>CM071835.1:71794721-76810923 GCA_036507285.1 Trichosanthes cucumerina | reverse complement strand
TATTTTCACGTTGCTCTTTCTCCTCTTCTTATATTGTTGCTTTTTTGGAAAATAAATTATGATCAAGCTAAAGTAATAGGAATGTTTAGTTTAATATTATTATATAAGTTTGTTAGATCAATTCATAATTAATAAATAAATTGTTATGTTTACTAAAAATAATATTGATAAATTATTTAATTGACAAAATTCAAGTATTACAATCCTTAAAATCACATCTAAAATTTTAATTAAAATAAGACTACTATCTACAACCATAACTTTTGTTTACTCAATTGCAATCGGGTGAAAATATATGATTTCATACGGATGAAAACAACTCGACTAACAAGTTTTAATTTAAGATAGCAAAAGTTGTCCTTTGAAAATTAACTAACATTACCATCAATTAAAAAGTTTTAATAAATATTAAATTGAAAGTTAATTAATTAAATATGACAATATTTATGGTAAAAACATGAAAATTGACGATTCATATCTTCGAGATATCAATGTTCAACATCATTTTCAAAATTACATAAACCATTAGAACTTATATATCACATAATGAAAAATAGTTGAATTTAATAAGATAAATATTTAAAGGACGTAATATTGATTATTAAATAAAATATTTTTGCATACCAAAATACATGAGATAAGTTTATGCAAATTAGTTTTTTAACACGTGTACACATGTGTACATATCATTCTTAAAGATTGAAATAATTTGAGTTAAACATTATAGATTATAATTATTTCAAAATTAATTAAGATTAGTTTAAATGTTCTTGATAATTATTTTTAATTAATTTTATTTTAGTTATTACTTGTTGAACATTTTTTTATTTCATATCATTCATTTATATTTAATTAGCTTCAAGAATTTTATTTCTATTTCAATTATGATTTAGTGTTTTAATCAAGTAAATTTAATATAATAGAAGGTACTACAAAACAGTAAAAACTTCTAGAAATTCACTATAAGAATTTTATCATTTTTCGATGATTTTGATCCCACGCCAAAAATGGTTAGGATAGATGGATAATTGACATTTCATAAACGTCAACAAAAATGAATGAAAGACCGATCGCTTTAAAACAAATGACAAAGATATGGAAACGCCACCGCTTTAAAACGGTCCGCCAAGAGATGGAGAAAGGCCGATTGTTTTAAAATGGTCGGCAAAGAGATGGATAAAGGCTAACAGATTTAAAAGCGGTCAGCAAATATTGAAAAATTCGATCGTTTTTAAAATCGGTCGACAAAGAAATGGAGAATCACCGTTTTTAAAACGATCGACAATTCCTTTATTATACTCGAATACCTTTCCTACTTTTTCATTTCCTCCTCTCTTTCACTTTCCCCCTTTCTCTTCCTTTCCCGAGCCTTCAACCCACCGATTGTTCGCCACCGACTGCTCCACGCCGCTTCATCGCCTGCACGCCACAATCGATCCACGCCACTCGCCATTCGCACGCCGACTGCTTTCATATCGCCGTCGCCCATGGTCTTCAAGTTTTAATCCATTCAGTCCATTGGAATATAATCAAAAAAATATATATATTCCAACTTCAGTCCATTGGAATATGATTCTTCTTTCTTGTTTAATTCCTTGGATTATGTTTATACCTTGCCACATGTTAGTTATGCTAGAAGTTCTGACGAATGTATTGGTTTAAACAGTTTTTCCTTAGACAAATCTCTTGGTCGTGAATGAAATGTACCTTCCGTCTTGGTGATAGGTTTTTGTTGCCTTTTGGTCATTTGAAACTTGTAATAGTTTTTGACCCGTGATTCCAATTAATGCATTTGGTCCTTCTACGTGGTTTTGTTGGAATTAAGTGTATTCTTTCCTTTGCAATCATTCTTGTTTTCTTGGTACTTTTGTTAAGTGTTTCAAGTGTTAGTTTTAAATGTCTTTTCATGCATATTCAACAACACAATTGTTGAAGATGCTTTTGAAATACATGCTTGTTATTGGATTGTCGTTTCCTTCTTAAAATGTTTGAAGATATTATTTGTGCTGATCAAAGTTTAACAATAGACATTGTTGTTACTTTACCTTATGGATTGTGTTTGTTGAAAATTAATGAATTCGTCTAGTACTTTACATTAATGTTTGATGTTTGAGTGAATGATATCTTAGATCTATTCCTTTTCTTATTAATTTTCATGTCCCTGTTTGAGTTGGTGAGAACAATGCTTCTTCTTGTAGAAAGAAATAAAATATTGTTAATATATTGTTGTTTTCCTTTATGCACCTATTCCTTATTAGGTATTTTAATCCTTGGTTCTTTTGAAGTCCGGAAGTTGTATTTGTTTGGCTCTGATCTTTGATTAATAGGCTTTAGCATTTGCATCACAACGATTTTCATACTGGCAAGAAACCCATGGTCTATGGTGCATTTATTCCATATGAATATGATGTGATTTCGAGAAAACAGTGCATGAATGAACCAGCCACATCCGAATGAGAGGATCTCGAGGATATGAAAGTATGGTGCCCAAGGAAGAGGGGAGAAAGACTTAAAAGAATTGATAGCTATTACGTATACCAATAAGGTGCACCTTCCTTCGTGGCTCAATCATGTGAACTCCACAAAGCACGCTGGCTTGGAGCAATCCTGTTGGGTGACCCTTAGGAATTTTCCAGGGAGCATGTGAGTTCAGATCCGTGATTGGTTTGTGAGGATGGTCTTCACTTCCATGCTAGCTATGGATGATATAATAGTGCACTGTGGTCATAGGAGATCCTGGGCCTCGAGTGTTACAATTGAAACCATAAGGAATAAATGTTCAATCCTAAGATCGCTTTGAGCAATTGTATGTTGACTCTATTGGCTATGGTAGTTCCTTCCTCTAAGAATGTAACTAAAAGTAGAATGTTGCTTACTCACCAAAAGAGCAACTTGAGTAGTTACTTCAGTATACTAATTTATTGTGTTCTATATGGTGGCATACGGGTAGTCATAAATGTCATCTCATTTCCTCTATTCGCTTTGGGCACTTTTGGAGAACGATATCCTTTTACTCACTTGGCGCTTGAAGTTTGGACTCTAGATTACTTTAATCCATAACAAGTTTCTTTGATTATATTTGATTATTCCATTTTCATTACATCTTTAATATCATTTTTTGAGTTTCTAATTCACAGACAGTATTGGATATTAACAGTCATGCTGTCATCCAAGTTGATTTGATCATATTATGCTTGCTTTATAATTTTGTTCAAGTTTTGATATTATGCTTTCTTCAAAATTTTAGGTAATTCGATAACTTTGTTCTCTTCCATTTATTTACAGGTTTTGATATTATGCTTGCTTTATTTTGCTATAACTTAAAGTATTTGATTTGTTGAAGGAGTTCACGGTACTTGAGTTTAATATATAAGCCATGTGCATGAGTTCAACAAAGTTTTAAGTAAATCCATAAGCATATTAACCAATCATATTGATTTAGTCTAAAATTATGAATATCATACCTCAAATACTAAGAGACATCTATTCAAATAATTTTGTGAACTATCCCAATTTAGTTATGTCATCTATCCTTTCTCTTTCATCTCACACCAATCCCACTCTTCACATCTAATTATCTTTCCCCTTTGTTTCCATGTTTCCTACAAATGTAACATTTTTCTTTTTCATTGTTCAAAGTCTAGTAGCTTCCAATCCAACATATACTACAAAGGGAACGAAGAAATTTCAATATCCTCATTGTGATGGGCATTTGATATATGGAGAGAGAGGGACTGAAAAATTAAGAAGAAGCTAGCACTGTAAGGATCAAAATCAACAAAGTTTTATGTAAATCCATTCGCTGCTTACTTTCCTTTGTTTAAGGTTTGATATTATGCTTGCTTTAGCTTACTACAACTGAAGTATTTGATTTGTTGGAGGCATCATGTTACTTGAGTTTTGGTAGCCATGTGCTATCTAAGGGACTTTAACAACGTTTTAAGTAAATCCATAAGCTTCTTGCTTTCCTTTGTTATAAGTTGTCCTAAAAGAAAATGAAACTACATTACCAAAACTTGGATTCATTTACCGTCTTAGAGTATAAATAATAATTTAAATTTTTGCAAGATAGTAGTAGATTTGACAAGCCATCACAACCCTATCAGAATTTATAACTTTTGACAAACCATGAGTATTTTCTTTAGATCTTAACCAACTCATTGTCTATATCCTATAGGTTTTAACATCTCAAGAACGAGGAGGTGAGTTAAAAGTGTATAATTAAGGATCAAGATGAATAAAGATTGGATTAAACTTAGAGACAAGTTATCGACCGAGTATATAGAAGGAGTAATCCAATTTTTAGAAATGGCAAAGATCCATGTTAATGACTCGAGGAAAACAAGATGCCCATATAAAAATTGTATGAATGCAATGTGACAATCTTTAGACAGAGGGAGCGACATCTATTCACTTATGGAATATCCCCTCGATAGTCAATGGGTATATCATGGAGAACCAAGAACCAACTTACCTAATATTAAATAAAGATACATTGGATCAAGAACGATGACATATCAAATACTGTTGACGTAAATGATCTCGATGGAGAGAATGAGATGTTCAATCTTTTAAGTGACCTTCAAGTCCCGATGATCGAAGCAGAGGTAGATGAAGACAATAATTTTGCAAATGAGATGCCTCCTAATTTTGAAGAAAAGATACATCAACCATTATTCGAAGATTTAATGACACAAGCACGTAATCTGTCGCGCTGGGTCCAAGTCATGCACACTCAATTCTAGATTCATTTAATGATACTTCTTTTTGTTAGAAAATTACTGAAATAATTAAAAAGAATCGAGCAAATCTACCTTGGAACCATCGCACTGGTCCAAGTCATTCCTACAAATACGAAGCAAAGGTAGTGTTGTAAAATGCTTATCTCTTGCCATTTTTGATTTAGTAAATAATACTAATATATATTAAAAAGCATTGATTCATAGATAAAAAGACGGTAAACAAATAGGACCAATTGAGTTGTTTCAAGCAACAAGATACAAAAAGGAAAGGGTAGGTGAATCTGGAGCGGTGTTGCTCAAGTAAGTTTTCTACACCTAAGGTTAGTTCATAAATTTAATACCTTAAAGGCTTATTTTAATTTTTCTTGCAGAGTAAAATGATAGAGTTGCAAGAGACATCCACATCAGGGTCTCAACTACTATGTAAGAAGAAATTGTTATGATTGTTTTGGGCTAAAAGGCATGGGGTGGGAACAAGCCAAAAAGGGAGATTGAATTTCGTCATCAAGTGGAGAAACAAGACGTGAGCAGAGTTGACAATGGAATTGGATAAACTACGCACGGAAACGAACAACAAAAAGGAAGAGCTTAATATGACAAAGGAAGAGTTGACGTGCCCAAACTTTTATTCAACGTGACGAGAGGAGTTCGAGACCCAAGTACAACACAAGATGTGAAGTTGGCTAGCATGGAAGCAATGCTTATGAAATTCATGCATTCATAGGAGAACCGAAATAGGTATGATCTCTCTACTAACTTTTTGGATGACTATCTCAGCAAAGGTAGCCAATGATTTAAGTATATTGAGAAGAGAAGAGGTTTAAGTATAGTGAGACAAATTGTGTATAATATCCTCGTAGTTATGGTAGCCAATGCATTGATCTTATATGGTTTGTATAAGTTTCTTTGGATTCATGCTCATGATCGTTGGGTCTTCGAATTAGAAAAGGACTAATCTTTTAGTGTGAACGATGGGTAGTATCTTTAAGTTATTACTTTAGATCTGAAGTTAGTACTTTTGTCTCAGAGTTGTTAGTGAGTTGGCTTCAAGTTCCTAGTAAATAAAACCTAAACGCTAAGGGATTGAGAAATTATCTCGTTAGTTTGGAAGCTAGGAGAACTCTCCTTGCAATGTTTGTTTGATTGTGTCTTTAAGTTATTGCTTTAGGTTTGCAACTTAGTGCTTGAATTGGAGTTGGAATGTTTGTTTGATTGTGACTCTTTAATGGAGATCTTGTGAATTGGAGTTAGAGCAAGTGTTGGATATTTCATTTAGTGTGCTTATCTTCATTAACATGTACTTGTAAGATTTTGGCAATGTTGTAGTTACGTCGTTATACTGTCGACATTTTTGGGACATCATGGTTGTCAGTTTAGTATTGTTCCATATAGCCTAGTGTAATCAATGTCAAATTATAATGAAGAACGAGAATGAAAGTTTTTCAAGTTTGGTGTATTTTTTTATTTCAACCACTAAATTTGTATTTTAGAAAATGAGATAGTCTCACTTACTCTATTGCTCTCCTCCATTTCGATTTCCAGTTAATCATGAAGGGAAACCTCTTTTGAAAGAAATAGTTTTCTACACTATTATCAAAGAGGTTACAAGAAGGCTAATGCAATGGTAAATCATACTTCAAGGAATCAAGCAGATGTCTCCCTTCCATAAGATGAATTTGGTTTTGCTTTCCATTTTCAATAATACCTAGATTATAATCAAATTGGCAATGTTATTTTAAAGTTTTGATGGTTCTTCTTAAGTTTATTTTTATATATGATATACTTTTGAATCGTGGATTTGATTGTTTTAGTTAGTTATAATTAAGTTTTTTGATTTTGTTCATAAGTATCGATTAGGTTAATATTCTTGAATAAGTTTCAAGTAAGTTTGAATTGTGTTGTAAATTTGCTAACTTAATTGCCTAAAGGTTTTATATTATTAGTCGTTACTTTTGAAATGATAGTTTAAATATTTTGTCATATGTGTTTTGTTATATTAGTTTGGTAACTTTTGAACTTTTGTTTTCTTTGTTTCATAAGATAGGTTGACACCAACTTTTGAAATTTTCAAACAAAAAATGTAATCAAATTTTTGCTTAATTACTTATGTAAAGTGATGAATACTTATAATTTAGTTTTTTGTGTGAAACTAATTGTTATATTTTATTTTGTTTAAAGTTACCTATATGAACTAATGAAGTTTTTATTTGATAGAAAAGTTTATATTTGATGTTTATATATAACTTTTTTAGGTGGTACAACAAATTCTAATTTGTAATTAAATTCTAGATAAATAAATATTGATTTTTATAAAAGCACTCACTTACATCTTGCCAACCAATATAAGATTGAATTTCGAAAGGTCGACTTTTATTAAAGAGACTGACGACATCAAATGTGGTCGACCTTTAGACACGCCAACGTTGTTGGTCGACCTTCCTTAGAAAGGCCGACGGTTTTCGATTTGGTCGACCTTCCGAGGAATGGTCGATGCTTATTTGGTCGGCTTTTCTAAGGAATGGCCGATGGTTTTCGTTTGGTCGGCCTATACTTTGAGAGGTCGTCGACCAAAAAGTGCGACCTTTATAAGGAAAGGCCGACAAACAACAAACCGCGACCATTCCTTAGAAAGGTCGACCAACAACAAAATCGCGCGTGTCTCCTAAAGGCTAACCACATTTGATGTTGCTCGGCTTGCAAAAAGGTCGACCAATTGCAAAATACCGTCGGCATAAGCTACCCGACAGGTTATCCCGACCAAATGCCAACGCTAATTTTTGGTCGGAAAATCAATTGTCGACGCTGCTTTTTTGGTTTTGTCGACGCTTTATAGGTCTAAAAAGTCAAAATTCTTGTAGTGAAGATGGCTGAAAATTTATTATTCTAGTCACAATTTTCTTGAGCAATAATTTATTTTCATGTTCAATCAAATTTTATCCATTCTCACCAGAAAGAAATATTTATTATTCATCAGAATCATATACATTAGTTAATTTAAAAAAATACATACACACAAAAATAAAGAAAAGGTAGAAAGATACATACTTGATGAAAAATTAGGGAATGGCTACTTTTTAGACCTAAAAATGTAATATTCATCTTTGTTTATAGTATAAATACATAAAAAGAAAAATATAATGGGATAAAATTAAAAAAAGAGAACTACATGATTAAGATTTAGATGAGATGAGTTTTAGACTTATAACAGAATAAATAAAGAAGAGAGAGATATCAGATGGAAAAATGGAAGAAATGAGTGAAAATGGGATTAGAGAGCCCATAATTGAGTTATCGAAAAGGAAGGAGGACCTTGTTGGTATAGGTAGGCTATCAATTCTTTTAAGTTTTTCTCAACCATATTTTCATCTTTCTCAATCATACTTTTATATCCTCGTGATCCATCTCATTCGGATGTGGACTCGGTCATTCATGTATTTGGCTCCACGTTGGAGATTTTACTTTTAGACTTGAAAAAAGGAAAAAATGTGGAGAGAAAATGAGGCTATGAAATTGAAATAAAAAGAGAGGATAATGATTGAAATTTTGGGATAGAGATGATTAAAACTAGTTGATTAAATTTTTGGCTATTGCAATTTAAATAGCATAAGAATTATAATTGTGATCATATAAGAACTAACTCCAATTACATTAAAAGAAAAAGAAGAAGAAATGATGTGAACTCAAGTTTTAAAACTAAAAAAATATATATATAAGAACTAAATGAAGAAAATGTACACGAGGAAGAACTCTGTAAAAAAATTGTATGATAATTGTATACAAGTTATATAAGCAAATTTGATTGATTTTGAATCAAATTGTTGATCAAATTAAGATTATGAATTATAATTGTTGTTGCAAAATTCGAAAGGATAACTCACCCGAACCATCACGTGACAACCACTATGAATTTGTTTGAAAAGGAGAAGAACGTGCTCGCAAAAGAAGAAAGATTAGAACATCGTGTGGTGATTGCCACACGGGTTTTGATGCTTAAGTCGAGATGAAGGGAATGAAAATCCCAGCGGAAGATGATCGAATCGCCAAGGTATCGTTATGCTACTTGAAATTTGTTAAAATGATCTAACACTTATATCTAAGTTAAACATATAAAAATAAGGATGAAAATGCAAGAAGAATGTACTTACTTGTTGTAGACAATTCTTCAAGACTTCTTCCTTGACCACGAACACTTTGTGCTTTTCGATCTCAATGAACACTTTCTAATAAAAACCCGAACACCACCAACGACCTTCTGTTCTTCCTTTGAAGAAGGAAAGTGGTGGGACTTTGTTTTGGAAAGGAGGAGAGCTTGAGAGAATAAGTGAGAGAGAATTCTTCTTTGGTTAGAATTACAAAATGAGAGATTGATTATGAAACCCTTCTTGCAAAGGGTTTAAATAGTGAAATAACATGGAGTTAAAATCTCCACATTATTATTATTTTACCACAACTATAGGTTATGCAAATTACATTGGCATAACCATATATTATAAGATATCTCATATCGAATTATACAAATCACATTTGCATAATTGTGGATTTTATTAAATTGAATCACATTCAATTTAATTTCTCTCAATTAATTTCTCCAATTAGCCCTAATTCAATAATTAGCCTAACTATAGTTTATTATGAATGTCATTCACATTAAACTATATATTATATCATTCATATCTCATATAAATGACATAAATGCCCTTTAAGTGAAATTGAACACTTCAATTCATACCAAAACATTAACCCTTCTTTTAACCCAGATTGAGCCAATCGAGGGACGTAATGGACCTACAGTGACGAGCCCAATAATACGAGATTAACCTATCAAACTCTTTGACCGTTAATCAACATTCATTAGCTACTGAACACTCCACTATAGCCCGTAGCGGCACTCCCGCCAAGATGCATATTATGTGTCCACCGATATAACCAATAACCATGAGTCGACCCTTCACAGTTGTTTAGACACTACTGGTCAAATTACTGTTTTACCGTGTCTACTTGTTCCTTAAGTCCCCACCGCTCCTCTAATGAACAACATATTGTGATGGTCCAACCATACACAACACCCTTCGGCCGGTGAGAAGGTGCCCGTTGTCCAAGCCCGGAGACAACACTTAAGGGAACAACCTCTAGTTTCGCTAAAGGCGGAACAAGTGAATCTATCTCGCGAGTTAACTTCCCAACCTCTATCCTCGCTCGAAGATAGGCATATGGGGGAGTAATCGACCACCCTCACCGATTTAGCAAAGGATGCACTCGCAGGCAGAGTCCGTAACGCGCCTGGATCGTGTCGAGTCACTAATGGTCATCTACGGTTATTAGTCCCATCCAACGGTGTTACATCAAGAGGGTCTAATAATTTACTGTCCATCTTGTACAATCTCATTGAATGATGCCCCACTCACATGTCAACCACATGAACGTCGATCACCTCGCTTGTATCTAATATAAAGCGCATCCACAACATATCCGTGGATTAGGTCTCCAACTCTATCCATATATCGTAGACCGCTCGGTCATTTACTCGAACGTGATCCTCCCCTGTGTGTCTACTACACACCGCTCAAGTTCTAGTTCTCTCATAAATTCAAAGACCTTGGAGCTTAGTTTATTGGAAAAGTTTGTAAAATTCAGAGACACAAAGTAATGAAATGAATAACACTTTATTAATTTCAAACAAGAATTTACAAACACGAGATTAGGACAAAATCTCAAAGAAACTCCCACTTGGACTAAGCTAGTGGAGAAAATACATTTAAAATGTACATAAATTATAGCGAAGTAATACAATAAACTAGGACATTGAATACTGCTACATCTTCCACTTGCCCTAGTCAGAAGCACTCAAGACCTAGACTTCTGTGACCTCAAACACCTTAGCCGTGAGGGGGTTTGTAAATGGATCACTATGTTGTGCTCCGATGCTATCCGCGTGGATCCACGCTCGCATTCACAATCTCCCGTGATCAAGTGATACTTCCGCCAATATGTTTGCTCTTATGGCTCCGAGGCTCTCGAGAGTTGCCATCGCACCACCGTTATTACAGAATGCAGATCGACGTCATATTTGGAACAACTTCCAAATCCATGAACTTCCTAAGTCAAACAACTTTCGTACTTCACAAGCGCGCAACATACTCCGCTTCCATAGTGGAATCTGATGCATCCTCGCTGATGCTTTGCCATTCTACACTCCTCCGCTCATAATGAAGGTCGACCACGAAGTAGATTTACTAGAATCCTTATCGGTCCGAAGTCGATTGTGTATCCCGTAAGGATCAAATCCCCACTTCCATACACTAAGCAGTAGTTCCTCGTTCTCCTAAGATACTTGAGGATTGCCTTACGATCGTCCAGCTGATCTAATCTCGGATTGGATTGATACTCATGACAATCCCTACCGCATAACAGATGTCGGGCCTAGTACACAACATAACATACATCGGGCCCCTACACCAAGCATATGGGATCCGCTCATATCCTCAACCTTGAGGAGTCTTAGACACCGATCCTTGACAAGTGAACCCCATGCCCGAAAGGCAAGAAGCCCTTCGAGCTCGTGATCTTATATCTAGACAACATCTTGTCAATATAAGACGCCTAAGACAAGGCTAGCATTCGCTCTTCCGTTCCTGCACTGGATACCTAGAACATATTGAGCTTCTCCCAAATCTTTCATTTGGAATTGCGGTTAGCCACTTAACGCCAGAAGAAATTCTACCTCATTCCCAATGAGAAGAATATCATCCACATACAACACTAAAATGCGATAGCTTTGTCAACAATTTTCAGACACATGGCTCGCCGACATTTTGATCAAAGCCATAAGATTTGATTGCCTCATCAAACCTTATATTCCAAGACCTAGAAGCTTTCACTTCCATAGACCTATGAAGCAAGAAACCTTTTGCTTTGGCCTGGACAATGAACCCTTTGAGTGGTCCATGTAGATGGTTTATCAAGTTTGCCATTCGTAAAGGTTGTCTTGACGCCCATCCGCCATATCTCGTAGTCATAATACGCGACAATGGCCGGGATCGTGAATCGATTTCCATATATAACAAAGTAAAAGGTTTCATAGTTAACCCTTCAACCGTAAAACCTTTGCCACTAGTCGCGCTTTGAAGGTATGCACCTTCCCATCTATGCCACGCTTACGCCAGATCCATTTGCAACCTATAAGTTTGACCTCATCCGTTGATCCACAAGCTCCAATTAATTGAAGTACATCGACTCCATTTCTCGCCCATAGCTTTGATCCATCGCCTTTGTCATAGATCAATGGATCCTCATAGTCATCATCGGGAGTGACAATCGAGGTTTCAACTAAACCCATGTAACGATCAGTCGTTCACACCCTCCCACTACATCGAGGCATTCTCAACTCTTGGGAACGGATTTGACTAGACGCTAGGATCACCAACACTTGTGACGTACTAGCCCCATCAACAACTTTGCCGATGTAATCGCCCATTTCATTTAACACAATTTTACCTTCAGAATGATCCTCGACGTGGTCTTCCTCTAGAAAAGTGGCGTTTTTGACACACAAGCACCCTATTTTCCTTAGGATCAAAAATAGACCACCCTAGTCTATTTTGGGTAACCTACGAATAGGCACAATTTCGAACGGGGTTCTAACTTTTTGGGTTTGACACCAACACGTGGCCTGGCATCTCAAATTCAAATGGTGTAAACTTCCTTTAACCATTCCAGAGTTCAAAGGTGTTTCACAAACACTTTTCGACTTTAACATTGTTCAAAATGTAAACCACGGTCTCCATCGCAGAACCTCAAAAAGAATCGGAGACGAGCATAACTCATTATCGACCTAACCATGTCCAACAAGGTTCTATTTCTCCTTCCGATACGCCATTCTGTGGCATACCAGGCCGAGAGTTGGGACGAATTCTGTTCTATCATATAGTCCTGACCAAAGGTCCATATACTCCACCTCGATCCGATCGAAAATCAAGAAAACCGAGCATAAGCGATTTACTAAGAGGTTCTCAACCTCACTTTGTACTCTTGAACTTTTCAAGAGTTTCGGATTTTTGCATTAGGTAAATATACCCATACCTCAGTAATCATCTATGAAAGACACGTAGTTCATAACCACCTCGTGCTTTAACATTCATCGAACCACAAAGGTCGTAATGTGAAGCTCAAGGCCTCTTGGCTCTATATCCTTTTCCACTAAAAGGACGTTTGGTCATTTTGCCTCAAGGCATGACTACACACCGAAAGAGTTTTCTTCCAACTCGCTTAGAAGTCCACTCTTCACTAGTTTCTCAATCCTATTGAGATTAATGTGGCTTAACCGTAGATGCCAAAGATGGGCATTTTCGAGAAACTTTGCTCTTTTAGTTCGCAAGCTCGCGCTTTAAACAATTCAAGATTCAAAACACTTTTGACCGAATTAGGTTTCAAAACATATGATTATGCTCAAGTGAAGAACAAATAAGATTACCATTTATGGAAATAAACGCTTTATTACCATGGAATGAAACAAAATACACTGTTCTAATAGGCAGAAATAGAAACTAGGTTTCTAGTAAACCCCGAACTATATACATGTTGTCCAACAAAAATGTAATTCTTGCCAAGTGTAGCTTCACTGCAGTCGATCACGCAGCAGAGACAAGCTCCCTGATCCAACTCAGAGTCACCTCACCCTCTCACCGGCCGCAAGGAATCAATCCCTAAAAGAAGAACAAACATGGTTAGGTCGCTCAATCCAATATCCAGCAGAGTCACTACTCTCCACTAAATGCTTCTACCACAAGTAACCAATTTACCTTGATTCTTCCTCAATTTGGGGATGCCTCTTCCAAAGGTCCGCCCCCCATTGAAACACTTTCCTTTCTCGCAACTTCTTGACCTTCTTGCCCTTTGGGCGTGTAACTCGCTCGCTTCTTCTTCACCTCTTCTTCCTTTTGGCGTGAAGGAGCTACGCTTTTGTCCTGCAGGTCGAACCCATGTGATAAGACCTAAAGGTAACATTTGCCTCAGCCTTCCGACGCCCCGATCCTCACAAGGTCCGGAAGGTTTGTAGCTCAAAAGAGTTGTCATTGAGTAGTTTATCTTTTCATAACAACGCCATACGAATCAAGGGAAACTATTCTCAAGAGTTCCAAGATAAAATCGACTGTGCTCTAATTTCCCCGCTGCATCGTAATTCCGTTGATGCGGAAAAATGTAAGGTGTCTTTAAATTCATGCAACTAGGGATGAGACTCGACTCTCACTTGACGTCGCAAGTATACGGTCGGTCGCAGTGCTAAGTGATAAGAAAAGTGTCGATCCCACGCAGACTAGTAGAATCTAAATCCAATGTAGTGTCCTAGTAATTTAGTCTCTATTTATTTTTGGTGCAATGCATGGGCATGCAAGTTTTTATTAGGAATAAATAGATGCAAAAATAGGAATTCGATTGTTTTGTTGTTTGAATGAGAGCAATATAATTATGACTAATGCAATAAATCAAAATATGTAGAAAGCATTAAACATAAACTAAGCGAGAGAAAGCAGGGCTTTTAGATTAAAGAGATAGGCTAGAGGTTAAGCTTAAGTTCTATCTGTAATTAGATTAACAAATGTGTGGTTGATGCCTTGAATTTACTCTGCGCATGTGATCAAGAGTGAATTTTCCCAAAGAGTCACTAGAATTTTAAAACCAACAATTTCCCCAATCGAGATCTAAATTACTTCCATGTGCTCTTCAAGTTCTAGGTGGATTAATTGATCTTAATCACCTCATGATCCTAGAATGAAATTCTAATTTCTAACCTACTAGCTTTTCCAAGTTCATGAAATTCTGAGAGAGAGTCAAAAGTGGCCAGGATTTAAATCCTCATGCATAGATTTATAAACATTAAAATCTCATAAATCCAACTTACGGCATCAACTATAAATTTATTACAATGTATACGGTGAAAAACACCCCAACCTTATGCCTGTAAGAGTTTAGCTCCTTCGCTTGAGTTAAATTACACACCTTAAGCTAAGCATGCTCTACTAATCATGAGTAGCAATAGCAGACCAAAGAGCAGTCCCAAATAAAGCTCCAAACGAAGTAAGCTTAAAATTTCCTAAACAACAATTTTTTTACCACTAGTTTAATAAGAATTTGAGATTGCTTGACGAATTCGCCTGCTCCGAGCAATGGCCTACTCGGTTACATTAGCCCAATAAAATGCAGCGGCAATGGCGATAGCGCGCGAGTCCTCACGGTTTTGCTTAAATGAAACACTTGAGCAATAACAAAAATGCAGCGCCTATGGCAATAATGCCGCGGTTTTGAGCTTAACTAATCACGCGCGCTGGCGGCGGTGCTTCCGTTATTCTCACGGCCTTGCTTCAAAGAAATGCACGCAGCAATACTCACGCTCATTGGCGATAAAAGAATTGCCTTGGCCACCCTGTCCACGATGTCATTTAGGATGGGTTCAAAGACTATTCGGCCGAGACGTCACAAATGCGCATGATTGCTACAGCAAAGCTAAGTCGACACTCGCCAATGCGCCAATGCTTCGGCAAAAAGTTTAGGCGTACCTCGCACTCCACGCGCACAACAATGCTCTTTGTTCCTTGGCGACATTGCTTGACCATTCCGATGGTCTGCCCTGCCCGATCTTTTTCGTAATTGCTTGCTGAAGAATTTTTGGCGCTTCTTCTTCCGATTGCTCGACGATAGTGGAATTGGCTCTCTCGATGCCTTCCGCAGATTCTTCTCCTGAAGCCTTTCACATGGCAAAACCAACCTGGTCTCCTCACGATTGCTTCGGCAATCGCGCTCTTATGTTCTCCACTTTGCTCCTCTTGTTCCATTTCTCTCGACCTTGTATGTGTAGCATACAGCCTATTGCGATTGCTTATTGAGCTTACAAGGACTCTCCTGCCATAGCATGCACTTTTCAGCTCCTCTCTACTTTCCTCCTTTTATCACAAGAAGATGTTGCCCTAGTTTGATAATTCATAAACCACGTCATTTAGGGTATAAATACCATTTGCCTTTCGGATAAAATGTCTAAAATGCCACTTATGGGTTTTGTAATTTTTTTCTTTTTACACATCTCCACACACACAGAAAATTCCCTCACAGCATCATTATCAACTCATAAATCAAAACTAAATATGTAAAGATTAGAAAAATCTCCAATTAAGTGGGTCTTCTAATTAACATATAAGCTACTTTCGCCAAATTAAAGCACACATCATCAAAAATTAATTCTTTTAGAACCTCACGTTTAAATTCAAGATTTTCAACTAATATCTATAATTTTAGTGGATAAAATAATATGAAGCTCAGTAAAATTCTATGCAATTGAAGTTGATTAAGCAATCTAATTCTAGTAAAATAACTACTCCTAAGTGGCGGGTTATCAAACCCCAACTTGAACTACTCATTTGTCCTCAATGAGTCTCTATTCCACAAAATTTTAAAGACCTTCCGGCACTCCAAATCAATTCTTGCGTTAGCTGAACAAGAGTTAAAGACTTATGCTACAAGTTGCAAGTTATTATTCATCTAATGCTTTCTAAGTGGTTCATCCGTGAGTTTCCTACCTAACACTTAGTGCTTAGTGCGAAGAGCAAACCCGGCTAGGATCGGCACCTACCACTCAAGCTCAATCCTCTATAGTCCTAATTCATCTCAATCGGTGCAACCCATAGTTAAAAGATGATCCACGATCCAAACTCTCTGCATGTCCTCAAATTCACTTAGTCATTCCTCTTTATTTTATTTTATATACATATATATTTTTAAAAACAAATATAGTGCATTACTCCTCCATTTCTTATAAACACAACGTAAGGGCTAGGTTTTATTTTATGTATTTTTTTATTTTTATTTTATTATTATTTTTTTGATATAAAGTAGTTCTTGGGGTGCACTGCGTGGATTACTTCTTGACGCACCTAAACAATGGGTTCTCCCCGTAGTTCTTAGAATGGCACACGCTATTGGCGTGGCACACAAGCAATGGAGTGCAGGTTACTTGCTTGATACCTTAGCTCCAGTGACATGGTTAGTGAGACCTCACGACATCAGTACTTGATTGCACAGGCCCGATAAATAACAAAATAAATAACATCTCTTTTATTTTTAGTGACAAAGTTTAGAAATCAGTTGCACACTCTTTCTTTCTTTCTCTTTTTTTTCTTTAAAAATAAACCTGGTGTTACCTTTCCCCCAAACTGATACTCAATGTCCTCATTGAGTTAGGGAGAAATCGGGTAACTCCCCCAAACTTGAAATGATCACAAATTTGAAGTTTTACTCATTTGGGAACATTACAGCGATGTATGAGTTACCTAACTTGTCATGGCCTCTGGCTTTCGAACTTTTTGGCCTAGGAGTTGAATCCTAACTACTTTTGATTGACACACCAAGCATAAGCGCACTAAAGAACCCTAACGCATAAGCTTCATGCCTTGAGAAACAATTCTTTTCAAACAAGATAAGATACCCTTGCCTCGAAACACGACAACAACCTCTTGTTTTCATATTAACCATAAAAGATTGTTTTAACTTTTCGGTTCTAACCGAGTTTCTCACCAAGTTTCTAAGGTAAGACACATACTTTCTACCAATGAAACATGCACGAAACTTAGTTCTTTATAAAAGGGACAACAACCATCTTCTTTTTTTTTTTATTTCTACTTGCTTAAACATGGTAGATCAACTACCTACATCATGCATAACCAATCAACACAAAAATATGGATTTAGTGAGTCAAAAGCAGAATATTTAGAAGTCTTAAAGCAAGTAAATAACAAAGAAATTCTCAAAGCAGAAACCATTACACCCAACAAAACTTACATATGCTTATAAAAGGGAATTAAATCAACAAATTGCAAAAAGGGCAGCAATAAATTATAAAAGAAAAGACAACAAGCAAAACAAATCAAAATGCTAAAGAAAAAAAAGGAAACGGGCCTCCCTCTTTTGCTCTAGTAGTCATCCTCCTCGTTTTCCTCTTCTGGGCTTCCTCCTCCTCCCACGTTGTTCATCTCATCTTCTTCATCATCACCCGATCGCATCCAAGGTCGTGAAATGGAGTGGGGAAATTGAGGAAATTTGGGTAGGGGTTTGGAAAATTGGCTTGCATAAATGCCTCCAAGTGGGCTAAATCTCTCTCTCAGGCATACTTCCTAATAACAATGTGATTGATCTTGCATATGGTGCATCATGCTCATCATCACATTGTTTTGGGGTGTATGAGCTGTCCATACCTACCATTAACCCCATCCCCTTTATTTGAACCAACTTGGGTGTGATGGTCCATAATGGTGTCTAAAGGCTCGCTTAGCTAAGATTTTATCCTCCCAAATATAATAAGGAACTCCTACTTCTAATGCAAAGAGAGGTTACTAAACTAGGAAGAAGATTTTTCCACTATTTTCTCTTTGCACACCCTTCCCATTTCCCTAGCTACTAGGTTTCCTACATCGATTTGCAGTAATACCGGTAGAGGATGGCATAGTTAAGCATGATTCGAACTCCTCGAGACCGTTGAATCATGCGGAAGTGGGCATGAGATTCAATCTTCACGAAAGGAAGCCACATGTGCTTTTCTGTGAGCTAAATAGGAACCTAACATAGTCCTCGCTCCCGTTGGAGCTTACCATCCATTTTGCCCCATTGATCCCTACCGTTCTTAGGGCGGCATTCATTTGAGTGTCGGGATGGGGCCATTAACAACTCGTTTGTCCTACCATAAAGTTGGCAAGGCAATTCAAGCATGGAGTTAATTGTATCCGTGTCCCAATGAACATATCTGCCCCTTTACTATGGATACCTCTCTCCTCTAGATAGATGTTCAGATGAACTCCTAACTATGGTGGGGATGGCGGCCTCGAGTTCTTTACAAAATGTTTCCCAACCTAGATTTGCTATATTTTGGGATAGGAAAGGAGGAATCTCTCTTGAGCATAGGTTGAAACCTCTCTCTAGCAAAAGAGCTCTTTTCTTCAACTTCTCATATTTTTGTTCTTTGCTCTTTCATCGATAAATCTCTCGAGGATATCTTCCTCACACAATACCTCCTTCATCACTTAGGGATTGTTTTCCCTAGTATACCCTTTCTTCTTCTTTTCTTTCTTCTCTTTGGACTTAGAGTGTCTGGTGGTTCAGGGGCCTCCAAAGGATATGCATCCTCTAAGGGCCATTCTGGGCTAACCACTGCTTTCCTTTACTCCGCGAGGAAGAGGAGGAATGGGTGGGCGATCTAGGATTGGATTGGTTCACTTCTACCATTGCACTCTTCAATTTTTTCGCCTCTTTCTTGCTTTTTGCTTCTTCAGTAGCCACATGATTAAATATGAAGCAAAAGAGAGAAAGGTACTAGAAAAAAATTCTAAGGAATGGACAACAAGCTTCCTAAGCTAAGAAAGATTACGCCTAAGCTAGATTTGGATCTAGATTGGTTTCTCCTAACTCAAGTCATTTTAGGTTCTAAGTCTAGAATTCCACTTTACCCAAAAAAAAAAAAAAAAAAACGATTAATCCTAAAGCAACTTCTCTTTTTTTTTTTTCCTTTTCCCTTTCCCACTAACTCCTATCCTTTATCCAACTACTTAACCTAAAGAGGCGTAAACATAACCTAAAAATAGGTCATCACCGCAAAACAAAAAGGAAAGCATAAAGTCAACATTTACTCATTCTTTTTAAGACATGCAATTAAAAAAATTAATGGGAAGCATCAAACTAGGAATTTTATTATCCTAAAACAATAGAAAATTGTATCTAGCTTTTCACATGCTTCCATTCATCCTAGATTACATGCTACAATGAAAATTCACATGTTTTAGATTTTTATTCTACTAAAAATACAAGTTAACCTATACTCGTATGTTGGAAAATTTTTTCAATAGGGAGAAAAAGGAAAAAAAAAAATTGTATTTAATTCAATATTATACGAAATGAACAATCATGCTTGGTGATCGAGCAAGAGAGAAGGAATTCTTACCTCTAACCTTTTGTATGCTTCAATTCTACATCCTAACGACACTTAATCAAAGATTAACTATATGTGATAAAACAAAGAGCAAAACATGAAATAATTGGATCAAGAATCATATGAACAACTAAATCTCCTATCATGCATAACATAACGAATAAAAAGAAAAAATAAAACAACCTAGCTAAGCTTTTTTTTTTTTTTATAGAAGGATTCACTACACTTCATTATCACTCAACTTCCATGTGGACATGTTCCTTTGGAAGTCTTCACCCCCCAATAGTGTTTCAAACGTTGCCCATTAACAAGAAACTCTCTTCCATCCTCGCTTGCACATCGAGCTTAATAGCCCCGTAGGAGAGTTTCGATCAGCGTAGTGGCTGACCATCTAGACCTAAGCTTACCGGGAAAAAGTTTAAGGCGGGAATTGAATAATAAAACTCTTTGGCTTTGCTTCAAAAAGTCTTTGGAATGAGTCTCCTATCATGCCAAGCTTTAGTTCTCTCTTTGTAAAGCTTTGCATTCTCATAAGAAAATCTTCTAAACTCATCCAAATCATTCAATTGAAGTAGCCTCGGATCTCCCGGCAGACAATTAGATTTAGATTGAGTTCCTTTAAGGCCCGTGAATGCCTTATGCTCTAATTCTAAGGGTAGGTGACAAGCCTTACCAAACACAAGTCTATAAGGGGACATTCCAATGGGGTTTTAAAGGCGGTCCTATACGCCCACAAGGCTTCATCGGCTGACGGACCAATCCTTTCTTTGAGGTTTTACAACCTTCTCAAGGATTCCTTTAATCTCCCTATTGGACACTTCGACCTTGTCCATTAGCTTGTGGATGAGTGCGGGGTGGAGATTCTATGCTTTACATTATACTTGGCCAGAGGGTATTCATTGCCTTATTAACAAAATGAGAGCCCTCATCACCGATTAAGACTCTAGGGGTCCCAAATCTCGTGAATATGTGCCTATGCAAGAATCGACCAGCGTTTTTGGCGTCATTATTCGGGCACGCCATGGCTTCTGCCACTTAGAGACATAATCTTTGCCACTAAGATATACAAATTCCCATAGAGGAGAAAAGGGCCCATGAAGTCAATCCCCCAAACATCAAAACAGCTCCACCTCTAAGATGTATGTCAAGGGCATTTCTCTCTCTTTCCTATATTACCTCTCCTCGGCATGTATCACATGTCTTGCTAAAAACATAGGCATCATGTAAAGGCGGATGGCCAATAATAGCAGTGATTTGGAACACCTTTGCTTTAGATCCTTTGGCCACCAAAATGGCCTCCATATGGGGACGAATGACAATGCTCGAGAATAGATGGTATCTCGCCTTCACACACATCTCCTAATCATACCATCTACACACCTTGTCTATATAAACATGGATCGTCCTACGAAAAATTTGAGTCATGCAAGAATCTCTTTTTCTTGTCTTTGACAAATCGTGGGAAGGATATTGCACGCCAAGTAATTGGCATAGTCCGCGAACCAAGGGGGTTGGTATTTTGGACCTCACCAACTAACAAGAGTTGCTCATCGTGGAAGTCATCCCTTATGTGGGAGTGTGAGGTAAAGGCTCGCGAGTTCTCAATCCTAGACAAATGGTGCGCCACCACATTCTCTGAACCCTTTTATCTTTGATTTCCACTTCAAACTCCTGCAAGTAATACCCATCTAATCAATCTTGGTTTGGCATCTTCTTTGGCAACAAATACCTAATGGCGAAGATGATCTATGTAGACCACCACCTTAGTACCAACCAGATATGGTCTAAACTTTTCAAAAGCAAAGATCATCGCTAACAACTCCTTTTCCGATGGTTGTGTAGTTCATCGAGCTTCATTTAAAGTTTTACTCGCATAATAAATTGGATGTATTACCTTCTCTTGCCTTTGTCCTAACATAACACCCACCAAATAGTCACTTGCATCACACATCAACTCGAATGGCGGTTTCCAATCGGTGAAGACATAATAGGTGCAATGACTAGGTCATCTTGAGGACATTAAAGGCATGGAGACACTCCTCACTAAATATAAAGGGCTTGTTAACTTCGGGAGAGAGCACAATGGTTTTGAGATTTTGAGAAATCTTTGATGAATCTTCTATAGAACCCCGCATGTCCAAGGAAACTTCTCACTCCCTTGACATTTTGTGGGCGGTTCCAATTTCTCAATAATCTCAATCTTCGCCTATCTACTTCTATCCCTTGCATGATATCTTATGCCCTAACACAATCCCCTCTCAACCATGAAGTGACATTTTTCCTAATTTAGAACTAGGTGTGTCTCTTCACAGCGCCTTGAGAAATGTACTTTCCCCAAATTCTCCAAGCAAACCTCAAATGAGTTTCCAAAGACCGAGAAGTCATCCATGAAAACCTCCATGATGTCCTCTACATAGTCAGAGAAAATCGCCATCATGCACCTTTGAAAGGTCGCAGGAGCATTACATAGTCCAAATGGCATCCTTCGAAAAGCAAAGGTGCCATATGGACATGTAAATGTTGTTTTCTCTTGGTCTTGTGGTGCAATGGTTATTTGGTTATAACCACTGTAACCATCAAGGAAACAATAAAAGGCTTGACCTGCCAGTTTGTCCAACATTTGATCTATGAGCGGGAGAGGAAAATGGTCTTT
Organism: Trichosanthes cucumerina; assembly: GCA_036507285.1. Taxonomy (NCBI): domain Eukaryota; kingdom Viridiplantae; phylum Streptophyta; class Magnoliopsida; order Cucurbitales; family Cucurbitaceae; genus Trichosanthes; species Trichosanthes cucumerina. The sequence goes on along the minus strand of CM071835.1, from coordinate 76,788,566 downwards.
CACGGTGGCCTTGTTTAGCCTCCTATAGTCCATCTGAGACTCTCCAACCGCTCACTACCCTAGAAGGAATGATTTCATTGGCTTCATTAATAATTACTGTCATCCCTCCCTTTTTGGGAACACATTGGACTGGACTAACCCAATTGCTATCCGCTATGGGGTAGATAATTCCAGCATCCAACCATTTAATGACTTCTTTCTTCACCACTTCTTTCATGGCTGGGTTAAGTCTTCTCTGGGGCTCTATGGATCTGAAAGTCCCTTCCTCTAAGGTAATCTTGTGCATGCAATAAGAAGGACTAATCCACTTGAATGTCAAAGAAGAGTCCATCCTATGGCCTTCTTGTGTTGCTTAAGGACATTAAGCAACAACCTGTTAAATCATAGGGGGTAGACTTGCTGATATGATAATGGGAAGAGTTTCCTTATCACCCAAGAATGCATACTTTAAGTCTTTGGGGTAAAGGTTTAAGTTCTAGTGTTGGGGTTCTTGGGCGAGGGGTATCATAGAAGGTCTCTCTCCTTCCTTCAAATCTAATGACTCAAAGATTTTTACGAACTTTGCTACTTACGCTAGTTCTTCCAAACCACAGGTCAACTCTTCTATTCCTGACTTCTCTAACTCACTTTCTCTCGGATCTCCAAATCTCATCTCATGGATTCCTTTCAATTCTTCAACTTGGCGGTTTTGAAATAACTCCATCTAAAACATGAATTCTGAACAACTTTACATGTCCCATTTGGATACCTCAACGTATCATAGATGCTAAAGCTGGACCTCTTGATCATTCATTCTCGACTTAATGGTCCCCTGCATGAACATCTATCACGATTCTACTGTTTTGAGGAAAGGTCGCCTAGGATAATAGGAACATCCTTGTCGACTTCATAATCCGGGATGATAAAATCCAGCTGGGAATATGAATTTATCCACTTGGACCGGGATGTCCTCTATTTTTCCCTTCAGAGGTAGGCTATGGATCTAGGCGCTAGTGCTGCGGGGTCAACTGTGGTGGGCCTCGCCTCCCCCGATGCCTAATCCCTTATAAATGAGAGAGGCATCAAGTTGATGCTAGCTCCTAAATCACATAGCGCCCTCCCTAAGCTTGTCTTCCAGCCAATGACACGGTATGGTAAAAGATCCGAGGATCCTTCTCCTTATGGGGTATCCTATTTACGAACACACACTACACTCCTCACTCAACGATACCACTTTGAACTCTTGGAACTTCTCTTTTTGAGCAGATGTCCTTGAGAAACTTCAAGTAGTTGGGCATTTGCTTCAACGCATCAATCGGTGGTATGTTGATATGGACCTCCTTTAGCATATCCAGAATTTTTCAAAATGGGCTTCCTTCTTACATTTCCTCTTGAGTCTTTGAGGATAGGGTGGTGGGGTGGTTTGAACTCGAGCCATTGCTCTTCTGTTGTTTCCTTGGAAGTTGAGGCTTGTTGAGATTCTGGTTTATCCTCAATCCCACTCTCGGTTCCCCGATGTTTTGGATCTACCATTTCCTCATCTTGCCCTTCCTCATCATGATCGATTCGCTCATCTCTCTGGGTTTCACTTGCAAGACTACCCTCTCCTAAAATTCTCCCACTCCTTAATTCTCTACTGCTAGAACATGTTCCTTCCCATCTCTCTTTGGGATTTACGTATGCGGGGAGCGTGCTCAGATGGCCTTGCCTTTAGCTCATTTGCTAATTGGCCAACTTGCATTTCAAGATTTCTTATAGAAGCTTGTTGACTCACGAATAATAGCATCATTGCGAGTAAAAATAGCATCATTGCGAGCTAAAATAGCATCATTCACGAGCTATGTATTCTTTGAACAAACTTTCTAGAGAATCACACAAAACTTCTTTGGGAGGTGTAGCCTTCTGTTGTGGTTGAAGGCGAGTTCGATTCCCATAATTACGATACCCTTGATTCCTAAAACCAGGTGGTTGATTCACTCTATTTTGCATTTGAGGGCTTGGGCATTCTTTGCTTTGGCCTCCCAAGATAGATTTGGGTAATTCCTCCATCACAGGTTATAGGTGCTCGAATATGGGTTATTCTAGATTGACCTGGTTTGAGTTTCCTACATAACAGACCAATGCGAGGTTACTAGGGGCGAACTCAAAAGTGTGTCCTTCACCACAGTGAACCACGAGGATTCTAAACTCTCTTGAGGTGCAAAAGATGGGGTTGGAGCATTGGAAGAGATTTGGTTCCACGTTACCCACAGATCAAATTCTTCAACATGGAAGCCATGGAAGAGATTTGAGCATTTATTGAGTTCAACGTGTCCAACTCAAGGACTCCTTTTGCTTTTCCTACAGAAGTTCTCCTCACATCCGCCCACTTGGCAATTGTTGGATGAGATCCTCTCTAATATCTCGTAGGCCTCATTGTAAGTTTTGGCCAACAAAGCTCCATTAGCGAGAGGCATCCACTACTTGCTTAGTGGAGGTGTTCAAACCATGGTAGAATGTCTCCATTTGGATGCGGTGAGGCAATCCATGGTGGGGACATTTCATAAAAGATCCTTAAACCTCTCACGAGGCCTCGCTCGAGGTTTCATCATTAAACTGTTGAAAGCTACAATTTCATTCCTAAATCTTGCATTCTAGTGGGTGGGAAATATTTTATTAGGAATTTCTCTGCGAGGAGTTCGAGAATCTCTTTTTTGCGAGGCGAATTCAACTTGATTCTTTGCGGCATCCACGAGGGAGTAAGGGAATAAGCTCAATCTAATGGCGTCACTAGAGACTCACGGCATGATGAAGGAATCACTTACTCCCGGGAATGATTTCAAATGGAGATGGGGTCCTCATTTGGTAAGCCATGGAGCTGCTTGATCGTTTGGAGCATTTGAAACATAAGCTGGTTTTAGCTCAAAAGAAGTAGCTTGTATAACAGTCCGATTATCCACAGGATTGAGTTCATCCACTAAGGGGTTGGCATAGGTCCTAATGGCTCGCTCTCGGTCATTGGCTAGCTCTATCACATTGGTAGGACCCCTGCTGGAAGGTTAAAGAGTGGATTGTCTCTAACATCTTGGGGTGCTCTAGGGTTATGGTGTTGGGCTAGAGGATCTATAGGGTCTCTAGGATTATTCAGTTAGCCATGGCTAATTTTTGCTCTCTCAACCGCTTCCTAAAGGTTCTATCTATTTCGAGGTCAAAATCAAACTCTAGCCCGGCGACGCACATTCATAAACTATCCTCAAGTACACGAAATGCGAAAAACCCAACTCAAGCAATATTATGAAAAAAAACTAATCCTAAAAAAAAAAAAAAACACAAAAGTAAAGAAAATTTTCACAGAACTCACGAGATAAGATTCAAAGCTAGTCCCAAACAGCGGCGCCAAAAACTTGATGCGAGAAAAATGTCGGTGTCTAAACTAATGCAACTAGGATGAGACTACGACTCTCCTTTGACGTGCAAGTATACACAGTCGGTCACGACAAGTGATAAGAAAAATGTATCGATCCCACGAGGACTAGTAGAATCTAAATCAATGAGTGTCCTAGAAATTTGTCTCCTATTTATTTTTGGTGCAATGCATGGGCATGCAAGTTTTTATTAGGAATAAATGAATGCAAAAATAGGAATTCGATTGTTTTGTTGTTTGAATGAGTTAAATATAATTAAGACTAATGCAATAAATCAAAATATGTGAAAACATTAAACATAAACTAAACGAGAGAAAAATCTGGGGCTTTTAGATTAAGAGATAGGCTAGGGTTAAGTTGAAGTTCCATGTATAATTAGATTAACAAATGTGTGGTTGATGCCTTGAATTTACCTACGCATGTGATCAAGTGAATTTTTCCAAAGTCACTAAATTTTAAAACCAACAATTTCCCAATTGAGATCTAAATTACGCTCATAACTTTAAGGTTCTAGGTGGATTAATTATCCTAATTAACTCATGATCCTAGAATGAAATTCTAATTTCTAACCACTAGCTTTTCCAAGTTAAGTGAATTTTAGAGAAGTCAAAGTGGCCAAGTTTTAAATCCTCATGCATCGTTATAAACATTAAAATCTCATAAATCCAACCACGACATCAACCATAAATTTATTACAATGTATACGGTGAAAAACAACCTAACCCATGCCTAGAAGAGTTTAGCTCATGCTTGGAGTTAAATTACACATCCTTAAGTTAAGCATGCTCTTACTAATCATGTATAGCAATAGTAGACCAAAACGGTCCCAAAATCGACCTAAGCGATGGCAAAAATTTCCTAAACAACAATTTTTACCCACTAGTTTCAGACAAGAGTTTCGAGATTGCTTGACAATTTGCCTATCGAGCAATTTGCCTATCGGTTGCTTTGCTTCACCAAAATGCAAGCGGCGGCGGCGCGCAACGCCCAAGGTCCCCGCGGTTTTGCTTGACAAACACACGAGCACAACAAAAATCACGCGCCAGCGGCAGCGGCGCAGCGACTTTGCCCGGCAATCGCGCGCGCGGCGGCGGTGCTTCCGTTGTCCACGGCCTTGCTTCCGGCAAATGCACACGCGGCAACAATCACGCGGATTGTCCACGACGGCAATAGGATGGGTCGACTCTCCGATCAGCCCTCGAAATTGCCCGGCAATACTGGCGATACTCACGAATGCGCGCGAATGCTTGACAAAAAGTTTGGGCGATTCCTCGCACCTCTGCGCACAACAATGCTCCTTTGTTCCTCCTTCGCGATTGCTTGACAATCGATGGGTCTACTCTTCCGATGCGCCCGCAATTGCTACACAACAATTTTTCGCGCCTTCTTCCGGTTGCTTGACAAGGGAGGTAGGTTAGCTCTCTCGATGCCTTCACCGTTTTCTCCCCTCGGCTTTCTTTGTAGCAAAACGCCGAACCTCAGTCTCCCCTCACAATTGCTTGACAATCGGCGGCAACTCCAACGTGTTCTCACTTTGCTCCTCTTGTTCCGTCTCTCGGCACTTCTTTGTAGCAACACCTAAGCTTCTTCCGCGATTGCTTGGCAAACACAAGGACTCTCCTCTCGCTAAAAACGCCCTTTTTCAGCTCCTCTCTTCTTTTTCCTTTTATCACAAGAAGATGTTGCCCTAGTTTGATAATTACAAACACGCCATTTAGGGTATAAAGACCATTTTGCCCTTCGGATAAAATGTCTAAAATGCCATATGGGTTTTTGTAATTTTTTCTTTACACATCTCCACTGCACCTTTGAAATTCCTCATACATCATTATCAACCATAAATCAAACTAAATATGTAAAAGTTAAGAAAAATCTCAAATTACGGTCTTTAATTACTTGTTAGCTAATTTCTCCAAATTAAAGCACAAAATCATCAAAATTAATTCTTTTAGAACCTAATGCTTAAATTCAAGATTTTCAACTAACATTCATAATTTTAGAGATAAAATAACATGAAGCTCAATGAATTCTATGCAATTCAAGTTGATTAAGCACTAAAATTCTAGTAAAATAACTCTCCATGGCGAGTTATCAAACCCCCAAACTTGAACTACTCATTGTCCTCAATGAGTTCTATTCCCTAAAAATTTTAAAGACCTTCCAAGACTCAAATCAATTGCGTTAATCCCAGACAAGAGTTAAAGACTTATGCTCTAAGTTGCAAGTTACTATTCATTCAATGCTTTCTAAGTGGTTCATCCAGTTTCCTACATAACACTTAATTCTTAGTACCAAGAGCAAACCAACTAGGATCGGCACCTACCCTCAAGCTCAATCACTATAGTCCTAATCATTCAAATCAGGGCAACCAATAGTTAAAGATAAGTCACAATCCAAAACTCGCATGTCCTCAAATTCATGATCATTCCTCTTTATTTTATTTTATATACATATATATTTTTTTAAAACAAATATGTACATTACTCCTCCATTTCCTTAAACACAACGTAGGGCTAGTTTTATTTTTATATTTTTTTTTTTTTATTTTATTATTATTTTTTTTTTCTCTCCCATAGTTCTTAGAATGGCACACGTGGTTAGCGCAGTGCACCTAAGCAATGGGGTTCTCCGTAGTTCTTAGAATGGCACACGTTGTTAGCGTAGCACACCTAAGCAATGGAGTACAGGTTACTTGCTTGATACCTTCGCTCCAGAGGCGGCATGGTTGGTGCCTGGACCTCCGACGCCAGTACCAAGTTACAGGCGACTCTAAATAACAAAATAAATAACATCTCTTTTATTTTTAGCCCAACAAAGTTTTAGGGAAATCAAAGTTTGCACACTCTTTCTTTCTTTCTCTTTTTTTTTTTAAAAAATAAACACGAAAAATTTACCTTTCCCCAAACTTAGAGTACTCAATGTCCTCATTGAGTTAGGAGAATCGGATAACTCCCCAAACTTGAAATGATCACAAATTTGAAGTTTACTCATTTTGGAACATTCTAAGCGATGTATGAGTTACCTAACTTGTCATGGCCTCTAGCTTTGAACTTTTTGGCCTAGGAGTTGAATCCTAACTACTTTGATTGACACACCAAGCATAAGCGCACTAAAGAACCCTAATGACAAGCTTCACCTTGAGAAACACCAAACAAGATAGCATACCCTTGCCTCAAACACAAGCAACAACTCTTGTTTTCATTAACCATAAGATTGTTTTAACTTTTGGTTCTAACGAGTTTCTCACCAAGTTTCTCTGAGAGACACATACTTTCTACCAATAAAAACATCACGAAACTTAGTTCTTATAAAGGGGACAACAACCATCTTCTTTTTTTTTTTTTTTTTTTATTTTTCTACTTGCTTAAACATGGTAGATCAACTACCTACATCATGCATAACCAATCAACACGAAATATGGATTTGATGAGTCAAAGCAGAATATTTAGAAGTCTTAAAGCAAGTAAATAACAAAGAAATTCTCAGTGAAACCATTACACCCAACAAAACCTACATATGCTTATAAAAGGGAATTAAATCAACAAATTGCAAAAGAAGCGACAACAAATTATAAAAGAAAAAGACAACAAGCAAAACAAATCAAAATGCTAAAGAAAAAAAAAAAGGAAGGGGCCTCCTCTTTTGCTCTAGTAGTCATCCTCCTCGTTTTCCTCTTCTTGGGCTTCCTCCTCCTCCACGTTGTTCATCTCATCTTCTTCATCATCACCCGACTGCATCCAAGGCTGCAAAATGGAGTGGGGAAATTCGGGAAATTTGGGTAGGGGTTTGGAAAATTGGCTTGCATAGCGGCTCGGTGGGCTAAATCTCTCTCACAGGGCATACTCCCAATAACAATGTGATTGATCTTGCATATGGTGCATCATGCTCATCATCACATTGTTTTGGTGTATGAGTTGGTCCATACCTACCATTAACCCCATCCCCTTATTTGAACCAACTTGGGTGTGATGGTCCATAATGGTGTCTAAAGGCCCGCTAGCTAAGATTTTATCCTCCCAAATATAATAAGGAACCCAACCCTAATGCAAAGAGAGGTTACTAAACTAGGGAAGAAGATTTTTCCACTATTTTTCTTTGCACACCCTTCCATTTCCCTAGCTACTAGGTTTCCTACATCGATTTGCAATTCGAGAGGATGGCATAAAGAAGCATGATTCGACTCCTCGAGGCCGTTGAATCATGCGAAGTGGGCATGAGATTCAACTTCACGAAAGGAAGCCACATGTGTGCTTGGGGCTAAATAGGAACCTAACATAGTCCTCGCTCCGTTGAGCTTACCATCCATTTTGCCCCATTGATCCCTACCGTTCTTAGGGCGGCATTCATTTGAGTGTCGGATGGGGCCATTAACAACTTTCGTTTGTCCTACCATAAAGTTGGCAAGGCAATTCAAGCATGGAGTTAATTGTATCCGTGTCCCAATGAACATATCTACCCCTTACTATGGATACCCTCTCCTCTAGATAGATGTTCGCATAGAACTCCCTAACTATGGTGGGGATGGCGGCCTCGGAGTTCTTTACAAAATGTTTCCCAACCTAGATTTGCTATATTTTGGGATAGGAAAGGAGGAATCTCTCTTGAGCATAGGTTGAAACCTCTCTCTAGCAAAAGAGCTCTTTTCTTCAACTTCTCATATTTTGTTCTTGCTCTTTCACTTTGATAAATCTCTCGGGGATATCTTCCTCACACAATACCTCCTTCATCACTTGGGATTGTTTTCCCTAGTATACCCTTTCTTCTTCTTTTCTTTCTTCTCTTTGGACTTAGGTGCTGGGTGGTTGGGGGCCTCCAAAGGATATGCATCCTCTAAGGGCCATTCGCTAACCACCTTTCCTTTACTCATGAGGAAGAGGAGGAAATGGGTGGGCGATCTAGGATTGGATTGGTTCACTTCTACCATTGCACTCTTCAATTTTTAGGCCTCTTTCTTGCTTTTGCTTCTTCGTAGCCACATGATTAAATATGAAGCAAAAGAGAAAAGTACTAGAAAAATTCTAAGGAATGGACAACAAGCTTCCTAAGCTAAGAAAGATTACGCCTAAGCTAGATTTGGATCTAGATTGGTTTCTCCTAACTCAAGTCATTTTTAGGTTCTAAGTCTAGGATTCCTTTTTACCCAAAAAAAAAAAAAAAAAGCGATTAATCCCCAAAGCAACTTCTTTTTTTTTTTTCTTTCTTTTTCCTTTTCCCACTAACTCCTATCCTTTATCCAACTACTTAACCTAAAGGGCGAAAACATAACCTAAAATAGGTCATCCCTGCAAAACAAAAGGAAAGCATAAAGTCAACATTTACTCATTCTTTTTTAAGACATGCAATTAAAAATTAATGGGAAGCATCAAACTAGGAATTTTATTATCCTAAAACAACGAGAAAAATTGTATCCTAGCTTTTCACATGCTTCCATTCATCCTAGATTACATGCTACAATGAAAATTCACATGTTTTAGATTTTTATTCTACTAAAAACACAAGTTAACCTATACTCGTATGTTGGAAAATTTTCAATAGGGAGAAAAAGGAAAAAAAAATTGTATTTAATTCAATATATCTGAAATGAACAATCATGCTTGGTGATCGAGCAAGAGGAGAAGGAATTCTTACCTCTAACCTTTTGTATGCTTCAATTCTACATCCTAACGACACTTAATCAAAGATTAACTATATGTGATAAAACAAAGAGCAAAACATGAAATAAGCTGGATCAAGAATCATATGAACAACTAAATCTCCTATCATGCATAGACAACGAATAAAAGGAAAAATAAAACAACCTAGCTAAGCTTTTTTTTTTTTTTTATAGAAGGATTCACTACACTTCATTATCACTCAACTTCCATGTGGACATGTTCCTTTGGAAGTCTTCACTAATAGTGTTTCAAGCGTTGCCCATTAACAAGAAACTCTCTTCCATCCTGCTCACACATGAAGCTTAATAGCCCCAGTAGGAGAGAGTTTGATCAACAGTAAAGGGCACGACCATCTAGACCTAAGCTTACCGGAAAAAGTTTAAGGCGGGAATTGAATAATAAAACTCTTTGGCTTTCTTCAAAAGTCTTTGGAATGAGTCTCCTATCATGCCAAGCTTTAGTTCTCTCTTTGTAAAGCTTTGCATTCTCATAAGAAAATCTTCTAAACTCATCCAAATCATTCAATTGAAGTAGCCTCGGATCTCCTGCAGACAATTAGATTTAGATTGAGTTCCTTTAAGGCCCGAGAATGCCTTATGCTCTAATTCTAAGGGTAGGTGACAAGCCTTACCAAACACAAGTCTATAAGGGGACATTCCAATGGGGTTTTAAAGGCGGTCCTATACGCCCACAAGGCTTCATCCGGCTGACGGACCAATCCTTTCTTTGAGGTTTTACAACCTTCTCAAGGATTCCTTTAATCTCCCTATTGGACACTTGACTTGTCCATTAGCTTGTGGATGAGTGCGGGGTGGAGATTCTATGCTTTACATTATACTTGGCCGGGAGGGTATTCATTGCCTTATTAACAAAATGAGAGCCCTCATCAGATTAAGACTCTAGGGGTCCCAAATCTAAATGAATATGTGCCTATGCAAGAATCGACCACTGCTTTTGGCGTCATTATTCGGGACACGCCATGGCTTCTACCCACTTAGAGACATAATCTCACGCCACTAAGATATACAAATTCCCTTTAGAGGAGGAAAGGGCCCATGAAGTCAATCCCCAAACATCAAACAGCTCCACCTCTAAGATGTATGTCAAGGGCATTTCCTCTCTCTTTCCTATATTACCTCTCCTCCAGCATGTATCACATGTCTTGCTAAAAACATAGGCATCCTTAAAGACAGATGGCCAATAATAGCGAGATGGAACACCTTTCTTTGCAGATCCTTTGGCCACCAAAATGGCCTCCATAAGGGACGAATGACAATGCTCGAGAATAGATGGTATCTCGCTTTCGGTCACACATCTCCTAACCATACCATCTACACACCGTCTATATAAACATGGATCGTCCCACAGAAAAATTTGGAGTCATGCAAGAATCTCTTTTTTACATTTGTCTTTGACAAATCGGGGAAGGATATTGCACGCCAAGTAATTGGCATAGTCCGCGAACTAAGGGGGGTTGGTATTTTGGACCTCACCAACTAACAAGAGTTGCTCATCGGGAAGTCATCCCTTATGTGGGAGTGTGAGGTGAAGGCTCGGAGTTCTCAATCCTAGACAAATGAGTGCACCACCACATTCTCTGAACCCTTTTTATCTTTGATTTCCACTTCAAACTCCTGCGAAGTAATACCCATCTAATCAATCTTGGTTTGGCATCTTTCTTTGCCAACAAATACCTAATGGCGACATGATCTATGTAGACCACCACCTTAGTACCAACCGGATATGGTCTAAACTTTTCAAAAGCAAAGACTCACGCTAACAACTCCTTTTCGATGGTTGTGTAGTTCATCCGAGCTTCATTTAAAGTTTTACTCGCATAATAAATTGGATGTATTACCTTCTCTTGCCTTTGTCCTAACATAACACCCACAAAGATAGTCACTTGCATCACACATCAACTCGAATGGCGGTTTCCAATCGGTGAAGACATAATAGGTGCGATGACTAGAATTTGTCTTGAGGACATTAAAGGCATGGAGACACTCTCACTAAATATAAAGGGCTTGTTGACTTCGGGAGAGAGCACAATGGTTTTGAGATTTTTGAGAAATCTTTGATGAATCTTCTATAGAACCCATGTCCAAGAAAACTTCTCACTCCCTTGACATTTGTAGGCGGTTCAATTTCTCAATAATCTCAATCTTCGCCTATCTACTTCTATCCCCTTGCATGATATCTTATGCCCTAACACAATCCCAATCTAACCATGAAGTGACACTTTTCCTAATTTAGAACTAGGTGTGTCTCTTCACAACTATTTGAAATACTTTCCCCAAATTCTCCAAGCAAACCTCAAATGAGTTTCCAAAGACCGAGAAGTCATCCATGAAAACCTCCATGATGTCCTCTACATAGTCGAGAAAAAATCGCCATCATGCACCTTTGAAAGGTCGCGAGGAGCATTACATAGTCGAAATGGCATCCTTGAAAAGCAAAGGTGCCATATGGACATGTAAATGTTGTTTTCTCTTGGTCTTGTGGTGCAATGGTTATTTAGTTATAACCACTGTAACCATCAAGGAAACAATAAAAGGCTTGACTGCCCGGTTTGTCCAACATTTGATCTATGAGCGGGAGAGGGAAAATGGTCTTTCTGGTGGCCTTGTTTAGCCTCCTATAGTCCATCTGAGACTCTCCAACCGCTCACTACCCTAGAAGGAATGATTTCATTGGCTTCATTAATAATTCTTGTCATCCCTCCCTTTTTGGGAACACTTTAAATCTTTGGGGTAAAGGTTTAAGTTCTAGTGTTGGGGGTTCTTGAGTGAGGTATCATAGAAGGTCTCTCTCCTTCCTTCAAATCTAATGACTCAAAGATTTTTACGAACTTTGCTACTTACGCTGGTTCTTCCAAACCACAGGTCAACTCTTCTATTCACGACTTCTCTAACTCACTTTCTCTCGGATCTCCAAATCTCATCTCATGGATTCCTTTCAATTCTTCATGCGGCGGTTTTGAGAAATAACTCCATCTAAAACATGAATTACAGAACAACTTTACTGTCCCATTTGGATACCTCAACGTATCATAGATGCTAAAGCTGGACCTCTTGATCATTCATTCTCGACAATGGTCCGTGCATGAACATCTATCACGATTCTACTGTTTTAGGAAAGGTCGCCCTAGGATAATAGGAACATCCTTGTCGACTTCATAATCCGGGATGATAAAATCCATTGAAATATGAATTTATCCACTTGGACCGGGATGTCCTCTATTTTTCCTTTAGGGTAGGCTATGGATCTATCTGCTAGCTGCGGGGTCACCGTGGTGGGCCTCGCCTCCCCAATGCCTAATCCCTTATAAATGAGAGAGGCATCAAGTTGATGCTAGCTCCTAAATCACATAGCGCCCTCCTAGCTGTCTTCCACCAATAGACACGGTATGGTAAAAGATCCGGGATCCTTCTCCTTATGGGGTATCCTATTTACGAACAACCACTTTTACACTCCTCACTCAGCGATACCACTTTGAACTCTTGGAACTTCTCTTTTTTGAGCGGATGTCCTTGAGAAACTTCAAGTAGTTGGGCATTTGCTTCAACGCATCAATCGGTGGTATGTTGATATGGACCTCCTTTAGCATATCCAGGAATTTTTCAAAATGGGCTTCCTTCTTCATTTCCTCTTGATCTTTGAGGATAGGGTGGTGGGGGTGGTTTGAACTCGAGCCTTTGCTCTTGTTGTTTCCTTGGAAGTTGAGGCTTGTTGAGATTCTAGTTTATCCTCAATCCCATCGGTTCCCGATGTTTTGGATCTACCATTTCCTCATCTTGCCCTTCCTCATCAACAGTCGTCGTTCAAGCTCATCTCTCTGGGGTTTCCTTACATTTACCCTCTCCTAAAATTCTCCCACTCCTTAATTCTCTTTGCTAGAACATGTTCCTTCCCATCTCTCTTTGGGATTTACGTATGCGGGGCGTGCTTGATGGCCTTGCCTTTAGCTCATTTGCTAATTGGCCAACTTGCATTTCAAGATTTCTTATAGAAGCTTGTTGACTCGAATAATAGCATCATTGCGAGTAAAAATAGCATCATTGCGAGCTAAAATAGCATCATTGCACGAGCTATGTATTCTTTGAACAAACTTTCTAGAGAATCACACTGAAACTTCTTTGGGAGGTGTAGCCTTACATTTGTGGTTGAAGAGCGAGTTACGATTCCCATAATTACGATAACCTTGATTCCTAAAACCAGGTGGTTGATTCACTCTATTTTGCATTTGAGGGCTTGGGCATTCTTTGCTTTGGCCTCCCAAGATAGATTTGGGTAATTCCACCATCACAGGTTATAGGTGCTCGAATATGGGTTATTCCTAGATTGACCCCTGGTTTGAGTTTCCTACATAACAGAGACCAATGCGGGGTTACTAGGCGAGAACTCAAAAGTGTGTCCTTCACCACAGATGAACACAGGATTCTAAACTCTCTTGAGGTGCAAAAGATGGGGTTGGAGCATTGGAAGAGATTTGCTTCACGTTACCCACAGTCAAATTCTTCAACATGGAAGCCATGGAAGAGATTTGAGCATTTATTGAGTTCAACGTGTCCAACTCAGGGACTCCTTTTGCTTTTCCTACAGAAGTTCTCCTCACATCCGCCCCACTGGCAATTGTTGGATGAGATCCTCTCTAATATCTCGTAGGCCTCATTGTAAGTTTTGGCCAACAAAGCTCCATTAGCGAGGCATCCACTACTTGCTTAGTGGAGGTGTTCAAACCATGGTAGAATGTCTCCATTTGGATGCGGTGAGGCAATCCATGGTGGGGACATTTACGCAAAAAAGATCCTTAAACCTCTCCCGAGCCTCGCTCGAGGTTTCATCATCAAAGCTGTTGGAAAGCTACAATTTCATTCCTAAATCTTGCATTCCTAGTGGGTGGGAAATATTTTATTAGGAATTTCTCTGCCAAGGAGTTCCAGGAATCTACTTCACCTGGCGGAGCGAATTCAACCAGTTCTTTGCAGCATCCCTGAGGGAGTAAGGGAATAAGCTCAATCTAATGGCGTCACTAGAGACTCCTGGCATGATGAAGGAATCACTTACTCCCAGGAATGATTTCAAATGGAGATGGGGTCCTCATTTGTTAAGCCATGGAAGCCTTGTCGTTTGGAGCATTTGAAACATAAGCGGTTTTAGCTCAAAAGTAGCTTGTATAGCAGTGCGATTATCCACAGGATTCAGTTCATCCACTAAGGGGTTGGCATAGGTCCTAATGGCTCGCTCTCGGTCATTGGCTAGCTCTATCACATTGGTAGGACCCCCTGCTGGAAGGTTAAAGAGTGGATTGTCTCTAACATCTTGGGGTGCTCTAGGGTTATGGTGTTGGGCTAGAGGATCTATAGGGTCTCTAGGATTATTCTGGTTAGCCATGACTAATTTTTGCTCTCTCAACCGCTTCCTAAAGGTTCTATCTATTTCGGGTCAAAAATCAAACTCTAGCCGACGACGCACATTCATAAACTATCCTCAAGTACCTGAAATGCAGAAAAACCCAACTCAAGCAATATTATGAAAAAGAAACTAATCCTAAAAAAAAAAAAACACAAAAGTAAAGAAAATTTTACAGAACTCACAGATAAGATTCAAAGCTAGTCCCCGGCAACGGCGCCAAAAACTTGATGCAGAAAAATGTCAGGTGTCCTAAACTAATGCAACTAGGATGAGACTCGACTCTCCTTTGGCGATGCAAGTATACCGCAGTCGGTCACGACAAGTGATAAGAAAAGTGCTCGATCCCACGAGGACTAGTAGAATCTAAATCAATGAGTGTCCTAGAAATTTGTCTCCTATTTATTTTTGGTGCAATGCATGGGCATGCAAGTTTTTGTTAGGAATAAATGAATGCAAAAATAGGAATTCGATTGTTTTGTTGTTTGAATGAGTTAAATATAATTAAGACTAATGCAATAAATCAAAATATGTGAAAACATTAAACATAAACTAAACGAGAGAAAACTGGGGCTTTTAGATTAAGAGATAGGCTAGGGTTAAGTTGAAGTTCCATGTATAATTAGATTAACAAATGTGTGGTTGATGCCTTGAATTTACCTACGCATGTGATCAAGTGAATTTTTCCAAAGTCACTAAATTTTAAAACCAACAATTTCCCAATTGAGATCTAAATTACGCTCATAACTTTAAGGTTCTAGGTGGATTAATTATCCTAATTAACTCATGATCCTAGAATGAAATTCTAATTTCCTAACTCACTAGCTTTTCCAAGTTCGTGAATTTTAGAGAGTCAAAGTGGCCAAGTTTTAATCCTCATGCATCGTTATAAACATTAAAATCTCATAAATCCAACCACGGCATCAACCATAAATTTATTACAATGTATACGGTGAAAAACAACCTAACCCATGCCTAGAAGAGTTTAGCTCATGCTTGGAGTTAAATTACAAATCCTTAAGTTAAGCATGCTCTTACTAATCATGTATAGCAATAGTAGACCAAGAACGAGTCCCAAAATCGAAGCTAAAGCGAAGCAAAAATTTCCTAAACAACAATTTTTACCCACTAGTTTCAAAAGAGTTTCGAGATTGCTTGAACAATTTGCCTATCGAGCAATTTGCCTATCGGTTACTTTGCTTCACAAAATGCAAGCGCGGCCGGCAGCAGCGCCAAGGTCCCCACGGCTTTGCTTCAAAAAACACGAGCACAACAAAAATCACGCGCGCCGGCAGCGGCGCCAGCGGCTTTGCTTCAGCAATCGCGCCGCGCGATGGCGGTGCTTCCCGATTGTCCACGGCCTTGCTTCGGCAAATGCACACGCGGCAACAATCACGCCCGGGTGTCCACGGCCAATAGGATGGGTCGACTCTCCGATCGCCGCCTCGAAATTGCTTCGGCAATACTTGGCGATACTCACCAATGCGCGCGAATGCTTCGAAGAAAAGTTTGGGCGATTCCTCGCACCTCTGGCGCAACAATGCTCCTTTGTTCCTCCTTCGCGATTGCTTGACCAATCGATGGGTCTGCTCTTCCGATCTTTGCCTCTACGCGGTTGCTCTGACAATTTTTTCGCGCCTTCTTCCGATTTGCTTCCGGCAGGAGGTAGGTTAGCTCTCTCGATGCCTTCACCGTTTTTCTCTCCCCTCGGCTTTCTGCGGCAAAAAACGCCGAACCTCGAGTCTCCCTCACAATTGCTTGACAATCGGCGGCAACCAACTGTGTTCTCACCGCTCCTCTTGTTCCGTCTCTCGGCCTTCTTTGTAGCAACACCCCTAGCTTCTTCCGCGATTGCTTGACAAACACAAGGACTCTCCTCTCGCAAAAACGCCCTTTTTCAGCTCCTCTCTTCTTTTTCCTTTTATCACAAGAAGATGTTGCCCTAGTTTGATAATTACAAACACGCCATTTAGGGTATAAAGACCATTTTGCCCTTCGGATAAAATGTCTAAAATGCCCTTATGGGTTTTTGTAATTTTTTTCTTTACACATCTCTGCACAACAGAAAAATTCCTCATACATCATTATCAATCATAAATCAAACTAAATATGTAAAAGGAAAAATCTCAAATTGCGGTCTTTAATTACTTGTTAGCTAATTTCTCCAAATTAAAGCACAAAATCATCAAAATTAATTCTTTTAGAACCTAATGCTTAAATTCAAGATTTTCAACTAACATTCATAATTTTAGGGATAAAATAACATGAAGCTCAATGAATTCTATGCAATTCAAGTTGATTAAGCACTAAAATTCTAGTAAAATAACTCTCCTATGGCGAGTTATCAATGACCCGTTACCACTACCTGACCAGATTTAACTTTTTTCCGAACTACTAAATGTCTACCCACTGGGGTAGCTACTGCCAAATCAACATCTAAAGGCTCTACTTCTAACTGAGCTTGCCTCACAAAAATAGCAGAAATAAAAGATTGCTAGGAACAAGAATCAAACAAAACAAGAGCCAAGTGGGCAAGAACGGGTAGTGTACCTGTCACCACAACACTGGAACCTCCTGCGTTCTTGTTCACACTCGCATAAACTCCGCCCATCTGGCGGTTTCCAGACTCGTCTCTCTCTGCTGTGCAGGTTTTGGCCAGGTGCCCAGGCTTTTCGCAGTTATAACAAACCCTCTGATCCCTAACTCCCTGCGTGCACACAGACGACAAGTGGCCAACTTCCCACAATTATTGCATATCTTGTTAGCTACATGACAGGTCCCACTATGTTGTACCCCACATTTGAAACATGAACCCCTGCTTGGAGCCTGCTAGGGTTGATGTCCCTGAGTTCTGGATCGATTTGGCCTAGCAAAGGCCTACTCAAACTTCATCTTCTAGTTGGTCCCAGAACTCTCACTACCCCTGAACTCTGGCCAACAACGAACCCATGCAACCTCAGGTCTATATTAATAAGGGATGCCGCTCGGACTGCTGTGGCGTAAGTTTTGGGATCATGAGCAGCTGTCGACCCACGTATGCCTCCTCGCAAACCTGTGAGGAAACACTCCACCTTCTTCTTCTCTGTATCCACCATATCAAGTCTGAATCGAGACACCGCAGTTAACTCGTGCTCGTACTCCTCGACCGTCTAGTTCGGTCCTTATTTAGCTGTACGAACTCAGCTTTCTTCTCAATTCTAAGCACAACCGATTAATACTTCTCGTAGAACGCCTCTTAGACCTGTGTCTAGGTTATCGGTCTCGCACTGACATCGATGGACCGTACAACAGCTCGCCACCATAGGAGAGCACTTTCCCTTAACGCATAAACTGCGCACTGAACCTTCTGATGCTCGTGGCAACCCATTTGACCAAGAATATCATCCACGACTGCAAACCATGCTTCAGCAGCTACACGGTCTACCGACCCATCAAAGAAAGGCGGGTCATACTTCTTGAAATCCTTGGATATCCACCTGCCTCTTGGTCGCCGCCCCAAATGTCGAGCGGTCGCGACCTTTGATTTTACCGCGAGCGTTGGTTCCCCGATTCCAGTGCTAGGGCTTCCATGGCCTGAGTGAACATAGATGTCTTATTGGCCTGACTAGCTATATTTTCCTAGATAAGTTGCTGAATGCCTTCCATGAGTTCGACAACTGGCGAAGGCGCTTGAACGTTTGGCACCTGAACATTTGCCCTTTCCTGGGCTCCTTCATTTTGCCCAGTTGATTCTTCGACAACAGGGGCATCCTGGTTGAGCTCCTCCCGGTGCTCGGAGTGCTCAACCTCTGGTGCTTCGACAATCGGTTCCTGGTCTCGGGCTCTTCGACCTCGACCTCTGCGACCACCCCGACCTCGACCACCCGCAGTTGCTGTTGCACGCCTCTACCAGGTACCATAATCTAAGTTTCGAAAAAAACAAAGCATCAACAACGCTTCCAGAGGTACAGAACAAAAGAAAAAGTAACAGCATCAACAACGAACCTCCTACCACTTACTAAGTAAAAGCAAACTTGTTGATGATCCGACGAGCTCCTTGCGAGAGGCTATGAAGGATTAAACACCTACGATGTAGGCAGTATACAAAATCTAAAACCTATGCTCTGATACCAACTATAACATCCCGTAATTTGAACACTTCCTACTCGGGTCGTTAGTTCCAAGTTGTACCGCTTGCGCCGAAAATCCGACAGCATCACGGCGCAACCTGGACAAACCAAAAAATTTATAAAACCTGAACCTAAAAAAAACACTTCAATAAGACTCACAAGAGCACCCAACCTCCTCCAAACTTCAAAGAAACCGACAGGTTGGGCTCTAGTCCCTCGGAGTCAACGGAAAACCACAAGACAACAACACATACTTCGATTACGAAAGATAACAAAACAGATCATGCTAAGGTTTAAACATCAACTAAAAGGAACAGAGTGCAACAGAGGAAAACAAATTAAAACAACTTCTAACTAAATCCTACAAGTCTTCCAATTACCCTCGCAGGGGTCTCACCGTCGATGGTCATCTCACTGGTTTGTCTTACCTGCAACAAGAGAAAACAAACGAGGGATGAGTACAAAAAATACTCAGTAAGCAGCCCACTTCGTCAAGGAATAAAGAACACAACAGAACAACCTTAGACCTAGCTAAGCACGATGTTGCGTAAATTTTGCAATACCGCAAGTGTACGGGTCAAGTTTTAATATAGTGAATTTGAGTACGAGTATCGTCCACAGGATTGAGTATTTAATTCAATTAATTCCTATCAATAACACCACTCAATTTTATCTAGAAAATTAGACTTTAAAGTGAGGTGAAAACACAAAATCAAAGAGTGAAAGTTGAGAACAATCTGGAGAGACGAATATCTTAGGGACTAGACTTCACCGGTTAATTAACTATTTTATTGAGATCATGCTAATGGATTATTGCACTGCTTTTATAAACCAAGAAACTAAGATAACAAATAACCTCTCTCAAGGCAAGTGAATCTCATGCAAGACATAGAATTAAACATCTCTGTTCAACCTAAAAATCTAACATGGCACTAAGTTTAATTCTTATGGGTTTCTAATAGCACTTCAATCATTCTCATGTCAAAGTAACTATCAGTCATGCAAAAGAGATCAGATCTAAAGTATCTTTCTCAAGAATAAATTCAGACCTAAGAACAAATAAACCGTGATCAAGAGTCTATAAGCATTACGGATGCAATTGCATGAATAAAAGCATTACAATAAACCAAAGGCAGTCAATTCAACAAAATAACATAATTAAAAGGCTACATCTATCCCTAAGATAACAAGTTTAGCTACTCATGTCCACTATAAATCCTACTAAACTCAAATACAAAACCATAGTTCAACAATAAAAGTGAAAAGAACGAAGAAAGAACTCTCGTGGCGTGAACAACAACGATCCCGACACCTATCACGAACCCCGAGCTCCAAAAAGTCTCATTCTTGAAATCTCCCCAAAAATCTTCTTACAATCTCTCACAAATATGTCTAAACAATGGTGTCCAAAATCTCTCCAAAAAGCCCCCTCTACAAGATGCATCTTTTCCTTTTTATATCAATAGCACGACGTTGCAACGTTGGGCATGGCGTTGCAACGCCGTGCCCTAGCGAATAACTCATATATGGAAAATATCGAGGCGGCGTTGTTACGGCGAGGACAGCGTTACAGCGCGCAAACCTCGCGTGCCTTTTCTTATCGAAGTAGCGTTGCAACGGCGAGGGCGGCGTTGCAACGCTGCTACCTCGCGTGTCTTCGCTGCTCGAGTGGCGTTGCAGCGCTACAAGGTAGCGTTACCAACGCCATCGTCCACGGATCTTCAAGACGTAACTGCTGCATGTGGAGCGTTGCAACGCAGCGCAAGCGCGTTGCAACGCCATCGGCAAGTGCTTCCATAGTAGATGGCTGCACACAGAGCGTTGCAACGCCCTGAATGGTGTTGCAATGCCATCTCCTCGGATTTGATGGCTTGTTTTGACCTTGCTTCTTCCATTTAATGTCAATTTTGGCTCATTTCTCCCCATAATTCTCCATCCATTCTCACATTTTTCTTTAACCTGAATTTCAACAAATTAAATACGTTAAAACCCTGAAATTATCATAAAACTAATACGATTTAAGCCTAAGGATAGCACATTTTGTGTGCTATCAAACACCCCTAAACTTAAACAATTGCTAGTCCTCGAGCAAAAATAAGAAAAAGATGGATCATATCAGAGTAAGTTTCCTACTACAGACTCAAACCTTAAGAATTGTATGAATCGAAGAAAAAATTCATCAGAAAGGTAACATTGATGAAAAACTACATAATAAGATTTTAAAATTAGATCAAATTATTCCTTGAGTGGGTGTGTGATAGCCTTTTTCAGTTTAGTCCTTATAAGCCCAAGATAACCTTATTGAGTCCTCTGTTCATTTTCCCTCTACACTGGCCTTAGGCTCCAAATCTTCAGCTCATTTACATAATCAGAAAATTTTTACCTTTTATCACTGTTTTTCTTTCACCCCTAAACTTAAACTTTATTATTAATTTTTTTGGATGGAATCCTTCAATCGTCTATGCCTTCGCTCCAACATATTAACACTTTGTGGTGAAAATAGCTGACTACGAGCACAGATACCATACAGATTGTCAAAGACTACATGCATCCTAAGTTTAATCCTTCAAAAGACAAGTATTGGTCACAATACTTAGGATGTTGGAGTACCCTCTTATTTAACACTTTTTTTTTTAGTGGAAAAACTTTTAAAAAAGTATAATTTTCAATTAAGCAAACTTGCTCTTTCATTAGTTCCCAAGCTTATCGAGGTGACAACGATTTTACTGGACAAAATAAACTTGTCCTAAGCATTCGGGACCTTTAAAGGGATTGGCTAAGTGCAATTAGGTTCAAGGAATTCTCTAATCAATTTTAAACATCCTAAAATTGGAATTTAATCAAGTTCTCTGGTGATGAACATTATTCACAATTCTCAATTAAATTTAAATCGATGGTTATCATAGTCAAAGTAAGAAAAACTTACAAAGGGTAGTCCATTCCATTAACTTTGAAATCGATCAAATGCAACAAAAACACACAAATGAGAAAAGAATAGGATGGAAATGGAATGGAGTCGGATAAATCTCATGCGATATGATGATTAAAAGTCATACAATCACCCCCAAACTTGAGAACAACATTGTCCTCAATGTGCAAATCTGAATAAGAAAATAACATCCAAATCAACTAAAGAAACAACGGGGAGAGAAAAGAAGCATCTTGCTTACTAAACATGAAAAAGTCTCATTCCTCATCGAAGAGGCGTAAGGAGGCATAGGGCAGAGAATGAAGGATATGTGCCATGAATGTGCCGGAGACAGTCATAAAGGTGGCGGTGAGAGGCCTCACTGCATCTGCGAGATGTGTCATGATCCGCGCTCCTCCCTACGACTCTGAGTCTCATGTTGGTCGAATCATTTGCTCGAGTCTAGCCATGGCTGAACGGATCTGAATGCTGCTTTGTGGGGCGGTATTTGTGGTAACTCATGTTGCTCCTCCTCTCTTATCACACCTCATTTGCGTCAAGAAAAAATTACGGCTCAAATGCTGCTGTATCCACCTGCAAGTCTTTGCTGATCATGATCCCAAGTCCCATGATGTAGTTTTTATCCATCACCTCCTTGGGTGAATCGGCTCCTCCTCGGATGTCCGGTGACTCGTGAAGACGATAGAGGCGGTGATGAGAGGGGATGGCCTAGTCCGCCCGTGGTGTGCCTCGCCTCCTCGCCCGCGTGCACGATATATCGGCCCGATTACTTTGCCTACATCAATCGTCTTGCCAGTGACAATGGCGTACAAGAGGATAGCGTGCTCCTTCGTCACGTCACTCATGTGTGCAACCGGCTAGAATCTAGCACAGATAAAACTGTGCCACACTCTGCTGGACACGGTGAGGTCCGCTGTCCGGAGTTTGGAGACCTCGCCTCTCCTTGTTACCCATTGAGCACCAGGTCGTGCTAGCATGGCAAGCACATGCGCGAATCGAATCGTGTCTGGCATAGATAGTGTACTCATCCGGTCTCATAGTCGGTAAGTGAAAATACTGTTAATGGACACAAACGTCGAGCGGGATGCGCTTCCCTCGCCACGATGGTATGGTAAGCCTCCGGAGGCATGTTAGCGTAAAATTCTCGCACAAGTGGGACCACTCCACGCCTCGGGTTGTTGCACCAACAACTCCCAATGTCTCTCTTGAATGGTAGTGTAGATGTCACAGTGATGGGAGTCATCGGGAACAATGCCCCGCTCGGAAACGAGGCGCGATGCACTATATAACTCGATGCAGGACTCACGGCTTGGCATCCACGAACCGTCGTCCATCATATTCAGAACTAGATCCAGCTGTTGTCTTTGCCCTTTTTGGTGCCATATGGGAATAGTGTAAAAGAAAGAACTAGACAGGGCAAGTAACAAAGTTAGTGCAACGTAATAGGGAAAACAAGGAGATGCCCTATGGATGGTGCATGAAGTATAAATGAAAATGAACTTTGAAGTTCTCTACCCAAGGATGATGTAAATGGGGGAGAAAGATAAGAACTCAATGATTCTCGCCACCTATCAATCATGAACAAGAAGTGAAAATACAACACAAGAAGGCCATCTATAAAAGTGGACCACTTCATCATATGCATACTAGGGGCAAGGGGAAAATAAGCATAAGCCCAAAGACAATCCAAGCAAAACAATTATCCATGCCTCATCCAATAATAAGAATAAGTTCCCAATTAGTAAGTGAAGTCATCCAAGTGCCCAAATTGACATACTAATTCAAATCAACTCATCTCATGCTCATGTAGAAAGAGTAGTCCAAAGAGAAGCACAAACACAACTAAAGAGCACGGAAGTGTCTCACCAAGATCAAAATGTACCTAATGATCAAGAACTTGTCTTACCAAAATTTATGAGCAAAGATACAACCACACAACCAAATCATATATTTATCAAAATGCACAACAAAGGAGGGGGACTTATGTTACCAAAATCAATGAATTCAATAAACTTAAGATTCAAGCCTTAAGGAGTAATAGTGCCCAAAGATGAAAAAAATTAAAGATTAACATCAATTTACCATGAAAACACATCTAGGGCACTTTCATTAAACCACCCAAATCTCCTAATCTCAACAATATGCTATAAAAATTCATCTAAGCCCAAGATTCATCATCCTAAACAATACTACAGCAACACAAACAACCAATCTTAGGCCTAATCACAGAAATATCCCACAAATCGGAAAGAAAATGGTGGAGAAATAGTTACCCACGATTTTCTTCAGATGGGTATGAAACTTGCCCCAAAATGCCCAATCTAGCACAAAATAGGAAGAATAATGAGTGGGGAAGGGTTAAAGTTAACCCTCTTGAGGAAATAGGGAGGGAGATTGAAAGAAAGAAGAGAGAAAAGAGAGGAGAAAGTGAATTTAGGTTGCTGCTCGGCGAAATCTGGAACTTTAAAATTCCAGATTTCGCGACAACAATACTGTAACGCCCTCCTCACGGTCGCGTGCCTAATACGATCTTGCAGCGTTACTGTAACGCCAGCGCAAGGGTTGCAATGCTTGGATAAGCGTTGCGACGCCGTTTTGAACCTCTTTTTTTTTTTTTTTACCTGAAAACAGAAAACAAAAAAATTTCAACCAACTAATAAAAGATAAAATAATAAAAAAATAAAATAAATAAAATAAAATAAAATTGAAATAACTGAATTAAAATATAACGGGTTGCCTCCCGTTCAGCGCTTTCTTTAACGTCTTTTAGCTAGACTATTTTTTATTTTTTATTTTATTTTTTTATTTTTTTCTTCTTTCACATCTGAAAACAAAAAGAACTACAAAGATCAAATAACCAAATAAGGCAGATATAGTCACAGGATACGTAGATAAATTTCCTAAGAAAGTGTAATGCAGGTGTGCAAGTAATTGTTTCAACTCTAGAACAGGAGGTTTTGTTTCTTCTATCTTAGTGACATGCAGTTGTGAAAATTGTTCATGTTGAAGTTTAGGCAATTGATTCAATGATTTATTGTAATAAGTAACTTCATGATCCAAAATTTCTAACTGATCTACCATTGAATTTGTCATACAAGTCTCTAAGGGGTCAACAGATAAACCTAGCTCTCTAGGTGTATTCACAACATTATCCCAAATATCGATCATGTGATAGGTACTTACCTCATCAGGGTACTTCAAGGATCGAAAAATGTCAAATACAACCTTATCCTCACCAACCCTTAGAGTTAACTTACCATCCTGCACATCTATCAATGCTCTTCCAGTGGCCAGGAAAGGTCGCCCCAAAATAATTGGGGATCTCAGAATCTTCCTCCATATCCAGAACCACAAAATCTGCAGGAAAATAAATCGCTCAATTTTGACCAACACATCTTCTACAATACCTGCAGGATATTTGATAGAAACGATCACATATCAGTAGTGAGATGGTGGTTGTAGGTTGCACCTCCCCAAGACCTAGTTTTCTGTAAACAGATAACGGTCGATGACCGCTTCGTCTGCGACGTGTGCAACGAAAGGGGAGGGCGAAGCCCTCCCCGACTTTTTTTCTTTTCTGTTCTTTTTTTTTAAGACGCCATTGTTACACCATCCTTAGAAAGTAGATAACAAAACAAAAAAGCTCATAGGTAAAAGTAGTGCTTATAAGCTTAAATTTCATAAGCTATAAGTTAAATGATTATCAAATAGGCTCTAAATAATCCAATACATTTTTTTCTTGTTAAATGTATATTTGGAATAATGTGTCCGTGTCTGACACCAACAATACTTGAAAAAAATAAATGAAAAATTAAATATTCATTTTTAACGTGCAAGTTGTATCAATTTTAACTCTACATTTTTTAATTTTATCACAATGTCTCTTGAGCTTCGATAAGTGTTTCACTTTTCACCTAAAAACTTCAATAATAAGTGTTGCAATTTTTACTTTATGATAGGTTTTCATTCAAAGAATTCAGAAGATTGAGAAAGCTCCAGGAAGATTCTCTAAAGAAGAAAATTGAGGAGGATGGAAAGATTGTTAAGTGTTGATATAATTAAATTTACCATAACTAATCAGCTTGGGTAGAAACCAGTGTTTACTTTCTCTTCCCTAACAACCATAATATGTAGATCCTAAAAATTACATAAAAATCAAAATAATAATCGTGATATGTGGATCCTATAAGTTGTATTATTGTTCAAAATTCTGACATTCAACAAATTCCTAAAAATAACAGTTTTTTTAAAAAAAATTAAATATGGTAGATTTTGTTTATAAAATAGTTGAAACACAATCTAGAATCCAAAATCTTAAGCTTTAGAGTGCGATTTCAGCTAATCTAACAAAAACTATTTTGAAGTCTAAATCTCTATAATACCAAGTTCGCCCAAAGAAAGGAAAAAAAACGTGCACAATGGAGCAAAATGAAGTGGCAATAAGTACTTCAAGAATGAAATAGCAGAGACCATCAAGTAACTTAGGAACGTTGAGCAAAGAAGGATGTGTAGAAGAAGAAGAATGAATACGGAGGCTTAAAAAATGTTGAAAAAAAACAAACACATGCGATTTGAAAAAAAGAATGCTAATCGTTGCATTAATTTATGTCAGGTATGATATTATTGATTTGATCTTTTTTCCTTGGGGAATGCAGAAAATACAGATATATACTCAAGGTTGCAACTTGTCTAGGGCTTCATTTTCATTTTTATTACATTTATAATGGATTACGTTTTCGTACAAATCTAGTTAGGAAGGTTACTCAACCACACTGTCTGCAACATAACAGTCTAACTAGGAGAAAACCAAAAATTTTATAAGACTCGAAAGGCAACACCAGACAGTTCTTAAACATAAAAGACACACAACCTCCACCAAACTTCATATAAAGTCTAGGCTAGGCTCCCATTAACAGCAGAAATCCAACAAGAATAACCATTTACAAAGAAAAGACAAAAGAGTTCAACAGAATAGATTATAACAAGTTAAGAGTCGAGCAAAGGGAATAACATCTAAAGCAGGAACTCAAAAACATTTTCATGGTTCAGGAAAGAATAATTATACATCCAATAAGGAAACGGAGACTAAGCCTAGACTCAGGATGGGAGAGTCTTACAGCCTCGTCTGGTCATCGCCGTCGCCAACCGCCTCACGGTTTCTTACCTGCAACCAAAAACATCAAAGTAGATAGGTGAGTATGAACATACGCAGTAAGCAACCCACTCACGCCCAATCTAAGATAGCAAGAACTAAGCAACCAAGCCTTTGCCTAGGACACAATCCGAGACAACCAAAAGCACCACAATTCGAACCCGACACTTCTAGTTATATCCCACTGGCCCCGTAACCTAGGTTAGCGAATGGCGGTGAGATGAAGTGACCCTCTGTCACGCCCTAGTAATGAGGAGTCACCCCTCATTTCAAGTATATCGGACGGAGGAGTACATCTAAACGTCCCTCAAGCTCGTCGGAAATCACCCATGAGCCTCTCGACAGACTAAGGACCATGCCTCACTATCTATGCTCGTCGGGATAACACCCCCTAAGTCATCTCGTCAAGTGGAGGGCGATAATTCTCATTTATGAGGATTATTTAACCCTAAACTAGGTTATTTTTGTCATTTTTATATCTTTATTGATTACCGAGCAAGCCAAAAATAATATTAATGAGTAAAATTCTTGAAAACTTGCTAAGAATGGTGGGAAGTGAAAAATAATTGAGAAAATAATGAATTTGAACTAATTTCGCTACTTTTGTGTAGATTTTGAGCAAATAGGAAAAATGCAAGAGAAAATGTAGTTGACATTTTTACTTGTAGAGCATAAGAATAACAAGCCATAATACAAGACAAAATGCTAACTGCATTTCGATATTTTTGAGAAAACGCCACAAATTTCAAAAATCACGGGATTTGACCAAATCTTGCTCGTTTTTGGAATGTTTAAAGCCTAGAATCATGTCCAAATGATTGCACATGGATTGAGGATAGATTTAGAAGGAAACCCCAGCTTGTACCACCTATAAAAAGAGGGTGTTTTCATGGGTTTTCTACCAAAAAGTTTTGGACATCAACAATTTTCTTTCTTTTTCTTTATTTTTCCAACACTTCTTCATCTTTTAGTCATGTAATCTCCACGGTTTGATCCCTCATTTATGCAAATAATGGAAGTGAAGATTCACAACTCATTTGTGGGGTTTTGAAATTGGCTAACTAGCACTACAACAAATTTGGGCTTCTATGTCAGTTTTGCACTGGCATTGAACTCATATAATGTCGGTTTTACCAACAAACATCTTTCCCGATGGCATTGTATGGGTACGATGTCGGTTGGATTTAATGTCGGTTTTAAACCGACATCGTATTGAAGCGACATCTTACCCATACGATGTCGGTTTGATACCATGTCGGTTTACAACCGACATCAAACCCAGTGTCATCTTACCCATACGATATCGGTTTAAAACTGAGATGTCGGTTTGAAACTATGTCAGTTTTAAACCGACATCTAACCCAGTGTCATCTTATCCATACGATGTCAGTTTGATACCATGTCAGTTTGAAACCGACATCGAATCCAGTGACATCTTACCCAGACGATGTCGGTCTTGCAATAATCTCGAGTAGAAACCGACATCAAACCCAGTGACATCGTACCCATACGATGTCAGTTAGAAACTAACATCGAAATTTAATTCGAGGTACACATACGATATCAGTTTTGTACGATGACAACTACGAACCTGTTGGGTTTTATGTCCTAAAACTCGTGGAGTTGTAAACTGAATGTATATTCTATTTTTGCAATAAAGTTGTTATTGAGATTTATTCAGTAAAGGTATTATTGAATAAAGAGATTTGTATATTTTGAACCCCTAATCCAATGAAGAACTCATGGCTATAGGATGTATACTTGAACTTTATGTGTGACAATAAAAGTGGATCAGGTTCAAGTTATAGCCAGAACGGTTTATAGTATAGGGATAGGACTGGGTACCTTATCCTGGGGACACTATGCACGCGACCCACTTTGTAAAGTACAAACGATGTGATGATGAATCGTTCATGCGGAGACATGCAAGTGGGGGTGTCCTATGCAATGAGTTTGCATAAGACTGAACCGAGAAATAGTCACTTAGACTTTATAACTCAGTTTACTGTCTTAACTGACTATATTCATACGATGACCTAGGTAACTCGATCTTAATCCTGAGCATGCCATGAACTCCTGTTTATTCGGAATATCCTTAGATTTTCATGGGTGAGAGTGGTCTGAGATTGTCGACTCAATAATCCTCTCATTTCAGGGATAAGACCGGGTAGATAGCTCGAAACATAATTCTGTAAGATGGAATTCACTTCTACCCGCTTTAGGGATTAGTAGAGAGGTTGTTCCCTTAAGTGTTGACTCAGGGTCTTGAACAAAGGCCCCACCCCTCTCATGGCCTGAGAGGGATTCGGTTTATTGGTTGGACCACAAACCAATTGTTCATTAGAGGATCAATGGGACTTAAGGAACAAGAAGTAATTACAGGGGTAAAACGATATTTTTGACACAGTTGTAATTACGAACGACCTGTGAAGGATCGACTTACTAATCATGGTTATATCAAGTGGACAAAAATATATCTACAGTGCGGAGAATGCAACCACTGGACTTTAGTGGAGTGTCCCGATGGTTAACGAATGTTGATTAGCTAGGCTAAAGAGTTTGGTCGGTTAATCTCGTATCGTTCGAGCTCATGATCTGTAGGTCCATTAGGTCCCCTTACTAGCTCGGATTAAGCCTTGTAACATTTTGAGAGAAAAGAATTTGAATTGGTCAAATTCGGTTTTGAGAAAATTACGGTGACTAGTAGGAAAGACCACGGCTCGATTAGCCCGATTAACGATACAGCAACCGACCTTGAGACAACGTATCGTTGAGTCTCGGCGAGAGACCCTCGATTAGTGGAAAAACTTACTGCGGTAACTACGGTGAGTTGTGAGTTTTCCCTATCCACGGATGGAGGATTACTATTTGAAGTCGATTATGTGTGCCAAAGCGGCGACAAGCTGGCGAAATCTTGAGCGAAGCCCATAACTCACCATTTTCTATGCATCCTGGCAGTACCAAGATGTACCGAGATCTGAAACAGTCATTTTGGTGGTGTAACATGAAGCGCGACATAGCAGAGTTTGTCAGCAAGTGTTTGACTTGTCAGCAGGTAAAGGCACCTAGGCAGAGACCCGCAGGATTACTGCAACCGTTGCATGTACCTCAGTGGAAATGGGAGGAGATCTCTATGGATTTTATAGTCGGACTGCCTAGAACTTTACGGGGTTACTCGGTGATTTGGGTCATAGTGGACAGATTAACCAAGTCGGCACTTCATACGTGGAAACCCACCTATTCTACGGATAAGTGGGCGCGACTTTACTGGAAGAGATAGTCCGTTTGCATGGGATTCGATTAAGATTATTTCGAGACGAGGATCCACGTTTCACCTCCAACTTCCGGAGGAGTTTACGAGAGCGTTAGGTTCGCGAGCTGAACTTGATCTGACTTTTCATCCACGAGACGGATGGGCCGGATGAGCGTTTAAACCAGATATTGGAAGATATGTTGCGAGCTTGCACTTTAGACTTCCCCGGTAGTTGGGACACTCATTTGCATTTGATGGAGTTTGCTTACAATAACAGTTATCAGTCGACCATCGGAATGGCTCCATTTGAAGCTCTCTATGGAAAACGTTGCGAGAACTCCCATTTTCCGGAGGACGTTGGTGAACGCCGATTATTGGGTCGAGTTGGTACAAGTCACGAATGATGCGGTACAAAAGATTAGGGCGCGGATGCGAGACCGCCCAAAGCGATGAAGAAGAGCTATCTGCGGACACGAGGCGAAGGGACCTAGAATTCGATGTTGGGGACCACGTATTTCTTAAGGTGGCCCCAAAGAAGGGAATTCGAGGTTTGGCCGGAAAGGGAAGTTGAGTCCGCGATTCATCTGGACCATTTGAGATTTTAGAGAGGATTGGTGCGAAGTGGCCTCTGATTAGCATTGCCGCCTTCTCTTGCAAATGGTTCATAACGTGTTTCATGTCTCCATGTTGAGAAAGTGCGTTCGGACCGACTCATGTCGTAGACTTGAACCATTACAATTAGCGAGAAGATCCGAGTTACGACGAGCGGCCAGGTTCAAATTATTGCAAGAGACCAAAGACCCTCCGTGCAGTGAGATCGACTTAGTTAAAGTGTTGTGGCGTAACCACCGCACTACGGAAGAAGCTACAGGGAGCGAGAAGAGGAAGTGCGAGCTAAATACCCGAGTTATTTCAAGAATAGGAACTTTCGAGGACGAAAGTTCTTAAGGAGGGAAGATTGTGACGACCACCATCACAGGTACTACTATTTATTTTATTTAACGCTCTATTAACCGCTGTGTTTAGTTGGACTAGTGTTTTTAATCAAGCTCGGCGAGAGTGAAGCCTTAATTTTGTTAGCTTAAGTGAATTGTTCCTTCTAAGACGAGATTATTTATAAAATTAAAGGAAAAGGAATTAGTAATGGCACTTTGGTTATTAAGGGATAAATGAGGGTGTAATTGGCACTTGAATTTTGACCTAAATGTTTAGTATTTAATCTCCTTTTGATTACAACCCAAGAGAAAACCCTAATTTTGGAACCATCACCTCTCCTCCTCCTCATTTTTAACCTAGATGCAAACCCTAACCTAGAGAAGAAATTGATTGCCTCTCCTCGTGAACTTGCCCTAGCCGAACCCCAGCTTCAACGTCTTTGCCGCGCCACCCGACCACCTCGTCTGCGCTCACGATCGGAGAAAAACGCCGCAACCACCCACGATCGAGGCTCCGGTAGTCCGAAGTCCTTGCCGCGCCG
Organism: Trichosanthes cucumerina; assembly: GCA_036507285.1. Taxonomy (NCBI): domain Eukaryota; kingdom Viridiplantae; phylum Streptophyta; class Magnoliopsida; order Cucurbitales; family Cucurbitaceae; genus Trichosanthes; species Trichosanthes cucumerina. The sequence goes on along the minus strand of CM071835.1, from coordinate 76,757,197 downwards.
ATCGCGACCACGGCCGGAGCCACCACCGAGACCCGGATCGCGCCTGCCTCCGATTCTTCTTGCGCCTACTACGAGTACGCCGCCATCCGATCGCAAACCCTCGCCGGCGAAAGGAAAACACGAGCAGACGGAGACGCCGCCAAACCGCGAGCAGACCCTCTTCTGATCCGCGAACACTCTAGCGCGGAGTTGCCGCCGGCGAGCCTTGCGGCGTCCGAGTTCCTACGCCGCGAGCCGACCATCCGCGAGATCTCGGCGGACTTCACGTCACTCGGTCGAGAGAGTCTTCCGTTCACACACAGAGGGCACGCCGACCGATCCCCGAACGGAACCCACTCGCCATTCACGAGCACGGCGAAAACCCTCGCCGGATCCCTCACGATTTCAGCGCTGCGGTGTGTCGTGGTGCGCCGCCGCGGCCATCGCGATGAATCAACCGATCCGTTCCTCCCAGCCGCAGCCCTGCCGGATCTACAACGCCGGCCAGCAACTATCCGTTAGCTACGAATTCAGCCCGGTGAGCGATCGGTTTAAGTTTCATACTTAATTAGAAATTATGTGCGATCTATCGATTATGTAAGCGTTTGATTAAGAGCTCGGGCTATTGTTTGAACGTTAATTGTAGGAGTCAAGATCGGAGCGAAATAGAGGGTCAAACGCCAAGACGGACTAAAGGGTACTAAGTATTCGCATTAAACTCGAGGTAAGCGGGCACGACATCTTATTGCCGTAATTTAAGTATCGCATGATTAGGGATTTAGTGAATACTTGGAGATTGAATTCGGAAACTATGGTGTGAATCGTGTGTCGCTAAAGGAAGAGTAGTAGCAAGGAGTTCGATTAGGTCTTGGAGCGAAGTCGGAACTAAGGTAAGGGACCTTGTGCCGAACTTTTAATGGGATTGAAGAAAATGATTTCATAATTTCATACGAAATTGGTTTATATTTTCATATGAAAATATTCGGATATTATCGTGGGAATACTTAATATTTTATGTGCAAATATTTCAATGCTTCATGTGGAAATAAACTATTATTTTATGTGAGAATATTCTCGTATTCTATGTAAAAGTATTCCAGTATTTCATGTGAGAATATGATAGTAATTTGTATGAGAATATTTCATGTTTTTCCTACAAAAGTATGATCTTCACACTGTCTATGGGAAAAGTATGATTTGCATATCGACGATGATGTTTGTGACATATGCACTATTATTATGTGAATGATGGGACCTCATGCATGTTTTGTATGCCACGAAATGAATTAATGAAAAGTGTGGACATTGGTATCCTGAGATCATTATGTGCATGGTCAAACATGCAATAGAGACCCTATGGGTCAAATTATTACAGGGGTCTGTGAGGGACTCAAATTATTACAGGGGTCTGTGAGGGACTCAAAACGAAATGACTCAGGATGACCAGTCGGCCACACCATTAAAAAGGAAGTCATGGATTAAAGACCTGACAATTAAAAAGGAAGTCATGGATTAAAGACCTGACAATTAAAAAGGAAGTCATGGATTAAAGACCTGACAACATGAGAAAGTTTTAGGTCCCGCATATGTATATTACGAATAAGTTTAAAGGTCATGATTGTATGTGTATGCATATCCCGAACCTCGTGAGCGAGGTTACTTACTGGGTATTGTTTTGCAATACTCACCCTTTCTTTTAAAAATGTTTTTCGTAAAGGAAAGGGCGTGCGAGCGCGTGACGGAGGAGCGCGTTAAAAACCATGGAGCCGACATGTTTTCCGCATATTCTTGTTTTAAACGATGTTGTCTCTATGTTTTATTTGGAGTTAAATTACTTACAGCTTTTAATAGGCCATGCTAAATCGATGCTTTTATCTGCTTTTTAAATGTTTTTGATTTGGGATCCCTAAAGACTATTTATATTTATTTGGAAGTTTTCTTTTAAGATCTTTTATCTCTTGGCCTATAAATGCATGCATGTGTAGTAATGTCCCTAGGAGTTGGTCATAGAAAAGTAGGGCGTTACGATTGGTATTAGAGCCCTAGGTTTAAGGGTTACGTAGACTTGCTTACAGAGTAAGCACGAGTAGTTCCCATGGTTGAACAACGCCTTCCAGTCCACCGCAGTGCGTTACGATATTTTATTAATTAAGTATATGATTATGATATGATCTTGTTTTATGCATATACATGAACTTAAAACCCCAGGGGTGATCCTATCTTATGGTTAGAAAGTAAAGAAAACTGAGAGTTAGAAACTCTTTGTATTGTAGTATTGACAAAATGCCACCTAGAGGCCGAGGAAGGTAGGGGACGTGGTAGGGGCCGGAGGGCAAGGAAAACGTTGACGCCTTGGCCCTAATTACCCCTAGAACAGGAAGGGTTGCTCGCCTGCTCGAGACCTCCCCAGACCACCGCTGCGCCGCCGAGAGAATGTACTGCAGCTGCCCCAGCAAGCGAGATCAAGGGAACGCCAATGTTATGACTATGATGGTGGAGGCTATGCAGAGTGCAGTGCGAGCTCTGATAGCCACTCACCGGTGGCCCAAGCAAATCGGGGCGAAACGATGCAACTCGAGTCTCGATACAGAAGGACTTGGTGAAGTATGATCCTAGATCTTTCAATGGGTCTTCCAGTGACCCCACCGTGGTTGAGTTGTGGTGTCCTCCATTGAGACCATCTTCGATTGATGAACCGCCACGAGGACCGAGGGTGTCTGTGCTACCTTTATCTTTGAGGATGACGCGTATTTATGGTGGGAGTCCGCCCGAGGAACCATTGTCGCCCGGCCAAGAAACGATTACACGAATCTGCTCAAGGAAGCGTTCGGCGAAAATTTTATCTCTGCTGCGGCTCGTTACGAGGCGGCAGAGTTCTTACAGACTTTGCGAGCAGGGAGGGCGGTGGAGGTGTATGAGAGGGAATTTACCCGTTTGTCCCGCTTTGCTCCCGTGCCGGTAGATACTGAGGCAAAGAAAAACAGAACGCTTCATTATGGGACCGATGAGAACGTTCGAGGCTTTATTCAAGCACTAGCACCTCCCGATTATGCCTCCGCATGAGAGAGTGGCGAATTGATTTGGGTGCAGCGTGATCGCACCTGGCGGTAGTAGTTAACCAGGGCGACCCATGGCAAATCATAAGAGGAAGTGGGACCAACCAAATTCTAGCTCACAGCTGCCGTCCCAGCGTACACCGCATAGACCAGACATTTTCGTGCGGTGTTCAGTCGAGAAAACACAAGTCAGCAGTCGGGAAATAACGGTGGAGATAAGCCACGATTGCAAAGATTGTAGTAAGCATTGGGGCGTGTTTGGCCCATCCGAGTGTGTTTCTGTGTGGAAAAGAAGGGCACAGAGCTAATAGTGCTCGAGTCAAGCCAAAGACTAGCCACCTCGGGTTATAAATAGTGGGCTCTTTGTGAAGGGTTATACATCGAGGAGAGCTTATGCAAGCACCGATAAAGACATCTATGGCTCGAACTCGGTGGTTACAGTGCACTTCCATTACCTGCACCTTGCCTTTGTATTATTTGATTCTGTTTCTACACACTCCTTTATTTCTCGCATCCTTTGTAAGACAAGCCGAGTTAGAACTAGAAACGATTCTGATATGATGCCCCGCTGTCTCCACTCTGCGGGGATAAATTTGTTAGCCAATATGAAAGTCAAGGATGGTAGTGTGACCATCGCGGACCATGAGTTAGCAAATGAATCTAGTAGTCTTAGACATGTTTGACTTTGATGTAATATTGGGCATGGATGGTTAGCGCAGAAACCATGCTTGCATTGATTGTTTCGGGGAAGGAGGTAGTGTTCACTCCTCCCACCAACCCCGCAGCTCTGAGTTGGAGGCACGATAGCGAGGAAGTAGGCCTAAGGTAATTCACGCCCTTAAGGCGAAAAGTTATTACATCGGGGAGCTTGGGGCGTCTTTAGCTTGCATACTAGATGCAAGGTGCACGAGAGATCTCGGTGACATCGATACCGTGAGTGAATGAATTTACTGACGTCTTCCCGGGACCTCCCTGAATACCTCCGGTCGGGAGGTAGATTTTAACATCGGAGTTGGAATTGGGGGCGACCCCGATATCCAAGGCCCCTGAAATAGCGCGCCGCAGAGTTGAAAGAACTAAAAGTATGCGATTACAAGACTTGCTAGACAAGGGGTTTATACGCCCAGCGTTTTACCATACGGGAGCACCTGTGTTGTTCGTGAAAAAGAAAGACGGATCCATGCGCCTGTGTATAGATTACAGGGAGTTGAATAAAGTTACGATCAAGAATAAATACCCTCTCCCCAGAATAGATGACTTGTTCGATCAGTTGCAAGGAGCAACAGTGTTCTCTAAGATTGATCTGAGATCAGGCTACCATCAGTTGAGAATCAGTGAAGAGGATATCCCTAAAACAGCATTCAGATCACGTTATGGGCATTACGAGTTCACAGTGATGCCGTTTGGTTTGACCAACGCTCCTGCCGCTTTCATGGACTTGATGAACCGTTTGTTCAAAGAGTTTCTTGATACATTCGTGATAGTATTCATCGACGATATACTGATATACTCCAAGTGTGATGAAGATCATGAGAGTCACTTGAGAAAAGTTTTAAACACGCTGAGGGAGAATAAGTTGTATGCAAAATTCTCCAAGTGTGAATTCTGGCTCAGACAGGTATCCTTCCTAGGGCATGTTGTGTCCGAAAGTGAGTCTCTGTTGACCCAAAGAAAAGTGGAGGCCGTCACACACGCTGGCCTCGTCCAACACCGCTACAGCAGTACGTAGTTTTCTGGGCCTTGCGGGATATTATAGGCGATTATCTGCGGGACTTTGCCAAGATAGCCATGCCCATGACTCACCGACGCGTGTAGGGAAACTCATTTGTTTGGGATGATGCTTGTGAGGCGAGTTTCCAGGAACTCAAGTACAGATTAGTGTCAGCCCCGATTCTTACAGTTCCCGAGGGAACAGGGAGCTTTGTGGTTTACAGTGATGCTTCTAAGAAAGGGTTGGGCTGTGTACTGATGCAGCACGGTAAGGTAATAGCTTATGCATCCCGACAATTGAAGACGCACGAGAGGAACTATCCAACTCATGACACTGGAACTAGCAGCGATGGTCTTTGCATTAAAGATCCGGAGACACTACAGTATGGCGAGAAAATTCGATTTTTACTGAGATCATAAAAAGTCAAAGTATCTGTTCACCCGAAGGAATTGAACATGAGGCAACGCAGATGGTTGGAATTAGTGAAGGATTATGACATTGACATACAATACCATCCCGGTAAGGCTAATGTAGTGGCCGATGCCCTCAGCAGAAGCCGATGTATACTACTGCGCGAGTTACTGAGCAGAGAGCGAGAGATACGAGCGGTTTGCTCGAGCCAAATTGCGATGACTAGTAGGAAAGACCACGGCTCGATTAGCCCCGATTAACAAAGACAACCGACCTTGAGACAACGTATCGTTGAGTCTCAAAGCAGGAGACCCTCGATTAGTGGAAAAACTTACTCGCAGTAACTACAGTGAGTTGACAGAGTTTTCCTATCCACGATGGAGGATTACTATTTCGTGTCGATTATGTGTGCGGCGACGACAAACGGCAAATCAAAATCTTGAGCGAAGCCCATAACTCACCATTTTCTATGCATCCCGGCAGTACCAAGATGTACCGAGATCTCAAATATCATTTTGGTGGTGTAACATGAAGCGACATAGCGAGTTTGTCGGCAAGTGTTTGACTTGTCACAGTAGAGGCACCTAGCGAGACCGCAGGATTACCGCAATCGTTGCATGTACCTCGGTGGAAATGGGAGGAGATCTCTATGGATTTTATAGTCGGATGCCTAGAACTTTACGGGTTACTCGGTGATTTGGGTCATAGTGGGCCAGATTAACCAAGTCAACACACTTCATACCAGGGAAACCCACCTATTCTACGGATAAGTGGGCGCAGCTTTACCTGGAAGAGATAGTCCGTTGCATGGGATTCCAGCTTAAGATTATTTGAGGCGAGGATCCACGTTTCACCTCCAACTTCGGAGGAGTTTACGAGAGCGTTAGGTTCGCGCTTGAACTTCAAGATGCTGACTTTTCATCCACGAGACGGATGGGCGATTAACGCGTTTAAACGGATATTGGAAGATATGTTGCGAACTTGCACTTTAGACTTCCCATTGAGTTGGGACACTCATTTGCATTTGATGGAGTTTGCTTACAATAACAGTTATCAGTCGACCATCGGAATGGCTCCATTTGAAGCTCTCTATGGAAAACGTTGCAGAACTCCCATTTTCTGGGAGGAGGTTGGTGAACGCCAGTTATTGGGTCCAGAGTTGGTACAAGTCACGAATGATGCGGTACAAAAGATTAGGGCGCGGATGCAGACCGCCCAAAGCAGACAGAAGAGCTATGCCGACACGAGACGAAGGGACCTAGAATTCGATGTTGGGGACCACGTATTTCTTAAGGTGGCCCCAATGAAGGGAATTCTGAGGTTTGGCCGGAAAGGGAAGTTGAGTCCGCGATTCATCGGACCATTTGAGATTTTAGAGAGGATTGGTGCAGTGGCCTACAGATTAGCATTGCCGCCTTCTCTTGCAGCGGTTCATAACGTGTTTCATGTCTCCATGTTGAGAAAGTACGTTCCAGACCCGACTCATGTCGTAGACTTCGAACCATTACAATTAGCAGAAGATCTGAGTTACGGCGAACGACCGGTTCAAATTATTGCAAGAGACTGAAAGACCCTCCGTAACCGTGAGATCAGCTTAGTTAAAGTGTTGTGGCAGAACCACCGCACGGAAGAAGCTACCTGGGAGCGAGAAGAGGAAGTGCGAGCTAAATACCCAGAGTTATTTCAAGAATAGGAACTTTCGAGGACGAAAGTTCTTAAGGAGGGAAGATTGTGACGACCACCATCACAGGTACTACTATTTATTTTATTTAACGCTCTATTAACCGCTGTGTTTAGTTGGACTAGTGTTTTTAATCAAGCTCGGCGAGAGTGAAGCCTTAATTTTGTTAGCTTAAGTGAATTGTTCCTTCTAAGACGAGATTATTTATAAAATTAAAGGAAAAGGAATTAGTAATGGCACTTTGGTTATTAAGGGATAAATGAGGGTGTAATTGGCACTTGAATTTTGACCTAAATGTTAGTATTTAATCTCCTTATGACTACAACCCAAGAGAAAACCCTAATTTTGGAACCATCACCTCTCCTCCTCCTCATTTTTAACCTAGATGCAAACCCTAACCCTAGAGAAGAAATTGATTGCCTCTCCCTCGTGAACTTGCCCTAGCCGGAACCCTAGCTTCAACGTGCTGCCGCCGCCACCCAGCCACCTCGTCTGCAGCTCACGATCGGAGAAAAACGCCGGCAACCCACGATCAGAGGCTCCAGCCGTCGAAGTCCTTGCCGCGCCCGATCGCGACCACGGCCGAGCCACCACCGAGACCAGGATCGGCGAAATGCCTCCGATTCTGCTCGCGCCCCCTCGATGCACGCCGCCATCCGATCGCAAACCCTCGCCGGCGAAAGGAAAACACGAGCAGACGGAGACGCCGCCAAACCGCGAGCAGGCCCTCTTCTGATCCGCGAACACTCTAGCGCGGAGTTGCCGCCGGCGAGCCTTGCAGCGTCGAGTTCCTACGCGCGAGCCAGCCATCCGCGAGATCTCGACGGACTTCACGTCACTCCAGTCGAGAGAGTCTTCCGTTCACACCTGGGGCACGCCGACCGATCCCCGAACGGAACCCACTCGCCCATTCACGAGCACAGCAGCAAACCCTCGCCGGATCCCTCACGATTTCAGCCGCTGCAGGTGGTCGTGGTGCACGCCGCCGCCGGTCAGCAGTGAATCAACCGATCCGTTCCTCCCAGCCGCAGCCCTGCCGGATCTACAACGCCGGCCAGCAACTATCCGTTAGCTACGAATTCAGCCCGGTGAGCGATCGGTTTAAGTTTCATACTTAATTAGAAATTATGTGCGATCTATCGATTATGTAAGCGTTTGATTAAGAGCTCGGGCTATTGTTTCGAACGTTAATTGTAGGAGTCAAGATCGGAGCGAAATAGAGGGTCAAACGCCAAGACGGACTAAGGGTACTAAGTATTCGCATTAAACTCGAGGTAAGCGGGGCACGACATCTTATTGCCGTAATTTAAGTATCGCATGATTAGGGATTTAGTGAATACTTGGAGATTGAATTCGGAAACTATGGTGTGAATCAGGTGTCACTAAAGGAAGAGTAGGCAAGGAGTTCGATTAGGTCTTGGAGCGAAGTCGGAACTAAGGTAAGGGACCTTGTGCCGAACTTTTAATGGGATTGAAGAAAATGATTTCATAATTTCATACGAAATTGGTTTATATTTTTCATATGAAAATATTCAGATATTATCGTGGGAATACTTAATATTTTATGTGCAAATATTTCAATGCTTCATGTGAAATAAACTATTATTTTATGTGAGAATATTCTCGTATTCTAGGTAAAAGTATTCCAGTATTTCATGTGAGAATATGACAGTAATTTGTATGAGAATATTTCATGTTTTTCCTACAAAAGTATGATCTTCACACTGTCTATGGGAAAAGTATGATTTGCATATCGACGATGATGTTTGTGACATATGCACTATTATTATGTGAATGATGGGACCTCATGCATGTTTTGTATGCCACGAAATGAATTAATGAAAAGTGTGGACATTGGTATCCTGAGATCATTATGTGCATGGTCAAACATGCAATAGAGACCCTATGGGTCAAATTATTACTGAGAGTCCATGAGGACTCAAATTATTACAGGGTGTGCAGTGAGGACTCAAAACGAAATGACTCAGGATGACCAGTTGGCCACACCATTAAAAAGGAAGTCATGGATTAAAGACCTGACAATTAAAAAGGAAGTCATGGATTAAAGACCTGACAATTAAAAAGGAAGTCATGGATTAAAGACCTGACAACATGAGAAAGTTTTAGGTCCCGCATATGTATATTACGAATAAGTTTAAAGGTCATGATTGTATGTGTATGCATATCCCAAACCTCGTGTGAGCGAGGTTACTTACTGGTATTGTTTTGCAATACTCACCCTTTCTTTTAAAAATGTTTTTCAGGTAAAGGAAAGGACGTGCAGGGCGAGTGACGGAGGAGCGTTACTAAAACCATGGGAACCGACATGTTTTCCGCATATTCTTGTTTTAAATTGATGTTGTCTCTATGTTTTATTTGGAGTTAAATTACTTACAGTTTTAATAGGCCATGCTAAATCGATGCTTTTATCTGTTTTTAATGTTTTTGATTTGGGATCCCTAAAGACTATTTATATTTATTTGGAAGTTTTCTTTTAAGATCTTTTATCTCTTGGCCTATAAATGCATGCATGTGTAGTAATGTCCCTAGGAGTTGGTCATAGAAAAGTAGGGGCGTTACAGTTGGTATCAGAGCCCTAGGTTTAAGGGTTCTGTAGACTTGCTTACAGAGTAAGCACAGAGTAGTTCCCATGGTTGAACAACGCCTTCCAGTCACCGCCAGGTACGTTCTGATATTTTATTAATTAAGTATATGATTATGATATGATACTGTTTTATGCATATACATGAACTTAAAACCCCAAGGGGTGATCCTATCTTATGGTTAGAAAGTAAAGAAAACTGAGTTAGAAACTCTCTGTATTGTAGTATTGACAAAATGCCACCTAGAGGCCGAGGGAGAGGTAGGGGACGTGGTAGGGGCCGGAGGGCAAGGGAAAACGTTGACGCCCAACCGGAATTACCCCTAGAACAGGAAGAGGTTGCTCCGCCCGTTCGAGACCTCTCCCGTGACCACTGGCCGCCGCCAGGAGAATGTACTGCAGCTTGCCCAAAGGCGCATCAAGGGAACGCCAATGTTATGACTATGATGGTGGAGGCTATGCAGAGTCCGTGCGAGCTCTGATAGCCACTCACCGGCCCAAGCAAATCGTAGGCGAAACGATGCAACTCGAGTCTCGATACCGAAGGACTTCGTGAAGTATGATCCTAGATCTTTCAATGGGTCTTCCAGCTGACCCCACTGTGGTCGCGCGTTGTGGTGTCCTCCATTGAGACCATCTTCGATTGATGAACCGCCCGAGGACCGAGAGGGTGTCCCGTGCTACCTTTATCTTTGAGGATGACGCGCGTATTTATGGTGGGAGTCCGCCAGGGAACCATTGTCGCCAGCATGAGAAACGATTACCGAATCTGCTTCAAGGAAGCGTTCGCGAAAATTTTATCCTCTGCAGCTCGTTACAGAAGCGCGCAGTTCTTACAGCTTTGCCGCAATGCAGGGCAGGCGGTGGTGTGTATGAGAGGGAATTTACCCGTTTGTCCCGCTTTGCTCCCGAGCCGTAGATACAGAGGCAAAGAAAATGCAACGCTTCATTATGGGACCGGATGAGAACGCGTTCGAGGCTTTATTCAAGCACTAGCACCTCCCCGATTATGCCTCCGCAGTGAGAGTGGCGAGAATTGATTTGGGTGCAGCGCAGATCGCATGCCAGGTAGTAGTTAACCCGGCACCCCATGGCAAATCATAAGTGGAAGTGGGACCACCAAATTCTAGCTCACAAAGCGTCCCAGCAGACACCGATGCATAGACCAGACATTTTCGTGCGAGTTCAGTCGAAACCACAAGTCAACAGTCGGGAAATAACGGTGGAGATAAGCCACGAAGTGCAAAGATTGTGGTAAGCGACATTGGGCGGTGTTTGGCCGGTCCGAGTGTGTTTCAGTGTGGAAAAGAAGGGCACAGAGCTAATAGTGCCCGAGTCAAGCCAAAGACTAGCCACCTCGGTTATAAATAGTGGGCCTCACTGTGAAGCCTCTGTTATACATCGTGGAGAGCTTATGCAAGCACCAATGAGAGACATCTATGGCTCGGACTCGATGAATTCTGTGTACACTTCCATTACTTGGGCACCTTGCCTTTGTATTATTTGATTCTGTTCTACACACTCCTTTATTTCTCGCATCCTTTGTAAGACAAGTCGAGTTAGAACTAGAAATGATTCTGATATGCCCTGCCTGTCTCCCCACTCTCTGCGGGATAAATTTGTTAGCCAATATGAAAGTCAAGGATGGTAGTGTGACCATCGCGACTCATGAGTTAGCAAAGTGAATCTAGTAGTCTTAGACATGTTTGACTTTGATGTAATATTGGGCATGGATCAAGTTAGCGCAGAACCATGCTTGCATTGATTGTTTCAGGGAAGGAGGTAGTGTTCACTCCTCCCGACCAACCCGGCTACTGAGTTCGAGAGGCACGATAGCGGGAAGTAGGCCTAAGGTAATTCGCCCTTAAGGCCGAAAAAGTTATTACATCGGGAGAGCTTGGGCGTCTTAGCTTGCATACTAGATGCAAGGTGCACAGAGATCTCAAAGTGACATCATCGATCGATGGTGAATGAATTTACGACGTCTTCCCAGGACCTCCCTGAATACCTCCGGTCGGGAGGTAGATTTTAACATCGGATTGGAATTGGGGACGACCCCGATATCCAAGGCCCCGTGCATGAATGGCGCCGCAGAGTTGAAAGAACTAAAAATACGCAGCTTACAAGACTTGCTAGACAAGGGGTTTATACGCCTGCCGTTTATGCCTGGGAGCACTGTGTTGTTCGTGAAAAGAAGAAAAGCGGATCCATGCGCTTTGTGTATAGATTACAGGAGTTGAATAAAGTTACGATCAAGAATAAATACCCTCTCCCCCGAGAAGATGACTTGTTCGATCGGTTGCAAGGAGCAACGATGTTCTCTAAGATTGATCCGAGATCGAGCTACCATCGATTGAGAATCGGTGAAGAGGATATCCCTAAAACAAAGATTCGATCACGTTATGGGCATTACGAGTTCACAGTGATGCCGCTTGGTTTGACCAACGCTCTGCCGCTTTCATGGACTTGATGAACCGTTTGTTCAAAGAGTTTCTTGATACATTCGTGATAGTATTCATCGACGATATCTTCGATATACTCCAAGTGTGATGAAGATCATGAGAGTCACTTGAGAAAAGTTTTAAACACGCCGAGGAGAAATAAGTTGTATGCAAAATTCTCCAAGTGTGAATTCGCTCGAGCAATTATCCTTCCTAGGGCATGTTGTGTCCGAAGTCGAGTCTCTGTTGACCCAAAGAAAAGTGGAGGCCGTCACACGCTGGCCTCGTCCAACACCGCTACAGTGGTACGTAGTTTTCTGGGCCTTGCAGGATATTATAGACGATTAAATGCGAGACTTTGCCAAGATAGCCATGCCCATGACTCACCGACGCGCGCGTGGGAAACTCATTTGTTTGGGATGATGCTTGTGAGGCGAGTTTCCGAGAACTCAAGTACAGATTAGTGTCACCCCGATTCTTACAGCCTCCCGAGGAACAGGGAGCTTTGTGGTTTACAAAGTGATGCTTCTAAGAAAGGGTTGGGCGTATGTAATCGATGCAAAGACGGTAAGGTAATAGCTTATGCATCCCGACAATTGAAGACGCACGACGAGGAACTATCCAACTCATGACTGGAACTAGCAAAGCGTGGTCTTTGCATTAAAGATCCGGAGACACTACACCAGTATGGCGAGAAAATCTGATTTTTACGATCATAAAAAATCAAGTATCTGCTCACCCGTAAGAATTGAACATGAGGCAACGCAGATGGTTGGAATTAGTGAAGGATTATGACATTGACATACAATACCATCCCGTAAGGCTAATGTAGTGGCCGATGCCCTCAAGAGAAGCTTGATGTATACTTCTGCGCGAGTTACGCATGCAGCAGCGCGAGATACGAGCGAGTTTGCTCGAGCCGAAATTGCGATACTAGTAGGAAAGACCACGGCTCGCTTAGCCCGATTATGCAGATAACCGACCTTGAGACAACGTATCGTTGAGTCTCAAAGGGAGACCCTCGCTTAGTGGAAAAACTTACTGCAGAACTACGGTGTGAGTTGACGAGTTTTCCTATCCACGGATGGAGGATTACTATTTCAGTGGTCGATTATGTGTGCCAAAGCGACAAGCTGAAATCAAATCTTGAGCGAAGCCCATAACTCACCATTTTCTATGCATCCCGCAAGTACCAAGATGTACCGAGATCCAAATAGTCATTTGGTGGTGTAACATGAAGCGCGACATAGCAGAGTTTGTCGGCAAGTGTTTGACTTGTCAAGCAGTAAAGGCACCTAGGCGAGACCACAGGATTACCGCAACCGCTGCATGTACCTCGGTGGAAATGGGAGGAGATCTCTATGGATTTTATAGTCGGATCGCCTAGAACTTTACGGGGTTACTCGGTGATTTGGGTCATAGTGGGCCAGATTAACCAAGTCAAGACACTTCATACTGTGTGGAAACCCACCTATTCTACTTGATAAGTGGTGCGCAGCTTTACTACCGGAAGAGATAGTCCGTTTGCATGGGATTCCAGCTAAGATTATTTCGCATGCGGATCCACGTTTCACCTCCAACTTCCGGAGGAGTTTACAGAGAGCGTTAGGTTCGCAGCTGAACTTCAAGATGCCTTTTCATCCACGCAGCGGATGGACGAATGGCGAACGCTTAAAACCAGATATTGGAAGATATGTTGCGAGCTTGCACTTTAGACTTCCCCGGTAGTTGGGACACTCATTTGCATTTGATGGAGTTTGCTTACAATAACAGTTATCAGTCGACCATCGGAATGGCTCCATTTGAAGCTCTCTATGGAAAACGCGTTGCGAAACTCCCATTTTCTCGAGGGACGTTGGTGAACGCCGCTTATTGGGTCCGAGTTGGTACAAGTCACGAATGATGCGGTACAAAAGATTAGGGCGCGGATGCGACTCACCCAAAGCGATGTAAGAGCTATGCGCGACACGAGACGAAGGGACCTAGAATTCGATGTTGGGGACCACGTATTTCTTAAGGTGGCCCCAATGAAGGGAATTCTGAGGTTTGGCCGGAAAGGGAAGTTGAGTCCGCGATTCATCGGACCATTTGAGATTTTAGAGAGGATTGGTGCAGTGGCCTACAGATTAGCATTGCCGCCTTCTCTTGCAGCGGTTCATAACGTGTTTCATGTCTCCATGTTGAGAAAGTACGTTCCAGACCCGACTCATGTCGTAGACTTCGAACCATTACAATTAGCAGAAGATCTGAGTTACGGCGAACGACCGGTTCAAATTATTGCAAGAGACCGAAAGACCCTCCGTGAACCGTGAGATCACTTTTAGTTAAAGTGTTGTGGCGTAACCACCGCACTAAGAAGCTACCCGGGAGCGAGAAGAGGAAGTGCGAGCTAAATACCCAGAGTTATTTCAAGAATAGGAACTTTCGAGGACGAAAGTTCTTAAGGAGGGAAGATTGTGACGACCACCATCACAGGTACTACTATTTATTTTATTTAACGCTCTATTAACCGCTGTGTTTAGTTGGACTAGTGTTTTTAATCAAGCTCGGCGAGAGTGAAGCCTTAATTTTGTTAGCTTAAGTGAATTGTTCCTTCTAAGACGAGATTATTTATAAAATTAAAGGAAAAGGAATTAGTAATGGCACTTTGGTTATTAAGGGATAAATGAGGTGAATTGGCACTTGAATTTTGACCTAAATGTTAGTATTTAATCTCCTTATGACTACAACCCAAGAGAAAACCCTAATTTTGGAACCATCACCTCTCCTCCTCCTCATTTTTAACCTAGATGCAAACCCTAACCCTAGAGAAGAAATTGATTGCCTCTCCCGTGTGAACTTGCCCTAGCGGAACCCTAGCTTCAACGTCTTTGCCGCCACCACCCACCCACCTCGTCTGCGCAGCACGATCGAGAAAAACGCCGGCAACCCACGATCGAGGCTCCACCTGTCCGGTCCTTGCCGCGCCGATCGCACCCCCGGCGAGCCACCACCGAGACCCGGATCGCGACGCCTCCGATTCTTTGCGCGCCGCCTCTACGAGTACGCCGCCATCCGATCGCAAACCCTCGCCGCGAAAAGGAAAACACGAGCGACGAGACGCCGCCAAACCGCGAGCAGGCCCTCTTCTGATCCGCGAACACTCTAGCGCGGAGTTGCCGCCGGCGAGCCTTGCAGCGTCGAGTTCCTACGCGCGAGCCAGCCATCCGCGAGATCTCGACGGACTTCACGTCCTCTCCGATCGAGAGAGTCTTCCGCTCACACACGGGCACGCCGACCGATCCCCGAACGGAACCCACTCGCCCATTCACGAGCACAAAGAAGAAACCCTCGCGGATCCTCACGATTTCAGCCGCCGCAGGTCGTGGTGCACGCCGCCGCCACGGCCGCCAGCGATGAATCAACCGATCCGTTCCTCCCACCGCACGACCTGCCGGATCTACAACGCCGGCCAAAGAACTATCCGTTAGCTACGAATTCAAATTTCCGTGAGCGATCGGTTTAAGTTTCATACTTAATTAGAAATTATGTGCGATCTATCGATTATGTAAGCGTTTGATTAAGAGCTCGGGCTATTGTTTCGAACGTTAATTGTAGGAGTCAAGATCGGAGCGAAATAGAGGGTCAAACGCCAAGACGGACTAAGGGTACTAAGTATTCGCATTAAACTCGAGGTAAGCGGGGCACGACATCTTATTGCCGTAATTTAAGTATCGCATGATTAGGGATTTAGTGAATACTTGGAGATTGAATTCGGAAACTATGGTGTGAATCAGGTGTCACTAAAGGAAGAGTAGGCAAGGAGTTCGATTAGGTCTTGGAGCGAAGTCGGAACTAAGGTAAGGGACCTTGTGCCGAACTTTTAATGGGATTGAAGAAAATGATTTCATAATTTCATACGAAATTGGTTTATATTTTTCATATGAAAATATTCAGATATTATCGTGGGAATACTTAATATTTTATGTGCAAATATTTCAATGCTTCATGTGGAAATAAACTATTATTTTATGTGAGAATATTCTCGTATTCTATGTAAAAGTATTCCAGTATTTCATGTGAGAATATGACAGTAATTTGTATGAGAATATTTCATGTTTTTCCTACAAAAGTATGATCTTCACACTGTCTATGGGAAAAGTATGATTTGCATATCGACGATGATGTTTGTGACATATGCACTATTATTATGTGAATGATGGGACCTCATGCATGTTTTGTATGCCACGAAATGAATTAATGAAAAGTGTGGACATTGGTATCCTGAGATCATTATGTGCATGGTCAAACATGCAATAGAGACCCTATGGGTCAAATTATTACAGGGGTCTGTGAGGGACTCAAATTATTACAGGGGTCTGTGAGGGACTCAAAACGAAATGACTCAGGGATGACCAATTCACCACACCATTAAAAAGGAAGTCATGGATTAAAGACCTGACAATTAAAAAGGAAGTCATGGATTAAAGACCTGACAATTAAAAAGGAAGTCATGGATTAAAGACTTGACAACATGAGAAAGTTTTAGGTCCCGCATATGTATATTACGAATAAGTTTAAAGGTCATGATTGTATGTGTATGGATATCCCAAACCTCGGTAGCGAGGTTACTTACTGGGTATTGTTTTGCAATACTCACCCTTTCTTTTAAAAATGTTTTTCAGGTAAAGGAAAGGACGTGCAGGGCGAGTGACGGAGGAGCGTTACTAAAACCATGGGAACCGACATGTTTTCCGCATATTCTTGTTTTAAACTGATGTTGTCTCTATGTTTTATTTGGAGTTAAATTACTTACAGTTTTAATAGGCCATGCTAAATCGATGCTTTTATCTGTTTTTAATGTTTTTGATTTGGGATCCCTAAAGACTATTTATATTTATTTGGAAGTTTTCTTTTAAGATCTTTTATCTCTTGGCCTATAAATGCATGCATGTGTAGTAATGTCCCTAGGAGTTTGTCATAGAAAAGTAGGGGCGTTACACAAAATTTCTTCCGCTTTCTTAATCTACACTCTTTCATAACCGACATCTATAGGGGTATCGATGACGATCTGAAACCCACATTGTATCTTCATCTAATATAATGTTCCGATGTCAGTTTATTTGAATGTTATTTTTTAGGCGTCATTATTGGAAATACCATGTCAGGTTTAAACCGACATTGGTTATTATACCACCAGAAATATATTTATTTGTATCTAATTGGAACCCGAAACTTGATAAAAAAAAATTTCGTAGCGATACTTTCCAATAATTCTCAGCTCCTAAACACAGTTATTAATTCCGTTCAATAATAAAAACATAAATCAAAGAAACATACGAGAAACAAACTATTCTATTTCATTTAATTCTGTTGAAAACAACACACAAATATGTTTTCACAGAAACCAAATCTATTATATATTTCACAACTCATGACTACATATAACTAAAACTCCCCTGTAACAAATTCATTTAGCTAAACAATTGTCATAAAAAACAAAACAAAATTCTTGAGTTACAAAAAGTGCCTATAAAACTATCAAAAGTTCTAAAATTATTCACATTAGATAAGCAATAAAGGCATATACACAACACTCAACTGATGATATTTGAAACATAATCTACCCATTCAACTCGTAACTTGTCTATTTGTGCTTGTGTGAAAACCTACTTAGTATTGAACTACATGAAAAAAAAAACATAAATTATTATAATTATATTTGAAAAAGTACAATGTATATATATCGCGAGAATTTAAAAGGATAGAGGTGTGTTACATACGAGTTTTAAGAGGAGCATCTGGATTATGAACAATCTCTTGGATGAATAATATATCGACATTCCACGATACCTTGTTGACGTGGACACTACAAAACATATAAATAAAATAACATTATTAAAAATACTAGAAAACATATGCAAACAATTGATACAAACTCATTTATCTTACCTTTTCAGGTATCTAATTAAGAGTATTGATTTTTCTTTGTACTCGAATAGTAGTTTGGGCTGGACAAATCCTCATTGCCCTAACTAGAAAGGTTCGGAAGTAGGGGCGCGGATCCTATAACATGGTTATAAGGTATCCTAAGCTTTACAAGTCCCTTGGATCCGATGTGTGCCTAGATACTCCTAGAAGCATTCAACCCGCGACATAATCAAGCTTGATTCAAGTTTATCAGTCCAAGTAACATAGTGCACACAAAGTCCAGCAATTACGAGTCTCACGATAAGCTAAGCGACCACTCTAAACAAGTTATAGTTTCAAGCAGAATAACCAAGCATAAGATGCAACAACACAACATACGAAAGTCCATAATATTCCAAGTCGGATTACCACGAGCATGAATTTAATCCTACACAGGCACGCATACTTCCAACATCCGACAATTCAGTACAGGTAACTCTTTAACTACGAAAGTACGCTTGCTTACGAACTTACGTTCAATTCTAAATGACTACTTACCTGGATAACGAAGGTTCGAGAGTTCGATCCCGAGTTCCACATAACTTCCTTATCACACTCGAGCCCCTAATCGACGAACAAAGAACCTTAAAATCTAGTTTCAAACACTTAAATCGAACTAACTTGACTTAAATAACCAAATTAGGGAGATCTAGGGTTTCTATCTTCTTTAGCTTCTGTTATTTCAGAATTCGACATTGTTGCACCTTAATTATTTTATTTACTGTATTTCATTACTTGTGTTTGTCATTTTGATTTATGAATTATTATTTTATTTTCATTCAAATAAATAGCCGTAACTTTCATACTTTTCCTCCATGTGTTGAATCTTTCCTTAGGTTTATTGTTCATGTTCTTTATTTTTAAGTCAAGTAGTTTATTTTAGCCAGTTTACTTGTTTGGGTTTTTTGTGTAGCTTCTATATTTTCTTGAATTTTTCAGTAAATAAAATCATGTTTTCCTTAGTTTTCATAATGAGTTAAATTCTCTTTAGGGATTCAAGTTGTGAATACCCTAGAAGAGAGATTCCTAGCTTAAAGTAGCAAAAGTAAGAGTGTTAACAATCGTTAGCATATTTAAGATTACGATTGTTGACACTCTTGCTTTTTCTACTTTAAGTAAGACATCTCTCTTCTAGGGCATTCACAATTTAAATCCCTAAAGAGAATTTAGCTCATGATGAAAACTAAGGAAAATATGATTTTATTTGTTGAAAAATTCAAGGAAATCTAGAAGCTACACAAGCAACCCAAAGAAGTAAACTGATTAAAATAAACTACTTGACTTAAAAACAAAGAACATGAACAATAAACCTAAAGAAAGATTCAACACATGGAGGGAATGTAGGAAACTTGCGACTCTTTATTTGAATGAAAATAAAATAATAATGCATAAATCCAAACGACAAACACAAGTAATAAAATACAATAATTAAAATAAATAAGGTGCAACAACATCGAATTCTAAAATAACAGTAGATAACGAAGAAAGAAGCTTTAGATCTCCCTAATTGGTCGATTTTAAAACCCCACAAATGAGTTATGAATCTTTATCTTCATTATTTTCATAAAGGAGTGACCAAACCGTGGAGATTACATGACTAAACATGAAGAATAATTGTTGGAAAAATAAAGAAAAAGAAAGAAATTGTTGATATCCAAAACTTCTCTGTAGAAAACCCAGGAAAACATCCTCTTTTTATAGGTGGTACAAGCTAGGGTTTCCTTCCAAATTCATCCTCAATCCATAGACAATCATTTGGGCATGATTCTAGGCTTTAAACATTCCAAAAATGAGCAAGATTTGATCAAATCTTGTGATTTTCAAAATTTGTGGCATTTTCCTGAAAATCTGAAAATGTAGTTAGCATTCACGTCCAACCACCCGTGCTCGTCAGGGTAACGCCCCTGAGCCATCTCTTCGAGCGGAGGATCTTGTCCAACCATCTGTGCTCGTCGGGGTAATGCCCCTGAGCCATCTCGTGGAGTGAAGTGTCTTGCCCAACCACCCGTGCTCGTCGTGTGGTTGACTTTGACCGGTTCAATAGTTTTTGGATCGGTTCAGCTCGATTTTTGTCCGGTTCGGATGATTTTAGATCGGTTCTGACTATTTTGAGGCGGATTTTTTTCATTTTGGAGGCCTGTTTCACCAATTGGAGGTTCGGTTTAGCCTTTTATAGCCCAGTTCAACCTTTTGAAGGCCCGGTTCACACATATGCAAGCTGGTTCGAAGTGGTTCGATTTTAATTCTAGATTATTATTGTAATAATTTAGTTGTTTGCTTGCATTAGATGCCAACACCAGCCCACTTTAGTGTGTTTAATTAATTATGCATTGTGAATGTATGTTTTAATTAAAATCCTTGATTAAATGTGCATAAAGTATGTCATATAGATTTTAAAATCCCACCATAGGAAGCATGTTTTATGCATTGAAAGTATGTTATAAGTGTTATAATATATAGTATGCATGAATTAGGGTTTCATAGGAATTAATATAAGTGTTATATTAATTTATGAAACAAATATTGTATGTTTTAATTATTATTAATATAAGGGTTATATTAATTTAAAATTAAACATATAATTGTTATGCATTTATTCATGTGATATATTTGTTATAAATGTATGTATTTTCATGTGATGAATGATCAAGCAATTTATAACATAGAAATGCATGCAACTTAAGGTTAATTAATTAGTTTTAAAATGGTTTTAGAATTGGATATTAATTAGACCTTAAGTTATCTAGTTCTAATAAGATTAGAATTAGGCAACCAATAATTTATAAACTGTGATTAAAGAGGGACTCTGTTTAAGGAAGGTTCTGGCTAGGCTGGGGTACTTAAGCTGACGGGAACGGAACACCCCTACCTGGGAACCAACCTAGGAGTGAATTTAATCTAGAGGGTTATAAATTATTTTTCGTGAGTGACGTTTATTAAAAGTTAATAAATTAAACTCATAGACCTAGGTTTATTACAAGGTTAATAGACTTAGGTAATTCCAGTATAATTGTTATATTGGTAGACATAGGTCATATTGTTTTAGCCGTAATATGCCTAAGTAAAAGTATACCCAAACTGTTTAAAATACTTAGTGGGAGTAAAAAAGTATATATGATATATCAATTTCCTCTTACGTTCCCTGCGAAGTTCACACCATGAGATTTATGCTTGGCCTCGTGATGTCAATAGGGCATCGTCATTCGGATGGTGTTTGCATAAATCAAGAGCAAGGTGAATGGAGAAAGTATTTATAGTAAGTGGGAGAAAGAAGTGTGTCAACACATCCTATGGTCTCCTCCATTAGGTTGAACCGTGAGATTCCCATGTTGCGCCTGCAGGTTGCCTGTAGTAGCACCATCTATTCGGAGGGATGTAACATGGGATTCAGAACAACTCAAACTCCAGAAATGAATAGGGTCTCTTAGGTCCATCCCCAGCTTTGACTTTCCAATTCGGTAGCATTGTTCGGGCCGACCTCTTAGGTCTGAAAATGGCGAGTCACACTAACAAGAATTGCTAAGTGTTAGTGAATTCTTGACCAAAAAGTAGCGATAACTAGAATGCTATAGGAATAAAAGTTATTCCGGTATTAGCATTTAGTCAAGAATGTCTTGGTTCGGTGAAAGAGTGATTGACTGCCCCTCGGTAGCGGTTGCTCTGACTCACTGAAGTATCGTTGCAAAAATAATAATGAGATTATGAGTACATTATTACTTTTTCTATATTCTTAATTGGATGCATGTTATGGTTTAAAAGCAATTCACTAATAGAATATGTTCTATTTTCAGCATGTCGAGCTCTTTTATTCAATTACTCGCCTCCGACAAACTTAACGACGATAACTTTGGAACTTGAAAATCAAACTTGAATACGATTCTTGTGATTGATGATCTAAGGTTCGTCTTGACGGAGGAATGTCCTCCCCCTCCCTGCTCGTCTGCAACCCGAACAGTTGGGGATGCATTTGACAAATGTACTAGGGCTAATGATAAGGCTCGAGTCTACATCTTAGCCAGCATATCTGATGCATTGTCTAAGAATCATGAGGGCATGATCACCGCAAAAGAGATCATGGGATCATTACAGGCCATGTTTGGACAACCGTCCTCGTCGATTCGTTATGATGCTCTCAAGTACGTTTACAACTCCCGAATGAAGGAGAGAACTTCTGTTAGGGAGCATGTCCTTAATATGATGGTCCACTTCAACGTGGCAGAGGTAAACAGGGTTGTCATTGATGAGAACAGTCAGGTCAGCTTTATAATGGAATCTCTTTCGAAGAGTTTCCTGCAGTTCCGCACCAATTTGGTGATGAACAAGATAGAGTATAACCTAACTACTCTACTTAACGAGCTCCAGACATTTGAGTCCCTAATGAAATCAAAAGGAAAAGGGAAGGAGGCAAATGTTGTCACATTAAGGAAGTTCCTGAGAGGATCGTCCTCAGGGACTAAGTCTGGTCCTTCTTTTTCTAAGAATAAGGGTATTCAGAAGAAGAAGAAGGATAATGGGAAGGAAAAAGCTCCCATACGCAAGGTTAAAGCCACAGGAAAATGTTTCTATTGTGGTGAAGACGGGCACTGGAAGAGAAACTGCCCGAAGTACCTTGCGAAAAAGAAAGCTGAGAAAGAAAAATAAGGTAAATATTATTTACTTGTTGTTGAAACATGTTTAGTGGAACATAATGATTCTGTTGGGATTTGTGCCTTAAAACTCGTAGTCTGTATTTATGTTCTAATTAATGTAATAAAGTGTTATTATTTCAATAAAGTGTTATTGTTCGTTATCTACGAGTTTGCCTTCATTCAAACCCTAAATCCAATAAACTAAACATCCAAAGTTGTTAAATGAATCTCTAACTGAATGTAATGTACATAAAAAGGATCTCGGTTCGAGATACAGCCTAAAGGGTCTATAGTTAGGGGATAAGATTTGGGTACCTTACCCTGGTTAAACTATGGATGTGGCCCACTTTGTATTTGATGCAAACACAGTGATCCTAACGTATTCGTGTAGATGACATGTGAGTGGGGATATCCTATGTAATGAGATTACATAAGACCGGACCACGAAATAGTAACCTCTAGCTGTAACTCCGTTGACTAGTTAGGTTTCTCTTTCACTAGGATGACCTAGGCAACTTGATCTCAATCCTGAGCAGGTTATGAACTCCTGTTCGCGAGGGATTGTCCTTTAACTAGTATGGGTGAGAGTGGCCAGATTCGCCGACTCAATATGCCTATCTTCTTGGGGACAAGACCGAGTGAGCGGCTGGGAACTTAACTTAGCAAGATGGAATTCACTCCTTCTGGCCTACTAGGGTAAGTAGAGGAATGTTCCCTTAAGTGGTGTCTCCGGGACATGAACAAAGGGCCTGACCCTCTCATTGGCCTGAGAGGGACTCTGTTTGTTGGTAGGACCACAAACAAATGGTACATAAGGTACAAGATGTAACCCAAGGGTAAAACGGTAATTTGACCCAGCTGGTGTTACGAACATTCGTGAATGATTGACTTGTTGTTATTGGTCAATATCCATGGACACAGAAATATATCTGCAGTGTGAGAAGAGTGCAAATTGTGGATTTTAGTGGAGTGTTCCCGCAGTTAACGAATGTTGATTGGGAGGTTAATGAGATTAACTGAGCAATCTCGTATCGTTGAAGCTTCTGATCTGTAGGTCCATTAGGTCAACCTTCTAGCTCGTAAAGGGTTCTTAGATCATTTGAATTTGAAATGTTCAAATTCAATAGGGAATATATTTAATGTATTTAGATACGATATAATATATAGTTTTGGAACTATATATTATAAATTTAATGTGAATATGATTCATATTAAATTATGTGAGAGAATTAAATATTTGAAAGAGTTCAAATATTAAATGTGAATGTGATTCATAATTAAAAACTATAGGTTAAATTTAATGTACATTAGATGTGCATTAAAACTATAGGATTGAGGGATAATTCATTGAATGTGTTTTAATATAAATTAAATATAAGATATTTAATTTATTTTGATTATTTAATTAATATGATTAATTAATTAAATAAGGAACGTGTCAGGAGGACACGTTCCCCCTCTCTCCCAACTCCCTATTCGATAGGAAGTGGGAGATACCCTCTACTGGTTTTAACTTCTCCAGGAGAGAAGTGAAGCTAAGGGAATCTTTTGTTGGTTTTAGGCAATTAGAGAATTGCTGCAAAACTCTCTCTCACACACTCTTATTCCCTAATTGCCTATGAGAGAGATTGTGCAACGAGAAGTGAAGCAGTGGCAAATTCTAAAGATCCAAGAAGCCATAAGCGCGGAAAGCACATAGAGGGCAAATATCATCTCATCAGGGAGATTGTGCAACAAGGAGGCGTGATCGTCACACAGATTGCTTCGGAGCACAACATTGCTGATCCATTTACAAAGCCTCTCACGGCTAAAGTGTTTGAGGGACACCTAGAGAGTCTAGGACTACGGGTTGTACAGTAGGACAGTTTTCTTGCTCAACATATTTGACTCCACTGGCGTTTTATTCCAAGTGGTAGTTTGTTGGGTTTTATGTCCTAAAACTCGTGGTATATTCTATTTTTGCAATAAAGTTGTTATTGAGATTTATTCAGTAAAGGTATTATTGAATAAAGTGAATTGTATATTTTGAAACCCTAATCCATTGAAGAACTCATGGCTATAGGATGTATACTTGAACTTTATGTGTGACATAAAAGTGGATCAGGTTCAAGTTATGGCCAGAACGGTCTATAGTATAGGGATAGGACTGGGTACCTTATCCTGGGGACACTATGGACGCGACCCACTTTGTAAAGTACAAACGATGTGATCCTGAATCGTTCATGTGGAGACATGAGAGTGGGGGTGTCCTATGCAATGAGTTTGCATAAGACTGAATCGAGAAATAGTCACTTAGACTTTATAACTCCGTTTACTGTCTTAACTGAATATATTCATACGATGACCTAGGTAACTCGATCTTAATCTTGAGCGTGCCATGAACTCCTGTTTATTCGGATTATCCTTAGATTTGCATGGTGAGAGTGGCCTGAGATTACCTACTCAATAAGTGTTGCGTAGAATTATGGATATGCAATACCGCAAGTGTACGGGTCAAGTTTTAGTATAGTGATTTAGAGTTCCAAGTATCGTCCTCGGGAATGGGTTTCTAGATTAATTAATTACTAAGATACTAATTCTCAATTTTAGCTAAAGAAACATAACATGGATAGGTGATTGAAAATAAAGACAAGCAAACAAACAAACATGTGGAGACACGAATTGATAGATTTGAGGAAAGTGATTTTACAAGTTAATGACTCAACTCACACATGCAATGAACCAATGAGATGAATTTATAAACAAGAAGTAAAATACTCAAGAAAATCTCTCGATTCTTAGTGAGCCTCTCACATGCAATAAACTCCATAGTCTCCATATGAACCTACAACATGCACGACATTAAGCAACTTCTTTATGTGTTTCCCTAAGATTTCTAGGTCATTCTCATGCCAGATTTCTAAGGGTTTTGACAACTTTGCTCTAATTCAAATTTTATCTCTCGAGTCCACTTAAACCAACAAATTAAGAGTTAAGAACGAATTGCCAAAAATAAGGACAAAACATGTTTCAATTCATAGTAAGAAAGTCTCAACAAGTAAATCAAATCCTAACTACAATATTTAGCTACTCTAAATCACATGAAAATCAAGCTAAACATGTAGAAAACGTTTTAGAACGCTATTACAATTTGAAAGAAAAGGAAATTAAACTTATGTGTCGATGTCAGTCCTTCGTCTCCGAGCTCCCGTCTTCGATCTCGAACCTCCACGAATGCTTTGGCTCCCAAAAACACTCTTTTCTCTCTTCTTACAAAGTGTATTTCGAAAATAGGGCAAAAATCTAGCAAATTCGCTCCCTTTGCAAGAAGAATTAAGGTTGTATTTATAGACTCAATCGGTACAGCGTTGCAACGCTAGGGACAACGTTGCAACGCTGTACCCTAAACGCGTGGTAAATAAGAAAACAGTCGGCAACGTTGCAACGTCGCTACCCTAGCGCGCGCGTTCCTCTATCGAACTAGCATTGTGACGCTGTAAGGCAGCGTTGCAACGCTTCCTACATGGCCTTCATACGCATCTTCTTATCGAGATAGCGTTGCAACGCTATCACCTGGAGTCTTCCATGCCTCTAAACAGCAAGTATGGGGTTGCAACGCTCTGCATGGCGTTGCAACGCCATCACCTCGGGTTTTCAAGCTTGGATTGATCTTTCTTCTTCTACATGATGTTATTTTTAGCTCCAAATAGCCTCGTTTCGATCCCGAGTGATCCAAAATGTCTCCAATCGTTCTGTTTACGCTCTTATCCTGAAATTTAATGATTTAAACACGTAAAAACTCTGAAATCATTATAAAACTAGCAATAATTAAGACTAAGGATAGCACATTTTGTGTGTTATCAATAAGCCTCCCATTTTAGGGATAAGACCGGGTAGATAGCTGGGAACATAGTTCTGCAAGATGGAACTCACTCCTACCCGCTTTAGAGATTAGTAAAGAGGTTGTTCCCTTAAGTGTTGACTCTGGGTCTTGAACAAAGGGTCCATCCCTCTCATTGGCCTGAGAGGGATTCGGTTTGTTGGTTGGACCACAAACCAATTGTTCATTAGAGAATCAGTGGGACTTAAAGAATAAGAAGTAATTACAGGGGTAAAATGGTAATTTTCACCAAGTTGTAATTACGAACGACTAGTGAATGATCGACTTACTAATCATTGTTATATCGAGTGGAAAGAAATATATCTACAGTGAGGAGAATGAAGCCACTGGGCTTTAGTGGAGTGTCCAGGTGGTTAACAAATGTTGATTAGCTAGGCTAAAGAGTTTGGTCGGTTATCTCGTATCGTTCGAGCTCATGATCTGTAGGTCCATTAGGTCCCCTTACTAGCTCGGACTAGGTCTTGTAACATTTTGAGAGAAAAGAATTTGAATTGTTCAAATTCGGTTTTGGGAGAAAACGTTAATTATATGTGCTATACTTAACGTGTCACAGCTTAATTATGAATTAAACTATAATAAAAAAGAGGTGGAAATGTTTAAATATGATTTAAATATTTGTTCTGTAAACCCGAGGTCTTTTTTTGAAATTTTCCTTATTAAAAAAAAGAAAAGAAAAAGTTTAATATATGTAGGTTTTGTTTTGTTTTAAAAAGAAAAGAAAAGAAAGAAAGAGATAAAGGAAATGAATAAAAAAGAAAAAGAAAAGAAAAAGTAAAAGGGAAAAGGACAAAAGTTTGCCTCCACCGCATGGTTTTCTTTAAAATCATTTTAAAATCATTTTAAACTCATTTCTCATAAACTAAGCAGAGGGTTTCGTGGGAGAAGCATAAAGGAAGAGGAAGAAGGTGCAGTTTTGGTTTTGAGCTTGAAGAAGAAAGAAGAAAGATTCAATTCAATTTCTGTTGAAATTCTATGATCAATTCAACCATGTTCTGATGTTTTGATAATTTCGAGCTCCACAAGAAGAGGTAAGGGTTGAGCTTTGATTTTATTGAAAGTTAATTCATTTTTTAACAAATTTCATGAAGGAAGCTCGAGCTAATTCTTACCATAAGTTACTGATTTGTGAGGAGGAAGGCAGAGGTCAGATTTTGCTGTCAAATCCGATAAGCCTCTGGTTTTTCGGTTGTTCTTATCACTAGAGTTGGAATCAGAAGCTCTAATAGGTACGGTTGCAAAGACTATTGCATTTTCTACAACTTTCATGAAGGAATCGTGAGTAGAAAACGATTGGAATATGTCTTAAATCGTAGGACAAATTTGTTGTGCAGCAGGAAATCAAGTCTGGAAACAGTAGAAGTCTATTTTGGAGAAGTTTGTTTTGAGGTCTTTTCGAGCAAATCCGTTGAAAATTTCAATTTTATTTCTTCTTATGAGTTTTAGAAGATTCAAAAATGAAGAGTTTGGTATAAAATAGACCCTGTTTGGCTAAGTAATGAAGAAGTTATGATTGTCTGAAAACAGGACATGAAATCTGTAAATGCTGGAATTTTGAACGGTGTGTTTTTTTTTTGTAATTTCAAGGTTAAAATCCATGAGCTCGAGGTTCTAAAACATGGTTTTTGTTTGTTTGGCAGGCCAAGAAGAAATAGGTCAAGTGTACGGGTCAGGGTTCTAGTTTAACACTATGAGTGACAAAATGAACTTTGAAAACGACCTATATGCTTGAAATATGATTTAAGAAATGCAAGTTTTGCTAAAATGAAAAGGTTTCAATGCTTTACGTTTTGTTTTGAACACATGTTTATGAGCATTCATGTTTTCTTGGAAATGTTTTCAAGTGCTCGATGTGAGCCTAGATTTTCCGATGATACTTATACATGAGCATATGTTTATTGATTGCCGAAATTTACGGAAATGATATGATTTCTAGCAAGTATGATTTAAAGATTTTCAGGTTTTATGAACAAGCTGAGTATGCTTGAGTTTTACGAAAGAAAAGATAAGCAGGCATGTTCAAATATTTTTATGTGTTTTCTAAGACCTGATTGAGTAAATGACTGAGATATTGAACCCGAGGCTTTATGGTACCGTGTGCACACAGGTCATGTACTATTGTCGACGTTGAGTGTACTCCGTGACAATAATGTTGTCGTGAGTGTTGGGTGGGCCCCACTACGACAAAGACGATGGGAGTGTTGGGTGGACCCCACTACATCGTAGAGTAAACGTTGGTTGTACTGGGCGTGCCCTACACAACGTGGATTGTAACATGTTTTAAAAGGGATTATATCATTTATATGCCTTACGAGATTTTAACGACATACTTACTGGTTTTCTAAAAAACTATTATGATTCCATGTTTACTTTTAACGCTTGACTACAGATACATATGCTCATAAGTTTGTCAGGTGAAATGTTTTACGAGTTATAGATTTTAAACTCAGTCACTCACTGAGCTTCATAGCTCATTCTTTCGATGTTCTTTAAACTTTTCAGGTAGAGATCGAGCTCCTGGTATCTGATATCCTGCCATAGTCTATTGAAAGCTCCACGAGTTGATATTTTGTACGTGGCAGGTGTTGGTTAGCATGTCGATATGAGTTGTAGTTTATTTTGAGAGGACTATGTAGTTATAGTCGAGTGTACATTAGAGGTTGTATAAACAATGGGTTGTCTTGTGTTGTTTCTGATGCTCTTGTCGTTTTAGTTTCCAAGAGAGACTTAAGAAGAGTTTCTCCTTCTGTATAATTAATAGTTGTCCAGTTTCCGTTGTGTTAAGTTTAAAGTGTTCCATATGTGAGCATAGTATGTTTATCAGGTAAAGCAGGGTCAACAGGTATTGTTAAGGGGTAACAATGTCTGTTGGCTTCATGTCGTCTTCCGGGCTAAGTTAGCAAGTGGTTCGGGAGGGGGTGTGACATGTTCGGTTTATAACATGAATAGGGATTCATGTTTAAACGATGGATTTAAGAAATCGGGATTGGTCCAATTATTTAATTTGATATTTGATATTAAATTAAATATTTATTTAAAATTAATTAATTAAATTATTTAATTAATTAAATTAATAAATTAATTTTAATTTAAAATTTATTTTATTTTAATTGTGAATTAAAATTAAATGAAAATTGAAAATTAAATTTGGAGTTTCAATTGGACCGAAGAACAAAGTGTGAATCACCATTTCTCTTTTTCAAATTCACACAAATTGAGCAGCTCCTTCTTGCTAAATTCTCATCATCTTCATGTTGTCATCTTCTCCTACCTTGAAGAAGCTTTTTGTTTGCTTTAATTAAAGAAGAAACACATGGATTTTCAAGGATTTATCAGAATTTTTCTGATCCACGTTTTTCAGACCTTTCTCCCATCTCTCTTCAAATTCTCTCTATCAAAGACCCCACAATCTGTTCCAAGGCCTGGGGATAGTAGGGAAGACACTAGAGGTTGTCCACAAAGTGTTTGTGACAAGAAATTGCCCACAGATTAGGAGAATTTTGAGCAACAAAGGTATGTGTTCATACTCTCTGTTTTTCTAGATTTGAGCATACTTTTTATTTTGTAAAATTGATCAACTTAGAGTGTTCAAGATCCAAAATTTCTTCCGCTTTCTTAATCTACACTCTTTCATAACCGACATCTATAGGGGTATCGATGACGGTCAGAAACCGACATTGTATCTTAATCTAATATTAATGTTCCGATGTCAGTTTATTTTAATGTTATTTTTTAAGCATTATTATTGGAAATACCATGTCAGGTTTAAACCGATATTGATTCTTATACCACCAAAAATATATTTATTTGTATATAATTGGAACCCAAAACCTACAAAAAAAATTTGTAGCGATGCTTTCCAATAATTCTCAGCTCTTAAACACATTTATTAATTCTGTTCAATAAAAAAACATAAATTAAAGAAACATACGAGAAACAAACTATTCTATTTCATTTAATTCAGTCGAAAACAACACACAGATCTGTTTTCACAGAAACCAAATCTATTATATATTTCACAACTCATGACTACATATAACTAAAACTCCCCTGTAACAGATTCGTTTAGCTAAACAATTGTCGTAAAAAACAAAACAAAATTCTTGAGTTACAAAAAGTGCCTATAAAACTATCAAAAGTTCTAAAATTATTCACATGTGATAAGAAATAAAGGCATATACACAACACTCAACCGATGATATTTGAAACATAATCTACCCATTCAACTCGTAACTCGTCTATTTGTGCTTGTGTAAAAACCTGCTTAGTATTGGACTACATGAAAAAAATAATAAATTATTATAATTATATTTGAAAAAGTACAATGTATATATCGCAAGAATTTAAAAGGATAGAGGTGTGTTACATACGAGTTTTAAGAGAAGCATCTGAATTATGAACAATCTCTCGGATGAATAATATATCGACATTCCAAGGTACCTTGTTGACGTGGACACTACAAAACATATAAATAAAATAACATTATTAAAAATACTAGAAAACATATGCAAACAATTGATATAAACTCATTTAACTTACCTTTTTAGGTATCTAACTAAGAGTATCGATTTTTCTTTGTACTCGAATAGTAGTTTGGGCTAGACAAATACTCATTGCCCTAACTAGAAAGGTTCGGAAGTAGGGGCACGAATCCTATAACATGGTTATAAGGTATCCTAAGCTTTACAAGTCCCTTGGATCCGACATGTGCCTAGATACTCCTAGAAGCATTCAACTCGCGACATAATCAAGCTCGATTCAAGTTTATCAGTCCAAGTAACATAGTGCTCACAAAGTCCAGCAATTACGAGTCTCGCGATAAGCTAAGCGACCACTCTAAACAAGTTATAGTTTCAAGCAGAATAACCAAGCATTAGATGCAACAACACAAAATACGAAAGTCCATAATATTCCAAGCCGGATTGCCACGAGCATGAATTTAATCCTAAACAGGCATGCATACTACAAAGATCCGACAATTCAGTACAGTTAATTCTTTAATTATGTAATTACGCTCGCTTACGAACTTACGTGCAATTCTAAATTACTACTTACCTGAATAACGAAGGTTTGAGAGTTCGATCCCGAGTTCCACACAACTTCCTTATCGCACTCGAGCCCCAAATCGACAAACGAAAAACCTTAAAATCTAGTTTCAAACACTTAAATCGAACTAACTTGACTTAAATAACCAAATTAGGGAGATCTAAGGCTTCTTTCTTTGTTATCTACTATTATTTTAGAATTCGATGTTGTTGCACGTTAATTATTTTATTTACTGTATTTTATTACTTGTGTTAGTCGTTTGGATTTATGCATTATTAATTTATTTTCATTCAAATAAAGAGTCACAAGTTTCCTACTTTCCCTCCATGTGTTGAATCTTTCTTTAGGTTTACTGTTCATGTTCTTTGTTTTTAAGTCAAGTAGTTTATTTTAGTCAGTTTACTACTTTGGGTTGCTTGTGTAACTTCCATATTTCCTTGAATTTTTCAACAAATAAAATCATATTTTCCTTAGTTTTCCTCATGAGCTAAATTCTCTTTAGGGATTGAAGTTGTGAATACCCTAGAAGAGAGATTCCTAGCTTAAAGTAGCAAAAGTAAGAGTGTTAACAATCGTTAGCATATTTAAGATTATGATTGTTGACACTCTTGCTTTTTCTACTTTAAGTAAGACATCTCTCTTCTAGGGCTTTCAGAATTTGGATCCCTAAAGAGAATTTAGCTCATGATGAAAACTAAGGAAATATGATTTTATTTGTTGAAAAATAGCTACACAAGCAACCCAAAGAAGTAAACTGACTAAAATAAACTACTTGACTTAAAAACAAAGAACATGAACAGCAAACCTAAAGAAAGATTCAACACATGGAGGGAAAGTAGGAAACTTGTGACTCTTTATTTGAATGAAAATAAAATAATAATGCATAAATCCAAACGACTAACACAAGTAATAAAATACAGTAAATAAAATAATTAAGGTGCAACAACATCGAATTCTAAAATAACAGTAGATAACGAAGAAAGAATCCTTAGATCTCCCTAATTGGTCGATTTTAAAACCCCACAAATGAGTTATGAATATTTACCTCCATTATTTTCATAAAGGAGAGACCAAACCGTGGAGATTACATGACTAAAGATGAAGAATAAGTGTTGGAAAAATAAAGAAAAAGAAAGAAATTGTTGATATCCAAAACTTCTCGGTAGAAAACCGATGAAAACATCCTCTTTTCATAGGTGGTACAAGCTAGGGTTTCCTTCTAAATTCATCCTCAATCCATAGACAATCATTTGGGCATGATTCTAGGCTTTAAACTTTTCAAAAATGAGCAAGATTTGGTCAAATTTTGTGATTTTCAAAATTTGTTGCATTTTCCTGAAAATCCCAAAATGTAGTTAGCATTCACGCCCAACCACCCGTGCTCGTCAGGGTAACGCCCCTGAGCCATCTCTTCGAGCGGAGGATCTCATCCAACCATCTGTGCTTGTCGGGGTAACGCGTCTGAGCATCTCGTCAAGTAAAGGGTCTTGCCCAACCACCCATGCTCGTCGGGGTAACGCCCCTAAGCCATCTCGTAGAATGGAGAGGACCGTGTCCAACCATGCCATATAAGCTTTGCCAACCCGAGGTCTGGGACTAACTTGGAAATTTCGAGGGTCGTGGGTATAAGCTCAGTAGGCACGACTTCAAGGCAGTTAAGATTCTACAACCCCTTGGGCTCGACCCAAGGCCTGAACATGCCCTCAACCCCTTTTCTGGTTACACTCGTCATGCCCTCGCCCATCCAACCCCAACCCAAATCAAGAATAAGTAATGCACAACAACCCAACAGTTTACTCTCGAAGAAACCGACAAATAATAGGCAACAATATCGCAAACAATAAACTCGATGCCAACAAGCTAGGCATAACCATTCACTAACACATGCAGGTAATCATTACAAAGTGGACTAGATTCGACCATTCAATATCACAAGCAAGCAATAAAAATTGACATTATGGCCCGCACACGCAACAAGCTCAGCTCAAGGCAAGCAACAATTAGACAGTTATATAAACCAATCTAGCCTATCACAACGACACACTTTATCAAGTAAGTAAGAAAGCTCGCTCACTTGTGAGCTTGCTTGTCCAACCAAGTAGCTGTTGGGATTTATGCCCTAAACTTGTGTAATTTTGATCAATTAAATAAAGTATTATTTGTTTTGATAAGATTACAGTCTTGCTTTTATAAATCCAATAAACTAAGCTCCAAGGTTATAACGTTAATCTTGAAATCAGTGTAGTGGACACTATTTCGGTTGAGTTCAAGATTATAACCTAAATAGTCTATGGTATAAGAATAAACTTGGAAACCTCATTCTAGTAACACCATGGATGCGGCCCACTTTGTAATTAGTACAAATGAGGTAATCCAACTCATTCATGTAGTTGACATGCGAGTGGGGGGCATCGTGTATGAAGAGTTCATACAAGATGGATCGCAAATTATTAGTCTAACCAAAGGTAACACCAGCTAATGAGGATAAGACTAGTAATTTATAGATGGTCATTAGTGACTCGACCTGAATCCTGAGCAAGTTAAGAACTCCTACTTATAAGGGTTTGTCCTTAGACTAGTATGGGTGAGAATGGCGTGTAGCCGACTCAATAAGCCTACCTTCTCATCTACCTTCTCAGGGACAGAACCTCGTAGGTAGTTAGGAACTTAACTGTGTAAGATGGAATTCACTCATTCCTCTACTGAGGAATTAGATAGGTTGTTCCCTTAAGAACTGACTCCAGGTCTTGAACAACGGGGCCCCGCCCTCTATGAGGGTATGAGTCTAAGGTACGACCTTAGACTTGTTGTTCATTAGAGGATCAGTGGTGCTTAAGGAGCAAAGAGGTAATCACAGGGGTAAAACGGTAATTTGACCCAGATGTGATTACGAACAACTTGTGAAGGGTCGACTCATGGGTAATGACTATATCAGTGGACACAATAATATCTACAGTGAGGAGAGTGCAGCTACAAGTCTATAGTGGAGTGACTTGTAGTTAATGAATATTGATTAAGCTGGATCAAAGAGTTTGATCGCTTAATCTCACATCATTGGAGCTCATGATCCAGTAGGTCCATTAGATCCTCTCGTTGGCTCAATATGGTAATATTGAGGGTATAAAGTTAGGAGTGAAATTGAAGTGTTCAATTTCATACATGAGGTGTTATATCTATTATATATGATATAATTGATATAATATATAGTTTTAATGTGAATTATATTCATATATAAACTATATACTAAAGAGAGAATAAAGGAGGGGTAGGATGGTCATTTCCACCCCATTCCCCTATATATATGGTTGCATGAGATGCAACTAGGTGAAGGCATTCTAAGTCATTCTAAGTGATTCTTAGCCTTTTGTTGTTGTTGGAAAGGTTCCAAGACAACAAACATCTCTCTCACAAAAACACCTCATTTTTCCTAAAGGGAACCCACCTTCCTCCCTCACCTAGAGAACAACGGAGAAGATCCGGTGGCAGTGTCGGTGTTCGTACGAGTTCGTGTTGCGGTGATCTTAATCGTGAGAGAGGAGGAGCACTTGAAGAAACGTTCTTCAAAGGTAACATTCTTACTGTCCATTCTATTTTATGCTTAATCTTGTTATTCGTGTTCTTGAATAAATCGTTGTAACTAAATCAAGAGCGCGCGATTCGCAATCGCTTCCGCTACGGGGACTTCGATTTCCTTCAATTGGTATCAGAGCCCAATTGCGTTCTTGATTTATGTTCTGGATTTTTCAAGAACAAGGTGGGATTTACTGTTTTTGCATGAGATGTATGAACGATTTTGCAAAATTAGATGTTTTCAATTTTGGCACTTAGATTTACAATTTTCATTGAAATGTTCAATGTAAGGGTCCGGTGTTTTAGGCAAATTTAATTGTAAATCGAGTCTGTAAGTCCGTGTCGATCGAGGCAAAGCGGTTGCTGAGAAGATCGGAGCAAAAACGAGCAAGGAATGGTGATTCCATGTGTTATCAGTATGCGCGCGTTACAACGCTGCTCATCGGCGCGTTACAACGCTGCGCTTGCGGGAGAAAGCGCACGCGAGGGCGGCGTTGCAACGCGCGCCTCCGCGTTGCAACGTTGTGGCGTTACACAACGCTCGGCAGAAGACGACAAAGGCAGCGTTGCAACGCTGTTATCAACGTTGCAACGCCAAATACGCTTCACGCGAGGAGCAACGGGCATAAAATATTTTTTTATTATATATATAATTATAAAAACGTTTTATATTTAATATATTTAATTTTAATTAATATAATTAGATTATATTAATTAAAATTATTTCTAGGGTGCCAAAATTGGTCTAATTTTTGCTATTTTAATTATACAATTGTTGTGTAATAATTGTCATGCATAGTGTATGCTTGTATTTTAGAAATCCCACCTTAGGTTAAGTATTTTCATGCATCATTTATAATATAAGGAGTTATATAATATAATTTGCATGATTAATTAATATAAGGTTGTTATATTAAATTTTGGACAGCATTGACATGCATTACTTTTCATGAGATGAATATGCTATGAATGTCTTATTATTCATGTGATGAATGATCAAACACTATAACATAGTATGCATGTCACCTAAGGTTAATTATTAGTTTTAAAATGTTTAGAACTTGGAAATAAAAGACCTTAGGTTATCTAGTTCTAATTAGATTAGAATTAGGAACCAAGTAATTTATAAGCTATGATTAAAAGAGGAACTCTGTCTAAGGAAAGTTCTGTCTAGGCAGGGGTATTTAAGCTGACGGAACGGAACACCCCTACCTAGGAACTGACCTGGGAGTGAAATTTAATCAAAGAGTCTTATAAATTACAGTAGCGTCAGCGGGTTTATTAAGGGGTTAATAAACTAGAAATCCTTGGTTTAATATAAGGAGTTATATTAACAAATTTAGGATAAAATCAATATAAGAGTTATATTGATTATCAATGTAAGAGTTATGTTGATAAAGTAAGGTAAAACCATTAGTCGGGTTTTAGCCTAAGAAAAATTCCTATAAACTTAAAGTATTCAGAGGGAGGAAAAAGTGTATGAGATACATATTTTTCCACCTACGCTATCTCCGGGAAGTTCCACCATGAGACTCATGATTGGTCTCGTGGCGCAAACGGGAGCGTCCCCCTTCGGATGGTGTTTGTATGAGTCAATATCAAGGTGAATGGAGAGGGTACTTATAGTGAGTGGGAGCAGGTTTAGTGAAAACAAAACCTACGGTCTCTTTTGTCGGTTTACACCGTTAGACCACTATGGTCAGCCTGCTAGTTTGGCCTGGACCAAACAATCTCTTTGGAGGTCTTGATCATAGGGGATCTAACACAGTAGACACCCGAAAGAGATAAAGATTTCCTTAGACTATTTTTCAATCTAGTCCTCCCTTCGGCAGATTTTATTGGATCGAGACTCTGGGATCTAAAGACAAAGGGTTACACTCACGGGGTACATAAGTTGTGTATGTATCCAGACTGAAAAATGGTAACTAAAACCTATAGGAATAAGAGTTATTTTGGTATTAAGTTTTGGTCAAGAGCGTCTTGATCTAGAGGAGGGGTGTTTTTTATTACCCTTCGGTGTCATACATTCTAAACTTTTGGAGTATCATTGCAAATTATAAATGGCCTAGGAATCATTTGATAATTAGCTAAAACATGATTGGATTAGAGTTAAAGCAAGAAACTCATACAAGTTTGTTTGTAAATTTTCAGCAAAAATGTCTAGCTCTATAATTTCCTTATTGGGTGTGGAAAAGTTAACCGAAGAGAATATGATGACATGGAAAAACAAAGTCAACACTATTTTGGTAGTGGATGATCTCGTTTTGTGCTAACCGAGGAGTGTCCTCGGTTGCGGGCTCGAATGCGTCACGAAAATGTTCGTGATGCATATGATCGATTGATCAAGGCCAATGATAAGGCCAAGGTCTACATCTTTGGCAAGTATGTCCGAAATATTAGCCAAGAAGCATGAGGCATGATTACCGCCAAGGAAATCATGGATTACGTGTAGGGTATGTTTGGACAACAGTCCACACAAGCCCGACATAATGCCCTAAAGTACATATTCAACTCGAGGATGCCAGAGGGTACATCTATTCGGGATCATATCCTGGATATGATTGTGCACTTTAACATCGCGGAGTCGAATGGTGCTTCCATCGATGAGTCGAGCCAGGTCAGCTTCATTCTGGAAACCCCTCCAGATAGTTTCCTACAGTTTAGAAGTAATGTTGTTATGAACAACCTTACTTTTAATCTTACCTCCCTTCTGAATGAACTCCAGACCTTTCAGTCTTTGATGAAAATTCAGGGATCGAAAGGTGAGGCAAATGTTGCCAGTAGGAGTTATCACAGAGGTTCGACCTCTAGGACAAAAACAGTGGCTTCATCTTCTTCTAACCTGAGAGGTAAGAAGAAGAACATGAAGAAGGTTGGTAAAGTGAAATAGGCTGAAAAAGTTGCCGCCCAGAAGGGCAAGAAAGTCAAAGACGTTGCTGATAAAGGAAAGTGTTTTCACTGCAACGAAGACGGGCATTGGAAACGGAATTGTCCGAAGTACATTGCAGAAAAGAAGAAGGTAAATATGATTTACTTTGCCTAGAAGCTTGTTTTAGTGGATAATGATAAAACAACTTGGATACTTGATTCAGGCGCCATTAATCATGTTTGCTCTTCTTTTCAGGGAATTTGATTCCTGGCAGCAGCTACAGCAAGGAGAGATAATGCTCCGGGTTGGAAATGGAGAGGTCGTCTCAGCTGTAGCAGTAGGCACAATGAAGCTTTATTTTGGCAAGAAATATGTATTGTTGGACAATATATTAGTGATACCAAGGTTTACTAGCAACCTTATTTCCATTTCTTGCCTTATTGAACAATGTATTTTTGTTTCCTTTTCTATGAATAAAGTGTTTATTTCGAAGAAAGGTTTAGAAATATGTTCAGCTTCATTAGAAAATGGATTGTTTGTTTTAAGGCCTAATTCAGTCAAAATGGTTTTGAACACTGAATTATTTAAAACTGCAAACGCACAAACTAAGAAACGCAAAATTTCTCCTAAAGAAAATACTCATCTTTGGCATCTAAGATTGGGTCACATTAATCTCAATAGGATTGAGAGATTGGTGAAGAACGGACTTCTAAACGAGTTAGAAGAAAATTCCTTGCCAGTATGTGAATCCTGCCAGAAGGCAAAATGACTAAAAGACCTGTTCGTGAAAAAGGTTATAGAGCCAAAGATCCTCTAGAGCTTATACATTCAGACCTTTGTGGTCCGATGAATGTTAAAGTCAGGGGAGGATATGAATATTTCATCTCTTTTATAGATGATTATTCCAGATATGGGCATATTTACCTAATGCACCACAAGTCTGAAGCACTTGAAAAGTTTAAGGAATTCAAGACTGAGGTTGAAAATCAATTCGGTAAAAGAATCAAAACACTTCAATCGGATCGAGGTGGAGAGTACATGGATTTAAAATTTCAGAACTATATGATAGAACATGGAATTACATCCCAATTCTCAGCTCCCGGCACACCATAGCAAAACGGTGTATCGGAAAGGAGAAATAGAACCTTGTTAGACATGGTTCGATCAATGATGAGTTATGCTCATCTCCCTAGTTCCTTTTGGGGTTATGCAGTGGAGACTGCAATATACATTTTGAATAGTGTGCCCTCCAAAAGTGTTTCTGAAACACCTTTTGAACTCTGGAAAGGACATAAAAGTAGTTTATGTCACTTCAGAATATGGGGTTGTCCAACACATGAGCTTGTGACAAATCCAAAGAAGTTGGATTCACGTTCAAAGTTGTGCCTATTCATAAGATACACAAAAGAAACAAGATGTGGTTTATTCTATGATCCTAAGGAAGATAAGGTCTTTGTGTCGACAAATGTCACTTTCTTGGAGGAGGACCACATAAGGGACCACAAACCAAAAAGTAAGGTAGTGTTGAGTGAGTTAGACGGAACAATAGCAAAGGTTGCTAATAAGAACACTAGTATGTCAAAAAGAGTCGTTGATACTAGTTTGTCTAGTCAAGAGGGTCCATCTCAAGAGTTGAGTATGCCTCGACGTAGTGGGAGGGTTGTGATACAACCTAACCGTTACATGGGTTTAGCTGAAACCCAAGTTGTTATACCAGATGACAACTGCGAGGATCCATTGACTTATAATCAAGCAATGGTTGACAAAGACAAAGACAAATGGGTCATAGTCATGGACCAAGAAATGGAGTCGATGTACTTCAATTCTGTTTGGGATCTTATGGATAAGCCTAATGGGGTAAAACCTATAGGTTATAAATGGATCTACAAGAGAAAATGTGGTGTAGATGGGAAGATGCAAACCTTTAAAGCTAGACTAGTAGCAAAGGGTTATACCCAGGTTGAAGGGGTTGACTATTAGGAGACCTTTTCACCTGTTGTTATGGTAAAGTCTATCTGTATCCTTCTTGTCATTACCGCATATTATAACTATGAGGTATGGCAAATGGATGTCAAGACAGCCTTTTTGAATGGCAATCTTGAGGAAACCATCTACATGGACCAACCCAAAGGGTTCATTAAACCGGGACAAGAGCAAAAGGTTTGCAGGCTTAAAAGGTCGATTTATGGACTAAAACAAGTCTCTAGGTCCTGGAATATAAGATTTGATAAGCTATCAGATCTTATGGTTTTGACCAAAATGATGATGAACCTTGTGTCTACAAGAAAATTATCAATAGTTCTGTTGCTTTCCTAATTCTCTATCCTACTCATTGGGAATGATGTAGGTTATCTTAATGACATCAAGGAATGGCTAGATACGCAGTTCCAAATGAAAGATTTGGGTGATGCGAAGTTTGTTCTTGGGATCCAGATTGTCCGGAACCGCAAGAATAAAACACTAGCCTTGTCTCAAGCATCTTACATAGACA
This sequence comes from Trichosanthes cucumerina, assembly GCA_036507285.1. Lineage (NCBI taxonomy): Eukaryota > Viridiplantae > Streptophyta > Magnoliopsida > Cucurbitales > Cucurbitaceae > Trichosanthes > Trichosanthes cucumerina. The sequence goes on along the minus strand of CM071835.1, from coordinate 76,716,886 downwards.
AAGTGTTGTCAAGGTTTAAGATGCAAGATTCCAAAAAGGGTTTGTTGCCTTTTAGACATGGAATCCATTTGTCTAAGGAACAGTGTCCTAAGACACCTCAAGGAGTTGAGGATATGAGACGGATTCCTTACGCATCAGTTGTTGGGAGCCTGATGTACGCCATGTTGTGTACTAGGTCGGACATCTGTTTTGCAGTTGGGATGGTCAGTAGGTATCAATCCAATCCAGGACTTGAACACTGGACAACGGTTAAAACAATCCTTAAGTATCTTCGGAGAACAAGGAACTACATGCTTGTGTATGGGGCTAAGGATTTGATCCTTACAGGATACACGGATTCTGACTTTCAGACTGATAAAGATTCTCGAAAATCTACATCAGGGTCAGTATTCACTCTTAATGGAGGATCTGTAGTATGGTGAAGCGTCAAGCAAGGATGCATCGCGGATTCCACCATGGAGGTCGAATATGTAGGAGCTTGTGAAGCAGCTAAGGAGGTCGTTTGGTTAAGGAAATTCATGCTAAATTTGGAAGTTGTTCCAAATATGACTTTGCCCATCACGTCAGACATTGCGATAATTGATGGTGCAAAGTGGCAAATTCAAGGGAACCCCGAAGTCACAAGAGGGGAAAGTATATAGAGCGAAAGTATCATCTCATCTGGGAGATCGTGCATAGAGGAGACGTGATTGTCACGAAGATAGCCTCAGAGCACAACATTGTTGATCCTTTTACAAAGGCTCTTACGGCTAAAATTTTTTAGAGTCACCTAGAAGGTCTAGGTTTACAAGTCTTCCCCAACTAGGGCAAGTGGGAGTATTTTGTATAAAGGGGTTTAAATGCCCTAGTTTATTGTATTTACATTACTGTAATGTTTAGTACTCCACAAGCTTTAGGTCAAGTGGGAGAATGTTGGGATTTATGCCCTAAACTTGTGTAATTTTGATCAATTAAATAAAGTGTTATTTATTTTGATAAGATTACAATCTTGCTTTTATAAATCCAATAAACTAAGCTCCAAGGTTATAACGTTAATCTTGAAATCAGTGTAGTGGACACTATTTGGGTTGAGTTCAAGATTATAACCTAAATAGTCTATGGTATAAGAATAAGGTTGGAAACCTCATTCTGGTAACACCATGGATGCGGCCCACTTTGTAATTAGTACAAATGAGGTAATCCAACTCATTCATGTAGTTGACATGCTAGTGGGGGCATCGTGTATGAAGAGTTCATACAAGACTGCATCGCAAATTATTAGTCTAACCAGTGTAACACCGTTAACAGGATAAGAATAAATAGATGGTCATTAGTGACTCGACTCAATCCCGAGCAGCAAGTTAAGAACTCCTGATTATAAGGGTTTGTCCTTAGACTAGTATGGGTGAGAGTGGCCTGTAGCCGACTCAATAAGCCTACCTTCTCAGGGACAAAACCTCGTAGGTAGCTGGGAACTTAACTGTGCAAGATGGAATTCACTCATTCCTCTACTGAGGAATTAGATAGATTGTTCCCTTAAGAACTGACTCCAGGTCTTGAACAACGGGGCCCCACCCTCTATGAGGGTATGAGTCTAAGGTAGGACCTTAGACTTGTTGTTCATTAGAGGATCAGTGGTGCTTAAGGAGCAAAGAGGTTATCAAAGGGGTAAAACGATAATTTGACCCAACTGTGATTACGAACAACCTGTGAAGGGTCGACTCATGGGTAATGACTATATATCAGTGGACACAATAATATCTACAGTGAGGAGAGTGCAGCTACAAGTCTATAGTTGAGTGACTTGTAGTTAATGAATATTGATTAACTGGATCAAAGAGTTTGATTAGTTAATCTCACATCATTGGAGCTCATGATCTGTAGGTCCATTAGATCCCTCTGTTGGCTCAATATGGTAATATTGAGGGTATAAAGTTAGGAGTGAAATTGACGTGTTCAATTTCATACATGAGGTGTTATATCTATTATATATGATATAATTTATATAATATATAGTTTTAATGTGAATTAGATTCATATATAAACTACATACTAAAGAGAGAATAAAGGAGGGGTAGGATGGTCATTTCCACCCCATTCCCCTATATATACGGTTGCATGAGATGCAACTAGGTGAAGGCATTCTAAGTCATTCTAAGTGATATCTAGCCTTTTGTTGTTGTTGGAAAGGTTCCAAGACAACAAACATCTCTCTCACAAAAATACCTCATTTTTCCTAAAGGGAACCCACCTTCCTCCCTCATCTAGAGAACAACGGAGAAGATCCGGTGGCGCTTTCTTGTGTTAAATGCGAGTTCGTGTTGCGGTGATCTTAATCGTGAGAGAGGAGGAGCACTTGAAGAAACGTTCTTCAAAGGTAACATTCTTACTGTCCATTCTATTTTATGCTTAATCTTTTTATTTGTGTTCTTGAATAAATCATTGTAACTAAATCAAGAGCGCGCGATTCGCAATCGCTTCCGCTGCGGGGACTTCGATTCCCTTCAGTAGGTACTTACCTTTTTGATGAGAAGATGTGGTCGCTAACCCTTCCTTTAGATTGGTAACTAACTTGCCTAAAACATATCAACCAAGAGGCACTTCATTAGTATCGAACTACGGTACCCATTGGTGACTCAAGACCAACTGCCAAACCATTCCTACTAGCGGTAGGGCTAAAGGTGCAACATTGGTCCTAAGTTTACCTTGGGTCCATGATAGCACACAAAATGTGTTATCCTTAGGCTTAATTATTACTAGTTTTATGATGATTTCAGGGCTTTTATGTGTTTAAATCACTCAATTCAGGTTAAGAGCTTAAACAGGACAATTGGAGACATTTTGGATCACTCGGGATCGAAACAAGGCTATTTGGAGCTAAAAATAACATCAATTGAAAGTAGGAGGATCAATCCAAGCTTGAGGACTCGAGTTGATGGCGTTGCAACGCTGTCCTTAGCGTTGCAACGTCGAGCGTGCTACTTTGGTGCATTGAAGGCCTTTGCAGGTAGCATTGCAATGCTGCCTTTAGGCGTTGCAACGCTATCGTGATAAGAAAATAAGCAGAAGAAGCGTGTCGAGGGCGTTGCAATGCTGCCTTGCAGCGTCGCAACGCCAGATCGATAGCAACGCGCGCATTAGGGTAGCGGCGTTGCAACGCTACCCTCCCCATTACAACGCCATCGACACTTTCCTTAATTACCACGCGTTTAGAGTACAGCGTTGCAACTTTGTCCCTAGCGTTGCAACGCTGTACCGATTGAGCCTATAAATACAACCTTATACCTTCTTACAAAGGGAGCCGAATTTGATAGACTTTTGACCCTAATTTCGAAATACCCTCTATAAGAATAGAAAAGAGAGCATTCTTGGAAGTCAAAGCATTCGTGGAGGTTCGAGATCGAAGACGGAGCTCGGAGACGAAGGACCGGCATCGACACATAAGTTTAATTTCCTTTTCTTTTAGATTGTAATACTGTTTAAAGACGTTTTCTACACGTTTAGCTTGATTTTCATGTGATTTAGAGTAGCTAAATATTGTGGTTAGGGTTTGATTTGCATGTTAAGACTTATTTGCTATGTATTGAAGTATGTTTTGTTCTTTATTTTTGGCAATTCGTTCTTTAACTCTTGATTTGTTTGGTTTAAGTGGACTCGAGAGATAAAACTTAGATTAGAGCAAAGTTGTCAAAACCCTTAGGAGTCTTGAATGATAATGACCTAGAAGTCTAAGGGAAACACATAAAGGAGTTTCTTAATGTCGTGCATGTTGTAGGTTCATATGGAGACTATAGAATTTATTGCATGTGCGAGGCTCACTAAGAATCGAGAGGTTTTCAGTATCTTACTTCTTGTTTATAAATGCATCACATTAGTTCATTGCATGTGTTAATCAAGTTATTAACTTGTGAAGTCAATTTCCTCCTAATCTATCAATTTGTGTCTCCACATGTTTGTTTGTCTTTAATTCTTGTTTCACTACCTATCCATGTTATGTTTCTTTGGCTAAAATTGAGAATTAGTATCTTGGTAATTAATTAATCTAGAAACCATTCTCGAGGACGATACTTGGACTCTTAAATCACTATACTAAAACTTGACCCGTACACATGCGGTATTGCATTATCAAAAATATTACGCAACAAGTTTTTGGCGTCGTTGCCGAAGAATGACGATTATTTAGATTAATTAATATTAGGAGAAAATTTGAGGTTTTAGACTAAAGTTTGTTTGTGTGTTTTTGTGTGTTTGTTTGTTTCCTTATTTGTTCTATTTTAGTTTTGTGTGTTTTTAGTCTTTGTCCCCTGTTTTGGTTGTGTTGCTATTGTGTAAAAGTCTTAATTTGAATTACTGATTTTTCAAGTATGACTTTGCATGATTCCTATTCTCCACCATTTTATTGTCCCTCTCAGGATCCTAGGTATGTGCATCATGATTTCTCTGAATACCATTTGTCTAATTTTTACAATTCTGTACCTGAAATTAATGAAAATTCATGTGATGGTAGTTATTTAGGTACTTAGAACCATAATTTTTCGTACCCTGGCCAACCTATAGAAAAATCTTCTCTTATTGACCAATTAATGGAATACACCTTAGAATTAAAAATAAACAATTTGTTTCGTAATGAATTACAGAGGTTGGATAAGTTAGAAGCTGAGGTGGTAGGACTTTGGGAAATAGTACAAGATAGAGCTCAGTATCTTAATCAGCTAGTAATTTCCCTTAAGGCCTTACAGGAACAATTTCTTATCCTTACCACTGAGAAGGTGCCACCTAGGAGGACTTATTCGTACGATAGTGAGGATGGGTTGGACGAGACTGAGACACACCATAATCAGGTTTGTGAGGTAGACAATGGTGAGACAATCACTTCCACAGAGGAAATCCAGGTGATAGAGTTCAAGGCTGAGAAGTCCTCTTCCCTTTTATCTCCAGAAATTTCCTTTAATCTTGATAGCCATTTGTCCTACACTCACGAGTCTTGTTTTGATTTTTGTTCCTTTATGTTGATAAATAAAAATAACAAAAATATTTCTCTCTTTGGTGCCCAGGAGAAACAGGATAGCCTTTTAGACTTAGAAGACTTTATCGATTCAAGCAAGAAGGGCCCAAAGAAATATGAACAGTTTTATGTGCCCTGATAAGTCACCGTCTAGCTAAAGACGTTAAAGAAAGCGCTTCTTAGGAGGCAACCCAAGTTTATGTTTTATGTTCTCTGTTTTTATGTTTTCTTTCCTTTCCTAGTTGTTTTTCTAATTCTTTTTTTTTTTGGTACATCCAGGTGTATGCCCAAGGGTAGAGCTGCAGACTTGAACCCTTTTGATCCTGAGATCGAGAGGACTAGAGACTCCTAAGGGAAGGAAGAGTAGAATCTCAGATAATGGTTGATCAGGAGCTAATCAATAACCCTAAACCCATCAGGGAGTATTTCCAACCTGTGTTTAATTCTGAACAGGCTGGAATTGTCCACGCCCCCATAAATGCTAACAATTTTGAACTTAAAACAGGGCTTATACAGATGGTTAGGGAATGTGCTTTCAGAGGATTAGCCACAGAAGATCCTAATTCACACTTGCAACATTTTTTAGAAATATGTTTTACACTTAAAATGAATGGCATCTCTGCTGATAGTATTCGCTTACGTCTCTTTCCTTTTTCTTTGCAGGGTAGAGCTAAAGATTAGCTAGGATCTCTCCCACCAAACAGTATCACCTCTTGGGAGGAGCTGACCCAAGCCTTCATGACCAAATTCTTTCCACCTGTGAAAGTTGCAAAGTTAAGGACAGAGATAGGAACATTCAGGCAGCAGGAGGGAGAGCAACTATTTGAGGCATAGGAATGGTACAAGGACATCCTCATGAGGTACCCACAACATGGCTATCCAAATTGGCTCCAGGTACAACTATTCTATAATGGACTGGAAGGTAAGACCAGACCATTCGATGCCACCTGCTTTGAAGGGGCTTTCATGGCAAAGATCGTGCGAGTAAGCACGTGCCCTCCTCGAGGAAGTGTCAACTGCCAGCTACCAGTGGCCTATAGATAATGACAGATCTAAGCTAGTAGCTGGATTGTATCAACTGGATGAGGTAACCTCCCTTAAATCTCATATGGCATCCCTCACTCATGGTCTAAATAATTTTGCAGGATCACCCCAAACAATGGTTCCCTCTCAATGCTCCCAACCCAATGGAGATTCTACTTTGGAGCAAATACACTACCTAAACAACAGAAACAACAACTATGGAGGAAACCAGACTCAGAATAACCTCCCAACACATTATAATCCAGGTTTGAGGTATCATGAAAATTTCTCTTATGCTAACAATAAAAATGTGTTGAATCCTCCTACAGGGTATGCTTCGACATCTGAGAGGAAACCATCTCTGGAAGAAACAGTGCACTCCTTCATAGGTGAATCCAGAAGTAGGTCCAACCAGATGGAGAATGCAGTCACCAGTCTATCTGGTATAGTGACTAGTCATGGAGCTGCAATAAAGAATATTGAGACTCGGATCACCCGGATGAACACATCACTCTAAGCTACCAGAGACGTAAAAGAAACACCTTGAGGAGTACAGTCTAGCTAAAGACGTTAAAGAAAACGCTTCTTGGAAGGCAACCCAAGCTTTACATTTTTATCCTTTCTGTTTCCTATTTTTAGTTTGTTTTAGTTGTTTACTTACTAGTTTGTTTGTTTTTCTTTGTAGGTTGTGATGATGTCTTCCTTCGTTGAAATCCATGCTCCCGTTCTGAGGAACTCCAACACACATGTTTTGGCTATCCAAGGAACTCATAAAGATTTTCATAACTCAGGACAGTATTGTTTACTCTTACCCTTATACTTACTTTGTGTTTATTTCTGCAAACATTGGGGAAAATGTTTAGTTTAAGTTTGGGGGTGGGATGTTGTTTATCTGTGTGACTGTCCTGAAGTATGTGTTGAATTGCTGATTGATCTTTTGCATAAGTATGATTATGACAGCCTAGGATGAGAATTAATGAAAAATTTTTGTGATTCTGCTAAAACTTGAGAACATGATATGAATTTGAGTTAATTTAAAATTTTTCTTGAGGTTTTCCTACACTATTATACACAAAGCCTATGTTCCTGTAGTTTTGAAATGCTTAGAACAAAGTTATTAGGCTTAAAAGTTTAATGTCACCTCGATAGGTCTAAGAGCTGAGTTGAGAGCTAAACTGCAGGATAGGGTGAATGACAATATGAAGTGCATGATTTGTTTTGTATATTATGTGAAGTAGTTTGTTTGTTGTTATTTGGTTGTTAAAGAAAAAATTTGTGAGGACAAAAAGAGTTATCTTCACTGTGATCAGTTAGGCCACTCATTGAGCGAGTGCTCTGGGTAAGGGTCCCTGCAGTGGATGTGTGAAAGCTAGTGCCCTTGCAAAAAAGAAAAAAAAATAGAAAAAAATTGAGAAAAAGGCGATTAAGTGCTGAGTAAAGTTGTTTATTTCTTGAATGTGGGGAGGCTCAAGGATTAGTAATTATGACAAGTGTACGGGGAAGTTGAATGGAGAGCCTAATAAAGATGATCCGGGCTTATTAAAAATGAAGGGAACATAGGCGAATCACACACACACGTAGGAACAGTTAGGAAAAGTTCTAAATTGTTCATTGAAGTATTATGTGTGATTGTTTCCTGTGATTACGAAATTTTCTCTTAAATCTTTGAGGCTTGAGTCTGATGTATGTATAAGAATAATCTCATGTTTAATTCTGTTTTTTCTCGGGACTAGCAAAAGTTTAAGTTTGGGGGTGTTTGATAGCACACAAAATGTGTTATTTTTAGGCTTAATTATTGCTAGTTTTATGATGATTTCAGGGCTTTTACGTGTTTAAACCACTCAATTTCAGGTTAAGAGCATAAACAGAACAATTGGAGACATTTTGGATCACTCGGGATCGAAACAAGGCTATTTGGAGCTACAAATAACATCAATTGGAAGTAGGAGGATCAATCCAAACTTGAAGACCCGAGGTGATGGTGTTGCAACGCTGAGCGTGCTGCTTTGGTGTGTTGAAGGCCTATGCAGGTAGCGTTGCAACGCTACCTTTGGGCGTTGCAACGCTGTCGCGATAAGAAAATAAGCAGAAGACCCATGCCGAGGGCGTTGCAATGCCAAATCGATAGCAACACGCGTGTTAGGGTAGCGGCGTTGCAATGTTGCCCTCAGCGTTGCAACGCCATCGACACTTTCCTTAATTACCACGCGTTTGGGGTAATAGCGTTGCAACGCTGTACCGATTGAGCCTATAAATACAACCTTATACCTTCTTACAAAAGGAGCCGAATTTGATAGACTTTTGACCCTAATTTCGAAATACCCTCTGTAAGAAGAGAAAAGAGAGCATTCTTGGGAGTCAAAGCATTCGTGGAGGTTTGAGATCGAAGACAGGAGGTCGAAGACGAAGGACCGGAATCAACACATAAGTTTAATTTCCTTTTCATTCAGATTGTAATACCGTTTAAAGATGTTTTCTACACGTTTAGGTTGGTTTTCATGTGATTTAGAGTAGCTAAATGTTGTAGTTAGGATTTGATTTGCATGTAAAGACTTATTTGCTATGTATTGAAGTATGTTTTGTTCTTTATTTTTGGCAATTCGTTCATTAACTCTTGATCTTGTTGGTTTAAGTGGACTCGAGAGATAAAACTTAGATTAGAGCAAAGTTGTCAAAACCCTTAGGAGTCTGGCAAGATAATGACCTAGAAGTCTAAGGAAAACACATAAAGAAGTTGCTTAATGTCATGTATGTTGTAGGTTCATATGGAGACTATAGAATTTATTGCATGTGCGAGGCTCACTAAGAATCGAGAGGTTTTCTTGAGTATCTTACTTCTTGTTTATAAATGCATCACATTAGTTCATTGCATGTGTTAATCAAGTTATTAACTTGTGAAGTCAATTTCCTCCTAATCTATCAATTTGTGTCTCCACATGTTTGTTTGTCTTTAATTCTTGTTTCACTACCTATCCATGTTATGTTTCTTTGGCTAAAATTGAGAATTAGTATCTTGGTAATTAATTAATCTAGAAACCATTCTCGAGGACGATACTTGGACTCTTAAATCACTATACTAAAACTTGACCCGTACACATGCGGTATTGCATTATCAAAAATATTACGCAACAAGTTTTTGGCGTCGTTGCCGAAGAATGACGATTATTTAGATTAATTAATATTAGGAGAAAATTTGAGGTTTTAGACTAAAGTTTGTTTGTGTGTTTTTGTGTGTTTGTTTGTTTCCTTATTTGTTCTATTTTAGTTTTGTGTGTTTTTTAGTCTTTGTCCCCTGTTTTGGTTGTGTTGCTATTGTGTAAAAGTCTTAATTTGAATTACTGATTTTTCAAGTATGACTTTGCATGATTCCTATTCTCCACCATTTTATTGTCCCTCTCAGGATCCTAGGTATGTGCATCATGATTTCTCTGAATACCATTTGTCTAATTTTTACAATTCTGTACCTGAAATTAATGAAAATTCATGTGATGGTAGTTATTTAGGTACTTAGAACCATAATTTTTCGTACCCTGGCCAACCTATAGAAAAATCTTCTCTTATTGACCAATTAATGGAATACACCTTAGAATTAAAAATTAACAATTTGTTTCGTAATGAATTACAGAGGTTGGATAAGTTAGAAGCTGAGGTGGTAGGACTTTGGGAAATAGTACAAGATAGAGCTCAGTATCTTAATCAGCTAGTAATTTCCCTTAAGGCCTTACAGGAACAATTTCTTATCCTTACCACTGAGAAGGTGCCACCTAGGAGGACTTATTCGTGATGCGATAGTGAGGATGGGTTGGACGAGAGACCGAGACACACCATAATCAGGTTTGTGAGGTAGACAATGGTGAGACAATCACTTCCACAGAGGAAATCCAGGTGATAGAGTTCAAGGCTGAGAAGTCCTCTTCCCTTTTATCTCCAGAAATTTCCTTTAATCTTGATAGCCATTTGTCCTACACTCACGAGTCTTGTTTTGATTTTTGTTCCTTTATGTTGATAAATAAAAATAACAAAAATATTTCTCTCTTTGGTGCCCAGGAGAAACAGGATAGCCTTTTAGACTTAGAAGACTTTATCGATTCAAGCAAGAAGGGCCCAAAGAAATATGAAATGGTTTTATGTGCCCTGATAAGTCACCGTCTAGCTAAAGACGTTAAAGAAAGCGCTTCTTAGGAGGCAACCCAAGTTTATGTTTTATGTTCTCTGTTTTTATGTTTTCTTTCCTTTCCTAGTTGTTTTTCTAATTCTTTTTTTTTTTGGTACATCCAGGTGTATGCCCAAGGGGTAGAGTCAGAGACTTGAACCCTTTTGATCCCGAGATCGAGAGGACTAGAGACTCCTGGCGGGAAGGAAGAGTAGAATCTCGAGATAATGGTTGATCAGAGCTAATCAATAACCCTAAACCCATCAGGGAGTATTTCCAACCTGTGTTTAATTCTGAACAGGCTGGAATTGTCCACGCCCCCATAAATGCTAACAATTTTGAACTTAAAACAGGGCTTATACAGATGGTTAGGGAATGTGCTTTCAGAGGATTAGCCACGTAAGATCCTAATTCACACTTGCAACATTTTTTAGAAATATGTTTTACACTTAAAATGAATGGCATCTCTCACGATAGTATTCGCCACGTCTCTTTCCTTTTTCTTTGCAGGGTAGAGCTAAAGATTAGCTAGGATCTCTCCCACCAAACAGTATCACCTCTTGGGAGGAGCTGACCCAAGCCTTCATGACCAAATTCTTTCCACCTGTGAAAGTTGCAAAGTTAAGGACAGAGATAGGAACATTCAGGCAGCAGGAGGGAGAGCAACTATTTGAGGCATAGGAATGGTACAAGGACATCCTCATGAGGTACCCACAGCATGGCTATCCAAATTGGCTCCAGGTACAACTATTCTATAATGGACTGGAAGGTAAGACCAGGACCATTCTGGATGCCACTGCTGAAGGGGCTTTCATGGCAAAGACTGTGCCAGAAGCACGTGCCCTCCTCGAGGAAGTGTCAACTGCCAGCTACCAGTGGCCTATAGATAATGACAGATCTAAGCTAGTAGCTGGATTGTATCAACTGGATGAGGTAACCTCCCTTAAATCTCATATGGCATCCCTCACTCATGGTCTAAATAATTTTGCAGGATCACCCCAAACAATGGTTCCCTCTCAATGCTCCCAACCCAATGGAGATTCTACTTTGGAGCAAATACACTACCTAAACAACAGAAACAACAACTATGGAGGAAACCAGACTCAGAATAACCTCCCAACACATTATAATCCAGGTTTGAGGTATCATGAAAATTTCTCTTATGCTAACAATAAAAATGTGTTGAATCCTCCTACAGGGTATGCTTCGACATCTGAGAGGAAACCATCTCTGGAAGAAACAGTGCACTCCTTCATAGGTGAATCCAGAAGTAGGTCCAACCAGATGGAGAATGCAGTCACCAGTCTATCTGGTATAGTGACTAGTCATGGAGCTGCAATAAAGAATATTGAGACTCAGATCAGCCAGATGAACACATCACTCTAAGCGCTGCAGGACAGAAAAGAAACACCTTGAGGGAGTACAGTCTAGCTAAAGACGTTAAAGAAAACGCTTCTTGGAAGGCAACCCAAGCTTTACATTTTTATCCTTTCTGTTTCCTATTTTTAGTTTGTTTTAGTTGTTTACTTACTAGTTTGTTTGTTTTTCTTTGTAGGTTGTGATGATGTCTTCCTTCGTTGAAATCCATGCTCCCGTTCTGAGGAACTCCAACACACATGTTTTGGCTATCCAAGGAACTCATAAAGATTTTCATAACTCAGGACAGTATTGTTTACTCTTACCCTTATACTTACTTTGTGTTTATTTCTGCAAACATTGGGGAAAATGTTTAGTTTAAGTTTGGGGGTGGGATGTTGTTTATCTGTGTGGACTCGTCTCCAAGTATGTGTTGAATTGCTGATTGATCTTTTGCATAAGTATGATTATGACAGCCTAGGATGAGAATTAATGAAAAATTTTTGTGATTCTGCTAAAACTTGAGAACATGATATGAATTTGAGTTAATTTAAAATTTTTCTTGAGGTTTTCCTACACTATTATACACAAAGCCTATGTTCCTGTAGTTTTGAAATGCTTAGAACAAAGTTATTAGGCTTAAAAGTTTAATGTCACCTCGATAGGTCTAAGAGTGAGTTGAGAGCTAAACCTGCAGAGGATAGGGTGAATGACAATATGAAGTGCATGATTTGTTTTGTATATTATGTGAAGTAGTTTGTTTGTTGTTATTTGGTTGTTAAAGAAAAAATTTGTGAGGACAAAAAGAGTTATCTTCACTGTGATCAGTTAGGCCACTCATTGAGCGAGTGCTCTGGGTAAGGGTCCCTGCAGTGGATGTGTGAAAGCTAGTGCCCTTGCAAAAAAGAAAAAAAAATAGAAAAAAATTGAGAAAAAGGCGATTAAGTGCTGAGTAAAGTTGTTTATTTCTTGAATGTGGGGAGGCTCAAGGATTAGTAATTATGACAAGTGTACGGGGAAGTTGAATGGAGAGCCTAATAAAGATGATCCGGGCTTATTAAAAATGAAGGGAACATAGGCGAATCACACACACACGTAGGAACAGTTAGGAAAAGTTCTAAATTGTTCATTGAAGTATTATGTGTGATTGTTTCCTGTGATTACGAAATTTTCTCTTAAATCTTTGAGGCTTGAGTCTGATGTATGTATAAGAATAATCTCATGTTTAATTCTGTTTTTTCTCGGGACTAGCAAAAGTTTAAGTTTGGGGGTGTTTGATAGCACACAAAATGTGTTATTTTTAGGCTTAATTATTGCTAGTTTTATGATGATTTCAGGGCTTTTACGTGTTTAAACCACTCAATTTCGTGTTAAGAGCATAAATGTAACAATTGGAGACATTTTGGATCACTCGGGATCGAAACAAGGCTATTTGGAGCTACAAATAACATCAATTGGAAGTAGGAGGATCAATCCAAACTTGAAGACCCGAGGTGATGGTGTTGCAACGCTTTGAAGCGTCTTTGCTTTGGTGTGTTGAAGGCCTATGCGGTAGCGCGCAACGCTACCTTTGCTGTTACTGCCGTCGCGATAAGAAAATAAGCAGAAGACCCATGCCGAGGGCGTTGCAATGCCAAATCGATAGCAACACGCGTGTTAGGGTAGCGGCGTTGCAATGTTGCCCTCAGCGTTGCAACGCCATCGACACTTTCCTTAATTACCACGCGTTTGGGGTAATAGCGTTGCAACGCTGTACCGATTGAGCCTATAAATACAACCTTATACCTTCTTACAAAAAGGAGCCGAATTTGATAGACTTTTGACCCTAATTTCGAAATACCCTCTGTAAGAAGAGAAAAGAGAGCATTCTTGGGAGTCAAAGCATTCGTGGAGGTTTGAGATCGAAGACAGGAGGTCGAAGACGAAGGACCGGAATCAACACATAAGTTTAATTTCCTTTTCATTCAGATTGTAATACCGTTTAAAGATGTTTTCTACACGTTTAGGTTGGTTTTCATGTGATTTAGAGTAGCTAAATGTTGTAGTTAGGATTTGATTTGCATGTAAAGACTTATTTGCTATGTATTGAAGTATGTTTTGTTCTTTATTTTTGGCAATTCGTTCATTAACTCTTGATCTTGTTGGTTTAAGTGGACTCGAGAGATAAAACTTAGATTAGAGCAAAGTTGTCAAAACCCTTAGGAGTCTGGCAAGATAATGACCTAGAAGTCTAAGGAAAACACATAAAGAAGTTGCTTAATGTCATGTATGTTGTAGGTTCATATGGAGACTATAGAATTTATTGCATGTGCGAGGCTCACTAAGAATCGAGAGGTTTTCTTGAGTATCTTACTTCTTGTTTATAAATTCATCACATTAGTTCATTGCATGTGTTAATTAAGTTATTAACTTGTGAAGTCAATTTCCTCCAAATCTATCAATTTGTGTCTCCACATGTTTGTTTGTCTTTAATTCTTGTTTCACCACCTATCCATGTTATGTTTCTTTGGCTAAAATTGAGAATTAGTATCTTGGTAATTAATTAATCTAAAAACTCATTCTCGAGGACGATACTTGGACTCTTAAATCACTATACTAAAACTTGACCCGTACACTTGCGGTATTGCATTATCAATTATATTACGCAACAGTCTAACAACAAACCAACCATGAAGACCCTCGAACAAACCACACGCACTCCAGTTCAAAGTTTAGAACTTACTTGCACTGACGAGCCGAGATCCTGGTGCCCACCGGTTGAAGGTACAACAGAAGCTTCCAACTAGAACAACCCCTTTGCCCAAGGTTCACCGCCCCTGCCCATACCAAACCAACCATTCAGTTCACGTAACCCTCATAGTATATAATGCAAAGCAGAAGGTTAAAGAGACCTACCCAAACACGTGTCGAGCATGTTGGGTTTTATGTCCTAAAACTCGTGGGTTTGTTAACTGAATGTATATCTATTTTGCAATAAAGATGTTATTGAGATTTATTCAATAAAGGTGTTATTGAATAAAACGAATTGTATATTTTGAAACCCTAATCCAATAAAGAACCCATGACTATAGGGTGTATACTTGAACTTTATGTGTGACATAAAAGTGGATCAGATTCAAGTTATAGCCATAACGGTCTATTGTATAGGGATAGAGTTGGATACCTTATTCTGGGGACACTATGGGTGCGACCCACTTTGTAAAGTACAAACGATGTGATCTTGAATCGTTCATGTGGAGACATGCGAGTGGGGGCGTCCTATGCAATGAGTTTGCATAAGACTGGACCGAGAAATAGTCAATTAGACTTTATAACTCCGTTTACTTTCTTAACTGACTATATTCATACGATGACCTAGGTAACTCGATCTTAATCCTGAGCGTGCCATGAACTCTTGTTTATTCGGATTATTCTTAGATTTGCATGGGTGAGAGTGACCTGAGATTTCCGACTCAATAAGCCTCCCATTTCAGGGATAAGACCGGGTAGATAACTGGGAACATAGTATTTGAGCTTTCTTTTCTCGCTCTCTCCTAAGTCGAGCTTCGTTCTCCTTCAAGTTTGGTTTGTCTCGTTCACCCCTCTAAACTTTGAGCTTCAAGCTTTGTTTGTCGCTCTCTCCTAGAATTTGAGTTTTGTTCCTCTCAAGTTTGGTTTGTGTCTCTCTCCTAAGTTTGAGCTTGGTTCCCCTTCAAGTTTGGTTCGTCGCTCACCCCCAAAGTACCAGCTTCATTCCTCTCAAGTTTGGTTCATCGCTCACTCTCTGAACTTTGAGCTTCAACCTCTTTAAGTTTGGTTTGTTGCTCACCTCCAAAGTACCGACTTCGTTCCTCTCAAGTTTGGTTTGTCGCTCACCCTCTAAGCTTCAAGCTTCATTCCCCTTCAAGTTTGGTTTGTCGCTCACCCCCAAAGTACCAGCTTCATTCCTCTCAAGTTTGGCTCGTCGCTCACCCTGTACACTTTTAGCTTCAATCCTTCAAGCTCGGTTTGTCGCTCTCTCCTAAATTCGAGCTTTGTTCCTCTTAAGTTCGGTTTGTCGCTCTCTCCTAAGTTCGAGCTTTGTTCCTCTCAAGTTTGGTTCGTCGCTCTCTCCTAAGTTCGAGCTTCGTTCCTCTTCAAGTTTGGTTCCTCGCTCACCCCCAAAGTACCGACTTCGTTCCTCTCAAGTTTGGTTCGTCGCTCACTCTCTAAACTTTGAGCTTCAACCCCTTCAAGTTTGGCTCGTCGCTCCCTACTAAAGTTTGAGTCTCATTACCCTCATGATCGGTTCGTTGCTTATTCTCCTGAAGTTGAGCTCTGTTCCCCTCAAATTTGGGTTGTCGCTCATTCTCCTAGAGTTCGAGCTTCATTCTCCTAAAATTTGATTTGTCGCTCGCCTAAAGTTCAAGTTACGTTCCCCTCAAGTATGGTTCGTCACTGACTTTCCTAAAATTCGAGCTTGAACCCCTTAAGTATGGTTCATTGCTCACTCTAGTCCGAACTTTGTTCCCCTCAAATTTTGTTCGTTGCCCATCCACTTTGAGGTTGAATTTGGCCCACCTCAAGCTTAGGTTCAAGCATTGCTCACTTGAGGTTCAAGTCTGCACTTCACTCTCTTAAAGTTCAAGTCTGAGCGTTGATGCTTACAAGTTTGGTGTTTCGCCTCTAAGTTTGGCATTCTACCTCAAAATACTGCAGTTCGACAACTAGTATGGCGCTTCAATTCCAAGTTCGACGTTCTGCCATCAAGTTTGGTGTTCCACCTATTTTGAGATTGTTTTTTCAAAGTTAAGCGTTGCCTACTTCAAAATTAGTGATTCGTTCATTTCAAGTTTGACATATCGCTCCTTCACGAAGTTAGGATACTTCATCCTTCAGCACTCGTTCCTCCGTCAAATCAAGAGGTTTCGTCTATCAACATTGGCTCATTCGCCACGTCAAGAAATTTCATTTGTTGGTGTTCCCTCCTTCGGTCGATCAAGATTGAAACTTCACCCATCATCACTCACTCTTTCACTAAGTTAGGAAGTTTCATACCAACAGTAACATCATGGAGCAAATACTGATGAACCTAAAACAAAATACAAAAAAATACAAAATACAAAATAAAAAAAATAAAAAAAACGAACACAAAGTAGATGCGAGACATGACGTACCTTGAAAGTTGTCTCTGACTTAACATTGAAGAGCAACGGAGCTACAGGAACACCATAGGCCTCGTTAGGGTAGAGTGTTCCTGAGCTAACATCGAGGAGTAGTGGGGTTGCAGGAACACCATAGGCCTCGTTAGGGTCGAGTGTTCCTGAACAAACCTCGAAAAGAGTCCTGCAACTACAAGTACGCCCGGAACCGACGAGGGTCCCACAAACGTATATGAGCCAGGAACACATGGAGTTCCGTAGCTGCAAGTACACCGGCACCGACAAGGGTCCCACAAGTGTATATGCGCTAGAAACGAGGAAGTCCTGCAACTACAAGTACGCCCGCATCGACAAGGGTCCCCAAACGTATATGAGCCAGGAACATGTGGAGTTCCGTAGCGACAAGTACACCCGACACCGATAAGGGGGTCCCACAAGTGTATTGCACTAGGAACGAGGAAGTCCTGCAACTATAAGTACGCTCGACACCGACAAGGGTGTCACAAGCGTATATGAGGCAGGAACATGTGGAGTTCCGTAGCTACAAGTACACCCGACACCGACGAGGGTCCCACAAGTGTATATGCACTAGGAACGAGGAAGTCCTGCAACTACAAGTACGCCCGGCACCGACAAGGGTTGCATAAGCGTATATGAGCCAGGAACATGTGGAGTTCCGTAGCTACAAGTACACCTGACACCGACAAGGGTCCCACAAGTGTATATGTGCTAGGAACGAGGACGTCCTGCAACTGCAAGTACACCCGGCACCAACAAGGGTCCCACAAGCATATATGAGCAAGGAACATGTGGAGTTCCGTAGCTGCAAGTACACCCGGCACCGACAAGGGTCCCACAAGTATATATGCGCTAGGAACGAGGAAGTCCTGCAACTGCAAGTACGCCCGACACTGACAATGGTCCCACAAGCGTATATGAGCCAGCAACATGTGGAATTCCGTAACTGCAAGTACACCCGGCACTAACAAGGGTCCCACAAGTGTATATGCGTTAGGAACGAGGAAGTCCTGCAACTGCAAGTACGCCCGACACCGACAAGGGTCCCACAAGCGTATATGAGCCAGGAACATGTGGAGTTCCGTAGCTGCAAGTACACCCGACACCGATAAGGGTCCCACGTGTATATGCGCTAGCAAAGAGGAAGTCTCGTAGCTGCAAGTACACCCAACACCGACAAGGGTCCCACAAGTGTATATGCGCTAGGAATAAGAAAATCCGGCAGCTGCAAGTACACCCGAAACCGACGAGGGTCCCACAAGTGCACTTGTGCTAAGAGGGCACCGTATCTGCAAAAAAAAAAAAGAAAAAAAAAATGAGTTACCTTAATTCCTTGGTTTTTGGATAAAGTTGTATTCTTGAAGGGTAGAAAAGTTGTTGAAAAAAGGTTTCCTCCTAAGAAAAATGAAAGAATAAGTAAAGAAAGCAGGTGGGCAAGTATTATCTCTATATAAAAAAAGTATAAAAAAAACTACTTACCTATTTACCTTCCAATGGATGAAGCCTTTTGTTTTAGGAGGGAGATGGTTGCACGACTGCAATTATTAAGCTGTTAAAAAAAGGGTAAGTACATAGATGATTAAAAAAAAGGAAAAGTGAAAAAAAAGAGTCAAGGTTTAGGACTCGCCTCGCACCTTAGTATGAAGGTCTTGCACTTTGTTGGGTTGAATTGATGGAAGTCTCACCTCCTCTATTTATACTTGAGAAGAGGATAAAGGTCAGATTCCAAAATGAAAGTTGGAATTCAAATAGGAGTTATAATTGGAATTGGAATAAGATTTCATCTCAAATCGAAATTTGACTTATCTTATCTCCAATCGAAAATCGTCTGCAAATCCTATCTCAAAATCTAAATTTTATCCTAAATCAAGATTAGATAAAATTAATTCTATCAAGTTTAAATCAAGATAGAATTTTAATTTTATCTTGTCAAAATAAATTTGGGCATAATCCAAATTTTATTCTAAATCAAGATTAGATAAAGTTAATTCTATCAAGTTTAAAATATGGTAGAATTTTAATTTTATCTTGTCAAACAAAATTTGGGCATAATCCAAATTTTATCCCAAATCAAGATTAGATAAAGTTGATTCTATCAAGTTTAAATCATGGTAGAATTTTAATTTATCTTGCCAAACAAAATTTTGGCATACTCTAAATCTTATCACAAATCAAAGTTGATGACTATCTAAATCAAAATCATGATAGAATTTCAATTTTATCCCACAAAGTTGAAATCTGGGCATACTCGAGATTTGCCCAGATTTTATCACAAATCAAGGTTGGAGTGAAATTCAAATGCTACTCCAAGTTTAAAAAAAAATGGGTAGAACTCCAAATCTACTCCAATTTGTCCAAATTTTATGTCATGCAAGAAAATCAAAGTACTGACACAAATTCATATTTTGATTTTGTTGGCATGAAAATGTGTCAAGTTAAAAAAATCTAAATTATGAACCAAATTAATAGTTTGATTAAACTGATACATTAAATGGAGTCAACTTAGGAGCAAACATCTTAAATTTTGATTCTAAATTATCTTTTTTTGAGATTCACTCACACATACTTGTGCCTAAATCTCGAAAAGGAGGCATTTATTCCAAATTAATGACGAAGTTGTAAATGATTAAATTTGGGATCGATGATAAGTTGACACGTGTCCTAAATTTAGTTTGAAGACAAGAATTGACAAATTCTAAAAGTTAAGGGTCAACATGCAATTTGCCAAAATAATGAAATTTAATTTTGGTCAAATTGGATTATATGGAATTGGGTAAGATAAATAAAACCCAAATCCAAATGACTAGGCCCAAATCCAATAAAGCCCAAGTTCAGGTTGTTGGGCCCAAAAGTCACTAAAGCCCAAACCCACATGCCTTGGAAATCTCTATAAATAGAGAGTTTCCCATTCATTCCAAGGGTTCAGAAATTTCACTCTCAAGAGAACCCAGAGAGAATTCAGAGCAAAGTCTAAACTGTTGAATGCTCCCTAAAGTTCTTAGTGTTGAACGCTACAAGATGAGTCTTTAAGTGGGGAGCGCTGCAAGATGAGTCTTTAAGTGCGGAGCGCTGTAAGACGAGTCTTTAAGTGTGGAACGCTGTAAGACAAGTCTTTAGGTGTTGAACGCTGCAAGACGAGTCTTTAAGTGCGGAGCGCTGTAAGACGAGTCGTTAAGTGTGGAACGCTGTAAGACGAGTCTTTAAGTGTTGAACACTGTGAGACAAGTCCTTAAATGTTGAACACTTCAAGTCCTTAGTTGTCAAGTGTTTCATGAAGGACTTCGACAAGTTACAAGTTGAAGGACTTCAACACGCTACAAGCCGAAGGCCTTCAACAAGCAACAAGCATCGAAGTCCTTAGACAAGCAACAAGCCGAACTCCTTCAACAAGTTACAAGTCGAAGACCTTCAACACGCTACAAGCCGAAGTTCTTCAATAAACAACAAGCCAAAGGCCTTTAACAAGCTACAAGTCGAAGACCTTCAACACGCTGCAAGTCGCAAGTCGAAGGCCTTCAATAAGCAACAAACCGAAGTCCTTCAACAAGCTGCAAGTCGAAGTCCTTCAACAAGCTGCAAAGTGAAGACCTTCAACAAGCTGCAAATCGATGTCCTTCAGCAAGCTGCAGGTTGAAAGCCTTCAATAAGCTACAAGCCGAGGACCTTCAACAAGCTTCAAAATCCTCAAGACAAGTCTACACTTGGGAACAAGCTGCAAAGCCCTCATGACAAGTCTACGTTCGAGAACAAGCTGTGAAGCCCTCGAATCAAATCTATGTTCGAGAATAAGTTGTAAAGCCCTTAGACAAATTACAGACTGTAATCCACTACAATCAAATTAATAAAAATATAACGTTAAATTACACGTGTCTTATTTCTCTTTCTTCACTGAAATCACGTGTAAACAGGGTGATTTCGGGTTACGGAGAAAGAAGATTAAAGATTTTTTGGTTCAGTGATAGCGCACAAAATGTGTTATCCTTAAGCTTATAATTTGCTAGTTTTTATGATAATTTCAGGGCTTTCACGTATTTAATTCATCCAATTTCAGGTTAAGAAAGGCCATTTGGAGATATTTTGGAGTGCTCGGTTAAATTCAAGGCCTTTGGAGCTAAGAATGACATCAAGTGGAAGAAGAAGAACCAATCCAAGCCTTTTAAACTGAGGTGACAGCGTTGCAACGCCATGCAGGGCGTCACAACGCCGATGTTGTGGATTTTGGAACATTGAAGTCAAGGTGGCGGCGTTACAACGCTGCTTTGCAGCGTCACAACGTCGAATCGATAAGGCGCACACGCGTTAAGGTAGCAGCGTTGCAACAACGCAGGTTTTTTCCTTTTTTTATTTGCTGCCTAGGGACGTTGTGTCGTTTTGTACTATAAATATGTCTTATTGTACCCTTTGCAAGTGGAGCCAAACTTGATAGATTTTAAGACCTAATTTCAAAATACACACTCTAAGAGGAGAAGAAGAGCATTCACTGGGGGCCAAGACATGAGTGGAGGTCCGAGATCGTGACGGGAACGAGGGAACGAGGGACCGACATCGACACATACGAGTTTTCTTTCTCTTTCTTTTAGTTTGTAGCCTAGTTTATAGATTCTTCTATGGCATTAGTGTGTTTTATGGTGATTATGAGTAGCTAATTGTCGTAGTTAGAGGATTGATGTAGCTTGTTATGAACTTATTTAGTCATGTATTGCACTTTGTTTGTGTTGTTTTATTTTTGGTAATTCGTTCTTAAGTTACTTGCTTTTCTTTAGCCAAGTCTAGCATGTTTTGTTGGTTTAAGTTCATTCGAGAGAAAAGACTTAGATTAGAGAAAAGTTGCCAAAACCCTTTGTAAATCTAGACACAATAGTGACTTAGGTTCTCTGGGAAATGTCTTAAGAAGTTGCTTACTGTCGTGTATGCTTTTAAAATTTATAAGGTAACTTTAGGATTTATTACTATGCATGAGAATCACTAGAGATCGAGAGATTCTTTTGAATATCTTTACTTCTTGTTTATAAACGCGCAACCATAGTTCTTTGCATGTGTTAAATAAGGAATTAACTTGTGAAATCAAACCCCCAAACAATTCTATCATATTCGTGTCTCCACTTGTATATCATCATTATTTTCACCTTATTTCCCATTTATGTTGCTTTAGATAAAATTTAGAATTAGTATCTTGGTAATTAATCAATCTAGAAACCCATTCCTAAGGACGATACTTTGTACTCAAATCACTATATTAAAACATGACCCGTACACTTGCGGTATTGCAATATCATTTTACGCAACATTCAACAAAGGGTAGGTCAAATCTTGTGTGACGTGTTTGGGTGTATGTCCTAAACTCGTGTCATTTGTAACATTTGATGTTTATGAATAAAAGTTATATTTTTATCAAACCTTGTATCTCGCATTTCAAACTTAATCCAATAAACTAAGCTTCAGGGTCATTCATATTTATGAGAGCTTGAATGGTGTGTAGTGGGCACTGTTGAGGTGTATGCCCTAATCTCGTGTAGTTTGTAATAAAGTTCATTTAATAAATAAAAGTTGTTTATTTATCAAACTTTGTATCTCGCATTTTATAAACTTAATTCAATAAACTAAACTCCAGAGTCATATTATAATGTGAGAACTTGAACGGTGTGTAGTGGACACACGGGGAGGATCACATTCGAGTTAATGTCCTGAATGATCTACAATATACGGATAGGATTGGGAACCTCATCCTGACAACACTGTGGATGTGACTGCTTTGTATTAGATACAAACAAGGTGATCCAGCTCGTTCATGTAGTTTACATGCGAGTGGGGACATCTTGTGCAATGAGATTGTACAAGACTGAACCGTGAAATTATTAGACCTACTGATGTAACACCGTTAACAATATAGGACTAACAACTTCGTAGATGACCATTAGTGACTCGTCCTTAATCCTGAGCGTGTTACGAACTCCTGTCTGCGGGGTCTGTCCTTTGATTAGTACGGGTTGAGGTGGCCTGAGTCGCTCGCTCAATATTCCTATCTTCTTGGGGCAGGACCACGTGGGGAGCTGGGAACTTAACTACGCAAGAAGAAATTCACTTGTTCCCAAGCTAGGGAAATTAGATGGGTTGTTCCCTTAAGTGTTGTCTCCAGGGCTTGGACAACGGGCGTCCACCCTCTCACTGGCCCGAGAGAGATGTTGTTTGTGGTTGGACCATGCAACATAGTTGTAGAGGAGTAGTGGAACTTAAGGAGCAAGAGGTAGACACAGGGGTAAACCAGTAATTTGGCCAAGTTGTGACTACGAACAATCTGTGAAGGGTCGACTCACGGGCGTTGGTTATATCGGTGAACACAACTTGTCCAACAGTGAGGAGAGTGCAGCTACGGGCTTTAGTGGAGTGTTACTGTAGTTAATGAATGTTGATTAACCGAGTCAAAGAGTTTGATCAGTTAATCTCGTATCATTGGAGCTCTTCATCTGTAGGTCCATTAGGTCTCTCGGTTGGCTCAAATTTGACTAAATGAGGGTTTACAGTTTGGAGTGGATTTGAAGTATTCAAATTCATTAAAAGGGTATTTATGTTATTTGTATGTGATATAATGGACATAATATATAGTTTAATGTGAATGAGATTCATAATAAACTATAGTGTAGCCTAATTATTTAATTAGGGTTAATTTGGAGAAATTAGATTGAGAAAAATTAAATTGAATGTGATTCAATTTTAATTCTACAATTATGCAAATGTGATTTGTATAATAAAGTATAAGATACCTTATATTATATGATATGCAAATATGATTTGCATATTATATAATTGTGGTTAAATGGTAATTTGGTGGAGTTTTAACTCACCATACACCTTTATAAATAGGTGTTGCAAGAAGCACTTGGTAAGCATTCTTGCCATTTTTTGGAATTCCATTCCAAAGTGCAAGAAAGTTCTCTCAACTCCCTCTCAATCTCGAAACTCTCTCCACCCCGAAATCCAAAGGGAGTCCCACCACTCTCCCTCATCCTTCCGAGAACAATCGAGAAGATCAAGTGGAAGTGTCTGGTTGATCGGTTCGTGGTTCGTGATTGGAGAGATCGTTGGATCGTTGAGATCGTGACCGGAGGAGAAAACTACGAAGAAGAGTTCTTCAAGAGGTAGGTTCTTGAACCTTTACTTGTTGTTTTCTTCTTTTTATGCATGCTTAATCTAAATAGAAATAGTTTCTTTCAATTTTAAAAAAATTAGAACAACAACGAAACAACGACGATTAACGTCGCAATTCCGCTGCGAGAAATTCATTCCCTTCAGACACACAGGTAGGATCACGTTCGAGTAAATGACCCGAATGGTCTACGGTATATGGATATGGTTGAGAACCTTATCCTGGTAACACTGTGGATGTGGCCTACTTTGTATTTGATACAAACGAGGCGATCCAGTCGTTCATGTAGTTGACATGCGAGTGGGGGCATCTTGTGCAATAAGATTGTACAAGACGGGACCGTGAATTATTAGACTAACTTATGTAACATCGTTAACAGTTTAAGACTAATAAATTTGTAGATGACCATTAGTGACTCGACCTTAATTCTGAGCGTGTTACAAACTCCTGTCTGCGGGGGTTGTCCTTTGACTAGTACGGGTGTGAGTAGGCCAAGGTTGCCACTCAATATGCCTACATTCACAGGGGCAGAACCACTTGGGTAGCTGGGAACTTAACCTTCACAAGATGGAATTCACTCGTTCCCAAACTAGGAAAAGTAGAGAGGTTGTTCCCTTAAGTGCTGACTCTAGGACTTGAACAATGGGGCCCTACCCTCTCACTGGCCTGAGAGGGACATTGTTTATGGTAGGACTATAAACAAGTTATTCATTAGAGGATCAATGGTACTTAGGAAGCAAGAGGTAGGCACAAGGGTAAAATGGTAATTTGACCTAGTTATGAGTACAAACGACCTGTGAAGGGTCGACTCATGGGCATTGGTTATATCGATAGACACAACTTGTCCTACAGTGAGGAGAGTGCAACTACGAGGCTATAGTGGAATGACCCTGTAGTTAATGAATGTTGATTAACGGGATTAAAGGTAAAATATTTGAGAACTGACAATGGTTTAGAGTTTGTGAAATACAAGTTCGACAAACTTTGCAAATTTGAAGGCATCACGAGAAATTTTACTATTACATATGCTCCCTAACAGAATGGTTTAGCTGAGAGGTTCAACAGAACAATAATGGAGCGTACTAGATGTCTCTTGTCTAATGCTTCGTAACCTTTGAAGTTTTGAGCAGAAGCTACCCAAACTGTCTGTTACGTGATTAACAGGACTCCGTCTTCTGCCATAGACTTTAAGACTCCTTAGAAGGTATGGAAAGGAGAAGCTCCAAGTGTTGATCATCTCAGGGTATTCTGTTGTTCAGCTTATGCTCGTGTCAAAGGAAGGAAAGCTGAATAACAGGGCATTGAAGTGTATGTTTCTAGGCTATCCTCCAGGTGTCAAAGGATATAAACTTTGGTGTTTGGAAGAGGGTAGGAATAAATGTATTATCAGCAGAGATGTGAGTTTTAATGAAGAAGAGATGTCATTTTGTACTGAGAGCCAACCAGAATAGAAGTCAGTTGAGAATGTTGAAACAAATGTCAGAATTGATTTAGAAACACGACCATCAGGTAGTTCAAGTTAATCTAGTGATGAATCTTCTCTGGTTCCGCAAACAGAGTTTTCACAGAGTTCTGAATTTGATGGGGAACAGTCTCAATGGGAGATGACTTTGATTGATGAGGGAGCTTTCAATGAGGAAAGTTCAGGTAACCATGACTTACAGGACTATCAGCTCGCACGTGGCAGATCTCAGAGAGTGAGACAAGCACTTATCAGGTATGGTTTTGTTGACCTTGTAGCTTTTGCTTTTAACTGTGCATTTGATAGTATTATTGAGATAGAGCCTATTACATACGAAGAGGCTATTGCATCTGATTTGAAGGAACAATGGAAAGTTGCAATGGAAGAAGAATTGTTCTCTTTGTGTAAGAAACGAACATGGTCATTAGTTCCAAGGCCTCCTAAACAGAAGTTCATTCAATCAAAGTGGATTCACAAAATCAAGCTAGGTTCAAGTGGTGACAGCAAGCCTAGGTATAAAACTAGGCTAGTGGCCAAGGGCTTCACTCAGAAGGAGGGAGTTGACTTTCATGAGGTTTTCTCTCTGGTGGTGAGGCATTCATCCATTAGATTAATTTTATCTATTATTGTTCATTTTGATATGTTTCTTGAATAGATGGATGTCATCACAACATTCCTTCATGGGGAATTGAAGGAGGTAATTTACATGGCTCAACCTAAGGGTTATGAAGTGAAGGGAAAATAAGATATGGTTTGTCTCCTTCACAAGTCCATGGACTGAAGTAGTCACCAAGACAGTGGTATTTCGATTTGATACTTTCATCCTGAAGCAGGAGTTTCACAAGAGCTCATATGATGCATGCATGCATTGGAAACTATATCTCGGAAAGGTATTTATATCTATCTACTTCTTTATGTAGATGATATGATATTAGTGTCTAAGGATTGTGCTTAAATCTGTGAACTCAAGAGACAGTTGAGTGGTGAATTTGAAATGAAAGATTTAGGTGCATTGAAAAGAATCTTAGGCATGCATGTTAAGAGAGATAGGGAGAAAGGCGTTAACCATTTCGCATGTGAGCTATGTGCATAAACCGCTTGATAGGTACAACATGTTTGATTGTAAGGAAATTGTGACACCCTTAGCATCTCATTTTAGACTTTCTTCGTCTCAGTGTCCTACTATTGATAAAAAAAGATTAGAGATGTAAAACATTCCTTATTGTAATGTTGTTGAGAGAATAATGTATCTCATGATTTGTACTAGGCCTAACTTAGGTTACTCAATGAGCATGATCAGTATGTTTATGTCAAATCCTGGGAAGGAACATTAGAATGCAGTTAAATGGGTGCTTCGGTATTTGAAAGGTACTTCAGATGTATCAATGTGTTTTGGGAACAGGTGTGATAATGTTGGGATTTATGCCCTAAACTTGTGTAATTTTGATCAATTAAATAAAGTGTTATTTGTTTTGATAGAATTACAGTCTTGCTTTATAAATCCAATAAACCAAGCTCCAAGGTTATAACTTTTATCTTGAACATCAGTGTAGTGGACACTATTTGGGTTGAGTTCAAGAATATAACCTAAATAGTCTATGGTATAAGAATAAGGTTGGAAACCTCATTCTGGTAACACCATGGATGCGGCCCACTTTGTAATTAGTAAAAATGAGGTAATCCAACTCATTCATGTAGTTGACATGCGAGTGGGGGCATCCTGTATGAAGAGTTCATACAAGATTAGATCACAAATTATTAGTGTAACCAAAGTGTAACAATTAAGTAATGGATAAGACTAGTAGTTTATAGATGGTCATTAGTGACTCGACCTGAATCCTGAGCAAGTTAAGAACTCCTGCTTATAGGGATTTGTCCTTATACTAGTATGGGTGAGACTGGCCTGTAGCCGACTTAATAAGTCTACCTTCTCAGGGATAGAACCTCGTAGGTAGCTGGAAACTTAACTGTGCAAGATGGAATTCACTCATTCCTACACTAAGGAATTAGATAGGTTGTTCCCTTAAAAACTGACTCCAGGTCTTGAACAACGAGGCCCCGCCCTCTATGAGGGTATGAGTCTAAGGTAGGACCTTAGACTTGTTGTTCATTAGAGGATCAATGGTGCTTAAGGAGCAAAGAGGTAATCACAGGGGTAAAACGGTAATTTGACCCAACTGTGATTACGAACAACTTTGTGAAGGGTCGACTCATGGGTAATGACTATATCGATGGACACAATATTATCTACAAGTGAGGAGAGTGCAAATACAAGTCTATAGTGGAGTGACTTGTAGTTAATGAATATTGATTAAGCTGGATCAAAGAGTTTGATCGATTAATCTCACATCATTGGAGCTCATGATCTGTAGGTCCATTAGATCCCTCCATTGGCTCAATATGATAATATTGAGGGTATAAAGTTAGGAGTGAAATTAAAGGGTTCAATTTCATACATGAGGTGTTATATCAATTATATATGATATAATTGATATAATATATAGTTTTAATATGAATTGGATTCATATATAAACTATATACTAAAGAGAGAATAAAGGAGGGGTTGGATGGTCATTTCCATCCCATTCCCCTATATATATGGTTGCATGAGATGCAACTAGGTGAAGTGATTCTAAGACATTCTAAGGAATTAGAAGCTCTCTCTTGTTGTGTTGTTGGAAGAGTTCCAAAGCACTTATCTCTCTCAAAATACCTCACATCTCCTAAAGGGAACCCACCTTCCTCCCTCACCTAGAGAACAACGGAGAAGATCCGGTGGTCGTGTCTTCGTACGTTGGAGTTCCTGTTGTTGAGATCGTGATCGTGGGAGAGTGGAGCACTCGAAGAAAGGTTCTTCAAAGGTAATTATCTTGTTGTCCATTCTATTTTACATGCTTAATCTAGTGTTTTATGTTCTTGAATTAATCGTTGTAACTAAATCAACAGCGTGCGATTAGCAATCGCTTCTGCTGCGGGACTTTGATTCCCTTCAGATAAATCAGCATTGCTAGAAGGCTTCGCAGATGCAGATTATGCTATAGATCCTGATAAAAGAAGATCTTTGTCTCGACACATTTTTCGATTGTATGGTAATGTGGTCAATTGAAAGGTTACAGCCAGTAGTTTCTTTGTCAACTATTGAATTAGAATATATTTTTGTGGGAGAAATAGTTAAGGAAGCAATGTGGTTGAAGCGTATAGTTGGTGAGTTGTTATCGCAAGAGTTTATTCCTATCCTCCGTTGTGATAGCCAGAGTGTTATTCATCTTGCAAAGAATCCATCTCATCATGAGTGATCTAAACATATCGATGTTAAATTTCATTTTATCAGGGATGCAGTTGCTCAGAATGAAATTGAACTGGTCAAAGTTCATACAGATCAGAACTTGTCAGATATGTTGACAAAGGTACTTGCAGCTTATAGGTTTAAATACCTGTTAAATGAGTTGAATGTAAAGCCAGGGTGGTAGGGAGATTTGAGAGAATCAGCTTGTGGCTTAAGATGCTCGTATCATAAGGGAGATTTGTGAGAAAGTGACAAGAAATCAAAAGGGTTTTACGCTAAGGGCATTCACGTATTTTTTGGGTCAATGGCAATCTTGTAATTATTTTAAAATTTCTTTTTTTTTTGTTTAGGTCTCTTTTTTTGCGAAAATCGAAAAGCAAATAAAGGGTGTTATAGCCACAAAACCGAAAGAGGAGAAATAAGAGAGAGAGTAGCCGCAAAACGAAAACATAGAGAAAGAGCAGGTGATTGTCGAGTACACGCCATACAGAGAGAGAGGTTTTTTTCGCCGACGTGGGTTAAGTCTTCGCGTGTGATTTTTGGTGGGTCTCTGGTCATTGGCTCTCAGTTTTTCCAGTACGGCGTGGGTTCTGGTGAGGGTCTCAGTTTCAGTACAGGGTGGGTATTGGGTCTCGGGTTCAGTACAACGTGGGTATTGTTTTCTCACAGATTTCCGACGTGGGTATTGTTCTCTGCTCTTGTTCGACGTGGGTCTTGTGATAGAAGGCTGAAAACGTTGTGGGTATTATCTCTCTGGCATTATCGAACACTGTTCTGACTGTGGTATTTGATAGGAGCTCAAATCGGTATAAAGATTTGAGGTATCGGTCGTTTTATCGATCCGTTTTAATCCACCGCTATTTGTTTGGTCACTATTAGTTTGTTTTTTAACCAAGGTTTTTTCATTATACATTCATTTGCAATAACACTAGTTTTAGTGGATGGATACTCTAGAATATTCGAGATATTACTTATGAACCGTGTATATACTTGGACTTGAGCGTAACTAATTATATTTTCTTTTGCAGAGAGTCCAACAGTTCCCCTTTGCTACAATTCAACCATGACATTCGCATTCACCGAAACACATATTTTTAAAATATAGTATTAATTAATTATAGATAGAGATTCTAACCTTCAACTTAATAATGAAGAGACCCCTTAACCATTCAACCATATATTCAGGTTGACTAGTCTACCATTCTCATTTTAAATGCAAAACTGTATTGTGAGGATATGCCACAACTTTTTTAACCATGGTCTATACTGGAAGTATAAACCAATGGTTGTTTGTCTAATCGTGAAATATACCATGGGAATTAGACTACAATTGGTATTATATTTTTAGTACAACAAATATAGAGTAGGGAGATTTGAACTTCTAACTTTCAAAAAAGATTATACATTAATTACTCTTGAGTTATACTCACTTTAACCATAATTATTATTAGTTATGGTCTAAAGGGGAGTTTAAACCACGTAACAATTTTATTTTAACGATGAATGCTTAATGCATCAATTTATTTTAACTATGGTTATAACTAATTATAGTTATTTTTAAACATATGATGTGATAAGAATATGTGGTCTCTAGTTCCCAAAAGACAAGTGTGGGTTAAACCCTTCAATCGTAGTGGGATAAAAATATAGAAATAAAATGAGACTTTATAAGAATAAAATGAATTTTTAATCTATTCACTTAAAAAAAAAATGAATTTTCAATCCAATTATAGTTTCAAACCAATTGTAAACAATCAACTTATAAGTGATGGTTATATTTATGAGCATAACTTTAATTTACCATGCATGTGAGATCATAATCTCAATTTTTGTAGAGTTATTTTGAGATTAATGAGCTGATTAATTAATGTAATATCATCCTAACCCTATTTCTTTCATTCTGTTGTGTTATACTTATTGTCCGTTATACTTATTGTCCGTAAATTTATGTCGTTGAAAATCTTAAACTCTATCCAGTAACTATTTGACTTTTAGTTATTTTTAAAGTAAATTTATAAATACGGCTTCTAGCTATAAATTTTTTTGTTTTGTATGTATTTAAAAAACAAATGATTGTCAAACTGTGGTTGATTGGAAGAGTTCAAATTAAATAATCTTAATAGGAAGGATATTAAGGATTGGATATCCATGTGACTAATATTATGAATGACATCCATTATTTCATTATTTATTCTAAGAGGCTTATGCATAAAAAGGCTCATTTAAGCAGCCCATATAGGCTTTAAAATAAGACCTTGTGGTTGTCAAACCTCATATAATAGCAAGAATTAGAAATAGCTATTCTTTTTACACTCTTACATGCAGATCCATTATGGCAAGTGATGAATTTAAAATATATATAAATAAATAAATAAAACAATTTTTTTTTTTTTTTTTTTGCTAAGGCTGTAAAGAAAGAAGCTTCTTCTTCTTCTTATAATTTTTTTTTCAAAAAGGAAGCCAATCAAAAATTTTGAACTAAGCAAGAATTATTTTTTTAAAAAAATAAAATAAATTAAGAAAAATATAGTAGATTCATTATATAAAAAGGAAATCAAGGTTAACTGCAATACATACCACAAAGCTGCAACTCAATATGAAATACCAAAAACCACCTTAAAAAAACCATTCCAAATAATCATAAATATAGTCTAAACTTCCAGGCATCACATTAATTTTTTTTTATCCATTTGAATTGATTAGTCCTAGTAATTAAATAAGTTTTCACTTATCCCAAAAAGCTTTCAATATTAGAAGAGTACTGATGAGAAAATAATATATATTACAACCAAATAATTAATTAAACACAACTATCTTATTCTTAAGAAATTAAAACCGAGTTCATTGGATCACTGCATGCATGCATATTAATTTTTGTACATGCAGTGATAGATTTACAATATAAAACAACTTTCTTATCGACCCTAATCAATCAGATATATCAGTTTCAATGAAGAAAGACCATTCACTTTGTAGCTGATCTCTCTTTATACTTACAAAAAAAAAAAGGCACTCTAAAAAAACACTCTAAAATCTGACAATGAAGCTTAAGTTGGCTCTAACATCTTTGAGCCTTTGCTTTCATACATATGATTACAAAAGTCAACAAAAGTTACCAAATCCATGGTTCTGTGCTTGCAGCTCAATAGTTTGGGGCAAATTAGGGTAAGAAGAAGGTGGCGTCTCCACAATTTGCGACGAGGATAGTAAGTCATCCAAGTTAACATTCCATTCGAGGCACGAGTCGTCATGGTTTCTCTTTGTGTCGTTAGTCCCAAAGCTCGTCGAGAGCGTCGGGCTCTCGAGACTCGGGAGTTGGGCGAGTTGGTTTACGTCGAAACAAGAGGAATGATTGTTGTTGTTGGGGAGAAAAAGTTGTTGTTCATAGGGGTATTGGTGCAAATTTGGGAGTTGATGATTTGAGGAATTGAGCATTTGGGTTGGAGTCATAGTATCTGAAAATGAAGGGGACCTAACAAATTGAGGGTGGTTGCTATTTTTGAGATCATAATAGGCTTGATTTTGATGATGATAGCTATAATTCCAAGCTCCAATGGCTTGGTTTTGATTAGGGCTTGGTTTTTTGAATGCTCTACAAACCACCCATCCTTCTTCCTGCATATATATCAAACAAAAATGTTAATTAGGTTATGTTTGGTAATACACGATTTTTTTTAATCATTAAAATTTTTTAATTAATAATATTTTTTTGGCCTTTGTAGCAACCAGTTTCAACTAGAGTCTCAATCGTTGAAAATCTTGGTAGAACGGACTAATTGAATGGACAAATAACTAAATCCACCTTCAATTTTTTTTTTTTTAATCATAAAGTTAAATTCATCCGTTTCATTCACTTTTTTAGTTTATTTGAATGAAAAATTTAATCAAAGATCCTTATTAGTATTACATTTATGACATTAAAAGATTAAGGGCCTCTGATAATCCTTTGGTTTTTTAAAATTAACTACTTCTACATATAGATTTATTTATTTTGTTATCTACTTTTTACCTATGTTTTCAAAAACCAAGTCAAATGTTTTGAAAACTAAAAAAAAATAGTTTTCAAAAACTTGATTTTGTTTTTAGAATTTGACTAAGAATTCAAATACTTCGTTAAGGAAGATGAACCTCATTATAGGAAAATTGGGAGAAGACAAACTTAATTTTCAAAAACCAAAAACAAAAAACAAAGGTTTTGTTTGATAACCATTTGATTTTTAGTTTTTGGTTTTTAAAAATTATACTTGTTTTTTTCCACAATTTCTCTTCACATTCTCTACAATGATTTCCATATTTCTTCGAGAACAATTTGAGTTTCTAGCCAAATTTCAAAAATAAAAGTGTTTGGAAACTAGTTTTTTTTTAGTTTTCAAAACTTAGCTTTGTTGAAAACATAGGTAAAAAATAGATAAGAAAACATAGAAACCCATATGAAGTAATATTTTTAGGCTTAATTTTAAAAAACCAAAAATGATTATCAAATGGAACAAAAATGATTATCAAACGAAGCCTAAATTGTTATTACAAACTCTCAAACATTATAAAACTCGAAGATGGAGTATATGGAATAGAAGTACGTTTTCGAGGTATCTTCAAGCAATTCTTTAGAACAAAAAAAAGTTAAAGTGAAAACAAAATTAATTCAAATCTCTCCCTAACCCCACTCTTACGTTTCATTAAGAATTAATAAAAAGAGATACTTTTTAAAAAAGCAATTTAATTCACAAAACAAATATATGTTTCAAAAATGAATTAAAATTTTGTTATAATATATAACTTTATAGTTGTTGACATTGAATAATGGAAAATTAAGTTAAGAAACTTGCCTGAGTAGAAACAAGTTGAGAGGTTTGGAGACGATATTCATGCATAATCCAATCAGTTTTTCTTCCATTAGGAGCTCTTCCTTTATAAAACACCAATGTCTTTCTCATTCCAATCACTCTATCTTTGGACACAACTGCCTTATCCCTCCCTGTGGCCTTCCAAAACCCGGCACCGGTAGCTCGGTTCGTTCGGGTTCCCGTCGGGTACTTTCGATCTTTGTGACTAAAGAAGTACCATTCCTTCTGCTCTTCGTACCCAGATTTACAATTAGCTGCACCCATTGTAAATGTATATCTCAAAAATGTTCTACAAACACTTAAACTGTAAGTGTTTTACTAAAAAGTACTACTCAAAGTCTACGCATTTCAATTAAAAAAAAAAGATTTAAATTTAAAGATTTTAGGTCACTTTCTCTCGTATGGTGTGTGTATGTAGTTTTGATTGGTTTTTAAATAACATGGAGAACTCATAAGAATGTGAGACCTCCTGGAATTCTCAAAATGATGTCGCTTTTGGTTTACCATTTTTTTTTATTGAATCTCAATTTTAATTTTTGGATCAAATATCCGTTTAGGTTTTAGGACTTTGATACTATATTAAATAATATGGTGTTTCATCTCAAAACCAATTGACAGAAGTAACCCATGCATCTTGTTAAGAATGTGAGGTCTCTCGAGATCCTCAATAAGCTAAGAAAAATATTCTTGAATTGATTCAATTGTTTGAAATTATTGTAATTTTTTTTCAAATTTGTGTAACATATTTAGATGATAAGCAAGTTTAACGACTCAACTATGAGATGTTTGGATATTGAAGTATTTAGTCTATTGAGAATCAATATGAAAACAAAAATTTCATTTTAACTGTTGAACCATACTCCTGAAGAGTTGATTATCAGCAAAGTAGATTCCACTAATTGAACATAACAAAAAGTAGTATGAAAACAAACCAAAAATCTCAAGCTTTCAAAATGACCAAAGTTAAAAAAAAAAGTGGAGCCTAGTTTTTATAGAGTGAATGAGAAAGTCCAAGTAGGGGAAATGGATTGTGTTTGGAAAATGAAAAAAAAAAAGAAGGGAAAAAAAATTAAAGAAATGGGTTTGAAGCTAACTTCCACTAAAAATTTGACTATATGAATTGCAAATTGAATTACCTTGGATGTCCCATGGCTCCATTTTGTAAAGATCAATATCAATAATGACATCTAAGTCAATCTTCAGTGAGTTGATCTTCCTTTTGAGATAATAACCAACAAGTTCTTCCTCAGTTGGATGAAACCTAAAGCCTGGTGGTACACAAGACTCCAAAATCTCCATTGATGAACTTCTTCTATAACCAAAAAAAAAATGGTCATTAAAATGTACAAAACCCTAAAGCTTTCTATCTGAGCCAAAATAAAAGTTTTGGATTCTTAGGGTTTGTTATTTGGTCAGAAAATAATGGCAGACAATAATGAGTAGAACCCACACACACTAAAAAAATAGAAAAGAATCAGGAAAATTAAATTTTTGGTTTAAATTTGATATTGTTTTGGGACAAGAATCCTAATTTTGGGTGATTTTTGGCTGCATGAAGTGAAACTACTGTTTTTGAGGGCCAAATTTTTATTTTATTTTATTTTTAAATAAAAGTTGGCCGAAAAGCTTGACTTTTGCTGCCACAAAGCATGTTACATTTCTTTGAGTGCAGTTCACTCCCTTATCTCTCTCTCTCTCTCTCTCTCTCTCTCTCTCCTCTTGTGGTTTACAGACATTTTCACACCACAACCACCCTTTCTCTCTCCTCTAATCTCTTTTATAAGTTACACGTGTGCAGCTCACAAATGACAAACTTATAAGCTAGTTCATTAATTTCTTATTCTCATCAAACTCCCAAACCCCCTCTCAATCGCTTCTCTCGAAAAAAAAAAATTACTCGGAGATTAGAACAATGTGGTTGACAATTGTACATTATATTTAATTATGAACTTGCATCAAATCAAACAGTTATTAGAGACCTCTTCTCTTTGATGCAAAATGAGATGTTTTTAAAATTTGGGAGGATGAAAGAAACAGAAACAAAATCCCACAAACAGACGTCGAAAGAAAACTGTAAGAAATGAGAGAAAAACAAAGACATATACATATACATACTCACAGGAAATTGGTCGTTTGTTTTGTTTATGAATTGATGTTCAAAGTTTTGATTGGCAATGAAATGAAGAACAAGACAGAGAAGTTGATGATTGTAGAGAGAGAGAGAGAGAGAGGAGTAAATGAAGAATAATATAAAAGATGAAAGTGAGAGAAGACATATATATAAAGAGAGAAATTAAAATAAAGAATAATGAATTAATGTGAAGAGAGAAAGAAAAAAAAAAAAAAATTAAGAAGGGGGAGGAGTATTGATTGCGCGTGGGGTGGCAGATGAATAGAAAGGTTTGTTTGGACGGCGTGAAACCATTGTTTTCACGCCACCCCCCCCTCCCTCTCTTATGTTCTTCCCACCGCAATTTTCTCTTTCAACACCTTTTCTATTTACTTTCTTCTTTTTTTTTTTCCTTATATTTTATGTTGCAATTTGCAAACCCTACAAAATTAGGTCAAGATTTTGGTCGTTGCATTTGTTTCAAGAATAATTTGTAGGTTCTAGAACAATTTGTATGTTCTAGAGTAAAAATTATTCTTGGCGATTGAGGATTTCACATCGAAAAAATAGAGAGAAACCTCACAATATATAAGATATATAGGCTACTTCTCTCATTGTCAATTGGTTTTGAGGTGGAAGTTGGAACCCCATATAATCTAATATTGGCAGCCTTATATAATAATCGTTTGGACGTAGATCGTCTAATAAATTTTCATACCCCCTAATAACTATTTAATATAAAATCGAAATATTTCTCTCTCTCCATCCAACGCTGAAAAATTTTCATTCACATTGTGGTGCCCTCACCGAATAATTTTTCGTTCTAGAGAGCTTATGAGTGAGAGGTTGGAAAACTATATTTTGATAATTTCGTATTAATTTGATATATAGAGGGTATACTAAATTGTGAACATGCACTTGAACGGTTATTAGGGGATGATTTTTCCAAGTTGTAAATCAATATTAATTGAGGGAGAATTAATTATTATGAAGATTTTCCACAATGAGATTGGTAGTTTTTGTTAAATCACCAATCAACTTGAAAGCTTAAATTGTTATGTTATGGTAAATTTAATTTATCAACGCTCTAGCATTCTCTCTAATTTGGAGTTTGAAAATTTGTAAAATGATTCCACAAGTGAAAAATCAATATTAATTGAGGGAGTAATTGAGACTAGTGAAGTTTGAACAAAGAACCTCCTACTTTGATTCCATGTTAAACTACCAATCAACTCAAAAGACTAAACGGATAGGTCATGATAAATTTAATTATATCAACCCTTCAACAGTTTTACATTGAGAAATTGTAAAAATATATACCTTACTTTTATATCAAATGGTATTATGGTTAGATAAATTTTAAGATCTAAATTTGGCGATTTTACGGGAGCAGACACAATAAATAATTGTCCAAATTATGGGGGTTAGAACAATGTAAAGAGGGTGTAAGGAAGTTGGTATAATTTAAAATTAAGAAATTGAGTTTATATGCTGTTATAAACCTAAGTTACACATCTTAGACAAGTAAATTATACACATTGTGTTATATATTCTGTAACTTTTACCATCCCTCATGAGAAGTTAAATCTAGTTTTTTATATAACTTGAATCAATTACACAAAAGTACACACAGGCTTGAAAACATACCCTACACTATTTTTTTTTTTTTTTTGGAATTTTATGTTTTTTAAGAACTAGGTTTGTTTATTAACCACTCCTTTTATTTTTTACATTTGACGAAAAAAGCATTCTTGAAATTTATATAACTTTCTTAGGCCCCATTGGATAACGTTTCCGTTTCCTGTTTCTCGTTTCTAGTTTCTTGATTTCCATTTTTTTAAAATAAGAAACAAGAATGTGTTTGATAACTATTTCTGTTTCTTGTTTCTTGAAAATAAGAAATAGAAACAGAAACTTGTTTGATAACTATTTCTTGTTTCTTGTTCTAGAATATTTTTTCTTATTGTTTCTCATTTTTTATAGTTTAAAAAGAATTTAATTATATAATATAAAATAGATAACATGTATTAGGGGTGAGCAAAAAAACACAAAAAATTGACACGACCTATCAAAACCGATCGAGTCGATTTTAAGTGAGATGGTCAATCAGAGTCGATTTGTCCTTGGTCTTAAATAATGTCGAATCAGATCAAACTCAATTATATTGCTAAATGTTATGGTTATAAAATATCAAATTGAGGCTAAATATGCATGCTTTTTTTAGTGAGCAATTTTTTTTATTGCAAAATCTAATGGGTTCTTAGTGTACTAAAAATTAAAAATATATATATTACAAAAATTAAAATTAAATAATATATAAATTCAAATATTAAAAAAAAACAAATCACGTGGTGTATGTGAGACTCTAATTAACACATGACTTGCAACATAATAAAGAGATGTAGCCATGCTCTTCACCAAAATGCCAATGAAAAGAATTTAGAACAATAAAGGAACGTTTAAATATAAAAAGAAACGGAATAAAAAGAAACTACTATTTGTAGTTTTCAAGATTTAGGCCAAATTTTAGAAATGTTTCTCAAATTTTGGGAACAAAAAACGGAATAGATTATCAAATAAGTCTATTTCTTAAAAAATGAGAAACAGAAACAAGAAACGAGAACGTTATCAAACAGAATCTTAGTTCCCAAACTCAATCACCACGTCAAGAATATCCTAATGATTCTAATGAACAAAAAAAACTACAAACAAAACTATTGTCATGTTAACTAATCTATTTCGATTAAAAAAAAAAACAAAATTGCGATAGATGAGTTTATTTTTCCCAATATTTGTGTGAATATTTCATTGATTATACTAATTAATAAGTATTTAGTTTTGTCGTTTTGTAAAATGTAAAAAAGGAAATTAAAAAGAAAAGAAAAAAGAAAAGGTAATTTTAGATAATTAAACAACCAATAATGAAGAAGTTGAGCACAAGGAATTGTCTGTTTTACAAAAGGTCGCTTTCTGTCACTCCCACAATCCTTTGGTGAGCCGCCCTTTGCCATTTGTCACCAACCCGTTCTTGCCACGTGTCCTTCCATGTCAGACTTTCCAGCTTGTACTTATGGAATTGCTAATCATTTTGTGTCCCCCACATTTTTTATTTAACATCTCCTTCCTTTTTCTCTTTCATACACACATTATTTTTTCAGTACTTATTAAGTACTCAATTCAAGGATTATGCTCTAATCTCTTTTCTAATAAAATCTTTATTTTTTTTTTTTTTGGTTAGAATTTGAGTTGTTAGAACATGGGTACTGTTAGATTAATTACCATTAAACCTTATAAATAATTAGTTTAAACCTTATAAATAAAACAGACAAAACCTTATATGGGTACTGGTAATTTTGAAATTTTCAATTTATATCTCGATAATTTGGGATTAAATGTAATGATTTTAGTGGATGAATTTGATTTTGATGAAAAATTTGAACATGTTTGGCAGTGATCTAAAATTATGAATTTCAAAATTGAAATGTAATGAAAAAATACAAAATTGAATTATATATTTTGATTGTATTTACACATGTTTGATAGCAAATTTAAGATTTGAGCCCATTGAAAATTTATTTTATGAAATTTAAATAATAATTATAATACTATTTAGTTTTTGTAATAGACGATCATACAAAAATTAATTCTATTCATTTGGTGTAGTTAGACGTAATTAAACAAAAGAAATTAAATTTAAGTAAGGTGTGCCCTTAATATTAATAAGAAATTCGTAAGTCTTTCTATAAAAAGATCGAAATGAATCTTTTAAAAATAGACAAAGTTGACATAAAATCTCGAAAATATAAAAATAAAAATAAAAAAGAACTCAATAATTTTAGTTCATCGTTTTGACACTTGTCTAACTTGTTCGCAAAAAATAAATAATAGTTTTATAAAAGCATTTTTTAGCGTATTATTTAAGATGTTCTAAAAAAAATACTTATTATCTTAGCATATATATTTTTTTTAAAAAAGTTAAATACTTAATCTAAAGAGACGCATAGACAATTAATAAGAGTATAACTCAACTGACATTAATTAAAATTTATGACAAAAAAGATATGAGTTCGAATCCCAAAAAGAGACGCATATATAAAATTTTCATTATATGAAGTTGTAAAAGTAAATAAAAGAGTGGGTCCCACGTAATACTCACTTCAAACGCAATAACATGGAGCGAAATAAAAAATCTAGCCTGAAACCCATCACCTTCATACTAGATCTTTGTTTATAATTTATTGAGCACATGTAACACCCAGTTTTCTAATAACAAAAAAAAAAAAGAATTCAAAGGGGGTAGCCCGCTGCCACCCCCTCCCTTCTTCTTCATCTTCTTCTTTTTCTTTTCTTCTTTTTTTCTTCTTTTTCTTCTTTCTTCTCCCCTTTCCTTCCCACTGCAGCTCCAGCCGAGGAGTCTTCCATTTGCACCGCTCCACAGTCGACGCCAGCTCGTGCCGCCGCGTCTCCCAATCACACACCGACGCCCAGCCCGCCCCCAGTCGCGCCGCACGCCACCGACGCGCCTAGCTCGCCGCCCGTAGCCGCGCATCCCTCTCGCCTCTCGCCGCGTGCCGTCGCCGCCTCCCCTCTAGCTTCGCCGCCGTTGTTAAGAGGGCAAATTTTCCGGTGAGTTTTCTTGGGTTTCAAAAGACCCACGATTTTGGTTCAACTGGCTCGAGCATTTTTATTCCGGTTCTCTTGATTTGGTTGTTGGTTTTGAATAGATCGGGTCATGGGCATCTCGAATCTATGCCCCACAAGCCGCCACTCGCCGGAAAATTCGCCGTCGCCGTTGTCGTTCGCTGGAAAATTCGCCGTCGCCGCTGTCGCTCGCCGGATTCCACTGCCGCTCCGTTTTCTCGTTTCCGTTTTAAGTCTCTATGCATTACTTTGGTTATTTTAGTCAAATTAGTTCGGTGTTTGATGTTAGGAGCGTGTTTTTATATAATTGTTAGTTAATTAGGGACTTGAACGCATTAAGGAAGTGCGTGGAGCTCGAGACCGAACTGTCGAACCTCCAGTATCCAAGTAAGTAGTCATTTGGATTAAGGCCCTTAAAGCTATTATTCAATTTTGTTTGAATGTGGTAACCTGTGAATTGTGTTTAATACACGAAAATCATGTTATGATGCCTATAGTTGAGTTTGAGTTGGTGTTGGTGTTGCTTGTACCACTAATGGATTGAGAAAGTAGTTGATGTTGGAATAGGGGCTAAGGCTTCGAGTTAAAAGTGAGACTTTAAGCCTTTGATCGTTTTAAGCTGAGCGAGATCGTTGTGAGTCTGAGTTTGACGTAGTTGAAAGGTGGCTCTATGCTCGGTTCCTACCTCGAGATTTGTAGTTGAAATTTGTAAGCCTTAAGTAGACCCTAGATGGGCGAGTGCGGCAAAGTGTAGTTGACCAAACCAATTAGAGGATTACTGTGTTGGGCTTAGATCGTTTAGGTGTGAAATGGTTCTTAAAAAGAACTTGAGGTTATGAACTAATGTTTGGTTATTGAGGTTTGGGCCAAGTGTGCCCGTTGAGTTCAACGCCTTAAGCTTCGCTTCGTGTTTAAGTTGTTTGGATCGCTTTAACTGACTTGTTAGTTGTTAAAGGTGCCCTAGGCCACGCTAGTGACCATTCGTTTCTTTGGAATTGTTTTAGGCGGGCTTGTGTGTTCCTTTTTAAGAAAGTGGTTGTTCTTGGATCCTCGAGTCGATGTATGTGGCCAACTTGATCCAGTAAGCGAGCTCATAAGTGAGAGAGCTGGCTTGCATAGCTTTGTGGATCGAAACCTTATGTTGTTGCGTATGTTAAAGGGGTCGGTTCCGACCGTGTTTGAGTTCGCGCTCGTGTGGATGAGGATCATAATCGATATGCAGCTTGTATTGCTTGCATGATTGTTAGTATGTATCTTCAATTATGGTTTAAGTCAAGAGTACGGTGTCATGGAACCCCCGGGCTAGTAGTCCCTACCTTGCTCCTTGCTTAGGTGACGTTATCCTACGGCCTTGTGTGGCGAGAAACTAACATGAAGTATGTGTATGTTGATGTGTCGTGGTGAGTCACAGTGTGAGTGGCGATAGACCAAGGGCAGTGGTGTCTTGTGGTGAGCCATAGTAGTCATGGCAAAAGATCCAAAGACGAGAATGCTTCGAGGTGAGTCATTATGAGTGTGGCAACAGACTCGGAGTGAGACGTAGCTTACGAGCGTCCTGCGGGGTGGGTCTGGGCTATGTTAGAATGCTAGTTAGGGAGGCGTTTACCGACGTGAAGCAAGGAGTTGAGCAAACCTATGTGGGCTTAGGGTAAGGTTAAGTCGGACATCTAACCGAGTGTGGTCTGAAAGTGGATTTTGGGACCCTTGAGAATGGGTCGAGGATTGTAGGAACGTCTTGTTAAAATCCTAAATAACCTTATGAAGAGCAAAACCCAGCACTTACTAAACCCTGAGTTACGCCTGAGCGAGTCGGAACCTCTAGGTTGACGATATATGATAGGCTCGTGAGAGATCAAAAGCGCCCCCGAGAGAGATCTGGGAGTGGTTGGTTTCCATTATCCCGTGCTAGCTTAGGGACGATTCCCCATAGGGCGTGTTGGTTACGTACCTCACTGCACTATGCTAGCGTGTTGCGTTGTGAGAGCACGGGTGCGCCCCCGCTGTGGAGTGGTTGCTTTCCATTATCTCGTGCTGGCTTAGGGGCGATTCCCCATGGGGCGTGTAGGATACGTACCTGCTCTGCTCTATGTCAGTGTGTAGTGGCGTGAGAGTTGCTTTCTCTCATTGCATCGTCAATCAAAGTTCCAGGACCGAAGGTAGAGCTCGAGTTATTACCGTAGGAGGGCTCAGGGTAAAGTGTGCAAAGTGTGAGACCTGTTTGGAGTTGAGTGAGTTTAGAAGTTGTGTCTCGTTGTGTTTGCATGTTAGCTTGTTTGGACGTGAGTGAGCTGCTTACGGAGTATTTTTATACTCACCCGTCTACTTTGTTGTTTTTGGTTGTAGGTAAGAAACCCTAAGGCAGTTGATGACGACGACGACCCGACGAGGCTGTGGGACCCCGTTTCCTTCCTGTTTTCTTTGGTTTAGAGTTTTCATTTGTCACTGTCCTGTTTTAGTTTCTATTTTATATGTCTGGTCGCGCGACACTTTATTTTTCACTTGCACTTCTTAGTTATGGAGTTTTCTTTCCGTTCGTGTATGTTTTTATCTAAGAGATCGTGCTTTGGAACTCTAGTTGTAGCCCAACCCATTTTCTGATTGAAGTTTGGTGGGGGTTGGGCATTCTTGTTTCTTTTGAAGTGTTTTCTGCTTATCAGGTTCTAGGAAAATTTTGGTTTTCTCCTTGTTATGTCGTTATGTTTGCGAAAATTTCTGTGAATCAGTGTGTAGCGAGTAACTTCCCTAGCGTAGATTCGTCTTAAATTTTAGGGTCGTTACAGTTGGTATCAGAGCCTAGGTTCTAGATTTTGTAGACTCACTCACATCGTGAGCTTCCTGTTCTTCACAGCCTCTCGCAGGGAAGTCGTCTCGTCGCTGCCAGGGTAGATATTTGTTAACTAATTAGTAAAGTAAATAGGGACTAATATGTTTGCTCGTATTACTGCTCTTACATTGTTATGCGTGATTGTCCTGACCTCGCAGTTATTGTGGGAAGGTGAGATGCTTGCTTGCTTGCAGGCTAGGAATGCAGGTGAATGACCCGTGGAAGGTCGTGGAAGGCCAACCTTAGGCGGACGTGGTCAGGGTGGTCAGAGAGGGCGTGGTCATGGAGGCCATGGTCGAAACCTAGTAGTAGACCCATCCTTGGCCACTTGGT
The DNA here is from genome assembly GCA_036507285.1 of Trichosanthes cucumerina. NCBI lineage: Eukaryota > Viridiplantae > Streptophyta > Magnoliopsida > Cucurbitales > Cucurbitaceae > Trichosanthes > Trichosanthes cucumerina. The sequence goes on along the minus strand of CM071835.1, from coordinate 76,673,588 downwards.
CCTCGTACTGTCTGTTTAGTGGATGGTCGCTCGTTGGAAGTGATCTTGTTTTTGTCGTGGAGATGGGTGACTTCGATGTGATTCTAGGTATGAATTGGTTAGTTGTGAACCATGCCCACATCGACTGTCACTGCAGGGAGTTCGCGTTTAAACCCCCACCAGGACCGAGATTCAAGTTTAAGGGTACCGAGTCAGGAAAGGTTCCAAAGGCGATTTTGACCCTAAAGGCAAGCCGGTTGGCTGGCCAAGAGCTTGGGCCTTCTTGGCAAGTGTGTCAGACCTGAGGAACGAGGAAAGGGACATGTCAGCAGTCCCAGTAGCCAGAGAGTGCACGGGTGTATTTTTTTCAAGGATTTACTTGGTTTACCTCTAGTCAGGGAGGAGGATTTTAGTATCGAGTTGGAGTCAGACACCACAACTCTACCGAAAGTCCCGTGTCGAATGACCCCTGTTGAGTTAAAAGGGCTCAAGACCCAGTTATCGGGAGCAATCGTGTTCTTCAAGATCGTTTTGCACTCGAGCTATCACAAGTTGAGAGTAAAAGAGTAGGTCATCCCGGAGACAACGGTCAGACCCAAATTTGGACATCACGGTTTGTCGTGAGGTCGTTCGGTTTGAAAATCGTTGACTATCTTTGTGGATCGATTAAATAAAGTGTTCAAGGAGTTATTGAACGCCTTCGTGCTTGTGTTTATTGATGACATCCTTACCCACTCGATGTCGAGCGAAGGATACGAGAGCCACTTGAGGAAAGTCTTGGTTACTTTGAGGGGAATTAGGTTGTACGCTGAGTTCTCCAAGTGCAAGTTTTGGTTGAATCAAGCGTCCTTTCTGGGGCACATTGTACCTAAAGAAGGTTTCAGTAGGCTCGACAAAAGTGGAAGTAGTTTCAGAATGACTTCGACTGAAGACTGTTCCTAAGGGTTGCAGTTTTTGGGCTTAGTTGGCTATTCCGACGCTTCATGAGGGACTTCTCCAAAATGGCTACACCTCTCACCCAGTTGGCATGGAGAGAGAATGCTCCCGTGTGGGGTGACGCGTGTGAGACGAGTTTCTAGGTTTTGAATTAGAGGTTGATCTCGACGACCGGTACTCACAGTGTTTGATGGTTCAGAAGTTTTTCTGGCGTACAGTGATGCTTCTAAGAAAGGTTTGGGTCGTGTTTTGATGCAGAATGGTAAGGTCATCGCCTATGTTTCCGTCAGTTGAAAGACTATGAGCGGAAATACTCGACTCCTGACTTCGAACTAGCTGCGGTAGTTTTTTGCTTTGAAGATCTGGGGAGTGACCTTTACAACGAGGAAATTCAGATGTTTACAAGTCGCAAAAGCTTAAAGTACTTGGTTACTCAGAAGGAACTGAGTTTGAGACAACACAGGTAGGTTGAGCTAGTGAAAGATTGCAAGATTGAGAGTTTTACACCTCGGAGGTACCGCAGTGGAGATGGGAAGAGATTCCAATGAATTTCATTATTGGCCTCCCCCAAACCGTTAAAGGGTTTTCAATGATTTGGGCAACTATAGATAGATTGTATAAGTCGGCACATCTCCTTTTGGGGGAACCGACTTATACAGTGGAAAAGTGGCGAAGTTATTCATGGAGGAGATTGTCAGGTTGCTTGGCGTTCCAATTCAGATAGCCTTCGATAGGGAGTCTCGAGTCACATCTAGCTTCTGGTTGAGCTTTCAAGAAGCCTTAGGGGGGAGTGTTGTTTCAGCATGATGTTCCACCGACAGTTATACGACCATGCTGAGAGGATTGAATCAAATCTTAGAGGACATGCTTCGAGCTTGAGTTTTGGAGTTTGCAGGCAGTTGGGTTATGCATTCTCATCTACTGGAGTTTGCTATAACCAGAACTATCAAGTAACGATAGGTATGGCGCCTTTTGAGGCCTTGTTTGGTAAGGATGTAGGTTCCTAGTGTTTTGGGGCGAGTTTGGTGAGTGTAGGCTTTTGGGGCCCAAGTTGGTCCAAGTTACAAACGAGGTCGTGGCGAAGATCTAAGCAAGGTTGTTGATGGCTCAACACAGGCAGAAGAGTTACGCCGAAGTGAGGCGCAGGGGCTTGGAGTTTGCAGTTGGAGAGTACACGTTCCTTAAGGTTGCACCTATGAAAGGTGTTTTGAGATTTGGGAAGAAAGGAAGTTGAGCCCTACGGTCATCGGGCCATTCGAGGTCTTGGAGCGTATTGGCCCAGTGGCGTACCGTTTAGCTTTGCCGCCATCCCTAGCAGCCGTGCACGATGTGTTCCATGTGTCGATGTTGCGAGGCTTTGTGCCAGATGCATCTCTTGTGATTGATTTCGAGCCAATGCAGATTAACCAGGACTTGAGCTACGAGGTTTGACCTGTGAAATTTTAGCCCGAGAGAAAAAGGTGTTGAAGAATAGGGAGATCGACCTTGTCAAGGTCTTGTGGCAAACCAGCAGCTTAAAAAGGCTACCTGGGAGCACGAGGATAAGATGATGACGAACTACCCGGAACTGTTTGTGAATTAGCCACTTTCGAAGACGAAAGGTCTTAAGTTGGGGAGGATGTAACACCCAGTTTTCTAAAAAAAAAAAAAAAAAAAAAAAATTCAAAGGGGGTAGCCCACCGCCACCCCCTCCCTTCTTCTTCATCTTCTTCTTTTTCTTTTCTTCATTTTTCTTCATTTTCTTCTTTCTTCTCCCCTTTCCTTCCCCGTGCAGCTCCAGTCGAGGAGTCTTCCATTCGCGCCGCTCCACAACCGACGCCAGCTCGTGCCGCCACGTCTCCCAATCGCACGCGGCGCCCGACCCCCCTCGATCGCGCGCGCCAAGACGCCACCGACGCCCGGCACTTTCGCCGCTCGTGCCGCGCGTCCCCCTAGCAGCCTCACCGCGCGTGCCGCGCCTCCCCTCTAGCCTCGCCGCCGTTGTTAAGAGGGTAAATTTTTCGGTGAGTTTTCTTGGGTTTCAAAAGACCCACGATTTTGGTTCAACTGGATCAAGCATTTTTATTCCGGTTCTCTTGATTTGGTTGTTGGTTTTGAGTAGATCGGGTCATGGGAATCTCGGATCTATACCCCACGTGCCGCCACTCGCCAAAAAATTTGCCGCCGCCGTTGTCGCTCGCCGAAAAGTTCGCCGTCGCCGCTGTCGCTCGCCGGATTCTGATGCCGCTAGATTGGTATAATCGGTCGACTCCGTTTTCTCGTTTCCGTTTTAAGTCTCTATGCATTACTTTGGTTATTTTAGTCAAATTAGTTCGGTGTTGGATGTTAGGAGCGTGTTTTTATATAATTGTTGGTTAATTAGGGACTTGAACGCATTAAGGAAGTGCGTGGAGCTCGAGACCGAACTGCCGAACCTCCAGTATCCAAGTAAGTAGTCATTTGGATTAAGGCCCTTAAAGCTATTATTCAATTTTGTTTGAATCTGGTAACCTATGAATTGTGTTTAATACACGAAAATCATGTTATGATGCCTATGGTTGAGTTTGAGTTGGTGTTGGTGTTGCTTGTACCGCTAATGGATTGAGAAAGTAGTTGATGTTAGGATAGGGGCTAAGGCTTCGAGTTAAAGTGAGACTTTAAGCCTTTGATCGTTTTAAGCTGGCGAGATCGTTGTGAGTCTGAGTTTGACGTAGTTGAAAGGTGGCTATATGCTCGATTCCTACCTCGAGATTTGTAGTTGGAATTTGTAAGCCTTAAGTAGACCCTACATGGGCGAGTGCGGCAAGGTGTAGTTGACCAAACCAATTAGAGGATTACTGTGTTGGACTTAGATCGTTTAAGCGTGAAATGGTTCTTAAAAAGGACTTGAGGTTATGAACTAATGTTTGGTTATTGAGGTTTGGGCCAAGTGTGTCCGTTGAGTTCAACGCCTTAAGCTTCGCTTCGTGTTTAAGTTGTTTGGATCGCTTTAACTGACTTTTTAGTTGTTAAAGGTGCCCTAGGCCACGCTAGTGACCATTCGTTTCTTTGGAATTGTTTTAGGAGGGCTTGTGTGTTCCTTTTTAAGAAAGTGGTTGTTCTTGGATCCTCGAGTCGATGTATGTGCCAACTTGATCCAGTAAGCGAGCTCATAAGTGAGAGAGCTGGCTTGCATAGCTTTGTGGATCGAAACCTTATGTTGTTGCGTATGTTAAAGGGGTCGGTTCCGACCGTGTTTGAGTTCGCGCTCGTGTGGATGAGGATCATAATCGATATGCAGCTTGTATTGCTTGCATGATTGTTAGTATGTATCTTCGATTATGGTTTAAGTCAAGAGTACGGTGTCATGGAACCCCCGGGCTAGTAGTCCCTACCTTGCTCCATGCTTAGGTGACGTTATCCTACGACCTTGTGTGGCGAGAAACTAATATGAAGTACGTGTATGTTGATGTGTCGTGGTGAGTCACAGTGTGAGTGGCGATAGACCAAGGGCAGTGGTGTCTTGTGGTGAGCCATAGTAGTCATGGCAAAAGATCCAAAGACGAGAATGCTTCGAGGTGAGTCATTATGAGTGTGGCAACATACTCGGAGTGAGACATAGCTTACGAGCATCCTGCGGGGTGGGTCTGGGCTACGTCAGAATGCTAGTTAGGGAGGTGTTTACCGACGTGAAGCAAGGAGCTGAGCAAACTTGTGTGGGCTTAGGGTAAAGCTAAGTCGGACATCTAGCCGAGTGTGGTCTGAAAGTGTATTTTGGGACCCTTGAGAATGGGTCGAGGATTGTAGAAACGTCTTGTTAAAATCCTAAATAACCTTATGAAGCGCAAAATCCAACACTTACTAAACCCTGAATTACGCCTGAGCGAGTCGGAACCTCTAGGTTAACGATATATGATAGGCTCGTGAGACTGGGGTGCATCCCCGATGAGATCTGGAAGTGGTTGGTTTCCATTATCCCGTGCTAGCTTAGGGGCGATTCCCCATAGGGCGTGTTGGTTACGTACCTTACTGCACTATGCTAGCGTGTTGCGTTGTGAGAGTCTTGGGTACGTCCCCGTCAGGGAGTGGTTGCTTTCCACTATCCCATGTTGGCTTAGGGGCGATTCCCCATGGGGCGTGTAGGATGCGTGCACCGCTTTCGCTCTGTGTCGTGTGTGTAGTGGCGTGAGAGTTGCTTTCTCTCATTGCATCGTCAATCAAAGTTCCAGGATCGAAGGTAGAGCTCGAGTTGTTACCGCAGGAGGGCTCAGGGTGAAGTGTGCAAAGTGTGAGACCTGTTTGGGGTTGAGTGAGTTTAGAAGTTGTGTCTCGTTGTGTTTGCATGTTAGCTTGTTTGGACGTGAGTGGGGATCTTACGGAGTATTTTTATACTCACCCGTCTACTTTGTTGTTTTTGGTTGCAGGTAAGAAACCCTGAGGCAGTTGATGACGACGACGACCCGACGAGGCTGTGGGACCCCGTTTCCTTCTTGTTTTCTTTGTTCATTTGTCACTGTCCTGTTTTAGTTTCTATTTTATATGTCTGGTCGCGCGACACTTTATTTTTCACTCGCACTTCTTAGTTATGGAGTTTTCTTTCCGTTCGTGTATGTTTTTATCTAAGAGATCGTGCTTTGGAACTTTGGTTGTAGCCCAACCCATTTTCTGATTGAAGTTTGATGGGGGTTGGGCATTCTTGTTTCTTTTGAAGTGTTTTCTGCTTATCAGGTTCTAGGAAAATTTTGGTTTTCTCCTTGTTATGCTGCCGAAATTTCGGTGCGAACGGTGTAGCGGAGTAACTTCCCTAGCATAGATTCGTCTTAAATTTTAGGGTCGTTACAGCAGATGTGAAAAATATTCTTTTAACCCATCTTCAAATAAAACTATAGCTGAAGTATCTGATTTCCGTTGTTCAAGACTTGGATTCAGTTCTTAAGGGAACAACCTATTTGATTCCCTAATTTAGAAATGAGTGAATTCTATCTTGTAGAGTTAAGTTCCTAGCTACCTACAAGGTTATGTCTCTGAGAAGGTAGACTTATTGAGTCAGCTACAGGCCACTCTCACTTATACTAGTCTAAGGACAAACCTCATAAGCAGGAGTTTGTAACTTGCTCAAGATTCAGGTCAAGTCACTAATGATCATCTATAAATTATTAGACCTATCTTGTTAACGGTGTTACGCTAGTAGGTTAATAATTCGCAGTCCGGTCTTATATAATCTCATTATACAGGATGCCTCAACTCGCATGTCTACCACATGAAAGAGTTGGATTACCTCATTTGTACTAAATACAAAGTGGGTCGCATCCATGGTGCTACCAGTATAAGGTTCCCAACCTTATGCATATACCATAGACATTTTAGGGGTCGTTTGGTGTAAGATTTTGTGGATGGGAATGGGTAAGGGTTTTAAATGTCCTTGTTTGGAACAAGGTTTGTAAGCATGAGAATGAGTATCACTTATTCCCATGGTGGATCGGTTTCCTATACCATTCAAGAATGATGAATTTTCTTTATACTCATTCATCTCTCTCTTTCTCTCTCTCTTTATTAATATCTCTCTCTTCTTTATTAATATTTATATATTTTTATTTATTTATTTATTTTTAATAATCATAATTAATTATTTAATTAAAAATATTTATAATTAATTAATTTATTTTTATTACTTGACATTAATTTTGATTAGTTAATAAAATAATATTTTTAAGATTAATTTCATCAAACAAGCATAAACATTCATTATAAAAATATTAAATCACTAATTAATATTATATTAATCAATTAATTATAAATATTATTAATTTATGGTAAGGATAATCATTATAATTAATTATTCACGAGTTATTTGTGATCAATTAATAATTAATTTTTTATTAAAAAATAGTAATTAATTATTATTTTTTAAATGCATTTTTATTATTTTATTAATAATAGATAATAATATATAAAATTTATAAATAAATATCATAAAATAAATTTGCACATTATTTATTAGATCGTAAGTATATATTACATAAGATTTATATATTAATTTCGTCAAATAAATATAAAATATCATTTTTTTACATAAAAATCTGATAACATTCGCATGTAGATCCAAACACAGTCATCTTATTCTCAAGCATTTATTATTCCCAGATATCTTATTCCAAGGCATCTATTACCCATTCACATCCAATAAAACCTTAAACCAAACGATCCCTTAGTTTATACTTGAACAACTTAATCCAACTTGTGTTCACTACACAATTGTTCAAGATCAATCATTATAACCTTGGAACTTAGTTTATTGAATTTAGGTTTATGTGCGAGAATATAATAAATAACATCTTTATTTATTTGAAATATGATTATTACAAAACTACACTTGTTTAGGGCATAAACCCCAACACTTTGATCACTAGCATGTGGTGATCGGTTTGTATCAGTGATAGACTTTGATATCCTAATTGATTGTCGTCTATGGTGATCGGTTCCTAATTCATTGTTTGTGGTGATCAATATCTATCGGTGATAGATTTTGATCATTAGCATGTGGTGATCGGTTTCTATCAGTGATTGTCTATGGTGATCGGTTCCTAATTTATTGTCTGTGGTGATCGGTATCTATCAGTGATATGAAGGAGATCTGATCCACGTGAGCAGCGGAAACGTGTTTTATGGATCAATTGCTTGATTGTTGTGGTTTAATCCAAATACCAATACATTAGAAAAAATACAGAGAATAAACAACATTTAGTCTAATCTAATTAGAGCATGGAAACTAATCAAGCAAACATATGCTGTAAAAGATTCTTAAACTAAAAGGGAATTAGAAATTATCTTTGTAGTTTTCACACAGCAACCCTTGCTCCAATTGCACAACAACACAGCAACAAGAAAACCTCTATTATTTCTTTTCCAACAGGACACCAACCACTTGGAAAACCTCATATATTTTGGATTCAACCAAAATGCACAAAAATGATCTCTCAACTTCATCTCCAAATTCCCTACACTTAACGATAGGGAGTGGAGACAAAGCAGGGAAGTGGAGAACGTGTCATCTACACGTTCCCCTATTTTAATTTAATAATTAATAATATAATTAATTAATTATTTATATATAACCTATTAAATTAAATCAAATTTAATTAAATCAATTAATTAATTCTTAATTAATTAATTCAAATATCTTATATTCCATTTAGGATATATATGATTAAATCACATTTAATCATATTCCCTTATAACCTATAGTTTTAATGTTCATCTTATACACATTAAATTTTAACATATAGTTTCTAAATATGAATCTCATTCACATTTAAATTAATATTTGAACTCTTTCAAATATTTAATTCTCTTATATAATTTAATATGAATCATATTCACATTAAATTTATAAATAAAATTCCAAAACTTTATATTATAACGTATCTATATACATTAAATTTATTCCCTAATGAATTTGAACATTTCAAATTCAAACGATCTAAGAACTTTTTACGAGCTAGAAGGTGGACCTAATAGACCTACAGATCAGAAACTCCAACGATACGAGATTATTCCCAATTTCATTAACCTCCTAATCAACATTCGTTAACTGCGGGAACACTCTGTTGGGATTTATGCCCCTAAACTTGTGTAATTTTGATCAATTAAATAAAGTGTTATTTGTTTTGATAAGATTACAGTCTTGCTTTTATAATCCAATAAACTAAGCTCCAAGGTTATAACATTTATCTTGAAATCAGTGTAGTGGACACTATTTGGGTTGAGTTCAAGATTATAACCTAAATAGTCTATGGTATAAGAATAAGGTTGGAAACCTTATTTCAGTAACACCATGGATGCGGCCACTTTGTAATTAGTACAAATGAGGTAATCCAACTCATTCATGTAGTTGACATGCGAGTGGGGGCATCCTGTATGAAGAGTTCATACAAGATCGGATCACAAATTATTAGTCTAACCAGATTGTAACACAGATTATGAGGATAAGACTAGTAATTTATAGATGGTCATTAGTGACTCGACTGAATCTCTGAGCAAGTTAAGAACTCCCGCTTATAGGGGTTTGTCCTTAGACTAGTATGGGTGAGAGTGGCCTGTAGCCGACTCAATAAGCCTACCTTCTTAGGGACAGAACCTCGTAGGTAGCTGGGAACTTAACTGTGCAAGATGGAATTCACTCATTCCTCTACTGAGGAATTAGATAGGTTGTTCCTTTAAGAACTGATTCCAGGTCTTGAACAACGGGGCCCCGCCCTCTATGAGGGTATGAGTCTAAGGTAGAACCTTAGAATTGTTGTTCATTAGAGGATCAGTGGTGCTTAAGGAGCAAAGAGGTAATCACAGGGGTAAAACGGTAATTTGACCCAGCTGTGATTACGAACAACCTGTGAAGGGTCGACTCATGGGTAATGACTATATCAATGGACACAATATTATCTACAGTGAGGAGAGTGCAACTACAAGTCTATAGTGGAGTGACTTGTAGTTAATGAATATTGATTAACTGGATTAAAGAGTTTGGTCGATTTAATCTCACATCATTGGAGCTCATGATCCAGTAGGTCCATTAGATCCTCCGTTGGCTCAATATGGTAATATTGAGGGTATAAAGTTAGGAGTGAAATTGAAGTGTTCAATTTCATACATGAGGTGTTATATCTATTATATATGATATAATTGATATAATATATAGTTTTAAATGTAAATTAGATTCATATATGAACTATATACTAAAGAGAGAATAAAGGAGGGGTAGGATGGTCATTTTCATCCCATTTCCCTATATATATGGTTGCATGAGATGCAACTAGGTTAAGTCATTCTAAGTGATTCCTAGCCTTTTGTTGTTGTTGGAAAGGTTCCAAAACAACAAACATCTCTCTCACAAAAACACCTCACCTTTCCTAAAGGGAACCCACCTTCCTCCCTCACCTAGAGAACAACGGAGAAGATCCGGTGGTAGTGTCGGTGTTCGTACGAGTTCGAGTTGCTGTGATCTTGATCGTGAGAGAGGAGGAGCACTTGAAGAAAGATTCTTCAAAGGTAACATTCTTGCTGTCCATTCTTTTATATATGCATAATCTAGTTTTTCATGTTCTTGAATAAATCGTTGTAACTAAATCAAGAGCGCGCGATTCGCAATCGCTTCCGCTGCGGGGACTTCAATTCCCTTCACACTCCTCTAAAGTCCCACAACTGCACTCTTCTCACTGCAGATATATTTCTGTGTCCACGGATATTGACCAAAAACAGCAAGTCAATCCTTCACGAATGTTTGTAACACCAGCTAGGTCAAATTATTGTTTTACCCCTGGGTTATATCTTGTACCTTAAGTACTTGTGCTCTTCTAATGAACAATTTGTTTGTGGTCCTACCAACTAACAGAAGTCGCTCTCAGGCCAATGAGAGGGTCAGACCCTTCGTTCAAGTCCGGTGGATACCACTTAAGGGAACATTCATCTACTTACCCTAGTAGGCGGGAAGCAGTGAATTCCATCTTGTTAAGTTAAGTCCCCAACAACTCACTTGGTCTTGTTTCAAAAAAGGTAGGCATATTGAGTCAGCGAATCTGACCACTCTCATCGATACTAGTCAAAGGACAATCCCTCGCAAACAGGAGTTTGTAACCTGCTCAGGATTGAGATCAAGTTGCCTAGGTCATCCTAGTGAAATAGAAACCTAACTAGTCAACGGAGTTACATCTAGTGGTTACTATTTCGCGGTCCCGTCTTATGTAATCTCATTACATTGGATATCCTCACTCACATGTCATCTACACGAACACGTTAGGATCACAGTGTTTGCATCATATACAAAGTGGGTCATATCCATAGTATTACCAGGGTAAGGTACCCAAACCTTATCCCCTTATTATACACCCTTTAGGTTGTATCTCAAACCGAGATCCTTTATATGTACACTACATTCAGTTCAAGAAACATTTTACAACCTTGGATGTTAGTTTATTGGATTTAGGGTTAAAAGAAGGGAAATATCGTAAATAACGAACAATAACTCTTTATTGGAAATAATAACTCTTTATTACATTAATTAGAAAAAAAATTACAAACTACGAGTTTTAGAGCACAAACCCCAACATGATAGACTTTGATCACTAGCATGTGGTGATCGGTTTCTATCAGTGATAGATTTTGATATCCTAATTGATTGTATGTGGTGATCGGTATCTATCAGTGATAGACTTTGATCACTAACATGTGGTGATCGGTTTCTATCCGTGATAGACTTTGATATCCTAATTAATTGTCTGTGGTGATCGGTATCTATCAGTGACAGACTTTGATCACTAGCATGTGGTGATCAGTTTCTATCAGTGATAGACTTTGATATCCTAATTGATTATCTGTGGTGATCGGTTCCTAATTGATTGTCTGTGGTGATCGGTATCTATCAGTGATAGACTTTGATCACTAGCATGTGTGATCGGTTTGATCACTAGAAAGGAAATGGAGAACTTAAAAGACTTTCTTTTTTGTAGAGAGAAAAAGTTTGGAAGATGAAGCGTCTGCGGCGTGAAAATGGGAAGCCATGCGGACTTCAACAATAACACTTTTGAAGTCCGCAGATTTGGCTAAAAAAAACCATGCGATATTGTTTAATCGTGGGCCAAACGAGGTTAGTTATCGCATATCAAACCATTGCTTTAATTATCTGTTGGTCAAACAACCCAATGAAATTCTTTCAAAATTAAAGTACAAGTTTCTAGATGTAAAAATTTTAAATTTCTATGGATTTGCACTTTAACATTTATTTAAAAATTATGTGGCCAAATAATTTTAAAAAATTTCAAACATTTTAGGACATATTTCTTAGGACAATTGGGCATATGACAAAATGGTGGTAAAAAATTGCACATATGATAAAATAGAAAAAGAATTGCAAAATAGCATAATTTGTTGGCCAACCTGTTTAATTTACAAAAAAACCCACAACCACAGTCAACAAAAAGCTACCACCCACAAATACCTAACATTTCTTCTCCCATTTTCGTTTCTCAAACTCTCTCATTTCTTCTCCTGTTTTTGTTTCCCTCTTTCTCTCGTTTTCCTTGCATTTTAATTTTCATTTCGCATTTGAGGTCCAGTTGGAGCTATTGTTTCATTTCAACTTCTAAGACAATGAATCACTATGAGACTTTCTACTTTCTATTTTCGTCTTTGTATTTTTTATTTCAAGTTCTTTGTTTTATTATATAGACTTATAAAAAATTATCAAACGCTTTATTCAAGAAAATTATATTGTCGTTAGAATCACTACAAACAATCTACATTTTTTGTTGATTTCTTGCCCTAATAATCTACATTTTGTTTTTTCATAGTGTTGTTTGATCTGTCCACAATTATTGTAGTTTATCAGTGGTCGAAGTCTAATCACTATCACTGATAGAGTTCATGGTTGGTGTTGCTTGACATTGTTTAATAGTGTTGATTTAAGTCTATCAGTGATAAAACTATCACTGATAGACTTCATGTTTGGTGTTACTTGATGTTGTTGCATTTTTTTGTTTAATAATGTTGTTTGATTTGTCCACAGTGATTGAAGTCTATCAGTGATAGAAACCTATCACTATCACGAGTAGGCTTCATGATTGGTGTTGCTTGGTGTTGTTTAATAGTATTGATTGGAGTCTATCAGTGATAAAAGTTTATCACTATCATTGATATACTTCTTGGTTGGTGTTGTTTACTAGTGTTGATTGAAGTTTATCTGTGGTAGAAGCCTATCACTATCACTAATAGACTTCATTGTTGGTGTTGTGTTACTATTGTTGATTGAAGTTGTAACAGTCGGTTAAAAAAAAATAAAGAAGAAGGAAACGAAGCAGTCGGGGGGGCGAAACTTTCGCCCCCACTCAGGCGTTCAACGCCCGCCAGCCGTTTCGACCGGCGAGGCTCCCTCTTCTCCCTCTTTATTTCTGCCTCTTCTTCTCCCCTTTCTCCCTCTCTCGCTCCCTCTCTCTCGAAGCTCCCTCTCCTCACCGTCTCTCTCTCTCTCTCTCTCCCCCGCCGAACTCCCTCTCCTCACCGTCTCTCTCTCTCTCTTTTCTCCCTCACCGTCGCTCTTTCGCCTCAGGTCTTCGCCGCCGCCGCAAGCAGACGCTCCTCGCCAAACGCCGTCGTCCATCGCAGCTGAAGTCGCCGACGTGGTCAGATCCGCGAGACCCACACGTTTTTTCAGCCGGTTCGAGCCTTTTTCAATCGGGTTTCGAAGTTCCGAGACCGGTTCTGGAAAGATTGGGCCGTGAGGATTCGGATCGCCACCCACGCGCGCGCCCGCGTCACTTTCACGCGCCCGCTTTCGGCCCACGCGCGCCACCACCGCCACGCCACCGGTGACACGCGCCGCCCTTGATGAGTCCCCTTCCGTCCGGTCGCGCCTCGGTTCCTTCCTCAGTCCGTTTTGGCGCTCCGTGGGTGAGTTTCGCTCCTCTTATTTAGTTTGGTTGCGATAGGTTCATTGTACTTTGGTTTATTAAATTGTGCGTGTTTCGTTAGGAGTTGAGAAGTTGAAGTACGCTTGGAGCACGCCACGTTACTCAAAGTCGCTCGTTGTCATTGGCTTTCACTGTAAGTAGTCGTTTGGACTAAACTACCCCTAAGTGTAGGGCTTAGGGGCACGTTGCATGTATTCACCTGTTTGAAAGTTGTTTTGGGTTGTAGTAGCATGTTAGGATATGAGAAGTGTAATTGTGCCTGACTCATGCTCTTTTGATGTTCGTTGCATATCTCAGATCAAACCCAACCCGTTGGTTCGAGGGTTAATTGTCTGTTAGTCCCACGTGAATAGTAGCTTGTAGAGCCAAAGTAGTTTGTGCTGAGAACTCTGATTGTGTCAGTTGCTATGACTGTTTGTCCCGAGCCTGGTTGCCCCGTGCTTAGTCTGTAGTGACTCGGGAAGTGCCGTTGAGCCTTAGGATTGTAGTTAGCACAACTAGCCCTAGTGCAGGCCCAAGTCCTAAGTATCTGTGTAACTCTTAGTAGACTGAGACTCGAGGTTGGCGAGATGACGATGATGTTATGGGATGTGATGGTCCGCCCTCCATCCAGTTGTGCGACTCCGGGGTATGATCCTGAGAGTCGAGGGGTTTGGATAGAGTCCTTCGCCCTAGTGCAGGCCCGGGAATGAGCCCGAGGTCGATTGTGTGCGGTAGTACCGCTTTGATGCTTATGGGATGTGGTGGTTCGTCCCCATCCGGGCCAGCGGCCCAGGGTGTGATCCTTAGAGTCAGAGGGGTTGGATAGAGTCCTTCGCCCTAGTGCAGGACCGGGGATGAGTCTCGTGGCCACATGCTGCCAACCCAGTCTAGGAGCTAAGGGTAGGACAGAACTGAGAAAACTGAGTAAGAGTAGGGCCAGGATGCGTGTTGAGGTTGTTTGGCGGGCTAGGTGTCGTGTTTAGCTAAGTCTAAGGCCGTACTTATGTTCTTTATTCTTGGACGAAGTGGGCTGCTTACTGAGTATTTTTATACTCATTCCTTCTTTATTTCTTCTTTTGTTGCAGGTAAGGCAAACCAGTGAGATGACCACCGACGACGAGACCCCTGCGAGGCTATGAAAGACTTGTAGGACTTAGGGGTTGCATTAGGAGTTGTGCTTTCATTTTCTTTCCTTCTGTTACGTTGAATATTCTTTCGTTATGTTTTGAACTTAGTTTGTATCGTTCTTGTTTCGTTGGATCAAAGCATGTTCTTTTGTTTTCTTTCGTTTTCAAAGCATGTTCTGCTGTTTGAGCTTTCTGTTAACTCCGAGGGACTGGAGCCCTGCCTGTTGTTGTTCTGTGTAGTTTGGTGGAGGCTGGGTACCCTCGTGAGTCTTTTGAAGTGTTCTCGTTTAGGTTCAGGCATTCTGTAAATTTTTCAGTTTGTCCAGATTGCGCCGTTATGCAGCTGGATTTTCGGCCCAAACGACACAACTTGGAAGTAATGCCTCGAATCGTTGTGTTCACTTTTTTGGGGTGTTACAGTTGGTATCAGAGCGTAGTTTTAGATCTTTTATACTGCCTACATCGTAGGTGTTTAGTCCTTCATAGCCTCTCGCAAGGAGCTCGTCGGGTCATCAACAGGTTTGCTTTACTTAGTAAGTAGTAGGATGTTCGATGTTGAGGTTAATGTGCTTTCCTCTGTGCTGTACTTCTTGTATTGTTGTTGATGTGCTTTGTTTCTTGTGGTTATAGATTATGGCACGTGGTAGAGGTCGTGCAAGAGCAGCTGCTGGTGGTCGAGGTCGGGGTGGTCGCAGGGGTCGAGGTCGGGGGCCCGAGACCAGAACCGACCGTCCGATGCACCATAGGTTGAGCACTCCGAGCATCGTGAGGGGCTCAACCAGGATGTCCCAGTGGTCGAGGAATCAGCTGGGAAGAACTTAGGAGCCCAGGAGAGGGCAAATGTTCAAGCACCAAACGTGCAAGCACCGTCGCCAGTTGCTGAACTCGTGGCAGGCATTCAACAACTGATCCAGGCGAATATAGCAAGTCAAGCTAACCAGACGGCTATGTTCACTCAGGCCATGGAGGCCCTAGCATCCCGAAGTCAGGAGCCAACACCTGCGCAGAATCCAGGGGTTGCATCGACTTTCACGCGTTTAGGCGGCGTAAGAACCGGATACCCGGAGGATTTCAAGAAGTATGACTCGCCTTTCTTTGATGGGCGATGACCATGTAGTTTGCCAAGCATGGTTTGCGCAGTGGGCGATATCCTAAGTCGAATGGGTTGCCCCGAGCACCAGAAATTTCAGTGCGAAGTCTATGCGTTAAGGGGAAGTGCTCTCCTGTGGTGGCGAGTCATGCAGACGGTCCATAGATGTCGATCTGCGGGACCAATAACTTGGGCGCAGTTCCAAGAAGCGTTCTACGAGAAGTACTATTCGGCTGTGCTTAGAATTGACAAGAAGGCTGAGTTTGTACAACTCAAGCAAGGGCCGAACCAGACGGTTGAGGAGTACGAGCATGAGTTCACATCATTATCTCGGTTCGCCCCTGATATGGTAGATACAGAGAAGAAGAAGGTTGAGTGTTTCCTCACAGGTTTGCGAGGAGGTGTACGTGGATCGACAGTTGCTCACGATCCCAAGACGTACGCCGCAGCAGTTCGAGTGGCATCCCTGATTGATACAGACCTGAGACTGCATGGGTTCGTTTTCAGCCAGAGTTCAGGGGCAGGTCAGAGTTCTGGAACCAACCAAAAGAGGAAGTTTGAACAGGCCTTTGCTAGGCCAAACAGACACTGAACTCGAGGGCAATGAGACCAGCAGAGCACCAAACAGGGGTTCATGTCTCATGTGTGGAGTTCAGCACAGTGGAACTTATCATGCAGCTAATAAGATCTGCAATAATTGTGGAAAGTTGGGACACTTGTCGATTGTGTGCGGCGGGAGTCGAGAGATCGGCGAGTTTGTTATAATCGTGGAAAGCTCGGGCACTGCCCAAAGCTCAGTCTGTGAAGGCAAGAAGGACGAGTCCGAAAACCGCCGAGGGGTGGAGTTTATGCGAGTGCAAATAGGAACGCAGGAGGTTCCGGTCTTTGTGGTACAAACTACTACTACCGTTCTTGGCCACTTGGCCCTTGTTCGCTTTTGATTCTCGATCCTCGCACTCTTTTATTTCTCACTTTGTATTTGTGAGACAAGCCTAGTTAGAGGTAGAGCCTTTAGACGTTGACTGGCAAAGCTAGCTACCCTGTGGGTAGAGAGTTAGTAGCTCGGGAAAAAGTTAAGTCCGGTCGTAGTGGTAACAGTCGCGTGCTAGATGTGGCGTTGGTTGTCTTTGGATATGAGCGACTTCGATGTAATCCTCGCATGGATTGGTTGTCTGCGAACCATGCCAACATCGATCGTCATTGTTGAGGTTGTGTTTCGGCCTCGTGAAATCCGGGCAAGTTCAAGGGAATTGAGACCGAGAAATTCAAGATGATTTCACTCTCAAGGCAAAGAAATTGATAAGTGAAGGAGCTTGGGCTCTCTTGGCGAGTGTTATCGATACAAAGAACAAAGGGCCGAGTTGAGCTCGGTTCTGTTGTTCGAGAGTTTGCGATGTGTTCCCCAAGAGTTGCCCGGTCTACCCCCCCGTTCGTGAGGTAAACTTCAATATTGAGCTTGAGCTCGAACGACTCGTTTGTCTAAAGCTCCCTCACCAATGGCACCAGCCAGAATTGAAGGAGCTTAAGACTCAGTTGCAGGAACTTCTAGACAAGGGGTTCATCCGTCCAAGTGTCTCACCTTGGGGTGCGCCCGTGCTGTTTGTAAAGAAGAAAGACGGGTCGATGCGATTATGCATTGACTACCGAGAGCTGAACAAGGTAACAGTGAAGAACAAATACCCTTTACCTAGGATCGATGACTTGTTTGATCAACTGCAAAGAGCGGCAGTGTTTTCTAAAATCGACCTACGGTCAGGGTACCATCAGTTAAGAATCAAGGATGAGGACATTCCGAAGACTGCTTTCAGGTCCAGGTACGGACACTATGAGTTCACGGTGATGTCCTTTGGCTTGACGAATGCCCCAGCAGCATTTATGGAGCTAATGAACAGGGTATTCAAGGAGTTCTTAGACACCTTTGTG
This sequence comes from Trichosanthes cucumerina, assembly GCA_036507285.1. NCBI lineage: Eukaryota > Viridiplantae > Streptophyta > Magnoliopsida > Cucurbitales > Cucurbitaceae > Trichosanthes > Trichosanthes cucumerina. The sequence goes on along the minus strand of CM071835.1, from coordinate 76,656,135 downwards.
ATCGTCTTCATTGACGATATTTTGGTGTACTCCAGGTCAGAGGAAGAGCATGAAGTGCATTTGAGGGAAGTGTTGGCAGTTTTGAGGACCAATCTATTGTATGCAAAGTTCTCCAAGTGTGAGTTCTGGTTGCAGCGAGTTGCCTTCCTAGGACACGTGGTGTCTAAAGAAGGTGTGACGGTGGATCCTGCTAAGATTGAGGCAGTGCCAGATTGGCCTCATCCTAAAATCTGCTTCGAAGTGCGAAAGCTTCTTGGTTTGGCCATTATTACAGGAGGTTTGTTAAGGATTTCTCCAAGATAGCCACACCCTTGACTCAGTTAACTCGAAAAGAAAATCCGTTCGTGTGGTGTGAAGCTTGTGAAGCGAGTTTTCAGGACCTCAAGCATAGGTTAGTCTCTGCACCTGTGCTTGCAGTACCTGATGGCTCAGGAAGTTTTGTGGTCTACAGTGATGCTTCCAAGAAAGGTTTGGGTTGTGTGTTGATGCAGAATGGAAAGGTGATCGCCTATGCCTCTCGTCAGTTGAAGGATTACGGCGGAATTACCCAACCCATGACTTGGAATTGGCTGCCGTAGTCTTCGCTCTGAAGATATGGCGTCACTACTTATATGGAGAAAAGATTCAGATGTACACAGACCACAAGAGCCTCAAGTATCTTTTTACTCAGAAGGAGTTGAACATGAGACAACGCAGATGGCTGGAGTTAGTAAAAGACTATGAGGTTGAGATACTGTACCATCCGGGCAAAGTAAACGTTGTTGCGGATGCCCTTAGCAGAAAGGTGGCTCACACCTCAGCCCTAGTCACGAGACAAGTTCCCTTGCGTTCAGAGATGGAACGCGCAAAAATAGCAGTTGTGTTGAGTCAGGTCACAACTCAGCTGAATCAGTTGTCGGTACGGCCGACCTTGAGGCAACGGGTTATTGAGGCGCAATAGGGAGACTCTAGTCTTGAGGACTGTTGGCGCCAGGCAAGAAGTGGCGAGGAAAGTGAATTCTCTGTAACATGCGAGCAGCATGTGGACTCTTTGTCGGGGGCGTTTGTGTGTTCCTGCGGAGGGTGGTCTCAAGGAGGAAATTTTGGTTGATGCTTATAACTCTCCTTTTTCAGTGCATCCTGGAAGCACTAAGATGTATCAGGACTTGAAATCATTCTACTGGTGGCGTGGAATGAAAAGAGATGTGGCAGAGTTTGTCGTGAGATGTTTGGTGTGCCGCCAAGTTACAAAGACAAGAGACAAAACCAGCGGGTTGTTGCAAATCACCGGAAGTACCCTAGTGGAAGTGGGAAGAGATCTCCATGGACTTTATTTCGGGATTGCCCCGAACAACGAAAGGATTCACAGTGATCTGGGTGATTGTGGACAGACTAACCAAGTCCGCTCACTTTCTGCCTGGTAAGCCTACCTATACGGTTGAGAAGTGGGCACATCTGTTCATGGAAGAGATAGTAAGGTTGCACGGAGTCCTAGTGAAGATTGTGTCTGACAGAGACCCGCGGTTCACCTCGAACTTCTGGGTGAGTTTTCAGAGAGCCCTAGAGGCTCAGAGTAACTTTAGTCAAACGCTTCACCCACGCATCAATGCCGACGGAAAGGGTGAACCAGTTACTGGAGGATATGCTTCGGGCATGTACGCTAGACTTCACAGGTAGTTGAGACTCACACCTTCACCTAATGGAGTTTGCTTATAACAATAGTTACCAGACAACTATTGGTATGGCCCTTTCCGAAGTCCTGTATGGGAGAAGGTGCGAGGACCCAGCAGTGTTGGGGAGAGGTTGGTGAACGGAAATTATTGGGACCCGAGTTGGTCCAAGTGACAAATGAGGCCATACTGAGAAGATCGGGGCAGGATGTTAACGACACGAGTAGTAGGCGTAAGAATTATGCTGCGATGTCGCGCGCCGAGTTGGAGTTTGCCGTTGGGAACCTTGTATTCTTGAAAGTTGCACCTATGAGGGTGTGTTACGAGGTTCGGTAAGAAAGGAAAGCTAAGCCCGAGGTTTGTTGGTCCTTTCGAGATTCTCGAGCGCATTGGACCGATGGCATACCGGTTGGCCCTACCGCCGCCCCCTTGCGTCGGTTCATGACGTGTTTCATGTGTTGATGTTTGCGGCGTATGTGCGCGATGCCTCGCACGCCATCGACTTTGAGCCGCTGAAGTTAGACAAGGATCCGAGTTATGAGGAAAAGGTCAGGCAAATTCTTGCTCGTGATAGCAAAGTCCTGAGGAACAGGGAAATCCGTTTTGTGAAAGTCCTTTGGCAGAACCACCATCTCAAGGAAGCCACCTGGGACCGCGCGGAGGAGATGAGAGCAAGCTATCCAGAGCTGTTCGAGAACTAGCTACTTTCGAGGACGAAAGTTTCTAAGGTGGGTAGACGTAACAGTCGGTTAAAAAAAAAAAAAAGAAGGAAACGAAGCAGGGGCGAAACTTTCGCCCCCACTCAGGCGTTCAACGCCCGCTAGCCGTTTCGGCCAGCGAGGCTCCCTCTTCTCCTCTCCATTTCTGCCTCTTCTTCTCCCCTTTCTCCCTCTCTCGCTCTCACTCTCTCGAAGCTCCCTCTCCTCACCGTCTCTCTCTCTCTCTCTCTCCCCCGCCGAACTCCCTCTCCTCACCGTCTCTCTCTCTCTTTCTCTCCCTCACCGTCGCTCTCTCGCCTCAGGTCTTCGCCGCCGCCGCAAGCAGACGCTCCTCGCCAGACGCCGTCGTCCGTCGCAGCTGAAGCCGCCGGCGTGCTCAGATCCGCGAGACCCACACATTTTCTCACCCGGTTCTGGATAGATCGGGCCGTGAGGATTCCAGATCTGCCACCCACGCGCCGCCGCCGTCACTTTCACGCACCACCGCCGTCACTTTCACGCGCCGCCGCCGCCGCCTGCAGAGCCGCCAGTCGTCCCCTTCCGTCAGGTCGCCTCGGTTCCTTCCTCAGTCCGTTTTGGCGCTCCATGGGTGAGTTTCGCTCCTCTTATTTAGTTTGGTTGCGATAAGTTCTTTGTACTTTGGTTTATTAAATTGTGCGTGTTTCGTTAGGAGCTGGGAAGTTGAGCACGCCACGTTACTCAAAGTCGCTCGTTGTCGTTGGCTTTCACTGTAGTAGTTGTTTGGACTAAACTATCCCTAAGTGTAGGGCTTAGGGGCACGTTGCATGTATTCACCTGTTTGAAAGTTGTTTTGGGTCGTAGTAGTATGTTAGGATATGAGAAGTGTAATTGTGCCTGACTCATGCTCTTTTGATGTTCGTTGCATATCTGTACTGAAACCCAAACTTGTTGGTTCAGGGGTTAATTGTCTGTTAGTCCCACGTGAATAGTAGCTTGTAGAGCCAAAGTAGTTTGTGCTGAGAACTCTGATTGTGTCAGTTGCTATGATTGTTTGTCCCGAGCCTGGTTGCCCCGTGCTTAGTCTGTAGTGACTCGGGAAGTGCCGTTGAGCCTTAGGATTGTAGTTAGCACAACTAGCCCTAGTGCAGGCCCAAGTCCTAAGTATCTGTGTAACCCTTAGTAGACTGAGACTCGAGGTTGGCGAGATGACGATGATGTTATGGGATGTGATGGTCCGCCCTCCATCCAGTTGTGCGACTCGGGGGTATGATCCCTGGAGTCAGAGGGGTTGGATAGAATCCTTCGCCCTAGTGCAGGCCCGGGAATGAGTCCGAGGTCGATTGTGCGCGGTAGTACCGCTTTGATGCTTATGGGATGTGGTGGTCCGCCCCCATCCAGTTGTGCGACTCGGAATGTGATCCTTAGAGTCAGAGGGGTTGGATAGAGTCCTTCGCCCTAGTGTAGGCCTGGGGATGAGTCTCTTGGCCACGTGCTGCCAACCCAGTCTAGGAGCTAAGGGTAGGACAAAACTGAGAAAACTGAGTAAGAGTAGGGCTAGGATGCGTGTTGAGGTTGTTTGGCGGGCTAGGTGTCGTGTTTAGCTAAGTCTAAGGTCGTGCTTATGTTCTTTATTCTTGGACGAAGTGGGCTGCTTACTGAGTATTTTTATACTCATTCCTTCTTTATTTCTTCTTTTGTTGCAGGTAAGGCAAACCAGTGAGATGACCACCGACGACGAGACCCCTGCGAGGCTATGGAAGACTTGTAGGACTTAGGGGTTGCATTAGGAGTTGTGCTTTCATTTTCTTTCCTTCTGTTGCGTTGTTATTCTTTCGTTATGTTTTGAACTTAGTTTGTATCGTTCCTGTTTCGTTGGATCAAAGCATGTTCTGTTATTTTCTTTCGTTTTCAAAGCATGCTCTGTTGTTTGAGCTTTCTGTTAACTCCGAGGGACTGGAGCCCAGCCTGTTGTTGTTCTGTGTAGTTTGGTGGAGGCTGGGTACCCTCGTGAGTCTTTTGAAGTGTTCTCGTTCAGGTTCAGGCATTCTGTCAATTTTTCGGTTTGTCCAGGTTGCGCCGTTATGCTGTTGGATTTTCGGCGCGAACGACACAACTTGGAGGTAATGCCTCGAATCGTTGTGTTCACTTTTTCGGGGTGTTACAGAAGTCTATCAATGATAGAAGCCTATCACTATCACTGATAGACTTATAGCTTTTATCACTGTCAATGATTTCTTGCTTTTATTCTTTTTTAATATTTTATTCATGTATTTGATTCAGTCCACAGTGATTGAGATCTATTAGTGATAGAAGCCTATCACTATAACTGATTGAAGCCTATCATTGATAGATATCGATCATCAGACACAAGCTATATTGTGTAGTAATTGAAGTCTATCTGTGATTCAAGTCTATCACTGATAGATATTAATCCCCAAACGCAAGCTACATAGTGTAGTGATTGAATTCTACCTACGATCGAAGTCTATCACTGATAGATATTGATCACCAAACACAAGCTATATTGTGATAAACTTCAATCACAAATTCTCTTTAATGTTGTAATTCATAGCATAATCAGAGCATAAACTTCACAAATAAACATAGAATAAATTTTTATCACAAATAACCAAGAGCTCAAATGTTGTAATACAGAGCCGGTAGGTTTGAGGAAAACAAAAAACATAAAAAAATGTTTTAAAAAAAATGAAGAATTAAGGAAACCAAAGCCCCAAAATGAAAGATCACATACCAAAATTCTAAATAAGGTTTGCTTTGATTTCTTGGAATTTAATCGTATAAATGTGAAACCAGATAAATTAAAAAAAAAAAAAGTTATTACGTGAATTGCGAAGACGAAGAACGAGTTGCGAAAACCAGAGAAAAAAACTCTAATTGAACGATACACGAAGAAGAAACTACAAAGAATAAGAACAAACTCTAATAGAAGGAAAAAGAAATAAACGTGAATCATGGAAGGGTAAAATAGGAATTAAGAATATTTTTAAAAATATTTGCCCCATTTGCAATTATTTTTAAATCTTGCTATGGTTGTAAATAATAATCTCAATTTTGCTACCCATCACAAATACTTTAGATTATAATAAGTTGATCATTTTTTTAATTCAATAAAACCAAATCTTCCATTTTTAAAGGGGTAAGTGATACTTTGACCCTTTGAATTATGTTATATTTTAACATATTTGTTTTTTTCCTTTTCTTTTTTTTTAAAGAATACTTTTGGTCATTGTGATTTCATTATATCATTTAGTTTTTAAACTGTTATTTGTTATGATTTAATCTGTGTATTTTAAGATTTATAACAATTTAGATTTTGTTTGATAACTATTCAGATCTCATTTGATAATTATTTAATTTTTGGATTTTTCTTTTAACAATTAGGCTTGTTTTTCACCGTTTTCACCATTTTTCTTCAACTTCTCTATAATGATTTCCAACCATTTGAGGTTTTAGCCATAATTCAACAAAAAATAAGATTTTAAAAACTATTTTTTTTTTAGTTTTCAAAACTTAAGTGACTTTTGAAAACATAGGTAAGAAGGAGACAGGAAAACATAAAAAATCCACAAGTGAAAATAATATTTTTAGACTTAATTTTCAAAAACCAAAAAACTTAAAACAAATAGTTATCAAACGGGCCTCAGCTTTTATATTTTAGTTTTTGAAAATTAAGCCTATAGACACTACGATTACTTATGGGTTTCTTTGTTTTGTTATCTACTTTTACAAATGTTTTTAATATCCAAACTAAGTTTTGAACTAAAAAATATAGTCCCCATTTGATAATCGATTTTTTTTTGTTTTTAGTTTGTGAAAATAAAGTTTATAAACACTGGTTTTATCTATGAGATTCTTTGTTTTGTTATCTACTTTCTAGTCATATTTCAAAAAACCAAGCAAAGTTTTAAAAACTAAAAATAGTTTTTTTAATTTTTTAATTTTTTAAAAATTTGATTAATAATTCAAATATTTTTTTAAAAAATGTAAAAACTATGATAAGGAAATTGTAGGAAAACAAACATAAACTTCAGAATTCAGAAAATAAAAACAAAATGGTTATCAAATGAGAGAATAACTTTTTTTAGAAAGGCTAAAAACTAAATGGATATCAAACGTATCTCAATCATCGAACTGTAGTTGTAGCAATTTACTATTGTTCTTTCAAATACATAACAATTTAGTCTTTATGGTAAAGAATGTTGTTAAGATTTAATGAGATTTCTTATATATGTAGATCATAAGTCTTACTCGATGCTAGTTGAGTTATGTTCTTGTTGGCGAGATGGATGTGTTTATAAACTACAAAGATTAAACCGTTACATAATAAAAATTGACAATTTATTTTTATGAGATTTTTCAGAGTAGATACTAAATTGTTATAAATTTGAAAGTATGAAGACTAAATTGTTTTATTTTAAAGTTCATAGACTAAATTATTGATACAAATTTAAAAGTATTAGGATTAAATCGTTATATACTAAGTTTGAAGATTAAATTATTGTTTTAATTAAACATGAAAAGTGGTTTTTAGTTTATTTATTTATTTTGGTTAAGAATCCCAACAAAATTTTTACGTTATAATAAGAGAGAGAGAGGGGGGAAATGCAACTTTTCTTAGATCTCACAATACGCTATATGCTATTAATATTTAAATGCACTTTTTGTATGGTATTTGAAAAGATTACTTACAAAAACATATTTTAAACAATAAATAAATAAAGTTTTCTTCTTTTTGTTTATTTATTTGTTTATGTAGTACTCTTACACATTACTTCTATAGTGAGTTCTAAGCAAAGTTATATTTAGACCAATTGCCAACTATTTTATATTATGAGGTCATCATTCCTTGCCCATATATAATTATATTTCCTTTTTCCATTTACAAAAAGTCCCTGCAATTTCATTACCTATTTAATATATTTTTTTAATTTCCTTCTAGACAATGTTATAATCATCTCTTTAGAATGTACTTTTTGGACTAACTTAGGTGAGGTTTGAGCTCTTTTTGAGAACGTTTGGACCACATCTATGGAGTAATGTTTGCTTCATAGGCATTATAAAGTGATCTAGGACTAGAATCGAGTACGTATAATTTCTGTTTTAGACTATGCTTAGTGAAATATGAATAATAAAAAGCTTTAGTTTGTGTCATCTCTATATTCAGTTTATCAAAGTAAACATAACTAAAAAATAATAGACATCTACTTGATAGCATGCAAATATACTATCTTATTTCTTATATTTCAGTTAGTTTTTATACTTAAAATTTGGGCTTTCATGGCATTTTATGGTTAATTTCAGGAAACCGAACTTGAGAACCAAAAATAGAGTGTTTGACACCATCTTGGTGCAATTTGGAGCATGTATATGATTAATTGAAGACCCAAGAAAAATATAGATGTATTCTTAGTATAAGAAATATTCTAAGAGATTCTATATCGAATCACGATTCCAACGCATCAAACCAGATGCCAATCGGACACTCGAGCGAAACGATATGGCAAAAATGGTTGCAGTGGGTTGTCTGGCCGCAAGGGTAGCATTGAGACGCTGCCTCTAGCATCTCAACGCTACGGAAAACGAAAAAAGGAATTGTTTTATGTGGCACAACGTTGCGACGTTGTCTCTAGCGTCTCAACGCTGTGCCAATTTCCTATATATACATCCTTATAAGCCCATTCAACGGGGGAACCAATTTGGAGACCTAAAATACCCTAAAAATGATTTCTACACTAATTTTAGGTTGAGGAGGACTATTTTGGTGGTGAGGAACGTGAGTTCAAGCTGTAGATCGTGGTGAGGTTCGAGAACAAAGATCAACACAACCCATTATAACTTTTCTTTCTCTTTCTTAGTTGTATTTCTTTTTATGGATTTTAGTGATAAGTTTAGTAGGTTTATTGTTCAAATTATGTGGGACTAAACTTTGTTTAGAGATTGATTAGCCGATAAACTATTTGTCTTAGTTTGAGTTTATTGATTTAAATTACAATATCTTTGTGTGGGTTTGATGTTCTTAATGCTTGTAGGCTTTTGGCAAAAGTTTACATGTTTCATTCGCTTTAATTGTTGCTTGAAAAAGAACTAATTAGGCTAGAATAATAAATTGCACATCTATTTGTAAATCCTTGCATGAGAATGAAGGGTTCTCTTAGAAGCATCATAGGAAGTAATTTATATCCATGTTATTTTATTAAAATTTAGACAAACATGTTAGACTTATAAAATTACATGAGTTCATATTGAGCTTGAGAGAGTCTTTTGGTCTTTTAAACTTTCTACTCACAGGGTTGCATGTTTAATCTTTAATTAGTTGACTAAGGAATTAGTTTAATTGGTGAAATTAATTCCCCAAATTCTCCTAAATTGTGTCTCCCATTATCTTTTGCTTTTTAGTTTAATTCTTAGATTTAGACTATTTCCAATTGATTTGGTTCTCTAAATAATGTTAATCGAGATTAGTTACGGTAATTAAATGAATTACGAAACTCAATCCCTGAGATCGACCCTGGCCACTTTTACTACAAATTTAAGATGTCTAGGTAAATAAATTATTATTTGATAGGGTATTCCACAAGTCTCTTTTATCAAATTGGTGTCGTTGCCGGGGATTGACGCATTTTAATTCATTTAATATTGTAAAGAAATTATATTCTTTAATTTAGAGGTTTTTATTTTATTTTATTTTTCAAATTTTTATTCTTATTTCTTTATTTATTTTTATTTCTTTATTATTTTATTTTGGTTGTTTTGTTTTATTTTGTTGTTCGAGTTGTTGTCTCCTATTATTGGTTGTGCTGATTTTTGTGTAAAAATATAGATTTAAATTTTTATGATTTAGAGTATAGCGTTTCATAATTTTAGTTCTTCGCCAATATACTATCCCCCTTATGACCCTAGGTATATGAATCACGATTTCTCTGGATACCAAATGTCTAATTCTTACCATTATAAATCTATGATTTATGAAAATTATTTTTATGGTAATCATATAGGCACTTGGACCTAAAATTTTTCCTACCCCAACCAATCTATAAAAATTCATCTCTTGTAGATTTATTAAATGAATACATTTTAGAGTTAAGGGTTAAAATTCGTGTCATATTGAATTAGAGAGGTAGGATAGGATACAAGCTAAAGTGGTAGAAATTAGGGCAACACTAAATGGAATGACTCATCAACTTAATCAAATAGTTGAATCCCTTAAGGCCTTACATGAGCAAATTTTTTTCATTGCCACTGAAGAAGAGCATCCTAGGAGGACTTATGCAAATGATAGTAAGGATGAGTTGGAGAAGATTGAAACACACCAAAAACAGGTTTGTGAGGTAGAAAATGGTAATGCAATCACTTTGGCAGAAGGAATTCAGGTGATAGAGTTCGAGACTGAAAAGTCTCCCCTCCCTTTATCTCCAAAAGTTTCTTTTAATCTTGATAAACATTTTTCCTATATTCACGAGTCTTGTTTTGAATTTTGTTCTTTTATTTCAGTAAATAAAAATAACAAAAATATCTATCTCTTAGTTGTCCAAGAAAAACAAGAAACCCTTCTAGACTTATAAGGTTATATTGACTCAAGCAAGAAGGGTCCAAAGAAATATGAGCAATTTTATGTGCTTTCATGCCAACCATGGGTCCAGTCTAGCTAAAAACATTAAAGAAAGCGCTTCTTGGGAGGCACCCCAAGTTTCTAGTTTCTAGTTTTTATATTTATATTTATATTTTAGTTTGTTTATTTTCTTTCATAGTTTCTTGTTCTGTGTCAATAATTTGTGTCCTTTCCTTTGCTTCGTAGGCACTTGCATCTTTCTACCTTGCCAATAAAAGAGACGATTAGATCAGATCTCTATTACTCAAGACAGTACTGTTCACTTTCTCCCATTTATATGTTCTTATGCATGTAGTTTATTGTATACATTGAGGGTAATGCATAGTTTAAGTTTGGGGGTGAGAGTACTTTGTACTTAATTTTTTTAGATAATCCTGAGTATGTGTTGAATTGTATGATTGGTCTTATGCATAAACATGATCAGGACACGAGCTAGGATGAGATTTAATTAACAAATTATGTGATTTCTATGAAATATGAGAGCATGCTCTGAAATTGAGTAAAATTAAAAATTTTCTTGATTTTCCTTGCAATATCTATGCACATAGCCTTTGATCCAATAGTTTTGAATGCTTAGAACAAAGTTATTAGGTTTAAAAATTTGATGTCACCTCGATAGGCTTGAGAACTTATTTGAGAGTCAATCTGCATGATAGTGTATGTAAATGACAATATGAATTACAATGCCTATATTGATTTTTGTGCTTGATGAAAAGAAAATAGTTGCATATTCCAATCAAAGTATGATTAAAAGAATCATGGACAAAAAGAGCTACTTTCGCTATGAACAGTTAAGCCACTCCTTGAGCAAGTGCTCTGGGTAAGGGTCCCTGCAGTGGATGTGTGAAAGTTATGGTTCTTGAAATAGAGTGAAAAAGGCAAGTTTAGAAGTGATCAACACAGCTTATGTAATTAAGAGCTTAAACAAGTTTTTACCATCTTGAGTGTATGGAGACTGAATAATTGAACATTGAGCCAATGTAGGGAGAAGTTGAATAGCGAACCTTATAAAGTTATTCTGGGCTAGTAAAGATGAAAGGAAAGAGGGCTAATCACACACACACACAAGAATAATTAGGAAGAGTTTTAAAATACACAATGAATGAGTATGTTTAAATGCTTCCTAAAATTGTTTAGTTTTAGTACTTAGATCATTGAGGCTCGAGTTATATTTATGCATAGGAGAAATCTATTCATGGTTTTGTTTTGTTTTGTTCGAGACTAGCAAAAGCTTAAGTGTGGGGGTATTTGATAGCATGCAAATATGCTATCTTATTTCTTATATTTTAGTTAGTCTTTATACTTAAAATGTGGGCTTTCATGATATTTTGTGGTCAATTTCAAGAAACCGAGCTTGAGAAGCAAAAATAGAGTGTTCGAGACCATTTTGGTGCAATTTGGAGCATGTGTATGCTTAATTGAAGGCTCAAGAAAAATATAGATGTATTTTGAGTATAAGAAATATTCTAAGAGATTCTACATCGAATCACGATTCCAACGCATCAAACCTGAGGTCATTCGAACACCCGAGCAAAAAGATATGAAAAAAATGGTTGCAATGGGTTGTCTGGCCACAAGGATAGCGTTGAGACGTTGCCCCTAGCGTCTCAACGCTACGAGAAATGCAAAAAGGAGTTGTTTTATGTGGCACAACGTTGCGATGTTGTCCCTAGCGTCTCAACGTTGTGTCGATTTCCTACATATACATCCTTATGAGCTCATTCGATGGGGGAACAAATTTGGAGACCTAAAATACCCTAACAACGATTTCTACGCTAATTTGGGTTGGGGAGGACCGTTTTGGAGGTGAGGAACGTGAGTTCAAGTTGTAGGTCGTGGCGAGGTTCGGGAACGAAGATAAACACGAACCATTAGAGTTTTTCTTTCTCTTTCTTAGTTGTATTTCTTTTTATGGATTTTAGTGATAAGTTTAGTAGTTTTATTGTTCAAATTATGTGGAACTAAACTTTGTTTAGGAATTGATTAGTTGCTGAACTATTTGTCTTAGTTTGATTTTATTTGTTTAAATTTACAATATCTTTGTGTGCTTTTAATGTTCTTAATGCTTGTAGGCTTTTGGCGAAAGTTTACATGTTTCATTAGTTATTTTTTGGGATTTATGCTCGAAACTCGTGTATCTGTAATTTTTCAAGGAAATTTATAAAAGTGTTATTTTTTCCTTAAACCTTGTATTCTCGCAATTACAAACTTAAATCCAATAAAATAAGCTTCATGGTCACATTTAGGAGATCTTGAACCGTGTGTGGTTCACACATAGCTAAGATCAAGTTCAAGTAGATGACCCGAATGGTCTATAGTACATGGATAAAAATTGGGAACCTCATCTTGGTAACACTATGGATGCAACCCACTTTGTATTTGATACAAACGAGGCGATCCAGCTCGTTCATGTAATTGACATACAAGGGGAGACATCCTGTGCGATGAGATTATACAAGACTGGACAGAGAATTACTAGACCACTCTAATAACGTCGTTGATAGATTAGGGCTATTAATTTAATGATGACCATTAGTGACTTAACCTGAATCTTGAGCGAGTTACAAACTCCTGTCTGTGGGGGTTTATCCTTAGACTAGTATGGGTGAGAGTGCTCACAGCTGCCGACTCAATATGTCAACCTTTTCAGAGATGAAACCTCGTAGGGAGCTGAGGACTTAACTTCGCAAGAAGGAATTCACTCGTTCCCGAATTAGGGTAACTAGATAGGTTGCTCCCTTAAGAACTGTATCCAGGTCTCGAGCAACAGGGCCCCTCCCTCTCGCTGGTCTGAGAGGGATATTGTTTATGGTCGGACCGTAAACTTGTTGTTCATTAGAGGACCAGTGGTGCTTAAGGAGCAAGAAGTAGCCACATAGGTAAAACGGTAAATTGACCCAACTGTGACTACGAACGACCTGTGAAGGGTTGACTCATGGTCATTGGTTATATCAATGGACACAACTTGTCCTACAGTGAGAATAGTGCAACTACGAGTCTATAGTGGAGTGACTCGTAGTTAACGGATATTGATTAACGGGATCAAAGAGTTTGATTAGTTAATCTCGTATCATTAGAGCTCATAATCTGTAGATCCATTAGGTCCCTCGGTTGTCTCAATATGGAAATAATGAAGGTATAAAGTTTTGGATTGAATTTGAAGTGTTCAAATTCAATTTAGGGAATTATATCAATTATATATGATGTAATGGATTTAGAATATAGTTTAATGTGAATATGATTCATAATAAACTATATTATTGTCTAACTATGAAAATTAAGACATAATTAGAGAAATTAATTTGAGAGATATGTAAATTGAATATGATTCAATCTAATTTCCTCTTTATGTAAATATGATTTACATAATAAGGTATTTGATACCTTATATTATGCATTTATGCAAATTGATTTTGCATAATGCATAATTAGTGAAAATAGTGGCATAATCGGTGGAGAATTTGTCTCCACCCACATTTGCTATATAAGCATCCATTTGGATGCAAATTGTGGCACTTAAGTCATTTGGCAAGTTTTGCATTCTAGAAAAAGACTTTCTCTCTCAAATTCTCTCTACAACATTCCTCTTCCGAAAAGGAGTTCACACTTCTCTCCATCTTCTAGAGAACAACCGAGAAGACTCATTCGAAAATAGATTACGAGAAGACTTATGTCTTCAAAGGTAATCCCTAATCTAGTATGCTTTCATAGTTAGACTTAGCATTTAGTTTTCTGTTTTTGTCAATTTCTATGTGAACATAATCAAGAACAAAGACGATCAATCGCTTCCGCATCGGGATTCCATTCCTTCAAAATGTAACAGAGCCATTGTTGCTCTTGATTATGTTATAAATTTCTCAAAAACTATAGCATTCAATTTGGTGAAATTTTTATGGTTTGTAAAGGATGTTTACATAATTTGACATTTAGATTTACAATTCTGTTGAATCCTTCAAGGAGTTGTAAATCGAGTCTGTAAGTCTGTGTCGGTCATTGCAAGGAGTTGTTGTGAAGAAACGGAGTGGCTACGGACAAAAAGTGGAGCTTGCTGTTCTGGAACAGAGCACGACGTTGCAATTCTGTTCATTAGCATTGCAACGCCGCGCAAACAAATTTTGACACGCTGCAGGCGCGATGTTGAAATGTCGTGCGCAATGAGCACGCTGCAAGGCGTTGAGGTGCACAACGTTGCAAAGCCGTGCACTAGTGGGTAGTGTGTTGGGATTTATGCCCTAACCTTGTGTAATTTTGATCCAATAAATAAAGGGCTATTTGTTTTGATAAAATTACAGTCTTGTTTTATAAATCCAATAAACTAAGCTCGAAGGTTATAATATATATCTTGAACATCAATGTAGTGGACACTATTTGGATTGAGTTCAAGAATATAACCTAAATGGTCTATGGTATAAGAATAAGGTTGGAAACCTCATTCTGGTAACACCATGGATGCGACCCACTTTGTAATTAGTACAAATGAGGTAATCCAACTCATTCATGTAGTTATGCGAGTGGGGGCATCCTGTATGAAGAGTTTATACAAGACAGGACCGAAAATTATTAGTCTAACCAGTGTAACACCGTTAACAGGATAAGACTAGTAATTTAAAGATGGTCATTAGTGACTCGACCTGAATCCTGAGCGAGTTAAGAACTCCTGCTTTTAGGGGTTTGTCCTTAGACTAGTATGGGTGATAGTGGCCTGTAGCCGACTCAATAAGCCTAACTTCTCAGGGACAGAACCTCGTATGCAGTTGAGAACTTAACTGTGCAAGATGGAATTCACTCATTCCTACACTAAGGAATTAGATAGGTTGTTCCCTTAAGATCTGACTCCAGGTCTTAAACAACGTGGCCCCACCCTCTATGAGGGTATGAGTGTATGGTAGGACCTTAGACTTGTTGTTCATTAGAGGATCAGTGGTACTTAAGGAACAAAGAGGTAATCACAGGGGTAAAACGATAATTTAACCCAGCTGTGATCACGAACAACCTGTGAAGGGTCGACTCATGGGTAATGACTATATCAGTGGACACAATATTATCTACAGTGAAGAGAGTGCAACTACAAGTCTATAGTGGAGTGACTTGTAGTTAATGAATATTGATTAACTGGATCAAAGAGTTTAACTCAGTTAATCTCACATCATTGGAGCTCATGAACTGTAGGTCCATTAGGTCCCTCCGTTGGCTCAACATGGTAATATTGAAGGTATAAAGTTAGGAATGAAATTGAAGTGTTCAATTTCATACATGAGGTGTTATATTAATTATATATGATATAATTGATATAATATATAGTTTTAATGTGAATTAGATTCACATATAAACCATATACTAATGAGAGAATAAATGAGGGGTAGGATGGTCATTTCCATCCTATTTCCCTATATATATGGTTGCATGAGATGCAACTAGGTTAAGGAATTTTAAGCCTTGGTTGTGTTGTTGGAAAGGTTCCAAAACACAATCTCTCTCTCACAAAAATATCTCATCTCACCTAAAGGGAACTCACCTTCCTCCCTCACCTAGAGAACAACAGAGAAGATCCGCTGGTAGTGTTCGTGATCGCTTGGGTTCGTGTTGTTGAGATTGTAGCAGTGGGAGAAGGAGCACTCGAAGAAAGGTTCTTCAAAGGTAATCAGTCGCTGTCCATGTTGTTAATATATGCTTAATCTAGTTAAATTTGTTCTTGAATGTAATCTAAGTAACGGTATTAAGAACGTGCGATTCACAATCGCTTCCGCTACGGGATTCGATTCCCTTCGATTGGTATCAGAGCCCAATTGCGTTCTTAATTTTCGTTCTGGATTTTTCAAGAACGAGGTGAGATTTACTGTTTTGCATGAGATGTATGAACGGTTTGCAAATTAGATGATTACGATTTTGACACTTAGATTTACAATTTTTCCATTGAATCGTTCAATGTAAGGACCCAGTGTTTTGAGCAATTTTAATTTTAAATCGAGTCTGTAAGTCCGTGTCGATCGAGGCAAGGTGGTTGCTGAAAAGATCGGAGCGAAAACGAGCAAGAAATGGTGATTTCACTTTTCTGTTTGTGTGCTACGTTGCAACGCTGCGCTTACGGAAGGAGCGCGCAGGAGACGACAGGGTTGCAACGCTGTTATCAGCGTTGCAACGCTGCTGATGAGGTGCGTTTCAGCCAGCAGAAGAGGACAAACCGCAGCGTTGCAACGTTGGGATCAACGTTTCAACGCCACAGACGTTTCACGCAAAGAAACAACAGGCAGAAACAGATTTTTTAATTATATATTAATTATAAAAATGTTTTATATTTAATATATTTAATTTTAATTAATATAATTAGATTATATTAATTAAAATTGAATTTAGGGTGCCAAAATTGGTCTAATTTTGCTACTTAAATTATGCAATTGTTGTGTAATTATTGCCATGCATAATGTATGCTTTTATTTTAGAAATCTCACCTTAGGTTAAACATTTTCATGCATCATTTATAATATAAAAAGTTATATTATATAGTTTGCATGATTAATTAATATAAAGTTGTTATATTAATTTATGGACAGCATTGACATGCATTATATATATATCATGAGATGATTATGCTATGAATGTCTTATTATTCATGTGATGAATGATCAAACACTATAACATAGTATGCATGTCACCTAAGATTAATTATTAGTTTTAAAATGTTTAGAACTTGAAAATAATAGACCTTAGGTTATCTAGTTCTAATTAGATTAGAATTAGGAACCAAATAATTTATAAGCTATGATTAAAAGAGGAACTCTGTCTAAGGAAGGTTCTGTCTAGGCTGGGGTATTTAAGCTGACGGAAACGGAACACCCCTACATGGAAACTGACCTGGGAGTGAAATTTAATCAGAGAGTTTATAAATTACAGTAGCGTCAATGGATTTATTAAGTGGTTAATAAACTAGAAATCCTAGGCTTAATATAAAGAGTTATATTAACAAACATATGATAAAATAAATATAAGAGTTATATTGATTATCGATATAAGAGTTATATTGATAGAGTTAGATAAAACCATTAACCGAGTTTTAGCCTAAATAAGATTCCTATAACTTTAAAGTATCAAGTGGGAGGAAAAGCGTATATGATACATATTTTTCCACCTACGTTATCTCCAGAAAATTCACACCGTGAGACTCATACTTGGACTCGTGGCGCAAACGGGAGCGTCCCCCTTCGGATGGTGTTTGTATGAGTCAATATCAAGGTGAATGGAGAGGATACTTATAGTGAGTGGGAGCAGGTTTAGTGAAAAAAAAACCTACGGTCTCTTTTGTCGGTTTACACCGTTAGACTACTATGGTCAGCCTGCTAGTTTTGCCTGGACCAGACAATCCCTTCGGAGGCTTGATCATAGGGGGATCGAACAAAGTAGACACCTGAAAGGGATAAAGATTTCCTTAGTCTGTTTTTCAATCTAGTCCTCCCTTCGGCGGATTTTATTGGCTGGACACTCTGGGATCTAAAGACAAAGGGTTACACTTACGGGGTACATAAGTTGTGTATGTATCATGACCGAAAAATGGTAACTAAAGCCTATTGGAATAAGAGTTATTCTGACATTAGGTTTTGGTCAAGAGTGTCTTGATCCAGAGGAGGAGTGTTTTTTATTACCCTTCGGTGTCATACATTCTAAACCTTTGGAGTATCATTACAAATTATAAATGACCTAGGAATCATGTGATAATTAGCTAAAACATGATTGGATTAGAGTTATAGCAAGAAACTCATACAAGTTCGTTTGTAAATTTTTCAGCAAAAATGTCTAGCTCTATTATTTCCTTATTGGGTGCGGAAAAGTTAACCGGAGAGAATATGATTACGTGAAAAAACAAACCGAACACTATATTGGTAGTGGATGATATGAAGTTTGTGCTAACTGAGGAGTGTCCTCAGGTGCCGGCTCAAATGCATCACGAAATGTTCGTGATGCATATGATCGATGGATCAAGGCCAATGATAAGGCCAAGGTCTACATGCTGGCAAGTATGTCTGACATATTAGCCAAGAAGCATGAGGGCATGATAACCGCCAAGGAAATCATGGATTCTGTGCAGGGTATGTTTGGACAACAGTCCACACAGGCCCGACACAATGCCCTAAAGTACATATTTAACTCAAGGATTCCAGATGGTACATTTGTTTAGGATCATGTCCTGGATATGATGGTGCACTTTAACATCGCGGAGTCGAATGGTGCTTCCATCGATGAGTCGAGCCAGGTCAGCTTTATTCTGGAAACCCTTCCAGATAGTTTCCTACAATTTAGAAGTAATGTTGTTATGAACAAGCTTACTTTTAACCTTACCTTCCTTCTGAATGAACTCCGGACCTTTCAATCTTTAATGAAAATTCAGGGATCGAAAGGTGAGGCAAATGTTGCCAGTAGGAGTTATCATAGAGGTTCGACCTCTGGGACAAAAACAGTGGCTTCATCTTCTTCTAACCTGAAAGGGAAGAAGAAGAACATGAAGAAGGTTGGTAAAGGGAAACGAGCTGACAAAGCTGCCGCCCAGAAGGGCAAGAAAGTCAAAGAAGTTGCTGACAAATAAAGTGTTTCCACTGCACAGCGTTGCTGATCCTTTTACAAAGGCTCTCATGGATAAAGTATTTGAGAGTCACCTAGAAGGTCTAGGTTTACAAGTCTACCCCAACTAGGGCAAGTGGGAGTATTTTGTACACAAGATTTAAATGTCCTAGTTTATTGTATTTACATTACTGTAATGTTTTAGTACTCCACAAGCTTTAGGTCAAGTGGGAGATTGTTGGCATTTATGCCCTAAACTTGTGTAATTTTGATCAAATAAATAAAGGGCTATTTGTTTTGTTAAAATTACAGTCTTGCTTTATAAATCCAATAAACTAATCTCCAAGGTTATAATATATATCTTGAACATCAGTGTAGTGGACACTATTTGGATTGAGTTCAAGAATATAACCTAAATGATCTATGATATAAGAATAAGGTTGGAAACCTCATTCTGGTAACACCATGGATGTGACCCACTTTGTAATTAGTACAAATGAGGTAATCCAACCCATTCATGTAATTGACATGCGAGTGGGGGCATCCTGTATGAAGAGTTCATACAAGACCGGATCATAAATTATTAGTCTAACCAAAGTAACAGATAATGTGATAAGACTAGTAATTTATAGATGGTCATTAGTGACTCGACACGAATCTGAGCGAGTTCGCACTTCTTTCTTATAGGGGTTTGTCCTTAGACTAGTATGGGTGATAGTGGCTCAGAGCCGACTCAATAAGCCTACCTTCTCTCAGTGACGAACCTCGTGAGGTAGCTGGGAACTTAACTGCAAGATGGAATTCACTCATTCCTACACTAAGGAATTAGATAGGTCATTTCCTTAAGAACCGACTCGGTGTCTTGAACAACGGGCGCCGCCCTCTATGAGGGTATGAGTCTATGGTAGGACCTTAAACTTGTTGTTCATTAGAGGATCAGTGGTGCTTAAGGAACAAAGAGGTAATCACAGGGGTAAAATGGTAATTTGACCCAGCTGTAATCACGAACAATCTGTGAAGGGTCGACTCATGGGCAATGACTATATCAGTGGACACAATATTATCTACAGTGAGGAGAGCGCAGCTACAAGTCTATAGTGGAGTGACTTGTAGTTAATGAATATTGATTAACTTGACCAAAGAGTTTGATCAGTTAATCTCACATCATTGGAGCACATGAACTGTAAATCCATTAGGTCCCTCCGTTGGCTCAACATGGTAATATTGAGGGTATAAAGTTAGGAATGAAATTGAAGTGTTCAATTTCATACATGAGGTGTTATATCAATTATATATGATATAATTGATATAATATATAGTTTTAATGTGAATTAGATTCACATATAAACCATATACTAATGAGAGAATAAAGGAGGGGTAGGATGGTCATTTCCATCCTATTTCCCTATATATATGGTTGCATGAGATGCAACTAGGTTAAGGAATTTTAAGCCTTGGTTGTGTTGTTGGAAAGGTTCCAAAACACAATCTCTCTCTCACAAAAATATCTCATCTCACCTAAAGGGAACCCACCTTCCTCCCTCACCTAGAGAACAACGGAGAAGATCCGGTGGTAGTGTCCGTGATCGCTTGGGTTCGTGTTGCTGAGATTGTAGCAGTGGGAGAAGGAGCACTCGAAGAAAGGTTCTTCAAAGGTAATCACTTGCTGTCCATGTTGTTAATATATGCTTAATCTAGTTAAATTTGTTCTTGAATGTAATCTAAGTAACAGTATTAAAAACGCGAGATTCACAATCGTTTTCGCTGTGGGATTCGATTCCCTTCATAGTGGACACACGAGAGAATTCTGCGAGAAGAGTGGCTCGTGGGCGGTGTTTTTGGTTTTTTTTTTAAATTTTATTATTTATTTATTTATATTAATTATAATTAATATAATTTGATTATATTAATTTTAATTGATGTTTATGATGCCAAATTGTGGTCCAATTTTACTATTTTAACTACGCAATTGTTATATGTTTATTATGTGCATAATGTGTGCCATATAGATTAAAATCCCACCTTAGGTTAAGCATATCTATGCATCATTTTTATAATATAAAGTGTTATATTGTATAGTATGCATGTTTAATTAATATAAGAGTTATGTTAATTATTATGAAAGCATTGACATGCATTTTTCATGTGATGAGTATGTTGTATGTGTTAATTAATTCATGTGATGAATGATCAAACACTATAACATAGAAATGCATGTAACATAAGTTTAATTAACTAGTTTTAGAACCTGTTATTAATTAGATTTAGGTTATCTAGTTCTTGATTTATAAACTATAATTAAAGAGAAACTATGTCTCAGGAAGGTTATGGCTAGGTTGAGGTATTTAAGCTGACGGAAACGGAACACCCCTACTTGGGAACCAACCTGGGAGTGAATTTAATCCAGAGGTTTATAAATTATACTGCGTGAGTGATGTTTATTAAAATGTTAATAAACTTAGACCTAAGTTTATATAAATGGTTTATAGACTTAGGAAACTCCAATGTAAATGTTATATTGGTAGACTTAGGTAAATTATAGCCGAAATTATCTAGGTCATCCCAATTATTTCAAAGTACTTAGTGGGAGGAAATATGTGTATATGATACATTAATTTCCACCTACATATCTCTATTAAGTTCATACCGTGAGATACATACTCGGCCTCGTGGCGCAAATGGGAGTGTCCCCGTTCGGATGGTGTTTATATGGGTCAAAATCAAGATGAATGGAGAGAGTGCTTATAGTGAGTGGGAGCAGGACTTGTGCAAATAGGTCCCACAGTCTCTTCTATTAGTTTGCACCGTGAGATTTCTATGATCTGCCTGCTAGTTTGGCCTGAACCAGACAATCCCTTCGGAGGGTCTGATCATAGGAATCGAAATAAAGCGAACTCCCGAAAGGGATAGGGCTACCTTCGTTTATATTTCAACTTAGTCATCCCTTCGGTGGATTCTGTTGGATCGGAACTCTGGGATCTAAAGCTAGAGGGTAACACTCACTAAACACATTAAAAGTTAATGAATCCAAACCGAAAATGGTAGCTAGAACCTATAGGGAATAAGAGTTGTTCCGATAATAGGGTCTGGTTGAGACTGTCTCGTCCCAAATGAGGAGTGATTCAACTACCCTTTGGTGGCAGTCATTCTAAACCTATGGGGTATCATTGCAAATTAATTGACTTAGAAATCATAGATTAATTTTGCTAAAACATGACTGGATTAAACATAGGTTTATGCGAGAAAGTAATTCAAGTTTTTATTTTTTTATTTTTCAACAAAAATGTCGAGTTCGATTATTTCACTTTTGGTTGCCAAGAAACTCATAGGAAATAATTACCAGACGTGGAAAAACAACATTAAGACGATATTAGTTATGGACAACCTGAAGTTCGTTCTCATTGAGGACTGCCTTAAGATGCCAAGCCTGACTGCAACATGAAGTGTTCGTGACGCATTCGATAGATGGACAAAGGCAACTGACAAGGCCAAGGTTTACATCTTAACCAATATATCTAATATATTGGTTAAGAAGCATGAGAACATGATCACTGTAAAGGAGATCATGGCATCGTTGCAGGACATATTTGGGCAACAGTTCTTTCAGGTCAGGCACGATGCTCTCAAGCACGTTTTCAATGCCAGGATGAAGGACGGGGTGTTTGTTAAGGGACATGTTCTCGACATGATGGTCCACTTCAATATGGCAGAGATGAATGGAGCATCTATCGATGAGTCGAGTCAGGTCAGCTTCATACTGGAAACTCAACCAGATAGTTTCCTACAATTTCGTAGCAACGTTGTTATGAACAAGCTAAGCTACATCCTAACCACCCTACTCAATGAGCTATAAATCTTTCAGTCTCTGATGTATGTCAGGCGACATGAGGGTGAGGTAAATGTTGCCCAACGGTCTTTTCACAGGGGTTCGTTCTCGGGGACCAAATTTGTAGCCTCGCCTTCTTCAGGCCCGAAAGGGAAGAAGAAGAATATGAAAAAGGTAGAAAAGGGGAAACAAGCAGACCGTGTTGCCACACAGAAGGGCAAGAAGGTGAAGGACGCTGCAGAAAAAGAAAATGTTTCTACTGCAACGTAGATGGACACTAGAAGCGTAACTGCCCTAAGTACTTGACCGATAAGAAGAAAGAAGGTAAATGTGATTTGCTTTGTGTTGAAATTTGTTTCGTGGAGAGTGATAACTCTACCTGGATACTGGATTCAAGGGCCACAAACTACGTTTGTTCTTCTTTTCAGGGAATTAGTTCCTAGCAGCAGTTGCAGTAAAGAGAGATAACACTCAGAATTGGTACTAGAGATGTTGTCTCGGCTATAACAGTAGGCACGGTAGAGCTGCTGCTCCGCAAGAGAATACTGTTATTAGATAACGTATATATAGTTCCAGAGTTTACTAGAAACCTTATTTCTGTTTCTTGCCTTATTAGGCAGTGTATTTCAATTTCTTTTCAATTCAATAAAACGTTTATTCCTTTGAAAGGTATTGAACTATGTGTTGCTCTTCTTGAGAATAATTTGTATGTTTTAAGGCTTAATTCAGTTAAAATGATTTTAAAGACGGAATTATTTAAAACAACAAATATGTGAACTAATAAAAAGCAGAAAGTTTCTCCTAAACAAAATGCCCATCTTTGGCATCTAAGGTTAGGTCATATAAATCTCAATAGGATTGAGAGATTAGTAAAGAATGGACATTCTAAGCGTGTTAGAAGAAAGTTTTTTACTTGTGTGTGAATCATGCCTTGAAGGAAAAATGACCAAACGACCTTTTGGTGGAAAAGGTTATAGAGCCAAAGAACCGTTGGAGCTTATACACTCAGACCTTTGTTGTCCGATGAGTGTTAAAGCCCAAGGTGGGTATGAATATTTCATCTCTTTCATAGATGATTATTCAAGATATGCATACATTTACCTAATGCATCACATGAGGCACTTGAAAAGTTCAAGGAATTGAAAACTGAGGCTGAGAACCTTTTAGGTAAATCCATCAAAACACTTCGATCTGATCGAGGTGGAGAGTATATGAACCTTGAATTCCAGGAGTATATGATAGAACATGGAATAACACCCTAACTCTCAACCCCTGGTATGCCACAACAGAATGGTGTATCGGAAAGGAGAAACGGAATCCTGTTAGACATGGTTCGGTCGATGATGAGTTTTGCTCATCTCCCTGACTCGTTTTGGGGTTATGCAGTGACGATTGCAGTATACATTTTGAATAACGTTCCTTCGAAAAGTATTTCTGAAACACCTTTCAAAGTCTGGAAAAGATGTAAAAGTAGTTTATGTCATTTCAGAATTTGGGGATATCCAACCCATGTGCTAGTGACAAACTCGAAGAAATTTGAACCTCCTTCAAAATTATGCCTATTTGTGGGCTACCCTAAACAAACGAGAGGTGGTCTATTTTACGATCCTAAGAAAAATAGGGTGTTTGTGTCGACAAACACCACTTTCCTTGAAGAAGATCACATCAGGGATCACAAACCAAAAAATAAAATTTTGTTAAATGAGCTAGACAATATGTCAATAAGGGTTACTGATGCTGCTAGGAAGCCAACAAAAGTTGTTGACCCTAGCTTGTCCAGTCTAAATTGTCCATCTAAAGAGTTGAGAGCGCCTCGACCTAGTGGGAGGGTTGTTATACAGCCTGACCGTTACATGGGTTTGACTGAAACCCAAGTTGTCACACCTAGTGATGACTGTGAGGATCCATTGACTTATGATCAAACAATGGATGACATAGACAAAGACGAATAGATTAAAGCCATAGACCAGGAAATGGTGTCTATGTACTTCAATTTTATTTGGGAACTTGTGGATCAACCTGATGGGGTTAAACCTATAGGTTGTAAATGAATCTACAAGAGAAAACGAGGTGTAGATGGGGAGGTATAGACCTTTAAAGCTAGACTCGTGGCAAAGGGTTATACCCAATGAGAAGGGGTTGACTATGAGGAAACTTTTTTCCTGTTGCCATGATCATGTCTATTCAAATCCTTCTTGCCATTGCTGCATATTATGACTATGAAGTATGGTAAATGGATGTCAAAACAACTATTTTGAACGACAATCTTGACAAAAAAATCTACGTGGGCCAACCCAAAGGATTCATTGAACAAGGCCATGAGAAAAAGGTTTGCAGGCTTAAACGATCCATTTATGGACTGAAAGAAGCCTTTAAATCTTGGAATATAAGGTTTAATGAGACTATCAAATCTTATGGCTTTTATCAAAATGTTGATGAACCTTGTGTGTACAAGAAAATCATCAACAGTACTATCACTTTTCTAGTGTTATATGTGGATGATATTCTACTCATTGGGAATGATGTAGGATTCCTCAATGACAATAAAAAATTGCTAGCTACGCAATTCCAAATGAAAGATTTGGGAGAAGTGCAATATGTTCTCGAGATCCAGATTATCCGAAACCGTAAGAACAAAACACAAGCCTTGTCTCAAGCATCCTATATCGACAAAATGTTGATTGGATATAAGATGCAGAACTCCAAGAAGGGTTCATTGCCTTTCAGGCATGAGGTTCATTTGTCTAAGGAACAGTGCCCTAAGACACCTCAAAACGTTGAGGACATGATACCAATCCCTTATGCATCAGCTGTAGGTAGCCTCATGTACACCATGTTGTGTACTAGGCCTGATATCTGTTATGCAGTTGGGATTGTCAGTAGGTATCAATCCAATCCAGGATTAGATAACTAAACAATGGTAAAAGCAATCCTCAAGTATATTAGGAGAATAAGGGACTATATGCTCGTGTATGGGTCTGAGGATCTGATCCTTACGGGATACACGGACTCTGACTTCCAGATCGATAAGGATTGTAGGAAATCCACATCGGGGTCAGTGTTTACTCTCAATGGAGGAGCAGTAGTCTGGCGGAGCATCAAGCAAGGATGCATCGTTGACTCCACTATGGAAGCTGAGTATGTAGCAACTTGTGAAGCGACTAAAGAGACAGTATGGCTTAAGAAGTTCATGTCTAATTTGGAAGTTGTTCCAAATATGAGCCTCTCAATCTCCCTTTATTGTGATAACAATGGTGCAGTGGCCAATTCGAGGGAACCTCGTAGTCACATGGGGGAAAACACATCGAACTGAAGTATCACTTGATACGAAAAATTATGCATCGAGGAGAGGTGATCGTCACGAAGATAGTATCGGAGCACAACGTTGCTGATCCATTTACACATTAGATCTTGATTAGGGCAAGTGGGAGTATTTTGTATCAAAGGGTATTCAATACTCTAGTTTATTGTATTTGCATTAATGTAGTACTCCACTAGCTTTAGGTCAAGTGGGAGTTTGTTGGGATTTATGCCCTAAACTCGTGTATTTGTAATTTTTCAAGGAAATGAATAAAGGTGTTATTTTTTCCTTAAACCTTGTACTCTCACAATTACAAACTTAAATCCAATAAACTAAGCTCCAGAGTCACATTTAGGAGATCTTGAACCGTGTGTGGTTGACACATAGCTAGGATCAAGTTCATGTAGATGACCCAAATGGTCTATAGTACATGGATAAGGTTGGGAACCTCATCCTCATAACACTATCGATGAGGCACACTTTGTATTTGATACAAACAAGGTGATCCAGCTCGTTCATGTAGTTGACATGCGAGTGGGGGCATTCTGTGTGATGAGATTATAAAAGACTGGACCGAGAATTACTAGACCACTCTAATAACGTCGTTGATAGATTAGGGCTATTAATTCATTGATGACCATTAGTGACTCAACCTGTATCCTGAGCGAGTTACGAACTCATGTCTGCAGGGGTTTATCCTTAGACTAGTATGGATGAGAGTGACCACAACTGCCGACTCAAGCCTACCTTCTCAGGGATGAAACCTCGTAGGGAGCTTGGGGCTTAACTTCACAAGAAGGAATTCACTCGTTCCCGAACTAGGGTAACTAGATAGGTTGCTCCCTTAAGAACTGTATCTAGGTCTCGAACAAAGAGGCCTCTCCCTCTCACTAGCCTGAGAGGGATATTGTTTATGGTCAAACCATAAACTTGTTGTTCATTAGAGGATCAGTGGTGCTTAAGGAGCAAGAAGTAGTCACAGGGGAAAAACGATAAATTGACCTAGCTGTGACTACGAACGACCTGTGAAGGGTTGACTCACATGCATTAGTTATATCAATGGACATAACTTGTCCTACAGTGAGGAGAGTGCAACTACGAGTCTATAGTGGATTGGCTCGTAGTTAACGAATGTTCATTAACGGGATTAAAGAGTTTGATTAGTTAATCTCGTATCATTGGAGCTCATGATCTGTAGGTCCATTAGGTCCCTCGATTGGCTCAATATAGAAATAATGAGGGTATAAAGTTTTGAATCGAATTTGAAGTGTTCAAATTCAATTTAGGGAATTATATCAATTATATATGATGTAATGGATACAAAATATAGTTTAATATGAATATGATTCATAAGAAACTATATTATTGCCTAATTGTGGAATTAAGGCATAATTAGAGAAATTAATTTGAGAGAGATGTAAATTGAATATGATTCAATTTAATTTTCTCTTTATGTAAATATGATTTACATAATAAGGTATTTGATAGCTTATATTATGATTTATGCAAATTGATTTTGCATAATGCATAATTAGTGGAAATAGTGGCATAATGGGTGGAGAATTTGTCTCCACCCACATTGGCAATATATGCATCCATTTGGATGCAAATTGTGCCACTTAAGTCATTTGGCAAGTTTTGCATTATAGCAAAAGACTTTCTCTCTCAAATCTCTCTACAACATTCCTCTTCCAAAATGAGTTCCCACTTCTCTCCTTCTCCTAGAGTACAATCGAGAAGACTCATTGGAGGTGTTTGATCATTGAGATTGTGGAGTTCGTAGATGGAAAGTGGATTACAAGAAGAATTGTGTCTTCAAAGGTAATCCCTCATCTAGTATGCTTTCATACTTAGACTTAGCCTTTAGTTTTCTATTTTTGTCAATTTCTATGTGAACATAATCAAGAACAAAGGCGATCAATCGCGTCCGCATCGGGATTCTATCCCTTCACTTTTGATGTTCTTAATGCTTGTAGGCTTTTGGCCAATATTTATATGTTTCATTAGCTTTAATTGTTGGTTGAAAAAGAACTTATTTGGGTAGAATAATAAATTGGACATCTATTTGTAAATCCTTGCATGAGAATGAAGGGTTCTCTTAAAAGCATCGTCAGCGGAAGTAATTTATATCTATGTTATTTTATTAAAGTTTAGACATATATGTTAGGCTTATAAAATTGCATGAGTTCCAATTGAGCTTGAGAGAGTCTTTTGGTCATTTAAACTTTCTGCTCAAAGTGTTGCATGTTTAATCTTCAATTAATCGACTAATGCATTAGTTTAGTTGGTGAAATCAATTCCCCGAATTCTCAAAAATTGTGTCTCCCATTATCTTTTGCTTTTTAGTTTAATTCTTAGATTTAGATTATTTCCAATTGATTTAGTTCTCTAAAGAAAGTTAATTGAAAGTAGTTACTAAAATTAAATGAATTAAGAAACCCAATCCCTGAGATCGACCCTGCCACTTTTACTACAAATTTAAGAGGTCTAGGTAAATAAATTTTTAATTGATAGGGCCTTCGACAAGCCTCTTTTATCACTACTCTTGACCAAAAGATTAGAAGTTTGAATCCTTCACCCCAAAACAATATTGAACTTAAAAAACTCTCTTTAGTATGTGACTTGAATTCTATTTCTTTCTCTTTTTTTCCTGTAGAGTTCTTAAATGTTGTGGGTGTCCAACCCATTTGTTAGACAAACAAGGATTTTTCTTATGTTATGAACCCAAAATATTTGGTTATACGTTTAGCCCACTTGGATTAAACGTGTTGGCTTATCTAGAAAGCCTAGGGGCTTTCAGAAGGGGATGACCTAGAAAAGGCAGAAAAAATGAAAGAAAAATATAGAAAACATTGGGAGATTAGTGTAGTTCGATTTTCACAAACGACTTTCACAAAGTTGTCAATTGTTGGAGTCTCAACCGTTGAATTTTTCTGAAATTTTGTTAGCTTCATGGGGACACATGACCTCGTTTTGAACGGTTGGATCGTCGTTATGACCTTCGATTTATCGAAACTTGCTGACTAACAGAACCTGCAAAAACTGGGTGATATTTATCAACTTGTTGGATTTTATGTCCTAAAACTCGTAGTTTGTAATTGATAAAACTTTTTCCGTGTTTCTTCTTCGATAAAATTGTTATTGAATTAGTATACCATAATCTTGAATCCAATAAACTAAGGTCCCGAGGCTATTTAATGTAGACTTGAACTTTATGTGATGACATAAAACATGGATCAAGTTTGAGTATATAGCCTAAAATGGTCTATAGTATAGGGATAAGGTTGGGCGCCTTATTCTGGGGACACTATGGATGCGACCTACTTTGTAGTTAGCACAAACGATGTGATCCTGAATCGTTCATATAGAGATATGTAAGTGGGGACATCCTATTCAATGAGTTTGTATAAGACTGGACCACGACTTAGTCACTTTTGCTTTATAATACCGTTTACTGTATAAAACAGGCTAATTCAATTTTGATGACCTAGGTAACTCAATCTCAATCCTAAGCTAACTATGAACTCCTGTTTATTCGGGATTATCCTTAGATCTGCATGGGTGAGAGCAAATTTCAACAATACTGCTCAATAAGCCTCCCATTTCGAGGTAAGGCAAGACCTGTAGATAGTCTGGGACATAGGGTGCAAGATGAAATTCACTCCTACCCAACTCTAGGGATAGTAGATAGGTTGTTCCCTTAAGTGCTGACTTTGGAACTAGAACAAGGGGCCCCACCCTCTCACTAGGCTGAGAGGGACTAGATTTGTTGGTTGGACCACAAATCAATTGTTTTATAGAGGTTTAGTGGAACTTGAGGAACAAGAAGTGTTATCGGGGGTAAAACGATATTTTGACCAAGCCGAGACCACGAACAAACTGTGAAGGATTGACTTAATGATTACGATTATATCAGGTGGACAGAAATATATCTACAGTGAGGGGAGTGCAACTACGGGACTTTAGTAGAATGACCCGTTAGTTAACAAATGTTGATTAATTAGGTTAAAGAGTTTGACCGATTAATCTCGGATTGTTGGAGCCCATGATCTGTAGGTCCATTAGGTCCCCCTGCTAGCTCATATAGATTAAACTTAGAATAGTATGATGGATTAATTCGAATTGTTCGAATTAGGAAAGGAGTTTTAAACCGACAGGTATATGTGATATAACTATTGATTTTTTATGACACAATATATTCAAATGTGATTTGAATTTCAAAAATATGAATGCGGATTCATGTTCGGGAGGTCAAAATTAGTCAAGAGGGTCAAAACCGTAAAAAGTCAAATGGTTGACTTTTTCGGTTCGGGAAAAGTCAAAGTTTGACTTTGACCAAATGGAAAAAACCATTTTACCCTTGACTAGAGTTAGTGGAATTATCCAAGTTTTTCTTGGACAATCCCACTAACTTAAGTGGATTATGTGTAAACATTATAGATTGACATATAGCCCACTTTAGTTAGTGTTTTGTGAGGTGTTAAATTTTGGTGAGCCAAAAGGCATGCATCTAATTTCTTTATAAATAGGTTTGTTTTCAAAACAAAGGGTTCCTTTTGCTGAATTTTGAGTTTTTTCAAAAGAAATCTCACCAAAACCTATTTCTTCTCCTTTTCTCACTTAATACTTTGAACCTCCCATTCTTCCTCTTCAATCCTTCATTCACCGGGTCTCACAACCCGGTTCTGAGTCCAGAAGATAGCGATGAAGCTCTAGTGGTGGTACGGTTGTGTTCGGTTTTTGCTTTGGCAAAGAGGAGAGAAGAAATTTAGCTACAAAGGTTGTATCTTCTTCCCTTTTTCTTAGTTTATTGTTTTTGTATGTTTGCATGTTAATTTCTATTAAGTTAGATGCAATTAGAGTGTCTTTAGATCCTTATTCCGCTGCGTATGTCTCGTGTTCCATCATGTGGTATCAGATCATGCTTTAATTTCACTCAATTGCATATGATGGGTTGTTATTTTTCATGTGATGAAATTGTTGGAACCTAAAATTGGCTTACTGTTTTGGCATCATTTAGGCTTTAATTTCCTGTTATAATTTGTAATTTGCTCAAGGTTTTTGAGCCTTAATGTGTGCCCAAGGAGTCTGTAAAATTTGGGAGTCAATAGAGTTGAAATTAGGTTGTAATTGGAGATACAACGGGCGTTGCGCACTGCCGAAAAAAACTGCACTGTGCTATTTTTTTTGGAGCCATTTTCAGCCGCTGTCCGTGTCAAATTTCTGTCATTTTCAAGCTGGTTCGGGCTGGTTCGAAGTGTTCGAGATTGGTTCGGAGCTGTTTTTCAAATTATTATTGTAATAATTTAGTTAATTGTTTGTTTAGGATGCCAAAACGGGTCCAATTTTCTGTTTTATTTTCTTTATGCATTATGAATGTGTTTAATTGTTTAAATCTTTATTGTGCATAAAGTATGCCATGTAGATTTAAATTCCCACCATAGGTTAACATGCGCATGCATTGAAAGTATGTTATAATGGTTATAATATATATAGTATGCATGTTGGATTTCATGAATTAATATAAAAGTTATGTATAATTGATGATTTCTTTAAGTAACTTAATATGGTAATTTTTTTTAATTAATTAATTTAATTTGTTTAATTCAATTTGATTAAATTAAGTAAATTAAATCCATATTAAATTTTCATTATATAATTGTTATGTAATGAATGTGGAATGTATGTTATAGATTTGTCAGTTCCTTTTATAAGTGTTATAAAATCAATTAGACTTTTTAAATCTATAACAAAGATAAGATGCATGCTCACTTAGGTTAACCATCGACAATCTCTTTTTCATAGAAATTAAGTCGATATCTTGTAAAATCGAAGTTACAAGAAAACTCACCCGACAAGATATTGGCAAAAAGTCAGATAAGATGACTAAGGTTGAAAGGTTTTTAAGTTGACGGTTCACGAAACACCTTCTACCTGGAGATCGAGTCGGCGTCTGAATTAGGTTAAATCGGTTTTATGAGCATGCATGAGCGGTGTGAGGTAATAAAATTTGTTTATCACCTAGACATCGTAGGTTAAAATCCAGTATAAATGTTATACTCGGATGTTTCGCCTAGACTTAGGATATGTTTTAGTTAGCCGAAATATATTGCTAAGTAATTTATACCCTAACCGTCTAGAACACTTTAGCTAGAGAGAAGTAATGTACTTTTAACTCTAGCGTCCCTAAGAGTTCACACCGTGAGATTCATGCTTGGCTTTGGGCTGCCCTGGGAGCGGACTCCATTCGGAGAATGTTTGCATTAGTCAATATCAAGGTGAATAGGGGAAGTCGTTCATAGTAAGTGGGAGAAGGAGGTGTGTCAACGCATCCTACGGTCTCTTCCATTAGGTCGCACCGTGAGATTTCTCTAATGCACCTACATGTCTGCCCTTGAGCGACCTTACCAATCGGAGGGTTGTATTATAGGATCTGGAACATCGCGAACTCCAAAAATAGATAGGATCTCTCAGGTCCGTTTTCATTCTTGTCTTTCCAATTTCGGGAGCATAATGATCCTGATCTTTGAGGTCTGAAAATGGAAGGTTACACTTACAAGAATTGCTAAGTGTTAGCAAATTCTCGACCAAAGGAGCGATAACTAAGTTACTATAGGAATAAGAGTTATTGTGGTGATAGTATTTAGTCAAGATAGTCTTGGTTTAACGGAGGAATGGTCGGTCACCCCTCGGTGAAGGTTATTCTAAACCGTTGAAATATCGTTGCAAACATAATAATGATGGACATATTTTTTTTGCTTAACTTGATTGGATTGTAAAGGTTAATATTTTTTACTAAAAATGATATGTTTTTTTTTTCAGCATGACTAGCTCTTTAGTTCAACTATTAGCTTCCGAAAAACTTAACGACGAAAACTACACAACATGGAAAACAAATCTGAATACAATACTAGTAATAGATGACTTGAGATTTGTCTTAACTGAGGAATGTCCTCAGGCCCCTGCCTCAAATGCTAACCGAACTAGTCGGCAATCTTATGATCGATGGGTTAAGGCTAACGATAAAGCCCGTGTCTATATTCTTGCCATCATGACTGATGTATTGGCTAAGAAATACGAATCTTCGGGCACAGCTAAGGCTATCATGGTTCTAAGACACGAGGCTATTAAGTACATTTACAACAAGTGTATGAAGGAAGGGACCTCTGTTAGAGAACATGTCCTGGACATGATGGTCCACTTCAATATTGCTGAAGTAAATGGTGGCGCCATCGACGAGGCAAATCAGGTTAGCTTTATTATGGAGTCTCTTCCGAAGAGTTTCATACCATTTCAGACGAATGCTTCTCTGAATAAAATAGAGTTTAATCTGACAACCCTTCTTAACGAGCTCCAACGTTTTCAAACTCTTACAAAAGCTAAGGGGAAGGAGGTAGAGGCAAATGTTGTCACCACAAGGAAAGTTTTAAGAGGATCGTCCTCTAAAACTAAAGTTGGACCTTCAAAGAACAAGAATGTTCAAAATGAAAAAGAAGGGAAAGGGGAAGGCTCCCATGACAAACAAGGGAAAGAAAGTTGCAGAAAAAGGAAAATGTTTTCACTGCGACCAAAACGGGCACTGGAAAAGGAACTGGCCGAAGTACCTTGCTGAGAAAAAAACAGATAAAGAAGCACAAGGTAAATATGATTTACTTGTTGTTGAAACATGTTTAGTGGAGTATGATACCTCAACCTGGATATTGGATTCAGGGGCCACTAATCATATTTGCTTCTCTTTTCAGGAAACTAGTTCCAGGAAAAAGCTAAGAGAAGGCGAGATCACCCTCAAGGTTGGTACAGAGAGGTTGTCTCTACCGATGATGCAATGGGAGACTTGAAGTTGTATTTCGATGATAGATATATCATACTTAAAGATGTTTTGTATGCTCCTAAAATGAAACGGAACTTAATATCTATCACGTGTATATTAGAACAAATGTATAAAATATCCTTTGAAATCAATGAAGCGTTCATTTTCAGAAAAGGTATTCAAATTTGTTCTGCTATACTAGAAAACAACTTATATAAGTTAAGACCAACTAAAGAAAATTTTGTCTTAAATACTGAGATGTTTAGAACAAACGAAACTCAGAATAAAAGATAAAAAGTTTCTTCCAATGCCTATTTATGACACTTAAGACTTGGTCACATAAATCTCAATAGGATTGGAAGATTGGTTAAGAATGAACTCCTAAATCAGTTAGAAGACAATTCTTTACCTCCATGTGAGTCTTGTCTTGAGGGAAAAATGACTAAGAGATCTTTTACTGGAAAAGGTCTCAGAGCAAAAATACCCTTAGAGCTCGTACATTCGGACCTCTGTGGACCGATGAATGTCAAAGCTCGAGGTGAGTATGAATATTTCATCAGTTTCATTGATGATTATTCAAGGTATGGTCATATTTACCTAATGCATCACAAGTCTGATTCTTTTGAAAAGTTCAAAGAATATAAGACTGAGGTTGAGAACCAGTTAGGTAAAACGATTAAGACACTTCGATCAGATCGATGTGGGGAATACATGGACTTAAGATTCCAAGACTATATGATAGAACATGGAATCAAGTCACAACTCTCTCGCACCTAATATGCCTCAAAGAGAATCTGGTGTATCGAAGAAGAAACAGAAACTTGTTGGACATGGTTCGCTCAATGATGAGTTTTGCTAAGTTACCTGATTCCTTTTGGGGACATGCATTAGAAACTGCTGTCTATATTTTGAATAACGTTCCCTCTAAAAGTGTTTTAGACACACCTTATGAGTTATAGAAAGAGCGTAAAGGTAGTTTACGTCACGTTAGGATCTGGGATGCCCAGTATGCGTGTTGGTGCAAAATCCTAAAAAATTAGAACGTCGTTCAAAGTTATGCCTATTTATAGGTTATCCAAAAGAAACAAAAGGTGGTCTGTTTTATGATCCTCAAGAGAATAAGGTTTTAGTGTCGACAAATGCAACATTCTTAGAGGAAGACCACATCAGAAGTCATCACCTCATGATGACTAGTATTAAATGAACTTTCCAAAGACGCTACAGATAAAACTAGTTCATCTACTAAAGTAGTAGATAAAACTAGTACATCTGGTCAGTCACATCCTTCTCAAGAGTTGAGAATACCTCGACGTAGTGGGAGGGTTGTTCATCAGCCTGATCGTTACTTGGGTTTAACTGAAACTCAAGTCGTCATACCTGATGACGGCATAGAGGATCCATCGACCTATAAACAGGCTATGAAAGATGTAGACCGTGACCAGTGGGTCAAAGCCATTGGCCTCGAAATTGAGTCTATGTACTTCAATTCCATCTGGGTACTTGTAGATTAACCAAATGACATAAAACCAATTGGTTGTAAGTGGATCTACAAGAGAAAACGAGACCAAGCCGGTAAAGTACATACTTTTAAGGCTCGACTTGTGGCAAAGGGTTATTCCCATATAGAAGGAGTGGACTATGAAGAAACTTTTTCTCCCGTTGCCATGCTTAAGTCGATTAGAATACTCTTGTCCATCGCCACTTTTTATGACTATGAAATTTGGCAGATGGATGTCAAGACAGCCTTTCTAAACGACGATCTTGAGGAGAGTATCTATATGGCTCAACCAGAGGGGTTTATTGCACAGGGTCAAGAATAAAAAGTTTGTCGGCTTCAGAAATCCATTTATGGGTTGAAACAAGCTTCTAGATCTTGGAATATAAGATTTGATACTGCGATCAAATCTTATGGTTTTGAACAGAATGTTGACGAGCCTTGTGTGTACAAGAAGATCGTCAATTCTACTATAGCGTTCTTAGTTTTATATGTTGACGACATTCTACTCATTGGGAATGATGTAGGTTACTTGACTGACATCAAGAAATGGCTAGCTACACAATTCCAAATGAAAGATTTCGGAGATGCACAATATGTTCTAGGGATTCAAATTGTTCGGAACCGCAAGAACATAACACTAGCCATGTCTCAAGCAACTTATATAGACAAAATGTTGTCTAGGTATAAGATGCAGAATTCCAAAAGAGGTTTGTTACCTTACAGATATGGAATTCATTTGTCAAAGGAACAATGTCCTAAGAAACCTCAAGAGGTTGAGGACATGAGACGCATTCCCTATGCTTCCGCAGTTGGGAGTCTGATGTATGCAATGTTATGTACTAGACCTGACATATGCTACGCAGTAGGGATAGTCAGTAGGTATCGGCCCAATCCTGGATATGATCATTGGACTGCCGTTAAGAACATCCTCGAGTATCTTAGGAGAATGAGAAACTACATGCTCGTGTATGGTGCTAAGGATTTGATCCTTACTGGATACACTGACTCTGATTTCCAGACCGATAAAGATGCAAGAAAATCCACATCAGGATCAGTGTTCATTCTGAATGGAGGAGCAGTAGTATGGAGAAGTGTGAAGCAAAACTGTATTGCAGACTCCACAATGGAAGCTGAGTACGTAGTTGCATGTGAAGCAGCAAAGGAAGCAGTATGGTTGAAGAAATTCTTGAAAGATTTGGAAGTTGTTCAAAATATGCATCTGCCTATCACCCTATATTGTGATAACCGTGGTGCAGTTGCAAACTCAAGAGAACCGAGAAGCCATAAGCGCGACAAGCATATTGAGCGCAAATACCATCTCATCCGGGAGATTGTACATCGTGGAGACGTTATAGTAACCAACATATCTTCTGAGCAAAATATTGTTGATCCTTTTACAAAGACCCTCACGACTAAAGTGTTTGAAGGTCACCTACAGTCTCTAGGTCTACGAAGCTAGTAAACTGGGACAAGTGGGAGAACATTTGGGCATATGCCCTAGTTTATTGTATTCATATGTTTATTGTACTCATATGTTTCTCACTTAAATTCAACATTGGGATATTCCACTAGGAGTTTTAGTCCAAGTGGGAGTTTGTTGGATTTTATGTCCTAAAACTCGTAGTTTGTAATTGATAAAACTTTTTCCGTGTTTCTTCTTCGATAAAATTGTTATTGAATTAGTATACCATAATCTTGAATCCAATAAACTAAGGTCCCGAGGCTATTTAATGTAGACTTGAACTTTATGTGATGACATAAAACATGGATCAAGTTCGAGTATATAGCCTAAAATGGTCTATAGTATAGGGATAAGGTTGGGCGCCTTATTCTGGGGACACTATGGATGCTGCCTACTTTGTAGTTAGTACAAACGATGTGATCCCCGAATAGTTCATATAGAGATATGTAAGTGGGGGCATCCTATGCAATGAGTTTGTATAAGATCGACCACGACTTAGTCACTTTTGCTTTATAACACCGTTTCATCGTATAAAATCGGCTAATTCAATTTTAATGACCTAGGTAACTCAATCTCAATCCCGAGCTAACTATGAACTCCTGTTTATTCGGGATTATCCTTAGATCTCAGCATGGGTGAGAGCAAACTCAACAAATACTGCTCAATAAGCCTCCCATTTCAAGGGTAAGACTGGGTAGATAGCTGAGGACATAGGGTGCAAGACGAAATTCACTCTTACCCAACTCTAGGGATAGTAGATAGGTTGTTCCCTTAAGTGCTGACTTTTGAACTAGAACAAGGGGCCCCACCCTCTCACTAGGCTGAGAGGGACTAGATTTGTTGGTTGGACCACAAATCAATTGTTCTATAGAGGTTCAGTGGGACTTGAAGAACAAGAAGTGTTCTCGAGGGTAAAACGGTATTTTAACCCAGTCGAGACCACGAACAACCTGTGAAGGATTGACTTACTGGTTACAGTTATATCAGGTGGACAAAAATATATCTACAGTGAGGGGAGTGCAACTACGGGACTTTAGTGGAATGACCTGTTAGTTAACAAATGTTGATTAATTAGGTTAAAGAGTTTGACCGATTAATCTTGGATTGTTGGAGCCCATGATCTGTAGGTCCATTAGGTCCCCCTGCTAGCTCATATGGATTAAACTTAGAACAGTATGATGAATTAATTCGAATTGTTCAAATTAGGAAATGAGTTTTAAACCGACAGGTATATGTGATATAACTATTGATTTTTTTATGACACAATATATTCAAATGTGATTTTAATTTCAAAAATATGAATGCGGATTCATGTTCGGGAGGTCAAAATTAGTCAAGAGGGTCAAAACCATAAAAAGTCAAATGGTTGACTTTTTAAGTTCGGGAAAAGTCAAAGTTTGACTTTGACCAAATGGAAAAGACCATTTTACCCTTGACGAGAGTTAGTGGAATTTTACCCTTAACTTAAGTGGATTATGTGTAAACATTATAGATTGACACATAGCCCACTTTAGTTAGTGTTTTGTGAGGTGTTGAATTTTGGTGAGCCAAGGCATGCATTTGATGCATGTAATTTCTTTATAAATAAGTTTGTTTTCAAAACAAAGGGTTCCTTTTGCTGAATTTTGAGTTTTTTCAAAAGAAATCTCACCAAAACCTATTTCTTCTCCTTTTCTCACTTAATACTTTGAACCTCCCATTCTTCCTCTTCAATCTTTCATTCACCGGGTCCCACAACCCGGTTCTGAGTCCAGAGGATAGCGGGAAAGCTCTAGTGGTGGTCTGTTTGTGTTCGGTTTTTGCTTTGGAAAAGAGGAGAGAAGAAATTTAGCTACAAAGGTTGTATCTTCTTCCCTTTTTTTTAGTTTATTGTTTTTGTATGTTGGCATGTTAATTTCTATTAAGTTAGATGCAATTAGAGTGTCTTTAGATCCTTATTCCGCTGCATATGTCTCGTGTTCCATCACATCTTTCATCTCCCAATTGTTGTTCTCTTATGTATGGAAGGTTGTGAACATTTATATGATTGATTTAGGTTCTTTCCCCTCAATTATCATAATAAGAGAATGTTGCAAGGGTGGACTCCTCACAAGTCCCATGGTTTTTACTCTTCACATCAAAAAGTTTTTCCACATATAATTCGTCTGTTGCTGCATCTATTCTTCTGCTTTTTTTTATGGTTTATTTTTATCCATTGTTGGTTGATTGCTTGGCAACTATTTGGTGAATAATTTGTGGTAGATTGAAGTAATATTTTAGTTGATTGTCTTGGAGGAGATCTTGGTGGGTTATTAATATACTATTTTGGTCCTGTCATTAATTTCTAAAGTTTATTTTTGTTATGGGTGAAATTAGACCATAAGGATAGTTTTGGAATGCAGAGGAAACAAAAGTGCAAATATACAAAAAAGGACCCAAAACATGCATCGAAGCCTGTGTGGCAAGTATCACACCGGTGTTCAGACCTTTCTTCTTTTATAGGCTACGTTCTTCTCCTCTTGAAACAAATACATAGTGGTTGTCATGTGAAGATCAGTGAGTTATTCTGTCCGAATTTTGATAACAACAGTTGGCGCCGTCTATGGGGAAGAAAAACAAATTTATTTGAAAGATTATTGAACACCCCAAATTCATGTGAAGCAAGGCGATGGAGAAAAAAAACTACAATCTGAATGGAGAAGATTCTTATTCTAATCATCATCCTCGAAGAACAAAGGAAGTTACTCCCCCTCGATTTCATATTCATGAAGTCCAACAAGATGATGAGATTGATGGACTGAAGAAGATGATGAATGGAATGGACCAAAACCTAGCTAGGATTTTGAAAAAACTCGACAACCAAACTCCTCCAACGAAGGATAAACAGAGCCACTTGTTCAAGATCCTAAAAAAGAA
The DNA here is from genome assembly GCA_036507285.1 of Trichosanthes cucumerina. Lineage (NCBI taxonomy): Eukaryota > Viridiplantae > Streptophyta > Magnoliopsida > Cucurbitales > Cucurbitaceae > Trichosanthes > Trichosanthes cucumerina. The sequence continues at coordinate 76,616,834 of CM071835.1, read as the reverse complement.
AAAGGGCCAATGCTTGAAGACGTGGGTGCGACAAAATCTCACACACAGAGACCAAAAGAGAAGCTAATTCTAGGAGGCAATCAGACAAAACTGACTCATAGGGATCAGAGTGATGTTGGGGTGTATGTCCTTATGCTTGTGTCGTTTGTAATAGTTCTTGAATTAATGAATAAAAGTTATTTGTTATTTAAATTTTGTATCTCACATTTTATAAACTTAATCCAACAAAATAAGCTCTAGGGTCATACTTATGAGAAGTTGAACAGTGTGTAATGGATACACAGGTAGGATCACGTTCGAGTTAGTGACCCAAATGGTTTACAGTATATGGATAGGATTGAGAACCTCATCTTGGCAACACTGTGGATGCGACCCACTTTGTGTTAGATACAAACGAGGCGATCCAACTCGTTCATGTAGTTGACATGCGAGTGGGGGCATCCTATGCAATGAGATTGTACAAGACCGAACCGTGAATTATTAGACCAATTGATGTAACACCGTTAACAGTTTATGACTAATAAATTCGTAAATGACCATTAGTGACTCGTCTTTAATCATGAACGTGTTACGGACTCCTATCTGCGGGGGTTTATCCTTTGACTATTACGGGTGAGGGTGGCCTGTGTTGCTCTCCTAATAAGCCTACCTTCTCAGGGGCAGAACCACGTGGGGAGCTGGGAACTTGACTATGCAAGATGGAATTCACTCGTTCTTGAGCTAGGAAAACTAGAGGGGTTGTTCCCTTAAGTGTTGACTTCAGGGCTTGATCAACCTGACCCCACCCTCTCACTGGCCCGAGAGGGATGTTGTTTATGGTTAGACCATACAACAAAGTTGTGAAAGAATCTGAATTCCCTTGAGCAGCGGAAACGTGTAAAGATTGTAATTGGTTGTTTTATTTTTGTTTACTTCAAAAACCAGTACATTGGTAAACAAACAGAGACAAGCATAATAGGCATGGATTACAATGATTAAGCATGTTGTGAGAAGGCTAAACTAAATGGGAATTCGAAATTACTTTTGTAGTTACACAAATCAGCAGCTCCTTGCTCTTGCAATTCTACACAGCAACACAACAAATCTCAACAACCATGATGTTGGGATTTCTGTCCTAATCTTGTGTTTGTAAAATATTGTTTTGAAATTAATAAGAGTTATTCATTTCTTCACTTTGTGTCTCGCAAATATTTTAAACCTTTCCAATAAACTAAGCTCCAGGGTCATTGAATATATGAGAGAACTAGAACTTGAATGGTGTGTAGTTGACACACAAGGAGGATCACGTTCGAGTTAATGACCCGAACGGTCTACAGTATAAGGATGGGGTTGGAGACCTAATCCTAGATACACTGTGGATGCGGCCCGCTTTGTATTAGATACAAACGAGGTGATCTGACTCGTTCATGTGGTTGACATGCGAGTGGGGGCATCCTGTACAATGAGATTGTACAAGACCGGACCGTGAATTATTAGACTTCATCGATATAACACCGCTGGGTGAAGAAAGACTAATAAATTCATAGATGACCATTAGTGACTCGACCAATCCACGAGCGTATTACGGACTCCATGTCCGCGGGTGCATCGCTTTTGGCTAGTACGGGTGAGGGTAGTCTCAGTTACTTGCCAAATATGTCTATCTTCTCAGGGACAAAACCAAGTAGAGAGCTGGGAACCTAATTACGCAAGATGGAATTCACTCGTTCCCGCCTATAGGAAGTCTAAAGGGGTTGTTCCCTTAAGTGCTGTCTCCAGGACTTGGACAACGGGTGCCCACCTTCTCACTGGCCCGAGAAGGGTGTTGTGTATGGTTGGACCATCACAATATGTTGTTCATTAGAGGAGCAGTGGGAACTTAAGGAACAAGATGTAGACACAGGGGTAAAACGATAATTTGACCCAGCCGTGTCTATGAACAACCTGTGAATGGTCGACTCATGGGCATTGGTTATATCAGTGGACACGTAATATTCTACACTGATGGGAGTACAGCTACAGGCTTTAGTGGAGTGTTACTGTAGCTAATGAACATTGGTTGACCGGGTCAAAGAGTTTGACTGGTTAACCTCAAATCATTGGAGCTCACATCCTTTGTAGGTCCATTAGGTCCCTTGGTTGGCTCAATGGGATAAAAGAAGGGTTAATGTTTTGGCATGAAATTGAAGTGTTCAATTTCACTTTAAGAGTATTTATATCATATAGATGATATAATATATAGTTTAATATGAATGAGATTCATAATAAACTATATGTTAGCCTAATTGTTGAATTAAAGGCTAATTGGAGAAATTGATAGAGAGAAAATAAATTGAATGTGATTCAATTTAATCAAATCCACAATTATTGCAAATGAGATTTGCAACATAAGATATGAGATATCTTATATTATATAATTATGTAAATGAGATTTACATAACATATGGTTGTGGTAAAGTGGTAATAATGTGAAGTTGTGAACTTTATCATTCCACTATTTAAACCCTTTGTAAAATAAGCTTTGGAAGCTAAGTTCTTTTTTTTGGATTTTGACCTAAGAATCCAAAAGTGAATTCTCTCCACTCTCTCATTTCTCCTCTCTTTCCAAAACAAAAAACTTCCCACCAACTTCCCTTCTCCAAAAGAGAACAACCAAGAAGATCTATTTTGGTGGTGTTTGGAATTTGATCGTGGGAAGAGTTCGTAGAGATCGAGAAGCAGGAAGAGTTCGTGATCAACAAGAAGAGATTGCTGAATTGGTCTACAACAAGTAAGTATTTTCTTTTTGCTGTAAAATTTCAGCATGTTTAGCCTAGATCTAATAGTTAGATCATTTTAATAAACACATGTTGCATAATGATACCATGACGATTCGATCGTCTTCCGCTGCGCGGGGATTCTCATTCCCTTCACATGAGAGAAAACTCCCTATGACTCTGAATCTTAGATCTAAGCTTTGGTGGGAAAGCTCCAACAATTTAAAAATTGAAAATTTCTTAGTTTGAGAGAAGTAGAGTGATTTTCTGAAAATCACCAACACCAGAATGATCGATCAGTTCTTCACTCTCTCAATCGAGAAGAACACCAATGGAGGGTAACTCTCCACTTCCTTTCGATAGGTTGTTGGGAGAAGTGGGGAACGTGTCATCCTGACACGTTCCTTTTTTTTATTTAATTAATTTAATAATTAATCAAATTAATTATTAAATAATATTAATTAATTTTAATTAATATCAAATTAAATATCATATATTTAATTATGATTAAATCATATTTAATCATTTTTCCCTCTAGCCTATTGTTTTAATGCACATCTTATGCACATTAAATTTTGACCTATAGTTTTAAATATGAATCTCATTCACATTTAAATAATATTTGAACTCCTTCAAATATTTTGTTCTCTCAATTAATTTACTTTGAATCATATTCAAATTAAATTATACTATAAAGTTTTAATGCACGTATAAACTTTATATTATAATGTATCTCCATATATTGTGCTTATTCCCTAATAGAATTTGAACATTTCAAATTCTAATGATCTAAGAACCCTTTACGAACTAGGAAGTGGACCTAATGGAACTACAGATCCAAAGCTCCAACGATACAATATTATTTAGTTAATCTCATTAACCTCCTAATCAACATTCGTTAACTACGGAGACTTTCCACTATAGTCCCGTAATTGCACTCTTCTCACTTCAGATATATTTTTGTGTCCACAGATATCGACCAATAACAGCAAATAAATACTTCACGAATGTTCGTAACACTAGCTTGGTCAAATTACCATTTTACCCCTAAGTTACATCTTTTACCTTAAGTCCCAGTGCTCTCTAATGAACAACCTGTTTATGGTCCTACTAATAAACAGAAGTCACTCTCCAGCCAATGAGAGGGTCAGACCTTTTGTTCAAGTTCTAAAGACACCACTTAAAGGAACATTCATCTACTTACCCTAAAAGGCGGGAATGAGTGAATTCCTTCTTGCTAGGTTAAGTTCCCAGCCACCTGCTCTGTTTTGTCCCCAAGAAGGTAGGCATATTGAGTCGGCGTCTCGGGTCACTCTCATCCATACTAATCAAAGGACAATCCCTCGCAAATAGAAGTTCGTAACCTGCCCAGGATTGAGATCAAGTTGCCTAGGTCATCCTATTGAAATAGAAACCTAACTAGTCAACAGTGTTACATCTAGTGATTTCGTGGTTCGGTCTTATGCGATCTCATCACATAGGATATCCCCACTCACATGTCGTATACATGAACTCGTTAGGATCACTGTGTTTGTATCAAATACAAAGTGGGCCATATCCATAGTATTACCAGGATGAGGCACCCAAGCCTTATCCTCTTACTATAGACCCTTTAGGTTGTATCTCGAACTAAGATCCTTATATGTCCACTACATTATTTCAAGAGACATACAACAACCTTGGATGTTAGTTTATTGGATTTAGGGTTAACTTAAGGCAATATAGAAAATAATGATAAACAATAACTCTTTATTGATTTAATTAGAACATTATTTACAAACTACGAGTTTTAGGGCGTAAAAACCAACAAGTTGTTCATTAGAGAAGCAATGAGACTTAAAGAGCAAGAGGTAGACACAGGGGTAAAATGATAATTTGACCCAGCTGTGAGTACGAACAACCTGTGAAGGGTCGACTCACGGGTATTGGTTATATCGATGGACACAACTTGTCTTATAGTGAGGAGACTGCAGCTACGGGGCTATAGTGGAGTGTCCCTGTAGTTAATAAATGTTGATTAACAGGATAAAAAAGTTTGGTGGATCATTGGTGCTCATGATCTGTAGGTCCATTAGGGCCCTCGATTGACTCAATTATAGATTTAATGAGGGTATACACACTACAAAAATTAATGGCATTAGCGACGAAATATTTTCGTTGCTAAATCCAAGAAATAGACGCAAATAACAGTTAGCGACGAAATATTTTCGTTGCTAAATCCAAGAAATAGACGCAAATAACAGTTAGCGACGAAAAATTCTTTGTCGCTTGATTCGTCGCTAAAACCACGTCTCTGAAGACTTTTAACGACGAAACATTCTTCGTCGTTTGGAGTGTATTTGAAGTGTTGAAAATCATATAAAGAATATTTATGTCATTTATATGAGACATAATTGACATAATATATAGTTTAATGTGAATGAGATTCATAATAAACTATAGTATAGCCTAATTATCAAATTAAGATTTATGTTGGAGAAATTGATTTGAGAGAAATGAAATTGAATGTGATTCAATTTTAAATTTCACAATTATGCAAATGGGATTTGCATAATAAGATATGTGATACGTTATACTATATAGTATGCAAATATGATTTGCATCTTTTATAGTTGTGGTAAAGTGGTAAATTGGTGGAGATTTTACCTCCACCACATTCCACCATTTAAAGGTGGATTGTGAAGCTTTTCATAAGTATCACTCTCATTTTTGGAATTCCACCAAAAAGAGAAATCTCATTCTCTCTCAAATTCTCTTTAACTTTCTCCTCACCCATAATCCAAAGAGAGTCATAATCTTTATTTATGAGGATTATTTATCTTTATACTTAGTCATTTTTTGTCTAATTTTTTTATTTTTTCATGATATGACAAGCTAAAATTATCTTTTGAGAGTAAAATTTCTTAAGCTTGCTAAAATGTGGAAAAAATAAGAATTAGGAGAAAAATGAGTGAAAATAAACTAAGTCGATGTGGTTTTGTAGGAAAAGAAGAACAAAAAAAAAAGGTCGGGAAATTGCAGTTGCATTTTCACCAGCAAAGTTGAACAAGCCAAAAAAAATGTCAAACAAAATGCTGGACAGAATGCTGGCAAAGTTCCAGATGAAAAAACTCGCCTCAATTTTCGGGATTGCTATATTGTGGGAGATTCTCACTCACTTTTGGAAAGAATATGGCCTAAAGTTATACCCAATCAATCACCCACGAGATAAGGATGGATTCTTAGAGAAAAACCCTACAAGCATCATCTATAAAAGACTACAAATCAAGGATTTTGAGGGAGGCGAAGATGAGGCTCAAGCTCGGATTCTCTCCAATTTTTTCCAGTTTTTCTCTACTGTTTTTCTCCAAGTTTTTGTACTTTTTACAACAACTTATTTCATTTTTTTTTCAGTTGCTTGTACTCTTTTATTTAGTTGTAATAAGCCCTCGTTAATCCCTCATTGCGAAAGCATTGGAGGTGAAGATTTCAAACCCAAATGTGGGTAGAATCGATTAATAAAGGGAGATTAGAAGTTATTGTTCATGTTTTGTTTTCCCGAATTGCACATTTTGGTTTCAATAAAGTTTCGATTTCACCTCTTTATCTTGTAACTTTTATACTTAGTTTAAAACCATTTTTCTTGAATAAAATAAGAGGAACCCGAGAGCTTCATTTCAATTTAAGCTTTCGATTGTCTTTGTTTTTCTCTTTTCTTTTTCCCATTCATTCAGTTTAAATCTCATACAAAAAAAATTACTATGATTAAGCATGCAATTCTAAATAGGACAACAAGGTGATTACCTTTGAAGAACGCTTTCTTCACGAGCTTCTTCTCCAACGATCACGATCTCATCAAAACGAACCCGATCCGTGTGAAATTCCGCCACTAGATCTTCTCTGATGTTCTCTAGGTGAGTGAGGAATGTGGGTTCCTTTAAGGTGAGATGTGGAGGTATGAGAGAATTGTATTTGGAACTCTTTCCATCAATACAAAATATGGAACTATTTATAGGAAATAGGATGGAAATTACCATCATATCCCTCCTTCATTCTCTCATTAGTATATAGTTAATTTGTGAATCTAATTCACATTAAAACTGTATATTATATCAATTATATCACATATAATTGATATAACACCTCATATATGAAATTAAACGATTCAATTTCATTCCTAACTTTATACCCTCAATGTTACCATGTTGAGCAAACGGAGGGACCTAATGGACCTACAGTTCATGAGCTCCAATGATGTGAGATTAACTGATCAAACTCTTTGATCTGGTTAATCAATATTCATTAACTACAAGTCACTCCACTATAGACTTGTAGTTGCACTCTCCTCACTGTAAATTATATTTTGTCCATTTATATAATTATTACCCATGAGTCGACTCTTCACAGGTTGTTCGTAATCACAAGTGGGTCAAATTATCGTTTTACCCCTATGATTACCTCTTTATTCCTTAAGCACCATTGATTCTCTAATGAATAACAAGTCTATGGTCCTACCATAAAATCAAACCCTCTTAAGCTAGTTTAGAGGGCGGGGCTCCGTTGTTCAAGACCTGAACTCAGTTCTTAAGAGAACAACCTATCTAATTTCTTAGTTTAGGAATGAGTGAATTCTGTCTTGCAGAGTTAAGTTCCCAACTACCTACGAGGTGCTGTCCTTGAGAAGGTAGGCTTATTGAGTCGGCTACAGGCCTTTCTCACCCATACTAGTCTAAGGACAAACTCCTATAAGCAGAAGTTCTTAACTTGCTCAGGATTCAGGTCGAGTAACTAATGACCATCTATAAATTATCAATCGTATCCTATTAACGGTGTTATACTGGTTAGACTAATAATTTGCAGTCCGATCTTGTATGAACTCTTCATACAGAATGCCCCCACTCGCATGTCATCCACATGAATGAGTTGGATTACCTCATTTGTACTAATTACAAAGTGGGTCGCATCCATGGTGTTACCAGAATAAGGTTTTCAACCTCATTCTTATACCATAAACCATTTAGGTTATACTCTTGAACACAATCCAAATAGTATCTACTACACTGATGTTCAAGATTCATTATAACTTTGGAGCTTAGTTTATTGGATTTATAAAGCGAGAAGATAATTCTATTAAATCAAATAACTCTTTATTCATTTGACTAAAATTACACAAGTTTAGGGCACAAATCCCAACAGTGTAGAACATTTTTCTCTACCCTAACAAGACCTGCTAAAGAATGGTTCAGGAAAATCAAAAGAATATCAATAGGGTCATCATAGGAGTAGCTAGAGCATTCGTGACCCAATTCCTAAGAGAAAGAGACCAACACAAACCATAAATGCACTTGTTAACTATAAAACAAGAGTCAACAGAGAGTTTGTGTGATTATATATCCCGATTCAACAACGAAGTACTACAAGTAGAAGGATTTACTGAAGCAACAACCTTGATTGCAATAGTACCAGGACTCCAGAATAAATGGTTGCTCAAATCAATAGGTAAGAAAGAACCCACTTCTTATGTTGAATTTATTACTAGGGCATAGAGATATATGAGTGCAAAAGGAGCTTTTGAAATCAAAAGAAGTTACTACAAAAAAAGGAAAAAGTGAACATACTTCTAAGCATGATAGGGCATGGGAAAACCACAATCATAACTCAGAGAAGAGGAAGGTTGAAGATTATGACTGAGGTCGACCTGACACTAAGGAAAGTCAAGGTCAAAAGGTCGAGAAGTACACACCAACAGTACTTCCTCCTGAAAACGTTTTTTATGGAAATTCACAGTACTAACCTTGTCAAATACCCATAAAAGATGAGAACTCATCTGGAAAAAGAGACAAGGATAAATATTGTATATTCCTTCGAGATCATTGACATGCAACTCAAGATTGTTTCTAGTTGAAAGACGAAATTGAAGCACTAGTCTGAGAAGGATATTTGAAGGAATATGTCAGAGGCGATGACTATGGAGAGCCGAGTCTGACTAGAGAAGGTCGAGGTTGACCTGACCTAGAACCTCCAATGGAGATCATAACTCTATTTGGAGGACCAATTGGAGGAGACTACGGAGAGCCAAAATTGACCCAAGCTGGCCGAGGTTGACCAGGCAATGAGAGTCGAGGCCGACTAGAAGAGGAAAGTCGAGGTCGACCTGACGTTGATAAACTAATCATGAATCTCAACAAGAAATTTTTTGATGACCGTTGTACGAAGAGTTAAATGTTTCATTTTAGCCATATGTCATTTGTTAGGAATAATTTTCTATTATATGTATTTGCATTGGTTACTAGATAGTCAATAAAGTACATCTTTTTTAAGCTCTTATTTTGTTTAAGCATGAATTTGATTCCACTTGGAACAAAGGGGGCTATACAGGAGATATATCTCCCAATCAAGTAACAGTTCGAGCAATATTTGTGAAAAACTACTTATTTGAAAAGTTGAAATTCATGCAATAATAATGATTCTTAAAATCATAAGAAGATTAGTTTAGACTGACCAGAAGCCGAGGCCAACCCTAGAAGCAAAGGCCATAGTCACCTCGACAAACACGAATTAAAAAAAAGGTTGAGGTTGATCAGAATAAGGTCGAGGTCGACCTCGACATATGCTCAATTTTTAGCAAAGCATGTGAATTAGGGATTACTGAAAAGCAATTTTTCTGGCTTATGATTAATCCAAATAATGATCTAGGAGTTCGAACAACAATCAGAGAGCCATAAGGCAAGAAGAGTTAAACAACGATGAAGAGAAAATGTCAACCAAACATCAAGAGAGAAAAGAATTTTGGCTCAGGCCCAAACCATCTGGTCGCCCTCGACATGGTCGAGACCGACCTTACCATGGGTCTAGTCTAAGTCCTCTTTATTGGGTTCTATTTCCTAAAATTCGTAGTTTGTATATTATGTTCAATTTAATTCAATAAAATGTTAATTGTTTTATTCATTCAAATGTTTGTGAATTACTGCTAATTGATGGAGATCTAATCCCCTTGAGCAGCGGAAATGAGTTTAGACTCGTAATTGCAAGATCGTTTTTTGTTGAAATACAAAAACCAGTGCATTGGAAAAAGAACAGAACAAACATGCATTCTAATCTAATTAGACATGGAATTATCATGCAAACATGCTGAGTAAATAAAGTAAACTAAAAGAGAATTCATAATACCTTTGTAGTTTCACAACTGCAACTCCTTGCTCCAAAAGGTGATTCTCCAGTAATTCAGCAACATAGGGAAAATCCTCTGTTCTCCTCCAAGCAAGACACTACCAGTAGTGAAAACCTCCTATGACTCTGAGTTTCTACTTAGATCTTCCTTAGGTGGGAAGGATTTCCAACTTTTGGAAGATTATGGAATTTGAGAGAGAGGATAGAATTTTTTTCAGAGAGAACAATTCTCAAAGTGCAGGATTGATCGATCGACTAACTGACCCCCTTCTCCCTTTTAAGCTATCGATAGGGAGAAGGAGAGGGATAGTGGGGACGTGTCTGGATGACACGTTCCCTCAATTTAATTTAAATTAATAAAATAATAATTAAATTATATTTAATTATTAATTTAAATCACATTTAAATAAAACAAATTAAATATCATATATTTAATTTGGATTAAATCACATTTAATCAATATTTCCCTCTAACTTATAGTTTTAATGCACATCTAATGCACATTAAATTTTAACCTATAGTTTTCAAATATGAATCACATTCACATTTGAATTTAACATTTGAACTCTTTCAAATATTTAATTCTCTCATATAATTTAATATGGATCATATCCACATTAAATTTATAATATATAATTCCATAACTATATATTATATCGTATTTATATACATTAAATTTATTCCCTAATGAATTTGAACATTTCAAATTCCAACGATCTAAGAATCCTTTACGACCTAAAAGGTGGACCTAATGGGCCTACAGATCAGAAGCTCCAACGATACGAGATTACTCGGTTAATCTCATTAACCTCCTAATCAACATTCGTTAAGAGCGGGAACACTCCACTAAAGTCCCGCAGCTACTCTCTTCTCACTGCAGATATATTTCTGTGTCCCCGGATATTGACCAATAACAACAATTCAATCTTTCACGAATGTTCGTAACACCAGCCGGGTCAAATAATCGTTTTACCCCTGGGTTACATCTTGTACTTCAAGTACCAGTGCTCCTCTAATGAACAATTTTTTTGTGGTCCTATCAACAAACAGAGTCTCTCTCCGGCCAATGAGAGGCAAGTCCCAGAGACACCACTGAAGGGAACATTCCTCTACTTACCCTAGTAGGCGGGAAGGAGTGAATTCCATCTTTCTAGGCTAAGTCCCCAGCTGCTCACTCGGTCTTTTCCCCAAGAAGGTAGGCATACTGAGTCGACGAATCTGGTCACTCTCACCCATACTAGTCAAAGGACAATCCCTCGCAAACAGGAGTTCGTAACCTGCTCAGAATTGAGATCAAGTTGACTTGGTCATCCTAGTGATTAGAAACCTAACTAGTCAACGAAGTTACATCTAATGGTTACTATTTCGTGGTCCAGTCTTATGTAATCTCATTACATAGGATATCCCCACTCACATGTCATCTACACGAACACGTTAGGATCACTATGTTTGTATCATATACAAAGTGGGCTGCATCCATAGTTTTACTAGGGTAAGGTACCCAAACTTTATCCTCTTACTATAGACCCTTTAGGCTGTATCTCGAACCGAGATCCTTTATATGTACGCTACATTCAGTTAAAGATACATTTTACAGCTTTGGATGTTTAGTTTATTGGATTTGGAGTTAAAATGATGGCAATATCGTAAATAACGAATAATAACACTTTATTGAAGTAATAACAATTTATTACAATAATTAGAACAAAAACAAATACAAACTACGAGTTTTAGGGCACAAACCCCAACACAAATTGCCTTATATTGACCCTAAATCCAATAAACTAACAAGGTTGTAATATGTCCCTTGAACTGTATGTAGAAGACATATGAGGATCAAGATTCGAGATACAGTCTAAAGGGTCTATAGTATAGGGATGAGGTTGGGTGCCTTTGTTAGGGCATAAAACTCAACCTTTTCCTGGTGACACTATGGATATGGTTCACTCTGTATATGATACAAACGCACTGATCCAACGTGTTCATGTAGAGGACATGTGAGTTGGGATATCCTATGTGATGAGTTCACATAAGACTGGGCAGTGAAGTAGTAACCGATAGATGTAACTCCGTTGACTAGTCAGGTTTTTATTTCACTAGGATGACCTAGGCAACTTGATCTCAATCCTGAGCAGGTTAAGAACTCCTGTTTGCAAGGGATTTCCCTTTGACTAGTATGGGTGAGAGTGGCCTGAGACGCCGACTCAATAAGCCTACCATCTTGGGGGCAAAACCGCATAGGCTGCTGGGGACTTAACGTATCAAGATGGAATTCACTCCTTCCCGACCTTAGGAGTAAAAAGATAAGTGTTCCCTTAAGTAGAGTCTCCACGACTTGAACAAAGGATCTGACCTTCTCACAGGCCCGAAAGGGACTTCTGTTTAATGGTAGGACCATAAACAAGTTGTTTATTAGAGGAGCACTGATACTTAAGGTCAAAGATGTAATCCACGGGTAAAATGGTAATTTGACCCATCTAGAGTTACGAACACTCGTGAATGATCGACTTATCGTTATTGGTCTTTTATCCATGAAAACAGAAAGATATCTACAGTGAGAAGAGTGCAACAACGGGTCTTTAGTGGAGTGTAACCGCAGTTAACGAATGTTGATTAAACAGTTAATGAGATTAACTTATTAATCTTGTATCGTTGGAGTTTCTAATATGTAGGTTCATTAGGTACACTACCTAGCTCGTAAAGGGTTCTAAGACTGCTAGATCTTGATTAGAATTTGAAATGTTGAAATTTAATTTGGGAATTAATATAAGGTATGGAGATACATTATAATCTAAAATTTTTTTATGTATATTTAAACTTTATAGTATAACTTTAATTTGAATATGATTCAAAGTAAATTTATGAGAGAATTGAATATTTGAAAGAGTTCAAATATTGTTTTTAATGTGAATATGATTTATATTAAAAACTATAGATTGAAATTTAATGCGCATAAGATGTACATTAAAACTATAGGTTAAAGGGTGTGCGGTTAAATGTGATTTAATCACAGATAACCTAAATTAAATATATGATATTTAATTAATTAGAGAATTAATTAATTTTTAAGTTTAATTAACTTGATTAAATATGATTTAATTAAATTAATTAAAACTATAGGTTATATGAAATATATAATTAAACATGATTTAATTAAATTAATTATGATTTTATTAATTAATTAGATTATTTATTTATTTAATTAATTAGTTAGTGGGAACGTATGATGGACACGTTCCCCATTCTCCTCCGTCTTCTCTCTCATTATCGATAAGTGCAGAAGGGGATGACAGAGGGAGGTTGATCGATCAGTTGGTGATCTTCATCTACTCCCAAAATTCTCTGTAATTTTACCCTTTCCTAAAACTAGTAAAATCAAGAGAATGTTCCCACAAACCTTAATCTTAAAATCCAGAGAATATGAGGTTTACCTTGGTGGTGGTGCTATGAAGTTTCTGCTAAAAAGGAGTGTTTTAGAAGGTTGGTATTCAATACACATTTCACATAATAGTAAAGTGTTGCAATTCTACAAGCCAAAAGGTAAAGTTCTCATGCACTTTTAGTTTAGAAAAGGTTTCTAGAATACTTCTGTATTAACACCCCCATGTTTGTATGTTTATCGGTAAATTCTGCGAATGTATGAGTATTTTAGTTTTCCAAACGAAAAACGTGTTTTCTATTCAATTGGTGCTTCCGCTGTGCAATTGCAATTTCGATTCCATCAATTGTATCCGAGCCTACTCGTGTTTTCATTTGGCAAATGAAATTTGCATTGGTTAGGTGGGAATTCTTCATTTTTGGTTTTTCATTAAACTCTTTAGGAAGTTTTGACCATAAATTTATGGTTTTTGATTTTGATAAAAAATTGTAAGGACCCCTGCGCTTTTAAGGAAATTTAAAAATTGTAAGGACCCCTGCGCTTTTAAGGAAATTTAAAGTTTAATCGAGTCTGTAGTTAAGTTTAGAGTCGTTCGTGTTGGGGTATATGCCCTAAACTTGTGTCGTTTGTAACATTTGATGTTTTCATAAATAAAAGTTATTTGTTCATCAAACCTTGTATCTCGAATTTTAAATTTAATCCAATAAACTAAGCTCTAGGGTCATTCGTATTTATGAACTCTTGAACGGTGTGTAGTGGAAACACAAGTAGAATCACGTTCGAGTAATGACTCGAACGGTCTACAAAATATAGATAAGGTTGGGAATCTCATCCTGATAACACTGTGGATGAGACCCACTTTGTATTGGATACAAACGAGGTGATCCAACTCGTTCATGTAGTTGACATGCGAGTGGGAGTATCCTGTGCAATGAGATTATACAAGACCGGACCTTGAATTATTAGATCAACTGATGTAACACCGTTAACAGTTTAGGGCTGATAAATTCGTAGATGACCATTAGTGGCTCGATCTTAATCTTGAGCGAGTTACGGACTCCTGTCTGTGGAGGCTGTCCTTTGACTAGTACGGGTGCGAGTAGGCCAGAGTCGCCACTCAATATGCCTACCTTCTGAGGGGCAGAACTACGTGGGTAGCTGGAAACTTAACTAAGCGAGATGTAATTCACTCGTTCCTGAGCTAGGGAAACTAAAGAGGGTTGTTTCCTTAGGTGTTGACTCTAGGGCTTGAACATCAGGGTCCCACCCTCTCACTGGCTCGAGAGGGACGTTGTTTATGGTAGGACCATAAACAACTTGTTCAGTAGAGGATCAGTGGTACTTCAGGTGCAAGAGGTAGACACAAGGGTAAAACGGTAATTTGACCCAACTATGACTACGAACAACCTGTGAATGATCGACTCATGGGTATTGGTTATATCGATTGACACAACTTGTCCTACAGTGAGGAGAGTGCAGCTACGGGACTATAGTGGAGTGACCTCGTAGTTAATGAATGATGATTAACGGGATCAAAGAGTTTGGTCAATTAATCTTGGATCATTGGAGCTCATGATTTGTAGGTCCATTAAGTCCCTCAGTTAGCTCAATTATGGATTTAATGAGGGTATAAAGTTTAGAGTGAATTTGAAATGTTTAAATCCATATAAAGGGTATTTATGTCATTTATATGAGATATAGTTGACATAATATATAGTTTGATGTGAATGAGATTCATATTAAACTATACTATAAGCCTGATTACGGAATTAAGGGTTAGTGGGAGAAATTAATTTGACAGGTAAAATTTAATGTGATTCAATTTTTAGTTCCACATTATGCAAATGAGATTTGTATAATAAGGTATGAGATACCTTATACTATATAATTATGCAAATATGATTTGCATATTATATAATTGTGGTAAAATGGTGAATAGGTGGAGAATCTGTCTCCACCCCTCACCACTGTATAATGATGCTTGCAGAAGCATCTCACAACTCAATTGCTCATTTTTTGGGTTTTCACAAAACGCTCTCAAGCAAATTCTCTCAATTCTCTCCATACCCATAATCCAAAGGGAATCCCACCATTCTCCCTCATCCGCCGGAGAACAACTGAGAAGACTTAGTGGAAGTGTTCCAACGCCTTGTTCAGGTCGTGGATCGAGATCGTAGGAGAAATCGTTGAGATCGTGATCCTTGGTAGAGGAAAACGAGAAGAAAGGTTCTTCAAAGGTTAGCTTTATTCTTTTCCCTTCTCTTTATTGTTTAACCTTCTCAAGCATGTGATGTATGAGTGCTAACTCACCATAAGGGAGTTATTTTACTAGAATTTCAGTGTTTAATCCACTTGAATTGCATTTAATTTAGTGATCCTCATGTTATTTTATCCCTAAATTATGTGTGCTAGCTTTAAAATCTTGAATTTAAGCATTAGGTGCAAAAAAAATTAATTTTGATGTTTTTGTGCTTTAATTCAAGAAATTTAGGGAAATAAGCTAACGGTTAATTAAAGACCGAAATTTAATATTTTTCTTAACTCCAAAAATTCTCGTGTATTTAGTTTGATTTATAATTGACTTCATAAATTTATTTGGGATTTTTCTGTGTGCAGGAGATGTTTAAAAATTACAAGAGTCCCTAAGGGCATTTTAGACATTTTACCCGAAGGGTTATATGGTCTTTTTACTCTTAAGGGTATTTTTGTAATTTGTGGAGTTAGAGCAACACCATCTTGTATAAGGAGGCTAGGGTTTACAAGTGTGAAGGTGGAGTTGGAGTTGTGACAAGAGGAAGAGATCGAGAGGGAGAAAAGAACTCGTGAGATTGCCGGGCTGCAAAGGGCCTACGTTGGAAGGAAAAATCTCACACCCCTTTGTCAAGAAAAATGTTGCTTTGCACACATCCATGAAGAAGCCCTTTTGCCAAGCAAAGTGTAGCCGCATTTGCTTGTCGGTAGGGTCGCTATTTGTTTGAAGCAATTGGATGAAAGAAGAAGAAATCACGAGAGGGAGGCATTGCTGAAGCAAACCGTGGAGTAGAGGGTTGGCCATCTCGCTGAATCAACCTACATTTGCAAGCAAAACCGAGAGTAGGGTTTGTCCACCGCCGTGATTTGCCCATCTTTCTTTGAAGCAAAATCAAGAGCAATAGTGCGATTCGGTTTTCACAGACGTCATTCACGAAGTTTGCGATTTTCATCTATCAAACCATTGGATTTTGCTAAAATTTGTTCAGCCTATTAAAGACTCATAGAGCTCCATTTTCAACGGTTGGATCGTCATTTGGAGGTTTGCAGTGTCAGATATTGCTGTCACATTGGGCGTCCACTGCAGTTTGGTTTTTCACACACGACACTCACAACGTTGTCGTTTGCTGGAGTTTGAACCGTTGGATTGTGCTGAAACTTTGTCAGCCTGTTTGGGACGCATAGAGCGTAGTTTTCAACGGTTGGATTATCGTTCGGAGCTCCAGTTCATCAGATATTGCTATCGGACAGAACCTAAAGAACACTGAAACCTGCTACTATTGCTTGCTGCCTTCGGTGGGATCTTTGGCGTTTTGCTGAAGCAAAACATATGTCAATTGCCTCGTGTAAACTACTCTTATTCTCTAATTATTTTGGCTTATTGTTACTCCAATTTTGATCGTTTATTGTGCTCTTTTTACTCACTGTTTTAGGCTAAATTCATGACTGTTATTGGGCTTAATTTGTGATTAATTTTAGTTGTTTTGTGATATTGTTACAGCACATATTTGAATTTATTAAACAACACAAGCATGGATAAATTAGAGATTTGTGAGTTGATTTACATGAACTAATTTGTCTTAGGCAAGGGTTAGGTTGTTTTAATGTAATTTTGGATTAAATTTATGGTTGATGCCATTAATTGAATTTATGAAATTTTATTAAATTTAACGTTGCATGAGAATTAAAATTGGCCTTTTTAACGTCTCTATAATTCATAAACTTGGGAAAGCTAATGAATTAGAAAACTAAAATTTCATTCTAGGATTATTGAGTTGATTAGGGATAATTAACCCACCTATAACTTAAAATCATGGGCATAATTTAGATCACAATTGGGAAATTGTAGATTTTAAAACTTAGTGATTTTGGAAAGAATCATTTGAATGCATGTGAAGGTAAATTTAAGGCATCACTCAAAATTTATTCCAATTGAACATTAGAGCTCTAACCTAACCCGAGCCTATTTTTCTTTACAAATCTCATCTCTTGCATCTGCCCTCTTGTTTGCATTCTCCTCTCCCCGCATTTAAATTCAGTTATTTTCTTTTGTCTTATCTTATCTTTATTACTTATTAATTAATTTATTTACAACAATAATTTGCACACTCATGCATTGCACTAAAATAAGAAAAATTTGCTAGGACACTCACTAATTTAGGTCTAACTAGTCCTCGTGGGATCGATACTTTTAACTTAACACTTGCTGCTCTCGACCGTGTATACTTACACGTCGTAAAAGTGTAGGGTTTTATTCTAATTTGCATTAGTTTAGGGCACCCGATATTTTCGCATCAATGAGTAATTTTAAGTAGTTTTTGAGTAACACAATGGGGTAATGCGATTCGCATCACTTCCGCTGTGGGATTCAATCCCATCAGTTCGTAGATGATTTCGAAAATGTTTGGGCAAACTTAGGTTGTTGCTTTATAAAATTTTTTCTATAAGAAGGGATGTTGTAGTCGAGTTGGCGTTGCAACGTAACCTTCCACATTGCAACGCTATTCATCAACGTTGAGACCCTGAAGAACAGTGTCGCAACGTCGTGTGCGTTACCGAAAGGAGGCGCCCAGGGACACATGACATTGAGACGTTGTGAACGACCTCTCAACCACGACGATTTTCAGCAAAGCTTGGTCGGTTTGTGATGGTTCAAGCGGTCTGACTCGATTTTTTGTCCGGTTAGAGCGATTCATGTTGGGGTTTGTGCCCTAAAACTCGTAGTTTGTAAATTTTGTTCTATTTATTGTAATAAATAGTTATTATTTCAATAAAGAGTTATTGTTCGATATTTCCCTTTATCTTAACCCTAAATCCAATAAACTAAACATCTAAGGATGTAAAATGTCTCTTGAACTACAAATAAATGATCTCAGTTCGAGATACAACCTAAAGGGTCTATCGTAAGAGGATAAGGTTTGGGTACCTTACCCTGAAAACACTATGGATGTGGCCCACTTTGTATATGATACAAACATTGTGATCCTAACGTGTTCATGTAGATGACATGTGAGTGGGGATATCTTATGTAACGAGATTACATAAGACTGGACCGCGAAATAGTAACCGCTAGTGTAACTCTGTTGATTAGTTAGGTTTTTATTTCACTAGGATGACCTAGGCAACTTGATCTGAATCCTGAGCAGGTTACGAACTTATGTTTGCAAGGGATTGCCCTTTGACTAGTATGGGTGAGAGTTGCCAGATTCGTCGATTCAATATGCCTACCTTCTTGGGGACAAGACCGAGTGAGCGACTGGGGAGTTAACAAGATGGAATTCACTCTTTCCCGCATACTAGGGTAAGTAAATGAATGTTCCCTTAAGTGGTGCCTCTGAAACTAGAACAAAGGGCCGACCCTCTCATTGGCCCGAGAGGGGCGTCTGTTTGTTTGTAGGACCACAAACAATTTGTTCATTTGAGGAGCACTGGTACTTAAGGTACAAGTTGTGACCTAGGGGTAAAACGGTAATTTGACCCAGCTGGTGTTACGAACATTCGTGAAGGATT
The DNA here is from genome assembly GCA_036507285.1 of Trichosanthes cucumerina. NCBI lineage: Eukaryota > Viridiplantae > Streptophyta > Magnoliopsida > Cucurbitales > Cucurbitaceae > Trichosanthes > Trichosanthes cucumerina. The sequence goes on along the minus strand of CM071835.1, from coordinate 76,597,811 downwards.
GACTTGCTGTTATTTGTCAATATCCGTGGACACAGAAAAATATCTACAGTGAGAAGAGTGTAGTTGCGGGACTTTAGTGGAGTGTTCCCGCAGTTAATGAATGGTGATTAGGAGGTTAATGAGCTTAACCAAATAATTTCTATCGTTGGAGCTTCTGATTTGTAGGTCCATTAGGTCCACCTTCTAGCTCATAAAAGGTTCTTAGATCGTTTGAATTTGAAAGGTTTAAATTCATTAGAGAATAAATTTAATGTATATAGATACGTTATAATATAATGTTTTTGAACTTTATATTATAAATTTAATGTGAATATGATTCATATTAAATTATATGAGAGAATTAAATATTTGAAAGAGTTCAAATATTAATTTAAATGTGAATGTGATTCATATTTAAAAACTATAGGTTAAAATTTAATGTGCATGAGATGTGCATTAAAACTATAGGTTAGAGGACAAATAGATTAAATATGATTTGATCTTAGTATATGATATTTAAAGATTAATTAAATATATGATAATTAATTAATTAATTAAATTTGATTTAATTATTTTAATAATTAATTATTAATTAATTAATTAATTAATTATTGGGAACGTGTCAGGAGGACACGTTTCCCTCTTCCCACCTCACTCCCCATCGATAGGGAGTGGGGAAGCTCTCCTCTCCCATTCAACTTCTGGTTGGGCAGAAGCTTGAATGATCGATCTATCAAGCTCACTGCTGGGAATTCTCTCTCTCTCTGAAATTTCCTTACCATCCAAATTGTTGGAGACCTTCCCACCAAAGTTGGATCTAAGCTACTCAGAGATATAGGAAGTTTACACAGTGGTTGTGTACTGTTGGAAGAACAGAGGAACCTGGTTTGCTGTATTGTTGTGCGAATTTGAGCAAGAAGTTGGTGATTCGAAACTACAAAGGTAATAGTTCATTCCCTTTTAGTTTAGTTAATTTACAGCATGTGTTTGCATGTTTTAATTTCCATGCTCTAATTAGATTAGATTATGTTTATGTCTGTTTTATTTACCCAATGTACTGGTATTTCTAGTAAACCAAAACAATCAAGTAATTGATCCATCTAATCGATCTTAAAACACGTTTTCGCTACTCAAGGGGATCAGATCCCCATCAGTTGAAGCCCGGTTCATGGTGTTTTTGGGCTAGTTCTTTTGTAAAATTAATGTAATTTTATTATTTTTCACTTTAGGGGTTAAATTTTTCGGTTTAATGGTTGTTTACCGCTTTATGAATGTCATTTAGATTTATTCCCACCATAGGATAATCATGTACATGCATTTTTTAATATAAGTGTTATATTACTGAATTAAAATGCATGTTATAGATTTCATGAGTAATTTATTATAAGTGTTATATAAATTATATGAAAAATGAGAAGCATGGAGCATGAAATTACTTAGATTAAGATAAAAGTTGTATTAATTCTTTAGTAATTATCTTGAAATTTCTTGATTCAATTGTTGAATTATATGGTAAATGTATCAATTAGAATATGAATATTGATTTATTCACCATAATAGCATGTCATAAGTTAATTATTAAAATTTATAATAGTTATAAATGGTTTTAGAAACCTTAACCTATAAAAAAGAATTACATGCAAACATAGGGTCTTGGGTTGGATAGAATTAATTTTAAACTGATTAAAATTAATTAGACCTAAGTTTATAATTTCTAATAGGATTAGGAATTAGTCTTACTTAGTATTTTAAATAGTTTAAAATAAAGTAGGTAGGAAAAATAAGATTTTGGTTATACGCTCTACTGGTGATGGTTTGTCTAAGGTTGGGGGTACTTAAATTGACGGTTTACGAAACACCCCCTACCTGGAAACTGACCCGACACTTGAGTTGAATTAACCATAGTCTTGTTAGCATGCAAGAACACTAGGTAATTAAAATGTTTAATTCACCTAGACAATAAGATAAAATACCTAGTTATAAGAATTATAATAGACATAGACTTAGATAGATTCATTTAGCCATAATCCACCTAAGTTAAAACTTAACCCTAATTCTTTAGGATACTTTAGTGAGAGAAAACAAGATGTTCAAATCACGTTTTAGCTCCCACGTGCTTAAGAGTTCACATCGTGAGTTCTATGCTCGGCCTCGTGGCGTCAATAGGATGTTCCCTACGGATGGTGTTTGCATGGTTTAATATCAAGGTGAATGAGGGAAGTATCTATAGTAAATTGGAGAAAGACACGTGTCAACGTATCTTACGGTCTCCTCCATTAGGTCGCACTGTGAGATTTCTATGGTCCGCCTGCATGTTGTCTTAGGAGCAACCACCCCTACAGAGGGCTTGACCATAGGGATCGGAACACTGCGAACTCCAGAAATGGATAGGATCTCTTAGGTCATTTGGCAATAGTTGTTTTTTCTAACAGTGACTTGTTGGATCGGACCTATTGGATCTTAAAATGGTATGGTTACATTTACGGTCATTTGCCAATAGTTAAATTAGTTAACTATTCCCTGACCGAATAACGGTAGCTAAAGATCATTGGAATATGAGATATTCTAGGAATGGTAATTGGCTGAGATTGTCTCAATTCAAGGGAGGGATGATTGACCATCTGAAGGTGAGTTTTATTCTAAACCCCTGAAGTATTGTTGCAAAATTAAAAGGTTTAAGTTTAAAAACTAGGGTTCTTTATGATAATTTTGCTAAATTGATTGGTTGATAATGGGTTTAAGGCATTAATGACTAATTTGAATGAATTTTTGTTTTCAACATGTCGTCCTCTATTATCGCATTTCTTGCTAACGAAAAATTAACTGGAGAAAACAACGCTACGTGGAAGTCCAACCTGAATACGATTCTGGTTGTTGACGATCTCCGATTCGTCTTAACTAAGGAGTGTCCTCAAATCTCTACTCGTAATGCGTCCCAAATAGTTGGGGAGGCCTATGACCAAGGCCAATGATAAGGTCAAGGTCTATATCTTGGCTAGCCTTTCTGTGGTGTTAGCTAAGAAACAAGAGGGCATGGTCTCAGCTCATGAGATCACTGTAGGATATGTTTGGACTATTGGGATGTTTGTCCTAATCTCGTTCAGTTTGTAATTACTGTTTGAAATTAATAAAGTGTTATTTATTTCATAATTTTGTGTCTCGCATTTATTACAAACTTTGTCCAATAATCTAAGCTCTAGGGTCATTGAATATATGAGAGAATTAGAACTTGAACAGTGTGTAGTGGACACTTACGTTTGAGTTAATGACCCGAATGGTCTACAGTATATGGATGGGGTTGGAGACCTAATCCTGGATACGCTGTGGATGCGACCCGCTTTGTATTAAGATACAAACGAGGTGATCTGACTCGTTCATGTGGTTGACATGGGAGTGGGGGCATCCTGTACAATGAGATTGTACAAGACCGGACCATGAATTATTAGATCTACTGATGTAACACCGTTAACAATATGGACTAATAACTTCGTAGATGACCATTAGTGACTCGACCTGAATCCTGAGCGTGTTACGGACTCCTGTCTGCGGTGAGGGTGGTCACAGTTACTCGCCCAATATACCTTTCTTCTTAGGGACAGGACCAAGTAGGGAGCTGAGAACTTAACTACGCGAGATGGAATTCACTCGTTCCAGCCTTTAGGGAAACTAGAGGGGTTGTTCCCTTAAGTGCTTTCCCTAGGGCTTGGACAATGGGCGCCCACCCTCTCACTGGCACGAGAGGGTTGTTGTGTATGGTTGGACCATTACAACGTTGTTGTTCATTAGAGGAGCAGTGGGGACTTAAGGAGCAAGAAGTAGACACAGGGGTAAAACAGTAATTTAACCCCGCAGCGTTTACGAACAACCTGTGAAGGGTCGACTCATGGGCATTGGTTATATCAGTGGACACGTAATATCTTACACTGAAGGAAGTGCAACTACGGGCTTTAGTGGAGTATTACCGTAGCTAATGAATGGTGATTAACCGGGTCAAAGAGTTTGATAGGTTAATCTCGGATCATTGGAGCTCGTCACTGTAAGTCCATAAGGTGCCTCGATTGGATCAAACTGGATTAAAAGAAGCTTTACTGTTTTTGGTGTGAATTGAAGTGTTCAAGTTCACTAAAGGGCATTTATGTCATTTATATGAGATATGAATGATATAATATATAGTTTAATGTGAATGAGATTCATAATAAACTATAAGTTAGCCTAATTGTTGAATTAGGGCTAATTAGGAGAAATTAGATTGAGAGAATTTAAACTGGATGTGATTCAATTTAATAAATCCACAATTATTCAAATGTGAATTGTAAAGTGAGATATGAGATATCTAATAATATATGGTTATGCAAATATGATTTGCATAACCTATAGTTGTGGTAAAATGGTAAATAGGTGGAGATTTCAACTCCACCTATCACCATTATATAAACTCTTTTGCAAGAAGGGTTGAATGATTAAAAGCTCATTTTTGGAATTCTCACCAAAAGAAGCTCTTTCTTCACTCTCAAATTCTCTCTAGACTTCTCCTCCGAAAAAACAAAGAATGATCCCACAATCCTTCTTCTTCCAAGAGAAGAACAATCGAGAAACCTAGTGGTGGTGTTCGGTAGGTGTTCGTGAGAAGAATTCGATATCGTTGAGATCGAGGAAAGCATAAAAAGTTCGTGAATGGAAAGGAAGCTTTGAAGAACGTCTTCAACAAGTAAGTATCATAACCTTACTGTTTTCTTTCCTTAAATTGCATGTTTAGCCTATTATAAGTGTTAGATAGTTTTAACGAATTTAAGTTGCACAACATCCCCACGACGATTCGATCATCTTCCGCTGCGCGGGGAGTTTCATTTCCCTTCATGGACAACCATTTGGACAGATCCCACACGAATCTCTCAAGTACGTTTATAACACCCGTATGATGGAGGAGACTTTAGTGAGAGAACATGTTCTCAATCTGATTGTCCAGTTCAATGTGGCCAAAGTGAACGGAGCAGTCATAGATGAGCAAAGTCAGGTCTTGTTCATCCTTGAATCTCTTCCAAAGAGCTTCTTGAAATTCCGCAACAATGCGATGATGAACAAGATTCAATATAACCTAACTACCTTCTTGAATGAGTTGCAGACTTATTAGTCTCATATGAAGAATAAGGGACCGGTTGAAAGAGAGGCAAATATGTTTGTCCATTCCAGGAGGTTCCAGAAGGGTTCATCCTCTAGGACTAAGTCTAGCAACCAATCTTCTGGTCCTAAGAAGATTCAGAAGAAAAAGAAATGAGGGAAAGGGAGGGCTCAGATGTCGCTGTTGATAAAGGAAAAACGAAGGCCAAGGTTGCATACAAAGGAAAGTGTTTCCGCTGCAACGTGGATGAGCATTGGGAGCACAACTTCCCAAAGTACCTAGCTGAGCTCATGGAGAAGAAAGGTAAATTAAATTTTCTTGTTCCTGAAACTTGTTTAGTGGAAAATGATAATTGCACTTGGATCTAGATTCATGGGCCACTAATCATATTTGTTCTTCTTTACAGGGAATTAGTTCCTTGAGAGAGCTTGAAGAGGGTGAGATGGCGTTTAGGATCGGAATGGAAGATGTCGTCTCAGCCCGTGAAGTGTTAATTTGGTATTAATGAAGCGTTCATTAATAAGAATGGTGTTGTTATTTGTTCGGCTAAATGCGAAAACAATTTATACATTTTAAGACCAATCGAAACCAAATCACTTTTAAATCATGAAATGTTTAAAACTGCTAATACTCAAAGAAAAAGACAACAAATATCTCCTAATAAAGATACCTATCTTTGGAATCTAAGACTATGTCACAGTAATATTAACCGGATTGAGAGACTCGTAAAGAATAGACTTCTAAATAAGTTGGAAGAATATTCTTTGCCTCCATGTGAATCCTGTCTAGATGGAAAAATGACTAAGAGACCTTTTATTGGAAAAGGTTATAGAGCCAAAGAGCCCTTAGAACTTATAAATTCAGATCTTTGTGGTCCAATGAATGTAAAAGCAAGAGGAGGATACGAATATTTCATATCATTTACAGATGATTATTCGAGATATGGTTATTTATACCTAATGCAACATAAGTCTGAAGCTCTTGAAATGTTCAAAGAGTTTAAGACTGAATTTGAGAATTCATTAGGAAAAACTATTAAATCACTTCGATTTGATCGAGGTGGAGAGTATATGGACTTAAGATTCCAGACTATTTGATAGAACATGGTTCGTTCAATGATGAGCTATGCTCAATTGCCTGACTTGTTCTGGGCTCATGCAGTAGAGACTGTAGTTCATATCTTGAACACCAATCCATCAAAGAGTGTTTCTAAAACACCCTTTGAGTTATGGAAGGGGTGTAAACCTAGTTTGTGTCACTTTAGGATTTGGGGTTGTCCTGCACATGTGTTAGTGACAAACCCGAAGAAACTGGAATCTCGTTGAAGATTGTGCCTATTTGTAGGCCATCCCGAGAAATGGTCTTTTCTACGACCCACAAGAAAATAAGGTACTTGTATCGACAAATACCAATTTCTTGGAGGAAGAACACATGAGGACCATAAACCACGTAGCAAACTGGTATTAAATGAAGTTGTCGATGAGTCAACAAGAGTTGTTGACCAAGCTGGACCTTCATCAAGGGTTGATGAAAAAGCCAGTACATCTAGTTAGTCTCGTTCTTTTCAATCGTTAAGAGTGCCTCGACGCAGTGGGAGGATTATTTCACAACCTGACCGGTACATGGATTTAACTAAAACTCAAGTTATCATACTTTGATGATGGCATAGAGGATCCATTATCTTATAAATAGACAATGAATGACATAGATAAGGACTAATGGATCAAAGCCATGGACCTTAAAATGGAGTCATTGTACTTCAATTCAGTATGAAAACTTATAGACCAACCTGAAAGGGTAAGACCCATATGATGTAAATGGATCTATAAAAGAAAGAGAGATGCAGCTGGAAAGGTACATACCTTCAAGGCTAGAAGCTAGCAAAGGGTTTTACCCAAAGGGATGAAGTTGATTATGAAGAAACTTTTTTCCCTGTTGCTATGCTAAAGTCTATAAGGATCCTATTGTCCATAGCCACATTTTATGACTATGAAATATGACAAATGGACGTTAAGACTACGATTTTTGCATGGTAATCTTGATGAGTGTATCTATATGTCTCAGCCTGAAGGGTTCATAGCCCAAGGTGAGGAGCAAAAAGTTTGCAAGCTTAATCGATCCATTTATGGGTTGAAGCAAGCTTCGAGATCTTGGAACATAAGATTTGATACTACAATCATGTCTTATGGTTTTGACCAAAATGTTGATGAACTTTGTGTTTACAAAAGAATCATCATAAGGTAGCTTTCTTACTACTCTATGTAGGCGATATCCTACTCATTGGGAATGATGTAGGGTACCTGACTGATATAAAGAAATGGCTAGCAACCCAATTTCAAATGATAGATTTGGGAGAGGCGCAGTACGTTCTTGAGATTCAAATTATCCGAAATCGCAAGAAAAAAATGTTAGCTCTGTCTCAAGCATCCTATATCGACAAAATGTTGGTACGATATTTGATGAAGAACTCCAAGAAGGGTTTATTGCATTTCAGGCATAGAGTTCATTTTGTTGCGTCGTTTGCCCTAATCTCGTGTAATTTGTAATACAATTGATTTAAACAAATAAGAGTTATTTATTTATCAAACTTTGTATCTCGCATTTTATAAACTTAATCCAATAAACTAAGCTCCAAGGTCATATTATTTGAGAGAACTAGAACTTGAACGGTGTGTAGTGGAGGCACGGGAGGATCACATTCGAGTTAATGACCAAAACTGTCTACAGTATATGGATAAGGATGGAAACCTCATCCTGGTGACATTGTGGATGCGACCCACTTTGTATTAGATACAAACGAGGTGCTCCAGCTCGTTCATGTTGTTGACATGCAAGTGGGGGCATCCTGTCCAATGAGATTGTACAAGCCCGCACCGTGAATTATTAAACCTATTGGTGTAACACCGTTAACAGTATAGGACTAATTACTTCGTAGATGACCATTAGTGTCTCGTCCTTAATCCTGAGTGTGTTACGGGCTCCTGTCTCCGGGGGTCTGTCCTTTGACTAGTACGATTGAGGGTGGCCTGAGTACGCCCAATATGCCTACCTTTTTGGGCACAGGACCACGTGGGGAGCTGGGAACTTAACTACGCAAGATGGAATTCACTCGTTCCTGAGCTAGGAAAACTATAGGGGGGGTTCCCTTAAGTGTTGTCTCCAAGGCTTGGACAATGGGGCCCCACCCTCTCATTGCCCCGAGAGGGATGTTGTTTATGGTTGGACCATGCAACAAATTTGTTCATTAGAGGAGAAGTGGGACTTAAGAAGCAAGAGGGAGACACAAGGGTAAAACAATAATTTGACCCAGTTGTGACTACGAACAACTTGTGAAGGGACGACTCACGGGCATTGGTTATATCGATGGACACAATTTGTCCTACAGTTATGGGAGTGCAACTATGGGCTTTAGTGGAGTGTTACTGTAGTTAATGAATGTTGATCAAACAGTTTGATCGGCTAATCTCGCATCATAGGATCTCTTGATTTGTAGGTCCATTAGGTCCCTCAGTTGGCTCAATTTGGACAAAATGAGGGTTTGCAGCTTGAATTGGATTTGAAGTGTTCAAATTCATTAAAAGGATATTTATGTCATTTATATGTGATATAATAGACATAATATATAGTTTAATGTGAACGAGATTCATAATAAACTATAGTCTAGCCTAATTAATTAATTAGGTCTAATTTAGAGAAACTAAATTGAGAGAAATTAAATTCAATATGATTCAATTTAAAATTTCACAATAATACCAATGTGATTTATATAATAAGGTATGAGATACCTATATTATATGAAATGCAAATATGATTTGCATATTATATATATAGTTGTGGTATTTTGGTGAATTGGTGGAGATTTTAACTCCACCACACACCATTATAAAAAGGTTTTTGGGGAAGCATTTTGCAGATCGATCTCTCATTTTTGGATTTTGATCCAAAGAGAAAAGAGAATTCTCTCTACTCTCTCAATTCTCTTTACATTGTCCAAACCTGAAATCCAAAGGGAGTCCCACAACTCTCCCTCATCCTCCCAAGAACAACCGAGAAGATCAAGTGGAGGTGTCCCCTTGCATCGGTTCGTGGTTCGTGTTGGAGAAGTTTGTTGGATCGTTGAGATCGTGATTGGAGAAGGGAAAACTCGAAGAATGGTTCTTAAAGAGGTAGGTTTACGAAACCTTTCAGTTTTTCTTCTCGAAATTGCATGTTTAGCCTAGAAATGTATGAGATACTTTCTGTTTTAAGAAAGTTATAACAACAATGAATCAACGACGTTTCAAAATGCTTCTGCTGCGAGAAATCCATTCCCTTCAATTGGTATTAGAGCTAAACGTTCCTCTTCGTTGTGTGTTCTGTAATTTTCTTAAAATTAGGTGTGTTGCATTAATTTCGTGTGATGATAATTAGTGGATTTGCAATAGGATGTTTTCAGTTTTGGCACATAATTTAGATTTATATTAATGTTGGTGAGATGAATGCAAGGGTCCTTTGTTTTGGACATTATTAGTGTAAATCGAGTCTGTAAGTCTGGGTCGTTCGTGGCAGGAGTTGTTGTGAAGAAACAGAGCAGAAACGGGCGAAAACAGCAAGGTTTGTTGTTGTACAGAGGACAACGTTGCGGCGTTGTTCATCAGCGTTGCAATGCCATCCAAGCGAGAGGATGCGCGCTGCAGGCGCAACGTTGCGACACAAGGCGCGACGTTGGAACGTTGTGCGCGTTGATCACGCTGCCAAGGCATTGAGCAGCACAACGTTGCAACGCTGGCCACGACGTTGCAACGCTGACCACGACGTTGCTACGCTGCATCGTCGAGCGGTAATTTTCGTAAAACTTTATTTATTTTATTTATTTAATTTATAAAGTGGGTTTTATTTAATTTATACTAATTAATATTAATATAATTGTTATATTAATGTTAATTAATTAAATTAATGCCCCTAGGGTGCCAAAACCGGTCCAATTGCTATTTATTATTTTATGCAAGTGTTGTATGAATTTTTATGTGCATAATGTATGCCATATAGTTTAAAATCCCACCTTAGGTTAAGCATTTCATGCATCAATTTTATATTATAAGTGTTATAGTGTATAGTATGCATGATAGGTTATATTATAAGAGTTATAATATAATGTGTGTTTTAATTTAATTAATGTAAGTGTTATATTAATTAGATTAAAAGCATTGACATGCATTTTTATACATGTGATGTATGTATGTTATAAAGTATGGTTATCATGTGTGAATGATCAAGCATTATAACATAGAAATGCATGTAACCTAAGTTAATTAATTAGTTTTAAATGGTTTAGAACTTGATTAATTAGACTTAGATTTTCTAGTTCTAATAAGATTAGAATTAGAAAATGTAACTTATGAATGGTGACTAATTAGTAACTCTATCTAAGGAAGATTTTGTCTAAGGCTGGGGTATTTAAGCCAACGCTGTTCAGAACACTCCTACCTGGGAACCGACCTAGGAGTGAATTTGGTCTGGAGATTCATAGGTTATATTTTCGTGAGTGTCGTTAGTTAAGAGTTAATTAAATATACTCACATAGACCTAAGTTAATAAGATGATTATAGACTTAAGCTAATCCAATATAAGAGTTATATTGGTAGACTTAGGTAAATATAGTCGGTTTATCTAGGTCAATCCCGATAATCTAAAGTGCTGAGTGGAAGGAATTATAGTGTTTGAGATACATTTAAATTCCATCAACAAATCTCCGTGAAGTTCACACCGTGAGATCCATACTCTGTCTCGTGGCGCAAATAGGAGTGTCCCCCTTCAGATGGTATTTGTATGGGTCAATATTCAAGGTGAATAGACAGAGTACTTATAGTGAGTGGGAGTGGGACCTGTGAAAACGGAACCTATGGTCTCTTTTATCGATTCACACTGTGAGACGCCTGTGATTTTCCTGCTAGTTTGGCTTGGACCAGACATTCCCTTCGGACGGCTTTGATCATGGGAGTTGGAACACCGTGAATTTTTGAAAGGGATATGATTTCCTTAGTTTGTTTTCCTTTGTAGTCCTCCCTTCGGCGGCTATTGTTTAGATTGAACTCTGGAGATTTAAAGATAGAGGGTGACACTCACGGGATTTATTAAGAGTTAATGAATTCAAACCGAAAAATGGTAAGTGGATGACTATAGGAATAAGAGTTATTATGGTATTAGAGTTTGGTCGAGAAAGTCTCGTCCAAGAGGAAGAGTGATTCTGTCTACCCTTCGGGGGCAGTCATTCTAAACCTTTGGGGTATCATTGCAATTTTTAATGACCTAGGGATCATAGAATAAAACTTTGCTAAAAAAGATTTGATTTTTCAAAAGTTTTTGCGAGTTTTAATACGAAGTTTTTCTTTTCAGCAAAAATGTCGAGTTCAATAATAGCGCTTTTAGCTTCCGATAAGCTCGTAGAAGATAACTATCATACGTGGAAAAATAATATAAACACAGTCTTCGTTACTGATGACTTAAGTTCGCGCTAACTGAGGAGTGTCCTCAAGTGCCTGATCCAACAACCCTCCTCAACGAACTACAAACCTTCCAGTACTTGATGCGAGTCAAGGGACAGGAAGCTGAGGCAAATGTTGCTTCGGGTCCTTTCACAGGGGTTCAACCTCTGGGACAAAGTCTGTGGGTTCTTTAGGCCCGAAAGGGAAAAAGAAGAAGTTGAAAAAAGGCAAAGTTGGTCGCGCTGCCACCCACAAGGGCAAGAAGGTCAAGGAAATTGCAGATAAAGGAAAGTGTTTCTACTGCAACGAGGATGACAACTGGAAGAGGAATTGTCCCAAGTTCCTTGTTGAGAAGAAGAAGGTAAAAGTGATTTACTTGTTATAGAAACCTGTTTATTGGAGAGTAATGACTCTGTCTGGATACTTGATTCAGACGCCACTAACCATGTTTGTTCTTCTTTTCACGGAATTAGTTCCTGGTAGTGACTGTAGGAGGGTGAGATACCACTCAGGATTGGATTTGGAGAAGTTATCTCAGCTGCAACAATTGGCACGATGAAGCTTTTCTTTGGCGAGAAGTACTTCTTATCAGATAATTTGTACATAGTTCCAGGGTTTACTAGAAATCTAGTTTCTATTTCCTGCATTATTGAACACTGTATTTTTATTTCCTTTGAGCATAATAAAGCGTTTATTTCTCATAAAGGAAATGTGTTGTGTTTTACTTCACTTGAGAATAACTTGTATGTTTTAAAGTCAAATTCGGTCAAAAGTGTTTTGAATACGGAATTTTTTAAAATGGCTGAAACGCAAACTAAAAGATAAAAAGTTTCTCCGAAAGAAAACACCCATCTTTGGCATCTAAGGTTAGGCCACATAAATCTCAATAGGATTGAGAGATTAGTGAAAAGTGATCTTCTAAGCGAGTTAGAAGAAAACTCTTTACCGGTTTGTGAGTCATGCCTTGAAGGCAAAATGACCAAACGACCTTTTAGTGGAAAAAGGTTATATAGCCAAAGAGCCTCTTGAGCTTATACATTCTGACCTCTGTGGTCCGATGAATGTTAAAACACGGGAGTTTACGAATACTTTGTATCTTTTACAGATGACTATTCGAGATATGGGTATGTTTACCAAATTCATCGAAAGTCTTAAACTCTTGAAAAGTTCATGGAGTACAAGACTGAGGTTGAGAACCAGTTAGGTAAAATTAAAACACTTCAATCGGATCGAGGTGGAGAGTACATGGACACTGAATTCTAGGACTATATGATAGAATATGGAATTGGAATTACGTCCCAACTCTCACCACCTGGTATGTCACAACCGAATGGAGTATCGAAGAAGAGAAACAGAACCTTCTTGGATATGGTTCAGTCGATGATGAGCTATGCTCGTCTACTTGACTCTTTTTGGGGTTACGCAGTGGAGATTGCGATATACATTAGGAACAATGTTCCGTCGAAGAGTGTTTGTGAAACGCCTGTCGAACTCTGGAATGGTCGTAAAGGTCGTTTACGTTATGCCCGACCCATGTGTTGGTGTCAAACCCAAAGAAGCTGGAACCTCGTTCGAAATTATGCCTCTTCGTAGGTTACCTCAAAAGAGATGAGGGATGGTCTATTTTTCGATTCGAAGGAAAATAGGGTGCTTGTGTCGACAAATGCCACATTCCTTTAGGAAGACCACATTAGGGATCATAAACCTAAGAGTAAGATTGTGTTAAACGAAATGGGTAGTTCATCAGCAAGAGTTCTGAATGGCAATCTTGACGAGACCATCTACATGGACCAACCCAAGAGGTTCATTACTCAAGGCCAGGAGACAAAGGTTTGCAGGCTTTAAAGGTCTATTTATGGAATAAAACAAGCATCGAGGTCTTGGAATATAAGGTTTGGTAAGGCTATCAAATCTTATGGCTTTAATCAAAATGTTGATGAACCTTGTGTCTACAAGAAAATCATTAGCAACACTGTCGCATTTCTTATATTGTATGTGGATGATATCCTACTCATTAGGAATGAAGTAGGATTCCTAACTAACGTTATGGAATAGCTTCGCAATTCTAAATGAAAGATTTGGGAGAAGCTTAGTATGTTCTACGTATCCAGATAGTCCAAAACTGGAAGAACAGAACGCTAGCCATGTCTCAGGCATCTTATATCAACAAGATGTTGTCTGGATATAATATGCAGAACTCGAAGAAGAGTTTGCTGCCTTTCAAGAATGGGGTTCACCTGTCTTAGGATCAATGTCCTAAGACACCTCAAGAAGTTTAGGATATGAGACGAATCCCTTATACTTCAGCTATAGGGAGCCTGATGTACGTCATGCTATGTACTAGGCTCGACATCTGTTATGCATTTGGGATTGTCAGTAGGTATCAATTCTATCCAGGATTAGATCACTAGACAGCCGTAAAGGAAATCCTCAAGTATCTTAAGCGAATGAGGGACTACATGTTTGTGTATGGATGTGGGGATTTGATCCTTACGGGATATACAGACTCGGACTTTCAGACTGATAAGGAATCTAGGAAGTCCACATCGGGGTCAGTGTGTTGGGATTTATGTCCTCATCTCATGTAGTTTGTAATATTCCAAGTTGTAAATGAATAAGAGTTATTTATTTCAACATGTGTAATAAATAAGAGTTATTTATTTAAACTTTGTGTCTCGCATTTTTCATAAACTCAATCTAATAAACTAAGCTCCAGGGTCATTGTATTATGAGAGAACTAAGAACTTGAACGGTGTGTAATGGACACACAGGGAGGATCACATTCGAGTTAATGACCCGAACGGTCTACAGTATATGGATAGGGTTGGAGACCTAATCCTGGATACACTGTGGATTGGCCCACTTTGTATTAGATACAAACGAGGTGATCCAACTCATTCATGTGGTTGACATGCGAGTGGGGGCATCCTATGCAATGAGATTGTACAAGACTGGACTGTGAATTATTAGACTTACTGATGTAACACCGTTAACAGTATAGAACTAATAAATTTGTAGATGACCATTAGTGACTCGACCTTAATCCTGAGCGTGTCACGGACTCCTGTCTGCGGGGGTCTGTCCTTTGACTAGTACGGGTGAGGGTGGCCACTGTTGCTCGCCCAATATGCCTATCTTCTCAAAAGGGGACCACGTGGGGAGTCGGGGAACATGACTACGCAACAAGAAAATTCACTGCTCTCGACTTAGGGAAACTAGAGGGGTTGTTCCTTAAGTGTTGTCTCGTGGCTTGAACAACGGGGCCCTCTCTCTCATTGGCCCGAGAGGGTTGTTGTTTATGGTTGGACCATGCAACGTAGTTGTTCATTAGAGGAGCAGTGGGATTTAAGGAGCAAGAGGTAGACACAGGGGTAAAACGGTAATTTGACCCAAGTGTGACTACGAACAACCTGTGAAGGGTCGACTCATGGGTATTGGTTATATCGATGGACACAACTTGTCCTACAGTGATAGAGTGCAGCTACGGGCTTTAGTGGAGTGTTACCGTAGGTAATGAATGTTGAATAATCGGGTCAAAGAGTTTGACAGGTTAGTCTCAGATCATTGGAGCTCGTCACGTGTAGGTCCATTAGGTCTCTCGGTTGGCTCAAATTGGACAAATTGAGGGTTTACAGTTTGGTGTGAATTTGAAGTGTTCAAATTCATTTTTTGGGTATTTATGTCATTTATATGAGATATAGATGACATAATATATAGTTTGATGTGAATGAGATTCATAATAAACTATAGTATAGCCTAATTGATTAATTAGTGCTATTTGGAGAAATTGAATTGAGAGAAATTAAATTGAATGTGATTCAATTTATAATTCCACATTTATGCAAATGAGATTTGTATAATAAGGTATGAGATACCTTATACTATATAATATGCAAATGTGATTTGTATATTATATGATTGTGGTAAAATTGTGATTTGGTGGAGGTTTTAACTCCATCACACAATAGTATTTAAAGGCTTTGCAAGAAGCCTTTGGTATGCCATCTTGCCATTTTTTGGATTTCCATCCAAAGAGAGTAAGGCAATTCTATCTAGAATTCTCTCATCTCTCTAAGATTTCTCCTCACCCAAAACCAAAGGGAGTCCCACTCACTCTCCCTCAACCTCCCGAGAACAACCGAGAAGACCCTTTGGAGGTGTCTCCCTATTCGGATCGAGGTTCGTATTCGAGGAGTTCGTAGTTTCGAGAGAGATCGTGACCGGAGGAGAAGAGGATTGAAGAAGTGTTCTTCAACAAGTAAGTCTTGCTTTCCCATCGCTTTCTTCTCCTTTTTGCATGTTTAGCCTAGGATCTATGAGATAGGTTCGATTTTAAGATAGAATTACACAACGGATCAACGACGCTTTCACAACGCTCTTTATTCATGGAATTCTAAATCCCTTCAATTGGTATCAGAGCCAATCGTTTCTCTTCGTTGTGTATTCTGTGGATTCTTAAAATTAGGTGGGTAACATTAATTTTCATGAGATGAATGTTAATGGTTTGCAATTTTGGATGTTTTCGGTTTTTAGCACTAGTTTAGATTTACATTAAAGTTGATGAGATCAATGTAAGGGCCCGTTGTTTTGGACATTTTTTTAATGTAAATCGAGTCTGTAAGTCCGTGTCGTTCGTAGCAAGATTTGTCGTGAAGAAAACGGAGCAAAGACGGGCGATTTCGGTGAAAAACAACAAATGTTGTTTGCTGGAAGTTCATCAGCGTTGCGACGCCATCCATGCTGTTGGAGGCTGCTGTAGTGTAGCGTTGAGAACGCCAGGAAAGACGCTATACATTACAGCGTTGCAACACAAGAACAATGTTGCAACGCTGTGGCGTAGTGGTGCGTGAAGTTCGAGAAATGCGGGGGCATGGTACATGTGCGGTGGTTCAATCCTGGGGTTGTGCAACTACCGTTTTATTTTAAAATGTATTTTATTTATATTAATGTTAATTAATTTAATTTTATGTCCCTAGGGTGCCAAAAATCGGTCCAATATTGCTATTTAATTATTTTATGCATGAGATGTATGATTTAATTATTTCTATGTGCATAGAGTATGTCATATAGATTTTAAATCCCACCTTAGGTTAAACATTTCATGCATCATATTTATATTATAAGAGTTATAATATATAGTATGCATGATAGGATTATATTATAAGAGTTATAATATAATGTTTGCATGATTTAATTTATTTAATATAAGTGTTATATTTCTTAGATTAAAAGCATGCTCATGCATTTAATTCATGTGATGAATGTATGTTATAGTATAGTATTATTCATGTGATGAATGATCAAGCGCTGTAACATAAAAATGCATGTAACCTAAGTTAATTATTAGTTTTAAATGGTTTAGAACTTGAATAATTAGACTTAGGTTTTCTATTTCTAATAAGATTAGAAATTAGGAAATCAAATATGACCTTTGAATGGAGACTGATAAGTAACTCTGTCTAAGGAAGGTTTTGTCTAAGGCTGGGGTATTAAGTTGACGCTTGCAGAACACCCCTACCTGGAAACCGACCTGGGAGTGAATTCGGTCCGGAGATTCTAATTAGGTTATATTCTCGTGAGTGTCATTAATTAAGAGTTAATTAATTTACTCACATAGACCTAAGTTAATAATGTGATTATAGACTTAGGCTAATCCAATATAAGAGTTATATTGGTAGACTTAAGTAAATTTTAGCCGGTTTATCTAGGTCAATCCCGATTATTTTGAAGTGTTGAGTGGGAAGAAATAAAGTGTATGAGATACATTTAATTTTTCATCCACAAATCTCCGTTTAAGTTTGCACCGTGAGATCCATGCTCGGCCTCGTGGCGCAAATGGGAGCGTCCCCCTACGGGTGGCATTTGTATGGGTTAATATCAACGTGCATGGAGAGAGTACTTATAGTGAGTGGGAGCGGGACCTGTGAAAACGGGAACTACGGTCTCTTCTTTCGATTCACACCGTGAGACGCCTATGATCCGCCTGCTAGTTTGGCCTGGACCAGACAATCCCTACGGAGGGCCTTGATCATGGGAGTCGGAACACCGTGAATTCCCGAAAGGGATACGATTTCCTTGTTGGTTTTTCTTCTTAGTCCTCCCTACGACGACTATTGTTTGGACAGATACTTGGAAATTTAAGGATTGAGGGTGACACTCACAGGATTCATTAAGAGTTAATGGATTCTGACCGAAAAAATGGTAACTGGATTCCTAATGGAATAAGAGTTATTCTGGCATTAGGGTCTGGTCGAGAGAGTCTCGTCCTAGAGGAGGAGTGGCTTTGTCTACCCTACGGTGGCGATCATTCTAAACCTTTAGGGTATCATTGCAAATTTTGAATGACCTAGGGATCATAGGATAAAAATTTGCTAAAACCCGATTGGATTTTCAAAAGTTTTTGCGAGACTAATACAAAGTTTTTTCATTTTTTCAGCAACAAAATATCAAACGCTTTTAACGTTCCTTTAGCTTCCATTAAGATAGTCGGCGATAGTATTTCGTGGAAAAACAATATAGACACGATTTTGGTAAATGACGACCAAGAGTTCGCACTCACTGAGGAGGGTCCTCAGGTGCTCGGTTCAACAGTCCTATTCAACAATCTACAAACCTTCCAGTCCTTGGTGCAAACTAGGGGACAAGAAGCTGAGGCAAGTGTTGGCTTAAGACCTTTTCACAGGGGTTCGACCTCTGGGATTAAGTTTGTAGACTCTTCAGGCCCTAAGGGGAAGAAGGAGAAGTTGAAGGAAGTTAAGGTTGACCGCGCTGCCGCCCTAAAAGGCAAAGAGATCAAGGATGTTGCCAGAAAGTGTTACTACTGCAACAGGGACCAACACCTGAAAAGGAGTTGTCCCAAGTTCCTTGATGGAAAGAAGATGACAGGTAAATGTGATTTACTTGTCACAGAAACTTGTTTAGTGGAGAGTAATGACTCACTTTGGATATTGGATTCAGGCGCCACTAACCATGTTTGCTGTTCTTTTCAAGGATTAAGTTCCTGACAGCGGCTGCAAAAGGGTGAGATAACACTCAGGGTTGGATCCGGAGAAGTTGTCTCAACTGCAACAATAGGCACTGTGAAGCTGTTCTTTGGCAGGAAGTACTTATTATTGGATAATATGTACATAGTTCTTGGGTTTATGAGAAACCTAGTTTCTATTTCCTGCCTATTAGACCAAAATATTTCCGTTTCTTTCAAGAGTAATAAAGCTTTATTTCTCGAAATTGAAATTTGATTTGTTCTGCTTCGCTTGAGAGTAATTTATATGTTTTGAACCCTAATTCGGTCAAAAGTGTTTTGAACACCGAATTGTTTTAAACAACTGAAACACGAACTAAGAGATTAAAGGTTTCTCCAAAAGAAAGTGCCCATCTTTGGCATCTTCGGTTAGGCCACATTAATCTCAATAGGATTGAGAGACTAGTGAAGAGTGGACTTCTAAGCGAGTTGGAAGAAAACTCTTTACCGGTATGTAAGTCATGCCTTGAAGGCAGAATGACCAAACGTCCTTTTAGTGGAAAAGGATATAGAGCCAAGGAGCCCCTTGACCTTATACATTCTGACCTCTGTGGTCCGATGAATGTTAAAGCACGAGGAGGTTACGAATACTTCGTATCTTTTATCGATGACTATTCGAGGTATGGGTACATTTACCTAATGCATAGGAAGTCTGAAACACTTTAAAAATTCAAACAGTATAAGACTGAGGTTGAGAACCTGTTAGGTAAAACGATAAAAACACTTCGATCGGATCGAGGTAGAGAGTATATGGACACTGAATTCTAGGACTATATGATAGAACATAGAATTACGTCCCAACTCTCAGCACCTGGTATGCCACAGAAGAATTCTGTATTGGTGAGGACAAACAGAACCTTGTTGGACATGGTTCGGTCGATGATGAGCCATGCTCGTCTACCTGATTCCTTTTGGGGTTGCGCAGTGGAGACTGCAGTTTACATTTTGAACATAGTTCCGTCGAAAAGTGTTTGTGAAACACCTTTTGAACTCTGGCATGGTCGTAAAACCAGTTTACGTCATTTCAGAATTTGGGGATGCCCGACCCATGGGTTGGTGTCAAACCCAAAGAAGCTGGAACCCCGTTCAAAGTTGTGCCTCTTTGTAGGTTACCCAAAAGAGACTAGAGGTGGTTTCTTTTATGATCCTAAGGATATGGGGTGCTTGTGTCGACAAACGCCACTTTCCTTGAGGAAGACCACATCAGGGATCACTTACCAAGGAGTAAGATTGTGTTAAATGAAATGCACAGTACATCAGCAAGAGTTGCTGATGTTTCTAGTACGTCAACAAGTGTTGTTGATCCTAGCTCGTCTAGTCAAGTCCGTTCCCAAGAGTTGGGAATGCCTCGACGTAGTGGGAGGGTTGTGAGACAGCCTGAACGTTACATGGGTTTAGCTGAAACCCAAGTCGTCACCCCTGATGATGACTGCAAGGATCCATTGACCTATGATCAGGCAATGACAGATGTTGATAATGACGAATGGATTAAAGTTATGGACCAGGAAATGGAGTCGATGTACTTCAATTCCGTCTGGGAGCTTGTGGACCAACCGGATGGGGTAAAACCTATTGGTTACAAGTGGATCTATAAGCGTAAACGTGGTGTAGATGGGAAGGTGCAGACCTTCAAAGCTCGACTAGTGGCAAAGGGTTTTACCCAGGTGGAAGGGGTTGACTATGAGGAAACCTTTTCACATGTTGCCATGGTAAAGTCGATTACAATCCTTCTGGCCATTGCTGCATATTATGACTATGGGGTATGGCAGATAGATGTCAAGACCACCTTTCTAAATGGCAATCTTGACGAGACCATCTTCATGGACCAGCCCAAGGGGTTCATTGCCCAAGGCCAAGAGCAAAGAGTTTGTCGGCTTAAAAGGTCTATTTATGGACTGAAATAAGCCTCGAGGTCTTGGAATATAAGATTTGATGAGGCGATCAAATCTTATGGCTTTGATCAAAATGTTGACGAGCCTTGTGTTTACAAGAAAATCGCACATGATCTTGTCGCGTTTCTTATATTGTATGTGGATGATATCCTTCTCATTGGGAATGAGGTAGGATTTCTTACTGTTATTAAGGAATGTTTGGCTTCGCAATTCAAAATGAAAGATTTGGGAGAGGCACAGTATGTTCTAGGTATCCAGATTGTCCGGAACCGGAAGAACACAACGCTAGCAATGTCTCAAGCGTCTTATATTGACAAGATGTTGTCTAGATATAAGATGCAGAACTCCAAGAAGGGTTTGCTGCCTTTCGGGCATGGGGTTCACCTGTTTAAGGATCAATGTCCTAAGACTCCTCAAGAGGTTGAGGATATGAGACGAATCCCCTATGCTTCAGCTGTAGGGAGCCTGATGTATGTCATGCTGTGTACTAGGCCCGACATCTGTTATGCAGTTGGGATTGTCAGTAGGTATCAATCCAGTCCATGATTAGATCATTAGACAACCATGAAGGCAATCCTCAAGTATCTTAGGAGAACGAGGAACTACAGCCTTGTGTATGGAAGTGGGGATTTGATCCTTACGGGATACACAGATTCTGACTTTCAGACCGATAAGGATTCTAGGAAATCCACTTTGGGGTCAACCTTCATTCTTAATGGAGGAGCTGTAGTGTGGCGAAGCATCAAGCAGGGATGCATCGCTTATTCCACGATGGAAGCCGAATATGCTGCGGCTTGTGAAGCTGCAAAGGAAGTTGTTTGGCTCAGGAAGTTCATGACGGATTTGGAAGTTGTTTCAAATATGAACTTGCCAATCACACTGTTTTGTGACAACAGTGGTGCAGTAGCCAACTCGAGAGAACCTTGGAGTCATAAAAGGGGCAAGCATATAGAGCGTAAGTATCACCTGATACGGGAGATTGTGCACCGCAGAGACGTGGCAGTCACGCAAATAACATCGGAGCACAACGTTGCTGATACATTTACAAAGGCCCTCACGGCTATGGTGTTTGAGGATGACCTAGAGAGTGCAGGTCTTCGAGTGCTTTCTGACTAGGGCAAGGGGGAGTATTGTAAAAGGGTATTCAATGCCCTAGTTTATTGTATTACTTTATTGTATTACTTTACTGTACATTTGAGAAATGTATCATGTACTCCACTAGCTTAGTCCAAGTGGGAGTTTGTTGGGATGTATGTTCTCATCTCGTGTAGTTTGTAATATTCCAAGTTGTAAATGAATAAGAGTTATTTATTTCAACATTGTGTAATAAATAAGTGTTATTTATTTAAACTTTGTGTCTCGCATTTTTCATAAACTTAATCCAATAAACTAAGCTCCAGGGTTATTGTATTATGAGAGAACTAAGAACTTGAACGGTGTGTAGTGGACACATAGGGAGGATCACGTTCGAGTTAATGACCCGAACGGTCTACAATATATGGATAGGGTTGGAGACCTAATCCTGGATACACTGTGGATGCGACCCGCTTTGTATTAGATACAAACGAAGTGATCCAACTCGTTCATGTGGTTGACATGCGAGTGGGGGCATCCTGTGCAATGATATTGTACAAGACTGGACCGTGAATTATTAGACTTACTGATGTAACACCATTAACAATATAGAACTAATAAATTCGTAGATGACGATTAGTGACTCGACCTTAATCCTGAGCATGTCACGGACTCACCCATGGGTCCGCCCTGCTCATGGACTCCTCAACCTCCCGAGAACAACCGAGAAGACCCTTTGGAGGTGTCTCCCTGTTCGGATCGAGGTTCGTGTTCGAGGAGTTTGCAGTTTCGAGAGAGATCGTGACCAGAGGAGAAGAGGATTGAAGAAGTGTTCTTCAACAAGTAAGTATTGTTTTCCTTACTATTTTCTTCTCCTTTTTGCATGTTTAGCCTAGGATCTATGAGATAGGTTCGATTTTAAGATAGAATTACACAACGGATCAACGACGTTTCACAACGTCTTCCGCTGCGGAAATTCCAAATCCCTTCACAGTGTTCACTCTTAAGGGAGGAGTTGTAATGTGGTGAAGCATCAAGCAGGGATGCATCGTCGATTCCACGATATGGAAGCCGAGTATGTTGCGGTTTGTGAAGCTGCTAAAGAAGCAGTTTGACTTAGGAAGTTCATGCTAGATTTGGAAGAAGTTCCAGATATGAACTTTCCAGTGACCTTGTTTTGTGACAACACTGGTGTAGTAGCCAACTCAAGAAAACCTCGGACTCGTGAGAGGGGCAAGCATATTGAGCGCAAGTATCACTTGATACAGAAGATTGTGCACTGCGGAGACCTGACAGTCACTCAGATAGCACCGGAGCCCAACATTGTTGATCCATTTACAAGGGTCCTCACGGCTAAGGTGTTTGAGGGTCACCTAGAGAGTCAAGGTCTACGAGTGCTTCCTGACTAGGGCAAGTGGGAGTATTGTAAAAGGGTATACAATGCCCTAGTTTATTTTATTACTTTTATGTATTAATTTACATTTGGGAAATGCATTTTGTACTCCACTAGCTTAGTTCAAGTTGGAGTTTGTTGGGGTATTTGCCCTAATCTCATGTAGTTTGTAATACAGTTGATTTAAATGAATAAGAGTTATTTATTTATCAAACATTACATCTGGCATTTTATAAACTTAATCCAATAAACTAAGCTCCATGGTCATATTATTTGAAAAAACTAGAATTTGAACGGTGTGTAATGGACACACGGGAGGATCACGTTCGAGTTAATAACCCAAACCGTCTACAGTATATGGATATGGTTGGAAACCTCATCGTTGTGACATTGTGGATGCGACCCGCTTTGTATTAGATACAAACGAGGTGATTCATCTCATTCATGTGGTTGACATGCAAGTGGGGCATCATGTGCAATGAGATTGCACAAGACCGGACCGTGAATGATTAGACCTACTGGTGTAACACCATTAACAGTATCGAACTAATTACTTCGTAGATGACCATTAGTGACAGACTCCTTCATGCGGGATTCTGCCCTTTGACTAATACGGGTGAGGGTGGCCAGAGTATGCCCAATATGCCTACCTTCTTGGGGGCAGGACAACGTGGGGAGCTGGGAACTTAACTACGCAAAATGGAATTCACTCATTCCCAAGCTAGGGAAACTAGAGGGGTTGTTCCCTTAAGTGTTGTCTCCAGGGCTTGGACAATAGGGCCCCACCCTCTCACTGGCCCGAGAGGGATGTTGTTTATGGTTGGACCATGCAACAAAGTTGTTTATTAGAGGAGCAGTGGGACTTAAGGAGGAAGAGGTAGACACAGGGGTAAAACGGTAATTTGACCAAGCTCTGACTACGAACAACCTGTGAAGGGACGACTCACGGGCATTGGTTATATCGATGGACACAACTTGTCCTACACTGATGAGAGTGCAACTACGGGCTTTATTGGAGTGTTAGCGTAGTTAATGAATATTGATTAACGGGGTCAAAGAGTTTGATCGGTTAATCTCGCATCATTGGAGCTCGTCATTTGCAGGTCCATTAGGTCCTTCAGTTCGCTCAATTTCGACAAAATGAGGGTTTAGAGTTTGGAGTGGATTTGTAGTGTTCAAATTCATTAAACGGTATTTATGTCATTTATATGTGATATAATTGACATAATATATAGTTTAATGTGAATGAGATTCATAATAAGCTATAGTCTAGCCTAATTAATTAATTGGAGCTAATTTGGAAAAACTAAATTGAGAGAAATTAAATTGAATATGATTCAATTTAAAATTCCACATGCAAATGTGATTTGTATAATAAGGTATAAGATACCTTATATTATATGATATGCAAATATGATTTGCATATTATATAGTTGTGGTATTTTGGTGAATTGATGGAGATTTTAACTCCACCACACACCATTATAAAAAGGTGCTTGGAGAAGCATTTTGCGGATCAATCTCTCATTTTTTGGATTTTGATCCAAAGAGAAAAGAGAATTCTCTCTACTCCTCTCTAAATTCTCTCTACATTCTCCAAACCCAAAATCCAAATGGAGTCCCAAAACTCTCCCTCATCCTCCCGAGAACAATCGAGAAGATCAAGTGGAGGTGTCCTCTTGCATCGGTTCGTGGTTCGTATTGGAGAAGTTCGATGGATCATTGAGATCATGATTGGAGAAGAGAAACTCGAAGAATGGTTCTTTAAGAGGTAGGTTTACGAAACCTTTCTGTTTTTCTTCTCGAAATTGCATGCTTAGCCTAGAAATGTATGAGATACTTTCTATTTTAAGAAAATTAGAACAACAATGAATCAACGGTATTTCACAACGCTTCCGTTGCGGGAAATCCATTCCCTTCACATTTATCTAAGGAATAGTGTCCTTAGACACCTGAAGAAGTTGAGGATATGAGACGTATTCCTTATGCTTCTGTAGGAGGTAGCGTAATGTATGTTATGTTATGCACAAGGCCAGACATTTGCTATGTTGTGGGAATAATCAGTAGGTACTAGTCCAATCCAGAGTTAGACCACTAGAGCAGAGTTAAAAATATCCTCAAGTAGGTAGGTACCAATCCAATCCAAGATTAGACCACTGGAATAGTCAGTAGGTACTAGTACAACACGAACTGCTGCAACATAAGTTTTGGGTTCATGGACAACTACTAACCCACATACGTCTCCACGAAAATGTTTGAGAAATCGCTCGATC
The DNA here is from genome assembly GCA_036507285.1 of Trichosanthes cucumerina. Classification (NCBI taxonomy): domain Eukaryota; kingdom Viridiplantae; phylum Streptophyta; class Magnoliopsida; order Cucurbitales; family Cucurbitaceae; genus Trichosanthes; species Trichosanthes cucumerina. The sequence goes on along the minus strand of CM071835.1, from coordinate 76,572,596 downwards.
TTCTTCTTGTCCGTATCCACCAACTGTGTGGCAAAACGAGACAACATCATCAACTCGTGTTCGTACTCCTCGACCGACTGATTCGGTTCTTGCTTTAGGTGTAAAATTTCTCGTAGAACGCTTCTTGAAACTGTGCCTAGGTCACCGGTCCCTTGCTAACATCGATGGACCACGAGGTAGCTTTCTACCACATATAAGCTCACCCCATCAGCGCATAGACCGCGCACTAGATGCTTTGTCGATCTGGGCAGCACATGCGCTTTAAAATATCTTTCACCCCTCTAAACCACGCTTCTGCAACAACAGGGTCCACCCCTTGCCTGTCAAACGAAGGCAGGTCATACTTCTTGAAGTCACGTAGGTACCTTGCCTCTTCTATAGTGGCCCCATGGGTCGGAACGGGCACAATTCCTTCATTTTGGGTTGTTGCCTGGTTCTTGTTGGGCACATCCCCTTTGTTCTAGGTTGCCACTACTCCCAGGACTAGTGTAACTTGGTTGAGCAACGTTGTCTGACTAGCCAACGTCGCCTAGAGGATCTCCTGAAGACCAACCTGAAGGGAATTGAATCACATGCGGAAGCGAATGATCGCATATGCACTTAATTGTGTAACATAGAAGTTTCTCAAAACATAAAACTAATGCTAAGAATACGAGTTTGAAAGCATAGATGTCTTAGAAGATTACCTTCGAAGATCAATTCTTCAAGTGGTTCCTCGTCGTCTACGAGCTCCTCTTCTCTACGAACAAATTCTCGAACATTGCCAAAACACCTTCTCAATTGTTCTCTAGGAAAGGGAGAGAGGTAGGATCACCTTTGGATTAGGGATGTATTTTGGAGTGAACTTGAGAGAACTCTTGTGTTTTTTTTGGATACAAAACCACACAAATGGTTCAAGTTACATAAAATGCATCCAAAAGGATGCTTTTATAGGCAATTTGAGTGGAGACAAATTCTCCACCTATCTTGCCACTATCTCCACTTATTATGCATAAATGCATAATATAAGGTGTCAAACACCATATTATATGAATCATATTCATATAATGTGGAGAAATTTGATTTGAAGAAATCCAATTTCATTTCTCTAAAGTTCTACCATATTTTATGTCTCAATTCCATAATTAGACATAATTAAGTTCAATATGAATCATATTTATATTGAACTATATATTATATAAATCATATCATATATAATTGATATATTCCCTAAATTTGAACTTGAACATTTCAAATTCATTTCAAAACTTTATACCCTCTATTAAATTCCATGTTGAGCCAACCAAGGAACCTAATGGAGCTACAGATCATGGGCTCCAACGATACGAGATTGACTAATCAAACTCATTGATCCCGTCTATCAACATTCGTTTACTACGAGTCACTCCACTAAAAACTCGTAGATGCACTCTCCTCACTATAGGACAAGTTGTGTCCATTGATTTAAACAATGCCCGTGAATCAACCCTTCACAGGTCGTTCGTAGCCATAGCTAGGTCGAATTATCGTTTTACCCCTATGACTACTTCTTGCACCTTAAGCACCATTCATCCTCTAATGAAAAACAACTTTATGGTCTTACCATTAACATTATCCCTCTCGGGCCAGCAAGAGGGAGGGACCCCGTTGTTCAAGTCCTGGATATCGCTCTTAAGGGAACAACCTATCTAGTTACCCTAGAATGGGGAACGAGTGAATTCCTTCTTGCAAAGTTGAGTCCCCAGTTCCCTACAAGGTTTCATCCCTAAGAAGGTAGGCATATTGAGTCGGCAACTGTGACCACTCTCACCCGTACTAGACAAGGGATAATCCCCGACAGACAGAAGTTCACAACTCGCTCAGGATTCAGGTTGAACTATTGGCCATCGTTTGAATCATTAGCCCTAACCTATCAACGGTGTTACTGGATTAGTCTAAAAATTCTTGGCCCAGTCTTGTACAAACTCCTTGCACAGGATGCCCCCACTCGCATGTCAACTACATGAACGAGCTGAATTGCCTCGTTTGTATCAAATACAAAGTGGGTCACATCCATAGTGTTAACAGGATAAGGTTCCTGACCTAATCCATCTATTATAGACCATTTGGGTGACATTCTAAATGTGACCCTGGAGCTTAGTTTATTGGATTTAAGTTTGTAATTGAGAGAATACAAGTTTAAAGGATAAAATACAACTTTATTCATTTCCTCAAATAATTACAAATACACGAGTTTAGGGCATAAACCCCAACAAACTTCCACTTGTCCTAAAGCTAGTGGAGTACATAAAACATTACAATAATGCAAATACAATAAACTAGGGCATTGAATACCCTTTGATACAATACTCCTACTTGCCCTAGTCAAGTTCTAATGTGTAAACTTAGAGTTTCTAGGTGACCCTCGAACACCTTAGTCGTGAGAGTCTTTTTAAATGGATCAGCAGCGTTGTGCTCCGATGCTATCTTCGTGATGATCACGTCTCTTCGGTGCACAATTTCTCGTATCAAGTGATACTTTCGTTCGATGTGTTTTCCCCTTTTGTGACTACGAGGTTCTCTCGAGTTGGCCACGACACCACTGTTATCATAATAAAGGGTGATCGAGAGGTTCATATTTGGAATGACTTCCAAATCAGTCATGAACTTCCTAAGCTATACTGCCTCTTTAGCCGCTTCACAAGCTGCTATATACTCAGCCTCCATAATGGAGTCAACAATGCATCCTTACTTGATGATTCGCCTGACTATTTCCCCTCCATTAAGAGTAAACACTGACCCCAAAGTGGATTTCGTAGAATCCTTATCGATTTGGAAGTTAGAGTCCGTGTATCCTGTAAGGATCAGATCCTTTGCCCCATACACGAGCAGATAGTTCCTCGTTCTCCTAAGATACTTGGGGATTGATTTTACCGCAGTCCAGTGATCTAATCCTGGGTTGGATTGATACCTACTGACAATCCCAACTGCATAACAAATGTTGGGTCGAGTACACAACATGGCGTACATGAGGCTACCTACAGTTGACGCATAAGGGGCTCGTCTCATATCCTCAATCTCTTGAGGTGTCTTAGGACATTGTTCCTTAGACAAGTGAACCCCGTGTCTGAAAGGCAATAAACCCTTCTTGGAGTTTTGCATCTTATATCGAATAAATATTTTGTCGATGTAGGATGCTTGAGACAAGGCTAGTGTTTTGTTCTTGCAGTTCTGGACAATCTAGATCCCGAGAACGAACTACGCTTCCCCCAAATCTTTCATTTGGAATTGCGTAGCCAACCAGTTTTTAACGTCAGTCATTAATCCTACATCATTCCCAATGAGTAGGATATCATCCACATACAACACTCGAAAAGCGAGAGTACTGTTGATTATCTTCTTGTATACACAAGGTTCATCAACACTTTGATAAAAGCCATAAGATTTGATAGCCTCATCAAACCTTATATTCCAATACCTAGAGGCTTGTTTCAACCCATAAATGGATCGTTTCAGCCTGGAAACCTTTTGCTCATGGCCTTGTTGAATGAATTCTTTGGGTTGGTCCATGTAGATGTTTTCGTCAAGATTGTCGTTCAGAAAGGTCGTCTTGACATCCATTTTCCATACTTCATAGTCATAATATGCAGCAATAGCAAGAAAGATCCGTATAGACTTAATCATGGCAATAGGAGAAAAGGTTTCCTCATAGTCAACCCCTTCTCGCTAGGTATAACCCTTTACCACGAGTCTAGCTTTGAAGGTCTGTACTTTCCCATCTACACCACGTTTTCTCTGGTAGATCCATTTACAACCTATGGGCTTAACCCCATCAGGTTGATCCACAAGATCCCAAATGGAATTGAAGTACATAGACTCCATTTCCTGGGTCATGGCTTTTATCCATTCATTTTTGTCAATGTCATCCATTGCTTGACCATATGGCAATGGGTCCTCTAAGTCATCACTAGATGTGACAACTTGGGTTTCAGTTAAACCCATGTAACGGTCAGGCTGTGTAACAACCCTCCCACTACGTCGAGGCTCTCTCAACTGTTGAGATGGACAACTTTAACTAGACGAGCTAGGGTCAACAACTTTTGTTGGTTTCTTAGCATTGTCAGTAACTTTTACTAACATACTGTCTAACTCTTTTAACACAATTTTACTTTTAGGTTTGTGATCCCTGATGTGGTCTTCCTCAAGAAAAATGGCGTTTGTCGACACAAGAACCCTATTTTCTTTAGGATCGAAAAATAGACAACCTCTCGTTTCTTTAGGATAGCCCACAAACAGGCATAATTTTAAACGAGGTTCCAATTTCTTCAGATTTGTCATTGCCACATGGGTTGGACATCCCCAAATTCTGAAGTGACATAAACTGCCTTTACGTCTTTTCCAGAGTTCGTAAGGTGTTTCAGAAACACTTTTCGAAGGAACATTGTTCAAAATGTATACTGCAGTCTCTACTGCATAACCCCAAAACGAGTCAGGGAGATGAGCACAACTCATCATCGATTGAACCATGTGTAACAGAGTTCTATTTCTCCTTTCTGATACACCATTTTGCTATGGCATACCAGGTGCTGAGAGTTGGGACGTTATTCCATGTTCTATCATATAGTCCTGGAATTCATGATCCATGTACTCTCCACCTCGATCAGATCGAAATGCTTTGATGGATTTACATAAAAGGTTCTCAACCTCAGTTTTATATTCCTTAAACTTTTCAAGTGGCTCAGATTTCTGATGCATTAGGTAAATGTATCCATATCTTGAATAGTCATCTATAAAAGAGATGAAGTATTCATATCCACTTCGGGCTTTAACACTCATCGGACCACAAAGGTATGAGTGTACAAGCTCCAAGGTTTCCTTGGCTCTATAACCTTTTCCACTAAAAGGTCGTTTGGTCATTTTGCCTTCAAGGCATGATTCACATACAGGTAGAGAATTTTCTTCTAATTCGTTTAGAAGTCTGTTCTTCACCAAACGTTCAATCCTATTTAAGTTTATATGACCTAATCTTAGATGCCAAAGATAGGCATTTTGTTTAGGAGATACTTTTTGCTTTTTATTAGTTCGCATATTTGTTGTTCTAAATAATTCTGTGTTTAAAACCATTTTAACTGAATTGGGCCATAATTATTTTCAAGTAGAGTTGTACACAATTCTAAACTTTTCAATAAAATAAACGCTTTATTAAATTGACACAAAATTGAAATACACTGTTCAATAAGCAAATTGAAATAAGGTTTCTAGTAAACCCTTCAACTATTTACATGTTATCTAATAACAGTATTTCCTTGTCGAACAACAGCTCTAGTGTGCCTTTCCCTTTTCTTTTCCTCCTTTTGTTTTCTTTTGTGTCTTCTCAAGTCCAGAAGGATGGTCGCTACACTCGGTCCCAGAGGATGAACCCTCATGGATCCTTTTAGAATAGGCAAACAGATTTGCCTCTTCACTGTTCTGTCCCTTATTCTCAATAAGAGACTTGTAACTTTGTAGCTCATGAAGGAGGGAAGTCAGATTATACTCTTTCTTGTTCATCGCTACATTCATGTGGAATTGCAACAACATCTTCATAAGAGATTCGAGGATGAACGACACCTGACTTTGCTCATCTATAACCGCTCCATTCATTTCAGCCACGTTGAAGTGAACCATCAGATCGAGAACATGTTCTCTCACTGAAGTTCCCTTCTTCATGCGCCCGTTATAAACGTATTTGAGGGATTCATGTCGAATTTGTTCAGACGGATGTTCTCACGAGTTGACACCATACCCTCAAGTTTCCTAGCCAGAGCTACAGATAGGCTAGCCAGGATATAGACCTTGGCCTTCTCATTGGCTTTGGTCCAACGGTTATACGTGTCCTTAACAGATTGAGGCGCGTTTTGAGCAGGGACCTGAGGACATTCCTCAGTAAGTACGAACTTCAGGTCGTCCCCAACTAAAATCTTATTAATGTTGTTTTTCCATGTTTGGTAATTGTTTCCAATGAGTTTTTCGGCAACCAAAAGAGAAATAATCGAACTCGATATATTTGTTGAAATATAAGAAAAACTTTGTATTATTTTCTCGCATTAAACTTATGTATAATCCAATCATGTTTTAGCAAAATTAATCTATGATCCCTAGGTCAATTAATTTGCAATGATACCCCACAGGTTTAGAATAACCGCCACCGAAGGGTAGTTGAATCACTCCTCCTCTAGGACGAGACAATCTCGACAAGACTTTATTACCGGAATAACTCTTATTCCCTATAAGTTCTAGCTACCATTTTTTGTCTGGATCCATTAACTTTTAATGTATCCCGTGAGTGTCACCCTCTAACTTTAGATCCCAAAGTCCCGATCCAATAAAATTCGCCGAAGGGAGGACTAAGTTGGAAAATAAACTAAGGTAACTCTATCCCTTTCGGGAATTCGCTATGTTCCGACTCCTATGATCAGGCCCTCCGAAGGGATTGTCTGGTCCAGACCAAACTAGCAGGCGGATCATAAGAATCTCACGGCGCAAACCATTAGAAGAGACTGTGGGACTCGTTTGCACAAGTCCTGCTCCCACTCACTATAAGCACTCTCTCCATTCACCTTGCTTTTGACCCATACAAACACAAACACCATCCGAAGGGGGACACTCCCATTTGCGCCACGAGGCCAAGTATGGATCTCACGGTGTGAACTTAACGGAGATGCGTAGGTGGAAATTAATGTATCATATACACTCATTTCCTCTCACTAAGTACTTTAGAATTAACGGGATGACCTAGATAAATCCGGCTATAATTTACATAAGTCTACCAATATAACATTTATATTGGAATTTCCTAACTCTATAAACCATTTATTAAAACTTAGGTCTAAAGTTTATTAACATTTTAATAAACGTCGCTCACGATAAACATAACCTATGAATCTCCAGACCAAATTCACTCCCAGGTAGGTTCCCAGGTAGGAGTGTTCCGTTTTCGTCAGTTTAAATACCCCAGCCTAGCAAGAACATTCCTTAGACAAAGTTAATTATCTGTCACCATTCATAAGTTACATTAGAAATCCTAATTCTAATCTTATTAAAACTAGATAACCTAAGTCTAATTAATAACAGGTTCTAAAACAATTTTAAAACTAGTTAATTAATACTTAGGTTACATGCATTTTTATGTATAGTGCTTGATCATTCATCACATGAATAAATTAAAACATATAACATAAATCATCACATGAAATAAATACATGGCTATGCTTTAAAAAATAATTAACATGACTCTTATATTAATTAAATATGCATACTATATAATATAACAACTTATATCATAAAATGATGCATGAATATGCTTAACCTAAGGTGAGATTTTAATCTGAATGACATACTTTATGAACATAATTAATACACAACATTTGTATAATTAAAATAGCAAAATTGGACCTTGATTTGACATCCTAAACATTAATTAAAATTAATATAATCAAATTATATTAATAATAATTACTTAAATATATAAATAATCGAAAAATAAATATAAAAAAAAAAGAAAAAAACGCATGATCACCATTTTCCACGAGCTTCGCACGCGCCTTCAATCACTATCGCAGCAGCGTTGCAACGCTATGGGCAGCATTGCAATACTCCCGCTCTCAACGCCCACCTGGCATCTTCACGCTGAGCGCCGTTGCAACGTTGCCCCTACATCAAGCCTCCTACCGCACAGCAGGCGTTGCAACGCTGATGAACAGCGTTGCAACACCATCGTCTGGACAGCTGCAACAACCTCTGTTTTTCACCGAATTCCGCTCCGTTTCTTCACAGCAACATTTTGCCACGAACGACACGGACTTACAGACTCGATGTAGAATAAATTTTGCCCAAAACACCGGGCCGTACATTGAACTTTTCGATTGAATTGTAAATCTAAATGCCAAATCATGTACACATCCACTTTTGCAAAACCACATGCAATTTCTCTAAAATGAATGTTATACTCACCCAATTTTAAGCAGTTTCTAACACAATTAAAAGCACAATTTGCCTCTGATACCAATTGTAGGGAAGTGAATCCCATGCGGAAGCGATTGATCGCATATGCGCTTAATTGTGTTACATAGAAGTTGCATAAAACATAAAAACTAATGCTAAGCATACTAATTTGAAAGCATAAATGTCTTATAAGATTACCTTTGAAGACCGATTCTTCAAGTGGTTCCTCGTCGTCTACGAGCTCCTCTTCACTACCAACGAATTCTCGAACACCGCCAAAAGACCTTCTCAGTTGTTCTCTCGGAGAGGGAGAGAGGGGATATCTTTTGGATTAGGGATGTATTTTGGAGAGAACTTGAGAGAACTCTTGTGTTTGCTTTGGATACAAAACCACACAAATGGTTCAAGTTACATAAAATGCATCCAAAAGGATGTTTTTATAGGCAATTTGGGTGGAGACAAATTCTCCACCTATCTTGCCACTATCTCCACTTATTATGCATAAATGCATAATATAAGGTGTCAAACACCTTATTATGTGAATCATATTCATATAATGTGGAGAAATTGGATTTGAATAAATCCAATTTCATTTCTCCAAAGTTCTACCAAATTTTATGTCTCAATTCCATAATTAGACATAATTAAGTTCAATATGAGTCATATTTACATTGAACTATATATTATATCAATCATATCATATATAATTGATATATTTCCTAAATTTGAACTTGAACATTTCAAATTCATTCCAAAACTTTATACTCTCTATTAAATTCCATGTGACCGACCGAGGGACCTAATGGACCTACAGATCATGAGCTCCAATGGTACTAGATTGACTAATCAAACTCATTGATCACGTCAATCAACATTCGTTAACTACGAGTCACTCCACTAAAGACTCGTAGTTGTACTCTCCTCACTGTAGGACAAGTTGTGTCCATTGATTTAACCAATGCTTGTGAATCAACCTTTCAAAGGTCGTTCGTAGTCACAACTGGGTCGAATTACCGTTTTACCCCTATGACTACTTCTTGCACCTTAAGCACCACTGATCCTCTAATGAACAACAAGTTTATGGTTTGACCATAAATATTATCCCTCTCGGGCTTGCAAGAGGGAGAGGCCCCATTGTTCAAGACTTCGATACAACTCTTAAGGGAACAACCTATCTAGTTACCCTAGAATGGGGAACGAGTGAATTCATTCTTGCGAAGTTGAGTCCCCAGCTCACTACAAGGTTTCATCCCTGAGAAGGTAGGAATATTGAGTCGGAAACTGTGACCACTCTCACCCGTACTAGTTAAGGGATAATCCCCGGCAGACAAGAGTTCGCAACTCGCTCAGGATTTAGGTTAAATCACTATTGATCATCGTTTGAATCATTAGCCCTAACCTATCAACGGTGTTACTGGATTAGTCTAACAATTATTGGTCTAGTCTTGTACAAACTCGTTACACAGGATGCCCCCACTCGCATGTCAACTACATGAACGAACTGGATTGCCTTGTTTGTATCAAATACAAAGTGGGTCGCATCTATAGTGTTAACAAGATAAGGTTCCCGACCTAATCCATCTACTATAGACCATTTGGGTGACATTCTAAATGTGACCCTGAAGCTTAGTTTATTTGATTTAAGTTTGTAATTGCGAGAATACAAGTTTAAAGGAAAAAATAACAACTTTATTCATTTTCTCAAATAATTACAAATATACGAGTTTATGGCATAAATCCCAACACAACCAAGGTCACGGGAGCTGGTGGCAGAACCTGCTCGTTCCCTCTGATGGGATCGGATCCCGCAGCAGAAACAAATTGAATCACGTGTTCTTAGATTTTGTTACGCAAATCGAATCAAGAACATAAACTAATAACGATTAAGCGTATAATAGAAAGATGGACAACATATTGTTACCTTTTTAGATCAAATCTTCTGGTTCTCCTTACTCTTCACGATCTCACGTTCTCAATGATCCCGACACAATTGATCTCCCCGCTAGATCTTCTCCGTTGTATCTCAACGAGAGGGAGGAAGGTGAGATTCCTCTTTTGGAATTATGAGAGATTTTTGAGAGATTGTTTGGAACTTTTCCACAATGTGTGAGCACTAGGGTTTCTATGGAATGGCATACCAAAAAGTGTATCTCATGTATCTATTTATAGGGAAATATGATGGAAATTACCATCCTATCCCCATTGTACAATCTAATGCTCATAAGGTATCTTATACCTTATTATATAAAAAATATGTATAAATTGAATCAATTTTCAATTTTTCATATCTCTCATGTATATAGTTTGTTATGAATCCAATTCATATTTAAACTATATATTATATCAACTATATCACATATAATTGATATATCTCTTTATATATTAAATTGAACACTTCAATTTTTTACTCCAAACTTTATATCCTCGATATTTTCATGTTGAGCCAACAGAGGGACCTAATTGACCTACAGATCATCAGCTCCAATGATACGAGATTGACCGATCAAACTCTTTGATCTAATCAATCAACATTCATTAACTACGAGTCACTCCACTATAGACTCGTAGTTGCACTCTCCTCACTGTAGACTATGTGATGTCCATTGATATAATCAATACATGTGAGTTGACCCTTCACAGGTTGTTCATAATCACAGTTGGGTCAAATTACCGTTTTACCCATGTGATTACCTCTTGCTCCTTAAGCACTACTGATCCTCTAATGAACAACAAGTTTATGGTCCTACCATAAACATAATCCCTCCTAGGCCAGTAAGAGGGTGAGGCCCCGTTGTTCAAGACCTAGATTCAATTCTTAACAGAACAACCTATCTAATTCTCTTATTCAGGAATGAGTGAATTCCATCTTGCAGAGTTAAGTCCCCAGCTACCTACAAGGTTCTGTCCCTGAGAAGGTAGGCATATTGAGTCGGCTATAGACCACTGTCACCAATACTAATCTAAGAACAAACCCCTAAAGTAGGAGTTCGTAACTTGCTCAGGATTCAGGTCAAGTCACTAATGATCATCTATAAATTATTAGACCTATCTTGTTGACGGTGTTACACTAGTAGGTTAATAATTTGCAGTTCGATCTTGTACGATCTCATCATACAGGATGCCCCCACTCGCATGTCTACCACATGAACAGGTTGGATAACTTTGTTTGTACTAAATACAAAGAAGGTCGCATCCATGGTGTTACCAGAACAAGGTTTCTAACCTCATGAGTATATCATAGACCATTGAGGTTATATACTTGAACATTTATCCAACTTGTGTCCACTACACATTTGTTCAAGATCCATCATTATAACCTTGGAACTTAGTTTATTGGATTTAGTTTTATGTGCGAGAATACAATAATTATCAAAATAAATTACTTTTTATTTATTTCATTAACATTTTACAAAACTACACAAGTTTAGGGCATAAGCCCCAACACCCTCGCTCCTGAGGGTTTCTACCAACTTTCCCTGTCGACTCCCCGACAGCTTGGGGCGTTATGGTTAAGCTCTTCTTGTTGCTCGGAGTGCTCGTCCACTGGTGCTTCGACATTCGGGTTCTGGCCACGGGCTCCTCAGCCATGACCTCTAGGACAACCCCGACCTCGACCACCAAAGGTTGATCTACCACGTCCTCTACCACGTGCCATAATATGGATCACAAAATAAAGGTCAACCTCGCCCATAGAGGTAAAGTTCAATAACATAAAAACAACACACAATCAACAGATCCAGGAGAAAGTGAGAAACCTCATACTACTTACTAAGCACAAACAAACCTGATGATGATCGGGCGAGCTCCTTGCAAGAGGCTATGAAAGACTAAGCACCTACGATGTAGGCAGTACACATAATCTAAAACGTAGTAATACCAACTATAACACCCCATAATTTTAAGTAAATCCTACTTGAGACAATACTCCAAGCTATGTCGTTCGCGCCGAAATTTCGGCAACATAACGGCGCAACAAGAACAAACCAAAAAGTTTAAACCTGAACCTGAACAAAGAAGCACTTCAATACAGTCTCACAAGGATACCCAACCTCCTCCAAACTACAAAAAAAACAACAGGCTGGGCTCCAGTCCCTTAGAGTTCTCAAACAAAAACATAAATACAGAACATGCTTCAATTACGAAAGATCCCAACAAAACGTGCTAAAGTTTAACAATGCACTATGTGAAACAATGAAAAGAAACGGGCTTGAGAAAATAGAGTGCACCGAGGCGAAGGGAAAAAAAACAAACTCCTAACAAAACAACCCCTAACTAAGACCTATCAAGCCTTCCATAGCCTCGTAGGATCTCGCCAACGCTGGTCACCTCATGGTTTCGTCTTACCTGCAACCAAAACATACAAAACGAAGGGTGAGTATGGAATACTTAGTAAGTAGATGTTGCACGTGTGTGTGAGTGCAAAAGTATATACGAATTAGTTGCAACAAATCGCAGAATATGCAAGTATACATAGTCAATTGCAACAAGTAATAAAATAAACAGTATTGAGTACTGAGTATCGTCTCCACAGGGGCTAAATGAGATTCTCAATCAAGTTCAAATCTTTTGCAGTGAATTTTAGGGTAAATGACAGGAAAGTAAAAACAAATGATGACTGAAGATTTTTGCAGGAAAAGTGAATGACAAAAATGTAAAGAAAGCGAATAAAGGAAATCGGTAAAAGAAAGCGATAAAATGAAAGCTCTAAATGAAAGCGATAAAAGAAAACAAGTAAAAGAAAGCATATAAAGGAAAACAAGTAAATGACAAGAAAAGTAATATGTTTAAGTTCATTAAAGCAAGTAAGTTCAAATTAAAAAGAGCTCGTTAAGCCAAATGCTTCCTATTAAGTCTATGTGATCTTCTTGGCATCATAGCAAGTGTTCATGGTAGTTTTTTCCAAAACTTACCTAATTTTTAAGCAAGTAAATTCCCATTTAACATGCCTAGTATGCCCTTGCTCATATTCTAAGTGAGTGATCATTCCTAATCTTCCCTTCTTTAACACATGATTGCTCTTAATGTTTTATCCTACAGTGGAAATGGTAAATCGACTTTCCATTTTTCCCAAAAGCAAGAAACACGATGGAAATCAAAATGGCCAATTTCAATTCCAACATAAATCATTCAACACAACCATTTTCCAACATCAAGAGTCAAACATACACCCAGCAACAAGTCAAATAACTCAAAAAGATAATTAATCATAGTCATTCAACATTATAGTGCATAATCTTCATACATTAGATGATAAAAATGAGGTACGTAACAATTAGAGGCTCTCGACCACAAGGAAAGCATACACGAAAGAGTACATCCAAGAGGGAAAATGAAATCTAAGCTAATGGAAGTAATACAAAGATAGATCTAAGTAAAACTCCCTCTTTGATGAAGCTTTTTTAGCCCAATCACTCCCTTCTTGAAGATCTCTCTTGTGCACTTCTCCTTGGACAGAGCTCTAATCGAAAATGAGACCCACAAACAAAACCTAAGTCTAAAAATGAGAACATAATACTTATATAGCCCCAATCCAACCCTAACTTAACCTTAGTAAGCCCTAACCAAAGCTCAATGGTTTCTAACTTGAGTTAGTTAAGTTGTGTTTATAAATCACGTGCTCCTTTTAGAAAATCTCGTGCAAAATCTATAGTACTTTTTCAACTGTCAAGCACAACATTGCCACATTGTTGAAGCCAAGCACTTCTAGGATGTTGAAGCAGAGTTTTCCAGAATCAGTTGATTAGCTTCTCAAAAGCTTGTCTTTTCATCTTTTTCCTTCATAAACAAGCAAAATGTCTTCATTTATACATAAATATCATAAATTCACTCATTTCTAGTGCAAAGATCAAATATATAATCAAAACACAAGCAATCATGCATAATTCAGGAAGATAACAAGCTAAAAAGCACACAATAATCACAATAATGCAAAGTTTAGTAGCAATAAGGAAGCTAAATAACTCTTTATTGGAGAGTTATCAGTAGCCCACTTCGTCCAAAATAAAGCAACAAAGGGTCGAGCCCTAAGTCTAACCACTCACAACTCGCCAACCCATTCAACAGAACTCCACCTTCACCCTGAACCTGACACAAAATCATACATGTTATTCTCCTATCCTACCCTTAGCTACTGGACTAGGTTGGTGCCAAAATAGTACTTTGGGGCTCACTCACTGAGCCACTCTGCTAGATGGAGGACGAACCCCGCATCCCGTAACTAAACTCGTCAACTAGATGGAGGACGGACCCCACAGCTCAAGTCTCATCACATCTACTAGATGGAGGATGGACCGCACATCTCAAGTCTCACCACGTGTACTGGATGGAGGACGAACACCACATCCCAAGTCTCATCACGTCAATTGGATGGAGGACAGACCCCACATCCCAAGTCTCATCACGTCTACTGGATAGAGGGCAAACCCCACATCCCAAGTCAATCACGTTTACTAGATGGAGGGCGATCCCCACATCTCATATCCACCTCGCCAACCTAGAGTCTCAGCTTAGGGTTACACAGGAGTCTTGGGTCTATACTAGGGTTGGTTGTATTAGCTACGAACCTAAGGCTACACAACACATTTCTGGGTTACCACAGAACCAAGATCACAACCAACAAGCCTCTACTTGAGGGAACGTACAACATGATTCATATTCAACAAACACAATATGCACAATATCACAATACCAGTTTTACAACAAGCGCCATAAAATGAATCTCAATTAGACACAAGTACAAATAAACGAAACATGCTAACGCAGGATTCGAAGCAACCAAGTACAACTCCTAATCACTACTACAAATTTGGCCTTTATTGACGCGTTCCTTTTTCAAATTGTTGACGCTTGACTAAAAAAAGTGTCAACAAAAGGCCAAAATTCATTTTAAAAATCATTATTAATTTTAAAACATTTATATTGATGGTTATAAAGCGTCATTAAATGTATAAATTTAAATTTTTGCAATTAACTGTCAATAAATATAGTTTTATTGACGTTAATTACGAAAATTTTGCGTCAAAATTAATAAAATCTCGTGTTTTAGCTTTCTTGACGGTTAAAATCCATCAATAAATGGTCGTTTTATTGACGCATAGTGGAAGCTTTCATTGACGGATAGAAACCGTCATTATATGTACGTTTCATTGACGGGTAATGCCCGTCAACTAAACCTTCAAAACGACGTCGTTTTCAAGCTAAACGACGTTGTTTAGCTTTCATAATTTAAAAAAAAAAAACGCACCTTTCATTGACGGTTAAAAAGCATAAATATATCGCTCTTTCATTGACGGGTAATGCCCGTCAATGAAACATTCTAAACGATGTCGTGTTGAAGCTAAACGACGTCGTTTAGCTTTTTTAAAATTAAAAAAAATAACGAAAATTAGGAAAGGTAAAACGACGTCGTTTTACCTTTTCTATTATTAAAAAAAAGGAACCCTAAACCATTTTCCCATTAACAGAAGCCCCTCTCTCCGTCGAGCTCACCCTCTCCGTCGAACTCCCCCTCTCCGTCGAGCTCTCTCTCTCACATCTCCCTCGTCTCCGTAGAGCTCTCTCTCTCAAAGTTGTCGTCGCCGTCTGAATCACTTGGAAGACAGAGCTGCCGTTGCCGCCCGATTCACCTGAAGGTCGAGCCGCTCTCTGCTGCTCAAGTCGCTGAAGGTTCTCGACCTATGAAGTCGCCACTGCTCAAGGTCGAAGCTGCCGCCGTCCCGATTCACTGAAGGTCGAGCCGCCGCCGTTCAAGTCGCTGAAGTTCTTGACTGCGTGAAGTCGCCGTCGTTCGAAGGTTGAGTTGTTGCCACCGTTCGATATCACAGTCGCATACCCTCGCCGGAAATCACTGTCGGACTTGAGCCGAATCTCGCAGCCCCTCGTTGGATCTCACAACCCCTTGTCGAAAGTTGCTTCTCCTCTTTTTCAAATTGAAAAGAAAATCACTAGGGACTCTCTCTATTGGGTTTCTAATCAGCCACGGTCTCTCAGGTTTCTCAGCCCCGTTCTCTCTCCCTCAGGTTTGTTATCCGGTAGGTTATTTGAATTTCTATTTTCAACTACTCTCCAATATCCTCAAATCAATACTTTAAGTATGATAGATTAAGGATAGATTAAGAATATGCAAAATTTTAAAAAATGTGTAATTCATAGAGTTTAAATTTCGTAAATGTGAAATTCATATATGGGTATCTTTTCTACTTTTATTATTATGTAGATGGGCATCTGTTTCTATTTAAATTTTGTAAGTGGATATCCATTAGTGTTGAAACCAATTATGTTAGGAAGAAACATTAACAATTGCTCTAAATTTGTAAACGAGCATCTCTTTGTTTTTGGTATTGGCTGAAACAATTATCTGATTTTCACATACTGCTCATAAGATATGATTGGCTTGATTAAAATGTCAAGTTATGAATTAAAATTTTCTTGTAGGAATGTTCTTCTAGAATATGGTTCTAGTGCTTGTAATGAGTTCATGAGGTAGTGTAACTTACAAATTTTCTGCCTATTTGCAAGTGTAAAGCATGTTGAGTTTCTGTTTTTTTGAAGCCCAACCTAATGTTTTGTATCATTTTTCGTGGTCTAGCGTTATTGAATCGTTAAAATGATTAGTGAATTGGAGTTTGATTGAGTTATTTGGATGTTGAGTTTAGAAGTGTGTTTTTGTTTTAGAAAGGTACATTGTATCATATATTATTAATTTTTATTGTAATATTTTAAACTTTAATATTTTTTTATTTATTGTTAGGTACTTGTGCCAATCTCAACCTATCATATTAGAAAAATATGCATTCCTTCAACCATCCTTGATTTCATATGCCTCTGGACCTGAAGAGCAACGTTGTCGATTCCTATGTAATAGGTTACGAGAGACCAAGAATAAACTATTGATCTGTCCTTGTAATTCAGGGTACGTAAATCATGTGCATATTAATTTACTTGTATTTTGTATATATTCCTAACTCTTATTTGTTGGTAATTCTGTATTTAGACACCATTGGTTGTTGGTGGTTATATCATTGAAAACATCTACAATTTGGTCGATTGACTCCATAGGACATGACATTCGAGATTACGTGAAAAATATAGTTAATACGTAAGTATTATGAAACTTCTACCATTGATATATTTTTGACATGGGTAGCGTTATTCACATACTTTTATGTATTTGTACTTATATAGGGCTATTAGGATGTTCTATGCTCAAGCAAACGCTAGAACTCCAATTTTTAATTGGATAGCTGTTCAGGTAATCGTTTCAAATCTACCATTTTTTCCACCATTTTGTTTATTTAATCGAGTCTTGCTTACTGTTTGTTTTAATCTATTTATATAGTGTGCTAAGCAACCGGGGAGTACAAAGTGTGGGTACTATACAATGAAGTTTATTCGAGATATAGTAACACAGAGAAGTCAAGTGATAACAGACGTGGTAATACTTTGATCTTATTCTATGTGTTTCACAGTTTCTTCATTTATTCAATTTTTTAATGCATGTACACTTCTTTGTGTTTCATTGTAGAAAAACGATAAGTACACCCAAGATGAGTTGGACGAGATACGAGTTGAGTTATGTGAATTTGTAAATCAGTACTTATGAACATTTTTGTTATCATACTTCATTTATTTGATTTTCAGGAGTTAGTGTTATGTTCTTTAACAGTTTGCTTAGAAAGATATTTAGTGATTTTAACTTATTAGTTAGTCAATGGAACTTTGTTTTAGTTCATTTGCAATTATGGTTTATTTTGATAAAATTTGTCTTATATAGTTTGACAAATCGTTGAGTCTCTGATAGACTTGTTCATACAGATGCAGGTGGTAGAGGATGGGTGAATAATATCCATTTTTTTATTTTTTATAAATAGTTATAGTTGACGGCTAAAAAACGACATTAAAACCGGCAGTATTGACGGTTTAAAACTGTCAACATATATGTCATAGTCAACAATGTCAAACGTCAAGTATAGTTATAGATGACAACTAAAAAGTGTCAAGATATATTTATATTGACAGACAACAAGTGTCAATAAAAGGGGTATTATTGACGGTTCGCTAAAAATGTTGACGGTTAAAAAATATCAACTATACTTAATGTTGACGGCTCACAGATGTCAATAAAGTGGTTATTATTGACGTTTTGACCTAAATATTGACGGCTAAGAACCATCAACTATACTCTATGTTGACGTCACATACATGTCAATAAAAAGGTTTTTATTGACGCTTTCACCTAAATATTGACGGTTAAAAACTATCAACTATTCCCTATGTTGACAGCAAATAAGTGTCAATAAATAGGTCTTTGTTGACAGATTTACGTCATAGTTGATGGCTAATAAGTGTCAACATTAATATTATTGACAGTTAAAATCCGTCAATAAAGACATAATCGTTGACGTTTAACAACTGTCAACTATCAACATTTTATTGACGCTTAGATTTATTGACACCGCTTTCAATGACGGTCAAAAAATGTCAACTAAAGTGAATGTTGACAGTTTTTAGCTGTCAATAAAAGCCAAATTTGTAGTAGTGAATTTTTCTACTGCATGCAGTTTCGCTCCTAACCCCTACTCTTATGGGTGGGGTAGTCTAAATGACTAGTTACCTAAATCAAACAATTGCACGATTGAAGAAGAGCATATGTGCTCCAATTAGTGCCTCGACTTCCACCTAAACCTTAACAACGAACAGGAACACAGATTAGAAAAATCGAACACAAAATAAGGGCCTACAAGAATTAGAAGAACTCGAACTTACCCACGAATGTCCAAAACGAGTTGAGGAACGAACAGAGGGGATCGCACGGACTTGGTGACCGATGGGCTACAGGCGACAACGACGTCGATAGGTGGCGCCACGTGGGCACCAGATCTGAACTCCATGCGGCTCGATCTACAAGGAACCAGTCTCTGTTTGCCAAAAACTGGTCGAAAAGGCCTCTAACCGGTCGGACCAAGTGGCAGGTCTCGCGACGAACGAACGCGATGTGAGGAGAAAATAAGCGACAACAGCGAGCAAGTGCACAACGGGCGGTGTTGACGGCTCGATCCATGCGGATTGGGGGGTTCACAGCGACGACACCTCGCAGTACGATCGACGGATGGAGAAGCTCGACAAAGGAATTAAGCAAAATAGAGAACTAAAACATAAACTTCGGTTGCCACCCAAGAAGCGCTTTCTTTAACGTCTTTAGCTAAACTGTACTCTATTATTGACATGAAGGTACGTATAATTGCTCGTATTTCTTTGGATCCTTCTTTATTTCTTTGGGCCCTTCTTCCTTGGATCGATATATCCTTCTAAGTCTAAAAAGTTATTTTGTTTTTCTTGGGCACTTGAAAGATAATTATTTTTTGTATTTTTTTTGTATTGACATAAAAGAACAAAAATCAAAACAAGACTCGTGAGTATAGGACAAATGGTTATCAAGATTAAAGGAAATTTTTTGGAGATGAAAGGGGAAAGTACTTTTCAGCCTCGAACTCTATTACCTGAATTTCCTATGTGGGAGTGATTGTATTACTATTGTCTACCTCACAGACCTGTTTCTGGTGTGTTTCAGTCTCCTCCAACTCATCTTCACTTTTATAAGAATAAGTCCTCCTAGGCTGCTCCTCCTCAGTGGTAAGAATAAGAAACTGTTTCTGTAAGGCCTTAAGGGATTTTACAAGTTAATTGAGATAATGAGTTCTTTCATATGTATTATTTCCCCTAGTTCTACCATTTTAGCTTCTAACCTATCCAACCTTTCTAATTCATCATGAACCAAATTTTTAATCCTCAACTCTAACGTATATTCCATTAATAAATCCACAAGAGAAGAGTTTTCTATAGGTTGGTCAGGGTAAGAGAAATTTTGGTTCCAAGTGCCTATATAATTACCATCAAAAGAATTTTCATCAATCATAGATTCAGAATGGTAAGAATTAGACAAATGGTATTCAGAGAAATCATGATGCACATACCTAGGGTCCTGGGAAGGACAATACATTGGTGGAGAATCAAAATCATGAAAAGTCATACTTTACATCTCAACAATTTAACTCAAGACTTTCACACAGAGATCAACACAACCAAAACAGGAGACAAATACTAGAACAACACATAAAACTAAAATAAGACAAATAAGGAAACAAACAACAAACACACACAAAACAAATAAGGAAAGAAAACACAAACAAACTTTAGTCTAAAATCTAAAATTTTCTCCTAATATTAATTAATCTAAATAATCGTCATTTCTCGGCAACGACGTCAAAAACTTGTTGCGTATAATTTTATATTGCAATACCGCAAGTGTACGGGTCAAGTTTTAGTATAGTGATTTAAAGTTTCAAGTATTGTCTTCAGGAATGGTTTTTCTAGGTTAATTAATTACCAAGATACTAATTCTCAATTTTAGCTAAAGTAACAAAACATGGATAGATGGTGAAAATAAAGATCAAACGATAAACACACAATTGGAGACACGAATGTGATAGATTTGGAAGGAATTAACTTCACAAGTTAATAACTTATTTAACACATGCAATGAACTAATGTGATGAATTTATAAACAAGAACTAAGATACTCAAGAAAATCTCTCGATTCTTAGTGAGCCTCACACACAAAATAAATTCTATAGTCTCCATAGAAAATCTAAGCATGCACGGCATAAAATAACTTATTTATGTGTTTCCATTAGACTTCTAATTCATTCTCATGCTAGACTGCTAAGAGTGTTGACAACCTTTCTCTAATCTAAGTTTTTTCTCTCGAGTCCACTTAAACCAACAATATCAAAGAATTAAAGAACGAATTGCCAAAAATAAATAACAAAACAAAGTTCAATACATAAGCAAACAAGACTTAAACAAGCAAATCAAATCCTAACTACAACTTTTAGCCACTTTAAAGCACAATAAAACCAAACTAAAAGTGTAGAAAACGTCTTAGAACGATGTTACAATGTGAAAGAAAGAGAAAATAAACTTATGTGTCGATGTCAGTCACTCGTCCCCGAGCTCCCGTCACGATCTCGAACCTCCACGAATGCTTTAACTCCCAAGGAATGCTCACTTTTCGCTCCTTACAGAGTTTATTTCGAAATTAGGGTGCAAGGACTATCAAATTCGGCTCCCTTACAAAGAAGAGAAAGTGTTCTATTTATAGGAGTAATCGACACAGTGTTGCAACGCTAGGGACAACGATGCAACGCTGTGCCTTAGGCGACTGACATAAAAGGAAAATATCGATGGCGTTGCAACACTATCTTCTCGGGTCTACTAGCTTGGATTGGTCCTTCTACTTCCAGTTGATATTATTTTAAGCTTCAAAAGACCTCGATTCCATCCCGAGTGATCCATAATGTCTCCAAATGTCATGTTTAAGTTCTTAATCTGAAATTCAATGATTAACACACATAAAAGCACTGAAATTATCATAAAAGTAGCAATAATTAAGCCTAAGGAAAGCACATTTTGTGTGCTATCAAGGCCTCGGCGGTGCAACTCGGACTGGCTGAGACAAAGAGAGAAGTTAGAGCGAGAGATCCCCGAGAGAGGGAGATGCGTGAGAGAGGGAGAAAATGAAAGGGGGAGAGAGGTGTGGTCATCGACCGAAACGACCGCCAACCGCCTCGCCTGCAGTCTGCACAAAGACAGTCACCCTCCCCGACCCTTTCTTCTCTTTTTCTTTTTTTTTATAAAAAAAAAATGTACGAAAAAGGTACCGTCCGTTACAGAACTTATGAATCTCAAACTTGTATAGCCTGTAACACTAAAAATTTTGAAGTTTGGGTAAGCAAATTTGCGAGTTTGGTTTCTTTGAACTCTTAATTGTAGCAAATCAATCTAGGTCTAACATCTCCTTTGAGGTCCTAATTAAAGACCGAAACAAATAGAAATAGTTTGAGAAAAAACTCTGGAGCTCAATTAATCTTAGCAGCATAATTTCATACAGGGTAAATATTTATTTTTAGAAAAAATAGAAAATACATTAGTGAAGATTTATTTCTTTCTAAATTTCATTTCATTGCAAAATATGAGAATTTTCAGGTTTTTTTTAATACAAATATTATATTCAAGATAATAGTATGTGTTATATAATTAAACCGCATAAATTTTTTCTTTATTGCTTAAACTCTTGAAAAATTCGGAGGTTCATTTGCTAAGGGATTATTCGGTTCGGTATTATTACTTTTTCGTTGCTTTGTTTACTGTTTTCAATCTTTAAGAAACATTTGGCAACCATTTTTATTTTTTTCATTTCTTCTTTTTAAGAAGCATTCCTAAAATTACATACAAATATTGAAAACAAAAATTTAGGATCGATTGGATAATGTTCACATTTTTTTTACTATTTCTTGTTTTATTTTTTGAAAATTAAGTCAAGAAGATAAGTCCAAATGGCAAGAGAATCGTGCATTAAATTTTTCAAATCGCAGATAAGTTTTGTTCAATCTTAAAATTTACGTTACTATGATATTAGTGGTGAACAACGCCTCTACATATCTCCACAATGATATGATATTTATCCTCATGATTTTGCTTTTGATTCTCAAAAGGTCTCATACCAATAGAGATAATTATCCTTACTTATATATCATAGATTTCTTTCTCTCCTAGTTAATGTGAGACTTTGTTAGCACTCCTAACTCAATATTAATGTAATGTGTAGATCCATATTCTTATATAAAGAAAAGAATTTATAATAAAAGACGTAAACAAGACGAAACTTTTATAGATGCATTTTGATAGAATAAAAGTAAAAGGTTGTTTTTTTTTTTTTTTTTTCATTTGAATCACAAATATGTACCTTCAAAGGTTATTTGAAATATTTTTTAATATTTCAAAGTAAAAATATGCAGTATCTATCACTATTGTACAACAATTCAAATGCGATAGAGTACATATAAAAAAAAACTAGAGATGTATAGATCGAGTACATTATAATTATGTTTGTGGCAGTTGAAAGTATTTTTATATCTACTCTCTATAGTATGTACATTCACACATTTAAATTTTGACATATGCATCAAGCATAATCTCAATAGATTCATGACTAATCTAGAGAAGACGGATTGACATGCTACAAAATAGATTATGAGATATCTGTAAGGAGCTTGGAACTAACATTCTAGTGACGATCAAGTTGGCTTTCATAACTACTCCTGACAATGTAAGTGAGTGAGCCAATAAAAGAAGACTTTGACTTGTTTGGGAATGATTCTAGAAATATTGATTTTGGTGTAATTGATTTGTTTATAATTGATTTGTTAAAAGTGATTTCTATATAATCATTTTCATGTTTGGTTCTATACTTTTGATTTTCATACCATTAAGTAATTTTTAAAACGTATATTTGAGAAACAACTTTAACATAAAGTGTTTTAAACTAAGTGATTTAATTATAATTAATCTGTTTAAAAAGTAATTAGATATAAATTATTCTAGTATTTGGAGGGATAAAAATTAGAAATATGGAGGGACAAAAAATTTAAAGGAAGGGACAAAAAAATTCAGAGAAAGAATTTTAATAAAAAGACTAAAATTCAAAGATAGAGAGATATACAAAAAGAACATTGGGCAAGATGATCAAAATTTTAGGAAGAAAAACTAAAACGAGGAAAAAAAAGTTAAAGTCAGGGACAAGTAGAAAGAGAAAAAACACATTAGAGAGAAAAATTTAAGTAGATACGAAAAATATAGGGAAGAACAAAAAAATTAGAAATAAAAAAATTCAAAGAGAATTAAAACTATTAGAGAAAGGAAAGTAAAAAATATGAATTGAAAAAAAAATAATAAAGTAAGTTACATATTATAAAAACTTTAGAGAGGGAAAATTGTCATTTTAGATAAACTTAATAAGATGGATTTGAGAAAATTCACTTTTTTATATGGAAATTTATGAATTTTGACAAAAAATGACAGTTTTTACCCGTCATTAAAAGTATACTATTTCTAAAAATGAATTAATAAGTCATTTTAAATTACAATCACTTGACAAAAATGTTTACCCAAGTGACTGAAAGGAAATCACTTCAAATAATTTTGGATTCTTCCAAAATCACTTGCTTAATATTGCCAAGCATCACACTTTTGATAAGAAAGTGATTTTAGACATATCAAAAGTGATTTTGGTCACTCCAAAATCACTACCAAATGTAACACCCCGTAATTTGAATACTTCCTACTCGGGGCATTACTTCCAAGTTGTACCGCTCGTGCCGAAAATCAGACAGCATAACAAACCAAAAATTTGTAAAACCTGAACCTGAACAAAAGCACTTCGATAGGACTCACGAAGGAACCCAACCTCCACCAAACTACAAAGAAACGACAGGCTGGGCTCCAGTCCCTCTGAGTTAATAGAAAACCACAAGACCACAACTCACGCTTCGAATACAAAAGATAGAAAAACAGACCGCGCTAAGCTTTAAACACGAACTAAAAGGAACAAAGTGTAACAAGGGAAAAGAAATAAAAGCAACTTCTAAAAGATAAATCCTAACTAGATCCTACAAGTCTTCCATAGCCTCGCAGGGGTCTCGCCGTCGATGGTAATCTCAATGGTTTGCCTTACCTGCAACAAAAGAAGAAACAAACAAGGGATGAGTATAAAAATATTCAGTAAGCAACCCACTTCGTCCAAGAATAAAGAACACAAAAGAACAGCTTTAGACTTACCTAAGCACGACACCTAGCCTGCCACACAACCTCAACAAGCATCCTGGCCCTATTCCTCACTCAGATTTCTCAGTCCTGTCCTACCTTAGCTTCTGAACTAGGTTGGCAACAACTGACCACGAGACTCATTCCTGGGCCTGCACTAGGGCGAAAGACTCTATCCAACCCCTCTGACTCTAAAGATCACACCCCGAGTCGCACAACTGGATGGGAGACGGACCACCACATCCCATGAAGCATCGAAGGTGGTACTACCGTGCACAATCGACCACAGACTCGTTCTCGGACCTGTACTAGGGCGAATGACTCTATCCAACCCCTCTAACTCTAAGGATCACACCCCGAGTCGCACAACTTGATGGAGGACGGACCACCACATCCCATAACATCACCATCATCTCGCCAACCTCGAGTCTCAGCCTACTAAGGGTTACGTAGAGACTTGGGCATATACTAGGGCTAGTTGTGCAAACTACAATCCTAAGGCTCAACAGCACTTCCCGAGTTACTTCAAACTAAGCACGAGACTATCAGGCTCAGGACAAACAATCATAGCACATTAACACATTCAAAATTCTCAGCACAAGCTTACATCGACCCTACTAGTTATAATTCACATAGGACTAACAGACAACTAGACCCTGAACCAACAAGTTCCGGTTTTAGCATAAATGTACATCAACACAATCAAATGAAGGTTTCAACACAGATATACATCAGCACAATCAAATGAACTTGAATCAGGCACAACTGTAATGCTCACATCCTAACATGCTACTACAACCAAAACATTCAGTCTACTTCCAATAAGGTTAAAAGCATGTGATGTGCCCCTGGGTGGTATAGTCCAAATGACTACTTACAGGAAATCCAACCACAACGAGCAACTTGAGTAACGCGGCGTGCTCCAAACGTGCTTCTACTACCAAGTCGACCCTAACGAAAACACGTACAAGATTAATAAACCGAAACACAACGAACCTAACACGACGATCTAAAATAAGAGGAGTAAAACTCACCCAATAGAGTTTCAAATGAGTTAAGGAACGGACCGAGGCAATCAAGCGAACGCTGGCAACTGGCGGTGCTGTAGATGGGGGCGCGTGGATCGACAGTTGCAGCGCGTGGAGACGGCGACGATGGCGCATGGACTCCCCGAGGCCCGATCTACACGGAATCGGACTCCGTTCTTCAAAAATTGATCAGATAGAACTCGAACCCGCCGGCCTGAAGGGATGGTCTTGCGGATCTGGGCACGGCGGCGGCTTTGACTGAGAGATAAAAGAGAGGGGACTGCGTGAGAGAGAGAGGGGGCTCGGGGGAGAGAAAGAGAGAAGAAGGAGAGAGGGGTTACGTGAGAGAGAGAGGGGGGGGCTCGAGGGAGAGAAAGAGAGAGAAGAAGGAGAGAGGGGTTGCGTGAGAGAGAGAGAGGGGGCTCGGGGGAGAGAAAGAGAGAGAAGAAGGAGAGGGAGGGAGAGGGAAAAAGAGAGGGAGAAGAAGAAAAGGATGTCGCCGGCCGAAACGGTCGCCGGTCGTTTCTCCGAAGGACGCACACGAGAGGGGAGGGGGGTGAGGGCTTTGCCCTCCCGACTTTTCCTCTTCTGTATTTTTTTTTAAAAAAAAAGAAACAACTGACTGTTACACATGCCTTTTGACTAGTTACATATATTTTCTCTTTTTATCTTAAAAAAAACCTTTATAGTCAAAAGAAGCGTTGCAGGCCCAAGATTCGACCTAGCCACATTACCATATCATCCTTGAGCTGCTTGTGAGAGTGAAGACATTGCCCTCCACAAACCAACACGACTACTTTCAGGATGTTTTGTTCTCACTGACATGTTCCCTAAGAAAATTCATAGGAGGTCACCCAACATAGGATTGTTCTAAGTCAACTACACATTTAATTTTGGAGTTCTTATGATTGAGCTACCTAAAAGGAAGGTGCACCTTATTAGTATAGGTAGTAACTATCAATTCTTTTAAGTATTTCTCATCCATACTTTCAAAAATCTCAGGATCTCTCTCATTCGGATGTGGACTCGATTCATTTATATACCCTTTTCTTTGAGCGTCACAAAGGATTACTTTAATTTGAACAAATTATATTCAACCAAAAAAATTGAAATTAGTTGCGATAGTAAGGTGTACAAGTCTCACCCAAAAAAAAATTGAAATGTGTTTCATGAGAAAATCAAACATATAAAGGTAAAGATGATATGAAGGTTTTATTTTTCGTATTTTAATTAATAATTTTGATGTTATTTTATTGATTTTTTATTTTATCCTTCCTTGTGATATTAAGTAGGAAGAATATCAACGTGAAAGATAATTAATCGAGCATATATTATTAGAAACTAGAGAATGCTTACAAGAACAACAAATTCTTGAGTCTCTCAAAAGTAACAGAGTTAAGACATGGTAAGATTTACCATTAGTGAACTTATTATGGTGTATTTTTAACATTTAAAAATCAAAATGAAAATTTGTCTTCAAAACTCACAACCAAAATTAATAGAGAGACAAATCTTAATCATTTGAAATTGCTCTTTTTAACAACAAGAAAACACATCAATTACTAGATTGTACTCCATTCCAGTCCAAGTATGATATGGGTAAAAATGCACAAACAAATAAAGAAAGATTGGAATAAAAGGTGAATAAATGTGTGTGTTTATTTATATATATATATATAGCAAAAAAAAGATCAGCATTGGTTTTGAAGCCCTAACATCATATCTATGCTACAAGAAGCAAAGGAACAAAAAGCAAAGAAACAAAATCATTTCATCATGCATGCCCACCAAATATTCTTAATTGACTATATATCTACTTGAAAAAGAACAATTTTAAATGACATTTTTTTCCAACTTAAGAGTAGTTGATTTTGTTAAACTCTACTCGTCACGACAATATACTTTGAATTAAGGGGTTAGAAGTTTGAATTTTCTGTCCAATCTCATATACTATTGAACTTTTTTGAAAAAATGACACTTTTTTTTTAAATCAACTTCGGTGCTCGATTATATCTTTTAAATAGTGGTAATCATTTAGTTGATAAAAAATAATTGATTTGCAGAGTTATTAATATAATACTCTAGGATGATTAGAAATGAGGGTTGTGAGTTTGTTTATAAATCAATTTCAGTGCTTAGTTAACATACTTTTTTTTCTTTTAGATTATTACTATTAAGTTCAAAGACAAATTATATACATAATCCACCTTTAAACTATGCATTCTTTGCAACCATATACACCTATTACCTTTTTATTTATTTATTCTGTGTAATGTCTGTTTTTTTTTTTTTCCATGCTGTATATCTCTCATGCAAACATCAGCCTTTCCAAATAATTTTTTGTCGCATAAAGACAACTCAAGTTCATTGCTTAAAACATTTTGAGTTTGAATTCTATCATTTTTGGTTATGAAAAATAAAATTAGTATATAAATTTATTAATATTTCTTTGACCTAGCTAGAGTTGATTGTATTACCCTAAACATACCTTTGGCTTAGCCGAAAACATATTTCAATTTTTAATAATTGATTTTCACTACCTATCAAAAGGTGGTTTTCAAATTTCTTGTAAAAGCACTTAGTTGATACTTTTTAAAAGTGGTATGAGAATTAAAAAAAATTAATAAATAACAAAACACAAACATTCCTTATAAACGAAAATTTGACGTGTTAGATAACTATTTCGTTTTTTCTTTAATTTAGACTTATTTTCTTATAATTTCTCTATCATCTCTCTTAAAAAAAATATTGAGATTCTTAACCAAATCCTAAAAAAAAAAACTATATTTTTTAGTTTTCAATACATAGCTTTTGAACATATATGTAAAAAGTAGATAATAAAACAATAAATTTTATAGGAAGTATTATATTATATGGGATTAGATCTCAAAACCAATTGACAATAAAAGAAGTAGCCCACATATCTTATATATTGGGAGGTTTCTCTCCACTTTTCCAATGTGGGATTCTCAACAAGTAGAAGTAATATTTATTGACTATTTTTAAAACAAACAAAAACAAAAATAGTTATCAAATGACGGTTGATTTCATAAAAAAGAAGTTTTGATGACGTTTTTTCTTATATTAGAGATTTCTTTTCCATTTCTATAATTTTTCCGTTTTTATTGAATGTGAGATTTATATATCTGCATTTATGACCTATGGTTGCAGAACAATACATCAATCTACCTATACATATTACCATTAAACTTATGGTTAAAAAAATTGAAAAAAGAAAGATGAAAATTACTTACCTCCACTTATAAAATCCCAAAATCACTATTACGCTTCGAAGTATACTTATTTGTTTTTGTTTTCCCCTTCGTGAGAATATAGCGTTACAATCACAGCACCGGTGTAAAGATTTGACCGAATTATAAAAGTTTTCAATGTTATAACTATTGAACTATGTTTAAGTTGGATAAACTATTTAAATTTATAATGAGTAAATTTAAAGTTTATATATAATAATAATAACAAGAATACACATTATACATTATAGACTTTTAAATTTAAGATCTATCACTTTAGAGGCATTTTATAGTCATTAGAGGATAAAGCTTAGTTTATTTGCCGACCAAAAAGCTTAATTTTTATTGAGCTAGAGAAGATCAAATTATTTAATGTATTCTTATGAAACGGCATTATGTAGGGCTTTAACAAACATGCTAAATTACGATCAAACAAAAAAAAATTAACTATTGAACTAAAACAAATTTAATAAATTGATATATTGTTTAGAAAAATAACAGCTCTAACTTCGAACCTTTACCACTTAGTCGAAATATCGATGTTATGGTCGAATTATGTTCACTTTGTGACCATATATACAATGAAAGCAAATGAAATTGTCATCCGACTCAATAACTTAACTTATCAATCAATATTTAAACTTCATCATTTAATATATTTTCAACCTAGGATTGTTTTACATCGAGTTGGTTCAATCCTAAAGGTTTTTTTTTTGCCTTCTGTGAGTGATACATGTATTGTTTCATATTCACTCTCGATTATTGAATTATTCTGAAGTCTTGTGGATTAATAATCCAAATATGCACAAATCAATCTCAATATCATGTTTTCTAGAATAATTACAAACGTGTATTTTTTAAAGTAATTATAGTTATTTTATGTTAAAAATAATTACAAATACATATATTTGTGACTTTTTGCCAAAAAAAAGGAAAGTATATAATTTTTGTATAATGAATGTTGATTTACGTAATTAATAATCCACCTCGATGTTGATTAATAATAATAGTAAGTAATTATTGGTTGACTGATTGAGTGTTCTATATTTATAATTTCAACAATAATTATATATGAGCGCCAAACTGATTAAGCATAGCTTAGAGGTAATATTAATTAATATTTATCATCAATCAAGAGTTTAGAAGTTCGAATATACATATACATATATATATCTTTTGGTTAAATGGTATGAATTTGATCTCTATTGTAATGCTCGCGATTTTTAGGTTAAGTTAATTTAGAGTTTTGTTAAAATTCGTTGGAAATTATTAAGTTGGAATTTAAGTTGAAAAGTGGATTGTTTAATTTGAAGAAATTGAATTGTTGGCGTTTTTATGGTTGGGATGAAATTGAAGGGTAATGTAGTAAATTCATTCTTTTTATCCTTTAGTGATTTTTTTCTTAAGAAAAAAAAAATCTTCTTCTCCTTCACAAATCACAATCACCATCATCTTTTTCTTCCTCCTCTTTCTCCTTCACGAGGACCACCCTTGAAGCAATCTTTGTTCATATTTTCGACCAGCCACGTCGTCGAGCCTCCCTTTGCCTTCAGCCCACAACGTTGCACGAGCAGCTGCACCCGCCAAACGCCTTGATCCGCAACTCGTCGTCGAACGAACCCCGTCAGTCGCGCCGCCTGCTTCGACCGTTAGCCGCTCCTGCGCGTCCTGCTCGCTGATCCGCGTGCCCGACATCGGATGTCGTGCCACGTGAAACCCAAAACTGCATCAAGCTTGGTTTGATCGGATCGCCTTACTTTCGACCAATTTTCTTTACTTGGAGACTTGTTTTGGATAGATCGGCTAACAGACATTCCAAAAATGAGCTTCACGCACCGTTGCCGCCGTCGCCATCGCCGCCACCGTTTACTATTCGATGGAGTTTGTTCGACCTAATCAGTTTCGATTCACGAGCTTTTTTTCGGCCTCTGCTATGGTAATTTGTTTATTTATTGCAAGATATTGCAAATAATGTGTATATGGATTTCTAATTGGAAAGTTTGCTTTGATAATAGGATTTCAGCGGTACTAAAGGTGTTGCGGAGGAGCACACACTCAATTCTTGAATCTTCAAGTACAAGGTAAGTAGTCATTTGGATTAAGTCCCCTATAAGTTACTATTTGCTATATTGTTGTGTGGAAATCTGTAGATGGTGAAATCATGTTTTGAGTTGGTGTTTATGGAGCATGTGATGGATGGTGGGCTTGTGTTAATGTTGTCAGAACTAAGAATGGTTTAAGCATGTGACTAGTATGAGTTTAGGGGCTTAAAACTTTGCATAAGTATGAACCTTGTTGTGGTCGTTTGTAATAACCTGGGTGTTATCACAATGGGCTTAAGATTGTTTGTTCTTGTATTCAATCTTATAAAAACATTCAAAGTCGTAATTATTGGTAGAGTCACATGGTCAGTAAGTAATACCTTGACAAAGTTCTGCTTGGGGTTTGTGTTGGTGATTGCAAATGATGAGTAAACATGGGCGGGGTATGAACCCAAGGCTTGTGTATGACTTCCAGAATGTCTCCTTGAGCCTAAATGCTTGATTGGTTGAGCTAAACCAAATATGGTTAAATGTATAGGTTATCGAGAAGGTTTGGTTAACTATGGGATGTAGTATACTTGAGTTATTAGAACGATTGATTTGTTGGGATTTATGCCCTAAACTCGTGTATTTGTAATTATTTGAGGAAATGAATAAAGTTGTTATTTTTTCCTTCAATCTCGTATTCTCGCAATTACAAACTTAAATCCAATAAACTAAACTCTAGGGTCACATTTAGACAACTTTTGTGATGCCCGGTAAGTTCAGGTAACTTATAAGTTCTTTTTAAAGTTAATTTCGGGCTCATGTCGTGATTTCTTTAAGTTTTGGGCCAGGAGGTTAATTCTTGGATCTTGCAGGGACCTAAGCGTATTGAATCTCGTTTTAAATTGGGTTGGCAGCCTTGAGTTTCTCATCAACCATCTTCGGAGAAGGAAAATCGAGGTAATTTTTACCTTCCCTCTTTTTCTCATGTTTTTAGGTTTTCCTTGTTTTAAAAAAAATAAGAGGGAATTTTTTCGTGTTGGCCGAACACCCGCCCTCCCCGCTCGTCTTCTCTCCTCGCAGGGAACCACCAGCCGTCGGTCGCATCCGCCGGAGGATAGCTACTCGCGCCGCTGTCCTCCCAGTCCGCTCGCCGTCCGCCGCCGCCTCCCCTCACCGATCCCTCCCTTCGTTTCTCTTTCTCCTTCTCCCGTTCGTTTCTCTCTCTCCTTGTCGTCGTCTCCTCCTTCAGCCCGTGTCCAAGCCGATCAGTGTAAGCGCCGAGGCCCCGTCCCCACGCCGACCCTGCTCGCCGACGGTCCTTCTTCCTTGTGTAGGAGCCGGCAGCCGCAGGCCAATCGCTTAGTCGTCGGCGCCTCGGGGACTCCGTGCATCTCCCTCTCGATTCACTGTCACTCTCCCGATCTCTCCCTCTCTCGTCAACTTCTCTCTCTCTCTCTCTCTCTCTCTCTCTCTCTCTCTTCAGTTCTGTCTCCATCTCTCTCGGATCCGAACCGATCTCCCTAGCTCTCCTGTCAAAACCAGATGTTGTGATCTTGCTGATTGGTGTTGTTTTGTGGACAGGGGCAGATTCGTTGGCAAAGGAGTAAGGCCTTTGGAAGAAATCTCGAGGCTAAGAACGAACGGAGAGTCGGTTCAGCTTTTAAACTGTGGGTAAGGTCCAATCTCGAACTTTTAATCGTGGTTTTAGGCTTAAAGCTTGTTGGTTGGGCTGTGTTGTCCTTTTGGGTGATTAAAAAGGGCGTTATGTTAGCTGGATTAGGTTCGTTTGGTGATGCACCTTAAGGGTAGAGCCAAAAGGTTGGTTCCTTGCTGAACTCGTGCATTGTTGTGATGTTTCTGTAGGTGCTTTAGGCTGCTAGCAGGAGTAAGGACCTTCCTTTCAACAATTATTTTGAGGTAAGTAGCTGTTGGTTAAAGCATAAAACTCGTAAGCGAATGAGTTTGAGTATAGGGTCGTTGTGGTTGACTTTATAATTGTTATGTGAATATTAATTGTTGCTTGGAGCATGAGACCCTGATTATCATGTTCGTTATGTGCATATTTTGTACTTGCCTCTGAGTGTTGGGTTTGACTGTGTTGTGTGTGTCATGAATTTGTTGCTTATAACTTGTGGTTGGTTGCTAAGTGAGACTCGAGACTGTGGGGTAGTGCACGTTGTGTTCTTGACCCTAGAAATGAACAGTTAAGCTGTGTGGTGGTTAAGGCCAGAGATGGGTGGATAGCTTGGTGGTCGAGCCAAAGATTTGTTGGCGGGCTGTGTGGTTGGCTGGTTAGGCTGTTGGTTAGGGACTCAGTTTCAGGACGACCTTGGAACGGTTTAGGGGAAGCCTAGGAGAAACGTTAGAGCTTGACTTCCTAGGCTAGCGTTACCAAACCCACTAAGTGACCCCGAGCGAGACAAACCTTTAGGCTGGCATCTCTGTGTGGGCATTAGGGTCGAGCGCGCCCTCTTGAGAGCTGTGTGGGCATTAGGGTCGAGTGCGCCCTTTTGCGAGTTGTGTGGACATGGGGTCGAGCACCCTATGTGACTTCGGTATGGGCACTTGGGTAGGCCACCTTTGTGCGATCTGT
Organism: Trichosanthes cucumerina; assembly: GCA_036507285.1. NCBI lineage: Eukaryota > Viridiplantae > Streptophyta > Magnoliopsida > Cucurbitales > Cucurbitaceae > Trichosanthes > Trichosanthes cucumerina. The sequence goes on along the minus strand of CM071835.1, from coordinate 76,539,094 downwards.
GTGGGCTTTAGAGTCGGGGCTCTATTGCGTTCTGTGTGGGCGTTAGAGTGATCCAACTCGTTCATGTAGTTGACATGCGAGTGGAGACATCCTGTGCAATGAGTTTGTATAAGACTGGACCAAGAATTGTTAGACCGATCTAGTAACACCGTTGATAGATTAGGGCAAATAATTCAAATGATAACTAATAGTGACTCAACTTGAATCCTAAGCAAGTTGCGAACTTCTGTCTGCGGGGGATTACCGTTTGACTAGTACGAGTGAGAGTGGCCGAAGTCGCCGACTCAATATGGCTACCTTCTCAGAGATGAAACTTCGTAGGGAGCTGGGGACTCAACTTCCCAAAAAGGAATTCACTCGTTCCCGAACTAGGGTAACTAGATAGGTTGTTGTTGGGGTTTGTGCCCTAAAACTCGTAGTTTGTAATTATGTTCTAATTAATGTAATAAAGTGTTATTATTTCAATAAAGAGTTATTGTTCGTTATCTACGAGTTTGCATTTGTATAAACCCTAAATCCAATAAACTAAACATCCAAGGCAGTAAAATGTATCTTTAACTGAATGTAGTGTACATATAGAGGATCTCGGTTCGAGATACAACCTAAAGGGTCTATAGTTAGGGGATAAGGTTTGGGTACCATACCCTAGTAAAACTATGGATGTGGCCCATTTTGTATATGATACAAACACTGTGATCCTAACGTGTTCGTGTAGATAACATGTGAGTGGGGATATCCTATGTAATGAGATTACATAAGACCGAACCACGAAATAGTAACCTCTAGTTGTAACTCCGTTGACTAGTTAGGTTTCTATTTCACTAGGATGACCTCGGCAACTTGATCTCAATCCTAAGCAGGTTACGAACTCCTGTTCGCGAGGGATTGTCCTTTGACTAGTATGGGTGAGAGTGGCCATATTCGCCGACTAAATATGCCTACCTTCTTGGGGACAAGATCGAGTGAGCGGCTGGGAACTTAACTTAGCAAGATGGAATTCACTCCTTCTTGTCTTCTAGGGTAAGTAGAGGAATGTTCCCTTAAGTGATGTCTCCGGGACATGAACAAAGGGTCGGACCCTCTCATTGGCCCGAGAGGGACTCTGTTTGTTGGTAGGACCACAAACAAATTGTTCATTAGAGGAGCACTGGTACTTAAGGTACAAGATGTAACCTAGGGGTAAAACGATAATTTGACCCATCTGGTGTTACGAACATTCGTGAAGGATTGACTTGTTGTTATTGTTCAATATCCGTGGACACAGAAATATATCTCTGCGGTGAGAAGAGTGCAAACGGGACTTTAGTGGAGTGTTCCGTAGTTAACGAATGTTGATTGGGAGGTTAATGAGATTAACCGAGCAATCTCAATATCGTTGGAGTTTCTGATCTGTAGGTCCATTAGGTCCACCTTCTAGCTCGTAAAGGGTTCTTAGATCATTTGAATTTGAAATGTTCAAATGCATAAGGGAATAAGTTTAATGTATAAAGATACTATATAATATATAGTTTTGGAACTATATATTATAAATTTAATGTGAATATGATTCATACTAAATTGTCTGAGAGAATTAAATATTTGAAAGAGTTCAAATATTAAATTCAAATGTGAATGTGATTCATATTTGAAAACTATAGGTTAAAATTTAATGTGCATAAGATGTGCATTAAAACTATGGGTTAGAGGGAAAACTAATTAAATGTGATTAAATCGGAATTAAATATATATGATATTTAATTTATAATTAATTAAATATGATTTGATTAATTAATTATATTATTTAATTAATAATATTGATTATTTACTTTATAATATAATTAAATAAAAATAGGGAACGTGTCAGGAGGATACGTTCCCCATCTCTCCCAACTTCCTAATCGATAGGGAGTGAGAGATGCCCTCTACAGGGTCTTCTTCTCCAAGTGAGAAGGGGACAATCGATTGGATGATGTTGAAAAAACTGCAATTGAGAATTGCTCTGACACAGAAGAATTCTCTCTCTCTTTCTCTAAATTCCCATTCTCCAATTGTTGGAACCCTTCCCACCTAGGATAATCTAAGCATTCAGAGGATAGAGGGTTTTTCTCGTGGTGTTGTCCTGTTAAAGAAAACAGAGAAGTGTTCTTACTTATTGTGTTGTTGCAATAGGAGCAAGGAGTTGCTGGAAACTGAAACTACAAAGGTAACATCTCTTCCTTTTAGTTTAATTGTTATTTCAGCATGTTTTCATGTATATCTCCATGCCTAATTAGATTAGAAAATGCATGTTTGTTCTGTTTTTGTCAATGTACTGGTTTTTGCATTTCTAACCAAAACAATCAAGCAATTACGATTCCAAAACGTTTCCACTGCTCAAGGAGATCATATCTCCATCAGTTGTTCCCTTAAGAGATGAATCCAGGTCTTGAACAACGGGGCTCGGACCATAAATTTATTGTTCATTAGAGGATCAGTGGTACTTAAGGTGCAAGAAGTAGTCACAAGGATAAAACGGTAATTTGACCCAGCTGTGACTATGAACGACCTGTGAAGGGTGGATTCACGGGCATTGGTTAAATCAATGGGCACAACTTGTCCTACAGTGAGGAGAGTGCAGCTACGAGTCTTTAGTGGAGTGACTCGTAGTTAACGAATGTTGATTGACGGGATCAATGAGTTTGATTAGTCAATCTCCTATCGCTGGAGCTCATGATCTGTAGGTCCATTAGATCCCTCGGTTGACTCAACATGGAATTAATAGAGGGTATAAAGTTTTGGAGTGAATTTGAAATTTTCAAGTTCAATTTAGGGATCATATAAATTATACATGATATAATTGATATAATATAGTTCAATGTGAATATGATTCATAATGAACCTAATTATGTCGAATTATGTAATTGAGGCATATATTGAGGAGATATTTTGAGAGACATGAAATTGAATTGTACTAAATTCAATTTCTCCACATTATGTGAATATGATTCACATAATAAGGTATTTGATACCTTATATAATGCATTTGTGCTTAATATGTAGAGTTAGTGGTAAAATGGGTGGAGAATTTGTCGCCACCCAAATTGCCTATAAATGCATCCCTTTGGATGCATTTTGGAACACTTGAACCATTTGTGTAGTTTTGTTGGGGTTTGTGCTCTAAAACTCGTAGTTTGTAATTATGTTCTGATTAATGTAATAAAGTGTTATTATTTTAATAAAGAGTTATTATTCGTTATCTACGAGTTTGCCTTTATTGAAACCCTAAATCCAATAAACTAAACATCCAAGGCTGTTAAATGAATCTTTAACTGAATGTAGTGTACATATAAAGGATCTCGGTTCGAGATACAGCCTAATGGGTCTATTGTTAGGGGATAAGGTTTGGGTACCTTACCCTGGTAAAACTGTGGATGTGGCCCACTTTGTATTTCATACAAAAACTGTGATCCTAACGTGTTCGTGTAGATGACATGTGAGTGGGGATATCTTATGTAATGAGATTACATATGACCGGACCACGAAATAGTAACCTCTAGCTGTAACTCCGTTGACTAGTTAGGTTTCTATTTCACTAGGATGACCTAGGCAACTTGATCTCAATCCTGAGCAGGTTACAAACTCCTGTTCGCGAGGGATTGTCCTTTGACTAGTATGGGTGAGAATGGCCAGATTTGCCGACTCAATATGCCTACCTTCTCGGGGACAAGACCGAGTGAGCGACTGGGAACTTAACTTTGCAAGATGGAATTCACTCCTTCCCGCCTACTAGGGTAAGTAGAGGAATGTTCCCTTAAGTGGTGTCTCCGGGACTTGAACAAAGGGCCCGACACTCTCATTGGCCCGAGAGGGATTCTGTTTGTTGGTAGGACCACAAACAAATTGTTCATTAGAGAAGCACTGGTACTTAAGGTACAAGATGTAACCCAGGGATAAAACGGTAATCTGACCCAGCTGGTGTTACGAACATTCGTGAAGGATTGACTTGTTGTTATTGTTCAATATCCGTGGACACAGAAATATATCTGCAGTGAGAAGAGTGCAGCTGCAGGACTTTAGTGGAGTGTTCCCGCAGTTAACGAATGTTGATTGGTAGGTTACTGAGATTAACCGAGTAATCTCGTATCGTTGGAGCTTCTAATCTGTAGGTCCATTAGGTCCACCTTCTAGCTCGTAAAGGGTTCTTAGATCTTTTGAATTTGAAGTGTTCAAATTCATAAGAGAATAAACTTAATGTATATTGATACGATATAATATATAGTTTTGGAACTATATATTATAAATTTAATGTGGATATGATTCATATTAAAATTACATGAGAGAATTAAATATTTAAAAGAGTTCAAATATTAAATTCAAACGTGGATATGATTCATATTTGAAAACTATAGGTTAAAATTTAATATACATTTGATGTGCATTAAACTATAGGTTAAGGGGTAAAATGATTAAATATGATTTAATCAATTTAATTAATATTATAATTGAATTAAATGTGATTTGATTTAATGTAATTAATTAATATTTGATTAATTAATATGATATTAATTGGGAACGTGTCAGGAGGACACGTTCCCACTACTCCCCAACTCCCCATCGATAGGGAGTGGGGAGTTACCCAGTGAAGTCCTTCTCCTGGTGATAAGGACAGAAATGATTCGGATGAATTTTGATCGATCAATCGAATTTGAAAAAAGCCAGAATTCTCTCTCTCTCACACACTCTAATTCCTATTCTCCAATTGTTGGAAATCCTTCCCACCAAGAAAGTTCTAAGAACTCAGAGATATAGAAGGTTTTCTCTCGTGGTAGTGTCTTGCTGGAGAAAAACAGAGTTTTCTGGGTTGCTGTGTTGCTGGAAAAGCTTGGAGCAAGGAGTTGTTGCGAATCTACAAAGGTAATACTACTTCCTTTTTAATTTAATTATAATTTCCAGCATGTTTGCATGTATATCTCCATGTCTAATTAGGATTAGATAAGCATGTTTGTTCTGTTTTATCAAGTACTGGTTTTTGTTTCAAACTAAAACAATCAAGCAATTACGATACCAAACTCGTTTCTGCTGCTCAAGGGGATCGGATCCCCATCAATTGGTATCAAAACAATGCGTGTATTGTTTTGTTTGAAGAAAAATTGCATTGATTGGTGGGAAATGCATTTTGTTTGCTGTAAAACTAGTTTAGGAATTTTTTGGTCTTAGTTTACTTTGATTTGATCAATTTGTATGTAAAGACCCCTATGTTTCTGGGCATAAAGTGCATTATCGAGTCTGTATTCGAGTTATGAGTCGTTCGGGACCAGTTTCATGCAATTTTGTTGAGAATCGAAGGAGAATTTGCTGATTAAAGCTGTTGTGTTCGAAGAGGAAGGCCACTGCCGAAGCAGCAGCGTTGCAACGCCGTTCATCAGCGTTGTAACGCTGAGGAACGGCGTCGCAACGGCAACATCCCTATCGACACGGGGCTCCAGGGGTCAGTGTTGCAACGCCGCCCCGATAGAAGGCGCGCGCGTAGACAAAGTGGGGGTTGTAACGCTCGCATCAACGTTGCAACGCCGTGATGCATTTCACCAGCAGCATACCAGTTCAGCGGTTTTGGTTCAATTTTGGTCCGGTTTGACCGGTTCAAGCCCTGTTCAAGGTGTTTTGGATCGGTTTTATGCAATAAAATTAATATAATTTTATTATTTTGCACTTTAGGGGCCAAATTATTCCGGTTTTACTGCTTTATGTCTTGATGAATGTCATTTAGATTTTTCCCACCTTAGGATAAGCATGTTCATGCATTATTTTATTTGTATAAATGTTATATGAATATGGTTAGATGCATGATTATTTTATTTTTCATGAGTAATTAGTTATAATTGTTATAATTAGATTATATGAAAAATAAATTGCATGGAGCATGAAATTACTTAGTTTAAAATAAATGTTATTTTATTTAAGTAATTTTATTATTCAATTAGTTGAATATTTTATATAATTCCATTTTTGGTTTTATAGTATAGTTTCTTTATGATAGGTTAATTATTAAATTTATAAAAGTTATAAATTACAAGGGTTTTAGAAACCATAACCTATAATAAAGAAATGCATGCAAACATAAGAACTTGGGTTAAAATTTTAATTAGTTTTAAATTGTTTAAAATTAATTTAGACCTAAGTCTTAATTTCTAATAGGATTAGAAATTTGTCTTACATAGTATTTTAAATAGTTTAAAATATAGTAGGACATTAGGACTTTGGTTATAAAGGAACTCTACTGGTGAAGTTCTGTCTAAGGCTAGGGGTACTTAAGCTAACGGTTAACGGAACACCTCCTACTTGCGAACTGATCCAGAGCTTGAGTTGAATTAACCTTAGTTCTATTTTATATCTAGGTAATTAAAATGTTTATTCACCTAGACATAAGGTTAAAATACCTAGTTATAATAGGCATAGACTTAGATAGATTCTTTTAGTCAGAATCCGACTAAGTTAAACCTATACCCTAATCTTAGGAGCTTCAGTGGGAGAAAACGAGATGTTTGCATCGAGTTTACTCTCATGTCCTCAAGAGTTCACACCGTGAGTTCCATGCTCGGCTACGCGACGTCAATAGGGCGTCCCCCTACGGTATGTATTTGCATGGTTCAATACCAACGTGAATGAGGGAAGTATCTATAGTAAATGGGAGAAGGACGCGTGTCAACGTATCCTACGGTCTCCTCCATTAGGTCACACCGTGAGATTTCTATAGTCCGCCTGCTAGGTTATCCTAGAACAACCAAACCCTATGAAGGGCCTGACTATAGGAATCGGAACACCGCGAACTCCAGAAATGGATAGGGTCTCTTAGGTTATTTGCCAACAGTTGTCTTTCCTAATATTAGCCTGTTGGCTCAGGCCTATTGGATCTAAAAATGATAGGGTCACATTTACGGGATGAGTTAAGCTAGTTAACAAGTTCTTGACCAAACAAACGATAGCTAAGGACCATTGGGACATGAGATGTTCTGGTAGTGAGAATTGGCTGAGAAAGTCTCAATTCAGGGGAGGAATGACTGACCGCCCGACGGAGGCTTTTGTTCTAAACCCTTGAAATATCGTTGCAAAATTAAAGGTTTAATTTAAACACTGGGTTTAGTTTAAACACTAGGGTTCTTTAATAATTTTGCTAAATATGATTGGTTTTATAATGGGTTAAAAGGCTTAACTAATTAGAACTATTTTGGATTTTCAGCATGTCGTCCTCATATATAGCCTTACTAAAAATGGAACGTTTAACTAGTGAAAACTTTACTACGTGGAAGTCCAACCTGGATGCAATCCTTGTTGTTGACGTCCTTCGATTCGTACTGACTAAGGAATGTCCTCAGATCCCTGCTCAAGACGCACCTCAATCAGTTAAGAATGTGTTTGACCGCTGGGCCAAGGCCTATATCCTGGCTGGGATATCTGATGTTTTAGCTAGGAAATTAGAGGGTATGGTCTCAGCTCGTGAGATCATGGGTTATCTGCAGAATTTGTCTGGACAACCGTCTGAACAAATTTGGCACGAATCCCTCAAGTACGTTTATAACGCGCGCATGAAGGAGGGAACTTCAGTAAGAGAACATGTTCTCGATCTTATAGTTCACTTCAACGTGGCCGAAATGAATGGAGCGGTCTTAGATGAGCAAAGTCAGGTATTTTTCATCATGGAATCTCTTCCGAAGAGTTTCCTGCCATTTCGTAGCAATGCAGAAATGAACAAAAAGGAGTATAACCTGACTCCCTCCTAAATGAACTGAACACTTACCAATCTCTTATGCAAAATAAGGGACAGGTATATGGAGAGGCAAATCAGTTTGCCCATTCCAAAAGATTCCAGATGGGTTCATCCTCTGGAACCAAGCCCTGCGGTTCTTATTCTGGGATTAAGAAGACTCGGAAGAAGAGAAAAGGAGGAAAAAGGAAAGCTTCTGCCACTGCAGACATTGAGCTCAAAGAAAAGAAACGTAAATTAGATTTGCTTATTCTTGAAACTTGTTTAGTGGAAAATGATGATTTTACTTGGATACTTGATTCAGGAGCCACTAATCACGTTTGCTCTTCGTTTCAGGAAACTAGTTCCTTCAAGGAGCTCGAAGAGGGTGAGATGACGCTGTGGTCTGGAACGGAGAGCGTCGTCTCACTGCAATGGGAGATGCCAAGCTATTTTTTAGAGATAGATTTTTATTTTTAAAAAATCTGTATATAGTTCCTAGAATTAAGAGGAACTTAATTTCTATCTCTTGTTTAATAGAACTTGGTTATTGTATTTCCTTTTCTTTGAATGAAGCGTTCATTTTAAAAGAAGGTGTCAATATTTGTTCTGCTAAATTGAAAAACGGCTTGTATGTACTTAAGCCGAATCAAACTAAAGAAATTTTAAATCATGAGATGTTTAAAAATGCTAATACTCAAAGTAAAAGGCCAAGAATTTCTCCAAATTATAATACCTATCTATGGCATCTTAGACTTGGTCATATTAATCTCAACCGGATTGAGAGACTTTCTAAGAATGGACTTCTAAATGAGTTAGAAGTTGATTGTTTACCTCCTTACGAATCTTGCTTGGAAGGTAAAATTACCAAGCAACCTTTTACTGGAAAAGGTTAAAGAGCCATAGAGCCCTTAGAACTTGTACATTCGGATCTTTGTGATCCAGTGAATGTTAAAACTCGAGTAGGATACGAATATTTCATCTCTTTATCACAAGTCTGAGGCTCTTGAAAAGTTCAAAGAGTATAAGGCTGAAGTAGAGAATGCATTAGGGAAAACCATTAAAACACTTCGATTCGATCGAGGTGGAGAGTATATGGATTTGAGATTCCAGGACTATATGATAGAACATGGAATTCAATCTCAACTCTCAGCACCTAATGCACCACAGCAAAATGGTGTGTCAGAAATGAGAAATAGAACCTTGTTGGACATGGTTCGTTCTATGATGAGCTATGCTCAGTTGCCTGCCTCGTTTTGGGGATACGCAGTAGAGACTGCAGTTCAAATCTTGAACACTGTTCCATCAAAAAGTGTTTCAGAAACACCTTTTAAGTTGTGGAAGGGGCGTAAACCTAGTTTACAACACTTCAAGATTTGGGATTCTCCGGCACACGTGCTAGTGACAAACCCAAAGAAACTGGAACCTCGTTCAAGATTGTGTCAATTTGTTGGCTATCCCAAAGAAACGAGAGGTGGTCTTTTCTACAACCCACAAGAAAACAAGGTTATTGTATCGACAAACGCCACTTTCTTGGAGGAAGATCACATGAGAAACCATAAACCGCGTAGTAAATTAATACTAGATGAAGATACAGATGAACCAACAAGAGTTGTTGATCATGCTGAACCTTCATCAAGAGTTGATGGAGGAGCCAGCACCTCAAGTCAGTCTCGTCCTTCTCAATCGTTGGGAATGCCTCGACGCAGTGGGAGGGTTATTTCCCAACCTGACCGCTACTTGAGTTTAGCTGAAACTCAAGTCGTCATACCTGATGATGTCGTAGAAGATCCATTGTCTTATAAACAGACAATGAATGACGTAGACAAGAACCAATAGATCAAAGCCATGGATCTTGAAATGGAGTCAATGGACTTCAATTTAGTATGGGAACTTGTAGACCAACCTAAAGGGTTAGACCCATAGGATGTAAATGGATCTATAAGAGAAAGAGAGATGCAGCCGGAAAGGTATAGACCTTTATGGCTAGACTTGTAGCAAAGGGTTTTACCCAAAGGAAAGGAATTGATTATGAAGAAACTTTTTCCCCTGTTGCTATGCTGAAGTCTATAAGGATACTCTTGTCCATAGACGTGTTTTATGATTATGAAATTTGGCAAATGGACGTCAAGACTGCTTTATTGAATGGTAATCTTGACGAGAGCATCTATATGTCTCAGCCCGAAGGGTTCAAAACCCAAGGTCAGGTGCAAAAAGTGTGCAAGCTCAATCGATCCATTTATGGGTTGAAACAAGCATCCAGATCTTGGAATATAAGATTTGATACGTGATCAAGTCTTATGGCTTTGACCAAAACGTTGATAAGCCTTGTGTTACAAGAGGATCATCAACGACAAAGTAGCTTTATTAGTATTTTATGTGGATGATATCCTACTCATTGGGAATGATGTAGGATACCTTACTGACATAAAGAATTGGCTTGCGACCCAATTCCAAATAAAAGATTTGTGAGAGGCGAAAAATGTTCTTGGGATTCAGATCTTCAGGAATCGCAAGAACAGAATGCTAACACTGTCTCAAGCGTCTTATATCGACAAAATGTTGTCCCCATATTCGATGCAGAATTCCAAGAGGGGCTTGTTGCCCTTCAGGCATGGAATTCATCTATCTAAGAAACAGTATCCTAAGACACCTCAAGAAGTTGAGGATATGAGACGCATTCCCTATGCCTCTGCTAGGTAGCTTAATGTATGCTATGCTGTGCCCGAGGCCAAACATTTGTTATCCAGTGGGAATAGTCAGTAGGTACCAGTCCAATCCAAGGTTAGACCACTGGACAACAATTAAAAATATCCTCAAATATCTTAGGAGAACGAGGGACTATACGCTTGTGTATGGGTCTAAGGATTTGATCCTTACTAGATACACTGATTCTGATTTTCAGACCGATAAGGATTCTCGAAAATCCACATCGGGATCAGTTTTCACCCTTAACGGGGGAGCTATAGTATGGCGAAGCATCAAGAAAGGATGCATCGCTGACTCCACGATGGAGGCTGAGTATGTCGCTGCTTGTGAAGCAGCTAAGGAGGTTGTTTGGCTAAGAAAATTACTTACTGATTTGGAAGTCGTTCCAAATATGGAATTTTCCATCACCTTATAATGTGACAACAGTGGTGCGGTAGCCAATTCGAAGGAACCTCGCAGCCATAAGCGAGGCAAGCACATCGAGAGGAAGTATCACCTGATACGGGAAATAGTGCAACGAGGAGATGTGACAGTCACGAAGATCGATTCGGAGCACAATATTGTTGATCTGTTTACAAAGACTCTCACGGCTAAAGTGTTCGAGGGTCATCTGGAAAGTATGGGTGTACGACATATGTACATAGGATAATCTAGGGCAAGTGGGAGATATGTAATGGGGTATATGGATGCCCTAGTTTATTGTATTTCTATCTTTTGTAACCACTGTTTTAGATTATGATGTACCCCACTAGAGTTTTGGTTCAAGTGGGAGTTTGTTGGGGTTTGTGCCCTAAAACTCGTAGTTTGTAATGATGTTCTAATTAATGTAATAAAGTGTTATTATTTCAATAAAAAGTTATTGTTCGTTATCTACGAGTTTGCCTTTATTTAAACCCTAAATCCAATAAACTAAACATCCAAGGTTGTTAAATGAATCTTTAACTGAATGTAGTGTACATATAAAGGATCTCGGTTCGAGATACAAATTAAAATGGCCTATAGTTGGGGGGATAAGGTTTGGGAACCTTACCGGTAAAACTATGGATGTGGCCCACTTTGTATTTGATACGATAATTTGTGATCCTAACGTGTTCGTGTAGATGACATGTGAGTGGGGATATCCTATGTAATGAGATTACATAAGACCGGACAACGAAATAGTAACCTCTAGCTGTAACTCCGTTGACTAGTTAGGTTTCTATTTCACTAGGATGACCAAGGCAACTTGATCTCAATCCTGAGAAGGTTACGAACTCCTGTTCGCGAGGGATTGTCGTTTGACTAGTATGGGTGAGAGTGGTCAGATTCGTCGACTCAATATGCCTACCTTCTTGGGGACAAGACCGAGTGAGCGGCTGGAAACTTAACTTAGTAAGATGGAATTCACTCCTTCCCGCCTACTAGGGTAAGTAGAAGAATGTTCTCTTAAGTGGTGTCCCGGGACTTGAACAAAGGGCCCGACCCTCTCATTGGCCCGAGAGGAATTCTGTTTGTTGGTAGGACCACGAACAAATTGTTCATTAGAGGAGCACTGGTACTTAAGGCACAAGATGTAACCCAGGGGTAAAACGGTAATTTGACCCAGCTGGTGTTACGAACATTCGTGAAGGATTGACTTGCTGTTATTGGTCAATATCCGTGGACATAGAAATATATCTACAGTGAGAAGAGTGCAACTGCGGGACTTTAGTAGAGTGTTCCCGCATTTAACGAATGTTGATTGGAAGGTTAATGAGATTAACCGAGCAATCTCGTATCGTTGGAGCTTCTGATTTGTAGGTCCATTAGGTTCACCCTCTAGCTCGTAAAGGGTTCTTAGATCGTTTGAATTTGAAGTGTTCAAATTCATAAGGAAATAAACTTAATGTATATTGATACGATATAATATATAGTTTTGGAACTATATATTATAAATTTAATGTGGATATGATTTATCTTAAAATTACATGAGAAAATTAAATATTTGAAAGAGTTCAAATATTAAATTCAAACGTGAATATGATTCATATTTGAAAACTATAGGTTAAAATTTAATGTACATTTGATGTGCATTAAACTATAGGTTAAAGGGTAAAATGATTAAATATGATTTAATCAATTTAATTAATATTATAATTGAATTAAATGTGATTTGATTTAATGTAATTAATTAATATTTGATTAATTAATATAATATTATTTGGGAACGTGTCAGGAGGACACGATCCCACTACTCCCCAACTCCCCATCGATAGGGAGTGGGGAGTTACCCAGTGAAGTCCTTCTCCTAGTGAGAAGGACAAAAATGATTCGAATGAATTTTGATCGATCAATCGAATTTGAAAGAAGCAAGAATTCTCTCTCTCACACACACTCTCATTCCCATTCTACAATTGTTGGAAATCCTTCCCACCAAGGAAGTTCTAAGAACTCAGAGATATAGAAGGTTTTCTCTCGTGGTAGTGTCTTGCTGGAGAAAAACAGAGTTTTCTGCGTTGTTGTGTTGCTGGAAAAGCTTGGAGTAAGGAGTTGCTGCGAATCTACAAAGGTAATACTACTTCCTTTTTAGTTTAATCGTAATTTCCAGCATGTTTGCATGTATATCTCCATGTCTAATTAGGATTAGATAGCATGTTTTTTCTATTTTATCAATATACTGGTTTTTGTTTCTAACTAAAACGATCAAGCAATTATGATCCCAAACTCGTTTCCGCTGCTCAAGAGGATCGGATCCCCATCAAGTTTTGCATCTTAGGCAAACACAAGAGTTCTCTCCAAATCTCTCTTAAAAAAAACATCCCTAATCCAAAAAGGAGATCTCACCTCTCTCCTTCTCCTAGAGAACAACAGAGAAGGTATTTTGGCGGTGTTCGAAGATTTGATCGTAGAGAATAGGAGTTCGTAGACGACGAGGAACTACTTGAAGAATTGGTCTTCAAAGGTAACCTACTAATCCTTTCATGCTTTCAAGATGCATGCTTAGCTCAGATTTTCTATTTTTTTAGTATTTCTATGTCACACAATTGAGAGCAAAGGCGATCATTCGCTTCCGCACGGGATTCAATTCCCTCCATGATTAAGTGAGGCCTACTTAAGGTGTTGGGGTGGTTGCTCAAGCTCGAATTGTTTAAATGCTCGAATGTTCGGGTGGGATTTAGTTCTCTTGGCATGTCTTCCTATGCAAGTTTGCATTGGTTGGAAAGAAGGGGTTGACTTGTTTGGTTCTTGACCTAAAGTAAGTAGTCAGATGGAACTAGCAAGCAAGCTCACAAGTGAGAAAGCTTGCTTGCGAAGCCTGTAGAATGGAATCCTGCTCTATTATGTATGTAAGATGGGTTGGTTTTGCCCTAGAACAATTTCATGCATTTGATTGTTTGGATGTCCCTGTTGGCTCTGGGAACATATTTATGACTTGTTTAGCATGATTACCTCTTGAAATAGTTGTTTACTTGTTGATCGGAGTATGTTATCTGACTTTTGTGCATCCCATTGGGTTGTGTGCGTCGATTGTAATACTCGAATTGTGTAATATTCGTGTCAATGGTGTAAGTAGCCCTTGGGTTTTAAATACCGAGCGTGTCAGTGAAGGGGCTCAGTGCATGTTGTTGCATTTACTGGATCTTGCATGCTTCTAAGTTATGGATAGCGACTTGGTAATATAATGTTGTATGCATCTTTGAAATCTCTTGCTTGTTTGAAAATGTTAAGCTAGTTACATATGTATGTTATACCTATGTGTGGACCTCTCAGATGTCATGGTTGTGGTTAGGTTGGTTGTTGGTTCGTTAGGTTGACTCGGGATAGGGTAGAAAGGTGGTAAGGTCCAGCGAGGCGATCTGAGGCTCGTGTCTGACTCCCTCGAGAGTTGCGAGACTTGATTGGTATATTTGGTTGGTCAGGGTGGATCGACCGAGCAAAGATTTAGTTAGACGGAGACGGTGGTTAGGACCCTTAGGTCATGCACTAACTAGAGTAACCAGAGGGCTTAAGAGGAGCCTCGGGAGTTGTGAGAGAGCTCAAATTCGCTAGCATAGCATCTCTAAATCTTTGAGTCACCTCGGGCATGTCCAAACCTTTAGGTTGGCGGTTCTATGTGACATTTGAGTCGAGCACTCATTTGCAGGATTAGCATTTGGGTCAAGCACTCATTTGTAGGATTAGCATTTGGGTCAGACACTCATTTGCTGAAGGGATCGTATCCCGCAGCGGAAGCGCTTTGAATCCCTTTACTCTCAATTTCCTTGTGTGAATTTCAACAAAAACAGAAAATTAAGATTAAGCATATATGGAAAAGAAGAATGGTTACCATTGAAGAAATATCTTCTTGTTCTTCTCCACCAGTGTTCCTCTTGATCTCAACGACCTGTTTTATCAGTTAACACAATCTCGAACACCTCTAACAAGTCTTCACTGTTGTTCTCTTGGAGAGGGAGAATGGGTGAGATTCTTTTTGGAGAAGGGAGAGATTTGAGAGAGCTATAGTGTTATGGAAATCTTATTTCCAAAAAATGAATGAATTTAGCGCACAAGTGCATCCTAATGCACTTTTATATAGGGAGTAAGGGTGGAGATAATTTCTCAACCCATTATCCCACTAAATGCACAAATTATGCATTACACAAATCATATTTGCATAATTGCATAATATAAGGTATCTTATACATTATTATGCAAACCATATTTGCATAATGTGCATTATTAATTCAATCATATTCAATTTTCATGTCTCTCATAATTAATTCCTCTAATCATGAAACAATTTCATAATTAAGCAATAATTTGAAAATTCTAAATTTAAGCATATAGTTTATTATAAATCATATTCACATCAAACAATATATTATGTCAATTATATCACATATAATTGTTATAAATCCCTTATATGAATTTGAACACTTCAAATTCATTCCAAAATTTTATACCTTCTATTATTAATATAGAGCCAACGGAGGGACCTAATGGACCTAGAGATCATGAGCTCCAATGATACGAGATTAACTAATCAAACTGTTTGATCCCGTTAATCAACATTCATTAACTATAGACTCGTAGTTGCACTCCCCTCACTGTAGGACAAGTTGTGTCCATTGATTTAATCAATGCCCGTGAGTCGACCCCTCACAGGTTGATCGTAGTCATAGCTGGATCAAATTATTGTTTTACCCCTGACTACCTCTTGGTCCTTAAGTACCACTTGATGGGATTGAATCCAGTAGCGGAAGCAATTTCAATCGCGTGTTCTTGTAAGAAGTTACATAGATCTAATCAAAACATTTATCTAAAGCAGTTAAGCACGTTTATCAAGATAGGACAACAGTTGTATTACCTTTGAAGACAAAAAAATAACACGTGCTCCTTTTGATCCTCTCATTCTCACGATCTCAACGATCTCAACAATCTCACGTTCTCCACAAACTACGAATTAGTTTTGATCCTGTTGGGATTTATGCCCTACACTTGTGTAATTTTGATCAAATAAATAAAGAGTTATTTGTTTTGAAAAAATTAAATTCTTGCTTTATAAATCCAAAAAAAAAAAAACACCAAGGTTATAATATATCTTGAACATCAATGTAGTGGACACTATTTGGATTGTGTTCAAGAATGTAACCTAAATGGTCTATGGCATAAGAATAAGGTTCAAAACCTTATTCTAGTAACACCATGGATACAACCCACTTTGTAATTAGTACAAATGAGGTAATCCAACTCATTCATGTGATTCACATGCGAGTGGAGGCATCCTGTATGAAGAGTTCATACAAGACCAGACTACAAATTATTAGTCTAACAAGTGAAACAACGTTAACAGGATAAGACTGATAATTTACAGATGGTCATTAGTGACTCGACCTGAATCCTGTGTAAGTTAAGAACTCCTGCTTATAGGGGTTTGTCCTTAGACTAGTATGGGTGAGAGTGACTTGTACCTGACTCAATAAGCCTACCTTCTCAGGGACAGAACCTCGTAGGTAGCTGGGGACTTAACTATACAAGATGGAATTCACTCATTCCTACACTAAGAAATTAGATAGGTTGTTCCCTTAAGAACTGACTCCAGGTCTCGGGACCCCACCCTCTAACTGACTTAAATGGGTATGAGTCTATGGTAGGACCTTAGACTTGTATTTCATTAGAGAATCAGTGGTGCTTAAGGAACAAAGAGGTAATTATAGGGGTAAACGGTAATTTGACCCAGCTGTGATTACGAACAACCTGTGAAGGGTCGGCTCATGGGTAATGATTATATCAGTGGACACAATATAATATATAGTGGGGAGAGTGCAACTACAAGTCTATTGTTGAGTGACTTGTGGTTAATGAATATTGATTAACTGGATCAAAGTGTTTGGTCAGTTAATCTCATATCATTGGAGCTCATGAACTGTAGGTCCATTAGGTCCCTCCGTTGGCTCAACATGGTTATATATTGAGAGTATAAAGTTAGGAATGAAATTGAAGTGTTCAATTTCATATATGAGGTGTTATATCAGTTATATATGATATAATTGATATAATATATGGTTTTAATGTGAATTAGATTCACAAATAAACCATATAATAGTGGGAGAATAAAGGAGGGATATGATGGTAATTCCCATCATATTTTCCTATACATATATATAGTTACATGAGATGCAATTAGATGCAAGCAACATCTTAGAAAACCCTAGATTGTAAGTGTTTTGTCTTGTTGGAAAAGTTCAACAAAACATAAACACAATCTCTCTCACAATCTCACCTCATCCTAAAGGAACCCACCTTCCTCCCTCACCTAGAGAACTACAGAGAAGATCCGGTGGTAGTGTCGGTGATCATTCGGGTTCGTGTTACTGAGATCGTGTACGTGGGAGAAGGAGCACTTGAAGAAAAAGTTCTTCAAAGGTAATATCTTGTTGTCCATCTTGTAGAAATGCATGATTAATATTGTTAGATTAGTTCTTGATTGTAATCCATGTAACTAAATTAAGAACATGCGATTCACAATCGCTTCCGCTGCGGGAATCGTATCCCTTCAATTGGTATCAGAGCCCAATTGTGTTCTTAATTTTCGTTGTGGATTTATCATGAACGAGGTGGGATTTACTGTTTTTCATGAGATGAATGAACAGTTTACAAATTAGACGTTTTCAGTTTTGGCACTTAGATTTATAATTTTTTCATTGAATCGTTCAATGTAAGGGCCCAGTGTTTTGGGAAATTATAATTGTAAATCGAGTCTGTAAGTCCATGTCGATCAGGCAAAGTGATTGCTGAGAAGAATGGAGGAAAACGAGCAAGAAACTAGAAGTGGAGTTGCTTTTCTGTGAATGGTGTTGCAACGCTGTTCTTTAGCGTTGCAACGCCACTGCGGCAGGCGCGCGACTGAGAAGACGACAGCGTTGCAACGTTGTCCTCAGCATTGCTACGCTGAGGCGTTGTGCAACGCTTCTTCTTGGTGCACTTCAACGGGTAAAAGAGGACAAATCGCAGCGTTGCAACGCTGGTATTAGCGTTGCAATGCCACAGGCGTTTCACGCGAAGGAGCAACGAGCAGAAGCGTTTTGAATTTTATATAATAAATATAAAAACGTTTTATATTTAATTATATTTAATATAATTAGATTATATTAATTAAATTTTAATTTAGAGTGCCAAAATTGGTCTAATTTTGCTATTTAAATTATGTAATTGTTGTGTAATTATTGTCATTCATAATGTATGTTTTTAAATTAGAAATCCCACCTTAGGTTAAGCATTTCCATGCATCATTTATAATATAAAGAGTTATATTATATAGTTTACATGATTAATTAATATAAAGTGTTATATTAATTTATGGACAGCATTGACATGCATTATATTTCATGAGATGATTATGCTATGTATGTCTTATTATTCATGAGATGAATGATCAAGCACTATAACATAGTATGCATGTCACCTAAGGTTAATTATTAGTTTTAAAATGTTTAGAACTTGGAAATAATAGACCTTAGGTTATCTAGTTCTAATTAGATTAGAATTAGGAACCAAGTAATTTATAAACAATGATTAAAAGAGGAACTCTGTCTAAGGAAAGTTATGTCTAGGTCAGTATTTAACTTTGTGAAAACGAAACACCCCTACCAAACCGACACGGGAGTGAAATTTAATCGAGAGTTTATAAATTACAAGATGGCGTCAATGGTTTATTAAGGGGTTAATAAACTAGAAATCCTAGGCTTAATATAAAGAGTTATATTAGCAAACTTAGGATAAATTAATATAAGTGTTATATTGATTATCAATATAAGAGTTATATTGATTATCAATTTAAGAGTTATATTGATAAGTTTAGGTAAAATCATTAGCCGGGTTTTAGCCTAAGTAAGATTCCTATAGATTTAAAGTATCTAGTGGGAGGAAAAGTGTATATGATACATATTTTTCCACCTACGTATCTCCGGGAAGTTCACACCGTGAGACTCATACTTGGCCTCGTGGCGCAAATGGAAGCGTCCCCCTTCGGATGGTGTTTGTATGAGTCAATATCAAGGTGAATGGAGAGGGTACTTATAGTGAGTGGGTGCAGGTTTAGTGAAAACAAAACCTATGGTCTCTTCAGTCGGTTTACACCGTAAAACAAAACCTATGGTCTGTTCTCGGAAATCTACATCAGGGTCAGTGTTCACTCTTAACAGAGGAGTTATAGTATGGTGAAGCGTCAAGCAAGGATGCATCGCTGATTCCACCATGGAGGCCGAATATGCAGCAGCTTGTGAAGCAGCTAAAGAGGTCGTTTGGTTAAGGAAATTCATGCTAAATTTGAAAGTTGTTCCAAATATGACTTTGTCCATCACGTTGTATTGCGATAACAGTGGTGCAGTGGCAAATTCGAGGGAACCCCGAACTCACAAGAGGGGAAAGCACATTGAGCGGAAATATCATCTCATCCGGGAGATCATGCATAGAGGAGACGTGATTGTCACGAAGATAGCGTCAGAGCACAACATTGTTGATCCTTTTACAAATGCTCTCACGGCTAAAGTTTTTGAGAGTCACCTAGAAGGTCTAGGTTTACAAGTCTTCCCCAACTAGGGCAAGTGGGAGTATTTTGTACAAAGGGTTTAAATGCCCTAGTTTATTGTATTTACATTACGTAATGTTTTAGTACTCCACAAGTTTAGGTCAAGTGGGAGATTGTTGGGGTTTATGCCCTAAACTTGTGTAATTTTGATCAATTAGATAAAGGGTTATTTTTTTTGATCGAATTACAGTCTTGGTTTATAAATCCAATAAACTAAGCTCCAAGGTTATAACATATATCTTGAAAATCAATATAGTGGACACTATTTGGATTGTGTTCAAGAATATAACCTAAATGGTCTTGGTATAAAAAAAAGGTTGGAAACCTCATTCTGGAAACACCATGGATGCGACCCATTTTGTAATTAGTACAAATGAGGTAATCCAACTCATTCATGTAGTTGACATGCGAGTGGGGGCATCCTGTATGAAGAGTTCATACAAGGCCGGACCGCAAATTATTAGTCTAACCAGTGTAATACCGTTAACCGGATAAGACTAGTAATTTATAGATGGTCATTAGTGACTCGACCTGAATCCTAAACAAGTTAAGAACTCCTGCTTATAGGGGTTTTTCCTTAGACTAGTATGGGTGAGAGTGACCTGTAGCCGACTCAATAAGCCTACCTTTTCAGGGACACAACCTCGTAGGTAGCTGGGGACTTAACTATACAAGATGGAATTCACTCATTCCTACACTAAGGAATTAGATAGGTTGTTCCCTTAAGAAATGACTCCAAGTCTTGAACAATGGGGCCCCATCCTTTAACTGACTTAAATGGGTATGAGTTTATGGTAGGACCTTGGACTTGTTATTCATTAGAGGATCAGTGGTGCTTAAGGAACAAAGAGGTAATCACAGGGGTAAAACAGTAATTTTACCCAGCTGTGATTACGAACAACCTGTGAAGGGTCGACTCATGGGTAATGACTATATCATGGACATAATATTATCTACAGTGAGGAGAGTGCAGCTACAAGTCTATAGTGGAGTTACTTGTAGTTAATGAATATTGATTAATTGGGTCAAAGAGTTTGATCAGTTAATCTCATATCATTAGAGCTCATGAATTGTAGGTCCATTAGGTCCCTCCGTCGGCTCAACATGGTTATATTGAGGGTATAAAGTTAGGAATGAAATTGAAGTGTTCAATTTCATACATGAGGTGTTATATCAATTGTATATGATATAATTGATATAATATATAGTTTTAATGTGAATTAGATTCACATATAAACCATATACTAATGAGAGAATAAAGGAAGGGCATGATGGTCATTTCCATCATATTTCCTTATATATATGGTTGCATGAGATGCAACTAGGTTAAGAAATTTTGTTCCATTTTGGTTGTATTGTTGGAAAGGTTCCAAGAACACAATCCTCTCTCTCACAACATCTCATCTTACCTAAAGGGAACCCACATTCCTCCCTCACCTAGAGAACAGCGGAGAAGATCCAGTGGTCTTGTCTTAGTCCATTCGTGTTCCAGTTGTTGAGATCGTGATCGTGGGAGAAAGGAGCACTTGAAGAAAGGTTCTTCAAAGGTACAATTTCTTGTTGTCCATATTGTATCTATATGCTTACTCTAGTTAATTTCGTTCTTGAATGAAATCATTGTAACTAAATCACTTTTATTGATGATTTTTCAAAATACACCCATGTTTATTTATTGAAAAATAAAAGTGATGTTTTTGAGAATTTCAAAAAATTTCTCCTCGAAGTTGAAAATCAATTTGGTAGAAAAATTAAAAGAATTAGAAGTGATAGAGGTCGAGAATATGAATCATTTGAATTCAATTCATACGTTGAATCATTAGGAATAATTCATGAGACTACTCCACCATATTCACCTGCTTCTAATGGAGTAGCTGAGAGAAAAAATAGAACCTTAATTGGTTTGACTAATGCTATGCTATTAGAATCAGATGCTTCTTTTAATCTTTGGGGTGAAGCGGTTTTGACTGCTTGTCATGTGTTAAAACAGAGTCCCACATAAAAGACTAAAACTACACCTTTTCGCCAGTGGAAAGGGTATAAGCCAAATTTGGGATATTTAAGAGTTCGGGGATGTTTGGCTTTTGTGAGGCTAACAGATCCAAAAAGACCTAAATTAGGGTCTAAAGCTACCACTTGTGTTTTCCTTGGATATGCAGCTCATAGTACAACATATAGATTTCTTGATATTGAACATAATGTGATTTTTGAATCAAATTATGCAATTTTTCATGAAGAAAAAATTCCTTTTAAATCAAGAAATAGTGGGGGTCAAAATTGTGAACAAACTTTCTCTAAGTTTGATTCTTCTACCCCTAGTGATAATAATGAAAACAACTCTCAAGTTGAATTAAGGAGAAGTAAAAGAGCAAGAACTGTGAAAGATTTTGGTCCTGATTTTTATGTTTATAATATTCAAGAAACACCAATTTCTTTTACAGAAGCTTTATCATCTCCAGATGGGATTTTCTGGAAAGAGATTGGAAATGATGAAATGGAATCACTTATTTCTAATAAAGCTTGGAAATTAGTTGATTTACCACCAGGCTTTAAAACTATAGGATGTAAATGGGTCCTGAGGAAAAAATTGAAACCGGATGGTAGTATAGACAAGTATAAAGCTAGACTTGTCGCAAAAGGTTTTAAACAAAAGGAAGACTTAGACTTCTTTGATACATTTTCTCCGGTTACAAGAATCACATCTATTAGATTGCTAATTGCAATAATCGCAATATTTAATATGAATATTCATCAAATGGATGTGAAAAAACAACTTTTCTAAATGGTGATT
This sequence comes from Trichosanthes cucumerina, assembly GCA_036507285.1. Lineage (NCBI taxonomy): Eukaryota > Viridiplantae > Streptophyta > Magnoliopsida > Cucurbitales > Cucurbitaceae > Trichosanthes > Trichosanthes cucumerina. The sequence goes on along the minus strand of CM071835.1, from coordinate 76,516,870 downwards.
TAGAAGAAGAAATTTACATGGACCAACTCAAGGTTTTATAGAGCACAGGCAAGAGAACAAAGTGTGTAAGCTTACTAAATCCCTATATGGCTTAAAACAAGCTCCAAAGCAGTGGCATGAAAAATTTGATTCTTGCATGCTAAATAATGGTTATAAACCAAATGAATGTGATAAATGCATCTATTATAAATCATGGGAAAAATCACATGTTATTATTAGCCTATATGTTGATGATTTATTGATCTTTGGCTCAAATATTTTTGTTATAAATGAAGCAAAAAATTTATTGAGAAGTCATTTTGACATGAAAGATCTTGGTGAGGCTAATTTTATTCTGGGTATGAAAATAACGAGAACCTCAGATGGATTTTTTCTTGACCAATCACATTATATAGAGAAAATACTCAGAAAATACAATTATTTTGATTGTAAACATGTGTCTACTCCATTTGATTCTTGTGTTCACTTGTTTCCCATTGAAAATGAAAGTGATGTACTTAATCAAAAGGAGTATGCTAGCATGATTGGTAGCCTACGATATGCAACTGATTGTACTAGACCTGACATTGCATATGCAGTAGGAGTTCTTAGCAGGTTTACGAGTAAGCCAGGTAAAGAACATTGGCATGCCATAGACCGTGTTATGAAATATCTTTTGGGAACAAAAGACTATGGCTTATTTTATAAAAAATATCCTACTGTTGTTGAAGGATTTTCTGATGCTGACTGGAATACATTGTCAGGTGATTCTTTATCTACCACAGGGTATCTTTTTACCTTGGGAGGTTGTGCTATTTGTTGGAAATCTAAAAAACAAACAATTATTGCCAACTCTACCATGGAAGCAGAACTTATTGCTTTAGCTTCAGCAAGTGAGGAAGCAAGTTGGCTAAGAGATTTATTATATGAGATTCCTATGTGGGAGAAACCAATACCTCCTATCTTGATAAATTGTGATAGCACTGCCGCAATTGGTAGAGTAAAAAATCGTTTTTATAACGGTAAATCCAGACCTATAAGAAGAAAACACAGTACTGTGAGATCCTATTTGAGTAATGGGATTATTAATGTGAATTACATTAAATCTTGTGATAATCTTGCAGATCCATTCACAAAGGCCTTAAATAGAGAAAGAGTCTGGAACACATCGAGGGGGATGGGGTTGAAGCCCTTATAATTGTCATGAGCCATATATAAGATACTCACCCAAAGATCGAGAGATCCCGAGAATTGGGTTCAAAGGGAAAACGAATTATAAGGTGGCCGTAAAAATGCACTATCTTTACATATTTATCCATCCCTATGATGTGAGTGCATTTATCTTATAACGTAGTGGAGGGTTGAGTTTTTAAATAAACTCTTAATAAAATCTGTAGCTCTTATTAGTGGGGTGTCGTTGTTATAGGAGCAACCCTTGACAGATTTTACCTATATGAGTGTGAGAGTGAGGCCGCTCTCTATGAGGATATGGGGCTTATTCTAAAAAACGCTCATGAAATTCTGGGATCAGCACAGGGCCATAATGTGCTAACCAATAAAGCTTATGTCCAACACCTGGATAATTATGTGTGGATAATAATTCTTCTATTTTCCCTTAAGTGTTAGAGTTCAAGTCAAAGACCACTACTAATGCTGGAGTAGAGATTATTATTTCACTAGTAAAGGTTCAATGCAGAGTCACACCTTTATGATGCATAATTATCTTTCTCTTGGTCAATTGATTTTGATTATTTTAAATATTAAAATGAGTGGGGGAATGTTGTAACATTTAAACATTTAATATTATTTATGAGTTTTTACTTTTTAAATAATAAATGTTTTATTTTATAAAAAGAATAAACGTATTTGTTTATTCAATTGAAGGGAGGTTAAAAGTATTATAATTAAATTCCTAGATCTAAAATTCTAGTATAAATACCTCCTTTCAAACATTTCAAAACAATCCCATCTTTAAGCTCATTTTTTCTCTATATTCTTGTATTCTCTATTTTGCTCTTTTAAGAGCAAATTGACCAAAAGAAGGGTGTTCTTTGTTGTGGAGCTTTGAGCTCAACCTCTTAGTGCAAAGTGGTTTGAGCTACACAACGTTTCAGTTGGGTTGTTGTATCCTGGAGGGGACAGGCCAGAGAAGACTGATGCACCGGTGGTTGATAAATAAATATACACCACAGAGGGCTTGAATCTCCTTAAAGAGAGCGAGATACCCGCGCCTCAACCTGATTGTTTACGTAGTTGTTTCTCAATTTGTTTCTCTATTTTCCTCTGTTATTTGTAATTCCCCCAACACTTAAGCATTCAGAAGATATAAATTAGAAACTATCCTCTCTCTTAGATAACATTTTTCCAGTTCTATGTTTCTACACATTCATTCAATATTATATTAGGTAAGTTTATCAGCAACCAATTTTAATATTTACCAATGATGAGGGATTAAATAGAAAAATATTAAGACTTAAAGGACTAAATTAAAAATTCTTAAACTAGGAGGATTAGAGATTAAAATATATATTTAACCTCTCGAGTAAGCATTTATTATCTAAGCCATAGTACACTTAAAAAGAAAAAAAAAAAGAAGAAAATGGAAATGAATTAGAGAGAGGGAGAAGGAAGGCAAAAGGGGCCATGTAGTAGAAGATAAAAAAGAATGATTATTGCAATCTGATAAAATGATAGCAATCTGATGCGATCTACCGACTTTCCATTCTTAAAGTTAATATTTGAAGTTAACTAAAACTAAAAGCATGTGAAGTCAGCAACGTTTTCAGACAATACTCATGAGATGTCAAGACATTCGAATTTGAGCATTTCATTTGCCATATTTCATAGCAATCTGAGTGCCTAATTGTTTAATGCAATTTGGAATATATGTTAGATTATTTAAATATAAATAATCATTAATGTGGCCCATTAATATTTATTTAAATTTTATGTTTTGGACCTACTGATAAAGTAGGCCAATTAAGTAAAAGATAATTTCCTTAATTTAAACATCGTGATGGAAATGTGTATATAAAGATAAAACTCTAGGGAATGGTCCTCTCTCTGCCTAATGAAGTGGAAGTTTCTCTCAATCAAGAAACCTAATCAAGTTCAAGTAAAGAAAGACCAAGAGAGAGAAACACAATTCTTCTCTACTAGAAGAATACCATGGATCCAAGTATGTTATTCTATTCCATATTATTTGTGAAAATCTTCTTGTTTAAAGATCTTGGTTTTATTATTGGATTATACAATGTTATGGTTTTATTGTATAATCATGTAAAATAAAGTTTACATGTGGTATCAGAGCCAAGTTGAGAACATGAGATTTTCCATTGATGTTTTAATGTATGAATTTATGTTTCCGCTGCAAATAACTACGTTTGGTTTTTACTTGATGAATCATGTAATCAAATTTATGAGGGTAAAGAATTCCTTGTTATTGCATTCAAGAATCTTGTGTTCTTGATTATTTCTTTAATTCTTGCATTCAAGAATCTTGTATATCTTCATTGATTTTCATTATTGTTCAAGAATTCATTGTTATACTTATTGCATTCAAGAATTAAGTTTATGGATGGATTGAAATTAATATTTAAGTTTCAATAGATCATGTGATGTATTTGAATTAAGTTCCTATTTTAAAGATTTCATATGAGTTCTTGATTAAGAAAGAATCTTCTTTTATTTATGATTTATTTTAAGTTAATGTATTCAAGAATTCGTATGAATTTCACATGTGTTCATCAATTAAGAGTTTTTGATCGGATTGTGTATGAATTCTTGTATTTCAAAAAAAAAAAAAAGGAATCAGTTTCCTAATTGGATTTCGTTTGGGTTAATCATGTTATTGATTACCAATAAAATCAAATTATTATTGGTGGGTCCTACAAGATTTCAAACTTCACTTTGAATTTCAAAATATTCAAATTCGTGAAAATCAAATAATTTATTTATTTATTATCATTATCATCTTCAAGGAAATAAATGTTTTAAATAATGATAATAATACTTTATTTGATTTATCTAAATTTATCATTATTTTATCATGATATTTATGTTATGGATAATCATTATTTTATCATGATATTTATGTTATGGATAATTATTTTTATCATTATTTTATCATGATATTTATGTAATGGATAATTATTATTATCATTATTTTATCATGATATTTATGTTATGAATATTTATTATTATCATTAATTTATTATGATATCTACGTTATGGATAATTTGTTAGCTACCAAAGTGGCCGATTTAGAATGCTTTGTAGATATCAAATTAAAGTTATTTCAATGGCACAATTTGAAATATGAGAAGTTTTCCTAAATTTTCTATTGATAAAATTATTTGTCATATTAGTGTTTTACAAATTGTGTGATGTAATTGCTTTTCATTAAATTTATCATGATATCTACGTTATGTATAATTTGTTAGCTACCAAAGTAGCCGAATTAGAATGTTAGTAGATATCAAATTAAGTTACGAAAATTACACAATTTAGAATGTATGAAAATTTTCTAAATTATCTATATAAAATTATTTGCAATGTTGACGTCTTGCAAATTATGTGATAAAAATTACTTGTTATTATTATGATATCTATGTTACGAATAATTTGTTAGTCACCAAAGTGGCCGAATTAGTATGTTTTATGGATATTGAATTAAAGTTAATTCAATTATTCATGTTTATGTGATGCTAATGATTAAGATGACATTAATGATTTTATCATGAGTATATTGACGTTCATTATTATAAAACCTTTTGAATCACCCAAAGGTTGATTAGTAGTTTTATAATTTTGAACATTATTGTGCAATTGAGGTGTTTGATCAAATATTTTTAGTATATCCAAAGATAACTAATGTATCTAATTTGAGCATTTTAATTACCAATTATGTAAAATTAAATCTAGCATCAATTACGTATTAATGTTGTATATTGTTGTATCTCCCAAAGGAGAACTTCAATGTATTCTTAATGTTTGTTTAATGTCTAATGAATATGCATTATATATTTAAGTTTATTTTCAAAGCAATGATGTGTAAGCATATTTTATGTATTTGCAAATAAATGTTTCAGTTTCTTTTCATTTGCAAACCAATCTATTAGTAAGTTTAATGGACTCAATTTTCTTATGGATGCAATCAAATCCGATTCTATCTTAATGTTTTGGATCTTGATTTGACACTCTTTGATAAGAAACCCTGCTGCACTTACTAATGCTAGCAGTGATGAGGAAAAGATCATTCTATAAAGTTTAAGAAAGATCAAATAGATTGGACTTAATGTTTATGCGAATGAATGTAGCAAAGAATTATGTCAAGTCCACAATAACAAAAATTGAAAGTGATTAGAAATTTATGAATTTATGGAACATTGTCCCCAATTTAAGTTAGTTGATAAGTCACTTGTTGGGGACATTTGATGAGTAATATAACTACCATTAAGTTTGATGGTTATCATACTATGCATGAGCATATCCTTGAAATGAAAAACTTAGCAACAAGGCTAAAGACCATATGGAAATGACAATTTTATGGTAATATTTATCCCTAACTCCTTACTTCAAAATTTTATCTTTACGAGAAGCTCACAACTCCTTGAAATTATATACACGATATTTGTGGGCCTTTTGATGTTCCATCTTTTAGTAGAGAAAAGTATTTCATTGCCTTTATTGATGATTTTTCACGTTATGGTTATATCTTCTTGTTGCATGAAAAATCTCAATTGATAAATGCTCTAAAGATATTTATCAATGAAGTTGAAAGACAATTAGATAGAAAGGTGAAAATCATAAGGTCTGATAGAGGTGGTTAGTATTATGGAAAGTATGATGAAAATGGGCAGTGCCCTGGTCCATTTGTTAAATTCTTAGAAAATCATGGAATATGTGCTTAATACACAATGCTAGAAACACTATTACAAAATGGTGTTTCAGAAAGACGTAATCTTACTTTAATGAATATGGTTAGGAGCATGTTAATTAATTCATCTTTACCCATATCATTGTGAATGTAAGCTTTAAGAACTACCCAATATTTATTAAATAGGGTCCCTAGTATGTCAGTCTCAAAGACACTTTTTGAGTTGTGGACAGGAAGGAAACCCAGTTTAAGGTACCTGGATGTTTAGGATTACCAAGCAAAAGTAAGAATTCATAATTCACATGAAAAGAAACTGGACTCAAGAACAACCAGTGTTTTTTTTCATTAGTTATCCAGAAAAATCTAAAGGGTATAGATTTATTATCCTAACCATAGTATGAAAATAGTTGAAACTAGAAATGCTAGGTTCATTGAGAATAGTGAAGTTAGTGGGAGTTTGGAACCACGTATAGTGGAAATTTAAGAAGTTAAGAAGCAAATTGCTTCATTTATGACTTCTTCTCAAGTTGTTGTTCCTATAATTGTCGATTCTCTTAATAACTCGTAGGAACAACAAATTAATGATCAAACGCCAGATAATGATGTTGTAGTTAAATGAATCTACAATAGAAGAACCGGTAGAAACAAAATTAAGAAGATCTGTAAGGCAAAGAAGATCTATTATTTCTGATGATTATATGGCTTATTTGCATGAGTCAGAATTTGACTTAGGCATTGATAATGATCCAGTTTCTTTTTCACAAACCATTAAAAGTGACAGTTCTATTAAATGGTTAGATGTCATGAAAGAAGAGTTAAAAATCAATGGACCACAATGAGGTATGAGACCTTGTAGAATTGTCTGAATGAAGTAAAAGAGTCGAATGCAAATGGATTTTTAAAACCAAACGTGACTCAAATGACAATATTGGACAACACAAGGTTAGACTCGTTGCCAAAGGTTTTACTCAGAAAGATGGTATTGACTGTAAAGAAACTTTTTCTCATGTCTCTTAAAAAGGATTCATTAAAGAATTGTTATGGCTTTAGTAGCTCATTATGACTTAGAGCTTCATCAAATACATGTGAAAACTACTTTCTTAAATGAGAATTTAGATGAAGAAGTGTTCATGGATCTTTTTAATTTACACACCATATTTAAACTTTATGTTTTAGACCTTGTTCAACCATAATGTTACGTTTTTTGTGGTTGAAGGAAAGGAACATATGGTGTATAAATTAAAAATGTCAATATACGGACTTAAACAAGCTTCCTGGCAACAGTATATTAAGTTTAATGATATCATCACATCTTTTAGATTTAAAGAAATTATCGTTGATCGATTTATATGTCTAAAGATCAGTGGGAGTAAGTTTATATTTCTTGTTATGTATGTTAATGACAGATTATATTTCTTGTTATATATGTTGATGGCATATTGCTGACTACTTATGACTTTAGTTTATTATGTTAAACTAAGGAATTTATCTTCAATAACTCTACAATGAAATATATGAGTGAGCATTATCCTATGTGATTGGAATAGAAATATTTCGTAATGGAACACATGAATTGTTTGGATTGTCTCAGAAAACATATATCAATAAAGTTATGAAGAGATTTAAGATGGATAAATGCTCTTCAAGTGTAGTTCCATTATGAAAGTAAAATTTGTAGCATGCTTTGAGGCTACAACTGATGGTTTATGGTTGCAGAACTTTATTTCAGGACTTAGAATTGTCGACATTATTGTCAAGTCGCTGAAAATTTATTGTGATTATTCTGCAACATTCAAGTATTCGAAAGGTGCTAAATATATGAAGTCCTCGAATTTTGTCATTAAAGAAGTTCAGAAACAAAGAGTGTCAATTAAATACATTAGCACTAACCTTATGATTGTAGATCCACTAACGAAGGGATTGCCACCTAAGACATTCAAGAAACATGTCAAACGTAAGGGTATTAGTGAATACCATTATTGAAATTATGATTATGTTTTTTGACATTCTGAGCTCAAATATTTTTTGTTTCTGATTTTATGTTATTAGTCCTATTTCTAATGATTGGTATATACATAAATGAATTATGTAATCAAATAGGACATTGTCTTTGATAAAGACACTTATGTTGGACCATTATTGAAAATCTTTATTATAGATCATGTTAGGTGAAGAACGAGGTTTGTGATACATGGAAGGGATTATGTCGATGTAATGACGTATGACCGCCATGATCCTTATCATTTTCTTGACTTGATATTGATATCATGATATGAAGATGAAAGTTATCTTCTATGCGCATTATGTTTATGACCATATGTGGTAAATAAGGTCGAATGGGCCAAGTGGGAGACTGTTAGATTATTTAAATATAAATAATCATTAATGTGGCCCATTAACATTTATTTAAACTTTATGTTTTGGGCCTACTGATAAAGTAGGCCAATTAAGTAAAAGATAATTTTCCTAATTTAAACACCGTGATGGAAAGGTGTATATAAAGATAAAACTTTAAGGAATGGTCCTCTTTCTGCCTAATGAAGTGGAAGTTTCTCTCCATCAAGAAACCTAATCAAGTTCAAGTAAAGGAAGGCCAAGAGAGAGAAACACAATTCTTCTCTACTAGAAGAATCCCATGGATCCAGGTATGTTATTCTATTCCATATTATTTGTGAAAATCTTCTGGTTTAAAGACCTTGGTTTTATTATTGGATTATACAATGTTATAGTTTTATTGTATAATCATGTAAAATAAAGTTTACAATATACTTTATTATTTCCATATCAAAATCTTAAAAATGGACCAAAATATTCATTATTTTAATTAGTGAAGACATTAGTGTGAAAGTGATCCTTTTTGTTGACATTGTATTTAATTATATATATTACACAAGAATCTAAATCCTAACGTGAAATTTGATGTATAATATGTGGCTTCATTAGAGAAAATGAACAAAACATGTAACTTTTTAATTTTTATTACATGTTTACGAAAATCCAATGTCAAGGACAAAATGATTTTTTTTTTTTTTTGATGCTAAGTTTAGGAATTGAAACACAATGTTTAAAATTAGGGTTGAAATGAAATAATTATAAAAATTTAAGGATCAAACTAAAAATTTACCTTATGCAGACAAAAATGAATTATAATGCATTGCAAAATTTGATATCCAACACCCACTATATGATATTGTACTATGTTAAATTACAACTATATTATTGTTGTATCTTAGTTTAGTTTAAATTATTAAACTAGAAGAAAGAAGAATGAGACAAAAATGATTCTCTTACTTGCTTCATTTATCTTGCACCTTCCTTCATTTATCTTGCACCTTACATCTATATATACTAGTGTAAGGAGAAAATATTAAGGACAATGGACCTCCACATATCTCCACAATGGTATGATCTTGTCCACTTTGGGTATCAACGGCTGTGCTTTTGGTTCCCCAAAAAGCCTCATACGAATGGAGATAATTGTCTTTACTTATATATCCATGATCAATCTATTCCCTAGCCAATATGAGACTTTTGTTTGCATCCTAACAGAAAATAGTCACAACTATTAACAACTAACTCAATAACTAAAATAACAAAATACTTATTAACTTCTTCTAATACTCCCCCGGAAGATGGAGATAGAAAATTTCTAACACCCATCTTGTCTAGTAAGGGAAAGAATAGAGAAGCATTCAATGAGTTAGTAAACACATTAACAAGCTGATTTGAAGATTTTATAGACATAAACTGCAACGTGCCATCAAGAACTCGCTCACGAACAAAATGGTAGTCAAACTCGATATGTTTTGTCCTTTCATGAAATATAGAATTAGTTGCAATGTGTATAAGTAACATTGTTATCACAAAATAAAAAGATTTGATAATGGAGATGAAATCTGTAAAAAAACAACAAGGTTGTGAAGCCATATAATATAACATGAAGCAACTACCAACACCATGTATTCGGATTCAGCTGAGGAATGAGAAATACTCCGTTGTTTCTATGATTTCGAAGACACTAATGACTCACCAATAAAAACACAAAAACCAGTGATGGATCTTCAAATATCTAGGCATGCCCCCTAATTAGAATCAGAAAACACCTGAATTTGGTAGTTTTGTGTTGGGGGAATTACAAATAACAGAGGAAAATAGAGAAACAAATTGAGAAGCAACTACGTACACAATCAAGTTGAGGCGCGGGTATCTCGCTCTCTTTAAGGAGATTCAAACCCTCTGCAGTGTATATTTATTTATCAACTACCGGTGCAACAGTCTTCTCTGACCTGTCTCCTCCAGGATACAACAATCCAACTGAACGTTGTGTAGCTCAAACAACTTTGCACTAAGAGGTTGAGCTTAAAGCTCCACAACAAAGAACACCCTTCTTTTGGTCAATTTGCTCTTAAAAGAGCGAAGTAGAGAATATGAAAATTAAATAGAAAGAATGTGAGATAGGTATTTATAGGACTTTTTAGATTTATAAAATTAATGCATAATTAAATTTGTTAAATTTTTAACTTTTTTTACAAATACGTTTTTCTTAGGCTTTTTTAAAGAAAAAACTCTCTCATTTAAAACCTTGAAACTCATAATACATAAATAATAAAATGTTACAACATTCCCCCACTCATTTTAATATTTAAAATAATCAAAATCAATTGACCAAAAGAAGGATAATTATGCATCATAAATGTGTGACTCTGCATTGAACCTTTACTAGTGAAATAATAATCTCTACTCCAGCATTAGTAGTGGTCTCTGACTTGAACTCTAACACTTAATGACTCACCAATAAAAACCCAAAAACCAGTGATGGATCTTCGAATATCTAGGCATGCCCCCTAATTAGCATCAGAAAACACCTGAATTTAGTAGCTTTGTGTTGGGAGAATTACAAATAACAGAGGAAAATAGAGAAACAAATTGAGAAGCAACTACGTAACCAATAAGGTTGAGGCGCGGGTATCTCGCTCTCTTTAAGGAGATTCAAGCCCTCTGCGGTGTATATTTATCTATCAACCACCGGTGCAATAGTCTTCTCTGACCTGTCCCCTCTAGGATACAACAATCCAACTGAAACGTTGTGTAGCTCAAACAACTTTGTACTAAGAGGTTGAGCTCAAAGCTCCACAACAAAGAACACCCTTCTTTTGGTCAATTTGCTCTTAAAAGAGCAAAGTAGAGAATATGAAAATTAAATAGAAAGAACTTGAAGAATTGATGTGTATTGAAATGGTTTGTGAGATAGGTATTTATAGGACTTTTTAGATTTATAAAATTAATGCATAATTAAATTTGTTAAATTTTTAACTTTTTACACAAATACGTTTTCTTATGCTTTTTAAAGAAAAACTCTCATTTAAAGCCTTGAAACTCATAATACATAAATATTAAAATGTTACAACATTCCCCCACTCATTTTAATATTTAAAATAATCAAAATCAATTGACTAAAAGAAGGATAATTATGCATCATAAAGGTGTGACTCTGCATTCAACCTTTACTAGTGAAATAATAATCTCTACTCCAGCCTTAGTAGTGGTCTCTGACTTGAACTCTAACACTTAATGACTCACCAATAAAAACACAAAAACCAGTGATGGATCTTCGAATATCTAGGCATGCCCCCTAATTAGCATCAGAAAATACCTGAATTTGGTAGTTTTGTGTTGGGGGAATTACAAATAACAGAGGAAAATAGAGAAACAAATTGAGAAGCAACTACGTAACCAATCAGGTTGAGGCGCGGGTATCTCGCTCTCTTTGAGGAGATTCAAGCCCTCTACGGTGTATATTTATTTATCAACCACCTGTAATGATCTTCTCTCGACTGTCCCTCCAGGATACAACAATCCAATCAAACGTTATGTAGCTCAAACAACTTTGCACTAAGAGGTTGAGCTCAAAGCTCCACAACAAAGAACACCCTTCTTTTGGTCAATTTGCTCTTAAAAGAGCAAAGTAGAGAATATGAAAATTAAATAGAAAGAACTTGAAGAATTGATGTGTATTGAAATGGTTTGTGAGATAGGTATTTATAAGACTTTTTAGATTTATAAAATTAATGCATAATTAAATTTGTTAAATTTTTAACTTTTTTTACAAATACGTTTTTCTTATGTTTTTTTAAAGAAAAAACTCTCTCATTTAAAACCTTGAAACTCATAATAAATAAGTATTAAAATGTTACAACATTCCCCCACTCATTTTAATATTTAAAATAATCAAAATCAATTGACCAAAAGAAGGATAATTATGCATCATAAATGTGTGACTCTGCATTGAACCTTTACTAATGAAATAATAATCTCTACTCCAGCATTAGTAGTGGTCTCTGACTTGAACTCTAACACTTAATGACTCACCAATAAAAACACAAAAACCAGTGATGGATCTTCGAATATCTAGGCATGCCCCCTAATTAGCATCAGAAAACACCTGAATTTGGTAGTTTTGTGTTGGGAAAATTACAAATAACAGAGTAAAATAGAGAAAAAAATTGAGAAGCAACTACGTAACCAATAAGGTTGAGGCGCGGGTATCTCGCTCTCTTTAAGGAGATTCAAGCCCTCTGCGGTGTATATTTATCTATCAACCACCGGTGCAATAGTCTTCTCTGACCTGTCCCCTCTAGGATACAACAATCCAACTGAAACGTTGTGTAGCTCAAACAACTTTGCACTAAGAGGTTGAGCTCAAAGCTCCACAACAAAGAACACCCTTCTTTTGGTCAATTTGCTCTTAAAAGAGCAAAGTAGAGAATATGAAAATTAAATAGAAAGAACTTGAAGAATTGATGTGTATTGAAATGGTTTGTGAGATAGGTATTTATAGGACTTTTTAGATTTATAAAATTAATGCATAATTAAATTTGTTAAATTTTTAACTTTTTTTACAAATACGTTTTTCTTATGCTTTTTTAAAGAAAAAACTCTCATTTAAAGCCTTGAAACTCATAATACATAAATATTAAAATGTTACTACATTCCCCCACTCATTTTAATATTTAAAATAATCAAAATCAATTGACCAGAAGAAGGATAATTATGCATCATAAAGGTATGACTCTGCATTGAACCTTTACTAGTGAAATAATAATCTCTACTCCAAAGATTAGTAGTGGTCTCGACTTGAACTCTAATACTTAATGACTCACCAATAAAAACACAAAAACCTGTGATGGACCTTCGAATATCTAGGCATGCCCCCTAATTAGCATCAGAAAACACCTGAATTTGGTAGTTTTGTGTTGGGAAAATTACAAATAACAGAGGAAAATAGAGAAAAAAATTGAGAAGCAACTACGTAACCAATAAGGTTGAGCGCGGGTATCTCGCTCTCTTTAAGGAGATTCAAGCCCTATGCGGTGTATATTTATCTATCAACCACCGGTGCAATAGTCTTCTCGACTGTCCCCTCTAGGATACAACAATCCAACTGAAACGTTGTGTAGCTCAAACAACTTTGCACTAAGAGGTTGAGCTCAAAGCTCCACAACAAAGAACACCCTTCTTTTGGTCAATTTGCTCTTAAAAGAGCAAAGTAGAGAATATGAAAATTAAATAGAAAGAACTTGAAGAATTGATGTGTATTGAAATGGTTTGTGAGATAGGTATTTATAGGACTTTTTAGATTTATAAAATTAATGCATAATTAAATTTGTTAAATTTTTAACTTTTTTTACAAATACGTTTTTCTTATGCTTTTTTAAAGAAAAAACTCTCATTTAAAGCCTTGAAACTCATAATACATAAATATTAAAATGTTACTACATTCCCCCACTCATTTTAATATTTAAAATAATCAAAATCAATTGACCAGAAGAAGGATAATTATGCATCATAAAGGTATGACTCTGCATTGAACCTTTACTAGTGAAATAATAATCTCTACTCCAGCATTAGTAGTGGTTTCTGACTTGAACTCTAATACTTAATGACTCACCAATAAAAACACAAAAACCTGTGATGGACCTTCGAATATCTAGGCATGCCCCCTAATTAGCATCAGAAAACACCTGAATTTGGTAGTTTTGTGTTGGGGGAATTACAAATAACAGAGGAAAATAGAGAAACAAATTGAGAAGCAACTACGTAACCAATAAGGTTGAGGCGCGGGTATCTAGATCTCTTTAAGGAGATTCAAGCCCTCTGTGGTGTATATTTATTTATCAACCACCGGTGCAACAGTCTTCTCTGACCTGTCCCCTCCAGGTTACAACAATCCAACTGAAACGTTGTGTAGCTCAAACAACTTTGCACTAAGAGGTTGAGCTCAAAGCTCAACAACAAAGAACATCCTTCTTTTGGTCAATTTGCTCTTAAATAAGCAAAGTAGAGAATATGAAAATTAAATAGAAAGAACTTGAAGAATTGATGTGTATTGAAATGGTTTGTGAGATAGTTATTTATAGGACTTTTTAGATTTATAAAATTAATGCATAATTAAATTTGTTAAATTTTTAACTTTTTTTACAAATACGTTTTTCTTATGCTTTTTAAAAGAAAAAACTCTCATTTAAAGCCTTGAAACTCATAATACATAAATATTAAAATGTTACAACATTCTCCCACTCATTTTAATATTTAAAATAATCAAAATCAATTGACTAAAAGAAGGATAATTATGCATCATAAAGGTGTGACTCTGCATTCAACCTTTACTAGTGAAATAATAATCTCTACTCCAGCATTAGTAGTGGTCTCTGACTTGAACTCTAACACTTAATGACTCACCAATAAAAACACAAAAACTAGTGATGGATCTTCGAATATCTAGGCATGCCCCCTAATTAGCATCAGAAAATACCTGAATTTGGTAGTTTTGTGTTGGGGGAATTACAAATAACAGAGGAAAATAGAGAAACAAATTGAGAAGCAACTACGTAACCAATCAGGTTGAGGCGCGGGTATCTCGCTCTCTTTGAGGAGATTCAAGCCCTCTGCGGTGTATATTTATTTATCAACCACCGGTGCAACAGTCTTCTCTGACCTGTCCCCTCCAGGATACAACAATCCAACTGAAACGTTATGTAGCTCAAACAACTTTGCACTAAGAGGTTGAGCTCAAAGCTCCACAACAAAGAACACCCTTCTTTTGGTCAATTTGCTCTTAAAAGAGCAAAGTAGAGAATATGAAAATTAAATAGAAAGAACTTGAAGAATTGATGTGTATTGAAATGGTTTGTGAGATAGGTATTTATAAGACTTTTTAGATTTATAAAATTAATGCATAATTAAATTTGTTAAATTTTTAACTTTTTTTACAAATACGTTTTTCTTATGTTTTTTTAAAGAAAAAACTCTCTCATTTAAAACCTTGAAACTCATAATACATAAATATTAAAATGTTACAACATTCCCCCACCCATTTTAATATTTAAAATATTCAAAATCAATTGACCAAAAGAAGGATAATTATGCATCATAAAGGTGTGACTCTGCATTGAACCTTTACTAGTGAAATAATAATCTCTACTCCAGTATTAGTAGTGGTCTCTGACTTGAACTCTAACACTTAAGGGAAAATAGAGGAATTATTATCCACACATAATTATCCAGGTGTTGACATAAGCTTTATTGGTTAGCACATTATGGTCCTGTGTTGATCCCATAATTTCATGAGCGTATTTGAGAATAAGCCCTATATCCTCATAGAGAGCGACCTCACTCTCACACTCATATAGGTAAATTCTGTCAAGGATTGCTCCTATAACAACGACACCCCACTCATAAGAGCTACAGATTTTATTAAGAGTTTATTGAAAAAACTCAACCCTCCACTACGTTATAGGATAAATGCACTCACATCATAGCGATGGATCGATAAATAGAGATAGTGCATTTTTACAACCATCTTATAATTCGTTTTTTCCTTTGAACCCAATTCTCAAGATCTCTGATCACTGGGTGGGTATCCTTATATATGGCTCATGACAATTATAAGGGCTTCAACCCCATCCCCTTTATGTGTTCCAGACTCTTTCTCTATTCAAGGTCTTTGTGAATGGATCTGCAAGATTATCACAAGATTTAATGTAATTCACATTAATAATCTCATTACTCAAATAGGATCTCACAGTACTGTATTTTCTTCTTATAGGTCTGGATTTACCATTATAAAAATGATTTTTTACTCTACCAATTGCAGTAGTGCTATCACAATTAATCAAGATAGGAGGTATTGGTTTCTCCCACATTGGAATCCCATATAATAAATCTCTTAGCCAACTTGCTTCCTCACTACTTGAAGCTAAAGAAATAGGTTATGCTTCCATAGTAGAGTTGGCAATAATTGTTTGTTTTTTTTTTATTTCCAACAAATAGCACAACCTCCCAAGGTAAAAAGATACCCTGTGGTAGATAAAGAATCACATGATAATGTATTCCAGTCAGCATCAGAAAATCCTTCAACAACAACAGGATATTTTTTATAAAATAAGCCACAGTCTTTTGTTCCCAAAAGATATTTCATAACACAGTCTATGGCATGTCAATGTTGTTGGGTTTGTGCCCTAAAACTCGTAGTTTGTAATTATGTTCTAATTAATGTAATAAAGTGTTATTATTTCAATAAAGAGTTATTGTTCGTTATCTACGAGTTTGCTTTTATTTAAACCATAAATCCAATAAACTAAACATCCAAGGTTGTTAAATGAATCTTTAACTGAATGTAGTGTACATATAAAGGACCTTGGTTCGAGATACAACCTAAAGGGTCTATAGTTAGGGGATAAGGTTTAGGTACCTTATCTAGGTAAAACTATGGATGTGACCCACTTTGTATTTGATACAAACACTGTGATCCTAACGTGTTCGTGTAGATGACATGTGAGTGGGGATATCCTATGTAATGAGATTACATAAGACCGGACAATGAAATAGTAACCTCTAGCTGTAACTTCGTTGACTAGTTAGGTTTCTATTTCACTACTATAACCTAGGCAACTTGATCTCAATCCTTAGCAGGTTACGAACTCCTGTTCGCGAGGGATTGTCCTTTGACTAGTATGGGTGAGAGTGGCCAGATTCGCCGACTCAATATGCCTACCTTCTTGGGGACAAGACCGAGTGAGCGATTGGGAACTTAACTTAGCAAGATGGAATTCACTCTTTCCCGCCTACTAAGGTAAGTAGAGGAATGTTCCCTTAAGTGGTGTCTCCGGGACTTGAACTAAGAGCCCGACCCTCTCATTGGCCCGAGAGGGACTCTGTTTGTTGGTAGGACAACAAACAAATTGTTCATTAGAGGAGCACTAGTACTTAAGGCACAAGATGTAACCCAGGGATAAAACGGTAATTTGACCCAGCTGGTGTTACGAACATTCGTGAAGGATTGACTTGCTGTTATTGGTCAATATCCGTGGACACAAAAATATATCTGCAGTGAGAAGAGTGCAGCTACGGGACTTTAGTGGAGTGTTCCCGCAGTTAACGAATGTTGATTGGAAGGTTAATGAGATTAACCGAGCAATCTCGTATCGTTGGAGCTTCGATCCAGAGTCCATTAGGTCCACCTTCTAGCTCGTAAAGGGTTCTTAGATCATTTGAATTTGAAATGTTCAAATTCATAAGGGAATAAACTTAATGTATATTGATACGATATAATATATAGTTTTGGAACTATATATTATAAATTTAATGTGAATAGGATTCATATTAAATTACATGAGATAATTAAATATTTGAAAGAGTTCAAATATTAAATTCAAATGTGAATATGATTCATATTTGAAAACTATAGGTTAAAATTTAATGTACATTTGATGTGCATTAAACTATAGGTTAAATGGTAAAATGGTTAAATATGATTTAATCAATTTAATTAATATTATAATTGAATTAAATGTGATTTGATTTAATTAATATAATATTAATTGGGAACGTGTTAGGAGGACACGTTCCCACTACTCTCCAACTCCCCCTCGATAGGGAGTGGGGAGTTACCTAGAGAAGTCCTTATCCTAGTGAGAAGGACAAAATGATCGATCATTCAATCGAATTGAAAGAAACTCTGCAAGAATTCTCTCTCTCTCTCACACTCTCATTCCCAAAATCAATCTTCCAATTGTTGGAACTCCTTCCCACAAAGGAGAGGTCTAAGTAGAACTCAGAGATATAGAAGGTTTTCTCTGTTGGTGGTGTCCTACTTGAAAATACAGAGAAGTCCCTGTTGCTGAGTTGTTGTTTATCGTGGAGCAAGGAGTTGTTGTGACTGGGAAAAACTACAAAGGTAAATACTTATATTCCTTTTAGTTTAATTGTAATTTTCGGCATGTTTGCATGTATATCTCCATGTCTAATTAGGATTAGATAAGCATGTTTGTTCTGTTTTATCAATGTACTTGTTTTTGTTTCTAACTAAAACAATCAAGTAATTACGATCCCAAACTCGTTTCCGCTGCTTAAGGGGATCGGATCCACATCAATTTGTATCAGAGCAATGCTTGATTTGGTTTGGTTGAAACAAAATTCCATTGATTTGGTGGGAAATGCATTTTTGTTTGCTGTAAAACTGTTTAGGAGTATTTGGCCATAGTTTACTTTTTTGATTTGATCAATTTAAGTGTAAAGGCCCCTTTTGATATGAACCAAGGACCACCTGTCATGCCTGAAGGTCCAATTACAAGGTCGAGAGCCAAGAGGCTACAACAAGCTTTAATCACTCATATTCAAGCTATGGTGAGCTCAAAAGAGGAGGTTCTAGAAGATGTTGGAGTCTTTCCCTACATGTTGTGCAAAGTTGAACTTCAAGATGGAGACGCATTAAATGCATTCTAACTTGCACTTAATGAACTCATAGCTAAATTTATGGAACTTAAGTTTAACTTGGGTTTCACCTAAAAGAACTAAGTTGAACTAAAGTTACATTTAATATGGTGATGTTTGAACTGAAGTTGCATTCAATGAGGTGGAGATGGATTCAATGAAGTCAAGTATCATTACAAGCTTCATTCAAGACAAGCTAAGCTTCAATTATGGAACACAAGTTCAAACCATTTAAAGCTATGGATTAGTGTTAAAATAATGGTTACAAGACAACACTTTTATTAGTTTTAAATGTAATTTCAGTTTTGTTTATCATTTAAGTTTGTTTTCAATATGGGAGTTGTGGTTAAATTGTAACTCATATAGGTTACTCTTTTCCCCACTAACTAGCCCATAAAGTTAGTGTCTATTTGTCAATTAGGTTAAGGGTCTCAAAGGCTATATAAAGCCCTCTCTTCTTCCATTGTAGACAGAAATTTTAAAGTGAATGAATTGAGTTTTCTTTTAGCTTTGTTGAGAGCTAAGTTTTCCTTATTGCAATTTCTTGTGTTTAGAATTTGCATGCTAGAGTCATTCAAGTGGTGTTGATCGTACCTCTTGTGGAGTGATTCGAATCACGAGTTTAGAAACGAGTTTTCTTTACTCTTGATCTTGATCATCAAGGTAATCCGTTCCAAACTTTTCCTTGGGTTGATTCCATGTCGTTTTGGGGTTTTTAAGTTTTAGATCTAAGGTCTTGTTTTCTCAACAAGGTTGTTAGGTCTAATTCTTGGGAGTTACTTAACATTTGGTATCGAGCATTAGGCTCTTTGATCGGACATATGTTTCCTTGCATTTATCTCTTTGAGTTCTTTTCTCTTTAGCTTCAGCTTTTGCAGATCCGAGCATGTTCTTATTCTCAATAAAAATACAACAAAATATCCTTTCCGTTCCGTATTTCATTATATCGTCTTCTACAAGATTTGAGATCTAGATCTGATCTACAATTTGTTATTCTTTGATATCTTCAAAATCGGATTTCTTCAGAGTGAAATATTCATATTTTGCAAATCACAAAAAAGAAGACAGACATATCCGAGAGCAAATTTTCTGTTTTAATTTTTTTGTTCATTGTTTCAAGGTAACTTGAATTCAATTATTCCTTTGATAGTACTCTCTTGATGAATTGATATTTGATCATTTGTTCTAGGTCTATTTTTGTTTTCCTCTTGAATTCCTTTCATTTTGTCATTTTTTTCTTAAACTTGTTTCTTTTTGTTATTCTGATTGCTCCTTCAATACACTTGTTTGTATTCTTAGTGTGTTGTCTAATCACTTTGAATTGCACTTAGCTCTTTGACTTTGCTATACTCATACACCAATCTGCTTCTCGAGTGCTTTGTGAGGTTGTGAGGTAAGGGAGTGATACATTAATTAGAGTGTTGAGTGTTAAACACGAGTGAACTTCATTAACGAGTGAAATACGTGAGGGAGTGCTTGCGAGGTCCTTTTTTTTTTTTTTTTTTTGTTACTTTACCGTATTTTGCAGCATGGCACAAGAAGGTGATCTTAACATTAACGGCCCGAATGAGGGAGGCACAACAAGGAACCATGGAGAGAATGATTCGTGGAATAGAAGAGTTATCGGAGCGTATACGGAGGTTGGAGGTTCAACACCACGCTAGGAGGAGAATTCCACCCCTCCACAACAACGTGAGGATGACCATGACAACGAATATGAGGGAGGAAGTTCGATCAACTAGAAGATGACCAAGTTACATTAATAATAGCGGCACCACGGAGGAGAGAAAGACGTGTTGGTCGTGGCTTGAATAGGGGAAGAGGTCATGGGCGAAGACATCAACATTTACAAAGGCGAGTTCCTTATGAAGAAGGAATTGACCAAACGTGGGAAGCATCAAATTGAAACTTCCAAGTTCTATGGCAAAACTTATCCTGAGGAGTACCTTCAATGGGAGAAAACAAAGGAGTCAATGTTCAATTGCCATAATTTCAATGAAGAAAAGAAGGTAATGCTTTGTGTTGCTCAATTTAAACAATATGCTCAAACGTGGTGGGATAAATTGATGTCAAGTAGGAGAAGGAATCTTGACGCACCAATCGATTCATGGTACGAGTTCAAGGAGTCCATGAGGAAGCGTTTTGTTCCAAAACATTTCCAACGAGACATGGCTCAAAAGCTTCAAGCATTGAAACAAGGCAACAAGTCCGTGGAGGATTATTACAAGGAGATGGATACATTGATGGATCGACTTGATCTAGATGAGGATATGGAGAGTCTCATGGCACGGTTTCTTAATGGGCTAAACACGGAGATTGCAGCACAAGGTTGACCTACAACCTTACTCGACATTGAGGGGTTGTTGCATATTGCAATCAAGATCGAGAGGCAAATGCAACGAACGTCTCGACGGTATTCTTCTAAACATTTTTCCAACTCTAGTTCTACATGGAAAAGGATAGTAAGAAGATTGAATCTAAGCTTAGAAACCAAGAGATATATGAGAAACCTAAAGCAAATGTAGAGAAAGGAGAGTTCTAAAAGGGGAAAGAGAAGATAGATGAATCTAATGTGCGAAATAGGGATTTGAAATGTTGGAAATGTCAAGGGGTAGGTCACTATAGTAGAGATTGCCCTAATAGGAGAATTATGACCATTAGAGAGGAGAGATTGTGACTGATGATGAAGAGGAAGATGAGGTTAAGGAAGAAAATGATGAGAGTGAGAATGAGGAGTTAAGCGAAGAGGATCCTGCAAACTTGTCCTTAGTTGCTAGGAGAGCTTTAAGCACCCAAATTAAGGAGGATAGTCTAGACCAAAGAGAGAACTTGTTTCACACTAGGTGCCTTATTCAATCTATGCCTTGTAGTGTGGTCATTGATAGTGGTAGTTGCACCAATGTTGTGAGTACAATTACGGTCAAGAGGCTTAATTTAGAGACCAAACCACATCCTAGACCATATAAACTTCAATGGTTGAATGATTGTGCGCAAGTAAGGGTGAGTAAGCAAGCTCTTGTTTCTTTTACCATTGGAAAGTATAATGATGATGTTTTGTGTGATGTTGTATCCATGCATGCTGGAGATTTATTGTTGGGGAGGCCTTGGCAATTTGATCGTCGGGTAGTATATGATGGGTATGCAAATCGTTACTCTTTTACTTATAATGGTAGAAAAACTACTCTTGTTCCATTGTCTCCAAAAGATGTATTTATTGATCAATGCAAACTTGAAAAGAAAAGGCAAGAGGCTGATGCAAAAGCAAAAAGTGAAAATGAAATAATAGAAAAGAATCGAGAGAAAAAAGAGTTTGAGTGAAAAGCAAGAGAGTAGCAATCGGCCTAGAGGAAAAAATGAGAGAAAAGCCAAAATAGTGAGTTTGTATGCTAGGTCAAGTGAGGCTAGGAATGTTTTGCTTTCTAATAGGACCATTCTTGTACTTATGTGCAAAGGGTCTTGTTTCTTTACTAACGAGGTTAACCCTTCTTTGCCTAGTGTTTTTGTTTTACTTTTGAAGGAGTTTGAAGATTTATTTCCAGAGGAGATGCCTAGTGGTTTGCCACCACTTAGAGGAATTGAGCATAAGATTGACTTCATTCCGGAGCAACCATTCCAAACCGTCCAAAGATATAGGACTAATCCAAAGGAGGCCAGAAGAGATACAAAGGCAAGTGAGTGAACTCCTTGCTAAAGGGTATGTACGTGAGAGTTTGAGTCCATGTTCTATTCCAGCTTATTCTTGTGCCTAAGAAAGATGGGTCATGGCGTATGTGTATTGATTGTAGGGCTATAAACAAGATAACTATTAAGTATAGACATCCAATTCCTAGATTAGATGATATGCTTGATGAGTTGCATGGATGTAGTCTCTTTACTAAGATTGATTTGAAATCGGTTATCATCAAATTCGCATGCATATTGGTGATGAATGGAAAACGCTTTCAAAACTAAGTATGGCCTTTATGAATGGTTAGTTATGCCTTTTGGATTGACTAATGCACCTAGTACATTCATGAGGTTAATGAATCATGTCTTGCGAGAATACTTAGGGAAGTTTGTGGTTGTCTACTTTGATGATATTCTTGTTTATTCTAAATCCTTAGATGAGCATGTTGAACATGTACGATTTGTTTTGTCTACTTTGAGAAAAGAATATTTGTATGCAAATTTACAGAAGTGTAGCTTTTGCATGGAAAAAGTTAATTTTCTTGGATTTGTTGTTTCATCTAACGGTGTTGAGGTTGATGAGGAGAAGGTAAAGGCAATAAAAGATTGGCCTACACCTAAAACTGTGAGTGAGGTAAGAAGTTTTCATGGTCTTGCGGGTTTCTATCGTAGGTTCATTAAGGATTTTAGTACCATTGCTTCACCCTTGAATGAACTTGTTAAGAAAAATGTTTCTTTCATATGGGGAAAAGACCAAGAAAATGCTTTTAAAATTGTGTTAAAAGTGTTAGTTCACTTTTAATGTTTCTTTCACCTTTGTTTTTGGGCATAAAGTAAATTATCGAGTTTGTATTCGAGTTACGAGTCGTTCGGGACAAGTTTCAAGCAATTCAGTTGAGAATCGAAGGAGATATTGAAGATGAAAGCTGCTGTGTTCGAAGAAGAAAGCTGTTGCCGAAGCAGCAGCGTTGCAACGTCGTTCACCAATGTTGCAACGCTGAAGAACGGCGTCGCAACGTCAGCGTCCCCTATCGACGCGAGCGCTCAAGGGGTCAGCGGCGTTGCAACGCTGCCCCTCAGCGTTGCAATGCCACCATGATAGCAGGTGTACGTAAGGACAAAGCGGGCGTTGCAACGCCGTGGTATTTTTCCAGCAGCTGCAGACCGGTTCAGCAGTTTTGGTTCAATTTCGGTCCGGTTCGAGCGGTTCAAGCCCGGTTCAAGGTGTTTTGGATCGATTTTATGTAATAAAATTAATGTAATTTTATTATTTTGCACTTTAGGGGCCAAATTATTTCGATTTTACAGCTTTATGTCTTTATGAATGTCATTTAGATTTTTCCCACCTTAGGATAAGCATGTTCATGCATTGTTTTATTTGTATAAATGTTATATGAATTTTTTTAGATGCATGATTAATTTATTTTTCATGATTAATTAGTTATAATTGTTATAATTAGATTATATGGAAAATAAATTGCATGGAGCATGAAATTACTTAGTTTAAAATAAATGTTATTTTATTTAAGTAATTTTATTATTCAATTAGTTGAATATTTTATATAATTTCAATTTTGGTTTTATAATATAGTTTCTTTATCATAGGTTAATTATTAAATTTATAAAAGTTATAAATTAAAGGGGTTTTAGAAACCATAACCTATAATATAGAAATGCATGCAAACATAGGAACTTGAGTTAAAATTTGAATTAGTTTTAAATTGTTTAAAATTAATTTAGACCTAAGTTTTAATTTCTAATAGGATTAGAAATTTGTCTTACATAGTATTTTAAATAGTTTAAAATATAGTAGGACATTAGGACTTTGGTTATAAGGGAACTCTACTGGTGAAGTTTTATCTAAGGGAACACCTTCTACCTGGGAACTGATCCAGAGCTTGAGTTGAATTAACCTTAGTTCTATTTTATATCTTGGTAACTAAAATGTTTATTCACCTAGACATAAGGTTAAAAGACCTAGTTATAATAGTTATAATAGGCATAGACATAGATGAAGGGAATAAAAAATCCCCGCGCAGCGAAAGACGACCGAATCGTCAAAGGTATCGTTACGCTACTTAAAGTTTTTAAAAATGATCTAACACTTGATCTAAGTTAAACATGCATAAGAAGGAAGAAATTACAGCGAGAAGAAATCTACTTACTTGTTGTAGACAATTCTTCAAGATTCCTTCTTCGGTCACGAACACTTCGTGCTACTCGATCTCAACGAACGCTTCTCTCAAACGAAACTCGAACACCACCAACGGTCTTCTCGGTTGTTCTTCCTTTGGAAGAAGGAAAGTGGTGGGACTTTTAGTTTTAGAGAGGGACGAGAGTTGAGAGAAAAGTTTAGAGAGTTCTCTTCTTTTTGGGTGAGAATCCAAAAAATGAGAGTGAAAGCATGAATTCCTTCTTGCAAGAAGGGATTAAATAGTGGAGTTAAAATCTCCACATTATCACCATTTTACCACAACCATAGGTTATGCAAATCATATTTGCATAACCATATAATATAAGATATCTCATATCTCATATTGCAAATCACATTTGCAATAATTGTGGATTAATAAATTGAATCACATCCAATTTAATTTCTCTCAATAAATTTCTCAAATTAGCCCTAATTCAACAATTAGGCTAACCTATAGTTTATTATGAATCTCATTCACATTAAACCATATATTATATCATTCATATCTGATATAAATGACATAAATGCCCTTTAAGTGAAATTGAACACTTCAATTTCATTCTAAAACATTAACCCTTCTTTTAACCCAGATTGAGCCAACCAAGGGACCTAATGGACCTCACAAAGGATTGCTCCAATGATCCGAGATTAACCTATCAAACTCTTTGACCCGGTTAATCAACATTCATTAGCTACGGTAACACTCCATTATAGCCCGTAGCTGCATTCCCGTCAGTGCAGAATATTACGTGTTCACTGATATAACTAATGCCCATGAGTCAACCCTTCACAGGTTGTTCGTAGACACGGTTGGATCAAATTACCGTTTTACCCCTGTGCCTACTTCTTGTTCCTTAAGTCCCCACTGCTCCTCTACTGAACAACATATCGTGTTGGTCCAACCATACACAACACCCTTCTCGGGCCAGTGAGAAGGTGGGCGCCCGTTGTCCAAGCCCTGGAGACAACACTTAAGGGAACAACCCCTCTAGTTTCCTTAAAGGCGGGAACGATGAATTCCATCTCGCGTAGTTAAGTTCTCAGCTCCCTGCTTGGTCCTGTCCCTGAGAGGATAGGCATATTGGGTGAGTAACTGTGAACACCCTCACCCGTACTAGTCAAAGGGACGGACCCCGCAGCATGAAGTCCGTAACACGCTCGTGATTCGAGGTTGAGTCACTAATGATCATCTACGGTTATTAGTCCATCACAACGGTGTTACATCGGTGAGGTCTAATAATTCACGGTCCGGTCTTGTACAATCTCATTGTACAGGATGCCCCCACTCGCATGTCAACCACATGAACGAGTCAGATCACCTCGTTTGTATCTAATACAAAGCGGGCCGATCCACAGGTGTATCCAGGATAAGGTCTCCAACCCTATCCATATACTGTGATCCTCCCTGTGTGTCCACTACACACCGTTCAAGTTCTAGTTCTCTCATAAATTCAATGACCCTGGAGCTTAGTTTATTGGAGTTTGTAAACATTGCGAGACACAAAGTAATGAAATAAATAACTCTTATTAATTTCAAACAGTAATTTACAAACACGAGATTAGGACAAAAACCCCAATATTAGATAGATTCTTTTAGACAGAATCCGACTAAGTTAAACCTATACCCTAATCTTAGGAGCTTCAGTGGGAGAAAATGAGATGTTCGCATCGAGTTTACACTCACGTCCTCAAGAGTTCACACCGCGAGTTCCATGCTCGGCTACGAGGCATCAATAGGGCGTCCCCCTACGATATGTGTTTGCATGGTTAATTACCAAGGTGAATGAGGGAAGTATCCATAGTAAATGGGACCAGGACGCGTGTCAACGTATGCTACGGTCTCCTCCATTAGGTCACACCGTGAGATTTCTATAGTTCGCCTGCTAGGTTGTCCTAGAACAGCCAAACCCTTTGGAGGGCCTGACTATAGGGATCGGAACACCGCAAACTCCAGAAATGGATAGAGTCTGTTAGGTTATTTGCCAACAGTTGTCTTTCTTAATAGTAGCCTGTTGGCTCGGGCGTATTGGATCTGAAAATGGTAGGGTCACATTTACGGGATGAGTTAAGTTAGTTATGAAGTCCTTGACCAAACAAATGGTAGCTAAGGACCATTGGGACATGAGATGTTCTGGTAGTGAGAATTGGCTGAGAAAGTCTCAATTCATGGGAGGAATGACTGATCGCCCGACGGAGGCTTTTGTTCTAAACCCTTGAAGTATCGTTGCAAAATTTAAAGGTTTAATTTAAACACTAGGTTTAGTTTAAACACTAGGGTTCTTTGATAATTTTGCTAAATATGATTGGTTTTACAATGGGTTAAAAGGCATAACTAATTAGAACTATTTTGGTTTTTCAGCATGTCGTCTTCGTATATAGCCTTACTAAAAAAGGAACGTTTAACTGGTGAAAACTTTACTACGTGGAAGTCCAACTTGGATGCAATCCTTGTTGTTGACGACCTTCGGTTCGTACTGACTGAGGATTGTCCTGAGATCCCTACTCAAGACGCACCTCAATCAGTTAAGAATGTGTTTGACCACTGGGCCAAGGCCAATGAAAAGGCCAAGGGCTATATCCTATCTGGGATATCTGATATTTTACCTAGGAAATTGGAGGGTATGGTCTCAGCTCGTGAGATCATGGGTTATCTGCAGAATTTGTCTGGACAACCGTCTGAAAAATTCGGCACGAATCCCTTAAATACGTTTATAACGCGCGCATGAAGGAGGGAACTTCAGTGAGAGAACATGTTCTCGATCTTATAGTTCACTTCAACGTGGCCGAAATGAACGGAGCGGTCTTAGATGAGTAAAGTCAGGTATTCTTCATCATGGAATCTCTTCCGAAGAGTTTCCTGCCATTCCGTAGCAATGCGGAGATGAACAAAAAGGAGTATAACCTGACTTTCCTCCTAAATGAACTACAGACTTACCAGTCTTTTATGCAAAATAAGGGACAGGTAGATGGAGAGGCAAATCAGTTTGCCCATTCCAAAAGATTCCAGATGGGTTCATCCTCTGGAACCAAGCCCTGCGGTTCTTCTTCTGGGATTAAGAAGACTCGGAAGAAGAGGAAAGGAGGAAAAGGGAAAGCTTCTGCCACTGCAGACATTGAGCTTAAAGAGAAGAAAGGTAAATTAGATTTGCTTATTCTTGAAACTTGTTTAGTGGAAAATGATGATTTTACCTAGATACTTGATTCAAGGGCCACTAATCACGTTTGCTCTTCGTTTCAGGAAACTAGTTCCTTCAAGGATCTCGAAGAGGGTGAGATGACGCTCGAGTGGTCGGAGCACGGAGACGCGTCTCACTACGTGTAGTGGGAGATGCCAAGCTGTTTTTCGGAGATAGATTTATTTTATTAAAAAAATATATATATAGTTCCTAGAATTAAGAGGAACTTAATTTTTATCTCTTGTTTAATAGAACTTGGTTATTGTATTTCCTTTTCTTTTGAATGAAGCGTTCATTTTAAAAGAAGGTGTCAATATTTGTTCTGATAAATTGAAAAACGGCTTGTATGTACTTAAACTGAATCAAACTAAAGCAATTTTAAATCATGAGATGTTTAAAAATGTTAATACTCAAAGTAAAAGGCAAGGAATTTCTCCAAATAATAATACCTATCCATGACATCTTAGACTTGGTCATATCAATTTCAACTGGATTGAGAGACTTTCTAAGAATGGACATCTAAATAAGTTAGAAGGCGATTCTTTACCTCCTTGTGAATCTTGCTTGGAAGGTAAAATGACCAAGCGACCTTTTACTGGAAAAGGTTACAGAGCCATAGAGCCCTTAGAACTTGTATATTCGGATCTTTGTGGTCCGGTGAATGTTAAAGCTCGAGGAGGGTACGAATATTTCATCTCTTTCATAGATGATTATTCGAGGTATGGTTATCTATATCTAATGCTTCACAAGTCTGAGGCTCTTGAAAAGTTCAAAGAGTATAAGGCTGAAGTAGATAATGCATTAGGGAAAAATAATAAAATACTTCGATCCGATCGAGGTGGAGAGTATATGGATTTGAGATTCCAGGACTACTTGATAGAACATGGAATTAAATCTCAACTCTCAGCACTTAATACACCACAGCAAAATGGTGTGTCAGAAAGGAGAAATAGAACCTTGTTAGACATGGTTCGTTCTATGATGAGCTACGCTCAATTGCCTGCCTCGTTTTGGGGATACGCAGTAGAGACTTCAGTTCAAATCTTGAACATTGTTCCATTAAAGAGTGTTTCAAAAACACCTTTTGAGTTGTAAAAGGGGCGTAAACCTAGTTTACAACACTTCAGGATTTGGGGTTGTCCGACACACGTGCTAGTGACAAACCCAAAGAAACTGGAACCTCGTTCAAGATTGTGCCAATTTGTTGGCTATTCCAAAGAAACGAGAGGTGGTCTTTTCTACGACCCACAAGAAAACAAGGTGATTGTATCGAGAAACGCTACTTTCTTGGAGGAAGATCACATGAGAAACCATAAACCGCGTAGTAAATTAGTGCTAGATGAAGCTACAGATGAACCAACAAGAGTTGTTGATCAAGCTGGATCTTCATCAAGAGTTGATGGAGGAGCTAGCACCTCAAGTCAGTCTTGTCCTTCTCAATCGTTGGGAATGCCTCGACGCAGTGGGAGGGTTATTTCCTAACCTAACCGCTACTTGGGTTTAGCTGAAACTTAAGTCGTCATACCTGATGCCGACGTAGAAGATCCATTGTCTTATAAACAGGCAATGAATGACGTAGACAAGGACCAATGGATTAAAGCCATGGACCTTGAAATGGAGTCAATGGACTTCAATTTAGTATGGGAACTTGTAGACCAACCTGAAGGGGTTAGTGTTGGGATGTATGTCCTCATCTCGTGTAGTTTGTAATATTCCAAGTTGTAAATGAATAAGAGTTATTTATTTCAACATTGTGTAATAAATAAGAGTTATTTATTTAAACTTTGTGTCTCGCATTTTTTCATAAACTTAATCCAATAAACTAAGCTCCAGGGTCATTGCATTATGAGAGAACTAAGAACTTGAACGGTGTGTAGTGGACACACACGGAAGATCACGTTCGAGTTAATGACCTGAACGGTCTACAGTATATGGATAGGGTTGGAGACCTAATCCTGGATACACTGTGGATGTGGCCCGCTTTGTATTAGATACAAACGAGGTGATCTGACTCATTCATGTGGTTGACATGCGAGTGGGGGCATCCTGTGCAATGAGATTGTACAAGACCGGACCGTGGATTATTAGACTTCTTGATGTAACACCGCTAATGTGATAGAGCTAATAAATTCATAGATGACCATTAGTGACTCGACCTTAATCCCGAGCGTGTTACGGACTCGCACATGCAGGGTCCGTCCTTTGACTAGTACGGGTGAGGGCGCCACCGCTGCTCGCCCAATATGCCTATCTTCTCGGGGTGGACCACGTGGGAGCTTGGAACTTGACTACGCAAGAAGGAATTCACTGCGTTCCCACTTAGGGAAACTAGAGGGGTTGTTCCCTTAAGTCTCGTCTCCGTGGCTTGAACAACGGGGCCTCACTCTCTCATTGGCCTGAGAGGGTTGTTGTTTATGGTTGGACCATGCAACGTAGTTGTTCATTAGAGGAGCAGTGAGACTTAAGGAGAAAGAGGTAGACAAAGGGGTAAAACGGTAATTTGACCAAGCTGTGACTACGAACAACCTGTGAAGGGTCGACTCATGGGTATTGGTTATATCGATGGACACAACTTGTCCTACAGTGATGAGAGTGCAGCTACGGGCTTTAGTGGAGTGTTACCGTAGCTAATAAATGTTGAATAACCGGATCAAAGAGTTTGACAAGTTAGTCTCGGATCATTGGAGCTCGTCACGTGTAGGTCCATTAGGTCCCTCGATTGGCTCAAATTGGACAAATTGAGGTTTACAGTTTGGTGTGAATTGATTCTCTCTCAAATCCTCTCTCAATTCTCCAAAATTCTCTTCTCACCCAAAACCAAAGGGAGTCCCACTCACTCTCCCTCAACCTCCCGAGAACAACCGAGAAGACTTTTTGGAAGTGTCTTGCAACACTGATCGAGGTTCGTGTTCGAGGAGAACGTTGGATCGAGAGAGATCGTGACCGGAGGAGAAGAGGATTGAAGAAGTGTTCTTCAACAAGTAAGTACCATTTTTCCTTACTGTTTTCTTCTCCTATTTGCATGTTTAGCCTAGGATCTATGAGATAGATTCAATTTTAAGATAGAATTACACAACGGATCAACGACGTTTCACAACGACTTTCGCTGCGGGAATTCAAAATCCCTTCAATTGGTATCAGAGCCAATCGTTGCTCTTCGTTGTGTATTCTGTGAATTCTTAAAATTAGGTGGGTAGCATTAATTTTCATGAGATGAATGTTAATGGTTTGCAATTTTGGATGTTTTCGATTTTTGGCACTTTTTAGATTTACATTAAAGTTGATGAGATCAATGTAAGGGCCCGTTGTTTTGGGCATTTTTTAATGTAAATTGAGTCTGTAAGTCCGTGTCGTTCGTGGCAAGAGTTGTCGTGAAGAAAACGGAGCAAAAACGGGCGATTTCGGTGAAAAACAGCAAAAGTTGTTTGCTGGAAGTTCATCAGCGTTGCGACGCCATCCATGTTGCTAGAGGCTGCTGTAGTGCAGCGTTGCAACGTTAGCGGTGGCGTTGCAACGCCACAGCGTTGAGAACGCTGGGCGCGACGCTATACATTACAGCGTTGTAACCTAATAACAATGTTGCAACGCCATGGCGTAATTGTGCATGGAGTGCAAGAAATCTGGGGACGTGCTACGTGATCGGCGGTTCGAGCCTGGGGTTGTGCAACTGTCGTTTTATTTTTTTATTATTTATTTTTTTATTACTTATTTTTTTGTAAATTTGATTTTATAAATGTATTTTATTTAATTATTTTAATTAATATTAATATAAATATTATATTAATGTTAATTAATTTAATTTTATGTCCCTAGGGTGCCAAAAATTGGTCCAATATTGCTATTTAATTATTTTATGCATGAGATGTATGATTTAATTATTTCTATATGCATAGAGTATGCCATATAGATTTAAAATCCCACCTTAGGTTAAACGTTTCATGCATCATATTTTTATTATAAGAGTTATAATATATAGTATGCTTGATTTAATTTATTTAATATAAGTGTTATATTTTTAAATTAAAAGCATGCTCATGCATTTAATTCATGTGATGAATGTATGTTATAGTATAGTATTATTCATGTGATGAATGATCAAGCACTATAACATAGAAATGCGTGTAACCTAAGTTAATTATTAGTTTTAAATGGTTTAGAAATTGAATAATTAGACTTAGTTTTCTAGTTCTAATAAAATTAGAATTAGAAAATCAAATATGACCTTTGAATGGAGGCTGATAAGTAACTCTGTCTAAGGAAGGTTTTGTCTAAGGCTGGGGTATTTAACTTGACACTTGCGGAACACCCCTTCTCGAAACCACCACGGGAGTGAATTCGGTCCGGAGATTCTTAGGTTATATTCTCGTGAGTGCCGTTAATTAAGAGTTAATTAATTTACTCACATAGACCTAAGTTAATAATGTGATTATAAACTTAGGTTAATCCAATATAAGAGTTATATTGGTAGACTTAGGTAAATTTTAGCTGGTTTATCTAGGTCAATCTCGATTATTTTAAAAGTCTTTGAGTGGAGAGGAAATAAAGTGTATGAGATACATTTAATTTTCCATCCACAAATCTCAGTTAAGTTCGCACCGTGAGATCCATGCTCGGCCTCATGGCGCAAATGGGAGCGTCCCCCTACGGGTGGCATTTGTATGGGTCAATATCAACGTGAATGGAGAGAGTACTTATAGTGAGTGGGAGCGGGATCTGTGAAAATGGGACCCGCGGTCTCTTCTTTCGATTCACACCGTGAGACGCCTATGATCCGCCTTGCTAGTTTGGCCCGACTGACAGGACAATCCCTACGGAGGGCCTTGATCATGGGAGTCGGAACACCGTGAATTCCCGAAAGGGATACGATTTCTTTGTTGGTTTTCCTTCTTAGTCCTCCCTACGACGGCTATTGTTTGGACGGATACTTGGAAATTTAAAGATTGAGGGTGACACTCATAGGATTCATTAAGAGTTAATGGATTCTGACCGAAAAATGGTAACTTGATGCCTAATGGAATAAGAGTTATTCTGGTATTAGGATCTGGTCGAGAGAGTCTCGTCCTAGAGAAGGAGTGAGTTTGTCTACCCTACGGTGGCGGTCATTCTAAACCTTTAGGGTATCATTGCAAATTTTGAATGACCTAGGGATCATAGGATAAAAATTTGCTAAAACCCGATTGGATTTTAAAAAGTTTTTTTCGAGACTAATACAAAGTTTTTCATTTTATTTCAGCAACAAAATGTCAAACGCTTTTAACGCCCCTTTAGCTTCCGTTAAGTTAGTCGGCGATAGTATTTCGTGGAAAAACAATATAGACACGATTTTGATAAATGACGACCAAGAGTTCACGTTCACTGAGGAGGGTCCTCAGGTGCTCGGTTCAACAGTCCTATTCAACGATCTACAAACCTTCCAGTCCTTGGTGCAAACCAGGGGACAGGAAGCTGAGGCAAGTGTTGCCTTAAGACCTTTTCACAGGGGTATGACCTCTGAGACTAAGTTTGTAGACTCTTCAGGTCCTAAGTGGAAGAAGGAGAAGTTGAAGGAAGTTAAGGTTGACCGCGTTGCCGCCCTAAAAGGCAAAGAAATCAAGGATGTTGCCAGAAAGTGTTTCTCTCCGCAAATGTGTGCGGACACACGAAAATGAGTTGTTCCAAGTTCCTTGATGAAAAGAAGATGACAGGTAAATGTGATTTACTTGTCACAGAAACTTGTTTAGTGGAGAGTAATGACTCTGCTTGAATATTGGATTCAGGCGCCACTAACCATATTTGCTCTTCTTTTTAAAGATTAAGTTCCTGACAGCAGCTGCAAGAGGGTGAGATAACACTCAGGGTTGGATCCGGAGAAGTTGTCTCGGTTGCGAAAGAATAGGCACTGATGAAGTGATCTTTGGGGGAAGTACTTATTATTGGATAATATGTACATAGTTCCCGGGTTTACTGAAACCTAGTTTCTATTTCTCATTTATTAGAACAAAATATTTCCATTTCTTTCAAGAGCAATAAAGCGTTTATTTCTCGAAATGGAAATTTGATTTGTTCTGCTTCGCTTGAGAGCAATTTGTATGTTTTGAACCCTAATTCGGTCAAAAGTGTTTTGAACACCGAATTGTTTAAAATAGCTGAAACATGAACTAAGAGATTAAAAGTTTCTCCAAAAGAAAGTGCCCATCTTTGGCATCTTCGGTTAGGCCACATTAATCTCAATAGGATTGAGAGACTAGTGAAGAGTGGACTTCTAAGCGAGTTGGAAGAAAACTCTTTACCGGTATGTGAGTCATGCCTTGAAGGCAAAATGACCAAACGTCCTTTTAGTGGAAAAGGATATAGAGCCAAGGAGCCCCTTGAGCTTATACATTCTGACCTCTGTGGTCCGATGAATGTTAAAGCACGAGGAGGTTACGAATACTTCGTATCTTTCATAGATGACTATTCGAGGTATAGGTACATTTACCTAATGTATAGGAAGTCTGAAACACTTGAAAAGTTCAAGGAGTTCAAGACTTAGGTTGAGAACCTCTTAGGTAAATCGATTAAAACACTTCGATCGAATCGAGGTGGAGTGTATATGGACACTGAATTCCAGGACTATATGATAGAACATGGAATTACGTCCCAACTCTCAACACCTGGTATGCCACAGCAGAATGGTGTATCGAATAGGAGAAACAGAACCCTGTTGGACATGGTTCGGTCGATGATGAGCTATGCTCGTCTCCCTGATTCTTTTTGGGGTTACGCAGTGGAGACTGCGGTTTACATTTTGAACACAATTCCGTCGAAAAGTGTTTGTGAAACACCTTTTGAACTCTGGCATGGTCGTAAAACCAGTTTACGTCATTTCAGAATTTGGGGATGCCGGCCCATGTGTTGGTGTCAAACCCGAAGAAGTTGGAATCCCGTTCAAAGTTGTGCCTCTTTGTAGGTTACCCAAAAGAGACTAAAGGTGGTTTCTTTTACGATCCTAAGGATAATAGGGTGCTTGTGTCGACAAATGCCACATTCCTTGAGGAAGACCACATCAGGGATCACTTACCAAGGAGTAAGATTGTGTTAAATGAAATGGACAGTTCATCAGCAAGAGGTGTTGATGGTGCAAGTACGTCAACAAGTGTTATTGATCCTAGCTCGTCTAGTCAAGTCCGTTCCCAAGAGTTGGGAATGCCTCGACGTAGTGGGAGGGCTGTGAGACAGCCTGAACATTACATGGGTTTAGCTGAAACCCAAGTTGTCACCCCTGATGATGACTGTGAGGATCCATTGACCTATGATCAGGCAATGGCTGACGTTGACAAAGACGAATGGATTAAAGCTATGGACCAGGAAATGGAGTCGATGTACTTCAATTCCGTCTATGAGCTTGTGGACCAACCAGATGGGGTTAAACTTATTGGTTGCAAGTGGATCTACAAGCGTAAACGTGGCGTAGATGGGAAGGTGCAAACCTTCAAAGCTCGACTAGTGGCAAAAGGTTTTACCCAGGTGGAAGGGGTTGACTATGAGGAAACCTTTTCACCTGTTGCCATGGTAAAGTCGATTAGAATCCTTCTAGCCATTGCCGCATATTATGACTATGAGGTATGGTAGATGGATGTCAAGATCGCCTTTCTGAATGGCAACCTTGACAAGACCATCTACATGGACCAGCCCAAGGGGTTCATTGCCCAAGGCCAAGAGCAAAAGGTTTGCCGGCTTCAAAGGTCTATTTATGGACTGAAACAAGCCTCGAGGTCTTGGAACATAAGGTTTGATGAGGCGATCAAATCTTATGGCTTTGATCAAAATGTTGATGAGCCTTGTGTTTACAAGAAAATCATTAACAGTACTGTCGCGTTTCTTATATTGTATGTGGGTGATATCCTTCTCATTGGGAATGAGGTAGGATTTCTTACTGACATTAAGGAATGGTTGGTTTCGCAATTCCAAATGAAAGATTTGGGAGAGGCACAGTATGTTCTAGGTATCCAGGTTGTCCGGAACCGGAAGAACAGAACGCTAGCCATGTCTCAAGCGTCTTTTATTGACAAGATGTTGTCTAGATATAAGATGCAGAACACCAAGAAGGGCTTGTTGCCTTTCAGGCATGGGGTTCACCTTTCTAAGGATCAATGTCCTAAGACGCCTCAAGAAGTTGAGGATATGAGACGAATCCCCTATGCTTAAGCTGTAGGGAGCTTGATGTTTTCCATGTTGTGTACTACGCCCGACATCTGTTATGCAGTTGGGATTGTCAGTAGGATTGTCACTGGACAGCCGTAAAGGAAATCCTCAAGTATCTTAGGAGAACGAGGAACTACGACCTTGTGTATGGGAGTGGGGATTTGATCCTTACGGGATACACATATTCTGACTTTCAGACCGATAAGGATTCTAGGAAATCCACTTCGGGGTCAGCCTTCATTCTGAATGGAGGAGCTGTAGTGTGGCGAAGCATCAAGCAGGGATGCATCGCTGATTCCACGATAGAAGCCGAGTATGTTGCGGCTTGTGAAGCGGCAAAGGAAGTTGTTTGGCTCAGGATGTTCATGACGGATTTGGAAGTTGTTCCAAATATGAACTTGCCAATCACACTGTTTTGTGACAACAGTGCTGCAGTAGCCAACTCGAGAGAACCTCGGAGTCATAAAAGGGGCAAGAATATAGAGCGTAAGTATCACTTGATACGGGAGATTGCGCACCGCGGAGACGTGATAGTCACGCAGATAGCTTCGAAGCACAACGTTGCTGATCCATTTACAAAGGCCCTCACGGCTAAGGTGTTTGAGGATCACCTAGAGAGTCTAGGTCTTCGAGTGCTTCCTGACTAAGGCAAGTGGGAGTATTGTAAAGGGTATTCAATGCCCTAGTTTATTGTATTACTTTACTGTACATTTGAGAAATGTATCATGTACTCCACTAGCTTAGTCCAAGTGGGAGTTTGTTGAGATGTATGTCCTCATCTCGTGTAGTTTGTAATATTCCAAGTTGTAAATGAATAAGAGTTATTTATTTCAACATTTTGTAATAAATAAGAGTTATTTATTTAAACTTTGTGTCTTGTCTCGCATTTTTTCATAAATTTAATCCAATAAACTAAGCTCCAGGGTCATTGCATTATGAGAGAAGTAAGAACTTGAACGGTGTGTAGTGGACACACAGGGAAGATCACGTTCGAGTTAATGACCCGAACGGTCTACAGTATATGGATAGGGTTGGAGACCTAATCTTGGATACACTGTGGATGCGGCCCGCTTTGTATTAGATACAAACGAGGTGATCTAACTCGTTCATGTGGTTGACATGCGAGTGGGGGCATCCTGTGCAATGAGATTGTACAAGATCGGACCGTGAATTATTAGACTTCATCGATGTAACACCGCTAATGATATAGAGCTAATAAATTCATAGATGACCATTAGTGACTTGACCTTAATCCTGAGCGTGTTACGGACTCCTGGCTGCGGGGGTCTGTCCTTTGACTAGTACGGGTGAGGGTGGCCACTGTTGCTCGCCCAATATGCCTATCTTCTCAGGGACAGACCACGTGGGGAGCCGAACTTGACTACGCAAGAAGGAATTCACTCGTTCTCGACTTAGGGAAACTAGAGGGGTTGTTCCCTTAAGTTTTGTCTCCGTGGCTTGAACAACTGGGGGCCCCACTCTCTCATTGGCCCGAGAGGGTTGTTGTTTATGGTTGGACCATGCAACGTAGTTGTTCATTAGAGGAGCAGATGGACTTAAGGAGCAAGAGGTAGACACAGGGGTAAAATGGTAATTTGACCCAGCTGTGACTACGAACAACCCGTGAAGGGTCGACTCATGGGTATTGGTTATATCGATGGACACAACTTATCCTACTGATGATGAGAGTGCAACTCACAGGCTTTAGTGGACTCAAGTTATCAGAGCTAATGAATGTTGAATAACCGGGTCAAAGAGTTTGACAGTTAGTCTCGGATCATTGGAGCTCACACGTGTAGGTCCATTAGGTCCCTCGGTTGGCTCAAATTGGACAAATTGAGGGTTTACAGTTTGGTGTGAATTTGAAGTGTTCAAATTCATTATTTAGGTATTTATGTCATTTATATGAGATATAGATAACATAATATATAGTTTGATGTGAATGAGATTCATAATAAACTATAGTATAGCCTAATTGATTAATTAGTGTTATTTAGAGAAATTAAATTGAGAGAAATTAAATTGAGTGTGATTCAATTTATAATTCCACATTTATGCAAATGAGATTTGTATAATAAGGTATGAGATACTTTATATTATATAATATGCAAATGTGATTTGTATATTATATGGTTGTGGTAAAATTGTGATTTTGTGGAGGTTTTAACTCCATCACACAATAGTATTTAAAGGCTTTGCAAGAAGCCTTTGGTGTACTTCTTGCCATTTTTTGGATTTCCATCCAAAGAGAGCAAGGATTCTCTCTCAAATCCTCTCTCAGTTCTCCAAAATTCTCTCCTCACCCAAAATCAAAGGGAGTCCCACTCACTCTCCCTCAACCTCTCGAGAACAACCGAGAAGACTTTTTGGAAGTGTCTTGCAACAGTGATCGAGGTTCGTGTTCGAGGAGAACGTTGGATCGAGAGAGATCATGACCGGAGGATAAGAGGATTGAAGAAGTGTTCTTCAACAAGTAAGTACCATTTTTCCTTATTGTTTACTTCTCCTATTTGCATGTTTAGCATAGGATCTATGAGATATATTCAATTTTAAGATAGAATTACACAACGGATCAACGACGTTTCACAACGTCTTCCGCTGCGATAATTCAAAATCCCTTCAGTTAGACCCATAGGGTGTAAATGGATCTATAAGAGAAAGAGAGATGCAGCCGGAAAGGTACAGACCTTTAAGGCTAGACTTGTAGCAAAGGATTTTACCCAAAGGGAAGAAGTTGATTATGAAGAAACTTTTTCTCCTGTTGCTATGCTGAAGTCTATAAGGATACTCTTGTCGATAGTCGCATTTTATGATTATGAAATTTGGCAAATGGACGTCAAGACTGCCTTTTTGAATGGTAATCTTGATGAGAGCATCTATATGTCTCAGCCCGAAGGGTTCATAACCTAAGGTCAGGAGCAAAAAATTTGCAAGCTCAATCGATCCATTTATGGGTTGAAACACGCATCCAGATCTTGGAATATAAGATTCGATACTGCGATCAAGTCTTATGGCTTTGACCAAAATGTTGATGAGCCTTGTGTTTACAAGAGGATCATTAACGACAAAGTAGCTTTATTAGTACTTTATGTGGATGATATCCTACTCATGTGAATGATTTAGGATACCTTACTGACATAAAGAATTGGCTGGCGACCCAATTCCAAATGAAAGATTTGGGAGAGGCGCAATATGTTCTTGGGATTCAAATCTTCAGGAATCGCAAGAACATAACGCTAGCACTGTCTCAAGCGTCTTATATCGACAAAATGTTGTCCCGATATTCAATGCAGAATTCCAAGAGGGGCTTGTTGCCCTTCAGGCATGGAATTCATCTGCCTCTGAGAACAAGATGTCTAAGTGTCACACCCTCCCGAACTACCCGCTAACTCACTCTGGCCGGCGGCGTGGCCAAGCCGGCAGCATTGTTACCTCTTAACAATACCTGCTGACACTGCTTTACCTGATCAATATACTATGTTCGCATATGGAACACTTTAAACTTAACACAGCGGAAACAGGATAACTATAAAACATACATGAGGAGAAACTCTTCGTAAGTCTCTCTTGGAAACTAAAACGAGCAAGAACATCAGAACCACGAACAGTCCAAACCACTAATTAAACAACCACAACCTCTAAAGCACATACGATCAGAATTCTACATAGTTCTCTCAAAATAGTTTACAAAACATATGGACTTGCTATACAACACTAGCCACGTATAAAAATATCAAACTTATGAAACTTCAAAGAGACTATGGCGGTTTTTCGTGCACCGGAGCTCGATCTCTACCTGAAAAGTGGGAAAAACACTGAAAGAATGAGCTATGAAGCTTAGTGAGTGACTTGAGTTTAAAAGAAACTACTAACTCGTAAATCATATCACCGGCCATCTATGAGCATATGCATCTGTAATCAAATGTTAAAAGTACTGTGTAATCCGAATAGCTTTTCATGAAAACCAGCAAGTATACCGTTAAAATCTCGTAAGGCATGTAAATGAGATAAACTCTTTTTAAAATATGTCACAATCTACGTTTGTTCTACGATGTAGTGGGGCCCGCCCAGCACTCCCATCGTCTTTGTCGTAGTGGGGCTCGCCCAGCACTCACGACAGCGTTGTTGTCACGGAGTTCACTCTACGTCGATATAACGTAAATGACCCAATGTGCACACGGTACCATAAAGCCTCGGGCTCAATATCACAGAAGATCACATGAAAACATTCGAACATGCCTGCTTTATCTTTTCTTTATAAAACTCAAGTTTACTTAGCTTGTTCATTAAACTGAAAACTTTAAAAACATACTTGCTTAAACATACTTGCTTGGAATCATAACATTTCCATAATCCTCGGAAATTCAATAAACATATGCTCGTATATAAATTTCATCAAGACATTTAGGCTCATCATGAACACTTTAAAACATTTCTAAGAAATCATGAATGCTCATAAACAAGTGTTCAAAGAAAACAATAAACATCTAAACCTTTTCATTCAAGCAAAACTTGTATTTCTTTAAGCATTTTTCAAGCATATAGCTCATTTTTGAAGTTCGTTTGTCACTCACCGTGTTAGAACTAGAACCTTGGCATGTACACTCGACCTATCTCCTCTTGGACTGCCAAACAAACCAAAACCATGTTTTAGAACCTCAAGCTCATGGTTTTTAACCTTAAAACTACAAGAAAACACTCCAACAAAAATTCCAGCATTTAGCAGATTTTATGCCCTGTATTCAGACAGCCATAACTTCTTCTTTACTTATCCCAAAATAATGTAATTTATACCAAACTCTTCCTTTTTGAACCCTCTAAAAATCATATGAAGACATGAAATTGAACTTCCCAACAGATTGGTTCGGAAATACCTCGAAAGCTTCTTTCCCAGGAACTAGCTTCTGCTATTCCAGAATCGATTTTCTGCTGCAACCCGAAACTTGACCTGATATTTACAACATCTTCCAATCATTTTCTATTCACCATTTCTTCATGCCAGTTGTAGGAAATTCAATAAGCTTTCCAACCATACCTAATAGAGCTTCTGATTCCAACTCTACAGATCAGTACAACCAAAACATCAGAGACTTCTCGGATTTGACAACAAATTCTGTGTTCTGTCTTCCTCTTCACAAATCAGTAGCTTAAGATTCGAATTGGCTCGAGCTTCCTTCACGAATTTTGTTCCAATATGAGTTAACTTGCACGAAACAAAATCTCAACTCTTACCTCTTTCTGTGGAGCTCGAGATGAACAAAAGAGCAGAGCTGGTCTGAGTTGTTCACCTTGCTGCTACACAAATAAACTTTGAGTTCTTCTCCCTCTCTTCTGCAATTCCAGCACCAAAATCTCCTTTTTCCTCTTCCTTTCTGCTTCTCTCATGAAAACCCTTGCTTTCCTTTTGATAAATGAAGAAGAAGATCGATTGAATTTTGTTTTTAAAAAGATAACAATGGTGGGGGTCCCACCATCCACTTTTCCTTTCCTTTCTTTTCTTTTCTTTTCTTTTTCCTTCCTTTATCTTTTTCATTTCTTATCTTTTCTTTGCAAAACAAAACAAACTTAATATATTAAACATTTGTTTCATTTCCTTTTCTTCTTTTGTCTTAAAAGCAATCCAAACCAAAATGGTTTAAACTTTCCTTCCTTGTTTTCCTTTTGCCTTTCACTTCTTTTCTTTCCTTTTTAAAACATGGAAAACCAAGTTTTAAACATTCATTTCTTCTTTCTTTTTGTTGTTTGATAATAAGGAAGTTCCAAAGAAAGATCTCGGGTTTACACTAAGACACCTCAAGAAGTTGAGGATATGAGACGCATTCCCTATGCCTCTGTAGTAGGTAGC
This sequence comes from Trichosanthes cucumerina, assembly GCA_036507285.1. Lineage (NCBI taxonomy): Eukaryota > Viridiplantae > Streptophyta > Magnoliopsida > Cucurbitales > Cucurbitaceae > Trichosanthes > Trichosanthes cucumerina. The sequence goes on along the minus strand of CM071835.1, from coordinate 76,475,198 downwards.
TTAATGTATGCTATGTTGTGCACGAGGCCAGACATTTGTTATGAAGTGGGAATAGTCGGTGGGTACTCACCCAATCCAGGTTAGACCACTCGGACAACGAGAAAAAATATCCACAAGTATCTTAGGAGAACGAGGGACTATACGCTTGTGTATGGGTCTAAGGATTTGATCCTTACTGGATACACTGATTCTGATTTTCAGACCGATAAGGATTCTCGCAAATCCACATCGGGATCAGTTTTCACCCTTAACGGGGGAGCTATAGTATGGCGAAGCATCAAACAAGGATGCATCGCTAACTTCACGATGGAGGCTGAGTATGTCGCTGATTGTGAATCAGCTAAGGAGGTTGTTTGTCTAAGGAAATTTCTTACTGATTTGGAATTCGTTCCAAATATGGAATTTCCCATCACCTTATACTGTGACAACAGTGGTGCGGTAGCCAATTCGAAGGAACCTCGCAGCCATAAGCAAGGCAAGCACATCGAGAGGAAGTATCACCTGATACGAGAAAATAGTGCAATGAGGAGTTGTGACAGTCACGAAGATCGCTTCGGAGTACAATATTGTTGATCCGTTTACAAAGACTCTCACGGCTAAAGTGTTCGAGGGTCATCTGGAAAGTCTGGGTCTACGAGATATGTACATAGAATAATCTAGGGCAAGTGGGAGATATGTAATGAGGTATATGGATGCCCTAGTTTATTGTATTTCTTATCTCTGTAACCATTGTTTTAGATTATGATGTACCCCACTAGAGTTTTAGTTCAAGTGGTAGTTTGTTGGGTTTGTGCCTTAAAACTCGTAGTTTGTAATGATGTTCTAATTAATGTAATAAAGTGTTATTATTTCAATAAAGAGTTATTGTTCGTTATCTCCGAGTTTACTTTTATTTAAACCCTAAATCCAATAAACTAAACATCCAAGGTTGTTAAATGAATCTTTAACTGAATGTAGTGTACATATAAAGGATCTCGGTTCGAGATACAACCTAAAGAGTCTATAGTTATGGGACAAGGTTTGGGTACCTTACCCTGGTAAAACTATGGATGTGGCCCACTTTGTATTTGATACAAACACTGTGATCCTAACGTATTCGTCTAGATGAAATGTGAGTGGGGATATCCTATGTAATGAGATTACGTAAGACCAGACCATGAAATAGTAACCTCTAGTCAGAACTCAGCTTGACTAGTTAGGTTTCTATTTCACTAGGATGACCTAGGCAACTTTATCTCAATCCCGAATGTTCTTAACTCCTGTCATGAGAGGATTGTCCTTTGACTTGTATGGGTGAGAGTGGCAAGATTCAGTGACTCAATATGTCTACCTTCTTGGGGACAAGACCGAGTGAGCGGCTGAGAACTTAACTTAGAAAGATGGAATCCACTCATTCCCGCCTACTAGGGTAAGTAGAGGAATGTTCCTTAAGTGGTATCTCCGGGACTTGAACAAAGGGCCCGACCCTCTCATTGGCCTGAGAGGGACTCTGTTTATTGGTAGGACCACAAACAAATTGTTCATTAGAGGAGCACTGGTACTTAACGCACAAGATGTAACCTAGGGGTAAAACGGTAATTTGACCCAGCTGGTGTTACGAACATTCGTGAAGGATTGACTTGCTGGTATTGGTCAATATCCGTGGACACAAAAATATATCTGCAGTGAGAAGAGTGCAGCTGCGGGACTTTAGTGGAGTGTTCCTGCAGTTAACGAATGTTGATTGGGAGGTTAATGAGATTAACCGAGCAATCTCGTATCGTTGGAGCTTCTGATCTGTAGGTCCATTAGGTCCACCTTCTAACTCGTAAAGGGTTCATAGATCATTTGAATTTAAAATGTTCAAATTCATAAGGGAATAAACTTAATGTATATTGATACGATATAATATATAGTTTTGGAACTATATATTATAAATTTAATGTGAATAGGATTCATATTAAATTACATGAGAGAATTAAATATTTGAAAGAGTTCAAATATTAAATTCAAATGTAAATATGATTCATATTTGAAAACTATAGGTTAAATTTTAATGAACATTTGATGACTATAGGTTGAAGGGTAAAATGATTAAATATGATTTAATTAAATTACCGTTTTACCCCTCTGTCTACCTCTTGTTCCTTAAGTCCCCACTGCTCCTCAAATGAACAACATATTATGATGGTCCAACCATACACAACACCCTTCTCGGGCCAGTGAGAAGGTGGGCGCCCGTCGTCCAAACCCTGGAGACAGCACTTAAGAGAACAACCCCTCTAGTTTCCCTAAAGGCGGGAACGAGTGAATTCCATCTCGCGTAGTTAAGTTCCCAACTCCCTACTTGGTCCTGTCCCTGAGAAGATAGGCATATTGGGCGAGTTTCTGTGACTACCCTCACCCGTACTAATCAAAGGACAGACCCCCGCAGTTAGGAGTTCGTAACACGCTCAGGATTCAGGTCGAGTCACTAATTGTCATCTACGAAGTTATTAGTCCTTACTATCAACGGTGTTACGTCAGTAGGTCTAATAATTCACGGTCCGCTCTTGTACAATTTCATTGCACAAGATGCCCTCACTCGCATGTCAACCACATTGATAGCATGCAAATATGTTATCTTATTTCTATATTTTAGCTAATTTTTATACTTAAAACATAAACTTTCATGGCATTTTATGGTTAATTTCAAGAAACTGAGCTTGAGAAGCAAGAATTGAGTGTTTTGAGGTTATTTTAGTATAATTTGGAACATGTGTATGCTTAATTGAAGACCCAAGAAAACTCTAGATGTATTTTGAGTATACAAAATATACTGAGAGATTCTACATCGAATAAAGATTCCAACACATCAAATCGAAGGTCATTTGGACACCCGAGCGAAAAGATATGACAAAAATAGTCGCTGTGCGCTGGCTGGCAGCAAGCACAGCGTTGCAACGCCATGACCAGCGTTGCAATGCCATGCCGAAAGTCCCTATAAATATAACATGTTGTTTTCATTCCAAGGGGAGCCGAATTTGGTAGTTTTTAGCCCTAATTTTGAAATACACACTCTAAGGGGAGAAAAAAGAGCATTCCTTGGGAGCCAAAGCGTTTGTGGAGGCTCGAGATCGTGACGGGAGCTCGAGAACGAGGGATCGACATTGACACATAAGTTTATTTCTCTTTCTTTTAGTTTGTAATTGAGTTTAAAGACTTTTCATATGACTTTAGCTTGTTTTTATGGTCATTTTGAGTAGCTAAACGTTGTAGTTGGAATTTGATTAGCATGTTGTAGATTTATTTGATTATGTATTGAACTTTGTTATGTTATATATTTTTGGCAATTCATTCCTAATTTCCTAAATGTTGTTAGTTTAAGTGGACTCGAGAGAAAAAGCTTAGATTATAGCAAAATTGTCAAAACTCTTAGAAGTCTGGCACGAGAGTGACTTAGAAGTCTTAGGGAAACACATAAAGAAGTTTCTTAATGTCTTGTATGCTTTTAAAATTCATAAGGAAACTTTAGAATTTATCGTATGTGTGAGGCTCACTACGGATCGAGAGATTCTCTTGAGTATTTTCGCTTCTTGTTTATAAATTCATAATATTAGTTCATTGCATGTGTTAAATAAAGAATTATCTTGTGAAATCATCTTCCTTTAATTCTATCATATTCGTGTCTCCAATTGTACATTTATTTTCTATCTTTGTTTTCACTATCCATCAGAGTTTTGTTACTTTAGATAAAATTGAGAATAAATATCTTAGTAATTAATTAATCTAGAAACCCATACTCGAGGACGATACTTGAAACTCTAAATCACTATACTAAAACTTGACCCGTACACTTGCGGTATTGCAATATCATAAATATCACGCAACAAGTTTTTGGCGCCGTTGTCGGGGAATGGAGATTATTTAGATTGATTAATATTGTGAGAAAATTCGAGATTTTAGACTAAAGTTTTTTTTCCCTTTTGTGTTTTTTTTCCTTATTTGTTTTTTTATCCTTTTTTGTTTTTTTCCTTATTTGTTTTTTTTTCTTTTCTTATTTTTTTTTTTCCTTATTTGATTTTTTTCCTTATTTGTTTTTTTTCTTTAGTGTTTTCTCCTTACTTTTTTTTATTGGTTTTTTTCCTTATTTGTTGTTTTTCTTTTTTTTTCTATTGTGTGTTTTCCTTTTTTGTTTCTCTTCTTTGTTTTTCTTATTTGTTTTTTCCTTACTTGTTTTTTTTTCTTATTTATTTTTTTTCGTTTTGTGTTTTTTCCTTACTTTTTGTTTCCCTTTTTTTTTTTCATTATTTGTTGTTTTTCTTTTTTGTTTCTTTTCTTTTATTTTCTTTTTTTCCTTATTTGTTTTTCTTCCTTATTTGTTATTTTTTCTTTTTTTCTTTTTCCTTATTTCTTGTTTTTCCTCTTTTTCCCTTTTTTGTTTTCTTTCTTTTTTTTCCCTTTTTTTTCCTTATTTATTTATTTCCTTATTTATTTATTTATTTTTCTTATTTGTCTTTTTTCTTATTTGTTTCTTTCCTTTTTTATGTTTTTTTCTCCTTATTTTTTTGTTTTTTTTCTTTTTTTGTTCTTAATTTAGTCTTGTGTGTTGTTCGAGTCTTTGTCTCCTGTTTTGGTTGTGTTGATTTTGTGTAAAAGTTTAGATTTGAATTGTCGTGATTTAAAGTATGACTTTTCATGACCATAATTCTTCGCCAATGTATTATCCTTCTCAGGATCCTAGGTATGTGAATCATGATTTCTCTAGTTACCAAATGTCTAATCCTTACCATTCTGAATCTATGATTTATGAAAATTCTTTTGATGGTAATCAGATAGGCATTTGGAACCAAAATGTTTCCTACCCCAACCAATCTATAGAAAACTCTTCTCTTGTGAATTTATTAATGGAATATACTTTTGAGTTGAGGATAAAAAATTTGTTTCATCCTGAATTAGATAGGTTGGATAGGTTAGAAGCTAAAGTGGTAGAACTTAGGGCAATAATACATAGAAGGACTCATCATCTTAATCAATTGGTGGAATCCCTTAAGGCCCTACAAGAGCAAATTCTTTATCTTGCCACTGAGGATGAGCAACCTAGGAGGACTTATTCATATGATAGTGAGGATGAGTTGGAGGAGACTGAAACACACCAGAAACAGGTTTGTGATGGTAATACAATCACTTCCACAGAAAGAATTGAGGTGATAGAGTTTGAGGCTGAAAAGTCTCCCCTCCCTTTATCTCCAAATGTTTCTTTTAATCTTCATACCCATTTTTTCTATACTCACGAGTCTTGTTTTGATTTTTATTCTTTTATTTCGATCAACAAAAATAACAAAAATATTTTTCTTTCAGGTGCCCAGGAAAAACAAGATAACCTTTTAGACTTAGAAGGCTATATCGATTCAAGTAAAAAGGGCCCAAAGAAATACGAGCAGTTTTACGTGCCTTGATGTCAATCATAAGTTACAGTCTAGCTAAAGACGTTAAAGAAAGCGCTTCTTGGGAGACAACCCAAGTTTTAAGTTTTAGTTCTTTGTTACTTCTTCTCAGTTTTTGTTTTAGTTGTTGGTTTTCTTACTAGTTTGTTTGTTTGTTTTGTTTTGTTAGGTGGTCGATGTCTTCCCTCGTGAACCCCATGCTCCCTTTCTACAGTACTTCATCTTACGTAACTTGGCCGCCCAAGGAATTCAAAAGAAAAATGAAAATCCCCATTACTCAGGACAGTATTGTTCACTCTACCCTTCTTACTTTCTTTGAGCTTATTTTACAAACATTGGGGACAATGTTTAGTTTAAGATTGGGGGTGGATGTGTTTATCTGTTGTGACAGTCCTGAGTATGTGTTGAATTGGTGATTGATCTTATGCATAAGTATGATTAGGATGGCCTAGGATGAGATTTAATTGAAAAATTCTTGTGATTCTGCTGAAAGTTGAGAGCATGATATGAATTCGAGTTAATTTAACAATTTTCTTTAGTTTTTCCTACACTATTATGCACATAGCCTGTGCTCCTGTAATTTTGAAAGGCTTAGAACAAAGTTATTAGGTTTAGAAGTTTGATGTCACCTCGATAGGTCTGAGAACTGATTTGAGAGTTAAACTGCAGGATAGGGTGAATGACAATATGAAGTGCATGATCTGTAAAATTTGTGCATTATGTGAAAAATTTTATTTCGTTTTTGTTGTTTGTTTGTTTAAGAAAAATTCGCGAGGACAAAAAGAGCTACCTTCACTGTGATCAGTTAGGCCACTCATTGAGCAAGTGCTCTGGGTAAGGGTCCCTGCAGTGGATGTGTGAAAGCTAGTGTCCTTTCACAAAAAAATAAATAAATAAAAAAGGGTGACATCAAAATAGTGACTAGGTGTTGAGTAAAGTTGTTTATTTCTAGAATGTGGGGAGACTCAAGGATTAGAAACTATGACCAGTGTAGGGGGAAGTTGAATGGAGAACCTAATAAAGTTGTTCCGGGCTTAGTAGAGATTAAAGGAACGGAGACTAATCACACACACACACGTAGGAACACTTAGAAAAAGTTTTAAATTGCTTGTTGAAGTACCATATTTGATTGTTACCCGTGATTACTGAAATTTCTTTTTAAATCTCTGATGCTTGAGTCCGACATATGCATGAGGAAGATCTTATAGTTTAATTTTGTTTTGCTCGGGTCTAGCAAAAGCTTAAGTGTGGGGGTATTTGATAGCATGCAAATATGTTATCTTATTTCTATATTTTAGCTAGTTTTTACACTTAAAACATAATCTTTCATGGCATTTTATGGTTAATTTAAGGAAACTGAGCTTGAGAAGCAAGAATTGAGTGTTTTGAGATTATTTTGGTATTATTTGGAACATGTGTATGCTTAATTGAACACCCAAGAAAACTCTAAATGTATTTTGAGTATAAAAAATATACTGAGAGATTGTACATCGAACAACGATTCCAACGCATCAAACCGGAGGTCATTTGGACACCCGAGCGAAAAGATATGACAAAAATGGTCGCAGTGCGCTAGCTGGCAGCAAGCACAGCGTTGCAACGCCATGACCAGCGTTGCAACGCCATGCCGAAAGTCCCTATTAATATAACATGTTGTTTTCATTCCAAGGGGAGACGAATTTGGTAGTTTTTAGCCCTAATTTCGAAATACACACGATAAGGGGAGAAAAAAAAGCATTCCTTGGGAGCCAAAGCGTTTGTGGAGGCTCGAGATCCTGACAGGAGCTCGGGAACGAGGGATCGACATTGACACATAAGTTTATTTCTCTTTCTTTTAGTTTGTAATTGAGTTTAAAGACTTTTCCTATGACTTTAGCTTGTTTTTATGGTGATTTTGAATAGCTAAACGTTGTAGTTGGAATTTGATTAGCATGTTGTAGATTTATTTGATTATGTATTGAACTTTGTTATTTTATATATTTTTGGCATTTCATTCTTAATTTCATAAATGTTGTTGGTTTAAGTGGACTCGAGAGAAAAAGCTTAGATTATAGCAAAATTGTCAAAACTCTTAGAAGTCTGGCACGAGAGTGACCTAGAAGTCTAAGGGAAACACATAAAGAAGTTGCTTAATGTCGTGTATGCTGTTAAAATTCATAAGGGAACATTAGAATATATCGTATGTGCGAGGCTCACTACGGTTCGAGAGATTCTCTTGAGTATTTTCACTTCTTGTTTATAAATTCATAATATTAGTTCATTGCATGTGTTAAATAAAGAATTATCTTGTGAAATCATCTTCCTTTAATTCTATCATATTCGTGTCTCCAATTGTACATTTATTTTCTATCTTTGTTTTCACTATCCATCAGAGTTTTGTTACTTTAGATAAAATTGAGAATAAATATCTTAGTAATTAAATAATCTAGAAACCCATTCCCGAGGACGATACTTGGAACTCTAAATCACTATACTAAAATTTGACCCGTACACTTGCGGTATTGCAATATCATAAATATCACGCAACACACATGAACGAGTCAGATCACCTCGTTTGTATCTAATACAAAGCGGGCCGCATCCACAGTGTATCCAAGATTAGGTCTCCAACCCTATCCATATCACAGAGACTGTTTCGGTCATTAACTCGAACATGATCCTCCTGTGTGTCCACTACACACCGTTCAAGTTCTAGTTCTCTCATAAATTCAATGACCCTGGAGCTTAGTTTATTGGAAAAGTTTGTAAATATTGCGAGACACAAAATAATGAAATAAATAACTCTTATTAATTTCAAACAGTAATTTACAAATACGAGATTAGGACAAAAATAACAACAAACTCCCACTTGGACTAAGCTAGTGGAGAAAATACATTTCTGAAATGTACATAAATTACAATGAAGTAATACAATAAACTAGGGCATTGAATACCCGTTTACACATCTCCCACTTGCCCTACTCAGGAAGCTCTCGAAGACCTAGACTCTCTAGGTGACCCTCAAACACCTTAGTCGTGAGGGGCTTTGTAATTGGATAAGCTACGTTGTGCTTCGATGCTATCTGCGTGACTGTCACATCTCTGCGGTGCACAATCTCCCGTATCAGATGATACTTGCGCTCAATGTGTTTGCCTCTCTTATGGCTCCGAGGCTCACTTGAGTTGGCTACTGCACCACTGTTATCACAGAACAATGTGATCGACAAGTTCATATTTGGAACAACTTCTAAATCCGTCATGAACTCCCTAAGCCAAACAGCTTCCTTTGCAGCTTCACAAGCCGCAACATACTTCGCTTCCATAGTGAAATCAACGATGCATCCCTACTTGATGCTTCGCCATACTACAGCTCATCCATTCAGAATGAAGGCTGACCCCGAAGTGGATTTCCTAGAATCCTTATCGGTCTGAAAGTCAGAATCCGTGTATCCCGTAAGGATCATATCCCCACTTCCATACACTAAGTTGTAGTTCCTCGTTCTCCTAAGATACTTGAGGATTGCCTTTACGGTTGTCCAGTGATATAATCCTAGATTGGACTGATATCTACTGACAATTCCTACTGCATAACAGATGTCGGGCCTAGTACACAACATGGCATACATCAGGCTCCCTACAGCCGAAGCATATGGAATCCGTCTCATATCCTCAACATCTTGAGGAGTCTTAGGACACTGATCTTTAGACAAGTGAACCCCATGCCGAAAAGGCAGCAAGCCCTTCTTGGAGTTCTGCATCTTATATCTAGACAACATCTTGTCAATATAAGATGCTTGAGACATGGTTAGCGTTCTGTTCTTCCGATTCCGGAGAATCTGGATACCTAGAACGTACTGAGCTTCTCCCAAATCTTTCATTTGGAATTGTGAAATTAGCCACTTCTTAACGTCATTAAGAAATTCAACCTCATTCCCAATGAGAAGAATATCGTCGACATACAACACCAAAAATGCGACAGTTTTGTCAACGATTTTCTTGTAGACACAAGGCTCGTCGATATTTTGATCAAAGCCATAAGATTTTATCGCCTCATCAAATCTTATATTCCAAGACCTCGGCTTGTTTCAAATTTACATAAATGGACCTATGAAGCCGACAAACCTTTTGCTCTTGGCCTTGGGCAATGAACCCTTTGGGTGGGGTCCATGTAGATGGTCTCATCAAGTTTGCCATTCGTAAAGGTTGTCTTGACGTCCATCCGCCATACCTGTAGTCATAATACGCGGCAATGGCCGTAGGATCCCGATCGACTTTACCATGGCAACAGTGAAAAGGTCTCCTCATAGTCAACCCCTTCAACCTGGGTAAAACCCTTTGCCACTAATCGGGCTTTGAAGGTCTGCACCTTCCCATCTACGCCACGTTTACGCTTGTAGATCCATTTGCAACCAATAGGTTTTACCCCATCCAGTTGATCCCCAAGCTCCCAGACAGAATTGAAGTACATAAACTCCATTTCTTGGTCCATAGCTTTAATCCATTCGTCTTTGTCAACATCAACCATTACCTGATCATAGGTCAATGGATCCTCACAGTCATCATCAGGAGCGACAACTGAGGTTTCAGCTAAACCCATGTAGCGATCAGGCTATCTCACATCCCTCCCACTACGTCGAGGTATTCCCAACTCTTGGGAACGGATTTGACTAGACGTGCTAGGATCAACAACACTTGTTGACGTACTAGTCACATCAGCAACTCTTGTTGATGCACTGTCCATTTCATTTAACACAATTTTCCTCCTTGGTAAATGATCCATGACGTGGTCTTCCTCTAGGAAAGTGGTATTTGTCGACACAAGCACCCTATTTTCCTAAGGATCGTAAAACAGACCACCCCTAGTCTCTTTAGGGTAACCTACGAAAAGGCACAATTTCGAACGGGGTTCCAACTTTTTTGAGTTTGACACCAACATGTGGGTCGGGCATCCCCAAATTCTGAAGTGATGTAAACTGCATTTACGTCCACTCCTTAGCTCGAAAGGTGTTTCACAAATACTCTTCGACGGAACGTTGTTCAAAATATAGACTGCAGTCTCCACTGCGTAACCCCCAAAAAGAATCAGGGAGACAAGCATAGCTCATAATCGACTGAACCATGTCCAACAAGGTTCTATTTCTCCTCTCCGATACACCATTCTGCTGTGGCATACCAGGCGCTGAGAGTTGGGACGTAATTCCATGTTCTATCATATAGTCTTGGAATTCAGTGTCCATGTACTCTCCACCTCGATCCGATCGAAGTGTTTTAAGCGATTTACCTAAGAGGTTCTCAACCTCAGTCTTGTACTCCTTGAATGTTTCAAGAGTTTGAGACTTCCTGTGCATTAGGTAAATATACCCATACCTCGAGTAATCGTCTGTGAAAGACATGAAATACTCTATATCCTTTTCCACTAAAAGGACGTTTGGTCATTTTGCCCTCAAGGCATAACTCACACACTGGTAAAGAGTTTCCTTACAACTCGTTTAGAAGTCCACTCTTCACTAGTTTCTCAATCCTATTCAGATTAATGTGGCCTAACCGTAGATGCCAAAGATAGGCATTTTCCTTAGGAGAAACTTTCGCTTTCTTAGTTCGTGTTTCTGCAGTTTTAAACAATTTAGTATTCAAAACACTTTTGACCGAATTAGGTTTCAAAACATATAGATTATGCTCTAGTGAAGCTGAACAAATAACATTGTCTTTGAAAGAAATAAACGCTTTATTTAATTCAAAAGAAACACAAATAGATTGTTTAATTAGGCAAGAAATGGAAACAAAGTTTCTAGTAAACCCTGGTACAATGTACAAATTATCTAATAATAAGTACTTCCCGCCAAAGTGTAGCTTCACCGTGTCGATCGCTCCAGCAGAGACAAGCTCCCCGGATCCAACCCGTAGAGTCACCTCACCCTCTCTCAGTGGCTGCCAAGAATCAATCCCCTGAAAAGAAAAACAAACATGGTTAGTGGTGCCTGAATCCAATATCCAGGCAGAATCACTACTTTCCACTAAACAAGTTTCTGTTACAAGTAAATCACATTTACCTTGATTCTTCCTCTCGGCCAGGAATTTGGGACAGTTCCTCTTCCAGTGTCTGCCTCCATTACAGTGGAAACACTTTCCTTTCTCTGCAACGTCCTTGACCTTCTTGCCCTTGTGGGCGGCAGCTCGGTCAGTTTTACCCCTTTTCATCCTCTTCTTTCCTTTCGGCCATGAAAGAGCAACAAGTTTCGTCCCAGAGGTCGAATCCCTGTGATAAGACCTGTAGGCAACATTTGCCTCAAATTCTGACGCCTTGACCCTATTCAAGGACTGGAAATTCTGTAGCTCATTGAGGAGGGTAGTCAGAGTGTAGCTAATTTTGTTCATAACAGCATTGCTACGAAACAGAAGGAAACTCTTCGGAAGAGTCTCTAGAATAAAACTAACTTGGCTCGACTCGTCGATCGAAGCCTCGTTCATCTCAGCCAGATTAAAGTTGGTCATCATGTCTAGAACATGTTCACGGACAGACGACCCCTCTTTTATCCGTGCGTTGAAGACGTATTTGAGCGAGTCATGCCGGACCTGAAAGGACTATTGTCCAAACATTTCCTGCAAGGACTCCATGATCTCCTTGGCAGTGACCATCAGCTCATGCTTCTTTGCCAAAACATCAGACATGCTGGCAATAATGTAGACCTTGGCCTTTTCATTGGCCCTGATCCATCGATCGTATGCATCGCGAACACTTCGCGACGCAGTCGAGCCTGACATCTGAGGACACTCCTCAGACAGCACGAACTTAATGTCGTGAGTTACCAAAATTGTGTTAATGTTGTTGTTCCAACTTTGGTAATTATCTCCCACTAATTTATCGAAGGCAAGTAGAGCTATTATTGCGCTAGACATGTTTTAAGCTGAAAAATTAAGAAAACTTTGTGTTAGTCTCGCAAAAAACTTTTGAAATCCAATCAAGTTTTAGCAAAATTGTTTCATGACCCCTAGGTCATTCAAAATTTTGCAATGATACCCTAAAGGTTTAGAATGACCACACCGAAGGGGGAAATGAACACTCTCCTCTAGGACGAGACTTTCTCGATCGGGCTCAGTAATCCCGAATAACTTTTATTCTATTAGGCGTCCAATTACCATTGTTTGTTCGAATTCATTAATACTTAACGAATTTTGTGAGTGTCACCCTCAATCTTTAAGTTTCCAAGCATCCGTCCAAACAATAGCCACCGAAGGGTGAACCAAGAAGGAAAACCAACCAGGAAACTGTATCCCTTTCGGAAATTCACGGTGTTCCGACTCCCATGATCGGGGCCCTCAGAAAGGATTGTCTCGTCCAGCCAAACTAGCAAAGCGGATCATAGGGGGTCTCACGGTGTGAATCGAAAGAAGAAACCGTGGGTCTCGTTTTCCACAAGTCCCGCCTCCCACTCACTATAAGTACTCTCTTCATCCACGATGATATTGACCTATACAAATGCCACCCGAAGGGGGGCGCTCCCATTTGAGCCACGAGGTCGAGTATAGATCTCACGGTGCGGACTTAAAGGAGATTTGTGGTTGGAAATTCAAATGTATCTCATACACTTTATTTCCTCCCACTCAGCAATTTAATTTTAATAGGGATTGACCTAGATAAACCGGCTAAAATTTACCTAAGTCTACCAATGTAACTCTTATATGGTATTAACCTAAGTCTATAATCACATTATAACTTAGGTCTATGTGAGTAAATTAAAACACTTTTAATTAGCGACAGTCACGATAAGTATAATCTAAGAATCTCCGGACCGAATTTACTCCCAGGTCAGTTTCCAGGTAGGGGTGTTCCGCAAGCGTCAACTTAAATACCCTAGCCTTAGACAAAACCTTCCTTAGACAGAGTTACTAATCAGTCTCCATTCATAGACTAAACTTTGATTTCCTAATTTCTAATCTCATTAGAAAATAGAAAACCTAAGTCTAATTATTCAAGTTCTAAACTCCTTAAAACAAATAATTAACTTAGGTTGCATGCATTTCTATGTTATAGTGCTTGATCATTCATCACATGAATAACTATATACTATAACATAATATTATTCATCACATGAATATAAATGCATGAGCATACTTTAATCTAAAAAATATAACACTTATATTAATTAAATTAAACATGCATTTAATTATATTATAACTCTTATAATATAATCTATCATGCAAACTATATATTATAACTCTTAATATAAATGATGCATGAAAAAGTTTAACCTAAGGTGGGATTTTAAATCTTTATGACATACAATATGCACATAGAATTTAATTAAATCATACATCTCATGCATAAAATAATTAAATAGCAAAAATGGACCGGTTTTGGCACCTAGGGGCAATTATTTAATTAAATAACATTAATATAACACTTATATTATATTATTTAATAAAATAATTAAATAAATAAATAACATTTTACAAAAATAATTAAAAATACAATTTAATTTCTGAAAATAAACTGCCCCACTATCTCCACAACTGCCCACGTTTGGAAACCCCCGCGAACTGCTCCTCAACGCGTGCAGCGTTGCAACGCGCTGCCGCTTCAAATACAACCCAAAGATTCTCAACGCCACGGTATCGTTACAACACTACGCCCCGCAAAGACGCCTTGCTCCGCCGCACGCACAGCGTTGAGACGCCAAGGAACAACGTCTCAACGCCGTCGTGTCAGATAACAAACTCCTTTTGTTGTTTGTGCTTGAAATTCGCCCGTTTTCGCTCCGATTTCTTCACAGCAACTCTTTCTACTTAAGACTCAAACTTTACAGACTCAATTTACAAAAAAAATGCCCAAAAATAACGAGCCCTTACATTGATCTCATCAACATAAATTGTAAATCTAATCTAGTGCCAAAACCGAAAACATCCAAATTCGCAAACCAGCATTCATCTCATTTAAAGTAAATTACCCACCTATTTTAACAAAAAAGAGTGCATAATGAAGAACCATCGAAATGGCTCTGATACCAATTGAAGGGATTGAAAATTCCCGCGCAGCAGAATACGATCGAATCGTCATGGTATCATTACGCTACTTGAATTTTGTCAAAATGATCTAACTATTAGATCTAGGCTAAACATGCAAAAGAGGAAGAATTTACAGCGAGAAGAACGTACTTACTTGTTGTAGACAAATCTTCTACAATCCTTCCTTGATCGCGAACGCTTCGTGCTTCTCGAACTCAAAAAAACCTTCTCTCGAACGAAACCCAAACACAACCACTTGGAGTCTCGGTTGTTATTCCTTTGAAAAGGAGGAGAGTTGTGGGACTCTAGAGTTTTGGAGAGGGAGGAGATTTGAGAGAGAAGTGTTGAGAGAAACTCTTCTTTTTGGGTGAAATCCAAAAAATGAGAGTGAAAAGCTTGAATTCTTTCTTGCAAGAAGGGATTAAATAGTGGAAATGATGGAGTTAAAATCTCCACATTATTAACACTTTACCACAACCATAGGTTATACAAATCTCATTTGCATAACCACATAATATAAGATATCTCATATCTCATATTGCAAAACTCATTTGCAATAATTGTGGATTAATTAAATTGAATCACATCCAATTTAATTTCTCCAATTAGTCCTAATTCAACAATTAGGCTAACCTATAGTTTATTATGAATCTCATTCACATTAAACTATATACTATATCATTCATATCTCATATAAATGACATAAATGCCCTTAAAGTGAAATTGAACACTTCAATTTCATACCAAAACATTAACCCTTCTTTTAACCTGCATTGAGCCAACCGAGGACCTAATAAACCTACGATGATTTGCACCAATGATCCGAGATTAACTCACAAACTCTTTGACCTTGCTAATCAACATTCATTAGCTACGGTAACACTCCACTATAGCTCGTGTAGCCGCACTCCCGTCGGTCAAGAGAATATTACGTGTCCACCGATATAACCAATACCCATGAGTCGACCCTTCACAGGTTGTTCGTAGACACGGCTGGGTCAAATTACCGTTTTACCCCTGTGTCTACCTCTTGTTCCTTAAGTCCCCACCGCTGAGGTTCAACCATACACAACACCCTTCTGCGGCGGTGAGAAGGAGGCGCCGTTGTCCAAGCCCTAGAGACAAAGACTTTAGGGAACAACCCTCTAGTTTCCCTAAAGGCGGGAACGAGTGAATTCCGCCTCGCGTAGTTAAGTTCCCAGCCCCCTACTTGGTCCCGCCTCTTGAGAAGATAGGCATATTGACGAGTAATCGTGACCACCCTCACCCGCATTAGTCAAAGGGCGGACCCTCAGCGTGAGATGGAGTCCG
Organism: Trichosanthes cucumerina; assembly: GCA_036507285.1. Taxonomy (NCBI): domain Eukaryota; kingdom Viridiplantae; phylum Streptophyta; class Magnoliopsida; order Cucurbitales; family Cucurbitaceae; genus Trichosanthes; species Trichosanthes cucumerina. Next base: position 76,459,500 of record CM071835.1, on the reverse strand, counting down.
TAACACGCTCGGGATTCGTCCCGAGTCATTAATGGTCATCTACGGTTATTAGTCCTCATCACAGCGGTGTTACATCGTGAGGGTCTAATAATTCACGGTCCGATCTTGTACAATCTCATTGCACAGATGCCCCCACTCGCATGTCAACCACATGAACGAGTCATATCACCTCGTTTGTATCTAATACAAAGTGGGTCGCATCCACAGTGTATCCAGGATTAGGTCTCCAACCGTATCCATATACTGTAGACCGTTCGGGTCATTAACTCGAACGTGATCCCTCCTGTGTGTTCACTATACACCGTTCAAGTTCTAGTTCTCTCATAAATTCAATGACCCTGGAGCTTAGTTTATTGGAAAAATTTGTAAATATTGCGAGACACAAAGTAATGAAATAAATAACTCTTATTAATTTCAAACAGTAATTTACAAACACAAGATTAGGACAAAAATCCCATCACTCCAAACTCTTAAATATCCCAAATTTGGCTTATATCCTTTCCACAACTGAAAAGGTGTAATTTTTGTCTTTTCATGTGGGACTCTGTTTAACACATGACAAGCAGTCAAAACCGTTTCACCCCAAAGATTAAAAGAAGAACTTGATTCTAATAGCATAGCATTAGTCAAACCAATTAAGGTTCTATTTTTTCTCTCAGCTACTCCATTAGAACAAGGTGAATATGGTGGGGTAGTCTCATGAATTATTCATAATGATTCAACGTATGAATTGAATTCAAATGATTTATATTCTCGACCTCTATCACTTCTAATTCTTTTAATTTTTTACCAAATTGATTTTCAACTTCGAGGAGAAATTTTTTGAAATTTTCAAAGCATCACTTTTATTTTTCAATAAATAAACATATGTGTATTTTGAAAAATCATCAATAAAAGTGATAAAATATCTATTTCCTCCTCTAGTTAAAACCCCCTCAAATTCACACAAGTCTGTATGAATTAACTCTAATAATTCGGTATTTCTTTCAACACTTTTATAAGGTCCTTTAGTGATTTTAGTTTTACTGCGTATTTCACATTTCTCAAAATTATTTTTTAAACTAGGAATTAACCCAAGACTACTCATCACTTACTATTTATGTGACACAAACGAGCATGCTAAAAATTCAAAGAAGAAAGCGTATAAATCGAACTGGTTGATGCTTTATTAATATACTCAATATTCAATTGTAACATTCCATCACAAGCATAACCTTTTCCAACAAAAATTTCCTTTTTAGTTATCACATATTGATTAGATTCCATAGTATGTTTAAAGCCAACCTTATTAAGAAAATAACTTGACATTAAATTCTACCTCAGGGAGGGTGTATAAAGCACATCTTTCAAAATTAGAACCCTTCCCGAAGTGAATTTTAATTCAACCTCACCAGTTCTCATAATTTGAGTAGTATATAAGAATCACCAAGCATTATTGTTTTAGGCTACTTAAAAGGAGTATAAACTTTGAACCAATCTCTATCATAACAGACATGTTTATTGGCTTCAGAATCAGCCTACCATCTTTCAACACTTTGAACCACAAATGGTTCTTCAGTAACATTAGCCTGAGGTACAGGTTCATGTTTCCGAAAATTTACAAAATCGAGCAATATGCCCACTTTTGTCAGAAACAAACCAAACAACTTTTGAGTGTTGAAGATAAACTTGATTTTTATTCAATTAGCTTGAATTTTTCTTATAAGAAAATTGAAGTTTATTATTTTTTTTTCATATAACTCTTCTTTGGCTTTAAATGACTATTTTTAGAGATCTGATCCTTAGGTAAACTATCATTAGAAGATATTAGATTTACCTTAATGGGATTTTCACTGCTCTCTGGAATCAATGCATCTAGCCCTCTTTCCACTTTCACATCAAATATACTCTGCAATATTTTCCATATTTTCTCTGCAAATCTAAAAATAGTATGATAATAATCATAAAAATAATCAACACAACAACTTAAAAGAGAATATAGGTAATTATACTCATTTGTCTCATGTTTATCAAATTTCTCTTGGTGTTCCATGAACTCTTCAGTGTTCTTGTTTTCAGTATCAATCTTCTTTGGGGTTTTCCTGTGAGGACATAGGCCACTTTGAGAAGATTAAGGTAGAACAACACTTTTCCCTTCCATCTCTTAAAATGTGCTCCATAAATCGAAAAGGCTTGTTGAGATCTCCAACATTCTCATTAGACTTCTCAATTGTAGACTCCATGTTTAATCTCCTTAAAATTGTTAGGGGAATTACAAATAACAGAGGAAAATAGAGAAACAAATTGAGAAGCAACTACGTAAACAATCAGGTTGAGGCGCGGGTATCTCGCTCTCTTTAAGGAGATTCAAGCCCTCTGCGGTGTATATTTATTTATCAACCACCTGCAATGATCTTCTCTCGACTCGCCCCTCCGAGATACAACAACCCAACTGAAACGTTGTGTAGCTCAAACCACTTTGCACTAAGAGGTTGAGCTCAAAGCTCCACAACAAAGAACACGCTTCTTTTGGTCAATTTGCTCTTAAAAGAGCAAAGTAGAGAATATGAAAATTAAAGAGAAAGAACTTGAAGAATTGATGTATATTGAAATGGTTTGTGAGGTATGTATTTATAGGACTTTTTAGATCTATAAAATTAATGCATAATTAAATTTGTTAAACTTTTAACTTTTTTCACAAATACGTTTTGCTTATTTTTTTTAAAGAAAAAACTCTCATTTAAAACCTTGAAACTCATAATACATAATACATAAATATTAAAATGTTACAAAATTTTGTATGACAGGAAACAAAATTCCTCTGTGTGGAGACCGAAACAAGTGATGTGCCGCTGTAAGATTTGGGTTGGCTAAGCCCTGATTTGACTTGGAAAATGTGTAACGCTTTGCAATTTAGGTATGGTAATTTCATCATTTTGAGTTATTTTAAAATTTCGTGACCAAAGCAAGTTAATTAAGTTCTGTTTAGGTTATTAGACGAAGTTTATTTTAAAGTCCCAATTTCAATAATTTATAAGCATAGTATATGTTGGATTTTAGTTTAAGTTTGAAAACCCAATACTTACTCTAAGATTGTCCTCTTAAGATTCAAATAGGTTTGGAAAATAATTTAGGAGATTTTAGTTTAGTTGGCCTTGATCGTTATAAGAAGGAAAAATGGGTTTAAAAAAAAATAGAAAATTTATGGCCTATTTGGTAAGTAATCTGAACACAGAAATTTGAAAACAAGATATTCAATGAAAACAAATTTGTATTTCATGTTTTCAGATATGTGTTTGATAGCAAATTTAGAAATTGAATCCATTCTAAACAATTGTTTAAAGTGTGTCTCATAACATCCTTATAGATCTTAAAATTAGTTGTAGTTGTCAAACTAATTATTAGATTGAATATAAGTCATTATTAATTAATTTATGAACATGATTTTTCTAAATTTTATAAAATTATCATTTTATGAATTATATTATATAATTTATACTATATTATATTTTATATATTTTAATTTAACCAAAGTAAATTGAGTTTATAACCTGAAATATTGTATGAAAACATAAAAATGTTGTTTTTAGAATAATTTCTACTATTTGGATCACATAATTCGAAAACATATATTCACTGAATTGTGAATCTGAAAACATAAAACAGAATCCGAATTGCATGCGAAACAGATCCTTAGAAAACGCTAATTCCCTTTCTTTTTCTCTTTTCTTCTCTCCCTACCTCTCCATTCTCCTTCATAAAAGAAAAAAGAAAAAGAAAAACAACCCTCCCCTTTCATCTTCTTCTTCACTGTCACACGAAGAAACAACCATGCGTCGACGATTACGTAGAACTCACGAGGCAACAGTGTCTGATTCGGCGTTTTGGCTCGTACCCATGCGTTTCTTTCTCTTCAACAAGGTTTGAACTATATCCTTGTTAATTGATCTTAATTTTTGATTGCCCATGCCTAATTTAGCCTTAAGTCGAGTTACCCATAGGCCCTTATAAGACGGTTTGGAAAAATTGAACAAATTCCCACACTGTCCAACAAGTATTCGGGCTTCTTCTGTGTATCTCGGTAAGTTTTTGTTGGGGGAATTACAAATAACAGAGGAAAATAGAGAAACAAATTGAGAAACAACTACGTAAACAATCAGGTTGAGGCGCGGGTATCTCGCTCTCTTTAAGGAGATTCAAGCCCTCTGCGGTGTATATTTATTTATCAACCACCGGTGCATCAGTCTTCTCTGGCCTGTCCCCTCCAGGATACAACAACCCAACTGAAACGTTGTGTAGCTCAAACCACTTTGCACTAAGAGGTTGAGCTCAAAGCTCCACAACAAAGAACACCCTTCTTTTGGTCAATTTGCTCTTAAAAGAGCAAAGTAGAGAATACAAGAATATAGAGAAAAAATGAGCTTAAAGATGGGATAATATTGAAATGTTTGAAATGAGGTATTTATACTAAAATTTTAGATCTAGGAATTTAATTATAATACTTTTAACCTCCCTTCAATTGAATAAACAAATACGTTTATTCTTTTTATAAAATAAAACCTTTATTATTTAAAAAGTAAAAACTCATAAATAATAATAAATATTAAAATGTTACAACATTCCCCCACTCATTTTAATATTTAAAATAATCAAAATCAATTGACCAAGAGAAAGATAATTATGCATCATAAAGGTGTGACTCTGCATTGAACCTTTACTAGTGAAATAATAATCTCTACTCCAGCGTTAGTAGTGATCTTTGACTTGAACTCTAACACTTAAGGGAAAATAGAAGAATTATTATCCACACATAATTATCCAGGTGTTGACATAAGCTTTATTGGTTAGCACATTATGGCCCTGTGCTGATCCCAGAATTTCATGAGCGTTTTTGAGAATAAGCCCCATATCCTCATAGAGAGCGGCCTCACTCTCACACTCATATAGGTAAAATCATCAAGAAATTTGCTCCTATATAACAACGACACCCCACTCATAAGAGCTACAGATTTTATTAAGAGTTTATTTAAAAACTCAACCCTCCACTACGTTATAGGATAAATGCACTCACATCATAGGGATGGATAAATATGTAAAGATAGTGCATTTTTACGGCCACCTTATAATTCGTTTTTCCCTTTGAACCCAATTCTCAGGATCTCTGATCACTGGGTGGGTATCCTTATATATGGCTCATGACAATTATAAGGGCTTCAACCCCATCCCCCTCGATGTGTTCCAGACTCTTTCTCTATTCAAGGCCTTTGTGAATGGATCTGCAAGATTATCACAAGATTTAATGTAATTCACATTAATAATCCCATTACTCAAATAGGATCTCACAGTACTGTGTTTTCTTCTTATAGGTCTGGATTTACCGTTATAAAAACGATTTTTTACTCTACCAATTGCGGCAGTGCTATCACAATTTATCAAGATAGGAGGTATTGGTTTCTCCCACATAGGAATCTCATATAATAAATCTCTTAGCCAACTTGCTTCCTCACTTGCTGAAGCTAAAGCAATAAGTTCTGCTTCCATGGTAGAGTTGGCAATAATTGTTTGTTTTTTAGATTTCCAACAAATAGCACAACCTCCCAAGGTAAAAAGATACCCTGCGGTAGATAAAGAATCACCTGACAATGTATTCCAGTCAGCATCAGAAAATCCTTCAACAACAGCAGGATATTTTTTATAAAATAAGCCATAGTCTTTTGTTCCCAAAAGATATTTCATAACACGGTCTATGGCATGCCAATGTTCTTTACCTGGCTTACTCGTAAACCTGCTAAGAACTCCTACTGCATATGCAATGTCAGGTCTAGTACAATCAGTTGCATATCGTAGGCTACCAATCACGCTAGCATACTCCTTTTGATTAAGTACATCACTTTCATTTTCAATGGGAAACAAGTGAACACAAGAATCAAATGGAGTAGACACATGTTTACAATCAAAATAATTGTATTTTCTGAGTATTTTCTCTATATAATGTGATTGGTCAAGAAAAAATCCATCTGAGGTTCTCGTTATTTTCATACCCAGAATAAAATTAGCCTCACCAAGATCTTTCATGTCAAAATGACTTCTCAATAAATTTTTTGCTTCATTTATAACAAAAATATTTGAGCCAAAGATCAATAAATCATCAACATATAGGCTAATAATAACATGTGATTTTTCCCATGATTTATAATAGATGCATTTATCACATTCATTTGGTTTATAACCATTATTTAGCATGCAAGAATCAAATTTTTCATGCCACTGCTTTGGAGCTTGTTTTAAGCCATATAGGGATTTAGTAAGCTTACACACTTTGTTCTCTTGCCCAGGCTCTATAAAACCTTCAGGTTGGTCCATGTAAATTTCTTCTTCTAAATCACCATTTAGAAAGGCTGTTTTCACATCCATTTGATGAATATTCATATTAAATATTGCAAATATTGCAATTAGCAATCTAATAGATGTGATTCTTGTAACCGAGAAAATGTATCAAAGAAGTCTAAGTCTTCCTTTTGTTTAAAACCTTTTTGCGACAAGTCTAGCTTTATACTTGTCTATACTACCATCCGGTTTCAATTTTTTCCTCAGGACGCATTTACATCCTATAGTTTTAAAGCCTGGTGGTAAATCAACTAATTTCCAAGCTTTATTAGAAATAAGTGATTCCATTTCATCATTTACAACCTCTTTCCAGAAAATCTCATCTGGAGATGATAAAGCTTCAGAAAAGAAATTGGTGTTTCTTGAATATTATAAACATAAAAATCGGGACCAAAATCTTTCACGCTTCTTGCTCTTTTACTTCTCCTTAATTCAACTTGAGAGTTGTTTTCATTATTATCACTAGGGGTAGAAGAATCAAACTTAGAGAAAGTTTGTTCACAATTTTGACCCCCACTATTTCTTGATTTAAAAGGAAATTTTTCTTCATGAAAAATTGCATAATTTGATTTAAAAATCACATTATGTTCAATATCAAGAAATCTATATGTTGTACTATGAGCTGCATATCCAAGGAAAACACAAGTGGTAGCTTTAGACCCTAATTTAGGTCTTTTTGGATCTGTTAGCCTCACAAAAGCCAAACATCCCCAAACTCTTAAATATCCCAAATTTGGCTTATACCCTTTCCACAACTGAAAAGGTGTAGTTTTAGTCTTTTTATGTGGGACTCTGTTTAACACATGACAAGCAGTCAAAACCGCTTCACCCCAAAGATTAAAAGAAGCACCTGATTCTAATAGCATAGCATTAGTCAAACCAATTAAGGTTCTATTTTTTCTCTCAGCTACTCCATTAGAAACAGGTGAATATGGTGGAGTAGTCTCATGAATTATTCCTAATGATTCAACGTATGAATTGAATTCAAATGATTCATATTCTCGACCTCTATCACTTCTAATTCTTTTAATTTTTCTACCAAATTGATTTTCAACTTCGAGGAGAAATTTTTTGAAATTCTCAAAAACATCACTTTTATTTTTCAATAAATAAACATGGGTGTATTTTGAAAAATCATCAATAAAAGTGATAAAATATCTATTTCCTCCTCTAGTTAAAACTCCCTCAAATTCACACAAAGTCCAGTATGAATTAACTCTAATAATTCGGTATTTCTTTCAACACTTTTATGAGGTCCTTTAGTGATTTTAGCTTTACTGCATATTTCACATTTCTCAAAATTATTTTTTAAACTAGGAATTAACCCAAGACTACTCATCACCCCCACATACTTTATATTTATGTGACACAAACGAGCATGCCAAAAATTCAAAGAAGAGAGCATATAAATCGAACTGGTTGATGCTTTATTAATATACTCAATATTCAATTTGAACATTCCATCACAAGCATTACCTTTTCCAACAAAAATCCCTTTTTCGTTATCACATATTGATCGATTCCATAGTTTGTTTAAAGCCACCTTATTAAGAAGATAACTCGACATTAAATTCTTCCTCATGGAGGTCAGATAAAGCACATCTTTCAAAATTAGAACCCTTCCAGAGGTGAATTTTAATTCAACCTCACCAGTTCCCATAATTTGAGTAGTATGAGAATCACCAAGCATTATTGTTTTAGTCTCCTTAAAAGGAGTATAAACTTTGAACCAATCTCTGTCATAACAGACATGTCTATTGGCTCCAGAATCAGCCCACCATCCTTCAACACTTTGAACCATATAAATATCTGTTATCATAGCCACAAATGGTTCTTCATAACAACATTTGCACCGAGGTACAGGTTCATGTTTCCGAAATTTGCAAAATCGAGCAATATGCCCATTTTTGCCACAAACAAAGCAACCGGCTTTTGAGTGTTGAGGATAAACTTGATTCTTATTCACTTGGTTTGGATTTTTCTTATAAGAAAATTGAGGTTTATTATTTTTTTTCATATAACTCTTCTTTGGCTTTAAATGACTATTTTTAGAATCGACCCTTAGGTAAATTATCATTAGAAGAGATTAGATTTACCTTAGTGAAATTTTTTCGTTGTCTTCTTGAATCTACGCATCTTGCCCTCTTGCCTCTTCCTCCACGCGAATCACGAGTAATTAGCATTTCTAGAGAAATTTCTTTTTGCTTATGACGCATATTTTTTTGAAATTCTCTCCATGATGGTGGAAGCTTGTCAATTATTCCAGCAACAATAAGATTGTCTCCAATCTTAATTCCTTCAGATGTTACTTCAGCTATTATCATCTGAAAGTCTTGTGCCTCTACTCTACTACGATTTTCCATCTATCATTTGGAATCGAAAGAAGCGACTTGCAGAAGATATTTTTCGCACCGCTTCTTTCAGTATCATATTTGTTCTGCAAAGCTTTCCATATTTTTTTGACAGATGTGAAAGTAGTATCATAATAATCATAAAAATGATCAGCAAGACAATTTAAAAGATAGTACCGACATTTGTACTCATCTTTCTCATACTTATCAATTTTCTCTTGATGCTCCATGAACTCTTCAATGCTCATGTTTTCAGTATCAATCTTCTTTGGGTTTTTTTCTGTGAGGACATAGGCCACTTTGAGAAGATTAAGGTAGAACAACACTTTTCCTTCCATCTCTTAAAATGTGCTCCTTAAATCGAAAAGGCTTGTTGAGATCTCCGACGTTATTATTAGGTTTCTCAATTGTAGACTCCATGTTGACTCTCCTTAAAATTGTTGGGGGAATTACAAATAACAGAGGAAAATAGAGAAACAAATTGAGAAACAACTACGTAAACAATCGAGTTGAGGCGCGGGTATCTCGCTCTCTTTAAGGAGATTCAAGCCCTCTGCGGTGTATATTTATTTATCAACTACCGGTGCATCAGTCTTCTCTGGCCTGTCCCCTCCAGGATACAACAACCCAACTGAAACGTTGTGTAGCTCAAACCACTTTGCACTAAGAGGTTGAGCTCAAAGCTCCACAACAAAGAACACCCTTCTTTTGGTCAATTTGCTCTTAAAAGAGCAAAGTAGAGAATACAAGAATATAGAGAAAAAATGAGCTTAAAGATGGGATAATATTGAAATGTTTGAAATGAGGTATTTATACTAAAATTTTAGATCTAGGAATTTAATTATAATACTTTTAACCTCCCTCCAATTGAATAAACAAATACGTTTATTCTTTTTATAAAATAAAACCTTTATTATTTAAAAAGTAAAAACTCATAAATAATAATAAATATTAAAATGTTACAACAGTTTTGACACACTATTAGACTTTTTTTAAACTTGATTAAATTAGTATAGACCCGCCTCTAAACTTTAGAGACTCTTTCTTGTAGCTTTATACTGATTCGAACACCTTCAGACAATTAACATCAAACGTAAAGGCTCTTCCGGTAAGTTTTAGTGAGTTTTAGACCTTCCACATTCACTTTAGGTGTTACAACTTAGTTTTTATTGCGTCAGAGCATTTTGTTTGCAGTTTCAACCCAAATTAATCTCATTCGAACACTCCTAGCACGTGTTTGAACTCGCTCGAAGGAGTTTGGTGAGTTTCATACACATTTGGTACTCTTTCAATTTCATTTAAAGTGTTTTAAAATATGGTTTACTTGTCCCTAACTATCGACCCATGCCTCCAATAATTTCGTTTTAGTTTACTCATAAGCCATCAAAGTCAAATTAGCGAAAGAGGGTTGGTTCGAATACGAACAAGAAAGGTTCCTAGTCATTTTGTAAGTCTAAGTGTTTTTTAATCTATTTTGAATCTTTGTAAAGGTCGTAAAGTAGGGTACAACCATTGGGAAGTCTTTTCTTGTTGTTTGAAAGCAGTTTGGAGACCTTTCGAACACCCACCAAAGCATTAACATCATCTGACAAGGACTGAGGTATATTTTGGTAAGTTATGGTTGAACACCTTTTTGGTTAACCCCTTGCGAGCTTGCTTTAATATGCCTAGTTTGGACTCTTTGTTTTAGGATTCATATTAGCTTTAGGCTGGTTAAGGTACGTTCAAGGACTTTTTAGGTAAGGTCAATCTTCCTAAACATCCTTTTGAATTCGATTAGGGGCTTCAAATTAGCGTTTGACCTGTGAACCTTGTTTTAGTGGTTAGGAGGCTTTGTGGTTATCTTGAGAGTGTTTTAGGACGTTGTTGCTAAAAGGGGTGTGTGAATTTTGTCCATAAAAACATCTTGTCTTGTGCAAGTATACACAGTTTTTGCAGCAAATGATAAGTAAAATTAATCATCTCCTCAGGAATTAGTGAATTGAAGTCTTACTAAAATTGAATTAACTTCAATGAAACAGAGAGATAACCATGAATTCAAATGGATGCTTGACACTTCAAAGTAAAAAAAAAAAACAAACTAACAGGAGGACAAAACTGAAAAATCACAGATCTACTGAATAGCAGAAAGAACAACTTAGATCTATCTTGCTCCAACACTTAATGTAAGTTCATCACAAACTCTACTCAGAGATCTTAAACAGAGACAACTAATTCCCATTTCATTACCTCTCCCATGTTTCTCTCCTTACATTCATTTGGTGAGCTAGGTATCCCTAGTATCCTCAATTACCTTGGGGTTTACCCATAATTAGGACTAATGCTAATCAATGAAATCAGTTTATCCTTCCTCTTCCCAAATTCAGAATAAACACAACTGAAATCAGTTGGCCAGAAGAATTCCAGTTAAATTAAACACACAAAGATTAGAAGTGAGGATGATGCAAACCATACTATATCATTCAACTCAATTCCATAAGAACTTCCCTAATTTTTACCCCAAACTACCTTTAGTTCATGGCAAAGAAACATAAACGATAAATGAAACTTAAATTAAACTGAAAAGACATTAGAAGGTCTAAATGAGAAACAAGAGTTCTTAAATGAAAATAAAAATAACAAAAGAAATGAAATAACAACATAGAATTAAAGATAAGACAAGTTGCAGCTCCCAATGGTTGAGAGAAATCTTCTTTTCCAAGATGTTTTTCTCCAATTAGCAGATCTCCTGATTCTCGTCTTCTTTTCTCTATATAGTACCCAAAAAGCTAATCTTATCATAAAAGGCCCTCACTAACTCACCCTCTCTCAAAATGGAAAAAAAAGGGACTTAAATACATCCTCCCAAAATTAGAATCAAGGCTTTAGTGGAAAAAAACACTTCCTGTGGCAGCCTCCAATTGGTCGAGCTAGGGTTAGCTAGCAGATTCATTAATTGATGTGACTTCCACGTCTTCCTATTGCTTACACTTTTCAACTGACACATTAAGGGGTTCAACATTCCTTCCAATTCTTTGCTCTAACAATTGGAACATTGTTGCGACCTTACAGATGCTCCAATAATTAGTGTTTTCTTTTCCTTTGAAACAAGTGCTACAACATTCCTTTTAGCTCTTCATCACTTTGGTCCAAATTTTGCAACAATTCCTCCTTCAAAGATCACAATAACACAAATCAGGTAAAAGATTTCACTTAGAGCAACAACAAGAGGACTTTATCAATTCAAAAGATTTTTGTTACTCTAATAATAACTTCTGGCTAAGAAAAGCAATAAGTTTTACTCAAAGAGACAGAACTCACTACAAACAATCCACTTAATAACTCTCTTTTGTAGAGCTACCAAGATCTATCATTATAACCTTGGAACTTAGTTCATTGGATTTAGGTTTCTGTGCGAGAATATAATAAATAACTCTTTATTTATTTAAATAACATTATTACAAAACTACACTTGTTTAGGGCATAAACTCCAACAGTCTCCCACTTGACCTAAGGCTAGTGGAGAACATAATAAACATTACAGTAATGTAAATAGAATAAACTAAGGCACTTGAATACCTTTTGTACAATATACTCTCACTTTCCCTAGTTAGGGTAAGACACGTAGACCTAAACCTTCTAGGTGACTCTCAAACACTTTAGCCGTGAAAGCCTTTATAAAGGAATCAACAGTATTGTGCTCCGAAGCTATCTTCACGACAATCACGTCTCCTCGATACACTATCTCCCGAATTAGGTGATACTTCTGCTCAATGTGTTTACCCGTCTTATGACTTCAGGGTTCCCTCGAATTTCCCACAATACCAATGTTATCACAATAAAGTGTGATTGACAAACTCATATTTGGAACAATTTCCAAATCCATCATGAATTTCCTTAGTCATACGGCTCTTTAGCTGCTTCACAAGCTGCTACATATTCGGTTGCCACAGTTGAATCTGCGATGCATCCTTGTTTGATGCTTCGCCAAACTACAGCTCCTCCGTTAAATGTGAAAACTAGCCCTGACGTAGATTTCTTAGCATCTTTGTCGGTTTGAAAGTCAGAATTTGTGTATCTTGTAAGGGTCAAATCCTTAGCTCCATACTGAAGCATATAGTCCCTCGTTCTCCGAAGATACTTGAGGATTTTTTTAACTGTCGTTCAGTGTTCTAGTCCTGGGTTGGATCGATATCTACTGACCATTCCTACTGCAAAGCAAATGTCCGACCTAGTACACAACATAACGTATATCAGGCTCCCAACAGTTGATGCATAAGGAATTCGTCTCATGTCCTCAACTTCTTGAGGTGTCTTAGGACACTGTTCCTTAGACAAATGAACCCCGTGCCTGAAAGATAATAGACCTTTTTTGGAGTCTTGCATTTTAAATCGTGACAACACTTTGTCGATGTAAGATGTTTGAGACAATACTAGGGCTTTATTCATGCGATTCCAGAAAATCTTGATTTCAGGAACAAACTGCGCCTCTCCCAAATCTTTCATTTGGAATTGCGTCGTAGCTAACCATTTCTTAATGTTAGTAAGATAATTTACATCATTCCCAATGAGCAGGATATCATCCACATATAAGACTAGGAATGTGACAGAACTATTGATGATTTTCTTGTAGATACAAAGTTCATCATCATTTTGGTCAAAACCATAAGATTTGAATGTTTCATCAAACCTTATGTTCAAGGATCTAGAAGCTTGTTTCAGTCCATAAATGAACTTTTTAAGCTTGCAAACCTTTTGCTCTTGTCATTGTTCTATGAACCCTTTGCGTTTGTCCATGTAGATGTTTTCGTCAAGATGACTATTCAAAAATGTCGTCTTGACATCCATCTGTCATACCTCATAGTCATAATATGCGGCAATGGCAAGTAGGATTTGGATAGACTTTACCATAGCAACAAGCGAAAAGGTCCTCATAGTCAACCCCTTCAACCTGGGTATAACCCTTTGCTACTAGTCTAGCTTTAAAGGTTTGCACCTTTTCATCTACACCATGCTTTCTCTTGTAGATCCACTTACAACCTATGAGTTTTACCCCATCAGGTTTATCTACAAGATCCCAAACAGAATTGAAGTGCATAGACTTCATTTCTTGGTTCATGGCTATGACCCATTTGTCTTTGTCTTTGTCAACCATTGCTTGGTTATAAGTCAATGGATCCTCACAATTCATGTTTGGAACAACTTTCAAATCCATCATGAACTTCCTAAGCAAAACCACCTCCTTAGTTGCTTCACAAACTACTACATACTCGGCTTCCATCATGGAATCCATGATGCATCCCTACTTGATGTTTCACCATACTACAACCCCTCCGTTAAGAGTGAACATTGACCCTGATGTGGATTTCCTAGAATCCTTATCAGTCTGAAAGTCAGAGTATGTGTATCCCGTAAGGATTAAATCCCTATTTCCATACACAAGCATGTAGTCCCTTGTTCTCGTAAAATACTTGAGGATTCTCAATGAGTAGGATATCATCCACATACAATATCAGAAATGCGACAGTACTGTTGATGATTTTCTTATAGACACAAGGTTCATCAATATTTTGATTAAAACCATAAGATTTGATAGCCTCATCAAACCTTATATTCCAAGACCTCGAGGCCTATTTTAGTCCATAAATAGACCGTTGAAGCCTGCAAACCTTTTGCTCCTAGCCTTGAAAAATGGATCGTTTTAGTACATAAATAGATCGTGTGATCATAAATAATTTTCTAAAAAATTATTGGATCTCACAAAAGTTTTTGTGAGAAACTAATACAAGGTTTTTATGAATTTCAGCAAACAGGTCGAGTTCAATCATAACACTTTTAGCCTCAGATCAACTAATCGGTGACAATTACCAAACGTGGAAAACACAATATCTACACAATCTTGGTAACGAACGACCTAAAGTTCGCGCTCACTGAAGAGTGTACTCATGTGCCAAGCTCGACTGCGACACGAAGTGTTCATGACGCATACGATATGTGGATCAGATCCAATGAAAAGGCCAAGGTCTATCTCTTAGCCAACTTATCTAAAGTTTTGGCTAAGAAACACGAGAGCATGGTCACCGCTAAGGATATCAGGGATTCGTTGCAGGAAATGTTTGGACAACAGTCCTTTTAGGTCTGACACGATGCTCTCAAGCACATCTTCTATGCACAGATGAAAGAGGGAACATCTGTCAGGGAATATGTTCTCGACATGATGGTACATTTTAATTTGGATGAGATGAATGGAACTTCTATCGATGAGTCGAGTCAAGTCGCTTTATCTTGGAGACTCTTCCGAAAAGTTTTTTGTAGTTTCGTAGCAACGTTGTTATGAACAATATAAGCTACAATCTGCCCATCATTCTTAATGAACTACATACCTTTCAGTCCTTGATGAAAGTTAAGGGACAGGAAAAGGAGGCAAATGTTGCCTTTAGGTTCTTCCATAGAGGTTCGACCTTGGGGACCACGTCTGTAGCTTCGTCTGCTTCAGGCCCAAAAGAGAAGAATAAGAAAATTAAGAAGGTTGGGAAAGCTGACCACGTTGCCGCCCACAAAGGCAAAAAGGTCGAGGAAGTTACAAAAAAAATAAAAGTGTTTCTACTGCAACGGGGACGAGCACTGGAAATGAAACTGCCCAAATTCCTTGCCGACAAGAAGAAAGAAGGTAAATGTTATTCACTTGTTGTAGAAACTTGTTTAGTGGAGAGTAGTGATTCTGTTTGGATACTTGATTCAGGCGCCACTAACCATGGTTGTTCTTCTTTTTAGGGAATTAGTTCCTGGAAGCGACTGCAAGAAGAGGAGATAATGCTCAAAGAGGTTGTCTCAATCGTAGCAGTGGGCACGGTAAAGCTGCACTTTGGCAGGAAACATATTTTGTTAGAAAATTTGTATATAGTACCAGAGTTTACTAGAAACCTTGTTTCTATTTCTTATCTCATAGAACAATGTATTTATGTTTCTTTTGATATGAATAAAGCGTTTATTTTTATCAAAAGTGTAGAAATTTGTTCTGCTTCACTTGAGAATAATTTGTATGTTGTAAGGCCCAATTCGGTCAAAATGGTTTTGAATACTTAATTGTTTAAAACATCAAAAACACAAACAAAAATATTAAAGGTTTCTCCTAAATAAAATATTCATCTTTTGCATCTAAGGTTATGTCACATTAATCTAAATAGAATTGAGAGACTAGTGAAGAATGAACTTTTAAGCAAGTTAGAAAAAAGTTCTTTGTCAGTGTGTGAATCATGCCTTGAAGGCAAAATGACCAAACGACCTTTTAGTGGAAAAGGTTATAGAGCCAAAGAGCCTTTGGAGCTAATACATTCTGACCTTGGTCCGATGAGTGTTAAAGCCAGAGGAGGCTATGAATATTTCATCTCTTTTATAGATGACTATCCGAGATATGGGTACGTTTACCTAATGCATCATAAGTCTGAAGCTCTTGAAAAGTTCAAGGAGTACAAGACAGAGGTAACCAATTAGGTAAACGATCAAAACACTTCGATAAGTCTGAAGCTCATGATAGAACATGGAATTACTCCCAACTCTCAGCACCTGGTATGCCACAACACAATGGTATATCGGAGAGAAGGAATATAATCCTGTTGGATATGGTTCGGTCAATGATGAGTTACGCTCATCTCCTGGCTCGGTTTGGGGTTACGCAGTAGAGACTACTGATAACTCGCCTTAAGAGAGTTCTTTTACTAGAATTTTAGTGCTTCATTCACTTGAATTGCATACAATTTATTGAGCCTCATGTTAATTTATTCCTGAATTATGTGTGTTAGCTTTAAAATCTTGAATTTAAGCATTAGGTTCGAAAAGAATTAATTTTGATGTTTTTGTGCTTTAATTTAAGAAATTTAGGAAAATAAGCTAACGGTTAATTAAAGACCGGAATTTGAGATTTTTCTTAACTCCAAAAATCCTTGCATATTTAGTTTGATTTATAATTGACTTCATGAATTTATTTGAGATTTTTCTATGTGCAGGAGATGTATAAAAAATTACGGGAGTCTCCAAAGGCATTTAGAAATTTTACCCGAAGGATAAGATGGTCTTTTTACCCCTAAGGGAATTTTTGTAAGTTTTGGGTTAGGGCAACATCATCTTATAAGGAGGCTAGGGTTTACAAGTTGAAAAAGGAAGGCAAAAAACGTGGAGAAGGGGGTGTGTGCGTTAGAGAGAAAAATCGAGAGTGCCTACCTTTGCTGAAGCGTTTGGGGGAGAAGAAGGTGAATTCTTGAAGGCTTCGTTTTACTGAAGGAAGGTTGCTGCTTTTGGGAGGAAAAGTGTGCCTTTACTGAAGCAATCGAAGAGGAGGAATACATAAAACGTTGGGAGATCAGTGCAATTCAGTTTTTCCCAGACGACGTTCACAAAGTTGTTGTTTTTCGGAGTTCCAACTGTTGGATTTTGCCGATATTTTGTCAGCTTGTTGGGGACTCATAGGGCCTCATTTCGAACGGTTGGATCGTTGTTCAGAGCTTCGGTTTAATTAAACAAGGATTGAATACTTATGCTCTAAACTACAAGTCACCATTCATCAAATGCTTTCTAAGTGGCTCACCCGGGGAATGAAATCTCATGCAGCGGAAGGGTGATTGAATCACCGTGGTATAGTTGCGAAAACCGTTTTCTTCAAATTGAACCATCACATAGTATCTAGGCTAAAAATACAAATTAAAAAGAAAAACTAGTAAGAACCACTTGTTGAAAAATCGACTTCAAGTTTTCCTTCTCCTGTTCACTAACCCTTCGTGATCACGAACTCAACGTCCTCAATCTCCTTGAACGAACAAGCGAATCGGACACCTCCACACAGTTTCTCGGTTGTTCTACATTTGGTAGAAAGAGAGAAGTGGATCTCCATTTGGTGAGAGGGGAGGAGAGATTGAGAGAGAGTTGAGAGAGAATGCAATGCTCTTTGGTGAGAAATCCAAAAAATGAGCAAGAGTCTTATCACTCCTTCTTGCAAAGGAGTTTATATAATGCTGATAGGTGAAGTTGAAATCTTCACTTATTTACCATTTTACTATAACCATAGGTTATGAAAATCATATTTGCATAAGCACATATAATAAGATATCTCATATCTCATTTTACAAATCACATTTGTATAATTGTGGATTTTTAAATTGAATCACATTCAATTTAATTTCTCTCATTCTAATTTCTCCAAATTAGCCCTAATTAGACAATTAGGCTAACCTATAGTTTATTATGAATCTCATTCACATTAAACTATATAAGATGTCATTCATATCTCATATAAATGACATAATTACCCTTTAGTGAACTTGAACACTTCAAATTCACACCAAAACTGTAAACCTTCTATTAATCCATTTTGAGCCAACCGAGGGACCTAGACCTACAGGGACAAGCTCCAATGATCCGAGACTAACCTGTCAAACTCTTTGACCATGTTAATCAACATTCATTAGCTACGGTAACACTCCACTAAAGCCCGTAGCTGCACTCCCGTCACAGTAAGACAAGTTGTGTCCACTAATATAACCAATGTCCATGAGTCAACCCTTCACAGGTTGTTCGTAGACACTGCTGGGTCAAATTATCGTTTTACCCCTATGTCTACTTCTTGCTCCTTAAGTCACTGCTCCTCTAATGAACAACAACGTTGTAATGGTCCAACCATACACAACACCCCTCTCGGACCAGTGAGAGGGTGGGGCGCCCGTTGTCCAAGCCCTGGAGACAACACTTAAGGGAACAACCTCTCTAGTTTCCCTAAAGTCAGGAACGAGTGAATTCCATCTCGCATAGTTAAGTTCTCAGCTCCCCACGTGATCCTGACCCTAGGAAGATAGGCATATTGGGTGAGTAACTGTGACCACCCTCATCCGTACTAGTCAAAGGACAGACCCCCGCAGATAGGAGTCCGTAACACGCTCAAGATTCAGGTCGAGTCAATAATGGTCATCTACGAAGTTATTAGTCCCATACTATTAACGGTGTTACATCAGTAGGTCTAATAATTCACGGTCCGATCTTGTACAATCTCATTGCACAGGTGCCCCCACTCGCATGTCAATCACATGAACTAGTCAGATTACCTCGTTTGTATCTAATTCAAAGCGGGCCACATCCACAGTGTATCCAGGAATAGGTCTCCAATCCTATCCATATACTATAGACCGTTCGGGTCATTAACTCGAATGTGATCCTCCTTGTGTCTACTACACACCGTTCAAGTTCTAGTTCTCTCATAAATTCAATGACCCTGGAACTTATTTATTGGACAAAGTTTGTAAAATTTGTGAGACACAAAGTGATGAAATAAATAACTCTTATTAATTTCAAATGGTAAAATTACAAACAAAACGAGATTAAGACATACATCCCAGCAAACTCCCACTTTGACTAAGCTAGTGGAGCAAATACATTTCTCAAATGTACAATAGATAACAAAAAAGTAATATAATAAACTAGGACATTGAATACCCGTTAACAATACTTTCACTTTCCCTAGTCAGGAAGCACTCGAAGCCCTAGACTCTTTAGGTGACCCTCCAACACCTTAGTCGTGAGGGGCTTTGTAAATGGATCAGCAACGTTGTGCTTCGACGCTATCTACGTGACTGTCACGTCGTCGCGGTGCACAATCTCCCGTATGAGGTGATACTTTCGCTCAATGTGTTTGCCTCTCTTATGGCTCCGAGGCTCTTTGGAGTTGGCTACAGCACCACTGTTGTCACAAAACAGCGTGATCGACAAGTTCATATTTGGAACAACTTCCAAATCCGTCATAAACTTCCTAAGCCAAACAACTTCCTTTACAACTTCACAAGCCGCAACGCACTCAACTTCCATAGTGGAATCAGCAATGCATCCCTGCTTGATGTTTCGCCATACTACAGCTCCTCCATTTAGAATGAAGGTTGACCCCAAAGTGGATTTCCTAAAATCTTTATCGGTCTGAAAATCAGAATCTGCGTATCCCGTAAGGATCAAATCCCCACTCTCATACACTAGGTTATAGTTCCTCGTTCTCCTAAGATACTTGAGGATTGCATTTACGGTTGTCCAATGATCTAATCCTGGATTGGATTGATACCTACTGACAATCCCTATTGCATAACAGATGTCGGGCCTAGTACACAACATGACATACATTAGGCTCCTGCAACTGAAGCATATGGGATCCGTCTCATATCCTCAAACTCTTGAGGAGTCTTAGACAGGTGAACCCCATGCCTGAAAGGCAGCAAACCCTTCTTGGAGTTATGCATCTTATATCTACACAACATCTTGTCAATATAAGACGCTTGAGCAATGGCCAGCGTTATGTTCTTCCGTTTCTGGACAATCTGGATACCTAGAACATAATGTGTTTCTCCCAAATCTTTCATTTGGAATTGGAAACTATCCATTTCTTTACGTCAGTAAGAAATCCTACCTCATTCCCAATGAGAAGGATATCATCCACGTACAATACCAGAAATGCGACAGTTTTGTCGACAATTTTCTTGTAGACACAAGGCTCGTCAACATTCTGATCCAAGCCATAAGATTTGATTGCCTCATCAAACCTTATATTCCAAGATCTCGAGGCTTGTTTCAGTCCATAAATAGACCTATGAAGCCGACAAACTTTTTGCTCTTGGCCTTGGGTTATGAACCCCTTGGGCTTGTCCATGTAGATGGTCTCGTCAAGGTTGCCATTCAGAAAGGCGGTCTTGACATCCATCTGCCATACCTCATAGTCATCATATGCGGCAACGGCTTGAAGGATCCTGATCGACTTTACCATGGCAACCGCTGAAAAGGTTTCTTCATAGTCAACCCGTTCAACCTAGGTAAAACCTTTGCCACTAGTCGTGCTTTGAAGGTCTGCACCTTCCCATCTACACCACGTTTACGTTTGTTAATCCATTTGCAACCTATAGATTTTACCCCATCAGGTTGATCCACAAGTTCCCAGACATAATTGAAGTACATCGACTCCATTTTCTGGTTCATAGCTTTAATCCATTCGTCCTTGTCAACGTCTGCAATTGCCTGATCATAGGTCAATGGATCCTCGCAGTTATCATCAGGAGTGACGACTTGGGTTTCAGCTAAATCCATGTAACGTTCAAGCTGTCTCACAACCCTCCCAGTACGTCGAGGCATTCCCAACTCTTGGGAACGGACTTGACTAGACGTGTTAGGACCAACAACGCTTGTTGGCGTCCTAGCCCCATCAGCAACTCTTGTTGATATACTGCCCATTTTATTCAACACGATTTTGCTTCTAGGCAAATGATCCCTGACGTGCGCTTCCTCAAGGAAAGTGACGTTTGTCGACACAAGCACCTTATTTTCTTTAGGATGGGAAAACAGACCACCCGTAGTCTCTTTTAGGTAACCTACAAATAGGCACAATTTTGAACGGGGTTCCAACTTCTTCGGGTTTGACACCAACACGTGGGCCGACCATCTCCAAATTCTAAAATGGTGTAAACTGCCTTTTCGTCCATTCCAGAGTTTGCAAGGTGTTTCACAAACACTTTTCGACGGAACATTGTTCAAAATATAAACTGCAGTCTCCACTGCATAACCCCAAAAAGAATCAGGGAGACGAGTATAGCTTATCATCGACCGAACCATGTCCAACAGGGTTCTGTTTCTCCTCTCCAATACACCATTCTTCTGTGGCATACCAGATGCTGAGAGTTGAGACGTAATTCCGTGCTCTATCATATAGTCCTGGAATTCAGTATCCATATACTCTCCACCTCGATCCGATCGAAGTGGTTTTATCGCTTTACCTAATAGGTTCTCAACCTCAGTCTTGTACTCCTTTAACTTTTCAAGAGTTTCAGTTTTCCTATGCATTAGGTAAATATATACCCATACCTTGAATAGTCATCTATAAAAGATACAAAGTATTTGTAGCCCACTCGTGCTTTAGCACTCATCGGACCACCAGAGGTCAGAATGTATAAGCTTAAGGGGCTCTTTGGCTCTATATCATTTTCCACTAAAATGACGTTTGGTCATTTTGCCTTCGAGGCATGACTCACATACCGGTAAAGAGTTTTCTTCCAACTCGCTTAGAAGTCCACTCTTCACTAGTCTCTTAATCCTATTGAGATTAATGTGGCCTAACCTTAGATGTCAAAGATGCGCATTTTCTTTTGGAGAAACTTTTACTCTTTTAGTTCGTGTTTTTGTTGCTTTAAATAATTTAGTGTTCAAAACGCTTTTGACTGAATTTAGTTTCAAAACATACAAATTAGACTCAAGTGAAGCAGAACAAATCAAATTTTCTTTGAAAGAAATAGATGCTTTATTATATAAGAAAATTGAAATACATTGTTCGATAAGGCAGGAAATAGAAACATGATTTCTAGTAAACCCTGAGACTATATACAGATTATCTAATAATAAGTAATTCCTGCCGAAAAAGAGCTTCACTTTGTCGATCGTAGCACTAGAGACAATCTCTCCGGATCCAACCCGTAGAGTCACCTCACCCTCTCGCAGCTGCTGCCAGAAACTAATTCCCTGAAAAAAAGAACAAACATGGTTAGTGGCGCCCGAATCCAATATCCAGGCAGAATCTCTACTCTCCACTAAACAAGTTTCAATTTCACATTTACCTGTATTCTTCCTGTCGGCAAGGAACTTGGGACAGTTTCGCTTCCAGTGGTCGTCCCCATTGCAATGAAAATACTTTCGTTTCTCTGCAACTTCCTTGACCTTTTTGCCTTTTTGGACGGCAGCTCGGTCAGTTTTTTCGTTCTTCATCTTCTTCTTACCTTTTCGGGTGTGAAGGAGCCACAGATTTTGTCCCAAAGGTCGAACCCCTGTGATAGGACCTATAGGCAACATTTGCCTCAGCTTCCGGTGTCCTGATCCTTATTAAGGACTGGAAGTTCTGTAGCTCGTTCAGAAAGGTGGTCAGAGTGTAGCTAATTTTGTTCATAACAACATTGTTACAAAACTGAAGGAAACTCTTCAGAAGAGTCTCCAAGATGAAGCTGACCAAGCTCGACTCATCGATCGAAGCCTCATTCATCTCTGTCAGATTAAAGTGTGTCATCATGTTTAGAACGTGTTCTCGGACAGTCGTCCCTTCTTTCATCCGGGCATTAAAGACGTGTTTGAACGAATCATGCCGAACTTGAAAGGACTGTTGTCCAAACATATCCTGCTATGACTCCATGATCTCCTTAGCGGTGATCATCAGCTCATGCTTTTTTGCCAATACTTTTGATAAGCTGACAATTATGTATATCTTTGCCTTTTCATTGGCCCTGATCCACCGATCGTATACATCATGAACACTTTGTGACGCAGTCGAGCTCGGCAACTGAGGACACTCCTCAGTAAGCACGAACTTAAGGTCGTTGGTTACTAGTATCGTGTTGATATTATTTTTCCAAGTTTGGAAATTATCTCCCACTAATTTGTCCGAAGCTAGTAATGTTATGATTGAGCAAGACATTTTAGCTAAAAAATCAAACTAAAAATTGTGTCAGTCTCGCAAAACCTTTTGAAATCCAATCAAGTTTTAGCAAAAATTAATCCTATGATCCCTAGGTCATTTAAAATTTGCAATGATATCCCAAAGGTTTAGAATGACCGCCACCGAAAGGTGAACAGAAACACCCTTCTTCTAGGACAAGATTTTCTCGACCAGACCCTAATCCCAGAATAAATCTTATTTCATTAGGCGTCTAGTTACCATTATTTGGTCTGAATCTATTAACTCTTAATGAATCCTGTGAGTGTCACCCTCAATTTTTAAGTTTCCAAGTATCCATCCAAACAATAGCCCCTGAAGGGTGAACCAAGAAGGAAAACCAACAAGAAAACTTTATCCCTTTCGGGAATTCACGGTGTTCTGACTCCTATGATCAAGGCCCTCCGAAGGGATTGCCTTGTCCAGGCCAAACTAGCAGGCAGATCATAGGGGTCTCATGGTGTGAATAGAAAGAAGAGACCATGGGTCCCGTTTTCACAGGTCCCACTCCCACTCACTATAAGTACTCTCTCCATCCACCATGGGTCTCGTTTATTTATTAACGCCTCAATAAACGTCGCTCACGATATATAATTTATAAACCTCTGGATTAAATTCACTCACAAGTCGGTTCCAAGGTAGGAGTGTTTTGTTTCCGTCAGCTTAAATACACCTGCCTAGCTAGAACCTTCCTTAGACAGAGTTAAGCTTTAATTATAGTTTATAAATCATATTGATTTCCTAATTCTAATCTTATTAGAACTAGATAACCTAAATCTAATTAATTCCAAGTTCTAAAACCATTTTAAAACTAATTAATTAACCTTAGGTTACATGCATTTCTATGTTATAATGTTTGATCATTCAACGCATGAATAATTGAACATACATAACATACTGGTCACATGAATAAATGCACTTTTATAAAAACTAATATAACCCTTATATTAATTAATTCATACAAACCATATAATATAATACTTATATTATAAAATGATGCATGATTATGCTTAACCTAAGATGGGATTTTAAATCTAAATAGCATACCATATGCACATTTAAATTCATACAACACTTGCATAAATTTAAATAGCAAAAATGAACCAGATTAATTAAAATTAATTATAATTAATATAATCATATTATATCAATTATAATTAATAATAATTAACTAATATACATAATAAAAATTAAAAAAAATGAAAAATTCAACTCCCACGTTGCCACTGCCCCATTTTGCACGCAACTCTTGCAAGAACTGCGCACGGCGTTGAGACGCTATGGCCAGCGTCTCAACGTCGCACCCTCCTTCTCGCGCGCCTCAGCGTCATGCGCGCAACGTTGAGACGATGCGCCTAGCGTCTCAATGTCGCGCCTGCATCAGGCCTTCCTCTGCGAGCATGGCGTTGAGACGCTGATGCACAACGTCTCAACGTTGTGCTCTGTACAGAATATAACACCTTATGTTTTGGCTCGTTTTTGCTTCGTTCTTCACAACAACGCCTTTCCACGAACAACACGGACATATAGACTCAATTTACATTACAAAATGCCCAAAATACCAGACCCTTACATTGAACAATTCAACGAAAGTAATGTAAATCTAAGTGTTAAAGTATGTAAACATCCTATTTTGCAAATCGACAGTTATCACATGAATCGAAAGCATACCCACCCAAATTTTGAGAAATTCAGAACGTAATAGAAAGCAAGACTGACTCTGATACCAATTGAAGGGATCGAATCCCGCAGCGGAAGTAAATTGAATCACGATGCCCACTATTACGTTACATGAATTAACTCAAAAAAAAGGTAAGTTAGGCTAAGCAATTGAGAGAGAAAGAGAAAGTACCTTTGAAGAACTCTTCTTCATGTAATCCTCTCCTTCGAACCCCACGACCGGAACACGAACCGCACACCTCCAAGAAGACTTCTCGGATGTTCTCAAGGTGAGGGAGGATTGTGGGATCCTTTTTAATTTGGTCTAAAGGGTGTTGTAGAGAATTTTGAGAGAGAGAATTTTATTTTGGAATTCTCCAAAATCTAAAAAGTGAGAAGCATGGGTGTAAAATGCATCTCAATGCACTTATTTATAATGGGTGAGGGTGGAGAGAAATTCTCCACCCATAATCCCACTAATTCCACCAATTATGCATTATGCAAATTAAATTTGTATAAATGCATAATATAAGGTATCATATACCTTATTATGCAAATCACATTTGCATAATGTGGAATTAAATTGAATCAAATTAAATTTTTCATCTCTCTCAATATTAATTTCTCTAATTATGTTATAATTCCATAATTAGGAAATAGTATAGTTTATTATGAATCAAATTCACATCAAACTATATATTATATCAATTATATCACATATAATTGACATAAAGTCCCTTTAATTGAATTTGAACACTTCAAATTCATTCCCAACACTTCATACCCTCATTAATTTCATATTGAGCCAACCGAGTGACCTAATGGACCTACAGATCATGAGCTCCAATGATACGAGATTAACTGATCAAATTCTTTGATCCCGTTAATCAACATTCATTAACTACGAGTCACTCCACTATAGACTCGTAGTTGAACTCTTCTCACTGTAGGACAGGTTGTGTCCATTGATATAACCAATCCCTATGAGTAAACCCTTCACAGGTAATTCGTAGTCACAGTTGGGTCAAATTACCATTTTGCCTCTGTGACTACTTCTTGCACCTTAAGTACCATTGATCCTTTAATGAACAACACGTTTATGGTCCTACCATAAACAACGTCTCTCTCGGGTCAGTGAGAGGGTGGGGCCTCGTTGTTCAAGACTTGGATTCACTCCATAAGGGAACAACCTATCTAAATTCTCTAGCTCGGGAGCGAGTGAATTCGTTCTTGCGAAGTTAAGTTCCCAGCTACTTATGAGGTTTTGTCCCTAAGAAGGTAAGCATATTGAGTCGGCAACACCGACCACTCTCACCCGTAATAGTCTAAGGACAAAACCCCATAGACAGGTCTCCGTAACTCACTCAGGCTTAATGTCGAGTCACTAATGATCATCTATAAGTTATTAGTCCTAATCTGTCAACGGTGTTACTAAAGTAGTCTAATAATTCACGGTCCAGTTTTGTACAATCTCATTGCACATGATGCCCCCACTTGCATGTCAACTGCATGAAGAAGTTGGATCGCCTTGTTTGTGTGAAACACAAAGTAGGCCACATCCATAGTGTTACCAGGATGTGGTTTCCAACCTTATCCATGTACTATATACCATTTGGGTCAATTACTTGAACGAGATCCTACCTGTGTGTCCACTACATACCAATCAAGATCTCATATACTTTACCTTAGAGCTTAGTTTATTGGATTTAAGTTTAAATTGCAAGAATACAAGATTTGATGAAAATAGCACTTTATTTATGAACATCAAATAATTACAAACTACACGAGTTCAAGGGTGACAATTTGTGCCATCTCATTCTCCAAAGAATGAGGAAAAGAAAGGCAAAGGAAAGAAGCCACTTGAGGAGGAATAAGTTGAAGTTGAAGTTCCATTGGTTTCACCTTCACCCAAGAAAGGATGTAGGAAATCTAAAGCCAAAGGAAAAGAGAAAGTGTTTGAGGTCGAGCAAGAAGATGAGGAAGTTCACTTCATCCCAAACCAATTCCAATGATAGGGTCCGAGCCAAGTTTGAAGAGCTA
The DNA here is from genome assembly GCA_036507285.1 of Trichosanthes cucumerina. Taxonomy (NCBI): domain Eukaryota; kingdom Viridiplantae; phylum Streptophyta; class Magnoliopsida; order Cucurbitales; family Cucurbitaceae; genus Trichosanthes; species Trichosanthes cucumerina. The sequence continues at coordinate 76,432,617 of CM071835.1, read as the reverse complement.
GTCGCTAGATCCCTATTGATGAAGAAGGGTTTTCGCTAAAATCTCTACACATTATCACCCTTTTTAGCCAAGAATATCCATAATTTGCCCTGGAAAACTTTCTGCAAGATGCTAGAAGGAGTCATTCCCTACATAGTACGGGGGTTCTACGCCAACATCTAGATGTTGTATGATCAAACATCCATTATTCGAGGTGTGCATGTTGATTTTAGTGAGGAGTCTATTAATGCCATGCTTCTTGGGGTGTATGCCCTAAACTCGTGTCGTTTGTAACATTTGATGTATTCATAAATAAAAGTTATTTTTCATCAAACCTTGTATCTCATATTTCAAACTTAATCTAATAAAAAGCTCCAAGGGCATTCATATTTATGAGAGCTTGAACGGTGTGTCAGACACACAGGTAGGATCACGTTCGAGTAAATGACCTGAATGGTATACGGTATATGGATAGGGTTGGGAACCTCATCTTGGTAACATTGTGGATGCGACCCACTTTGTATTTGATACAAACGAGCTGATCCAACTCGTTCATGTAGTTGATATGCGAGTGGGGGCATCCTGTGCAATGAGATTGTGCAAGACTGGACCGTGAATTATTAGACAAACTGATGTAACACCGTTAACAGTTTAGGACTAATAAATTCGTAGATGACCATCAGTGACTCGACCTTAATCCTGAGCGAGTTACGAACTCCTATCTGCGGGGGTTGTCCTTAGACTAGTACGGGTGAGAATGTGCCAGAGTTGCCACTCAATATGCCTACCTTCTTAGGGGCAGAACCACGTGGCACTTAAGGTGCAAGAGGTAGGCAAATGGGTAAAATGGTAGTTTGACCCGGTTGTGACTATGAACGACCTTTGAATGGTTGACTCATGGGCATTGATTATATCAATGGACACAACTTGTCCTACAATGTGGAGAGTGCAGCTACGGGTCTATAGTGGAGTGACCCCGTAGTAAATGAATGTTGATTGACGGGATCAAAGAGTTTGATCAGTCAATCTAGAGATCATTGGAGCTCATGATCAGTAGGTCCATTAGACCCCTCGGTTGGCTCAATTATGGTTTTAATAAGGGTATAAAGTTTGGTTCACATAAAGGGTATTTATGTCAATTATATGAAATATAATTGATATAATATATAGTTTGACGTGAATGAGATTCATATTAAACTTTACTATAGCTTAATTATGGAATTAAGACATAGTTGAAGAAATCAACTTGAGAGATGTGTAAAATTGAATGTGATTCAATTTTAATCCCACATTATGCAAATGTGATTTGTATAATAAGGTATGCGATACCTTATTATATAATTATGCAAATATGATTTGCATATTATATAGTTTGTGGTTAAATGGAAAGTGGGTTGAGAATTTCTCTCTACCCCATCCTATTATAAAAGGATGCTTAGAGATGCAACCCTTAAGTCATTTTGCCTTTTTTTGGAATTCTCACCAAAAGAAAAATTCTCTATTTTCTCAATTCTCTCTACTCTCTCCAAACCCAAACCAAAGGGAATCCCACAATTCTACCTCATCCGTCGAAGAACAACCGAGAAGTCCTTCTGGAGGTGTCAAATTCTTTGTTCGATTTGTAGATTTGAGATTGTGGGATCGTTGAAGAGATTGTTGTCGGAGAAGGAACACGAGAAGAAAGACGTTCTTCAAGAGCTGTAATTTTCCTTCTCCTAATGCTTAATCTAGAATACAATAGTTGTATGTTTAATTTTAAGTAGTTTTCGTGTAACACAACGAAGCACCACGATTCACGTCGCTTCGATGTGAGATTCAATCCCTTCAATTGGTATCAGAGCCTTACTTTGCTTTCGTTGAGTATGTAAATTACTTAAAATTAGGTGAGTACCTTTAATGTTAATGTGATGAATTGAAGGTTTGCAAATTGAATGTTCTCGTTTTTGGAACGTAGATTAGATTTACAATTTCGTTGAATCGTTCAATGTAAGGGCTCGTTGTTTTGGGCATTTTTTGTTGTAAATCAAGTCTATAAGTCCATGTCGTTCGTGGCAAGGAGTTGCTGTGAAGAACGGAGCGAAAACGAGCCAAGAACAGAAGGTGTTCTATTCTGTACAGAGCACGGCGTTGAGACGTTGTGCAACGACGTCTCAACGCCATGGATGCGGTCCCAAGCTTGTTGCAGGCACAGCGTTGAGACGTTACGCGTAACATCTCAACGCTGCACACGTTACAACGTGAGGCGCTTGATCGCAAGCACAACGTTGAGACAATGGCAACAGCGTCTCAACGTCGTGCGGAGTGGAGGCAGACGTTTGATTGGCACAGCGTCTCAACGCCGTGCATAGTGGAGCTGGAGACGCGCACGAGAATTGCTGAAACATGGGAAGTTTGTTGTGGGGCGTTATTTTGACCGAAAATTGTAATTTTAATTCATTTTTGGTTTAATTAATTATAATTAATTTTATTTAATATAATATGATTATATTAAATTAATTTAATTTAATTAATGTTTAGGGGTGCCAAAAATTGTTCAATTTGCTATTTTTATTTATGCAATTGTTGTATTAAATTATATGCATAATATATGTCATATTATGCATATAAATTTAAAATCCCACCTTAGGTTAAGCATTTTCATGCATCATTTTATATTATAAAGGTTATAATATATAGTTATGCATGATTAATTAATATAAGAGTTATGTTAATTAAATTAAAGGCATTGACATGCATTTATTCGTAAGATCATTATGTTATATAGTTTATTATTTGTGTGATGAATGATCAAGCACTATAACATAGAAATGCATGTAACCTAAGTTAATTAATTAATTTTAAATGGTCTAGAACTTGGATTAATTAGACTTAGATTTCTAGTTCTAATAAGATTAGAATTAGGAAACCAATATGATCTACGAATGGTGATTAATTTGTAACTTTGTCTAAGGAATGTTTTGTCTAAGGTTGGGGTATTTAAGCTGACGGTAACGGAATACCCCTACCTAGGAACCGACCTGGAAATGAATTTAATCTGGAGATTCATAGATTAAAACTAAGTTCTTAGCCATTTAAAATTAATTAATTAACTTAGGTTACATGCATTTCTATGTTATAGTGATTGATCATTCATCACATGAATAATAAACTATATAACATAATCATCTCATGAATAAATGCATGTCAATGCCTTTAATTTAATTAATATAACTCTTATATTAATTAATCATGCATAACTATATATTATAATGATCAAACACTATAACATAGAAATGCATGTAACCTAAGTTAATTAATTAGTTTTAAATGGTTTAGAACTTTGATTAATTAGACTTAGATTTCTAGTTCTAATAAGATTAGAATTATGAAACTAATATGATTTATGAATGGTGATTAATTAGTAACTCTGTCTAAGGAAGGTTTTATCTAAAGCTAGGGTATATAAGCTAACGGTAACGGAATACCCCTACCTGGGAACTGACCTGGGAGTGAATTTAATCCGGAGATTCATAGATTATATTTCATGAGTGGCGCTTATTAAGAGTTAATAAATTAAACTCACATCGACCTAAGTTTAATAAGTGTTATCGACTTAGGTTAATTCAATATAAATGTTATATTGGTAGACTTAGGTAAATAAAGTCGGTTTATCTAGGTCAATCTCGTTAAACTAAAGTGCTCAGTGGGAGGAAATAAAGTGTATGTGATACATTGAATTTCTACCTACAATTCTCCTTTAAGTTCACACCATGAGATCCATACTCGGCCTCGTGGCGCAAATGAGAGGATCCCCCTTCGGATGGTGTTTGTATGGGTCAATATTCAAGATGAATTGAGAGAGTACTTATAATGAGTGGGAGGGGGACTCGTGTCTGTTGGGATTTGTGCCCTAAAACTCGTAGTTTGTAATTATGTTCTAATTAATCTAATAAAGTGTTATTATTTCAATAAAGTGTTATTGTTCGTTATCTACGAGTTTGCCTTCATTTAAAACCTAAATCCAATAAACTAAACATCCAAGGCTGTTAAATGAATCTTTAACTGAATGTAATGTACATAAAAAGGATCTCGGTTCGAGATACAGCCTAAAGGGTCTATAGTTAGGGGATAAGGTTTGGGTACCTTACCCTGGTAAAACTATGGATGTGGCCCACTTTGTATTTGATACAAACACTGTGATCCTAACGTATTCGTGTAGATGACATGTGAGTGGGGATATCCTCTGTAATGAGATTACATAAGACCGGACCACGAAATAGTAACCTCTAGCTGTAACTCTGTTGACTAGTTAGGTTTCTTTTTCACTAGGATGACCTAGGCAACTTGATCTCAATCTCGAGCAGATTCTGAACTCCTGCATTACGAGGATTGTCCATTGATTAGTATGGGTGAGAGTGGCCAGATTCGCTGACTCAATACGCCTACCTTCTTGGGGACAAGACCGAGTGAGCGGCTGGGAACTTAACTTAGCAAGACAGAATTTACTCCTTCCCGCCTACTAGGGTAAGTAGAGGAATGTTCCCTTAAGTAGTGTCTCCGGGACTTGAACAAAGAGTCCGACCCTCTCATTGGCCCGAGAGGGACTCTGTTTGTTGGTAGGACCACAAACAAATTGTTCATTAGAGGAGCACTAGTACTTAAGGCACAAGATGTAACCCAGGGGTAACGAATGTTGATTGGGAGGTTAATGAGATTAACCGAGCAATCTCGTATCGTTGGAGGTTCTGATCTGTAGGTCCATTAGGTCTACCTTCTAGCTCGTAAAAGGTTCTTAGATCATTTGAATTTGAAATGTTCAAATTCATTAGGGAATATATTTAATACGATATAATATATAGTTTTGGAACTATATATTATAAATTTAATATGAATATGATTCATATTAAAGTTTATGAGAGAATTGAATATTTTGAAGAGTTCAAATATTATATTAAATGTGAATGTGATTCACATTTGAAAACTATAGGTTAAAATTTAATGTGCACTGGATGTACATTAAAACTATAGGTTAAATGGGTGATATGATTAAATGAGATTTAATCCAAATTAAATATATGATATTTAGTTTGTATTATTTAAATTAATAATTAAATTTGATTTAATTATTATTTATTATTATTATTATTTTAATAATAAAATAAGGGAACGTGTCATCCAGACACGTTCCCACTATCTCCTTCCTTCTCCCTATCGATAGCTTAACAGGGAGAAGGGGTGTGTATTGCTGGTCATCGATCAACGATATTGTTGAAGCAATTGATGAATTGCTCTCTCACTCTCTCTCAATTCTAGAATTCCCAAAAGTTCTTCCAACTGTTGGAATCCTTCCCACAAAGGAAAGATCTAAGCACTCAGAGGATAGAAGGTTTATTCTTTTGGTGGTGTTCTGTAAAACAGAGAAGCTAAAGCTTGTTGAGTTACTGTAAATTGCTTGGAGCAAGGAGTTACTGTGAGTCTACAAAGGTAATAATTTCCCTTCCATTCTTTAGTTTAATAGTTAAACTCCATGTATGTTTGTATGCATTTAATCCATGCCTAATTAGATTAGAGTTGATTATATGCTTGTTCTGTATTTTTTTTGGTCAATGTACTGGTTTTTGTTTTTAGCAAAACAATCAAGCACATTAACGATCCTAATCACGTTTCCGCTGCTCAAGGAGATCAGATCTCCATCAGTGTCAACGGGATCCCACGATTTCTTCTATCGATTCACACCGTGAGACACCTATGATATGGTTGTTAGTTTGGCTTGGCCCAAACAATCCCTTCAGAAGACCTAATCATGGGAGTCAGAACACCGTGAATACCCGAAGGAATAGGGTTGCCTTAGTTACAAGGAAACTGTATCCCTTTCAGGAATTCACGGTGTTCCGACTCCCATGATCAAGGCCCTCCGAAGGGATTGTCTGGTCCAGGCCAAACTAGCAGGTGGATCATAAGGGTCTCACGGTGTGAATCGAAAGAAGAGACCATGGGTCCCGTTTTCACAGGTCCCGCTCCCTCTCAGTATAAGTACTCTCTCCATCCATTATGATATTGAACCATACAAATACCATCCGAAGGGGGACGCTCCCATTTGCGCCACGAAGCTGAGTATGGATCTCACGGTGCGGACTTTAACAGAGATATGTGGTCGGAAATTCAAATGTATCTTATACACTTTATTTCCTCCCACTCATCACTTTATATAATTCGGGATTGACTTAGATAAATCGGCTAATGTTTACCTAAGTCTACCAATATAACGCTTATATTGAATTAACCTAAGTTTATAATCACATTATTAACTTAGGTCTATGTGAGTAAATTAATCAACTTTTAATTAACGCCACTCACGATAATTAAACCTAAGAATCTCCGAACCGAATTCACTACCAAGTCGGTTTTCAGGTAGGGGTGTTCCGCAAAACGTCAGCTTAAATATCCCAGCCTTAGACAAAACCTTCCTTAGACAGAGTTACTTATCAGTCACCATTTAAAGGTCATATTTTGATTTTCTAATTCTAATCTTATTAGAACTAGAAAACCTAAGTCTAATTATTCAAGTCCTAAACATTTTAAAACTAATAATTAACTTAGGTTACATGCATTTCTATGTTATAGTATTTGATCATTCATCACATGAATAACATTATATTATAACAAATATTTATCACATGAATTAAATGCATGAGCATACTTTTAATCTAAGAAATATAACTCTTATATTAAATAAATTAAAACATGTTTTAATTATATTATAACACTTATAATACAACCTATCATGCATACTATATATTATAACACTTGTAATATAAATGTGATGCATGAAATGTTTAACCTAAGGTGAGATTTTAAATCTATATGACATATATTATGCACATAGAATTAAAAATTTTCATACATCTCATGCATAAAATAATTAAATAGCAAAAATTAGATCAGTTTTGGCATTTAGGGGCATTAAATATATTAATTAACATTAATATAACTTTTATATTAACATTAATTAATTAATTTAATTTAAAATAAAATAAAATTACATTTTACAAAACAAAAAAAATAAAAATATATGAAAAAACCGCCCCACGTTGAAGCATTGAAGCAACCGCCCACGTACGCGCGAAACTCCCTCGCGAACTGCTCCTCAATGCACCAGCGCTGCAACACTCAGCGTCGCACGCCGCGTGCTCCACGCCAGGGCGTTGCAACGCTGATTTGCAACCAAGTCTCCTTCCGCGCGGACAACGTTGAGACGCTGAAGAACAGCGTCTCAACGCCGTCGACAGAACAACAAGCTCCTCTTGCTGTTCTTCGTCGTTTCTCGCCCGTTTTCGCTCCAATTTCTTCACAGCATCCCTTGCTGACGAAGACACGGACTTATAGACTCGATTTATTTTCTAAATTGCCCAAAAACACGGGCCTTTACATTTGATCTCATCAAACAGAAAATAAACCTAAACTAGTGCCAAAATCGAAATATCCAATCATGCAAATATAATTCATCACATAAATTGAAGCAATTAACCACCTAATTTTAAGAAAACAGATGCGCAACGAGAAGCCAACGATTGGCTCTGATACCAATTGAAGGGAATGAAATCCCACGCAGCGGAAGGGTGATCGAATCACTGTGGTATCGTTGCGAAATATGTTTTCTTAAAACAGTTTCTATCACATAAAAACTAGGCTAAACATGAAATTTAAGAAGAAAAACAACAAGTGTACTTACTTGTTGAAGAACCGTCTTCACGTTCTGCTTCTCCAGTCACGAACCCTTCGTGATCACGATCTCAACGTACTCGATCTCCTCGAATAGTGAGTAACCCGGACACGTCCACAAAGTTTCTCGATTGTTCTACTTTCGGTAGAAGGAGAGTTGTGAGACTCTTCTTTGGGTGAAAGGGAGGAGAGAATGAGAGAGATGTTGAGAGAGAAATGCAAGAGCTCTTTGGTGAGAAATCCAAAAAATGAGCCTTGAGTTACCAAATCCTTCTTGCAAACGAGTTTAAATAATGGTGATAGGTGGAGTCGAAATCTCCACCTATTTACCATTTAACCACAACCATAGGTTATGCAAATCATATTTGCATAACCACATATAATAAGATATCTCATATCTCATTATACAAATCACATTTGTATAGTTGTGGATTTTTAAATTGAATCACATTCAATTTAATTTCTCTCAATCCAATTTCTCTAAATTAGCACTAATTTGACAATAAGACTAACCTATAGTTTATTATGAATCTCATTCACATTAAACTATATAATATGTCAATCATATCACATATAAATGACATAAATACTCTTTAATGAACTTGAACACTTCAAATTCACACCAAAATTGTAAACCCTCTATTAATCCAGTTTGAGCCAACCGAGGGACCTAATGGACCTACAGCGACGAGCTCCAATGATCCGAGACTAACCTGTTAAACTCTTTGACTCGGTTAATCAACATTCATTAGCTACGGTAACACTCCACTAAAGAACGTAGTTGCACTCCCGTTAGTGTAAGACAAGTTGTGTCCACTGATATAACCAATGCCCATGAGTCGACCCTTCATAGGTTGTTTGTAGACACTACTGGGTCAAATTACCGTTTTACCCCTGTGTCTACTTCTTGCTCCTTAAGTCCCCACTGCTCCTCTAATGAACAACAACGTTGTAATGGTCCAACCATACACAACACCCCTCTCGAGCCAGTGAGAGGGTGGGCACCCGTTGTCCAAACCCTAGAGACAACATTTAAGGGAACAACCTCTCTAGTTCCCTAAGGTCGGGAACGAGTGAATTCCATCTCGTGTAGTTAAGTTTCCAGCTCCCCACGTGGTCCTGTCCCTGGGAAGATAGGCATATTGGGTGAGTAACTGTGACCACCCTCACCTGTACTAGTCAAATAATAGTATTAGTCCCATACTGTTAACGGTGTTACATCAGTAGGTCTAATAATTCACGGTCCGGTCTTATATAATCTGTACAGGATGCCCCCACTTGCATGTTAACCACATGAACGAGTCAGATCACTTCGTTTGTATCTAAAACAAAGCGGGTCGCATCCACAACGTATCCAGGATTAAGTCTCCAACCCTATCCATATACCATAGACCATTCGGGTCATTAACTCGAACGTGATCCTCCCTGTGTGTCCACTACACACCGTTCAAGTTCTAGTTCTCTCATATATTCAATGACCCTAAAGCTTAGTTTATTGGACAAAGTTTGTAAAAATGCGAGACACAGAGTGATGAAAGAAATAACACTTATTTATTTCAAATGGAAATATTACAAACAAAACGAGATTAGGACATACATCCCAACACTTAGTTTATTGGATTAAGTTTAATATGCGAAATACAAGGTTTGATCAACAAATAACATTTATATATTAATACAACAGTTGTTACAAACAACACGAGCTTAGGGCATACACCCCAATAGATAATTCACATCATGGGATCAACGTTGAGACGTTGTGGACAATGTCTCAACGTTGTCACTGCTGCAGGCGGCTAACCGTGCACACAACGTTGAGACGTTGTCCTTTGGACCGAACAAAATGTTTCTCTATTTTTGCTCCATTCTTCGCAGCAACTCATTACCTCGAACGACACGATCTTACAGACTAAATAATAAGTAATTAATGCCCAAAACAACTGGCTCTTATATTAAACGATTCATAAAAAATTGCAATATAATGCTAAAATTTGTAAACATTCATTTTGCAAAACCCAAAACACTCATCACATGAACTAATGGATACCCACCTCTATTTTGTACAATTTCACTGTGACGCTCGGTAAATTCAAGTAAGTTTTTGGTTCTTTTCAGAGTTAACTCTGGGCTTATGTTTTAGTTTTAAAAGGGTTGGGTCAAGAAATTAATTTTTGGATCTTGCAGGGACCCAAATACTTCTAAATCTCGCTTTAAAATGGGTTGGCAGCCTTGAGTTTCTCATCAACCATCTTTGGAGAAGGAAAATCGAGGTAATTTTGGACCTTTCTCCTTACTCCCTTGTTTTAGGTTTTAAAAAAAAAAATTCGAGGAGGCCGTCGGCCCCCCCTCGTTTCCCCTTCCCTCTCCCTGCACTCTACCTCGCAGCAGAGAGGCGTCGCAGCTGCGCGCGACGAGCGCCCCCCTCCCTCTCCTCCTTCGTTTTCCGTTCGCCGCCTCGTTCCTCTCTCTCTCTCCCTCGCCGATCTCTCGACCCGACCTTCCCCTTTCTCTCTCCGTCGACCCGTTCGTCCCCTCCCTTTGGACTCTCCTTTCTTCGCAGCCGCCAACCACCGAAGGAGTCCGCTGACGCCGACTCCCTCCCATTCGCTGAGTCGGCCCGCGCACGGCCCTCTTTTCATGAAGCCTTTGCCGCCGATCTCTCCCTTCTCTATTCCGCCTCCCTTTCTCTCGCCTCTCGATCTGCTCCCTCTCTCTTCAGATCTGTCTCCATCTCTCTCTCAGATTCGAATCGATCTCTCTAGCTCTCATGTCCAAACCAAAATGTTTTGATCTTGCTGATTGGTGTTGTTTTGGGGACAGGAGTAGATCCATTGGCGAAAACGTAGGTCGTCAGAGGAAATCTTGTGGCTAAGAACGGGCAGGGGACCGTTTCAGCTCGTAACCGTGGGTAAGGCTCGATCCTGGATCTTCTTTGATAAGCGTCGAACTTGTTGGTTTAACAAAACTAGAGGTCCTTCTAGGATCTTTGCAAACGTCACGAACAAGGCTAACTTAACGAATTGATTCCAACTAAGAGTTTAGTTAGAAGATGAATCACTCTTAGATCAAACTTAGAATAAGGATGGTCACTCCTAGATCCTAAGACGACTCACTCCGCACTAGCTTGATCGGGCTAATCCAATGAATCGGTTAAACATCAAACCTAAAGCAAGATTTGAAAGAAAGTTAACACCAAATGGGGCTAAACAAAACACAAGTTTTTTTTCATAAAGGTTCTATCTTTTCCATGCCAATTCAAGCCCTTAAATAGGCCAAAATGGTCGTGCAAAGCACCAAAGACCAAAAGTCTTTAAAAAGCATTAAATGTGAAATGAAGAAAAAAATTGACCTAGGAGTTTAAAACTTGATTGCACAACGTTTGAGAGCTCTAAATATGGAACAAAAAACATAGAAATTCTTTAAATGGTCTTAATTATCTACTGTGGGATCCGCCATGCATGACTATTTCGTTTGACGAGGCTTGACATCACGAAATCCCAAGAGGTGCAATATGGACAACCACCTGTTCTCATTTTCTGCACACTTTTTTTTGTCCTTTGTGCCATCTTTCAAACTAGACAACTTTTCCCGTGCCATCTTCACTCCATTCTCATCTTGACTTGTTGTACTAACATTATAAAGAATTTTGGGCTCAAAAATCTTGGTCTCTCCTTGTGCATTCACGAGCTTTTGGAGATGCAATGTGAAAGCCTCTTGAATCTTCTTGACCTTGCTCCTTGTTATTGCTCCTTCAGGTACATGCAATGGATCAATGGTTTGATTCACATCATCCCTCCTTTCTTTAAAAGGATTTGTCCTCAAATCAACGTCTTCATTTCCTACATCAAAAGGAGTCAAATCAGCCACATTAAAAGTAGAACTTACATTGTACTCACCTCGGAGATCTAGTTTGTATGCATTGTCATTGATCCGCTCTAATACTTGAAATGGGTCATCTCCCCTTGGTTGAAGTTTAGACTTCCTTTGATCCGGAAACCTTTCCTTTCGTAGATGAACCCAAACCCATTCACCCGGCATAAAAATCAATTTCTTTCTCCCTTGGTTCTTTTGAGTGACTAGCTTTTGATTCTTCTTTTCAATCCTTTCCTTGACTTCTTTGTGCAGATTTTTGATGTATTCGGCTTTAGAAACAGCTGCATCACTAGAAAACATATTAGGTGGTAAAGGTGATAAATCTAGAGGAGTTAAGGGATTAAATCCATACACAACCTCAAAAGGTGAACAATGAGTGGTGCTATGTATTGCTCTATTGTATGCAAACTCCACAAAAGGTAGAGTCTCTTCCCAAGACTTAAGATTCTTAGAAATTAGCGATCTAAGCAATGCCCCTAAAGTTCTATTAACCACCTCGGTTTGCCCATCGGTTTGGGGGTGACAAGTTGTAGAAAACAAAAGCTTAGTTCCCAATTTACCCCACAAAACTTTTCAAAAATGACTTAAAAATTTGGCATCTCTATCACTTACAATGGTTTTGGAATGCCATGCAATCTAACCACTTCCCTAAAGAATAGATTAGCTATATTAGTTGCATCATCTGCTTTGTTACATGGAATGAAATGTGCCATTTTACTAAACCTATCAACCACCACAAAAATGCTATCATGATGTCTCCTAGTCTTTGGCAATCCTAGAACAAAATCCATGCTAATGTCAACCCACTGGTTCACTAGGAACATCTAAAGGTGTATAAAGTCCATGTGGTTGTGTCTTAGACTTAGCTTCATTACATTTGAAACATTGCTTGCACACTTTATTCACATCCTTCCTCATTTTCAACCAATAAAAGTGTTCACACAACATGTTGTATGTTTTAAATTCCCAAAATGTCCCATAAGACCTCCCCATGAGCTTCCTTCACAAGTAACTCTCGAATAGAACACTTAGGCATGCAAAGTTTACCCTTCCTAAAAAGCATACCATCAAATACAACATGATCATGTACGTTGTTTCCTCCTAAACATTGCATATACACATCATGAAATTCAGATTTCTCAACTTTGTAAAGCTCAATCATATGTTTAAAACCAAGAATCTTTGCACTAAGGGCAGAAAATAATGCATACCTTCTTGATAATGCATCGGCCACCACATTATCCTTACCTTTTTTGTAATGGATGACATAAGGAAATGTCTCAATGAATTCTACCCATTTTGCATGCCTCCTATTTAGCTTTGTTTGGCTTTTGAGGTGCTTCAAACTTTCATGATCAGTATGGATAAGCGTTTTTTTTTTCTATCAAAAAGGAAATGTCTCAATGAATTCTACCCATTTTGCATGCCTCCTATTTAGCTTTGTTTGGCTTTTGAGGTGCTTCAAACTCTGATACCAAATGATAAGCATTTTTTTTTTTTGCTACTATTTTTTTTAAGTTTTTTTTTTTGCTACTGTTTTTTTTTTAACTTTTTGCTACTGATTTTTTTTTTTATGATCCAAGAACAAAATAAAAAGAAATTAAAGACATGTTGTAGGATGCCTTGTATTACACTTTGTAAATGCTTAAAAAAATGACAGAAAAAAGTAACAAAAATTATAGATATTTCAACTCTAGAGAGTCGGCCAAAGGATGTCGACCAACAAGCGCTCTGATACCAAATGATAAGCGTCAAACTTGTTGGTTTAACAAAGCTAGAGGTTCTTCTAGGATCTTTGCAAACGTCACGAACAAGGCTAACTTAACGAATTGATTCCAACTAAGAGTTTAGTTAGAAGATGAATCACTCTTAGATCAAACTTAGAATAAGGATGGTCACTCCTCGATCCTAAGATGACTCACTCCAGAATTAGCTTGATCGGGGCTAATCCAATGAATCGGTTAAACATCAAACCTAAAGCAAGATTTGAAAGAAAGTTAACACCAAATGGGGCTAAACAAAACACAAGTTTTTTTTCATAAAGGTTCTATCTTTTCCATGCCAATACAAGCCCTTAAATAGGCCAAAATGGCCGTGCAAAGCACCAAAGACCAAAAGTCTTTAAAAAGCATTAAATGTGAAATGAAGAAAAAAATTGACCTAGGAATTTAAAACTTGATTGCACAACGTTTGAGAGCTCTAAATATGGAACAAAAAACATAGAAATGCTTTAAATGGTCTTAATTATCTACTGTAGGATCCGCCATGCATGACTATTTCGTTTGACGAGGCTTGACATCACGAAATCCCAAGAGGTGCAATATGGACAGCCACCTGTTCACATTTTCTGCACACTTTTTTTGTCCTTCGTGCCATCTTTCAAACTAGACAACTTTTCCCGTGCCATCTTCACTCCATTCTCATCTTGACTTGTTGTACTAACATTATAAAGAATTTTGGGCTCAAAAATCTTGGTCTCTCCTTGTGCATTCACGAGCTTTTGGAGATGCAATGTGAAAGCCTCTTGAATCTTCTTGACCTTGCTCCTTGTTATTGCTCCGTCAGGTACATGCAATGGATCAATGGTTTGATTCACATCATTCTCGGTTATGAATTTTAAGTTTAGAACTTGCTAGTTCGGCTGTGAAGTCATGTTAGTTTATCAGAAGGTGCTCCTATTAGCTTGGTTAGGTTCAGTTTCGTATTGGATCTCAAGGGTAGGGCCACGAGCTTGGTTCCCTTTTGAACTTGTGCGTTATTTGTGGTTTCTGTAGGTGATTTAGGCTAATAACGAGAGCAAGGATCTTTTGTGCATGTTATTCGAGGTAAGTAGTTGTTGTTTTAAGCATCAAACTCGTAAGCGAATGAGTTTGAGTATAGGGTCATTGTGGTTGATTTTTTATAACTGTTGTGTGAATGTTAATTGTTGCTTGGAGTATGAGACCACGACACCACCGTCCGCTTCTGCATATTTTGTACTTGCTTCTGAGTGTTGGGTTTGACTCTACTGTGTGTCATGAATTTGTTGCTTATAACTCGTAGTTGGTTGCTAAGTGAGACTCGAGACTGTGGGGTAGTGCACGTTGTGTTCTTGACCCTAGAACCGAGCAGTTAAGTTGTGTGGTGGTTAAGGCCAGAGATGGGTGGTTAGCTTGGTGGTCGAGCCAAAGATTTGTTGGCAGGCTGTGTGGTTGGCTGGTTAGGCTGTTGGTTAGGGACTCGGTTTCGGGACGACCATGGAAGGGTTTAGGGGAAAGCCTGGGAGAGGCATTAGAGTCTGACTTTCTAGGCTAGCATCACCGAACCCACTGAGTGACCCCGAGCGGGACAAAACCTCTAGGCTGGTATCTCTGTGTGGGCATTAGGGTCGAGTCCGCCCTTTTGCGAGCTGTGTGGATATAGGGTCGAGCGCCCTTTGTGATCTCTGTGTGGGAATTAGGGTCGAGTGTGCCCTTTTGCGAGTTGTGTGGGCATTAGGGTCGAGTGTGCCCTTTTGCAAGTTGTGTGGGCACTTGGGTGGGCCGCCCTTGTGCGATCTATGTGGGATTTAGAGTCGAGGCTCTATTGCGTTCCTGTGTGGGCGTTAGAGTGATTACTCTTTCGCGTTGGGGTGCGTCCCCGTCTGTGGCCGCATAGGTTTCTGGATCGTCGGTGAGTCTCAGGGTAAGGTATGCACGTGAGCACCTAGTCATGAGTCCCTAAGTTATTCTTTGTTGTAAACTTATTTTTATCTCTGTGTGTGTAGTTGTGAAATTGTAGCTTGGACGTGAGTGGGCTACTTACTGAGTATTCTTATACTCACCCGTCTACTTTAATGTCTTTGGTTGCAGGTAAGGGCAAACAGTGAGCTGGAGAGCAACGGTGGCGACATGACGGGGCTATGAGACCATTCTAGTTTTAAAGAGATTTTTATTTTGGAACTTAGGAAGTTCTTGTAGTTATGAGTTGTTATATGATTCCTGTTTGTCACTCGTTGGTTTTCTGAACCCTTGTGTTGCTGAGCATGTCATTTACTCATTTAGTTTCCTTGTTCAGCATGCTCGTTTAACTTTTGTTTAGTGCTTTCGTTGCCTCTGTTGTGTGTTCTGCTGGAGCCCGGCCTGTTTTGTTGTAGTTTGGGAGGAGGTCGGGCATTGAAAAAGTCCTTAGAAGTGTTTCTTGCTTAAACAGGTTAAGTAAAAAAAATTTATTCATCCGGATAGCGCCGTTATGCTGCCGAAATTTCGGCGCAGAGGGTTCTATCTAGTGGCGTCCCTAGTTGGATCTGTGTTGAAAATTAGGGGCGTTACAGTTGGTATCAGAGCGAAAGTTTTTAGATCTTGTATACTTGCCTACATCGTAGGTACTTGTCCTCATAGCCTCTCGCAGAAAGTCGCCTCGTCACCTCCAGGTTTGCTTGTTTGTGTCTTTGTAAAGTAAGTCGAGTTTTAGTAAGTTGTTTTCCTCTAAATGCTTGAATTTATGCTTCCCTTAGATCTTACTGTTGTGTTTGAAAGTTTGTTGTGGTTTAACTCAGAATATGGCACGTGGACGTGGACGTGGTAGAGCCGTGGCTGGTGGGCGTGGTCGTGGGGGCCGAAGTGGCCGAGATCGTGGAGCCCGTGGCCAGGGTCCGGTGGTGGACCCACCAGTGGATGAGCACTCCGAACACCAGGAGGAGCTTAATTAGACGCCCACCGTCCGGGGCCGCCGAACACATGTTGATGAAAACCCTCAGGAGCGAGGAAACGATCAAGCCCCACCGCCAGCTCCCGCAACTTTGGCAGGACACTAGGAGATCTTGCAGGCAACTCTGGCTAGCCAGACGGTGCTGCTCAATCAGGTCACCCAAGTTCTGGGGGTGATGGCTACCCAAAATCAGGTAGCACGAATCCGAACCAGCGATTCGGCCGTAACGAGGAGAAAACCGCCGAGCACGTGGAGCCACTACAGAGGAGGCCAGATACCTTCGGGACTTCAGGAAGTACGAGCCACCTCTCTTTGATGGGCAAGGAGTTGACCATGTGGCTGCAGAGGCATGGTTCGGGATGGTGGAAGACATATTTGAGCGCATGTGCTATCCTGATCGACAGAGGGTCCAGTGCGCAGTCTACACACTCAGAGGACGAGCCTATGTATGGTGGAAGACTGCCTCGCGGTCCATTGACGTCAGTGAAGGGCATATAACCTGGGCGCAGTTCCAGGAAGCATTCTATGAGAAGTACTACCCAGCCGCGATGAGAATTGAGAAGCAGGCTGAGTTTCTGCACCTGAAGCAGGGACCGAATCAGTCGGTCGAAGAGTATGAGCATGAGTTCACAATGTTGTCCTGGTTTGTTGCAGAATTGGTGGACACAGATAAGAAGAAGATCGAACGGTTCCTCACAGGTCTGCGCGGAGGGTTACGTGGGTGGAGTGCATGCGCCCATGACCCGAAGACCTATGTTGCGGTTGTTCGAGTGGCCACCTTGATCGATGCAGATTCGAAACAGCAGGGGAGTAGTGTTGGCCAGACGTCAGGGGCAGGGCAGACTTCTGGGTCAGGTCAGAAGAGGAGACACGATCAGGCCTTCCCTAGGCCAAACCAACCTGGAGTGCAGGGGCAACAGTGGGCCCAAGGAGCAAGCAGAGGCTCGTGCCCTAACTGTGGAGGGCAGCATAATAGAGGAGCTTGCCCAGCAGCTACCAAAGTCTGTTTCCATTGTGGTAAGGTGGGCCATATGGCATCGATGTGCAGGAAGAAGAAGAGATCTGACCTGAGAGTGTGTTACATATGTCGGAAGGAAGGCCATGTGGCCTCAGCGTGCCTGGATAATAGAAATGATGGAAACCAGGAGGGTCGCCAGAGAGGAGGAGCGTACGCTAATACTGGTCAAGCCGCGGAGGGTGCTAGTAAAGTCGTCACAGGTACCCTACCTATTCTCGGTCATTTAGCTTTTGTACTTTTTGATTCTGGTTGTACGCACTCCTTTATTTCTGCACTGTTTGTGGAGCAAGCCCAGCTGAAGTAGAACCCTTAGGTTTTAGCCTATCAGTTGCAACCCCTGTAGGGGCAGAGTTAGTGACACGGGAAAAGGTGAAGACCGGTCAGGTCTTGGTAGAAGGTCGCTCGTTGGAAGTGACCATAATCGTCCTGGAGATGAGTGACTTTGATGTAATTCTGGGCATGGATTGGCTAGCAGCAAATCATGCCAACATCGATTGTCACCGTAGGGAGGTTGTGTTCAAGCCTCCGTCAGAACTGAGTTCAAATTTAAGGGGAGCGAGTCAAAGACGGTTCCCAAGGTGATCTTAGCACTTAAGGCGAGTAAGTTGGTTGGTCAAGGGGCTTGGGCCTTCTTGGCAAGTGTGACAGACTTGAGGAGTGAGAAAGGAGACGTGTCGCCGCCTTAGTAGTCGGGAGTTCGATGTATTCCCTGAGGATTTGCCAGGTTTGCCTCCAGCCAGGGAAGTGGATTTCAGTATTGAGTTGGAGCCAGGCACTGCACCGTTATCGAAAGCTCCATACAGAATGGCCCCAGCCGAGCTAAAGGAGCTCAAGACTCAATTGCAGGAGTTGTTAGACAAGGGCTTCATTCGCCTAGTGTCTCTCTCCGTGGGTGCGCTGCATTTTTTTGTGAAAAAGAAGGATGGGTCGATGCACCTTTGCATCGACTATCGGGAGTTAAATAAAGTGACGGTAAAGAACAAGTACCCGCTCCCCAGAATTGGTGATCTGTTTGACTAGCTGCAGGGAGCCACTGTGTTCTCTAAGATTGATTTGCGCTCGGGCTATCATCAGCTGCGAATAAGAGAGGAAGATATCCCAAAGACAGCCTTCAAATCCAGGTATGGACATTACGAGTTTACCGTGATGTCGTTCGGTTTGACAAATGCCCCGGCTGTGTTCATGGGCCTGATGAATAGGGTATTCAAGGAGTTTCTAGACACCTTCGTGATTGTATTTATAGACGACATCCTGGTTTACTCAAAGTCGAGCGAAGAGCACGAGAACCACCTGAGGAAAGTCTTGACTACTTTGAGAGAGAATCAGTTGTACACCAAGTTCTCAAAGTGCGAGTTTTGGTTGTTGCAGGTGTTCTTTTTAGGGCATGTAGTATCTAAGGAGGGTGTCTTTGTTGATCCGGTGAAGGTGGAAGCAGTTTCAGACTGGCACCGACCCAAAACTGTCACAAAAGTTCGCAGTTTCTTAGGGTTGGCCGGTTATTATCGACGATTTGTGAAAGACTTTTCCAAAATTGCAACACCCCTCACTCAGCTAACACGGAAGGGGAATGTCTTCGTGTGGAGTGAGGCGTGCGAGGCAAGTTTTCAGGATTTGAAGCAGAGGTTGATTTCAGCATCTGTGCTCATAGTGCCAGATGGATCAGGAAACTTTGTGGTTTACAGTGATGCTTCCAAGAAGGGCTTGGGTTGTGTTTTGATACAGAATGGGAGGGTGATTGCTTATGTCTCCCGACAGTTGAAAGACTACGAGAAAAACTACCCGACCCACGACTTGGAGTTAGCGGTAGTGGTCTTTGTCTTGAAAATCTGGAGACACTATTTGTATGGTGAAAAGATCCAGATGTATACGGATCACAAGAGCCTGAAATACTTGTTTACACAGAAAGAGTTGAACATGCGACAACGTAGGTGGCTGGAGTTGGTGAAGGATTACGAGATTGAGATCTTGTATCACCCGGGTAAGGCAAATGTTGTTGTCGATGCCCTTAGTAGAAAGGTAGCTCACACGTCGGCCTTAGTCACGAAGGAGTTTCATTTGCGAGTCGATATGGAGCGTGTCGGTATTGTCGTGATGGTAGGGCAGGTCATGGCTCAGTTTAACCAGTTGTCAGTGCAACCGACTCTAAGACAACGAGTTCTAGACTCCCAACAGGGGAACCCCGGTCTTGTGGATTGGTGGGAACAGGCCAAGTCGGGCCAAGAGAGTGAGTTCTCAGTGACATCAGATGGGGGTTTGTTGTTCAAAGGACGATTATGCGTTCCAGATGTAAGTGACCTCAAGGAGGAAGTTCTAGCCGAGGCTCACAATTCCCCTTTCTCAGTGCATCCTGGCAGTACTAAAATGTATCAGGACCTGAAGCAGTTCTACTGGTGGAGTGGAATGAAGAAAGACGTAGCGGAGTTTGTTAGCAGATGTTTAGTCTGCCAACAAGTTAAAGCCCCGAGGCAGAAGCCGGCAGGGCTGCTGCATCCCTTAGAGGTACCCTAGTGGAAATGGGAAGAAGTTTCGATGGATTTCATTTCAGGTCTACCCCGAACCGTTAGAGAATTCACGGTGGTTTGGGTGATCGTTGATAGGCTGACAAAGTCGGCACATTTCCTTCCTGGAAAACCGACTTATACGGAGGAGAAGTGGGCGAAGCTGTTCATGGAGGAAATTTTCAGATTACACGGAGTTCCGGTGAAGATTGTCTCTGACAGGGACCCTCGTTTCACATCCAACTTCTGGATGGGTTTCCAAAAGGCTTTAGGAGCGGAATGTAGTTTCAGTACAGCATTCCACCCTCAGACGGACGGTTAGACTGAGAGGTTGAACCAGATCTTGGAAGATATGCTCCGAGCTTGTGCCCTGGATTTCGCAGGGAGTTGGGATACGCACCTTCACTTGATGGAGTTTGCCTATAACAACAGTTATCAGGCAATGATTGGGATGGCGCCCTTTGAGGCCTTGTATGGGAAGAGGTGCAGGTCCCCAGTGTATTGGGGAGAAGTTGGTGAGCGAAAGCTTTTGGGACCCGAGCTGGTCCAAGTTACTATTGAGGTTGTGCAGAAGTTCAGAGCGAGAATGTTAACGGCTCAGAGCAGACAGAAGAGTTATGCCGATGTGAGGCGCAGGGACTTGGAGTTCGCAGTTGGAGAGTATGCTGAAAGTTGCACCGATGAAAGGTGTGTTGAGATTTGGCAAGAAAGGGAAGTTGAGCCCTAGGTTCATCGGGCCATTTGAGATCTTGGAGCGTATTGGCCCAGTGGCGTATCGTTTAGCCTTGCGACCGTCGCTAGCAGCCGTGCACGACGTGTTTCACGTGTCGATGTTGCGAGGCTACGTGCCAGATGCATCCCACGTGATTGATTACAAGCCACTGCAGGTCGATAAGGACTTGAGTTACGAGGAGAAACCAGTGGAAATCTTAGCTCGAGAGAAGAAAGTGTTGAGAAACAGAGAAATTGACCTTGTCAAGGTCATGTGGCAAAACCAGCAGCTTAAAGAAGCCACCTGGGAGCGTGAGGACGAGATGAGAACGAACTACCCGGAGCTGTTTGAGAACTAGCCACTTTCGAGGACGAAAGTTCTTAAGGTGGGGAGGATGTGACGCCCGGTAAATTCAAGTCAGTTTTTGGTTCTTTTCAGAGTTAACGCTGGGCTTATGTTTTACTTTTAAAAGGGTTGGGTCAAGAAATTAATTTTTGGATCTTGCAGGGACCCAAATACTTCTAAATCTCGCTTTAAAATTGGTTGGCAGCCTTGAGTTTCTCATCAACCATCTTTGGAGAAGGAAAATCGAGGTAATTTTGGACCTTTCTCCTTACTCCCTTGTTTTGGTTTAAAAAAAAATAAAAAATTTCGAGGAGGTCGTCGCCCCCTCGCTTCCCTTCCTCTCTCTCGCACTCTGCCTTGCAAAGAAAGGGGCCGCCGCATTTGCGTGCGCGCGCGCCGCCCGGCCGGCGAGCCCCTCCCTCTCCTCCTTCGTTTTCCGTTCGTCGCCTCGTTCCTCTCTCTGATCGGCGCTCTCTCTCTCTCCCTCACCGATCTCTCGACCCGACCTTCCCCTTTTTCTCTTCGTCGACCCGTTCGTCCCCTTCCTTTGGACTCTCCTTTCTTCGCCGCCGCCAACCACAGGAGGAGTCCGCTGACGCCGACTCCCTCCCATTCGCTGAGTCGGCCCGCGCACAGCCCTCTGTTCATGAAGCCTTTGTCGCCGATCTCTCCTTTCTCTATTCTGCCTCCCTTTCTCTCGCCTCTCGATCTGCTCCCTCTCTCTTCAGATCTGTCTCCATCTCTCTCTCGGATTCGAATCGATCTCTCTAGCTCTCCTGTCCAAACCAAAATGTTTTGATCTTGCTGATTGGTGTTGTTTTGTGGACAGGAGCAGATCCATTGGCGAAAACGTAGGTCGTCAGAGGAAATCTTGTGGCTAAGAACGAGCAGGGGACCGTTTCAGCTCGTAACCGTGGGTAAGGCTCGATCTTGGATCTTCTTGGTTATGAATTTTAAGTTTAGAACTTGCTAGTTTGGTTGTGAAGTCATGTTAGTTTATCAGAAGGTGCTCCTATTAGCTTGGTTAGGTTTAGTTTCGTATTGCATCTCAAGGGTAGGGCCACGAGCTTGGTTCCCTTTTGAACTTGTGTGTTGTTTGTGGTTTCTGTAGGTGCTTTAGGCTACTAACGAGAGTAAGGATCTTTTGTGCATGTTATTCGAGGTAAGTAGCTGTTGGTTTAAGCATCAAGCTCGTAAGCGAATGAGTTTGAGTATAGGGTCGTTGTGGTTGATTTTTTATAACTGTTGTGTGAATGTTAATTGTTGCTTGGAGCATGAGACCCTGATTACCCTGTCCGTTCTGTGCATATTTTGTACTTTCTTCTGAGTGTTGGGTTTGACTCTGCTGTGTGTCATGAATTTGTTGCTTATAACTCGTAGTTGGTTGCTAAGTGAGACTCGAGACTGTGGGGTAGTGCACATTGTGTTCTTGACCCTAGAACCGAGCAGTTAAGTTGTGTGGTGGTTAAGGCCAGAGATGGGTGGTTAGCTTGGTGGTCGAGCCAAAGTTTTGTTGGCAGGCTGTGTGGTTGGCTGGTTAGGCTGTTGGTTAGGGACTCGGTTTCGGGACGACCATGGAAGGGTTTAGGGGAAAGCCTAGGAGAGGAATTAGAGTCTGACTTTCTAGGCTAGCATCACCGAACCCACTGAGTGACCCCGAGAAGGACAAAACCTCTAGGCTGGTATCTCTGTGTGGGCATTAGGGTCGAGTGCGCCCTTTTGCGAGTTGTGTGGGCATAAGGGTCGAGTGCGCCCTTTTGAAAGTTGTGTGGGCACTTAGGCGGGTCACCCTTGTGCGATCTGTGTGGGCTTTAGAGTCGAGGCTCTATTGCGTTCCTGTGTGGGCGTTAGAGTGATTACTCTTTCGCGTTGGGGTGCGTCCTCGTCTGTGGCCGCCTAGGTTTCTGGATCGTCGGTGAGTCTCGGGGTGAGGTATGCACGTGAGCGCCTAGTCATGAGTCCCTAAGTTATTCTTTGTTGTAAACTTAATTTTATCTCTGTTTGTGTAGTTGTGAAATTGTAGCTTGGACGTGAGTTGGCTACTTACTGAGTATTCTTATACTCACCCATCTACTTTAATGTCTTTGGTTGCAGGTAAGGGCAAACAGTGAGCTGGAGAGCGACGGTGGCGACATGACGGGGCTATGAGACCATTCTTGTTTTAAAGAGATTTTTATTTTGGAACTTAAGAAATTCTTGTAGTTATGAGTTGTTATATGACTCCTGTTTGTCACTCGTTGGTTTTCTGAACCCTTGTGTTGCTGAGCATGTCATTTACTCATTTAGTTTCCTTGTTCAGCATGCTCGTTTAACTTTTGTTTAGTGCTTTCGTTGCCTCTGTTGTGTGTTCTGCTGGAGCCCGGCCTGTTTTGTTGTAGTTTGGGAGGAGGTCGGGCATTGAAAAAGTCCTTAGAAGTGTTTCTTGCTTAAACAGGTTAAGTAAAAATTTTGGATTCATCCGGATAGCGCCGTTATGCTGCCGAAATTTCGGCGCAGAGGGTGTTATCTAGTGGCGTCCCTAGTTGGATCTGTGTTGAAAATTATGGGCGTTACATTCACAATGAAATCAAGAGAAACAATGGCTCTGATACCAATTGTAGAGATCAAATCCCGATGCAGAAGCATGTGATCCCTTTTGCTCTAAAAAAATATTTGTACAATTTGCATAAAAATCCTAAGGTTAAACAATGAACAAAAAGGGTGAATATGAAATACCTTTGTATAACACTTTTTCTTGTAATCCTTCTCATCGGTTTCCTAATTCTCAAATCTCGATTTCGATCTCACGAACTGGACACCTCCAATTGATCTTCTCTATTGTTCTCATACAATAGAGAGGATTATGATTTCTACCTTTATCTTTCCAGCCTTTATCTTTAGAAAAAGCCTCTGCTAATTCTCGTTCGATAGGTTCCCATTCGGGGGCTTCAACCAGCATTTCTCCCCATGCATCGTGAATTGGATCAAGATCAACAGCTTCTTAAGCTTTTGGATTTGGCTCTCGAATTGACTATTGAAAAGGAGGCGAGCCCACCAAGCCCTTCCTTCGTAGAGTCGTGTATTGTAAGTGATTCGAACCTGCCCGGAGCAAGCCTCCCATAGAGGCAAGTGAAGTTGGTGAGCCGTATGATGGGCAACTATCTCCTGCGGTTCAGAGAGGACTCAGCGGGGCATTTGATTTGGTTATGCCTTTTGGACTCACCAATGCCCCTGCCACGTTCTGCACCCTCCACAATGAGCTATTCCACCCGTACTTAGACGACTGGTGATATACTTTGATCGTGGGCTATAGCTATTCGCTAAACGACCACCATAGTAGGTAAACGTCGAAGGGGAAAGAGACATCACTTTAGGCTTTGTTGATTTACTACGTGATGATTTTATTGAAAAAGATCAGGGCTTCTTGCCTTTTGGGAATTAACACCTCAATTCATTTTAGAGGTGGATCCAACCGCTATCTTAAATCCAAGTAAAATCAAGTGTTTCAAGGAAACACTAATTGATAGAGGAAGCACAAAATTACGAATTTGTGTGCATGTGCCTGACGATAGTATTCATACAAGCATTGCGAAACGATTCGAGGAAAGAGGGGTCTCCTGAATGGAAGAAACAAGAACACAAGGAAGGGGCTACACCTTAGCAATGATAGTGACATCACCGATGATAGGAATCACTCTCAATGTCAGTAGCAACTTCTCATATCATAGATTGTTAGGTGTAGGAAGTCAGGGGTAAGAGGGTGGGTCAAAACTAGGGTCAGGTCAAATTGCTTAAATCAAAATCAAAAGAGAAAGATAGGGCGGACAATGTACCGACAACGCCTTACAGTGGTCTACAAGTCATACAGTGACGGCTAATAAGCTAAGTTAGTATACTAAGACCTTTTGGATTGGGAGAAAAGGTTCTTCAAGTTTTGAGAGAACCTTCACTTTAGGGAGGTTAGAGAGCATTGTAGAATGCTTTGGAAGTCTCAATTCCAAAAAGTGAGATTTCTCTACCACAAGTGCATCTAAATGCACTATTATATAGTGTGGGAGTGAAACCATCCCACTCACCCACTAATTGCATAAATAATGCATTATGTAAATCAAAGTTGCTTAATTAATGCATTATGAAAATCATATTTACATAATATAAAGTATCATATATCATATTTCCCTTAAATTTAATCATATTCAATTTCATATCTTTCACAATCCCTATAGTATTTAATATGAAACCATTTCATGTTAAATTGACCATTTGAAACCTAGTCCAAATATAATATATAGTTCAATATAAATCATATTCACAGAATCCCATTTTGCTATGCTCCACTCCAAGCTCCCCACTAGTTCTGCCCCAAGAAGGCATACTTATTGAGTCGATGTCTCGGGCCACTCTACTCCATACTAGTCAAAGGACAAACCCTAACAGAAATGAGTTCATAACCCGCTCAAGATTAAGGTCAAGTTACTGAGGATCATCTATGAATTATTAAACCTAAAGATGTTAACGGTCTTACATCAGTTGGTTAATAATTCATGGTCTGGTTTTATGCAAACTCGTTGTTGTTGGGGTTTGTGCCCTAAAACTCGTAGTTTGTAATTTTTTGTTCTAATTATTGTAATAAAGAGTTATTATTTCAATAAAGAGTTATTGTTCATTATTTACGATTTTGCCCTTGTTTTAACCCTAAATCCAATAAACTAACATCCAAGGCTGTAAAATGTCTTTTGAACTGAATGTAGTGTACATATAAAGGATCTCGGTTCGAGATACAACCTAAAGGGTCTATAGTAATGGGATAAGGTTTGGGTACCTTACCCTGATAACACTATGGATGTGGCTCACTTTGTATATGATACAAACACTGTGATCCTAACGTGTTCGTGTAGATGACATGTGAGTAAGAATATCTTATGTTATGAGATTACATAAGATCGAACCGCAAAATAGTAACTGCTAGATGTAACTCCGTTGACTAGTTATGATAAGCGCCGAATTTGTTGGTTTAACAAAGCTAGAGGTCCTTCTAGGATCTTTGCAAACGTCACGAACAAGGCTAACTTAACGAATTGATCCCAACTAAGAGTTAAGTTAGAAGATGAATCACTCTTAGATCAAACTTAGAATAAGGATGGTCACTCCTAGATCCTAAGACGACTCACTCCAGAATTAGCTTGATCGGGGCTAATCCAATGAATCGGTTAAACATCAAACCTAAAGCAAGATTTGAAAGAAAGTTAACACCAAATGGGGCTAAACAAAACACAAGTTTTTTTCATAAAGGTTCTGCCTTTTCCATGTCAATACAAGCCTTTAAATAGGCCAAAATGGTCGTGCAAAGCACCAAAGACCAAAAGTCTTTAAAAAGCATTAAATGTGAAATGAAGAAAATATTGACCTAGGAATTTAAAACTTGATTGCACAACGTTTGAGAGCTCTAAATATGGAACAAAAAACATAGAAATGCTTTAAATGGTCTTAATTATCTACTGTAGGATCCGCCATGCATGACTATTTCGTTTGACGAGGTTTGACATCACGAAATCCCAAGAGGTGCAATCTAGACAGCCACTGCTCACATTTTCTGCACACTTTTTTTGTCCTCCGTGCCATCTTTCAAACTAGACAACTTTTCCCGTGCCATCTTCACTCCATTCTCATCTTGACTTGTTGTACTAACATTATAAAGAATTTTAGGCTCAAAAATCTTGGTCTCTCCTTGTGCATTCACGAGCTTTTGGAGATGCAATATGAAAGCCTCTTGAATCTTCTTGGCCTTGCTCCTTGTTATTGCTCCTTCGGGTACATGCAATGGATCAATGGTTTGATTCACATCATCCCCCCTTTCTTTAAAAGGATTTGTCCTCAAATCAACGTCTTCATTTCCTACATCAAAAGGAGTCAAATCACCACATTAAAAGTAGAACTTACATTGTACTCACCTCGGAGATCTAGTTTGTATGCATTGTCATTGATCCGCTCTAATACTTGAAATGGGCCATCTCCCCTTGGTTGAAGTTTAGACTTCCTTTGGTCCGGAAACCTTTCCTTTCAAGATGAACCTGCACCCATTCACCCCGCTTAAAAATCAATTTCTTTCTCCCTTGGTTCTTACGAGTGACTAGCTTTTCATTTTTCTTTTCAATTCTTTCCTTGACTTCTTTGTGCAGATTTTTGATGTATTCGGCTTTAGAAACAAATTTACATCACTAGAAAACATATTAGGTGGTAAAGGTGATAAATCTAGAGGAGTTAAGGGATTAAATCCATACACAACCTCAAAAGGTGAACAATGAGTGGTGCTATGTATCGCTCTATTGTATGCAAACTCCACAAATGGTAGAGTCTCTTCCCAAGACTTAAGATTCTTAGAAATTAGCGATCTAAGTAATGCCCCTAAAGTTCTATTAACCACCTCGGTTTGCCCATCAGTTTGGGGTGACAAGTTGTAGAAAACAAAAGCTTAGTTCCCAATTTACCCCACAAAACTTTCCAAAAATGACTTAAAAATTTGGCATCTCTATCACTTACAATGGTTTTGGAATGCCATGCAATCTAACCACTTCCTAAAGAATAGATTAGCTATATTAGTTGCATCATCTGTTTTGTTACATGGAATGAAATGTGTCATTTTACTAAACCTATCAACCACCACAAAAATGCTATCATGATGTCTCCTAGTCTTTGGCAATCCTAGAACAAAATCCATGCTAATGTCAACCCACTGTTCACTAGGAACATCTAAAGGTGTATAAAGTCCATGTGGTTGTGTTTTAGACTTAGCTTTCTTACATTTGAAACATTGCTTGCACACTTTATTCACATCCTTCCTCATTTTCAACCAATAAAAGTGTTCACACAACATGTTGTATGTTTTAAACTCCCAAAATGTCCCATAAGACCTCCCCATGAGCTTCCTTCACAAGTAACTCTCGAATAAAACACTTAGGAATGCAAAGTTTACCCTTCCTAAAAAGCATACCATCAAATACAACATGATCATGTACGTTGTTTCCTCCTAAACATTGCATATACACATCATGAAATTCAGATTTCTCAACTTTGTAAAGCTCAATCATATGTTTAAAACCAAGAATCTTTGCACTAAGGGCGTAAAATAATGCATACCTTCTTGATAATGCATCGCCACCACATTATCCTTACCTTTTTGTAATGAATGACATAAGGAAATGTCTCAATAAACTCTACCCATTTTGCATGCCTCCTATTTAGCTTTGTTTGGCTTTTGAGGTGCTTCAAACTTTCATGATCGAGTGTGGATGACAAACTCTTTTGCCACAAGTAATGTTGCCAAACTTGCAAAGTCCTCACAAGTGCATGCAGTTCTTTGTCATATGTCGAGTAGTTGAGTTGTGCTCCATTTAGCTTCTCACTAAAGAACATGATTGGCCTCTTTTCTTGCATCAAAACAGCTCCTATACCTATCCCTTCGCATCACATTCAATCTCAAAAGATTTGTCAAAGTTAGGTAAAGCAAGACAAGGTGCATTGGTCAATTTATCTTTTAATTCATTGAATGCATCTTCTTGTTTTTCTCCATTCAAATTTCACATGCTTTTGACAAGTTCATTTAATGGTGAAGCTATACTACTGAAATTCTTAATAAACCTCCTATAAAAACTAGCCAAACCATGAAAAGATCTCACCTCATTTGCATTGGTAGGTGTTGGCCACTCTCGGATAGCCTTTACCTTTTCTTCATCAACTTGCACACCATTCCTTCCAACAATGAAACCTAGGAAATTGACTTGGTCTAGACAAAAACTACACTTTTTGAAGTTGGCATATAGCTTCTCTTCTCTAAGTTTAAGTAAAATTGTCTTAACATGCAAAATATGATCATCCAAGCTTTTGAGTAAACAAGAATATCATCAAAGTACACAACAACAAATTTTCCAATGTACTCTCTCAACACATGATTCATTAGCCTCATAAAAGTACTTGGTGCATTAGTAAGGCCAAATGGCATAACAAGCCACTCATAAAGTCCAAATTTTGTTTTGAAAGCCGTTTCCACTCATCTCCCACATGCATTCGAATTTGATGATAACCACTTTTAAGATCTATTTTTGAAAACAGTTAGCACCATGTAATTCATCTAGCATGTCATCCAATCTAGGAATGGGATGTCGATACTTTCTACGTTATCTTGTTGATGGCTCGACAATCAACACACATTCTCCATGTGCCATCCTTCTTGGGTACCAAAATCACCTGGATCGAGCAAGGACTCATGCTTTCTCTAACATAACCTTTATCCATGAGTTCTTCTACTTGCCTTTGAATCTCCTTAGTCTCGGTTGGATTGGTCCTATAAGTTTGCCATGTTTGGAAGAGTTGCCCGGGTATGAAGTCAATTTGATGTTCAATCCCTCTTAAAGGAGGTAAATCCAGTAGGTGCATCTTCATGTGAAACATATCATTAAATTCCTGCAAAAGAGACTTAAAAGAACTTGGCAAAACATCATTAGATTTTGGGTTAGTGGTTAAACACATCCCTTTGCACATAAGTACAAATTTTGGTTGTTGTGTCAACAACACATTCCTCACTTCCCCCTTTCTTATAACCAAACTCACATTCTTTCTTTTTCCTCAAAATCACTCTTTTTCTCTCTTGGTTTTCACTCACCTTTTGCCCTCACTTCTCTCTTTCTTTTCACTCTTTTCTTTTCTTTTAACTTACTTTCTTCTCTCTTTTCTTGTTCTTCAAACTCTTTTCTTTTCTTCTCTAATTTCAAATGATCACAATGTACTTCATATGGAGACAATGGAAGTAAAGTAAATTTCTTCCCGTTGAAGGTAAACGAATACTTATTTTTCACTCCATCAAATGTGACCTCTCTATCATATTGCCAAGGTCGGCCTAACAATATATCCCCGCATGCATAGGTAAAACATCACAAAGTACTTCATCCTTATATCTTCCCAAAGTAAAAGGAATAAGAACTTGAGAATTTACCTTAAGTTCTCCTTTGTTTGTCAACCATTGAAGTTTGTATGGCTTTGGATGTGGACGGGTAGTAAGTTGAAGTCTCTTTACAAGAAAACTACTTACCACATTTGTGCAACTCCCACTATCAATCACCAAACCGCATGGACTTCCTTTAATTAGGCATCTTGTGTGAAACAAGTTTTCCTTTGGTCTTCAACTTTGTCTTCCTTGATTTGCATACTAAGGACCCTCCTTGTGATCAACGATATGGAGTTACCTTCTTCAACATACTCATCACCACATATTTGATTCTTCCTCAAATGGGGCATCATGCTCCTCACATTCATCCTCCGAATCAACTACACCATTTCTTATCACCATAACTCTTTTATTGACACATTCTTTGCTCATGTGTCCAAACCCTTTGCACTTCCAACATTGAATAGAACTAGACTTTTCCCTTACCTCCTTTGAAGCTTCATTCTTTTTAGCATTGGAGCTTTCGACCTCCACTCTTTTGGCAGCAACAAACTTGCTTCTTTGTTGTGTCGGTTCATTCCTATTCACAAAACTATCCTTGTTCCATGCATTAGAGTTTGAAAAGGTACTAGCTTTAGGTGTATACCTTTTTGAATGCTCCTTTTCTTCCTTCAATTGAGCTTCAATTTTGATAGCATAATGATACATATCTTCAAGGTAAGGTGGTGGATTTCTATCAACCGGATGAGCAATTTCTCGATTCAAACCTCCAAGGAATCGAGACATGGTGTCTTCCTCTTCTTCTCGAATTTTTGCTCTTTCCATCAAGGACTCCATCTCTTGATAATATTCAATAACACTTTTTGTTCCTGTCTCAAAGATTGCAATTTAGTTTTCAAATCTCTTTCATAATGTTTTGGAACATACCTCTTTCTCATGGCTTCTTTAAGTTCTTCCCAAGTTTCTATTGGATCTTCCTCTTTCCTTCTTCTCTCGGATTTGAGATGTTGATACCATTCTCCCGCATGATTGGTGAATTCGGCAATGGCAAGTTTCATCTTCTTATTCTCACTATATGTATTACAATCAAATACAGAGTTCTATTTTTCTTTCCCATTGCAAGTATGCCTCGAGTCTGCAGTACCACTAAAGGGTGGAATTTCGAGTTTCACTCCGCTATCCCTTTCTTCATTCACTCTTTCCGCTCTTCTAGGTTGCACAATGTTTGCAACGTTATTTCTTCCTCTTCCCCTCACATTTCCTCTTCCTCCTAAGTTTCTTTCTTGTACTGTAAATCAAACATGCCTTCATCTTCTTGCAAGATCCGTTCTTCTCTTTGTTGTTGTGCTCTCCTTTCTTCCCTTTCTTCTCTCATCATCTCCATCATACCTTGAATTGCTTGAAGAATAGCCATATTTGGATCTACCACTTATGGAACTTTTTCTTTATTATCTTGTGACATTTTTTTATAAGGACCTCTCCACACTTCTCACCAAGATATCACTCAAGGACACTCGTGTTTATCACTCAAGGGTAGGCTTTTGGTACTAGGTCAAAGATGTAAGGGTTGGTTTAAAAATTTGGTGCAACCTTGCTTTTCAACTTGATATAAAACTAAATCAATGATAACCTTTCACAAGCTAAGACTAAAGAAATTCATCCTAAGGATCTACAACTCAAAGTTTTGAGAAAATAAAATTTAAATCAAGAACTTTTGTGTGTCTTGGATCCTTGAACACTTTTTTTTTTCTTTGCTACTATTTTTTTTTCCACTTTTGCTACTTTTTTTTTCTTTTTGCTCTCTTGATTTTTTTCACTTTTTGCTACTTTTTTTCACTTTTTGCTACTGTTTTTTTTTATCCAAGAACTAAACACAAAGAAATGGAAGAAAAGTTGTAGGATGCCTTGTATTAAACTTTGTAAATGAAAAAAAAAATGAAAGAAAATAAAGTAAAGCAAATTGAAGATATTTCACCTCTAGAGAGTCGGCCAAAGGATGTCGACCAACCTGGGACCGGTGGGTTATGGGCCCACATATTGTGCCGAATGTGGGTTATGGGCCCACATATAGGCTCTGATACCAAATGATAAGCGCCGAATTTGTTGGTTTAACAAAGCTAGAGGTCCTTCTAGGATCTTTGCAAACGTCACGAACAAGGCTAACTTAACGAATTGATCCCAACTAAGAGTTAAGTTAGAAGATGAATCACTCTTAGATCAAACTTAGAATAAGGATGGTCACTCCTAGATCCTAAGACGACTCACTCCAGAATTAGCTTGATCGGGGCTAATCCAATGAATCGGTTAAACATCAAACCTAAAGCAAGATTTGAAAGAAAGTTAACACCAAATGGGGCTAAACAAAACACAAGTTTTTTTCATAAAGGTTCTGCCTTTTCCATGTCAATACAAGCCTTTAAATAGGCCAAAATGGTCGTGCAAAGCACCAAAGACCAAAAGTCTTTAAAAAGCATTAAATGTGAAATGAAGAAAATATTGACCTAGGAATTTAAAACTTGATTGCACAACGTTTGAGAGCTCTAAATATGGAACAAAAAACATAGAAATGCTTTAAATGGTCTTAATTATCTACTGTAGGATCCGCCATGCATGACTATTTCGTTTGACGAGGTTTGACATCACGAAATCCCAAGAGGTGCAATCTAGACAGCCACTGTTCACATTTTCTGCACACTTTTTTTGTCCTCCGTGCCATCTTTCAAACTAGACAACTTTTCCCGTGCCATCTTCACTCCATTCTCATCTTGACTTGTTGTACTAACATTATAAAGAATTTTGGGCTCAAAAATCTTGGTCTCTCCTTGTGCATTCACGAGCTTTTGGAGATGCAATATGAAAGCCTCTTGAATCTTCTTGGCCTTGCTCCTTGTTATTGCTCCTTCGGGTACATGCAATGGATCAATGGTTTGATTCACATCAAGTTAGGTTTCTATTTCACTAGGATGACCTAGGCAACTTGATCTCAATCCTGAGCAGGTTACGAACTCCTGTTTGCGAGAGATTGTCCTTTGACTAGTATGGGTGAGAGTGACCAGATTCGCCGACTCAATATGCCTACCTTCTTGGGGACAAGACCGAGTGAACGGCTGGGGACTTAACTTAACAAGATGGAATTCACTCCTTCCCGTCTACTTGGGTAAGTAGATGAATGTTCCCTTAAGTAGTGTCTCCGGGACTTGAACAAAAGGCCCAACCCTCTCATTGGCCCGAGAGCACTTCTGTTTGTTGGTAGGACCACAAACAAATTGTTCATTAGAGGAGCACTGGTACTTAAGGTACAAGATGTAACCCAGGGGTAAAACGGTAATTTGACCCATCTAGTGTTACGAACATTCGTGAAGGATTGACTTGTTGTTATTGGTCAATATCCGTTGACATAGAAAAATATCTGCAGTGAGAAGAGTGCAGCTGCGGGACTTTAGTGAAGTGTTCCCGCAGCTAACGAATGTTGATTAGAAGGTTAATGAGATTAACCGAATAATCTCGTACCGTTGGAGCTTTTGATCTGTAGGTCCATTAGGTCCACCTTCTAGCTCATAAAGGGTTCTTAGATCGTTTGAATTTGAAATGTTCAAATTCAATTAGGGAATAAACATTTATGTATATAGATACATTATAATATAAAGTTTTGAAACTTTATATTATAAATTTAATGTGAATATGATTCTTATTAAATTGTAGGAGAGAATTAAATATTTGAAAGAGTTCAAATATTAATTTAAATGTGAATGTGATTTAAAATCTATAGGTTAAAATTTAATGTGCATGAGATGTGCATTAAAACTATAGGTTAGAGGAGAAATTGATTAAATATGATTTAATCTCAATTAAATATATGATATTCAAAATTAATTAAATATATGATATTTAATTGATAATTGATTAAATATATGATATTTAATTAAAATTTATTTTAACTAATTTAATTATTAAATTAATTTAAATGGTGGGAACGTGTCAAGAGGACGCGTTCCCCACTTCCCCACTTCCTCCCTATCGATTGGGAGTGGGGAAGTGCTCTTCTCCCCTTTAACTTCTCCTTGGACAGAAGTTTGGACTAATCAATCATTTTGGTTATTTTTGAGAAATTGCTGAAAGAATTCTCTCAACACAAAAGTTCCATTCATTTCCAATTGTTGGCTCCTTCCCACAAAAGGAGAGATCTAAGTGGAATCCAGAGGATAGAGAGTTTGCCAAGTGGTTGGTGTCCTGTTGGAGAAAAAAGAACAGAGGTGTTGTGTTGCTATGCAATTGGAGCAAGGGTTGTTGTGTGAAAACTACAAAGGTAATTACCTTTTTTTCTTTTAGTTTAATATATTGTACAACATATGTTTGCATGTCTAAATTCCATGTTTTAATTAGATTAGAATGAATGATTGTCTCTGTATTTTTCCAATGTATTGGTATTTCTAATAAACCAAAATAAACAAGCAATTTCGATAGTTGCATAGGATGCCCCCACTTACATGTCCACTACATGAACACGTTGGAGCATTGTGTTTGTATCAAATACAAAACGAGTCTTATCCATAGTACTATCAGGATAAAGTACCCAACCGTATCCCTATACTATAGACCCTTTAGGTTGTTTCTTGAACATCGATCCTATATGTCTCCACATACAATTCAAGACTCATAACACAACCTTAGGACTTATCGACCCAAGTTTCGCTACCACAAACATAAATGCGTGTCGAACGATTCACAAGAACCCGAAAAATTGTTGGTCTTAATCTCGAGATTCCTCCAAAAATGGTCCCTTAGCAAGAGGTTTGGTTTCTTTCCAAAAGAAAATCACAACACAACCATTAAGGGGGCATGAAAATGATCCAAGGAATAAGAAGGGAAAGGGAGAGGAATAGAGGGAAAGGAAACGGGGTTGGAACGGTTGCGCTGGAGAAGATAGGCACAACTAGGGTAGTGTTGACGACTCGTGCGCATGAAAATGGAGAAGGAGAAAGGCGATAGGTCGGGGTGGAGCTTACTCGATCGAAAGGGAAGAGACGTTGGTTGGACGCAAATCGGAGATGGAGAGAGATTGCGATCGGGAGATAGATTGGAGAGGGAAAGGGTCGGGTCGGGTCGGGCGGGAGGAAAAGCTAACGCGACAGTTGGCAGCACCGTCTGGTCGGAGGTGCACCGACAGTAACAACCCTCATGTGAAGAAGAAAGAGAGTAGAGGGGGGTCGACGTTCGTGCGTGCGACTCTTTCCCCTTCTCATTTTTTTTTGTTTTGTTTTTTAAACTTACAACAACTCAAAGAAAACCCTAAATAAAAAGAAACGAACAGGGAATTATCTCAATTCTTTCTTCATAACACTCGATATGAGTCTTAAGGAGTTGACAACCTAAATTTAAAGGTGAGTCTTAATTATTCGGGTCACTACAAGGTCCAATAATAATACTACCTGACCCAAAAATCCTTAAATAATTACGAAGTGAGCCCGAAATGAAATTTCACAACTTAAGAAATTTACCTGAAATTACCGGATGTCACAAAGGTTGTCCTTTCAATATGACTTTTCAATTAGTATAGATAGGGTTGTAACTTCGTCGTTTGAAGACATGATTTAATTGGATGAAAATTCTTCTCTCAAGATTGAGACCTTTCTAAGCATTTCTTGTGATAAAAAGCAATAAGCCATTCAATCCAACCTTGATCAGTTAGATTGTGGAGGACTCAATGTAGAACAAGATTTTCCAATTTTGCTTCTAGATCTTCGATGTAAGAGGCAATGAATTTCTAGACTTATCTCTTGACAGATCCAAAATTTGTATAAGGAGGTGTTTATCTCTTAATTCAAAGGTTCTTCCTATCTAAGAATCTTTGAAAAAAATATTATATTTATCCAAGAATATTAAATAGACCAATGATGAGTTCCAAAATTTTGTGAAACCTTTAATATATAAGGTAACAAAACAAAAAAAACTATTACTTATACTTTTTAAAATTTTGAGAACTAGAAAGTATTATCAAAAAGGTCTATTTGATGCATGCTCCTATGAATTTTGTGAATAGAAAAAAAAAAGATAGATTATCAAAAAGGTCGGTTGGAAGCAGGTTCCTATGGTGAATTTTTTTCTTAATGTTTTTTTTTAAAAGACAATGGGGGCATTTAAGTACATCTATCTATAAAGGGCAATTTTGAAATTAAATCATCTTCCCTGTTTTTATCGGGAAAATCAGAAGAGTGAGGGAGGAGAAGGGGGTTTTTGTACGGATGACCTTGTTTCGTTTCTTTTATCGACAGAAGACCCAGTTTTTAAATTTATCGATGGATAACCTTTTGATGTCGTCAACCGCTCTCGATCTAGTCATATTCGTGTGTTTTTTGATGAAACCAACCACTACCGCTCTCGCACCATCGTTAACGCCAAGACTAGACGAACCCAACGCCATTTAACACCGTCATACATATACGAGCAGTTTTTTGTTAGTTTCAGACGCAAAATACTACCGCTCTCGATCGCACCATTTCAGATGCAAACACTACCGCTCTCGATGGCTCTCGATGTCATGGATTTTCACCCTTGATTGACCGAGAGTCTAGGCTCTCAATTTAAACCGCTAATTGCGCACTTCTCGCTCTCGTCGCTATGTTTGGACCACAGTCATAGTATTTAAATCTAACTACTAAGTTTAAGAAATAAAGTTAGTGAAATCGGAGAAAACATGTAAACTTCAAATGTAATTTATAATATGTTATTCGTTAATATGTTAATAATATAAGATTACAATATATGTGTTATTCGGAATCAGAGTCTGATGAGTCTATAATCACCAACGGAAGTCGACCGCTCTTACCCGGATGTGTGTCCAAACCCGAATGGACTTCGTCCATACTCCGCGTAAGAGGGGGCATGTTGACGGAGGAGAAAGATTGCATGACAGGTGGTCGGGCATCTGGGTCATGAACAGTAGGGGAAGGGATTGATGGTGATATCGTGGGAGGATGACGATATTCTCTTAGTGGGGAGACCGGTTGATTTATTGGATGATCTTCATGATTCCATTCCGCCTTCAATCTGTCCACTCTCTCATGCAACCATTGGGCGTACTCCATGAATGTCCTTGGTTGTAGTCGGTTTGTTCCACTGTCGCACTCACCGGAGTCGTTGTCCCCCTCAGCATCTCCAACTCTTGATCCGGCAGTCTATACTGGACTTGATAAAGATGAAACGTCGTCTTCGGAAGGAATTTCCATTGTTCAAACAATGTTACGGGGGTAGGGTTTACATGTTAACATTACTTATCTATTTATATATTGTGAATATGGGTGACCCATTATTAATAAATATTAATTACACCACCAACCCTTCATCGAAAGTCGATCCTACATTGAATTATAAAGTCCCCTGATATTCACATCGTGCCTAACAACAGTGTAACCTCCTCATTTATGATGGACGCGAAATCTCTTCGAAACAGTCAGTGGGAGTAGTATAGAATAATCGAGTAATTTTATGACGTCGATTGGGGTTACCGATGACACCATGCGTAAAGTCCAATGGTTTTCCTCTATAAGTTGGTTGTAATCCTTCCATAAGTCACAACATTCGGAATAAACTATCGTCTGAGGTTATATCACATTTAACGTACAGTGCATTGGTCCCTTCAATAATATACCCAAAAACTCGAAAATGTCTTCAGACGATAGTTTCTTCAATCTACCCGGTGAGCCCCCATCACGGCGAGAAATCCCATCCCATGCGCTCTGACACTACCGAGTACTCCAACGATGAGGATGACCATGAAGAGGTAGATGAGATGCAATAGGAAGTTGAAGATGAAGATGAAGATGCTGATGAGGACGAGGACGACGATAAGGACGAGGATGAAGACGAGGACGAAGAGAACGATTATGACGACGATGAGGACGACGATGAAGACGAAGGCCATGATGATGACGAATAGGATGTGCCCCACTCGCCACCAAAAAGTCCTGACATGGGTGGTGTCCGCAAGCGTCGGTGACGAGATAGATGTTCCGATACGACGGTGAATGGACTAGAACGCGTCGGTTCGGACAAGGAGGTCATGGGCCCTTCTGCTGGTGTATCCTCTACGAGGCCGATCAAAATATCGTCGGACTCAGACTGACGGTTCGTCTACCGTACTGTATAGGATTCAAAATTGTTAATAGTGTTTTTGCATTTTTTCTATTTTTTGTATGTTTTTTTTTAATTTTATGTAATTATTATGTGGCATTTAGTAATTCGTAAAGATTATGACGTAGAAGAATTCGTTGGATCGATGTTCGGCCTGACTATACACATTCGTCGAGAGTAACAATTACACATTTGTCGGTCCGATATCCCGTGATCGAGAGTCTCGATTTCAGGATTAACAATTACACATTTGTCGCATACGGGAATATCGATCTTGATCCCCCATGATACCTATATGTAGGATAGTTGTTCTGACGTAGGTACCGAGAGTCATAGTCTGACTGACGTATGAGCTGGGAGGTGAAAAGACAAACTAGAGCGAGACGCACAGTGTTTTGCATATCAGACCGGGAGTGAGAGTTTGCATTTTTTTCGTTTTTTTTAAACGCATCGCCGAACTACGATATTTAAATTCGCGAGACTAGAATAATCCCTAAAAAGCTTATATTCGAGACCCAGATTCCTCAGATCCCTATCTCTCGTTTCACTTTCCACATTTTACTATTCAATTGACTCCGTTTTTCACCTTATTCCTGCATCCCCTTCGTAGTAACTGCCACATATCCAATACTTTCGGATTACTGTCATAATATAACAGAGGTGTGGTTCTCTCTTTTATAAATCTTCAAGTTCATTTTGAATTGATGTTCAAATACCGTTTGTGTAGTCCATGAACGTTAGGGGAAATCATTGTTCACGTAGTGTATGTTAGAATATTTATCGTCTTTATCTGTTTTTTATAGTTGTAGATGGCACCCACAAAGATTAGTGTTGAAGACCATTTTATCGCACAGGCGACATGCCTATCTCATTTGAGTAACACGAACTTGCTGGTGAGATCAAAGCTTAGTAAGACTCAGCTTGAGTTATTCCGTAGTACTACCATATTCGGACCGTATGTCGACTTGGATATGGTTTTTAACAGCGCGCTGGTTCATAATATGCTTCTGAGGGAGGTGGGCGAAATTGTCGAGGGTGGTATGAAATTCGAGGTCAGGGGAACGACCGTTGCCTTCATTAAGGAGGAATTTCTTTTGATGATCGGGTTGTGGAACACCCCGACTAGTTCAGAAAACATTCAGGAATCTCACCAGACCAGAGGTTAGAGTTTGAAGGCCAAATACTTCCCGGAGCTAACCACTGATTGTAAGGCACAACTTCATCTTTCTACATTCGAGACGAAGTACAAGGAGATAAAGTTTGAGAACGATGAAGACGCCGTGAAGATAACCCCCGTGTACTATACGGAGATGGTTATGCTTGGTAAAGATAGGAAGAAGATTGTTGTAGACCAGTCGCTTTTTGATGAAGTCGAGCATCTTGACCGATTCAATAGTCTAGACTGGGGTACAAGAATATGGGATAGGACATTGAAAGGTCTTCAAATAGCTTTACACGGGAAGGTTGACCTATATAAGACGAATTTGACTAAGAATAAGGACTATATTGTCAAGTATAGTCTTCCAGGATTCCCACATGCATTTCAGGTAAGTTATTGTGCTGATATTTTCATACCATGATATCAGTTTGCATCCACGAATATCTATATAACAGTGGAATGTGGTTTTAATATGTAGGTCTGGATATACGAGACACTGTCCACGCTGAAGGACTCGGTCGCACGACGATTGAACGATGATGCAATCCCGCATTTACTCCGATGGTCGTGCGAACGGTCCATCCCATTTAAATGGTTGCAGACAAATGTGTTTGACCGTCCTGAAGTAAGTAAATTCACAATAATCTTCGTCTTATGTAATATATTGTTTCACTGAATTTAACTTTACAAACAAATCTTCCTAGACTGTTGTCAATACAAAACTCATAATGTCTGATGTGGAACGCAGCGGTTTAACTCTGGCATTCGGATCGGTAAGCGAAGCGAGAAGGTGTGAATGTTTTGGAGGAAGGAGTCAATGTAGACACAATGACAGACATTCACATGACACGAAGTCTTGCAATTCAACCGTTAGACGGTCTAAATCCAGAATCTGAAGGGCCTTCTAGAGGTGTTGCTGATGACACCCCCCGTATGGAGGACGTGCCTCTTCATCAACAAAGTTCTCTATCTCAATGTACGGAAACTCGGGTTCGGTCCCGTGCGTAGAACTGACGTATCCGGACGTCGACTACGCGTGGTACAAGTCAGTCCATGCAACGGATTGAGCGTCGTCTTGGTATGATTGAAGACAATGTTCAAGAAGTGAAAGACGACGTTCATGTCTTGCGGGGAGAAATGCAAAACATGAAGGACAAACTTGAAGACATGCACGGGGACATCAGAATACTTATTTGTAGATTAGACCAACACATTCAAGTACGCAACCATAATTTCATGGTATCATTTATTGGCTAGTTGTAGTTTTATCGCATTTTCATACGTCGTAATTTTTCATATGTGTTTCAGGTCCCAACCAACGTTCGTACTCCAGAATACTCCGCAGGACATGCATCTGTCAGACCGACGACCGATGAACCACTTCCTTCGGATGTCGAAGATGTGGATGTGTTAGTGTGCGATCTTCCCACATGCGATGCAGCACGCGATGGGTGTCAATCAACAGAGGTTCAATGTCATACCGTCGACATTTCAGCTGTTGATTCGGTCCCTTTCGGAAATGTGGACCAGACAGAAACTGTGTTGATTAGTCATTCGTCAAAGAGGAAGTCAGACGAATTGGAGACTCCAAACCTTCCGTCAAAGAAACATACGGTATCTACGTCGGGTGGTTTTCAAGGCAGTGTGTCTAATGAGATGACACCTTCAGATGTACGCAGCATGTACAATCCATTGCATCCAGTCCCGACAGATACGAAGGCCATGATGAACTCATGGCTACAATTGAAAAACATGACCGGTACCCAAGATGAGTACAGGGTATGTGAATGGTCTACATGTGGACCCATAGACAGGACGTTCATACGTTCATTGTCCCGGAGGAACACATGGGTTACTTGTGATGTAAGTTCGTTATTTAGTTCATTCATTCATTGCATGATATGTACAAAAGTCTTCTTGATTCCATTAGCTGACTCGTTTACAATATTATACTCTTTTACAGATGATTAATACGATTTTCATGTTGGTAAAGCGGAAGCTCATTCATGGACATCGCATATGTCACAAAAATTCACTATCATCCCTTCCAGTGCATTGGTACGTATACTCGTATGTGTATATCAGTGGTTACATGCTATACACTCAACACATCTGATGCCTTGTGCAGGATCATCTAAGAAATCGGGACGGGATATATAAAGAAATTGTCAATAAAGACTCCGAAGCTTCACGCACTGTATGGTCGACTGATCCCACGTTCTTGGAATACGTTCTAGGTGTTTATCCAGACTACCGTCCAGCATGGTATGCAGTCGACTACGTCTACGCTCCACTGAACATAAAGGAGCATTGGATGCTGCTTGGATTGGATATGTCCAAATGTATTATTGTAGTATATGACTCCATGCCTTCGTTCATCAGTGAAGAGGATCTCGTGGATGAGCTACAACCAATTGCATACACCATACCATCACTCCTGGAGTATTTTAATTTACCAAATCGTAATCCTGACACTACGAAGACACCGTGGGAGATTACACGACCATATGATTTTGATCGTCAGTGCGCAGGGACGAAGGAGTGCGGGATTTTTTGTGCGAAATTCTTAGAGTACCTTGTCACTGGGTCGGATTTGTCCACACTGACTAACGATAATATGAAGCTATTTCGTACTCAGTATGCAGTACAACTGTGGGCGAATACATTATATTTTTGACATGTAATGTTATCGTACTCAATTATTTTGATTGAATGTATACCATACTTCTGTTTTTTTGTGTTCGTGTATTGGATGTGTAGTGAACGACGGTTAACGTTCAGAGACATTTAAAAGAAACTTTAAGGAATTAAAAAGTCAGTTGGACTAGAGCGAGACTCACAAGTACCTTAAAAAGTCATAAAAAGTCATTCGGGATCGAGAGTCTCGAAATCCTGGGGTATGACTTTCGGAACGACGCCCTTCGGAACCCCCATTCGGGACAGGCGATACTAACCCCCCTTCACGCGTGTGTTCGGAGACATTTATAAAAAAAAGATACGTGATTAAATTTTGAAGAAGGACTAGAGTGAGACCCACATATACGCCAAATAATTGTCGCATTGTATATACGAGATCGAGAGTCTCAAAATCCCGTGGATTGACGTCCGAAACGACGCCCTTCGGAACCCCCATACGAGAAGGCGATAATATCACGTGTCCCGAATGGGTTTCCGAAAGGCGTCATGCCGGAAGTCAATCCACGAGATTTTGAGACTCTCGTCCTCGTATATACAATGCGACAATTATTTGGCGTATATGTGGGTCTCGCTCTAGTCCTTCTTCAAAATTTAATCACGTATCTTTTTTTATAAATGTCTCCGAACACACGCGTGAAGGGGGGTTAGTATCGCCTGTCCCGAATGGGGGTTCCGAAGGGCATCGTTCCGGACGTCAATCCACGGGATTTCGAGACTCTCGATCTCGTATATACAATGCGAGATTTTTTAAGGTACTTGTGAGTCTCGCTCTAGTCCTTCTTCGAACATTTAATTCCGTAGCTGTTTTTTAAACGTCTCCGAACACTCGCCTGAAGGGGGTTAATATCACGTGTCACGGGGGTTAGTATCGCCTGTCCCGACTTTATTTTTCATTGTTTGGTGTTTGTAAAAGAATAGTATCTATTAGCTTCGTACATACAAATTTTCAAAGTAAGTACACATTATGCCTTTTTTTGTGTTAACTTGTGCTAAATCTTCACGAAATTTTAGAAAATGACAAACGTCATACTAAAATGAATTGTGTATTCTAAAAGAACGGTCGGTTCTCCCATAACGGACATACAAACTGCCTTCTAAAAGACAACATATTTTGTTGAGTTAGTGAAAACATTGGAGTTCTTGTTACATCATACTCAAAGAATTTCGCAAAGAAATATTCCGATCTCCATGTCCTGCATGCATTGTGTGGTAGTGAGCAGACACGAACCACTGGCCAGGGTGTCATCCTCATCTTCGAATGAGTCGCCAACGAACCTGCCTTGTGAAGTACCGCTGGAATGATTACGCGCATATTGTCTAGCTCTGATAGTAATTCAATATCGGATGTCAGAGCAATGAGGGAGTCCCACACCATAATTTGGGATGATGCCATGTCTATTTTGATAGTCACCCAGTGAGTGTTTTTTATGTTAAACGACAAGTAGATGGACTCACATACAGCCCACGGAATTGAGTAATCTTGTTGTTCCCCCATCACATACTTCAACACATTACCGTCCCTTGTCCATCTGTATATGAGATCTGACGGATGTCGTCCTCCACTCATCTCGTCGTACAGGGATGTTTTCCGACGGAAGAAGTCCTTCACAAATAGTATAAGTGTCAGTCAGCATTTCCCATTCGGAATCTGATATACTCACTTTCCTAGTGTATATACTTACAGACACGAGACATCACCCGTGGTGAAATTTTGACCACAGTAATCCATTGGCGCGTCCTTATGGGTTAGTTTATTTCGCACAAATAGGAATAGAGTGTCAATCGTCTGAGCAAATTTTCAACCTGGATTGTTAGTATTCACTATTGACATATAGGTAACAACTAAGAAAGGTAGTTTGGTGCAATACCTCGTCTGTATGATGATCCGCTGTAAGTAGACGTGTGAACCACTCTTTCTTTCGATACGCAAATATTGTTTTGCGTAAGCTGGTGTCGCACCTAAGATCATCCAACCACACTTGAAACCGTTTATTAAAATGTTCAGGTATAGGGCATGCAGGATCGTACACCTTTGCCTTCCTACGTTTATGATCCTGATGTATATCGGCGTACGGAGTTCGAAGGGTCCATGGTTGTCTCGACCGTCCGCATTTTTTTACTGGTTTATTACTCGGACCCTCATCATCATCCAAATTAAGTGGTTGTATCGCATAACATGGGACAAATGTCAAACATATATCACCCTTATGTGCGCATAAAGTATTATTACGTAGATTAGAAAAATACTAAGCAAACTACATGGACTACCTACATACCTCTTCTTTCGGTATCACGAGACA
This sequence comes from Trichosanthes cucumerina, assembly GCA_036507285.1. Taxonomy (NCBI): domain Eukaryota; kingdom Viridiplantae; phylum Streptophyta; class Magnoliopsida; order Cucurbitales; family Cucurbitaceae; genus Trichosanthes; species Trichosanthes cucumerina. Next base: position 76,388,617 of record CM071835.1, on the reverse strand, counting down.
GGTGACATTCGGTGCGAAAATACATTCATTGCTCTTATTAAGGTCGACGGTGGGAACGGTGGACTGATCTGATACTCGTACTTCCTCGGGCGTTGTCTCGATGGGGTGTACCGCAACACCCATCGACACGGTTGTCAAATCGGTGCTACAATGACCTATTATAGACGGTCGAGGATCTGCTTCGTCCTCATCTGCATCGTCTGCAATCTCTAATTTTGGTTTATTGTCTTCCGATCGGGGTTGGTCAGGAACGTCGATGTTCAAATCAGGTTCTAACTGACCTCGATCTACATTCACTTCAGTCGGTAACTCTTATTTAGGTGATTGTGAATTTATGAGATGCAGTACCAGATCGCGCACTTCTTGAACACTTGTTCTAAGTGTATCAAAAGCCCGATGCATAGTCGTCATATTATTCTGCAACTCTGATAGCTGCTGACATATGGGGGGAGCAGGGTTTGACATACACATGTCGCACGTACTCCCCCAGGACACTCTCTATCGATCAACATTCGCCTCAGCAGTGACGTCCACATGTTCATCAACAGCCGCTTCCACAGGACACTCTCTATCGACCATTTGAGTTGCCTCATTTGATGGATTGGATGGAGCATTCGGATTCGGTTGTTCTAGCATCCGCACCATGTAGGTTGATTCCATTTCAGTTGGCATCAGTTCTACTATGACGTTTGCCTACAAACCATGAATGAGGATATTTAATGGACTATATAACAACAATGTTTTAATGACAATGACACTGTGCTAACAAATACCGTTGTGGATGCAAACACTTCCCGCATAAGCATCGTGTATGAAGGTGAAGTACTACATGACCACCTTAGTATACGCGGGATACCGGTGGTATTAACGTGAGTCGCAACCCGATTAGTCAAGGACGACACAATCTCGTAAGCCCACACCTACAAAAAAACAGCATGTGTTGGTGTTGACAGTAGAATTTGGTTATTTGCGATTCAATGTACATACCTGGAGCGCATAAGGGAATCCATACAATGTGTATGCCTCCGGTTTCTTCAACTTCTTGTTTTTGTACGATGAGGCCTTGCCACGAATAGCATTTTTCAATCCTTTCATAGTCCTATCAAAAACCAATTTTCCCCAGTCCTTACTGTTGAACGACTCCAAATTATCAATGGTAGATAGAAGGTTCATGTCTACCAATTGTTTCATCTCGCGACCGAACATCACAAGCGCCATAATGTAGAACAGTGCCATCTTCACTGCCTCATCGTCATTTTCGAAGTTCATCAGTGGGAATGTTGCATACAACTCCGAGCATTTCACACTTCTAGAGTTATTCAGGTACTTGACCCATAGTCGATTACTAGACACATCCTGTCGCACATCCCGAACGCTATAACGCAGACCAGTGATCAAATCGAACTCTGCCCTACCAAATGATACTACCTTATCTATTATATGGAAGCTTATTATATCTGGTCTGACCTCTACGACCTCTCGTAGGAGAAAGTAATGGATAAGTTGTCCATTGAAAACTATGGAAGCGTCCAGAAAGTGTCCGAAGCAAGTTTGGCGAAACAGGGCGAGTTGAGATTGACTTAGCTTCTTTTTTATAATGGTGATTGATTTCGTTAGGTGAGAACAACAAGTAATTGCAGCAGGGAAATGGTCATCCGGTTGGATTTTTATCACAAATGTCATGCTATGGATCGGAAGTGTTTTACAATAGCAATAAGTAAAAAATTGTTTGTAAGGAAGATGATGAATGACCTTGTGGACGCGAACTCAGGTACTTGCCCAGTTATTATCAAAGTGTGTCCTCGGAGTCTACTAGCCTGCGTATTCGGGAAATGAGGGATTATCATTCGAACTGCTAGGGATTTAACGGGAGTATAAAGTGGACGGAGTTCGAGATCAATCACCGAGATCGATATTCACACAAGCAACAACTCATTTATGACGAGAGCGAGAGTCTCGAAATCCGTGAGATGATTACAGAACGCTTTCCTCCGCGACAAGTCTATCGGGAAACTCTTTGCGATATCGATCGCAACTACCATTACCCAAATGCGAACACTTATCGATCGCGAACACTTATCGATCGCAACTACCATTACTCGAATGCGAACACTTATCGATCGAGAATTATTCCCCGCTAATAATTTGATCAATCGCGACTAACGATTATCGATCGTAACGAAACATTGTCGATCGCGATTATATATCGCGAATAACAGCTGCCGATTGCGAATAAAAAATCATCCTCGTATTCTCTTACGTCTGGAATGTTTCGATAAATAAGGAGCTAACATTTTTTTCCATTCAATCCCAAATTCATTTATTCTCATCATCGTTACATTGATGACATAACCAGCGAAAATAAAAAAAATAAAAAATAAAAAAAGAAGAAAATACAACAAAAAAGTAACAACTAAAGCAATAAAATTTAGAATAAGAAATTGGGCAATCCATCAACTACTCGTCGTCTGAGTCCGATGAGATGTGGACCACCTCAAGGGCCTGAACTGCTGGCTCAACTATCTGGCAGTCGGAAGAGTTACGAGGGGATTGTGCAGGGCTCGGTGTATGGTATGTTGACGGACTTGACCATGACACGGACAGAGAATATTCAGACGTAACGGAAGGAGATGAATGAGTCGATGAGACTGTTACAACAATGTTTCGAGGACTAAGGTCAACGTTCTCAGCATTGCATGGGAGCAGAATGGTAGGAGGACTATTGGCCGGGGAATTTGGAGGAGTTGGCGTTGGAGAACTTGAGGACGATGAAGATATGTCAATCGGACAAACTCTAGACATGATTACGTACGTGAACATGCCATATCTGAAACATCGATATTTATACCAACTTCGAGTCGTCATCGCGATATATACATGTATTAGTAATGTCATCACGAGTACTCGTTCTGGCAGATAAGATTAATTAATGGTTTGTGTCCTCTCGAGGTACATCATCAAACGGTATCGATAGCATTAAATACTTCAGGTCATTCAAAGATACGATTAGACGTTATGGTTGTAGTAATCTATACAGGTGTGTTTCATACAATATCGCACAATGCATGTAATCGCGAACCAACGATATCACGAACGCACGTAATCGCGAACGCACGCAAGTAATTTGTCATCGCGAACGCACGTAATTTGTAATCGCGAACGCAGACAAATATTATGTAATCACAAACGCACGTAGTTTGTAATCGCGATCGCACGCAATTAAATTGTAATCGCGAACGCATGTCTGTTGCATTATAATGAAATTGGTGATTCAAATAAAGTGAACGCACAAACAATATTATATGAGTATTGAGGAGCAGAAACACAACAATTTACCGAAGATTTGATATTTATTCACCAAAAAAATTCACCCAACCACAACTGAATAGCGTACTGAAGTTTAACCAGTGACATCTTGTCTTGAGTAAGTGATGCTAAGTTTGAACCTGTTACATGATACTAAAAAAATTTGGCAACGTAATAGCCACAATCGAGACCATACGCCTGTCGATTATGTTTAGTTTGTCGCCCGACAGAAAATCTTCTATTATTTACCGCCGAACCAAAACCACACACCAAGAGTAGGGATGTCAGTGCCCGACAGAATGGTTCCATCCTAAGGTTCAGTTCATCATCCGTTACGTGTGTCGGCATGGAGTCGTACACAACAATCCTTAGCTTCTTCAAGTCGATTGTCGCCAACATCCAATGTTCTTTAATGTTGATTGGCCCATACACGTACTGACATTCTGACCATGCAGGTTCATAACCCTTTTGCATGCCTAATACGTAGTCTAGAAAAGATTGGTCGGATCCAACCCACCAATCAATCATAACATTAGGGTCTTCACTTGATTCTGTCTTTCCAGGACCATCAGGTGACATTAAAAATTCCTGCACACATGGTTGTTAGGGTAAACTTACGTATAATCGACGCATGTACTAAAAGAATACTAAGATCATACTTGAAGTGATGTATTACTATTATACCATGAAAGCGCTACCAACAATTGTAAATTTGTGTTTGCATATGGTGGGTTTGGAATCCATCTTGCGTTTCACGAACATCAGAAGAATATCAGCGTCCTACAACATAACATATACACATGGCGTTAGTTTTTTTTTTAATGAATAGTGTTATTATTAAATTGTGTTTACGATACTCACAACAGCATTGAGCCACTCCTGTTTCTTGAATAGCTTAAAAAATTCTTTATCCCGAGTCATGTACTCTACATCCCGTTGTTCTTGATCAGTCGATGCATCACTGAGCCATTCATCAAATGATCTCATACATGAGATCGAGATGTCAAACAACGGGTTGTAGACTACTTCGTCTACAACGACAGTTGATTGTTCGAGACTTTCCCCCAAGTTACCTGCCTCTGGTTGCCTAAATTTTTGTAGCTTCTTGGCAGGTTGATCTGGTGTGAATTTAACTGTCGGTTTCCTCATGCGTTTGGGTCGAACTGGGTAGGGGTGAGCGAAAAAATGCCAAAAACCGACACGACCGACCAAAACCGGCCGAATCGACGTCGGCCGGTCGGAGACACTACATGGTCGGTCGGTTTCGGTTTTTTTAAAAAATTGGTGAACGGTCGGTCGGTCGGTTACCGTTCGATATCGTGATGAACCGATCCGATGAAATCGATATATTAATATATTAATATATTTATTTATTTAAGTTTTATTTAATATTTAATATATAAATATATTATTAAATTATTTAATTATTATACTTAATAGTTAATAGTTAATATTTAGAAACTAGAAAAGAAAGAAACCCAAATTCTCGACTTCTTCTTCGCTTCGTTCGGCAGCAGGCAGCTCGGCTTCTTCGCCTTCTTCCTTCGCAATCGCTCCTTCTCCTTCTTCGTTGAATCACAGCGGCTCGCCTCAACTCAGAATCAGATCCTCGCCTTCTTCACAGTTGAATCGCAGCGCCTCGCTTTGCCTTCTCGCTTTCTTAGCTTCTTTCTTTGCCTTCTTCTTCTTCTTCCTCTACGCGGACGGACATCGCTTTGCTTCCGTTCCGTCCATCTCGCCGTCGCCGACGCTTGATGAACGTTTGGGAAGGGTATAGAGCATTTAATTTCTGATTTGGTATTTTTGAATGATTTGAGATTTTTTTACTAGGGCATAGGCATACATTGTTGGACTTGGCTTGGACACTTGTTATCTATACTTAGGTCATAAGAACTACTGAACTAGGAAGCATACTTAAAAGTTAAATCTGCATCAGTTGCACTTGCACCTTACTGTTGAGATACATGTGACTGTGAGGGAAAAAGTCTAAATTAAGTTGAAAGGGAAGATTTTGGACAGAATTTGCAAAAGTCTAAACTAAGTTTCATACATTTTGTATACTTACTAATTTGTTAATTTTTGTTAATTGTTACATATATTATTATTTTGTAGCGTAAATATGGATTCCAATGTAGAGACTGAGAGAGGGACAACTAGCTCGAAGGAGACTACAAAAAGTAAAGATGTCGATCTCGATCCAAAAGAAGCTTCTGAGAATCCAAGTAAGAAGCAACGTAAGAACCCCAAACAATCAATGGTGTGGGATCATTTTGAGCGATTAGAAGGTGATCCTAATGATTCTTATGCTAAGTGTAAATATTGTGGAGCTACTTATGCATGTCATTCTAAACGTAATGGTACTGAGAGTATGAAAAATCACTTAGACAATTGTAAAAAATATCCTTATCAAAAGAAGAGAGATCCAACCCAAAAGACATTAGCTTTCAAATCTATAGAAACTCAATCTACTAAGGGTGGAGAATGCCAAGTTGTGTGTGAGTCATTTGATTTGCAGAGTTGTCGGGAAGCTTTAGCTGAAATGATAATTCTAGATGAAGTGCCTTTTAAGTTTGTAGAACGTAAAGGTTTTCGGAAATTTGTCAATAAGTTAACATGTGGAAGTCCAATTGAACATAGATTTGTGGTTCCATCGCGATTTACAATTGCTAGAGATGTTCTTAAGATATATGTGAATGAGAAGGAACGTTTGAAGGAAATGTTTAAGAATAAGAAATATAGAGTTTCTCTCACTCTTTGATTGTTGGACTTGAGACAAAACATTAACTATATGGTATTATTTGCACATTTCATTGATTTAGATTGGAAATTACATAAACGGATTCTTAGTTTTTCTCAAGTTGAGAATCATAAAGGGGATACAATTGGTAAGACTATTGAAAATAATTTGAAAGATTGGGGTATTGAGAAGATAATGACTGTAACAGTTGATAATGCCAGTTCAAATGATCTCGCTATTGCTGCTTTTCGATCAAGAGATTCAATAAGGGGTTGATATTTAATGGTGAATATGTACATGTTAGATGTTGTGCACACATATTAAATCTTATTGTATGTGATGCTTTGAAGGAACATTATGAATGCATTAGTAGGATTCGCAATGCTGTTAGATTTGTAAGGTCTTCTCCTGCACGTTTGTTGAAATTTAAGAAGTGTGCTGAGCATGAAAAGATTGATTGTAAGAGTGTTGTATGTCTTGATGTTCCAACTAGATGGAACTCTACATATATGATGCTTGAGGCGGCTATAAAGTATGCAAAAGCATTTGATAGATTAGAGGATGAAGATGATGCTTATAGGAATGATTCACCACCTACTAAATTAGATTGGGCAAATGCTAGGATGTTGATTAGGTTTTTGAAAGTTTTTTATAATGTCACATTGACAGTCTCAGGCTCTTTGTATACTACTTCTAATTTGGTTTTCCACCAGATCTCTCTGATTCAAAATTGTATACAAGTGAATTCTTGTAGTTCAAATAGAATGCTTTCTAGTATGGCTAAGAATATGAAGGCTAAATTTGAGAAATATTGGGGATATATCGATAATGAGAGATTTAAGAAAAATAACATGTTATTGTGCATTGCTGTGGTGTTGGATCCTCGATATAAATTGAAGCTTTTATCATATTGTTGGAACAATTTTTTTAGACCAGACATTAGCGAAAGTTTGACAAAGACAGTGGAGTATGTTCTGAGACGTCTCTTTCATGCCTACAATATTGTTGGACCTAGTGCTAGTGCTAGTGCTAGTGTCAGTGTCAGTGCTAGTGCTAGTGCCATGCTTGTTTTAGTTCTACTGCTAGTAAGCCTAGTGCTCGTGCTATTCATAGTACTAGTACAAGCACATATGCACCAATAGTTGAGGATGTTAACTTACATGAAGATTTTGATGAAGATTTTGATATGGATTTGGAGGTTGATTTGGATTTGGAGGTAGATTATGATGTAAGACCTGCATTTAAGAGTGCTGATAATGCTACTTTCGATAAAGAGTCAGAAATTGATGTATATTTGTTAGAAACCCTTTCTGATCAGGACGATAGTACTTTTGACATTCTTCTTTGGTGGAAGCAAAATGGGCATCGATTTGAAGTTCTTAGTCGTATAAGCAGAGATATTCTGGCAATTCCAGTATCTCTGATAGCATCCGAGTCGACTTTGATCTTTGGGCGTGTAGTTCGATCATCTCGTTGTTCATTGGCTCCAAGAATGGTAGAAGCTCTTATATGCACTCAAAATTGGCTAGATTCTAATCCAATAGACCTTGAATTTCATTAAGATTTGGAGGAAGATGCAATGTTTGAAGAAGGTATTGATTTTAACTTTTTTTTTTAATATTTAATTTATGTATCCTAATAGTTAATAATGTTGTCTTCATATTTTTTTCTCTTATAGGTTACAGTGTTATTATGAATGGAGAAAAAGATTTGAAAGACCTCCCCGACTTTTCAAAGTTGGTGATTTAAAAGACTTTTGTTTATGAGTTTGTAACTTGGTGATTTTAAAGACCTTTGTTTAATAGTTGTGATTTTAAATACTTTTGTACTTTTGTTCTTGAAGAATGTGCTTATGAAGGGTTAGATAAGGTTGTCAATGTGTGATGAGTTTCAGGTGGTTTACGTCTTAAAATACAATACGTCTCGTTATTATGTTTATAGCATATGATGTGGCATCATGTATGCTAAATAATCCCTTATTAGTAGACAAAATTTCTGGTGGTTGTTAATGGTGAAAGTTTCAGGTTTGTTCATGATGTTTACTTGTTCCTTAATCATGTGGATGTCTTATTTTCTGTCTTGTTTCAAAGAGCTGCAACCTAAGTTTTTTCCTATTAATTTATGATTTTATGGGTTGTGATCCTTGTGGAATTCACTCTTTTAGGTAATTGTCAATTCGATTTTAATCTTTTAAAATTCTCAATTATATTTTTAATGTATTAAAAATTTTCAATCTAAGTTTTTCCATTAAAAACTTAATATAAGTTATTATTTTACTAACACATTCAAAATATAGTGTAATTTCAAAGTTCGAATTTCGAACTTCAAATGAGCAAATTCAAGGCAAGAAATAACCAATTGCAATTAAAGTACTATGGAGTGGAGTATGGATGATAACTATTAACTAATAAGTTTAAATCTAAAATAGTAAAAGTAAGAAGAAGTAAGAAAAAAAAACTGAAGAGGAAAGATACATTGTAACTTTGTAAGTTCAAACTTCAAATGATCAAATGAAATTCAAGGCAAGAAAAAACCAAAATCTATTGTTAAAAAAAAAAAAAAAAAAAAAAAAAAAAAATCGAACTTTAAACCGACAAACCGACCGACCGACACGTCGGCCGACCGGTCGGTTTAAATCTCCAAAAATAGATAGCGTCGGTTTACATTACTCGAAAGCCAGACTGTCAAGTCGGTTCGGTTCGGTTTTTATCAAAACCGACCCCGACCGACCGATGCACACCCCTAGAACTGGGTCTTCTTGTGTTCGATGATCCATTGGTTCATTAGCTCTTTCAGTAACTTGATCATCCATACATACCCGAAGCGACCACATCAAAGAATAACATCATCATTACATCCGTGGATATCACGAACGATATTGTTTAAGGGTTGGGGTCATCATGAGGTTCATTGTCCGTCGGTTGCAAATGAGAACTAACTTCGTCTCCACTGCATACACTGACTTGTTTGCCTTAACAATCGAAACAACCTTATTTAGATTTACAACATTAAGGGTGAGCGTATTGATCAACAAATGACACTTACCTTATAAATCGAATTCAATATCGAAATAACTTGTGCCAACTCGGACTTCATCGTAGCAAGATCCGATTTCACAACAATCATATCTGATTTTAGGGTCCCTAGCTCTGATTTCACAGCATTCAGCTTTGACACCACATCGACCATCGGGATTCTAATATCATACGGATTTTGTGTTCCATGCTCATCAGTTGTCCTCGTACTAGGATCTTCTGGATCGACGTGGATTGAAGACGACGGGGCATCTTCCCTAGTCCCAACATCAATATATCCTTCAGGGTATTGATGTTGGAATTGATCAACAATTGGGTCTGCTTTTGTGGCACATCGAGATCGAGATGCCTCAATATCACCAACAATATCGTGTACAGGTCATTGATCAACCCGGGTCTCACGAAATTGTTTCTCGGAGTCGGACTCTAATATTTCCGAGATAATCACCATCTACAATACAATAGAAAAAACATGTAGCATTTGAATTAACCAAACATAAAATTCATTTGTGAGAGTCTGTACGAAAAAAGTACCTCTAATGAGTTGAAGACATCTAGAAGTAACGTCGGTAATAGGATTGATCGAGTAGATGTCCATCTGAGCATGCGTGGAACTGCGAATGAATTAAGTCGTGTCACAGCCCTTCCTTCCAATGAAGGTATAGTCTCGTATATCCATACCTAAAAAACAAGATACTTGATATGTCAAAATTTGTTAAAAAGAACAACGTAATAAGTGATTCTTGGAATGATGGTTTATACCAAGAAAGAGAATGGAAATCCGATGAGACTGTACTTCACTTTGTAGCCCCTCATCGAAGCAGACTGTCTCTTGTACAATTCAACTTTATCGGTAAAGGCCTTTTGTAGACCCTCCAACGTCCTATCGAATATTATTTTTCCCCAGTCAATGTTGTTGTAGTGGTCCAAGTTCTCAACATCGATAAACAATGAAAGGTTCACTGTGGTATTTACCCTATCCTTTCCAGCATGGCAGTAACGGTGTAATAGACGAGTGTCACTTTCATTGCATCATCGTCGTTGTCAAACTCCATTGCCAAGTAATCATGTTCCAGGTCTATTGGACGCATCCGCTTGGTGCCCTTGAAGTATCTCTGAAGGATCCTACTTCCAGTGGGATTGACATTTCTATTACGTCGAACGACACCACCCGGAGAAGGCCACAACCCAGTAATCATTCGGAAAGATGCGATAGAAAATGTTGTCACAGTTCCAACGATTCCAAAGCTCATTATATTGGGTCGTTCGTCCACAACCTTCATCCCTAATATGTAATGTACCAGTGGGCTGTTGAAAGCCAGTTCCACATCAAGATAGCACCCAAATATGGTTGCCTTGAACATTTCAATCTGTGTAGGTGAAAGCTTTCTCTTCACCACCGTATTAGCCTGCTTCAAGTGCGATAAATTTGATATTTGTGCAGGAAACGTCTCATTATACTTACGGGGTCGTGCCATTTTCCTGAGAAATATCCCGACATTATTACTTACAAGTTAGTTATATCGCGTTCGTGGTTCAATTTTAATCGCGTTCGTGCATTACATGTTCACACGCGATCGCGAATCCCCTTCGAAAAATTCGTGATGGATATCAGAAACTAACGGTGATCGAGAACGAACGCGAGAGATGGAACGACTTAATAATATAATGGGTATACCAACCAACACAGTGTCAACATCGATTCATCTTCACAAATTTCTTTCTTAAAACCTAAACTACATAACATATTTACGAACCATAGAATAAACACTAACTAATATTAGTGATAAATCGTGAGTACATATACGAGGAGTCTACAATAACTACAAATTACATGATTCTGTGCAGTGAAGAAACATGCATACCTGTGAAGATGAGATTAACTAGTAGAAGACTCGCAAATGGGTACGAGTGGACTTGTTGGGTCCTTCTGTCCTTTGGTCGGAAGCAACAGGAAGTGTTTAGAATACCCTAATGAAGTATTAAGAATTTCGTTCAGAAAGAATAAGAATGGACCGGGTTGTCAGTTTATAACAAAGTAACAGAGTTGTGAATGTGTCGAAGGTCGCCTATTGAACTAACGCAAAGTAACAGGGTTGTGAATGTGCCGAAGGTTGTCAGTTTATAGCAAAGTAACAGGGTTCGTGAACTAACGCATCACTTGTTGTGCTCGCGGTTCCCCTACATCATTATTCGCGTTCGCAATAACACTAAACCCTATTACTCAAAACATCGCGATCGTATCAAGTGTTTTAATTAGTGATCGCGTTAACAGGTAAACTGCAAACGCGACTGTTCGCGTTCAAAGTTAATTGTATGGTCGCCATATACACTACACGATGACCATTACGCGATATCGAGTGGGTATTAATGGACGACAACAACCTTCATGACATCAGCAAAATGATAGATTTCATTACTTTCAAAATGACGACCATTCACCATTTTTAAGATAGAATTGGGGTCATCACGAGACCGAGACTCTAGTATAGGCTTTTTCCTTATAAATAAAAAAAGTCAACAGACTTTTTAAAAAATAGTACATAATTTTGTTCCCGTGCGTCGAACCAGAGTCTCGGACTTACTCTTTCGAACAAACTTCAAGATACAGTTAATCCCAAAATCGGGATGTACGCATAACACGAACTTACGATGGATACCATAATCGCCACACATAGTACATATGATTCGTATAATCATATTAATGTTGTTCGGTTTCGATTGACAGCTGAACTGATAATCAATTTAATAACAGTATCTTTTAGCAACCTAATCCCGATTTGGGAGCATTAAATTGCATCCTTCAATCGCATTACATTGCAACTGTAACTGTATCGTTATCTTCATTCTAAATTGTTAGAACGTTCAACTATCCCCATGGAGAACAAGTGTGTGTTCGTTAGATTTGGCGGTGAATGGGAAGAGAATACATGTACTTATACCGGAGGTCAAATGGCAGGTATCGTTGTGCCACTAACGATAACATACGAAAAATTACGATCAGAGATTTATATTATTACATCTATAGATGAGCATTCATATGACGTTGAAATGAGAGTGAAATTCAATACGGACTACCCATCTCCACCAATGTACATAAAAAACAATCGAGATGTTGTGTTTTTTTTAATCACCCAGATCTTGCAAGAGTCCAAATCTGGATAACTACTGTACCGAAACAACTCCTCATGGACTGTGGGGAAACTGAGAACGACACAAGTGACGACCCAAAATACAATCCTTTACACGAAGTAGAATTGGAAGAAGAAGACGAAGATTACGATGACGAGGGATCCGAAGAGAACGAGGAGGAGGACGACGACGATGATGACTACATGGTACAGGACGACATGTACAAAACAGATACCGTATGTTCGTCGGAAGACGTGGAAGACTGCATGGACGATGGATACGTTCCAACTCATGGCCCGCATTTTGACAACGTACTGGATACGGACTGGTTTGACTTATCCAACAACTTGAACGATTCTCAGGTAACTCGGTGTTACTTTAAAAGTAATGTTGATGTAGTCAAACCATTTACAGGAGGTCCCTTACACCAATGGGGTGATTATTCAACTGAGGATGTCAATATACCCGATGCACAACCCAGCACCCAGCCACACAATTGCACAATAATGGGGAACGACGACGACATTAACTTGGTGGGCCATGGGTCAGCCAGTCGTACCACTGTGCCAACCGAACAATGTGGCAGAAGTGGTACAACAGGTCCATCCGCTCCGTTAAATATCAGACAAACTGGCGATATCGTTCTCTCAGTCGTCGACTGTGAGTTGGAGTGGGCCAAATATTTTTCTCCAAAAAGGACCTAAAAGTCAAAGTTTTTATGACTGTCATGTCCAATAATTTCGAAATAAAGGTACTGAAATCTTCAAAGTTTCTCTACGTTGTTCGTTGCACAAACGATAATTGTAACTGGAGACTACGTGCCATACGGATGAAAGGATGTGACATATTTCGGATCTCGAAATACACAAAAGATCATTCGTGTTTCATAGAAATGTTGAACCATGACCATAGGCAAGCTAGTGCCGAAGTTGTTGGTCATTTGATCAAGAACAAGTTTACTGGGGTTGGTCGGCCATACAAGCCTAAACACATTATCGAAGATATTAGGCAGGAGCATGGTGTCAACATTAGTTATGGAAAGACTTGGCGTGCGAGGGAGATGGCACATGCGTTGGCAAATGGCACTCTAGAAGAATCTTACGCTGTCATGCATAGATATGGAGAAGCTTTGAAGATTGAAAATCCAGGGACTGTTTTTGAAGCTGAACTAGAAACTGAGTTTATGCACTTCAAATACGTGTTCATGGCGTTGGGTGCGTGCATAAGGGGGTATGCGAAATGTAATTCACTAATTATCATCGATGGATCTCATTTGAAGGGGAAATACAAGGGTTGTCTACTGGTGGCGGTTACAATGGACGGGAACCAACAATTGTACCCAGTCGCTTATGGTGTAATCGACGGAGAAAACAACAGGACATGGTCGTTGTATCCGATCAACACGTAAGCATCGACCATGCAGTCAATGTTGTATTCCCCAACGCATTTCACGCATTATGCACGTACCACGTAGAACTCAATCTGATCAAACACTTCAAGAACAAAGGTCTCATCAAATTGTTTAACGCGGCGGCCCGTGTGCACAGGATATCTAAATTCGAATATTATTGGAATCAGATAAGTGCTATAAATAACGGTGTCGTCACACGTTACTTGACTGAAATTGGAATAGAACGGTGGGCACGATGTTACCAAAATAATCGTCGGTATGATAATGACCAGCAATGTAGCAAAATGCTTCAATTCATTGACCAAGGATGCACGATTTCTGCCAATTACATCGTTGCTTGAATACATCCGAAACGACCTCCAGCAAAAGTTCCACGATTGTAGAGAGATTTAGAACTCTCGCACATCTGCATTTTCAGACTACACTAGGGAACGGATGACCAAGCAATGCGATATGGGCAGACGATTCCTCGTTGAACCAATAGACTATTATCGATTTAATGTGAAGGACGGTATGTTTGACAGTATCGTGGACCTGAACATGCGTACATATACATGCATGGAGTTCCAGTGTTTTGAGATACCTTGTGCACACGTTATAGCGGCCGCCAGACACCGCAACATAAATCCCCATAGTCTATGTAGCGCAAAATATGGGATCGATGTACTAAGGTCAGTATATGAAGAGTCTATCATTCCGATTGGACATATTACAGAGTGGAAGAGGCGTCCGAATTACAATCAGTTCGTTATACTTCCACCAACAAGAATACCGAGGGTGGGTCGGAGACGAGTGAATGTAATCCCATCTCGCGTTGAACGACGCTTGAATCGAAAATGTGGCATGTGTGGTAATGCTGGTCACAATCGACAAACATGTAATATGCCCTTATCCACCAGACAATTCGCTTCAGATTAGTACCGTCTTAAACTTCGGTCGACTTCCATTGGTGATTATAGACTCATTAGACTCTGATCCCGAATAACACATATATTGTAATCTTATATTATTAACATATTAACGAATAACATATTATAAATTACATTTGAAGTTTACATGTATTCTCCGATTTCACTAACTTTATTTCTTTAAAAAAATTAGTAGTTAGATTTAAATACTATGACTGTGGTCCAAACATAGCGACGAGAGCGAGAAGTGCGCAATTAGCGGTTTAAATTGAGAGCCTAGACTCTCGGTCAATCAAGGGTGAAAATCCATGACATCGAGAGCCATCGAGAGCGGTAGTGTTTGCATCTGAAACTGTGCGATCGAGAGCAGTAGTATTTTGCGTCTGAAACCAACAAAAAATTGCTCGTATATGTATGACGGCGTTAAATGGGGTTGGGTTCGTCTAGTCTTGACGTTAACGATGGTGCGAGAGCGGTAGTGGTTGGTTTCATCAAAAAACACACGAATATGACTAGATCGAGAGCGCCTGACGACATCAAAAGGTTATCCATCGATAAATTAAAAAATCGGGTCTTCTGTCCATAAAAGAAACGAAAGAAGGTAATCCGTACAAAAACCTGAGTAGAAGGGCGGCCGCACCAAACGCACGCGCAGGAGAAGGAAATCTGTCTTGGGTCTCATTTTTCCGCCGATTTCGCCCGTTTCTGTTGCCGCCGATTTCATCGCGCTCTTGCCGTGGGTATTCTGTTTCGGGGCTGCAGGGACTTGGATCTTCGATTGTCGGCGTGGGCCAGTTGTTTTTCAGCTGTATCTGCAAACGCCGGTGACTGGTCTCGGTTTTAGAGGCGACAGCAGTCGTGGGAAGCAGCGTAGAGAAGAACACAGGGTTCTGTGGTGTTACTCTGATTGTGGTCGCCGGGTCTCGAGATAGGAGGCCGAGAACGGTGTGGATATTATTTCTCTGGCAATATCGAAGGCTGTCTCACAGTGGTAATCGATTGGAGCTCAAATCAGGCCGGATTTGGTGAATCAGTTCGTAAGAATTGAATTGGTTTATTCCGTTTTGTATTTTGTAAATTGTGACTTATTGTTTCTAAATAAAATCTTCACAAGCTGGTTTTCAAGGTGGATGGCTGAAAGGTTGAACCACTAGGTGTTTTATTTCTTTATTGCTTGGGTTAAATTGATGGCTGAAAATTGCGTTCTAAATTGGGCATATTCAAGTTCGGTTTTATAACACTTGTCATTCAATTGTTCTTTACCAATAAGAAAACTGTACATATTCCCCACGTTCGGGCTGGCACAAGTTCCTTACAGAACTGCATGAGCTTCAATGGCAATATCATTAAGCACCATCACCTTCTGCTCCAGCTGCTTCAAGCATGCTCCAAGGCTCCTTCCCTCAAAACCACAAGACCCCTTCATGCTCTCATAATTACAATGGGTCCTGTTCCAAATCAGGCCATATTTATGCACAATAATCTTTTGTCCCAATATTCTTCTCTTGGGATGTTGTTGCTGGCACGTAATCTGTTCGATGAAATGCCCCACCGAAATGTCGTGTCTTATAACACGATGATTAGTGCTTATAGCCGATGTGGGTTTGTGAAGGAAGCATGGTATTTGTTTTCGGAGATGAGGGATTGTGGTTTTGTACCAACCCAATTCACATTGGGTGGGTTATTGTCCGCAGACTTATTGGATGTTTGGCAGGGTGCTCAGTTGCAGGGGTTGTCAGTTAAAAATGGACTGTTTGATGCTGGTGCTATTGTGGGAACGGCCTTGTTGGGGATGTACGGAAGGGATGGATGCTTTGAGGAAGCTTTACAGGTTTTTGATGATATGTGTTGGAAAAGTTTGGTGACATGGAATTCGATATTGTCATTACTTGGTCGTAACCAACTTGTGGATGAATGTAAGTTCTTGTTCTGTGAGCTTATGTGTGAAGGGATGAAACTGTCCAAGTTCTCTTTTGTGGGTGTTTTGTCTTGTTTTTCGCGCGAAGAAGACTTGAATTCTGGGCAACAGTTACATGGTATGGTGGTTAAAATTGGATTTTGTAATGAAGTTCTGGTTGTAAATTCTCTGTTGAATATGTATTTACAATGTGGAGGCTTTTTCTTAGCCGAAAAATTGTTTGAAGAGGTGCCTGTGCGGGATGTTGTGACATTTAACTCAATTCTTGGGGCGAGGGCAAAAGTCAATAAACCTGAAATAGCATTAAAACTCTTTTATAGTATGATTGAAAATGGACTAATTCCTACCCAGACATCATTTGTAAACGCTGTCAACTCTTGTAGTTGTCTGGGTATTTCAATTTATGGAGAATATTTTCACTCAAAAATATTTCGTTATGCTTTGGAGTCTGATGTATTTGTGGGTACTGCTTTGATTGACTTTTATGCTAAGTTCAAAATGTTGGAGGAAGCCCATCTTTGCTTTGATGAGATAGCTGAGAAGAATTTGGTTTCTTGGAATGCTTTGATTTTGGCTTACTCCATTTATTGCTACACTTCCTCTGTGTATTTATTGGTAGATATGCTCCATTTTGGTTATAGACCTAACGAGTTTACATTTTCAGCCATTATAAGGACACTATTAGCTTCAGAATTACCTCAGATTCATTGTTTGATTATAAGAATGGGCTATGAGGAGAATGATTATGTATCAAGCTCTCTTGCTTCTTCTTATGCCAAACATGGTCTCATATCTGATGTCCTGGCTTACATCTCTGATTCTAACAAACAACCTTCTGTTGTGCTTTCTAACATAGTTGCTGGATATTATAATAGAGTTGGCCTATACGATGAGACACAGAAATTGCTTTGTCCACATGAAGGACTTGACATTATATCTTGGAATATTTTGATTGAAGCTTGTGCTAAAACAGATAATTATTTCAAAGTTATAGCACTTTTCAAATGCATGCTTACGCTCCAAATCTACCCAGACAATTATACATTCATCTCCCTTCTGAGTGTTTGTGCTAAACTTTGCAACCTTGCTCTGGGCAGTTCAGTTCATGGTGTTATGATAAAGACTGGTTCAAGTAGCTGTGATGCATTTGTGTGCAATCTGCTAATTGACATGTATGGAAAATGTGGAAGCATTGGATGTGCTTTGAAAATATTTGACAATGTGAAAGGTAGAAACTTAATCACCTGGACAGTTTTAATCTCCGTCCTTGGATTACATGGCCATGCTTATGAAGCGTTAGAAAGGTTTGCAGAAATGGAGTTTTTGGGGCTTAAACCTGATGGGGTAGCTCTTGGTGCCGTGCTTACAGCTTGCAAGCACGGTGGGCTTGTTAAAGAAGGAATGGAGTTGTTTAGCAAAATGAAAGTGAAATATGGGGTCGAACTGGAAATGGATCATTATCAATGTGTGGTTGACCTGCTTTCTACACATGGACATGTTGTGGAAGCAGAGAAGGTGATTAACTCCATGCCTTTCCCCCCAGATGCTCTTCTATGGCGTAGCTTCTTGAAAGGCTGTAAAAGACAGGACCTTATAAGACCTACTGGTGACGAGTTAAAGAATTCCTTTTGTGCTGAAAACTAAAGAAAAATCGATGGCTCATTCTTTTTCTGGTTATGACTTTAGAGATTAAGGGGAAACATGGATTGCCATGTTTCATTCTTCATGATGAGGGACATTTCTCGCCACCAAATGAAGGAAGTCAACCAAAGGATACCATGTCAAAATCTTCCCTTAGAGAAATTATTCAAACATCAGAAGAGGGGACTGGAAAGATTGGTCCATGGTGATAGAATATCGAACCATAACAACTCAGGGAGCATCAACTGCAACAAATATGCCTTTTCATTGCATTTTAGTATAGCTTTTTGCATAAAATGCTATGAAAGAAAAGAAAAAAGCGGAATCATGCTGAAAATTGCACGTTCATTTTTTTCGGAAAGACGAGAATGCATAATGTAATCGCCTCTCACTCTTATTGTGCAGTTCTCTTAAGCATTTCCCCCTCTATCTCCTCTAATTTTCAAAGGTAATGATCATCTTCTTGTGCCTCTCTCTCTGGAATCTTTGGTGGAATAGATCAATATGGTATTCTATTTTCTTTCGATTATTTAAGCAAATTGATGTGAAATTGATGATCTAATTGTTTGGGAATGGTGGTTTTGCAGCGATTTTGGGGTGTTGGTGCTGAGGGATTACTTGCACTTGAAGGAAAAGAAGCCTCACAAGACGTTTGCTTGATGGTCCGAGACATATTATCCGATTTATTACATAACAACCGGTGCTTCAACTGTGATTGTCTCAATACCACTGATATCGCCAAAAAGGTACAAATTCACAGCTGTTTTCTGGTAAACCTTTACCCTCTAAATAAAAAAAAAAAAAAAGTCTATGATTCTAACTGTGCACTTTTTTGGTGTTGGTTCATTTATGGCTATGGTGATGAGTTACTCTTCAATTTCCAGTACAAAGCTAAGCAAAGCCCTAGCCATCTTGACTTCAAATAAATGCATGGTTCCGATGAGTGATTACAGATGACTCACTAAGATGGTTAAGAGCTACATATTGGCTAATGTCTTGGGTGTTAATGCTCAAGTTTTTTTTTTCCCCTCCTTTTCTTATTCTTTTGATTTGGGTTAAATCTATATGTTTGATTTGTTTCATTTTCAAAAGAGACACAAATAAAGGAGAGACATCCAATTCAGGCCTTGAAATCTCAAATTTTACTCTCTTTACTGCCATAGTCTCTACAACCCTCTAATTGTTAAGGTATGTTTGTAAAATTCCAATTGTTCACTTGCAAATCTTAAAAGTGAATTGTAGCTAAAATTTCTTTCTCTAAACTGTGAGTGTTATTCCTCAAATAATTAATCTGGTAGAGTGACCCATCCAAGTGAGATGAAGAAGAGTCTAGGCATCATACAAAAATTTCCAGGAAATGTTTGGGTGAGGAATTAAAAAGTTGATACTTTGCTGCTGATCTATTTTTGAGTTGTCTTTGCGTTCACTCCATAAATCACTTTTATTTTGCTTTCTTTCCACTTCCTCCTCTCTGTCTAACTTCCCTCTGCCTTTTTTTGTTGAGACTTCATATGGGTTTTAGTTGAAAATGCCCACCCCTCTCAGATATGAGCTTAGCATGTAGAGAAAAATAGAGGGAGCCAACGGTTACAAAGCATCTTTTATTTTAAATTTTCAAAGAGAATTTCCTTTTAACCAGGTGAACAATCTCATGAGATTTTTGGCCAACGTTTTAAATGATTACCTTGTAGTCTCTAGTTTTGTTTGGTCTAGAGATATGTGCCTTTAAGTTTAAAGTTGCTGGAACAACATAAAGAAATAACAAGCAAAGTTGTATATTCATTTGGTAGATTTTGCATTATTTGTTGGTCCATTAGAGAAAATTTACCTTAATTTTCTTTTGAAAATTAGAATTGGAATGTTGTGTATTCTTCATTTTAGTTTTTGGATAGAATCAAACAAGTATCCGATTGCGCCACAACAATTATTATTCCATTTTTCCCGAAGATGTTTTCATGCTCATGTTTATATTGTGTTTTGACTTTTTAGAGGAAGATATTCCCCTAGTATTTAATTTTAACTAGTTTTATTTCTATTGAAAATTTAATACTTTCAAATTTTTTACTATACCATGAATTTACTATAGTTTTTGTTCCTTTTTTTTTTCTTGCCTTTGTAAATCCATGTAATGAGCGCCAAAGAGGTTAATGGGAATTGATCTGAATAATGCAGCGAAATCTTAATTTTTGTTTGTTGTTATGTATGATGACTTATTCATGTCTATCAAAGAGAAAAATCCAACCCTCACTGTATTCTTTACGTTGTGTTATATGTTACAATTGGGAAATAAAGAAATATATATACATAGGTATTATTAACCTAAAGGGCTGCAAGCCCACGTATTAAAAGAAATGGGCCCAAGTGGCCAGACAAGAGTAACATAAGAAAGGCCCAATAATAATAATAATAAAGCTTAATAATAGAGCCTATTCTTCGTTCTCTTCAACTCCTCCCCTCAACCGACAGGGAACTGGAAGGACTCCAAGCTTGGCGCGCATGGCTGTGAACTTTGATTCAGACAAACCCTTTGTAAGTCCATCTGCCAGTTGCTCTTCGGTTGGAACATATCTAACTTCAAGTTGCTTGTCAAGGATTTTATCTCTTACAAAGTGCAGGTCGATTTCGACATGTTTACTTCGCGAGTGCAGAACCGGATTGGATGCCAGGGAGAGAGTACTGGTGTTATCACACCAGATCATCGAGGTATGGGAGCAAAAACCTCAATTTCTTTCAGCAGGGACTCAATCCAGCTCAGTTCAGCTGCTGTATGTGCCAATGCTCGGTACTCTGCTTCAGTGCTAGAACGAGCTACTACTCTCTGTTTTCTAGAGCACCACGATATCAGAGAATTTCCAAGGAAGACAAGGTAGGTTGAGATGGAACGTCTGTCATCAGGGTTGCATGCCCAATCAGCGTCCGAATAGGAGGTAATTTGCAGGTCTTCTGATTTTCTTAGTAGTAGTCCGTAGTTTTTGGTTCCCTGTAAGTACCTCAATACTCTTTTCACTGCTTTCCAGTGTAGGTCGGTAGGATTTTGCATAAATTGACTGAGTTTATTTCTGATGAAGGCAATTTCTGGTCTTGTATGTGCTAGGTATTGTAATCCTCCTATAGCACTTCGGTAAATAGTAGGATTATCAATAGGGTGCCCTTCATGTGCGATGACAGTCCTCCTCATCACTACGGCCTGTGTTCCACACTGGCTTGATATGGCTTAGTTTCACTGTAAAGTAGATCGATTATGTACTTAGCTTGTGAAAGATACATACCATCTTCATTTCTGGAGATTTCTATTCCAAGGAAATAATTCAATTCTCCGAGGTCCTTCAGGGCATAGGTAGTACTGAGTTCTTGAACAAATTTTTCAATCATGAGTTGACTGCTTCCGGTGACAAGTATGTCATCTACATAAATTAATACCAGTAGAATTTGGTTGCCTCGTTTTAGACTAAAGAGAGAACTATCTGACTTGGAGTTTTGGAAGCCCCATTTGACTAGGGTCCTTTTTAGACTTTCGTACCAAGCGCGTGGGGCTTGCTTTAATCTGTACAAGGCCTTGTTGAGTTTGCAAACATGATTAGGCCATTTTTGATTCACAAACCCCTCCGGTTGTAGCATATATACATCCTCGTCAAGTTTTCCATTTAGAAAGGCATTGTTGACATCAAGCTGTCGAACTTTCCATTTTCTTGCAACAGCAATAGATAAAACTATTCTTATGGTAGGAGTTTTAACCACTGGACTGAAAGTTTCATTAAAGTCTAGGCCAGGGTGTTGGTGAAAGCCTTTTGCTACAAGCCTAGCCTTAAGCCTTTGGACTGTTCCATCTTGATTATATTTGATTTTGAACACCCACTTGTTTCCCACTAGGTTATAGTGTTTCGAGAATGGGACTAAGGTCCAAGTGTTGTTTGAGATTAGTGCCTCCATTTCGTTGTTCATTGCATCTTTCCATCCCTGAGAGTTCAAAGCCTCCCCTACTGTCTGAGGTTCAACCAGGGGATGTGTTACAACATTTCTCTGGTTTTCCACAAGGTAGCTATACCTTTTGGGTTTAAAGATCCCACTCTTGGACCTAGTTTGCATAGGATGTAGAGTGTTTTCAGTACCATCTTCTCTGTTTTCCACAGTTTCAACAACACTTTCTTGATGAGTTTCAGCTTCTGTCATGTTTTCTTCCACTGTCTCTGTCTCAAAATGCATTGAACTTTCATTTCCATAATGAGAAGGTGCTGCCTCAATGGGATTTAGGTTCTGTGAAGGTGTGGCTGACCGAGGTTCAATATTAGGAGGTGGAGAGGTCAGTGGAGAGTTATTAGGTACATTTAGCCAGGTAATGATGGTTTCATAAGATTGTTGTGTAGTTGGAGAGCTAGTCAAGAAACCAGATTTGAATGGGAACTCATCCTCATTGAAGTTGACACTCCTGGAGATGTAGATGCGACCACTTGAACTTAAGCATTTGTATCCTTTGTGACTTTCACTGTAACCCAGGAACACACATTTGGTGGAATGGAATTGGAACTTGTGATTTTGATAAGGTCTTAGGCAAGGGAAACATGAGCTGCCAAAAACCTTTAGGAATTTATAGTTAGGTAATTTGTCAAAGGCAGCCTCCCAGGGTGAAATGTGATTAAGGACAGGTGTTGGAAGGCGGTTAATGATGTAGGTGGCTGTGTTGAAAGCATCCCACCAGTATTTTAGGGGCATAGATGCTTGGGCTAAAAGTGATAGGCCCATTTCTACTATGTGACGATGCTTTCTCTCTACAATTCCATTCTGTTTACTTGTGTGAGGACATGGATGCCGAAATTCAATGCCTTTCTCTTTTAGATAAGGAGCAAATGGTCTAAATTCCCCACCCCAATCACTTTGTATGGTTTTGATTCGGCTATCAAATTTATTTTCTACAAGGCTCTGATATTGGAGGAAGGTGTCAAAAGCTTCAGATTTTCTTTTGAGAGGGAAAATGTGAGTGAGCCTTGTATAGTTATCAACAAAGCTAATGTAGTAGTTATAGCCAACCGTGGATGAGATTGGTGAGGGTCCCCAAAGGTCACATTGAATAAGTTCAAGTGGTGCATTAGTGTGAGAGTTGGATGCCTTGAAGGGAAGAGAGTGTGATTTTCCAAATTGACACGCATCACAAAATATAAGATTTTCATTAATATTGGCCCTTTCATTACAAGCTTTGAGAACTTGGCCCAACACCCTACTAGACAAATGACCTAGGCGTTGGTGCCAAATTCTTAAGATTCTAGACTCTTTAGTAATACTGGACTTGGACAACTTGGATAAGCAGACAGACTTTGGACTGATTACAAACTTCAAGTTTGGAGTAGCTTGGAGGATTTGGGCTCTTGGGCCTTGGTTTGTTTGGGACATGTTTAGCTGGAGTTGATAAAGGCCATCTCTAAGACTCCCTTGAAGCAACACCTTCTGAGTTGCCTTGTCCTTCACAAAACAACAATTTGAGTGAAACTCAACAATCAGATTATTGTCAGCCGTCAATTTGGATATACTTAATAGGTTTCTCTTGATTTCAGGCACATGTAGTATGTTTTTCATGTGAACATCAGTATTCTTAGATTTGCACACATTATGCCCAATATTAGAGATTGAGAGTTTAGAGCCATTACCAACGAAATGGTTTCATTACCCTGGATATTCAGATTGCACCTTCAGGTTGTTTATATGTCGATGTAACATGATGTGATGCTCCACTATCTCAAAGCCGGCTAGGGTCGACCACAATTTCGTGTGTGTGCAATGTAAGCAGCATTTGATCCTCCATTACTTTGGCTAGGATTTACAAAATTCTTCTCAAATCTGTGGTAGCACACGAGGGCTGAGTGGCCATATTTACCGCACACTTGGCAGGTAGGTTTAGACCCATGATTTCGATAGTGGTTGCTTCTGCTACCATTTCCCTTTGACCTCCCATTGCCCCTGTTGCCTCCTTGGCCTCTCCCTTGATAACTTGTTCTATTGTTGCCTTGAGGAGTTGAATAGCCTTGGCGGTTGAAGGTCAGATTGGCAGCTATATTGGAGGCCAGGTTGCAAACTTCTGAGTTGGTGTTGATCACATTCATGTGCAACAGGGTATTTTCAAATGTGGTGAGTGTGGAGTGAAGTCCTTGCCATGTTTGTTCTACACTGTTGATTTGGCATATGATGGGCAAGTACTCAGCTTCCAATCCAGAAACAATGTAAGTGAGATCATCCATTCCCTCACTGGTGCTCTGCTAGGCTAGGTTATCACCGTGTGTGCTTCATGAGAGAGAGATAGTCACTCATTTTCATAGATCCCTTTTTGGTGTTTTGTAGTATTCCCTTCAGTCGTTGCTTTCTTGCTCGGTTTGTGGAACCATAGAGGTCTTCTAGGGCTTCCCAGACTTGTTTGGAGGTGGTGAAGTTTATGATCTCTGTGGCTATTGCAGGGCTCATGGATCCATATAGCCATCCCAACGATTAACTTGATCGACAAAGAACCCATGTTTCATAAAATTGGATTTTGAGATCCTTTCCAGGGTATTCCCCTCATGTGCCTGAGAGTTCAAATATTGTGCAGGTGGCGTGGTTGTTCCAAGGACATATCCTTCCATCTTTTGGCCTCTTAGCACTGCTAGGACCATTTTTTTCCATAGCATATAGTTTTTTCATCCAGCTTCACTGTGAGACTGTGGAAAGGGGATTCTCGAAGGGATGGAAGGATGTGGGGTTAACGGTGTTACCTGTCACGGTTGTTGTGTGACTCACAACACCTTCAGTCGGTCTTCCCGTTGAACTATCTCCATGTGTAGGCGAATCCATTGGTAGCTGGAGTGGGGTCAATTTGCTTTTCCTTGCTCTGATACCAAGAGAAAAATCCAACCCTCACTGTATTCTTTACGTTGTGTTATATGTTACAATTGGGAAGTAAAGAAATATATATTCATAGGTATTATTAACCTAAAGGGCTGCAAGCCCACGTATTAAAAGAAATGGGCCCAAGTGGCCAGACAAGAGTAACATAAGAAAGGCCCAATAATAATAATAATAAAGCTTAATAATAGAGCCTATTCTTCGTTCTCTTCAACTATCAAATACTAACGGAAATTTTTCATGCGATTAAATTGGGTGAATTGATTTACGAGGTTGAAGCTGAAGACTATTTAGCAGTAGTTATGACTCAGGGAAATCAGCTCCATAGCGACAAGTAACTTGTTTCCCTTCTAATAGCTTCTCTACCACACAACCAAAAGGCAAGCCAGTGATCTCCAATGTTTTTTCCCATAGTTAGTAAGAAGTCTCAAGGTTGTGTGCCCCTGCTGAAGGATTGTTGGGCGTCACTCTTGGAAAAGAAATGCGTAAAAGGGTTGTTTAGGGTTGTTTGGCGCACTGGTTTGGAATCGGTTTCTGATTCCAACCAAGAAACTCCAGAGTTTTTTATTCTTGTGTGTGGGGTGCATGGTTGTAGTGAGTTGAGTTTGTTTTGACTGTTTTTTTATAACAATTTTTTTAGTATGTTTTTTAGATTTTTTTACTGGATAATTCTTTATTGAAATGCATATCAATATTTTAACCAACTATGTGGATCAATTGTTTCAATATAGTTAAATATGAATGTGTAGTTTGTACCCAGTGTTTTCAAAGCGCAAGACGCACCGGCAACAAGCCCTGTGATCGCTCGAGGGCGAGAGGCGACAAAAAGGCGTTGCTCGAGTGATGCGAGGCGCAATAATTAAATATATAAATAAATAATATATAGAGCATAAATTGTATAGTAAATATCATAAAAATGTAAAAACCTTAAAAGCGTAATATATCAATCAAATGTCAAAAGTTATTAAGAATGCAATAATGAATCAAAGAACCAAAAATAATAAAAATAATAAAGGTAAAAGTTAAAACTAGTCTAAATTTAAAATACTAAAACATCAATCAAATGTCATAATCATAATATTCCTCCACATCTAAATCCTCATCTACTACTCCTCTTTCATCATTCTCCTCTTCAAGATCCAATTCCTCTACATTGTCATCATCTTCATCACTAACCGCATGTATGGTAGGTGGTTGTGTTCGAATTCTAGAAGTTGAAGCTGTAGTTGACTTCCCTTTAGACCTAGTGTACTTGTTCTCTAATACCACTAGCATGTGCCACATCTCCCCATGTGAGGTCTCTTCATTAAAAGCTAACTCATTATCAGCTTCAAGTTCATTATCTTCTTCTTCAAGCGTTCCAACCAACCATTCATTACTCTCATCAATATGATCTAGAGAAATTGGATCAAGTTGATCCTTCAAATCGAAGCGTTCTTTAAGTGCTTGATTATATTTGATATAAACCAAATCATTAAAACGCTTCTGCTCTAACCTGCTTCGAATGAATCTACAAAATTATTAATGAATATAGAGTTAAAAAGTAATGTTTTAAATATTAAATTAATAAGGTAGAAAACAAATTAACCACTTACATGTTTAAAAACACTCCAATTGCGTTCACAACCAGAAGCACTACATGTGAGATTTAGAACTCTCATGGCTAACCTTTGTAGAATTGGAGTACTACCCCCATAAAGAGCCCACCATGATGTTGTTCACAATCACATGTGTTTAAAATGGTTTAGAATTAAAACTCTTGGAATAAATTTAATAGTTTAATAATAATACCCAAACATTTAAAGAATTACATTGCCTGACGTCTTAATTTTCCTTGCGTTTATTGCTAAATCGATGCCAAATATGCATTTACCTTCAGATACAACTCCAATTCCACCGTACATCGATTTTGGTCACTCTTTCATGGTATTAGTCGTTGCACAACTTGAAGTAGACCATTCATAACTTTTACATCTTGAATAATTCTATCTTTGTGATCATAAAAAAAAGATGGATTTAAATAATATCCAGCTGCATGTAAAGGTCGATGAAGTTGATAATCCCATCTTTTGTCAATGATATCCCAAATAGGTTTATATTTTGCTTCATTATCATTAAACCCGCTCTTGATAGCCTCCTTGGCTCTATCCATAGTATCATATATGTACCCCATAGTTGGTTTGTCACCATCAATTAGTCTAAGAATACGAACTAGTGGTCTTGATGCCTTTAACGTATAGATAACTGAGTTCCAAAAAGATGACATCAAGATAGTGTCAGCTGCTCTCTTACCCTTTGGATCTTTTGCCCATTTAGAAGTTGTCCATTTCTCAGAGATAAACATTTTTCTCAAATTCGATTTATTCTTATGAATACTGGATAGTGTCAAGAATGGTGTTGCAAAACTAGTAACGACAGGTTTTAAAAATTCATGTTGATTGGTGAATTCTCTCATCATGTTTAGCACATACAAGTGGTTATAAATAAAACCACTAAGTGTCACGACCTTTTTAATACACTTTTTGATTTGGTCCATCTTTCCAATATCCTCTAACATCAAATCTAAACTGTGAGCAACACATGGTGTCCAATATAAATGTGAGTGTTTCATTTCTAAGTATTCTAGCAAGGACATAATTTGAGGCATTATCAGTAACAACTTGGATGACATTTTCTTCTCCAATCTTCTCTACCATTCCATCCAAGAGTTCAAATACTTTTTCACTAGTTTTGATGCATGAAGATGCATCAATGAATTGCAAAAATAATGTTCCGGCAGCAGAATGAACTAAAAAGTTTATTAAAGTTCTATCTCTTCTATACACCCACCCATCTGACATTGACGAACACCCATTTTTTTTTTCATTCAACCTCATGATTACTCACTATTGTTTTAGTAAATTCTACCTCTTTTTTCAAACATATAACGCTAGCCTCATGATAAGACGAAGGCTTCAAACCAGGACCAAATTGACCCATTACATGAAAGCTTCTTAAGCGAATGGTGTTTAACGGAATTCCTGCTCGATAAATCCAACGCATGATGAATTGAATTGTAGTATCTCTTCCCTCTTTGTTATATTTTTCTGTGATGCTCGATTGCTTCAACTTCTTCAATCTATTCCTATCATCAATGACTTTGGTTGGATCGGGATAAACAAATTTATCCATTGCTCCTTTTTGTCGTGGTGGCTTCAGATGCGATCACTTCCACTAGCTCATTTTCCACTCTCAAGAGATCGCTTTCTAGATATTCCACAACTTGAACTCGATCCTCCAATGACATCCATCTCATCTTCTTCGTCAATTGTATTCAAATCATAATCCTCAAAGTTTGTTACTGCATTACTTTCTTCTCGTTTTACTTTTGTTTTTATTTGATAATCCTTCAATTTTTCTCTTACATTTGTTGGGCACTTTAAACATGCTTTGAAATTTTGATTCCCACCAACTGAATGATGTGTTGCTCGACAAATTCTACCTTTTGTGATTTTTCCACAAAATGTACATTTGCAAGTATTTGTGCCATTCTCATCCTCCAAAACGTCATATTTCCAATTGGGATGCTTTCTTTTTGTCTCAACTTCTCCCATCTTGATTCCTAATAGTGTTGATATAATAATATAATTTTATAATTTTGTTAGTAACCATTTTCAAATATATAATTGACTATATTAAAAAATTTGTTAGGAACCATTTTTTTTTTAATTTTAACCATTTAAGAAATCGATTAGGTGGTTCGACCGTTGGGGTGGTTTGGTTTTTGAGGTAGTCGTCGATGGTGATTGCACAATGGTCAAGTCGCCATGAGTGGTTGTCGACGATCATCAGGGTGGTCATGTCATTAAAGTGATCGCTTGGTGGTTGTGACAGTAGTTGTCGACTGGTCGAGTCGTTGAAGTCGTTGTCAGAGTGGTCATTAGGGTGGTCGGGTTGCTGGGTGGTCATTAGAGTGATCACCAAGTGGTTGTCAACAATGATTTTGGGTGGTTGGGTTGTCAGATTGGGGTGATCATCAAAGTAATCATCGGAGTGGTTGAGTTATTGGGTGGTCATTAAATTGGTCACCAAGTGGTCGTCAACAATGGTTTTGGGTAGTTGGGTCATCAAGTTGGGGTGAACGTCGAAGTAATCATCGAGGTGATCAGGTTGTTAGGGTGGTCGAGTCATCGAAGTGGTCACTAGGCAGTCATAGACAGTAGTTGCTAGGTAGTCGAATTTTTGGAATGGTTGTCAACTATAGTTATCGGGTCATTGCAATGGTCGACAACTATGGTTGTGGGTGGTTGGGTTGTCGAAGTGGTTATCAGATGATCGTTGCTGGTGGTTCGGACAATTTTGGTTACGGTGGTTGGGGCATCGAAGTATCAAGTTAATGGGATGGTCGAATCACAGGAGTGGTCGTCAAACTAATCTATAGAGTTTTCATCATAGTGGTTATTAAAGGTAATCATCGCGGTGGTCGAGTCGCTAGTGTGGTCGTTGAAGTTGTCGATTTCGGTAGTCGTAGGGTGGTCGTCGGAGTTGGTCGAGTCGTTGAAATTATCATTGTTGGTGGTCGTCGGAGTTGGTCGGATCGTCGGTGTTGTCATAATCGGCAGTCGTCGAAGTTGTCATCGGAGTTGTTGTCGAAATGGTCATCAGAAATGAAAAACGACAAATGGGAAAGAAAAACATGGAACAAACCCCATGGGGTGCACTATTGTAACCCATGAGGTTGTGTTTCAAAACAAAGGATTTTAAAACATCTCGTACCAAACATGATTTTGGGTTTGGAACCCTCAACCATCCCAACCCAAAACCAGGGCCAAATATTCCCAAAAAGGCCAATTATCTACTTTAAGTAGTTCACAATACTCTATAACCAAGTGTTGGTTGCATATTCACCCAACAAACCAACTGTTGATCGAATTAACCATGATTGATAATTTGGGGGAATCTGACCCTATTTCTGTAAGGTGAGTGATTAGAGCTGAATTACTCTCTTTAGCAACTAATGAAGAGCAAAGTTGGAAGCAAAAATGCAAGAAGAGATTGATTGAAGGATGGAGACACAAATTCCAATTTTTGTGATGTCTAGTTTTGCATAATTATTGGACGATTATACCGAGTTTGGGACCCACTTGTGCATATAGGATTGATGTGAATCATGGTTGCTTTTGCATTTTAAGTCTGGATGACTTGTTTATATTGCTCTGTGATCTGTTGAGAGCCTAACCTAATGTATAATTGTAGTTGGGAGGAGGTTGGGCGTTGTGGAAATCTTTTTGAAATGCCTTATGCTTTCAAATAGGTTGGGAAAACAATTTGGTTTGTCCTGGTAACATCATTATGTTGTCGAAATTTCGGTGTAAAGGGTGCTGCCTAGTGACATCCCTAGCTTAAATTTGGTATGAAAACTAGGGTCGTTACAAAATATCTCTAAAAATTTGGGATGAGTTTCAATTATGTCTCTAAACTTTGAAAAGTTTCATTTTTATCTTTGAATTTTGAAATTTATTCCAAAAGATGCCATTGGAGACTTTTTGTTCATTAAAATAAGAGGAAATTAATGTGACGACTAATGTGTAAAAATTAGAAGATATAGAGATATCATTTACGATATCATTTACAACATCATTCATGTAAATCCACGTGATAGTTGACGTGTAAAAATTGATTATGTAAATGATTTTAACGAGATTTTTTTAGATGAATAAATGGTAACAATGATTTTAATCTTCTATATAGTTGTGAAAAATATCACGTACACCTTCTAATTAGGCATCAATTATCACATCAGTTTATGTCTTTGATTTTAATGGAATGATATTTTTTTTATCAATTTTAAAGTTCAAGAGTATTTTTTATATAAATTCTAAAGGATAAAAATTAAAATTTGTAAAGTTTAAGACTTGAAATTTAGCACAAAGGTTAAGAGTTTTTTTTTAATAATTTAATCTAACTCTTTTAAATGATTATGGTTTTTTTTTTATAAAGAAGAACAAAGAAATTAACTAAGGAAATGTAGAAGAGCCTCAAACGGTCTTTCCATTTAAACTTCATCTTGCTTCAACAAAACTGCTCTCTAAGCCAACTTGTGAGCCTCTTGGTTTTCCAGCCGAGACACATGATTAAAACGCATTTCTGCTCACTCATTCCTTAGAGCCAAAATTTGATCTGCAAAATCTCGAGCTTCAGTTTGGTCAATGGTCTTATCATGGATCAAATTAATAGCCTCCAAAGAGTCGGAATTTACAACAAGCGGTAAATTCTTATTTATGATGGATCTCAAGCCTTGGATGATCCCACAGAGTTCCCAAATTAAAATAGGTCAATTCGTAGAAATGAAGTGATGTCCAACACTAATCACTTGGCCATCCCAACTCCGAACAATCCACCTTATTCCCCCACCTTTTAATTTGGACACCAAGAGGCGTCTGTATTTAGACTCCATGCACCATGGGTTGGAGGAATCCAATGTTGTGGTGCCATAGAAGATAAAGGTAACTGCTAATGCATCACAACCTTATGGACAAACTCTTGAACTTGTATCTGTGTGAGTGTGATTAAATTGACTAGATCCACTCCTCTGCGATTGTTAACCTCTCTGTTCCTCGAGTACCAGATTTTCCATAAAATAACCATAAAAATATGAAGCTCCTCGTGACTGTTATTCATTATCATCCAACAAAAGTAGTCAACCGCTTCCCAAGAGTCCCTGAAATCATAAAACAATTTAACATTAGAAGGTAAGAATATGACCACAACTGTCTTGTTACCTTGCAACCCCAGAAAATATGGCGAGTCGTCTCTAAATGTTTTCCACACATAGGACACCACGTTTCGATTTTAAGACCCGTCCGGATGAGATTAGTTCTAGTAGGGAGAAGGTTTTGAATTATCTTCCAGCTACAAATTTTGACTTTATTTGGAACTAACGTCTTCCACAAAGTTTTCCACATTGATAGAACCCCATCCGTATCCGAGCTCGTTGCTTTTTGCGAGTCTTGTATATGTAATCCAAGGGGGTAAGCACTTCTAACTGTAAAGAAACCTTTCTTATGAAAGTTCCACACTACCTCATCATTACGATTTGAACCGAGATGTGGGATCCGAAGGATATTCTCATTAACTTCATGAAGGAAATGCCTCCAAATTTTTTCAATATCCCAGTCACCATTCACCGCGTATCAGAGAGCTGATCCGACCGGAAGCCAGAATAGGATCAACTTCTATAGGAGTCTGTCGCCTCTCAGATATTAACCAAGGATCGCTGATGAGTAGAAATTAATTATACTTATTATATCTAATTTTCTTACATTCTAAGTGATTAACATGTTTAATTGTTGAAATTGTGTCCAATTTAGTTTAGGTGACAAATTATCATTTTCTAGTGGAACTAGTCTAAAATACATACTTTAGTTCAAATTCCTAAATTGAAATAAAGATTGAAAAACAAAATTAGAAAAACAAAAGAATGAGAGAATTGAAAATAACAAAAGAATTAAAGCTATAAAAAATATAAAAAAGAATGAAAAGGAAAAAGAAGAAAAGCTTATTATCTAATTTTTTCTTTTGTTTTTGTTTTTCTTCCTTATGTAGGTGGCATACAAGCATGGAGTCTTCCATGAGAAATGCACGGGAGAAATTGTCTTGTGGCTTGGCACACATTGTGGAGAAAGAAATGACACATATAAGCAACCTATTTCGGGTCATTTTCAAGTATAAAAGGAGGGCAATGCATTGAGTAAAGGAGTGCAGAGTTTTCGTGTTCTCTACAAAAACAAAAGTTTAGAGAGTGTTCTAATTCTTTATTTTTATCCTTTTTATTTTATGTTTTCTCCCCTTTACAGTTATTGTTTCTTTTCCACTATGTGTGGTTAAACTTTAATTTACGATTCAAGGTCATTTCATTTCCAATTGTAATTTTGTGAGGCTTCAGACCTAATTGAAATTTTGTTTCTAATTTAAGAATTCTTTGTTTCTTGTTTTATTTCTATGATTGGTTGTTACTAATTAAATTGACGCCTTAATTTAGTTTCAATCAATTTATTGCTATCCATGATTTTGTGATCCGTAATTGTCACAAATGATTGAAAAAAAATGTAGCAAGGGGTTGGCTTATGTGTGTGTAATTAATGGCTTTTCCATTTTACATAGCTTGCATAATAGACTATAGGGAAACAGAAAAACAAAATTAATTAATTTGTAGTTATCTCAATTAGTTAATTTTGGTTTAGTCCTCTCATTGCTTTTAATGCTAGTATTTAATCAATATGGAACGCTATCGTGCCCAATGGATTAAATTATAAGTTCTGATTTTGATGCTTGGTTAAGATCAATTAAATTAGGAGAGTTTATATTTATTGCGGCTTTTTCGAGTAAATTGACTGAGTTCTTGAATTAGCAAAATTAAAATTGATTTTTTTTGCTTTTGAAGCCTATGATCAAGATTACAATTGGATGAAATTTACATCCTTAAATTGGAAGTTGCATAAAATTATCTTTTTACTTTTTTTTATTTCATTTTTTGTTCGACAATTCAAACCCCCCTTTATTTTTGTTATCATTATTATTTTTAACTTTGAGAAATTAATTCGATTGGTTCCCTTGGGATTCGACCTGGTCCACTATTTCTACAAGTTAGATCTAGAAAACCAGTAAATATTTTGGAGGGCTTCGACAACCCGACCAAAATTTGGCGTCGTTGCCGGGGAACCATTGTTAGTTTCTCAATGTTAGATTTGTAATAAAAAAAAGAAAATTTTGTATTTTATTAGTTTTTTCTCTATACTTGTTCTTACATGGCAGAAAACCTTCATCATTATTATGCATTTGGTAGAGCTGCATCGTTTGCTGATGAGGTTAGTGAGCTCAAAACTAAAATTTCTGAATTAACTTCTGTTATTTTTCAAGTAGCTGATGGGAAGCTACAAGCACTCGAGGCATGCAAATTATGCTCCCTTCAAGGACAACCCACAGAAGCATGCCCTCGGCTTCAACGAAACTTTATTCCTAACTCTTGCATCTTAAGAGATTTTAATGGCCATCAAGTAAAGTACGAGTCTTTGGATCACTACTATTCTTAATGGGATCAATCCATCTATGGATGTGGATATCAGGTGGAGCAGAAAAACCCATGCCATTAGGCTTCAGATTCTGGTATGTCTCTAGAGGCTATAGTATATGAACTTGCTAACAGTACTTTTCAATTTCAAGAGGAGACTCGAGCTGGAATGCATAGCTTGGATTACCAAATTACCCAGGTGGCTAATTCAGTGAGAAGATTGGAGAGTCAACGAGAGCATCAACATATAGAGACCAATGAGGTTGAAGTGGAGATGTACATCGATGACGACGATGTTGAGCTTGAGAATTTTGTGCCATGTGAGGTCTAGGTTTGTGAGAAAAAGAAAGAAAATGAGTCTTACCACGAAAAAGAGATTCAAGTGATAGAGTTTGAGGCTGAAAAACCTTCGTCTATTCTATTCCCTTGCATTTCTCTTAATTCTGAATTTTCTGTTCTTTATTCTCATGAGTTTGTAGAATCTTTTATTTCTTTTAAGTCAGTTGAGTCTTATTTTATGTCCTTCATTCCTTATATAAAAAATTTGAAAAATAATGAACTTTCAGGTAGCCTAGAAAAACAGGTGAGCCTTTTAGACTTCGAAAGCTATATTGATTCGAGCCAGAAGGAACCAAAGAAAATTGAAGAATTTTATGTGCCCTGACATGCACAAGAATCTCGTGGAGCAAAACGACGTTAAATAATTGCGCTATTGGGAGGCAACCCAATGTTTTCTTTACTTTTTCTTCTCTTTATTGTTGGTTTTTTTCTTTCTTTCTTCTTTCAATTTTTCCTAATTCAATTTTTTTTTTGCAAGGCATTAATTTTTAAAGCATGGTCACCTATTTTTTCAACACCTCAAACTATACCAATTCAAGTTGTTCACAAATCAGGGGAGTTTAATTTTCTTTCTTTTCTTTTGTGAGTAATAATCTATTTATACATTGATGACAATGTATAGTTCAGATGTGGGGGAGAGTTATATTATACAATTTCATTTTTTTTAAAAAAATTATTCTTTTGCTTTGAATTTAGCATGTCTTAATTCGTACATGTTAATTTGTATTTTGAAACCTTGAATGTTAATTAATATCTTTTAATGCTTTGTAAGTTAAGAATGCATCTTTAGTTTGAATTTCCAATGCATGAGAGAGATGAGCATGAATAGTGTTTTTCTTTAAAAATTATATGATAGTGTCTCATTGATTTGTTGATTGAAAAGTGTACAAGACTTGATACAAATTACACACCCGTGAGTTTTTGAGCCTATGAGCATTTCATTATATTTTCCTCAATTTATTTCTCGTTGAGTGTTATCAAACTTAGTATGCTTATTTCAGAACTTGCTTGTGAATGCATTTTGAGACTACATTTTTTAGATTGATGGTTTAATATGATAACGACAAATTAGGATTAACCAGTTTTTGGACCTCTCAAAATTCCCACCTTTACCTTTTTTTCTTTAGTTAGTCATTTTGAGCATATTTCCTTTTTTTTTCTTGCTTCAAACACATTATGTGTTAGCCTAGGACCATTTTGTTTGTTAGCCTCAACATTTGTACCTTTTGTCAAGACAAGAGAAAATATTGCATGGAAATTAATGTTTGAACGAAAAAAAATAATAATAAAAAAATAAAAAGAAAAGTTGTGAAAAAAGTAAGGCAAAAAAAAAAAAAAAAAAAAGGCCTTAGCATAAAAAAAAGAAGAAAAGGAAAAAGAAAAAAAAAAGAAGAAAAACTTTTGGAGAAAAATTTGCCAAAAGCATTTAAATTATTTAAATGCTACTTCTCCAACATTCTTAGTGCTTGAAATGAGATGTAGGAATAAGCTTCAATATCTTGGGTAATGTGTGATTGTTATGTGACATTGATATCATGAAAAGTATACAACTCTTGATCTTGATTGTGAAACGCCTAAAATTTTCCTCCTACCATACCTTTACCTATGCCCCATTACAACCCTTATTAAGTCCCTTTGATTTTTGCATTCAATTCATCTAAGTAGTAGAGATTTGATTCATTTGCAAGCCTATGGTAATAACATGCTAGATTTTGATTTTGAGAGTAAAAGCACCCTAAATACTTCGAGAGTATTGAGTGAAACCACGCGAGGGTGTTAAGTCTTGTTGCATGTGATTTTGGTGAATTGATGAGATGCTTAAGTTTTTTATAAAATGTTTCCTATGAGTGCTCATTCTCTTGATTGTCACTACAATTCAACATTGATGTGTAATTGGCTTTATTGGTATTTTTGGATATTGAGAAATATGAAAAGGGAGTAAATAGGAGGTTCATATGTTGAGTTAAGGTATGCTTGAGGACAAGCATGGATTAGGTGTGGGGGAATTTGATGAGTAGAAATTAATTATACTTATTATATCTAATTTCCTTACATTCTAAGTGAATAATATGTTTAATTGTTGAAATTGTGTCCAATCTAGTTTAGGTGACAAATTATCATTTTCTAGTGGAACTAGTCTAAAAAGCATACTTTAGTTCAAATTCGTAAATTGAAATAAAGATTGAAAAACAAAATTAGAAAAATAAAAGAATGAGAGAATTGAAAATAACAAAAGAATTAAAGCTATAAAAAAATATAAAAAAGAATGAAAAGGAAAAAAAAGAAAAGCTTATTATCTAATTTTTTTCTTTTGTTTTTGTTTTTCTTCCTTGTGTAGGTGGCATACATGCATGGAGTCTTTCATGAGAAATGTAAGGGAGAAATGGTCTTGTGGCTTAGCACACATTGTGGAGCAAGAAATGACACATATAAGGGACCTATTTCGGGTCATTTTCAAGTATAAAAGGAGGCAATGCATTGAGTAAAGGAGTGCAGTGTTTTCATGTTCTCTACAAAAACAAAAGTTTAGAGAGTGTTCTAGTTATTTGTTTTTATCCTTTTTATTTTATGTTTTCTCCTCTTTACAGTTATTCTTGCTTTTCCAGCATGTGTGGCTAA
Source organism: Trichosanthes cucumerina (assembly GCA_036507285.1). Classification (NCBI taxonomy): domain Eukaryota; kingdom Viridiplantae; phylum Streptophyta; class Magnoliopsida; order Cucurbitales; family Cucurbitaceae; genus Trichosanthes; species Trichosanthes cucumerina. Next base: position 76,351,658 of record CM071835.1, on the reverse strand, counting down.
CCTTTAATTTCTGATTCAAGGGTCATTTCATTTCCAATTGTAATTTTGTGAGGCTTCAGACCTAATTGAAATCTTGTTTCTAATTTAAGAATTCTTTGTTTCTTGTTTTATTTTTATGATTGATCGTTACTAATTAAATTGACGCCTTAATTTAGTTTCAATCAATTTATTGCTATCCATGATTTTGTGATCTGTAATTGTCACAAATGATTGAAAACAATGTAGCAAGGGGTTGGCTTATGTGTGTGTAATTAATGGCTTTTCCATTTTACATAGCTTGCATAATAGACTCTAGGGAAACAAAGAAACAAAATTAATTAATTTGTAGTTATCTCAATTAGTTAATTTTGGTTTAGTCCTCTCATTGCTTTTAATGCTAGTATTTAATCAATATGGAACGCTATCGTGCCCAATGGATTAAATTATAAGTTTTGATTTTGATGCTTGGTTAAGATCAATTAAATTAGGAGAGTTCATATTTATTGCGGCTTTTCTGAGTAAATTGACTGAGTTCTTGAATTAGCAAAATTAAAATTGATTTTTTTTTTCTTTTGAAGCCTATGATCAAGATTACAATGGGATGAAATTTACATCCTTAAATTGGAAGTTGCATAAAATTATCTTTTTACTTTTTTTTAATTTCATTTTTTGTTCGACAATTCAAACCCCCTTTATTTTTGTTATCATTATTATTTTTAACTTTGAGAAATTAATTCGATTGATTCCCTTGGGATTCGACCTGGTCCACTATTTTCTACAAGTTAGATCTAGAAAACTAGTAAATATTTTGGAGGGCTTCGACAACCCGACCAATCGCTCATAATGTTAATCTGTCAATCGTTTCCAATTTTCCATCTATAGCCTTGTTAAAAAAGCTCTCTACCCCAAAGAATACTGCGCCATGTAAATGACAGATTGACCCCCCATCTCTGCCTTAAGAAAATTTCCTGATTGGAAATACCTTCCTCTAAGCACTCTAAAGAGTTGGTTATTCGTATTTTGAAGAATTCTCCAACTTTGTTTGGCCAGCATCGCTTGGTTGAATAAGGTTAAATCAATCTGTAAACCCCAAACCCCCTTTTTCTTTGGGAGTGCAAAAATGACTCCAGCTTCACCAATGAATTTTTCGTTCAGTTTCATTAGAACCCCGCCCGAACCTTGCACATATGGAATTTAGCTCAGTACATAACCCTTTTGGTAACTTGAAAAAACTCATTGTATATAGTGGAATAGCTTGGCAACTACCTTGATCAGAACTTCCTTCCCACATGTAGAAAAAAGTCTTCCCTTCCAACCCTGCAGAGCCTTCAAGACTCGATCTTTAATAACTCTGAAAGTTTGAGATTTATTTCTTGAGGTTTGTGACAGCAGACCCAGATAACAACCCTAATTGTCAGTATGAGCCATGTTAAAGGATTTCTTGATTAACTCTGAAGAATCTGAAGGAGTGTTTTTGTTGATCAGGAAAACAAATTTGCAGTAATTGATTGTCTGACTCGAAGTTTGTTCATAGTCGTCCAGAATAGACTTGATAGAACTAACATCCTCTTGTTTAGCCTGAAAAAAGATAAGGCTATCATATGTATAAAAAAGATGAGAAACCATAGGACAATAACAATTTATCTGTAGGTGATAACACATAAAATGTGCTATTCTTAGTCTTAGATTTTGCTAGTTTTTATGGTGATTTTAGTGCTTCCACGAGTTTATTCTATTTGATTTCAGGAAATGAGCAAGAACGGAGAAAAATGAGAGATCTCGAGGTATTAGGACTCAAATTGGAGCTAACAGAACACAAAAGATGAAGTACATTGAAGAAAAGAAGCCATTGTAGCCTGCTGACCCGAGCCCAGGGTGTGGAGACGCCATTTTGGGCGTTGCAACGCCATGCAAATAGCTTATGCAAGCTGAAGACCGAGAAGGCGGCGTTGAGACGCAGCTTTGCAGCATTGAGATGCCGAAACACGCCTCCTTTGCGTCATCTATGTTCGTAGAGTTGAGACGTTGCGTGCAACATCTCAACGGTACCCCATTTTTTCTTATTTAATTGAGCGCCTAGGGCACGACGTTGCAATGTTGTGTCGAGCGTTGCAACGCCGTGCTGATAGTGTGTATAAGTGTGTTTTTTAGGCCATTTGAAGAAGAGCCGAATTGGAGAGAGTTTTAGACCCTATTTTCAAAACATACACTCTTGAGGGAGCTGGAGAAGATTCTTTAGAGGCCAAGCACGAGAGTGGAGGCTCGAGATCGTGATGAGAGCTCGGAGACGAGAACCGACATCGACACCAAATCATTTTTCTTTCTCTTCCCTTTAGTTTTGTAGTTTTGTTTTATGGATTCTAGCATAGATTTGGTTTGTTTTGTAGTGATTATGAGTAACTAAATCCATAGTTAGGGGATTGATGTAGCTTTTTATGGATTTATTCTAGCTATTGATTTGAACATTGATTGTGTTGAATTATTTTTGGTAGTTTATTCTTAATGCTTGTTTTTCTCTGGCCAAGAATTGCATGATTTATTGGTTTAATTTTAATCGGAGAGAATAGACTTTAGAATAGATTAAAATTGTCAAAACCCTTAGTAAATCCTTACACGAGAGTGAAGGGTTCTTCGAGAAACACTTAAAAGAAGTTGCTTAATGGCTTGCATGCTTTTAAAATCTAAATGGAGACTTTAGGTTTATCGTTATGCATGAGGTCAATAGAGCTCGAGAGAGTCTTTTGATTACCTTTAACTTCTTGTTGATAATCTCACAACCAAAGTAAATTTCATGTGCTAGAATAATGAAATAATTGGCGAAGTCAATTCCCTAACGTTTCTCAAATATTCGTGTGTTCACATTAGTTTTAGTTTGTATTTTCATTATATCTTTGACAAATTAGATTTCTTTAGATAAAATTGTGAATTAGTATCTTAGTACTTAATCAGTCTAGAAAACCGTTCCTTAGGATGATACTCGGAATCTCAAATCACTATATTAAAACTTGTCACTATAAACTAGCAGTTTTGAATGGTTACATTTACGTGCAACAGTAGGCTAGTAAATTTTCGATCAAGTTGGTCTTTATGTAGTAAAGTAGAGAAACCCTCAAAACATTTTAAAAATAAATAAGGAGAGGAGGATCTCCCTGTTGAAGACCGCGTGTCGGGGTGAACGACCTCTGGGGCTTACCAAGACTGAGAACCTAACAGATTCGACACATCTCATAATTAAATTCACCCAACGGGGATGGAACCCCATCTGTAACATCACTCATCGTAGGAAATTCCACTCTACCTTATCATAAGCTTTACTCATATCCAACTTCATTGCTACTGACCCAATTTTCTCCTTTCTTTTGTTTTTAAATGCATGAAGACATTTAAATCCTACAATAGCATTATCTGTAATCAACCTCTACGGGATAAAAGCAGCTTATTCTGGAGAAATAATTTGACTTAGCACCAATTTAAGTCTATTTGCTAGCGTCTTGGAGATAATTTTGTAAAACACATTACAATGACAAATAGGACGAAAATCTTTCATCTTATTTGGTGTGTTCCGTTTTGGGATGAAAACAATCAAAATCTGGTTGATAGTATGCAAATCACCACCCCCATTTAGGCAGTGTAAGCATACATCACTAATGGCATCTCCTACTACCTCCCAATAAGCCTGATAAAAACTCGCATGCACTCTGTCCAGTCCCGGAGCCTTGTTCGGACACATACCTCTCATCACCGTTTCAATTTCAGTCCTTGTAAAATCCACCATAAGCATCCCATTATCACGTTAGTAATTGTCTGCGAGATACAACTCAAGACCTTTCCAATAGCCTCTGAATTCAAATTGCTTGTCTTGAAGAGGTTTTCAAAGTACGAGGTAGCTAACTGACCCATTTCATCATCATTTGTTAAAAAATTCTCTGAGGAATCCAAGAGGCCTTTAACTAGGTTCTGCCTTCGTCGTTGTGAAGCTCTGATGTGAAACCATTTAGTATTGTGATCACCCCACTTAAGTCAATCCTCCTGCAATCTTTGGTGCCAATATTTTCGTTCTCATCCAACAAATTCTCCAACTTGTTTGACTTTGCCCCGCCAAATTTCCATTGTATCTGCTCGTAAGGAAGCTTCTAGATCTTGTATTTCCAGTTCTTTTTTCACTATCACCCTCTTTAACGAGCCACCTAATCTCCTTTGATTCCAACATTTCATTTCTGCCAAACAAGAGTGCAGCCTGTCTATAACATTCGTGTATGGTGTTGCCTGAGCCCTAGTCCAAACATTTTCTACAATCTCTCTACACTCAGGGTGTAAGATCCACCTTGGTTCAAAGCGGAGAACATTCACATGGGTACCTAGAGTATCAAAAGAGACACCTAAAATTGCCCTATGATTGGACGAATAGAAACCTATGTGTTTTACCTTAAAGTTCTCCCACCAAGAGAGCATATCACGACTCACAAGGAAACGATCCAACCGCTCACAAATAGTAGCCTTATTATGAACTTTTGTAACCCAAGTAAAATCATGGCCTTCAAACCCCAGATCTACCAAACCACAATCATCTAAAACTGACCTAAAAACATCCATCTGAGCCTCTCTTCTAAGAGCTCCACCCTGTTTTTCCGAATTCAAAAGAATTTCATTAAAATCACCCACCACAAACCACATAAATTTGAATTGAGTATGCAATATTCTCAACAAATCCCAAGAGTGAATCATCTGACTCGAAATTGGATTACCATAAAACCCAGTGAAATGCCATTTTCCATTAAAACTTGAAACAATAGAATCAATATGATCTGGAGAGAAAGAAATAGTCGATAAATCAATCTCTTTCCTCCAAAGTAACAACAAACCACCACTTTTTCTAGAACAAGGTAAAAAAAACAATAATCAAAATGCAATCTCACTTTTATTTAATCATAAAAATCACAACATGATTTGGTTTAAAAAAGAAAGACAATATGGAGTTTTTGCCTATGCACTAAATGACATAAGGCTTGGAATGTACGAGGATTCCCCAGACCTTGCACATTCCAGCATAAAATACTCATCTATGATGGCAAGGCTGGTTAACAACCTCCGCCGATAAAGAGAAAATTCCCCTATTTTGGATTGGATCTTCCTCCAATCGAGCTTTTTTAACATGTCCTTTAATATCATCTTGCATGGGTGCACGTTTCAGACAAGAATGAAGAATAGAGCTTGTTTCTTAAGCGCTCACGGTACCTGTCGAGTGATGAAAAGCCAATTTCTCCCCCCTTCTTCATTCCAACTTGCTCCTGGACCCCTGCGCGCTTCTTGGAAATATTTGATTTTGAAGAGGACCCAATAGAGAAGGTCAACCCGTCCACGTCCTGCAACCCATTTTCCTTCAAATTAAGCCCATTAGAGTTTGCTCCATTTATCAGGTCTTTCTGATCCATCCCTCCACCTTACTCGTCAGCCCACAAGGCCCACCTACGACACCTTCAACTTTGGTTCCTTTGAAGGGAATGAGAATCCCCGCGCAGCGGAAGACGATCGAATCGTCGTGGTATCATCATGCAACATGCTTATATCAATATTGATCTAACTATTAGATGTAGGCTAAACATGCTGAAATTTTACAGCAAGAAGAAAAACACTTACTTGTTGTAGACAAATTCAACAATCTCTCCTGTAGATCATGAACTCTTCGCGCTTCTCGATCTCTACGAATTCTTCCCACGATCGGATCCCAAACACTACCAAATGATCTTCTTGGTTGTTCTCTTTTGGAGAAGGGAAGTTGGTGGGAACTTTTGTGTTTTGGAAGGTGAAGAGAATTGAGAGAGTAGAGAGAATTTCACTTTTGGATTCTTAGGGCAAAACCCAAAAATGACAACTTAGCTTACAAAAGCTTACCAAAACCCTTTTGCAAAGGGGTTTAAATAGTGGAATGATGGAGTTCAAAACTTCACATTATTACCACTTTACCACAACTATAGGTTATGTAAATCTCATTTACATAATCACATAATATAAGATATCTCATATCTCAATAATTGTGTATTGATTAAATTGAATCATATCTAATTTAATTTCTCTCAATTAATTTCTCCATTTAGCCATTGATTCAACAATTAGGCTAACATATAGTTTATTATGAATGTAAACCCGAGATCTTTCTCTAGAACTTTCTTTTTATCAAACAACAAAAAGAAAGAAGAAATGAATGTTTAAAACTTGGTTTCCCATGTTTTAAAAAGAAAAGAAATGAAGTGAAAGACAAAAGGAAAACAAGGAAGAAAAACTTTAAACCATTTTTGGTTCTGGTTTGCTTTAAAAGATAAAAAAGAAGAGAAAAAATGAAACAAATATAAATCATGTTAAGTTTTTTTGTAAAGAAAAGAAAAGAAGGAAGGAGATAAAGGAAAGGAAAGAAAAGGAAAAAAGGAATGAAAAGGGAAAAGCAAAGTGGGTGGTAGACCCCACCATAGTTTTCTTTTAAAATAACCCTTTCCATCGATTTCTTTCTCATTTTCAACAAGGAGCAGCAAGGGTTTCGTGGGAGAAGGAGAAAGGAAGAAGAAGAAGAATCTTTTCATGAGTTAGAGTTGCAAAAGAAGGAAGGAGAGCTCAAAGCTTGGTTGTTTAGCGACAAGGAGATCAACTCAACCCGGTTCTGGTTTTCTGCTCATATCGAGCTCCACAGGAAGAGGTAAGAGCTGAGGCTTGGTTTTCTTGAAAGCTAATTCAATTTTTAACAAAGTTCGTGAAGGATTCTTGAGCCAATTCTGACCTTAAGTTGCTGTTTTGTGAAGAGGAAGATAGAAGACAGAATTTGTTTGCCAAATCAGAGAGGTCTCTGATGTTTTGGTTGTTCTGATCAGTATACTTGGAGTTAGAAGCTCTATTAGGTATGGTTGGAAAGCTTATTGAATTTCCTATGTGAAGAAACCGTGAACATAAAATGATTGGAAGATGTTGTAAATAGCAGTCAAGTTTCGGGTTGCAACAGAAAATCGATTCTGAATAGCGTAAGTTGGTTCTGGGAAAGAAGACTTCGAGGTATTTCTGAACCAATCTATTAGGAATCTCATTTTCATGTCTTCATAAGAGTTTTCGAGGGTTCAAAAAGGAAGAGTTTGGTATAAAGTACATTCTTTTTGGATAAGTAATGAAGAAGTTATGGATGTCTGAAAACAGGATGAGAAAAATCTGAAAATGCTGGAATTTTTGAAAGTGTGTTTTCTTGTAGTTTTAAGGTTAAAAACCATGAGCTCGAGGTTCTAATACATGAATTTGGTTTGTTTGACAGTAGAGAGCAAATAGGTCGAGTGTGTACGGGCTAAGATTCTAGTTCAAACACCGTGAGTGATAAAACGAACTTCAAAAGTGTATATATGCTTGAATTATGTTCAAGAAATGCAAGTTTTGCTAGAATAAAGGTTTTCAATGCATTATGATTTCTTTTGAACACATGTTTATGAGTATTCATGTTTTCCTAGAAATGTTTCAAGTGTTCATTGTGACCCTAAAAGTCTTTATAAAAGTTTATACATGAGCATATGTCCAATGGTTGCTAAAAGTTATGGAAATGTTATGATTTCAAGCAAGCATGTACTAGCAAGTATGTTTTAAAGATTTCGAGTTTTATGAACAAGCTGAGTAAGCTTGACTTTTATGAAAGAAAAGATAAGAAGGCATGTCCAAATGTTTTCATGTGATTTTCTCGAGATATTGAGCCCGAGGCTTTATGGTACCGTGTGCACATTGTGTCTTATTCTGTTGTCGACGTTGAGTGTACTCCGTGATAACAGCCATTGCCGTGAGTGAGTCTTTGGCGGGCCCCACTACGACAAAAGACGATGAGAGTCTCGGGCGGGCCCCACTACATCGTAGAGTAAACGTTGGTTGTACTGGCGCGTGCCTACACAACGTGGATTGTGACATGTTTTTAAAAGAGTTTATCTCATTTACATGCCTTACGAGATTTTGATGATATACTTGTTGGTTTTCACGAAAGTCTATTATGATTCTACGTTTACTTTCAATGCTTGAATACAAATGCATATGCTCATAGTTTTCTGTGTCACATGTTTTACAAGTTACTGAGATATTAAACATACCACTCACCGAGCTTCATAGCTCATTCCTTCTATGTTTTCAAACTTTTCGTAGAGATCGAGTTCCCTGCACCGAAAGTTCACGCCATAGTCTCTGCTGAAGCTTCATAAGATAAATACTTTGTACGTGGTGGTTTTGTCTAGCAAGTCTCTATGTTTGTAAATTATTTTGAGAGGACTTTGGTGTTATAGTTGTTTGTACATTAGAGGTTGTATAAACAATGGTTCGTCTTGTGTTGTTTCTGATGCACTAAACTTTTAGTTTCAAGAGAGACTTGCGAATGGTTTCTCCTTGTATATGTTTAATAGTTGTCCAGCTTCCGCTATGTCATGTTTAAGTGTTCCATTTTCAACATAGTATGTTTATCGTGTAACAGGTCAACGGTATTGTTAAGAGATAAACAATGTCTGTTGGCTTCACGCCGCCTTTCGAGCTGAGGTAGCAGGTAGTTCGGAAGGGGGTGTGACAATGAATCACATTCACATTAAACTATATATTATATCATCCTGATCTCATATAAATGATATAAATACTCTTAAAGTGAAATTGAACACTTCAATTTCATACCAAAACATTAACCCTTCTTTTATCCCATGTTGAGCCAACCAAGGGACCTAATGGACCTCTGATGGCGGGCTCCAATGATTTGAGGTTAACTACCAAACTCTTTGACCTAGTCAACCAATGTTCATTAGCTACGGTAACACTCCACTATAGCCTGTGTAGTTGTACTCCCATCGAGTGTAGAATATTACGTGTCCACCGATATAACCAATGCTCATGAGTCGACTTTCTTCACAGGTTGTTCGTGAGACACTACTGGGTCAAATTATCGCTTTACTCCTGTGTCTACTTTTGTTCCTTAAGTCCCCATCGTTCTTCTAATGAACAACATATTGTGATGGTCCAACCATACACAACACCGTTCTCGGGCGGTGAGAGAAGGTGGGCGCTGTTGTTCAAGCCACGGAGACAACACTTAAGGAACAACCCCTCTAGATTCCCTATAGGCGAAACGAGTGAATTCCATCTCGCGTAGTTAGGTTCTCGCCTCTCTACTTGGTTCTCGTCACGAGAAGATAGGCATATTGGGCAAGTAATCGAGACTACCCTCACCCGCACTAGTCAAAGGCGGCGACCCCCGGCGTGAGTCCGTAATACGCTTAGGATTCAGGTCGAGTCACTAATGGTCATCTACGAATTCATTAGTCTTTACTGTCAACGGTGTTATATCAGTAAGTCTAATAATTCACGGTCCGGTCTTGTACAATCTCATTGTACAGGATGCCCCCACTCGCATGTCAACCACATGAACGAGTCAGATCACTTCGTTTGTATCTAATACAAAGCGGGTCGCATCCATAGTGTATCCAGGATTAGGTCTCCAACCCCATCCTTATACTGTAGACCGTTCGGGTCATTAACTCGAACGTGATCCTCTTTGTGTGTCAACTACACACCGTTCAAGTTCTAGTTCACTCATATATTCAATGACTCTGGAGCTTAGTTTATTGGAAAGGTTTAAAAAATATTGCGAGACACAAAGTAAAGAAATGAATAACTCTTATTAATTTCAAAAACAATATTTTACAAACACGAGATTAGGATAGAAATCCCAACACCCTTGAAATGCTAGCTCCATAATCGACTTGACCGACCCTTCATTCTCATTCATTTTCGGATCTCTCTCCTCCATAGTACTCGATTAACATTCTCAAATTATCGATGCTCTTAGAATATGGTTTAGAATACAAGAGAAAATTTTGAGAAGCTCTAACATTTGAGCTTCAATGGAGTTCATTATCATGTTCTAAAGTTGTTGGGTAGATAGTGTTGTGATCGAAGTGGAGAGTTTTAGTTGATCTTACTGCACAAGACCTTCTCTTTGTTACCATGTTTTATGACAAGAGTATGATTTGATTCAATGACAGTTTGCCTCTCAATCTGGCTCTTTAAGTCTGCAATTTAAGAATCTCTTTCTTCAATTGTTTTCATCAAAGTGTTAATTTTTTCCTACATCTTTGCCATTATTTCAACCATAGTACTTGTTTCAGTCATCATGATGGACACTATTTCAGAATCAAGATCAAATAAAGGATTATACTTAACCAGGAACTTGTCATTGGTAAATTCTTCTAACAGTGTCATTACTTCATCTTCTTGCAACTTTATTTGAGTGGAGCAACTATGGGTAATAGAATCCATGTACGAGTTGCTCATGAGAGAGATCATCGAAGAAGTTTGCTTGAATGTCATGACTTCACTTGTGTTTTGAGTTAAGAGAAAGAGATTAGGGTAGAGATGGTCCCATCGGGAGTGCCAATTTGTTTACATGTGATTTCAGTAAAGAGAAATAAAATTGGACACGTGTAAATGAATTTGATTTGTATTAACTTTGTAGGTGGTAAAATTTCTAATTTGTTCCTCTAATTCTCTCTCTCATATACCAATGTCTTAAGGGTTGAAAGCTTGTTCTCGAGTGTACTTGTTGGTCGTTTGTCATAAGCTTTTGGCTTGTTGACCTTGTTGGATTGACCTTTGGCAACGATCAACAAGAAGAAAGGGTCGATCAACGATTATGTAACGCCTTGAAATTCCAAGTGCAAACAATCTAGAGTCTTCAATGTAAAAGTTATTGGAAATGATTAAGTTGGAAATTAACACTTTGCCTAATTAATTTTGGTTTTGAAAAGAAAATTTTAATTACAAGTGAGATGGAATATGGTTATAAAGCTTGAGTTTTCTTATGTGAAATTTGAGACTTGGAGGGAGTGGTGATTATTTGGAAAGGAAAGGGGCAAAATTGGAAAGAGGTAATATTAAATTTGAATAAGACATTTTGTCTTACTAGGGCACAATTTTTTGAGAGTTCATCTTCAACCTCCTTCTCATCTCACGATTTTGGCCCCATTGAAGAAGATCAAAGCTTCATTTGTCACACTGCCATCAGATTACAACCATCCCACTTCTCCCTTGCCTTCTTCACGAAAGTACAGCCCCCATCTGCCATAGCTGCCACCGATTGAAGCTGCAGCCGCTTTGCCTGCCGCCGCACGGCCGCGCGGCGTCTCAGTAAATCCGTCCAACCGTTATTAGCGGATGCGCCTCTTAGCCTTAGAACTCGTCGAACGCTAACCAGGATGTTCGCAGTCGTCGGAGGTCCCTACAGCGAGGGCGTTGGCCGATTCAGTGTGGGCTTGGTTCAATCGGTTTTCTCGTCCTTCGACCGGTTTTTGAAGTTTAAAGGTTAGTTCTGAGTAGATCGGCTCGTGAGCTATCGAAAACTGTCGTCCACGCGCTGAGGCGTACCCTCACGCGCGGACGTCGCCACCCCACGCGCCGCCGTTCGACAGATCTCGTCCGTTTCCTCCAGTTTCAATCTTCTGAGTCGGTTTAAGCCTTCGTAATGGTAAATTGGATTAGTTATTGCAAGTTATTTCAAGAAAATTGTGTATGGACACTTTAATTGAGAAGTTTTTCTTGTTATTAGGGAATTGAAACAATTGGGGTCGCGAGAATTTTCAAGCTTGAATCACTAAAGAGTTAAGCCAAGGTTCAAGGAAGATCGACCTCCAAAGGATTTAGTAAAAATGAGAAGTTTAAGATCTAAAAGCTATGGTAAGGGAACCCACGCCAACCCTAAAATTTAGAAGTTAAGGACTTGTTTGAAAAATGTCATGTTCAACTTGAAAAGTCAGTTTTAAATGTCATGTGCCGTTTGAAAAGTCCTTTATGAGTGTCATGATTTGAATGAAAGGTTCGTCTTAAATGCCATGATCTGGTTGACTTGATATTTATCTCAGAGGCCATGAATTTCACGTTGTAGTTGGTTTAAGATTGAAATTTTGACTTTTTATATAACTATGCCATGAAAATTTTGCATGAATGTTGTTACTATTTCAGTTGGGACCATAAGCATGTACTTTCAAAAATGTTTGCGAAGGCTGTGGTGAAATATTCCTGATAATATTCATTATATAAGTTATGTATGTATTAGAGTCGACTCGAATTAGAGGCCATGATACGGGAGAACTTAATTGTCCACTAAAGGCCGAAGAGAAACTTTATAAAAATGAAAATGCTTACGAAAGCCGTGGCAATTAAACTTTCAATATATATATGTATACATATTTGATGCTATGTAAGTTACGAAATACTTAGAGTTGACCTAAACTAAGAGGCCATGGATCAGGAAGCCTAAATTTTCCAGCCGAAGAGAAAAAATTATGAAATATGTTTTATTTATGTATGGGTCCCACATAAAACCATGGTTTGTTTTGACAACTTGTTTTTCAACCCCGGTAGTGGGGGACACTTACTGAGTATTAATTCATAATACTCACCATTTCTTTTAAAAAAATGTTTTCAGGTAAAGGAAGAACTTACAGGGCGAATGACGGGAATGCGTTGCGAAGGCCATGGGAATAGAAGTCATGTCTTCCGCATCTTTTGAACTTCGTTTCATGTTTTAAATTTGTTTTTATTTATAATCCTTCAGTCATATGTTGAACTTTATTTGAGAAGATGCCAGAATAGAGTTTTCTTTTTTTTTTTTCTTCATTTGAGTGAACTTGTTTTTTTTAAACGATTGTTTTCTTGGGATCCCAATAAAGAAGGTATTTCGGTTTCGTTTTTACTTTTTGGCTGCTTTGTTTTTGGCCTCAAATGAATGCATGGTTAGTAACGACCTTAGGAAAAGAGTCTTAGAAAGTAGGGTCGTTACAGATTAACAAGCCAAGAGTCAATCTAACAATCAACAAGCTAGAGGTCGATCCAATAAGGTCAACAAGGTAAAAATCGATCCAAAGATCAACAAGACAAAGGTCAAGCCAACAAGGTCAACAAGCTAAAGGCCGATCAGAAGAGACCAACAAGGTTTCAACTTTTGAGACATTTATATATGAGAGAGAAAGAATCAAAGGACCAAATTAAAGAATGTATCGTAGCCAGAAAGTTAATACAAACCAAATTCATTTACACGTGAAATCACGTGTAAACACTACGATAATAAGATTTTTTTAATCCATTATTCATGATGCATTTTAGATGTGTATTAAACCTACTGTCCATTTTTAACAACTAATAAAATAGAAAAAAAATACTCGAGAGATTCCACACATATCTTGTGTGGTATTTGTGCAAGTGACTAGATGCTCAAACCAGATGTTGATGATAAAAGCATGTGAAGGAAATTCAACAAAGTTTCTGTACCATGTATGCATATCAAATTATAAAAGATGAATGTTCTCATATATAAAATAATAAGCATTAAAGTGCTCTTTCGTACACAAAATTTTCATCAGAAAAATTAAGAAATTATTTAATTAAAAATCATGGTTAAAAAAAAATTGTCATTAAAAAGTTTGAAACCTGACCAGAGGACTCTTAGAGATACTCATGAGTGAAATGGTGAACGAGATGATGTAGAGCCCTTATTCCAAATTGATTAGGCTTTTGGTGATAGGCAGATGCTATCATTTAAGAGGCCTAAGAAATTTTTCAAACAATCTTTTGAATGGTTTAATAAATAAAATCATGTGATGATGTCACCTAACAAATCCCTAACACATAATCGTAAATGTTGGTCTAATCATAAACTATCATATATATCAAACGCATACCCATATAACATGAGCAAATAAATTATATTCATCATATTAATAATTAAATTACTCCTACGTCAATTAGTACATCAATATTTCCTATCAAACTATCTTTTTAAATTTCATCCATCGAATTATTACATCAACAAATATCTCTAGTACTTTTGCTGTCCCTAATACTTATAGTCGGACAGAGATGAAGTCGAAAATGAAAAGGGAGTTGACTTTATTTAACGTTGATTAATTTAGTGGGCCATTTAGAGCAATACAATCTCAACAACAAAAAATAAAATATATAAAAAAAAAAGAGAGAAATTGAAAATCTTTTCATATTATAGTGGATAAGTACTATGTATTTGAAACTTCGGTTAAAGTCAATGCCCCAAATTCTTTATTTGGTCGGCTATCAAATTTGCCTCTATCATGGGCTGGCGGTTCCCACACTTATATGCTTCGTAAGTGGGCTCAATAGGATTTCAAAAGCTAAGGAAAGATTTGGTGCACACCTATTATTGAAACTTTTTTAGTTAAAATATAACTTTATTTTTTATTTTCGTCGGTTCAATTTTAGTCTTTCTACTCCAATAAAGTTTAAAATTAGTTTCTATAATTAGTATAAAACTATGTTGATATAATTAAATTTACCCCAAATAATTCGTTTAAATTTTTGATTTGATTGATGATTTAAAATGATATCAGAGTAAGTATTTAATTTGTATCAAAATTGATTAAATAACAGTAATAATTTCAATACAAGAAAATACACAGTGTGAATATACTTTCAAAATTTGTAGAGAAATAACTAATAGATGCTATTTTTTTAAAGAAAAATTAATAATAAACTAATAGTAAAAACTAAATTTAAGGTTTATTAAAAATACAAGACTAAAATTAGACATTTAAAAGTATGAAACCAAAATCCAACCATGCTAAAAAAAAATACTTTAACCAAAATAGTATTTTAACTAACTTTTTTTTTTTCTTTTAATATATATGAGTTTGCTTATCTCGGCTTATTATGCGTCGTGCCAAACAAGTGTTACACATGACGATTACTTGACGTTATATAGACAATTAATTTTCCTTTTTTTTAAATAAGATTTTCATTTCCTTCCTTTGGATGAGCTGATGTCATTGATGGGTCTTCATTGGATTATTTTTAAGATGTAGACTTGAATATAAAATTTATTAATCTCCAACTCCTTACACTCAACTTTGGAAACTTGGTTTTCTTATTACATGTCAATGCTTATAAATTTTATATAAATTAGATATACAACAATAGTCATTCCCGATTTGATAACCATTTAAGGGTTGTTTGGGGCACAAATTATAATAATTTGTGTGTTTCTGTGGAATAATCTGCACCCCAAACACAGACTATTATAATCTCTGACCATACTACTCTGCATTTTAAATAATATTATATGATTCCACATACTATAATAACCTGCAGACTATTATCACCCCTTGTTATTATAAGCCACCCAGTGCCCCAAACAACCCCTCCCCCCCGTTTGATAATCATTTTTTTTTGTTTTTAGTTTTTGAAATTTAAACCTAAAAGTACTACTTCTACCAATGAGTTTATATGTCTTCTTTTCTAATTTGTACCTATGTTTTCAAAAACCAAACTAACTTTTGAAAACTAAAAAAAGTAGTTTTCAAAAACTTGACTTTGTTTTTAGAATTTGGCTAAGAGTTCAAATGTTTACTTAAGGGAGATGATCTCTATTGTAGAGAAATTAGGTGAAAATAAGCTTAACTTTCAAAAACTAAAAACAAAAAATAAAATGGTTATCAAACGGGGTTTTAGTTTTTAGTTTTTTATTTTTGAAAATTAAACCTAAAAATATTACATCTACCAATGAGTTTCTTATATATTTTCTTATGTATTTTGTACCTATGATTTAAAAAACTAAGCTATGTTTTGGAAACTATAAAAAATAGTTTTCAAAAATTTGTTTTTGTTTTTAAAATTTTGCTAGAAACTTAAATAGTATCTTTCAAGAAAGATGAAACTAATTGTAGAGAAGATGAAGAGAAAAAAAAAGCATAATTTTTAAAAACCAAATGATTATTAAACGGGGTCTAAATCACTCCACTTAATGTTAATAAACATTGGGAGGCTTTTTAAAAGGACCTGCAATTGATCACATGCCATAAATGACATTTTAACATCTTCCTTTACTTGTTAGTCAATAAGCTTAAAAATTTGCACAAAATCCCAACACGTGATTATCAAATACTATTTGTGAAAAGAAATGATAGAAAAGGATTTCGAATATAAGATATTATTACCTTGATTCTATATTAAATCATAACCAAACCTAAAAGCTAAAATGGATGGGTTATACTAAATTTAATTTATTATTCATAGTTTAACCATTAAAATACATCTATCTCTTGAAGAGATGGGGGAGCCCATTTGAATTTTCCTCCCATATTTTTTATGTAATTTTTTTTTTTAAAAAAACTCATATCTATCCGTTTTCTTTTTCTTCTCATCATAAGGACCACTAAATGTATCTTTGATGATATATATTTATAAACTCTAATCCAATTTATAAATCTTAGGAAATGGTGTGTAATGTAACTTATCCCATGCTAGATTAGATATTATAGTAATCTTAGAGTTTTGTATGGACCAAAATTTTCTATTTATTTTCAAACAATGTCTAGTTTGTGTGAGATTTTTATAGAGCACTTCATCTTTTTTTGAAAATAAAAGAAATTAAGGGGCAATTGGGTTGGTAGCAAAAATGCCCAATATAATTGCCCATATAACAAATGACTCAATCTATTTGCCAAAATAGCAAAAATTGAAAAAGAGGAATTGAAATTACTAAAACACCCCACGCCAGTCACTGTTATTAGTGATATCACTGATAGGATGCTATCAGTGATATCACTGATAGAAATCTGTTTATTTAATAACTATTTTTTTGTCTATTTATTTAATAACTAATTTTTTCCTTATAATTTTGATAAACTACTCACGGATAGAAGTGATATACTTCTATCAGTGATTGTTGTCTGATAGACTTGTACCACAGTTGTCTATCTATTACCTATTACTCATAACTTTTCTATTATCTATTAGACTTCTTGTTCCTATTCGACTTCTATCATTGTCTATCACTGATAGAAGTGATAGACTACTATCACTGTTAATGATTGATAAAAGTTAATGAAAAAAAAGTGATAGACTACTATCACTTATAAAAATGATAGGCTTCTATCAGTGATAGTTGTCTGATAGACTTCTACCTATCTATTACCTATTACTCATAACTTTTCTATGAGACTTCTTGTTTTTCATGATTATTAACTTCTTTCTTCTATCCGATTTCTATCAGTGATAGATGTCTATCACTGATAGTTGTCTATCAATCATCAACATCTTTCTAGTGATAGACTTCTATCAGTGATAGATGTTTATCACTGATAGAAGTGATAGACTTTTATCAGTGGTAGTTGTCTATCTGTTAGCTATTACTTTTTCTTGTGTGGTCTTCAAATTTCCGCATTAGATGCCAAAGTTCTTGTGTTCATATTATTGATATTAAACTTTTGAAACAATCACAAACCTTGTATTGATAGTATGAATAGTATGATAACAACAATATTGAGTTCTATCTTGAAAAAATATATCTAAAACCAATTGTCAAAAATTACATCATGGTAAAAATGGTGGAAATTTACATGTTCTACAATTGTGACCAACACGATTACAATGACTACATTTTGTGTGACTTCTTGCTTCACCAATCGACGAAATTCTTTACTTTCGGGGTCTTCCTGCTTGACGTTTAATAATTGGAGGTAATGCATTCATGCCAACATATATGGAATCCTTTACTTTCGGGGTCTTCCTGCTTGACGTTTAACAACTGATACCACTGATATCATTGATATCTAGTAATCACTGATATCATATCTATTGATCAATTATATCACTAATATCATTGATATCTAGAAAACAATGATAGATATCACTGAACTGATATCATTGATATCTACTGATCACTGATATCATTGATCATCACTATCATATATATTGATCAATGATATCACTGATATCTAGAAAACAATGATAGATATCATTGATATCACTAATATCATGTGTATATCGCTGATGATCACTAACATATCTAGAAAACAAAACAATCACCAAAATCAGACTTGCGACTCCAAAACATTGCAGAAAAACAGTGATATAACAAAATGAATAGAAGAAATACCCAAAAAAAAAAAAAACTCCGGTTGATTGCAAAACTCAAATACCCACGAAAAACGTTCCAACAGAAGATCGAATTGGAAGATACTCTAGAGGCTTGCGACTCCGATCAAATAGGAAGATACTACAATCAAGACTTGCGACTCCGATCGAATTGAAGAAGATAATCAAACAAACTTACACGGGAATTTCTGGATTGGAAGATAGGCTTACGACGATCGAATAGGAAGCTTGCGACTCCGATTGAATTGGAGAAGACTTGCGATTCGAAATACTCAGAATCAGAATACTCACGAAGAACTACTATATCCGAAATATTCTGGACAAGAAGATTTTCTTTTCATTCAGTTTTAGTTGTGTGCCACTAACTAATGTTTTTGCTCCATCAATTATCTATGGTTTCAATCAGTGAAGGTGAGTCAATGATTGATCAAGATGCAATAGCACTAGAGCATCATTGTCCTATCTCCGTCTTTGATGGCTTATTAAAACATAACAACAAATGTATACCAGAGGACGAGAACTAAGGAAACTCAAAGACTTGATTCGATAATGTCTTTGTTTGCAATTTTTTTGCAATCCAGTTGCAAAGAAGAAATAATCAAAATAATGGCTTCTAATTTGCTTGCGAATAAGAAGATGCTTGAAAATCAATCACGTACTCTCTACTTACAATTGATGAAGAATTTGTTTGAAGAAAATACTTGCAAAGATTTGGAAATACTACAGAAAATAGTGTCATAAATTTGTGAAAGAAAATTAAACCAAAAAAGGAACAAAAAGCTTTCGCAAATTGAGCCAAAAAAAAGGAAGAAACAAGAAGAGTAAGATTACTCAATTTGAAAAGAAAACAGGAGAAAGATTATATTGTTGAAAATTTGAAGAAAACAGAAAAGCTGAAAAAGAGGAACAAAAATAATGTGTGCATTATTAAGGGTAAAGTAGGAATTACAAAATGTTGTTTTAAAAATTTGCCATATTTGCAATATTTTTTAAAACTTGCTATATTTACAAATAATCCTAATTTTGCTATCCATTAAAAATTCTCAGAAATTAATCTTGATTTATGAAAATTTTTATAATTCAACAAATAGTCGAGAGAAATGTGGCTCAAATAATAGTGACGTTGAATACTGAAATTAAGGATGTTATCAAAGATATTGTTTAGATATTATGGATATTCAATCACTTTCTTAGACATAATCGTAGGGCCAATCGAATGGTTGGAAAAAAAAGTCAATTACATCCATATTGAATTTTATGGACCATATTGGCATTTTACTTTATTTTTAAAAGTAATAAAACTTTAATTCTTACATCAAGAGAATGGATATTTCAATTAATCATTAAACTTGAATATTTATATTTAAATATTTGATTCCCACTATCTTTTATGTGTAAACGATAACTAGGTCAACGCAAGTTTGATTATTCCTATTATTCTACTATTTTTTTTTAGATCATAACACAAATAGTCTTTAATGCCACACACTCAGGCTTTGGATTAGAATTCGAAATTCGAATTCGACTCTGGCTGGTCCTGACATTTCTCTGCATCTCCTCTGACTATGTTACCATACCATCTTTGAGCTGTTTGTGAGAGTGAAGACACTGCCCCACAAACTAACACGGGTCCTCTAAGCATGCTTAAGTCAAACACGCTTAACTTTGGAGTTCCTATGATTGAGCTACTGAAAAGGAAGGTGCACATTGTTGGTATATGTAGTAGTTATCAATTCTTTCTAGTTTTTCTCATCCATACTTTCATAATCTTAGCATGTTTAAGCCAAACATACTTAAATTTGAAGTTTCTATGATTGAGCTATCGAAAAAGAAGATGCATCTTATCGGTATATATAATATCTATCAATTCTTTTAAGTCTTTCTCATCCATACTTTTCTATCTGTTATATTGTATTACAACTTAATTCACACAACTTAATATGTAAAGTAAATAATATTACAATAATTTTATTTTATTTTAGTTCAACGATCGAAGATTCAAACCTCTAAATTTCAAGTTAATGGTAGCAATATCTTAATCAGTTAAGGTATGCCTCAAATTTACTACCATAATATGAATTTAAGACATCATATTCGAATTCCATGTTAAAGTACTGTAGACTTAAATATTTCATCCCAACATGATAATAATTTTTTTTTGTTTTTATTTTCTAAATAAATAAGATCGATTGCCTATAACTTTTTTATTTTTATTTTTTATTTCTCAAAACTACTTTTAAAATATTATCAAATTTTAAAATTGTTAAATTATACTTTTTCTTCCACAATATATGAGGTTGGAGATTTGAACATTTGATTTCTTAGTCGAAAGTACAAGTTCTATACCAATTGAGTTATATTCATGTTAATAGTTAAATTATTCTATTAGACCTTGTACTTTGGTTCTTTGTTTAATGATTTAATTCGTTGTTCTTGTACTTACCTTTAAACTTTTCTTAAGAAATTTGATTGAAAAACATAATATATTAATATAGACATGAAATATATACGAACAAGTAAATGAAGTTGGTGGGTCTCCTAACTCAAAATATATTAATGGTGGTTCAATTATCTTGTATGCTTTGATTACAAAACAATTTATAATACTGGACTCAAGTTGTTAGATTTCTTAAAGTACATTGGCGAAATTGTAAAAAAAATTAGTACAAGAACTAAAGTATAGTCAAAGACAAATTACAATGTAAACTAAAACTTGTGTTTAAACTTTTATAAAATAGACCAAATCTGATTAAAAATCAAAATTTTTAAAAGCAAATTATTACAAAATAAGGAAGTTGTTAGTAATTATTTTTTTTTAAGAAATAAAAACTAACTAATTATCACAAAGAGCACTTATGTCTATAGAGAAAAAAAAAACTCGAGAATTTGTATTTTATAATACAAGAAATGGGTCTCATTTTAATTATTTTATTTTGAAAGTTTTATGTTTATTTTTTCTATTCTAAAGGTTGTGGTAGGGTTGCTTTAGCAAACAAGAAACATTGTAAACAAAGCAAGTGGGGCATTTTGGGCCGGTTTGTGGGACTAATGCATTCCACAATATCTAATAAAGCAAAATATGTTATAAAATTGAGTGGGAAAATTAGATACCAAAAACTTTACCAAATCATATAATAATAATAATAATAATAATAATTATTATTATTATTATTATTATGAATATCAATGTGCATATGAATATAAAAGGAATATGAATGTATATATAATAAAAGGAAAATGATAATTGGGATATATATATATATATATATATATATATATAAACAAAATAAAGGGAAATTATATAAAAGAGAGAAAGTGGAAAAATCCACCAATTTTTTTGTGTCATTTTATTTTTCACTATAATGTTGGGGTGTATGCACTAATCTCGTGTTATTTGTAATAATTGTTGATTTAATGAATAAAGGTTATTTATTACTCAAACTTTGTATCACGTATTTTATAAACTTAATCCAATAAACTAAGCTCTAGGGTCATACTTATGAGAACTTGAACGGTGTGTAGTGGACACACAGAGAGGATCACGTTCGAGTTATTGACCCGAACAACCTACAGTATATGGATAAGGTTGGGAACCCCATCCTGGCAACACTGTAGATGCGACCCACTTTGTATTAGATACAAACGAGGAGATCCAACTTGTTCATGGGGTTAACATGCGAGTGGGGGCATCTTGTGCAATGAGATTGTACAAGACTGGACCGTGAATTATTGGACCTACTGATGTAACACCGTTAATAGTATAGGACTAATAAATTCGTAGATGACCATTAGTGACTCGTCCTTAATCCTGTCTGCGGGGATCTGTACTTTGACTAGTACGGGTGAGGTTGGCCTGAGTTGCTCCCCCAATATACCTACCTTCTCAGGGGTAGAACCACGTGGGGAGCTGGAAACTTAACTACGCAAGAAGGAATTCACTCGTTCCCGAGCTAGGGAAACTAGAGGGGTTGTTCCCTTAAGTGCTGTCTCCAGGGCTTGAACAACGGAGCCCCACCCTCTCACTGGCCCGAGAGGGACGTTGTTGATGGTAGGATCATGCAACAAAATTGTTCATTAGAGGAGCAGTGGGACTTAAGGAGCAAGAGGTAGACACAAAGAGTAAAACGGTAATTTGACCCAACTGTGACTACGAACAACATGTGAAGGGTCAACTCACGGGTATTGGTTATATCAATGGACACAACTTGTCCTACAGTGAGGAGAGTGTAGCTGCGAGGCTATAGTGGAGTGTCCCCGTAGTTAATGAATATTGATGAACCAGATCAAAGAGTTTGATCAGTTAATCTCGGATCATTGAAACTCATGATCTGTAGATCCGTTAGGTCCCTCGGTTGACTCAATTTGGACTTAATGAGGGTATACAATTTGGAGTTGTTTGAAGTGTTCAAATTCATGAAAAGAGTATTTATGTCATTTATATGAGATATGATTGACATACTATATAGTTTAATCTTAATGAGATTCGTAATAAACTATAGCATAGCCTAATTATGAATTAAGACTTAATTAGAGAAATTGATTTGAGAGAAATAAAATTGAACGTGATTCAATTTTAATTCCACTATTATGCAAATGGAATTCGTATAATAAGGTATGTGATACCTTATATTATATGATATGCGAATATAATTTGCATATTATATAGTTGTGGTAAAGTGGTAAATTGGTGGAGATTTTACCTCCATCACATACCACTATATAATGGTGGAATGTGCAACTCTTCACAAGGCATTATCTCATTTTTAGAATTCCACAAAGAACAGAAAGTTCATTCTCTCTCAATTCTCTCATTCTCTCCATAACCCAAATCCAAAGGGAGTCTCGCCTACTCTCTCTCATCCGTCGGAGAACAACCGAGAAGATCAAGTGGAGGTGTCCCCTAGATCGAGATTTGGTTCGTGATTCGTTCGAGAGATCGTTGAGATCGTGACCGAAAGAAGTAAGAACGATTCTTCAAGAGGTTGGTACTACCTTTGCTGTATTTTTACTTCTTTAAAGCATGCTTAGCCTAGAATTGTATGAGATACATATTCGGTTTTAAGAAAATCAGTAACATAATGAAAACAATGTGATTCATGTCACTTCAGCTGCGGGATTCTATCCCTTCATATAAATCCACTATTTATAGGCAAATTGACAAGTTTGATGTGGTACACTTGGACACTAATCAAAGGTAGAAAATAGACACATGGAGACCACATGGGCAATATGGGACTTGACACATGGTGAAAGGAGAACTTAGCATCTATTTTTCATTTTATTTATAATACTCTCCTTAGCCGCCCATTTTATATAAAATATGCCTCGTTAAAACTTTACTAGGAAAAACTCAGTGGAAAAAAAACTTTAGTGAAGGAAAAAGAGTACATATTTTATATAGTTTACTATAGTACATTCGTTCCTCCTCATGGAGACATCACATGAGGTCTCTCAGACGCTCCATTCCAATGCTATGTACTAATTTTTAAAAAGTTGCAGTTGGTAATGCCTTTGTGTCGGTCAGGTTATCCTTCGAACAAATTTGTTATACAGTGATATCACCATTTTCTTCAAGTTCATGAGTGTAGAAAAACTTTGGTGATATGTTTCGTTCTCTCCTTTGATATATCATCCCTTGATTTGGGCTATATAGGTTGTTTTGTCTTCGTATAATATTGTTGGAAGATATTTACTAGAAGACAAACACATGTTTCACGAATGTGTTGAGTTCTCGATCATAATCATACAGATTCTTGACTTGCTTCGTGAATTGCAAGGATTTCAGCATAATTTGAAAAAGTGGTCGTTGTGGTCTGTTTCACTGATCGGTATGATATGGCAGTTCCTCTATATGTGAGCAGATAACCTATTTGAGATCTAGTTTTATGTGAATCAGATAAATATCCAGAATCTGCATAACCAACTAGATCAAAATTGGATTTGTTAGAATAAAATAACCCCATATCAATTGTCACTCGGAGATAATGGAGTACATGTTTAACTCAATTCCAGTGTCTTTTTGTGGGGGAAGAACTACATCTTGCTACTAAATTTACTGAAAATGCAATATCTGGTCTTATATTATTAGAAAGATACATAAGTGCACCAATTACACTTAGATATGGTACTTCAGGACCAAGTAGTTTTTCATTATCATCTCGAAGTCGAAATATATCTTTCTTTACATCAAGTGAACGAACTTCCATTGGAATATTCAATGGATGTGTTTTGTCCGTATAGATTCTTTTTAAGATTTTCTCTGTGTAAGTTGACTGATGAACAAATATTCTATCAGCTAAATGTTCAATTTGCAAACCAAGACAAAATTTTGTTTTACCATGATCTTTCATCTTGAATTATTTCTTAAGATATTCCATTGTCTTTGATAACTCTTTAGAAGTTCCAATTATATTTAAATCATCAACATATACAATTATAATAACAAATCTTGTCTGAGATTTCTTTATAAAAACATATGGACATACTAGATTATTTTGATAATCTTCTTTCAACAGGTATTTACTCAGACGATTATACCACATTCGTCCTGGTTGTTTTAATCCATATAGTGATCTCTATAATTTTATTGAATACAATTCTCGAAAACTTGATTTATATGTTTTTGACATCTTTAATCCTTCTGGGGTTCTCATATAAATGTCATTATCCAAATATCCATATAAATATGTCGTGACTACATCCATTAGATGCATATGAAGTTTTTCATATACAGTCATGCCAATTAGATATCTCAATGTTATTGCATCAACAACATGAGAATATGTCTCTTCATAATCAATACCAGGCTTTTGCGAGAATCCTTATGCAACAAGTCTCACATTATATCTTGTGTCCTCATTCTTTTCATTTCTTTTCCTTACAAATACCTATTTGTATCCCACAGGTTTGGCATTTTTTGATGTCCGGACTACTGGTCTAAGAACCTCACGTTTTGAAAGTGAGTTTAATTTTACCTGGATTGCTTCTTTCCATTTAAGCCAATCATTTCTACGTCGATATTCTTCCATGGATTTTGGATCAGAATCATCATCTTGATGAATAATATCACGAGCAACATTGTAAGCAAAGATGTTGTCAATAACTATATCATTTTAGCTCCATCTTTTTCCTATCATAATATAGTTTATGGAAATTTCATTATTATCCTCAAGTATTGGACTTCCATCAATACTTTTTTGAGTAGTTATATTTGAGATTTCTTCTGGAACATTGATATCCTTCATTAGATTATTTTGATTATTAACTGCTTTTCTTTTTTTCGAGGATTTTTATCTTTGGAACCTATAGGTCTACCACGCTGCTGGCGTGTCCCAAACTCATTAGTGACAACTTGTTGTATTGAGATATTAAATTTCGATGGGGCATTTGCAGCTGGTATATATGATTTAGTTACTCTCTTAGCATTTGTAAATGCATCTAGTAATTGATTTGTTATATTTTGTAAATGGATTATCTTTTGAACTTCTAGTTCACATTGATTTGTACAAGGATCTAAATGAGATAATAACAATGCATCCCATGTAATCTCTTTTTTCAACTTCTTAATTCCTCCCCCTAATGTTGGAAAATTTGTCTCATTAAAATGACAATTAGCAAATCGTGCAGTAAATGCATCACCCGTTAGGGGTTCAAGATATTTAATAATAGATGGGGAATCAAATCCAACATATATTCCTAACCTCCTTTGAGGACCCATCTTAATACGTTGTGGTGGAGCAATTGGAACACATACTCACATCAAAAAATTCTTAGATGGGAAATATTTGGCTGTTGGCCAAAAGCTAATTGTTACGGGAGTACTTATTATAAGCTACTGGTTTAATACATGCCAGTGATGTTGCATGCAAAATGACATGACCTCATACAGATATTGGTAGCTTCACTCTCATTAGCATTGGCATAGCGTTGCAAGGGTTTTATAAATGATTCTCCTAAACCATTTTGTGTATGAACATGTGCTACAAGATGTTCAACTTTATCCCAATAGCCATACAATAATTATTGAATTTTTGGGATGTAAATTCACCAGCATAATCAAGACGAATGATTTTAATCGTATAATCAGGAAATTGTGCTTTTAACTTAATTATTTGAGCAAGTAGCCTTGCAAATGCAAGATTTTGACTTGATAATAAACATACATGTGCCCATCTGCTGGATGCGTCAATCAATACCATGAAATATCTAAATGGTCCACTTTGTGGGTTAATAGGTCCATATATATCACCATGAATTTGTTCAAAAAATGCAGGTGATTCAGTCCCCACTTTAGCTGGTGTTGATCTAGTGATTATTTGCCTTGAGAGCAAGCATCACATGACAATTCATTAGATTGAAGAATCTTCTAGTTCTTTAATTGATGGCCATATGAATTCTCAATAATTTTCCTCCTCATTATTAACTCTGGATGACCTAATTGATCATGCCAAACACCGAATACTTCTGAATTCATGAACTTCTTGTTCATTGTTACATAGATTTCAATTACTCGTATACGAGTATAATATAATCCAGAAAAAAAAAGCAGACAGTGTTTCTAATATACGTTTTTCATGTGAAACAGTAGATGTGATATAAAGATACTCTATATTATTTTTATGATCAGTCTCAACATGATAGCCATTGTCACGTATATCTTTGAAACTTAATAAGTTTCTTTTCGACTTGCTAGAGAATAAAACGTTGTTAATTGTGAATTTTGTTCCCCTAGGCAATATAAAGTTTGCTCTTCCAAAACCTTTAATCAAAGTTGCAGAACCTGATATAGTATTGATTTTTGCTTCCAACATAGCCAATCTAGAAAAATAATTTCTATTTATAAGTATTGTGTGCGTAGTTGAGCAATCTGCCATACATAAATCTTCATTGCTTATTTTCTAGTCACTCAACATATGAAAACTGTTCATATTTCTTCATTAAACAAAAATAATTACAATAAGAGATACATAACTTAAAATACAAAAATTCAAAACTGGAAAAACCATAAAGATAGATTTTTATAGAAACATTATTCTTGGATATTCTCAAATTCAAAAGAATCACTTACTAATCCATCAATTTCTTCAATCTTCTCTTCAGGAGATTCAAAGAAGTCTGCCACGTCTAAATTTTTCATATTGGATGGCTCGAAATATTGCTATCATGATAAGCAAGATTTGCTTCCATATTCTTTCACTTTTCCTTCAGGGAAGCTTGATAATGATTAACTAAATGTTTGGATGTACGACAAACCCGTGACCAATGTCCTGTCATTCCACATCGAAAGCATTTATTTTCATCATATCTTGAATTCTTATTTTGTGGAGTTTTTCCTTTGTGATCATCATTTCGTGTGGGTTTCTTGACATTTCAATGATTGTAATGATCACCACGATTGTTAAAATTCATAGCATTCACTTCAGGGAATGACGTTGATCCAATTTGCCAAGATTTATGAGTTCTGAATATTTTAATCAATCTCTTTCGATATTGCTACTGTAGGAGCATATTCGAGACATAACCAATAATCTTTTCCATTATTGTTAAGAGATGTGAATTCTAATTTTGTAAGGTTTGCTTATTGCATTGATATTAGAAATTTAATATATACCAAACATGCAAAATAACATCTAATTTATTAAAACAAATAACATATCCGTAGGACCTACCTTCGGCGAGAGAAATGACAGAGCCTCGTGCCGATAACCTATTATAAAATTGAATGGCAAAATCGATCACTAAAAACTTTACCAAATAATATAATAGTAGTAATAAAATAATAATAATAATAATAATAATAATAATAATAATAATAATAATAATAATAATAATAATAATAATAATAATAATAATAATAATAGGAATAGGAATAAGAATAGGAATATAAATATGAATATAAAAGGAATATGAATATATATAATAAAAGGAAAATGATAATTGAGATATATATATATATATATATATATATATATATATAAACAAAATAAAGGAAAATTATATAAAAGAGAGACAGTGGAGAAATCCACCAAGTTTTTTGTGTCATTTTATTTTTCACTATAAGCCACTATTTATAGGCAATTTGGAAAGCTTGATGTGGTACACTTGGACACTAATCAAAGGTAGAAAATGGACACATGGAGGTCACATAAGCAATATGGGGCTTGACACATGGTGAAGGGAGAATTGAGCATCTATTTTTTCATTTTATTATCATAAAATACAATTTTTAGAAAAAAAAATGTGACGCACGGTGATTTTCAGGAGCCCAACTAAATTTTACACCGTGTCTATAAATTTGGTGGTCGGCTTATGGAGCCCATATCGAGCCTTTGAAGAGGTAAGCTAAGGTACCTTCTCCTTTAATTTTTTTTTTCTTTAGGGCTTTTGTTTTATTCAAGAAAAAAAGAAGGGGTTTTCGAAGAGCCGCCCCTCACCCCCATCTTTCCTCGTCTTCTTCGTGCAACAAGACGAATTGCGCGCTGCCA
The DNA here is from genome assembly GCA_036507285.1 of Trichosanthes cucumerina. Classification (NCBI taxonomy): domain Eukaryota; kingdom Viridiplantae; phylum Streptophyta; class Magnoliopsida; order Cucurbitales; family Cucurbitaceae; genus Trichosanthes; species Trichosanthes cucumerina. Next base: position 76,323,252 of record CM071835.1, on the reverse strand, counting down.
ACCGTCCCTCCATCTCCGACCGACCCCCTCTCCCCGCCGATTTCCCTCTCCCTCGAGATTTTTTCCTCATCGGCACCGTTATTTCTTCTATTCCGTCTTCGTGCATCACCTCCTTACGACCGACAAACCAACCCGCCGACGACCGTTCATCCTCTCTCCGTCAACTTCCGATTCGGCCGCCTCGTCTCTTCCCTCAAGTCGACGCCACCAACTGTGGATCTCTTCAAGGTTCGCCGACCTGTTGGGATATGTGCCCTAAACTTGTGTAATTTTAGTCAAATAAATAAAGAGTTATTTGATTTGATGAAATTACATTCTCGATTTATAAATCTAATAAACTAAGCTTCAAGGTTATAATAGATCTTGAACATCAGTGTAGTAGACACTAATTGGATTATGTTCTAGAGTATAACCTAAATGGTCTATGGTATATATAAGGTTGGGAAACCTTATTCTAGTAACACCATGAATGCGACCCACTTTGTAGTTAGTACAAATGAGGTAATCCAATTCATTCATGTGGATGACATGCGAGTGGGGGCATCCTGTATAATGAGTTCATACAAGACTGAACTACAAATTATTAGTCTAACCAGTATAACACCGTTAACAGGATTGGACTAATAATTTATAAATGATAATTAGTGATTTGACCTGAATCCTGAGTAAGTTAAGAACTCCTGCTTATAGGGGTTTGTCCTTAGACTAGTATGTGTGAGAGTGGCTTGTCCCGACTCAATATTCCTACCTTCTCAGGGACAGAACCTCATGGTAGCTGAGTACTTAACTCGGCAAAATGGAATTCACTCATTCCTAGACAAAGGAATTAGATCGGTTGTTCCCTTAAAAACTGAGTCCAGGTCTTGAAAAACGAGGCCCCGTTCTCTAAACAAGCTTAAGAGGGATTGAGTTTATGGTAGGACCATAGACTTGTTGTTCATTAGAGGATCAGTAGTGCTTAAGGAGTAAGAGGTAATTATAGGGGTAAAACGGTAATTTGACCCAACTGTGATTACGAACAACCTGTGAAGGGTCTACTCATGGGTAATGATTATATCGATAGACACCATATAATCTACAATGAGAAGAGTGCAACTACAATTCTACAGTGGAGTGACTTGTAGTTAATGAATATTGATTAACCGGATCAAAGAGTTTGATCAATAATCTCACATCATTGGAGCTCATGAACTGTAGGTCCATTAGGTCCTTCCCTTGGCTCAACATGGTAATATTGAGGGTATAAAGTTAGGAATTAAATTGAAGTGTTCAATTTCATATATGAGGTAATATATCAATTATATGTGATATAATTGATATAATATATAGTTTTAATGTGAATTAGATTCATAGCACACTATATAATAATGAGAGAATGAATGAGGAAGAGGATGATAATTTCCATCCTATTTCCCTATAAATAGTTGCATAGGATGCAACTTTCAAAAAGGCCTTTGTGTAACCCTAAAGCTCATTTGATATTGTTATTGGAAAAGTTCCTAGACAACTCTCTGAGAGCTACACCTCAATCTAAAGGAACCGACCTTCCTCCCTCACCTAGAGAACAACAGAGAAGACCTAATGGTAGATCGTTGTACGTGTCGGGTTCGGGTATTTGAGATCGTGAGCAACACATTGGAGAAGGAATACAAGAAGAAAATCATTCTTCAAAGGTAAAATCATGTTGTCCTAATCTTTTTATGCATGCTTAATCTTAGATTTTATGATCGTGATATGAAGCTTTGTAATAAGATCAAGAACACGCGATTCACAATCACTTCCACTGCGAGATTCAATCCCTTCAATTGGTATCAGAGCCCAACTGTAGTTCTTGATTTTGTTATAGATTTATCAAGGACAGACGTGGGATTTACTGATTTCATGAGATGAATGTTCGGTTTGCAAAATTAGATATTTTCATTTTTGGCACATAGGTTTATAATTTTTTATTGAATTGTTCAATGTAAGGGTCTGGTGTTTTCAACATTTTAAATTGTAAATCGAGTCTGTAAGTTCATGTTAGTCGAAGCAAAAAGTTGTTGAGAAGAAGAAAGCAAAAACGAGCAAAAATGGAAAAGGGAGCTTGTTATTATGCATACAGCGTTGCAACGCCGTTGAGGCGGTCTTTGAAGATGCTGGAGACGCAATGTTGCAACGCTAATGCAGGCGTCACAACACTGGCACAAGAAGGCATCAACGTTGCAACGCCAACACAGGTGTCGCAACACCAAAGCAGAAACACGTGCGACTTGATGGACCAGCGTTGGAACGCTATCCTTGGCGTTGCAACACCGATGGGAAAACGACAGTTTTGTTCAACGGGCAGAAATATTTTTAATTATATTAAATATAAAAACGTTTTATATTTAATTTTAATTTATTATTATGAATTTTAATTAGTATAATTAGATTATAATTATTGAGATTAATTTTAGGGTGCCAAAAATGGTTTAATTTTGCTATTTAATTTAAGCAATTGTTGTATATTTATTACCATGTATAATGTATGCTTTTATTTAGATATCCCACCTGAGGTTAAGCATTTACATGCATAATTTATAATATAAAGTGTTATATTATATAGTTTGCATGAATAATTAGTATAAAGTGTTATATTGATTTTGGATAGCATTGACATGCATATTACTCATGAGTTGAATGTGTTATGTATGTTTAATTATTCATGTGATGAATGATCAAACACAATAACATAGAATTGCATGTCACCTAAGGTTAATTCATTAGTTTTAAAATGTTTAGAACATGAAATTAATTGACCTTAGGTTATCTAGTTCTAATTAGATTAGAATAAGAAACCATGTAATTTATAAACAATGATTAAAAGAGGAACTCTGTCTAAGGAATGTTCTGTCTAGGTTGGGGTATTTAAGCTGACGGAGACGAAACACCCTTACTTGGGAACTGACCTGGGAGTGAATTTTAATCAGAGGGTTTATAAACTATAGTAGCGTCAGCGGGTTTATTATGGGGTTAATAAACTAGAAATCCTAGGTATAATATAAAGAGTTATATTAATAAACTTACGATAGGATCAATATAAGAGTTATATTTATTATCAGTATAAGAGTTATATTGCCAAGTTTAGGTAACACCATTAGCCAGGTTTAACCTAGGTCAATTTCCTATAGAGTTAAAGTATCTAGGTGGAGGAAAAATTGTATATGATACATATTTTTTCACCCACATCTCTCTGATAAAGTTCACACCGTGAGACTCATATTTGGCCTCGTGGCGCAAATGGGAGCGTCCCTCTTCGGATGGTGTTTGTACGAGTCAATATCAAGGTGAATGGAGAGGGTACTTATAATGAGTGGGAGCAGGTTTAGTAAAAACAAAACCTATGGTCTCTTCTGTTGGTTCACACCGTGAGATCACTATGGTCAACATGCTAGTTTGTCCTGGACTAGACAATCCCTTCGGAGGGCTTGATCATAAGGGATCAGAACATAATAGACACCTGAATGGGATAAAGATTACCTTAGTCTGTTTTTCAACCTAGTCCTCCCTTCGACGGATTTTGTTGGATGGGGACTCTAGGGTCTAAAGACAGAGGGTTACACTCACAAAGTACATAAGGAGTGCATGTATCCTGACCAAATAATGGTAACTAAAACCTATAGGAATAACAGTTATTCTGGGATTAGGTTTTGGTCAAGAATGTCTTGATCCAGAGGAGGAGTATTTTTTATTACCCTTCGGTGTCATACACTCTAAACCTTTGGAGTATCATTGCAAATTATTAATGACCTAGGACTCATTAGATAATTAGCTAAAACTTGAATGGATTAGATAAATTTTAGCGAGAAACTTATACAAGTATTTTGTATTTCAGCAATATGAATAGCTCAATGATGTCCTTATTGGCTGTCAAGAAATTAATCGGGGAAAATATGATGACTTGGAAGAACAACCTTAACATAATCTTGGTTGCACATGATCTTAAGTTCGTTCTCAATGAGGAATGCTCTCAAGTCCTTGCTCAAAATGCGCCTCAATCTGTTAAGGACGTGTATGACCATTGGACCAAGACCAATAAGAAGGCAAAGGTCTACATCCTGGCTAGCATATCTGATGTATTGGCAAGGAGGATGGAGGGCATGGTCTCAGATCGTAAGATCATGAATTTTCTGCAGAATTTTTCTAGACAATCGTCTGACAAATTCGGCATGAATCCCTCAAATACGTTTATAACGCGCACATGGAGGAGAGAACTTCAGTAAGAGAACATGTTCTCGATCTGATGGCTCACATCAACATAGCAGAAATGAACGGAGCGGTCATAGACGAGAAAAGTTAGGTATCACTCATCCTGGAATCTCTTCCGAAGAGTTTTGTACAATTCCGCAGTAATGCAGCGATGAACAACATAGAGTATGATCTGAGTTCTCTCCTAAATGAGTTGCAGACTTACCAGTCTCTTATCGATAATAAGGGACAAGAGAATGGAGAGACAAATTTGTTTGCCCATTCCAAAAGTTTTCAGAAGGGTTCATCCTCTGAAATTAAGTACTGCAGTCATCCTTCTAGACATAAGAAGATACAGAAGCAAAAAAAAGAGCAAAGGGAAAAACCTCTGCCACTGTTGACAAAGTAGAAATTAGTTTCTACAAGAAGCACGATGAGGAGAGATAACACTCAGACTTGGTGTTAGAAATGTTGTCTCAACTATAGCAGTAGGCAATAAAGAGCAATTGTTCGGCAAGAAAATGGTTTTATTTGATACCATGTATGTAGTTCCAGGGTTTATTAGAAACCTTATTTCTATTTCTTGCCTTATCGAACAATGTATTTCAATTTCTTTTCAATTAAATAAAGTGTTTATTTCTATGGAAAAGTATTGAACTATGTGTTGCTCTTCTTGAGAATTATTTGCAAACGTCTAATTCGGTTAAAATAGTTTTAAACACTGAATTATTAAAAACAACAAATACACGAACTAATAAGAAACTAAAATTTCTCCTAAAGAAAATGGTCATCTTTGGCATCTTCGGTTGGGTTACATTAATCTCAATAGGATTGAGAGGTTGGTAAAGAATGAACTTCTAAATGAGTTAGAAGAAAGTACTTTACCTGTATGTGAGTCCTGCCTAGAAGGCAAAATGACTAAAAAAACCTTTTAGTGGAAAAGGTTATTTAGCCAAAGAGCCTCTTGAGCTTGTACATTCAGACTTTTGCGGTCCGACAAATGTTAAAGCCAGAGGAGATTATGAATATTTCATCTTTTTAATAGATGATTATTCAAAGATTTGGGCATATTTACCTAATGCATCATGAGTCTGAAGCACTTGAAAAGTTCAAGGAATTCAAGGCTGAAGTTGAAAATCAATTCGGTAAAACAATTAAAACACTTCGATCAGATCGAGGTGGAGAGTACATGGATTTAAAATTTTAGGGCTATATGATAGAACATTGAATTACATCCCAACTCTCAGCACTCGGTATGCCTCAGCAGAATGGTGTATCAGAAATGAGAAATAAAACCTTGTCGGACATGGTTCGATCAATGATGAGTTATGCTCATCTCTCTGACTCTTTTAGGGGTTATGCAGTAGAGACTGTGGTATACATTTTGAACAACGTACCATCAAAGTGTGTTTCTGAAACACCTTTTGAACTCTGGAAAGGATGTAAAGGTAGTTTATGTCATTTCAGAATTTGGAGTTGCCCAACACATGTGCTTGTGACGAACTCGAAGAAATTGGATTCAAATTCAAAATTATTCCCATTTGTAGGTTACCTAAAAGAGACAAGAGGTGAATTATTCTATGTTCTTAAGGAAGATAGGGTATTTGTATCGATAAATGCCAGTTTCTTAGAGGAGGACCACAAGCCAAGAAGTAAAATTGTGTTAAGTGAGTTAGAGGGAACAACAACAAAGATTGCTAATGTGATAGTACGTCAACAAGAGTTCTTGATACTAGATTGTCTAGTCAAGAGCGTCCATCTCAAGAGTTGAGAGTGCCTCGACATAGTGGGAGGGTTATAACACAACCTGACCGTTACATGGGTTTATCTGAAACTCAAGTTGTCATACCAGATGACGATTGTGAGGATCTATTGACTTATAATCAAGCAATGGTTGACAAAGACAAAGACAAGTGAGTCACAACTATGGACCAAGAAATGGAGTCTATGCGCTTCAATTCAGTTTGAGGTCTTGTAGATAAACCTGATGGGGTAAAACGACCTGTAGGTTGTAAGTGGATCTACAAGAGAAAACGTGGTGTAGATGGAAAGGTGCAAACCTTTAAAGCTAGACTAGTAGCAAAGGGTTATAACAAGGTAGAAGGGGAAGACTATGAGGAAACCTTTTCACCTGTTGCTATGGTAAAGTTTAAAAGAATTCTACTTGCCATTACTACATATTATGACTATGAGGTATGGCAAATGGATGTTAAGACAACATTCTTAAATGGAAATCTTGACGAGAACATCTACATGTACCAACCCAAAGGGTTCATTAAACCAGGACAAGAGCAAAAGGTTTGTAGGCTTAAAAGGTCGATTTATGGACTGAAACAAGCCTCTAGGTCCTGGAATATAAGATTTAATGAAGCAATCAAATCTTTTGGTTTTGACTAGAATGATGATGAACCTTGTGTCTACAAGAAGATCATCAATAGTTCTGTCACATTCCTAGTTCTATATGTGGATGATATCCTACTCATTAGGTGTTGGGATGTATGTCATAATCTCGTTTTGTTTGTAATATTACTATTCGCACGAGATTTCCGGAGAAATTTAATTCGTGGAATGAACTTGATTTTTATTGACTTTATTGAAGTGTTACAATCTCTAATGTGTAATCCTCTGATGCTTTCTCTCGGAATATGAACTTTGATCTGAGGGCTGACAAGCTTGTTCTCAGATGGAGGGAGATTGAATCTTCGATCTGTGGTTGATGAAGAGACGATCAATTGGCGGAAGCTTTTAAGTCGTTGAATCTTCGAAGTTCTTTCTTTGGAAGACTCTGAATTTTCTAGTTAAGCTGAGGTTTATGAATTCTGACTCTGGGAGAGGTTTCTGAATTCTGACTCTGGAAGAGGTTTCTGAATTTTGACTCTGGAAGATTCTGAATTCTATGTCTGAGCTGAAGCTTCTGAATTCCGACTCTGGAAGACTCTGAATTCTCTATCTGTATGAGCTGAAGCTTCTGAATTCTGGCTTTGGAGGACTCTGAAGCTTCTGAATTCTGATTCTGGAAGACTCTGAACTCTCTGGCTAGATGCTCTGGATTATGACTTTTCTGAATGTCCCCAAATGAAGGGTGGTCTCCTCTATTTATAGAGTTTGATGGATCTTGTATGGGCTTGGGCCTGGTGGGCTTTGGACCCAATTCTTGGACTTAGTCTTATTTGGACTTAATCCAATCCATTTATTTTTTTTAATAGGTTTGGATTATTTAAATTGAGCCCAATCCATTTCTAATATTGGACATGTGACATTATTTAATTTGTCAAATTTTTATGTCTTTTAATTTAATTTTAGGATACGTGTAAATTTATAATTGGTCCAAAATTTATCTTATCATTAATTCAAATTAATGATGTGGCAATTTCTTATTGGCTGAAATTTCTCATTCAACAAATGCCCCTTTTCGAGATTTATGCACAAGTATTACGGTGGATGAATCTCGAAAAAGTTTAGTTGAAATCAAAATATAGAATGATTTTGACTTTTGAAGAAGTCTCAAAATTTTGACTTCAATTTGGAATGAAATTTGAATTTGAAGCTTCAAATTTTATTTGGGAGAAAATTTGAAGTATATCCAATCGTGATTTGAGAAACTTTATCAAGATTATATAGATCTTGACCTGAATTCGGGGTGAAAAATTGAATATGAGATTTGAATTTGAGATGCACTCAAATTTTGATTTGGCAGAAAATTTGGAGTATGCCCAAATTTTGAGTTGAGAGACCAAAGGTTTGACATCCAAGATTTTGTCAAAATATTTGATTTTAGCCAAAATTTTGATTCTTGTATTTGGCTAAAAATTTCTCTATCTCCCAACAAGTAGATTTGGAGGTAGATATTTTTCATAGTAAGAATGGTAGGAAATTTCCAAAATTTAGTTTGCCAATTTTAGAATTTGGCTTGTAAATCTTGTTTGATTAAGCTAATATCCATCATATAATTTTAAAGGAAATCTTTTCCTTATAAATGTAGAGATTCTCCAAATTTGGCTTGCCAATCTTTTTATTGATTGGGCAAAGATTTATTTATTTATTGCTAAAATCAACAACCTCCTTATAAGTTTTGACCTAATCCCTCTTTTTTATAAGTTGGAGAGATTGTAAGGGTCAAGACATAAGGTCATTCCATCAACAAGCTTTTGGTATTTGAAAAATTCTTCTCTTCGATCTTCTTTTTTTTTTTTATTTGACTTTGAATCTTCATATACTTTTTTTTTTGTTGCGTAGGTCTTGAATTTTGCTTCCTTACATCGCGAATTAGTCTTCCTCCGTGTTCACTTGCGTTGTCGGTTAGTAAAAGAAAAACTTAGTCACTTCGTTTTACTTGTTGCATGACACAACTGCCATATGCTAATACCTCAATTTTTTTTTTATTTATTATTTTTTTTTTGTTGCCACCGTCGCTTCAAATGTAGCATTTTTTTTTATTCTGCTTGGCCTTTCCACATACATATATATAACATGTGATTTTTTTTTTTTAATTAGAAAATTGTGAGCTACATAAATGAATAAAGCTTCAGCATCTTTTTTTTTTTATATGATGCCATCCAAACATACAAATGTTGCATGACACAACTCTTGTGTATATATATATTATACTCTTTTAATTAAAGAGTTGCACAATCCTCCACCATCTTCATGGACAATAGCACTTCAATTTTGAAACATAAATTTCATCTTCTGCGCATGTCTCTCTTTTGCATTTTGCACATTTTTTTTATAATTTTCGTTACTGCCTTCAAAACTAAGGCATTTTCAAGAACACATCCACATTTTTTTTTTACACATATGCACTTTCGGTACTAAGATGTCCTAGATCTTAAACAATTTTTTTTTTTTTTTTTAGGAACAACTCTGTCAAACCACAGCTTCAACTACACGTTTAGTCTTTGCTCGACATCTAACAGGTACATGCACATTCATCATTTTTTTTTAACTGATCTCCCCGTTGAATATGAACTGTTCTATTGGCCCATAGATCATTTACTTGTCATTATTGCTCTTGTTTTGTTCTCTTTTTGTTTGAATATGTGCATGTATGTATTATTATTTCTCCGAATAGTGTGAAACGTCTATGTTCAACTATGCAACAATCCCACGCCTACAGTGATGGCACTACTGCTAGACTTGGCACCTGATTTATTCGGTGGCCTAAGTAGCCTGCAGCGGTGGTCACCTGCCTCATCTACAGTGATGGCACTCCTGCTAGACTTGGCACCTGATTTATTGGGTGGCCTAAGTAGTCTGCAGCGGTGGTCACCTACCTCATCTACAGTGATGACACTCCTGCTAGACTTGGCACCTGATTTATTGAGTGGCCATAGTAGCCTGCAGCTGTGGTCACCTGCCTCATCTACAGTGATGACACTCCTGCTAGACTTGGCACCTGATTTATTGGGTGGCTAAGTAGCTGCGGCGTGGTGGTCACCGCCTTATCTGATGATGGCACTCACTCGCTAGACTTGGCACCGATTTATTGGGTGACCTAAGTAGCTCGCGGCGGTGGTCACCGCCTCATCTACAATGATGGCACTCCTGCTAGACTTGGCACCTGATTTATTGGGTGGCCTAAGTAGCCTGCGCAATGGTGGTCACCGCCTCATCTACAGATGATGTAGACTTGGCACCGATTTATTGGGTGCCCTAAGTAGCTCGCAGTGGTGGTCACCGCCTCATTCTACGATGATGACACTCTGCTAGACTTGACACCGATTTATTGGGTGGCCTAAGTAACTGCAGCGGTGGTGGTCACCGCCTCATCTCTGATGATGGCACTCCTACTAGACTTGGCACCGATTTATTGGGTGGCCTAAGTAACTAGCTGCGCAGCGGTGGTCACCGCCTCATCTACGATGATGGCACTCCTGCTGACTTGGCACCTGATTTATTGGTTGGCCTAAGTAGCCTGCAGCGGTGGTCACCTGCCTCATCTACAGTGATGGCATTGCTGCTAGACTTGGCACTTGATTTATTGGGTGCCCTAAGTAGCCTGTAGCGGTGGTCACCTGCCTCATCTACAGTGATGACACTCCTGCTAGACTTGGCACCTGATTTATTGGGTGGCCTAAGTAGCCTGCAGCGGTGGTCACCTGCCTCATCTACAGTGATGGCACTCCTGCTAGACTTGGCACCGATTTATTGGGTGGCCTAAGTAACTCTTTGCGGTGGTAACTTTGCCATCTCTGATGATGACACTCCTGCTAGACTTGGCACCGATTTATTGGGTGGCCTAAGTAGCTGCAGCAGTGGTCACCTGCCTCATCTCGATGATGGCACTCCTGTTAGACTTGGCACCTGATTTATTGGGTGCCCTAAGTAGCCTGCAGCGATGGTCACCTGCCTCATCTACAGTGATGGCACTCCTGCTAGACTTGACACCTTATTTATTGGGTGGCCTAAGTAGCCTGCAGCGGTGGTCACCTGCCTCATCTACAGTGATGGCACTCCTGCTAGACTTGGCACCTGATTTATTGGGTGGCCTAAGTAGCCTGCAGCGGTGGTCACCTGCCTCATCTATAGTGATGGCACTCCTGCTAGACTTGGCACCTAATTTATTGGGTGCCCTAAGTAGCCTACAGCGGTGGTCACCTGCCTCATCTACAGTGATGACACTCCTGCTAGACTTGGCACCTGATTTATTGGGTGGCCTAAGTAGCTCTGCGGCGGTGGTCACCGCCTCATCTACAAATGATGGCACTCTGCTAGACTTGGCACCGATTTATTGGGTGGCCTAAGTAGCTGCGTGGTGGTCACTGCCTCATCTCTGATGATGGCACTTCGCTGCTAGACTTGCACTGATTTATTGGGTGGCCTAAGTAGCCTGCAGCGGTGGTCACCTGTAGGTTTTTTTTTTTGTATTATTATTATTTTGAACTCCCCACGATATATATTTTAAAACTTTTTATTTTATTTTCCTTTCATCATTTTTTTTATAATGAGACTAACCTTAATCTTTTTTTTTTTTTAGGGATCTTATTTTTAATATGGTGTATTTTACGAAACACCCTGATCGAAAGAAAAATTGCTTGGTCATTTTAAAAGATAAAGATCAGCCTCTCGATAGTGGAGTCATTCTTCCGATAGGAGCGCCGATATATGGGAATTTCAGGGAGTCACAACCACCCTTAGACAACTCTATCTTTCTATCCAATTTGTCTAAAGAGCGACCCCTAAGTCCTGATTCCACATTGAAGGCGTTGTTTTTAGAGTCATCGATACATAATATGATAGGCCGTCGAATTATTGAAGACGAAGAGGTTCGTTGGGGCTCCACTCTGAAGATCCGTGGAGAATTCTTCTATACTGCTTATTATTGGGAATGGTTAGAGGTTGTACTTTCTCGAAACGAGATGTCACTCAAGAAAGCTCGTCTGTTCGATGCTTTGATAGCTTCTCTATACACCTATGATCGCAACAATGATATAGTCAGCGCTTTCTGTGAAGCGTGGTGTCCCTCGACAAATACCCTTCATACTTTATCTGGGGAGTTGTCTATTTCTCTATGGGACTTGTGGAGATTAGGGGGTCTTCCCATCAAAGGTCGATTTTATGATGAAGTTATTCCTTGTTACGAGGAGTTATTGGCATTTTCTATTCGAGCGGATGAAGACTGCCCAAAAAGTTGTGAGTATCTTTTTGCTGCATATTATCATATTGCATCTCAACAAACTGATCGTTCTTGGATCCCTATCAGTTCATGGATTTCTTTTTGGTTCAAAGGAAGTCTGAAGTATACGAAACCTCCTCCTCGAAAGGCTAAGAAAACTTCTCGTCCTCGCTTAACCCATAACCTAGACGGGATTCCCCTCAAATGCCATGACTGGTCCAAGGAAGAAACTGATTTATTCTGTGAGTTGGGCATAGAATCTGACCTGCAGGATAATACGTACTTGGCAGCTTTTCTTTCTTGTTGGTTATGTGTATTTGTATTTCCCAGCAAACAAGCTTTCCTTCGTCTAGAGGTTTTCAAAGTTGCCAGTCTTATGGCTGAAGGTTATGTTTTTAGCCTCGCTGTTCCTGTTTTGGCTAACATTTATCATGGACTAGGTCAGATTCACGATGCATCTCCTTCTGCTGGGTTTTCGAAGGCCTGTTTGCCCTTGCACGATGTTCATGCTTGGCTTGCTCATTACTTTAATACGCATTATAAAGTCCCTACAACTGTTAGGGGGCCAATGATGGTGGAGTTTTCTGGTGAAGGTGGAGCCAAGTACTTCAATGATTTTGAAGCTCGTGTACATATTCACAAGGGTAAGTATGTCTCGTGGTATGCGAGCCTTCCAGCTAGAAATAGGGGTGAACTTTTGCGAGATGACGAGAAACTATCATTCTGGTCTTCTTCGTTCTTTATAAGTGTTCGATCTTGCTTTTTATCCTCGCGGTCAGTCTCTTCGATGGTCATTGAAGCTTATAATCCCTGTCGATTTAGTCGACAATTTGGATTTTATCAGGATGTACCACATGATATGGGCCAGAAGATTCCTGAAGTCAATCTCGACAACGTGTTACGCCTTTGGATGATATGTATTCAAGGAGGAACATTGTCTGAAATATATCTTCCAGCGCGCGCATTGAACCCTCATACCCAAGTTACTGCGTGCTATCGAAGCTGGTGGTTAGCCAAGAATGGAAATTATCTTGGGGACAACATTAGAAAATTAGTGGCTAGTGCTTTTCCTCTCCCATCTAAGCCTAAATTCCCTAAAAAGGTTGGTGACGACAATGGAGGTAAGAGGATTCGCATGTTTGAACCTAGCGAGTTTGCCCCTAGGGATGATGAGGCTAGCGGTAGCAGTAATAGTGATCGTCATTGGAAGAGACCGAAGAAATGCAATCGACCATTATCTTGTGGCGAAGACTTTTTTGATGGGGTTGCAAGTGCTTCACAATTCCCTACTGCTCCTGTTCCTTTGGTTAGAATTTTAATTTCATTATTTTTTTATTTTTGTGATATCTTTCTATTCTAATCCCTTTTTTTTTTTTTATGTGTGCAGCCACCTTTAGATGATTTCATTCAAGAAGTTGTGGAGCATCACAACCCTCCATCCTTTATGAGTCCACACATCTTTGATTCTTCCATCGGGCGTGTTGAAAATTTCAAAGCCCCAATGGATAAGGTCGTGATTCCTTCTTGTCTTCCTGTGACTAATGAGGCTTTCGGGACTTTGAGGAAGATTATACACGTTGCTTCTGAAGTTTCTAACTATTGTGCTGACAGTGTACTTTCAAATATTCGACGAGAGACTGCACTGGCTATGTGGGATAGCATACATAAAAAGATCATCCGCACACCTTTCGACAAAATAGCTTGTCTTAAACAAGAGACAAGCAAAATTTTTCAAGGGATCTCAGAGGCTTGTGGTACCAGTCTTCCTTCTCTTCAAAAAATTGTAGGCGAGTATTTTCAGAGAGTGGAAAAGTTTAACGAATTACAGTTGTCTTTTTCTTCCCAACTTACCTTAACAAGTAAGGCTCACAACCTGCAAGAAACTAAATTTAGTTTGGAGAAGATACAAAGCAATGAAAGCCTAACACTTGCGAGAGATAGATGCACTTTCACAACAACATCAACAAATATTACGGAGAAGGAAGAATATAAAGCCAAGATTAGAACTCACGGAAGTCAAGCGGTGAAATTTACAATTGATTGTCAACAAAGAGGGTGTTTAAATCAATACAAACTTGAAATGTCTTCAATGCGTGAAACTATGAGCACTATTAAAAACACCCCAATTCTTGCTTGATGCGGATGCGATGGAACTTGGAGATGCTTGAGGAATGTTGGAGGATGCACAACAAGAACTGAGAACTACAAGTGGATGCCATGATTTAGTTTCGTTTTTTTTTTTTTTAATGCCTTTAAGATTTTTTTATTATTGTTATTATTATTTTGAATTTAGCTTATCCTCCATTGTCAAACTTTTTTTTTTTTTTAATGAAAGAAATTTATTCATGAATGATTTTTTTCTTAATTTACTGATTTGAACTTAAAGTTTACTTTAAGTTGCCTCTGCACCCTTTAAACAAAAGGATCAAGTCATAACGTAGTTCAATATACTTTTTTTTTGGTCGTTCACCTTTTAGACTCATGCGGGCCAGGAGTATCATGCAGTTTAGGCTCTTACGATAAGGAGCTTTTACACTTTTTTTTTTTTAAGCATAATACTTTTTGAGAAATTTTCCATTGATCGGGCCGATTCTGAGTCCATCTTGATCAACTATCTTGTATGCTCCATTCGTGTAGACTTCTTTCACAACATAGGGTCCATCCCATTTAGGCGTAAACTTATGTCCTGTATGTCGAGTCATTATAATAGGCCTTCGAATTGCAAGCACGAGTTCTCCAACTTGAAATGAGCGAGTCGTACCTTTTGTTGAAAGCCTTAGACATTCGTGCTTGATAGCATTCTAATGCTTGTTGAGCCTCCAGGCGCTTCTCATCCAATGCTTCCAACTCTTGTAGACGTAACTTAGCATTGTCTTCGACAGTAAGTCCCTCTTGAACCGCCATTCGCAATAATGGAATTTCTCTTTCTAAAGGGAGAACAACCTCTACTCCATAAACAAGAGAATAAGGTGTAGCTCCCGTTGGGGTACGATAGGTAGTTCGATATGCCCATAAAGCTTCACTCACTCTTTCTTGCCAATCTCTTTTTGACTTAGAGACTATTTTCTTCAACAGGTTGCACAACGTCTTGTTAAATGCTTCGGCTAGGCCATTTGCCGCGGCGTTGTACATTGATGAATTATACTGCTTAAAGCCAAATTTTTTGCATAATTTATCCATCAAACTATTAGAAAATTGTCTCCCATTATCTGTTATGATGCGGTGGGGGATGCCATATCGATAAATGAGATGGTTACGAACAAAATCTGCCACGTTCTCTTTCTTTGCTTCTTTTAACGCGACAGCTTCTGCCCATCTTGAGAAGTAGTCTGTCCCTGCAAGGATATATGAGTGCCCTGCTCAACTTAGGTGTTATGGGGCCGACAAGGTCAAGTCCCCAAGCTTCGAATGGCCAGGAGGCTACAGTTGGATGAAGTGGTTCTGGAGATTGATGTATGAAGTTTGCATGAAACTGACAAGCTTCACATTTCTTTGCATACTCCATTGAGTCGTGAATCATTGTAGGCCAGTAGTAACCCATCCTTTTCAACTGAAAGTGCAACTTTGGTCCAGACTGATGAGCTCCACAAACACCTGAATGAGCTTCCTCTAGTGCATGTGTTGATTCTTCTTTTCCTAAACATCGAAGAAAAATTCCTTCATACGAGCGACGGTATAAAGTTTCTTTGTAAAAGATGAATCGAGATGCCCTTCTTCGTATCTCAGTCTTATGCCGCCTTTCGATAGGAAGTTTTCCATGTTGTAAATAGTCTATGATCGGTTGCCACCAATCCTCTTCTTCAATTACATAAGAAGATATTGCATTTGACTCTTGACTTTCATTTTCAACTTGTGGTACGATCCATCTTTGACATAGTGGGATGCTTAAAACTTCGCTTTCTGAAATGGTTAGAGCTGTAGCTAAATTTTCCAAAGCATCTGCCTTTGTATTTTCAGATCTCAAGACATGATGTATCGTTACACACTCGAAGCTTTCCAATAACGGCCTAGCGTATTTGAAGTATGGTATCAAGTCTTTGTGTTTTACCTCATACTGGAGCAATAATTGATTCACTACCAATTTTGAGTCTCTGTAAATTTCAATGTATGTTACTCCGGTCTCTATGGCTATTTGAAGACCAATAATGAGTGCTTGATACTCAGCCACATTGTTCGAACATATCTCTCCGAATGTAAAGCTGTATGGCAACATGTGTTTTTCTGGCGAGATGAATACTACACACATCCTGCCGCATGCTTTCTTGAGCCACACATCAAAATACATGATCCAAGGTTCAACGATTTCAATGTAGAAGATCTCTTCGTCAGGCAGTTCTTCCGACAATTTCCAATCTGATGGCACTGGATGGTGCGCGGAAAAAATCAGCCAATGCTTGTCCTTTCACTGCCTTTTGTGGTACATAAACAATATCATATTGTTGAAGTAAGATCGCCCACTTAGCCAAACACCCTGAAATAATAGGCCTAGATAGAACATATTTAATCGGGTCAGCCTTTGCCACCAAGTGTACTATGAAAGCTTGCATATAATGTCTCAGTTTATCAATGGCGAAGAAGAGCGAAAGACACATCTTTTCAATGGGTGAGTAGTTTAGTTCTGCCCCATTCAAAGTTCTACTTAGATAGTATAGGGCACATTTTTTACCCTTTTCGTTTTCTTACGCAAGTAGTGCTCCAAGTGACCTTTCTTGTGCAGCAATATACAATATCAACGGTCTTCCAGCTATGGGAGCACTTAAAACAGGAGGGTTAAGGAGATATTTCTTTATGCTGTCAAAAGCATTTTGGCATGTTTTATCCCACTCAAATATTGTATCTTTCTTCATCAACCTTTGAAATGGTTGGCATCGACCTGCCAGGTTGGAGATGAACCTTCTGATATAAGTTAACCGTCCTTGAAGACTTCTCAGCTCCCGCAGATTTCGCGGCTCTGGCATTTTCTGAATGGCGTCAATTTTAGATTGGTCGATTTCGATTCCTCGATGCCTTACTATAAAACCAAGAAATTTTCCTGATGTCACGCCGAAG
The DNA here is from genome assembly GCA_036507285.1 of Trichosanthes cucumerina. Lineage (NCBI taxonomy): Eukaryota > Viridiplantae > Streptophyta > Magnoliopsida > Cucurbitales > Cucurbitaceae > Trichosanthes > Trichosanthes cucumerina. The sequence continues at coordinate 76,306,382 of CM071835.1, read as the reverse complement.
GCACATTTAAGAGGATTCATCTTCAACTGATATTTTCTTAAACGGTCAAAGACTATTCTCCAATCTTGCAGGTGATCTTTTCGCTTTTTAGATTTGACCACGAGATCATCAACATAACATTCAATACGTTTATGGAGCATGTCGTCGAAGATCTTTTGCATATACACGATAAGTTGCTCGGCATTCTTTAATCCGAAGGGCATCACTTTGTAACAGTATATTCCTTTTGGAGTTCTGAATGCTGTCATCTCTTCATCGTCGAGGGCCATCCGAATTTGATTATATCCTGATGATCCATCCATAAATGACAAAGCTTCATGTCCGGTAGTAGCATCGACCATGATCTCGATGATGGGCAATGGGAAGTCGCCTTTTGGGCATGCATTATTCAGTCGCGAAAGTCCACGCAAAACGCCGTAAGTCGTCCATTCTTCTTTTTAACAGGAACAATGTTAGCTATCCATGTTGGATATTTCACCTCACGGATGAATCCTGCTTATATCAACTTGTTAACTTCTACCTCAATTTGAGGAATTAGCTCTGGTCGAAAACGGCGTTGAGCTTGCTTGACTGGTCTATACCCTTGTTTGATGGCGAGATGATGGACAACTACTTTCGGATCAAGTCCTGGCATTTCTTTATAGGTCCAAGCAAACACATCTTTATATGAAGTGAGCAAGCTTATATATTCGCCTTCCTCCTCACAAGTGAGCGATGCACTTATGAAAGTTGGGCGCGGCTCTTCCAGTGTCTTTCGAGGTTCACCTCTTTAAGCTCATCTACTGTTGATTGATTGCCATCTTCAAGCGATAATGGTGCCTCTTCTGCATCCTCATCGAACATTTCAGTCTCTGTTTCTTCTCCAACCATAATATGGTGACAAGAGGTCTCGCCTTCTTCATGTTCACGATCCTCTCTTGAGGGATTGGTGAAGACGATATCGTGTCGTTTTACCTTTAACACATCCTCTGTATTAACTGTAACGAAGGTTTTTCTTTTCATACGGGAAGGAAAGGCACTGCGAATTTCCTGCTCATCTTTTGTTTCAACAGAGGATTTATCCTTCGAGGTTTCAATCAGGCAATCATGTTGAAGTCGGTCAAAAACTGACATGGAAGGACCCTCACTTTTTGACGTGGCTACACTTAACCTGTGAAAAGCTGAAGGGCGTGTCACATTTGAAGTCAAAGGTATATTTTTCCTCTCTTTCGTATGTGTGCCTAATTGTTGCAACGCTGATGGTTGCACCAAAGTTGGAGTCATTGACACTCTTTCTTCTTTACCAGTGGGCATTTTTAACCTCTGACGGATCGAAGATCGGGTAGCGTCCAAAGTAGGACCTGGTAAAACACTTTCTTCAGCAGTCATCCTTATCCTCTGGAGGGATGGGAGTCGTGTTGCTAATGGCCCAACACGCCTAAAAACAGAAGTCCTTCGGATGACACTTCCTTTTTCATTCGGATCATCTACTTCCTTGACTGTTATGTGATTTGCGTCTACCATCTTCTCCTTTCCTTTTCTCGTTATACGGATTGGCTCAGGAGACTTGTATCCAAGTCCTTTTCTTCACGTGGGTATCATATAACCTTTCTTTAAAAGTTTCTTTTGTGTTGAAGAAAGCTCAGGCCTCTCATCGAAAATTTTTAAACTTTCGAACGTAGTGTGAGTTGTGAAGTCGTAACCTGCATTTGATAGAAGTTTGTATGCTTTAGGATCAAACCCATCCTTCGTTCTTCTTTTGGGCAAGGCCATTTTTGCATTATCAACTTTCGAATTTCGAATTTCTTGCTTGATGATTGCTGTTAGAGGTGTGATGAAACTTTCTTTTAGGATTTCCACATCGCCAGATTTCAAGTTTTTTGAGCATTCTGTAAATGGTGATTCTCCCTTTTTACGTCGTGATAAAGGGATGTAACGCAATACTGGAAGATTTGATGATTTTCTTCATTTGGAACCTTTTCGTTTGCAGAGTTGGTAGATGACTTACTTGTCTTAACTTCACAAGTGTCTACCTCTTCAATCGACTCTTTCTTCATGTGTTTTTGGTTCTCTACCTTGTGATTTGCAATCAAACGTATTTCAGTTGGCACGATCTCTCCTCCTTTATCATTCTGCATATAGAATTTTGCATCGGCGAAGTGGGACTCTGCCTCTGAGAAGGGATTAGTATCTGCTTCGACTTTCTTGACCCCGTTTTGATAAAATTTGAAACACTGATGAAGTGTGGAAGATATTACTCCATTTACATGGATCCAAGGGCGACCTAATAGTAGTTTGTAGGTGGTCTTGGAATCTATAATATGGAACAAGGTGTTAGCCTTCAATTCTCCAATACTAAGCTCTAAGCGAATCATGCTGATTGCTCTCTGACCCCCTTGATTGAATCCTTGGATAACCAATCTACTATTTGCAAGTTCATCCATCGAGATGCCTATCTGTGTCATTGTTGATTTAGGCATGATGTTGACGGCAGACCCATCGTCGATAAGGATTCGACCTACTTTTTGTTCTCGGATGTAACTCGAGACAAATAAGGGTCTATTGTGAGGTTTCGATCCCAACATCAGATCTTCGTCTGTGAAGCTGATGGACATGCAACATGAGGCACACAGGTGTACTTGAGGACCCGAAATCTTTGAAACAGTAGAGCTTTTTGATGCTTCGATAACAGTATCATTTGTCGCTTGAGGAAGTGACAACAAATCATTTGCATCGAGTAAAGCCAAGCTTTCTGACTTTGTTGTCATTTGAGATAGATCAGAGGATGAACCCCCTTCTGCAGATACGTTGACCACATGGCACGTGGTAACTTCAGGGACATCTTCGCTGTAGTTATTAAGGAAGCCTCTTGGCAAGAAATCGTTCAACGTTATTGGTTGTCGAGGTCGAACAAAGTCTTCGTTCTCTTCCTTAACTAGCTTGCATTTCCTCCAACTTTTGATCTTTTTGTTCTTCTTTCGTTGCATATTTTTCCTCTTGTAGTTTCAATACGCGTGTGGTTCTCTCTGGATGCATCATTGTTTTTGCTTCTTTCGACGCGTTACTAAAGTCCATCCTTCATCTCCATTTTCAGTATGCTTAGGCTGGCCATAGGAGGTATTTGGAAATTCTCGCTGCAACCAAACTTTTACAGGCTCTAAAGTCCCAAATTGGATCAAGTTTGCTTCTAGGTCATATCGTAGGCTTGAAGATGTTTGGCTGCTGAGACTTGTTGCTATCGCAGCGTGGTTCGATTGGACTACTTCATCTAGATCCAACTCAATCTTCCTTTCTTTAGCTAATTTCAGAATTAACTCTTTCAAAACAAAGCATTTCTCCACCGGGTGACTAATGACTCGGTGATACTTGCGCAAGAGTTAGGATCATTGACCCTTCTCATCTCTTCTTAAAGCTTACATTGAGTAGTTCAATAAGTTGTTTTTCGAGGAGTTGCTCTAACATATCTGCGATGTCTGAATCTGGAAAAGGGTAAACTTTCTCTTGTCTCTCCTTTAGAGTTAGTCGGCGTCTCTCGCCTCCCTCTTGTGATTTTTCAACCTTCTTTTCTTTTCCTTTGGCAACAAACTTGAGAGGAGTTGTGTTAATGACCATCGATTCCTTAGTAGTGCCTTTGGAAATTTTCTCGATGTTCTTAACTTCTTTCTTTTCTTTCTTGACATCTGAAGCGAGAAGGTCTTTATTTCCTCTGCTAGCTATGCTTAATTCCATGTCATGAGCACGAGTTACTAGTTCTTCGAAAGTTCGAGACTTTATCCCTTGTAGAATGTAGAGAAGTCCCCAATGCATGCCTTGGATGCACATTTCAACTGCAAACACTTCAGATAGTCTATCTTTACAGTTGAGGCTTAAAGCTCTCCAACGATTGATGTAGTCAACGACTTGTTCACCTTTCGTTGCTTAGCATTTGTAAGCTCCATAATGCTAACGGTTCGCCTCGTACTATAGAAACGGTTGAGGAACTCCTTTTCGAATTGTTCCCAATTGTCAATAGTTTCTGACTCGAGGTCGGTATACCAGTCAAAAGCATTTCCCTTCAGGGTTCGAACAAATTGTTTGACTAGCAGATCTCCTCTACTACCAGCATTTTCACATGTCTCAACGAAGTGAGCAATGTGTTGTTTGGGATTGCCCTTCCCGTCGAATTGCTGGAACTTTGGCGGCTGGTATCCATTAGGCATTCTTAGGTTGTCAATTCTCTTAGTATATGGCTTGGAATACATAAGAGAGTTTTGAGTAGGCCCACCATATTGTGCTCTGATGGAGTTTGTGATCGTATCCTGGAGTTGTTGGACAGACAATGAAGTAATTGAAGTGAAATGTTGTGTATGATCTTCTTGTACAGAGGTCTTTCCCTTATTTCTGACAGCAGGGGTTTGACTTGATTCAGCAGCATCCCGACTTTCAATCTGATTCTTGAGAGAAGCGATTTCATAATCTCTTTCTTCAACTACCTTCAATAACATGTTGATCTTTTTTTCAAATTCAGTCATTCTTTCTTCACTAATGCCTGCATCAGTCATCATAACGGACATCACGTCAGGACTTGATGTTTCACTTGGTTGAAGAGAAGGAAAAGTGATTTTGCCAAACACGAGGTTTTCTGCGATGGTGGCATCAGCTTGAGCAGATTCTGTCATTCGTCTAAGAATTTTGTTTGCGATGACAGGTGTTTGACTTTCTTCAGGTTGGATTTCTCTAGAGCGACTGCGCGTGATTGGCCCCATGTAGAAGGTATTCGAAGCGGCAGACTTTGAAGAAACTTCTTTGGATGACATGATTTTTTTTTTGGACAGAGAAAGAGATGAGAGGTAGAGACTGTCCCACTGGGCGTGCCAATTTGTTTGCACGAGATTTTCGGAGAAATTTAATTCGTGGAATGAACTTGATTTTTATTGATTTTATTGAAGTGTTACAATCTCTAATGTGTAATCCTCTGATGCTTTCTCTCGGAATATGAACTTTGATCTGAGGGCTGACAAGCTTGTTCTCAGATGGAGGGAGATTGAATCTTCGATCTGTGGTTGATGAAGAGACGATCAATTGGCGGAAGCTTTTAAGTCGTTGAATCTTCGAAGTTCTGGCTTTGGAAGACTCTGAATTTTCTAGTTAAGCTGAGGTTTATGAATTCTGACTCTGGAAGAGGTTTCTGAATTTTGACTCTGGAAGATTCTGAATTCTATGTCTGAGCTGAAGCTTCTGAATTCCGACTCTGGAAGACTCTGAATTCTCTATCTGTATGAGCTGAAGCTTACAGATTACGGCTTTGGAGGACTCTGAGCTTCAGAGTTGATTCAGGAAGACTCACGAACTCTGGCTAGATGCTCTGGATTCTGACTCTTCTGAATGTCCCCAAATGAAGGGTGGTCTCCTCTATTTATAGAGTTTGATGGATCTTGTATGGGCTTGGGCCTGGTGGGCTTTGGACCCAATTCTTGGACTTAGTCTTATTTGGACTTAATCCAATCCATTTATTTTTTTAATAGGTTTGGATTATTTAAATTGAGCCCAATCCATTTCTAATATTGGACATGTGACATTATTTAATTTGTCAAATTTTTATGTCTTTTAATTTAATTTTAGGACACGTGTAAATTTATAATTGGTCCAAAATTTATCTTATCATTAATTCAAATTAATGATGTGGCAATTTCTTATTGGCTGAAATTTCTCATTCAACAATTACCAATTGAAATAAATAAGAGTTATTTTTTTCATTTTGTGTCTCGCAAATTTACAAACTTTGTCCAATAAACTAAGCTCCAGGGTCATTGAATTTATGAGAGAACTAGAACTTGAATGGTGTGTAGTGGACACACAGGGAGGATCACGTTCGAGTAAATGACCGAGAACGGTCTCTGATATCTGAGATAGGGTTGGAGACCTAATCCTGGATACTGTGGATGCAACCCGCTTTGTATTAGATACAAACGAGGTGATCTAACTCGTTCATGTAGTTGACATGCGAGTGGGGGCATCCTGTGCAATGAGATTGTACAAGACCGGGGCGTGAATTATTGGACCTACTGATGTAACACCGTTGACAGTATAGGTCTAATAACTTTGTAGATGACCATTAGTGACTCGACCTTAATCTTGAGCGTGTTACGGACTCCTGTCTATGGGGGTCTGTCCTTTGACTAGTACGGGTGAGGGTGGTCACAGTTACTTGCCCAATATGCCTATCTTCTCAGGGATAGGACTACGTGGGGAGCTGGGAACTTAAGTACGCGAGATGGAATTCACTCGTTCCTAACTTTAGAGAAACTAGAAGGGTTGTTCCCTTAAGTGCTGTCACAAGGGCTTGAACAACGGGCACCCACCCTCTCACTGGGCCGAGAGGGAGTGTTGTATATGGTTTGACCATTACAACGGTTTTGTTCATTAGAGGAGCAGTGGAGACTTAAGGAGCAAGAAGTAGGCATAGGGGTAAAATGGTAATTTGACCCAACAGTGTCAATGAACAACCTGTGAAGGCTCGACTCATGGGTATTGGTTATATCAATGGACACAACTTGTCCTACAGTAATGGGAGTGCAACTACGTGCTTTAGTGGAGTGTTACCGTAGCCAATGAATTTTGATTAACCGGGTCAAAGAGTTTTACAGGTTAGTCTTGGATCATTGGAGCTCGTCATCTGTAGGTCCATTAGGTCCCTCGGTTGGCTCAAACTGGATACATAGAGGGTTTACAGTTTGGTGTGGATTTGAAGTGTTCAAATTCATTAAAAGGGTAATTATGTCATTTATATGAGATATGATTGACATATTATATAGTTTAATGTGTATGAGATTCATAATAAACTATAGGTCAGTCTAATTGTTTAATTAGGGCTAATTTGGAGAAATTGGATTGAGAGAAATTAAATTGAATGTGATTCAGTTTAAAATCCACAATTATACAAATGTGATTTGTATAATGAGATATGAGATATCTTATTTTATATGGCTATGCAAATATGATTTGCATAACTTATGGTTGTGGTAAAATGGTAAATAGGTGGAGATTTCAACTCCACCTATCACCATTATATAAACCCTTTGCAAGAAGGCCTTTGTATGCAATTGGCTCATTTTTTGGATTTCTCACCAAAAGAGCTTTCAAATTATCTCAACTCACCTCTCTCAAATCCTCTCCTCCCTTTCACAAAAGAAGTCCCACAACTCTCCTTCTACCTAAGGAGAACAACCGAGAAGCCTTTCGGAGGTGTTCGGGTTACTCGAGGTTCGTTTAGATCGAGTTCGTTGAGATCGAGATCGTGAAGAGTTTGTGACCGGAGAAGGAAATCGCGACGAACGGTTCTTTAACAAGTAAGTGTATTCTCTTGTCGTTTTTTCCATCTAATTGCATGTTTAGCCTAGTTTCTATAGGATAGAAATGTTGGGATGTATGTCCTCATCTCGTGTAGTTTGTAATATTCCAAGTTGTAAATGAATAAGAGTTATTTATTTCAACATTGTGTAATAAATAAGAGTTATTTATTTAAACTTTGTGTCTCGCATTTTTCATAAACTTAATCCAATAAACTAAGCTCCTGGGTCATTGTATTATAAGAGAACTAAGAACTTGAACGGTGTGTAGTGGACACATAGGAAAGATCACGTTCGAGTTAATGACCCGAACGGTCTACAGTATATGGATAGGGTTGGAGACCTAATCCTAGATACAATGTGGATGTGGCCCGCTTTGTATTAGATACAAACGAGGTGATCTGACTCGTTCATGTGGTTGACATGCGAGTGGAGGCATCCTGTGTAATGAGAATGTACAAGACCGGACCGTGAATTATTAGACTTCTGCGATGTAACACCGCAACGATGATAGAGCTAATAAATTCGTAGATGACCATTAGTGACTCGATCTTAATCTGAGCGTGTCACGGACTCCTGTCTGCGAAGGGTCCGCCTTTGACTAGTGCGGGTGAGGGTGGCTCACCGTTGCTGCTCGCCCAATATGCCTATCTTCTCGAGGCGGTGGACCACGTGGGAGCTGGGAACTTGACTACACAAGAAGGAATTCACTCGTTCCCGACTTAGGGAAAGTAAAGGGGTTGTTCCCTTAAGTGCTGTCTCCAGGGCTTGAACAACGGGGCCCACTCTCTCATTGGCCCGAGAGGGTTATTGTTTATGGTTGGACCATGCAACGTAGTTGTTCATTAGAGGAGCAATGGGACTTAAGGACCAAGAGGTAGACACGAGGTAAAACGGTAATTTGACCCACCGTGACTACTGAACAACTTTGTGAAGGGTCGACTCATGGGTATTGGTTATATCGATGGACACAACTTGTCCTACATGATGAGAGAGTGCATTCACGGGGGCTTTAGTGGAGTGTTACCAGTAGCTAATGAATGTTGAATAACCGGGTCAAAGAGTTTGTGAGTTAGTCTCGGATCATTGAAGCTCGTTACGTGTAGGTCCATTAGGTCCTCGGTTGGCTCAAATTGGACAATTTGAGGGTTTATGATTTAGTGTGAATTTGAAGTGTTCAAATTCATTATTTGGGTATTTATGTCATTTATATGAGATATAGATGACATAATATATAGTTTGATGTGAATGAGATTCATAATAAACTATAGTATAGCCTAATTGATTAATTAGTGCTAATTGGAGAAATTGAATTGAGAGAAATTAAATTGAATGTGATTCAATTTATAATTCCACATTTATGCAAATGAGATTTGTATAATAAGGTATGAGATACCTTATATTATATAATATGCAAATATGATTTGTATATTATATAGTTGTGGTAAAATGGTGATTTGGTGGAGATGTTAACTCCACATCTCACCATTATTTAATGGCTTGGTGAGAAGCCTTTGTAATGCCATTTGCCAATTTTTGGATTTTCATCCAAAGAGAGCAAAAAGGCTTTCTCTCATTCTCTCTCAATTCTCTCTAAAACTTCTCCTCACCCAAAACCAAAGGGAGTCTCACCTACTCTCCCTCAACCTCCCGAGAACAACCGAGAAGACCCTTTGGAGGTGTCTCCCTGTTCGATCGTGGTTCGTGTTCGAGGAGAACGTTGGATCGAGAGAGATCGTGACCGGAGAAGGAGAAAACGTTGAAGAATAGTTCTTCAAGAGGTTAGTACTTTTTACTTACTGTTTTCTCCTTCTTCTTTGCATGTTTAGCCTAGGATCTATGAGATAGATTCAATTTTAAGATAGAATTACACAACGGATCAACGACGTTTCACAACGTCTTCTGCTGCGGGAATTCAAAATCCCTACAATCGGTATCAGAGCCAAGTTGTTGCTCTTCGTTGGGTATTCTGTGAATTCTTAAAATTAGGTGGGTAGCATTAATTTTCATGAGATGAATGTTAATGGTTTGCAATTTTGGATGTTTTCAGTTTTTGGCACTTTTTAGATTTACATTAAAGTTGATGAGATCAATGTAAGGACCCGTTGTTTTGGGCATTTTTTAATGTAAATCGAGTCTGTAAGTCCGTGTCGTTCGTGGCAAGAGTTGTCGTGAAGAAAACGGAGCAAAAACGGACGATTTCGATAAAAAACAACAAAAGTGGTGTTGCTGGAAGTTCATCAGCGTTGCGACGCCATCCTCTAACTGCTTTGGAGGTCGCTGCGCGTCGCGGCGTTGCGGCGCTAAGCGGTGGCGCGTAACGCCACAACGTTGAGAACGCTGGGCGCGACGCTATACACTATAGCGTTGCAACGTAAAAACAACGTTACAACGCCTGGCGTAGTGGTGCGTGGTGCGCTCGAGATTTTCGGGGACGTGTTCGTGGGCGGCGATTCGAGCCCGGTCTGGTGCAACTACCATTTTTATTTATTTATTTGTAAAATTTGGTTTTATAAATGTTTTATTTAATTATTTTAATTAATATTAATATAAATATTATATTAATATTAATTAATTTAATTTTGTGTCCCTAGGGTGCCAAAAATCGGTCCAATATTGCTATTTAATTATTTTATGCATGAGATGTATGATTTAATTATTTCTATGTGCATAGAGTATGCCATATAGATTTAAAATCCCACCTTAGGTTAAACATTTCATGCATCATATTTATATTATAAGAGTTATAATATATAGTATGCATGATAGGATTATATTATAAGAGTTATAATATACTGTTTGCATGATTTAATTTATTTAATATAAGTGTTATATTTTTAAATTAAAAGCATGCTCATGCATTTAATTCATGTGATGAATGTATGTTATAGTATAGTATTATTCATGTGATGAATGATCAAGCACTATAACATAGAAATGCATGTAACCTAAGTTAATTATTAGTTTTAAATTGTTTAGAACTTGAATAATTAGACTTAGGTTTTCTAATTCTAATAAGATTAGAATTAGGAAATCAAATATGACTTTTGAATGAAGACTGATAAGTAACTCTGTCTAAGGAAGGTTTTGTCTAAGGTCAGTATTTAAGTTGACACTTGCGAACACCCTACACGAAACCGCACAGGGAGTGAATTCGGTCCGAGATTCTTAGGTTATATTCTCGTGAGTGCCGTTAATTAAGAGTTAATTAATTTACTCACATAGACCTAAGTTAATAATGTGATTATAAACTTAGGCTAATCCAATATAAGAGTTATATTGATAGACTTAGGTAAATTTTAACCGGTTTATCTAGGTCAATCCCGATTATTTTAAAGTGCTGAGTGGGAGGAAATAAAGTGTATGAGATACATTTATTTTTCCATCCACAAATCTCCATTAAGTTCGCACCGTGAGATCCATGCTCGGCCTCGTGGCGCAAATGGGAGCGTCCCCCTACGGGTGGCATTTGTATGGGTCAATATCAACGTGAATGGAGAGAGTACTTATAGTGAGTGGGAGTGGGATCTGTGAAAACGGGACCCACGGCCTCTTCTTTCGATTCACACCGTGAGACGCCTATTATCTGCCTGCTAGTTTGGCCTGGACCAGACAATCCCTTCGGAGGGCCTGATCATGGGAGTCGGAACACCGTGAATTCCCGAAAGGAATACAGTTTCTTGGTTGGTTTTCCTTCTTGGTTCACCCTTTGGTGGCTATTGTTTGGACGGATGCTTGGAAACTTAAAGATTGAGGGTGACACTCACGAAATTCGTTAAGTATTAATGAATTCGACCGAACAATGGTAATTGGACGCCTAATGGAATAAGAGTTATTCTTGGATTAGGGTCTGATCGAGAAAGTCTCGTCCTAGAGGAGGAGTGGGTTTGTCTACCCTCCGGTAGCGGTCATTCTAAACCTTTAGGGTATCATTGCAAATTTTGAATGACCTAGGGACCATAGGATAAAAATTTGCTAAAATCCGATTGGATTTTCAAAATTTTTTGCGAGACAAATACAAAGTTTTTCATTTTATTTCAGCAACAAAATGTCAAACGCTCTTAATGCTCCTTTAGCTTCCGTTAAGTTAGTCGGCGATAGTATTTCGTGGAAAAACAATATAGACACGATTTTGGTAAATGACGACAAAGAGTTCGCACTCACTGAGGAGGGTCCTCAGGTGCCCGGTTCAACAGTCCTATTCAATAATCTACAAACCTTTCAGTCCTTGGTGCAAACTAGGGGACAGGAAGCTGAGGCAAGTGTTGCTTTAAGACCTTTTCACAGGGATACGACCTTTGGGATAAAGTTTGTAGACTCTTCAGGCTCTAAGAGGAAGAAGGAGAAGTTGAAAAAGGATAGTGTTGATCGCGTTGTCGCCCTAAAAGGCAAAGAAATCAAGGATGTTGCCAGAAAGTGTTTCTACTGCAACGGGGATGGACACCTGAAAAGGAGTTGTCCCAAATTCCTTGATGAAAAGAAGATGACAGGTAAATGTGATTTACTTGTCACAGAAACTTGTTTAGTGGAGAGTAATGACTCTGTTTGGATATTGGATTCAGGCGCCACTAACAATGTTTGCTCTTCTTTTCAATGATTAACTTCCTGGCAGCGGCTGCAAGAGGGTGAGATAACACTCAGGGTCGGATCTGGAGAATTTGTCTCAACTGCAGCAATAGGCACGGTGAAGCTTTTCTTTGGCGGGAAGTACTTATTATTGGATAATATGTACATAGTTCCTGGGTTTACGAGAAACCTAGTTTCTATTTCCTGCCTATTAGAACAAAATATTTTCATTTCTTTCAAGAGAAATAAAGCGTTTATTTCTCGAAATGGAAATTTGATTTGTTCTGCTTCGCTTGAGAGTAATTTATATGTTTTGAACCCTAATTCGGTCAAAAGTGATTTGAACAACGAATTGTTTAAAACAGCTGAAACGCGAACTAAGAGATTAAAAGTTTCTCTAAAAGAAAGTGCCCATTGACCTATGATCAGGCAATGGCAGACGTTGATAAAGACGAATGGATTAAAGCCATGGACCAGGAAATGGAGTCGATGTACTTCAATTCTGTCTGGGAGCTTGTGGACCAACTGGATGGGGTTAAACCTATTGGTTGCAAGTGGATCTACAAGCGTAAATGTGGCGTAGATGGGAAGGTGCAGACCTTCAAAGCTCGACTAGTGGCAAAGGGTTTTACCCAGGTGGAAGGGGTTGACTATCGAAAACCTTTTCACCTGTTGCCATGGTAAAGTCGATTAGAATCCTTCTGGCCATTGCCGCATATTATGACTATGAGGTATGGTAGATGGATGTCAAGACCGCCTTTACGAATGGCAACCTTGACGAGACCATCTACATGGACCAGCCCAAGGGGTTCATTGCCCAAGGCCAAGAGCAAAGAGTTTGCTGGCTTAAAAGGTCTATTTATGGACTGAAACAAGCCTCGAGGTCTTGGAATATAAGGTTTGATGAGGCGATCAAATCTTATGACTTTGATCAAAATGTTGACGAGCCTTGTGTTTACAAGAAAATCGTTAACAGTACTGTCGCGTTTCTTATATTGTATGTGGATGATATCCTTCTCATTGGGAATGAGGTAGGATTTCTTCTCGACATTAAGGAATCGGCTTCATAATTTCAAATGAAAGATTTGGGAGAGGCACAGTATGTTCTAGGTATCCAGATAGTCCGGAACCGGAAGAACAGAACGCTAGCCATGTCTCAAGCATCTTACATTGACAAGATGTTGTCTAGGTATAAGATGCAGAACTCCAAGAAGGGCCTACTGCCTTTCAGGCATGGGGTTCACCTGTCTAAGGATCAATGTCCTAAGACACCTCAAGAAGTTGAGGATATGAGACGGATCCCCTATGCTTCAGCTGTAGGGAGCCTGATGTATGCCATGTTGTGTACTAGGCCCGACATCTGTTATCCACCTATCACCATTATATAAACCCTTTGCAAGAAGGCTTTTGTATGTAATTGGCTCATTTTTTGGATTTCTCACCAAAAGAGCTTTCAAATTCTCTCAACTCACCTATCTTCAATCCTCTCTCCCTTTCACCAAAGAAGTCCCACAACTCTCCTTCTACCTAAGGAGAACAACCGAGAAGCCTTTCGGAGGTGCTCGGGTTACTCGAGGTTCGTTTAGATCGAGTTCGTTGAGATCGAGACGTGAAGAGTTTGTGACCGGAGAAGGAAATCGCGACGAACGGTTCTTCAACAAGTAAGTGTATTCTCTTGTCGTTTTTTCCATCTAATTGCATGTTTAGCCTAGTTTCTATAGGATAGAAATGTTGGGATGTATGTCCTCATCTCGTGTAGTTTGTAATATTCCAAGTTGTAAATGAATAAGAGTTATTTATTTCAACATTGTGTAATAAATAAAAGTTATTTATTTAAACTTTGTGTCTCGCATTTTTCATAAACTTAATCCAATAAACTAAGCTCCAGGGTCATTGTATTATGAGAGAACTAAGAACTTGAACGGTGTGTAGTGGACACATAGGGAAGATCACGTTCGAGTTAATGACCCGAACGATCTACAGTATATGGATAGGGTTGGAGACCTAATCCTAGATACACTGTGGATGCGGCCCGCTTTGTATTAGATATGAACGAGTCAAACGAGGTGATCTGACTCGTTCATGTGGTTGACATGCGAGTGGGGGCATCTTGTGCAATGAGATTGTACAAGACCGGACCGTGAATTATTAGACTTACTGATGTAATACCGTTAATGATATAGAGCTAATAAATTCGTAGATGACCATTAGTGACTCAACCTTAATCCCGAGCGTGTTACGGACTCCATCATGCATGGTGTCCGTCCTTTGACTAGTACGGGTGAGGGTGGCCACCGTTGCTCGCCCAATATGCCTATCTTCTCAGGGGCAGGACCACGTGGGGAGCTGGGAACTTGACTACGCAAGAAGGAATTCACTCGTTCCCGACTTAGGGAAAGTAGAGGGGTTGTTCCCTTAAGTGTTGTCTCCAGGACTTGAACAACGGGGCCCCACTCTCTCATTGGCCTGAGAGGGTTGTTGTTTATGGTTGGACTATGCAACGTAGTTGTTCATTAGAGGAGCAGTGAGACTTAAGGACCAAGAGGTAGACACAGGGGTAAAACGGTAATTTGACCAAGCTGTGACTACGAACAACCTGTGAAGGGTCGACTCATGGGTATTGGTTATATCGATGGACACAACTTGTCCTACAGTGATGAGAGTGCAGCTATGGGCTTTAGTGGAGTGTTACCGTAGCTAATGAATGTTGAATAACCGAGTCAAAGAGTTTGACAGGTTAGTCTCGGATCATTGGAGCTCGTTACGTGTAGGTCCATTAGGTCCCTCGGTTGGCTCAAATTGGACAATTTGAGGGTTCACAGTTTGGTGTGAATTTGAAGTGTTCAAATTCATTATTTGGGTATTTATGTCATTTATATGAGATATAGATGACATAATATATAGTTTGATGTGAATGAGATTCATAATAAACTATAGTATAGCCTAATTGATTAATTAGTGCTAATTGGAGAAATTGAATTGAGAGAAATTAAATTGAATGTGATTCAATTTATAATTCCACATTTATGCAAATGAGATTTGTATAATAAGGTATGAGATACCTTATATTATATAATATGCAAATATGATTTGTATATTATATAATTGTGGTAAAATGGTGATTTGGTGGAGATGTTAACTCCACATCTCACCATTATTTAAAGGCTTGGTGAGAAGCCTTTGTAATGCCATTTGCCATTCTTTGGATTTTCATCCAAAGAGAGCAAAAAGACTTTCTCTCATTCTCTCTCAATTCTCTCTAAAACTTCTCCTCACCCAAAACCAAAGGGAGTCCCATCTACTCTCCCTCAACCTCTCGAGAACAACCGAGAAGACCCTTTGGAGGTGTCTCCCTGTTCGGATCGTGGTTCGTGTTCGAGGAGAACGTTGGATCGAGAGAGATCGTGACCGGAGAAGGAGAAAACGTTGAAGAAGAGTTGTTCGAGAGGTTAGTACTTTTTACTTAATGTTTTCTTCTTCTTCTTTGCATGTTTAGCCTAGGATCTATGAGATAGATTCAATTTTAAGATAGAATTACACAACGGATCAACGACGTTTCACAACGTCTTCCGCTGCGGGAATTCAAAATCCCTTCAAGAAACAATTTTGAGAAAACATTGTGATGAATTGTGGTTTGCGAAATTGGATGTTTTCGGTTTTGGAATTTTTCTTTAGATTTATTTTTGTTGATTAGATCAATGTAAAAACCCATGTTTTTGGGTAAATCGAGTCTTTAAGTTCGGGTCTTTGTCGGCAAGAGTTACTGTGAAGAATTCAGAGCGGAAACGGGCAAAAATTTGGAGAAAACAACAAAGGAGTTTGTTGTCCAATAGATGGCGTTGAGACGTTGTTCTTCAGCGTCTCAACGTCGTCTGCGCGGGCGATGGCTGATCTGCAGAGTAGCGTTGCAACGTTGGGCATAGCGTTGTAACGCCAGGGCGTGGAACACGCGAGGTGTAACGCTGAGCGCTGCACCGTTGGCGTTACAACGTTGCGTGCGTGATGGGCGATTCCAGCAGCAGTTGCGCGAGAACGTGGCAAGATGGGGTTTCCTTCATCGTGGGGAAATTTTTCAGCATTATTTTATTTATTTTTATTTGTAAAATGTAATTTTATTTAAATTTATTAATTAATATTAATATAATAGTTATATTAATGTTAATTAATTCATTTAAATGTCCCTAAGTGCCAAAATCGGTCCAATTTTTGCTATTTATTTATTTTATGCACGAGATGTATGAAATAT
Organism: Trichosanthes cucumerina; assembly: GCA_036507285.1. NCBI lineage: Eukaryota > Viridiplantae > Streptophyta > Magnoliopsida > Cucurbitales > Cucurbitaceae > Trichosanthes > Trichosanthes cucumerina. Next base: position 76,290,263 of record CM071835.1, on the reverse strand, counting down.
TTATTCTATGTGCATAATGTATGTCATATAGATTTAAAATCTCACCTTAGGTTAAACATTTCATGCATGATATTTATATTATAAGAGTTATAATATAGAGTATGCATGATTGGTTTATATTATAAGAGTTATAATATAAAGTTTGCATGTTTTAATTTATTTAAATATAAGTGTAATATTTTTTAGATTAAAAGCATGCTCATGCATTTAATTCATGTGATGAATGTATGTTATATTTTAATATTATTTACGTGATGAATGATCAAGCACTATAATATAGAAATGCATGTAACCTAAGTTAATTATTAGTTTTAAAACTTTGAGAACTTGAATAATTAGACTTGGGTTTTCTAGTTCTAATAAGATTAGAATTAGGAAATCAAATATGACCTTTGAATGGTGACTGATAAGTAGCTCTGTCTAATGAAGGTTTTGTCTAAGGCTGGGATGTTTAAGCTGCGATTTACGGAACACCCCTAGCTTGAAACCGACGTGGGAGTGAATTTGGTCCGGAGATTCTTAGGTTATATTATCGTGAGTGCCGTTAATTAAAAGTTGATTAATTTACTCACATAGACCTAAGTTAATAATGTGATTATAACCTTAGGTTAAATTAATATAAGAGTTGAATTGGTAGACTTAGGTAAATATTAGCCGATTTATCTAGGTCAATCCCGATAAATTTAAAGTGTTGAGTGGGAGAAAATAAAGTGTATAAAATACATTTGATTTTTCGACCACAAATCTCCGTTAAATTCCACACCGTGAGATCCATACTTGGCCTCGTGGCGCAAATAGGAGCGTCCCCCTTCGGATTGTATTTGTATGAGTCAATATCAACGTGGATGGAAAGAGTACTTATAGTGAGTGGGAGCGGGACCTGTGAAAACGAGACCCACAATCTCTTATTTCGATTCACACCGTGAGACGCCTATGATCCGTCTCCTAGTTTGGCCTGGACAAGACAATCCCTTCGGAGGGCCTTGATCATGGGAGTCAGAACACCGTGAATTATTGAAAGTGATACAGTTTCCTTGTTGGTTTCCTTCTTGGTTCACACTTCGGTGGCTATTGTTTGGACGAATACTATGAAACTTAAAGATTGAGGGTGACACACACGAGATTCATTCAGAGTTAATGGATTCAGACCGAAAAATGGTAACTGGACGCCTAATGAAATAAGAGTTATTCTGGGATTAGGGTCTGGTCGAGCAAGTCTCGTCCTAGAGGAGGAGTGTTTCTGTTCACCATTCGGTGGTGGCCATTCTAAACCTTTGGGGTATCATTGCAAATTTTAATGACCTAGGGATCATAGGATAAATTTTGCTAAAACTTGATTGGATTTCAAAAGTTTTTTACGAGACTGACACAAAGTTTTTACTTGTTTTTCAGTAAAAAGTCTAGCTCAATAATAACTTTACTTGCTTCCGAAAAAATAGTGGGAGATAACTACCAAACGTAGAAAAACAATATAAACACAATTCTAGTAACTGACGACCTAAAGTTCGTGTTCACTGAGGATTGTCCTCAGGTGCCGGGCTCGACCGCGTCACGAAGTGTTCGTGATGCGTACGATTGATGGATCAGGGCCAATGAAAAGGCCAAGGTCTATATAATTGCCAGCTTATCTGAAGTCTTGACAAAGAAGCATGAGTTGATGGTCATCGCCAAGGAGATCATGGAATCCGTGCAGGAAATGTTTGGACAACAGTCCTTTCTAGTCCGACATGATTCGCTCAAGCACGTCTTAAATGCGTAGATGAAAGAAGGGACGTCTGTCCGTGAACACGTTCTGGACATGATGCCCCACTTTAATCTGACGGAGATGAACGAGACTTCGATCGATGAGTCGAGCCAGGTCAGCTTTATACTGGAGACCCTTCCGAAGAGTTTCCTTCAGTTTCGTAGCAATGCTGTTATGAACAAAATTAGCTACACACTGACTACCCTTCTCAATAAACTATAGAACTTCCAGTCCTTGATGAGGATCAGGACACCGGAAGCTGAGGCAAACGTTTCCTTCAGGTCCTTTCACAGGGCGTGGGGTTCGACCTCAAGGACAAAATCTATGGCTCCTTCTCACCTGAAAGGGAAGAAGAATAAGATGAAGAAGGGCAAAGTTGACCGTGCTGCCGCCCAAAAGGGCAAAAAGGTCAAGGAAGTTACAGAGAAAGAAAAGTGTTCCACTACAATAGGGACGACCACTGGAAGCGTAACTGCCCCAGGTTCCTTGCCAATAGGAAGAAAGAAGGTAAATGTGATTTACTGGTTACAGAAACTTGTTTAGTGGAGAGTAATGACTCTGCATGGATATTGGTTCAGGCGCCACTAACCATGTTTGTTCTTCTTTTCAGGGAATTAGTTCCTGGCAGCAGCTGCGAGAAGGTGAGCTACGGGTTGGATCCGGGGAGGTTTTCTCTGCTGTAGCAGTCGACACAATGAAGCTATTTTTTGGTGGGAAATACCTATTATTAGATAATATGTATATAGTACCAGAGTTTACTAGAAACCTTGTTTCTATTTCCTGCCTACTTGAATACTTTATTTCTGTAAATTTTTCTATCAATAAAGCGTTTATTTCTAGAAATGGAAATTTCTTGTGTTCTGCTTCACTTGAGAATAACTTGTACGTTTTGAAACCTAATTCGGTCAAAAGTATTTTGAATACAAAATTATTTAAAACGACAGAAACACGAACTAAGAGAGTGAAAGTTTCTCCTAAAGAAAATGCCCATTTTTGGCATCTACGGTTAAGCCACATTAATCTCAATAGGATTGAGAGACTAGTGAAGAGTGGACTTCTAAGAGAGTCTAGGTCTTCGAGTGCTTCCTGACTTGGGCAAGTGGGAGTATTGTAAACGGTATTCAATGCCCTAGTTTATTGTATTACTTTATTGTAATTTATTGTACATTTGAGAAATGTATATTTACTCCACTAGCTTAGTCCAAGTGGGAGTTTGTTGGGATGTATGTCCTAATCTCGTTTTGTTTGTAATATTACCAATTGAAATAAATAAGAGTTATTTCTTCATCCTGTGTCTCGTAAATTTACAAACTTTGTCCAATAAACTAAGCTCCAGGGTCATTGAATTTATGAGAGAACTAGAACTTGAATGGTGTGTAGTGGACACACAGGGAGGATCACGTTCGAGTAAATGACCCGAACGATCTACAGTATACGAATAGGGTTGGAGACCTAATCTTGGATACGCTATGGATGCGACCCGCTTTGTATTAGATGCAAACGAGGTGATCTGACTCGTTCATGTGGTTGACATGCGAGTGGGGGCATCCTGTGCAATGACATTGTACAAGATCGGACCGTGAATTATTAGACCTAATGATGTAACACCGTTGACAGTATAGGACTAATAACTTTGTAGATGACTATTAGTGACTCGAGCTTAATCCTGAGCGTGTTACGGACTCCTGTCTGCGGGAGTCTGTCCTTTGACTAGTACGGGTGAGGGTGGTCACAGTTACTCACCCAATATGCCTATCTTCTCAGGGACAGGACCACGTGGGGAGCTGGGAACTTAAATACGCGAGATGGAATTCACTCGTTTGTGACTTTAAGGAAACAAGAGGGGTTGTTTTCTTAATTAAGTGTTGTCTCCAGGGCTTGAACAACGGGCGCCTGCCCTCTCACTGGCCCGAGAGGGGTGTTGTGTATGGTTGGACCATTACAACTTTTTTGTTCATTAGAGGAGCAGTGGGGACTTAAGGAGCAAGAAGTAGACACAGGGGTAAAACGATAATTTGACCCAGTAGTGTCTACGAACAACCTATGAAGGGTTGACTCATGGGTATTGGTTATATCAATGGACACAACCTGTCCTAAAGTGATGGGAGTGCAGCTACGGGATTTAGTGGAGTGTTACTGTAGCTAATGAATGTTGATTAACCGGGTCAATGAGTTTGATAGGTTAGTATCAGATCATTAGAGCTCGTCATCTGTAGGTCCATTATGTCCCTCGGTTGGCTCAAACTAGATACATAGAGGGTTTACAGTTTGGTGTTGATTTGAAGTGTTCAACTTCATTAAAAGGGTAATTATGTCATTTATATGAGATATGATTGACATATTATATGTTTTAATGTGAATGAGATTCATAATAAACTATAGGTCAGTCTAATTGTTTAATTAGGGCTAATTTGGAGAAATTGGATTGAGATAAATTAAATTGAATGTGATTCAGTTTAAAATCCACAATTATACAAATGTGATTTGTATAATGAGATATGAGATATCTTATTTTATATGGTTATGAAAATATGATTTGCATAACCTATGGTTGTTGTAAAATGGTAAATAGGTGGAGATTTCAACTCCACCTATCACCATTATATAAACCCTTTACAAGAAGACTTTTGTATGCAATTGGCTCATTTTTTGGATTTCTCACCAAAAGAGCTTTCAAATTCTCTCAACTCACCCCTCTCAAATCTTCTCCTCCCTTTCACCGAGGAGTCCCACAACTCTCCTTCTACCTAAGGTGAACAACCGAGAAGCCTTTCGGAGGTGTTCGGGTTACTCGAGGTTCGTTGAGATCGGGTTCATTGAGATCGAGATCGCGAAGAGTTCGTGACCGGTGAAGGAAATCGCGAAGAACGGTTCTTCAACAAGTAAGTGTATTCTCTCGCTATTTTTTCCTTCTAATTGCATGTTTAGCCTAGTTTCTATAGGAAAGAAACAATTTTGAGAAAACATTTTTCACAACGTATCCACGAGGATTCAATCATTTTTCCGTTGCGCGAGTTTAATTCCCTTCATTGGGAATGATGCAGGTTATCTTATTGACATTAAGAATTGGCTAGCTACGCAATTCCAAATGAAAGATTTGGGAGAAGTGATAACTCTTTATCAAAGAGTTATTTTCACATAAATTGAGCTCATAAACCGTACTAATTAATTGATCTTGGCATTTAATCAAGTTATTCTTGCACTTTATTAATCTAATTATGTATTAATTTGTCAAATTTGAGAAAGGTTAACTTTAATTTCTCATATTGTGAAAATTAGAGAAATTGATTAATTTTTCCTTGGTTTTAATTGAATTTAGGTGCATGAATTTAACTTTGTTTTGGAAGTGGATTAATTCAACAATTCAACTCAATTAATTGGAAGACTTTTTACACATTTTGCAAACCAAAGAGGCTTATGGAAGAAGTCAACGAGAGGCTTTTGGAGGAAGACAAAGAATGGCTTATGGGAGAAGCTAAAAGGGGAGCTTGCTGGAGAAGCTAAGCAAACTTGCTCTCCAAGTTTAACCATTTGGCCATTCTTAACATGCCATTGCCGAAAATAGAGAGAAGGGAGTTGAAGCGTTTTACCAAAATTTTCATATTCTTTGTATAGAGAAATTAAGAGTTTTCAAGGCTTGAAGGGACATTGGAGACCCATTGGAGCTTGTCAACAAAGGGGGATTCTTTTCCTTTCACCTTGTTTACTTGATTTCGCTTCTCTTCCCTTGTAATTAGTAGTAATTATGCATTCTAGATTAGTTTGTAGATTTTCGTTTGTTGTAAGCATGAACTAATTTTAGAAGGGTAGGATTTGAGTATACTTTATGTAATAAAGTTTCACATATTGAAGAATATGATTATTTGTGATTGATTATGGTTGTATTTATGGTTTATTGGATTTATGCTTGGCCAACTTAAGTCCATATTGCTTTCTTTTCTATGAGAAGTAGGGAGTTAGTGGAGTGCCGTAATCACCTTAAGTCATGTAAAGGGTGGGTACTCGAGACGAAAGTGAAAAGATTAGAATTAATTGATTCACCTAGGGTACTAAAACATGGAACTTCACAAGGTAGTTAATGAGAATTAATTACTAGAAAATGTTGGGTGTTATGAGAATAAAACCTGAGTTAGCATGTGTAACACAAATGAAGTATTATGTATTACTTGATATGTGAAAACCGAAACACATACAGGAACCCTCAAATCTGAGCCTACCTCATTTATCATAGCATTTTCGGCATATCCTATTCATCATAGCATTTCTCGGCATTGCATGTTACATTCAACATATTAGATTAATTCATCACCTCATCGAACATTTAGTTTATCTTACATGTTCATTGCATCCTTTATGTCTTTTGTATTAATTAGGTCAAACATTACCATTTATTTTTCTTTACTCTTGTTTTGCATAAAGAATACTACAAGTAGCTTAAACTAGGTAGATCTTGTCTCTAATCCCTGTGGAGACGATACTCGGTACTCGAATACTGTTTATTTTATTACTTGTTGCAATCGACTGTGTATAGTTGCACATCCGATGCGTAGTTTGCATGTTAGTTCACTGCACGCTGCGCACCCGCATCAAGTTTTTGGCGTCGTTGTCGGGGATTAGTTTGAAGCTTATCTTGTTTAAGTTGTTTGTACCAATTTTTCTTTCATTATCATGTTTAGATTAGTTTTAATTTTATCATTTTTAGGTTTATTTTAGTGACTTGTATCCTTGTTCCTTATTTGTTGTATCCTGTTGTCTTTATTGTTTATTTTTTTTCCATTGTCGAGTCTTGGTCGTTGTTTCTGGGTGTGTTACTTTATATTATGTTTGTTGAGCTGGTTGATAATTGTTTCATTACTTATTATGGCTTATAATAGATTTGGGTGGTCTTTTGTGCCCAATGAGCAAACACAACCTAGTTCTTTTTCTTATGATTATCCTTTTAACAGTGTTGAGTCTTCTAGTGAGGGATATGGATTTTTCGGGTACCGAATGTCTAATTATTATCATAATGAGTCGGTGAGTTATGATCATAATCGATGCAATTGGGCCTATGAACCATATCCTAGGGGTTTTGAGTCATATACTTCCTATATGCATGAAACCCAAGTAGAAAGCTTATCTTCCCTTGAATTCTTAGAATTCATGAAAACCACAAACGAGATGATTAGGAGTCAAGAGGAGTCTATTCAAAGAATAATTGATATTATTGCGTCCATTAGAAAACAAATGTACGAAAACTCGTTTGAGGTAGATCCACCTAGGGAAGATTCTACTAAGTCTAAAGAGCTAGAAGACCAATCTTCCCTAAAGTTGTTAATGAAAGAATTTACAAAGGATATAGGGGAATCATGTTAACGAATATCTAATTCGCTTAGCTTCATTAGGGAACAGATTCATTCAGACTCATCTACAGTTGAATACCCTATTGAAGATAGTGAAGAAGGACCCATACCTCTAGATTGTTCAGTGAGTCACTTGATCACTGATGCGTTGATAAATCTTCAGGATCCTAGTCCTTCACACTTTACTGAGTTTGGGTATTCAAAGGATTGTTATTTACAGTTCGAAGAACTAGAACCCCCTAGCACATACCAGGATAGAGTCAGTGAGAGTATGGAAGAAGTTGAGCCTTGTGTTGTTGAGTTAGGCCAGGAGGTAGAGTTTGAGTCTTTTGAGTCTCTATTTGTTCTATCATCCGATTTTTCTCTTATTTGCGAATACCCTCCTTCCAATTCTCTCGAGTCCATGTCTTTATGTGAGTCTGTCGATTTTCCTATTTTTTCTTTTTCTCCTTTATTAAATAAAAAATAAAAAAATATTTTTGTCTCGGGATCTCATGAGAAGCTAGTATTCTTGCTAGCTTTGGTAAGTTTTGTAGATTTCAGGAAGAGAGGCCCGAGAAATGGGAGAATTTTTATGTACATTGACAACTCCCGTGTAGTACATCAAGCTAATGACGTAAAATAAGCCCTTCTTGGGAGGCAACCCAAGGGTAATTTACGTTATTTTCTTTGTTTTATTTTTAGTTGAATAAATAACCTTGTCTGTTTTGTAGCTCCCTTGAGAATGGTGATCAATCTGGGCTTCATTGAAAGTCTCTTCAATTCAGGGAAGCACCATTTATCCTTCTAATTTTTTTTATTGACCTTAAGCGTACTTAGTTGAGTAATTTATGCACTAAGGGCAATGCATGTTTTATGTGTGGAGGGGAGATATGTATGTTGTTCTGAATCTGGTTGTTGACCTTATTCTGAAAATTTTTGTTGATTAAACTATGTGTTGTAGTGTTTTTTTAGGTCGTTGTTTGTCTATATGATTATGAAATTTGATGATGAGAATTCTTTGAGTGGTCTACTTTTGAATATTCTCATAGGATGTGAAACATGTTGAATTTTCAAGGTAATTTAAAATTTTCTGCTTTGAATCCTTTGCAAGGTTAAAGATTCTTTTAAATTAATTGTTAGTTGGCATGATCTTATTCCATGGTTTATGTTCCACTCTTTGAATTCTTTTAAATAGAATCGATTTGGGCATGCATTTTCCTTAATCATTTATCTTCTAGTTTTGTTTGTTTAGGATTAGCAAAATCTAAGTGTTGACCTTAATTTGTATTAATTAGCTTTAGTATGTCATTAATACTTTAGTTAATTATCCATAAGCTCCATGTGTGCCTTAGGCTAGAGCGTGTGAGTGTTGCAGATAGGTTGACTTTTCGTGGGATTGACCCATTCCTTTCTAGTTCAACATGAACTTTAGTTAGGAAAGTTACTTTGTTTTCAGCATAGTTAGTTAGTTAGTTTGGTTAGTTGAGTAAGAAAGAGAAAAGTAACCTAGTTACTTGCCAACCAATTTGGTTAGGAGCCCTTTAGCATTTAATGTTGAGTTTGAAAGATGATGGAGATTCTTGATAGATATTCATGTAAGGAATCTTGCATGATTTAATTCTATCAAGGGAGGTGTTGGAACTCCAAATATTCTAAAACAAGGTATTGTGAACTTAAAGAATCTTATGTTGGAGAAGAGACAAAGTTGTCATGTAAGACAAGAGGATTTTGGAAGCCCAATTTTTGCCTAATTTCGTGGGGCATGGCTCTCTTCCTCTAGTGAGAGTGTCCTTTAGCTAATTGACATGAATGGTTATCAAAGTAGATTCCCAAATGTCAATTGAATTGAAGTTATGACAGAAGTTATGTTGAAAAAAATATGCACCAAGTCAAAACTTTTGTCTATTTCTCCCAACAAATTTCAGTGTTTGATTCCCATTTTTAGGTTTTTTTAAAGCTTAAAGGACATGTTGTCACTCTTGAAAAGTTTAGGCTCATTGGTTCATTAAGGACAAAAGCCCATTGCCTAAGAAGTAACATGATGGCCGAAAATACTGCATAATGGAGTCTAGCCATTTCCTCTCATTTGTACCTTCTATTTGAGTTCCAAATCAAATCATCTCTTTGTGTACTTGTAATTTGAGATTTGACTAAGCATGGGTGTATGTTTCCAAAAGCTTTCCATGTATTGAAAAGAGAGTAAAGTGAGGAGAATTTGTCTCTTAGCTCGAAAGCTAAAAAGTTGACAACACACTTACTCGCTTGTTAAGTCTTCATTTCGAAGGTGAAAGGATTTGTCCTTTAGAGATATGACTTCACATAAATGGTTAGCTTAAGGCCATGCAAGTGTAGAAGGTTGTCTTTAAAAGGAAAGTAGAAGAGAAGCTTTGGGTCTGTGCAATTTGAGGGCCAAAACCGAGAGCTATACCCTCTTTCCCTTTTCTTCTACACAACTTTCTTCCAAGTCTATCTACACCTTCAGGTCACTCTCCATCCCTTTCTTCTTTGTAAACTCAACATGCCAAGGAAGTCCAAACCCAATCTCTCGACAATCCATCATCCTTCGAAGTTGAATCCAAACCTTTTGATAGTTATGTCAAGTCCCCCAAGGACAAAGACAAAAGTTTGGATGAAAGAAGTGGAAAAGTGGAAGTTTCTCATTCTTCACTTGTTCGTAAATAAGTGTGACGACCACAACCACAGGTACTAGTTGTTTATTTTATTTAACGTTCTGTCAACCTGTGTGTGTGGGTCTAGTTGGAATAGTGAATTTCATCAAGCTCGGTGTTAATGAGTCGTAGATTTTATTAGTTTAAAGTGAAACATTCTCCTTTAGACAACTAATTATAAAATTAGAAGATGAGGACGTGTCAAAGGCACTTTAGTGATTATTGCCTAAATGAGGGTTATAGTGGACATTTGGATTTAACCTAATTGGGAGAATATAAGGTCCTTAAGTTGAAAGAAGAAGAAGGATAACCCTAACCCTAACCCTATTCTCTTCCTTCTTCTTCTCCTATTTTGCCCTAGCCGTGAAAACTCAACCACAGTAACCCTAGCCGGCCGACTCACGAAGCTACTCGTGCAGCAGTTCACGCCGGTCGATCCACGAAGACCTACAGTCGATCCACGAACGCTGACCAGAAGACCACGTACGCCGCCGGCAAGCCACGAACGGACAAGCTCGCCCGATCTCGAGTCTTCAGCCGCCGTCGAAGCCGGCCGTCCTCGCCTGCGGCCACGAGTCTCACGCCAGCACCGGCGGCGGTTCGCACGAAGACCTCTCGCCGGATCTCCACGTGCGCCAGCTACTCACGTCTGCAGCCGAAGTTCGCCAGCCGTTTGTGAAGTAACCTCCTTGAAGCCGCTCGCAAGTCGTCGCCTGCACCGAGCCATCACCGATCCACGAGCACCGCAGCAGACCTCGCCGGATCCCACACAACTCCGGCCTCCGCCATCGCCCGCCGTCGATGGTCGCGCGTCGAGCTCTCTACAACGCCGACCAACAAGCAGATAAAGAAATTTAAGATTTCAAATCCCGTGAGCGATCATTTTAAGTTTCGAACTTGATTGAGAATTATTCTTGACCTATTGATTATCTAAGCGTATAACCGAGAGCCTAAGCTACTATTTCAACACAATTTGTAGGGACTAAACTTGGAGCGGAATTGGAGGTCAAACGCCAAAACAAACTAAGGAATATTAAGTCCTCGCGTTGAACCCGAGGTAAGCGGGGCATGAAATTGTAGGCACTTGAGTTAGGTACCTTTACAATTATGGATTTAGTGAAGGCTCGGTGAATAATTTCGAATTGTTGTGTGAATCAGGTCCCACTAAAGGAAGAGTAGTCAAGGAGTTCGGTTAGGTTTTGGAGCGAAATCGGAACTAAGGTAAGGGACCTTGTGCCGGATTCTTTTAAATGGGATTAAAGAAAACGAATTTCAATATTTTATGTGAAATTAGTACGATATTTTACTTAAAAAGATTTAATGATTTTTACACGAGAATATCCCGAGATTTTATGTGAAAATACTTTGATATTCTATGTGAAGATATCTCAATATTTTATGCGAGCATAATCTAGTATTTTATGCGAGAATGTCTTTGTATTTTACGTAAGGATATTCCAGTATTTCATGTGAGGGTAGTACAGTATTATCTATGAGAATTTTGCATGATTATATACGTGAGTATTACACCCTATCTGATGTGAAAAGTCATGATTTGCATAATAATGATAATGGTTGTGGCATGTACACTATAGTTATGTTGAATGATGGGACCTCATGCATGTTATGTATGTCACGAAATGATTTGATGAAAAATGTGGACATTGGTCTCCTGAGTGCATTATGTGCATGGTCAAACATGCATTAGAGACCCTATGGGTCAAATTACAGTGCTGTGAGGACTCAATTTATACAGAGTCCATGAGGGACTCAATTTATACGAGGGTGCAGTGAGGGACTCAAACCATACAGGGAGTGCATGAGGACTCAAATGATTACAAGGGTGCATGAGGACTCAAAAACGAAATGACTCGGGATGACCAATCGGCCACATAAATAAAAAGGAAGTCATGGATTAAAGACCTGACAATATGAGAAAGTTTTAGGTCCCGCATATGTACATTTCGAACAAGTTTAAAAGTCATGATTGTATGTGTATGCATATCCCAAACCTCGGTAGCGAGGTCACTTCACTGGTATTGTTTTGCAATACTCACCCTTTCTTTTAAAAATGTTTTTCGTAAGGCCAAGGGCGTGCGGGCGAGTGACGGAGGCGCGTTACTAGAACCATGGGAATAGACATGTTTTCCGCACATTTCTTTTATAACTGATGTTGTTCCTTTATGTTTTTGAAGTTTAAATTTACTTTACAGATTTTAAATAGGCCATGTTAAACTGCTCCTTTTATCTGTTTTGAATGTTTTATTTGGGATCCCTAAAGACAAATTATTTACATTGGAGGTTTTAAAGATCTTTTTATCTCTTGGCCTATAAATGCATGCATGTGTAGTAATGTCCCTAAGAGTTTAGTCATAGAAAAGTAGGGGCGTTACAATAAGTCAACAAAGGAAGAGGCAAAGGGAAAAAGAAAGTTGTAGAAGAAGACTTTGAATTCACAATCCCCTCATGATTATTTGTGATCAAGCAAAGATGAAGTTTGAGGAGATCAAGTCCAAACCCTTGTGGCTTGAAAGAGGATTCTCCAGTTCTTTTTCTCAACTTCCTTCTTTCCTCGCTTCGGAAATTTAGAACTTAGGTTGGAATGATTTTTCCAAGGAGCTCGAGGCCGATATTCCTAATATTGTAAAAGAGTTTTACGCCAACTCTTTCTTCTCTAGTCACTTCACTACCACGGTGAGAGGAGTAAAAGTTGAATGGAATGGAGCAATGATTACCGTCATCCTTGACGTGTATCCTTTTCATTGCAACACCATCAACGAGATCATTAGAGCTCGCTCCGAGTCTCATCTATCTAATGCACTTCGATGTGTTGGAGTAGAGAATGTGCAATGGAAGGTTAGCAAGACGAGAATTCGAACTTTGCAAGGGTCCCACTTAAGGCCCGAAGCGCGAATATGGCTTTCCTTCATCAATACAAGTATCATGCCTACGACTCATGACACCACGGTGTCTAGAGATCGCGTTGTTTTGATTTACGGAATCATCTCGAGCATGAGAATTGACTTGGAAGTAATAACTTCTTTGGAGATTAAAGACGCCATAGGAAAGAACGTCGGTAAGTTCTTCTTTCCCAATCTCATTACCACCCTTTGTGTTAAGGCGGGAGTTCCATATCTTGCATGGGAAGAAAAGGTGTGTGCAAAGGAACCTCTTGACGTGACCGTGACTCTCCCTAGTCATGGTGGTCCAAACCAAGACAAGGACTTGGCCGGTGGCATCAACAAACTCATGAAGCAAAATGAGAAGATGATGGGCATGTTAAGCACATCAGAATCTCATAACCACTCTTATTGGGAATATGCCCAACACCGGGACTTTGCAATAGAGGAAGCCTTCAACATTAACTTTTCTAGGCCTTCTCCTGGTTTCCCGGAGTTTCCTATGCAACTTCTAAACCCTTGGGAGGCCGAAGAACACAAAGAGGAGGGCGAAGATGATGATTTGTTGGATGAAGATGAAGATTGAGGCGGTGGTTCGAAATTCCCGTGCTTGTTGCTTCTTAGTGTCTTACTTGCTTGTTGAGAGGAGGTTGTTGCTTTGATTGACCTAGGGTGAGCGCGTGTGTGTTTGTTGGCTTGTTATCTCGGGTTCATGTTATCTTAGCTTGTTGGTTGGTGTGCTTTGATCTTTCCTTGCTTTGAGTTTATCTTGTTGTCGTTCTTGTTGGTTTGTTAGTCTTTAGTTGTGTTGCTTTTGTAACCTCTATCTCTATCTTTTAATGAAGATTATTGTGTTTTCTTTCTAGACCCTCTTCGAACTTTTTAAATGCTTGTTGGATTGCCAAAAAAAAAAAAAGAAAAGCTTTTATGCTTAGCTTTACTTATGCCCATGCAATTCCTTTACTTGTTAATTGCTCGAACATTTGCATATTAGAAAGTATAAGCTTCCTTATGTAAATGGCTTTAAACAATTCTCCATATTTGATAAAGCTTAAGAAAAACGCTCATGTATTCCTTCAATCTAAGGTTCATAACATTCTTTTACCATAATTTTCAAAAGAGCATGTTATAATAGTTTCATTCTTTTTATGCCTTATTCTAAGTTTGGGGGAACCTAAAGTATTTTTCTACCCTTCATTTTCACTCAATGAGGACATTGAGTAATTTAAGTTTGGGGGTGAGGAAGGAGTTCCCATGAAAGTTTTAAATTGAAAGTAAGAAAAAGAGCATGTTTCATTTCCTATAGAGCTAAAAATAGGCTTCGTGCAAGTAATGAAAAAAAAATATTGATCTCTTGTGAAAAAGTGTAAACTTTTTGCTCAATGTTAGGTGCTTTCATCACCAATGTTAGAATTTAAAGCAAAGGCATTAAGTTAAAAATTGTTTCCTTTGCTTGGATGGCTTTCATTAACCATGTGGCCTTCCCAAGAACTATGGAAATTCTAGTCCCTTTGCTTAAGTTGCTTTCATTAACCATGTGCCCTTCTTAAGAACTATGAGAAGTTCAAGAGAAAAGAAAAAAGAAAAGAAAAAGTCTTAAGATATGATCCTTGTTTACCTAGGTGACTTCATTAAAAAAATGTTGTCATGCTAGGCACTATTAGGATGATCTTATAAACTGCTTCTAGGAAATGAAGATGTTATCTTTTTCTTATTGATTAAATGAAAGAATGATTATTGAAAAGTGTTGCTCAAAAAGTTTGGTAAAGTTGTAAAAGAATGTGAATCTTAGATTGATGAGTTAAAGGAGAGCTTTTGTGTTGCTTAGCTTGTGTTAATTGGATAATTGGAAAAGTATGTTCAAGTAGATTAAATTGTTGGATTTGCAAAAGCAAAAGTTTAGAAGCATGCTCAACTCTTGAGTTGAAAATTTTTTCACTTTCTTGTTGATTGATCAATGTTTGAGTGATGAAGTTTTTCTTTGTCCTTAGTTCACTCATTAAGGACATTGAGTAGTTCAAGTTTGGCGGTTTGATAACTCTTTTATCAAAGAGTTATTTTCACCTAAATTGAGCTAAAAAACCTTACTAATTAATTGATCTGGGCATTTAATCAAGTTATTCTTGCACTTTATTAATCTAATTATGTATTAATTTACAAAATTTGAGAAATGTTAACTTTAATTTCTCATATTGTGAAAATTAGAGAAATTGATTAATTTTTCCTTGGTTTAAATTGAATTTAGGTGCGTGAAACTTTTTTATGGAAGTGGATTAATTCAACAATTCAACTCAATTAATTGGAAGGTTTTTTACACATTTTGCAAACCAAAGAGGCTTATGGAAGAAGTCAAAGAGAGGATTTGGAGGAAGACAAAGAATGGCTTATGTGAGAAGCGAAAAGGGAGCTTGTTGGAGAAGCTAAGCAAACTTGCTCTCCAAGTTCAACCATTTGGTCATTCTTACCATGCCATTGCCGAAAATAGAGAGAAGGGAGGAGAAGTGTTTTACCAAAATTTCCATATTCTTTGTATAGAGAAATCAAAAGTTCTCAAGGCTTGGAGGGACATTGGAGACCCATTGGAGCTTGTCAACAAAGGGAGATTTTTTTCCTTTCACCTTGTTTACTTGATTCCCTTCTCTTCCCTTGTAATTAGTAGTAATTATGCATTATAGATCAGTTTGTAGATTTTCATTTGTTGTAAGCATGAACTAATTTTAGAAGGTAAGGATTTGAGTATACTTTATGTAATAAACTTTCACATATTGAAGAGTATGCTTATTTGTGATTGATTATGGTTGTATTTATGGTTTATTGGATTTATGCTTGGCCAACTTAAGTCTATATTGCTTTCTTTTCTATGAGAAGTAGGGAGTTAGCAGAGTGTCGTAATGAGAGTGTCGTATTGAGAATTAGCAGAGTGTCTATGAGAAGTAGGGAGTTACCATGTAAAGGGTGGATACTCGAGACGAAAGTGAAAAGATTAGAATTAATCGATTCACCTAGGGTACTAAAATATAGAATTTCACAAGGTAGTTAATGAGAATTAATTACTAGAAAATGTTGGGTGTTATGAGAATAAAACCTGAGTAAGCATGTGTAACACAAATGAAGTATTATGTATGACTTGATATGTTAAAACCGAAATGAAGGGAATCGAAGTCCCCGCAGCGGAAGCGATTGCGAATCGCACGCTCTTGATTTAGTTACAACGATTAATTCAAGAACATATAACAAAGATTAAGCATAAAATAAGAGTTTGGACAACAAGAATTTACCTTTGAAGAACCTTTCTTCAAGTGCTCCTCCTCTCTTCACGATCAAGATCAATGCAACACGAACTCGTACGAACACCGACACCACCGCCAGATCTTCTCCGTTGTTCTCTAGGTGAGGGAGGAAGGTGGGTTCCCTTTAGGAATAATGAGGTGTTTTTGTGAGATAGATCTTTGTTGTCTTGGAACCTTTCCAACAACAAAAGACTAGGATACACTTAGAATGTCTTGGAAAAATGTCTTAACCTAGTTGCATCTCATGCAACCATATATATAGGGGAACGAGATGGAAATGACCATCCTACCCCTCCTTTAATCTCTCTTTAGTATATAGTTTATATATGAATCTAATTCACATTAAAACTATATATTATATCAATTACATCATATATAATTGATATAACTCCTCATGTATGAAATTGAACACTTCAATTTCACTCTTAACTTTATACCCTCAATATTACCATATTGAGCCAACAGAGGGATCTAATGGACCTACAGATCATGAGCTCCAATGATGTGAGATCAACTAATCAAACTCTTTGATCCAGTTAATCAATATTCATTAACTACAAGTCACTCCACTATAGACTTGTAGCTGCACTCTCCTCACTGTAGATATTATTGTGTCCACTGATATAGTCATTACCCATGAGTCAACCCTTCACAGGTTGTTCGTAATCACAGCTGGGTCAAATTACCGTTTTACTCCTGTGATTACCTCTTTGCTCCTTAAGCACCACTGATCCTCTAATGAACAACAAGTCTAAGGTCCTACCTTAGACTCATACCTCATAAAGGGGCGGGGCCCCGTTGTTCAAGACACGAGTCGATTCTTGAGAACAACCTATCTAATTCCTCGGTGAGAGAATGAGTGAATTCCATCTTGCGAGTTAAGTTCACACACTACCTACGAGGTTCTCGTCACGAGAAGGTAGGCTTATTGAGTCGGCTGAGGCCACTCTCACCCATACTAGTCTAAGGACAAACCCCTATAAGCAGGAGTTCTTAACTTGCTCAGGATTCAGGTCGAGTCACTAATGACCATCTATAAATTACTAGTCTTATCCTGTTAACGGTGTTATACTTGTTAGACTAATAATTTGCGATCTAGTCTTGTATGAACTCTTCATATAGGATTCTCCCACTCGCATGTCAACTACATGAATGAGTTGGATTACCTCATTTGTACTAATTACAAAGTGGGTCGCATCCATGGTGTTACCAGAATGAGGTTTCCAACCTTATTCTTATACCATAGACTATTTAGGTTATAATCTTGAACTCAACCCAAATAGTGTCAACTACACTGATTTCAAGATAAATGTTATAACCTTGGAGCTTAGTTTATTGGATTTATAAAAGCAAGACTGTAATCTTATCAAAACAAATAACACTTTATTTAATTGATCAAAATTACACAAGTTTGGGGTATAAATCCCAACAATCTCCCACCTGACCTAAAGCTTGTGGAGTACTAAACATTACATTAATGTAAATACAATAAACTAGGGCATTTAAACCCCTTTGTACAAAATACTCCCACTTGCCCTAGTTAGGAAAGACTTGTAAACCTAGACCTTCTAAGTGACTCTAAAAAACTTTAGCCGTGAGAGCCTTTGTAAAAGGATCAACAATGTTGTGCTCTGAGGCTATCTTCGTGAAATCACGTCTCCTCTATGCACGATCTCCCGGATGAGATGATACTTCCGCTCTATGTGCTTTCCCCTCTTGTGACTTCGAGGTTCCCTCGAATTTGCCATTGCACCACTGTTATCGCAATACAGTGTGATGGGCAAAGTCATATTTGGAACAACTTCCAAATTTAGCATAAATTTCCTTAACCAAACGGCCTCCTTAGCTGCTTCACAACCTGCTACATATATTCGGCCTCCATGGTGGAATCGTGATGCATCCTTGCTTGACGCCGCCATACTACAACTCCTCATTAATAATAGTGAAAACCGACCACGATGTAGATTTTCGAGAATCTTTATCGATCGAAAGTCGAAATCCGTGTATCCGTATGAAGGATCAAATCCTTAGCCCCATACACAAGCATGTAGTTCCTTGTTCTCCAAAGATACTTACGGATCGTTTTAACCGCTGTCCAGTGTTCAAGTCCTGGATTGGATTGATACCTATTGACCATCCCAACTGCAAAACAGATGTCAGGCCTAGTACACAACATGACGTACATCAAGCTCCCAACAGCTGATTCGTAAGGAATCCGTCTCATATCCTCAACTCCTTGAGGTGTCTTAGGACACTATTCCTTAGACAAATGGATTCCATGTCTAAAAGGCAACAAGCCCTTTTTGGAATCTTGCATCTTAAATCTTGACAACACTTTGCCTATGTATGATGCTTGAGACAAGGCTAGTGTTTTATTCTTCCGGTTCCGGACAATCTGGATCCCAAAAACAAACTGCGCATCACCCAAATCTTTCATTTGGAAATGCATAGCTAGCCATTCCTTGATGTCCGTAAGATAACCTACATCCATTCCCAATGAGTAGGATATCATCCACATAGAGAATTAGGAATGCGACAGAACTATTGATGATTTTCTTGTATACACAAGGTTCATCATCATTTTGGTCAAAACCATAAGATCTGATAGCCTCATCAAATCTTATATTCAAGGACCTAGAGGCTTGTTTCAGTCCATAAATCGACCTTTTAAGCCTGCAAACCTTTTGCTCTTGTCCTGGTTTAATGAACCCTTTAGGTTGGTCCATGTAGATGGTTTCTTCAAGATTGCAATTCAAAAAAGGTGTCTTGACATCCATTGGCCATACCTCATAGTCATAATATGCGGCAATGGAAAGAAGGATACGGATAGACTTTACCATAGCAACAGGTGAAAAGGTCTCCTCATAGTCAACCCCTTCAACCTGGGTATAACTCTTTGCTAGTAGTCTAGCTTTAAAGGTTTGCACCTTTCCATCTACACCACGTTTTCTCTTTTAGATCCACTTACAACCTATAGGTTTTACCCCATCAGGCTTATCTACAAGATCCCAAACATAATTGAAGTGCATAGACTCCATTTCTTGGTCCATGGCTATGACCCATTTGTCTTTGTCAATGTCAACCATTGCTTGATTATAAGTCAATGGATCCTCGCAGTTGTCATCTGGTATAACAACTTGGGTTTCAGCTAAACCCATGTAACGGTCAGGCTGTATCACAACCCTCCCACTACGTCGAGGCATACTCAACTCTTGAGATGGACCCTCTTGACTAGACAAACTAGTATCAACAACTCTTGTTGACGTACTAGTGTTCTTATTAGCAACCTTTGCTATTGTTCCGTCTAACTCACTCAACACTACCTTACTTTTTGGTTTGTGGTCCCTTATGTGGTCCTCCTCCAAGAAAGTGGCATTTCTCGACACAAGGATCTTATCTTCCTTAGGATCATAGAATAAACCACCTGTTGTTTCTTTTGGGTATCCTACGAATAGGCACAACTTTGAACGTGAATCCAACTTCTTTGGATTTGTCACAAGCACATGTGCTGGACAACCCCATATTTTGAAGTGACATAAACTACCTTTACGTCCTTTTCAGAGTTCAAAAGGTGTTTCAAAAACACTTTTGGAGGCGCACTATTCAAAATGTATCTGCAGATCTCTCACCGTGCATAACCCCAAAGGAACTAGGAGATGAGCATAACTCATCATTGATCGAACCATGTCCAACAAGGTTCTATTTCTCCTTTCCGATACACCGTTTTTTCAGTGGTGTGTAGCGGAGTCGAGAGTTGGGATGTAATTCCATGTTCTATCATATAGTTCTGGAATTTTAAATCCATGTACTCTCCACCTCGATTCGATCGAAGTGTTTTAACTCTTTTACCTAATTGATTTTCAACCTCAGTCTTGAATTCCTTGAACTTTTCAAGTGCTTTAGACTTGTGGTGCATTAGGTAAATATGCCCATATCTAGAATAATCATCGATAAAAGAGATGAAATATTCATATCCTCCCCTGGCTTTAACATTCATCGAACCACAAAGGTCTGAATGTATAAGCTCTAAAGTATCTTTGGCTCTATAACCTTTTCCACTAAAAGGTCTTTTAGTCATATTGCCTTCTAGGCAGGATTCACATATACTGGCAAGGAATTTTCTTCTAACTCATTTAGAAGTCGGTTCTGTACCAATCTCTCATTCCTATTGAGATTAATGTGACCCAATCTTAGATGCCAAAGATGAGCATTTTCTTTAGGAGAAATTTTACGTTTCTTAGTTTGTGCATTTGCAGTTTTAAATAATTCAGTGTTCAAAACCATTTTGACTGAATTAGGCTTTAAAACATACAATCCATTTTCTAATGAAGCTGAACATATTTTTAAACCTTTCTTTAAAATAAGCACTTTATTCATAGAAAAGGAAACAAAACTACATTATTCAATAAGGTAAGAAATGGAAATGAGGTTTCTAGTAAACCCTGGTATCACTAATATATTGTCCAACAACGTATATTTCTTGCCAAAATAAAGCTTCATCGTGCCTACTGCTACAGCTGAGACAACTTCTCCATTTCCAATCCGAAGCGTTATCTCTCCTTTCTGTAGCTGCTGCCATGAATCAATTCCTTGAAAAGAAGAGCAAACATGATTAATGGCGTCTGAATCAAGTATCCAAGCAGTTTTATCATTATCCACTAAACAAGCTTCTAGGCAAAGTAAATCATATTTACCTTCCTTCTTCTTTTACTCGCAATGTACTTTGGGCGATTCCGTTTCCAATGCCCATCTTCGTTGCAGTGGAAACACTTTCCTTTGTCAGCAACGTCTTTGACTTTCTTGTCCTTCTGGGCGGCACTTTGTGTCACCCTTTTCCCTTTACCGACCTTTCTTCATGTTCTTCTTCTTACCTCTCTCGGGTTAGAAGAAGATGAAGCCATCGCTTTTGTCCCGAGGTCGAACCTCTGTGATAACTCCTATCGGCAACATTTGCCTCACCTTTCGATCCTGAATTTTCATCAAAGATTGAAAGGTCCGGAGTTCATTCGAAGGGAGGTAAGATTAAAAGTAAGCTTGTTCATAACAACATTACTTCTAAACTGTAGGAAACTATCTGGAAGTGTTTCCAAAATGAAGCTGACTTGGCTCGACTCATCGATGGAAGCACCATTCGACTCCGCGATGTTAAAGTGCACCATCATATCCAGGACATGATCCCAACGGATGATGTACCTCTCCGGCATCCTTGAGTTGAATATGTATTTTAGGGCATTATGTCGGGCTTGTGTGGACTGTTGTCCAAACATACCCTGCACAGAATCCATGATTTCCTTAGCGGTAATCATGCCCTCATGCTTCTTGGCTAATATGTCAGACATACTTGCCAGCATGTAGACCTTGGCCTTATCATTGGCCTTGATCCATCGATCATATGCATCACGAACATTTCGTGACACATTCGAGCTTTGCACACCGAGGACACTCCTCAGTTAGCACAAACTTCAGATCATCCACTACCAAAATAGTGTTGAGTTTGTTTTTCCATGTCATCATATTCTCTCCGGTTAACTTTTTCGCACCCAATAAGGAAATTATAGAGCTAGACATTTTTGTTGAAAAATTACAAACAAACTTGTATGAGTTTCTTGCTATAACTCTAATCCAATCATGTTTTAGCTAATTATCAAATGATTCCTAGGCCATTTATAATTTGCAATGTTAGTCTAAAGGTTTAGAATGTATGACACTGAAGGGTAATAAAAAACACTCCTCCTCTAGATCAAGATACTCTTGACCAAAACCTAATACCAGACTAACTCTTATTCCTATAGGTTTTAGTTACCATTTTTCGGTCTGGATACATACACAACTTATGTACCCCGTGAGTGTAACCCTTTGTCTTTAGATCTCAGAGTCTAGATCCAATAAATTCCGCCGAATGGAGGACTAAATTGGAAAATAGTCTAAGGAAATCTTTATCCTTTTCGGGTGTCTACTGTGTTAGATCCCCTATGATTAAGCCCTCCGAAGGGATTGTCTGGTCTAGGCCAAACTAGCAGGCTGACCATAGTGGTCTAACGGTGTAAACCGACAAAGGTGACCGTAGGTTTTTGTTTTCACTAAACCTGCTCCCACTCACTATAAGTACCCTCTCCATTCACCTTGGTATTGACTCATACAAACACTATCCGAAGGGGGACGCTCCCGTTTGCGCCACGAGGCCATGTATGAGTCTCACGGTGGTAACTTCCCGGAGATAGCGTAGGTGAAAAAATATGTATCTCATACACTTTTCCTCCACTGAATACTTTAAGTCTATAGGAATCTTTCTTAGGCTAAAATGTGGATAATGGTTTTACCTAATTCTATCAACATAACCCTTTATATTGATGATCAATATAACTCTTATATTGATTTTATCCTAAGTTTGTTAATATAACTCCTTATGTTAAACCTAGGCTTTCTAGTTTATTAACCCCTTAATAAACCCGCTGACGCTACTGTAATTTTTAAGACTCTCTGATTAAATATCACTCCCAGGTCAGTTCCCATGTAGGGGTGTTATGTTTTCGTCAGCTTATATACCCCAGCCTAGACTGAACTTTCCTTAGACAGAGTTCCTCTTTTAATCATAGCTTATAAATTACTTGGTTCCTAATTCTAATCTAATTAGAACTAGATAACCTAAGGTCTATTATTTCCAAGTTCTAAACACTTTAAAACTAATAATTAACTTTAGGTGACATGCATATTATGTTATAGTGCTTCATCATTCATCACATGAATAATAAGACATTCATAGCATAGTCATCTCATGAAAAATAATGCATGTCAATGCTGTCCAAAAATCAATATAACAACCTTATATTAATTAATCATGCAAACTATATAATATAACTCCTTATATTATAAATGATGCATGAAAATGCTTAACTTAAGGTGGGATTTCTAAAATACAAGCATACTTTATGCATGGCAATAATTACACATCAATTGCTTAATTAAAATAGCAAAAATTAGACCAATTTTGGCACCCTAATTTTAATTTTAAATAATATAATCTAATTATATTAATTAAAATTAATTAATTAAATATAAATTAAATTTAAAATATTTTTATATTTAATATATAATAAAATTAATGTTTCTTCCCGTTGCTGCCTTGCGTGAAACGGCTCGCGCTACAACGCTTTTGTCGTCTTCGCGAGGCGTTGTAACGGCGAGGGCAACGTTGCAACGTTGTCGCCTTCTACGATCGCGCGCTGCCGCGCGATGGCGTTGCAGTAACGCTGATGAATAGCGTTGCAACGCCATTCACAGAACTGCACATGGAATCAACATTCCTTGCTCGTTTTCACTCCGATCTTCTCAGCAACCGCCTTGCCTCGATCGACACGGACTTACAGACTCGATTTACAATTAAATTTGTTCAAAACACCGGTCTCTTATATTGAACATTTCAATGGAAATTGTAAATGTAAGTGCCAAAAATGAAAACATCTAATTTTGCAAAAACCGTTCATACATCTCATGCAAAACAGTAAATCCCACCTTGTTCTTGAAAAAATTCAGAACATAAATCAAGAACGCAATTGGGCTCTGATACCAATTGAAGGGAATCGAAGTCCCATGAAGTGAAGCGATTGCGAATCGCTGTACGTTGATTTAGTTACAACGATTAATTCAAGAACATATAACAAAGATTAAGCATAAAATAAGAGTTTGGACAGCAAGAATTTACCTTTGAAGAACCTTTCTTCAAGTGCTCCTCCTCTCTTCACAATCAAGATCAACGCAACACGAGCTCGTACGAACACCGACACCACCACCGGATCTTCTCGTTGTTCTCTAGGTGAGGGAGGAAGGTGGGTTCCCTTTAGGAATAATGAGGTGTTTTTGTGAGAGAGATCTTTGTTGTCTTGGAACCTTTTCAACAACAAAAGACTAGGATACACTTAGAATGTCTTGGAAAAATGTCTTAACCTAGTTGCATCTCATGCAACCATATATATAGGGGAACGGGATGGAAATGACCATCCTACCCCTCCTTTAATCTCTCTTTAGTATATAGTTTATATATGAATCTAATTCACATTAAAACTATATATTATATCAATTACATCATATATAATTGATATAACTCCTCATGTATGAAATTGAACACTTCAAATTCACTCCTAACTTTATACCCTCAATATTACCATATTGAGCCAACAGAGGGATCTAATGGACCTACAGATCATGAGCTCCAATGAGGTGAGATCAACTAATCAAACTCTTTGATCCAGTTAATCAATAATCATTAACTACAAGTCACTCCACTATAGACTTGTAGCTGCACTCTCCTCACTGTAGATATTATTGTGTCCACTGATATAGTCATTACCCATGAGTCGACCCTTCACAGGTTGTTCGTAATCACAGCTGGGTAAAATTACCATTTTATCCCGGTGATTACCTCTTTGCTCCTTAAGCACCATTGATTCTCTAATGAACAACAAGTCTAAGGTCTTACCTTAGACTCATACCCTCATAGAGGGCGGGGATCCGTTGTTCAAGACCTGGAGTCAGTTCTTAAGGGAACAACCTATCTGATTCCTCAGCAGAGGAATGAGTAAATTCCATCTTGCACAGTTAAGTTTCGAGCTACCTACGAGGTTCTGTCCCTGATTTCAAGGTTATAACATATATCTTGAACATCAATGTAGTGGACACTATTTGGATTGTGTTCAAGAATATAACCTAAATGGTCTATGGTATAAGAATAAGGATGGAAACCTCATTCTGGAAACACCATGGATGCGACCCATTTTGTAATTAGTACAAATGAGGTAATCCAACTCATTCATGTAGTTGACATGAGAGTGGGGGCATCCTGTATGAAGAGTTCATACAAGACCGGACCGCAAATTATTAGTCTAACCAATGTAACACCGTTAACAAGATAAGATTAGTAATTTATAGATGGTCATTAGTGACTCGTCCTGAATTCTAAGCAAGTTAAGAACTCCTGCTTATACGCGTTTGTCCTTAGACTAGTATGGGTGAGAGTGACCTGTAGCCTACTCAATAAGCCTACCTTCTCAGGGACAGAACCTCGTAGGTAGCTGGGAACTTAACTGTGCAAGATGGAATTCACTCATTCCTACACTAAGGAATTAGATAGGTTGTTCCCTTAAGAACTGACTCCAGGTCTTGAACAACGGGGCCCCGCCCTCTATGAGGGTATAAGTCTAAGGTAGGATCTTAGACTTGTTGTTCATTAGAGAATCAATGGTGCTTCAGGAACAAAGAGGTAATCATAGGGGTAAAACGGTAATTTGACCCAGCTGTAATTACGAACAACCTGTGAAGGGTCGACTCATGGGTAATGACTATATCAGTGGACACAATATTATCCACAGTGAGGAGAGTGCAACTACAAGTCTATAGTAGAGTGACTTGTAGTTAACGAATATTGATTAACTGGATCAAAGAGTTGAAGGGAATCGATGTCCCCGCAGCGGAAGCGATTGCGAATCGCGCGCTCTTGATTTAGTTACAACGGAAAATGCAAGAACGTAAAACAATAGATTAAGCATAAAAGTAAAATGGACAACAAAAAGTTTACCTTTGAAGAACCTTTCTTCAAGTGCTCCTTTCTCCACGGTCACGATCTCAGCAACAAGAACTCGTACGATCACCACACCACCACCAGATCTTCTCTGTTGTTCTCTAGGTGAGGGAGGAAAGTGGGTTTGCTTTAGGAGTGGTGAGGTATTTTGTGAGAGAGATTTGTGTTTTGGAATACTTCCAACAACACAACAAGGAGGCTTGTAAAAACTTTCTCAAAGTTTTGACCTAGTTGCATCTCATGCAACTATATATATAGGGGAATGGTATGGAAATGACCATTCTACCCCTCCTATAATCTCTCTTTAGTATATAGTTTATATATGAATCTTATTCACATTAAAACTATATATTATATCAATTACATCATATATAATTGATATAACTCCTCATGTATGAAATTGAACACTTCAATTTCACTCCTAACTTTATACCCTCAATATTACCATTTTGAGCCAACGGAGGGATCTAATGGACCTACAAATCATGAGCTCCAATGATGTGAGATTAACTGATCAAACTCTTTGATCTAGTTAATCAATATTCATTAACTACAAGTCACTCCACTATAGACTTGTAGTTGCACTCTCCTCACTGTAGATATTATTGTGTCCACTGATATAGTCATTACCCATGAGTCGACCCTTCACAGGTTATTCGTAATCACAACTGGGTCAGATTACCGTTTTACCCCTGTGATTACCTCTTTGCTCCTTAAGCACCACCGATCCTCTAATGAACAACAAGTCTAAGGTCCTACCTTAGACTCATACCCCTCATAGAGGCGGGACTCGTTGTTCAAGACACGAGTCGCTTCTTGAGGGAACAACCTATCTCGATTCCTCAACAGAGGAATGAGTGAATTCCATCTTGCACAGCTTAAGTTTCGAGCTACCTACGAGGTTCTGTCCCTGAGAAGGTAGGCTTATTGAGTCGGCTACAGGCCACTCTCACCCATACTAGTCTAAGGACAAACCCCTATAAGCAGGAGTTCTTAATTTGCTCATGATTCAGGTCAAGTCACTAATGACCATCTATAAATTACTAGTCTTATCCTCATTACTGATGTTATCTTTGGTTAGACTAATAATTTGCAATCCATCTTGTATGAACTCTTCATACAGGATGCCCTCACTCGCATGTCAACTACATGAATGAGTTGGATTACCTCATTTGTACTAATTACAAAGTGGGCCGCATCCATGGTGTTACCAGAATGAGGTTTCCAACCTTATTCTTATACCATAGACTGTTTAGGTTATAATCTTTACGTCAACCCAAATAGTGTCCACTACACTGATTTCAAGATAAATGTTATAACCTTGGAGCTTAGTTTATTGGATTTATAAAAGCAAGACTGTAATCTTATCAAAACAAATAACACTTTATTTAATTGATCAAAATTACACAAGTTTAGGGCATAAATCCCAACAATCTCCCACTTGACCTAAAGCTTGTGGAGTACTAAACATTACAATAATGTAAATACAATAAACTAGGGAATTTAAACCCTTTGTACAAAATACTCCCACTTACCCTAGTTGCGGAAGACTTGTAAACTTAGATCTTCTAGGTGACTCTCAAATACTTTAGCCGTGAGAGCCTTTGTAAAAGGATCAACAATGTTGTGCTCTGAGACTATCTTCGTGACAATCACGTCTCCTCTGTGCACGATCTCCCGGATGAGATGATACTTCCGCTCTATGTGCTTTCCCCTCTTGTGACTTCTGGTTCCCTCGAATTTGCCACTACACTCATCGTTATCGCAATACACCGTGGATTTCGGCAAAGTCATATTTGGAACAACTTCCAAATTTAGCATAAATTTCCTTAACCAAACGGCTTTTCTTAGCCGCTTCACAAGTCGCTACATATTCGGCCTCCATGGTGGAATCGATGCATCCTTGCTTGACGCCGCCATACTACAGCTCCTCTGTTAAGAGTGAAAACTGACCCTGATGTAGATTTCCGAGAATCTTTATCAGTCTGAAAGTCAGAATCCGTGTATCCTGTAAGGATCAAATCCTTAGCCCATACACAAGCATGTAGTTCCTTGTTCTTCAAAGATACTTAAGGATCGTTTTAACCGCAGTCTAGTGTTCAAGTCCTGGATTGGATTGATACCTACTGACCATCCCAACTGCAAAACAGATGTCAGGCCTAGTACACAACATGGCGTACATCAGGCTCCCAACAGCTGATGCGTAAGGAATCCGTCTCATATCCTCAACTCCTTGAGGTGTCTTAGGACACTGTTCCTTAGACAAATGGATTCCATGTCTAAAAGGCAACAAGCCCTTTTTGGAATCTTGCATCTTAAACCTTGACAACACTTTGTCTATGTATGATGCTTGAGACAAGGCTAGTGTTTTATTCTTGCGGTTCGCACAATGCTGATCCCAAGAACAAATGCGCGCATCACCCAAATCTTTCATTTAGAATTGCGTAGCTAGCCATTCCTTGATATCAGTAAGATAACCTACATCATTCCCAATGAGTAGGATATCATCCACATAAAGAATTAGGAAAGCGACAAAACTATTGATGATTTTCTTGTAGACACAAGGTTCATCATCATTCTGGTCAAAACCATAAGATCTGATAGCCTCATCAAATCTTATATTCCAGGACCTAGAGGCTTGTTTCAGTCCATAAATCGACCTTTTAAGCCTGCAAACCTTTTGCTCTTGTCCTGGTTTAATGAACCCTTTAGGTTGGTCCATGTAGATGGTTTCCTTAAGATTGCCATTCAAAAAGGCTGTCTTGACATCCATTTGCCATACCTCATAGTCATAATATGCGGCAATGGCAAGAACGACACGGAAAGACTTTACCATAGCAACAGGTGAAAATGTTTCCTCAAAGTCAACCCCTTCAACCTGGGTATAACCCTTTGCTACTAGTCTAGCTTTAAAGGTTTGCACCTTCCCATCTACACCACGTTTTCTCTTGTAGATCCACTTATAACCTATAGGTTTTACCCCATCAGGCTTATCTATAAGATCCCAAACAGAATTGAAGTGCATAGACTCCATTTCTTGGTCCATGGCTATGACCCATTTGTCTTTGTCTTTGTCAACCATTGCTTGATTATAAGACAATGGATCCTCGCAGTTGTCATCTGGTATAACAACTTGGGTTTCAGCTAAACCCATGTAATCAACTCAAGCAGATCACAACCCTCCCACTACGTCGAGGCATACTTAACTCTTGAGATGGACCCTCTTGACTAGACAAACTAGTATCAACAACTCTTGTTGATGTACTAGTGTTCTTATTAGCAACCTTTGCTACTGTTCTGTCTAACTCACTCAACACTACCTTACTTTTTGGTTTGTGGTCCCTTATGTGGTCCTCCTCAAAGAAAGTGGCATTTGTCGACACAAATACCTTATCTTCCTTAGGATCATAGAATAAACCACATTTTGTTTCTTTTGGGTATCCTACGAATAGGCACAACTTTGAACGTGAATCCAACTTCTTTGGATTTGTCACAAGCACATGTGGTTGACATCCCCATATTCTGAAGTGACATAAACTACCTTTACATCCTTTCCAGAGTTCAAAAGGTATTTCAAAAACACTTTTGGAGGGCACACTATTCAAAATGTATACTGCAGTCTCCACTGCATAACCCCAAAAGGAACTAGGGAGATGAGCATAACTCTCAAACCATGTCCAACAAGGTTCTATTTCTCCTTTTCGATACATCGTTTTGCTGTGGTGTCGAGAGCTGAGAGTTGGGATGTAATTCCATGTTCTATCATATAGTTCTAGAATTTTAAATCCATGTACTCTCCACCTCGATCCGATCAAAGTGTTTTAACTCTTTTACCTAATTGATTTTCAACCTCAGTCTTGAATTTCTTGAACTTTTCAAGTGCTTGAGACTTGTGGTGCATTAGGTAAATATGCACATATCTGGAATAATCATCTATAAAAGAGATGAAATATTCATATCCTCCCCTGGCTTTAACATTCATCGGACCACAAAGGTCTGAATGTATAAGCTCTAGAGTATCTTTGGCTCTATAACCTTTTCCAATAAAAGGTCTTTTAGTCATCTTGCCTTCTAGGCAAGATTCACATATTGGCAAGGAATTTTCTTCTAACTCGTTTAGAAGTCCGTTCTTTACCAATCTCTCAATCCTATTGAGAATAATGTGACCCAATCTTAGATGCCAAAGATGAGCATTTTCTTTAGGAGAAATTTTTCGTTTCTTAGTTTGTGCGTTTGCAGTTTTAAATAATTCAGTGTTCAAGACCATTTTGACTGAATTAGGCCTTAAAACATACAATCCATTTTCTAATGAAGCAGAACATATTTCTAAATCTTTCTTCAAAATAAACACTTTATTCATAGAAAATAAAACAGAAATACATTGTTCAATAAGGCAAGAAATGGAAATAAGGTTCTAGTAAACCCTGGTATCACTAATATATTGTCCAACAATACATATTTCTTGCCAAAATAAAGTTTCATTGTGCCCTCTTGCACACTGAGACGCGACTTCTCCATTTCCAACACTGGTGTGTTATTTCTCCTTGCTATAGTCGCTGCCAGAATCAATTCCTCGAAAGAAGAACAAACATGATTAGTGGCGCTTTGAATCAAGTATCCAAGTTGTTTTATCATTATCCACTAAACAAGCTTCTAGGCAAAGTAAATCATATTTACCTTTCTTCTTCTTTCTCGCAATGTACTTGGACGATTCCGTTTCCAATGCCGTCTTCGTTGCGGTGGAAACACTTTCCTTTTTCAGCAACGTCTTTGACTTTCTTGCCCTTATGGGCGGCCGCTTTATCAGCCTGTTTCCCTTTACCAACCTTCTTCATGTTCTTCTTCTTACCTCTCAGGTTAGAAGAAGATGAAGCCACTGTTTTTGTCCCAGAGGTCGAACCTCTCTGATAACTCCTACTGGCAACATTTGCCTTACCTTTCGATCCCTGAATTTTCATTAGAGACTGAAAGGTCTGGAGTTCATTCAGAAGGGAGGTAAGATTAAAAGTAAGCTTGTTCATAACAACATTACTTCTAAACTGTAGGAAACTATCTGGAAGGGTTTCCAGAATGAAGCTGACCTAGCTCGACTCATCGATAGAAGCACCATTCGACTCCACGATGTTAATGTGTACCATCATATCCAGGACATGATCCCGAATAGATGTACCCTCTGGCATCCTCGAGTTGAATATGTACTTTAGGGCATTATGTCGGGCTTGTGTGGATCGTTGTCCAAACATACCCTACATGTAATCCATGATTTCCTTGGCGGTAATCATGCCCTCATGCTTCTTGGCTAATATGTCAGACATACTTGCCAGCATGTAGACTTTGGCCTTATCATTGGCCTTGATCCATCGATCATATGCATCACGAACATTTCGTGACGCATTCGAGCCTGACACCTGAGGACACTCCTCAGTTAGCACAAACTTCAGATCATCCACTACCAAAATAGTGTTGAGTTTGTTTTTCCATGACATCATATTCTCTCTGGTCAACTTTTCCGCACCCAATAAGGAAATTATAGAGGTAGACATTTTTGCTGAAAAATTTACAAATAAACTTGTATGAGTTTATTGCTATAACTCTAATCCATTCATGTTTTAGCTAATTATCAAATGATTCCTAGGCCATTTATAATTTGCAATGATACTCTAAAGGTTTAGAATGTATGACATCGAAGGGTAATAAAAAACACTCCTCCTCTGGATCAAGACATTCTTGACCAAAACCTAACACCAGAATAACTCTTATTCCTATAGGTTTTAGTTACCATTTTTTGGACTGAATACATACACAACTTATGTACCCCGTGAGTGTAACCCTTTGTCTTTAGATCCCAGAGTGTCGATCCAATAAAATCCACCGAAGGGAGGACTAGATTGGAAAATAGTCTAAGGAAATCTTTATCCCTTTCGGGTGTCTACTGTGTTAGATCCCCTATGATCAAGCCCTCCGAAGGGATTGTCTGGTCCAGGCCAAACTAGCAGGCTGACCATAGTGGTCTAACGGTGTAAATAGACAAAAGAGACCGTAGGTTTTGTTTTCACGAAACCTGCTCCCACTCACTATAAGTACCCTCTCCATTACCTTGGTATTGACTCATACAAACACCATCCGAAGGGGGACGCTCCCGTTTGCGCCACGAGGCCAAGTATGAGTCTCACAGTGTGAACTATCCGTAGATAGCGTAGGTGAAAAAATATGTATCTCATACACTTTTTCCTCCCACTGAATACTTTAAGTCTATAGGAATCTTTCTTAGGCTAAAACCCGACTAATGGTTTTACCTATATCTATCAACATAACTCTTATATTGATTTTATCCTAAGTTTGTTAATATAACTCCTTATATTAAACCTAGGATTTCTAGTTTATTAACCCTTAATAAACCCGCTCACGCTACTGTAATTTACAAGACACTGATTAAATTTCACTCCCAGGTCAGTTCCCAGGTAGGGGTGTTCCGTTTCCGTCAGCTTAAATACCCCAACCTAGACAGAACTTTCCTTAGACAGAGTTCCTCTTTTAATCATAACTTATAAATTACTTGGTTCCTAATTCTAATCTAATTAGAACTAGATAACCTAAGGTCTATTATTTTCAAGTTCTAAACACTTTAAAACTAATAATTAACCTTAGGTGACATGCATACTATGTTATAGTGCTTGATCATTCATCACATCAATAATAAAACATTCATAGCATATTCATCTCATGAAAAATAATGCATGTCAATGCTGTCCAAAAATTAATATAACAAACTTATATTAATTAATCATGCAAACTATATAATATAACTCCTTATATTATAAATGATGCATGAAAATGCTTAACCTAAGGTGGCATTTCTAAAATACAAGCATACATTATGCATGGCAATAATTACACAACAATTGCATAATTAAAATAGAAAAAATTAGACCAATTTTGACACCCTAGAAATAATTTTAATTAATAAAATCTAATTATATTAATTAAAATCAAAATTATTAAATATATTAAAATAAAACATTTTTATAATTAATATAAATAATAAAAAAAACGTTTTTGCCCGTTGCTCCTCGCGTGAAACGGCTCCGGCGTTACTGTAACGCTTTTGTCATTTTCTCGCGGCGTTGCAACGCGAGGTCGCGCGCTGTAACGCCGCTCTCTGCGCGCTTTCTCTCCCATAAGCGCGCGTTGCAACGCAGATGAACAAAGCGTTACAACGCCGCACCGCGCATAACAATGTGAATCCACTATTCTTTGCTCGTTTTTGCTCCGTTCTTCTCAGCAACTGCCTTGCCTCGATCAACATGGACTTACAGACTCGATTTACAATTAAATTTGCCCAAAACACCAGGCCCTTACATTGAACATTTCAATGAAAAATTGTAAATCTAAGTGCCAAAATCGAAAACATCTAATTTCGCAAAAACCGTTCATACATCTCATGCACAAAACAGTAAATCCCACCTTGTTCTTGAAAAATCCAGAACATAAATCAAGAACGCAATTGGGATTTGATACCAATTGAAGGGAATCGAAGTCCCCGCAGCGGAAGCGATTGCGAATCGCGCGCTCTTGATTTAGTTACAACGGAAAATGCAAGAACATAAAACAATAGATTAAGTATAAAAGTAAAATGGACAGCAAGAAGTTTACCTTTGAAGAACCTTTCTTCAAGTGCTCCTCTCTCTACGGTCACGATCTCAGCAACAAGAACTCGTACGATCACAACCACCACCGGATCTTCTCCGTTGTTCTTTAGGTGAGGGAGGAATGTGGGTTCCCTTTAGGAGTGGTGAGGTATTTTGTGAGAGAGATTTGTGTTTTGGAATACTTCCAACAACACAACAAGGAGGCTTGTAAAAACTTTCTCAAAGTCTTGACCTAGTTGCATCTCATGCAACTATATATATATAAGGGAATGGTATGAAAATGACCATTCTACCCCTCCTTTAATCTCTCTTTAGTATATAGTTTATATATGAATCTAATTCACATTAAAACTATATATTATATCAATTACATCATATATAATTGATATAACTCCTCATGTATGAAATTGAACACTTCAATTTCACTCCTAACTTTATACCCTCAATATTACCATGTTGAGCCAACAGAGGGATCTAATGGACCTACAGGATCATGAGCTCCAATGATGTGAGATTAATCGATCAAACTCTTTGATCCAGTTAATCAATATTCATTAACTACAAGTCACTCAACTATAGACTTGTAGCCGCACTCTCCGCATCAGTAGATATTATTGTGTCCACCGATATAGTCATTACCTATGAGTCAACCCTTCACGGTTGTTCAGTAATCACACCGGGTAAAATTACCGTTTTACCCCTGTGATTACCTCTTTGCTCTTTAAGCACCATCGATCCTCTAATGAACAACAAGTCTAAGGTCCTACCTTAGACTCATACCCCTCATAGAGGCGGGGGCCCGTTGTTCAAGATTTGGAGTCGCCTCTTAAGGGAACAACCTATCCGATTCCTCGGTAGAGGAATGAGTGAATTCCATCTTGCACGCTTAAGTTCCCGCTACTACCTACGAGGTTCTCATCACTGAAGGTAGGTTTATTGAGTCGACCACAGTGCCACTCTCACCCATACTAGTCTAAGGACAAACCCTATAAGCGGGAGTTCTTAACTTGCTCAGATTCGTGTCAAGTCACTAATGACAATCTATAAATTACTAGTCTTATCCTGTTAACGGTGTTATACTAGTTAGACTAATAATTTGCGATCCAGTCTTGTATGAACTCTTCATACAGGTAGCCCCCACTCGCATGTCAACTACATGAATGAGTTGGATTACCCCATTTGTACTAATTACAAAGTAGGTCGCATCCATGGTGTTACCAGAATGAGGTTTCCAACCTTATTCTTATACCATAGACTGTTTAGGTTATAATCTTGACGTCAACCCAAATAGTGTCCACTACACTGATTTCAAGATAAACGTTATAACCTTGGAGCTTAGTTTATTGGATTTATAAAAGCAAGACTGTAATCTTATCAAAACAAATAATACTTTATTTAATTGATCAAAATTACACAAGTTTAGCGCATAAATCCCAACAAGAGTTTGGTCAGTTAATCACATATCATTGGAGCTCATGAACTGTAGGTCCATTAGGTCCCTCCGTTGGTTCAACATGGTTATAATTGAAGTGTTCAAATTTCATACATGAGTTGTTATATCAATTGTATATGATATAATTGATATAATATATAGTTTTAATGTGAATTAGATTCACATATAAACCATATACTAATGAGAGAATAAAGGAAGGGTAGGATGGTCATTTCCATCCTATTTCCTTATATATATGGTTGCATGAGATGCAACTAAAAAAAGAGACATTGTTTGCCATTTTGTTGTGTTGTTGGAAAGGTTCCAAAGACCACAATCTCTCTCTCTCACAACATCTCATCTTACCTAAAGGGAACCCACATTCCTCCCTCACCTAGAGAACAACGGAGAAGATCAAGTGGTCATGTCTTAGTTTGTTCGTGGTTCGTGTTTCTGAGATCTTGATCGTGAGAGAAGAGGAGCACTTGAAGAAAGGTTCTTCAAAGGTACAATTTCTTGTTGTCCATCTAGTTTTATATGCTTAATCTAGTTGTTTTCGTTCTTGAATGAAATCGTTGTAACTAAATCAAGAGCGCGCGATTCACAATCGCTTCTGCTGCGGGATTCGATTCCCTTCAGAGAGAACTAAGACTTGAACGATATGTAGTTAACACACGGGGAGGATCACGTTCGAGTTAATGACCCGAATAGTATATGGATAGGGTTGGAAATGGCATCCTTGTTACACTTTGGATGCAACCCGCTTTGTATTAGATACAAACGAGGTGATCCAGCTCGTTCATTTGGTTGACATGCGAGTGGGGGCATCTTGTGCAATGAGGTTGTACAAGACCGGACCGTGAATTATTAGACCTACTGATGTAACACCGTTAACAATATAGGACTAATAACTTCGTAGATGACCATTAGTGACTCGCCCTTAATCCTGGCGCGTGTTCACGGACTTACATCTGCATGGTCCATCCTTTGACTAGTACCCTGCAGGAGGGGTGGCCATAGTTGCTCGCC
Source organism: Trichosanthes cucumerina (assembly GCA_036507285.1). NCBI lineage: Eukaryota > Viridiplantae > Streptophyta > Magnoliopsida > Cucurbitales > Cucurbitaceae > Trichosanthes > Trichosanthes cucumerina. Next base: position 76,254,652 of record CM071835.1, on the reverse strand, counting down.
CAATATGCCTACCTTCTTGGGGGACAAGACCACATGGGGAGCTGAGAACTTACCTACGCAATAAGGAATTCACTCGTTCCCGATTTTGGAAAACTAGAGGGGTTGTTCCCTTAAGTGTTGTCTCCAGAGCTTGGACAACAGGCACCCACCATCTCAATGGCTCGATAGGGATGTTGTTTATGGTTGAACCATGTAACGTAGTTGTTCATTAGAGGAGCAGTGGGACTTAAGGAGTAAGAGATAGACACAGGGGTAAAACGATAATTTTACCCAGCTATGACTACGAATAACCAGTGAAGGGTCGACTCACGGGCATTTGTTATATCGATGGGAGTGCAGCTACGGGCTTTAGTGGAGTGTTACGGTAGCTAATGAATGTTGAATAACTGGGTCAAAGAGTTTAGCAGGTTAATCTCAGAACATTGGAGCTCGTCATCTGTAGGTCCATTAGGTCCATCGGTTGGCTCAAATTGGACAAATTAAGGGTTTTCAATTTGGTGTGGCTTTGAAGTGTTCAAATTCATTAATTGTTTATTTATGTCATTTATATGTGATATAATTGATATAATATATAGTTTGATGTGAATGAGATTCATAATAAACTATAGTATAACCTAATTGATTAATTAGTGCTAAATTGGAGAAATTGAATTGAGAAAAATTGAATTTGATTCAATTTAAAATTCCACAATCATGCAAATGAGATTTGTATAATAAGGTATGAGATACCTTATATTATGTGATATACAAATATGATTTGCATATCATATGGTTGTGGTAAAATGGTGAATTGGTAGAGATTTTAACTCCACCACACACCATTATAAATAGATGCTTACAAAGGCATCTCACAAGACAAGCTTTCATTTTTTCAGAAAATCACATCCAAATGAAAGATCTCTCTCTCAAAAGCTCTATCTCAATTCTCACATTTCCTCTCCAAACCCAAAACGAAAGGGAGTCCCACAACTCTCGCTCAACCTCCTGAGAACAACTGAGAAGACTCTTTGGAAGTGTCTTGTCGTTCGGATCGAGGAACGAGTTCGTAGAGTTCGTTGGATCGAGAGAGATCGTGACCGGATGAGAAAATACTGAAGAAGTGTTCTTCAAGAGGGTTAGTAACAGTTTTCTTCTGTTTTCTTCTCATTTTTAAACATGTTTAACCTAGGATGTATGAGATATGTTCGGTTTTAAGAAAAATGAAACACAACGAAACAACGATGTTTCGCAACATCTTCCACTGCGGGAAATCAATTCCCTTCATCTATTTGGTTCAAGAGTATCTAATAAAATCTTGAATTTTCAATTTTGCATAGGTCCCTCTAATCGGGTCTTAACCTTTTAATTTTGTGTCAAATAGATTCCTAATTTTTAAATTTTGTGTCTAATTGATCTTGGTCCTAGACTTATTCGACATTTTTTAAAATTCATAGATTTATTCAACACAAAATTTAAAGTTTAGGGTTCCCTTAGATATCAAATATAATTTTTAATTTTTAGAATGATTTATCTAATAAATCATTCCAAAAATTTTAAATTTGTCAAGTACTTATTCGACATGAAATTGAAAGGTCAAGAACCCATTAAAGATTTTAAAAGTTCATTGGGCTAATAGATACAAAGTTAAAGATTTAAAAAGTATTATTTGATACTTTTAAAAATTAAGAAACTAAATAGCACAAACTTGAAAGTTTAGGCACTCAATTGATAATTTAACCAAATTTATAGATTTCAAATTTGTTCACACTTGATTTCAATAAAAATAGAAACGAGACACATGTAAATAAATGAATTTATATTATATTAATTTTGTGGGTGTGGTACAATCTCTAATTTGTTCCTCTGATTCTTTCTCTCTCTCAAGTGTAATTCACGTGAGGGTTTTGCATCTTATTCTCAGACGTAGATTTGATTTCAGGGCTTCACAACTTGTTCCCAAACGTAGATTTTGTTGAGAGTTTTGCAGCTTGTCCTCGAATGTGAATTATTTTTAGGGTCTTGCAACTTGATCCCGATCTTCAAGTTGTTTGAGGGCTTTGCAGCTTGACCTCGATCTTTAAGTTGTTCAAAAGTTTTGTAACTTGTTCTCGAACGTAGATCTGATTTGAGGGCTTCAAGCTTGTTCTTGAATGTAAATTTAATTCGTGGACTTCGCAACTTGTTCTGAATGTGAATTTGTATCGAGGGTTTTGCAGCTTGATCTCGATTTTCAAGTTATTCGAGGTTTTTGCAGCTTGTTCTTAAACGTAAATTTGTCTGAGGGCTATGCAGCTTGTAAATTCGAGAGCTTTGCAGCTTGTTCTCGAATGTAAATTTGTCTTGGGGGCTTTGCAGCTTGTTCTCGAGTGTGAAGATGCAATGAATCTCGAAGAAGTGTTCTTGATCTTCGATGCAACGTTCTTTGTCCAGGAAGTGTTTGTTCTTCAGAAGTGTAGAGAGTCTTCTAGCCTTTGTGATAGAATTCTCTCTGATTTTCTTTTTGGAGTTTCCAACTTCTTAACCCTTGAAATTAAGGGAGAATCTCCCTATTTATAGAGCCCTAAGTGGGATTGGAATTGACCATTGGTCTGTGTCTATGGTTGACCTTGGGTTTGAACCTTCTGGTTTGATTGACTTTGGACCTAGTCCTTTGGGCTTGGGCTTTGACGGATCTCTGTCTTCGATTTCGGCTTTGTGTAGAGTTGACCCAAATTTCATATAACCCAATTGTAGATATAGATTTTCCTTAATTTAATGTTGGGATATTTAAATTTAATTAATTCCTAATTAAATAAATAACTTTATCACTAACTTAAAACGATGACATGACAATTTGTGATTGGTCAAAATGTGTATTCCTATACTGATGTTAGATAAGAAATTTGAACAATTTTAAGGGAAAGTTAAATTATGTTTTATCTACTCAATTATAAGTTAAATTAAATAAAGTGCCCTTGAACCATAAAATTGGTATCAAATTAATGCCCCTAAATTGTTCCAAAGGTTCATTTTAACTCTTTATTGAAAAAAAAAGAAAAAGAAAAAGAAAAAGTTCATTTCAATCCTGAAAATTGTCAGTTGACCTTCTCGTATTGAAATGAAAACAAACTTCCTCTTCATTTGCCTCACAATCTCCCGAGTCCCGCCAAGAACTGGAGTCTCCTAGTGTGTTTAGAATAACTGACGAAAAAAATGTTTCGTTTGAACAAAATTGATTTTTCAATAAGCATGCTCCATTGAAAAAATAATAATTTAAAGTGTGTATAGTACAACTTATTGAATCATTTTATGTGGTTAAAAGTAGTTTTAAAAAATCTTAATAAATAGTACTCCTTATTAAATCTACAAAAACTATGTAATAAAAATAAATGGCAAAAAAACATTTTTGACCTTTGTACTTTACAGATTGTATCAATTTTAACCTTAAACTTTTAATTCTATCAATTTCAACCTCAAACTTGACAGATTGTGTAAATTTTAACTATAGACTTTCAATTTAATCAATTTAAACCTCAATCTTGTCAGATTGTATCAATTTTAACTCTAAAACGTTTTAATTTTATCAATCTAAACCTCAAACTTGAATAACTGTATCAATTTACACCCTCGGTTAAGTTTTTGTTTCCATCACCGTTAGAAAGGTTCTCCACATGGGCAGACCTACATGTGCCCCAAAATTTTGAATTTAGTACCCTAAAGTATTGAAGGGTTGACTTTAAAAAAATAACAACAAATAGTTATATTATCGTATAATACACTCAAGTTTAACAAGTTGGGCTTTGTCTCAGTGGTAGAATGTGTTTCTTTATTGCACTTGTGTCCAGATTTGAGTTCTACTGCAGGCTTTTCTTTTTTTGTTTTTTGGTTTAATTTTATTAATTCTCCTTTTTCCCCTTTTTTATACGTTGCTTTGTTTTTTTTTTGGAAAAATTAAATATTATGTTCTTAACCTATTCAATACAATTATTCAAATTTAGTTAGGAAGTCAAGTATACCTACCTATTGTTATCGTCGATAAGTTTTTAAGTCAACATAATATTGTGTTCAAACTGATCTTTTTGTGATTTTTTTATTATATTTATTAAAATAATTTGTCAGCCCCCCCAAACATTAGTATTTGGGTCCACCCCTGGTTCTCCACACATGCTCAAAGTCACATCTTGCCTAATGATATGTACTTGTTTGTTATTTTTTTTAAAAAAAAATCACCTAAAAAATTATTAAATCATTGCATATTGGGTTGCAACTATCATGAAAACACGAACTCGACCCTTGAAAGTAGGACCCACACAAAAGCAAATGGACTATTGTGTTTCTCTTGCATTTGGTATTGCATGATACCAGCGACGACGAGTGTGAAAAACATCCCAATGGTGATGTCATTGAAGGCAATAATGACCATGGTGATTTTGTTGACTTCGATGGTGGGGGATTTTAGTTTGACTAAAATGGGGAAGAGAACTGGAAATGCGATGGTGAACATAGTGGCACCCATGAACATAATGAATTGGTCATAACCAACCTTATTAATTTTATCGATAGTCTTATGAAAGGACTAAAGTGAAAATGATGTTGGAGAGGAAGGAAACAAAGATTCTAGCGAGGGAGATTTCAAAATCCTTATTTCTATTGTGATAGATGGAGGACAAATTAAGCTCGAGATTGACGAGAAATTAAAAAAAAAAATCAATATTGACGACAAATTCAAGAATGAAAGTACTCCATTGAGAAGAAATTTGGTGCAAAGTTTTAACCGAGGGTGTAAATTGATATACTTATACAAGATTGAGATTTAAATCATGAAATTGAAAGTTTATGGTTAAAATTAATACAATCTGCCAAGTTTGAGGTTTGAATTGATTAAATTGAAAGTTTAAGATTAAAATTAATACAATTTATCAATTTCGAAAGAAGAAGAAGGGGAACCCCGCTAGAACCTGGCAAAGTCGACAATAGATTCAATAGTTGGGGATCTTGCTAACAATGAAACTCCTGACCAACAATGATATAACCGAGTATCCTCTCCTCCCTTCTGGCCATTGAAAGCATTCCTATTGTTCTTAGGATTCGTTCAAAAGAGCATTTCTCTAATCTAATGTCATGCCCTGAGTCCCAATCTCCTAATGCCCGTACTCCAACAACTAAATGGCATCCCTGATTGTCTTTCCCTTCAAAGATCGGATTCTTCCTCTCGGATTCTTTCACTTAGAGTAATGAATCCAGTGAAAGACGAGGAAACGCTCTTAAAAAATATAGTATATAGTAATATTTTATGAAAAATATTTGTTAGGAAAATGTTTAAACTTGAAGAGATTCCAAAATCTAAAGGATCGTCCATATCACAATCAACTAACAAAAATTAGGCTAAAGCTCTAACAATGTTAACCCCATATTGGCCACTCAACCTATATAGCATATATCATCAGGGAGAAAATAATTACACCATTGTGTCGATGAATGTTGGTGTGTTTAATAACTTCCTGGACCATTATGTTTCGCAAATAACTTAAAAATGTAAGGATTAGAATGAAAATTTTGAAAAAATAGTTATAGGATTGAAGGCTTTTATATAATTTAGACATAAATAAAATAAGCAAATAGTCGTCACTTCTTCTTATGGACAAGTTCAAGCTCTAGTTGGGAACCAATAAAATAGGCCAACTATCAAATTATTTTTATGATTGTTTATTATCATGTTGCAACTATACTATTTCTTATCCAACCCTTTTAAGCTCTCCAACTTACCAACTTAATGATGCATTATATTTAATAAATTTAATGGATATTAGATATCCTTAACCATGTTGACAAAAAATTTAATTAATTAATAAAATATTTGTGTGAGTGAGAGAGAAAGAGGGAATACATTAACTTCAAATGTTATGTACATGTCATACATAGTATTTAAATTGAGTTATCAATGTTGTAGAAACATCTAAGATAAGATGTCACTATGAACGCAACTTAATTGATATAAAATTTATATCCTCAACTAAGAGATAAGAAATTCAAATATTTAATCTCATATAGTATAAAAAGAAAAGACAAGATAGAATATAAAAAATTAGAAGTAAATATACAAATATTGCATTATAACTACTATAATAATGGGAAAATTTTTAGGGCACTTGCATGAATAGCAAAAAAATATATAAATATTGCACCCATGTTACTCCTTAATTCAATTTGCAAAAATAGCAAAAAAAAAAAAAAAAACTCAACCCAAATGGATGGCGTGCAAAGTCAAACATACCCTTATATTTTTCGCGCGCATTTTTCAATCTGAAGTATATTAATAGCCTATCAATAGTCTATCAAAAACATACTTATCAGTAGTCTATCAACAACATACTAATGATGTACTTATGATATACTATTGATATACTAATGATATACCTAAAATGAAATCTACTATTGATATACTACTGATATACCAAATATAAATTATATCAGATATACTGTTGATATACTACTGTATCTAAAAAACTATTGCTATATTTACAAATACCTTCTCCGTGTTGTTCAATATCGAGAAAATCATTAGTCTATCAACAATTTTTCTAATATATCAACGATATATCTAACAAAAAAATAACTGCAGTGATATACTACTGATTCTGTTGATTTCACTAATATTAAGCATATATCAATGTGATATACTACTGATATACTTTATTTAGTATATCAACATTATATCACAAATGAAGATTTATGCTTGATAGTGATTTATGCTGACATACTTTATTAAGTAATATTAAGTATATCAATGGAATCTCAAAATCTATTGCTAGATTTACAAACGTCCTCTTTGTGTTTTCAATATCGAGAAAATAAGTAGTTTATCAATAATAGATCTGATATACCAATGATATATCCAACCAAAAAGTAACTACATGAATGATATAATATATGTTGATTTCACTAATATTAAGTATATATCAGTGTGATATATTAACGATTTACTTCATTTAATATATCAACGATATATCACAAATGGTGATTTATGCTTGACAGTGATTTATGCTGATATATTTCATTCATTAATATTAAGTATATCAACGGGATCTCAAAAAATATTGCTAGATTTGGAAATGTCCTCACGTGTTTTTTCAATATCGAAAAAATCAGTAGTTTATTAACAATAGATCAGATATACCAATGATATATCTAACCAAAAAATAACTAATAACCACTGATTTCACTAATATTAAGTATATATCAGTGTGATATACCACCAAAATACTTTATCTAGTATATCAACGATATATCACCAATAGTGATTTATGCTTGATAGTGATTATGATGATATACTTTATTCAGTAATATAAAGTATATCAACGGGATCTCAAAAGCTATTTGTAATGTCCGACATTTCAGGTAGAGTAAATTTCAGGTTATGCTTTTAAATTTCCGGTAGAATTCATAATTTAAAACCAAATTGGATTGTTATATCTTATTGTGTGAGATGTGTTATTATATTAGTAGATATATGTATATGAAGTTAATTAAGAGTATATCAATAACTCGCATATGATATATGTTCATTTCACTAATATACTAATAATATACTAAATGTTAGGTATATTAGTGAAATAAACATATCTAAAATGAAGTACATTAGTGATATACTAATACGCAAAATATCCCTAACTTGCTACGCAAAATATCCCTAACTTGCTACGGATATATAGGATGTATATCATTCTAAATGATATACCTAAAAAAAGGGTATCCATAGTATCAGTAATATACTATTAACATACTTCGTTTTGAGGTATATATTGGTATATAAAAATAAAGTATATCAGATATACTTCTGATATACCAATATAAAGTATATCAGATATACCAAATGTAAAGTATATCAGATATAATACTGATATACCTACTGCTACACCAATGGGAGTAAATCTAGAATAATAAAAAACGAAAATCAGATTTTAAAAAATTTGCTAGATTTGTAAATCTAAAAAATCATAACTAAGTTTGCAAATTTGATAATATTTTGTGTTGCCCATTACAATTCTCCAAATTTTTAATACAAAAGTGCTTCTAGAGAGTTGACAAAGGGTTATAGGTGGTCTGTCATTTTCAAGAAGAATAAAAAAAAATTGGCATGAACAACTATATAAATTCTCAACTAGAATTTTAGAACTTTGAAGACTCCTAAAAGTTGAAGGAAAAAAAACCTTTTAAACATATTTTTTTTTAGGCTCTACAAAATCTAAGTATAGATTACCTAGTTAAGAGGTTTAAAATCTTACCCACACATTATTGGATTAACAAATCTGACCAACAAACAAATGGTTTAAAATTCACAAAAAAAAAAAAAAACACCTAAAACTAATTTGACAATCACAATATAGAAAAAAAACAAGGTAACAATACCATTTTGATCTTTGTAGTTTTAGCATTGTTCCATTTTGATCACTATACTTTCAAATGTCCAAATTTAGTCCTTGTACTTTTAATAAAACTTTAATTTGGTCCCTATTATTAGTTTATTGTTGATTTTTCTTTAAAAAAAAAAATATACTCTATTAGCTTTTCATGATTTACAAATTTTGAAAGTATGTTCATATTATATTCAAATTATTACGATAATTAACCAATTTTGATAAAATTTAATTTCAAGTTTATATAAGAATCAATTCTAAGCTTTATTAAAAGTATAGAGACTAAAATTGAAAACTTGAAAGTATAAAGACAAAAAATGAAACAATGCTCAAAGTAGAAATTACATGGACTAAAATAATATTTTTAACGTGAAGAAAGATTTAGAAATCTATCTTATAGGTTATAAGTTTAAATTTTCATTATCTATATTTAAAATCTCTTTTAAAGAAAACTATTTTGTGAGAGCCCAAAAATATTTTAGAAGGAAAATGGCATAATCAAATAACCCTCAAACTTAATTAACATTGGAGTTGTCCCAATCATTATATCTATCAAGTTTTCCATTTGTTAGTCTCTATTATAAAGGCCAATTCGACAATATCATAATGGATAAACACTTATTTCTATCCTAAATTTTGTTTTTGTACTTCTAAATTTAGTAACAATTTAGTTATTAAGATAACTTATATTAGATCCACAAATTTCAGCTTTAAACTAGCATATTATTAGGCATAAAAAGTTCATACAATTAGGAGTCAATTTCCAATTAAACCCACCAAACATTGTATATCTCAACTGAGCTATCTTGGGGACGGGGAATCAAACACATGACCTCTTGATCATAAGTCATACTTGATGCCAGTTAAGCTATACTTTTGTTGACAAGAAAACGATAAATATTAAATCTTAATCTACCTTAAAAAAAACAAAACTCAGATTCAAACTTTACTCCAACAATTTAGTTTTATTTTGTTATTGAATGTTATAATTAAGTACGCAATAATTACTATAATTGAACTTAAAAAAAAAACTAATATAATTGAGAGATGATTTGTATAATTTTCTTTAGTTAAATATATAAGTATAATATAAGTTCAAAAATATCGGCACCCACATTGCATATAGATAAAATTGCCTACGATTATTATGAAAAAATGTTTATAATCTGATCCATTTTATAGTCTTCAAGTTGAACTAGTTGCGGTGAGGAATGTTCAATGCATACTTGTATATATTTAAATAGAGAAATTCACTTTGCAATTAAAATTCGTTGAGTAGTTGCATTCAAGAACACGGAAACTCAAATTAAAAAAATATTACATATTGAAAAGGAAAGAAAACATTACCATTTTCTTTTTCTATTGTGGCTCTTATAAACCCTTTAAAATTTTTTTTTACATTGTATTGATGTGGCAAACATTTTGACTTCATTTTAAAGAAATAACATATCTATATAAGTAAGTTATGTATAGACCCTTGCCAAAAAAAAAAAAAGTTATATAGCTATAGAGTGCAAACAAATTTGAGAGAAATCAAATGGAGGTAAGGGTAGGCAGCAACGAGATTCATTTCAAATATGAAATGAATCCCAAATCATTTAAGAGTTGGATTCGGGAAAAGGATGAGGGTGACACCGAGAATGATGAGAACACGGGCGAAAACGAAGATAAGGAAGAGATTGAGAATGGAGATGATGCTGACGAAGATGGAGATGAAAATGATGAGGTTGAGAATGTAGATGGGGACAAAGATGAGCATAAAGACGAGGATAAGAATAAAAACGAAGTAAAAAATGAGGATGAGGATGAAGATGAAGTCACAGAAGATTTGAAGATCAATGTGAATGAGGGAAAGAAGGATGATAAAAAGAAGGGGACAAAGGAGAAGAAAGAAGAGGTTGAGAAAGAGAGGAAAAAGAAGATAAAGAAGCCAGATGATGAGGATGAGGAGAAGGAGAAGAAGAAGACAACATGTTGCAATATTTCTTTTCTTTTTAGTTGTTAAGAATTCATTGAGATTTGCTAGATACTTAAGTTTTTGGTTTCTAAAAAATTAATTTCCTTGTTTTCTTTGAAGTATCTTCTATGGGTTGTTTGAGGTGTTGTGTGAGTTATAATAATATGGGTTATCATAGTCTATGAATTATTATAGTTTGTGGGTTATTATAGTCTGTAGAATCATATAATATTATTTAAAATGTTGAGTATTATAGTTTAGGATTATAATAGTATGTGTTTGGAGTGTAGGGTATTCCACAAGTTATAATAACACTGGTTATTATAACTTGTGCCCCAAATACGCCCTTAGAGATTTGTCATTTATGTGTTATGGGGTTTCTTTTCACTATTTCTGCCACCCGTTTGAGGCAGACACACTTATATTTGATATGTATGTTGATTATGAGAAATAAAACTTCATTGGTTGCCTTCATTCCCAAGAGCTATCCTTAAGCAATTATTGTATTAGTTTTTGCATGTATTAGAAACGTTCAAGACTGATTACAAAACTTGTGAAGTGGTCTAAATCAAGATGAGAAACTTTTTTTGTATAATTTTTTGGTCATTGATGAAAGAGGTAATACGAGTTCTGAGTATTGATCCCTTGTGTTGATTCTATTATTTATGATCTTCTGTATTTGCTAGAGTTAAGGATTCACATCACCAAAATGGTTTTTATTTTTGGTTGTAAGTGAAATTGAAAATGGAAAACGGTGAAAAGGAAAATTGTTATTTGTTGTGTTGTTGGAATTTTTGGAAAAGAGGAATTTTTTGTCTAAACAAGATAGTTAAAAAAAAAAAGTAAATCCCCCTTATTTTTTTTCCTTCCCTCATGTCTCTTTTTAGTTTTTTTTTTTTTGGTTTCTCCCTCTCTTTGTTCTTACACAAGAAAACCTCTCCTCTTCATTGATTTTGTTTTCTTCTTTCTCCCGCCTGATACCATCGTTGGCAGTCTCTTCTCTCTTGTTTCGTTTGTAAGATAAGTTTTGCAGTCATTTGCAAATTAGGATGGTTTACAAATTTTAAGAGAGCATGGAAAATTTTCAAACTTTAGAACAAAGTTCGAAAGTTTTCTGACGCCCTTTGATTACAATATCAAAGTCTTTTATAGAGTACTCCAGATTTGAAATTACAATTGAAAGCAAAAAACTAAAAGATAAGATTCAATCCGGCAGGACAGTACCCCTTACTTGATTGATAAGACAAAAGATAAAATAATTACAAAAGACGAAAGATACGAAATGTTAAACTTACATAATTGTACAACATACTGGTAAAAGATAAAGATGACAAAAGATAATTATTACAAAACACAAAAAAAACTTTAATAATTGCACATGTTCCCACACCATCTTTTGTCGTATCCCTTTATTAAAGTAACTTTAATAAAGATGATAATAGTAGTTCTTATCTAATAGGCTTGAATATTATGTCAAATCACTTTTCAGGCGTGAAGGCAAGGTATACTGACCAACAAATTTACTACTCATCTCAAGATTTACTACTAGGACTACACACCGCAACAGTCTTTCGCATCAGTCCTTTATAGTGCATCTTCATAATTTTCTTCTCCTACGAGTTTTGGACATTATCTTTATGTTCTGATGTGGAGTTCTGATTTATAATTTACAACATATTTTATTGTACAACACTTTTTTTAATTAATTTTTTTTAATTTTTAATTATTTATTTTTTTAGATTCACATTGGCTGGGAATCTAGGAATGAATTATTGAGGTCATACTTATCATTTTCGTCTGCGTCAGAGTTTTGTGGAAAAGATGAGGATGCAATTGATGTAGCTTGATTCAGTACCTTCTGAAAATCTGTCGCTGTTGTTGTTTGGGCCAAGGCAACTAACAACTTGGATTTTGGAATTCAACATTTTTCTTCTTTGAAAGGTCTTGGAGATAGCCATTATCGGCAAACCACTGTTTTACTTCTTTAATTCCTGCGTGGAAAAAGTTGTACTTGTCCCACCATTTGATTTGTAAGATTTTGACAAGTTGTTTGTAATAAGTGTATGCATTGATTTGAAAATTCCAACAGAATATCTAGGGAGTTTGAAAATATAAATAAAAATGCATTGTAAGAGAGAATGCATTTTTGTATATTGTTTGAGAAAAATAATGGAATAATTCATGAATAGGAACATGGAAGATTTCTTGAGAAGGACAGAAAGTCTTCCACCATTTGATGAACCGAAAAGGATATTTGATTTTATAAGCATTTTGGCAGAATTAAATAAACCATGAATGGGTGAATTTTTGTACCACATTACCTTGTACCAAGCTTCAATGGAATCTCGGTACGAGTATGTTTGTGGATTGAAAGGCTTGGAGAGTGTTCTTTCTGTAAAGATACTTTGATTCAAATTAGTAGGATTGATGACTTTGAAAATTTTTAGATTTGAATAAGCTATTTTTGAAGGGTCGTTTCTGTCAGGGATATGAGTTATCTCGACAGATTTTTAGTCTACAAGAATAAATTCATAATATTTTCTCCTTTTGATTAAGGATTTTGGAATGAAATAGAATCCTTGAGGATAAATATTTTGAACAATTTCAATTATCGAACTTGCATCAAATTAAGATTCGACAATTGGCTTGGAGATTTGAAGTGATTTTCTAAAGTAGTTTTTTATTTTTGGGTTTTGGGTTTTGGAATAAACCTTTTTAGAGGATTGACTGGTTCAACAAAGGTTGTACGGATTGAAGATCCCTGTTGAGATGAAGAAGGTGTAGAGGGAGAGACTAAAGGTCTCATTAGTGTAACGACCGTAGGTCATATGAGAGAGGTTGATGGCCTCGGAGGTGGAGTTAATAACTCCATTGAATCTCTGGTTTGAATAAATGCGCTTCTTATTCTTGGGTGATTCACTTGAGTGAAACCGAGATGCATAGTGTATTGATCTGCGCTCATGGGAGCTACAGATTTTGAAGAGGAGGATGGGCATTTGCCCATTGAGGAGGAGGTTTTGCCTCGCTGATCACTCATTTATTTCGAAATAGAAAGAAAAGAAGTTTTCTTTGTGTGAAATTCCCTTGAGAGATAATCAACAAGGAGGTTTTGAACTCATTTTATAGGTAAAATTTGAAAATCAAAGGATGACAAGATAGCTTGCCACCTTGCAAAAATTTGTTTTGAAACAAGATTTTTTACATCTTTCTGATCTAAAACAAATTTAGAGGCTCTTGAATCCGTTTTAATTGTAAAATGTTTATTAATTAAATCTCCTTAAACTTTTGTACACATAAAACTATTGCTAAAATCTATTTTTTAACTGTTGAATAATTTTTTTGAGTACTATTCCAAATTTCATAATGAAATCTAATAATAGATTCTTTGTTATCAACACACTGTTTTAGGCGGAATTCCTCCATATCCTATATCGGATGCATCAAATTCCACTATTAAATTGGCTTTTGGATATATCAAACTTAAACAGGGAATTGATTTGACTAAAGCTTTAATTGATTTGACAGCATTTGTATGTTTATCTGTCTATGGTTCTGGATTCTTTTTTAACTTTTGAAAAAGTGGCTTACATATAGGCATTAGGTTTTGAATAAAGTCTGAAACATAATTAAAGCAACCTAAAAATCATTGCAACTGGAATTTATCTAAAATTTGATAAAAGGAAAATTTGAGGTGAATTCTATTGACCTTTGAATTGGTTTTATTAAGCCTAAATGAATATCAAATCCTAGAAATCGGATTTGAGTTTGAAAAAGTTTAATTTTTGGAAGTAATACTACTAAACAATTTCATTTAATAATATCAAAAAAAATATTAAGATGTTTGAAGTGTTGTTCTATATTTTGAGAAAATATCAACACATCATCGATATAAACAATTGAAAATCCTTGAAAAGGGTTGAATATATCATTCATAATTTTTTGAAATTCTGACGGAGCATTTTTCACCCAAATGGCATAACATTCCATTCATATTGGCCAAAAGGGACATTGAAAGCGATTTTGTAACGGTCTTTCCCATAAATTTGTTTTTGCCAAAATCCTGACTTCTTTTTTGCAATGAGTAAATAATTCATAATTCATTTCAATTGGCCTAGCTTTGGTTGGAATTTTTCCTTCATTGAAATCTTTGATATAAGGGAGATTGACTATGTGTTGTTTTCTTTTCCAAAAGGCATTTGGAAGATTTGAACAAACTTCTTTTTCTAATTTTTTTTAAAATTAGATATTGTTGGGTTTTATATGCCATAAAACTCATAGTTTGTAAATAATGTTCTTATTAAATCATTAAAGAGTTATTGTTGTTAATAAAAGTTATTGTTCATTATTTACTATCTTGCCCTTTTATTAACTTTAAATCCAATAAACTAACATCTAAGGTTGTAATATGTCTCTTGTACTGTATGTAGTGTACATATAAGGATCTCAGTTCGAGATACAACCTAAAGGGTCTATAGTAAGGGGATAAGGCTTGGGTACCTTACCCTGGTAATACTATGGATATGACCCACTCTATATTTGATACAAACACAGTGATACTAATGTGTTCGTGTAGATGACATGTGAGTGGCGATATCCTATGTAATGAGATTGCATAAGACCAAACTGCGAAATAGTAACCACTAGATGTATACCCGTTGACGAGTTAGGTTTCTATTTCATTAGGATACCCAAGTAACTTAATCTTAATCCTGAGCAGGTTATGAACTCCTATTTGCGAGAGATTGTGCTTTGACTAGTATGGGTTAGAGTGGCCAGATTCGCCGACTAAATAAGCCTACCTTCTTGGGGACACGACCGAGCAGGCAGTTGGGGACTTAACCTAGCAAGAAAGAATTCACTCTTTCCCGCCTGTTAGGGTTAGTAAATGAATGTTCCGTTAAGTGGTGTCTTCGAGACTTGAACAAAGGGAACGACCCTCTCATTGGCCCGAGAGGGACTTCTGTTTTCTGGTAGGACCACAAACAAATTGATCATTAGAGGAGCGCAAGAACTTAAGGTAAAAGATGTAACTTAGGGGTAAAACGGTAATTCCGCCCAGCTGGTGTTAAGAACATTCGTGAAGGATTGACTTGCTGTTATTGGTCAACATCTGTGGACACAGAAATATATCTGCATGAGAAGACTGCAATTTCGGGATTTTAGTGGATTGATCTCGCAGTTAACAAATGTTGATTAGGAGGTTAATGAGGTTGACCGAATAATCTCGTATCGTTGAAGCTTCTGATCTATAGGTCCATTAGGTCAACCTTCTAGCTCGTAAAGGATTGTTAGATCGTTTGAATTTGAAATGTTCAAATTAAATTAGGGAATAAATATTAATGTATAAAGATATATTATAATATAAAATTTTAGAACTTTATATTATAAATTTAATATGAATATGATTCATATTAAATTATATGAGAGAATTAATTATTTGAAAGAGTTTTAATATTAATTTTATATGTGAATGAGATTCATATTTAAAAATTATAGGTTAAAATTTAATGTGCATAAGATGTACATTAAAACTATAGGTTAAAGGGAAAATTGATTAAATATGATTTAATCATTTGTATAAAATATGAGATATTTGATTAAATATGATTTAATCAAATATTAATATAATTACATTAGTTTATTTATATTAATTTAATTAATTAACTTGATTAATTTTAAATTAATTAAAATTTAAAGAGGGGAACGTGTCAAATACATGTTCTCCCTCCACTTTCCCCCTCCCTCTCCCTTATCGATACATATAGAGGGAGATGAGGAGTTTTTTGATCGATGAAACAATGGTAGCCATGGTGAATTGCTGGAAAAATTCTCTCTCTCGCACATATTCCCTTCCTCTACCAATAGTTGGAATCCTTCCCAGCAAGGATTGTTCTAAGTAGAACTCAGAGTCATAGAAGGTTTTCATGTTGGTAGTGTTCTATTATACAGAGGAGAAGAATTTTGTTGGTGTTGTTGTACTATACATTTTCGAGAAGCAAGGAGTTGTTGTGTGAAAACTAAAAAGGTAATTTACTAATTCCTTTTAGTTGAAGTTATATACAACATGTGTTTAATTGCTTTAATCCATGCTTAATTGGTTTAATATGCTTATTTATGTATTTTTGTCAATATATGGGTTTTTGGAGTAAACTAAAACAATGAAGCAAATTACGTTCCAATTACCATATTTTCGCTGCTCATAAGGATTCGATTCCCTTCAATTGGTATCAAAGCAATGCTTCTTTGATTTTGGTTGAAACAAAATTGCATTGGTTAGGTGGGAAATTGCATTTTGGTTGTTGTTAAACTTTTTAGGACAAAGTTGGCCTTAGTTTTAATTTTGATTTGATCAAATTAATGTAAAGGCCCCTGCGTTTTTGGGCAATTAAGTGCAATATTGAGTCTGTAATAGAGTTATTGTGTCATTCGTGATAAAATGAGGCAATTCGAATGAGATTCGAGTGCAAATTGATTTATTGGAGTTGCTGTTTTTCGAAAGAAAAGCTGCTAGTAGAAGCTAGAGCGTTGCAACGCCCCTTGTGGCGTTGCAACACCATTCATCAGCATTGCAACGCTGATGGTTCCTATCGATAAGGAATCCAGGGGGTGCCGGCATTGCAACGTGATCTCATGGCGTTGCAACGGCAACCCGATGTTGGACGCGAGCGAGAGGGAGGCGGCGTTGCAACGCCGTGCCATTGGTTGATTGAAGCAGATTGGTTCAGTATTGGTTCGAGCGGTTCGGGTCGTTGTTGGTCCAATTATATGGAAAATGAAAAGCATGGAGCATGAAATTACTTAGTTCAATATAAAGTGTTATATTATTTAAGTAATTTGCATGATTCAAAGAGTTGAATGACAATGTATTTCCAATTGGAATTTAATTGTTGGAAATTTCATATAGTTTTTTGTCCTTGGTTAATTATTAAAATTTACAAAAGTTATAAATGGGTTTTAGAAACTATAACCTATAACAAAGAAATGCATGCAAACATAACAACTTCGGTAAAATGAAATTAGTTTTAAAATGTTTAAAATTAATTAGACCTAAGTTTAATTTCTAATAGGATTAGAAATTAGTCTTACATAGTATTTTAAATAGTTTAAAATATAGTAGGACAATAGGACATTGGTTATAAGGGACCTCTATCGGTGATGTTCTGTCTAAGGTTGGGGGTACTTAAGCTGACGGTTAACGGAACACCTCCTACCTAGGAACTGACCTGGAGCCTAAGTTCAATTGACCATAATCCTGTTAGCATGCATTATATCTTGGTAATTAAATTGTTTATTTCACCTAGACATAAGTATAAACGACCTAGTTATAACAGTTATAGTAGACATAGACTTAGATAAATTCTTTTAGCCCGAATCCAAGTAAGTTAAACCTATACTCTAACTTTAGGAACTTCAGTGGGAGAAAACAAGATATCCGCATCGAGTTTATTCTCACGTCCTCAAGAGTTCACATCGTGAGTTCCATGCTCGTCTACGCAATGTCAATAGGGCGTCCCTATACAGTAAGTGTTTGCATGATTCAATACCAAGGTGAATGGAGGAAGTATCCATAGGAAATGGGAGAAGGGTGTGTGTCAACATATTCTACGGTCTCCTTCATTAGGTCCCACTGTGAGATTTCTATAGTCCGCCTGCTAGGTTGCCCTAGAGCAACCAAATCCGACGGAGGGCCTGACTGTAGGGAACAGACACCACAAACTCTCGAAATGGATAGAGTCTCTTAGGTAATTTTTTAATTGTTGTCTTTCTTAATAGTAGCCTGTTAGCTAGGACGTATTGGTAAATGGTAGGGTTGTTGGGATTTATGCCCTACACTTGTGTAATTTTGATCAAATAAATAAAGGGTTATTTGTTTTGATAAAATTATATTCTTGCTTTATAAATCCAATAAACTAAGCTCCAAGGTTATAATATATCTTGAACATCAGTGTAGTGGACACTATTTGGATTGTGTTCAAGAATATAACCTAAATGGTCTATGGTATAAGAATAAGATTAGAAACCTTATTCTGGTAAACACCATGGATGCGATCCATTTTGTAATTAGTACAAATGAGGTAATCCAACTCATTCATGTGGTTAACATGCGAGTGGGGGCATCCTGTATGAAGAGTTCGTACAAGACCAGACTGCAAATTATTAGTCTAACTAGTGTAACACCGTTCACAGAATAAGACTGATAATTTATAGAAGGTCATTAGTAACTCGACCTGAATCTGAGCAAGTTAAGAACATCTGCTTATAGGGGTTTATCCTTAGACTAGTATCGGTGAGAGTCGCCTGTAGCCGACTCAATAAGCCTACCTTCTCAGGGATAGAATCTCGTAGGTAGGTAGAGACTTAACTGTGCAAGATGAAATTCACTCATTCCTACACTAAGGAATTAGATAGGTTGTTCCCTTAAGAACTGACTCCAGGTCTTGAACAATGGAGCCCCGCCCTCTATGAGGGTATGAGTCTATGGTAGGACCTTAGACTTGTTGTTCATTAGAGGATCAGTGGTCCTTAAGGAACAACGAGGTAATCACATGGGTCGGTAATTTGACCAAACAGTGATTACGAACAACCTGTGAAGGGTCATTTCATGGGTAATGATTATATCAGTGGCCATAATATAATCTACAATGAGGAGAGTGCAGCTTCAAGTCTATAGTGGAGTGACTTGTAGTTAATGAATATTGATTAACTGGATCAAAGAGTCTGATAAGTTAATCTCACATCATTGGAGCTCATGAACTGTAGGTCCATTAGGTCCCTCCGTTGGCTCAACATGGTTATATTGAGGGTATAAAGTTAGGAATGAAATTGAAGTGTTCAATTTCATATATGAGATTTCATATTAGTTATATGTGATATAATTTATATAATATATAGTTTTAAAGTGAATTAGATTCACATATTAACTATATACTAAAGAGAGAATGAAAGAGGGATAAGATGGTAATTTCCATCCCTATCTCCTTATATATATAGTTGCATAAGATGCAACTAGGTAAAGAGAAGGAAGACAAGCTTTTGCTAACCCTAGTGTGCCATTTGTTGTGTTGTTCGAAAAGTTCCAAAACATAATCTCTCTCACAACATCTCATCTCACCTAAAGAGAACCCACATTCCTCCCTCACCTAGAGAACAACGGAGAAGATCCGGTGGTAGTGTCGGTGAACGTTCGGGTTTGTGTTGTTGAGATCGGAAACGTGGCAGAAGGAGCACTTGAAGAAAGAGTTCTTCAAAGGTAATATCTTGCTGTCCATATTGTTATTTGCTTAATCTAGATAGTTTAGTTCTTGAATGTAATCCTCATAACGAAATTAAGAACGCGCGATTCACTATCACTTCCGCTGTGGGATTCGATTCCCTTCAATTGGTATCAGAGCCCAATTGTGTTCTTGATTTACGTTCTGGATTTTTCAAGAACAAGGTGGGATTTACTGTTTTGCATGATATATATGAACGGTTTGCAATTTAGACGTTTTCAATTTTGGCACTTAGATTTATAATTTTATCATTGAATCGTTCAATGTAAGGGGCCGGTGTTTTGGGAAATTTTAATTGTAAATCGAGTCTGTAAGTCCGTGGCGATCCAGGCAAGGTGGTTGTTGAGAAGAACGGAGCCAAAACGAGCAAGGAATGGAGATTCTACGTGTTGTCTGTGTCTAGCGTTGCAACGCTGCGCTTGCGGAAGGAGGCGCGCATCAGAGGCAGCGTTGCAATGCCAAAGGCATCTCCAATGGGCAGAAACGGACAAGGCACAACGTTGCAACGCTGCCATCAACGTTGCAATGCCAAAGGCGTTTCTTGAGAAGGAGCAACGGGCGAAAAATGTTTTTTTTAATTATATATTAAATATAAAAATGTTTTATATTTAATTTATTTTTATTTTATTTAATTTTAAGTAATATAATTAGATTATATTAATTAAATTGCATTTAGGGTGCCAAAATTTGTCTAATTTTGCTATTTAAATTATGCAATTGTTGTGTAATTATTGTCATGCATAATGTATGCTTTTAATTTAGATATCCCACCTTAGGTTAAGCATTTCCATGCATCATTTATAATATAAAGAGTTATATTATATAGTTTGCATGATTAATTAATATAAGGTGTTATATTAATTTATGGAAAGCATTGACATGCATTATTTTTCATGAGATGATTATGCTATGTATGTCTTATTATTCATGAGATGAATGATCAAACACTATAACATAGTATGCATGTCACCTAAGGTTAATTATTAGTTTTAAAATGTTTAGAACTTGGAAGTAATATACCTTAGGTTATCTAGTTCTAATTAGATTAGAATTAGGAACCAAGTGATTTATAAACAATGATTAAAAGAGAAACTCTGTCTAAGGAATGTTCTGTCTAGGCTGGGGTATTTAAGCTGACGGAGACGGAACACCCCTACCTGGGAACTGACCTGGGAGTGAAATTTAATCAGAGGGTTTATAGATCATAGTAGCGTCAGCGGGTTTTATTAAAGGGTTAATAAACTAGAAATCCTAGGCTTAATATAAAAGTTATATTAGTAAACTTAGGGTAAAATCAATATAAGAGTTATATTGATTATCGATATAAGAGTTATATTGATAACTTTAGGTAAAACCATTAGTCGGGTTTAGCCTAAGTAAGATATCCTATAGATCTAAAGTATCCAGTGGGAGCAAAAGTGTATATGATACATATTTTTCCACCTACGTATCTCCGAGAAGTTCACACCGTGAGACTCATACTTGGCCTCGTGGCGCAAACGGGAGCGTCCCCCTTCGGATGGTGTTTGTATGAGTCAATATCAAGGTGAATGGAGAGAGTACTTATAGTGAGTGGGAGCAAGTTTTTTTAAAACAAAACCTATGGTCTCTTCAGTCAGTTTACACCGTAAGATCACTATGGTCAGCCAGCTAGTTTGGCCTGGACCAGATAATCCCTTCAGAGGGCTTGATCATAGGCGATCGAACACAGTAGACACCCGAAAGGGATAAAGATTTCCTTAGTCTGTTTTTCAATCTAGTCCTCCCTTCGGCGGATTTTATTGGATGAGGACTCTGGGATCTAAAGACAGAGGGTTACACTCACAAGGTACATAAGATGTGTATGTATCCTGGCCGAAAAAATGATAACTAAAACTTATAGGAATAAGAGTTATTCTGGCATTAGGTTTTGGTCAAGAACGTCTTGATTCAGAGGAGGAGTGTTTTTTATTACCCTTCGGTGTCATACATTCTAAACCTTTAGAGTATCATTGCAAATTATAAATGACCTAGGAATCATTTGATAATTAGCTAAAACATGATTGGATTAGACAATTATAGGAAGAAACTCATACAAGTTTGTTTGTAAATTTTAAGCAAAAATGTCTAGCTCTATAATTTCCTTATTGGGTGCGGAAAAGTTAACCAGAGAGAATATGATGACTTGGAAAAACAAACTCAACATTATATTGGTAGTGGATAATCTGAAGTTTGTGCTAACTGAGGAGTGTCCTCAAGTGCCAGGCTCGAATGCATCACGTAATGTTTGTGATTCATATGATCGATGGATCAAGGCCAATGATAAGGTCATGATCCACATGCTGGCAAATATGTCTGACATATTAGCCAAGAAGCATGAGGGCATGATGACCGCCAAGAAAATCATGGATTCTATGTAGGGTATGTTTGGACAACAGTCCACACAGGCCCGACACAATGCCCTAAAGTACATATTCAACTCAAGGATGCCAGAGGGTACATCTATTCGGGATCATGTCCTTGATATGATGGTGCACTTTAACATCGCGGAGTCGAATGGTGCTTCCATCGATGAGTCAAGCCAGGTCAGTTTCATTCTGGAAACCCTTCCAGATAGTTTCACACATTTTAGAAGTAATGATGTTATGAACAAGTTTACTTTTAACCTTACCTCCCTTTTGAATGAACTCTAGACCTTTCAATCTTTGATGAAAATTGAGGGATCGAAAGGTGAGGCAAATGTTGCCAGTAGGAGTTATCATAGAGGATCGACCTCTGGGACAAAAACAGTGGCTTCATCTTCTTCTAACCTGAAAGGGAAGAAGAACAACATGAAGAAGGTTGGTAAAGGGAAACGAGATGACAAAGCTGCCGCCCAGAAGGGCAAGAAAGTCAAAGAAGTTGCTGACAAAGGAAAATGTTTCCACTGCAACGAATACGTGCATTAGAAACGAAACTGTCCGAAGTACATTGCAGAAAAGAAAAAGGAAGGTAAATATGATTTACTTTTCCTAGAAGCTTGTTTAGTGGATAGTGATAAAACTGCTTGGATACTTGATTCAGGCGCCACTAATCATGTTTGCTTTTCTTTTAAGGGAATTGATTCCTGGCAACAACTACAGAAAGAAGAGATAACACTCCAGGTTGGAAATGGAGAAGTCGTCTCAGTTGTAGCAGTAGGCACGATGAAGCTTTATTTTGACAAGAAATATATGTTGTTGGACAATATATTAGTGATACCAGGGTTTACTAGAAACCTTATGTCAATTCTTGCCTTATAGAACAATGTATTTCTGTTTCTTTCTCAATGAATAAAATGTTTATTTTAAAGAAAAATATGGAAATATGTTCAACTTCATTAGAAAATGGGTTGTATGTTTTAAGGCTTAATTCAGTCAAATTGATTTTGAACACTGAATTATTTAAAACTGCAAACACACAAACTAAAAAACGTAAAATTTCTCCTAAAGAAAATGCTCATCTTTGGCAACTTAGATTGGGTCACATTAATCTCAATAGGATTGAGAAATTGGTAAAGAATGAACTTCTAAATGAGTTAGAAGAAAATACTTTACCTGTATGTGAATCTTGCCTAGAAGGCAAAATGACTAATAAACCTTTTAGTGGAAAAGGTTATAAAGCCAAAAAACCTCTTGAGCTTATACATTGAGACCTTTGTGTCCGATGAGTGTTAAAGCCATAGGAGGTTATGAATATTTCATCTCCTTTGTAGATGATTATTCCAGATTTGGGCATATTTACCTAATACAACATAAGTCTGAAGCACTTGAAAAGTTCAAGGAATTCAAGAATGAGGTTGGAAATCAGTTGGAAAACAATTAAAACACTTCGATTAGATCGAGGTGGAGAGTACATGGATTTAAAATTCCAGAACTATATGATAGAAAATGGAATTACATCCCAACTCTCGGCTCCTGGTACACCACAACAAAACGGTGTATCGGAAAGGAGAAATAGAACCTTGTTGGGCATGGTTCGATCAATGATGAGTTATGCTCATCTCCCTAGTTCATTTTGGGGTTACGGAAATGTTTCTGAAACACCTTTTAAACTCTAGAAAGTGTTTCTGAAAATGGACATACATTTTGAATAATGTGCCCTCAAAAAGTGTTTCTGAAACACCTTTTAAACTCTAGAAATGATGTAAAGGTAGTTTATGTCATTTCAGAATCTGGGGTTGTCCAGCACATGTGCTTGTGACAAATCCAAAGAAGTTGGATTCACGTTCAAAATTGTGCCTATTCGTAGGCTACCCAAAAGAAACAAGAGGTGGTTTATTCTATGATGCTAAGGAAGATAAGGTTTTTGTGTCGACAAATGCCACTTTCTTAGAGGAGGACCACATAAGGGA
This sequence comes from Trichosanthes cucumerina, assembly GCA_036507285.1. Taxonomy (NCBI): domain Eukaryota; kingdom Viridiplantae; phylum Streptophyta; class Magnoliopsida; order Cucurbitales; family Cucurbitaceae; genus Trichosanthes; species Trichosanthes cucumerina. The sequence continues at coordinate 76,230,697 of CM071835.1, read as the reverse complement.
CCACAAACCAAGAAGTAAAATTGTGTTGAGTGAGTTAGACGGAACAATAGCAAAGGTTGGTAATAAAACTAGTACGTCAACAAGAGTTGTTGATACTAACTTGTCTAGTCAAGAGAGTCCATCTCAAGAGTTGAGTATGCCTCGACGTAGTGGGATGATTATAACACAACCTGACCGTTACATGGATTTATCTGAAACCCAAGTTGTTATACCAGTTGACAACTGCGAGGATCCATTGACTTATAATCAAGCGATGGTTGACAAAGACAAAGACAAATGGGTCATAGCCATGGATTAAGAAATGGAGTCTATGCACTTCAATTCTGTTTGGGATCTTGTAGATAAACCTGATGGGGTAAAATCTATAGGTTGTAAGTGGATCTATAAGAGAAAGCGTGGTGTAGATGGGAAGGTGCAAACCTTTAAAGCTAGACTAGTAGCAAAGGGTTATACCCAGGTTGAAGGGGTTGACCATGGTAAAGTCTATCCGTATTCTACTTGCCATTGCCGCATATTATGACTATGAGGTATGGCAAATGGATGTCAAGACAACCTTTTTGAATGACAATCTTGAGGAAAACATCTACATAGACCAACCCAAAGGGTTCAATGAACCAGGACAAGAGCAAAAAGTTTGCAGGCTTAAAAGGTCAATTTATGGACTCAAACAAGCCTCTAGGTCCTGAAATATAAGATTTGATGAGGCAATCAAATATTATGGTTTTGACCAGAATGATGATGAACCTTGTGTCTACAAGAAGATCATCCATGGTTCTGTTGAATTCGTAGTTCTATATGTGGATGATATCCTATCTACAAGAAGATCATCCATGGTTCTGTTGAATTCGTAGTTCTATATGTGGATGATATCCTACTCATTGGGAATGATGTAGCATATCTTACTGACATTAAAAATTGGCTAGCTATGCAATTCCAAATGAAAATTTTGGGTGATGCGCAGTTTGTTCTTGGGATCCAGATTGTCCGAAACCGCAAGAATAAAACACTAGCCTTGTCTCAAACATCTTACATAGACAAAGTGTTGTCAAGGTTTAAGATGCAAGACTCCAAAAAGGGCTTATTGCCTTTTAGACATGGAGTCCATTTGTCTAAGGAACAGTGTCCTAAGACACCTCAAGGAGTTGAGGGTAATAGACGGATTCCTTATGCATCACCTGTTGGGAGCTCGATGTACGCCATGTTGTGTACTAGGCCTGACATCTATTTTGCAATTGGAATGGTCAGTAGGTATCAACCCAATCCATGACTTGAACACTGGACAACGGTTAAATCAATCCTTAAGTATCTACGGAGAACAATGAACTACATGCTTGTGTATGGGGCTAAGGATTTAATCCTTACAGAATATACAGATTCTGACTTTCAGACTGATAAAGATTCTCAGAAATCTACATCAGGGTCAGTATTTACTCTTAACATAGGGGTTGTAATATGGCGAAACATAAAGCAAGGATGCATCGCTGATTCCACCATGGAGGTCGAATATGTAGAAGCTTGTGAAGCAGCGAAAGAGGTCGTCTGGTTAAGGAAATTCATGTTGAATTTGGATGTTGTTCCAAATATGACTTTGCCCATCACGTTGAATTGGGATAACAGTGGTGCAGTGGCGAATTCGAGAGAACCCCTAAGTCACAAGAGGGGAAAGCACATTGAGCAGAAATATCATCTCATCCGGGAGATCATGCATAGAGGAGACGTGATTGTCAAAAAGATAGCCTCAGAGCACAACGTTGCTGATTCTTTTACAAAGGCTCTCACGACTAATGTATTTGAGAGTCACCTAGAAGGTCCAAGTTTACAAGTTTTCCCCAACTAGGGCAAGTGGGAGTATTCTGTACAAAGGGTTTAAATGCCCTAGTTTATTATATTTACATTACTGTAATATTTTAGTACTCCACAAGATTTAGGTCAAGTGGGAGATTGTTGGGATTTATGCCCTGAACTTGTGTAATTTTGATCAAATAAATAAAAGATTATTTGTTTTGATAAAATTATATTCTTGTTTTATAAATCCAATAAACTAAGCTCCAATGTTAGAATATATCTTGAACATCAGTGTAGTAGACACTATTTTGTTTGTGTTCAAGAATATAACCTAAATGGTTTATGGTATAAGAATAAGGTTAGAAACCTTATTCTGGTAACACAATAGATGCGACCCATTTTATAATTAGTACAAATAAGGTAATTCAACTCATTCATGTGGTTGACATGCGAGTGGGGGCATCCTGTATGAAGAGTTCATACAAGACCAGACTGCAAATTATTAGTCTAACCAGTGTAACACCTTTAACAGGATAAGACTGATAATTTATAGAAGGTCATTAGTGACTCGACCTGAATCCTGAGCAAGTTAAGAACTCCTGCTTATAGGGGCTTGTCCTTAGACAAGTATGGGTGAGAGTGGCCTGTAGCCGACTCAATAAGCCTACCTTCTAAGGGACATAATCTCGTAGGTAGCTGGAGACTTAACAGTGCAAGATGGAATTCACTCATTCTTACACTAAGGAATTAGATAGGTTGTTCCATTAAGAATTGACTCCAGGTCTTGAACAACGGGGCCCCGCCCTCTACGAGGGTATCAGTCTATGGTAGGACCTTAGACTTGTTGTTCATTAGAGGATCAGTAGTGCTTAAGGAACAAAGAGGTAATCACAGGGGTAAAACGGTAATTTGACCCAACAGTGATTACGAACAACCTGTGAAGGGTTGACTCATGGGTAATGATTATATCGGTGGACACAATATAATCTCACAGATGAGAGAGTGCAAACTACAAGTCTATAGTGGAGTGACTTGTAGTTAATGAATATTGATTAACTGGATCAAAGAGTTTGATCAGTTAATCTCACATCATTGGAGCTCAGGAACTGTAGGTCCATTAGGCCCCTCCGTTGGCTCAACATGGTTATATTGAGGGCATGAAGTTAGGAATGAAATTGAAGTGTTCAATTTCATATATGAGATGTCATATCAGTTATATGTGATATAACTGATATAATATATAGTTTTAAAGTGAATTAGATTCACATATTAACTATATATTAAAGAGAGAATGAAAGAGGGATACGATGGTAATTTCCATCCCTATCTCCTTATATATATAGTTGCATAAGATGCAACTAGGTAAAGAGAAGGAAGACAAGCTTTTGCTAACCCTAGTGTGCCATTTGTTTTGTTGTTTGAAAAGTTCCAAAACATAATCTCTCTCACAACATCTCATCTCATCTAAAAAGAACCCACATTCCTCCCTCACCTAGAGAACAACGGAGAAGATCCGGTGGTGGTGTCGGTGAACGTTCGGGTTCGTGTTGCTGAGATCATGAACGTGGGAGAAGGAGCACTTGAAGAAAGAGTTCTTCAAAGGTAATATCTCGTTGTCCATATTGTTACTTGTTTAATCTAGATAGTTTAGTTCTTGAATGTAATCCTCGTAACGAAATTAAGAACGTGCGATTCACTATCGCTTACGCTGCGGGATTCGATTCCCTTCAAGGGTCACATTTATGGGATGAGTTAAGCTAGTTAACAAGTACTTGACCAAACAAACGATAGCTAAGAATCATTGGGACATGAGATGTTCTTGTAGTGATAATTAGCTGAAATAGTCTCAATTTAGGGGAGGAGTGACTGACCACCGACGGTGGTTTTTATTCTAAACCCTTGAAGTATCGTTGCAAAATTAAAGGTTTAATTTAAACATTAGGGTTCATTAATAATTTTGCTAAAATTTATTGGGTTGTAATGGGTTTAAAAAGACATAACTAATTAGAACTATTTTGTAATTTCTGCATGTCGTCTTCAATTATAGCTTTACTCAAAAGTGAACGTTTAACTAGCGAAAACAATACTACGTGGATGTCCAACCTGAATCTTGTTGTTGACGACATTCATTTTGTATTGACTGAGGAGTGTCCACAGGTCCTACTCGAAACACTCCTTAATCTATTAAACATGCGTATGACCGCTGGATCAAGGCCAATGACAAGGCCAAGGTCTATATTTTGGCTAGTGTTTCTGAAATTCTAGCCAAAAAGCACGAGGGCATGGTCTCAGCTCGTGAGATCATGAGTTCATGCAGAACATGTTCGGACAACCGTCTGGACAACTTCAGTATGAATTCCTCAAGTACGTTTATAACTCCCGTATGAAAGAGGGGTCTTCGGTGAGAGAACACGTTCTTGATTTGATGGTCTACTTCAACGTGGAAGAAATGAACGAAGCGATCATAGACGACAAAGTCAGGTGTCGTTCATTCTGGAATCTCTTCCAAAGAGTTTCATGCAATTTAGCAGCAATACGGTGATGAACAAGATATAGTACAACCTGACTACTCTCCTAAACAAGGTATAGACTTTCAAGTCTCTTATGAACAATAAGGGACAGGTTGATGGAGAGGGAAATCTGTTTGCCCATTCTAGAAAGTTCTAGAAGGGTTCATCCTCTTGAACAAAGTCCTACAGCTCCTCTTTTGGCCTTAAGAAGATCCAGAAGAAAAATAATAGAGGGAAGGGGAAACCACCTACAGCTGCTGATAAGGGGAAGGGAAATGCCAAGATTGCAGACAAAGGAAAGTGTTTCCACTGCAACATAGACGGGCACTGGAATCGAAACTTCCCAAAGTACCTTATTGAGCTCAAAGAGAAAAAAGGTAAATGTGATTTGCTTGTTCTTGAAACATGTTTCGTGGAAAGTGATGACTTTACCTAGATACTTGATCCATGAGCCACTAACCACGTTTGCTCTTCTTTACAGGAAACTAGTTCCTTAAAGGAGCTCGATGAGGATGAGATGACGCTCAGGGTCGGAACGGGAGACGTCGTCTAAACTCGTGCAGTGGGAGATGTGAAACTCTTCTTTATAGATAGTTTTTTATTTTTGCAAAATTTGCATTGTTGGGGTTTGTGCCCTAAAACTCGTAGTTTATAATTTTGTTCTAATTATTGTAATAAAGAGTTATTATTTCAATAAAGAGTTATTGTTCGTTATTTATGATATTGCCCTTGTAACGCCCTTACTTTTCTATGACCAACTCCTAGGGACATTACTACACATGCATGCATTTATAGGCCAAGAGATAAAAGATTTTAAAAGAAAAACTTCCAACCAACATAAATTGTTTTCAGGGATCCCAAATCAAATCATTTAAAACAGATAAAAGTATCAATTTAACATGGCCTATTAAAACTGTAAGTAAATTTAAACTCCAAATAAAACATAAAGAGACAACATCAGTTATAAAAGGAATATGCGGAAAAAACATGTCTGTTCCCATGGTTCTAGCAACGCGCCTCCGTCACTCGCCCTGCACGCCCTTGGCCTTACCTGAAAAACATTTTTAAAAGAAAGGGTGAGTATTGCAAAACAATACCCAGTAAGTGACCTCGCTACCGAGGTTTGGGATATGCATACACATACAATCATGACTTTTAAACTTGTTCGAAATGTACATATGCGGGACCTAAAACTTTCTCATATTGTCGTCTTTAATCCATGACTTCCTTTTTATTTGTGTGGCCGACTGGTCATCCTGAGTCATTTCATTTTGAGTCCCTCACAGACCCCTGTAATAGTTTGAGTCCCTCACAAACCCCTGCAATAATTTGAGTCCCTCACAGACCCCTGTAATTTGACCCATAGGGTCTCTATTGCATGTTTGACCATGCACATAATGCTCTCAGGAGACCAATGTCCACACTTTTCATTAATTCATTTCATGACATACATAACATGCATGAGGTCCCATCATTCACATAATACTAGTGTACATGTCACAAACATCATCGTCACTATGCAAATCATACTTTTCTCATAGACAGTTTGAAGATCATACTTTTGTAGGAAATCATGAAATATTCTCATACAAATTACTGTCATATCCTCACATGAAATACTGGAGTACTCATACATAGATTACAAGAATATTCTCACATAAAATACTAGTTTATTTCCATATGAAGCATTGAAATATTTGCACATAAAATATTAAGTATTCTCACGAAAATATCTGTATATTGTCATATGGAAAATATAAGCTAATTTCGCATGAAATCGTGAAAATCATCTTTTCAATCCTAATAAAAAGTTCGGCACAAGGTCCCTTACCTCGAGCTTTGATCTCACTCTTTCCTTCTAATTCTTAAATTAACGGTCCTTTCCAAATAACCTGTCAATCAGAAATCCTTCTATTCATTATCCTACTACTCAGTTCATTCAATATAACGAATCTAAGTGCAGTGTCCAAAATTCACTTTGCTCCAATTACCTCGACTTGAATAATAAACCGAACGTGGATTTGGTTGCTCCAAAGCTTGGAAGTCTTGCACCAAATTCACTGTTCCTACAATGCGTTCAAAAGCGAGTTTTTACACTCTCAATTAGACGTTTAGATACATAATAGGTCACGAATAAATCTCCGACGAAATCGAAACTAAAACAGAACGCTCACCGGCTGTTGTGTCGTGCTGGCCGGCGTTGTGAATCCGGCAGGAGCTACGGCTGGGAGGAACGGAACTCGCGTCTGACGGTTCTTTGTTTAAGCGAAGCGCGCGCGAGCTGCTGTTCGTGATCGTGATCGGACGGCTTCGGCGAACGGCCGACTAACGGTGGGAAGAACTCGCAGCTTGGAGAGAGGAAGTCGCGATCGACTGCGGTCTACTCGTGGAAGCTTTCGGCCGTGAAGACTCGACGGCGCCAGGTGTTCGTGGATTGGCGGCGTTTCTCGACTGGAGTGACGTGAAGTCCGGCGAAGCCTTGCGGATGGCTGGCTCGCGCGTAAAGGAACTCGGCCGCTGCGGGCTCGCCGGCGGCAACTCCGCGCTAGAGCTCTGGTGCACTGCAGGTGTTCGCGGATCGGAAGAGGACTCGCTCGTGGTTTGAGGCGCCTCGTCCGAGGCTTCGGGCGTGGCTTCGACGAGAGCTACGATCGACCTTCTGGTCGAGGCTTGCTGGCGATGCGGCGGGCACGCAACGACTTACTCGCTTCGTGGGTTCGCCGGCGTGTGAGCAATTGAAGGGTTCGTGAGCGGTGGGCGACACCTCCGCTCGTGATTCTCGCGGCCAGGAGCGGTGACAAGGAAGAAGAGAGGAGGCGGTCGGCTAGCTAGGCAAAAACAAGAGAAGAAGAAGATGATGGAAAATTAGGGTTAGGGTTTGCTCTTGTTGGTGATTTCACTTAAGGAGGCTATATACCATCAAATTAGGTTAAATTCCAATTGCCAAAAGTAGCCCTCATTTAAACATTAATAATCATGATGCCATTGCCTCTTCCTTTTCCTTTAATTTTAATAACTAATAATCTAAAGGAGAATATTTGGCTTTAAACTAAGTAAAATCAAGGACTCATTAACACCGAGCTTGATGTAATTCACCAATTCACTAGGCACACACAGGTTGAAAGGACGCTAAATAAAATAAATAATTAGTACCGTGTGGTCGTGGTCGTCACAATCTTCCTCCCTTAAGAACTTTCGTCCTCGAAAGTTCCTATTCTTGAAATAGTTCTGGATATTTAGCTCGCACTTCTTCTTCTCGCTCCCAGGTAGCCTCTTCCGTGCGGTGGTTTTGCCACAACACTTTCACTAAGCTGATCTCACGGTTACGGAGGGTCTTTCGATCTCTTGCAATAATGCATGCTGTCGTTCGCCATAACTCGGATCTTACGCTAACTGCAATGGTTCAAGTCTACTACATGAGTCGGTCCGGATGTACTTTCTCAACATGGAGACATGAAACACGTTATGAACCAATGAAGAAAGGAAGGCGGCGGTGCTAATCAGAGGCCACTGCACCAATCCTCTCTAAAATCTCAAGCGGTCCGATGAATCATGCGACTCAATTTCCCTTTTCGGCCAAACCTTAGAATTCCCTTCATTGGGGCCACCTTAAGAAATACGTGGTCCCCAACATCGAATTCTAGGTCCCTTCGCCTCGTGTCGGCATAAACTCTTTTCTGTTCGACTTGGGCGGTGCGCATTCGCGCCTAATCTTTTGTATTGCCTCATTAGTGACTGTACTAATTACTCGACCCAACAATCGGCGTTCACCAATCTCCTCCCGTAAAACGGAGTTCTCGCAACGTTTTCCATAGAGAGCTTCAAATGGAGCCATTCCGATGGTCGATCGATAATCGTTATTATAAGCAAACTCCATTAAATGCAAATGAGTGTCCCAACCGCACTGGAAGTCTAAGGTGCAAGCTTGCAACATATCTTCTAATATCTGGTTTAAACGTTACCTCCGCCCCATCCGTCTGTGGATGAAAAGTCAGACTAAAGTTCAATCTGCGAACCTAACGCTCTCTGTAAACTCCTCCGAAGTTGGAGGTGAAACGTGGATCCTCGCTGCAAATAATCTTGACCGGAATCCCATGCAAACGGACTATCTCTTCCAGTAAAGTCGCACCCACTTATCTCGTAGAATAGGTGGGTTTCCACAGTATGAAATGTCTTGACTTGGTTAATCTGGCCCACTATGACCCAAATCACCGAGTAACCTCGTAAGGTTCTAGGCGATCCGACTATAAAATCCATAGAGATCTCCTCCCATTTCCACCGAGGTACATGTAAAGGTTGCGGTAATCCTGCGGGTCTCTCGCCAGGTGCCTTTACTGGCGACAAGTCAAACACTTGGCGACAAACTCGCTACGTCGCTTCATGTTACACCACCAAAATGCTCGCTTTGGATCTCGATACATCTTGGTACCGCCAGATGCATAGAAAATGGTGAGTTATGGGCTTCGCTCAAGATCTCGATCTCGCCACTTATCATCGTCGCACACATAATCGTCCCCTGAAATAGTAATCCTCCATCTGTGGATAGGGAAAACTCACAACTCACCCAGCTCTACCGCAGTAAGTTTTTCCACCAATCGAGGGTCTTTCTGCTGAGACTCAACAATGCGTTGTCTCAAGGTTGGTTGTACAGATTAATCGAGCCAATCGAGCCGTGGTCTTTCCTACTAGTACTGCGATTTCACTCGTGCAAACTCGCTCAGTAACTCGCTCTGCCGAAGAATCTCGCATCAAGTATGCACTGCTTTCTCATCGAGGCATCGGCCACTACGTTAGCCTTACCGGGTGGTGTTGTATGTCAATATCATAATCCTTCACTAATTCCAACCATCTGCGTTGCCTCATGTTCAATTCCTTCGGGTGAATGTATACTTGAACTTTTATGATCTCAGTAAAAATCAAATTTTCTCGCCATACGTGTAGTGTCTCCGATCTTTAATGCAAAGACCATCATTGCTAGCTCCAAATCATGAGTTGGATAGTTCCTCTCATGCGTCTTTAATCTGTCGGGATGCATAGGCTATTACCTTACCGTGTTTGCATTAGAACACAACCCAAACCTTTCTTTGAAGCATCACTCAGAAACTACAAAACTCCTGTTCCTCGGAACCGTAAGAATCCAGGGCACACACTAATCAGATTTGAGTTCTCGGAAACTCGCCTCACAAGCATCATCCCAAATAAATGAGTTTCCTTTGCGCGTCACCGAGTCATAGGCATGGCTATCTTGGCAAAATCTCGCACGAAACGCCTATAGTATCCTGCAAGACCCGTAAAACTACGTACCTGCAGAATCGGTGGTCGGCCGAGGCCACCGTGTGACGGCCTCCACTTTTGGTTTGGGTCAACAGAGACTCGCCCGGACACCACATGTCCTAAGAAAGATACCGTCTGAGCCGTAATTCACACTTGGAAAATTTTGCATATAACTTATTCTCTCTCAACGTGAGTAAAACTTTTCTCGTGTGTCTTTCATGATCTTCATCGCATCCGAGTATATCGAATATCGTCAATGAACACAATCACGAACGTATCTAGAAACTCTTTGAATAAACGGTTCATCAAGTCCATGAAAGCGCGGGAGCGTTGGTCAAACCAAACGGCATCACCGTGAACTCGTAATGCCCATAACGTGATCTCAATCTTTGCTTTTAGGAATATCCTCTTCACCGATTCTCAATCGATGGTAGCTCGATCTCGTATCAATCTTGGAGAACATCGTTGCTCCTTGCAACCGATCGAACAAATCATCTATTCTGCGGGAGAGGGTATTTATTCTTGATCGTAACTTTATTCAACTCCTCAGAATCTATACACAGCGCATGGATCCGCTCTTTCTTTTCACGAACAACACAGGCTCCCAAGGCGAAACGCTTGGGCGTATAAACCCCTTGTCTAGTTAGTCTTGTAATCGCATTTTTAGTTCTTTCAACTCTGCGGGTGCATTCATGCGGTGCCTTGATATATCAGTCGTCCCCAATTCCAACCCGATGTTAAAATCTACCTCTCTCGGGGAGGTATTCCGGGAGGTCCTCGGGAAGACGTCTCAGAAATTCATTAACTATCGGTACTGGCGGTGACACAGAGATCTCATGCACCTTGCATCTAGTATGCAAGCTAAGACGCCCCAAGCTCCCCGATGTAATAACTTCTCGGCCTTAAGGGCGTGAATTACCTTAGGCCTACTTCCCGCTATCGTGCCTCTCTCACTCAGTAGCTTGAGTTGGTCGGGAGGAGTGAACACTACCTCCTTCCCGAAACAATCAATGCAAGCATGGTTCTCAAGCTAACTACCCATGCCCAATATTACATCAAAGTCAAACATGTCTAAGACCACTAGATTTATCGCTAACTCATGGTCTGCGATGGTCACACTACCATCCTTGACTTTCATATTGGCTAACAAATTTATCCTCATGAGAGTGGAGAGCAGACAGAGCATATCAGAATCGTTCTAGTTCTAACTCACTTGATTTACAAAGGATGCGTAAATAAAGGAGTGTGTAGAACCGAATCAAATAATACAAAGGCAAGGTGCCCAAGTAATGGAAGTGTACCAGAATTCACCGAGTCCGAGCCATAGATGTCTCTACCGGTGCTTGCATAAGCTCTTCCCCGATGTATAACCGGCTTCACAGCAATCCCACTATTGATAACCCGAGGTTGGCTAGTCTTCGGCTTGACTCGGGCAAACATTAGCTCTGTGCCCTTCTTTCCCACATCCAAACACACTCCGGACCGGGCCAAACACTTACCCTGCTTTCGCTACTACGCTCTTTGCACCGTGGCTTATCACCACCGTTATTTCCCGCTCGCTGACTGTGGTTTCGACTTGAACTCGCATTTAAAATGTCCCCGCCTATGCGGTGTACTGGGGGGACGCTGTGAGCTTGAATTTGGCCGGTCCCACTTCCTCTTATGATTTGCCATGGGCCGCCCGGGTTAACCACTACTGCATGCGCGATGCGCTGCACTCCAAATCAATTCCGCCACTCACCACGCGAGGCATAATCGGGAGGTGCTAATGCTTGAATGAAGCCTCGAACATTCTCATCCACCCCATAATGAAGCGCTCTGCTTTTCTTTGCCTCTGTGTCAACCGGCCGGGGCAAAGCGTGACAAACGGGTAAATTCCTCTCATATACCTCCACCGCCTCCTGCTCGCGCCAGTTGTAAGAATTTCGCCGCTTCACTGTAACGAGAGCCGCGGGATAAAATTTCCGCGAACGCTTCCTTAAACAGATTCCGTGTAATCGTTTCTCGGCCGGCGACAATGGTTCCTCGGGCGGACTCCACCATAAATACGCGTCATCCTCAAAGATAAAGGTAGCACAGGACACCCTCTCGGTCCTCGGGGCAATTCATCACCAAAATGGTCTCAATGGAGGACGGCCACAACTCCGCCACGGTGGGGTCACCGGAAGACCCATCGAAAGATCTCGGGATCATACTTCACGAGTCCTTCGATATCGAGACTCTCGAGTTGCATCGTTTACGCCCGATTTACTTGAGCCACCGAGTGGCTCAGTAGCTCGCACTGACTCTGCATAGCCTCCACCATCATAGTCATAACGCTTGTGTTCCCTTGATCTCGCCACCGAGCGATGCAGTGCATTCTCCTGGCGACCAGGTGGTCCCGGGGAGGTCTCAGACGGGTGGAGCAACCTCTTCCTGCTCGAGCTGGTAATTCCGGTTGGGCGTCAACGTGTTCCTTGCCCACCGCCCCTACCACGTCCCCTACCTCTCCTCGACCTCTAGGTGGCATTTTGTCGTTACTACAATACGAAGAGTTTCTAACTCTCGCCATTACTTTCTAATCGTAAGATAGGATCACCCCATGGGGTTTCAAGTTCATGTATATGCATAAAATGAATCACATCATAATCATTTACTTAATTAATAAAATACTAGAAACGTGCTGGCGGTGACCTAACGCGTTGTTCAACCATGGAACTACTCAGCTTTACTCGTAAGCAAGTCTAGAGAACCCTTAAACCTAGGGCTCTGATACCAACTGTAACGCCCTTACTTTTCTATGACCAACTCCTAGGGACATTACTACACATGCATGCATTTATAGGCCAAGAGATAAAAGATTTTAAAAGAAAAACTTCCAACCAACATAAATTGTTTTCAGGGATCCCAAATCAAATCATTTAAAATAGATAAAAGTATCAATTTAACATGGCCTATTAAAACTGTAAGTAAATTTAAACTCCAAATAAAACATAAAGAGACAACATCAGTTATAAAAGGAATATGCGGAAAAAACATGTCTGTTCCCATGGTTCTAGCAACGCGCCTCCGTCACTCGCCCTGCACGCCCTTGGCCTTACACTCAAAAACATTTTTAAAAGAAAGGGTGAGTATTGCAAAACAATACCTAGTAAGTGACCTCGCTACGAGGTTTGGGATATGCATACACATACAATCATGACTTTTAAACTTGTTCGAAATGTACATATATGGGACCTAAAACTTTCTCATATTGTCGAGTCTTTAATCCATGACTTCCTTTTTATTTGTGTGGCCGATCGTCATCCTGAGTCATTTCATTTTGAGTCCCTCACAGCACCCTCGTAATAGTTTGAGTCCTCACAGACCCCTCGCAATAATTTGAGTCCTCACAGACTCACTCTAAATTTGACCCATAGGGTCTCTATTGCATGTTTGACCATGCACATAATGCTCTCGTGAGACCAATGTCCACACTTTTCATTAATTCATTTCATGACATACATAACATGCATGAGGTCCCATCATTCACATAATACTAGTGTACATGTCACAAACATCATCGTCACTATGCAAATCATACTTTTCTCATAGACAGTTTGAAGATCATACTTTTGTAGGAAATCATGAAATATTCTCATACAAATTACTGTCATATCCTCACATGAAATACTGGAGTACTCATACATAGATTACAAGAATATTCTCACATAAAATACTAGTTTATTTCCATATGAAGCATTGAAATATTTGCACATAAAATATTAAGTATTCTCACGAAAATATCTGTATATTGTCATATGGAAAATATAAGCTAATTTCGCATGAAATCGTGAAAATCATCTTTTCAATCCCAATAAAAAGTTCGGCACAAGGTCCCTTACCTCGAGCTTTGATCTCACTCTTTCCTTCTAATTCTTAAATTAACGGTCCTTTCCAAATAACCTGTCAATCAGAAATCCTTCTATTCATTATCCTACTACTCAGTTCATTCAATATAACGAATCTAAGTACGAGTCTGAAATTCTCACTTTGCTCCAATTACCTCGACTTCGAATAATAAACCGAACGTGGATTTGGTTGCTCCAAAGCTTGGAAGTCTTGCACCAAATTCACTTTCGTTCCTACAATGCGTTCAAATGTGAGTTTTACACTCTCAATTAGACGTTTAGATACATAATAGGTCACGAATAAATCTCCGACGAAATCGAAACTAAAACAGAACGCTCACCGGCTGTTGTGTCGTGCTGGCCGGCGTTGTGAATCTGGCAGGAGCTGCGGCTGGGAGGAACGGAACTCGCGTCTGGTTGTTTGTTTAGCGGCTTGTGCGAGGCTGCTGTTCGTGATCGTGATCTGACGATCGGCTTCAAGGAACGGCTTCGACTAACGGCTGGGAAGAACCTGCAGCTTGGAGAGGGGAAGTCGCGATCGACTGCGGTCTACTCGTGGAAGCTTTCGGCCGTGAAGACTCGACGGCGGCAGGTGTTCGTGGATCGGTGGCGTTTCTCGACTGGAGTGACGTGAAGTCCGGCGAAGCCTTGCGGATGGCTGGCTCGCGCGTAAAGGAACTCGACGCTGCAGGGCTCGCCGGCGGCAACTCCGCGCTAGAGCTCTGGTGCACTGCAGGTGTTCGCGGATCGGAAGAGGACCTGCTCGTGGTTTGGAGGCGTCTCCGTCCGAGGCTTCGGGCGTGGCTTCGACGGGAGCTACTGATCAGCCTTCGGTCGAGGCTTGCTGGTGCGAGCGGCTGCAACGACTTACTTCCGTTCGTGGGTTCGCCGGCGTGAGCAATTGAAGGGTTCGTGAGCGGTGGGCGACGACACTCCGTTCGTGATTCCGTGCGCCAGTAGGAGCGATGACAAGGAAGAGAGGGAGGCGCGCCGGCTAGGGCAAAAACAAGAAGAAGAAGAAGATGATGGAAAATTAGGGTTAGGGTTTGCTCTTGTTGGTGATTTCACTTAAGGAGGCTATATACCATCAAATTAGGTTAAATTCCAATTGCCAAAAGTAGCCCTCATTTAAACATTAATAACCGCAGTGCCATTGCCTTTTCCTTTTCCTTTAATTTTAATAACTAATAATCTAAAGGAGAATATTTGGCTTTAAACTAAGTAAAATCAAGGACTCATTAACACCGAGCTTGATGTAATTCACCAATTCACTAGGCACACACAGGTTGAAAGGACGCTAAATAAAATAAATAATTAGTACCTGTGGTCGTGGTCGTCACAACCCTTGCTTTAACCCTAAATCCAATAAACTAAACATCAAAGGTTGTAAAATGTATCTTGAACTGAATGTAGTGTACATATAAAGGATCTCGGTTCGAGATACCGCCTAAAGGGTCTATAGTAAGGGGATAAGGTTTGGGTACCTTACCCTTGTAACACTATGGATGTGGCCCAATTTGTATATGATACAAACACTGTGATCCTAACGTGTTCATGTAGATGACATGTGAGTGGGGATATCCTATGTAATGAGATTACATAAGACCGGACCGCGAAATAGTATCCATTAGATGTAACTCCGTTGACTAGCTAGTTTTTTATTTCACTAGGATGACCTAAGCAACTTGATCTCAATCCTGAGAAGGTTACAAACTCCTGTTGGCGAGAGATTTTCCTTTGACTAGTATGGGTGAGAGTGGCCAGATTCGCCGACTCAATATGCCTATCTTCTGGGGGACAAGACCGTGTGAGCAGCTGCAGACTTAGCCCAGCAAGATGGAATTCACTCCTTCCCGATTACTAAGGTAAGTAGATGAATGTTCCCTTAAGTTGTGTCTCCGGGACTTGAACAAAGGGCCCAACCCTCTCATTGCCCCGAGAGTAACTTCTGTTTATTGGTAGGACCACAAAAAAATTGTTCATTAGAGGAGCACTGGTACTTAAGGTACAAGATGTAACCCAGGGGTAAAACGATAATTTGACCCAGCTGGTGTTACGAACATTCGTGAATGATTGACTTGCTATTATTGGTCAATATCCGTGGACACAGAAATATATTTGCAGTGAGAAAAGTGCAGCTGTGGGACTTAAGTGGAGTATCCCTGCAGTTAACGAATGTTGAATAGGAGGTTAATGGGATTAACCAAGTAATCTCGTATCGTTGGAGCTTCTGATCTGTAGGTCCACCTTCTAGCTCGTAAACGGTTCTTAGATGGTTTGAATTTGAAATGTTCAAATTAATTAGGGAATAGACATTAATGTATATAGATACGTTATAATATAAAGTTTTGGAACTTTATATTATAAATTTAAATTGAATATGATTCATATTAAATTATATGAGAGAATTTAAATTTGAAAGAGTTCAAATATTAATTTAAATGTGAATGTGATTCATATTTAGAAACTATAGGTTAAAATTTAATGTGCATAAGATGTGCATTAAAACTATAGGTTAGAGGGAAAATTATGATTAAATATGATTTAATCTTAATTAAATATAAGATATTTAAATTTAATTAATTAAATATGATTTAATTAATATATATATAATAATTAATTAGATTAATTATTATTATTTAATTTTATTATTAAATTAATGGGAACGTGTCAGGAGGGCACGCTCCCCATTTCCCTCAAACTCCCTATCGATAGGGAGTGGGGGAAGTTATCCCTCGATAGAATGCTTATTCTTTTCGGTGAGAAGTGGTGAATCAATCGATGAATGAATAGAGCAATTAGTGAATTGCTGGAACAAGAAATTCTCTCTCCTAAAACTTTTCCTGTTCTCTTCCAACTCTTGGAATCCTTCCCACCAAAGGAATTGGTCTAGGAAATCCAGAGAATAGGAGGTTCTCACTAGTGGTAGTGTTCTGTAAAAAGAAAGAAGTTTTCTGGTTACTGTGTTGCTATGAAATTGGAGCAAGGAGTTGTTGGTGTGAAATCAGTTTCAACTCGCGTCAGGGAGTAAGTCTCGACCTTGTCCTTCTGGTTTTGTAATTGTAGATAGAAAAGTTGGGTCGACTGTGCTTTCCTTGAGGGGTTGTCAAGGAATGTTCGAGTTAGGTTGGTTCCTAACTGAGATCTGTGCATCGCTCGTGGTGTTTGTAGGTACACTAGGCTACTAGCAGGAGCAAGGACTACCCCGCGACACTTCTGTTTGATGTAAGTAGTCATTTGGATTAAGCCCGTTAAAGTAAATATTCAATTTTTGTGTTTAAACGTGGTAAACTATGAATTGTGCGTAATACATGAAAATCAGGTTATGATGTCTATGGTTAAGATTAGGTTGGTGATTGGTGTTGCTATTGAGAATGTAGGTAATGTGGGATTAGGGGCTAAGGCTTCAAGTTAAGAGTGAGACTTTGAGCCTTTGATCGTTTTGAGCTAAGAGAGATGGTTGTGAGCCTGAGCTTGACGTAGTTGAAAGGTGACTCTATGCTCGAGTCCTAACTCGAGATTGGTAGTTGGAATTCGTAAGCCTCAAGTAGACCCTAGATGGGCGAGTGCGGCAAGGTGTAGTTGACCAAACCAATTAGAGGATTACTGTGTTGGGCTTAAGATCGTTTTAAGCGTGAAATGGTTCTTAAAAGGGCTTAAGGTTATGAACTAATGTTTGGTTACTGAGGTTTGGGTCAAGTGTGTCTGTTGATTTCAACGACTTAAGTTTCGGCTCGTGCTTAAGTTTATGGGATCACTATAGCTAACTTAATCCAGAAAGCGGGCTCAGAAGTGAGGGAGCTTGCTTGCATAATTGTGGTTGAAACCTTGGGTTGTCAAGTATGTTAAAAAAAGGTTGGTCCCAATAGTGATCGAGTTTGCGTATGTGTGGTTGAGGATCATGATCGTTATGTAGTGTGTATTGCTCGCGTAGTTGTTAGAACGTATTTTCGAGTATGGTTTTAGTATCAGACAGGAGAGTTGGGTCATGTAACACTCAGTCTTGAAGTCCCTACCTTACTCCTTGATTAGGTGACGTCATCCTACGGCTTTGTGTGGTGAGGAACTAGCATGGAATACGTGTATGTCGATGTCTCGTGGTGAGTCACAGCGTGTGTGGCAATAGACAGGGACAGTGATGTCTTGTGGTGAGCCATAGTAGTCATGGCAACAAACCAAAGACGAGAATGCTTCGCGGTGAGTCACTATGAGGGTGGCAACAAACTCAGAGTGGGACATTACTTACGAGCGTCCTGCGGGGCGGGTCTGGGCTATGTCTAAATGCTAGTTAGGGAGACGTTTACCGATGTGAAGCTAGGAGCTGAGCAATTCTGTGCGGGCTTGGAGTAAGACTAAGTCGGACGTCTAGCTAAGTGTGGTCTGAAAGTGGAATTTGGGTACTTTGAGGTGTTGGCTAAAAGTGAAAAAAACCTGGTTGAATTTGGGACCCTTGAGAATGGGTCGGGATTTTATGAATGTCTTGTTAGAATCCTAAATAACCTTATGAAGCGCAAAACCCAACACTTACTAAACCCTGAGTTGCGTCTGAGCAAGTCGGAACCTCTAGGTTGACAATATATGATAGGCTCGTGAGATTGGGGTGCGTCCCCGATGAGATCCGAGAGTGGTTGTTTTCCATTATCCCGTGCTAGCTTAGGGGCGATCCCCCATAGGCCGTGTTGGTTACATACCTCACTGCACTATGCTAGCGTGTTGCGTTGTGAGAGCCTGGGGTACGTCCCCGTCAGGGAGTGGTTGCTTTCCATTATCTCATGCTGGCTTAGGGGCGATTCCCCATAGGGCGTGTAGGATACGTACCTGCTCTGCTCTATGCCAGTGTGTAGTGGCGTGAGAGTTGCTTTCTCTCATTGCATCGTCAATCAAAGTTCTAAGATTGAAGGTAGAGCTCGAGTTATTACCGCAGGAGGGCTCAGGGTGAAGCGTGCTAAGTGTGAGACCTGTGTTGGGGTTGAGTGAGTTTAGAGGACGAGTCTTGTTTGGGTGCATGTCGGGTTGTTTGGACGTGAGTGGGCTGCTTACTGAGTATTTTTATACTCACCCATCTACTTTGTTATTTTTTGTTGCAGGTAAGAAACCGTGAGGCGATTGACGATGACGACGACCCGACGAGGCTGTGGGGCCCTGTTTCTTCTTGTTTTCCTTTAGCTTAGAGTTTCGTTTGA
Source organism: Trichosanthes cucumerina (assembly GCA_036507285.1). NCBI lineage: Eukaryota > Viridiplantae > Streptophyta > Magnoliopsida > Cucurbitales > Cucurbitaceae > Trichosanthes > Trichosanthes cucumerina. Next base: position 76,212,076 of record CM071835.1, on the reverse strand, counting down.
AATGGTCATGCTTTAGTTTCTGTTCTATTTGTTTGGTCGTTTGACCCTGTGTTTCTCTTGTACTTTTTAGCTAGTGAAACTTTCGTTCTGGTTGAGTGTTGTTTCTGTTGTGTGTTCGTTTGTCTAAGAGATTGTGCTTTGGAACTCAGGTTGTAGCCCAACCCATTCTCTGATTGTAGTTTGGTGGGGGTTGGGCATTTCTTGAGACTCTTTGAAGTGTTTTTTGCTTGTTAGGTTCCAGAAAAAATTTTGGGTTTTCTCCTTGCTATGCCGTTATGCTGCCGAAATTTTGGCACAAACGGTGTGGCGGAGTAACTTCCCTATCATAGGTTCATCTCGAATTTTTAGGGTCGTTACACCAACGGTCTTACTCTTTCTGTCGGGAACACAACCTTTACCAACCAGCGGACGACTAGTGGACACAAGATATAATTATTGAGCTTCCAAAGTTTGGAAAATAGATTGAAATTCTTCCTTTTCTTGCAAGAGATAAGTAAGAAAGAAGATAGTTTTATTGAGTATTGGCTTTGATACCAATTGCTTCTCGGTAAACCGCGAAGAGAATTAACATCGTTTACAAAGCTCAAGAGAGCGTGAAAATTTTTCAAACTTTAAGAGAAAGCTCGAAAGTTTTCTGATGCCATTTGATTACAATATCGTAGTCTTTTATAGACTCCGGATTTGAAATTACAATTGACAACAAAAAACTAAAAGATAAGATTCAATCCGACAGGACAGGACCCCTGACTAGATTGATAAGTGATGCGAAAATATTGGGTGCCCTAATCTAATACAAATTAGAATGAGACTCCGACACTTTTATGACGTGCAAGTATACACGGTCGTGTGCATCCAGTGATAAGTTAAGCATCGTTCCCACGAGGACTAGATGGGTGCCCTAATCCTAGCAACTTTTCTTTATATTTTTGTGCAATGCATGAGTATGCAATTTATTGTACAAATAGATAAGGAGATGCAATAATTTAGACAAGATGAGACAAGATTGAAGAAAATATCTAAATCTAATGAGAGGAGAGGAGAATGCAAACAAGAGGGGAGATGCAAGAGATGAGTTTTTTAATGAAAATAGGCTCGAGTTAGGTTGGAGTTCTAATGTTCAATTGGAATAAATTTTGAGTGATGCCTTGAATTTACGTACACAAGTATTCAAATGATCTTTCCAAATTCACTAAGTTTTAAAACCTACAACTTCCCAATTGTGATCTAAATTATGCTCACTATTTAAGCTTCTTGGTGGGTTAATTATCCCTAATAAGCTAAATAATCCTAGAATGAAATTTTAGTTTCCTAATCCATTAACTTTTTCAAGTTCATGAATTCTAGAAAAATTAAAGTGACCAAATGTAATTCTCATGCACCGTTAGAAGCAATCAAATTTCATAAATCCAATAACGCCATCAATCATAATTTAATCCAAAATTACATTAAAACAACCTAACCCTTGCCTAAGAAAATTTAGTTCATGATGTAAATCAATTCACAAATCTCTAATTTATACATGCTTATGTTGTTTAATAAATTAAAATATGTGCTGTAACAGTATCACAACAGAACCTAAATTAATTACAAATTCAACCCAAAAACACTCAGGAATTTAGCCTAAAATAGTGAGTAAAAAGAGCCCAATAAGCACTTAAAATTGAAGTAACAACAATAAAAAATAATTAGGGAATAAGAGTGGTTTACGCGAGGCAATTGACATGTGTTTTGCTTCAGCAAAATGCCAAAGATCCCACTGAAGGCAGTAAGCAATAGCAGCAGGTTTGAGTGTTCTTTAGGTTCTGTTCGAGAGCCATATCTGATGAACCGAAGTTCTGAACGATGATCAAACCGTTCAAAACGACGCTCTATGAGTCCCCAACAAGATGAAAAAATTTTTGCACAATCCAACGGTTGAAACTTTAGAAATCGTCAATTTTGTGAGCGTCGTCTGTGAAAAACCGAACTGCACTAATCTCCCCTTGTAGCTCTTGATTTTGCTTCAATAAAGATGGGCAAATCACAGCAGGTGGACAAACCCCTGCTCTCGACTTTTCTTCAACAAAGGTAGGTTGATTCCAGCAGATGGGCAACCCTCTACTCCACGGTTTGCTTCAGCAACGCCTCCCTCTTGTGATTTCTTCTTCTCTCACCCAATTGATTCAACAAACAGTAGCCTACCGCCAAACACAACTGCACTTTTCTTCAGCAACAGGGCTCCCTCTCAGATGTGTGCAACAACATTTGCTTCAGCAAACACCTTCACTTTCTCGACTGCACGCCTCTGTTTTTTCGATTGTTTCAAGAATGGGCTATCGATTTTTTCCTTCCAATGCACGCCCCCTTGCTTCAACAACTTCACGATTTCTTCTTCCCCCTCTCGATCTCTTCATCTTGCCGCAACTCCTTCTCCACCTTGCACTTGTGAACCCTAGCCTCCTTATTTAATGATGTTGCCCTAACTCCACAAATTACAAAAATGCCCTTAGGAGTAGAAAGACCATCTTACCCTTTGGGTAAAATGTCTAAAATGCCCTTAGGGACACCTGCAATTTTTAAACATCTCCTATACACAGAAAAATCTAAAATAAATTCATCAATTAAATTATGAATCAACTAAATATGAAAGGATTTTTCTGGAGTTAAAAATTCGTCTTCCGGTCTTTAATTACCTATTAGCTTATTTCTCCAAATTTCTTAAATTAAAGCATAAAAAACATCAAAATTAATTCTTTTCGAACTTATTGCTTATATTCAAGATTTTAAAGCTAACACACACAATTTAGGGATAACATAACATGAGGCTCAACAAATTATATGCAATTCAATTAGATTAAGCACTAAAATTCTAGTAAAATAACTCTCCTATGGCGAGTTATCAATAAGACAAAAGATAAAATAATTTACAAAAGACAAAAGATACGAAAAGTAAAACTTACATAATGGTACAACATACTGACAAAAGATAAAGATGACAAAAGATAATTATTGCATAGTTCTTAGTATTAATTAAATACCATAATTACCCATACCTAATTTTATTTAGAGAAACAAAACTTTAGATCTGATTCTTAAAACAAATAAATAAAACCTAAGCTATATTATTTACAAAGTTGAAGTCCAATTTTATAGAGATATTTGAAAAATTACAATTTATCAAATACAACTATGAAATTTATTAAATAATTATGAAACATGTAACAATCCTAAGTGAAGAATTACTAACATATTCGTTTGACTATGATTTCGAGCTCAATCGAACTCATGCAAATAAGTAAATTAACCTGACGGTTTATTTCTATAACTAATCACAACATTATAAAATTTTCTTAAAGGTCTCTAATATTAACCTCTTCATTCTCATGCAATAGTATGATCCTAGTTATGCTTCTAAGTTCTTAGTTAAAATTTACTTTCTTGAGCTAAATTTAACTTAACAAGCAAAGCTATGACCAAAAGCTTCAAAGATTAAAGCGAGATGCACAAAAGACGTTACAAAAATACAAAACAATAAATTAACATAGTCATACAAAATAAATTCAATAAACCAAGAGCCTACAATATTTAAACAATTCTAATACAGTCCACAAAATCCTACAAATAAAGGAATTAAGGTGGAGAGAATAGAGAAAAAACTAGACGACGCGTGCCAACACTCATTTTCGATGTGATGCCCCATGATCGTGAGCCTTAGTCTCTTCCTTAGCTCTCTAATATGATCTCAAGACCTGAAAAATATTGCCTATATCGAAAATAGAATTTTGGCCTCTCTAAAATTGATCTTCTTTACCAATACACAACATTTCTTTTTATAGAGTCGACACAACGTTGCGACATTAGGGGGCAACATTGCAACACTGTCCTTGTGAATTTTCTAGAAAAGGTAAAAATAATTTTGTGTAACGTTGCAATACTTCTGCGAATCTTCAAGGTTAAAAAACTTCTCCAATGGTGTTTAATAAACCTTAGTATTAAGACTTATTTAACACCCAATTTCTTACAAGATTCTTGTTTTGTCTTAAAATCATTAAAAAATTGCTGAAAGAATCTTAAAAATTAAGAAAAAGTAGAAGGAAGGCAATTAGGATGAAAATCTTAAAAACTAAACTTGTGGGGAAGAATTGTGAAAATTGCAAGATGAAGTTACAATTTGCTAGAAATTGCAGAACGAAAAATATCCAAAAAGTAAAGAATCTTCCTAGAACCATTACAGAAAATCAATCATTACTGCACGATTTAGGGGTTCTTAAGCATGATTTTTGGGTAATATTCAATCCTAATAAAAGCCTAGAAAAGGAGAAGAAAAGAAGGAGAAAATGTATATTTTTAGGACTTATTTTTTGTGGGTTTTCATCTTTTCTTCCTCCATTTTTGTTCTTCTTCCTCTGTTTTATTTTTTTTCATTTGTTGTCTTTTACCAAAAAGTTATGGCTTTGTATATTTTGTTCTTCCTTAGTTTTTCCAATCGAATCCAAAGGAAACTTGGGCCGATTGGAGAGAAATTTTTCTCGAAATTTAAATACGTTCTCCGTTAATTTTGTTTGGTTCATATCTATTTTTCCCCTTTGATTTTCCTTAGAGAGTTGTTAGTAGTTTGGTTCGATTTATCCTTAGTCTTTCCAAACCGATCCAATGACCGTCTAGGTTGTAACGATTGAGGCATTCTTGACAAAGAAGATTTAATCGATTGAAAATACATGAAGAGAATTTCCATTATGTTGGTCTTTTTTTAGGGTTCCAATTATGTTTCATTTAAACATTGGATGCATTACATAGTGAAAATTCAATTGTATTGAAGTACTGGAGAGATTTTTCCACTTAACAAATCATTTTATGGAAGTTGATTGGTAATTCTCAAGAAAAGATTGTCATGGGTTTGTTTTCCAAGGGGTTCCTTTATTTGATTTTAGGCATATACAAGGTTAATATTGTTAGTTATTTATTTCCATTGTTTGCCATATGTATTATTCAACTTTTGTTCTTTTCACATAACTCTTGGTTCCAAGTTTTCGTGGCAGGGGTTTTATTTACAAATTTTGCTTGGTTTCCTTTCAGTTAAATATGAGCTTAGACTTCTCAGGGTTCAAAGATGTGAATTCCCTAAGAAGTAAACGTAGCCAAAATGACAATGAAAACCAAGTCTACATCTCAATTGTTTGCTTGGGTTCATAAATTTTCATTGAGATCTTAGATTGATCAACTAAGGTAGCAACTCGAGCTTAGATCTGATACCAACAGTGTTAGTGATAAGCGGATTTGACATAATCGATGGAGAGAAGATATTAGACATAAGCCAATTCTTTACCTTACATAAGAACTAAAGATTTCAAAACTTAAGAAATTATTGAGTCAAAATTACCTAACATAAGGGGACTCTAGATATGTAGGGTACTCACTTAGCCTCCCAAAACATAATTTCGAGGTGAATAGGAGTAGTAGTTTCGATTTGCAATTGAATGTAGAATAAGTTTAAATTATAATTTTGGTTTGCAATTACAACTTAGGGCAATGACATTCTTGAGCCCCTTCTTTCTCTAAAGAATTTCCTTTGCAATTTTCATTTCTTTTATCAAGTCCATTTTGTTTTGCAATTCAGTTTTGCAATATTTGTCACTTTAACTTGCAATTAGATTCTACAATTATTTTATTTTTACCAAGCACACCAAACTCAACCTTGTTTTCAACTTTTAGTTTTAAGTTGCAATTCTCTTCACATTTTGCTTGACAATAATTTATGTTACATTGTTTCTTGTGGGATCAATACTCAGGAATAGTCTTGTTTTAGTACTTGAATCGATAGTGTGCACTTGCACTTGAATGTATTTATTTACTTTTCTTCACTCAAAGTTCACCCAATCAGGTTATTGGCGCCATTGCAAGGGAACGATAGTTTGGAAAAAAATTTGTTTTAGCAATAATTGTAAGAGAATAATACAACTACTACTTCTCCTATTGCATGTGGTGGATTTCAATTGTTCAAGGAGAGCAATTGCAAGGGTAGGTCACAACAGAGGATTTGATTGCTTGAGAAAAGCACAGGAGTGAAGTTGACATCATTATTGAATGGAATAAAACTACCACAAAGGAAATGACTTGGAATGTCGTGGTGTTCGTTGTGAATAACATTTTCTTAAAATCGAACCTATCTCATAGATCCTAGGCTAAACATGTTGTAATTAAAGGAAAAACTGTAAGGAAAGCTTACTTACTTGTTGAAGAACGCTTCTTCAAGAATTCCTTCTCCGGTCATGAACTCTTCGTGCTCTCGATCTCTACGATCACGATCTCTCGAACAACGAACGAATTGGACACCTCCAATTGATCTTCCCGTTGTTCTCGGTTGGTAGAGAGAGAGTGGTGGGACTTCCTTTGGTTTAGGATAGAGAGAATTTGAGAGAGAGTTGAGAGAATGAGAGAGAGCTCTTGGATGGAAATCCAAAAAAATGAGAAAAGCTTAAGCAATCCTTCTTGCAAAGTTGCTTATACAATGGTGATAGGTAGAGTTGAAATCTCCACCTATTTACCACTTTACCACAACCTTAGGTTATGCAAATCATATTTGCATAACCACATATAATAAGATATCTCATACCTTATTATACAAATCACATTTGTATAATTGTGGATTTTAAATTGAATCACATTGAATTTTATTTCTCTCAATTCAATTTCTCTAAATTAGCACTAATTAATCAATTAGGCTAACCTATAGTTTATTATGAATCTCATTCACATTAAACTATATATTATGTCAATCATATATCATATAAATGACATAAATACCCTTTTAATGAATTTGAACACTTCAAATCCACACCAAACTGTAAACCCTCTATCTATCCAGTTTGAGCCAATCGAGGGACCTAATGGACCTACAGATGACGAGCTCCAATGATCCGAGACTAACCTGCCAAACTCTTTGACCCGGTTATTCAACATCATTAGCTACGGTAAAACTCCACTAAACCCCATAGTTGCACTCCCATCACTGTAGGACAAGTTGTGTCCATTGATATAACCAATGCCCGTGAGTCGACCCTTCACAGGTTGTTCGTAGACACTGCTGGATCAAATTACCATTTCACCCCTGTGTCTACCTCTTGCTCCTTAAGTCCCCACTGCTCCTCCAATGAACAACAAAATTGTATGGTCCAACCATAAACAACATCCCTCTCGGGCCAGTGAGAGGGTGGGCACCCATTATCCAAGTCCTGGAGACAGCACTCAAGGGAACAACCCCTTTAGTTTCTCTAAGTCGGGAACGAGTGATTCCATCTTGCGCAGTCAAGTTCCTAGCTCCCCACATGGTCCTGTCCCTGAGAAGATAGGCATATTGGGTGAGTAAGTGTGACCACCCTCACCCGTACTAGTCAAAGGACAGATCTCCACAGACAGGAGTCCGTAACACGCTCAGGATTAAGGTCGAGTCACTATTGGTCATTTACGAAGTTATTAGTCCTATACTGTTAACGGTGTTACATCGGTAGATCTAATAATTCACGGTTCGGTCTTGTACAATCTCATTGCACAGGATGCCCCCATTTGCATGTCAACCACATGAACGAGTTGGATCACCTCGTTTGTATCTAATACAAAGCAGGTCGTATCCATAACGCATTTAGGATTAGGTCTCCAACCCTATTCGTATACTGTAGATCTTTCGGGTCATTAACTCGAACGTGATCCTCCCTGTGTGTCCACTACACACCATTCAAGTTCTAATTCTCTCATAAATCAATGACCCTAGAGCTTAGTTTATTGGACAAAGTTTGTAAATATGCGAGACACAAAGTGATGAAAAAATAACTCTTATTTATTTCAATAAGTAATATTACAAACATATACGATTAGGACATACATCCCAAGAAACTCCCACATGGACTAAGCTAGTGGAGTACAAAATACATTTCTCAAATGTACAGTAAAATACACTAAACTAGGGCATTGAATACTCTTTACAATACTCCCACTTGCTCTAGTAAGGAAGCACTCGAAGACCTAGACTCTCTAGGTGACCCTCAAACACCTTAATCGTGAGGGCCTTTGTTAATGGATCAGCAACGTTGTGCTCCGACGCTATCTGCGTGACTGTCACGTCTCCGCGGTTCACAATCTCTCGTATCAAGTGATACTTCTACTCAATGTGCTTGCCCCTCTAATGACTCCGAGGTTCTCTCGAGTTGGCTACTGCACCACTGTTGTCACAAAACAAGGTAATCGACAAGTCCATATTTGGAACAACTTCCAAATCTATCATGAACTTCCTAAGCCAAACAGCTTCCTTTGCAGCTTCACAAGCCGCAACATACTCGGCTTCCATCGTGGAATTAGCGATGCATCCCTGTTTGATGCTTCGCCAAACTACAGCTCCTCCATTCAGAATGAATGGTTGCCCCCGAAGTGGATTTCCTCGTTCCCCACTCCCATAAACAAGGCTGTAGTTCCTCGTTCTCCTAAGATACTTGAGGATTGCGTTTACGGCTGTCCAGTGATCTAATCCTGGATTGGATTGATACCTACCGACAATCCCAACTGCATAACAGATGTCGGGCTTAGTACACAACATGGCATACATGAGGCTCCCAACAGCTGAAGCATAAGGGATTCGTCTCATATCATCAACCTCTTGAGGTGTCTTAGGACATTGATCCTCCGACAGGTGAACCCCATTCCTGAATGGCAGCAAACCCTTCATTGAGTACTGCATTTTATATATAGACAACATGTTGTCAATATAAGACGCCTGAGAAATGGTCACTATTCTGTTCTTTCGGTTCCGGACTATCTAGATACCTAGAACATACTGGGCCTCTCCCAAATCTTTCATTTGGAATTGCGAAGCCAACAATTTCTTAATGTCAGTAAGAAATCCCACCTCATTCCCAATGAGCAGGATATCGTCCACATATAATATTAGAAATGCGACAGTGTTGTTGACGATTTTCTTGTAGACACAAGGCTCGTCAACATTCTTATCAAAGCCATAAGATTTGATCGCCTCATCAAACCTTATATTCCAAGTCCTCGAGGTTTGTTTCAGTCCATAAATAGACCTATGAAGTCGACAAACCTTTTTCTCTTGGCCTTGGGCAATGAACCATTTGAGTTAGTCCATGTAGATGGTTTCATCAAGATTGCCATTCAGAAAGGCTATCTTGACATCCATCTGCCATACCTCATAGTCATAATATGTGGCAATGGCCAGAAGAATCCTGATCGACTTTATCATGGCAAAAGGAGAAAAAGTTTCCTCATAGTCAACCCTTTCAACCTGGGTAAAACCCTTTGCCACTAGTCGTGCTTTGAAAGTTTGCACCTTCCCATCTATGCCACGTTTACGCTTGTAGATCCACTTGCAACCTATAGGTTTTACCCCATCCGGTTGATCAACAAGCTCCTAGACAGAATTGAAGTACATCGACTCCATTTCCTGGTCCATAGCTTTAATCCATTCGTCTTTGTCAACGTCTGCCATTGCCTGATCATAGGTCAATGGATCCTCGCAGTCATCATCAGGGGTGACAACTTTGGTTTTAGCTAAACCCATGTAACGTTCACGCTGTCTCACAACGCTCCCACTACGTCGAGGCATTCTCAACTCTTTAGAACAGACTTGACTAGACGAGCTAGGATCAACCTTGTTGACGTACTAGCCCAATCAGCAACTCTTGCTGATGAACTTTCAATTTCGTTTAACACAATTTTACTTTTAGGTAAATGATCCCTGATCCGATCGAAGTTTTTTAAGCGATTTACCTAACAGGTTCTCAACCTCAGTCTTGTACTCCTTGAACTTTTCAAGAGTTTCAAACTTCTTATGCATTAGGTAAATATACCCATACCTCGAGTAATCATCTATGAAAGACATGAAGTATTCATAACCACCTCGAGCTTTAACATTCATCGGACCACAGAGGTCAGAATGTACAAGCTCAAGGGGCTCTTTGGCTCTATATCCTTTTCCACTAAGGACGTTTAGTCATTTTGCCCTCAAGGCATGACTCACACACCGGTAAAGAGTTTTCTTCCAACTCGTTTAGAAGTCCACTCTTCACTAGTCTCTCAATCCTATTGAGATTGATGTGGCCTAACCTTAGATGCCAAAGATGGGCATTTTTCTTAGGAGAAACTTTCGCTCTTTTAGTTCGTGTTTCTGTTGTTTTAAACAATTCACTATTCAAAACACTTTTGACCGAATTAGGTTTCAAAACATACAGATTATTCTCAAGTGAAGCAGAACAAATTAAGTTTCCATTTCGGAAAATAAACGCTTTATTGCCATGAAAAGGAATAGAAATACAATGTTCTAACAGGCAGGAAATAGAAACTAGGTTTCTAGTAAACCCTGGAACTATATACATATTGTCTAACAAAATGTAATTCCTGCCAAAATGTAGCTTCACCATGCCGACTGTTGTAGCAGAGACAAGCTCCCCAGATCCAACCCGTAGAGTCACCTCACCCTCTCGCAGCTGCTGCCAGGAATCAATACCCTGAAAAGAAGAACAAACATGGTTAGTGGCGCCCAAATCCAATATCCAGGCAGAGTCACTACTCTCCACTAAATAGGTTTCAGTCACAAGTAAATCACATTTACCTTGATTCTTCATCTCGGCTAGGAATTTGAGACAGTTTCTCTTCCAGTGTCCGCCCCCGTTGCATTGGAAACACTTTCCTTTCTCTGCAATTTTCTTGACCTTCTTGCCCTTTTGGGCGGCAACTCGGTCAATTTTACCCTTCTTCATCTTCTTCTTCTTCACTTTTGGGTGAGAAGGAGCTATAGGCTTTGTCCCAGAGGTCAAACCCCTGTGATAAGACCTAAAGGCAACATTTGCCTCAGCTTCCCACGTCCTTATCCTCATCAAGGACTGGAAGATTTGCAGCTCGTTAAGAAGAGTAGTCAGAGTGTAGTTTATCTTGTTCATAACAACGTTGCTACGAAACTGAAGGAAACTCTTCGGAAGAGTCTCCAAGATAAAACTGACCTGGCTCGATTCGTCGATCGAAGTCCCGTTCATCTCCGCTAGATTAAAGTGGGTCATTATGTCTAGAACATGTTCACAGATAGACAACCCCTCTTTCATCCGTGCGTTGAAGACGTATTTGAGCGAGTCATGCCGGACTTGAAAGGACTGTTGTCCAAACATTTCCTGCAAGGACTCTATGATCTCCTTAGCGTTGACCATCAGCCCATGCTTCTTTGCCAAAACATCAGTCATGCTGGCAATGACATAGACCTTGGCCTTTTCATTTGCCCTGATCCATCGATCGTATGCATCAGGAACACTTCGCGATGCAGTCGAGCCCAACATCTGAGGACACTCCTCAGAGAGCACGAACTTAATGTCGTTAGTTACCAAAATTGTGTTTAAGTTATTTTTCCATGTTTGGTAATTATCTCCCACTAATTTGTCAGACACGAGTAAAGCTATGATTGAGTTAGACATTTTAGCTGAAAAATCAAAAAAGTTTGTGTTAGTCTCGCAAAAAACTTTTGAAATCCAATCAGGTTTTAGCAAAAATTGTTTTATGATCCCTAGGTCATTCAAAATTTGCAATGATATCCTAAAGGTTTAGAATGACCGCAACAGAACACTCCTCCTCTAGGACGAGACTTTCTCGATCAGACCCTAATCCCATAATAACTCTTATTCCATTAGGCGTCCAATTACCATTGTTCGGTCGAATTCATTAACTCTTAACGAATTCTATGAGTGTCACCCTCAATTTTTAAGTTTCCAAGTATTCGTCCAAACAATAGCCACCGAAGGGTGAACCAAGAAGGAAAACAAACTAGGAAACTGTATCCCTTTCGAGAATTCACGGTGTTCCGACCCCCATGATCAGGCCCTCCAAAGGGATTGTATGGTCCAGGCAAAACTAGCAGGCAGATCATAGGCATCTCACGGTGTGAATCGAAAGAAGAGACCGTGGGTCCCATTTTCACAGGTCCCGCTCCCACTCACTATAAGTACTCTCTCCATCCACGATGATATTGACCTATACAAATGCCACCCGAAGGGGGACGCTCCCATTTGCACCACGAGCCCGAGTATAGATCTCACAGTGCAGACTTAACGGAGATTTGTGGTGAGAAATTAAATGTATCTTATACACTATATTTCCTCCCACTCAACACTTTATTTTATTAGGGATTGACCTAGATAAACCGGCTAAAATTTACCTAAGTCTACCAATATAACTCTTATATGACATTAACCTAAGTTTATAATCACATTATTACTTAGGTCTATGTGAGTAAATTAAGACACTTTTAATTAACGACACTCACGATAAGTATAATCTAAGAATCTCCGGACCAAATTCACTCCCAGGTCGGTTTTCAGGTAGGGGTGTTCCGCAAGCATCAACTTAAATACCCCAACCTTAGACAAAACCTTCCTTTGACAGAGTTACTAATCAGGTCACCATTCATAGACTATACTTTGGTTTCCTAATTCAAATCTTATTAGAATTAGAAAACCTAAGTCTAATTATTCAAGTTCTAAACACTTTAAAACTAATAATTAACTTAGGTTACATGCATTTCTATGTTATAGTGTTTGATCATTCATCACATGAATAACTATATACTATAACATAATAATTCATCACATGAAATTAAAATGCATGAGCATACTTTAATCTAAAAAATATAACACTTATATTAATTAAATTAAAACATGCATTTAATTATATTATAACACTTATAATATAACCTATCATGCAAACTATATATTATAACTCTTATAATATAAATGATGCATGAAATGTTTAACCTAAGGTGGGATTTTAAATCTATATGACATACAATATGCACATAGAAATTTAATTAAATCATAAATCACATGCATAAAATAATTAAATAGCAAAATGGACTGATTTTTGGCACCTAGGGGCAATTATTTAATTAAATAACATTAATATAACAATTATATTAATATTATTTAATTAAATAATTAAATAAATAATTAAAATACATTTTTACATCATAAATATATTAAAATTTCGGGAAAAAAATGCCCCACTAAAGGAAAACTGCCCACGTTCTCGCGCAACTCCTCAAAGAATCGCTCACTGCGCGTGCGGCGTTGCCGCTGTGTCGTGGCGGCGTTGCAACAACACCGCCGCGTCGTCAGCGTCACGCCCCGCGTGCTCCACGCAGTGGCGATGCAACGCTGCTCTGCAGCCAAGCCAGCGCCCGCAAGGACAACGTTCAAACGTCGAAGAACAGCGTCTCAACGCCGTCGACAGAACAACAAACTCCTTTGCTGTTCTTCGTCGTTTCTCGCCCGTTTCTGCTCCGATTTCTTCACAGCAACTCTTGCCACGAACGACTCAGACTTACGGACTCAATTTACAACAAAATGCCCAAAAACAACGAGTCTTTACATTGATCTCATCAACATAAATTGTAAGTCTAAACTAAAAACTGAAATTATCCAAAATTGCAAACCAACATTCATCTCATGAATTAAGGCATTTACCCACCTAATTTTAATGAAAAACAGTGCATAACGAAGAACCAACGAGTGGCTCTAATACAAATTGAAGGGAATGAGAATCTCCGCGCAGCAGAAGACTATCGATCGTCGAGGTATCGATACGCTACTCGATTTTCATTAAAATCAATTATCAAATAATCTAGGCTAAACATGCTCAAGGGAAAGAAAAACAGCAAGTAAAGTAAACTCACTTGTTGAAGACAATCTTCTAGAATTCCTTTCCAGCGGATCACGAACTCTTCGTGCAAACTCGATCTCTACAAAATCTTCTCTCGAACAAAAGTCGAACACAACCAATGGCTTCTCGGTTGTTCTTGATGGAGATCTAATCTCCTTGAGCAGCGGAAACGTGTTTGGGATCGTAATTTGCTTGATTATTTTAATTGAAACAAAAACCAGTACATTGAGAAAAACATACAGAACAAGTATGTTAATTCTAATCTAATTAGGCATGGATTAATTGCACACAAACATACATATGTTTAACAATTAAACTAAAGGGGAGAAGAATGTTTACCTTTGTAGACTCGCAGCAACTCCTTGCTACAAGCAAATTCCAGTAACTCAGCAACATAACAACTCCTCTGTTCTTCACCAACAGAACACAACCACTAGAGTAAACCCTCTATCCTCTGAATGCTTAGATCCTCCTTGGTGGGAAGGATTCCAACTTTTGGAAGAAGAAGGGAATGAGAGTGTGAGAGAGAATTTTTTTTAGCAATTCTCTAATTGCCAGTTCTTCAATTAATCGATGGATTCACTTGATACATCAACCCTCTTCTCCCTGTTAAACTGTCGATAGGGAGAAGGAGAGGGGTAGTGGGAACGTGTCTGGATGACACGTTCCCTCATTTTATTATTAAAATAATAATAATAATAATAATAAAAAAATCAAATTTAATTATTAATTTAAATCATATTTAAATAATACAAATTAAATATCATATATTTAATTTAGATTAAATCTCATTTAATCATATTACCCCTTTAACCTATAGTTTTAATGTACACCCAGTGCACATTAAATTTTAACCTATAGTTTTCAAATGTGAATCACATTCACATTTAATATAATATTTGAACTCTTTCAAATATTCAATTCTCTCATATAATTTAATATGAATCATATTCACATTAAATTTATAATATATAGTTCCAAAACTATATTTTATATCGTATCTAAATACATTAAATATATTCCCTAAAGTCCCGCAGCTGCACTCTTCTCACTGCAGATATATTTCTGTGTCCACGGATATTGATCAATAACAGCAAGTCAATCCTTCACGAATGTCGGTAACACCAGCTGGGTCAAATTACCGTTTTACATCTTGTGCCTTAAGTACCAGTGCTCCTCTAATGAACAATTTGTTTGTGGTCCTACCAACAAACAGAGTCCCTCTCGGGCCAATGAGAGGGTCGGGCCCTTTGTTCATGTCCTGGAGACACCACTTAAGGGAACATTCCTCTACTTACCCCAGTAGGCGGGAATGAGTGAATTCCATCTTGCTAAGTTAAGTTCCCAAACCTTATCCCCTAACTATAGACCCTTTAGGTTGTATCTCGAATCAAGATCCTTTATATATACACTACATTCAGTTAAAGATTCATATAACAGCCTTGGATGTTTAGTTTATTGGATTTAAGGTTTAAATAAAGGTAAACTCGTAGATAACGAACAATCACTCTTTATTGAAATAATAACAATTATTACATTAATTAGAACATAAATACAAACTACAAGTTTTAGGGCACAAACCCAACAGACTTCCACTTGAACTAAAACTCTAGTGGGGTACATCATAATCTAAAACAATGGTTACAAGAGATAGAAATACAATAAACTAGGGCATCCATATACCCCATTACATATCTCTCACTTGCCTTAGATTAGCCTATGTACATATCTCGTAGACCCAGACTTTGCAGATGACCCTCGAACACTTTAGCCGTGAGAGTCTTTGTAACGGATCAGCAATATTGTGCTCCGAAGCGATCTTCGTGACCGTCACATCTCCTCGTTACACTATTTCTCGTATCAGGTGATACTTCCTCTCGATGTGCTTGCCTCGCTTATGGCTGCAAGGTTCCTTCGAATTGGCTACCGCACCACTGTTGTCACAGTATAAGGTGATGGGAGATTCCATATTTGGAACAACTTCCAAATCAGTAAGGAATTTTCTTAGCCAAACAGCCTCCTTAGCTGCTTCACAAGCAGCGACATACTCAGCCTCCATCGTGGAGTCAGCGATGTATCCTTGCTTAATGCTTCGCCATACTATAGCTCCCCCGTTAAGGGTGAAAGCTGATCCCGATGTGGATTTTCAAGAATCCTTATCGGTCTAAAAATCAGAATCAGTGTATCCAGTAAGGATCAAATCCTTAGACCCATAGACAATCGTATAGTCCCTCGTTCTCCTAAGATACTTGAGGATATTTTTAACTGTTGTCTAATGGTCTAACCCTGGATTGTACTGGTACCTACTGACTATTCCCACTGCATAACAAATGTCCGACCTCGTGTACAACATAACATTCATTAAGCTACCTACTGCAGAGTCATAGGGAATATGTCTCATATCCTCAACTTCTTGAGGTATCTTAGGGCACTGTTCTCTAGACAGATGAACTCAATGCCTGAAGGGTAATAAGCCCCTCTTGGAATTCTGCATCGAATATCTGGACAACATTTTGTCGATATAAGACGCTTGAGACAGTGCTAGCGTTCTGTTCTTGCGATTCCTGAAGATCTGAAACCCAAGAATATATTGCGTCTCCCCCAAATCTTTTATTTGGAATTGCGTCGCTAGCCAATTCTTTATGTCAGTAAGGTATCCTACATCATTCCCAATGAGTAGGATATAATCCACATAAAGTACCAATAAAGCTACTTTGTCGTTGATGATCCTCTTGTAAACACAAGGCTCATCAACGTTTTGGTCAAAACCGTAAGACTTGATCGCAGTATCAAATCTTATATTCCAAGATCTTGACGCTTGTTTCAACCCATAAATGGATCGATTGAGCTTGCAAACTTTTTGCTCCTGACCTTGGGCTATGAACCCTTTGGGCTGAGACATATAGATGCTCTCGTCAAGATTACCATTTAAAAAGGCAGTCTTGACGTCCATTTGCCAAATTTCATAATCATAAAACGCGGCTATGGACAAGAGTATCCTAATAGACTTCAGCATAGCAACAGGGGAAAAAGTTTCTTCATAATCAACTCCTTCCCTTTGGGTAAAACCCTTTTCTACCAGTCTAGCCTTAAAGGTCTGTACCTTTCCGGCTGCATCTCTCTTTCTCTTATTGATTCATTTACACCCTATGGGTCTATCCCCTTCAGGTTGGTCTACAAGTTTCCATACTGAATTGAAGTCCATTGACTCCATTTCAAGGTCCATGGCTTTGATCCATTGGTCCTTGTCTACGTCATTCATCGCCTGTTTATAAGACAATGGGTCTTCTACGCCGTCATCAGGTATGACAACTTGAGTTTCAGCTAAACGCAAGTAGCGGTCACGTTGGGAAACAACCCTCCCACTGCGTCGAGGCATTCCTAACGATTGAGAAGGACGAGACTGACTTGAGGTGTTGGCTCTTCCATCAACTCTTGATGAAGGTCCAGGTTGATCAACAACTCTTGTTGGTTCATGTGTAGCTTCATTTAGTACTAATTTACTACGCGGTTTGTGGTTCCTCATGTGATCTTCCTCAAGGAATGTGGTGTTTGTCGATACAATCACCTTGTTTTCTTGTGGGTCGTAGAAAAGACCACCTCTCGTTTCTTTGGGTTAGCCAACAAATTGGCACAATCTTGAACGAGGTTCCAGTTTCATTGGGTTTGTCACGAGCACGTGTGCTGGACAATCCCAAATCCTGAAGTGTTGTAAACTAGGTTTGCGCCCCTTCCACAGCTCAAAAGGTGTTTCTGAAACACTCTTTGATGAAATAGTGTTCAAGATTTAAACTACAGTCTCTACTGCGTATCCCCAAAACGAGGCAGGCAATTGAGCATAGCTCATCATAGAACGAACCATGTCCAACAAGGTTCTATTTCTCCTTTCTGAGACACCATTTTGTTGTGGTGTATTAGGTGCTGAGAGATGAGATTTAATTCCATGTTCAATCATATAGTCCTGGAATCTCAAATCCATATACTCTCCACCTCGATCGGATCGAAGCGTTTTAATGGTTTTCCCTAATGCATTCTCTACTTCCGCCTTATACTCTTTGAACTTTTCAAGAGCCTCAGGCTTGTGATTCATTAGATATAGATAACCATACCTCGAATAATCATCTTTGAAAGAGATGAAATATTCGTACCCTCCTCGAGGTTTAACATTCACCGGACCACAAAGATCCGAATGTACAAGTTCTAAGGGCTCTATGGCTCTGTAACCTTTTCCAGTAAAAGGTCGCTTGGTCATTTTACCTTCCAAGCAAGACTCGCAAGGCAGTAAAGAATCATCTTCTAACTTTTTTAGAAGTCCATTCTTAGAGAGTCTTTGAATCCGATTGAGATTAATATGACCAAGTCTAAGATGCCATAGATAGGTATTATTATTTGGAGAAATTCTTTGCCTTTTACTTTGAGTGTTAGCATTCTTAAACATCTCATGATTTAAAATGGCTTTAGTTTGATTCGGTTTAAGTACATACAAGCCGTTTTCTAACTTAGCACAACAAATATTGACACCTTTCTTTGAAATGAACACTTCATTAAATAAAAAGGTAATACAATAGCAAAGTTCAATTAAACAAGAGATAGAAATTAAGTTCCTCTTAATTTTAGGAACTATATACAGATTTTCTAAAAATAAAAATCTATCTCTAAAAAACAGCTTGACATCTCCCACTGCACGAGCCGAGACGCACGTCTCCTGCTTAAGACCACGAGCGTCATCTCACCCTCTTCGAGCTCCTTGAAGGAACTAGTTTCCTAAAACGAAGAGCAAACATGATTAGTGGCTCCTGAATCAAGTATCTAGGTAAAATCATCATTTTCCACTAAAAAAGTTTCAAGAACAAGTAAATCTAATTTACCTTTCTTCTCTTTGAGCTCAGCAAGGTATTTTGGGCAGTTTCGCTTCCAGTACCCATCGACGTTGCAATCGAAACATTTTCCTTTATCTGCAACCTTGACTTTTCCCTTGCCTTTGTCAGCAGCAGGTGTCTTCCCTTTCCCTCCTATCTTCTTCTTTTGGGTCTTCTCAAGCCCCGAAGATGAGCTACAAGACTTAGTCCCAAATGATGAACCCTTTTAGAACCTTCTGGAATGGGCAAACAGATTTGCCTCTCTATCAGCCTGTCCCTTATTCTTCATAAAAGACTGGAAAGATTGTAGTTCATTAAGGAGAGTTGTCAGGTTATACTCTATCTTGTTCATCACCGCATTGCTGCGGAATTGCAGGAAACTCTTCGGAAGAGATTCCAGGATGAACAATACCTGACTTTGCTCGTCAATGACCGCTCCGTTCATCTCAGCCACGTTGAAGTGGACCATCAGATCGAGAACGTGTTCTCTCACCGATGACCCCTCCTTCATACGAGAGTTATAAACGTATTTGAGGGATTCGTGTTGAATCTGTCCAGACGGTTGTCCAAACATATCCTGCAGCGAACTCATGATCTCACGAGTTGAGACCATGCCCTCGTGCTTTTTGGCCAGAACTTCACAAACACTAGCCAAAATGTAGACCGTGGCCTTATCATTGGCCTTGATCCAGCGGTCGTACGCCTCCTTAGCAGATTGAGGAGCGTTACGAGCAGGGACCTGAGGACATTCCTCAGTCAGTACAAACCGTAGGTCGTCAACAACGAGAATCATATTCAAGTTGGACTTCCACGAAGTAAAATTCTCACCAGTTAAACGATCGCTTTTAAGTATTTAGCAAAATTATTAAAGAACCCTAGTGTTTAAACTAAACCCAACGTTTAAATTAAACATTTAATTTTGCAACCATATTTCAAGGGTTTAGAACAAAAGCCTCCGTCGGGCGGTCAGTCATTCCTCCCTTCAATTGAGACTTTCTCAACAAATTCTCACTACCAGAACATCTCATGTCCCAATGGTCCTTAGCTACCGTTTATTTGGTCAAGGACTTGTTAACTAGCTTAACTCATCCCGTAAATGTGACTCTACCATTTTATGATCCAATAGGTCCGAGCCAACAAGCTACTATTAAGAAAGACAACTGTTGGCAAATTACCTAAGAGACCCTATCCATTTCTGGAGTTCGCGGTGTTCCGATCCCTATAGTCAGGCCCTCCATAGGGTTTGGCTATTCCAGGACAACCTAGCAGGCGGACTATAGAAATCTCACGGTGCGACCTAATGGAGGAGACCGTAGGATACGTTGACACGCGTCCTGCTCCCATTTACTATGGATACTTCCCTCATACACCTTGGTATTGAACCATGCAAACACATACCGTAGGGGGACGACCTATTGACGCCACGTAGCCGAGCATGGAACTCACGGTGTGAACTCTTGAGGACGTGAGAGTAAACTCGATGCGAACATCTCGTTTTCTCCCACTGAAACTCTTAAAATTAGGGTATAGGTTTAACTTAGTTGGATTCTGGCTAAAAGAATCTATCTAAGTCTATGCCTATTATAACTATTATAACCAGGTCTTTTAACCTTATGTCTAGGTGAATCAACATTTTAATTACCTAGAGATGAAATAGAACTAAGCTTAACTCAACTCAAGTTCCGGGTCAGTTCATAGGTAGGAGGTGTTCCGTTAACCGTCAGCTTAAGTACCCCTAGCCTTAGACAGAACTTCACCGATAGAGTTCCCTTATAACCAAAGTTATAATGTCCTACTATATTTTAAACTATTTAAAATACTATGTAAGACTAATTTCTAATTCTATTAGAAATTAAAACTTAGGTCTAAATTAATTTAAAACTATTTAAAACTAATTTAAATTTTAACCCAAGTTCCTATGTTTGCATGCATTTCTTTATTATAGGTTATGGTTTCTAAAACCCCTTTAATTTATAACTTTTATAAATTTAATAATTAACCTATGATAAAGAAACTATATTATAAATCCAACAATTAATTTTCAAATTGGAATTATAAAAAAAATCAACTAATTGAATTAAAATTACTTAAATAAAATAACATTTATTTTAAACTAAGTAATTTGATGCTCCATGCAATTTATTTTTCATATAATCTAATTATAACAATTATAACTAATTACTCATGAAAAATAAATTAATCATGCATTTTCAACCATATTCATATAACAATTATACAAATAAAAAAAATGCATGAACATGCTTATCCTTAGGTGGGAATAATCTAAATGACATTCATAAAGACATAAAGCTGTATAACCAGAATAATTTGGCTCCTAAAGTGCAGAAAAATAAATAAAATCACATTAATTTTATTACATAAAATCGGTCCAAAACACCTTGACCGGGCTTGAACCGCTCGAACCGGACCGAAAATGAACCAAAACTGCTGAACCGGGTTTGCAGCTGCTGGAATGTTCCACGACGTTGCAACGCTGATGCGAGCGTTGCAACGCCCGCTTTGTCCTTATGTGCGCCTGCTATCGGGGTGGCGTTGCAACGCTGAGGGGCAGCGTTGCAACGCTGCTAACCCCTTGAGCTCCCGCATCGATAGGGGAGCCCTGGCGTTGCGACGCCGTTCTTCAGCGTTGCAATGCTGATGAACGGCATTGCAACGCTACTGCTTCGACAGCAGCTTTCTTCTTCGAACACAATAGCTTACATCTTCAATATCTCCTTCGATTCTCAACCAGATTGCTTGAAACTGGTCCCGAACGAATCGTAACTCAAATACAGACTCAATAATGCACTTTTTGCCCAAAAACGCAGGGGCCTTTACATGCAAATTGATCAAATCAAAGTAAACTAAGGCTAAAATATTCCTAAACAAGTTTTACAACAAACCAAATGCATTTTCCAACAAATCAATGCAATTTTGTTTCAAAACAAAACAATACGAGCATTGCTGTGATACCAATGGATGGAGATCTGATCTCCTTGAGCAGCGGAAACGTGTTTGGGATCGTAATTTTCTTCAATTCAAACAAAAACCACTACATTGACAAAAAACATACAGAACAAGCATGCTTTTAAATCTAATCTAATTAGACATGGATTAATTGCACACAAACATACATATGTATAACAATTAAACTAAAGGGGAGAAGAAGAATACCTTTGTAGTTTTCCTCAGCAGCAACTCCTTGCTCCAAACAGTATAGCAACACAGGAAGCTTTAGTTTCTCTGTTTTTACAGAACACCACCAATAGAGTAAACTCTCTATCCTCTAAATGCTTAGACCTAATCCTTTGTGAGAAGGATTCCAACTCTTGGAGAATTTTGGGAATGATAGAGTGAGAGAATTCTTCTGAAACCTCAACCAGAGAATCATCGATCAGATCATTTTTTCTTCCCGAGAAGAATATTCAGAGGAGTTCTTCCCCCCCAATCCCTATCGATGGGGAGTTGGTGGGGAAGGTGGGAACGTGTCCTCCTGACACGTTCCCATTTGTAACGCCCCTACTTTTCTATAACTAAACTCTTAGGGACATTACTACACATGCATGCATTTATAGGCCAAAGGATATAAAACGTTCTTTAAAACTCCACTGAAAACAAATTTGTCTTTAGGGATCCCATTAAAACATTCAGAACACGCAAAAGAAACAGTTTAAACATGGCCTAATTAAAATCTGGGAAGTAAAGTTAAACTACGAAAACATAAAATGACAATATCAGTTTTAAAAGAAAAATATGCGGAAGACATGTCTATTCCCATGGTCCTGGCAACGCGCCTCCCGCTACTCGCCTCGCACGTCCTTAGCCTTACCTCAAAAACATTTTTAAAAGAAAGGGTGAGTATTGTAAAACAATACCAGATAAGTGACCTCGCTACGAGGTTTGAAATATGCAAACACATGCAATCATGACTTTTAAACTGTTAAGTAATGTACATATGTGGGACCTAAAACTTTCTCATATCGTCATGACTATGATACATGACTTCCTTTTTCCTTTAAGTGGCCAATTGGTCATCCTGAGTCATTTCATTTTGAGTCCCTCACAGACCCCTGTAATCATTTGAGTCCCTCACAGACCCCTGTATGGTTTGAGTCCCTCACAGACCCCTGTATAAATTGAGTCCCTCACAGACCCCTGTAATTTGACCCATAGGGTCTCTAATGCATGTTTAACCATGCACATAATGCTCTCAGGAGACCAATGTCCACATTTTCATCAAATCATTTCATGGCATACATAACATGCATGAGGTCCCATCATTCAACATAACAATAGTGTACATGCCACAAACATCATCGTCAATATGCAAATCATAATTTCTTCATAGGCAGTTTGAAGATAATACTTTTGTAGGAAATCATGAAATATTCTCATAGAAAATGCGGTAATATCCTTACATAAGATACTGGATTATTCTTACATAACATGCAAAGATATTTTCGCATAAAATACTAGATTATACTCACATAAAATATTGAGATATCTTCACGTCGAATATCAAAGCATTCTCACATAAAATCTTGAAATATTCTCGTGTAAAATCATTAAATCTTTTTAAGTAAAATAACGTACTAATTTCACATAAAATAATGAAATTCGCTTTCTTAATTCCATTTAAAAGTTCGGCACAAGGTCCCCTTACCTTAGTCTAAATCAGAGAACTCTCGAGTTCAAGAGAGATTTCTTTTCTTCTCTTCTAATTCCCGATTCTCTTTTCGAACCTATTCCACAAAACTCCTAGATTAGGGTCTCACCTAAAAACAGTCTTGAAATCGAGGCTTAAGGTTCTTCCAAATTCTTATTTACCTTGACTTAGGTTTTTCTCCTGTTTCTTTTGAATGGGTCTTGCTTAATAATCCGTTCAATCCACGTCAATCCACGTCAAGACTCCAAGAAACCCTAAGAAGATCACGATTCGTAATCAAGTTAAACATTCAAATTAACTACGGTACCAAACTTAAAAGAACGGAGACGATGGTTGGCTTACTAACGAGTGGGACGTTCTTAACCGGGTTCGAGTTGAAGACCGAGAAGTACGACGCTGAGGACAACAACCCTAAGCTCGCACAGCGACAGACGGCAACCGGGGCTGCACTTTGCGGTGCGTGTGGCGGCTGTCCGGCGGAACCTGTGGCTGAAACGTCCCTTTCGGCGGCGACAAGAGCTGCGTGACTGGCTGTGGCGGGATCTGCACGCAATCGTCCGGCGACAGCGAGAACTACGAGCAAATCGGCGGCGGTAAATGTGAACAGGAGCGAAGCGACGATCATCGAGGCACACGCGATTGCGAACGGCGCGGCTGCCGGCTGCAGACGGATTTAGTGGGCTTCGGCCGGCGCGTGGATTCGTGGAGGTCGTAGTTCGGCAAGACGACGACGAACGCAGCAACTCACGAGCAGCCTTGTGGCCGGAATGCGCGAGACGTGGATGCTGCTCGCGTGTTTGGAGCTCCGGCGAAAGCTTGCGGCTGGCGACCTGGCGTGTTCTACTGCAAGACGGCGAATGCGGCAGTTCTGACGGTGAAGAACTACGGCTCGGACGGCTGGAAGGCGGCTTAGACGGCGGGAAGGCGTTTGTGCGTGGATCTGGTCGGCGGTAGGGCAACAACAATAAAGATTAGGGTTTTGGTTAGGGTACACTAGGAGATTGAAGGAGGAGAAGAGGTGATGGCAATTAGGGTTAGGGTTTCCTTTGAATTTTCAATGATAAGGAGTTTAAATACTCACAAATTAGGTCAAATTTCAAGTGTCAATTGCCACCCTCAATTAGACATTAATAACCAAAGTGCCATTGCCTCTTCCTTTCCTTTTAATTTTTATAAATAGTTATCTAAAGGAGAATATTTCGCTTTAAACTAATAAAATCAAAGACTCATTAACACCGAGCTTGATGAAATCCACTAATCCAACTAGACACACACACACAGGTTGAAAGAACGTTAAATAAAATAAATAACTAGTACCTGTGGTTGTGGTCGTCACAATCTTCCCTCCTTAAGAACTTTCGTCCTCGAAAGTTCCTATTCTTGGAATAATTCTGGGTACTTAGCTCGTACTTCCTCTTCTCGCTCCCAGGTAGCTTCTTCCGTGCGGTGGTTTTGCCACAACACTTTGACTAAGTTGATTTCACGGTTACGGAGGGTCTTTTGATCTCTTGCGATAATAATGCAGTGCAGTGCCGCCGCCATAACTCAAATCTTCTGCTAACTGTAATGGTTCAAAGTCTATGACGTGAGTCTGTCCAGAACGTACTTTCTCAACATGGAGACATGGAACACGTTATGAACCACGACAGGAGGGGCGGTACGGTGCGATCTGTGGCCACCACACCAACCCTTTCTAAAATTTCAAATGGTCCTATGAAGCGCGGACTCAACTTCCCTTTTCGGCCAAACCTTAGAATCCCTTTCATTGGGGCCACCTTAAAAAATACGTGGTCCCCAACTTCGAATTCTAGGTCCCTTCGTCTCGTATCGGCATAACTCTTTTGTCTGTCTTGGGCGGTCTGCATTCGCACCCTAATCTTCTTTATCGCACCATTTGTGACCTGTACCAACTCTGGACCCAATAACTGGCGTTCTCCAACCTCCTCCCAGAAAACGGGAGTTCTGCAACGTTTTCCATAGAGAGCTTCAAATGGAGCCATTCCGATGGTCGACTGATAACTGTTATTGTAAGCAAACTCCATCAAATGCAAATGAGTGTCCCAACTACCTGGGAAGTCTAAAGTGCAAGCTCGTAACATATCCTCTAGGATCTGTTTCAAACGTTACATCGCCCATCCGTCATGGATGAAAAGTCATACTAAAGTTCAACCGCGAACCTAACGCTTTACAGAAACTCCTCCAAAAGTTGGAGGTGAAACGTGGATCCTCGCTCAAAAATAATCTTAGCCGGAATCCCATGCAAAGTGGACTATCTCTTCCGTAAAGCCGCGCCCACTTATCCGCTTGAATAGGTGGGTTTCCCTGGTATGAAATGTGCTGACTTGGTTAATCTGTCCACAATGACCCAAATCACTGAGTAACCTCGTAAAGTTCTGGGCAGTCCGACTATGAAGTCCATAGAGATCTCCTCCCATTTCCACTGGGGCACATGTAAAGGTTGCAGTAGTCCCGCGGGCCTCTGTCTAGGTGCTTTCACCTGTTGACAAGTCAAACACTTGCTGACAAACTCTGCCACGTCGCGCTTCATATTACACCACCGTAATGCTCGCTTTGAGATCTCGATACATCTTGGTGCTACCAGTGGTGCATAGAGAATGGCGAGTTATGGGCTTCGCTCAAGATTTCAGCTTTCAGTTTGTCGTCGTCTGGCACACATAATTGACCCTGAAATAGTAATCCTCCATCTGAGGATAGTGAAAACTCTGTCAACTCGCCTGTAGTTACTGCCGTAAACTTCTCTACTAACTGAGGGTCCACCTGTTGAGCCTCAACGATACGTTGTCTCAAAGTTGGTTGCACCGTTAACTGAGCTAACTGAGCCGTGGTCTTTCCTACTAGTACTGCGATTTCACTCGTGCAAACTCTGCACAGTAACTCTCTCTGTCAAGAATTTGTGCCGCAGTATGAATCGCTTTCTCATCGAGGGCATCGGCCACGACATTAGCCTTACCGGGGTGGTATTGAATGTCTATGTCGTAATCCTTTACTAATTCCAACCATCTGCGTTGCCTCATGTTCACTTTTTTCTGGGTGAACAAGTACTTGAACTTTTATGATCTCAGAAAAATCAATTTTCTCGCCATAAAGGTAATGTCTCCGGATCTTTAATGCAAAGACCATCGCTTTGCTAGTTCCAAGTCATGAGTTGGATAGTTCTTCTCGTGCGTCTTCAATTGTCGGATGCATAGGCTATTACTTTACCGTGTTGCATTAGTACACAACCCAATCCTTTCTTAGAAGCATCATCAGAAACCACAAAGCTCCTGTTCCCTCGGGATTTGTAAGAATCGGAGTGACACCAACCTACACTTGAGTTCCCGAAACTCGCCTCACAATTGTCATCCCACACAAATGGGTTACCTTTGCGCGTCAGCTGAGTCATGGGCATGGCTATCTTGGCGAAGTCCTGCACGAAACGTCTATAGTAACCTGCAAGACCTAGAAAACTACGTATCTCTGTAACGGTGGTCGGGCGAGGCCACTGTGTGACGGCCTCCACTTTCGCTGGGTCAACCGAGACTCCAGCTTCGGACACCACATGCCCTAAGAAGGATACCATGCGAGCGACTGCGCTTGGGAAAATTTTGCATACAACTTATTCTCTCTCGGTGTGAGTAAAACTTTTCTCGTGTGCCTTTCATGATCTTCATCACATCCGAGTATATCAGAATATCGTCAATAAACACAATCACGAACGTATCTAGAAACTCTTTGAATAAACGGTTCATCAAGTCCATGAAAGCGGCAGGAGCGTTGGTCAAACCAAACGGCATCACTGTGAACTCGTAATGCCCATAACGTGATATGAATGCTGTCTTAGGAATATCTTCTTCACTAATTCTCAACTGATGGTAGCCTGATCTCAGATCAATCTTGGAAAACACTGTTGCTCCCTGCAACTGATCGAATAAGTCGTCTATTCTAGGAAGAGGGTATTTATTCTTGATCGTGACCTTATTCAACTCCCTGTAATCTATACACAGGCGCATGGACCCGTCTTTCTTTTTCACGAACAACACAGGGGCTCCCCAAGGCGAAACGCTAGGGCGTATAAACCCCTTATCCAGTAAGTCATGTAACTGTAGTTTCAGTTCTTTCAACTATGCCGGTGCCATTCTGTATGGTGCCTTGGATATCGGGGTCGTCCCTAATTCCAATCCGATGTTAAAATCTACCTCTCTGACCGGAGGTATTCCGGGGAGGTCCTCGGGGAAGACGTCTGGAAATTCATTCACCACTGGTACCGATGACACGGAAATCTCCGTACACCTTGCATCTAGTATGCAAGCTAAGACGCCCCAAGCTCCCGATGTAATAACTTCCTTGCCCTAAGGGCGTGAATTACCTTAGGCCTACTTCACCGCTAACGTGCCTCAACCTCAGAGCTGTGTTGGTCGAGAGAGTAAACACTACCTCCTTCCCCGAAGCAATCAATGCAAGCATGGTTCTCGCGCAACCATCCATACCCAATATCACATCAAAGTCAAACATGTCTAAGACTACTAGATTTATCGCTAACTCATGGTCTCATGATGGTCACACTACCATCCTTGACTTTCATAGTGGCTAACAAATTTATCCCCGCAGAGTGGAGAGAGAGGCAGAGCATACTCAGAATCGTTCTAATTCTAACTCACTTGACTTACGAAGGATGCGAAATAAAAGAGCGTGTAGAACCGTAATCAAATAATACAAAGGCAAGGTGCCCAAGTAATGGAAGTGTACCGTAACCACCGAGTCTGTGCCATAGATGTTTTTACCGGGTGCTTGCATAAGCTCTTCCTTGGTGTATTATGGGCAAAGCGCCACTATTAATAACTCGAGGTTGGCTAGCACTGCTTGACTCGGGCAAATATTAGCTCTGTGCCCTTCTTTCCCACATCCAAGCACACTCCGGATCGGGCAAACACTTACCCCAATGATGCTTACTACGCTTTTTGCATTGTGGTTTATCTCCACCGTTAGTTCCTCGCCTGTTGACTGTGGTTTCGACCTGAACTCGCACGAAAGTTTCTGGTCTATGCGGTGTATGCGCTAGGGACGCTGTGAGCTTGAATTTGGCCGGTCCCATTTCCTCTTATGATTTACCATGGGTGCCCCGGTTAACCACTACTGCTTTGTGCGATACCGCGCACGCACCCAAATCAATTCCGCCACTCTCACTGCGGAGGCATAATCGGAGGTGCTAGTGCTCGTGATGAAGCCTCGAACATTTTCATCTAGTCCCATAATGAAACGCTCTGCTTTTCTTCGCCTCTGTGTCTACTAGCTCAAAGGGGCAAAGCGTGACAAGCGGGTGAATTCTCTCTCATATACCTCCACCGCCTCCTGCTCGCTCACCAGTAGAATTCTCGCTGTTTCCTATAACGAGCCGCAGCAGGTAAAATTTCCGCTGAATGCTTCTTTAAACAGATTCCATGTGATCGTTTCACACCGCGACAATGGTTCCTCGGGCGGACTCCCACCATAAATAGGCGTCGTCTCTCAACATGAAGGTAGCACAGACACCCTCTCGGTCCTCGGGACAATTCATCAATCAAGATGGTCTCAATGGAGGACGACCATAACTCACCACGGTGGGGTCACTGGAAGACCCATCGAAAGATCTCGGGATCATACTTCCACGAAGTCCTTCAGATATCGAGACTCTAGAGTTGCATCGTTCCGCCCCTGATTTGCTTGGGCCAGCTGAGTGGCTACTGTAGCTCGCACTAGAGTCTGCATAGCCTCCACCATCATAGTCATAACATTAGGGTTCTCTTGATCCGCCATTGAGCGATCGCAGTGCATTCTCCCGCGATTTGGTGGTCCTGGGGAGATCTGCACGGGTGGGGTAATTTCCTCCTGTTCCATGCAGGTAGTTCTGGGTGGGTGTTATCATTAACTCCGATCTCCCACCCCTACCACGCCCCTCTACCTCTCCCACGACCTCTAGGTGGCATTTTGTCCGTACTACAATACAGAGAGTTTCTAACTCAGTTTTCATTACTTTCTAACTATAAGATAGAATCACCCTTAGGGTTTAAATTCATTTACATTCACAATATAGATTTACATCATAATCATTTGCTTAATTTATAAAATACCGTAACGTACTGGCGGTGGCCGACGCCGCGTTGTTCAACCATGGGAACTACTCTGTGCTTACTCTGTAAGCAAGTCTACAGAACCCTTAAACCTAGGGCTCTGATACCAACTGTAACGCCCCTACTTTTCTATAACTAAACTCTTAGGGACATTACTACACATGCATGCATTTATAGGCCAAAGGATATAAAACGTTCTTTAAAACTCCACTAAAAACAAATTTGTCTTTAGGGATCCCAATAAAACATTCAGAACACGCAAAAGAAGCAGTTTAAACATGGCCTAATTAAAATCTGGGAAGTAAAGTTAAACTACGAAAACATAAAATGACAACATCAGTTTTAAAAGAAAAATATGCGGAAGACATGTCTATTCCCATGGTCCTGGCAACGCGCCTCCGTCACTCGCCCTGCACGTCCTTAGCCTTACCTGAAAAACATTTTTAAAAGAAAGGGTGAGTATTGTAAAACAATACCCAGTAAGTGACCTCGCTACCGAGGTTTGAAATATGCAAACACATGCAATCATGACTTTTAAACTTTGCTTAATGTAATGTACATATGTGGGACCTAAAACTTTCTCATATCGTCATGACTATGATACATGACTTCCTTTTTCCTTTAAGTGGCCAATTGGTCATCCTGAGTCATTTCATTTTGAGTCCCTCACAGACCCCTGTAATCATTTTGAGTCCCTCACAGACCTCTGTATGGTTTGAGTCCCTCACAGACCCCTGTATAAATTGAGTCCCTCACAGACCCCTGTAATTTGACCCATAGGGTCTCTAATGCATGTTTAACCATGCACATAATGCTCTCAGGAGACCAATGTCCAGCAGCGATGCCTTCATTCTGAATGGAGGAGCTGTAGTATGGCGAAGCATCAAGCAGCGATGCATCGCCGATTCCACTATGGAAGCGGAGTATGTTGCGGCTTGTGAAGCTGAAAGGAAGTTGTTTGGCTTAGGAAGTTCATGACCGATTTGAAAGTTGTTCCAAATATGAACTTGCCGATCACACTGTTATGTGACAATAGTGGTGCAGTAGCAAACTCCAGAGAGCCTCGCAGCCATAAGAGAGGTGAACACATTGAGCGGAAGTATCATCTGATACGAAAAATTGTGCACCGCGGAGACGTGACAGTCACGCAGACAGCGTCGGAGCACAACGTAGCTGATCCATTTACAAAGGCCCTCACGGCTAAGGTGTTTGAGGGTCACCTAGAGAGTCTAGGTCTTCGAGGGCTTCCTGACTGAGGCAAGTGGGAGATATGTAAACGCATATTCAATGCCCTAGTTTATTGTATTACTTCGTTCTAATTTATGTACATTTCTGAAATGTATTTTGCTCCAGTAGCTTAGTCCAAGTGGGAGTTTGTTGGGATTTTTGTCCTAATCTCGTGTTTGTAAATTATTGTTTGAAATTAATTAGAGTTATTTATTTCATTACTTTGTGTCTCGCAAATTTTACAAACTTTTCCAATAAACTAAGCTCCAGGGTCATTGAATTTATGAGAGAAATAGAACTTGAACGGAGTGTAGTGGACACACAGGGAGGATCACGTTCGAGTTAATGACCCGAACGGTCTCACGATATATATGGATAGGGTTGGAGACCTAATCCTGGATACACCGTGGATGCGGCCCGCTTTGTATTAGATACAGACGAGGTGATCTGACTCGTTCATGTGGTTGACATGCGAGTGGGGGCATCCTGTGCAATGAGATTGTACAAGACTGGACCGTGAATCATTAGATCTACTGATGTAACACCGTTGACAGTAAGGACTAATAACTTCGTAGATGACCATTAGTGACTCGACTTAAATCCTGAGCGTGTTACGGACTCATGTCTCATGGAAGTCCGTCCTTTGACTAGTACGCGGGTGAGGGTGGTCACGCTTACTCCCAATATGCCTATCTTCTCGGGGACGGGACCAAGTAGGAGCTGGGAACTTAACTACGCAAGATGGAATTCACTGTTCCCGCTTTAGGAAACTAGAGGGGTTGTTCCCTTAAGTGTTGTCTCCGGGGCTTGGACAACGGGTGCCCACCTTCTCACTGGCCCGAGAAGGGTGTTGTGTATGGTTGGACCATCAAAATGTGGTGTTCATTAGAGGAGCAGTGGGGACTTAAGGAACAAGAGGTAGACACAGGGGTAAAACGGTATTTTAACCCAGCCGTGTCTACGAACAACCTGTGAAGGGTCGACTCATGGGCATTGGTTATATCAGTGGACACGTAATATTTTGCACTGACGGGAGTGCAGCTACGGGCTATAGTGGAGTGTTACTGTAGCTAATGAATGTTGATTAACCGGGTCAAAGAGTTTGATAGGTTAATCTCGAATCATTGGAGCTCGTCACTGTAGGTCCATTAGGTCCCTCGGTTGGCTCAATCTGGGTTAAAAGAAGGGTTAATGTTTTGGTATGAAATTGAAGTGTTCAATTTCACTTAAAGGGCATTTATGTCATTTATATGAGATATGAATGATATAATATCTAGTTTAATGTGAATGAGATTCATAATAAACTATAGGTTAGCCTAATTGTTGAATTAGGACTAATTCGAGAAATTAATGGAGAGAAATTAAATTGGATGTGATTCAATTTAACTAATCCACAATTATTGCAAATGTGATTTGCAATATGAGATATGAGATATCTTATATTATATGGTTATGCAAATATGATTTGAATAACCTATGGTTGTGGTAAAATGGTATTTATATGGAGATTTTAACTCCACTATTTAATCCCTTCTTGCAAGAAGGATTGTAGCTCTCACACTCTCATTTTTGGATTTCACCAAAGAGAAGAGTATCAATTCTCTCAACTCCCCTCCCTCTCCAAAACACTAGAATCCCACCATTCTCCTTCTTTACAAAAGAAGAACAACCAAGGTTCCAAGTGCTTGTGTCGTGTTCTTGTTCATGGGACTCGTTCGAGATCGTAGAGATCATGATAATTCGCGAAGTGTTCGTGACCATTGGAAGAAACATTGAAGAGAGTCTTCAACAAGTAAGTAAATTCGTTCTTCTTGCTGTTTTCTTCCATAGTTATGCATGTTTAACTTAGATCTAAGTGTTAGATCGTTTTAGTAAATTTCAAGTAGCGTAATGATACCTTTGACGATTCAATCGTCTTCCGCTGTGCGGGGATTTTTCATTCCCTTCATACCTCTTGCTCCTTAAGTCCCCACTGCTCCTCTAATGAACAACAACGTTGTATGGTCCAACCATAAACAACACCCCTCTCGGGCCAGTGAGAGGGTGGGCACCCGTTGTCCAAGCCCTGAAGATAACACTTAAGGGAACAACCCCCTATAGTTTCCCTATGTCGGGAACGATTGAATTCTATCTTGCGTAGTCAAGTTCCCAGCTCCCCACGTGGTCCTGTCCCTGAGAAGATAGGCATATTGGGTGAGTAACTGTGACCACCCTCACCCATACTAGTCAAAGGACAGACCCCCACAGACAGGAGTCCATAACATGCTCAGGATTAAAGTCGATTCACTATTGGTCCTCTATGAAGTTATTAGACCTATACTGTTAACGGTGTTACATCATTAGGTCTAATAATTCACGGTCTGATCTTGTACAATCTCATTGCACAGGATGCCCCCACTCGCAAGTCGACAACATGAACGAGTTGGATCACCTTGTACGTGATCCTCCCTGTGTGTCCACTACACACCCAAGTTCTAGTTCTCTCATAAATCAATGACCCTGAAGCTTAGTTTATTGGACAAAGTTTGTAAATATGCGAGACACAAAGTGATGAAAAAATAACTCTTATTTATTTCAATAAGTAATATTACAAACATATACGAGATTAGAACATACATCCAAACAATTATAACATTGAGACACAAGCTTCATTATTAAGCTACATAATGGAAACTTTGATAATGGAAAATCTCATAATTCTTTTTAACCTTATCTCTCCTATTCTTGTATTTATTGTAAAGGAAGTCATTCATTTGAAAATTGTCCTCATAATCATGATTCATTGTGTAATGTATTTCTACCAAGCTTTGCAAAAACATATCAGTACTAGTATTTCCAACAAAGAAAAATGATTCCAAAAGAGCCCAGCATTGAATAACTTGTGAGAGACTATAGGGCAAAGAACGATGTTGTGATGCAAGGAAAAACTACATCTCTATGGAGTTTGAAAATTCAGGTGGAAGATATTGCAAATGAATTACAAAACAATTCTAAGTAATCATGCATGAAGACATGGAGACTTTAAAACAAGAAGAAGACAAATGAGAAGCGGTGACACTAACTAAATTTAAACATGGAGACCTTGTTCTCCCAATACAAGTAGAAAGTACTCCAACAATTGAAAACACTAAGGAACTAGAAGGGAGAGAAGAGATCAAAGAACAACCACCTCAAGAAGAGAAGGAACAACTGAAGGAGGTTGCAATGGGCCATGCAATTTAATTTCACAACAAATGACGTCAAAAATGATCCTTTACTAGAATGTCTTGTGTTCACTTATTGTAGCTTGCATGAAATGCCAAATGATGAAGAATTCGTAGAGAAGAGCATGAAGGACAATAATTTGCAATATGTCACACAAGTTCCAACCACAATTTCTACTTCTAGAGACACATTTAAATCTACTTAGTCATCAAAGCCCGTTGTGATCAAAGAACCTAACTAAGACTGAAATTTCATCCATCATCAAGACCTAGGTGCGAAACGAAGGAACACAGTTGTGGTCTCCCTATTGGCATTAGATAATTTTGTATTTTCTTTCATTTTCTTTAAAATAAAAAACAAAAAAAAAGTAACATTGTTTTTGTATGGGACGAATTCAAATAAAACATTTTTGATCAAGTGGGAAATTCGGTCTAAGGCAAGTCCTAGCTAGTTTGAGATACTTAAATTGACCCTTAGGGAACAACTCTACGTCGGGACTTACTTTGGAGTTGAATTGTCTAAGTTTTCAATTTGCAATTCATCACTTTTTTATTTTCTTAACGTGCATGGAATTTTTCATGATTTACTTGTGAGTTTCAAGAAAAAAAAAAAAAGAAAAGCAAGTAAGAAACGAGAAAAGGAATTTGTATCCTAGTTTGCAGTTGTAGCATCACAACCAAAAAAAGATGCAAAAAAATATGCACCTACAATTGAGACACAATCCTAAAAGGAATGGATTTCCCGCAACGGAAGTGCGATGTGAATCACGTTGTTTCGTTGTGTTTCTAAATTTCTTAAAATCCACATGTATCTCATACAATCTAGGCTAAGAATGTTATGGAAGAAGGAAAAACAATAATTATAGAAGAACCTACCTCTTGAAGAACAATTCTTCGCATTTTCCTTCTCTCGTCACGAACTCAACGTTCTCAACGGTTTCTCCACAAACGAACAAGGAATCAATCTAAGTGACACCTCCACTTGATTTTCTCCGTTGTTCTTTGGCGGCTGAGGGGGAGTGTGTGGGACTCCCTTTGGATTTAGGGGAAGGAGAAGTGTAGAGTGAATTGAGAGAATTCTAGAGAGGATTTGTGATATCTCTAAAGGTGAAATCCAAAAAATGAATTGTTGGACTTGCCAAAAGCCTTTGATTCCACTAATATATAGTGGTATGTGGTACACGTAAAATCTCCACCAATTTACCACTTTACCACATCTATATAATATGCATATCATATAATATAAGGTATCACATACCTTATTATACAAATCTCATTTGCATAATTGGTGAATTACATTGAATCACATTCAATTTAATTTCTCTCAAATTCAATTTCTCCAATTAAGCCTTAATTTCATAATTAGGCTAAGCTATAGTTTATTATGAATCTCATTCACATTGAACTATATATGATGTCAATCATATCTCATATAAATGACAAAAATACCATTTTCATGAATTTTAACACTTTAAATCCACTCCAAACTGTATACCCTCATTTAGTCCAAATTGAGCCAACCGAGGGACCTAATGGACTTACAGATCATGAGCTCCAATAATCTGAGATTAATAGATCAAAGTCATTGACCGGTTAATCAACATTCATTGACTATAAGGACACTCTACTACAGCCCGGTAGTTGCACTCTCTTCACTGTAGGACAAGTTGTGTCAATCGATATAACTAATGCCCGTGAGTCGACCCTTCACCGACTATTTGTAGTCACAGCTGGGTCAAATTACCGTTTTACCCCTGTGTCTACCTCTTGCTCCTTAACTCCCCACTGCTCTTCTAATGAACAACTTTGCTGCATGGTCCTATCATAAACAACATCCCTCTCGGGCCAGTGAGTGGGTGGGGCCCTGTTGTTCAAGCCCTTGAGACAACAGTTAAGGGAACAACTTCTCTAGTTTCCCTAGCTCGAGAACGGGTGAATTTCATCTTGTGTAGTTAAGTTCCCACCTCCTCACGTGGTTCTGCCCCTGAGAAGGTAGGCGGATTGGGCGAGCAACTCAGGTCACCCTCACCCATACTAGTCAAAGGACAGACCCACGTAGACAGGAGTCCACGACACGCTCAGGATTAAGCACGAGTTGTTGGGATGTTTTTCCTAATCTCGTTTAGTTTATAAATATACATTTGAAATTAATAAAGGTTATTTATTTCACCATTTTGTGTCTCGCATTTATTACAAACTTTGTCCAATAAACTAAGCTCTAGGGTCATTGAATATATGAGAGAACTAGAACTTGAACGGTGTGTAGTGGACACACAGGGAGGATCACGTTCGAGTAAATGACCCGAACGGTCTATAGTATATGGATTGGGTTGGAGACCAAATCTTGGATACGATGTGGATGTGACCCGCTTTGTATTAAGATACAAACGAGGTGATCTAACTCGTTCATGCGGTTGACATGCGAGTGGGGGCATCCTGTACAATGAGATTGTACAAGACCGGACCGTGAATTATTAGACCTACTGATGTAACACCGTTAACAACATGGACTAATAACTTCTTAGATGACCATTAGTGACTCGACCTGAATCTTGAGCGTGTTACGGACTCCTATCTACAGGGGTCCGTCCTTTAACTAGTACGGGTGAGGGTGGTCACAGTTACTCGCCCAATATGCCTATCTTCTAAGGGACAGGACCAAGTAAGGAGCTGGGAACTTAACTACGCGAGATGGAATTCACTCGTTCCCGTCTTTAGGGAAACTAGAAGGGTTGTTCCTTTAAGTGCTGTCTCCAGGGCTTGGAAAACGGGCGCCCACCCTCTCACTGGCACGAGAGGGTTGTTGTGTATGGTTGAACCATTACAACATTGTTGTTCATTAGAGGAGCAGTGTGGACTTAAGGAGCAAGAAGTAGACATAGGGGTAAAACGGTAATTTGACCCAGTAATGTCTACGAACAACCTGTGAAGGGTCGACTCATCGGCATTTGTTATATCACAGGACACATATTATCTTACACAGACGGGAGTGCAACTACGGGCTTTAGTGGAGTGTTACCATAGCTAATGAATATTGATTAACCGGATCAAAGAGTTTGATAGGTTAATCTCGAATCATTGGAGCTCGTCACTGTAGGTCCATAAGGTCCCTCGGTTGGCTCAAATTGGATTAAAAGAAGGTTTACCATTTTGGTGTGAATTGAAGTGTTCAAATTCACTAAAGGGTATTTATATCATTTATATGAGATGTAAATGATATAATATATAGTTTAATGTAAATGAGATTCATAATAAACTATAGGTTAGCCTAATTGGTGAGTTATGGCTAATTTGGAGAAATTAGGTTGAGAGATATTAAATTGGATGTGATTCAATTTAAAATCCACAATATTGCAAATGTGATTTGTAAAATGAGATATGAGATGTCATAATATGTGGTTCATATTTATTTTCATAACCTATAGTTGTGGTAAAATGGTAAATAGGTGGAGATTTCAACTGCACCTATCACCATTATATAAACCCCTTTTGCAAGAATGGTTCATGATCATACTGTCATTTTTGGAATTCTCACCAAAAGAGGAGTTATTCTTCTCTCTCAAATTCTCTCTACAATTCTCCTCCCAAAACCAAAAAAAGAAGGATCCCACCATCCTCCTTCTTTCAAAAGAAGAACAATCGATAAACAAAGTGGTGGTGTTCGGTCAATGTTCGTGAGAAAAGTTCGAGATCGTTGAGATCGAGGAAAGCACGAAGAGTTCATGAACAAAGAAAGAAATCTTGAAGAAAGTCTTCAACAAGTAAGTACCATCTTCATCTTGCTGATTTCTTTCTTAGAATGCATGTTTAACCTATGATTATGTGATAGTTAATTTTAACTTAATTATGTTGCACAACATCACCACGACGATTCGATCGTCTTCCGGTGCGCTGGGACTCTAATTCCCTTCACGAGTCACTAATGGTCATCTACGAATATATTAGTCGTATACTGTTAACGGTGTTACATCAATAGGTTAAATAATTCATAGACGGTCTTGTACAATCTCATTGCACACGATGCCCCCACTCACATTCAACCAGATGAACAAGCTGGATCGCCTCGTTTGTATCAAATACAAAATGGGTCGCATCCACAGTGTTGTCAGGATGAGGTTCGCAATCTTATCCATATACTATAGACCGTTCGGGTCAATAACTCGAACGTGATCTTCCCTGTGTGTCCACTACACACCATTCAAGTTCTCATAACTATGACCCTGGAGCTTAGTTTATTGGATTAAGTTTATAAAATGAGAGATACAAAGTTTGAATAATAAATAACCTTTATTCATTAATCAACAACTATTAGAAACTACACGAGATTAGGGCATACACCCCAACAAACTCAACCTTGAACTAAGCTAGTGGAGTACAAAGTACATTTCTCAAATGTAAAGTAATATAATAACTAATACAATAAACTAGGGCATTGAATACCCCTTTACAATACTCTCACTTGCCCTAGTCAGGAAGTACTCGTAGACCTAGACTCTATAGGTGACCCTCAAACACCTTAGTCGTGAGAGCCTTTGTAAACGGATGAGCAACATTGTGCTCCGAAGCTATCTGCGTGACAGTTATGTCTCCGCGATGCACAATCTCCCATATGAGGTTATACTTCCGTTCAATATGCTTGCCCCTTTTATTATTCCGAGGTTCTCTCGAGTTGGCAACTGCACCGCTGTTGTCCAAAAATAGGGGCACTAACAAGTTCATATTTGGAACAACTTCCAAATCCAACATGATCTTCCTAAGCCAAACAGTTTCCTTAGTTACTTCACAAGCTGCTACATACTCGACCTCCATCGTGGAATCAACGATGCATCCCTGCTTGATGCTTCACCACACTACAACCCCTCCATTAAGATAAACACTGACCCCGATGTAGATTTCCTACAATCCTTATCTGTCTGAAAGTCAGAGTCTGTGTATCCCGTAAGGATCAAAATCCCCACTTCCATACACAAGAAGGTAGTCCCTCGTTCTCCTAAGATACTTGAGGATTGCCTTTACGGTTGTCAAGTGATCTAATCCTTGATTGGATTGATACCTACTGACACTCCCAACTGCATAACAGATGTCGGGCCTTGTACACAACATGGCGTACATCAGGCTCCCTACAGCTGAAGCATAAGGGATCCGTCTCATGTCCTTAACTTCTTGAGCTTTCTTAGGACAATGTTCCTTAGACAGGTGAACTCCATGCCTAAAAGGCAGCAAGCCCTTCTGGGAGTTCTGCATCTTATACCATAACAACATCGTGTCAATGTAAGATTCCAGAGACATGGCTAGCGTCTTGTTCTTTCGGTTCCAGACTATTTGGATACCTAGAACATACTGTGCTTCTCCCAAATCTTTCATTTGAAATTGCAAAGCCAACCATTCCTTAACGTCAGTAAGGAAACCTACATCATTTCGAATGAGTAGGATATCATCCACAAATAATATCAAAATTTTGACTGTATTGTTGATGATTTTCTTGTAGACACAAGGCTCATCAACATTTTAATTAAAGCTATAAGATTTGATAGGCTCATCAAACCTTATATTCCGAGACCTTGAGGCTTGTTTCAGTCCATAAATAGACCTTTGAAGCCTGCAAACCTTTTGCTCTTGGCCTTGAGCGATGAACCCCTTAGGCTTGTCCATGTAGCATTCATCAAGATTGCCATTCAGAAAGGCCATTTTGATATCCATCTGCCATACCTTATAGTCATAATATGTGTCGATCGCCAGAAGGATTCTAATAGACTTTATCATGGCAAGAAGAGAAAAGGTTTCCTCATAGTCAACCCCTTCTCTCTAGGTAAACCCCTTTGCCACTAGTCTGGCTTTGAAAGTTTGCACCTTCCCATTTAAACCACGTTTATGCTAGTAGATCCACTTGCAACCAATAGGTTTTACCCCATCTGGTTAGTCTACAAGCTCCCAGACGGAATTGAAGTACATATACTCCATTTCCTAGTCCATGGTTTTCATCCATTCGTCTTTGTCAACATCATTCATTGCCTGATCGTAGGTCAATGAATCCTCACAGTCATCATCAGGTATGATGACTAGGGTTTCAACTAAACCCATGTAACGTTCAGGTTGCCTCACAACCCTCCCACTACGTTGAGGCATTCTCAACTCTTGAGAAAGACGTACTTGACTAGACGAGCTAGGATCAACAACAGTTGTTGACGTACTAGAACCATCAGCAACTCTTGCTGATGAACTATCCATTTCACTTAACACAACCATACTCTTTTGTTTATAATCACTGATGTGGTCCTCATCAGGGAATGTGGCATTTATCGAAACAAGCACCCTATTTTCCTAAGGATCGAAAAATAGACAACCCCTCGTCTCCTTTGGGTAACCTACGAAGAGGCACAACTTCGAACGAGGTTCCAGCTTCTTCAAGTTTGATACCAAAACATGGTTCGAGGATACGCAAACCCCTAAATGATGTAAACTACCTTTACGACCATTCCATAATTTGAAAGGTGTTTCAGAAACACTCATCAACAGAACATTGTTCAAAATGTATACCGCAATGGGGCCCCAAAAAGAGTCAGGGAGATGAACGTAACTCATCATCGAGCGAACCATGTCCAATAGGGTTCTGTTTCTCCTCTCTTATATACCATTCTACTGTGGCATACTAGGTTGTGAGAGTTGGAACGTAATTCAATGTTGTATCATATAGTCTTGGAATTCAGTGTCCATATACTCTCCACCTCGATTCGATCAAAGTGTTTTGATTATTTACCTAACTGGTTCTCAACCTCAGTCTTGTAATCCTTGAACTTTTCAAGAGCTCCAGACTTGCGATGCATTAAGTCAACGTACCCATATCTTGAATAGTCATCCATAAAAGAGATGAAGTATTCGTAACCTCTCCGGGGTTTAACACTCATCAGACCACAAAGATCAGAATGTATAAGCTCCATAGGCTCTATAACCTTTTCCATTAAAAGGTCATTTTGTCATTTTGCCTTGAAGGCATGACTCACAAACCGACAAAGAATTTTCTTCTAACTCGGTTAAACGTCCATTCTTCACTAGTCTTTCAATCCTATTGAGATTTATGTGGCCTAACCTTGGATGCCAAAGATGGGTGTTTTCTTTCGGAGAAACTCTTGGAGAAACTCTTAACCTTTTCGTTCGCGTTTTAGCAGTTTTAAACAATTAGATATTCAAAACACTTTTGACCGAATTAGGTTTTAAAACATACAAGTTATTCTCAAGTGAAGCATAACACAACTCAAAACCCTTAAAATAACTTAACGGTTTATTGCTATCAAAAGAAACAGAGATACAATGTTCTATTAGGCAGGAAATTGAAACAAAGTTTCTAGTAAACCCTATAACTATGTACATATTATCTAATAACAAGTACTTCCTGCAAAAGTAGAGCCTCACCGTGCCAACTGCTGCAGCTGAGACAACTTCTCCGGATTAGACGTCAAGTGTTATCTTTGTTGGGATTTGTGCCCTAAAACTCGTAGTTTGTAATTATGTTCTAATTAATGTAATAAAGTGTTATTATTTCAATAAAGTGTTATTGTTCGTTATCTACGAGTTTGCCTTTATTTAAAACCCTAAATCCAATAAACTAAACATCCAAGGTTGTTAAATGAATCTTTAACTGAATGTAATGTACATAAAAAGGATCTTGGTTCGAGATACAGCCTAAAGGGTCTATAGTTAGGGGATAAGGTTTGGGTACCTTACCCTGGTAAAACTATGGATATGACCCACTTTGTATTTGATACAAACACCGTGATCCTAACGTGTTCGTGTAGATGACATGTGAGTGGGGATATCCTATGTAATGAGATTACATAAGATCGGACCACGAAATAGTAACCTCTAGTCAGTGTAACTCAGCTGACTAGTTAGGTTTCTATTTCACTAGGATGACCTAGGCAACTTGATCTCAATCCTGAGCAGGTTACGCACTCCCGTTCGCGAGGGATTATCCTTTGACTAGTATGGGTGAGAGTGGCCAGATTCGCCGACTCAATATGCCTACCTTCTTGGGGACAAGACCGAGTGAGCGGCTGGGAACTTAACTTAGCAGGATGGAATTCACTCCTTCCCGCCTACTAGGGTAAGTAGAGGAATGTTCCCTTAAGTGGTGTCTCCGGGACTTGAACAAAGGGCCCGACCCTCTCATTGGCCCGAGAGGGACTCTTTTTGTTGGTAGAACCACAAACAAATTGTTCATTAGAAGAGCACTGGTACTTAAGGCACAAGATGTAACCCAGGGGTAAAACGGTAATCTGACCCAACTGGTGTTACGAACATTCGTGAAGGATTGGCTTGCTATTATTGGTCAATATCCATGGACACAAAGATATATCTGCAGTGAGAAGAGTGTAGCTGTGGGACTTTAGTTGAGTGTTCCCGCAGTTAACGAATGTTGATTGGGAGGTTAATGAGATT
Source organism: Trichosanthes cucumerina (assembly GCA_036507285.1). Classification (NCBI taxonomy): domain Eukaryota; kingdom Viridiplantae; phylum Streptophyta; class Magnoliopsida; order Cucurbitales; family Cucurbitaceae; genus Trichosanthes; species Trichosanthes cucumerina. The sequence goes on along the minus strand of CM071835.1, from coordinate 76,169,895 downwards.
AACCGAGTAGTCTCGTATCGTTGGAGCTTCTGATCTGTTGGTCCATTAGGTCCACCTTCTAGCTCGTAAAGAGTTCTTAGATCATTTGAATTTGAAATGTTCAAATTCATTAGGGAATATATTTAATGTATTTAGATACGATATAATATATAGTTTTGGATCTATATATCATAAATTTAATGTGAATATGATTCATATTAAATTTTATGAGAGAATTGAATATTTGAAAGAGTTCAAATATTATATTAAATGTGAATGTGATTCACATTTGAAAACTATAGGTTAAAATTTAATGTGCACCGGATGTACATTAAAACTATAGGTTAAAGGGGTGATATGATTAAATGAGATTTAATCCAAATTAAATATATGATATTTAATTTGTATTATTTAAATTAATAATTAAATTAAATTTGATTTAATTATTAATTATTATTATTATTATTATTTTAATAATAAAATAAGGAAACGTGTCATCCAGACACGTTCTCACTATCCCCTTCCTTCTCCCTATCGATAGCTTAACAGGGAGAAGGGGTGTGCATTTTTTAGATTGATCGATTGATTTTTTCTGCAATTGGTGAATTGTTGCAAGAAAAATTCTCTCTCTCTCACTCTCATTCCCAAAACTTTCAATTGTTGGAAACCTTTCCCACCAAGGTTGATTTAAGCAGAACTTAGAGACATAGGAGGTTCTCCTGCTGGTTGTGTTCTTGCTGGAAGAAAAACAGAGAAGTTTCACAGTTGTGTTCTTGTTGTACTGTTTGGAGCAAGGAGTTGTTGTTGAAGAAAGTCTACAAAGGTAATTCCTCTTCCCCTCCTTTAGTTTAATTGTTAAACTTTACATGTTTGCATGTATGCCATTAAATTCATGCCTAATTAGATTAGAGTTGATTTCATGCTTGTTCTGTATTTTTGGGTCAATGTACTGGTTTTTGTTTTTAGCAAAACAATCAAGCAAATTAACGATCCCAATCACGTTTCCGCTGCTCAAGGAGATCAGATCTCCATCAATTGGTATCAGAGCAATACTTGATTTGTTTTGTTTTGAAACAAAATTGCATTGATTTGGTGGGAAATGCTTTTGGTTTGCTGTAAAACTTGTTTAGGAATAAGTTGGCCTTAGTTTACTTCTATTTTGTTCAAATTGTATGTAAAGGCCCCTGCGTTTTGGGGCAAAAAGTGCATAATTGAGTCTATAATTGAGTTACGAGTCCTTCGGGACCAGTTTCATGCAATACGATTGGGAATCGAAGGAGAAATTGCAAGATGAAGCTGCTGTGTTCGTGGAAGAAAGCTGCTGCCAAAGCAGCAGCGTTGCAACGCTGAAGAACAGTGTCGCAACGTCAGCGCTCCCTATCGACGCGGGCGCTCAAGGGGTCAGCGACGTTGCAATGTTGCCCTCGCCACTGCAACGCCTTCGATACCGAGCACGCAGGGACGAGCGGGCGTTAACGCCGCCATCGCCATGCGTTAACGTCGTGGAGCTTTCCAACAGCTGCAGACCGGTTTGACTGGTTCAACGTTTTTGGTCCGGTTCGAGCGGTTGAAGGCTGGTTCAGGGTGTTTTTGGACCGATTTAATGAATTAAATTAATGTAATTTTTTTTTTTTTTGTACTTTAGGGGCCAAATTATTCTTGTTTTACAACTATTTATCTATGTGAATGTCATTTAGATTATTCTCACCTTAGGATAAGCATGTTCATGCATTTTATTTATATAAATGTTATATGAATATGGTTGAATGCATGACTAATTTATTTTTTTTCATGAGTAATTAATTATAAGTGTTATAATTAGATTATATGGAAAATAAATTGCATGGAGCATGAAATTACTTAGATTAAAATAAATGTTATTTTGTTTAAGTAATTTTATGATTCAAGAAGTTGAATATCTTTTATAATTCCAATTTGAATATTGATTGTTGGATTTATAATATAGTTTCTTTATGATAGGTTAATTATTAAAATTTATAAAAGTTATAAATTAAAGGGGTTTTAGAAACCATAACCTATAATAAAGAAATGCATGCAAACATAAGAACTTGGGTTAAATTTAATTAGTTTTAAATTGTTTAAAATTAATTTAGACCTAAGTTTCAATTTCTATTAGGATTAGAAATAAGTCTTACGTAATATTTTAAATAGTTTAAAATATAGTAGGACTTTAGGACTTTGGTTATAAGGGAACTCTACCGGTGAAGTTCTGTCTAAGGTCAGGGTACTTAAGTGACGACTAAGCAACTTAACACCTCCTACTGAACTCGACCCGAACCTCGAGTTGAATTAACCTCGCCTCTGCTTTTATCTCTAGGTAATTAAAATGTTTATTCACCTAGACATAAGGTTTTAAGACCTAGTTATAATAGTTATAATAGGAATAGACTTAGATAGATTCTCTTAGCCAGAAACCGACTAAGTTAAATCCATACCTTAATTTTAGGAACTTCAGTGGGAAAAAATGAGATGTTCGCATCGAGTTTAGTCTCACGTCCTCAAGAGTTCACACCGTGAGTTCCATGCTAAGCTACGCGGCGTCAATAGGGCGTCCCCCTAAGGTATGTGTTTGCATGGTTCAATACCAAGGTGAATGAGGGAAGTATCCATAGTAAATGGGAGCAGGACGCGTGTCAACGTATCCTACGGTCTCCTCCATTAGGTCGCACCGTGAGATTTTGATAGTCCGCCTGCTAGGTTGTCCTGGAACAGCCAAACCCTACGGAGGGTCTGACTATAGGGATCGGAACACCGCGAACTCAAGAAATGTATAGGGTCTCTGAGGTTGTTTGCCAGCAGTTGTCTTTCTTAATAGTAGCCTGTTGGCTTGGGCCTATTGGATCTGAAAATGGTAGGGTCACATTTACGGGATGAGTTAAGTTAGTTAACAAGTCCTTGACCAAACAAACAGTAGCTAAGGACCATTGGGACATGAGATGTTCTGGTAGTGGGAATTGGCTGAGAAAGTCTCAATTCAAGGGAGGAATGATTGACCGCCCGACGGAGACTTTTGTTCTAAACCCTTGAAGTATCGTTGCAAAATTAAAGGTTTAACTTAAAAATTGGGTTTTAGTTTAAACACTAGGGTTCTTTAATAATTTTGCTAAATTAGATTGGTTTTTAAAATAGGTTTAAAGCAATAACTAATTAGAACTATTTTGGATTTTCAACATGTCGTCCTTAATAATAGCCTTACTTAAAAGCGACCGTTTAACTGGTGAGAATTTTACTACGTGAAAGTCCAACTTGAATACGATTCTCGTTGTTGACGACCTTCGGTTCGTACTAACTGAGGAATGTCCTCAGATTCCTGCTCGTAACGCTTCTCAATCTGTTAAGGAGGCGTACGGCCGCTGGATCAAGGCCAATGATAAGGCCAAGGTCTACATTTTGGCTAGTGTATCTGAAGTTCTGGCCAAAAAGCACAAGGGCATGGTCTTAGCTCGTGAGATCATGAGTTCACTGCAGGAAATGTTTGGACAACCGTCTGGAAAGATTTGGCACGAACCCCTCAAATACGTTTATGACTCCCGTATGAAGGAGGGGTCATCGGTGAGAGAACACGTTCTTAATCTGATGGTCCACTTCAACGTGGCTCAGATGAACGGAGTGGTCATTGACGAGCAGAGTCAGGTATCGTTCATCTTGGAATCTCTTCCGAAGAGTTTCCTGCAATTCCGCAGCAATGCAGTGATGAACAAGATAGAGTATAATCGACTACTCTCCTTAATGAACTACGACTTTTCAGTCTCTTAAGAAGAATAAGTGACAGTGTCGTGATGGAGAGGAAAATCTGCTTTGCCCATTCCGTAAGGTTCCGTATGGTTCATCCTCTTGGACTAAGTCATGTAGCTCATCTTCTCGGCTTAAGAATACCCAAAAAAGAAATAGGAGGGAAAGGGAAGGCACTGCTCACGACAAAGGCAAGGAAAAGCCAAGCTTGCAGATAAAGGAAAGTGTTTCCACCGCAACATTGATGGACACTGGAAGAGAAACCGCCCAAAATGCCTTGTTGATCTCAAAGAGAAGAAAGGTAAATTAGATTTACTTGTTCTTGAAACTTGTTTAGTGGAAAATGATGATTTAACCTGGATACTTTATTCAGGAGCCACTAATCACGTTTGCTCTTCATTTCAGGAAAATTAAAGGTTTAACTTAAAAATTGGGTTTTAGTTTAAACACTAGGGTTCTTTAATAATTTTGCTAAATTAGATTGGTTTTTAAAATAGGTTTAAAGCCATAACTAATTAGAACTATTTTGGATTTTCAACATGTCGTCCTTAATAATAGCCTTACTTAAAAGCGACCGTTTAACTGGTGAGAATTTTACTACGTGAAAGTCCAACTTGAATACGATTCTCGTTGTTGACGACCTTCGGTTCATTTAATCGAGGAATGTCCTCGATTCTCGCCGTAACGCTTCAATGCATTGGAGGCGTCACGATCACCGGATCAAGGCCAATGATAAGGCCAAGGTCTACATTTTGGCTAGTGTATCTGAAGTTCTGGCCAAAAAGCACAAGGGCATGGTCTTAGCTCGTGAGATCATGAGTTCACTGCAGGAAATGTTTGGACAACCGTCTGGAAAGATTTGGCACGAACCCCTCAAATACGTTTATGACTCCCGTATGAAGGAGGGGTCATCGGTGAGAGAACACGTTCTTGATCTGATGGTCCACTTCAACGTGGCTCAGATGAACGGAGTGGTCATTGACGAGCAGAGTCAGGTATTGTTCATCTTGGAATCTCTTCCGAAGAGTTTCCTGCAAGTCCGCAGCAATGCAGTGATGAACAAGATAGAGTATAATCTGACTACTCTCCTTAATGAACTACAGACTTTTCAGTCTCTTAAGAAGAATAAGTGATAGGCTGATGGAGAGGAAAATCTGTTTGCCCATTCCAGAAGGTTCCAGAAGGGTTCATCCTCTTGGACTAAGTCATGTAGCTCATCTTCTGGGCTTAAGAATACCCAAAAAAAGAAAATAGGAGGGAAAGGGAAGGCACCTGCTGCTGACAAAGGCAAGGGAAAAGCCAAGCTTGCAGATAAAGGAAAGTGTTTCCACTGCAACATTGATGGACACTGGAAGAGAAACCGCCCAAAATGCCTTGTTGATCTCAAAGAGAAGAAAGGTAAATTAGATTTACTTGTTCTTGAAACTTGTTTAGTGGAAAATGATGATTTAACCTGGATACTTTATTCAGGAGCCACTAATCACGTTTGCTCTTCATTTCAGGAAAATTAAAGGTTTAACTTAAAAATTGGGTTTTAGTTTAAACACTAGGGTTCTTTAATAATTTTGCTAAATTAGATTGGTTTTTACAATAGGTTTAAAGGCATAACTAATTAGAACTATTTTGGATTTTCAACATGTCGTCCTTAATAATATCCTTACTTAAAAGCGACCGTTTAACTGTGAGAATTTTACTACGTGAAAGTCCAACTTGAATACGATTCTCGTTGTTGACGACCTTCGGTTCGTATTAACTGAGGAATGCCCTCAGATTCCTGCTTGTAACGCTCCTCAATCTTTTAAGGAGGCGTACGACCGCATGATCAAGGCCAATGATAAAGCCAAGGTCTACATTTTGGCTAGTGTATCTGAAGTTCTGGCCAAAAAGCACGAGGGCATGGTCTTAGCTCGTGAGATCATGAGTTCACTGCAGGAAATGTTTGGACAACCGTCTGGAAAGATTTGGCACGAATCCCTCAAATACGTTTATAACTCCCGTATGAAGGAGGGGTCATCGGTGAGAGAACACGTTCTTGATCTGATGGTCCACTTCAACGTGGCTGAGATGAACGGAGTGGTCATTGACAAGTCAGGTATCATTCATCTTGGAATCTCTTCAGAAGAGTTTCCTGCAATTCCGCAGAAATGCAGTGATGAACAAGATAGAGTATAACCTGACTACTCTCCTTAATGAACTACAGACTTTCCAGTCTCTTAAGAAGAATAAGTGACTGGCTGATGGAGAGGCAAATCTGTTCGCCCATTCCAGAAGGTTCCAGAAGGGTTCATCTTCTGGGACTAAGTCCTGTAGCTCATCTTATGGGCTTAAGAAGACCCAAAAGAAGAAAATAGGAGGGAAAGGGAAGGCACCTGCTGCTGACAAAGGCAAGGGAAAATCCAAGCTTGCAGATAAAGGAAAGTGTTTTCACTGCAACATTGATGGGCACTGGAAGAGAAACTACCCAAAATGCCTTGCTGAGCTCAAAGAGAAGAAAGGTAAATTAGATTTACTTGTTCTTGAAACTTGTTTAGTGGAAAATGATGATTTAACCTGGATACTTGATTCAGGAACTACTAATCACGTTTGCTCTTCATTTCATGAAATTTAAAGGTTTAACTTAAAAATTGGGTTTTAGTTTAAATACTAGGGTTCTTTAATAATTTTGCTAAATTAGATTGGTTTTTACAATAGGTTTAAAGGCATAACTAATTAGAACTATTTTGGATTTTCTAAATGTCGTCCTTAATAATAGCCTTACTTAAAAGCGACCGTTTAACTGGTGAGAATTTTACTACGTGAAAGTCCAACTTGAATACGATTCTCGTTGTTGACGACCTTCATTCAGACTAATCGAGGAATGCCCTCGATTCTCGCCGTAACGCTCCTCAATCTGTTAAGGAGGCGTACGACCGCTGGATCAAGGCCAATGATAAGGCCAAGGTCTACCTTTTGGCTAGTGTATCTGAAGTTCTGGCCAAAAAGCAGGAGGGCATGGTCTTAGCTCGTGAGATCATGAGTTCACTGCAGGAAATGTTTGGACAACCGTCTGGAAAGATTTGGCACGATTCCCTAAAATACGTTTATAACTCCCGTATGAAGGAGGGGTCATCGGTGAGAGAACACGTTCTTGATGATGGTCCACTTCAACGTGGCTGAGATGAACGGAGTGGTCATTGACGAGCAGAGTCAGGTATCGTTCATCTTGGAATCTCTTCCGAAGAGTTTCCTGCAATTCCGCAGCAATGAAGTGATGAACAAGATAGAGTATAATATCACTACTCTCCTTAATGAACTACAGACTTTCCAGTCTCTTAAGAAGAATAAGTGACATGCTAATGGAGAGGCAAATCTGTTTGCCCATTCCATATGGTTCCAGAAGGGTTCATCCTCTGGGACTAAGTCCTGTAGCTCATCTTCTGGGCTGAAGAAGACCCAAAAGAAGAAAATAGGAGGGAAAGGGAAGGCACCTGCTGCTGACAAAGGCAAGGGAAAAGCCAAGCTTGCAGATAAAGGAAAGTGTTTTCACTGCAACATTGATGGGCACTGGAAGAGAAACTACCCAAAATTCCTTTCTGAGCTCAAAGAGAAGAAAGGTAAATTAGATTTACTTGTTCTTGAAAGTTGTTTAATGAAAAATGATGATTGAACCTGGATACTTGATTCAGGAACCACTAATAATGTTTGCTCTTCATTTCAGGAAAATTAAAGGTTTAACTTAAAAATTGGGTTTTAGTTTAAACACTAGGGTTCTTTAATAATTTTGCTAAATTAGATTGGTTTTTACAATAGGTTTAAAGGCATAACTAATTAGAACTATTTTGGATTTTCTACATGTCGTCCTTAATAATAGCCTTACTTAAAAGCGACCGTTTAACTGGTGAGAATTTTACTACGTGAAAGTCCAACTTGAATACGATTCTCGTTGTTGACGACCTTCGGTTCGTACTAACTGATGAATGTCCTCGATTCTCGCCGTAACGCTCTCAATCATAAGGAGGCGTCGATCACCGGATCAAGGCCAATGATAAGGCCAAGGTCTACCTTTTGGCTAGTGTATCTGAAGTTCTGGCCAAAAAGCATGAGGGCATGGTCTTAGCTCGTGAGATCATGAGTTCACTGCAGGAAATGTTTGGACAACCGTCTGGAAAGAATTGGCACGAATCCCTCAAATACGTTTATAACTCTCGTATGAAGGAGGGGTCATCGGTGAGAGAACACGTTCTTGATCTGATGGTCCACTTCAACGTGGCTGAGATGAACGGAGTGGTCATTGACGAGCAGAGTCAAGTATCGTTCATCTTGGAATCTCTTCCGAAGAGTTTCCTGCAATTCCGCAGCAATGCAGTGATGAACAAGATAGAGTATAATATGACTACTCTCCTTAATGAACTACAGACTTTCCAGTCTCTTAAGAAGAATAAGTGACATGCTGATGGATTTGCCCATTCCAGAAGGTTCCAGAAGGGTTCATCCTCTGGGACTAAGTCCTGTAGCAAATCATCTGGGCTTAAGAAGACCCAAAAGAAAAAAATAGGAGGGAAAGGGAAGGCACCTGCTGCTGACAAAGGCAAGGGAAAAGCCAAGCTTGCAGATAAAGAAAAGTGTTTCCACTGCAACATAGATGGGCACTGGAATTGAAACTGCCCAAAATGCCTTGCTGAGCTCAAACAAAAGAAAGGTAAATTAGATTTACTTGTTCTTGAAACTTGTTTAGTGGAAAATGATGATTTAACCTGGAAACTTGATTCAGGAGCCACTAATCACGTTTGCTCTTCATTTCAGGAAAATTAAAGGTTTAACATAAAAATTGGGTTTTAGTTTAAACACTAGGGTTCTTTAATAATTTTGCTAAATTAGATTGGTTTTTACAATAGGTTTAAAGGCATAACTGATTAGAACTATTTTGGATTTTCAACATGTCGTCCTTAATAATAGCCTTACTTAAAAGCGACCGTTTAACTGATGAGAATTTTACTACATGAAAGTCCAACTTGAATACGATTCTCGTTGTTGACGACCTTCGGCTCGTACTAACTGAGGAATGTCCTCAGATTCCTGCTCGTAACGCTCCTCAATTTGTGAAGGAGGCGTACGACCGCTAGATCAAGGCCAATGATAAGTCCAAGGTTTACATTTTGGCTAATCTGAACTTCTGGCCAAAAAGCACGAGGGCATGGTCTTAGCTCGTGAGATCATGAGTTCACTGCAGGAAATGTTTGGACAACCGTCTGGAAAGATTTTGCACGAATCCTCAAATACGTTTATAACTCCGTATGAAGGAGGAGTCATCGGTGAGAGAACACGCTTCTTGATCCGATGGTCTACTTCAACGTGGTTGAGATGAACGGAGTGGTCATCGACGAGCGAGTCCCAGATCGCTTCATCATGGAATCTCTTCCAAGAGTTTCCTGCAATTCCGCAGCAATGCATTGATGAACAAGATAGAGTATAACCTGACTACTCTTCTTAATGAACTACAGACTTTCCAGTCTCTTAAGAAGAATAAGTGACAGGCTGATGGAGAGGCAAATCTGTTTGCCCATTCCGTAAGGTTCCGTATGGTTCATCCTCTAGACTAAGTCTCAGTAGCTCATCTTCTGGGCTTAAGAAGACCCAAAAGAAGAAAATAGGAGGGAAAGGGAAGGCACCTGCTGCTGACAAAAGCAAGGGAAAAGCCAAGCTTGCAGATAAAGGAAAGTGTTTCCACTGCAACATTGATGGGCACTGGAATTGAAACTGCCCAAAATGCCTTGCTGAGCTCAAAGAGAAGAAAGGTAAATTAGATTTACTTGTTCTTGAAACTTGTTTAGTGGGAAATGATGATTTAACCTGGAAACTTGATTCAGGAGCCACTAATCACGTTTGCTCTTCATTTCAGGAAAATTAAAGGTTTAACATAAAAATTGGGTTTTAGTTTAAACACTAGGGTTCTTTAATAATTTTGCTAAATTAGATTGGTTTTTACAATAGGTTTAAAGGCATAACTAATTAGAACTATTTTGGGTTTTCAACATGTCGTCCTTAATAATAGCCTTACTTAAAAGCGACCGTTTACCTGGTGAGAATTTTACTACGTGAAAGTCCAACTTGAATACGATTCTCGTTGTTGACGACCTTCGGTTCGTACTAACTGAGGAATGTCCTCAGATTCCTGCTCGTAACGCTCCTCAAGTTGTGAAGGAGGCGTACGACCGCTGGATCAAGGCCAATGATAAGGCCAAGGTCTACATTTTGGCTAGTGTATCTGAACTTCTGGCCAAAAAGCACGAGGGCATGGTCTTAGCTCGTGAGATCATGAGTTCACTGCAGGAAATGTTTGGACAACCGTCTGGAAAGATTTTGAACGAATCCCTCAAATACGTTTATAACTCCCGTATGAAGGAGGAGTCATCGGTGAGAGAACACGTTCTTGATCTGATGGTCTACTTCAACGTGGCTGAGATGAACGGAGTGGTCATTGACGAGCAGAGTCCGGTATCGTTCATCTTGGAATCTCTTCCGAAGAGTTTCCTGCAATTCCGCAGCAATGTAGTGATGAACAAGATAGAGTATAACCTGACTACTCTCCTTAATGAACTACAGACTTTCCAGTCTCTTAAGAAGAATAAGTGACAGGCTGATGGAGTGGCAAATCTGTTTGCCCATTCCAGAAGGTTCCAGAAGGGTTCATCCTCTGGGACTAAGTCCTGTAGCTCATCTTCTGGGCTTAAGAAGACCCAAAAGAAGAAAATAGGAGGGAAAGGGAAGGCACCTGCTGCTGACAAAGGCAAGGGAAAAGCCAAGCTTGCAGATAAAGGAAAGTGTTTCCACTGCAACATTGATGGGCACTGGAAGAGAAACTGCCCAAAATGCCTTGCTGAGCTCAAAGAGAAGAAAGGTAAATTAGATTTACTTGTTCTTGAAACTTGTTTAGTGGAAAATGATGATTTAACATGGATACTTGATTCAGGAGCCACTAATCATGTTTGCTCTTCATTTCAGAAACTAGTTCCTTCAAGGAGCTCGAAGAGGGTGAGATGACGCTTCGGGCCTTAAGCAGAGAAGTCGTCTCACTGTGCGATGGGAGATGCCAAGTTATTTTTCGGAGATAGATTTCTTTCTTTAAAAAATTTGTATATAGTTCCTAAGCTTTAAAGGAACTTAATTTCTATCTCTTGTTTAATAGAACTTGGTTATTGTATTTCTTTTCAATCAATGAAGCGCTCATTTTGAAAGAGGGTGTCAATATTTGTTCTCGCTAAATTGAAAAATGGCTTGTACGTCATCAAACCGAATAAAACCAAAGCAATTTTAAATCATGAGATGTTTAAGAATGCTAACACTCAAAATAAAAGGCAAAGAATTTCTCCAAATAATAATACCTATCTCAGTGGCATCTTAGACTTGGTCATATTAATCTCAACCTGATTGAAAGACTTTCTAAGAATGGACTTATAAACAAGTTAGAAGATGATTATTTACGCTTCTATAGTCTTGCTTGGAAGGTAAAATGACCAAACGACCTTTTACTGGAAAATGTTATAGAGCCGTAGAACCCTTAGAACTTATATATTCGGATCTTTGTGGTCCGGTGAATGTTAAAGCTCGAGGAGGGTACGAATATTTCATCTCTTTCATAGATGATTATTTGAGGTATGGTTATCTATACCTAATGTATCACAAGTCTGAAGCTCTTGAAAAGTTCAAAGAGTATAAGGCTAAAGTAGATAATGCATTAGGGAAAAGCATTAAAACACTTCGATCCGATCGAGGTGGAGAGTATATGGATTTGAGATTCTAGGACTATATGATAGAACATGGAATCAAATCTCAACTCTCTGCACCTAATACACCACATCAAAATTGTGTGTCAGAAAGGAGAAATAGAACATTTTAGACATGGTTCGTTCTATGATGAGTTATGCTCAATTGCCTGCCTCGTTTTGGGGATACGCAGTAGAGACTGCAGTTCAAATCTTGAACAGTGTTCCGTCAAAAAATGTTTCAGAAACACCTTTTGAACTTTGGAAGGGGCGTAAACATAGTTTACAACACTTCAGGATTTGGGGATGTCCGGCAGACGTACTCGTGACAAACCCAAAGAAACTGGAACCTCGTTCAAGATTGTGTCAATTTGTTGGTTATCCCAAAGAAACGAGAGGTGGTCTTTTCTACGACCCACAAGAAAATAAGGTGATTGTATCGACAAACGCCACGTTCTTGGAGGAAGATCACATGAGAAACCATAAACCACGTAGTAAATTGGTACTAAATGAAGCTACACATGAATCAACAAGAGTTGTTGATCAAGCTGGACCCTCATCAAGAGTTGATGGAGAAGTTAGCACCTCAAGTCAGTCTCGTCCTTCCCAATCGTTGGGAATGCCTCGACGCAGTGGGAGTGTTTCCCAACCTGACCGCTACTTGGGTTTAGCTGAAACTCAAGTTGTCATACCTGATGACGACGTAGAAGATCTATTGTCTTATAAACAGGCAATGAATGATGTAGACAAGGACCATTGGATCAAAGCCATGGACCTTGAAATGGAGTCAATGGACTTCAATTCAGTATGGGAACTTGTAGACCAACCTGAAGGGGTTAGACCCATGGGTGTAACTGGATCTATAAGAGAAAGAGAGATGCAAACAAAAGGTACAGCACCTTTAAGGCTAGACTTGTAGCAAAGGGTTTTACCCAAAGGGAAGGAGTTGACTATGAAGAAACTTTTTCCCCTGTTGCTATGTTGAAGTGTATAAGGATACTCTTGTCCATAGCCGCGTTTTATGATTATGAAATTTGGCAAATGGACGTCAAGACTGCCTTTTTGAATGGTAATCTTGACGAGAGCATCTATATGTCTCAGCCCGAAAGGTTCATAGCACGAGGTCAGGAGCAAAAAGTTTGCAAGTTTAATCGATCCATTTATGGATTTAAATAAGCATCAAGATCTTGGAATATAAGATTTGATACAGCGATCAAGTCTTAAGGCTTTGACCAAAACGTTGACGAGCCTTGTGGTTACAAGAGGATCGTCAACGACAAAGTAGCTTTGTTAGTACTTTATGTGGATGATATCCTACTCATTGGGAATGATGTAGGATACCTAACTGACATAAAGAATTGGTTGGCGACCCAATTCCAAATGAAAGATTTGGGAGAGGCGCAGTATGTTCTTGGGATTCAGATCTTTAGGAATCGCAAGAACAGAACGCTAGCATTGTCTCAAGGTCTTATATCGACAAAATGTTGTCCAGATATTCGATGCAGAATTCCAAGAGGGCCTTATTACCCTTCAAGCACGGAGTTCATCTGTCTAGGGAACAGTGTCCCAAGACACCTCAAGAAGTTAAGGATATCAGACATATTCCCTATGCCTCTACAATAGTTAGCTTAATGTATGCTATGCTATGCACGAGGTCGGACATTTGTTATGCAGTGGGAATAGTCAGTAGCTACCAGTCCAATATAGGGTTAGACCACTGGACAACAATTAAGAATATCCTCAAGTATCTAAGGAGAACGAGCGACAATATGCTTGTGTATGGGTCTAAGGATCTGATCCTTACTGGATACACTGATTCTGATTTTCAGATCGATAAGGATTCTCCGAAATCCACATCGGGATCAGTTTTCACCTTAACGTGGGAGCTATAGTATGGCGAAGCATCAAGCAAGGATGCATCGCTGACTCCATAATGGAGGTTGAGTATGTCGCTGCTTGTGAAGCAGCTAAGGAGGTTGTTTGGTAAAGAAATTCCTTACTGATTTACAAGTTGTTCCAAATATGGAATCTCCCATCACCTTATACCGTGACAACAGTGGCGCGGTAGCCAATTCGAAGGAACCTCGCAACAATAAGCGAGGAAAGCACACCGAGAGGAAGTATCACCTGATATGAGAAATAGTGCAACGAGGAGATGTGACAGTACGAAGATCGCTTCGGAGCACAATATTGTTGATCCCTTTACAAAGACTCTCACGGCTAAAGTGTTCGAGGGTCATCTGGAAAGTCTTGGTCTACGAGATATGCACATAAGCTAATCTAGGGCAAGTGGAAGATATGTAATGGGGTATATGGATGCCCTAGTTTATTGTATTTCTATCTCTTGTAACTACTGTTTTAGATTATGATGTACCCCACTAGAGTTTTAGTTCAAGTGGGAGTTTGTTGGGATTTGTGCCCTAAAACTCGTAGTTTGTAATTATGTTCTAATTAATGTAATAAAGTGTTATATTTCAATAAAGTGTTATTGTTCGTTATCTACGAGTTTGCCTTTATTTAAAACCATAAATCCAATAAACTAAACATCCAAGGTCATTAAATGAATCTTTAATCAATGTAATGTACATAAAAAGGATCTCGGTTTGAGATACTGACCTAAAAGGGTCTATAGTTGGGGATAAGGTTTGGGTACCTTACCTCGTAAAACTATGGATATGGCCCACTTTGTATTTGATACAAACACCGTGATCCTAACGTGTTCGTGTAGATGACATGTGAGTGGGCATATTCTATGTAATGAGATTACATAAGACCGGATCACGAAATAGTAACCTCTAGTCAGAATCTCGCTTGACTAGTTAGGTTTCTATTTCACTATGATGACCTAAGCAACTTGATCTCAATCCTGAGCAAGTTACGAACTCTCGTTCGCGAGGGATTGTCCTTTGACTAGTATGGGTGAGAGTGGCCAGATTCGCCGACTCAATATGCCTTCCTTCTTGGGGACAAGACCGAGTGAGCGGCTGGATACTTAACTTAGCAAGATGGAATTCACTCCTTCCCGCCTACTAGGGTAAGTAGAGGAATTTTCCCTTAAGTAGTGCCTCCGGGACTTGAACAAAGGGCCCGACCCTCTCATTTGCCCGAGAGGGACTCTGTTTATTTGTAGGACCACAAACAAATTGATTATTAGAGAGAGCACTGTGGTACTTAAGGCACAAGATGTAACCTGTGGGTAAAACGGTGTCGACCCAAATGTGTTACGAACATTCGTGAAGGATTGACTTGTTGTTATTGGTCAATATCCATGGACACATAAATATATCTCAGAGTGAGAAGAGTGCACTGTGGGACTTTAGTGGAGTGTTTCCGCAGTTAACGAATGTTGATTGGGAGGTTAATGAGATTAACCGAGCAGTCTCGTATCGTTGGAGCTTCTGATCTGTAGGTCCATTTGGTCCACCTTCTAGCTCGTAAAGGGTTCTTAGATCATTTGAATTTGAAATGTTCAAATTCATTAGGGAATATATTTAATGTATTTAGATACATATAATATATAGTTTTGGAACTATATATCATAAATTTAATGTGAATATGATTCATATTAAATTTTATGAGAGAATTGAATATTTGAAAGAGTTCAAATATTAGATTAAATGTGAATGTGATTCACATTTGAAAACTATAGGTTAAAATTTAATGTGCACCAGATGTACATTAAAACTATAGGTTAAAGGGGTGATATGATTAAATGAGATTTAATCCAAATTAAATATATGATATTTAATTTGTATTATTTAAATTAATAATTAAATTTGATTTAATTATTAATTATTATTATTATTATTTTAATAATAAAATAAGGGAACGTGTCATCCAGACACGTTCTCACTATCCCCTTCCTTCTCCCTATCGATAGCTTAACAGGGAGAAGGGGTGTGCATTTTTTGGATTGATCGATTGATTTTTTCTGCAATTGGTGAATTGCTGCAAGAAAAATTCTCTCTCTCTCACTCTCATTCCCAAAACTTCCAATTGTTGGAAACCTTTCCCACCAAGGTTGATTTAAGCAGAACTCAGAGACATATGAGGTTCTCATGTTGGTTGTGTTCTTGCTGGAAGAAAAACAGAGAAGTTCCACAGTTGTGTTCTTGCTGTACTGTCTGGAGCAAGGAGTTGCTGTTGGACAAAGCCTACAAAGGTAATTCCTCTTCCTCTCCTTTAGTTTAATTGTTAAACGTTACATGTTTGCATGTATGCCATTAACTCCATGCCTAATTAGATTAGAGTTGATTTTATGCTTGTTCTGTATTTTTGGGTCAATGTACTGGTTTTTGTTTTTAGCAAAACAATCAAGCAAATTAACGATCTCAATCACGTTTCCGCTGCTGAAGGAGATCATATCTCCATCAATCTTTCCCTTCTGCAGTCGTTGCTAGGAACTAATTCCCTGAAAAAAAGAGCAAACATGGTTAGTAGCGCCTAAATCAAGTATCCAGGAAAAGTCACTACTCTCCACTAAACAAGTTTATGTAACAAGTAAATCACATTTACCTTCCTTATTCTTGTCGGTAAGGAATTTGGGGCAGTTCCTCTTCCAGTGTCCGTCTCCGTTGCAGTAGAAACACTTTCATTCTTCTGCAACCTCCTTGACTTTCTTCCCCTTCTGGACGGCAGCACGATCAACTTTTCCAACCTTCTTCAACTTCTACTTCTTCCTTTCGGGCCTAAAGATGAAGCTACAGACTTCGTCCCAGAGATCGAATTGTTGGGATGTATGTCCTAATCTCGTTTTGTTTGTAATATTACCAATTGAAATAAATAAGAGTTATTTCTATCATCACTTTGTGTCTCACATTTTTACAAACTTTGTCCAATAAACTAAGATCCAGAGTCATTGAATTTTTGAGAGAACAAGAACTTGAACGGTGTGTAGTGGACACATAGGGAGGATCACGTTTGAGTTAACGACCTGAACAGTCTATAGTAGACGGTTCGGGTTGGAGACCTAATCTTGGATACGCTGTTGATGCGACCCGCTTTGTATTAGATACTAAGGAGGTGGTCTGACTCGTTCATGTGGTTGACATGCGAGTGGGGGCATCCTTTGCAATGAGATTGTACAAGACCGAACCGTGAATTATTAGACCTACTGATGTAACACCGTTGCCAATATAGGACTAATAACTTCGTAGATGACCATTAGTTACTCGACCTAAATCTTGAGCGTGTTACACACTCCTGTCTGCGGGGGTCTGTCCTTTGACTAGTACGGGTGAGGGTGGTCACAGTTATGTTGGGACGTATGTCCTCATCTCGTGTAGTTTGTAATATTCCAAGTTGTAAATGAATAAGAGTTATTTCAACATTGTGTAATAAATAAGAGTTATTTATTTAAACTTTGTGTCTCGCATTTTTCATAAACTTAATCCAATAAACTAAGCTCCAGGATCATTGAATTATGAGAGAAGTAAGAACTTGAACGGTGTGTAGTGGACACACAGGGAGGATCACGTTCGAGTTAATGACCCGAACGGTCTACAGTATATGGATAGGGTTGGAGACCTAATTCTGGATACACTGGGGATGCGGCCCGCTTTGTATTAGATACAAACGAGGTGATCCAACTCGTTCATGTGGTTGACATGCGAGTGGTGGCATCCTGTGTAATGAGATTGTACAAGACCGGACCGTGAATTATTAGAATTACTGATGTAACACCGTTAACAGTATAGAGATAATAAATTCGTAGATGACCATTAGTGACTCGACCTTAATCCTGAGCGTGTCACGCACTCTCGCCTCTTGAAGTCCGTCCATTGACTAGTTCGGGTGAGGGTGGCCACTGTTGCTCGCCGAATATGCCTATCTTCTCAGGGGCAGAACCACGTGGGGAGCTGGGAACTTGACTACGCAAGAAGGAATTCACTCGTTCCCGACTTAGGGAAACTAGAGGGGTTGTTCCCTTAAGTGTTGTCTCCAGGGCTTGAACAACGGGGCCCCACTCTCTCATTGGCCTTAGAGGGTTGTTGTTTATGGTTGGACCATGCAACGTAGTTGTTCATTAGAGGAGCAGTGGGACTTAAGGATCAAGAGGTAGACATAGGGGTAAAATGGTAAATTGACCCAACAGTGTCTACAAACAACCTGTGAAGGGTCGACTCATGGGTATTGGTTATATCGATGGACACAACTTGTCCTACAGTGATGAGAGTGCAGCTACGGGCTTTAATGGAGTGTTACCGTAGCTAATGAATGTTGAATAACCAAGTCAAAAAGTTTGACAGGTTAGTCTCGGATCATTGGAGCTCGTCACGTGTAGGTCCATTAGGTCCCTCGGTTGGCTCAAATTTGACAAATTGAGGGTTTACAGTTTGGTGTGAATTTTAAGTGTTTAAATTCTTTATTTGGGTATTTATGTCATTTATATGAGATATAGATGACATAATATATAGTTTGATGTCAATGAGATTCATAATAAACTATAGTATAGCCTAATTGTTTAATTAGTGCTAATTGGAGAAATTGAATTGAGAGAAATTAAATTTCATAATAAACTATAGTATAGCCTAATTGTTTAATTAGTGCTAATTGGAGAAATTGAATTGAGAGAAATTAAATTGAATGTGATTCAATTTATAATTCAACATTTATGCAAATGAGATTTGTATAATAAGGTATGAGATACCTTATATTATATGATATGCAAATATGATTTGTATATCATATAGTTGTGGTAAAATGGTGAATTGGTGGAGATTTTAACTCCACCACACACCATTATAAAAGGATGCATTCAAAGGTATCTCATGGCTCTTCATGCCATTTTTTGGAATTTCATCCAAAGAAAGCAAAAAGACTTTCTCTCATTCTCTCTCAATTCTCTCTACAATTCTCTCCTCACACAAAACCAAAGGGAGTCCCACTCACTCTCCCTCAACCTCCCAAGAACAACCGAGAAGATTTTTTTTGGAAGTGTCTTGCAACACTGATCGAGGTTCGTGTTCGAGGAGAACGTTGGATCCAGAGAGATCGTGACCGGAGGAGAAGAGGATTGAAGAAGTGTTCTTCAACAAGTAAGTAACATTTTTCCTTACTGTTTTCTTCTCCTATTTGCATGTTTAGCCTAGGATATATGAGATAGATTCAATCTTAAGACACATTTTACACAACGGATCAACGACGTTTCACAACGTGTTCCACTGCGGGAATTCAAAATCCCTTCAATTGGTATCAGAGCCAATCGTTGCTCTTCGTTGTGTATTCTGTGATTTCTTAAAATTAGGTGGGTAGCATTAATTTTCATGAGTTGAATGTTAATGTTTTGCAATTTTGGATATTTTCGGTTTTTGGCACTTTTTTAGATTTACATTAAAGTTGATGAGATCAATGTAAGGGCCCGTTGTTTTGGGCATTTTTTAATGTAAATCAAGTCTGTAAGTCCGTGTCGTTCGTGGCAAGAGTTGCGACGCTGTTTATTAGCGCTATGCGGCGCCATCTATCTTCTTTGAGGTCGCTGCGATCGCGCGTTACTGGTAACGCTTTTGCGGTAGCGTTGCAACGCCACAACGTTGAGAACGCCAGGCAAGACGCTCTACAGTACAACGTTGCAACACAATAACAACGTTGCAACGCTGTGGCGTAGTGGTGCGTGGAGCGTGAGATATCCGGCGATGTGGTTCGTGGGCAGCGGTTCGAGTCCGAGTTGGTGCAATTGCCTTTTTTTTCTTTGTAAAAATGTTTTTTTTAATGTATTTTATTCAATTATTTTAATTAATATTAATATAAATGTTATATTAAGGTTAATTAATTTAGTTTTATGTCCCTAGGGTGCCAAAAATCAGTCCAATATTGATATTTAATTATTTTATGCATGAGATGTATGATTTAATTATTTCTATATGCATAGAGTATGCCATATAGATTTAAAATCCCACCTTAGGTTAAACATTTCATGTATCATATTTATATTATAAGAGTTATAATATATAGTATGTATGATAGGGTAATATTATAAGAGTTATAATATAATGTTTGCATGATTTAATTTATTTAATATAAGTGTTATATTTCTTAGATTAAAAGCATGCTCGTGCATTTAATTCATGTGATGAATGTATGTTATAGTTTAGTATTATTCATTTGATGAATGATCAAGCACTATAACATAAAAATGCATGTAACCTAAGTTAATTATTAATTTTAAAATGTTTAGAACTTGAATAATTAGACTTAGGTTTTCTAGTTCTAATAAGATTAGAATTGGGAAATCAAATATGACCTTTGAATGGAGACTGATAAGTAACTCTGTCTAAGGAAGGTTTTGTCTAAGGAGAACAACCAGAAGGCTTTTCAGAAGTGTCCGGGTCGTTCGTTCGCTCGAGGAGATCGTGATAGTTAAGATCGAGATCGCGAAGTGTTCGTGACCAGAGAAGGAAATTGCGAAGAACGGTTCTTCAACAAGTAAGTGTATTCTCTTGCTGTTTTTTCCTTCTAATTGCATTTTTAGCCTAGTTTCTATAGGGTAGAAACAATTTTGAGAAAATATTTTTCACAAAGAATCCACGACGATTCAATAGTTTTTTCGCTGCGGGACTTTAATTCCCTTTAAATGGTATCAGAGCCAAACGTTGGCTTCTTCGTTGTGCAAATTATTTTCTTAAAATTAGGTGGGTTGTAAGTCCGGGTCACTGTATCCTTGGTCAGGGAAATTGTTGTAGCATAGTGAGCCAGTTGCTGAGAGCATGAGAACAAATGTTGGAGGATTTGTATAGGAAGGCACAAGATACTAAATGCTGGAGCATTTAGGATGAAGCTACAACATACAAATTGTTGGAGCAAAATTATGCAAGAATGTTGAAGCTGCAGTAATGTCTAAAGCTCTAAGTTTAAATGTGACGACCGCCATCTCAGGTACTATTAGTTATTTTATTTAACACTTTATTAGCCGCTGTATTTAGTTGGATTGGTGTTTTAATCAAACTCGGCGAGAGGGAGACCGTAATTTTGTTTAGCTTATGTGAATTGTTCCTTAAGATGAGGTTAATTATGAAATTAAAGGAAAAGGGCAATCTCAAGGGCGTTTTGGTGATTATTGTTTAAATGAGGGGTGTGTAAAATTTAACCTAACCCTAGCCCTTAGTCTCCTTGGTATTTAACCATAAGAAAAAAAAAACCCTAGAGCATGATCATCTCCTCCTCCTCATTGTATCAAAACCCTAACCCTAACCCTAAAACAACATACACTTTCACCTTCTCCTTCTCCTTAAAATTTTTGCCCTAACCTAAACCCTAGAAACATTGTCTTTCTTTGCCGACCGCACTCCATCCTCGATCATCGGTGATCGCCACCACCCACCCGCTCCAACCAAAGGAATGGCTCGCGCGCGCCTCTCACTTACAAGTTCGTGACGTCGCACGAAGCTTCACCGCCACGCCGACCAAAAAGCACGGCGGGGGTCACCATCAGTCGCGAATACCTGCAGCGCGCCGGAGCTCGAGTGTGGAGTTGCCACCGTCGATCTTCACAGCCGAGAACCCTTCCGATTGCTGCCGCCATTTCCGGTTCGCCCTGTCTTCACCGCGCGACCAGCCACTCCAAAGACCTACGTCCGCGGCCTGCCCGAGAGGGGAGCCACATCCGCCGCTTCTTCTCGTAGTTCTCGCGCAAGCAAGCCTCGATTGAGGTCTGTTGCAACCACTCACGCCGGCGAAGCTCACTCTGAGAAGACGCCTTGAGAAACACGCCGCGAACCACGAACCGCAACGCCACCGCCCATAATCGAAGAGTCAGCCATCGCCGCGAGGATAGTGCCGCCGATCGCCGGGAACTCATTGTCCGCCGCTGCCATCGCCGTCCCACCATCAGACCAGCGACATTGGTTCGTCGTTTCGCCGCAACCGGAGAGTACTCGAGGTCAAGTTTGTGAATTAGGTGAGCCACGCGAAACCCTCTTCGATTTTGGATTATAGGGTTATTCAGATCGGATTCGTATGAAAATATACTTATGAAATTATTGTAGGAACGAACGGAATTTCGGGATCAAGATTTCCAAGTAGTTTCGGAGCAAATAAATCAACATTCAGCTTGTTCTTCGGAGTTGAGGTAATTGGAACAAAACGAGAATTTAGACGCTTTTGGTACTTAGACGTTTTGTATTTGGTGAGTTGCGTAGTTGGGTAACGAAATAGAAGAATTCTTGGTTTCAGGTTATTTGGGGGAGACCGTTAAATTAAGAATTAGAAGGAAATAGTGAGATCAAAGCTCGAGGTAAGGGACCTTGTGCCGAACTTTTAATGGGATTAAATGAAAATGATTTTCATGATTTCATGCGATAATAGTTTATATTTTTCCATATGAAAATATACAGATATTATCGTGAGAATACGTAATATTTTATGTGCAAATACTTTGATGCATCATGTGGAAATAAACCATTATTTTATGTGAGATTATTCTCGTATGCTATGTAAAAGTATTCCATTATTTCATGTGAGAATAGGACAGTAGTTTGTATGAGAATGTTTCATGTTTTCTTACAAAAGTATGATCTTCAAACTGTCCATGAGAAAAGTATGATTGGTATATCGATGATGATGTTTGTGACATGTACTCTATTATTATGTGAATGATGGGACCTCATGCCTGTTTTGTATGCCACGAAATGAATTAATGAATAGTGTGGACATTGGTATCCTGAGATTATTATGTGCATGGTCAAACATGCAATAGAGACCTATGGGTCAAAGTACAGGGGTCTGTGAGGGACTCAAAACGAAATGACTCAGGATGACCAGTCGGCCCCACAATTAAATAAGCAGTCATGGATTAAAGACCTGACAATTAAATGAGCAGTCATGGATTAAAGACCTGACAATTAAATAAGCAGTCATGGATTAAAGACCTGACAACTAAATAAGCAGTCATGGATTAAAGACCTGACAATACTAGAAAGTTTTAGGTCCCGTATATGTATGTTACGAATGAGTTTAAAGATCATGATTGTATGTGTATGCATATCCCAAACCTCATGTGAGCGAGATTACTTACGGGTATTGTTTTGCAATACTCACCCTTTTCTTTTAAAAATGTTTTACAGGTAAAGGAAAGGACGTGCAGGGCGTGTGACGGAGGAGCGTTACTAAGACCATGGGAACCAGCATGATTTCCGCATATTCTTGTTTCGAACTGTTGTTGTCTCTATGTTTTTATTTGGAGTTAAACTTATTTACGTTTTTAATAGGCCAAGCTAAATCGATGTTTTAAACTGATTTTAATGTTTTGTTTTTTTTTTGGGATCCCTGGAACTATTTATGTTAATTGGAAATTTCTTTTAAGTTCTTTTATCTCTCGGCCTATAAATGCATGCATGTGTAGTAATGTCCCTAGGAGTTGGTCATTGAAAAGTAGGGGCGTTACAGTTGGTATCAGAGCCCTAGGTTTAAGGGTTCTGTAGACTTGCTTACAGAGTAAGCACAGAGTAGTTCCCATGGTTTAACAACGCTTTCCAGTCACCGCCAGGTACGTTCTGATATTTTATTAAGAAAGTAAATGATTATGATATGATACTGTTTTATGCATATACATAACCTTAAAAGCCCCAAGGGGTGATCCTATCTTATGATTTGAAAGTAAAGAAAACTGAGTTAGAAACTCTCTATATTGTAGTATTGACAAAATGCCACCTAGAGGCCGAGGGAGAGGTAGGGGACGTGGTAGGGGCCGGAGGGCAAGGGAAAACGTTGACGCCTTGGCGGAATTACCCTAGATCGGGAAGAGGTTGCTCCACCCGCTCGAGACCTCCCGGAGACCACCGACCGTCGGAGAATGTACTGCAGCTGCCCCCATGGCGTACTCAAGGGAAACGCCAATGTTATGACTATGATGGTGGAGGCTATGCAGTCCTGGTGCGAGCTCACGATAGCCACCCACCGGCCCAAGCAAATCGTGGGGCGAAACGATGCAACTCGAGTCTCGCACCGAAGGACTTGAGAAGTATGATCCTAGATCTTTCAATGGGTCTTCCAGTGACCCCACCGTGGGTGAGTTGTGGTCGTCCTCCATTGAGACCATCTTCGATCGATGAACCGCCCGAGGACCCGTAGGGTGTCCTGCGGCTACCTTCATGCTTTGGATGACGCGTATTTATGGTGGGAGTCCGCCAGAGGAACCATTGTCGCCAATGGAGAAACGATTACACGAATATGTTCAAAGAAGCATTCAGCGGAAATTCTATCCCGCCGCACTCGTTGCATGAGCTGCGGCGAAATTTTACACAAACTGTGCGTAACCGGAGGGCGGTGGAGGTGTATGAGAGGGAATTTACCCGTTTGTCCCGCTTTGCCCCGAGCCGGGTAGATACAGAGGCAAAGAAGACCGAGCGCTTCATTATGGGGTGGATGAGAACGTTCGAGGCTTTATCCAAGCATTAGCACCTCCCCGATACGCCCGCGGTGAGAGTGGCGGAATTGATTTGGGTGCAGTACGATCGCACAAAGTAGTAGTAGTTAACCCGGCGCCCCTTAGCAAATCATAAGAGGAAGTGGGACCAGCCCAATTCCGACTCACAGCGTCCCAGCGTACACCGCATAGACAAGGGCATTTTCAGTGCAGTTCCGTTCGAAACCACAAGTCAACAGAGATCGGAAATAGCAATGGAGATAGGCCACAATGCAAAGAAATGTGGTAAGAAAGAGGGTAAGTGTTTGGCCCGATCCGAGTGTGTTTCTGTGTGGGAAAGAAGGGCACAGAGCTAATAGCCGCCCGAGTCAAAGCCAAAGACTAGCCACCTCGTGTTTTAAGCGGTGGGCTCGCCGTGAAGCCAGTTATACATCGGGAGAGCTTATGCAAGCACCAGCAGAGACATCTATGGCTCGGACTCGGTTGGTTTCTGTGTACACTTCCATTACTTGGGCACCTTGCCTTTGTATTATTTGATTACGGTTCTCACGACTCTTTTATTTCTCGCATCCTTTGTAAGTCAAGTGAGTTAGAACTAGAAACGATTCTGATATGCCTCTGCCTGTCTCCATTCTGCGCGGAATAAATTTGTTAGCCAATATGAAAGTCAAGGATGGTAGTGTGACCATCGCACCATGAGTTAGCAATGAATCGTAGTCTTAGACATGTTCGACTTTGATGTTATATTGGGCATGGATCAAGTTAGCGCAGAACCATGCTTGTATTGATTGTTTCGGGAAGGAAGTAGTGTTCACTCCTCCCGACCAACCCGCCTACTGAGTTCGAGAGGCACGATAGCGGGAAGTAGACCTAAGGTAATTCACCCCTTAAGGCCGAAAGTTATTGCATCGGGAGCTTGGGCGTCTTAGCTTGCATATTAGATGCAAGGTGCACAGAGATCTCGGTGACATCGATTACGATGAGTGAATGAGTTTACCGACGTCTTCCCCAAGGACCTCCCTGGATACCTCCAAATCGGGAGGTAGATTTTAACATCGTTTGGAATTGGGGGACGACCCCGATATCCAAGGCCCCGTCTGAGAATGGCGCCGGCAGAGTTGAAAGAACTAAAAGTACAGTTACAAGACTTGCTAGACAAAGGGTTTATACGCCCAAGCGTTTATACCGGGAGCCCCGGTATTGTTCGTGAAAAAGAAAGACGGATCCATGCGCTGTGTATAGATTACAGGGAGTTGAATAAAGTTACAATCAAGAATAAATACCCTCTCCCCAGAATAGATGATTTGTTCGATCGATTTGCAAGGAGCGGCGGTGTTCTCTAAGATCGATCCGAGATCGAAGCTACCATCGATTGAGGATCGGTGAAGAGGATATCCCTAAAGCGAAAGATTCGAGATCACGTTATGGGCATTACGAGTTCACCGTGATGCCGTTTGGTCGACCAATGCTCCCGCGCATTCATGGACTTGATGAACCGCTTATTCAAAGAGTTCCTTGATACGTTCGTGATTGTGTTCATCGACGATATACTGATATACTCCAGGTGTGATGAAGAGCATGAAATGCACCTGAGGAAAGTTTTACTCACGCTGAGAGAGAATAAGTTGTATGCAAAGTTCTCCAAGTGTGAATTACGCTCGATAAGTATCCTTCTTAGGGCATGTTGTGTCCAAGCCGAGTCTCTGTTGATCCAAATGAAAGTGGAGGCCGTCACACGGTGGCCTCGTCCACCACCGCTTCAGAGGTACGTAATTTTCTCGGGTCTTGCGGGATACTATAGACGCTTTCGTGCGAGATTTTGCCAAGATAGCCATGCCTATGACTCACGGTGACGCGTAAGGAAACTCATTTGTTTGGGATGATGCTTGTGAGGCGAGTTTCCAGGAACTCAAGTACAGATTAGTGTCAGCCCCGATTCTTACAGTCCCCGAGGGAACAGGGAGCTTTGTAGTTTACAGCGATGCTTCTAAGAAAGGGTTGGGCTGTGTACTGATGCAGCACGGTAAGGTCTAGGAAATGTAGCAAAGAATGTGCCATCTGTATAGGCTCCAACCACTGTGAGTCAAGTTGGCAGTCAGGATATGTGTGTTTATTGTGGGGAAGGTCATGTTTATGAATATTGTCCTCATAATCCGGCAACAGTGTGATATGTAGGCAACCACCAAACAAACCACAAGAACAACCCATATTCTAATACTTAAAACTCTTGTTGGAGGAAACATCTTAACTTCTCTTGGGGAGGCCAAAGCAGTATTGCTCAAGCACGACAACCATAGAGACCCATGAACCACCCCCCTGGATTTGGAACCCAAAATAACAAAGGATTAGGGAACCAAAGACCTATGAACCCTACTCAAGCTTCTAGTGCACCAGTAGAGAATGTATTGAAGGATTATATGGTAAGAACATATGCAGTTGTTTGAAGCCATTCAACTTCATTGAGGAATATTGGAATTCAGCTTGGTCAAATAGCAAATGAGTTGAAAATCAGACCTTAGGGAAAATTACCAACTGACACTGAAGCACCTAGAAGTGAGGGAAAGGAACAACTACAAGCAATAGAATTGAGAAGTGGTAAGTCAGCGGGGAGAGATGGAGGCACAAGATTAAATAAGAAAGGTAACCAAGAGGATGAACAAAAGGGAGTGGTGGAATCAGAAGCTAGAAAAACAGTAGCAGCAGAGGATGAATTTGAAAAGGGAAAGGTTGAACCCTCATGAGTCAAGCTTAACACAAACATAGGTTTCACACATTCACCTCCACCTTTTCCACAATGGCTGAATAAGAAAAAATCAAGGGAAGTCAACTTTGAGAAGTTCCGGGATATCTTAAAGGAAATACAAATCAATATACCCTTAATTGATGCATTAAGACAAATGCAAAATTACATTAAGTTCTTCAAGGATGTATGTTCTTAAAGGGAGAGGTTCCAAGAGTTTAAAGTGGTGTCTTTGAATGAAGAATGCAGTGCAGTCTTCAAGAATAGGATCCCTCATAAGGAGAAAGATCCAGGGTCATTCATAATTCCAGTTTCAATTGGAGGTAAAAAGTTGGGAAGAGCCCTATGTGATTTGGGAGCTAGTGTGAACCTTATGCCTCTACCCATCTATAAAGGATTCGGTAAAGGTGAAGCACGTCCCACAACAGTGACCCTTCAAATTGCTGATAGATCCATAACTTATCCAGAAGGAAAAATTGAAGATATTTTAGCGCAAGTGGGGCAGTTCATATTTCCAGTGGACTTCATTATTTTAGACTATGAAGCTGATCAGGATGTTCCAATTATTTTGGGAAGACCCTTCTTGAAAACAGGTAGAATCCTTGTGGATGTATATGAAGGAACAATTACCTTGAGAATGAATGACCAAGAAGTGAAGTTCAATGTTTATGATTCCATGAAATACCCTGATGAAATAGAGCAATGTTCAACAATACATTTGATTGAGGAAGTGATTGTTGAAATCTTTGAAGAAAGTATACCTGTTTATCACAGTCCAATTAGTGAAGAAGAGTTTTGGGAAACATCAGAATTGACCAAAGAAAGCCAGAAAAGGGCAGAGGAATTTAAAGTGACTGAGAGCAAGATAGTCTTTGAGTCTCTAGATCTGGGTGTTGAGATGGATGCCCTAATCTCGTTTAGTTTGTAAATTTAACATTTGAAATTAATAAAAGTTAATTATTTCATCACTTTGTGTCTCGCAAATTTTACAAACTTTGTCCAATAAACTAAGATCCAGGGTCATTGAATATATGAGAGAACTAGAACTTGAACGGTGTGTAGTGGACACACAGGGAGGATCACGTTCGAGTTAATGACCCGAACGGTCTACAGTATATGGATAGGGTTGGAGACCTAATCCTGGATACGTTGTGGATGCGACCCGCTTTGTATTAGATACAAACGAGGTGATCTAACTCATTCATGTGGTTGACATGCGAGTGGGGGCATCCTGTGCAATGAGATTGTACAAGACCGAACCGTGAATTGTTAGACCTACTAATGTAACACCGTTAACAGTATGGGACAACTAACTTCGTAGATGAACATTAGTGACTCGACCTTAATCATGAGCGTGTTACGCACTCCTGTCTGCAAGGGTCTGTCGTTTGACTAGTACGAGTGAGGGTGGTCACAGTTACTCGCCCATTATGCCTATCTTCTCAGGAATAGGACCAAGTAGGGAGCTGGGAACTTAACTACGCGAGTTGGAATTCAGTCGTTCCCGCCTTTAGAGAATCTAGAGGGGTTGTTCCCTTAAGTGTTGTCTCCAGGGCTTGGACAACGGGCACCCACCCTCTCACTGGCACGAGAGGGATGTTGTCTATGGTTGGACTATTACAACGTTGTTGTTCATTAGAGGAGCAATGGGGACTTAAGGAGCAAGAAGTAGACACAGGGGTAAAACGGTAATTTGACCCAACAGTGTCTACGAACAACCTGTGAAGGGTCGACTCATGGGCATTGGTTATATTAGTGGACACAACTTGTCTTACGATAACGGGAGTGCAGCTACGGTCTTTAGTGGAGTCTTACCGTAGCTAATGAATGTTGATTAACCAGGTCAAAGAGTTTGACAGGTTAATCTCGGATAATTAGAGCTTGTCACTGTAGGTCCATTAGGTCCCTCGGTTGGCTCAAACTTGATTAATAGAAAGTTTACTGTTTTGGTGTGAATTGAAGTGTTCAAGTTCACTAAAGGGCATTTATGTCTTTTATATGAAATATGAATAATATAATATATAGTTTAATATGAATGAGATTCATAATAAACTATAGGTTAGCCTAATTGTTGAATTAGGGCTAATTAGGAGAAATTAGAATGAGAGATATTAAATTGGATGTGATTCAATTTAAAAATCTAATATATTGCAAATGTGATTTGTAAAATGAGATATGAGATATTTTATAATATGTGGTTATGGAAATGTTATTTGCATAACCTATAGTTGTGGTAAAATGGTAAATAGGTGGAGACTTCAACTCCACCCATCTCCCGCTCCTACTCACTATAAGTACTCTCTCCATCCACGTTGATATTTTCCCATAGAAATACCATCTGAAGGGGGACACTCCCATTTGCGCCACGAGGCCGAGTATGAATCTCACGGTGCAGACTTTAAGGAGATTTGTGGTCGGAAAATTAAATGTATCTTATACACTTTATTTTCTCCCACTCAACACTTTATAATTTTCGGGATTGACATAGATAAACCGACAAAAATTACCTAAGTCTACCAATATAACTCTTATATGGTATTTAGCCTAAGTTTATAATCACATTATTACTTAGGTCTATGTGAGTAAATTAATCAACTTTTAATTAACGACAGTCACGAAAAATATAATCTAAGAATTTTCGGACCGAATTCACTCCAAGGTCGCTTTCCAGGTAGGGGTGTTCCGCAAGCGTCAACTTAAATACCCCAGCCTTAGACAAAACCTTCCTTAGACAGAGTTACTAATCAGTCACCATTCAAAGATTACATTTTGATTTCCTAATTCTAATCTTATTAGAACTAGAAAACCTAAGTCTAATTATTCAAGTTCTAAACACTTTAAAACTAATAATTAACTTAGGTTACATGCATTTCTATGTTATAGTGCTTGATCATTCATCACATGAACAACTATACTATAACATAATAATTCATCACATGAAATTAAAATGCATGAGCATACTTTAATCTAAAAAATATAACACTTATATTGATTAAATTAAAACATGAATTTAAATATATTATAACACTTATAATATAACCTATCATGTAAACTATATATTATAACACTTATAATATAAATGATGCATGAAAATGTTTAACATAAGGTGGGATTTTAAATCTCTATGACATACATTATGCACATAGAAATTTTATTAAATCAACATCACATGCATAAAATAATTAAATAGCAAAAATGGACCGATTTTGGCACTTAAGGGGCATTTATTTAATTAAATAACATTAATATAACATTTATATTAATATTATTTAATAAAATAAAATAAATTAATAATAAAAATACAATTTACAATTAACATAAAATAAAATCACGTTGTAAAAACTGCCCACGAAGCATGCCTCGAGATTCTCGCGCGCCCAATCGCCACTACTCGCCACTACGTTGTGGCGTTGTAACGCCGCGGCGGCATTTGCAACGCTGCAAAGATCATCGTCGCGCGCGCGTGCTCCACGCCAGTAGCGTTGCAACGCTACAACTCGGGTTGCAACGCTGCTCTGCAGCTAGGCCTCCGTCCGCATGCGCAACGTTGAGACGCCGGCGAACGCGCTCAACGCTGCCGGCGCAACGACAAGCTCCTCTTCTTTCCGCTCTTCGTCGATTCACGCCCGTTTCCACTCCGATTTCTTCACAGCAACTCTTGCCACGAACGACTCGGATTTAAAAATGCCCAAAACACGGGCCCTTACATTGATCTAATCAACATAAAATTTAAATATAATACAATGCCAAAACCGAAAACATCAATTTTGGCAAACCAACATTCATCTCATGAATTTAAAAGTAATACCCACCTAATTTTAACGAAAATTAGTGCACAAAAAGAACCAACGAATGACTCTGATACCAATTGAAGGGAATAAAACTCCCAACGCAGCAGAAGACGATCGAATCGTCGCGGTGAAGTTTTGCTGCTTAATTTCGTTAAAACTATCTAACACTTATAATTAGGCTAAACATGCATTTTATTGATACGATATAATATATAGTTTTGGAACTATATATTATAAATTTTATGTGGATATGATTCATATTAAATTTTGTGAGAGAATTAAATATTTGAAAGAGTTCAAATATTGAATTCAAACGTGAATGTGATTCATATTTGAAAACTATAGGTTAAAATTTAATGTGCATAAGATGTACATTAAAACTATAGGTTAGAGGGAAAGATAGGATTAAGTATAATTTAATCTTAATTAAATATAAGATATTTAATTTGATTAATTAAATATGATTTAGTTAATATTTATATAATAGTTAATTAGATTAATTATTATTATTTAATATTATTTTTAATTTAATGGGAACGTGTCAGGAGGACACGTTCCCCACTTCCCTCCAACTCCCTATCGATATGGAGTGGGGGAGTTATCCCTCGAGAGATAGCTTCTTCTCTGGGAGAGAAGAGGTTGATCGATCTGAAATTTTTGTGAAGAGTTCTCTCTGCAAGAATTCTCTCTCTCTCACTCTCAAATTCTCAGTTCTTCCAACGGTTGGATCTTCCCACAAAGGAAGATCTAAGCACTCAGAGACATAGAGGGTTTTCCAAGTGGTAGTGTTCCTGCTTGAAAAACAGGAGAGTTGCTGTGTTGCTGAGTTACTGGAATTTTCTTGGAGCAAGGAGTTGCTGCGAGTCTACAAAGGTAATCATTTCTATTCTTTTTAGTTTAATTGTTAAACTAAGCATGTTTGCATGTAAAACCTCCATGTTTAATTAGATTAAAAGTTATATGCTTATTTTGTATGTTTTTTTGTCAATGTACTGGTTTTTGTTTCAATTAAAACAATCAAGCAAATTACGATCCCAAACACGTTTCTGCTGCTCAAGGAGATCAGATCTCCATCATCTACTACACTAATGTTCAAGATACATTATAACCTTGGAGCTTAGTTTATTGGATTTATAAAGCAAGAATATAATTTTATCAAAACAAATAACTTTAATATTTATTTGATCAAAATTACAAAGTTTAGGGCACAAATCCCAACAATCTCCCACTTGACCTAAAGCTTGTGGAGTATTAAAACATTACAGTAATGTAAATATAATAAACTAGGGCATTTAAACCTTTTGTACAGAATACTCCCACTTTCCCTAGTTGGGGAAGAGTTGTAAACCTAGACCTTCTAGGTGACTCTAAAAAACTTTAGTCGTGAGAGCCTTTGTAAAAGGATCAGAAACGTTGTGCTCTGAGGCTATCTTCGTGACGATCACGTCTCCTCGATGCACGATCTCCCGGATGAGATGATATTTCCGCTCAATATGCTTTCCCCTCTTGTGACTTCGGGGATCCCATGAATTTGCCACGGCACCACTGTTATCACAATACAGTGTGATGGACATACTCATATTTGGAACGACTTCCAAATTCAGCATGAATTTCCTTAACCAAACGACCTCTTTAGCTGCTTCACAAGCTGCTACATATTCGACCTCCATGCTGGAATCAGCGATGCATCCCTGCTTGACACTTCGCCATACTACAGCTCCTTAGTTAAGAGTGAATACTGACCCTGATGTAGATTTCCGAGAATCTTTATCAGTCTGAAAGTCAGAATCCGTGTATCCTGTAAGGATCAAATCCTTAGCCCCAAACACAAGCATGTAGTTCCTTGTTCTCTGTAGATACTTAAGGATTGTTTTAACCGTTGTCCAGTGTTCAAGTCCTTGATTGAATTGATACCTACTGACCATTCCATCTGCAAAACAGATGTTTTGCCTAGTACACAACATGGCGTACATCAGGCTCTCAACAGCTGATGCGTAAGGAATCCGTCTCATATCCTCAACTCCTTGAGGTGTCTTAGGACAGTGTTCTTTAGACAAATTGACTCCATGTCTAAAAGGCAATAAACCCTTTTTGGAGTCTTGCATCTTAAACCTGACAACACTTTATATATGTAAGATGTTTGAGACAAGGCTAGTATTTATTCTTGCAGTTCCGGACAATCTGGATCCAAAGAACAAACTGCGCTTCACCCAAATCTATCATTTGGAATTGCGTAGCTAGCCAATTCTTAATGTCAACAAGATATCCTACATCATTCCCAATGAGTAGGATATCATCAACATATAGAACTAGGAATGCGAAAGAACTATTGATGATTTTCTTGTAGACACAAGGTTCATCATCATTCTGATCAAAGCTATAGGATTTGATTGCCTCATGAAATCTTATATTCCAGGACCTAGAGACTTGCTTCAGTACATAAATTGACCTTTTAAGCCTGCAAACCTTTTGCTCTGGTCCTGATTCAATGAACTCTTTGGGTTGGTCCATGTAGATGTTTTCCTCAAGATTGTCATTCAAAAAGGCTGTCTTGACATCCATTTTCTATACCTCATAGTCATAATATGAGACAATGACAAGTAGGATACGGATAGACTTTACCATAGCAACAAGTGAAAAGGTTTCCTCATTGTCAACCCCTTCAACTTGGGTATAACCCTTTGCTACTAGTCTAGCTTTAAAGGTTTGCACCTTTCAATCTACACCACGCTTTCTCTTGTGGATCCACTTACAACCTATAGGTTTTACCCCATCAGGTTTATCTACAAGATCCCAAACAGAATTGAAGTACATAGACTCCATTTCTTGGTCCATGGCTATGATCCATTGTCTTTGTCTTTGTCAACCATTGCTTAATTATAAGTCAATGGATACTCACAGTCGTCATCTGGTATAACCACTTGGGTTTCAGATAAACCCATGTAACGGTCAGGTTGTGTTATAACCCTCCCACTACGTCGAGGCATACTCAACTCTTGAGATGGACTCTCTTAACTAGACAAGCTAGTATTAACAACTTTTGTTGACGTACTAGTTTTATTAGCAACCTTTGTTATTGTTCCGTCTAACTCACTCAACACAATTTTACTTCTTCGTTTGTGGTCCCTTATGTTGTCCTCCTCTAAGAAAATGACATTTTTCGACACAAAAACCTTATCTTCCTTAGGATCATAGAATAAACCACCTCTTGTTTCTTTTGGGTAGCCTGCGAATAGGCATAATTTTGAACGTGAATCCAACTTCTTTGGATTTGTCACAAGCACATGTGCTGGACAACCCCAAATTCTGAAATGACATAAACTACCTTTACGTCCTTTCCAGAGTTCAAAAGGTGTTTCAGAAACACTTTTTGAAGGTGAAGGGAATGAAAATCCCGCGCAGCGGAAGACGATCGAATCGTCATGGTATCATTACGCTACTCGATTTTGTTAAAATGATCTAACTCTTAGAACTAGGCTAAACATGCAAAAGAGGAAGAAAAACAGTAAGGAGAAGTTTACTTACTTGTTGTAGACAAAAACTTCTAGGATTCTTCCTCGGTCACGAACACTTCGTGATTCTCGATCTCAACGAACGCTCCCCACGAACGGAACCCGAACACTACTACTTGGAGTCTCGGTTGTTCTTCCTTTAGAAAGAAGGAAGATTGTGGGAAGTGTGATTGATAAGTTCATATTTGGAACAACTTCAAAATCCGTCATGAACTTCCTGAGCCAAACAGCTTCCTTTGCAGCTTCACAAGCCGCAACATACTCCGCTTCCATAGTGGAATCAGCGATACATCCCTGCTTGATGCTTCGCCATACTACAACTCCTCCATTCAGAATGAAGGCTGACCCCGAAGTGGAATTCCTAGAATCCTTATCGGTTTGAAAATCAGAATTCGTGTATCCCGTAAGGATCAAATCCCCACAGCCATACACTAATCCTGGATTGGACTGATATCTACTGACAATTCCTACTGCATAACAGATGTCGGGCCTAGTACACAACATGGCATACATTAGGCTCCCTAGAGCCGAAGCATATGGAATCCGTCTCATATCCTCAACATCTTGAGGAGTCTTAGGACACTGATCCTTAGACAAGTGAACCCCATGCCTGAAAGGCAGCAAGCCCTTCTTGGAGTTCTGCATCTTATATCTAGACAACAACTTGTCAATATAAGACGCTCGAGACAAGGCTAGCGTTCTATTCTTCCGATTCCGGACTATCTGGATACCTAGAACATACTGAGCTACTCCCAAATCTTTCATTTGGAATTGCGAAGCTAGCCACTTCTTAATGTCAGTAAGAAATTCTACCTCATTCCCAATGAGAAGAATATCGTCCACATACAACACCAAAAATGCGACAGTTTTGTCAACAATTTTCTTGTAAACACAAGGCTCGTCGACATTTTGATCAAAGCCATAAGATTTGATCGTCTCATCAAACCTTATATTCCAAGACCTCGAAGGCTGTTTTAGTCCATAAATGGACCTATGATGTCGGCAAACCTTTTGCTCTTGGCCTTGGGCAATGAACCCTTTGGGCTGGTCCATGTAGATGGTCTCATCAAGTTTGCCATTCAGAAAGGCTATCTTGACATCCATCTTCCATACCTCATAGTCATAATACGCGACAATGGCCAGAAGGATCCTGATCGACTTTACCATGGCAACAGGTGAAAAGGTCTCCTCATAGTCGACCCCCTTCAACCTAGGTAAAACCCTTTGCCACTAGTCGGGCTTTGAAGGTTTGCACCTTTCCATCTACGCCATGTTTACGCTTGTAGATCCATTTGCAACCAATAGGTTTTACCCTATCCGGTTGATCCACAAGCTCCCATACAAAATTGAAGTACATAGACTCCATTTCCTGGTCCATAGCTTTAATCCACTCGTCTTTGTCAACATCAACCATTGCCTGATCATAGGTCAATGGATCCTCACAGTCATCATCAGGAGTGACAACTGAGGTTTCAGCTAAACCCATGTAGCGATCAGGCTGTCTCACAATCCTCCCATTACGTCGAGGCATTCCCAACTCTTGGGAACGGATTTGACTAGACGTGCTAGGATCAACAACACTTGTTGACGTACTAGCCCCATCAGCAACTCTTGCTGATGTACTGAACATTTCATTTAACACAACTTTACTCCTTGGTAAATGATCCCTGACGTGGTCTTCCTCTAGGAAAGTGGCGTTTGTCGACACAAGCACCCTATTTTCCTTAGGATCGTAAAACAGACCACCCCCAGTCTCTTTAGGGTAACCTACAAATAGGCACAATTTCGAACGGGGTTCCGACTTTTTCTGGTTTGACACAACCACGTGGGTCGGACATCCCCAAATTCTGAAGTGATGTAAACTGCCTTTACGTCCACTCCAGAGTTCGAAAGGTGTTTCACAAACACTCTTCGACGGAACGTTGTTCAAAATATAAACTGCAGTCTCCACTGCGTATCCCCAAAAAGAATCAGGGAGACGAGCATAGCTCATCATGGACCGAACCATGTCCAACAAGGTTCTGTTTCTCCTCTCCGATACACCATTCTGCTGTGGCATACCAGGCGCTGAGAGTTGGGACGTAATTCCGTGTTCTATTATATAGTCTTGGAATTCATTGTCCATGTACTCTCCACCTCGATCCGATCGAAGTGTTTTAAGCGATTTACCTAAGAGGTTCTCAACCTCAGTCTTGTACTCCTTGAACTTTTCAAGAGTTTCAGACTTCTTGTGCATTAGGTAAATATACCCATATCTGGAGTAATCGTCTATGAAAGACACGAAGTACTCATAACCGCCCCGAGCTTTAACATTTATCGGACCACAGAGGTCAGAATGTATTAACTCAAGAGGCTCTTTGGCTCTATATCCTTTTCCACTAAAAGGACGATTGGTTATCTTGCCCTCAAGGCATGACTCACACACCGACAAAGAGTTTTCTTCCAACTCGTTTAGAAGCCCACTCTTCACTAGTTTCTTAGTCCTATTGAGATTAATGTGGCCTAACTGTAGATGCCAAAGATGGCCATTTTCCTTTGGAGAAACTTTCGCTTTCTTAGTTCGTGTTTCTGCAGTTTTAAACGATTCAGTATTCAAAACACTTTTGACCGAATTAGGTTTCAAAACATAAAGATTATGCTCAAGTGAAGCAAAACAAATAAGATTGCCTTTGAAAGAAATAAACGCTTTACTAGATTCAAAGGAAACAAATATACATTGTTCAATTAGGCAGGAAATGGAAACAAGGTTTCTAGTAAACCCTGGTACAATGTACAAATTATCTAATAATAAGTACTTCCCGCCAAAATGTAGCTTCACCATGCCGATCGCTGCAGCAGAGACAAGCAACCCAGATCCAACCCGTAGAGTCACCTCACCCTCTCGCAGCGGCTGCCAGGAATCAATCCCCTGAAAAGAAGAACAAACGTGGTTAGTGGCGCCCGAATCCAATATGCAGGCAGAGTCACTACTCTCCACTAAACATGTTTCGGTCACAAGTAAATCACATTTACCTTGATTCTTCCTCTCGGCGAGGAATTTGGGACAATTCCTCTTCCAGTGTCCGCCCCCATTGCAGTGAAAACACTTTCCTTTCTCGGCAACGTCCTTGACCTTCTTGCCCTTGTGGGCGGCAACTCGGTCAGTGTTACCCCTCTTCATCCTCTTCTTCCCTTTCGGGCGTGAAGGAGCAACAGGTTTCGTTCTAGAGGTCGAACCCCTGTGATAAGACCTGTAGGCAACATTTGCCTCAGATTCCTTGACCCTGTTCAAGGACTGGAAATTCTGTAGCTCATTGAGGAGGGTAGTCAGAGTGTAGCTAATTTTGTTCATAACAGCATTGCTACGAAACTAAAGGAAACTCTTCGGAAGAGTCTCAAAAATAAAATTGACTTGGCTCGACTCGTCGATCGAAACCCCGTTCATCTCACCCAGATTAAAGTGGGTCATCATGTCTAGAACATGTTCACAGACAGACGACCCCTCCTTCATCCGTGCGTTGAAGACGTATTTGAGCAACTCATGCCCGACCTGAAAGGACTGTTGCCCAAACATTTCCTGCAAGGACTCCATGATCTCCTTGGCGGAGACCATCAACTCATGCTTCTTTGCCAATACATCAGACATGCTGGCAATAATGTAGACCTTGGCCTTTTCATTGGCCCTGATCCACTGATCGTATGCATCGCGAACACTTCGCGACGTAGTCGAGCCCGGCATCTGAGGACACTCCTCAGACAACACAAACTTTATGTCGTCAGTTACCAAAATCGTGTTAATGTAGTTTTTCCAACTTTGGTAATTATCTCCCACTAACTTATCGGACACGAGTAGAGCTATTATTGTGCTAGACATGGTTTAAGCTGAAAAATTAAGAAAACTTTGTGTTAGTCTCGCAAAAAACTTTTGAAATCCAATCAAGTTTTAGAAAAAAAGTTTCATGATCCCTAGGTCATTCAAATTTTTTTGCAACGATACCCTAAAGGTTTAGAATGACCAAGCACTCAAGGGGTGAGAAATGTAACACTCCTCCTCTAGGACTAGACTTTCTCGATCAGACCCTAATCCCAGAATAACTCTTATTCCATTAGGCGTCCAATTACCATTGTTTGGTCGAATTCATTAACACTTAACGAATTCTGTGAGTGTCACCCTCAATCTTTATGTTTCCAAGCATCCGTCCAAACAATAGGCATCGAAGGGTGAACCAAGAAGGAAAACCAACCAGGAAACTGTATCCCTTTCGGAAATTCACGGTGTTCCAACTCCCATAATCAGGCCCTCCGAAGGAATTGTCTGGTTCAGGCCAAACTACGAGGCAGATCATAGGCGTCTCACGGTGTGAATCGAAAGAAGAGACCGTGGGTCTCGTTTTCACAAGTCCCGCTCCCACTCACTATAAGTACTCTCTCCATCCGATGATATTGACCTATACAAATGCCACCCGAAGGGGAACGCTCCCATTTGCGCCACGAGGCCGAGTATTGATCTCACGGTGCGGACTTAAAGGAGATTTGTGGTTGGAAACTCAAATGTATCTCATACACTATATTTCCTCCGACTCAGCACTTTAATTTTAATAGGGATTGACCTAGATAAACCAGCTAAAATTTACCTAAGTCTACCAATATAACTCTTATATGGTATTAACCTAAGTCTATAATCACATTATAACTTAGGTCTATGTGAGTGAATTAAAACACTTTTAATTAGCGGCACTCACGATAAGTATAATCTAAGAATCTCCGGACCGAATTCACTCCCAGGTCGGTTTCCAGGTAGGGGTGTTCTGCAAGCGTCAACTTAAATACCCAGTCTTAGACAAAACCTTCCTTAGACAGAGTTAGTAATCAGTCTCCATTCATAGACTAAACTTTCATTTCATAATTTCTAATCTTATTAGAAAATAGAAAACCTAGTCTAATTATTCATGTTCTAAACTCTTTGAAACTAATAATTAACTTAGGTTGCATGCATTTCTATGTTATAGTGCTTGATCATTCATCACAAGAATAACTATATACTATAACATAATATAATTCATCACATGAATATAAATGCATGAGCATACTTTAATTTAAAAATATAACACTTATATTAATTAAATTAAACATGCATTTTAATTATATTATAACTCTTATAATATAACCTATCATGCAAACTATATATTATAACTCTTATAATATAAATGATGCATGAAATGTTTAACCTAAGGTGGAATTTTAAATCTATATGACATACATTATGTACATAGAATTTAATTAAATCATACATCTCATGCATAAAATAATTAAATAGCAAAAATGTACCCGTTTTTTACACCTAGGGGCAATTATTTAATTAAATAACATTAATATAACTCTTATATTAATATTATTTAATGAAATAATTAAATAAACAAAAATTAATTACATTTTACATTTAATAAAAATGAAAAACCGAAAATAACTGCCCATGAACTCCTTGTGCCCACGTTACCGCGAAACTGAAGCTGGAACTGGCCACTACGCGTGTGGTGTTGCAACGTCGTGGGCAACGTTGCAACTCTGCCGCGTCCAGCGTGCTCCACGTCGTGGCGTTGCAACGCTGCTCT
The DNA here is from genome assembly GCA_036507285.1 of Trichosanthes cucumerina. NCBI lineage: Eukaryota > Viridiplantae > Streptophyta > Magnoliopsida > Cucurbitales > Cucurbitaceae > Trichosanthes > Trichosanthes cucumerina. The sequence goes on along the minus strand of CM071835.1, from coordinate 76,130,426 downwards.
GCAGCAGGGCCTCCGTCTGCAAGGATAGCGTTGAGACGCCGAAGAACAACGTCTCAACGCCATCGACACAACAACAAACACCTTTGTTGTTCTTCACTGATTTTCGCCTGTTTCCGCTCCGATTTCTTCACAGCAACTCTTGCCACGAACGACCCAGACTTACAGACTCGATTTACAACAAAATGCCCAAAAACAACGGGCCCTTACATTGATCTCATCAACATAAATTGTAAATCTAATCTAGTGCCAAAAACCGAAACATCCATTATGCAAACCATCATTCATCTCATGAAATTTAAGGCAATTTACCCACATTTTTTAACAAAAACAGTGCATAATGAAGAACCATCGGAATGGCTCAAATACCAATTGAAGGGAATGAAAATCCTCGCGCAGCGGAAGACGATTGAATCGTCATGGTATCATTACGCTACTCGATTTTGTTAAGATGATCTAACTCTTAGATCTAGGTTAAACATGCAAAAGAGGAAGAAAACAGTAAGGAGAAGTTTACTTACTTGTTGTAGACAAAAACTTCAAGGATTCTTCCTCGGTGACGAACACTTCGTGATTCTCGATCTCAACAAACGCTCCCCACGAATGGAACCCGAACACTACCACTTGGAGTCTCGGTTGTTCTTCCTTTGGAAAGAAGGAAGTTTGTGGGAACTTGTGATTTTGGAGAGGGAGGAGAATTGAGAGAGAGTAGAGAGAATTTTGATTTTTTCTCTTTGATCAAAACCAAAAAAATGAGAAAAAGCTTCATCAATCCCTTCTTGCAAAGGGTTTAAATAGTGGAATGATGGAGTTAAAATCTCCACATTATTACCACTTTACCACAACCATAGGTTATACAAATCTCCTTTGCATAACCACATAATATAAGATATCTCATATCTCATATTGCAAATCTCATTTGCAATAATTGTGGATTAATTAAATGGAATCACATCCAATTCAATTTCTCTCAATTAATTTCAACAATTAGGCTAACCTATAGTTTATTATGAATCTCATTCACATTAAACTATATATTATATCATCCATATCTCATATAAATGACATAAATGCCCTTAAAGTGAAATTGAACACTTCAATTTCATACCAAAACATTAACCCTTCTTTTAACCCAGATTGAGCCATCCGAGGGACCTAATTGACCTACACTGACGGGCTCCAATGATCCGCGATTAACCTGTCAAACTCTTTGACCCGTTTAATCAACATTCATTAACTACGGTAACACTCCACTATAGCCCGTAGTTGTACTCCCGTCAGTGTAGAATATTACGTGTCCACTGATATAACCAATGCCCATGAGTCGACCCTTCACAGGTTTTTCGTAGACACGGCTGGGTCAAATTACCGTTTTACCCCTGTGTCTACCTCTTGTTCCTTAAGTCCCCACTTCTCCTTTAATGAACAACATATTGTGATGGTCCAACCATACACAACATCCTTCTCGGGTCAGTGAGAAGGTGGGCGCCCGTTGTCCAAGCCCTGGAGACAACACTTAAGGGAACAACCCCTCTAGTTCCCAAAAGGCGGGAACGAGTGAATTCCATCTCGCGTAGTTATGTTCCCAGCTCCTTACTTGGTCCTGTCCCTGAGAAGATAGGCATATTGGGCGAGTAACTGTGACCACCCTCACCTGTACTAGTCAAAGGACAGACTCTCGCAGATAGGAGTCTGTAACACGCTCGAGATTCGTGTCGAGTCACTAATGGTCATCTCACGATATTATTAGTCCTTACTCACAATCAGCGGTGTTACATCGGTGAGGTCTAATAATTCACGGTCCGATCTTGTACAATCTCATTGCACAGGATGCCCCCACTCGCATGTCAACCACATGAACGAGTCAGATCACCTCGTTTGTATCTAATACAAACCGGGCGGCATCCACAGTGTATCCAGGATTAGGTCTCCAACCCTATCCATATAATGTAGACCGTTCGGGTCATTAACTCGAATGTGATCCTCCTTGTGTATCCATTACACACCGTTCAAGTTCTAGTTCTCTCATAAATTCAATGACCCTGAAGCTTAGTTTATTGGAAAAGTTTATAAATATTGCGAGACACAAAGTGATGAAATGAATAACTCTTATTAATTTCAAACAGTAATTTACAAACACGAGATTAGGACAAACATCCCAAAAGAAGGCACATTGTTTAAAATGTATACCGCAGTCTCTACTGTGTAACCCCAAAATGAACTAAGGAGATGAGCATAACTCATCATTGATCGAACCATGTCCAACAAGGTTCTAGTTCTCCTTTCCGAAACATCGTTTTGTTGTGGCGTACCGGGAGCTGAGAGTTGGGATGTAATTCCATGTTCTATCATATAGTTCTGGAATTTTAAATCCATGTACGCTCCACCTCGATCTGATCGAAGCGTTATAATTATTTTACCTAATTGATTTTCAACTTTAGTCTTGAACTCCTTGAACTTTTCAAGTGCTTCAGACTATGTATTAGGTAAATATGCCTAAATCTAGAATAATCATCTAAATCATCTATAAAGGAGATGAAATATTCATAACCTCCTCTGGCTTTAACACTCATCGGACCACAAAAGTCTGAATGTATAAGCTCAAGAAGTTCTTTGGCTCTATAACCTTTTCCACTAAAAGATCTTTTAGTCATTTTGCCTTCTAGGCAGGATTCACATACAGGTAAAGCATTTTCTTCTAACTCATTTAGAAGTCCATTCTTTATCAATCTCTCAATCCTATTGAGATTAATGTGACTCAATCTAAGATGCCAAAGATGAGCATTTTCTTTAGGAGAAATTTTACGTTTCTTAGTTTGTGCGTTTGCAGTTTTAAATAATTCAGTGTTCAAAATCATTTTGACTTAATTAGGCCTTAAAACATACAACCCATTTTCTAGTGAAGCTGAACATATTTCTATATCTTTCTTCAAAATAAACACATTATTCATAGAGAAGGAAACAAAAATACATTGTTCTATAAGGCAAGAAATTGAAATAAGGTTTCTAGTAAATCCTGGTATCACTAATATATTGTCCAACAACCTATATTTCTTGCCAAAATAAAGCTTCATCGTGCCTACTGCTACAGCTGAGACGACTTCTCCATTTCCAATCCGGAGCGTTATCTCTCCTTTCTGTAGCTGCTGCCAGGAATCAATTCCTTGAAAAGAAGAGCAAACATGATTAATGGCGTCTGAATCAAGTATCCAAGCAATTTTATCATTATCCACTAAACAAGCTTCTAGGAAAAGTAAATCATATTTACCTTCCTTCTTATTTTCTACAATGTACTTTGGACAGTTCCGTTTCCAATGCCCGTCTTCGTTGCAGTGGAAACATTTTTTTTTGTCAGCAACTTCTTTGACTTTCTTGCCTTTCTGGGCGGCAGCTTTGTCAACTCGTTTCTCAGTACCACCCTTCTTCATGATCTTCTTCTTCCCTTTTAGGTTAGAAGAAGATGAAGCCACTGTTTTTTGTCCCAGAGGTCGAACCTCTGTGATAACTCCTACTGACAACATTTGCCTCACCTTTCGATCCCTGAATTTTCATCAAAGACTGAAAGGTCTGGAGTTCATTTAGAACGGAGGTAAGGTTAAAAGTAAGCTTGTTCATAACAACATTACTTCTAAACTGCAGGAAACTATCTGGAAGGGTTTCCTGAATGAAACTGACCTGGCTCAACTCATCAATAGAAGCACCATTCGACTCTTCGATGTTGAAGTGCACCATCATATCCAGGACATGATCCTGAACAGATGTACCCTCTGGCATCCTTGAGTAGAATATGTACTTTAGGGCATTGTGTCGGGCCTGTGTGGACTGTTGTCCAAACATACCCTACACGGAATCCATGATTTCCTTGGCAGTTATCATGCCCTCATGCTTCTTGGCTAATATGTCAGACATACTTGCCAGCATGTAGACCTTAGCCTTATCATTAGCCTTGATTCATCGATCATATGCATCACGAACATTTCGTGACGCATTCGAGCCTGACACCTGAGGACACTCTTAAGTTAGCACAAACTTTAGATCATCCACTACCAATATAATGTTGAGTTTGTTTTTTCATGTCATCATATTCTCTCCGGTTAACTTTTCCGCACCCAATAAGGAAATTATAGAGCTAGACTTTTTTTTTCTTTGGTTGAAAATTTACAAACAAACTTGTATGCGTTTCTTGCTATAACTCTAATTCAATCATGTTTTAGCTAATTATCAAATGATTCCTAGGTCATTTATAATTTGCAATGATACTCCAAAGGTTTAGAATGTATGACACCGAAGGGTAATAAAAAACACTCCTCATCTGGATCAAGACATTTTTTACCAAAACCTAATGCAAGAATAACTCTTATTCCTATAGGCTTTAGTTACCATTTTTTGGTCAGGATACATACACAGCTTATGTACCTCGTGAGTAACCCTCTATCTTTAGATCCCACAGTCCCAATCCAATAAAATCCGCCGAAGAGAGGACTAGATTGAAAAACAGACTAAGGAGGTCTTTATCCCTTTCGGGTGTCTACTGTGTTCGATCCCCTATGATCAAGCCCTCCGAAGAGATTTTCTGGTCCAGGCCAAACTAGCAGGCTTACCATGGTGATCTTATAGTGTAAACCGACTTAAGAGACCATAGGTTTTGTTTTCACTAAACCTGCTCCCACTCACTATAAGTACCCTCTCCATTCACCTCCATATTGACTCATACAAACACCATCCGAAGGGGGACGCTCCCGTTTGCGCCACAAGGCAAAGTATGAGTCTCACGGTGTGAACTTCCCGGAGATGCGTAGGTGGAAAAATATGTATCACATACACTTTTCCTCCCACTGGATACTTTAAAGTTATAGGAATCTTACTTAGGATGAAACCCGGCTAATGGTTTTACCTAACTCTATCAATATAACTCTTATATTGATAATCAATATAACTCTTATATTGATTTTATCCTAAGTTTGTTAATATAACTGTTTATATTAAGCCTAGGATTTCTAGTTTATTAACCCCTTAATAAACCCGCTGACGCTACTGTAATTTATAAACTCTCTCATTAAATTTCACTCCCAGGTCAGTTCCCAGGTAGGGGTGTTCCGTTTCCGTCAGCTTAAATACCCCAGCCTAGACATAACCTTCCTTAGACAGAGTTCCTCTATTAATCATAACTTATAAATTACTTGGTTCCTAATTCTAATATAATTAGAACTAGATAACATAAGGTCTATTATTTCCAAGTTCTAAACATTTTAAAACAAATAATTAACCTTAGGTGACATGCATACTATGTTATCGTGCTTGATCATTCATCACATGAATAATAAGACATTCATAGCATAATCATCTCATGATATATAATGCATGTCAATGTTGTCCATAAATTAATATAACAACTTTATATTAATTAATCATGCAAACTATATAATATAACTCTTTATATTATAAATGATGCATGAAAATGCTTAACCTAAGGTGGGATTTCAAAAATAAAAGCATACATTATGCATGGCAATAATTACACAACAATTACATAATTTAAATAGAAAAATTAGACCAATTTTGGCACCCTAAATTCAATTTTAATTAATATAATCTAATTATATTAATTAAAATTAAATAAATTAAATATAAAACGGTTTTTTATATTTATTATATATAATAAAAACCTAAATTTGCTCGTTGCTCCTTCGCGTGAAACGCGTCGTGGCGTTACAGTAACGCGATACCAAACGTTACCGCAGCTGCGCTTTGTCCTTTCTCGCCAGCTTGAAACGCGCCGCAGCTAAGTAAGCATTGCGCAATGCCTTAGCGTTGCAACACTGAACAGCGTTGCAACCCTGTCGTCTCCTGCGCGCTCTTTCCGCAAGCGCAGCGTTGAAACGCCAATGAACAACGTTGCAACGCTGCACACAGACAACATGTGGAATCTCCTATTCCTTGCTCGTTTTCGCTCCGATCTTCTCAGCAACCACCTTGCATCGATCGACAAGGACTTATAGACTCAATTTACATAATAAAATGCCTAAAACAATAGGCCCTTTACATTGAACAATTCAACAAAATTATGTAAATCTAAGTGCCAAAATTGAAAACATCTAATTTGCAAACCGTTCATACATCTCATTCAAAACAGTAAATCCCACCTCGTTCTTGAAAAATCCTGAACAAAAATTAAGAACGCAATTGGTCTCTGATACCAATTATAGGGAATCGAATCCCGCAGCGAAAGAGATTGTGAATCGCGCGTTCTTAATTTCGTTACAACGATTACATTCAAGAACTAAAATAACTAGATTAAGCATAAAAACAGAATATGGACAGCAAGAAATATACCTTTGAAGAACTTTTCTTCAAGCTCTCCTTTCTCCCACGATCACGATCTCAGCAACTGGAACACGAACGAATGAAGACACGACCACTGGATCTTCTTCGTTGTTCTCTAGGTGAGGGAGGAATGTGGGTTCCCTTTAGGTGAGATGAGATGGTGTGAGAGAGAGAGGTTTGTGATTTGGAACTTTTCCAAGAACACAACAAAGGCTTAAAAAATCTTAACCTAGGTGCATCTCATGCAACCATACATATAGGGAAATAGGATGGAAATGACCATCCTACCCCTTCTTTATTCTCTCATTAGTATATGGTTTATATGTGAATCTAATTCACATTAAAACTATATATTATATCAATTATATCATATACAATTGATATAACACCTCATGTATGAAATTGAACAATTCAATTTTAATCCTAACTTTATACCCTCAATATTACCATGTTGAGCCAACGGAGGGACCTAATGGACCTACAGTTCATGAGCTCCAATGATGTGAAATTAACTGATCAAACTATTTGATCCAGTTAATCAATATTCATTAACTACAAGTCACTCCACTATAGACTTGTAGCTGCACTCTCCTCACTGTAGATTATATTGTGTCCACTGATATAATCCTTACCCATGAGTCGACCCTTCACAGGTTGTTCGTAATCACGACTGGGTCAAATTATAATTTTACCCCTGTGATTACCTCTTTGTTCCATAAGCACCATTGATCCTCTAATGAACAACAAGTCTAAAGTCCTACCATAGACTCATACCCTCATAGAGGGCGGGGCCCCGATGTTCAAGACTTGGAGTCAGTTCTTAAGGGAACAACTTATCTAGTTCCTTAGTGTAGAAATGAGTGAATTCCATCTTGCATAATTAAGTTCCCAGCTACCTACGAGGTTCTGTCCCTGAGAAGGTAGGCTTATTGAGTCGTCTACAGGCCACTCTCACCCATATTAGTCTAAGGACAAACCCCTATAAGCAGGAGTTCTTAACTCGCTCAGGATTCAGATCGAGTCACTAATGACCATCTATAAATTACTAGTCTTATCCTGTTAACGGTGTTACACTGGTTAGACTAATAATTTGTGGTCAACTCGCATACAGGATACGCCCACTCGTATGTCAACTACATGAATGAGTTGAATTACCTCATTTGTACTAATTACAAAGTTGGCCGCATCCATGGTGTTACCAGAATGAGGTTTCCAACCTTATTCTTATACCATAGACCATTTAGGTTATATTCTTGAACACAATCCAAATGGTGTCCACTACACTGATGTTCAAGATATATATAATAACCTTGGAGCTTAGTTTATTGGATTTATAAAGCAAGATTGTAATTTTCTTAAAACAAACAACTCTTTATTTCTTTGATTAAAATTAAACAAGTTTTAGGGCATACATCCCAACAATACTCTACATTGTTCATCGTTGCATTGCTGCGAAATTGCAGAAAACTCTTCGAAAGAGATTCTAGGATGAACGAAACCTGACTTTTCTCATCTATGATCGCTCCGTTTAATTCCGCTATGTTGAACTAAGCAATCAGATTGAGAACATGTTCTCTCACTGACGTTCCCTCCTCCATGTGTGCGTTGTAAATGTACTTTAGGGCTTCATGCCGAATTTGTTTGGACTAGTGTCTAGACAAATTTAGCACAAAATCCTCGATCTCACGAGCTGAGACCTTGCCCTCCAACCTCCTGGCTAAAACATCAGGTATGCTAGCCAGGATATAGGCTTTTTCCTTTTCATTGGCATAGATCCAGCGGTCATACGCATCCTCAACAGATTGAGGTGTGTTTTGAGTAGGGAATTGAGGACACCCCTCATTGAGAACGAACTTAAGATCCTATGCAACCAAGATTATGTTGAGTCTATTCTTCTAAGTCATTATGTTCTCTCCGGTTAATTTTTTCACACCCAGTAAGGAAATAATTGAGCTAGACATTTTGCTGAAATTTTACAAACAGAACTTGTATGAGTTTCTTGCTACAATTGTCTAATCCAATCATGTTTTAGCTAATTATCAAATGATTCCTAGGTCATTTATAATTTGCAATGATACTCCAAAGGTTTAGAATGTATGATACCGAATGGTAATAAAAAACACTCCTCCTCTGGATCAAGACACTCTTGACCAAAACCTAATGCCAGAATAACTCTTATTCTTATAGGCTTTAGTTACCATTATTCGGTCAGGATAGATGCACTTCTTATGTACCTTGTGAGTGTAACCCTCTGTCTTTAGACCCCAGAGTCCCCATCCAATAAAATACGCCGAAGGGAGGACTAGATTGAAAAACAAACTAAGGAAATCTTTATCCCTTTTGGGTGTCTACTGTGTTCGAATCTCTATGATCAAGCCCTCTGAAGGGATTGTCTGGTCCAGGCCAAACTAGCAGGCTGACCATAGTGATCTTATGGTGTAAACCGACTGAAGAGACCATAGGTTTTGTTTTCACTACACCTGCTCCCACTAACTATGTACTTCAATTCCGTCTGGGAGCTTGTGGATCAACCGGATGGGGTAAAACCTATTGGTTGCAAATGGATCAACAAGCGTAAACGTGGCATAGATGGGAATGTGCAGAGCTTCAAAGCTCGACTAGCGGCAAAGGGTTTTACCAAGGTCGTAGGGGTTGACTATGAGGAAACCTTTTCACCTGTTGCCAAGGTAAAGTCGATCAGGATCCTTCTGGCCATTGACGCGTATTATGACTACGAGGTATGGCAGATGGACGTCAAGACAACCTTTCTGAATGGCAAACTTGATGAAACAATCTACATGGACCGGACCAAAGGATTCATTGCCCAAGGCCAAGAGCAAAAGGTTTGCCGGCTTCATAGGTCTATTTATGGACTGAAACAAGCTTCGAGGTCTTGGAATATAAGGTTTGATGAGGCGATGAAATCTTATGGCTTTGATAAAAATGTTGACGAGCCTTGTGTCTACAAGAAAATCGTTGACAAAACTGTCGGATTTGTAGTGTTGTATATGGATGATATTCTTCTCATTGGGAATGAGGTAGAATTTCTTACTGACGTTAAGAAGTGGCTAGCTTCGCAATTCCAAATGAAAGATTTTGGAGAAGCTCAATATGTTCTAGGTATCCAGATAGTCCGAAACCGGAAGAACAAAACGCTAGCCTTGTCTCAGGCATCTTATATTGACAAGATGTTGTCTAGATATAAGATGCATAACTCTAAGAAGGGCATACTGCCTTTCAGGCATGGGGTTCACTTGTCTAAGGATCAGTGTCCTAAGACTCCTCAAGAGGTTGAGGATATGAGACGGATCCCATATGCTTCAGCTATAGGGAGCCTAATGTATGCCATGTTGTGTACTAGGCCCGACATCCATTATGCAGTAGGGATTGTCAGTAGGTATCAATCCAATCCAGGATTAGATCACTGGACAGCCGTAAAGGCAATCCTCAAGTATCTCAGGAGAACGAGGAACTACAGCTTAGTGTATGGCAGTTGGGATTTGATCCTTACGGGATATACAGATTCTTACTTTCAGACCGATAAGGATTCTAGGAAATCCACTTCAGGGTAAGCCTTCATTCTGAATGGATAAGTAGTAGTATGGCGAAGAATCAAGCAGGGATGAATCGCCGATTCCACTATGGAAGCGGAGTACGTTGCGACTTGTGAAGCTGGAAAGGAAGATGTTTGGCTCAGGAAGTTCATGAAAGATTTGGAAGTTGTTCCAATTATGAACTTGCCAATCACACTGTTTTGTGACAACAGTGGTGCAGTAGCTAACTCCAAAGAGCCTCGGAGCCATAAGAGAGGCAAACACATTGAGCGAAAGTATCACTTGATACGGGAGATTGTGCACTGCGGAGGGGTGACAGTCACGCAGATGGCGTCGGAGCACAACATAGCTGATCCATTTACAAAGCCCCTCACGGCTACGGTGTTTGAGGGTCACCTAGAGAGTCTAGGTCTTCGAGTGCTTCCTGACTAGGGCAATTGGGAGATATGTAAACGGGTATTCAATGCCCTAGTTTATTGTATTATTTCATTGTAATTTATGTACATTTCATAAATGTATTTTCTCCACTAGCTTAGTCCAAGTGGGAGTTTGTTGGGATTTTTGTCCTAATCTCTTTTTTGTAATTTACAGTTTGAAGTTAATAAAGTGTTATTTATTTAATTACTTTGTGTCTCGCAAATTTTACAAACTTTTCCAATAAACTAAGCTCCAGGGTCATTGAAATTATGAGAGAACTTGAACTTGAACAGTGTGTAGTGGACACACAAGGAGGACTACGTTCGAGTTAATGACCCGAACGGTCTATAGTATATGGATAGGGTTGGAGACCTAATCATGGATACAGTTTAGATGCGGCCCGCTTTGTATTAAGATACAAACGAGGTGATCTGACTCGTTCATGTGGTTGACATGCGAGTGGGGGCATCCAGTACAATGAGATTGTACAAGACCGGAACGTGAATTATTAGACCTGCTGATGTAACACCGTTGAGAGAAATGAATAAAAACTTCGTAGATGACCATTAGTGACTCGACCTGAATCCTGAGCGTGTTACGAACTTCTTTCTGCGGGGTCTATCCTTTGACTAGTACGGGTGAGGGTGGTCAAAGTTACTCGCCCAATATGCCTATCTTCTTAGGGACAGGACCATGTAAGGAACTGGGAACTTAACTACGCGAGATGGAATTCAGTCGTTCTCGCCTTTTGAGAAACTAGAGGGGTTGTTCCCTTAAGTGCTCTCTTCAGGGCTTGGACAATGGGCGCCCACCTTCTCACTTGCCCGAGAAGGGTGTTGTGTATGGTTGGACCATCACAATATGTTGTTCATTAGAGGAGTAGTGGGGACTTAAAAAATAAGAAGTAGACACAGGGGTAAATCGGTAATTCGACCCAGCCGTGTCTACGAAAAACCTGTGAAGGGTCGACTCATGGGCATTGGTTATATCAGTGGACACGTAATATTCTGCACTGACGGGAGTGCAGCTACGGGCTATAGTGGAGTGTTACCGTAGCTAATAAATGTTGATTAACCGGGTTAAAGAGTTTGATAGGTTAATCTCGTATCATTGGAGCTCGTAACTGTAGGTCCATTAGGTTCCTTGGTTGGCTCAATATGGGTTAAAAGAAGGGTTAATATTTTGGTGTGAATTGATGTGTTCAATTTCACTTAAAGGGCATTTATGTCATTTATATGAGATATGAATGATATAATATATAGTTTAATGTGAATGAGATTCATAATAAGCTATAGGTTAGCCTAATTGTTGAATTAGGGCTAAGTGGAGAAACTCATTGAGAAAAATTAAATTGGATGTGATTCAATTTAATAAATCCACAATTATACAAATATGATTTGTAATATGAGATATGAGATATCTTACAATATATGGTTATGCAAATATGATTTGCATAACCTATAGTTGTGGTAAAGTGGTAATAATGTGGAGATTTTAACTCCATCAATTTCCACTATTTAAACTTTTTACAAGAGGGGTTTCCTATGCTAATCTCTCATTTTTTTGGATTCTAACGAAAAAAAAGATAAGTTTTTCTCTCTACTTTCTCTACACTCCTCCCTTCTCCAAAACACAAAGTCCCACCATTTTCCTTCTTCCAAAGGAAGAACAACCGAGAAGACTTTGGTGGTGTTCTTGTTCGAGAGGAGATTTCGAGTTCGTTGAGATCGGGATTTCGAGTTCGTTGAGATCGGGATTTCGCGAAGAGTTTTTGATCCGTTGGAAAGGATTTCTTGAAGAAATTCTTCAACAAGTAACACTAACTTGCTGTTTTTTCCTTTCCTTTTGAGCATATTTAGCCTTAACTATTAGATAGTTAATTTTAGTGAAATTCGAGTAGCGTAATGATACCACGACGATTCGATCGCCTTCTGCTGCGCGGGGATTCTCATTCCCTTCAGTTCGTAGACACTGCTGGGTCAAATTACCGTTTTACCCCTGTGTCTTCTTCTTGCTCCTTAAGTCCCCACTGCTCCTCTAATGAACAACAATATTTTAATGGTCAAACCATACACAACAACCCTCTCGTGCCAATGAGAGGGTGGGCGCCCGTTGTCCAAGCCCTAGAGACAACACTTAAGGGAACAACCCCTTTAGTTTCCCTAAAGGCGGGAACGAGTGAATTCCATCTTGCGTAGTTAAGTTCCCAACTCCCTACTTGGTCCTATCCTTGAGAAGATAGGCATATTGGGCGAGTAACTGTGACCACCTTCAACCATACTAGTCAAAGGACAGACCCCCGCAGACAGGAGTCCGTAACACGCTCAGGATTCAGGCCGAGTCACTAATGGTCATCTACAAAGTTATTAGTTCTTACTGTCAACGGTGTTACATCAGTAGGTCTAATAATTCACGGTCCGGTCTTGTACAATCTCATTATACAGGATGCCCCACTCGCATGTCAACCACATGAATGAGTCAGATCACCTCGTTTGTATCTTAATACAAAGCGGGTCGCATGTACAGTGTATCTAGGATTAGATCAGTAGGTATCAATCTAATCAAAGATTAGATCACTGGACAACCGTAAAGGTAATCCTCAAGTATCTAAGGAGAACGAGAAACTACAGCTTAGGGTATGGTGGTGGGGATTTGATCCTCACAGGATACACAGATTCTGACTTTCAGACCAATAAGGATTCTAAGAAATCCACTTCGGGGCGAACCTTCATTCTGAATGGAGGAGCTGTAGTATGGCGAAACATCTAGCAAGGATGCATCGCTGATTCAACTATGGAAGCTGAGTACGTTGCGGCTTGTGAAGCTTCAAAGGAAGTTGTTTGGCATAGGAAGTTCATGACGGATTTGGAAGTCGTTTCAAATATGAACTTGCAGACCACACTTTTTTGTGACAATAGTGGTGTTGTAGCCAACTCTAGAGAGCCTCGGAGCCATAAGAGAGGCAAACACATTGAGCGGAAGTATCACCTGATACGGGAGATTGTGCACTGCGACAACGTGGCAGTCACGCAGATAGCGTCGGAGTACAATGTTGTTGATCCATTTACAAAGCCCCTCACGGCTAAGGTGTTTGAGGGTCACCTAGAGAGTCTAAGTCTTCGAGTGCTTCCTGACTAGGGCAAGTGGGAGAATTGTAAATGGGTATTCAATGCCCTAGTTGATTGTATTACTTCATTGTAATTATTGTACATTTGAGAAATGTATTTGCTCCACTAGCTTAGTCCAAGTGGGAGTTTGTTGGGATGGATGTCCTAATCTCGTTTAGTTTGTAAATTTAACATTTGAAATTAATAAAAGTTATTTATTTCATCACTTTGTGTCTTTCAAATTTTACAAACTTTGTCCAATAAACTAAGCTTACGGGTTATTGAATATATGAGAGAACTAGAACTTGAACGGTGTGTAGTGGACACACACGGAGGATCATGTTCGAGTTAATGACCCGAACGGTCTACAGTATATGGATAGGATTGGATACCTAATCCTGGATACACTGTGGATGCGGCCCGCTTTGCATTCGATACAAAGGAGGTGATCTGACTCGTTCATGTGGTTGACATGCGAGTGGGGGCATCCGGTGCAATGAGATTGTACAAGACCGAACCGTTAATTATTAGACCTACTGATGTAACACCGTTGACAGTATGGGACTAATAACTTCGTAGATGACCATTAGTGACTCGACCTCAATCCTTAGCGTGTTACGGACTCCTGTTTGTGGGGGTCTGTCCTTTGACTAGTGCGGGTGAGGGTGGTCAAAGTTACTCGCCCAATATGCCTATCTTTTCAGGGACAGGGTCAAGTAGGGAGCTGGGAACTTAACTACGCGAGATGCAATTCACTCGTTCCCGCCTTTAGGGAAACTAGCGGGGTTGTTCCCTTAAATGCTGTCTCTAGGGCTTGGACAATGGGCGCCCACCCTCTCACTGGAACGAGAGGGATGTTGTGTATGGTTGGACCATTAGAACGTTGTTGTTCATTAGAGGAGCTGTGGGGGCTTAAGGAGCAAGAAGTAGACATAGGGGTAAAACGGTAATTTGACCCAGTAGTGTCTACGAACAACTTTTGAAGGGTCAACTCATGGACATTGGTTATATAAGTGGACACAACTTGTCTTATACTGATGGGAGTGCAACTACGGGCTATAGTGGAGTGTTACTGTAGCTAATGAATGTTGACTAACCGGGTCAAAGAGTTTGACAGGTGAATCTCGGATCATTGGAGCTCGTCACTGTAGGTCCATTAGGTCCCCCGATTGGTTCAAACTGGATTAATAGAAGGTTTGTAATTTTGGTGTGAATTTGAAGTGTTCAAGTTCACTAAAGGGTAATTATGTCATTTATATGAGATATTAATGACATATTATATAGTTTAATATGAATGAGATTCATAATAAACTATAGGTTAGCCTAATTGTTGAATTAGGACTAATTTGGAGAAATTAGATTGAGAGAAATTAAATTGAATGTGATTCAATTTAAAAATCCACAATTATACAAATGTGATTTGTAAAATGAGATATAAGATATCTTATTATATGTTGTTATGCAAATATTATTTGCATAACCTATGGTTGTGGTAAAATGGTAAATAGGTGGAGATTTCAACTCCACCTATCACCATTATATAAACCCCTTTGCAAGAAGGGGTAGTAAGTGGATTTGCACATTTCTGGATTTCTCACCAAAAGGCAAATAGAAATTCTCTCTCAAATCTCTCTATCTCAAACTCCCCTCCCTACACCAAAAGAAGAATCCCACCATTCTCCTTCTACCTAAAATAGAACAACCAACTAATCGAGTGGAAGTGTCCGTTCGTTGGGATTGTTCTAGGAGTTTTAGATCGTTCAGGAGAACACGAAGAGTTCGTGATCGGAGGAAGGAATATTGTAGACAGTCTTCAACAAGTAAGTGGTTCTAAGTTAATGTTTTTTATTTCTCAATAGCATGTTTAGCCTAATACTATTAGATAGTTTGATTTTAAGAAAATAAAATTCATAACGATACCACGACGATTCGATCGTCTTCCGCTGCGTGGGGATTCTCATTCCCTTCACCGGGAGACAGAAGAAGCTTGCGATTGCAACCTTCTATCTAAGTGTCCCCTATATTAAAGCTCAAGCCATTGCCTAAGCATCTCAAGTATGTCTTTTTGGGAGACAAAGAGACTTTGCCTATTGTCATAGCTGCAGATCTGATGCCTAATAATGAAAAAATGCTGATAAAATTGCTGAAGCAATACGGGAAGGCAATAGGGTGGACTCTAGCAGACATCAAGAGAATTAGCCCCACTTTCTGTATGCATGAAATAAACCTAGAAGAGGGGAATTTAAAATTTGTGGAGCAACAAAGGAGGTTGAATCTAAAG
Organism: Trichosanthes cucumerina; assembly: GCA_036507285.1. NCBI lineage: Eukaryota > Viridiplantae > Streptophyta > Magnoliopsida > Cucurbitales > Cucurbitaceae > Trichosanthes > Trichosanthes cucumerina. The sequence goes on along the minus strand of CM071835.1, from coordinate 76,114,746 downwards.
GGTATCGAATCCCCATGAGCAGCGGAAACGTGTAAATGGAACGTAATATTCTTGATTGTTTTGGTTTATTCCAAAAACCCGTATATTGGCAAAATACATAGAGATAAGCAAATTAAAACTAAAGCATGGATTAAAGCATCAAATTAAGCATGTTAGTTTATGGTGACAAAAGGAATCGTGTGGTTGACTTCTCAGTGTTTGGAAGGTAGAACCCTTGTACATTATTTGAGTCTAAAATAATTTAATTAAAGTATCAAATAAAGCATGGATTAAAGCATCAAACAAGTAGAATCCTTGTGCATTCTTCAAATGGATTTCCCGCAGCGGAAGTGCGATGTGAATCACGTTGTTTCGTTGTATTTCTAAATTTCTTAAAATCCACACGCATCTCATACAATCTAGGCTAATCATGCTATGGAAGAAGGAAAAACAGTAAGTATAGAAGAACCTACCTCTTCAAGAACAATTCTTCACGTTTTCCTTCTTCAGTCACGAACTCAACGTTCACAACGATTTCTCCAAAAACGAACCACGAATCGATCCAAGTGACACCTCCACTTGATCTTCTCGATTTTTCTCCATTGGATGAGGGAGAGTGTGTGGGACTCCCTTTGGATTTAGGGGAAGGAGAAGTGTAGAGAGAGTTGAGAGAATTCTAGAGAGGATTTGTGAGATCTCACAAGGTGAAATCCAAAAAAATGAATTGTTGGACTTGCCAAAAGCCTTTGATTCCACCAATGTATAGTGGTATGTGGTGGAGGTAAAATCTCCACCAATTTACCACTTTACCACAACTATATAATATGCAAATCATATAATATAAGGTATCACATACCTTATTATACAAATCACATTTGCATAATTTTGGAATTAAATTGAATCACATTCAATTTAATTTTCTCTCAAATTAAATTTCTCCAATTAAGCCTTAATTTCATAATTAAGCTAAGATATAGTTTATTAGGAATAACATTCACATTAAACGATATACTATGTCAATCATATCTCATATAAATGACATAAATACCCTTTTTATGAATTTAAACACTTCAAATCCACCCCAAACTGCATACCCTTATTTACTCCAAATTGAGGCAACCGAGTGACCTAATGGACCCACAGATCATGAGCTCCAATGATCCAAGATTAACCAACAAACTCTCTGACCCGGTTAATCAACATTCATTAACTATAAGAACACTCCACTATAGCCTTGTAGTTGCACTCTCCTCACTGTAGGAGAAGTTGTGTTCATCGATATAACCAATGCCCGTGAGTCGACCCTTCACCGGTTGTTCGTAGTCACAACTGGATCAAATTATCGTTTTACCCCTATGTCTACCTCTTGCTCCTTAAGTCCCCACTGCTCCTCTAATGAACAACTTTGTTACATGGTCCAACCATAAACAACATCCCTCTCGGACCAGTGAGAGGGTGGGGCCCCGTTGTTGCGGGACACTGAGACAATTAAGGAGCGAACCAAGGGATCGAATCCATGCGGAAGCGATTGTGAATCGCATATTCATGATTTTGTTACACGAATCTAATACAAGAACTAGAACTAAGATTAAGCATGCTTTTAAAGATAGGACAACAAGAAATATACCTTTGAAGAATACTTTCTTCACGAGCTCCTTCTCCCAGGATCACGATCTCAGCAACACGAACCCAAACGTATGAAGATCCTCCACTAGGTCTTCTCCGTTATTCTCCAAGTGAGGGAGGATTGTGGGTTCCTTTAGGATGAGATGTTTAGGTTAGATAAATGTGTTTGGAACTCTTTCCAACACAATGAGTGAGAGACCTTTAGGGTTGCACCAAGAGTTTAGTCTCAAAGTTGCATCTTATGCAACTATTTATAGGGAAATAAGATTGAAATTACCATTCTATCCCTCCTTCATTCTCTCATTAGAATATAGTTAATGTGTGAATCTAATTCACACTAAAACTATATATTATATCAATTATATCACATATAATTGATATAACACCTCATATATGAAGTTGAACACTTCAATCTCATTCCTAACTTTATACCCTCAATATTACCATGTTGAGCCAACGGAGGGACCTAATGGACCTACAGTTCATGAGCTCCAATGATGTGAGATTAACTGGTCAAACTCATTGATCAAGTTAATCAATATTCATTAACTACAAATCACTCCACTATAGACTTGTAGTTGCACTCTCCTCACTGTGTATTATATTGTGTCCATTGATATAATCATTACCCATGAGTCGACCCTTCACAGGTTATTCGTAATCACAGTTGGGTCAAATTACCGTTTTACACCTGTAATTACCTCTTTGTTCCTTAAACACCACTGATCCTCTAATGAACAACAAGTCTATGGTCCTACCATAAACTCATACCCTCTTAATCTAGTTTAGAGAGTGGGGCCCCGTTGTTCAAGACCTGGACTCAGTTCCAAGGGAACAACCTATCTAATTCCTTAGTGTAGGAATGAGTGAATTCCATCTTGCATAGTTAAGTCCCCAGCTACCTACGAGGTTCTGTCCCTGAGAAGGTAGGCTTATTGAGTCGGCTACAGGCCACTCTCACCCATACTAGTCTAAGGACAAACCCCTATAAGCAGGAGTTCTTAACTTGCTCAGGATTCAGGTCGAGTCACTAATGACCATCTATAAATTATCAGTCTTATCCTGTTAACGGCGTTATACTGGTTAGACTAATAATTTGCAGTCCGGTCTTGTATGAACTCTTCATACAGGATGCCCCCACTCGCATGTCATCCACATGAATGAGTTGGATTACCTCATTTGTAGTAACTACAAAGTGGGTCGCATCCATGGTCGTACTAGAATAAGATTTCCAATCTTATTCGTATACCATAGACCATTTAGGTTATACTCTTGAACACAATCCAAATAGTGTCTACTACACTGATGTTCAAGATATATTATAACCTTGGAGTTTAGTTTATTGGATTTATAAACCTAGAATATAATTTTATCAAAACAAATAACTCTTTATTTATTTGACAAAAATTACATAAGTTTTAGGGGACATATCCCAACAGGAACAACCCCTCTAGTTTCCCTAACTCGGGAACGAGTGAATTCCATCTTACATAGTTAAGTTCTAAGCTCCCCACGTGGTTCCACCCCTGAGAAGGTAGGGGTATTGGGCGAGCAACTCAGGCGACCCTCATCCGTACTAGTCAAAGGACAGACCCCCACAGACAGGAGTCAGTAACACGCTCAGGATTAAGGATGAGTCACTAATTGTCATCTACGAATATATTAGTCCTATACTGTTAACGGTGTTACATTGTAGGCCTAATAATCCACGGTCTAGTCTTGTACAACCACATGAACATGCTGGATCGCCTCGTTTGTATCTAATTCAAACTGGGTTGCATCCATAGTGTTTTTAGGATGAGGTTCCCAACCTTATCCATATATTGTAGACCGTTCGGGTCAATAACTCGAACGTGATCCTACCTATTTTTCCACTACACACCATTCAAGTTCTCATAACTATGACCCTGGAGCTTAGTTTATTGGATTAAGTTTATAAAATGTGAGATACAAAATTTAGAAAATAAATAACCTTTACTCATTAATCAACAACTGTTACAAACTACATGAGATTAGGGCATACACCTCAACAAATCCAACCAATCCTACCATCACCAATTGTTGAAGAAGAGCTAGCTGAGGTCTCGTAGGAAATCGCAGTTGCATCACCACTAAAATTTCATATAACTCATTTGTCTCCTCATATGCACAATGTAAAGCTAAGCACGCTCACATAATGAAGCAGTTCATGGTTGTCAAGAATACATTCGTGAGAGGTACAATAAAAGCATTCTTAGTGAGGACATCATTGTTTAGATGTAGGGGAAATAGTTTTTTTTTTTTCAACTCTATCTTTACATGTTTTGATTAATCTAGATTTATAAACTTACTTTAGTTTGTTTCCTTTAGTTTTGTTTGTTGGTTGTTTGTTTTTACATTTTAGTATACCTTCTAAAAAAAATATACACCTACCACAAGTATGCCATTAAAATCATATTTTAAAAATAAATCTTCAATTTTTTCTTTGATGTTTTGTTAGAAAGTCTTTGATAATACTTAGAGCATTTTCAACTTTCAAGTGCTTCTACGCACCACTTTGAGTTTTCAAAATAAAAAAACTTGAAAAATTCTTTTTCTCCATAAAACCCTAACTCCACTTGTGTTTAACTAATCTAATAGATTTAAAAGAGCTTAGCTTCGATATTTAGCAAGTTTAGTGACCCAAATATGTACCCCAACCTCTATTCTTCTACTTTTTAGTCAATAGGGCCATTGACCCATTTAAGTTTTGGGGGAGTGGGTGAGTTTTGTAATACTATTGTGGTAAGAGCATGTTGTTGTAATATCACATTGTTGTAATAGTATGTTATTGTAGTATTATGTTTTTGTAACAACTGTTGGTTCTAAAAATTAAAAAAAAATGATACTTTGTAACAGGAGGTAGTCATGATACCCATGATTTTCTTTGCATGAGAGGTTAACTGAGTAACAGGAGGTAGTCATGATACCCATGATTTTCTTTGCATGAGAGGTTAACTTAGGAAGTGAGTATGTGTAAAGGGTCTTAGCAGTGAATTGCCCTTGTAGTCTAGTACTTTCACCACAAAGTATTAGTAAGTTGGAACGAAAGACTCTCGTAAAAAAATAAAAGAAAAAAAGAAATTCAAAAGAAAAAATGAGGCCTAGCAGCAACTTTAAAATAAGTTGGAGGGTAAGAAAAATGCTAGTGATATGAGTGAACTTAGCTTGATGAACAAAGAGAATCACCCTAAACTGTATGACTATAAAATAGGTAGGATAAGCATAATAGCTAGGTTTGTATAAGAATGGTTTATCATAAAAAAAAAAAAACAATACTTACGTGAGATAATCCTAGAATTGTTTAAACTATTAAGAGTTTGAGACCTCTCTTGAAAGATAACATTTTCTTACTTCAAAAATACCATTTGAATTCACCAAACAAATAATTTTATGGAAGTTGAGTGGTAATTCTAAGAAAAGATTGTCGTGCGTTCGTTTCCAGTGGGTTCCTTAATTTGATTTTGGGCATATACCATGTTTATTTTGTTCGATATTTATTTACGTTACTTACTACATGTATTAATCAACTCAAGACCCTTGGGATTTTGTTTTTTTCACGTCACTGTTTGATTCCAAGTTTTCTTTACATGAGAATTCTTTAAAAATTTTGCTTGGTTTTCTTTAAGTTAAATATGACCTAAACTTCTTATGGGGTTCAAGGATATGAATCCTCTAAGAAGTAAATGTAGCAAAAATTATGCTGAAAATCAAGTCTACATCTCAATTGTTTGCTTGTGTTGAATTAATTTTCATTGAGATCCTAGACTGATCAACTAGGGTAGCAACTCGAGCTTAGATAAAATTGAAGGGAATGAAACTCCCCGCGCAGCGGAAGACGATCGAATCATCGCGATGAAGTTGTGCAACTAAATTTCATTAAAACTATCTAATACTTAGATAAGGCTAAACATGCATACTTAGGAAAGAAAACAGTAAGATAAGTCTACTTACTTGTTGAAGACGGTCTTCAATTTCCTTTCCGTTCACGATCACGAACTCTTCGTGCTTCCTCAATCTCAACGTTCTCGAACTCTTCTAACGAACGTAAACCGAACACCACCACTTGGCTTCTCGGTTGTTCTTCTTTAGGAAGGAGGAAGATGGTGGGATCTTGTGTTTTGGTTTTGGGAGGAGAAATATTGAGAGAGAATTGAGAGAGAGAGCTTTTGCTTCTTTTGGTGAGAAATCCAAAAATGAGCAAATTCACTTGCAACCTTTCTTGCAAAAGGGGTTTAAATAATGGAGATAGGTGGAGTTGAAATCTCAACATATTTACAATTTTACCACAACTATAGGTTATGCAAATCATATTTGCATAACCATATATTATAAGATATCTCATATCTCATTTTACAAATCACATTTGCAATATTGTGGATTTATCAAATTGAATCACATCAAATTTAATATCTCTCAACCTAATTTCTCCAAATTAGCCCTAATTCAACAATTAGGCTAATTTATAGTTTATTATGAATCTGATTCACATTAAACTATATTTTATATCATTCATATCTCATATAAATGACATAAATACCCTTTAGTGAACTTGAACACTTTAATTCACACCAAAACAGTAAACCCTTCTTGTAATCAAGTTTGAGCCAACCGAGGGACCTTATGGACCTACAATGACGAGCTCCAATGATCCGAGAATAACCTATCAAACTCTTTGACTCGGTTAATCACCATTCATTAGCTACGGTAACACTCCACTAAAGCCCGTAGCTGCACTCCCGTCAGTGTAAGATATTATGTGTCCACTGATATAACCAATGCCCATGAGTCGACCTTTCACAGGTTGTTCGTAGACATTGTTGGGTCAAATTACCGTTTTACCCCTGTGTCTACTTCTTGCTCCTTAAGTCCCCACTACTCCTCTAATGAACAACAACGTTGTAATGGTCCAACCATACACAACAATCCTCTCGTGCCAGCGAGAGGGTAGGTGTCCGTTGCCCAAGCCCTGGAGACAACACTTAAGGGAACAACCCCTCTAGTTTCCCTAAAGGAGGGAACGAGTGAATTCCATCTCGCGTAGTTAAGTTCCCAGCTCCTTCCTCGGTCCTGCCCCTGAGAAGATAGACATATTGGGCGAGTAACTGTGACCCCCCTCACCCATACTAGTCAAAGGACAGATCCCCGCAGACAGGAGTCCGTAACACGCTCAAGATTCAGGTCGAGTTACTAATGGTCATCTACGAAGTTATTAGTCCTTACTGTCAACAGTGTTACATCAGTAGGTCTAATAATTCACGGTCCGGTCTTGTACAATCTCATTGTACAGGATGCACCCACTCTCATGTCAACCACATGAACGAGTCAAATCACCTCGTTTGTATCTTAATACAAAGCGGGTCGCATCCACAGTGTATCCAGGATTAGGTCTCCAACCCCATCCATATCTGTACACCGTTCGGGTCATTTTTCTCGGACGTGATCCTCCCTGTGTGTCCACTACACACCGTTCAAGTTCTAGTTCTCTCATATATTCAATGACCCTGGAGCTTAGTTTATTGGTCAAAGTTTGTAATAAATGCGAGACACAAAATGATGAAATAAATAACTCTTTATTATTTTCAAATAGTAATTTACAAACTGAACAAGATTAGGACAAACATCCCAACAAACTCCCACTTAGACTAAGCTATTTGAGAAAACATAAATTTCAATGAAGTAATACAATAAACTAGGGCATTGAATACCCGTTTACATATCTCCCACTTGCCCTAGTCAGGAAGTACTCGAAGACCTAGAGTCTATAGGTGACCCTCAAACGCCTTAGCCGTGAGGGGCTTTGTAAATGGATCAGCTACGTTGTGCTCCGACGCTATCTGTGTGACTGTCACGTCGCCGCGGTGCACAATCTCCCGTATCAGATGATACTTCCGCTCAATGTGTTTGCCTCTCTTATGGCTCCGAGGCTCTCTAGAGTTGGCTACTGCACCACTGTTGTCAAAAAACAGTGTGATCAACAAGTTCATATTTGGAACAATTTCCAAATCTGTCATGAACTTCCTAAGCCAAACAACTTCCTTTGCAGCTTCACAAGCCGCAACATACTCCGCTTCCATAGTGGAATCAGCAATGCATCCCTACTTGATGTTTCGCCATACTACAGCTCCTCCATTCAGAATGAAGGTTGACCCCGAAGTGAATTTCTGTAGCGCCCCTACTTTTCTAAGACCAAAACCCTAGGGACATTACTACACATGCATGCATTTATAGGCCGAGAAATAGAAGAAACTTAAAAGAAATTTCCATTTAACTTAAATAGTTCCAGGGATCCCAAACAAAAACAAAACATTCAAATCATTTAGAAACATCACATCAGTTTGGCCTATAAAAAAAAAAACAAACTGTAAGTCAGTTTAACTTCAAAGGAAAACATAAAGACAACAATATTTCAAATCATGAATATGCGGAAATCAATGCTGGTTCCCATGGTCCTAATCACGCTTTCCCGTCACACGCCCTGCACGTCCTTCCCTTTACCTGAAAAACATTTTTAAAAGAAAGGGTGAGTATTGTATAAACAATACCAGTAAAGTAACCTCGCTCTCCGAGGTTTGGGATATGCATACACATACAATCATGATCTTTAAATTCATTCATAACATACATAGATGGGAATTAAAACTTTCTAAGGTTGCGAGTCTTTAATCCATGGTTTATATATTTAAATGTCGGAGCCTTTAATCCATGACTGTTCATATAATTGCCAGGTCTTTAATCCATGGCTACACATTCAATTGCCAGGTCTTTAATCCATGGCTGTACATATAATTGCCAGGTCTTTAATCCATGGCTGTTCATAAAATTGCCAGGTCTTTAATCCATGGCTACACATTCAATTGCCAGGTCTTTAATCCATGGCTGTACATATAATTGCCAGGTCTTTAATCCATGGCTGTTCATTCATTTGTGAGGCCGACTGGTCATCCTGAGTCATTTCAATGATCTCGGGATAACCAATGTCCACACTATTCAATAATTCATTTCGTGACATACAAAATCATGCACAAGATCCCATCACCACATAATCATAGTGTACATATCATAAATATCATCATCAACATATCATTCATACTTTCTCATGGACGAGGTGATAAATCATACTTTTGTAATCAACATGAAACATTCTCATACACTCTACTGTCCTGTTTTCACATGAAATAATGGGATTCTTTACACTTAACATATGAGAATACTTCCACATAAAATAACAATTCCGTTTCATAATTCATCGAAATATTGCACATAAAATATCACGTATTCTCAAATAATATCTGTGGATCTTCATGTGGAAAAATATGAACTATTTCACATAATATCATGAAAATCATTTTTACTCCCATTTAAAAGTTCGGCACGAGGTCCCTTACCTCGAGCTTCGACTTTAATTCCAAAACCTAATCGAACTCCCGGTCTAATCTCCTTTTTAACGAAACCTGATTCACATCATAATTTCCAAAATTAAACTCCAAATATTCACACTTAAACCTAATCGCGTGCGATACTTAAACTACCGTATTAAGATATCGTGTCCCGCTTACCTCGGTTTCAACGCGAGAACTCAATATTCCTTAGTTTGCTTGGCGATCGACCTCCAATTCCGTTCCACGTTCAGTTCCTACAAAGACGTGTTCGAATCCGCAACCTAAATTCTCAATCAACCGCTTAATTTAATCGATAGGTCGTAATATTTCTAATCAAGTATGAAACTCACAACAACGCTCACCGGTTAAACTCGGAGTTATCGTAGTTGCTGCTGATCGGAAGCGGTTGGAGGCGGAGCTGGACGGCGACGGCAATTCACGAGTGAGCGGCGGCGGTGCGATCACGAACAGCGGCAGCGGCTGGAGGTGGAGGCTTGCGGACAACTGAGCTCGCGTGAGGCAATTCGATCTTTGTAGGACTCGTGGCGGCGACGCAGCGGCGGCGGCGCGCCGGCGATCGTGCTCGGCGTGGGCTCCTTCGCTCGCGAACGGTTGGACGCGAAAGAATTCTTCAGGCGGCGGCGGCTCAAGACCAGCGGTCGCGGCGCGAGCAGCTCACGCACGCCGATCTGGCGTGAGGTCTTTGCGCGAACCGGCAGCCGGTGCAGGCGCGTGGCTGGCGCTGCGCATTGCCGGCGAGGAGGGCGACCGGCGTCGGCGGGAGGTATTTGTCTCAGGGGGCTTGGTCGGCGATGAGCACGGGGATCGGACGGTGGCTATCTCCTGCGAGTGAGCACTTGGCTAGAGCTTCGTCTCGACGTCCGGGAGTGGCTAGGAGAGCGTGTTGAATCGGCGCGATGGCGCGGCTCCTTGCTCCGATCGACAGCAGCGGTGATGGTGGTAGGTGGTTCTCGGTTAGGGCAAGAGGGAGGAAGATGATGGCTTAGGGTTAGGGTTTTGCTAGGGTTAGGGTTTTCTTTTGATTCCTTTCTCCTTTTGTTTGAGACTTAAGGGCATTTAAATACCACACATTAGGTTAAAAATTCAGCTGCCAAACACATCCTCAAATAGACGTTAATAACTAAAATGCCCTTGCCATTTCCTCTTCCTTTAGTTTCATAAATAACCTTATCTTATAGGGAACCATTCGCTTAAATTAAACAAAAATTAAGGTCTCACTCTCCCCGAGCTTAGTTAGAACACCAAAACGACTAAATACAGAATGGTTAATAGAGTATTAATTTAAACCAATAGTAGTACCTGAGATGGCGGTCGTCACAATCTTCCCTCCTTAAGAACTTTCGTCCTCGAAAGTTCCTATTCTTGAAATAGTTCTGGATATTTAGCTCGCACTTCCTCTTCTCGCTCCCAGGTGGCTTCTTCCGATGCGGTGGTTCTCGCCACAATACTTTAACCAAGCCGATCTCACGCGGTTCACGGAGGGTCTTTCGATCTCTCGCAATAATCACATGCCGGCCGCTCGCCATAACTCGGATCTTACGCTAAGCGCAATGGTTCAAGTCTATGACGTGGGTCGGTGCGGGCAACGTACTTTCTCAACATGGAGACATGGAATACATTATGAATCTTTGAAGAGAAGGCGGCGGCGGTAAATCAGAGGCCACCGCACACAATCCTCTCTAAAATCTCAAATGGTCCGATGAATCGCGGACTCAACTTCCCTTTACGGCCAAACCTCGGAATTCCCTTCATTGGGGCCACCTTAAGAAATACGTGGTCCCCAACATCGAATTCTAGATCCCTTTCGCCTCGTGTCGGCATAATTCTTTTGTCTAACTTGGGGTGCGCATTCGCGCCTCGATCTTTTGCATTGCCTCATTAGTGATCCATACTACCTGACCCAACAATCGACGTTCACCAACCTCCCTCCCGCGGAGTTCTCGCAACGTTTTCCATAGAGAGCTTCAAATGGAGCCATTCCGATGGTCGACTGATAACTGTTGTTATAAGCAAACTCCATCAGATGTAAATGAGTGTCCCAACTGCCTGGGAAATCTAAAGTGCAAGCTCGCAACATATCCTCTAATATCTCGATTTAATCGTTACGCATCCGTCCCATCCGCTCTGGGATGAAAAGCCGTCTCAAGTTCAATCTGCGAACCCAAAGCTCTCGTAAACTTCTCCGTGTTGGAGGTGAAACGTGATCCCACATGCGATATAATCTTGACTGGGATTCCATGTAGACGAACTATCTCTTCCAGGTAAAGCTGCGCCCACTTATCTGTAGAATAGGTGGGTTTCCCTGGTATGAAGTGTGCTGACTTTGTTAACCTGTCCACTATGACCCAAATCACTGTGTAACCTCGTAAAGTTTTAGGCAATCCAACTATGAAATCCATAGATATCTCCTCCCATTTCCACTGAGGCACATGTAATGGTTGCAGCAATCCTGCGGGCCTCTGTCTAGGTGCCTTCACCTGCTGACAAGTCAAACACTTGCTGACAAACTCTGCCACGTCGTCGCGCTTCATGTTGCACCACCAAAACGATCGCTTGAGATCACGGTACATCTTGAGTACTGCCGGATGCATAGAAAATGGTGAGTTATGGGCTTCGTTCAAGATTTCGGTTCTCGGCTGTCATCGTCGCGCACACACACGCCGTCCACGAAATAACAATCCTCCATCTGTGGATAGGGAAAACTCAGTCAACTCACCTGCAGTTACTGCAGTAAGTTTTTCCACTAACTGAGGGTCCACTTGCTGAGCCTCTATAATACGTTGCCTCAAGGTCGGTTGCTGCACTGTTAATCCCAGGCTAATCGAGCCGTGGTCTTTCCTACTAGCATCGCAATTTCATTTCGAGCAAACTCTGCGCTTGTAACTCTGCTGTTTGTCTGTCACTCGTGCGGCAGATGCACCAAGCTCTGCGAGGGCATCGGCCACTACATTAGCCTTACCGGGATGGTGCGTATGTCAATATCATAATCTTTCACCAATTCCAACCATCTGCGTTGCCTCATGTTCAATTCCTTACGAGTGAGCAGATACTTGAGACTTTTATGATGCTGTAAAAATCAATTTTCTCGCATCATCTGAGTAGTGTCTCCATTTTTAACGCAAATACCACTGCTTTGCTAATTCCGGTCATGAGTTGGATAGTTCCTCTCGTCGTCTTCAATTGTCGGGATGCATAAGCTATTACTTTACCGTCTTTGCATCGATTACACACCCCCAACCCTTTCTTGGAAGCGTCCATCAGAAACCACAAAGCTCCTGTCCCTCGGGAAGCAGTAAGAATCGGGGCCGACACTAATCGGTGCTTGAGTTCCTGGAAACTCGCTTCACAAGCATCATCCCAAACAAAAGAGTTTCCTTTACGCGTCAGCTGAGTCATAGGCATAGCTATCTTGGAAAAATCCTGCACGAAACGCCTATAGTATCCTGCGAGACCCAGAAAACTACGTACCTCTGTAACTGTGGTCGGACGAGGCCACTGTGTGACGGCCTCCACTTTTGCTGGATCAACAGAGACTCGGCTTGCACACCACATGCCCTAGAAAAGATACATGCTCGAGCCAAAATTCACACTTGGAGAATTTTGCATACAACTTATTCTCTCTAAGTGTGAGTAAGACTTTCCTCAGGTGTATTTCATGTTCTTCATCACACCTGGAGTATATCAATATATCATCGATGAACACAATCACGAACGTATCAAGAAACTCCTTGAACAAACGGTTCATCAAGTCCATGAAGGCGGCGGGAGCATTGGTCGGGCCAAACGGCATCACTTTGTGAACTCGTGAGTGCCCGTAACGTGATCTCGAATCTTTGTTTTAGGATATCCCCTCACCGATCCTCAATCGATGGTAGCTTTGATCTCGGTCGATCTTAGAGAACACTTCGCCGCTCCTTTGCAATCGATCGAACAAATCATCTATCACGGGAGAGGATATTTATTCTTGATTGTAACTTTATTCAACTCCTGTAATCTATACACAAAGCGCATGGATCCGTCTTTCTTTTCACGAACAATACCGGGTGCTCCCAGGGTGAGACGCTTGGGCGTATAAACCCTTTGTCTAGCAAGTCCTGTGAATCAGACCTTTAGTTCTTTCATTTCTGCTGGTGCCATTCTCATGCGGGGCCTTGGATATCGGTCGTCCCCAATTCTAATCCGATGTTAAAATCTACCTCCTGATCGGAGGTATTCCGGGAGATCCTCGGGAAAACGTCTGCAAACTCATTCACTCACTGCACGATGTCACTTTGAGATCTCTGTGCATCTTGCATCTAGTATGCGAGCTAAGACGCCCCAAGCTCCCCGATGCAATAACTTTCGCCTTAAGGCGATGAATACCTTAGGCCTACTTCCTCGCTCTGGTGCCTCAACTCAGTAGCGGTTGGTTAGGAGGAGTGAACACTACCTCCTTCCCGAAACAGATCCAATACAAGCATGGTTCTGCGCTAACGGTCCATGCCCAATATTACATCAAAATCAAACATATCCGGACCACTAGATTCATCTTTGCTAGCTCATGGTCTGCGATGGTCACACCACCATCCTTGACTTTCATATTGGCTAACAAATTTATCCCCGCGAGGAGTGGATACGAGATAGGGCATCTTGTGAATCGTTCTAGTTCTAACTCGACTTGACTCACAAATGATGCGAGAAATAAAAGAGTCGTAGAACCCGAATCAAATAGTGCAAAGGCGAGGTGCCCAAGTAATGGAAGTGTACAGTAACCACCGAGTCCGAGCCATAGATGTCTCGATTGGTGCTTGCATAGGCTCTCCCCGTTGTATGGTTTGGTTTCACAGCGAGGCCCACTACTCATAATCTGTGGGTGGCTAGTCTTTGGCTTGATTCGAGCGGATATTAGCTCTGTGCCCTTCCTTTCCACACTTGAAACACGCTCCGGGCCAAGACCATACATTTACCCAGTCTGATTTACCACATTCCTTGCACTGCGTGTGGCTATCTCCGCCGCTATTCCACGATCCGTTGGTAGTGGTTTCGGGCCGGAACTCGCATGCGGAAATGCCCTGGTCTATGCGGTATCTGTTGGCGCGTGAGTGGAATGGGCCGGTCCCACTTCCTCTTATGATTCGCCATGGTCGCCCCAGTTAACTACCACTGCTGGCGATCGAGCTGCACCCATATCGGTTCCGCCTCTCTCCTTTGCAGAGGCGTAATCGGGAGGTGCTAATGCTTGAATAAAGCCTCGTACATTCTCATCTAGCCCCATGATGAAGCGCTCGAGTCTTCTTTGCTTCAGTATCCACTAGCTCGGGGCAAAAGCGGGAGCAGACGGGTAAATTCCTCTCATATATCTCCACTTTGCCCTCCTGCTTCGCACACACAGTAAGAATTACCGCCGCTTCAACAACGAGCTGCAGCGAGATAAATTTCCGCCGAATGCTTCCTTGAATAGATTCCAAGTGTCGTTTCTCCGCGTGGCAACAATGGTTCCTTGGCGGACTCCACCACAATGCGCGTCATCCTCAAAGGCATGAAGGTCGCGACAGACACCCTCTCGGTCCTCGGGGCGGTTCATCGATCCGAAGATGGTCTCAATGGAGGACGACCACAACTCCGCCACGCAGTGGGGTCACTGGAAGACCCATTGAAAGATCTCGGATCATACTTCACGAAGTCCTTGGTAACGGACTCGGGGTTGCGTCGTTTAGCCACGATTTGCTTGGGCCAACCGGGTGGCTACGTGGCTCGCACTAGGCTCTGCATGGCCTCCACCATCATAGTCATAACATTCGCGTTCCCCTGAGTGCGCCACGGGGGCAATCGCAGTACATTCTCTGGCGGTCGGGCGGGTCACGGGGAGGTCTCGAGCGGGTGGAGTAATCTCTTCCCGATCCGAGGTAATTCCGGTTGGGCGTCGATGTTTTCCCTTGCTCTCCTCCCCTACCACGTCCCTACCTCTCCCTCGGCCTCTAGGTGGCATTATGTCAAACTACAATGTAGAGAGTTTCTAACTTCGGTTTCTTTTACTTTCAAATCATAAGATAGAATCACCCCTGGGGGCTTTTAAGGTTTTGTATGCATAAAACTATATCATATCATAATCATTTACTTTCTTGATAAAACATCGAGCGTGCAGCGGTGGTGAGGCGTTGTTAAACCATGGGAACTACTCGTGCTTACTCTGTAAGCAAGTCTCTGAAACCCTTAAACCTAGGGCTCGATACCAAACCTGTAGCGCCCTACTTTTCTAAGACCAAAACCCTAGGGACATTACTACACATGCATGCATTTATAGTAGAAATAGAAGAAACTTAAAAGAAATTTCCATTTAACTTAAATAGTTCGAGGATCCCAAACAAAAACAAAACATTCAAATCATTTAGAAACATCACATCGGTTTGGCCTATAAAAAAAAACAAAGCGTAAGTCGGTTTAACTTCAAAGGAAAACATAAAGACAACAATATTTCAAATCATGAATATGCGGAAATCAATCTTTGGTTCCCATGGTCCTAATCACGCTTTCCGTCACACGCCCGCACGTCCTTCCCTTTACACTCAAAAAACATTTTTAAAAGAAAGGGTGAGTATTGTATAAACAATACCCAGTAAGTAACCTCGCTACCGAGGTTTGGGATATGCATACACATACAATCATGATCTTTAAATTCATTCATAACATACATAGATGGGAATTAAAACTTTCTAAGGTTGCGTGTCTTTAATCCATGGTCAGTATATTTAAATGTCGAGCCTTTAATCCATGATTTATTCATATAATTGCCGTGTCTTTAATCCATGGCTACACATTCAATTGCAGTCTTTAATCCATGGTCAGTACATATAATTGCCGTGTCTTTAATCCATGGCTGTTCATAAAATTGCAAGGTCTTTAATCCATGGCTACACATTCAATTGCCAGGTCTTTAATCCATGGCTGTACATATAATTGCCAGGTCTTTAATCCATGGCTGTTCATTCATTTGTGAGGCCGACTGGTCATCCTGAGTCATTTCAGCGATCTCAGGATAACCAATGTCCACACTATTCAATAATTCATTTCGTGACATACAAAATCATGCACAAGATCCCATCAGTCACATAATCATAGTGTACATATCATAAATATCATCATCAACATATCATTCATACTTTCTCATGGACGAGGTGATAAATCATACTTTTGTAATCAACATGAAACATTCTCATACACTCTACTGTCCTGTTTTCACATGAAATAATGGGATTCTTTACACTTAACATATGAGAATACTTCCACATAAAATAACAATTCCGTTTCATAATTCATCGAAATATTGCACATAAAATATCACGTATTCTCAAATAATATCTGTGGATCTTCATGTGGAAAAATATGAACTATTTCACATAATATCATGAAAATCATTTTTACTCCCATTTAAAAGTTCGGCACGAGGTCCCTTACCTCGAGCTTCGACTTTAATTCCAAAACCTAATCGAACTCCCGGTCTAATCTCCTTTTTAACGAAACCTGATTCACATCATAATTTCCAAAATTAAACTCCAAATATTCACACTTAAACCCTAATCGTGCGATACTTAAACTACCGTATTAAGATATCGTGTCCCGCTTACCTCGGTTTCAACGCGAGAACTCAATATTCCTTAGTTTGCTTGGCGATCGACCTCCAATTCCGTTCCACGTTCAGTTCCTACAAAGACGTGTTCGAATCCGCAACCTAAATTCTCAATCAACCGCTTAATTTAATCGATAGGTCGCAATATTTCTAATCAAGTATGAAACTCACAACAACGCTCACCGGTTAAACTCGGAGTTATCGTAGTTGCTGCTGATCGGAAGCGGTTGGAGGCGGAGCTGGACGGCGACGGCAATTCACGAGTGAGCGGCGGCGGTGCGATCACGAACAGCGGCAGCGGCTGGAGGTGGAGGCTTGCGGACAACTGAGCTCGCGTGAGGCAATTCGGCACTGTAGGACTCCGGCGGCGACGCAGACCCGAGCAGCAGCCGCGACTGGTGCTCCGACGTGGGCTCCTTCGCTCGCGAACGGTTGGACGCGAAAGAATTCTTCAGGCGGCGGCGGCTCAAGACCGGGTATGGCGCGCGGCGACTCACGCCGCGCCCGATCGGCGTGAGGTCTTTGCGCGAACCGGCAGCCGGTGCTTCGGCGTAGGCTGCTGCGCTGCCGGCGAGGGACGACTTCGACGTCGGCGGGAGGTATTTGTCTGTAGGGCTTGGTCGGCGATGAGCACAGGATCGGACGGTGGCTATCTCCTTTGCGAGTGAGCACTTCGGCTAGAGCTTCCGTCTACGACGTCCGGAGTGGCTAGGAGAGCGTGTTGAACTGGCAGTAGGCGCGGCTCCTTGCTCCGATCGACAGCAGCGGTGATGGTGGTAGGTGGTTCTCGGTTAGGGCAAGAGGGAGGAAGATGATGGCTTAGGGTTAGGGTTTTGCTAGGGTTAGGGTTTTCTTTTGATTCCTTTCTCCTTTTGTTTGAGACTTAAGGGCATTTAAATACCACACATTAGGTTAAAAATTCAGCTGCCAAACACATCCTCAAATAGACGTTAATAACTAAAATGCCCTTGCCATTTCCTCTTCCTTTAGTTTCATAAATAACCTTATCTTATAGGGAACCATTCGCTTAAATTAAACAAAAATTAAGGTCTCACTCTCCCCGAGCTTAGTTAGAACACCAAAACGACTAAATACAGCGGTTAATAGAGTATTAATTTAAACCAATAGTAGTACCTGAGATGGCGGTCGTCACAATTTCCTTGAATCCCTATCGGTCTGAAAGTCAGAATCTGTGTATCTTGTGAGGATCAAATCCCCACCGCCATACACTAAGCTGTAGTTTCTCGTTCTCCTTAGATACTTGAGGATTGCCTTTACGGTTGTCCAGTGATCTAATCTTTGATTGGATTGATACCTACTGACTATCCCTACTGCATAACAGACTTCGGGTCTAGTACACAACATGGCATACATCAGGCTCCCTACAGCTGAAGCATAGGGGATCCGTCTCATATCCACAACCTCTTGAGGAGTCTTAAGACACTGATCCTTAGACAAGTGAACCCCGTGCCTGAAAGGCAGCAAGCCCTTCTTGGAGTTTTGCATCTTATATCTAGACAACATCTTGTCAATATAAGACGCTTGAGACATGGCCAACGTTCTGTTCTTCCGGTTTCGGACAATCTGGATACCTAGAACATACTGAACTTCTCCCAAATATTTTATTTGGAATTGCGAAGCTAGCCATTTCTTTACATCAGTAAGAAATCCTACCTCATTCCCAATGAGAAGGATATCATCCACGTATAATATCAGAAATGCGACAGTTTTGTCGACGATTTTCTTGTAGACACAAAGGCTCGTCAACATTCTGATCAAAGCCATAAGATTTGATTGCCTCATCAAACCCTTTATTCCAAGACCTCGAGGCTTGTTTCAGTCCATAAATAAACCTATGAAGCCGGCAAACCTTTTGCTCTTGGCCTTGGGAAATGAACCCCTTGGGTTGGTCCATGTACATGGTTTCATCAGGGTTGCCATTCAGAAAGGCGGTCTTGACATCATCTGCCATACCTCGTAGTCATAATACACGGCAATGGCCAGAAGGATCCTAATCGACTTTACCATGGCAACAGGTGAAAAGGTTTCCTCATAGTCAACCCCTTCGACTTGGGTAAAACCCTTTGCCACTAGTCGTGCTTTGAAGGTCTGCACCTTCCCATCTACGCCACATTTACGCTTGTAGATCCATTTGCAACCTATAGGTTTTACCCCATCAGGTTGATCCACAAGCTCCCAGACTGAATTGAAGTACATCGACTTCATTTCCTAGTCCATAGCTTTAATTCATTCGTCCTTGTCAACATAAGCCATAGCCTGATCATAGGTCAATGGATCCTCGTTGTCATCATCAGGAATGACGACTTGGGTTTCAGCTTAACCCATGTAACGTTCAGGCTATCTGACAGCCCTCCCACTACGTCGAGGCATTCCCAACTCTTGGGAACGGACTTGACTTGACGTGTTAGGATCAACAACACTTGCTGATGTACTAGCTCCATCAGCAACTCTTGCTAACGTACTATCCATTTCATTCAACACGATTTTGCTTCTAGGCAAATGATCGCTGATGTGGTCTTCCTCTAGGAATCTTGCGTTTGTCGACACAGACACCCTATTTTCCTTAGGATCGTAAAATATCTTTTGGGTAATCTACGAATAGGCACAATTTTGAACGGATTCCAATTTCTTCGGGTTTGACACCAACACGTGGGTCGGGCTGAAGGGAATGAAACTTCCCGCGCAGCGGAAGACGATGGAATCGTCGCGATGATATTGTGCAACTAAATTTCGTTAAAACAATCTAACACTTAGATTAAGGCTAAACATGCATACTTATGGAAGAAAAACAGTAAGTTAAAGAGAATACTTACTTGTTGAAGACTTTCTTCAAGATTCCTTCCAATGTTGATCACGAACTCTTCGTGCTTCCTCGGTCTCAACGATCTCGATCTCTATTCACGAATGTAAACCAAACACAACCACTTGATTACTCGGTTGTTCTTCTTTTGGAAGAAGGAAGATGGTGGGATCTTGTGTTTTGGTTAGGGAGGAGAGAAATTTGAGAGAGAACTTGAGAGAAGGAGTTTGCTTCTTTTGGTGAGAAATCCAAAAATGAGCAATCAATCTTACAAGCCTTCTTGCAAAAGGGGTTTATATAATGGAGATGGGTGGAGTTGAAATCTCCACCTATTTACTATTTTACCACAACTATAGGTTATGTAAATCAAATTTGCATAACCATATATTTTAAGATATCTTATATCTCATTTTACAAATCACATTTGCAATATTGTGGATTTTTTAAAATTGAATTTCATCCAATTTAATATCTCTCAACCTAATTTCTCAAAATTAGCCCTAATTCAACAATTAGGCTAACCTATAGTTTATAATGAATCTCATTCACATTAAACTATATATTATATCATTCATATCTCATGTAAATGACATAAATACCCTTTAGTAAAATTGAACACTTCAATTCACACCAAAACAGTAAACCCTTCTTTTAATCCAGTTTGAGCAAACCGAGGGACCTTATGGACCTGCAGTGACGAGCTCCAATGATCCGAGATTAACCTATCAAACTCTTTGACCCAATTAATCACCATTCATTAGCTACGGTAACACTCCACTAAAGCCCGTAGCTGCACTCCCGTCAGTGCAAGACATTACGTGTCCACTGATATAACCAATGCCCATGAGTCGACCCTTCACAGGTTGTTCGTAGACACTGTTGGGTTAAATTACCGTTTTACCCCTGTGTCTACTTTTTGCTCCTTAAGTCCCCACTGCTCCTCTAATGAACAACTGAAGGGAATGAAAATCCCCGCGCAGCGGAAGACGATCGAATCGTCAAGGTATCGTTACGCTACTTGAAATTTGTTAAAACGATCTAACACTTAGATTTAAGTTAAACATACAGATTAAAGGAAGAAATTACAACAAGAAGAACACACTTACTTGTTGTAGACAATTCTTCAATGTTTCTTCCAATGGTCACGGACACTTCGCGAACTATCACGATCTCTACGATCCCGAACGATTCCCACGAACAAGAACATGACACAACCACTAATGGTTTCTCGGTTGTTCTTCTTTTGGAAGTAAGAGAATGGTGGGATTCTAAGTTTTGTTAAGGGAGGAGAAGATGAGAGAATTTGAGAGAAAATGAATCTCTTCTCTTTGGTAAAATCCAAAAAAATGAGAAATTGTTTTACAACCCTTCTTGCAAGAAGGGTTTATATAGTGAAAAAAACATGGAGTTAAAATCTCCACATTATTACCATTTTACAACAATTATAGGTTATTCAAATCATATTTGCATAACCATATAATATAAGATATCTCATATCTCATATTGCAAATCCCATTTGCAATAATTGTGGATTTTATTAAATTGAATCACATTCAATTTAATTTCGCTCGATCAATTTCTCCAATTAACCCTAATTCAACAATTAGGCTAACCTATAGTTTATTATGAATCTCATTCACATTAAACTATATATTATATCATTCATATCTCATATAAAGGACATAAATGCCCTTTAAGTGAAATTGAACACTTCAATTTCATACCAAAACATTAACCCTTCTTTTAACAAAGATTGAGCCAACCGAGGGACCTAATGGACCTACACTGACGAGCTCCAATGATCTGAGATTAACCTATCAAACACTTTGACCCGCTTAATCAACCTTCATTAGCTACGGTAATACTCCACTAAAGCCCGTAGCTGCACTCCCGTCAGTGCAGAATATTACTTGTCCACTGATATAACCAATAACAATGAGTCGACCCTTCACAGGTGGTTCGTAGACACGACTGGGTCAAATTATCGTTTTACCCCTGTGTCAACCTCTTGTTCCTTAAGTCTCCACTGCTCCTCTAATGAACAACACATCGTGATGGTCCAACCATACAGAAAACCCTTCTCGGGCCAGTGAGAAGGTGGGCGCCCGTTGTCCAAGCCCCAGAGACAACACTTAAGGGAACAACCCCTCTAGTTTCCCTAAAGGCGGAAACGAGTGAATTCCATCTCGCGTATTTAAGTTCCCAGCTGCCCACGGCGTTGAAACGCTGCACGCGATAGTGGGCAGTTCATATGTAAACGGGTATTCAATGCCTTAGTTTATTGTATTATTTCGTTGTAATTTATGTACATTTCAGAAATTTATTTTCTCCACTAGCTTAGTCCAACCCGTTGTTTTTGGGCATTTTGTTCTAAATCGAGTATGTAAAGTCTGAGTCTTTAGTAACAAGGGTTGCTGTGAATAAATTGAAGCGGAAACGGGCGAAAATCGAAGCAAAACAGCAAAGGAGTTTGCTGTACAGACGACGACGTTGAGACGTTGTTCATTGGCGTCTCAACGTTGTGCCAACAGGAGTAAGGCATGCTGCAGGACAGCGTTGCAACGCTAGGCGTAGCGTTGCAATGCTGCCCACGGCGTTGCAACGCTGCACGCGATAGTGGGCAGTTCGTGAGGCAAATTCGCAGACGTGGGCAAGATGCTTCGTGGGGGCAGTTTAAAATTCGT
Source organism: Trichosanthes cucumerina (assembly GCA_036507285.1). NCBI lineage: Eukaryota > Viridiplantae > Streptophyta > Magnoliopsida > Cucurbitales > Cucurbitaceae > Trichosanthes > Trichosanthes cucumerina. The sequence continues at coordinate 76,092,609 of CM071835.1, read as the reverse complement.
TTTTTATTTTATTTTTAAATTGTAAAATGTATTTTATTTTTAATTTAATTATTTTATTAAATAATATTAATATAAATGTTATATTAATTAAATAATTTCCCCTAGGTGCCAAAAACCAATCCATTTTGCTATTTAATTATTTTATGCATGTGATGTATGATTTAATTAAATTCTATGTGCATAATGTATGTCATATAGATTTAAAATCCCACCTTAGGTTAAACATATTCATGCATCATTTATATTATAAGAGTTATAATATATAGTTTGCATGATGGGTTATATTATAAGAGTTATAGTATAATTTAAATGCATGTTTAATTTAATTAATATAAGTGTTATATTTTTTTGAATTAAAGTATGCTCATGCATTTATATTCATGTGATGAATTATTTTTGTTATAGTATATAGTTATTCATGTGATGAATGATCAAACACTATAACATAGGAATGCATGCAACCTAAGTTAATTATTAGTTTTAAAGAGTTTAGAACTTGAATAATTAGACTTAGGTTTTCTAGTTCTAATAAGATTAGAATTAGGAAATCAAAGTTTAGTATATGAATGGAGACTGATTAGTAACTCTGTCTAAGGAAGGTTTTGTCTAAGGCTGGGGTATTTAAGTTGACGCTTGCGGACCCAATTCACTCCCAGGTCGGTTTCCAGGTAGGGGTATTCCGCAAAGCGTCAGCTTAAATACGCCAGCCTTAGACAGAACATTCCTTAGACATAGTTACTTATTAGTCACCATTCATAAGTCATATTTGATTTCCTAATTCTAATCTTATTGGAACTAGAAAACCTAAGTCTAATTATTTAAGTTCTAAATATTTTAAAACTAATAATTAACTTAGGTTACATGCATTTCTATGTTATAGTGTTTGATCATTCATCACATGAATAATAAACTATATAACATATATTCATCACATGAATTAAATGCATGTGCATGCTTTTAATCTAAGAAATATAACACTTATATTAAATAAATTAAAACATGCAAACATTATATTATAACTCTTATAATATAATCCTATCATGCATACTATATATTATAACTCTTATAATATAAAAATGGTGCATGAAATGTTTAACTTAAGGTGGGATTTTTAATCTATATGACATACATTATGCACATAGAATAAATTAATTTCATACATCTCATGCATAAAATAAATAAATTTCTATTGGACTGGTTTTGACACCTTAGGGAAATTAATTTAATTAATTAACATTAATAAAAATTTTATATTAATATTAATTAATAAAATTAATTTAAAATACATCTTACAAAAAATATAAAATAAAAAAATACTAAAATAATGCCCCACGATTAGCAAAATTGTTGTCTCCTTGCTACTACACACGAACCGCTCGCGAACTGCCCCTCTACGCTCGCAGCGTTGCAACGTTGTAGCGTGCAACATTGTCCTTAGCGCGCCCAACGCTGACCTGCAGCTCAGTCTCGATCCGCACGGACAACGTTGTGACGCCGAAGAACAACGTCTCAACTGTTGGGATGTATGTCCTCATCTCGTGTAGTTTGTAATATTCAAAGTTGTAAATAAATAAAGAGTTATTTATTTGGACCTTGTGATATAAATAAGAGTTATTTATTCAAACTTTGTGTTTCACATATTTCATAAACTTAATCCAATAAACTAAGCTCCAGGGTCATTGCATTATGAGAGAACTGAGAACATGAACGGTGTGTAGTGGACACACAGGGAGGATCACGTTCGAGTTAATGACCCGAACGGTCTACAATATATGGATAGGATTGGAGACCTAAGCCTGGATACATTGTGGATGCGACCCACTTTGTATTAGATACAAACGAGGTGATCTGACTCGTTCATGTGGTTGACATGCGAGTGGGGGCATTCTATGCAACGAGATTGTACAAGACCGAACCGTGAGTTATTAGAGTTACTGATGTAACACCGTTAACAGTATAGAGCTAATAATTTCGTAGATGACCATTAGTGACTCGACCTTAATCCTGAGCGTGTCACGGACTCCTGTCTGTGGGGGTTTTTCCTTTGACTAGTACGGGTGAGGGTGGCCACTGTTGCTCACCCAATATGCCTATCTTCTCAGGGGCAGGACTACGTGGGGAGCTGGGAACTTGACTACGCAAGAAAGAATTCACTTGTTCTCGACTTAGGGAAACTAGAGGGGTTGTTCCCTTAAGTGTTGTCTCCAGGGCTTGAACAACGGGGCCCCACTCTCTCATTGGCCTGAGAGGGTTGTTGTTTATGGTTGGACCATGCAACGTAGTTGTTCATTAGAGGAGCAGTGGGACTTAAGGAGCAAGAGGTAGACACAGGGGTAAAACGATAATTTGACCCAGCAGTGTGTACGAACAACCTGTGAAGGATCGACTCATGGGTATTAGTTATATCAATGGACACAACTTGTCCTACAGTGATGAGAGTGCAGCTACGGGCTTTAGTGGAGTGTTACCTTAGCTAACGAATGTTGAATAACCGGGTCAAAGAGTTTGACAGGTTAGTCTCGGATCATTGGAGCTCGTCACGTGTAGGTCCATTAGGTCCCTCGGTTGGCTCAAATTGGACAAATTCGGGGCTTACAGTTTGGTGTGAATTTGAAGTGTTGAAATTCATTATTTGGGTATTTATGTCATTTATATGAGATATAAATGACATAATATATAGTTTGATGTGAATGAGATTCATAATAAACTATAATATAGCCTAATTGATTAATTAGTGCTATTTGGAGAAATTAAATTGAGAGAAATTAAATTGAATGTGATTCAATTTATAAATCCATATTTATGCAGATGAGATTTGTATAATAAGGTATGAGATACCTTACATTATATAATATGCAAATATGATTTGTATATTATATAGTTGTGGTAAAATGGTGATTTGGTGGAGATGTTAACTCCACATCTCACCCTTATTTAAAGGCTTTGCAAGAAGCCTTTGGTGAAGCTCTTGCCTTTTTTTGGATTTCCATCCAAAGAGAGCAAAGCAATTCTCTCTAGAACTCTCTCAATTCTCCAAAATTCTCTCCTCACCCAAAACCAAAGGGAGTCTCACCTACTCTCCCTCAACCTCCCGAGAACAATCGAGAAGACCCTTTTGAGGTGTCTCCCTGTTCAGATCGAGGTTCGTGTTCGAGGAGTTCGTTGGTACGAGAGAGATCGTGACCAGAGAAGGAGAAAACGTTGAAGAAGTGTTCTTCAAGAGGTTAGTATCCATTATACTTACTATTTTCTCTACTTTTTTGCATGTTTAACCTAGGATCTATGAGATAGGTTCGATTTTAAGACACGTTTTACACAACGGATCAACAACGTTTCACAACGTCTTTCGCTGCGAGAATTCAAAATCCCTTAAATTGGTATCAGAGCCAGCCGTTGCTCTTCGTTGTGTATTCTGTGATTTCTTAAAATTAGGTGGGTAGCATTAATTTTCATGAGATGAATGTTAATAGTTTGCATTTTTGGATGTCGTGAAGAAAACAGAGCAAAAACGGGCGATTTCGGTGAAAAATAATAAAAGTTGTTTGCTGGAAGTTCATCAGCGTCGCGACGCTGTTCATCAGCATTGCGACGCCATCCTTGCTGCTGGAGAGTGCTGCAGTGCAGCGTTGCAACGCTAGCGGTAGCGTTGTAACGCCACAACGTTAAGAACGCCAGGCAAGACGCTATACATTACAGCGTTGCAACGCAAGCAACAACGTTGCAACGCTGTGGCGTAGTGTTCCATGGAGCGCGAGAAATGCGCACTACAACAAATTAGGGTTTTAATGATGGTCCTTTAAATTTCAGACTAGGAAATAATGACAGAAGGTTCAAAAAATGCGCTCAAAGTGAAATTTTCGAAAATTAATCTAGAATAACGGGCGTTGCTCGCCATTATAGCCTAAGTAAAATTAAATTAAAGATTTTACATTGCACTGCTCTACTCCTCCCCATCTTTATAACCCTTCTTCTTCTTTGCCTCTTCTAAAAAAAAAAAATAGGAGTATACATCTTTTATCATAGCGGTTGAAGGCACCATCGTGGCTCCGCGACGACTAGTATGGCTTCCTTCGTCTTCCATTTTGATGTTTGTGTCGTTGAAAGGTTTTATCATTTTGATTCGTCATTACTCCCCCATATTGATCGAGCTCCTTCAAAGGGTTTGTTTTCAGCATTTCTCCTGCTTTCAAATTCATTTTAGCCAAAGATTTTTGTTGATTTCCTGAGAAATAGTTTGGAATTATTGTACTGATGTGAGAGTTTTTTACTTTTATTTTTTTACGGTTTAATTCCATGCAAGTTAGATGAAAAAACTGATATTGTTGTTTAGTTAGGTTCTAGCACTGAAATGAAAACGTAAATGTGAAGGGTATTTATAAATCCTAATATTCTTCATTATTTGAGTCTTGAGAGAAACAAGGTTTCTGTAAAAGAAGAGGTATTGATTTCAATTTCTTGGTAACTAAATAGAGATTTTTTTCTTTTTTGGTGATGATTTTGATGATGGGTTTGTTTTGTTTTTTTGGTTTTTTTTTAATTTTTTTTTATTTTAGTCTAGTGCTTTAATGGAGGAATTGAAGAGAGTGAGTGCAGAGAACAAGAAATCAACAGAAATGTTGAATGTTGTGTGTGAAAATTACAACACTTTGAAAGGTCATTTGATGGAACAAATGAACAAAAATGGAGAAAAGAAAATTAGTTCATCAAAGAAGAAGAAATCTGAGAATAGCAACAATAATAATATGGTTGGAATTAATAGCAATTCTGAGAGTAGACCAACACTTACAAGAAGCAAAAAGAGAAAACCATTAACAAAGCTACAAAAATCACTAGAGTTCAAGTCAAAATTGGAGCTTCTAAATCAAATTTGGTAACTTTACCCCCCCCCCCCCAAAAAAAAACAATAACCCAACTTCGAAATGGAAGATGAGATTTTCTATTTCTATATAAACTTACCTGTTTTTTACTTTGAATTTTGTAGGTTGTTAAAGATGAATATCAATGTTGGAAATATGGCCAAAAGGACTATAATAGAAATGTAATATCTTGTTATGATTTAATACATTCCAGTTGAATAGAAATTGAGGAATATTATAAAGTATGAGTTTTTCTAGCTTTTCTTTATAGTTGTTTATAGCATTTGGTTCAACTAGTTTGTTCATTTAAATCACATTTTGATTTGATTTATTCTTTTTTATTTTCTTCTCAGCAAGTCTTTTAGTTGCTTTTTGGGAAAGATATGGCTCTGAAAGTGAGGTGTATTGAATTATTTTTTCTTCTCAAGAGTTTTTTCAAATCTACACCAAATCATCTCAAATATGAGTCGGATGTTTTCAGATCTACTTCAGTTTTCAGATTTAAGGCGTTTGTGTGTGACGACCACCACCACAGGTACTATTATTTATTTTAATTAGCACTCTATTAACCGCTGTGTTTAGCTGGATTAGTGTTTTTAATCAAGCTCGGCGAGAGTGAGGCCGTAATTTTGTTTAGCTTATGTGAATTGTTCCTTTTAAGATGAGATTAATTATGAAATTAAAGGAAAAGGCAATTTCAAGGGCGTTTTGGTGATTATTGCTTAAATGAGGGTTATTGTGGACATTTAGATTTTAACCTAACCCTTAGTATTTAATCTCCTTATGACTACAACCCAAGAGAAAACCCTAATATTGGAACCATCACCTCCCCTCCTTCTCATTTTAACCTAGTTGAAACCCTAGCCTCATCATCATCTCCTTCATCTTATGTTGCCCTAACCCTAACCCTAGAAAAGAACTATACATTTCGGTTGCCCTTCTCCCTCGTGAACGTGCCCTAGCCGGAACCCTAGCTCCAACGTGCTGCCGCCGCCCAGCCACCTCGTCTGCAGCTCACGAACGAAGAAAAACGCCGGCAACCCACGATCAGAGGCTCCAGCCGTCGAAGTTCTTGCCGCGCCGATCGCAGCCCTGAAGCCGGAGCCACCGCCGAGCCCCAGATCAGCAGCTGCCTCCAGTTGCTGCTGCCCTACGAATACGCTACCCATCCGATCGCAAACTCTCGCCGGCGAAAGGAAAACACAAGCAGACGAACGCCGAACCACGAGCAGCTGCCTCCAGTCGAACACGCCGCCAGCTCCGCACGCTCGTGAAGATCACCGGGCCTCACGGTTTGCCGTTCCGTCGATCGCCGGTCACGCGTCCAATCCGATCGCGAGACGCTCGCGGGTTTTCACGCGCGACACGGTTCTTTGCCATCGATTGATCTTCACCGCCGATCGTGACCACGCCGGCCAGCATCCATACGATAGTTTCGAGTTCAGCGGGTGAGCGATCGATTTAAGTTTCATACTTAATTGGAAATTATGTGCGATCTATCGATTGATTAAGCGTTTGATTGAGAATTTAGGTTACGGGTTCGAACACATTTTTGTAGGGACCAAACTTGGAGCGGAATTGGAGGTAGATCGTCAAAACGGACTAAGGGATATTAGGTTTTCGCTTCGAGCTCGAGGTAAGCGGGGCACGACATTTTAATACCGTAATTTAAGTATCGCATGATTAGGGATTTAGTGAATACTTGGAGATTGAATTCGGAAACTATGGTGTGAATCAGGTTCACTAAAGGAAGAGTAGGCAAGGAGTTCGATTAGGTTTTGGAGCGAAGTCGGAACTAAGGTAAGGGACCTTGTGCCGAACTTTTTAATGGGATTGAAGAAAATGATTTTCATGATTTCATGCGAAATTCGTTTATATTTTTCATATGAAAATATCTGAGATATTATCGTGAGAATACTTAATATTTTATGTGCAAATATTTCAATGCTTCATGTGAAATAAACTATTATTTTATGTGAGAATATTCTCGTATTCTATGTAAAAGTATTCCAAAGATTTCATGTGAGAATATGACATAATTTGTATGAGAATATTTCATGTTTTCCTACAAAAGTATGATCTTCAAACCGTCATGAGAAAGGTATGATTTGCATATATCGACGATGATGTTTGTGACATGTGCATTATTATTATGTGAATGATGGGACCTCATGCATGTTATGTATGCCACGAAATGAATTAATGAAAAGTGTGGACATTGGTATCCACGAGATCATTATGTGCATGGTCAAACATGCAATAGAGACCCTATGGGTCAAATTACAGTGGTCCATGAGGGACTCAAATTATTACAGAGTGCATGAGGGACTCAAATTATTACAGGGTCCGTGAGGGACTCAAAACGAAATGACTCGGGATGATGACCATTCGGCCACACAATTAAAAAGGAAGTCATGGATTAAAGACTCGACAATATGAGAAAGTTTTAGGTCCCGCATATGTATATTACGAATAAGTTTAAAGGTCATGATTGTATGTGTATGCATATCCCAAACCTCGGTAGCGAGGTTACTTACTGGGTATTGTTTTGCAATACTCACCCTTTCTTTTAAAAATGTTTTTCAGGTAAGGGAAAGGACGTGCAGGGCGAGTGACGGAGGAGCGTTACTAAAACTATGGGAACCGACATGTTTTCCGCATATTCTTGTTTTAAACTGATGTTGTCTCTATGTTTTATTTGGAGTTTAAATTTACTTACAGTTTTAATAGGCCATGTTAAATTGACACTTTTATCTGTTTTAAATGTTTTGATTTGGGATCCCTAAAGACTATTTATATTTATTTGGAAGTTTTCTTTTAAGATCTTTTATCTCTTGGCCTATAAATGCATGCATGTGTAGTAATGTCCCTAGGAGTTGGTCATAGAAAAGTAGGGGCGTTACAGTTGGTTATCGAGCCCTAGGTTTAAGGGTTACAGAGACTTGCTTACAGAGTAAGCACAGAGTAGTTCCCATGGTTGAACAACGCGTCCCAGTCACCGCCAGGTACGTTCTGATATTTTATTAATTAAGTAAATGATTATGATATGATACTGTTTTATGCATATACATGAACTTAAAACCCCAAGGGGTGATCCTATCTTATGGTTAGAAAGTAAAGAAACTGAGTTAGAAACTCTCTATATTGTAGTATCGACAAAATGCCACCTAGAGGTCGAGGGAGAGGTAGGGGACGTGGTAGGGGCCGGAGGGCAAGGGAAAACGTTGGCGCTTGGCCGGAATTACCATTGGAACAGGAAGAGGTTGCTCCACCCGTTCGAGACCTCCCCCAGGACCAGCCTGGCCGCCAGGAGAATGTACCTGCAGTTGCCCCAGTGGCAGATCAAGGGAACGCCAATGTTATGACTATGATGGTGGAGGCTATGTAGAGTCTGGTGCGAGCTACAGTAGCCACTCAACTGGCCCAAGCAAATCAGGGGCGAAACGATGCAACTCTGGAGTCTCGGTATCTGAAGGACTTGTGAAGTATGATCCTAGATCTTTCGATGGGTCTTCCAAAGACCCCACGGTGGTGTTGAAGTTATGGTTGTCCTCCATTGAGACCATCTTCAGATTAATGAACTGCCCTGAGGACCAGAGGGTGTCTTGTGCTACCTTCATGCTGAGGGATGACGCGTATTTATGGTGGGAGTCCGCCCAGGGAACCATTGTCGCTAGCGGAGAAACGATTACCTGGAATTTGTTTAAGGAAGCGTTCTGGCGGAAATTTTATCCTGCTGCAGCTCGTTACGAAGCGAGCGCGAATTCTTACACTTTGCGAGCGGGAGGCGGTGGAGGTGTATGAGAGGGAATTCACCCGTTTGTCCCGCTTTGCTCCCGAGCCGGTGGATCAGAGGCAAAGAAAACAGAGCGCTTCATTATGGGACTGGATGAGAACGTTCGAGGCTTTATTCAAGCACTAGCACCTCCTGATTATGCCTCCGCAGTGAGAGTGGCAGAATTGATTTGGGTGCAGGCGCAGACTGCACAGCAGGTAGTGGTTAACCCGGGGCAGCCCATGGCAAATCATAAGAGGAAGTGGGACCAGCCAAATTCAAGCTCACAGCGTCCCGGCGTACACCGCATAGGCGGAGACATTTTAAATGCAGTTCAGTCCGAAACCACGAGTCAGCAGAGCGGGAAATAACGGTGGAGATAAGCCACGGTGCAAAGACGTAGTAGCGACCTTTGGGGTAAGTGTTTGGCCCGGTCCGGAGTGTGTTTCAGGTGTGGGAAAGAAGGGCACAGAGCTAATAGCTGCCCGAGTCAAGCCAGCACTAGCCAACCTCAGGTTATCAATAGTGGGCCTGCTGTGAAGCCGGTTATACATCAGGGGAGAGCTTATGCAAGCACCAGTAGAGACATCTATGGCTCAGACTCAGTGGTTACAGGTACACTTCCATTACTTGGGCACCTTGCCTTTGTATTATTTGATTACAGTTCTACACACTCCTTTATTTCTCGCATCCTTTGTAAGTCAAGTGAGTTAGAACTAGAACGATTCTGATATGCTTTGTCTGTCTCCCTCACTCCTCAAGCGGGATAAATTTGTTAGCCAATATGAAAGTCAAGGATGGTAGTGTGACCATCGCAGACCATGAGTTAGCAGTGAATCTAGTAGTCTTAGACATGTTTGACTTTGATGTAATATTGGGCATGGACTGGTTAGCGCAGAACCATGCTTGCATTGATTGTTTCAGGAAGGAGGTAGTGTTCACTCCTCCTGACCAACCTGGCTACAGGTTCAGAGGCACGATAGCAGGAAGTAGGCCTAAGGTAATTACTGCCCTTAAGGCCAGAAAGTTATTACATCGGGAGCTTGGGCGTCTTAGCTTGCATACTAGATGCAAGGTGTACGGAGATCTCTCGGTGACATCGGTACCAGTGGTGAATGAATTTACAGACGTCTTCCCCGAGGACCTCCCCGGAATACCTCCGGTCAGAGAGGTAGATTTTAACATCGGTTTGGAATTGGGGACGACCCCGATATCCAAGGCCCCGTACAGAATGGCACCGGCAGAGTTGAAAGAACTAAAAGTACAGTTACAAGACTTGCTAGACAAGGGGTTTTATACGCCTGCCGTTCGCCTTGGGAGCCCTGTATTGTTCGTGAAAAGAAAGAGCGGATCCATGCGCTTTGTGTATAGATTACGGGGAGTTGAATAAAGTTACGATCAAGAATAAATACCCTCTCCCGAGAATAGATGATCTGATTCGATCGATCGCTTGCAAGGAGCAACAGTGTTCTCCAAGATTGATCTGAGATCAGGCTACCATCAGTTGAGAATCAGTGAAGAGGATATCCCTAAAACAGCATTCAGATCACGTTATGGGCATTACGAGTTCACAGTGATGCCGTTTGGTTTGACCAACGCTCCTGCCGCGTTCATGGACTTGATGAACCGTTTATTCAAGGAGTTTCTTGATACGTTCGTGATTGTGTTCATCGACGATATACTGATATACTCCAGGTGTGATGAAGAGCATGAAATGCACCTGAGGAAAGTTTTACTCACGCTGAGAGAGAATAAGTTATATGCAAAATTTTCCAAGTGTGAATTACGCTCGAGACATAGTATCCTTCTTAGGGCATGTGGTGTCCGGTGGAGTCTCTGTTGATCCAAATAAAGTGGAGGCCGTCACACGGTGGCCTCGTCCACCACCGCTACAGGCACGTAGTTTTCTGGGTCTTGCGGGATACTATAGACGCTTCGCATGTGAGATTTTGCCAAGATAGCCATGCCTATGACTCACCGTGTGCGCAAGAAACTCATTTGTTTGGGACGATGCTTGTGAGGCGAGTTTCCGAGAACTCAAGTACAGATTAGTGTCACCCGATCTCACAGCCTCCCGAGGAACAGGAGCTTTGTGGTCTACAATGATGCTTCTAAGAAAGGTTTGGGTTGTGTTCTAATGCAGCACGGTAAGGTAATAGCCTATGCATCCCGACAATTAAAGACGCACGAGAGGAATTATCCAACTCATGATTTGGAGCTAGCGGCATAGTCTTTGCATTAAAAATGCGGAGACACTACTCAGATGGCGAGAAAATTCATTTTTACAGATCATAAAAGTCTCAAGTATCTGTTCACCCGTAAGGAATTGAACATGAGGCAACGCAGATGGTTGGAATTAGTGAAGGATTATGATATTGACATACAATACCACCCCTGTAAGGCTAACGTAGTGGCCGATGCCCTCGATGAGAAAGCCGCATACTTCAAAGACGAGTTCTTGACGAGAGCGAGTTACTGATGAGTTTACACGAGTGAGATCGCGCATGACTAGTAGGAAAGACCACGACTCGATTAGCTCGATTAACGGTGCAACCAACTTTGAGACAACGTATCATTGAGGCTCAGCAGTGGACCCTCGCTTAGTAGAAAAGCGTCTCGCAAAGAACTACAAAGCGAGTTGTGAGTTTTCCCTATCCACGATGGAGGATTACTATTTCGGGACGATTATGTGTGCGACGATGACAAGTGAAATCAAATCTTGAGCGAAGCCCATAACTCACCATTCTCTATGCATCCCGGCGGTACCAAGATGTATCGAGATCTCAAAGCGATCATTTTGGTGGTGTAACATGAAGCGCGACATAGCGAGTTTGTCGCAAGTGTTTGACTTGTCGCAGTAAAGGCACCTAGGCGAGACCCGCGGGATTACTGCAACCTTTACACGTACCTCGGTGGAAATGGGAGGAGATCTCTATGGATTTCATAGTTGGGTGCCTAGAACCGTGCGAGGTTACTCGGTGATTTGGGTCATAGTGGGCAGATTAACCAAGTCAAGCACATTTCATACGAGAAACCCACCTATTCTACGAGATAAGTGGGCGCGACTTTACCTGGAAGAGATAGTCCGTTTGCATGGGATTCCAGCTTAAGATTATTTCGGACGAGGATCCACGTTTCACCTCCAACTTCGGAGGAGTTTACAGAGAGCGTTAGGTTCGCGAGCTGAACTTCATGATGACTTTTCATCCACAGACGGATGGGCGCATGTAACGTTTAAACCGGATATTGGAAGATATGTTGCGAGCTTGCACTTTAGACTTCCCCGGTAGTTGGGACACTCATTTGCATTTGATGGAGTTTGCTTACAATAACAGTTATCAGTCGACCATCGGAATGGCTCTATTTGAAGCTCTCTATGGAAAACGTTGCAGAACTCCCGTTTTCTGGGAGGAGGTTGGTGAACGCCAGTTATTGGGTCCAGAGTTGGTACAGGTCACAAATGATGCGGTACAAAAGATTAGAGTGCGGATGCAGACCGCCCAAAGCAGACAGAAGAGTTATGCCGACACGAGACGAAGGGATCTAGAATTCGATGTTGGGGACCACGTATTCCTTAAGGTGGCCCCAATGAAGGGAATTTTAAGGTTTGGCCGAAAAGGGAAGTTGAGTCGGCGATTCATCGAACCATTTGAGATTTTAGAGAGGATTGGTGCAGTGGCCTACAGATTAGCACTGCCGCCTTCCCTTTCAGCGGTTCACAACGTGTTTCATGTCTCCATGTTGAGAAAGTATGTTCCAGACCTGACTCTTGTCGTAGACTTCGAACCATTGCAGTTAGCAGAAGATCTGAGTTATGGTGAACGACCGGTACAGATTATTGCAAGAGATCGAAAGACCCTCCGTAACCGTGAAATCAACCTAGTTAATGTGTTGTGGCAAAACCATCGCACAGAAGAAGCTACCTGGGAGCGAGAACAAGAAGTGCGGGCCAAATATCCAGAACTATTTCAAGAATAGGAACTTTCGAGGACGAAAGTTCTTAAGGAGGGAAGATTGTGACGACCACCACCACAGGTACTATTATTTATTTTAATTAGCACTCTATTAACCGCTGTGTTTAGCTGGATTAGTGTTTTTAATCAAGCTCGGCGAGAGTGAGGGCATAATTTTGTTTAGCTTATGTGAATTGTTCCTTTTAAGATGAGATTAATTATGAAATTAAAGGAAAAGGCAATTTCAAGGGCGTTTTGGTGATTATTGCTTAAATGAGGGTTATTGTGGACATTTAGATTTTAACCTAACCCTTAGTATTTAATCTCCTTATGACTACAACCCAAGAGAAAACCCTAATATTGGAACCATCACCTCCTCCTTCTCATTTTTAACTAGTTTGAAACCCTAGCCTCATCATCATCTCCTTCATCTTATGTTGCCCTAACCCCAAACCCTAGAAAAGAACTATACATTTCGGTTGCCCTTCTCCCTCGTGAACGTGCCTAGCCGAACCCCCCTAGCTCCAACGTGCGCCGCCGCCCACCTCGTCCGCACTCACGAGCGAAGAAAAACGCCGGCAACCCACGATCGAGGCTCCACTGTCGAAGTTCTTGCTTGCGCCGATCGCGACCACGGCCGGAGCCACCGCCGAGCCCCGGGATCGCCAGTGCCTCGCCTCCGATTCTCTTGCGCCCTACGAATCGCTACCCATCCGATCGCAAACTCGCGCGCGAAAGGAAAACACGAGCGCATTTAACGCCAACCACGGCGGTGCTTCGGTCCGAACACGCCGCCACCCTCCGCACGCTCGTGAAGATCACCGGCCTCACGGTTTGCCGCCTCCGTCGATCTGCGCGGGTCCGCGTCCAATCCATCGCGAGACGCTCGCGGGTTTTCACGCAGACACGGTTCTTTGCCATCGATTGATCTTCACCGCCGATCGTGACCACGCCGGCCAGCATCCATACGATAGTTTCGAGTTCAGCGGGTGAGCGATCGATTTAAGTTTCATACTTAATTGGAAATTATGTGTGATCTATCGATTGATTAAGCGTTTGATTGAGAATTTAGGTTACTGGTTCGAACACATTTTTTAGTAGGACCAAACTTGGAGCGGAATTGGAGGTAGATCGTCAAAACGGACTAAGGGATATTAGGTTTTCGCTTTGAGCTCGAGGTAAGCGGGGCACGACATTTTAATACCGTAATTTAAGTATCGCATGATTAGGGATTTAGTGAATACTTGGAGATTGAATTCGGAAACTATGGTGTGAATCAGGTTCACTAAAGGAAGAGTAGGCAAGGAGTTCGATTAGGTTTTGGAGCGAAGTCGGAACTAAGGTAAGGGACCTTGTGCCGAACTTTTTAATGGGATTGAAGAAAATGATTTTCATGATTTCATGCGAAATTCGTTTATATTTTTCATATGAAAATATACAGATATTATCGTGAGAATACTTAATATTTTATGTGCAAATATTTCAATGCTTCATGTGGAAATAAACTATTATTTTATGTGAGAATATTCTCGTATTCTATGTAAAAGTATTCCAGTATTTCATGTGAGAATATGACAGTAATTTGTATGAGAATATTTCATGTTTTCCTACAAAAGTATGATCTTCAAACTGTCTATGAGAAAGGTATGATTTGCATATCGACGATGATGTTTGTGACATGTGCACTATTATTATGTGAATGATGGGACCTCATGCATGTTATGTATGCCACGAAATGAATTAATGAAAAGTGTGGACATTGGTATCCTGAGATCATTATGTGCATGGTCAAACATGCAATAGAGACCCTATGGGTCAAATTACAGGGGTTTGTGAGGGACTCAAATTATTACAGGGGTCTGTGAGGGACTCAAAACGAAATGACTCAGGATGACCAGTCGGCCACACAATTAAAAGGGAAGTCATGGATTAAAGACTCGACAATATGAGAAAGTTTTAGGTCCCGTGCATATGTATATTACGAAATAAGTTTAAAGGTCATGATTGTATGTGTATGCATATCCCAAACCTCAGTAGCGAGGTTACTTACTGGGTATTGTTTTGCAATACTCACCCTTTCTTTTAAAAATGTTTTTCAGGTAAGGGAAAGGACGTGCAGGGCGAGTGACGGAGGAGCGTTACTAAAACTATGGGAACCGACATGTTTTCCGCATATTCTTGTTTTAAACTGATGTTGTCTCTATGTTTTATTTGGAGTTTAAATTTACTTACAGTTTTAATAGGCCATGTTAAATTGACACTTTTATCTGTTTTAAATGTTTTGATTTGGGATCCCTAAAGACTATTTATATTTATTTGGAAGTTTTCTTTTAAGATCTTTTATCTCTTGGCCTATAAATGCATGCATGTGTAGTAATGTCCCTAGGAGTTGGTCATAGAAAAGTAGGGGCGTTACATTGTGTGCATAAACTCTAGTCCATTAGCTTGCTTACGAGGTATAAAATTCTCTTTTCTATAGATTTGTCATAATTTTACACTCGGATTGACTGATTTCTTTGCGGGCATTAATCTACTTATTATGAGAAAGTCTCTTTTCCTTATATTTGCTTCCAAGCGATTATATCGTACATAAATGTATCAAAAGGTTATTTTTGCTAGTAATGAAAAATTGAATAGTGAGTATTGATCTCCATTGCAGGTTTATAAAAGTAGAGAGTTCATGGCTTGTACAATACTTTTAATATATTAATATGTCAAAAGGAGAAGGTTGGAGAATTATTTTAATACCATTCTGCTTATTCTATAATATTAGAGAATAAGCATAATCATTTTATAGTATGATATCCTGCTGACCATGAGGGAAAAACGTCAACTATTATTTGTATGACTAGTTAATCATTCAATAATCTAATGGTTGACTTCTGTTTTACAGATTTTCTATTGATAGAATGCAACTTGCTAGCCTTGATGAATTTGGTGGAGAGAAAGTTGTTTGTACTCATTCTCGAGAGACAACCATTATACAACACATTTGTGTGGCCAACTTCAGTCCCAAGTTATGCATTTAAGTAGGCCTTCCCATTTTAGATTCACTTTGAACCTGTTTTTTCCTCTCATTTTTCTTGTTGGCTACCTTTTTTTGTAACTTAGGGTGGTGTGTAAGATTAGCTCTTTACCTTCCTCCATTGTTTAAAGTTTCTATTTCTTTCCGTTTTACTTCCATTTCTTCTCTCTTCTTTTGTTGTTCATGTATTGAGATTCTTGTACTTACTCATGGTTCTGACTATCAAGGTAAAAGTAGTTGTTCAATCAGCTTCCAATTAAAATTTTGTTTGTCCATGAGGTCAGTTTCCTTACACTGCATTCTAACTTCACATTAGAGTTATTCTACGAATTTTCGCCCTGATTCATCAATTTTAGTAGTTTGTTATCGTGTTTGTTTGTTTGTTTATTTTTAGATAATGCAGAGTCGGTTTGACCATTGGGATCAAGGAGCGGGAACCATCCTCTTGAGCATAGCATTAAATGGATTTGAGGAACTATACAGAGAATTCCTCTGGTAAGCTCACTATTTCTCCTTCGAGATTTGTTTTGGTTTATTGTTAGTTTTTACTTGTAGAGTTCTAAAACTGTTTTGTAAGTTTTGCAATTCAATTTTTCTAGAGTTTGTTTGGATTTGCTGAGAAATCGGTGGATGAAGGAGTTTGGTGGTTTTTGTTTTTGATTTTTTACTTTTGTTTGTTTTCAATTGGGCACAATCGTTGGTCCTTGCAAATGTTTGGTACTAATTAAATCAGTGGATAATGGGACGATTTGCATGTATCTTTGTTTCTTGTATATGGTTCTACTCTAAGTTTCCAATTCATAATATAAAAATGTCCATAACTAGTATTGACTGCGTAAATTAATAATTTTTAGTGTTATAATACTTGAGAAAGATTTCATAAATTAATGATTTTAGTGTTATAATTCTTAGTTAAGATTTATTAGGCTGACTATTTGGTTTGTCTGAAATATTCTCTTGATTCGATTATAAAAATTTTCGATAACTGTCTTGTGTGAACCCCAACTAGCATCACCAGATAGAGCGCATACACTTCCAATCCTACAAAAGGTCATAGACTTGAGAATCAAAGTAAAGATATGAAGTAATTGAACTATTGAAATCCTCCTTTTCCAAATGGCTGCTAAGAAATTCTTGGTATG
Organism: Trichosanthes cucumerina; assembly: GCA_036507285.1. Lineage (NCBI taxonomy): Eukaryota > Viridiplantae > Streptophyta > Magnoliopsida > Cucurbitales > Cucurbitaceae > Trichosanthes > Trichosanthes cucumerina. Next base: position 76,075,858 of record CM071835.1, on the reverse strand, counting down.
CACTAATTACACATTTTATTTTTTGTGCTCTATGTTATGAGTATGATATCCTGTTGAGCATAATCATCTTGGATAAATAATTATTGCCGAAATTTTTTAGGGAATTTCATTCCAAACAGTGGAAGGATTGAAAGGTATAATATAGTATGGAGTCTCACATTCAGATAATGGACAAAATACTCGTTTTGCTTTTGAATGAAAAGGGTTATTCCCTTTTTTGGCTCCTCATTTTCTTCTTTTAGCTATTCTCTAACTGTTGGCAAACATTTACTGTAACTTTTTTCTTGACTAATCATCAGTCTTGTACATTATTCAATTGTGAGGTGTATAAGATAAGGTGTAAAAACGTATAGTTTATTATGGTTGATACAAGACATAGCTTTTTACTGTTTCGGTTTCATTAGTAAGTTGAATTCGTAATTTGCAGAATCTCTCATCAAATTGGTGTACTTTTGAGGCATGAAGATCAATCGGTTGATGATAAGAGGAAGAGGAGCATGAAGTAAAGGTTGGGTTCTTTATTTTGTTTAACAATTATTTTTATCTTTGTAAACTAAATGTAGTTTGTATATATATTTTTGTGATATGTAATACACTTCTTTAATACATACTTTATATTTTATTAATTAAAGTTAAGTTTTAAGATTACTTGTGTAAAAATATATTAGTATTAAGATTTTTTTGTACAAAATTTGCGAAATATTAATATTTTTTTTGTTAGAGTCATTGAGGCAAACAACAATTTTTTTTTCTTAAATTACAAACAAAACAATGACGGGCAATGCCTGTCATTAAAAGTGTCTGTCATTATAGGCTATAATGACAAACACTTTTAATGACGGTCAAAGACCTTTAATGACGACCATTGCCCGTCATTAAAAATGCCTGTCATTGTATCTTACAATGACTGTCGCTTTTTAATGACGGACATTGCCCGTCATTAAAAAGCGCCCGTCATTGTAACATACAATGACACTCGCATAGATGTCGGACGCGCGCCCGTCATCAAAACTCTTTAATGACTGGCAATGCCTGTCAATAAAACCCTTTTTTCTTCTAGTGGCGGGAGGGCCCAGAGGTTGGCGATTCGAGTTGGGAGTTACGAAATCGTTTTATTTATTTTATTTTATTCATTTATTTATGTGTAAAATTATTTTATAAATGTATTTATTTAATTATTTTAATTAATACTAATATTAATGTTATATTAATGTTAATTAATTTAACTTTATGTCCCTAGGGTGCCAAAAATCGGTCCAATAATGCTATTTATATATTTTATGCATGAGATGTATGATTTAATTATTTATATGTGCATAGAGTATGCCATACAGATTTAAAATTCCACCTTAGGTTAAACATTTCATGCATCATATTTATCTTATAAGAGTTATAATATATAGTATGCATGATAGGATTATATTATAAGAGTTATAATATAATGTTTGCATGTTTTAATTTGTTTAATATAAGTGTTATATTTCTTAGATTAAAAGCATGCTCATGCATTTAATTCATGTGATGAATGTATGTTATAGTATAGTATTATTCATGTGATGAATGATCAAACACTATAACATAGAAATGCATGTAACCTAAGTTAATTATTAGTTTTAAAATGTTTAGAACTTGAATAATTAGACTTAGGTTTTCTAGTTCTAATAAGATTAGAATTAGGAAATCAAATATGACCTTTAAATGGAGACTGATAAGTAACTCTGTCTAAGGAAGGTTTTGTCTAAGGTTGGGGTATTTAAGTTGACGCTTGCGGAACACCCATACCTCGAAATCAACCTGGGATTGCATTCGGTCTGGAGATTCTTAGGTTATATTCTCGTGAGTGCCGTTAATTAAAAGTTAATTAATTTACTCACATAGACCTAAATTAATAATGTGATTATACACTTAGGCTAATCCAATATAAGAGTTATATTGGTAGACTTAGGTAAATTTTAGTCGGTTTATCTAGGTCAATCCCGATTATTTTAAAGTACTGAGTAGGAGGAAATAAAGTGTATGAGATACATTTAATTTTCCATCCACAAATCTCCGTTAAGTTCGCATCGTGAGATCCATGCTCGGCCTCGTGGTGCAAATGGGAGCGTCCCCTACGGGTGGCATTTGTATGGGTCAATATCAACGTGAATGGAGAGAGTACTTATAGAGAGTGAGAGCGGGATCTGTAAAAACGGGACCCACGGTCTCTTCTTTCGATTCACACTGTGAGACGCCTATGATCCGCCTGCTAGTTTGGCCTAGACAAGACAATCCCTACGGAGGGCCTTGATCATGAGAGTCGGAACACCGTGAATTCCCGAAAGAATTTCCTTGTTGATTTTCCTTCTTTGTCCTCCCCACGACGGCTATTGTTTGGATGGATACTTTGAAATTTAAAGATTGAGGGTGACACTCACAGGATTCATTAAGAGTTAATGGATTCAGACCGAAAAATGGTAACTGGATGCCTAATGGAATAAGAGTTATTCTTGTATTAGGGTCTGGTCGAGAAAGTCTCGTCCTAGAGGAGGAGTGGGGTTGTCTACCCTACGGTGGCGGTCATTCTAAACCTTTAGGGTATCATTGCAAATTTTTGAATGACCTTGGGATCATAGGGTAAAAAAACCTGATTGGATTTTCAAAAGTTTTTTGCGAGACTAATACAAAATTTTTCACTTTATTTCAGCAACAAAATTTCAAACGCTTTTAACGTTCCTTTAGCTTCCGTTAAGTTAGTCGGCGATAGTATTTCGTGGAAAAACAATATAGACACGATTTTGGTAAATGACGACCAGGAGTTCGCATTCACTGAGGAGGGTCCTCAGGTGCTCGGTTTAACAGTCCTATTCAACGATCTACAAACCTTCCAGTCCTTGGTGCAAACTAGGGGACAAGAAGCTGAGGCAAGTGTTGCCTTAAGACCTTTTCACAGGGGGTTTGACCTCTGAGACTATGTTTGTAGGCTCTTCAGGCCCTAAAGGGAAGAAGGAGAAGTTGAAAAAGGATAGTGTTGAACGTGTTGCCGCCCTAAAAGGCAAAGAAATCAAGGATGTTGCAAGAAAGTGTTTCTACTGCAACAGGGACGGACACATAAAAAGGAGTTGTCCCAAGTTCCTTGATGAAAAGAAGATGACAGGTAAATGTGATTTACTTGTCACAGAAACTTGTTTAGTGGAGAGTAATGACTCTGCTTCGATATTGGATTCAGGCGCCACTAATCACGTTTGCTCTTCTTTTCAAGGATTAAGTTCCTGACAGCGGCTGCAAGAGGGTGAGATAACACTCAGGGTTGGATTTGGAGAAGTTGTCTCAGTTGCAGCAATATGCACGGTGAAGTTGTTCTGTTGCGGGAAGTACTTATTATTGGATAATATGTACATAGTTCCTGGGTTTACGAGAAACCTAGTTTCTATTTCCTGCCTATTAGAACAAAATATTTCCGTTTCTTTCAAGAGTAATAAAGCATTTATTTCTCAAAATGGAAATTTGATTTGTTAAGCTTCGCTTGAGAGCAATTTGTATGTTTTGAATCCTAATTCGGTTAAAAGTGTTTTGAACACCGAATTGTTTAAAACAGCAGAAACGCGAACTAAGAGATTAAAAGTTTCTCCAAAAGAAAGTGCCCATCTTTGACATCTTCGGTGTTGGGATGTATGTCCTCATCTCGTGTAGTTTGTAATATTCCAAATTGTAAATGAATAAGAGTTATTTATTTCAACATTGTGTAATAAATAAGAGTTATTTATTTAAACTTTGTGTCTCACATTTACATAAACTTAATCCAATAAACTAAGCTCCAGGGTCATTGCATTATGAGAGAAGTAAGAACTTGAACGGTGTGTAGTGGACACACAGGGAGGATCACGTTCGAGTTAATGACCCGAACGGTCTACAGTATATGGATTGGGTTGGAGGCCTAATCCTTGATACACTATGGATGTGGCCCGCTTTTTATTAGATACAAACGAGGTGATCTGACTCGTTCATGTGGTTGACATGCGAGTGGGTGCATCCTGTGCAATGAGATTTTACAAGACCAGACCGTGAATTATTAGACTTACTAATGTAACACCGTTAAAAATATAGAGCTAATAAATTTGTAGATGACCATTAGTGACTCGACCTTAATCCTGAGCGAGTTACGGACTCCTGTCTGCGGGGGTCTGTCCTTTGACTAGTACGGGTGAGGGTGACCACTGTTGCTCGCCCAATATGCCTATCTTCTCAGGGGCAGGACCATGTGGGGAGCTGGGAACTTGACTATGCAAGAAGGAATTCACTCGTTCCCGACTTAGGGAAAGTAGAGGGGTTGTGTTGGGATTTTTGTCCTAATCTCGTGTTTGTAACATATTGTTTGAAATTAATAAGAGTTATTCATTTCAACACTTTGTGTCTCGTAATATTTATAAACTTTTCCAATAAACTAAGCTTTAGGGTCATTGAATTTATGAGAGAACTAGAACTTGAACGGTGTGTAGTGGACACACAGGGAGGATCACGTTCGAGTTAATGACCCAAACGGTCTACAATATATGGATAGGGTTGGAGACCAAATCCTGGATACACTGTGGATGCAACCCACTTTGTATTAGATACAAACGAGGTGATCTGGCTCGTTCATGTGGTTGACATGCGAGTGGGGGCATCCTGTGCAATGAGATTGTACAAGACCGGACCGTGAATTATTAGACCTACCGATGTAACACCGCTGATGATGAGACTAATAACTTCGTGATGACCATTAGTGACTCGACACAATCCCGAGCGTGTTACGGACTCCTGTCTGCGAGGGTCCGTTCTTTTGACTAGTACGGGTGAGGGTGGTCACGCCACTCGCCCAATATGCCTATCTTCTCGTGACGAGAACCAAGTAGGGAGCTGGGAACTTAACTACGCGAGATGGAATTCACTCGTTCCCGCTTTTAGGGAAACTAGAGGGGTTGTTCCTTTAACTGCTTGTCTCCAAGGCTTGGACAACGGGCGCCCACCTTCTCACTGGCCCGAGAAGGGTGTTGTGTGTGGTTGGACCATCACAATATGTTGTTCATTAGAGGAGCAAAGGGGGGACTAAAGGAACAAGAAGTAGACACAGTGGTAAAACGGTAATTTGACCCACCGTGTCTCTGAACAACAACCTGAAGGGTCGACTCATGGGCATTGGTTAAATCACCGGACACGTAATATTCTCAGACCGACGGGAGTGCAAATACGGCTATATAGTGGAGTGTTACCGTAGCTAATGAATGTTGATTAACCGGGTCAAAGAATTTGACAAAGTTAATTTCGGATCATTGGAGCCCGCCACCAGTAGTCCATTAGGTCCTCTGGTTGGCTCCACCTAGGTTAAAAGAAGGGTTAATATTTTGGTATGAAATTGAAGTGTTCAATTTCACTTTAAGGGCATTTATGTCATTTGTATGAGATATGAATGATATAATATATAGTTTAATGTGAATGAGATTCATAATAAACTATAGGTTAGCCTAATTGTTGAATTAGGGCTAATTGGAGAAATTAATTGAGAGAAATTAAATTGGATGTGATTCAATTTAATTAATCCACAATTATTGCAAATGAGATTTGTAATATGAGATATGAGATATCTTATATTATGTGGTTATGCAAATGAGATTTGCATAACCTATGGTTGTGGTAAAGTGGTAATAATGTGGAGATATTAACTCCCTCATTCCACTATTTAAACCCTTTGCAAGAAGGGATTGACAAGCTCTCTTCTCATTTTTTGTTTTTCACCAAAGAGAAGAAAAGAGAATTCTCTCTACTCTCTCATTTCTCCTTCCTCTCCAAAACACAAACAAGTTCCCACCAACTTCCCTTCTCCAAAAGAGAACAACCGAGAAGATCATTTGGTGGTGTTCGAGATCGATTTGTAGGAAGAATCCGTTAAGATCGAATAGCACGAAGAGTTCGTGATCCGAGGAAGAAATTGTTGTATTTGTCTACAACAAGTAAGTAAAAACTCTACTTGCTGTAAATTTCTTCTTCTTTAAGTATGTTTAGCGTAGGTCAAAGTGTCAAATCAATTTTAATAAACACAAGTTGCATAATGATACTTTGACGATTCAATCGTCTTCCGCTGCGTGGGATTCTCATTGCCTTCAATTTGTATCAGAGTCATCTCGATGATTCTTCATTTATGCACTGTTTTGTTAAAATTAGGTGGGTATTTTGCCATAATTTCATGTGATGATTGCTTGGTTTGCATTATGGATGTTTTCGGTGTTTGGCACTAGATTAGATTTACAATTATGTTGATGAGAATCAATGTAAGGGCCCGTTGTTTTTTGGGCATTTTGTTGTAAATCGAGTCTGTAAGTCCGGGTCGTTCGTGGCAAGAGTTGCTGTGAAGAAATCGGAGTGGAAACAGGCGAAAATCGATGGAAGAACAACAAAGTGTTTGCTGTTCTGTCGATGGCATTGAGACGCTGCCCAACGGCGTCTCAACGCTGTTCTTGCGTGCGGAGGCATTGCTGCAGAGCAGCGTTGCAACGCTGCTGGCGTTGAGAACGCGACTCAACGTTGTAGGCGACAACGTTGCAACGCTGCCCACGACGTTGCAACGCTGCACGCGTTGAGGGGCAGTTGCTGGCGACAGTTTCGCGAGAAGTGGGAGGTTTTTTCTTCAAAGTGGGCGGTTAATTACGCTTTGTTTTTATTATTTTTAATTTACAAAATGTATTTTTTTATTTTATTTAATTATTTTATTAAATAATATTAATATAAATGTTATTTAATTAAATAATTGCCCCTAGGTGCCAAAAATCAATCCATTTTTGCTGTTTAATTATTTTATGCATGAGATGTATGAAATTAATTTATTCTATGTGCATAAAGTATGTCATATAGATTTAAAATCCCACCTTAGGTTAAACATTTCATGGATCATTTTTATATTATAAGAGTTATAATATATAGTATGCATGATAGGATTATATTATAAGAGTTATAATATAATCTATGCATGTTTTAATTTATTTAAATATAAGTGTTATATTTTTTAAATTAAAAGCATGCTCATGCATTTAATTCATGTGATGAATGTATGTTATAGTATAGTATTATTCATGTGATGGATGATCAAGCACTATAACATAGAAATGCATGCAACCTAAGTTAATTATTAGTTTTAAAGTATTTAGAACTTGAATAATTAGACTTAGGTTTTCTATTTTTCTAATAAGATTAGAAATTTAGGAAATCAAATATAACCTTTGAATGGAGACTGATAAGTAACTCTGTCTAAGGAAGGTTTTGTCTAAGGCTGGGGTATTTAAGTTGACGCTTGCATGCATACCCCTACACAGAAACCGACACGGGAGTGAATTCGGTCTGGAGATTCTTAGGTTATATTCTCGTGAGTGTCGTTAATTAAGTGTTAATTACTTTACTCACATAGACCTAAGTTAATAATGTGATTATAAACTTAGGTTAATACCATATAAGGGTTATATTGGTAGACTTAGGTAAATTTTAGTCGGTTTATCTAGGTCAATCCCTAATAAAAATTAAAGTGTTGAGTGGGAGGAAATATAGTGTATGAGATACATTTGAATTTCCAACCACAAATCTCCTTTAAGTCTGCACCGTGAGAATTATACTCGGCCTCGTGGCGCAAACGGGAGCGTCCCCGTTCGGATTGCATTTGTATAGGTCAATATCATCGTGGATGGAAAGAGTAATATAGTGAGTGAGAGCGGGACTTGTGAAAACGAGACCCACGATCTCTTCTTTCGATTCACACCGTGAGATGCCTATGATCTGCCTGCTAGTTTGGCCTGGACCAGACAATCCCTTTGGAGGGCTTGATCATGGGAGTCGGAACACCGTGAATTCTCGAAAGGGATACAGTTTCCTGGTTGGTTTTCCTTCTTGGTTCACCCTTCGGTGGCTATTGTTTGGACGAATACTTGGAAACTTAAAGATTGAGGGTGACACTCACAGAATTCGTTAAGTGTTAATGAATTCGACCGAACAATGGTAATTGGTCGCCTAATGGAATAAGAGTTATTCTGGGATTAGGGTCTAATCGAGAAAGTCTTGTCCTAGAAGAGGAGTGTTCTGTTCACCCTTCGGTGGCGGTCATTCTAAACCTTTAGGATATCATTGCAAAATTTTGAATGACCTAGGGATCATGAAACAATTTTTGCTAAAACTTGATTGGATTTCAAAAAGTTTTTTTGCGAGACTAATACAAAGTTTTTCCATATTTTTCAGCTAAAAATGTCTAGCGTAATAATAGCTTTACTCGCTTCGGATAAGTTAGTGGGAGATAATTACCTGAGTTGGAAAAACAACATTAATACAATTTTGGTAACTGACGACATTAAGTTCGTGCTATCTGAGGAGTGTCCTCAGATGCCGGGCTCGACCGCGTCGCGAAGTGTTCGCGATGCGTACGATCGGTGGATCAGGGCACATGAAAAGACCAAGGTCTACATTATTGCCAGCATGTCTGATGTCTTGGCAAAGAAGCATGAGCTGATGGTTTTCGCCAAGGAGATCATGGAGTTCTTGCAGGAAATGTTTGGACAACAGTCCTTTCAGGTCCGGCATGACTCGCTCAAATACGTTTTCAACGCACGGATGAAAGAGGGGTCGTCTATCCGTGAACACGTTCTAGACATGATGACCCACTTTAATCTGCACGAGATGAACGGGGCTTCGATTGATGAGTCGAGCCAGGTCAGTTTTATTTTGGAGACTCTTACGAAGAGTTTCCTTCAGTTTCGTAGTAATACTGTTATGAACAAAATTAGCTACACTCTGACTACTCTCCTCAATGAGCTACAGAATTTTCAATCCTTGAACATGGTCAAGGAATGTGAGACAAATGTTGCCTACAGGTCTTATCACAGGGGTTCAACCTCTGGGACGAAACCTGTTGCTCCTTCACGTCCGAAAGGGAAGAAGAGGATGAAGAGAGGTAAAACTGACCGAGTTGCCGCCCACAAGGGCAAGAAGGTCAAGGAGGTTGTAGGAAAAGGAAAGTGTTTCCACTGAAATGGGGGCGGACACTGGAAGAGAAACTGTCCCAAATTTCTGGCCGAGAGGAAGAATGAAGGTAAATGTGATTTACTTGTGACTAAAACATGTTTAGTGGAGAGTAGTGACTCTGCCTGGATATTGAATTCGGGCGCCACTAACCACGTTTGTTCTTCTTTTCAGGGGATTGATTCCTGGCAGCCACTGCGAGAGGTTGAAGTGACTCTACGGGTTGGATTCGGGGAGCTTGTCTCTGCTGCAGCGATCGACACGGTGAAGCTACACTTTGGTGGGAAGTACTTATTGTTTGACAATTTGTACATAGTTCAAGGGTTTACTAGAAACCTTGTTTCAATTTCCTGCTTAATTGAACATTGTATTTCAGTTTCTTTTGAATTTAATAAAGCGTTTATTTCTTTCAAAGGGAATGTTATTTGTTCAGCTTCACTCGAAAATAATTTGTATGTTTTGAAACCCAATTCGGTCAAAAGTGTTTTGAATATCGAATTGTTTAAAATCATAGAAAACACGAACTAAGAAAGCAAAAGTTTCTCCAAAAGAAAATGCCCATCTTTGGCATCTACGGTTAGGCCACATTAATCTCAATAGGATTGAGAAACTAGTGGAGGTCCCTTAGGGTTTGATGATTGATATGCGCTTTAGTGGAGGTCTCATCGATTCAGGGCAGTATTGTTCTCCCTTCCATCTTTGTTAGTTGTCCTTAAGCATGCTTAAGTGAGCATTTTTTTACATTAAGGGCAATGTATGCCTTAACCATGAGGGAGACATGTGTTGTTCTGAATCTGATTTTGGGCTTGATTGAAAATTTTCTGTTGATGAGACTGTGTTGTTAGCATTTATAAAGTGTTGCATGCCTTTGTGTTTATAAAGTTATTTACTTGCTTTAAGACTTTAAAATGATCTAATTTGACTACCGGATTCCATATTTAGTTGTTGGTTTTCATGGTCTATGATATGCATGATGTAGGTAGTTGATTCATTATGTTTAAGCAAGTAAAAATAGGAAAGATGGTTGTTGTCCCTTGTTTAAAAATTAAGTTTCTGCATGTTTTTAATGGTAAAAACTTAGTTGTTTTTGGTAGAAACTTGTTACACATCTCATTGAAAATACAAAGTTAAGGTCAAATCTTAGGGTTAATGAAAATAAGAGTTGTTGCTTGTGTTTGAGGCAAGAGTATGCTATCTTGTTTGGTGTTTCTCAAGGTCAAGCTTGTCATTAAGGTTTTTTTTAGTGCACTTATTGTTAGTGTGTTAATCAAACTAGTTAGGATTCAACTCCTAGGCCAAAAAGTTCGAAAGCTAGAAGCCATGACAAGTTAGGTAACTCATACATCGTTTAGAATGTTCCAAAATGAGTAAACTCCAAATTTGTGATCATTTCAAGTTTGGGGGAGTTACCCGACCACCCTAACTCAATGAGGACATTGAGTACTCTAAGTTTGGGGGAAAAGGTAAATTCTTCGTGTTTATTTTTAAGAAAAAAAATGAAAAAAAGAGAAAGAAAGAAAAAGTGTGCAAACCTTTCATTTCCTTAAAACTCCATTGGGCTAAAAAAAAAATGTGCTACTTCTTTTGTTATTTAGAGTTAGTTTAGGCAACTTGGTACTCAATGTCAGGGGGTCATGGCACTAACCATGTTGGCCTCTTGGAGCGAAGGTATCAAGCGAGAAGCCTGTACCCATTGCTTAGATGAGCTGCGTTAACCACGTGTGCCATTCTAAGAACTACGGGAGAGCCTCATTGCTTAGGTGTGCTACGCTAACCACGTGTGCCATTCTAAGAACTACAGGGGAGTCAAGAAGATAAAAAAAAAATAGTAAAAAGAAAAAAAAGAAAAATAATAATAATAAAAAACATAGCCCTAAGTAGTGAGTTTTATGGAAGTGGAGGAGAATAATGTAAATATCTGTTTTTATAAAAAATAAAATAAAATAAAAGGAATGATCATAAAATTGTAGTCATGCGAGTTTTGGAGTGTGACTTATCTTTAACTATGAGTTGTTTGATTTGAATGATTAGGATTCTAGTGGTTGAGCTTGAGGGTAGGTGTCGAATCCTAGTTGGTTTGCTCTTGGATATTGATGCATAAGTGTAGCTAGGAAACCCAAGGTGGGCCACTTAGAGATCATTGATTGAATGGTGGCTTGTAGCTTAGAGCATAAGTTCCCAATCCTTGTTTAGTTAACCCAAATGATTTCAGTCTTTAAAAGACTTTAATGTGTTTAGGGAATAGAACTCATTGAGGACAATGAATAATTCAAGTTTGGGGGTTTGATAACTCACCATAAGTGAGTTATTTTACTAGAATTTTAGTGTTTAATCCACTTGAATTGCATTTAATTTAGTGATCCTCATGTTATTTTATCCGTAAATTATGTGTGTTAGCTCTAAAAACTTGAATTTAAGCATTAGGTTAAAAAAGAATTAATTTTGATGTTTTTGTGCTTTAATTTATGAAATTTAGGAAATAAGCTAACGGTTGATTAAAGACCGAAATTTGAGATTTTTCTTAACTCCAAAAATCCTCGCGTATTTAGTTTCTTTTATAATTGACTTTATAAATTTAATTGCGATTTTTACGTAATGCGGGAGATGTTTAAAAATTACAAGAGTCCTTGAGGTATTTTAGACATTTTACAGAAGGGTAAGATGGTCTTTTTACCCTTAAGGGTATTTTTGTAATGTATGGAATTAGGGCAACACCATCTTGTATAAGAAGGCTAAGATTTACAGGTGAAAGGGGGCAGAGGATTGGCGACAAGAGAAAGAGAGACCGAGGAGAGAAAGAGAACGGAGCGATTGCTACAAAGAAAATGTGTGCATTGGAGAGACAAATCATGAAGGTGTATTTGCTGTGGCAATCGTGTGGTCCATCCATTGCTGAAGAAATCGTGGTTGGTGTGGTGAGAATTGCTATAGCAAAGCCAAGAGAGGATTCGTGAAGGGCTTCGATTTGCTGAAGCATTTGGAGGACAGAGGCACTTCGATTTCTTTGTAGAGCAATTTTGAGGCGGCGTGATCGAGAGAGTCGACCCATCAATTTGCTTTGAAGCAATTGTGAAGGAAGGTCAAAGGAGCGATTTGCTCAAGCAATATGCATGAGGTTCTTTGAGAGGTTCTGCCGATTGCCAAGAGTTCTTTGAAGCAATCATTGGAAGAAAAATGATTTGCCGAGAGGTTTCTTTGAAGCAATCGTGTGAAGGACCGCCGTTGGGAGTCGCTGTCGGGATTGCTTTGAAGCAATCACGTGAGGTTACTAACATTGAGAGTTGTCAAGGCGATTGCTGAAGCAATCACGTGAGGTCTTTGCGATTGTGTTGTTCCTGCTTTGCTTGCGGAAGCAATCGGTGGATCAAGGGGTTGTTGTTGTTGTTGCTTGCCTTTCTTTGAAGCAATTGGTCGCTTATTCTCGGAAGCAAAGTGTCTGCTGCTGCACCATCGGCGAGAGGCCTCATCTAGGAAATTGCTTTGTAGCAAAACAAGGCCACTTGCTGTATAAATTGTTCCCTTTCTTTTAATGTTTTTGCCGATTATTTTTGCCAATTATCACCGCTTTTGTTGGGTTGTTTATACACTAATTAGAGGTTAATTTGCTCACCGCTTTTTAGCGAGTTTGTTTGGTTGTTTTGGGTTATTTTTATATGTGAACTTCTTGATTAGTGAAAACATGTTCAATTTAAAGATGTGTGATTTGATTCCTATCATGGACTAAATTATCTTAGGCAAGGGTTAGGTTGTTTTAATGTAATTTTTGATTAAATTTATGGGTGATGCCGTTGATTGAATTTATGAAATTTTATTGAATTTAACGTTGCATGAGAATTAAAATTGGCCTTTTTAACTTCTCTATAATTCATAAACTTGGGAAAGCTAATGAATTAGAAAACTAAAATTTCATTCTAGGATTATTGAGTTGATTAGGGATAATTAACCCACCTAGAACCTAAAATCATGAGCATAATTTAGATCACAATTGGAAAATTGTAGGTTTTAAAACTTAGTGATTTTGGAAAGAATCATTTGAATGCATGTGTAGGTAAATTCAAGGCATCACTCAAAATTTAGTCCAATTGAACATTAGAACTCTAACCGGAGCCTATTTTTCATTAAAAATCTCATCTCTTGCATCTCCCCTCTTGTTTGCATTCTCCTCTCCCCTCATTTAAATTTAGTTATTTTCTTGAGTCTAGTCTTGTCTTTGCACACTTATCACATCAATTTATTTATTTACAATAGTAATTTGCACACTCATACATTGCACTAAAATAAGGAAAAATTGCTAAGACACTCATTCATTTAGGTTTAGCTAGTCCTCGTGGGATCGATACTTTAACTTATCACTTGTTGCTCTCGTCCGTGTATACTTGCACGTCGTAGAAGTGTCGGAGTCTTATTCTAATTTACATTAATTTAGGGCACTCGATATTTTCGCATCAATCATTGGAGCCCGTCACTGTAGGTCCATTAGGTCCCTTGGTTGGCTCCACCTGGGTTAAAAGAAGGGTTAATGTTTTGGTATGAAATTGAAGTGTTCAATTTCACTTTAAGGGCATTTATGTCATTTGTATGAGATATGAATGATATAATATATAGTTTAATGTGAATGAGATTCATAATAAACTATAGGTTAGCCGAATTGTTGAATTAGGGCTAATTGGAGAAATTAATTGAGAGAAATTAAATTGGATGTTATTTAATTTAATTAATCCACAATTATTGCAAATGAGATTTGCAATAAGAGATATGAGATATCTTATATTATGTGGTTATGCAAATGAGATTTGCATAACCTATAGTTGTGGTAAAGTGGTAATAATGTGGAGATATTAACTCCCTCATTCCACTATTTAAACCGTTTGCAAGAAGGGATTGGCAAGCTCTCTTCTCATTTTTTGTTTTTCACCAAAGAGAAGAAAAGAGAATTCTCTCTACTCTCTCATTTCTCCTTCCTCTCCAAAACACAAACAAGTTCCCACCAACTTCCCTTCTCCAAAAGAGAACAACCGAGAAGATCATTTGGTGGTGTTCGAGATCGATTTGTTGGAAGAATCCGTTGAGATCGAGTAGCACGAAGAGTTCGTGATCCGAGGAAGAAATTGTTATGTTTGTCTACAACAAGTAAGTAAAAACTCTACTTGCTGTAAATTTCTTCTTCTTTAAGCATGTTTAGCCTAGGTCTAAGTGTTAGATCAATTTTAATAAACACAAGTTGCATAATGATACTTCAACGATTCAATCATCTTCCGCTGCGTGGGATTCTTGGTTGGCTCAAATTGGACAAATTGAGGGTTTACAGTTTGGTGTGAATTTGAAGTCTTCAAATTCATTATTTGGGTATTTATGTCATTTATATGAGATATAGATGACATAATATATAGTTTGATGTGAATGAGATTCATAATAAACTATAGTATAGCCTAATTGATCAACCTCCCGAAAACAACCGAGAAGACCCTTTGGAGGTGTCTCCGTGTTCGGATCGAGGTTCGTGTTCGAGGAGATCGTTGGTCGAGAGAGATCGTGACCGAAGGAGAAAAGCGTTGAAAAAGAGTTCTTCAACAAGTAAGTATCTAATAATTCCTTACTGTTTTCTTCTCTTTTTTGCATGTTTAGCCTAGGATCTATGAGATAGGTTCGATTTTAAGATAGAATTACACAACGGATCAACGACGTTTCACAACGTCTTCCGCTGCGGGAATTCAAAATCCCTACAATTGGTATGAGAGCCAATCGTTGCTCTTAGTTGTGTATTCTGTGAATTCTTGAAATTAGGTCAGTAGCATTAATTTTCATGACATGAATGTTAATGGTTTGCAATTTTGGATGTTTTCGGTTTTTGGCACTTTTTAGATTTACATTAAAGTTGATGAGATCAATGTAAGGGCCCATTGTTTTGGGCATTTTTTAATGTAAATCGAGTTTGTAAGTCCGTGTCGTTCGTGGCAAGAGTTGTCGTGATGAAAACGGAGCAAAAACGGGTGATTTCGGTGAAAAACAGCAAAAGTTGTTTGCTGGAAGTTCATCAGCGTTGCGACGCCATCCATGCTGTTGCGGTGGCGTTGCAACGCCACAACGTTGAGAATGCTATGTGTGACGCTATACATAACAATGTTGCAATGCCGTGGCGTAGTGGTTCGTGGAGTGCGAAAAATTTGGGGACATGGTACGTGGTCGGCGGTTCGAGCCTGGGGTTATTCAATTGGCATTTTATTTTTTTTTATTATTTATTTCTTTGTAAATTTGTTTTTATAAATGTATTAATGTTAATTAATTTAATTTTATGTCCCTAGAGTGCCAAAAATCAGTCCAATAATGTTATTTAATTATTTTATGCACGAGATGTATGATTTAATTATTTCTATGTGCATAAAGTATGTCATATAGATTTAAAATCCCACCTTAAGTTAAACATTTCATGCATCATATTTATATTATAAGAGTTATAATATATAGTATGCATGATAGGATTATATTAGAAGAGTTATAATATAATGTTTGCATGATTTAATTTATTTAATATAAAGTGTTATATTTTTAAATTAAAAGCATGCTCATGCATTTAATTCATGTGATGAATGTATGTTATAGTATAGTATTATTCATGTGATGAATGATCAAGCACTATAACATACAAATGCATGTAACGTAAGTTAATTATTAGTTTTAAATTGTTTCGAACTTGAATAATTAGACTTAGGTTTTCTAGTTCTAAAAATATCCCATATTTAAGTTGACGCTTGCAGAACACCCCTACCTGGAAATTGACCTGGGAGTGAATTCGGTCCGGAGATTCTTAGGTTATATTCTCGTGAGTAGTTGTTAATTAAGAGTTAATTAATTTACTTACATAGACCTAAGTTAATAATGTGATTATAGACTTAGGCTAACCCAATATAAGAGTTATATTGGTAGACTTAGGTAAATTTTTGTCGGTTTATCTAGGTCAATCCTGAATATTTTAAAGTGCTGAGTGGGAGGAAATAAAGTGTATGAGATACATTTAATTTTCCATCCACAAATCTCCGTTAAGTTCGCATCGTGAGATCAATGCTCGGCCTCGTGGCGCAAATGGGAGCGTCCCCCTACAGGTGGCATTTGTATGGGTCAATATCAACGTGAATGGAGAGAGTACTTATAGTGAGTGGGAGAGGGATCTGTGAAAACGGGACCCACGGTCTCTTCTTTTGATTCACATCGTGAGACGCCTATGATCCGCCTGCTAGTTTGGCCTGGACCAGACAATCCCTTCGGAGGGCCTGATCATGGGAGTCGGAACACCGTGAATTCTCGAAAGGGATACAGTTTCTTGGTTGGTTTTCCTTCTTCGTTCACCCTTCGGTGGCTATTGTTTGGACGGATGCTTGGAACTTAAAGATTGAGGGTGACACTCACGGAATTCGTTAAGTGTTAATGAATTCGACTGAACAATGGTAATTGGACGCCTAATGGTATAAGAGTTATTATGGGATTAGGGTCTGACCGAGAAAGTCTCATCCTAGAGGAGGAGTGGGTTTGTCTACCCTACGGTGGCGGTCATTCTAAACCTTTAGGGTATCATTGCAAATTTTTTGAATGACATAGGGATCATAGGATAAAAATTTGCTAAAATCCGATTGGTTTTTCAAAAGTTTTTGCGAGACTAATACAAAGTTTTTCATTTTATTTCAGCAACAAAATGTCAAACGCTTTTAACGCTCCTTTAGCTTCCGTTAAGTTAGTCGGCGATAGTATTTCGTGGAAAAATAATATAGACACGATTTTTGTAAATGACGACCAAGAGTTCGCGCTCACTGAGGAGGATCCTCAGGTGCACGATTCAACAGTCCTATTCAACGATCTACAAACCTTTAAATCCTTGGTGCAAACTAGGGGACAGGAAGCTGAGGCATGTGTTGTCTTAAGACCTTTTCACAGGGGTTTGACCTCCGAGACTAAGTTTGTAGACTTTTCAGGCCCTAAAGGGAAGAAGGGGAAGTTGAAGGAAGTTAAGGTTGACCGCGCTGCCGCCCTAAAAGGCAAAGAAATCAAGGATGTTGCAAGAAAGTGTTTCTATTGCAACGGGGACGGACACCTGAAAAGGAGTTGTCCCAAATTCCTTGATGAAAAGAAGATGAAAGGTAAATGTGATTTACTTGTCACAAAACTTGTTTAGTGGAGAGTAATGACTCTGCTTCGATATTGGATTCAGGCGCCACTAACCACGTTTGCTCTTCTTTTCAAGGATTAAGTTCCTGGCAGCGGCTGCAAGAGGGTGAGATAACACTCAGTGTTGGATCCGGAGAAGTTGTCTCGCCTGCAGCAATAGGCACGGTGAACCTGTTCTTTGGCGGGAAGTACTTATTATTGGATAATATGTACATAGTTCCTGGGTTTACGAGAAACCTAGTTTCTATATCCTGCCTATTAGAACAAAATATTTCCGTTTCTTTCAAGAGCAATAAAGCGTTTATTTCTCGAAATGGAAATTTGATTTGTTCTGCTTCGCTTGAGAGAAATTTATATGTTTTGAACCCTAATTCAGTCAAAAGTGTTTTGAACACTGAATTGTTTAAAACAACTGAAATGCGAACTAAGAGATTAAAAGTTTCTCCAAAAGAAAGTGCCCATCTTTGGCATCTACGGTTAGGCCACATTAATCTCAATAGGATTGAGAGACTAGTGAAGAGTGGATTTCTAAGCGAGTTGGAAGAAAACTCTTTACCGGTATGTGAGTCATGCGTTGAAGGAAAAATGACCAAACGTCCTTTTAGTGGAAAAGGATATAGAGCCAAGGAGCCCCTTGAACTTATACATTCTGACCTCTGTGGTTCGATGAATGTTAAAGCACGAGGAGGTTACGAATACTTCGTATCTTTCATAGATGACTATTCAAGGTATGGGTACATTTACCTTATACATAGGAAGTCTGAAACACTTGAAAAGTTCAAGGAGTTCAAGACTGAGGTTGAGAACCTGTTAGGTAAAATGATTAAAACACTTCGATCGGATCGAGGTAGAGAGTATATGGACACTGAATTCCATGACTATATGATAGAACATGGAATTACGTCCCAACTCTCAGCACCCGATATGCCACAACATAATTGTGTATCAGAGAGGAGAAACAGAACCTTGTTGGACATGTTTCGATCGATGATGAGCTATGCTCGTCTCCCTAATTCTTTTTGGGGTTATGAAGTGGAGACTGCAGTTTACATTTTGAACACAGTTCCGTCGAAAAGTGTTTGTGAAACACCTTTCGAACTCTGGCATGGTCGTAAAACCAGTTTACGTCATTTCAGAATTTGGGGATGCCCGACCCATGTGTTGGTGTTAAACCCGAAAAAATTGGAACCCCGTTCAAAGTTGTGCCTTTTTGTAGGTTACCCAAAAGAGACTAGAGGTGGTTTTTTTTACGATCCTAAGGATAATAGGGTGTTTGTGTCGACAAACGCCACTTTCCTTGAGGAAAACCACATCATGGATCACTTACCAAGAAGTAAGATTGTGTTGAATGAAATGGACAGTTCATCAGCAAGAGTTGCTGATGGTGCTAGCACATCAACAAGTGTTGTTGATCCTAACTCGTCTAGTCAAGTACGTTCCCAAGAGTTGGGAATGCCTCGACGTAGTGGGAGGGCTGTGAGACAGTATGAACGTTACATGGGTTTAGCTGAAACCCATGTCGTCACTCCTGATGATGACTGTGAGGATCCATTGACATATAATTAGGCAATGACAGACGTTGACAAAGACGAATGGATCAAAGCTATGGACCAGGAAATGGAGTCGATGTACTTCAATTTCGTCTGGGAGCTTGTAGACCAACCGGATGTGGTTAAACCTATTGGTTTCAACAGGGAAGGTGCAGGCCTTCAAAGCACGACTAGTGGCAAAGGATTTTACCTAGGTTGAAAGGGTTGACTATGAGGAAACCTTTTCTCCTGTTGCCATGGTAAAGTCGATCATGATCCTTCCGGCCATTGCCGCATATTATGACTATGAAGTATGGCATATGGATGTTAAGACAGTCTTTCTGAATGACAATCTTGATGGAACCATCTACATGGACTAGCCCAAGGGGCTCATTGCCCAAGGCCAAGACCAAAAGGTTTGTCAGCTTCATAGGTTTATTTATGAACTGAAACAAGCCTCGAGGTCTTGGAATATAAGGTTTGATGAGGTGATCAAATCTTATGGCTTTGATCAGAATGTTGACGAGCCTTGTGTCTACGAGAAAATCGTCAACAACACTGTCGCATTTCTGATATTATATGTGGATGATATCCTGCTAATTGGGAATCAGGTAGGATTTCATACTGACATTAAGAAATGGGTGGCTTCGCAATTCCAAATGAAAGATTTGGGAGAGACTCAGTATGTTCTAGCTATCTAGATAGTCCGGAACCGGAAGAACAAAATACTAACCATGTCTCAGGCATCTTATATTGACAAGATGTTGTCTAGATATAAGATGCAGAACTCCAAGAAGGGCTTGCTGCCTTTCAGGCATGGGGTTCACCTCTCTAAGGATCAATGTCCTAAGACACCTCAAGAGGTTGAGGATATGAGACGAATCCCCTATGCTTCAGCTGTAGGGAGCCTCATGTATCCCATGTTGTGTACTAGGCCAGACATCTGTTATGCAGTTGGGATTGTCAGTAGGTATCAATTCAATCCAGGATTAGATCACTGGACAACCGTATTTTGTGACAACATTGGTGCAGTAGACAACTCGAGAGAACCTCGGAGTCATGAGAGGGGCAAGCACATTGAGCGAAAGTATCACCTGATATGGGAGATTATGCACCGCGGAGACGTGACAGTCATGCAGATAGCGTCGGAGCACAACGTTTCTGATCCATTTACAAAGGCCCTCACGGCTAAGGTGTTTGAGGGTCACGTAGAGAGTCTAGGTCTTCGAGTGCTTCCTGACTAGGGCAAGTGGGAGTATTGTAAAGGGTATTCAATGCCCTAGTTTATTGTATTTTTACTGTACATTTGAGAAATGTATTTTGTACTCCACTAGCTTAGTCCAAGTGGGAGTTTGTTGGGATGTATGTCCTAATCTCGTATATGTTTGTAATATTCATTATTGAAATAAATAAGAGTTATTTTTTTATTACTTTTTGTCTCGCATATTTACAAACTTTATCCAATAAACTAAGCTCAAGGGTCATTGAATTATGAGAGAACTAGAACTTGAACGGTGTGTAGTGGACACACATGGAGGATCACGTTCGAGTTAATGACCTGAACGGTCTACAGTATATGGATAGGGTTGGAGACCTAATCCTGGAAACGCTGTGGATGCGGCCCGCTTTGTAATAGATACAAACAAGGTGTTCCAACTCGTTCATATGGTTGACATTCGAGTGGGGACATCCTGTGCAATGAGATTGTACAAGACCTGACCGTGAATTATTAGACCTACTGATGTAACACCGTTAATAGTATAGGACTTATTACTTCGTAGATGACCATTAGTGACTCGACCTGAATCCTGAGCGTGTTACAAACTCCTGTCTACGGGGGTCTGTCCTTTGACTAGTACGGGTGAGGGTGGTCACAGTTACTCGTCCAATATGCCTATCTTCTCAAGGACAGGACGAAGTAGGGGGCTAAGAACTTAACTATGCGAGATGGAATTCACTCGTTCCCGCATTTAGGGAAACTAGAGGGGTTGTTCCCTTAAGTGTTGTCTTTAGGGCTTGGACAACGGGCACCCACCCTCTCACTGGCCCGAGAGGGGTGTTGTGTATGGTTGGACCATTACAACGTTGTTGTTCATTAGAGGAGCAATGGGGACTTAAGGAGCAAGAAGTAGACACAGGGGTAAAACGGTAATTTGACCCAACAGTGTCTACGAACAACCTGTGAAGGGTCGACTCATGGGCATTGGTTATATCAGTGGACACAAGTTATCTTACACTGACGGGAGTGCAACTATGAGCTTTAGTGGAGTGTTACCGTAGCTAATGAATGTTGATTAACCGGGTCAAAGAGTTTGATATGTTAATCTCGGATCATTGGAGCTCGTCACTGTAGGTCCATAAGGTCCATCAGTTGACTCAAATTTGATTAATAGAAGGTTAACATTTTTGGTGTGAATTTGAAGTGTTTAAGTTGACTAAAGGGTAATTATGTCATTTATATGAGATATGAATGATATATTATATAGTTTAATGTGAATGAGATTCATAATAAACTATAGGTTAGCCTAATTGTTGAATTAGGGCTAACTTGGAGAAATTAGATTGAGAGAAATTAAATTGAATGTGATTCAATTTAAAAATCCACACTAATATAAATGTGATTTGTAAAATGAGATATGAGATATCTTATTATATGTGGTTATGAAAATATGATTTGCATAACCTATGGTTGTGGTAAAATGGTAAATAGGTGGAGATTTCATCTCCACCTATTACCATTATATAAACCCCTTTCCAAGAAGGGTTGACGAAGGATTTGCTCATTTTTGGATTTCTCACCAAAAAGCAAATTGAATTCTCTCTCAAACTCAAATCTCTCTCAAATTATCCTCCCTTCACCAAAAACAAGGAATCCCACAATTCTCCTTCTACCTAAAGTAGAACAATCGAGAAATCGAGTGAGGTGTCTGTTCGTTGGGATTGTTCGAAGAGTTCGAGATCGTTGAGAAGAACACGAAGAGTTCGTGATCATAGGAAGGAAATTTGAATACGGTCTTCAACAAGTAAGTGATTCTTCCTTGCTGTTTTTCTTTCTATTTTGCATGTTTAGCCTAATTCTATTAGATAGTTTGATTTTAACCAAACAAATTGCATAACGATACCATGAGGATTGGATTGTTTTCCGCTATGCAGGGATTTTCACTCCCTTCAATTGGTATCAGAGCCAATCGTTGGCTTCTTTTTGTGAATTTGTTTTGCCAAAATTAGGTGGGTTATTACTTCGATTTATGAGATAAATTGTGGTTTGCAAAATGGTTGTTTTCGGTATTGGCACTTTGTTTTAGACTTACATTATGTTGATTAGATCAATGTAAAGGCCCGGTATTTTAGGCATTTTTAATGTAAATGAGTCTGTAAGTCCGTGTCATTCGTGGCATGAGATGCTGTGAAGAAATCGGAGCGAAAAGGGACGAGAAACGATGAAGAACAACAAGAGGAGCTTGTTGTTCTGTCGACGACGTTGAGACGTTGTTCATCGGCGTCTCAACGCTGCCATCGTGGGAGTAAGGCGCGCTGCAGGACAGCGTTGCATTAAGTTGCAACGCTGCTGGCGTTGGGAACGCTGGACGCTTCAGCGTTGCAACGCTGCAAGCGTTAGTGGGCAGTTCGCGAGGCTGAAGCGTTGAACGTGGGCAGTTTCTCCATTTCTCAAACGTGGGAAATCTATTAGTTTTATTTAATTATTTTTTTCTTTTATAAAATGTAATTCTTTATTTAATTTAATTTATTTTATTAATTAATATTAATAAGATTGTTATATTAATGTTAATTAATTAAATAAATGCCCCTAAGTGCCAAAACCGATCCATTTTTGCTATTTAATTATTTTATGCATGATATGTATATTTAATTTTTTCTATGTGCATAATGTACGTCATATAGATTTAAAAATCTCACCTTGGGTTAAACATTTCATGCATCATTTTATATTATAAGTGTTATAATATATAGTATGTATGATAGGTTATATTATAAGTGTTATAATATAATTAAGTGCATGTTTTAATTTATTTAATATAAGAGTTATATTTCTTAGATTAAAAGTATGTCCATGCATTTAATTTTATGTGATGAATATTATGTTATAGTATAGTTATTCATGTGATGAATGATCAAACACTATAACATAGAAATGCATGTAACCTAAGTTAATTATTAGTTTTAAAGTGTTTAGAACTTGAATAATTAGACTTATGTTTTCTAATTCTAATAAAATTAGAATTAGGAAATCAAATTATGACCTTTGAATGGTGACTGATAAGTAACTCTGTCTAAGGAAGGTTTTGTCTAAGGCTGGGGTATTTAAGTTGACGCTTGCGGAACACCCCTAACTCGAAACCGACCTGGGATTGAATTCGGTCCGGAGATTCTTAGGTTATATTCTCGTGAGTAAAGTGAGTGTCGTTAATTAAGAGTTAATTAATTTACTCACATAGACCTAAGTTAATAATGTGATTATCCACTTAGGCTAATCCAATATAAGAGTTATATTGGTAGACTTAGGTAAATTTTAGCCGGTTTATCTAGGTCAATCCCGATTAGTTTAAAGTATTGAGTGGGAGGAAATAAAGTGTATGAGATTGATGCAAAAAATTGTCAGGTGTCCTAAACTAATGCAACTAGGATGAGACTCTGACTCTCCTTTGACGTGCAAGTATACACGGTCAGTGCAGCAAGTGATAAGAAAAGTATCGATCCCACGAGGACTAGTAGAATCTAAATCAATGAGTGTCCTAGAAATTTGTCTCCTATTTATTTTTGGTGCAATGCATGGGCATGCAAGTTTTTGTTAAGAATAAATGAATGCAAAAATAGGAATTCGATTGTTTTGTTGTTTGAATGAGTTAAATATAATTAAGACTAATGCAATAAATCAAAATATGTGAAAACATTAAACATAAACTAAACGAGAGAAAACTGGAAGAGATAGGCTAGGGTTAAGTTGAAGTTTCATGTAAAATTAGAATAACAAATATGTGGTTGATGCCTTGAATTTACCTTCACACGTGATCAAGTGATTTTTTTCCAAAATCACTAAATTTTAAGACCAACAATTTCCCAATTGAGATCTAAATTATGCTCATAACTTTTAGGTTCTAGGTGGATTAATTATCCCTAATTAACTCATGATCCTAGAATGAAATTCTAATTTCCTAACTCACTAGCTTTTCCAAGTTCGTGAATTTAAAGAGAAGTTAAAGTGGCCAAATTTTAACCCTCATGCATCGTTGTAAACATTAAAATCTCATAAATTCAACTATGACATCAACCATTAATTTATTACAATTTATACATTGAAGAACAACTTAACCCGTGCCTAGGAGAATTTAGCTCATGATTGGAGTCAAATTACACATCCTTAAGTTGAGCATGCTTTCACCAATCAAGAGATTTATATATAGAGAGCAGCACAAAACAGCCACACAATTTGTCTAACAGTGAGCAATTTGACTTCTAATCAGTGTAAAACAACCCAACAAAGCAGTGTTAAATTTGCAAGAATGATAAGCAATAGCACTACAAAGTAAGGAATAGTTACACAGCAGGTAGCTTGTTTGTTATTGCTTCAGCAATTGCCTAGCAAAACACCTCAACTTTGGTCTAAGGCAGGATACTTTGCTTCAGCAACTGCCTCAGTTGACCTCAACACCGATCTGCCAATTGCTTCAGCAAATGGCTTATCGGATTATGTTCTTCACAGCTTACCACGCTATTGCTTCAAAGAATAATCGGCCTCTCCATTTACTTTGCTTCAAAGCAACTTGCAAGCAGCAACAACAATGCCCAGTGTCCCCACGGCTTTGCTTCAGCAAACGCGAGCAGCAGCAGCAACACCTCCAATCGTCCACGGCTTTGCTTCAGCAAATGCGAGCAGCAACAGCGCCCAGTGTCCCCACGGCTTTGCTTCAGCAAATGCGAGCAACAGCAGCAGTCTCCAGACGTCCACGGCCTTGCTTTCCGATTGCTTCAGCAATACGATGGGTTAGCTCTCCCGATGCCGCCCCTCGCAATTGCTATAGCAAATGTTCGGTGCCTTCCTCCGACTAGTTTAGCACAGATTTGAGATGGCTCTTTTGATGCCCTCCCGAATCCTTTCTCCCGAATTTGCTGTAGCAATTCTCACCTCTCGGACTGCCTCCCACGATTGCTTCAGCAATCTTTTTTTTCGATTTCCTCTCTACGACAAAACTCCACACCGCAGACTCCCCATCTCTTCTCCTTTTATTTTCTCCTTTTCCTATTCTCACAAGGAGATGTTGCCCTAGTTGGATAATTACGAAAAGGCCATTTAGGGTATAAAGACCATTTTGCC
Organism: Trichosanthes cucumerina; assembly: GCA_036507285.1. NCBI lineage: Eukaryota > Viridiplantae > Streptophyta > Magnoliopsida > Cucurbitales > Cucurbitaceae > Trichosanthes > Trichosanthes cucumerina. The sequence goes on along the minus strand of CM071835.1, from coordinate 76,050,829 downwards.
CTTCGGGTAAAATGTCTAAAATGCCCTTATGGGTTTTTTTGTAATTTTTTTCTTTACACATCTCCCCGCATACTGAAAAAAATCCTCATACATCATTATCAATCATAAATCAAACTAAATATGTAAAAGTTAAGAAAAATTTCAAATTGCGGTCTTTAATTACTTGTTAGCTAATTTCTTTAAATTTCTTAAATTAAAGCACAAAATCATGAAAATTAATTCTTTTAGAACCTAATGCTTAAATTCAAGATTTTCAACTAACATTCATAATTTAGGGATAGAATAACATGAAGGTCAATGAATTCTATCCAATTGAAGTTGATTAATCACTGAAATTCTAGTAAAATAACTCTCCTATGGCGAGTTATCAAACCCCCAAACTTGAACTACTCATTGTCCTCAATGAGTTCTATTCCCTAAAAATTTTAAAGACCTTCCAAGACTCAATTGGGTTAACTGAACAAGAGTTAAAGACTTATGCTCTAAGTTGCAAGTTACTATTCATTCAATGCTTTCTAAGTGGTTCATCCAGAGCTTCCTACATAACACTTATGTCTTAGTACCAAGAGCAAACCAACTAGGATCTAGCACCTATCCTCAATCTCAATCACTATAGTCATAATCATTCAAATTAGGCAACCCATAGTTAAAGATAAGTCACAATCCAAAACTCGCATGTCTTCAAATTCATGATCATTCCTTTTTATTTTATTTTATATATATATATTTTTTTAAAAACAAATATGTACATTACCCCTCCATTTCCTTAAACACAACTTAGGGCTAGTTTTGTTTTGTTTTTTTTTTTTTTTTTCCGACTCTCCCGTAGTTCTTAGAATGGCACACGTGGTTAGCGCAGCGCATCTAAGCAATGGGGTTCTCCCGTAGTTCCTAGAATGGCACACGTGGTTAGCGCAGCGCATCTAAGCAATGGGTACAGGCTTCTCGCTTGATACCTTCGCTCCAAGAGGTCAGCATGGTTAGTGCCCAGACCCCCTGACATCGAGCACCAAGTAGCTTGAACTGACTCTAAATAACGAAATGAATAACATATATTTGGTCTAGCCTAATGAAGTTTTAGGGAAATGAAAGGTTTGCACACTCTTTCTTTCTTTCACTTATTTTTTTCTCTTTTTTTTTTTTTAAAAAAAAAAAAAACAAAGAATTTACCTTTCCCCCCAAACTTAGAGTACTCAATGTCCTCATTGAGTTAGGGAGGTCGAGTAACTCCCCCAAACTTGAAATGATCACAAAATCAAAGTTTACTAATTTTGGGGAGCTGTTAAATGATGTATGGGTTACCTAACTTGTCATGGCTTCTAGTTTTCGAATTTTTTGGCCTAGGAGTTGGATCCTAACTGGTTTGATTGACATACTAAACATAAGTTCACTAAAAAAAACCCTTATGATAAACTTGACCTCGAGAAACACCAAACAAGATAACATACCCTTGGCTCAAACACAAGCAACAACTCCTATTGTTATTCCCCCTAGGATTTTTTTCTTAACTTTTCAATTTTTAATGAGTTTCACACCAAGTTTCTACAGAAGACAACATACTTTTTACCATTAAAAACATGCAGAAACTTAGTTTTTTTTTTCGAAAGGATTAACAACCATTTTTCTTATTTTATTTGCTTAAACATAGTGAATCAACTACCTACATCATGCAAAACCAAGATTATGAAAATCAGCAACGAAATATGGATTTCAGTAGTCAAAACAGGGCATTTAGAAGTCTTTAAGCAAGTAAATATCAAAGAATTCTCAGCAGAAACCATTACAACCAACAAAACCAACACATGCTTATAAAAGGGAAATAAATCAACAAATTGCAATTATAAAGGAAAAGACAACAAGCAAAACCATTCAAAATGCTAAAGAGAAAAGGGAACAGGGCCTCCCTCTTTTGCTCTAGTAGTCATCCTCCTCGTTTTCCTCTTCTTGGGCTTCCTCCTCCTCCACGTTGTTCATCTCATCTTCTTCATCATCACCCGACTGCATCCAAGGCTGCAAAATGGAGTGGGGAAATTCAGGGAAATTTGGGTAGGGGTTTGGAAAATTGGCTTGCATAGCGGCTCGGTGGGCTAAATCTCTCTCCTGGGCATACTTCCAATAACAATGTGATTGATCTTGCATATGGTGCATCATGCTCATCATCACATTGTTTTGGTGTATGAGTTGGTCCATACCTACCATTAACCCCATCCCTTTATTTGAACCAACTTGGGTGTGATGGTCCATAATGGTGTCTAAAGGCCCGCTTAGCTAAGATTTTATCCTCCCAAATATAATAAGGAACCCAACCCTAATGCAAAGAGAGAGGTTACTAAACTAGGGAAGAAGATTTTTCCACTCTTTTCTTTGCACACCCTTCCATTTCCCTAGCTACTAGGTTTCCTACATCGATTTGCAATTCTGAGAGGATGGCATAAAGAAGCATGATTCGACTCCTCGAGACCGTTGAATCATGCGAAGTGGGCATGAGATTCAACTTCACGAAAGGAAGCCACATGTGTGCTTCAGGAGCTAAATAGGAAGCTAACATAGTCCTCGCTCCCGTTGAGCTTACCATCCATTTTGCCCCATTGATCCCTACCGTTCTTAGGGCGGCATTCATTTGAGTGTCGGATGGGGCCATTAACAACTCGTTTGTCCTACCATAAAGTTGGCAAGGCAATTCAAGCATGGAGTTAATTGTATCCGTGTCCCAATGAACATATCTACCCCTTTACTATGGATACCCTCTCCTCTAGATAGATGTTCGCATAGAACTCCCTAACTATGGTGGGGATGGCGGCCTCAGGTTCTTTACAAAATGTTTCCCAACCTAGATTTGCAATATTTTGGGATAGGAAAGGAGGAATCTCTCTTGAGCTTAGGTTGAAGCCTCTCTCTAGCAAAAGAGCTCTTTTCTTCAACTTCTCATATTTTGTTCTTGCTCTTTCACTGATAAATCTCTCAGGATATCTTCCTCACACAATACCTCCTTCATCACTTGGGATTGTTTTCCCTAGTATACCCTTTCTTCTTCTTTTCCTTCTTCTCTTTGGACTTAGGTGCCGGTGGTTCAGGGGCCTCCAAAGGATATGCATCCTTTAAGGGCCATTCACTAACCACTTGCTTTCCTTTACTCCGCGAGGAAGAGGAGGAATGGGTGGACGATCTAGGATTGGATTGGCTCACTTCTACCATTGCACTCTTCAATTTTTCGGCCTCTTTCTTGCTTTTGCTTCTTCAGAGCCACATGATTAAATATGAAGCAAAAGAGAGAAAGGTACTAGAAAAATTCTAAGGAATGGACAAAGAAGCTTCCTAAGCTAAGAAAGATTCTCGCTAAGCTAGATTTGGATCTAGATTGGTTTCTCCTAACTCAAGTCATTTTTAGGTTCTAAGTCTAGGATTCCCTTTACGACTAATCCCCAAAGCAACTTCTTTTTTTTTTTTTCTTTTCCTTTTTCCCACTAACTCCTATCCTTTATCCAACTACTTAACCTAAAGGGCAGAAACATAACCTAAAATAGGTCAACTCAACAAAACAAAAAGGAAAGCATATAGTCAACATTTAAACAAAAGGAAAGCATGATTAAATTGTATTTAATTCAACATATCTGAAATGAACAATCATGCTTGGTGATCGAGCAAGAGGAGAAGGAATTCTTACCTCTAACCTTTTGTATGCTTCAATTCTACATCCTAACGACACTTAATCAAAGATTAACTATATGTGATAAAACAAAGAGCAAAACATGAAATAACTGGATCAAGAATCATATGAACAACTAAATCTCCTATCATGCATAGACACGAATAAAAAGGAAAAAAAATAAAACAACCTAGCTAAGCTCTTTTTTTTTTATTTTTTTTTTTTATAGAAGGGTTCACTACACTTCATTATCACTCAACTTCCATGTGGACATGTTCCTTTGGAAGTCTTCACCCCAATAGTGTTTCAAACGTTGCCCATTAACAAGAAACTCTCTTCCATCCTGCTCACATCGAAGCTTAATAGCCCCGTAGGAGAGAGTTTCGATCACTGTAAAGGGGCCTGACCATCTAGACCTAAGCTTACCAGGAAAAAGTTTAAGGCGGGAATTGAATAATAAAACTCTTTGGCCTGCTTCAAAAGTCTTTGGAATGAGTCTCCTATCATGCCAAGCTTTAGTTCTTTCTTTGTAAAGCTTTGCATTCTCATAAGAAAATCTTCTAAACTCATCCAAATCATTCAATTGAAGTAGCCTCGGATCTCCGCACATGCAATTAGATTTAGATTGAGTTCCTTTAAGGCCCAGAATGCCTTATGCTCTAATTCTAAGGGTAGGTGACAAGCCTTACCAAACACAAGTCTATAAGGGGACATTCCAATGGGGGTTTTAAAGGCGGTCCTATACGCCCACAAGGCTTCATCCAGCCTGACGGACCAATCCTTTCTTTGAGGTTTTACAACCTTCTCAAGGATTCCTTTAATCTCCCTATTGGACACTTCAGCTTGTCCATTAGCTTGTGGATGGTACGGGGTGGAGATTCTATGCTTTACATTATACTTGGCCAGGAGGGTATTCATTGCCTTATTAACAAAATGAGAGCCCTCATCACTGATTAAGACTCTAGGGGTCCCAAATCTCGTGAATATGTGCCTATGCAAGAATCTGACCACTGTTTTGGCGTCATTATTCGGGCACGCCATGGCTTCTACCCACTTAGAGACATAATCTACTGCCACTAAGATATACAAATTCCCCTTAGAGGGAGGAAAAGGGCCCATGAAATCAATCCCCCAAACATCAAAGAGCTCCACCTCTAAGATGTATGTCAAGGGCATTTCCTCTCTCTTTCCTATATTACCCTCCTCCTCGCATGTATCACATGTCTTGCTAAAAACATAGGCATCCTTAAAGACAGATGGCCAATAATAGCTGATCGGAATACCTTTGTCATGAGCCTTTGGCCACCAAAATGGCCTCCATAAGGGGACGAATGACAATGCTCGAGAATAGATGGTATCTCGCTTTCGGTCACACATCTCCTAATCATACCATCTACACACTGTCTATATAAACATGGATCGTCCCACAGAAAAAATTTGGAGTCATGCAAGAATCTCTTTTTCATTGTCTTTGAAAATCGTGGGGAAGGATATTGCAAGCCAAGTAATTGGCATAGTCCATGAACCAAGGGGTTGGTATTTTGGACCTCACCAACTAACAAGAGTTGCTCATCGTGAAGTCATCCCTTATGTGGGAGTGTGAGGGTAAAGGCTCGAGTTCTCAATCCTAGACAAATGGTCCGCCACCACATTCTCTCAACCCTTTTTATCCTTGATTTCCACTTCAAACTCCTGCGAAGTAATACCCATCTAATCAATCTTGGTTTGGCATCTTTCTTTGCCAACAAATACCTAATGGCGGCATGATCTCATGTAGACTACCACCTTAGTACCAACCGGATATGGTCTAAACTTTTCAAAAGCAAAGACTATCGCTAACAACTCCTTTTCGGTGAGTTGTGTAGTTCATCCGAGCTTCATTTAAAGTTTTACTCGCATAATAAATTGGATGTATTACCTTCTCTTGCCTTTGTCCTAGCATAACACCCACAAAGATAGTCACTTGCATCACACATCAACTCGAATGGCGCTTTCAATCGGTGAAGACATAATAGGTGCAAAGACTAGGGTCATCTTGAGGACATTAAAGGCATGGAGACACTCCTCACTAAATATAAAGGGCTTGTTGACTTCGGGAGAGAGCACAATGGTTTTGAGATTTTGAAAATTCTTTGATGAATCTTCTATAGAACCCCGCATGTCCAAGGAAACTTCTCACTCCCTTGACATTTGTGGGCGGTTCCAATTTCTCAATAATCTCAATCTTCGCCCTATCTACTTCTATCCCCTGCATGATATCTTATGCCCTAACACAATCCCTCTCTAACCATGAAGTGACACTTTTCCCAATTTAGAACTAGGTGTGTCTCTTCACAACATTCAAGTACTTTCCCCAAATTCTCTAAGCAAACCTCAAATGAGTTTCCAAAGACCGAGAAGTCATCCATGAAAACCTCCATGATGTCCTCTACATAGTCGAGAAAATCGCCATCATGCACCTTTGAAAGTCGCGGGGAGCATTACATAGTCCAAATGGCATCCTTCGAAAAGCAAAGGTGCCATATGGACATGTAAATGTTGTTTTCTCTTGGTCTTGTGGTGCAATGGTTATTTGGTTATAACCACTCAGTAACCATCAAGGAAACAATAAAAAGCTTGACCTGCCAGTTTGTCCAACATTTGATCTATGAACGGGAGAGGAAAATGGTCTTTCCCGGTGGCCTTGTTTAGCCTCCTATAGTCCATACTGAGACTCTCCAACCGCTCACTACCCTAGAAGGAATGATTTCATTGGCTTCATTTATAATTCTTGCCATCCCTCCCTTTTTGGGAACACATTGGATCGACTAACCCAATTGCTATCCGCTATGGGGTAGATAATTCCACATCCAACCATTTAATGACTTCTTTCTTCACCACTTCTTTCATGGTCAAGGTTAAGTCTTCTCTGGGGCTCTATGGATCTGAAAGTCCCTTCCTCTAAGGTAATCTTGTGCATGCAATAAGAAGGACTAATCCCTTGAATGTCAGCAAGAGTCCATCCTATGGCCTTCTTGTGTTGCTTAAGGACATTAAGCAACAACTGTTCGTCCTTAGGGGGTAGACTTGCTGATATGATAATGGGGAGAGTTTCCTTATCGCCCAAGAATGCATACTTTAAGTGCTGGGGTAAAGGTTTAAGTTCTAGTGTTGGGGGTTCTTGAACTGAGGGTATCATAGAAGGTCTCTCTCCTTCCTTCAAATCTAATGACTCAAAGATTTTTCTGAACTTTGCTATTTCTGCTAGTTCTTCCAAACCACAGGTCAACTCTTCTATTCCCGACTTCTCTAACTCACTTTCTCTCGATCTCCAAATCTCATCTCATGGATTCCCTTCAATTCTTCATCAAGCGGTTTCTGAAATAACTCCATCTAAAACATGAATTACGTAACAACTTTCCGTCCCATTTGGATACCTCATCAGTATCATAGATGCTAAATGGACCTCTTGATCATTCATTCTCACTTAATGGTCCTCTGCATGAACATCTATCACGAGTTCTACCTGCTTTCGTGAAAGGTCGCCTAGGATAATAGGAACATCCTTGTCGACTTCATAATCCAGGATGATAAAATCCACCGGGAATATGAATTTATCCACTGGACCGGGATGTCCTCTATTTTTCCTTCGTGGTAGGCTATGGATCTATCTCGCTAGCTGCAGGGTCACCGTGGTGGGCCTCGCCTCCCAATGCCTAATCCCTTATAAATAGAGAGAGGCATCAAGTTGATGCTAGCTCCTAAATCACATAACGCCTCCCTAACTGTCTTCCACCAATAGACACAGGTATGGTAAAAGATCCGGGATCCTTCTCCTTATGGGGTATCCTATTTCGAACACCGCACTACACTCCTCACTCAACGATACCACTTTGAACTCTTGGAACTTCTCTTTTTAATGTATGTCCTTGAGAAACTTCAAGTAGTTGGGCATTTGCTTCAACGCATCAATCGGTGGTATGTTGATATGGACCTCCTTTAGCATATCCAGAATTTTTCAAAATGGGCTTCCTTCTTCCTGCTTCCTCTTGATCTTTGAGGATAAGGTGGTGGGGTGGTTTGAACTCGAGCAATTTGCTATTGTTGTTTCCTTGGAAGTTGAGGCTTGTTGAGATTCTGGTTTATCCTCAATCCCATCGGTTCCCCGATGTTTTGGATCTACCATTTCCTCATCTTGCCCTTCCTCATCAACAGTCGTCGGTTCGCTCATCTCTCCGGGTTTCCTCACAGCTACCCTCTCCTAAAATTCTCCCACTCCTTAATTCTCTTTGCTAGAACATGTTCTTTCCCATCTCTCTTTGGGATTTACGTATGCAGGAGCGCGTGCCTAGTGGCCTTGCCTTTAGCTCATTTGCTAATTGGCCAACTTGCATTTCAAGATTTCTTATAGAAGCTTGTTGATTATGAATAATAGCATCATTATGAGCTATGTATTCTTTGAACAAACTTTCTAGAGAATCACCCGAAACTTCTTTGGGAGGGTGTAGCCTTACATTGTGGTTGAAGGCGAGTTCGATTCCCATAATTCGATACCCTTGATTCCTAAAACCAGGTGGTTGATTCACTCTATTTTGCATTTGAGGGCTTGGGCATTGTCTTTGCTTTGGCCTCCCAAGATAGATTTGGGTGATTCCTCCATCACGGGTTATAGGTGCTCGAATATGGGTTATTCCTAGATTGACCACTGGTTTGAGTTTCCTACATAATGCATCGATGCAGGGTTACTAGGGCAGAACTCAAAAGTGTGTCCTTCACCACAGTAGACACAGGATTCTAAACTCTCTTGAGGTGCAAAAGATGGGGTTGGAGCATTGGAAGAGATTTGGTTCACGTTACCCACAGTCAAATTCTTCAACATGGAAGCCATGGAAGAGATTTGAGCATTTATTGAGTTCAACGTGTCCAACTCAAGGACTCCTTTTGCTTTTCCCACCGAAGTTCTCCTCACATCCGCCCACTGACAATTGTTGGATGAGATCCTCTCTAATATCTCGTAGGCCTCATTGTAAGTTTTGGCCAACAAAGCTCCATTAGCAGAGGCATCCACTACTTGCTTAGTGGAGGTGTTCAAACCATGGTAGAATGTCTCCATTTGGATGCAGTGAGGCAATCCATGGTGGGGACATTTACGCAAAAGATCCTTAAACCTCTCCCAGGCCTCGCTCAGGGTTTCATCATCAAACTGTTGGAAAGCTACAATTTCATTCCTAAATCTTGCATTCCTAGTGGGTGGGAAATATTTTATTAGGAATTTCTCTGCCAAGGAGTTCCAGAATCTACCAGACTGCGGAGCGAATTCAACCAGTTCTTTGCAGCATCCCTGAGGGAATAAGGAAATAAGCTCAATCTAATGGCGTCACTAGAGACTCCTGGCATGATGAAGGAATCACTTACTCCCGTAAATGACTTCAAATGGAGATGGGGTCCTCACCGGTAAGCCATGGAATTGCCCAATCGTTTGGAGCATTTGAAACATAACCGGTTTTAGCTCAAAAGAAGTAGCTTGTATAATGTGTCCGATTATCCACGGATTCAGTTCATCCACTAAGGGGTTGGCATAGGTCCTAATGGCTCGCTCTCTGGTCATTGGCTAGCTCTATCACATTGGTAGGACCCCTATTTGGAAGGTTAAAGAGTGGATTGTCTCTAACATCTTGGGGTGCTCTAGGGTTATGGTGTTGGGCTAGAGGATCTATAGGGTCTCTAGGATTATTCTGATTAGCCATGGCTAATTTTTGCTCTCTCAACCGCTTCCTAAAGGTTCTATCTATTTCGGGGTCAAAATCAAACTCTAACTGACGACGCACATTCATAAACTATCCTCAAGTACCTGAAATGCAGAAAAACCCAACTCAAGCAATATTATGAAAAAGAAACTAATCCTAAAAAAAAAAAAAAAAGTAAAGAAAATTTCACAGAACTCACAGATAAGATTCAAAGCTAGTCCCCGGCAACGGCGCCAAAAACTTGATGCAAAAAATTGTCAGGTGTCCTAAACTAATGCAACTAGGATGAGACTCTGACTCTCCTTTGACGTGCAAGTATACACTGGTCAAGTCAAACAAGTGATAAGAAAAGTATCGATCCCACGAGGACTAGTAGAATCTAAATCAATGAGTGTCCTAGAAATTTGTCTCCTATTTATTTTTGGTGCAATGCATGGGCATGCAAGTTTTTGTTAAGAATAAATGAATGCAAAAATAGGAATTCGATTGTTTTGTTGTTTGAATGAGTTAAATATAATTAAGACTAATGCAATAAATCAAAATATGTGAAAACATTAAACATAAACTAAACGAGAGAAAACTGGGGCTTTTAGATTAAGAGATAGGCTAGGGTTAAGTTGAAGTTTCATGTAAAATTAGAATAACAAATATGTGGTTGATGCCTTGAATTTACCTTCACACGTGATCAAGTGAATTTTTTCCAAAATCACTAAATTTTAAGACCAACAATTTCCCAATTGAGATCTAAATTATGCTCATAACTTTTAGGTTCTAGGTGGATTAATTATCCCTAATTAACTCATGATCCTAGAATGAAATTCTAATTTCCTAACTCACTAGCTTTTCCAAGTTCGTGAATTTAAAGAGAAGTTAAAGTGGCCAAATTTTAACCCTCATGCATCGTTGTAAACATTAAAATCTCATAAATTCAACTATGACATCAACCATTAATTTATTACAATTTATACATTGAAGAACAACTTAACCCGTGCCTAGGAGAATTTAGCTCATGATTGGAGTCAAATTACACATCCTTAAGTTGAGCATGCTTTCACCAATCAAGAGATTTATATATAGAGAGCGACCAAAACAAATGCCACAATTTGTCTAACAAAGAGCAATTTGACTTCTAATCGTGGTGTAAAACAACCAACAACAAAGCGATGTTAAATTTGCAAGAATGATAAGCAATAGCACTACAAAGTAAGGAATAGTTACACAAATAGTAGCTTGTTTGTTATTGCTTTCAAAATTGCCTAGCAAAACACCTCAACTTTGGTCTAAGGCAGGATACTTTGCTTCAGCAACTGCCTCAGTTGACCTCAACACCGATCTGCCAATTGCTTCAGCAAATGGCTTATCGGATTATGTTCTTCACAGCTTACCACGCTATTGCTTCAAAGAATAATCGGCCTCTGGTTACTTTTGCTTTCAAAGAACTTGCAAGCAAAGAACAACAATGCCCGGTGTCCCCACGGCTTTGCTTTCAAAGAAACGCGAGCGGCGCGAAGAACACCTCCAATCGTCCACGGCTTTGCCCGAGAAATGCGAGCGAAGAATAACGGCGCCCGGTGTCCCCACGGCTTTGCTTCAAAGAATGCGAGCAACAACGAAGCGAGCCTCCGGACGTCCCACGGCCTTGCTTTCCGATTGCTTCAGCAATACGATGGGTTAGCTCTCCCGATGCCGCCCCTCGCAATTGCTATAGCAAATGTTCGGTGCCTTCCTCCGACTAGTTTAGCACAGATTTGAGATGGCTCTTTTGATGCCCTCCCGAATCCTTTCTCCCGAATTTGCTGTAGCAATTCTCACCTCTCGGACTGCCTCCCACGATTGCTTCAAAGAATCTTTTTTCGATTTCTCTCTCTGGCAAAACTCCACACATGAGACTCCCATCTCTTCTCCTTTTATTTTCTCCTTTTCCTATTCTCACAAGGAGATGTTGCCCTAGTTGGATAATTACGAAAAGGCCATTTAGGGTATAAAGACCATTTTGCCCTTCGGGTAAAATGTCTAAAATGCCCTTATGGGTTTTTTTTGTAATTTTTTTTCTTTTACACATCTCCTGCATACAGAAAAATCCTCATACATCATTATCAATCATAAATCAAACTAAATATGTAAAAGTTAAGAAAAATTTCAAATTGCGGTCTTTAATTACTTGTTAGCTAATTTCTTTAAATTTCTTAAATTAAAGCACAAAATCATGAAAATTAATTCTTTTAGAACCTAATGCTTAAATTCAAGATTTTCAACTAACATTCATAATTTAGGGATAGAATAACATGAAGGTCAATGAATTCTATCCAATTGAAGTTGATTAATCACTGAAATTCTAGTAAAATAACTCTCCTATGGCGAGTTATCAGAGATACATTTAATGCATCATATTTGTATTATAAGAGTTATAATATATAGTATGCATGATAGGATTATATTATAAGGGTTATAATATAATGTTTGCATGTTTTAATTTGTTTAATATAAGTGTTATATTTCTTAGATTAAAAGCATGCTCATGCATTTAATTCATGTGATGAATGTATGTTATAGTATAGTATTATTCATGTGATGAATGATCAAGCACTATAACATAGAAATGCATGTAACCTAAGTTAATTATTAGTTTTAAACTGTTTAGAACTTGAATAATTAGACTTAGGTTTTCTAGTTCTAATAAGATTAGAATTAGGAAATCAAATATGACATTTTAATGGAGACTGATAAGTAACTCTGTCTAAGGAAGGTTTTGTCTAAGGCTGGGGTATTTAAGTTGACGCTTGCGGAACACCCCTACTTGAAAACCGACCTGGGAGTGAATTCGGTCCGGAGATTCTTAGGTTATATTATCGTGAGTGTCGTTAATTAAAAGTTGGTTAATTTACTCACATAGACCTAAGTAATAATGTGATTATAAACTTAGGCCTAATACAGTATAAGAGTTATATTGGTAGACTTAGGTAATTTTAGCTGGTTTATCTAGGTCAATCCCGAAAAATATAAAGTGTTGAGTGGGAGGAAATAAGGTGTATAAGATACATTTAATTTTCCGACCACAAATCTCCGTTAAGTCCGCACCGTGAGATTCATACTCGGCCTCGTGGTGCAAATAGGAGCGTCCCCCTTCGGATGGTATTTGTATGGATCAATATTATAGTGAATGGACAGAGTACTTATAGTGAGTGGGAGCGGGACCTGTGAAAACGGGACCCACGGTCTCTTCTTTCGATTCACACCGTGAAACCCCTATGATCCGCCTGCTAGTTTGGCCTGGACTAGACAATCCATTCGGTGGGCCTTGATCATGGGAGTCGGAACACCGTGAATTCCCGAAAGGGATATTGTTTCCTTGTTGGTTTTCCTTCTTGGTTCACCATTCGGTGGCTATTGTTTGGACGGATACTTGGAAACTTAAAGATTGACGGTGACACTCACATAATTCATTAAGAGTTAATGGATTCGACCAAATAATGGTAACTGGACACCTAATGGAATAAGAGTTATTCTTGAATTAGGGTCTGGTCGAGAAAGTCTCGTCCTAGAGGAGGAGTGTTTCTGTTCACCCTTCGGTGGCGGTCATTCTAAACCTTTAGGATATCATTGCAATTTTTTTAAATGACCTAGGGATCATAGGATTAAATTTTGCTAAAACTTAATTGGATTTCAAAAGTTTTTTGGACGCCTAGTGGACTTCTAAGCGAGTTGGAAGAAAACTCTTTACCGGTATATGAGTCATGCCTTGAAAGTAAAATGACCAAACGTCCTTTTAGTGGAAAAGGATGTAGAGCCAAAGAGCCTCTGGAGCTTATACATTCTGACCTCTTTGGCCCGATGAGTGTTAAAGCACGAGGAGGTTACAAATACTTTGTATCTTTTATAGATGACTATTCAAGGTATGGTTATGTTTACCTAATGCATAGGAAGTATGAAAGTCTTGAAAAGTTCAAGGAGTTCAAGACTGAGGTTGAGAACCTGTTAGGTAAAACAATAAAAATACTTCGATCGGATCGAGGTAGAGAGTATATGGACACTGAATTCCAGGACTATATGATAGAACATGGAATTATATTAATAAGATTGTTATATTAATGTTAATTAATTAAATAAATGCCCCTAAGTGCCAAAACCGATCCATTTTTGCTATTTAATTATTTTATGCATGATATGTATATTTAATTTTTTCTATGTGCATAATGTACGTCATATAGATTTAAAAATCTCACCTTGGGTTAAACATTTCATGCATCATTTTATATTATAAGTGTTATAATATATAGTATGTATGATAGGTTATATTATAAGTGTTATAATATAATTAAGTGCATGTTTTAATTTATTTAATATAAGAGTTATATTTCTTAGATTAAAAGTATGTCCATGCATTTAATTTTATGTGATGAATATTATGTTATAGTATAGTTATTCATGTGATGAATGATCAAACACTATAACATAGAAATGCATGTAACCTAAGTTAATTATTAGTTTTAAAGTGTTTAGAACTTGAATAATTAGACTTAGGTTTTCTAATTCTAATAAAATTAGAATTAGGAAATCAAATTATGACCTTTGAATGGTGACTGATAAGTAACTCTGTCTAAGGAAGGTTTTGTCTAAGGCTGGGGTATTTAAGTTGACGCTTGCGGAACACCCCTAACTCGAAACCGACCTGGGATTGAATTCGGTCCGGAGATTCTTAGGTTATATTCTCGTGAGTGTCGTTAATTAAGAGTTAATTAACTTACTCACATAGACCTAAGTTAATAATGTGATTATACACTTAGGCTAATCCAATATAAGAGTTATATTGGTAGACTTAGGTAAATTTTAGTCGGTTTATCTAGGTCAATCCCGATTATTTTAAAGTATTGAGTGGGAGGAAATAAAGTGTATGAGATACATTTAATGCATCATATTTGTATTATAAGAGTTATAATATATAGTATGCATGATAGGATTATATTATAAGGGTTATAATATAATGTTTGCATGTTTTAATTTGTTTAATATAAGTGTTATATTTCTTAGATTAAAAGCATGCTCATGCATTTAATTCATGTGATGAATGTATGTTATAGTATAGTATTATTCATGTGATGAATGATCAAACACTATAACATAGAAATGCATGTAACCTAAGTTAAATATTAGTTTTAAACTGTTTAGAACTTGAATAATTAGACTTAGGTTTTCTAGTTCTAATAAGATTAGAATTAGGAAATCAAATATGACATTTGAATGGAGACTGATAAGTAACTCTGTCTAAGGAAGGTTTTGTCTAAGGCTGGGGTATTTAAGTTGACGCTTGCGGAACACCCCTACTTGAAAACCGACCTGGGAGTGAATTCGGTCCGGAGATTCTTAGGTTATATTATCGTGAGTGTCGTTAATTAAAAGTTGATTAATTTACTCACATAGACCTAAGTAATAATGTGATTATAAACTTAGGCCTAATACAGTATAAGAGTTATATTGGTAGACTTAGGTAATTTTAGCTGGTTTATCTAGGTCAATCCCGAAAAATATAAAGTGTTGAGTGGGAGGAAATAAGGTGTATAAGATACATTTAATTTTCCGACCACAAATCTCCGTTAAGTCCGCACCGTGAGATTCATACTCGGCCTCGTGGTGCAAATAGGAGCGTCCCCCGTCGGATGGTATTTGTATGGATCAATATTATAGTAAATGGACAGAGTACTTATAGTGAGTGGGAGCGGGACCTGTGAAAACGGGACCCACGGTCTCTTCTTTCGATTCACACCGTGAAACCCCTATGATCCGCCTGCTAGTTTGGCCTGGACTAGACAATCCATTCGGTGGGCCTTGATCATGGGAGTCGGAACACCGTGAATTCCCGAAAGGGATATTGTTTCCTTGTTGGTTTTCCTTCTTGGTTCACCATTCGGTGGCTATTGTTTGGACGGATACTTGGAAACTTAAAGATTGACGGTGACACTCACATAAATCATTAAGAGTTAATGGATTCGACCAAATAATGGTAACTGGACACCTAATGTGTGACGACCACAACCACAGGTACTAGTTATTTATTTTATTCAACGTTCTATCAACCTTTGTGTTAAGTCGGATTAGGGAATTTTCATCAGGCTCGGCGAGAGTGAGTCCTTAATCTTATTTAGTTTATAGTGAAGTGTTCTCCTTTAGATAAATTTACACTTATATTTAAAATAAAGGGAAAGGAAATGACAAAGGCACTTAGTAAATAATGCCTAGGTAAGGGTTAATTGGGACTTTTAACAATGACCTAGACCTCATTGTTCAACCATATATATATATATACTTGCAAGCAAAGAAGGATGGAATCAAACCCTAACCCTAAAAACCATATACACTTTCATCTTCTCCTTCTCCTTATATTTTTGCCCTAACCTAAACCCTAGACACTTTGTGCTGCTGCTCTACCGCCGACTAAGCCCCACGGACTAGCACCTTCACCGCCGGCAAGCCACGATCGGACAGGTTCGACTGATATCGAGTCCTCAGCCGCCGTCGAAGCCGCTTCCTCGCCTGCAACGCAGAAGTCTACGCCGAAGCACCGACGACCGGTTCGCACGAAAGACCTCACGCCGGATTTCCACGTGCACCAGCTGCTCGCGTCTGCAGCCGAAGCTCCCCAGCCGCCACTGATCGTCGAAGCCGCTCCTTTGAAGCCACTCGCGCCGGCGAAACCCTCGAGCAGAGACGACTTCACTGCGCAGCCCCTGACGAACAAGACCGAACCGTCTACACCAGTGGTTGCGCCGGAGATCGAGCGAGGTTCTGCCGCCGCCGAGAGCCCTCACGCAGCCGTTCGCGAGCTGCTCACCCCAGCCGCCGCTGCCACCGATTCATGGATTGCGCCGCTGACTGATCGTGAACGCACCTTCGCCGTCCAGCTTCGCCTCCGATCACCACGCCGACAAGCACTATTTTACAAAGAATGAGTTTACAAAGGTGAGCGATCTGATTTAATTCGAATTCGTTGGAGAATTATTTGTGATCTATCGAATATTTAAGCGTTTGAGTAAGAACTTAGGCTACTGTTTCGAACGTTAATTGTAGGAGTCAAGATTGGAGCGGAATTGAAGGTCAAACGCCAAGACGGATTAAGGAGTACTAAGTATTCGCATTAAACTTTAGGTAAGCGGGCAGGAAATCTTAAGAACGTAATTTAAGTACCCTTACGATCATGGGTTTAGTGAATACTTGGAGAATGAACTTGGAATTGTGTTGTGAATCAGGTTCCACTAAAGAAGAGTAATCAAGGAGCTCGGGTTAGGTTTTGGAGTAGAATTCGAACTAAGGTAAGGGACCTTGTGCCGAATCTTTTCAAAAGGGATTAAAGAAAATGAATTTCATTATTTTATGTGAAATTAGCTCGTTATTTTACTTAAAAAGATTTAATGATTTTACACGAGAATATTTCAATATTTCATGCGAGAATACTTTAATATTTTATGTGAGTATGAACTAGTATTTTATGTGAGAATATTCTTGTATTCTATGTAAGAGTATCCCAGTATTTCATGTGAGGATATTACAGTAACTTGTATGAGAATATTTCATGATTTCCTACAAAAGTATTATCTTCAGACTGTCTATGAGGAAATTATCATTTGCATATTACTGATGATGCTTGTGGCATGTACACTATTGTTATGTTGAATGATAGGACCTCATGCATGTTATGTATGCCATGAAATGATTTAATGAAAAATGTGGAAATTGGTCTCCTGAGTGCATTGTGTGCATGATCAAACATGCATTAGAGACCCTATGGGTCAAATTACAGGGGTCTGTGAGGGACTCAATCTATACAGGGGTCTGTGAGGGACTCAAACCATACAGGGGTCTGTGAGGGACTCAAATCATTACAGAGGGCCTGTGGAGGGACTCAAAATGAAATGACTCAGGGATGACCAATTGGCCACTTAAAGAAAAAGGGAGTCATGTATTACACCATGACAATATGAGAAAGTTTTAGGTCCCACATATGTACATTTCGAACATGTTTAAAAGTCATGATTGCATGTGCTTGCATATCCCAAACCTCGGTAGCGAGGTCACTTACTGGGTATTGTTTTGCAATACTCACCCTTTCTTTTAAAAATGTTTTTCAGGTAAGGCTAAGGACGTGCAGGGCGAGTGACGGAGGCGCGTTGCCAGAACCATGGGAATAGACATGTCTTCCGCATATTCTTCTTTCAAAACTGATGTTGTCATTTTATGTTTTCGTAACTTAACTTTACTTTCCAGATTTTAAATAGGCCATGTTTAAACTGCTTCTCTTGCGTGTTTTGAATGTTTTAATGGGATCCCTAAAGACAAATTGTTTTAAAGTGGAGTTTTGAAGATCGTTTTATATCTTCTGGCCTATAAACGCATGCATGTGTAGTAATGTCCCTAAGAGTTTAGTTATAGAAAAGTAGGGGCGTTACAGTTGGTATCAGAGCCCTAGGTTTAAGGGTTCTGTAGACTTGCTTACAGAGTAAGCACAGAGTAGTTCCCATGGTTGAACAACGCGTTAGGTCACCGCCAGTACGCGTTACGATATTTTATAAATTAAGCAAATGATTATGATGTGATCTGCATTATAAATGTAAATGAATTTAAAACCCTAAGGGGTGATCCTATCTTACAGTTAGAAAGTGATGAAAACTAAGCTAGAAATTCTCTGCATTGTAGTACTGACAAAAATGCCACCTAGAGGTCGAGGGAGAGGTAGAGGACGTGGTAGGGGCCTGAGGGCAAGAGAAAACGTTGACACCCAACTGCATTACCACACCGAACAGAAGAGATTGCCCCACCCGCACTGCACCTCCCCAGGACCACCCAAATCGCCAGGAGAATGCACTGCGCGCCGCTCCGATGGGCGGATCAAGGAAACCCTAATGTCATGACTATGATGGTAGAGGCCATGCAGACTCAGTGCGAGCTACGAGAGCCACTCACCGCCCAAGCAAATCGGGCGAACGATGCAACTCGAGTCTCGATATCCGAAGGACTTCGTGAAGTATGATCCCGAGATCTTTTGATGGGTCTTCTAGTGACCCCACTGTGGCCGAAAGTTATGGTTGTCCTCCATTGAGACCATCTTCGATTGATGAACCGCCACGAAGACCGAGAGGGTGTCCTGCAACCTTTATGCCGAGAGACGACGCTTATTTATGGTGGGAGTCCGCCAGAGGAACCATAGTTGCAGTGGGGAAACGATTACATGGAATCTGTTTAAAGAAGCATTCTCAAGGAAATTTTACCCACTGCAGCCTTCGTTATAGGAAATAGGCGAATTTACAAATTGAGCCGCGAGCAGAGGCGGTGGAGGTATATGAGAGACAATTCACCCGCTTGTCACGCTTTGCCCCGAGCTAGTAGACACAGAGGCGAAGAAAACAGAGCGTTTCATTATGGGACTAGATGAAAATGTTCGAGGCTTCATACGAGCACACTAGCACCACTGATTATGCCTCCGCAGTGAGAGAGTGGCGGAATTGATTTGGGTGCAGCGCAGATCGCACAAGCGTGTAGTGGTTAACCTGGCGGCCCATGGCAAATCATAAGAGGAAATGGGACCACCAAATTCAAGCTTGCGGCGTCCCAGCAGACACGTATAGATAGACCAGAAACTTTCGTGCGTGTTCAGTCGAAACCACAGTCAACAGGCAGCGAGAACTAACGGTGGAGATAAGCCACAATGCAAAAGATCTGCGGTAAGCATCATTGGGGTAAGTGTTTGGCCCGATCCGAGTATGCTTCGATGTGGAAAGAGAAGGCACAGAGCTAATAACCGTCCGAGTAAAGCGGTGCTAGCCAACCTCAGTTATCAATAGTGGGACTCACTGCGGAAGCCTGTAATACATCAAGGAAGAGCTTATGCAAGCACAAGTAAAAGCATCCATGGCACAGACTCAGTGGTTACAGGTACACTCCCATTACTTGGGCACCTTGCCTTTGTATTATTTGATTCTGGTTCTACCCACTCTTTTATTTCTGCATCCTTCGTAAGTCAAGCTGAGTTAGAATTAGAAATGAAACGATTCTGATGCTTTGTCTGCTCTCCACTCCTGCGGGGATAAACTTGTTAGCCACTATGAAAGTCAGAGATGGTAGTGTGACTATCGCAGACCATGAGTTAACAGTAAATCTAGTGGTCTTAGACATGATTGACTTTGATGTGATATTGGGCATGGACTGGTTAGCGCAGAACCATGCTTGCATTGATTGTTTCGGAAGGAGGTAGTGTTCACTCCTCCCGACCAACCCGCTACAGTTCGTGAGGCACGTTAGCGGGAAGTAGGCCTAAGGTAATTCACGCCCTTAAGGCCGTGAAGTTACTACATCGGGGAGCTTGGGGCGTCTTAGCTTGTATACTAGATGCAAGGTGTACGGAGATCTCAGTGTCATCGGTACCAGTGGTGAATGAATTTCCAGACGTTTTCCCCGAGGACCTCCCCGAAGTACCTCCGGTCAGGGAGGTGGATTTTAACATCGGTTTGGAGTTAGGAACGACTCCGATATCCAAGGCACCATACAGAATGGCACCGGCAGAGTTGAAAGAACTGAAACTACGATTTGCGGGACTTCTTCGGACAAGGGGTTTATACGCCCAAGCGTTTTCGCCTTGGGAGCCCAGTGTTGTTCGTGAAAAGAAAGACGGGTCCATGCGCCTTTGTGTATAGTTTATGTGAGTTGAATAAAGTTACAATCAAGAATAAATACCCTCTTCCCAGAATAGATGATTTGTTCGATCAGTTGCAAGGAGCAACAGTGTTCTCCAAGATTGATCTGAGATCAGGCTACCATCAGTTGAGAATCAGTGAAGAGGATATTCCTAAAACGGCATTCGAGATCACGTTATGGGCATTACGAGTTCACAAAGATGCCGCTTTGGTTTGACCAACGCTCCCGCCGCTTTCATGGACTTGATGAACCGTTTGTTCAAAGAGTTTCTTGATACGTTCGTGATAGTATTTATCGACGATATACCGATATACTCCGTGTGATGAAGATCATGAAAGGCACCGAGAAAAAGTTTTACTCACGCTGAGAGAGAAATAAGTTATATGCAAAATTTTCCAAGTGTGAATTACGGCTCGCATGGGTATCCTTCTTAGGGCATGTGGTGTCCGGTCGAGTCTCTATTGACCCAAAGAAAAGTGGAGGCCGTCACACGGTGGGCCTCGTCCGACCACCGCTCTGAGGTACGTAGTTTTTGGGTCTTGCAGTTACTATAGACGTTTGCGTGCGGGACTTCGCCAAGATAGCCATGCCCATGACTCACCGACGCAAAAGGTAACCCATTTGTGTGGGATGACAATTGTGAAGCGAGTTTCCAGGAACTCAAGTGTAGGTTGGTGTCAGCTCCGATTCTTACAGTCCCCGAGGGAACAGGAGCTTTGTGGTTTACTGATGATGCTTCTAAGAAAGGTTTGGGTCAGTACTAATGCAACACGGTAAAGTAATAGCCTATGCATCCCGACAATTGAAGACGCACGAGAGGAACTATCCAACTCATGACTTGGAACTAGCAAAGCGAGAGTATTTGCATTAAAGATCCGGAGACACTACCAGTATGGCGAGAAAATTCAGATTTTACACAGTCATAAAAGTCCAAGTATCTGTTCACCTAGAAGGAATTGAACATGAGGCAACGCAGATGGTTGGAATTAGTGAAGGATTACGATATTGACATTCAATACCACCCCGGTAAGGCTAATGTCGTGGCCGATGCCCTCGATGAGAAAGCCGCGCATACTTCAAAGACGAGTTCTTGATGAGCGGAGTTACTGCAGCAGTTTGCTCGAGCTGAAATTGCGATTAGTAGGAAAGACCACGGCTCGCTTAGCTCGATTAATCAGTACAACCAACTTTGAGGCAACGCATCGTTGAGTCTCAGCAAGGGGACTCTCAGTTAGTAGAGAAGCTTACGGCAGTAACTACAGGCGAGTTGACAGAGTTTTCACTATCCACAGATGGAGGACTACTATTTCAGGGTCGATTATGTGTGCCAGATGACGACAAACTGAAAACTGAAATCTTGAGCGAAGCCCATAACTCACCATTTTATATGCATCCTGGTAGTACCAAGATGTATCGAGATCTGAAACAATCGTTCTGGTGGTGTAACATGAAGCGCGACGTGGCAGAATTTGTTAGCAAGTGCCTGACTTGTCAGCAGGTGAAGGCACCTAGACAGAGACCCGCAGGATTACTACAACCTTTACATGTGCCCCAGTGGAAATGGGAGGAGATCTCTATGGATTTCATAGTCGGACTGCCTAGAACCTTACGAGGTTACTCAGTAATTTGGGTCATTGTGGACAGATTAACCAAGTCAGCACATTTCATACCAGAGAAACCCACCTATTCTACGGATAAGTGGGCGCAGCTTTACCTGGAAGAGATAGTCCGCTTGCATGGGGTTCCAGCCAAGATTATTTCAGACAGGGATCCACGTTTCACCTCCAACTTTTGGAGGAGTTTACAGAAAGCGCTAGGTTCACAGTTGAACTTTAGTACACGACTTTTCATCCATGCAGACGGATGGGCGACGACGAAACGTTTAAACCAGGTATTAGAAGACATGTTGCGAGCTTGCACCTTAGACCTTCCAGGTAGTTGGGACACTCATTTGCATTTGATGGAGTTTGCTTACAATAACAGTTACCAGTCGACCATCGGAATGGCTCCATTTGAAGCTCTCTATGGAAAACGCTGCGAGAACTCCCGTTTTACGGGAGGAGGTTGGCGAACGCCGATTATTGGGTCCGAGTAGTACAGTCACTAATGAGGCAATACAAAAGATTAGGGCGCGAATGCAGACCGCCCAAAGCAGACAAAAGAGTTATGCCGATTCGAGGCGGAGGGACCTAGAATTCGAAGTTGGGGACCACGTATTTCTTAAAGTTGCCCCAATGAAAGGAATTCTAAGGTTTGGCCGAAAAGGGAAGTTGAGTCCGCGCTTCATCGGACCATTCGAGATTTTAGAGAGGGTTGGTGCGGTGCCCTACAGACTAGCACTGCCGCCTTCCCTATCAGCAGTTCATAACGTGTTTCATGTCTCCATGTTGAGAAAATACGTTCCTGACCCGACTCACGTCATAGACTTCGAACCATTACAGTTAGCTGAACATTTGAGTTATGGCGAGCGACCTGTGCAGATTGTTGCGAGAGATCGAAAGACCCTCCGTAACCGTGAGATCAACCTAGTTAAGGTGCTGTGGCAAAATCACCGCACAGAAGAAGCTACCTGGGAGCGAGAAGAGGAGGTGCGAGCTAAATATCCAGAACTATTCTAAGGATAGAAACTTTCGAGGACGAAAGTTCTTAAGGAGGGAAGATTGTGACGACCACAACCACAGGTACTAGTTATTTATTTTATTCAACGTTCTATCAACCTTTGTGTTAAGTCGGATTAGTGAATTTTCATCAGGCTCGGCGAGAGTGAGTCCTTAATCTTATTTAGTTTATAGTGAAGTGTTCTCCTTTAGATAAATTTACACTTATATTTAAAATAAAGGGAAAGGAAATGACAAAGGCACTTAGTAAATAATGCCTAGGTAAGGGTTAATTGGGACTTTTAACAATGACCTAGACCTCATTGTTCAACCATATATATATATATATACTTGCAAGCAAAGAAGGATGGAATCAAACCCTAACCCTAAAAACCATATACACTTTCATCTTCTCCTTCTCCTTATATTTTTGCCCTAACCTAAACCCTAGACACTTTGTGCTGCTGCTCTACCGCCGACTAAGCCCCACGGACTAGCACCTTCACCGCCGGCAAGCCACGATCGGACAGGTTCGACTGATATCGAGTCCTCAGCCGCCGTCGAAGCCGCTTCCTCGCCTGCAACGCAGAAGTCTACGCCGAAGCACCGACGACCGGTTCGCACGAAAGACCTCACGCCGGATTTCCACGTGCACCAGCTGCTCGCGTCTGCAGCCGAAGCTCCCCAGTCGCCACTGATCGTCGAAGCCGCTCCTTTGAAGCCACTCGCGCCGGCGAAACCCTCGAGCAGAGACGACTTCACCTGCAGGCCCTCGGACGAACAAGACCGAACCGTCTACACCAGTGGTTGCGCCGGAGATCGAGCGAGGTTCTGCCGCCGCCGAGAGCCCTCACGCACCCGCGTCGCGAGCCGCTCACCCCACCGCCCGCCGCCGCCCGATTCATGGATTGCGCCGCTGACTGATCGTGAACGCACCTTCGCCGTCCAGCTTCGCCTCCGATCACCACGCCGACAAGCACTATTTTACAGCAGCGGAGTTTACAGCCGGTGAGCGATCTGATTTAATTTGAATTCGTTGGAGAATTATTTGTGATCTATCGAATATTTAAGCGTTTGAGTAAGAACTTAGGCTCTTTGTTTGACGTTAATTGTAGGAGTCAAGATTGGAGCGGAATTGAAGGTCAAACGCCAAGACGGATTAAGGAGTACTAAGTATTCGCATTAAACTTTAGGTAAGCGAGGCAGGAAATCTTAAGAACGTAATTTAAGTACCCTTACGATCATGGGTTTAGTGAATACTTGGAGAATGAACTTGGAATTGTGTTGTGAATCAGGTTCCACTAAAGAAGAGTAATCAAGGAGCTCGGGTTAGGTTTTGGAGTAGAATTCGAACTAAGGTAAGGGACCTTGTGCCGAATCTTTTCAAAAGGGATTAAAGAAAATGAATTTCATTATTTTATGTGAAATTAGCTCGTTATTTTACTTAAAAAGATTTAATGATTTTACACGAGAATATTTCAATATTTCATGCGAGAATACTTTAATATTTTATGTGAGTATGAACTAGTATTTTATGTGAGAATATTCTTGTATTCTATGTAAGAGTATCCCAAAGATTTCATGTGAGGATATTACAAGAATTTGTATGAGAATATTTCATGATTTCCTACAAAAGTATTATCTTCAGACTGTCTATGAGGAAATTATGATTTGCATATTACTGATGATGCTTGTGGCATGTACACTATTGTTATGTTGAATGATGGGACCTCATGCATGTTATGTATGCCATGAAATGATTTAATGAAAAATGTGGAAATTGGTCTCCGAGTGCATTGTGTGCATGGTCAAACATGCATTAGAGACCCTATGGGTCAAATTACGTGGGTCCGTGAGGACTCAATCTATACAGGGTCCAGTGAGGGACTCAAATCATACAGAGGGGTCCATGAGGGACTCAAATCATTACAGAGAGTGTCTGTGAGGACTCAAAATGAAATGACTCAGATGACCAATTGGCCACTTAAAGAAAAAGGGAGTCATGTATTACAGTCATGACAATATGAGAAAGTTTTAGGTCCCACATATGTACATTTCGAACATGTTTAAAAGTCATGATTGCATGTGCTTGCATATCCCAAACCTCGGTAGCGAGGTCACTTACTGGGTATTGTTTTGCAATACTCACCCTTTCTTTTAAAAATGTTTTTCAGGTAAGGCTAAGGACGTGCAGGGCGAGTGACGGAGGCGCGTTGCCAGGACCATGGGAATAGACATGTCTTCCGCATATTCTTCTTTCAAAACTGATGTTGTCATTTTATGTTTTCGTAACTTAACTTTACTTTCCAGATTTTAGATAGGCCATGTTTAAACTGCTTCTCTTGCGTGTTTTGAATGTTTTAATGGGATACCTAAAGACAAATTGTTTTAAAGTGGAGTTTTGAAGATCGTTTTATATCTTCTGGCATATAAACGCATGCATGTGTAGTAATGTCCCTAAGAGTTTAGTTATAGAAAAGTAGGGGCGTTACATAATGGAATAAGAGTTATTCTGGAATTAGGGTCTGGTCGAGAAAGTCTCGTCCTAGAGGAGGAGTGTTTCTGTTCACCCTTCGGTGGCGGTCATTCTAAACCTTTAGGATATCATTGCAATTTTTTTAAATGACCTAGGGATCATAGGATTAAATTTTGCTAAAACTTAATTGGATTTCAAAAGTTTTTTGGACGCCTAGTGGACTTCTAAGCGAGTTGGAAGAAAACTCTTTACCGGTATATGAGTCATGCCTTGAAAGTAAAATGACCAAACGTCCTTTTAGTGGAAAAGGATGTAGAGCCAAAGAGCCTCTGGAGCTTATACATTCTGACCTCTTTGGCCCGATGAGTGTTAAAGCACGAGGAGGTTACAAATATTTTGTATCTTTTATAGATGACTATTCAAGGTATGGTTATGTTTACCTAATGCATAGGAAGTATGAAAGTCTTGAAAAGTTCAAGGAGTTCAAGACTGAGGTTGAGAACCTGTTAGGTAAAACAATAAAAATACTTCGATCGGATCGAGGTAGAGAGTATATGGACACTGAATTCCAGGACTATATGATAGAACATGGAATTACGTCCCAACCCTCAGCACCTGGTATGCCACAACAGAATGGTGTATCGGAGAAGAGAAACAGAACCCTGTTGGACATGGTTCGGTCGATGATGAGCTAAGCTCGTCCCCTGATTCTTTTTAGGGTTACGTAGTGGAGACTGCGGTTTATATTTTGAACAATGTTCCGTCGAAGAGTGTTTGTGAAACACATTTCGAACTCTGGAATGGACGTAAAGGCATTTCACACCATTTCAGTATTTGGGGATGCCCGACGCATGTGTTGGTGTCAAACCCGAAAAAGTTGGAACCTCGTTCAAAATTGTGCCTATTTGGAGGTTACCCAAAAGAGACTAGGGGTGGTATGTTTTACGATCCTAAGGAAAATAGGGTGCTTGTGTCGACAAACACCGCTTTTTTTTAGGAAGACTACATTAGGGATCATTTACCTCAGAGTAAAATTGTGTTAAACGAAATGGACAGTACATCAGCAAGAGTTGCTGATGAGGTTAGTACGTCAACAAGGGTTGTTGATCCTAGCTCGTCTAGTCAAGTCCGTTCTCAAGAGTTGAGAACGCCTCGACGTAGTGGGAGGGCTGTGAGACAGCCTGAACGTTACATGGGTTTAGCTGAAACCCAAGTCGTCACCCTTGATGATGACTCCGAGGATCCATTGACCGATGATCAGGCAATGACATACGTTGACAAGGACGAATGGATTAAAGCTATGGACCAGGAAATGGAGTCGATGTACTTCAATTCTGTCTGGGAGCTTGTAGATCAACCGGATGGTGTAAAACCTATAGGTTGCAAATTGATCTACAGTGTAAACGTGACGTAGATGGGAAGGTGCAGACCTTCAAAGCACGACTAGTGGCAAAGGGTTTTACCCAGGTTGAAGGGGTTTACTATGAGGAAACCTTTTCTCGTGTTGGCATGTTAAAGTCGATCAGGACCTTCTGGCCATTGTCGCACTTTATGACTATTAGGTATGGCAAATGGATGTCAAGACAACCTTTCTGAATTGCAATCTTGATGAAACCATGTACATGGACAAACCAAAAGGGTTCATTGCCCAAGGCCAAGAGCAAATGGTTTGTCGGCTTCATAGGTCTATGGACTCAAGCAAGCCTCGAGGTCTTGGAATATAAGGTTTGATAAGGCTATCAAATCTTATAGTTTTGATTAGAATGTTGACAAGCCTTGTGTCTACAAGAGAATCGTCAACAACACTGTCGCATTTCTAATATTATATGTGGATGATATCCTTCGCATTGGGGATGAGGTAGGATTTCTTACTGACATTAAGAAATGGTTGGCTTCACAATTCCAAATGAAACATTTGCAAGAGGCTCATTATGTTCTAGGTATCCAGATAGTCCGGAACCGGAAGAACAAAACGCTAGCCATGTCTCAGACGTCTTATATTGACAAGATGTTGTCTAGATATAAGATGCAAGACTCCAAGAAGGGTTTGTTGCCTTTCAGGCATGGGGTTCACCTGTCTAAGGATTAATGTCCTAAGACACCTCAAGAGGTTGAGGATATGAGACGAATCCCTTACGCTTCAGCGGTAGGGAGTCTCATGTGTGCCATGTTGTGTACTAGGAGAACGAGGAACTATAACCTTGTGTATGGGAGTGGGGATTTGATTCTTACGGGATACACAAACTCTGACTTTCAAACCGATAAGGATTCTAGGAAATCTACTTCGGGGTCAACCTTCATTCTGAATGGAGGAGCTGTAGTGTGGCGAAGCATCAAGCAGGGATGCATCGTTGAGTCCACGATAGAAGCCGAGTATGTTGCAGCTTGTGAAGCTGCAAAGGAAGTTGTTTGGCTTAGGAAGTTCATGATGGATTTAGAAGTTGTTCCAAATATGAACTTGGCGATTACCCTGTTTCGTGATAACAGTGGTGCAGTAGCCAACTCGAGAGAACCTCGGAGTCATAAGAGGGGCAAGCACATTCAACGAAAGTATCACCTGATACAGGAGATTGTGCATCGCGGAGACATGACAGTCACGCAGATAGCGTCAGAGCACAACGTTGCTAATCCATTTACAAAGGCCCTCACGGCTAAGGTGTTTGAGGGTCACCTAGAGAGTCTAGGTCTTCGAGTGCTTCCTGACTAGGGCAAGTGAGAGTATTGTAAAGGGTATTCAATGCCCTAGTTTATTGTAATTTTACTGTACATTTGAGAAATGTATTTTGTACTCAACTAGCTTAGTCCAAGTGGGAGTTTGTTGGGATGTATGTCCTAATCTCGTACATGTTTGTAATATTCACTATTGAAATAAATAAGAGTTATTTTTTCATCACTTTGTGTCTTGCATATTTACAAACGTTGTCCAATAAACTAACCTCAAGGGTCATTGAATTATGAGAGAACTAGAACTTGAACGGTGTGTACAGGGAGGATCACGTTCGAGTTAATGACCCGAACGATCTACTGTATACGGATAGGGTTGGAGACCTAATCCTGGATAAGTCGTGGATGTGTCCCGCTTTGTATTTGATACAAACGAGGTATTCCAACTCGTTCATGTTGTTGACATTCGAGTGGGGGCATCCTGTGCAATGAGATTGTACAAGACCGGACCGTGAATTACTAGACCTACTGATGTAACACCGTTAACAGTATAGGACTAATAACTTCGTAGATGACCACTAGTGACTCGAACTTAATCCTGAGCGTGTTACGGACTCTTGTCTGCGAGGGTCTGTCCTTTGACTAGTACGGGTGAGGGTGGTCACAGTTACTCGCCCAATATACTTATCTTCTCAAGGACAGAACCACGTGGGGATCTGGGAACTTGACTAGGCGAGATGAAATTCACTTGTTCTCGACTTAGGGAAACTAGAGGGGTTGTTCCCTTAAGTGCTGTCTCCGGAGCTTGGACAATGGGCGCCGACTTTCTCACTGGGCCGAGAGGGGTGTGTTTTTTTATTGGACCATACAACTTTGTTGTTCATTAGAGGAGCAGTGGGGACTTAAGGAGCAAGAGGTTGACACAGGGGTAAAATGATAATTTGACACAGTAATGTCTACGAACAACCTGTGAAGGGTCGACTCACGGGCATTGGTTATATCAATAGACACAACTTGCCCAATACTGATGGGAGTGCAACTACGGGCTTTAGTGGAGTGTTACCGTGTAACACCCCTACTTTTCTAAGACTCATTTCCTAGGGACATTACTAACATGCATGCATTCGAGGCCCTAAATGAATTTAAATAGATAAAACTATGTAATTTAAAACACTTTAATTTGGGATCCCGTAATAATGCAAAACATTTCAAAACATAAATAAGGTCGGCCTCTGGTTTCAAACTTCTATAATACATAAGCGGAAAATGATAATCTTTTAAAACTGTTATCTAAAACATGTGTGCGGAAAACTATGACTTGGTTCCCATGGCTTCTGTAGCGCATCCCTGTCACTCGCCTGGTATGCCCTCGCCTTTACCTGAAAACATTTTAAAAACGAAGAAAACAAAAGAAAGGTAAAGGGGTGAGTATTATAACAATACTCAGTAAGTGGGGGTTGAAAAATGCAAAGACATGCAACATGACTTTTAAGCATGACTATTCATCGTGACTTTTAAAATCATAAACTTTTTGTAGTGGGACCTAAAACTTCCTTTCATAAAATCATGACTTTTCTCTTCGGTTATACGTGGTCAATTGGGTCTACTTGAGTCTTTTCATGTTGAGTCCCTCACAAACCCCTATAGGTTTGAGTCCCTCACAGACCCCTGTAACTTTGAGTCCCTCACAGACTCCTATAAATTTGACCCATAAGGTCTCTGATGCATGTTTGACCATGCATAAGTCCTCAGGAGACCAATCGCCACAACCTTCATAAACATGTTCATATACATACAATATGCATGAGGTCCCATTCTTCAATCACATATACATATGCATCCATAATGATGCAACAATCATATAGTCGTATAATCATAGCATAACTTTCAATCATAAATCTTGACTACATTTACAATGTAAAATACGTATCCAACACAATTTCACATATGAAAATCTCAGTATACATAAATATACAAGACTGTGTCAAAACTCAATTTTCAATTACTTTGAAATCATTTATGTTGAAGGGAATGAAAATCCCGTGCAGCGGAAGACGATTGAATCGTCGATGTATCAATTACGCAAACCGTCTTTGTTAAAATTGATCTAAAACATAGATCTAGGCTAAACATGCAATTAAGAAGAAGAAAAACAGTAAGAAATGAATTTACTTACTTGTTGAAGACTTTCTTCAAGATTTCTTCTTCAAATCCACAAACTCTTCGTGCTCCTCATACACAAACAACACCTCCAATAGTTATGAACCAACACAACCAAAATGTCTTCTCGGTTGTTCTCTTTTGGAGAAAGGAGGCTTGTGGGAACCTTTTGGTTTTGGAGAGGGAGGAGAAATTGAGAGAGAATAGAGAGAGTTTCTCTTCTCTTTTTGTGTAAAACTAAAAAATGAGAGAGTGATGTGCCATCCTTCTTGAAAGAAGGGTTTATATAGTGGGATTAGTGGAGTTAAAATGTCCACATTATTACCACTTTACCACAACCATAGGTTATGCAAATCTCATTTGCATAACCACATAATATAAGATATCTCATATCTCATATTGCAAATCTCATTTGCAATAATTGTGGATTTATTAAATTGAATCATATCCAATTTAATTTCTCTCAATCAAATTCTCCAATTAGCCATAATTCAACAATTAGGCTAACCTATAGTTTATTATGAATCTCATTCACATTAAACTATATATTATATCATTCATATCTCATATAAATGACATAAATGCCCTTAAGGTGAAATTGAACACTTCAATTTCATACCAAAACTTTATCCCTTCTTAAATCCAGATGGAGCCAACCGAGGGACCTAATGGACCTACAAAGATTTGAGCTCCAATGATCCGAGATTAACTCGCAAAACTCTTTGACCCTGTTAACCAACATTCATTAGCTACGGTAACACTCCACTATAGCCCGTAGTCGCACTCCCGTCGCTCACGAGAATATTACGTGTCCACCGATATAACCAATGCCCATGAGTCGACCCTTCACAGTTGTTCGTGAGACACTACTGGTCAAATTACCGCTTTACCCTCTCTGTCTACCTCTTGTTCCTTAAGTGCCCACTTGCTCCTCTAATGAACAACATATTGTGATGGTCCAACCATACACAACATCCTTCTCGGGCCGTGAGAAGGTGGGCGCCATTGTCCAAGCCCCGAGATGCGGACTTAAGGGAACAACCCTCTAGTTTCCCTAAAGGCGGAACGAGTGAATTGCATCTCGCGTAGTTAAGTTCCCACTCCTACTTGGTTCTCGCCCCCGAGAAGATAGGCATATTGGGCGAGTAATCGTGACCACCCTCACCTGTACTAGTCAAAGAACGGACCTCGCAGAGCGGGAGTCCGTAACACGCTGTGGGGATTATTAGTCCTTTCACACAGCGGTGTTACATCGATGGTCTAATAATTCACGGTCCGGTCTTGTACAATCTCATTGCACAGGATGCCCCCACTCGAATGTCAACTACATGAACGAGTCAGATCACCTCGTCTGTATCTAATACAAAGCGGACCGCATCCACGGTGTATCCGAGATTAGGTCTCCAACCCTATCCATATATCATGAGACCGTTCGGTCATTAACTCGAACGTGATCTTCCCCGTGTGTCCACTACACACCGCTCAAGTTCTAGATCTCTCATGTATACAATGACCCCGAGCTTAGTTTATTGGAAAAGTTTATAAATATTGCGAGACACAAAGTGATGAAATAAATAACTCTTATTAATTTCAATCAATATATTACAAACACGAGATTAGGACAAAAATCCCACCATATGTTTGGGTCCTCTCAGACCCTTAAATCATCTGGAACATCCCTCAAGATAAACCATGCAATGAGGGTCCTCTCGAACCCTTTGAAGTAATAAATCTTGAGAAATTCATTCTCGAACTAAATCCTTGAAATCCCTCTTCTTTAATTAAACTTTTGAGATTCATCCTTTTAAAATAAACCTTTAAAAAACGTACGTACTTCCCTTTTTCAAATTTATTTATAGAAAAGTCCTTTACCTTGGACTTCGTTCCAAGATCTCCGAAAGCTCCTAACATCTTGTCCTTACTTTCACGTTCAATTCAGCACGTTTCAATTTCACCTCTCCTAAATCATAACCAAGATTCGTAAATAAATCATACATAAGTAAGCTTGTGTGACGACCACAACCACAGGTACTAATTATTTATTGTATTTGACGTTCTATCGTTAATTATTGTTTCTCCTTGAGATGGGATTTATTTTTGTAATATTAGAAGAAGAGGAAGTACCGATGGCGTTTTGGTTAATAATGCCTAGGTAAGGGTTAATTGAGACTTTTAAACAACTACCTAGACCTCATTGTTCAACCATATTTATATAAACTTGCAAGCAAAGAAGGAGGGAATCAAACCCTAACCCTAAAACCATATACACTTTCATCTTCTCCTTCTCCTTGTAGCTGCCCTAACCAAAACCCTAGTCTTCACTGCCGTTACCCTACCGCCGACCAGATCCACGGACGATCGCCTCCTCGCCGTCCAAGCTGTCTTCCAGCCGCAAGCCCTCGCCGCACCTCACGTCTCGCCAGCCGCAACGACTGCTCGAGGTTGCACGCCGCCATCCGATCGTGAGCTCGTTTACGTCCTGCGATCGCGACCCGCGGCCGCCGCGCGCCGCCGTTTTCGAGGAGCACGCGACCGGCGGTTCACGAAGTCTTTTCGTCGCGCGCGCCGCAAATCCATTCGAGCGAAGGTAAGGGCTGCCGCCGACGAACCACAAACATCCAGCCGCTCACGCCGACGTATTCACGGACCGGAGCTACTCCAGCCGAGAACGTCTGCAGGCCAGTCGACTACGGCTACGATTTGCGCTGAAGTCGAACGAGGAGAGCGCCACCGCCGTTGCACCGAAACTCACGCCGTCGTGAACTCGTTCCTGCCGGAGCCACCGCCGATCCACGAGCGCCTGCAGCAACTCGAAGCTTCAGCCGTCCGTCGATCCGCGAGCACCTGCAGCAGACCTCGCCGGACTTCACGCACGCCGGCCACCGCGATTTGTCAGCCACTAAGTTTACAAATAGGTGAGTGTTCGTGTTGAGTTTCGATTTCGATGAAGATTTATTCGTGATCTATTATGTATCTAAACGTCTAATTGAGAGTGTAAAACTACGGTTTCGAACACGATTTGTAGGAACGGACTGAATTTCAGGATCAAGACTTCCAAGTTTTGGAGCAACCAAATCCACGTTCGGTTTATTATTCGGAGTCGAGGTAATTGGAGCAAAGTGAGGATTATAGACGCTTTCGTACTTAGATTCTTTGTATTGAATGAGTTGTGTAGTAGGATAACGAATAGAAGAATTCTTGGTTTGATGTGTTATTTGGAAAGGACCAGTCAATTTAAGAATTAGAAGGAAAGAGTGAGATCAAAGCTCGAGGTAAGGGACCTTGTGCCGAATCTTTTTAAATGGGATTAAAGAAAACGAATTTCAATATTTTATGTGAAATTAGTACGTTATTTTACTTAAAAGGATTTAATGATTTTACACGAGAAAATTTCAAGATCTTATGTGAGAATGCTTTGATATTCTATGTGAAGATATCTCAATATTTTATGTGAGTATAATCTAGTATTTTATGCGAGAATATCTTTGTATTTTATGTAAGAATATTCCATGTTTCATGTGAGGATATTACAGATATTATCTATGAGATATTGCATGATTATATACGTGAGTATTACACCCTATCTGATGTGAAAAGTCATGATTTGCATATCAATGATAATGGTTGTGGCATGTACACTATAGTTATGTTGAATGATGGGGCCTCATGCATGTTATGTATGCCATGAAATGATTTGATGATAAATGTGGAAATTGGTCTCCTGAGTGCATTGTGTGCATGGTCAAACATGCATTAGAGACCCTATGGGTCAAATTACAGGGGTCTGTGAGGGACTCAATCTATACAGGGTCCGTGAGGGACTCAAACCATACAGGTGTCTGAGGACTCAAATTATTACAGAGGGTGCATGAGGGACTCAAAATGAAATGACTCAGGATGACCAATTGGCCACTTAAATAAAAAGGAAGTCATGGATTAAAGACCTGACAATATGAGAAAGTTTTAGGTCCCGCATATGTACATTTCGAACAAGTTTAAAAGTCATGATTGTATGTGTATGCATATCCCAAACCTCATTGAGCGAGGTCACTTCATCTGGTATTGTTTTGCAATACTCACCCTTTCTTTTGAAAATGTTTTTCGTAAGGCCAAGGGCGTGCGGGGGTGGGTGAGGAGGCGCGTTGCTAGAACCATGGGAATAGACATGTTTTCCGCACATTTCTTTTATAACTGATGTTGTCCCTTTATGTTTTCGAGTTTAAATTTACATTACAGATTTTAAATAGGCCATGTTTAAACTGCTCCTTTTATCTGTTTTGAATGTTTTATTTGGGATCCCTAAAGACAAATTATTTTCATTGGAGGTTTAAAGATCTTTTTATCTCTTTTGGCCTATAAATGCATGCATGTGTAGTAATGTCCCTAAGAGTTTAGTCATAGAAAAGTAGGGGCGTTACAGTTGGTATCAGAGCCCTAGGTTTAAGGGTTCAGAGACTTGCTTACTGAGTAAGCCAGAGTAGTTTCATGGTTGAACAACGCGTTAGGTCACCGCCAGTGCGTTACGTATTTTATAAATTAAGCAAATGATTATGATGTGAGCCTGTATTATAAATGTAAATGAATTTAAAACCCTAAGGGGTGACCCTATCTTACAGTGAGAAAGTGATGAAAACTAAGTTAGAAATCCTCTGCATTGTAGTACTGATAAAAAATGCCACCTAGAGGTCGAGGGAGAGGCAGAGGACGTGGTAGGGGTCGGAGGACAAGAGAAAACGTTGACACACACCAAAATCGCCATCGAACAGGAGGAAATTACCCCACCCGTGCGAGATCTCCCCAGGGACCAGCCAAATCGCCGGAGAATGCACTGCAGCCGCTCCAATGGCGGATCAAGGAAACCCTAATGTCATGACTATGATGGTAGAGGCCATGCGGACTCACGTGCGAGCTCGATGAGCCACTCACCGGCCCAAGCAAGTCGGGCGGAATGATGCAACCACAGGTCTCGATATCCGAGGACTTCAGGAAATATGATCCCGCATCGTTTGATGGGTCTTCTAGTGACACCACCGTGGTCGAATTATGGTTGTCCTCCATTGAGACCATTTTCGGTCGATGAATTGCCCCGAGGACCGTGAGGGTGTCCTGTGCTACCTTTATTTGAGGATGACGCTTATTTATGGTGGGAGTCCGCCAGGGAACCATTGTCGCTAAGCGAGAAACGATTACCGGAATCATGTTTGAAGAAGCGTTACAAGGAAATTTTACCTCTCTGCACTCGTTACGAAACAAGCGCAATTTTACAACTTAGCCGCAATGCAGGGGCGGTGGAGGTATATGAGAGAGAATTCACCCGTTTGTCACGCTTTGCCCCCGAGCTAGTAGACACAGAGGCGAAGAAAACAGAGCGTTTCATTATGGGACTAGATGAAAATGTTCGAGGCTTCATACAGGCACTAGCACCTCCTGATTATGCCTCCGCAGTGAGAGTGGCGGAATTGATTTGGGTGCAGCGTAGCGCAGATCGCACAAAGAGTAGTGGTTAACCCGGGGCAGCCCATGGTAAATCATAAGAGGAAATGGGACCAGCCTAATTCAAGCTCGCAGCGTCCCCAGCGTACACCGCATAGACCAGGAAACTTTCGTGCGTTGTTCAGTCGAAACCACCTGTCACGGGGACGAGAACTAATAAAGGAGATAAGCCACAATGCAAAGACTGTAGTAGCGGCATTGGGGTAAGTGTTTGGCCCGGTCCGGAGTGTGCTTCAGATGTGGGAAAGAGGGGCACAGAGCTAATAGCTGTCCGAGTCAAGCCAGTGCTAGCCAACCTCAGGTTATCAATAGTGGGACTGCTGTGAAGCCTGTAATACACCAAGGAAGAGCTTATGCAAGCACCAGTAAAAACATCTATGGCATACACTCAGTGGTTACAGGTACACTTCCATTACTTGGGCACCTTGCCTTTGTATTATTTGATTCTGGCTCTACACATTCTTTTATTTCTGCATCCTTCGTAAGTCAAGTGAGTTAGAATTAGAAACGATTCATGATGATGCTTTGTCTGCTTCCACTCTCTGGGATAAACTTGTTAGCCACTATGAAAGTCAAGGATGGTAGTGTGACCATCGCAGACCATGAGTTAACAGTAAATCTAGTGGTCTTAGACATGATTGACTTTGATGTGATATTGGGTATGGACTGGTTAGCGCAGAACCATGCTTGCATTGATTGCTTCAGAAGGAGGTAGTGTTCACTCCCCTAGCCAACACGCTCACAGAGTTCAGAGGCACGTTAGCGTGAAGTAGGCCTAAGGTAATTCACCCCTTAAGGCCGTGAAGTTATTACATCGGGAGCTTGGGCGTCTTAGCTTGCATACTAGATGCAAGATGCACGGAGATCTCAATGTCATCGGTGCGATGGTGAATGATTTTCCGGACGTCTTCCCGAGGACCTCCCGAATACCTCCTACCGCGAGAGGTAGATTTTAACATCGGATTGGAATTAGGGACGACCCCGATATCCAAGGCACCGCATGTAATGGCACCGCGAGTTGAAAGAACTGAAACTACGATTACAAGACTTCTGGACAAGGGGTTTATACGCCTAGCGCCGCCTTGGGAGCACCAGTGTTGTTCGTGAAAAGAAAGAAAGCGGGTCCATGCGCTTTGTGTATAGATTACGAGGAGTTGAATAAGGTCACGATCAAGAATAAATATCCTCTTCCTAGAATAGATGATTTGTTCGATCGATTGCAGAGGAACAACGATGTTTTCCAAGATCGATCCGAGATCGAGCTACCATCGATTGAGAATTAGTGAAGAGGATATTCCTAAGACAAAGATTCGGATCACGTTATGGGCATTACGAGTTCACGGTGATGCCGCTTGGTTTGACCAACGCCCTGCCGCTTTCATGGACTTGATGAACCGTGTATTCAAAGAGTTTCTAGACACGTTCGTGATTGTGTTTATCGACGATATACTTGATATACTCGGATGTGATGAAGATCATGAAAGGCACACGAGAAAAGTTTTAAACACGCCGAGAGAGAATAAGTTGTGCACGCAAAATTCTCCAAGTGTGAATTCGCTCGAGCAGTATCCTTCTTAGGGCATGTGGTGTCCGGCCGAGTCTCTGTTGACCCAAATGAAAGTGGAGGCCGCCACACGCTGGCCTCGTCACCACCACCAGAGTTAGGTGAGTGCGTAGTTTTCTGGGTCTTGCGGGTTACTATAGACGTTTCGTGTAGGACTTCGCCAAGATAGCCATGCCCATGACTCAGCTGACGCGCAAAGGTAACCCATTTGTGTGGGATGACAATTGTGAAGCGAGTTTCCAGGAACTCAAGTGCAGATTAGTGTCAGCCCCGATTCTTATAGTCCCCGAGGGAACAAGGAGCTTCGTGGTTTACAGTGATGCTTCTAAGAAAGGTTTGGGCTGTGTTCTAATGCAGCACGGTAAAGTAATAGCCTATGCATCCCGACAATTAAAGACGCATGAGAGGAATTATCCAACTCATGACTTGGAACTAGCAGCAGTGGTCTTTGCATTAAAGATCTGGAGACATTACCTTTATGGCGAGAAAATTCAGATTTTTACAGATCATAAAAGTCTGAAGTACTTGTTCACCCGAAAGAAAGTGAACATGAGGCAACGCAGATGGTTGGAATTAGTGAAGGATTATGACATAGACATTCAATACCACCCCTGTAAGGCTAATGTCGTGGCCGATGCCCTCGAGAAAGCCGCTTCATACTTCAAAGACGAGTTCATCGAGACAGAGCAGAGTTACAGAGCGAGTTTGCATGGTGAGTCAAATCGCAGACTAGTAGGAAAGACCACGGCTCAGTTAGCTCAGTTAACGGTGCAACCAACTTTGAGGCAACGCATCGTTGAGTCTCAGCAAGGGGACCCTCAGTTAGTAGAGAAGCTTTCGGCAGTAACTACAGGTGAGTTGGCAGAGTTTTCACTATCCGCAGATGGAGGACTATTATTCCAAGGACGATTATGTGTTCCAAACGATGACAAACTGAAGCCAGAAATCTTGAACGAGGCCCAAAACTCGCCATTTGCCATGCATCCTGGTAGCACCAAGATGTATCGAGATCTGAGACAGTCGTTCTGGTGGTGTAACATGAAACGCGACGTGGCAGAGTTTGTCAGCAAATGTTTGACTTGTCAGCAGGTGAAGGCACCTAGATAGAGGCCCGCAGGACTACTGCAGCCTTTACATGTACCTCAGTGGAAATGGGAGGAGATCTCTATGGACTTTATAGTCGGATTGCCTAGAACCTTACGAGGTTACTCAGTAATTTGGGTCATTGTGGACAGATTAACCAAGTCAGCACATTTCATACCAGGGAAACCCACCTATTCTACGGATAAGTGGGCGCAGCTTTACCTGGAAGAGATAGTCCGTCTGCATGGGATTCAAGCCAAGATTATTTCAGACAGGGATCCACGTTTCACCTCCAACTTTTGGAGGAGTTTACAGAAAGCGTTAGGTTCACAGTTAAACTTTAGTACGACTTTTCATCCACAGCACGGATGGGCGCATGAACGTTTAAACCGGATACTAGAAGACATGTTGCGAGCTTGCACCTTAGACTTTCCGGTGGTTGGGACACTCATTTGCATTTGATGGAGTTTGCTTATAATAACAGCTACCGATCGACCATCTAATGGCTCCATTTGAAGCTCTCTATGGAAAACGCTGCGAGAACTCCCGCTTTCGGGAGGAGGTTGGTGAACGCCGATTATTGGGTCCAGAGTTAGTACAGTCACTAATAGTGCGATATGAAGATTAGGTGTGCGAATGCGCACCGCCAAGACAGACAAAAGAGTTATCTTGACACAAGACGGCGGACCTAGAATTGGTGTTGGGGACCACGTATTTCTTAAGGTGGCCCCAATGAAAGGGATTCTAAGGTTTGGCCGAAAGGGGAAGTTGAGTCCGCGCTTCATCGGACCATTCGAGATTTTAGAGGGTTGGTGCGGTGGCTCTGATGATTAGCACCGCCGCTTTCCCATCGCCGGTTCATAACGTGTTTCATGTCTCCATGTTGAGAAAATACGTTCCAGACCCGACTCACGTCATAGACTTCGAACCATTACAGTTAGCCGAAGATTTGAGTTATGGCGAGCGACCTGTGCAGATTATTGCGAGAGATCGAAAGACCCTCCGTAACCGTGAAATCAACCTAGTTAAAGTGTTGTGGCAAAACCACCGCACGGAAGAAGCCACCTGGGAGCGAGAAGAAGAAGTGCGAGCTAAATATCCAGAACTATTTCAAGAATAGGAACTTTCGAGGACGAAAGTTCTTAAGGAGGGAAGATTGTGACGACCACAACCACAGGTACTAATTATTTATTGTATTTGACGTTCTATCGTTAATTATTGTTTCTCCTTGAGATGGGATTTATTTTTGTAATATTAGAAGAAGAGGAAGTACCGATGGCGTTTTGATTAATAATGCCTAGGTAAGGGTTAATTGGGACTTTTAAACAATGACCTAGACCTCATTGTTCAACCATATTTATATAAACTTGCAAGCAAAGAAGGAGGGAATCAAACCCTAACCCTAAAACCATATACACTTTCATCTTCTCCTTCTCCTTGTAGCTGCCCTAACCAAAACCCTAGTTTTCACTGCCGTTACCCTACCGCCGACCAGATCCACGGACGATCGCCTCCTCGCCGTCCAAGCCGCCTTTTCCACCGCAAGCCCTCGCCGCACCTCACGTCTCGCCAGCCGCAACGACTGCTTTCGAGGTTGCACGCCGCCATCCGATCGTGAGCTCGTTTCTGGTCTGCCGATCGCAGCCCCTGAAGCCGTGCAGCGCCGCCATTTCTGAGGGAGCACGCGACCAGCGGTTCACGAGTCTTTCAGTGCGCACGCCGGCAAATCCATTCGAGTGAAGGTAAGGGCTGCCGCCGACGAACCACAAACATCCAGCCGCTCACGCCGACGTATTCACGGACCGGAGCTAATCCAGCCGAGAACGTCTGCAGGCCAGTCGACTACGGCTACGATTTGCGCTGAAGTCGAACGAGGAGAGCGCCACCGCCGTTGCACCGAAACTCACGCCGTCGTGAACTCGTTCCTGCCGGAGCCACCGCCGATCCACGAGCGCCTGCAGCAACTCGAAGCTTCAGCCGTCCGTCGATCCGCGAGCACCTGCAGCAGACCTCGCCGGACTTCACGCACGCCGGCCACCGCGATTTGTCAGCCACTAAGTTTACAGCCGGTGAGTGTTCGTGTTGAGTTTCGATTTCGATGAAGATTTATTCGTGATCTATTATGTATCTAAACGTCTAATTGAGAGTGTAAAACTACGGTTTCGAACACGATTTGTAGGAACGGACTGAATTTCAGGATCAAGACTTCCAAGTTTTGGAGCAACCAAATCCACGTTCGGTTTATTATTCGGAGTCGAGGTAATTGGAGCAAAGTGAGGATTATAGACGCTTTCGTACTTAGATTCTTTGTATTGAATGAGTTGTGTAGTAGGATAACGAATAGAAGAATTCTTGGTTGACAGGTTATTTGGAAAGGACCGTCAATTTAAGAATTAGAAGGAAAGAGTGAGATCAAAGCTCGAGGTAAGGGACCTTGTGCCGAATCTTTTTAAATGGGATTAAAGAAAACGAATTTCAATATTTTATGTGAAATTAGTACGTTATTTTACTTAAAAGGATTTAATGATTTTACACGAGAAAATTTCAAGATCTTATGTGAGAATGCTTTGATATTCTATGTTAAGATATCTCAATATTTTATGTGAGTATAATCTAGTATTTTATGCGAGAATATCTTTGTATTTTATGTAAGAATATTCCAGTATTTCATGTGAGGATATTACAGTATTATCTATGAGATATTGCATGATTATATACGTGAGTATTACACCCTATCTGATGTGAAAAGTCATGATTTGCATATCAATGATAATGGTTGTGGCATGTAAACTATAGTTATGTTGAATGATGGGACCTCATGCATGTTATGTATGCCATGAAATGATTTGATGATAAATGTGGAAATTGGTCTCCTGAGTGCATTGTGTGCATGGTCAAACATGCATTAGAGACCCTATGGGTCAAATTACAGGGGTCTGTGAGGGACTCAATCTATACAGGGGTCTGTGAGGGACTCAAACCATACAGGGTGCATGAGGACTCAAATTATTACAGAGTCCATGAGGGACTCAAAATGAAATGACTCAGGATGACCAATTGGCCACTTAAATAAAAAAGGAAGTCATGGATTAAAGACCTGACAATATGAGAAAGTTTTAGGTCCCGCATATGTACATTTCGAACAAGTTTAAAAGTCATGATTGTATGTGTATGCATATCCCAAACCTCGGTAGCGAGGTCACTTACTGGGTATTGTTTTGCAATACTCACCCTTTCTTTTGAAAATGTTTTTCAGGTAAGGCCAAGGACGTGCAGGGCGGGTGACGGAGGCGCGTTGCTAGAACCATGGGAATAGACATGTTTTCCGCACATTTCTTTTATAACTGATGTTGTCCCTTTATGTTTTCGAAGTTTAAATTTACATTACAGATTTTAAATAGGCCATGTTTAAACTGCTCCTTTTATCTGTTTTGAATGTTTTATTTGGGATCCCTAAAGACAAATTATTTTCATTGGAGGTTTAAAGATCTTTTTATCTCTTTTGGCCTATAAATGCATGCATGTGTAGTAATGTCCCTAAGAGTTTAGTCATAGAAAAGTAGGGGCGTTACAGCTTGTATTTGAAACCCGATAATAACTAAGCTAAATTACCACTAACGGAGGCTTGAAACGGACTTAGAGAACGAAACAGATGCAATCGGTGAGTTCCGCGCGTTGCGGTCGACGGAGGCGCGTGTGACGGTCGGTGGCAGAGCGACACTTCTTTGCGCGTGAAAGGTCAGATCCGTGAAGCTCGTGAGCCGATCTATTCACAACCAGTCTCCTCTCTCTTAAAACGTTCGAAAAAATAGTGAACCGGTTGAACCAACGACGGTTTAGTCTAAGGATTTTCTAGTGGCTTCAAGAGAGAGCTTATGGTTACGTGGTTTCCGGAGGCTGGATTTGAGTGGCCGGTTTGACGCAGTGGCGGCTTTGTCTGGATTTGGCTGTGACGGCAGATCTGGAACCGACGGTTGTCGTGGTTTCTGTGCTTCGACTATCGTCCCTTCCTCAGGTGCATCTCCAACTCTCGAACGGATGCGAAGACGGCTACCCAACAACTTCAACCTCGCTCTTGACTCGACGACAGGGAGACTCCGCTGGCTTGGCTGCTCGACGCACGAAGAAGACGAAGGCGAAGACGGTGGTTGCAGTCGAGGTCTTGAGATCGGTCGGATTTTGAGTGCGTCGGCGAATGAATGCCCTCAATGACTGATGGCTTCGACGGTGGTTGTGCGGTGATGGGTTATGTCAGATGGGTTGGGCGTTGAAGTTCCTTCCATGGAGGCTATTCACGAAAAGTGGGGAGGATGAGGAAGAAGGAAGCCTCCACCTTTGTGAACAAAAAGACAAAAAGAGTTTTCAAACCCTAATTGACTTTGTTTTTCCCAAATTGCCTTTCTTCTTTAAAATAACCACACTTATGCCCCCAAACCAATTTAAATGTTTCCCAAAATGTCTTTAATTAAACGACATCCCTAATTTACATAACTTTTCATTAACTTAAAAAGCTCAAACTCCCAATTATTTTAATTTTCCATTAAATTAATCCAAAACACAAAGTAAAATGTACTTGAAGTTCTGGGGCGTTACAATCTTCCCTCCTTAAGAACTTTCGTCTTCGAAAGTTTCCAATCTTGAAATAAATTCGGGATAGTTCGCTCGCACCTTATTTACTTGGTTACGAAGAGTCCTTCGATCCTTATGCGAGGATGAACACTAGTTGTTTCTCAAGTGTCTCACACTAGCGCATATTTGTTATCCCACGGTCTCATAACTTTTACTTGAGCTCCTTCTCCTCCATGGAGTCTTTCTATTAAGGCCTACATAACTGATATTCTTGACTCGAATTCCAA
The DNA here is from genome assembly GCA_036507285.1 of Trichosanthes cucumerina. NCBI lineage: Eukaryota > Viridiplantae > Streptophyta > Magnoliopsida > Cucurbitales > Cucurbitaceae > Trichosanthes > Trichosanthes cucumerina. The sequence goes on along the minus strand of CM071835.1, from coordinate 76,007,884 downwards.
ATCTTGAAAGTTCCAAATCCAAATCCTTATATAGCCTGGGATATCTAACTCGTGCTTTCTTCTCCCGCCCCCCACTCAGTCTCTTCTGTCTTGTGATTCCTTTTAGGGTTTATGGTACCATCCACTAGTATTTACTTCAAGTCATGACCCAATCATTTCGCCTGATCGTCGATTCCATAACTTTATCACTTTTCTAAGACATGTGACTTCATTAAGGATGGAGTTAGCAACTTTGTTCGGTCGTTCAAGACTTTTTACATTATTTGTTAACCTCTCGCTACTCTCAACGACCTTTTTGTAAACGTTACAGTGACAGTCTCACTCACATACTTAATTAACTTTGGGCCTTTATATTGAAATCAATATCTCGTTGAAAGTTTTAAATCATGGTAGGAGTAACTAAAACTTAGGTCTCCTTTGGTTGTTGCGACACATGAAATGTTCCATAAAACTTTACCAATCTTATTACAACAATGCTCCGAAAATTTCGACAGCATAACGACATAACTACAACAATGCCAAAATTTTCACTAACACCTGTTTAATAGAAATTGCACTCCTAAAATCAGACAACCAACCAAACATGCCTCCAAACTTCATTTCAAGATTACTAAGGGTTGAAACACACAATACCCAGGAATGTTGCACAACCAAATATAAGTGAAACTCAATTTCTATAATTGTAAACAATGATTCTTCAAAGACAAGATAATCTAACAATCAAGTTGCGACCTCAACTTTAAAACAAATTTTAAGAGAGTGTAACAAAATCCTCTTGACTTACCTTGCTTTAGAGCCTAATCAATTATAGATTATCACATTTAGTGTCAAAATTTTCATTGCAAGTTCTAGGTTATGAATAAAGGGACTTAACCTAACTTAACCTATGCCTCATCTATTTTACCTAAGGCGTCGTAATGAACTTTTAATGTTGCATTAACGCACAACTAAACACTTCTATGGAGACATCACTGTAAACTCATAATGTCCATTGGCTTGAAATCTATCTTAGGATATCTTAACTCTGATTCCTGATTGGTGATAATGATCTTGTAACTTTAACTTAAGCTCTTTAACTCTGCCGAAACATTCTATAAGGTGTATAAGAAATAACCGATGTTCTTTTACTTTAACATCATGCTCAAGTCTATCTCTTATGCTAAGAGTAACATCAAGAGGTTAAAGTTACTTAATTTAACACCAACACATTTTCTTCGACTTACATTCCTCGAACTTGGTTTTCTACTTTTAGTTGAGTTAAGAACTTCCTAGTTCTTTGTACTAGTTTGATTCTAACGTCGAAATCTCCAAAACCTTACTGAATGATCATCAGTCTATTTGTGCTAAGTTAAGAACTTGGTTTTCTACTAGTTTGATTCTAACGTTGAATTCTTGTAGTGTGTATCACATGTGTTTATTATTGGATGTGAAAAAGTTGAGAAAAGCAGACAAAGAAACCGGTCACCCAATATGATAATGTTCATATTTTTGGTTTATTTTTTTAGGCTTCTCTCTCGATTTTTCGTTTTCCATTCTTTAAGAATAAAGAATAATTAAGAGAATGTACCTCACTATTTCTTGTTTCAACTTTTCTTTTTTAATGGAAATAATTTTTTTAAAACAAAAAATCATAAACCCTTTTGTATGATACTTAGACCTTGTGTCACCACTACAAATTTGACATTATATGACACCATAGCTAAGCCAAAGAAAAGGGAGGGAGAAAATAAACTCTCATAAATTGCTGGAGGTGCATTTTTTTGCAGGAAAAAATGAAGATATTCATATTTTCGAAAATTTATGACAGTTCTTCAACATTATAAATTTACGACAGTTCTTCTACGTCAAACATTCATGACTTAAATAAAAAACTTTCATAGATGGTTGGAGGCGCATTTTTTGCGAGAAAAAACGGAGAGTTTCTTGTATTAAAAAATGTATGAAAATTTTTCAACATCACAATTTTATGACAGTTTTCAAACGTCAAACCCTACTTCATTTGTCCCACATCGAAAAATTTGTGTTTCAGAGAGGTATCTTCCCCTATAAAATGTCTCTCCCTCCTTCATTTTAGCATAAACATTAATATGAGCTTGCTATATTTGATGGGCTTGTTAAGCTTAAGTTAATTGGGCCATGAGTAAATTTGTTTTGTTGACAACTATGAACTATCAAAGAAAGCAAATACTTGACACAAGAATACTGTAATTAATTACATTTTTTTTGTCATAGAAACAACACGTTTGACACTGAAAATCTGTCATTAAAAGAATTTCTATGACGTTTAAAAATTGTCGTTAATATATATATCTTGACGAAAACATCGGTTTTAGGAGGTATTTATTGACAATGTTTATTATAAAAAGTTTACTACGACAATTAACAAATGTCCTGAATATGTTTTCTTTGACAACTGGTATATGTCATAAAATAATTAATTATGACATTTTTTTATGTGTCATGTATAGAGTTTCCTTAATGGTAGCTTCTAGGACTGAAAAGAAATCATAAAATGTGTTTATGATAAATTTTCAATGTCATGAAATCTCGAAATTGTACTAGTGTGTTTTTACTGCTTTCTATTTAATTATATTTAAGAATGTTACAGTTTTGATGACAATTTATAACGAAGTTAATTCCAATAATTAATATTAGTTAACATTTAATTCTTGAAAAGTCCATTCAAGTATAATGCACAATTAAGATATTTTTTAAGGATAGAGTTACTATTAAGATGAGCAGACTTTTATGTAATTATCTAGTAGGGAAAGTAACTAGCATATTACAATTTCCAATATAGAGTTTCTAATTGTCATCGTAAGATTTGAAGAGTTGAATTGTGTAATAGTAGTGAAGCATTCATTTGCTTTATATTCTTAAGAGTAATCAAATCTATTGATTCTAACATTACTTCTCAACGACTTTTATTATTTGCTATCTTAACTCACAAACTTTGAATGATATTAATAAATTATAGTATAGAATGTGTTGGTGAACTGAATTGAAATAAACTACTAGCAGATTTTAAACAACATAAAGTCGGAAAATAAGTACTTTTATATAGAAAGAAGTTCATATATTATTTATGTGTAAAGAAATAAATTACATTTCTTTAGACCACATGCTTGTGTATATATATGTTGATCTAAATAGAGTTGTGGGGGGAGGAAGAGGGTTCATTTGCAGTTCAGTCTTCATGGAATTTCCTTTTGTTCTCCCAAAGAGTTAGGAACGATTTTGTCGTATAATTTCATTTCAGATGCTGGATGGCAAAAACATAGGTTGATTTTGCAATCACATGCAGTTGGATCGAAACAATCATTAGGAGTATTGCATGGAACATTTACTACATTTCTTGCATCTGACACGAATAATGATCCTGAAATATTCTCATTGATGATTGTCAGTCACGTAAAATTATAAGAATTGGTGAAAAAGATGATATATACGATAGAAAAAAATATAGTTAATTCATATACCAGAGACAATAAAGAACATCAGAAGTAGACAAGCTATCTTAGTACATGTCTTCTCCATTTCTAATCTTTGAGGATGGTGTTTTATGATTTGAAAGCTTTTATGTTGTTTGTGATGTTTTTGCATGCATATTAGACTACAATTTATAGTCAAATAGTGTAGCTTAAAATGGTAGGAAATATCTCATGCATTAAAGACTTATTGCACAATATAAATTTTTCATTTGCGTATTTTAATAGTAAATTCAATTCATATTTATTGAGTTTGTAATATTTTTAGAAAAAAAAGTATATGGAAGCTTCAAAACATTACTTTAGGCAGGTTTTTTATTTTTTATTTGCAAATTGAGTATTTTTAATTTTCAAATCACCTAATTTTATGCATGTGTTTATAGATATATACGTTTTTGCACCTGATTACTCCACGTGTTAATCAAATTGTTGGCTTTCCATATCAGCCGATAAATGAATGATGAAATAGTTTATTTATATTAAGCTTTTTGATATCAAGCCCTTCCCTAATAATATATATGGTTTTTTAAGTAGTTAATATGAGATTTTTTTAGACGAAGAAATTATTATTTAGATAAAAATTAATTTGGTAATTTTTTTATTTGTTTATATTATTTGTTGTTGAAAAATAAGTAGTGCACATGGGCTAAGTTATGAAGACAATTATTAGTTTTTTAAATAATATTGAAACCTTTGAATTTTCCACCCGTGGTTGAATTAAAGAAAATAAGAAGTTTTTATTTATTTTTATTTTATAAAATTTAAAGTCTAGAAAATAAAGATTTTATTAGGAAATAGGTTTTTTTTATTATTTTTTATTTTTTAAAGGAAAACTATTCGCTTAGGTATTGCCTAAAATTACATCATTAAGAATAAAAGTCTTTTATCAATATCTTAAAGAAATCCAATAAAAGTCTTTTATCAATATTTTATTTATTTTCTATTTTCCTTTGCTCTTGTTTCTTATATCTCACTCTCACATCTCATTTTATTTTATTTTAGTTGAATAGTTTCGGAGGGGGTTTAAACCTTGGACTTCTTCATCGAAGGTACATGCTAATTACCACTTAACTATGTTCAATTTTGACTCATTTTCTATTTTTAACATTAGAAAAAAAAATAAGTTACTCATTATTTTTGTTACTTGTTCTCCCTTGTTAATAAAAAGAAAAAAGAAAAAGAAAGGTTGTAACGACCCAAACTTTAGGATACCTTTCCCTAGAGTCATTACTACTCATGCATGCAATTGCATTCAGGTAGTAAATTTAGATGAAAATTTAAAAGTACTTTGATTTTGGATCCCATAAAAGCCAAAAACATTAAAAATAAATATAACACAAGTTTGGCCTAGATTTTCAAAACAAGTATAACAATTAAACCAGGAGTTCTCATCAGGGAAAGATCATAAAAATAAACATGATTGTTTAAAAGATGCGGAAGACATGACTTCTATTCCCATGACCTTCGTAGCGCATCCCCATCATCCATCCTGTATGCTCTTGCGTTTCCTGAAAATATTTTTAAAAACAAAAGGGTAAGTATTATAAAATAATACTCAGTAAGTGGGGTTGGGAGATGAAATCACATACAACATGACTTTTAACTTGCTTTCATTTGTGGGACCTAAAATTTCTTTCATAAAATCATGATTTTTCTCTTCAGCTTTAAGTGGTCAATTGAGTCAACCTGAGTCTTTTCATGTTAAGTCCCTCACTGACCCCTATAAGTTTGAGTTACTCACAGACCCCTATAAGTTGACTCATAGGGTCTCTAATGCATGTTTGACCATGCATAAATCCTCAGGAGACCAATGGCCACAACCTTCATAAAACATGTTCATGTACATACTATATGCATGAGGTCCCATTCTTTCTCTCATACATATATTCATAATCATTATAACTATGGTCATGCAACATATCATGGCATTTATATGAGCAGAAACATAATCAAAATTTTTATTTATAATTATTGTGGAACATAGGGAAATTTCTAAATAAACATAAAAAATCCCCTAAAATGAAACTGGAAATTTCTTTAGATAAATTCTTTTTCAAATTCAACTTATGATAAATAAGTTTTTGATATAAAACTTTGGAAAACATATTTTGCTCCCTCATTTTAAAATGATTTGCGCGAAATCCTTTACCTTAACTTCAACTCCAAATATCTCAAAAATGAATTCCTATCTCAATGATCCTTCCAACCTTGAATTAACCTCTACTCAAATCGCGACCGGAAACTTCTCTAACTCGCGGTCACGACATTCTCAAGCCACCTATTTTCAATTAACGAGACTAATCATCACCAAAAGGGGCCTATTACTACATATCCGAATTATCTAACTTAAGCTAAGTGAAATTACCATGATGGGGGTCCAAAAAAAGCTAGCGAGCTAAAAAAAACACTGAAGTTCACACTTTTCGGTGAGCAGTGGCGCATGGCGGCAGTGTGGTTGCGCGTCTCGACACGTGAAGCTTGATTTTGGAGTGTCCGGTTGTCGATCTTTCCAAAACCAGTTCGAACCCAACGAAAACTGATTGATATCGCTTTGAACCAAGGATAAAGTTTGGGTCTCGGACGGTGTGCAGTTGCGACTCTGGTCTAGTCGTGTTCACGACAGCTTCAGGTAGGTGGAGGGTGACGGACTACGCGATTTCAGTAGCGTTCACAATAGCGGTTGTAGCTTCGAAACGGAGGTGACGTCAACGCCGGCGATACGAGATGGCTCGACGTATGTGTGGTTGCAACACGGCGAGGAGACGACGGCGTGCAGAGGCTCGAAGAGTCGTGGGTTGTGGCTCGGTTCATTGATGCCTCGCAAGCGTCCGACGCCGAGGGGTTGATGGCGGCTGGGTGACAAGCGAATAAGGGTCGCAGGCCGACGGTGAGCGATCTGTCACACCCCGTCCCACCTTACTTGCCTAACCTAGGAAGAGATGCAAAGACAAAGATAACCAAACCTCTTGTTGGCTTTCCTGGACTAACCCAAGACTTAACTTAAATTAAACGTAGCACAACATGTTTGAATAAGCAAAATTAATCATTGATATACACTTATAAATGAAACACATTCACTTCCATTACTATGTTCTTTAGGTAATCATAAAGCTTCCAAGTTTATTACAAGCCATCTAATATGTTCTCACTACAAACCATATACAAAAGAAAGTGTATATACAAGGAGCTAAATGGCATGGTGGCAAATAGGTCTTGTCAAGGCTAAGCACTGGAAACTCGTCTGCTACCTGGGAAGAGTAGACATAATGAAAACGTGAGCTAGGAAGCCCAGTGAGTGTCTATTATAAGCTCACAGGTGAAGCATAATAATAGCAGACTATAAGTAGAAAATAGCTTGACATCTGTTTGTAAACATAAATAAACCATGCTTCCAATTTACAGGTTTAAGTCACCACTTATGCATAGCACACAACTCATAATGTAGTATTATATTGAGGGTAGATAGATCAATAATGTAGAAGCTCATAACAATAAAACACATGGCATGATACCACTTTCGAACCATAGAGGTGGTAGAGTTACATTTATACCAATAAGGTTCATACCTCTCTCACGTGCACGTGGAATACCTTTGGTCCTTTGGTTTTCCCTAATACCTTCTCTATGTCATTCAGTATTAAGGTAAGACCATTTACTACCCGACTACCTTCTCATTGTCCTTCAGTATCGGGAAATTATGATTCATTCCCCCCCTAAGTACCTTCTCGAATGTCCTTTAGTATTAGGGGTTAACCACAAACAAAGGCATAATTTGTTTATCATGGAAATCATGTCTTTATAACATATACAACAATTTCTCGACATTATCACATTATCTTCTAAACATGTTCTCAAGTGGATTTACACAAAACATTCTCTAAAGGAAAACATACTTTCATAATTTAGTTTCCATACTTGGATTTATAGTTACAACCTAATTCAAAACATGCTTAGGTTCCATCATAAACTTTATGTTAGAAACTCCATGAAGCTATACATAATTAGTTCAAACAAGATTCAATGATCAACAATTATGTTTTTGAAGAAAAACATAGGTCAAGCATAATTCTAAAATAGAGTCACTCACAATCACCAAAAGGGTTCAAAGGGTTATACGCTTTTCCTATCTCCGTTTGCCCTGAAAATGAAATTAGTAACATCAATTCCTTTCCTTATGCACCTTAGAAACAGATCTAATTCAGTCCCATAACTCAATTCAGAATAGCCATACACACAATTGGTTGTAAAGTATATAGAAATGGAAGAGAATCTCCTTCAATCTCTTGCTAGCAGTTTTTCCCTTGCACCTAAAATTATAGGTTCAACTTTCAGCTTGGGTTCCTCAAAATGTATCAACACAACCACAAAATATTTTTTGATAAACTTCAAGGACAACATCTTAGCTTACTTACCTCAAAATTTCAGCTTCTAATGCCTCCTCATGAGCTCAAAACAGACTGAACTCCTCACACTGTTCTGCTACCCACGAAATTTGAACACCTCTCACTGTTTTGTACTTTTCTCCTTCGTCCTCTCTGTAATTTTCTAAAAGTCGACCAGTTTCATATTCTACACTCAATGTATGAGATTGGGACTCCAAAATCAACGAATTTGACGCAGTAAATTGAGAGATATGATCGTTTGAAGATGACCCATTTTTCAGCTGCTTGCTGTTTTTCTGCGAATTTGACAGCACCTACTTGCCATGTTTAACTCTGAAACTTCACCTCCTTTGGCCAGCTCCTACTTCAATATTTACATCATAATCACCTTTTTAAAACACCAACATAAGTGTGTAAATAAACCCTAAGCATTTAGCCAACTTATCCTAAGTTTGTGAGATATAAGATCTTCCATTCAATACATGATGCACCTAAAACTTCTCCAATTTAATAATGATTTTAACTTACTTCAATGCAACTTTTAATACGCTTATTTCAATGGCTTACCTATCTCCTTATGAAGCTTAGACACATTGTAGCTACAATTCAATAGATTCCCAAATCCGATCACGACATCATTTAGTGCAACCTATACGATTTTGCATATTTCAAAACATCATGAACGAGTGCAAAATGATAAAAGAAGATAGAGTTTAGGGCTTACAATTTACTACCCCCTTAAGAGGAATTTCGCCCTCGAAATTCAGCACGAGAAAAGTTGTGGGTACTTTTCTTTCATTTGGTCTTCGCTCTCCCATGTTGCTTCCTCGACGTCGTGATTTCTCCACAATACCTTTACCAGTGGTATTGACTTGTTCCTAAGCACTTGTTCTTTCCGATCCAGTACTTGTAGAGGTTCTTCCTCATATGATAGATTCTCCTTAAGTTGTATTGGTTCTACCTTGAGCACATGTGATGGATGAGAAATGTATTTTCTCAACATTGATACATGGAAAACATTATGTACCCGAGACAATTCTATCGGTAAAGCTAATCTGTAAGCTGATGGCCCTACACGCTCCAGTATCTCGTAAGGCCCTATATATCTCAGGCTTAGTTTCCTCTTCCTTCCGAACCGCAAAATACCCTTCCACGGGAATAGTCTCAGGAAATCTTTGTCTCTGATTTCGAATTCTAAATCTCTTCTTCGTTTGTCAGCGTAGCTCTTTTGTCTATCTTGTGCTGTCTTCAGTCTTTCCCTGATAAATTTAACATTCTCTGAGGTAACTTGAATAAACTCTAGCCCTATCAGCTTCCTTTCTCCTACCTCTCCCCAGCAAATAGGGGTTCTACACTTCCTTCCATATAATGCTTCGTACGGTGCCATTCCGATGCTTGAATGATAACTATTATTGTATGCAAACTCCATCAATGATAGGTGAGTCTCCCAGCTTCCTTTATATTGCAATACGCATGCTCGAAGCATGTCTTCGAGGGTCTGAATGGTTCTTTCTGACTGACCATCTGTTTGTGGATGAAATGTTGTACTAAAGTGCAACTTAGTTCCCAAGGCTTCTTGGAGACTCGACCAGAACTTGGAAGTAAATCTCGAATCCTTATCCGACACAATAGATACTGGGGCTCCGTATTGGCTTACAATTCTGTCAACATATAATTTAGCAAGTTTATCAAGAGTAAAAGTTACCTTGACGGGTAAAAATCGAGCAGTCTTAGTCAATCTGTCTACTATCACCCAAATCCCGTCATAACCACTCGGTGTTCGGGGAAGTCCAAATAAGAAATCCATGGTTACATGCTCCCACTTCCAATCAGATATTGGGAGTGGATTTAGAAGCCCTCCTGGTTTCTGTCGTTCAGGTTTCACCTGTTGACAAATTAAACATTTAGAGACATACTCTGCTATATCTCGTTTCATTCCTGGCCACCAATAATGGTTCTTTAAGGTCCGATACATCTTTGTACCTCCTGGATGCATCGCATAGGCTGAACTATGTGCTTCTTCTAGTATCGCATTTCTCAAAGTTTCATCTTTAGATACACAAAATCTACCATACTTCATCAACGCTCCATCATGCCTTACCTCGTAATCTGCTCTCTGATTCAAGTTCACCTTTTCTATCAATTTCTTCAGGGTAGGGTCTTTAGCTTGACTTGAGATAACATCATTAATCAAGGTAGGTCTTACCTGAAAATGAGCTAACAATTTCCCTTTGTCACCAACATACACTTTTGCATTAGAACTCTTGAGTTCCTCAAATGAAACCACTCTAACAAAGATTAAGTGAACCCCTACGTTGCTTCGACTTCCCTCACGAGTGCATCAGCTACAACATTAGCCTTCCCTGGGTGGTATTCAATCGTGCAGTCATAATCTTTTATCAACTCAAGCCACCGTCGTTGTCTCAAATTCAACTCTTTCTGTTCAAGATATATTTTAAACTTTTATGATCTGTAAATACAACACTTCTCACCAAACAGATAATGCCTCCAAATCTTTAAAGCTAACACAATCGCTGCGAGCTCCAGATCATGAGTAGGATAATTACATTCATGATTTTTTAACTGTTTTGAGGCATAAGCAATCACTTTCCCATCCTGCATAAGTACACATCCAAGGCCCTGATGTGAGGCATTACAGTAAACCTCAAACTCTTTTCCTGTGGTGGGTAGAGTTAGTACCTGGTGTTGTGACAAGTCTGTTTCTTTAACTCTTGAAAACTTTTTCCACACTTTTCACTCCACTCGAACTTCGTATTCTTCTTTGTCAAAAATGGTTAATGGAAGAGCTATCTTCGAAAATCCCTCGACAAAACGTCGATAGTATCCTGCAAGTCCCAAAAAACTACGGACTTCCGTTATTGAAGTGGGTTGTTCCCACTTAACTATAGCTTCCGTCTTCTGAGGATCCACTTGAACTCCAATTTCTTGATACTACGTGTCCCAAAAACACAACTGCTCCAATAAAACTCACATTAACTAAATTTAGCATACAACTTCCGATCTCGTAATGTCCGTAGCACTATTCTGAGATGTTCTGCATGCTTCTTTCTACTTTCTGAGTACACCAAGATGTCATCAATAAATACTATCACAAATCGATCAAGGTAAGGATGGAATACCCGATTCATGAGATCCATGAATGTTTCTTTGGGCATTTGTTAACCCGAATGGCATTACCAAGAATTCATAATGCCCATACCTTGTCCCGAAAGTCATTTTGGTACATCACAATCATTGATCTTGGTGATGGTAACTTTGATCGTAAATCAATTTTGGAAAACACCGAGGCACCCTTTAGTTGATCAAACAGTCATCTATGCGGGCAAAGGATATTTGTTACGCATCTTTACCCTTATTCAGTTGCTCAGTAATCAATACATAATCGTAATGTCCCATCCTTCTTTTTAACAAACAACATAGGTGCTCCCCCCACGGAGATACACTTGGTCGAATATAACCCTTATCCACCAACACCGCAAATCGAGTTTTCAATTCCTTCAATTCCTTGATTGCCATCCTATACGGGGCTTGAGATATTGGCGTTGTTTCCGCATCGGTATATGGTAAACTCCACCTCTCTATCGTGTGGCAACCACATTAGCTCTTCCGGGAAGACATCTAAATACTCACATACTACTTTGAATGTCTTGAGTTTCGATTTACTCACTGGTGCACAAACTACATATGCAGAGATATATGTTGTACAACCTTTCTTCAATAATTTTCCAGCTTTAATAGTTGATATCATACAAGTAGGTAATATCTTCCTATGCCCCTTAAACACAACCTCAATGTCGCCTGACTTCCTCAACACAACTTCCTTCCTATAACAGTCCATTAAGGCATGATACCTAGATAAGAAATCCATCCCCAAAATAACGTCGAACTCTTGGAGATCTAAGGGAATCAGTTCAGTTGTCATAGTCATACCATTCACTTCCACCATACAATTAGTATAAACACTAAAAACTATCGACATATCACCAATAGGAGTATAAATACACAGCTCCTCAGATAAAGGTTCTAACTTCGCAAGAATGCTATCAGCAAACATTTTAGAGATAAAAGAATGCGTAACTCCTGGATCTAATAATGCATGTGCAGGTTTACTACAGATAGAAAGTGTACCCGTAACAACTTCTGGTGCATCCTCTGCCTCCTGCTGTGTCATAGCGTAAATCTTCCCCTGTTGTCGGGGTCGACCTACCTGTCCCTTCTGCTTAGCACTACTAGTGTCTTCTCCTCCAGCTGCCCCAGTATTTTGTTGCTGGTTTACAGTATGCGATGTAGTTCTCTGTCCCATCATGTCTTCTTGCATTAGTTGGGGGCATTCCCTTTTGAAGTGGCCACCTTGCCCACAGTTGAAACATACATTTTCGCCACTCAAACATCGACCCCAATGATACTTTTCACAAGTGCTGCACAAAGGTTTCCTTGATGAACTAGCTAGTGACTCACTGGGTTGCCTCATGCACGGAGTCCTCTTGGCGATCCTATCGTAAAACTTGATCCTCTTTGCCTCTTTCTTTCCCCACGTCCACCTGTACCAGTCCTTGCCCACCACGATGGGGTTTAAAGCTTCCTTTTCTAGAGACACCTTGAGTGAATCTCCTATTATCTCCTCGTTGGAATCGGTCTCGTGGTAAACCAACAGAATAAGTGGTAGGACCACCACCTACAGCCTCTTTTCCCATTCTATCATCTACTAGGCTCGCTCTACTCGTAATGCCGTCTCCACAAGCTTTGAGAACTCAGCCCACTCCGAACTTGCTGTCACAGGCGTTCGGATCTCTGCTCGCAGACTATCCTCGAACCTCTTGCATCGATCTATCTCGCTTGCAACAATAGTGCTAGCATACTTTGATAACTCTGTGAACTTCTTCTCATATTCTATTATAGTCATCGACCCTCTGAACGAGTCCCGAGCTTCGTTCCTCTTCGCATCACGATATGAGCTCGGATAATACTTATCTTCAAAGGCCTTTCAAACTCTTTCCCACTCCAAGTATCCCTTTTCTCGCTTCTCTCATGTTATCTTCCACCAATCATCCGCTCCTTTACTCGGAGTAAGAATGCCGCTAAATCGACCTTTCTGTCTTCAGGGCATCGCATGACCATAAAGCACTTCTCAATCAGATTTAACCAAACCTCAGCATTAGCGGGATCTGTCGTGCCTTCAAATGTTGTTGCACCTAAGGCTTTCAGTCTTTCAATGCCATACTTCTTTTCTGGATCTGCTTGTGCTGATCCAACACTTTCAGCTAATCTTTGAGTTATCCTCGTAAAGATATGTTCCTCCATGTTCATCTCTTGTTGAGGATGACTAGACTCTCCCTCTAATACCTCTCTTCCTCTATCACCAGTAGCTTCTTGAGTTCCAGTCTCCACTTGCTTGCCTCGTTTGCCACCTCGAGCCATGGTCCTAAATTACACAATCTTATTAAAATAGGTAAGACGACAAGCTCCTAGTTTAATGCATGAACCTAGTTCCCTTCCCAAAACCTTTTGCTCTGATATCAAGTTGTCACACCCCGTCCCAGCTTACTTGCCTAACCTAGGAAGAGATGCAAAGACAAAGATAACCAAACCTCTTGTTGGCTTTCCTTGACTAACCCAATACTTAACTTAAATTAAACGTAGCACAACATTTTTGAACAAGCAAAATTAAGCACTGATATACACTTATAAATGAAACACATTCACTTCCATTACTATGTTCTTTAGGTAATCATAAAGCTTCCAAGTTTATTACAACCCATCTAATATGTTCTCACTACAAACCATATACAAAAGAGAGTGTATATACAAGGAGCTAAATGGCGTGGTGGCAAATAGGTCTTGTCAAGGCTAAGCACTGGAAACTCGTCTGCTACCTGGGAAGAGTAGACATAATGAAAACGTGAGATAGGAAGCCCAGTGAGTGTCTATTATAAGCTCACAGGTGAAGCTTAATAATGGCAGACTATAAGTAGAAAATAGCTTAACATCTGTTTGTAAACATAAATAAACCATGCTTCCAATTTAGAGGTGGTAGAGTTACATTTATACCAATAAGGTTCATACCTCTCTCACGTGCACGTGGAATACCTTTGGCCCTTTGGTTTTCCCTAATACCTTCTCGATATCCTTCAGTATTATGGTAAGACCATTTACTACCCGAATACCTTCTAATTGTCCTTCAGTATCGGGAAATTATGATTCATTCCCCCCCTAAGTACCTTCTCGAATGTCCTTCAGTATTAGGGGTTTACCACAAACAAAGGCATAATTTGTTTATCATGGAAATCATGTCTTTATAACACATACAACAATTTCTCGACATTATCACATTATCTTCTAAACATGTTCCCAAGTGGATTTACACAAAACATTCTCTAAAGGAAAACATACTTTCATAATTTAGTTTCCATACTTGGATTTATAGTTACAACCTAATTCAAAACATGCTTAGGTTCCATCATGAACTTTATGTTAGAAACTCCATGAAGCTATACATAATTAGTTCAAACAGAATTCAATGATCAAAAATTATGTTTTTGAAGAAAAACATAGGTCAAGCATAATTCTAAAATAGAGTCACTCACAATCACCAAAAGGGTTCCAAGGGTTATACGTTTTTCCTATCTCCGTTTTCCCTGAAAATGAAATTAGTAACATCAATTCCTTTCCTTATGCACCTTAGAAACAGATCTAATTCAGTCCCATAACTCAATTCAGAATAGCCATACACACAATTGGTTGTAAGGTATATAGAAATGGAAGAGAATCTCCTTCAATCTCTTGCTAGCAGTTTTTCCCTTGCACCTAAAATTACAGGTTCAACTTTCAGCTTGGGTTCCTCAAAATGTATCAACACAACCACAAAATATTTTTTGATAAACTTCAAGGACAACATCTTAGCTTACTTACCTCAAAATTTCAGCTTCTAATGCCTCCTAATGAGCTCAAAACAGACTGAACTCCTCACACTGTTCTGCTACCCACGAAATTTGAACACCTCTCACTGTTTTGTACTTTTCTCCTTCGTCCTCTCTGTAATTTTCTAAAAGTCGACCAGTTTCATATTCTACACTCAATGTATGAGATTGGGACTCCAAAATCAACGAATTTGACGCAGTAAATTGAGAGATATGATCGTTTGAAGATGACCCATTTTTCAGCTGCTTGCTGTTTTTCTGCGAATTTGACAGCACCTACTTGCCATGTTTAACTCTGAAACTTCACCTCCTTTGGCCAGCTCCTACTTCAATATTTACATCATAATCACCTTTTTAAAACACCAACATAAGTGTGTAAATAAACCCTAAGCATTTAGCCAACTTATCCTAAGTTTGTGAGATATAAGATCTTCCATTCAATACATGATGCACCTAAAACTTCTCTAATTTGCTAATGATCTTAACTTACTTCAATGCAACTTTTAATATGCTTATTTCAATGGCTTACCTATCTCCTTATGAAGCTTAGACACATTGTAGCTCCAAATTCAATAGATTCCCAAATCCGATCACGACATCATTTAGTGCAACCTATACGATTTTGCATATTTCAAAACATCATGAACGAGTGCAAAATGATAAAAGAAGATAGAGTTTAGGGCTTACACGATCGGAGTGTTGGGATATGTGCCCTAAACTTGTGTAATTTTAGTCAAATGAATAAAGAGTTATTTGATTTGATAAAATTATCTTCTCGCCTTATAAATCCAATAAACTAACCTCTATGGTTATAATGAATCTTGGATATTTGTGTAGTAGACACTATTTGGATTGTGTTCAAGAGTATAACCTAAATGGTTTATGGTATAAGAATGAGGTTTGAAACCTTATTCTTGTAACACCATGGATGCGGCCCACTTTGTAATTATTACAAATGAGGTAATCCAACTCATTCATGTGGATCACATGCGAGTGGGGGCATTCTGTATGAAGAGTTCATACAAGACCGGACTACAAATTATTAGTCTAACCAGTATAACGTCGTTAACATGATACAACTGATAATTTATAGATGGTCATTAGGGACTCGACCTGAATCCTTAGCAAGTTAAGAACTCTTGCTTATAAGGGTTTGTCCTTAGACTAGTATTGGTGAGAGTGACCTATAGCTGACTCAATAAGCCTACCTTCTCAGGGACAGTATCTCATAGGTAGCTGGGGACTTAACTCTGCAAGATGGAATTCACTCATTCCTTGACTAAGGAATTAGATAGGTTGTTCCCTTAAGAACTGAGTCCAGGTCTTGAACAACGAGGCCCCGCCCTCTAAACTAGCTTAAGAGGGTTTGAGTTTATGGTACGACCATAGACTTGTTGTTCATTAGAGGATCAGTGGTGCTTAAGGAACAAAGAGGTAATCACAGGGGTATAACGGTAATTTGACCTAACTGTGATTACGAACAACCTGTGAAGGGTCGATTCATGGGTAGTGATTATATCAATGGATACAATATAATCTACAATGAGGACAGTGCAGCTACAAGTCTATAGTGGAGTGACTTGTAGTTAATGAATATTCGTTAACGGGATCAAATAGTTTGATCAGTTAATCTCACATCATTGGAGCTCATGAACTGTAGATCCATTAGGTCCCTCCGTTGGCTCAAAATGGTAATATTGAGGGTATAAAGTTAGGAATGAAATTGAAGTGTTCAATTTCATATATGAGGTGTTATATCAATTATATGTGATATAATTGATATAATATATAGTTTTAATGTGAATTAGATTCACAAATTAACTATATACTAATGAGAGAATGAATCAGGGATAAAATGGTAATTTTCATCCTATTTTCATATAAATAGTTGCATAAGATGCAACTTTGGGTAAGACAATTACATACAACCCTAGAGTTCTCTCATTTTGTGTTGGAAAGAGTTCCAAACACACTTCTAAAACACTACCACATCTCATCCTAAAAGGAACCCACTTTCCTCCCTCACCTAGAGAACAACGGAGAAGATCTAGTGACGGATCTTCACACAGTTCGGGTTCGCGTTGCTGAGATCGTGATCATTGGAGAAGAAGTACGTGAAGAAAGTGTTCTTCAAAGGTATGTTTATGTGTTGTCCTAATTAGATCAGTATGCTTAATCGTAGTTATTTTGTTCTTATTTTATATTTATGTAACAAAATCACGAACACGCGATTTACAATCGCTTCCGCTACGGGATTCGATCTCTTCACGGAGTACATAACGATCGACAACTAGTGAGAGTTGGAGAGGTGGTTGTCAGTAGCTAAGGGGAGAAGAAGAAGAAAGATTTCCTTGATGTTCATGCCTAAGACAAAGAGAATTATTGAAACCCTAATTCCCTTTTTCCCCCCAAAGTGCCCTTCCTTTTCGATACAACTGCCCAAGAGCCCTTGAACCTATTTAAATGATCCAAAATACCAAATCTATATCCCTATATATATATATATATATATATATGCATCTTATGTACTTCCTTCATTGTGAAAAACTTAAATCGAATCATGCATTCAAAATTCAATCAATTATTTTCCAATAAATTAACCAAAAATAAGTTAATTGAACCTGAAGTTCACGGGCGTTATAACGGTCAAGTATTAAATAATTGATAAAATATTAAATTTATAAAAACCCATCAATCTAAATTTTTAAGTTTAGTGGTAATTTAACATGGTATGAGTACTCTCTTCAAATACTTTGTCATGATTTTGATAGAACTAATTGGAGGAATGAGTAAATTAAAACATGATTTCGCTAAAGAGCCAAAGGTTTTTGATATTATAGTTATGGTCAAGCGAGATTCTATGAGGCTTCTGCCATTTATAATATGACGAAATTACCCCCTCTAATGTAATCCTTATTCCATGTTGATTTGAAATTCTACTTAATACAAAACGAATACTCTAATATTTCTATGTTCAAGATAATTGAAATTAAGTCACCAAAAATAATTTTCAAATAATTAAAATAAAAAGTAATTAAGAATTTTGAAAATTCAAATTTAACGATTCACCCTAGTTCGCTACTTAAGATTCAATTTTCATGCTCTCATTCAAGGAAAAGAATCTTTGAAATATTTTTCAACAAGAATTAAAGACATTCAATCTAAAACGTGTTTTACTTAAACGTCCAAATTTTAAAAAAATGAATTAATAAATAAAAAGTAAACAATATAGATTTTACCAACGAAAATTTAATAACAAGTTAAGAGTACAACAGGAAAAAAAGAAATAAACTAGCTTAAGTAACAAATTAAGCTCTTAAGGGCAGAAAACTCTACGACCCTAAGAAATAGGGAGCACGATCTCCATAGCAAGCCAAGGCAATGTCTCGTACCCCACGCTTCCAGAGTCTATTGGCCACCTAAGAAGGAAACAAAATAGCATCGAATGAGTATAAAAATACTCGCTAAGTAGCTCACTTAAGACCAAGGCTCTCACTTCTCCACACAAACATACAAACCCCCTGATTTTATTCCTGTTTTGTACTCTCTTAGCTATGTGACCACCTAACTTAGTACACTTACGATATAGCTTTATTACTAAAATCATAGAGTCATGTTCCCGATTCGTGGGCTTCATCCCCACAGCTAGCATACAACAAGAAGATCAACATCCCTCAAGCCCCACTAGCTCGCATCTACGGAACAATGGTCTTCATCCTTACAGCTAGCATACAGTAAGAACGTCCACACCCCTCAAGCCCCACTAGCTAGTACCAACAATGAAAAACACATCCTCCAGGCCATCACAAGACATGGTGTGCAACCCACCATCACTCACGTCACATAAACATCAAGTAAACATGTTTGGTGAAGTAGTAGGTTTCCCTAGCTTAAAGATCCTATGTCATTCTCTAACTTATACCAAGGTTCAAAAGACCTTACAATAACATTAATACATCATCATGGAGACCAGGGTAATCAAGGCCTTAAGACTTACTTTCCCGCCACAACAATACAAAAACTCATAAAAAAAGGTACTACACAGGAGATTCAAACATAAAGCCAATAAGAATTTTATACATTCCAAACATTTAGCTCACAACTCTAAGTCCCTAAATCCATGTATCACATTTCGGGAAATACACACTACAACAATTTTAGCATTTTATGACACCATAGCTAAGTCAAATAAGAGAGAGGGAGAAAAAAAACTTTCATAAATTGCTGGAGGCGTTTTTTTTTGCAGGAAAAAAATGGAGATTTTTTTATTTTCGAAAATTTATGACAGTTTTCAACATCATAAATTCATGACTTAGATAAAAAGTTGTCATAGATGGCTGGAGGCGTGTTTTTGGCGGGAGAAAATGGAGATTTTTGTGTTTTTGAAAATTTATGACAGTTTTTTCAACATCACAAATTTATGACAGTTTTTCAACGTTATAAAAACTCCATTTGTCCCACATCGAAAAAATTTGTATTTTGGAGAGCCAATCTTCTCCTATAAAAGGCCTCTCCCACCTTCATTTTAGCATTAACTTAACATGAGCTTCTTACTAGGCTTGTTAAGGTTAAGTAAACTGGGCATTGAGTGAATTCTTTTGTTAACAACTACAAACTTTCAAAGAAATAAAATACTTGGCATAAAAATATTGTCATTAACAGTTTTTTATTGTGATAGAAATAATATGCTTGACATCAAATTACATCATTAATAGAATTTCGTGACGTTCAAAAATTGTTATTAATATATAGATGTATCTTGACGAAATGAGAATTTTAGGAGATATTTATTGACAATATGTAATTGTCATAAAAAGTTTACCATGACTTTTAACAAATATCTTGAATACAGTCTTTTTTACCATCATTAATTGTCATAAAATAGTTAATTATGATAGATTATTGGGTGTCATATATAGAGTTTCCTTGATAGTAGTTTCTAGGATTGAAAAAAAAAAGTCATGAAATGTATTTATCACAATTTTTGAATGTCATAAAATCATGAAATTGTACTAGTAATACCACTCAAGATGCATCGCATTTCAAACAATTCAACCAGTATTACAAGTTCTATAAACATGTTTCAAGCATGCTACATAAATTTGCATTCCTTTTTCGACGTGGTCCAAGATCTAATAATAATCAAAAGGGCATACTTCCAAAGCTACTTACCTCAATAAAAATAAATAAATTTAATTTGCACAAAAATTTCTTCCTTGAATTATTTCACACCACCTAGCAATAAATATAAAATAGAAGGAAAATCAAGTTAATAAACTCCAATAAATAACCCAAACTTTCCATAATAAAGATCGAGAGATTTACCTTAAAAAGAGTTGTGAAAATCTAACATTTCCACTTAGGGGACAAAACCTTGGGTTTCATGACCGATTCCAGTTCCAAATTTGGGTCCTCTAGTTAATCTTCAATTTAATACCAACAAATCAAGGGTTGAATAATTTAATAATACTTCATGCAAACAGTCTTGAAATAAATTTAGGCCTAAATCCTCTGTAATTAAAATTTAATGAAAGTCAACAAAAACTTACCGGAACCATCAATTAGCACTTACTGCATAGACCCGACCAATACTTTTAATTGACCAAAAAAATTCCTCAAGGGGTCATTTTCACCCTCTTTAAGATATTTAAGACAAACCTATGAGCTCAGTTGAACCGTCAACCTTTCTGGTAATTTGGTTGATGGTTCTGTTGATGATTCACTATAAATGTCAATAATTCTTCTCCATTATTTAAGAATAAAAAATAATTAAGAGAATGTACCTAACTATTTCTTGTTAAAACTTTTCTTTTTTAATTGACACATTTTTTTTTAAAACAAAAATAAAAAACCCTTTTATGTGATACTTTGGCCTTGAGTTTTTACTCCTTTCCATTTAATTTATATTTAAGAATGTAGCACAGTTTTGATGAGAAGTTTTTTTTTTTTTTTTGAAGAAAAAAAGTTATAACGCAGTTAATTCCAATAATTAATATTAATTAATTAACATTTAATTCTTGAAAAGTTCTTTCAAATATAATGCACAATTAAGATATTTTTAAGGTTAGAGCTACTATTAAGATGACCAGTCTCTTATGTAATTATCTAGTATGAAAAGTAATTAGCATATTTATCATTTCCAATATAGAGTTCTAATTGCCATAGTATGATTTGAAGAGTTGAATTGTTTAATAGTAGTGAAAGCATTCATTTCCTCTTTTTTCTTAAGAGTAATCAAATTTATTGATTCTCACACTACTTCTCAACGACTTTTATTATTTGCTATCTTAACTCATGAACTTTGAACGATATTAATTAATGGTAGTATAGAATGTGTTGGTGAACTGAATTGAAATAAATTACTAGCAGATTTTAAACAACATAAAGTCGGAAAATAAGTACTTTTATATAGAAAGAAGTCCATATATTATTTATGTGTGAAGAAAGAAATTACATTTCTTTAGACCACATGCTTGTGTATATATATGTTGATTTAAATACGGTTGTGGGGAGAGGAAGAGGGTTCATTTGCAGTTCAGTCTTCATGGAATTGCCTTTTGTTCTGGCAAAGAGTTAGGAAAGGTTTTGTCCAATAATTTCATTTCAAATGCTGGGTGGCAAAAACATAGGTTGATTTTGCAATCACATGTAGTTGGATCGAAACAATCATTAGGAGTATTGCATGGAATGTCTACTACATTTCTTGCATCTGACACGAACAATGATATAGAAAGAAGTCCATATATTATTTATGTGTGAAGAAAGAAATTACATTTCTTTAGACCACATGCTTGTGTATATATATGTTGATTTAAATAGGGTTGTGGGGAGAGGAAGAGGGTTCATTTGCAGTTCAGTCTTCATGGAATTGCCTTTTGTTCTGGCAAAGAGTTAGGAAAGGTTTTGTCCAATAATTTCATTTCAAATCTTTGGGTGGCAAAAAACATAGGTTGATTTTGCAATCACATGTAGTTGGATCGAAACAATCATTAGGAGTATTGCATGGAATGTTTACTACATTTCTTGCATCTGACACGAACAATGATCCTGAAATATTTTCAATGATTATTGCCAGTCAAGTAAACTTATAAGAATTGACGAAAAAGATGATATATACAATAGAAAAAATTATAGTTAATTCATATACCAAAGACAATAAAGAACATCAGGAGTAAGCAAGCTATCTTAGTAGAGGTCTTCTCCATTTCTAGCCTTTGAGGATAGTATTTTCTGATTTGAAAGCTTTTATGTTGTTTGTGATGTTTTTGCATGCATATTAAACCATAATTTATAGTCAAATAGTGTAGCTTAAAATGGTAGGAAATATCTCATATATTAAAGACCAAAATTTATTGCACAATATCAATTTGTCATTTGCATATTTTAATATTAAATTAGATGCATATTTATGGAGACATACTATATATTTGTTGTGAAATGCTTTACATATATATAGTTTAATCTTTTTTTATTGAGTTTGTAATGTTTTTAGAAAAAACAAATATATAGAAGGTTCAACATTACTTTTTTTTTTTTTTTGCAAATTGAGTATTTTTAGTTTTTAAATGATCTAATGTTTATGCATGTATACATAGATATACATGTTTTTGCATCAGATGATTGTATGTGTTAATTAAATTGTTACCTCTCCATATTAACCGATAAATGGAGGATGAAATGGTTTATTTAAATAATACCAAGCCATTTCCAAATAATATATATGGTTTTTTAAGAAGTTAATTTGAGATTTTTTTGTCACATTTCGTCATTTAAAAAAAATATAAATATATATTTATAATGTGAAGTAATACTCGAATTAGAAAAAAAAAAAAACAGAATCTAAAATTAAGTTCCACCCCGTAACCCCCCTACCTTATTCTCTAGCCCCCTTGTCCCAATCTCTCTAACTTTCGATGTGGCACGTGTTGGACGTTAAGATTCAAGGGGTTTTTTTGGTAGAACACATGACCGGCATGCCCGAGGTGAGTTTTGCTTGATTAGTTGTGTTGGTTGGCCTCTTGGATGCAATTTTTTGGGAGTTAGAATTGAAGGGTGACGTGTTCTTGGTCTGTGGGCATGATACTTCATTAATTTAGGCGTTTTTGTAGCAATTTTGGTGAGTGTCGCTACTCAGCAGGCTATATAACAAGTGTGTAGAGTAAATTGAACGTGATTTGGCTTGGCACGAGATGCCTCACTTTTTGGGTATGGCTTTTATTATGTCTTTTGAGTCTTGGAAATTACCCGAAGCAAGTTTTGTGTTGTTTAAGAGAAAAGGTTAGGTTGTTGGTGAGATAATTAATGTGAAAAATGTTAGTGCGAGTTTTGAGTTGCATTTAGAGGTCGTTTAGCCGACCGTGGTTACCATTTGTCAGTTTAAATTGGATCCTTTGGGTCTTGATAACTCTTCAACAAAGAGTTATTGATCTGTAATCTTGCAACTAAACTGTGCATTATTGTGCTTAAATATGTGTTGCCTTTTAGCATTTTCTCTTCCTAAATTGTGCATGTTTCTTATGTTTTAACCATTCCATGATATTTGTGTCTTAATTGAGCTATTTTTCTTGTTTAGAAAGAAGAAAGTTGAAAAGAAAAGCATTGGAAGAGCTAATGGCCATTATGGAAAACTTTGCTTCAACAATCTTGAAATTTGTTTTGCTTCAACAATCTGAAATGTAGTATTTGACAGTTATTGTAGCACCTTCATGGGATTTTTATTCTTAAAGCACGTGATTGATATACTATTCTCACTTATCTCAAGTTATAAGTGCTTGGGCTTTGGTTAGGGTTCACTTGACTTTAGTCAGGGTTTATTTGGAGCCTATAAAAGCATTGTATTACATCAATCTCAAGTGGGAGTTGCATTTGGGTATCATTTTCGTCTAGGGCTTGATTTTGCAGGGAAGCAAAACAAGAATGGAGATCATGATGGAGAAGCGTCGGCTAGAAACTTCTACAAAAAGTGAGTTCTAACTTAGAGAGATTTTTGTTTGCTTTCTTCTCTTATAGATTACACTTTCCCTCTTGCATGGTTTCTTGTAGCCGAGAGTGCCTAGTTGTTTTATGCTTCATTTCTATTATCTATTTGTAAAGAATATGCACTCTAATGATTATGGTAATGATTAAAAGACCTTGTGATGTTATTTGTTTGTTGTTAATTGTATGTCTGCTTCTTGATGTTAGAGATTTGATTGTTTTACTATCTTAATGTTGGGATTAGATTTGGTCAATTTAATTTCATCCCGTTTCTTGCTGTTGGGAAAGAGAGGAAACTGGTTTACCATCTCAATTCTAGAATCAAGCACTAAGAGCAATCTTTTGTCGAAAAAGGAACGGTTTGGGACGATCTCCTGCCTAGAATACTAGCAAACACGTATTAGAAATTTTGAATGGGAGTTCACTTGCTGAAACTTTAGGTATGCTTTGGGAAATTTTACCATGAGCACTTGCTATGACATCAAGAGTTTGACAAAAGCCTAATAGGGAGCATTTAGTAGCATAAGAGTCCTTGATTTGCACCTAGTTTTCTTAAAAATTGACCCAAGCATCCCCACCTTGTGAATATTTATTTCTTGTCATTTACTCGCATTCCTTTAATTATTTTGTCATCGATTTTGCTTTCTTCACTTGCTTTTATTTATTGCTTTTTTTATCGCTTTCCTTTATTTAATTTATTTTCCCGCTTTCATTTTCTCGTTATCTTTGCTTTTCCTTATATTTACTTTCTTGTCATTTAAATTCATTGTCCAAAACTCAACTCTATAATTTTCTTTTCCTTTTTTCTACTCTAAAATTCGCTATAAAAGACCCGAGCTTTATTAAAAATCACAGTCCCTGTGAAGACGATAATCTTATTCTTATTACTTGTTGCAACCGAACTATGTATGCTTGCATATCTTGCGGTGCATTTGTGAATAATTTGTAACTATTTTTTACTGTGCGCCATAATAATCAAGTCCAACGCCAAGGTAAGTAGCCATTTGGATTATTCCTCACACCCTAGCTATGAATAAATGAGAAGCTTATGGTTCATAAATGTTATATAGCGTTGGTCGTTCGCATGATTGTTATTATGTAACCGACGTTTGTTTGAACTGACCACCGACTTTGCATTAGATACAAACGAGGTGATCCCACTCGTTCATGTGGTTGACTTGCGAGTGGGGGCATCCAGTGCAATGAGGTGTAAAACGGTAATTTGACCCAACAGTATCTAAGAACAACCTGTGAAGGGTTGACTCACGGGCATTGGTTATATCAATAGACACAACTTGTCCTACAGTGATGGGAGTGCAGCTACGGACTTTAGTGGAGTGTTACCGTAACTAATGAATGTTGAATAACCGTGTCAAAGAGTTTGACAGGTTAGTCTCGGATCATTGGAGCTCGTCATCTGTAGGTCCATTAGGTCACTCGGTTGGCTCAAACTGAATATATAGAGGGTTTACAATTTGGTGTGGATTTGAAGTGTTCAAATTCATTAAAAGGGCATTTATGTCATTTATATGAGATATGATAGACATATTATTTAGTTTAATGTGAATGAGATTCATAATAAACTATAGTTTTGCCTAATTGATTAATTAGTGCTAATTTAGAGAAATTGGATTGAGAGAAATTAAATTGAATGTGATTCAATTTAAAATCCACAATTATACAAATGTGATTTGTATAATAAGGTATGAGATATCTTATTATATGTGTTATGCAAATATGATTTATATCAGAGCCACGACGATTATGCAAATGTGATTTGTATAATAAGGTCTGATTTTAAGAAAAGGTTTTTCACAATGAACACCACGATGATTCAAAGTCATTTTCCGCTGCGGGAGTTCTATTCCGTTCAATCGATATCAGAGCCAGGTTGGCTTCTTCGTTGTGCAAACTTTTTTCCTTAAAATTAGTGTTGGGATTTGTGCCCTAAAACTCGTAGTTTGTAATTATGTTCTAATTAATGTAATAAAGTGAAATTATTTCAATAAAGTGTTATTGTTCGTTACGCGTTTGGCTTCATTTAAACCCTAAATCCAATAAACTAAACATCCAAGGCTGTTAAATGAATCTTTAACTGAATGTAATGTACATAAAAAGGATCTCGGTTCGAGATATAACCTAAAGGGTTTATAGTTAGGGGATAAGGTTTGGGTACCTTACCCTGGTAAAACTATGGATGTGGCCCACTTTGTATATTATACAAACACCTGGATCCTAACATGTTTGTGTAGATGACATGTGAGTGGGATATCCTATGTAATGAGATTACATAAGACCGGACCACGAAATAGTAACCTCTAGTCAGAACTCAGTTGACTAGTTAGATTTCTATTTCACTAGGATGACCTTGGCAACTTGATCTCAATCTGAGCGAGATTACGAACTCCTGTTCGCGAGGGATGTCCTTTGACTAGTATGGGTGAGAGTGGCGTTCGCCGACTCAATATGCCTACCTTCTAGGGGACAAGACCGAGTGAGCGGTTGGGAACTTAACTTAGCAAGATGGAATTCACTCCTTCCCGCCTACTAGGGTAAGTAGAGGAATGTTCCCTTAAGTGGTGTCTCCAAGACTTGAACAAAGGGCCCGTCCCTCTCATTGGCCCGAGAGGGACTATGTTTGTTGGTAGGACCACAAACAAATTGTTCATTAGAGGAGCACTGGTACTTAAGGCACAAGATGTAACCCAGGGGTAAAATGGTAATTTGACCCACACGTGTGTTCTGAACATTCGTGAAGGAATGACTTCTGTTATTGGTCAATATCCATGGACACGAAAATATAAGCTGCGGTGAGAATAGTGAAGCTGTGGGACTTTAGTGGAGTGTTCCCACAGTTAACGAATGTTGATTGGGAGGTTAATGAGATTAACCGAGCAATCTCGTATCGTTGGAGCTTCTGATCTGTAGGTCCATTAGGTCCCCCTTCTAGCTCGTAAAGGGTTCTTAGATCATTTGAATTTGAAATGTTCAAATTCATTAGGGAATATATTTAATGTATTTAGATACGATATAATATATAGTTTT
Organism: Trichosanthes cucumerina; assembly: GCA_036507285.1. Lineage (NCBI taxonomy): Eukaryota > Viridiplantae > Streptophyta > Magnoliopsida > Cucurbitales > Cucurbitaceae > Trichosanthes > Trichosanthes cucumerina. The sequence continues at coordinate 75,981,055 of CM071835.1, read as the reverse complement.
GGAACTATATATTATAAATTTAATGTGAATATGATTCATATTAAATTATATGAGAGAATTGAATGTTTGAAAGAGTTCAAATATTATATTAAATGTGAATGTGATTCACATTTGCAAACTATAGGATAAAATTTAATGTGCATTGGTTGTACATTAAAACTATAGGTTAAAGGGGTAATGTGATTAAATAACATTTAATCCAAATTAAATATATGATATTTAATTTGTATATGATTTAAATGAATAATTAAATTTGATTTAATTATATTATTATTATTATTATTATTATTATTATAATAATAATAAATGAGGACTACCCCTCCCCTTCTCCCTATCGACAGTTTGACAGGGAGAAGGGCGTTGCTCAATTAGATTGATCGATCAATCAGATTGGCACTTATAGAGGGAAAAAACTCTCTCTCTCAATCTCTAGAATTCTCAATAGCTTCCAATTGTTGAAATCCTTCCCACCAAGGAGGATCTAAGCACTCAGAGATATAGAAGGTGATCTCTGGTGGTTGTGTTCTTGCTGGAAGAAAACTGAGAAGTCCCTATACAATTGATTTGTTGTACAACCTTTGGAGCAACAAGTTGTTGGAGAAAATCTACAAAGGTATCCCTCTCTTTTATTAGTTTAATCGTTAAACTTCTATCATGTTTGCATGTACTACTCCATGCTTTAATTAAATTAAATGATGTATGCTTGTTCTGTATTTTGTCAATGTACTGGTTTTTTGTTTCAAGCAAAATAATCAAGTAATTACGATCCCAAACACGTTTTCGCTGCTCAAGGAGATCAGATCTCCATCAATTAGGTGGTTATGCTTTAAGTCATGAGATGAATTGTTGGTTTGCATATTGGATGTTTCGATTTTGGCACGTTTTAGATTTACATTTTGTTGATGAGATCAATGTAAGAGCTCGTTGTTTTGGGCAATTTTATGTAAAGGCAGTTTACACCATTTCAGAATTTTGAGATGCCCGACCCATGTGTTGGTGTCAAATCTGAAGAAGTTGGAACCCCGTTCAAAATTGTGCTTCTTTGTAGGTTACCCAAAAGAGACTAGAGGTGGTCTGTTTTACGATCCTAAGGAAAATAGGGTGCTTGTGCCGACAAACGCCACTTTCCTTGAGGAAGACCACATTAGGGATCATTTACCTCGAGTAAAATTGTGTTAAACGAAATGGACAGTACATCAGCAAGAGTTGTTAATGGGGCTAGTACGTCAACAAGTGTTGTTGATCCAAGCTCGTCTAGTCAAGTCCGTTTTGAAGAGTTGAGAACGTCTCGACGTAGTGGGAGGGTTGTGAGACAGCCTAAACGTTACATGGGTTTAGCTGAAACCCAAGTCGTCACCCCTTATGATGACTGCGAGGATCCATTGACCTATAATCAGGCAATGGCAGACGTTGACAAAGACGAATGGATTAAAGCTATGGACCAGGAAATGGAGTCGATGTACTTCAATTATGTCTGGGAGCTTGTGGATCAATCGGATGGGTTGCAAATGGATCTATAAGCGTAAACGTGGCGTAGATGGGAAGGTGCAGACCTTCAAAACACGACTAGTGGCAAAAGGTTTTACCTAGGTTGTAGGGGTTGACTATGAGGAAACCTTTTCTCCAGTTGCCATGATAAAGTCGATTAGGATCCTTCTAGCCATTGCCACATATTATGACTATGAGGTATGGCAGATGGATGTCAAGACAACCTTTCTAAATGGCAATCTTGATGAAACCATCTACATGGACAAACCCAAAGGGTTCATTGCCCAAGGCCAAGAGCAAATGGTTTGCCGGCTTCATAGGTCTATTTATGGACTGAAACAAGCCTCGAGGTCTTGGAATATAAGGTTTGATGAGGCCATCAAATCTTATGACTTTATCAGAATGTTGACGTGTCTTGTGTCTACAAGAAAATCGTCAACAACACTGTCCCATTTCTGATATTATATGTGGATGGTATCCTTCTCATTGCGAATGAGGTAGAATTTCTTACTGACATTAAGAAATGGTTGGCTTCGCAATTCCAAATGAAAGATTTGGGAGAGGCTCAGTATGTTCTAGGTATCCAAATAGTCCGGAACCGGAAGAACAGAACGCTAGCCATGTCTCAGGCGTCTTATATTGACAAGATGTTGTCTAGATATCAGATGCAAAATTCCACGAAGGGCTTGCTGCCTTTCACGCATGGGGTTCACCTCTCTAAGGATCAATGTCCTAAGACACCTCAAGAGGTTGAGGATATGAGACGAATCCCTTACGCTTCAACTGTAGGGAGCCTCATGTATGCCATGTTGTATACTAGGCCCGACATCTGTTATGCAGTTGAGATTGTCAGTAGGTATCAATCCAATCAAGGATTAGATCACGGGACAACAGTAAAGGCAATCCTCAAGTATCTTAGGAGAACGAGGAACTACAACCTTGTGTATGAGAGTAGGGATTTGATCCTTACGGGATACACAAACTCTTACTTTCAGACCAATAAGGATTCTAGGTAATCCACTTCGGGGTTAGCCTTCATTCTGAATGGAGGAGTTGTAGTGTGGCGAAACATCAAGCAGGGATGCATTGCTGATTCCACGATGGAAGCTGAGTATGCAGCTTGTGAAGTTGCAAAGGAAGTTGTTTGGCTTAGGAAGTTCATGATGGATTTGGAAGTTCTTCCAAATATGAACTTGTCGATTACCTTGTTTTGTGACAACAGTGGTGCAGTTGCCAACTCGAGAGATCCTCGGAGTCATAAGAGGGGGGCAAGCACATTGAGCGGAAGTATCACCTAATACGGGAGATTGTGCACCGCGGAGACGTGACAGTCACGCAGATAGCGTCGGAGCACCACGTTGCTGATCCATTTACAAAGGCCCTCGCGGCTAAGGTTTTTGAGGGTCACCTAGAGAGTCTAGGTCTTCGAGTGCTTCTTGACTAGGGCAAGTGCGAATATTCTAAAGGGTATTCAATGCCCTAGTTTATTGTAATTTTACTGTAGATTTGAGAAATGTATTTTGTACTCCACTAGCTTAGTCCAAGTGGGAGTTTGTTGGGAAATAAATAAGAGTTATTGAATTATGAGAGAATTAGAACTTGAACGGTGTGTGGTAGACACACAGGGAGGATCATGTTCGAGTCAATGACCCGAACGGTCTACCGTATACGGATAGGGTTGGAGACCTAATCCTGGATACGCTTTGGATGCGACCCGCTTTGTATTAGATACAAACGAGGTGATCCAACTCGTTCATGTGGTTGACATGCGAGGGGGCATCCTGTGCAATGAGATTGTACAAGACCGGATCGTGAATTATTAGACCTACTGACGTAACACTATTTACAGTATAGGACTAATAACTTCGTAGATGACCAAGAGGGAGTTCCACCACTCTCCCTCTTCCGACCGAGAAAGAACGAGAAGATTAATTGGAGGTGTCCAATTCGTTCGTTGTTCGAGAGTTCATGATTGTAGAGATCGAGGACACGAAGAGTTCATGATCGGAGAGGGAGATCTTGAAGAAACGTTCTTCAACAAGTGTGTAACACTAACTCACTGTTTTTCTTCTTCTCAAGCATGTTTAGCCTAGGATCTATGAGATAGGTTCGGTTTTAAGAAATGATTTTTCAACGAACACCACGACGATTCAAAGTCATTTTCCGCCGCGGGAGTTTTATTCCCTTCAGAAACTTCTTAAAACGTTTCCCAAAGAACCCTTCACTCTCGTTTAAGGATTTACTAAGGGTTTTGGCAATTTTAATCTAGTCTAAAGTCTAAAGTCCTTAGCCAAACTGCCTCCTTAGCTGCTTCACAAGCTGCTACATGTTCGACCTCCATTGTGGAGTCTGCAATACATCCTTGCTTGATGCTTCGTCAGGTACGTCACTGGGATCTTGAGCCTGGGTTGGTGTTAGAGAAAAAACCTTGAATTCTATGTGTTTATTATTGGATGTGAAAAAGTTGAGAAAAGCAGACAAAGAAACTGGTCACCCAATATGATAATGTTCATTTTTTTGGTTTATTTTTTTTAGGCTTCTCTCTCGATTTTTCGTTTTCCATTCTTTAAGAATAAAGAATAATTAAGAGAATGTACCTCACTATTTCTCGTTAGAACTTTTCTTTTTTAATGGAAACAATTTTTTTAAAACAAAAAATCATAAACCCTTTTATATGATACTTAGACCTTGTGTCACCACTACAATTTTGACAATATATGACACCATAGCTGAGCCAAATAAAAGGGAGGGAGAAAATAAACTCTCATAAATTGTTTGGAGCGCATTTTTTGCAAAAAAAAATGAAGATTTTCGGATAGAACATCATAAATTTATGACATTTCTTCAACGTCAAACATTCATGACTTAAATAAAAAGCTTTCATAGATGGTTGGAGGTCCATTTTTGGCGAGAAAAAATGGAGAGTTTCTTGTTTTAAAAAATGTATGACAGTTTTTCAACATCACAATTTTATGACAGTTTTTCAACATCAAACCCTACTTCATTTGTCCCACATCAAAAAATTTATGTTTCAGAGAGGTATCTTCCCCTATAAAATGTCTCTCCCTCCTTCATTTTAGCATAAACATTAATATGAGCTTCCTATAGTTGATGGGCTTGTTAAGTTTAAGTAAATTGGGCTATGAGTAAATTTTTTTGTGACAACTACAAACTATCAAAGAAAGCAAATACTTGACACAAGAATACTGTACTTAACATTTTTTTTGTCATAGAAACAACATGTTTGACACTGAAACTCTGTCATTAAAAGAATTTCTATGACGTTTAAAAAAGAATTTCTATGACGTTTAAAAATTGTCGTTAATAAATATATCGTGACGAAAACATCGGTTTTAGGAGGTATTTATTAACAATGTTTATTATAAAAAGTTTACTACGACAATTAACAAATGTCCTGAATATGTTTTCTTTGACAACGTGTATGTGTCATAAAATAATTAATTATGACATTTTTTATGTGTCATGTATAGAGTTTCCTTAATGGTAGCTTCTAGGACTGAAAAAAAATCATGAAATGTCTTTATGATAAATTTTCAATGTCATGAAATCTCGAAATTGTACTAGTGTGTTTTTACTGCTTTCTATTTAATTTATATTTAAGAATGTTACAGTTTTGATGACAAGTTATAATGAAGTTAATTAATATTAGTTAACATTCAATTCTTGAAAAGTCCATTCAAGTATAATGCACAATTAAGATATTTTTTAAGGTTAGAGTTACTATTAAGATGAGTAGACTTTTATGTAATTATCTAGTATGGAAAGTAACTAGCATATTACCAATTCCAATATAGAGTTTCTAATTGCCATCGTAAGATTTGAAGAGTTGAATTGTAATAATAGTGAAGCATTCATTTACTCTATTTTCTTAAGAGTAGTCAAATCTATTGATTCTCACATTACTTCTCAATGACTTTTATTATTTGCTATCTTAACTCACGAACTTCGAATGATATTAATTAATGGTAGTATAGAATGTGTTGATGAACTGAATTGAGATAAACTAGTAGCAGATTTTAAACAACATAAAGTCAAAAATAAGTACTTTTATATAGAAAGAAGTTCATATATTATTTATGTGTAAAGAAAGAAATTACATTTCTTTAGACCACATGCTTGTGTATATATATGTTGATCTAAATAGTGTTGTGGGGGAGGAAGAGGGTTCATTTGCAGTTCAGTCTTCATGGAATTGCCTTTTGTTCTCCCAAAGAGTTAGGAACGATTTTGTCGAATAATTTCATTTCAGATGCTGGATGGCAAAAACATAGGTTGATTTTGCAATCACATGTAGTTGGATCGAAACAATCATTAGGAGTATTGCATGGAACATTTACTACATTTCTTGCATCTCACACGAATAATGATCCTGAAATATTATCATTGATGATTGTCAGTCAAGTAAAATTATAAGAATTGGTGAAAAAGATGATATATACGATAGAAAAAAAGTATAGTTAATTCATATACCAGAGACAATAAAGAACATCAGAAGTAGACAAACTATCTTAGTACATGTCTTCTCCATTTCTAATCTTTGAGGATAGTGTTTTCTGATTTGAAAGCTTTTATGTTGTTTGCGATGTTTTTGCATGCATATTAGACTACAATTTATAGTCAAATAGTGTAGCTTAAAGACTTATTGCACAATATAAAATTTTCATTTGCGTATTTAAATAGTAAATTCAATGCATATTTATGGAGTCATACTAGATATATTTGTCATGAAATGCTTTACATATATATAATTTAATCTTTTTATTGAGTTTGTAATATTTTTAGAAAAATCAAATATATGGAAGCTTCAAAACATTACTTTAGGCAGGTTTTTTATTTTTCATTTGCAAATTGAGTATTTTAAATTTTAAAATCACCTAATTTTATGCATGTGTATATAGATATATACGTTTTTGCACCTGATTACTATACGTGTTAATCAAATTGTTGGCTTTCCATATCAGGCGATGATTGGATGATGAAATAGTTTACTTATATTAAGTTTTTGGATATCAAGCCCTTTTCAAATAATATATATGGTTTTTTAAGAAGTTAATATGAGATTTTTTGAGACGAAGAAATTATTATTTAGATAAAATTAAATGAGAAGTTTAGTTTGTAGGAATGACTTTTATTTTTATTTTTATATTTTTGCATAAAATTGCTATTTTTTTCTCTTGTTTTTTTAAAACTTTTATTTTCTATCCAGTAATGAAAATCAATTTGGTAATTATTTTTATTTCTTTTATATTATTTGTTATTGAAAAATAAGTAGTGCACATCCGCATAACTTAAGTAATCAAGACAACTATTAGTTTATTAAATAATATTGAAACCTTTGAATTTTCCACCCCTGGTTGAATTAAAGAAAATAAGAAGTTTTTATTTATTTTTATTTTATAAAATTTAAAGTCTAGAAAATAAAGATTTTATTAGGAAATAGGTTTTTTAATTATTTTATTTATTTTTTAAAGAAAAACTATTCGCTAAAATTATGTAAACTATTGGCTAAAATTATGTCATTAAAAATAAAAGTCTTTTATCAATATCTTGAAGAAATCTAAAATATATATATATATAATATTCTATTTCCCTTTGCTCTTGTTTCTTATCTCATTTTATTTTTTTTAAGTTAAATGTTTATGAGAGGGGCATTTAAACCTTGGACTTCTTCATCGAAGGTACATACTAATTACCACTTAACTATGTTCAATTTTGACTCATTTTCTATTTCTAACATTAGGAAAAAAAATAAGTTACTCATTATTTTTGTTACTTGTTCCCCTTGTTAATAAAAGGAAAAAAGAAAAAGAACGGTTGTAACGACCAAAACTCTAAGACACCTTTCCCTAGGACCATTACTACTCTTGCATGCAATTGAAGCTAGAATTTAACATTCAGGTAGTAAAATTAGATGAAAATTTAAAAGTACTTTGATTTTGGATCCCATAAAAGCCAAAAACATTAAAAATAAATGTCAAACCCCCTCCCGAACTACTCACTACTTAGCCCGGAAGACGGCGTGAAGCGAACAAACATTGTTTACCTCTTAACAATACCTGTTGACCCTATTTTACCTGATAAACATACTATGTTCGCATATGGAACACTTTAACATAACACAACGGAAACTTGACAACTACTAAACATACATATAGGAGAAACACTTCTTAAGTCTCTCTTGAAAACTAAAACGGGCAAGAGCATCAGAACCACAAACATACCAAACCATTAATTACACAACCACAACCTCTAAAGCACATACAACTATAACTACATAGTCCCCTCAAAATTAACTACAACACATGAACTTGTTATACAACACCACCCACGTACAAAATATCAAACTCGTGGAGCTTCCAGCAAACTATGGCAAGTTATCAGGCACCGGGAGCTCGATCTCTACCTGAAAAGTTTAAAAATACTGAAAGAATGAGCTATGAAGCTCAGTGAGTGACTGAGTTTAAAAAAAAACTATTAACTCATAAATCATATCACTTGGAAACGTATGAGCATATGCATCTGTAATCAAGCATTAAAAATACACGTGTAATCATAATAACTTTTCAGAAATCCAACAAGTATGTCATTAAAATCTCGCAAGACATATCGATACTACTAACCATTTAAAAACGTATGACATTCTACGTTGTATAGCACACACTCAATACAACCAACGTGTACTCTACGATGTAGTGGGACCCACCCAACACTCCCATCGTCTTTGTCGTAGTGGGGCCCGCCCAGCACTCACTACAGCATTGTTGTCACGGAGTACACTCAACGTCGACAACAGAAAATGACCTGTGGTGCACACGGTACTATATAGCCTCGGCTCAATGTCTCAGTCATTTACTCATTCAAGTCTTAGAAAAACACATAAAAACATTTGAACATGTCTGCTTATCTTTTCTTTCGTAAAACTCAAACTTACTCAGCTTGTTCATAAAAACTGGAAATCTTTAAATCATACTTGCTAGTACATACCTATTAGAGTTTCTGATTCCAACTCTACAGATCAACACGACCCAAAAACCAGAGGCTTCTCGGATTTGATAGCAAATTTTATCTTCTGCCTTCCTCTTCACAAAACAGTAACTTAACTTCAGAATTTGCTCGAGCTTCCTTCACGAATTTTGTTTAAATTTGAGTTAACGTTCAAGAAAATCAAATCTCAACTCTTACCTCTTCCTGTGGAGCTCGAGATGATCAGAAAATCAGAACAGGCTGAGTTGATCACCTTGCTGCTATACAGATTGCTTTGAGTTCTAACCCTCTCTTCTGCAACTTCAATTAACGAAAATCACCTTCTTCCTCTTCCTTTCTCCTTCTCCCACGAAACCCTCAGCTTCTCCTTGTTGAAATGAGAAAAAGATCGAAGAAAAATGGGTTATTTAAAAAAAAACATAGGTGGGTCCCACCTTCCACCTTCCACTTTCCTTTTTCCTTTTTCCTTTTCCTTTCTTTTCTTTTCTTTTCTTTTCTTTTCTTTTTAAAACAAAACAAACCATAATATATTAACCTTCTCTTTCTTCTTTTGTTTTGTTTTTTTTTTTTTTTGAATTTCAAAGAAAGATCTCGGGTTTACAGCTTACCTCCCCCTTAAGAAATTTCGTCCTCGAAATTTAGTAGTCCTTAGGTGAAGATCGTCGGATACTTCTTCCACATTTGGTCCTCTAACTCCCAGGTTGCCTCCTCCACTACGTGATGTCTCCAACGAACCTTCACGAGTTGGATCCTCTTGTTTCTCAAAACTTGTTCTTTTTCGGTCGAGGATTTGAACTGCATCCTCTATGTAACTCATGTCTTCTTTTAGCTCAACTGGTTGTGCTTGCAACACATGAGTCGGATCTGGAATATACTTCCTCAACATGGACACATGAAAATCATCATGTACTCGACATAGTTCTACTGGCAACTCCACTCTGTAGGTTGCTGGCCCAACTCATCCCGTTACTTGATAAGGACCAATATATCTAGGACTTAGCTTACCTTTCTTGTCGAAACGAAGGACACCTCTCCACGGAGATAATTTCAAGAAAACTTGATCTCCGACTTGCAATTCTAAGTCTTTTCGTCGCTTATCTGCATAACTCTTCTGACGGTCTTGAGCTACCTTCAAATTCTCCCTGATTACCTTAATATTATATGTCGTAACCTGCACCAACTCAGGACCGATAAGCTTCCGCTCTCCTACTTCGTTCCAACATAGGGGCGTTCTACACGGTCTTCCATACAGTGCCTCAAATGGTGCCATGCCTTTACTCGACTGATAATTGTTATTGTAAGTGAATTCCATAAGTGATAGGTGTGTATCCCAACTTCCCTTAAATTGAAGGACACATGCTCTCAACATGTCCTCTAGGGTCTGGATGATCCTCTCTGACTGACCATCTGTCTGAGGATGGAACGTTGTACTAAAATTCAACTTTGTCCCCATAGCTTTTTGTAAGCTAGGCCAAAACTAAGAAGTAAATCTCGGATCTCTATCTGAATCTATGGACACTAGCACTCCGTATTTACTCACAATTTTGTCGACGTATAGCTTAGCAAGCTGATCAAGCGTAGATGTCGCTTTAATCAGTTTAAACCGTGTTGTCTTAGTGAGTCTATCCACCATTACCAAATACCATCATGTCCACTTGAAGTACAATGTACAAACAACAGAAAATCCATAGTGCTATGCTCCCATTTCCACTCCGGCACTGGTAGTGAGTTAAGGAGTCCCCCTGGCCTCTGTCTAAATTGTTTAACTTGTTGGTATGCCAAACATCTTACCGACTCAATCAGTTACCTCCCGCTTCATTACTGCCACTACCATACGCTCCTTTCAAGTTTTGTACATCTTGATGCATCCTCTAAAATAGCATCTTTAAGCTCACTAATACTCGAGACACGTAGTCTTTTCTGCTTAACTATGGTTCTGTCTATTCTCATTCTAAATTATGCCTATGGGCCCTCTTTGGGCATTCTAAACATTTTCTGCAAGTTACTATTCTCTAGTTGACTTCTCACAATCTTTGCTACGAGTGAAGACCTAATCTGGATATGAGCTAAAAGACTCCATTAACTCTCTACAGTCAAAACTGCCTTAGAATCTTTTAGAGTATTTAAAAATGTTGATCGAATACCACACAAGGCATCCCTAGGAAGTCTTGACTTCCTGCTTAATGCATCTGCTACCACATGCGCCTTACCTAGATGGTATTCTATGGTACAATCATAATCTTTAATCAGTTCTAACCATCTTCTCTTTCTCATATTCAACTCCTTCTGATCAAAGATATATTTCAGACTCTTATGATCTTTAAAAATGTGACATCTCTCACCAAACAAGTAATGTCTCCAGATCTTTAATGCTAAAACAACTGATGCTAGCTCAAGATCGTGGGTAGGGTAATTACATTCATGCTTTTTTAATTGCCTTGATGCATAAGCTATCACTTTTCCTTCTTGCATGAGCACACACCCTAATCCTTACCTCGAAGCATCACAGTAAATCACATACTCTTTCCGTAACATGAAGTGCTAGTATAGGTGTTGTAACTAATCTCTTTTTCAGCTCCATAAAACTTTGTTCACATTTATCTGACCATTCAAACCTAGTATTCTTCCTTGATAATGTTGTTAAGGGTAATGCTAATCGTGAGAAATCCTCAACAAACCGTCTGTAGTATCCTGCCAAGCCTAGGAAGCTACGTACCTCTGTCGCATTAGCTGGTGTCTCTAAGTTGACCATAGCTTTCACTTAATGCGGATCCACATTAACTCCATTCGCTGAAACAACTTACCCCAAACACTACTTGATTCAACCAAAAGTCACATTTGGTGAATTTAACGTACAACTGTTTATCGAGTAGTGTTTGTAAAATAATCCTCATGTGTTCCTCATGGGTTTTCCTGTCAACCGAATAAACTAGTATATCATCAATTAATACTAACAAAACTAATCCAAATACTGGTGGAAAAACCTGTTCATGAGGTCCATGAAAATTGTTGCTGCATTAGTTAAACCGAATGACATTACTAGAAACTCATAATGCCCGTACCTCATTCTGAATGTTGTCTTAGGAATATCTGATTCCCTAATCTTTAACTGATGGTATCCTGATCTTAAATCAATCTTAGAAAACACTGATGCTCCTCGTAACTGGTCAAACAAGTCATCTATTCGGGGTAAAGGATACTTCTTACGTATCGTGACTTTGTTTAACTGTCTATAATCAATGAATAATCTAAGGGTACCATCTTTCTTCTTTACAAATAACACTGGAGCTCCCCAAGGAGATACACTAGGTCTGATGTATCCCTTATCAACTAGTTCTTGTAACTGCATCTTCAGCTCTTTAAGCTCACTTGGAGCCATTCTATACGGCGTTTGCGAAATAGGTGTTGTTCCTGGTAACAATTCAATAGTGAACTCAACTTCCCTATCAGGTGTCAACCCTGACAAATCTGCTGGAAAAACATCAAGAAATTCGCTCACAACAAGAACATTTTCTGGTTTTAGCTTTTCCTCCCGCACTCTCTACTACATGTGCCGTAAACGACGTGCAACCTTTCCTCAACAACTTCTCAACTTTTAATGCAACCCCAAATCAAACTCAGAGAATAATCTTCCTTTCACCCCTGAAAAACACTTCAACCAACCCTGGTTTTCTAAAAACGACCTCCTTTCTATGGCAATCCATGGAAGCATAATGAGTAAATAAGAAATTCATCCCTAAGATTGCATCTCCCACCTACAACTCTAGTGGAAGAAGATTCACTAACATATTGAGATATTCTACTAAGACCTCACAATTCTGCAACACTACATCAACTAGTAAAGCATCACCAACTGGCGTGTATAAAACTAACCTTTCACATAAAGGTTTTAGCTTCCCATTCAACTTAGTTAAGAACATACTAAAAAAAAAAAAAAAGGAATGTGCACCACCTGGATCTATTAAAACACGTACAGGTACATTACAAATAGCAATCGTACCAGTAATTACATCTGGTGCATCGTCCGCTTCTTGTTGAGTCATAGCGTAGACCTTCCCTTATGCTTAGGTCTCCCTACAACTCCTTTCTGTCTAGCACCGCTGGTGCCCTCTCCTGCGCCTCTTTGAACTCTCTATTTGCTCAACTCTCTCGGGACCCAACTCCACGGTCCTCTGCGTGCGGTTGTCCTCAATCAGACAATCCCTCTTGACATGTCCTGGTTGTCCGCATTGGTAGCACGTACCAACACTCAAAAAACAATGACCTCGATGATTCATGCAACAAATCACACATGGGGTTTTCCTTGCTATACTGGCAATAGACTCTTGCCCTCTCTGCAATCTTGTTGCTGATCAAACAGTCTAACTAGATGCTCTCTAACTTTACCTTAGATAGGCACTACCCACATTCATCTGCCTCAATGCTTTGTTACTAGCTCGATTCTTAAAGTCCTATTGACTTGGAAACATTTACTCCAGGTGTGAACCTCCTCCGTTCACGACCTCGGTAACTGCTTGTTGTCGAAGCCCTGCAACTAGGCTCCACTACTAATTTTACCTCTGTTATACTCTGCTCAACACGTATAGCAGACTCTATTAGCTGAGAAAAGTCAGTCCACTTAGAAATAGTTGTAACTCTGTACGTATCTCAGAATGTAATTCTCTTTCAAACCTTCGACACCTGTCACTCTCAGATGCCATAATCACATCAGCATACCGTGACAGCTCGGTATACCTTCTCTCATACTCAACCACTGAAAGTGACCCTTGCTTCAGTTCTAAAAATTCATCCATCTTTGCCTCCCAGTACGTGCTAGGGTAATACTTGTTCTCGAATATGCTTCTGAAAGTTTGCCAGTCTAAAGTATTTGCATCACTACACCTGGCTAATACTGATTTCCATCATCCTTCTGCCTCCTTCTACAGCAGGAATGTGGCCAACTTGACTTTTCGCTCGTCAGGAGAAATCATCATATCAAAACATTTCTCAAGCATATCCAACCAAACCTCAGCGTCAGCTGGATCTATGGAACCCTCAAACACTGTGGCTCCTAATTCTTTTAGGTGATCTATTCTATATGTCTTGTCTGGATCACTTAGCCCTGCTCTCTATGGCTTACCTACCTCCTGTGAGGAATTAGCATGTTGCTCATCTCTGACCTCAGTTTTGACTCTCGGAGCACTAGATCCCCTCTCAGATTGGGCTTGGTAGGATCTTGTGTCCCATCCTGATCCTACCAACATCGCCTGCTAGTACGTAGTGGCATGACTTCTATAAGATATCAACATACTAGACATGTAATGAATACTTAACTCAAATGCACAATTCTAGACTTGTGTTCACATTCAACTCCTGACTGGACTTACTCTTCTCCTTACTTGAACCATGCTCTGCTAGTTCTATTAAATTAACTCAATAACTTGCTATTTACTTTTTACTTTCTTCTAGAGCTAACTTGCTCTGTCTCATTTCCCATTGAGCTAACTGCTCTGATACCAAGTTGTCACACCCCCTCCCGAACTACTCACTACTTAGCCCGAAAGACGGCGTGAAGCCAACAGACATTGTTTACCTCTTAACAATACCTTTTGACCCTGTTTCACCTGATAAACATACTATGTTGGCATATGGAACACTTTAACATAACACAACGGAAACTTGACAACTACTAAACATACATAAGGAGAAACACTTCTTAAGTCTCTCTTGAAAACTAAAACGAGCAAGAGCATCGTAAACCACGAATGTGCCAAACCATTAATTACACAACCACAACCTCTAAAGCACATACAACTATAACTACATAGTCCCCTCAAAATTAACTACAACACATATGGACTTGCTATACAACACCACCCACGTACAAAATATCAAACTCGTGGAGCTTCCAGCAGACTATGGAAGGTTATCAGGCATCGGGAGCTCGATCTCTACCTAAAAAGTTTGAAAACAGTGAAAGAATGAGCTTTGAAGCTAAGTGAGTGACTGAGTTTAAAAAAAACTATTAACTCATAAATCATATCACCTGGAAACCTATGAGCATATGCATTTGTAATCAAGCATTAAAAATACACGTGTAATCATAATAACTTTTCAGAAATCGAGCAAGTACGTCATTAAAATCTCACAAGGCATATCGATACTACTAACCATTTAAAAACGTATGACAGTCTACGTTGTATAGGACACACTCAATACATCCAATGTTTACTCTACGATGTAGTGGGGCCCACCCAACACTCCCATCGTCTTTGTTGTAGTGGGGTCCGCCCAGCACCCACGACAACATTGTTGTCACGGAGTACACTCAACGCCGACAACAGAAAATGACCTGTGTGCACACGGTACTATATAGCCTCGGGCTCAATGTCTCAGTCATTTACTGATTCAAGTCTCAGAAAAACACATAAAAATATTTGAACATGCCTGCTTATCTTTTCTTTCTTAAAACTCAAGTTTATTCAGCTTGTTCATAAAAACTGGAAATCTTTAAATCATACTTGCTAGTACATACTTGCTCAAAATCATAACATTTTTATAAATTTCGACAATCAAGAACATATGCTCATGTATAAATTTCATCAAGATAGTTAGGCTCACAACGAGCACTTGAAATCATTTCTTAGAAAATATGAATACTCATAAACATGTGTTCAAAGGAAAACAATAAGCATTGAAACCATTTCGTTTTAGAAAAACCTTGCATTTTCATAAGCATAATAGAAGCCTATAAACTGTTTTCGAGGTTCTTTTGTCACTCACAGCATTAGATCTAGAACCTTGGCCCGTACACTTGACCTATTTCCTCTTGGCCTGTCAAACTAACCAAATCCATGTATTAGAACCTCGAGCTCATGAATTTCAACCTTAAAATTACAAAAAATCACTCTATCATTTTTCCAGAAATTTACAGATTCTATACCCTGTCTTCAAACATTCATAACTTCTTCATTACCTAGCAAAAAAGGATGTACTTTATACCAACTCTTTCTTTTTGAATCCTCTAAAAAGAATATGAAGAAATGAAATTGAGATTCCCAACGGATTGGTTCGAAAATACCTCGATAGCTTCTTCCCTAAAAACAACATGCTGCTGTTTCCAGATTCAATTTCCTGTTGCACAACAAAAGTAACCTGAAATTTAAAACATCTTCCAGTCGTTTTCTACTCACGACTGCTTCATGAAAGTTGTAGGAAATTGAATATTCTTTCCAACATACCTATTAGAGCTTCCGATTCCAACCCCTACATTCAACACGACAACATAAACCAGAGGCTTCTGGATTTGATGAAAAAAATTTTGTATTTTGCCTTTCTCTTCACAAAACAGTAACTTAACTTCAGAATTTGCTCGAGCTTCCTTTAATAATTTTGTTTAAATTTGAGTTAACTTTCAAGAAAATCAAACCTCAACTCTTACCTCTTCCTGTGGAGCTCGAGATGATCTGAAAATCAGAATAGGCTGAGTTGACCACCTTGCTGCTATACAGATTGCTTTGAGTTCTAACCCTCTCTTCTGCAACTTCAATTCACAAAAATCACCTTCTTCCTCTTCCTTTCTCCTTCTCCCACAAAACCCTCAGCTTCTCTTTGTTGAAATGAGAAGAAGATCGAAGGAAAATGGGTTATTTAATAAAAACATAGGTGGGGGTCCCACCTTCCACTTTCCTTTTTCATTTTTCCTTTTCCTTTCTTTTCTTTTCTTTTCTTTTCTTTTCTTTTTAAAACAAAACCAACCATAATATATTAACCTTCTCTTTCTTGTTTTCTTTTATTTTTTTTTGAATTCCAAAGAAAGATCTCGGGTTTACAATAAATATAACACAAGTTTGGCCTCGATTTTCAAAAGAAGTATAACAATTGAACCAGGAGTTCTCATCAGGGAAAAATCATAAAAATAAACATGATAGTTTAAAAGATACGGAAAACATGACTTCTATTCTCATGATCTTCGTAGCACATCCCCATCATCCACCTTGTTTGCTCTTGCGTTTCCTGAAAATATTTTTAAAAACAAAATGCTAAGTATTATAAAATAATACTCCGTAAGTGGGGTTGGGAGATGCAATCACATACAACATGACTTTTATCTTGCTTTCATTTGTGGGACCTAAAATTTCTTTCATAAAATCATGATTTTTCTCTTCGGCTTTAAGTGGTCAATTGAGTCAACCTGAGTCTTTTCATGTTGAGTCTCTCACAGACCCCTATAAGTTGACTCATAGGGCCTCTAATGCATGTTTGACCATGCATAAATCCTCAAGAGACCAATACCACAACCTTCATAAAACATGTTCATGTACATACTATATGCATGAGGTCTCATCCTTTCTCTCATATATATATTCATAATCATTATAACTATGGTGATGCAACATATCATGGCATTTATATGAGCAGAAACATAATCAAATTTTTTATTTATACTTATGGTGGAACATAGGGAAATTTCTAAATAAACATAATAAATCCCCTAAAATGAAACTGGAAATTTTTTAGATAAATTCTTTTTCAAATTCATCTTATGATAAATAAGTTTTTGATATAAAACTTTGGAAAACATATTTTGCTCCCCGATTTTAAAATGATTTGCGCGAAATCCCTTACCTTAACTTCAACTCCAAATATCTCAAAAATCAATTCCTATCTCAATGAGCCTTCCAACCTTGAATTAATCTCTACTCAAATTGCGATCGAAAACTTCTCTAACTCGCGGTCACGACATTCTCAAGCCACCTATTTTCAATCAACGAGACTACTCATCACCAAAAGGGGCCTATTACTGCATATTCAAATTATCTAACATAAGCCAAGTGAAATTACCACGACGGGGGTCCAAAACAAGCTAGGGAGCTAAAAAAAACACTGACGTTCACACTTTCCGGTGAGCAGCGGCGCGTGGCGGCAGTGTGGTGGCGCGTCTCGACACGTGAAGCTTGATTTTTGAGTGTCCGGTTGTCGATCTGTCCAAAACCAGTTCGAACCCAACAAAAACTGATTGATATCGCTTTGAACCAAGGTTCCAATTTGGGTCTCGGACAGTGTGCATTTGCGACTCTTGTTGAGTCGCGTTCATGGAAGCTTCAGGTAGGTGGAGGCTGACGAACAACGTGATTTCAGTAGCGTTCACAACGGCGGTTGTAGCTTCGGAACGGAGGCGACGTCAACGCCGACCGTCTGTGTTGTTGCAACACGGCGAGGCGACTACGGTGTGCAGAGGCTCGAAGTGTCGTGGGTTGCGGCTAGGTTCATTGATGCCTCGCGAGCATCCGACGTCGAGGGGGTGATGGCGGATGGGTGACACGCGAATGAGGGTCGCAGGCCGACGGTGAGCGATCGGAGTGTTGGGATATGTGCCTAAACTTGTGTAATTTTAGTCAAATGAATAAAGAGTTATTTGATTTGATAAAATTATCTTCTCGCCTTATAAATACAATAAACTAAGCTCCAAGGTTATAATGAATCTTGGACATTAGTGTAGTAGACACTATTTGGATTGTGTTCAAGAGTATAAACTAAATGGTCTATGGTATAAGAATGAGGTTTGAAACCTTATTCTGGTAACACCATGGATGCGACCCACTTTGTAATTATTACAAATGAGGTAATCCAACTCATTCATGTGGATGACATGCGAGTGGGGGCATTCTGTATGAAGAGTTCATAGAAGACCGGACTGCAAATTATTAGTCTAACAAGTATAACGTCGTTAATAGGATACAACTGATAATTTATAAATGGTCATTAGTGACTCGATCTGAATCGTGAGCAAGTTAAGAACTTCTGCTTATTGGAGTTTGTCCTTAGACTAGTATGGGTGAGAGTGACCTGTAGCCGACTCAATAAGCCTACCTTCTCAGGGACAAAATCTCAAAGGTAGTTGTGGACTTAACTCTACAAGATGGAATTCACTCATTCATTGACTAAGAAATTAGATAGGTTGTTCCCTTAAGAACTGAGTCCAGGTCTTGAACAACGGGCCCCCACCCTCTAAACTAGCTTAAGAGGGTTCGAGTTTATGGTAGGACCATAAACTTGTTGTTCATTAGAGGATTAGTGGTGCTTAAGGAACAAAGAGGTAATCATAGGGGTATAACGGTAATTTGACCCAACTGTGATTACGAACAACCTTTGAATGATCGATTCATGGGTAATGATTATATCAATGGATACAATATAATCTACAGCGAGGAGAGTGTAGCTACAAGTCTATAGTTGAGTGACTTGTAGTTAATGAATATTGGTTAATGGGATCAAAGAGTTTGATCAATTAATCTCACATCATTGGAGCTCATGAACTGTAGGTCCATTAGGTCTCTCCGTTGGCTCAACATGGTAATATTGAGGGTATAAAGTTCAAAATAAAATTAAAGTGTTCAATTTCATATATGAGGTGTTATATCAATTATATGTGATATAATTGATATAATATATAATTTTAATGTGAATTAGATTCACAAATTAACTATATACTAATGAGAGAATGAAGCAGGGATAAGATGGTAATTTTCATCCTATTTTCCTATAAATAGTTGCATAAGATGCAACTTTGGCTAAGGCAATTACATACAACCCTAGAGTTCTCTCATTTTTTGTTGGAAAGAGTTCAAAACAGACTTCTAAAAGACTACTACATCTCATCCTAAAAGGAACCCACCTTCCTCCCTCACCTAGAGAACAACGGAGAAGATCTAGTGACGGATGTTCACACGGTTCGGGGTCGCGTTGCTGAGATCGTGATGATTGGAGAAAAAGTACGTGAAGAAAGTGTTCTTCAAAGGTATGTTTCTGTGTTGTCCTAATTAGATAAGTATGCTTAATCGTAGTTATTTAGTTCTTATTTTAGATCTATGTAACAAAATAACGAACACGCGATTCACAATCGCTCCCGTTGCGGGATTCGATCCCTTCACGGAGTACACAACAGTCGACGACTAGTGAGAGTTGGAGAGGTGGTTGTTGTTGCGTGAAATTATATTGCAATACCACAAGTGTACGGGTCAAGTTTTAGTATAGTGATTTATGAGTCCATGTATCATCCTCGGGAATGGGTTTCTAGATTAATTAATTATTAAGGTACCAATTCTCAATTTTAGCTAAAGAAACATAACATGGATAGTTGGTTGAAGTAAATACAAACAAACAAACAAACATGTGGAGACACAAATTGATAGATTTGGGAGAAGTGATTTTACAAGTTAAAGACCTAACTAGCACATGCATTGAACCAATGAGATGAAATTATAAACAAGAAGTGAAATACTCAAGAAAATCTCTCGATTCTTAGTGAGCCTCACACATGCAATAAACTCATAGTCTCCATATGAACCTACAACATGCATGGCATTAAGCAACTTCTTTATGTGTTTCCCTAAGATTTCTAGGTCACTCGTGCGGACTTCCAAGGGTTTTGACAATTTTGCTCTAATTCAAGCTTTATCTCTCGAGTTCACTTAAATCAACAAATTAAAAAGTAAAGAACGAATTGCCAAAAATAACGACATAACATGCTTCAATACATCACAAGAAAGTCATAACAAGTAATTCAAATCCTAACTACTATGTTTAGCTACTCTAAATCACAAGAAAAACAAACTAAACAAGTAGAAAACGTCTTAGAACGCTATTACAAATTGAAAGAAAGAGAAATAAACTTAGGTGTCGATGCCGGTCCTTCGTCTCCGAGCTCCCGTCTTCGATCTCGAACCTCCACGAATGCTTTGGCTCCCAAAATCACTCTTTTCTCTCTTCTTACAAGGTGTATTTCGAATTTAGGGCAAAACTCTACCAAATTGTGCTCCAATAGCTCCGTTTAAGCTCTTAACCTGAAATTGAATAAATTAACCACGTAAAAGCCCTGAAATCATCATAAAACTAGCAATAATTAAGCTTAAGGATAACACATTTTGTGTGCTATCAGCTGTCGGCAGCTAAGGGGAGAAAAAGAAGAAGGATTTCCTCGAAGTTCATGCCCTAAGACAAAGAGATTTATTGAAACCCTAATTCCTTTTTTTCTCCCAAAATGCCCTTCCTTTTCGATACAACTACCCAAGAGCCCTTGAACCTATTTAAATGTTCCAAAAGACCAAATCTATATATATATATATATATAATTTCCAATAAATTAACCAAAAATAAGTTAATTGAACCTGAAG
The DNA here is from genome assembly GCA_036507285.1 of Trichosanthes cucumerina. Classification (NCBI taxonomy): domain Eukaryota; kingdom Viridiplantae; phylum Streptophyta; class Magnoliopsida; order Cucurbitales; family Cucurbitaceae; genus Trichosanthes; species Trichosanthes cucumerina. Next base: position 75,960,407 of record CM071835.1, on the reverse strand, counting down.
TTCACGGGCGTTACAACGGTCAAGTATTAAAGAATTGATAAAATAATGAATTTATAAAAACCCATCAATCTAAATTTTGAAGTTTAGTGGTAATTTAACATGGTATGAGTATTCTCTTCAAATACTTTGTCATGATTTTGATAGAACTAATTGGAGGAAGGAGTAAATTAAAACATGATTTCGCTAAAGAGCCAAAAGTTTTTGATATTATAGTTATGGTCAAGCGAGATTCTATGAGGCATCTGGCATTTATAATATGACGAAATTACCCCCTCTAATGTAATCCTTATTCCATGTTGATTTGAAGTTGTACTTAATACAAAACGAATACTCTAATATTTCTATGTTCAAGATGATTGAAATTAAGTCCAAAAATAATTTTCAAATAATTAAAATAAAAAGTAATTAAGAATTTTGAAAATTCGAATTTAACGATTCACCCTAGTTCGCTACTTAAGATTCAATTTTCATGCTCTCTCATGCAAGGAAAGGAAGCTTTGAAATAATTTTCAACAAGAATTAAAGATATTCAATCTAAAACGTGTTTTACTTAAACATCCAAACTTTTAAAAAATAAATTAATAAATAAAGAGTAAACAATATAGATTTTACCAACGAAATTTTAATAACAAGTTCAGAGTACAACAACAGGAAAAAAAGAAATAAACTAGCTTAAGTAATAAACGAAGCTCTTAAGGGCAGAAAACTCTACGACCCTAAAAAATAGGGAGCACGACCTCCATAGCAAGCCAAGGCAATGTCTCGTGCCGCATGCCTCAAGAGTCTATTGGCCACCTAAGAAGGAAACAAAATAACATCGAATGAGTATAAAAATACTCGCTAAGTAGCTCACTTAAGACCAAGGCTCTCACTTCTCCACACAAACACACAAACCCCTGACTTCATTCCTGTTTTGTACTCTCTTAGCTATGTGATCACCTAACTTAGTTCACCTACGATATAGTTTAATTACTAAAATCATAGAGCCATGTTCTCGATTCGCGGGCTTCATTCCCACAGCTAGCATACAACAAGAAGATCCACATCCCTCAAGCCCCACTAGCTAGCATCTACGAAACAATGGTCTTCATCCTTACAGCTAGAATACAGTAAGAAGGTCCACACCCCTCAAGCCCCACTAGCTAGTACCAACAATGAAAGACACATCCTCCAGACCATCACAAGACATGGTGTGCAACCCACCATCACTGACGCCACATTAAACATCAAGTAAACATGTTTTGTGAAGTAGTAGGTTTCCCTAGCTTAACGATCCTAAGTCATTCTCTAACTTCTACCAAGGTTTCCAAGACCTTACAATAACATTAATACATCATCATGGAGGCCAGGGTAATCAAGGCTTTAAGACTTACTTTCCAGCCACAACTAGCATACAACAAGAAGATCCACATCCCTCAAGCCCCACTAGCTAGCATCTACGGAACAATGGTCTTCATCATAATAGCTAGCATACAGTAAGAAGGTCCACACCCCTCAAGCCCCACTAGCTAGTACCAACAATGAAAGACACATCCTCTAGGGCATCACGAGACATGGTGTGCAACCCATCATCACTCACGCCACTTTAAACATCAAGTAAACATGTTTGGTGAAGTAGTAGGATTCCCTAGCTTAACGATCCTAAGTCATTCTCTAACTTCTACCAAGGTTCCCAAGACCTTAAAATAACATTAATACATCATCATGGAGGCTAGGGTAATCAAGGCTTTGAGACTTACTTTCCAACCACAACAATACAAAACTCATAAAAAAAAGGTACTACACAGGAGTTTCAAACATAAAGCCAATAAGAGTTTTTATACATTCCAAACATTTAGCTTCACAACTCTAAGTCCCTAAATCCACATATCACATTTCGGGAAATATACACTACTACAATTTTAGAATTCTATGACACCGTAGCTATGCCAAATAAGAGGGAGAGAGAAACAAAACTTTCATAAATTGCTGGAGGCGCTTTTTTTGCAGGAAAAAAATGGAGATTTTTTTATTTTCGAAAATTATGACAGTTTTCAACATCATAAATTCATGACTTAGATAAAAAGTTGTCATAGATGGCTCGAGGCGTGTATTTGGCGGGACAAAATGGAGATTTTTGTGTTTTTGAAAATTTATGACAGTTTTTTCAACATCAGAAATTTATGACAGTTTTTCAACGTTATAGAAGCTCCATTTGTCCCGCATCGAAAATTTTGTATTTTGGAGAGACAATCTTCTCCAATAAAAGGCCTCTCCCCATTCATATTAGCATTAACTTAACATGAGCTTCTCACTAGGCTTGTTAAGCTTAAGTAAAATGGGCATTGAGTGAATTCTTTTGTTAACAACTACAAGCTTTCAAAGAAATAAAATACTTGACATAAGAATATTGTCATTAACAATTTTTTATTGTGATAGAAATAATATGCTTGACACTGAAATTCTATCATTAATAGAATTTCCATGACGTTTAAAAATTATTGTTAATATATATATGTATCTTGACGAAATGTCAATTTTAGGAGATATTTATTGACAATATGTAATTGTCATAAAAAGTTTACCATGACTTTTAACAAATATCTTGAATACAGTTTTTTTTACCACCATTAATTGTCATAAAATAGTTAATTATGATAGATTATTGGATGTGTCATATATAGAGTTTCCTTGATAGTAGTTTCTAGGATTGAAAAAAAAAAAAGTCATGAAATGTATTTATGACAATTTTTGAATGTCATAAAATCATGAAATTGTACTAGTGATACCACTCAAGATGCATCGCATTTCAAACAATTCAACCAGTATTACAAGTTCTATAAACATGTTTCAAGCATGCTACATAAATTTGCATTCCTTTTTCGACGTGGTCCAAGATCTAATAATAATCAAAAGGGCATACTTCCAAAAGCTACTTACCTCAATAAAAATAAATAAATTTAATTTGCACTAAAATTTCTTCCTTGAATTATTTCACACCACCTAGCAATAAATATAAAATAGAAGGAAAATCAAGTTAATAAACTCCAATAAATAACCCAAACTTTCCATAATAAAGATCGAGAGATTTACCTTAAAAAGAGTTGTGAAAATCTAACATTTCCAAATTTGGGTCCTCTAATTAATCTTCAATTTAATACCAACAAATCAAGGGTTGAATAATTTAATAATACTTCATGCAAACAGTCTTGAAACAAATTTAGGCCTAAATCCTCTGTAATTAAAATTTAATGAAAGTCAACAAAAACTTACCGGAACCATCAATTAGCACTTACTGCATAGACCCGACCAATACTTTTAATTGACCAAAAAATTCCTCAAGGGGTCATTTTCGACCCTCTTTAAGATATTTAAGACAACCTAACAGTTCCGTTGAACCGTCAACCTTTTTGGTAATTTGGTTGATGGTTCTGTTGATGATTCACTATAAATGTCAATAATTCTTCTCCATTATTTAAGAATAAAAAATAATTAAGAGAATGTACCTAACTATTTCTTGTTAAAACTTTTCTTTTTTAATTGACACAATTTTTTTTAAAACAAAAATCAAAAACCCTTTTATATGATACTTGGCCTTGAGTTTTTACTGCTTTCCATTTAATTTATATTTAAGAATGTAGCACAGTTTTGATGAGAAGTTTTTTTTTTTTTTTGAAGAAAAAAAGTTATAATGCAGTTAATTCCAATAATTAATATTAATTAATTAACATTTAATTCTTGAAAAGTTCTTTCAAGTATAATGCACAATTAAGATATTTTTAAGGTTAGAGCTACTATTAAGATGACGAGTCTCTTATGTAATTATCTAGTATGAAAAGTAATTAGCATATTTATCATTTCCGATATAGAGTTCTAATTGTCATAGTATGATTTGAAGAGTTGAATTGTTTAATGGTAGTGAAAGCATTCATTTCCTCTTTTTTCTTAAGAGTAATCAAATTTATTGATTCTCACACTACCTCTCAACGACTTTTATTATTTGCTATCTTAACTCATGAACTTTGAACGATATTAATTAATGGTAGTATAGAATGTGTTGGTGAACTGAATTGAAATAAACTACTAGCAGATTTTAAAAAACATAAAGTCGGAAAATAAGTACTTTTATATAGAAAGAAGTCCATATATTATTTATGTGTGAAGAAAGAAATTACATTTCTTTAGACCACATGCTTGTGTATATATATGTTGATTTAAATAGAGTTGTGGGGAGAGGAAGAGGGTTCATTTGCGCTTCGGTCTTCATGGAATTACCTTTTGTTCTGCAAAGAGTTAGGAAAGGTTTTGTCGAATAATTTCATTTCGAGATCTTTGGGTGGCAAAAACATAGGTTGATTTTGCAATCACATGTAGTTGGATCAAACAATCATTAGGAGTATTGCATGGAATGTTTACTACATTTCTTGCATCTGACACGAACAATGATCCTGAAATATTTTCAATGATTATTGTCAGTCAAGTAAACTTATAAGAATTGACGAAAAAGATGATATATATAATAGAAAAAATTATAGTTAATTCATATACCAGAGACAATAAAGAACATCAGGAGTAAGCAAGCTATCTTAGTAGAGGTCTTCTCCATTTCTAGTCTTTGAGGATAGTATTTTCTGATTTGAAAGCTTTTATATTGTTTGTGATGTTTTTGCATGCATATTAAACCATAATTTATAGTCAAATAGTGTAGCTTAAAATGGTAGGAAATATCTCATATATTAAAGACCAAAATTTATTGCACAATATCAATTTGTCATTTGCATATTTTAATATTAAATTAGATGCATATTTATGGAGACATACTATATATTTGTCGTGAAATGCTTTACATATATATAGTTTAATCTTTTTTTATTGAGTTTGTAATGTTTTTAGAAAAAACAAATATATAGAAGGTTCAACATTACTTATTTTTTTTTCTGTAAATTGAGTATTTTTAGTTTTTAAATGATCTAATGTTTATGCATGTATACATAGATATACATGTTTTTGCATTGAATGATTGTATGTGTTAATTAAATTGTTACCTCTCCATATTAACCGATAAATGGATGAAATGGTTTATTTAAATAATACCAAGCCATTTCCAAATAATATATATGCTTTTTTAAGAAGTTAATATGAGATTTTTTTGTCACATTTCGTCATTTAAAAAGAATTTAAATATATATTTATAATGTGAAGTAATACTCGAATTAGAAAAAAAAAAGAATCTAAAATTAAGTTCCACCTCGTAACCCCCTACCTTATTCTCTAGTCCCCCCCCCCTCCTTCGTCCCAATCTCTCTAACTTTCGATGTGGCACGTGTAACGCCCCTACTTTTATGACATCAATTCCTAGAGACGTTACTACTCATGCATGCATTCGAGGCCCTAACTGATTTTAAATGTGTAAAAGTTGATAAATAACAAAACAATTTACTTTGGGATCCCATGGAAATACAAAACGTTTACAATAAACATAACCAAGTTCGGCCTCTAGTTTCAAAACTCAATGTTATATAAACGGAAGACAATAATCATTTAAAAATTCTTTCCTAATCATTGATGCGAATTCATGGCTCGGTTCCTCCCATGGCTTCTATAGCGCATCCATGCCACTCACTTTGATATGCTCTCTACTTTACCTGAAAACATTTTAAAACAGAGAAAACACAACAAAGGTAGAGGGATGAGTATTATAAAATACCCAGTAAGTGGGGGTCGGGAAAATGCAAACACATGCATATGATATTCCTTCAAATCTGACCTTTAAACATGATCATTATTCATGACTTTTAAAATCATTAAAACTTTCTGTAATGGGACCTAAAACTTTCTTTCATAAAATCATGACTTTTCCTCTTTGGCTATGCGTGGTCAATTGAGTCTACACAGAGTCTTTTCATTTTGAGTCCTCACGCACCCTTTATAAGTTTGAGTCCCTCACAGACTCCCAGTAGGTTTGAGTCCCTCACGCACTCTCGTAATATTGAGTCCCTCACAGACCCCTGTAATAATGACCCATAGGGTCTCTGATGCATGTTTTACCATGCATAAGTACTCAGGAGACCAATTGCCACAACCTACATGACATGTTCATATACATACAATATGCATGAGGTCCCATTCTTTAAGTTCATATACATCAACATTCAGGAATGATGCAACAATCACATAAACTTAAGATCAAGACATAACTTTCATAACTCTAACTAGAGTCAATCAATCATCAGTAATAAGTACGTTTATTATTTAAGGTGCATAACTAGCACAATAACATAACTCAAAATCTCAATATACGTAAATATACATAGTGTGTCAAGACTCGCTTTAAATTCTTTGAAATCATTTCACTTTTCTGGTTCTCTCAAACCCTTAAATCATCAAGTTCCTTTCTAGAAAATCATTCACTCGAGGTCCTCGAAAACCCTTTGAAATATTCGTTTTCTAAATTCAAGCCCTAAGCATGAGTTTTGGAAATTCACCTTTTGAAATAAATTCTCGACTTTCATCTTTTAAAACAAATACATATTTCAAGAAATCGTATTCACTTCCCTTTTAAGATCGTTTGTAGAAAATCCCTTACCATAGCCTTCGCTTAAAACTCCTCATGCTCCGCTCCTAACTCAAGTGTTCATCACAATCGTGATTAGCACGCGGATCCCTAATTCCATTTCGCCAATTCCTTAATTAGTTACTATAAGCATAACTTAGAGTCTGCATCGAAATTAGTTGGAATAACGAGTAATAAACAAGCGAAATTACCCAACCGGAGGCTGAAAACGAACTCGGGGGATCAAAACAGGTGGACCTGGAAAGAGCTCCAACGGCGCGCGCGGCGGCGTGGCTGGCCGCGGCGCGCGTGTGTGTCGAGACGACGCCAGCGTCTGCGCCAAGTGAAGCATGTCGATGGGAACCTTGTGGCCCGATCTATCCAAAACCGGTCCTGAAACTTCGAAAACCGATCGAAATCTAGACGAATCGCTCGAACCAAACGCTGAACCGGCGACTCTCTCTTCCGACGGCCACGCGCGCGCGGCGGCGTCTTTGGCGGCGCGCGGAAGGTCGATTCGAAAGCCCACTTGTCGATCTACACGAAACCACTCTCTACTTTACGAAAACCGGTCGAAAAAGTGATGAACCGACCGAACCAACAATGCTCGATCTGGTGGCTTGCGGTTCCGGCGAGTACGACGTCTGCGCAGCGAGCGCGTGCGCAAAGTAGCTTCAACCACCGGCGGCTTTGCGTGATGGAGGTTGCAGCAGGGACGAGGGCGTGAGAACGAGGCTGTCGACGAATGACCTGCGTGACTACCAACGGGGAGGATGAGCGACGGCGTGGACGAGTTTTCGAAAGGTAGCAGTGTCGATTGGTTCGACGACGAGCGAAGGGGACTCGTCAACAGCGTGCGACCCATCTCCCTCGGATTCCGGCGAGCTCAAGCCTCCGACGTCTGCTGTGCGTGAATTGGACTGACGGCCGACGGTCCTCCTTGAGCTCTCTGGTCGCCGGCAGCTTCTTCTCGTGAAGGAGAGCATGGAGAAAGAGAAGGTGAGGGATGAGAGGGTCCTCGTTATGCGTGCCAAAACAAGACAAAACCCTAATTGGCTTTCCTTTAAGAAATTACAAAAACACCCTTCTCTCTTCTTTTTAACCACAAGTAAGCCCTTAACTAAATTAAATGTTTTTAACATAAAATCTAATTACACCAAATTCTTAATTTACATCACCTTTCAATATATTAGAAAGCCCTAAGGCCCGATTAATTTAATTCCAAATAAATTAATTCAAACACACAATTTAAAAAGTATTTGAAGTTCTAGGGCGTTACAATCTTCCCTCCTTAAGAACTTTCGTCCTCGAAAGTTTCTAATCTTGAACTTGAGTTCGTTTTCTTCACTGGAGTCTCTCCACCAAGGCTTACATAATTGATGCCCTTGACTCGAGTTGTAAATTTGGAAAGTTCCAGATTCAAATTCTAAGATGAATCGGGATATTTAGCTCGCACTTTCTACTCTAGTCCTTTAATTAGTCTCTTCTGTCTTGTGATTATAGAACGGAATTCCTTGTTAAGACGATTCCATTGTTGTTGAGCCTCAAAATCCCCTTTAAGGTTTGCTGCACCAGCTACTAGTATTTATTTCAAGGCATGACTCGCTCGCTTCTTCTAGTTATCCCCTCCATAACCTTATCACCTTCACCAAAGGTGTGGCTTCGCTAAAGGTAGAGTCAACAACTTTGTTCGATTCTTCAAAACTCTTCACGTTATTAGTTAACCTCCAGTTACTCTCAACTACCTTTTAGTAAACATTGCAGTGACAATTCACTCGCATATTTAATTACTTTGGGGCTTTGTAAAGCTATCAATAACTCGTTGAGAATTTTAAGTCATGGTAGGAGTAACTCAAAACTTAGGTCTCCTTTGGTTGTCGTGACACATGAAATGTTTCGTACACCTCTGTCAGTCTTAATACGAAAATGCTCCGAAAATTTCGGCAGCATAATGGCATAACCACAACAATGCCAAAATTTTCTCTAACACCTGTTTGATAGAAATCACACTTCTAAAATCAGACAACCAACCAATCATACCTCCAAACTCCATTTCAAGATTGATCAGGGTTCAGAACACACAATGCAAAGGAATGTGGAATAACAAAATATGAATGAAACACAATTTCTTTAGTTGTAAACAAGGATTCTTTAGAGGCAAGGAAATCTAACAATCAAGTTACAACCTTAACTTTAACACGAACTTTAAAAGGAGTGTGATGAAATCCTCCTGACTTACCCTGGTTTAGAGCCTAACCAATTATAGGTTATCGCATTAAGTGACAAAATTTTCATTGCAAGTTCTAGGAATTAGAATGATCCTTTTAAAACGAGTTATTCATGATACAACTCGTTCTCTATCTCTTTTAATCTTTCCTCGGCTATATGGCGCAACGCAATGATCATTCATATTACTCCCTTTAAAATAATTCACTAACATCAACTTCGATACTAAGCGCTCGCGAAAAATGAAATTAGTCCTTTAAGACTCATTCTCCCAATACCTTCCAACTCCTTAGATATCATGCTCAGGTGATCACTCGATTGTAATGAAATTCTCTTATCACCCATAGGGTTGGACACTTTAGAATGACATTCACTATATCCTTTAACTTTTCCTTCTCTTTTGTCGTGGAATCCTAACGTTCAGACTTTGAACACAAATACTTTACTTAACACCTCTAGACTTCGACTTTTCAAGAAACTTATAGTATTCCTCTTCCAAGGTTCTATTTACGGAACTTAGTTGTTCGAAGTTTCATGGAAGGCGTTCACATCGCAATGTCCACTCTTTCCCTCTTTTGTCCAAACTAGCTCTTTTAATAGCGTGCAGGTGAGTGTCTAATCTTGACAAAATTTCTCTTAAGCCTTGCATCTTTAACTCAGACATTTCCTTCCTAGCACCAAACACCTTAGGTCACCTATTCGTCTCCTCTTAGCTCAACAAATTTCATTATGCACATCCTTTGAAATTTACTTGGACACATAACTCCTTGGTGACTTTTCAACTATTTTCACCCCTTAGAACTTACTCTTTCCTCCTTTTGTTTATAACACTCCTTTCCAATTTTCTTTTCTGCCCCTTCTTAGACTAGGTTTAATTAGAATGTCTTCGGCAACTTAATCACAACAATGTTTTACTCTTTTCTTAAGCACTAAATCCATCGAGTCTATAAACATTAGGGGTACTTAAGTCAAATCTATATAATCTTCATGATGTTCGTAAAGTGATTGGAAAGTTGTCTCGGGATATCTAATCCCTGGTTCATGACGGGCGCTAACTTGACTCCAAAATCACCTTAAGGAACACTATGCTCCTCGTACTGGTGGAATAGGTCGTTCATCCAAAGACGAAGGTATTTATTCTTAGCAACCACTTTCTTCCACTTCTCATCTCCTATGCACAAGCATAAGGATACACCTCTCTCCTTTACGCACCACACTAATACTTCTTATGGCGATCAACTACTATTAACTCTTATATAGAAGGTTATGTATTTATGACCTGAGTTCTTTTAACTTTACTGGAAGCATTCCGTAAGAAGTATTAAAAGCTACCACTGTTTCCATTTTAACTTCATGCTTAAGTCTATCTCTCGTGTTAAAGATAACTCTAAAATGTCAAACTTATTTTATCTAACACCAATGAATTGTTCTTCGTGCTTACTTTCTTTAAATCCGACTTTCTCCTGTTAGTCAAATTGAGAACTTCCTCAACAACTTGTATCATTGTGGTTCTACTGTCGATTTCTCTAAAATCTCCCTTAAGAACCATTGGCCTAACCTTTACTAAATGGATCCTCCGGTTTCACTCTAATGATCACTTGACTACCACGACTATACACTTTACTAATTCAAAGGAGTTCCTCAGCTTGACTTCTACGTAACAAGGAAGAGACTCAAGGCGCTTTCCTCTATTAACCAAATCTTCTCTTCTTAATCCTCTGATTGGGGAAAAGGAAACGTTATACCACGCCAGAATTCGAGGTTCCTACTTCATAATATCTCTTTCATGTCATGCATACTTATCTTGGTCAAAAGGTGGAAAACTAGTGGCAAGGTTCCTTATACACATTCCACACGCTTGAACACACGGGTGACCATGTGACTGTTGAAATGTATACCAGGTTCCAGGGTCTAGATCATCCAATCTCTTATGTTCTCGAACTAGGATCCTAACTACTTACTTTTACTCCTCAAACTCGTCTTTATTAAGTTCACTACGCCTATGGTAATACTTTTGAAAGTTCGTATCATGCCTATCTGCAAAAACACATTAACTGTGCATAACCCTGTAGCTTTCCTATCAGAGCAATGGTATAAATAAGATCGAAGTGTTTCAAGTATTTTTTTTTTTTTTAAAAGAAATTAATTTTCATTCCAACATTAACAATATATTTTTCCCTTTACATCTCGAGCCCATTTTTCAAAACACTTTTGATCTCTTTACTTTTCAACTCCTTAAATACTAAAGTTATGTATTCACTTGAAGATGAAGGGACTTTATTCAGGAATCAACAAAGTCGAGAATTCCAAAGTGGTACTTGCACTAAATCTCATGCCTTTTATCCAATTATTCCATCACGAATGAATGAGGTCACTAACCCCTTACCGAACACATTCAAGCCTTGAACTTCCCAAGGGTAACCTTAACTTTTATCTTCGAAAACTATACTTAAGTACTCTCTAGTTGCTTAGCGACCTTTAACACTCTAGCTTCTTAAGTCTGACTCTTCACTCCCTTTGTCAAAGCGGACCTTTTAACAACCCACAATATGTGCTTTATGGCTATAAAACTTCATTTTTAGCGTGAACATCCTTAAATAAAACATTTTCCTTTCTATCGTCAAAAGTAGGGATCACATGTATTCTCTTTCCTTTCGGCGTAAAATCACGTCAACTTTACGACATATACGCACATAGATTCGCATATAAGCATTTCCTTTATGCATTTCCTTTTCATAGACAAATAGTTTAGCTCATACATTCTCATTCTTTCTTAGTTTGGAAATTCATCAAACTCGATTTTTATATAAAAATATCTTCACATAGAATACTAAATTTTCTTTTCAAGACCAAATAAAACTTTTAGTTCAAAGGCATACCTGGCGGTGACTGGAGTTGCTACTTAGCCATGGGATACTTGTTGCTTACTCTGTAAGCGAGTCTACATGACCTATAACCTTGGGCTCTGATACCAACTGTAACGCCCCTACTTTTATGACATCAATTCCTAGAGACGTTACTACTCATGCATGTATTCGAGGCCCTAACTGATTTTAAATGTGTAAAAGTTGATAAATAACAAAACAATTTACTTTGGGATCCCATGGAAATACAAAACGTTTACAATAAACATAACCAAGTTCGGCCTCTAGTTTCAAAACTCAATGTTATATAAACGGAAGACAATAATCATTTAAAAATTCTTTCCTAATCATTGATGCGGAATTCATGGCTCGGTTCCCATGGCTTCTATAGCGCATCCATGCCACTCGCCTGATATGCTCTCTACTTTACCTGAAAACATTTTAAAACAGAGAAAACACAACAAAGGTAGAGGGATGAGTATTATAAAATACCCAGTAAGTGGGGGTCGGGAAAATGCAAACACATGCATATGATATTCCTTCAAATCTGACCTTTAAACATGATCATTATTCATGACTTTTAAAATCATAAAACTTTCTGTAATGGGACCTAAAACTTTCTTTCATAAAATCATGACTTTTCCTCTTTGGCTATGCGTGGTCAATTGAGTCTACCTGAGTCTTTTCATTTTGAGTCCCTCACAGACCCTTTATAAGTTTGAGTCCTCACACTCCCTCGTAGGTTTGAGTCCCTCACATACCCCCTCAGCAATATTGAGTCCTCACAGACCCCTGTAATAATGACCCATAGGGTCTCTGATGCATGTTTTACCATGCATAAGTCCTCAGGAGACCAATTGCCACAGCCTACATGACATGTTCATATACATACAATATGCATGAGGTCCCATTCTTTAAGTTCATATACATCTACATTCAGGAATGATGCAACAATCACATAAACTTAAGATCAAGACATAACTTTCATAACTCTAACTAGAGTCAATCAATCATCAGTAATAAGTACGTTTATTATTTAAGGTGCATAACTAGCACAATAACATAACTGAAAATCTCAATATACAGAAATATACATAGCTGTGTCAAGACTCATTTTTAAATTCTTTGAAATCATTTCACTTTCTGGGTTCTCTCAAACCCTTAAATCATCAAGTTCCTTTTTAGAAAATCATTCACTCGAGGTCCTCGAAAACCCTTTGAAATATTCGTTTTCTAAATTCAAGCCCTAAGCATGAGTTTTGGAAATTCACCTTTTGAAATAAATTCTCGACTTTCATCTTTTAAAACAAATACATATTTCAAGAAATCGTATTCACTTCCCTTTTTAAGATCGTTTGTAGAAAATCCCTTACCATAGCCTTCGCTTAAAACTCCTCATGCTCCGTTCCTAACTCAGTGTTCATCACAATCGTGATTAGCACGCCGGATCCCTAATTCCATTTCGCCAATTCCTTAATTAGTTACTATAAGCATAACTTAGAGTCTGCATCGAAATTAGTTGGAATAACGAGTAATAAACAAGCGAAATTACCCAACCGGAGGCTGAAAACGAACTCGGGGGATCAAAACAGGTGGACTGGAAAGAGCTCCGTGAGCGCAGCGTGGTGGCGGCGTGGCGCGCGGCGTGTGGCGGCGCGTGGTGTCGTCGAGACGCACGCGTGCACTGCGGTGCGTGAAGCATGCCGATGGGAACCTTGTGGCCCGATCTATCCAAAACCGGTCCCGAAACTTCAAAACCGACGAATCGGGCGACTTCGCTCGAACCAAACGCTAACCGAGCGCGGCTCTCTTCTTCCGGCGTCATGCGCGCGGCGTGCGTGGCGGCGTCTTTGGCGGCGCGTGAAGGTCGGTTGAAAGCCCACTTATCGATCTACACGAAACCACTCTCTACTTTACGAAAACCGGTCGAAAAAGTGATGAACCGACCGAACCAACAATGCTCGATCTGGTGGCTTGCGGTTCCGGCGAGTACGACGTCTGCAGCAGGCGCGTGCAGCAGTTCAACCACCGACGGCTTTGCGTGATGGAGGTTGCAGCAGGGACGAGGGCGTGAGAACGAGGCTGTCGACGAATGACCTGCGTGACTACCAACGGGGAGGATGAGCGACGGCGTGGACGAGTTTCCGAAAGGCAGCAGTGTCGATTGGTTCGACGACGAGCGAAGGGGACTCGTCAACAACGTCGCGACCCATCTCCCTCGGATTCCGCGAGCTCCGTGTTGGACATTAAGATTCAAAAGGGTTTTTTTACATGAGGATATGAAAGTATAATTGACGTTAAAAGAATTGATAGCTACTACCTATACATGCACCTTCCTTTTCGGTGGCTCAATCATAAGAGTGAGTTTTGCTTGATTAGTTGTGTTGGTTGGCCTCTTGGATGCAATTTTTGGGAGTTAGAATTGAAGGGTGACGTGTTCTGGTCGTGTTGGACATTAAGATTCAAGGGGTTTTTTTAGCATGATACTTCATTAATTTAGGCGTTTTTGTAGCAATTTTTTTGGTGAGTGTCGCTTGGTCTACTCATTAATTTAGCTGCTATATAACAAGTGTGTAGAGTAAATTGAACGTGATTTGGCTTGGCACGAGATGCCTCACTTTTTTGGTATGGCTTTTAATATGTGTTTTGAGTCTTGGAAATTACCCGAAGCAAGTTTTTTGTTGTTTAAGAGCAGAGGTTAGGTTGTTGGTGAGATAATTAATGTGAAAAATGTTAGTGCGAGTTTTGAGTTGCATTTAGAGGTCGTTTAGCCGACAGTGGTTACCATTTGACAGTTTAAATTGGATCCTTTGGGTCTTGATAACTCTTCAACAAAGAGTTATTGATCTGTAATCTTGCAACTAAACTGTGCATTATTGTGCTTAAATATGTGTTGCCTTTTAGCATTTTCTCTTCCTAAATTGTGCATGTTTATTATGTTTTAACCATTCCATGAGCTTAACATTAGCAATGAGTGAAATTATGATATTTGTGTCTTAATTGAGCTATTTTGCTTGTTTAGAAAGAAGAAAGTTGAAAAGAAAAGCATTGGAAGAGCTAATGGCCATTATGGAAAACTTTGCTTCAACAATCTGGAAATTTGTTTTGCTTCAACAATCTAAAATGTAGTATTTGACAGTTACTGTAGCACCTTCATGGGATTTTTAGACTTAAAGCACGTGATTGATATACAATTCTCACTTAACTCAAGTTATAAGTGCTTGGGCTTTGGTTAGGGTTCACTTGACTTTAGTCAGGGTTTATTTGGAGCCTATAAAAGCATTGTATTACATCAATCTCAAGTGGGAGTTGCATTTGGGTATCATTTTCGTCTAGGGCTTGATTATGCAGGGAAGCAAAACAAGAATGGATATCAAGATGGAGATGTGTCGGCTAGAAACTTCTACAAAAAGTGAGTTCTAACTTAGAGAGATTTTTGTTTGCTTTCTTCTCTTATAGATTACACTTTCTCTCTTGCATGGTTTCTTGTAGCCGAGAGTGCCTAGTTGTTTTATGCTTCATTTCTATTATCTATTTGTAAAGAATATGCACTCTAATGTTTATGGTAATGATTAAAAGACCTTGTGATGTTATTTGTTTGTTGTTAATTGTATGTCTGCTTCTTGATGTTAGAGATTTGATTGTTTTACTAGCTTAATGTTGGGATTACATTCGGTCAATTTAATTTCATCCCGTTTCTTGCTGTTGGGAAAGAGAGGAAACTGGTTTACCATCTCAATTCTAGAATCAAGCACTAAGAGCAATCTTTTGTCGAAAAAGGGACGGTTTGGGACGATCTCCTACCTAGAATACTAGCAAACACGTATTAGACATTTTGAATGGGAGTTCACTTGCTGAAACTTTAGGTATGTTTTGGGAAATTTTACCATGAGCACTTGCTATGACATCAAGAGTTTGACAAAAGCCTAATAGGGAGCATTTAGTAGCATAAGAGTCCTTGATTTGCACCTACTTTTCTTAAAAATTGACCCAAGCATCCCCACCTTGTGAATATTTATTTCTTGTCATTTACTCGCATTCCTTTAATTATTTTGTCATTGATTTTGCTTTCTTCACTTGCTTTTATTTATTTCTTTTTTTATCGCTTTCCTTTATTTAATTTATTTTCCCGCTTTCATTTTCTCGTTATCTTTGCTTTTCCTTATATTTACTTTCTTGTCATTTAAATTCATTGTCCAAAAACCAACTCTATAATTTTCTTTTCCTTTTTTCTACTCTAAAATTCGCTATAAAAGACCCGAGCTTTATTAAAAATCACAGTCCCTGTGGAGACGATAATCTTATTCTTATTACTTGTTGCAACCGAACTATGTATGCTTGCATATCTTGCGGTGCATTTGTGAATAATTTGTAACTATTTTTTACTGTGCACCATAATAATCAAGTCCAACGCCAAGGTAAGTAGCCATTTGGATTATTCCTCACACCCTAGCTATGAATAAATGAGAAGCTTATGGTTCATAAATGTTATATAGCGTTGGTCGTTCACATGATTGTTATTATGTGATCGACGTTTGTTTGAAGTGACCAATAAACTGATTCTGAGGTGTGAGGTTTTAAGAGGTTCTGATTTAGTACGTCTTTTTGAGTTTTAACTTTGGTACCAAATCGAAAGGAGTATGCATTAGGCCACATTAGGCTAGTGACCCCTACTTTATCCCTTATTACGGAGCGTTGTCCTACAACTTAGTGTGGCGAAAAGCTAGCACGAGAGCAGGCTAGTTCATCGGTGTCTTATGATGGAGTCAAAACTAGTACAAAGATGTCTCGTGGTGAGCCAAACGTGGTGACAATAGTCCAGGGGTGATGTCATCTTGTGGTGAGCCATAGTAGTCATGGTAACAGACCAAGGATGAGGGTGCTTCGAGGTGAGAACCAGTGGGTGTGGCAACAGGCCTGAAGTCAGATCTAGCTTACGAGCGTCTTGTGGGTTGGGTCTAAGCTACGTTCATTGTTGGCGTGCTAGTTAGGAAAACACGTTTCTACGTGCAAAGCTATGCAATCCTGTGTGGGCTCGAGATAAGGTTAGGTCGGTCCCTAGTTGAGTGCAGTTTGAGGGTGAAAACGTAGTTAGCTTACGAGACTTGTATGCATGGTTAATTACTTATTAGCTTTAAGTGGACCACTTACGTAGTATTTCCATACTCACCCTATTTGCTACATGTGTGACTATTTACAAGTAATGACCAGGTGCGTGACACTGGTGCAGACTCGTTGGTACAACTATGGAGGCAACTTTCGTTCTAGAAACTTTAAGGTGTCTTATTGTTTTACTCTGTTGATATTATCCTTCATTTTGTACTTTTTATCTCTTAGTAAATATTCCTTTTCGTTATTGATGCTAAAATTGTTTCATTTATTCCCGAACTTGAGTGTTATTGACATAGTATACCCTTTGTGTTCTGTACACTTGTTATAGATGTGTTCCTGGGTTCTTTCTAAGTTATAGATGTGTTCCTATAAGACAGCCTGAACGTTACATGTGTTTAGCTGAAACCCAAGTCGTCACCCCTGATGATGACTGTGAGGATCCATTGACCTATGATCAGGCAATGATAGACGCTGACAAAGGCGAATGGATTAAAGCTATGGACCAGGAAATGGAGTCGATGTACTTCAATTCTGTCTGGGAGCTTGTGGATCAACTGGATAGGCTAAAACCTATAGGTTGCAAATGGATCAACAAGCGTAAACGTGGCGTAGATGGGAAGGTGCAGACCATCATAGCACAACTAGTGGCAATGGGTTTTACCCAGGTTGAAGAGGTTGACTGTGAGGAAACCTTTTCTCCTGTTGCCATGATAAAGTCGATCAAGATCCTTCTAGCCATTGCCACATATTATGACTATGAGGTATGGCAGATGGATGTCAAGAAAGCCTTTCTGAGTGGCAATCTTGATTAAACCATCTACATGGACCAACCCAAAGGGTTCATTGCCCAAGGTCAAGAGAAAATGGTTTGTTGGCTTCATAGGTCTATTTATGGACTAAAACAAGCCTCGAGGTCTTGGAATATAAGGTTTGATGAGGCAATCAAATCTTATGGCTTTGATCAGATTGTTGACGAGCCTTGTGTTTACAAGAAAATCGTCAACAACACTGTCCCATTTCTGATATTATATGTGGATGATATCCTTCTCATTGGGAATGAGGTAGGATTTCTTACTGACATTAAGAAATGGATGGCTTCGCAATTCCAAATGAAAGATTCTGGAGAGGCGCAGTATGTTCTAGAGATCAAGATAGTTCGGAACCGGAAGAATAGAACGCTAGCTATGTCTCAGGCGTCTTATATTGACAAGATGTTATCTAGATATAAGATGCAAAACTCCAAGAAGGGCTTGCTGCCTTTCAGGCATGGGGTTCACCTATCTAAGGATCAATGTCCTAAGACACCTCAAGAGGTTGAGGATATGAGACAAATCCCTTACGCTTCAACTGTAGGAAGCCTCATGTATGCAATGTTGTGTACTAGGTCCGACATCTGTTATGCAGTTGGGATTGTCAGTAGGTATCAATCCAATCTAGGATTAGATCACTGGAAAGCCGTAAAGACAATCCTCAAGTATCTTAGGAGAACGAGGAACTACAACCTTGTGTATGGGAGTGTGGATTTATTCCTTATGGGATATGCAGACTCTGACTTTCAAACCGATAAGGATTCTAGGAAATCCACTTCGGGGTCAACCTTCATTCTGAATGGAGGAGCTATAGTGTGGCGAAGCATCAAGAAGGGATGCATCGCTGATTCCACGATGGAAGTCGAGTATGTTGCAGCTTGTGAAGTTGCAAAGGAAGTTGTTTTGCTTAGGAAGTTCATGATGGATTTGAAAGTTGTTCCAAATATGAACTTGTCGATTACCCTGTTTTGTGACAACAGTGGTGCAGTAGCCAACTCGAGAGAACCTTGGAGTAATAAGAGGGGCAAGCACATTGAGTGAAAGTATCACCTTATACGGAAAATTGTGCACCACGGAGACGTGACAGTCACACAGATAGCGTCGGAGCACAACATCGCTGATCCATTTACAAAGGCCCTCACGGCTAAGGTGTTTGAGGGTCACCTAGAGAGTCTAGGTCTTCGAGTGCTTCCTGACTAGGACAAATGGGAGTATTGTAAAGGGTATTTAATGCCCTAGTTTATTGTAATTTTACTGTACATTTGAGAAATGTATTTTGTACTACATTAGCTTAGTCTAAGTGGGAGTTTGTTGGGATGTATGTTCTAATCTCGTACACGTTTGTAATATTCACTATTGAAATAAATAAGAGTTATTTTTTCATCACATTGTGTCAAACATATTTACAAACTTTGTCCAATAAACTAAGCTCTAGGGTCATTGAATTATGAGAAAACTAGAACTTGAACGGTGTGTAGTGGACACACAGGGAGGATCACGTTCGAGTTAATGACCCAAACGGTCTACAGTATACGGATAGGGTTGGAGACCTAATCCTGAATACGTTGTGGATGCGACCGGCTTTGCATTAGATACAAATGAGGTGATCCAAGTCGTTCATGTGGTTGACATGCGAGTGGGGGCATCCTGTGCAATGAGATTGTACAAGACTGGACCGTGAATTATTAGACCTACTGATGTAACACCGTTAACAATATAGGACTAATAACTTCGTAGATGACCAATAGTGACTCGACCTTAATCCTGAGCGTGTTATGGGCTCCTTTCTGCGGGGGTCTGTCCTTTGACTAGTACGGGTGAGGGTTGTCACAGTTACTCGCCCAATATGTCTATCTTCTCAGGGACAGGACCACGTGGGGAGTTGGGAACTTGACTACGCGAGATAGAATTCACTTGTTCCCGACTTAGAGAAACTAGAGGGTTGTTCCTTTAAGTGTTGTCTCCAGGGCTTGGACAATGGGTGCCTACCCTCTCACTGGCACGAGAGGGGTGTTGTTTATGATTGGACCATACAACGTTGTTGTTCATTAAAGGAGCAGTAGGGACTTTAGGAGCAAGAGGTAGACACAGGTGTAAAACGGTAATTTGACCCAATAGTGTCTAAGAACAACCTGTGAAGGGTCGACTCACGGGTATTGATTTTATCAATGGACACAACTTGTTCTACAGTGATGGGAGTGCAGCTACGGACTTTAGTGGAGTGTTACCATAACTAATGAATGTTGAATAACCGTGTCAAAGAGTTTGACAGGTTAGTCTCGAATCATTGGAGCTCGTCATCTGTAGGTCCATTAGGTCCCTCGGTTGGCTCAAACTAGATATATAGAGGGTTTACAATTTGGTGTGGATTTGAAGTGTTCAAATTCATTAAAAGGGTATTTATGTCATTTATATGAGATATGATAGACATATTATATAGTTTAATGTGAATGAAATTCATAATAAACTATAGTTTTGCCTAATTGATTAATTAGTGCTAATTTAGAGAAATTGGATTGAGAGAAATTAAATTGAATGTGATTCAATTTAAAATCCATAATTATACAAATGTGATTTGTATAATAAGGTATGAGATATCTTATCATATGTGTTATGCAAATATGATTTGTATCAGAGCCACGACGATTATGCAAATGTGATTTGTATAATAAGTTCTGATTTTAAGAAAAGGTTTTTCACAATGAACACCACGATGATTCAAAGTCGTTTTCCGCTGTGGGAGTTCTATTCCGTTCAATCGGTATCAGAGCCAGGTTGGCTTCTTCGTTGTGCAAACTGTTTTTTCTTCAAATTAATGTTGGGATTTGTGCCCTAAAACTCGTAGTTTGTAATTATGTTCTAATTAATGTAATAAAGTGTTATTATTTCAATAAAGTGTTATTGTTCGTTACGCGTTTGCCTTCATTTAAACCCTAAATCCAATAAACTAAACATCCAAGGCTGTTAAATGAATCTTTAACTGAATGTAATGTACATAAAAAGGATCTCGATTCGAGATACAACCTAAAGGGTCTATAGTTAGGGGATAAGGTTTGGGTACCTTACCTTGGTAAAACTATGGATGTGGCCCACTTTGTATATTATACAAACACTGGGATCCTAACGTGTTTGTGTAGATGACATGTGAGTGGGGATATCCTATGTAATGAGATTACATAAGACCGGACCACAAAATAGTAACCTCTAGCTGTAACTCCGTTGACTAGTTAGGTTTCTATTTAACTAGGATGACCTTGGCAACTTGATCTCAATCCTGAGCAGGTTACGAACTCCTGTTCGCGAGGGATTGTCCTTTGACTAGTATGGGTGAGAGTGACCAGATTCGCCGACTCAATATGCCTACCTTCTAGGGGACAAGACCGAGTGAGCGGCTGGGAACATAACTTAGCAAGATGAAATTCATTCCTTCCCGCCTACTAGGGTAAGTAGAGGAATGTTCCCTTAAGTGGTGTCTCCGGGACTTGAACAAAGGGCCCGACCCTCTCATTGGCCCGAGAGGGACTATGTTTGTTTGTAGGACCACAAACAAATTGTTCATTAGAGGAGCACTGATACTTAAGGCACAAGATGTAACCTAGGGGTAAAACGGTAATTTGACCCAGCTGGTGTTACGAACATTCGTGAAGGATTGACTTGCTGTTATTGGTCAATATCCATGGACACGAAAATATATCTCGCAGGTGAGAACAATGCAAACTGTGGGACTTTGGTGGAGTGTTCCCACAGTTAACGAATGTTGATTGGGAGGTTAATGAGATTAACCGAGCAATCTCGTATCGTTGGAGCTTCTGATCTGTAGGTCCATTAGGTCCACTTTCTAGCTCGTAAAGGGTTCTTAGATCATTTGAATTTGAAATGTTCAAATTCATTAGGGAATATATTTAATGTATTTAGATACGATATAATATATAGTTTTGGAACTATATGTTATAAATTTAATGTGAATATGATTCATATTAAATTATATGAGAGAATTGAATGTTTGAAAGAGTTCAAATATTATATTAAATGTGAATGTGATTCACATTTGCAAACTATAGGATAAAATTTAATGTGCACTTGTTGTACATTAAAACTATAGGTTAAAGGGGTAATGTGATTTAATAAGATTTAATCCAAATTAAATATATGATATTTAATTTGTATATGATTTAAATGAATAATTAAATTTTATTTAATTATATTATTATTATTATTATTATAATAATAATAATAAATGAGGGAACGTGTCATCCATACAACCTTGTGTATGAGAGTAGGGATTTGATCCTTACGGGATACACAAACTCTTAATTTCAGACCAATAAGGATTCTAGGTAATCCACTTCGGGGTTAGCCTTCATTCTGAATGGAGGAGTTGTAGTGTGGCGAAGCATCAGGAAGGGATGCATTGTTGATTCCACGATGGAAGCTGAGTATGCAGCTTGTGAAGTTGCAAAGGAAGCTGTTTGGCTTAGGAAGTTCATGATGGATTTGGAAGTTGTTCCAAATATGAACTTGTCGATTACCCTGTTTTTTGACAACAGTGGTGCAGTTGCCAACTCGAGAGATCCTCGGAGTCATAAGAGGGGCAAGCACATTGAGCGGAAGTATCACCTAATACGGGAGATTGGGCACCGCGGAGACGTGACAGTCACGCAGATAGCGTTGGAGCACCACGTTGCTGATCCATTTACAAAGGCCCTCGCGGCTAAGGTTTTTGAGGGTCACCTAGAGAGTCTAGGTCTTCGCGTGCTTCCTGACTAGCGCAAGTGGGAATATTCCAAAGGGTATTCAATGCCCTAGTTTATTGTAATTTTACTGTAGATTTGAGAAATGTATTTTGTACTCCACTAGCTTAGTCCAAGTGGGAGTTTGTTGGGAAATAAATAAGAGTTATTTTTTCATCACTTTGTGTCTCACATATTTACAAACTTTGTCCAATAAACTAAGCTCCATGGTGATTGAATTATGAGAGAATTAGAACTTGAACGGTGTGTGGTAGACACACAGGGAGGATCATGTTCGAGTCAATGACACGAACGGTCTACCGTATACGGATAGGGTTGGAGACCTAATCCTGGATACGCTTTGGATGCGACCTGCTTTGTATTAGATACAAACGAGGTGATCCAACTCGTTCATGTGGTTGACATGCGAGTGGGGGCATCCTGTGCAATGAGATTGTACAAGACCGGATCGTGAATTATTAGACCTACTGATGTAACACCATTTACAGTATAGGACTAATAACTCCGTAGATGACCAAGAGGGAGTTCCACTACTCTCCCTCTATCGACCTAGAAAGAACGAGAAGATTAATTGGAGGTGTCCAATTCGTTCGTTGTTCGAGAGTTCATGATTGTAGAGATCGAGGACACGAAGAGTTCATGATCGGAGAGAGAGATCTTGAAGAAACGTTCTTCAAAAAGTGTGTAACAATAACTCACTGTTTTTCTTATTCTCAAGCATGTTTAGCCTAGGATCTATGAGATAGGTTCGGTTTTAAGAAATGGTTTTTCAACGAACACCACGATGATTCAAAGTCATTTTCCGCCGCGGGAGTTTTATTCCCTTCAGAAACTTCTTAAAACGTTTCCCAAAGAACCCTTCACTCTCGTGTAAGGATTTACTAAGTGTTTTGGCAATTTTAATCTAGTCTAAAGTCTAAAGTCCTTAGCCAAACTGCCTCCTTAGCTGCTTCACAAGCTGCTACATGTTCGACCTCCATTGTGGAGTCTGCAATACATCCTTGCTTGATGCTTCGTCAGGTACGTCACTGGATCTTGAGCCTGGGTTGGTGTTAGAGAAAAAACCTTGAATTCTATGTGTTTATTATTGGATGTGAAAAAGTTGAGAAAAGAAGACAAAGAAACTGGTCACCCAATATGATAATGTTCATTTTTTTGGTTTATTTTTTTAGGCTTCTCTCTCGATTTTTCGTTTTCCATTCTTTAAGAATAAAGAATAATTAAGAGAATGTACCTCACTATTTCTTGTTAGAACTTTTCTTTTTTAATGGAAACAATGTTTTTAAAACAAAAAATCATAAACCCTTTTATATGATACTTAGACCTTGTGTCACCACTACAATTTTGACATTATATGACACCATAGCTGAGCCAAATAAAAGGGAGGGAGAAAATAAACTCTCATAAATTGCTGGAGGCGCATTTTTTGCAGGAAAAAAAATGAAGATTTTCGTATTTTCAAAAATTTATGACAGTTTTTCAACATCATAAATTTATGACAATTCTTCAACGTCAAACATTCATGACATAAATAAAAAGCTTTCATAGATGGTTGGAGGTTCATTTTTGGCGAGAAAAAATGGAGAGTTTCTTGTTTTAAAAAATGTATGACAGTTTTTCAACATCACAATTTTATGACAGTTTTTCAACGTCAAACCCTACTTCATTTGTCCCACATCGAAAAATTTGTGTTTCAGAGAGGTATCTTCCCCTATAAAATGTCTCTCCCTCCTTCATTTTAGCATAAACATTAATATGAGCTTCCTATAGTTGATGGGCTTGTTAAGTTTAAGTAAATTGGGCTATGAGTAAATTTTTTTCGTTGACAACTACAAACTATCAAAGAAAGCAAATACTTGACACAAGAATACTGTACTTAACATTTTTTTGTCATAGAAACAACATGTTTGACACTGAAACTCTGTCATTAAAAGAATTTCTATGACGTTTAAAAATTGTCGTTAATATATATATCTTGATGAAAACATCGGTTTTAGGAGGTATTTATTAACAATGTTTATTATAAAAAGTTTACTACGACAATTAACAAATGTCCTGAATATGTTTTCTTTGACAACGTGTATGTGTCATAAAATAATTAATTATGACATTTTTTTATGTGTCATGTATAGAGTTTCCTTAATGGTAGCTTCTAGGATTGAAAAAAAATCATGAAATGTGTTTATGATAAATTTTCAATGTCATGAAATCTCGAAATTGTACTAGTGTGTTTTTACTGCTTTCTATTTAATTTATATTTAAGAATGTTACAGTTTTGATGACAAGTTATAATGAAGTTAATTAATATTAGTTAACATTCAATTCTTGAAAAGTCCATTCAAGTATAATGCACAATTAAGATATTTTTTAAGGTTAGAGTTACTATGAAGATGAGTAGACTTTTATGTAATTATCTAGTATGGAAAGTAACTAGCATATTACCAATTCCAATATAGAGTTTCTAATTGCCATCGTAAGATTTGAAGAGTTGAATTGTAATAATAGTGAAGCATTCATTTACTCTATTTTCTTAAGAGTAATCAAATCTATTGATTCTCACATTACTTCTCAATGACTTTTATTATTTGCTATCTTAACTCACGAACTTCGAATGATATTAATTAATGGTAGTATAGAATGTGTTGATGAACTGAATTGAGATAAACTAGTAGCAGATTTTAAACAACATAAAGTCGAAAAATAAGTACTTTTATATAGAAAGAAGTTCATATATTATTTATGTGTAAGGAAAGAAATTACATTTCTTTAGACCACATGCTTGTGTATATATATGTTGATCTAAATAGTGTTGTGGGGGAGGAAGAGGGTTCATTTGCAGTTCAGTCTTCATGGAATTGCCTTTTGTTCTCCCAAAGAGTTAGGAACGATTTTGTCGAATAATTTCATTTCAGATGCTGGATGGCAAAAACATAGGTTGATTTTGCAATCACATGTAGTTGGATCGAAACAATCATTAGGAGTATTGCATGGAACATTTACTACATTTCTTGCATCTGACACGAATAATGATCCTGAAATATTCTCATTGATGATTGTCAGTCAAGTAAAATTATAAGAATTGGTGAAAAAGATGATATATACGATAGAAAAAAAGTATAGTTAATTCATATACCAGAGACAATAAAGAACATCAGAAGTAGACAAGCTATCTTAGTACATGTCTTCTCCATTTCTAATCTTTGAGGATAGTGTTTTCTGATTTGAAAGCTTTTATGTTGTTTGTGATGTTTTTGCATGCATATTAGACTACAATTTATAGTCAAATAGTGTAGCTTAAAATGGTAGGAAATATCTCATGCATTAAAGACTTATTGCACAATATAAAATTTTCATTTGCGTATTTAAATAGTAAATTCAATGCATATTTATGGAGTCATACTAGATATAGTTGTCATGGAATGCTTTACATATATATAATTTAATCTTCTTTATTGAGTTTGTAATATTTTTAGAAAAAACAAATATATGGAAGCTTCAAAACATTACTTTAGGCAGGTTTTTTATTTTTCATTTGCAAATTGAGTATTTTTAATTTTAAAATCACCTAATTTTATGCATGTGTATATAGATATATACGTTTTTGCACCTGATTACTATACGTGTTAATCAAATTGTTGGCTTTCCATATCAGGCGATGATTGGATGATGAAATAGTTTACTTATATTAAGTTTTTGGATATCAAGCCCTTTTCAAATAATATATATGGTTTTTTAAGAAGTTAATATGAGATTTTTTTAGACGAAGAAATTATTATTTAGATAAAATTAAATGAGAAGTTTAGTTTGTAGGAATGACTTTTATTTTTATTTTTATATTTTTGCATAAAATTGCTATTTTTTTCTCTTGTTTTTTTTAAAACTTTTATTTTCTATCCAGTAATGAAAATCAATTTGGTAATTATTTTTATTTCTTTTATATTATTTGTTATTGAAAAATAAGTAGTGCACATCGGCATAACTTAAGTAATCAAGACAACTATTAGTTTTTTAAATAATATTGAAACCTTTGAATTTTCCACCCCTGGTTGAATTAAAGAAAATAAGAAGTTTTTATTTATTTTTATTTTATAAAATTTAAAGTCTAGAAAATAAAGATTTTATTAGGAAATAGGTTTTTTTTATTATTTTATTTATTTTTTAAAGGAAAACTATTCGCTAAAATTATGTAAACTATTGGCTAAAATTATGTCATTAAAAATAAAAGTCTTTTATCAATATCTTAAAGAAATCCAATATATATATATATATATATATATATATTCTATTTCCCTTTGCTCTTGTTTCTTATCTCATTTTATTTTTTTTAAGTTGAATGTTTATGAGAGGGGGATTTAAACCTTGGACTTCTTCATCGAAGGTACATACTAATTACCACTTAACTATGTTCAATTTTGACTCATTTTCTATTTCTAACATTAGAAAAAAAATAAGTTACTCATTATTTTTGTTACTTGTTCCCCTTGTTAATAAAAAGAAAAAAAGAAAAAGAACGGTTGTAACGACCAAAACTCTAAGACACTTTTCCCTAGGACCATTACTACTCTTGCATGCAATTGAAACTAGAATTTAACATTCAGGTAGTAAAATTAGATGAAAATTTAAAAGTACTTTGATTTTGGATCCCATAAAAGCCAAAAACATTAAAAATAAATGTCACACCCCCTCCCGAACTACTCACTACTTAGCCCGGAAGACGGCGTGAAGCCAACAGACATTGTTTACCTCTTAACAATACCTGTTGACCCTATTTTACCTGATAAACATACTATGTTCACATATGGAACACTTTAACATAACACAACGGAAACTTGACAACTACTAAACATACATATAGGAGAAACACTTCTTAAGTCTCTCTTGAAAACTAAAACGGGCAAGAGCATCAGAACCACGAACATAAACCAAACCATTAATTACACAACCACAACCTCTAAAGCACATACAACTATAACTACATAGTCCCCTCAAAATTAACTACAACACATATGAACTTGTTATACAACACCACCCACGTACAAAATATCAAACTCGTGGAGCTTCCAGCAAACTATGGCAAGTTATCAGGCACCGGGAGCTCGATCTCTACCTGAAAAGTTTAAAAATACCGAAAGAATGAGCTATGAAGCTCAGTGAGTGACTGAGTTTAAAAAAAACTATTAACTCATAAATCATATCACTTGGAAACGTATGAGCATATGCATCTGTAATCAAGCATTAAAAATACACGTGTAATCATAATAACTTTTCAGAAATCCAGCAAGTACGTCATTAAAATCTCGCAAGGCATATCGATACTACTAACCATTTAAAAACGTATGACATTTTACGTTGTATAGGACACACTCAATACAACCAACGTTTACTCTACGATGTAGTGGGGCCCACCCAACACTCCCATCGTCTTTGTCGTAGTGGGGCCCGCCCAACGCACTCACGACAGCATTGTTATCACGGAGTACACTCAACGTCGACAACAGAAAATGACCTGTGTGCACACGGTACTATATAGCCTCGGGCTCAATGTCTCAGTCATTTACTCATTCAAGTCTCAGAAAAACACATAAAAACATTTGAACATGCCTGCTTATCTTTTCTTTCGTAAAACTCAAACTTACTCAGCTTGTTCATAAAAACTGGAAATCTTTAAATCATACTTGCTAGTACATACCTATTAGAGCTTCTGATTCCAACTCTACAGATCAACACGACCCAAAAACCAGAGGCTTCTCGGATTTGATAGCAAATTTTGTCTTCTGCCTTCCTCTTCACAAAACAGTAACTTAACTTCAGAATTTGCTCGAGCTTCCTTCACGAATTTTGTTTAAATTTGAGTTAACGTTCAAGAAAATCAAATCTCAACTCTTACCTCTTCCTGTGGCGCTCGAGATGATCGAAAAATCGAGCAGTGAGTTGATCACCTTTGTTTGCTATCTGATTGCTTTGAGTTCTAACCCTCTCTTCTGCAACTTCAATTAATGAAAATCACCTTCTTCCTCTTCCTTTCTCCTTCTCCCACGAAACCTCTCAAGCTTCTCCTTGTTGAAATGAGAAAAAGATCGAAGGAAAATGGGTTATTTAAAAAAAAACATAGGTGGGGTCCCACCTTCCACTTTCCTTTTTCATTTTTCCTTTTCCTTTCTTTTCTTTTCTTTTCTTTTCTTTTTAAAAAAAACAAACCATAATATATTAACCTTCTCTTTCTTCTTTTCTTTTTTTTTTTTTTTGAATTTCAAAGAAAGATCTCGGGTTTACAACTTACCTCCCCCTTAAGAAATTTCGTCTTCGAAATTTAGTAGTCCTTAGGTAAAGATCGTCGGATACTTCTTCCACATTTGGTCCTCTAACTCCCAGGTTGCCTCCTCCACTCCGTGATGTCTCCAACGAACCTTCACGAGTTGGATTCTCTTGTTTCTCAAAACTTGTTCTTTTTCGGTCGAGGATTTGAACTGCATCCTCTATGTAACTCATGTCTTCTTTCAGCTCAATTGGTTGTGCTTGCAACACATGAGTCGGATCTGGAATATACTTCCTCAACATGGACATATGAAAAACATCATGTACTCGACATAGTTTACTGGCAACTCCAGTCTGTAGGCTGCTGGCCCAACTCGTCCCGTTACTTGATAAGGACCAATATATCTAGGACTTAGCTTACCTTTCTTGTCGAAACGAAGGACACCTCTCCACGGAGATAATTTCAAGAAAACTTGATCTCCGACTTGGAATTCTAAGTTCTTTCGTCGCTTATCTGCATAACTCTTCTGACGGTCTTGGGCTACCTTCAAATTCTCCCTGATTACCTTAATATTATATGTCATAACCTGCACAAACTCAGGACCGATAAGCTTCCGCTCTCCTACTTCATTCCAACATATGGGCGTTCTACACGGTCTTCCATACAGAGCCTCAAATGGTGCCATGCCATTACTCGACTGATAATTGTTATTGTAAGTGAATTCCATAAGTGATAGGTGTGTATCCCAACTTCCTTAAATTGAAGGACACATGCTCTCAACATGTCCTCTAGGGTCTGGATGATCCTCTCTGACTGACCATCTGTCTGAGGATGGAACGCTGTACTAAAATTCAACTTTGTCCCCATAGCTTTTTGTAAGCTAGGCCAAAACTTAGAAGTAAATCTCGGATCTCTATCTGAATCTATGGACACTGGCACTCCGTATTGACTCACAATTTTGTCGACGTATAGCTTAGCAAGCTGATCAAGCGTAGATATCGCTTTAATCGGTTTAAACCGTGTTGTCTTAGTGAGTCTATCCACCATTACCAAATACCATCATGTCCACTTGAAGTACAATGTACAAACAACAGAAAATCCATAGTGCTATGCTCCCATTTCCACTCCGGCACTGGTAGTGAGTTAAGGAGTCCCCCTGACCTCTGTCTAAATTGTTTAACTTGTTGGTATGCCAAACATCTTACCGACTCAATCAGTTACCTCCCGCTTCATTACGGGCTACCCATACGTTCCCTTCAAAGTTTTGTACATCTTGATGCTTCCTCTAAAATAGCATCTTTAAGCTCACTAATACTCGAGACACATAGTCTTTTCTGCTTAACTATGGTTCCGTCTGTTCTCATTCTAAATTATGCCTATGGGCCCTCTTTGGACATTCTAAACATTTTCTACAAGTTACTATTCTCTAGTTGACTTCTCACAATCTCTGCTACGATTGAAGACCTAATCTGGAAATGAGCTAAAAGACTCCCTGAACTCTCTACAGTCAAAACTGCCTTAGAATCCCTTAGAGTATTTAAAAATGTTGATCGAATACCACACAAGGCATCCCTAGGAAGTCTTGACTTCCTGCTTAATGCATCTGCTACCACATTCGCCTTACCTAGATGGTATTCTATGGTACAATCATAATCTTTAATCAGTTCTAACCATCTTCTCTTTCTCATATTCAACTCCTTCTGATCAAAGATATATTTCAGACTTTTATGATGTGTAAAAATGTGACACCTCTCACCAAACAAGTAATGTCTCCAGATCTTCAATGCTAAAACAACTGCTGCTAGCTCAAGATCGTGGGTAGGGTAATTACATTCATGCTTTTTTAACTTCCTTGATGCATAAGCTATCACTTTTCCTTCTTGCATGAGCACACACCCTAATCCTTGCCTCGAAGCATCACAGTAAATCACATACTCTTTCCGTTACAGGAAGTGCTAGTATAGGTGTTGTAACTAATCTCTTTTTCAGCTCCATAAAACTCTTTTCACATTTATCTGACCATTCAAACCTAGCATTCTTCCTTGTTAATGTTGTTAAGGGTAATGCTAATCGTGAGAAATCCTCAACAAACCGTCTGTAGTATCCTGCCAAGCCTAGGAAGCTACGTACCTCTGTCGCATTAGCTGGTCTCTCTAAGTTGACCATAACTTTCACTTAATGCGGATCCACATTAACTCCATTCGTTGAAACAACTTACCCCAAACACTACTTGATTCAACCAAAACTCACATTTGGTGAATTTAACGTACAACTGTTTATCGCGTAGTGTTTGTAAAATAATCCTCATGTGTTCCTCATGGGCTTTCCTGTCAACCGAATAAACTAGTATATCATCAATGAATACTAACACAAACTGATCCAAATACTGGTGGAAAAACCTGTTCATGAGGTCCATGAAAATTGTTGTTGCATTAGTTAAACCGAATGACATTACTAGAAACTCATAATGCCCGTACCTCATTCTGAATGTTGTCTTAGGAATATCTGATTCCCTGATCTTTAACTGATGGTATCCTGATCTTAAATCAATCTTAGAAAACACTGATGCTCCTCGTAACTGGTCAAACAAGTCATCTATTCGGGGTAAAGGATACTTGTTACGTATCGTGACTTTGTTTTACTGTCTATAATCAATGCATAATCTAAGGGTACCATCTTTCTTCTTTAGAAATAACACTGGAGCTCCCCAAGGAGATACACTAGGTCTGATGTATCCCTTATCAACTAGTTCTTGTAACTGCATCTTCAGCTCTTTAAGCTCACTTTGAGCCATTCTATACGGCGTTTGCGAAATAGGTGTTGTTCCTGGTAACAATTCAATAGTGAACTCAACTTCCCTATCAGGTGTCAACCCTGACAGATCTGTTGGAAAAACATCAAGAAATTCGTTCACAACAAGAACATTTTCTGGTTTTAGCTTTTCCTCCTGCACCTCTACTACATGTGCCAGAAACGTCGTGCAACCTTTCCTCAACAACTTCTCAACTTTTAATGCTGAAATCAAACTCGTAGGAATAATCTTCCTTTCACCCCTGAAAACCACTTCAACCAACCCTGGTTTTCTAAAAACGACCTCCTTTCTATGGCAATCCATGGAAGCATAATGAGTAAATAAGAAATCCATCCCTAAGATTGCATCTCCCACCTACAACTCTAGTGGAAGAAGATTCACTAACATATTGAGATATTCTACTAAGACCTCACAATTATGCAACACTACATCAACTAGTAAAGCATCACCAACTGGCGTGTATAAAACTAACCTTTCACATAAAGGTTTTAGCTTCCCATTCAACTTAGTTAAGAACATACTAAAAAAAAAAAAGGAATGTGCACCACCTGGATCTATTAAAACACGTACAGGTACATTATAAATAGCAATCGTACCAGTAATTACATCTGGTGCATCGTCCGCTTCTTGTTGAGTCATAGCGTAGACCTTCCCTGTTGCTTAGGTCTCCCTACAACTCCTTTCTGTCTAGCACCGATGGTGCCCTCTCCTGCAGCTACTGGAACTCTCGGCTGCTCAACTCTCTGGGACCCAACTCCCTGGTCCCTCTGTGCGGTTGTCCTCAACTGTAGACAATCCCTCTTGACATGTCCTGGTTGTCCGCATTGGTAGCACGTACCAACACTCACAAAACAATGACCTCGATGATTCTTGCAACAAATCACACATGGGGTTTTCCTTGCTATACTGGCAATAGACTCTTGCCCTCTCTGCAATCTTGTTGCTGATCAAACAGTCTAACTAGATGCTCTCTAACTTTACCTTAGATAGGCACTACCCACATTCATCTGCCTCAATGCTTGGTTACTAGCTCGATTCTTAAAGTCCTATTGACTTGGAAACATTTACTCCAGGTGTGAACCTCCTCCGTTCACAACCTCGGTAACTGCTTGTTGTCGAAGCCCTGCAACTAGGCTCCACTACTAATTTTACCTCTGTTATACTCTGCTCAACACGTAGAACAGACTCTATGAGCTGAGAAAAGTCAGTCCACTTAGAAATAGTTGTAACTGTGTACGTATCTCAGAATGTAATCTTCTTTCAAACCTTCGACACCTGTCACTCTCAGATGCCATAATCACATCAGCATACCGTGACAGCTCGGTATACCTTCTCTCATACTCAACCACTGAAAGTGACCCTTGCTTCAGTTCTAAAAATTCATCCATCTTTGCCTCGCGGTACGTGCTAGGGTAATACTTGTTCTCGAATATGCTTCTGAAAGTTTGCCAGTCTAAAGTATTTGCATCACTACACCTGGCTAATACTGATTTTCATCATCCTTCTGCCTCTTTCTACAGCAGGAATGTGGCCAACTTGACTTTCCGCTCGTCAGGACAAATCATCATACCAAAACATTTCTCAAGCATATCCAACCAAACCTCAGCGTCAGCTGGATCTATGGAACCCTCAAACACTATGGCTCCTAATTCTTTTAGGTGATCTATTCTATATGTCTTGTCTGGATCACTTAGCCCTGCTCTCTATGGCTTACCTACCTCCTGTGAGGAATTAGCATGCTGCTCATCTCTGACCTCAGTTTTGACTCTCGGGGCACTAGATCCCCTCTTAGATTGGGCTTGGTAGGATCTTGCGTCCCGTCCTGATCCTGCCAACATCGTCTGCTAGTACGTAGTGGCATGACTTCTATAAGATATCAACATACTAGACATGTAATGAATACTTAACTCAAATGCACAATTCTAGACTTGTGTTCACATTCTACTCTTGACTGGACTTACTCTTCTCCTTACTTGAACCATGCTCTGCTAGTTCTATTAAATTAACTCAATAACTTGCTATTTACTTTTTACTTTCTTCTCGAGCTAACTTGCTCTGTCTCATTTTCCATTGAGCTAACTCCTCTGATACCAAGTTGTCACACCCCCTCCCGAACTACTCACTACTTAGCCCGAAAGACGGCGTGAAGCCAACAGACATTGTTTACCTCATAACAATACCTTTTGACCCTGTTTTACCTGATAAACATACTATGTTCGCATATGGAACACTTTAACATAACACAACGGAAACTTGACAACTACTAAACATACATAAGGAGAAACACTTCTTAAGTCTCTCTTGAAAACTAAAACGGGCAAGAGCATCAGAACCACGAACAGGCCAAACCATTAATTACACAACCACAACCTCTAAAGCACATACAACTATAACTACATAGTCCCCTCAAAATTAACTACAACACATATGGACTTGCTATACAACACCACCCACGTACAAAATATCAAACTCGTGGAGCTTCCAGCAGACTATGGCAGGTTATCAGGCATCGGGAGCTCGATCTCTACCTGAAAAGTTTGAAACACTGAAAGAATGAGCTTTGAAGCTCAGTGAGTGACTGAGTTTAAAAAAAACTATTAACTCATAAATCATATCACCTGGAAACCTATGAGCATATGCATCTGTAATCAAGCATTAAAAATACACGTGTAATCATAATAACTTTTCAGAAATCCAGCAAGTACGTCATCAAAATCTCACAAGGCATATCGATACTACTAACCATTTAAAAACGTATGACAGTCTACGTTGTATAGGACACACTCAATACAACCAACGTTTACTCTACGATGTAGTGGGGCCCGCCCAACACTCCCATCGTCTTTATCGTGGTGGGGTCCGCCCAGCACTCACGACAGCATTGTTGTCACGGAGTACACTCAACGTTGACAATAGAAAATGACCTGTGTGCACACGGTACTATATAGCCTCGGGCTCAATGTCTCAGTCATTTACTGATTCAAGTCTCAGAAAAACACATAAAAATATTTGAACATGCCTGCTTATCTTTTCTTTCTTAAAACTCAAGTTTACTCAGCTTGTTCATAAAAATTGGAAATCTTTAAATCATACTTGCTAGTACATACTTGCTCGAAATCATAACATTTTTATAAATTTCGACAATCAAGAACATATGCTCACGTATAAATTTCATCAAGATATTTAGGCTCACAACGAGCACTTGAAATCATTTCTTAGAAAATATGAATACTCATAAACATGTGTTCAAAGGAAAACAATAAGCATTGAAACCATTTCGTTTTAGCAAAACCTTGCATTTTCATAAGCATAATAGAAGCCTATAAACTTTTTTTGAGGTTCGTTTTGTCACTCACAGCATTAGATCTAGAACCTTGGCCCGTACACTTGACCTATTTCCTCTTGGCCTGTCAAACAAACCAAATCCATGTATTAGAACCTCGAGCTCATGAATTTCAACCTTAAAATTACAAAAAATCACTCTATATCATTTTTCCAGAAATTTACAGATTCTATACCCTGTCTTCAAACATTCATAACTTCTTCATTACCTAGCAAAAAAGGATGTACTTTATACCAAACTATTTCTTTTTGAATCCTCTAAAAAGAATATGACGAAATGAAATTGAGATTCCCAACGGATTGGTTCGAAAATACCTCGGTAGCTTCTTCCCTAAAAACAACATGCTGCTGTTTCCAGATTCAATTTCCTGCTGCACAACAAAAGTAACATGAAATTTAAAACATCTTCCAGTCGTTTTCTACTCACGACTGCTTCATGAAAGTTGTAGGAAATTGAATATTCTTTCCAACATACCTATTAGAGCTTCTGATTCCAACCCTACAGATCAACACGACCCAAAAACCAGAGGCTTCTCGGATTTGACAGCAAATTCTGTCTTCTGCCTTTCTCTTCACAAAACAGTAACTTAACTTCAGAATTTGCTCGAGCTTCCTTTAATAATTTTGTTTAAATTTGAGTTAACTTTCAAGAAAATCAAACCTCAACTCTTACCTCTTCCTGTAGAGCTCGAGATGATCAGAAAATCAGAACAGGCTGAGTTGACCACCTTGCTGCTATATAGATTGCTTTGAGTTCTAACCCTCTCTTCTGCAACTTCAATTCACGAAAATCACCTTCTTCCTCTTCCTTTCTCCTTCTCCCACAAAACCCTCAGCTTCTCTTTGTTGAAATGAGAAGAAGATCGAAGGAAAATGGGTTATTTAATAAAAACATAGGTGGGGGTCCCACCTTCCACTTTCCTTTTTCATTTTTCCTTTTCCTTTATTTTCTTTTCTTTTCTTTTCTTTTTAAAACAAAACCAACCATAATATATTAACCTTCTCTTTCTTGTTTTCTTTTTTTTTTTTTTGAATTCCAAAGAAAGATCTCGAGTTTACAATAAATATAACACAAGTTTGGCCTCGATTTTCAAAACAAGTATAACAATTGAACCAGGAGTTCTCATCAGGGAAAAATCATAAAAATAAACATGATAGTTTAAAAGATACGGAAAAGATGACTTCTATTCCCATGATCTTCATAGCGCATCCCCATCATCCACCTTGTATGCTCTTGCGTTTCCTAAAAATATCTTTAAAGACAAAATGGTAAGTATTATAAAATAATACTCCGTAAGTGGGGTTGGGAGATGCAATCACATACAACATGACTTTTAACTTGCTTTCATTTGTGGGACCTAAAATTTCTTTCATAAAATCATGATTTTTCTCTTCGGCTTTAAGTGGTCAATTGAGTCAACCTGAGTCTTTTCATGTTGAGTCTCTCACAGACCCCTATAGGTTGACTCATAGGGCCTCTAATGCATGTTTGACCATGCATAAATCCTCAAGAGACCAATTGCCACAACCTTCATAAAACATGTTCATGTACATACTATATGCATGAGGTCTCATCCTTTCTCTCATATATATATTCATAATCATTATAACTATGGTGATGCAACATATCATGGCATTTATATGAGCACAAACATAATCAAATTTTTTATTTATACTTATGGTGGAACATAGGGAAATTTCTAAATAAACATAATAAATCCCCTAAAATGAAACTGGAAATTTTTTAGATAAATTCTTTTTCATATTCATCTTATGATAAATAAGTTTTTGATATAAAACTTTGGAAACATATTTTGCTCCCCGATTTTAAAATGATTTGCTCGAAATCCCTTACCTTAACTTCAACTCCAAATATCTCAAAAATCAATTCCTATCTCAATGAGCCTTCCAACCTTGAATTAATCTCTACTCAAATTGCGATCGGAAACTTCTCTAACTCGCGGTCACGACATTCTCAAGCCACCTATTTTCAATCAACGAGACTACTCATCACCAAAAGGGGCCTATTACTGCATATTCGAATTATCTAACATAAGCCAAGTGAAATTACCACGACGGGGGTCCAAAACAAGCTAGGGAGCTAAAAAAAACACTGATGTTCACACTTTCCAGTGAGCAGCAGCGCATGGCGGCAGTGTGGTGGCGCGTCTCGACACGTGAAGCTTTATTTTTGAGTGTCCGGTTGTCGATCTGTCCAAAACCAGTTCGAACCCAACAAAAACTGATTGATATCGCTTTGAACCAAGGTTCCAATTTGGGTCTCGGACGGTGTGCATTTGCGACTCTTGTTGAGTCGCGTTCACGGAAGCTTCAGGTAGGTGGAGGCTGACGGACAACGTGATTTCAGTAGCGTTCACAACGGCGGTTGTAGCTTCGGAACGGAGGAGACGTCAATGTCGACCGTCTGTGTGGTTGCAACACGGCGAGGCGACTACGGTGTGCAGAGGCTCGAAGTGTCGTGGGTTGCGGCTAGGTTCATTGATGCCTCGCGAGCATCCGACGTCGAGGGGGTGATGGCGGCTGGGTGACACGCGAATGAGGGTTGCAGGCCGACGGTGAGCGATCGGAGTGTTGGGATATGTGCCTAAACTTGTGTAATTTTAGTCAAATGAATAAAGAGTTATTTGATTTGATAAAATTATCTTCTCGCCTTATAAATACAATAAACTAAGCTCCAAGGTTATATAATGAATCTTGGACATTAGTGTAGTAGACACTATTTGGATTGTGTTCAAGAGTATAACCTAAATGGTCTATGGTATAAGAATGAGGTTTGAAACCTTATTCTGGTAACACCATGGATGCGACCCACTTTGTAATTATTACAAATGACGTAATCCAACTCATTCATGTGGATGACATGCGAGTGGGGGCATTCTGTATGAAGAGTTCATAGAAGACCGGACTGCAAATTATTAGTCTAACCAGTATAACGTCGTTAATAGGATACAACTGATAATTTATAGATGGTCATTAGTGGCTCGATCTGAATCATGAGCAAGTTAAGAACTTCTGCTTATAGGGGTTTGTCCTTAGACTAGTATGGGTGAGAGTGACCTGTACCCGACTCAATAAGCCTACCTTCTCAGGGACAAAATCTCAAAGGTAGTTGTGGACTTAACTCTGCAAGATGGAATTCACTCATTCATTGACTAAGAAATTAGATAGGTTGTTCCCTTAAGAACTGAGTCCAGGTCTTGAACAACGGGCCCCCACCCTCTAAACTAGCTTAAGAGGGTTCGAGTTTATGGTAGGACCATAGACTTGTTGTTCATTAGAGGATTAGTGGTGCTTAAGGAACAAAGAGGTAATCATAGGGGTATAACGGTAATTTGACCCAACTGTGATTACGAACAACCTTTGAATGATCGATTCATGGGTAATGATTATATCAATGGATACAATATAATCTACAGCGAGGAGAGTGTAGCTACAAGTCTATAGTTGAGTGACTTGTAGTTAATGAATATTGGTTAATGGGATCAAAGAGTTTGATCAATTAATCTCACATCATTGGAGCTCATGAACTGTAGGTCCATTAGGTCTCTCCGTTGGCTCAACATGGTAATATTGAGGGTATAAAGTTCGGAATGAAATTAAAGTGTTCAATTTCATATATGAGGTGTTATATCAATTATATGTGATATAATTGATATAATATATAGTTTTAATGTGAATTAGATTCACAAATTAACTATATACTAATGAGAGAATGAAGCAGGGATAAGATGGTAATTTTCATCCTATTTCTCTATAAATAGTTGCATAAGATGCAACTTTGGGTAAGGCAATTACATACAACCCTAGAGTTCTCTCATTTTGTGTTGGAAAGAGTTCCAAACAGACTTCTAAAAGACTACTACATCTCATCCTAAAAGGAACCCACCTTCCTCCCTCACCTAGAGAACAACGGAGAAGATCTAGTGACGGATCTTCACACGGTTCGGGGTCGCGTTGCTGAGATCGTGATGATTGGAGAAAAAGTACGTGAAGAAAGTGTTCTTCAAAGGTATGTTTCAGTGTTGTCCTAATTAGATAAGTATTCTTAATCGTAGTTATTTAGTTCTTATTTTAGATCTATGTAACAAAATAACGAACACGCGATTCACAATCGCTCCCGTTACTGGATTCGATCCCTTCACGGAGTACACAACAGTCGACGACTAGTGAGAGTTGGAGAGGTGGCTGTCGGCAGCTAAGGGGAGAAAAAGAAGAAGGATTTCCTCGAAGTTCATGCCCTAAGACAAAGAGATTTATTGAAACCCTAATTCCTTTTTTCCCCCCAAAATGCCCTTCCTTTTCGATACAACTACCCAAGAGCCCTTGAACCTATTTAAATGTTCCAAAAGACCAAATCTATATATATATATATATAATTTCCAATAAATTAACCAAAAATAAGTTAATTGAACCTGAAGTTCACGGGTGTTACAACGGTCAAGTATTAAAGAATTGATAAAATATTGAATTTATAAAAACCCATCAATCTAAATTTTTAAGTTTAGTGGTAATTTAACATGGTATGAGTATTCTCTTCAAATACTTTGTCATGATTTTGATAGAACTAATTGGAGGAAGGAGTAAATTAAAACATGATTTCGCTAAAGAGCCAAAAGTTTTTGATATTATAATTATGGTCAAGCGAGATTCTATGAGGCATCTGGCATTTATAATATGACGAAATTACCCCCTCTAATGTAATCCTTATTCCATGTTGATTTGAAGTTGTACTTAATACAAAACGATACTCTAATATTTCTATGTTCAAGATGATTGAAATTAAGTCCAAAAATAATTTTCAAATAATTAAAATAAAAAGTAATTAAGAATTTTGAAAATTCGAATTTAACGATTCACCCTAGTTCGCTACTGAAGATTCAATTTTCATGCTCTCTCATGCAAGGAAAGGAAGCTTTGAAATAATTTTCAACAAAAATTAAAGATATTCAATCTAAAACGTGTTTTACTTAAACATCCAAACTTTAAAAAAATAAATTAATAAATAAAAAGTAAACAATACAGATTTTACCAACGAAAATTTAATAACAAGTTCAGAGTACAACAACAGGAAAAAAAGAAATAAACTAGCTTAAGTAACAAACTAAGCTCTTAAGGGCAGAAAACTCTACGACCCTAAGAAATAGGGAGCACGACCTCCATAGCAAGCCAAGGCAATGTCTCGTGTCGCATGCCTCAAGAGTCTATTGGCCACCTAAGAAGGAAACAAAATAACATCGAATGAGTATAAAAATACTCGCTAAGTAGCTCACTTAAGACCAAGGCTCTCACTTCTCCACACAAACACACAAACCCCTGACTTCATTCCTGTTTTGTACTCTCTTAGCTATGTGATCACCTAACTTAGTTCACCTACGATATAGTTTAATTACTAAAATCATAGAGCCATGTTCCCGATTCGCGGGCTTCATTCCCACAGCTAGCATACAACAAGAAGATCCACATCCCTCAAGCCCCACTAGCTAGCATCTACGAAACAATGGTCTTCATCCTTACAGCTAGAATACAGTAAGAAGGTCCACACCTCTCAAGCCCCACTAGCTAGTACCAGCAATGAAAGACACATCCTCCAGGCCATCACAAGACATGGTGTGCAACCCACCATCACTGATGCCACATTAAACATCACGTAAACATGTTTGGTGAAGTAGTAGGTTTCCCTAACTTAACGATCCTAAGTCATTCTCTAACTTCTACCAAGGTTTCCAAGACCTTACAATAACATTAATACATCATCATGGAGGCCAGGGTAATCAAGGCTTTAAGACTTACTTTCCAGCCATAGCTAGCATACAACAAGAAGATCCACATCCCTCAAGCCCCGCTAGCTAGCATCTACGGAACAATGGTCTTCATCCTTACAGCTAGCATACAGTAAGAAGGTCCACACCCCTCAAGCCCCACTAGCTAGTACCAGCAATGAAAGACACATCCTCTAGGGCATCACGAGACATGGTGTGCAACCCACCATCACTCACGCCACTTTAAACATCAAGTAAACATGTTTGGTGAACTAGTAGGTTTCCCTAGCTTAACGATCCTAAGCCATTCTCTAACTTCTACCAAGGTTCCCAAGACCTTACAATAACATTAATACATCATCATGGAGGCCAGGGTAATCAAGGCTTTGAGACATACTTTCCAGCCACAACAATACAAAATTCATAAAAAAAGGTACTACACAGGAGTTTCAAACATAAAGCCAATAAGAGTTTTTATACATTCCAAACATTTAGCTTCACAACTCTAAGTCCCTAAATCCACATATCACATTTTGGGAAATATACACTACTACAATTTTAGAATTCTATGATACCGTAGCTAAGCCAAATAAGAGGGAGGGAGAAAAAAAACTTTCATAAATTGCTGGAGGCGCTTTTTTGTAGGAAAAAAAAAATGAGATTTTTTTATTTTCGAAAATTATGACAGTTTTCAACATCATAAATTCATGACTTAGATAAAAAGCTGTCATGGATGGCTGGAGGCGTGTATTTGGCGGGACAAAATGGAGATTTTCGTGTTTTTGAAAATTTATGACAGTTTTTTCAACATCACAAATTTATGACAGTTTTTCAACGTTATAAAAACTCCATTTGTCCCACATCGAAAAAATTGTATTTTGGAGAGCCAATCTTCTCCTATAAAAGGCCTCTCCCACCTTCATTTTAGCATTAACTTAACATGAGCTTCTTACTAGGCTTGTTAAGCTTAAGTAAACTGGGCATTGAGTGAATTCTTTTGTTAACAACTACAAACTTTCAAAGAAATAAAATACTTGGCATAAAAATATTGTCATTAACAGTTTTTTATTGTGATAGAAATAATATGCTTGACACTGAAATTCTATCATTAATAGAATTTCTATGACGTTCAAAAATTGTTATTAATATATAGATGTATCTTGACGAAATGAGAATTTTAGGAGATATTTATTGACAATATGTAATTGTCATAAAAAGTTTACCATGACTTTTAACAAATATCTTGAATACAGTTTTTTTTACCACCATTAATTGTCATAAAATAGTTAATTATGATAGATTATTGGATGTGTCATATATAGAGTTTCCTTGATAGTAGTTTCTAGGATTGAAAAAAAAAAGTCATGAAATGTATTTATGACAATTTTTGAATGTCATAAAATCATGAAATTGTACTAGTGATACCACTCAAGATGCATCGCATTTCAAACAATTCAACCAGTATTACAAGTTCTATAAACATGTTTCAAGCATGCTACATAAATTTGCATTCCTTTTTCGACGTGGTCCAAGATCTAATAATAATCAAAAGGGCATACTTCCAAAAGCTACTTACCTCAATAAAAATAAATAAATTTAATTTGCACTAAAATTTCTTCCTTGAATTATTTCACACCACCTAGCAATAAATATAAAATAGAAGGAAAATCAAGTTAATAAACTCCAATAAATAACCCAAACTTTCCATAATAAAGATCGAGAGATTTACCTTAAAAAGAGTTGTGAAAATCTAACATTTCCAAATTTGGGTCCTCTAGTTAATCTTCAATTTAATACCAACAAATCAAGGGTTGAATAATTTAATAATACTTCATGCAAACAGTCTTGAAACAAATTTAGGCCTAAATCCTCTGTAATTAAAATTTAATGAAAGTCAACAAAAACTTACCGGAACCATCAATTAGCACTTACTACATAGACCCGACCAATACTTTTAATTGACCAAAAAATTCCTCAAGGGGTCATTTTCGACCCTCTTTAAGATATTTAAGACAGCCTAACAGTTCCGTTGAACCGTCAACCTTTCTGGTAATTTGGTTGATGGTTCTGTTGATGATTCACTATAAATGTCAATAATTCTTCTCCATTATTTAAGAATAAAAAATAATTAAGAGAATGTACCTAACTATTTCTTGTTAAAACTTTTCTTTTTTAATTGACACAATTTTTTTTTAAAACAAAAATCAAAAACCCTTTTATATGATACTTTGGCCTTGAGTTTTTACTGCTTTCCATTTAATTTATATTTAAGAATGTAGCACAGTTTTGATGAGAAGTTTTTTTTTTTTTTTGAAGAAAAAAAGTTATAATGCAGTTAATTCCAATAATTAATATTAATTAATTAACATTTAATTCTTGAAAAGTTGTTTCAAGTATAATGCACAATTAAGATATTTTTAAGGTTAGAGCTACTATTAAGATGACCAGTCTCTTATGTAATTATCTAGTATGAAAAGTAATTAGCATATTTATCATTTCCGATATAGAGTTCTAATTGCCATAGTATGATTTGAAGAGTTGAATTGTTTAATGGTAGTGAAAGCATTCATTTCCTCTTTTTTCTTAAGAGTAATCAAATTTATTGATTCTCACACTACCTCTCAACGACTTTTATTATTTGCTATCTTAACTCATGAACT
The DNA here is from genome assembly GCA_036507285.1 of Trichosanthes cucumerina. Lineage (NCBI taxonomy): Eukaryota > Viridiplantae > Streptophyta > Magnoliopsida > Cucurbitales > Cucurbitaceae > Trichosanthes > Trichosanthes cucumerina. Next base: position 75,917,263 of record CM071835.1, on the reverse strand, counting down.
TTGAACGATATTAATTAATGGTAGTATAGAATGTGTTGGTGAACTGAATTGAAATAAACTACTAGCAGATTTTAAACAACATAAAGTCGGAAAATAAGTACTTTTATATAGAAAGAAGTCCATATATTATTTATGTGTGAAGAAAGAAATTACATTTCTTTAGACCACATGCTTGTGTATATATATGTTGATTTAAATAGAGTTGTGGGGAGAGGAAGAGGGTTCATTTGCAGTTCAGTCTTCATGGAATTGCCTTTTGTTCTGGCAAAGAGTTAGGAAAGGTTTTGTCGAATAATTTCATTTCAGATGTTGGGTGGCAAAAACATAGGTTGATTTTGCAATCACATGTAGTTGGATCGAAACAATCATTAGGAGTATTGCATGGAATGTTTACTACATTTCTTGCATCTGACACGAACAATGATCCTGAAATATTTTCAATGATTATTGTCAGTCAAGTAAACTTATAAGAATTGACGAAAAAGATGATATATACAATAGAAAAAATTATAGTTAATTCATATACCAAAGACAATAAAGAACATCAGGAGTAAGCAAGCTATCTTAGTAGAGGTCTTCTCCATTTCTAGTCTTTGAGGATAGTATTTTCTGATTTGAAAGCTTTTATGTTGTTTGTGATGTTTTTGCATGCATATTAAACCATAATTTATAGTCAAATAGTGTAGCTTAAAATGGTAGGAAATATCTCATATATTAAAGACCAAAATTTATTGCACAATATCAATTTGTCATTTGCATATTTTAATATTAAATTAGATGCATATTTATGGAGACATACTATATATTTGTCGTGAAATGCTTTACATATATATAGTTTAATCTTTTTTATTGAGTTTGTAATGTTTTTAGAAAAAACAAATATATAGAAGGTTCAACATTACTTTTTTTTTTGTGAAATTGAGTATTTTTAGTTTTTAAATGATCTAATGTTTATGCATGTATACATAGATATACATGTTTTTGCATCGAATGATTGTATGTGTTAATTAAATTGTTACCTCTCCATATTAACCGATAAATGGAGGATGAAATGGTTTATTTAAATAATACCAAGCCATTTCCAAATAATATATATGGTTTTTTAAGAAGTTAATATGAGATTTTTTTGTCACATTTCGTCATTTAAAAAGAATTTAAATATATATTTATAATGTGAAGTAATACTCGAATTAGAAAAAAAAAAGAATCTAAAATTAAGTTCCACCCTGTAACCCCTACCTTATTCTCTAGCCCCCTCCTTCGTCCCAATCTCTCTAACTTTCGATGTGGCACGTGTTGGACATTAAGATTCAAGGGGTTTTTTTGGTAGAACACGTGACCGGCATGCCAGAGGTGAGTTTTGCTTGATTAGTTGTGTTGGTTGGCCTCTTGGATGCAATTTTTTGGGAGTTAGAATTGAAGGGTGACGTGTTCTTGGTCTGTGGGCATGATACTTCATTAATTTAGGCGTTTTTGTAGCAATTTTGGTGAGTGTCGCTACTCTGCAGGCTATATAACAAGTGTGTAGAGTAAATTGAACGTGATTTGGCTTGGCACGAGATGCCTCACTTTTTGGGTATGGCTTTTATTATGTGTTTTGAGTCTTGGAAATTACCCGAAGCAAGTTTTTTGTTGTTTAAGAGCAGAGGTTAGGTTGTTGGTGAGATAATTAATGTGAAAAATGTTAGTGCGAGTTTTGAGTTGCATTTAGAGGTCGTTTAGCCGACAGTGGTTACCATTTGACAGTTTAAATTGGATCCTTTGGGTCTTGATAACTCTTCAACAAAGAGTTATTGATCTGTAATCTTGCAACTAAACTGTGCATTATTGTGCTTAAATATGTGTTGCCTTTTAGCATTTTCTCTTCCTAAATTGTGCATGTTTCTTATGTTTTAACCATTCCATGAGCTTAACATTAGCAATGAGTGAAATTATGATATTTGTGTCTTAATTGAGCTATTTTGCTTGTTTAGAAAGAAGAAAGTTGAAAAGAAAAGCATTGGAAGAGCTAATGGCCATTATGGAAAACTTTGCTTCAACAATCTGGAAATTTGTTTTGCTTCAACAATCTGAAATGTAGTATTTGACAGTTACTGTAGCACCTTCATGGGATTTTTAGACTTAAAGCACGTGATTGATATACCATTCTCACTTAACTCAAGTTATAAGTGCTTGGGCTTTGGTTAGGGTTCACTTGACTTTAGTCAGGGTTTATTTGGAGCCTATAAAAGCATTGTATTACATCAATCTCAAGTGGGAGTTGCATTTGGGTATCATTTTCGTCTAGGGCTTGATTTTGCAGGGAAGCAAAACAAGAATGGAGATCAAGATGGAGAAGCGTCGGCTAGAAACTTCTACAAAAAGTGAGTTCTAACTTAGAGAGATTTTTGTTTGCTTTCTTCTCTTATAGATTACACTTTCCCTCTTGCATGGTTTCTTGTAGCCGAGAGTGCCTAGTTGTTTTATGCTTCATTTCTATTATCTATTTGTAAAGAATATGCACTCTAATGTTTATGGTAATGATTAAAAGACCTTGTGATGTTATTTGTTTGTTGTTAATTGTATGTCTGCTTCTTGATGTTAGAGATTTGATTGTTTTACTATCTTAATGTTGGGATTAGATTTGGTCAATTTAATTTCATCTTGTTTCTTGCTGTTGGGAAAGAGAGGAAACTGGTTTACCATCTCAATTCTAGAATCAAGCACTAAGAGCAATCTTTTGTCGAAAAAGGGACGGTTTGGGACGATCTCCTGCCTAGAATACTAGCAAACACGTATTAGACATTTTGAATGGGAGTTCACTTGCTGAAACTTTAGGTATGTTTTGGGAAATTTTACCATGAGCACTTGCTATGACATCAAGAGTTTGACAAAAGCCTAATAGGGAGCATTTAGTAGCATAAGAGTCCTTGATTTGCACCTAGTTTTCTTAAAAATTGACCCAAGCATCCCCACCTTGTGAATATTTATTTCTTGTCATTTACTCGCATTCCTTTAATTATTTTGTCATTGATTTTGCTTTCTTCACTTGCTTTTATTTATTGCTTTTTTTATCGCTTTCCTTTATTTAATTTATTTTCCCGCTTTCATTTTCTCGTTATCTTTGCTTTTCCTTATATTTACTTTCTTGTCATTTAAATTCATTGTCCAAAAATCAACTCTATAATTTTCTTTTCCTTTTTTCTACTCTAAAATTCGCTATAAAAGACCCGAGCTTTATTAAAAATCACAGTCCCTGTGGAGACGATAATCTTATTCTTATTACTTGTTGCAACCGAACTATGTATGCTTGCATATCTTGCGGTGCATTTGTGAATAATTTGTAACTATTTTTTACTGTGCACCATAATAATCAAGTCCAACGCCAAGGTAAGTAGCCATTTGGATTATTCCTCACACCCTAGCTATGAATAAATGAGAAGCTTATGGTTCATAAATGTTATATAGCGTTGGTCGTTCGCATGATTGTTATTATGTAACCGACGTTTGTTTGAACTGACCAATAAACTGATTCTGAGGTGTGAGGTTTTAAGAGGTTCTGATTTAGTACGTCTTTTTGAGTTTTAACTTTGGTACCAAATCGAAAGGAGTATGCATTAGGCCACATTAGGCTAGTGACCCCTACTTTATCCCTTATTACGGAGCGTTGTCCTACAACTTAGTGTGGCGAAAAGCTAGCACGAGAGCAGGCTAGTTCATCGGTGTCTTATGATGGAGTCAAAACTAGTACAAAGATGTCTCGTGGTGAGCCAAACGTGGTGACAATAGTCCACGGGTGATGTCATCTTGTGGGGAGCCATAGTAGTCATGGTAACAGACCACGGATGAGGGTGCTTCGAGGTAAGAACCAGTGGGTGTGGCAACAGGCCTGAAGTCAGATCTAGCTTACGAGCGTCCTGCGGGTTGGGTCTAAGCTACGTTCATTGTGGGCGTGCTAGTTAGGAAAACACGTTTCTACGTGCAAAGCTGTGCAATCCTGTGTGGGCTCGAGATAAGGTTAGGTCGGTCCCTATTTGAGTGCAATCTGAGGGTGAAAACGTAGTTAGCTTACGAGACTTGTATGCATGGTTAACTACTTATTAGCTTTAAGTGGACCACTTACGTAGTATTTCCATACTCACCCTATTTGCTACATGTGTGACTATTTACATGTAATGACCAGGTGCGTGACGCTGGTGCAGACTCGTTGGTACAACTATGGAGGCAACTTTCGTTCTAGAAACTTTAAGGTGTCTTATTGTTTTACTCTGTTGATATTATCCTTCATTTTGTACTTTTTATCTCTTAGTAAATATTCCTTTTCGTTATTGATGCTAAAATTGTTTCTTTTATACCCGAACTTGAGTGTTATTGACATAGTATACCCCTTGCGTTCTGTACACTTGTTATAGATGTGTTCCTGGGTTCTTTCTAAGTTATAGATGTGTTCCTATAAGACAGCCTGAACGTTACATGGGTTTAGCTGAAACCCAAGTCGTCACCCTTGATGATGACTGTGAGGATCCATTGACCTATGATCAGACAATGATAGACGCTGACAAAGGCGAATGGATTAAAGCTATGGACCAGGAAATGGAGTCGATGTACTTCAATTCTATCTGGGAGCTTGTGGATCAACTGGATGGGGTAAAACCTATAGGTTGCAAATGGATCAACAAGCGTAAACGTGGCGTAGATGGGAAGGTCCAGACCTTCAAAGCACGACTAGTGGCAATGGGTTTTACCCAGGTTGAAGAGGTTGACTGTGAGGAAACCTTTTCTCCTGTTGCCATGATAAAGTCGATCAAGATCCTTCTAGCCATTGCCACATATTATGACTATTAGGTATGGCAGATGGATGTCAAGAAAGCCTTTCTGAGTGGCAATCTTGATGAAACCATCTACATGGACCAAACCAAAGGGTTCATTGCCCAAGGTCAAGAGAAAATGGTTTGCTGGCTTCATAGGTCTATTTATGGACTGAAACAAGCCTCGAGGTCTTGGAATATAAGGTTTGATGAGGCAATCAAATCTTATGGCTTTGATCAGAATGTTGGCGAGCCTTGTGTTTACAAGAAAATCGTCAACAACACTGTCGCATTTCTGATATTATATGTGGATGATATCCTTCTCATTGGGAATGAGGTAGGATTTTTTACTGACATTAAGAAATGGATGGCTTCACAATTCCAAATGAAAGATTTGGGAGAGGCGCAATATGTTCTAGAGATCAAGATAGTTCGGAACCGGAAGAATAGAACGCTAGCTATGTCTCAGGCGTCTTATATTGACAAGATGTTGTCTAGATATAAGATGCAAAACTCCAAGAAGGGCTTGCTGCCTTTCAGGCATGGGGTTCACCTATCTAAGGATCAATGTCCTAAGACACCTCAAGAGGTTGAGGATATGAGACAAATCCCTTACGCTTCAACTGTAGGAAGCATCATGTATGCCATGTTGTGTACTAGGTCCGACATCTGTTATGTAGTTGGGATTGTCAGTAGGTATCAATCCAATCGAGGATTAGATCACTGGAAAGCCGTAAAGGCAATCCTCAAGTATCTTAGGAGAACAGAGAACTACAACCTTGTGTATGGGAGTGGGGATTTGATCCTTATGGGATATACAGACTCTGACTTTCAGACCGATAAGGATTCTAGGAAATCCACCTCGGGGTCAACCTTCATTCTGAATAGAGGAGCTATAGTGTGGCGAAGCATCAAGCAGGGATGCATCGCTGATTCCACGATGGAAGCCAAGTATGTTGCAGCTTGTGAAGTGTCAAAGGAAGTTGTTTTACTTAGGAAGTTCATGATCGATTTGAAAGTTGTTCCAAATATGAACTTGTCGATTACCCTGTTTTGTGACAATAGTGGTGCAGTAGCCAACTCGAGAGAACCTTGGAGTCATAAGTGGGGCAAGCACATTGAGTGAAAGTATCACCTTATACTGAAAATTGTGCACCACGGAGACGTGACAGTCACACAGATAGCGTCGGAGCACAACATCGCTGATCCATTTACAAAGGCCCTCACGGCTAAGGTGTTTGAGGGTCACCTAGAGAGTCTAGGTCTTCGAGTGCTTCCTGACTAGGACAAATGGGAGTATTGTAAAGGGTATTTAATGCCCTAGTTTATTGTAATTTTACTGTACATTTGAGAAATGTATTTTGTACTACATTAGCTTAGTCTAAGTGGGAGTTTGTTGGGATGTATGTCCTAATCTCGTACATGTTTGTAATATTCACTATTGAAATAAATAAGAGTTATTTTTTCATCACATTGTGTCTCGCATATTTACAAACTTTGTCCAATAAACTAAGCTCCAGGGTCATTGAATTATGAGAAAACTAGAACTTGAACGGTGTGTAGTGGACACACAGGGAGGATCACGTTCGAGTTAATAACCCGAACGGTCTACAGTATACGGATAGGGTTGGAGACCTAATCCTGAATACGTTGTGGATGCGACCGGCTTTGCATTAGATACAAACGAGGTGATCCCACTCGTTCATGTGGTTGACATGCGAGTGGGGGCATCCTGCAAATGAGATTGTAAAAGATCGGGTCAGAATTATTAGACCTCACGATGTAACACCGCTAATGCGATAGGACTAATAACTTTGTAGATGACCAATAGTGACTCGACCTTAATCCTGAGCGTGTTACGGGCTCCTTTCTGTGGGGGTCTGTCCTTTGACTAGTACGGGTGAGGGTTGTCACAGTTACTCGCCCAATATGTCTATCTTCTCAGGGAGAGGACCACGTGGGGAGTTGGGAACTTGACTACGCGAGATAGAATTCACTCGTTCCCGACTTAGGGAAACTAGAGGGGTTGTTCCCTTAAGTGTTGTCTCCAGGGCTTGGACAATGGGTGCCTACCCTCTCACTGTCCCGAGAGGGGTATTGTTTATGATTAGACCATACAACGTTGTTGTTCATTAAAGGAGCAGTAGGGACTTTAGGAGCAAGAGGTAGAAACAGGTGTAAAACGGTAATTTGACCCAACAGTATCTAAGAACAACCTGTGAAGGGTCGACTCACGGGTATTGATTTTATCAATGGACACAACTTGTTCTACAGTGATGGGAGTGCAGCTACGGACTTTAGTGGAGTGTTACCGTAACTAATGAATGTTGAATAACCGTGTCAAAGAGTTTGACAGGTTAGTCTCGGATCATTGGAGCTCGCCATCTGTAGGTCCATTAGGTCCCTCGGTTGGCTCAAACTGGATATATAGAGGGTTTACAATTTGGTGTGGATTTGAAGTGTTCGAATTCATTAAAAGGGTATTTATATGAGATATGATAGACATATTATATAGTTTAATGTGAATGAGATTCATAATAAACTATAGTTTTGCCTAATTGATTAATTAGTGCTAATTTAGAGAAATTGGATTGAGAGAAATTAAATTGAATGTGATTCAATTTAAAATCCACAATTATACAAATGTGATTTGTATAATAAGGTATGAGATATCTTATTATATGTGTTATGCAAATATGATGTATTAGAGCCACGTCGATTATGCAAATGTGATTTGTATAATAAGGTCTGATTTTAAGAAAAGGTTTTTCACAATGAACACCACGATGATTCAAAGTCGTTTTCCGCTGCGGGAGTTCTATTCCGTTCAATCGGTATCAGAGCCAGGTTAGCTTATTTGTTGTGCAAACTTTTTTTCTTAAATTTAGTGTTGGGATTTGTGCCCTAAAACTCGTAGTTTGTAATTATGTTCTAATTAATGTAATAAAGTGTTATTATTTCAATAAAGTGTTATTGTTCATTACGCGTTTGCCTTCATTTAAACCCTAAATCCAATAAACTAAACATCCAAGGCTGTTAAATGAATCTTTAACTGAATATAATGTACATAAAAAGGATCTCGGTTCGAGATACAGCCTAAAGGGTCTATAGTTAGGGGATAAGGTTTGGGTACCTTACCCTGGTAAAACTATGGATGTGGCCCACTTTGTATATTATACAAACACCTGGATCCTAACGTGTTTGTGTAGATGACATGTGAGTGGGGATATCCTATGTAATGAGATTACATAAGACCGGACCACGAAATAGTAACCTCTAGCTGTAACTCCGTTGACTAGTTAGATTTCTATTTCACTAGGATGACCTTGGCAACTTGATCTCAATCCTGAGCAGGTTACGAACTCCTGTTCGCGAGGGATTGTCCTTTGACTAGTATGGGTGAGAGTGGCCAGATTCGCCGACTCAATATGCCTACCTTCTAGGGGACAAGACCGAGTGAGCGACTGGGAACTTAACTTAGCAAGATGGAATTCACTCCTTCCCGCCTACTAGGGTAAGTAGAGGAATGTTCCCTTAAGTGGTGTCTCCAGGACTTGAACAAAGGGCCCGACCCTCTCATTGGCCCGAGAGGGATGATAACTCGCCATAGGAGAGTTATTTTACTAGAATTTCAGTGCTTAATCAACTTGAATTGCATAGAATTTATTGAGCTTCATGTTATTTTATCCCTAAAATTATGAATGTTAGTTGAAAATCTTGAATTTAAGCATTAGGTTCTAAAAGAATTAATTTTGATGATTTTGTGCTTTAATTTGGAGAAATTAGCTAACAAGTAATTAAAGACCGCAATTTGAGATTTTTCTTAACATTTACATATTTAGTTTGATTTATGATTGATAATAATGTTTGAGGATTTCTCTGTGTGCAGGAGATGTGTAAAAGAAAAAAAATTACAAAAACCCATAAGGGCATTTTAGACATTTTATCCGAAGGGCAAAATGGTCTTTATACCCTAAATGGCGTGTTTGTAATTATCAAACTAGGGCAACATCTTCTTGTGATAAAAGGAAAAGAAGAGAGAGAGCTGGAACGTTTTTTTTCTTGGAGAGAGAGTCTTTGTTTTGCTAAAGCAATCGCGAAAAAAAAATTCGTAGGGCGTTGCTACAAAAGGCCGAGAGAGAGGATTCGAGAGGGCCAAGGGAGAAGGGAAGTCGATAAGGCTTTTGCTGCACAAAGCGGAGAAAGAATCGTGAAGGCATCGGGAAGCGCCACGTCATTTGCGTCTTGCGATTCTTTGGCTCAAAGCCGCCTGTTGTTGCCGCGCTGCGCGTGATTTTTGTTGTGCTCGTGTTTCTTTGGAAAGCAAAGCCGTGGGGACCTTGGGCGTTCTTCTGCTTTGTTGCTTGCATTTTGCTTTGAAGCAAAGTAACCGATAGGCAAATTGCTCGATAGGCAAATTCTTTGAAGCAATCTGAAATTCTTGCTAAAACCAAATGGGTAAAAATTGTTGTTTAGGAAATTTTTGCTTCTCGTTTAGGGTCGATTTTGGGACTGTTTCTTGGTCTACTATTGCTATACATGATTAGTAAGAGCATGCTTAACTTAAGGATGTGTAATTTAACTCCAAGCATGAGCTAAACTCTTCTAGGCATGGGTTAGGTCGTTTTTTTCACTTTGTATACATTGTAATAAATTTATGGTTGATGCCGTGGTTGGATTTATGAGATTTTAATGTTTATAACGATGCATGAGGATTAAAACTTGGCCACTTTGACTCCTCTAAAATTCACGAACTTGGAAAAGCTAGTGAGTTAGGAAATTAGAATTTCATTCTAGGATCATGAGTTAATTAGGGATAATTAATCCACCTAGAACCTTAAAGTTATGAGCGTAATTTAGATCTCAATTGGGAAATTGTTGGTTTTAAAATTTAGTGACTTTGGAAAAATTCACTTGATCACATGCATAGGTAAATTCAAGGCATCAACCACACATTTGTTAATTTAATTATACATGGAACTTCAACTTAACCCTAGCCTATCTCTTAATCTAAAAGCCCAGATTTTCTCTCGTTGGTTTATGTTTAATGTTTTCACATATTTTGATTTATTGCATTAGTCTTAATTATATTTAACTCATTCAAACAACAAAACAATCGAATTCCTATTTTTGCATTCATTTATTCCTAACAAAAACTTGCATGCTCATGCATTGCACCAAAAATAAATAGGAGACAAATTTCTAGGACACTCATTGATTTAGATTCTACTAGTCCTCGTGGGATCGATACTTTTCTTATCACTTGTCAGACCGACCGTGTATACTTGCACGTCAAAGGAGAGTCAGAGTCTCATCCTAGTTGCATTAGTTTAGGACACCTGACATTTATCTGCATCAAGTTTTTGGCGCCGTTGTCGGGGACTAGCTTTGAATCTTATCTGTGAGTTCTGTGAAATTTTCTTTACTTTTGTGTTTTTTTTTTTTTTAGGATTAGTTTCTTTTTCATAATATTGCTTGAGTTTGGTTTTTCTGCATTTCAGGTACTTGAGGATAGTTTATGAATGTGCGTCGTCAGTTAGAGTTTGATTTTGACCCCGAAATAGATAGAACCTTTAGGAAGCGGTTGAGAGAGCAAAAATTAGCTATGGCTAACCAGAATAATCCTAGAGACCCTATAGATCCTCTAGCCCAACACCATAACCCTAGAGCACCCCAAGATGTTAGAGACAATCCACTCTTTAACCTTCCAAAGAGGGGTCCTACCAATGTGATAGAGCTAGCCAATGACCGAGAGAGAGCCATTAGGACCTATGCCAACCCCTTAGTGGATGAACTGAATCCGAGGATAATCGGACTGCTTATACAAGCTACTTCTTTTGAGCTAAAACCGGTTATGTTTTAAATGCTCCAAACGATTGGGCGATTCCATGGCTTACCAAATAGAGGACCCCATCTCCATTTGAAGTCCTTCACAGGAGTAAGTGATTCCTTCATCATGCCGAGAGTCTCTAGTGACGCCATTAGATTGAGTTTATTTCCTTATTCCTCGGGGATGCTTTGCAAAAGAATCTGGTTGAATTCGCTTCCCAGTCACGATGAGATTCCTGGAACTCCTTGGCAGAGAAATTCCTAATAAAATATTTCCCACCCACTAGGAATGCAAGATTTAGGAATGAAATTGTAGCTTTCCAACAGTTTGATGATGAAACCCTGAGCGAGGCACGGGAGGTTTAAGGATCTTTTGCGTAAATGTCCCCACCATGGATTGCCTCACTGCATCCAAATGGAGACATTCTACCATGGTTTGAACACCTCCACTAAGCAAGTAGTGGATGCCTCTGCTAATGGAGCTTTGTTGGCCAAAACTTACAATGAGGCCTCACGAGATATTAGAGAGAGATCTCATCCAACAATTGTCAGTGGGCGGATGTGAGGAAAACTTCGGTAGGAAAAACAAAAGGAGTCCTTGAGTTGGACACGTTGAACTCAATAAATGCTCAAATCTCTTCCATGGCTTCCATGTTGAAGAATTTGACTGTGGGTAACGTGAACCAAATCTCTTCCAATGCTCCAACCCCATCTTTTGCACCTCAAGAGAGTTTAGAATCTGTGTCTCATCTGTGGTGAAGGACACACTTTTGAGTTCTCCCTAGTAACCTGCATCGATGTCATGTTATGTAGGAAACTCAAACCAGGGTCAATCTAGGAATAACCCATATTCGAGCACCTATAACCCGGGATGGAGGAATCACCCAAATCTATCTTGGGAGGCCAAAGCAAAGAATGCCCAAGCCCTCAAATGCAAAATAGAGTGAATCAACCACCGGTTTTAGGAATCAAGGGTATCGAATTATGGGAATCGTAAATCGCCTTCAACCACAACAGAAGGCTACACCCTCCCAAAGAAGTTTCGTGTGATTCTCTAGAAAGTTTGTTCAAAGAATACATAGCTCGTGAATGATGCTATTTTAGCTCGCAATGATGCTATTTTTACTCGCAATGATGCTATTATTCGAGTCAACAAGCTTCTATAAGAAATCTTGAAATGCAAGTTGGCCAATTAGCAAATGAGCTAAAGGCAAGGCCATTTGGAGGCACGCTCCTGCAGAACACGAGAAATCCCAAAGAGAGATGGGAAGGAACATGTTCTAGCAAGAGAATTAAGGAGTGGGAGAATTTTAGGAGAGGGTAGCTGTGAGGAAACCCGGAGAGAGATGAGCGAATCGACTCTGTTGATGAGGAAGGGCAAGATGAGGAAATGGTAGATCCAAAACATCGGGGAACCGATGGGATTGAGGATAAACCCAGAATCTCAACAAGCCTCAACTTCCAAGGAAACAACGATGGCGATGCTCGAGTTCAAACCACCCCACCACCCTATCCTCAAAGACGAAGAGGAAATGAAGAAGGAAGCCCATTTTGAAAAATTCTGGATATGCTAAAGGAGGTCCATATCAACATACCACTTTGATTGATGCGTTGAAGCAAATGCCCAACTACTTGAAGTTTCTCAAGGACATCCGCTCAAAAAGAGAAAGTTCCAAGAGTTCAAAGTGGTATCGTTGAGTGAGGAGTGTGTAGTGCGGTGTTGAAATAGGATACCCCATAAGGAGAAAGATCCTGGATCTTTTACCATACACAGTGTCTATTGGTGGAAGACAGCTTAGGGGGGCGCTATGTGATTTAGGAGCTAGCATCAACTTGATGCCTCTCTCTATTTATAAGGGATTAGGCATTGGGGAGGCGAGGCCCACCACACCGACCACTGCAGCTAGCAGATAGATCCATAGCCTACCTCAAGAAGGAAAAATAGAGGACATCCCGGTCCAAGTGGATAAATTCATATTCCCAACGGATTTTATCATCCTCGATTATGAAGTGACAAGGATGTTCCTATTATCCTAGGCGACCTTTCACAAAAACAGGTAGAAGCGTGATAGATGTTCATGCGGGACCATTAAGTCGAGAATGAATGATCAAGAGGTCAGCTTTAGCATCTATGATGCGATGAGGTATCCAAATGGGACAGAAAGTTGTTCTCGTAATTCATGTTTTAGATGGAGTTATTTCAAAACCGCCAAAGAAGAATTGAAAGGAATCCATGAGATGAGATTTGGAGATCCGAGAGAAAGTGAGTTAGAGAAGTCGGGAATAGAAGAGTTGACCCGGTGGTTTGGAAGAACTAGCGAGAAATAGCAAAGTTCGAAAAAAATCTTTGAGTCATTAGATTTGAAGGAAGGAGAGAGACCTTCTATGATACCCTCGGTTCAAGAACCCCAACACTAGAACTTAAACCTTTACCCCATCACTTAAAGTATGCATTCTTGGGTGATAAGGAAACTCTTCCCATTATCATATCGCAAGTCTACCCCCAGAGATGACAGCTGTTGCTTAATGTCCTTAAGCAACACAAGAAGGCCATAGGATGGACTCTTCTTTGACATTCAAGGGATTAGTCCTTCTTATTGCATGCACAAGATTACCTTAGAGGAAGGGACTTTCAGATCCATAGAGCCCCAGAGAGAAGACTTAACTTGACCATGAAAAGAAGTGGTGAAGAAAGAAGTCATTAAATGGTTGGATCTTTGGAATTATCTACCCCATAGCGGATAGCAATTGGGTTAGTCCATCCAATGTGTTCCCAAAAAGGAGGGATGACAGTAATTATTATTAATGAAGCAATGAAATCATTCCTTCTAGGGTAGTGAGCGGCGGTTGGAGAGTCCAGTATGGACTATAGGAGGCTAAACAAGGCCACCAGGAAAGACCATTTTCCTCTCCCCGTTCATAGATCAAATGTTGGACAAACCGCGCAGTCAAGCCTTTTATTGTTTCCTTGATGGTTACAGAGTGGTTATAACCAAATAACCATTGCACCACAAGACCAAGAGAAAACAACATTTACATGTCCATATGGCACCTTTGCTTTTCGAAGGATGCCATTTGGACTATGTAATGCTCTGCGACCTTTCAAAGGTGCATGATGGCGATTTTCTCTCGACTATGTAGAGGACATCATGGAGGTTTTCATGGATGACTTCTCGGTCTTTGGAAACTCATTTGAGGTTTGCTTAGAGAATTTGGGGAAAGTACTTGACGTTGTGAAGAGACACACCTAGTTCTAAATTGGGAAAAGTGTCACTTCATGGTTAGAGAGGATTGTGTTAGGGCATAAGATATCATGCAAGGGGATAGAAGTAGATAGGGCGAAGATTGAGATTATTGAGAAATTGGAACCGCCCACAAATGTCAAGGGAGTGAGAAGTTTCCTTGGACATGCGGGGTTCTATAGAAGATTCATCAAAGATTTCTCAAAATCTCAAAACCATTGTGCTCTCTCGTGGAAGTCAACAAGCCCTTTATATTTAGTGAGGTCCATGCCTTTAATGTCCTCAAGATGACCCTAGTCACTTTGCACCTATTATGTCTTCACCGATTGAAACCGCCATTCGAGTTGATGTGTGATGCAAGTGACTATGCTTTGTGGGTGTTATGCTAGGACAAAGGCAAGAGAAGGTAATACATCCAATTTATTATGCGAGTAAAACTTTAAATGAAGCTCGGATGAACTACACAACTACTTTGAAAAGGAGTTGTTAGCGATGAGTCTTTGCTTTTGAAAAGTTTAGACCATATCCGGTTGGTACTAAGGTGGTGGTCTACAGATCATGCTTTGCCATTAGGTATTTGTTGGCAAAGAAAGATGCCAAACCAAGATTGATTAGATGGGTATTACTTCTACGGGAGTTTGAAGTGGAAATCAAAGATAAAAAGGGTTCAGAGAATGTGGTGGCAGACCATTTGTCTAGGATTGAGAACTCTGAGCCTTTACCCTCACACTCCCACATAAGGGATGACTTCCCTGATGAGCAACTCTTGTTAGTTGGTGAGGTCCAAAATACCAACCCCTTGGTTCATGGACTATGCCAATTACTTGGCTTGCAATATCCTTCCCCACGATTTGTCGTCAAAGACAACAGAAAAGAGATTCTTGCATGACTCCAAATTTTTTCGTGGGGACGATCCATGTTTATATAGACGATTGTGTAGATGGTATGATTAGGAGATGTGTGACCGAAAGCGAGATACCATCTATTCTCGAGCATTGTCATTCGTCCCCTTATGGAGGCCATTTTGGTGGCCAAAGGATCACAAACAAAGGTGTTCCATCACAGCTATTATTGGCCATCTGTCTTTAAGGATGCCTATGTTTTTAGCAAGACATGTGATACATGCCAGAGGAGAGGTAATATAGGAAAGAGAGAGGAAATGCCCTTGACATACATCTTAGAGGTGGAGCTCGTTGATGTTTGGGGGATTGACTTCATGGGCCCTTTCTCCCTCTAAGGGGAATTTGTATATCTTAGTGGCGATGGATTATGTCTCTAAGTGGGTAGAAGCCATGGCGTGCCCGAATAATGACGCCAAAAAAGCAGTGGTGATTCTTGCATAGGCACATATTCACGAGATTTGGGACCCTAGAGTCTTAATCGGTGATGAGGGCTCTCATTTTGTTAATAAGGCAATGAATACCCTCCTGGCCAAGTATAATGTAAAGCATAGAATCTCCACCCCGTACCATCCACAAGCTAATGGACAAGTCAAGTGTCCAATAGGGAGATTAAAGGAATCCTTGAGAAGGTTGTAAAACCTCAAAGAAAGGATTGGTCCGTCAGTGGATGAAGCTTTGTGGGCGTATAGGACCGCTTTTAAAACCCCATTGGAATGTCCCCTTATAGACTTGTGTTTGGTAAGGCTTGTCACCTACCCTTAGAATTAGAGCATAAGGCATTCGGGCCTTAAAGGAACTCAATCTAAATCTAATTGCTTGCGGAGAGATCGAGGCTACTTCAATTGAATGATTTGGATGAGTTTAGAAGATTTTCTTATGAGAATGCAAAGCTTTACAAAGAAAGAACTAAAGCTTGGCATGATAGGAGACTCATTCCAAAGACTTTTGAAGCGGGCCAAAGAGTTTTATTATTCAATTCCGCGCTTAAACTTTTTCTGGTAAGCTTAGGTCTAGATGGTCGGGCCCCTTTACGATGATGATCGAAACTCTCTCCTACGGGGCTATTAAGCTTCGATGTGAGCGAGGATGGAAGAGAGTTTCTTGTTAATGGGCAACGTTTGAAACACTATTGGGGTGAAGACTTCCAAAGGAACATGTCCACATGGAAGTTGAGTGATAATGAAGTGTAGTGAATCCTTCTATAAAAAATAAAAAAAAAAAAACTTAGCTAGGTTGTTTTATTTTTCCTTTTTATTCGTTGTCTATGCATGATAGGAGATTTAGTTGTTCATATGATTCTTGATCCAGTTATTTCATGTTTTGCTCTTTGTTTTATCACATATAGTTAATCTTTGATTAAGTGTCGTTAGGATGTAGAATTGAAGCATACAAAGGTTAGAGGTAAGAATTCCTTCTCCTCTCGCTTCGATCACCAAGCATGATTGTTCATTTCGTATGGTGAATTAAATACAATTTAATCATGCTTTCCTTTTGTTTAAATGTTGACTTTATGCTTTCCTTTTTGTTTTGCGAGTTGACCTATTTTAGGTTATGTTTCGCCCTTTAGGTTAAGTAGTTGGATAAAGGATAGGAGTTAGTGGGAAAAGGGAAAAAAAAAAAAAAAGAAGTTGCTTTGGGGATTAGTCGTAAAGGGAATCCTAGACTTAGAACCTAAAAATGACTTGAGTTAGGAGAAACCAATCTAGATCCAAATCTAGCTTAGGCGAGAATCTTTCTTAGCTTAGGAAGCTGCTTTGTCCATTCCTTAGAATTTTTCTAGTACCTTTCTCTCTTTTGCTTCATATTTAATCATGTGGCTACTGAAGAAGCAAAAGCAAGAAAGAGGCCAAAAAATTGAAGAGTGCAATGGTAGAAGTGAGCCAATCCAATCCTAGATCGTCCACCCATTCCTCCTCTTCCTCGCGGAGTAAAGGAAAGCAAGTGGTTAGTGAATGGGCCTTAGAGGATGCATATCCTTTGGAGGCCCCTGAACCACCGGCACCTAAGTCCAAAGAGAAGAAGGAAAAGAAGAAGAAAGGGTATACTAGGGAAAACAATCCCGAAGTGATGAAGGAGGTATTGTGTGAGGAAGATATCCCTGAGAGATTTATCAGTGAAAGAGCAAGAACAAAATATGAGAAGTTGAAGAAAAGAGCTCTTTTGCTAGAGAGAGGCTTCAACCTAAGCTCAAGAGAGATTCCTCCTTTCCTATCCCAAAATATAGCAAATCTAGGTTGGGAAACATTTTGTAAAGAACCTGAGGCCGCCATCCCCACCATAGTTAGGGAGTTCTATGCGAACATCTATCTAGAGGAGAGGGTATCCATAGTAAGGGGTAGATATGTTCATTGGGACACGGATACAATTAACTCCATGCTTGAATTGCCTTGCCAACTTTATGGTAGGACAAACGAGTTGTTAATGGCCCCATCCGACACTCAAATGAATGCCGCCCTAAGAACGGTAGGGATCAATGGGGCAAAATGGATGGTAAGCTCAACGGGAGCGAGGACTATGTTAGCTTCCTATTTAGCTCCTGAAGCACACATGTGGCTTCCTTTCGTGAAGTTGAATCTCATGCCCACTTCGCATGATTCAACGGTCTCGAGGAGTCGAATCATGCTTCTTTATGCCATCCTCTCGAAATTGCAAATCGATGTAGGAAACCTAGTAGCTAGGGAAATGGAAGGGTGTGCAAAGAAAAAGAGTGGAAAAATCTTCTTCCCTAGTTTAGTAACCTCTCTTTGCATTAGGGCTGGGGTTCCTTATTATATTTGGGAGGATAAAATCTTAGCTAGCGGGCCTTTAGACACCATTATGGACCATCACACCCAAGTTGGTTCAAATAAGGGGATGGGGTTAATGGTAGGTATGGACCAACTCATACACCAAAACAATGTGATGATGAGCATGATGCACCATATGCAAGATCAATCACATTGTTATTGGAAATATGCCCAGAGAGAGATTTAGCCCACCGAGCCGCTATGCAAGCCAATTTTCCAAACCCCTACCCAAATTTCCCTGAATTTCCCCACTCCATTTTGCAGCCTTGGATGCAGTCGGGTGATGATGAAGAAGATGAGATGAACAACGTGGAGGAGGAGGAAGCCAAGAAGAGGAAAACGAGGAGGATGACTACTAGAGCAAAAGAGGAGGCCCTGTTCCTTTTTTTTTAGCATTTTGATTTGTTTTGCTTGTTGTTTTTTCTTTTATAATTTGTTGCTTTGCCTTTTTTTGCAATTTGTTGATTTAATTCCCTTTTATAAGCATATGTAGGTTTTGTTGGGTGTAATGGTTTCACTGCTTTGAGAATTCTTTATTATTTACTTGCTTTAAGACTTCTAAATATTCTGTTTTGACTACTGAAATCCATATTTCGTGTTGATTGGTTATGCATGATGTAGGTAGTTGATCTACCATGTTTAAGCAAGTAGTAATAAAAAAAAAGAAGATGGTTGTTGTCGCTTTTATAAAAACTAAGTTTCTGCATGTTTTTATTGGTAGAAAGTATGTGTCTTCTGTAGAAACTTGGTGAGAAACTCGTTAGAACTGAAAAGTTAAAACAATCTTATGGTTAATGAAAACAAGAGTTGTTGCTTGTGTTTGAGGCATGGGTATGCTATCTTGTTTGGTGTTTCTCAAGGTGAAGCTTGTCATTAGGGTTCTTTAGTGCGCTTATGGTTGGTGTGTCAATCAAAGTAGTTAGGATTCAACTCTTAGGCCAAAAAGTTCGAAAGCTAGAGGCCATGATAAGTTAGGTAACTCATACATCGTTTAGAATGTTCCAAAATGAGTAAACTCCAAATTTGTGATCATTTCAAGTTTGGGGGAGTTACCCGACCTCCCTAACTCAATGAGGACATTGAGTACTCTAAGTTTGGGGGGAAAGGTAAATTCTTCGTGTTTATTTTTAAAGAAAAAAAAGAGAAAGAAAGAAAGAGTGTGCAAACTTTCCATTTCCCTAAAACTTTGTAGGGCTAAAAAAAAAGAGATGTTATTTATTATGTTATTTAGAGTCGATTCGGGTAACTTGGTACTTTCGATGTGGAAGTGCAGGCACTAACCATGCCGGCCTCTTGAAGCGAAGGTATCAAGCAAGTAACTGTGCCCATTGCTTAGGTGTCTTTGCGCGCTAACAACGTGTGCCATTCTAAGAACTACGGAGAACCCCATTGCTTAGGTGCGCTCATGCGCTAACCACGTGTGCCATTCTAAGAACTACGGGAAAGTCGAAAAAAAAATAAAAAAAAATTAAAAATAAAAAATAAAACTAGCCCTACGTTGTGTTTAAGGAAATGGAGGGTAATGTACATATTTGTTTTAAAATATATATATATATATAAAATAAAATAAAAAGGAATGATCATGAATTTGAAGACATGCGAGTTTTGGATTGTGACTTATCTTTAACTATGGGTTGCCTGATTTGAATGATTAGGATTATAGTGATTGAGCTTGAGGGTAGGTGCGAGATCCTAGTTGGTTTGCTCTTGGTACTAAGAAATAAGTGTTATGTAGGAAACTCTGGATGAACCACTTAGAAAGCATTGAATGAATAGTAACTTGCAACTTAGAGCATAAGTCTTTAACTCTTGTTCGATTAACGCATGAATTGATTTGAGTCTTGGAAGGTCTTTAAAATTTTTAGGGAATAGAACTCATTGAGGACAATGAGTAGTTCAAGTTTGGGGTTTGATAACTCGCCATAGGAGAGTTATTTTACTAGAATTTCAAAGTGCTTAATCAACTTGAATTGCATAGAATTTATTGAGCTTCATGTTATTTTATCCCTAAAATTATGAATGTTAGTTGAAAATCTTGAATTTAAGCATTAGGTTCTAAAAGAATTAATTTTGATGATTTTGTGCTTTAATTTGGAGAAATTAGCTAACAAGTAATTAAAGACCGCAATTTGAGATTTTTCTTAACATTTACATATTTAGTTTGATTTATGATTGATAATAATGTTTGAGGATTTCTCTGTAAAGGAGATGTGTAAAGAAAAAAATTACAAAAACCCATAAGGGCATTTTAGACATTTTATCCGAAGGGCAAAATGGTCTTTATACCCTAAATGGCGTGTTTGTAATTATCAAACTAGGGCAACATCTTCTTGTGATAAAAGGAAAAAGAAGAGAGGAGCTGGAACGTTTTTTTTCTTGGAGAGGAGAGTCTTTGTTTTGCTAAAGCAATCGCGAAAGAAAAAAATTCGTAGGGCGTTGCTACAGCAAGGCCGAGAGAGAGGATTCGAGAGGGCCAAGGGAGAAGGAAGTCGATAAGGCTTTTGCTGCAGCAAACTGGAGAAAGAATCGTGAAGGCATCGGGAAGCGCCGCCGTCGGCTGCGTCTTGCGATTCTTTGAAAAGCAAAGCCGTTACGCTGCCGCCGCTCGCGCCGTGATTTTTGTTGTGCTCGTGTTTCTTTGAAGCAAAGCCGTGGGGACCTTGGGCGTTGCTGCTGCTGCTGCTTGCATTTTGCTGAAGCAAAGTAACCGATAGGCAAATTGCTCGATAGGCAAATTGCGAGCAATTTGCCGAAGCAATCCTGGAAATTCTTGCTAAAACCAGTGGGTAAAAAATTGTTGTTTAGGAAATTTTTGCTTACTGTTTAGGTCGATTTTGGGACTGTTCTTGGTCTACTATTGCTATACATGATTAGTAAGAGCATGCTTAACTTAATGATGTGTAATTTAACTCCAAGCATGAGCTAAACTCTTCTAGGCATGGGTTAGGTTGTTTTTCACTGTATACATTGTAATAAATTTATGGTTGATGCCGTGGTTGGATTTATGAGATTTTAATGTTTATAACGATGCATGAGGATTAAAACTTGGCCACTTTGACTCCTCTAAAATTCACGAACTTGGAAAAGCTAGTGAGTTAGGAAATTAGAATTTCATTCTAGGATCATGAGTTAATTAGGGATAATTAATCCACCTAGAACCTTAAAGTTATGAGCGTAATTTAGATCTCAATTGGGAAATTGTTGGTTTTAAAATTTAGTGACTTTGGAAAAATTCACTTGATCACATGCATAGGTAAATTCAAGGCATCAACCACACATTTGTTAATCTAATTATACATGGAACTTCAACTTAACCTAGCCTATCTCTTAATCTAAAAGCCCAGATTTTCTCGTTTAGTTTATGTTTAATGTTTTCACATATTTTGATTTATTGCATTAGTCTTAATTATATTTAACTCATTCAAACAACAAAACAATCGAATTCCTATTTTTGCATTCATTTATTCCTAACAAAAACTTGCATGCTCATGCATTGCACCAAAAATAAATAGGAGACAAATTTCTAGGACACTCATTGATTTAGATTCTACTAGTCCTCGTGGGATCGATACTTTTCTTATCACTTAACTTTGACCGACCGTGTATACTTGCACGTCAAAGGAGAGTCAGAGTCTCATCCTAGTTGCATTAGTTTAGGACACCTGACATTTATCTGCATCAAGGGACTATGTTTGTTGGTGACCACAAACAAATTGTTCATTAGAGGAGCACTGGTACTTAAGGCACAAGATGTAACCCAGGGGTAAAATGGTAATTTGACCCAGCTGGTGTTACGAACATTCGTGAAGGAATGACTTCCTGTTATTGGTCAATATCCATGGACACAGAAATATATCTGCAGTGAGAATAGTGAAGCTGTGGGACTTTAGTGGAGTGTTCCCGCAGTTAACGAATGTTGATTGGGAGGTTAATGAGATTAACCGAGCAATCTCGTATCGTTGGAGCTTCTGATCTGTAGGTCCATTAGGTCCCCTTTCTAGCTCGTAAAGGGTTCTTAGATCATTTGAATTTGAAATGTTCAAATTCATTGAGGGAATATATTTAATGTATTTAGATATTTATATAATATATAGTTTTGGAACTATATATTATAAATTTAATGTGAATATGATTCATATTAAATTATATGAGAGAATTGAATGTTTGAAAGAGTTCAAATATTATATTAAATGTGAATGTGATTCACATTTGCAAACTATAGGATAAAATTTAATGTGCATTGGTTGTAAATTAAAACTATAGGTTGAAGGGGTAATGTGATTAAATAACATTTAATCCAAATTAAATATATGATATTTAATTTGTATATGATTTAAATGAATAATTAAATTTGATTTAATTATATTATTATTATTATTATTATAATAATAATAATAAATGAGGAGAAGAAGTTGGAACCCCGTTCAAAATTGTGGCTCTTTGTAGGTTACCCAAAAGAGACTAGAGGTGGTTTGTTTTACGATCCTAAGGAAAATAGGGTACTTGTGTCGACAAACGCCACTTTCCTTGAGGAATACCACATCAGGGATCATTTACCTAAAGTAAAATTGTGTTAAATGAAATGGATAGTACATCAGCAAGAGTTGTTGATAGAGCTTGTACGTCAACAAGTGTTGTTGATCCAAGCTCTTCTAGTCAAGTATGTTCTCAAGAGTTGAGAACACCTCGACGTAGTGGGAGGGTTGTGAGACTGCCTGAACGTTACATGGGTTTAGCTAAAACCCAAGTCGTCACCCCTGATAATGAATGCGAGGATCCATTGACCTATGATTAGGCAATGACAGATGTTGACAAAGATGAATGGATTAAAGCTATGGACCAAGAAATGGAGTCGATGTACTTCAATTCTTTCTGGGAGCTTGTGGATCAACCAGATGGGGTAAAACCTATAGGTTGCAAATGGATCTACAAGCGTAAACGTGACTAGATGGGAAGATGCAGACCTTCAAAGCACGACTATTGGCAAAGGGTTTTGCCCAAGTTGAAGGGGTTGACTATGAGGAAACCTTTTCTCCAGTTGCCATGATAAAGTCGATCAAGATCCTTCTGGCCATTGCCGCATATTATGACTATGAGGTATGGCAGATAGATGTCAAGACAGCCTTTGTGAATGGCAATCTTGATGAAACCATCTACATGTACCAACCCAAAGGGTTAGGCCAAGAGCAAATGGCTTGTCGGCTTCATAGGTCTATTTATGGACTGAAACAAGTATCGAGGTCTTGGAATATAAGGTTTGATGAGGCGATCAAATCTTATGGCTTTGATCAGAATGTTGACGAGCCTTGTGTCTACAAGAAAATCGTCAACAACACTGTCGCATTTCTGATATTATATTTGGATGATATCCTTCTCATTGAGAATGAGGTAGGATTTCTTACTGACATTAAGAAATGGTTGGCTTCGCAATTGCAAATGAAAGATTTGGGAGAGGCTCAGTATGTTCTACGTATCCAGATAGTTCGAAACCGGAAGAACAGAACGCTAGCCATGTCTCAGGCGTCTTATATTGACAAGATGTTATCTAGATATAAGATGCAAAACACCAAGAAGGGTTTGTTGCCTTTCAGGCATGGGGTTCACCTGTCTAAGGATCAATGTCCTAAGACACCTCAAGAGGTTGAGGATATGAGACAAATCCCTAACGCTTCAGCTGTAGGAAGCCTCATGTATGCCATGTTGTGTACTAGGCCCGACATCTGTTATGCAGTTGGGATTGTTAGTAGGTATATCAATCCAATCCAGGATTAGATCACTGGACAACCATAAAGGCAATCCTCAAGTATCTTAGGAGAATGGGGAACTATCAACTTATGTATGGAAGTGGGGATTTGATCCTTACAGGATACATAGACTCTTACTTTCAGACCAATAAAGATTCTAGGAAATCCAGTTTGAGGTTAGCCTTCATTTTGAATAGAGGAGTTGTAGTGTGGCGAAGCCTCAAGCAGAGATGCATCGGTGATTCCACGATGTAAGTTGAGTATGTTGCAGCTTGTGAAGCTGCAAAGGAAGTTGTTTGGCTTAGGAAGTTCATGATGGATTTGGAAGTTGTTCCAAATATGAACTTGTCGATTACCCTTTTTTGTGACAACAGTAGTGCAGTAGCCAACTTGAGAGAATCTCGGAGTCATAAGAGGGGCAAGCACATTGAGTGGAAGTATCACCTGATACGGGAGATTGTGCACCGCGAAGACGTAACAGTCACGCAGATAGCGTCGGAGCACTGGTTAAGGTGTTTGAGGGTCATCTAGAGAGTCTAGGTCTTCGAGTGCTTCCTGACTAGGGCAAGTGCGAGTATTGTAAAGGGTATTTAATGCCCTCGTTTATTGTAATTTTACTGTTCATTTGAGAAATAAATTTTGTACTCTACTAGCTTAGTCCAAGTGGGAGTTTATTGGGATATATGTCATAATCTCGTACATGTTTGTAATATTCACTATTGAAATAAATAAGAGTTATTTTTTCATCACTTTGTGTCTCGCATATTTACAAACTTTACTGAATAACTAAGCTCCACGGTCATTGAATTATGAGAGAACTAGAACTTGAACGGTGTGTAGTGGACACACAGGGAGGATCACGTTCGAGTTAATGACTCGAACGGTCAACCATATATGGATTGGGTTGGAGACCTAATCCTGGATACGCTGTGGATGCGACCCGATTTTTATTTGATACAAATGAGGTGATCCAACTCGTTCATGTGGTTGACATGCGAGTGGGAGAATCCTGTGCAATGAGATTATACTAGACCGGATCGTGAATTATTAGACCTACTAGTGTAACGTCGTTAATAGTATAGGACTAATAACTTCGTAAATGACCAATAGTGACTCGACCTTAATCCTAAGCGTGTTACGGACTCCTGTCTACGGGGGTTTGTCCTTTGACTTGTACGGGTGAGGGTGGTCACTGTTACTCGCCCAATATGTCCATCTTCTCAGGGACAGGACCACGTGGGGAGCTTGAAACTTGACTACGCGAGATAGAATTCACTTGTTCCTGACCTAGGGAAACTAGAGGGGTTATTCCCTTAAGTGTTATCTCCAAGGCTTGGACAACGGGCGTCCACCCTCTCACTGGCCCGAGAGGGGTGTTGTTTATATTTGCACCATACAACGTGGTTGTTTATTAGAGGAGCAGTGGGGACTTAAGGAGCCAGAGGTAGACACAGGGGTAAAACGGTAATTTGATCCAACGGTGCCTACAAACAACCTGTGAAGGGTCGACTCACGGGCATTGGTTATATCAATGGACACAACTTGTCCTACAGTGATCGGAGTGCAGCTACGGGCTTTAGTGGAGTGTTACCGTAACTAATGAATGTTGAATAACTGGGTCAAAGAGTTTGACAGGTTAGTTTCGGATCATTAGAGCTCGTCATCTTTAGGTCCATTAGGTCCCTCGGTTGGCTCAAACTTGATATATAGAGGGTTTACAGTGTGGTGTGGATTTGAAATGTTCAAATTCATTAAAAGGGTATTTATGTCATTTATATAAGATATGATTGACATATTATATAGTTTAATATCAATGAGATTCATAATAAACTATAGTTTAGCCTAATTGATTAATTGGTGCTAATTTAGAGAAATTGGATTGAGAGAAATTAAATTGAATGTGATTCAATTTAAAATCTACAATTATACAGATGTGATTTGTATAATAAGGTTTGAGATATCTTATTATATGTGTTATGCAAATATGATCTGTATAACCTAAGGTTCTGGTAAAAGGCATTTGCTCATTTTTTGGATTCTCACCAAAAAGCTTCCCTCAAAACTCTCTCAATCTCTCAAATTCTCTCTACCCCTAAACCAAAGTGAGTTCCACCACTCTCCCTCTACTGACCGAGAACAACCGAGAAGATTAATTGGAGATGTCCAATTCGATCGTTGTTCGAGAGTTCATGATTGTAGAGATCGAGGACACGAAAAGTTCGTGATCGAAGAATAAGATCTTGAAGAAACGTTCTCCAACAAGTACGTAACACTAACTCACTGTTTTTCTTCTTCTCAAGCATGTTTAGCCTAGGATCTATGAGATAGGTTCGATTTTAAGAAAAGGTTTTTCAATGAACACCACGATGATTTAACGTCGTTTTCTGCCGCGAGAGTTTTATTCCCTTCAGAAACTTCTTTAAAACGTTTACCAAAGAACAACACTTCACTCTCGTGTAAGGATTTACTAAGGGTTTTGGTAACTTTAATCTAATATAAAGTCTAAAGTCCTTAGCCAAACTGCCTCCTTAGCTGCTTCACAAGTTGCTACATGTTCGGCCTCCATTGTTGAGTGCGCAATACATCCTTGCTTGATGCTTCGTCAGGTACGTCACATGGATCTTGAGCCTGGGTTGGTGTTACAGAAAAAACCTTGAATTCTTGTAGTGTGTATCACATGTGTTTATTATTTGATGTGAAAAAGTTGAGAAAAGCAGACAAAGAAACCGGTCACCCAATATGATAATGTTCATTTTTTTGTTTTTTTTTAGGCTTCTCTCTCGATTTTTCGTTTTCCATTCTTTAAGAATAAAGAATAATTAAGAGAATGTACCTCACTATTTCTGGTTAGAATTTTTCTTTTTTAATGGAAACAATTTTTTTAAAAGAAAAAATCATAAACCCTTTTATATGATACTTAGACCTTGTGTCACTACTACAATTTTGACATTATATGACACCATAGCTAAGCCAAATAAAAGGGAGGGAGAAAATAAACTCTCATAAATTGTTGGAGGCGCATTTTTTGCAGGAAAAAATGAAGATTTTCGTATTTTCAATAATTTATTATAGTTTTTCAACATCATAAATTTATGACAGTTCTTCTACGTCAAACATTCATGACTTAAATAAAAAGCTTTCATAGATGGTTGGAGGTGCATTTTTGGCGAGAAAAAATGGAGAGTTTCTTGTTTTAAAAAATGTATGATAGTTTTTCAACTTCACAATTTTATGACAGTTTTCCAACGTTAAACCCTACTTCATTTGTCCCACATCGAAAAATTTGTGTTTCGGAGAGGTATCTTCCCCTATAAATGTCTATCACTCCTTCATTTTAGCATAAAGATTAATATGAGCTTCCTATAGTTGATGAGCTTGTTAAGCTTAAGTAAATTGGGCCATGAGTAAATTTTTTTTGTTGACAACTACAAACTATCAAAGAAAGCAAATACTTGACACAAGAATACTGTAATTAACATTTTTTTTGTCATAAAAACAACATGCTTGACACTGAAACTTTGTCATTAAAAGAATTTCTATGACGTTTAAAAATTGTCGTCAATATATATATCTTGACGGAAATATCAGTTTTAGAAGGTATTTACTGACAATGTTTATTATAAAAAGTTTACTACGACAATTAACAAATGTCCTGAATATGTTTTTTTTTTTTTTACAACTGGTATGTACCATAAAATAATTAATTATGACATTTTTTTTATGTGCCATGTATAGAGTTTCCTTTATGGTAGCTTGTAGGACTGAAAAAAATCATGAAATGTGTTTATGATAAATTTTCAATGTCATGAAATCTCGAATATGTACTAGTGTGTTTTTACTGCTTTCTATTTAATTTATATTTAAGAATTTTACAGTTTTGATGACAAGTTATAATGAAGTGAATTAATATTAGTTAACATTTAATTCTTGAAAAGTTCATTTAAGTATAATGCACAATTAAGATATTTTTTAAGGTTAGAGTTACTATTAAGATGAGTAGACTCTTATGTAATTATCTAGTATGGAAAGTAACTAGCATTTTATCATTTCTAATATAGAGTTTCTAATTGTCATCGTAAGATTTGAAGAGTTGAATTGTGTAATAGTAGTGAAGCATTCATTTGCTCTATTTTCTTAAGTGTAATCAAATCTATTGATTCTCACATTACTTCTCACCGACTTTTATTATTTGCTATCTTAACTCACGAACTTTGAATGATTTTAATTAATGGTAGAATAGAATGTGTTGGTGAACTGAATTGAGATAAACTACTAGCAGATTTTAAACAACATAAAGTCGGAAAATAAGTACGTTTATATAGAAAGAAGTTCATATATTATTTATGTGTAAGGAAAGAAATTACATTTCTTTAGACCACATGCTTGTGTATATATATGTTGATCTAAATAGTGTTGTGGGGGGAGGAAGAGGGTTCATTTGCAGTTTAGTTTTCATGGAATTGCCTTTTGTTCTCCCAAAGAGTTAGGAACGATTTTGTCGAATAATTTCATTTCAGATGCTGGATGGCAAAAACATAGGTTGATTTTGCAATCACATGTAGTTGGATCGAAACAATCATTAGGAGTATTGCATGGAACGTTTACTACATTTCTTGCATCAGACACAAATAATGATCTTGAAATATTCTCATTGATGATTGTCAGTCAAGTAAAAGTATAAGAATTAGTGAAAAAGATGATGTATACGATAGAAAAAAGTATAGATAATTCATATACCAGAGACAATAAAAAACATCAGAAGTAGACAAGCTATCTTAGTAGATGTCTTCTCCATTTCTAATCTTTGAGGATAGTGTTTTATGATTTGAAAGCTTTTATGTTGTTTGTGATGTTTTTGCATGCATATTAGACTACAATTTATAGTCAAATAGTGTAGCTTAAAATGGTAGGAAATATCTCATGCATTAAAGACTTATTGCACAATATAAATTTTTCATTAGTGTATTTTAATAGTAAATTCAATGCATATTTATGGAGTCATACTCGATATATTTGTCATGAAATGCTTTACATATATATAATTTAATCTTCTTTATTGAGTTTGTAATATTTAAAAAAAAACAAATTTATGGAAGCTTCAAAACATTACTTTAGGCAGGTTTTTTATTTTTTATTTGCAAATTAAGTATTTTTAATTTTAAAATCACCTAATTTTATGCATGTCTATGTAGA
This sequence comes from Trichosanthes cucumerina, assembly GCA_036507285.1. NCBI lineage: Eukaryota > Viridiplantae > Streptophyta > Magnoliopsida > Cucurbitales > Cucurbitaceae > Trichosanthes > Trichosanthes cucumerina. The sequence continues at coordinate 75,888,780 of CM071835.1, read as the reverse complement.
TATATACGTTTTGCACCTGAATACTCTACGTGTTAATTAAATTATTGGCTTTCCATATCAGTCGATGAATAAATGAGAAATAGTTTACTTATATTAAGTTTTTGGATATGAAGCCCTTCCCAAATAATATATATGGTTTTTTAAGAAGTTAATATGAGATTTTTTTAGACGAAGAAATTATTATTTAGATAAAATTAAGTGAGAAGTTTAGTTTGTAGGTTTGACTTTTATTTTTATTTTTATTTTTTGCATAACATTGCTATTTTTTTCTCTTATTTTTTATTTGTTGTTGAAAAATAAGTAGTGCACATGGGCATAACTTAAGTAATCAAGACAACTATTAGTTTTTTAAATAATATTGAAACCTTTGAATTTTCCACCCCTTATTGAATTAAAGAAAATAAGAAGTTTTTATTTATTTTTGTTTTATAAAATTTAATGGAGACAATAAAGATTTTATTAGGAAATAGGTTTTTTTATTATTTTATTTATTTTTTAAAGGAAAACTATTTGCTAAAATTATGTAAACTATTGGCTAAAATTACGTCATTAAAAATAAAAGTTTTTTATCAATATCTTAAAGAAATCCAATGTACATATATATATATATATATATATATATATATATTTTTTTTTCTCTTTTTTCCTTTGCTCTTATTTCTTATCTCTCACTCTCACATCTCATTTTATTTTTTTTTAGTTGAATAGTTTCTGAGGGGGGATTTAAACCTTGGACTTTTTAATCGAAGGTACATGCTAATTACCACTTAATTATGTTCAATTTTGACTCATTTGCTATTTTTAACATTAGAAAAAAAAATAAGTTACTCATTATTTTTGTTACTTGTTCTTCCTTGTTAATAAAACGAAAAATGAAAAAGAACGGTTGTAACGACCCAAACTCTAAGACACCTTTCCCTAGGGCCATTACTAGTCATGCATGCAATTGAGTTTGTAATTTAACATTCGGGTAGTAAAATTAGATGAAAGTTTAAAAGTAGTTTGATTTTGGATCCCATAAAAACCAAAAACATTGAAAATAAATATAACACGAGTTTGGCCTCGGTTTTCAAAACAAGTATAACAATTAAACCTGGAGTTCTCATCAGGAAAAATCATAAAAATAAACATGATAGTTTAAAAGATGCGGAAGACATGACTTCTATTCCCATGACCTTTGTAGTGCATCCCATCAACCACCCTGTATGCTCTTGCGTTTCCTGAAAATATTTTTATAAACAAACGGGTAAGTATTATAAAATAATACTCAGTAAGTGAGGTTGGGAGATACAATCACATACAACATAACTTTTAACTTGATTTCATTTGTGGGACCTAAAATTTCTTTCATAAAATCATGATTTTTCTCTTCGGATTTAAGTGGTCAATTGAGTCAACCTGAGTATTTTCATGTTGAGTCCCTCACAGACCCCTATAAGTTTGAGTCCCTCACAAATTTCTATAACTTTGAGTCCCTCACAGACCCCTATAAGTTGACTCATAGGTCATCTAATGCATGTTTGACCATGCATAAATCCTCAGAAGACCAATTGCCACAACCTTCATAAAACATGTTCATGTACATACTATATGCATGAGGTCACATCCTTTCTCATATATATATATTCATAATCATTATAACTATGTTAATGCAACATATCATGACATTTATATGAGCAGAAACATAATCAAAATTTTTTATTTATAATTATTGTGGAACATAGCGAAATTTCTAAATAAACATAATAAGTCCCCTAAAATGAAACTGGAAATTTCTTAAGATAAATTCTTTTTCAAATTCAACTTATGATAAATAAGTTTTTGATATAAAACTTTGGAAAACATATTTTGCTCCCCGATTTTAAAATGATTTACGCGAAATCTCTTACCTTAACTTCAACTCGAAATATCTCAAAAATCAATTTCTAAAATCAATTTCTATCTCAATGAGCCTTCCAACCTTGAATTAACCTCTACTCAAATCGCAATCGGAAACTTCTCTAACTCACGATCACGACATTCTCAAGCCACCTATTTTCAATTAACGAGACTAATCATCACCAAAAGGGGCCTTTTACTGCATATTCGAATTATCTAACATAAGCAAAGTGAAATTACCACGACGGGGGTCCAAAACAAGCTAGGGAGCTAAAAAGAACACTGAAGTTCACACTTTCCGGTGAGCAGCGGTGCGTGGCGGTAGTGTGGTGGCGCGTCTCGACACGTGAAGCTTGATTTTTTAGTGTCCGGTTGTCGATCTGTCCAAAACCAGTTCGAACCCAACAAAAACTAATTGATATCGCTTTGAACCAAGTTTCCAGTTTGGGTCTCGGGCGGTGTGCGGTTGCGACTCTGGTTGAGTTGCGTTCACGACAGCTTCAGGTAGGTGAAGGCTGACGAACGACGCGATTTAGTAGCATTCACAACGGCGGTTATAGCTTCGGAATGAAGGCGACGTGAACGCCGATGATACAAAATAGTTCGACGTCTGTGTGGTTGCAAGACGGCGAAGCGACGACAGTGTGCAAGGCTCGAAGGGTCGTGGGTTGCAGTTAGGTTCATTAATGCCTCTCGAGCGTCCGACGTCAAGGGGGTGATGGTGGCTGGGTGACACGCGAATGAGGGTCGCAGGCCGATGGTGAGCGATCGGAGTGTTGGGATATGTGCCCAAACTTGTGTCATTTTAGTCAAATGAATAAAGAGTTATTTGATTTGATAAAATTATCTTCTCACCTTATAAATCCAATAAACTAAGCTCAAAGGTTATAATAAATCTTGGACATTAGTGTAGTAGATAGTATTTGGATTGTATTCAAGAGTAAAACCTAAATGGTCTATGGTATAAGAATGAGGTTTGAAACCTTATTCTGGTAACACCATGGATGCGACCCACTTTGTAATTATTACAAATGCGGTAATTCAACACATTCATGTGGATGACATGCGAGTGGTAGCATTCTGTATAAAGAGTTCATAGAAGACCGGACTGCAAATTATTAGTCTAACTAGTATAACGCCGTTAACAGGATACGACTGATAATTTATAGATGGTCATTAGTAACTCGACTTGAATCCTGAGCAAGTTAAAAACTCCTACTTATAGGGGTTTGTCCTTAGACTAGTATGGGTGAGAGTGGCCTGTAGCTGGGGACTTAACTCTGTAAGATGGAATTCACTCATTCATTGACTAAAGAATTAGATAGGTTGTTCCCTTAAGAACTGAGTCTAGGTCTTGAACAACGGAGCCCCGCCCTATAAACTAGCTTAAGAGGGTTTGAGTTTATGGTACGACCATAGACTTGTTTTTCATTAGAGGATCAATGGTGCTTAAGGAACAAAGAGGTAATCATAGGGGTATGATGGTAATTTAACCCAACTGTGATTACGAACAACCTGTGAAGGGTCGATTCATGGGTAATGATTATATCAATGGATACAATATAATGTACAGCGAGGAGAGTGCAGCTACAAGTCTATAGTGGAGTGACTTGTAGTTAATGAATAATGGTTAACGGGATCAAAGAGTTTGATCAGTTAATCTCACATCATTGGAGCTCATGAACTGTAGGTCCATTAGGTCCCTCCGTTGGCTCAACATGGTAATATTGAGGGTATAAAGTTAGGAATGAAATTGAAGTGTTTAATTTCATATATGAGGTGTTATATCAATTATGAAGGAATGAAAATCCCCGCGCAGCGGAAGACAATCGAATCGTCAAGGTATCATTATACTACTTGATTTTTGTTAAAACGATCTAACTCTTAGATCTAAGTTAAACATGCAAAAGAGGAAGAAATTACAGCGAGAAGATGTTTACTTACTTGTTGTAGACAGATCTTCAAAGTTCCTTCCTCTATCACGAACACTTCGTGCTTCTCGATCTCAACAAAATCTTCTCTCGAACAGAAACCCGAACACAACCACTTGGAGTCTCGGTTGTTCTTCCTTTGGAAAGAAGGAAAGTTGTGGGACTCTAGTGTTTTGGAGAGGGAGGAGAGTTGAGAGAGTAGAGAGAATTCTTGATCTCTTCTCTTTGATGAAAATCAAAAAATGAGAGACTTGCTTACTCCCTTCTTGCAAAGGATTTAAATAGTGGAAATGATGGAGTTAAAATCTCCACATTATTACCACTTTACCACAACCATAGGTTATGTAAATCTCATTTGCATAACCACATAATATAAGATATCTCATATCTCATATTGCAAATCACATTTGCAATAATTGTGGATTAATTATATTGAGTCACATCCAATTTAATTTCTCTCAATTAATTTCTCCAATTAGCCCTAATTCAAGAATTAGGCTAACCTATAATTTATTATGAATCTCATTCACATTAAACTATATATTATATCATTCATATCTCATATAAATGACATAAAATCCCTTTAAAGTGAAATTGAACACTTCAATTTCATACCAAAACATTAACCCTTCTTTTAACCCAGATTGAGCCAACCGAGGGACCTAATGGACCTACAGTGATGGGCTCCAATGATCCGAGATTAACCTGTCAAACTCTTTGACCCGGTTAATCAACATTCATTAGCTACGGTAACATTCCACTAAAGCCTATAGCTGCACTCCCGTCAGTGAAGAAATTACGTGTCCACTGATATAACCAATGCCCATGAGTCGACCCTTCACAGGTTGTTCGTAGACACGGTTGGGTCAAATTACCGTTTTACCCCTATGTCTACCTCTTGTTCCTTAAGTCTCCACTGCTCCTCTAATGAACAACATATTGTGATGGTCCAACCATACACAACACCCTTCTTGGGCCAGTGAGAAGGTGGGTGCCCGTTGTCCAAGCCCTGGAGACAACACTTAAGGGAACAACCCCTCTAGTTTCCCTAAAGGCGAGAACAAGTGAATTCCATCTCGCGTAGTTAAGTTCTCAGCTCCCTACTTGGTCCTATCCCTGAGAAGATAGGCATATTGGGCGAGTAACTGTGACCACCCTCACCCATACTAGTCAAAGGACAGACCCCCGCAGACAGGAGTTCGTAACACGCTCAGGATTCAGGTCGATTCACTAATGGTCATCTACGAAGTTATTAGTCCTTACGCTCAGGATTCAGGTCGAGTCACTAATGGTCATCTACGAAGTTATTAGTCCTTACTGTCAACGGTGTTACATCAGTAGGTCTAATAATTCATGGTCCGATCTTGTACAATCTCATTGCACAAGATGCCCCCACTCGCATGTCAACCACATGAACGAGTCAGATCACCTCGTTTGTATCTAATAGAAAGCGGGTCGCATCCACAGTGTATCCAGGATTAGGTCTCCAACCCTATCCATATACTATAGACCGTTCGGGTCATTAACTCGAACGTGATCCTCCCTGTGTGTCCACTACACACCGTTCAAGTTCTAGTTCTCTCATAAATATAGTGACCCTGGAACTTAGTTTATTGGAAAAGTTTATAAATATTGTGAGACACAAAGTGATGAAATGAATAACTCTTATTAATTTCAAACAATATATTACAAACACCTTAGCCGTGAGGGGCTTTGTAAATGGATCAGCTACGTTGTGCTCCGACGCTATCTCTGCGTGGATCATCACGTCTCATGGTGCACAATCTCCGTATTAGATGATACTTGCGCTCAATGTGTTTGCCTCTCTTATGGCTCCGAGGCTCACGTGAGTTGGCTACTGCACCACTGTTTGAAAGAGTGTAGATTAAGAAAACGGAAGCAATTTTGGATTTTGAACACTCTAAGTTGATCAATTTTGTAAAATAAAAAGCATGCTCAAAGCTGGAAAAATAGAGGGATAGAAAACTCAACTTTGAAGATCAAATTCTCTTCACCCGGTGGATGGTTTTCAGCACGAACACTTCGTGGACAACCGTTAGAGTCTTCCCTACTATCCTCAGGCCTTAGAACGGATTGTGGGATCCTAGGTTGAGAGAATTTGAAAGAAAAGACCTCAAAGGTCACTAATTCGGGAATATTGAATTTTCTGTGTAATTCTCTCAAAACCCCTCAAATCACAATTATATAAAGCTTCAAAAAGCTTCAATGGAGTGACAACTCAAGGGTGATGAGGATGCTTTGAGATGGAGGTGGCCAATTTTGGTGAATTTTGAAGATGAGTAAGATTGGGCAAGTTGTCAACTTGAAAATCATGAAAATCCCTCATTTTACAATTAATTTTAATTCAAAAAAATCAATATTAAATTAATTTTTAATTAAAATTAATATAATTAATTAAATAATTCAAAATTAATTTAATTAATTAATTTTTTAATTTAATTTAATATCAAATATTAAATTAAATAAATTGCCCAATCTCGATCGATTTTCCAAGATGAATCCTTATTCATGCTATAAACCGATCCGATATTCAAATCATATTTAAATATATCCACCTCTTATTAATCATAGTTTAATTAAGCTATGATTCGTTAAATATATCACATATAATTAACGCTTTCTTCCAAACTCGAATTTGAACAATTCAAATTCTTTTCTCTCAAAATGTTATAAGGCTAAGTCCGAGCTAGTAAGGAGGACCTAATGGACCTACAGATCATGAGCTCCAACGATCACGAGATTAACCGGCCAAACTCTTTTAGCCTAGCTAATCAACATTCGTTAACCACCGGACACTCCACTAAAAGCCCAAAGTTGCATTCTCCTCACAGAGATATATTTACGTCCACTCGATATAACCATGATTAGTAAGTCGATCCTTCACAGTCGTTCGTAATTACAAATGGGTCAAAATTACTGCTTTACCCTCAGTAATTACCTCTTGTTCCTTAAGTCCCACCGATCCTCTAATGAACAATTGGTTTGTGGTCCAACCAAAGAAACTGAATCCCTCTCGGGCCAATGAGAGGGTGGGCCCATTGTTCAAGACCCGAGTCGATGCCAAGGGAACAACCTCTCTACTAATCCCTAAAGCGGGTAGGAATGAATTCCATCTTGCGTAACTATGTTCCCGACTATCTACCCGGTTTTATCCCTGAAATTGGAAGCTTATTGAGTCGGCAGTCTCGAGCCACTCTCACCCATGCAAATCTAAGGATAATTCGAATAAACAGGAGTCCATAGAACGCTCAGGATTAAGATCGAGTTACCTAGGTCTCGCATGAATATAGTCAGTTAAGACAGTAAACGGAGTTAAAAAGTCTAAATGACTATTTCGTGGTCCAGTCTTATGCAAACTCATTGCATAGGACGCCCCCACTCACATGTCTCCACATGAACGATTTAGGATCACATCGTTTGTACTCTACAGAGTGGGCCGCGTCCATAGTGTCCCGTGATAAGGTACCCGACCCTATCCTTATACTATAGACTGCTTACGCTATAACTTGAACTTGATCCACTTTTATGTCACACATAAAGTTCAAGTATTCATCCCATAGCCAAAGGTTCTTTATTGGATTAAGGTTACATAATACACAACATTCAATAACACTTTTACTGAATAAATATCAATAACAACTTTATTGCAAAATAGAATATACTTTCAGTTTACAAAACCACGAGTTTTAGGACATTAAACCCAACATTGTTATCATAGAACAGTGTGATCAGCAAGTTCATATTTGGAACAACTTCCAAATCGGTCATGAACTTCCTAAGCCAAACAACTTCCTTTGCAGCTTCACAAGCCGCAACATACTCCGCTTCCATAGTGGAATCAGTGATGCATCCCTGCTTGATGCTTCGTCATACTATAGCTCCTCCATTCAGAATGAAGGTTGACCCCGAAGTGGATTTCCTAGAATCCTTATCGGTCTGAAAGTCAGAATCCGTGTATCCCGTAAGGATCAAATCCCCACTACCATACACTAAGCTGTAGTTCCTCGTTCTCCTAAGATACTTGAGGATTGCCTTTAAGACTGTCCAGTGATCTAATCCTTGATTGGATCGATATCTCACCGACGATTCCCTCTTTGCATAATAAATGTATGTCGGGCCTAGTACACAACATGGCATACACCAGGCTCCCTACAACCGAAGCATATGGAATCCGTCTCATATCCTCAACATCTTGAGGAGTCTTAGGACACTAATCCTTAGACAAGTGAACCGCATGCCTGAAAGGCAACAACCCCTTCTTGGAGTTCTGCATCTTATATCTAGACAACATCTTGTCAATATAAGACGCCTGAGACAAGGCTAGCGTTTTGTTCTTCCCGTTCCGGACAATCTGGATACCTAGAACATACTGAGCTTCTCCCAAATCTTTCATTTTGAATTGTGAAGCTAGCCACTTCTTAACGTCAGTAAGAAATTCTACCTCATTCCCAATGGGAAGAATATCGCCCACATACAACACCAAAAATGCGACAGTTTTGTCAACGATTTTCTTGTAGACACAAGGCTCGTCGACATTTTGATCAAAGCCATAAGATTTGATCGCCTCGTCAAACCTTATATTCCAAGACCTCGAAGCCTTTTTCAGTCCATAAATGGACCTATGAAGCCGGCAAACCTTTTGCTCTTGGCCTTGGGCAATGAACCCTTTGGGCTGGTCCATGTAGATGGTCTCATCAAGTTTGTCGGCTTCATAGGTCCATTTATGGACTGAAACATCAGGAGCGACAACTGAGGTTTCTGCTAAACCCATGTAGCGATCAGGCTGTCTCACAAACCTCCCACTACGTCGAGGCATTCTCAACTCTTGGAAACAGATTTGACTAGACGTGCTAGGATCAACAACGCTTGTTGACGTACTAGCCTAGTCAGCAACTCTTGCTGATGTACTGTCCATTTCATTTAACACAATTTTACTCCATGGTAAATGATCCTTGACGTGGTCTTCCTCTAGGAAAGTGGCGTTTGTCAGCACAAGCACCCTATTATCCTTAGGATCGTAAAAAAGACCACCCCTAGTCTCTTTAGGGTAACCTACGAATAGGCACAATTTCGAACGGGGTTCCAACTTTTTCGGGTTTGACACCAACACGTGGGTTGGGCATCCCCAAATCCTGAAGTGATGTAAACTCCCTTTACGTCCATTCCAGAGCTCGAAAGGTGTTTCACAAACACTCTTCGACGGAACGTTGTTCAAAATATAGACCGCAGTCTCCACTGCGTAACCCCAAAAAGAATCAGGGAGACGAGCATAGCTCATCATCGACCGAACCATGTCCAACAAGGTTATGTTTCTCCTCTCCGATACACCATTCTCGCTGTGGCATACCAGTCTTTGAGAGTTGGGGCGTAATTTCGTGTTCTATCATACGATCCCGGAATTCAGTGTCCATGTACTCTCCACCTCGATCCGATCGAAGTGTTTTAAGCGTTTACCTAAGAGGTTCTCAACCTCAGTCTTGTACTCCTTGAACTTTTCAAGAGTTTAAGACTTCTTGTGCATTAGGTAAATATACCCATACCTCGAGTAATCATCTATGAAAGACACGAAGTATTCATAACCGCCCCGAGCTTTAACATTCATCGGACCACAGAGGTCAGAATGTACTAACTCAAAAGGCTCTTTGGCTCTATATCCTTTTCCACTAAAAGGACATTTGGTCATCTTGCCCTCAAAGCATGACTCACACACCGGTAAGAGTTTTCTTCCAACTCGTTTAGAAGTACACTCTTCACTAGTTTCTCAATCCTATTGAGATTAATGTGGCCTAACCGTAGATGCCAAAGATGGGCATTTTCCTTAGGAGAAACTTTCGCTTTCTTAGTTCGTGTTTCTGTAATTTTAAACAATTCAGTATTTAAAACACTTTTGACCGAATTAGGTTTCAAAACATACAGATTATGCTCAAGTGAAGTTGAACAAATAACATTGCCTTTGAAAGAAATAAACGCTTTATTTAATTCAAAAGAAACACATATAGATTGTTTAATTAGGCAGGAAATAGAAACAAGGTTTCTAGTAAACCCTGGTACAATGTACAAATTATCTAATAATAAGTACTTCCCGCCAAAGTGTAGCTTCATCGTGCCGATCGTTGCAGCAGAGACAAGAACTCCGGATCCAACCCGTAGAGTCACCTCACCCTCTCGCAGCGGCTGCCAGGAATCAATCCCTTAAAAAGAAGAACAAACATGGTTAGTGGCGCCCGAATCCAATATCCAGGCATAGTCACTACTCTCCATTAAACAGGTTTCTGTCACAAGTAAATCACATTTACCTTGATTCTTCCTCTCGGTCAGGAATTTGGGACAGTTCCTCTTCTAGTGTCCGCATCCATTGTATGGAAACACTTTCCTTTCTCTGCAACGTCCTTGACCTTCTTGCCCTTGTGGGCAAATGGCTCGATCGGTTTTACCCCTCTTCATCCTCTTCTTCCCTTTCGGGCGTGAAGGAGCAACAGGTTTCGTCCCAGAGGTCGAACCCCTATGATAAGACCTGCAGGCAACATTTGCCTCAGATTCCGATGCCTTGACCTTGTTCAAGGACTGGAAATTATGTAGCTCATTGAGGAGGGTAGTCAGAGTGTAGCTAATTTTGTTCATATGCAAAGATTGCTACTTAAATCAAGGAAACTCTTGAAAGAGTCTCGAATAAAACAGACTTGGCTCGACTCGTCGATCGAAGCCCCGTTCATCTCAGTCAGATTAAAGGGGTCATCATGTCTAGAACATGTTCACGGACAAACGACCCCTCTTTCATCCGTGCGTTGAAGACGTATTTGAGCGAGTCATGCCGGACCTGAAAGGACTGTTGTCCAAACATTTCTTGCAAAGACTCCATGATCTCCTTGGCGGTGACCATCAACTCATGCTTCTTTGCCAAAACATCAGATATGCTGGCAATGATGTAGACCTTGGCCTTTTCATTGGCCCTGATCCATCGATCGTATGCATCACGAACACTTCGCGACGCAGTCGAGCCCGGGATCTGAGGACACTCCTTAGAGAGCACGAACTTAATATCGTCAGTTACCAAAATTGTGTTTATGTTGTTTTTCAAACTTTGGTAATTACCTCCCACTAATTTATCGGACGCGAGTAGAGCTATAATTGCGCTAGACATGTTTTAAGCTGAAAAATTTAAAAAAATTGTTTTAGTTTCGCAAAAAACTTTTGAAATCCAATCAAGTTTTAGAAAAGTTGTTTCATGATCCCTAAGTCATTCAAAATTTTGCAATGATATCCGAAAGGTTTAGAATGACCGCCACCGAAGGTGAACAGAACACTCCTCCTCTAGGACGAGACTTTCTCGATCAGACCCTAATCCCAGAATAACTCTTATTCCATTAGGCGTCCAATTACCATTGTTCGGTCGAATTCATTAACACTTAACGAATTCTATGAGTGTCACCCTTAATCTTTAAGTTTCCAAGCATCCGTCCAAACAATAGCCACCGAAGGGTGAACCAAGAAGGAAAACCAACGAGGAAACTGTATCCCTTTCGAGAATTCACGGTGTTCCGACTCCCATGATCGAGCCCTCCGAAGGGATTGTCCGTCCCGGCCAAACTAGCAGGCGGATCATAGGCGTCTCACGGTGTGAATCGAAAGAAGAGACCGTGGGTCTCGTTTTCACAAGTCCCGCTCCCACTCACTATAAGTACTCTCTCCATCCACGATTGAGAAGTATGAGACTGACTTGAGGTGTTGGCTCCTTCATCAACTCTTGATGAAGGTCCTGCTTGATCAAAAACTCTTGTTGGTTCATCTATAGCTTCATTTAGTACTAGTTTACTACGTGGTTTAAGGTTCCTTATGTGATCTTCCTCCTAGAAAGTGGCGTTTGTCGATACAATCACCTTATTTTCTTGTGGGACGTAGAAAAGACCACCTCTCGTTTCTTTCGGATAGCCAACAAATTGGCATAATCTTGAACGAGGTTCTAATTTCTTTGGGTTTGTCACCAGCACGTGTGTCGGACAACCCCAAGTCCTGAAGTGTTTTAAACTAGGTTTACGCCCATTCCATAATTCAAAAAGTGTTTCTGAAACACTATTTCATGGAACAATGTTCAAGATTTGAACTGCAGTCTGTACTGCATATCCCCAAAACGAGGTAGGCAATTGAGCATAGCTCATCATAGATCGAACCATGTCCAACAAGGTTCTATTTCTCCTTTCTGACACACAATTTTGTTGTGGTGTATTAGGTGCTGAGAGTTGAGATTTAATTCCATGTTCTATCAAATAGTTCTTGAATTTTAAATCCATATACTCTCTACCTCGATCGGATCAAAGTGTTTTAATGGTTTTTCCTAATGTATTCTCTACTTCAGCCTTACACTCTTTGAACATTTCAAGAACCTCAGACTTATGATGCATTAGGTATAGATAACCATACCTTGAATAATCATCTATGAAAGAGATGAAATATTCGTACCCTTCTCGAGCTTTAACATTCACCAGACCACAAAGATCCGAATGTATAAGTTCTAGGGGCTCTATGGCTCTCTAGGTGACCCTAAAGCACCTTAGTCGTGAGGGCTTTTATAAATAGATCAGCAACGTTGTGCTTCGACGCTATCTGCATTATGGTCACGTCTCTGTGATGCACAATCTCCCGAATCAGGTGATACATACGCTTAATATGCTTGCCACTCTTATGACTCCAAAGTTCTCTCGAGTTGGCTACTGCACCACTGTTGTCACAAAAAAGGGTCATTGGCAAGTTCATATTTGGAACAACTTCCAAATCTAACATGAACTTCCTAAGCCAAACAGCTTCCTTTCGAGCTTCACAAGCCGCAACATACTTGGCTTCCATCGTTGAATCAGCGATGCATCCCTGCTTGATGATTTACCACATTACAGCTCCTCCGTTAAGAATGAACGTTGACCTCGATGTGGATTTCCTAGAATCCTTATTGGTCTGAAAGTCAGAGTTTGTGTATCCCGTAAGGATCAAATCCCCACTTCCATACACAAGGTTGTAGTTCCTCGTTCTCCTAAGATACTTGAGGATTGCATTTACGGTCGTCCAGTGATCTAATCCTGGATTGGATTGATACCTACTGACAATCTCAACTGCATAACAGATGTCGGGCCTAGTACACAGCATGGCGTACATAAGGCTCCCTACAGCTGAAGCATAATGGATCGTCTTATATCCTCAACCTCTTGAGGTGTCTTGGACATTGATCCCTAGACAGAGGAACCCCATGCTTGAAGGGCAACAAACCATTCTCGGAGTTCTGCATCTTATACCGTGACAACATCTTGTCAATATAAGATGTTTAAGACATGGCTAGTGTTTTGTTCTTCCGGTTTCGGACTATCTGGATACCTAAAACATATTGTCCTTCTACCAAATCTTTCATTTGAAATTGCAAAGCTAGCCATTCTTTATGTCAGTAAGGAATCCTACTTCATTCACAATGAGTATGATATCATCCACATACAATATCAAAAATGTAGCAGTGTTGTTGATGATTTTCTTGTAAACGCAAGGCTCATCGACTTTCTCATTAAAGCCACGATTTGATAGCATCATCAAACCTTATATTCCAAGACCTCGAGGCTTGTTCCAGTCCATAAATAGACCTTTGAAGCCTGCAAACCTTTTGCTTTTGGCCTTAGGCAATGAAGCCCTTGAGCTAGTCCATGTAGGTGGTTTCGTCAAGATTGTGATTCAGAAAGGTCATCTTGACATCCATCTGTCATACCTCATAGTCATAATATGCGACGTGGCCAGAAGAATCCTGATAGACTTTACCATGATAACAGAAGAAAAGGTTTTTTCATAGTCAACCCCTTCTCGCTGGGTAAAACCCTTTGCCACTAGTCTGGTTTTAAAGGTTTGTACCTTCCCATCTATGCCATATTTACGCTTCTAGATCCACTTGCAACCAATTGGTTTAACCTCATATGGTTGGTCCACAAGCTCCCAAACGGAATTGAAGTACATCGACTTCATTTCCTGGTTCATAGCTTTAATCCATTCGTCTATGTTAACGTCAGTCATTGCCTAATCATAGGCCAATAGATCCCCGCAGTCATAATTAGAGATGACAACTCTTGAGATCAAACTTGACGAGATGAGCTAAGATCAACAATACTTGTTGATGTACTAGCCCCATCAGCAACTCTTGTTGATGAACTGTCCATTTCGTTTAACACAATCTTACTCCTTGGTAAGTGATTTCTGATGTGGTACTCCTTAAGGAATGTGGCGTTTATTGACACAAGTACCCTATTTTTGTTTGGATCAAAAAATAGACCACCTCTCGTCTCTTTTGGGTAACCTACGAAAAGACACAATTTTGAACGAGGTTCCAACTTCTTCAAGCTTGACACAAACACATGGGTCGGGCATCCTCAAATTCTGAAATGACGCAAACAACCTTTTCGACCATTCTAGAGTTCGAAAGGTGTTTCAGAAACACTATTCGATGGAACATTGTTCAAAATGTACACCGCAGTCTCCACTGCATAACCCCCAAAAGAATCAGGGAGACGAGCATAGCTCATCATCGATCGAACCATGTCCAACAAGGTTCTGTTTCTCCTCTCCGATACACCATTCTGTTTTGGCATACCGAGTTCTGAGAGTTGGGACGTGATTCCATGTTCTATCATATAGTCCTTGAATTCAGTGTCCATATACTCTCCACCTCGAATCGATCGAAGTGTTTTTATCGTTTTACTTAACAGGTTCTCAACCTCGGTCTTGTACAACTTGAACTTTTCAAGAGTTTCAGACTTTCGATGCATTAGGTAAACGTACCCATATCTCGAATAGTCATCTATAAAAGATATAAATTATTCATAACCTCCTCGTGCTTTAACATTCATCGGACCACAGAGGTCAGAATGTATAAGCTCAAGAGGGTCTTTGGCTCCATATCATTTTCCACTAAAAGGGCGTTTAGTCATTTTGCCTTCAACGCATGACTCACAAACCAGTAAAGAGTTTTCTTCTAACTCGCTTTGAAGTCCACTTTTCACTAGTCTCTCAATCCTATTGAGATTTATGTGGCCAAACCTTCGATGCCAAAGATGGGTGTTTTCTTTTGGAGAAACTTTTAATCTCTTAGTTCGTGTTTTAGTCGTTTTAAATAATTCAGTATTCAAAACACTTTTGACCGAATTAGGCTTTAAAATGTACAAATTACTCTCAAGTGAAGCAGAACATAACAAATTTCCATTTAGAGAAATAAACACTTTATTACTCTTAAAAATGACGGAAATGCATTATTCAAGAACATAGGAAATGGAAACAAGGTTTCTAATAAACCCTGTAACTATGTAAAAATTATCTAATAATAAGTACTTCCCGCCAAAAAATAGCTTCACCGTGTCGATCGTTGCAGCCGAGACAACTTCTCCACATCTAACCCTGAGCGTTATCTCACCGGCTACAGGAACTAATTCCCTGAAAAGAAAAACAAACATGGTTAGTGGCGCCTGAATCAAGTATCCAAATAGAGTCATTACTCTCCACTAAACAAGTTTTACTTACTAGTAAATCACATTTACCTTCTTTTTTCTTGTTGGCAAGGAACTTGGGACAATTACTCTTCCAGTGGTCGTCCCCTTGCAGTGGAAACACTTTCCTTTCTCTTCAACCTCCTTGACCTTTTTGCTCTTCTGGGCGGCAGCGCGGTTAGCTTTACCCTTCTTCAACTTCTTCTTCTTCCCTTTCGGGCCTGAAGAACCTACAGATTTTGTCCCAAAGGTCGAACCCCTGGGATAAGACCTAAAGACAACATTTGCCTCAGCTTCTGATCCCCTAATTCGTATCAAAGACTGGAAGTTCTATAGTTCGTTGAGTAAGGTGTTCAGAGTGTAGCTTATCTTGTTCATAAAACGTAACTAAAGGAAACTCTTCGGAAGAGTCTCCATAATAAAGCTAAGCTGGCTAAACTCGTCGATCGAAGCACCACTCATTTCCGCTAGGTTAAAGAGGGTCATCATATCCAGACACATATTCTCGGACAGATGCCCCCTCCTTCATCCTTGCATTGAACACGTGTTTAAGGGTGTCGTGCCGAACATGAAAGGATTGTTGTCCAAACATGTTCTGCAGTGACTCCATGATCTCCTTCGCGGTGACAATAATCTCGTGCTTCTTTGCCAAGACTTCAGACAAGCTGACAATGTTATAGACCTTAGCGTTTTCATTAGCCCTGATCCATCGATCGTACGCATCACGAATACTTCGCGATGCGGTCGGGCCCAACACCTGAGGACACTTCTCAATGAGCACGAACTTAAGGTCGTTGGTAACTAAGTTTGTCTTGATATTATTTTTCCATGTTGGGTAGTTATCGCCGACTAGTTTATCTGAAGCTAAAAGAGCAATTATAGCGTTTGTCATTTTATTTGTTAAAAAGAAAAAACTTTGTGTTAGGCCTTGCAAAAACTTTGAAAAATCCAATTATTTTTAGCAAATTTTATTCTATGATCCATAGGTCATTAAAAATTGCAATGATACCCCAAAGGTTTAGAATGACCGCCACCAAAGGGTAGACAGAATCACTTCTTCTCTAGGACGAGACTTTCTCGACTAGACCTTAATACTAGAATAACTCTTATTCCATTAGGCATCCAGCTACCATTTTTCGGTCTGAATCCATTAACTTTTAATGAATCCCTTGAGTGTTACCCTGTATCTTTAAATTTCCATAGTATCTGTCTAAACAATAGTCGCCGAAGGGAGGACTACGAAGGAAAACCAATAAGGAAATCGCATCCCTTTCAGGAATTCACGGTGTTCTGACTTCCATGATCAAGGCCTTTCGAAAGTATTGTCTGGTCCAGGCCAAACTAGCAGGCGAATCATGGGCGTCTCACGGTGTGAATCGATAGAACAGACCCTAGGTCCCATTTTCACAGATCTCGTACTCACTATAAGTACTCTCTCCATTCACGTTAAATTTTGACCCATACAAATACCATCCGATGGGGGACGCTCCCATTTACGCCACGAGGCCGAGTATGAATCTCACGGTGTGAACTTTACGGAGATTTGTGGATGAAATTTAAATGTATCTCATACACTATAATTCCTCACACTCAGCACTTTAAATTATTGGGATTAACCTAGATAAACCGACTATATTTACCAAAGTTTACCAATATAACTTTTATATTGGATTAGCCCAAGTCTATAATCATATTATTAACTTTGGTCTATGTGAGTATATTTAATTAACTTTTAATTAACGACACTCACAAAAATATAACCTATGAATCTCTCGACCAAATTCACTCCCAGGTCGGTTCCAAGGTAGAGATGTACCACATAGCGTCAGCTTAAATACCCCAGCATTAGACAGAACTTTCCTTAGAAAAAGTTACTAATTAGTCACCATTTATAAGTCATATTGATTTCCTAATTCTAATCTTATTAGAACTAGAAAATCTAAGTCTAATTATTCAAGTTCTAAACCATTTAAAACTAATAATTAACTTAGGTTACATGCATTTCTATGTTATTGTACTTAATCATTCATCACATGAATAATTAAACTATATAACATACATACATAACATGTATAAATACATGTCAATGCTTTTAATCTAAATAATATAACACTTATATTAATTAAATTAAAACATGCATTATATTATAACTCTTATAATATAATCCTATCATACATACTATATATTATAACTCTTATAATATAAAATGATGCATGAAATGTTTAATCTATGGTGGGATTTTCAAACTATATGACATACATTATGCACATTGAAAATCATACAACACTTGCATAATTATAAATAGCAATATTGGACTGGTTTTCGCACTATAGGGACATTAATTTAATTAATTAACATTAATATAACATTTATATTAATATAAATTAATATAAATTAATTAAAAGTTAATTAAAAAAAAAGAAATTTAAATAAAACGTCGAAAATGGCTCAAACCGTTTCTCTGCACGTCTCCATAACGCCACTACCACGCGAAAAACTCGCTGGAACTTCCCACTACGCTGCAGCGTTACAACACAATGCCTTGTGTCGCAACTTTGCACTGCATCAAGCGCTTCTCCCGCACGGATAGCGTTGCTGAAGGGAATGATAACCTCCGCGCCGCGGAAGACGATCGAATCGTCAAGATATCGTTACACTACTAGAAATTCGTTAAAACGATCTAACACTTAGATCTAAGTTAAACCTACAAATTAAAGAAAGAAAAATACAGCAAGAAGAACATACTTGTTGAATACAATTCTTCAAACTTTTTTCCTTGATCACGAACATTTCGTGCTTCTCGATCTCAACGAACTCGAACTCACGAACAAGATCCGGTCACAACCACTTGAAATCTCGGTTGTTCTTCTTTTGGAAAGAATGAAGATGGTGGGATCTTAGTTTTGGAGAGGGAGGAGAGTTGAGAGAAAAGTTTGAGAGAGAATTCTCTTCTTTTGGTTAAAATTCAAAAAATGAGAGAAAAGCTTGAGAAACCCATCTTGAACAGTGAAAAAATATGCTCCACATTATTACCAATTTACCACAACTATAGGTTATGCATATCACATTTGCATAACCATATATTATAAGATATCTCATATCTAATTATACAAATCACATTTGCATAATTGTGGATTTTATTAAATTGAATCACATCCAATTTAATTTTTCTCAATTAATTTCTCCAATTAGCCCTAATTTAACAATTAGGATAACCTATAGTTTATTATGAATCTCACTCACATTAAACTATATATTATATCATTCATATCTCATATAAATGACATAAATGCCCTTTAAGTGAAATTGAACACTTCAATTTCATACCAAAACTTTAACCCTTCTTTTAACACAGATTGAGCCAACCGAGGGATCTAATGGACCTAAAGTGACGAGCTCCAATGATTCGAGATTAACCTATCAAACTCTTTGACCCGGTTAAGCAACATTCATTAGTTACGGTAACACTCCATTAAAGCCCGTAGTTGCACTCCCGTCAGTGCAGAATATTACGTGTCCATTGATATAACCAATAACCATGAGTCGACCTTTCACAGGTTGTTCGTAGACACTGCTGGATCAAATTACCATTTTACCCATGTGTCTATTTCTTGTTCCTTAAGTCCCCACTGCTACTCTAATGAACAACATATTGTGATGGTCCAACCACATAACACCCTTCTCAGGCTAGTGAGAAGGTGGGCGCCCGTTTCCAAGCCCTGGAGACAACATTTAAGGGAACAACACCTCTAGTTTCCCTAAAGGCGAGAACGAGTGAATTCTATCTCCCGTAGTTAAGTTCCCAGCTCCCTACTTGGTCCTGCCCCTGAGAAGATAGGCATATTGGGTGAGTAACTGTGACGATAGGCATATTGGGTGAGTAACTAGTCAAAGGACAGACCCCCGCATACAGGAGTCCGTAACACGCTCAGGATTCAGGTCGAGTCACTAATGGTCATCTACGAAGTTATTAGTCCTTACTCTCAACGGTGTTACATCAGTAGGTCTAATAATTCACGGTCCGGTCTTGTACAATCTCATTGCACAGGATGCCTCCACTCGCATGTCAACTACATGAACGAGTCAGATCATCTCGTTTGTAACTAATACAAAGCGAGCCACATCCACAGCGTATCCAGGATTAGGTCTCCAACCCTATCCATATACTGTAGACCGTTCGGGTCATTTACTCGAATGTGATCCTCCATGTGTGTCCACTACACACCGTTCAAGTTCTAGTTCTCTCATAAATTCAATGACCCTGGAGCTTAGTTTATTGGAAAAGTTTGTAAAATTTGTGAGACACAAAGTAATGAAATGAATAACACTTTATTAATTTCAAACAGTAATTTACAAACACGAGATTAGGACAAAAATCCCAACAGTTGCGACGCCGAAGAACAGCGTCTCAACGCTATCGCCTGTCCAACAACACTGTTTTGCCAAAAAACGCCTGTTTTCGCTTCGTTTCTTCACATCAATCCTTGCCACGAATGACCCCGACTTACAGACTCGATTTACATTAAAAAAATTGGCCAAAACAACGAGCACTTACATTGATCTCATCAACGAAAAAATGTAAATCTAATTAAGTGTCAAAACCGAAAAATCCAACAAGCGAACCAAAGCATTCATCTCATGAAATTAAGGCTACCCACCTAATTTTAAGAATTACATAATGCACAACAAAGAGCAACGATTGGCTCTGATACCAATTGAAGGGAATGGATTTCCCGCAGCGGAATACGTTGTGAAACGTCGTTGATTCATTGTGTTTTGATTTTTCTTAAAATCGAACATATCTCATACATCCTAGGTTAAACATGCTGAAAACAAGAAGGAAACAGTAGGTATGAGACATACTAACCTCTTGTAGAACTTTTCTTCGAAATCCTTCTCGATCATGATCCCTCTCAAACCAACGATCTCCACGAACGCGATCTTCGAATCTGAACACATGGACAGTTCCAAAAGATCTTCTCGGTTGTTCTCGGGAGGTTGAGGGAGAGTTGTGAGACTAGCTTTAGTTTGGATTTAGAGAGATTTCTAGAGAAATGAGAGAGAACTTTTAAGAGAGAAGTCTTTCACTTGGAAACAAAAATCCAAAAAAATGAATAACTGAATTATGAGATGCCTTTGAATGCATCTATTTATAATGGTGTGTGGTAGAGTTAAAATCTCCACTCACCATTTTACCACAACCATATGATATGCAAATCACATTTCCATATCACATAATATAAGGTATCTCATACCTTATTATACAAATCTCATTTGCATAATTATGAAATTTTAAATTGAATCACATTCAATTTAATTTCTCTCAATTCAATTTCTCCAATTTAGCATTAATTAATCAATTAGGTTGTACGATAGTTTATTATGAATCTCATTCACATCAAACTATATATTATGTCAACTATATCACATATAAATGACATAAGTACCCAATTAATGAATTTGAATCCTTCAAATACAAACCACACTGTAAACCCTCAATTTGTCCAATTTAAGCCAACTGAGGGACCTAATGTACCTACAGATGACGAGCTCCAATGATACGAGATTAACCTGTCAAACTCTTTGATCCGGTTATTCAACATTCATTAGTTTACGATAACACTCCACTAAAACCCGTAGATGCACTCTCATCACTATAGGGCAAGTTGTGTCCATCGATATAATCAATACCCGTGAGTCGTCCCTTCACAAGTTGTTTGTAGTCACTACTGGGTAAAATTATCGTTTTACCTCTTTGTCTACCTCTTGCTCCTTAAGTCTCACTGCTCCTCTAATGAACAACTATATTGCATGGTCCAACCATAAACAACATCTCTCGTGCCAGTAAGAGGGTGGGCGCCCATTGTTCAAGCCTTAGAGACATTACTTAAGGGAACCACCCCTCTAGTTTCCTTAATTCGGGAACGAGCGAATTCCACCTTGCGTAATTAAGTTTCCAGCTCCCCACGTGGTCATGTCCCCAAGAAGGTAGGCATATTGGGCGAGCAACTGTGGCCACCCTTACCCGTAATAGTCAAAGGACAGACCCCCGCAGACAGGAGCGCGTGAGACGCTTAGGATTAAGGACGAGTCACTAATGGTCATCTACGAAGTTATTAGTCCTATACTGTTGACGGTATTATATCAGTAGGTTTAATAATTCACAGTCCGATCTAGTACAATCTCATTGCACAGGATGCCCCCACTCGCATGTCAACCACATGAACGAGCTGGATCACCTCTTTTGTATCTAATACAAAGCGGGTCGCATCCACAATGTAGGCAGGATAAGGTTTCCAACCCTATCCATATACTATAGACCGTTCGGGTCATTAACTCGAACGTGATTGTCCCCGTGTGTCCACTACATACCGTTCAAGTCTTAGTTCTCTCAAGAGATATGACCTGAAGCTTAGTTTATTGGATTATGTTTTTAAAAATGTGAGACACAAACTTTGAATAGTAAGCCACCTTTATTTATTAAAACATCGAATATTACAAACTACACGAGATTAGGCATACACCCCAACAGGTCCCTAGCAAAGTGCAGTCTGAGGGTGAAATCTTATTAACTTATGAGACTTGTATGCTTGGTTAACTGCTTATTAGCTTTAAATGAGTTAGTTACTGAGTATTTTAATACTCACTCTGTTTGCTACTTCTGTGAGTACTGTTTGTAGGTAATGACTAGGTGCGTGATGCTGGTGCGGACTCGGTTGTACAACTATTGAGGCGTCTTTCGTTCTAAAACCTTTAGGCATCGTTTGGTTTAAGGTTTTATTGGATGGGAATGAGTAGTAGATGTCTGAAAATAAGATGTCTGGGAATAATAAATGCCTGTGAATAAGATAACTGTGTTTGGTTCTACATGGGAATGTTATCAGATTTTTATGTAAAAAAATGATATTTTATATTTATTTGACGAAATTAATATATAAATCTTATGTAATATATACTTACGATCTAATAAATAATGTGGAAATTTATTTTATAATATTTATCTTATAAATTTTATATATTATTATCTATTATTAATAAAATAATAAACATTCATTTAAAAAATAATAATTAATTAATATTTTTTAATAAAAAAATTAATTATTAATTGATCACAAGTAACTCGTGAATAATTAATTATAATGATTATCCTTACCATAAATTAATAATATTTATAATTAATTGATTAATATAATATTAATTAATGATTTAATATTTTTATAATGAATGTTTATGTTTGTTTGATGAAATTAATCTTAAAAACATTATTTTATTAACTAATCAAAATTAATGTCAACTAATAAAAATAAATTAATTAATTATAAATATTTTTAATTAAATAATTAATTATAATTATTGAAAATAAATAAATAAATAAAAATATATAAATATCAATAAAGAAGAGAGGGATATTAATAAAGAATAGAGAGAAAGAGAGAGATGGATGGGTATAAAAAAAATTCATCATTCTTAAAGGGCATAGGAAACCCATCTACCATAAGAAAAAGTGATGCATGGGAATAATTGATACTCATGCCCATGCTTACAAACTTTGTTCCAAACAGGGAGATTTAAAACATTTACTCATTTCCATCCACAAAACCTTATACCAAACGATCCCTTAGAGTGTCTTATTTTTGTATCTGTTGATATTATCTTCTATTCTGCACTTTTTATCTCTTAGTAAATATTCCTTTAGGTTGTTGATGCTAAATTGTTTCCTTTATGCTCGAACTTGAGTTTTATTGGCATGGTATACCCATTGCATTTCGTGCACCTTGTTATAGACGTGTTATTGGGTTTCTTTTTAGTTTCAGGTCACAGAGTAAATTATGGTTTGATTCTAGTTACGTCGTTGTGCTACTAAAATTATCGAGGCATGACAGGGATGATAGCTTCAGGACAGATATCTTGTGTAACAAGCTTTAGGGTGGTCACATTTTTTGAGAGAGAAATTATTATTTAGATAAAATAAAATGATAATTTTAGTTGGTAGGTTAGATTTGTCGTGAGCATTGCTATTTTTTTAGTACTTTTATATTCTATCAGTAATATTTGGTAGTTGTTTTTATTTCTTTTATATTCTTTGCTGTTGAAAAATAAGTTGTGCACATGAACATAATTTAAATAGTCAAGACAGCTATTACTTTCTTAAATAATATTGAAAGCTTGAATTTTCCACCCCAAGTTGAATTAAAGAAAATAAGAAGTGTTTATTTAATTTTTTTTTTAGAAAAATTTCAAATCGAGAAAAGGAAGATTTTATTAGGAAATAGGTTTATTTTATTTATTTTTAAAGAAAAACTATGGGCTAAGATTATATCATTAAAAATAAAAATCTTTTATAAATATCTTTAAGAAATCCAAAATACGTATGTATGTATCTATATATATATAATCATCTTCTATTTTCCTTTGATCTTGTTTCTTCACTTTCACATCTCATTTTGTATTTTTTTTAGTTCAATAGTTTTTGGGTGGGGGATCTGAACCATTGACTTATTTGTCGAGAATATATGTTAATTACCATTTTAACTATGCTTACTTTTGACTCATTTTCTATTTTTTATCATTAGAATGAAAAATAAGTTACTCATTAATTTGTTACTTGTTCTCTCTTGTTAATAAAAAAAAGGAAATAGAAATGTCAAGTATTAAACAATTGATAAAATGTTAAATTTATAAAAAAATCATCAACCTAAACGTTTAGGTTCAGTGATTATTTAACTTAGTATGAGAGTTGGAAGTAGTCTCTCCAAATACTTGTAATGTGATGATTTTGATAGGACGAATGGGAGGATGGACTAAATTAAAACATGATTTTGCTAAACAGCCAAAAGATCTTTTATTTTATAGTTATGGTCAAGCGAGATTTTTTGAGATATCTGACACATATAATGTGACCAAATTACCCCTCTAATGTAATCCTTATTCCACGTTGATTTGAAATTGTACTTGATACAAAACGAATACTCTATTTCTATATCCAAGCTTATCAAAATTAAGTCATCGAAAATAATTTTCAAATAATTAGAATAAAAAGTAATTAAGAATTTTGAAAATTCAAATGAAACGACTCACCCTATATCGCTACTTAAGATTCACTTTTCATGTTCTCATCCAAGGAAAGGAAGTTTTAAAATAATTTTCAACAAGAATTAAAGACATTCAATCTAAAACATGTTTTACTTTAAGATTCCGACTTTAAAAAAATAAATTAATAAATAAAAAGTAAACAATACAGATTGTACCAAAGAAAGTTTAACAACAAGTTCAAAGTGTACAACAACAGGAAAAGAAGAAATAAACTAGCTTAAGTAACAAACTAAGGTTTTCAGACCAGAAAACTCTACGACCCTAAGAAACAGGGAGCACAACCTCCATAGTCAGCCAAGCCAATGTCTCATACCCTGTGCCTCCCGAGTCTATTGGTGATCTGAAAGGGAAACATAGTAGCAACGAATTAGTATAAAAATACTCAATAAGTAGCTTACTTAACACCAATGCTCCCACATCTCCACACAAACACACAAACCTCTCACGTTACCCTTGTTTTGCACCCTCTTAGCTATGTGACCACCTAACCTAGTCCACCTACGATGTAGTTTCATTACTAAAACCATAAAGCCATGATCCCAATCCGTGAACTTCATCCCCACAACTAGCATACAACAAGAAGATTCATATCCCTCTAGCCAAACTAATTAGCATTTGTCAAACAATGGGCTTCATCCCCTACAGCTAGCATAGGGGTAAGAAGGTCCACAACCCTCAAGCCACACTAGCTAGCACAAGTAATGAAGGGCACCTCCTCCAGGGCATCGCAACACATGGTGCGCAACCCACCATCACTCACATCACAAAAACATCAAGTAAACATCCTTGGTGAAGTAGTAGGTTTCCCTCTAACTTAAGGATCCTAAGTCATTCCCTTACTTCTACCAAGGTTTCCAAGAACTTACAACATCATTAATACATCATCGTGAAAGTCAAGGTAATCAGGGCCTTAAGACTTACTTTCCAACTACAACAATACAAAACTCACAAAAAAAGTACTACACAAGAGTTTCAAACATAAAGCCAGTAAGAATTTTATATATACATCCCAATTATTTTGCTCACAACTCTAAGTCCCTAAATTCACATATAACATTCTAAGGAAATATACCACTCAAGATGCATTTCAGAACAATTCACCTAGTATTACAAGTTCTATAAACATATTTCAAGCATGCTACATAAATTTGCATTTCATTTCCAACATGGTCCAAGATTAAATAATAACTAAAAGGGAGTTACTCCCAAAAGCTACTTACCTTAATAAAAATAAATAAATTTAATTTGCACCAAAATTGCTTCATGGAATTATTTCACACCACCTAGCAATATATAAAATACAGGAAAATCAACTTAATAAACCTCAATAACTAACTCAAACTTTCCATAATAAAGGTCGGGATTTGCCTGAAAAGAGTTGCGAAAATCTAACATTTCCACTTCCAGGACAAAATCTTGGGTTTGATGACCGATTCCAGTTCCAAATTTCATCAATTTAATACAAACAAATCAAAGGTTTAATTATTTAACAATACTTCAATCAAATAGTCTTGAACAGTACGTTACTAAAACCAATTTAGGCTTAAACCCTCTTTAATCAAAATTTAATGAAAGTCAACCAAAACTTACCCAAAACATCAATTAGCACTTACTGCATAGACCCGACCAATACTTTTAATTGCCCCCAAAAATTCCTCAAGGGGTCTCCAGACGTCGTGGATAACCTATAGAAAATATTTCGACGAACACAATCATCTTTATTGGTCATTTGATAAATAGATTAGCCCTTAAAATCCATAATATCAAATTGCAGGATGTTGAAGAAACTTACCCAAATCAACGAAGTTAGAAAAAAACATATAGTGTCGATTTGATTCCAAAATAAGTGATCTGACCTCCACATGCGATAGGTGATTTAAAAATCAACTAGAAACTTTATGGGTTAATCTCCAAAACTAACCCAACATCATAAATCAAATTAAGTCAAAATCGAATCTCCAAAACTAACACAACATCTTAAATCAAATTTTTAAGTCAAAATCGAATCTCCTAAACTAGCACATCTTATGTGACGCTTGAGAAAGAGGGGTACATGAATGAACTGAGTCGACATTTGAATGAGAGGGATTTTGAGGATATGAAAGTATGGTGCCCGAGGAAAAGGGTACATGCGAGTGACCATGAGGATATGAAACTATAGTTGAGAAAGGTTTAAAAGAATTGATAGTTACTACTTATACCAACAAGGTGCACCTTCCTTTTCGGTGGCTCAATCATAGGAACTCCACAGTTAAGTGTGCTTGGCTTGGAGCAATCCTAAGTTGGTGACCTCCTGGGAATTTTTCTTGACCCGTGTTGGTTTGTGGGAATAGTTGTAACAGTCTGCTTTTTATTAAAAAAAAAAAAAGAAAAAAGAATTATCATTTCTTGACCCACGCCCTCGCTCTCCCAGCTCTCTCTCTCTCTTCCGCCCGAGCTCTCTCTCTCCAGCCGCATCGTCGCTACAGTCAAGCCGTTGGCGTGCCCAGATCTGCGAGACCCACTGTTTTGGTTCAGCCGGTTCGAGCCCTTGTCGTGAGGATTCCAGATCTGCCTCCCACGCGCTGCTGCCCGCCGGTCCACGCGCCGCCGCTGCCGCTTGCAGAGCCGCCAGCCGTCCCCTTCCGCCCGGTCGCCTCGGTCCGTTCCTTAGTCCGTTTTGGCACTCCGTGGGTGAGTTTCGCTCCTCTTAATTAGTTTGGTTGCGATAGGTTCTTTGTACTTTGGTTTATTAAACTGTGCGTGTTTCGTTAGGAGCCGGGAAGTTGAAGTATGCTTGGAGCACGCCACGTTACTCAAAGTCGCTCGTTGACGTTGGCTTTCACTGTAAGTAGTCGTTTGGACTAAACCACCCCTAAGTGTAGGGCTTAGGGGGCTTCGTTGCATGCTATGTTATTTCGAAAGTGTTTAATGTTTTAGAACGTGTAACGAACTGGACTTGTAGTAGCATGCTATGTTGTGGTAAACTCTGTGATACTTGAATTCTGTGTTGCCTGTACTTTTGTTGTGAATACGATGAATCAGTGTTGTAGTCGTTATCCTTCCGTGCTATAAGGATTGCCTTTCGTGCTTAGTTGTGAGCTTGTTAGGAAAGTTGACCTAAGCTTGTGCTGAGAACGATGCTTATGTTAGAGGTACATGTCGTGCTGAAATTGGTGAACATGCTAGAGTTGTACGTCTGTTTGACCCGAGCCTAGTTATCCCGTGCTTAGTCTGTAGTGACTCGGGAAGTGTCGTTGAGCCTTAGGATTGTAGTTAGCACAACTAGCCCTAGTGCAGGCCCAAATCCTAAGTATCTGTGTAACCCTTAGTAGACTGAGACTCGAGGTTGGCGAGATGACGATGATGTTATGGGATGTGATGGTCCGCCCTCCATCCAGTTGTGCGACTCGGGGGTATGATCCCTGGAGTCAGAGGGGATGGATAGAGTCCTTCGCCCTAGTGCAGGCCCGGGAATGAGCTCGAGGTCGATAGTGCGCGGTAGTACCGCTTTGATGCTTATGGGATGTGGTGGTCCGCCCCCATCCAGTTGTGCGACTCGGGGTGTGAGCCTTAGAGTCAGAGGGGTTGGATAGAGTCCTTCGCCCTAGTGCAGGCCCGGGGATGAGTCTCGTGGCCACGTGCTGCCAACCCAGTCTAGGAGCTAAGGGTAGGACAGAACTGAGAAAGCTAAGTAAGAGTAGGGCCAGGATGCGTGTTGAGGTTATTTGGCGGGCTAGGTGTCGTGTTTAGCTAAGTCTAAGGCGTGCTTATGTTCTTTATTCTTGGACGAAGTGGACTGCTTACTGAGTATTTTTATACTCATTCCTTCTTTGTTTCTTCTTTTGTTGCAGGTAAGGCAAACCAGTGAGATGACCACCGACGACGAGACCCCTGCGAGGCTATGGAAGACTTGTAGGACTTAGGGGTTGCATTAGGAGTTGTTCTTTCGTTTTCTTTCCTTCTATTGCGTTTTTATCATTTCGTTATGTTTAAACTTGGATTGTATTGTTCCTGTTTCTTTTGGATTAAAGCTTGTTCTGTTGCTTCTTTTGTATTCAAGCATGTTCTGCTGTTTGAGTTCTCTGTTAACTCTGAGGGATTGGAGCCCAGTCTTTTGTTTCTGTGTAGTTTGGTGGAGGCTGGGTACCCTCGTGAGTCTTTTGAAGTGTTCTTGTTTAGGTTCAGGCATTCTGTGAATTTTTCGGTTTGTCCAGGTTGCGCCGTTATGCTGTCAGATTTTCGGCGCGAACGACACAACTTGGAAGGAATGCCTCGAATCGTTGTGTTCACTTTTACGGGGCGTTACAGTTGGTATCAGAGCCAGGTTTTAGATCTTGTATACTGCCTACATCGTAGGTGTTTAGTCCTTCATAGCCTCTCGCAAGGAGCTCGTCGGGTCATCAACAGGTTTGCTTTTACTTAGTAAGTAGTAGGATGTTCGATGCTGAGGTTAATGTGCTTTCTTTTGTGTTGTACTTCTTGAACTGTTGTTGATGTGCTCTGTTGCTTTTCGTTTTAGATTATGGCACGTGGTAGAGGTCGTGCTAGAGTAGCTGCTGGTGGTCGAGGTCGGGGTGGTCGCAGGGGTCGAGGTCGAAGGGCCCGAGACCAGGAACCGACCGTCGATGCACCAAAGGTTGAGCACTCCGAGCATCGTGAGGGGCTCAACCAGGATGTCCCAGTGGTCGAGGAATCAGCTGGGCAAAACTTAGGAGCCCAGGAGAGGGCAAATGTCCAAGCACCAAACGTGCAAGGACCGTCGCCAGTTGCTGAACTCGTGGGAGGCATTCAGCAACTGATCCAGGCGAATATAGCAAGTCAAGCTAACCAGACGGCTATGTTCACTCAGGCCATGGAGGCCCTAGCATCCCGAAGTCGAGCGGCACTGCGCGCAGATCCGTGGTTGCATCGACTTTCACGTTTAGGGCGACGACAGAAGAAGCGGGATACCTGAAAGATTTCAAGAAGTATGACCCGTCTTTCTTTGATGGGTCGGTAGACCATGTAGCTTCCGAAGCATGGCTTGCGGCAGTGGACGACATTCTAAGTCGAATGGGTTGCCCCGAGCACCAGAAAGTTCAATGCGCAGTCTATGCGTTAAGGGGAAGTGCTCTCCTGTGGTGGCGAGCTGTTGTGCGGTCCATAGATGTCAGTGCATGACCGATAACTTGGGCGCAGTTCCAAGAAGCGTTCTACGAGAAGTACTATCCGGCTGTGCTTAGAATTGACAAGAAGGCCGAGTTTGTACAGCTCAAGCAAGGGTCGAACCAGACGGTTGAGGAGTACGAGCATGAGTTCACATCATTGTCTCGGTTCGCCCCTGATATGGTAGATACAGAGAAGAAGAAGGTTGAGTGTTTCCTCACAGGTTTGCGAGGAGGTGTACGTGGGTCGACAGTTGCTCAGGATCCCAAGACGTATGCCGCAGCGAGCTCGAGTAAGGTCCCCGATTGATCTGAGACACTGAGACTGCATGAGTTCGTTTTTAGTCGAGTTCGTGAGCAGTCGAGTTTAGGGCGCAGTCGAGTTCGTGGCAGTCGAGTTCTCGAACCACGGAAGAAGAGGAAGTTTGAGCAGGCCTTTGCTAGGCCAAACAGATCCGGGACTCAGGGACATCAACCCCAGCAGGCTCCGAGCAGGGGTTCATGTTATAGATGTGGAGTGCGAAAGACAATGGGGGCTCGCCATGCGATTAGCAAGATCTACAACAATTGTGGGAAGTTGGGTCACCTGTCGTCTGTGTGCAAGCAGGGAGCCAGGGATTAGCGAGTTTGTTATAACTGTGGAAAGCCTGGGCACCTGGCCAAGGCCTATACAGCGAAGAAGGACGAATCTGGAACCCGCCAGAGGGGTGGAGTTTATGCGAGTGCAAACAGGAACGCAGGAGGTTCCGGTGCTGTGGTGATAGGTACACTACCCGTTCTTGGCCACTTGGCCCTTGTTCTGTTTGATTTTGGTTCCTCGCACTCTTTTATTTCTGCTGTATTTGTGAGACAAGCCCAGTTAGAGGTAGACCCTTTAGATGTTGACCTGGCAGTAGCTACCCCATGGGTAGAGAGTTAGTAGCTCGGGAAAAAGTTAAGTCCAGTCGTAGGTGGTAACAGTCGCTGTGCTAGATGTGACGTTGGTTGTCTTTGGATATGAGCGACTTGATGTAATCCACAGGCATGGATTGGTTGTCTGCGAACCATGCCAACATCGATCGCCACCGCGAGAGGTTGTGTTTTGGCCTCTCGGCGACAGTCCAGTTTCAAGTTCAAGGGAATCGAGACTGGAGAAATTTCGAAGATGATTTCAGCTCTAAAGGCAAAGAAGTTGTTAAGTGAAGGAGCTTGGGCTCTCTTGGCGAGTGTTACTGATACAAAGAACAAAGGGCCAGAGTTGAGCTCGGTTCCTGTTGTTCGAGAGTTTGTAGATGTTTTCCCTGAAGAGTTGCCCGGCCTACCCCCGATTCGTGAGGTAGATTTCAGTATTGAGCTTGAGCCTGGAACGACTCCGTTGTCTAAAGCTCCCTACCGAATGGCGCCAGCAGAACTGAAGGAGCTTAAGACTCAGTTGCAGGAACTTCTAGACAAGGGGGTTCATCCGTCCGAGTGTTTCACCTTGGGTGCGCCGTCTTTGTTTGTAAAGAAGAAAGATGGGTCGATGCGGTTATGCACTGACTACCGAGAGCTGAACAAGGTGACAGTGAAGAACAAGTACCCCTTACCTCGGATCGATGACTTGTTTGATCAACTGCAAGGAGCGGCAGTGTTTTCTAAAATCGACCTACGGTCAGGGTACCATCAGTTGAGAATCAAGGATGAGGACATTCCGAAAACTGCTTTCAGGTCCAGGTACGGACACTATGAGTTCACGGTGATGTCCTTTGGCTTGACGAATGCCCCAGCAGCGTTTATGGAGTTAATGAACAGGGTATTCAAGGAGTTCTTAGACACCTTTGTAATCGTCTTCATCGACGATATTTTGGTGTACTCCAGGTCAGAGGAAGAGCATGAAGTGCATTTGAGGGAAGTGTTGACAGTTTTGAGGACCAACCAATTGTATGCAAAGTTCTCCAAGTGTGAGTTCTGGTTGCAGCGAGTTTCCTTCCTAGGACACGTGGTGTCTAAAGAAGGTGTGACAGTGGATCCTGCTAAGATTGAGGCAGTGGCAGATTCGCCTCGTCCTAAAACTGTTTCTGAAGTGCGAAGCTTCTTGGGTTTGGCCGGTTATTACAGGAGGTTTGTTAAGGATTTCTCCAAGATAGTCACACCCTTGACTCAGTTAACTCGAAAAGGAAATCCGTTCGTGTGGTGTGAAGCTTGTGAAGCGAGTTTTCAGGACCTCAAGCATAGGTTAGTTTCACACTGTGCTTGCGACGACTGATGGCTCGGGAAGTTTTGTGGTCTCTGATGATGCTTCCAAGAAGGGTTTGGGTTGTGTGTTGATGCAGAATGGAAAGGTGATAGCCTATGCCTCTCGTCAATTGAAAGATTACGAGCGAAATTACGCAACCCATGACTTGGAGTTGGCTGTCGTGGTCTTCGCTCTGAAGATATGGCGTCACTACTTATATGGGAAAAAGATTCAGATGTACACGGACCACAAGAGCCTCAAGTATCTTTTTACTCAGAAGGAGTTGAACATGAGACAACGCAGATGGCTGAAGTTAGTGAAAGACTATGAGGTTGAGATACTGTACCATCTAGGCAAAGCAAACGTTGTTGCTGATGCCCTTAGCAGAAAGGTGGCTCACACCTCAGTGCTGATCACGAGACAAGTTCCCTTGCGTTCAGAAATGGAACGTGCAGGGATAGCAGTTGTGTTGAGTCGAGTCACACCTCCACCAATCGGTTGTCGATCGACCAACATTGAGGCAACGAGTTATGGAGGCGCAACAGGAGACTCTAGTCTTGAGGACTTGTTGGCGCCAAGCAAGAAGTGGCGAGAAAGTGATTTCTTCTGTGTGACGCCAGACGGTGGACTCTTTGCTCGGGGGGCGTTTGTGTGTTCCTACTGAGAGCGGTCTCAAGGAGGAGATTTTTGTTGATGCTCATAACTCTCCTTTTTCAGTACATCCTGGAAGCACTAAGATGTATCAGGACTTGAAATCATTCTACTGGTGGCGTGGAATGAAAAGAGATGTGGCAGAGTTTGTCAGTAGATGTTTGGTGTGCCAGCAAGTTAAAGAACCGAGACAGAAACCGGCAGGGTTGTTGCAACCGTTGGAGGTACCTCAGTGGAAGTGGGAAGAGATCTCCATGGACTTTATTTCGGGATTGCCCCAACAAATGAAAGGATTCACGATGATCCGGGTGATTGTGGATAGACTAACCAAGTCCGCTCACTTTCTGCACTCGTAAGCCTACCTATCTGATTGAGAAGTGGGCACATCTGTTCATGGAAGAGATAGTAAGGTTGCACGGAGTTCCAGTGAAGATTGTGTCTGACAGAGACCCACGGTTCACCTCGAACTTTTGGGTGAGTTTTCAGAGAGCCCTAGGGGCTCAGAGTAACTTTAGTACAGCGTTTCACCCGCAGACTGATGGCCAGACGGAAAGGGTGAACCAGATTCTTGAGGATATGCTTCGAGCATGTGCGTTAGACTTCACATGTAGTTGGGACTCACACCTTCACCTGATGGAGTTCGCGTATAACAATAGTTATCAGACGACTATTGGTATGGCCCCTTTCGAAGCCCAGTGTGTTGGGGAGAGGTCGGCGAACGGAAATTATTGGGACCCGAGTTGGTCCAAGTGACAAATGAGGCCATACAGAAGATCAGGGCAAGGATGCTAACGACACAGAGTAGGCAGAAGAGTTATGCTGATGTCAGGCGCCGAGAGTTGGAGTTTGTCGTTGGGAACCTTGTATTCTTGAAAGTTGCACCTATGAGGGGTGTTCTGAGGTTCGGTAAGAAAGGAAAACTAAGCCCGAGGTTTGTTGGTCCTTTCGAGATTCTGGAGCGCATTGGACCAGTGGCATACCGGTTGGCCCTACCGTCGTCCCTTGCGTCGGTCCATGACGTGTTCCATGTGTCGATGCTGCGAGCGTATGTGCCAGATGCCTCGCACGTCATCGACTTTGAGCCCTTGAAGTTAGACAAGGATCTGAGTTATGAGGAAAAGCCTGTGCAAATCCTTGCTCGTGATAGTAAAGTCCTAAGGAACAGGGAAATCCGTTTTGTTAAGGTCCTTTTGGCAGAACCACCATCTCAAGGAAGCCACCTGGGAACGCGAAGAGGAGATGCGAGCAAGCTATCCAGAACTGTTCGAGAGCTAGCTACTTTCGAGGACGAAAGTTCCTAAGGTGGGTAGATTGTAACAGTGATATTCTGCTTTTTATTAAAAAAAAAAAAAAAAAAAGAATTTCGTTGCAGAAACGAAACGGGGAGGGCCTCGCCCTCCCCCCCCCCTCTTCTCGCGCCGCGAGAAAAGCAGCCGCTGACCGTTTCGGCCGGCGGCCAACGCCCTCGCTCTCCCTCCCTTTTTCTCCTCTCTCCCCAGAAGCCCTCTCCCTCTCTCTCTCTCTCTCTCCTCGAAGCTCTCTCTCTAAGCTCTTTCTCTCTCTCTCTCTCTTCCGCCTGAGCTCTCTCTCTCCCTCACGGTTCTCTCTCTCTCGCCCTTAGGTCTTCACCGCCGCCACGAGCAGAGCGCGCAGCTCGGTGAGCCGCCGCATGCGCTGGCCGCAGCTCAAGCAAGCGCCGCGTGCCGAGATCCATCCGCGAGACCCACTGTTTTGGTTCAACCGGTTCGAGTCCTTTTCAGCCGGTTTTCAAGGAACGAAGATCGACTCTGGATAGATCGGGTCGTGAGGATTCCAGATCTGCCACCCACGCGCCGCCGTCGCCGCCCGCCGGTCCACGCGCCGCCGCTTGCAGAGCCACCAGCCGTCCCCTTCCGCCCAGTCGCCTCGGTCCGTTCCTTAGTCCGTTTTGGCACTCCGTGGGTGAGTTTCGCTCCTCTTAATTAGTTTGGTTGCGATAGGTTCTTTGTACTTTGGTTTATTAAACTGTGCGTGTTTCGTTAGGAGCCGGGAAGTTGAAGTACGCTTGGAGCACGCCACGTTACTCAAAGTCGCTCGTTGACGTTGGCTTTCACTGTATGTAGTCGTTTGGACTAAACCACCCCTAAGTGTAGGGCTTAGGGGGTTTCGCTGCATGCTATGTTATTTCGAAAGTGTTTAATGTTTTAGAACATGTAACAAACTGGACTTGTATTAGCATGCTAGGTTGTGATAAACTCTGCGATACTTGAATTCTGTGTTGCATGTACTTTTGTTGTGAATACGATGAATCAGTGTTGTAGTCATTATCCTTTCGTGCTATAAGGATTGCCTTTCGTGCTTAGTTGTGAGCTTGTTAGGAAAGTTGACCTAAGCTTGTGCTGAGAACGATGCTTATGTTAGAGGTACATGTCGTGCTTAAATTGGTGAACATGCTAGAGTTGTACGTCTGTTTGACCCGAGCCTAGTTGTCCCGTGCTTAGTCTGTAGTGACTCGGGAAGTGCCGTTGAGCCTTAGGATTGTAGTTAGCACAACTAGCCCTAGTGCAGGCCCAAATCCTAAGTATCTGTGTAACCCTTAGTAGACTGAGACTCGAGGTTGGCGAGATGACGATGATGTTATGGGATGTGATGGTCCGCCCTCCATCCAGTTGTGCGACTCGGGGGTATGATCCCTGGAGTTAGAGGGGTTGGATAGAGTCCTTCGCCCTAGTGCAGGCCCGGGAATGAGCCCGAGGTCGATAGTGCGCGGTAGTACCGCTTTGATGCTTATGGGATGTGGTGGTCCGCCCCCATCCAGTTGTGCGACTCGGGGGTGTGAGCCTTAGAGTCAGAGGGGTTGGATAGAGTCCTTCGCCCTAGTGCAGGCCCGGGGATGAGTCTCGTGGCCACGTGCTGCCAACCCAGTCTAGGAGCTAAGGGTAGGACAGAACTGAGAAAGCTAAGTAAGAGTAGGGTCAGGATGCGTGTTGAGGTTATTTGGCGGGCTAGGTGTCGTGTTTAGCTAAGTCTAAGGTCGTGCTTATGTTCTTTAATCTTGGACGAAGTGGACTGTTTACTGAGTATTTTTATACTCATTCCTTCTTTGTTTCTTCTTTTGTTGCAGGTAAGTCAAACCAGTGAGATGACCACCGACGACGAGACCCCTGCGAGGCTATGGAAGACTTGTAGGACTTAGGGGTTGCGTTAGGAGTTGTTCTTTCGTTTTCTTTCCTTCTGTTGCATTTTTATCATTTTGTTATGTTTAAACTTGGATTGTATTGTTCCTGTTTCTTTTTGATTAAAGCTTGTTCTGTTGGTTCTTTCGTATTCAAGCATGTTCTGCTGTTTGAGTTCTCTGTTAACTCCGAGGGACTGGAGCCCAGTCTTTTGTTTCTGTGTAGTTTGGTGGAGGCTGGGTACCCTCGTGAGTCTTTTGAAGTGTTCTCGTTTAGGTTCAGGCATTCTGTGAATTTTTCGGTTTGTCCAGGTTGCGCCGTTATGCTGCCGGATTTTCGGCGCGAACGACACAACTTGGAAGTAATGCCTCGAATCGTTGTGTTCACTTTTACGGGGCGTTACAATAGTGTCTTCACTCTTACAAGCAATCATGGATGATATAGTGACGTAGCCAGGTCGCTGGAGATCCTGGGCCTGGGGCGTTACATCTTAAATCAACTTTATTAGTCAAAATCATCTTAGAGTCCAAATCGAAAACATACCCAAGCTCAGAATGGAATTGTTTGTGAAGGAAAGACGAGTCGAAGATCGAAGGGGTACTGCATTTTTTCTTCTTCTTTTACAAATTGGAAAAGAGAGAGAAGGGTGAGAGGGGGGGCATTGTATAGAAGATAGTTTATGAGTGAAGGAGTAAATGAGTAAGGAGTGGATTAAGTAAATAGACAAAAACTTTAAAACATGAAAATTATAGTGTTGCTTCTTTTCAAGATGTTAGGATTATATCTTGCAATGTTCACACATTTGAAGTATATTCATGCATATGTGATTCTCAACTTGAAACAAATAAGGGAAATGAGGGTGTGTGCTAATGGGCAGCTCCTTAAAAGAGGTTGAGTGCTAGAGCAACACGTTGTCTTAAAAAATAATATATGAAAGTATTCTAAAAAAAGATCTCAGATAGACTATACGTATACACATGATTTTAGTACAATTTTTATTGGATTACAGCAAGGATTAACAAAAAAAAATAAAATATGATGTTTGTTGTGAGTGAATGAATAAAGCAATAATGTTGAGTGAATGAATAAAGCAATGATGTTAAGCTAAAATAAAAAAAAAAAAAGTCGATAGTAATGAGATGATTTAACTAAATTTTCTGCCTAAGTGGGATATGTTGTAAATATGCACCCCTAAATTTGTCTCTATACCTTGTGTTGTGAATAGAGTTCATCTCCTAACAATTTGCTAAGAATAGTACATCAAAGAAAGTAATAATTTTAAACCCAAATCAATAAATTCAAGTTAGATTTTTCAGAGGAAACTAATTTGTCCCTAAAAAGAAACAAACATAGTGTATTTTCTACCAACAAAACTCAAAAGAAAAAATGCAAAAAACTAGTGTCAAAATTGAGTATAATCTTTAGGAAAGAGACAACCTTCAAATTACAAACTAATCGCAACAAAACAAACAAAAAAGAAATACCTAAATCAGGTCCAGTGGTGGCAACAGAAAGGTACAGCGACAACGTGGAAAAAAATTCACTATTTTCATGGGTAAGGAGGGGGAGAGAGAAGAGAAAATGAGAAAAAGGAAAAAAGGAAAAAACTTCGCTGAGGGAGAAGAAAATGGGAGCTCATTTTCAATCCCCCTTTAAGATATTTAAGAATGCCTCACAGTTCAGTCGAACTGTCAACCTTTCGACAATTTGGTTGATGCTTCTATTGTTATTCAATCGAAACTTCAACATTTTCTCTCATCTTTCGATTGAAGTTGGTTTATTGATCAATTGACTTCTTCATTAGAAAGGTTGACGGTCGATTGAGTCATTGGCCTTTCTTACTTTATGGTAACGGTTCAACAGTGAAGGGATCGAAACCCGTAGCAGAAGCGTTGGAATCCCTTTTGCCCGCGATTACGTTGTTGAATTATGCACAAAAAAAAGAAAAATGAGGCTAAGCATAAATTGAGAGGAGGAGTTACCTTTGAAGAAACCTCTTCTTGTGACCCTTCTCCAATCCCGTACTTGCACCTCGTTCTCAACGATCAACTCGAACACCTCCACAAAGGCTTCTCCGTTGTTTTCTAGGAGAGGGAAGATTGTGGGATCCCTTTTTGGATTGGGAGAATTTTTGCTTTTTGAGAGAGAATTGGAGAATTGAGAGAGTTTGAGAATTATGGAAATCTCTATTTCCAAGAAATGAACAATCAACCCCAAAATGCATCTACATGCACTCTTATATAGGAAGTGAACGTAGAGATAACTCCCTCCACCCATTATCCCACTAAATGCACAAATTATGCATTATGCAAATCACATTTGCATAATTGCATAATATAAGGTATCCCATACCTTATTATGCAAATCATATTTGCATAATTGCATTATTGAATCATATTCAATTTTGCTGTCAATTCAATTATTTCTCTTTATTTTTAATATGAAACAATTTCACACTAAAATTATATTTAGAAATTAATCCAAATATAGTACATAGTTTATTATGAATCATATTTACATTAAACTATATATTATATCGATTATATCACAATATAATCGATATAACTCTCATTTTACGAAACTGAACACTTCAAGTTCGCTCCAAAATTTTATACCCACGATATATCCATGTTGAGCCAATGGAGGGACCTAATGAACCTACAGTTCAGGAGCTCCAATGATACGAGGTAAATCAATCAAACTCTTTGACCTGGTTGACCAACATTCATTAACTACGAGTCACTCCACTACGGACTCGTAGTTGCACTCTCTTCACTAAAGGACAAGTTGTGTCTATTGATTTAACAAATGTCCATGAGTCGACCCTTCACAAGTTGTTCGTAATCATAGTTTGGTCAAATTATCGTTTTACTCCGGTGATTACCTTTGTCTTCTTAAGTACGACTGATCCTCTAATGAACTACTTGTTTATCGTGCTACCATAAACAAAGTCCCTCCCGGACCAGTAAGAGGGTGAGATTGTTGGGGTTTGTGCCCTAAAACTCGTAGTTTGTAATTATGTTCTAATTATTGGAATAAAGTGTTATTATTTCAATAAAGAGTTATTGTTCGTTATTTACGATATTGCCCCTATTGTAACCCAAAATCCAATAAACTAAACATCCAAGGCTGTAAAATGTATCTTTAACTGAATGTAGTGTACATATAAAGGATCTCGGTTCGAGATACAACCTAAAGAGTCTATAGTAAGGGGATATGGTTTGGGTACCTTACCCTTGTAAAACTATGGATGTGGCCCACTTTGTATATGATACAAACACTGTGATCCTAACGTGTTCGTGTAGATGACATGTGAGTGGGGATATCCTATGTAATGAGATTACATAAGATCAACTGCAGCGAAATAGTAACCACTAGATGTAACTCAGTTGACTAGCTAGGTTTCTATTTCACTAGGATGACCTAGGCAACTTGATCTCAATCCCGAGCGGGTTACTTACTCCTGCTTTGCAGGGATTGTCCTTTGACTAGTATGGGTGAGAGTGGCGGTCTCGCGACTCAATATGCCTACCTTCTTGGGGACAAGACCGACTGAGCAGCTGGGGACTTAGCCTAGCAAGATGGAATTCTCTCCTTCCCGCCTACTAGGGTAAGTAGATGAATGTTCCCTTAAGTGATGTCTCTGGGACTTGAACAAAGGGTCTGACCCTCTCATTAGCCCGAGAGAGACTTCTGTTTGTTGGTAGGACTATATACAAATTGTTCACTAGAGGAGCACTGGTACTTAAGGTACAAGATGTAACCTGTGGTAAAACAAAGAT
Organism: Trichosanthes cucumerina; assembly: GCA_036507285.1. Taxonomy (NCBI): domain Eukaryota; kingdom Viridiplantae; phylum Streptophyta; class Magnoliopsida; order Cucurbitales; family Cucurbitaceae; genus Trichosanthes; species Trichosanthes cucumerina. The sequence continues at coordinate 75,849,448 of CM071835.1, read as the reverse complement.
GGTTTGACCCAAACTGGTGTTACGAACATTCGTGAAGGATTGACTTGTTGTTATTGGTCAATATCCGTGGACACGAAATATATCTTGGCGGTGAGAAGAGTGCAGCTGCGGGACTTTAGTGGAGTGTTCCCGCAGTTAACGAATGTTGATTAGGAGGTTAATGAGATTAACCGAGTAATCTCGTATTGTTGGAGCTTCTGATTGGTAGGTCCATTAGGTCCACCTTATAGCTCGTAAAGGGTTCTTAAATCGTTTGAATTTGAAATGTTCAAATTCATTAGAGAATAAATGTAATGTATACAAATACGATATAATATAAAGTTTTGGAACTTTATATTATAAATTTAATGTGAATATGATCATATTAAATTATATGAGAAAATTAAATATTTGAAAGAGTTCAAATATTAATTTAAATGTGAATGTGATTCATATTTAAAACTATAGGTTAAAATTTAATGTGAAGAGATGTGCATTAAAACTATAGGTTAGAAGAGAAATACATTAAATATGATTTGATCTTAATTAAATATATGATATTTCAAAATTAATTAAATATATTATATTTAATTAAATGATTAATTAAATTTGATTTAATTAATTTAATAATTAATAATTTATTAATTCATTAATTTATGGGAACGTGTCATTCCCCTCTTCTCCACTTACTCCCTATCGATAGGGAGTGGGAGAAGAGTTTCTCTTTGTAAATCCTCTCAAACGAGAAGTTTTTGGTTGATCGATGCATTGGTATGCAATTTGTGAAATTGCCAAAAGAAAATTCTCTCTCAAATTTTCCTTATCTCCCAAACTGTTTGCTCCTTCCCACAAAAGAGAGATCTAAGTGGAACTCAGAGTCTTAGGAGGTTTTCCTGTTGGTGGTGTTCTGTTGAAAGAAAATATCAGAGAAGTGTTCCTGTGTTGTTGTTCAATTGGAGCAAAAGTTTGCTGTGTTGCAAGTTGAAACTACAAAGGTAATTAAATCTCTTCCTTTTAGTTTAATCATTTAACAGCATGTTTGCATGACTAATTTCCTTGCCTAATTAGATTAGGAAATGTATGCTTATCTCTCTTTTTCACCAATGTACTGGTATTTGTGTTCAACCAAAATAAACTAGCAAAATCGATTGCAAATCACGTTTTCGCTGCTCAAGGGGATTCGATCTCCATCAATTGGTATCAGAGCAATGATTGTTTTATTTTGGTTGAAACAAATTTGCATTGGATAGGTGGAAATTTCATTTTGGTTTGCTGTAAAACTGTTTAGGAATTTTTTGGCCTTAGTTTCTTTTGATTTGATCAAATTAAATGTAAAGGCCCCTGTGTTTTTGGGCAATTAAGTGCATAATCAAGTCTGTAATCGAGTTGTAAGTCGTTCGGGACCAGTTTCGTGCAATTTGGATGAGTATCGAATGAGTAATTGGCGATTGAAGCTGTTGTGTTCGAAGGAAATTGTTGTTGTCGAAGCAACAGCGTTGTAACGCTACCAGCAGCGTTGCAACGTCGTTCATTAGCGTTGCAACGCTGAGGAATGGCGCCGCAACGCCGAGGCTCCCTATCGATGCAGATTTCTGTGGTCGTCGCGCGTTGCGCTACCTACCCGGCGTCGGTAGCGCTGCGAGATGAGGTGGCGTTGCAACGCTCCCATCAGCGTTGTAACGCCGTGACGCCAACCTGAAGCTGCAGATCAGTCTGGGCGGTTCGGTTCGATTTTGATATGGTTCGAGCGGTTTGAGCCCGGTTCAAGGAATTTTAGACCGATTTTGTAATAAGATTAGTGTAATTTTATTATTTTTGCACTTTAGGGGCCAAGTTATTCCGATTTTACAGCTATTTTTCTTTATAAATGTCATTTAGAATTTTTCACACCTTAGGATAAGTATGTTCATGCATTTTATTTGTATAATTGTTATGTAAATATGGTAGAAATGCATGATCTAATTTATTTTTCATAAGTGTTTATTTATAAATGTTATAATTAGATAATATGGAAAATAAATTGCATAGAGCATGAAATTACTTAGTTTAAAAAAATTGTTATTTTATTTAAGTAATTTTAGTTATTCAATTAGTTGAATAATTTTTATAATTCCAATTTGGTTTTATAATATAGTTCCTTGTCATAGGTTAATTATTAAAATTTATAAGAGTTATAAATTAAAGGGGTTTTAGAAACCATAACCTATAACAAAGAATTGCATGCAAACATAGGAACTTGGGTTAAATTAAATTAGTTTTAAATTGTTTAAAATTAATTTAGACCTAAGTTTTAATTTCTAATAGGATTAGAAGTATGTCTTACATAGTATTTTAAATAATTTAAAATATAGTAGGACTATAGAACTTTGGTTATAAGGGAACTCTACCGGTGAAGTTCTGTTTAAGGTTAGGGGTACTTAAGCTGACGGTTAACGAAACACCTCCTACCTGAGAACTGACCTGGAGCCTTAGTTGAATTAACCTTAGTCCTGTTTTATATCTAGGTAATTAAAATGTTTATTTACCTAGACATAAGGTTAAAAGACCTAGTTATAATAGTTATAATAGGCATAGACTTAGATAGATTCTTTTAGCCAGAATCTGACTAAGTTAAACCTACACCCTATCCTTAGGAGCTTCAGTGGGAGAAAATGAGATGTTTGCATCAAGTTTACTCTCACGTCCTCAAGAGTTCACCCCGTGAGTTCCATGCTCGACTACGTGGCGTCAATAGGGTGCCCCCCTACGATAGGTGTTTGCATGGTTCAATAAAAAGGTAAATGAGGGAAGTATCCATAGTAAATGGGAGCAGGACGGGTGTCAATGTATCCTACGGTCTCTTCCATTAGGTCGCACCGTGAGATTTCTATAGTTTGCCTGCTAGGTTGTCCTAGAACAGTCAATCCCTATGGAGGGCCTGACTATAGGGATCAGAACACCGTGAACTCTAGAAATGGATAGGGTCTCTTAGGTAATTTGGCAACAGTTGTATTTCTTAATAGTAGCCTGTTGGCTCGGACCTATTGGATCTGAAAATGGTAGGTGATGCAGAAAAATGTCAGGTGTCCTAAACTAATGCAACTAGGATGAGACTCTGACTCTCCTTTGACGTGCAAGTATACACGGGCGGTCAAAGCAAGTGATAAGAAAAGTATCGATCCCACGAGGACTAGTAGAATCTAAATCAATGAGTGTCCTAGAAATTTGTCTCCTATTTATTTTTGGTGCAATGCATGGGCATGCAAGTTTTTGTTAAGAATAAATGAATGCAAAAATAGGAATTCGATTGTTTTGTTGTTTGAATGAGTTAAATATAATTAAGACTAATGCAATAAATCAAAATATGTGAAAACATTAAACATAAACTAAACAAGAGAAAACTGGGGCTTTTAGATTAAGAGATAGGCTAGGGTTAAGTTGAAGTTTCATGTATAATTAGAATAACAAATATGTGGTTGATGCCTTGAATTTACCTTCACACGTGATCAAGTGAATTTTTCCAAAATCACTAAATTTTAAGACCAACAATTTCCCAATTGAGACCTAAATTACGCTCATGATTTCAAGGTTCGGTGGGTTAATTATCCCTAATTAACTCAAGATCCTAGAATGAAATTTTAATTTCCTAATTCACTACCTTTTCCAAGTTCATGAATTTAAAGAGAAGTTAAAGTGGCCAAATTTTAACCCTCATGCATCGTTGTAAACATTAAAATCTCATAAATTCAACTATGACATCAACCATTAATTTATTAAAAATTTATACATTGAAGAACAACTTAACCCGTGCCTAGGAGAATTTAGCTCATGATTGGAGTCAAATTACACATATTTAAATTCAGCATGCTTTCACTAATCAAGAGATTTATATCAAGAGAACAACACAAAACAGCCACACAATTTGTCCAAACAGTGAGCAATTTTGACTTCTAATCAGTGTAAAACAACTCAACAAAACAGTGTCAAATTTGCAAGAATAATAAGCAATAGCACTTCAAAGTAAAGAATAATTACACAACAGGTAGCTTGTTTGTTTTTGCTTCAGCAATAGCCTAGCAAAGCACCTCAACTTTGGTCTACGGCAGGGTACTTTGCTTCAAAGAAAGCGCCTCGATTGACCTCAACAACGATCTCGCAAATTGCTTCAAAGAAATGGCTTATCGGTTTGCTCTTCACGACTTACCACGTGATTGCTTCAAAGAATAGTCGGGTGACTCGGAAAATTGCTTCAAAGAATAGTCGGGTGGCTCCTCACGCAACAACGCAAAGGCCGCACAAATGCTTCAAAGAATACTTGGCCGATACTCACCAATGCGCGCAGATGCTTCAAAGAAAAGTTGGGCGATTCCTCGCACCTACGCGCACAACAACGCTCTCTCTGTCCCTCCTTCGCGATTGCTTCAAAGAATCGATGGGTCTCGCTTCTTCCGATGTCGCCGCTCGCAATTGCTACAACAATATTTTCGCGTGCCTTCTTCCGATTGCTTCAAAGAAGGAGGTAGGTTGGCTCTCTCGATGCCTCCACCGTTTTTCTCCCTCGGCTTTGTTTGTAGCAAAACGCCGAACCTCGATCTCCCCTTTGCTGCTGCTGTAGCAAAACGCCGAACCTCGCCTCCCCTCGGCTTTGCATTGTAGCAAAAAACGCCGAACCTCGATCTCCCCTCACAATTGCTTCAAAGAATCGACGGCGACCAACGTGTTCTCACCGCTCCTCTCGTTCGTCTCTCGGCCTTTGCTGTAGCAACACCCTAACTTCTTCCGCGATTGTTTCAAAGAACACAAGCACTTTCCTCTCGCAAAAACGCCTCCCTAGCTCCTCTCTTCTTTTCCTTTTATCACAAGAAGATGTTGCCCTAGTTTGATAATTACAAACACGCCATTTAGGGTATAAAGACCATTTTGCCCTTCGGATAAAATGTCTAAAATGCCCTTATGGGTTTTTGTAATTTTTTTCTTTACACATCTCCTCGCATACGTAAAATTCCTCGTATATCATTATCAATCATAAATCAAACTAAATATGTAAAAGTTAAGAAAAATCTCAAATTGCGGTCTTTAATTACTTGTTAGCTAATTTCTCCAAATTAAAGCACAAAATCATCAAAATTAATTCTTTTAGAACCTAATGCTTAAATTCAAGATTTTCAACTAACATTCATAATTTTAGGGATAAAATAACATGAAGCTCAATGAATTCTATGCAATTCAAGTTGATTAAGCACTAAAATTCTAGTAAAATAACTCTCCTATGGCGAGTTATCAGTAGGGTCACATTTACGGGATAAGTTAAGCTAGTTAACAAGTCCTTGACTAAACAAACGGTAGCTAAGGATCATTGGGACATGAGATGTTCTGGTAGTGAAGATTGGCTGAGATAGTCTCAATTCAGGGGAGGAGTGACTGACCACCCGACGGTGGCTTTTGTTCTAAACCCTTGAAGTATCATTGCAAAATTAAAGGTTTAATTTAAACACTAGGGTTCTTTAATAATTTTGCTAAATTTGATTGGTTATAATGGGCTAAAGGCATAACTAATTAAAATACTTTTGGAATTTCAGTATGTTGTCCTCAATTATAGCCTTACTGAAAAGCGAACATTTAACTGGTAAAAACTATACTACGTGGAAGTCCAACCTGAATACGATTTTTGTTGTTGACGACCTTCGGTTTGTATTGACTGAGGAATGTTCTCAAGTCCCTGCTCGAAACGCTCCTCAATCTGTTAAGGATGCGTACGACCGTTGGATCAAGGCCAATGATAAGGCCAAGGTCTACATTTTGGCTAGTATTTCTGAAGTTCTGGCCAAAAAGCACGAGGGCATGGTCTCAGCTCGTGAGATCATGAGTTCGTTGCAGAACATGTTTGGAAAACCGTCTCGATAGCTTCGGCATGAATCCCTCAAGTACGTTTATAACTCCCGTATGAAGGAGGGTAATCGGTGAGAGAACACGTTCTCGATCTGATGGTCTACTTCAACGTGGTTGAAATGAACGGTGCGGTCATAGACGAGCAAAGTCAGGTCTCGTTCATCCTGGAATCTCTTCCGAAGAGTTTCCTGCAATTTCGCATCAATGCGGTGATGAACAAGATAGAGTATAACCTGACTACTCTGCTTAATGAACTACAAACTTTCCAGTTTCTTATGAAAAATAAGGGACAGGCTGATGGAGAGGCATTACCATTCCAGAAGGTTCCAGAAAGGTTCATTCTCTGGGACTAAGTCTTATAGTTCATCTTCTGGGCTTAAGAAGTGTTAGGATTTTTGTCCTAATCTCGTGTTTGTAAATTACTATTTGAAACTAATAAAAGTTATTCTTTTCATTACTTTGTGTCTCGCAATATTTATAAACTTTTCCAATAAACTGAGCTCCAGGGTCATTGAATTTATGAGAGTACTAGAACTTGAACGGTGTGTAGTGGACACACAGGGAGGATCACGTTCGAGTTAATGACCCGAATGGTCTACAGTATATGGATAGTGTTGGAGACCTAATCCTGGATACGTTGTGGATGCGGCCCGCTTTGTATTAGATACAAACGAGGTGATCTGACTCGTTCATGTGGTTGACATGCGAGTGGGGGCATCCTGTGCAATGAGATTGTACAAGACCGGACCGTGAATTATTAGACCTACTAATGTAACACTGTTGACAGTTAGGACTAATAACTTCGTAGATGACCATTAGTGACTCGACTTGAATCCTGAGCGTGTTACGGACTCCACATCTGCGATGGGGTCCGTCCTTTGACAAGTACGGGTGAGGGTGGTCACAGTTACTCGCCCAATATGCCTATCTTCTTTGGGACAGGACCAAGTAGGGAACTGGGAACTTAACTACGCGAGATGGAATTCACTCGTTCCCGCCTTTAGGGAAACTAGAGGGATAGTTCCCTTAAGTGTTGTCTCAAGGGATTGGACAACAGCCACCCACCTTCTCACTGGCCTGAGAAGGGTGTTGTGTATGGTTGGACCATCATGATATGTTGTTCATTAGAGGAGCAATGAGAACTTAAGGAACAAGAGGTAGACACAGGGGTAAAACGGTAATTTGACCCAACCGTGTCTACGAACAACCTGTGAAGGATCGACTCATGGTTATTGGTTATATCAGTGGACACGTAATATTCTGCACTGACGGGAGTACAGCTACGGGCTTCAGTGGAGTGTTACCGTAGCTAATGAATCTTGATTAACCGGGTCAAAGAGTTTGATAGGTTAATCTCGGATCATTTGAGCCCGTCACTATAGGTCCATTAGGTCCCTCGGTTGACTCCATCTGGGTTAAAAGAAGGGTTAGAGTTTTGGTATGAAATTGAAGTGTTCAATTTCACTTAGAGGCATTTATGTCATTTATATGAGATATGAATGATATAATATATAGTTTAATGTGAATGAGATTCATAATAAACTATAGGTTAGCCTAATTGTTGAATTAGGGCTAATTGGAGAAATTAATTGAGAGAAATTAAATTGGATGTGATTCAATTTAATTAATCCACAATTATTGCAAATGTGATTTGTAATACGAGATATGAGATATCTTATATTATATGGTTATGCAAATATGATTTGCATAACCTATGGGTGTGGTAAAATGGTAATAATGTGGAGATTTTAACTTCATGATTATTCCACTATTTAAACCCTTCTTGCAAGAAGGATTGGATCTCTCACACTCTCATTTTTTTGGATTTCACCAAAGAGAAGAGTCTAAAATTCTCTCAAATTCTCCTCCCTCTCCAAGTGTTCGTGTCCAAGGAAGGAATCTTGAAGAATTGTCTACAACAAGTAAGTGTGTTCTTCTTGCTGTAATTTCTTCCTTCTTATGTATGTTTAACTTAGATCTAAGCGTTAGATCGTTTTAACAAACTTCTAGTAGCGTAATGATACCTTGACGATTCGATCGTCTTCCGCTGCGCGGGGATTTTCATTCCCTTCAATTGGTATCAGAGCCATTTCGATGGTTCTTCGTTATGCACTGTTTTTTGTTAAAATAGGTGGGTATTTTACCTTATTTCATGAGATGAATGTTGGTTTGCGAATTTGGATGTTTTCGGTTTTGGCATTTTAGATTTACATTTTTATGTTGATGAGATCAATGTCAAGGCCCGTTGTTTTGGGGCATTTTGTTGTAAATCGAGTCTGTAAGTCTTAGTCGTTCGTGGCAAGTGTTGCTGTGAAGAAATCGGAGCGGAAACGGGCGAAAATCGATGAAGAACAGCAAAGGAGTTTGTTGTTCAGTCGATGGCGTTGAGACGCTGTTCATCGGCGTCTCAACGCTATCCTCGTCGGCGTTGGCTTGGCTGCAGAGCAGCGTTGCAACGCCACGGCGTGGAGCACACTGATCTCAACGCTGGACGCGGCAGCGTTGCAACGCCGCACGCGTAGTGGGCAGTTCGCGATAAGTTACAAGACGTGGGTGGTTAATTCATACAAAGTGGGGTAGTGTCTACGAACAACCTGTGAAGGATCGACTCATGGTTATTGGTTATATCAGTGGACACGTAATATTCTGCACTGACGGGAGTACAGCTACGGGCTTTAGTGGAGTATTACCGTAGCTAATGAATGTTAATTAACTGGGTCAAAGAGTTTGATAGGTTAATCTCGGATCATCGGAGCCCGTCACTATAGGTCCATTAGGTCCCTCGGTGTGCTCCATCTGGGTTAAAAGAAGGGTTAGAGTTTTGGTATGAAATTGAAGTGTTCAATTTCACTTAGAGGCATTTATGTCATTTATATGAGATATGAATGATATAATATATAATTTAATGTGAATGAGATGAAGGGAATCGAAGTCCCGCAGCGGAAGCGATTGCGAATCGCGCGCTCTTGATTTAGTTACAACGATAAATTCAAGAACAAATATAACTAGATTAAGCATGTAAAACAAAATGGGCAGCAAGATAATTACCTTTGAAAACCTTTCTTCGAGTGCTCCAGTCTCCCACGATCAAGATCTCAGCAATAGGAACTCCAACGTACGAAGACACGACCACCGGATCTTCTCCGTTGTTCTCTAGGTGAGGGAGGAAGGTGAGTTCCCTTTAGGAGAGGTGAGGTATTTTGAGAGAGATGTGTGCTTTGGAACTCTTCCAACAACACAACAAGAGAGAGCTTGTAATTCCTTAACTTGAGCTTGCATCTCATGCAACCATATATATAGAGAAATAGGATGGAAATGTCCATCCTACCCCTCCTTTAATCTCTCTTTAGTATATAGTTTATATATGAATCTAATTCACATTAAAACTATATATTATATCAATTATATCATATATAATTGATATAACACCTCATGTATGAAACTGAACACTTCAATTTCACTCCTAACTTTATACCCTCAATATTACCATGTTGAGCCAACGGAGGGATGTAATGGACCTACAGTTCATGAGCTCCAATGATGTGAGATTAACTGATCAAACTCTTTGATCCAGTTAATCAATATTCATTAACTACAAGTCACTCCACTATAGACTTGTAGTTGCACTCTCCTCACTGTAGATATCATTGTGTCCACTGATATAGTCATTACCCATGAGTCGACCCTTCATAGGTTGTTCGTAATCACAGCTAGGTAAAATTATTGTTTTACTCCTGTGATTACCTCTTTGCTTCTTAAGCACCACTGATCCTCTAATGAACAACAAGTCTAAGGTCCTACCTTAGACTCATACCCTCATAGAGGGCGGGGCCCCGTTGTTCAAGACACGAGTCGGTTCTTGAAAACAACCTATCTAATTCCTTAGTGTAGGAATGAGTGAATTCCATCTTGCACAGTTAAGTTCCCAGCTACCTACGAGGTTCTGTCCCTGAGAAGGTAGGCTAATTGAGTCGGCTACAAGCCACTCTCACCCATACTAGTCTAAGGACAAACCCCTATAAGCAGGAGTTCTTAACTTGCTCAGGATCCAGGTCGAGTCACTAATGACCATCTATAAACTACTAGTCTTATCTTGTTAACGGTGTTACACTGGTTAGACTAATAATTTGCGACCCAGTCTTGTATGAACTCTTCATACAGGATACCCCCACCCGCATGCCAACTACATGAATGAGTTGGATTACCTCATTTGTACTAATTACAAAGTGAGTCGCATCCATGGTGTTTCCAGAATGAGGTTTCCAACCTTATTCTTATACCATAAACTATTTAGGTTATATGCTTGAACTCAACCCAAATAGTGTCCACTACACTGATGTTCAAGATAAAAGTTATAACCTTGGAGGTTAGTTTATTTAATTGATCAAAATTACACAAGTTTAGGGCATAAATCCCAACATGAGATTCATAATAAACTATAGGTTAGCCTAATTATTGAATTAGGGCTAATTGGAGAAATTAATTGAGAGAAATTAAATTGGATGTGATTCAATTTAATTAATCCACAATTATTGCAAGTGATTTGCAATACGAGATATGAGATATCTTATATTATATGGTTATGCAAATATGATTTGCATAACCTATGGTTGTGGTAAAATGATAATAATGTGGAGATTTTAACTCCATTATTATTCCACTATTTAAACCCTTCTTGCAAGAAGGATTGGATCTCTCACACTCTCATTTTTTTGGATTTCACCAAAAAGAAGAGTCTAAAATTCTCTCAAATTCTCCTCCCTCTCCAAAACCAAAAAGTCCCACAACTTTCCTTCTTCCAAAGGAAGAACAACCGAGAAGGCCGTATGTGGTGTTTGGGTTTCGTTCGAGAGAAGCGTTCGTTGAGATCGAGTAGCACGAAGTGTTCGTGTCCAAGGAAGGAATCTTGAAGAATTGTCTACAACAAGTAAGTGTGTTCTTCTTGTTGTAATTTCTTCCTTCTTATATATGCTTAACTTAGATCTAAGCGTTAGATCGTTTTAACAAACTTCTAGTAGCGTAATGATACCTTGACGATTCAATCGTCTTCTGTTGCGCGGGGATTTTCATTCCCTTCAAGAAGACCCAAAAGAAGAAGTTAGGAGGGAAAGGAAAGGCACCTGCTGCTGATAAGGGCAAGGGAAAAGCCAAGGTTGCAGACAAAGGAAAGTGTTTCCACTGCAACATGGACGGGCACTAGAAGCGAAACTGCCCAAAGTACCTTGCTGAGCTCAAAGAGAAGAAAGGTAAATCCGATTTACTTATTCTTGAAACTCGTTTAGTGAAAAATAATGATTTTACCTGGATACTTGATTCAGGAGCAACTAATCACGTTTGCTCTTCTTTTCAGGAAACTAGTTCCTTCAAGGAGCTCGAAGAGGGTGAGATGATGCTTAGGGTCGGAACGGGAGACGTCGTCTCAACTCGTGCAGTGGGAGATGCCAAGCTATTTTTTAGAGATAGATTTATCTTTTTAGGAAATCTGTATATAATTCCCAAGATTAAGAGTAACTTAATTTCTATCTCTTGTTTAATTGAACTTGGTTATTGTATTACTTTTTCTTTTAATGAAGCGTTCATTTTAAAGAAAGGTGTCAATATTTGTTCTACTAAGTTAGAAAACGGCTTGTATGTACTTAAATTGAATCAAACAAAGGAGATTTTAAATTCTGAGATGTTAAAAACTGCTAAAACTCAAAGTAAAAGGCAAAGAATTTCTCATAATAATACCTATCTTTGGCATCTTAGACTTGGTCATATAAATCTAAACCGGATTGAGAGACTCTCTAAGAATGGACTTTTAAACAAGTTAGAAGATGATTCTTTACCTCCTTGCGAATCTTGCTTGGAATGTAAAATGACTAAGCGACCTTTTACTGGAAAAGGTTATAGAGCCATAGAACCCTTAGAACTTATACAGTCGAATCTTTGTGGTTCGGTGAATGTTAAAGCTCGAGGAGGGTACAAATATTTCATATCTTTCATAGATGATTATTCGAGGTATAGTTATCTATACCTAATGCATTATAAGTCAGAGGCTCTTGAAAAGTTCAAAGAGTATAAGGCTGAAGTAGAGAATGCGTTAGGGAAAACCATTAAGACACTTCGATCCAATCGAGGTGGAGAGTATATGGATTTTAGATTCCAAGACTATTTGATAGAACATTGAATTAAATCTCAACTCTCAACACCTAATACACCACAACAAAATGGTGTGTCAGAAAGGTGAAATAGAACCTTGTTGGACATGGTATGATCTATGATGGGCTATGCTCAATTGTCTGCCTCGTTTTAGGGATACGCAGTAGAGACTGCAGTTCAAATCTTGAACGTTGTTCCATCAAAGAGTGTTTCAGAAACACGTTTTGAATTGTGGAAGGGGCGTAAACCTAGTTTACAACACTTCAGGATTTGGGGTTGTCCGACAAACGTGCTTGTGACAAACCCAAAGAAACTGAAACCTCATTCAAGATTATGCCAATTTGTAAGCTATCCCAAAGAAACGAGAGGTGGTCTTTTCTACGACCCACAAGAAAATAAGGTGATTGTATTGACAAACGCCACTTTCTTGGAGGAAGATCACATGAGGAACCATAAACCACGTAGTAAACTAGTACTAAATGAAGCTACAACTGAACCAACAAGAGTTGTTGTCATGTTGGACCTTCATCAAGAGTTGATGAAGAAGCCAGCACATCAAGTTAGTCTCGTCCTTCTCAATGGAGTCAATGTACTTCAATTCAGTATGGGAACTTGTAGACCAACCTGAAGGGGTAAGACCCATAGGGTGCAAATGGATCTACAAAAGAAAGAGAGATGCAGCCGAAAAGGTACAAACCTTTAAGGCTAGACTTGTAGCAAAGGGTTTTACCCAAAGGGAAGGGGTTGACTATGAGGAAACTTTTTCTCCTGTTGCTATGCTTAAGTCTATCAGGATACTCTTGTCCATAGCCGCATTTTATGATTATGAGATTTGGCAAATGGACGTCAAGACTGCCTTTTTGAATGGTAATCTTGACGAGAGCATCTATATGTCTCAGTCCGAAGGGTTCATAACCCAAGGTCAGGAGTAAAAAGTTTGCAAACTCAATCGATCCATTTATGGATTGAAACAAGCATCCAGATCTTGGAACATAAGATTTGATACTGCGATCAAGTCTTATGGCTTTGAACAAAACGTTGATGAGCCTTGTGTTTACAAGAGGATCATCAATGGCAAAGTAGCTTTCTTAGTACTTTATGTGGATGATATCCTACTCATTGGGAATGTAGTAGGATACCTTACTGACATAAAGAATTGGCCGGCAACCCAATTCCAAATGAAAGATTTGGGAGAGGCGCAATATGTTCTTGGGATTCATATTTTTAAGAATCGCAAGAACAGAATGCTAGCTCTGTCTCAAGCATCTTATATCGACAAAATGTTGGCCAGATATTCGATGCAGAATTCCAAGAGGAGCTTATTACCCTTCAGGCATGGAGTTCATCTGTCTAAGGAACAGTGTCCTAACACACCTCAAGAGGTTGAGGATATGAGACGTATTCCCTATGCCTCTGCAGTAGGTAGCTTAATGTATGTTGTGTTGTGCACGAGGCCAGACATTTGCAATGCAGTAGGAATAGTCAGTAGGTATCAATCCAATCCAGTGTTAGACCACTGGACCGCAGTTAAAAACATCCTCAAGTATCTTAGGAGAACGAGTGACTATACGCTTGTGTATGGGATTAAGGATTTGATCCTTATTGGATACACTGATTCTGATTTTCAGACCGATAAGGATTCTAGGAAATCCACATCGGGATCAGTTTTCACCCTTAACGGGGGAGCTATAATATGGTGAAGCATCAAGCAAGGATGCATCGCCGACTCCATGATGGAGGTTGAGTATGTCGTTGCTTGAGAAGCAGCTAAATAGGTTGTTTGGCTAAGGAAATTCCTTACTGATCTGGAAGTTGTTCCAACTATGGAATTTCCCATCACCTTATACTGTGACAACAGTGGTGCGGTAGCCAATTTGAAGGAACCTCGCAGCCATAAGTGAGGCAAGCACATCGAGAGGAAGTATCACCTGATACGAGAAATAGTGCAATGAGGAGATGGTTGTAAACCCGAGATCTCTCTTTAAAATTTCCTTAGAAAAAAAAAACAAAAGGAAAGAAGAAAGGAAATGCTTATTATACTTGGTTTTCTTTGTTTAAAAAAAAAAAGAAGAAAAGAAAGAGGAAGAAAGAGATTAAGAAAGGAATAAAAAAAAAATGTTAAAGGGTAAAAGACAAACTACTTCACCGCCAAGTCTTTAATTATTTAACCCACCCTTTTTCTCCATTTCCTTCTCATTTTATCAAGTTAAAACAGAGGGCTTCGTGGGAGAGAACTGAAGGAAGAAGAAGGAAAGAGGGTTTTGGTTTGAAGCTGAAGAAGAAAGGGAGAAAGCTCAATCCAACCTCCCATGGCAGCAAGGTGAACATTTCTCCCCAGTTCTGATATTTTCATCATTTCGAGCTCAAGAAGAAGAGGTAAGAGTTGAGGTTTGATTTTCTTAAAAGTTAATTCATTTTTTAACAAAATCGTGAAGAAACCTCGAGCAAATCCTTAATCTAAGTTACTGATTAGTGAAGAGAAAGGCAGAGAAGAGAATTTGCTGTCAAATCCGAGAAACATCTGGTTTTTGGGTCGTGCTCATCAGTAAGATTCGAACCAGAATCTGTAATAGGTATGGTTGGAAAGTTTATTCCATTTCCTACAATTTTCATGAAGAACTCGTGAGTAGAAAACGACTAGAAGATGTTTTAAATTTCAGGTCAAGTTTGAAGTGTAGCAGGGAAACGAATCTGGAAATAGGAGAAGTTTTTTTTAGGGAAGAAGTGTTCGAGGTATTTTTGAACAAATCCGTTAGGTATTTCAATTTCATTTCTTCCGATGAGTTCTAGAGGGTTCAAAAAGGAAGAGTTTGGTATAAAGTACATCCTTTTTGGCTGAGTAATGAAGAAGTTATGATTGTGTGAAATCGGGGCATGAAATCTATAAAGTGCTGGAAAATTGATAGAATGGTTTTTGTGATTTTAAGATTGAAATTCATGAGCTCGAGGTTCTAATACTTGGATTTGGTTTGTTTGACAGGCCAAGAGGAAATAGGTCGAGTGTACGGGCCAAGGTTCTAGATCTAACGCTATGAGTGACAAAACAAACCTCGAAAACGGTTTATATGCTTGTATTATGCTTATGAAAATGCAAGGTTTTGTTAGAACGAAATGGTTTCAATGCTTATTGTTTTCCTTTGAATACATGTTTATGAGTATTCATGTTTTCCTAGAAATGGTTTCAAGTAATCGTTGTGAGCCTAGATTTCCCGATGGAATTTATATGTGAGCATATGTTTATTGATTTCCAAAATTTACTGAAAATGTTAAGATTTCAAGCAAGCATGTACTAGCAAGTATTATTTAAAGATTTCCAGTTTTATGAACAAGTTGAGTAAGCTTGAGTTTTACGAAAGGAAAGATAAGCAGGCATGTTTAAGTATTTTATTGTATTTTTTTTAGACTTGAATGAGTAAATGGTTGAGATATTGAGCTCGAGGCTATATAGTATCGTGTGCACACAGGTCATTTTCTGTTGTCGACGTTGAGTGTACTCTGTGACAACAATGTTGTCATGAGTGTTGGGCGAGCCCCACTACAACAAAGACGGTGGGAATGTTGGGCAGGGCCCACTACATCGTAGAGTAAACGTTGGTTGTACTGGGTGTGCCCTACACAACGTGGATTGTCATATGATTTTATAAGGGTTAATATTATGTATATGTCTTACGAGATTTTAACGACATACTTGCTGGTTTTCTGAAAGCTATTATGATTACACGTTTATATTTATTGCTTGATTACAGATGCATATGCTCATAGATGGTCAGGTGATATGATTTACGAGTTATTAAATTTTAAACTCAGTCACTCACTGAGCTTCATAGCTCATACTTTCAGTGGTCTAAACTTTTCAGGTAGAGATCGAGCTCCTGGTGCCTGACATCCTGCTATAGTCTGCTGAAAGCTCCACGAGTTTTATATTTTGTACGTGGGTGGTGTTGTATAGCAAGCCCATATGTGTTGTAGTTAAGTTTGAGGGGACTATGTAGTTATAGTTATGTGTGCATTAGAAGTTGTGGTTGTGTAAACAATCCTTTGGCATGTTTTTGGTTCTGATGCTCTAGCTCGTTTTAGTTTTCAAGAGAGACTTAAGAAGAGTTTCTCCTTACGTATGTTTAGTAGTTTCCAAGTTTTCGTTGTGTTATGTTAAAAGTGTTCCATATGCAAGTATAGTATGTTTATCAGGTAAAACAGGGTCAACATGTATTGTTAAGAGGTAAACAATGTATGTTTGCTTCACACCGTCTTCCGGGCTAAGTTAGCATGTAGTACGGGAGGGGGTGTGGCAACTTGGTATCAGAGCCAGGTTGCTCCATGGGGAATGAGATAGAGCAAGTTAGCTCTAAGAAGAAACTAAGGAGTAATAGCAAGTTATTGAGTTTGTTCAGAAAGAACTAGTAGAGTATGGCCCAGGTAAGAGTAAAATTAAGTCCAGTTAGGGCTAAAATGTGAATAGAAATTTAGTATTGTGTATTTCAGTTAAGTATCCAAAGTATGTCTAATATGTTGATATGTTATAAGAGGCATGCCACCACGTACTAGCAGACTACGCAGGAAGGATCAGGGCGGGACGCAGGATCCTACCCAAGGCCAAACTGAGAAGGGATCTAGTGCCCCGAGAGTCCAGACTGAGGCCAGAAATGAGCAGCATGCTAGTTCCTCACCAGAGGTAGGTAGGCCAGAGAGAGCAGGGCCAAGTGATCCATAGAAGTCATATGGAATAGAACGTCTGAAGAAACTAGGAGCCACAGTGTTCGAGGGTTCCACAGATCCAGCTGACGCCGAGGTTTGGTTGAATATGCTTGAAAAATGTTTTGATGTGATGAGTTGCCCTGAGAAGTGGAAAGTCAAGTTGGCCACATTCCTGCTAGAGAAGGAAGTAGAGGGATGGTGGAAGTCAATATTAACTAGGCGCAGTGATGCACGTACTCTAGATTGGAAAACTTTCAGAAGCATATTCGAGGACAAGTATTACCCTAGCACGTACCGTGAGGCGAAGAGGGATGAATTTTTAGAATTGAAGCAAGGGTCACTTTCAGTGACTAAGTACGAGAGAAAGTATACTGAGTTGTCGCGGTATGTTGATGTGATTGTGGCATCTGAGAGTGACAGGTGTCGAAGATTTGAAAGAGGATTACGTCCTGAGATACGTATCCTAGTCACAACCATTTCTAAGTGGACTGATTTTTTTCAGCTGGTAGAGACTACTCTACGTGTTGAGCAGAGTATAGCAGAGGCGCAATCAGTAGTGGAGCCTACTCGTGGGCCTTCAATAACGAGCAGTTTTCGGAGTCGTGAGCAGCGAAGATTCACACTTGTTGTGAATGTTTCAAGTCATCAAAACTTTAAGAATCGAGCTGATGGCCAGGCATCGAGGCAGATGAATGAGGGTG
Organism: Trichosanthes cucumerina; assembly: GCA_036507285.1. Classification (NCBI taxonomy): domain Eukaryota; kingdom Viridiplantae; phylum Streptophyta; class Magnoliopsida; order Cucurbitales; family Cucurbitaceae; genus Trichosanthes; species Trichosanthes cucumerina. The sequence goes on along the minus strand of CM071835.1, from coordinate 75,832,064 downwards.
GTTCCTATCAGAGGCAGAGTCAAAGAGCACCTAGTCAACCTGCTAGATCCGCAGCAGGACCACAGACAGTGCAAGAGTCTGTTGCCAGTGTAGCAAGGAGAACACCTTGTGCAAATTGTGGCAAGAATCATCGAGGTCACTGTCTTGTTGGTGTTGATGTGTGTTACCAATGTGGACAACCAGGGCATTTCAAGAGGGATTGTCCACAGCTGAGAGTAACCGCGCAGAGGGACCAGGGAGTTGGGTCCCAGAAAGTTGATCAGCCGAGAGTTCCAGTAGCTGCAGGAGAGGGCACCAGCGCTGCTAGACAGAAGGGAGTTGTAGGAAGACGTAGACAACAGGGAAAGGTCTACGCTATGACTCAACAAGAAGAGGACGATGCACCAGATGTGATTACTGGTACGATTTCTATTTGTAATGAACCTGCACGTGTTTTAATAGATCCAGGTGCTACACATTCCTTTGTTTCCAGCATATTCCTAACTAAGCTGAATAGAAAGCTGGAGCCTTTATTTGAGAGGTTAGTTATATACACTCTAGTTGGTGATACTTTACTAGTCGATGCAGTGTTGCGGGATTGTGAGGTCTTAGTAGAAGGTCTTAATATATTAGTGGATCTTCTTCCACTAGAGTTGCAGGTGTTAGATGCAGTCTTGGGGATGGACTTCTTATTTACTCATTATGCTTCCATGGATTGCCATAGGAAGGAAGTCGTTTTTAGGAAACCAAGGTTGGTTGAAGTTATTTTCAGGGGTGAAAGGAAGATTATCCCTACGAGTTTGATTTCAGCATTAAAAGCTGAAAAGTTGTTGAGGAAAGGTTGCACAGCGTTTCTTGCACACGTAGTGGAAGTGCAGGAGGAAAAGCTAAAACCAGCAAATGTTCATGTTGTGAATGAATTTCTTGATATTTTTCCAGCAGATCTGTCAGGGTTGCCACCTGATAGAGAAGTTGAGTTCACTATTGAATTGCTACCAGGAACAACACCTATTTCGCAAGCGCCGTATAGAATGGCTCCAAGTGAGCTCGTGGAGTCAAGATGCGATTACAAGAACTAGTTGATAAGGGATACATCAGACCTAGTGTATCGCCTTGGGGAGCTCCAGTGTTATTTGTGAAGAAGAAAGATGGTACCCTTAGATTATGCATTGATTTTAGACAGTTAAACAAGGTCACGATACGTAATAAGTATCCTTTACCCAGAATAGATGACTTGTTTGACCAGTTAAGAGGAGCATCAATGTTTTCTAAGATTGATTTAAGATCAGGATACAATCAGTTAAAGGTAAGGGAATATGATATTCCTAAGACAACATTCAGAACGAGGTACAGGCACTATGAGTTTTTAGTAATGTCATTCGATTTAACAAATGCACCAGCAGTTTTCATGGACCTCATGAACAGGATTTTCCACCAGTATTTGGATCAGTTTGTGATAGTATTCATTGATGACATACTAGTTTATTCGGTTGACAGGAGAGCCCATGAGGAACATCTGAGGATTATTCTACAAACACTACGTGATAAACAGTTGTATACTAAATTCACCAAATGTGAGTTCTGTTGAATCGGGTAGTGTTTTTAGGGCATGTTGTTTCAGCAAATGGAGTTAGTGTGGATCCGCATAAAGTGGAAGTTGTAGTCAACTGGGAGAGTTGGTACTAGTGTGACAGAGGTACGTAGTTTCCTAGGCTTGGCAGGATACTATAGACGGTTTATTGAGGATTTCTCACGATTAGCATTACCCTTAACAACTTTGACAAGAAAGAATGCTAAGTTTGAATGGTCAGATAAGTGTGAACAGAGTTTTCAGGAGCTGAAAACAAGATTTGTGACAGCATCTATTCTAACACTTCCTGTAACGGGAAAAGAGTATGTGATTTACTGTGATGCTTCGAGGCAAGGATTAGGGTGTGTGCTCATGCAAGAAGGAAAAGTAATAGCTTATGCGTCAAGGCAATTGAAAAAGCACGAGTGTAATTACCCTACCCACGATCTTGAACTAGCAGCAGTTGTTTTAGCATTGAAGATCTGGAGACATTACTTGTTTAATGAGAGGTGTCACATTTATACAGATTATAAGAGTCTGAAATATATCTTTGATCAGAGGGAGTTGAATATGAGACAGAGAAGATGGTTAGAACTGATTAAAGATTATGATTGTTCCATAAAATACCATCCAGGTAAGGCGAACGTGGTAGCAGATGCATTAAGCAGGAAGTCAAGACTTCCTAAGGGCGCCTTGTGCGGTATTCGAGCAACTTTTTTTAAGTACTCTAAGGGATTCTAAGGAAGTTGTGACTGCAGAGAATTCAGGAGGCCTTTTAGCTCAATTCCAGGTCAGGACTTCGCTCGTAGCAGAGATTGCGAGAAGACAACCAGAGGATAGTAACTTGCAGAAAATGTTTGGAATGTCCAAACAGAGCCCAGAAGCATAATTTAAAATGAGATCAGACGGAGCCATAGAGAGGCAGGGAAGACTATACGTTCCAAGTTTTAGTGAGCTTAAAGATGCTATTTTAGAGGAAGCTCACAGTTCAGCTTACGCTATGCATCCAGGAAGCACCAAGATGTACAAAACATTGAAGTGGACTTATTGGTGGCCTGGGATGAAGCGGGAGATCGCTGACTATGTTGATAGATGTTTGATCTGTCAACAGGTTAAACCAGTTAGACAGAGGCCAGGAGAACTCCTTAACCCACTGCCAGTTCCAGAATGGAAATGGGAGCATATCTCTATGGATTTTCTGTTTGGATTACCACGTACTTCAAGTGGACATGATGGTATTTGGGTAATAGTTGATAGACTCACTAAGACAACACGGTTTATACCGATTAAAGCGACGTTAACACTTGATCAGCTTGCTAAGCTATACGTCGACAGAATTGTGAGTCAATACGGAGTGCCAGTGTCCATAGTTTCAAATAGGGACCCGAGATTTACTTCTAAGTTTTGGCCTAGCTTACAGAAAGCTATGGGGACGAACCTGAATTTTAGTACAGCATTCCACCCTCAGACAAATGGTCAGTCAAAAAGGACCATCTAGACCTTAGAGGACATGTTGAGACCATGTGTCCTTCAATTTAAGGGAAGTTGGGATACACACCTATCACTTATAGAATTCGCTTACAATAACAGCTATCAGTCGAGTATTGGCATGGCACCATTTGAAGCTTTGTATGGAAGACCGTGTAGAATGCCTATATGTTGGAACGAAGTAGGAGAGCGAAAGCTAATCGGTTCTGAGTTGGTACAAGTTACTACGGACAATATTAAGGTAATTAGGGGGAATTTGAAGGTAGTACAAGATCGTCAGAAGAGTTACGCAGATAAGCGACGAAAGGACTTAGAATTCCAGGTCGGAGATCAAGTTTTCTTGAAGTTATCTCCGTGGAGAGGTGTCCTTCGCTTTGGCAATAAAGGTAAGTTGAGTCCTAGGTATATTGGTCCTTATAAGATAGTGGAACGTGTTGGGTCGGCAGCCTACAGACTGGAGTTGCCAGCAGAACTATCTCAAGTACATGATATTTTTCATCTATCCATGTTGAGGAAGTATATTCCAGATCCGACACATGTGTTGCAAGCACAACTAGTTGAGATGAAAGAAGACATGAGTTATATAGAGGATGCAGTTCAAATCCTCGACCGAAAAGAACAAGTTTTGAGAAACAAGACGATTCCACTCGTTAAGGTTCATTGGAGACATCACGGATTGGAGGAGGCAACCTGGGAGTTAGAGGACCAAATGAAGAAGAAGTATCCGACGAACTTCACTTAAGGACAAAATTTTGAGGACGAAATTTCTTAAGGGGGAGGTAAGTTGTAAACCTGAGATCTCTCTTTGAAATTTTCTTAGAAAAAAAAAACAAAAGAAAAGAAGAAAGGAAATGCTTATTATACTTGGTTTGCTTTTAAAAAAAAAAGAAGAAAAGAAAAAGGAAGAAAGAGATTAAGAAAGGAATAAAAAAAAAAGAAAATGTTAAAGGGTAAAAGACAAACTACTTCACCGCCAAGTCTTTAATTCTTTAACCCACCCTTTTTCTCCATTTCCTTCTCATTTTATCAAGTTAAAACAGAGGGCTTCGTGGGAGAGAACTGAAGGAAGAAGAAGGAAAGAGGGTCTTGGTTTGAAGCTGAAGAAGAAAGGGAGAAAGCTCAATCCAACCTCCCATGGCAGCAAGGTGAACATTTCTGCCCTGTTCTGATATTTTGATCATTTCGAGCTCAACAAGAAGAGGTAAGAGTTGAGGTTTGATTTTCTTGAAATTTAATTCATTTTTGAACAAAATTCGTGAAGGAAGCTCGAGCAAATTCCTAATCTAAGTTACTGATTTGTAAAGATAAAGACAGAGAAGAGAATTTGTTGTCAAATCCGAGAAACCTTTGGTTTTTGGATCGTGATGATCAGTAGGATTCAAACCAAAATCTGTAATAGGTATGGTTGGAAAGCTTATTCCATTTCCTTCAACTTTCATGAAGAACTCGTTAGTAGAAAACGACTGGACGATGTTTTAAATTTCAGGTCAAGTTTGGGGTGTAGCAGGGAAACAAATCTGGAAATAGCAAAAGTTTGTTTTAGGGAAGAAGATTTCGAGGTATTTTTGAACAAATCCATTAGGAATTTCAATTTCAATTCTTTAGATGATTTCTAGAGGGTTCACAAAGGAAGAGTTTGATATAAAGTACATCCTTTTTGGCTGAGTAATGAAGAAGTTATGATTGTGTAAATCAGGGCATGAAATCTATAAAGTGCTGGAAAATTGATAGAATGGTTTTTGTGATTTTAAGATTGAAATTCATGAGCTCAAGGTTCTAATACTTGGATTTGGTTTGTTTGACAGGCCAAGAGGAAATAGGTCGAGTGTACGGGGCAAGGTTCTAGATCTAACGTTGTGGGTGACAAAACAAACCTCGAAAACGGTTTAATGCTTGTATTATGCTTATGAAAATGCAAGGTTTTGTAAGAACGAAATGGTTTCAATGCTTATTGTTTTCCTTTGAACACATGTTTATGAGTATTCATGTTTTCCTAGAAATGGTTTCAAGTACTCGTTGTGAGCCTAGATTTCCTAATGGAATTTATATGTGAGCATATGTTTATTGATTTCCAAAATTTAGTGAAAATGTTAAGATTTCAAGCAAGCATGTACTAGCAAGTATTATTTAAAGATTTCCAGTATTATGAACAACCTGAGTAAGCTTGAGTTTTACGAAAGGAAAGATAAGCAGGCATGTTTTAGTATTTTATTGTATTTTTCTGAGACTTGAATGAGTAAATGGTTGAGATATTGAGCCCGAGGCTATATAGTACCGTGTGCACACAGGTCCTTTTCTGTTGTCGACGTTGAGTGTACTCCGTGACAACAATGTTGTCGTGAGTGTTGGGCGAGCCCCACTACGACAAAGACGATGGGAGTGTTGGGTGGGCCCCACTACATCGTAGAGTAAACGTTGGTTGTACTGGGCGTGCCCTACACAACGTGGATTGTTATATGTTTTTATAAGAGTTAATATTATGTATATGTCTTACGAGATTTTAACGACATACTTGCTGCTTTTCTGAAAGCTATTATGATTACACGTTTATATTTATTGCTTGATTACAGATGCATATGCTCATAGATGGTCAAGTGATATGATTTACGAGTTATTAAATTTTAAACTTAGTCACTCACTGAGCTTCATAGCTCATACTTTCAGTGTTCTAAACTTTTCAGGTAGAGATCGAGCTCCTAGTGCCTAACATCCTTCTATAGTCTGCTGAAAGCTCCACGAGTTTGATATTTTGTACGTGGGTGGTGTTGTATAGCAAGTCCATATGTGTTGTAGTTAAGTTTGAGGGGACTATGTAGTTATAGTTATGTGTGCATTAGAAGTTGTGGTTGTGTAAACAATGGTTTGGTCTGTTTTTGGTTCTGATGTTCTTGCCCGTTTTAGTTTTCAAGAGAGACTTAAGAAGAGTTTCTCCTTACGTATGTTTAGTAGTTGCCAAGTTTCCGTTGTGTTATGTTTAAAGTGTTCCATATGCAAGTATATTATGTTTATCAGGTAAAACGGGGTCAACAGGTATTGTTAAGAGGTAAACAATGTCTGTTGGCTTCACGCCGTCTTTCGGTCTAAGTTAGCAGGTAGTACCGGAGGGGGTGTGACATGTGACAGTCACGAAGATCGCTTCGGAGGACAACATTGTTGATCCGTTTACAAAGACTCTCACAGCTAAAGTGTTCGAGGGTCATCTGGAAAGTCTAGGTCTACGAGATATGTACATAGGCTAATCTAGGGCAAGTGGGAGATATGTAATGGGGTATATGGATGCACTAGTTTATTGTATTTGTATCTATGTAACCACTGTTTTAGATTGTAATGTACCCCAATAGAGTTTTAGTTCAAGTGGGAGTTTGTTGGGTTTGTGCCCTAAAACTCGTAGTTTGTAATTATGTTCTAATTATTGTAATAAAGTGTTATTATTTCAATAAAAAGTTATTGTTCGTTATTTATGATATTGCCCCTATTTTAACCAGAAATCCAATAAACTAAACATCCAAGGTTGTAAAATGTATCTTTAACTGAATGTAGTGTACATATAAAATATCTCGGTTCGAGATACAACCTAAAGGGTCTATAGTAAGGGGATAGGGTTTGGGTACCTTACCCTGGTAAAACTATGGATGTGGCCCACTTTGTACATGATACAAACACTGTGATCCTAACGTGTTCGTGTAAATGACATGTGAGTGGGGATATCCTATGTAATGAGATTACATAAGACCGGACCGCGAAATAGTAACCAATAGATGCAACTCCGTTGACTAGCTAGGTTTCTATTTAACTAGGATGACCTAGGCAACTTGATCTCAATCCTGAGCAAGTTACGAACTCCTGTTTGCGAGGGATTGTCCTTTGACTAGTATGGGTGAGAGTGGCGGATTCGGCTCAAATACGCGCCTACCTTCTTGGGGACAAGATCAAGTGAGCAGCTGGGGACTTAGCCTAGCAAGATGGAATTCACTCCTTCCCGCCTACTAGGGTAAGTAGATGAATATTCCCTTAAGTGGTGTCTCCGGGACTTGAACAAAGGGCCCGACCCTCTCATTGGCCCGAGAGGGACTTCTGTTTGTTGGTAGGACCACAAACTTTATTGTTCACTAGAGGAGCACTGGTACTTAAGGTACAACATGTAACCCAAGGGTAAAATGGTAATTCGACCCAGCTTGTGTTACGAACATTCGTGAAGGATTGACTTATTGTTATTGGTAAATATCCGTGGACACAGAAATATATCTGCAGTGAGAAGAGTGCAGTTGCGGGACTTTAGTGGAGTGTTCCCGTAGTTAACGAATGTTGATTAGGAGGTTAATGAGATTAACCGAGTAATCTCGTATCGTTGGAGCTTCTGATCTGTAGGTCCATTAGGTCCACCTTCTAGCTCTTAAAGGGTTCTTAGATCGTTTGAATTTGAACTGTTCAAATTCATTAGGGAATAAATGTAATGTATACAGATACGATATAATATAAAGTTTTGGAATTTTATATTATAAATTTAATGTGAATATGATTCATATTAAATTATATGAGAGAATTAAATATTTGAAAGAGTTCAAATATTAATTTAAATATGAATATGATTCATATTTAAAACTATAGGTTAAAATTTAATGTGCATGAGATGTGCATTAAAACTATAGGTTAGAAGAGCAATACATTAAATATGATTTGATCTTAATTAAATATATGATATTTAAAGATTAATTAAATATATTATATTTAATTAAATGATTAATTAAATTTGATTTAATTAATTATTAATTAATTAATTTATGGGAACGTGTCAGGAGGACACGTTCCCCTCTTCTCCACTTACTCCCTATCGATAGGGAGTGGGAGAAGAGTTTCTCTTCGTAAATCCTCTCAAACGAGAAGTTTTTGGTTGATCGATGCATTGTTGTGCAATTTGTGAAATTGCCAAAAGAAAATTCTCTCTCAAATTCCCCTCATCTCTCAAGCTGTTTGCTCCTTCCCAAAAAGGAGAGATCTAAGTGGAACTCAGAGTCTTAGGAGGTTTTCCTGTTGGTGGTGTTCTGTAGAAAGAAAAGATCAAAGAAGTGTTCCTGTGTTGTTTTGCAATTGGAGCAAAAGGTTTTTGTGTTGCAAGTTAAAACTACAAAGGTAATTAAATCTCTTCCTTTTAGTTTAATCATTTAACAGCATGTTTGCATTACTAATTTCCTTGGCTAATTAGATTAGGAAATGTATGCTTATCTCTGTTTTTCATCAATGTACCGGTATTCGTGTTCAACCAAAATAAACTAGCAAAATCGATTTCAAATCACGTTTCCGCTGCTCAAGGGAATTCGATCTCCATGAGAGACCCCATTGTTCAAGACGTGGATTCAACCCTTAAGAGATCAATTGATCTAACTTTTCTAGCTCGGGAACGAGTGAATTCCATCTCACGGAGTTAAGTTTCCAACTCCCCACGAGGATTCATCCCTGAGAAGGTAGGCATATTGAGTCAGCAACTCTAGTCACTCTCACCTATACTAGTCTAAGGACAAACCCCCGCAGACAGATGTTTGTAACCCGTTCAGGATTCAGGTTGAGTCACTAATGGTCATATATAAACTACTAGACCTACTATGTTAATGGTGTTACATTAGTAGGCTAATAATTTGTTGTTCGGTCTTGTACGAACTCATCGCACAGGATGCCTCCACTCACATGTCAACTACATGAATGAGTTGGATTGCCTTGTTGTTTCAAATACAAAGTGGGTCGCATCTATAGCGTTTTCAGGATGAAGTTCTCAACCTTATTCATATACTATAGACCATTTTTATTACACACTTGAACACGATCCTACCTATTTGACTACTACACACAAGTTCTCATAACCATAACCCTGGAGCTTAGTTTAAGTTTTAAATGCGAGAACACAAGAAATGATGAATAATAACTCTTTATTGATTTCATCAGATATTTACAAACTACACGAGTTTAGGGCATAAAATCCCAACAAACAGAACCATCAACATTTCCTCTCAAATGGTCGACAGTTCAAGCCAAGGGTGAGCCTTTATAAGCTTTTTCCAACAGTTCACTATACCATTGGCATTTATATTCTCCTTTGTGGATGGTTTAAGAAATCGTTGAGAGCTTCTATTTATCCCAATCATAAGTTTTTCGTTATGAGAAATAACATCGAGAAAACCTTGAATTCTTATAGAGTGTATCATGTTGGAAAATAATTTTTTGTTGTGTATATGAACTGAGTAACACTAGAAAATTTATTACAACTTAACTGGCTACAAATAATTACAATGTAAATAATTGTACAAATATACATTGTATATAACCAACTCAAAACTTAAGAACAAAGGATTGTAAATAGTCGAGGCACACTTACTAAGCGTTGTCCTAAAAAAAATTATTCGCTCTGCACGAGTTGCAAGCAAACTACAATGATTGTCTCAGTAGGATACAACGACTATCTCCAATAGAACCGCTACCTTGAATTACTCGGATCTGGTAGAACTTTTGGATACTTGTTCTCAACTTGACTCAAGATTAAAGAAAAGAAAGAAAGAAGAGAAAAACAATTCAATTAGAATACTCCAAATTGGAATGAGAAGAGATATTGCAAATGGAGAAATAAGTTGTTATTTATAGGCTAGCAACTTAGTAGCTCTCTAACATCAAATTAATATAAACAATATAAAACATACATCAAAGTAACTCAATTATGTAGTTGCTTACAAAAATTCAAACAAAACTCACAAATTTAACTTTTTAGATTAAATTTGTATAAGAAACATCAACACATTTTTTATGTTTCAAACTATTTTGAAACTTTTGAATTTAAAATCAAGTAACATCAACATCAATTGAATTTTGATGTTTCAAATCAAACTTTTTTTCACACTTCTTATTATATAAAATCCAACACTCCCCCACATGAAAGAAAGTTTGAAAATCAAAACAAAATCGTTGAGAGCAAACAAACAAGTTATGCATCAGGATACGTGTCTTCTAGACTTGAACCTTCCTTAGTGAATATCTATCGAACTTACCGAAGAAATAGTGAGACCAACTCTGGAACTATCCTTCTCATTGGTAAATTGTGACAACAGACATCACACATAACTTATCTTGTATCTTTGACTTCTATACGTTTGTGTCTATTTTGGTCCTATACAAAATCTCGAATTCATGAGAACTTTAGAGAACATAAGCCATTTTAAAAGTCCTCATAGAAGCAACCCCACTTCTACTTTCACATTGGTGATATTGATTAAGGGTATTCTGTCATTACTCCTCTTGAAAGCAAGATATCAACATGACCTCAACATCAAAAGACCACACACTCTACAATATTATAGAAATGGGAAGAAACTATAAGTTTCTTAGTGTGTCAACTATAAATTATCCAACCAGTTTTCCTATTGAACCTGGATCTTGGGATCTCCAGTCAACTAAGTTAGGTTATCGTCAGATAATTCATTTCATAGGCTTTAGACTCGTTTCCCTCGATTAATATGTCACCTGCTCTCTTGGCAATCCTTTCGTTAAAGGATCTACAATATTCTCTTTTGATTTCATATAATCAATGGAAATAATTCCATTAGAGAGCAATTGTCTTATCGTATTATGTCTACGTCTTATATGTTGCAACTTTCTATATAGACATTATTCTTAGCCCTCATAGAGTTCGTCAAATTATCACAATAAATACATATTGCGCTTATAGGCTTTGGCCATTGTTGCTCGATTCCACAAGTGTTGGGTTTTATGCCCTAAAACTCGTAGTTTGTAAATAATATTCTAATTATTAAATCAATAAAACATTATTGTTATCAATAAAGAGTTATCGTTTAATTCATTATTTTATATTTCCTTAAGTTAACCCTAAATCCAATAAACTAACATCCAAGGTTGTTGTATGTCTCTTGAACTGAATGTAGTTGACATATAAGGATCCCAGTTCGAGATACAACCTAAAGGGTTTATAGTAAGAGGATAAGGTTGGGTACCTCATCCTGGTAATACTATGGATATGACCCACTTTTTATTTGATACAAACACAGTGATCCTAACGTGTTCGTGTAGACGACATGTGAGTGGGGATATCTTATGTGATGAGATTGCATAAGACCGGACCACGAAATAGTAATCACTAGATATTTGTTGGGATGTATGTCCTCATCTCGTGTAGTTTGTAATATTCCAAGTTCTAATAAATAAGAGTTATTTATTTGAACTTCGTGTCTCGCATTTTTCATAAACTTAATCCAATAAACTAAGCTCCAGGGTCATTGTATTATGAGAGAACTAAGAACTTGAACGATGTGTAGTGGACACACGGGGAGGATCACGTTCGAGTTAATGACCCGAACGGTCTATAGTATATGGATAGGGTTGGAGACCTAATCCTGGATACACTGTGGATACGGCCCGCTTTGTATTAGATACAAACGAGGTGATCCCGCTCGTTCATGTAGTTGACATGCGAGTGGGGCATCATGTGCAATGAGATTGTACAAGACCGGATCGTGAATTATTAGACGTACTGATGTAACACCGTTGACAGTATAGGACTAATAACTTCGTAGATGACCATTAGCGACTCGACATTAATCCTAAGCGTGTTACGGACTCCTGTCTGCAGGGGTCTGTCCTTCGACTAGTACGGGTGAGGGTGGTCACAGTTACTCGTCCAATATGCCTATCTTCTCAAGGACAGGACCACGTGGGGAGTTGGAAACTTGACTACTCTAGAAGGAATTCACTCGTTCCCGACTTAGGGAAACTAGAGGGGTTGTTCCCTTAAGTGTTGTCTCCAAGACTTGAACAACGGGCCCCACTCTCTCACTGGCCCGAGAGGGTTGTTGTTTATAGTTGGACCATACAACGTTGTTGTTCATTAAAGGAGTAGTGGGGACTTAAGGAGAAAGAGGTAGACACAGGGGTAAGATGGTAATTTGACCCAGTTGTGACTACAATCAACCAGTGAAGGGTCGACTCATGGGTATTGCTTATATCGATGGACACAACTTGTCCTACAGTGATGAGAGTGCAGCTACGGACTTTAGTAGAGTGTTACCCTAGCTAATGAATGTTGAATAACCGGGTCAAAGAGTTTGACAGGTTAGTCTCGAATCATTGGAGCTCGTCATCTGTAGGACCATTAGGTCCCTCAGTTGGCTCAAATTGGACAAATAGAGGGTTTACAGTTTGGTGTGAATTTGAAGTGTTCAAATTCATTATTTGGGTATTTATGTCATTTATATGAGATATAGATGACATAATATATAGTTTGATGTGAATGACATTCATAATAAACTATAGTATAGCCTAATTGATTAATTAGTGCTAATTGGAGAAATTGAATTGAGAGAAATTAAATTGAATGTGATTCAATTTAAAAATCCACAATTATGCAAATGAGATTTGTATAATAAGGTATGAGATACCTTATATTATGTGATATGCAAATATGATTTGCATATCATATGGTTGTGGTAAAATTGTAATTTGGTGGAGGTTTTAACTCTACCACACATTAGTATTTAAAGGCTTTGGAAGAAGCCTTTGGGGTGCCATTTGCCATTTTTTGGAATTTGATCAAAAGAGAGCAATCATTTCTCTCTTAACTCTCTCTCAATTCTCTCATACTCTCCTCACCCAAACCCAAAGGGAGTCTCACCTACTCTCCCTCGACCTCTCGAGAACAACCGAGAAGACATTTTGTAAGTGTCTTGCATTACTGTTCGAGAATCGAGTTCGAGGAGTTCGTTGGTTCAAGAGAAATCGTGACCGGAGGAAGAAGCGTTGAAGAAGAGTTCTTCAACAAGTAAGTAACTTGTTTCTTTACTGTTTTTCTTCTCTTTTATGCATGTTTAGCCTAGGATCTATGAGATAGGTTCGATTTTAAGATAAGAAGTACACAACGAAACAACGACGTTTCACAACGTCTTCCGCTGCGAGAATTCAAAATCCCTTCAACAACTTCGTTGACTAGTTAGGTTTCTATTTCAATAGGATGACCTAGGCAACTTGATCTCAATCCTGAGAAGGTTACGAACTCCTGTTTGCGAGGAATTGTCCTTTGACTAGTATGGGTAAGAATGGCCTGAGACACCGACTCAATATGCCTACCTTCTTGGGGGACAAGACCGAGCAGGCGGCTGGGAACTTAACCTAGCAAGAAGGAATTCACTCCTTCTCGCCTATTAGGATAAGTAGATGAATGGTCCCTTAAGTGGTGTCTCCAAGACTTGAACAAAGGGTCCGACCCTCTCATTGGCCCGAGAGGGACTTTTGTTTATTGGTAGGACCATAAACAGGTTGTTCATTAGAGAAGCACTGGGACTTAAGGTAAACGATGTAACCTAGGGGTAAAACGGTAATTTGACCCAGCTGGTGTTACGAACATTCGTGAAGGATTGACTTCTTGTTATTGGTTGATATCCATGGACACAGAAATATATCTGCAATGAGAAGAGTGCAACTGCGGGACTTTAGTGGAGTGTTCCCGCAGTTAATGGAGATTAACTGAATAATCTTCTATCGTTGGTGTTGGGGTTTGTGTCCTAAAACTCGTACTTTGTAAATTTTGTTCTAATTAATGTAATAAAGAGTTATTATTTTCAATAAAGCGTTATTATTCATTAATTACAGTATTGCCCTTGTATTAACCCTAAATCCAATAAACTAACATCCAAGGTTGTAAAATGTCTCTTGAATTGAATGTAGTGTACATATAAAGGATCTCAGTTCGAGATACAACTTAAAGGATCTATAGTAAGGGGATAAGGTTTGTGTATCTTACCCTGGTAATACTATTGATATAGCCCACTTTGTATATGATACAAACACTGTGATCCTAACATGTTCGTGTAGATGATATGTGAGTGAGGATATCCTATGTAATGAGATTGCATAAGACCGGACCACGAAATAGTAACCACTAGGTGTAACTCTGTTGACTAGTTAGGTTTCTATTTCACTAGGATGACCAAGGCAACTTGATCTCAATCCTTAACAGTTAACGAACTCCTGTTTGCGAGGGATTGCCCTTTGACTAGTATGGGTGAGAGTGGTCAGATTCGCCGACTCAATATGCCTACCTTCTTGGAGACAAGACCGAGTGAGCAGCTGGGACTTAACTTAGTAAGATGGAATTCACTTCTTCCCGCCTATTAGGGTAAGTAGAAGAATGTTCCCTTAAGTGGTGTCTCCGGGACTTGAACAAAGGGTCTGACCCTCTCATTGGCCCGAGGGGTACTTCTGTTTGTTGGTAGGACCACAAAAAAATTGTGCATTAGATGAGCACTGGTACTTAAGGTAAAAGATGTAACCTAGGGGTAAAATGATAATTTGACTCAACTGGCGTTACGAACATTCGTAAAGGATTGACTTGTTGTTATTGGTCAATATCCGTGGACACAGAAATATATCTGCAGTGAGAAGAGTGCAGGTGCGGGACTTTAGTGGAGTGTTCCCGCAGTTAACGAATGGTGATTAGGAGGTTAATGAGATTAATCGAATAATTTCGTATCATTGGAGCTTCTGATCTGTAGGTCCATTAGGTCCACCTTCTAGCTGGTAAAGGGTTCTTAGATCGTTTAAATTTGAAATGTTCAAATTCAATTAGGGAATAAACATTATTGTATATAGATACATTATAATATAAAGTTTTGGAACTTTATATTATAAATTTAATGTGAATATGATACATATTAAATTAGATGATAGAATTAAATATTTGAAAGAGTTCAAATATTAATTTAAATGTGAATGAGATTCATATTTGAAAACTATAAGTTAAAATTTAATGTACATGAGATGTGCATTAAAACTACTGGTTAGAGGGAAAATGATTAAATATGATTTAATCATATTTAAATATAAGATATTTAATATGATTTTGATTAAATTTGATTTAATTAAAATATAAATATATATATATGTAATTAAATAAGATTTAGTTATTTATACATTTATTGAATTAATTAATAAATAATTAAAATATTTAATTATTTATTATTAATAATGGGAACGTGTCACATTGACACGTTCCCACAACGCCCTCAACTCCCTATTGATAGGGAGTGGGGAGTTGCCTTCTGTAGCCTTCTTCTTCACATTTGGAAGAATGTTGTGATTGATTGATCATTTTGGATTGACAAGCTGAAAAATTCTCTCTCTTACAAAATTTCCTTTCCTACTTCCAATTGTTGGCTCCTTCCTACCAAGAAGAGATCTAAGTGGAATCCAGAGGATAGAAGGTTTGCCAACTGGTAGTGTCCTGTTGAAAGAACAGAGGAATTTTTGGTTTGTTGTGTTGTTGTGCAAATTGGAACAAGGAGTTGCTGAATTGAAACTACAAAGGTAATATTTCGAATTCCCTTTTAGTTTAGCACTTTTACAGCATGTTTGCATGTTTAAATCCATGCCTAATTAGATTAGATTAAATTTTATTTATTCTCTGTATTTTACCAATGTATTGGTATTTGAAGTAAACCAAAATAAACAATCAAATCGATCTTTAAAATCACGTTTTTCGCTGCTCACGGAGATCAGATTCCCATCAATTGGTATCAGAGCAATGCTTGTTTTGTTTTGGTTGAAACAAATTTGCATGTTAGGTGGGAATTGTATTTGGTTTGCTGTAAAACTAGTTTAGGAAATTTTGGCCTTAGTTTTAATTTCGATTTGATCAAATTAAATGTAAGAGTCCCTCTGTTTTGGGCAATTAAGTGCATAATTGAGTCTGTAATAGTGTTATGAGTCGTTCGTGACAAGTTTGAAGCAGTTCGAATGAGTATCGGGTGAGATATTGCCAATTGTAGCTACTGTTTTATCGAAGAAGAAGAACTGGAAGAACCGTTAGCATTGCAACGCAGCCAGCAGCGTTACAACGTCGTTCATCAGTATTGCAACACTGAAGAACGGTGTCGCAACGGCAACACCCCCCTATGGATACGGAATCCAAGGGTCAGTAGCGTTGCAACATCGTCTCATGGCGTTGCAACGCTACCCCGATGCCTGACGCGAGCGCGAATGGAGGCAGCGTTGCAACGCTCTTCTCAGTGTTGCAACGTCGTGGCGACTACTAGAAGATGCAGACTGGTTCTAGCGGCAGTTCGAGCGGTTTGGGTCGAGGATGGTCTTGTTTGAGTGGTTTGAGCCCAGTTCAAAGTGTTTTGGACCGATTTTGTAATAAAATTAGTGTAATTTTATTATTTTTTGCACTTTAGGGGCTAAATTTTTCTGGTTTTACGTCTATTTTCTTCATGAATGTCATTTAGAATTTTTTCCACCTTAGGATAAGCATGTTCATGCATTTTATTTGTATAATTGTTATATAAATATGATAAAAATGCATGATTTAATTTATTTTTCATGAGTAATTATAATTGTTATAATTAGATTATATTAAAAATAAATAGCATGGACCATGAAATTACTTAGTTTAAAATAAAGTGTTATTTTATTTAAGTAATTTGCATAATTCAAGTAGTTGAATGTAATTCCAATTAGAAATTATTTATTGGAATTATAATATAGTTTGCCGTCATAGGTTATTTTTTTTTAATTTATAAAAGTTATCAATGGGTTTTAGAAACCATAACCTATAACAAAGAACTGCATGCAAACATATAAGCTTGAGTTAAATTGAAATTAGTTTTAAATTGTTTAAAATTAATTTAGACCTAAGTTTAATTTCTAATAGAATTAGAAGTTAGTCTTACATAGTATTTTAAATAGTTTAAAATATAGTAGGACAATAGGACATTGGTTATAAGAGAATTGTACCAGTGATGTTCTTTCTAAGGTTGGGGGTACTTAAGCTGACGGTTAACAGAACACCTCCTACCTGGGAACTGACCTGGAGCTTGAGTTGAATTAACCATAGTCCTGTGTTATATCTAGGTAATTAAAATATTTATTCACCTAGACATAAAGTTAAAAGACCTAGTTATAATAGTTATAATAGGCATGGACTTAGATAGATTCTTTTAGCAAGAATCCGACTAAGTTAAACCTACACCTTAACCTTAGGAGCTTCAGTGGGAGAAAACAAGGTGTTCGCATCGAGTTTACTCTCACGTCCTCAAGAGCTCACACTTTGAGTTCCATGCTCGGCTACGTGGCGTCAATAGGGTGCCCCCCTATGGTAAGTGTTTGCATGGTTCAATACCAAGGTGAATGAGGGAAGTATCCATAGTAAATGGGAGCAGGACGCGTGTTATTGTATCCTACGGTATCCTCCATTAGGTCGCACCGTGAGATTTCTATCGTCCGTCTGCTAGGTTGTCCTGGAACAACCAATCCCTACGGAGGGTCTGACTATAGGGGGCGGAACTCCAGAAATGGATAGGGTCTCTTAGGTAATTTGCCAAACAAACGGTAGCTAAGAATCATTGAGACATGAGATGTTCTGGTAGTAAGAATTAGCTGAGATAGTCTCAATTAAGGGGAGGAGTGGTTGACCACCCGACGGTGGCTTTTGTTGTAAACCCTTGAAGTATCGTTGCAAAATTAAAGGTTTAATTTAAACACTAGGGTTCTTTAATATTTTAAAATTGATTGGTTTGTAATGGCTTAAAGGCATAACTAATTAGAACTATTTTTGAAATTTCAGCATGTCGTCCTCAATAATAGCCTTACTCAAAAGTGAACGTTTAACTGGCGAGAATTATACTACATGGAAATCCAACTTGAATGTGATTCTGGTTATGGATGATCTTCGGTTTGTAATAACTCAGGAATGTCCTCAGGTCCCTGCTCGAAACACTCCTCAAACAGTTAAGGATGCGTATGACCGTTGGTCCAAGGCCAATGAAAAGGCCAAGGCCTACATCCTGGCTAGCATATCTGATGTTTTGGCCAGGAAGCTGTGGGAATGGTCTCAGCTCGTGAGATCATGAGTTATCTGCAGAATTTGTCTGGACAACCGTCTGAACAAATTCAGCACGAATCCCTAAAGTACGTTTATAATGCGTGCATGAAGGAAGGAGATTCAGTGGGAGAACATGTTCTCGATCTGATAGTTCACTTCAACGTGGCCGAAATGAACGGAGCGGTCTTGGATGAGCATAGTCAGGTATTGTTTATTCTGGAATCTCTTCGAAGAGTTTCTTGCAATTTCGCAGCAATGCGGTGATGAATGGAAGAGAGTAGAACCTGACTTTCCTCCTAAATGAATTGCAGACATATCAGTCTCTTATGGAAAATAAGGGACAGGTTAATGGAGAGGCAAATAGGTTTTCCCATTCCAAAAGGGTCCAAATGGGTTCATCCTCTGGAACCAAGTCCTGCGGTTCTTCTTCTGGGATTAAGAAGACTCAGAAGAAGAGGAAAGGGGAAAGCTTATGCTACAGCAGACAGTGAGCTGAAAGAGAAGAAAGGTAAATATGATTTACTTGTTCTTGAAACCTGTTTAGTGGAAAGTAATGACTTTACCTGGATACTTGATTTAGGGGCCACTAACCACGTTTGCTCTTCTTTACAGGAAACTAGTTCCTTCAAGGAGCTCGAAGAGGGTGAGATGACGCTCGTGTCCGGAACGGAGACGCTGCCTCACTGCATCTGATGGCTAAGCTATTTTTTAGAGATAGATTTTTATTTTTAAAAAATCTGTACATAGTTCCCAAGATTAAGAGGAACTTAATATCTATCTCTTGCTTAATTAAACACGGTTATTGTATTACCTTTTCTATTAATGAAGCGTTCATTTCGAAAAAGGGTGTCAATGTTTGTTCAGCTAAGTTACAAAATGGCTTATATGTACTTAAACCGAACAAAAGTAAAGCAATTTTAAATCATGAGATGTTTAAAACTGTGAATACTCAAAGTAAATGGCAAAGAATTTCTCCTAATAATAATACTTATCTTTGGCATCTTAGACTTGGTCACATAAATCTCAATTGGATTAAGAGATTATCTAAGAATGGATTTCTAAACAAGTTAGAAGATGATTCTCTACCTCCTTGTGAATCGTGCTTGGAAGGTAAAATGACTAAGCGACCTTTTACTGGAAAAGGTTATAGAGCCAAAGAACCCTTAGAGCTTATACATTCGGATCTTTGTGGTCCGGTGAATGTTAAACCTCGAGGAGGGTACGAATATTTCATCTCTTTCATAGATGATTAATCGAGGTCTGGTTATTTATACCTAATGCATCATAAGTCTAAGGCTCTTGAAAAGTTCAAATAGTATAAGGTTGAAGTAGAGAATGCATTAAGGAAAACCATCAAGACACTTCGATCCGATCGAGGTATAGAGTATATGGATCTAAGATTCTAGGACTATTTGATAGAACATGGAATCCAATCTCAACTCTCGGCACCTAATACTCCTCAACAGAATGGTGTATCTGAAGGTAGAAATAAAACCTTGTTAGACATGGTTCGATCTATGATGAGCTATGCTCAGTTGCCTGCCTCGTTTTGGTATTACGCAGTAGAGACTGCGGTTCAAATCTTGAACATTGTTCCTTCATAGAGTGTTTCAGAAACACCTTTTGAGTTGTGGAAGGATCGTAAACCTAGTTTACAACACTTCAGGATTTGGGGTTGTCCGGCACATGTGCTGGTGATAAATCCAAAGAAACTGGAACCTCGTTCAAGATTATGCCAATTTGTTGGCTATCCCAAAGAAATGAGAGGTGGTCTTTTCTACGACCCACAAGAAAACAAGGTGACTGTATCGAAAAACGTTACTTTCTTGGAGTAAGATCACATGAGGAACCATAAACCGCGTAGTAAGTGTTGGGATATATGTCTTAATCACGCATATGTTCGTAATATTCATTATTGAAATAAATAAGAGTTATTTTTTCATCACTTTGTGTATCGCATATTTACAAACTTTATCCAATAAACTAAGCTCCAGGGTCATTGAATTATGAGAGAACTAGAACTTGAACGGTGTGTAGTGGACACACAGAGAGGATGACGTTCGAGTTTATGACCCGAACGATCTACAGTATACGGATAGGGTGGGAGACCTAATCCTGGATACGTTGTGGATGCGACCCGCTTTGTATTAGATACAAACGAGGTGATCCAACTCGTTCATGTGGTTGACATGCGAGTGGGGGCATCCTGTGCAATGAGATTATACAAGATCGGACCATGAATTATTAGACCTACTAATGTAACACCGTTAACAGTATAGGACTAATAACTTCGTAGATGACCAATAGTGACTCGACCTTAATCTTGAGTGTGTTACAGACTCCAGTCTGCGGGATCTGTCCTTTGACTCGTACGGGTGAGGGTGGTCACAGTTACTCACCCAATATGCCTATCTTCTTAGGGACAAGACCACGTGGGGAGCTGGGAACTTGACTACCCGAGATGGAATTCACTCGTTCCCGACTTAGGGAAACTAGAGGGGTTGTTTCCTTAAGTGTTGTCTCTAGGGTTTGGACAACGGGCGCCCACCCTCTCACTGGCCTGAGAGGATTTTTGTTTATGGTTGGACCATACAACGTTGTTGTTCATTAGAGGAGCAGTGGGACTTAAGGAGCAAAAGGTAGACACGGGGGTAAAACGATAATTTGACCCAACAGTGTCTATGAACAACCTGTGAAGGGTCGACTCACGGGCGTGGTTATATCAGTGGACACAACTTGTCCTATAGTGATGGGAGTGCAGCTACGGGCTATAATGGAGTGTTACCATAGCTAATGAATGTTGAATAACCGGGTCAACGAGTTTGACAGGTTAATCTCGGATCATTGGAAGTCATCATGTGTATGTCCATTAGGTCCCTCGGTTGGCTCAAACTGGATAAATTGAGCCAAAGAACCCTTGGAACTCGTGCATTCGGATCTCTGTGGTCCTATGAATGTCAAGGCACGAGGAGGGTATGAATATTTCATCCGTTTCATTGATGATTATTCTAGGTATGGATATTTTTACCTAATGCATCATAAGTCCGAAACCCTTGAATGGTTTAAGGAGTATAAGGCAGAAGTTGAGAACAGATTAGGTGAAACGATTAAAACACTTCAATCAGATCGAGGTGGAGAGTATATGGATTTGAGATTCCAAGACTATATGATAGAACATGGAATTGTATCCTAACTCTCAGCGCCTGGTACACCTCAGCAGAATGGTGTATCTGAGAGGAGAAATAGAACCCTATTAGACATGGTTCGATCTATGATGAGCTACGCTCAGCTTCCTAATTCGTTTTGAGTACAAGTTGTTGTATATCTTTTGAACATGGTTCCCTCTAAGAGTGTTTCAGAAACACCCTATGAGTTATGGAAAGGGCGTAAAAGTAGTTTACGTCACTTCAGAATTTAGGGATGTCCGACACATGTCCTGGTGTCCAATCTAAAGAAATTGGAACATTGTTCAAAATTATGTCTATTCGTAGGATACTCCAAGGAAACGAAAGGTGGTCTGTTTTATGATCCTCAAGAGGACAAGGTGCTTGTGTCGACAAACGCCACGTTCTTAGAGGAAGACCACATGAGAGATCATCGGTCTCGTAGCAGGATTGTCTTGAGTGAAATTTCAAAGGAAGCTACAAATAAATCAACAAAAGTTGTTGATCAAGTTGGTCCTTCTCAAGAGTTGAGAATTCCTCGACGTAGTGGGAGAGATGTTAGACAACCTGACCGTTACATGGGTTTGACTGAAACCCAAGTCATCATACCTGATGATGGCCTTGAGGATCCATTGACCTATAAACAGGCAATGAATGATATAGAAAGGGACCAGTGGATTAAAGCCGTGGACCTCGAAATGAAGTCAATGTACTTCAATTCAGTCTGGGAACTTGTAGATCAACCAGATAGTGAAAGACCTATCGGTTGCAAGTGGATCTACAAGAGGAAACGAGATCAAGCTGGTAAGGTGCAAACCTTTAAGGCTCGACTTGTGGCAAAGGGTTATACTCAAAGGGAAGGGGTGGACTATGAAGAAACCTTCTCCCCTATTGCCATGCTTAAGTCCATTAGAATACTCTTGTCCATTGCCACGTTTTATGATTATGAAATTTGGCAAATGGATGTTAAGAAAGTCTCTCTTAATGGCAATCTTGATGAGAGTATTTATATGGACCAACCAGAGGGGTTCATAGTTCAGGGCAAAAGGTTTGCAAGCTTAAACGATCCATCTATGGATTGAAACAAGCATCTAGATCCTGGAATATAAGATTTGATACTGCGATCAAATCTTATGACTTTAAACAGAATATTGACGAGCCTTGTGTTTACAAAAAGATGGTCAATACCACTGTAGCTTTCTTAGTTCTATACGTAGACGATATTTTGCTCATTGCGAATGATGTAGGGTTCCTGACTGGGGTTAAGCAATGACTAGCGACCCAATTCAAATGAAAGATTCGGGAGAGACTCAGTTTGTCCTTGGAATCCAAATCGTTCGGAATCGCAAGAACAAAACGCTAGCACTGTCTCAGGCATCTTATAATGACAAGATGGTTAGATATAAGATGCAGAATTCCAAGAAGGGTGCATTACCTTTCAGGCATGAAATTCATTTGTCTAAGAAACAGTGTTCTAAGACACCTCAAGAAGTTAGGGATATGAGACGCATTCCCTATGCATTTGTTGTCGGTAGTCTGATGTATGCCATGCTATGTACTTGACCCGACATATGTTATGCAAAGGGGAATAGTCACAGATATCGCCTAATCCAGAGATATGATCACTGGACTGCCGTTAAGAACATCCTCAGACCTCAAGTATCTTAGGAGAACGAGGGACTATATGCTTGTGTATGGTGCAAAGGATTTGATCCTTGTAGGATACACTGACTCTGATTTTCAAACTGATGTAGATTCGAGGAAATCCACATCAGGATCAGTGTTCACTCTTAATGGAGGAGTTATAGTATGGAGGAGTATAAAGCAAGGTTGTATTGTTGACTCCACCATGGAGGCTGAGTATGTCGCAGCTTGCGAAGCAGCGAATGAGGCTATATGGCTTAGGAAGTTCTTGACTGATTTGGAAGTTGTTCTAAATATGAATTTGTCTTCACCCTTTATTGTGATAATAGTGGTGCAGTGGCAAATTCTAAAGAACCTAGAAGCCATAAGCGCGGAAAGCACATAGAGCGCAAATACCATCTCATCAGGGAGATTGTGCAACGAGGAGACGTGATTGTCACGCAGATCGCTTCGGAGCACAACATTGTTGATCCGTTTACAAAGCCCCTCACGGCTAAAGTGTTTGAGGGACACCTAGAGAGTCTAGGACTACGGGTTGTACAGTAGGCCAGTTTTTCTTTGCTCAGCATATTTTACCCCACGGACATTTTAGTCCAAGTGGGAGTTTGTTGGGTTTTATGTCCTAAAACTCGTGGTTTTGTAAACTAAATGTATATTCTATTTCGCAATAAAGTTGTTATTTAAATTTATTCAGTAAAGGTGTTATTGAATAAAGTGAATTGTGCATTGTGTAACCTTAATCCAATAAAGAACCCTTGGTCATAGGATGAATACTTGAACTTTATGTGTGACATAAAAGTGGATCAAGTTCAATTTATAGCCAGAACGGTCTATAGTATAAGGATAGGGTTGGGTACCTTATCCTGGGAACACTATGGGCGCGACCCACTTTGTAGAGTACAAACGATGCGATCCTAAATCGTTCATGTGGAGACATACGAGTGGGGGTGTCCTATGCAATGAGTTTTCATAAGACTGGACCGCGAAATAGTCACTTAGACTTTATAACTCTGTTTACTGTCTTAACTGACTATATTCATACGATGACCTAGGTAACTCGATCTTAATCCTGAGCGTTCTATGAACTCCTGTTTATTTGGATTATCCTTAGATTTGCATGGGTGAGAGTGGCCTGAGACTGCCGACTCAATAAGCCTCCCATTTCAGGGATAAGTCTGGGTAGATAGCTGGGAACATAGTTCTGCAAGATGGAATTCACTCCTACCTAATTTAGGGATTAGTAGAGAGGTTGTTCCCTTAAGTGTTGACTCCGGGTCTTGAACAAATGGGCCACCCCTCTCATTGACCCGAGAAGGATTCAGTTTGCTGGTTGGACCACAAACTAATTGTTCATTAGAGGATCAGTGGGACTTAAGGAACAAGAGGTAATTACAGGAGTAAAACGATAATTTTTGACCCAGCTGTAATTACGAACGACCTGTGAAGGATCGACTTACTAATCATGGTTATATCGAGTGGACAAAAATATATCTACAGTGAGGAGAGTGCAACCACTGGGCTTTAGTGGAGTGTCCCAGTGGTTAACGAATGTTGATTAGCTAGGCTAAAGAGTTTGGTCGGTTAATCTCGTATCGTTGGAGCTCATGATTTGTAGGTCCATTAGGTCCTCCTTACTAGCTCGGACTAAGCCTTGTAACATTTTGAGAGAAAAGAATTTGAATTGTTTAAATTCGATTTTGGGAGAAATTGTTAATTATATGTGATATATTTAACGAGTCATAGCTTAATTACGAATTAAACTATGATTAAAAAGAGGTGGATATATTTAAATATGATTTAAATATTAGATCGGTTTATAGCATGAATAAGGATTCATGTTCTGAAAAACGATCGGGATCGGAGAATTTATTTAATTTAATATTTGATATTAAATTTAATTAAAAATAATAATTAATTAATTAAATTAATTTTTGAATTATTTAATTAATTAAATTAATTTTAATTTAAAATTAATTTAATATTGATTTTTTAATTAAAATTAAATTAAAAAATAGTGGATTATCATGGATTTTCCATGAAATCCAAATTGCAACTTGCCCAATCCCTCTCATCTTCAAATTCACCAAATTTGGTCACCTCCATCTCAAAGTATCCTCATCACCCTTGAGTTGTCACTCAAATGAACCTTGATGAAGCTTTATTTAATGGTGTTTTGAGGTATTTTGAGAGAATTTTGCAGAAGAAAAGGAATTCCCGAGTTATTGACCTTTGAGGTCTTTTCTTTCAAATTCTCTCAACCTAGGATCCCACAATCCGTTCTAAGGCCTGTGGATAGTAGGGAAGACTCTAACGGTTGTCCACGAAGTGTTCGTGTTGAAAACCATCCACCGGGTGAAGAGAATTTGATCTTCAAAGTTGTGTTTTCTATCCCCAGTTTTTTCCAGCTTTGAGCATGCATTTTATTTTAAAAATTTGATCATTTTAGAGTGTTCAAGATCCAAAATTGCTTCCGCTTTCTTAATCTAGATTCTTTCAGAGAGGAATTAAATTGAATGTGATTCAATTTAAAATTCCACAATTATACAAATGTGATTTGTATAATAAGGTATGAGATATCTTTTATATATGTTACGCAAATATGATTTGCATAACCTAATCTTGTGTTAAAATGGTAAATAAATGGAGATTTCAACTCCACCTATCACCATTATAAAAGGCCTTTGTAAGAAGGCTTTGTAAGATCATTTTTGTCATTTTTTTGAATCTCACCAAAAAGAGCTTTCTCTTCTCTCAATCTCTCTCAATTTTTCTCTCTACCCCAAGCCAAAGGGAGTTCCACCACTCTCCCTCTACCGACCGAGAACAACCGAGAAGATCTTTCGGAGGTGTCACTGTTTGGTTCGAGAGATCGTGATTGTAGAGATCGAAAGACACGAAGAGTTTGTGATCGGAGAAGGAATTCGCGTAGAAGAGTTTTTCAACAAGTAAGTGTTACTTTTAATTTACTATTTTTCCTTCTTCTCAAGTATGTTTAGCCTAGAATTAAATTGTTTAGTTCAATTTTAAGAAACTTTTTCACAACGAACACCATGACGCTTCAAAGTCGTTTCCGCTGGGGGAGTTTCATTCCCTTCAATTGGTATCAGAGCTAATCGTTGGCTTTTCGTTGTGCAAACTATTTTTTCTTAAAATTAGGTGGGTTTGCCTTAATTTTATGAGATGAATTGTGGTTTTGCATATTGGATGTTTCGGTTTTTGGCACTTAATTAGATTTACTTTTCTGTTGATGAGATCAATGTAAAGGCCTAGTGTTTTGGGGCATTTTAGAAAGTAAATCGAGTCTGTAAGTCCGTGTCGTTCGTGGCAAGAGTTGATGTAAGAAATCGAAACGAAATCGGGCGAAAAACGATGAAGAACGGCAAATGAGTTTGTTGTTTTGTCGACGGCATTGAGACGTTGTTTTTCGGCGTCTCAACATTGTCCGTGCGGATTGAGGTTGTGCTGCAGAGCAGCGTTGCAACATTGGGTGTAGCGTTGCAATGCTGAGGCGTTGGGCGCGCTAGGAACAACGCTGGACGTAGTGGTCAGTGCTCGCGAGAAAAATGTGCGGTAATGGTGAATTGGGACGTGGAGGTTGCGGTTTCGAGCCCCAGAAGCAATTGTTTTTTATTTTATTAATTATGTATTTATTTGTAAATTGTATTTAATTTATCATTTTATTAATTAATATTAATATAAATGTTATATTAATGTTAATTAATTTAATTAAAGTCCCTAGGGTGTCAAAACCGGTCCAATATTTCTATTTAATTTATTTTATGCATGTGATGTATGAAATTTATTTTTCTATGTGCATAATGTATGTCATATAGATTAAAATCTCACCTTAGGTTAAACATTTCATGCATCATTTTTATATTATAAGAGTTATACTATATAGTATGCATGATAGGATTATATTATAAGTGTTATAATATAATGTTGTTTTAATTTAATTAATATAAGTGTTATATTTCTTAGATTAAAAGCATGGACATGCATTTATTCATGTGATGAATGTATGTTATATAGTTTATTATTCATGTGATGAATGATCAAGCACTATAACATAGAAATGCATGTAACCTAAGTTAATTATTAGTTTAAAATTGTTTAGAACTTGAATAATTAGACTTAGGTTTTCTAGTTCTAATAAGATTAGAATTAGGAAATTAAATATGACTTATGAATGGTGACTAATTAGTAACTCGTTAAAGGAAGGTTACTGCTCAAAGTCGTCGAGTATTTAAGTGACGCTTTTCATGAACACCCCTACCTGGAAACCGACCTGTGAGTGAATTTGGTCTGGAGATTCATAGGTTATATTCTCGTGAGTGTCGTTAATTAAATGTTAATTAAATTAGTCACATAGACCTAAGTTAATAATGTGATTGTAGACTTAGGCTAATCCAATATAAGAGTTATATTGGTAGACTTAGGTAAATATTAGTCGATTTATCTAGGTCAATACCGATTAACTTAAAGTGTTGAGTGGGAGGAAATAAAGTGTATAAGATACATTTAATTTTCCAACCACAAATCTCCGTTAAGTTCACACCGTGAGATCATACTCGGCCTCGTGGTGCAAATGGGAGCGTCCCCATTCGGATGGTATTTGAATGGGTCAATATCAACGTGAATGGAGAGAGTACTTATAGTGAGTGGGAGCGGGACCTGTGAAAACGGGACCGTGAGACGCCTATGATCCGCCTGCAAGTTTGGCCTGGACCAGACAATCCCTTCGGAAGGCCTTGATCATGGGAGTCGGAACACCGTGAATTCCCGAAAGGGATACAATTTCCTTGTTAGTTTTCCTTCGTGGTTCACCCTTCGGTGGCTACTGTTTGGACGGGTACATGGAAATTTAAAGATAGAGAGTGACACTCACGGAATTCGTTAAGAGTTAATGGATTCTGACCGAATAATGGTAATTAGATGCCTAATGCAATAAGAGTTATTCTGGTATTAGGGTCTGGTCGAGAAAGTCTCGTCCCAGAGAAGGAGTGTTTCTGTTCACCCTTCGGTGGCAGTCATTCTAAATCTTTGGGGTATCATTGCAATTTTTAATGATCTAGGGATCATACGTAAAAATTTGCTAAAACCTTATTGGATTTTCAAAGTTTTTGCGGGACTAATAAAAAGTTTTTCTTGTTTTCAGCAAAAATGTCTAGTTCAATTGTCGCTCTTTTAGCTTCTGACAAACTTGTAGGAGATAATTACCAAACGTGGAAGAATAATATCAACACAATACTTGTAACTGACGACCTAAAGTTCGTGTTAACTGAGGA
Organism: Trichosanthes cucumerina; assembly: GCA_036507285.1. NCBI lineage: Eukaryota > Viridiplantae > Streptophyta > Magnoliopsida > Cucurbitales > Cucurbitaceae > Trichosanthes > Trichosanthes cucumerina. The sequence continues at coordinate 75,804,065 of CM071835.1, read as the reverse complement.
GTGTCCTCAGGTGTCGGGCTCGACCGCATCGCGAAGTGTTCGTGATGCGTACGATCGATGGATCAGGGCCAATGAAAAGACAAAGGTCTATATCATTGCCAACTTATCTGAAGTTTTGGCAAAGAAGCATGAGGTGATGATCATCGCTAAGGAGATCATGGAGTCTCTGCAGAAAATGTTTGGACAACAGTCCTGAAGGGATCGAATCCCTCAGCGGAAGCGATTGTCAATCCCGTGTTCTTTATTTTGTTACATAGATTTCAATCAAGAAAAAAACATATATGATTAAGCATGTAATACAAAGTAGGACAACAAGATATTACCTTTGAAGAACATTCTTCACGAGCTCCTTCTCCCACGATCACGATCTCAGCAACTCGAACCCGAACGTATGAAGATTCACCACTAGATCTTTTCTTTTGTTCTCTAGGTGAGAGACGAAGGTGGGTTCCTTTAGGGTGAGATGTGGAGGTTTCGAGAGAAGTTGTTTTTGGAACTTTTCCAACAATACAATGATATGGAACTCTAGGGTTACCAAAACATTAGTCACAAAGTTACATCTCATGCAATTATTTATAGGGTAATAGGATGGAAAATACCATCCTATCCCTCCTTCATTCTCTCATTAGTATATAGTTAATATGTGAATCTAATTCACATTAAAACCATATATTATATCAATTATATTTCATATAATTGATATAACACCTCATATATGAAATTGAACACTTCAATTTCATTCCTAACTTTATACCCTCAATTTTACCATGTTGAGCCAACGGAGGGACCTAATGGACCTACAGTTCATGAGCTCTAATGATGTGAGATTAACTGATCAAACTTTTTGATCCAGTTAATCAATATTCATTAACTACAAGTCACTCCACTATACACTTGTAGTTGCACTCTCCTCACTGTAGATTATATTGTGTCCATTGATATAATCATTACCCATGAGTCTACCCTTCACAAGTTGTTCGTAATCACAGTTGGGTCAAATTACTGTTATACCCCTCTGATTACCTCTTTGTTCCTTAAGCACCATTGATCCTCTAATGAACAACAAGTCTATGGTCCTACCATAAACTCATATCCTCTTAAGTCCGTTTAGAGGGTGGGCCCCGTTATTCAAGACCTGGACTCAGTTCTTAAGGGAACAACCCATCTAATTCCTTAGTGTGGGAATGAGTGAATTCCATCTTGCATAGTTAAGTCTCCAGCTACCTACGAGGCTCTGTCCCTCAGAAGATAAGCTTATTGAGTCGGTTACAGGCCACTCTCACCCATACTAGTCTAAGGACAAACCCCTATAAGCAAGAGTTCTTAACTTGCTCAGGATTTAGGTCGAGTCACTAATGACCATCTATAAATTATCAGTCTTATCCTGTTAACGGCGTTATACTGGTTAGACTAATAATTTGCAGTTCGGTCTTGTATGAACTCTTCATACAGGATGCCCCCACTCGCATGTCAACCACATGAATGAGTTGGATTACCTCATTTGTACTAATTACAAAGTGGGTTGCATCCATGGTATTACCAGAATAAGGTTTCCAACCTTATTCTTATACCATAGACCATTTAGGTTATACTATTGAACACAATCCAAATAGTGTCTACTATACTGATGTTCAAGATACGTTATAACCTTGGAGCTTAGTTTATTGGATTTATAAAGCAAGAATATAATTTTACCAAAAAAATAACTTTTTATTTATTTGATCAAAATTACATAAGTTTAGGGCACAAATCCCAAGAATCTCCCACTTGACCTAAAGCTTGTGGAGTACTAAAACATTACAATAATGTAAATACAATAAACTAGGGCATTGAAACCCTTTGTACAATATACTCCCACTTGCCCTAGTTGGGGAACACTTGTAAACCTAGACCTTCTAGGTGACTCTCAAATACTTTAGCCGTGAGAGCTTTTGTAAAAGGATCAGCAATGTTGTGCTCTGAGGCTATTATCGTGGTGATCACGTCTCCTCGATGCACGATCTCCCGGATGAGATGATATTTTCGCTCAATATGCTTTCCCCTCTTGTGACTTCGCGGTTCCCTTGAATTTGCCACGGCACCACTGTTATCACAATACAGTGTGATGGGCAAACTCATATTTGGAACAACTTCCAAATCTAACATGAACTTCCTTAACCAAACGGCCTCTTTAGCTGCTTCACAAGCTGCTACATATTCGACCTCCATGGTGGAATCAGCGATGCATCCCTGCTTGACACTTCGCCATACTACAGCTCCTCCGTTAAGAGTAAATACTAACCCTGATGTAGATTTCCGAGAATCTTTATCAGTTTGAAAGTCAGAATTCGTATATCCTGTAAGGATCAAATCCTTAGCCCCATACACAAGCATGTAGTTCCTTGTTCTCTGAGATATACTTAAGGATTGTTTTAACCGTTGTCCAGCTTTCTGTGTCCTCGATTGGATTGATACCTCACCACCATTCCAACTGCAAAACAAATGTCCGCCTAGTACACAACATGGCGTACATCGGGCTCCCAACAAACCGATGCATAAGGAATCCGTCTCATATCCTCAACTCCTTGAGGTGTCTTAGGACACTGTTCCTTAGACAAATGAACTCCATATCTAAAAGGCAATAAACCCTTTTTGGAGTCTTGCATCTTAAACCTTAACAACACTTTGTCGATGTAAGATGTCTGAGACAGGGATAGTGTTTTATTCTTGCGGTTCCGGACAATCTGGATCCCGAGAACAAACTTTGTTTCACCCAAATCTTTCATTTGGAATTGTGTAGCTAGCCAATTCTTAATGTCAGTAAGATAACCTACATCATTCCCAATGAGTAGGATATCATCCACATATAGAACTAGGAATGCGACAGAACTGTTGATGATTTTCTTACAGACACAAGGTTCATCATTATTCTGATCAAAGCAAAAAGATTTGATTGTCGCATCAAATCTTATATTCTAGGACCTAGAGGCTTGTTTCAGTCCATAGTTTGACCTTTTAAGCCTGCAAACCTTTTACTCTTGTCCTTGTTCAATGAACCCTTTGGGTTGGTCCATGAAGATGTTCTCGTCAAGATTGTCATTCAAGAATGTTGTCTTGACATCCATTTGCCATACCTCATAGTCATAATATGCGGCAATAGCAAGTAGAATACGGATAGACATTACCATAGCAACAGGTGCAAAGGACTTTATCATAGCAACAGGTGCAAAGGTTTCCTCATAGTCAACCCCTTCAACCTGGGTATAACCCTTTGCTATTAGTCTAGCTTTAAAGGTTTGCACCTTTCCATCTACATCACGCTTTCTCTTATAGATCCACTTACAACCTATAGGTTTTACCCCATCAGGTTTATCTATAAGATCCCAAACAGAATTAAAGTACATAGACTCCATTTCTTGGTCCATGGCTATGACCCATTTGTCTTTGTATTTGTCAATCATCGCTTGATTATAAGTCGATGGATCCTCACAGTCGTCATCTGGTATAACCACTTGAGTTTCAGATAAAATTCATGTAATGGTAAAGTTGTGTTATAACCCTCTCACTACGTCGAGGCATACTCAACTCTTGAGATGGACTCTCATGACTAGACAAGCTAGTATCAACAACTTTTGTTGACGTACTAGTTTTATTAGCAACCTTTGTTATTGTTCTGTCTAACTCTCTTAACACAACTTTACTTCTTAGTTTGTGGTCCCTTATGTGGTCCTCCTCTAAGAAAGTGGCATTTGTCGACACAAGTACCTTATCTTCCTTAGGATCATAGAATAATCCACCTCTTGTTTCTTTTGGGTAGCCTACGAATAGGCACAATTTTGAACGTGAATCCAACTTCTTTGGATTTGTCACAAGCACATGTGCTGGACAACCCAAAATTCTGAAATGACATAAACTACCTTTACGTCCTTTCCAGAGTTCAAAAGGTGTTTCAGAAACACTCTTTGATGGCACATTGTTCAAAATGTATCCCGCAATCTCTACTGCGTCAGCCCAAAAGGAATTAGGGAGATGAGCATAACTCATCATTGATCGAACCATGTCCAACAAGGTTTTATTTCTCCTTTCCGATATACCACTTTGTTGTGGCGTACCGGGAGCTGAGAGTTGGGATGTAATTCCATGTTCTATCATATAGTTTTGGGATTTTAAATCCATGTACTCTCCACCTCGATCTGATCGAAGTGTTTTAATCGTTTTACATAATTGATTTTCAACTTCAGTCTTGAGTTCCTTGAACTTTTCAAGTGCTTCAGACTTATGATGCATTAGGTAAACATGCCCAAATCTAGAATAATCATCTATGAAAGAGATGAAATATTCATAACCTCCTCTGGCTTTAACATTCATTGGACCACAAAGGTCTGAATGTATAAGCTCAAGAGGTTCTTTGGCTCTATAACCTTTTCTATTAAAAGGTCTTTTAGGCATCTTACCTTCTAGGCAGGATTCACATACAGGTAAAATATTTTCTTCTAACTCATTTAGAAGTCCATTCTTTACCAATCTCTCAATCCTATTGAGATTAATGTGGCCCAATCTAAGATGCCAAAGATGAGCATTTTCTTTAGGAGAAATTTTACGTTTCTTAGTTTGTGTGTTTGTAGTTTTAAATAATTCAGTGTTCAAAACCATTTTGACTGAATTAGGCCTTAAAACATACAACCCATTTTCTAATGAAGCTGAACATATTTCCACACCTTTCTTTAAAATAAACATTTTATTCAAAGAAAAAGAAACAGAAATACATTGTTCGATAAGGCAAGAAATTAAAATAAGGTTTCTAGTAAACCCTGGTATCACAAATATATTGTCTAACAACATATATTTCTTGCCAAAATTAAGCTTCATCATGCCTACTGCTACAGCTGAGAGGACTTCTCCATTTCCAACCCGGAGCGTTATCTCTTCTTTCTGTACCTGCTGCCAAGAATCAATTCCCTGAAAAGAAGAGCAAACATGATTAGTGGCGCCTGAATCAAGTATCCAAGCAGTTTTATCATTATCCACTAAACAAGCTTCTAAGCAAAGTAAATCATATTTACCTTCCTTCTTCTTTTCTGCAATATACTTCGGACAGTTCCGTTTCCAATGCTCGTCTTCATTGCAGTGGAAACACTTTCCTTTGTCTGCAACTTCTTTGACCTTCTTGCCCTTCTGGGCGACAATTTTGTCAGCTCGTTTCCCTTTACCAACCTTCTTCATGTTCTTTTTCTTCCCTTTCAGATTAGAAGAAGATGAAGCCACTGTTTTTTATCCAGAGGTTGAACCTCTATGATAACTCCTACTGGCAACATTTGCCTCACCTTTTGATTCCTGAATTTTCATCAAAGATTGAAAGGTCTGGACTTCATTCAGAAGCGAGGTAAGATTAAAAGTAAGCTTGTTCATAACAGCATTACTTTTAAACTTTAGGAAACTATCTGGAAGAGTTTCCAGAATGAAGCTGACCTGGCTCGATTCATCGATGGAAGCACCATTCGACTCTGCGATGTTAAAGTGTATCATCATATCCAGGAAATGATCCTGAACAGATGAACCCTCTGTCGGGCCTATGTAGACTGTTGTCCAAACATACCGTGCACTGAATCCATGATTTCCTTAGCGGTCATCAGGTCCTCGTGCTTCTTGGCTAATATGTCAGACATACTTGCCAGCATGTAGACTTTGGCCTTATCATTGGCCTTGATCCATCGATCATATGCATCACGAACATTTCGTGTAGCATTCGAGCCTGGCACCTGAGGACACTCCTCAGTCAACACAAACTTCAGATCATCCACTACCAATATATTGTTGAGTTTGTTTTTCCAAGTCATCATGTTCTCTCCGGTTAATTTTTTCGCACCCAATAAGGAAATTATAGAGGTAGACATTTTGCTGAAATTTTACAAAAAAAAAACTTGTATAAGTTTCTTGCTATAATTGTCTAATCCAATCATGTTTTAGCTAATGATTAAATGATTCCTAGGTCATTTATAATTTGCAATGATACTCCAAAGGTTTAGAATGTATGACATCGAAGGGTAATAAAAAAACACTCCTCCTCTGGATTAAGACACTCTTGACCAAAACCTAATGCCAGAATAACTCTTATTCCTATAGGCTTTAGTTACCATTATTCGGTCAGGATACATACACTTCTTATGTACCTTGTGAGTGTAACCCTCTGTCTTTAGACCCCACAATCCCCATCCAATAAATCCGCCGAAAGGAGGACTAGATTGAAAAACAGACTAAGGAAATTTGTATCCCTTTCGGGTGTCTACTGTGTTCGATCCCCTATGATCAAGCCTCCGAAGGGATTGTCTGGTCCAGGCCAAACTAGCAGGCTGACCATAGTGACCATACGGTGTGAACCGACAGAAGAGACCATAGATTTTGTTTTCACTAAACCTGTTCTCACTCACTATAAGTACCCTCTCCATTCACCTTGATATTGACTCATACAAACACCATCCGAAGGGGGACGCTCCCGTTTGCGCCACGAGGCCAAGTATGAGTCTCACGGTGTGAACTTCCTGGAGAAACATAGGTGAAAAAATATGTATCATATACACTTTTCCTCCTACTGGATACTTTAACTCCATAGGAAATTTACTTAGGCTAAACCCGGCTAATGGTTTTACCTAAACTTTATCAATATAACTCTTATATTGATAATCAATATAACTCTTATATTGATTTTATCCTAAGTTTGCTAATATAACTCTTTATATTAAGCCTAGGATTTCTAGTTAAACCCCTTAATAAACCCGCTGACACTACTATAATTTATAAACCCTCTGATTAAAATTCACTTCCATGTCAGTTCCGTGTAGGGGTGTTCCGCTTCAAATCGACTTAAATACCCCAAATTAGATTTAAACTTCCTTAGACAGAGTTCCTCTTTTAATCATTGTTTATAAATTACATGGTTCCTAATTCTAATCTAATTAGAACTAGATAACCTAACGTCTATTAATTCCAAGTTCTAAACATTTTAAAACTAATAATTAACCTTAGGTGACATGCATACTATGTTATAATTGCTTGATCATTGATAGCACATAAAATGTGTTATCCTTAGGCTTAATTGCTAGTTTTATAATGATTTCAGAGCTTTTACATGTTTAAATCATTCAATTTCAGGTTAGGAGCTTAAACAGGACATTTGAAGACAATTTGGATCACTCGAGATCGAAACGAGGCTATTTGGAGCTAAAAATAATACCAATTGGAAGAGAAAAGATCAATTCAAGCATGATGACCCGTGATGGCGTTGCAACGCTTTGTCTATAGCGCGTTACGCCGAGCATGTTGTTTAAAGGCGTTGAAGACCATCGCCGATAAGCGCCGCAACGCTATCTCGATAACGGCCGATATGAGGAGTCGCGACGAGGGCGCGTTAACGCCGCCTTGCAGCGTCACAACGCCAGATCGATAAGGAAGCGCACGCGTTAGGGTAGCGGCGTTGGTAACGCCGCCCTCTCGCGTTGCAACGCCATCGATACATTCCATATCCGCCCGGCCGCCTAGGTACAGCGTTAATAACGCGCGCACCGATTCCATCTATAAATATATCCTTATGATTTCATTACAAGAGAGCCGAATTTGATAGTTTTTAGCCCTAATTTCGAAATACACACTCTAAGGGGAGAAAAAAGAGCATTCCTTAGGAGCCAAAGCGTTTATGGTGGTTCGAGATCGTGACGGGAGCTCGGGAACGAGGGACCGACATCGACACATAAGTTTATTTCTTTTTCTTTTAGTTTGTAATTGAGTTTAAAGACTTTTCCTATAATTTTAGCTTGTTTTTATGGTGATTTTGAGTAGCTAAACGTTGTAGTTGGAATTTGATTAGTATGTTTTAGATTTATTTCATTATGTATTGAACTTTGTTATGTCATTTATTTTTGGCAATTCGTTCTTAATTTCATAAATCTTGTTGGTTTAAGTGGACTCGAGAGAAAAAAACTTAGATTAGAGCAAAGTTGTCAAAATCCTTAGAAATCTGGCATGAGAATAACCTAGAGTTCTTTGGGAAACACATAAAAAAGTTGTTTAATGTCGTGTATGCTTTTAAAATTCATAAGGAAACTTTAGAATTTATCGTGTGTGTGAGGCTCACTACGGATCGAGAGATTCTCTTGAGTATTTTCACTTCTTGTTTATAAATTCATAATATTAGTTCATTCCATGTGTTAAATAAGGAATTATCTTGTGAAATCATCTTCCTTCAACTCTATCATATTCGTGTCTCCAATTGTACATTTATTTTCTATCTTTGTTTTCACTATCTATCAAAGTTTTGTTGCTTTAGATAAAATTGAGAATAAGTATCTTGGTAATTAATTAATCTAAAAACCCATTCCCGAGAACGATACTTGGAACTCTAAATCACTATACTAAAACTTGACCCGTACACTTGCGGTATTGCACAATATAAATTATACACAACAATCATCCATCACATGAATAATAAACATACATAGCATATTCATCTCATGAATTATAATACATGTCAATGTTGTCCATAAATTAATATAACATCTTATATTTATTAGATACAAACGAGGTGATCCAACTCGTTCATGTGGTTGACATGTGAGTGGGGGCATCCTGTGCAATGAGATTGTACAAGACCGGACCGTGAATTATTAGACCTACTGATATAACACCGTTAACAGTATAGGACTAATAACTTCTTAGATGACCAATAGTGACTCGACCTTAATCCTGAGCATGTTTTGGACTCTTGTCTGTGGGGGTATGTCCTTTGACTAGTACGGGTGAGGGTGGTCACAGTTACTCGCCCAATATGCCTATCTTCTCAAGGACAGGACCACGTGGGGAGCTGGGAACTTGACTACGCAAGATGGAATTCACTCGTTCCCGACTCAGGAAAACTAGAGGGGTTGTTCCCTTAAGTGTTGTCTCTAGGGCTTGGACAACGGGCGCCCACCCTCTCACTGGCCCGAGAGGGGTGTTGTTTATGGTTGGACCATACAACGTTGTTGTTCATTAGAGGAGCAGTGGGAATTAAGGAGCAAGAGGTAGACACAGGGGTAAAACGATAATTTAACCCAACAGTGTCTACCAACAACCTGTGAAGGGTCAACTCACGGGCATTGATTATATCAATGGACACAACTTGTCCTACAGTGATGGGAGTGTTGCTAGGGTTTTAGTGGAGTGTTACGGTAGCTAATGAATGTTGAATAACCGGGTCAAAGAGTTTGACAGGTTAGTCTCGGATCATTAGAGCTCGTCATCTGTAGGTCCATTAGGTCTCTCTGTTGCCTCAAACTGGATATATTGAGGGTTTACAGTTTGGTGTGGATTTGAAGTGTTCAAATTCATTAAAAGGGTATTTATGTCATTTATATGAAATATGATTGACATATTATATAGTTTAATGTGAATGAGATTCATAATAAACTGTAGGTTAGCCTAATTGATTAATTAGTGTTAATTTAGAGAAATTGGATTGAGAGAAATTAAATTGAATGTGATTCAATTTAAAATCCACAATTATACAAATGTGATTTGTATAATAAGGTATGAGATATCTTGTTATTTGTGGTATGCAAATATGATTTGCATAACCTAATCTTGTGGTAAAATGGTAAATAGGTGGAGATTGCAACTCCACCTATCACCATTATATAAGGTCTTTGTGAGAAGGCTTTAGTAACACAATTGCCATTTTTTGGAATCTCACCAAAAAGAGCAATCTCTCATCTCTCAATCTCTCTCAAATCCTCTCTACCCCTAAACCAAAGGGAGTCCTATTACTCTCCCTCTACCAACCGAGAACAACCGAGAAGATCAATTGGAGGTGTCCAATCCGTTCGATTCGAGAGATCGTGATCGTAGAGATCGAGGGCACGAAGAGTTCGTGATCGGAGAAGGAAATCTCGAAGAAGTGTTCTTCAACAAGTAAGTAATCGTTGCTCACTGTTTTTCCTTCGTTTTAAGCATGTTTAGCCTATGATTTATGTGATAAATTCAGTTTTAAGAAAATATTTTTCACAACGAACACCACGACGATTCAAAGTCGTTTCCACTGCGGGAGTTTCATTCCCTTCAGACTCGCCAAGTTGTCGCAACGCCATCGTGGCGCTAAGCGGTCGACGTGCTCTCCCAAGGGTCTCTTCGAGGTAAAAGGTTTGGAGTCGCCACCAATCATCATAGGGTATGATTGGGTACCCATTTTAGAGGAAAATGTTGATCTATGAAACCAAAAATTAGGCTTGGGAGTCAGTTGAGTGTAGGGATGGTATTAGCATCCCTACAACACCCGTTTTAGAAAACTAGTTACCACAAGTTATTCCTTGGTTCAAAGAAAAATATTTTTATGTTTTATTTTTATTGTCCCAAAATTTATTAATCCACGTTTTAAAAGTAAAATATGAATTAATAACTATGGGTAGCTGAAGGCCATTAGAAAAACTTGAAATTTATTTTTATATTTAAGAAGAAGTTTCTTATTTTAAATATAAATTACTTAGTAAAAGAATTTTAAAAAATGAGAGTTCTTGTTTCAGAAATCCATTTTTAAAATGAGGCAATTTATTTTTTTCAAACTTAATTGCCAAGATTTAATTTTGAAAACAATTGGAAAGTTTTTTTTTTTTAAATGGCAAATTTGTTTTATTTCAAACCTTGATGTCAAAATACAATTGTAAAAAATTAGAGGGTTCTTATTTCATAAATCAAATTTTAAAAGAGGAAAATTGTTTTATTTCAAATTTTGATGTCTAAATGCAAATTTTGAAAAATTGGAAGGTTCTTATTTCGAAAATCGAATTTTGAAAGGGGGCAAATTTGTTTTATTGCAAACTTTGATGCCAAAATTTAATTTTGAAAAATTGGAGGGTTGTTATTTCAGAAATCCAATTTTAAAAGTGAGCAAATTTGTTCTATTTTAAACTTTGATGTCAAAATGCAATTTTGAAAAATTGGAAAGTTCTTATTTCATAAATCTAACTTTAAAAGGTGCAAATTTGTTTTATTTCAAACTTTGATTCTAAAATACAATTTTGAAAAGTTGGAAGGTTCTTATTTCAAAAATTTTAATTTTAAAAGGGGACAAATTTGTTTTATTTCAAACTTTGATGTCAAAATGCAATTTAAGAAATTGAAAGGTTCTTATTTCATAAATCTAATTTTAAAAGGACAAATTTTTTTTATTTCAAACTTTGATGCCAAAATTTAATTAAGCAGAGTAAGTACTTTTCAATTCTATTCAAATAAAAAAACATAAATAAATTTGCCAAACAACACTATAGATATAGTGACCAAATGCATTAAAACATCAAATATACGGTGGTCAAATCTGAACAAATCAAAATATGATAAAATATACAATAGACTAAATTAAAATATGTTAAATTACACAGTGGCCAATCCAATATCAATCCAATAAAACATTAAATATATAGTAGTCAAAAAAAATACAAATACGTCATGTTGTCAAATAAAGATACTCAATGACCAAATAACCGAATTAATAAGATACATAATGACGAAATTATTAAGATAAGATACAACAGTGTCAAATTAAAATACCAAATTGATAAGGTACCGTCGTGCCAAATTAAGATACAACGGTGCCAGTTCCAAATTAAGATACCAAATTGATAAGGTATCGCAGTTCCAAATTAAGATACAACAGTTCCAAATTAGATACAACAGTGCAAGTGTACATGGAGCTAACATAAATAAAGTGCCAAAAAAACAAATCCATTAATAGCAGTGGTCAAAAATAGCTAGATAAATGTGCAGTGATCAAATTAAGAGAACCAGCCAAAGCCAAACCTAGACTTTATTTCAAAATATGTCAAACAAATATGCAGCAAACGTACACAAATCCAAATGAAAATCAAAATTTTTTAAAAGAAAAAACAAACCTAAACCTATTTTCAAAATATGCAATAATTGTCAAATCTAAATATACAGTAGCACAAATTATAATGTACAAAAATTATGAGGTCAAATCAAAATACAGAATCCAAATCAACAAATGGTCAAATCTAAATACAGAGAGGAATGGGAAGAAAATACAGTAGTCTGGCCAAATCTCTACATGGCAAAAATACAAATTAAAGAAGGAAAAAAAACAGTAACTTACATAGAAATGAAGTGAGGAAACCTTTTCTTTTCTGTAGAATACAAAGGAAAAACCTTCTTTTCTGCCTTATGTTGAATCCTCTAACCTCTATGTAGAATACAAAGGAGTTTAGGGCACATCCACGAGTTTAGGGCATAAATCCCAACACTTACCTCTTCCTTCTATGTGTGGGAAAGTCATTCGGCATGACTAAACAAGGAAGTATATCTTAACCGACTTTTTGATACTCAAATTAATAAATACTGTCCTAGACTATCCCATTTGTTCTTCGCTGACGATAGCATTTTCCTTTTTAATGACTCTACACATGAAAGTTAGGCTATAAAGGAAGTGCTCTAAGATTTTGAAGAAGCCTCAGGTCAGACCATTAATAGGGATAAGTCTATGTTTATAATGTTCTGATGTGGGCAAAGAGGGAATCCAACACCTCCAATCACATCTAGGAGTGAAGTATCGTCGCTAGGTTTGTATCTTGGCTTGCCATCCGAAAATGCTCATAACAAAGTGTGCATCTTTCAAGAGGTAAAAACAGGGTGTGAAAGACTATGCAAGGTTGGAAGAAACGAATGTTCTCTGCATGAGGAAAGAAAGTATTCATCAAAGTAGTGGCCGAAGTCATTCCCAAATACACGATGACTTGTTTCAAGCTTCTAGATAGTTTGTGTAAGGATATGAGTGTTATGTGCAGCAGATCTTGGTGGAGTTCAATGAAAGCTAACAAGAAAATCCATTGGAAGAGTTGGAATCGATTGTGTAAGAGCAAAAGAGATTGAGGGATTGGCTTTAGGACTTAGTCTTCAACCAAGCCTTGCTAGCTAAACATAGTTTGACCATAATAATAAATCCAAATAGCCTATAGCTAGAATCTTGAAAGGAATGTATTTAGAGACAGTGAGTTTCTCAAAGCCAAGCTCGGCCTAAACCCTTCGTTTACATGGAGGAGCATCCTTTGGAGACACAAGCTCTTCCGACAGGGTTATAGGTGGAGAATAGGTAATGGAATGCATGTTTTCATCTCAGAACACTCTTGGATCCTTAATGATGGCAACTATAAACCTTGTTGGATTCATGATTCTTTTAAAGAGAAACGGGTGGTGGATCTGATTACTCTGGAGGGTTGTTGGAATGTCGTTCGTGTTAATGAAGCTTTCCCCCCTGAGGTCCTCAACATTTCTCTCGATGGAGCAAGAAAAGAATATGAAATCATCTATAGTCGTGACAAGAAAGGGAGGTATAAAGTTAAAAGTGTTTACCATTTAAGTTTTTCTTTCGCTTGTTATTCTTTGCCCTCGACTTCTAACGCGAAAGAACTCCATGACTTATGGCAGAAGTTTTGAAAAGTCGATATTATGCCTAACATTAAACACATATTTGTTGGAAACTTATTAATGATATAATCTCATATGCTTATAATTTGCTTAGAAAAGGAGTTTATGTGAATGAATGGTGTTCTGTCTGCAGGAATCACATTGATGCAACCTCCCATCTCTCGTGGGGATGCAAACATTCTAGGAGGATTCAATATCATTTTTTTCCTACTTATACGCTTGTTTTTTCTTTGGGGAGGGGAAGATGATTGGGACTATATCAAGAAGGAAGTGCACAAAGATGAACCAAGGGGAATCCTGCTGGTGATGTGGAATTTGTATACTCAAAGGAATAATGCCCAGTTCAATGGGTGCAGCTTTCTCTAACTCAACCTTGCAAATCTATCATATTCACCAAGGAAGAAACAGAACCATGCCTACCCCACCCCTCCTCCTCCTAAGGGAAGGTGGAAAACTCAATGCAGATAGAGCGTGGTCTCACAAGCTGAAACGTGGTAAAGATGGAATAGGTCAACCTCTAATCAGTAGCTGTAAGTTTATAAATCAAAATTGACCAGTCAAACCGCTTGAACTTGATTTGTAATTGGTATTTTAGTTAAAAAAAAGAAAAAAAAAAAGGTTCAGCAAAATAATTTAGAAAGTTATATACACATTAAGATTTACAATTAAACTTGAATCATTTAATTACACAACACACGATGAATTCAGTAAGCAATATTTCAAATTAATCTTTACATTTTCACGTCCAACCAGAAGATCTCTCTTGCACAGAAGCAAAAGCTCGAGAACCATTTTTTTTCCAAAAAAAATATTTTATTACGAATAAAGAGAAGATTCGAATTTGACTATGTGCTCAACGAAAAGAATGTAAAATCTCAAAGAAGCAAAAACAAAACAAAAGTCAAAACCAGAGTTCAAGAGTTTGAAAATGAGAGAATTTCTCTTTCCATTTCCTTTATCTAACTAAATTGTTAAAATTAAGATATTTTGATTTTTAAAAAAAAAACTGCCTAAAAATTAAATAAATACATCAAGATTGATCTGATTGTTTTGATAGTCCTGTAATGTTTAAAAGCCATATCCGCTATTGACAAAATCATCATCGTCCCCACTGCTAAAAGATTCCAGCAGTTGACTGTCATCTTCTTCATCATCACCTTCGGTCACAATCTCCAAAATTCCAGGACCACCATCAAAGTCAACATCATCCATCACAAAATCTCCATCGTCGTCATCATCGTCAAGATCGCTCACACTATCGTCGTCGTCATTACTCATATCATCAGAATCACTCTCACCATCCCCATCAATATCAGGACCCAAAATTGGATCCAAATCATCAACATCATCGTCGTCTTCATCTTCATCTTCTTCACTCTCAGCATCATCAGGATCAGAATCGTCATCAGTGGGCCTTCGTCGACCAATTTCATAGACTCGTGCAGAAGAAAACATCTCATCTTGATCATCCATTGTGATCAAACCAACGAAAGAATCAGTTTTCTCGGTTGTGAAGTCTAGGACACAACGATCTAGAGGGATGGTAGCAATATCTGAGTAATTCACTGCATCAATTGTCCGAAACGCAGCAAAAAGCGGATGTTTGACACGACGGGTATGAACAGCTGACATTACATCTTCAAGATTTCTTCTCAAGATTGCATAAATTACATCGCCACTCGCATTGAATGTTATCGCTGTTTGGTCGAGTGAAGGTACACTACGAAGAAGCCTAAACTTTCGTAGATCCCAAACCTCGGAGTTAATAATTACCTGAAAAGCATACCGTATTAGTGGCCAAAGACATCAAGAAAAAGAAAGGACTCAATATCCATGGGCACCACAAAGAGTCGATGCAAGAACAAATTAGCTCATTATCCATGGGCAAACTAAAAGGAAATTTTTCATGTATGCAAAACGCTTTTCCACATAATATTGGCACAAATTCCTCCACCATAGAAACCGACATCATATTTAGTATTGACACAACAACGTAGAAAGCCATGCCAAAGTAAGCTTAGTTCAACGGTAATTGGCATGTATCCTCGACTAAGAGGTCAGAAGATCGAATCCCCCAACCCAAATGCTGTTGGACTAAAAAAAAACAATGTAAAAGGCCACACAGTACCAGTGAGACTTCTAAAAAATAGTTGTAATCTTCATAAACATCAACTTTTTCAAGAAAATAATAAATAAAATAAAGAATGAAAGAAAATGTTAGAGACTTGTGGCATATACTGTAACTGACTTCTTCCTTTGATTAAGAGCATTTACTATTTAAAAAAAAAAAATCAAACATTTCATAGTGTTTTTTGCTAATTTTTTTTTTCAAATGAGAACTCAAAATAGTAACTAGCTTAGCCAATGCAATGTTTCTGTGACTTGGAAGAAATTCAGGAAAAAATAAACCGCTTAACAGCCAAACAAAAGAACTACATTCAAGAGATTAGCAGCAGAAGAGGAAGACGGTTCAGCTTACCTCATTCCCAGCTGGATGAAAACCACCACCACCATAATCAGTAAACTGATCGAAGCGATGGACAGGTCCTGGTCCCCGTCGATCCCATAAGACCCCGTTCCAGAGCAGCATCGTATCCGAAGGGCTGAAGTGTACATGAGAATAAGCATGCCCTCGACCCGCAGAACTGACATTGGAGTCAGATAGATTCGATTCTAGTTGGCAGGTCTGAATATCATACAAGAGTATTTCTCGTCGAGCAGGCTCGGATGCCAATGCAGCAAAAACATTCCCAGCATTGCTAAACCTGGCAGCCTTGCATCCTTCGAATGAATGCATGGGCCCACCAGAAACGGAGGATGCATCCCATAACCTTACGTCTAAAGAGCTAGAAGAAAGCACAAGCTGAGTCTCGCCAGAAATATATGACTCCATTATGGTTAAAGGAGACTGATGGCTCGAGCAACTCTCTAATATGCTGCTGCTATTGGAATCAAAGATCTTGACCTCCCCTGAGTGGCTGCCGACAGCAACTCTCGAGTCTCCTAGGAAAGAAAGACAGGTCAACAGAGCACTAGCATCATCCCGACAAGTTCGCCAAGGCCTAAACCTGCTGTAGACAAACTGACGGTCCCTCCGATTGCCATGTACTCCACCATATATACTTCGAAATTCACGTGAACCAAGACGAGATGTTACATTCCATGGGGCATCAAGGCTTCGTTTTGGTTCAGGACAAACATGAGGCTGCAAGAGAGACAACGGAGGAAGAGTAGTTATCGGCGTTGGACATTGACGGTGCTGGTGTTTTAGATACTGGACAACAAGGGAGTCTAGAGTTAGCCTCTCACTATTGCTGGGTTGAGGGTCATTCAGATTCCCAGGATGTGACGATGGTGTAACCAAACCAACTTGGGAACTACCTTGTTGGTTGTCATCCAAACAATCAGTCCAAAAACCCCCGGGAATTGGCCGCCCATGCTGATCTCTCATGTTAGTAGTGCTTGGGGTAGAAAACCCAACATCTGTAGTTAAACTACTTTTGCGAGAGGAGATGGGAGTGGGACAAATAGGAGAACGAAGTCCTGGCTCATTAGAGTGAAGTCGCTTGGAGGACAATATGGTGCAAGTATCCTTCAACTCGGACAACTTCCGCTTCATTGGCAAGATAATGGGTGTTTTACATTGAGACTCCGCATCAATGACTGGGGTTGTTTCATTTGAAGTTAGAGGTGCAGCAGATTGTTTTGAAGTACTAGAAAATTTTCTAACTGCTGCGGAAGAAGATTCCAGGGATTTAGGAAGACACTTTGAATTTGTACCAAAGGGAGTGGAGAAAATCAAGGGCTTTTTCCTTGCACAAGACATATTAATATCGCATTTTAAACTTGTATCTTCTTCTCGTGCAGACAACTTCGGTTTATCAGTCAGAAATCCACATGGGGCTCGACCAAAGGGCCATTGCAGTTGGGATGAGGGTGCCTCCAGCTTGGAGACTTGGTATGCAAGAGATGATGGAACTGCTACAAGAGGCAAAGGTGTCAACTCAGCTTCTTTCAGCAATGCATAGGCAGCTTTGCTTAATCCAGATGCCTGAAGATGCTCGTGAATTAAAAGTAGTAGTTCCCTGAGATATTACACATGCATATGAGAAACCCAACAAATGAAATGCCAGGACAATTATAAGGTGTTCTATAACCACCGCACAAAATCCACATTCGAAATAAATCAGCAACTACCTGGAATGGTAAGTTATAGGTGTAGCAGCAGCTATGGCTGCTCTTTCTATCCGTCTCAAAGTCGGGGTAGCAGCATCACTGGCTGCCAAAGCACTCGCCCGCCCAGAATTTGTCACAATCTGACCATTAACATCATAATCAGTTCCTTGCTTGGATAGTAAAACAACAACTTGTGATTGCCTGTTAAGAATACATTCTGTATATAAAGTTATGTTGTATGATGTATGTATGAACATCCAATCTCCATTCAAATGCTAGGTTGTTAACATTTATGGCATGTTTGGGAGTGGTTTTGAAACAGTTAAAATCACTTTTGTCGTATTCAAAATCTCACTCTCAAACATGCTTTTAATTATTCAAAATCATTTTTTATGGAATGTAACTCACATTTAAAAATGTAAAATCAAACACTAAATTGATTGTGCATGATTAAAGGCATGTTTTGGAGTAATTGAACGACAAAAGTGATTTTGACCATTTCAAAATCACCTCCAAACATACCCTTAGTGCACGTTTGGGAATGATTTTAGAAATATTGATTTTAGTACAATTGATTTGTTTATAATTGATTTATTAAAAGTGATTTTTATATAATCATTTTCATGTTTGGTTCTACACTTTTAATAGTGATTTTCATACAATTAAGTGAACTCTAAAATAAGTGTTTTAAGCTAATGATTTAATTATAATTAATTCTTTAAAAAATTATTTAGTTATAAATTATTTTAATATTTAATTCAAACATTGTAAAAGTGAATTTAATTTAATCAAAAATATTTTTTAAAAAAAAATGATTATTGTTTGTTTTCAAAAGGGATTTTTTAATCATCAAGTCAGAGATAGGGAGGAATTAAAATATTAGAGAAATAAAGGTAGAGAGCTAAACAAAAAAATATTGGGTAAGATGATAAAAGTTTTAGGAAGAAAATTTATAATGAGGATTGAGGAGAAAAAAAATTAAGGGTTGGGGACAAAAAAAGTACAAGAACAAAAAAGGTAGAGCAAGAGATAAAAAAAAATAGTGAGAAAATTTTAAAAATATACGAAAATGATAGGAAGGAACAAAAAAAATAGAAATAAAAAAATTCAAAGAAAGTTAAACCCATAATAGAGAAAAATGAATGAAAAGATAAAAAGATAATAAAGTAAGAGATATACATTATAAAAAAATTTAGAGAGAGAAAACTTGTCATTTTGTAAAAAATGATGGATGAACTCAATGGTGACGGTTTTGAGAAAATTATTTATTTTATGGAAATTTATGAATTTTTACAAAAGATGACAGTTTTTACCCATCACCAAATGTATACATTTTTCAAAAATGAAATAATAGTCATTTTAAATAATAATCACTTGTTCAATATTGCCAAACATCACACTTCTCAAAGGAAAGTGATTTTAGACATGTCAAAAGTGATTTTGGTCATTCAAAAATCACTCCCAAACATGCCCTTAGTTCCATAAGTCATAGGCAAACATCATGCATATAAATGTGGCATATGTAATAGAAACCGAGAGTGCTCTCTCAATGAAATGAAGAGAATGAAAATACAAGCCGGCATACCGGTACAGCGTGGAGATAATAGGTACTTACTGAAATAAGCTCAATAGCAACCTGGGAAAGTTCCGCTTGCCACCTACCTTGCTCAGTTCCTGATATCTGGCTACCTGAATCTCGAATTAGTTCTGATAATTTTTTCCCCACCTGTAAACCAGTTTGTGATATAGCAGAGTTCAAAAAAGTAATGAAACTTTAAACAATAGCATTATAGAATCATTTAAATTAGTTTTTTTAATGAGAAGAATGATTTAAATTATCTCCATGTATAACAAGGAAAATGAAGCCACAGTAGTATGTATATACGGAAGTAATTTTTTTGAGTGTCCAATCTCAGATGAGTCAATTTTTTGCTTGGATACTACCATGCAAGCCGCTTTCTGTGTTTATAGTTCTACACTTCTACTACAATGCCAAACATCTAAAGATAAGAATAGGAGCCTCCTTGCCAAATGGATATGGAGATTCAAATCTGAGAATTCATCTCATTGGCGAAGAATGATTGCAACTAAATATGGCACTTTTCATTTCAAACATCTAAAGATAAGAAGAACCAATTTATCCTGTACATAAATTCCTATTTTCATGGATACATATTCTTATTTATAGGAAACACAAATATTATTGACAAAAGGCACTTGGAAACACAAATTATACCTGAAGTTTTGTCAATATGTGTGCTATTGTATCGTCTCTGGCTAAACCAAGCAAGACCCGACATGCAAGAGCTCGGAGACAATCGAGAGCAGCAGGAGGCAGATAGATCCTTGGCTGAAGAAGATGCAAAAGAACCTTTATGCCATTGTTAGCACGGACTGCTTCCCTAGCTTGACGATACGCTTGTTCCAATTGCGCAGCAAGGCCAGCACAGCCTGCTCCTGCACCTAAAGATATTCGACGATCCCCAACCAATCCTGATGTTGCTGTCGCAACGGGATTTTGCGGATTGTTGTTATTAGCTTGACCAGTTACCAAAACATTTCCTCGATCTACGACGTTAGATTCCCCATTGCGCTCTCTCTGATCTCCCTGACCAGACATGTAAACAGCTCTACTCTCCACAACAGGAGTACTAGAGGTCTGGGAAGATATAGCTTGAGATCCTTGCATGACTACAGGTGGTTTATTGCTGATTGATGGTGGGGGGCAAACAAGATTGATCAACACATTCAAAGCCGGCTGAATGATCTGCAAATATATTTAGGTATCAAGCTAAAACCATTAGATGACGACCAAGTCAAAGCTCAAACACTCTATCTGCTCTAAAGCCTGGTTTCCAGCATTTGCAATAAAATAAAAATAATAGAAAAATTGGTCAATTACCTCTGGGTCAACAAAATTGCTAGCGATACTTGCTGCATCCAAAATGACAGCTATACCAACCCGGTTATTGCTTAATGTGGCACTCACAATCATTTTGCGACTGTTAGGGACTAACGTTACAATATGAAGAACCCCCAATGCATATTGAAGTAAATCATGCAAGTAGCGATCAACAGGAGGGGCCTACAAAACCAAAGCTAAAAATTAACAAGGTCTGTAGAGAAATGGACACAGAGGAAACGCAAAGTTTTAGATAGGTAGTACCTGACACAACTCCAACATGGTTATATGCCCATTACAGTTTAAGAACTTTTCAGCAGCAGGCCAACGAGTTCTTACAAATGCAGCACCAAGCTTCCGGTCCTTCTGTAAAAGGAGTAGTACAGTATCCATAGCCTCATTGCTAATATCAAGCGGTTTGTATGCTGCCCTCACACTTGAAGCATTTCGAGCAGCACTTCGACTACTTTTATTAGGACGAATAGATTCCACGAGCAAAAGAAGATGAGCTCTGAAATACTGACGTAAAGCAACACAGGTGTGATAAGCTATTTGCTTTCCAGACGATGTAAGTACTTCAGTAGGTGACCGATCATTTCGCAATGCTCCTGTACTAGATAGGCCTAAAGTGCCAGAATTCACTCCAGACCTCACAGACGCAGCATCATTCAACAGCCCCAGTAATTTCTGTAGGCCGTCTTGAGCATCAAAAGCATCAAGAACAGCTCTAAACACAAACGCAGCAGCAAAAAATAAGGCTGCATTCTTCCTAGCCTGATCTTGTGGGCACTCAAGAAGCTGGATGGCTAACTCAACCACCTGATAGACAACATCTGAAGGAAGGGCGCAGACTCGTTCCATTATTCCCTGAGGGGAAAAATCCTTGCAAGTGAGATGAAATAATGGGTCTACAAAACTGAAAGATTAATACAAAAATTGAAGCTAAATCGAAGGTGTAGCATCAATAACTACCTGCAGGGAACCAATTGTGAACAAGCAAGAAGAGAGCCCAAAAAATGTTGGAGCAACTCTGGGAACTGCAAGGAGTTTCTGCATGCCACCCCGGTCAACAAAAAGTGCTGCAAACTTACGATGAGCAGCCAAAGCACAGATTAATTTCATCACATCTGGTAATAACATTTCAGCAATCGATATTTCACTTTGCTTGGAACTCCTTTGCAGTAGTGTAAGACATACATCTATACCCTTTTCACGTAATACAGGCCCAAGTACTTCAACATACTCCCCAAGAATCTCAAGGCATTGAATACAATATTTTTCTCTCAGTTGTGTGAGGGAGTCAAAATCAGGGATGAAAAAATCTTCAGTTTGCTCATTCATTTCCTTTCCTGTGGTACCTGGATCTGCTGAACTAACATTTGAATCATTCTGGCTCCTGTACCAATCCATCCACACATTTTTAGGCCACAGAGTGGAACAGGTCTTTAAAACATGAGAAATGAGAAAGTGCAATGCATCCCCTTCAGTATATCATGGGCTATAATAAAAAATCACAAACCTGGAAATCTCAGTAGCATTGGCAGCATCAATCACGGTAGTTGCAGCTCTAGAAGCAGCTAAAAATGCAGCCTCTTCATCATTAGAAGTTTTAAATTCCTAAATAGATAAAGAAGCATATAACTCAGAAGTGAAGGACAAAAAAGTTCTAAAAATTTCCTGTGTGCACATGAAAGATGGAGAGCAAGCAAGAGAGAGCATATACCTCAAAAGCTGCACTCTTAACAAACTCAGCAGCAGAATCACCTGCTGCTTTTATGGCTTCTAAAGGTGCACTGACTGCTCTTGCTTCAGCTTCTGCTGCACAAACAGCTTTCTTTACTAGCTCAGAAATATCTTTTGATCCAACTCTGCATTCTTGGTAGCAATCATCATTATCATCTCTTTCCATAGAAGAAATATCACAATTGATCCTGCCAGAGGTCCTACTAGCATCAGATACTTTTTTAACATCCAGATTTTTAAACGAACTCCTTTCTCTAGCACCTCGCCCTCTATTACCAGATATTGGTGAAGTGAGTGCATGATCAATCTCAAGAGCACCTTCATTCATTCTTCCTTTCCCTCTGGATCTGCTACGGCTCATTTTGCGTCTTGTAGAGTCATCTCTAGCATTGTCATCAAGCTCACCATATTTTGTCCTCCCATCCCGAAAATCTACAGCATGCCATCTGTCTTCACCTTCTACATCCACCTCATAGCCATCAGCCCTTGCAGCCAACCCATCAGGTGCTTCTTCACCAACCCAACATTCTTCTGCTGGTGCCAGCCTACTTAGGCTTCTCTCATGATCCCTATCAAAACCTTGATCATCTGCAGATCTTTCATCAGCTGTTCTTGAGTCATCTAAATGAGATGTTTCTAGAACTTGTCGTACCCTCACTCGATTTTCATCTCTAACTTTGATGCCACTAGCTCCAGACGCATTTTTGGTTTCTATTAAATGATTACCATCTTTTTGACTCATATCTCCAAGAACACGAATACGAAGAAAGCGCATAAGTTTTGCAGATAATCTAGCGGTGAAAACATCTTCTACCAATTGACTTCCACTGAAAAGATTAGAAAAACAAACATTGGCATGTTATGCAAAATGAAGAAGTGCATGAAAGAGAATGGCAAACAGAGTTACAGCAGTAGCATACCCAGCCAAGCATACAGCAAGGAGTCCAGTAGAATATGTCCTTAACATTTCAGAATCTGACACATCCTTTCCTCCTAATTCATGTTTCCAGTTGTGATCTTCAGAAGAAAATTTCCCGCCTTCCTCCATCACCCATTTTTTTATGTTTTCCAAAACGTCTTCCTCAAAAACATGAGGATACTGCAACAAATAGAGGTCACATCACATTGGTTATACTCAACATGAACAAACAGCTACAGAAACAAGATTGTGTGTGTGAGAGAGAGAGAGGCAGACAGACAGAGTTTACCGTCCAAGTCAGTGAACAGCTTAAAAGAAGTCTTGCAGCAGCAGCCTGTATAGAGGATGAGTATCTAGTGTCTGAAAGAAACTTCGAGGAAATCAATTCAAAAAAATCATCGTTCTCCTACAGAGTGGGAGAAAAAAAGTCAGAATAAGTAATGTCATGAATTAGCTCCCAAACCACCTAATAACCTACCTAAGTAAATTAAAAGAAAAGATCCAGCTCAAAATTTCGGTTACCCGGAGTACATTCCCTAGCCTTCCAATACTGTGAGATCCACGACCATTACTAGAAGAATGACCATTCTCTGCCATGTATCTGCATTATTGTGTGTAATAAAATAGGTTTAGAACATACACAGTATCATGCAACAGTAAGGGAAATGTGAACAAGATAATGTTTGCTGAAAGAAATAAATGGCACTGTTATATGTACATTTTGATGAAGTAAATATTACTAAAAATGAAGCTAGCTATTTTTTTTTATGGGGGCACCGCGCCCGCTCCAAGGCCCAGACCCAGGAGACATCAAGGATTTTTATTTATTAAGCTCACCCGAAGACTTGAACTTGAGACGTCTAAGCCATTATCACACCAAGAGACCCAAAGCCCCAAGCCCTTACCAACTGACTGCCCCTTCGGGGCTAAAGAAAGCAAGCAAATTCAAACTTAGAATAAAATGAATGTGGCTCAAACATTCACATTCATCAAAGTGACCGGAAGCTCTATTCATTGATGGCCTCCTCATAATCTCTAGAGCAAATGTCAAACTAGATCAGAAGTATTAGGTTGAGTACAACTCCAAACCACAGACCATCTATAACACCATGTCGATATCAACTTTCTACTGGTACTTAAATTAAAAAATCCTCCAACTTTTTGGATTAGAAAACCAGGAATACTAGCAAACTCTGGAATCCAGTAGTTGAGAAACTTTAGTAATAGTTAACTTTCCAAGTAGGTGATGTGGCCCACTCCATTTCTCTTCTTGTGTCTAATGTCAACCAAGCCCCCCAAAAAAAAAAAAAAAAACAGAAAAGAGAAAACTGAAAATGTTCACAGTAGTGAACTGAAGTTCGTCGTCTATATTGACGTGGTAATGTCTGGTAAGGCTAAGGTTGGCGTAAGTTTATCATTTATAACGTTACTGAGAAACCTTAAGGCATAATTGATAGAAACTGCACTGACTCATAGCTGCAGCAAGAAGGAAAAAGAAAAAAAAAAAGAAATCACAGAAGAAACCTTCAACCCAAAGAAAAATGAAAAAAACATCAAACTTTTCCTTACGAAGACCATTCCAATGCCCACCATACTAGAATCCATTCCCATGCTCATAACACAACATTAGAAATTCGGTTTGAGAAACAAGTACGGCCACAAAGCGTAAGTCACCTGGACTCTTGAGTCTCAAGAAGTGACGCAAGGGCATGAAGAACGGTAGGGTTAGGGTTATCAGGCGACGAAGTGATCTTCTCCATCAACTTATGAGCCTTGGCAATCAACTCGTCGTCTTCATTCTTAGCCTCCTCCTCTTCCTCGTCGTCCTCCCCTCGTCGTTCTTGAGATTGCGATTGAATTTCCGGCGGCGGAGATGGAACAGGAGGCTGTTCGGCGTGACCTTGCGCGTCGTTCGATTGCTCGTCCATGGGCGGTGGTTCCATATAGGAAATTACGATCCGCAACAGAATCAAAAACGGAGGAAATTAATGGATGGAAGGGATAATTGTTCGAAGAATTGAATTACTTCATGTATGTTGTTTGCGCACATTTGGCTGTGCGTTTGTATTTTGAAAGATATGAACAGTAGCTACGTTTGTTTGGAGCCGCAGTGGAAGGGGGGAAGAGAGAGAGAGAATGGCAAAAGGAAAGAAGAAAGGAATTAGCTGTGTGGCTTTTTGGTGTTATGATGGCGACAAACAAAAAAAATTAGCGTGAGAGCAGAACGATTTGATTTCGAATGTTCGGGAAATGACTGAAAACTGAAAACCCTTAGCCCACTTCTCTCTCGCCCTGTTTCTGGATTGGGCCTGCGATTTAGGCCCAATCATTTCTATATTCTGGCCCATGAGCCCAACTTATGTAACAAAATCAATAAATATATAGCTTAAGAGGCACGTTATATATACTAGTATATGACCATGTTGCTTGTTTATTTCTATTTTTATTATGATTTTTTTAATCTCACGAATTTTAATATAATAAAATTATTTTTTATTTTTTATTATAATATAAATTTTCTATATAATATTGCTTAATTTCAATATCATATAATTTTCTATTACTTTTTACAAAAAGTTGTCTAAATTTCATTTTAAACTTAATTTAGAATGTGATAAAAAAAAATAAAGAGAAAAAAAATTATACAAAAGTTATGCTTAAAACTTAATTGGAAGAAAATATTCAAAGAGATAGAGTATCAGCATAGAAAATTGCAAACAAAAAATAAAATGAAAATGTAAAAAAAAAATGAAAATAAAGAATGGGGTGATACTTATGAAATATTGAAAAATAATGGCTACTTTTAGAACTAAAAAAATAGTTAGGACTAAAACTCAAACCATACGAACTGCAAACAAAATCATTTGGTCTTAGTGTTAAAAATATGAATTTTAGATGTGAAAAAAATTGAGAGCATATGTATAATTTATAAAAACAGTTTCAATCAAATTATAATTTAATTTGATTTGATTTTGAATCAAATTACTTATCATAGATATTTTTTTTAATTCAAATTATAAAATCGATTTTGCTTTTTAATATAGCATAGATATAAATATCGATTAATTAATATTTCTCCATGTCTGTCATTGATGCAACTGTATAAATTTCTTAAACTACAATTTGCTATGTTCTGTTGTTTTATCCATTCTCACTAAAAAAAATATTTAGGGGTTGTTTGGCCCCCCTGTCTTGGAATCAAAAGTCTGGGAATCAAAACCTGGGGAGTTTGTTCTAGGGGGTTCTGAAACTTGGGAATCGTGTTTGGGGTGCAGTGTTCTGAAACCTGGGAATAAGAAAACAGTGTTTGGGTGCAGTGTTCTGAATCCTGGGTTTATGCTGTTTTTTTTTTTTTCCTTTTTTCTTTAGTTGTTTTGTTCTCTTATTTTTTTAGTGGATGTTTTGTCAATTGTAGAAACCCTTTTATACATAAATGGGTTACAAAATTGAAACTCTATTTTAGAAATTAAGAAATTGGAAGTCTATGTAAGAAATTAAAATTCTATTTCACAAAGTATTTAGAAAAGTATTTTTGGAAGTCTATTTTAGAAATTAAAAAATTGAAAGTCCATTTAAGAAATTAGGGATTTAAAGCTCTATTTCAAAAAATATTTAGAAAAGTTTTTTTGGAACTCTATTTTAGAAATTAAAAAAATAGAAGTTTATAAAACTCTATTTCACGTCACATAGTGTTCTGAAAACTATTTTTTGGAATTCTATTTTAAATTAAAAAAATTGGAAGTCTAGTTAATAAATTAGGTAATTTGAAACTATATTTTATAAAGTATTCAAAAACTTATTTTTGGAATTCTATTTTAAAAATTAAAAAATTGGAAATCTATTTAAGTGATTAGAAAATTTAAAATTTTATTCCACAAAATATCCAAAAACCTATTTTTAGAACTCTAATAAGAAAAGTGGTGATTGCGCACAAGTTAAGTCGTTAGGGTAGTTGATTGCTCAAGTGATCGGATTGTTGAGGTAGGCGTATACAAGTCTCTTGAGTGGTTGTCTAAAGTAGTCGTTAGTAGTGGTAGGTCATGGATGTAGTCATTAGAGTTGTCGTCGAGGTAGTCGTCAGCAGTGGTTGGGGTCGCCGGTGTGGTAGTCGCATTTGTCGTCAGCGGTGTTGGGGTCGTCGGTGTGGTCGTCAGAGTTTTCGTCGGAGGTAGTCGTCAGCGGTGGTAGGGGTCGCCGGTGTGGTCGTCGGAGTTTCCATCGGAGGTAGTTGTCAGCAGTGGTTGGGGTCGCCGGTGTGGTCGTCGGAGGTAGTCGCCAGCTATGGTCGGGGTCATCGGTATGGTCGTCGGAGATAGTCGTCAGCAGTGGCAGGGGTCGTCGGTGTTGTCATCGGAGTTGTTATCGGAGGTAGTCGTCAGCGATGGTTAGGGTCGCCGGAGTGGTCGTCAGAGTTGTCCTCGGGGTAGTCGTCAGCGATGGTTGGGATCGTCGATGTGGTAGTCGAAATTTTCGTCGAGGTAATCGTCAGCGGTGGTCGGGGTCATCGGTATGGTCGTTGGAGTTATCGTCGGAGGTAGTCGGCAGCGGTCGCCGGTGTAGTCGTCGGAATTATCGTCAGAGGTAGTCATCAGTGGTAGCAGGGTCACCGGTGTGGTCGTCGAAGTTGTCGCTAGAGGTAATTGTCAGCAATGGTCGGATCGCCGGAGTTATTGTTGGAGGTAGCCATTAGTTGTAGTCGGATCACCGGTGTAGTTGTTGGAGTTGTCACCGAAATTGTTGTTGAAGTAATCACCGAAAATGGAAGATGACAAATAAAATAAGAAAACATGGAACAAACCCATGGAGTTGCACTATTGTAACCCATGGGGTTGTGTTTCAAAACCAAGGGTTTTGAACATATTGGGCCCAAATATGGTTTTGGATTTGGAATCCAAAACAATCTAAACCACCCAAAACAGGGGGCTAAACGGCCCCTTAGTCTTCTGCTATTGTCAAATTTTGATAGAACTTACTTTTCTCCTCCTCGAAAACTTGCACATTATGACAAAGTTAATACTTTATTCTTATTCTTATAGGAAAAAGTATGGAAATTAAATTTGTGTCATTTATATGTAGATCATTAAAATATTCTATTCCACATTGTTTGGTTCATATTCTTATAGGAAAAAAATATGGAAATTAAATTTGTGTCATTTACCTGTAGATCATTAAAATATTCTATTCCACATTGTTTTGTTCATATTCTTATAGGAAAAAAGTATGGAAATTAAATTTGTGTCATAACTGTAGATCATTAAAATATTCTTTTGTACTGCATCCGACCAGGTATTCAGAAGTGTGACGCACGGTCTAATTAGGTATGTTAAGGTTGAATTTTGAGTTTATTTGAGTTCGGTTTTAATTAATCTTCTGGCTTAAGTTGAAGATTTTTAGTGGGTTGGGTAAGAATTTGGAATTTAGAGAATTTTCGAGAAAATTGTGTATTTTGGGATTTTAAAAGGGAACTTGAACTAACCTAGTTAGGTGTATTTGATTCAGGTTGAATATTTAGTCTGGAGGGTACGCATTGCAAGTCTCTCCTTTTCTCCGTTGTAGTTCGTGTTTTGAGCAAAAAGAGCAGTGCTTTAGTAGAACAGAGACGTTTAAGTGAGGTTTTCCTTCAATAGCAGGGCTCAAAAATAGATAAACTGATTGTATTAAAAAAAAAAGAAACTTTTTCAGTGTTAAGCCATTTCTTCTACCTCAATTACTTAGTTTTGTCTAATCTCAAACACCTCAAAATAATGAGATAGTATGTTAAACAATAAAATTAATGTATTTAATTTATTTATTATTAGATACAAATATCTTAAATAAATAATTAGTAGTTAAAATTTAAAATCTTTTCCTATCACATTCCTGGTGTACTAATAAATATTAGATTAAATGATGATAATTATAGTTATAGATAAAATTATACAATTATAGGTTGTGGTTGTTAGGAAAAATCACAAATAGAATTTGAAAAAAAAAAAACATGGTTTATATATATATAACAACAACATTATTGTTATTATGATAAAAGAAACTAAATATGTTTATAATAGATAATACCTATGAATTTACCTTAAAACGCATAGTCCTCCTCAACTTCAAATGACAATATATTATCCTCATTTTTTTGTATATCTTCAAGTACTTTTTTCTTAAATTACAAATGATCAACAATATTGGAACGAAAGAAAACCAAGAAGAAATGTTAGATTAAGTAACCTAACAAAATATATAAGACAAATACATTAATAAAAGAAGAAAATGAGAGAAAACCCAAATGTTTGTAGAAAAATGTTGAAGAAGAATACTATATAAAAATAAAAGTTACAAAACTTTCGAAATTTTCTCATTAAATATAAAGACAAATTCATAAATTTTAGAAATTAAATTGTAGAAATAAAGGGATACGACTCTTCTTCTATTAAATATTTATATTACTTCTTACATAGGTATGAGTTATATATGGATTTGAGAATTTGAAAACGTTCAACATAATTAATGTTATTTTTATGGTATATTTTAGGTAAATAATAATAAGTCGATTATAAATAATAATAATAATAATGAGGGGGGCATGGAGAAATAAAAAGTAATCAATTTTTTAACTTTTAAACAATTTAAGTATTATCTTAATTAAAGATACTATTTTAAAAAATATATTTTATATGTTAGTTTTTAAATGCTATTTTATGTATGTTAATTAAATATATAAATTTTATAATTATTAATGACATATTTGTAAATTTATTAATTGGCAAAGGGGTAAAATAGTCAAAGAAATGATTCTCTCCTTAACCACTCTTTAAGATGGTAGGATAGGATTTTGGGTAATAAGGATTGACCTAAGCTAATACTAATAGCCTTGAGATTCTTCTTGTATGTTTTCTTAGACAAACTTATTACTAATTTAGGGAAGGGGCGGACTTGTAGGAGAAATTTTTTGCCTCTTTGTTCGTGTATTTGCAGTTTTGAAGAGTTCAACGTCTAAACCATTTTAACTGAATCGGGTATTAAAACATACAAATTATTCTCAAGCAAAGTTGTACATATATCAACACCTTTATAAGAAAAAAACACTTTATTTACATTAAAAGAGATTGAAATACATTGCTCAATAAACAAGAAACTGAAGAAAGGTTTCTACCAAACTCGGTTACTATGTACATGTTCTCTAATAACAGATGTCTTTTGTTAAACAGTAGCTCTACTTAGAGATGTCTCCGGGGCGGGGCGGGGTCGGGGAATGACTCCCCGTCCCCGTCCCCCCCCATTTCATTCCCGTCCCATGAAATTCCCCATTTAATTTCATGCGAAGCGAAGCGAGATTCCATGAGAATTCGCGAGGATCGGGTTCTCATGGGGAATAATTTCCTCGTTTATTTTTCTAGATTTTATTAACTAATTTCTTTTTTTATTTGAAAAGTTGTATTTAAATGGTTAATTATTTTTTAGAGATTTCTAGTTTAGAGGCATTTTTTCAATTTTTTTAGAAAAATAAAATGTTATTTAATAAAATTTTAGACTTATGGTTTATTAGATTTATGCAAATATATATATTTAAAATTAAATATATTAATCGGGGCGGAGACGGGGTTGGGGTCGGGGACAGGGAATGTATTCCCCATTCCCGTCCCCGTTTAGCCAACGGAAAAAATTTTATCCCCACTTCCTCCTTCGTTCCCCGCCTAAACGAGGATTCCCCGCCCCCACGGGGAAAATGGACATCTCTAGCTCCACTATGCCCACTGC
The DNA here is from genome assembly GCA_036507285.1 of Trichosanthes cucumerina. Lineage (NCBI taxonomy): Eukaryota > Viridiplantae > Streptophyta > Magnoliopsida > Cucurbitales > Cucurbitaceae > Trichosanthes > Trichosanthes cucumerina. Next base: position 75,773,142 of record CM071835.1, on the reverse strand, counting down.
TATAACTGAGACAACCTCCCTAGTTAGGGATTTCAAAAATACCCGCGAGAAATCTCTGGTTTGACCGGGTATGGGGGTCCCTGAATCGAGAATTTTTTCGGGTCCCCGAACGAGGATGGGCGGGGGCGGGGATCGGGGCAGTATCCTCACTCCGTCCCCGCCTCCAAACCCGAATAATTATTATATATATATTTTAAAAAAATCTATAATATATATTATGATTATGTCTAAAAATATTGTTAGTAATATATAATTTTATGTAACTAATAACATGTATATATATATACACACACATATATATACAAATCTTAATATTATTATTGTTTTATATAAATCTTATTATTATAAAATTAATGTTACTGTTTTATATATATATATATATATATACAAATAGTAGAAATTCTGAAAACAACATTTTTATGTTTTCATTGTATCTAGATTCTGAATTTAAAATTTTAAAATGTAGAACTATATTAAACAAAGATAAATATCTTAATAAATACAATATTTCAGAACTCAATTTACTTTTGCTAAATTAAAATATAATATAATATATTATAAATTATATAATATTATATTATAAAAATAATTCTATAAAATTTACAAAATCATTTCATAAATTAATTAATAATGACTTATATTCTATCTAGTAATTAGTTTTGCAACTACAACTAATTTCATGATCTATAAACATGTTATATGACACATTTTAAACAATTGTTTAAAATGAAATCAAATTTCTAAATCTGCTACCAAACACATATCTGAAAATATAAAATACAACTCTGTTTTCATTGAAAACCTTGTTTTCAAATTTCTGTTTTTAGATTCTTACCAAACAGACCCTAAATTTTTAAAAAATATTTAAAAACAGTAACAATATTAAGATTTCTATAATATTTTAAGAAAACTTAAAAAACAGTAAAAAAATATAGTGTTTATAATTTTATAAGTTTTATATTAAATATCTTTTAAAATTTAATGAATTAAATAAATGAAAGAATAATAATCCCATTGCCATCCCTATCTCCAATCCAACTCTGAGTGTTATCTCTCGTTCTTGTAGTCGTTGTTAGGAACTAATTCCCTGAAAAGAAAACAAACGTGATTATTGACGCCTAAATTCAATATCCAAGAAGTATTATCATTTTCCACTAAACAAGTTTATACACAAAGTAAATCATATTTACCTTATTTCTCATTTTTCTTGTAGGTCAAGTACTTGGGGCAGTCACTAGAAATATTTTCCTTTGTTTGCAACTTTCTTGACCTTCTTGTCCTTTCAGGTGACAACGTGGTCAACTTGCTTCCCCTTACCAACTACTTTCATCTTCTTCTTCCCTTTTTGGACCTAAAGAGGACAAAGTTACAACTTTGGTCCTTGAGGTCGAACTCAATGAAAGGACCAGGAAGCAACATTTTTCTCACATTCCTGTTCCCTTACTTTCATCAAGGACTGGTAGGTTTGTAACTCGTTTAGGAGGGTGGTAAGGGTTTAGCTCAACTTGTTTATAATTGCATTGCTATGAAACTGAAGGAAACTCTTCGGAAAAGTCTCTAAAATGAAGCTGAAATGGCTCGACTCATCGATAGTCACACCATTCATCTATGTCATATTAAAGTGGACCATCATATCTCGAATATGTTCCTGATGAACCCCCCTACATTATGTCATTGAATATGCGTTTAAAAGCATCGTGTCAGATCTGCTAGGACCGTTTTCCAAACATCTTCTGTAGTGATCCAATGATCTTCTTAGCAGTGACCATGCTCTCGTATTTCTTAGCCAAAACATCTTATATGCTAGCTAAGATGTAGACCTTGACCTTGATCCATCTATCGTACTCGTTGCGAACATTTTGTGCCATAGTCGAGCTTGGCACATGAGGACATTTCTTAGTAACCATGAATTTCAGGTCGTTAACCACTAAAATCGTATTGATATTATTTTTTCATGTTGCGTAATTGTCTCCGGTTAACTTTTCGACTGCTAAAAGTGAAATAATCGAGTTAGATATTTTCACTAAAAAAACAAATTTCTTGTATTAGTCACTCGCAAATTTTTTTAGTTAAATCCAATCATTTTTTAACGAGATTAAACATGATCCCTAGGTCAATTAAGTTTGCAATGATACCCCAAAGGTTTAGAATGACTGCCACCGAAGGGTAGTCGAATCGCTCCTCCTTTGGGACAAGACTCTCTCGATTAATTCCTACACCAGAATAACTCTTATTCCAATAGGTTTTAGCTACCATTTTTCAGTTTGAATCCATTAGCTCTTAATGTCTCTCATAAGTGTTATCCTCCGATTTTAGATTCCAAAATTCTCTCCTAACAAAATCCACCGAAAGGAGGACTAAGTTGGAAAATAAACTAAGTCAATCTTATCTCTTTCGAGAGTTCACCCTGATATTAACTTCGTGCTACATACCTTTTGAAGGGAGGGTGCGCCTAGGGCACCACGAGGTCGAACACGAAATCTCACGTTGCAAACTAATAAAGGAGTCTATGGGACTCGTTGACACAAATCCCACTCCCACTTACTATAAGCAGTATTTCCATTCACTTTGATATTGACCAATGAAAATACCATTCGAAGGAGAACGCTCCCATTTGTGCCACGAGACCGAGCATGAATCTCAAGGTGTGAATTTTTAGAGAAAAGTGAGAAAATCGACATATTATATATATCTTTTTCCTCCCATTAAGTACTGTATAATTAGGGGTCGACGTAGATAAATCCGACTATAATTTACCTAAGTTTGCCAATATAATTTTTATATCGGTTTAACCTAAGTCTATTAAACCTTTTTGTAAACTTAACTCTATTAATTAACCTATTATAACTCTTGTATAGATTAATTAATCAATGAGTTTTAACTTATTAAACACAACGAACACCATTCACTAAGAATAATTTATCAGACATTATGCTAACCTAACTCCCAAGTCAATTCCTAGGTAGAGGTGTTCTGTTTCTGTCAGCTTAAATACCCGAACCTAGTCAGAACCTTCCGACAAAATTCTTTAGCCATTGTTTTATAAATCATCTTTTGCCTAATTCTAATCATATGAGAACTAGATACATATGGTTTAATTAATCCAATTCTAAAACCATTTTAAAACTAATTAATTAAACCTAAGGCAATATGCATTTCTATGTTATGAAGTGTTTGATCATTTATCACATGAATAATAAATAACATAACATTCCTCATATGAAAAATGCATGACTATGCTTTCATTTACTTTAATATAGCATTTATATTAAACTAATGAAATTAAACTTATATCATGCAACTTATATAATATAACAATTATATTATAAAATGATGCATGAAACATCCTTAACCTAAGGTGAGATTTTAATTTATATGACATACATTATGCAACAGATAAATCATACATCAAATACATAATTAATAAATGAACCAAATTTTAGCATTATAAAACCATTAATTATATTATAATCTAATTATATTAATATAATTAATAAAAGGAAAGGAAAAACTAAAAAAAAAAAATTAAAAATAACTTACAACCCCACGTTTGTGCACATCTTGGGCATCACTCACGCGTAGTATTGCAACGTTGCACTTCCTTCTGTAGGTATGCAGACTACAAGGGCAACATTGCAACACTTTTGAGCAACGTTGCAATCCACTCGGGTAAGACAAAAACTTCTTTTTTCAGCTCTATAATTTTTTCTCTGTTCTTCGCAACGACTCCTTGCCCCGAATGACACAGACTTACAGACTCGATTTACATAACATAATGCCCAAAACAATGAGCCCCTTACATTGATCTTATCTACGAAAATGTAAATCTAGATACCAAATGTGTAAACATTCAATTTTGCAAACCCTTCATTAATCACATGTGAAAAGAACCCACTTCTAATTCTATGTAATCCATAGCAAAATGAAAGCAAACAATGGTTCTGATACCACTTGATGAGATTGAATCCTGTGCGAAAGAGATTTACATCAATATTTGCATTCAACTTTACAATGAATTACATAAAATCTATCTAAGGTTAAGCATACAACAAAAAGAAGAAGAAATGAACTTACTCTTGACGAAACTCTTCTTTTATTCCATTTTCCATGTATCTCCTTATTCTTTCGATCACAACAAAACGAGCACCTCCACTATGTCTTCTTTGTTGTTTTCTAGAAGAGGAAGGAATATGAGATTCCCTTTTGGAATTTGATTTCTTTTTTTTAGAGACAATAACTCCTTCTTACTTTTTGGTTTGTGGGAGAGCTTGAGAAAAAATTCTTTTGGTGGAGAATTATGGAAATCACCATTTCCAAAAGAATTGCACAAGTGAGCAAAAATGCATCCAAATATATTTATTTATAATGAGTGGGAATGGAGGTAACTTCCTCCTATCCACTCACCCACCTTTTCCACCAAATGTGCATTATGCAAATCATATTTGCATATTGCATATTGTTGCGTAAAATTATATTTGCAATACCGCAAGTGTACGAGTCAAGTTTTAGTATAGTGATTTGAGAGTTCCAAATATCGTCCCCGGGAATGAGTTTCTAGATTAATTAATTACCAAGATACTAATTCTCAATTTTAGCTAAAGTAACATATCATGGATAGATGGTGAAAACAAAGATAAAAGATAGACAAACAAGTGGAGACACGAATATGATAGATTTGAAGGAAATTGACTTCACAAGTTAATAACTTATTTGACACATGCAATCAACTAATGTGATTAATTTATAAACAAGAAGTAAGATAATCAAGAAAATCTCTCGATTCTTAGTGAACCTCGCACACACAATAAATTTTATAGTCTCCATATGAATTCAAAAGCATGCACGACATTAAGAAACTTTTTTATGTGTTTCCCTTAGACTTCTAGGTCATTCTCATGCCAGACTTCTAAGAGTTTTGACAATTTTTCTCTAATCTAAATTTTTTTTCTCTCGAGTCCATTTAAACCAACAAAATTAAAGAATTGAAGAACGAATTTCCAAAAATAAATATCAAAACACAGTTCAATACAATAACAAATAAGTCTTAAACGTACAAATCAAACCCTAACTACGACTTTTAGCCACTCTAAATCACAATAAAATCCAACTAAAAGTGTTGAAAACGTCTTAGAACGATATTACAATCTGAGAGAAAGAGGAAATAAACTTATGTGTCGATGTCGGTCCTTCGTCCCCGAGCTCCCGTCACGATCTCGAACTTTCACGAATGCTTTGGCTCCCAAGGAATGCTCACCTTTCTATTCTTACAGAGTGTATTTCGAAATTAGGGTGCAAAGACTATCAAATTCAGTTCCCTTTACAAGAAGGTACAATGTTCTATTTATAAGTGTAATCGGCACAACATTGCAATGCTAGGGACAATGTTGCAGCGCTGTGCCCTAGGTGGCAGGTATATATGGAAAACATCGGCACCGTTGCAATGTTGCTACCCTAATCGCGCACCTCTCTATCGATCTGGCGTTGCGACGCTGCTTTTCCCTGTCATGGTCCTTCACGTTGGCTTCCTTATCGAGATAACGTTTCAACGCTGCGCCCTAAGATAGCGTTGCAACGCTACCTGCATGGGCCTTCAACGCATGAAATCTGCACGGATGGCGTTGCAACGCCATCACCTCGGGTCAAATGGCTTGAGTTGCTCCTTCTACTTCTATTAGATGTTATTTTAAGCTTCAAAAAGCCTCGGTTTGATCCCAAGTGATCCAAAATGTCTCAAAATGTTCTGTTTAAGCTCTTTACCTGAAATTAAGTGATTTAAACACATCAAATCTCTAAAATTAACATAAAACTAGCAATAATTAAGCCTAATGATAACACATTTTGTGTGTTATCACATATAATAAAGTATCTTATACTTTATTTAACATATATCGAATCATATTCAAATGTACATCTCTCACACACACTATAGTTTTAATGCGAATCTCATTTGAACTAATTTAACCTATATTTTAATATGAAATCACTTCATATTAATTTAATGGTTGGAAATTAATCCAAATATAGTATATAGTTTCATATGAATTAGATTCACATCAAACTATATATTATATTGATTATATCACATATAACCAATATAAAAATCATTTTTGCAAATTTGAACGTTTCAAATTTGCTCAAAAACTTTATACCATCGTATAATCCATATTGAGCCAACATAGGAATCTAATGGACCTAGAGATCATGAGCTACAACGATACGAGGTTAATCAATCAAACTCTTTGACCTTATTAACCAACATTCATTAACTACGAGTTACTCTACTATAGACTCGTAGTTGCTCTCTCCTCACTGTAGGACAAGTTGTGTCTATACTCATATGTCGACCCTTCACAAATAGTTCGTAATCACAGTTGGGTCAAATTATTGTTTTACCCCTGTGATTACCTCTTGTACCTTAAGTACTACTAATCCTCTAATGAACAACATGTTTATGGTCCTACTATAAACAAAGTCCCTCTCGGGTCAGTGAGAGGGTGGGACCCCATTGTTCAAGACCTAGAGTCAACACTTAACAGAATAACACATCTAATTTCTCTAAGCTCGAAAACGAGTGAATTCCATCTCGCGGAGTTAGATTCTCAGCTCCCCACCAGGTTTTGCCCCCAAGAAGATAAACTTACTGAGTTGGCGACTCGGGTCACTCTCACCCATACTAGTTAAATGACAACCCCTCGAAGACAATAATGTAACCCGCTCAGATTCAGGTCGAGTTGCTAATGGTCATTTATGAATTGTTAAACCTAATCTGTTAACAGTGTTACATCAATTAGTTAATAATTTGTGGTCTAGTCTTGTATGAACTCATCGCACAGGATGCCCCCACTCACTTGTCTACTACATGAAACGAACTGGATCGATTCATTTGTATCAAATACAAAGTGGGTCACATCCATAGTGTCATGCACCAAGATAAGGTTCTCAACCCCATCTGTATAGTATAGACTGTTCGGGTTATTTACTTGAACATGATCCTCCTTGTAAGTCCACTACATACTGTTCAAGTTCTCATAAATATATATAACCCTAGAGCTTAGTTTATTGGATTTAAGTTTAAATGCAAGTACAAGAAAAATTAAAATAGCTCTTTATTAAATTCATCATAACATTTGCATTTCCACGAGTTTAGGGCATACACCCCAACATGCTTGATGCTACAAGGCAATAGCTAAAATGTAGAACTGCGTCAAGACGCTATCCACAACGTTTTGACGTTGATGCAAGTTTAGAAGCACTCGAAATAGGATAACAGCGAGACGTTGTCCCAAGTGTCTCGACACTATGGCGAGATCGTCGCGCGACGTTGTGGCTAGCCCTCCATGAAGCTGGCTTTTTAGGCAGCAACGTCGAAACGTTAGAGTTAACTCTCTAGCGTCCCAAGCATCTCGATGTTGCCTTGATGTATATGAGTTTTTCTATCTTAGGGCAAACTCTTCTTCTCTTTTTTCGAGAACACTATACTTTTTTGTGTTTTCTCTCTTTTCTTTACCCAATTTGGGTAGTTTTTGTTGATTTTAGATCATCGAATTTCATGTTTTCAGCTAGTTGTAACGTCGTGTCGAGGTCGATTCGGGGTGATTTTGCATCTTGGGAGGTTTTGTTCTTAGTTTAATGATAATTTTCATTTATGAGGATTATTTATACCTAAACTTCGTTATTTTTGTCTATTTTATTGCAATTATTTATTTTGTGGTAAGCTAAAAATATCATTCGTGAGTAAAATTGTTTAAACTTGTTAAAATTAGTGAAAATAAGAAATGATTGAAAAATGGTGGAAAACAAGCTAAATTGGTCTGTTTTTTGTGAAGGAAAAGGATAACAGAAAAAAAAATGCTAAGGAAATTGCATACGTATTTGAACCAGCAAAGTGACCAGACAAGCAAGCTAGAATGCAAGACAAAATGCTGGACAAATTGTTGTTGAATTTCCAGATTTCGTGAACAAGCCACAAGTTTCGGGATTTCGAGATTTTGGGAGATTCTCACTCATTATTGGAAAGAATACAACCTAGAATCATGTCCAATTGATTGCCCATTGATTAGGGGTAGATTTAGAAGGAAACCCTACCTTGCACCACCTATAAATAGAGGACCTTTTATGAGTTTTCTACAACATATTCTTCCTCTATTTTCTGTTGTTTTTGAAGCTTTAGACAAAGTTTTTCTTAGGGTTTATAGTCTTTTATTCAACAATTTTCTATTCTTTTTTTAGTTTGTAAAACTCCTTGGTTGGTCCCTCTTTTACACAAATATTGGAGGTAAAGATTCATAACTCATTTATGGGTTTTGTAATTGACTAACAAGAGAGTTTTCTAGGATTTTCTTTCTATTTACTTACTGTTATTTTAGAGTTTGAATGCTACTGTACTTTGATCATTTTGTTTACTTTACTTTGTTACTTATGTTTTTTGTTAAAGTTTATGCATTACTATTTTCTTCCCATTCGAATAAAAGGCCGTGAGTCATATCCTTTTTCACATTCTGTAATTTTTTTTTATTGTTATATTTATTTAATTAAACTGAAGCTTTTACAAGTACGGTTTACAATTATAAGTAGAGAACTCGACAGTTTACATCTCTTTAGTTGCTTTTGTAGTTTTTGTTTACCATGCAATTTTCATCAATAAAATTTATGTTTTTCTTAATTTTTATCATGAGCTAAATCTCTCCTTAGGGGTTCAAGTTGTGAATGCCCTATAAGAGAGATGTCAAGTTTAAAGTAGCAAGCTAATTGTGTCGGCACCTAACCCTAAGTTTGATTTTATTGAATATAATTTGGGCAAACCTAACCGATCACTAGAACTTGTTCAACAAGATAGAACTTGATACTGAAAGGATCAAGAAAAAGAGGATCTCATAAAATCAACAGAGGAAAGGACTTAGACATGAGTTCTGAAACTTCGACCCTAGACATAGGGCAAGACTCTAAGACCAAGAGGATTGTATGCAGGAACTATCTAAGCACAATTAGCCATAGACATATGAGTTTAATTGCTTAAACTCCTAAAGGTTTTGGGAGCAAAACCGAATAGGAGAAGAACCCAGTTTACTTAAAGTTTAAGATTGTCGGCATAATTGCAGTTGCATTTTCGGCAACATTTTCTCCAAAGGGGCCTTTTATCATTGATTTCTTTTTAGTCTTCAGTAGTTTAGAACACCCTCTTATCAACAAAGTTTACAACCTTGGTTACTTCACTTGCATGTTCACTAGCATTTCTTGTTTTCCCAATTTAACTTTGTGAAACCTGTTTCCTATGGGTTCAATACTCTGGAATACTCCAGTTTCTATTACTTCGATCACATACACTTGCGTGTAGTGTCCGATCAAGTTTTTGGCGTCGTTGCCGGGGAATGACATTTTAACAAGTTATTTCGAATATAAGAATTGTGAATTAAAGGGATTGAATCCCGTAGCGAAAACGAATTGAATCGCGATTGCCCCAATTGTGTCACAAAAATTAACTCAAACATGTATACTATAGATTAAGCAATTAGAGAGAAGTAAATTACCTTTGAAGATCGATTTCTTCTTGTAATCCCTCCTGCGATCTCTACGTTCTCAACGATCTCATGATCCCGAACCGATCACAAACTTAAACACCTCCAAGACGTCTTCTCGGTTGTTCTCAAGGAAGAGGAAGGATTGTGGGATCCTTTGGGAAAGGGAATTCTAGAGAGAATTTTTTAGAGAGGCTTTTCTTTTTGAGTTCTCAAATTCCAAAAATGAGATAGCATGAGTGTAAAATGCTTCAACAAGCACTTATTTATAGTGGGTGAGGGTGGAGAGAAAATCTCCACCCATTTAGCCCACTACTTCCACAACCATATATTATACAAATATATTTGTATAATATAAGGTATCAAATGCAAATCACATTTGCATAATGTGGAGTTAAATTGAATCAATCTCAATTTTCATATCTCTCCATGTTAATTTCTCTAAATATACCATAATTCCATAATTAGACAACAATATAGTTCATTATGAATTACATTCACATCAAACTATATAATATATCAATTATATCACATATAATTGACATAAAATCCCTTTATATGAATTTGAACACTTCAAATTCATTCCAAACCTCTAAACCCTCAATATTTCAATATTTGAGCCAACCGAAGGACCTAATAGACCTACAGATCATGAGCTCCAATGATTCGACATTAACTGATCAAACTCTTTGATCCCGTTAATTAACATTCATTAACTACGAGTCACTCCACTATAGACTCGTAGTTGCACTCTCCTCACGGTAGGACAAGTTGTGTCCATCGATATAACTAATGTCCGCGAGTCAACCCTTCACAGGTCGTTCGTAGTCATAGCTGGGCCAAATTATCATTTTACCCCCGTGACTACCTCTTGCATCTTAGGTACCACTTATCCTCTAATAAACAACTTGTTTATGGTCCTACCATAAACAACGTCCCTCCCGGGCTAGCGAGAGGGTGGAACCCCGTTGTTCAAGACCTGGATTCACCCTTAAGGGAACAACCTATCAAGATTCTCTAGCTCGGGAACGAGTGAATTCCTTCTTGGTAGGGGTGTACATAAGCTAGGTTGGGTTGGGTTGGGTTGAATCTTCAGGTTAATTTTTTATTTTTTATAATTTTTTTAGTTATTTAAAATATTTTTTTTCTTGAATTAATAACTAAAATCACATAAACTTCAAATATCAAACTTCAAAGTTCATAACATCTTAATATTTGTTAGAAGTCTAAAAAAACATAAATAATTGATAAATAATTCATTTATAAGTATATATGTAATTAAAATAAAATTAAAAAAATGTAAACTTTAGGTTGGGTTGGGTCAACCCGAGCCTAAAAAGCTCAACCCGAGAATCGACCCGAACTTTTTATTTCTCCAAATTTTTAACCCAACCCAACTCGAAAAAAATCTAACCCAACCCAATCCTTACGGTTTGGGTTGGATAGTTCGAGTTGTTCGGGTTACTGGGTTAGTTGTACACCCTTACTTCTTGTGTAGTTAAGTTCCCAGCTACCCATGTGGTTCTGCCCCTGAGAAAGTAGGCTTATTGAGTCGGCGACTCTGACCACTCTCACCCGTACTAGTCAAAGGACAAACCCCTACAGACAGGAGTCCGTAACCCACTTAGGATTAAGGTCGAGTCACTAATGGTCATTTACGAATTATTAGACATAATCTGTTAACAGTGTTATATCAGTAGTCTAATAATTCACGGTCTGGTCTTGCACAATCTCATTGCACAGGATGCTTCTACTCGCATGTCAACTACATGAACGAGTTGAATCGCCTCATATGTATCAAATACAAAGCGGGTCACACCCAATCGTGTTACCAGGAAAAGGTTTCCAACCTTATCCATGTACTATAGACCATTCAGGTCATTTACTTGAACGTGATCTTACATGTGTATCCACTACACACCATTCAAGATCTCATATCTATGACATTGGAGCTTAGTTTATTGGATTAAGATTGAAATGCAAGAATACAAGATTTGATGGAATAAGTAACTTTTATTTATAAACATCAAATGATTACAAACTACACGAGTTTAGGGCATACACCCCAACCCAAAATGGTAGGCTTATTGAGTTGGCGATCAAGTCACTCTCACCCATAAAAATCAAAGGACAATCCCTCCCGAAAATGAGTTCATAACACACTTAGAATTATGATTAAGTTGCCTCAGTCATCCTATTGAAATAGAAACCTAGATAGTCAACGGAGTTACATCTACTGGTTACTATTTCGCAGTCTGGTCTTATTTAAACTCATTAGATAGGACCCCCCACTCACATGTCACATGCACGAATGCATTGGATCATTACATCTATATCAAATACAAAGTGGGTCGTATCCTTAGTGTCACTAGGATAAAGTACTCAACCTCATTCTTATACTATAGACCTTTTAGGTTGTTTCTTGAACATCGATCCCCGTATGTCTTCTGTTGGGATTTCTGTCCTAATCTCGTGTTTGTAAAATATTGTTTTGAAATTAATAAGAGTTATTCATTTCTTTACTTTGTGTCTCGCAATATTTTAAACCTTTCCAATAAACTAAGATCCAGGGTCATTGAATATATAAGAAAACTAGAACTTGAACGGTGTGTAGTTGACACACAAGGAGGATCACGTTCGAGTAAATGACCCGAATGGTCTACAGTATAAGGTTGAGGTTGGAGACCTAATCCTGGATACACTGTGGATGCGACCTGCTTTGTATTAGATACAAACGAGGTGATCTGACTCGTTCATGTGGTTGACATGCGAGTGGGAGCATCCTGTACAATGAGATTGTACAAGACCGGACCGTGAATTATTAGACTTACTGATATAACACCGTTGACAGTAAAGACTAATAAATTCATAGATGACCATTAGTGACTCGACCTGAATCCTGAGCGTATTACGGACTCCTGTCTGCGGGGGTCTGTCCTTTGACTAGTACGGGTGAGGGTGGTCTCAGTTACTTACCTAATATGTCTATCTTCTCAGGGACAGAACCAAGTAGAGAGCTGAGAACCTAACTACGCGAGATGGAATTCACTCGTTCCCGCCTATAGGGAATCTAGAAGGGTTGTTCCCTTAAGTCTTCGTCTCCGTGGCTTGGACAGCGGCGCCCACCTTCTCACCGCCCGAGAAGGGTGTTGTGTATGGTTGGACCATCACAATATGTTGTTCATTAGAGGAGCAGTGGGGACTTAAGGAACAAGAAGTAGACACAGGGGTAAAACGGTAATTTGACCCAGTCATGTCTATGAACAACCTGTGAAGGATCGACTCATGGGCATTGGTTATATCAGTGGACACGTAATATTCTACACTGATGGGAGTACAGCTACAGGCTATAGTGAAATGTTACTGTAGCTAATGTGAAATGTTACTGTAGCTAATGAATATTGGTTGACTGGGTCAAAGAGTTTGATAAGTTAACCTCATATCATTGGAGCCCGTCACTGTAGGTCCATTAGGTCCCTTGGTTGGCTCAATATGGGATAAAAGAAGGATTAATGTTTTGGCATGAAATTGAAGTGTTCAATTTCACTTTTAAGAGTATTTATATCATTTATATGAGATATAGATGATATAATATATAGTTTAATATGAATGAGATTCATAATAAACTATATGTTAGCCTAATTGTTGAATCAATGGCTTAATGGATAAATTAATTGAGAGAAATTAAATTGGATGTGATTCAATTTAATTAATACACAATTATTGAGATATGAGATATCTTATATTATGTGATTATGTAAATGAGATTTACATAACCTATAGTTGTGGTAAAGTGGTAATAATGTGAAGTTTTGAACTCCATCATTCCACTATTTAAACCCCTTTGCAAAAGGGTTTTGTTAATGTAAGCTAAGAGAAGCCAAGGTTGTCTTTTTGGATTTTGCCTAAGAATCCAAAAGTCATATTCTCTCTACTCTCTCAATTCTCTTCACCTTCCAAAACACAAAAGTTCCCACCAACTTCCCTTCTCCAAAAGAGAACAACCAAGAAGATCTATTTTGGTAGTGTTTGGGATCCGATCGTGGGAAGAGTTCATTGAGATCGAGGAGCACGAAGAATCGTGATCTGCAGGAGAGATTGCTGAATTGGTCTACAACAAGTAAGTATGTTCTTCTTGTTGTACAATTTAGCATGTTTAGCCTAGATCTAGTAGCTAGATCATTTTAATAACACACATGTAGCATGATGATACCATGACGATTCGATCGTCTTCCGCTGCGCGGGGATTCTCATTCCCTTCAATTGGTATTAGAGACATTTCGATGGTCATTCATCTATGCACTGTTTTATTAAGATTTAGGTGGGTATTTTACCATTTTTCATGAGATGAATGTTTGGTTTGCGAAATGGATGTTTTCGGTTTTTGGCACTAGATTAGATTTACAATTATGTTGATGAGATCAATGTAAGGGACCGTTGTTTTGGGCAATTTTGTTGCAAATCGAGTCGTAAGTCCGGGTCGTTTGTAGCAAGAGTTGCTGTGAAGAAATCGGAGTGGAAACAGTGGCAAAAACCGGGAAAAAAAAGAAGAAGAATGTTGTCATCGATCGATAGCGTTGAGACGCTGCCCAACGGCGTCTCAACGCCGTGCTTGCGGTCGGAGGCTATGCAACACGATGGCGTTGCAACACTGGGCGTAGCGTTGCAATGCCGCTGGCGTTGAGTACGCACCTCGACACTATAGGTGACAACGTTGCAGATTAAATGCGGGTGACGTGGGCGGTTTTTGTCCGTTGATATTTATTATTTTTCAGTTTTTTTAATAAAAATGTTTTTTTAATTTATTTCTTTAATTATTTTATTAAATATTATTAATATAAATGTTATATTAATTTTATTTAATTAAATAATTGCCCCTAGGTGCCAAAAACCGGTCCAATTTTGCTATTTAATTATTTTATGCATAAGATGTATAATTTTAATTAAATTCTATGTGCATAATGTATGTCATATAGTTTTAAAAATCCCACCTTAGGTTAAACATATTCATGCATCATATATATTATAAGAGTTATAATATAGTTTGCATGATAGGTTATGTTATAAGAGTTATAATGTAATTAAATGCATATTTAATTTAATTAATATAAGTGTTATATTTTTAGATTAAAGTATGCTCATGCATTTATATTCATGTGATGAATGATATTATGTTATAGTATATAGTTATTCATGTGATGAATGTTCAAACACTCTAACATAGAAAGCATGCAACCTAAGTTAATTATTAGTTTTAAAGTGCTTAGAACTTGAATAATTAGACTTAGGTTTTCTAATTTTCTAATTAGATTAGAAATTTAGGAAATCAAGTATAATCTTTGAATGGAGACTGATTAGTAACTCTGTCTAAGGAAGGTTTTGTCTAAAGGTCAGGGGTATTTAAGTTGACGCTTGCGGAACACCCCTACAGGAAACCACACAGGGAGTGAATTCGGTCCGGAGATTCTTAGGTTATATTTACGTGAGCGCCGTTAATTAACTATTAATTAATTTTCTCACATAGACCTAAGTTAATAATGTGACTATAGACTTAGGCAAAATACCATATAAGAGTTATATTGGTAGACTTAGGTATTTTTTTTTAGCCGATTATCTAGGTCAATCCCTATTAAAATTAAAGTACTAAGTGGGAGGAAATATAGTGTATGAGATACATTTCAATTTCCAACCACAAATCTCCTTCAAGTCCGCACCGTGAGATCTATACTCGGCCTCGTGACGCAAATGGGAGCGTTCCCCTTCGGGTGGCATTTGTATAGGTCAATATCATCGTGGATGGAAAGAGTACTTATAGTGAGTGGGAGCGGGACTTGTGAAAACGAGACCCACGGTCTCTTCTTTCGATTCACACCGTGAGACACCTATGATCTGCACTGCTAGTTTGGCCTGGACCAGACAATCCCTTCGGAGGGCTTGATCATGGGAGTCGAAACACAGTGAATTCCCGAAAGGGATACCGTTTCCCGGTTGGTTTTCCTTCTTAGTTCACCCTTCGGTGGCTATTGTTAGGACGGATACTTGAAAACTTAAAGATTGAGGGTGACACTCACAGAATTCGTTAAGTGTTAATGAATTTGACCGAACAATGGTAATTGGATGCCTAATGGAATAAGAGTTATTCTAGGATTAGGGTCTGATCGAGAAAGTGTCGTCCTAGAGGAGGAGTGTTCTGTTCACCCTTCGGTGGCAGTCATTCTAAACCTTTAGGGTATCATTGCAAAATTTTGAATGACCTAGGGATCATGAAATATTTTTTGCTAAAATTAGATTAATTTTTAAAAGGTTTTTGCGAGACTAATACAAAGTTTTTTTAAATTTTTCAGCTAAAAATGTCTAGCGCTATTATAACTTTACTTGCTTCCGATAAGTTAGTGGGAGATAATTACGAGTGGAAAAAAACATCAATACAATATTGGTAGCGGCGACATAAAGTTCGTGTTTGTCGAGAGGAGTGTCCTCGGATGTCGGTAGCGCGACCGCATCGCGAGTTGTTTGCGATACGTACGATCGATGGATCAGGGCCAATGAAAAGGCCAAAGTCTACGTAATTGCCAACATGTCTGATGTCTTGGCAAAGAAGCATGAGCTGATGGTTTCCGCTAAGAAATCATGGAGTCCTGCGAGAAATGTTTGGGCAACGATCCTTTCGGAGTTCGGCATGACTCGCTCAAATACATTTTCAACGCTCGGATGAAAGAGGGTCGTCAATCCGTGAACATGTTCTAGACATGATGACCCGCTTTAATCTGGTCGAGATGAATGAGGCTTGATCGGCGAGTCGAGCAGTCGGTTTTATCATGGAGACTCTTCCAAGAGTTTCCTTGATTTAGTAGCAATCTTTGTTATGAACAAAATTAGCTACAATCGACTACCCTCCTCAATGAGCTCTGAATTTCTAGTCCTTGAGCAGGGTCAAGGAATGCGAGGCAAATGTTGCCTCACGTGTCTTATCACGGGGGTTCGACCTGCAGGACAAAATCTGTTGCTCCTTTACGCCCGAAAGGAAGAAGAGGATGAAGAGGGTAAAAGCGACCAGAAAGCTGCCGCCCGGAGAGGGCGAGAAGGTCAAGGAGGTTGCGAGAGAAAGGAAAGTGTTTCCACTGCAATGGAAGCGGACATTGGAAGAGAAACTGTCCCAAATTCCTAGCCGAGAGGAAGAACCAAGGTAAATGTGATTTACTTGTGGTAGAAACATGTTTAGTGGAGAGTAATGACTATTCCTGGATATTAGATTCAGGTGCCACTAACCACGTTTGTTCTTCTTTTCGAGGATTGATTCTGGCGATCATTTGCGAGAGGGTGAGGTGACTCTACGGGTTGGATCCGGGGAGCTTGTCTCTGCTGCAGCAATTGGCACGGTGAAGATGCATTTTGGCGGGAAGTACTTATTGTTAGACAATTTGTACATAGTTCCAGGGTTTACTAGAAACCTTGTTTCTATTTCTGCTAATTGAACACTTTGTATTTTTGATTTCTTTTGAATTAAATAAATCGTTTACTTCTTTCAAAGGGAATGTAATTTGTTCAGCTTCACTTGAAAATTATCTGTATGTTTTAAAACCCAATTCGGTTAAAAGTGTTTTGAATACTGAATTGTTTAAAACTGCGGAAACACGAACTAAGAAAGCAAAAATTTCTCCAAAAGAAAATGCCCATCTTTGGCATCTACGATTAGGCCACATTAATCTCAATAGGATTGAGAAACTAGTGAAGAGTGGACTTCTAAACGAGTTGAAAGAAAACTCTTTGCCAGTATGTGAGTCATGCCTTGAAGGCAAAATGACCAAACGTCCTTTTAGTGGAAAAGGATATAGAGCCAAAGAGCCTCTTGAGTTAGTACATTCTGACCTCTGTGGTCCGATGAATGTTAAAGCTCGGGGCGGTTATGAGTACTTCGTGTCTTTCATAGACGATTACTCCAGATATGGGTATATTTACCTAATGCATAAGAAGTCTGAAACTCTTGAAAAGTTCAATGAGTATAAGACTGAGGTTGAGAACCTCTTAGGTAAATCGCTTAAAACACTTCGATCAGATCGAGGTGGAGAGTACATGGACACTGAATTCCAGGACTATATGATAGAACACGGAATTACGTCCCAACTCTCAGCACCTGGTATGCCACGCAATGAGAATGGTGTATTGGAGAGGAGAAAGCAGAACCTTGTTGGACATGGTTCGGTCGATGATGAGCTATGCTCGTCTCCCCGATTCTTTTCGAAGTGCAGCGAGAGAATGCGGTTTACATTTTGAACAATGTTCCATCAAAGAGTGTTTGTGAAACACCCTTTGAGCTCTGGAGTGGACGTAAAGGCAGTTTACATCACTTCAGAATTTGGGGATGCCCGACCCATGTGTTAGTGTCAAACCCGAAAAAGTTGGAACCCCGTTCGAAATTGTGCCTATTCGTAGGTTACCCTAAAGAGACTAGGGGTGGTCTGTTTTACAATCCCAAGGAAAAAAGGGTGCTTGTGTCGACAAACGCCATTTTCTTATAGGAAGACCACGTCAGGGATCATTTACCAAGGAGTAAAATTGTATTGAATGAAATGGACAGTACATCAGCAAGAGTTGCTGATAAGGCTAGTACGTCAGCAAGCATTGTTGACCCTAGCACGTCTAGTCAAATCCGTTCCCAAGAGTTGGGAATGCCTTGATGTAGTAGGAGGACTGTGAGACAGCCCGATCGCTATATGGGTTTAGATGAAACCTCAGTTGTCGCTCCTGACGATGACTGTGAGGATCTATTGACCTATGATCAGGCAATGACTGATGTTGATAAAGACGAGTGGATTAAAGGTATGAAGCAAGAAATGGAGTCTATGTACTTCAATTCTGTTGGGAGCTTGTGGATCAACCGGATGGGGTAAAACCTATTGGTTGTAAATGGATCTACAAGCGTAAACGTGGCGTAGATGGGAAGGTGCAAACCTTCAAAGCCCGACTAGTGGCAAAGGGTTTTACCCAGGTTGAAGGGGTTGACTATGAGGAGACCTTTTCACCTGTTGCCAGGGTAAAGTCAATCATGATCCTTCTGGCCATCGTCGCGTATTATGACTACGAGGTGTGGCAGATGGATGTCAAGACAGCCTTTCTGAATGGCAAACTTGATGAGACCATATACATGGACCAGCCCAAAGGGTTCATTGCCCAAGGCCAAAAACAAAAGGTTTGCCGGCTTCATAGGTCCATTTATGGACTGAAACAAGTTTCGAGGTCTTGGAATATAAGATTTGATGAGGCAATCAAGTCTTATGGCTTTGATCAAAATGCCGACGAGCCTTGTGTCTACAAGAAAATCGTTGACAAAACTGTCACATTTTTGGTGTTGTATGTGGACGATATTCTTCTCATTGGGAATGAGGTAGAATTTCTTACTGACGTTAAGAAGTGGCTAGCTTCACAATTCCAAATGAAAGATTTGGGAGAAGCTCAGTATGTTCTAGGTATCCAGATAGTCCGGGACCGGAAGAACAACATCCTAGCCTTGTCTCAGGCGTCTTATATTGACAAGATGTTGTCTAGATATAAGATGCATAACTCCAAGAAGGGCTTGCTGCCTTTGAGGCATGGGGTTCACTTGTCTAAGGATCAGTGTCCTAAGACTCCTCAAGATGTTGAGGATATGAGACACATTCCATATGCTTCAGCTGTGGGGAGCTTGATGTATGCAATCTTTGTGTACTAGGCCCGACATACATTATGCTGGTAGGAATTGTCGATGAGATATCGACCCAATCCGATTAGATCAGCGGACAACCGTAAAGACAATCCTCAAGTATCTTAGGAGAGCGAGGAACTACGACTTAGTGTATGGGCGTGGGGATTTGATCCTTACGGGATACACGTTTCGATTTTCGGTCGATAAGGATTCTAGGAAATCCACTTGGGTCGACCTTCCGTCTTGAATGGAGGAGTCGTAGTATGGCGAAGCATCAAGCGAGGATGCATTCGATTCCACTATGGAAGCGGTATGTTGCGACTTGTGAAGGCGCAAAGCGAAGTCATTTTGGCTTAGGAAGTTCATGACGGATTTGGAAGTTGTTCCAAATATGAACTTGTCAATCACGTTGTTCTGTGATAACGGTGGTGCGATGAGCCAACTCACGTGAGCCTCGAAGCCATAAAAGAGGTAAACACATTGGCGCAAGTATCATCGATCACGGAAATTGTGCCTTGCGAGAGCGTGTGCATATCACGCGAGATAGCATCGAGCACAATGTAGTTGATCCATTTACAAAGCCCTCACACGGCTAAAGTGTTTGAGGTCACCTAGAGAGTCTAGGTATTCGAGAGCTTCACGACTAGGGCAAGTGGGAGATGTGTAAACGGGTATTCAATGCCCTAGTTTATTGTATTTTTATTGTAACTCAAATACATTTTTGGAAATGTATCTTCTCCACTAGCTTAGTCCAAGTGGGAGTTTGTTGGGATTTACATCCTAATCTCGTGTTTGTAAAATATTGTCTTGAAATTAATAAGAGTTATTCATTTCTTTACTTTGTGTCTCGCAATATTTTAAACCTTTCCAATAAACTAAGCTCGGGGTCATTGAATATATAAGAAAACTAGAACTTGAGCGGTGTGTAGTTGACACACAAGGAGGATCACGTTCGAGTAAATGACCCGACGGTCTGATGATAAGGATGAGGTTGGAGACCTAATCCACGGATACACTGTGGATGCGGCCCGCTTTGTATTAGATACAAACGAGGTGATCGACTCGTTCATGTGGTTGACATGCGAGTGAGGGCATCTGTACAATGAGATTGTACAAGACCGATTTGTGAATTATTAGACTTCTTGATATAACACCGCTGTGATGAAAGACTAATAAATTCATAGATGACCATTAGTGACTCGACACGAATCCACAGCGTATTACGGACTCACATGCGAGGGTCCGTCCCTTTGACTAATACGGGTGAGGTGGTCTCGATTACTTGCCCAATATGCCTATCTTCTTAGGGACAAAACCAAGTAGAGAGCGGGAACCTAACTACGCGAGATGGAATTCACTCGTTCCGCTTTATAGGGAATCTAGAAGGGTTGTTCCTTAAGTGTTGTCTCCGGGGCTTGGACAACGGCGCCCACCTTCTCACCGGCCGAGAAGGGTGTTGTGTATGGTTGGACCATCACAATATGTTGTTAATTAGAGGAGCGTGGGGACTTAAGGAACAAGAAGTAGACATAGGGGTAAAGCGGTAATTTGACCCAGTCATGTCTCTCTGAACAACTGTGAAGGGTCGACTCATGGGCATTGGTTATATCGGTGGACACGTAATATTCTACAATGATGGGAGTACAACTACAGGCTTTAGTGGAGTGTTCATCATAGCTAATGAACATTGGTTGGCCAAGGTCAAAGAGTTTGGTAGTTAACCTCAAATCATTGGAGCCTGAATCACTGTAGGTCCATTAGGTCCTGGTTGGCTCAATATGGGATAAAAGAAGGATTAATGTTTTGGCATGAAATTGAAGTGTTCAATTTCACTTTTAAGAGTATTTATATCATTTATATGAGATATAGATGATATAATATATAGTTTAATATGAATGAGATTCATAATAAACTATATGTTAGCCTAATCGTTGAATCAATGGCTAAATGGAGAAATTAATTGAGAGAAATTAAATTGGATGTGATTCAATTTAATTAATACACAATTATTGAGATATGAGATATCTTATATTATGTGATTATGTAAATGAGATTTACATAACCTATAGTTGTGGTAAAGTGGTAATAATGTGAAGTTTTGAACTCCATCATTCCACTATTTAAACCCCTTTGCAAAAGGGTTTTGTTAAGGTAAGCTAAGAGAAGCCAAGTTGTCTTTTTGGATTTTGCCCTAAGAATCCAAAAGTCATATTCTCTCTACTCTCTCAATTCTCTTCACCTTCCAAAACACAAAAGTTCCCACCAACTTCCCTTCTCCAAAAGAGAACAACCAAGAAGATCTATTTTGGTAGTGTTTGGGATCCGATCGTGGGAAGAGTTCATTGAGATCGAGGAGCACGAAGAATCGTGATCTGCAGGAGAGATTGCTGAATTGGTCTACAACAAGTAAGTATGTTCTTCTTGCTGTACAATTTAGCATGTTTAGCCTAGATCTAGTAGCTAGATCATTTTAATAAACACATGTAGCATGATGATACCATGACGATTCGATCGTCTTCCGCTGCGCGGGGATTCTCATTCCCTTCAACTGTTGGGTTTTGTGCCCTAAAACTCGTAGTTTGTAATTATGTTCTAATTAATGTAATAAAATGTTATTATTTCAATAAAGTGTTATTGTTTGTTATCTATGAGTTTGCCTTTATTTAAACCCTAAATCCAATAAACTAAACAACCAAGGTTGTTAAATGAATCTCTAATTGAATGTAATGTACATAAAAAGGATCTCGGTTCGAGATACAACCTAAAGGGTCTATAGTTAGGGGATAAGGTTTGAGTACCTTACCCTAGTTAAACTATGGATGTGACCCACTTTGTATTTGATGCAAATACCGTGATCCTAACGTGTTCGTGTAGATGATATGTGAGTGGGGATATCCTATGTAATGATATTACATAAGACCGGACCACGAAATAGTAATATCTAGCTGTAACTCCGTTGACTAGTTAGGTTTCTATTTCACTAGGATGACTTAGGCAACATGATCTCAATCCTGAGCAGGTTACGAACTCCTGTTCGCGAGGGATTGTCCTTTGACTAGTATGGGTGAGAGTGGCCAGATTCGCCGACTCAATATGCTTACCTTCTTGGGGACAAGACCGAGTGAGCGGCTGGGAACTTAACTGAGCAAGATGGAATTCACTTCTTCCCGCCTACTAGGGTAAGTAGAAGAATGTTCCCTTAAGTGGTGTCTCTGGGACTTGAACAAAGGGCCCAACCCTCTCATTGGCCCGAGGGGGACTCTGTTTGTTGGTAGGACCACAAACAAATTGTTCATTAGAGGAGCACTGGTACTTAAGGCACAAGATGTAACCCAGGAGTAAAACGGTAATTTGACCCAGCTGGTGTTACGAACATTCGTGAAGGATTGACTTGCTGTTATTGGTCAAAATCTGTGAATCTGAAAAATATATCTGCGGTGAGAAGAGTGCGCAAATGTGAGACTTTAGTGGAGTGTTCCATGCAGCTTAACGAATGTTGATTGGGAGGTTAATGAGATTAACCGAGCAATCTCGTATCGTTGGAGCTTCTGATCTGTAGGTCCATTAGGTCCACCTTCTAGCTCGTAAAGGGTTCTTAGATCATTCGAATTTGAAATGTTCAAATTCATTAGGGAATATATTCAATGTATATTGATATGATATAATATATAGTTTTGGAACTATATATTATAAATTTAATGTGAATATGATTTATATTGAATAGTATGAGAGAGTTAAATATTTGAAAGAGTTCAAATATAAAATATAAATATGAATGTTATTCATATTTAAAAACTATAGGTTAAAATTTAATGTGCACTGGATGTACATTAAAACTATATGTTAATGATTAAATGTGATTTAATCATATACATATAATCTATTTGAAATATAAGATATTCAAATTAATTAATTAAGAATTAATTAATTATTTAAATAGGTTATATATGTTTTTTAATTAATTATTTAATTAATTAAAAGAGGAGAACGTGTAGATGACACGTTCCCTACTCACCAGTTTCTTCTCCACTCCCTATCGTTAAGTGTAAGGAGTTGGAAGAAGCAGGTGATCATTTGATCATTCAAGCAATTTTGAGAATTGTTGTTGCTCTAGAATTCTCTCACTCTCAAAATTTCCAATTATTCCAAAAGTTGGAATCCTTCCCACTAAGGAGGATCTAAGCACTCAGATATATAGAAGGTGATCTCTGGTGGTTGTGTTCTTGCTGGAAAAAAACAGAGAAGTCCCTGTACAATTGATTTGCTGTACAACCTTTGGAGCAACAAGTTGTTGGAGAAAGTCTACAAAGGTATACCTCTCTTTTATTAGTTTAATCATTAAACTTCTATCATGTTTGCATATACTACTCCATGCTTTAATTAGATTAAATGATGTATGCTTGTTCTGTATTTTGTCAATGTACTGTTTTTGCTTCACCTAAACAATCAAGCAATTACGATTCCAAACCACGTTTCTGCTGCTCAAGGAGATCAGATCTCCATCATTCACATACAGTTCAAGACACATAATACAACCTAGGATGTTAGTTTGTTGGATTTAGGGTTATTTTAATGCAAAACTAATATAAAATTCAACAACACTTATTGAATGAATGCAATAACACTTTATTGATAATAAGGAACAATTTACATTTATAATATTTTAGGGCATAAAACTCAACAAGATTCACATCCACAACCTAGCCCGAAGTTCACTAACACAACTAGGAATACAAATTCAATGTCGAACAAGCTTAGGTAGACACAACTCAAACATAAGTTCAAATGAATCCTTCATCACCAGAGCCTCACACTTATTCAAGTAAGTTTGTCTCTCAAATGAACTAGCTCGGCATACATCCGGGCCACCACACGTTAATCAGACTCAGTCATTTGTACCATTTTTAATACACGAAACACAAAAAATGACCCTAAGTGCAACATACCTTTAAGGTGTTCTAAATCAACCACTAGCCCAATCCAGCAGCTTTGATGTTCTGCACATAGTTAACTCATCCAACACCCCAAGAGAACCAAAGCACCTCCATCATTTAAGTGTCTAATAACTCAAGTATTCACACTCTGTTGTGCTAACCAACCCTTTTAGACATCCCAAACGTCTATGTTCATTTGATTTTAATAAAATATCCATACAGTTATGCCAATAGAGAAACTACAATCAAAGTCATTCATTATACTCAACAAAAGTTCTACTCTAAAAGGATTTTATCAAGAATTTTCTGATTTACGTTTTTTAGACCTTTCTCCCATCTCTCTTCAAATTCTCCCTATCAAAGATCCCACAATCTGTTCCAAGGCCTGAATATAGTAGGGAAGACACTAGAGGTTGTCTACAAAGTGTTTGTGACAAGAAATTGCCCACGGATTAGGAGAATTTTGAGCTACAAAGGTATGAGTTCATATTCTCTAGGTTTTCCAGATTTGAGCATGTTTTTTTTTTTTTATTTTGTAAAATTGATTAACTTAGAGTATTCAAGATCCAAAATTTTTTCCGGTTTCTTAATGTAGACTCTTTCAATTAGTATCAAAGCAATTTTGAGCACTCAATTTAATCTATTTTGTTCTGTGGTGGGTGTTTTTTGAAATACAATTTTTCTAGGCGTCTAAAGTGATGATCTGGATTTGGTATTTAAATTGAGCATCAATTCATACTTTATTTTCAAATTTCTCAAGTGTGTTTGAGCATTAATGTGTATAAAAGAGTCTGTAAAAGTTTCGGATCGGTCGGAGTTTGGGAAGACCTTCAATTTGAGAAAAGAAGCAGAAGAGGTCAATGAAAAAGAAACATAGAAGCTACTGTTTTTTTTTTCCTTTCTGCTGCAGTGAAAAACCTACATGCCCGCGTGAATTGAGTTTTTTTAATTGAAGAAGAAACCAATGGATTAAAAGGATTTTATCAAGAATTTTCTGATTTACGTTTTTCAGACCTTTCTCCCATCTCTCTTCAAATTCTCTCTATCAAAGATCCCACAATTTGTTCCAAGGTCTGAGAATAGTAGGGAAGACACTAGAGGTTGTCCACAAAGTGTTTGTGACAAGAAATTGCCCACGGATTAGGAGAATTTTGAGCTATAAAGGTATGAGTTCATATTCTCTGTTTTTTCCAGATTTGAGAATGTTTTTTATTTTGTAAAATTGATCAACTTAGAGTGTTCAAGATCCAAAATTGCTTCCGCTTTCTTAATGTAGACTCTTTCAATTAAATAATTTATTTAATTTAATATCAAAAACACTTTGTGGACAACCTCTAGTGTCTTCCCTACTATCCTCAGGCATTGGAACAAATTGTGGGATCTTTGATAGAGAGAATTTGAAGAGAGATGGGAGAAAGGTCTAAAAAACGTAAATAAAAAAATTCTTGATAAAATCCTTTTAATGTTAGTGGCTTTTTCAATTGGTATCAGAGCAATTTTGAGCACTCAACTTGATCTATTTTGTTCTGTGGTGGGTGTTTTTTGAAATACAATTTTTCTGGGCATCTAAAGTGATAATCTGGATTTGGCATTTAAATTGAGCATCAATTCGTGCTTTATTTTCAAATTGCTCAAGTGTGTTTGAGAATTAATGTGTGTAGAAGAGTCTGTAAAAGTTTTGGGTCGATCAGAGTTCGGGAAGACCTTCAATTTGAGGAAAGAAGCTAAAGAGGTCAATGAAAAGAGAAACATAGAAGCTGCTATTTTTTTTTTCCTTTATGCTACAGTGAAAAAGCTACAGGCCCGCGTGAATTCAATTTTTTAATTGAAGAAGAAACCAATGGATTAAAAGAATTTTCAAGAATTTTCTGATTTACATTTTTCAGACCTTTCTCCCAAAGATCCCATAATCTGTTCCAAGGCCTGAGGATAGTAGGGAAGACACTAGAGGTTGTCCACAAAGTGTTTGTAACAAGAAATTGTCCATGGATTAGGAGAATTTTGAGCTACAAAGGTATGAGTTCATATTTTTTATTTTTACAGATTTGAAGATGTTTTTTTATTTTGTAAAATTGATCAACTTAGAGTGTTCAAGATCCAAAATTGATTTCGCTTTCTTAATGTAGACTCTTTCATACTCATGGTTCACGAACCCTAAAAATAAACCTCAAGCAAAACTCTTTCAAGGTATTATAGACCACATGATCCCACCAATAGTTTACAACTTTGATTCTTTAACAAGAATAGTTGCAAGATCAAGTAATCTTAAGCCCATCACAAGAATTCTTAGATTATTTCAGCCAACCACACCATGTCTCACACTCCCACATTTAGGCATGCATATTTATTCAAAATCACCGCAAGCATAAACCAAACTCATCCAATCTCAAACATAGTCTTAAGGTAGTACAATAAACTCAAAACTTTAAGCCCATATTTTGATTATAGTCACATGCTTTGGGCATTTTAGCTCTAAACATCTTTCACACAAATCCACTAACCATCATATGCATCATAAAACAGAATTATAGGCATGTTTTCACAATTCACAAATGTTCATACATAAACTAAGTCAAACAATAACTTAAAAGGGCTAAAATCCAAACGACTACTTACCTCTTAGGTAAAATAAATAATTTTACAGCGAGCACCAAGAATATTAATCCATGAATTTATCTAGCACCAAGTTGAATGGAGCATTTCCCACGACCTCACCTTAGATTTTGAACTCACATTGTTGCTAAATCAACTCCAATTGGGTTGATTTCGAAAATCCAATGCTTAAAGGTTATGGGTAATCTAGAAATGATCTAAATGTCATGGGTTAGCCTCCAGACACAAAAACACTACCAAAACCTTGCTAGTTCGATCTTGGATTGATTCTAAAATGAAAATCCGACCTCCACGCATGATGGGTAATCTAAAATTAAGTCCAAAAGTTTATGGATTATCTTCAAAAGGCTAAAATAACACCACAATCATAATATCATTCAAAAGAACCCTCTGAATCAACCCTAGAATGCTTACCCACTCTAAATCAGAATTGTACATGGTTATACGATGCAAGGTGTGACGCCCGAGGAAGAGGGGTACATGAATGAACCGAGTCCACATCTGAATGAGAGGGATCCTGAGGATATGAAAGCATGGTGCCCGAGGAAAAGGGGTACATGCGAGTGACCATGAGGATATGAAAGGAAAATTGAGAAAGGCTTAAAAGAATTGATAGCTACTACCTATACCAACAAGGTGCACCTTCCTTTTCGGTGGCTCAATCATAGGAACTCCACAGTTAAGCGTGCTTAGCTTGGAGCAATTCTATGTTGGGTGACCTCCTGGGAATTTTCCTAGGGAGCATGTGAGTGAGGACAAAGCATGCTAAAAGGACCCGTGTTGGTTTGTGGGGAAAGTCTTCACTCTTACAAGCAGTCTTGGATGATATGGTGACGCAGCCAGGTCGCAGAGGATCCTGGGCCTGGGGCGTTACACAAGGCTTGCCAGAATTCGATCCCAAGAGCACAACATCCCTGTTGGTTGTGCAGATCGCACGAGAGAAGAAATATCTGACGATTGATGACTAGACACGTGAATGTATGCTCATCAGCATCAGGCAGCTAACACGGATCTGAAATAGAAGTGTACGAGTTGAGTTACGGATGTGTAGGAAACAAATCGAGGTAGGATTGGTAGTGAGGTTCGCGGATCGAATTTCCATTTTTTTTTTTTAAATAAAACCAACTTCTTCCTTTCCAAAATTTCCATTTTTCTTCTTTCTAAATTTCAAATTGACCCATTCAAAATACTTATTTGAAAACTATTCAAATTTAAATTCCAAAACTTCGAAATTAACGTTATTGGGTTTTATGCCCTAAACTCGTAAATTTGTAATTCAAATTTATTCAATGAAATAAAGTGTTATTTTATCAATTTGTAGACTTGCTTAAACTTAAATCTAATAAACAAACATTCTAGGTTATTGATAAAACTTGAACAATATGTAGTGGACATACAGGTGATTGTATTCAAGTTAACAACCTAAATGGTCTATAGTACACGATTAAGGTCAGGTACATTGTCCTAGTGACACTATGTATACGATCCACTTTGTATTTGATACAAACGAATTGATCAAATTCGTTCATGTAGAGACATATGAGTGGGGGTATCTTATGCAATGAGATTGTATAAGACCAAACAACGAAATAATCAATTTAACTTAGTAACATCGTTAATAGTATAAGTTGTTATTTCACTTAGATGACCATTAATAACTTGACCTAAATTTTGAGTAGGTTATGGACTCCTGCCTATGAGGGATTGTCCTTTGATTTGTATCGATGAGAGTGGCCTGAGTTGCCGACTTAATATGCCTATCTTTTTGGGGACAAGACCGAGTGAGGATCTGGAAACATAGCTTCAAAAGATGAAATTCACTCATTCTCGACCTTAAGAAAAATAGAGGAGTTGTTCCTTAAGTTTTGACTTCAGAACTTGAACAATAGGACCCCACCCTTTCACTAGTCCGAAAGGGATTTTATTTATGGTTGGATCATAAACAATTTGTTCATTAGAGAATCAGTGGTACTTAAGGAGCAAGAGGTAATTACAGGGGTAAAACGGTAATTTGACCCAATTGTAATTGCGAACGACTCATGAAGGGTCTGAAAGGATCGAATCTCAATACAAAAGCGTTTGATTGTTTTTACCCACAATTACGTTAAGACAATTTACACAAAATAGAAACTAAGTTAAGCATTTAGAGAGAATATGAATTTCTACCTTTGAAGAACTTTTTCTTCTATTAATCCTTACTCCAAGCCTCCTTGACCTTGATCTCGTTCTCAACGATCAACCCGAACAATACCAAAAGATCTTCTACGTTGTTCTCTAGAAGAGGGAGAACGATGGAAGTTCCCTTTTGGAATTGGGAGAAAATTCTCTAAAGAGAAAATCTGAGAGTTTTGGTGTTATGGATTTGTCAAATCCAAAAAGTGGTTCATTAACCTCCCAAATGCATCTTGATGCATTAATTTATTGAGTGGTGGTGGAGGTAACTTCCTCCACCCACTCACCCACTATTTCTATAATTGATGCATTATGCAAATCATATTTGCATAATGCATATTATAAAGTATCATATACTTTATATTATAAAGTATCATATACTTTATATTATAAAGTATCATATGCTTTATAAATTGGATCATATTCAATTTTCCATATTACTCTCAAATTCCCTATTTAATATGAAAGTGTTTCACATTAAACTAGACACTTGGATAATAATCTAAATATAACATATAGTTCAATATGAATCACATTCACATTAAACTATATATTATATCGATTATATCACATATAATTGATATAACTCCCATTTACGTATTCAAACACTTCAAATCCACTCCAAAACTTTATATCATCAATATATCCATGTTGAGCCAACGGAGGGACCTAATGGACCTACAGTTCATGAACTCTAATGATACGAGATTAACTGATCAAACTCTTTGTTCCAGTTAATTAACATTCATTAGCTACGAGTCTACATTAACTACGAGTCACTCTACTATAGACTCGTAGCTGCACTCTTCTCACTGTAGGACAAGTTGTGTCCATCGATTTAACCTATGCCCATGAGTTGACCTTTCACAGGTTGTTTGTAATCACAACTGGGTCAACTTACTGTTTTACCCCTGTGATTACTTTTTACTCCTTAAGTACCATTGATCCTCTAATGAACAACTAGTTTATGGTCCTACCATAAACAAAGTCCCTCTCACCCCGTTGTTCAAGACTTAGATTCAACCTATAAGAGAACAACCTGTCTAAATTTCCTAGCTCGTGAATAAGTGAATTTCATCTTGCAAAGTTAAGTTCCCAGCTCCTCACGAGGTTTTGTCCCCAAGAAGGTAGACACATTGAGTTGGCAACTCTAGCCACTCTCACCCATACTAGTCAAAGGACAAACTCCCGCAAACAAGAGTTCGTAACCCGCTTAGGATTTAGGTCGAGTCACTAATGGTCATCTATAAACTATTAGACCTAATCTATTAACGGTGTTACATCAGTAGGCTAATAATTCACGATTCGGTCTTGTACGATCTCATCCCACAGGATGCCCCCACTTGCATGTCAACTATATGAACGAGTTGGATCACCTCGTTTGTATCAAGTACAAAGTGTGTTGCATCCATAGTGTTGCCAGGATGAGGTTTCCAGCCTTATCTATGTACTATAGACCATTTGGGTTATATACTTGAACATGATCCTATTTGTGTGTCCACTACACATTGTTCAAGATCTCAAATTCATAACCCTGGAGCTTAGTTTATTGGATTTAAGTTTTAAATGTGAGTACACAAGAAATGATGAAAAATAACTTTTTATTAATTTCATTGAGCATTTACAAACAACAAGAGCTTAGGGCGTAAAACCCCAACAGAGTTGACTTATGGGGAATTGTTATATCAATGAACACAACTTGTCCTATAGTGAGAAGAGTGCAACTATGAGTTTTTAGTGAAGTGACTCATAGTTAGTGAATGTTGATTAATTCAATTAAAGAGTTTAATTAATTAATCTTGAATAATTGGAGTTTCTGATTTGTAGGTCCATTAGGTCCCTCCGCTAACTTGCTACAAATTAAACAGTGGTCAATTATTTTGGAAGATATTTGAAGTGTTCAAATTAATCTAGGGAGAGTATATTAATTATATGTGATATAATTGATATAATATAAAGTTAACTTTGAATAAGATTCAAAATTGAATTTTACGGTAAAAATTGAATTATATTCAATTTTTATTTGAAATGAATTTGATTCATATTAGACTTTTAGGACAAAATTAATTTGAATAAGATTCAAATTAAAACTATAGGTATCTGAGAGATATATATTAGAATATGGTTCAATATACATTTAATTAAGTATATGATGCTTAATTAAATGTGTTATGCAAATTGATTTGCATAATGCTAAATTGATGGATTTAGTGGAATGGTGGATGGAGGAAGTTGCCTCCATCCACACCGCTATAAATAAATGCAATTAGTTGCATTTTGGAACCGAAGGCATATGTGATAATAGTTCTCTCAAATTCATCTATTAATTCTCTCTATAACTCTCCCTCCCAAAAACTCTCTCAAGTTTTTTCTCTCTTCCAAAAGGGTTCCCACAAATCGATTCTTACTAGAGAATAACAGGGAAGACATTTTGGAGGTGTCGTTGAAATTAAGGTTCATTGAGAACAGAAAATGAGAAAAATAAACAACAAGTAAATTATTGTAAATCCTCAAGGACTAGTAATTCTCTAGTTTATCTAAATTAATCTTCAAAAAATTCAGATTGTAACCAAACAATTCATCATATCAGAATAGCATAAATTTAAAGATGCTGAAACAAAATAAACGTGGAGACAAACGAAAATAGAGTACTTAACATAAAACAGAGCATAAATGAAATATGAGGTAATATATGATAAAGGCAAGGTTAGGATTAGAGGCATTCATGTATTTAATTACACTGTTGTTAAGTAAACATTCATGTTAATTGAATCACCAAAGTAAACAAGACATTCTCCTGGATCATCGATTAAACGCTGTTTCATTCCCATTACTTCACGATATTTAACCCACTGTGTTGTTTGTGCATTAGATGAGTGATTATCCTTAATCTCCTCACTTAACTAGTCGTTAACCCTAATTATGGAGCTAATGTGGTTTTTATGAAATCGACCCTCCCTATTCTTCCCAGAAATTAAGAGACCATGAAATAGTTGGTCAGATGAAATCGAGATAGGATTAAGCATACATAAAAACCAAGACAATTAATAATAAACTTTACCTAACTAAAATGCAGTAAAAATACAATCATCCTCTAATCCTCACCTTTATGTGAGTCAGTAAATACTCAGAAGAAAAGAAAAGCAGAGGAATAAACAAAAGTTCAGTAATAAAATAGTAGCTAAACTAAATACTAAAAACGCAAGGAAGAAGAGAATAGGTGTTGAACCAAGTCTTTTGTTATAGCTCTAAAGGAGGCTCCGACAAGGGACCTTCCTTTTTGGCCAAAAACTTCCACTTAGGCAGCTTCTTCACAAATTCAAAGAAATTCAGTTTTGTGATCCTTGGTGACAACTCAAGTTTGATGAGGATGGTTTGAGATGAAGGTGACCAATTTTGGTGAATTTGAAGATGAGAAGGATTTGGCAAGTTGGCAAGTTGCCATCCATGAAAATCCTTGATTTTTCATTTAATTTTAATTCAAAAACCAATATTAAACTAATTTTTAATTAAAATTAATTTAATTTAATATCAAATATTAAATTAAATAAATTGTCTGATCCCGATCGATTTTCTGAAGATGAATCTTTATCCATGCTATAAACTGATCCAATATTTAAATCATATTTAAATATATACATCTCATTTTAATCATAGTTTAATTCATAATTAAGCTATGATTCGTTAAATATATCACATATAATTAACGTTTTCTCCCAAACTCGAATTTGAACAATTCAAATTCTTTTCTCTCAAAATGTTACAAGTCTTAGTCCGAGCTAGTAAGGAGGACCTAATGGACCTACAGATCATGAGCTCCAACGATACGAGATTAACCGACCAAAATCTTTAGCCTAGTTAATCAACATTTGTTAACCACCGGAACACTCCACTAAAGCCCAATGGTTGCACTCTCCTCACTGTAGATATATTTTTGTCTATTCGATATAACCATGATTAGTAAGTAGATCCTTCACAGGTCGTTCGTAATTACAGCTGGGTCAAAATTATCGTTTAACCCCTGTAATTACCTCTTGTTCCTTAAGTCCCACTGATCCTCTAATGAACAATTGGTTTGTGGTCCAACCAGCAAACCGAATCCCTCTCTGGCCAATGAGAGGGGTGGACCCTTTGTTCAAGACCCGAAGTCAACACTTAAGGGAACGACCTCTCTACTAATCCCTAAAGTGGGTAGGAGTAAATTCCATCTTGCAGAACTATGTGCCTAGCTATCTACCCAGACTTATCCCTGAAATGGGAGGATTATTGAGTTGGCAGTCTCGAGCCACTCTCACCCATGCAAATCTAAGGATAATCCGAATAAACAGGAGTTCATAGAACGCTCAGGATTAAGATCGAGTTACCTAAGTCATCATATGAATATAGTCAGTTAAGACAGTAAACAGAGTTATAAAGTCTAAGTGACTATTTCGCGGTCCAGCCTTATGCAAACTTATTGCATAGGACACCCCCACTCGCATGTCTCCATATGAACGATTTAGGATCACATCATTTGTACTCTACAAAGTGGGTCGTGCCCATAGTGTCCTGAGGATAAGGACCGTTCTGGCTATAACTTGAACTTGATCCACTTTTATGTCACACATAAAGTTCAAGTATTCATCCTATAGCCAAGGGTTCTTTATTGGATTAAGATTACACAATACACAATTCAATTTATTCAATAACACATTTACTGAATAAATCTCAATAACATCTTTATTGCAAAATAGAATATACATTCAGTTTACAAAACCACGAGTTTTAGGACATAAAACCCAACACTTCTGTGATCCTTGAGCAATCAATTTTAACCTAAACCTAATTAAGAGGCAAATAAACTCATTAATTAATGAAATTATGCTCAAATAGTTATTTCACTATCGCAAAATTAATAATATAGAAAAGTGCACAAATTTATGAGATTTAACACTTGAATTTCATATAAAATCAATAAAAATCACTACAAATAGGCAATGAATGACGTAGATAAGGACCAATGGATCAAAGCCATGAACCTTGAAATGGAGTCGATGTACTTCAATTCAATTTGGGAACTTGTAGACTAGCCTGAATGGGTAAGACCCATAGGGTGCAAATGGATCTATAAGAGAAAGAGAGATGCAACCGGAAAGGAGGAAAGACTTGTAGCAAAGGGTTTTACCCAAAGGGAAGGAGTTGACTATGAGGAAACTTTTTCCCCTGTTGCTATGCTCAAGTCTATAAGGATACTCTTGTCCATAGACGCTTTTTATGATTATGAAATTTGGCAAATGGACGTCAAGACTGCCTTTTTGAATGGTAATCTTGACAAGAGAATCTATATGTCTCAGCCCGAAGGGTTCATAACCCAAGGTCAGGAGCAAAAAGTTTGCAAGCTCAATCAATCCATTTATGGGTTGAAACAAGCATCCATATCTTTGAACATAAGATTTGATGCTACGATCAAATCTTATGGCTTTGACCAAAACGTTGATGAGCCTTGTGTTTACAAGAGGATCATCAACGACAAAGTAGCTTTCTTAGTACTATATGTGGATGATATCCTACTCATTGGGAATGATGTAGGATACCTAACTGACATAAAGAAGTGGTTGGCGACCCAAATCCAAATGAAAGATTTGGGAGAGGCGCAATATTTTCAGAAATCGCAAGAACAGAACGCTAGCTCTGTCTCAAGCATCTTATATCGACAAAATGTTGGCCCGATATTCGATGCAGAATTCCAAGAGGGGCTTATTACCCTTCAGGCATGAAGTTCATCTATCTGAGGAACAGTGTCCTAAGACACCTCAAGAAGTTGAGGATATGAGACGTATTCCCTATGCCTCTGCAGTAGGTAGCGTAATGTATGTTATGTTGTGCACGAGGCCAGACATTTGTTATGCAGTGGGAATAGTCAGTAGGTACCAATCCAATCCAGGGTTAGACTACTGGATCGTAGTTAAATATATCCTTAAGTATCTTAGGAGAACGAGGGACTATACGCTTGTGTATGGGACTAAGGATTTGATTCTTACTGGATACACTAATTCTGATTTTCAGACCAATAAGGATTCTAGAAATCCACATCGATCGCCACCCTTAACGGGGAGCTATAGTATAGCGAAACATCAAGCGAGGATGCATCTCGACTCCACGATGGAGGTCGAGTATGTCATTGCTTGTGAAGCAATAAAAGAGGTCGTTTGGCTAAGGAAATTCCTTACTGATTTGGAAGTTGTTCCAAATATGGAATTTCCCATCACCTTATACTGTGACAACAGTGGTGCGGTAGCCAATTCAAAGGAACCTCGCAGCCATAAGCGAGGCAAGCACTGTAGTGAATCGATTTCCCGTAGCGAAAGACGTCGTGAAACGTCGTTGATTCGTTGTGTGTGTAATTTCTTAAAAACATAATTTATCACATAAAAACTATGTTAAGCATGCTGTTTTGAGAAGGAAAACAATAAGTAAATGTATTACTAACCTCTTGTAGACAACTTCTAGCAATTCCTTCTCGATCTCTCACGATTCAATGATCCTCACGAACAACAACACCTCCAAAAGATCTTCTCGGTTGTTCTCGGAAGGTAGAGGGAGTGATGTGGAACTCCCTTTGGAATTTGGGATGGAGGAAAAATATGGAGAATTGAGAGAGATTAGAGAGAGGGCTTTCTTTCTCTTTTGGTAGAATTCCAAAAATGAGATACCTTGTCTTACCAAGTGCTTCACAAAGCACCTATTTATAATGGTGAGTGGTGGAGTTAAAATCTCCACCAATTTACCATTTTACTACAACCATATGATATGCAAATCATATTTGCATATTACATAATGTAAGGTATCTCATACCTTATTATACAAATCCTATTTGCATAATTGTGGAATAATTAATTGAATCACATTCAATTTAATTTCTCTCAATTCAATTTCTCCAATTTAGCACTAATTAATCAATTAGGTTATTCTATAGTTTATTATAAATCTAATTCACATCAAACTATATATTATGTCAACTATATCACATATAATTGACATAGCTACCCAATTAATGAATTTGGACTCTTCAAATCCACTCCAAACTATAAACCTTCAATTTGTCTAATTGAGCCAACCGAGGGACCTAATGGACCTACACCTGATGATCTCCAATGATATGAGATTAACCGGTCAAACTCTTTGATCTTGTTAATCACTATTCATTAGCTACGGTAACACTCCACTAAACCTCGTAGTTGAACTCCCACCATTGTAGGACAAGTTGTGTCCATCGATATAACCAATACCCACGAGTCGTCCCTTCACAGGTTGTTCGTAGCCACTGTTGGGTCAAATTATCGTTTTACCCCTATGTCTACTTCTTGTTCCTTAAGCCCACTTCTCCTCTAATGAACAACTTTGTTGTATGGTCCAACCAGAAAAAATGTCCCTCTCGGGCCAGTGAGAAGGCGGGCGCCCGTTGTTCAAGCCTCGGAGACAACACTAAAGGGAACAACCTCTCTAGATTCCCTAGGTCAGGAACGAGTGACTTCTTTCTTGCATAGTCAAGTTCCCAGATCCCCACGAGGTTCTGACCCTAAGAAGATAGGCATATTGAGTGTATCCAGACCACCCTCACCCGTACTAGTCAAATGACAGACCCCCGCAGACAGAAGTTCGTGACATGGTCAGGATTAAGGACGAGTCACTAATGGTCATCTACGAAGTCATTAGTCTTACTGTTAACGGTGTTACATTAGTATGTCTAATGATTCACGATTCGGTCTTGTACAATCTCATTGTACAGGATGCCCCCACTCGCATGTCAGCACATGAACGAGTTGGATCACCTCGTTTGTATCTAATACAAAGCGGGTCACATCCACAGTGTAACCAGGATGAGGTTTCCAACCCTATCCATATATTGTAGATCGTTCGGGTCACTAACTCAAACGTGATCCTGCCCGTGTGTCAACTACACACTGTTCAAGTACTACAATATGACCCTGGAGCTTAGTTTATTGGATAAAGTTTTATAAAATGTGACATACAAAGTTTTGACAAATCAATAACTTTTATTCATTTATAACAATTGTATTACAAACTACACGAGATTAGGGCAAAAATCCCAACAAAGTCCCACTTGAACTAAGCTAGTGGAATACATATACATTTCTCAAATGCAAAGTAAAGTAATATATGAATGTAATACAATAAACTAGGGGATACGAATACCCTTTACAATACTCTCATCTGCCCTAGTCTAGAAGGACTCGAAGACCTAGACTCTCTAGGTGACCCTCAAACACCTTATCTGTGGGGGGCCTTTGTAAACGGATCGATAACGTTGTGCTCGGCTATACATGTGTGGATCGCCACGTCTCCGCAGCACACAATCTCCCGTATCAGGTGATATTTGCGTTCAATATGCTTGCCCCTCTTATGACTTCGAGGTTCTCTCGAGTTGGCTATGAAAGGAATCGAAGTCCCGCAACGGAAGCGATTGTGAATCGCGCGCTCTTGATTTAGTTACAACGATTTTATTCAAGAACGAAACTAACTAGATTAAGCATATAAACATAATGGACAACAAGAAATATTACCTTTGAAGAACCTTTCTTCAAGTGCTCCTCTCTCCCACGATCACGATCTCAACTCTTTGGAACACGAGCAGGGCATCGAAGACACGACCACCACCGGATCTTCTCCGTTGTTCTCAGGTGAGGGAGGAATGTGGGTTCCCTTCGAGAAAGGTGAGGTATTTTGTGAGAGAGATGTGTGTTTTGGAACCCTTCCAACAACACAACAAAAGCTTGAAAAAACACTTAACCTACTTGCATCTCATGCAACCATATATATAGAGAAATAGGATGGAAATGACCATCCTACCCCTTCTTTAATCTCTCTTTAGTATATAGTTTATATGTGAATCTAATTCACATTAAAACTATATATTATATTAATTATATCGTATATAATTGATATAAGACCTCATATACGAAATTGAACACTTCAATTTCATTCCTAACTTTATACCCTCAATATAACCATGTTGAGCCAACGGAGGGACCTAATGGACCTACAGTTCATGAGCTCCAATGATATGAGATTAATTGATCAAACTCTTTAATCCAGTTAATCAATATTCATTAACTACAAGTCACTCCACTATAGACTTGTAGTTGCACTCTCCTCACTGTAGATAATATTGTGTCGACTGATATAGTCATTACCCATGAGTCGACCCTTCACAGGTTGTTCGTAATCACGGTTGGGTCAAATTACCGCTTTACCCCTGTGATTACCTCTTTGCTCCTTAAGCACCATTGATCCTCTAGTGAACAACAAGTCTAAGGTCCTACCTTAGACTCATACCTCATAGAGGCGGGGCCCCGTTGTTCAAGACACGAGAGTCGCCTCTTAGGGAACAACCTATCTAATTCCTTAGTGTAGGAATGAGTGAATTCCATCTTGCACAATTAAGTTCCCACTACCTACCTGAGGTTCCGTCATCCCCGAGAAGGTAGGCTTATTGAGTCGGTTACAGGCCACTCTCACCCATACTAGTCTAAGGACAAACCCCTATAAGCAAAAATTCTTAACTTGCTCATGATTCAGGTCGAGTAACTAATGATCATCTATAAATTACTAGTCTTATCCTGTTAATGGTGTTACACTTGTTAGACTAATGATTTGCGGGCCGGTCTTGTGTGAACTCTTCATACAGGATGCCCCCACTCGCATGTCAACTACATGAATGAGTTGGATTACTTCATTTGTACTAATTACAAAGTGGGTCGCATCCGTGGTGTTACCAGAATGAGGTTTCCAACCTTATTCTTATGCCATAGACCATTTAGGTTATATTCTTGAACACAATCCAAATAGTGTCCACTACAATGATGTTCAAGATATATGTTATAACCTTGGAGCTTAGTTTATTGGATTTATAAAGCAAGACTGTAATTCTATCAAAACAAATAACCTTTTATTTAATTGATCAAAATTACACAAGTTTAGGGCATAAATCCCAACAATCTCCCACTTGACCTAAAGCTTGTGGAGTACTAATACATTACAGTAATACAATAAACTAGGGCATTTAAACCTCTTTGTACAAAATACTCCCACTTGCCCTAGTTGGGGAAGACTTGTAAACCTAGACCTTCTAGGTGACTCTCAAATACTTTAGCCGTGAGAGCCTTTGTAAAAGGATCAGCAACGTTGTGCTCTGAGGCTATCTTCGTGACAATCACGTCTCTTCCATGCACGATCTCTCGGATGAGATGATACTTCCGCTCTATGTGCTTTCCCCTCTTGTGACTTCGGGGTTCCCTCGAATTTGCCACTGCACCACTATTATCGCAATACAGCGTGATGGGCAAAGTCATATTTGGAACAACTTCTAAATTTAGCATTAATTTCCTTAACCAAACGACCTCCTTAGCTGCTTCATAAGCCGCTACATATTCGACCCCATGGTGGAATCAGAGATGCATCCTTTCTTGACATTTTGCCATACTACAGCTCCTCCGTTAAGAGTGAATACTGACCCTGATGTAGATTTTCGAGAATCTTTATCAGTCTCAAAGTCAGAATCTGTGTATCCTGTAAGGATCAGATCCTTAGCCCCATACACAAGCATGTAGTTCCTTGTTGTCCAAAAATACTTAAATATTGTTTTAACCGTTGTCCAGTGTTCAAGTCCTGGATTGGATTAATACCTACTGACTATCCCAACTGCAAAACAGATGTCAGGCCTAGTACACAACATGGCGTACATCAGGCTCCCAATAGCTGATGCATAAGGAATTCGTCTCATATCCTCAACTCCTTGAGGTGTCTTAGGACACTGTTCCTTAGACAAATGGATTCCATGTCTAAAAGGTAACAAGCCCTTTTTGGAATCTTGCATCTTAAACCTTGACAACACTTTGTCTATGTAAGATGCTTGAGACAAGACTAGTGTTTTATTCTTGCGGTTCCGGACAATCTGGATCCCAAGAACAAACTGCGCATCACCCAAATTTTTCATTTGGAACTGCGTAGCTAGTCATTCCTTGATGTCAGTAAGATAACCTACATCATTCCCAATGAGTAGGATATCATCCACATAGAGAATCAGGAATGCGACAGAACTATTGATGATTTTCTTGTAGACACAAGGTTCATCATCATTCTGGTCAAAACCATAAGATCTGATTGCCTCATCAAATTTTATATTCCAGGACCTAGAAGCTTGTTTCAGTCCATAAATAAACCTTTTAAGCCTGCAAACCTTTTGCTCTTGTCCTGGTTCAATGAACCCTTTGGGTTGGTCCATGTAGATGTTTTCCTCAAGATTGTCATTCAAAAAAGCTGTCTTGACATCTATTTGCCATACCTCATAGTCATAACATGCGACAATTGCAAGAAGGATACGGATAGACTTTACCATAGCAACAGGTGAAAAGGTCTTCTTATAGTCAACCCCTTCATCCTGGGTATAACCCTTTGCTACTAGTCTAGTCTTAAAGGTTTGCACCTTCCCATCTACACCACGCTTTCTCTTGTAGATCCACTTACAACCTATAGGTTTTACCCCATCAGGCTTATCTACAAGATCACAAACAGAATTGAAGTACATAGACTTCATTTCTTGGTCCATGGCTATGACCCATTTGTCTTTGTCTTTGTCAATCATCGCTTGATTCTAAGTCAATGGATCCTCGCAGTTGTCATCTGGTATAACAACTTGGGTTTCAGCTAAACCCATGTAACTGTCAAGCTGTATCACAACCCTCCCACTACGTCGAGGCATACTCAACTCTTAAGATGGACTCTCTTGACTAGACAAAATAGTATCAACAACTCTTGTTGACGTACTAGTGTTCTTATTAGCAACCTTTTCTATTGTTCCGTCTAACTCACTCAACACTACTTTACTTTTTGGTTTGTGGTCCCTTATGTGGTCCTCCTCTAAGAAAATGGCATTTGTCGACACAAAAACCTTATCTTCCTTAGGATCATAGAATAAACAATCTCTTGTTTCTTTTGGGTAGCCTACGAATAGGCACAATTTTGAACGTGAATCCAACTTCTTTGGATTTGTCACAAGCACATGTGCTGGACAACCCCAAATTCTGAAATGACATAAACTACCTTTACATCCTTTCCAGAGTTCAAAAGGTGTTTCAGAAATACTTTTTGTGGGCACATTGTTCAAAATGTATACGGTAGTCTCCACTGCGTAACCCCAAAAGGAAATAAGGAGATGGGCATAACTCATCATTAATCGAACCATGTCCAACA
This sequence comes from Trichosanthes cucumerina, assembly GCA_036507285.1. Lineage (NCBI taxonomy): Eukaryota > Viridiplantae > Streptophyta > Magnoliopsida > Cucurbitales > Cucurbitaceae > Trichosanthes > Trichosanthes cucumerina. Next base: position 75,731,974 of record CM071835.1, on the reverse strand, counting down.
AGGTTCTATTTCACCTTTCCGATACATCGTTTTGCTGTGGTGTGTCGGGAGCTGAGAGTTGGGATGTAATTCCATGTTCTATCATATAGTTCTGAAATTTTAAATCCGTGTACTCTACACCTCGATCCGATCAAAATGTTTTAATAATTTTACCTAATTGATTTTCAACCTCAGTCTTGAATTCCTTGAACTTTTCAAGTGCTTCAGACTTGTGGTGCATTAGGTAAACATGCCCAAATCTAGAATAATCATCTATAAATGAGATGAAATATTCACATCCTCCCCTGGCTTTAACATTCATCGGACCACAAAGGTCTGAAAATGTATAAGCTCAAGAGGTTCTTTGGCTCTATAACCTTTTCCACTAAAAGGTCTTTTAGTCATTTTGCCTTCCATGCAGGATTCACATACAGGTAAAGTATTTTCTTCTAACTCATTTAGAAGTCCATTCTTTACCAATCTCTCAATCCTATTGAGATTAATGTGACCCAATCTTAGATGCCAAAGATGAGCATTTTCTTTAGGAGAAATTTTACGTTTCTTGGTTTGTGCGTTTGCAGTTTTAAATAATTCAGTGTTCAAAACCATTTTGACTGAATTAGGCCTTAAAACATACAACCCATTTTCTAATGAAGCTGAACATATTTCTATACCTTTCTTCAAAATAAACACTTTATTCATAGAGAAGGAAACATAAATACATTGTTCTATAAGACAAGAAATGGAAATAAGGTTTCTAGTAAACCCTGGTATCACTAATATATTGTCCAACAATACATATTTCTTGCCAAAATAAAGCTTCATCGTGCCTACTGCTACAACTGAGACGAGTTCTCCATTTCCAATCTGGAGCATTATCTCTCCTTACTGTAGCTGCTGCCAGGAATCAATTCCCTGAAAAGAAGAGCAAACATGATTAGTGGCGCCTGAATCAAGTATCCAAGCAGTTTTATCATTATCCACTAAACAAGCTTCTAGGCAAAGTAAATCATATTTATCTTCCTTCTACTTTTCTGCAATGTACTTCGGACAGTTCCGTTTCCAATGCCCGTCTTCGTTGCAGTGGAAACACTTTCTTTTGTCAGCAACGTCTTTGACTTTCTTGTCCTTCTAGGCGGCAGCTTTGTCAGCCTGTTTCCCTTTACCAACCTTCTTCACGTTCTTCTTCTTCCCTTTTAGGTTAGAAGAAGATGAAGCCACTGTTTTTGTCCCAGAGGTCGAACCTCTGTGATAACTCCTACTGGCAACATTTGCCTCACCTTTTGATCTCTGAATATTCATCAAAGATTGAAAAGTCTGGAGTTCATTCAGAAGGGAGGTAAGGTTAAAAGTAAGCTTGTTCATAACAACATTACTTCTAAACTGTAGGAAACTATCTTGAAGGGTTTCTAGAATGAAGCTGACCTGCCTCGACTCATCGATGGAAGCATCATTCGACTCCGCAATGTTAAAGTGCACCATCATATCCAGGACATGATCCCAAACAGATGTACCCTCTGGCATCCTTGAGTTAAATATGTACTTTAGGGCATTATGTCGGGCTGTGTGGGTCTTGTCTAAACATACCACTCACAGAAATCCATGATTTCCTTGGCGGTAATCATGCCTCATGCTTCTTGGCTAATATGTCGGACATACTTGCCAAAGATGTAGACCTTGGCCTTATCATTGGCCTTGATCCATCGATCATATGCATCACGAACATTTCGTGACGCATTCGAGCACGCACTTGAGGACGCTCCTCGGTCGGCAAAGACAAACTTGGATCATCCACTACCAATATAGTGTTGAGTTTGTTTTTCCATGTCATCATATCCTCTCCTGGTTCACTTTTCCGCACTTTTGAATAAGAAAATTATAGAGCTAGACATTTTTGCTGAAAATTTACAAACAAACTTGTATGAGTTTCTTGCTATAACTATAATCCTATCATGTTTTAGCTAATTATCAAATGATTCCTAGGACATTTATAATTTGCAATGATACTCAAAAGGTTTAGAATGTATGACAGAAGGGTAATAAAAACACTCATCCTCTAGATCAAGACACTCTTGACCAAAACCTAATGCCAGAATAACTCTTATTCCTATAGGTTTTAGTTACCATTTTTTTTGTCAGGATACATACACAACTTATGTACCCCGTGAGTGTAACCCTCTGTCTTTAGATCCCAGAGTCTCCATCCAATAAAATTCGCCGAAGGGAGGACTAGATTGAAAAATAGTCTAAGGAAATCTTTATCCCTTTCGGTGTCTCACGTGTTCGATCCCCATGATTAAGCCCTCCGAAGGATTGTCCAGTCCAGAGCAAACTAGCAGTGACCATAGTGGTCTAACGGTGTAAACCGACAAAAGAGACCGTAGGTTTTGTTTTCACTAAACCTGCTCTCACTCACTATAAGTGTCATCTCCATTCACCTTGATATTGACTCATACAAACACCATCCGAAGGGGGACGCTCCCATTTGCGCCACGAGGCCAAGTATGAGTCTCACGGTGTGAACTTCCCGGAGATAGCGTAGGTGGAAAAATATGTATCTCATACACTTTTCCTCCCACAGAATACTTTAAAGTTATATGAATCTTACTTAGGCTAAAACCCGGCTAATGGTTTTACCTAACTCTATCAATATAACTCTTATATCGATAATCAATATAACTCTTATATCGATAATCAATATAACTCTTATATTGATTTTATCCTAAGTTTGTTAATATAACTCCTTATATTAAACCTAGGATTTCTAGTTTATTAACCCCTTAATAAACCCGTTGATTGCGTTCTCAGAATTTATAAACTCTATGATTAAATTTCACTCCCGTGTCGAGTTCCTGTGGGGTGTTCCGTTTCCGTCGCTTAAATACCCCAGCCTAGACAGAACTTTCCTTAGACAGAGTTCCTCTTTTAATCATAGCTTATAAATTACTTGGTTCCTAATTCTAATCTAATTAGAACTAGATAACCTAAGGTCTATTATTTCCATGTTATAAACACTTTAAAACTAATAATTAACCTTAGGTGACATGCATACTATGTTATAGTGTTTGATCATTCATCACATGAATAATAAGACATTCACAGCATAATCATCTCATGATATATAATGCATGTCAATGTTGTCCATAAATTAATATAACAACTTTATATTAATTAATCATGCAAACTTTATAATATAACTCCTTATATTATAAATGATGTATGAAAATGCTTAACCTAAGGTGGGATTTCTAAAATAAAATCATACATTATGCATGGCAACAATTACACAACAATTGCATAATTAAAATAGCAAAATTAGACCAATTTTGGCATCCTAGAATCAATTTTAATTAATATAATCTAATTATATTAATTAAAATTAAATATATTAAATATAAAACGTTTTTATAATTAATATATATAATAAAAATAAATTTTCGCCCGTTGCTCCTTCGCGTGAAACGTATGTGGCATTGCAACGCTGATGGCAGCATTGCAACGCTGCGCCTTGTCCGTTTCTGCCCGTTGGAGCGCGTTGCGAAACGCCTTCGACGTTGCAACGCTGAAAGCTGCGTTACAATGCTGCCTCCTGTGCGCGCCTCCTTCCGTAAGCGCAGCGTTGCAATGTTGCAAACAGACAGCATATGAAATCACCTATTCCAAGCTCGTTTTTGCTCTGATCTTCTCAGCAACCACCTTCCCTCGATCGACAAGGACTTACAAACTCGATTTACATAATAAAATGCCCAAAACAATAGGCCCTCACATTGAACAATTCAACGAAATTATGTAAATCTAAGTGCCAAAATCGAAACCATTTAATTTGCAAAAATCGTTCATACATCTCATGCAAAAATAGTAAATCCCACCTCGTTCTTGAAAAATCCAGAACGTAAATCAAGAACGCAATTGGGCTTTGATACCAATTGAAGGGAATTGAAGTCCCGCAGCGGAAGCGATTGTGAATCGTGCGCTTTTGATTTAGTTACAATGATTTTATTCAAGAACGAAACTAACTAGATTAAGCATATAAACATAATGGACAACAAGAAATATTACCTTTGAAGAACCTTTCTTCAAGTGCTCCTCTCTCCTACGATCACGATCTCAGCTACCGGAACACGAACGGACGAAGACGCGACCACTGGATCTTTTCCGTTGTTCTCTAGGTGAGGGAGGAATGTGGGTTCCCTTTAGGAAAGGTGAGGTATTTTGTGAGAGAGATGTGTGTTTTGGAACCCTTCCAACAACACAACAAAAGCTTGAAAAAACACTTAACCTAGTTGCATCTCATGCAACCATATATATAGTTAGGATGGAAATGACCATCCTACCCCTCCTATAATCTCTCTTTAGTATATAGTTTATATGTGAATCTAATTCACATTAAAACTATATATTATATTAATTATATCATATATAATTGATATAACACCTCATATACGAAATTGAACACTTCAATTTCATTCCTAACTTTATACCCTCAATATAACCATGTTGAGCCAACGGAGGGACCTAATGGACCTACAGTTCATGAGCTCCAATGATGTGAGATTAATTGATCAAACTCTTTGATCCAGTTAATCAATATTCATTAACTACAAGTCACTCCACTATAGACTTGTAGTTGCACTCTCCTCACTGTAGATAATATTGTGTCGACTGATATAGTCATTACCCATGAGTCGACCCTTCACAGGTTGTTCGTAATCACGGTTGGGTCAAATTACCATTTTACCCCTGTGATTACCTCTTTGCTCCTTAAGCACCATTGATCCTCTAATGAACAACAAGTCTAAGGTCCTACCTTAGACTCATACCCTCATAGAGGGCGAGGCCCCGTTGTTCAAGACCTGGAGTCAGTTCTTAAGGGAACAACCTATCTAATTTCTTAGTGTAGCAATGAGTGAATTCCATCTTGCACAATTAAGTTCCCAGCTACCTACGAGGTTCTGTCCCTGAGAAGGTAGGTTTATTGAGTCGGCTACAGGCCACTCTCACCCATACCAGTCTAAGGACAAACTCCTATAAGCAGGAGTTCTTAACTTGCTCAGGATTCAGGTCGAGTCACTAATGACCATCTATAAATTACTAGTCTTATCCTGTTAACGGTGTTACACTGGTTAGACTAATGATTTGTGGTCCGGTCTTGTGTGAACTCTTCATACAAGATGCCTCCATTCACATGTCAACTACATGAATGAGTTGGATTACCTCATTTGTACTAATTACAAAGTGGGTCGTACTAGTCAAAGTTTCCAACCTTATTCTTATACCATAGACCATTTAGGTTATATTCTTGAACACAATCCACATAGTGTCCACTACACTGATGTCAAGATATATGTTATAACCCTTGAGCTTAGTTTATTGGATTTATAAAGCAAGACTGTAATTCTATCAAAACAAATAACCCTTTTATTAATTGATCAAAATTACACAAGTTTAGGGCATAAATCCCAACAGGCTACTGCTCCACTGTTGTCACAAAATAGGGTCACTAACAGTTCATATTTGGAACAACTTCCAAATCTAGCCTGAACTTCCTAAGCCAAACAACTTCTTTTGCAGCTTCACAAGCTGCTACATACTCGACTTCCATCGTGGAATCAGCGATGCATCCCTATTTGATGCTTCGCCACACTACAACTCCTTTGTTGAGGGTGAACACTGATCCCGATGTGGATTTCCTAGAATCATTATCGGTCTAAAAGTCAGAGTCTATGTATCCCGTGAGGATCAAATCCTTACTTCCATACACCAGCATGTAGTCCCTCGTTCTCTCAAGATACTTGAGGATTGCCTTTATGGTTGTCCAGTGATCTAATCCTGGATTGGACTTATATCTACTAACAATCCAGACTTCATAACAGATGTCGGGCCTAGTACACATCATTGCATACATAAGGCTCCCAACAGCTGAAGCATAAGCGATGTGTCTCATATCCTTAACTTCTTGAGGTATCTTAGGACATTGATCCTTAGATAGGTGAACCATATGCCTGAAAGGCAATAATCCCTTCTTGAAGTTCTACATACTATATCGGGACAACATCATGTGATATAGGATGCTTGAGACATGGCTATCGTTTTGTTCTTCCGGTTCCGGACTATCTGGATACCTAGAACATATTGTGCTTCTCCCAAATCTTTCATTTGGAATTGCGAAGCTAGCCATTTCTTAATGTCAGTTAGAAATCCTACGTCATTCCCAATGAGTAGGATATCATTCACATACAATATAAGAAATGCGACAGTGTTGTTGATGATTTTCTTCTAAACACAAGGCTCATCATCATTTTGATTAAAGCCATAAGATTTAATTGTCTCATCAAATCTTATATTCCAAGACCTTGAGGCTTGTTTTAGTCCATAAATAGACCTTTTAAGTCTGCAAACTTTTTGCTTTTGGTCTTGGGCAATGAACTTCTTGGGTTGGTCCATGTAGATGGTCTCGTCAAGATTGCCATTGAGAAAGGTTGTCTTGACATCCATCTGTCATACCTCATAGTCATAATATGCGACATTGGCTAGAAGGATCCTTATAGACTTTACCATAGCAACAGGAGAAAAAGTTTCCTCATAGTCAATCCTGAAGTGACGTAAACTTGTTTTACGACCAAACCAGAGTTCGAATGGTGTTTCTATTGGGATGTATGTCCTAATCTCGTTTTGTTTGTAATTTACCATTTGAAATTAATAAGAGTTATTTATTTCATCACATTGTGTCTCGCAAATATTACAAACTTTGTCCAATAAACTAAGCTCTAGGGTCATTGAATATATAAGAGAACTAGAACTTGAACGGTGTGTAGTGGACACACAGGGAGGATCACGTTCGAGTAAATGATTCGAACGGTCTACAGTATATGGATAGGGTTGGAGACGTAATTCTGGATATGTTGTGGATGCGGCCCACTTTGTATTAGATACAAACGAGGTGATATGACTCGTTCATGTGGTTGACATGCGAGTGGGGGCATCCTGTTGAAGGGAATGAAAATTCCCACGCAGCGGAAGACGATCAAATCGTCAAGGTATCGTTACGCTACTTGAAATTTATTAAAATGATGAAACACTTAGATCTAAGTTAAACATACAAAAGAAGAAGGAAATTACAGCGAGAAGAACGTACTTACTTGTTGTAAATAATTCTTCAAAGTTCCTTCCTTGGTCACGAACACTTCGTGCTTCTCGATCTCAACGAACGCTTCTCTCAAATGAAAACCAAACACCACCAATGACCTTCTCGGTTGTTCTTCCTTTGGAAGAAGGAAAGTGGTGGGACTTTTTGGTTTTGGAGAGGGAGGAGAATTGAGAGAATTAGAGACTCTTCTCTTTGGTGAAAACCAAAAAATGAGAGTGTGAGAGATCCAATCCTTCTTGCAAGAAGGGTTTAAATAGTGGAATAATCATGGAGTTAAAATCTCCACATTATTACCATTTTACCACAACTATAGGTTATACAAATCATATTTGCATAACCATATAATATAAGATATCTCATATCTCATATTGCAAATTACATTTGCAATAATTGTGGATTAATTAAATTGAATCACATCCAATTTAATTTCTCTCAATTAATTTCTCCAATTAGCCATAATTCAACAATTAGGCTAACCTATAGCTTATTATGAATCTCATTCACATTAAAATATATATTATATCATTCATATATCATATAAATGACATAAATGCCTCTAAGTGAAAATGAACACTTCAATTTCATACCAAAACTCTTAATCCTATTAAGGTTAATGTGACCCAATCTAAGATACCAAAGATGAACATTTTCTTAAGGAGAAATTTTACGTTTCTTAGTTTGTGTGTTTGCAGTTTTAAATAATTCAGTGTTCAAAACCATTTTGACTGAATTAGGCCTTAAAACATACAACCCATTTTCTAATGAAGTTGAACATATTCCACACCTTTCTTCAAAATAAACACTTTATTTAAAGAGAAAGAAACAGAAATACATTGTTGTATAAGGCAAGAAATTGAAATAAAGTTTCTAGTAAACCCTGGTATTACTAATATATTGTCTAACAACATATATTTCTTGCCAAAATAAAGATTCATCGTGCCTATTGCTACAACTGAGACGACTTCTCCATTTCCAACTCGGAGCGTTATCTCTACTTTCTTTAGCTGCTGCTAGGAATCAATTCCCTGAAAAAGAAGAACAAACATGATTAGTGGCGCCTGAATCAAGTATCCAACCAGTTTTATCATTATCCACTAAACAAGATTCTAAGCAAAGTAAATCATATTTATCTTCCTTCTTCTTTTCTGCAATGTACTTCGGACAGTTTCGTTTCCAATGCACGTCTTCGTTACAGTGGAAACACTTTTCTTTGTCTGCAACTTCTTTGACTTTCTTGCCCTCTCACGGCGCGACTTTAATCACTCGTTTCCCTTTACCAACCTTTTTCATGTTCTTCTTCTTCCCTTTCAGGTTAGAAGAAGATGAAGCCACTGTTTTTGATCCAGAGATCGAACCTCTATGATAACTCCTACTGGCAATATTTGTCTCACCTTTCGATCCCTGAATTTTCATCAAAGGTTGAAAGGTCTGGAGTTCATTCAGAAGGGAGGTGAGATTAAAAGTAAACTTGTTCATAACAACATTACTTCTAAACTGTAGGAAACTATCTAGAAGGGTTCCCAGAATGAAGCTGACCTGGCTCGATTCATCGATGGAAGCACCATTCGAATCCGCGATGTTAAAGTGTACCATCATATCTAGGACATGATCCCTAACAGATGTACCCTCTAGCATCCTCGAGTTGAATATATACTTGAGGGCATTGTGTCGGGTATGTGTGGGTTGTTGTCTAAACATACCCTGCACTGAATCCATGATTTCTTTAGCGATCATCACGCCCTCAAGCTTCTTGGCTAATATGTCAGACATACTTGCCAGCATGTAGACCTTGACCTAATCATTGGCCTTGATCCATCGATCATATGCATCACGAACATTTCTTGAAGCATTCGAGCCTAACACTTGAGGACACTCCTCAGTTAGCACAAACTTCAGATCATCCACTACCAATATAGTGTTGAGTTTGTTTTTCCATGTCATCATATTCTCTCCGGTTAACTTTTCCGCACCCAATAAGGAAGTTATAGAGCTAGACATTTTACTGAAAAAAATTACAAAATAAAACTTGTATAAGTTTCTTGCTATAATTGTCTAATTCAATCATGTTTTAGCTAATTACTAAATGATTCGTAAGTCATTTATAATTTGCAGTGATACTCCAAAGGTTTAGAATGTATGACACCGAAGGGTAATAAAAAACACTCATTCTCTGGATCAAGACACTCTTGACCAAAACCTAATGCCAGAATAACTCTTATTCCTATAGGCTTTAGTTACCATTATTCGGTCAGGATACATACACTTCTTATGTACCTTGTGAGTGTAACCCTCTATCTTTAGACCCCAGCGTCCCCATCCAATAAAATTCGCCGAAGGGAGGACTAGATTGAAAAACATACTAAGAAAATCTTTATCCCTTTAGGGTGTCTACTGTATTCGATCCCCTATGATCAAGCCCTTCGAAGGGATTATCTGGTTCAGGCCAAACTAGCAGGCTAACCATAGTGATCTTATGGTGTAAACCGACTGAAGACACCATAGGTTTTGTTCTCACTAAACATGCTCCCACTCACTATAAGTACCATCTCCATTCACCTTGATATTGACTCTTACAAACACCATCCGAAGGGGGACGCTCCCGTTTGCGCCACGAGTCCAAGTATGAGTCTCACGGTGTGAACTTCCTAGAGATACGTAGGTGGAAAAATATGTATCATATACACTTTTCCTCTCACTGGATACTTTAAATCTATAGGAAATTACTTAGGCTAAACCCGGCTAATGGTTTTACCTAAAGTTATCAATATAACTCTTATATTGATAATCAATATAACTCTTATATTGATTTTATCCTAAGTTTGCTAATATAACTCTTTATATTAAGCCTAGGATTTCTAGTTTATTAATCCCTTAATAAACCCGCTGACGCTACTATAATTTATAAACTCTTTGATTAAAATTCACTCCCAGGTCAGTTCCCAGGTAGGGGTGTTCCGTTTTAAATCGAAAAAAATACCCAAACAGTAGATGTAACTTTCCTTAGATAGAGTTCCTCTTCTAATCTTTGTTTATAAATTACTTGGTTCCTAATTCTAATCTAATTAGAACTAGATAACCTAAGGTCTATTAATTTCATGTTCTAAACATTTTAAAACTAATAATTAACCTTAGGTGGTATGCGTATTATGTTATAGTGCTTGATCATTCATCTCATGAATAATAAAACATACATAACATAATCATCTCATGAATTATAATGCATGTCAATGTTGTCTATAAATTAATATAACACCTTATATTAATTATTCATGCAAACTATATAATATAACATTTTATATTATAAATGATGCATGGAAATGCTTAACCTAAAGTGGGATATCTAAATTAATAGCATACATTATGCATGACAATAATTATACAACAATTGCATAATTTAAATAGCAAAATTAAACCAATTCTGGCACCCTAAAATTAATTTTAATTAATATAATCTAATTATATTAATTAAAATAAAATAAAATAAATATAATTAAATATAAAATATTTTTATATTTAATATATATAATATATACAATTAAAATATATATAATTAAATAAATAGCAAAATTAGAACACAATCGCCTTGTCTGTTTCTGCCCATTAAAGCGTGCCTCAACACAAGCATTGCAACGCCAAGGACAACGTTGCAACGATGTCGTCTTCTCTACCGCGCGCCTGCCGCAGTGGCATTGCAACGCCAATGAACAACGTTGCAACGCCATTCACAGAACAACAACAACACTTCAATTTTCTTGCTCGGTTTTGCTCCGTTCTTCTCAACAACCACTTTGCCTCGATAGGCACAGACTTATATACTCGATTTACATAATAAAATGCCCAAAACAATAGGCCCTTACATTGAACAATTCGACGAAATTATGTAAATCTAAATGCCAAAATTGAAACCATCTAATTTGCAAATCGTTCATTCATCACATGAAAAACAGTAAATCTCACCTTGTTCTTGATAAATTCTAGAACGAAAATTAAGAACACAATTGGTCTCTGATACCAATTGAAGGGATTGAATCCCGCAGCGGAAGCGATTGTTAATCGCGTGTTCTTAATTTTGTTACAAGGATCTCATAAACAAGAACTAGATCTAAAATTAAGCATGCTTAAAAAATTGGACAGCAAGAAATTACCTTTGAAGAACTCTTTCTTCAAGTGCTCCTTTCTCCCACAATCACGATTTCAGCAATTCGAACCTAAACGATCACGGACACTACCACCAGATCTTCTCCGTTGTTCTCTAGGTGAGGGAGGAAGGTGGGTTCCTTTAGGATAAGGTGTGAGGTTTGTAAGAGAAGTTGTGTGTAGAACTCTTCCAACACAACTATGTGATACTTTAGGGTTTCACAAGAAGCTCATCCAAAATTGTATCTCATGCAACTATATATAGGAAAATAGGATAGAAATTACCATCTTATCCCTTCTTTATTATCTCATTAGTATATGGTTTTTATGTGAATCTAATTCATATTAAAACCATATATTATATCAATTATATCATATATAATTGATATAACACCTCATATATGAAATTGAACACTTTATACCCTCAATATTACCATGTTGAGCCAACGGAGTGACCTAATGGACCTACAGTTCATGAGCTCCAATGATGTGAGATTAACTGATCAAAATCTTGTTGGGATGTTTGTCCTAATCTCGTATTGTTTGTAAATTACTATTTGAAATTAATAAAGAGTTATTCATTTCACGATTTTGTGTCTCGCCTTTTATACAAACTTTGACCAATAAACTAAGCTTCATGATCATTGGATATATAAGAGAACTAGAACTTGAACGGTGTGTAGTGGACACACAGGGAGGATCACGTTCAAGTAAATAACCCAAACGGTCTACAGTATATGGATAGGGTTGGAGACCTAATCCTGGATACGCTATGGATGTGGCCCGCTTTGTATTAAGATACAAACGAGATGAACTGACTCGTTCATGTGGCTGACATGCGAGTCCATCATGTACAATGAGATTCTACAAGACCGGACCGTGAATTATTCGACCTACTGATAGGGGTGTACATAAGCCGGGTTGGGTTGGGTTGAGGGAGATTTTTGGACCAACCCGAAAATTTGGATTCGTCATTCCTTCAACCCAATCAACCCTATTCATGAGTGTAACCTAACCTGGAATGGGTTGGATCACCGGGTTAACTTTTTTATTTTTTAATGATTTAAAATATTTTTTCTTGAATTAATAACTAAAATCACATAAAATTCAAATATCAAACTTCAAATTCATAACATCTTAACATTTTATTAGAAGTCTAGAAGAAAACATAAGAAATTGACAAATAATTCATTTATAAGTATATATTTAATGAAAATAAAATTAAAAAAATATAAACTTTGAGTTGGGTTGGGTTGGGTTGGGTCAACCCGAGAACCGACCCAAACTTTTCGGTTCTCCAAACTTCTAACCCAACCCAAACCAAAAAAAAATCTAACCCTACCCAACCCTTACGGTTTGGGTTGGGTAGTCCGGGTTGGTCGGGTTACCGGGTTACTTGTACACCCCTACCTACTGATGTAACACCGTTGACAGTAAGGACTAATAACTTCGTAGATGGCCATTAGTGACTTGACCTGAATCCTAAGCGTGTTACGGACTCCTGTCTGCGGGGGTCTGTCCTTTGACTAGTACGGGTGAGGGTGGTCACAGTTACTCGCCAATATACCTATCTTCTTAGGGACAAGACCAAGTAGGGAGTTGTGAACTTAACTACGCGAGATGGAATTCACTCGTTCCCGCCTTTAAAGAAACTAGAGAGGGTGTTCCCTTAAGTGTTGTCTCCAGGGCTTGGACAACGGGCGCCCACTCTCTCACTGGCAAGAGATAGTTCTTGTGTATTGTTGGACCATTACAATGTTGTTGTTCATTAGAGGAGCAATGGGGACTTAAGGAGCAAGAAGTAGACACAAGGGTAAAACTGTAATTTGATCCAGCAGTGTCTACGAACAACCTGTGAAGGGTCGACTCATAGGCATTGGTTATATCAGTGGACACGTAATATTCTTGCACTAACGGGAGTGCAGCTACGGGCTTTAGTGGAGTGTTACCGTAGTTAATGAATGTTGATTAACCGGGTCAAAGAGTTCGATAGGTTAATCTCGGATCATTGGAGCTCGTCACTATAGGTCCATAAGGTCACTCGGTTCGCTCAAACTGGGTTAAAAGAAGGGTTAATATTTTGGTGTGAATTAAAGTGTTCAAATCACTAAAGGGTATTTATGTCATTTATATGAGATATGAATGATATAATATATAGTTTAATGTGAATTAGATTCATAATAAACTATAGATTAGCCTAATTGTTGAATTAGGGCTAATTGGAGAAATTAGATTGAGAGATATTAAATTGGATGTGATTCAATTTAATAAATCAACAATATTGCAAATGTGATTTGTAATATGAGATATGAGATATGAGATATCTAATAATATATGGTTATGCAAATATGATTTGCATAACCTATAGTTGTGAAAAAATGGTAAATGGGTGGAGATTTCAACTCCACCTATCTCCATTCTTCTTGCAAGAAGGAATGTAAGATTTTCTCTCATTTTTAGATTTTCACCAAAAGAAGAGATCAATTCTCTCTCAATTTTCTCTCAACATTTCTCCTCTCAAAACCAAAAACACAAAGTTCCCACTAACTTCCTTCTTCCAAAAGAAGAACAACCGAGAAGCTTTTTGGTGGTGTTCTTGTTTGTTAGAAGAGTTCGAGTTCGAGTTCGTTGAGATCGAGAGCACACGAAGAGATCAATATTCATTAACTACAAGTCACTCCACTATAGACTTGTAGTTGCACTCTCCTCACTGTAGATTATATTGTGTCCACTGATATAATCATTTCCCATGAGTCGACCTTTCATAGGTTGTTCGTAATCACGGTTGGGTCAAATTACCGTTTTACCCCTGTGATTACGTCTTTGTTTCTTAAGCACCACTGATCCTCTAATGAACAACAAGTCTAAGGTCTTACCATAGACTCATACCCTCATAGAGGGTGGGGCCCCGTTGTTCAAGACCTGGATTCAGTTCTTAAGGGAACAACCTATCTAATTCCTTAGTGTAGGAATGAGTGAATTCCATCTTGCATAGTTAAGTCCCCAGCTACCTACGAGGTTCTGTCCCTGAAAAGGTAGGCTTATTGAGTCGGCTACAGGCCACTCTCACCCATACTAGTCTAAGGACAAACCCCTATAAGAAGGAGTTCTAACTTGCTCAGGATTCAGGTCGAGTCACTAATGACCATCTATAAATTATCAGTCTTATCCTCATTAACGGCGTTATCTTTGGTTAGACTAATAATTTGAAGTCCGGTCTTGTATGAACTCTTCATACAGGATGCCCCCACTCGCATGTCAACCACATGAATGAGTTGGATTACCTCATTTGTACTAATTACAAAGTGAGTCGCATCCATGGTGTTACCATAATAAGGTTTCCAACCTTATTCTTATACCATAGACCATTTAGGTTATACTCTTGAACATAATCCAAATAGTGTCTACTACACTGATGTTCAAGATACATTATAACCCTGGAGCTTAGTTTATTGGATTTATAAAGCAAGAATATAATTTTATCAAAACAAATAATTCTTTATTTATTTGATCAAAATCACATAAGTTTATGGCACAAATCCCAACAGTACTCGTAACCTCCACGTGCTTTAACATTCATCGGACAACAGTGGTCAGAATGTACAAGCTCAAGAGGCTCCTTGGCTCTATAACTTTTTCCCCTAAAAGATCTTTGGTCATTTTGCCTTCAAGGCATGACTCACAGACTGGTAATGAGTTTTCTTCTAACTCGCTTAAAAGTCCACTTTTCACAAGTCTCTCGATCTTATTGAGATTATGTGGTCTAACCTTAGATGCCAAGATGAGCGTTTTCTTTTGGAGAAACTTTTAATTTCTTAGTTCGCGTTTCGGCTGTTTTAAACAGTTTAGTATTCAAGACACTTTTGACTGAGTTTGGTTTTAAAATATACAAATTATTCTCAAGTGAAGCTGACCATAACACATTTCCATTTCGAGAAATAAACGCTTTATTGCTCTCAAAAGAAATAGAAATTGATTGTTCTAACAGACAGGAAATTGAAACAAGGTTTCTAGTAAACCCTGGTACTATATACATGTTATCTAATAAAATGTACTACCTGCCAAAGTAAAGCTTCACTGTGCCTACAGCTGCAACCGAGACAACCTCTCTAGTTCCAACCCTGAGCATTATCTCACCTTCCTGCAGTCGCTGCCAGGAACTAATTCCCTGAAAAGAAAAACAAACATGGTTAGTGGCGCCTGAATCAAGTATCCAGACAGAGTCACTACTCTCCACTAAACAAGTTTCTACATCAAGTAAATCATATTTACCTTCCTTCTTCTTCTCGGCAAGGTACTTGGGACAATTCCTGTTCTAGTGACCGTCCTCGTTGCAGTGGAAACATTTTCCTTTCTCCGCAACAACCTTGACCTTTTTGCCTTTGAGGGCGGCAGCGCGGTCAGTTTTACCCACCTTCTTCTTCTTTTTTCCTTTCGATCCAGAAGGAGCTACAAATTTTGTCCCATAGGTCGAACCCCTTTGATAGGACCTGAAGGCAACGTTTGCCTAAGCTTTCTGTCCCTTGACTTTCATCAAGGATTGAAAGGTCTGTAACTCATTAAGAATGGTAGTCAGAGTGTAGCTTATCTTGTTCATAACAGTGTTGCTACGAAACTGAAAGAAACTCTTCGGAAGAGTCTCCATTATAAAACTTACTTGGCTCGACTCATCGATCGAAACTCCATTCATCTCCGCCAAGTTGAAGTGGGTCATCATATCGAGAACATGTTTCCTAACAGATGTGCCCTCTTTCATCCTAGCGTTGAATATATGTTTGAGTGAATCATGCCTAACCTGGATGGACTGTTGTCTAAACATGTTTTGCAACAATTTCATGATCTCCTTGACGGTGACCATGACCTCATGCTTCTTAGCCAAAACTTCAGATAAGTTGGCTATAATGTAGACCTTAGCCTTTTCATTGTCCCAGATCCACCGATCGTACACATCACGAACACTTGTCGTGATGCGGTCGAGCTCGACACCTGAGGACACTCCTCAGTGAGCACGAACTTAAGGTCGTCTGTTACTAAGATTGTGTTTATATTATTTTTCCACGATTGGTAATTGTCACCAACGAGTTTATCTGAAACTAAAAGGGCTATGATTGAACTCGACATTTTGGTGAAAGAAAAAAAACTTTGTATAAGTTCTCGCAAAAACTTTTCAAAAAATCCAATCATGTTTTAGCGAATTTTATCCTATGATTCCCAGGTCATTTAAAATTGCAATGATACCCACAAGGTTTAAAATGACCGCCACCGTAGGGTAGACAGAATCACTCCTCCTCTGGGACGATACTTTCTTCACCAGACCCTAATTTTAGAATAACTTTTATTCTATTAGGCATTTAGTTACCATTATTTGGTCTGAATCCATTAACTCTTAATGAATCCCGTGAGTGTCACCCTCAATCTTTAAATTTTCAAGTATCGTCCAAACAATAGCTGTCGTAGGGAGGACTATGAAAGCTAACCAACAAGAAAATTGTATCCCTTTCGGAAATTCACGGTGTTCCGACTTCCATGATCAAAGCGTAGGGAATGTCTGGGCCAGGCCAAACTAGCAGGCAAATCATGGGCGTCTCACGGTGTGAATCGAAAGAAGAGACCATGGGTCCCGTTTTCACAGGTCCCGCTCCCACTCACTATAAGTACTCTCTCCATTCACCTTGAATGTTGACCCATACAAATGCCACCCGTAGGGGGACACTCCCATTTGCGCCACGAGGCCGAATATGGATCTCACGGTGTGAACTTCACAGAGGTTTGTGGATGGAAACATAAATGTATCTTATACACTTAATTTCCTCCCACTCAGCACTTTATATTAACGAGATTGACCTAGATAAATCGGCTAATATTTACCTAAGTCTACCAATATAATTCTTATATATTGGATTAGCCTAAGTTTATAATCATATTATTAACTTAGGTCTATGTGACTATATTCAATTAACGATTAATTAATGACACTCACGCGTAATATAACCTATGAATCTCTAGACCAAATTCACTCTCAGGTCGGTTCCTAGGTAGGGGTGTTCTGCAAAGCGTCAGCTTAAATGGGGGTCTTAGACAAAACCTCCTTAGACAGAGTTACTAATTAGTCACCATCTATTAGTTATATTTTGATTTCCTAATTCTAATCTTATTAGAAAAAAAAAACGTAAGTCTAATTATTCAAGTTCTAAACCATTTAAAACTAATAATTAACTTAGTTACATGCATTTCTATGTTATTGTGCTTGATCATTCATCACATGAATAATTAAACTATAACATGCATACATCACATG
Organism: Trichosanthes cucumerina; assembly: GCA_036507285.1. Classification (NCBI taxonomy): domain Eukaryota; kingdom Viridiplantae; phylum Streptophyta; class Magnoliopsida; order Cucurbitales; family Cucurbitaceae; genus Trichosanthes; species Trichosanthes cucumerina. Next base: position 75,714,413 of record CM071835.1, on the reverse strand, counting down.
TATAAATGCATGTCAATGTTTTTAACCGAAGTAATATAACTCTTATATTAACTAAATTAAAAGATGTATTTTATTATAACTCTTATAATAAAACTCTATCATGCATACTATATTTTATAACATTTATAATATAAACATGATGCATGAAATGCTTAACCTAAGGTGGGATTTTAAAACTATATGACATACATTATGCATATAATTAAATCATAAAATACTTGCATAATTAAATAAAATAGTAAAAATGGATCGATTTTGGCACCCTAGGGAATTTAATTAAGTCAATTAATATTAATATAACACTTATATCAATATTAATTAATGAAATTAAATAAAACTTAATTTACACAAAATATAAATTAAATTTAAATGAAAAATGGAGAAAAAAGCCTCTTGAAACCGCCAAAATAACTCTCATCATCCCACTCTCGCGCGGAAAAGGTGCTAGAACTGCCCACTATTGGAGCAGCATTACAACATTGCGCATGATGCATGTCTCCTGCGCGTGCTTCGCACGTAGCGTTGCAACGCCGCCACTGGCATCACAATGTTAAGCGTATTGCGCGTGTCTCCACGCTCTTCAGCGTTGCAACGCAGCGCCTTGCATTGCAACGCTTGCCTGCTGCAAGCTGTCCATCCGCATGGATAGCGTTGCAACGCTGTCCTCTGTCCAACAACTCTACTTTGAGTTTTTCGCCCGTTTTCGCTCTGTTTCTTCAATGCAACTATGCCAGAACGACTCGGACTTACAGACTCGATTTACATACAATAATGCCAAAACAACGGGCCCTTACATCGATCTCATCAATGAAAAAATGTAAATCTAGTCTAAGTGCCAAAATCGAGAACCATTAACATTCATCTCATGAAATTAATACTACCCACCTTAGTTTTAAGAAATTACAGAATGCACAAGGAAAATCAACGTTAGTCTCTGATACCAATTGTAGGGAATCGATTTCCAGCAGCGGAATACGTCGTGAAACGTCGGTGATTCGTTATGTGTGTAATTTCTTAAAAACATAATTTATCACATAAAAACTATGTTAAGCATGTTTTTTTAGAAGGAAAACAGTGAGTAAATGTTTGCATATTACATAATGTAAGGTATCTCATACCTTATTATACAAATCCTATTTGCATAATTGTGGAATAATTAATTGAATCACATTCAATTTAATTTCTCTCAGTTCAATTTCTCCAATTTAGCACTAATTAATCAATTAGGTTATTCTATAGTTTATTATGAATCTAATTCACATCAAACTATATATTATGTCAACTATATCATATATAATTGACATAGCTACCCAATTAATGAATTTGAACTCTTCAAATCCACTCCAAACTATAAACTCTCAATCTGTCCAATTGAGCCAACCGAGAGACCTAATGGACCTACACCTGATGAGCTCCCATGATATGAGATTAATCGGTCAAACTCTTTGATCTGGTCAATCACTATTCATTAGCTACGATAACACTCCACTAAACCCCGTAGCTGAACTCCCACCACTGTAGGACAAGTTGTGTCCATCGATATAACCAATACCCGCGAATCGTCCCTTTACAGGTTGTTCGTAGCCAATGTTGGGTCAAATTACTGTTTTACCCCTATGTCTACTTCTTGTTCCTTAAGTCTCACGGCTGCTCTAATGAACAAGTTTGTTGTATGCTCCAACCATAAACAATGTGTCTCACGGGCCAGTGACAGGGCGGGCACCCGTTGTTCAAGCCCTAGAGACAACACTTAAAAGAACTGAAGGAATGAAAATCTCATGCAGCGGAAAAGCGATTGAATCGTCGTGGTATCGTTGTGAAAAACGTATTCTTAAAATTGTTTCTATCACATAAAAACTAGATTAAACATGCTTTTAGAAGGGAAAAAAGTAAGAAAAACTTACTTGTTGAAGAACCATTCTTCACATAATCCTTCTCCAGTCACGAACAATTCGTGCGCACGATCTCAACGATCACGATCTCCTCGAACAAACCAACGAACCGGACACCTCCAAAAAGGGCTTCTCGGTTGTTCTCTTTCGGTAGAAAGAGAGTAGGTGGGACTCACTTGGTGAAAGGAGTAGAGAATTGAGAGAAAAATTGAGAGAGAATTGTTTGTTATTTTGGTGAGATTCCAAAAAATGAACAACAAGCTTATGAAATTCTTCTTGCAAAGGGTTTATATAATGGTGATAGGTGGAGTTGAAATATCCACCTATTTACCATTTAACCACAATCATAGGTTAAGCAAATCATATTTGCATAACCACATATAATAAGATATCTCATATCTCATTATACAAATCACATTTGTATAATTGTGGATTTTAAATTGAATCACATTCAATTTAATTTCTATCAATCCAATTTCTCCAAATTAGCCCTAATTAGACAATTAGGCTAACCTATAGTTTATTATGAATCACATTCACATTAAACTATATAATATGTCAATCATATCTCATATAAATGACATAATTACCCTTTAATGAATTTGAACACTTCAAATCTACACCAAACTGTAAACCATTTATTTATCCAGTTTGAGCCAACCGACGGACCTAATGGACCTACAGGTGACGAGCTCCAATGATCCGAGACTAACATGTCAAACTCTTTGATCCGGTTAATCAACATTCATTAGCTACGGTAACACTACACTAAAGCCCGTAGATGCACTCCCGTCATTGTAAGACAAGTTGTGTCCACTGATATAACCAATGCCCATGAGTCGACCCTTCACAGGTTGTTCGTAGACACTGTTGGGTCAAATTACCGTTTTACCCCTATGTCTACTTCTTGCTCCTTAAGTCCCCACTGCTCCTCTAATGAACAATAATGTTGTAATGGTCAACCATATACAACACCCCTCTCGGGCCAGTGAGAGTGGGGGCTCGTTGTCCAAGCCCTGGAGACAGCACTTAAGGGAACAACCCCTCTAGTTTCCCTAAAGTCGGGAACAAGTGAATTCCATCTCGCGTAGTTAAGTTCCCAGCTTCCCACGTGGTCCTGTCCCTGAGAAGATAGGCATATTGGGCGAGTAACTGTGACCACCCTCACCCGTACTAGTCAAAGGACAAACCCTCGCAAACAGGAGTCCGTAACACGCTTAGGATTAAGGTCAAGTCACTATTGGTCATCTACGAACTTATTAGTCCTACTGTCAACGGTGTTACATCAGTAGGTCTAATAATTCATGGTTCAGTCTTGTACAATCTCATTGCACAGGATGCCCCCACTCGCGTGTCAACCACATGAACGAGTCAGATCACCTCGTTTGTATCTAATACAAAGTGGGTTGCATCCACAACCTATCCAGGATTAGGTCTCCAACCCTATCCATATACTGTAGACCGTTCGAGTCATTAACTCGAACGTGATCCTCCCTGTGTCCACTACACACCGTTCAAGTTCTAGTTCTCTCATTCAATGACCCTGGAGCTTAGTTTATTAGACAAAGTTTGTAAAAATTGTGAGACACAAAGTGATGAAAGAAATAACTGTTATTTATTTCAATGGTAATATTACAAACAAAATGAGATTAGGACATACATCCCAACAAACTCCCACTTGGACTAAGCTAGTGGAGTAAATAATACATTTCACAAATGTACATAAGATTACAATAAAGTAATACAATAAACTAGGGCATTGAATACCCTTTACAATACTCCCACTTGCCCTAGTCAGAAAGCACTCGAAGACCTAGACTCTCTAGGTGACCCTCAAACATTTTAGCCGTGAGGGCCTTTGTAAATGGATCAGCAACGTTGTGCTCTAACACTATCTACGTGACTGTCACGTCGCCGCGGTGCACAATCTCCAGTATCAGGTGATACTTCTACTCAATGTGTTTTCCCCTCTTATTACTCTGAAGCTCTCTCGAGTTGGCTACAACACCACTGTTGTCACAAAACAACGTGATCGATAAGTTCATATTTGGAACAACTTCCAAATCTGTCATGAACTTCCTAAGCCAAACAGCTTCCTTTGCAGCTTCACAAGCCACAACGTACTCAGCTTTCATAGTGGAATAAGTGATGCATCCCTTCTTGATGTTTCATCATACTACAGCTCCTCCATTCAGAATGAAAGTTGACCCCAAAGTGGATTTCCTAGAATCTTTATCGGTCTGAAAGTCAGAATTTGTGTATCCCGTAAGAATCAAATCCTCATTCTCATACACTAGGTTGTAGTTCCTCGTTCTCCTAAGATACTTGAGGATTGCCTTTACATCTGTTCAGTGATCTAATCCTGGAATGGATTGATACCTACTGACAATCCCAACTGCATAACAGATGTCGGGCCTAGTACACAGCATGACATACATGAGGCTCCCAATAGCTGAAGCATAAGGGATTCGTCTCATATCATCACTCTCTTGAGGAGTCTTAAGACATTGATCCTTAGACAGGTGAACCCCATGCCTGAAAGGCAGCAAGCCCTTCTTGGAGTTCTGCATCTTATAACTAGACAACATCTTGTCAATATAAGACGCCTTAGACATGGTCAGCGTTCTGTTCTTCCGGTTCCGGACAATCTAGATACCTAGAACATACTGTGCTTCTCCCAAATCTTTCATTTGGAATTGCGAAACCAACCATTTCTTTATGTCAGTAAGAAATTCTACCTCATACCCAATGAGAACGATATCATCCACATACAATATCAGAAATGCGACAGTTTTTTTCGACAATTTTCTTGTAGACACAAGGCTCGTCAACATTCTGATCAAAGGCATAAGATTTGATCGCCAAACACAAATAAATAAATCAAATTCTCGGGAATTATATTCAATAAAGTTACAGAGATCACTATATAGATTAAAACGATCAGAACGAATGTGGTATAATCGCCTGAATAGATATTTGTTTAAAGAATGATATCAAAATAATTCAATATGTTAGTGTGTTTTTATAAAGAAATCCAGTCAGGATTTGTTATTACAACTGTATATGTTGTTGACTTAAATATAATTGGAATGCCTGAAAAGTTATCAAAGGAAATAGAATATCTTAAGGAAGAATTTGAGATGAAAGATCTTGGAAAAATAAAATTTTTCCTTGGTTTGCAAATTGAATATTTAACATATGAGATATTTGTTCATCAATTAACTTATACAGGAAATTTTTTTAAAAGGTTCTATATAGACAAAAACACATCCATTGAACATTCCAATGGAAGTTCGTTTACTAGATGTAAAAAAAAATATATTTCGACCTCGAGATGATAATGAAAAACTATTTGGTTATGAAGTACCATATCTTAGTGCAACTGGTACACTTATGTATCTTGCTAATAACACAATACCAAATATTGCATTTTCGATAAGTTTATTAGCTAGATATAGTTGTTGTCCAACAAAAAGACATTAGAATGGAATTAAACATGTACTAGGTTATCTTCGAGGAACAATTGATATGAGTTTGTTTTATTCAAATAAATAATTTGATCTAGTTGGTTATGCAGATTCTGGATATTTATTTGATCCACACAAAACTAGATCTCAAACAGGTTGTTTATTCACATGTGGAGGCACTGTTGTATCATGTCGATCAGTGAAACATACCATAACGACCACTTCTTCAAATCATGGTGAAATCTTTGCAATTCACGAGGCAAGTCAAGAATGTGTATGACTAAGATCAATGACTCAACACATTCGTGAAACATGTGGTTTGTTTTATAGTAAAAATCTTCCAACAATATTATACGAAGACAACACGGCGTATACAACCCAAATCAAAGGAGAATACATTAACGGAGATAGAACAAAGCATATTTCACCAAAACTTTTCTACACTCATGATCTTGAAGAAAATGATGATATCACTATACAACAAATTTATTCAAAGGATAATCTAACAGACTTATTTATAAAGGCATTACCAACTACAACCTTTGAAAAATTAGTACATAACATTGAAATGCAACGACTCAGAGATCTCAAGTGATGTCTCCATGAGAATGTACTATTTTAACAATATGTACATAACATTAAAATAATCTATTTATTTTATATTAAATTATATAAAATATGTACTATTTTTCCTTCACTAGGGTTTTTTCCCATTGGAGTGTTCCCTAGTAAGGTTTTAACAAGACATTTTATATAAAATGAGCATCTGAGGAAGAGTATTACAAAATATTGTAATAGATGCTCATGTGTCCGTTTTCCTTTTATCCATGTAACATAGCCCCTCTTGGCCATGTGTCTTCCATGTGTCTAAAACCTTCCTATGCTTGGTGTCCAAATGTATCCACATCATGTTCTCCAAATTGGCTATAAATAATGTCTTTTGGTGGAAAATGGAATACACACAATTGGGTGAATCTTACACCAATTCCTTTCTCTTCCTATGCATAATTTCCCTTTTATAATTTCCTTTTAACTGCTTTATTATAATAAAATATTCTGATTCCCTTTTTTATTAATATTTATATTTTATATATCTTGGTGGAAATTTTGATACCTAGTTTGCCTCTCAATTTCACAATGCGGTATTATTTAGCATATAAATGGTATTCAACATATAGTCATTACTATTATAAAACTTGGTTCATACTGATATTTGTAATCTAAACGTATATTTCAATAATTGGTGTATAATATATTGTTCTTGATATTTGCCTTATTGACAGAGTAATGTACTGACTTCTGGTTGTATATGCTGGTCTTATATATTATGTTTATAGAATATAATTTAATACCTAAATATGTGTATATTATATATGAATGGTATACCAACCTAATATATATACATTTATACATTACATTAGTGACTGCTTTTATGAAAAGATATGTTTTGGTATATTGATGTTGTTTACTTGATATAAGACAACTTTATCTATAGTATATATGATATATGTCTGAATGCATCATTCTTTCTGACGAGATATATAAGGTTTTAATTACCTAAATGTATGAACTATATAAACATATTATATACCTACCTAATTGTATGAACTATATAACTGTGTATATAAATATGATGGATTATGGCCTCGAGCATATATATACCGATGCTATGCATATATACTATGTTAATATGAATACATACATTCTGAATCTGAGGGAAAAAAAGGGAATTACAACCTATAACCACGAGAACATTATAATGCTACTAAAGCTATCGATATACTACTAACATGGAATTGTAAAAAAAAAAATACATATACTAGAAAACTCATATAAAAATCTGATGAATTGATAATATATAACATATGCATGAAAACATATATATAAAAAAAAGGAATGAACCAACACTATGAAGTTAATATAATTACTAATATTTTAATTTTGAAGTTTTGAAATTTAAAAAATTGTGTTGCTTGGAATCGGTAGAAGAAAAATGAAAAAAATATACTTGCAAACAGTGGAAGAAAAAATGAAAAAACAAAAGACTTGCACATCTTGGACACAGGAAAAAATGTATGAATATTTGCTTGCACACAGTGAAAAAAAAGTTAGAAACCAACAAATATCTATAAAAAAAATGAGGGTTCCATAAATATGAATGAGCATAATTATATTAATGGTAAGAAGATTCAAATCTATTTTGAAAAATATATTCTTACAGTAGTTTATACCATCAATAAATGATAATTATTCCAAAATTATAAATATATATCAATTGTAGGAGTACAAATGGAATAAATTTAATTCATAAATATGAGCCAAGCCAAAGTCGTAATTTAATTTAAAATGAGTCATATAAGGTTGAAAACGTGCTATTTGATACAATTTTCCTTTATTTTAAGAATCTTCGAATTCAAAAAGAGAGAATATCTAACGACACCTACATATATAATTAAAACCCCTGGCTACTTCCATTATGCCTTACTCAAATTCCTCGAGAAATACATTTGTTTTCATAAAGATGTAAATCCACACTATCCTAATATTCAACTTCAACTAAGATACCATTAAATAATGAAAACTAAGTCATTCTACTTGTTTTTTTTTTTGGGACATGGTACAGTGTACACTTAAAAAAAAAAAAAAAGGTGTGTTAGTGAGGTGTGCATTAAGATGTATGCTGCAATTTGATTCTTAAAGCACATCACAGACGCCGAGGGCAATGAAAGAACTTTGAAAAAAAAGTGAAACAACCCACCAAAATTTTGGAGCCAAGAATTGCAGAGAGCTCTATTTCTTCTCCATATTAATGTTGCCATCAAAACTGGTGCAGGAATGCAGATTGCAAACTTAAATGTTGCCACTACTCCTGAGCAAATATAAGGCTAGTCGACTGCCAATGCGAGTTTCTATTTACGCTTGTACCTAGAAGAACACATTCAAAAGCACCGACACGATAGCATTAAGAGAATGGCTGGAGGATGAGATTTTGTTATCAAGATTAATGCATTTGTGGTCAGCCAGTGACCTATATATAACAACTATATTATACATGCATTGATAACTTAGAGGATGAGATTTTGTTATCAAGATTAATGCATTTGTGGTCAGCCATTGACCTATATATAACTATATTATACATGCATTGATAACTTAGAAGGGTGGAGAGATTTATACGAATGCCTTGTACCTTGACTTGCTTTTGAAGGAATGCTTAGACTTTTTCTTCCCAGCACCGCCACTGCCACGTCGTTTCTGCTTCTGCTCGCTCATATCATTTTGGAACATCTCTCGCATCTCTTCAGATCTTGATTGAGTTCTCTGGGAAGGCTTTTTAGTTTTCTGGTTTTGCTTCTTCACAATCTTGCCCGAGTCAAGAGCCTTTTTCACAGCCTTTACTGCTTTTGCCCGACGGTAGGCAAGTTTCACAAGTGACAATCCAGACTTGTCTTTCTTATTTTCTCCACCGCCCTGTCAAAGTTTACAGAAATAAATGAGAAAATGATGGGTAGATCTGAACTTTACTTTCCCACTTGTAGAATATTTTGATATTTTTACTTCATTCCTTTAATACATAAAATAGCATGAAAAGAAAAAGATACATGGTTAAAATGTCACACAATGGGTAAAAAGGAAGAGTCATACTCCTGTTTTGTCATTCTGCTTCTCCTCCTCCAACATTTCTCTAGCTGCTTCCAATTTCCTACGCTTCTTCCTGGGCAAATTTTTCTGCACAAATCATAGATATCATCAACAACACTTACGGTTATTACTTTAAACTTGACAAATTTAAAATATTGAAAGAAAATTTTAGTTCATGCAATGTTAGGACACCTCACGCTCACGCTTCCTCTTTTCTTTCATCCTAAGGTCTTCGGCCTGTTGAGCACTTAAGACCTCATTCCCAGAAGTCTTTCCTTTTTCCAAAGATGCCTGGTTGAGGAAAAAATAGAAAAGAGCACAATTATTAAAAGAAGAGCACATGCTGCATGCTAAAATTTGCAGACAGGCAACGAGTCTAATGCTCAAGTAATCTAAAGACAACACTAAATGCTTCACATTACTTCAACTTTAAAGCAAATAGAACAAATAAATTTTTGGGTTTGACAACAGAGCAATTCCTTTTCTTTCAACAGAAGTAAGAGTTGAAAAACGTCCAAATAGAGGCTCTTGCATAAGCACGTATTTCATTTGAGGAAAACCATGGAAAGAAGTCGAGCTAACTAGAAACAGTGCAAGTAAAAAAACACATGTTCCAGACAAGGAAACCAAACTATCTTAAAGGCAAGCTGAAGCTTAAGAGCCGAAGTTCACATCACATAATCAGGAAAATCCAAACCTTTGTTACGAACATTGGGATTTTCTAGCATATACAGCAATAAGTACTTACCTTAGCTGCCTTCGCTACAAGCTTTTTCTCCTTTTCGGTCATAAACCAGGTTTTTTTAGGGCGAGAAAAAATTTCTTCCTGATGAACAATCATGTTTTCTGCCTAAGTACACAGAAAGAGAAAATAATGACCAGAGTTAATAAAAACTTCCAGTAAAAGTTCTGACCAAAAAGAAAAGTTCCCGTAAAATTAGAGGATATGTGATGTTACACTGCAATATGTGATGCTTTGGGAAAACTGGCAACTCATAATACAACGTAAAAATGAAAACAGAGAAGAATGTAAACAATAGTACCTTCGTTGCTTCCATCTCAGCTTTCCTTAGAGCTCTCTCTTCTCTACAAAAATTTTTAAATTAACAACAGTAGAATGAAAGGGAAATTGGACAAGCAGAGAAACAGCCATATAAAGAAACCTTTCTTCCTGAAGAATCACAGTCACTTGGTCTTCCATTTGCTCAATTATTTCAGACCATTTTTTAATGGATTGCTCAGCAACAATTCTGCTCTTCAGCTTGGAACCAGCTCTCTTAGCCTGTCAATTGAAGTCGAGCCAAAATTTTTCATAATAAACAAGTCTTGTATGAAGAACAATGAAAGAACGCAGAAAATGCCCAACAAAAACCACACAAAAATGTCAAAAAACGAAAAAAAAAACAGCCCTAATTCACAAGAGATAACCCAATTATCAATGAACAGGAAAAGTAGCCTGAAAAAGGAGGAAGAAGCAGCCATAGAATTGTTGTGTGCAGTCCCCTGATCCTAACAGTCCAATGAAATGGGTTGATTATTTATATCTAAATAATTCATTGTTCTATATTTAATCTCTCCTTGTTGCATAAAAAGCAAACCAGAGAATGTATTGGTTACAGTTTTCACAACAATATAAATACAATTAACCATAAAATATAATAGTAAATGTCAGACAAATGACCACAGCCTAAAGGCCTCACAAACTGTCAGAAGAGAGATAAAGCAAAGGCCCCTTCTAGATTCCTCTTTATTTTCCTCAATTAATGGGTTGCATAGCTTTGATAATCTATGTTACCCTTTTTCTTGTATATTTCTTTCTCTTCGTTCCTTTGTGGATCATCGTCCTGCCTATCAGAGTGAAAAATAAATACAAAATCTTTATATTGCAATATGGTATTAAAGAATTGTGGGAAACCCCTTTAGCTTGGAAGGGGAATTGGAAATCAAGTTTGAGCCTACAGATGAGGATATTTAATCTATATACAATTCGGCCCTAATCTCTATTGAAGACAACAATTTATTCTCTGAAAATAGCGAAAAAAGGATTGCTCCTCCTTTACCCACCAGTTTTCTATTGGTGGGACTGGAAGGAAAAGATGTAATGATCAGCTAAAAGAATCTATATGGAGTGGTCTTAATGAGTATTTGAAGAAAAGAAAGGAAAATTTTGAAAGGTTGTGGGAGCTTGTCAACCTTATTTCTGAAGTTAATGAGATAGTGCTCATTTTCTTCTTGGTTTTCATGGGGTATTCAGAAACCAGACACCCAAAGCTATTGTCGTTTTTGAGATTTCTGGCTTCTAAAATGCGATGGTTCAGGCTTCTTATTGGGAGTATTAAAAACATGCAATTTTGGGAATCTATTGTCGGTTTAGGAGAAATTTAGATGTGGTTCTGAATCTCAACTTATTCTACACAGTCAAGCTCTTTATTCATAACTTTTCAGGTTCCTTTTTGAAGGCTAGATGGATGTTTTGGAAAATCAGGCTCGATTTTGGGTAATGTTTTATTTAAATGGAACTAGTTCTGAAGGGGTAGTTGTAACATCCATAAAAGGTTTTTTCATATTTTATAGGGTGTATTGATCTACTACTTTCATTAAGGAGTTTCTTATTTCTAATTGTTAATACCAATAAACGCCTAAAGCTATCTTCAGCTTGTGGTTGAAAGACCAGAGATATCAAAAAAAAAGCTATAACTAGCTTCAAGAAGCACGAACCTAAGAGAGAACACTCCTAAATAGATTCCATAAAGGAGTTTTTGTTTTTGGGCTTTTTCTGTTTTTTCATATTTTATAGGGTGCATTGATCTACTACTTTCATTAAGGAGTTTCTTATTTCTAATTGTTAATACAATAAGCGCCTAAAGCTATCTTCAGCTTGTGGTTGAAACACCAGAGATATCAAAAAAAGCTATAACTAGCTTCAAGAAGCACGAACCTAAGAGAGATCAGAGAACACTCTTAAATAGATTCCATAAAGGAGTTTTTGTTTTTGGGATTTTTCTTTTGTATGTCCGTGTATTCTTTCATTCTTATGTAAAAAAAATAAAAAATATAAAAAAAAGATTCCTGATTGCTTAACATGACCAAACCCTCAAGCTACCCCAAAAGATTCCTCATAAAAGGCTGTAGCTTTCGATTTGCTTTTCCTAACTTGATGAAAGTAATAAGAATTCAATAACAATAAAAGTTCATGAATCATAACATCTTGCAATGTTCAAATGTTGAACACTCACTATAGCTTTCAAAAGAGACCGGTCGTTGTCAGTCACAAACGTAACAGCATATCCTTCTCTACCAGCTCTTGCAGTACGACCCACTCGATGAACATAGCTACAATAAGAATGAAAGTTAATAATGTAATCAATTCCATTAATCATATATAATAAATATAAAAATGGTCGATGCATGCCTTATTATAAATTTATACTGGGTTCTTTGATTCAAGGAATCATGAATTTTTCATAAAAGATGCCTAAAAATTTTGGTGCATAGAAATACAATCAAGGAAAATTTTTCATTCCAAATTTTCTAAACTAGTGTATTAATTAAAAAAAAACATATTTTTAAAATAAAATCTGAAATCAAAAAGATATTTGAAGAGTGAAAGGAAATGAAGGATAAAGATTAAGGGGGAAAGTCGCAGGCATTCCTTTCTGCATATGCTAGGAAGTCAACAAGAATCATGGGCACGAATCATATGCAGAACTTCCAGTTCCAACCCAACAAGGGTATTTGAAAGCCATACTCATTGCTCCAGAAAGAAAAACAAATAAACAAATAAATTTGTATGTTCTTTTTTACTTTTTTTTAAGAGAAACATTCAACAAAGACAAAATATACAAAATAAATGTGGTGTAAAACGAAATAAAAAGTGAATATTCCATGAAGAGCAAATTAGGATGTGACGCCAATAAAAGTAAATATGGTTGCGTGGTGACAAAAAAACACAAATCAGAACCCAATATCTACCTGGTGAGATCACGAGGGCATGCAAAGTTTATAACAGTTTGAACACCAATAATATCCAGGCCCTACATCATTTCAACCACAGCATAAATTGCCACAAAAGCATATCAGTAAAATTAATGTAGCTGTTTTTTTCTCAACTATGTCATATATCTACAAGAGAAGAAACAAACAAAATTAATAGTAAGTCCTCACCCGAGCAGCCACATCAGTTGCTATAAGAAAATCTACTTGCTGTTTCCTGAAGAGTTCCAAGGCCTACATAAGAAAATCAAAATAATGATCAATATTACAGAGGGGAAAGCTGAGGATCTTGATTTAATTATTCCAACGTTATACATGTTAACAAGCAAACACTCACATCAAGACGCTGAACTTGGGTAAGATTTCCATGAAGCTCGGCAGCTTTAAAGCCAGCTAATCCAAATAAAATCTTTAGTCTGTGAGCAGCCTGTTTGGTTCCACTATGGGTCAAACAAAAAGAATGATCAAGTTAAAATCCACAAGCTACATAGAAAACAAAATAATAAAACATTAAATTAACTGGAATCAGTTAGAAGATGATTGGTTTTAAGAGTCTGAAAAATGGACCTCTGTCAGATCTATTACGTAGTAAAAGAATTAGATGCATCCTCCATTTAAAAGGATCCAAAAAAAGTTGAGCATTAGCTCATGAACTTTACATATTCTAATACCTAAATACAATAACTTTAGAAGTAAATGTCTTTGAGCACAGAGCAAGGAGGACAGCTTCCTGATTCACTTCACGCATTCTTCGTAACCTGACCACCCTGCAAGCAGAATACACATTCTTGATTACTAAAAGATCATCCAAGGACAAAAGGCTTTCAGCTTAAAATATGTTTCATTTACAGAAATAAATTAATTAATTAATTCCAGAGAAGTCAAGTTGGAAATTACTCTTCTGTCAACGTTTTTGGCCTCTTGGTAGCTGGGTCAGCTGAGAGGCGCAATGGTTTAGTCAAGGAAAGCTTGATGAGCTCATCAACTTCTTCTGTCATGGTAGCAGAAAACAACATTGTCTGCCTCCTTTTTGGACAAAGACGAACCTTTAAAAATGAAAATCAAGAACTCTTTATACCAAATACGAGAAAATAAAGATATTAGAGATTCATACAATTTGCATCATAAAAAGTGCACCAAAGCGGCCAAAATATACCAATTCACGAATTTCAGCACTAAATCCAAGTTCCAAAAGACGATCTGCCTCATCAAGTATTAAAACAGCTAAATCATCCAAATCTACAGACATGGAATTGCGTAGATGATCAATCATGCGTCCTGGAGTGGCCACAACCACATCAGGCATTGATCTTAAGGCGGCCTCTTGCTCCTGAACAAAATTAAATTCGAGAGCAAAATCAAACATATTTCTTGGGAAAATGGTTTACAACCCTGCGGTAATGCATTTTGATTCATTACTAAATCCTCACATTTATGATGAAACAGGACCTTGACATCATGTGAAGAAATACATAACGAATTTTTTTAAAAATACATTACAATATAGGATCCCAGTAAATGTTATACATGTAAAAAGTTCAAACTTCTGCTTTTACACTAGGTCATACCTTTCTTGAAAGCCCACCAACGATCAGGCAACATCTGATATCAGTAAACTGAGCAAGTTTCTCTATCATACTGTGAACTCTGGAAGAAGAAAAAAAAGCAAAGTTTCATTATTTTTGTTCAATATTAACCTGAAAATGTACAGGAGGAATGTATATACATAATAGATCTTTCCAAGCATGTTCAATTTTTGCTTGGTGTTTATTTGAGCACTGAATGAAATATACATTTCATATTAGGAGAAATTAGGTGGCCGGAGGATTTGAAGAAAAGACACAAAATTTCATTGAATGAAGAAAAGGAAAAAAAACATGTCCATACTAAAACTACTTTCCATTCTCCAATGTTGCAAGACTCTTCTGCCATGGGAGAAGTTGGTTATGCTTTTGGTATAAAATATGGGCTTTAAGGATTCAAACGAAATCGTTCGATCTTGATGATAGAGGTTTTTCATGAGGTCAGTGATGTTCAAAGCTTCCGCTTAGGTTTCTTTCAGGACTGCAAGTTAAAGGATTTCCTCTCTCCTGTGGTGTTACAATGGCAAGTTCTCTGTTGGGATTTTATATAGTTTTTCCAATCTAGGCGAATTGTTTTTGTGGTTTTGTCTCAGTTGGGGGGTGTGAGATTTTATCATCTTTTGAGAGGTTTTTTTTGGGCTGCTTTAATATTCCATCCCCAAGAACTAAAAATGGGCACTTCATTAAAAAAAAACTATCCAAGCATGATCACAACAGATAAACATTTGAAGGGATAGGCTTCCAATTACTGACCTTTCCATCGAGATATATATGTAGACTGAATTTAAAATGACATCTAAATTGGTTGATTACATGAAAACATGTTGAAAAGATGATCTTTAAAAACGTACTTACTGGATAGCCAATTCTCTAGCTGGAGTTAGGATTAAAACTCTTATTGCCCGATCACGTTTTGGCCGATAGAGTAACCTCTCCAAAGTAGGTAGTGAAAAGGCTGCAGTCTGTGAGAAAAGGATACATCAATAGCAATACTGGGGCCTTCACACTGATTTTCCAAATCATTCTGTAGTTGTCCAGCCTACAGAACTTCTGCAATAGTTCATAAAACAAATTCCCGGAAAGCCAAAAACTACCATTCTATTCCAAAAACTCCAATTCTCGTGATTTACTACAAAGAAAGCTCAAGATAAATCCCTACCTTTCCCGAACCAGTAATTGCACTTCCGCATATATCACGTCCAGTCAACGCCAGCGGTATGCAAGCCGCCTACCCAACAAAATTAGTAAAAAAAACAAATTGAAGATTAAAAAAAAATACAAGAATCATAAAAACCAAAAATTAGAAAAAGAAACCTGAATTGGCGTCGGCTTTGCATATCCCAAAACCTCACATGCTCGAAGCAGTGGGCGCGACAAGTTGAGCTCCATGAACGAATTCGCATGAAAGGAAGCCCCATCAGAAGGCGCAAAAAACGACTTACTCTCACCAGCATTACTAGTTCCATCATCGTCATCTTCCGGTCTATAATCTTCCTAAAAAAATCAAAACCCCAGAATTAGCGAAGTCAGAAAACAACCAACGGTCACAAAAGAGATAGGGCCACAGAGTTACTTGTCTGTCAGATTCTGATTCCGAACTTTCATCATCATCAGCGGCGGCAGGAGTGAAGCTTGCGGGGCGCTTCTCAAGCAATTTGGAGATTTTGAAATCAACAGAGGTAGTGCTTCTACGCGCATGTTCTTCAGCCACAGACTCGGAGTAGGAAGCAAAATCCCAAGGAGACTCAGTGCGGCGGCGAGAGATGGGTTCATCTTCCTCTTCTTCCCCTCCTCCTTGTTCGCCTTCTTGTTCTTCGTCGTCTACTTCTTCTTCTTCAGCTTCAGAATGGTCGAATTCTTCGTCACTGGGAGGTTCGAATAGAAAACTCGGAGCCATGGTGGTGACCTTCGCTCTTCAAAGAGTTCGTAAATTTGTTTCACAGAGAAAAGGGTTTTAGGGAATCGGTTTAGGGTTTTTAAAAGCGAAATTTGATTCAGACATCTGCGGCTGACATGGAAAAAACCAAGGATTGATAAAATGTGTTTAGTTGATCTCAATTTTTTCCCTTTTTTTTTTTTTTTTGAGTACTTGATCTCAAAATTTGAAAACAGTAAAAACATGCTTGAATTTCATATTTTTGGATACGCTTGAAACTCGATTTCAATTCAAATAATTTTTTACCATATTAAGTTGAATATAAAATCTTATTAATCCATTCATAGACATGTTTTATGGTATAAATTTTATATAATTATTATTTTATAATATCATGCCATTTATAATATATTATATTATACCTATTTTAATTTAACACAAATGAATTAAACTTATAACATGAAATATTATATTTACTAAAAAATTATTTTTTTATCTATTTCTACCTTTTATAAAATTTTAAATTCAGAACCAGAATACGGTGAAAATATAAAAATGTTGTTTTTAGAATTTTTACTACTTGGATCATAGAATTCGAGAACAATTTTTAAAAATACAACTTTCGATAAATTCAGTGAATTAAAAAACATAAATTATAATTTAGATTGTCTACCAAACATGTCTTAGTTACTACGTTCCTTTGATAATCATTATTAGGGATGTACATAAGTCGGGTTGGGTTGGGTTGAGTGAGTTTTTTGGACCAACCCAAATCATTCTTTCAACCCAACCAACCCTATTCATGAGAGTAACTCAACCCAACCCAACTCAATATTTTTCGTGTTGGGTCGTCGAGTTGATTTTTTTTATTTTTTTATTTTTTAAATTTTTTAAAATATTTTTTTCTTGAATTAATAACTAAAATCACATAAAATTCAAATATCAAATTTCGAAGCTCATATCATCAACCTTTGTTAGAACTATAGAAGAAAAACATTAAAAATTGAAAACAATTCATTTATTAATATATGTAATTAAAATAAAATATAAACTTTGAGTTGGGGTGGGTCAACTCGAACTTAAAAAACTCAACACGAGAACCGACCCGAACTTTTCGGTTCTCCAAATTTCTAACCCAACCCAAATCGGAAAAAAAAAAAAACATAACTCAACCCGACCCTTACGGTTTGGGTTGGGTAGTCTGGGTTGCTCGGGTTACTGGGTTATTTATACACCCCTAATCATTATGCATGTTTGATTTGGTTTTTGGTTTTTAATTTCTTACACTCATGAGTTTTGTTGTATTGTTATCTACTTCTTACATATGTTTTCTTTTTTATAGAATAAACAATTTTATTGATAAATGAAATGGAGAAATCTCTAAGCACCAAAAGTTAAATTACAAGAAAGACCTCCAATTGGAAATGAAAAAAAGATAAGTTAAAAATACCAAAAGGTTGTACATGTTCCACCACAAAAAGTATTAGAAAGAACATTATACATAAATTAATCAAAAGTAGAGGAAGTATCTCTGAAGTGTGACTATTTCTCTCAATTTATAGTCCAAAGGAACGCATGAACAAGGGTAAGCCAAAGGAACTTCCTCACACCATTGAAAGGGTGACCCACCAGAATGGAAGAAAGAAATCGAAAATATTATAAGAAATTGGCATTGACCATCCAAAAGCCTCCAAAACACACTGCCAAAAACGCATAGCAAAAGGGCAATGCACAAACAAATGGTTGCATATTTTGTATCCAAACTACACAGGTGTAAACCCGAGATTTCTCCTTGGAATTTCTTAAAAAAAACAAAACAAAAAACAAAGAGATAAAAAAAAAAGAAAAAGAAATGAGAAATGAGAAAATGTTGGTATGTTTTATTTTTTTTTTTTAAAAAAAAAAAAAAAAAGGAAAAAGAAATGTAAAAGAAAGGTGGTAATGGACAAAAAAAAAAAAAAGAAGAAAAGAAAAGTGAAAAAAGGAAAGGAAAAAAAAAACACTCACCACCAAAGCTCTACTAGTTAAACCATTTCCTCCCATTTGCTTCTCATTCTTGGGTCGTTTGGTTTAAGATTTTATTAGATGTCCATGGGTAATAGATGCCTAAGAATAAGATGTCTGGAAATATAAATGTGTGGGATGTTTTGTTCTACATGGGAATGTTATCATATTTTTATCTAAACAAGTGGTATTTATATTTGTTTGATGAAATTAATATTTATTTTATGAGATTTATCATATAATTCTTATATAATTATTATATATTATTAATAAAATAATAAAATTGAATTTTAAAAAAATTAATTAATTAATATTTTTAATGAAAAAAACTAATTATTAATTGATCAGAAATAACTCATGAATAATTAATTATAATGAGTATCCTTACTATAAATTAATAATATTTGTAATTAATTGATTAGATATAATATTAGTTAGTGATTTAATATTTTCCTAATGAATTTTATAATGAATGTTTATATTTGTTTTATGAAAATTAATTGTTAATTGACAAATAACTCATGAATAATTGAATTATTTTGATATCATTCCAATTATATTTAAGTCAACAACATATACAGTTGTAATAGCAAATCCTGACTGGATTTCTTTATAAAAACACACTAACATATTGAATTATTTTGATATCATTGTTTCAACAAATATCTATTAAGGCGATTATACCACATTCGTCCTGATCGTTTTAATCTATATAGTGATCTATGTAACTTTATTGAATATAATTCCTGAGAATTTGATTTATTTGTGTTTGGTATCTTAAATCCTTTTGGGATTCTCATATAAATGTCATTATCTAGAGATCCATATAAATATGTCGTGAACACATCCATTAGATGCATGTCTAGCTTTCATATACAGTCATGCCGATTAGATATCTCAATGTTGTTGCATCCACCACCGGAGAATATGTCTTTTCATAATCAATACCAGACCTTTGCGAGAATCCTTGTACAACAAGCTCGCTTTATATCTTGTGAATTCATTATTTTCATTTATTTTCCTTATAAATGCCCATTTGTATCTCACATGTTTGACATCTTTTGGTGTCTGGACTACTGGTCCAAAAACCTCACGTTTTGAAAGTGAGTTTACTTCTACCTAAATTGTTTCTTTTCACTTAAATCAATCATTTCTATGTCGATATTCTTCGATATATTTTGGATTAGAATCATCATTTTCATGAATAATATCATGAGTAATATTATAAGCAAAAATGTTGTCAACAACTGTATCATTTCGGTTCCATCTTTTTCCTATTGTAACATAGTTTATAGAAATTTCATTATTATCCTCAAGTGTTTGATTTTCATCAATACTTTTATGAGTAGTTGTATTCTGAATTTCTTCTAGAACATCCATATCATTTATTGGATCATTTTGATTATTGACTACTTTTCTTTCTCGAAGATTTTTATCTTTGAAACCTATTGGTGTACCACGCTTCTGTCGTGCCTCAGACTCATTAGCGACAACTTGTTGCATTGGGATATCAATTTTAGAAGGAGCATTTGCAGCTGGTATATATGATTTAGTTACTTTCTTAGCATATATATGAAGGAATCGAATCCTGTAGCGGAAGCATTGGAATCGTTTTTGCCTGCAATTACGTTATGGAATTTAACACAAAAACAGAAAATAAGATTAAGCAATAGGGAGAAGAGAAGATGAAATTTACCTTTGAAGATACCAATTTACCTTTGAAGATACCTCTTCTAGTGATCCTTCTCCAATCTCGTGCTTGCACTTCGATCTCAACGATCAAACCAAATACCTCCAACAAGTCTTTTTCGATGTTCTCTAGGAGAGAGAGAATGGTGGAATTCCTTTTTGGTTTGGGAGAGAACTTTCTCTTTGAGAGAGTTTTGAGAATTGAAAGAGAATTTGAGTTAGTTGGAAATCCTTATTTCCAAAAAATGAGCTATCAAGTTTTTTTCAATTGCATCATAATGCACTTATTTATAATGAGTGAGGATGAAGGTAACTTCCTCCATCCATTCACTCATTTTCTCCATAATATGTGCAATATGCAAATCACATTTGCATCTTGCATATTATAAAATATCACATACTTTATTAAATATAATTTGAATCATATTCAATTGTATGTCTCTCAATTCAATTATATTCTCTAGTATTTAATATGAAACAATTCCATATTAAAATGGTATTTGGAAATTAATCCAAATATAGTATATAGTTTATTATAAATCATATTCACATTAAACTACATATTATATCAATTATATCACATACAATCGATATAACTCCCATTTACGAAATTGAACACTTCAAGTTCGCTCCAAAACTTTAGACCCTCGATATTTCCATGTTGAGCCAACGGAAGGACCTAATGGACCTACAGTTCATGAGCTCCAATGATACGAGGTGAACCGATCAAACACTTTGACCCGGTTGACCAACATTCATTATCTACGTGTCACTCCACTATAGACTCGTAGCTACACTCTCCTCATTGTAGGACAAATTGTGTCCATTGATTTAACCAATGCCCATGAGTCGACCATTCATAAGTTGTTAATAATCACAGCTAGGTTAAAATACTGTTTTACCTTTGTAATTACCTCTCGCTCCTTAAGTACCATTGATCCTCTAATGAACAACTAGTTTATGGTCCTACAATAAATAAAGTCCCTCTCGGGCCAATGAGAGGGTAGGGCCCTGTTGTTCAAGACCTGGATTCAGCCCTTAAGAAAACAACCTATTTGAATTCCCTAGCTCCAGAACGAGTGAATTCCATCTCGCGGAGTTAAGTTCCCAGCTCCCCACAAGGTTTCGTCCATGAAAAGGTAGACATATTGAGTTGACAACTCTGGTCACTCTCACTCATACTAGTCTAAGGACAAACTCCCGAAGACAGGAGTTCGTAACCCACTTAGGATTCAAGTCGAGTCACTAATGGTCATCTATAAACTATTAGGGCCTGTTTGGCCAACTGGTTATTATAACCCGTGTTATAATAACCTGTGAAATACTCTACACTCCAAACACAGAATATTATAACCCCAGAGAATACTACTCTGCATTTTAAATAATATTATATGTTTTGAAGGGAATCGAATGTTGCAGCGGAATCGATTGTTTATCGCGCGTTCTCAATTTCGTTACTTAGATTTCATTCAAGAACAAATTTAACTAGATTAAGCATAAAACATAATATGGACAACAAAAAATATACCTTTGAGGAACCTTTCTTCGAGTGCTCCTTCTCCTACGACCACGATCTCAGCAACACGAACCCAAGAACGGATGAACACTACCACCGGATCTTCTCCGTTGTTCTCTAGGTGAGGGAGGAAGGTGGGTTCCCTTTAGGTGAGATGAGATGTTGTGAGAGAGAGGTTTGTGTTTTGGAACTCTTCCAACAACATAACAAAGGCTTAAAATTCCTTAACCTAGTTGCATCTCATGCAACCATATATATAGGGAAATAAGATGGAAATGACCATCCTACCCCTCCTTTATTCTCTCTTTAGTATATGGTTTATATATGAGTATAATTAACATTAAAACTATATATTATATCAATTATATCATATATAATTGATATAACACCTCATGTATGAAATTGAACACTTCAATTTCATTCCTAACTTTATACCCTCAATATTACCATGTTGAGCCAACGGAGGGACCTAATGGACCTACAGTTCATGAGCTCCAATGTTGTGAGATTAACTGATCAAACTCTTAGATCCAGTTAATCAATATTCATTAACTACAAGTCACTCCACTATAGACTTGTAGCTGCACTCTCCTACCTGTAGATTGTATTGTGTCCACTGATATAGTCATTACCCATGAGTCGACCCTTCACAGGGTTGTTCGTGTCACAGCTGGGTCAAATTACCGTTTTACCCCTGTGATTATCTTTTGTTCCTTAAGCGACACTGATCCTCTAATGAACAACAAGTCTACGGTCCTACCATAGACTCATACCCTCATGAGGAGGGGCCCCGTTGTTCAAGACACGAGTCGCTTCTTAAGGAACAACCTATCTAATTCCTTAGTGTAGGAATGAGTGAATTCCATCTTGCACAGCTTAAGTTCCCAGGCTACCTCACGAGGTTCCGTCCCCCGAAGGTAGGGTTATTGAGTCGGCTACATGCCACTCTCACCTATACTAGTCTAAGGACAAACCCCTATAAGCAGGAGTTCTTAACTCGCTTAGGATTTAGGTCGAGTCACTAATGACCATCTATACATTACTAGTCTTATCTTGTTAACGGTGTTACACTGGTTAGACTAATGATTTGCGGTCCGGTCTTGTATGAACTCTTCATACAGAATGCCCCCACTCGCATGTCAACTACATGAATGAGTTAGATTACCTCATTTGTACTAATTACAAAGTGGGTCGCATCCATGGTGTTACTAGAATGAGGTTTCCAACCTTATTCTTATACCATAGACCGTTTAGGTTATATTTTTGAACACAATCCAAATAGTGTCCACTACACTAATGTTCAAGATATATATTATAACCTTGGAGCTTAGTTTATTGGATTTATAAAGCAAGACTGTAATTTTTTTTTCCAAAACAAATAACTATTTATTTCTTTGATCAAAATTACACAAGTTTTAGGGCATACATCACAACAATCTCCCACTTGACTTTGTGGAGTACTATTATAGTAAATACAATAAACTAGGGCATTTAAACCATTTGTACAAAATACTCCCATTTGGCCTAGTTGGGGAAGACTTGTAAACTTAGACCTTCTAGGTGACTCTCAAATACTTTAGCCGTGAAAGCCTTTGTAAAAGGATCAGCAACGTTGTGCTCTGAGGCTATCTTCGTGACGATCACGTCTCCTCTATGCACGATTTCCCGGATGAGATGATACTTTCGCTCAATGTGCTTTCCCCTCTTGTGACTTCGAGGTTCCCTCGAATTTGTCACTGCACCACTGTTATCGCAATACAACGTGATGGGCAAAGTCATATTTGGAACAACTTCTAAATTTAGCATGAATTTCCTTAACCAAACGACCTCTTTAACTACTTCACAAGCTGCTACATATTCGACCTCCATGGTGGAATCTGCGATGCTTCCTTGCTTGACGCTTCGCCATACTACAACTCCTCCGTTAAGAGTAATATCGACCACGATATAGATTTCCAGAAATCTTTATCATCAAAAAGTCGAAATTGCGTGTATCCTGTAAGATCAAATCCTAGCCCCATACACAAGCATGTAGTTCCTTGTTCTCCGAAGATACTTAAGGATTGTTTTAACCGTTGTCCAGTGTTCAAGTCCTGGATTGGATTGATACCTACTGACCATTCCAATCTGCAAAACAGATGTCAGGCCTAGTACACAACATGACGTACATCAGGCTCCCAACAGCTGATGCATAAAGAATCTGTCTCATATCCTCAACTCCTTGAGGTGTCTTAGGACACTGTTCCTTAGACAAATGGACTCCATGTCTAAAATTCAACAAGCCCTTTTTGGAGTCTTGCATCTTAAACCTTGACAAAACTTTGTCTATATGAGATGTTTGAGACAAGGCTAGTGTTTTATTCTTGCGGTTCCGGACAATCTGGATCCCAAGAACAAACTGCGCATCACCCAAATCTTTCATTTGCAACTGCGTAGCTAGCCAATTTTTAATGTCAGTAAGATAACCTATATCATTCCTAATGAGTAGGATATCATCCACATAGAAAATTAGGAATGCGACAGAACTATTGATGATTTTCTTGTAGACACAAGGTTCATCATCATTCTGGTCAAAACCATAAGATTTGATTGCCTCATCAAATCTTATATTCCAAGACCTAGAGACTTGTTTCAGTCCATAAATTGACCTTTTAAGCCGCAAACCTTTTGCTCTTGTCCTGGTTTAATGAACCCTTTGGGTTGGTCCATGTAGATGTTTTCCTCAAGATTGCCATTCAAAAAGGTTGTCTTGACATCCATTTGCCATACCTTATAGTCATAATATGCGGCAATGGCAAGTAGGATACGGATAGACTTTACCATAGCAACAGGTGAAAAGGTCTCCTCATAATCAACCCCTTCAAGCTGAGTATAACCCTTTGCTACTAGTCTAGCTTTAAAGGTTTGCACCTTTCCATCTACACCACACTTTCTCTTGTAGATCCACTTACAACCTATAGATTTTACCCCATCAGGTTTATCTACAAGATCCCAAACAGAATTGAAGTACATAGACTCCATTTCTTGGTCCATGGTTATGACCCATTTGTGTTTGTCTTTGTCAACCATTGTTTGATTGTAAGTCAATGGATCCTCGCAGTTGTCATCTGGTATAACAATTTGGGTTTCAGATAAACCCATGTAACGGTCAGGTTGTGTTATAACCCTCCCACTACGTCAAGGCATACTCAACTCTTGAGATGAGCTATTGACTAGACAAGCTAGTATCAACAACTCTTGATGACGTACTAGTTTTATTAGCAACCTTTGATATTGTTCCGTCTAACTCACTCAACACAACTTTACTTTTTGGTTTGTGGTCCCCTATGTGGTCCTGCTAAAAAAAAATGACATTTGTCGACACAAAAACCTTATGTTCCTTAGGATCATATAATAAACCACCTCTTGTTTCTTTTGGGTATCCTACGAATAGGCATAACTTTGAACGTGAATCCAACTTTTTTGGATTTGTCACAAGCACATGTGCTGGACAACCTCATATTCTGAAGTGACATAAACTGCCTTTACGTTCTTTCCAGAGTTCAAAAGGTGTTTCAGAAACACTTTTTGTGGGCACATTGTTCAAAATGTATACTGTAGTCTCCACTGCGTAACCCCAAAAGGAAATAGGGAGATGGGCATAACTCATCATTGATCGAACCATATCCAACAAGGTTCTATTTCTCCTTTCCGATACACCGTTTTGTTGTGGTGTACCGAGAGCTGAGAGTTGGGATGTAATTCCATGTTCTATCATATAGTTCTGGAATTTTAAATCCATGTACTCTCCACCTCGATCCGATCGAATTGTTTTAATAGTTTTACCTAATTGATTTTCAACCTCAGTCTTGAATTCCTTGAACTTTTCAAGTGCTTCAGACTTATGGTGCATTAGGTAAATATGCCCAAATATAGAATAATCATTTATAAAAGAGATGAAATATTCATATTCTCCACTGGCTTTAACATTCATCGGACCACAAAGGTCTGAATGTATAAGCTCTAGAGGGTCTTTGGCTCTATAACCTTTTCCACTAAAAGGTCTTTTAGTCATTTTTGCCTTTTAGGCAGGATTCACATACAGGTAAAGTATTTTCTTCTAACTCATTTAGAAGTCCGTTCTTTACCAATCTCTCAATCACATTGAGATTAATGTGACCCAACCTAAGATTCCAAAGGTGAGCATTTTCTTTAGGAGAAATTAGTTCGTGTACTTGCAATTTTGTATAATTCACTATTAAAACTATTTTAACTGAATTAAACCATTTGCAAATAATTCTCGAAAAGGGCAACACATAGTACAATACTTTTCCAATGAAATAAACTCTTTATTCATTTGAAAAGAAAATGAAGTACAATGTTCGCTAAGACAAGAAATAGAAATAAGGTTTCTAATAACCATTAAGCTATATGTTATCAAATAACAACTTTTCCTTGCCAGACGATTGCTCTTTATTTGCTCATTTTTCTCTTTTTCTGTATCTTCTTAAGTTCAAAAGTATGACTGCAGTTCTTAGTTCCAGAGGATGAATCCTCCTGAGAACTTTTGGAATGGACAAACAAATTTGCCTCTCCATTCTGTTGTCTCTTATCACCCATAAGAAACTGATAATTTTGCAGCTCATTTAGCAGAGAAGTCAGATCATACTCTATGTTGTTCATCGTTGCATTGCTACGAAATTGCAGAAAACTCTTTGGAAGAGATTCTAGGATGAACAAAACCTGACTTGTCTCATCTATGACCGCTTTGTTTAATTCCGCTATGTTGAAGTGAGCAATCAGATTGAGAACATGTTCTCTCACTGACGTTCCCTCCTTCATGTGCGCGTTGTAAACGAATTTTAGGGCTTCATGTCGAATTTGTTTGGACGGTTGTCTAGACAAATTTAGCACAAAATCTGTTGGGATTTGTGCCCTAAAACTCGTAGTTTGTAATTATGTTCTAATTAATGTAATAAAGTGTTATTATTTCAATAAAGTGTTATTGTTCGTTATCTACGAGTTTGCCTTTATTTAAAACCCTAAATCCAATAAACTAAACATCCAAGGTTGTTAAATGAATCTCTAACTGAATGTAATGTACATAAAAAGGATCTCGGTTCGAGATACAACCTAAAGGGTCTATAGTTAGGGGATAAGGTTTGGGTACCTTACCATGGTTAAACTATGGATGTGGCCCACTTTGTATTTGATACAAACACTGTGATCCTAACGTGTTCGTGTAGATGACATGTGAGTGGGGATATCCTATGTAGTGAGATTACATAAGACCGGACCACGAAATAGTAACCTCTAGCTGTAACTCCGTTGACTAGTTAGGTTTCTATTTCACTAGGATGACCTAGGCAACTTGATCTTAATCCTCGAAAGCAGTTTACTTAACTCCCGTTCATGAGGGTTTGTCCTTTGACTATTATGGGTGAGTGGCTGGTTCGCCACTCAATATGCCTACCTTCTTGGGGACAAGACCGAGTGAGCGGCTGGGAACTTAACTTAGTAAGATGGAATTCACTCTTTCCCGCCTAGTAGGGTAAGTAGAGGAATGTTTCCTTAAGTGGTGTCTCTGGGACTTGAACAAAGGGCCCGACCCTCTCATTGGCCCGAGAGGGACTCTGTTTGTTGGTAGGACCACAAACAAATTGTTCATTAGAGGAGCACTGGTACTTAAGGCACAAGATGTAACCAAGGGGTAAAACGGTAATTTTACCCAGCTGGTGTTACGAACATTCGTGAAGGATTGACTTGCTGTTATTTGTCAATATCCATGGACACAGAAATATATATGCAGTGAGAAGAATGCAGCTGCGGGACTTTAGTGGAGTGTTCCCGCAGTTAACGAATGTTGATTGGGACTTAATGAGATTAACCGAGCAATGTCGTATCGTTGGAGCTTCTGATCTGTAGGTCCATTAGGTCCACCTTCTAGCTCGTAAAGGGTTCTTAGATCATTTGAATTTGAAATGTTCAAATTCATTAGGGAATAAACTTAATGTATATTGATACATTATAATATATAGTTTTGGAACTATATATTATAAATTTAATGTGAATGTGATTCATATTAAATTATAAGAGAGAATTGAATATTTGAAAGAGTTCAAATATTATATTAAATGTGAATGTGATACACATTTGAAAACTATAGGTTAAAATTTAATGTGCACTGGATGTACATTAAAACTATAGGTTAAAGGGGTAATATGATTAAATAAGATTTAATACAAATTAAATATATGATATTTAATTTGTATTATTTAATTAATAATTAAATTTGATTTAATTATTATTATTATTATTATTTTAATAATAAAAAGGGAACGTGTCATCATCCGCACACGTTCCCCACATCACTCTCCCTTTCTCCCTATCGACAGTTTAACAGGGAGAAGGGGGTTGCACTTTCAATTGATCGATCAATTGTATTGTTGAAGCAATTGGGGAATTGCTCTCTCTCTCTCAATTCTAGAATTCCCAAAAGTTCTTCCAACTGTTGGAATCTTTCCCACAAAGGAAAGATCTAAGCACTCAGAGGATAGAAGGTTTATTCTTTTGGTGGTGTTCTGTAAAATAGAGAAGCTAAAGCTTGTTGAGTTACTGTAAATTGTTTGGAGCAAGGAGTCGCTGTGAGTCTACAAAGGTAATAATTCTTCTTTCTATCCTCTTTAGTTTAATTGTTAAACACATGTTTGCATGCTTGCTACAATCCATGTCTAATAGGATTAGAATTTCATGCTTGTTCTGTTCTTTTTGTCAATACACTGGTTTTTGTTTCAATTAAAACAATCAAGCAATTAACGATCCCAAAACACGTTTCCGCTGCTCAAGGAGATCAGATCTCCATCAAAATCCATGATCTCACGAGCTGAGACCTTGCCCCTCCTGGCTAAAACATCAGGTATGCTAGCCAGGATATAGGCTTTTGCCTTTTCATTGGCATTGATCCAACGGTCATACGCATCCTCAACAGATTGAGATGTGTTTTGAGCAGGAAATTGAGGACACTCCCCATTGAAAACGAACTTAAGATCATGTGCAACCAAGATTACGTTGAGTCTATTCCTCCAAGTTCTCATGTTTTCTCCGGTTAATTTTTCCACACCCAGTAAGGAAATAATTGAGCTAGACATTTTTGCTAAAAAAATTTACAAACGAACTTGTATGAGTTTCTTGCTATAACTCTAATCCAATCATGTTATAGCTAATTATCAAATGATTCCTAGGTCATTTATAATTTGCAATGATACTCCAAAGGTTTAAAATGTATGACACCGAAGGATAATAAAAAACACTCCTCCTCTGGATCAAGACACTCTTGACCAAAACCTAATGCCAGAATAACTCTTATTCCTATAGGCTTTAGTTATCATTTTTCGGTCAGGATACATACACAACTTATGTACCCCGTGAGTGTAACCCTCTGTCTTTAGATCCCAGAGTCTCCATCCAATAAAATCCGTCGAAAGGAGGACTAGATTGAAAAACAGACTAAGGAAATCTTTATCCCTTTCAGGTGTCTACTGTGTTCGATCCCCTATGATCAAACCCTTCAAAGGGATTGTCCGTCCAGCCAAACTAGCGGTGACCATAGTGGTCTAACGGTGTAAACCGAAACAAAAGAGACCGTATGTTTTGTTTTCACTAAACCTGCTCCCACTCACTATAAGTATCCTCTCCATTCACCCTTATATTGACTCATACAAACACCATCCGAAGGGGGACGCTCCCGTTTGCGCCATGAGGCCAAGTATGAGTCTCACGTGTGAACTTCTCGGAGATAACGTAGGTGAAAAAATATGTATCTCATACACTTTTCCTCCCACTGAATACTTTAAAGTTATGAGAATCTTACTTAGGTTAAAACCCGGCTAATGGTTTTACCTAACTCTATCAATATAACTCATATATCGATAATCAATATAACTCTTATATTGATTTTATCCTAAGTTTGTTAATATAACTCCTTATATATTAAGCCTAGGATTTCTAGTTTATTAACCCCTTAATAAACTCGCCGACGCTACTGTAATTTATAAACTCTCTGATTAAATTTCACTCCCGCATCGCCTAGGTAGGTAGGGTGTTTCGTTTCACATCACCTTAAATATCCCAAACCTAGACAGAACCTTCTTAGAGACAGAGTTTCTCTTTTAATCATAGCTTATAAATTACTTGGTTCCTAATTCTAATCTAATTAGAACTAGATAACCTAAGATCTATTATTTCCAAGTTCTAAACATTTTAAAACTAATAATTAAACTTAGGTGACATGCATACTATGTTATAGTGCTTGATCATTCATCACATGAATAATAAGACATTCATAGCATAATCATCTCATGATATATAATGCATGTCATTGTTGTCCATAAATTAATATAACAACTTTATATTAATTAATCATGCAAACTATATAATATAACTCTTTATATTATAAATGATGCATGAAAATGCTTAACCTAAGGTGAGATTTCTAAAATAAAAGCATACATTATGCATGACAATAATTACACAACAATTGCATAATTTAAATAGCAAAAATTAAACTAATTTTGGAACCCTAAAATTAATTTTAATTAATATAATCTAATTATATTAATTAAAATTAAATAAATTAAATATAAAACGTTTTTATATTTAATATATAATTAAAAATACGTTTTTGCTCGTTGCTCCTTCGCGCTGAAACGCCTCGTGGCGCTTACAACATCGATACCGTTACGCTGCAACGCCGCAGCTTGTCCTTTCTCACGGTTGAAACACACCTCGGCAGCGAATAACGCTGCAACGCTGCGCCTCTCGCGCGCTCCTTTCGCAAAGCGCGGCGCTGCTGCAACGCCAATGAACAACGCTGCAACGCCGCATTACGCACAACATCCGAATCTCCTATTCCTTGCTCTTTCGCTTCGCTTGATCTTCTCAAAGAACCACTTTGCCTCGATCGACACGGACTTACAGACTCGATTTATAATTAAATTTGTCTAAAACACCGGGCCCTTACATTGAACGATTCAATGGAAACAATTGTAAATCTAAGTGCCAAAATCGAAAACATCTAATTTGCAAACCGTTCATACATCTCATGGAAAACAGTAAATCTCACCTCGTTCTTGAAAAATCCAAAACAAAAATTAAGAACGCAATTGGGCTCTGATACTAATTGAAGGGAATCGAATCCCGCAGCGGAAGCGATTGTTAATCGCGCGTTCTCAATTTTGTTACTTAGATTTCATTCAAGAACAAATTTAACTAGATTAAGCATAAAACATAATATGGACAACAAAAAATATACCTTTGAGGAACCTTTCTTCGAGTGCTCCTTCTCCTACGACCACGATCTCAGCAACACGAACCCAAGAACGGATGAACACTACCACCGGATCTTCTTCGTTGTTCTCTAGGTGAGGGAGGAAGGTGGGTTCCCTTTAGGTGAGATGAGATGTTGTGAGAGAGAGGTTTGTGTTTTGGAACTCTTCCAACAACATAACAAAGGCTTAAAATTCCTTAACCTAGTTGCATCTCATGCAACCATATATATAGGGAAATAAGATGGAAATGACCATCCTACCCCTCCTTTATTCTCTCTTTAGTATATGGTTTATATATGAGTATAATTAACATTAAAACTATATATTATATCAATTATATCATATATAATTGATATAACACCTCATGTATGAAATTGAACACTTCAATTTCATTCCTAACTTTATACCATCAATATTACCATGTTGAGCCAACGGAGGGACCTAATGGACCTACAGTTCATGAGCTCCAATGATGTGAGATTAACTGATCAAACTCTTAGATCCAGTTAATCAATATTCATTAACTACAAGTCACTCCACTATAGACTTGTAGCTGCACTCTCCTACCTGTAGATTGTATTGTGTCCACTGATATAGTCATTACCCATGAGTCGACCCTTCACAGGTTGTTCGTGATCACAGCTGGGTCAAATTACCGTTTTACCCCTGTGATTATCTTTTGTTCCTTAAGCGACACTGATCCTCTAATGAACAACAAGTCTACGGTCCTACCATAGACTCATACCCTCATAGAGGGAGGGGCCCCGTTGTTCAAGACACGAGTCGCCTCTTGGGAACAACCTATCTAATTCCTTAGTGTAGGAATGAGTGAATTCCATCTTGCATAGTTAAGTTCCCAGCTACCTACGAGGTTCTGTCCCTGAGAAGGTAGGGTTATTGAGTCGGCTACATGCCACTTTCACCCATACTAGTGTAAGGACAAATCCCTATAAGTACGAGTTCTTAACTTGCTCAGGATTCAGGTCGAGTCACTAATGACCATTTATAAATTACTAGTCTTATCCTGTTAACGGTGTTACACTGGTTAGACTAATGATTTGTGTTCCGGTCTTGTATGAACTCTTCATACAGAATGCCCCCACTCGCATGTCAACTATATGAATGAGTTGGATTACCTCATTTGTACTAATTACAAAGTGGGCCGCATCCATGGTGTTACCAGAATGAGGTTTCCAACCTTATTCTTATACCATAGACCATTTAGGTTATATTCTTGAACACAATCCAAATAGTGTCCACTACACTGATGTTCAAGATATATATTATAAACTTGGAGGTTAGTTTATTGGATTTATAAAGCAAGACTGTAATTTTTGTTTGAAAACAAATAACTCTTTATTTCTTTGATCAAAATTACACAAGTTTTAGGGCATACATCACAACATGTGTCACAGACTATAATAACCCACAGACTATTATAACCCCCTGTTATTATAACCCACTCCAGCGCCCCAAACAACCCCTTAGATCTAATTTGTTAACGGTGTTACATCATTAGGCTAATACTTCTGGTCCGGTCTTGTACGAACTCATTGCACGGGATGCCCCCACTCGCATGTCAACTACATGAACGAGTTGGATCAACTCGTTTGTATTAAATAAAAAGTGGGTCGCATCCATAGTGTTTCCAGGATAAGGTTTCCAACCTTATCCATATACTATAGACCATTTGGTTTACACACTTGAACATGATCCTATCTATGTGTCTACTACACACTGTTCAAGTTCTCTTAACCATAACCCTGGAGCTTAGTTTATTGGATTTTAAGTTTTAAATGCGAGAACACGGGAAATGATGGATAACAACTCTTTATTGATTTCATCGGATATTTACAAACTACACGAGTTTAGGGAATAAAATCCCAATAATTTAAATGCATCTGGTAATTGATTTGCTATATTTTGTAAATGAATTATCTTTTGGACTTCAAGTTCACATTGATCTGTACGGGGATCTAAATGAGAATAATGATGTATTCCATGTCATTTTTTTTCTAACTTCTTAATTCTTCCCCCTAATGTTGGAAACTTTGTCTCATTAAAATGACAATCAACAAATCGTACAATAAATACATCTCCCGTAAGGAGTTTGAGATATTTAATAATTGATGGGGAATAAAATCCAACATAGATTCCTAGCCTCCTTAGAGGGCACATCTTAGTACGTTGTAGTGGAGCAATTGAAATATCTACTGCATATCTAAAGATTCACATATGGAAAATATTTGGTTGCTGGCCATAAGCTAATTGCATTGGAGAGTACTTATTATAAGCTACTGGCCTAATGTGTGTCAGTGATGCAACATGCAAAATAGTATGACTCCATATAGATATTGAAAGTTTTTCTCTCATAAGCATTAGCCTAACAATTAATTGCAAGCGTTTTCTAAATGATTCTCATAAGCATTGACCTAACAATTAATTGCAGACGTTTTATAAATGATTCTGCTAAACTATTTTGTGTATGAACATGAGCTACATGATATTAAACATTTATCCCAATGACCATACAATAATTATTGAATGCTTGGGATGTAAATTCACCAACATTATCTGAAGGGATTGAATCTTGATGCGGAAGCGGTTTAAATTGCTTTCCTTGCAAAATTGGTATGAACTTTTCACAACACACTAAATGTTAAGCATAAAATGGTGAAAAGAAGGGGGGAAAATACCTTTGAAGAAACTACTTTCTTCTAGTGATCCTTTCTCCACGAACTTCACGATCTCGATCTCAACGAATCACCTGAACACTTCCAAAAGATCTTCTCCGTTGTTCTCTAGGAGAGGGAAGATAGTGAGATATCTTTTTGGAATAAGGAGATGAAAATGCTATAGAGAGAATTTAAGAGAGAGAGACATTGAGAGAATTTAGAGTGTTACAGAATTCTTCAATACCAAAAAATGATCAAATTCACCTACAAAGTGCATCCAAATGCACTTATTTATAACGAGTGAGTGTGAAGGTAACTTCCTCCATCCACTCACCAATTTACTCCATAATATATGCATTAGGCAAATCATATTAGCATATTGCATATTATAAAGTATCAAATATTTTATTTTACATAAATTGAATCATATTACCCATTTAATATGAAACTCTTTCATGTTAAACCTATATTTGGAAATTAATCCAAATATAGTATATAGCTTATTATGAATCATATTCACTTCAAACTATATAATCAATATAACTCCCTTTTATGAATTTGGACGTTTCAAATTCGCACCAAAACTTTATATCCTCAAACAAATCCATATTAAGCCAATAGATAAACCTAATGGACCTACAGATCATGAGCTCCAATGATACGAGATTAACTTATTAAACTCTTTGACCGAGCTAACCAACATTCATTAACTACGACTCATTTGACTAAAGACTCGTAGTTGCACTCTCCTCACTGTATGACATGTTGTTTCCATTAGTTTAACTAATGCCCATAAGTCGACCGTTCACAGGTCGTTCGTAATCACAACTGGGTAAAATTATCATTTTACCTCTATGATTACTTCTTGTTCCTTAAGTTCCATTGATCCTCTAGTGAACAACATGTTTATGGTCCTACCATAAACAAAGTCCCTCTCGGGCCAGTGAGAGGGTGAGACCTTATTGTTCAAGACCTGGAGTCAGCACTTAAAGGAACCACCTATCAATTTTTCCTAGCTCGAGAACGAGTGAATTTCATCTTGTGGAGTTAAGTTTTTAGCTCCCCACACAGTTTTGTCCCTAAGAAGGTAGGCTTATTGAATCGGCGGCTTGACCACTCCCACCCATACTAGTGAAAGGACAATTCCTCGCAGACATGAGTCCGTAACCTGCTCAAGATTCAGGTCGAGTTACTATTAGTCATCAATGAATTATTAAACCTAGTCTGTTAACAATGTTACATCAGTTGGTTAATAATTCGATCTTGTACGAACTCATTGCACGGGATGTCCCCACTCGCATGTCTACTACATGAACAAGCTGGATCGACTCGTTTGTATCGAATACCAAGTGGGTCGCATCTATAGTGTCACCAAGATAAGGTTCTCAACCTTGTTCGTATACTATAGATCATTCGGGTTATTTACTCGAACATGATCCTACTTATATGTCAACTACATATTGTTCAAGCTCTCATAATTCATATAACCTTGAAGCTTAGTTTATTGGATTTAACTTTAAATGCGAGTGTACAAGAGTAGATGAAAATAACACTTTATTCATTCATCAAACATTTACAAAATCCACGAGTTTAGGGCATACACCCCAACATTATCAGGATGAATGACCTTAATTGTATAATCAGGAAATTGTGCTCTTAATTTTATTATTTGAGCAAGTAACTTTGTAAATGTAAGATTGCGACTTGATAATAAACACACATGTGACCATCTACTAGATGTGTCAATGAGTACCATAAAATACCTAAATGGTCCACTTGGTGGGTTAATAGGTCCACATATATCATCATGAATTCATTCAAAAAAGTGCAGGTGATCCAGTTCCCACTTTAGTTGGTGATAATCTAATGATTAATTTGCCTTGAGAGCAAGCATCACATGATAATTCGTTAGATTAAAGAATCTTCTGGTTCTTTAATTGATGTCCATGTGAATTTTCAACAATTTTTCTCATCATTATAGATCCTAGATGACCCAATCGTTCATGCCAAATATTGAATATTTCTGGATTCATGAACTTTTGGTTCATTGTTGCATAGATTTCAACTACTTGTATATGAGCATAGTATAATTCAGAAGAAAATGCAAACAATATTTCTATTATATGTTTTCATGTGAAACAATAGATGTGATATGAAGATACTTTATATTATTTTTATGATTAGTTTTAATATGATAATTATTGTCACGTATATCTTTGAAACTCAATAAGTTTCTTTTTGACTTGCTAGAGAACAAAACATTATTAATTGTGAATTTTGTTCCTCTAGGTAAGATAAAGTTTATTTTTCCAAAACCTTCAATCACGTTTGCAGAACCTGATATAGTATTGACATTTGCTTTTAGTATTGTCAATTTAGAAAAATATTTTCTACTGGTAACTATTGTATGCGTAGTTGCACAGTTGCTAGACATAGATCTTCATTGCTCATTTTTTAGTCACCCAACATATGGAAACTGCCCATATTTCTTCACTAAACAAAAATAGTTATAAGAAGAGATACATAATTTGAGATATAAAAATTCAATGCTAAAAGAACATAAAGATGGATTCTAAACAAACATTAGTCCTGGACATTTTCAAAATCAAAAGAACCACTTGTTAATCTATCAATTGTGTCGATCTTCTCTTCAAGAGATATAAAAAAGTCTACCACATCCAAATTTATCATTTTGTATGGGTCGAATGTATCATTATCTTGATAAACAATATTTGATTTCATATTTTTTCATTTTTCCTTTAGGAAAGCTTGATAGAGATCAACTAAGTGTTTTGATGTACAACAAATATGCAATGCCCAACCATTCCACATCAGAAACATTTATTTTTATCACCTCTTGCATTCTTAGCTTGTGGAGTTTTTCCTTTATAATCATCATTCCATGTGGTTTTCTTGAAATTTGGATGATTATAATGAGCATCACGAAAAGAATAATTATTTCTTCCTTTACTGCAATCACGACTATGACCTCGACCACGAGAAGACATGGTGTTGCTCCAGTTGACCG
Source organism: Trichosanthes cucumerina (assembly GCA_036507285.1). Lineage (NCBI taxonomy): Eukaryota > Viridiplantae > Streptophyta > Magnoliopsida > Cucurbitales > Cucurbitaceae > Trichosanthes > Trichosanthes cucumerina. Next base: position 75,677,743 of record CM071835.1, on the reverse strand, counting down.
AGATTCATGATTTTTCATTAATAACTCGTTATTTTGTTCAGCCACGAGAAGATATGAAATGAGTTCTAAATATTTTTTAAAACCTTTCTCTCGATATTGTTGTTGTAGGAGCATATTTGAGACATGAAAGGTAGAAAATATTTTCTCTAACATATCCACATCATAACGAGCTTTAGGAACAACAACTGTCTTCTGATGATCATATCTTTCTTTCAAGTTCTTCCACAGGATGTAGAAATATTTTATTATTAGATATTCTATCTTCAATCCCTCGTGGAGATGATGGCGAATAAAATCATGGCCTTCATCTTTACTTAACTAGATGTTGTATTCTCATCTTTAATGGTCTTTCCAAGGTTCATAGCATCCAAATATATCTCGGCATCAAACACCCATGAAAAATAATTATTACCATTAATGTTAATATGTGCACGTGTGTGTGTGTATATATATATATATATATATATGTATGTATGTATGTATGTATGTATGTATGTAAATAATAAAGCAATTAAGAGGAAATTATAAAAGGGAAATTATGCTAAGAGAAAGGAATTGATGTAAGATTCACCCAATTGTGTGTATTCCATTTTCTACCAAAAGCCATTATTTATAGGCAATTTGGAGAGTATGATGTGGATACATTTGGACACCAATCATAGGAAGGTTTTAGACTCATAGAGGACACATGGCCAAGAGGGGCTATGTGACATGAATAAAAGGAAAATGGACATAAACATCTATTACAATATTTTGTAATACACATTCAATATTTATGTAATTCAGTATAATATAAACCCAATATGTACCATATAAATGAAGGGAATGAAACTCCTCGCGCAGCGGAAGACGATCGAATCGTCGCGGTGAAGTTGTGCATCTCAATTTCGTTAAAATTATCTAACACTTAGAATAGGCTAAACATACAATCTATGGAAAGAAAACAGTAAGATAGGTCTACTTACTTGTTGAAGACGTTCTTCAAAGCTTTCTTTCCGTTCACGAACCCTTCGTGGTTTTCTCGATCTCAACGATCTCGAACTCTTCTCACGAACGTCGACCGAACACCACCACTTGGTTACTCGGTTGTTCTTCTTTTGGAAGAAAGAGAATGGTGGGATTCTGGGTTTTGGTTAGGGAGGAGAGGAATTTGAGAGAGAACTTGAGAGAGAGTTTTGCTTCTTTTGGTGAGAAATCCAAAAATGAGCAACAAGCCTTACAACCCTTCTTTCAAAAGGGGTTTAAATAATGGAGATAGGTGGAGTTGAAATCTCCACCTATTTACCATTTTACCACAACTATAGGTTATGCAAATCATATTTGCATAACCACATATTATAAGATATCTCATATCTTATTTTACAAATCACATTTGCAACATCGTGGATTTTTAAATTGAATCACAACCAATTTAATATCTCTCAATTTAATTTATCCTAATTAGCCCTAATTCAACAATTAGGCTAACCTATAGTTTATTATGAATCTCATTCACATTAAACTATATATTATATCATTCATATCTCATATAAATGACATAAATGCCCTTTAGTGAACTTGAACACTTGAATTCACACCAAAACAGTAAACCTTATTTTAATCCAGTTCGAGCCAGCCGAGGGATCTTATGGACCTACAGTGACGAGCTCCAATGATCCGATATTAACTTATCAAATTCTTTGACCCGGTTAATCACCATTCATTAGCTACGGTAACACTCCACTAAAGCCCGAAGCTGCACTCCCGTCAGTGAAAGATATTATGTGTCCACTGATATAACCAATGCCCATGAGTCGACCCTTTACAGGTTGTTCGTAGACACTGCTGGGTCAAATTATCATTTTACCCCTGTGTCTACTTCTTGCTCCTTAAGTCCCCACTGCCCACCCTCTGTCCAAGCCCTAGAGACAACACTTAAGGGAACAACCCCTCTAGTTTCCCTAAAGGCGGGAACGAGTGAATTCCATCTCGCGTAGTTAAGTTCTCAGCTCCCTACTTGGTCCTGTCCCTGAGAAGATAGGCATATTGGGTGAGTAACTGTAACCACCCCCACCTGTACTAGTCAAAGGACAGACCCCCGCAGACAGGAGTCCGTAACACGCTCAGGATTCCGATCGAGTCACTAATGGTCATCTACGAAGTTATTAGTCCATACTATTAACGGTGTTACATCAGTAAGTCTAATAATTCACGGTCCAGTCTTGTACAATCTCATTGTACAGGATGCCCCCACTCGCATGTCAACCACATGAACGAGTCAGATCACCTCGTTTGTATCTTAATACAAAGCGGGCCGCATCCAAAGCGTATCCAAGATTAGGTCTCCAACTCCGTCCATATACTGTAGACCGTTCGGGTCATTTACTCGAACGTGATCCTCTCTGTGTGTCCACTACACACTGTTCAAGTTGTATTTCTCTCAAATATTCAATGACCCTGGAGCATAGTTTATTGGACAAAGTTTGTAATAAATGCGAGACAGAAAATGATGAAACAAATAACCTTTATTAATTTCAAATGTATATTTACAAACTAAACGAGATTAGGACAAACATCCCAACAATAAATGTATAAGTTTTTAGCATATAAACATTGTAAACTTAGTATATACAAAACAATAATTGCATTCAGAATATTCGATATTGTATATAATATAAACCTAATACATTATAAAGATCGTTACCTAATATTTCAAGTCTTGCCATTGATAGTATACCAATTTTCATCGATAGACCACATGCTTAGAAAACTAGTTGTTGTCGAGCCGATAACATCGTCGACCAGTCTTGTCAAATATCACAACCGTAGATTTGAAGCCCTAACCTATCGTTGATATTGTGTCCTTTGAGTCACGTGGAATACCAATCTCCATTGAAACCCGTAAAATACCAGAAGTCGTTGAGTTCAAAACACTACCTTTCACCATTGATAACCTCTTTCAATGCTCCCAGTAGCTGTCGATGTTGTCTTCTCCAGCCACAGTAGTGTCGTTTCCCCTCTTTTAAGAGTATAAAGAAATCGATATTGAAAAATTAGTTTTCAAATCTCCAATTTTAGGTGATGATAGAAAATACAAAAGGAATTAATTATTTAAATTAAGGAGAATACCAACGGTCTGCATTTCTTTTTTTTTTATTACAAAAACAAAAGAAGGGGTAAATAAGTAATATGTTACATACAATCAACTTCCATATGGCTTAAAAGTGCTAAAGCTGATAATAATTGAAAAGAGTATTGATTTTTGTAAAATGGTGTGTCAAATAGGCTATTCATATATTTCACTCAAAAATTAAATTTCTCTTTCCTCATCCTCCCCCACTTCTTCAGCCAATATGTCGAGGAAGAGGATTTCTTAAGGACGTGTTTGGGGTGGGCTTTCATGACATCAAAGGCCTTGATGGAGCCATTGATTTATTCTTATTGTGGACACCAATAACTATTGAGATTTCTGAAGCCCAAACATGCAAGGCCCATTTACCTTTCATTAATCATTTATATATATATATATATATATATATATATATATATATATATATAATATGTTTGCGGCAGGGTGTGTATAATTTTAGAATCTTGGTTTTGCAGTTTTCGAGAGAGAAAAAAATGTTTTGCAACAGTGAGCTTATGGAAGGCAAAACAAAATTTTTGAAGTTTTCTTTGGTGTTTATTGTGAGAGCGGTTTTTTCTCATTCAAGAGTATTAAGAGCTTGTTGTAGAGTGATTTGTGAGCTTTTTTCTTTGAGAGAAAAGTGAGAGAAATCACTATTGAGCGTTGTAAACTCTTGTAACTTCCTCCTTAATAATTATAGTGGAACCTGCATCGGTAGCAGAGAACTGGACGTAGCCATCATTGGGTGAACTAATATAAATTTGGTGTCAATTTCTCTTCCCTTAAACTTGATTTATTTATCGTTCTTGTATCTTAAAGGTTTAGGTTGGTTTATCTGCTCTTTTAGGCTTGCTAATTCCAAATTGATTATTCTGCAAAATATTTGGAATTATAACCTGATCTGGGATTTGAGATAAAATATATATTGTCTGAATCTGGTAGAATTTAGATTGCTTATATTTTATCATCACACACACCCTAACAAGTGGTATCAGAGCATTGGGTTGTAGAACGATGTCAGGAGGTGATGAGAAATTGGTTACTAAAATGGATCTGATTTTTCGTTTTGGAAGTGTTAGATATTAGATTATTTGCATTCTAAGGAATTGGATTTGGCATTAGAAGGAAAGCCTGAAGACATGGGAGAAGTTGAATGGAAAAAGTTAGACAGAAAGGTGTTGGAGATTGTTCGCTTAACTTTGACAAAGAATTTGCAAAGTAGTGTAGCGAACGAAACGACAACAACAGAGCTAATGGAAGCTTTGTCTAACATGTATAAAAAACCTTTTGTAAACAACAAGGTATATCTCACAACCAAATTCTTTAATTTGAAGATGGCTGAAGGTGCATTTGTTACTGCCCATATTTATGAATTTGATTTGTTAATAAACAAATTGGTTGTTGAGTTAGAATTTACTGATGAACTAAATGCGATTTTGTTGTTGAGATCTTTACCTGATAGCTGAGAAACCATGAAAGCAACACTTTCTAATTCATGTGGAAAAGAGAAATTGCAGCTTTCACAGGTTAGAGATTCTACAATTGCAGAAGAGATTCGTAAAAAAGACTCAGGTGTTACTTCTACCTCGGGTTCAACGTTGAATGTGGATAGAGGGAGGAGTAATAACAGAAGTCATAGAAATCGAGGTAAATCGAAAAACAACCGAAGTAAGTCTTGAAACGACAGATGATAATGTTGGAACTGTGGTAAGACTGGACATCTGAAAAGGAACTGCAAAGCTCCAAAGAAAACTGAGGGAATGAACCTGGTGCAAATGTGGTTGCTAATGAGACATAAGATGCTCTGGTTCTGGAAGTGTAAAGTGCCCATGACCCATTGTTGCTTCAAAGGAGTGCAATTGAATTTTGTTAAACAACGCCTTATTGCAGCAAGTGATAAGTAATTTAATCGATTCTCAGGGATTAATATCTAGAAGAATTGCTGAAATAGACTTAGCTTCGGTGAATCAAGGTAATCAAATATCAATCGGGGACTGATAATTCTCATTTATGAGAATTATTTATATATAAATTCAGTCATTTTTTGTCCAATTTATTCAATTTTTCATGATATGGCAAGCTAAAATTATCATTTGAGAGTAAAATTCCTAAAACTTGCTAAAATATGGAAAAAAAAAAGAATTTAGGGAAAAATGAGTGAAAACAAGCTAATTTGATGTGTTTTTGTAGGAAAAGAAGAGCAGAAAAAAAGTCCAGAAAAAATGCAGGTGAGAATGCTGGAGACTTTGCAGGCAACTTTACTGGCAACTTTGCAGGACAAAATGTAGGACAAAATGCAGCAGCATTTCCAGATTCGGGAAAATGCCTCAATTCTCGAGATTTCAATATTTTGGGGGGATTCTCACTCACTTTTGGAAAGAATATGACCTAGAATTATAGTCAATCAATTACCCACGATTTCAGGAAGAATTCTTGGAAGGAAACCCTACTTTCCTCATCTATAAATAGGCTACAATTCAAGGGTTTGAAGGGAGGCGAATTGGACGACCACAAGCTTGAATTCTCTCCAACTTTTTATCGTTTTCTCTACTATTTTTCTCCACATTTCTGTACCCTTTTACAGAAGTTTATTTCTTTATTTTCTAGTAAGTTTTGAAGGGAATTGAATCCCGTGCGGAAGCGAATGATCGCCTTTGCTCTCAATTGTGTGACATAGAAAATTCTCAAAACAGAAATCTAGTTAAACATGCATCTTGAAAGTATAATGGGATTAGTAGGTTACCTTTGAAGACCGATTCTTCAAGTAGTTCCTCGTCGTATACAAACTCCTCTTCTCTACGATCAAATCTTCGAACACCACCAAAAGACCTTCTCGGTTGTTCTCTAGGAGAGGGAGAGAGGTGGGATCTCCTTTTGGATTAGGGATGTTTTGTAGAGAGATTTAGAGAGAACTCTTGTGTTTGCCTAAAATGCAAAACTACACAAATGGTTCAAGTGTTCAAAATTGCATCCAAAGGGATGCTTTTATAGGCAATGTGGGTGGAGAGAAATTCTCCACCCATTTTGCCACTAACCCCACATATTATGCATAAATGCATAATATAAGGTATCAAATACCTTATTATGTGAATCATATTCACATAATGTGGAGAAATTGAATTTAGTCAAATCTAATTTCATCTCTCTCAAAATACTACAATAAGTTATGTCCTAATTCCATAATTAGACACAATTAGGTTCAATATGAATCATATTCATATTGGACTATATATTATATCAATTATATCATATATAATTGATATGATCCCTAAATTGAACTTGAACATTTCAAATTCATTCCAAAACTTTATACCCTCTATTAATTCCATGTTGAGCCAACCGAGTGACCTAATGGATCTACAGATCATGAGCTCCAACGATACGAGATTGACTAATCAAACTCATTGATCCCGTCAATCAACATTCGTTAACTACGAGTCACTCCACTAAAGACTCGTAGTTGCACTCTCCTCACTGTAGGACAAGTTGTGTCCATTGATTTAACCAATACCCGTGAATCAACCCTTCACAGGTCGTTCGTAGTCACAGCTGGGTCAAATTACTGTTTTTACCCCTATGACTACTTCTTGCACCTTAAGCACCAATGATCCTCTAATGAACAACTAGTTTATGGTCCGACCATAAACATTATCCCTCTCGGGCTAACAAGAGTGAGGGGCCCCGTTGTTCAAGACCTGAATTCAGCTCTTAAGGGAACAACCCATCTAGTTGCCCTAGTTCGGAAACGAGTAAATTCCTTCTTGTGAAGTTGAGTCCCTAGTTCCCTACGAGGTTTCATCCCTGAGAAGGTAGGCATATTGAGTCGGCGACTCTGGCCACTCTCCCCCATACTAGTCAAAGGATAAACTCCCCGCAGACAGGAGTTCGCAACTCGCTCAGGATTCAGGTTGAGTCACTATTGGTCATCTTTTGAATTATTAACCATAACCTATCAACAATGTTACTAGATTGGTCTAACAATTCTTGGTCCAGTCTTGTACAAACTCTTTGAACAGGATGCCCCTACTCGCATGTCAACTACATGAACGAGCTGGATCGCCTCATTTGTATCAAATACAAAGTGGGTTGCATCCATAGTGTTACCATGATGAGGTTCCCAACCTCATTCCATCTACTATAGATCATTCGGGTCACAAGCTTTAACTTGATCCTACATATGTGTCAACTATACACAGTTCAAAGTTGTCTAAATGTGATCCTAGTGTCACACCCCCTCCCAGCTTACTTGCTTAACCTAGGAAGAGATGCAAAGACATAGATAACCAACTCTCTTCTGGCTCTCCCTGACTAACCAAAGACTTAACCTAAAATTAAATGCAACACAACACGTTTGAACAAGCAAGATTGAACATTGAATACACATATAAACACGACACATTCACCTCCAGTACTATGTTCTTTAGCTAGTCATAAAGCCTTCAAGTTTATTACAACCCAACTAATATGTTCTCACTACAAACCATATACATAAGAAAATGTATATACAAGGAGCTAAAACAGTGTGGTGGCAAACAAGTCTTGTCCAAGCTAAGCACCGAGAACTCGTCTGCTACCTGGGAAGAGTAAACATATGAATACGTGAGTTGGGAAGCCCAGTGAGTGTCTATTTTTATAACATTATAAGCTCAAAGGTGAAGTATAATAATGGGCAGACTGCAAGTAGAAAATAATTTAACATTTGTTTGTAAACATAATCAAGTCATGCTTTCAATTTACAGGTTTAAGTCACCACTTATGTATAACATAAATCTCATAATGCAGTACTATATTGAGGGTAGAAAGATTAATAATGTAGTAGCTCAATACAATAAAACTCATAGCATGATACCACTTTCGAACCTTAGCGGTGGCAGAGTTATATTTATACCAATAACGTTCATACCTCTCTCACGTGCACGTGGAATGCTATTGGCACTTTGGTTTCCCCTAATACCTTCTCTATGTCCTTCAGTATTAAGGTAAGACCATTTACTACCTGAATACCTTTTCATTGTCCTTCAGTATCGGGAAATCATGATTCCTTTCCCCCTAAGTACCTTCTCTAATGTCCTTCAGTATTAGGGGTTAACAACAAACATGAGCATAATTTGTATACCATGGAAATCATGTTTTAATAATACATACAACAATTTCTCAACTTTTGCATATTATTTTCTAAACATGTTCCCAAATGGATTTACACAAGGAATTCTCTAGAGGAAATCATACTTCCATAAGTTAGTTTCCACACTTGGATTTATAGTACAAACTAATTCAAAACATGCTTAGGTTCCATCAAGAACATTATGTTAAAAGCTCCATTTATACATAATTAATTCCAGCAAGACTCAATGATCAACATTTATGTTTTTGAAGAAAAACAAAGGTCAAGTATAGTTCTAAAATAGCGTCACTCACAATTACCAAAAGAGTTCCAAGGATTATAAGTTATTCCTATCTCCGTTTGCCCTGAAAATAAAATTAGTAATATTAATTTCTTTCCTTATGCACCTTAAAAACAGATCTAATTCAGTCCCATAACTCCATTCAGAATAGCCATACACACTTGGTTGTAAAGTATATAGAAATGGAAGAACATCTCCTTCAATCTCTTGCTAGCAGTTTTTCCCTTGCACCTAAAATTTCAGGTTCAACTTTCAGCTTGGGTTCCTCAAAATTTATCAACACAACCACCAAATATTTTTTGATAAACATCAAGTACAACATCTTAGCTTACTTACCTCAAAATTTCAGCTTCTAATTCCTCCTCATGAGCTCAAAAGAGATTGATCTCCTCACACTGTTCTGCTACCTGAGAACTTTGAACACCTCTCATTGTTCTGTACTTTTCTCCTTCTTCCTCTTTGTATTTTCACAAAAGCCGACCATTTTCGTATTCTACACTCAATTTCTAAGATTTTGACTCAAAAATCATCGAATTGAGCTTAGTAAATTACGAGATATGATTGTTTGAAGATGATCCATTTTCCAGTGACTTTTTTTGTCATTTCCTCTTGATTTGTGACCTACTTGATAACTTAACTTCGAGGCTTCACCTCCTTTGGCCAGCTCCTACTACCATGTTTACATCATAATCCCATTTTTACAACACCAAAATAAGTAATTAAATAAACCCTAAGCATTTAGCCAACTTATTTAGCCAACTTATCCTATGTTTGTGAGGTATAAGATCTTCCATTCAATACGTATTGCACCTAAAATTTTCCCAATTTGCTAATGGTTTTAACTTACTTCAATTCAATTTTTAATATGCTTATTTCAATGGCTTACCTATCTCCTTATGAAGCTTTTAACACATTGTAGCTCCCAATTCAATAGATTCCCAAATCTGATCACGACATCCTTTAGTGCAACCTATAACATTTTGCATATTTCAAAACATCATGTACGAGTGCAAAATGATAAAAGAAAATAGAGTTTAGGGCTTACAATTTACTACCCCCTTAAGAGGAATTTCACCCTCGAAATTCAACACGAGAAAAGTTGTGGGTATTTTTCTTTCATTTGGTTTTCGCTCTCCCATGTTGCTTCCTCGACGTCGTGATTTCTCCACAATACCTTTACCAATGGTATTGACTTGTTCCTAAGTACTTGTTCCTAAGTACTTGTTCTTTCCGATCCAGTACTTGTAGAGGTTCTTCCTCATAGGATAGATTTTCCTTAAGTTGTATTGGTTCTACCTTGAGCACATGTGATGGGTCAGAAATGTACTTCCTCAACATTGATACATGGAAAACATTATGTACCCGAGACAATTCTATCAGTAAAGCTAATCTGTAAGCTGATGGCCCTACACGCTCCAGAATCTCATAAGGCCCTATATATCTCGGGCTCAGTTTCCCCTTCCTTCCGAACCGTAAAATACCCTTCCACGGAGATAGTCTAAGGAAAACTTTGTCTCCGATTTCGAATTCTAAATCTTTTCTTCTTTTGTCAGCGTAGCTCTTTTGTCTATCTTGTGCTGTCTTCAGTCTTTCCCTGATAAATTTAACATTTTCCGAGGTAACTTGGACCAATTCTGGCCCTATCAACTTCCTTTCTCCCACCTCCCCTCAATAAATAGGGGTTCTACATTTCCTTCCATATAATGCTTCATACGGTGCCATTCCGATGCTAGAATGATAACTATTATTGTATGCAAACTCCATCAACGATAGGTGAGTCACCCAACTTCCTTTATATTGCAATACGCATGCTCGAAGCATGTCTTCGAGGGTCCAATGGTTCTTTCCACGATCGACCATCGATTTGTGGATGAAATGTTGTACTAAAGTGCAACTTAGTTCCTAAGGCCTCTTGGAGACTCGACTAGAACTTGAAAGTAAATCTCGAATCCCTATCCGACACAATAGATACTGGGGCTCCGTATTGGCTTACAATCCTGTCAACATATAATTTAGCAAGTTTATCCAGAGTAAAAGTTACCTTGACAGGTAAGAATCGAGCAGTCTTAGTCAGTCTGTCTACTATCACCCAAATCCCATCATAACCACTCGGTGTTCGGGGAAGCCCAAATAAGAAATCCATGGTTACATGCTCCCACTTCCATTCAGGTATTGGGAGTGGATTTAGAAGCCCTCCTGGTTTCATCGCTGCTCGTGTTTTACTCGCTGAAAAATTAACATTTAGAGACATACTCTGCTATCTCTCGTTTCATTCCTGGCCACCAATAATGGTTCTTTAAGGTCCGATACATCTTTGTACCTCCAGGATGCATCGCATAGGCTGAACTATGTGCTTCCTCTAGTATCGCATTTCTCAAAGTTTCATCTTTAGATACACAAAATCTACCACACTTCATCAACGCTCCATCACGCCTTACTTCGTAATCTGCTCTCTGATTCAAGTTCACCTCTTCTATCAATTTCTTCATGGTAGGGTCTTTAGCTTGACTTGAGATAACATCATTAATTAAGGTAGGTTTTACCTGAAATTGAGCTAACAAATTTCCTTTGTCACCAACATACACTTTTGCATTAGAACTCTTGAGTTCCTCAAATAGAGCCACTCTAACAGCATTAAGTGAACCCCTATGTTGCTTCGACTTCCTACTTAGTGCATCAGCTACAACATTAGCTTTCTGTGGGTGGTATTCAATCATGCAGTCATAATCTTTTATCAATTCAAGCCACCGCCGCTGTCTCAAATTCAACTCTTTCTGTTCGAAGATATATTTTAAACTTTTATGATCTGTAAAATACAACACTTCTCACCAAATGTATAATGCCTCCAAATCTTTAAAACTAACACAATCTGCTGCGAGCTCCGGATCATGAGTAGGATAATTACATTCATGCTTTTTCAACCTGTCTTGACACATATGCGATCACTTTCCCATCCTCGCATAAGTACACATCCAAGTCCTCGATGTGAGGCATCACAAATAAACCTCAAACTCTTTTCCCGTGGTGGGTAGAGTTAGTACCGGTGTTGTGACAAGTCTGTTCTTTAACTCTTGAAAACTTTTTCCACACTCTTCACTCCACTTGAACTTCGTATTCTTCTTTGTCAAACTGGTTAATGGAAGAGCTATCTTGAAAATCCTCGACAAAACGCGTCGATAGTATCCTGCGCAAGTCCCAAAAACTACGGACTTAGTTATTGAAGTGGGTTGTTCCCACTTAACTATAGCTTCGCCTTACGAGGATCCACTTGAACTCCAGCTGCTGACACTACGTGTCACAAAAACACAACCTGTTCCAGCCAAAACTCACATTTACTAAATTTAGCATACAACTTCCGATTTCGTAATGTTTGTAGCACTATTTTGAGATGTTCTGCATGCTTCTCTTTACTTTCTGAATTCACCAAGATGCCATCAATAAATACTATCACAAACTGATCATGGTAAGGATGGAATACCCGATTCATGAGATCCATGAATGCTGCCGGGGCATTTGTTAACCCAAATGGCATTACCAAGAATTCGTAATGCCCATACCTTGTCCTGAAAGCTGTTTTTGGTACATCAGAATCATTGATTTTCAGCTGATGGTAACCTGATCGTAAATCAATTTTGGAAAACACTGAGGCACCCTTTAGTTGATCGAATAGGTCATCTATGCGGGGCAACGAATATTTGTTACGTATTGTTACCTTATTAAGTTTTCGGTAATCAATACATAATCGTAATGTCCCATCCTTCTTTTTAAAAAACAACACAGGTGCTCCCCACGGAGATACGCTTGGTCGAATATAACCCTTATCCACCAACTTCTGCAATTGAGTTTTCAATTCTTTCAATTCCTTCGGTGCCATCCTATCTTGAGATATTGGCGTTGTTCCTGACATCAGGTCTATGGTAAACTCTACCTCTCTATCAGGTGGCAACCCTGTTAGCACCTCTGAGAAGACATCTAAATACTCACATACTACTGGAACGTCTTCAGCTTTCAATTTACTCACTGGTGCACAAACTACATATGCAAGATATGTTGTACAACCTTTCTTCAATAATTTTCTAGCTTTAATAGTTGATATCATACAAGTAGGTAATATCTTCCTATACCCCTTAAACACAACCTCAGTGTCGCCTGGCTTCCTCAACACAACTTCCTTCCTATGACAATACATTAAGGCATGATACCTAGATAAGAAATCCATCCCCGAGATAACGTTGAACTCTTGAAGATCTAAGGGAATCAGTTCAGTTGTCATAGTCATACCATTCACTTCCACCATACAATTAGTATAAACACTACAAACTATCAACATATCACCAATAGGAGTATAAATACACAGCTCCTCTGATAAAGGTTCTAACTTCGCAAGAATGCTAGCAGCAAACATTTTAGAGATAAAAGAATGCGTAGCTCCTGAATCTAATAATGCATGTGCAGGTTTACTACAGATAGAAAGTGTACCCGTAACAACTTCTGGTGCATCCTCTGCCTCCTGCTGTGTCATGGCGTAAATCTTCCCCTGTTGTCGGGGTCGACCTACCTATCCCTTCAGCTTAGCACTACTAGTGCCTTCTCCTCTAGCTACTCCAGTATTTTGCTGCTGGTTCACGGTCTGCGACGTGGTTCTCTGTCCAACCATGCCTTCTTGCATTAGCTGGAGGCATTCTCTTTTGAAGTGATCGCCTTGCCCACAATTGAAACATACATTTTTGCCACTCAAACATCGACCCCAATGATACTTTCCACAAGTGTTGCACAAAGGTTTCCTTGCTGAACTAGCTACTGACTCACTAGGTTGCCTGTACGAGAGTCCCTTGGTGATCCCATCAGAAAACTTGATCCCTACTGCCTCTGTCTTTCCCCACGTCCACCTGTACCAGTCCTTGGAGTAGTTTGCCCACCACAATGGGGTTTAAAGCTTACTTTTCCAGAGACACCTGGAGTGAATCTCCTATTATCTCTTCGTTGGAATCGGTCTCGTGGTAAACCAACAGAATAAGTGGTATGACCACCACCTACAGCTTCTTTTCCCATTCTGTCATCTACTAGGTTTCGCTCTACTCATAATGTCGTCTCCACAAGCTTGGAGAACTCAACCCACTCCGAACTTGCTGTCACAGGCGTTCGGATCTCTGTTCGCAGACCATCCTCGAACCTCTTGCATCGATCTATCTCGTTTGCAGCAATAGTGCTAGCATACTTTGATAACTCTGTGAACTTCTTCTCATATTACATTATCACATCGATCCACCGAACAAGTCCTAGAAACTCGTTCCTCTTTGCATCACGATAAGAGCTCGGATAGTACTTATCTTCAAAGGCCTTTCAAACTCTCTCCACTCCAAGCTTCCCTTCTCTCGCTCTCTCATTATCTTCCATCAATCATCTGCTCCTTTCTGGAGCAAAAATGCTGCTAAATCGACCTTCCTGTCTTCAGGGCATCGCATGACCCTAAAACACTTATCAATCAGATTTAACCAAACCTCAGCATCATGGGATCTGTCGTGCCTTCAAATGTTGTTACACCTAAGGCCTTCAGTCTTTCAATGCCATACTTCTTTTCTGGATCTGCTTGTGTTGATCCAACACTTTCAGCTAATCTTTGAGTTATCCTCGTAAAGATCTGTTCCTCTATGTTCACCTCTTGCTGAGGATGACTAGACTCTCCCTCTGATACCTCTCTTCCTCTATCACCAGTAGCTTATTGAGTTCCGGCCTCCACTTGCCTGCCTCGTTTGCCACCTCGAGCCATGGTCCTAAATTATACAATCTTATTAAAATAGTTAAGACAACATGCTCCTAGTTTAATGCATGAACCTAGTTCCCTTCTCAAAACCTTTTGCTCTGATACCAAGTTGTCATACCCCCTCCCAGCTTACTTGTTTAACCTAGGAAGAGATGCAAAGACATAGATAACCAACTCTCTTCTGGCTCTCCCTGACTAACAAAAGACTTAACCTAAAATTAAACGCAACACAACACGTTTGAACAAGCAAGATTGAACATTGAATACACATATAAGCACGACACATTCACTTCCAGTACTATGTTCTTTAGCTAGTCATAAAGCCTTCAAGTTTATTACAACTCAACTAATATGTTCTCACTACAAACCATATACATAAGAAAGCGTATATACAAGGAGATAAAACGGCGTGGTGGCAAACAGGTCTTGTCAAGGCTAAGCACTGGGAACTCGTCTGCTACCTGGGAAGAGTAAACATATGAATACATGAGCTGGGAAGCCCAGTAAGTGTCTATTTTTAAAACATTATAAGCTCAAAGGTGAAGCATAATAATGGGCAGACTGTAACTAGAAAATAATTTAACATTTGTTTGTAAACATAATCAAGCCATGCTTTTAATTTACAAGTTTAAGTCACCACTTATGTATAGCATAAATCTCATAATGCAGTACTATATTGAGGGTAGATAGATCAATAATGTAGTAGCTCAATACAATAAAACTCATGGCATGATACCACTTTCGAACCTTAGCGGTGGTAGAGTTATATTTATACCAATAACGTTCATACCTCTCTCACGTGCACGTGGAATGCCATTGGCACTTTGGTTTCCCCTAATACCTTCTCTATGTTCTTCAGTATTAAGGTAAGACCATTTACTACTCGAATACCTTCTCATTGTCCTTCAATATCGGGAAATCATGATTCGTTCCCCCCTAAGTACCTTCTCTAATGTCCTTCAGTATTAAAGGTTAACAACAAACATGGGCATAATTTGTATACCATGGAAATCATGTTTTAATAATACATACAACAATTTCTCAACATTTGCATATTATTTTCTAAACATGTTCCCAAATGGATTTACACAAGGCATTCTCTAGAGGAAATCATACTTCCATAATTTAGTTTCCATATTTGGATTTATAGTACAAACTAATTCAAAACATGCTTAGGTTCCATCAAGAACATTATGTTAAAAACTGCATGAAACTATACATAATTAATTCCAGCAAGACTCAATGATCAACATTTATGTTTTTGAAGAAAAACAAAGGTCAAGTATAGTTCTAAAATAGAGTCACTCACAATTATCAAAAAAGTTCCAAGGATTATAAGTTATTCCTATCTCCGTTTGCCCTGAAAATGAAATTAGTAACATTAATTCCTTTCCTTATGCACCTTAAAAACAGATCTAATTCAGTCCCATAACTCAATTCAGAATAATCATACACACTTGGTTGTAAAGTATATAGAAATGGAAGAACATCTCCTTCAATCTCTTGCTAGCAGTTTTTCCCTTGCACCTAAAATTTCAGGTTCAACTTTCAGCTTGGGTTCCTCACAATTTATCAACACAACCACCAAATATTTTTGGCTAAACCTCAAGTACAACATCGTAGCTTACTTACCTCAAAATTTCAGCTTCTAATTCCTCCTCATGAGCTCAAAAGAGACTGATCTCCTCACACTGTTCTGCTACCCGAGAACTTTGAACACCTCTCATTGTTCTACACTTTTCTCCTTATTTCTCTTCGTATTTTCATAAAAGTCGACCATTTTCGTATTCTACACTCAATTTCTGAGATTTTGACTAAAAAATCATCGATATTGGCTCAGTAAATTATGAGATATGATTGTTTGAAGATGACCCATTTTCCAGCAACTTGCTGTTTTCCTACGAATTTGACAACACCTACTTGATAACTTAACTTCGAGGATTCACCTCCTTTGGCCAGCTTCTACTATCATGTTTACATCATAATACCCTTTTGAAAACACCAAAATAAGTAAGTAAATAAACCCTAAGCATTTAGCCAACTTATTTAGCCAACTTATCCTATGTTTGTGAGGTATAAGATCTTCCATTTAATACGTATTGTACCTAAAATTTTCCCAATTTGCTAATGCTTTTAACTTACTTCAATTCAATTTTTAATATGCTTATTTCAATGGCTTACCTATCTTCTTATGAAGCTTTTAACACATTGTAGCTCCCAATTCAATAGATTCCCAAATCTGATCACGACATCCTTTAGTGCAACCTATAACATTTTGCATATTTCAAAACATCATGTACGAGTGCAAAATGATAAAAGAAAATAGAGTTTAGGGCTTACATCTAGAGCTTAGTTTATTGATTTAAGTTTGTAATTTGCCAGAATACATGATTAAGGAAAAATAACACTTTTATTCATTTCCTTAAATAATTACAAATACACAAGTTTAGGGCATAAATCCCAACAAGTTTTACTCTCCTTATTTAGTTGTAGTAAACCCTAGTTAATCCCTCCCTTTGCGAAAACCTTGGAGGTTAAGATTCTAACCCAAATGTGGGTAGAATCGATTAACTAAGGGGATTAGAATTGTTCTTTAATTTCTGTTTTACCTTGTTGTTCATGCACTTGTTCTTTAATTTCTGTTTTACTCTGTTGTTCATGCACTTTAAGTTTAATAAAGTTTCAGTTTTCTTTTATTTTATTTTATAGTTTGTTCTTGGTTTAAAACAAAAACCCTTCTTGGGAGCAAAAAGGACCCAAGAGCATCTTCATCTCAAGTCATTGTCTTTCTTTCTTTTATTTTCGTTTCTTTCTTGTTGTTTTTCCATCCCATTCGGTTCATCACAACAACTTGAGTTGTTGCTTTTTCGTGGATAAGGAGGAAGAACTCGAACCCTTGCTTATTTTCCTTGCTTTCGATTTTCACATTCTCTTCTCCTTTATTTTCTTTTCGATTTTTTCATCAACTTAAAACTATGTTTCCTTTTATTTTCATCATGAGCTAATTTCCTTTTTAGGGATTCAAGTGTGAACCCCTAAAAGAGAGATGCCTAGCTAAAAGTAACAAGGTAGTTGTGTTGGCAACCTATCAAGGTTTGTTTTTAGGGAATAAAATTGGAAGTCCTTAGCCAACGACGAGGTCATGTTCAACAAGACTCGAACTTGATACTGAAAGGGTCAAGGAACAGTAGAAATCCTAAAAACAACGGAGGAAATGATTTAGACATAAGATCTGAAACTTCTACCCTAGACATAGGGCAAGACTCTGAAATCAAGAGGATTGTGTCTGAAATCATCTAAGTTCAATTAGCCATAGACATGTAGGTTTAATTGCTTAGTTTCCTAAAGGATTTGAGAGCAAAATCGAATAGGAATCGAACCTGATTTACTTAGATTTGAATTTGTTGGCACAATTGCTGGCAACATTTTCAGCAGCATTTTCTCCGAAGGGGCAAAAACAATTGAATTCCCTTATTTTATTTTATTGATTTTTCTTTACTTACAGCAACTTAAAATCCCCAAAATCAACAATTTTTCACTTTGGTTACCTTTCTTGCATTTTCACTAGCATTTCTTATTTTTTCAATTTAACTTGTAAACTCGTTCCCTATGGGTTCGATACTCTGGAATACTCCAGTTTCTATTACTTCAATCACGTGCACTTGCGTGTCTAGAGCATATAGTCATCAAGGACTAAACACTTAGAAATAAACTGCGAGAATGGACTCTAACAATTCTAAAACTGGAATAACAGAAATAAGAGGTAAGCTCTATTGACTAAGATAGAGGTTGAATTAGGGGGTTGGTTATGCTCTTCACAAGCCAAATGTTGCAGCATTAAGACTACTCCATCACTTAATGCAAGTTTTCACAGACTCTTCCTAGAGATCTTTGATTGCAACAACTAATTTCCATTAAATTGCTTCTTATTACTCCACTCCTTGCATTAATTAGATGAGTTACTATTCCTAGTATCCTCAATTACCTTGGAGCTAGCCCCTAATCAGAACTAATCCTAGTTAAAGAAATCAGTTTACTCCTCCTCTTTCCAAATTCATAATAAACGCAACTAAAACTAGTCGGCCAGACGAATCTTAGTTTGGATTAAGCCCACAATAACTAAAAGTGAGGATGTGTGTAGCTCATGTTGTGCATTTAACTCAGATTCACATAACCTTCCCTAATTCTTCTCCTTAGCTATTTAGCTCATGATAAAGAAGAAATAAAAGCACCCAATGAAACTTGAATTCCTTTTACTAAGCATTGCAAGGTCCAAATTACAAAACAAGAATTTAGACAAGAAAACAAAAACAGTACACTCGAAAAGAATCTAAAACCAAAAGTAAAGAAAGCAATAAATCTGTGTAGCTCTCGAGAGGAGATCAACTTCCTTTCTCAAGAAATCTTCTCTTCTTCTCTCCAGCTCAACGGGGTATCTTCTAGTGTGCTTATCGAGAAAAAACGTCCTAAAACTAATTCTAAATAAGCTCTTCCAAAAAGTGGTAAAAAGAGACTTAAATAACACCCTTCCAAATAAGGATCATGACTTTTGTGGCAATGGCAATCCAACAAGCAGCTTCTGAATGGTCCAACAAGGTCCAACTGCCAGCTTCATTAATTGAGGTGGTTGTCACGTGTTCCAGTTGCTCATACTTTCCACAAGATGCTTTTGACACATCTCAAGCTTCAGCATTCCTGCACTTCTTTGCTCCAGCAACTGGAATGCTGCTAAATCATTCCAAATGCTCCAACATTTTCTGTTGTTTCTTCCTACTTAACAGATGTTGCAACATTTAGCCATTATGTACTCAACATTTAAATATAATGTTGCAACAATTGTCCTACAAATATCATAATAGCAACCATTAGGCATCACATAACTTAAAATACTAACAAGGGACTTCTATAATCATAAAGATGATCAAACAGCTTAGAAGCACAATTTCTAGCTTTAAAATGTAAGAGTCCACACTAAAAAAGGCTTAGGTTACTCAGAGTGATCCACTTAGCTCTCTTTTGCAGAGCTATCACCCATGGGTGATAGCTTCATGTGCGTCTTTTCATACTATAAGACAACGTGACATTCTTGAAAATTATGTTGCAAGAAATCATGGAAAGGTGTATCTAGCTGATGGAGAGTGATAACACACAAAATATGCTATCCTTAGGCTTATTGTTAGTTTTATGATAATTTCAAGGCTTTTATGTGTGTTAATCACTAAATTTCAGGTTAAAAGCTTAAACAGGATATTTGGAGACATTATGGATCACTCGGGATCTAAACGAGGCTTTTTGGAGCTTAAAATAATATCAACTGGAAGTAGAAGGACCAACCCAAGCTAGTAGACCCGAGGTGATGGCATTGCAACGCCATGCAGATCGTTGCAACGCCGAGCTTGCAGTTTTGAAGCATAAAAGAAAACTGTCGATAGCGTTGCAGCAGCGTCGCAACGCTATCTCGATAAGGAATCCACGTTGAAGACCAGTGCAGGTAGCGTTGCAACGCTGCCTTGCAGTGTCGCAACGCTACTTCGATAAGGAAAAGTGTGCGCGAGGGTAGCGGCATTGCAACGCTGCCCTCAGCGTTGCAACACCATCGATATTTTCCATATATGCTACGCGTCTAGGGCACAGCGTTGCAACGCTGTGCCGAGAAGTATTATAAATAGAACATGATTTCTTCTTGCAAAAGGGAGCCGAATTTGATAGTCTTTGCACCATAATTTCGAAATATATTCTGTAAGAAGAGAAAAGTGAGCATTCCTTGGGAGCCAAAGCATTCGTGGAGGTTCGAGATCATGATGGGAGCTCGATGACGAGGGACCGGAATCGACACATAAGTTTATTTCTTTTTTCTTTCATATTGTAACACCGTTCAAAGATGTTTTCTACACTTTTAGTTTGGTTTTATTGTGATTTAGAGTGGCTAAAAGTTGTAGTTATGATTTGATTTGCTTGTTTAAGACTTATTTGCTTATGTATTGAACTGTATTTTGATATTTATTTTTGGCAATTCGTTCTTCAATTCTTTAATCTTGTTGGTTTAAGTGGACTCGAGGGAAAAAGCTTAGATTAGAGAAAAGTTGTCAAAACTCTTAGATGTCGGCATGAGAATGACCTAGAAGTCTAGGGAAACACATAAAAAAGTTGTTTAATGTCGTACATACTTTTAGATTCATACGGAGACTAGAGAATTTATTTTGTGTGCGAGGCTCACTAAGAATCGAGAGATTTTCTTGAGTATCTTACTGAAAGAGTATAGATTAAGAAAGCAGAAGCAATTTTGGATCTTGAACACTCTAAGTTGATCAATTTTACAAAATAAAAAACATGCTCAAATCTGAAAAAACAGAGAGTATGAACACATACAAAGATGGGAGAAAGGTCTAAAAAACGTGAATCGGAAAAATTCTTATAAATCCTTATTAATCTAATGGTTTCTTCTTCAATTAAGGAAACCAAAAGCTTCTTCAAGCTTGGAGAAGATGACAGCAAGAAAATGAGAAAGATTAAATAAGAAGGAGGTGCTCAATTTGTGTGAATTTGAAAAAGTAGAGGGGTGAATCACACTTTGTTCTTTGGTCCAATTGAAACTCAAAATACAATTTTGAATTTTCATTTAATTTTAATTCCAAAATTAATATAAAATTAATTTTCAATTAAATTAATTTATTAATTAAATTAATTAATTTTAAATAATTTATTTAATTTAATATCAAATATCAAATTAAATAATTAGACCAATCTCGATTTCTTAAATCGACCGTTTGAACATGAATCCCTATTCATGTTATAAACCGAACAAATATTTAAATCATATTTAAATATTTTCACCTCTTCTTTATTATAGTTTAATTCATAATTAAACTGTGACACGTTAAGTATAACACATATAATTAACGTTTTCTCCCAAAATCGAATTTGAACAATTCAAATTCTTTTCTCTCAAAATGTTACAAGGCTTAGTCCGAGCTAGTAAGGGGACCTAATGGACCTACAGATCATGAGCTCCAACGATACAAGATTAACCGACCAAACTCTTTAACCTAGCTAATCAAAATTCGTTAACCACTGGGACACTCCACTAAAGCCCAGTGGTTGCACTCTCCTCACTGTAGATATATTTCTAGCCACTCGATATAACCATAATTAGTAAGTCGATCCTTCATAGGTCGTTCGTAATTACAGTTGCGTCAAAAATACCGTTTTACCCCTGTAATTACTTCTTGTTCCTTAAGTCCCACTGATCCTCTAATGAACAATTGTTTGTGGGTCCAACCAACAAACCGAATCCCTCTCGGGCCAATGAGATGGGTGAGCCCTTTGTTCAAGATCCGGAGTCAGCACTTAAGGGAACAACCTCTCTACTAATATCTAAAGCGGGTATGAGCAAATTTCATCTTGCAGAACTATGTTCCCAGCTATCTACCCGGTCTTATCCCTGAAATGGAAGGCTTATTGAGTCGGCAATATCAGGCCACTCTCACCCATGCAAATCTAAGGATAATCCGAATAAACACGAGTTCATGGAACGCTCAGGATTAAGATCGAGTTACCTAGGTTATCGTATGAATATAGTCAGTTAAGACAGTAAACGAAGTTATAAAGTCTAAGTGACTATTTCTCGGTCTAGTCTTATGCAAACTCATTGCATAGGATGCCCCCACTCGCATGTCTCTACATGAACGATTCAGGATCACATCGTTTGTACTTTACAAAGTGGGTCGCGTCCATAGTGTCCCCAGGATAAGGTACCCAACTCTATCCCTATACTATTGACCGTTGTGGCTATAACTTGAACCTGATCCACTTTTATGTCACACATAAAGTTCAAGTATACATCCTATAGCTATGGGTTTTTTATTGGATTAGGGTTTCAAAACATACAATTCACTTTATTCAATAACATCTTTATTTGAATAAATCTCAACAATATCTTTATTGCAAAATAGAATATACATTCAGTGTACAAACTCACGAGTTTTAGGACATAAAACCCAACAAACTCCCACTTGGACTAAAACGTCGGTGGAGTCAAACATGTTGAGCAAGAAAATTGTCCTACTGTACAACCTGTAGTCCTAGACTCTCTAGGTGTCCCTCAAACACTTTAGCCGTGAGGGGCTTTGTAAACGGATCAACAATGTTGTGCTCCGAAGCGATTTGCGTGACGATCACGTCTCCTCGTTGCACAATCTCCCTGATGAGATGATATTTGCGCTCTATGTGCTTTCCGCGCTTATGGCTTCTAGGTTCTTTAGAATTTGCCGCTGCACCACTATTATCACAATAAAGGGTGAAAAATTCATATTTGGAACAACTTCCAAATCAGCCAAGAACTTTCTAAGTCATACAGCCTCCTTCGCTGCTTCGCAAGCTGCGACATACTCAGCCTCCATGGTGAAGTCAGCAATACAACCTTGCTTTATACTCCTCCATACTATAGCTCCTCCGTTAAGAGTGAACACTGATCCCGATGTGGATTTCCTCGAATCTACATCAGTCTAAAAATCAGAGTCATTGTATCCTGCAAGGATCAAATCCTTCACGCCATACACAAGCATATAGTCCCTTGTTCTCCTCAGATACTAGAGGATATTCTTAACAGCTGTCCAATGATCATATCCAGGATTGGACTGATACTTGCTGACAATTCTCACTGCATAGCATATGTCGGGTCGAGTACATAGCATGGCGTCAAACTATCGACAGCTGATGCATAGGGAATGTGTCTCATATCCTCAACTTCTTAAGGTGTCTTAGGACATTGTTCTTTAGACAGATAAATTCCATGCCTGAAAGGTAATAAACCCTTCTTGGAATTCTGCATCTTATATCTAATCAACATCTTGTCAATATAAGATGCCTGAGACAGTGTTAGAGTTTTGTTCTTGCGATTTCGAACAATTTGGATTCCAAGGACAAACTGAGCCTCTCCCAAATCTTTCATTTGGAATTGGGTCGCTAGCCATTGCTTAACGCCAGTTAGGAATCCCACATCATTCCCAATGAGCAGGATATCATCTACGTATAGAATTAAGAAAGCTACAGTAGCATTGACTATCTTCTTGTAGACACAAGGCTCGTCAATATTCTGTTCAAAGTCATAAGATTTGATCGCAGTATCAAATCTTATATTCCAGGATCTAGATGCTTGTTTCAATCCATAGATGGATCGTTTCAGCTTGCAAACCTTTTGCTCTTGACCCTGAACTTTGAACCCCTTTAGTTGATCCATATAGATACTCTCTTCAAGATTGCCATTCAGAAAGGCTGTCTGGACATCCATTTGCCAAATTTCATAATCATAAAATGTGGCAATGGACAAGAGTATTCTAATCGACTTAAGCATGTCAACAGGGGAGAAGGTTTCTTCATTGTCCACCCCTTCCCGTTGGGTATAACCCTTTTGCAACAAGTCAAGCCTTAAAGGTTTGCACCTTATCGGCTTGATCTCGTTTCCTCTTGTAGATCCACTTGCAACCGATAGGTCTTTCACCATCTGGTTGATCTACAAGTTCCCAGACTGAATTGAAGTACATTGACTCCATTTCGAGGTCCATGGCTTTAATCCACTGGTCGCTATCAATATCATTCATTGCCTGTTTATAGGTCAATGGATCCTCTATGCCATCATCAGGTATGACGACTTGGGTTTCAGTTAAACCCATGTAACGGTCAGGTTGTCTAACATCCCTCCCACTATATCGAGGCATTCTCAACTCTTGAGAAGGACCAGCTTCATCAACAACTTTTGTTGATTTATCTAAAGCTTCCTCGAAAATTTCGCTCGAGACAATTCTGCTACGAGGTCGATGATCTCTCATGTGGTCTTCCTCTAAGAACGTGGCATTTGTTGACACAAGCACCTTGTCCTCCTGAGGATCATAAAACAGACCACCTTTAGTTTCTTTGGAGTATCCTACGAATAGGCATAATTTTGAACGATGTTCCAGTTTCTTTGGATTGGACACTAGCACATGTGCTGGACATCCCCAAATCCTGAAGTGTCGTAAACTACCTTTACGCCCTATCCATAACTCATAGGGTATTTCTAAAATACTCTTAGAGGGAACCATGTTCAAAATATATGCAGCAACTTCTACTGCATATCCCCAAAACGAACTAGGCAGCTGAGCGTAGCTTATCATGGATCGAACCATGTCTAACAGGATTCTGTTTCTCCTTTCAGATACACCATTCTGCTGAGGTGTACCAGGCGCTGAGAGTTGAGATACGATTCCATGTTCTATCATATAGTCTTAGAATCTCAAATCCATATACTCTCCACCTCGATCTGATTGTAGTGTTTTAATTGTTTTACCTAACGAGTTCTCAACCTCTGCCTTATACTCCTTAAACTTTTCGAGAGTTTCAAACTTATGATGCATTAGGTAAAGATGGCCATACCTAGAATAATCATCAATGAAACTGATGAAATATTCATACCCTTCTCGTGTCTTAACATTCATAGGACCACAGAGATCCGAATGTACGAGTTCCAAGGGTTCTTTGGCTCTATAACCTTTTTCAGAAAAATGTTGTTTAGTCATTTTTCCCTCAAGACAAGACTCACATGGTGGTAAGGAGTTGTCCTCTAACTGACTTAGGAGACCACTCTTAACCAATCTCCCAATCCTATTGAGATTGATGTGGCCTAGTCTCAAGTGCCAAAGATAGGTACTTAGAGAAAGCTTCTGCCTTTTATTTTGAGTATCAGCCGTTTTAAACATCTCGGTGTTCAAAATAGCTTTTATCTTTGTTGGTCTTAACACCTATAAGTTGTTTTTAAGTTAAGCAGAACATATTCGTACACCTCTTTTGCAAATGAATGCTTCATTAGAATCAAAAGACACTTTATACATATGTTCAAGTAAACAAGAGATAGATACGAGATTTCTTTTGATTCCAGAAACCAAAAGTACCTTTTCTAATAAAACGAATCTATCTCTAAATAACAACTTCACTGCTCCCACTGCTTGAGCTGAGACAACCTCTCATGTTCCAAACCTGAGAGTTATCTCACTATCAGCAAGCTGCCTCCAGGAACTAGTTTCCTGAAAAGAAGAACACACATGGTTAGTGGCTCTTGAATCTAGTATCCAGGTGGAATCATCATGTTCCACTAAACATGTTTCAACAACGAGTAAATCATATTTACCTTGTTTTTTTTTCTCAGCTTTCTTTTCTGCAAGGTACTTCGGGCAGTTTCTCTTCCAGTGTCCGTTTTCACCACAATAGAAACATTTTCCTGTGGCTTTAGCCTTGCGTATGGGAGCTATTTCCTTCGCTTTATCATTCTTCATATTATGAATACCTTTATTCTTAGAAAAAGAAGGACCAGATTTAGTTCCTAAGGATGATCTTCTCAGGATCCTTGAAGTGACAATGTTTGTCTCCTTCTCTTTTCCTTTTGATTTCATCAGGGACTCGAATGTCTGGAGCTCGTTAAGTAGAGTAGTCAGGTTATACTCTATCTTGTTCATCACCGAGTTGGTGCGGAGCAATGAGAAACTCTTCTTCAAGAGATTCCATTATAAAGTGACTTTGACTGTTCTCATCTATGACAACCCTGCTTACCTCTCCGCTTGCGTTGAAGTGGACCATCATATTAAGGACATGCTCCCTAACAAAAGTTCCCTCCTTCATTCGGGAGTTGTAAACGTACTTGAGAGCATCATAACAGACCGATGAGGACGGTTGTCCAAACATGGCCTGTAGTGATCCCATGATCTCCTTTGCGGTGATCATGTCCTCAAGTTTCTTAGACAACACATCAGATATGTTGGCTAAGATGTAGACCCGGGCTTTATCATTAGCCCTAGTCCATTTGTCAAATGCATCCCGAACTATTCGGGTTGCATACGAGTTGGGAGGGGGAGGACATTCCTCCATCAAGATGAACCTTAGATCATCAATCACAAGAATCGTATTCAAGTTTGATTTCCAAGTTCCAAAGTTATCGCCATTAAGTTTGTCGGAGGCGAGTAATTGAATAAAAGAGCTCGACATGCTGAAAATAGAACATATTCTATTAGTGAATTGCTTTTAACCCAAAACATGCATCCAATTAAGAATTTAGCAAAAGTAATAATGTACCCATAATCTCATTATTGTTTTTTGCAACGATACTTCAGTGAGTCAGAGCAACCGCTACCGAGGGGTAGTCAATCATTCCTTCACCAAACTAAGACATTCTTGACTAAATGCTAATATCGGAATAACTCTTATTCCTATAGCATTCTAGTTATCGCTACTTTGGTCAAGAATTCACTAACACTTAGTAATTCTCGTAAGTGTGACCCGCCATTTTTAGACCTCAGAGGTCGGCCCTAACAATGCTACCGAATTGGAAAGTCAATGCTGGGAATGGACCTAAGAGACCCTATCCATTTCTGGAGTTTGAGTTATTCTGAATCCCATGTTACATCCCTCTGAATGGATGGTGTTACTACGGGCAACCTACAGGCGCAACATGGGATTCTCACGGTCCAACCTAATGGAGGAGACCGTAGGAGGTGTTTACACACTTCTTTCTCCCACTTACTATAAATACTTTCTCCATTCACCTTTTTCTTGATTTATGCAAATACCATTCGAATGGGGATGCCCTATTGACATCACGAGGCCGAGCATAAATCTCACAGTGTGAACTTCGCGAATAGCGTAAGAGGAAATTGATATATCATATATACCTTTTCACTCCCACTAAGTATTTTAAACAGTTTGGGTATACTTTTACTTAGGCAAATTTCGGTTAAAAAAATATGACCTAAGTCTACCAATATAACTATTATACTGGAATTACCTAAGTCTATTAGCCTTTTAATAAACCTAGGTCTATGAGTTTAATTTATTAACTTTTAATAAACGCCACTCACGAAAATAATTTATAAACTTCTAGATTAAATTCACTCAGAGGTTGGTTCCCAGGTAGGGGTGTTTCGTTTCCGTCAGCTTAAGTACCCCAGCCTAGCCAGAACCTTCCTTAGACAGAATCCCTCTTTAATCACAGTTTATAAATTATTGGTTGCCTAATTCTAATCTTATTAGAACTAGATAACCTAAGGTCTAATTAATTTCCAGTTCTAAAAACCATTTTAAAAACTAATTAATTAACCTTAAGTTACATGCATTTCTATGTTATAAATTACTTGATCATTCATCATATGAATATACATACATTTATAACAAATCCATCACATGAATAAATGCATAAAAATTATATGTTTAATTTTTAATTAATATAACCCTTATATTAATTATAATTAAAACATATAATATTTGTTTCATAAATTAATATAACACTTATATTAATTCCTATGAAACCCCAATACATACATACTATATATTATAACACTTATAACATACTTTCAATGCATGGAGCATACTTCCTATGGTGGGATTTTAAAATCTATATGACATACTTTATGCACATACAATCACGGATTTTAATTAAAACAGACATTCACCATGCATAATTAATTAAACACACTAAAGTGGACTGGTTTTGGCATCTAATGCAAGCAAACAACTAAATTATTACAATAATAATCTAGAACTAAAATCGAACCACTTCGAACCAGATTGCATATGTGTGAACCAGACCTTCAAAATGTTGAATTGGGCTGTAAAAGGCTGAATCGGGCCTCCAAATGGTGAAAAAGACCTCCAAAATGGAAAATTGGCCTCAAATTAGTCAGAATCGGTCTAAAACCACCCGAACCAGATAAAAATCGAGCCGAACCGGTCCAAAGTAACTTGAACCGGTCAAAGTCAAAGTGGGAAGGTCAAAGTCAAAGTTCTCTTCTTCAATTTGAAATTCAAAAAACGCGGGTTGATATAAAATTGGGTACTGTAGCAAATTAAGAAAAAACAGCAGCTACTCTGTTCTATGTTTTCAGGACCTTCGCGGTTTCTTTCATCAAATTGAGGGTCTTTCCGAACTCCAATCGACTTGAAATTTTTACAACTTATTTTACACAAATCAATGCTCAAATACACTTGAGCAATTTGAAAATAAAGCACAAATCGATACTCAATTTAAATGCAAAAACCAGAAGAACGCTTTAGACGCCCAAAAAAATTGTATTTTAAAAAACACCCACCACAGAACACAATTGATCAAATTGAGTGCTCAAAATTGCTCTGATACCAATTGAAAGAGTTTAGATTAAGAAAGTGAAAGCAATTTTGGATCTTGAACACTCTAAGTTGATCAATTTTACAAAATAAAAAACATGCTCAAATTTGGAAAAACAGAGAGTGTGAACACATACCTTTGTTGTTCAAAATTATCCTAATCCGTGGGCAATTTCTTGTCACAAACACTTTGTGGACAACCTTTAGTGTCTTTCCTACTATCCTCAGGCCTTGGAACAGATTGTAGGATCTTAGATAGAGAGAATTTGAAGAGAGATGGGAGAAAGGTCTAAAAAATATGAATCAGAAAAATTCTTATAAATCCTTATTAATCTAATGGTTTCTTCTTCCATTAAAGAAACCAAAAGCTTCTTCAAGCTAGGAGAAGATGACAGCAAGAAGATAAGAAGGATTAAACAAGGAGGTGCTCAATTTGTGTGAATTTGAAAAGTAGAGGGGTGAATCACAGTTTGTTCTTTGGTCCAATTAAAACTCAAAATACAATTTTGAATTTTCATTTAATTTTAATTCCAAAATTAATTTTAAATTAAAATAAAATTAATTTTAAAATAAAATTAATTTATTAATTTATTAATTTAATTAATTAAATAATTTATTTAATTAATTTTAAATAATTTATTTAATTTAATATAAAATATCAAATTAAATAATTGGACCAATCCCGATTTCTTAAATCGACCGTTTGAACATGAATCCCTATTCATGTTATAAACCGAATAAATATTTAAATCATATTTAAATATTTTCACATTTTCTTTATTATAGTTTAATTCATAATTAAACTATGGCACGTTAAGTATAACACATATAATTAACGTTTTCTCCCAAAATCGAATTTGAACAATTCAAATTCTTTTCTCTCAAAATGTTACAAGGCTTAGTCCGAGCTAGTAAGGGGACCTAATGGACCTACAAATCATGAGCTCCAACAATACGAAATTAACCGACCAAACTCTTTAACCTAGCTAATCAACATTCGTTAACCACCGAGACACTCTACTAAAGCCCAGTGGCTGCACTCTCCTCACTGTAGATATATTTCTGTCCACTCGATATAACCATTATTAGTAAGTCGATCCTTCACAGGTTGTTTGTAATTACAGCTGGGTCAAAAATACCGCTTTACCCCTGTAATTACTTCTTGTTTCTTAAGTCCCACTTATCCTCTAATGAGCAATTGTTTGTGGTCCAACCAACAAACCAAATCCCTCTCGGGCCAATGAGAGGGGTGTGCCATTTGTTCAAGACCCGGAGTCAGCACTTAAGGGAACAACCTCTCTACTAATCCTTAAAGCGGGTAGGAGCGAATTCCATCTTGCAGAACTATGTTCCCAGCTATCTACCCGGTCTTATCCCTGAAATGGGAGGTTTATTGAGTCGACAATATCAGGTCACTCTCACCCATGCAAATCTAAGGATAATCCAAATAAACAGGAGTTCATGGCACGCTTAGGATTAAGATCGAGTTACCCAGGTTATCGTATGAATATAGTAAGTTAAGACAGTAAACGAAGTTATAAAGTCTAAGTGACTATTTCTCGGTCTAGTCTTATGCAAACTCATTGCATAGGACGCCCCCACTCGCATGTCTCCACATAAACGATTCAGGATCACATCGTTTGTACTTTACAAAGTGGGTCGCGTCTATAGTGTCCCCAGGATAAGGTACCCAACCCTATCCCTATACTATAGACCGTTGTGGCTATAACTTGAACCTGATCCACTTTTATGTCACACATAAAGTTCAAGTATACATCCTATAGCCATGGGTTCTTTATTGGATTAGGGTTTCAAAACATACAATTCACTTTATTCAATAACACCTTTATTTGAATAAATCTCAACAATATCTTTATTGCAAAATAGAATATACATTCAGTGTACAAACTCACGAGTTTTAGGACATAAACCCAACACTTACTTCTTGTTTATAAATTCATCATGTTAGTTCATTGCATGTGTTATATAAGTGTTAGCTTGTGTAGTCAAACTCCTCCAAATCTATCATATTCGTGTCTCCATTTATTTGTTTATCTTTTATCTTTGTTTTCATCATTTATCCATGTTTTGTTACTTTAGCTAAAATTGATAATTAGTATCTTGGTAATTAATTAATCTAGAAAACCATTTCTAAGGATGATACTTGGAACGTTAAATCACTATACTAAAACTTGACCAGTGTACTTGTGGTATTGCAATATCATTTTACGCAACAGAGAGCCTTTGGACATCATTGGGATCGGTAATGTGAAATTTAAAATGGCGAATGGTTCAATCTGGAAAATTTGCAAGGTACGTCACATTCCAAATATGATGAAAAACTTGATTTCTGTAGGGAAGTTAGATAGTGAAGGATGTGAGGTTTTTTTTCACCAAGGAAACTGGAAGGTTATTAAAGGTGCCATGGTAGTTGCTCGAGGAAGCAAACTAGGGACTCTGTATGTCAACAACAATTATAAAGATATGGTAGCTGTTGTGGATAATTCGAGTCAAACTGATTTGTGGCACAACATGTTGGGACATATGAGTGAAAAACGTATGAAAATTTTTCACTCTGCATGGAAGTTACAGGGACTAAAGGCAGTTGAACACAAGTTGTGTGAGGATTGTGTATTTGGGAAATAGAAGTGTGTCAGTTTCTCAAAGACAGGAGCAAAACTAAAATCCATAAAGTTAGAGTTAGTTCACACTGATGTGTGGGGGCTGAAGTATCTTCCATTGGTGGTTCCAGATACTATGTGACCTTCATAGATGACTCAAGCAGAAAGGTATGGACTTATTTTCTCAAACATAAATCTGCTATATTTTCTGTTTTCAGAACTTGGAAAGCTATGGTTGAGAATGAGACAGGTCTGAAAGTTAAAAACTTGAGATCAGACAATGACAGTGAATATGTTGATGGAGAACTCAAAAGATATTGTGCAGACAATGGAATTGTGATGGTGAAGACCATTCCAGGGACACTGCAACAGAATGATGTGGCTGAGAGAATGAATAGAACGTTGAATGAGCGTGTTAGGAGCATGAGATCATTACATGCAGGATTGCCTAACATGTTCTGGGCAAATACAATCAACACGACGACCTATCTGATCAATATGAGCCCGACCACATCACTAGACTTCAAGTTGCCTGAAGAAGTCTGGAGCGGTAAACAGGTAAACCTTTTTCATTTAAAGGTTTTTGGTTGTTTGTCTTACATTCATATTGATGTTGCAGATAGGAGTAAACTAGATGTCAAATCTAAGAAGTGTTATTGCTTTGGGTATGGTGGAGTTGAGATATCATGGCGAAAATAAGAAAATGCTCAGAAGCAAGGATGTGATCTTATGAGGAAGTTTTGTACAAAGACAGAACAACAGTTAATAGAGAGTCAGATGAAAGTACAAAAAAGAAGACTCAGTATATAAGTTCTCCTAAAGTTGAGACTAGGACAGTGAGAGTTGAAGATCAGAATGCAGTTACTCCTGAGGAAACAGTTGTGGAATCTGAGGAACCAGTTGTAGGATAAAATGAGCAGACTGTAGAGTGTGATGAAGTTTAGAGAACGTCACCTACAATAGTCAGAAAGTCTATCAGAACTATCAGACCACCACAGAGGTATTCCCCTACTTTGAATTATATATTATTGACTGACAGGGATGAACCTGAATGTTATGATGAGGCGGTTCAATTGAAAGATTCTGTCAAGTGGGAGTTGACCATGAAGGATGAGATGGATTCTCTTATAATGAATCAGACATGGCAACTGGTTGAGTTACCAAGAGGTCAGAAACCTTTGCAGAACAAATGGGTTTATAGAATCAAGCAAGAGCCTGATGGTAGCAAAAGATATAAAGCAAGGCTTGTAGTCAAAGGCTTTCAACAGAAGGAAGGTATTGACTTTAATGAAATATTTTCTCCTGTAGTTAAATTAACTACTATTAGAACTGTGTTGTCAATAGTGGCATAAGAGGATCTGATTCTGGAACAGATAGATGTAAAGACAGCTTTTCTTCATGGTGAGTTGGGGGAAGAAATTTACATGGTACAACCATAGGCTTTTACAATTCAAGGACAGGAGAAAATGGTTTGCAAACTTCAGAGAAACCTGTATGGTCTCAAACAAGCTCCCAGACAGTGGTATAATAAGTTTGATAGTTTTATGTGCAACAGTGGATTTCATAGATGCCAAACAGATCACTATTGCTACATAAGGTCCCAAGGTAACTCATGCATTATTTTACTGCTATATGTTGATGATATGTTGATAACAAGTGCAAACAAACATGAAATTCTAAAGATAAAAGCTGAATTATCTAAAGAATTTGATATGAAAGATTTGGGAGCTGCCAAACAAATCTTAGAAATGAGGATTGATAGAAAAGATGGTACATTGACATTGTTACAGGAAGAGTATGTGAAAAAGGTGTTGAACAGATTTCACATGGAACATGCAAAACCTGTGAGTACTCCTTTAGCTTGTTATTTTAAATTATCTAAGAAGCACTCACCCACTACTGAGCAAGAAAGAGAGCTTATGGCTAGAGTGTCATATGCTTCAGCTATAGGTAGCCTAATGTATGTCATGGTTTGCACAAGACCAGACATTGCACATGCAGTGGGAGTTGTTAGTAGGTATATGACTAATCCAGGGAAGCAACACTGGGAGGTTGTGAAGTGGATTTTTAGATATCTGTGAGGGACAACAAATTATGTTGCGCATTTTAAGAAGTCATATTTTAAACTGCATGGTTATGTATGCAGATATGGCAGGTGATACAGATGGCAGGAAAAATACTACCGGGTATGTTTTTACTTTGGGTGATACTTCTATTAGCTGGGTTTCCAGACTGTAGAAGATAGTAGCTCTGTCTACTACAGAGGCTGAGTATGTTGTTGTTACTGAGGCAAGTAAAGAGATGATATGACTTCAGTCTTTTTTAGAAGAACTTGGCTTGAAACTGGGAAAGGGGACTTTGCATTGTGACAATCAGAGTGTTATTCATTTAGCAAAGAATCCAGTGTTTCATTCAAGAACGAAACACATACAGGTGAGGTACCATTTTATCATATCAGTTTTGGAAGATGGAACGTTGGTGCTTGAAAAAATTTCAGGCAGTCAGAATCCAGCGGATATGTTTACCAAGACCGTTCCTGTTGACAAACTGAAGTTGTGTGCAACTTCAGTTGGACTTCTCCACGAGTAGAGAGAAGTCGTTATCGTTGCAGGGGAGACATGTTGCTTGTTTTGGTCTCCAAGTGGGAGATTGTTGAGATTTCTGAAGCCCAAACATGCAAGGCCCATTTACCTTTCATTAACCTCTCTCTCTATATATATAATATGTTTGCGGCAGGGTGTGTATAATTTTAGAATCTTGGTTTTGCAGTTGTGTTTTTTGGAGAGAAAAAAAATAGGTTTTGCGGCAGTGAGCTTATGGAAGGAAAAACATAAGTTTTTTGAAGTTTTCTTTGGTGTTCATTGTGAGAGCGGTTTTTTCTCCATTCAAAAGTTTTGAGAGCTTGTTGTAAAGTGATTCATGAGCCTTTTTCTTTGAGAGAAAAGTGAGAGAATTCACCATTGAGCGTTGTAAACTCTTGTAAGTTCCTCCAAGATAATTATAGTTGGTTTATCTACTCTTTTAGGCTTACTAATACCAAATTGATTATTCCGCAAAATATTTAGAATTATAAGCGGATATGGGATTTGAGATAAAATATATATGGTATGAATCTGATAGAATTTAAATTGATTATATTTTGTCGTCACACTCACCCTAACAATAACTTATGGAGTTGTTCATTAAGTTTGTTTTTGCTTCTTCCACCAACCTCTCAAAGGAGAGAGAGTTGAAGAGAAACGAGAGAATTTGGGGGACAAAGTACAAAAATTTAATACATGGATTAAAATAGAATGAAGCCAAGTATTATTTTAACCTATATTCTAATTTAGATTTTGCTAAAAATTGAAAGGAAAAGAACAAGGTTGAATAAGTTCTAAACTATTCCATGACAAATGCAGCAAAGATAAACCTACGATCTACGGAAAAAGAGGTATTGACATTTATTTAATAACTTCTAGATTAATTATTCAATTATCATCAAATATTTACATAAATAACATTAATGCTTACATAGGATTGACGTTTGGTTGTGAAGTTCTACTTCACTGGTGTAATTTTTTTTTTTTTTTTTTTGTCATATTAGCTGATTTTAACGTTAAGTTAGATCATTTTTTAGATTTTTAAAAAATTATAGGGACTATATTTAAATATTTAAAACTACATGGACTAAAATGGAATGAAATCCAAAGTAGATGGAGCAAAATAATATTAACCAAAAATTTTGTAATGACTTCATCCTTATTGTGAAATCTATTTTTATATATATATTGAAAAGATTTATGAAAATATTGTTAAGATTTAATGAAAATCCTTATATATAAAAATCAAAATTCTAATTAAGGCCTAATGGGTTTATAAACTACAAAATCTAAGCCAACTAAATTGTTACATAATAAAATTTAGAGACTAAATTGCTATACTACCGAAGTTTATATACTAAATTATTACCAAAATTTAGGGACAAAATTGTAACTTTCATCAAAGTTTAAAAAAATGCCTTTTAATCTAAATATGAGAAAGATTGGGAGTTTTGATACGGCGGTGCTCAAAGTTCTTTCCAAAGTCCTGGCCATCGCAAAGGCAAAAATCTACTTATAACAAATGCATACTCTTCGGTGATATCATAAATTCATTAAAGATTCAAGTATTATTAGTTATCAAAGTTTTTATTTTTCTTAAATTTGAAAAAAGTCCTCAAATAGAAACTGGTATAAATTAATATGTTAGGTATCCAAACACAGAAAATACAAAAAATACTAAAAAACTAATATAATGCAATAATAATAAAAAAAATTACAATATCCAATAGCCTTTGGAGAGGGCTATCTCTCTCTTAAGTCCCACAATGGACTGTCTACCAAAATGATCCACACCAAAAAAACTCTCATACTACTATTTTTAATCAAGACACCTTAACCTAATTACCAAAATACCCCTTACTCTAACAGCTCCAAAAAGAAACAACATTCTGTAACATAGACCCCGTTGGTCAGTGCTTCCTCGACCATATGCGGCAGTGGAAACCGATGGTGATGACCAGCAACGAGAGCTTTTCCAGTGCAAATGTTGGCAGCGCAAGTGAAAAGTAGAACCTGGTGGTGGATAGGGATGTTTATTTCACTGGAATCTAATGACAAATTGGCCTTAGTTAAATCCTTTAAACTAAGCCCACTCCAAAGTCTCTGGCCCACATGATTAGGGTTAGCCCATTTCCCTTTTATATCTTCCTTTCTACCGTAATTGCCAACCTTTTCAGCAGCCTTTAAGGTATGAATATTCATCCCAAGTTCCATCCGCTTTTATTGCATCCTTTAAAAGAAATTAGACCTCAAACAATTTAGGTAAATCCAACCTAAGGTCCTCTTTGGAATTAATGCTGCAACTTTTTCCAAACCCTAACCCCACTTCCTGACACTTCACGTGGCTAAGTTTGAAATTTACAACGACCCCTTCCCCAAGTATTCATCTCCATTTGTATCTGCGTTGTGCGATAACGATGACCTCCGACCATTATTTGTCTTAATTTTTTTTCAGTTTTTTTTTTATGATCGTCCTCCTTCGATCCCTTTGTTGCCTTTCCACGAACCTTGCATTGGAGCCTTCCCCTCTGCATTGTCTCCAGCCACACACGATGACAACGTCAAATACGGTCCTTGTCAGACTTTTTCT
This sequence comes from Trichosanthes cucumerina, assembly GCA_036507285.1. Taxonomy (NCBI): domain Eukaryota; kingdom Viridiplantae; phylum Streptophyta; class Magnoliopsida; order Cucurbitales; family Cucurbitaceae; genus Trichosanthes; species Trichosanthes cucumerina. The sequence continues at coordinate 75,641,530 of CM071835.1, read as the reverse complement.
TTCTTTGTTGTTTTTTAAGCTTGCAGGTACTGAAGCTTTCCCTCCCCCTTAATGATCAATTATCCCCCTGTCGAACTCCATCCCTTAGTATCCCAAATGTTCCAGACCATTCGCGTGTAGTTTTCGAACTCCAATAAAAAACAGGTTTGTCTTGTCTCGATCGTTTCTCTCTATTTTCTTCTTTTTTATTATTGCACTCGTTTCGTCTTCCAAACAACCTTACTCTTCTTCTTAATTTCTTTTATTGGCTTCACTTTTCTTCCATTACTCTTGCACTGAGATGATTCATCTTCACCAACATCGATCAGTGTCCTCGATTATACTCCATTCCTGACTTTCGTTTGAATTCCAGAGCTCACCCCTACAATGGAACGTGTTTAATTTGAGCTATGAGTGTGGTGGAACTATCTCCCGACGTTCTTCCTTTTCAGGTCACCATCATAACGAGAGCTTTGTGATTCTCTCGCATTTCCTCTGTCTGTCTCCACTAAATTTCCTTAACTTCTTCTTAGTTCCTCTGGCTCTCATTTACACAAACCTATTGAATCTTCAAGTTATTCCTCAACTCCATAATCACTACCCATAGGTCAATTACTTCCTTCTCATTTTTTTCCGTTCTCCCCTCCATCAAGAACCCACAATGGACTCTCTGCCAAAATGATCCACACCAAAAAAAATAACCCTCATACTATTATTTATTATCAAGAAACCTTAATCTAATTACCAAAAATACCCCTTACTGATATACTATTAATCTCCTACATATACTCCATAGAATACCATGCTAGTACTCTCACGTAGTATTATTCTTCACAAAAAGGAGATGATATCAGGTTTAAGTATTTCTCCAATTAATTTTATATTGTTAACACTAGTTAAAGCAAGTCAATCCTTTGACTCCAGCAAAATTAGTGCATATTCAAGGCAATATTTTTTGGACAATTTATGTCAGAATGCAATTGAACTCATCAAACCTTTGTTTTGTTAAAAAATCAAGTAATATTTATATTATGCTACATGGTAGGTAACAGATTAGTGTGACAAGAGATGGGCTATAAATTACAAATACAAAAAAGAAAGACAAAAGAAATCTATCATTGATCTAAAGAAAATTCCTTTGGTAGCTTCCTGAAGAAAACCTGGAGCCTAAGCCTTGAGCCATGTTCTCAGGATCAAAATTTATGTTCTTCCTACCAGCAGTCAAATCCTTCTCACGATCCCAAGGCTTCCATGGATGTTTCCCCACCCAGTCTTCTTCTTTCTCTGCCCCCTGCTTCGATTTTTTCTTTCCACGGCTTTTCGCCCCTTCACGGTGCTTCTCTACGAGCGATTTCGAGCGTTTTTCTTGATTATATTTGTCCACTAAAGCTGACTCTGAACTATACTTCTTCGCTTCTTCATTTGAGGCAAGTGCAGTAGCTTCGTTGTATGCTTCCAAGTAACTGATCAATCAAGAGATTAAATCAACACTAGTTAGTATTTTGTTACCAACGGGAATTGGAATTAAACGTTCGACTCTTCAAGTTAACAAATGCGCACCTTGTCTTCGCTTTCTGAGCTCTGTCGGAAGGCGTATCCGTCCAAACACTTGTGTCGCCACGACCTTCCTTGAAGCTCTTGCTAAATCTAGAAGATTGCATAGTCATGCCAGGCTGGAAGAGAAGGCAAAAAGTTAAAAAGACGCAACCTTGCTTTATAACCGTATTAAAACAGTGTTCAAGCTCAAGATCAAGTAGAATTGAGTATAATGCAGAATTAATGGCCTTGAATTTGTAAGACATCACAATAAATGCCCCACTAAAGTCCCGTTTGATAACTATTTAGATTTTAGTTTTTGGTTTTTGAAAATTAAACTTAAAAATACTACTTCTATCACTATATTCTATGTTTTCTTACCTAATTTATACCTATGTTTTCAATAACCAAGTTTTAAAAACTAAGAAAACGTACTTTTCAAAATCTTGTTTTTGTTTTTAAAATTTGGCTAGAGATTGAGGAGTTGGGGGGAGTGGAGTTGGGGGAGTCAATAACTCCTCACAACTCCTTGTTTGGCCCAAGGAGTTATTAACCCTTGTGGGTCCCACAGATTTATTAACTATTCATTGTGGGTCCCACAGATTTATTGACTCCTTCTCCAACTCCTTCTTATGGGCCCCATAGATTTATTAACTCATTCTCCAACTTCCCATAACTTTTTTTTCAACTCCTACTTCCTACCACTTCTTGCCTCAAACACACTTTCTCATAACTCCAAAGTAAACAATTCTGCACCCCAAACACAGACTTCATAACTCCTAAGACTTCTTTACTCTCCAGACTTTTTTACTCCTACTCATTGCAACTCCTACTCTCCCCAAATCTTCAATCCAAACGACCTCTTAATGGTTTAATCTAGAAAGATGAAAATCATGGTAGAGAATATGAAGAGAAATTGTGAAAAAACAAGCATTATTTTCAAAAACCAAAAACCAAATGGTTCTCAAGCGGCCTAAATAATTAAATTTCGTTCATTAGCTCTAAATAATGATTTTTTAACCTTTGAATGCTAATGTTAGTAAAATAAAAGTATGATATCAATCGTGTAACTTTCCTCTACTTTCTAAGAGACTAAGACAAGATTCCTAGTTCACAACTACTTTTACTTTCCATTCTAATGAAAATTTAGTAAGGATACTTACTGAAATGGAACCATTCTGCAGCCTTCTTAAGAAATTTAAGCATCTTATCATTATTTTTGAAGTATTACACAAACCGAAACGGTGCCACCAAATAGTTACCAATTCAAAAGAGTTTGAACAACTTAATCCGACTAGTGAAAACGTGTAGATTATTTGAAACAATCAAGTAGGAGAGAATTAGAACCAATAGAGAGAGAAGATAAAACAGTAGTCCATTACCTTTCTTTCAGGAGGTAGGCTTGTCATCCATTCATCTCTTTTTGGTTCTACTTTTACTTCATCATCCATGTTGGCAAGGAGTTCATCATCACCCTCCATTGATATTCCTGCAGACACATAAAAGTTTCACCAAGCCGATTAAATAAAAAGACATGGTTCCATCGTCTGCAGCCCCCAAAAAGAGCACCAATTTCTAATGGCAATATTCATGAACAGCTTCCACAGCAAAAGTGCATTTACTCAAAAAGCAAACACAACTCATCCACTAATTCACACGACAGTATCTTATTCATGAATAGCTGAAAAATTGGTAACCTTTATTATGAACATTTATTCATGGGAATGTGATGTTCACTACAGTAGAAATTGGTAAGTTTTTTCAATTACTAAAGTAACTAAAATTTCAAGCCAATGCCATTGGTCCTCACCTTTGAAATAATATTTAGAGAAGTTTCAACCCCAACCCCATCTCCATCCACACAAAGAAAATTGCAATCTCACTCCCTCACTCCCTCCCTCTCTTCTTTCACGCACATAAATAGCCAAGAAAAGAAGATAAGCTAGACCCAAACGAGGATAGAAACTAACACACGAATTGCATTACGCTCATCACTCCTCTTTACAGACTTTTTTTTTAAAAAGAACTGAGCTTTCATGCACAAAAAAAAAAACATGAAAGAATATACAAGGACATAAAAAAAACAAGTGCACTCCTCTCTACAGATTCTTAATGACGTCCATACACCTGTTGGTTTAGTTTTACCCTTTTGCATGGTTAAATAAAAGCTCATGTTCCCCATTAAAACAATCTAACAACCTAAAAATAGGAGAAAAGAAGGATAAAAACGAAGAAGAATTAAATTTGCAGAAAACAGTGACCCCCTGAATACAGATGATCTAACCTTGTGATTTTCTCCATTTTGCCGCCTCACGCATGCCTCTTAATTCGACCTGCACAAGTAGAAAACATTAATTCGAAATTGATCGTTGCTCTCATACCCGTACATAGAACTTGAATCAAAATGCATACTTTAAATTGCTCCTGTTCCTCCCTGAATTTAATTTTGTCATCCAATGCCTTCCGCTGCAAAATTGAACATTATATGTAAGAAGCTGGTCCACCTTTTCAAGTCAAGCAGATGCAATTACCAATGTAGTCAGGTGAGACTATAGACATGAAAAGAATTATCCTTCTGTCTGCGTCAGCTTATGAAACATTTTACATTTGTTACATTTGGTAGCCCTTCATTACATATCAATTGTGCATTTTGAGAACAAGATATTTATGAGATCATTGCATTCATATTCATATAAAGAACAGTACATCCTCATTTGTCTAAAATATTAGATTTCTAAAATAGTTCAAATCTACAAGCTAATATATACTTTTTTCCATCTAAATCCCAGAAAAATGTGATTAAAAAAAACTCTTGGTGCTAGAAGATCAAAGGCATGCACGAATACATGCAATATTGGTGCTGGCATGCATCAAATTAGTCTAATCAAGTTCCCAACTAAAATTCCACTACACCGCCATGTAGCTTAGAATGAAGCTAGAAACTTCAGGCCCGTTTGATAACGTTCTCATTTCCTGTTTCCGTTTCTTGCTTTCTAAAAACAAAAACATGTTTGATAACAATTTTTGTTTCTTGTTTCTTAAAAAAGGAAAAAAAAAAACAGAGAGAAAAAAAAGAAACAGAAACATACGTGTTTGTGTTGGTTATTTTAGGGATGTTTTCTTTATTTACCTCAATAGAATATTCGTTCTTAATGTAATATATTGCTGTAAATTTATTTTCTTATGTACATGGGTATTTCTTCTTTTTAAGAAACCCTAATCCCACTAAATAAATATAGAGAAAATATTATCTCTTCATGTTTTGCACATGGTATCAGAGCAAAACCCTAACCCTAATTGTTTAGACTAAAAAACCCTAACCCTAGCAGTCAACAAGCAAGCAACCGTCGCCAGCCTCTATCGCTGCCGCCGCCGCCGCCGTCGCGGGCTGTACAAGTTCCCTTTTTTCTTCATCTACCTTTTTTTGGTCGTTGTTTTCTGGGAATAGACTGCTGGTTTTATTTTTTCTGTGTTAAACTACTGTGTTTGGTAGTTGGATTTTGTCTCTTTGGTCACTGTTTTTGCAGCAAGGATGACAGAAAATAAATCTTCAATTGTTAAAGCATTGGATCATCGTATTCATTCCAATTCTGTTCAAATCACCACCATTAGGCTCAATGGTGAAAATTTCCTTCGTTGGTCCCAAAGTGTGCGTATGTATATTCGGGGACAAGGAAAGATTGGCTACCTCACTGGAGATAAAGTGCCACCCGAACAAGACGACCCTTCATTTGCCGGATGGGATGCTGAAAATTCCACGGTAATGAAAAATTCCATGGTAATAACCTGGCTCGTTAATTCTATGGAAGAAGACATAAGTTGTAACTATATGTGTTACACTACCGCAAAAGAACTTTGGGAGAGCGTGACTGAAATGTATTCAGATTTGGGCAACAAGTCACAAGTGTTTGAACTAAATCTGAGATTAAGCGACATACGACAAGGAGGTAACTCTGTTACTCAATACTTTCACTCTCTAAAAAGGATTTGGCAAGACTTGGACCTGTTTGACACGTATGAATGGAAGTCTCCGAGGATCGGAAGCACTCTGAGAAAATTGTTGATGATAGTCGTATTTACAAATTCTTAGCCGGCCTCAATGTTGAATTTGATGAAGTTAGAGGTAGAGTACTCGGTAAAACTAACCTACCAACTATTAATGATGTATTTTCTGAAGTGCGCAGGGAAGAGAGTCATCGGAATGTTATGACAGGTTGACTTAGTTGAAAATTCAGCCTTAATAGTAGAAACTACTGCACAAAAGGCTTCTGTTCAATCAAACAAAATCCATGAAAAGCCGCATGTATGGTGTGAACACTGCAACAAACCCCGACACACTCGTGAGACGTGTTGGAAGCTACATGGAAAACCTGCAAATTGGAAAAGTACCCGGCAAGGTGAGAAGACCATAAGTCAACATTCCTCCACTTTGCTAATGTTGTTGAATCCAAATCAGTTCGATGAGAGCAAATTGATCAACTCCTAAAACTGCTGAAGACCAATTCATCATCTGGTAATCCTAGTGTTTCCTTGGCACAAACAGGTAACTGTGCTCAAGCCCTTTGCTCTCTAAATTCATCTCCTTGGATTATAGATTCAGGAGCCTCCGATCATATGACTAGTTTCTCCAATCTTTTTTAGTCTTACTCTCCTATATATTGTAATAAAAAAATTCGAATAGTTGATGGTAGTTTCTCTTCTATTGCTGGAAAAGGAACTATCACCCTAACTTCACACATTACCTTACACTCTGTACTTCATGTTCCAAAACTTGCTCGTAACTTGTTATCTGTCAAAGAAAATCTCTAAAGATGCTAAGCTGTCGTGTTACTTACTTTTTTGAAACCACTTTGTATCTTTCAGGAACAGGAATCGGGGGAGACGATTGGACGTGCTAGGATGCTTGATGGTCTCTATTACTTTGATGAACTGTCTTCAAGTCATAAAAAAGTTCAGGGCTTAAGTAGTGTTAGTTCTTCTCCTGTTAGAGAAATTATTATGCTTTGGCATCGTAGACTAGGACATCCAAGTTTCTTTTATTTAAAATATCTGTTTCCAAACCTTTTCAAAAGCATTGATTGCACTACCTTTTATTGCGAGAGTTGTATGTTTGCAAAACATCACCGTTCTACATATGTTCCCAGACCTTATAAGGCTTCTAAACCTTTTTATTTAATTCACAGTGATGTTTGGGGACCCTCAAAAGTTTTGACACTTAGTGGAAAACGGTGGTTTGTTACCTTTATTGATGACCATACTCGTCTAACTTGGGTGTATCTTTTAACTAAAAAGTCAGAAGTAAAAGAGGTTTTTATTCGTTTTTACAATATGATTGAAAACCAATTTCAGACCAAAATTAGCATTTTGCACACTGATAATGGTACTGAGTACTTCAATACTTGTTTAACTAAATTTTTCCATGATAAACGTATAGTACATCAATCTAGATGTATCGATACTCCCCAACAAAATGGTATTGCGGAAAGGAAAAATAGACATTTGTTGGATGTTGCTCGCTCTTATGCTTTCCATGCACGTGCCTTCTTATTTATGAGGTGACGTTGTTCTTCCTGCTACTTATCTAATTAATAGGATGCCAACGAAAATACTAGATTTTAAAACCCCCCTTGATCATTTTAAAACCTTCTTCCCCGCAGTCCGGATATTCTCTGATTTACCCATCAAAGTTTTTGGTTGCACTGTTTTTGTTAACATCTCTTTTTCTTCTAAGTCGAAACTTGATCCTAGGGTTGTCAAATGTATCTTCCTAGGTTATGTCCCGCACAAAAAGGCCTATAAATGTTTTGATCCCTTGTCTAAGAAATACTTTGAAAGTATGGACGTGTCTTTCTTGGAAAACCAATCATTTTTCACCAAACCTTCTCTTCAGGGGGATATCTCTAACTTAGAAGATAATTTTTGGGACACTTCTCCTCTGCCTAATATCATTTATCCTAAGGGTACTACTTCTAGTCTCGTACCAGGCAAAGAGAATACTCTTTCAGGGGGAGAAACACTACAAAGTGATCTTGAACTTCAGGTTTATACTCGAAGGGCAATACATCGAAGGAACCAAGACTAGATAGTTGACTTAGCACGAGACCAATCCAATGCTCCGAGGAATGATGTTGAAGATCCAGGTACCTCCATCTCTTCACCTATCCATAACGCTTTATCTGATACATCTGATCTTGACATTCCAATAGCCCATAGAAAAGGTACTCGAAACTGTATTAAATACCCTATTGCTAATTACCTATCTTATCATAGGCTTTCTGATAGTCATAGAACCTTTGTCTCTAGGATAACAAATTTGGTTGTTCCAAGGAATATACAGGAAGCACTAAATGACTTGAATTGGAAGTTAGCAGTGATGGAAGAGATGAATGCTCTTGAACAAAATCAGACATAGGACATCGTAGAATTACCTAGAGATAAGAAAACAGTCGGATGCAAATGGGTGTTCAATATAAAGTGCAAAGATGACGGAAGCGTTGAAAGATATAAAGTCAGGCTTGTTGCTAAAGGCTTCACTCAGACTTATGGAATTGACTATCAAGAAACATTTGCCCCTGTGGCTAAAATCAACTCCATTAGAGTTTTGTTATCTCATTCTTTATTAATGCAAAGCCGGCCTCTTTATCAGCTTGATGTCAAGAATGCATTTCTCAATGGTGAACTTGAAGAAGAGGTATTTATGAATTTGCCCCCTGGTTTTGAGGAAGCTTTAGGAAGTAACAAGGTATGTAGATTGAAGAAATCTTTATATGGTCTAAAACAATCCCCTAGAGCTTGGTTTGAAAGATTTGCCAAAGCAGTCACGAGCTATGGTTTCCATCAAAGTCAAGCAGACCATACCATCTTCTATAGACATACTGAAAATAACAAGGTTGTCATTCTAATAGTTTATGTGGATGACATTATTCTTACCGGAGATGACGAGGCAGGCCTAACTATGTTGAAAGAAAATCTTGCCAATGAATTTCAAATCAAAGATCTGGGAGTCTTGAAATATTTCCTAGGAATGGAATTTGCTAGATCGAAGGATGGTATTCTGGTCAATCAAAGGAAATATATCATTGACTTACTCGAAGAGACAGGCTTACTGGGTTGTAGAACAGCAGAAACGCCAATAAAACCTAATCTAAAATTGCAAGTTGCAATAGAAAAAGAAGTAAAAGATAAAGAAAAATATCAAAGACTTGTGGGAAGACTCATTTACTTGTCACACACTCGTCACATTGCATTTGCAGTTAGTATGGTAAGTCAGTTTATGGATGCCCCAGGACCTACTCATTTTGAAGCAGTCTATAGAATTTTGAGATACCTAAAAGGTACTCCTGGGAAAGGAATATTGTTTAAGAAACATGGTCACCCGCATGTTCAAGTATATACAGATGCTGACTGGGCAGGCAGTACAACAGATAGAAGATCTACCTCAGGTTACTGTTCCTTTCGGGTCTTAGCCCATGGCATTTGTGAAGGTATATGGATAAGGAGATTGTTGGAAGATTTGAAGTTTACTCAGAGTGGCCCCACACGTATCTATTGTGACAACAAGGCAGCAATTTCCATAGCTCACAATCCAGTCCTTCACGATAGGACGAAACATATTGAGGTGGATAAACATTTTATAAAAGAAAAAATCGATTCAGGAGTAATCTGCATTCCCTATCTTCCTACTACAGAGCAAATTGTTGATGTATTGACAAAAGGGCTTCCTAAGTTGCAATTTGACAAGATGATCAACAAGCTAGCCATGGAAGATATTTTCAAGCCAGCTTGAGGGGGAGTGTTGGTTATTTAGGGATGTTTTCCTTATTTAGCTCAATAGAATATTCGTTTTTAATGTAATATATTGCTGTAAATTTATTTCCTTATGTACATGGGTATTTCTTCTATTTAAGAAACCCTAATCCCACTAAATGAATATAGAGAAAATATTATCTTTTCATGTTTTGCACAGTTTGATAACTGTTTCTTATTTCTTTTTTTTTTAGTAAAAACAAAATTTAAACATATAATATAATAAAACATATAACATGCATTAAAATAGATATAAAACAATTATAAGAGTTTATAGTATTTATTTAAGCCCAACACAAAATTAGTAATAATGATAATAATAATAAAATAATAATAATAATAATAAATTTATCCTTCAAATGTGGTTTAAATTTGATTTGCAATGTCATTTCTCACTCTAATCGGCTCACCTTACACGAGTTAGTTCAATTAGACTAATTTGTAAATTGTCTAAGATTAGACAATTGAGTATACACACATTTCTTTAATTTAATAATAAATTTTTTTTTGTCTTTAAAAATCCATTAACCAATAATACATGCAAGTAAAATCAGAAAAAGAGTGAGAGAATATATATATACATTTTACATTTAATGGTAAACATGAAATATATTATTATTAGTTTATTTATTAATAAAGAATTAAAATCATACCAAAAAGAAAAATAATAGAGATTTAAATAGAAAATAATAACTAAAAGCTTGTTAATGGAAAGTAAAAAAAAAAAAAGAAAAGAAATGAAAGCGGAGAAAAACATAAAGGAAAAGAGAAAAGGAAAAAAAATAAGAAAAAATCTAAGGAACTATTAAAAGAAAAGATTATGATGAAGAGAAAGAAATAAATGAAAAAAAAAAAGATAAAGATAAAAAACGAAAAAGATAAAAAGGTATTAAAAAGGAAAAAAAAAATTAAAATGGAAGAGAAAACGGAGAGGGTAGAGATGGGTGGAGAAAGGGAAAAGAGAAATAGTGATGCATGCATGAAACATTAAAAAAACAGAATCAGAATTTGAGAAACTACTCCTCAAAATTTGCCATCCTTTTTAGAAAGGTTTCTAAAAATTTAGAAACAAGAAACATGATGGTTTTAACATGTCTGTTTCTTGAAAATTGAGAAACCGGAACAAGACACATGAAACAAGACCTTCGCAAGACATTTTGAGATTCTTTTTGTACGTTTGAAATTTACAATTTATCTTCTATGTATAAAATTCTATATCTCTAGAGATCTGTCAACATAACCAAGCATTATAGTTTGTAAATACAAGCTCAATATTGGTATCAAACAAGATGGCAATTAAAAGAATTCTCATTAACAAAATTAAATTCACATCATTTCAGGGAAAAAGAATTACCTTCTCAGGATCTTGTAATTCCTTGAAAGCGTTATTCAATCTAATAAAAGCTTGGTTGGCCTGAGGATGAGAGCATTTATCCGGATGCACCAAAAGTGACATCTTCCAATACCTGAAGAAGAATACACCAGAAATTATAAAATAATATTAAGAATATGTTAAAAAGATCAAATTTACCCAAACCTAAGTCTAAGCTTTTGTAAATACAAATTTCCAGCCAATGTAACCTATTAGCCTAACACCTAAGCTTTTGAAAATACAAATTTCTAGTCATTGTCTAAAGCTATATTATTTGATATATCTACTGGGAAATAGTATCAGCTAAGAATGAACAGAAGTGCCATTTAAAAAGATGGACATTGGGGAATAAATTCATGATTTTAATCAAATCTCCTATCAAATCTACAGTAATTGATCATAATAGTAGATAATATGAAATATACCAATTCAGAAGCCAGAAAATATCAATTTTTTTGGATAAGAGAAAGTTGTAGTATGTTAATAACTCAAAACCATACCTCTTCTTAATATTTTCGATGGAAAGGTTTCGGTTCAATCCCAAAATGTCGTATGGACTATCTCCCTCAACATCCATAATTCTTGCAACCTGAGATGAAAATATAATTGGTTAAAATATAACATTTTTAATCAAATGCTTGTGAATTATCCAATATGCTAAGATTATAGAACCTTTGTTCCTCTTAAAAAGAGATTTTTAACTTCATGTGATATCCTTTTGTAGAACTCTCATCTCAGCTTATCTATCTTGTAGCAACGCTAATAAAATACACTCCCAGCATCAACATCACAACAATGAAATGAGAGCTTTAACTAACCCCGAAGGAGAGGGTTGACAATTAACTCAACATATGGAATATCCTCCTTTTCAAATAATCTTGGAAATTTGATACAACATCAGGAGATTTAGACTTAAGAGATTTATTCTTATTGAATTTTTTCCCCCACCAATCTTATTTTAGCATATTACATCAAGTATAAGTAAAGCATACCTCTTCAAATCGCTCGGCCTCATTGGCTGTTTCAGCTTCTGCAACCATAGCAGGTGGTGGAGGCCCAACAAATAACTCATTGTCTTCCTCCAACTCAGCTTCCCTGGAAACATAGACAAGATAGAAAGAAGCCATTTCACTGTTACCTACACCGTGATGTATATTCAAAAATCTCGATCTAAAGATTACATGATCAAATAAATAATATATAACATTTCATGAAATACCTAAGCTCTGTTTGTGCTTCGGTTAGTTTTGCTGCAGCAGCAAGAAGCTCAGCTGATGGCATTTCCGGCCCAAGCACCCTGAACCAAAATATGAAAAAAGGACAACATATAAGATTGAAATTATCAAAGCAATACCTTCGACCCTGTTCTATAACCATTTGGTTTTTTAAAATTTTTGGTTTTTAGTTTTTAAAAATTGTATTTGTTTTCTCACCATTTTCTCTACGATGGTTTCCATCTTTTTCTCTAAATAGTTTCCATCTTTTTAAGCACATACATGAATTCTTTAACCAAATTCTAAAAACAAAAACAAGTTTTTGAAAACTACTTTTATTATTAGTTTTCAAAACTTGACTTGGTTTTGAAAACACATCTTAAAAGTTGATAAGAAAACATGAAGAACCATGGGTGAAAGTAATATTTATAGGATTAATTTTCAAAAACTAAAAATTAAATGGAAATCAAATGTATCATATGGGGAACGAGAGGCACTCACATATGACCATCCTACTTCCATGTCCCAAGGATCCAACATTGCACAGTTTTCACTAGGCTATCAAGTTATTTTCAACGATGATTGAAAACCCATTTCACACCCATATGACCAAATGGAGAGCCATGTCTCAAGGGTCCAACACTGCGTTGTTTATACTAGGCTATTAGGTAATTTCCAAAAGATGATTGAAAACCAATTTGACACCCATGTGAATGAATAGAGAACTGATAACGAGTGTTCTTCATAAATCTTGATAACCTTTCTCTTGAAAAAAAGGATTATTCAGCAATCCTTATGTGGAGCTGTCAAAAGAAGAAATAGAAACCTCGAGGCTCTTGGATCATTGGTGTTTAGCACTTGTGCTCCTAACACATTTTGGGGAATAGCCACCTCTTCGATAACCCAAATATTATTCATGTATCTAGTACCCAAAGTATTCTATATGATTTTACCAAGAGTTATAGGCTTCGACCTGCACTGTGTTTGTGCACATTCACAAAAATTTACAAAGTTGGTTTCTAAAGCATTTAAGCATATTTTTCTTATTTGCGTCTTGTTAAAAAAATAAATAATAAATAAATAAATAATTATTTTCCTACTCCATAAAAATGTATGAGACTCCTTTATCCTTTTGGTCCCAAATTTTATGTCCCACTGTATGACTCTTTTTTTTAAAACCAGCCTTTTTACCCCCAAAATGAAGCTTCAGGCGGAAAACCACATTAAAGAAGATGAATATTGGGATGTTTCTTCTTACCAATGGAAACCTACCATTGCTACCTCTCATTTTCATTCTAGCCAGCCTTAAAACAATCCTATCGTCTCAATTGTCCAGCCTATTGACCAAGCAAATTTAGCTTGAGTAAAGTTATTGAATGAATCTAATGCATGGCTCTACTGAATTTAAGGGAAAAAATTACCATAAGTTTGTCATAAGGTGCATATTTTTTTATAAGAAACAATCTTATTGATGTATGAAATTTACAAAAAGGATCCAAGATCCATGTTACAAAAGGATTTCCCAACCGACTAGAAGGGACGCATAAGAGTAAGTAGCAAAGAGAGAAGCATAAGAGTAAGTAGCAAAGAGAGAAGAAAGTTTACATCAAGATATAGCATAACAGATAACAATAGATAACAAGATCAAAAGAAAGCTTCAAAGAGCTCTCTCTTGGAAAACTCTATGATTTCTTTCTTGCCAAAGCACCCAAAAGAAAGCTCAAATTATGTTCATCCATGGCAAGGCTTTAACATTCCTAAAGGGATGCCCAACAAGACAATAGAGAGAAGATCCTTCACATTTCCAGGGGAATAAAATACCAACGAAAGTATTTAAAGATCCTAATCCAGAATGTCCAAGCAAAAGAAAAGAACATAAAGATATGACTTTGTGACTCGTTGCCTGCTTTGCGTAGAGAGCGCCATCCAGGGGATAGGGCCATGAATGGCATGCATTTTTGTTATGGCATGCATTTTTGCAATACATTTTTGAGTTGATGGCTCTGTGAGCGAGCTCCCAAGGAATTTTTAATCTTCTTTGGGTAATTGTCCTCCCATATAGCTTTGGCCAATAAGATTCAACAAGGCAAGTGTTGTCTCCCATGTCATATAAAAGAGGTTTTGTTGAGAATATACCATTGGGATTGAAAGGCCATCTCCAAGTATCCTCGTTTTGTGAAAGAGTAATGGGATCGATAACACTACTAAGATCTGCCCATTGAATGGTCTCTATAGCTTTCAAATTCCTCCCTAATTTGAGATCCCAAAATCTAAGAGTGTAGTTCCATACTTCTTTAACTGTAGCCTTCTTACAATGGGAAAGACGAAATAGATGAGGGAAATATGCCGCCTAAGGGGTGCTAAAGACCCAAGGATCATTCCAGAAAAGTGTATTACCTCCATAACCAATTTGGTGACAAATGCGGCTTGTGATGAGGTTTTGTTGCTTAACAATTTTTTCAAGGGCCTTTTGAATTGGCTAGAGCCACGCAATTCAAGTGAGTGGGTAGTCCATATTAGCTTGTATAAGCTTTCTCCACAAAGCATTCTTTTCTTGCTTGAATCGCCAAATCCATTTAAGCCAAGAGAGCTTTGTTTTTATGAATCATAGAACTTATACCAAGGCCCCCCTTTATCGATGGGATGGAGAATATTACTCCATCTAATAAGATGTTGACCATTATTATTCAATCCCCTCATTCCATAAGTTTATGAACAATCTCTCCATCTCTTTTTTTTTATATAAGAAACTATTTCATTGATAAATGAAATGAAGAGGAGTAAACTCCAAACTCCAAAAGTTGAATTACAAGAAGGACGACCAATTGTAAATGAAAAAAGAAGCGTTAAACAAACTAATGGGATAAACATCCTTACACCAGAGAAACACATTTAGAAGAACATTATCCATAAAACGATCAAAAGTAGAAGAAATGTCCCTGAATAGTCGCCCATTTCTCTCAATCCATAGGTTCCAAAGGAAAACACGAACAAGAGCCAACCAAATGATTTTCCTAATGCCTTTGAAAGGATGCCCCACCAGGACAGAGGAGAGAAAATCAAAGATATTAATTGGAAGCGGCAAAGACCAACCAAAAACCTTCAAAATCTTCCCCCAAAAATTTAAAGAAAAGGGGCAGTGCACAAAAAGATGACCCGCACTTTCAGAGTTCAGATTGCACATAAGACACCAAGAGGGGGATAAGTACATGTAAGGCATTCGTTTCTGTAGACGATCAGCAATATTAACAGCTCCTAAACTAAGCTCCCAGATAAAGATTTTAATCTTTTTTGGGTAAGAGTCCTTCCATATGACTGAGTAGGTGTCCTGTCGCCACAAATTATTACAATCGAACAAATCAGCAGTGAGAGACCTCACAGAGAACAAACCAGAAGGCTCTAATGACCATGCCCAAGAATCCACTCTATGTGAAAATCGAACATTAGATAATAAATGAGATAAGGAAGCCCACTCATCAATTTCTAGATCTGTCAAGTTACGCCGAAGATGCAAATCCCAAGCCAAGTCTGTCAAGTTCCACATATTAGCCACAGTCAAATCAGAGTTCAAAGCCAGTCTAAAAAGTCTTGGAAAGGCATGAGCAATAGGCCCACAGCTGAGCCAATGATCTGTCCAGAAAACTGTGGTACATTCATTCCCTATGCGTCGAATAGAACGTCGAAGCACCAAATCACGCATAAGACAAATGGATCTCCATGGTGATTTGTGCTTGGCATTCGTAATGAGTGCGAGCCAATCAACTATAGTCGAAGGACCATAATATTTAGCTACAATAAAATTTCGCCATAAGGAATCAGGTTCTTTCATGAACCTCCAAGTCCACTTAGCCAACAAAGCTGAGTTCCGATGTGCAAAATTTCCAATCCCGAGACCACCCATGAGTTTAGGAAGCTGAACAGTTGCCCAATTCACATTATGCATTCCACCATCACCTTTAGCTCCCTCCCAGAAGAAATCACGAATAATTTTATTTAACAATGAAATGATTCTCGAGGGAAGTTTAAAAAGAGACATGTAATAGGTAGGCATACTAGAAAGGGTGGCTTGAATAAGGGTATGTCTCCCACCCTTGGAAATCAAAGCATATTTCCAGTTATGAAGTTTCTGTTTCAAACTCTCTATTATAGGTTGCCAAAAAGAAACCGATCGTGGATTACCTCCCAAAGGCAAACCCAAATAAGTGCTTGGCCAAAACCCCTGTTTACAACCAAAAATCGTCAGTAAACTATCCATCTCAGGTCGATCAATATGTATACCAATCATCTCACTCTTTGCCAAGTTAACCTTTAAACCAGAAGCCCTCTCGAAAATCTTGATGAGTTCATAGAGACGTTGCAAGGCATAATGGTCAGAAGTTGAAAAAAGTAGTGTATCATCCGCAAATTGTAAATGAGTTAAGGCAAAAGATGAGCTAGCAATAGTATGAGAAGATATACTACCAGATCTAGCACCAAAGTCCAAAAGGCGGCTCAAACAATTAGACACCAAAATAAAGAGAAATGGGGATAATGGATCACCTTGTCGTAAGCCACGAGATGGAATAATCTTCCCACGGGGTCGTCCATTTATAATGATAGAGTAATTAACACTCGTAATACAAACCCGAATCCACTTTCTCCAAGTAACCCCAAAGCCTTTAGCCTCCAACACTGCATCTAAAAAGTCCCAATCAACTGTGTCAAAAGCCTTCTCAAGGTTGAGTTTTACAACTACTCCTTTTAAGATTTCGGACACTCCAGTCATCAATTAGTTCATTTGCCAAAAGGGACGCATCAAGAATCTGTCGGTTAGCCACAAAAGCAAGCTGGTAATCTCTCCATCTGAGCTCTTTCTGGAATCCTGTAGTTGAAAAAATGCAAAAGAAACTTCACAACTGGAAGTATACTTTTATTTCTAAAGGGGGGAGACATACGCTCATTCAGGCTACTCTTGCTAGCATGTCGACCTATTATTTATCTCTATTCAAAATCCCATCTAAAGTCACAAAAATCATGAATAAGATTATATGTGATTTTCTTTGGGAAGGTTCTAGGGGAGATGGTGGTATTCATAATATGAATTGGAAGACAACACAACTTCCAAAGTTGATGGGGGCCTCGGTATTGGTAATATTCAGCACCGGAATTTTGCACTTCTAGCCAAGTGGACTTGGCGGTTTGTCCAGGAAGAGAATGCTCTGTGGAGGAAACTTATAGTTGCTAAATACTATGGTACATTGGGCGTGCAAGGTTGGCCACAAGTTGTTTGGCCGCATACTTATAAATCACCTTGGCTATACATTTCACATTTATCGACTCTGGTTTCTAGTCATTCTATTTGTATTATTGGTGACGGTTGTTATACTGTTTTTTGGAAAGATTTGTGGCTCAGTTGTGGACCTATTGCTTTGGCTTTCCCTAGATTATCTCGTCTTGCAACTAACTCAGATAGTTTGGTGGTTGATCTTTGGAGTGTTGCTAATGTTGCTTGGGATTTGGAGCTTCGTCGGAACTTAAATGATTTGGAAACAGAGGAATGGGCTTCTCTATCTCACCTCTTGTCTCCAAGTAGGCTCAAGAATATTTCTGATACATGGTCTTGGCCTCTTGATCCATCTGGCTCCTTTAGGCTTAAATCACTTATGACTCATCTAGTGGGTGATTTTGATTCCAAGTTGAAGGACTTGTATACGGTGATTTGGAAAGATCGTTATCCAAAAAAGATAAAAATCTTTCTCTGGGAGCTTAGTCTGGGAGCAATAAATTACAATGAAGAGTGCCTTATATGTCTTTATCCCCATATTGGTGTATTATGTGTGGCTCTAATTCAGAATATGCATGTCATCTCTTTATGCATTGCCCCTTTGCTTCGCAGTTTTGGGATTCTATGCTTGAAGCTTTTGGTTGGTGTCATCCATTTCCAAATGAAGCTTTTGATTTATTATCTTCAGTTTTTGTGGGACATCCTTTTCATGGTTGGAAGAAAGTTCTTTGATTGGCCTTCAATCGTGCTTTCTTTTGGACCATTTGGATTGAATGGAATGTTCGGCTCTTTAGGGAAGTCTCTTCTAATTTTGATCGCTTTTTGGAAATGGTTCTTCTTAGCCTTCTTGTGGTGTAAATCCGATCCTCCTTTTTCACTTTATAGTTTGTCATTTTTAGTTTCAAACCAGAAGTCCTTGTAATTCACCTTTGGTGATTGGAGTTTTCTCCCACATTTCATCTATCAATAAAATTGTTTTTTGTCCAAAAAAAAAAGATAATGTTGCCAAAAGGAGGGTGAGTTTTCCCCCTTTTGATGTACAGGATGAGCCCCATGTCTGAGAGTCTTCTTTCTATCTTTTCTATAATTGGTGCTTAAAAACCACAAGTTTTGAAAGCAATGTTGAGTGATAACCCCAAGTAAGTGTTCGACCAGACCCCCCATTTGAAACCATATTTTTTTAGCGAAAACCTCCATATCATTATGTCCCACATTAATGCCAATAATCTCAGATTTGTGAAGATTAATGTTTTCTCCGATGATTGTTCAAAAGTTTCCACAGTATAAAACATATATTGAGCAGATAACTCATCTGCGAACTCAAAGAACAGGATGGTGTTGTCTACGAATTGAATGCGATTGATACTAATGTTTCCATTAGGGATGTTCAAAAAACCCGATAACCCGAACAACCCAACCTGGGTTATGAATTTATTTGGGTTGGGTTGGGTTCAAATAAATTAAAATGTATGGGTTGGGTTGGTTCGTGGTTCACCTAAAATTAATTTGGGTTGACCCGACAAACCCGAACTTATTATTAATTTTAAAAATTATATTTTTACCTACCATACAACTACATATACATATATTTAATTTGTTTTTATTTAATTTTATAATTATTTATTATTTAATAACTCTTAAAAATACATTTTTGAAGTCGTTAGGGTATAATTTTTCATAATATAAATTGAAACTAAGTAGCTAATTTTAATTCAATCTTTGAAAAATAAAAAGTCTTTGGTTTAAATGATGACGATTTATTTAGAAGTTTCTTGGGATAATTGTAAATTTGTATTAGAATATTTAAGTTTTATGGTTGTTATTTAGTATAAAGACATTTGGAGTTCTTTAATTCTTGATTTTCTTATATTTATATTAATTTTGGATTTTTTAAATTTTAAATTAAAAAAAAAAAAAAAAAGCTAACCCGATGACCCAACCCAACCCAACCCGAAAATGTTGGGTTGGGTTGGGTTGGTTTACCCTTATGAATAGGGTTATTTGGGTTGGAAGAATGACTAACCCGAAAATTCGGGTTGGTCCAAAAAACTAGCATAACCCGGCCCAACCCGACTTATGTACACCCCTAGTTTCCATGGTCTAACCAAAAACCTTTGATGTGCCCTCCTGATTCTGCTTTAGAAAGCATATGGCTAAAATTGTCCATGTTCAATATGAAAAGGAAAGGCAATAATGGACCGCCCTATCTAAGGCCCCTGGTTGCGAAAATCTTAACCCTAGGGCGATCGTTAATGAGGATCGAGATACATCCTCTCATCCATGCTCTCCCTTTTGTATTGAAACCTTTGACAAGAAGGATATGATCAAGAAAATTCCAATCCACCTTGTCCAAGGGCTTATTCGATAACAAGTTTAATGACAACACCTTTTCTCTTCTTGCGCTACCATTCAACAATGAGCTTGTTGGCCATGAGAGATGCATCAAGGAGTTGTCTTCCCTCCACAAAAGTAGTTTGGTAATCAATGATGGTATGGGGAAAGACCTTTGAGCCGTTCAAATAAGACTCAAGCAATGATTTTATAGAGACAGGGGCTAATAGGCCGAAAGTCGGCCACCGTGCAAGTGTCAATTTTCTTGGGAATCAAACAAATATACATCTCATTAAGGCTAGCATTAATAATCCCATTTTGAAAAAAATCTTGAAACACCTTCATGATGTTGTCTTTGAGGGTGTTCCAACATTCTTGTAAAGAATTCTGAGGTGAAACCATGGAGACCAAGCGATTTGTCTGTTCCCAGTAGCTTAATCACCTTCCAAACTTCTGCCTCGGTAAATACCCCTTCCAATTCAAGTAGCAAAATGCTTTTGAATAGAACTCCAATCAATATCATGTGGGAAAGTTGCCTGGTCATCCTTGTTTTCATGTACAAGGTTTTGTAAAAATCATGAATTCTGTGACAATCTCATCTTCTTGGCACATCTTCTCTAAGGAGAATTCTACCATCAACAGATAGGATTTTCATAATGGTTTTCTTTCTTTTTTTGTGGCCATAATACGATGAAAGAAGATAGAATTGGTGTCTCCCTCTTCAATCCACCGTGTCTTACACTTTTGTTTCCATCTTTGTTCCTCATAAGGTGCATATGAAATAACAATAAAAATCTTTTATGAAAAGATAGAGAAATAACAATAGAAAACATACCACAAAAGGTACATAAGAAACGGTGATACTTTTTAAATGCAAATGTTGAGGACTGGTTCATTGCATGCTCCAGTTTCATGCTTCCAATCGAGTTTCAAAGCCATTTGGGTATTAAAAGCTATATAGAATGAAATGGTGAAATGAGCATAATTACCTTCTTTTGGGACCACTTGCTTCACCATCTGGGTAAGCCAATTCTGACACATTGTCCTCTCTTGCTTGTGTGGTTTCCATATTCAAAGGGGGTGGCGACTTATTATCCAAATTTACAGAATGGTCAAACTGGTACGTCTTTTGTTCCATATGAGTCTGAATAAGTGGTCCAATAGCCTCCAGAGTGGGACGACCATTGGAAGGTAGTATGAATACCTTTTCTTGAGATTCTTCAAGATTTAACGAGAGGAACAGCTTCTTTAAACGCTTGGCCAAAGTCCTTTCAGAAATTCCACTTACATCAACAGCTTGTCCATCATCAATCATTTTGAGAAGCTGTTAATGAATAAGATTAGGAAAAGCAAAAACTGTTATTAAATGTAATGTAAGTGTGTTAAGTGGTAGTAAAAATAAACAAGAGATAAGTTTCCAGTGGATTGTCTATCATCAATCATACTCAGAACCAGCTGTTTATGAAGAAGATTGAGGAGGCGAAAATCAAACATAAAAGTGTCACGAGGAAGTAAAAATAAACAGAAAATATCCGCTTGTATGATTGTATCAGGAGTGTACGATAAATAAAGCATCAAATTAAATATTTGGCAATAAAAAAAAATTATTTCATCACATCAAAATACTTGATTTTATACCCTATACACGTAATGATCACTAATATCTTTGATTCTCCATGACCAAATAACTTTTCTGAATAACAAGTTCGAAAAAATTAAAATCACATTTCAACATCGACGCTCAACAAATTCATGTATAAAATGGTGAATTTTGTGTTCATAAAATTGAATGTCTTTCTCCGAATATGTTGTTTCTTTTTCTCTCATAGATTAAATTAAATCTGATAAAAGTAAATTGTTTATGAACTAAAATTTAAATATCTTCAAATTGATCTTGTTAAATTACATTGAAAATAGCACATATAATATTTCGGTAGATGAAGTTAAAATAGCACATATAATAAACTCATGTAAATGAAGTTAAACTAATTATTTAAACATTAAGACGTCACCAATTTGCCATACTCAGAAAATCGGAGGACCAGTTGACTTGAAACTACTAAAGATTTTGGAATTGTCATCTGGAAAAAATAATCCAGATTTAGAGCATAAATGTAGGAAGTGAACAAAGTATGAAGACATCAACAACTTCAAATGCTCCTTACGTAAATTACCAATGACATACTTGGGAATGCCTTTTGAACTAATTCAGAAAAATAGGCTTTCTAGAAACCTGTTGAGAAAAGAATTCTGAGAGGACTGGGAAAATGAAAGAATTGTGCTGCTATCTCAAGCAGTACTGTTATATCTACAAACTAATCCATTTTCTGAAAGCAAAGAAGTAAACCACCCTAAACATTGAAAGAAAACAAGGAATTTCTTGTGGAACAGTAACAATGAAAGGAAACTAACCCCATTTCTTTTATGAAAAAACAAACTTTCATTGAGGAAAAATTAAAGAATACACGGGCATACAAAAAAGAAGGCCATAAAAAGGGAGCCAAACTAGCTCCAATCAAAGCAAAATAAGACCTAGCAAGTAGTTTCAAAAAAGTCTCGACACACCGAAGTTCAAAGAGAAACATAGAATCAAACAAGGACGTCACTGTAAGATCTCTCTTGCCCCTAAAGATTCTATTATTTCTCTCATCCCACATACCCTACAAAATACCACAAAACCTAGCTTGCCCACAAAAACAACTCTTACTTACAAAAAGGCGAATGGAGAAGAAACTCCACAACATCTCCCTACCATTTAGTCAATTGGAGAATTATGTCAACACCACCCACCAAAAATGGGGGGGTTCTAGGGATTGCAAATTAAGGTAGCGGAATGAAGCTTTGTGAGCAAATGATTATTAAGGCTTCTGTAAGGATTCCCCTTACTTTCTGGAATTCAATTACCAAAAGAAACAGTGCTCAACCAATTCGAGAGGGTTGAGTCTCTCCTACAAGCTTCTATCTAAGCCAAAAACTCAGGAATTCGACAAAAACCTCCTCTCCTTCCCAGGGCAAAGTAATACCCTCACAGTTCTCTCTCTCTCTCTCCTCAAACGGGTCCCCCACTCCTCTGCCACCAACGCAGCACTAACCCACTATCCCACTACCGAAATAACTAACTTACAGTGTTTTTCCCATTGTGCCCCTCCTTTGATAACATTTCACTATCGGGGGCCTCACATTACGCGCGGTTTCCCAAAGAACCTTATCCTCAAGGTTGAAACCAGGGAACTGTTGCTTGAAGTCTTCAACTTGTTCCCAAGTAGCTTCATGTTCAGGGAGGCCCTTCCAAAGATATCAATGCTTCATCATGGCTGTCTGCTTATTATGCCCTGTAAGCAAATACTTCCTTCTGCCTCGACTTTTCATTCGAATTCTTCCGATAGTTGTTGGGTCTCTTCTAGGCTAGTTTGGTGTTCTCCCAACGCCTTCTTCAAGCTGTGAGACATGGAAGAGCGGGGTGGATGGTTGACTCCACTGTAGGTCCAGTTTGTAAGCCACGACTCCCAACTTTTCAAGGACACAAGATGCGGCCCGAAGTACTTAGTTTGCTAGCTTCTCGTTTCTTTTCTTAGCTAGGGTGATTTGGCGGTATGGCCTTACCTTTAGAAACACCCAATCCCTACTTCAAAATGGACTTCCTTTCGCTTTCTATCGGCATACTTCTTCATTCTGTCTTGAGCGATCTTCAAGTGAGACTTCAGCCTATCAATTATGATGTCTCGTTCAATCAATTGCCCTTCCAAGGAGTCGATGGTCGTTCTGCTTTCTCCATATGAGATCAGAGGAAGGGGTGGTCGTCCATACACGGCTTGAAACGGGTCATCCCAATGGAGATGTGAAATGTGGTGTTATACCAAAATTCGCCCAACAGAGCCACCTCTTCCATCGCCTTGACTTCTCATTGCAAAAACACCTGAGGTAAGTCTCTATACATTTGTTCACCACTTCAGTTTGGCCGTCAGTTTGAGGATGGTAGGCGGAGCTTCTAAGCAATTTAGTGTCATTTACCCGAAAGAGTTCTATCCAAAAGTTGCTTAGAAATATTTCATCTCGGTCAGAAACAATGGATTTTGGGAAACCATGGAGCTTCACGATTTCGATTCTGGCGCACTCCACTCACTTGCGGTGAAGGGGTGTTTCAGAGGCAACAAATGAGTCATCTTGCTCAGTCTATCAACAACTACCATGATCACATTAAAACCCTCGGACATTGGTAGGCCCTCGATGAAATCCATGGTCATATCTTCCCAGATTCGTTGGGGAATTTCCAGAGGACTGAGTAGGCCGGCCGGAGAAGTAGCTAAGTGTTTGTTCCTTTGGCAAACCCCACACTCTTCTACATATTTCTTCACATCGCCTTTCATGCCTTCCCAATGCAACTCTCCTGTTAGTCTCTTATAGGTCCGCAAGAACCCTGAATGACCCCCCACCACTGAGTCGTGATAGGTTTGCATAATCGAAGGGATCAATTTAGAAGTCTTGGATAGCACCAAGCGACCTTTATAAAGTAGATTCCCTTGTCCCATGGAATATTTTGATACTTCTTCTCTGCCCTCATTCAGTTTGCACACAATTTCTTGTAATTTAGGGTCCTCTGCAACCTCTCCTTTTACCACCTCGACATCCAAAATCATGGGGACTGCGATCTGATTGAGGTGGACTTCGATAGGCAGTCGTGACAAGGCATCACCGCTTTGTTTTCCATACCAGTCGATCATCGAACCTCAAGTCGTAGCCCATAAGCTTTGCAATCCACCTTTGGAACTGTGGTTGGATGACCCGTTGCTCTAGTAAGAATTTCAAGGCTCGCTGGTCAGTCTGCACTTTGAATTTATGTCCCAGCAAGTAGGGTCTCCAACGTTGAATAGCAAAAACAATGGCCATAAGTTCCCTTTCGTAAATGGATTTCAATTGAGCCCGTGGTGATAAAGTGTGGCTATAGAAAGCAATTGGTCTGCTCCCTCTCCTCTTTGGCCCGGAACCAGTTCAATGCTACTCCTTCAAAACTGATCGCCGTCACTATCATCTTCTCAACATCCGTCAATCTGTGTATTTGGAAGTATCGATCCGCCCTGAACAACCACGAATCCGGTTCGCTCCCATCAAACACAGGCATCTCCACTTTCTTGAATTTGCTCCTTTCTCCTCCTCCCTCGGTCGTCGGTATCATTCCTCCGCCCCCAGTCTCCTCATTGTTCTCCTCGGCCTCCTTTGCTCCCGTCGACACCCATGATTCTTTCGCCACTACTTGTCGTGGTTCCGAACTCTCCCCTTCAGTCCGGTTGGAGTGACTTTTCACTACGGCCAACTCGTTAACTAACTTCAACATGGTTTTCGAAATCGAAGCTAGGCTTTCCTCCATCGCCGGTAATTTTTCTAGCTTCTCTTGGATGCGTTCAACTTCAACCTTCAGCTCTTCTCTTTCTTGCTCGGCCAGTTCCAATCGTTCTTCTAACCTCCGTTGCGCCATTCTTCTGTAATCGATCGCCCAAGAAAGTGGCTCTGATACCAATTTGTAAGGATTCCCCTTACTTTCTGGAATTCAATTACCAAAAGAAACAGTGCTCAACCAATTCGAGAGGGTTGAGTCTCTCCTACAAGCTTCTATCTAAGCCAAAAACTCAGGAATTCGACAAAAACCTCCTCTCCTTCCCAGGGCAAAGTAATACCCTCACAGTTCTCTCTCTCTCTCTCCCCAAACGGGTCCCCCACTCCTCTGCCACCAACGCAGCACTAACCCACTATCCCACTACCGAAATAACGAACTTACAGTGTTTTTCCCATTGTGCCCCTCCTTTGATAACATTTCACTATCGGGGGCCTCACAGCTTCCTAAAGAGCCAAATGACTTATGACTTATGGAACAAGGTAATGTAAGCATTTGAGAGAAAGGGGATCTAGGGTTGTTTGCAAAAGAGAGGAAAGTATTCCAAGACCAGTAGGGCTCTTAGAGCAACTTATCAAACTAAAACCTAGTAGAATCAGTACTTTTGAACTGAATCTCAGAACAAAGGTTGAAGAGAACATCCATTTGTCAAATGGAAATCAAGGTTTCTCGAGCTACTGTAATTTCAATTTTTAGGAAAGGAACCATGACCCACTAATTCATATCTGCTTAAAAATAACCTTCTTCCAGAAAATGTCATCATCCTCTTTGTAGAATTGTCAAATCCACTTGGTTAAAAGATCTCATAATTAACTCTGGAGATTAGGTTCTTTTAACTCCCAGCTAAGTAACCTTCTTCTTGGCTCTTTTTGGGAAGTCACCAGTTTTACATCCATACCATCCAACAATGAAGCAAGAGCATCTCATCAAGTCTTCATTAGAAAGAATCACCTGAACTTGAGAGGTTGAAGGACGGAAAGTTTGCTCTAAACAAGTCGGTTTCAAAAGAGATGAATCACTTGATACACCAACAACAACAATGTACAAGGGATCAAGTCGACCTTAAGTAACTTTTTCCCTTCACTTGATGTTCTTTCTCGGCAGATTTTCGTAACTACAAAGCTTATGCATATTTTAGCCAATTGAGTGTCCTTTTTGTAACTCACTGGTCTCCTGGACTGGGGGTATCCCATCTCCCCTTTTTTGTATTAGTATGTGTTTCTCAGTTTCAAACTCCCTACCTGAAACAAGCGACCCAACTCAAATAAAACTGCTCTTCCCAACTAGAATTCAAAGATTCAATGCATACACACAGCAATATCAAATGAAAAACATTATCAGAAGAAAATGAAAGCAACCAGTACCACAAAAATTCAAGGAAAATACCTGTTTTAAGTCATTCCCAACATCAGGAAATTCCTTCAGAAGCTCGCGTACAACCACTTCTGGCTCAATAATCCTCACCTTCCGTCTCTCAAACTCGCTGTCACTAGAATCCCCTGAACCTGAGGACTCGTCATCACTTTCAGATACATAATCATCCCTCTTTCTCTTGCCCTCTCTTCTCACTTTCTCCTTTCTCCTCTTTCTATCTCTCTCCCTATTCCTATCTTTTCTTTTCCTCTCCCTATCCCTAATCCTCGACTCTCGCTTCTTTTCCTTCTCCCTCCTTGAACTGCCACTGCGGCGATGGCGGCGCGACCGCATAGATGAGCTGTCCGAGTCATCAGAGGAGGACGGTGACGATGAAGAAGGCTCTGAATCGTCAGTACGCTTCTTCTTTCTCCCACTGCCCATTTAAAATTTGCAGAGATTTCGTTGGACGGCGAAATTAAGAAACTATCCCAAAAATCACTGATGTACGACGAGAGTAGCGCGCCGC
Organism: Trichosanthes cucumerina; assembly: GCA_036507285.1. Lineage (NCBI taxonomy): Eukaryota > Viridiplantae > Streptophyta > Magnoliopsida > Cucurbitales > Cucurbitaceae > Trichosanthes > Trichosanthes cucumerina. The sequence continues at coordinate 75,614,758 of CM071835.1, read as the reverse complement.
TGTGGAGTAAGGACAGGCCACCAAAGACGTCCTAGAACTTGTTCCGCCTGCGCCGTCTAGGAGAGCTTGCCTTCGATAGGAGTCGGGTAGCCGGTGAGTATGTAACGTCGCCGGCGGGTTCTGATTGCGTGGATCGTCAATCGAACGCCGCCGTTGGTGATCGTCGAAGCAGTCGCCGGAAAAGGGGAAGCAGATCAGTTCGTCGATCTAAGGTGGAGGGGCTGCTATGCGAAGAGGAAGGCGATCGGAAAACCTTTTATCACTGCTCCTCCCTAAATTATAAATTTGGTTTCAATAGGATACAGACCTGTTTGGTAATCAAATTTGAAAACATAAAAATTTTCGGATGTGTGTTTAGTAGATGATTGAGAAATTAAATTCTAAGGTTTGAAAATCTACTCTATCATATATATTTTTTATAGATGTAAAACTAAATATTATGTTACATCTAAATCATTATTAATTAATTCGTAAATATGCTTTTTTAATAAAATTTTGTTCCATTATTATTTTATAATATCATATAATTTATAACATATTATATTATATATTTTTTAATTTAAACAAAAAAAAAGTAAATTGAGTTCCTAACATAAAATAATATATTTATTAAAGTTTTTATCTTTTTTAATATAATCCTTCATTTTAAAATTTCAAATTCAAAATTTAGATACTTTAGGTTGTTCTCAAAATTTCCACTATATTGAATTACATAATCGAAAATAATTTTCGAAAATATATATGTCAAATGCATATCTTAAAACATAGAACAAACTTCACATCACCTACCACACTGGCTCTTAGAATTTAGTGCAATCATTTTAAAATTTCATAAATAATTGTTATTGTTTGATAAAATTTTCATAAACAATTCATACGATATAAATTATTGGTTAATCAAACATAGAAACTAATTCTAACATTTATAATCACTAGATTTTTCCACACGTGTGTTGCACGTGGTTTTTCCTTTTAAATTTAAATTTAATAATATAGAATTTTAAATTATTTATGAATAATAATTATACTATTATATAATTTAATTTAACAACATAATTATGAATTACAATTTGATCCATTTTCGTATCTATTAGGTCGTTTAACTTTTAAGATGTCAAGTAGTTTTGAACTTTCAAAATTTATTAAAATTAACGAATATATTAGATATAAAATTGAATTGTGTGCGATAGGAAATTAAACTATTAAACTTTTAATTTTGTGTTCAATAGTTCATGACTTTTTTTAAAAATTGTTGAATAGGTCAATATTAATCTATTAGATATAAATTTGAAAGTTTAGTAAAAAAAATTTAAAATGATTCTCCTAAAAAACGGTTCTCAAAAAACGGTTCTTTAAGTTTAAGTTTAGGTACTAATTATACGTTTTATATTAGTGAAATGTTCAATAGTACTAATTATACAATAGTACTAATTATTAGTAAAATTGTTTCAAATATGTATTAATTATACGATTTTTTAAGTTTAGGGATCTATTATACACAAAATTTAAATTTAAAGTTCAAAAACATATTAGGGGGCGTTTGGATCGCAGAGTTGGGCTGAGTTGGGTTGAGTTGTGCAGAGTTGTTTTGTCAGTGAGTTCTGGAAATGGGTGTTTGGGGTGCAGAGTTGAGTTGAGTCAGGAAGTCAGTGTTTGGGGTGCAGAGTTGAGTTAATATGCCAGGGGTATATGGTGCAGTTTTTTGTAAAGTGAATAAGTCTGATTTTTTTGCCCTTCTTTTCTTACACTTTTTTCCTACAAATCAGAAGCAAACACATTTTCCTACAGTTTCAAAACTTCATGATGAGATCAATTACAGATTTACCATCCACTTAATCATTTGCAAGATTTATGGATATTTAGAACAACATTGAATATTGAGATCGATATCAATTTATTTTTTTGATTTAAAATTAATTTCTATCTTATGTTATTGAGAACATATTCTTCAATATGAAGGGTGTCTTGTTTCTAAGCACATATGAAGAATAACTCCATTTATTTTAATGTACTTATGAAGGAGTATAAATACTTTGCACAAAAAACTTGTGTTCATTTGATTTATATCAAATTATGCTTAGCTTATTTTGTGAAGATGTTAAGATGTTGAGAAAATGACAACATATTTCAGTGGCATGTATTACTTGCATATAATCAAAGGTAAAAAATATCAGTTCTGTGGCTTGTGTGTACAATGTTAACAAAAAAATAAGTTAGAAGCCCACAAAAAATGCAAAGTAGTAGTAGACGCAAAATATTGTTCACAAAATACACCAACAAAAGTAGCAATGTGGAATCATCCAGTCCTTCCCAGTAGACGCATGCAATATGTCCTCCTCGATTGAGGTGGAACCTGTAGAAAACAGTCAGTCTTTTGGATATCACTCACAAGCAAGTCTATCAAGGCGACACGATCATGCTCAGTCAATCCTTCTATCTGATACAAGAGATCGACTACTTCCTTCCTTCGTGCAGCCTCCAACTCATACTTCTCCTTCTCGCCGGGATAGAAGTTTTTGCATGTGATTGGTTTGCATATCCATTCTTTGTCATGCACAACATCAATTAATTCGATTTGGAAGGATGATCGTTTTCTTTTGCTCCCAATACTTCTAGAAGACATGCCGATGTATTACGATATCTTTGGTAGGTGTGTCCGCAAATCATCTTCCCTATGTCACCAATTCTGGATTCTCCATTGTTCGTTGTTCCCCCCCCATGAAGTCTTGTGATCCCAACCGAATCTCCTCCTCCATTTGCTCTGCAGTACGCTAGATGCCATTTCCATTGGGGTCTCTGCACCCATTCCTGTAGCTCTATCCTTTCCAAAGACATAGGCGAGGTCATCATAGTGTGGAAATGGTTTATTCCTCATCCACTTTCGCATTTTGTATGGTTCTCGCATGTGGATAGATATATTACACATACCTACAATGAACAATAATAAGATTATGTTACAATATTATTATCTCACCTTAACCCATGCATCAAACACCTCCTTCTCTGCCTCTACACACTTGAACTCTTCGTTCCAGCCGAAGCCACTACATGCATTACTAAGCATCTCTGCAATAGCATGGTATTGTTTCTTGAGAGTTCTAACCTTGCAATCAATTGTGTTTTGTTCTAGGCATGAGTTTGGTAATTTCTCAGCTAGCATCTTTTGGAGATGTTGTAAATAGCCGAACTGAAGGTCCCATTATCGGATCGCCAACCACTGTGTACTAAAGAGACAAGTGACTCCACCAATCTCGCATCCTCCACCTTCGTCCATGTATGTTTAGAGCTTCGTGAAGTACCTGCCATGATGCTACGTGCATGTGTATTGCCAAATTAGGTTTACGTAACAATGAAGGCAAGTCAATTAAGGGTTGCACAGTAGAAAACATAACATATGAGCAAGAGGATCGTCATAAAATATCAACAATTGTAAGTGCATGAAAATAAGTTCTGTCTGACAAAATAAGGATTACACTCCATAAGTTCTCATGATTGTTCCCAAGTATTAAACATTTCATTTGCCAAGTCATCCCTAAATTGGGTCCATTCGTTTGAGACTTTCAATGAATTGTATATTTTCCCTTCGCTATTATTTGCTCCAGTCAGTCCTCCTCCACCTCATCCAACGGTGTGCTCGAACCCATCTCCTACATATTAGGTTGTGAATGAGACAACATCTTTGTTATAGTTCGACATTGTATTTGGACCAGGGTAAAGGACTTTCCCGCAGAATGGCCCACCTCCCCTTCAAAACTCCGAACGCTCTTTCGATCACGTTCCTTGCGTAAGAGTGCTTCATGTTGAAAAATTCTCGCGAGTTGTCGGTGCATTTCCGATCCACGCCATTACGAAAGGTGGTATCGTTCTCCTCTATAAGGAGCAAGGAATCCTCTCAGCATTAGGGTAACCAACATCACACAAATAATAGTACCCTGTATAAGATGCGACCAGTTAAATGATATTATTCTTGAGTTTTTTCATAATTCGAAAATAACATTCTTTATGGTTTACCCCTAGGAACCTTCAAACCGTTAGTACGGAGATCGCATCTCTAAGAACCCTAGAATCGAGTTGCCGACCCTTCCCATCCCGGCATGACGAATATAAATTCTCTGCAATCAGGAACAAACCCTAGTACATTTGTTGCAATTTCACCTTTTCGCGTCCTATATCGTGGTCGATCAATAGCCTTGACATTGACTTTGATATATGTACCATCTAGGGCGCCCAGACAATTCTGTTTGGGATGAAGACATGATAGCCACGTTAAACAAGTCAAATAAGCATGGTCATGTTATATCCACGCCGCGATTGATATACTTAATCTCATTTGATTACCTCAAACCATTTCCATCGCTCATCAGTGCAGTTGTTGGTGATTGGTTCTGGTTTTTTCAACAACAAGTCGTGTAGTTGTAAAACTGCGTTTAACACCGAGTTGAAGTGTCTAGAAACCGCTCTCACGGACCGGAGTAAATTGCTGCGAATCACCCGATTCTTAACATCGTGTGCCAGGATGTGCAAGAATATAGCAACCATTTCTTCGATATCAACATTCTGTGTCGGTACTAAACCACCAGTCGACTTTAGCATAGTACACAGGATGGTGAAGGTCCTTCTATCCATTCTTGTGCTTTCGCGACAACATAGGTCGTTCTCGTAAATAAGGCGAAAGAAATTCAGATGCCTAATTTGACGTCTGTCGTATGGTGATCGGTGCTCTAATCGCTGGTAATTGTTCAATAGTACCCCTAGGTTTATTAACAATTGTCTTTGAGACATGGTCATTATTGTTAAGATATTAAACAGTTCTTCGACCGTTTCCATCACAACCAAAATGATTAGTTTATCCTGAAACATAAATGTGTCTTTTATTACAAACAAGTACGCCCATCGTAGAAAACACACTATATATCATAATCCTAACATGCGTACTCCTACATACATGATGATCATTCCGATAAAAAATGTGGATACTAAAATTTTATAATGGTTACAATGTCCTACTTTGACACCCATGGTATTAATGGGAGCTACATTGCACGAGATGTCCAAGAGGAACCGTCGTAGTGGAATGCTCATTGTTCAGAATGATAAATTCGATGAAATGCATATTCTCGCTCTCTGCAGAGATGCATATGATTGGTGGATTGCTCCCTATATTCATTTACTTCTCTATGACATGCATACCATGTCTTGTAGATCCACAGGTGACGGCCAGATGAAGACCACGTAGAACTTCGCTTTACCCATATTCCTAAATTCAAACCGTATGTGGTCGATTTTTCAGGGAATCTAATTTCTACTCTACTTTTGTATAATGTTTAGAGTGTTATGGATTATAACAGGTCGACTAGAATGTTATGAGATTTTGTTCATTATGATTGAGATTGTAGAGAGTTTTATGGCAAATACTTTGGACGGTTAGGTAATAGTGGTTTTGTGTGATTTTTGTTGATTTTAGGATTTAGATTTACATGTATAAATCATTTAAATGTAAGTTTTGGATATATATGTTATACTCAATAGATTGTAGGTATATCAAAATCCCGAATTCAAAATAGTTTTGGTATATGTTTGAACCCAAATTTTATAAATAAGTGAAGGCACAATTGGAAATTATGTTAAATCAAATTGTTTGACCCAATTTTTACAAGCATAAATTATGTTAATATGACCAATATTGGAAAACAAGTATAGGTTCGCACAATTGTCCCTTCATTTTCATAAATCAATTGGACACCCAAATTTATACAAATATGGAAATTATGTTAATACACCCAAAGTCTAAATTATGTTAATGGCCAAAATGTAAATTATGTTAAATGAACAAAAGGTCATTTTTTTTAAAAAAAGCATAGTAAATTTGTAAATTGCTAAATTGGTACGTTCTAAACATTTTTAATTCAGAAAATTTTAAAATTGGTACGTTCTAAAAAAATTCTAAAATGGCAGTTTTTTATTTCTACAATAAAATGTTATTTATTTTTTATATTTATTGTTCTAGTAAATTTCTTTCTGATGATATATTTGTTGTAAACATTTGTCATTAACATATACAATTCTGATATTTATTCATAAAAGTATAAAATTAGAAACATCAACACCAATGTTAAATTACACATTCCATAATACTATTAAACCAAACTGAAGGAAAACATAGTTATGTTCCACAGAAAATCCAACATGAACATAGTCCATACTAATTTGAAATACCATACAATTGAAAAAACCACTAGTACGACTTAATTATAATCCTAAACCAACGAACCTCGAACCAAGATTGAGCAAGACGATTCGTTTGGGCCTGCAAGGAAGAACAAGACATGAAGTTAAATATCCATAATAACAATATATAATATAATCATACTCCAAACATATACACCAACTAACCTTTACAAATACTAAAAATAAGTGAAGGTATGGTCCTTTCACCTATGTACTCCTAATGTTGAGGATGTGAAACTGAATAATAACACAAAAAATGGCTTTAGGCAATGAGAAAAGTGAAGACAATGTTTTGAAATGCACATTACCTGTGAATCCGAGTATAGCACGAGTAATGAGTGAAACCTAAAACAACAACATTGCACAAGTGTGAAAGATAAAGCATATTAAAGCCGACCTCAGGGATTGATATCAACTTTCATCACGATAAACCAACGTACATTAGAACACAAACATAAAACAGAAAAGAAGATAATATGAGAACATGGAAAAGGAAAACAAATAGTACTCACAAGTGACAGTAGGAGAAGCTTGCAGTGGAGTTGTCCTCAAAGAACAAAAGCAGAGGAGGAAACATGTTTATATAAGAAGAGAAGAGGAGTGGTGGTTCGAATTGGAAAGTGAGAGAAATAAATTGCATTTAAACCAATTAATAAGATGGTTGAAACAATGAAGAAACCAATTACTCAATAAGGCAATAGGTGACTGATTAGCTAAAAAGGTGCAATCAACCAAAGATAGATCTGAAAAATAAAATAAGAGGGTTGAAAAGAGTGAACAACTCTCGGGTAGTTGAGGTTATATAAGATGATAATTAATGAGTGAATAAAAATATAGTATTTATTTATTAAACGTATTAGTTAATGCACGAACAAAATTTGGATTACTAAAAATCCATTGTGAGAGAACTAAACCTGATTGAGGTCGAAATAGAGTAGAAACAGAGGAGCAACCTGGAAGAGCAAATGCAGAAGATGTAGATCAATGATGACAAAAACAGAGGATCAACGATCTTGCAAATACACATTGTACAAAACAAACAAAAATTCGGATGGCAAACACACATTGTGCGAAATATTAAGATCAATGATGACAAACAGGAGGATCAACGATCTTGCAGAGATAACCATCACAAATATTAAAATTAATGTGAAACTTCATCTAAATTTTATGGCAAACACACATTGTACAGAACAAACAAAAAAGTAAGGAAGTTAAGAAAAGTTCATCGTCAAACTTCAACGAAATCAAACACTCATCATTGGCCTGCAGATAGGGATGAAGACAAACACGAGTGTGTACAACAACAATGACCCTCCCCCCACCAAGCTCCAAAACCTCTCACCATGTCCCTGCTAACGTTGTTTCCCTATTTGGCTAGACATGCGTTCAATCACACTAGCCAAATCACGATAGAGATGGGTATGAAAGAAAGGATACCATGGAAACAAAGGGGCGGCATGAGGCGTTAAAGCGGCGAGGGTGAGTTTTTGCACTTAGGAAGTTGAGATTAGGGTTCGGAAAATGAGAATCGGGGGTAGCCTCACGGATTAGTCGATTTCCAACCCAATTTGGAGATTTTTTTGAAAAATACCATAAAACGAGACGATTCATAGGTAAAAGAAGGCAAATTTAGTTGCATGGTTGGTTAGACAGTAGATCCGTAAAGAAAAGTCGACGGTTTCGGTCCAAGAGTGTCGATTGGAAGACAAAAATCAAAAAAATAAGAAGAAGATACATACCGTGTCGATGTATGTAAGAAAACCAAAACCCTAACCTCAACTCCATTGAAAGACGACCACAGTAGGGAAGATGGAGACGAAGCAGAGAAGATCGATCTGCGAGAGGAAAGAGAGAACCCATGGAAGATGAAGAGGAAGACGTTTCGTCTCCTCACTCATAATGAGAGAGAGAAGAAAATTAATGCCCTGACACAGAGAGAAGAATTATCGGCGCGTGGAGACACTTTCACTTGGGTAAAATTACCCCCTTTTATTATAATTGGTGGGCCAAACGGGGAGTTGGGTTAAAACCCCAACTCAACCCAACCCAACTCCCCCAAACAAACAGCCCCCTTAAAGACTTTTTAAAATTTAAGGACCTATTTAATACAAACCTAAAAAATGAGGGAAGGAACTTATAATTTAGCACTATTTTCAAATCCGAGCGAAAACTATTAATATATAACTATAAAAAAACTACTAAATAAATAATTTACCTAATTTATTAAAATTATTAATTGATATTATTGAAGGTTAACTATAAATTATCATTATTTTAATTTTTTTTTATATTGACTTAAAGATTCTACATATCTATACTCAATTTTAATAGAATATATTAAATAAGGATTCATTTTGTACCTATAATATATAATACACTTTAAATCAATCGCATAAGGTAGGAAAAAAAATTATCTCATAAATTTCTTAATATAATATAGTTAATGTGACGACCACCATCACAGGTACTATTATTTATTTTATTTAACGCTCTTAACCGCTGTGTTTAGTTGGATTAGTGATTTTAATCAAGCTCGGCGAGAGTGAGGCCTTAATTTTGTTTAGTTTAAGTAAATTGTTCCTTTTGAGATGAGATTATTTATGAAATTAAGGGAATAGGAAATTGCAAGGGCACTTTGGTTATTAATCACTAAATGAGGGGTACATAGGACTTTTGATTATTGGCCTAATGTTTGTAGTATTTAAGCTCCTTATAGTTCAAATTAAAGAAAAAAAAAACCCTAACCCTAAACCTCTTGGAGGCAAAAACCCTAACCCTAAGCATTCTCTTCTTCCTCCACCACTTAACCTAGCCGACCACCTCTTCCTTGTGCGTGTGCCCTAGACGACAGCCACCCTTCACACTGATCCTACCGCCGGCAACTCCACAAAAGAAAGCTTGGTCGTTACAACCTTTCACGCCGGCAAGCCTAAGTTGAAGACTGTGCAGCAGCTCCCGCCGGCAGATCAACGACCGAGTCTCGATCGTTCCAGCCGCTCACGCTCGGAGCTGCACGCCGCCGTCCCAAACCGCCAGCCATTCAGCCGCCGCTCGTGCCCGCCTCACCGAAGATATCTCAGCCGCTCACGCACGCCAGCCGTTGTTGAGGTCACTTCGTGGAAGCCGCTCGCCACGAACACCTGCAGGCCGAATCCACGAAACGAAACCACGAACTCCGGTCTTCAGCCGATCGCGCCTGCAGCCACGTGAACTTCGGCAGCGAGCGTGAATTTCCGCCGAGGAGAATTGCAGAGCCGAACCCTCCGTCTCAGCGCTGCGGCGAAGCTCCAGTAGTCAAGACGATCCGCGAGTACTGCGCAGCAGAGACCTCGCGGACTTCACGCACGCCGCCCCACCGCGTTTTCACCGCCTAGGTTTCTGAAATGGTGAGTGTTCGGGTTGAGTTTCGATTCCGATGAAAATTATTCGTGATCTATTATGTATCTAAACGTCTAACTGAGAGTGTAAAACTAGGGTTTCGAACACGATTGGCAGGAACGGACTGAATTTCAGGATCAAGACTTCCAAGTTTTGGAGCAAACGAATCCACGTTCGGATTATTATTCGGAGTCGAGGTAATTGGTGCAAAGTGAGAATTATAGACGTTTTCGCACTTAGATTCCTTATATTGAATGAACCGTGTAGTAGGATAACGGATAGAAGGATTCTTGATTGACAGGATATTTGGAAAGGACCGTTAAGTTAAGAATTGGAAGGAAAAAGTGAGATCAAAGCTCGAGGTAAGGGACCTTGTGCCGAACTTTTATTTGGGGATTGAAGAAAATGATTTTCATGATTTCATGCGAAATTAGTTTATATTTCTCATATGACAATATACAGATATTTTCGTGAGAATACTTAATATTTTATGTGCAAATATTTCATTGCTTCATGTGGAAATAAACTAGTATTTTATGTGAGAATATTATTGTATTCTATGTAAGAGTACTCAAAAGATTTCATGTGAGAATATGATGATGAATTGGTATGAGAATATTTCATGATTTCCTACAAAAGTATGATCTTCAAACCGTCATGAGAAAAGTATGATTTGCATATTGACAATGATGTTTGTGACATGTACAATCGTTATTATGTGAATGATGGGACCTCATGCATGTTATGTATGTCATGAATTGAATTAATGAAAAGTGTGGACATTGGTCTCCTGAGATCAGTATGTGCATGGTCAAACATGCAATAGAGACCCTATGGGTCAAATTACAGGGGTCTGTGAGGGACTCAAATTATTACAGGGGTCTGTGAGGGACTCAAAATGAAATGACTCAGGATGACCAATCAGCCACACAAATAAAAAAAGGAAGTCATGGATTAAAGACTGACACAATATGAGAAAGTTTTAGGTCCCGTATATGTACATTTCGAACAAGTTTAAAAGTCATGATTGTATGTGTATGCATATCCCAAACCTCGGTGGCGAGGTCACTTACTGGTATTGTTTTGCAATACTCACCCTTTCTTCTAAAAATGTTTTTCGTAAGGCCAAGGCGGGGCGTGCGGGCGAGTGACTGGAGGCGCGTTGCTAGAACCATGGGAATGACATGTTTTTCCGCATATTCCTTTTATAACTGATGTTGTCTCTTTATGTTTTATTTGGAGTTTAAATTTACTTACAGTTTTAATAGGCCATGTTAAATTGATACTTTTATCTGTTTTAAATGATTTGATTTGGGATCCCTGAAAACAATTTATGTTGGTTGGAAGTTTTTCTTTTAAAATCTTTTATCTCTTGGCCTATAAATGCATGCATGTGTAGTAATGTCCCTAGGAGTTGGTCATAGAAAAGTAGGGGCGTTACAGTTAATCTTTACATCGAAATTTAATACACAATATTTTCTTCAAAAAAAAAAAACAATACATTAGTAGTAGTTTAGAGAGTTATTAAAAGTTTGCGATAAATCTTTTTCATATATATATATATATACTATTTTATATATAATATATAAGTTTTATATATTTAAATTTTTTTAGATTTATTGTGAGAGAGATTTACAATATACTAAAAAAATTAGTGCATAAAAAAGACTATGAAAGAGTTTTAATGCCAATTAAGTAACGTTGGAGCATGACATCTTCTTTCTTAGGAAAGAAACATATTTAAAAAAAAAAATCAAAACCTCATATTTTTAGAGAAATAAGATTACTCATATAAGGCAAACAATTTACCACATGTATGCAGTTTTCTAAAAAAGAAAATACAAACCCCCATAAAATCATCTATTTAAGATGAAGAAAACTAATGACATCGAATTGTATCCAATAAAAAATTGGTGTTAAGTTTTAGATCCAAAGAAAATGCAAGAATAGTAAAAAAAAGAGTTAGGAAGTATCGGACGGAAGAAAAGAGAATTTATACTTAAAAAATACAACTAAATTGGCGACAGTTTTTTTTGGGCGTTAAGTGACGGTGTGAAATGGATCATTTGAGAAATTTAAGTAAAAGAATTTGCAATCAATTTGATAAATTTAACGTTTGTTTCTTTTTATTGGTGTGTTAATTTTTATTTTTTATTTATTCTTTTAAAAAATAAAATTGAACGTACTCAACACAAAAAATAATAATAATAATAATAAAATTCAACCATTACAGTTAGCTTGGTAAATGAGAAGTCGGATTTTTTGGCACAAAATTGATTCAACTTTTCATACTTAGGTCGATTTAAATTTATGTTCTTTGTTGATTTTTTGAAGAGAGAGTTAAATTTAATAAAAGAATTAGTTGGAGAGAAAAGTGAGATTTTAAAGAGGTGGGAGGAGAGTAATTCAATAGTTAAAAAAATAATATTTTGGAAATGTACCGAAATTAAATAAGTAAATAAGAGGGGCATCTATGGAATTATACAATAAGAGCTTGGACAAAATGGTCCAAAAATTATTCTCCCCTCTAGTGCCTTTTTAAAATAATAAGTGTTCACACGAGATTTCAACCAACGAATGGAAACGAGACACGTGTAAATGAATTTCGTATTTGTATTGATTGCAGGTGTTGTGAGTACAATCTCTAGTGTTTGATCCTCTGATTCTCTCTCCTACTTGTATGTTGTGATCGAGGGCTGAAACAGCTTGTTCTCAATGTTGGAAACTTCAATGGATTCGTGACGTGTTCTTGACGATCTCCGTGAAGTGTTCTTCGTTCAGGAAGTGTTTGATCTTCAAGAGCTTCTGGAGATTTCACAACTTTGTTTCTAAATTATCTCTAAGCTTTTTCAGTTCTAAACCTTGAAAATGAAGGAGGATGATCTCTGTTTATAGTGTTTCTCTAGGTCTCCTGATGGGCTTGGGCCTGCTGGACTGGGCCAAGTTGATGTTGGGCCAATCTTTTGGGTTGAGCCTGTTTGACTTTGGGTAAGTCATCTCGACTGAGCTTGTTTGACTTTGGACCAGTCTTCTGGACTGGGCTAGGTTGATTTGGTCGTTCGCTGGGCTTGTACTTGGCTAATTTGGGTCTTCAATTTGGGTAGAGCCTAATGTGTACCTGAATTTTGCCATAATTTAATTTAGGGATCCTTGAAATTTAAATAATCCCTTATTCACTATGTAACACCCCGTAATTTGAAAACTTCCTACTCGGGGCGTTACTTCCAAGTTGTACTGTTCGCCCCGAAAATTCGGCAGCATAACGGCGCAACCTGGACAAACCCAAAATTTTAAAGACCTGAATCTGAACTAAAGCACTTAAAAAAATGCTCACAAGGGTACCCGACCTCCTCCAAACTACACAGAAATCAACAGGTTGGGCTCAGGTCCCTCGGAGTTCTCAGATAACATGCAACAACAACACATGCTTAAACACGAATGAAAACATAACAGAACATACTTCAATTCGACGAATTAAGAACGAGACAGGCAAGTTCAAAACATGAGCTCAACGGAAACAAAGTGCAATAGGGGAAAAGAAATCAAAACAACTTCTAAAAGATAACTCCTAACTAGATCCTACAAGCCTTCCATAGCCTCGCAGGAGTCTCGTCAAAGGTGGTCATCTCACTGGTTTGCCTTACCTGCACAAAAGACGAAATAAAGAAGGGATGAGTATAGAAATACTCAGTAAGCAACCCACTTCGTCCAAGAAATAAAGAACAAAAGGAACAACCTTAGACTTAGCTAAACACGACACCTAGCCCGCCAAACAACCTCAACAAGCATCCTGGTCCTATTTCTTACTCAGGTTTCTTAGTTCTGTCCTACCCTTAGCTTCTGGACTAGGTTGGCAGCATCTGGCCACAAGACTCATTCCCGGGCCTGCACTAGGGCGAAAGACTCTATCCAACCCCTTTGACTCTAAGGATCATACCCCGAGCCGCACAACTGGATAGGGGCGGACCTCCACATCCCACAAAGCATCAAAGGCGGCAATACCGCGCACAATCGACCACGGGCTCATTCTCGGGCCTGTACTAGGGCGAAGGACTCTATCCAACCCCTCTAACTCCAAGGATCATTCCCCGGGTCGCACAACTTGATGAAGGGCGGACCATCACATCCCATAACATCATCGTCATCTCGCCAACCTCGAGTCTCAGCCTACTAAGGGTTACACAGAGACTTGGGCCTACACTAGGGCTAGTTGTGTTAACTACAATCCTAAGGCTCAACGACACTTCCCGAGTTACTTCAGACTAAGCACGAGACTACCAAGCTCGGGACAAACAGTCATAGCGCATTAATACATTTAGGAACTTAGCACATTACTAGTTATAATCACATAGGACCAACAGACAAATCAGAATGAACTAACGAGTTCGAGTTTCAGCACAGATAAACATCAACATCAACAATGAACTTGATTCAGGCACAACGCGACATCAAATCCTAACATGCTACTACCAGAACATTACTGACTAAGGTACGCTACCAGATTCTAAGGCATTCAATTCAAGACAGTACGACATGCAACGGTGCCCCTAAACCCTACACTTAGGGGTAGTTTAGTCCAACGACTACTTATTGGAAATCCGACCACGACGAGCAAAATGAGGGACGCGTCGTGAGCTCCAAGGTACTTCTACTTCCAATTGGTCCCTAACGAATAACGTACACAAAAATTAGTAATCTGAAACATAACCGAGGTCTAAAAACTTACGAGGCTCAAAACTCACCCAACGAAGATCCGAAACGAGCAAAGGAACGGACCAAGGCGACTGCACGGAAGGAGGTAGTCACCGGCCCTACAGGTGGCGGCGCGTGGACCGGCGGCGGGCGGCAACGACAGCGCGTGAGTAGCATATCTGGAATCCTCGCGACCCGATCTACCCAGAACCAGTATCTGTTCCTTGAAAACCGACCGGAATGAGCTCGAACCGGTTGAACCAATTGATGGGTTTCACGGATTGAGGCTTCACGCCTCACAATGGCGGCACGGCTCGAGCGGCGGAGCTGAACGGCAGGGCAGTCACTGGGTTGCACGACTGTTCGTGGCGGCGAGCGGTCATCGGCTTCGTCACCGGTTCCGATCGGAGGAGACAGAGAGAGAAAAACAAAAGCGCGTCGAGAGAGAGAGGAGGGGAGAGGGAAAAAAAGAAGAGAGGAGAGAAGGCGTGGGCGTGCCGCCGCTGCAAGGCGAGAAGAGGGTGGAAGGCGAAGCCCTCCCCGATTTTCGTTTCTGATATTTTTTTATTATTTTTTTAACAGGAAAGGACCGACTGTTACAGTCTACCCACCTTAGGAACTTTCGTCCTCGAAAGTAGCTAGCTCTTGAACAGCTCTGGATAGCTTGCTCGCATCTCCTCCTCGCGTTCCCAAGTGGCTTCCTTGAGATGATGGTTATGCCAAAGGACCTTCACAAAACTGATTTCCCTGTTCCTCAGGACTTTGCTATCACGAGCAAGAATTTGCACAGGCTTTTCCTCATAACTCAGATCCTTGTCTAACTTCAACGGCTCAAAGTCGACAACGTGCAAGGCATCTGGCACATACGCTCGCAGCATAGACACATGGAACACGTTATGGACCGACGCAAGGGATGGCGGTAGGGCCAACCGATAAGCCCCTGATCCAATGCGCTCCAGGATCTCGAAAGGACCAACAAACCTCGGGCTTAGCTTTCCTTTCTTACCGAACCTCAAAACACCCCTCATAGGTGCAACTTTCAAGAACACAAGGTCTCCAACAGCAAACTCCAACTCTCGGCGCTTTGATATCGATAACTCTTCTCGCGCTACTCGTGTGTCGTTAACATCTTTGCCCTAATCTTCTGTATGGCCTCATTTGTCACTTGGACCAACTCGGGTCCCAACAATTTTCGTTCACTAACCTCTCCCCAACACACTGGGGTCCTGCACCTTCTCCCATAGAGAGCTTCGAAAGGGGCCATACCAATAGTCGTCTGATAACTATTGTTATAAGCAAACTCCATCAGGTGAAGGTGTGAGTCCCAACTACCTGTGAAGTCTAACGCACAAGCCTAAAGCATATCCTCCAGAATCTGATTCACCCTTTCCGTCCAGCCATCGGTGCAGGGGGTGAAACGTTGTACTAAAGTTACTTTGTGCCCCTAGGGCTCTCTGAAAACTCACCCGAAGTTCGAGGTGAACCGTGGGTCTCTCATCGGACACACGATCTTCACTTTGGGACTCCGTGCAACCTTACTATCTCTTCCATAAACAAATGTGCCAACTTCTCAACTGTATAGGTTGGCTTACCAAGCAGAAAGTGAGCGGACTTGGTTAGTCTATCCACAATCACCCAGATCACTGTGAATCCCTTCGTTGTCCGGGGCAATCCCGAAATAAAGTCCATGAAGATCTCTTCCCACTTCCACCGAGGTACCTCCAACGGTTTGCAACAACCTGCATTGGTTTCGTCTCTGCTTTAACTTGTTGGCACACTAAACACTGTGACAAACTCGCCACATCTCTTTTCATTCCACGCCACTAGTAGAATGATTTCAAGTCATGGTACATCTTAGTGCTTCCTGGATGCACTGAAAATGGAGAGTTATGAGCATCAACCAAAATCTCCTCATTGAGACCAGTCTCAGCAGAACACACAATTGTCCCCTGAAAAATACTCCACCGTCTGCTATCACAGAGAACTCACTTTCCTCGCCACTTCTTGCCTGACGCCAACAGTCCTGCAGACTTGAGTCTCCCTGCTGAGCCTCAATAACTCGCTGCCTCAAGGTCGACCGCATCGACAGAAAACGGGTTCACCAGGTGTGCTGACTTTGACTCACCACAACTGCTATCTCTGCACGTTCCATCTCTGAACGCAAAGGGACTTGTCTCGTGACCAGGGCTGAGGTGTGAGGCACCTTTCTGCTAAGGGCATCAACGATAACATTCGCTTTGCCTGAATGGTACAATATCTCAACCTCATAGTCTTTTACTAACTCCAACCATCTGCGTTGTCTCATATTCAACTCCTTCTGGGTAAAAAGATACTTGAGGCTTTTGTGGTCCGTGTACATCTGAATCTTTTCCCCATACAAGTAGTGTCGCCATATCTTCAGAGCGAAGACCACGACAGCCAACTCCAAGTCATGGGTCGGGTAATTCCGTTCATAATCCTTCAACTGACGAGAGTCATAGGCGATCACCTTTCCATTCTGCATCAACACACAACCCAAACCTTTCTTAGAGGCATCACTGTAGACCACAAAACTTCTTGAGCCATCAGGTACTGCAAGCACATGTGCAGAGACTAGCCTATGCTTGAGGTCCTGAAAACTCGCTTCACAAGCTTCACACCACACGAACGGATTTCCCTTCCGGGTTAACTGAGTCAAGGGTGTGGCTATCTTGGAGAAATCTTTGACAAACCTCCTGTAGTAGCCTACCAAACCCAAAAAGCTTCGCACTCTAGAGACGGTCTTAGGGCAAGGCCAATCTATCACTGCCTCAATCTTGGCGGAGTCCATTGTTACACCTTCTTTAGACACCACGTGTCTTAGAAAGGCTACTCGCTGCAACCAAAACTCACACTTGGAGAACTTTGCATACAACTGGTTGGTTCTAAAAGCTGTCAACACTTCCTTCAAATGTACCTCATGCTCCTTCTCTAACTTGGAGTACACCAAAATATTGTCGATGAAGACGATCACAAAGGTGTCTAAGAACTCCTTGAATACCCTGTTCATTAGCTCCATAAATGATGCTGGGGCATTCGTCAAGCAAGAGGACATCACCGTGAACTCATAATGGTCGTACCTAGACCTGAAGGTAGTCTTCGGAATGTCCTCATCCTTGATTCTCAGCTGATGGTACCCTGACCGCAGGTCTATTTTAGAAAACACTGTCGCTCCTTACAGTTGGTCAAACAAATCATCGATCCTCGGTAGAGGGTATTTGTTCTTCACTGTTACCTTGTTCAGCTCTCGGTAGTCAATGCATAACAGCATCGACCCATCTTTCTTTTTCACAAACAACACCGGGGCACCCCAAGGTGAAACACTAGGACGGATGAACCCTTTATCCAGGAGTTCTTGCAGCTGAGTCTTAAGCTCCTTCAATTATGTTGGCGCCATTCGATAGGGAGCTTTAGACAACGGAGTTGTCCCGGGCTCCAGCTTAATACTGAAGTCTACCTCACGGACCGGGGGTAGACCAGGCAACTCTTTAGGGAATACATCTGCAAACTCTCGAACAACAGGAACCGAACTCAACTCTGGTCCCTTGTTTCTTGTATCAGCAACACTAGCCAAGAGGGCCCAAACCCCTTCACTTATCAACTTCTTTGCCTTGAGAAATTTGAATCATCTTGAAATCTCTCCGCCTCAATTCCTTGAACTTGAAATCGGACTCTGCTGAGGTCAAACACCACCTCTCTCGCAAATGACGATCGATGTTGGCATGGTTCGCAGACAACCAATCCATGCCTAGGATTACATCGAAGTCGCTCATATCCAGCACAACCAACGTTACATCTAACACGCGACCTGTTACCACTACTTGACCAGATTTAACTTTTTCCCGAGCTACTAACTCTCTACCCACCGAGGTAGCTACAGCCAGGTCAACATCTAAAGGCTCTACTTCTAACTGTTGCGATTTTTGTCCTAATCTCGTGTTTGTAATATATTGTTTGAAATTAATAAGAGTTATTCATTTCATCACTTTGTGTCTCGCAATATTTATAAACTTTTCCAATAAACTAAGCTCCAGGGTCATTGAATTTATGAGAGAACTAGAACTTGAACGGTGTGTAGTGGACACAAAGGGAGGATCACGTTCGAGTTAATGACCCGAATGGTCTACAGTATATGGATAGGGTTGGAGACCTAATCCACGGATACACATCGTGGATGCGATCCGCTTTGTATTAGATACAAACGAGGTGATCCGACTTCGTTCATGTGGTTGACATGCGAGTGGGGCATCCTGCAATGAGATTGTACAAGACCGGACCGTGAGTTATTAGACCTCACGATGTAACACCGCTGATGATGAGACTAATAATATCGTAGATGACCATTAGTGACTCAACTTGAATCCTGAGCGTGTTACGGACTCCTGTCTGCGAGGGTCTGTCCTTTGACTAGCACGGGTGAGGGTGGTGAGTTACTCGCCCAATATGCCTATCTTCTCGGGGACGAGACCAAGTAGGGGCCGGGAACTTAACTACGCGAGATGGAATTCACTGCGTTCTCGCCTTGGGAAACTAGAAGGGTTGTTCCCTTAAGTGTTGTCTCTGTGGGCTTGGACAACGGGCACCCACCTTCTCACCGCCCGAGAAGGTCGTTGTGTATGGTTGGACCATCACAATATGTTGTTCATTAGAGGAGCGGTGGGGACTTAAGGAATAAGAAGTAGACACGGGGTAAAACGGTAATTTGACCCACCGTGTCTCTGAACAACTGTGAAAGGGTCGACTCATGGGCATTGGTTATATCGGTGGACACGTAATATTCTCAGAGCGACGGAGTGCAACTACGGGCTATAGTGGAGTGTTACCGTAGCTAATGAATGTTGGTTAACCGGGTCAAAGAGTTTGATAGGTTAATCTCGGATCATTGGAGCTCGTCACTGTAGGTCCATTAGGTCCCTCGGTTGGCTCAATCAAGGTTAAAAGAAGGGTTAATGTTTTGGTATGAAATTGAAGTGTTCAATTTCACTTTAAGGGCATTTATGTCATTTATATGAGATATGAATGATATAATATATAGTTTAATGTGAATGAGATTCATAATAAACTATAGGTTAGCCTAATTGTTGAATTAGGGCTAATTGGAGAATTTAATTGAGAGAAATTAAATTGGACGTGATTCAATTGAATTAATCCACAATTATTGCAAATGAGATTTGCAATATGAGATATGAGATATCTTATATTATGTGGTTATGCAAATGAGATTTGCATAACCTATGGTTAATATTAAAGTGGTAATAATGTGGAGATTTTAACTCCATCAATTCCACTATATAATCCCTTCTTGCAAGAAGGAATGTGGGCATTCTCTCATTTTTTAGAATTTCATCAAAAGAGAAGAAGAAAGTTCTCTCTACTTTCTCTCTATTCTCCTCCCTCTCCAAAACACTAAAGTTCCCACAAACTTTCCTTTTTCCAAAGGAAGAACAACTGAGACTCCAAGTGGTGGTGTTCGGATTCCGTTCGTGGGAAGCATTCGTTAAGATCGAGAAGCACGAAGAGTTCGTGATCCGAGGAAGAAATTCTTGAAGTTTGTCTACAACAAGTAAGTAAACTTCTTCTTGCTGTAAATTTCTTCCTTTTCCAGCATGTTTAGCCTAGATCTTTTTGTTAGATCATTTTAACAAAACCGAGTAGCGTAATGATACCATGACGATTCGATCGTCTTCCGCTGCGCATGAATTCTCATTCCCTTCAATTGGTATCAGAGCCATTTCGATGGTTCTTCATTATGCACTGTTTTTGTTAAAATAGGTGGGTAAATTGCCTTAAATTTCATGAGATGAATGATGGTTTGCCTAAATGGATGTTTCGATTTTTGGCATTTTAGATTTATTTTCTGTTTGATGAGATAAAATGTAAAGGGCCCGTATTTTTGAGAATTTTAGAAAATAAATCGAGTCTGTAAGTCCGGGTCGTTCGTGGCAAGAGTTGCTGTGAAGAAATCGGAGCGAAAACTGGCAGAAATCGATGAAGAACAGCAAAGTTGTTTGTTGTTCTGTCGATGTCGTTGAGACGCGCCCTTGGCGCCTCAACGCTATCCTCATGCGACGGAGGCCTGCGCAGCGGAGTTAGCGTTACGGTAACGCCGGCGGCGTTGAGAACGCCGGTCGACGCCGAGGCGACAGCGTTACAGTAACGCCGCACGCGCGTTGAGGAGCGATTCTTTGGAGGCGATTTAGCAAAACGTGGGCTCATTGTGTAATGGGGCAGTTTATTTTACGTAATTTTTTTATTTTATTATTTTTAAAATGTAATTATTTTATGTATTTAATTATTTCATTAAATAATGTTAATATAAGTGTTATATTAATGTTATTTAATTAAATAATTGCCCCTAGGTGCCAAAAACTGGTCCATTTTTGTTGTTTAATTATTTTATGCATGAGATGTATATTTTAATTAATTTCTATGTGCATAATGTATGTCATATAGATTTAAAATCTCACGTTAGGTTAAACATTTCATGCATCATTTATATTATAAGAGTTATAATATATAGTTTGCATGATAGGTTATATTATAAGAGTTATAATATAATTAAAATGCATGTTTAATTTAATTAATATAAGTGTTATATTTTTTAAATTAAAGTATGCTCATGCATTTATATTCATGTGATGAATTATATTATGTTATAGTATATAGTTATTCATGTGATGAATGATCAAACACTATAACATAGAAATGCATGCAACCTAAGTTAATTATTAGTTTTAAAGAGTTTAGAACTTGAATAATTAGACTTAGGTTTTCTTTTTTCTAATGAGATTAGAAATTAGGAAATCAAAGTTTAATCTATGAATGGAGACTGATTAGTAACTCTGTCTAAGGATGGTTTTGTCTAAGGCTGGGTATTTAAGTTGACGCTATGAACACCCCTACACGAAACCGACCTGGAGTGAATTCGGTCAGAGATTCTTAGATTATACTTATCGTGAGTGCCGCTAATTAAAAGTGTTTTTATTAACTCACATAGACCTAAGTTATAATGTGATTATAGACTTAGGTTAATACCATATAAGAGTTATATTGGTAGACTTAGGTAAATTTTAGTCGGTTTATCTAGGTCAATCCTTATTAAAATTAAAGTGTTGAGTGGGAGGAAATAAAGTGTATGAGATACATTTGAATTTCTAACCACAAATCTCCGTTAAGTCCGCATCGTGAGATATATACTCGGCCTCGTGGCGCAAATGGGAGCGTCCCCCTTCGGGTGACATTTGTATAGGTCAATATCATCGTGGATGGAGAGAGTACTTATAGTGAGTGGGAGCGAGACTTGTGAAAACGAGACCCACGGTCTCTTCTTTCGATTCACACCGTGAGACGCCTATGATCCGCTGTTAGTTTGGCTTTGACTGCACAATCCTTCGGAGGGCTCGATCATGGGAGTCGCTGCACCGTGAATTCCCGAAAGGGATACTGCTTTCTGGTTGGTTTTCCTTCTTGGTTCACCCCTTCTGGTGGCTATTGTTTGACGGGATGCTTGGAAACTTAAAGATTGAGGGTGACACTCACAGAATTCGTTAAGTGTTAATGAATTCGACCGAACAATGGTAATTGGACGCCTAATGGAATAAGAGTTATTTTGGGATTAGGGTCTGATCGAGAAAGTCTCGTTCTAGAGGAGGAGTATTTTGTTCACCCTTCGGTGGCGGTCATTCTAAACCTTTAGGGTATCATTGCAAAATTTTGAATGACCTAGGGATCATGAAATAATTTTGCTAAAACATGATTGGTTTTTTTTAAAGTTTTTTGTGAGACTAATACAAAGTTTTTTCTGATTTTTCAGCTAAAATTGTCTAGCGCAATAATAGCACTACTCGCGTCCGATAAGTTAGTGGGAGATAATTACCAAAGTTTGAAAAATAACATTAACACGATTTTGGTAACTGACGACATAAAGTTCGTGTTGTCTGAGGA
Source organism: Trichosanthes cucumerina (assembly GCA_036507285.1). Lineage (NCBI taxonomy): Eukaryota > Viridiplantae > Streptophyta > Magnoliopsida > Cucurbitales > Cucurbitaceae > Trichosanthes > Trichosanthes cucumerina. The sequence continues at coordinate 75,592,495 of CM071835.1, read as the reverse complement.
GTGTCCTCAGATGCCGGGCTCGACAGCGTCGCGAAGTGTTCCCGATGCTTGATCAGGGCCAACGAAAAGGCCAAGGTCTACATATATGCCAGCATGTCTGATGTCTTGGCAAAGAAGCATGAGTTGGTGGTCTCCGCCAAGGAGATCATGGAGTCCTTGCAGGAAATGTTTGGACAACAGTCCTTTCAGTCCGACATGACTCCTCGCTCAAGCACGCTTCAACGCGGGATGAAGGAGGGGTCGTCTGCGTCGTGTGAACATGTTCTAGACATGATGACCCACTTTAATCTGACTGAGATGAGCGGGGCTTCGATCGATGAGTCGAGCCAACTCAGTTTTATTCTGGAGACTCTTCCGAAGAGTTTCCTTGATTTAGATAGCAATCTTTGTTATGAACAAAATTAGCTACACTCGACTACCCTCCTTAATGAGCTACAAAATTTCCAATCCTTGAAACAGGTCAAGAATCTGAGGCAAATGTTGCCTCGGATCTTATCACGAGAGTTCGACCTCTCCGGGCGGCTTGTTGCTCCTTCACGCCCGAAAGGGAAGAAGAGGACGGCAAGAGGGGTAAAATCGACCGAGCCGCGCCCACAAGGGCAAGAAGGTCAAGGACGTTGCAGAGAAAGGAAAGTGTTTCCACTGCAATGGGGGCGGGCACTGGAAGAGGAACTGTCCCAAATTCCTGGCCGAGAGGAAGAATCAAGGTAAATGTGATTTACTTGTGATGAAACTGTTTAGTGGAGAGTAGTGACTCTGCTGGATATTGGATTCGGCGCCACTAACTACGTTTGTTTTTCTTTTCGTGGATTGATTCTCCGCGCACCGCGCGAGAGGGTGAGGTGACTCTACGGGTTGGATCCGGGAGCTTGTCTCTCTTTGCGATGATCGGCACGCAGTGAAGCTACACTTTGGCGGGAAGTACTTATTGTTGGACAATTTGTACATAGTTCCAGGGTTTACTAGAAACCTTGTTTCCATTGCCTGCTTAATAGAACAATGTATATCTGTTTCCTTTGAATTTAGTAAAGCGTTTATTTCTTTCAAAGGCAATCTTATTTGTTCTGCTTCACTCGAGCATAATCTGTATGTTTTGAAACCTAATTCGGTCTAAAGTGTTTTGAATACTGAATTGCTTAAAACTGCAGAAACACGAACTAAGAAAGCAAAAGTTTCTCTAAAAGAAAATGCTCATCTTTGGCATCTACGGTTAGGCCACATTAATCTCAATAGGATTGAGAAACTAGTGAAGAGTGGACTTCTAAACGAGTTTGAAGAAAACTCTTTGTCGGTGTGTGAGTCATGCCTTGAGGGCAAGATGACCAAACGCCCTTTTAGTGGAAAAGAATATAGAGCCAAAGAGCCTCTTGAGTTAGTACATTCTGACCTCTGTGGTCCGATGAATGTTAAAGCTCGGGACGGTTATGAGTATTTCGTGTCTTTCATAGACGATTACTCCAGATATGAGTATATTTACCTAATGCACAAGAAGTCTGAAACTCTTGAAAAGTTCAAGGAGTACAAGATTGAGGTTGAGAACCTCTTAGGTAAATCGCTTAAAACACTTCGATCGGATCGAGGTGGAGAGTAGCTGAATTCCAAGACTATATGATAGAACACGGAATTACGTCCCAACTCTCAGCGCCTGGTATGCCACAACAGAATGGTGTATCGGAGAGGAGAAATAGAACCTTGTTGGACATGGTTCGGTCAATGATGAGCTATGCTCGTCTCCCTGATTTCTTTTGGGGTTACGCAGTGGAGACTGCGGTCTATATTTTGAACAACGTTCCGTCGAAGAGTGTTTGTGAAACACCTTTCGAGCTCGAGAGTGGACGTAAAGGCAGTTTACATCACTTCAGAATTTGGGGATGCCCGACCCACGTGTTGGTGTCAAACTCGAAAAAGTTGGAACGCCGTTCGAAATTGTGCCTATTCGTAGGTTATCCAAAAGAGACCAGAGGTGGTCTGTTTTACGATCCTAAGGATAATAGGGTGCTTGTGTCGACAAACGCCACTTTCCTTGAGAAAGATCATATCAGGGATCATTTGCCTAGGAGCAAAATCGTGTTAAACGAAATGAACAGTACATCAGCAAGAGTTGCTGATGGGGCTAGTACGTCAACAAGTGTTGTTGATCCTAACACGTCAAGTCAAATTCGTTCTCAAGAGTTAGGAGTGCCTCGACGTAGTGGGAGGGCTGTGAGACAGCCTGAACGTTACATGGGTTTAGCTGTAACCTCAGTTGTCGCTCCTGATGATGACTGTGAGGATTCATTGACCTATGATCAGGCAATGGTTGATGTTGACAAAGACGAATGGATTAAAGCTATGAACCAGGAAATGGAGTCTATGTACTTCAATTATGTCTGGGAGCTTGTGGATCAACCGGATGGGGTCAAACCTATTGGTTGCAAATGGATCTACAAGCGTAAACGTGGTGTAGATGGGAAGGTGCAGACCTTCAAAGCCCGACTAGTGGCAAAGGGTTTTACCCAGTTGAAGGGGTTGACTATGAGAGACCTTTTCACCGCTGCCATGGTAAAGTCGATCAGGATCCTTCTGGCCATTGCCACGTATTATGACTACGAGGTATGGCAGATGGACGTCAAGACAACCTTTCTAAATGGCAAACTTGATGAGACCATCTACATGGACCAACCCAAAGGGTTCATTTCCCAAGGCAAAGAGCAAAAGGTTTGTCGGCTTCATAGGTCCATTTATGGACTGAAACAGGCTTCTAGGTCTTGGAATATAAGGTTTGATGAGGCGATCAAATCTTATGGTTTTGATCAAAATGTCGACGAGCCTTGTGTTTACAAGAAAATCGTTGACAAAACTGTCGCATTTTTGGTGTTGTATGTGGATCTATATTCTTCTCATTGGGAATGAGATAGAATTTCTTCTTGGCGTTAAGAAGTGGCTAGCTTCGCAATTCCAAATGAAAGATTTGGGAGAAGCTCGGTATGTTCTAGGTATCCGCATTGTCCTAACCCAAGAAGAGCGTAACGCTAGCCTTGTCTCGGGCGCGTCTTATATTGACAAGGTGTTGTCTAGATATAAGATGCGAGAACTCCAAGAAGGGGCTTGCTGCCTTTCAGGCATGGAGTTCACTTGTCTAAGGATCAGTGTCATAAGACTCCTCAAGATGTTGAGGATATGAGACGGGTTCCATATGCTTCGGCTGTAGGGAGCCTGATGTATGTCATGCTGTGTACTAGGCCCGACATCTGTTATGCAGTAGGAATTGTAAGTAGATATCAGTCTAATCCAGGATTAGATCACTGGACAGCCGTAAAGGCAATCCTCGAGTATCTTAGGAGAACGAGAAACTACAACTTAGTGTATGGCAGTGGGGATTTGATCCTTACAGGATACACGAATTATGATTTTCAGACCGATAAGAATTCTAGGAAATCCACTTCAGGGTCAACCTTCATTCTGAATGGAGGAGCTGTAGTATGGCGAAGCATCAAGCAGGGATGCATCGCTGCTTCCACTATGGAAGCGGAGTATGTTGCGCGGCTTTTGAAGTCGCAGCGAAGTCGCTTGGCTCAAGAAGTTCATGACAGATTTGGAAGTTGTTCCAAATATGAACTTGCCAATCACATTGTTCTGTGATAACAGTGGTGCAGTAGCCGACTCACGTGAGCCTCGGAGCCATAAGAGAGGTAAACACATTGAGCGCAAGTATCATCTGATACGGGAGATTGTGCACCGCGGAGACGTGATGGTCACGCAGATAGCGTCGGAGCACAACGTAGCTGATCCATTTACCAAGCGCCTCACGGCTAAGATGTTTGAGGGTCACCTAGAGAGTCTAGGTCTTCGAGAGCTTCCTGACTCAGGCAAGTGGGAGATGTGTAAACGGGTATTCAATACCATAGTTTATTGTATTACTTCATTGTAATTTATGTACATTTCAGAAATGTATTTTCTCCACTAGCTTAGTCCAAGTGGGAGTTTGTTGGGATTTTTGTTCTAATCTCGTGTTTGTAATATATTGTTTGAAATTAATAAGAGTTATTCATTTCATCACTTTGTGTCTCGCAATATTTATAAACTTTTCCAATAAACTAAGCTCCAGGGTCATTGAATTTATGAGAGAACTAGAACTTGAACGGTGTGTAGTGGACACATAGGGAGGATCACGTTCGAGTTAATGACCCGAATGGTCTACAGTATATGGATAGGGTTGGAGACCTAATCCTAGATACACTGTGGATGCGACCCGCTTTGTATTAGATACAAACGAGGTGTTCTGACTCGTTCATGTGGTTGACATGCGAGTGGGGGCATCCTGTGCAATGAGATTGTACAAGATCGAACCGTGAGTTATTAGACCTCACGATGTAACACCGCTGTGTGATGAGACTAATAATATCGTAGATGACCATTAGTGACTCGACACGAATCCCGAGCGTGTTACGGACTCCTCATCTGCGAGGGTCCGTCCTTTGACTAGTACGGGTGAGGGTGGTCGAGTTACTCGCCCAATATGCCTATCTTCTCGGGGACGAGACCAAGTAGGAGCTGGGAACTTAACTACGCGAGATGGAATTCACTCGTTCCCTTTTAGGGAAACTAGAAGGTTGTTCCTTAAGTCTTGCCTCTGGGCTTGGACAACGGGCGCCCACCTTCTCACTAGCCCGATAAGGCTGTTGTGTATGGTTGGACCATCACAATATGTTGTTCATTAGAGGCAGCAGTGGGGACTTAAGGAACAAGAAGTAGACACGGGGTAAAAAGCGGTAATTTGACCCAGCCGTGTCTCACGAACAACCTGTGAAGGGTCGACTCATGGGCATTGGTTATATCAGTGGACACGTAATATTCTGCACTGACGGGAGTGCAACTACGGGCTATAGTGGAGTGTTACCGTAGCTAATGAATGTTGGTTAACCGGGTCAAAGAGTTTAATAGGTTAATCTCGGATCATTGGAGCTCGTCACTATAGGTCCATTAGGTCGGTTGGCTCAATCTGGGTTAAAAGAAGGGTTAATGTTTTGGTATGAAATTGAAGTGTTCAATTTCACTTTAAGGGCATTTATGTCATTTATATGAGATATGAATGATATAATATATAGTTTAATGTGAATGAGATTCATAATAAACTATAGGTTAGCCTAATTGTTGAATTAGGGCTAATTGGAGAATTTAATTGAGAGAAATTAAATTGGATGTGATTCAATTGAATTAATCCACAATTATTGCAAATGAGATTTGCAATATGAGATATGAGATATCTTATATTATGTGGTTATGCAAATGAGATTTGCATAACCTATGGTTGTGGTAAAGTGGTAATAATGTGGAGATTTTAACTCCATCAATTCCACTATATAATCCCTTCTTGCAAGAAGGAATGTGGGCATTCTCTCATTTTTTAGAATTTCATCAAAAGAGAAGAAGAAAGTTCTCTCTACTTTCTCTCTATTCTCCTCCCTCTCCAAAACACTAAAGTTCCCACAAACTTTCCTTTTTCCAAAGGAAGAACAACCGAGACTCCAAGTGGTGGTGTTCTGGATTTCGTTAAGTGGGAAGCATTCGTTAAGATCGAGAAGCACTGAAGAGTTCGTGATCCGAGGAAGAAATTCTTGAAGTTTGTCTACAACAAGTAAGTAAACTTCTTCTTCTTGCATAAATTTCTTCCTTTTCCAGCATGTTTAGCCTAGATCTTTTTGTTAGATCATTTTAACAAAACCGAGTAGCGTAATGATACCATGACGATTCGATCGTCTTCCGCTGCGCATGGATTCTCATTCCCTTCAATTGGTATCAGAGCCATTTCGATGGTTCTTCATTATGCACTGTTTTTGTTAAAATAGGTGGTTAAATTGCCTTAAATTTCATGAGATGAATGATGGTTTGCCTAAATGGATGTTTCGATTTTTGGCATTTTAGATTTATTTTCTGTTTGATGAGATCAAATGTAAAGGGCCCGTATTTTTGGGAATTTTAGAAAATAAATCGAGTTTGATAGTCCGGGTCGTTCGTGGCAAGAGTTGCTGTGAAGAAATCGGAGCGAAAACTGGCAGAAATCGATGAAGAACAGCAAAGTTGTTTGTTGTTCTGTCGATGTCGTTGAGACGCTGCCCTTCGGCGTCTCAACGCTATCCTTGCGGACGGAGGCCCTGCAGCAGAGCAGCGTTGCAACGCCGCTGGCGTTGAGAACGCTGGTCGATGCTGGAGGCGACAACGTTACAACGCCGCACGCGTTGAGGAGCGATTCTTTGATGCGCCACGCGAAAACGTGGACTCATTGTGTAATGGGGCAGTTTATTTTACGTAATTTTTTTATTTTATTATTTGTAAAATGTAATTATTTTATGTATTTAATTATTTCATTAAATAATGTTAATATAAGTGTTATATTAATGTTATTTAATTAAATAATTGTCCCTAAAACCACCAAACCTAGTCCATTTTTGTTGTTTAATTATTTTATGCATGAGATGCCTATGATCCGCCTACTAGTTTGGCTTGGACCGACTGCAAATCCTTCTGAGGGCTTTGATCATGGGAGTGGAACACCGTGAATTCCCGGAGGGAATCGATTTCGTTGGTTTTCCTTCTTGGTTCACTCTCGGTGGCTATTGTTTGGGCGGATGCTTGGAAACTTAAAGATTGAGGGTGAAACTCACGAGTTCGTTAAGTGTTAATGAATTCGACAGAACAATGGTAATTGGGCGCCTAATGGAATAAGAGTTATTCTCGGATTAGGTCCGATCGAGAAAGTCTCGTTCTAGAGGAGGAGTGTTCTGTTCACCCTTCGGTGACGGTCATTCTAAACCTTTAAGGTATCATTGCAAAATTTTGAATGACCTAGGTATCATTGCAAAATTTTGAATGACCTAGGGAGCTTAAAATAACATCAATTGGAAGTGAAATGACCAAACCAAGCTAATGGACCCAAAGTGACGGCGTTGCAACGCTGTCCATAGCGTTGCAACGCCGAGCGTGCTGTGAAGCTGTATTGAAGACTACAGGTGATAGGGTCGCAACGCTGCCTTAGGGCGTTGCAACGCTATCTCGACAAGAAGGCATGCACGAGGAACTACACAAAGGGCGTTGCAACGCTGCCTTGCAGCGTCGCAACGCCACATCGATAGGAAGGCGCGCACGTTAGGGTAGCGGCGTTGCAACGCTGCCCTCAGCGTTGCAACGCCATCGACTATTTCCATATTTGCCAACCGCCTAGGGTACAACGTTGCAACGCTGTCCCTAGCGTTGCAACGCTGCACCGATTGAACCTATAAATATATCATTATGCAATTATGTAAGGGGAGCCGAATTTGATAGATTTTCCACCCTAATTTCGAAATACACTTTGTAAGAAGAGAGAAAAGAGCATTTTTGGAGCCAAAGCATTCGTTGAGGTTCGAGATCGAAGACGGGAGCTCGGAGACGAAGGACCGACATCGACACATAAGTTTATGTTCATTTTCTTTCAATTTGTAATAACGTTCTAAGACGTTTTCTACTTGTTTAGTTTGATTTTCTTGTGATTTAGAGTAGCTAGACATTGTAGTTAGGATTTGATTTACTTGTTATGGCTTTCTTGCTATGTAATGAAGCATGTTTTGTCCTTATTTTTGGCAATTCGTTATTTACTTCTTAATTTGTTGGTTTAAGTGGACTTGAGAGATAAAGCTTGAATTAGAGCAAAATTGTCAAAACCCTTAGAAATCGGCATGAGAATGACTTAGAAATCTTAGGGAAACACATAAAGAAGTTACTTAATGCCATGCATGTCGTTAGGTTCATATGGAGACTATGGAGTTTATTGCATGTGTGAGACTCACTAAGAATCGAGAGATTTTCTTGAGTATTTTACTTCTTGTTTATAAATTCATCTCATTGGTTCATTTCATGTGTTAATTGAGTAATTAACTTGTATAATCATTTCCCTCATATCTATCAATTCATGTCTCCACATGTTTGTTTGTCTTTACTTCCAATCAACTATCCATGTTATGTTTCTTTAGCTAAAATTGAGAATTAGTATCTTAGTAATTAATTAATCTAGAAACCCATTTCCGAGGACGATACTTGGACTCATAAATCACTATATTAAAACTTGACCCGTACACTTGCGATATTGCATAATATTAATTTTACGCAACAAGTTTTTGGCGCCGTTGCCGGGGAATGACAATTATTTATATTAATTAATATTAGGAGAAAATTTGAAATTTTAGACTAAAGTGTGTTTGTGTATTTGTCCTTATTTGTTTGTGTGATTGTTTGTTTCCTTGTTTGTTTTATTTGAGTTTTGTGTCTTTTTTTTGAGTCTTTGTCCCTTGTTTTTGGTTGTGCTGCTATTGTATAAGTCTTGGTGTGAACTCCTGATTTTTTTGTATGACTTGACATGATTTTGAGTTTCCACCATTGTATTGTCCCTCTCAGGACCCTAGGTATGTGCATCATGATTTATCTGAACACCATGTGCCTAATTTTCACTATTCTGTACCTGAAATTGATAAACATGTTTATGATGGTAGTTATTTAGGCACTTAGAACCATAATTTTTCGTACCTTAACCAACCCCTAGAAAAATCTTCTCTTATGGACCAATTGGCGGAATATACCTTAGAATTGAAAATTAAAAATTTGGTTCATAATGAATTCGAAAGGTTGAATAGGTTAGAAGCTGGGGTGGTAAGACTTTGGGGAATAGTACAAGATAGAGGTCAGTACCTTAACCAGCTAGCAATTTCCCTTAAGGCCTTACAGGAACAATTTCTTATCCTTACCACTCAGGAGATGCCACCTAGGAGGATTTGTTTAGATGATAATGAGGATAGTTTGGGGGAGACTGAGGCACACCATAATCAGGTTAGTGAGAAAGACATTGGTGATACAATTAGTTCCATAAGGAAGATTCAGGTGATAGAGTTAGGGGCTGAGAAGTCTTCTTTCCTTTTATCCCCCAGAAAATTCTTTTTTTTTTTTTTTATAACCATTTGTCCTACACTCACGAGTCTTGTTTTGATTTTTGTTCTTTTGTGTTATTAAACAAAAACACCAAAAATAATTTTCTGTCTGGGACTCAAGAAAAACAGGATAGCCTTTTAGACTTAGAAGGCTATATCGATTTAAGCAAGAAGGGCCCGAAAAACATGAGCAATTTTATGTGCCCTGATAAGTCACCGTCTAGCTAAAGACGTTAAAGAAAGCACTTCTTGGGAGGCAACCCAAGCTTTTATGTTTCGTGTTTTTATTTTTTGTTTTATTTTCTAGTTCCTTTTGTGTTTTTGTCTAATTTCTGTCTTTTTGTACTTCCAGGTGTTTGCCCAAGGGGAGAGCTGCAGACTTGCACCCTTTTGACCCTGAAATCGAGAGGACCTGTAGGAGACTCCTAGGGGAAGGAAAAGCAGAGCCTCAGACAATGGTTGATCATGAGCTCATCAATAACCCTAAACCTATCAGGAAGTATTTCCAACCTGTGTTTAATTCTGAGCAGGCTGGAATAGTCCACGCCCCTATAAATGCTAATAATTTTGAACTTAAGACAGGGCTGATACAAATGGTTAGGGAATGTGCTTTCAGAGGCTTAGCCACAGAAGATCCTAACTCACACTTACAAAACTTCTTAGAAATCTGTGGTACAGTTAAAATGAACGGTATTTATGCTGATAATATTCGCTTACGTCTCTTTCCTTTCTCTTTGCAGGGTAGTGCCAAAGAATGGCTAGGATCTCTTTCCTCAGGTAGTATCACTTCTTGGGAGGAGTTGGCCCAAGCCTTCATGACCAAATTCTTTCCACCTGTGAAGGCTGCAAAGTTAAGGACTGAAATTGGAACATTCAGGCAGCAGGAGGGAGAGCAACTATTCGAGGCATGGGAAAGGTACAAGGACATGCTCGGAGGTGCCTGACAAAGATGGCTACCAGATTGGCTTGTGTACAAAATGTTTTATAATGGACTGGAAGGTAAAACCAGGACCATTCTAGATGCCACTACTGGAGGGGCTTTCATGGTGAAGACTGTGCCAGAAGCACGTGCCCTCCGGGAGGAAGTGTCAACTGCCAGCTACCAGTGGCCTACAGACAATGATAGATCTAAGCCAGTAGCTAGATTATATCAACTGGATGAGGTAACCTCTCTTAAATCTCATATGACATTTCTCGCTCATGCGCTGAATAATTTTGCAGGATCACCACAGACATGGATGTCCTCTCAATGCTCCCAGCCTAATGGAGAATCCACAATGGAGCAATTGCACTACCTGAACAACAGAAGCAACACCTATGGGGGAAATCAGAATCAGAATAACCTACCAACACATTACAATCCAGGTTTGAGATATCATGAGAATTTCTCTTATGCTAACAACAAAAATGTGTTGAATCCTCCTATAGGGCATGCTTCTACATCAGAGAGGAAACCATCTTTGGAAGACACATTGCACTCCTTCATAGCTGAATCCAGAAGTCGGTCAAACCAGCTGGAGAATGCAGTCACCAGTCTATCTGGTATTGTCACTAGTCATGGAGCTGCAATAAAGAACATAGAGACCCAGATTGGCCAAATGAACACATCACTCCAGGCACTGCAAGTAAGGAAGGAAACACCTTGAGGGAGTACAGTCTAGCTAAAGACGTTAAACAAAGCGCTTCATGGGAGGCAACCTAAGCTTTACTTACTTTTGTTTTTCTATCTTTAGCTTGTTTTAGTTTGTTGTTTTTCAGTTCTTAATTAGTTGTTGTTTTGCTTGTAGGTTGTGACGATGCATTTCTTCGTTGAAATCCACGCTCCCGTTCTGAGGAACTCCAACACATATGCTTTGGCTATCCAAGAAACTCAAAAAGATCTCCATTACCCAGGACAATATTGTTCACTCTTACCCTTATACTTAATTTGTGCTTAATTATGTAAACATTGGGGACAATGTTTAGTTTAAGTTTAGGGGTGGGATGTGTTTATTTGTTGTGACTGTCCTGAGTATGTGCTGAATTGTTGATTGATCTTTTACATAAGTATGATCATGATAGCCTAGAATGAGATTTAATTGAAATATTTGTGATTCTGCTGAAACTTGAGAGCATAACATGAATTCGAGTTAATTTAAAAATTTTCTTGAGTTTTCCTGCGCTATTATGCACATAGTCTGTGTTCCTGTAGTTTTGAAATGCTTAGAACAGAGTTATTAGGGTCAGAAGTTGGATGTCACCTCAATAGGTCTAAGAACTGATTTGAGAGTTAAACTGCAGGATAGGGTGAATAACAATATGAAGTGCTTGACGTGTATAATATGTGAATTAGTTGGCTTTTGTTATTTGTTTGCTAAAAAAAAATTCGTGAGGGCAAAAAGAACTACCTTCATTGTGATCAGTTAGGCCACTCATTGAGCGAGTGCTTTGGGTAAGGGTCCCTGCAGTGGATATGTGAAAGCTAGTGTCCTTGCACAAAAAAAAAAAAAAAAATTTGATAAAAAAAAGTGAGTAAGTACTGAGTGGAGTTATTTAATTCTTGAATGTAGGGAGGCTCAAAGATTAGTAATTAAGACCAGTGTAGGGGGAAGTTGAATGGAGAGCTTAATAAAGTTGATCCGGGCTTAGTAAAAATGAAGGGAACATAGGCTAATCACACACACACGTAGGAACACTTAGGAAAAGTTTTAAATTGCTTGCTGAAGTGTTATGTTTGAGTGTTTCCTGTGATTACCAGATTTTCTCTTAAATTTTTTAGGCTTGAATCAAATATATGTTTAAGAACAATCTGATGTTTAATTCTGTTTTTGCTCAGGACTAGCAAAAGTTTAAGTTTGGGGGTGTTTGATAGCACACAAAATGTGCTATCCTTAGGCTTAATAATTGCTAGTTTTATAATGATTTCAGAGCTTTTACATGTTTAAATCATTCAATTTTAGGTTAGGAGATTAAGCAGGACATTTAAAGATATTTTGGATCACTCGGGATCAAAACGAGGCTAATTGGAGCTTAAAATAACATCAATTGGAAGTGAAAGGACCAAACCAAGCTAATGGACCCGAAGTGGCGGCGTTGCAACACTGTCCATAGCGTTGCAACGCCGAGCGTCTTTGTGAAGTCGTATTGAAGACTACAAGGCGATAGCATCGCAATGTCGCCTTAGGGCGCGTTGCAAACGCTATCTCGACGACAAGAAGGCGAGCCACGAGGAACGCGACAGGCGCGGCAACGCCGCCTTGCGCGCGCGCAAAGCCACATCGATAGGAAGGCGCGCGTTAGGGTAGCGCGGCGTTAACGCTACTCCTGCGTTACAGCGACATCGACTATTTCCATATTTGCCAGCCGCCTAGGGTACAGCGTTGCAACGATGTCCCTAGCGTTGCAACGCTGCACCAGTTGAACCTATAAATATATCATTATGCAATTATGTAAGGGGAGCCGAATTTGATAGATTTTCCACCCTAATTTCGAAATACACTTTGTAAGAAGAGAGAAAAGAGCGTTTTTGGAGCCAAAGCATTCGTTGAGGTTCGAGATCGAAGATGGGAGCTCGGAGACGAAGGACCGACATCGACACATAAGTTTAATTTCCTTTTCTTTCAATTTGTAATAACGTTCTAAGACGTTTTCTACTTGTTTAGTTTGATTTTCTTGTGATTTAGAGTAGCTAGACATTGTAGTTAGAATTTGATTTACTTGTTATGACTTTCTTGCTATGTAATGAAGCATGTTTTGTCCTTATTTTTGGCAATTTGTTATTTACTTCTTAATTTGTTGGTTTAAGTGGACTCGAGAGATAAAGCTTGAATTATAGCAAAATTGTCAAAACCCTTAGAAATCTGGCATGAGAATGACTCAGAAATCTTAGGGAAACACATAAAAAAGTTGCTTAATGCCATGCATGTCGTAGGTTCATATGGAGACTATGGAGTTTATTGCATGTGTGAGACTCACTAAGAATCGAGAGATTTTCTTGAGTATTTTACTTTTTGTTTATAAATTCATCTCATTGGTTCATTGCATGTGTTAATTGAGTTATTAACTTGTATAATCACTTCCCTCATATCTATCAATTCATGTCTCCACATGTTTGTTTGTTTGTCTTTACTTCCAATCAACTATCCATGTTACGTTTCTTTAGCTAAAATTGAGAATTAGTATCTTAGTAATTAATTAATCTAGAAACTCATTCCTGAGGACGATACTTGGACTCATAAATCACTATACTAAAACTTGACCCGTACACTTGCGGTATTGCATAATATTAATTTTATGCAACAGTGGTCATCTCACTGGTTTGCCTTACCTGCACAAAAGAAGAAATAAAAAAGGGATGAGTATAAAAATACTCAGTAAGCAGCCCACTTCGTCCAAGAAATAAAGAACAAAAGGAACAACCTTAGACTTAGCTAAACACGACACCTAGCCCGCCAAACAACCTCAACAAGCATCCTGGTCCTCCAAACAACCTCAACAAGCATCCCGGTCCTATTTGTTACTCAGGTTTCTTAGTTCTGTCCTACCCTTAGCTTCTGGACTAGGTTGGCAACATCTGGCCACGAGACTCATTCCCGGGCCTGCACTAGGGCGAAAGACTCTATCCAACCCCTCTGACTCTATCCAACCCCTATGACTCTAAGGATCGCACCCCGAGTCGCACAACTGGATGGGGGCGGACCTCCACATCCCACAAAGCATCAAAGGCGGCAATACCGTGCACAATCGACCATGTGCTCATTCCCGGGCCTGTACTAGGGCGAAGGACTCTATCCAACCCCTCTAACTCCAAGGATCATTCCCCGAGTCGCACAACTGGATGGAAGGCGGACCATGACATCCCATAACATCATCGTCATCTCGCCAACCTCGAGTCTCAGCCTACTAAGGGTTACACAGAGACTTGGGCCTACACTAGGGCTAGTTGTGTTAACTACAATCCTAAGGCTCAACGACACTTCCCGAGTTACTTCAGACTAAGCACGAGACTACCAAGCTCGGGACAAACAGTCATAACACATTAATACATTTAGGAACTCATCACAAGCTTACATCAACCTTACTAGTTATAATCACATAGGACCAACAGACAAATCAGAATGAACTAACGAGTTCGAGTTTCAGCACAGATAAACATCAACATCAACAATGAACTTGATTCAGGCACAATGCGACATCACATCCTAACATGCTACTACCAGAACATTACTGACTAAGGTACGCTACCAGATTCTAAGGCATTCAATTCAAGACAGTACGACATGGAACAGTGCCCCTAAGCCTACACTTAGGGGTAGTTTAGTCCAACGACTACTTATAGGAAATCCGACGACGATGAGCAAAATGAGGGACGCGGCGTGAGCTCCAAGGTACTTCTACTTCCAATTGGTCCCTAACGAAGAACGTACACAAAAATTAGTAATCTAAAATATAACCGAGGTCTAAAAACTTACGAGGCGCAAAACTCACCCAACGAAGATCCGAAACGAGCTAAGGAACGGACCGAGGCGACCGCACGGAAGGAGGCACCCGCGACCTGCGCAGCGCGACGCGCGTGTCCCGCGCGGGCGCGCGCAGCAAGCGGCGGCGCGTGAAGATGACGACGACAACACGTGGGTAGCAGATCTGGAATCCTCGCGACCCGATCTATCCAGAACCAGTCTCTGTTCCTCGAAAACCGACCGGAACGAGCTCGAACCGGCTGAACCAATCGTTGGGTTTCACGGATTTGAGGCTTCGCGCCTCACAACGGCGGCACGACTCGAGCGGCAGGGTTGAACGGCAGGGCGGTCACTGGGTTGCACGGTTATTCGTGGCGGCGAGCGGTCACCGACTTCGTCACCGATTTCGATCGGAGGAGACAGAGAGAGAGAAAAACAAAAGCGTCTGAGAGAGAGAGGGAGAGAAAACGAGCGTCTGAGAGAGAGAGAGGGAAGAGAAAGGGAAGAAGAAGAGGGGGAGAGAAGGCGTGGGTCGCCGACCGAAATGGCCGGCAGCCGCTTCGCCTGCGGCGCGAGAAGCGCCCTCTCCGATTTTCGTTTCTATTTTTTTTTTAACAGGAAAGGACCGACTGTTACACACTACAAAAAAAACTACATTTTTTGACGCTTGCAACTTTTAATTACTTGACGTTTTTATGAAAAAATGTCAAGTAAAATAAATTTTAAACAAAAAACGTCAAGAAAATGAAAAAAAAAAGGAAGTTAACAGATTTTCGAATTTTTTCACGCTACGAACTTACCACTTTAAAAACGTGGAGTGTAAATCCAATAATACTTCTTTTTAAAAACAAAATTAAGGAAAACGAGTGGGCGGCGGAGGCACTCGCGGTGCGCAGATTGTTAGGTCGTCGTTTACCACTCGATGCACAACAGTCCAAATCGGAATGGTATTTTTTTTCGCCATCTGACTTTCTTTTAATTTTTAGGTCTTTTTTTCCCTTCTAAACGATAAATGTAGCATGTTTTAGCTCTGCTTTCTTCATCGTCTTGCCATGAGATAAAAACAATTTGAATGAACTTTCTATCTAAACGCTTGCAACTCTGAACCTGGCATATCTATTCAACTGTTCATTTCAGATATGATTCTTTCCTGCCATTTTCTATATTTCATTGAAACTCTCTTCAATTTTTTCTATTTCACTTCTTTACCATGAGTCGATCTTTCTTTTTCGCATGCTCTGTGATGATTATTTCATGGGTTGCTTGCTTCACTGTTAATATTTTTCTCTCTATGAAAAGATAGCTTCCAACGACTCAACATAGCTACGATTTCCCCAAACTGGTGTTTGAA
The DNA here is from genome assembly GCA_036507285.1 of Trichosanthes cucumerina. Lineage (NCBI taxonomy): Eukaryota > Viridiplantae > Streptophyta > Magnoliopsida > Cucurbitales > Cucurbitaceae > Trichosanthes > Trichosanthes cucumerina. The sequence continues at coordinate 75,576,770 of CM071835.1, read as the reverse complement.
TCTCACTGAAAAGAAGGCCAAAAGTAGCAATGCTTCACGTCGTAGGTTTTCGATGGATTTTAGAATCACCTTTCCCATCCTTCTCGTCCGCCACAATCACCGCCTATTGCACTCTCCTTGTTCGAGAGGTCCATTTTCTTTCTTTTCTTGTACTCTGTTTGCTTCATTTTTCATTGGTTTATCATCTCTGAACTTTAATTTTTTAATAAATTCAATTCGAAGTTCTCTTCAAATTTCTATCACTTGAGGTTTTCAGAGGATTGTATACTTTCAAACTTGATATTTATACACATGCCGACTGTATTTTCATTTAGGTTGAATGCTCATATTCTTTCTTGTATCTCTTCTTTGCAATCAAACTAGGTTTTCTTTTATATCACCTTTATAAAAGTTTAGGACAATTTGGAATGAAAAGAAATGGTACTAGAAGAAGAATCCCAAAATAGTTAAGATGGTTGATCTTTTCATATATACTATGTCTCTGACTTCATACACTTTTCTGAAAATTTCTAAAACTTGTTAAGGTCTGCTATATATATATATTCTTATGTTGAATGTTTATAAGGTTATGCAATTTTAAAAATAATAATGGATTTTAACTTTAAATGACATGTGTTAGCAAGTGAGTAAATTGAGAAAGCAATCATCCTAGTTTTTCATTTTTTTTAAATGAAAACTCCGTTAAGCTCCATCTTTTGTTATTAGTTTTTTGTTAGGTCTAGTTCTTGTGCAGAAATTGAAATTGTTGAAGGTTGAGCTTAGAAAATGGAACAAGAAGATGACGATATACCATCGTTTGGGTGTTTAGAAATAAAAGGTATAATCATGAAACTTTCGGTGAATAATCCAAAGTTATGATAATATTAAAAAAAGTCTACTTTGAGTTTTTTCCTAGTGGACAACTTCTAATTCTTTTTTGATACTCCAGTGTATTTTTTTTTTCAAAAAATTAAAGCAACTATAATCTCTTGAAGTTTTTCAGTGGGATGATGTATCATATTCTTGTGTACTTTTTACTTTTTACATTCTTTATTGTTTAATATAGTTTTCGTTCCCTACCAAAAAGAGAAAAAAAAAAAAGAACAAGGAAACTTGGTATTATTTATAGAAAGAAACACTTTTGAAGAATATTAAGAAGCTATAGATGCCATGTTAATAAATTTGGAGAAGTGTTAGCTAAATTTTTAAGTAAATCTATTGTATTTTATAACTTTGGGTTTTTAGATGTTATACTTATTATCTTCGTGTAACTTTTGTGAGTTAGTAAAGTTAGTTTTAGTTTGTTGTAATTGAATTTATTTTGTTTGATTGCTTGGAACTTTGTTTCTGTATAATTGATAATAAATCAGGAATCTTGTGAAACCATGGGGAGGTGTGACTACTTTTCAGACATAAATTTGTGAAATTGCTTCTTGTTGGTTTGATTGCTTGTAGTGCCTGTACGAATACTTGTTTGGTTTCTCCAAGTTGCATCGCTGTAAAAATTTGTATGTCGCTTGAGTAGTTGGAGCGGTGCTTCTTATATGTTTTTTTCATAGGTTTGTTGTGAGTTTTTTTGTGCACTTCAACTCATTCAAATTTTAGGTAATTTTATATTAACACTTGACTAGTTGGGTATATCCATATCTATATATTCACACACAAGTTAGTTTTGTTCTGCTGAGAAATATCTGATTGTTTTGAGCATTTATGAAATTAGTCTTGTTATGCTGAGAAATATCTGATTGTTGAAACCCAACCCTTGTGTATTTGAAGTTAGTGGGTGGTTGGGAAGAATGGTTTATTTTTGAAGTGTTATGAAGTTAAAACAGGTCATAGAAATTTTGGAAAAGTCCTAGTAGCGTTGTTACGCTGCCGAAATTTCAAAGTGAACGACATGTCTTAAGTAACGCCCAAGTTAGGTTTACCCCCAGAATTTAGGGTTGTTACACTTTGCATGTTTTAAATCTCTCTCAAATCAATTTCAATAATGTAACATTGGTTCTAGCAAGTACGAACCTTCAGTTTGCAGTTTGAGTGTGATTCGGGCATCCCCCAACACACTTTCAACAAAGCGTTTTGACTCTTTTAGCAAGGTTAGTCCCTTTAAGCTCATTCATACTAGATTAAATTATCCTACATTGGTTCTATTGCTTGAATACTTTTTAATTGTAGTTTTTAATACTTTCATCTATGGGCCCTAACACAAATAGGTTCATTTTGGTTAACCATGAGCCATGGAAGTCGATTTAGCAAAAGGAAGTTGATCCGAGCATCAACTAGAGAGGCTTTAAGCTTGGTAAGTCTAAGTGCATTTTAATTTTTTTCGAACCCCTGTAATTGTTGTAAGTATGTTAATCGTCTTAAGCCTCCTTGGTCGATGTTTATGACATTAGGCTAGATCTCATTCCCTCCCTTTGAGCATGCTTCTTCTGATTAGCGTGAGAGTTGTTTTCCTTCAATATTCGGGATGTGAAGGAGTGAGTGGAGTAGGTAGATGAGTAGCCAGTATTTGAGATCGTTGTGTTTTAAGAGGGGTTGGCATGATTGAGTAAATTCACTCATTGCATGTTCTAGAGTTCTGAATTATTAGAGGTAGGTTGCTTACTTAGTATGTTTATGCTCACCCCTTGTTGCTTAATGTTGTGTTTGAAGGGAATAAAAATCCCCACGCAGCGGAAGACGATTGAATCGTCGTGGTATCGTTATGCTACTTGGTTTCACTGAAATTAACTATCTAATAGTTTAGGCTAAACATGTAAAAATGGAAAGAAAAACAACAAGTACTAGAACACTTACTTGTTGTAGACGTGCTTCGACTTTTCCTTTCCGGTCACAAACTCTTCGTGTTCTCCCAACGATCTCGAACTTCTCGAACTCTTCTCCCGATCAAGAACTAACACTACCAATCGGAGTCTCGACTGTTCTTCTTTTGGAAGAAGGAAAGTTGTGGGACTTTGGTGTTTTGGAGAAGGGAGGAGAAAAATGAGAGAGTTTGAGAGAAAATTCAATCTCTTCTCTTTGGTGAAATAAAAAAAATGAGAGAGTTGCTTAAGTTCCTTTTTGCAAGAAGGGTTTAAATAGTGGAAAATGATGGAGTTAAAATATCTACATTATTACCATTTTACCACAACCATAAGTTATGCAAATCATATTAGCATAACCATATAATATAAGATATCCCATATCTCATCTTACAAATCATATTTGTATAATTGTGGATTTATTAAATTGAATTATATTCAATTTAATTTCTCTCAATTAATTTCTCCAATTAGCCCTAATTCAACAATTAGGCAAACCTATAGTTTATTATGAATCTCATTCACATTAAACTATATATTATATCATTCACATCTCACATAAATGACATAAATGCCTTTTAAGTGAAATTGAACACTTCAATTCACACCAAAACACTAACCCTTCTTTTAACCCAGATCGAGTCAACCGAGGGACTAATGGACCTACAGTGACGAGCTCCAATGATCCGAGATTAACCTATCAAACTCTTTGACCCGGTTAATCAACCTTCATTAGCTACGGTAATACTCCACTAAAGCCCGTAGCTGCACTCCCGTCAGTGCAGAATATTACGTGTCCACTGATGTAACCAATAACCATGAGTCGACCATTCACAGGTTATTCGTAGACACTGCTGGGTCAAATTATCATTTTACCCCTGTGTCTACTTCTTGCTCCTTAAGTCCCCACTTCTCCTCTAATGAACAACAATGTTGTAATAGTCCGACCATACACAACAACTCTCTCGTGCCAGTGAGAGAGTGGGCGCCCGTTGTCCAAGCCCTGGAGACAACACTTAAGGGAACAACCCCTCTAGTTTCCCTAAAGGCGGGAACGAGTGAATTTCATCTCGCGTAGTTAAGTTCCCACTCTCTCTTTTGGTCCCGTCCCTGAGAAGATAGACATATTGGGCGAATCGTGACCACCCTCACCCGTTTTAGTCAAAGGGACGGACTTCGCAGACGGAGTCCGTAACACGCTCGTGATTCGTGTCGAGTCACTAATGGTCATCTACGAAGTTATTAGTCCTTAATGTCAACGGTGTTGTTACATCGGTGAGGTCTAATAATTCATGGTCCTGGCCTTGTACAATCTCATTGCACAGATGCCCTCACTGCATGTCAACCACATGAACGAGTCGATCACCTCGTTTGTATCTTAATACAAAGCGGGTCGCATCCACAGGTGTATCCAAGGATTAGGTCTCCAACCCTATCCATATATTGTAGACCGTTCGGGTCATTTACTCGAACGTGATCCTCCCTGTGTGTCCACTACACACCGTTCAAGTTCTAGTTCTCTCATATATTCAATGACCCTGAAGCTTAGTTTATTTTATCAAAGTTGTATAAAATGCGAGACACAAAATGAAGAAATGAATAACTCTATTAATTTCATACAATAATTTACAAACACGAGATTAGGACAAAAAATCCCAACAAACTCCCACTTGGACTAAGCTAGTGGAGCAAATACATTTTTGAAATGTACATAAATTACAATGAAGTAATTTAATAAACTAGGGCATTGAATACCCGTTTACATATCTCTCACTTGCCCTAGTCAGGAAGTACTCAAAGACCTAGAATCTCTAGGTGATCTTCAAACACCTTAGCCGTGAGGGGCTTTGTAAATGGATCAACTACGTTGTGCTCCGACGCTATCTGCGTGACTGTCACGTCTCCGCGGTGCACAATCTCCTATATCAGATGACACTTTCGCTCAATGTGTTTGCCTCTCTTATGGCTCCGAGGCTCACTGGAGTTGGCTACTGCACCACTGTTGTCATAAAACAGTGTGATTGACAAGTTCATATTTAGAACAACTTCCAAATTTGTCATGAACTTTCTAAGCCAAACAGCTTCCTTTGCAGCTTCACAAGCCGCAACGTACTCTGCTTCCATAGTGGAATCAGCGATGCATCCCTACTTGATGCTTCGCCATACTACAGCTCCTCCATTCAGAATGAAGGCTGACCCCAAAGTGGATTTCCTAGAATCCTTATCGGTCTGAAAGTCAGAATCCGTGTATCCCGTAAGAATCAAATCCCCACCGCCATACACTAAGTTATAGTTCCTCGTTCTCCTAAGATACTTGAGAATTGCCTTTACGGCTGTCCAATGATCTAATCCTGGATTGGATTGATATCTACTGACAATCCCTACTGCATAACAGATGTCGGGCCTAGTACACAGCATGACATACATCAGGCTCCCTACAGCTGAAACATAGGGTATCCGTCTCATATCCTCAACCTCTTGAGGAGTCTTAGGACACTGTTCCTTAGACAGGTGAACCCCGTGCCTGAAAGGAAGCATGCCCTTCTTGGAGTTCTGCATCTTATATCTAGATAACATCTTGTCAATATAAGACGCTTGAGACATGGCCAACGTTCTATTCTTTCGGTTTCGGGACTATCTAGATACCTAGAATATACTGAGCTTCTCCCAAATTTTTCATTTGGAATTGCGAAGCTAGCCATTTCTTTACGTCAGTAAGAAATTCTACTTCATTCCCAATGAGAAGAATATCATCCACGTATAATATCAGAAATGCGACAGTTTTGTCAACGATTTTCTTGTAGACACAAGGCTCGTCAACATTCTGATCAAAGCCATAAGATTTGATAACCTCATCAAACCTTATATTCTAAGATCTCGAGGCTTGTTTCAGTCCATAAATAGACCTATGAAGTCGACATACCTTTTGCTCTTGGCCTTGGGCAATGAACCCTTTGGACTGGTCCATGTAGATGGTTTCGTCAAGGTTGCCATTCAGAAAGGCGGTATTGACATCCATTTGCCATACCTCGTAGTCATAATACGCGACAATGGCCAGAAGGATCCTTATCGACTTTACCATTGCAACAGGTGAAAAGGTTTCCTCATAGTCAACCCCTTCGACCTGGGTAAAACCCTTTGTCACTAGTCGTTGAAGATCTGCACCTTCCCATCTATGCCACGTTTACGCTTGTAGATCCATTTGCAACCTATAGGTTTTACCCCATCAGGTTGATCCACAAGCTCCCAGGCAGGATTGAAGTACATCGACTCCATTTCCTGGTCCATAGCTTTAATCCATTTGTCCTTGTCAACATTAGCCATAGCCTGATCATAGGTCAATGGATCCTCGCAGTCATCATCAGGACTGGTGACTTGGGTTTCAGCTAAACCCATGTAACGTTCAGGCTGTCTCACAACCCTCCCACTACGTCGAGGCATTCCTAACTCTTGAGAACGGATTTGACTTGACGTGCTAGGATCAACAACACTTGTTGACGTACTAGCCCCATCAGCAACTCTCTGGCGATGTAATTTATCATTTCGTTTAACACGATTTTGCTTCTAGGCAAATGATCCCTGATATGATCTTTCTCAAGGAAAGTGGCGTTTGTCGACATAAGCACTCTATTATCCTTAGGATCGTAAAACAGACCACCTCTGGTCTCTTTTGGGTAACCTACGAATAGACACAATTTTGAACGGGGTTCTAACTTCTTCGGGTTTGACACCAACACGTGGGCCGGGCATCCCCAAATTCTGAAGTGGTGTAAACTACCTTTACGACCAATCCAGAGTTCAAAAGGTGTTTCACAAACACTTTTCGACGGAACGTTGTTCAAAATGTAAACTGTAGTCTCCACTGTGTAACCCTAAAAGGAATCAGGGAGACGAGCATAACTCATCATCGATCAACCATGTCCAACGAGGTTCTGCTTTCTCTCTCCGATACACCATTCTGCATGGCATACCAGTCTTGAGAGTTGGGGCGTAATTCTGTGTTCTATCATATAGTCCTAGAATTCAGTGTCCATATACTCTCCACCTCGATCCGATCAAAGTGTTTTTATGGTTTTACCTAACAGGTTCTCAACCTCAGTCTTGTACTCCTTGAACTTTTTAAGAATTTCAGACTTCCTATGCATTAGGTAAATATACCCATACCTCGAATAATCATCAATTAAAGAAATGAAGTATTCGTAACCACCTCGTGCTTTAACGCTCATCGGGCCACAAAGGTCAGAATGTATAAGCCTAAGGGGCTCTTTGGCTCTATATCATTTTCCACTAAAAGGACGTTTGGTCATTTTGCCTTCAAGGCATGACTCACACACCGGTAAAGAGTTTTCTTCTAACTGACTTAGAAGTCCACTCTTCACTAGTCTCTCAATCCGATTAAGATTAATGTGGCCTAACCTTAGATGCCAAAGATGGGCATTTTCTTTCGAAGAAACCTTAACTCTCTTAGTTCGTGTTTCTGCTGTTTTAAATAATTTAGTGTTCAAAACGCTTTTGACCGAATTAGGCTTTAAAACATACAAGTTAGACTCAAGTGAAGCTGAACAAATCAAATTGCCTTTGAAAGAAATACGATTTATTAGAATCAAATGAAATTGAAATACAATGTTCAATAAGACAGGAAATAGAAACAAGGTTTCTAGTAAACCCTGAGACTATATACATATTGTCCAACAATAACAAATTCCTGCCAAAATGGAGCTTCACTTTGCCGATCGCTGCAGCAGAGACTATCTTCCGGATCCAACCCATAGAGTCACCTCACCCTCTCGCAACGGCTGCCGGGAATCAATTCCCTGAAAAGAAGAACAAACGTGGTTAGTGGCACCCGAATCTAAAATTCAGGCAGAGTCACTACTCTCCACCAAACATGTTTCAAAGAACTTGATGAAATCGCATTTACTTTTCTTTCTTCCTCTCGGAAGGAACTTAGGACGGTTTTCGCTTCCGGTGGTCGTCCCCATTGCGGTGGAAACACTTTCCTTTCTCTGCAACTTCCTTAACCTTCTTTCCTTTTGGCGCGGCATTTCTGGTCACTTTACCCTCTTCATCTTCTTCTTCCCTTTCGGGCGTGAAGGAGCAACAGGTTTAGTCCCAGAGGTCGAACTCCTATGATAAGACCTGTAGACAACGTTTGCCTTAGATTCTGGTGCCCTGATCCTCATCATGGACTGTAGCTCATTGAGGAGGGTAGTCAGTGTGTAGCTAATCTTGTTCATAACAAATACGTTACTCTGGCTCAAGGAAACTCTTCGGAAGAGTCTCCAGAATAAAGCTGACTTGGCTCGACTCGTCAATCGAAGCCCCGTTCATCTCTGCCAAATTAAAGTGGGTCATCATGTCTAGAACATGTTCACAGACAGACGACCCTTCTTTCATTCGGGCGTTAAGACGTGTTTGAGCGAATCGTGCCTGACCTGAAAAGACTGTTGTCCAAACATGTCTTGCAACGAATCCATGATCTCCTTAGCGGTGACCATCAACTCATGCTTCTTTGCCAAAACTTCAGACAAGCTGGCAATGATGTAGACCTTGGCCTTTTCATTGGCCATGATCCATCGATCGTAAGCATCATGAACACTTCGTAATGCAGTCGAGCTCGGCAACTGAGGACACTCCTCAGTAAGCACGAACTTCAGGTCGTCAGTTACTAAGATCGTGTTGATATTATTCTTCCAAGTTCGGAAGTTATCTCCCACTAATTTGTCGAAAGCTAATAAAGCTATAATTGAGCTAGACATGTTTTTAGCTGAAAAAATCAAATAAATTTTGTGTCAGTCTCGCATAAACTTTTGAAAACCAATCATGTTTTAGCAAAATTTAATCATATGATCCCTAGGTCATTTAAAAATAGCAATGATATCCTAAAGGTTTAGAATGACCGCCACCGAAGGGTGAACAGAAACACTCCTCTTCTAGGACGAGACTTTCTCAACCAGACCCTAATCCCAGAATAACTCTTATTCCATTAGGCATCCAGTTACCATTATTTGGTTGAATTCATTAACACTTAACGAATTCTGTGAGTGTCACTCTCAATCTTTAAGTTTCCAAGTATCCGTCCAAATAATAGCCACCGGAGGGGTGAACCACGAAGGAAAACCAACAAGGAAATCAGTATTCCTTTCGAGAATTCACGGTGTTCCACTCCCATGATCAAGGCCCTCAGGCGGGATTGTGCAGTCCAGCCCAAACTAGCGGCGCGGATCATAGGGGTCTCACGGTGTGAATCGAAAGAAGAGACCGTGGGTCCCGCTTTTCACAAGTCCCGCTCCCACTCACTATAAGTACTCTCTCCATCCACGTTGATATTGATCCATACAAATACCATCCGGAGGGGACGCTCCCATTTGCGCCACGAGGGTGAGTATGGATCTCACTAGTCTGACTTAACGGAGATTTGTGGTCGAAAATTAAATGTATCTTATAAACTATATTTCCTCCCACTCAACACTTTATAAATTTCAGGATTGACCTAGATAAACCGGCTAGAATTTATCTAAGTCTACCAATATAACTCTTCTATGGTATTTAACCTAAGTTTATAATCACATTATTACTTAGGTCTATGTGAGTAAATTAAAACACTTTTAATTAACGACACTCACGAAAAAGTATAATCTAAGAATCTCCTGACCGAATTCACTCCCGGTAGGTTTCCTGTGTAGGGTATATTCATGCAGCGTCAACTAAAATACCCCAGCCTTAGACAAAACCTTCCTTAGACAGAGTTACTAATCAGTTACCATTCAAAAACTATACTTTGATTTCCTAATTCTAATCTTATTAGAACTAGAAAACCTAAGTCTAATTATTCAAGTTCTAAACACTTTAAAACTAATAATTAACTTAGGTTACATGCATTTCTATGTTATAGTGCTTGATCATTCATCACATGAATAACTTTATACTATAACAAAATAATTCATCACATGAATATAAATGCATGAGCATACTTTAATCTAAAAAATATAACACTTATATTAATTAAATTAAAACATGCATTTAATTACATTATAACTCTTATAATATAACCTATCATGCAAACTATATATTATAACTCTTATAATATAAATAATGCATGAAATGTTTAACCTAAGGTGAGATTTTAAATCTATATGGCAAACATTATGCACATAGAAATTAATTAAATCATACATCACATGCATAAAATAATTAAACAACAAAAATGGATCGATTTTGGCACCTAGGGGCAATTTATTTAATTAAATAACCTTAATATAACTATTATATTAACATTATTTAATAAAATAAATCAAATAAATAAAAACTTTTTACATTTTACAAATAAAATATAATTACAAAAAAAAAATAACTACCCCACTTCTCGCCCACGTCTCGCGAAACCGCCTCTGGAACCGCCCACTACGCTGCCCACGACGTTGCAACGCTGCCGCGTCCAGCGTCACGCCCCATGTGCTCCATACAGTGGAGTTGCAACGCTGCTCTGCAGCCAAGCCAGCGTCCGTAAGGACAACGTTGAGATGCCGATGAACAACGTCTCAACGCCGTCGACAGAACAGTAAATTCCTTTGCTGTTCTTTGTCGTTTTTCGCCCGTTTTCGCTCTGATTTCTTCACAGCAATCCTTGCCACGAACGACACGGGCTTACAGACTCGATTTATTTTCTAAATTGCCCATAAAAACACGGACCCTTACATTTGATCTCATCAAACAGAAAATAAATCTAAACATGCCAAAATCGAAAAAATTCCCGCGCAGCGGAAGACGATTGAATCGTCGTGGTATCGTTATGCTACTCGGTTTCACTAAAATTAACTATCTAATAGTTTAGGCTAAACATGTAAAAATGGAAAGAAAAACAGCAAGTACTAGAACACTTACTTATTGTAGACGTGCTTCGACTTTTCCTTTCCGGTCACGAACTCTTCGTGTTCTCCCAACGATCTCGAACTTCTCGAACTCTTCTCCCGATCAAGAACGAACACTACCAATCGGAGTCTCGACTGTTCTTCTTTTGGAAGAAGGAAAGTTGTGGGACTTTGGTGTTTTGGAGAAGGGAGAAGAAAAATGAGAGAGTTTGAGGGAAAATTCAATCTCTTCTCTTTGGTGAAATCCAAAAAATGAGAGAGTTGCTTAAGTTCCTTTTTGCAAGAAGGGTTTAAATAGTGGAAAATGATGGAGTTAAAATCTCCACATTATTACCATTTTACCATAATCATAGGTTATGCAAATCATATTAGCATAACCATATAATATAAGATATCTTATATCTCATCTTACAAATCATATTTGTATAATTGTGGATTTATTAAATTGAATCATATTCAATTTAATTTCTCTCAATTAATTTCTCCAATTAGCCATAATTCAACAATTAGGCTAACCTATAGTTTATTATGAATCTCATTCACATTAAACTATATATTATATCATTCTTATCTCATATTAAATGATATAAATGCCCTTTAAGTGAAATTGAACACTTCAATTCACACCAAAACACTAACCCTTCTTTTAACCCAGATCGAGCCAACCGAGGGACTTAATGGACCTACAGTGACGAGCTCCAATGATCCAAGATTAACCTATCAAACTCTTTGACCCGGTTAATCAACCTTCATTAGCTACTGTAACATCCACTAAAGCGATGATTTGCACTCCCGTCGATGCGAGAATATTACGTGTCCACCGATATAACCAATAACCATGAGTCGACCCTTCACGGGTTGTTTGTGACAACCGCCGGGTTAAATTATCGTTTACCCTGTGTCTACTTATTGCTCCTTAAGTCCCCACTGCTCTTCTAATGAACAACAACGTTGTAATGGTCCGACCATATACAACAACTCTCTCGTGCCAGTGAGAGAGTGGGCGCCCGTTATCCAAGCCCTGGAGACAACACTTAAGGGAACAATCCCTCTAGTTTCCCTAAAGGCGGGAACGAGTGAATTCCATCTCACGTAGTTAAGTTCCCAAAAGTAGCGGTCCATCGCCTTGCAATTAAACAAGGGTATCGACCGATAAAGCAGGCTTAAAGGCGCTTCCAACCTGAACTCATCCCCCAGATAGAAATAGAGATTAAAAAACTGATCGAAGCAGGATTCATTCGCGAAGTTAAATATCCAACATGGATAGCAAATATTGTCCCTGTAAGAAAAAAGAACGGGCAACTTCGTATCTGTGTTGATTTTCGCGATTTGAACAACGCTTGTCCGAAGGATGATTTCCCACTACCTATTACAGAAATTATGGTAGATGCCACCATGGGTCATGAAGTTTTGTCCTTCATGGACGGATCATCAGGATATAACCAAATTCAAATGGCTCTTGAAGATGAGGAGAAAACGACTTTTCAGACCCCAAAAGGGATATATTGCTACAAAGTTATGTCGTTCGGATTAAAAAATGTTGGTGCCACGTACCAGCGTGCGATGCAGAGGATATTTGATGATATGTTGCATAAGCATGTTGAGTGCTATGTAGATGACCTTGTGGTTAAGTGCGAACGCGATCACGATCACCCGAGGACCTCAAAGTTGTTTTTGATCGCCTAAGAAAGTACCAACTGAGAATGAACCCTCTCAAATGTGCGTTTGGTGTGACTTCAGGAAAGTTCCTTGGCTTCGTTGTAAGGCATCGAGGAATTGAGATAGATCAATCCAAGATTGATGCCATTCAGAAAATGCCAAACCCCAGAAACTTACATGAGTTGAGAAGATTTCAAGGTCGTTTGGCCTATATCAGAAGGTTTATTGCTAATTTAGCTGGCATATGCCAACCTTTTCAGAAACTTATGAAGAAAAATGCAGAGTTCGAGTGGGATGAAGCATGTTAGAATGCTTTTGATAACATCAAACGACATCTGCTCAATCCTCCGATTTTAGGTGCTCCAGTACTCAGGAAGCCGATAATACTTTATATCGCTGCACAAGAGAGATCTGTTGGAGCGTTATTAGCACAAGAGAGAGAAAAGTACAAAGAACAAGCCCCTACTACCTAAGTAGAACTCTGACGGGAGTTGAACTAAATTACTCCCCAATCGAGAAGATGTGTCTTGCCTTATTCTTCTCCATTGATAAGTTGAGACATTACATGCAAGCCTTCATCGTACATTTGGTGGCAAAAGCTGATCCCATAAAGTATATTTTGTTCAGACCTATCATTTCAGGGCGTTTGGCTAAGTGGAAAATTATACTACAGCAGTACGATATCATGTACATACCTCAAAAGGCGGTAAAAGGACAAGCAGTGGTTGATTTCTTAGCCGATCATCCAACCCCCTCTGATTGGAAATTATGCGAGGATCTCCCAGACGAAGAGGTATTATACGTTGAAATCGCGGAGCCTTGGATTATGTACTTTGATGGTGCATCACGAAGAAGTGGGGCAGGCGTCGGCATAATCTTCATCTCGCCCGAAAAATACATGTTGCCATTTAGTTTCACCTTGAGTAAATTGTATTCAAATAATGTAGCAGAATATCAAGCTCTTATCATCGGCCTTCAAATGGTTGTGGAATTCGGGATTGTGCACATGGAAGTCTTTGGTGATTCAAAGTTGATAATAAATCAACTCTTACTCCAATACGAGGTGAAACATGAAGATTTAAAGCCTTATTTCATCTACGCCAAACAACTGTTGGAGAAATTTGACAACATAGTATTGGAGCATGGCCCTAGAATGGAAAACATGAAGACAGATGCTCTGGCAAACCTGGCCACTGCTTTGACAGTGACGGACAATGTCACCATAAACATCAATCTTGGCTGAAAGTGGATTGTTCCACTAGCGGAAGATCAACTTGAAAAAGTCGACCTTATATCCGTCTACGTAATTGAGGAAGAAGATTGGCGACAACCCATTATAGATTACTTGCAACATGGAAAATTCCCCACTGACCTTCTCTGCAGATAAGGTTTGAAATACGAAGGAAAGTTTGCGCACTCGCTCATCTACTATAAAGGTATTCTCTATCGACGTTCTTATAAAGGTCTTTTCCTACGATGCTTAGGAAGAGAAGAATCTTTAAGGCACTAGAGGAGGCACATTCAGGCATTTGCGGTGCCCATCAGTCCAGACCAAAGCTTCAGTTCCAGTTGAAAAGAATGAGTTACTACTTGCCTACGATGATCTATGACTCTATGGAGTATGCAAAGAAATGTGAGGCTTGTCAGTTCCATGCCAATTTCATCCATCAACCGCCAGAGCCTCTACATCCAACTGTTGCTTCTTGGCTCTTTGAAGCTTGGGGGCTTGACCTTGTTGGTCCAATAACACCTAAATCTTCGACAGGCCACTCTTATATTCTGGCGGCGACAAATTACTTTTCAAGATGGGCAGAAGCAGTTGCGTTAAGGGAAGCCAAGAAAGAAAATGTGGTAGACTTTATTCGGACACACATAATTTATCGTTACGGTATCCCATATCGCATTGTGACGGATAATGGAAGACAATTTGCCAATAGCCTAATGGACAAACTATGTGATAAATTCAAATTTAAGCAATACAAGTCGTTCATATATAACGCCGCGACAAATGGTTTAGCAGAGACTTTCAACAAGACTTTATGCAACCTACTGAAAAAGGTGGTTTCCAAGACAAAAAAAGATTGGCAAGAAAGGATTGGTGAAGCACAGAAGTCACACCTTATTCGCTTGTTTATGGGGTGGAAGTTGTACTCCCTTTGGAAAGAGAAATTCCGTCATTAAGGATGGCCATACCAGAGGGGTTAACAACAGAAGATAATGCGAGGTTGCGCCTTCAAGAGTTGGAAGCACTTGATGAAAGAAGACTTGATGCTCAACAAGTGTTGGAATATTACCAAGCTCGAATGACTAAAGCCTTCGACAAAAATATCAAGTATCGATCATTCCAAGTCGGCAACCTAATGTTTGTTGTTCGAAGACCCATCATCACAACGCGACTTACGGGAAATAAATTCACATCCAAATGGGACGGGGCCTATGTTGTTAAAGAAGTCTACACCAATGGGGCAGACAAGATTGTCGACAAAAACGACTTGAGGATTGGCCCCATCAACAGAAAGTTTCTTAAGAAATTTTATGCTCAAAATGTTGTAAACACTCTTAATCGTAAGAGTATAAACTACATGATGCTCCTGACCCACATGAGCTCAAAAGGTGAACGACCCAATTGTAATGAATTTACATATATTATTCATGAGTTGAATTAAGTCATGGGTTGAATAAAAAAAAGGGGAGAATTTAAGTCATAAGTTGAATTCAACGATATATTATGCATACGCAAATGGGGGTTGAAATTTACAATATGATAAAAAAAGCATAGCTAAATCATCCACTTGTAATCTTGCAATTCTTGACGAGTACCCTCTAAATATTCACGAAACACTTTGAGACTCTCAGCGTCTTGTTCACTCGCAACAGGAGTGTTCTCAATCGTGCTCATCTCTTCCCGTATCGTGGATATCTCTAATTGTCGTTGAGCCGATAAATTTTCTTCTTTCGAAATTAGGAGCATGGTCATTTCATGATGAGCTTCTAAGGACTTAAGCTGGACTTTAAGTTTTTCAAGTTCAAGAAGTGTCTGCTCAGACTCTTGTTGGTACATATTTTTCTTTTTAAGAGAAAGATTATCCCTAGTCGTGATGTCATCAACCCTACTCCGAAACTCAGCTAAGCTTTGATCTTTTTGAGTTGAAGTTAGTTTTGAAGAATGCAGCTGATTCAACTCATTGTACTTTCCCACATGGTGAAAGTAATCACCTATAAATTGTTGAAAAGCTGACAAGTTGGTCGCATCAACACCCGCGATGGTTTGAAATATTTTAATCATTTCTAGTTCAAGAGAAGGAACTTTCTCAAAAGATGCGCGAGCAAGTTTATTCCTTGCAGCCTCCCACATGGTCTGTTCAGCCTGGCGTTGTATGGTAGAAAAATGCAAAATCATCTCGTCTGCATTGAAGATGGAAGCCTCCGGACCGACAATTTTCACCTCTTCCTGAGGTTGTGTACTAACAATAGTAGAGGTGATCAAAGTCATCACTTGGTTGGTTGGTGCTTCGAATGACCCAATCTACGTCGGATGAACATCGAGAATATGGCAACTTGTTGGTGACTGATCTCCCAAAGATTCCTATACAAGGTGGAAAGAGTGTTAGTATATATGTGTAGATGAATGCTTAAACAACTTAAAGAAAAAGGTCAAAAGAAGAAAATGCTCACCTGAAGACTGAGAGGCTCAAGTGGAGGAAGAATCTTTGAAGTACCTTCAAGTAAGTTATTATTGGGAGTCGATAACTTTCCCATCTTTTTCGGTCTCTTCCAATGACGATCGTCATTGCTACTTTGGCTTGCATCATCACCACCAGAGGGGCCCTCTTGGTCGATTGGTGTCTCTATTGGAGCCTCGTGAACACTTTTGTCATTAATACCAGCACCCGGGTCTTCAATTGTAACCTCACAGACAGTCTCACAGGCGCCATTATCTCCTGGATCCCTGATAGATTTTTGTTTACTTGGAGGAGAAGGCACGCTATTCACCAAAAGTTGTCGGCCTTCTACGAGATAGTTGTCATGCTTACGCGACCACCAACTCTTGTAAGCTTGAGTTACTTGAGAGCGAGGGTTCAACTCAAATGGGGGTAGATGCACGTAAGATGAAGTCAATGTCTTAGTGCAGACGCACCAGTGATGAATAACATTTTCCAAGCTCACGTGCGGAAGATCCCCATGTAAGTCGTTTGGCACGTCTTGGTAAAAGCCAAACTGACGACCAAAACGGTATGGGCTATAAGCTTCGATGGTCATCAATTGGCCATGGCGAGAAGATAAATAACATGACCGAAGACTTATGAAAAAAGAGGAGGAGCCAAATGACAAACCTTGGACATCTCACAAGGTTTCGGGCTTCTTCCTAGAGACAACATTTACATCCCACATTATGGATGCACCCTCATGGATCAGTCTACGAGCTTCATGTGGGTCGAAGCATTTTGCACCACCCTCTCCCGAGTAGTCGACCATCCAGAGACCCTTCAACAACGCGGTGTGCTTATAATGCGTGCCAAAGTAATGAGCAAGCCATCCATACACGTAATGAATGGGAAAACAAATCTTTGAACGCCCCGTTCGGTGAGGAGTATTATAAATTTGACCAAGACCATGATAAATGTTGGACAATATTGGAACAACAAGGTTGAACAATCTTCCCTCCGCCATAAGTGATGCAACTTTAAAAACACCAGGGCGAAGCAAACCTATGCTTTTGTAAGGGAAGACAAAAACACACAGCTAACAAAAGAGAAAAACGCCCAGGAAAAGTTTGGTCCTCCCATTCTTTGTCCACGCCAAGGAGTTGAAACACCTCCTGTTTTTCGGCAACCCACTCACGCACATAAGTGTTAGAGCCATCGGGATTATAAGTGGAGCGAGGGCGACCCTTCCTTGGTCTGCGTGATGGAGGCTTGGAATACTTTGATTTACTTTTAAACCAAAAGGAAATCCACTGATGCACAGAAATTTGTTGCCTTTCCATTTGTTGAGACGCAAGATAGTGATGGGCGTGGAAGAGGTAACTACAACTATTCGGCAGAGAATCGGTCTGGTTGCGCATCCCCACCAGTTATCCGCGAGAGGGGTTAACCTCATCATAAAATCTTCCCTTGATGGGCAAGCCTCCAAACTTTCACATATCCCACAACGATAGGGATATCTCTCCGGTCGCAGTATTGAACGTGTTGGTGGCAGGACACCAAGCTCCGCAAAAAGCTCGGATGATGTCTTGGTTAAGATCATAAGTGTATAGAGAGGCCATCACAATCCCCAACATATTGGAACCTCGCAGGACTTTCTTGTTCCGAGCCACGACAAGTTCAAGCCATTCCCAATAAAGGGGAATATAACTAAACTCCCCATTTAATTTCAAATAATAGCTCCAACAACGAGCCTGAGTTTCAATGATTCGACGCCCCAAAGTCGACACTGGATCGTCATTTGACTTATTCTTGTGAAGGGAAGGTCGTAAAATTCATACTCGGTTGGTAGAGTTCTCGTCTAAGGATTTGTCGACAGATAAGGTGGACAAAAAACATGTATCATCTGACTCAAGTATCGACTCCTCGACTGATTCTCCTACTGGGAAGACGGTTCCGCTATTTGTAGGTCGACTCGCGTCATCTAAAATAACGAGCCGTCTCGTTCCTTCATGCAAAACTTTCGTGAAGAACACCATGACTCCTACAAAAAAAAGGGGGTTAAAAAGAAGCGAAGCTGCGGGGAGCGTGAGCAATCCACTCACCTCCAAGGCACGAACTGAGGTGCGGGTAGCGTGAGCAATCCACTCACCTCCAAAGCACGAACTGAGCTGCAGGGAGCGTGAGCAATCCACCCACCTCCGAGGCACGAACTGAGTTGTGGGGAGCGTGAGCAATCCACCCACCTCCTAGGCACGAACTGAGCTGCGGGCACGAACTGAGCTGTGAGGAGTGTGAGCAATCCACTCACCTCCAAGGCACGAACTGAACTGTTGTGGGGAGCATGAGCAATTCACTCACCTCGAAGGCACGATCAGGGTTGTGGAGAACGTAAGCAATCCACTCACCTCCAAGACATGAACGACAAAGTTGCAGAGAACGTGAGCTAATTCATAAAAAAAATGAAAAAAAGGGTTTAGATAGTTAAAAATAAAAAAAATAATTAAAATAAAACTTTTAAAATAAAATTGAAAAAAAGAGTTATAAAAAAAAACTTAAAAAAAAATTAAAAGAAAGAGTTAAAAAAAAAAGAAAAAAAATCTTTTAAAATAAATTAAAAAAAAAGAATTGTAAAAAAAAACTTAAAAAAAAAAATAATGAAAATAATATATATATTATATAAATATATATGTGTGTGTGTGTTAAAAAAAATGGAAAAAGAGGGGTGCTTCACGCCATCCCATATATTTTTTTTCCTTCTTTTTTTTCTTCTTTTTTCTTTTCATCTCTCTCCCCATTACTTCTTTCCATTATTTCCTTCTCTCCCCATCACTTCCTTCTCTCCTCATCACTTCTTTCCATCACTCTTTCTCTCTCCATCATTATTCCACTCCCTCTCCCTCCCTTCTCTTTCACTTCCTCTCACTTTCCCTCCCTTCTCTTTCATTCTTCCCTCACTTTCACTCTCTCTCATACGCTTGGTAAAACATTCACCTTCAACTGGTGACTCGAACGACATCACGGTGCAGCTCCGGCAGTGGCGAATACAATGGCCACGACTCACAGCGACGATAAGCGTAACTCTGTGACGATTTCGGCTCCGACTCCAATGATTCACGACGATTCCGGCGACTCACGACGATTCACGACCAGCTTTGACATCAACTTCGGCGTCAGTTTCAATTTCCGGTGGCTTCACGCTGCTCATCGGCTTCCGTTGTCTAACGACGGTTTGCCCACTACCTTAAAGATGGATTGGTGAAGGAGTAATGTTGGGTGGTATTTATAGGAGTCCTTCATATCAAATGCTTACAATTTCTGTTAGAATTTCATGCCAAGTCTACAATGAATGGGGAGATAAACACTGAATCTTAAACATGAAGTCCAAAACTAAAAGGCTTTTGCAAAACATATTTAGTTAGTGTTAGACTTGGTATATTCCTTGAGATTAAAAAAAAATATATATATATATATATCTAATTTTGATGAAACTCCAAAATGAATATCTCAATATTTTTTTTGGGGGGGTTAATTTTTTGTCCACAAATTAAATTTTGGATCGAATGTTTTAATTCTTCAAATTTTCAATATAAGCCGAACTTTGACAAATTTCAATTGGGTTTCTCAAAATTTGAGTTGAACTTAATTATTATTATTATTATTTTTTCTTTTTTCAAATCAAGTCTCTTAAATTTTGGACTTAACTTAAAATTTTGTTTCAAATAAATATATGTCAAAGTTTTAAATCCAATTTCTCAAATTTTGAGCTTAATTTTTGTCTTCAAATCAAACTTTTATCCACACTAAAATTTTGACCAAATTTTAAATTGAGTCCTCTTAAATTTTGGGTTTAACTTAAATGTTGCCTCAAGCTAAATTTTGGCTATATTCCAAATTTAGCTCTTCTAGGTCAAAACTTGGTTTTGAATTAAATTTTTATCTCAAACTAAATTTTGATGAAATTTTCAATTATGTCATGGTTAAGTTTGTCTCAAACCAAAGTTGGAGTAAGTTTTACAAATTTCAAACAAAAAAAGGTGTTTGAGTAAAATTTCAAAGCCTAATCCAATTACAAATTTTTGAGATAGAATGTTTAACCTTACCCAACTTTGTTTTAAATTAAAGTAGAACATAAACTCTACTAAATTCAAATCAAAATTTCATGCAAAAAAAAAAAAAATCAAAATATTTACACAAATTAATATTTTGATAAATTGGTAAAAAAAAAAGGTGTAAAAAAAAAAAATCAAGTCCAACTCTGGTAAGGTCATTTGCCTTCTAGAGGTTAAGCGTGCCCAGGAAGGAAAAGAAGAAAATACTTTCAACTTCGTCTGTGATGCGACCGTCACATCGGTTAAGTGTGACCACATCAAGAAATGAAGGGCCTGTCACATCGGTTTTTGATCGCATTCAACCTGAAAGATCAGCAGGGACTTCATGAAGGGCCTGTCACATCGATCTTTTTAATTATTTTTTTTTTATTTTTAACTATCTAAACCCCTTTTTTTCATTTTTTTTTATGAATTAGCTCACATTCTCTGCAACTTTGTCATTCGTGTCTTGGAGGTGAGTGGGTTGCTTACGTTCCCCACAACCCTGATCGTTCCTTGGAGGTGAGTGAATTGCTATGTTCCCCACAACAGTTCAGTTCGTGCTTCGGAGGTGAGTGGATTGCTCACGCTCCCCACAACTCAGTTCGTGCATCGGAGGTGAGTGGATTGCTCACGCTCCCCGCAGCTCAGTTCGTGCCTCGGAGGTGGGTGGATTGCTCACGCTCCCCGCAGCTCAATTTGTGCTTCGGAGGTGAGTGGATTACTCACACTCCCCGTAGCTCAGTTCGTGCCTCGGAGGTGGGTGGATTGCTCACGCTCCCCGCAACTCAATTCGTGCTTTGGAGGTGAGTGGATTGCTCACGCTCCCCGCACCTCAGTTCGTGTCTTGGAGGTGAGTGGATTGCTCACGCTCCCTGCAGCTTATCTGTCGACAAACCCTTAGACGAGAACTCTACCAACCGAGTATGGATTTTACGATCTTCCCTTCACAAGAAGAAGTCAAATGACGATCCAATGTCGACTTTGGGGCGTTGAATCATTGAAACTCAAGCTCGTTGTTGGAGCTATTACTTGAAATTAAACGGGGAGTTTGGCTATATTCCCCTTTATTGGGAATGGCTTGAACTTGTCGTGGCTCAGAACCAGAAAGTTCTGCGAGGTTCCAATATGTTGGGGGTTGTGATGACCTCTCTATACACTTATGATCGTAACCAAGACATCATCCGAGCTTTTTGCGAAGCTTGGTGTCTTGCCACCAACACGCTCCATACTGCGACCGGAGAAATATCACTATCTTTGTGGGATATGTGAAAGTTTGGAGGCCTGTCCATCAAGGGAAGATTTTATGATGAGGTTATCCCCTCTCGCAGTGAACTAGTGGGGATGCGCAACCAGACCGATTCTCTGCCGAAGAGTTATAGTTACCTCTTCCACGCCTATCACTATCTTGCGTCTCAACAAATGGAAAGGCAACAAATTTCTGTGCATCAGTGGATTTCCTTTTGGTTTAAAGGTAAATCAAAGTATTTCAAGCCTCCATCACGCAGACCAAGGAAGGGTCGCCCTCACTCCACTTATAATCCCGATGGCTCTAACACTCATGTGCGTGAGTGGGTTGCCGTAGAACAGGAGGTGTTTCAACTCCTTGGCGTGGACAAAGAATGGGAGGACCAAACTTTCCTGGCCGCTTTTCTCTCTTGTTGGCTGTGTGTTTTTGTGTTCCCTTACAAAAGCATAGGTTTGCTTCGCCCTGGTGTTTTTAAAGTTGCATCACTTATGGCGGAGGGAAGATTGTTCAACCTTGTTGTTCTAGTATTGTCCAACATTTATCATGGTCTTGGTCAAATTTTAATACTCCTTACTCAACGGTGCGTTCAGAGATTTGTTTTCCCATTCATTACGTGTATGGATGGCTTGCTCATTACTTTGGCACACATTATAAGCACACCGCGTTGTTGAAGGGGCCCTGGATGGTCGACTACTCGGGAGAGGAAGGTGCAAAATGCTTCGACCCACATGAAACTCGTAGACTGATCCATGAGGGGTGCATCCATAATGTGGGATGTAAATGTTGTCTCTAGGAAGAAGCCCGAAACCTTGCGAGATGTCCAAGGTTTGTCATTTGGCTCCTCCTCTTTTTTCATAAGTCTTCGGTCATGTTATTTATCTTCTCGCCATGGCCAATTGATGACAATCGAAGCTTATAGCCCATACCGTTTTGGCCGTCAGTTTGGCTTTTACCAAGACGTGCCAAACGACTTACATGGGGATCTTCCGCACGCGAGCTTGGAAAATGTTATTCATCACTGGTGCAACTGCACTAAGACATTGACTTCATCTTACGTGCATCTACCCCCATTTGAGTTGAACCCTCGCTCTCAAGTAACTCAAGCTTACAAGAGTTGGTGGTCGCGTAAGCATGACAACTATCTCGTAGAAGGCCGACAACTTTTGGTGAATAGCGTGCCTCCTCCTCCAAGTAAACAAAAATCTCTCAGGGATCCAGGAGATAATGGCGCCTGTGAGACTGTCTGTGAGGTTACAATTGAAGACCCGGGTGCTGGTATTAAAGACAAAAGTGTTCACGAGGCTCCAATAGAAACACCAATCGACCAAAAGGGCCCCTCTGGTGGCGATGATACTAGCCAAAGTAGCAATGACGATCGTTATTGGAAGAGACCGAAAAGATGGAGAAGTTATCGACTCTCAATAATAACTTACTTGAAGGTACTTCAAAGGTTCTTCCTCCGCTTGAGCTTCTCAGTCTTCAGGTGAGCATTTTCTTCTTTTGACCTTTTTCTTTAAGTTGTTTAAGCATTCATCTGCACATATATACTAACACTCTTTCCACCTTGTATAGGAATCTTTGGGATATCAGTCACCAACAAGTTGCCATATTCTCGATGTTCTTCCGACGCAGATTGGGTCATTCGAAGCCCCGACCAACCAAGTGATGACTTTGATCACCTCTACTATTGTTAGTACACAACCTCAGGAAGAGGTGAAAATTGTTGGTCCGGAGGCTTCCATCTTCAATGCAGACGAGATGATTTTTCCTTTTTCTAGCATACAACGCCAGGCTGAACAGACCATGTGGGAGGCTGCAAGGAATAAACTTGCTCGCGCATCTTTTGAGAAAGTTCCTTCTCTTGAACTAAAATTATTAAAATATTTCAAACCATCGCGGGTGTTGATGCGACCAACTTGCCAGCTTTTCAACAATTTATAGGTGATTACTTTCGCCATGTGGGAAAGTACAGTGAGTTGAATCAGCTGCATTCTTCAAAACTAACTTCAACTAAAAAAGATCAAAGCTTAGCTGAGTTTCGGAGTAGGGTTGATGACATCACGACTAAGGATAATCTTTCTCTTAAAAAGAAAAATATGTACCAACAAGAGTTTGAGCAGACACTTCTTGAACTTGAAAAACTTAAAGTCCAACTTAAGTCCTTAGAAGCTCATCATGAAATGACCATGCTCCTAATTTCGAAAGAAGAAAATTTATCGGCTCAACGAAAATTAGAGATATCCAAGATACGGGAAGAGATGAGCACGATTGAGAACACTCCTGTTGCGAGTGAACAAGACGCTGAGAGTCTCAAAGTGCTTCACGAATATTTAGAGGGTACTCGTCAAGAATTGCAAGATTACAAGTGGATGATTTAGCTATGCTTTTTTTATCATATTGTAAATTTCAACCCCCATTTGCTTATGCATAATATATCGTTGAATTCAACTTATGACTTAAATTCTCCCATTTTTTTTATTCAACTCATGACTTAATTCAACTCATGAATAATTTATGTAAATTCATTACAATTGGGTCGTTCACCTTTTAAGCTCATGCGGGCCAGGAGCATCATGTAGTTTATACTCTTACGATTAAGAGTGTTTACAACATTTTAAGCATAAAATTTCTTAAGAAACTTTTCGTTGATGGGGCCAATCCTCAAGCCGTTTTTGTCGACAATCTTGTCTGCCCCATTGGTGTAGACTTCTTTAACAACATAGGCCCCGTCCCATTTGGATGTGAATTTATTTCCCGTATGTCGCGTTGTGATGATGGGTCTTCGAACAACAAACATTAGGTTGCCGACTTGGAATGATCGATGCTTGATATTTTTGTCGAAGGCTTCAGTCATTCGAGGTTGGTAACATTCCAACGCTTGTTGAGCATTAAGTCTTTTTTCATCAAGTGCTTCTAACTCTTGAAGGCGCAACCTCACATTATCTTCTGACAGAATTTCTCTTTCCAAAGGGAGTACAACTTCCACCCCATAAACAAGCGAATAAGGCGTGACTTCTGTGGGAGTGCGATGCGTAGTTCTATAAGCCTAGAGTGCTTCACCAATCCTTTATTGCCAATCTCTTTTTGTCTTGGAAACCACCTTCTTCAGTAGGTTGCATAAAGTCTTGTTGAAAGCCTTTGCTAAACCATTTGCCGCAGCGTTATATATGGACGACTTGTATTGCTTAAATTTGAATTTATCACATAGTTTGTCTATTAGGCTATTGACAAATTGTCTTCCATTATCCGTCACAATGCGATGTGGGATGCCGTAACGATAAATTATGTGTGTCCGTATAAAGTCTACCACATTTTCTTTCTTGGCTTCCCTTAACGCAACTGCTTCTGCCCATTTTGAAAAGTAATCTGTTGCCACCAGAATATAAGAGTGGCCTGTCGAAGATTTAGGTGTTATTGGACCAACAAGGTCAAGCCCCCAAGCTTCAAGGGCCAAGAAGCAACAGTTGGATGTAGAGGCTCTGGCAGTTGAAGGATGAAATTGGCATGGAACTGGCAAGCCTCACATTTCTTTGCATACTCCATAGAGTCATAGATCATCATAGGCCAGTAGTAACCCATTCTTTTCAATCGAATCAAGTTTTGTCCGGGGCGATGGGCACAAAGAATGCCTGAATGTGCCTCCTCTAGTGCCTTTAAAGATTATTCTCTTCCTAAGCATTGCAGGAAAAGACCTTCATAAGAACGTCGATATAGAATACCTTTATAGTAGATGAACCGTGCAACTTTCCTTCGTATTTCAGCCTTATGTCGAAGGTCAGTGGGGAATTTTCCATGCTGCAAGTAATCTATAATGGGTTGTCGCCAATCTTCTTCCTCAATTACGTAGACGGATATGAAGTCGACTTCTTCAAGTTGATCTTCCGCTGGTGGAACAATCCACTTTTGGCCAAGATTGATGTTTATGGTGACATTGTCCGTCACTGTCAAAGCAGTGGCCAGGTTTGCCAGAGCATCTGCCTTCATGTTTTCCATTCTAGGGTCATGCTCCAATACTATGTTGTCAAATTTCTCCAACAATTATTTGGCATAGATGAAATAAGGCTTTAAATCTTTACTTTTCACCTCGTATTGGAGTAAGAGTTGATTTATATCAACTTTGAATCACCAAAGACTTCCAGGTGCACAATCCCGAATTCCACAACCATTTGAAGGCCGATGATAAGAGCTTGATATTCTGCTACATTGTTTGAACACAATTTACTCAAGGTGAAACTAAACGGCAACATGTATTTTTCTGGCGAGATGAAGATTATGCCGACGCCTGCCCCACTTCTTCGCGATGCACCATCAAAGTACATAATTCAAGGCTCTGCGATTTCAACGTATAATACCTCTTCGTCTGGGAGATCCTCGCATAATTTCCAATCAGAGGGGGTTGGATGATCGGCTAAGAAATCAACCACTGCTTGTTCTTTTACTGCCTTTTGAGGTATGTACACGATATCGTACTGCTGTAGTATAATTGCCCACTTAGCCAAACACCCTGAAATGATAGGTCTGGACAAAATATACTTTATGGGATCAACTTTTGCCATCAAATGTACGGTGAAGGCTTGCATGTAATGTCTCAACTTATCAATGGAGAAGAATAAGGCGAGACACATCTTTTCGATTGTGGAGTAATTTAGTTCAACTCCCGTCAGAGTTCTACTTAGGTAGTAGAGGGCTTGTTCTTTGTACTTTTCTCTCTCTTGTGCTAATAACGCTCTAACAAATCTCTCTTGTGCAGCGATATAAAGTATTATCGGCTTCCCGAGTACTAGAGCACCTAAAATCAAAGGATTGAGCAGATAACGTTTGATGTTATCAAAAGCATTCTGACATGCTTCATCCCACTCGAACTCTGCATTTTTCTTCATAAGTTTCTGAAAAGGTTGGCATCTGCTAGCTAAATTCGCAATAAACCTTGTAATATAGGCCAAACGACCTTGAAGACTTCTAAACTCATGTAAGTTTCTAGGGTTTGACATTTTTTGAATGACATCAATCTTGGATTGATCTATCTCAATTCCTCGATACTTTACAATGAAGCCAAGGAACTTCCCCGAAGTCACGCCGAATGCACATTTGTGAGGGTTCATTTTCAACTGGTATTTCCTGAGGCGATTAAAGACAACTTTGAGATCTCTGAGGTGATCTTGTCGTTCTCTTGACTTGACCACGAGGTCATCTACATAACACTCAACATGCTTATGCAACATGTCGTCAAATATTTTTTGCATTGCACGTTGATAAGTGACACCTGCATTCTTTAATCCGAATGACATCACCTTGTAGCAATATATCCTGGGGTTCTAAAGGTCGTCTTCTCTTCATCTTCAAGAGCTATTCGGATTTGATTGTATCCTGATGATCCATCCATGAAGGATATCCACCATGATCTCCGTAATAGGAAGTGGGAAATCATCCTTCAGACATGCGTCGTTCAAATCACGGAAGTCGACACAAATACGAAGTTGTCCATTCTTCTTTCTAACAGGGACAATGTTTGCTATCCATGTTCGATACTTAACCTCGCGAATGAAGCCTGCCTCAATCAGTTTATTAACTTCTACTTCGATCTGGGGAATGAGTTCAGGCCGAAATCGCCTTTGAGCCTGTTAGATTAGCCTATGCCCCTGTTTGGTTGCAAGGTGATGTACCACCACGTTTGGATCTAATCCAGGCATCTCCTTGTATAACCAAGCAAAAATATCTTTATACTCAGTGAGGAGATTCATATAATCACCTTCCTCTTCACGAGTAAGTGATGAACTTATAAAGGTGGGGCGTGGTTCTTCCCTCGTCCCAAGATTTACTTCTTTGAGTTCATCTACTGTTGACTGGCTACCATCTTCGAGTGATGGTGGGGCTTCATCCACATTTACTTCAGACATTTCGGCCTCCGCTTCCTCTTCAAATGAGATGTGGTGACAAGACGCCTCACCTTCATCTTGCTCTAAGTCTTCTTTTGTGGGGTTGGTAATGACCACATCACGTCGCTTTACCCTCAAGGAACCTTCTGCGTTGACTGTGACAAAAGTCTTCCTTTTCATTCGAGAAGGAACAACGTTGCGGATGTCTTCATCAATTCCCTTCTTGCTATATGACACATCTTTTGAAGTCTTCATCGATCTTTCAGGTTGAATTCGATCAAAAACTGATGTGGCAAACCCTTCATTTCTTGACGTGGTCACACTCAACCTTTGAAAAGTTGATGGTCGTATCGCAAACGAAGTTGAAAGTAATTTCTTCCGTTCCTTCTTGGGCTCGCTTAACCTTTGAAAGGCTGATGACCTTACCATGGTTGGGCCCGATTTGATACCATTCTCTTTGCTTGCAGGCATATTTAGCCTCTGGAATATTGAAGGTCGAATAACATCAGGAGTTTGATTCGCTAAGATGTTGCCTTCTCCTGTAGTAGACCTATTTAACTTGTGAAAAGCTAAACGTCGGGTGGAATTGGCATTAGACAGTGGCTCTTCCTCACTTGTTGTAGTCTCACTTAATCTCTGTGAGATCAGAACACGTGCAGTTGATGATCCAAGGCGTCTCAGAGCTGAAATCCTTTGACTTGTGTATTTCTCATTTTTTGTATCATCAATTTCATTCACCGTTATGTGATTCACATCGACAACCTTTGCTTTTCCCCTTCTGGTTATGCGAACTGGCTCGAGCGACTTATATTCGAGTCCCTTTCTTGATGTAGGTAAGGCGTAACCATCCTGTAACAGCTTCTTTTGCGTCGAAGATAATTCGGGCCTTTCGTCATCAATCTTCAACTTTTCGAACTTGGTGTGCCTTGAAAAGTCATACCTTGCTTTTGCTAGAAGCTTGTATGCCTTTGGGTCAAATCCGTCTTCTGTTCGTCTCTCAGGTAACACTGTTTTTGCCTGTTCATCGTGAGGTTTCTTAGCTTCTTGTTTTGTTATCTTTGTGAGAGACATAACGAAGTTTTGTCTCAGGATCTCTACATCGCTAACTTTTAGATTTTTTGAACATTCCGCGAAAGGTGACTCGTCCTTCTTGCGTTGAGATAGGGAAATGTAACACAAAATAGGAAGACTTGTGGCACCCCTATCTTTTGAAACTTTGCCCCCTGCCAGATTTGCTCAAGTCTGATCTTTTCCGGGGCTAGTCACATTTGCCTCTTTGACCACTTTCTTATTCTCCAAATAGCAAGGTTCTGGTTCGCTTCTTGTGTTGGCTTCGATCATGGGGACTCCCACCGGCACATCTTCCCCTATGTTGTCGCCCTTCAAATAGAACTTCGCATCAGCAAAATGGGATTCAACCTCTAAAAATGGATTTGTATCAGCTTTCACTTTCTTGATGCCATCTTGGTAGAACTTAAAGCATTGATGCAACGTGGAAGTTATCACCCCGTTTCCATGGATCCAGGGGCGACCTAGAAATAACTTGTAGGTGGTTTTGGAGTCGATGCATGAAACAATGTTTCGGCTTTTAGGTCACCAATGATGAGCTTTAAGCGAAACATGCCAATTGCTCGTTGTCCTCCTTGGTTAAAGCTCTGGATTACCAATTTTCTATTCATCAACTCCTCCATCGAGATGCCTAACTGTTTAATAGTTGACTTGGGCATTATGTTGACGGCTGATCAATCATCAATGAGAATGCGACCAATCTTCTGCTCTCGGATGTATCTTGAGACGAACAATAGCCTGTTATGAGGTTTTGGCCCTAGCAATAAATCATCGTCGGTAAAACCTATTGACAAGCAACACGTAACACATGAGCGTGCTACAGAGGTTGAGGCACTTGCGTCATTGGAGTTGATCAAGGCCTCAATGAGAACGCCTTTGGCCGCTTGGGGAAGTGACAACAAGTCTTCTATGTTGAAAGTAGATGAAGCTTCAGGCTCAGTTGCTCCTCTTGACAGAACTGTCGAATCTTCATCAATGTTGACGACATGACACGCGACAAACTCAACCGCTTCTTGTTGGGTGATTTCTTGGAAGTTGCTTGGGAAGAATTCTGCCAAAGTGACGATCCGCCGAGGTCGGATGAACTCTTCATTTTCTTGCACAATAACCTTCGACTTTCTAGTAATCTTCCTGCTTTTTCTTTTAGGGAGTTTACTTCTTCTCTTTCGCTCCTGAAAAATGTGTGCTTCCTTCTGAGCATAGTTTTGTTGTCGCTTCTTGCATCGGGTTACGATAGTCCATTCACCATCGTCATTTTCAATTTGTTCATTCTTCTCTTGAATGTTTTGTTTTTGACAACTTATCCCCTGAACGTCCTTCCTTGATACAATCCTCTGGAACTGAATCACAATGGGTTCGAGAGACCCGAACTCGATCAAACATTTTGCATTCTCGCAGAAAGGAACTGCGGGCGAGTGGATGCTTGGATTCGCCACTATTGCTGCATAGTTTGCTTGAGCTACCTCATCGAGGTCTAACTCAATTTTCTTCTCACGAGCCAATCTTAAAATTAGCTCCTTCAGGACAAAGCATTTCTCCACCGGATGACTAATAACTCGGTGGTATTTACAATAATTAGGATTGTTTACCTTTCCGAGCTCTCCTAGTCGCTTACATTCTGGGAGCTCAATAAGACGTTTTTTCAGTAGCTGCTCCAACATATCTGGGACATCGGAGTCTGGAAATGAATATGTTTTCTCTTGCCTTTCTTTCAGAGTTGGGCGACGTCTTCCGCCCGCTTCTTGCTGCCCTACTGGCTTAACTTCCTTTTTTTTTTTTTGAGGAAAACTTCAGAGGGATTGTGTTGGTGACCATTGATTCTTTGGTGGCGCTTTTCGTAGTCTTCTCTGCGCCTTTAAATTCTTTCTTCTCCTTTTTTGCTTATGGGAGTAAGAAGTCTTTATTCCCTCTAGCAACGATGCTCAACTCCATGTCATGAGCGCAAGTCGCCAATTCCTCGAAAGAGCGAGGTTTGATTTCGTGTAAAATGTAAAGTAGTCCCCAATGCATACCTTGGGTGCACATCTCAACGACCGATATTTCTGTGAGTCGGTCCTTGCAGTCGAGGCTTAGAGCCCTCCAGCGGTTGATATAATCAACGTCAGGCTCTCCTTTGCGTTGTTTGGTATTGGTGAGTTCCATCATACTGGGCGTTCGCGTCGTGCTGTAGAAGCGATTCAAGAATTCTTTCTCGAACTACTCCCAACTATCGATTGTTTCTGGCTCTAAGTCGGTGTACCAGTCAAAAGCATTTCCTTTCAAGGTACGCACGAATTGCTTCACCAGGAGGTCACCACACGTCCCTGCATTTTCACAGGTTTCAACGAAATGTGCAATGTGTTGCTTTGGGTTGCCCTTTCCGTCGAACTGTTGAAAATTTGGAGGTTGGTACCCTGTGGGCATCCTCAGGTTATCAATCCTCTTGGTGTATGGTTTGGAGTACATGAGAGGATTTTGACTAGGTCCGCCGTACTAAGCTTTGATAGAGTTCATAATCATATCCTGTAGTTGTTGGACGGATAAAGAAACAATTGAAGCAGGTTGTGATGGTTGTTCCTCATGGAAAACTGTTTTTCCTTTGTCACTATTTCTTGCTGCAGGGGTGTGGTTGGATTCAGCTGTATCCTTGCTTTGAATTTGACTTTTGAGATAGGCAATTTCAAGATCTTTGTCTTCCATTGCCTTCATCAGGAGATTGATTTTTTTCTCCACTTTCGTCATACTTTCATCAGGGCCTACATCAACCATCATGACTGACATTACATCTTGATTTAACGTCTCCTTCAGTGGATTTGGAGTAGGAGCTGATTGGTCAAACAAGGGGTTGTCTTTGATGACAACCTTAGCTTTGGAAGTTTCATTCAGTAATTTGATGAGGTGGCTTGCCACTGCATCAAGAGTTCGATCATCGCTTGTCTCGACCCCTTTGGAGCGACTACGAGTTACCGGCCCCATGTAGATGTTGCTTGCAACAACAACTGTTGATGTAACTTTCTTTGATTGCATTGGTTTGCTTTGATTGGGAGGAAAAAGAGATGAGAGGTCGTGGTCCCACTGGGCGTACCAATTTGTTCACACGGGAATTCAATCAACGAATGGGAATGAGACACGTGTAAATGAATTTGAATTTGTATTTATCTGAATATAGTGGATTACAATCTCTAATATTTCTCCTCTAATTCTTTCTCTCTCATATACAACTGTTTCAAGGGATTTGCAGTTTGTTGAAGGTCTTCAGCTTATAGCTTGTTGAAGGTCTTCGACTTGTAAGCTTGTTGAAGATCGTCGGCTTGTAGCTTGTTGAAGGTTTCCGACTTGTAAGCTTGTTGAAGATCTTCGACTTGTAGCTTGTTGAATGTCTTCAGCTTGTAATCTTGTTGAAAATCTTCGACTTGTAATCTTTTCTCGAGGGCTGAAGAGTTTGTTCTCGAGGTTGAAACTTCACTGGATGCTTGGAGTGTTCTTGATCTTCGTGAAGCGTTCTTTGTTCAGGAAAGTATCTGATCTTCAGGAGTGCAAAGAGTCTTCTAATTTTTGTTGAGAATTTCTCTAGATTTCTTTGGAGTCTTCCACTTCTGAACCTTCGTATGTTTCACACGAGGGCTACAAAGCTTGTTCTCGAGATTGAAGTTGCAAAGCTTGTTCTCGAGATTGAAGTTGCAATGGGTTCTTTAGACTCGAAGAGATGTTCCTCAGATTGGAAGGATGTTCTTGATCTTCGAAGCAGTGTTCTTCGTTCAGAAAATGTTTGATCTTTAAGAATACAAAGAGTCTTCTGGTTTGTGAATTCTCTCTAGAGTCTCAAATTTATGAACCCTTCTAAATTTTCTCTGTAGAGTCTTCAATTCCTGAACCCTGAAAATGAAGAGAGAGATCTCTATTTATAGAGTTCCTCTAGGCCTCCAGATGGGGTTTGGGCTCGTCGGACTGAGCTTAGTCTGTGTTGGGCCAACTCCTTTGGGTTGGGCCAGGTTGGCTTCAGGCCAATCATTTTGGGTTGAGCCAACCTTTTTGGGCTTGGTTGATTTGGGTCTTCTGTCCTGAGATCGGGCTTGATTGATTTTGGGTCTACGTCTCTAGACCGGGCTTGGACTTTTGCTAATTGGGCCTTTAATTTAGACTTTTGTCTATCAAATTTTAAGCAACTGAATTGTATAGCCACCAATTTAAGTTAGGGATGTCTGCAGATTTAATTAGTCCCTAATTAAATAATTTTACCAATGGCGGGTGATGGCGTGACAATTTTGGATTTGTCGAAATTTTTTATTCCAACAGTAAGATATGATAAGATAGAGACTAAACTCTAACCTTGTCGGAATTATAAAAAGACTACATTTATAATTTAATCTTAAAAAAAAAAAAAAACTCTTGAGCTTTAGTTACTTTTGTGATATTTTCGCTAATATTTTAAAATTTTCATCATATATGAGATAATGTATCTATTATTGTTATTCGAACCATTTTTTTAATTAGTTAATCGGAATCTAGTTAAGTAGATAAAATTGATCTAATTATGATTTCAAATGTAGATTATTTGATCACCCACCTTTCAAATTTGTCGACTAATCTTTTTTCTCTTAGAACTTGATATTTTTTCAAAAGTTTTTGTCTTTATTTCTACAGTGTCGATAATGCTTGCATTATATCCACTTACTCTCAAACTCCATTCTTCCTATTTCCAATGAAATTTCGACTTCCTCCCAGAAAATTCCATCCTCTTTTATATATTTTTACACATAAACTCTCGCATAGAATAAAATACTTATTACTTTTTCTAAAGTCCGAAAAGTTTGTAATTTCAACATGACATACACTTTGAATATGGAACATCTTTTTAATCAAAGGTCCATCGTTGACATGTCATTTGAAATTAAAACACCCAGTTTGAAACTCCAACAAGTACTCATCCCTCAAACAACCTCATCAAAATCCTCCATTGAAACTATCATACTCAAGTTCAAAGTCCAAGTGATTTGCAATCACTTTCTAGTAGACGAAGAAAACGGAGACTCATTATTGGTAAGGCAACACGAATCTCAAACTTTCCCTTTTATAACTCATAAACTTCCTATAAAAAGCTTCAACCATTCCAATAAAGCCTTACAACGCTTCTTGTCATCAAACTTCAAAATATACAATAGGCGTCGTCTTTTTAATGTCATGGGTATCACAAGGGAGTTAAAAAACAAAGCAGCAGCAGCAACAACAACAACAGCGAATTCCGCTAATTTTCCTATTATAATTACGTTGAAATTATGGAACGTTGTGATGTCGTTTCGTGAAGGGAGAAGAGTTTCTATAGGTAGAAGTAGAGGAATAATGATTCCTACGAGCAATAAGGCAATGGATGAGATGCTAATGAGAGTAGAAATTGAAGAGATAGGAAGTGATCGAGTTTGTGTAATTTGTTTGGAAGATATGGTAATTAAAGAGAATCAAACGGCAATTTTGTTATTGTTACAGATGCCTTGCTTCCATGTGTTTCATGAAGAATGCATTAAAAAGTGGCTTAATAACGCTCATCAGTGTCCTATTTGTAGATTTGATATGCCTACAGATTGACTCTTTTTTTTTTTTTTTATTTAGTTATTTTTTCAATCACCAACCTTGTGAGGGGTTAGTTAAAGGGGCTGATTTACCATGGGTCCAGGGGCTCGAGCCCCTCAAATTTTTTACCTTTAATAATATATATAGAAAATTCAGATCAAATAATAAAAAAGCCTTTTGGCATAATGGTAAATATGTCATCAACTTCCCTTCAAGTCCCACTTGTTAATTACTGAGATATACTTGCATAATTCAACTGGGTTAACGACCACGAAATCTGTGATTTGAATCTCCCAACTTTAATTATTTTTTTTTTCAGGTAAAGAATAGCAGAATGTAAAAAAGGAATGAAATTGTAAAAGAAGAGAAAATATATACAGAGAGTTCTTTACAGCAGATCTTCTATCTATTCTTATTCTTATTCTTTTTCTTTCTTTCTTTTTTTTTGGGTTGATGTTCTATCTATATTCTAAAACTGATCTTCTTTTAAAATATTGTTCATCGAATTAAAATCATTGATGTAGATTAAATTAATGATTTTTAATAAAAGAAATAACAACCCATTTATAGCATTTAGGTGCAGTTATGTAACTATTTCAAAATTTTTTAATTACTTTTTATTTGCCAACATGTCAATGGAAAAAAACTTAGGGCATGTTTGGGAGTGATTTTGAAGTGACCAAAATCACTTTTGACATGTCTAAAATCACTTTCCTACCCAAAATGTGATGTTTGACAATAGTAAGCAAGTGATTTTGGAAAAATCCAAAATGTGATTCTCTTTCAATCACTTGGGAGGTGGTTCCCAAGTGATTTTTGTCGAGTGATTGTAATTTAAAATGACTATTATTCATTTTTTAAAATAGTATACTTTTAATGACGAGTAAAAACCGTAATCTTTTGTCAAAATTCATAATTTTCTATAAAAAATGATTTTTCTTCAAAAACAAAATCACTATTAAAAATATAGAATCAAACATGAAAATGATTACATGAAAATCACTTTTAATAAATCATTTATAAACAAATTAATTGTACTAAAATCAATATTTCTAAAATCATTCTCAAATATGCACTTATATTCTTAACAATTTTCAAATTTCTCACTCTTTTATTTGGATCTATCTACCATGCAACCCACTTTTAAATTACATGAAAAAAAATGTTCGTTTTTTTTAAACCGAAAAACCATGTAGCTAAAAAGTGGGTTACATTCAAGATGGTTGCATTCAAGTTTTTTTCATGATAATAATAATCAATTACTTTTCGTTGTTAAAAAATAGGGTTGTTTAAAAACTAGTTTAGATTTTTTTTTTTGATAAGATTTAGATTTTTTTTAAATTATAAGAAAACAACACTTTTTAAACGGTACTTTTTATAAACAACCCTACTTTTTATAAAAAAATATATAAAAAAACGTACTTTTTAAAACAACACTTTTTATTTTGTGTTCCATATCTAGGGTGAATTATAGAAATAGGTTTTTTTTTTTTATTATTATTATTATTATATAACTTACGGCAGAAAACGAAGGTTTTACAAAATTATTTACAAAAAACGGGTGATTTTTTTGTCTTTATTCGAACGCGTCAGTTGAGGATACGCAGTAATGCATCACTCCAAGTCACACACTCTATTCAAACCCAGTCAACGTTACAAAACTATTCTCAACGTTTAACGACGTTGAAATGCGTTGGTCAAACCAACAGATTCACTTTCACCTCACGCATCTGGCAACTGAAAAGATGGGGACTGACGGATGCTGCTGCCATCTGACGTCAAAGACTAATGGACGTTGCTGCCATATGATGCTGAAGACTGATGGACGTGTGTGTGCAGGTCTGAATGCGTCTTTTGTAAAAACACATTCACTTTATTCCTCCACTTCTCGAGGTTTCCTTTGATTTTCAAGACTAATTTCCTTTGATTTTCGAGGTCAACAATGCTTAAAAAGTGGTTATTATTATTTTAAAGGTTTTCTCAACCATAAGTTTCCACCCATCTTCATCTTCTCTTCATATTTTCTCACGGATTGCCCCCACCCTCTTCATCTTCTCTTTATTTTCTCTAACAGACTGCCCCACCATCTTCATCATACAAAATAACAACACTCCCAAATCATCCATATTTCCTTGCTGAATTTTTCTTCCCACTTGAAAAAAAAAGTAGGTTATATTATTAACATTTAACATATTTATTTATTTTTTTAATTACTAATTGATTTTTCTTATGTTTTACAGGTTCATAATTGGTGGGAAGTTTAGTCTAAGTCAAACCTATTAGTTTATTTTATCATTGGGCATGTTTGGCCAGTTATTATAACCCGTATTATAATAACCTGTGAAATACTCTGCACCCTAAACACACACTATTATAACTCCAGACTATACTACTATGTATTTTAAATAATATTTATATGTTTCATAGACTATAATAACCCACAGACTATTATAATGTTACGGCCCAGTTAGTTTGAAAAAAAAAAAAAAAAAAAAAGAAGAGCAATCGGGGCGAAACTTTCGCCCCACTGGCGTTTCACGCGCCACACACGAAAGCGGCGGCGAGGCTCCCACTCTCTCTCTCTCTCTCTCTCCTTCT
This sequence comes from Trichosanthes cucumerina, assembly GCA_036507285.1. Taxonomy (NCBI): domain Eukaryota; kingdom Viridiplantae; phylum Streptophyta; class Magnoliopsida; order Cucurbitales; family Cucurbitaceae; genus Trichosanthes; species Trichosanthes cucumerina. The sequence goes on along the minus strand of CM071835.1, from coordinate 75,540,384 downwards.
TCTCCTCTCTCGTTCTCTCGGTCTCTCAGTCCCTCTCCTCACCGCCTCTCTCTCTCTCTCTCTCCCTCTCCTCACCGCCCCTCTCTCTCTCTCTCTCTCTCTCACTCATCCTCTCCGATTTCCTCTCTCTCTCTCTCACGCGAACCTCTCTGCTTCCCGATTCACGCGCTTTGCCGTCGCGAGTCCTCGCCAGACGCATACCGGAAGACGAACCGGAAGCCGCGCGCGCGCTGGATCGCAAAGTCTTCGTTCGGCTCACCGGTTCGAGCCTTTTCTGCGGGCTCGACAAACGGAGTCCGGTTCGGTGTAGATCGGGTCGTGAGGATTCCAGATCCACTCACCCACTCGCCGCCGCCGTCACCCCACGCGCCGCGCCGCCGCGCCGCCCGCGGTCCACGCGCCGCCGCCCGTCCGTCGGTCCACGCGCCGCCGCCGCCGCCGGCGACACGCGCCGCCAGCCAGCCGCGACCGACCGTCCGCCCGTCCGGCCGCCTCGGTTCGTTCTCCTTAGCCCGCTTTGGCACTCCGTGGTGAGTTTTTCGCTCCTCTTAATTAGGTTCGTTGCGTTAGGTTCATCGTGTTTTAGTTATTAATTTGTGTGTGCTATTCGTTAGGGATTATTTGAAAGTAGAAGAACGTGCGGAGCACGCCGCCTTACCCAAGCCTCCGCCGCGCTTGGACTTTCTCGTAAGTAGCCGTTTGGACTAAACTACCCCTAAGTGTAGGGCTTAGGGAGCTTACGCATGCTATAATTGTTTCAAAGTGCTTAATGTTTTAGAACGTGTAACAAATGGACTTGTAGTAGCATGCTAGGTTGTGGTAAACTCTGCGATACTTGATTTTTGTGATGCTTGTACTTTTGTTGCGAATATGATGAATCGATCTTTGTAGTTGTTATCCTTTACGTGCTAAAAGGATTGCCTCCCGTGCTTAGTTGTGATCTTGTTGGAAAAGTTGACCTAAGCTTGTCAGCCGAGAATGATACTCATGTTAGAGATACATGTCGTCTTTGAACTTGTTGAATATGCTAGAATTGTACGTTTGTCTGTCCCGAACATGTTAGTCTCGTACTTAGTTTTGTAGAGACTCGGGAAGTGCCCTTGAGCCTTAGGATTGTAGTTAGCACAACTAGCCCTAGTGCAGGCCCAAGTCCTAAGTATCTGTGTAACCCTTAGTAGACTGAGACTCGAGGTTGGCAAGATGATGTATGGGATGTGATGGTCCGCCCTCCATCCAGTTGTGCGACTCGGGGATACGATCCTTAGAGTCAAAGGGGTTGGATAGAGTCCTTCGCCTCTAGTAGTGCAGCCCGGAATGAGCTCGAGAGTCGATTGTGCGCGTGAATACCGCTTGATGCTTATGGGATGTGGTGGTCCGCCCCATCCGGGGCCAGTGCGACTCGGGGTGTGATCCTTAGAGTCAGAGGGGTTGGATAGAGTCCTTCGCCCTAGTGCAGGCCCGAGGATGAGTCTCGTGGCCACGTGCTGCCAATCCAGTCTAGGAGCTAAGGGTAGGACAGAACTGAGAAAAGTGAGCAAGAGTAGGGCCAGGATGCGTGTTGAGGTTGTTTGGCGGGCTAGGTGTCGTGTTAGCTAAGTCTAGGGTCGTTCTTATGTTCTTTATTCTTGGACGAAGTGGGTTGCTTACTGAGTATTTTATACTCACCCCTTTCTTTTTCTTTTTCCTTGCAGGTAAGGCAAACCAGTTGAGATGACCACCGACACGAGACCTTCTGCGAGGCTATGGAAGACTTGTAGGACTTAGGGGTTGCGTTAGGGATTGTTCTTTTCATTTTCTTTGCTTCACATCGCGCTCGCTGTTTCTATGCATGTTTTAAACCTTATTCTATCCGTTGTTCACTTCTTGAATCAAAGTATGTTTTGTTGTACTCTTTCGCTTTCCAAGCATGCTCACTGTTGAGAGCTTTTCGTTAACTCCGAGGGACCTGAGCCCACACCTTTGTCGCTTACGTGTAGTTTGGTGGAGGCTGGGTACCCTCGTGAGTCTTTGAAGTGTTCTCGTTTAGGTTCAGACACTTGTAAAATTTTCGGTTTGTCCAGAGTTGCGCTGCTATGTATCTTTGTGGATTTTCTAAGACAAAATTGTACAACTTGGAAATAATGCCTCGAGTTGTTGTGTTCGTTTTTTTTGGGGGTGTTACATATAACCACTGTTATTATAACTCACTCAGTGTCCCAAACAACCCCATTATGATTGGTAAAAAAGTGAGTTATTATGATTTATTTGTTAGAAAAATGTAGCTTAATGCATGATTTACTATTCGTTGTTTTTTTATACAATAATCTGAACACTTCATGTGAAAATATAAAATAAGATACATGTAGATATTTTTTTTAAGCATTCAAATGCATGCAAAATAAATACAAAAATTTATGGTAAGAATATTATATTTTGATTAAATAACTGCCGTTAATAAAAACTATGATATAATTTAAATTGTTTGGTTTGATTTTAACAATTAAAATCAAAGATAACTATTCTAATGAAATAAGTTTCAGGAGACTTTTTTTTCATAATTTTAATTAAAAGGATAATTCTTATGAAAAGAAGATTGGCGAAAAAATCTAAATTAGCTAAACAAACTGAATATTTTGATTTTATTTGATACCTTGTGGCGACAATAAAATAAAAAATTTTTCTCAAAGGGAATTGTATGCCCATTCAGATTTTTTGATTTTTTTTTTTGTTTGAATTGGGACCTTTGAACAGTCATTTCACCATCATTTGTTTGAATTAATACGTTTTCATTCTGAAATTAAAAGACTATTTTGGGAAACAGTTTTAAAACCAATCCAATTTCCAAATTTAACTGGTGACAAAATTCTTAAATTCTTATATTTTTAAATTGAATGTAGTGTTTGTCACGCTGATATTATAAGAAATTGGTAGACAATAAATGTGGGAAAGAAAATTCACAAAATTATAAAAAAATAATAGAAAGAAGCTATTTTATAAAATACAATAAGATTATTAAAAATATAAGTAAAAAGCTATCTTATAAATTATGTATGAGATGCATAAATTGTTGTAATATTATGTATGTAGGATTTTGTAAATTATGTATGATATGCATGAATTGTTACAAAAATTATGTATGAGATGCATAAATTGTGACACCCGAAGAAGAGGGGTACATGAATGAACCGAGTCCACATCTGAATGAGAGGGATCCTGAGGATATGAAAGTATGGTGCCCGATGAAGAGGGGTACATGAGAATGACAATGAGGATATGAAAGTATAGTTGAGAAAAGCTTAAAAGAATTGATAGCTACTACCTATACCAACAAGGTGCACCTTCCTTTTCGGTGGCTCAATCATAGGAACTCCACAGTGCGCTTGGGTTGGAGCAATTCTATGTTGGGTGACTACCTGAGAATTTTCCTAGGTAGTGTCTTCACTCTTACAAGCAGTCATGGATCATATGCTGACGCAGCCAGGTCGCAGAGGATCATGAGCCTGGGACGTTACATAAATTGTTGTTATATTATGGAGGTAGAATATTGGAAATTATGTATGAGATGCATAAATTGTTGTAATATTATGGAGGTAAAATATTGGATATTATGTATGAATTTAGCATGACATGCATAAATTTTACATTCCTAAACCCTAAATTGTTTAAATCCTAAATTGTTAAAACCCTTAACCCTAAAATTCTAAATTGGTAAAACCATAAACCCTAAATTCTACATTCTTAAACCCTAAATCCCAAACCTTAAATTGTTAAAACCCTAAACCTTAAATTGCTAAACCATAAACCCTAAATTCTAAATTGGTAAAACCTTAAATCCATTAAACACTAAAGTGTTAGACCCTAAATTGGTAAAACCTTAAACTTTAAATTGTTTAACTCTAACCCCTAAATCATAAACCCTAAATTGTTAAAACCCTAAATCCTAAACCCTAAATTATTAAAACCTAAACCCTAAATTCTAAATTTGTAAAACCCTAAACCATAAATTCTAAATTGGTAAAACCATAAACCCTAAAACCTAAATTCTGCATTCTTAAACCCTAAATCTCAAACCTTAAATTGTTAAAACCCTAAATCCTAAACCTTAAATTGCTAAACCATAAACCCTAAATTCTAAATTGGTAAAACCCTAAATCTATTAAACACTAAAACCCTAAAGTGTTAGACCCTAAACCCTAAATTGGTAAAACCCTAAACCTTAAATTGTTTAACCCTAAACTCTAAGTCCTAAACCCTAAATTATTAAAATCTTAAATCCTAAACCCTAAATTTTTAAAACCTAAACCCTAAATTATAAATTGGTAAAACCCTAAATCATAAATTCTAAATTGGTAAAACCCTAAACCCTAAAACCTAAATTCTACCTTTTTAAACCCTAAACCCTAAACCTTAAATTGCTAAACCATAAACCCTAAATTCTAAATTGGTAAAACCCTAAATCCATTAAACACTAAAGTGTTAGATCCTAAACCCTAAATTGGTAAAACCCTAAACCTTAAATTGTTTAACCCTAAATCTTAAATCCTAAACCATACACTGTTTAACCCTAAACCCTAAACCCTAAATCTTCTAAATTGGTAAAACCCTAAATTCTAAATTGTTAAACCCTGAAATGTTAAAACCCTAAACTCTATATCTAAACATCAAACCATAAACTATAATAATACTTACCATGGACTAATGCAATCTTTTCTTAATAGCAGAGTTACTTACAAACCACAATGGATGTTGTTGGATTTACCTGTTACATGAATGAAAATATTGTCTATGGGTCAAACGGTGTAGAATATGACATAGGTCCATGTATGCAATTGAGTGCTAGTCGCGACATAGAGTTCAACCCATTTATGGATGGGTTATGCAACTTGTTGCTAGGTAGATCAGAAGAGTTAGAGGTAATTTTTAGATATGGCAGTATTGGGATAGTAGGATCTACATTTTATTCTCCTATAACAATTAAACAAGGAAAAAAAAATATTTGGTAAATTTTCTTAATCCCTAAATTTTTAAAAGATAGATAAGTAGTATTAGAATATATTTATTTTTTAATAAATAATTTTTGAAATAATTCAAATTAACAAAAAAGATGATTTGACAATATATGAAAAATAATTTTAAAAAATAAAAAAATAGTTAATATTTTAATTAAAAAAAATTAAAAACCCAATAATGACTAAATAATATATTTAAAAAGAATGTGAAAAAATGATTAATGTATGATGATAGAATAATTGATGATGTATTTTAATGACTTTAAAAATAAAATATGATTATTGAATAATTAAATTATTGTCAAATGATTATAAAATGATGAAATAAATTTTAAAAATATAATAAATCATTAAATGATTTGATGGTTAGTTATGATTTTGATATGATTGATAGGTTTTATTGATATTTTAAAAAATAAAAATAAAAAAATACATATATAGAATGCGTCTGTTCAACAGACGCATTCTTGTTTGGATTTAACGCAAACAGAATGCGTCTATTTGACTGACGCATAAGACAAAAAAAAAAAAAACACCACATTTTCGTAAATAGTTTTGAAACCAACTCGTTTTTTGTATTTAGTTCCCCAAACTACCCTATTGTTGCATTTCACCCTATATATCTAACTAATTGATCTCTCACTAAACCTTCTTCTCATTGTAATTTATTTTAAAATTTTCATCTCTATACCATTTTATGTGGAAACCAAATTATTTTTATGTTTTTGAATCTTTTAAAAATAATTAGTCAATGAAGAAATTTTGAGAACATGGGTGTATTTGATTGATTTGAAAACAAAAATTTAAGAATAAGAGATTCAATGATGCGAAAATAAAGTTGTATTATTCATGTTTTCAAATATGTGATAATCAATTTAGAAATTGAATTCCAATTTTAAATATTGTTCAAGATTCGTTTGATAATGTTGTTGATGAAATTTGAACAATAAGATAAATTTGAATAAGAAATATAAGATTAACCTTTTTAAATCTAATTCGTAGATAGAAGGGGATATCTATTTAAATTTGTTATATCTATTGGTTTCAATTTATCATAAACATTTATTTTTAGATTAATTAATTAAATTCTTGTTTAAAGGGCTTAATTAGTAATTAATCTAATTAAAAGACCCAACTTTCGTTGGGCCCAAAGATGGAGGAGCCCATTTGCATCTTCAATCTTGATCTCCTAAAACCCACATCATTTGTATCTCTTTTTTCTTTGGGGCAATAAGAAAAATGTCTAAATTTAACCAATATAATTCAAAAAATGTCTACACAAGTTTTAATTTGTAAATATGGCTAAAACCATTTTTAACTAAAATCTATCAATTACATTAGGACGGAAATACCTTTATTGAATATTTATAATTTATTCTACCTAAAAAAGTGTACGCTAGATTTTTTCAAATAACAAAATCTAGGATTGAAAATTAAATAGAATTAAGAATTGTGTGAGAGGTTACAAAAACAATCCTACCCTAAACAAAATCTAGGAATTGAGAATTTGAAGGAAAAAAAAGAATTTAGAAATTTTAAATTAAGATAATATATATACTCATTGTTTCTTGACACTACATAAAACTCCCTCCCTTTTCTCCAACTCAATGGATATATAAATAAATGAGTAGAAATGTACGTATCTATGTACCCAACGTGCAAGAATAAACTAAAACCAATTCTCATCCACATGCACCATTAGACAAGGTAAATAGGTGTAAAATGCCTATTATAACTATTATAACTAGGTCTTTTAACCTTAAGTCTAGGTGAATAAACATTTTAATTACCTAGAGATAAAATAGAACTAAGGTTAATTCAACTCAAGCTCCGGGTCAGTTCCCAGGTAGGAGGTGTTCCATTAACCGTCAGCTTAAGTACCCCTAGCCTTAGACATAACTTCACCGGTAGAGTTCCCTTATAACCAAAGTTCTAACGTTCTACTAGATTTTAAACTATTTAAAATACTACGTAAGACTAATTTCTAATCCTATTAGAAATTAAAACTTAGGTCTAAATTAATTTTAAACGATTTAAAACTAATTTTAAATTTTAACCCAAGTTCCTATGTTTGCATGCATTTCTTTATTATAGGTTATGGTTTCTAAAACTCCTTTAATTTACAACTTTTATAAATTTAATAATTAACCTATGAGTAGGATATCATCCACATAAAGTACTAATAAAGCTATTTTGTCGTTGATGATCCTCTTGTAAACACAAGGCTCATCAACGTTTTGGTCAAAACCATAAGACTTGATTGCAGTATCAAATCTTATATTCCAAGATCTGGACGCTTGTTCAACCCATAAATGGATCGATTGAGCTTGCAAACTTTTTGCTCCTGACCTTGGGCTATGAACTCTTCGGGCTGAGACATATAGATGTTCTCGTCAAGATTACCATTCAAAAAGGCAGTCTTGACGTCCATTTGCCAGATTTCATAGTCATAAAATGCGGCTATGGACAAGAGTATCCTTATAGACTTCAGCATAGCAACATGGGAAAAAGTTTCTTCATAGTCAACTCCTTCCCTTTGGGTAAAACTCTTTGCTACAAGTCTAGCCTTAAAGGTCTGTACCTTTCCGACTGCATCTCTCTTTCTCTTATATATCCATTTACGCCCTATGGGTCTAACCCCTTCAGGTTGGTCTACAAGTTCCCATACTGAATTGAAGTCCATTGACTCCATTTCAAGGTCCATGGCTTTGATCCATTGGTCCTTGTCTACGTCATTCATCGCCTGTTTATAAGACAATGGATCTTCTACGCCGTCATCAAGTATGACAACTTGAGTTTCAGCTAAACCCAAGTAGCGGTCAGGTTGGAAAACAACCATCCCACTACGTCGAGGCATTCCCAACGATTGAGAAGGACGAGACTGACTTGAGGTGTTGGTTCCTCCATCAACTCTTGATGAAGGTTCAGCATGATCAACAGCTCTTGTTGGTTCATCTGTAGCTTCATTTAGTACTAATTTACTACGCGATTTGTGGTTCCTCATGTGTTATTCCTCCAAGAATGTGGCGTTTGTCGATACAATCACCTTATTTTCTTGTGGGTCATAAAAAAGACCACCTCTCGTTTCTTTGGGATAGCCAACAAATTGGCACAATCTTGAACGAGGTTCCAGTTTCTTTGGGTTTGTCACGAGCACGTGTGCCGGACAACCCCAGATCCTGAAGTGTTGTAAACTAGGTTTATGCCCCTTCCACAGCTCAAAAGGTGTTTCTGAAACACTTTTTGATGGAACAATGTTCAAGATTTGAACTGCAATCTCAACTGCGTGTCCCCAAAACAAGGCAGGCAATTGAGCATAGCTCATCATAGAACGAACCATGTCCAACAAGGTTCTATTTCTCCTTTCTGACACACCATTTTGCTGTGGTGTATTAGGTGCTGAGAGTTGAGATTTAATTCCATGTTCTATCATATAGTCCTGAAATCTCAAATCCATATACTCTCCACCTTGATCAGATCGAAGTGTTTTAATGGTTTTCCCTAATGCATTCTCTACTTCAGCCTTATACTCTTTGAACTTTTCAAGAGCCTCAGACTTGTGATGCATTAGATATAGATAACCATACCTCGAATAATCATCTATGAAAGAGATGAAATATTCGTACCCTCCTCGAGTTTTAACATTCACTGGACCACAAAGATCCGATGTACAAGTTCTAAGGGCTCTATGGCTCTGTAACCTTTTCCAGTAAAAGGTCGCTTGGTCATTTTACCTTCCAAGCAAAAGACTCGCAAGGCGGTAAAGAATTATCTTCTAACTTGTTTAGAAGTCCATTCTTAGAGAGTCTCTTAATCCGGTTGAGATTAATATGACCAAGTCTAAGATACCATAGATAGGTATTATTATTTGGAGAAATTCTTTGCCTTTTACTTTGAGTGTTAGCATTCTTAAACATCTCATGATTTAAAATTGCTTTATTTTGATTCGGTTTGAGTACATACAAGCTGTTTTCTAACTTAGCACAACAAATATTGACACCTTTTTTTGAAATGAATGCTTCATTAAATGAAAAGGTAATACAGTAGCCAAGTTCAATTAAACAAGAGATAGAAATTAAGTTCCTCTTAATTTTAGGAACTATATACAGATTTTCTAAAAATAAAAATCTATCTCTAAAAAACAGCATGGCATCTCCCACTGCACGAGCTGAGACGACGTCTCCCGTTCCGACCCTGAGCGTCATCTCACCCTCTTCGAGCTCTTTGAAGGAACTAGTTTTCTGAAACGAAGAGCAAACGTGATTAGTGGCTCCTGAATCAAGTATCCATGTCAAATCATGATTTTCCACTAAACAAGTTTCAAGAATAAGTAAATCTAATTTACCTTTCTTCTCTTTGAGCTCAGAAAGGTATTTTGGGCAGTTTCGCTTCCAGTGCCCATCCACGTTGCAGTGGAAACATTTTCCTTTATCTGCAACCTTGGCTTTTCCCTTGCCTTTGTCAGCAGCAGGTGCCTTCCCTTTCCCTCATATCTTCTTGTTTTGGGTCTTCTTAAACCAAAAAGATGAACCACAAGACTTAGTCCCAGAGGATGAACCCTTCTGGAACTTTTTGGAATGAGCAAACAGATTTGCCTCTCCATCAGCCTGTCCCTTATTCTTCATAAGAGACTGGAAAGTTCGTAGTTCATTAAGGAGAGTAGTCAGGTTATACTCTATCTTGTTCATCACCGCATTGCTGCGGAATTGTAGAAAACTCTTCGGAAGAGATTCCAGGATGAGTGATACCTGACTTTGCTCGTCAATGACCGCTCCGTTCATCTCAGCCACGTTGAAGTGGACCATCAGATCGAGAACGTGTTCTCTCACCGATGACCCCTCCTTCATACTGGAGTTATAAACGTATTTGAGGGATTCATGCCAAATCTGTCCAGATGGTTGTCCAAACATTTCCTGCAGCAAACTCATGATCTCACGAGCTGAGACCATGCCCTCGTGCTTTTGGCGAACTTCGTAAACACTAGCCAAAATGTAGACATTGGCCTTATCATTGGCCTTGATCCAATGCATGGTGACGCCTCCTTACAGATTGAGGAGCGTTACGGCGAGGATCCGAGGACATTCCTCGGTCGAGACAAACCGTAGGTCGTCAATAACGAGAATCGTATTCAAGTTGGACTTCCACGTAGTAAAATTCTCACCAGTTACACGATCGCTTTTAAGTAAGGCTATTATTGAGGGCGACATGCTGAAAATCCAAAATAGTTCTAATTAGTTATGCCTTTTAACCCATCATAAAACTAATCATATTTAGCAAAATTATTAAAGAACCCTAGTGTTTAAACTAAACCCAATGTTTAAATTAAACCTTTAATTTTGCAACGATACTTCAAGGGTTTAGAACAAAAGCCTCCATCAGGCACGACACCATTCCTCCCTTGAATTAAGATTTTCTCAGCCAATTCTCACTACTAGAACATCTCATGTCCCAATGGTCCTTAGCTACCGTTTGTTTGGTCAAGGACTTGTTAACTAGCTTAACTCATCCCGTAAATGTGACCCTACCATTTTCAGATCCAATAGGTCCGAGCCAATAGGCTACTATTAAGAAAGACAACTGTTGGCAAATTACGTAAGAGACCCTATCCATTTCTGAAGTTCGCGGTGTTCCGATCCCTATAGTCAAGCCCTCCGTAGGTGGCTGTTCCAGGACAACCTAGCAGGCGGACTATAGAAATCTCACGGTGCGACCTAATGGAGGAGACCGTAGGATACGTTGACACGCGTCCTACTCCCATTTACTATGGATACTTCCATCATTCACCTTGGTATTGAACCATGCAAACACATGGAACTCACGGTGTGAACTCTTGAGGACGTGAGAGTAAACTCGATGCGAACATCTCGTTTTCTCCCACTGAAGCTCCTAAAATTAGGGTATAGGTTTAACTTAGTGGGATTCCGGCTAAAAGAATCTATCTAAGTCTATACCTATTATAACTATTATAACTAGGTCTTTTAACCTTATGTCTAGGTGAATAAACATTTTAATTACCTAGAGATAAAATAGAACTAAGGTTAATTCAACTCAGGCTCCGGGTCAGTTCCCAGGTAAGAGGTGTTCCGTTAACCGTCAGCTTAAGTACCCCCAACCTTAGATACAACTTCACCGGTAGAGTTCCCTTATAACCAAAGTTCTAACGTCCTACTAGATTTTAAACTATTTAAAATACTACGTAAGACTAATTTCTAATCCTATTAGAAATTAAAACTTAGGTCTAAATTAATTTTAAATGATTTAAAACTAATTTTAAGTTTTAACCCAAGTTCCTATGTTTGCATGCATTTCTTTATTATAGGTTATGGTTTCTAAAACCCCTTTAATTTACAACTTTTATAAATCCAACAATCATTATTCAAATTGGAATTATAAAAGATTCAACTAATTGAATAATAAAATTACTTAAATAAAATAACATTTATTTTAAACTAAGTAATTTCATGCTCCATGCAATTTATTTTCCATATAATATAATTATAACACTTAAAAAAATTACTCATGAAAAATAAATAAATCATGCATCTAACCATATTCATATAACATTTATACAAATAAAATGCATGAACATACTTATCCTAAGGTGGGAAAAATCTAAATGACATTCATAAAGATATATAGCCGTAAAATCGGAATAATTTGGCCCCTAAAGTGCAAAAAATAAAATTACATTAATTTTATTTCATGAAACCGGTCCAAAAACACCCTGAACAAGCCTTGAACCACTCGAATCGGACCAAAACCAACGAACCAGCTTGAACCGACCTGCTACTGTTGGAATTGCCTCACGGCGTTGCAACGCTGATGCTAGCGTTACAACGCCGCTCGCTCCCTATCTATGCGCGCGCCTGCTATTGGGGTGGCGTTGCAACGGCGAGGAGCAGCGTTGCAACGCCACGACTTCTGAGCGCTTGCGTCGATAGGGGACGCTAGCGTTGCGACGCCGTTCTTCAGCGTTGCAACGCTGATGAACGGCGTTGCAACGCTGCTGCTTCGGCAACAACTTTCTTCTTCAAACACAACAGCTTTCTTCTTCAATATCTCCTTCGATTCTCAACCGAATTGCTTGAAATTGGTCCTGAACGACTCGTAACTCAATTACAGACTCAATAATGCATTTTTTGCCCAAAAACGCAGGGGTTTTTGTATACAAAATGATCAAATCAAAAGAAGTAAACTAAGGCCAAACACTCCTAAACAGTTTTACAGCAAACCAATGCAATTCCCACCAAATCAATGCAATTTTGTTTCAACAAAAATAAATCAAGCAATGCTCTGATACCAATTGATGGAGATCTGATCTCCTTGAGCAGCGGAAACGTGGTTTGAGATCGTAATTTGCTTGATTGTTTAGGTTAAATAAAAAATCGATACATTGACAAAAATACAGAACAAACGTGTTTTTAATCTAATTAAAAACATGGAGATATACATGCAAACATACCTAAATTTAACTATTAAATTAAGAAGAGAAAGGGATTATTACCTTTGTAGACTCGAAGGAACACGTTGCTCCAATGTTTATTCCAGGAAGTCAACAACACAGGAACTTCCAAAAGTTCTCTATTTTTCACCAACAGGAACACAACCAATAGAGTAAACTCTCTATCCTCTGAATGCTTAGATCCTCCTTGGTGGGAAGGATTCCAACTTTTGGAAGAAGAAGGGAATGAGAGAGTCAGAGAGTTCATGGAAATAACATCTTGTGCCTTAAGTACCAGTGCTCCTCTAATGAACAATTTGTTTGTGCTCCTACCAACAAACAGAGTCCCTCTCGGGCCAATGAGAGGGTCGGGCCCTTTGTTCAAGTCTCGGAGGCACCACTTAAGGGAACATTCCTCTACTTACCCTAGTAGGCGGGAAGGAGTGAATTTCATCTTGCTAAGTTAAGTTCCCAACCGCTCACTCGGTCTTGTCCCCAAGAAGGTAGGCATATTGAGTTGGCATATCTGGCCACTCTCACCCATACTAGTCAAAGGACAATCCCTCGCGAACAAGAGTTCGTAACCTGCTCAGGATTGAGATCAAGTTGCCTAGGTCATCCTAGTGAAATAGAAACCTAACTAGTCAACGGAGTTACAGCTAGAGGTTGCTATTTCGTGGTCCGGTCTTATGTAATCTCATTACATAGGATATCCTCACTCACATGTCATCTACACGAACACGTTAGGATCATAGTGTTTGCATCAAATACAAAGTGGGTCACATCCATAGTTTTACCAGGGTAAGGTACCCAAACCTTATCCCCTAACTATAGACCCTTTAGGTTATATCTCGAACCAAGATCCTTTATATGTACACTACATTCACTTAAAGATTCATATGACAACCTTAGATGTTTAGTTTATTGGATTTAGGGTTTAAATAAAGGCAAACTCGTAGATAACGAACAATAACTCTTTATTGAAATAATAACACTTTATTACATTAATTAGAACATAATTACAAACTACGAGTTTTAGGGCACATATCCCAACACTTTCGTCAAATGAACTTCATGTTCCTCCTCTGACTTGGAATACACCAAAATATCGTCGATGAAGACGATCACAAAGGTTGTTGGATCGGTATGGCAACCCTAGAGGGGGGGTGAATAGGGTTTAATTAAACTTTTTGCTAAATATGCCCAATTTATCTAATTAACAAACTTTTTAAGAAACAATTAAAAAGAAATAATTAAGAGAAATTAATCTAATATGCAAGATAAATAAAAAGTATAACAAAAATTAATTCTATCCAATACTTAGCAATTAGTTAAGGAACAAATTAAAACATGCATAAATAACTACTAGTAATTGCAAAAATAAATTGGAAAGAGTTAGAGAAGAGGACACCGTAATTTTATAGTGGTTCGGTCAAATTCGACCTACTCCACTCCCCAAGCGCCTCTTGGGAATTTGAATAAAAAAAAATTTCACCGACTCTTTCCACGGATTAGAGCCCAACCGCTACACCACTCTTTTTACAGGTTCAAGAGCAAACCCGATCCTTTCCACGACTTAGGATCAAACCGTTACAAAGTTTGGTAAGCATTTGAAGAACAAACTAATACACTCTCTTGATAGAGTAGATTCACAAATTTTAACTCTCACAAAATAATCCTCACAACACAACAAAACTCTCTCAAGAAAAAGATGAAAAGAAAAAAATTGAGAGCTTGGAGAGAGCAACAATGGAGGCTTTTGATTTTTGGAGGATTGTAAAATGCCAAAACTTGTTGTAAAAAATTGGAGAAGAAGATGGTATAAAAAGAGAGGGAAATGGGGTAAAAACCAAAATTTAATTTAGACCATTGGATTGTGGTAAAAGAGAAATAGATGGTGGAGATTAAAAGTAAAAGAAAATGATTATTAAAAAAATTATTTAATAATAATAATAAATAATAATAATAATAATAATAAAATATTATTTATATATAAATGTGTCTAACGGCAAAACAAATTTGATTTTTTTTTTTTTAAAACCCAACGGTCAGAATTGCATTTAATGCAATTCTGACTTTTTTTTTTTTTTTTAACCAACGGTTATTTATATAAAATATAATTTTTATTATTTTTTTCTTTTTATTTTAAAATAACCAAAAGTCCACCAAATGTTACTCTCTTATAGTCCACATGTCATACTTTAATGGGTCTACAATGGTAATTTGGTCGCCACGTCATCGCGTCGGGAAATTTCCGTTCAAACTTGTTTTGATCATAACTTCTTCGTTTTAGCTCCGATTTGAGTGATTCAAGAGGCGTTGGAATCGTTATTCCGAGTTTTATGCAATAGACACTTCAAAATAATTAAACTATTAGTAATTAATAGCAGGTTTGTTATCATCAAAATATTAATTAATTAATTAATTAAAATTAATTAATTTTAGATTAAGGGCCAAAAAGCCAACAATCTCCCCCTTTTTGATGATGACAAACCATTAAAGAAAAATAACTTGAACTTCATAAAAAAATAAAATAAGTCAAGTATTCAAGTAATAATTTCAATATAAAGTCTAATGTGTCACCATAAAGCACATACTTGAACAATCACTCAAATAAATATAATATATCATTCTCCCCCTAAATTAATGCAAAACTAAAACATGATACAAAATTTAGAACCTATTTTTCTTAAACTTCTCCCCCTTTGGAATCATCAAAAAGACATAATTATGAAAGATTAAGAACTACATGCAAGCTCCCCCTAAGAACATGAATACATAGTTAACATAACTCCCCCTATCAATATGCCATAGAAAACTAAAATTATAGATTCAAGAGGCATCAGAACGAATAATACCAAGCTCAAGCCTATTTTTGCAAAAGTTTTCTTCATTCAAAGGCTTGGTGAAAATATCCGCTAATTGATTATTAGAGCTCACATAATCAAGAATAATATGACCATTTTGCACATGTTCTCTAATAAAGTGATGTCTAATATCAATATGCTTAGTTCTAGAATGATGAATAGGATTTTTAGTCAAATTAATAGCACTAGTATTATCACAAAATATAGGCACATTATCAAACTTTAATCCAAAATCACAAAGAGTTTGTTTCATCCAAAGAATTTGAGCACAACAACTAGCAACATAATATATTCCGCTTGGTAGTGGATAAGGCAACCGAATTTTGCTCTTTACTAAACCAAGATACTAAAGAGCTACCAAGAAATTGACATGTTCCACTAGTACTTTTACGGTCAAGTAAGCTTCCGGCAAAATCCGCATCGGAATATCCTATCAAATTAAGCTCAACATTTCTAGGATACCATAAACCTAAATCAATAGTCCCAAGCAAATATTTAAATATTCTCTTAACTCGCATGCAAATGGGATTCCTTAGGACAAGATTGAAATCTAGCACAAATACATACACTAAACATGATATCGGGTCTACTAGCGGTTAAATAAAGTAGAGATCCTATCATACCTCGATAAGTTTTTATGTCTACATATTTACCTTTTTCATCCTTGTCAAGCTTAGTGGATGTGCTCATAGGAGTTTTTGCAATTTTACCTTCATTGAACTTGAACCTTTTGAGCAAATCTTTTGTGTATTTCTCTTGACTTATGAAGATACCATTCTTTAGTTGTTTGATTTGAAGTCCAAGGAAGAAACTAAGTTCTCCCATCATACTCATCTCAAACTCACTATGCATACATTTAGAAAATTCTTCACACAAACAAGGATTAGTAGAACCAAAGATAATATCATCTACATAGATTTGTACTAAAAGCATATCATTTTCCTTAGTCTTAATAAAAAGAGTAGTGTCAAGTTTACCCATTTTAAAACCATTCTCAAGAAGAAAATTACTAAGCCTATCATACCAAGCTCTTGGAGCTTGTTTTAAGCCATAAAGAGCCTTTTTCAACTTATAGACATGATTAGGCAAATCAAAACTTTCAAAGCCCGGAGGTTGTTCTACATAAACTTCCTCCATAATATAACCATTTAAAAAGGCACTTTTCACATCCATTTGATACAAGATAAAATTTTTATAGGAAGCAAAAGCAAGTAACATTCTAATAGCTTCTAATCTAGCAACGGGTGCAAAAGTCTCTTCATAATCTATACCTTCTTCTTGACAATAACCTTGAGCTACAAGTCTAGCTTTATTTCTAATGATATTTCTATTTTCATCCATTTTGTTTCTAAATACCCATTTAGTCTCAATAATAGAAGCATTAGAAGGCATAGAGACTAATTCCCAAACTTTGTTCCTTTCAAATTGGTTTAATTCTTCTTGCATAGCTAAAATCCAAAATTCATCATTTTCCGCATCTTTAAAACTTTTAGGTTCAATTTGAGAAACAAAAGCAAGATTATTAAACAAATTAAGAGAGGAACGAGTTTTCACACCTTGTTCGGGATCACCAAGAATCAAGTCCTTAGGATGGGATGGAGCATACCTCCATTCTTTAGACATAGATGAAGAACTATTTTCCTTCTTTTCATTCAAGCTCACTTCTTGCTTACTTGAGTCAATTTCCTTGTCTTTGTCACTAACAAGTAAATCTCCAAAATTCCTTTCTAAATCATCACTGCAAATAGACTCATTAGAAACATTATTGCAAGATTCATCAAATACAACATGCATAGATTCTTCAATAATTAAAGTTCTCTTATTGAAAACCCTATAGGCTTTACTAGTAGATGAATAACCTAGAAAAATACCAACATCCGTCTTAGAATCAAATTTTCCAAGTTTTTCTTTGTTGTTCAAAATAAAACATTTGCAACCAAAAACTTTGAAATACCCAATATTTGGAATTTTGCTATGCCAAAGCTCATAAGGAGTTTTATCTAAAGAAGGTCTAATTAAAACTCTATTTAAAACATAACAAGCGGTGTTAACGGCTTCCGCCCAAAAGTATTTAGGTAAATCATACTCATGCAACATTGACCTAGCAAATTCTTGCAAAGTACGATTTTTCCTTTCAACCACACCATTTTGTTGAGGAGTTCTTGGAGCGGAGAAATTATGAGAAAAACCATTTTCTTCACAAAAATTTTCAAAAGCAATACTATCAAATTCTCCTCCATGATCACTCCTAATTTTAGAAATAAAAAATCCTTTTTCATTTTGAACTCTTTTTGCAAAACTAGAAAAACTTTTCAAAGCATCACCTTTATGTTTTAACATCAAAACCCAAGTAAATCTTGAAAAATCATCAACTATCACAAAAGCATAATAATTCCCTCCAAAACTAGCAATTCTAGAAGGGCCAAATAAGTCCATATGTAATAGTTGAAGGGGTCTAGATGTAGAGATCACATTTTTAGATTTGAAAGAGGACTTGGTTTGCTTACCCATTTGACAAGCATCACAAACTTTATCCTTTTCAAATTTAAATTTAGGTAGACCTCTAACTAAAGAATTCTTGGAAATATTTGAAATTAAGTGCATGCTAGCATGTCCTAGTCTTCTATGCCATAACCAAGAATCATCATGCAAAGCCGAAAGACATTTATCACTAATAGGGCAATCATTCAAATCAATAGTATACACATTTTCATCCCTATTACCAACAAACAAGACTTTTCTATCACTAGCATTTTCAATGATACAATTCTTTTATCAAACACAACTCTAAAACCTTTATCACATAATTGACTAATACTAAGTAAATCATGCTTTAGACCATCAACCAAAAGTACATTTTCAATCAAAGTAGAAGAACTATTACCTATACTACCCTTACCAATAATTTTACCTTTCTTGTTGTCACCAAAAGTTACTAAACCTCCATCCTTTTTGGAAAGATTGACAAACTTGGATTGGTCTCCCGTCATATGCCTCGAGCAACCACTATCCAAGTACCATTTGTTTTTCTTGGAGACTTTCAAACATACCTACAAACAAAATTATTCAAGATTGATCTTTTGGTACCCATACTTGTTTGGGTCCTAGAAGGTTAGCATTTACAAACTTGGGAACCCATATTTTTGCATTCACATTTAAAGCATTGGATTTAGACAAGTAACAAAAATAAGCTTTATGTCCATACTTGCCACATGAGAAACAAACAACATTATGCAAGGATTTATCTCTTACGACAAATTTATGCACTCTACTTTTCTTAGAGAAATTCTTTCTTGGAGCATTGTGAAACTTTGTTCTTTGAGAAAAATTTCTTCTTGAAGAAGTAGTATGAACATATTTTAATTTAAAGCAATTTGGTCTAATATGACCTTCAACACCACAATGATGACATATAGGCACAAAACTAGATTTATCATGCTTAGACCCAATCTTAGGCATATTATGATTAGGTACAATGGGAGATGCTTTAACAAAGATGGTTTTAGAACTTGAAGGAGTAGAACATTCATCAATATAGCCTAAACCTCTTTTAAACACCATAAGGTTTGCCAACTTCAATTATTTTGTCCAATCTTTGAGCACCTATTGTCAACTTTTTAATGGACTCTTTTGCCTTACCAAGTTCTTGTAAAGCATTTAATTCATTTTCCTTAAGCAATTTAATCAAATTATCTTTTTCATAACTATCATGCTCAAGAAATCTAACTTTATCAAGCAAGGCATTTTTCTCATCACAATCAAAAACATGCTTATCACAAGAGATATTCATTTCATCAATTTTCACAACATTATGCTCATTTTCTTTTAAACAAGCAATTTCATTAAGTAAAGACTTATTTTCACTAGTTAGAGTATTATATTTCTTTTTAAGCACAACATATTTAGAACCAAGTTTTTCTATGTCATTTTGCATATTTTCAAAAGCTTCAAATAATTCATCATAAGAAAGGGGCTCTAGAGTTACCTCATCATCTTGTTCATCACCATTGTCACTATGAGCCATGAAGCAAAAGTTTGCTACTTCTTCATTTTCACTTCCACTTCCACTTTCATCACTATCATCCCAAGTGGCTTTCATTGCTTTCTTCTTGAATTTCTTGGATGATTTGAGGAGAGGGCAATCCGTTCTTATGTGACCCGGTTTCTTGCATTCATAGCATATGACCTCATCCTTTTTACTCTTTTCACCCTTTGACTCTTTTTGGTTGGAAATGTGTTTATTGAATTGTTTCTTCCTCTTAATGAACCTTTTATACTTACGTGAAAAATATGCAATATCTTCTTCATCAAGAACACCCTCATCTTCGGATTCAACTTCCAAGGATAAAGTCTTTAAAGCAATACCTTTCTTCTTTTTGGACTCATCCTCCATGTGTTCCTTCATAGTGATCTCATGTGTCATGAGAGAGCCAATAAGTTCCTCCAAAGGAAGTTTGGTGAGATCCTTTGCTTCTTCAATTGCCGTCACCTTAGCTTTCCAAATCTTAGGTAGAGATCTAAGAATTTTTCTAACATTTTCCGAGTTAGTATAAACTTTACCAAGACCTTTCAAAGTATTTGTAATGTTAGTAAATCTAGTAAACGTCTCGGTAATAGATTCATTAGTGTTATTATATGCCAAGATCCAAATCCTATGTCTAACCAATTTTAGACAAGTTTGAGGTGTTTATAACAAGTTTAGAAGCGATTTTATTACAAATTATGGGCTGGATGTAATGTAATTAAATGCAAAAAGCAAAGAAAGAACAATCGAGAGAACACCAATATTTATAGTGGTTCGGTCATAAAACGACCTACTCCACTTGCAAAGGTGTTTTAAGCCTTTGCTAGACAGTTTTATTAGAGATATACGGGAGTATACAGAGAACTTACAAAGAGATATCTAAAGATACATTTAACATTTAGGATTTAACAAGATTCCAAGATTTATGCCCAAAAGGAGACTACAACCAATCTTTATTCCAGATTGAGAGTCTAACAACCTTTAGGATTAAATCTTGAATCTAAACAAAAAAAAAGAAAAAGGAGAGATACAACCTTTTGAGAGGATCTTCATAAACAAAGGTTGAAAGAAGGTTGAGTCTCACGTCTTGTACAACAACCAAGCCGAACGATCAACTCGCAAAGAACTCCACGGCAATGATCACCTCTCTTCTCTTGCGAATCGCAACCCACGGTGAACAGCAGATTTTGGCTATAAGGACGGAGCTCCTCGATATCTTTCTCACGGCTGAAAAACCATGGTATTTTCCAGATTTCCTCTCTCTCTCGCCGAAGAAACCCCTGCTTTTCAGCCTTCTATCGAGCCTCAAACCCTTTCTTTCTCTCTCTCTCTTTTCTCTCTTAAACAAGAATAAACCTAATCTTAATAATAGACCCAATACACACTTTTTTTCTTTTTTTCCCCTTCTATCACTTAAGGCCCGCACCTTCTTTTTATAATAACAAAAGGGAACAAATGAGTTTAGGTAATAGGAGATCAAGAAAGGTAGATTTGGGCTCCTCCAACTTTGGGCCCAACCTTAACAATGGGTCTTTAAACTTAAGAGCTAAAACAAAGGTCCAAACCATTTTAGATTAACTTAAAAAACATTAATCTAAAATTAATTAGTTTATGATAGGTTGAAACCAAAAAATATAACAATCTCCACCTTGATTTCAATCTATCATAAACTAAGAAGAGGACCTATAATTTAGTTCTCAAATAAGATCCAGGGTTATCCATGATCAAGCTGCAACATTCTCACACAAAGGTTAAATTTATCACAAGGTAATGCTTTAGTAAACATATCAGCAGCATTCAAATCAGTAGCAACCTTTTTAATGTAAAACTAAACCATCATTGATGACATCTCTTACAAAATGATACCTAACATCAATATGTTTAGTTCTTTCATGGTGAGAATGATTTTTAGATAAATGTAGAGCACTTTGACTATCACAATGCACAGTCACAGAAACATTATCACTACAACACAATTCAGATACAATTCCCTTAAGCCATAAAGATTCCTTAATAGCTTGATTAATGCAATATATTCAGATTCATTGTAGATAAAGCAACTATAGACTCATAAACTAGATTTCCAACTAATTGTGCAATTGAACAATCTAAACAAAAACCAAGTCAAAGATCTACGTTTATCTATATCAAGAAAGATAATCGGCATCAACATATCCAACAAGTTCAATATCCTTGCTACCAACTATATTTGCTCCATCATAAACAAGACATAAATCATGACATGCAAGATACCTCAAAATCCACTTAACAGCATTCCAATGTTGTTTACCAAGATTAGCAAGAAATCTACTAACAACACTAAGTGGATGAGCAAGGTCAAGTCTAGTACAAACCATGGCATACATAAGACTCCCAACAGTATTAGCATATGGAATGTCATGCATTTCATCAATATCACTTGAGTCTTAGGTGAATCATTAATGAGATAGTTTAAAGTGCTTGCCAAAAGGAATACTAACCTTCCTACTATCATGCATGTTCAATCTTTTAACTAGTCTTGTTATATATTCACTTTGAGACAAATATAGTTTCTTCTCTTTTTCTATCTCTAATAATATCCATTCCTAATATTCTTTTTGCATTGCCTAAGTCTTTCATTTCAAACTCCTTCTTTAAGAGATTCTTTAACTTATTTATTTCATGCATGGTTTTGCAAGCAATCAACATGTCATCAACATATAAAAGCAAGTAAACAATATTCACTTCAGAGATTTGTTTGAAATACGCACAACTATCATACTTACTTCTACAAAAGTCAATAGATAGCATATAGGAATCAAACCTTTTATATCATTGACGTGGGGATTGCTTTAAGCCATACAACGATCTCTTAAGAAGACAAACCTTCTTTTCTTGTTTGGGAGCTTCAAATCCAGGTGGTTGATCCATGTAAATGGTCTCCTCAAGCTCACCATGCAAGAAAGCGGTCTTTACATCCATCTGCTCTAACTCAAGATCAAAGTGAGCAACAAAGGAAAGCAAAATTCTAATAGAGGTGTGTCTTACAACGGGGGAAAAAACCTCATCATAGTCTATACCCTCCCTTTGAGTAAACCCTTTGGCTACTAACCTAGCCTTGAATCTAGGCTTGTTATTTTCTAAAGGGTTCTCTTTGACTTTATAGATCCACTTACAACCTACAGTTTTAACTTTTAATGGTTTATTAACAAGAACCCAAGTTTGATTTTTAATCAAAGAATCATACTCTTCTTTCATTGCGACCCACCACTTATCTTTATTTTCATTATTTATGGCCTCATTGAAAGTTTGTGGTTCTTGATTAATAAACTCATTAGCTATAACTAGGGCATAGGATATAAGATCAGCATACCCAAACCTAGTGGGAGCTACAATGGTTCTCCTAACCCTATCCCTAGTTAACTGATAATTTGTTAAGTCTTGACTATCCTCTTCCTCTTCCTCATTAGCAACCTCATGTGTAGGTGATTGATCTAAGGCAGAAGGTGAAACATCATGTTCTACTATTAGCTCATCTACCTGATCACTATGGGAAGTGGAAGGAGGACTAGCTAAAACGGTTTCAGTGGAACTAGGTGGACTTTTAGGAATAGACTCGGCCTTTTCTTCTACATACCCCATTTTCCCTTCATTAAACACAACATCTCTACTTATTAGGATTATTGGTGAATTTGGGTCTAGACACCATAGTTTATATCCCTTGACACCCTCGGGATATCCTAGGAAAACACATTTATTAGCCCTTGGGTCTAGCTTTCCCTCTTTTGAATGAGCATAAGCTAAACACCCAAAGACTTTCATGTGTGATAGATCAGGGGGACTACCTTGCCAAAGCTCTTGAGGCGTTTTTAAATCTATGGCAGTAGATGGGCTCCTATTGATTATATAACATGCTGTTGCAACAGCTTCCCCCCAAAAACTTTGAGGAAGTTGTGAATCAGACAACATGCACCTAACTCTTTCCATAAGGGTTCTATTCATTCTCTCAGCGGCCCCATTTTGTTGTGGCGTCCCTACAACAGTCAAGTGTCTTGCTATGCCTTTAGACTTACAAAAGTTTCTAAACTCATGGTTACAAAACTCTAGCCCATTGTCAGTCCTAAGTTTCTTAACTCTAAGGCCAGTTTGGTTTTCAACATAGGTTACCCATTCAACAAATTTATTAAAAGTATCAGATTTATTTTTTAAAAGATAAACCCAAACTTTTCTAGTACAATCATCAATAATGGATAAGAAATATCTAGCCCCACCATTTGTGACAACATTAGATGGGCCCCATAAGTCAGCATGCACATATTCTAGTTTTTTATTAGCAGAGTGACCACCCTTTCCAAATTTTACTCTTTTACTTTTACCATAAACACAATGCTCACACATATCTAGGTCCACATTTTTTATGTTAGGAATTACTTGTTGTTTTATTAACTCTCTAATTCCTTACTCACTCATGTGACCTAAGCGTTTATGCCAAAGGGTAATTTTGGAATTGTCACTCTCTTTAACTAGATCACTTGACCCTACGACCGTCGAACCCTCTAAAGAGTATAAGGTATCCTTAAGAAGCCCTTTCATTGCAACTAAGATGCCCTTCATGACTTTTAGAACACCACCCTCTAACTTAATGGTGTACCCTTGCTTATCTAACATGCTAAGGGATATTAGGTTTCTTTTAACTTCAGGTACGTACCTAACTCCAGTTAGAAACCTAATATTTCCGTCATGAAGCCTAAGGCGTACTGTTCCTTGACCTTCTACACTACAAAAGTGTCGGTTCCCTAACATGACTTTACCTCCCACACCGGTTTGGAAGTCTTCTAGCCATTCTCTATTAGGGGTCATATGGAAAGAACAACCTGAATCTAGGATCCAATTGTCATCCTCTCTAGTGTTACTAACCATAAGAGAGTGGTTATACTCTTCACTAAGGTTTACTACACTAGACTCTTCTTTCCCTTTACCCGACGACTTTTTATTCCTAAGGTCAAGACAAAACCTTCTAATGTAGCCTTCTTTTTGACAATGATAACACCTCCTATTACTAGCCCCCTTAGACTTTGATCTACCCCTACTCTTGCTTCTATGCTTTTTCCTATTCTTTGATCTCCCTCTAACGTATAAAGTCTCACTATTAGACTTCTTGGTTTCTTTTAGTTCTTGTTCTTTTACTCTAATGGCATTTAAAACAATTTCAGTGGACAAAGTATCCCTACCAAACTTCATAGCAGATTTCACATCATTATAAGATTCAGGGCAAAAGAATTTATCGAACTACAAACATGATTTTCATCGAAAAGATTTCACCTATATTTTCCATTTCTCTCGAAACTACTCTATGGAATTCATCTAGGTTATCTTTCATGCTTTTACTAGAGTCCATTTTAAAACTAAAGAAATTAGATTTTAAAAATATTTTGCTTGAAATTGATGCTACTTGGTAGGTAGATTCTAATTTTGTCCAGAGTTTAACAAATGTATCTTCACTACACATTTGTCTTATAATTGTATCGCACAAATAAATGATTATAAGGTCATGAGCTACCTTATTTATCTCTTTCAGGTTGGTCCATTGTTATGTTTGTTCGGAACTTCCTTAGCCTCCAAAAGTGCGTGTCGACCTTTTGTTGACGAAGGATGGCCAACATTTTGATCTTCCATAGACCAAAATCTCCTTTCCCATCAAACCGCTCCACCTCGAACTTGGTACTCATCCTCGAAAAATGAGAAACAAAATTGGACAAAGAAACTTTTCTTGAAATAAAAAAATCGAAATTAAAGAATACTAACAACTTAAAGATTCTTTAAATCCAAAGATTTTATTCAACAAACTAAATTTTAATTCAAGAAAGAATGCCTCAAAAACAAGGATTAAAAGCTCACGATACCAAAATGTTATTATATGCCAAGATCCAAATCCTATGTCTAACCAATTTTAGACAAGTTTGAGGTGTTTATAACAAGTTTAGAAGCGATTTTATTACAAATTATGGGCTAGACAGTAATGTATTAAATGCGAAAAAAAGATGAAGAACAATCGAGAGAACACCAATATTTATAGTGGTTCGGTCATAAAACGACCTACTCCACTTGCAAAGGTGTTTTAAGCCTTTGCTAGACAAGTTTATTAGAGATATACTGGAGTATACGAGAAAACTTACAAAGAGGATATCTAAAGATACATTTAACATCTAGGATTTAACAAGATTCCAAGATTTATGCCCAAAAGGAGACTACAACCAATCTTTATTCCAGATTGAGAGTCTAACAACCTTTAGGATTAAATCTTGAATCTAAACAAAAAAAAAAGAAAAAGGAGAGATACAACCTTTTGAGAGGATCTTCATAAACAAAGGTTGAAAGAAGGTTGAGTCTCACGTCTTGTACAACAACCAAGCCGAACAATCAACCTGCAGCAACTCCACGGCAACAGTCACCTCCTCTTGCGAACTGCAACCCACGGTGAACGGCAGATTTTGGCTATAAGGACGGAGCTCCCTCGATATCTTTCTCACGGCTGAAAAACCATGGTATTTTCCAGATTTCCCTCTCTCTCTGTCGAAGAAACCCCTGTTTTTCAGCCTTCTATCGAGCCTCCAACCCTTTCTTTCTCTCTCTCTTATTTTCTCTCTTAAACAAGAATAAACCCTAATCTTAATAATAGACCCAATACACACTTTTTCTTCTTTTTCCCCTTCTATCACTTAAGGCCCACACCTTCTTTTATAATAACAAAAGGGAACAAATGAGTTTAGGTAATAGGAGATCAAGAAAGGTAGATTTGGGCTCCTCCAACTTTGGGCCCAACCTTAACAATGGGTCTTTAAACTTAAGAGCTAAAACAAAGGTCCAAACCATTTTAGATTAACTTAAAAGACATTAATCTAAAATTAATTAGTTTATGATAGGTTGAAACCAAAAAATATAACAATTAGCATCCATCTTAAACAATTCATAATTATGAACTAGCATGCTAATTTTTGATTCTTTAACTTGATTAGTTCCCTCATGAGTCACTTCAAGAATATTCCATATTTCTTTAGCCGAAGAGCACATAGAAATCCTATTAAATTCATCCTTACTCAAAGCACAATAAAAACAATTTATAGCTCTAGCATTAAGACCACACTTTTTCAAATCAATTTCATCATATTCATTTTTTAATTTTGGCACATCATTTTCATTAACAATTTTCATGGGAATATAAGGACCATTAACCACATTTAACCATAAACTATAGTCAACGGATTGCAAATAAATTTTCATTCTAGCCTTCCAATAAGAATAATTTGACCCATCAAAATAAGGAGGCCTAGAGGTGGATTGTCCTTCAATAACACCATTTACTACTAGGTTTGCCATAAAGCTCAAACAATAAAGTTTATAAACAAAATTCTAAAAGAGCAACCTCGCTCACGATACCAATTGTTGGATCGGTATGGCAACCCTAGAGGGGGGGTGAATAGGGTTTAATTAAACTTTTTGCTAAATATGCCCAATTTATCTAATTAACAAACTTTTTAAGAAACAATTAAAAAGAAATAATTAAGAGAAATTAATCTAATATGCAAGATAAATAAAAAGTATAACAAAAATTAATTCTATTCAATACTTAGCAATTAATTAAGGAACAAATTAAAACATGCATAAATAACTACTAGTAATTGCAAAAATAAATTGGAAAGAGTTAGAGAAGAGGACACCGTAATTTTATAGTGGTTCGGTCAAATTCGACGTACTCCACTCCCCAAGCGCCTCTTGGGAATTTGAATAAAAAAAAAAATTTCACCGACTCTTCCTACGGATTAGAGCCCAACCGCTACACCACTCTTTTTACGGGTTCAAGAGCAAACCCGATCCTTTCCACGGCTTAGGATCAAACCGTTACAAAGTTTGGTAAGGATTTGAAGAACACACTAATACACTCTTTTGATAGAGTAGATTCACAAATTTTAACTCTCACAAAATAATCCTCACAACACAACAAAACTCTCTCAAGAAAAAGATGAAAAGAAAAAAATTGAGAGCTTGGAGAGAGCAACAATGGAGGCTTTAATTTAGACCATTGGATTGTGGTAAAAGAGAAATAGAATTGTGGAGATTAAAAGTAAAAAGAAAATGATTATTAAAAGAATTATTTAATAATAATAATAATAATAATAATAATAAAAAAAAAAAAATTGTTGTAAAAAGAAGGATAAAAATCGGGTATAATTTTACCAATATTTAAATAATAATAATAATAATAATAATAATAATAATAATAATAATAATAATAATAATAATAATAATAATACAAGTGGGGCAATATATAGAATATAATAAAGGATAGTGGAATGATATGGAGAATTATTCAAATAGAAAGTGGGAGAGAAGAGTGAAGATTGGAGAACATTTTTCACCAATTGCATTTTTCATTATCCACCAAAAGCCACTATTTATAGGAAATTTGGCATGTGATGAGTGGCTTCTTTGGACACTAAGCATCTATCAAAAGATGACACATGGAAGGCACATGGATAAATGAAAACATGACACATGGGTGTATGAGAAATGGACATCTAATTTTCAATGCATTTATAATACTCCCCCTTAGATGTCCATTTTATATAATATATGCCTCGTTAAAACCTTACTAGGAAAAAACCCAATGGGAAAAAATCCTAGTGAAGGAAAAGAGTACATATTTTATATAAAGAATACACTATACTCCCCTCATGTAAACATCACTTGAGATCTCTCGAGTCGTCGCATCCCAATCATGAACCAATTTCTCAAATGTTGTAGTTGGTAATGCCTTTGTAAATATGTCCGCCAAGTTATCCTTCGAACAGATTTGTTGTACTGAGATGTCACAATTTTCTTCAAGGTCGTGAGTGTAGAAAAGTTTTGGAGAGATGTTTTGTTCTATCTCCTTTAATGTATCCTCCTTTGATTTGACCTATACATGCTGTGTTGTCTTCATATAATATTGTTGGAAGAGGTTTACTCGAAGACAAACCCCATGTCTCACGAATGTGTTGTGTCATTGATCTTAACCATACACATTCTTGACTTGGCTCGTGAATTGCAAGGATTTCAGCATGATTTGAAGAAGTGGCTGTGATGGTCTGTTTCACTGATCGCCATGATATAGCAGCTTCCTCCACATGTAAATAGATAACTTTATCTCGAGATCTAGCTTTGTGTGGATCGGATAAATAACCGAATCTGCATAACCAACTATATCATGATTTGATTTATTAGAATAAAATAAACCCATATCAATTGTCCTCAAGATATCGGAGTACATGCTTAACTCCGCTCCAATGTCTTTTTGTAGGACATGAACTATATCTAGCTAATAAATTTATCAAAAATGCAATATCTGGTCTTGTGTTATTAGCTAGATACATAAGTGCACCAATTGCTCTAAGATATGGTACTTCAGGACCAAGTAGTTTTTCATTGTCATCTCGAGGTCGAAATATATCTTTCTTTACATCTAGTGAACGAACTTCCATTGGAATGTTCAATGGATGTGCCTTATCCATATAAAATCTTCTTAAGATTTTCTCTCAGATAGGTTGATTGATGAACAAATATCCCATCTCATTAAATGTTCAATTTGCAAACCAAGACAAAATTTTGTTTTTCCAAGATCTTTCATCTCAAATTCTTTCTTAAGATATTCTATTGCCTTGGATAACTCTTCAGGAGTTCCAATTATATTTAAGTCATCAACATATACAGTTATAATAGCAAATCCTGACTGAGATTTCTTTATAAAAACACACGGACATATTGGATTATTTTGATATCCTTCTTTCAAGAGATATTCACTCAAAGATTATTATACCACATTCGTCCTGATTGTTTTAATCCATATAATGATCTCTGTATCTTGATTGAATATAATTCCCGAGAACTTGATTCATATGTTTCTGGTATTTTAAATCCTTCCGGGATTTTCATATAAATGTCATTATCCAGAGATCCATATAAATACGCCGTGACTACATCCATTAAATGCATATCAAGTTTTTCATATACAGTCAGGCCAATTAAATATCTTAACGTTATTGCATCCACCACGGAGAGAATATGTCTCCTCATAATCAATACTGTGCCTTTGGCGAGAACCTTGTGCAACAAGTCTCGCTTTATATCTTGTGACTTCATTATTTTCATTTCTTTTCCTTACAAATACCCATTTATATCCCACAGGTTTGACACCTTCTGGCGTTAGGACTACAAGTCCAAAAACCTCACGTTTTGAAAGTGAGTTCAACTCTGCTTGGATTGCTTCTTTCCACTTCAACCAATCCTTTCTTCGTTGACATTCTTTGATAGATTTTGGATCGAAATCGTCACTTTCATGAATAATATCGTGAGCAACATTATAAACAAAAATGTTATCAACAATGATATTATTTCGGTTCCATTTCTTTCCTGTTGTAACATAATTTATAGAAATTTCATTATTATCATCCTTAAGCGTTTGATTTTTATCAATACTCTTTTGAGTAGTTGTATTCTGGATTTCTTCTGGAACATCCATACATTTCATTGAATCATTTTGATTTTCAACTACTTTTCTTTTCCGAGGATTTTTATCTTTGGAACCCATTGGTCTACACACGCTTCCGCGTGCTCCGCACTCATTATTGACAACTTGTTCCTGTGGAATATCAATTTTTGATGGAGCATTTGTTGCTGGTATATATGATTTAGTCACTCTTTTAGCATCTGTGAATGCATCTGGTAATTGATTTGCTATATTTTGCAAATGAATTATCTTTTGAACTTCAAGTTCACATTGATCTCTACGAGGATCTAAATGAGATAATAATGATGCATTCCATGTGATTTCTTTTTCCAACTTCTTAATTCCTCCCCCTAATGTTGGAAAATTTGTTTCATTAAAATGACAATCAAAAAATCGTGCAGTAAATACATCACACGTCGTGGTTCAAGATATTTAATAATTGATGGGGAATCATATCCAACATATATTCCTAACCTCCTTTGAGGACCCATCTTAGTGCGTTGTGGTGGAGCAATTGGAACATATAATCGCACATCCAAAAGTTCTCGATGGGATATATTTGGTCACGCCATAAGCTAATTGCATGGGGAATATTTATTATAGGCTACCGCCTAATACGTAATAATGATGCAACATGCAAAATAGCATGACCCTGCATCGATGTAGGAAGTTTAGCTCTCATAAGTAATGGTCTTGCAATTAATTGCGACGCTTTTATAAATGATTCTATTAGACCATTTTGTGTATGAACATGAGCTACGTGGATGTTCAACACTTATCCCAATTGACATACAATAATTATTAAAAGTTTGGGACGTAAATTCACCAAAGATTATCAAGTCGAATGGTCTTAATTGTATAATCAGGAAATTGTGCTCTTAACTTAATTATTTGAGCAAGTAATCTTGCAAATGCAAGATTTCGACTTGATAATAAGCATACATGTGACCATCTGCTAGATGCATCAATTAATACCATAAAGTATCTGGAATGGACCACTTGGTGGGTTAATAGGTCCACAAATATCACCTTGAATTCGCTCTAAAAATGCAGGTGATTCAATCCCCACTTTAGCTGGTGATGGTCTAATAATTAATTTCCCTTGAGAGCAAGCATCACATGATAACTCATTAGATTGAAGAATCTTCTGGTTCTTTAAAGGATGCCCATGTGAATTCTCAATAATTTTCCTCATCATTATCGATCCTGGATGACCTAGTCGATCATGCCAAACACTGAATATTTCTGGATTCATGAACTTCTGGTTCATTGTTGCATAACTTTCGATTACTCGTATATGAGTATAATATAATCCAGAAGAAAAAGCAGTCAGGCAATGTTTCTAATATACGTTTTTCATGTGAAACAATAGATGTGATATAGAGACACTCTATATTATTTTTACGATCGCCAACATGATAACCATTATTACGTATATCTTTAAAACTCAATAAATTTCTCTTTGATTTACTAGAGAACAAAGCATTATTAATTGAAAATTTTGTTCCTCTAGGCAAGATAAACTAGGTTTTCCAAAACCTTCAATCAGGTCTGCAGAACCTGATATAGTATTGATTTTCGCTTCCAGCATTGTCAATTTAGAAAAATATTTTTGTTTATGAGTATCGTAGCGTAGTCGCGCATCTGCTGCATATAAATCCTCATTGCTCATTTTCGGGTTACTCAACATATTGAAATTGTCCATATTTCTTCATTGATAAGAAAAGAAAAGCAATTACAAAAAGTCCTAAATATATATACAAAAACAAGAAAAACATACAATAATTACAAGCAGTACTTAATTATATATCTTCATACAAAGCAT
This sequence comes from Trichosanthes cucumerina, assembly GCA_036507285.1. NCBI lineage: Eukaryota > Viridiplantae > Streptophyta > Magnoliopsida > Cucurbitales > Cucurbitaceae > Trichosanthes > Trichosanthes cucumerina. The sequence goes on along the minus strand of CM071835.1, from coordinate 75,508,717 downwards.
CCTCTACTTGTTTGATTGCATCAATTCTCTCTCCAGGAGATTCAAAATAATCAGCCATATCAAGATGCATCATATTGGAGGGGTCAAACACATCATCTTCTTGAATGGCAAGATTCACCTCCACATTCTTCCCTTTTCCTTTTTCCTTCAGGGAAGCTTGATAGAGATCAACAAGGTGTTTCGACGCATTTACAGTGCGTGACCAAAGGCCCAGTCATTCCGCACCTGAAACATTTATGTTCATCACCTTTTGAACTCTTATCTTGTGGAGTCTTGCCCTTATGATCATCACTTCGTGTGGATTTCTTAAAATTATAATGTCCACCACGAAAATAGGTATTTCTTCCTCTACCGCGGTCACGACCACGACCACGACCACGACCTGACCTACCACGATTGTTAAAATTCACAACATTCACTTCAGGAATGGTGTTGCTCAGATTGGTCGAGCTTCATGGTTTTTCATTAATAGCTCGTTGTTTTGTTCAAATTACGAGAAGACATGAAATGAGTTCGAATATTTTTAAACCCTTTTCTCTCGATATTGTTGTTTGCAGAGCATATTCGAGACATGAAAGGTAGAAAATGTCTTCTCTAACATATCCACATCGCATGTTTTCCCACATAATTTTAATTTCAACTAATTTTGAATAATGCGAGTTGTACTCACTTATCGATTTAAAATCTTGCAACCTCAGTGCATCCAAATATAACGAGCTTTTGGAAGAATAACAGCTTTTTGATGATCATACCTTTCTTTCAAGCTCTTCCACAGGACATATGGATCTTTTATCGTCAGATATTCCATTTTCAATCCCTCGTGGAGATGATGACGAATAAAGATCATGGCCTTAGCTTTTTCTTGACTAGGTGTTGTATTTCCTTCTTTAATGGTCTCTCCAAGATTCATAGCATCCAAATGGATCTCAGCATCAAGCACCCATGACAAATAATTATTACCATTAATGTCAAGGGTTGTGAATTCTAATTTTGAAAGATTTGTCATGGTAATGCTAAATAAAAAGAAATTGCATTTACATGAGGAAATTAATTAAACATGCAAAATAACATTTTATTATTAAAAAAAAATGACTTACCCGGAGGACCTACCTTTAGTGGAAAAACCAGCAGAGCTTCGTGCTGATAACGTGTTGTAAAAAGAAGGATAAAAACCGGGTATAATTTTACCAATATTTAAATAATAATAATAATAATAATAATAATAATAATAATAATAATAACACAAGTGGGGCAATATATAGAATATAATAAAGGATAGTGGAATGATATGGAGGATTATTCAAATAGAAAGTGGGAGAGAAGAGTGAAGATTGGAGAACATTTTTCACCAATTGCATTTTTCATTATCCACCAAAAGCCACTATTTATAGGAAATTTGGCATGTGATGAGTGGCTTCTTTGGACACTAAGCATCTATCAAAAGATGACACATGGAAGACACATGGATAAATGAAAACATGACACATGGGTGTATGAGAAATGAACATCTAATTTTCAATGCATTTATAATAAAAATATTATTTATATATAAATGTGTCTAACGGCAAAACAAAGTTGATTTTTTTTTTTTTTTTTAATAGCAGTCGAATTGCATTTAATGCAATTCTGACTTTTTTTTTTTTTTTAACCAACGGTTATTTATATAAAATATAATTTTTATTATTTTTTTCTTTTTATTTTAAAATAACAAAAAGTCCACCAAATGTTACTCTCTTATAGTCCACATGTCATACTTTAATGGGTCTACAATGGTAATTTGGTCGCCACGTCATCGCGTCGGGAAATTTCCGTTCAAACTTGTTTTGGTCATAACTTCTTCGTTTTAGCTCCGATTTGAGTGATTCAAGAGGCGTTGGAATCGTTATTCCGAGCTTTATGCAATAGACACTTCAAAACAATTAAACTATTAGTAATTAATAGCAGGTTTGTTATCATCAAAATATTAATTAATTAATTAATTAAAATTAATTAATTTTAGATTAAGGGCCAAAAAGCCAACAAAGGTGTCTAAGAACTCCTTGAATACCCTGTTCATTAGCTCCATAAAAGGATGCTGGGGCATTCGTCAAGCCAAAGGACATCACCGTGAACTCATAGTGCTCGTACCTGGACCTAAAGGCAGTCTTCGAAATATCCTCGTCCTTGATTCTCAACTGGTGGTATCCTGACCGCAGGTCAATCTTAGAAAATACTGCCGCTATTTGCAGTTGGTCAAACAAATCATCGATCCTGGGTAAAGGGTATTTGTTCTTCACTGTTACTTTGTTCAACTCTCGGTAGTCAATGAATAACTGCATCGACCTATCCTTCTTTTTCACAAACAACACCGGCGCACCCTAAGGCAAAATACTGGGACGAATGAATCCCTTATCTAGGAGTTCCTGCAACTGAGTCTTAAGCTCCTCCAATTGTGCTGGAGCCATTCGGTAGGGAGCTTTAGACAACGGAGTCGTCCCGGGCTCAAGCTCAATACTGAAGTCTACCTCATGGATCGGGGGTAGACCAGGCAACTCTTCAGAAAACACATCAGCAAACTCTCGAACAAAAGGGACCAAAGTCAACTTTGGTCTTTTGTTCCTTGTATCAACAACACTAGCCAAGAGGGTCCAAGCCCCTTCTCTTATCAACTTCTTTGCCTTGAGAGCTGAAATCATCTTCGGAATTTCTCCAGTCTCAATTCCCTTGAACTTGAAACTGGACTCTGCCGGAGGCCGAAACACCACCTCTTGGCAATGACAGTCGATGTTGGCATGGTTCACAGACAACCAATCCATGCCCAAGATAGATTACATTGAAGTCGCTCATGTCCAGCACAACCAATGTCACATCTAGTACATGACCCGTTACCACTACCTGCCCAAATTTAACCTTTTCCCGAGCCATTAACTCTCTACCCACTAGGGTAGCTACTGCCAAGTGAACATCTAAAGGCTCTACTTCAAACTGGGCTTGCCTCACAAAAACAGCAGAAATAAAAGAGTGTGAGGAACTCCTTGTCACGACCGACACAGACTTACAAACTCCACTTCCAGAACAATAACCTCCACTGTTTGTCTGTTTCCGCTCCGTTTCTTCACAGCAACTCCTTGTCACGACCGACACTGACTTACAAACTCGATTTACAACATAATTTGTGTCACACCCCCTCCCGTACTACATGCTAACTTAGCCCGGAAGACGACATGAACCCAACAAACATTTTTTACCTCCTAACAATACATGTTGACCCTGTTTAACCTGATAAACATACTTTGCTCGCATATGGAACACTTTAACATAACACAACGAAAACTTGACAACTACTAAACATACATAAGTAGGAACTCTTCTTAAGTCTCTCTTAAAAACTAAAACGACAAGAGCATCAGAACCACAAACAGGCCAAACAATTGATTACACAACCACAACCTCTAAAGCACATACAACTATAACTACATAGTCCTCTCTCAAAATTAATTACAACACATATGGACTTGCTATACAACACCACCCACGTACAAAATATCAAACTCGTGGAGCTTCCAACATACTATAACAGGATGTTAGGTACCAGGAGCTTGATCTCTACCTGAAAAGTTTGGAAAACACTGAAAGAATGAGCTATGAAGCCCAGTGAGTGATTGAGTTTAAAATCTATAACTCATAAATCATATCACCTGGCAACCTATGAGCATAAGCATCTGTAACAAAACGTTAAAAGTAAACGTGTAATCATAGTAGCTTTTTCAGAAATCCAGCAAGTATGACATTAAAATCTCGTAAGGCATGTCGATATTAATAACCCTTATAAAAACATATAACAATCCACACTGTGTAGGGCATGCCCAGAACAACCACGTTTACTCTACGATGTAATGGGCCCCGCCCAGCACTCCTATCGTCTTTGTCGTAGTGGGGCTCGCCCAGCACTCACGACAGCATTGTTGTCACGGAGTACACTCAACGTCGACAACAGAAAATGACCTGTGTGCACACGGTACTATACAACCTTGGGCTCAAAGTCTCATTCATTTACTTATTCGAGTCCCAGAAAATACATAAAAAAAATTACTTGAACATGCCTACTATCTTTCCTTTCGTAAAACTCAAGCTTACTCAACTTGTTCATAAAACTGGAAACCTTTAAATAATACTTGCTAGTACATGCTTGCTTAAATTCTTAACATTTTCACTAAATTTTGGTAATCAATAAACATATGCTCACATTCAAATTTCATCGGGAAAATATAGCTCACAACGAGCACTTGAAATCATTTGTAGGAAAACATGTATGCTCATAAGTATGTGTTCAAAAGAAAACATAAAGCATTAAAGTCATTTCATTCTAGAGAAGTCATGTGTTTCCTTAAGAATGATTCAAGCATATAAATCAGTTTCGAAGTTCGTATTGTCACTCACAGCGTTAGATCTAGAACCTTTGCCCGCACACTCAACCTATTTTCTCTTGGCCTGCCAAAGAATACAAATCCATGTATTAGAACCTCGAGCTCATGAATTTCAACCTTAAAATTACAAAAAACCACTCTATCATTTTTCCTGCATTTTACAGATTTCATGCCCTGATTTTAGACAATCATAACTTCTTCATTACTTATAAAAAAGGATGTACTTTATACCAAACTCTTCCTTTTTGAACCCTCTAAAAATCATATGAAGAAATGAAATTGAGATTTCCAACGAATTTATTCGAAAATACCTCGAAAGCTTCTTCCCCATAAATAAACTTCTGCTATTCCAGATTCGTTTCCCTACTGCAACCCGCAATTGACCTAAAATTTTAAATATCTTCCAGTCAATTTCTGCTCACGAGTTCTTCATACAAGTTGTAGAAAATTCAATAAGCTTTCCAACCATACCTATTAGAACTTTTTGTTCGAATCCTACTGATCAGCACGACCCAAAAACCAGAGGTTTCTTGGATTTGACAACAAATTCTCTCCTCTGCCTTTCTCTTCACAAATCAGTAACTTAAGATCCGAATTTGCTCGAGCTTCCTTCACGAATTTTGTTCAAACATGAGTTAGATTTCAAGAAAAACAAACCTCACCTCTTATCTCTTCTTGCAGAGCTCGAAATGATTCAGATAACAAAATTGGGCAGAATTAATTACCTTGTTGCTATACAAACATACTTTGAGTTCCCCTCATTTCTTCTGCAACTTCAACTCCAGAAAACCCTTCCTTTCTCTTCATTCGTCCTTCTCCCTCGAAGCCCGTAGCTTTCTTTTGTTAAAATGAGGAGAAAATGGAAAGAAATGAGTTATTTAAAAAAAAAACAAACGGTGGAGGGTCCCATTTGTCTTTTCTTTTCCTTTTCTTTTCTCTTTTTCTTTTACTTTTCATTCCAACATTTCCTTTTTATTTCCTTCTTTTTTTTAAACAAAACATACCAAATATAATCAACATTTCCTTTCTTCTTTTCTTTTATTTTTTTTGTAAGAAAATTTCGAAGAAAGATCTCGGGTTTACAATTTGCCCAAACTAACGAGCCCTTATATTGAACGATTCAACGAACTTGTAAATCTAAATACCAAATTGTGAAAACATCCATTTTTGCAAACCACAACAATTTCACCAAATTAAATGCTATACCTAGTTTTTGAGAAATTTCTAACATAATCAAGAGCAACATTGGCTCTGATACCAATTGAAGGGATGGAATCCTGATGCGGAAGCGATTGATCGCCTTTGTTCTTGATTATGTTCACATAGAAATTCAAAAAACAGAAAACTAAGACTAAGACTAATTATGAAAGCACAATAGAATAAGGGATTACCTTTGAAGACACTGTTCTTCTTGTAATCCTCTCGTCGTCTACGATCTCTACGTTCTCAATGACCGAACACCTCCAATGAGTCTTCTCGGTTGTTCTCTTGGAGAGGGAGAGAGGTGAGATCTCTTTTTGGAGAGAAAAGGGATTGTTGAGAGAAAACTTGAGAGATGTGAGATTTTGCAACTTTTTCCAAATCTTGCAAATGAGTTAAGTGTGCTAAAATGCATCCAAGAGGATGATTATATAGGAAATTTGAGTGGAGACAAAATCTCCACCCATTATGCCATAACTTCCACAATATATGCATTATGCAAAATCAATTTGCATAATTGCATAATATAAGGTATCATATACCTTATTATGCAAATCATATTTGCATAATGTGGAATATTAAATTGAATCAAATTAAATTTCATATTTCTCAAATTAATTTCTCAAATTATGCCTTAATTCCATAATTAGGCAATAATAAGGTTCATCATGAATCATATTCACATTGAACTATACATTATATGAATTATATCATATATAATTGACATAATTCCCTAAATTGAATTTGAACACTTCAAATTCATGCCAAAACTTTATAACCTCATTCAATTCTATGTTGAGCCAACCGATGGACCTAATGGACCTACAGATCATGAGCTCCAATGGTACGAGATCAACTGATCAAACTCTTTGATCCCAATAACCAACATCCATAGACTCGTAGTTGCACTCTCCTCACTGTAGGACAAGTTGTATCCATTGATTTAACCAATACCCGCGAGTCAACCGTTCACTGGTTGTTCGTAGTCACAGTTGGGTCAAATTATCGTTTTGCCCCTGTGACTACTTCTTGCTCCTTAAGCACCATTGATCCTCTAATGAACAACAAGTTTATGGTCCGACCATAAACTATATCCCTCTCGGGCCAACAAGAGGGAGGGGCCCCATTGTTCAAGACCTGGATACAGTTCTTAAGGGAACAACCTATCTAGTTACCCTAGTTCGGGAACGAGTGAATTCCTTCATGCGAAGTTAAGTCCTCAGCTCCCAATGAGGTTTCATCCCTGAGAAGGTAGGCATATTGAGTCAGCAGTTGTGGCCACTCTCACCCGTACTAGTCTAAGGATAAACCCCCGCAGACAGGAGTTCGTAACTCGCTCAGGATTCTGTTGAGTCACTAATGGTCATCATTGAATTACTAGCCCTAATCTATCAACGACGTTACTAGAGTGGTCTAACAATTCTCGGTCCGGTCTTGTACAATCTCATCGCACAGGATGCCCCCACTCGTATGTCAACTATATGAATGAGTTGGATCGCGTCCTTTGTATCAAATACAAAGTGGGTCGCATCCATAGTGTTACCAGGATGAGGTTCCCAACCTAATCCATGTACTATAGACCGTTCGGGTCTATTACTTGAACTTGATCCTAGCTATGTGTCAACTACACACGGTTCAAGATCTCCTAAATGTGACCCTAGAGCTTAGTTTATTGGACATAAGTTCATAATTGCGGGAATACAAGGATTAAGGAAAAAGGGGTTGTGCCCTAAAACTCATAGTTTGTAAATAATGTTCTAATTAATGTAATAAAGAGTTATTATTATCGATAAAGAGTTATTGTTCATTATTTACGATATTGCCCTTTTATTAACTTTAAATCCAATAAACTAACATCCAAGGTTGTAGTATGTCTCTTGAACTGAATGTAGTGCACATATAAAGATCTCAGTTCGAGATACAACCTAAAGGGTCTATAGTAAGGGGATAAGACTTGGGTACCTGACCTTGGTAATACTATGGATATGGTCCACTTTGTACATGATACAAACACAGTGATCCTAACGTGTTCATGTAGATGACATGTGAGTGGGGGATATCCTATGTGATGAGATTGCATAAGATCGAACCACGAAATAGTAACCACTAGGTGTAACTCCGTTGGCTAGTTAGGTTTCTATTTCACTAGGATGACCTAGGCAACTTGATCTCAATCCTGAGAAGGTTACGAACTCTTGTTTGCAAGGGATTATCCTTCGACTAGTATGGGTGAGAGTGACCAGATTCGCCGACTCAATAAGTCTACCTTCTTGGGGACAAAATAGAACAGGCAGCTGAGGACTTAACCTAGCAAGATGGAATTCACTCATTCTCGCCTATTAGGGTAAGTAGATGAATGTTTCCTTAAGTGGTGTCTCCGAAACTTGAACAAAGGGCCCGACCCTCTCATTGGCCCGAGAGGGACTTCTGTTTGTTGGTAGGACCACAAACAAATTGTTCATTTGAGAAGCACTGGGACTTAAGGTAAAAGATGTAACCAAGGGGTAAAACGGTAATTTGACCCAGCTGGTGTTACGAACATTCGTGAAGGATTGACTTGTTGTTATTGGTCAATATCTGTGGACACAGAAATATATCTACAGTGAGAAGAGTGCAGTTGCGGGACTTTAGTGGAGTGTTCCAGCAGTTAACGAATGTTGATTAGGAGGTTAATGAAATTAACTGAATAATCTCGTATCGTCGGAGCTTCTGCTCTGTAGGTCCATTAGATCCACCTCCTAGCTCGTAAAGGGTTCTTAGATCGTTTGAATTTGAAATGTTCAAATTCAATTAGGGAATAAACATTAATGTATAAGATACACTATAATATAAAGTTTTGGAACTTTATATTATAAATTTAATTTGAATATGATTCATATTAAATTATATGAGAGAATTAAATATTTGAAAGAGTTCAAATATCATTTTAAATGTGAATGAGATTCATATTTAAAAACTATAGGTTAAAATTTAATGTACATAAGATGTGCATTAAAATATAGGTTAGAGAAAAAATTGATTAAATATGATTTAATCTAAATTAAATATACGATATTTAATTTATTTTTTATTTAATCTAAATTAAATATATGATATTTGATTTAAAGTTAATTAAATATGATTTAATTAATTAATTATATGATTTAATAATTAATTTAGTTATTTATTAAATAATATAATAAAAAAAGAGGGAACATGTCAGGAGGACACGTTCCCCACTTCCCCTCTAAACTCCCTATCGAAAGGAGTGGGGAAGTGTCCCTCTTTAACTTCTCCATTGGACAGAAGGCAATTGATCAATCATTTTGAAGCAATTTGTGAAATTGTTGTTCTCTCAACCAAAATCCCTTTCCTCTCTCCAAAAGTTGGAAACCTTCCCACCAAGGTTGGATCTAAGTAGATACTCAGATAATAGAAGGTTTGCTGAGTGGTTGTGTCCTATTGGAACAAAGGAGAAGTTTTTAGTTGTTGTGCTGTACAACTTGGATTTGCAAGAAGTTGCAGATAATCAAAACTATAAAGGTAAATTTCGAATCCCTTTTAGTTTAGGTTTTTACAGCATGTCTTGATACTTTAATCCATGCTTTACGTATTTAATTTGCTTATTCTGTTTAAATTGCCAATGTATGGAATTTTAGAGTAAACCAAATAATCAAGCAATATGATCTAATTACACGTTTCCGCTGCTCACGGGGATTCTATTCCCTTCAATTGGTATCAGAGCAATGCTTGTTTTATTTTGGTTAGAACAAAATTGCATTGGTTAGGTGAGAATTGCATATGGTTTGTTGTTAAACTGTTTTTGGAAAAGTTTGGCCTTAGTTTTCTATTTGATTTAATCAAATTCATGTAAAGGCCCCTATGTTTTTGGGCATTAAAGTGCAATATCGAGTCTGTAGTAAAGTTATTGAGTCGTTCGTGACAAGTTTGAAGCTATTTGGATGAGATTCAGGAGCAATTTGAAGTTTTGGAGTTGCTGTTTTTGAAGCACAAAGCCTGCTGCTACATCAGCAGCGTTGCAATGCCCCATGTGGTGTTGTAACGCCATTCATCAGTGTTTCAACGCTTGAGAATGGCGTTGCAACGCTGATGATCCCTATCGATAAGTGATCTGAGGGTTAGTAGCGTTGCAATTCCATTTCATGGCGTTGCAACGCTAGCCCGATGCTGGACGCGAGCGCGAGCAGCGTTGCAACGCCGTGCCATTGGCAGAATGTAGCTTATCAGTTCAATTAGATTTCAGGTGGTTCGGGTCGTTGTTGGTCTGGTTCGAGCGGTTTGACTCTAGTTCAATGAGTTTTGGACCGTTCTTGTAATAAAATTAGTGTAATTTTATTATTTTTTACACTTTAGGGGACAAATTTTTCGGTTTAACGGATATTTTCTTTATGAACGTCGATAGATGCTCCATTTATCTCTGCCATGTTGAAGTTGACCTGCCTCGACTTATCGATAGATGCTCCATTCATCTCTGCCATGTTGAAGTGGACCATCATGTTGAGAACATTTTCCCTGACACACGTCCCCTCCTTCATTCTGGCATTTAAAATGTGCTTGAGTGCATTGTGTTTGACCTGAAAGAATTGTTGTCCAAACATGTCTTGCATCGATGCCATGATCTCCTTGGTGGTGGCCATGTTCTCATGCTTCTTAACCAATATATCAGATATACAGGCTAAGATGTAGACCTTTGCCTTGTCATTGCCTTTAGTCCATCTATCGAATGCGTCACGAACACTTCGTGCCGCAGTCGGGCCTGGCACCTGAGGACAGTCCTCAGTGAGTACGAACTTCAGGTCATCCACAACTAAAATCGTATTAATGTTGTTTTTCCATGTTTGGTAATTGTTTCTAATGAGTTTTTCGGCAGCCAAAAGAGAAATAATCGAACTCGACATTGTTCCTGTAATATAAGAAAAAACCTTGTATTATTTTCTCGCATAAACCTATGTATAATACAATCATGTTTTAGCAAAATTAATCTATGATCTCTAGGTCAATTAATTTACAATGATACCCCACAAGTTTAGAATGACCGCTACCGAAGGGTTGTTGGGATGTTTGTCCTAATCTCGTATAGTTTGTAAATATACATTTGAAATTTAATAAAGGTTATTTATTTCATCATTTTATGTCTCGCATTTATTACAAACTTTGTCCAATAAACTAAGCTCCAGGGTCATTGAATATATGAGAGAACTAGAACTTGAATGGTGTGTAGTGGATACATAGGGAGGATCACGTTCGAGTAAATGACCCGAACGGTCTACAGTATATGGATAGGGTTGGAGACCTAATCCTGGATACGCTGTGGATGCAACCCACTTTGTATTAAGATACAAACGAGGTGATCTAACTCGTTCATGTGGTTGACATGCGAGTGGGGGCATGAGTACAATGAGATTATACAAGACCGGACCATGAATTATTAAACCTACTGATGTAACACCGTTAACAGTATGGACTAATAACTTCGTAGATGACCATTAGTGACTCGACCTGAATCCTAAGCGTGTTACGGACTCCTGTTTGCGGGGGTTTGTCCTTTGACTAGTACGGGTGAGGGTGGTCACAGTTATTCACCCAATATGCCTATCTTCTCAGGGACAGGACCAAGTAGGGAGCTGGGAACTTAACTACGCGAGATGGAATTCACTCGTTCCGGTTTTTAGGGAAACTAGAGGGATTGTTCCCTTAAGTGTTGTCTCCAAGGCTTGGACAACGGGCGCCCACCCTCTCACTGGCACGAGAGGGTTGTTGTGTATGGTTGGACCATTACAACGTTGTTGTTCATTAGAGGAGCAGTGGGGACTTAAGAAGCAAGAAGTAGACACATGGGTAAAATGGTAATTTGACCCAGCAGTGTCTACGAACAACCTGTGAAGGGTCGACTCATGGGTATTGGTTATATCAGTGGACACATATTATCTTACACTGACGGGAGTGCAGCTACGGGGTTTAGTGGAGTGTTACAGTAGCTAATGAAGGTTGATTAACCGGGTCAAAGAGTTTGATAGGTTAATCTCGGATCATTGGAGCTCGTTATGTAGGTCCATAAGGTCCCTCGGTTGGCTCAAACTGGACATAAAGAAGGTTTACATTTTTGGTGTGAATTGAATTGTTCAAATTCACTAAAAAGGGTATTTATGTCATTTATATGACATATGAATGATATATTATATAGTTCAATGTGAATGAGATTCATAATAAGCTATAGGTTAGCCTAATTGTTCAATTGGGGCTAATTAGGAGAAATTAGGTTGAGAGATATTAAATTGGATGTGATTCAATTTAAAAATCCACAATATTGCAAATGTGATTTGTAAAATGAGATATGAGATATCTTATAATATGTGGTTATGCAAATATGATTTGCATAACCTATGGTTGTGGTAAAATAGTAAATAGGTGGAGATTTCAACTCCACCTATCTCCACTATTTAAACCCCTTTTGCAAGAAGGGTTGGAAGATCTTACTCTCATTTTTGGAATTCTGACCAAAAGAAGAGTTTGTTTCTCTCTCAAATTCTCTCTCAAAGCTTCTCCTCCCTAACCAAAAGAAGGATCCCACCATCCTCCTTCTTCCTAAGGTAGAACAACCTTGTAACCAAGTGGAGTTGTCCGATCGTTGTTCGTGTGAGGAGATCGAGATCGTAGAGATCGAGGAAAGCACGAAGAGTTCGTGAACGGAAGGAACCTTGAAGAAAGTCTTCAACAAGTAAGTATCATCTTTAACTTACTGTATTTCTTCCTTAGATTGCATGTTTAATCTATAACTATGTGATAGTTAATTTTAACTTAATTAAGTAGCACAACATCACCACGACGATTCAATCGTCTTCCGCTGCGTGGGGACTCTCATTCCCTTCAAGTCGAATCACTCCTCCTCTGGGACGAGACAATCTCGACCAGACCCTATTACCAGAACAACTCTTATTCCCTATAAGTTTTAGCTACCATTTTTTGTCTGGATCCATTCACTTTTAATGTATACCGTGAGTGTCACCCTCTAACTTTAGATCCTAGAGTCCTGATCCAACAAAATCCGCCGAAGGGAGGACTAAGTTGGAAAACAAACTAAGGCAACCCTATCCCTTTTGGGAGTTCACTATGTTCCGACTCCTATGAGCAGGCCCTTCGAAGGGATTGTCTGGTCCAGGCCAAACTAGCAGGCAGATCATAAGAATCTCACGACGCAAACTAATAGAAGAGACCGTGGGACCCGTTTGCACAAGTCGCGCTCCCACTCACTATAAGCACTCTCTCCATTCACCTTGCTTTTGACCCATACAAACACCATCCGAAGGGGGACGCTCTCATCTGCGCCACGAGGCCAAGTATGGATCTCACGGTGTGAACTTAACAGAGATGCGTAGGTGGAAATTAATGTATCACAAACACTCATTTCCTCCCACTAAATACTTTAGAATTAATGGGATGACCTAGATAAATCGGCTATAATTTTGCTAAGTCTACCAATATAACATTTATATTGGGATTACCTAAGTCTATAAACCATTTATTAAACTTAGGTCTATAGTTTATTAACATTTTAATAAACGTCACTCACGAGGAATGCGACTTACGAATCTCCGGACTAAATTCACTCCCGTGTGCCTCCCTGTGTAGGGGTGTTCCGCTTCACACGACTTAAATACCCCAAATTTAACTAGAACCTTCCTTAGACAGAACTACTTATCGGTCACCATTCATAAGTCATATTTAGATTGCCTAATTCTAATCTTATTAGAACTAGATAACTTAAGTCTAATTAATAACTGGTTCTAAAACAATTTTAAAACTAGTTAATTATGTTGGGATGTATGTCCTCATCTCGTGTAGTTTGTAATATTCCAAGTTGTAAATAAATAAGAGTTATTTATTTGAACCTTGTGATATAAATAAGAGTTATTTATTCGAACTTTGTGTTTCGCATATTTCATAAACTTAATCCAATAAACTAAACTCTAGGGTCATTATGTTATGAGAGAACTGAGAACTTGAACGGTGTGTAGTGGACACACAGGGAGGATCACGTCCGAGTTAATGACCCGAACGGTCTACAGTATACGGATAGGGTTGGAGACCTAATCCTGGATATGCTGTGGATGCGACCCGCTTTGTATTAGATACAAACGAGGTGATCCAACTCGTTCATGTGGTTGACATGCGAGTGAGGGCATCCTGTGCAATGAGATTGTACAAGACCAGACCGTGAATTATTAGACTTACTGATGTAACACCGTTGACAGTATAAAGCTAATAATTTCGTAGATGACCATTAGTGACTCGACCTTAATCCTGAGCGTGTTACGGACTCCTATCTGCAGGGGTTTATCTTTTGACTAGTACGGGTGAGAGTGGCCACTGATGCTCGCCCAATATGCCAATCTTCTCAGGTACAGGACCACGTGGGGAGCTGGGAACTTGACTACGCGAGACGAAATTCACTCGTTCCCGATTTAGGGAAACTAGAGGGGTTGTTCCCTTAAGTGCTGTCTCAAGGGCTTGAACAACGGGGCCCACCCTCTTGCTGGCCCGAGAGGGTTGTTGTTTATGATTGGACCATACAATGTAGTTGTTTATTAGAGTAGCAGTGGGACTTAAGGAGCAAGAGGTAGACATAGGGGTAAAACGGTAATTTGACCCAACAGTGTCTACGAACAACCTGTGAAGGGTCGACTCATGGGTATTGGTTATATCGATCGACACAACTTGTCCTACAGTGATGAGAGTGCAACCACGAGCTTTAGTGGAGTGTTACCGTAGCTAATGAATGTTGAATAATCGAGTCAAAGAGTTTGACAGGTTAGTCTCGAATCATTGAAGCTCGTCATCTGTAGGTCCATTAGGTCCCTCGGTTGGTTCAAATTGGACAAATTGAGGGTTTACAGTTTGGTGTGAATTTGAAGTGTTCAAATTCATTATTTGGGTATTTATGTCGTTTATATGAGATATAGATGACATAATATATAGTTTGATGTGAATGAGATTAATAATAAACTATAGTATAGCCTAATTGATTAATTAGTGCTAATTGGAGAAATTGAATTGAGAGAAATTAAAATTGAATGTGATTCAATTTAAAATTCCACATTTATGCAAATGAGATTTGTATAATAAGGCATGAGATACTTTATATTATGTGATATGCAAATATGATTTGTATATCATATAGATGTGGTAAAATGGTAATTTAGTGGAGATATTAACTTCACATCTCACTATTATTTAAAGGCTTGGTGAGAAGCCTTTGGTAAGGTTGGATCTCATTTTTTGGAAATTCAAGTTCCAAGAGACCTTCATTCTCTCTCCATTCTCTCTCAATCTCTCCTCACCCAAAAGCCAAAGGGAGTCCCACCTACTCTCCCTCAACCTTCCGAGAACAACCGAGAAGACATTTTGGAAGTGTCTTGTGCTACTGTTCGAGGATCGAGTTTGAGGAGTTCGTCCGTTCGAGAGAGACCGTGACCGGAGGAGGAAAGCATTGAAGAAGTGTTCTTCAACAAGTAAGTAACGATTACCTTATTGTTTTTCCCCTCTTTAATACATGTTTAGCCTAGGTTCTATGAGATAGGTTCGATTTTAAGATAAGTTTTACACAACGAATCAACGACGTTTCACAACGTCTTCCACTGCGGGAATTCCAAATCTCTTTAATTGGTATCAGAGTCAATTGTTGCTCTTCGTTGTGTATTCTGTGAATTCTTAAAATTAGGTGGGTTGCATTAATTTTCATGAGATAATTGTTAATGGTTTGCATTTTTGATGTTTTCGGTTTTTGGCACTTAGTTACATTTACATTCAAAGTTGATGAGATAATGTAAGAGGCCGGTGTTTTGAGCATTTTTTTGATGTAAATCGAGTCTATAAGTCCGTGTCGTTCGTGGCATGAGATGTTGTGAAGAAATCGGAGCAGAAACGGGCGAAAAACGACGAAGAACAACAAAGTGTTTGTTGTTCTGTCGACGGCGCCTCAACGCTGTTTATCGGCGTCTCAACGCTGTCCATGCTGATGGAGGCGCGCTGCAGGCACAACGTTGCGATGCCAGGCGCGACGTTGCAACGCTCGGGGGTTGAGAACGCGTAGTGCAACGCTGGCCACGACGTTGCAACGCTGCCGCATAGTGGGCGGTTTCCAGCAGTTGCGTGAGACGTGCGTGGAAGTGGCAGTTGAGACTTTGTGCGGCGGTTCGAGCCCCAGTTGCTGCACGGTTTTATTTTAATTTATTTTCTTTGTAAAATGTATTTTATAAATGTATTTTTATTAATTATTTTAATTAATATTAATATAAATGTTAATTAATTTAATTTTATGTCCCTAGGGTGCCAAAAGTCGGTCCAATAATGCTATTTATTTATTTTATGCATGAGATGTATGAAATATTTTTCTATGTGCATAATGTATGTCATATAGATTTAAAATCCCACCTTAGGTTAAATATTTCATGCATCATATTTATATTCACTACTACAAATTTGACTTTTATTGACAACTAAAAACTGTCAATATTCACTTTAGTTGACGTTTTTTGACCGTCATTGAAAGCGGTGTTAATAAATCTAAGCGTCGATAAAAAGTTGATGGTTAACAGTCGTTAAACGTCAACGATTATGTCATTATTGACGGATTTTAACTGTCAATAATATGAATGTTGACACCTATTAGCCATCAACTATGACGTAAATCTGTCAACAAAGACCTCTTTATTGACACTTATGTACTGTCAACATAGGGTATAGTTGATGGTTTTTAGCCGTCAACATTTAGGTGAAAGCGTCAACAAAAACCTTTTTATTGACACTTATGTGCCATCAACATAAAATATAGTTGATGGTTCTTAGCTGTCAATATTTAGGTCAAAGCGTCAATAATAACCACTTTATTGACATCTGTGAGCCGTCAACGTCAGGTATAGTTGATATTTTTAACCGTTGACATCTTTAGCCAACCGTTAATAATACTCCTTTTATTGACACTTGTTGTCTATCAATATAAATATATCTTGACGTATTTAAGATGTCATCTATAACTATACTTGACGTTTGACATTGTTGACTATGACATATATGTTGATAGTTTTGAATCGTCAATACTGCCGGTTTTAATGTCATTTTTTAGCCGTCAACTATAACTATTTATAAAAAATGAAAAAATGGATATTATTCACCCATCCTCTACCAGCTGCATCTGTATGAACAACTCTATCAGAGACTCAACGATTTGTCAAACTATATAAGTACAAATTTTATCAAAATAAATCATAATTGCAAAGGAACGAAAGAAAAGTTCCATTGACTAACTAATAAGTTAAAATTATTACATATCCTTCTAAGCAAACTGTTAAAAACATAACACTAACTCCTGAAAATCAAATAAATGAAGTATGATAACAAAAATGTTCATAAGTACTGATTTACAAATTCACATAACTCAACTCGTATCTTGTCCAACTCATCTTGGGTGTACTTATCTTTTCTCGTCAACTGAAAACAAATAAGTGTACATGCATTAAAAAAATTGAATAAATCAAGAAACTGTAAAAAAAGAATAAGATCAAAGTATTACCACGTCCGTTATCACTCGACTTCTCTATGTTACTATATCTCAAATAAACTTCATAGTATAGTACCCACACTCTGTACTCTCTGGTTGCTTAGCACACTATATAAATAGATTAAAACAAATAATAAGCAAGATTCAAACAAATAAACAAAATGGTAGTAAAAAATGGTAGGTTTGAAACGATTACCTGAACAACTATCCAATTAAAAATTGGACTTCTAGCGTTTGCTTGATCATAAAACATCCTAATAGCCCTATACAAGTACAAATACATAAAAGTAAGTGAATAACGTTTTCTATCAGAAATATATCAATGGTAGAAGTTTCATAATACTTACGTATTAACTATATTTTTCACGTAATCGCGAACGCCATGTCCTATGGATCGGAGTCAATCGACCAAATTGTAGATGTTTTCAATGAGATAACCACCAACAACCAATGGTGCTAAATATAGAATTACCAACAAATAAGAATCAACAACCCCACTTTATTTTTCATGTTAACCATAACCAAACCAGAAAAAGCAGAAAATTTTCATCCATAACTCTATATTTTCGATTTGTTGGAGCAATGAAACTTGAAATTAGAGACACCATTAGTAAATAAATATTAAATTGACAGTGAGATGGAACTATTATCATACCTAAATAGAAAAATTTCATGCTTTCTATTAGCCCTTACAACCACAACATCAGGCAACTTTTTCAAGTATTCAAGCTCAGTTTCAAATAATTAAGCTGCAAATCCTTTCATGGCATTAGAATAATAGTAAAGCAAGCGAGAAGAAAAGTCTTCTTTAGCAGATATTTGTTCAAGAGAGAGTTGGTTAAGCCCTGTGAGTGGAGGTCAACCATGTAAGTTTGAAGAGTGGAAGTGTTTACTTGAACTTGAAGTGAAAAAAAGCAGAGGAAAAGGGTCAAAAAAAGACCATTTAGGAGTTGAAATCCATAGTTTTCTTCAAAAAATAAGGCGCTGATTCTTGGAGTTAGATTCATGATTTTGGATACAATTTTGATGGATATTTCAAGGAGGTCAAGAGAATTCAAATCTGCGTCTGGATTGATGAAGCGTTTCTAAAAGTTTGTGTGTAAAATATGAAACTCATGGAATATAAGAGCTCTTCATTACGAGGATCCCTTGTGTTTTAAAGAGAGAGACTCACAAATTTAGTGGATAGATGGAGGGGTAGAAGGCTCAACTATAACGAATCTAAAACTTAGGACGAACCTAATTAAGAAGGTTACTCAGCCACGCCGTCTGCGCTGAAATTTCGGCAGCATAACGACATAACTAGGAGATAACCAAAATTTCTCCAAGACCTGTAAATCCAAACAAGCACTCCTTAAGGTACAATAAATGCCCAACCTCCAACAGACTTCAACAAACATTAGGTTGGGATTAAAAAAAAACAGAAACTCTACATGCTTTACACTTACAAACAGGCAAACAAACGAGTTCAATGAAAGTAAAACCTATCAAGCTAAGAGACATCTACAGAAGCTAAAAAAAAAAGACTATAGGTTCTGAAACTAACACCTAAACAATCAATACATATATAAGAACTACGCCTAGGTTTCGATGATTGCTTAAAGTTTCATGGGAAGTAATGGTGAACTTTAAAAGGATTTCAATTCAAGAAGTTATATGAATTAACATTGGTCTCTCCTTTTTCTCTCTCATATCTTCTTGCTAGTTTCACTTTTGGGAATGATGCATATGTAACTCACATGAATGCATAAATTATTATATCCAAGAAATGATATGTTTTACATATTTCAATATCATTAACTACGTAGAAAATTTGCAAGTTACACTACCTAATATACCCATTACAAGCACTAGAACCATATTCTAGAAGCACATTCCTACAAGAAAATTTTAATTCATATATCTGACAATGGGCAAGAACTTGACAGGTACTTAATTATGACTTCATAACTTGACATTTTAATCAAGCCAATCATATCTTATGAGTAGTACGTGAAAATCAGATAATTGTTTCAGCCAATACCAAAAACAAAGAGATGTTCGTTTACAAATTTAGAGCAATTGTTAATGTTCTTCCTAACATAATTGGTTTCAACACTAATGGATATCCATTTACGAAATTTAAACAGAAAGAGATGTCCATCTACATAATACTAAAAGTAGAAAAGATACCCATCTATGAATTTCATATTTACGAAATTTAAACTCTATGAATTACACATTTTTGTTAAATTTTGCATATTCTTAATCTATCATACTTAAAGTATTGATTTAAGGATATTGATGAGCAACTAAAAATAGAAATTCAAATAACCTACCGAAAACTAATCTCAAACCTGAGGGAGAGAGAACGTGGCTGAGAAACCTGAGAGAGACCGTGGCTGATCAGAAACCCGAGAGACCTCTGTGAGTGAGAAACAACAACCCGAGAGAGAGACCCCAGTCGAAACCTTTGGCTGGGCAACCGATGATTTTCTTTTCAGTTTGGAAAGAAAGAAGAGAAGCAACTTTCGAAACTCTTTTCGATTTCAAACAAGAAGCAGAGCAATGACCCACAAACTGTCGAAAACTTGAGCAACCGATGCAGACGAGGGATGTGAGAGAGAGAGCTGTGAGATCCGACTCAGGTCTGGCTGTGAGATCCGACGAGGGGTTGCGAAATCCGACGAGGGGCTGCGAGATCCGGATGTGAGATCCGACGAGGGGCTGCGAGACCTTCAGCTTCAGGTCGATGGAGACACTGTATTTGCTTCTGATAGGTCAGCAACTTCAGGCGACTTCAAACGACGACGACAACTCCGGCTTCAGGTGACTCAGATGGCGACGACAACTTTGGGATCGACGAAGACGAGGGATGTGAGAGAGAGAGCTCGACGGAGGCGAGGGAGATGTGAGTGAGAGAGCTCGACAGAGAGGGAGGTGAGAGATTGAAGATGGATTAATGGGAAAAGGGTTAGGGTTCCCTTTTTTTTTTTTAATAATAGGAAAAGTAAAACGACATCGTTTTACTCATTTGCGTTATTTTTTTTAATATTAAGAAAGCTAAACGACGTCGTTTAGCTTCAAAACAACGTCGTTTTGAAAGTTTCGTTGACGGACATTACCCGTCAATGAAAACGACATATATTGACGGGTTTTAACCGTCAATGAAAGATCCGCCGGCGTCAATAAATCCGCCAAATAATGACAATTTTTTTAACCGTCAAGAAAGCTAAAACACGAGATTTTATTAATTTTGACGCAAAATTTTCGTAATTAACGTCAATAAAACTACATTTATTGACGGTTAATTGCAAAAATTTAAATTTATACATTTAATGACACTTTATAACTATCAATATATATGTTTCAAAATTAATAATGGTTTTTAAAATGAATTTTGGTCTTTTGTTGACACTTTTTTTAGCCAAGCGTCAACAATTTGAAAAAGGAACGCGTCAATAAAGGCCTAATTTGTAGTAGTGATTATAAGAGTTATAATATATAGTATGGATGATAGGATTATATTATAAAGAGTTATAATATAATGTTTGCATGATTTAATTTATTTAATATAAGTGTTATATTTCTTAGATTAAAAGCATGCTCATGCATTTAATTCATGTGATGAATGTATGTTATAGTATAGTATTATTCGTCATGTGATGAATGATCAAGCACTATAACATAGAAATGCATGTAACCTAAGTTAATTATTAGTTTTAAATGGTTTAGAACTTGAATAATTAGACTTAGGTTTTCTAGTTCTAATAAGATTAGAATTAGGAAATCAAATATGACCTTTGAATGGAGACTGATAAGTAACTCTGTCTAAGGAAGGTTCTGTCTAAGGCTGAGGTATTTAAGCTGACGCTTTGCGGAACACCCCTTCTTGGGAACCAACCTGGGAGTGAATTCGGTCTGGAGATTCATAGGTTATATTTTCATGAGTGTCGTCATTAATTAAGAGTTAATTAATTTACTCACATAGACCTAAGATAATAATGTGATTATAGACTTAGGCTAATACAATATAAGAGTTATATTGGTAGACTTAGGTAAATTTTAGCCGGTTTATCTAGGTCAATCCCATTTAATTTAAAGTGTTGAGTGGGGGGAAATAAAGTGTATGAGATACATTTAATTTTCTGTCCACAAATCTCCGTTAAGTTCGCACCGTGATATGAATTGTATCATGCTATTCAAGATTTGAAAAGCTTCAAGATGGAGTTGAATTAAATGTTGTCAAGCTTCATTTATGATGAACAGAAGTTGCATTTAATTAACTCAAGTGCAACTCATGCTTCATTAAATACAAGTCAAGGTACATTTATGCAACAAAAGCTTCAAGCTACTTCAAGTGGGGCTTCATTTATTCATGGATGATTATAAAGTATGATAGGCTTAATAGAAGTTTAAATCTCGGATTTATGGCCATTTCAATATAATTTTCAGTTTTAAAGTTTGTTATCAATGTTTTAGGTTACAAAATAGCTAGTAGAGATCATGGTATTGATGGGGATGTAAGTTACAACCTTTCAATTGACCATAGGTTACTATAGGGTTGATTTTGAGGCTATATAAAGCCATGTACCTTGTAGAAAGGAAAAAGAGAGAAAAAGATTAAAAATGTAATCAAAAGAGGCCTTGAGCTTTTTTATAGCCTTTGAGCTATGTCTTTGCAATTCTATGTAGATTAGGTTGCATGCTTAGAATCATTCAAGCTTGACTTGATCAATCTTGCTTGTGGAGTGATTCGGATCTCATACAAGTTCTCTTGCCTTGAGATATTTGAACACAAGGTAATCCGATTTTACTTTCCTTGAGTTTATTTTCAAAATTCGTTTTGGGGTCTTTGAGATTGAGTTATCTAAAGGTCTTGTTTCTTTAAACAAGGTTGTTAGATCCAATTGTCAAGGGTTACTTAATATTTTGACATTAGAATCTTTGGCTTCTTTGATTTCATTTTGATTTTGAGATTTTTGGGTTTTGTGATCTAATAGTCTTGTTGTTAACAAGGTAAATTTAGATATTCCAAATTCCTCTTAAATTTCTTATCATTTGGTATCAGAGAAGCCAAGATTCTAATATCAAAATGTTAAGAAATTAAGAGGGATTCCAAAGAATCCAAAAACTTCAAATCGAAATGAAATCAAAGAAGCCAAGATTCTAATATCAAAATGTTAAGTAACCCTTGACAATTGGATCTAACAACCTTGCTTAAATAAACAAGACCTTTAGATAACTCAATTTCAAAGACCCCAAAACCAATTTTGAAAATCAACTCAAGAAAAGTAAAATCGGATTACCTTGTCGATCAAATATCTCAAGGCAAGAAAACTTACTTGAGATCCGAATCACTCCACAAGCAAGATTGATCAAGTCAAGCTTGAATGATTCTAGCATGCAACCTAATCTACATAGAATTGCAAATACATAGCTCAAAGGCTATAAAAAAGCTCAAGGCCTCTTTTGATTACATTTTTAATCTTTTTCTCTCTTTTTCCTTTCTACAAGGTACATGGCTTTATATAGCCTCAAAATCAACCCTATAGTAACCTATGGTCAATTGAAAGGTTGTAACTTACATCCCCATCAATACCATGATCTCCACTAGCTATTTTGTAACCTAAAACATTGATAACAAACTTTAAAACTGAAAATTATATTGAAATGGCCATAAATCCGAGATTTAAACTTCTATTAAGCCTATCATACTTTATAATCATCCATGAATAAATGAAGCCCCACTTGAAGTAGCTTGAAGCTTTTGTTGCATAAATGTACCTTGACTTGTATTTAATGAAGCATGAGTTGCACTTGAGTTAATTAAATGCAACTTCTGTTCATCATAAATGAAGCTTGACAACATTTAATTCAACTCCATCTTGAAACTTTTCAAATCTTGAATAGCATGATACAATTCATATCACACCGTGAGATCCATACTCGGCCTCGTGGCGCAAATGAGAGCGTCCCCCTACGGGTGGCATTTGTATGAGTCAATATTCAACGTGAATGGAGAGAGTACTTATAGTGAGTGGGAGCGGGACCTGTTAAAATGGGACCCACGATCCCTCCTTTCGATTCACACCGTGAGACGCGCCTATGATCCACCCGCTAGTTTGGCCTGAACAAGACAATCCTTACGGAGGGCCTTGATCATGGGAGTCGGAACACCGTGAATTCTCGAAAGGGATACGTTTTCCTTGTTGGTTTTCCTTCGTAGTCCTCCCTACGAGGGTATTGTTTGGACGGATACTTGAAAATTTAAAGATTGAGGGTGACACTCACAGGATTCGTTAAGAGTTAATGGATTTAGACCGAAAAATGGTAACTGGACGCCTAATGGAATAAGAGTTATTCTGGTATTAGGATCTGGTCGAGAAAGTCTCGTCCTAGAGGAGGAATGGGTTTGTCTACCCTACGGTGGCGGTCATTCTAAACCTTTGGGGTACCATTGCAATTTTTTTAAATGACCTAGGGATCATAGGATAAAAATTTGCTAAAACATGATTGGATTTTCAAAAGTTTTTGCGAGACTGATACAAACTTTTCCATTTTTTCAGCAACATGTCAAACACTTTTAACGCTCCTTTAGCTTCCGTTAAGTTAGTCGACGATAATTTTTCGTGAAAAAATAATATTGACACGATTTTGGTAAATGACGACCAAGAGTTCGCGCTCACTTGGAGGGTCCTCAGGTGCCCGGTCCAACAGTCCTATTCAACGATCTACAAACTTTCCAGTCCTTGGTGCAAACCAGGGGACAGGAAGCTGAGGCAAATGTTGCCTTAAGACCTTTTCACAGGGTTCGACCTCTGGGACAAAGTTTGTAGACTCTTTAGGCCCGAAAGAGAAGAAGGAGAAGTTGAAGGAGGTTAGGGTTGACCGCACTGCCGCTCTAAAGGGAAAATAGATCAAGGAAGTTGCCAGAAAGTGTTTCTACTGCAACGGAGACGAACACCTGAAAAGGAGTTGTCCCAAGTTCCTTGACGAAAAGAACAAGATAGGTAAATGTGATACTTGTTTAGTGGAGAGTAGTGACTCTGTCTGGATACTAGATTCAGGCGCCACTAACCACATTTGCTCTTCTTTTCAAGGATTAAGTTCCTGGCAGCGGCTGCAAGAGGGTGAGATAACACTTAGGGTTGGATCCGGAGAAGTTGTCTCAGCTACAACAATAGGCACGATGAAGCTGTTCTTTGGCGGGAAGTACTTATTATTGGATAATATGTACATAGTTTCAGGGTTCTAGAAACCTAGTTTCTATTTCCTGCCTATTAGAACAAAATATTTTCGTTTCTTTCAAGAGTAATCAAGCGTTTATTTCTCGAAATGGAAATTCGATTTGTTCTGCTTCGCTTGAGAGTAATTTATATGTTTTGAACCCTAATTCGGTCAAAAGTGTTTTGAATACCGAATTGTTTAAAACAGCCGAAACGCGATCTAAGAGATTAAAAATTTTCTCCAAAAGATAGTGCCCATCTTTGACATCTAAGGTTAGGCCACATAAATCTCAATAGGATTGAGAGACTAGTGAAGAGTGGACTTCTAAGCGATTTGGAAGAAAACTCTTTACCAGTGTGTGAGTCATGCCTTGAAGGCAAAATGACCAAACATCCTTTTAGTGGAAAAGGATATAGAGCCAAGGAGCCCCTTGAGCTTATACATTCTAACCTCTGTGGTTCGATGAATGTTAAAGCACGAGGAGGTTACGAATACTTTGTATCTTTTATAGATGACTATTCGAGGTATGGGTACATTTACCTAATGCATAGGAAGTTTAAGACTCTTGAAAAGTTCAAGGAGTTCAAGATTGAGGTTGAGAACCTGTTAGGTAAAACTATAAAAACACTTCGATCGGATCGAGGTGGAGAGTATATGGACACAAAATTCAAGGACTATATGATAGAACATGGAGTTACGTCCCAACTCTCAACATCTGGTATGCCACAATAGAATGGTGTATTGGAGAGGAGAAACAGAACCCTGTTGGACATGGTTCGGTCGATCTACAAGCGTAAACGTGGCGTAGATGGAAAGGTGCAGACCTTCAAAGCTAGACTAGTGGCAAATGATTTTACCTAGGTGGAAGGAGTTGGCTATGAGGAAACCTTCTCACCTGTTGCCATGGTAAAGTCGATTAGAATCCTTCTGGCCATTGTCACATATTATGACTATAAGGTATGGCAAATGGAAGTCAAGACCGCCTTTCTGAATGACAACCTTGATGAGACCATCTACATGGACTAGTCCAAGGGGTTTGCCCAAGGCCAAGAGCAAAGAGTTTTCCGGCTTCAAAGGTCTATTTATGGACTGAAACAAGCCTCGAGGTCTTGGAATATAAGGTTTCATGAAGCGATCAAATCTTATGGCTTTGATCAAAATGTTGACGAGCCTTGTGTCTACAAGAAAATCGTTAACAGTATTGTCGCATTTCTAATATTGTATGTGGATGATATCCTTCTCATTGGGAATGAGGTAGAATTTCTTACTGACATTAAGGAATGGTTAGATTCGCAATTCCAAATGAAAGATTTGCGAGAGGCATAATATGTTTTAGGTATCCAGATTGTCCGAAATCGGAAGAACATAATGCTAGCCATGTCTCAGGCGTCTTATATTGACAAAATGTTGTCTAGATATAAGATGCAAAACTCCAAGAAGGGCTTGTTGCCATTCAGGCATGGGGTTCACTTGTCTAAGTATCAATGTCATAAGACTCCTCAAGAGGTTGAGGATATGAGACGAATCCCCTATGCTTCAGCTGTAGGGAGCCTGATGTATATCATGCTGTGTACTAGGTCCCGACATCTGTTATGCAGTTGGGATTGTCAGTAAGTATCAATTCAATCCAGGATTAGATCACTGGACAGCCGTAAAAGCAATCCTCAAGTATCTTAGGAGAACGACGAACTACAACCTTGTGTATGGGTGTGGGGATTTGATCCTTACAGGATACACAGATTCCGACTTTCAGACTGATAAGGATTCTAGGAAATCCACTTCGGGGTCAACCTTCATTCTGAATGGAGGAGTTGTAGTGTGGCGAAGCATCAAGCAGGGATGCATTGCTGATTCCACGATGAAAGCCAAGTATGTTGCAGCTTGTGAAGCTGCAAATGAAGTTGTTTCGCTTATGAAGTTCATGCTAGATTTGGTAGTTGTTCCAAATATGAACTTGCCGATCACGTTGTTTTGTGACAACAGTGGTGCAGTAGCCAACTCGAGAGAACCTCGAAGTTATAAAAGGGGCAAGCATATTGAGCGTAAGTATCATCCGACACGGAGATTGTGCAATCGCGAGACGTGGATCACACAGAGATAGCTTCGGAGCACAACGTTGCTGATCCATTTACAAAGTCCCTCACGGCTAAGGTGTTTGAGAGTCACCTAGAGAGTCTAGGACTTCGAGTGCTTCCAGACTAGGGCAAGTGGGAGTATTATAAAGGGGTATTCAATGCCCTAGTTTATTGTATTACTTTATTGTATTACTTAATTGTACATTTGAGAAATGTATTATGTACTCCACTAGCTTAGTCTAAGTGGGAGTTTGTTGGGATGTAGTATGTCCTCATCTCGTATAGTTTGTAATATTTCAAGTTGTAAATAAATAAGAGTTATTTATTTTAACCTTGTGATATAAATAAGATTTATTTATTTGAACTTTGTGTCTCGCATATTTCATAAACTTAATCCAATAAACTAAGTGTTGGGGTTTATGCCCAAAACTCGTAGTTTGTATTTTTGTTCTAATTATTGTAATAAATTGTTATTACTTCAATAAAACGTTATTGTTCTACATTGGCCATTATTTTAACCCCAAATAAAATAAACTAAACATCTAAGGCTGTAAAATGTATCTTTAACTGAATGTAGTGTACATATAAAGGATCTCGGTTCGAGATACAACCTAAAGGGTCTATAGTAAGGGGATAAGTTTTGGGTACCTTACCCAGGTAAAACTATGGATGTGGCCCACTTTGTATATGATACAAACACTGTGATCCTAACGTGTTTGTGTAGATGACATGTGAGTGGAGATATCCTATGTAATGAGATTACATAAGACCGAACCACGAAATAGTAACCACTAGATGTAACTCCGTTGACTAGTTAGGTTTCTATTTCACTAGGATGACCTAGGCAACTTGATCTCAATCATGAGTAGGTTACGAACTCCTGTTTGCGAGGGATTGTCCTTTGACTAGTATGGGCGAGAGTGGCCAGATTCGTCGACTCAATATGCCTACTTTCTTGGGGACAAGACCGAGTGAGCAACATGGGACTTCACCTAGCAAGATAAAATTCACTCCTTCCCACCTACTAGGGTAAGTAGAGGAATGTTCCCTTAAGTGGTGTCTCCAGGACTTGAAAAAAGGGTCCGACCCTCTCATTGGCCTGAGAGGGACTCTGTTTATTGGTTGGACCACAAACAAATTGTTCATTAGAGGAGCACTGATACTTAAGGTACAAGATGTAACCCAGGGGTAAAACGGTAATTTGACCCAGCTGGTGTTACGAACATTCGTGAAGGATTGACTTGTTTGTTATTGGTCAATATCCGTGGACACGAAATATATCTCATAGTGAGAAAGAGTACACCATGGGACTTTAGTGGAGTGTTCTGCAGTTAACGAATGTTGATTAGGAGGTTAATGAGATTAACCGAGTAATCTCATATCGTTGGAGCTTCTGATCTGTAGGTCCATTAGGTCCACCTTCTAGCTCGTAAAGGGTTCTTAGATCGTTTGAATTTGAAATGTTCAAATTCATAAGGGAATAAATTTAATGTATATAGATACGATATAATATATAGTTTTGGAACTATATATTATAAATTTAATGTGAATATGATTCATATTAAATTGTATGAGAGAATTAAATATTTGAAAGAGTTCAAATGTTAAATTCAAATGTGAATGTGATTCATATTTGAAAACTATAGGTTAAAATTTAATGTGCATAAAGTGTGCATTAAAACTATAGGATAGAGGGATAAATGATTGATTTAATCTATATTAAATATATGATATTTGATTATGAATAATTAAATATGATTTAATTAATTATATATTATATTATTTAATTCATAATTTTGATTATTTATTAAATATTATAATTAAATAAAAAAAAAGGGAAACGTGTCAGGAGGACACGTTCCCCATGTCTCCCAACTCCCTAATCGATAGGGAGTGGGGAGTTACCCACTTAAATGCTTGTTCTCCTGGAGAGAAAGGCAGTGATGTATCGATCATTCTCTGGAAAAATTGCTCACAGTAGAATTCTCTCACTCTCTCATTCTCAAACTTCTTCCAATTGTTGGAATTCCTGCCCACCAAAGGAATTGATCTAAGTGGTACTCAGAGGATAAAGGGTTCTCCAAGTGGTGCTGTCCTGTTGGAGAAAAACAGAGAAGGTTGCTAAGTTGTTGTGCAAAAAATGGAGCAAGGAGTTACTGTTGAGGAAAACTACAAAGGTAATTATGAATTCATTTTGTTTTAGTTAATTTCTAAAGCATGTTTGCATGTTTAGTCCATGTCTAATTAGATTAGAATGCATGTTTGTTCTGTTCTTTTTCCAATATATTGGTTTTTGTTTTTCAACCAAAATAAGCTTGCAATTACGATTCCAAACTCGTTTCCGCTGCTCAAGGGGATTAGATCTCCATCAATTGGTATCAGAGCAATGCTTGATTTGTTTTGGTTGAAACAAAATTGCATTGGTTTAGGTGGGAATTGCATTTGGTTTGCTGTAAAATTGTTTAGGAATATTTTGGCCTCAGTTTTTTTTAAATCAATTTAAATGTAAAGGCCCCTGCGTTTTTGGGCAATTAAGTGCATTATCGAGTCTGTAATCGAGTTAAAGGTCGTTCGGTACCAGTTTCGTGCAAATCGGATGAGTACCGAAAGAGAATTTCATGTTTGAAGTCGCCGCGTTGAAGGAGAAAGTTGTTTGCCGAAACAGCAATAAGCGTAACGCCGCTTCATCAGCGTTGCGGCGACGCTGAGAACTGCGCGTCGCAACGCTATGCTTTCCTATCGACGCGGGTTCTCCGTGGGTCGCAGCCGCGTTACAACGCTACCACGATAGCAGGCGCGCACGCAGACAAAGCCGACGTTGCAACGCCATGATGCCAAATCAAGCCTGCAGACCGCTCCAGCAGCGATTCGATTGATTTTCATCTGGTTCGACCGTTCGAGCCTAGTTCAAGGAGTATTGGATCGGTTACAGAATAAAATTAGAGTAATTTTATTTTTTTGCACTTTAGGGGCCAAATTATTCCGGTTTTACAACTATTTTTCTTTATGAATGTCATTTAGAATTTTTCCCACCTTAGGATAAGCATGTTCATGCATTTTATTTGTATAATTGTTATATAAATATGGTAGAAATGCATGATTTAATTTATTTTTCATATGCATTTATTTCTAATTGTTATAATTAGATAGATGTGGAAAATAAATTGCATGGAGCATGAAATTACTTAGTTTAAAATAATTGTTACTTTATTTAAGTAATTTTATTATTCAATTAGTTGAATTTTTTTATAATTCCAATTTGAAAAATAATTGTTGGTTTTATAATATAGTTTCTTGTCATAGGTTAATTATTAAAATTTATAAGTGTTATAAATTAAAGGGGTTTTAGAAACCATAACCTATAACAAAGAAATGCATGCAAACATAGAAACTTGGGTTAAAAATTAAATTAGTTTTAAATTGTTTAAAATTAATTTAGACCTAAGTTTTAATTTCTAATAGGATTAAAAGTTAGTCTTACATAGTATTTTAAATAGTTTAAAATATAGTAGGACATTAGGACTTTGGTTATAAGGGAACTCTACTGGTAAAGTTTTGTCTAAGGTTGAGGGTACTTAAGCTGACGGTTAACGGAACACCTCCTACCTACGAACTGACCCGGAGCTTGAGTTGAATTAACCTTAGTTTTATTTTATATCTAGGTAATTAAAATGTTTATTCACCTAGACATAAGGTTAAAAGACCTAGTTATAATAGTTATAATAGGCATAGACTTAGATAGATTCTTTTAGCCAGAATCCGACTAAGTTAAACCTATACCCTAATCTTAGGAGCTTCAGTGGGAGAAATGAGATGTTCACATCGAGTTTACTCTCACGTCCTCAAGAGTTCACACCGCGAGTTTCATGCTCGGCTACGTGGCGTCAATAGGGCGTCCCCCTACGATAAGTGTTTGCATGGTTCAATACCAAGGTGAATGAGGGAAGTATCCAGAGTAAATGGGAGCAGGACGCGTGTTAACGTATCCTACGATCTCCTCCATTAGGTCGAACCGTGAGATTTCTATAGTCCGCCTGTTGGGTTGTCCTGGAACAGCCAAACCCTACGGAGAGCCAGACTATAGGGATCAGAACACCGCGAACTCTAGAAATGGATAGGGTCTCTTAGGTAATTTGCCAATAGTTGTCTTTCTTAATAGTAGCATGTTGGCTCGAACCTATTGGATCTGAAAATGGTAGGGTCACATTTACTGGATGAGTTAAGCTAGTTAACAAGTCCTTGACCAAACAAACGGAAGCTAAGGACCATTGGGACATAAGATGTTCTGGTAGTGGGAATTGGCTGAGAAAGTCTCAATTCAGGGGAGGAATGACTGACCACCCGACAGAGGCTTTTGTTCTAAACCCTTGAAATATCGTTGCAAAATTAAATGTTTAATTTAAACATTGGGGTTAGTTTAAACACTAGGGTTCTTTAATAATTTTGCTAAATTTGATTGGTTTATAATGAGTTAAAGGCATAACTAATTAGAACTATTTTGGATTTTCAGCATGTCGTCCTCAATCATAGCCTTACTAAAAAGCGATCGTTTAACTGGTGAAAACTTTACTACGTGGAAGTCCAACTTGAATACGATTCTTGTTGTTGACGACCTTCGGTTTGTACTGAATGAGGAATGTCCTCAGGTCCCTGCTCGAAATGCTCCTCAATTTATTAAGGAGGCGTACGACCGCTAGATCAAGGCCAATGATAAGGCCAAGGTCTACATTTTGGCTAGTGTCTCTGAAGTTCTAGCCAAAAAGCACGAGGGCATGGTCTCAGGTCGTGAGATCATGAGTTCGTTGCAGGATATGTTTTGACAACCGTCTGGACAGCTTCGACACGAATCCCTCAAATATGTTTATAACTCCTGTATGAAGGAGGGGTCGTCGCTGAGAGAACACGTTCTCGATCTAATGGTCCATTTCAACGTGGCTGAGATGAACGACGCGGTCATTGACGAGCAAAGTCAGGTCTCGTTCATCCTAGAATCTCTTTCGAAGAGTTTCCTACAATTTCACAGCAATGCGGTGATGAACAAGATAGAGCATAACCTGACTACTCTCCTAAATGAACTACAAACTTTCCAGTCTCTTATGAAGAATAAGGGACAGGCTGATGGAGAGGCAAATCTGTTTGCCCATTCCAGAAGGTTCCAGAAGGGTTGATCCTCTGTGACTAAGTCTTGTAGTTCATCTTCTGGGCTTAAGAAGACCCAAAAGAAGAAGATGGGAGGGAAAGGGAAGGCACCTGCTGCTGATAATGGCAAGGGAAAAGCCAAGGTTGCAGACAAAGGAAAGTGTTTCCACTGCAACGTGGATGGGCACTGGAAGCGCAACTGCCCAAAATACCTTGTTGAGCCTCAAAGAGAAGAAAGGTAAATTAGATTTACTTGTTCTTGAAACTTGCTTAGTGGAAAATGATGATTTTACCTGGATACTTGATTTAGGAGCCACTAATCACGTTTGCTCTTCTTTTCAGGAAACTAGTTCCTTCAAGGACCTCGAAGAGGGTGAGATGACGCTCAGGGTCAGAATGGGAGACGTCGTCTCAACTTGTGTAATGGGAGATGCCAAACTGTTTTTCAGAGATAGATTTATTTTATTTAAAAATCTGTATATAGTTCCTAAGATTAAGAGGAACTTAATTTCTATCTCTTGTTTAATAGAACTTGGATATTGTATTTCCTTTTCTTTTAATGAAGTGTTCATTTCAAAAAAGGGTGTCAATGTTTGTTCTGCTAAATTGAAAAACGACTTGTATGTACTTAAACCGAATCAAACTAAAGCAATTTTAAATAATGAGATCTTTAAAACTGCTAATACTCAAAGTAAAAGACAAAGAATTTCTCCAAACAATAATAACTATCTATGGCATCTTAGACTTGGTCATATAAATCTCAACCGGATTGAGAGATTATCTAAGAATGGACTTCTAAACGAGTTAGAAGATGATTCTTTACCTCTCTGCGAATCATGCTTGGAAGGTAAAATGACTAAGCGACCTTTTACTGGAAAAGGTTACAGAGTCATAGAGCCCTTAGAAGTTATACATTCGGATCTTTGTGGTCCGGTGAATGTTAAAGCTCAAGGAGGGTACAAATATTTCATCACTTTCATAAATGATTATTCGAGGTATGGTTATTTATACCTAATGCATCATAAGTCTAATGCTCTTGAAAAGTTCAAAGAGTATAAGGCTGAAGTAAAGAATGCATTAGGGAAAACCATTAAAACGCTTCGATCCGATCGAGGTGGAGAGTATATGGATTTGAGATTCCAGGACTATTTGATAGAACATGGAATTAAATCTCAACTCTCAGCACCTAATACACCACAGCAAAATGGTGTGTTAGAAAGGAGAAATAGAACCTTGTTGGACATGGTTCGTTCTATGATGAGCTATGCTCAATTGCCTGCCTCGTTTTGGGGATACGCTGTAGAGACTGCAGTTCAAATCTTGAACACTGTTCCATCAAAGAGTGTTTCAGAAACACCTTTTGAATTGTGGAAGGGGCGTAAACCTAGTTTACAACACTTTAGGATTTGGGGTTGTCCCGCACACGTGCTAGTGACAAACCCAAAGAAACTGGAATCTCGTTCAAGATTATACCAATTTGTTGGCTATCTCAAAGAAACGAGAGGTGGTCTTTTCTACGACCCACAAGAAAACAAGGTGATTGTATCGACAAACGTCACTTTCTTGGAGGAAGATCACATGAGGAACCATAAACCGCGTAGTAAATTAGTACTAAATGAAGCTACAGATGAACCAACAAGAGTTGTTGATCAAGCTGGACCTTTATCAAGAGTTGATGGAGAAACCAACATCTCAAGTCAGTCTCGTCCTTCTCAACTGTTGGGAATGCCTCGACACAGTGGGAGGGTTGTTTCCCAACCTGACCGCTACTTGGGTTTAGTTGAAACTCAAGTCGTCATTTCTGATGATGGCGTAGAAGATCCACTGTCTTATAAACAGGTAATGAATGACATAGACAAGGACCAATGGATCAAAGCCATGGACCTTGAAATGGAGTCAATAGACATCAATTCAGTATGGGAACTTGTAGACCAACCTGAAGAGGTAAGACCCTTAGGGTGCAAATGGATCTATAAGAGAAAGAGAGATGCAGCCGGAAAGGTACAGACCTTTAAGGCTAGACTTGTAGCAAAGGGTTTTACCCAAAGGGAAGCAGTTGACTATGAATAAACTTTTTTCCCTGTTGCTATGCTTAAGTCTATAAGGATACTCTTGTTCATAGTCGTGCTTTATGATTATGAAATTTGGCAAATGGACGTCAAAACTGCCTTTCTGAATGGTAATCTTGACGAGAGCACCTATATGTCTCAGCCCGAAGGTTCATAATCCAAGGTCAGGAGAAAAAAGTTTGCAAGCTCAATCGATCCATTTATGGGTTGAAACAAGCATCCAGATCTTGGAATATAAGATTTGATACTGCGATCAAGTCTTATGGCTTTGACCAAAACGTTGATGAGCCTTGTGTTTACAAGAGGATCATCAACGACAAATTAGCTTTCTTAGTGCATTATGTGGATGATATCCTACTCATTGGGAATGATGTAGGATACCTCACTGACATAAAGAATTGGTTGGCGACCCAATTCCAAATGAAAGATTTGGGAGAGGCACAGTATATTCTTGGGATTCAGATTTTCAGAAATCACAAGAACAAAACGCTAGCTCTGTCTCAAGCGTCTTATATCGACAAAATGTTGTCCCGATATTCGATGCAGAATTCTAAGATGGGCTTATTACCCTTCAGGCATGGAGTTCATCTGTCTAAGGAACAGTGTCCTAAGACACCTCAAGAAGTTGAGGATATGAGACGTATTCCCTATGCCTCTACAGTAGGTAGCTTAATGTATGTTATGTTGTGCACGAGGCGTGACATTTGCTATGCAAAGGGAATAGTCGGTGAGGTACCAATCAATCAATCCAGGTTAGACCAATCGGACAACGCTTAAAAATATCCTCCAAAGATCTTAGGAGAACGAGGGACTATACGCTTGTGTATGGGACTAAGGATTTGATCCTTCATCGATACACTAATTCGATTTTCGGGCCAGATAAGGATTCTAGGAAATCCACATTGGGATCAGTTTTCACCCTTAACGGGGGAGCTATAGTATAGCGAAACATCAAGCAATGATGCATCCCTGACTCCGCGATGGAGGCTGAGTATGTCGCTGCTTGTGAAGCAGCTAAAGAGGCTTTTTGGCTAAGGAAATTCCTTACTGATGTGGAAGTTGTTCCAAATATGAAATTTCCCATCACCTTATACTGTGACAACAGTGGTGCGGTAACCAATTCGAAGGAACCTCGCAACCATAAGCGAGGTAAGCACATCGAGAGGAAGTATCACCTGATACGGGAAATAGTGCAACGAGGAGATGTGACAGTCACGAAGATCGCTTCGGAGCACAACATTGCTGATCCGTTTACAAAGACTCTCACGGCTAAAGTGTTCGAGGGTCATCTGGAAAGTCTAGGTCTACGAGACATGTACATAGGCTAATCTAGGGCAAGTGCGAGATATGTAATGGGGGTATATGGATGCCCTAGTTTATTGTATTTATCTCTGTAACCACTATTTTAGATTATAATGTACCCCACTAGAGTTTTTAGTTCACGTGGGAGTTTGTTGGGGTTTATGCCCTAAAACTCGTAGTTTGTATTTTTAATCTAATTATTGTAATAAATTGTTATTACCTCAACAAAGCGTTATTGTTCTACATTGGCCATTATTTTAACCTCAAATCCAATAAACTAAACATCTAAGGCTGTAAAATGTATCTTTAACTGAATGTAGTGTACTTATAAAGGATCTCGATTCGAGATACAACCTAATGAGTCTATAGTAAGGGGATAAGGTTTGGGTACCTTACCCTGGTAAAACTATGGATGTGGCCCACATTGTATATGATACAAACACTGTGATCCTAACGTGTTCGTGTAGATGACATGTGAGTGGGGATATCCTATGTAATGAGATTACATAAGACCGGACCACGAAATAGTAACCACTAGATGTAACTCCGTTGAATAGTTAGGTTTCTATTTCACTAGGATGACCTAGGCAACTTGATCTCAATCCTGAGCAGGTTACGAACTCATGTTTGCGAGGGATTGTCCTTTGACTAGTATGGGCGAGAGTGGCCAGATTCGCCGACTCAATATGCCTACCTTCTTGGGGACAAGACCGAGTGAGCAGCTGGGGACTTAGCCTAGCAAGATGGAATTCACTCCTTCCCACCTACTAGGGTAAGTAGAGGAATGTTCCCTTAAGTGGTGTCTCCGGGACTTGAACAAACGATCCGACCCTCTCATTCGCCGAGAGGGACTTTGTTTGTTGGTTGGACCACAAACAAATTGTTCATTTGAGGAACACTGATACTTAAGGTACAAGATGTAACCTAGGGGTAAAACGGTAATTTGACCCAACTGGTGTTACGAACATTCGTGAAGGATTGACTTGTTGTTATTGGTCAATAATCGTGGACATAGAAATATATCTCCAGTGAGAAGAATGTTGTTGCGGGACTTTAGTGGAGTGTTCCCGCAGTTAACTAATGTTGATTAGGAGGTTAATGAGATTAACCGAGTAATCTCGTATCGTTGGAGCTTCTGATCTGTAGATCCATTAGGTCCACCTTCTAGCTCGTAAAGGGTTCTTAAATCGTTTGAATTATAAATGTTCAAATTCATAAGGGAATAAATTTAATGTATATAGATACGATATAATATATAGTTTTGGAACTATATATTATAAATTTAATGTGAATATGATTCATATTAAATTGTATGAGAGAATTAAATATTTGAAAGAGTTCAAATGTTAAATTCAAATGTGAATGTGATTCATATTTGAAAACAATAGGTTAAAATTTAATGTGCATAAGATGTGCATTAAAACTATAGGATAGAGGGATATATGATTAAATGTGATTTAATCTATATTAAATATATGATATTTGATTATGATTAATTAAATATGATTTAATTAATTATATATTATATGATTTAATTCATAATTTTGATTATTTATTAAATATTATAATTAAATAAAAAAAAAGGGAAACGTGTCAAGAGGACACGTTCCCCATAACTCCCTAATCGATAGGGAGTGGGGAGTTACCCACTTAAATGCTTCTTCTCCTGGAGAGAAAGGCAGTGATGTATCGATCATTCTCTGGAAAAATTGCTCACAATAGAATTCTCTCACTCTCTCATTCCCAAACTTCTTCCAATTGTTGGAATTCCTGCCCACCAAAGGAATTGATCTAAGTGGTACTCAGAGGATAGAGGGTTCTCCAAGTGGTGTTGCTCTGTTGGAGAAAAACAGAGAAGGTTGCTGAGTTTCTGTGCAAAAATTGGAGCAAGAAGTTGCTGTGTAGGAAAACTACAAAGGTAATTATGAATTCATTTTGTTTTAGTTAATTTCTAAAGCATGTTTGCATGTTTACTCCATGTCTAATTAGATTAGAATGCATGTTTGTTCTGTTCTTTTTCCAATGTACTGGTTTTTGTTTTTCAACCAAAATAAGCCTACAATTACGATTCCAAACTCGTTTCCGCTGCTCAAGGGGATTAGATTATGTCACTAAAATCCAGGGTCATTATTTAATGAGAGAACTGAGAACTTGAACGGTGTGTAGTGGACACACAGGGAGGATCACGTTCGAGTTAATGACCCGAACGGTCTACAGTATACGGATAGGATTGCAGACCTAATCCTGGATACGATGTGGATGAGACCTGCTTTGTATTAGATACAAACGAGGTGATCCAGCTCGTTCATGTGGTTAACATGCGAGTGGGGGCATCCTGTGCAATGAGATTGTACAAGACCGGACCGTGAATTATTAGGCTTACTGATGTAACACCGTTGACAGTATAGAGTTAATAATTTCGTAGATGACCATTAGTGACTCGACCTTAACCATGAGCGTGTTGCAGACTCCTGTCTGCGGGGGTCTGTCCTTTGACTAGTACGGGTGAGGGTGGCCACTGATGCTCGCCCAATATGCCTATCTTCTCAGGGACAGGACCACGTGGGGAGCTGTGAACTTGACTACGCGAGACAAAATTTACTCGTTCCCGATTTAGGAAAACTAAAGGGGTTGTTCCCTTAAGTGCTGTCTCCAAGGCTTGAACAACGGGGCCCCACCCTCTCGCTGGCCCGAGAGGGTTGTTGTTTATGGTTGGACCATACAACGTAGTTTTTCATTAGATGAGCAGTGGGACTTAAAGAGCAAGAGGTAGATATAGGGGTAAAACGGTAATTTGACCCAACAGTGTCTACGAACAACCTGTGAAGGGTCGACTCATGGGTATTGGTTATATCGATGGACACAACTTGTCCTACAGTGATGAGAGTGCAGCTACGGGCTTTAGTGGAGTGTTACCGTAGCTAATGAATGTTGAATAACCGAGTCAAAGAGTTTGATAGGTTAGTCTCGGATCATTGGAGCTCGTCATCTAGGTCCATTAGGTCCCTCGGTTGGCTCAAATTGGACAAATTGAGGGTTTACAGTTTGGTGTGAATTTGAAGTGTTCAAATTCATTATTTGGGTATTTTTGTCGTTTATATGAGATATAAAGACATAATATATAGTTTGATGTGAATGAATAGCCTAATTGATTAATTAGTGCTAATTTAGAAATTGAATTGAGAGAAATTAAAATTAAATGTGATTCAATTTAAAATTTCACATTTATGCAAATGAGATTTGT
This sequence comes from Trichosanthes cucumerina, assembly GCA_036507285.1. Taxonomy (NCBI): domain Eukaryota; kingdom Viridiplantae; phylum Streptophyta; class Magnoliopsida; order Cucurbitales; family Cucurbitaceae; genus Trichosanthes; species Trichosanthes cucumerina. The sequence goes on along the minus strand of CM071835.1, from coordinate 75,470,516 downwards.
ATAACAAATATGATTTGCATATCATATAGATGTGGTAAAATGATAATTTAGCGGAGATATTAACTCCACATCTCACCATTATTTAAAGGCTTGGTGAGAAGCCTTTGGTAAGGTTGGATATCATTTTTTGGAAATTCAAGTTCCAAGAGACCTCCATTCTCTCTGAATCTCTCCTCACCCAAAAGCCAAAAGGAGTCCCACCTACTCTCCCTCAACCTCCCGAGAACAACCGAGAAGATATTTTGGAAGTGTCTTGTGCTACTGTTCGAGGATCGAGTTCGAGGAGTTCGTCCGTTCGAGAGAGATCGTGACCGGAGGAGGAAAGCATTGAAGAAGTATTTTTCAACAAGTAAGTAACGATTACCTTATTGTTTTTCCTTTCTTTAATGCATGTTTAGCCTAGGATCTATGAGATAGGTTCGATTTTAAGATAAGTTCTACACAACGAATCAACGACGTTTCACAACGTCTTCCGCTGCGGGAATTCCAAATCCCTTTAAATTAATACCTAGGTTACATGCATTTCTATGTTATAGTGCTTGATCATTCATCACATGAATAAATTAAAACATATAACATAAATCATCACATGAAATAAATGCATGGCTATACTTTCAAAATAATTAACATAACTCTTACATTAATTAAGCATGCATTCTATATAATATAACATTTATATTATAAAATGATGCATGAATATGCTTAACCTAAGGTGGGATTTTAATCTAAATGACATACATTATGCACATCAATTAATACACAACATTTGCATAATTAAAATAGCAAAATTGGACCATAATTTGGCATCCTAAACATTAATTAATATTATTATAATCAAATTATATGAATAATAATTAATAAAATAAATTAGTAAAAGAAAAAAATAAAAAACGGAAAAACCAACCCAATATGCCTCTTCCCGCGTGCTTCGCGCGCACCTTCAGCCATTAACCTTAGCGGCGTTGCAACGTTGTAACCCTCAACGCCCGCCTGGCGTCTTCACGCTGAGTGGTGTTGCAACGTTGCCCCTGCATCAGGCCTCTAACCGCACGCCAGGCGTTGCAACGCTGATGAACAGCGTTGCAACGCCATCGTCTGGACATCAACAACAACCTCTGTTTTTCACTCAATTCTGCTCCGTTTCTTCACAACAACACTTTGCCACGATCGACACAGACTTATAAACTCGATTTACAATACATTTTTCCCAAAACACTGGGCCCTTACATTGAACTTTTCAATTGAATTGTAAATCTAAATGTCAAATCATGTAAACATCCATTTTTGCAAAACCACATGCAATTTCTCTAAATTGAATGCTACCCCACCTAATTTTGAGCAATTTCTAACACAATTAAGAGTATAACCTGACTCTGATACCAATTGAAGGGAATTGAATCTCGTGCGGAAGCGAACGATCGCCATTGCTCTCAATTGTGTGACATAGAAATACTCAAAAACAGAAAATCTAAGCTAAGCATGCATCTTGAAAGCATAATAGGATTAGTAATTTACCTTTGAAGACTGGTTCATCAAGTTGTTCCTCATCGTCTACGAGCACCTCTTCTCTATGATCAAATCCTCGAACACCGCCAAAAGACCTTCTCGGTTGTTCTCTAGGAGAGGGAGAGAGGTGGGATCTCCTTTTTGGATTAGGGATGTTTTTTAAGAAAGATTTCGAGAGAACTCTTGTATTTGTTTAAGATGCAAAACTACACAAATGGTTCAAGTGTCACAAAATGCATCCAAAGGGATGCATTTATAGACAATGTTGGTGGAGATAAATTCTCCACCCATTTTGCCACTAACTCCATATATTATGCACAAATGCATAATATAAGGTATCAAATATCTTATTATGTGAATCATATTCACATAATGTGGAGAAATTGAATTTAGTAAAATTCAATTTCATGTCTCTAAAAATATCTCCTCAATATATGTCTTAATTCCATAATTAGACATAATTAGGTTCATTATGAATCATATTCACATTGAACTATATATTATATCAATTATATCATATATAATTGATATGATCCCTAAATTGAACTTGAACATTTCAAATTCATTCCAAAACTTTATACCCTCTATTAATTCCATGTTGAGCCAACCGAGGGACCTAATGGACCTACAGATCATGAGCTCCAACGATACGAGATTGACTAATCAAACTCATTGATCCCGTCAATCAACATTCGTTAACTACGAGTCACTCCACTAAAGACTCGTAGTTGCATTCTCCTCACTGTATGACAAGTTGTGTCCATTGATTTAACTAATGCTCGTGAATCAACCCTTCACAAGTCGTTCGTAGTCACAGCTAGGTCAAATTACCGTTTTACCCCTGTGACTACTTCCTGCACCTTAAGCACCATTGATCCTCTAATGAACAATAAGTTTATGGTCCGACCATAAACATTATCTCTCTCGGGCAAGTAAGAGGGAGAGGCCCCGTTGTTCAAGACCTGGATTCAGCGCTTAAGGGAACAACCTATCTAGTTACCCTATTTCGAGAACGAGTGAATTTCTTCTTGCGAAGTTGAGTCCCCAGCTCCCTACGAGGTTTCATCCCTGAGAAGGTAGGCATATTGAGTCGGCAACTCTGGCCACTCTCACCCGTACTAGTCAAAGGATAATCCCCCGCAGATAGGAGTTCGCAACCCGCTCAGGATTCAGGTTGAGTCCCTATTGGTCATCATTTGAATTATTAGCCATAATCTATCAACGGTGTTACTAGATCGGTCTAACAATTCTTAGTCTAGTCTTGTACAAACTCATTGCACAGGATGTCCCCACTCGCATGTCAACTACATGAACGAGCTGGATCGCCTTATTTGTATCAAATACAAAGTGGGTCGCATCCATAGTGTTAGCAGAATAAGGTTCCCAACCTAATCCATCTATTATAGACCATTCGGGTCACAAAATTGAACTTGATCCTAGATATGTGTCAACTACACACAGTTCAAAGTTGTCTAAATGTGACCCTGGAGTTTAGTTTATTGGATTTAAGTTTGTAATTGCGAGCATACAAGTTTGAAGGAAAAATAACAACTCTATTCATTTCCTCAAATAATTACAAATACACGAGTTTAGTGCATAAATCCCAACACCTCCTACCTGGGAATTGACTTGAAACTTGAGTTGAATTAACCATAGTCCTATTAGCATGCATTATATCTGGGTCATTAAAATGTTTATTCACCTAGACATAAGTTTAGAAGACCTAGTTATAACAATTATAATAGGAATAAACTTAGATAGATTCTTTTAGCCAGAATCCGACTAAGTTAAACCTATACCCTAACTTTAGGAACTTCAATGGGAGAAAACGAGATGTTCACATCGAGTTTACTTTCACGTCCTCAAGAGTTCACACCGTGAGTTCCATGCTCGGCTACGTGACGTCAATAGGGTGACCCCCTACAGTAAGTATTTGCATGGTTCAATACCAAGGTGAATGAGGGAAGTATCCATAGTAAATGGGAGAAGGGTGCGTGTCAACGTAACTTACGGTCTCCTCCATTAGGTCGCACCGTGAGATTTTTATAGTCCGCCTGCTAGGTTGTCCTGGATCAACCAATCCCTACGGAGGGTCTGACTATAGGGATCAGAACACCGCAAACTTCATAAATGGATAGGGTCTCTTAGGTAATTTGCCAACAGTTGTCTTTCTTAATAGTAGCCTGTTGGCTCGGACTTATTGGATCTGAAAATGGTAGGGTCACATTTACGGGATAAGTTAAGCTAGTTAACAAGTCCTTGACCAAACAAACGGTAGATAAGAATCATTGGGACATTGATAATTTGCTGAGAAAGTATCAATTCAGGGGATGAGTGACTGATCACCCGACAGTGGATTTTATTCTAAACCCTTGAAGTATCGTTGCAAAATTAAAAGATTTAATTTAAACATTAGGGTTCTTTAATAATTTTTGCTAAAATTGATTGGGTTGTAATGAGTTTTAAAAGGCATAACTAATTAGAACTATTTTGTAATTTCAGCATGTCGTCTTCTATTATAGCCTTACTCAAAAGTGAACGTTTAACTGGTGAAAATTATACTACGTGGAAGTCCAACTTGAACACGATTCTAGTTGTTGACGACCTTCGGTTTGTACTGACTGAGGAGTGTCCTCAGGTCCCTGATTGAAACGCTCCTCAAGCTGTTAAGGATGTGTATGACCGCTGGATCAAGGCCAAGGTCTATATTTTGGCTAGTGTTTCTGAAGTTATTGCCAAAAAGCACGAGGGCATGGTCTCAACTCGTGAGATCATGAGTTCATTGCAGAACATGCGTCTGGACAGCTTCGGCATTAATCCCTCAAGTACGTTTATAACTCTCATATGAAGGAGGGGTCTTCGGTAGGAGAACACGTTCTCGATCTAATGGTCCACTTCAACATGGCAGAAATGAACGACGCAGTCATAGACGAGCAAAGTTAGGTGTCGTTCATTCTGGAATCTCTTCGGGGTTAACCTTCATTCTAAATGGAGGAGCTCTAGTGTGGCGAAGCATCAAGCAGGGATGCAATTCCGCAGTAATGCGGTGATGAACAAGATAGAGTGCAACCTAACTACTCTCCTAAACGAGCTACAGGCTTTCCAGTCTCTTATGAAGAATAAGGGACAAGTTGATGGAGAGGCAAATTTGCTTGCCCATTCCAGAAAGTTCCAAAAGGGTTCATCCTCTGGAACAAAGTCCTGCAACTCTTCTTCTGGCCTTAAGAAGATCCGGAAGAAGAAGAAATGAGGGAAGGGAAAGCACATGTCGTTGCTGATAAGGGCAAGGGAAAGACCAAGGTTGCAGATAAAGGAAAGTGTTTCCACTGCAACATGGACGGGCACTAGAAGTGAAACTGCCCAAAGTACCTTACTGAGCTCAAAGGGAAGAAAGGTAAATGTGATTTACTTGTTCTTAAAACATGTTTAGTGGAAAGTGATGACTTTGCCTGGATACTTGATTCAAGAGCCACTAACCACGTTTACTCTTCTTTACAGGGAACTAGTTCCTTCAAGGAGCTCGATGAGGGTGAGATGACGCTCAGGATCGGAACGGGAGACTGATGGAGATCTAATTCCCTTGAGTAGTGAAAATTTGTTTAGAATCGTAATTGGAAGATCGTTTTTGGTTGAAATACAAAAACCAGTGCATTGAAAAAAAACAGAACAAGCATGCATTCTACTCTAATTAGACATGGAGTAAACATGCAAACATGCTTTAGAAATTAACTAAAATAAAAAGAATTCATAATTACCTTTGTTGTTTTTCTCAACAACAACTCCTTGCTCCAAGTTTTGCAGCAATACAACAACCCAAGAAATCTTCTTTGTTTTCTTCAGCAGGACAACACCAGTAAGAAAACCTCCTATGGCTCTGAGTTCCACTTAGAACTCTCCTTTGTGGGAAGGAGCCAACAATTGGAGAAATTAGGGAATTTGAGAGAGAGTTTCTGTTTTGGCAATTCACAATTGCACAGTTTGCATCAATCCTTTCTTCTCTCAATTGAAAGGAAGAAGAAAGCCATGGGAAAACTTCCCACTTCCTTACAATAAGGAAATGGTGGGGAGTGGGGACGTGTCCTTCTGACACGTTCCCAGATTAATAATAATAATTAAATAATAATAATTAATCTAATTAATTATTACATTAAATGAAATTTAAATATCTTATATTTAAATAAGATTATCGGGACAATATTTTGTCGACAACATTTTGGACTTCTGCATCGAATATCGGGACAACATTTTGTCGACATAAGATGCTTGAGACAAAGCTAGCATTCTGTTCTTGCGATTCCTGAAAATCTGAATCCCAAGAACATATTGCGCCTCTCCCAAATCTTTCATTTGGAATTGGGTCGCCAACCAATTCTTTATGTTAGTAAGGTATCCTACATCATTCCCAATGAATAGGATATCATCCACATAAAGCACTAAGAAAGCTACTTTGTCGTTGATGATCTTTGACCAAAACGTTTATGAGCCTTGTGTAAACACAAGGCCCATCAACATTTTGGTCAAAGCCATAAGACTTGATCGCAATATCAAATCTTTTATTCCAAGATCTAGATGCTTGTTTCAATCCATAAATGGATCGATTGAGCTTGAAAACTTTTTGCTCCTGACCTTGGGTTATGAACCCTTCGGGCTGAGACATATAGATGCTCTTGTCAAGATTACCATTCAAAAAGGCAATTTTCACGTCTATTTGCCAGATTTCATAATCATAAAACGCGGCTATGGACAAGAGTATCCTAATATACTTAATCATAGCAACAGGGGAAAAAGTTTCTTCATAGTCAACTTCTTCCCTTTGGGTAAAACCCTTTGCTACAAGTCTAGCCTTAAAGGTCTGTACCTTTCCGGCTGCATCTCTCTTTCTCTTATAGATCCATTTACACCCTATGGGTCCTACTCCTTCAGGTCGGTCTACAAGTTCTCATACTAAATGGAAGTCCATTGACTCCATTTCAAGGTCCATGGCTTTGATCCATTGGTCATTGTCTACGTCATTCATTGCCTGTCTATAAGACAATGGATCTTCTACGTCGTCATCAGGTATGACGACTTGAGTTTCAGCTAAACCCATGTAGCGGTCAGGTTGGGAAACAACCCTCCCACTGCGTCGAGGCATTCCCAACGATTGAGAAGGACGAGACTGACTTGAGGTGCTAGCTTCTCCATCCACTCTTGATGAAGGTCCAGCTTGATCAACAACTCTTGTTGGTTCATTTGTAGCTTCATTTAGTACTAATTTACTATGTGGTTTATGGTTTCTCATGTGATCTTCCTCCAAGAAAGTGGCGTTTGTCGATACTATCACCTTGTTTTCTTTTGGGTCATAGAAAATACCACCTCTTGTTTCTTTTGGATAGCCAACAAATTGGCATAATCTTGAACGAGGTTCTAGTTTCTTTGGGTTTGTCGCTAGCACGTGTGCCAGACAATCCCATATCCTGAAGTATTGTAAACTAGGTTTTTGCCCTTTCCACAATTCAAAAGGTGTTTCTAAAACACTTTTTGATGGAAACAGTGTTCAAGATTTGAACTACAGTCTCTACTGCGTATCCCCAAAACGAGGCAAGCAATTGAGCATAGCTCATCATAGAACGAACCATGTCCAACAAGGTTCTATTTCTCCTTTCTGACACACCATTTTGCTGTGGTGTATTAGTTGCTGAGAGTTGAGATTTAATTCCATGTTCTATTATATAGTCCTAGAATCTCAAATCCATATACTCTCCACCTCGATCGAATCGAAGTGTTTTAATGGTTTTCCCTAATGCATTCTCTACTTCAGCCTTATACTCTTTGAACTTTTCAAGAGCCTCAGACTTATGATGCATTAGATATAAATAACCATACCTCGAATAATCATCTATGAAAGAGATGAAATATTCGTACCCTCCTCGAGCTTTAACATGCACCAGACCACAAAGATCCGAATGTATAAGTTCTAAGGGCTCTATGGCTTTGTAACCTTTTCCAGTAAAAGGTCGCTTAGTCATTTTACCTTCCAAGCATGATTCGCAAAGAGGTAAAGAATTATCTTCTAACTTGTTTAGAAGTCCATTCTTAGACAGTCTCTCAATCCGGTTGAGATTTATATGACCAAGCCTAAGATGTCATAGATAGGTATTATTTTGAGAATTGTTTTGCCTTTTACTTTGAGTATTAGCAGTTTTAAACATCTCATGATTATAAATTGCTTTAGTTCGATTCGGTTTAAGTACATACAAGCCGTTTTCTAACTTAGCATAACAAATATTGACACCTTTCTTTGAAATAAATGCTTCATTAAACGAAAAGGCAATACAGTAGCCAAGTTCAATTAAACAAGAGATAGAAATTAAGTTCCTCTTAATTTTAGGAACTATATACAGATTTTCTAAAAATAAAAATCTATCTCTAAAACACAGCTTGGCATCTCCCATCACTTGCGAGATGAGGCGAGCGTCTCTGCTCCGAATTCTCGACCACGCCGTCTCTCACCTCTTCGAGCTCCTTGAAGGAACTAGTTTTCTGAAAAAAAGAGCAAACGTGATTAGTGGCTCATGAATCAAGTATCTAGGTAAAATCATCATTTTCCACTAAGCAACTTTCAAGAATAAGTAAGTCGTATTTACCTTTCTTCTCTAGCAAGTTATTTTGGGCAGTTGTGCTTCCAGTGCCCATCCACGTTGCAGTGGAAACACTTTCCTTTGTCTGCAACCTTGGCTTTTTCCTTGCCTTTATTAGCAGCAAGTGCCTTCCCTTTCCCTGTTATTTTCTTCTTTTGGGTCTTTTTAAGCCCAGAAGATGAACTACAAGACTTAGTCCCAGAGGATGACCCTTCTGGAACCTTCTGGAATGGGCAAACATATTTGCCTCTCCATCAGCCTGTCCCTTATTCTTCATAAGAGACTGGAAAGTTTGTAGTTCATTAAGGAGAGTAGTCAGGTTATACTCTATCTTGTGTTGGGATTTATGACCTAAACTTGTGTAATTTTGATCAATTAAATAAAGGGTTATTTGTTTTGATAGAATTACAGTCTTGCTTTATAAATCCAATAAACTAAGCTCCAAGGTTATAACATATATCTTGAACATCAGTGTAGTGGACACTATTTGGAATGTGTTCAAGAATATAACCTAAATGGTATATGGTATAAGAATAAGGTTGGAAACCTCATTCTGGAAACACCATGGATGATGGCCACTTTGTAATTAGTACAAATGAGGTAATCCAACTCGTTCATGCAGTTGACATGCTAGTGTGGGCATCCTGTATGAGGAGTTCATACAAGACCAGATCGCAAATTATTAGTCTAACCAGTGTAACACCGTTAACAGGATAAGACTAGTAATTTATAAATGGTCATTAGTGACTCGACCTGAATCCTGAGCAAGTTAAGAACTCCTGCATATAGAGGTTTGTCCTTAGACTAGTATGGGTGAGAGTGGCCTGTAGCCAACTCAATAAGCCTACCTTCTCAAGGACAAAACCTCGTAGGTAGTTGGGAACTTAACTATGCAAGATGGAATTCACTCATTCCTACACTAAGGAACTAGATAGGTTGTTCCCTTAAGAACTGACTCCAGGTCTTGAACAACGGGGCCCCGCCCTCTATGAGGGTATGAGTCTATTGTAAGACCTTAGACTTGTTGTTCATTAGAGGATCAGTGGTGCTTAAGGAATAAAAAGGTAATCACAGGGTAAAACGGTAATTTGACCCAGCTATGATTACGAACAACTGTGAAGGATCGACTCATGGGTAATGATGAGTGCAGCTACAAGTCTATAGTAGAGTGACTTGTAGTTAATGAATATTGATTAACTAGATCAAAGAGTTTGATCAGTTAATCTCATATCATTGGAGCTCATGAACTGTAGGTCCATTAGGTCCCTCCGTTGGCTCAACATGGTTATATTGAGGGTATAAAGTTAGGAATGAAATTGAAGTGTTCAATTTCATACATGAGGTGTTATATCAATTGTATATGATATAATTGATATAATATATAGTTTTAATGTGAATTAGATTCACATATAAAACATATACTAATGAGAGAATGAAGGAAGGGTAGGATTGTCATTTCTATCCTATTTCCTTATATATATATGGTTGCATCAGATGCAACTAGGTTAAGACAATTGTGTGCCATTTGATTGTGTTGTTGGAAAGGTTCCAAAAACCACAATCTCTCTCTCTCACAACATCTCATCTTACCTAAGGGGAACCAACATTCCTCCCTCACCTAGAGAACAACAGAGAAGATCCAGTGGTTGTGTCTTAGTCCGTTTGTGTTCCAGTTGCTGGATTGTGATCGTGGGAGAAAGGAGCACTAGAAAGTTCTTCAAAGGTACAATTTCTTGTTGTCCATATTGTGTTTATATGCTTAATCTAGTTAGTTTCGTTCTTGATTGAAATCGTTGTAACTAAATCGAGAGCGCACAATTCACAATCGCTTCCGCTGCGGGATTCGATTCCCTTCAATTGGTATCAGAGCCCAATTGCGTTCTTGATTTATGTTCTGGATTTTTCAAGAACGAGATAGGATTTACTGTTTTGCATGAGGTGTATGAACGATTTTGCAAATTATATGTTTTCGATTTTGGCACTTAGATTTACAATTTTTCCATTGAATCATTCAATGTAAGGGTCTGGTGTTTTGAACAAATTTAATTGTAAATCGAGTCTGTAAGTCCGTGTCGATCGAGGCAAGGTTGTTGCTGAGAAGATCGGAGCGAAAACGAGCAAGAAATAGGGGATTCCACATGTCGTGCGTAATGCGCGCGCTACCAACGCTGCTCATTGGCGTTACAAACGCCGCGCTTGCGAAAGGAGGCACGCATCGTAGGTAGCGTTACCGCAACGCACCTTGAAAGATTGCAACGTCGGCGTTTATACGCGCTCCAACGGGTAGAAACGGACAACTTATAGCGTTGCAACGCCGAAGGCGTTTCAGCGAGCATCAACGGACGAAAACGTTTTGTATTATTTTATATATTAATTATAAAAACGTTTTATATTTAATATATTTATTTAATTAATTTTTTATTAATATAATTTGATTATATTAATTAAAATTAATTTTATGGTGCCAAAATTGGTCTAATTTTGTTATTTAAATTATGCAATTGTTGTGTAATTATTGCCATGCATAATCTATGCTTTTATTTTAGAAATTCCGCCTTAGGTTAAACATTTTCATGCATCATTTATAATATAAATAGTTATATTATATAGTTTGCATGATTAATTAATATAAAGTTGTTATAGTAATTTATGGACATCATTAACATGCATTATATATCATGAGATGATTATGCTATGAATGTTTTATTATTCATGTGATGAATGATCAAGCACTATAACATAGTATGCATGTCACCTAAGGTTAATTATTAGTTTTAAAGTGTTTAGAACTTGGAAATAATAGACCTTAGGTTATCTAGTTCTAATTAGATTAGAATTAGGAACCAACTAATTTATAAGTTATGATTAAAAAAGGAACTTTGTCTAAGGAATGTTTTGTCTAGGTTGAGGTATTTAAGCTGACGGAAACGGAACACCCCTACCTGGGAACTGACTTGGGAGTGAAATTTAATCAGAGAGTTTATAAATTACAGTAGGGTCAGCGGGTTTATTAAGGGGTTAATAAACTAGAAATCCTAGGTTTAATATAAAGAGTTATATTAACAAACTTAGGATAAAATCAATATAAGAGTTATATTGATTATCGATATAAGAGTTATATTGATAGAGTTAGGTAAAACCATTAGCCGGGTTTTAGCCTAAGTAAGATTCCTATAAACTTTAAAGTATTCAGTGGGAGGAAAAGTGTATGAGATACATATTTTTCCACCTACGTTATCTCCGAGAAATTCACACCGTTAGACTCATACTTGGCCTCGTGGCGCAAATGGGAGCGTCCCCCTTCGGATGATGTTTGTATGAGTCAATATCAAGGTGAATGGAGAGGGTACTTATAGTGAGTGAGATCAGGTTTAGTGAAAACAAAACCTACGGTCTCTTTTGCCGGTTTACACCGTTAGACCACTATGGTCAGGCTGCTAGTTTGGCCTGGACCAGACAATCCCTTCGGAGGGCTTGATCTTAGGGGATCGAACACAGTAGACACCCGAAAGGGATAAAGATTTCCTTAGACTGATTTTCAATTTAGTCCTTCCTTCGGCAGATTTTATTGGATGGAGATTTTGGGATGTAAAGACAAAGGGTTACACTCACGGGGTACATAAGTTGCATATGTATCCTGACCGAAAAATGGTAACTAAAGCCTATAACAAATAGAGTTATTCTGGCATTAGGTTTTGGTCAAGAGTGTCTTGATCCAAAGGATGAGTGTTTTTTATTACCCTTCGGTGTCATACATTCTAAACCTTTGGAGTATCATTGCAAATTATAAATGACCTAGGAATCATTTGATAATTAGCTAAAACATGATTGGATTAGAGTTATAGCAAGAAACTCATACAAATTGTTTGTAAATTTTCAGCAAAAATGTCTAGCTCTATAATTTCCTTATTGGGTGCGAAAAGTTAACCGGAGAGAATATGATGACATGGAAAAACAAACTCAACACTATATTGGTAGTGGATGATCTGAAGTTTGTGTTAACTGAGGAGTGTCGTCAGGTGTCAGGCTCGAATGCGTCACGAAATGTTCGTGATGCATATGATCGATGGATCAAGGCCAATGATAAGGCCAAGGTCTACATGCTGGCAAGTATGTCTGACATATTAGCCAAGAAGCATGAGGGTATGATAACTGCCAAGGAAATCATGGATTCCGTGCAGGGTATGTTTTGACAACAGTCCACACAGGCCCGACACAATGCCCTAAAGTACATATTCAACTCAAGGATGCCAGAGGGTACATCTGTTCCGGATTATGTCCTTGATATGATGGTGCACTTCAACATCGTAGAGTCGAATGGTGTTTCCATCGATGAGTCGAGCCAGGTCAGCTTCATTCTGGAAACCCTTCCAGATAGTTTCCTACAATTTAGAAGTAATGTTGTAATGAACAAGCTTACTTTTAACCTTACCTCCCTTCTGAATTAACTCCAGACCTTTCAATCTTTCATGAAAATTCAGGGATCGAAAGGTGAGTCAAATGTTGCCAGTAGGAGTTATCACAGAGGTTCGACCTCTGAGACGAAAACAGTGGCTTCATCTTCTTCTAACCTGAAAGGGAAGAAGAAGAACATGAAGAAGGTTGGTAAAGAGAAACGAACTGACAAAGTTGCCGCCCAGTAGGGCAAGAAAGTCAAAGAAGTTGCTGACAAAAGAAAGTGTTTCCACTGCAACGAAGACGGGCATTGGAAACGAAACTGTCCGAAGTACATTGCAGAAAAGAAGAAGGAAGGTAAATATGATTTACTTTGCCTAGAAGCTTGTTTAGTGGATAATGATAAAACTGCTTGGATACTTGATTCAGGCGCCACTAATCATGTTTGCTCTTCTTTTCGTGGAATTGATTCTGGCAGCAGCTACAAAAGGAGAGATAACACTCCACGGTTGGAAATGGAGAAGTCGCTTACCAGGTAGTGTGATGATGAAACACGATGAATCTTTATTTTGGCAAAAAATATGTATTGTTGGACAATATATTAGTGATACCAGGAATTACTAGAAACCTTATTTCCATTTCTTGCCTCATAGAACAGTGTATTTCTGTTTATTTCTCAATGAATTAAGTGTTTATTTTGAAGAAAGGTATAGAAATATGTTCAGCTTCATTAGAAAATGGATTGTATGTTTAAAGACCTAATTCAGTCAAAATGGTTTTGAACACTGAATTATTTAAAACTGCAAACGCACAAACTAAAAAACGTAAAATTTCTCCTAAAGAAAATGCTCACCTTTTGGCATCTTAGGTTGGGTCACATTAATCTCAATAAGATTGAGAGATTGGTAAAGAACGGACTTCTAAACGAGTTAGAAGAAAACTCTTTGCCGATATGTGAATCCTGCCTAGAAGGCAAAATGACTAAAAGACCTTTTAGTGGAAAAGGTTATAGAGCCAAAGACTCTCTAGAGCTTATACATTCAGACCTTTGTGGTCCGATGAATGTTAAAGCCAGGGGAGGATATGAATATTTCATCTCTTTTATAGATGATTATTCTAGATTTGGGCATATTTACCTAATGCACCACAAGTCTGAAGCACTTGAAAAGTTCAAGGAATTCAAGACGAAGGTTGAAAATCAATTAGGTAAAACTGTTAAAACACTTCGATCATATCGAGGTGGAGAGTACATGGATTTAAAATTCCAAAACTATATGATAATACATGGAATTACATCCCAACTCTCAGCTCCCGGCACACCACAACAAAACGGTGTATCGGAAAGGAGAAATAGAACCTTTTTGGACATGGTTCGATAAATGATGAGTTATGCTCATCTCCTTAGTTCATTTTGGGGTTACGCAGTGGAGACTGCAGTATACATTTTGAGTAATGTGCCCTCAAAAAGTGTTTCTGAAACACCTTTTGGACTCTGGAAAGGACGTAAAGGTAGTTTATGTCACTTCAGATATGGGGTTGTCCAGCACATGCGCTTGTGACAAATCCAAAGAAGTTGAATTCACGTTCAAAGTTATGCCTATTCGTAGGATACCCAAAAGAAACAAGAGGTGGTTTATTCTATGATCCTAAGAAAGACAAATGCCTATTCTATAAACCTGATGGGGTAAAACCTATAGGTTGTAAGTGGATCTACAAAAGAAAGCGTGGTGTAGATGGAAAGGTGCAAACCTTTAAAGCTAGACTAGTAGCAAAGGGGTATACCCAGGTTGAAGGGGTTGACTGTGAGGAAACCTTTTCACCTGTTGCTTTGGTAAAGTCTATACGTATCCTACTTGCAATTGCCGCATATTATGACTATGAGGTATGGCAAATTGATGTCAAGACAACCTTTTTGAATGGCAATCTTGAGGAAAACATCTACATGGACCAACCCAAAGGGTTCATTGAACCAGGACAAGAGCAAAAGGTTTGCAGGCTTAAAAGGTCAATTTATGGACTGAAACGAGCCTCTAGGTCCTGGAATATAAGATTTGATGAGGCAATCAAATTTTATGGGTTTGACCAGAATGATGATGAACCTTGTGTCTACAAGAAAATCATAAATAGTTATGTCGCATTCCCAATGAGTAGGATATCATCCACATATAACACTAGAAAGTATTGTTGATGATTTTTTTGTAGACACAAGGTTCATCAACATTTTGATAAAAGCCATAAGATTTGATAGTCTCATCAAACCTTATATTCCAAGACCTAGAGGCTTGTTTCAATCCATAAATGGATCGTTTAAGCTTGCAAACCTTTTGCTCTTGGCCTTGTTCAATGAACCCTTTGGGTTGGTCCATGTAGATGTTTTCATCAAGATTATCGTTCAAAAAGGTCGTCTTGACATCCATTTGCCATATTTCATAGTCATAATATGTAGCAATGTCAAGAAAAGTGATGTTTGTCGACACAAGCATCGTATTTTCTTTAGGGTCGTAAAATAGACCACCTCTCGTTTCTTTAGGGTAGCCCACAAATAGGCATGATTTTGAACAAGGTTCCAATTTCTTCGGGTTTGTCACTAGCACATGGGTTGGACATCCCCATATTCTAAAATGACATAAACTAGCTTTACGTCATTTTCCGAGTTCATAAGGTGTTTCATAAACATTTTTCGAAGGAATGTTGTTCAAAATTTATACTGCAGTCTCCACTGCATAACCCCAAAACGAGTCAGGGAGATGAGTATAACTCATCATCGACCGAACCATGTCTAACAGGGTCTTGTTTCTCCTTTTCGATACACCATTTTTTTGTGGCATACCAGGGGCTGAGAATTGGACATTATTCCATGTTCTATCATATAGTTCTGGAATTCAAGGTTTATATACTCTCCACCTCGATCAGATCGAAGTGTTTCGATGGATTTACCTAAAAGGTTCTCAACCTCAGTTTTAAATTCCTTAAACTTTTCAAGTGCCTCAGATTTGTGATGCATTAGGTAAATGTATCCATATCTTGAATAATTATCTATGAAAGAGGTGAAATATTCATACCCACCTCGGGCTTTAACACTCATCGGACCACAAAGGTTTGGGTGTATAAGCTCCAATGGGTCTTTGGTTCTATAATCTTTTCCACCAAAAGGTCGTTTAGTCATTTGCCTTCAAGGCATGATTCACACACAGGTAAAGAACTTTCTTCTAACTCGCTTAAAAGTTCGTTCTTCACTAATCTCTCAATCCTATTGAGATTTATATGACCTAACCTTAGATGCCAAAGATGGGCATTTTGTTTAGAAGAAACTTTCTGCTTCTTATTAGTTCGTGTATTTGTTGTTTTAAATAATTCAGTGTTTAAAACTATTTTAACTGAACTAGGCCTTAAAACATACAAATTATTCCCAAGTAGAGCAACACATAATTCAATACCTTTCAAATAAATAAACGCTTTATTGGATTGAAAAGAAATTGAAATACATCGTCTGATAAGGCAAGAAATAGAAATGAGGTTTCTAGTAAACCTTGGAACTAGATATACGTTATCTAATAACAGTATTCTCTTGCAGAACAACAACGATACCAACTCTGAGTGTTATCTCCCCTTCCTGCAGCTGCTGCCAGGGACTAATTCCCTGAAAAAAGAACAAACGTGGTTAGTGGCCCCTGAATCCAGTATCCAGGTAAAGTTATCACTCTCCACTAAACAGGTTTCAACACAAAATAAATCACATTTACCTTCTTTCTTCTTGTTGGCCAGGAATTTAGGGTAGTTACGGTTCCAATGCCCATCTATGTTGCAGTAGAAACATTTTCCTTTTTCTAAAACGTCCATGACCTTTTTGCTCTTTTGGGCGGCAGCAAGATCAACTTGTTTCCCCTTTGCCACATTTTTCATATTCTTCTTCTTCCCTTTCGAGCCTGAAGAAGACGCGGCTACAGATTTGGTCCCCGAGGACGAACCCCTATGAAAAGACCGTTGAGTAACATTTGCCTCACCCTCCTATCTCCTGACTTTCATCAGAGGCTGAAAGGTTTGTAGCTCGTTAAGTAGGGTGGTTAGGGTGCAGCTTAGTTTGTTCATAACAACGTTCCTACGAAACTGTAGGAAACTATATGGTAGAGTTTTCAGTATGAAGCTAACCTAACTCGACTCATCAATAGATGTTTCATTCATCTCCACCACATTGAAGTGGGTCATCATGTCGAGAACATGTTCCATGACAGATGCCCTGTCCTTCATCTTGGCATTGAAAATGTGCTTGAGAGCATTGTGCCTGACCTGAAAGGACTGTTGCCCAAACATGTCTTGCAACGATACCATGATCTCCTTAGTGATGACCGTGTCTTGCAACGATACCATGATCTCCTTAACGATACCATGATCTCCTTAGCGATGACCATATATCGTTAGCCTTGGTCCATCTATCGAATATGTCACGAACACTTCGTGTTGTAGTCGGGCCTGACACTTGAGGACAATCCTCAGTGAGAACGAACTTCAGGTCGTCCACAACCAATATCGTGCTAATGTTATTTTTCCAGGTCTGGTAATTATTTCCTATGAGGTTTTCGGCAGCCAAAAGTGAAATAATCGAACTTGACATTTTTGTTGAAATAAAAAAAATACTTGCATTACTTTCTCGCATAAACCTATGTTCAATCCAATCATGTTTTAGCAAAATTAATCTATGATCCCTAGTTCAATTAATTTGCAATGATACCCCACAGGTTTAGAATGATCGGTAGTCGAATCATTCCTCTTCTGGGACGAGACACTCTCGACCATACCCTATTACCGGAACAACTCTTATTCTCTATAGGTTCTAGCTACCATTTTCAGTCTGGATTCATTAACTTTTAATGTGTCCAATGAGTGTTACCCTCTAACTTTAGATCCCAGAGTTCCGATCCAACAAAATCCATCGAAGGAGGACTAAGTTGAAAAATAAACTAAGGTAACCCTATCCCTTTCGGGAGTTCGCTATGTTTCGATCCCTATGATCAGGCCCTTCGAAGGTATTGTCTGGTCCATGCCAAACTAGCAGGCAGATCATAAGAATCTCACGGCGCAAACCAATAGAAGAGATTGTGAGACTCGTTTACACAAGTCCCGTTCCCACTCACTATAAGCACCCTCTTCATTCACCTTGATTTTGACCCATACAAACACCATCCGAAGGGGGACGCTCCCATTTGCGCCACGAGGTCGAGTATGGATCTCACGGTGTGAACTTAATGGAGATACGTAGGTGGAAATTAATGTATCATATACATATATTTCCTCCCACTGAGTACTTTGGAATAATCGGGATGACCTAGATAAATCCGGCTAAAATTTACCTAAGTCTACCAATATAACATTTATATTGGAGTTTCCTATGTCTATAAACCATTTATTTAAACTTAGGTCTAAGTTTATTAACATTTTAATAAACGTCACTCACGAGGTTCATTTTATACACCTCTGGATTAAATTCACACTCAGGTCGATTCCCAGGTAGGGGTGTTCCGTTTCCGTCAGCTTAAATACCCCAGCCTAACCAGAACCTTCCTTAGACAAAGTTCCTCTTTAATCATAGTTTATAAATCATAAGTTCCCTAATTCTAATCTTATTAGAACTAGATAACCTAAGTATAATTAATTACAGGTTCTAAAACAATTTTAAAACTAGTTAATTAAACTTAGGTTTCATGCATTTCTATGTTATAGTGCTTGATCATTCATCACATGAATTAATTAACACATACAACATACTCATCATATGATAAATCTGATGAAAATCATATCCCCTTGAGCAGCGGAAACGTGATTGAAATCGTAATTGCAAGTTTATTTTGGTTGAATACAAATACCAATACATTGATGAAAATAAGAGATAAACATACATTCTAATCTAATTAGGCATGAAAATTAGTCATGCAAACATGCTATTTAGAAATTAAACTAAAAGGACAGAGATGATTACCTTTATAGTTTCAATTCAGCAACTCCATGCATAAAGTGCATAATTGAGTTTTGGGGCATAAAGTGCATAATTGAGTCTGTAATTGAGTTACGAGTCGTTCAGGACCAGTTTCATGCAATTCGGATGAGAATCGAAGGAGAAATTGAAGAACGAAGCTGTAGTGTTCGTGAGTTTCAGCTGCTGCCGAAGCAGCAGCGTTGCAACGCCGTTCATCAGCGTTGCAACGCTGAAGAACGGCGTCGCAACGCCAGCGCTCCCTATCGACGCGGGCGCTCAAGGGGTCAGCGGCGTTGCAATGTTGCCCCTCAGCGTTGCAACGCCATCCCGATAGTGGTGCGCATACGACAAAGCGGGCGTTGCAACGCTGGCATCACCGTTGCAACGTCGTGGGGCATTCCAGCAGCTGCAAACTGGTCCGGCTGGTTCGTTGGTTTTGGTCTTGTTCGAGCGGTTCAAGGCCAGTTCAGGGTGTTTTTGGACCGGTTTCATGAAATAAAATTAATGTAAATTATTTTTTGCACTTTAGGGGCCAAATTATTCCAGTTTTACAGTTATTTATCTTTATGAATGTCATTTAGGGTATGTTTGGGAGTAATTTTGGTATGACCAAAATCACTTTTGCTATTGTCAAAATCACTTCCATTTGAAAATAGTGATGTTGGCAAGGTGCACAAGTGATTTTTCAAAACTACAAAATCATTAAGTAGTAATTCCCGGTTAATCACTTGAAAGGTGATTACTGTACAAGTGATAAATTAAAAATCACTCCAAAAAATAATAATTAATTTTTATTTATAAAATATCTAAAATTACAAATAAGTTATTTATAAAAGTTCGCTATGAAAACATGACAGTGAATTTTGCTGTGTTGGTCTTGTGGGTTTAGTTCCCTAAGAGTTTTGATAGGGTTGAGTTCGGGTTCGAACCCATGATAAGGTTGTTTTTTTACTTTTTTTTATAAAAAAAGTAGTATTATAATTCTTTGTTTTTTCAAATTTAGTAAATTTTAAAACTAGGAAATATTTTAAAACTAATTTATTTCTCAAATTTAACTACAATTTTAAAACTTTTGTTTTTAAAATTAAATAAAGAAAACATAAATATAAATAATATTAGTAAACCATTTTTTTGGACAATATAAATAATATTTTGTAAGCTAATATTAAGAACCAGAAAAAAAAAATATTATTATCAAATAAAACTTTTTAATACTTGAAATTTTCATAAAATTTTGTATGCAGTTGAAAAATAAATGGATTGTAATGGTAATTATAATAATAATTAAATAAAATTAGTTATATAAATACTTTTTTCTATCCTAATTGCTTATAAAAGTGTCACATAATTTTTTAAATTAATAACTTTTTTGATAATTTAATAGTTTTAAAATCACTTTTTAAACCAAACATTAATCATTCAAAATCACTTTTTAATATATGAAAATCAGTTTAAAAAAAGTTTGGAACCAAACATCATAATGATTGTATGAAAATTAATTTTAGAAATCAATTATAATTAAATCTTTTTTTTTAAATCACTAATTCAATAATCAATCCCAAACATGCACTTAGAATGTTCCGACCTTAGGATAAGCATGTTCATGCATTTATATAAATGTTATATAAATGCATGATTAATTTTATTTGTATAAATGTTATATGAATATGGTTGAATTCGTGATTAATTTATTTTTTCATGAGTAATTAATTATAAGTGTTATAATTAGATTATATGGAAAATAAATTGCATGGAGCATGAAATTACTTAGTTTAAAATAAATGTTATTTTGTTTAAGTAATTTCATAATTCAATTAGTTGAATTTCATTTATAATTTCAATTTGAATAATGATTGTTGGATTTATAATATAGTTTCTTTATCATAGGTTAATTATTAAAATTTATAAAAGTTGTAAATTAAAGGGGTTTTAGAAACCATAACCTATAATAAAGAAATGCATGCAAACATAGGAACTTGGGTTAAAATTTAAATTAGTTTTAAATCGTTTAAAATTAATTTAGACCTAAGTTTTAATTTCTAATAGGATTAGAAATTGGTCTTACGTAGTATTTTAAATAGTTTAAAATCTAGTAGGACATTAGAACTTTGGTTATAAGGGAATTCTACTGGGTGAAGTTACATTCTAAAAATTTGGGATACTTAAGGTGACGGTTAACTAACACCTCCTACTCCACCGGAACCGACCGGAGCTTGAGTTGAATTAACCTTAGTTCTATTTTATCTCTAGGTAATTATCACCTAGACATAAGGTTTTAAGACCTAGTTATAATAGTTATAATAGGAATAGACTTAGATAGATTCTTTTAGCCTGAATCAGACTAAGTTAAACATATACCCTAATCTTAGGAGCTTCAGTGGGAGAAAACGAGATGTTCACATCGAGTTTACTCTCACGTCCTCAAGAGTTCACACCGTGAGTTCCATGCTCGGCTACGTGGCATCAATAGGGTGTCCCCCTACGGTATGTGTTTGCATGGTTCAATACCAAGGTGAATGAGGGAAGTATCCATAGTAAATGGGAGCAGGACGCATGTCAACGTATCCTATGGTCTCCTCCATTAGGTCGCACCGTGAGATTTCTATAGTCCGCATGCTAGGTTGTCCTCGAACAGCCAATCCCTACGGAGGGCCTGACTATAGGGATCGGAACACCGCGAACTCCAGAAATGGATAGGGTCTCTTAGGTTGTTTGCCATCAGTTGTCTTTCTTAATAGTAGCCTGTTGGCTCGGTCCTATTGGATCTGAAAATGGTAGGGACACATTTACGAGATGAGTTAAGTTAGTTAACAAGTCTTTGACCAAACAAACGGTAGCTAAGGACCATTGGGACATGAGATGTTCTGGTAGTGGGAATTGGCTGAGAAAGTCTCAATTCAAGGGAGAAATGACTGACCGCCCGACGGAAGCTTTTGTTCTAAACCCTTGAAGTATCGTTGCAAAATTAAAGGTTTAATTTAAACATTGGGTTTAGTTTAAACACTATGATTCTTTAATAATTTTGCTAAATTTGATTGGTTTTTACAATGAGTTAAAAGGCATAACTAATTAGAACTATTTTGGATTTTCAACATGTCGTCCTCTATAATAGCCTTACTTAAAAGCGACCGTTTAACTGGTGAGAATTTTACTACGTGGAAATCTAACCTGATTACGATTCTTGTTGTTAATGAACTACGGTTTGTACTGTCTGAGGAATGTCCTCAGGTCCCTGCTCTTAACGCTCCTCAATCTGTTAAGGAAGCATATGACCGCTGGATCAAGGCTAATGATAAGGCCAAGGTCTACATTTTGGCTAGTGTTTCAGAAGTTCTGGCCAAAAAGCACGAGGCCATGGTCTCAGCTCGTGAGATCATGAGTTCGCTGCAGGAAATGTTTGGACAACCGTCTGGACAGATTCGGCACGAATCCCTCAAATACGTTTATAACTCCCGTATGAAGGAGGGATCATCCGTGAGAGAACACGTTCTCGATCTGATGGTCCACTTCAACGTGGCTGAGATGAACGGAGCGGTCATTGACGAGTAATGTCAGGTATCGTTCATCCTTGAATCTCTTCTGAAGAGTTTCCTGCAATTCTGCAGCAATGCGGTGATGAACAAGATAGAGTATAACCTGACTACTCTCCTTAATGAACTATAGACTTTTCCAGTCTCTTATGAAGAATAAGGGACAGGCTGATGGAGAGGCAAATCTGTTTGCCCATTCCAGAAGGTTCCAGAAGGGTTCATCCTCTGGGACTAAGTCTTGTAGCACATCTTCTGGGCTTAAGAAGACCCAAAAGAATAAAATAGGAGGGAAAGGGAAGGCACCTACTGTTGACAAAGGCAAGGGAAAAGGCAAGGTTGCAGATAAAGGAAAATGTTTCCACTGTAACGTGGATGGGCATTGGAAGCGAAACTGCCCAAAATACCTTGTTGAGCTCAAAGAGAAGAAAGGTAAATCAAATTTACTTGTTCTTGAAACTTGTTTAGTGGAAAATGATGATTTTACCTGGATACTTGATTCAGGAGCCACTAATCACGTTTGCTCTTCATTTCAGGAAACTAGTTCCTTCAAAGAGCTTGAAGAGGGTGAGATGACGCTCAGGGTTGGAACGGGAGACGTCGTCTCAGCTCGTGTAGTGGGAGATGCCAAGTTATTTTTGGAGATAGATTTCTTTTATTAAAACATCTGTATATAGTTCCTAAGCTTAAAAGGAACTTAATTTCTATCTCTTGTTTAATAGAACTTGGATATTGTATTTCATTTTCGATTAATGAAGCGTTCATTTTGAAAGAGGGTGTCAATGTTTGTTCTGCTAAATTGAAAAATGGCTTGTATGTACTGAAACCAAACAAAACGAAAGCAATTTTAAATCATGAGATGTTTAAGAATGCTAACACTCAAAATAAAAGGCAAAGAATTTCTCCAAATAATAATACCTATCTATGGCATCTTAGGCTTGGTCATATTAATCTCAACATGATTGAGAGACTCTCTAAGAATGGACTTCTAAACAAGTTAGAAGATGATTCTTTACCGCCTTGTGAGTCTTGCTTGGAAGGTAAAATGACCAAGCGACCTTTTACTGGAAAATGTTACAGAGCCATAGAACCCTTAGAACTTGTACATTCGGATCTTTGTGGTCCGATGTATGTTAAAACTCGAGGAGGGTACGAATATTTCATCTCTTTCATAGATGATTATTCGAGGTGTGGTTATCTATACCTAATGCAACACAAGTCTGAAGCTCTTGAAAAGTTCAAAGAGTATAAAGCTGAAGTAGAGAATGCATTAGGGAAAACCATTAAAACACTTCGATCTGATCGAGATGGAGAGTATATGGATTTGAGATTCCAAGACTATATGATAGAACATGGAATTAAATCTCAACTCTCTGCACCCAATACACCACAGCAAAATGGTATGCCAGAAAAGAGAAATAGAACCTTGTTAGACATTGTTCGTTCTATGATAAGCTATGCTCAGTTGCCTGCCTCGTTTGGTGATACGCAGTAGAGACTGCAGTTTAAATCTTGAATAGTGTTCCATCAAAAAGTGTTTCAGAAACACCTTTTGAACTTTGGAAGGGGCGTAAACCTAGTTTACAACACTTCAGAATTTGGGGTTGTCCGACACACGTGCTCATGACAAACCAAACGAAACTGGAATCTCGTTCAAGATTGTGCCAATTTGTTGGCTATCCTAGAGAAACGAGAGGTGGTCTTACGACCCACAAGAAAACAAGGTGATTGTATCGACAAACGTCACGTTCTTGGAGGAAGATCACATGAGGAACCACAAACCGCGTAGTAAATTAGTACTAATTGAAGCTACACATGAACCAACAAGAGTTGTTGATCAAGCTGGACCTTCATCAAGAGTTGATGGAAGAGCCAGCACCTCAAGTCAGTCTCGTCCTTCTCAATCGTTGGGAATGCCTTGACGCAGCGGGAGGGTTGTTTCCCAACCTGACTGCTACTTGGGTTTAGCTGAAACTCAAGTTGTCATACCTGATGACGGCGTAGAAGATCTATTGTCTTATGACAGGCAATGAATGACGTAGACAAGGACCAATGGATCGAAGCCATGGACCTTGAAATGGAGTCAATGGACTTCAATTCAGTATGGGAACTTGTAGACCAACCTGAAGGGGTTAGACCCTTAGGGTGTAAATGGATCTATAAGAGAAAGAGAGATGCAGCCGAAAAGGTACAGACCTTTAAGGTTAGACTTGTAGCAAAGAGTTTTACTCAAAGGGAAGGAGTTGACTATGAAGAAACTTTTTCCTCTGTTGCTATGCTGAAGTCTATAAGGATACTCTTGTCCATAGCGGCGTTTTATGATTATGAAATTTGGCGAATGGAGTCAAGACTGCCTTTTTGAATGGTAATCTTGACGAGAGCATCTATATGTCTCAGCCCGAAGGGTTCATAGCCCAAGGTCAGGAGCAAAAAGTTTGCAAGCTTAATCGATCCATTTATGGGTTGAAACAAGCATCAAGATCTTTGAATATAAGATTTGATACTGCAATCAGGTCTTACAGCTTTGACCAAAACGTTGATGAGCCTTGTGTTTACAAGAGGATCATCAACAACAAAGTAGCTTTGTTGGTACTTTATGTGGATGATATCTTACTCATTGGGAATGATGTAGGATACCTTGCTGACATAAAGAATTGACTGGCGACCCAATTCCAAATGAAAGATTTGGGAGAGGCGCAATATGTTCTTGGGATTCAGATCTTCAGAAATCGCAAGAACAAAACGCTCGCACTGTCTCAAGTGTCTTATATCGACAAAATGTTGTCTAGATATTCGATGCAGAATTCCAAGAAGGGCTTATTGCCCTTCAGGCATGGAGTTCATCTGTCTAGGGAACAGTGTCCCAAGACACCTCAAGAAGTTGAGAATATGAGACATATTTCCTATGCCTCTACAAAGAGGTAGCTTAATGTATGTTATGCTATGCACGAGGCCAAACATTTGTTATGCGATGGGAATAGTCGGTGAGTACCAGTCCAATCCAGGTTAGACCATTGGGCAAAGATTAAAAATATCCTCAAGTATCTAAGGAGAACGAGGACTATACGCTTGTGTATGCGGGTCTAAGGATTTGATCCTTACTCGGATACATTGATTCGATTTTCAGACCGATAAAGATTCTCAGAAATCCTCATCGGGATCAGTTTTCACCCTTAACGGGGGAGCTATAGTATGGCGAAGCATCAAGCAAGGATGCATCGCTGACTCCACAATGGAGGTTGAGTATGTCGTTGCTTGTGAAGAAGCTAAAGAGGTTGTTTGGCTAAGGAAATTCCTTCATCGATTTGGAAGTTGTTCCAAATATGGAATCTCCCATCACCTTATCTTCGTGACAACATGAAGTGCGGCAGTGCCAATTCGAAGGAACCTCGCAGCCATAAGCGAGGTAAGCACATCGAGAGGAAGTATCACCCGATACGAGAAATAGTGAAACGAGGAGATGTGAACCACGAAGATCGCCGAGAGCACAATATTGTTGATCCGTTTACAAAGACTCTCACAACAAAGTGTTCGAGGGTCATCTGGAAAGTCTGGGTCTACGAGATATGTACATAGGCTAATCTAATCTAGGGCAAGTGGGAGATATGTAATGGGGTATATGGATGCCCTAGTTTATTGTATTTATATCTCTGTAACCACTGTTTTTGATTATGTTGTACCCCACTAGAGTTTTAGTGCAAGTGGGAGTCTGTTGGGATTTGTGCCCTAAAACACGTAGTTTGTAATTATGTTCTAACTATTGTAATAAAGTGTTATTATTTCAATAAAGTGTTATTGTTCGTTATCTACGAGTTTGCCTTTATTTAAACCCTAAATCCAATAAACTAAACATCCAAGGCTGTTAAATGAATCTTTAACTGAATGTAATGTACATAAAAAGGATCTCGGTTTAGAGATCTGACCTAAAGGGTTTATAGTTGGGGATAAGGTTTGGGTACCTTATCCCGGTTAAACTATGGATATGGCCCACTTTGTATTTGATACAAACACTGTGATCCTAACGTTTTCGTGTGGATGACATGTGAGTGGGGATATCCTATGTAATGAGATTACATAAGACCGAACCACGAAATAGTAATCTCTAGCTGTAACTTCGTTGACTAGTTAGGTTTCTATTTCACTAGGATGACCTAGGCAACTTGATCTCAATCCTGAGCAGGTTACGAACTCTTGTTCTCGAGAGATTTTCCTTTGACTAGTATGGGTGAGAGTGGCCAGATTCGCCGACTCAATAAGCTTACCTTCTTGGGGACAAGACTGAGTGAGCGGTTGGGAACTTAACCTAGCAAGATGGAATTCACTCATTCCCGCCTACTAGGGTAAGTAGAGGAATGTTCCCTTAAGTGGTGTCTCCGGGACTTGAACAAAGGGTCCGACTCTCTCATTGGCCCGAGAGTGACTCTGTTTGTTGGTAGGACCACAAACAAATTGTTCATTAGAGGAGCACTGGTACTTAAGGCACAAGATGTAACCCAAGGGTAAAACGGTAATTTGACCCACCGGTGTTACTGAACATTCGTGAAGGATTGACTTGTTTGTTATTGGTCAATATCCATGGACACGAAATATATCTACAAAGTGAGAAGAGTGCAAACTGTGTGGGACTTTAGTGGAGTGTTCCCATGAGCTTAACGAATGTTGATTGGGAGGTTAATGAGATTAACCGAGCAATCTTGTATCGTTGGAGGTTCTGATCTGTAGGTCCGTTAGGTCCACCTTCTAGCTCGTAAAGGGTTCTTAGATCATTAGAATTTGAAATGTTCAAATTCATTAGGGAATAATCTTAATGTATATTGCTACGATATAATATATAGTTTTGGAACTATATATTATAAATTTAATGTGAATATGATTCATATTAAATTATGTGAGAGAATTAAATATTTGAAAGAGTTAAAATATTAAATTTAATGTGAATGTTATTCATATTTAAAAATTATAGGTTAAATTTAATGTATATTGGATGTGCATTAAAACTATACGATAGAGGGATAATTCATTAAATGTGTTTAATATAAATTAAATATAAGATATTTAATTTATTTTGATTATTTAATTAATATGATTAATTAATTAAATAAGGAACGTGTCAGGAGGACACGTTCCCCCTCTCTCTCCCAACTCCCTATTCGATAGGAAGTGGGAGATGCCCTCTACTGGATTTAACTTCTCCTGGAGAGAAGTGAAGCTATGATGATTAATCGATCATTTTCATTTGACAGAAAAATTCTCTCTCTCTCACTCTCATTCCGAAAATTATCCAAAAGTTGGAATCCTTCCCACAAAGAATTTTGTTCTAAGTTGAATCTTAGAGGATAGGAGGTTTTCCAAATTGGTGGTGTTCTGTTGGTGAAAAACAGAGAACTTTTGAAGTTCTTGAGTTGTTGAACATTGGAGCAAGGAGTTGTTGTTCTGCTAAACTACAAAGGTAATTTCTTCTTCCCTTTAGTTTAATTGTTAAACTTAGTTTGTTTGTATGCAATTAATCCTTGTCTAATACGATTAGAATTTCATGCTTGTTCTGTATTTATCAATGTACTGATTTTTGTTTTAAGCAAAACAATCAAGCACATTAACGATCCCAATCACATTTTCGCTGCTCAAGGAGATCAGATCTCCATCAATTGGTATCAGAGTAATGCTTGATTTGTTTTGTTTTGAAACAAAATTACATTGATTTGGTGGGAAATGCATTTGGTTTGCTATAAAACTTGTTTAGGAATTTTTTTGGCCTTAGTTTACTTTGATTTTGATCAATTAGTATGTAAAGGCCCCTTCGTTTTTGGGCATAAAGTGCATAATTGAGTCTGTAATTGGGTTACGAGTCGTTCGAGACCAGATTTCATGCAATTTGGTTGAGAATCGAAGGAGAAATTGAAGAACGGTTGCCGTGTTCGTGAGTTTCACCGCCGCTGCCAAGCAGCGGCCGCGTAACGCCAAGAACGCGCGTCGCAACGCCAAATGGCTCCCTATCGACGCAGCGCCAGCGGTCGTGGCGCGCAACGCCGCCCTCGAAGATTGCAACGCCATCCCGATAAAGCGAGCTCGCGCATACGACAGCGCAGCGCGTGCAACGCTGGCATCGCCGTGGTAACGCCGTGGGGCATTCTAGCAACTGCAGACCGGTTCGGCTGGTTTGTTGATTTTGGTCTGGTTCGAGCGGTTCAAGACCGGTTCAGGGTGTTTTTGGACAGATTTCATGAAATAAAATTAATGTAATTTTATTTTTGTGCACTTTAGGGGCCAAATTATTCTGGTTTTACAGCTATTTATCTTTATGATTGTCATTTAGAACTTTCCCACCTTAGGATAAACATGTTCATGCATTTTATTTATATAAATGTTATATGAATATGGTTGAATGCATGATTAATTTATTTTTTCATGAGTAATTAATTATAAGTGTTATAATTAGATTATATGGAAAATAAATTGCATGGAGCATGAAATTACTTAGTTTAAAATAAATGTTATTTTGTTTAAGTAATTTCATAATTCAATTAGTTGAATTTCTTTTATAATTCCAATTTGAATAATGATTGTTGGATTTATAATATAGTTTCTTTATCATAGGTTAATTATTAAAATTTATAAAAGTTATAAATTAAAGGGGTTTTAGAAACCATAACCTATAATAAAGAAATACATGCAAACATAGGAACATGGGTTAAAATTTAAATTAGTTTTAAATCGTTTAAAATTAATTTAGACCTAAGTTTTAATTTCTAATAGGATTAGAAATTGGTCTTACGTAGTATT
Source organism: Trichosanthes cucumerina (assembly GCA_036507285.1). Lineage (NCBI taxonomy): Eukaryota > Viridiplantae > Streptophyta > Magnoliopsida > Cucurbitales > Cucurbitaceae > Trichosanthes > Trichosanthes cucumerina. Next base: position 75,441,717 of record CM071835.1, on the reverse strand, counting down.
TTAAATAGTTTAAAATCTAGTAGGACATTAGAACTTTGGTTATAAGGGAACTCTACCGGTGAAGTTCTCTCTAAGGTTGGGGGTACTTAAGTCGACAGTTAACTAACACCTCCTACCCGAACCGACCGGAGCTTGAGTTGAATTAACCTTAGTTTTATTTTATCTCTAGGTAATTAAAATGTTGATTCACCTAGACATAAGGTTTTAATACTTAGTTATAATAGTTATGATAGGCATAGACTTAGATTGATTCTTTTAGCCAGAATACGACTAAGTTAAACCTATACCCTAATCTTAGGAGTTTCAGTGGGAGAAAACGAGATGTTTGCATCGAGTTTACTCTCACGTCCTCAAGAGTTCACACCGTGAGTTTCATGCTCGGCTACGTGGCGTCAATAGGGCGTCCCCCTACGATATGTGTTTTCATGGTTCAATACCAAGGTGAATGAGGGAAGTATCCATAGTAAATGGGAGCAGGACGCATGTCAACGTATCCTACGGTCTCCTCCATTAGGTCGCACCGTGAGATTTCTATAGTCCACTCGCTAGGTTGTCTGGAAATGCCCAATCCCTACTACGGAGGGACTGACTATAGGGATCGGAACACCACGAACTCCAGAAATGGATAGGGTCTCTTAGGTTGTTTGCCATCAGTTGTCTTTCTTAATAGTAGCCTGTTGGCTCGGGCCTATTGGATCTGAAAATGGTAGGGTCACATTTACGAGTTAAGCTAGTTAACAAGTCCTTGACCAAACAAACGGTAGCTAAGGACCATTGGGACATGAGATGTTCTGGTAGTGGGAATTGGCTGAGAAAGTCTCAATTCAAGAGAGGAATGACTGACCGCCCGACGGAGGCTTTTGTTCTAAACCCTTGAAGTATCGTTGCAAAATTAAAGGTTTAATTTAAACATTGGGTTTAGTTTAAACACTAGAGTTCTTTGATGAGCTATGCTCAGTTGCCTGCCTCGTTTTGGGGATACGCAGTAGAGACTGCAGTTGAAATCTTGAACAGTGTTCCATCAAAAAGTGTTTCAGAAACACCTTTTGAACCTTGGAAGGGGCATAAACCTAGTTTACAACACTTCAGGATTTGGGGTTGTCCGACACACGTGCTCGTGACAAACCCAAAGAAACTGGATCCTCGTTCAAGATTGTGCCAATTTGTTGTCTATCCCAAAGAAACGAGAGGTGGTCTTTTCTACGACCCACAAGAAAATAAGGTGATTGTATCGACAAACGCTACGTTCTTGGAGGAAGATCATATGAGGAACCACGTACCGCATAGTAAATTAGTACTAATTGAAGCTACACATGAACCAACTAGAGTTGTTGATCAAGCTTGACCTTCATCAAGAGTTGATGGAAGAGTCAGCACCTCAAGTCAGTCTCGTCCTTCTCAATCATTGGGAATGCCTCGACGCAGTGGGAGGGTTGTTTTCCAACCTGACCGCTATTTGGGTTTAGTTGAAACTCAAGTTGTCATACCTGATGACGGCGTAGAAGATCCATTGTCTTATAAACAGGCAATGAATGATGTAGACAAGAACCAATGGATCAAAGCCATGGACCTTGAAATGGAGTCAATGGACTTCAATTCAGTATGGGAACTTGTAGACCAACTTTGAAGGGTTAGACCCATAGGTGTGTAAATGGATCTATAAGAGAAAGAGAGATGCGGTAGAAAAAGTGCATGACACTTTAGGCTAGACTTGTAGTAAAGGGTTTTACCCAAAGGGAAGGAGTTGACTATGAAGAAACTTTTTCCCCTGTTGCTATGCTGAAGTCTATAAGGATTCTCTTGTCCATAGCCGCGTTTTATGATTATGAAATTTGGCGAATGGAGTCAAGACTGCCTTTTTGAATGGTAATCTTGACGAGAGCATCTATATGTCTCAGCCCGAAGGGTTCATAGCCCAAGGTCAGGAGAAAAAAGTTTGCAAGCTTAATCGATCCATTTATGGGTTGAAACAAGCGTCGAGATCTTGGAATATAAGATTTGATACTGCAATCAGGTCTTACGGCTTTGACCAAAACGTTGATGAGCCTTGTGTTTACAAGAGGATCATCAACGACAAAGTAGCTTTGTTGGTACTTTATGTGGATGATATCCTACTCATTGAGAATGATGTAGCAATGATGTAGGATACCTTGCTGACATAAAGAATTGGCTGGCGACCCAATTCCAAATGAAAGATTTGGGAGAGGCACAATATGTTCTTGGGATTCAGATCTTCAGGAATCGCAAGAACAGAACGCTTACACTGTCTCAAGCGTCTTATATCGACAAAATATTGTCCAGATATTCGATGCAGAATTCCAAGAAGGGCTTATTACCCTTTAGGCATGGAGTTCATATGTCTAGGGAACAGTCCCAAGACACCTCAAGAAGTTGAGGATATGAGACATATTTCCTATGCCTCTGCAGTAGGTAGCTTAATGTATGTTATGCTATGCACGAGGCCGGACATTTATTATGCAGTGGGAATAGTCAGTAGATACCAGTCCAATCCAGGGTTAGACCACTGGACAGGAGTTAAAAATATCATCAAGTATCTAAGGAGAACGAGGGACTATACGCTTGTGTACGGGTCTAAGGATTTGATCCTTACTGGATACACTGATTCTGATTTTCAGACCGATAAGGATTCTCGGAAATCCACATCGGGATCAGTTTTCACCCTTAACGAGGGAGCTATAGTATGGCGAAGCATCAAGAAAGGATGCATCGCTGAGTCCACAATGGAGGCTGAGTATGTCGCTGCTTGTGAAGCAGCTAAAGAGGTTGTTTGGCTAAGGAAATTCCTTACTGATTTGGAAGTTGTTCCAAATATGGAATCTCCCATCACCTTATACTGTGACAACAGTGGTGCGGTAGCCAATTCGAAGGAACCTCGCAACCATAACCGAGGTAAGCACATCGAGAGGAAGTATCACCTGATACGAGAAATAGTGCAACGAGGAGATGTGACAGTCACGAAGATCGCTTCGGAGCACAATATTGCTGATTCGTTTACAAAGACTCTCACGGCTAAAGTTTTCGAGGGTCATCTGGAAAGTCTGGGTCTACGAGATATGTACATAGGCTAATCTAGGGCAAGTGGGAGATATGTAATGGGGTATATGGATGCCCTAGTTTATTGTATTTATATCTCTGTAACCATTGTTTTAGATTATGTTGTACCCCACTAGAGTTTTAGTGCAAGTGGGAGTCTGTTGGGATTTGTGCCCTAAAACACGTAGTTTGTAATTATGTTCTAACTATTGTAATAAAGTGTTATTATTTAAATAAAGTGTTATTGTTCGTTATCTACGAGTTTGCCTTTATTTAAATCATAAATCCAATAAACTAACATCCAAGGCTGTTAAATGAATGTTTAACTGAATGTAATGTACATAAAAAGGATCTCGGTTCGAGATACAGCCTAAAGAGTCTATAGTTAGGGGATAAGGTTTGGGTACCTTACCCTGGTTAAACTATGGATGTGGGCCACTTTGTATTTGATACAAACACTGTGATCCTAACGTTTTCGTGTGGATGACATGTGAGTGGGGATATCCTATGTAATGAGATTACATAAGACCGAACCACGAAATAGTAATCTCTAGCCGTAACTTCGTTGACTAGTTAGGTTTCTATTTCACTAGGATGACCTAGGCAACTTGATCTCAATCTTGAGCAGGTTACGAACTCCTATTCTCGAGGGATTGTCTTTTGACTAGTATGGGTGAGAGTGGTCAGATTCGCCGACTCAATAAGCCTACCTTCTCGGGGACAAGATCGAGTGAGCGGCTGGAAACTTAACCTAGTAAGATGGAATTCACTCCTTACCGCCTACTAGGGTAAGTAGAGGAATGTTCCCTTAAGTGGTGTCTCTGGGACTTGAACAAAAGGCTCAACCCTCTCATTGGCCCGAGAGGGACTCTGTTTGTTGGTAGGACCACAAACAAATTGTTCATTAGAGGAGCAATGGTACTTAAGGTACAAGATGTAACCCAGGGGTAAAACGGTAATTTGACCTAGCTGGTGTTACGAACATTCGTGAAGGATTGACTTGTTGTTATTGGTCAATATCTGTGGACACAGAAATATATTTGTAGTGAGAAGAGTGTAGATGCGGGACTTTAGTGGAGTGTTCCCATAGTTAACGAATGTTGATTAGGAGGTTAATGAGATTAACCGAATAATCTCGTATGGTTGGAGCTTCTGATCCGTAGGTCCATTAGGTCCACCTTCTAGCTCGTAAAGGGTTCTTAGATCGTTTGAATTTGAAATATTCAAATTCAATTAGGGAATAAACATTAATGTATAAAGATACATTATAATATAAAGTTTTGGAACTTTATATTATAAATTTAATTTTAATATGATTCATATTAAATTATACGAGAGAATTAAATATTTGAAAGAGTTCAAATATTAAATTTAATGTGAATGTGATTCATATTAAAAACTATAGGTTAAATTTAATGTACATTGGATGTGCATTTAAAACTATACGATAGAGGGATAATTCATTAAATGTGTTTAATATAAATTAAATATAAGATATTTAATTTATTTTGATTATTTAATTAATATGATTAATTAATTAAATAAGGAACGTGTCAGGAGGACACGTTCCCCCTCTCTCTCCCCACTCCCTATTCGATAGGAAGTGGGAGATGCCCTCTACTAGGTTTAACTTCTCCTGGAGAGAAGTGAAGCTATGATGATTGATCGATCAATTTCATTTGACAGAAAAAATCTCTCTCTCTCACTCTCATTCCGAAAATTATCCAAAAGTTGGAATCCTTCCCACAAAGGATTTTGTTCTAAGTTGAATCTCAGAGGATAGGAGGTTTTCCAAATTGGTAGTGTTCACAGGTGAAAAAGAGAACTTTTGAAGTTCTTGAGTTCTTTGAACATTGGAGCAAGGAGTTCATTGCTCGCTAAACTACAAAGGTAATTCCTTCTTCCCTTTAGTTTAATTGTTAAACTTAGTTTGTTTGTATGCAATTAATCCATGTCTAATAGGATTAGAATTTCATGCTTGTTCTGTATTTATCAATGTACTGGTTTTTGTTTTAAGCAAAACAATCAAGCACATTAACGATCCGAATCACGTTTCCGCTGCTCAAGGAGATTAGATCTCCATCATCGTGCAGTAACACAGGAACACAGTGAAACTCCTCTGTTCTTTCTTCACCACAGGGACACAACCAGTAGTGAGAACCTCCTATGGCTCTGAGTTCCACTTAGATCTCTCCTTTGTGGGAAGGAGCCAACAATTTGTAAGGTAAGGGAAATTTGAGAGAGAAGAGTGTTTTTCAGTAATTCATTAATTGCCAAAAGTTCATCGATCACCCATCCTCTTCTCACCAGGAGAAGAAGAGCCTTCCAGAGGGCAACTCGTGAGGAACGTGTCCTCCTGACACGTTCCCCCTTTCATTTAATATTTAATTAATAATTAATCATATTAATTATTAATAAATCAATTGAATCTCATTAAATTAAATTAAATTAAATATCATGTATTTAATTTAGATTAAATCATATTTAATCAATTTTCCATCTAACCTATAGTTTTAATGCACATCTTATGTACATTAAATTTTAACCTATAGTTTTTAAATATAAATCTCATTCACATAATGATATTTGAACTCTTTCAAATATTTAATTCTCTCGTATAATTTAATATGAATCATATTAAAATTAAATTTATAATATAAAGTTCCAAAACTTTATATTATAATGTATCTTTATACATTAATGTTTATTCCCTAATTGAATTTGAATATTTCAAATTCAAACGATCTAAGAACCCTTTACGAGCTAGAAGGTGGACCTAATGGACCTACGGATCAGAAGCTCCAACCATACGAGATTATTCGGTTAATCTCATTAACCTCCTAATCAACATTCGTTAACTATGGGAACACTCCACTAAAGTCCCGCATCTACACTCTTCTCACTACAAATATATTTCTGTGTCCACAGATATTGACCAATAACAACAAGTCAATCCTTCACGAATGTTCGTAACACCAGCTAGGTCAAATTACCGTTTTACCCATGGGTTACATCTTGTACCTTAAGTACCATTGCTCCTCTAATGAACAATTTGTTCGTGGTCCTACCAACAAACAGAAGTCTCTCTCGGGCAAATGAGAGGTTTGGGCCCTTTGTTCAAGTCCCGAAGACACCACTTAAGGACACATTCATCTACTTACCCTAGTAGACGAGAATGAGTGAATTCCATCTTGTTAGGCTAAGTCCCCAGTTGCTCACTCGGTCTTGTCCCCAAGAAAGTAGGCATATTGAGTCGGTGAATCTAGCCACTCTCACCCATACTAGTCAAAGGACAATCCCTTGCGAACAGGAGTTCGTAACCTGCTCAGGATTGAGATCAAGTTGCCTAGGTCATCCTAGTGAAATAGAAACCTAACTAGTCAACGAAGTTACAGCTAGTTTTTACTATTTCTCGATCCGGTCTTATGTAATCTCATTACATAGGATATCCCCACTCACATGTCATCTACACGAACATGTTAGGATCACAGTATTTGTATCATATACAAAGTGGGCCACATCCATAGTTTTACTAGGGTAAGGTACCCAAACCTTATCCACTTACTATAGACCCTTTAGGTTGTATCTCGAACTGAGATCCTTTATATGTACACTACATTCAGTTAAAGATACATTTTACAACCTTGGATGTTTAGTTTATTGGATTTAGAGTTATAACAATGGCAATATCGTAAATAACGAACAATAACTCTTTATTGAAATAATAACACTTTATTACAATAATTAGAACATAATTACAAACTATGAGTTTTAGGGCACAAACCCCAACAAAATGCATGTCAATGCTTTCATAATAATTAACATAACCCTTATATTGATTAAACATGCATACTGTATAATATAACACTTTATATTATAAAATGATGCATGAATATGCTTAACCTAAGGTGTGATTTAAATTTATATGGCATACATTATGCACATAATAAATATACAACAATTGCATAATTAAAATAACAAAAATTGGACCACAATTTGGCATCCTAAACATTAATTAAAATTAATATAATCAAATTATATTAATTATAATTAATATAAATAAAGAAATAAAGAAAAAATCATTAAAAAATGGAAAAAACGCCCCATGACTCCTCTTCCCGCGGAATGCTCGCGCGTCTTCTCCTATTAACGTAGTGGCGTTGCAACGTCGTGCCCATTGTTGCAATGTTGTGCTGCTCAACGCCCTCCTTGCGTCACAACGTCGAGCGGATTGCAACACTGCCCTGTTGCAGGCCAATCTTCTGCTTGCGCGGCGTTGCAACGCCGATGAACAGCGTTGCAACGTCGTGCTCTATACATCAATGAGATTTTGATTTTCGCCTATATCTGCTCCGTTTCTTCACAACAACTCCTTGTCATGACCGACAAAGACTTACAAACTCGAATTACAACATAATTTGCCCAAAACAACGAGTCCTTACATTGAACGATTCAACAAAATTGTCAATCTAAATGCCAAATTGTGAAAACATCCATTTTTGCAAACCACAACAGTTTCACCAAATTGAATGCTATATCCACCTAGTTTTTTAGGGAGCAACAATGGCTCTGATACCAATTTAAGGGATGGAATCCCGATGCGAAAGTGATTGATCGCCTTTGTTTTTTATTATGTTCACATAGAAATTCACAAAACAGAAAACTAAGGCTAAGACTAATTATGAAAGCACAATGGAATAAGAGATTACCTTTGAAGACATTGTTCTTCTTGTAATCCTCTCGTCGTCTACGATCTCCACGTTCTCAACGATCGAACGCCTCCAATGAGTCTTCTCGGTTGTTCTCTTGGAGAGGGAGAGAGGTGTGATCTCTTTTTGCAGAGAAAAGGGATTGTTGAGAGAAAACTTAAGAGATGTGAGATTTTGCAACTTTTTCCAAATCTTGCAAATGAGTTAAGTGTGCTAAAATGCATCCAAAAGGATGCTTATATAGCAAATGTGGGTGGAGACAAAATCTCCACCCATTATGCCATAACTTCCACAATATATGCATTATGCAAAATCAATTTGCATAATTGCATAATATAAGACATCATATACCTTATTATGCAAATCATATTTGCATAATGTGGAATATAAAATTGAATCAAATTCAATTTCATATTTCTCAAATTAATTTCTCAAACTATGCTTTAATTCCATAATTAGGCAATAATAAGGTTCATCATGAATCTTATTCACATTGAACTATACATTATATCAATTATATCATATATAATTGACATAATTTCCTAAATTGAATTTGAACACTTCAAATTTATTCCAAAACTTTATACCCTCATTCAATTCCAGGTTGAGCCAACCGAGGGACCTAATGGACCTATAGATCATGAGCTCCAACGGTACGAGATCAACTGGTCAAACTCTTTGATCCCGTTAACCAACATATGTTAACTACGAGTCACTCCACTATAGACTCGTAGTTGTGACTCGTAGTTGCACTCTCCTCACTGTAGGACAAGTTGTATCCATTGATTTTACCAATACCCGTGAGTCAACCCTTCACTGGTTGTTCGTAGTCACAGCTGAGGTCAAATTACCATTTTACCCCTGTGACTACTTCTTGGTCCTTAATCACCACTGATCCTCTATTGAACAACAAGTTTATGGTCCGACCATAAACTATATCCCTCTCGGGCCAGCAAGAGGGAAGGGCCCCGTTGTTCAAGACCTGGATACAGTTCTTAAGGGAACAACCTATTTAGTTACCCTAGTTTGGGAACGAGTGAATTCCTTCTTGCGAAGTTAAGTCCCCAGCTCCCTACGAGGTTTCATCCCTGAGAAGGTAGGCATATTAAGTCGGCAGTTATGGCTACTCTCACCCGTACAAGTCTAAGGATAAATCCCCGCAGACAGGAGTTCGAAACTCGCTCAGGATTCAGGTTGAGTCACTAATGGTCATCATTGAATTATTAGCCCTAATCTATCAACGACGTTACTAGAGTGGTCTAACAATTCACGGTCCGGTCTTGTACAATCTCATCGCACAGGATGCCCCCACTCGTATGTCAACTACATGAACGAGTTGGATCGCCTCGTTTGTATCAAATACAAAGTGGGTCGCATCCATAGTGTTACCAGGATGAGGTTCCCAACCTAATCCATGTACTATAGACCGTTCGAGTCTACTACTTGAACTTGATTCTAGCTATGTGTCAACTAGACACGGTTCAAGATCTCCTAAATGTGACCCTGAACCTTAGTTTATTGGATTTAAGTTTATAATTGCGAGAATACAAGGTTTAAGGAAAAATTAACACTTTTATTCATTTCCTTGAAAAAATACAAACACGCGAGTTTAGGGCATAAATCTCAACAATGAGAGTATTCTACCTTGCATGCCTGAATTGAGAAAATCAAAGCTATGAAGACATGAGGCTTAATAAGAATACTTTTTCATCATATTTACCAATGGAAGGAATTCACCCTAAGATCCAATGACATTTGCATTCAATCGAATATTCACAATAAATGAGCTCCAAATGAAGTTGGCTACAAAAGATGAAATTGATCGAAGACAACACAAATTTGCAAAGGAAATCCACAGATCAAGAATCTCACATGCTTTCACATAAGGTCAAAACATATCTAGAAGGATGGAAGCAAATTTCTCACAAAAATCAAGCAATTAGTGAAAATCAAGTTAAAATGTTAGTGAAAATCAAGTTAAAATGATAGAGAAGGTTGAAGATTTGATCTATAATTGATGAGATTGAAGACACCGCAACCATTAACGAAGAAACAAAAGCAAGTTCATTGAAATTAAGGACAAGGAATCCTTCATTCACTGTGACAATGAAGCCTTCCTACAACCAAATAGGAAATTACCGAGGCTTGCCGAGAAGCCTTGAGATTAGGTTCTGAAATCAATCATTGCAAATCAACGAAGTCATTATTTCTAGTTTTTTTTTTTTTTATCTTAATGAAGCATGAGGATTAAAAGGAATTATTGAGCAAAAGCTCTGTTAGGTTTAAACAACTAAATTTGAAGATATCATTTCTGAATAAGACTATGGAGCAAACATGGAAGCATCAACTTTGATGGCTCGTTTGGTTGGAGGGTTCAGAGGGTGGGAATGGACTTGGGTTGATAACTTTATGATAACCTTAGAGGAGAGAATATAAAACTTTAGGCTTTCATTAATATGAATCGTATGTTGAAATACAAATCTAAAAAACTATTTATAGTTGTTGCGTAAAATTAATATTGCAATACCGCAAGTGTACAGGTCAAGTTTTAGTATAGTGATTTAAAGTTCCAAGTATCATCCTCGAGAATGGGTTTCTAGATTAATTAATTACCAAGATACTAATTCTCAATTTTAGCTAAAGTAACATAACATGGATAGATGATGAAAACAAAGATAAAACGATAAACAAATAAATGGAGACACGAATATGATACATTTGGAGGAGATTGACTTCACAAGTTAATAACTTATTTAACACATGCAATGAACTAACATGATGAATTTATAAACAAGAAATAAGATACTCAAGAAAATCTCTCGATTCTTAGTGAGCCTCGCACACACGATAAATTCTATAGTCTCTATATGAATTTAAAAGTATGTACGACATTAAGCAAGTTCTCTATATGTTTCCTTAGACTTCTAGATCATTCTCATTTCAGACTTCTAAGAGTTTTGACAACTTTACTCTAATCTAAGCTTTTTCTCTCGAGTCCACTTAAACCAACAAGATCAAAGAATTGAAGAACGAATTGTCAAAAATAAATATCAAAACATAGTTCAATATATAAACAAATAAGTCTTAAACAAGCAAGTCAAATCCTAACTACAACTTTTAGTCACTCTAAATCACAACAAACTCAAGCTAAAGCTATAGAAAACGTCTTAGAACGGTGCTACAATCTAAAAGAAAGAGAAAATAAACTTATGTGTTGATGTCGGCCCCTCGTCCCCGAGCTCCCATCACGATCTCGAACCTACACGAATGCTTTACCTCCCAAGGGATGCTCAATTTTCTCTTCTTACAGAGTGTATTTCGAAATTAGGGTGCAAAGACTATCAAATTCGACTCCCTTTACAAGAAGAGAAAGTGTTCTATTTATAAGGCTTCTCGACACAGCGTTGCAATGCTAGGGACGGCGTTGCAATTGAAGGGATCGAATCCCGCAGCGGAAGCGATTGTAAATCGCGTGTTCATGATATTGTTACATAGATCTCATACAAGAACAAATTACTATGATTAAGCATGCAATTCTAAATAGGACAGCAAGAAGATTATCTTTGAAGAACGTTTTCTTCACGAGCTCCTTCTCCAACGATCACGATCTCAGCAAGAAGTTCTGCCACTAGATCTTCTCTGTTGTTCTCTAGGAGAGGGAGAAATGTGGGTTCCTTTAGAGTGAGATGTGGAAGTATGAGAGAATTGTATTTGGAACTCTTTCCAACAATACAAAATGTGGAACTCTAGGGTTGCATGAAAAAAACTCATGTCAAAGTTGCATCTTATGCAACTATTTATAGGGAAATAGGATGGAAATTACCATCTTATCCCTCCTTCATTCTCTCATTAGTATATAGTTAATTTGTGAATCTAATTCACATTAAAACTATATATTATATCAATTATATCACATATAATTGATATAACACCTCATATATGAAATTGAACACTTCAATCCATTCCTAACGTTATACCTTCCATATTACCATGTTGAGCCAACGAAGGGACCTAATGGACCTACAGTTCATGAGCTCCAATGATGTGAGATTAACTGATCAAACTCTTTGATCTGGTTAATCAATATTCATTAATTACAAGTCACTCCACTATAGACTTGTAGTTGCACTCTCCTCACTGTAGATTATATTGTGTCCATTGATATAATCACTAACCATGAGTCGACCCTTCACAGGTTGTTCGTAATCACAGTTGGGTCAAATTACTGTTTTATCCCTGTGATTACTTCTTTGTTCCTTAAGCACCACTGATTCTCTAATGAACAACAAGTCTATGGTCCTACCATAAACTCAAACCATCTTAAGCTAGTTTAGAGGGCGGGGCCCCGTTGTTTAAGACCTGGACTCAGTTCTTAACGGAACAACCTATCTAATTCCTTAGTTTAGGAATGAGTGAATTCCGTCTTGTAGAGTTAAGTTCCCAGCTACCTACGAGGTTCTGTCCCTGAGAAGGTAGACTTATTGAGTCGGCTACAGGCCACTCTCACCCATACTAGTCTAAGGACAAACCCTATAAGCAGGAGTTCTTAACTTGCTCAGGATTTAGTCGAGTCACTAATGATCATTTATAAATTATCAGTCGTATCCTGTTAATGGTGTTATACTGGTTAGACTAATAATTTGCAGTCTAGTCTTGTATGAACTCTTCATACAGAATGCCCCCACTCGCATGTCATCCACATGAATGAGTTGGATTACCTCATTTGTACTAATTACAAAGTGGCTCGCATCCATGGTGTTACCATAATAAGGTTTCCAACCTCATTCTTATACCATAGACCATTTAGGTTATACTCTTGAACACAATCCAAATAGTGTCTACTACACTGATGTTCAAGATTCATTATAACCTTGGAGTTTAGTTTATTGGATTTATAAAAGGAGAAGATAATTCTATCAAATCAAATAACTCTTTATTCATTTGACTAAAATTACACAAGTTTAGGGCACATATCCCAACAGCAACGTTGTGCCCTAAACATGTAGCAAATCTGGGAATTGTCGATGGCGTAGCAAATATGGAAACTGCTGAGGGCAGCGTTGCAACGTCACTACCCTAAGCGTGCACGTCATTATCGATCTGGCGTTGCAACACTAGTAAGCACCGTTGCAACGCCCTTGCCACGACTCTTCACACTAGTCTTCTTATCAAGATAGCGTTGTGATGCTGCAAAGTAGCGTTGCAACGCTATCAGCATAATCCTTCAACGCATCAAAACAGCAATCACGGTATTGCAACACTCTGCATGGCGTTGTAACGCCATCACCTCGGGTCTACTAGCTTGAAATTATCCTTTTACTTCTAATAGATGTTATTTTAAGCTCCAAAAAGCCTCGATTCGATCCCGAGTGATCCATAATGTCTCCAGATGTCCTGTTTAAGCTCTTAACCTGAAATTCAATGATTAACACACATAAAAACCCTGAAATTATCATAAAACTAGCAATAACTAAGCCTAAGGATAGCACATTTTGTGTGCTATCAATAGTAATAAAAATAAATCTAATAAATATTCCAAATAAGTAAATCTAAACCAAATAACTTTAATCTAAAACTAATTCAAATTGCAAATCTATACTAAAATCTAATCTAATTTGAGTAACATAATCAAACATCTCCTCTCAAACTTATGATACTATATCATGACTTTGCTTGATTAAGTGATGCCAAAGTAAATAAAATTTAAAGAAAATAAAAACTATCGATGATGATGCTATAAATTTCAACTTCTAGATGCGATTGCCAAATTCCAGATCCAATTGCCAATGCAACTACTGAAAGATTCAAATTCAGATACAGATTCACAATTGTCGAAAGATTCAGATTCAGATACAGATTCACAATTATCGAATTCCAATTGTCAATCCAGTTGTCGAATTCCAACTGCAAATTTAATTGTCGAATTCCAACGGTCGATCCAATTGCCAATTTCCAACTATCGATCCAATTGTCAAATTCCAACCGTCGATCCAATTAGTGAATTCTAATTGTTGATCTAATTATCGAATTTCAACTGCCAATGTAATTGTTGAACTAGATTCAAATGCATAAACATAAGTAAATGCAGACACATATGCATATTCAGATAATTCAGAAACATATGCATATTTAGAAACAAACGCAAATTTAGAAAAAGATTTAGAAATATATGCAGAAGTCAAATGCATAAGCATATTCAAATTCAGATGCAGATTTAGATAAAAAAAATAGAAGCATAAGCAGATAACAAATTCAGATACAAAAGCAGATAACAGATTTAGATATTTTACGTATACAAACTCTTCTTTATGATCTTCATGATCTTATTCATCTTCTTCCTCCTCCATATTAATAGAAAAAAAAACTATAAAAAATTCTACCAAACATGATCCTAAGACTCTAATATCATGATAACTTTATGATATCTTTAAAGGAGAGAATATAAAACTTTAGGTTTTCATTGATATGAATCGTATGTTGAGATACAAACCCAAAAGACTATTTATAGTAATCAAAGTAAATCTAATCACGTATTCAAAATAAGTAAATATAAGCCAAATAACTTAATCTAAAAATAATTCAAAATGCAAATCTAAACTAAATCTAATATATAACATAATCTAAAATGGGCATCCTCTACCATGTTTACTAGAAGATTTTGAAATGTATATGAAGGAAAACTTTATTCCCAAACATCAATAAAAATTTTACCATGGGTTTCTTTAACCCATAAAAAACCATGGGGTTCAAACCCCCTTCTCTCTTTTTACATTTTGCTATGTTCTTCTCTCTCTACTTTTCCGTTTTACATTTTGCTATGTTCTTTTAATCATTCTTTTACGTTTTTCTATGTTCTTTTATCCTTTTTTCTTTATTAATTTTTTTTGGTTTCAACTAAGGGTGTGAACGGTTCGGTTTGGTCCGATTTTGAGCAAAACCAGTGACCGAATCGAAACTACTGGTTCAAACGTGTAATAAACCAAAGAAACTGATATCTTCTTCGGTTTTGGTTTAACCAAACCAATCAGTTTCGATTCCAACTGGTTCGGTTTGGTTTTTAACCGAACTTTTCTTTCACATTTTACCCAACAACAAACTGAGAGAGAAAAGATAACAAGAGAACTTATAAGGAGTAAAGCGTGAAGAACGATTATAAAGGGATCCCTTGCAAGAATCCCTGAGACGTGGGGGTGGTAGGTGTTGTGAAAGTCGTCAACGACACCGAGAATCATCGACGGTGATGGGGTTGGCTACGTCCATAACTTGAAGGAGTAGAGAGAAAAATAATAAGCTTGAAGAAGGAGGAAAAAAAGGGAGAGAGTGTGAGCTACGACCATAACTTGAAAAAGTAGAAACAAAACTCATAAGCTTGAAGAAGGAGAGAAAAATGAGAGAGAGTGAGTAAGTGAAAGATTTGACGTAATGGTGATCGAAAGAAAGAGACTGAGGGAAAGAGAAACTGTGACTTTGGGTTTGAATGTGAAATTGAGCTTTGGCTTTGGGTATTAAATAGGGGCAACTAGAAAAATGTCTAGATTTAACCTATCTTAAATGAAAAATGTCTAAATTAGTTTTAAATTGTAAAAATGTTTAAACTATTTTTTATCCTACGTTATATAAAAGTGTTTGGGACAGAAATACCCCTGATATAGATATTTAAAGGATTTACCTACAAATATGACTAAATAAACGGAGGCTAATAAATATGACATATTTAAAGGATTTACCTACAAATATGGCTAAAGAAAAGGAGGCTAATAAATAAGAGTGAATTAAGGGCAAATTTTTTTTAGATAAATAAAGACAAATAAATATAAATAAAGACAAATAAATATATCTAATGATTCAAATATACTGTTTGAACAAAATAACGATGGCTTGAATAAAGAAAACCAAAAAAAAATACAGGAAAACAACCCAGAAAGATGAAGAAAGAAATAGAATAGATTAATGAAGATAATTGGGTATATACCAATTTGAGTAACACAAAAAAAAAATAGCTTCAAACATGTGCATATAAACTTATCTACATATATCCAATAAGATATTGAAATTACAGGGCTAGATAATTGATGGTAATTCACACGTATAAAAAAAAACTCCAATTAATACACCACCAAACCCACTGGAATGTAGCACGACTTCCACCAAAATTCTGCTAAAAAATTAAAAAAATAATTAAAAAGTGTATTTGTGCACCTTAAATGAACTTTATCTCTCATTCCACCGAAATCTTGTGCAGTGTATATCCTTGAGAATAATGTGGATATTAGTATATACAGTATATAGAACACGACGAACCAAAGGTAAAAATGGTATATAGCTGGGTTTTTTTGCAATTAGGTTGGCTGCAAACCTAGAAATGAGAGCATATGACATTTTTGGGGACCCTCGAATACGATCAACGACCTTCTCTCTCTCCCTCTATGCTTTGTTGTAACTAATATTAACTTCATGGTTCTTCCGAGCATATACCATCACATCTTTGGGGATACAATGGAACATATTGTTCCTTTTCATAATAAGCTCAGCTTACTAACTTACCATGGTTGAGGTCGCTTGGCGGTGATCATTACACACAATGTCGATGCAGCAGAGTGTTCATCCACGAATTTCCTAACAACCCACAGTTCGCCTGTTCTCAACACTGAAGCACGAAGGTGCCATTTGCATATGTCGTCAATACATCGACAGTGAATTGTACCTTTCTTGATTTTACAGTTTTGAACTGGAAACTTCGTTTTATCGCAAGAGTATATACAACTTTTTCTTGAGATCATACTTACACAAACAAATAAGGTCCTCTGAAATTCGACCTCCTTGTGTTATATCAACTATACTTTCGGGGGCAACGAAGGTGAGCTGTTTGACTTGATTATTCAGTCCCTCCACTGATGTTGTGCTTTCAACATCCATGACTAACCACAGTTGGGGTGCATACCCTCCAATGTTCCTGTAAGCATCCATGTTGCATCTCTATCCTCTAAGATGGTAATGATCAACACCTTTTTATCTCCATTCCTAACGAGTGGAAGACGTGAAATCCTTTTGGACCCATCAAGTTCAATCTGTATTGCAATGGATTGAGAAATTTCTGAAATAGTGGAAACATGGCCAATTACAACTGACATAGACTTGTAGCTCCTGTAGCCATCTTCTTCATCCCAAACACCATCAAACAATATGGGTATGTTGTGAGAATCCATTGACAATCGAACAAGTAACTGTGAAAAATCCAGAGAATAAACCAACTCTTCGAGCGTAAACGGTCGGAAATCAACAATAGGAGATGAATACTTTTGTACAATCATCCACAAAAAAATCGACGAACGTGAACTGCCACAAATTGTGAAATCCGAATAATAAGAAATATCGAATAACAATGAATGACGGTTGGAGTAGATTTTATTTGACTGTAAGTATAATTATATACTATGGGCAAAATGAGAATTTAATTTTTATCACACTCCTTCCCTAAAAGTAGGTAGACAAAATTGAAATATAAAATATTTTTAGACATTTTTCAATACAAGCTATTTAATTTAGACGCTACTCACAATTTTCCAATTAAATATTGGTTGGTGGTGGGCTTATGTTATAAAGTTAAGTAAAAAGTTCGGTTTGGTTCGATTTTTTTGGGTTTCTTAAGAAATAAACCGTAAGTTGAATAAAAAAATTTGATTTTTTAAAAGGTTAAACAAAAAAAACTAAAAAATTCATAAAAACCGAACCAAACCACTCAGTTTGGATCGATTCGGCTCGGTTTTTGCATACCCCTAATTTCAACTCTCTTTTCTTCTTTTTTTTTTTTTTTGCCTACTATTAATTTTGTTCACCTCTTTCTTTCTATTTGTCAATTTTCTTTTCTTTTTTTAACATATTTTTTCCTTTTTTTTGCTCTTCCCATATGTTTTTTCTAATTTTTAATCATTTTTTTCTAAAAATGAAAATGGCTAATTAATGTGATATAATATTGTTCACACGAGATTTCAACCAGCGAATGAAAATGAGACACGTGTAAATGAACTTGTGTTGTATTGGTTTCAGTATTTTGTGAGTACAATCTCTAATACTTGATCCTCTGATTCTCTCTCCTGTTTGTATGTTTCATTCGAGGGCTACAAAAGCTTGTTCTCGAGATTGAAGCTGCAATGGGTTTTTCTGATTCGAAGCAACATTCTTGATCTTTGACGTCGTGTTCTTCGTTCAGATTGAAGCTGCAATGGGTTCTTCAGATTCGAAGCAACGTTCTTGATCTTTGACGTCGTGTTCTTCGTTCAGAAAGTCTTTGATCTTTAAGAATGCAAAGAGTCTTCTGGTTTGTGAATTCTCTCTGGAGCCTCAAGTTTCTGAACCTCGAAAATGAAGGAGGGAGGTCTCTATTTATAGAGTTCCTCTGGGCCTCCAGATGGGCTTGGGCCCGTTGGATTGGGCCTGCTCTTTGTTGGGCCAACTTCTTTAGGTTGGGTCAACCATTTTGGGTTGGGCCAACCTTTTTGGACTTGGCTAATTTGGGCCTTCTATCCTGGACCGGACCTGATTGATTTTGGACCTACGTCTCTGGATCGGGTTGGACTTTTGCTAATTGGGCCTATAATTTAGACTATTGTCTACCAAACCCAATTGTATAATCACCAATTTAATTTAGGGATGCTTGCATATTTAATTAATCACTAATTAAATAATTTTGCCATCAATAACGAGTGATGACGTGACAATTTTGGATTCGCCGAAATTTCTATTTCAACAAATGCCCCTTTTCGAAATTTATGCATAATTATGTGTGTGTGAATTTCGAAAAAGTTATTTTGGAATCAAAACATAAGATTTACTCTAATTTGGATGAGGTTTGCTCATACTTTGAATTCCGCTTGATATGTCAATTTAATCAAATATGAAATTTGGTTCATAACTTGATTGATTTTTTTTCTTTGACACGTTTTTTTTTCTCTTTATGCCAATATATCAAAATATGAATTTGAGTCAATATTTTGATTTTCTTTATTTAGCATAAAATTTGATTTGAATTTAGTAGATTTTCTGCTCTACTTTAATTCAAAACAAATATGGGATATGGTCAAAAAAAATTCTAAAAAAAAAAAAATTTCTACACAATTATAATTTGGAATTGGAATAGAAATTAAATTTGAATTTCAATCTAATTTTGATTTAAAATAAAATTTGATTATCCCAAATTCTGGTTTAAGGAAAATTTCTATCTTATACCCAACTTTTTTTTTAATTTGGGATAAATTTTAGATTATGCCCAAATTTTTATTTGAGATAAAATTGAAATTCTATCACAATTTTGATTTGGATAGAACTAATTTCATCAACTTTGATTTGGGATAAAATCTTTGCCCAAATTTTGATTTGGGATCAAATTAAAATTCTACACTTAAACTTGATAGAATTAACTTTATCAAATTTTGATTTGGGATAAATTTTGGATTATGCCCAAATTTTGATTTGAGATAAAATTGAAATTCTATCATTATTTTGATTTGGATAGAACTAATTTCATCAACTTTGATTTGGGATAAAATCTATGCCCAAATTTTGATTTGAAATAAATTTTAGATTATGCCAAAATTTTATTTAGCAAGATAAAATTAAAATTCTACCATGATTTTGACTTTGATAGAATTAATTTTATCTAATTTTGATTTGGTATAAAATCTAGATTATGCTGAGATAAAATTAGAATTTTACCAAATTTAAATTTTGGATTTGGGAATAGAATTTTAATCTTGCTTGCAGACGATTTTCGATTCAAGATAAGATATGCCAATTCTGATTTGAATGAAATCCTATTCCAATTCCAATTCCTATTTGAATTCCAACTTGGATTTTGGAATGTGACATTTATCTTTTCCTCAACTAGTAGGTGAGTCTTCCATCAATTCACCCAACAGAGAGAACTGGAGACAAGCTTGGACTGAGGCAAGTCCCAAACCTTGATTTTTTTTTCTTTCTTTTTTTTTTTGAATCATCTATGTACTTACTTTTTCCTTCTTTTATTTTTTTTATTTAGAGCTTAATACTTGCAAGTCTTGCAACATGTCCCTCCTAAAACAAAAGGCTTCATCCATTGGAAGGCAAATAGGTAAGTAATTTTTTTTTTTCTATGTAAAGATAATACTTGTTCTCTGGTTTCTTTACTTATTCTTTCACTTTCCTTAGGAGGAAATCTTTTTTCAACAATTTCCCTACCCTTGAAGAATACAACATTATCCAAAAAGCAAGGAATTAAGGTAACTCATTTTTTTCTTTCTCTTTTTTTTTTAACTTTTTTTTTAAGCGGAGATGACAAGAGCCCCTACATTCACGACCCTTCAATGATGGATCGAAAGTGGCAACCTGACGGCTTTGATGACGATGAATTGGAGGTGACAAAGGCTCCTAGCTTCGGCTATGGACAGTTCACCTTCACAACGACGGCTTCAACGACGATGGATTGAAGGTGACGAAGGCTCCTGGCTTCGGCTATAGACAGTTCACCTTCACAACGACAGCTTCAACGGCGATGGATTGGAGGTGACGAAGGCTCCTAGCTTCGGCTACGGACAGTTCACCTTCACAACGACAGGTTCAACGACGATGGATTGGAGGTGACGAAGGCTCCTAGCTTCGGCTATGGACAGTTCACCTTCACAACGACAGCTTCAACGGCGATGGATTGAAGGTGACGAAGGCTCCTGGCTTCGGCTATGAACAGTCACCTTCACAACGACGGCTTTGACGACAATGGATTGGAGGTGACGAAGGCTCCTAGCTTTGGCTACGGACAGTTCACCTTCACAACGACAGGTTCAACGACGATGGATTGGAGATGACGAAGGCTCCTCTGGTGCTTCTGGATGTGCTAAATCTTCAGAAACCATGGTTCGTCTTCTCTATTTCCTGACCAACATCCGTTTACATATATTAACCTCTCTCTTTTTATTTGTAGGAATATTCGGGAGGTCAGTCACCGACGAGCCGCCACATTATTGATACTCTCCCTATGCAGATTGGGTCATTCAAACAATGGATCGCCAAGTGATGACTCGATCCTCACCGTTGTCGATGACACAACCTCAACAAGGACAAGAAGGGGTGCAAGTTGCTGCTCCAGAAGCTTCCGTCTTCAACGCGGACAACATGATTTCAGAGTTTTCAAGTATACAACGTCAGGCTGCGCAAACTATGTGGGAGGCTGCCAAAAATAAACTTGCTCGCTCTCCTTTTGAAAAAGTTGCCTCTCTAAAGTCGGAAATGACCAAGATATTTCGAACTATCTCGAACGTCGATGCGACCAACTTGCCCCCTCTTCAACAATTTATAGGTGATTACTTTCGCCACGTGGGAAAATATAGTGAGTTGAATCAATCACACTCTTCTAAGTTAACTTTAACTCAGAGGGATCACAATTTGGCTGAACTTCGGAGCAGGATCGATGACATCTCGACCACGAATAACATCTCTCTTGAAAAGAATAATACGCTCCAACAGCAGTCCCAACAAACCCTTCGTGAGCTTGAAAGGCTTAAGGTCCAACTTAGGGATTTAGAGGCTAAACACGAGAGAACCCAACTGCTCATTGCGAAAGAAGAGGAATCTTTAGCTCAACGACAACTAGAAATCACCAAGATACGAGAGGAAATGAGCGTGACCGAAAACACCTCTGTTGCGAGTGATCAAGATGTTGAGAGTCTCACAGCGCTTCGCGAATACTTGGAAGGTGCCCGTCAAGAACTACGAGATTACAAGTGGACGATCTAGCTTTTTTTTGTAGACATCCAATTTGCCTAATGGGCTCATTTGTAATTCTTCTTGCTCATGAATAATAAATTCTTTAAATTTGATTCACAACTTGGATTTTTTTTTTTCTTTGACTGAACTTAAAGTTTTTTTTTTTAACTTTCTTTAAGCTGCCTATGTACCCTTTTAAATGAAGGGATCAAGTCATACAACGTAGTTCATAAGCATCGTGTAGTTTATACTCTTACGATTAGGAGTGCTTACAATATTTTAAGCATAAAATTTCTTGAGGAACTTTCCGTTGATGGGGCCGATCCTCAAACCATCTTTGTCAACGATCCTATATGCTCCGTTGGTATAGACTTCTTTAATGACATAGGGTCCATCCCATTTTGGTGTGAATTTATTTCCCATGTGTCGTGTCGTGATGATGGGTCTTCGAACAACGAGCACTAGATCACCGACTTGAAATGAGCGAGGCTTGACATTTTTATCGAAGGCCTTGGTCATTCGGGCTTGGTAACATTCCAGTGTTTGTTGAGCATCAAGTCTTCTTTCATCAAGCGCTTCCAACTCCTGAAGGCGAAGCTTCACATTTTCCTCTGTAGTCAACCCTTCTTGTATGGCCATCCTTAATGACGGAACCTCTCTTTCCAGAGGGAGTACAACCTCCACCCCATAGACAAGGGAATATGGCGTAACCCCAGTGGGAGTGCGATGCGTAGTCCGATAAGCCCATAGTGCTTCACCAATCCTTTCCTGCCAGTCTCTTTTTGTCTTAGAGACTACCTTCTTTAGTAGGTTGCACAAGGTTTTATTGAATGCCTCTGCCAGACCGTTTGCTGCAGCGTTATACATAGATGACTTATATTGCTTGAACCTGAATTTCTCACAGAGTTTATCCATTAGGCTGTTGGAGAATTGTCTCCCATTATCTGTCACGATATGATGTGGAATACCGTAGCGGTAGATGATATGTGTTCGAATGAAGTCTACAACATTTTCCTTCTTAGTTTCTCTTAGTACAACCGCTTCGACCCACCTTGAAAAGTAATCTGTCGCCGCGAGAATATAAGAATGACCTGCCGATGACTTTGGCGTTATCGGACCAACAAGATCAAGTCCCCACGCTTCAAAAGGCCATGAAGCGACGGTCGGATCTGAGAGGTTCTCGGCGGTGATGGATGAAGTTTGCATGGAATTGGCAAGCTTCGCATTTCTTTGCATATTCCATCGAGTCATAGATCATCGTGAGGCGATGTAGCCCATTCTTTTCAATCGAACTGAGCTTGGACTGATCGTGAGCCCCACAAACACCAATGCACCTCCTCTAATGCCTTAATCGACTCTTCTTTTCCAAGGCAACGAAGGAAGAGTCCCTCATAAGAACGACGATAGAGAGTCTCTTTATAGTATATGACCTAGAGGCCCTTCTCCGTACATCAGCTTTGCGCCGAGGATCAGTGGGGAGCTTCCCATGTTGAAGGTACTCTATAATGGGTTGTCGCCAGTCTTCCTCTTCAATGGCATAGACCGAGATCATGTTTATTTCCTCGCATTCATCATTAGCTGGTGGCACGACCCACCTTTGACAAAGTGATATGTTTATTGCCACATCGTCTAAGGTCGTTAGAGCAGTGGCCAAATTTGCTAGTGCATCTGCCTTCTTATTTTCTGATCTTGGCACGTGTTCCAGCGTGACGCTGTCAAACTTTTCCAGCAGCTGTCTTGCATAGCCAAAATAAGGTTTCAAGTCTTCGTGCTTCACATCATACTCAAGCATGAGTTGACTAATGATCAACTTTGAATCGCCATAAATTTCTAAGTACATTATGCCAATCTCAATGGCCATTTGGAGACCAATAATTAGGGCCTGATATTCAGCTACATTGTTTGAGCACAACTCACTAAGTGTAAAGCTGTAAGGGAGCATGTGTTTCTCAGGCGAGATGAAGATAATGCCTGCCCCCGCACCGCTCCTTCGTGTCGCGCCATCAAAGTACATGATCCAAGGCTCTGCAATTTCAATATAGAAGACTTCTTCATCTGGCAGGTCTTCACATAACTTCCAGTCTGACGGAATTGGGTGACTTGCCAAGAAATCTGCTAACGCATGTCCTTTAACTGCCCTTTGAGGTACGTAGACGATGTCATATTGCTGGAGCAAGATCGCCCATTTAGCTAATCGCCCAGAGACAATCGGTCTCGACAAGATGTACTTTATAGAATCAGCCTTTGCTATCAAGTGTACTGTGAAAGCTTGCATGTAGTGCCTCAACTTATCAATAGCGAAGAAGAGAGCCAAACACATCTTTTCTATCGGGGAATAATTTGTCTCTGCCCCATTCAAAGTCCTTGTCTCTGCCCCATTCAAAGTCCTACTCAAGTAATAAAGGGCTCGTTCTTTACCCTTCTCCCCTTCTTGCGCCAACAGTGCTCCTAGTGACCTTTCTTGCGCGGAAATATAGAGGACGAGTGGTTTTCCTGAAATAGGGGCACCTAAGACTGGAGGATTAAGCAAGTACCTTTTGATGCTGTCAAAAGCGTTCTGACATGCTTCATCTCATTCAAAGTTTTCCCCTTTCTTCATTAACCTTTGAAAAGGTTGACATCGACCAGCTAAGTTGGAAATAAACCTCCGAATATAGGCTAAACGACCTTGAAGGCTTCTCAACTCGTGTAGATTTCTTGGCCTTGGCATCTTTTGAATAGCATTAATCTTAGACTGGTCTATTTCAATCCCTCGGTGCCTTACAACGAACCCTAGGAACTTTCCTGAAGTGACGCCAAACGCGCACTTGAGAGGGTTCATCTTCAGCTGATACTTTCTTAACCGATCGAAGACCACTTTCAAATCTTCCAAATGGTTTTGCCTCTTCTTGGACTTAACCACCAGGTCGTCGACATAACATTCAACATGCTTATGTAGCATGTCGTCAAAAATCTTCTGCATGGCACGCTGATAGGTGGCACCGGCATTCTTCAACCCAAATGGCATCACCTTGTAACAGTATATCCCTTTAGGAGTTCGAAAGGCTGTCATCTCTTCATCAGCCAAAGCCATTCGAATCTGGTTATAACCCGATGATCCATCCATGAAGGACAGTGTTTCATGGCCGGTAGTGGCATCGACCATTATCTCAGTGATGGGTAATGGGAAGTCGTCCTTTGGGCATGCGCTATTCAGGTCACGAAAGTCGACGCAAACGCCGGTCGCCTCGCTCTTTCTTCTTCCGCGAGGAACAATGTTGGCTATCCAAGTTGGATATTTCACCTCACGTATGAATCCTGCTTCGATCAATTTATTGACCTCTATCTCAATTTGAGGGATAAGCTCTGGTCGAAAACGGCGTTGCGCTTGCTTGACTGGGTGATACTCCTCTTTGATGGAAAGATGGTGGACAGCTACTTTTGGATCGAGTCCTGGCATCTCTTTATAGGACCACGCAAAAACATCTCTATATGACGTGAGCAGACTCATATATTCGCCTTCCTCCTCGCAAGTGAGGGATGCGCTTAAGAAGGTCGGGCATGGCTCCTCTGGTGTACCGAGGTTCGCCTCTTTAAGCTCATCCACTGTTGATTGGCTACCATCTTCAAGCGAAGATGGCGCCTCTTCTGCATCTTCATCGGACAATTCAGCTTTAGTTTCTTCTTCAACTGTAATATGGTAGCAAGAGGTCTCGCACTCCTCCTTTTCTGAATCCTCCCTTGGGGGATTGGTTATGACGACATCACGCCGCTTTACCTTCAATGAACCTTCTGTATTTATCGTAACGAATGTTTTCCTCTTCATCCGAGAAGGAACAGTACTGTGAACTTCTCCGTCCATTTTTATTTTTACAAAGGAGTCATCCTTCGAGGTTCTCACTGGGCAATCATGGTGAATCCTATCAAAAACTGATGCGGAGGGCCCATCTTTTTTTGAAGTGGTTACACTTAGCCTTTGAAAAGTCGGGCGCGCGTCACATCCGAGGTCGAAGGTACATTTTTCTTTCTCCTTCGCAGCGCACTCTAACCTTTGTAATGCCGATGGTCGTATTTATAGCCGGGAGGATGTCATACCTTCTCTTTCACCAAAGAAGCACACCTAGCCTCGACGGACGGAAGGTCGAATGCAGTCAGTGTAAAGGCTGTAAAACGCTTTCCTTCGCTTTCAAGGGCATCCTTATCCTCATGAGGGCTGAGGTTCGAGTGGAACCCGAGAAATGGGAGGTGATCGCTCTTCTTCTACTTGAATGGTGCCCAATCGTTGAGGGTCAAGGTCGTGCCACCAACGCCCAACGCGCTAAAAACAGTAAGTCCTTCGAGTGATGTTTTCCTTTTCATCCGAATTGTCTATCTCTTCCACCGTTATGTGGTTTGAGTCCGCTGCTACCTTTGCCTTCCCTTTTCTTATTATGCGGATCGGCTCGGAGACTTATATCCCAAATTTCCTTGATGTCGATATGGTATAACCTTCTTTCGTGCTTCTTTTGTGTTAAAGAGAGTTCAGTCTCTCGTCAAGATCCTTAGACTTTTGAACTCAGTGTGAGTTGTGAAGTCGTATCCTGCCTTTGATAGGAGTTTATATGCCTTAGGGTCAAACCCATCTTTCGTTCGACTCTTAGGCAAATTTGCTTCCAATCGGTCATCTTCAAGTTTCTTGACCTCTTGCTTTGTTATCTTCGTGAGCGACATCGTGAAGCTTCCTTTCAAAACTTCGATTTCACCCACAGTCAGGCTTTCTGTGCACTCTGCAAATGGTGACTCGCCCTTCTTCCGTCGAGACAAAGGAACGTAACGCAAAACAGGGGAGGTCGCGTTTCCTTCATCTTTTGAAATTTTAGACTTTGAGAAATTCGTAGAGACTTCAACGTTTCTCGGAGCAGGCCCGTTTGTACATTTGATAGTTTCTTCTTTCACGTCAATCTGCGGTACCTCCTTAGGCTGACTGTCTCCTTTTATTAAAGGGATCTTTGTTGGTACAGTCTCCCCTATACCGTCAACCTTCATGTAAAATTTTGCGTCAGCAAAATGGGATTCAGCTTCTGAAAATGGCTTGGTATTTGTCTCTACTTTCTTGACGCCATCTTGGTAAAACTTGAAGCACTGGTGCAACGTAGAAGTTACAACTCCATTTCCGTGAATCGAAGGACGACCTAGTAGCAACTTATAGGTAGTCTTAGAGTCTATGACGTGGAACAGAGTGTCGGCCTTGAGGTCCCCAATGATAAGCTCTAAACGTATCATGCCAATAGCTCGCTGGCCTCCTTGGTTGAAGCCTTGGATCACAAGTTTGTTGTTTGATAACTCTTCTACCAGGATGCCCAATTGCTTCATGGTTGACTTGGGCATTATGTTAACAGTTGATCCATCGTCGATAAGGATCCGACCGACTCTCTGCTCTCGAATGTACCCTGAGACGAACAAAGGTCTATTATGGGGCTTTGAACCCAGCAACAGGTCCTCATCCGTAAAACTTATGGACATGCAACATGACGTGCACGTGCGAGTCATAGAGCTTGGGGCACTTGCATTGTCAGAGTCTATCAATGCCTCGACAAGAGCACTCTTGGCTGCTTGGGGGAGTGACAACAAGTCCTCTATACTGAATGAGGTTGAGTTTTCTAACTCATTGTCGCCTCGCATTTGAGCATGAAGGATCTTCACGTGACCTGTAACGTGACACGCAACTACCTCAAACGCCTCCTCGACCTTTACTTAGGAAATTCTTTGGGAAGAATTCCTCCAAAGTTACCATTGTGGTAGGCGAAAGAGGTTTTCGCTCTTCTCTTATGGCGTAAATGAGCTTCTTCTTCGTGATCTGTTTTCTTTTCTTCTTTTATGCGACTTACTTTTTCTCTTATGGTGTCGAATAGTCGCGATTCCTACATGCGTAACTTTGTTGTCGCTTCTTGCGACGAGTCACGACTGTCCAACCTTCGTTTTCATCTTCGGTCCGCTTATTCTTTTCTTGAACGTACTATTTTTGGATGCCTCCCTCTTGAGGATTCTTACTCGAGGGTTCATCATTCAACCACACAACGATAGGTTCAAAGGATCCGAACTGAACTAGGCTTCATCTTCTATCATGAGGCAGTCTTGTTGGTTTTTGAATTCTTGGATGAATCGTTACAGTCGCATGATTCGCTTGAGCCACTTCGTCTAGATCTAGCTCAATCTTTCTTTCGCGTGCCAGCCTTAGGATCAACTCCTTTAGTACAAAGCACTTCTCCACCGAATGGCTGACTACTCGGTGATATTTGCAGTAGTTAGGATCGCTCACTTTGCCTAACTCTTCCGGTCGTTTGCATTCCGGCAGTTGTATGAGTTGTTTTTCCAGCAATTGCTCCAACATATCTGGAATGTCATAATCAGGAAAAGGGTAGGTCTTTTCCTGTCTTTCTTTCAAGGTCAGACGACGCCTCGCGCCATCATCTTGACGCTTTTCGACTTTCTTCTCTTTTTCCTTAGACGTAAATTTCAACGGGGTCGTATTAACGACCATAGATTCCTTAGCAGTAGCACCTTTCGAAGTCTTCTCGGTGTTCTTCACTTCTTTCTTTTCCTTTTTCACATCTGGGACTAACAAGTCTTTGTTTCCCCTAGCAGCAATGCTTAACTCCATATCATGAGCTCGAGTTGCTAACTCTTCGAAACTACGGGGTTTTATGCCTTGTAAGATGTAGAGCAAACCCCAATGCATGCCTTGGGTACACATTTCTATAGCGGACAGTTCGGTGAGTCGATCTTTGCAGTCTAGACTCAGAGCTCTCCAACGATTGATACAATCGACGACAGACTCACCCTTTCGCTGCTTCGTGCTCGTGAGCTCCATCATACTGACAGTTCTCCTCGTACTATAGAAGCGATTGAGGAACTCTCTTTCAAACTGTTCCCAGTTGTCGATCGTCTCAGGTTCCAAATCGGTATACCAATCAAAGGCATTTCCTTTCAGCAAAGTGACGAACCGCTTGACTGTAAGGTCGTCGCGAGTCCCAAATTGCTTCGCATGTTTCCACAAAGTGAGCGATATGCTGCTTCGGGTTACCTTTCCCATCGAACTGTTGGAATTTGGGAGGTTGGTATCCGACTGGCATCCTCAAATTGTCTATTTTCTTAGTGTACGGCTTAGAGTACATGAAAGAACTTTGGGTGGGTCCACCGTACTGAGCTCTGATGGAGCTCATGATCATGTCCTGTAGCTGTTGGACGGACAGAGAAGCTACCGAGGCCGAGTTTGGTGGTTGCTCTTCTTGAACAACAGCCTTCCCTTTGTCACTCTTCTTTGCAACAGGGGTTTGACTTGACTCAGCAGTCTCGCAATTCTGCATTTGATTCTTCAAGTAGGCAATCTCTAAATCCCTTTCTTCGACTGCCTTCATCAAGAGACTAATCTTTCTCTCCATCTCTGCCATCCTTTCGTCGGATTCCACATCGGCCATCATCACAGACATCACATCTTGATTCGATGCATCATTTGATTGACCGATAGCAGGGGTAAACTGGTCAAACAGCGGGTTATCTTTGACGACCACTCTATCCTTGGAGGATCCTTCGATCAACTTGACGATCTTATTTGCAATCGCATCAGGGGTTCGGTCCTCCTTTATCTCAACCCCGAGAACGATCACGTGTTACGACCTCTCAGATAGGTGTTGCTTGCGCGCAGAGCGATGAGTTGATGCAACCTTCTTTGATTCCATTGTTTTTTCTTCAGTAAGAGAAAGAGATGAGAGGTAGATATTGTCCCACCAAAGCGTGCAATTTGTTCACACGAGATTTCAACCAAATAATGAAAATGAGACACGTGTAAATGAACTTGTGTTGTATTGGTTTCGTGATTTTGTGAGTACAATCTCTAATACTTGATCATCTGATTCTCTCTCCTGTTTGTATGTTTCATTCGAGGGCTACAAAAGCTTGTTCTCGAGATTGAAGCTGCAATGCGTTCTTCTGATTCGAAGCAACGTTCTTGATCTTTGACGTCGTGTTCTTCGTTCAGATTGAAGCTGCAATGGGTTCTTCAGATTCGAAGCAACGTTCTTGATCTTTGACGTCGTGTTTCTTCGTTCGTAAAGTCTTTGATCTTTAAGAATGCAAAGAGTCTTCTGTTTTGTGAATTCTCTCCGAGCCTCAAGTTTCAACCTCGAAAATGAAGGAGGGAGGTCTCTATTTATAGAGTTCCTCTGGGCCTCCAGATGGGCTTGGGCCCGTTGGATTGGGCCTGCTCTTTGTTGGGCCAACTTCTTTAGGTTGGGTCTTGGCTTTGGGCCAACCATTTTGGGTTGGGCCAACCTTTTTGGACTTGGCTAATTTGGGCCTTCTATCCTGGACCGGACCCGATTGATTTTGGACCTACGTCTCTGGATCGGGCTGGACTTTTGCTAATTGGGCCTATAATTTAGACTATTGTCTACCAAACCCAATTGTCTAATCACCAATTTAATTTAGGGATGCTTGCATATTTAATTAATCACTAATTAAATAATTTTGCCATCAATGACGAGTGATGACGTGACAATTTTGGATTCGCCGAAATTTCTATTTCAACAAATATAAATATTCATTTTGTATATGTTTAGTGGCCACTTTGAGATACATTACATCTAATTTTTGAAATTTAATATTTTGTAATTGATTATTTAATTAATTATAATTAAAAATTTATATAATTTTATTAACTACATCTATTTCAGATTGATGGCTAAACAAAATTAATAACCTAAAATTTAAGATATATACTATTTATAATAAATTTACTAATGATGAGAATTAAATTAAAATATAATTGCTTAAAATTATTTTAATAAATTGACTTAATAAAAAATAAATTAACAAAGAATAATGGATTTTTAAAAAAAGTAATTCAGGTAAATTTATTGTTGAATTTAATTTTGATTAATTTTAGTCTTTTATAGTTGTATAAAATTGTTGAAATGGCACGAACCAAACAAACATATTATTTTTTTCCATAAGAATCTGATAACATCCCCGTGCACAACAAACACGCAATTATCTTTAATTCTCAGGCATGTTATTCTCATACATCTTTTATTCTCAAGCATCTAGAAAACCTTAATTAAACCAAACGACCCTTGAAGGTTTTTGCAAATGTTACAAAATCTGATAATGCACATCCAACACACAATTATCTTTAATTCTCAGGCATCTTATTCTCAAACATCTTTTATTCTCAGACATCTAGAAAACTTTAAACCAAACAACCCCGGAAGGTTTTTGCAGAGTTACAAAATCACAGCTTCAAACTTTTGAAACTTTATAATGCAATATTTAAATTCAATAATCAAATTATGCGTGTCATAATTATTTTGTTATCATCTTTTCTGTATTTTATAGCATCTTCATGCATCTAACATGTTCTCTATATTTTTGAATTATTTGAATGACTTTAGCATGATAACATCAAAATGACAATTTTTATGCTCAAAAAAGGGGTAAATTAAGTATTAAGTGAAATGTGGAGGAGAACATTCACACTCTTATATAGACTAGTTAGCATTATATAACAAACCAAAGTGAGCTTCATTTACCAGTAATTGTCTTGTACCCCTCGACCAAGAGGTTAGATCTTGACTTAATGATACTTGGGTTCTAACACTCGATCAAAAGATTTAAGGTTCCAATCCTTTAACTGTTGTTGGAGTAAAAAAGAAAGCAATGAACATATTTTTAATGCTTTAAAATAATATTTAATGATACGATTTTAAAACTATTCAGTAAATTATAACAATAAAAACTAAATATAGTTTAGCCAAATTGTTAATTTGTTATGATAATTATTTTTTAATTAAAGTAGATTATTAGTTTTTCTTTTTAAATAAGAAAAATTTTATTGTATTTTAAGGAAAAAAAATAAAACAATAAAATATGTTACAGGAAAGAGTACAAATATAAAAGGACCATTGAGGATAAAATATTAAAATTTAGAAGATTAAAAAACCAAAGGGAAATTGCAAATTTTGACAATTTTTAAATTTGTATTTGGATTATAGAGCCCATTTTTAAATTCTGATTTTTTTAGACCCCTTGTGTTGGATTTTATGTCCTAAAACTCGTAGTTTGTAATTGATAAAACTTTTTCCGTGTTTCTTCTTCCATAAAATTGTTATTGAATTAGTATACCATAATCTTGAATCCAATAAACTAAGGTCCCAAGGCTATTAAATGTAGACTTGAACTTTATGTGATGTGATGACATAAAACATGGATCAAGTTCGAGTATATAGCCTGAAATGGTGTATAGTATAGGGATAAGGTTGGGCGCCTTATTCTGGGGACACTATGAATGCGGCCTACTTTGTAGTTTGTACAAACGATGTGATCCTGAATCGTTCATATAGAGATATGTGAGTGGGGGCATCCTATGCAATGAGTTTGTATAAGACTTGACCACGACTTAGTCACTTTTTCTTTATAACACCGTTTACTGTATAAAACTGGCTAATTCAATTTTGATGACCTAGGTAACTCAATCTCAATCCTGAGCTAACTATGAACTCCTGTTTATTCGGGATTATCCTTAGATCTGTGTTGCGTAAAATTATATTGCAATACTGCAAGTGTACGTGTAAAGCCCCTACTTTGACCCATAGCTGTTCATATAATTGCCAGGTCTTTAATCCATGGCTGTATATTTAATTGTGAGGCCGACTGGTCATCCTGAGTCATTTCATTTCGGGTCCTCATGACACTGCATTTTGACCCATAGGTCTTTATTGCATGTTTGACCATGCACATAACGATCTCAGGATAACCAATGTCCACACTATTCCTTAATTCATTTCGTGGCATACAAAACATGCATAAGGTCCCATCAGTCACATAATCATGGTGTACATCTCACAAATATCATCATCAACATATCATTCATACTTTCTCATGGACAGGGTGATAAATCATACTTTTGTAATAAACATGAAACATTCTCATACACACTACTGTCCTATTTTCACATGAAATAATGGGATCTTTATACATAACATACGAGAATACTTTCACATAAAATAATGATTCATTTTCACATAATACATCGAAATATTTGCACATAAAATATCACGTATTCTCAAAATAATATCTGTGGATTTTCATGTGGAAAATATGAACTATTTCACATAAAATCATGAAAATCATTTTCATTTACTCCCATTTAAAAGTTCGGCACGAGGTCCCTTACCTTAGTTCGGAGCTCCTTACATTCCGTTTTTACTCAAGGTTTCGCTTAGTCGAGCTCGAAGGTCGAATCCCCTAAATCAAGTTCATCAATTCCTTAATTAAATTTCATAATTAGAAGCTTATTTTGAATCCAATCATAGTTAGGTTGAGTTACCACAAACGGACGCTTAAAACGAACTTGGGGAAACGAAACGGAGGCGATTGGCCAGAACGGGGAAGCGGCGGCGTGGTGGTCGAGCACGCGGCGCATGGCGGTCGGCGCATCACGGCGGCGCGTGGTTGCGCCTTTCGGAGTGTGGGAGCCCGATCTGTAAAGCTCGTGGGCCGATCTATTCAGAACCGATCTCTTCTCTCTGAAAACCAATCGAAAACAACCCAAAAAGCTCGAACCAAACCGTGGGCCGGCGACTGTGACTAGCTGCGGCGTCGACGTCCGACGGTTCAGACCCACACGAAAAAGACGACCCAGCAGCTTCAACCTCGTTCTCGGCTCGACGACAAGGTGACTCGAGTGGCTTGGCGTGCCCAGCTCTTCGACGGCAACCAGTAGGCGGCGAAGGGCGCGACCGTGGATGAACAGGATGGCGGCGTGGCTTCGTGCGGCTCGCGAATGGACGACCGATCGGCCGATTCACCAGCGGCGCGCGACGTGAAAAGCTAGCCGGCGCAAGGTCGTGGAGCTTGAATCCTCGCCGGCGGCTGCACAGTGGTTTCTCCCATGGAGGCTGGCGGTGGTGAGGAAGATGGAGAAGTTTTCTTGGGGGTTGTGCAATAATAAGACAAAAAGGAGATAGAAACCCTAGATTCCCCTTTTCAACCAAAATTACCAAAATGCCCTCCTTTTAACTTCTAACTACAAAAATACCCTTAATCATAATTAAATGATCCAATTTAATTTATAAATAGTAACACCCACATGTAATCCCCTAAAATCATCAAAACTGAGAAAATAAAATAAGAAACTCACAGGCTCAATTAATTTAATTTGCATTAAATTAACCCATAATTCAGGAATAAAGGTACTCGGAGTTCGGGGCGCATAATCTTCCTCCTTAAGAACTTTCGCGCCTCGAAAGTTCCTAGTCTCATAATACTTTGGGAAAGCTTGCTCACACCCGCTCTACAGTTACTTAACGAGTCTTTGATCCCTATGCAAAATTAATACTAGTTGCTCCTCGTATCACATCTTAGTGTAAACTTATTACCCAACAGTCTCACAACTTTACTTGAGCTCGCTTCTTTCACTGGGTCTTTCAACTAAGGCCCACATATGTGAGGTCCTTGACTTGGGTTCTAAATTCTTTGGGAAGTTTCAGATTTAAATTCTAAGATAACTCTCTAAATGTTTAGCTCAGATTTTCTCTCTCTAGTTCTTTAATTAACTTCTTCTGCTTTTGTGATTTTAGAAAGGAATTCTTTGCTAAAACTAATGCGTTCTTTGTTGAGTCACAAACTCCTCTCTAAGGTTTGTTTGCACTAGCTACTAGCATTCATCTCAAGACATGACTATATCATTCCGACTTTGACCATCGCTTTCCATAGCTTTAACACCTTTCTAAGAGATGTGACTTCAAGGATAAAGTTAGCAACTTTGTTCGGTCATTCGAGACTATTCACGTTAATGGTTAACCTTTCGCTACTCTCAACGACCTTTTAGTCGACGCTGCGAAGACGATCTATCTGCGTATTTAATTAACTTTGGGGGTTTTCTATTGAAAACAATAGCTCGTTGAAAGTTTCAAGTCACGGTAGGAGTAACTCAAACTTAGGTCTCATTTGGTTGTCGTGGACGCTTTGAGAAGTTTCTCAAACTTTACCAATTTTATTACAAAAGAAAAAATGCTCCAAAATTTTAGTGACAAAAACTAAGCATAACTACAATGATGCCAAAATTTTATCTAACACCTGTTTGATAGAAAGTGCACTTCTACAATCAGACAACTAACCACTCACGCCTCCAACTTCATTTCAAGATTTACTCCGAGTTCGTAACACACACTACTACGAAGGAATGTTGCACAACCCGATGTGAATGGAACACAATTCCTTTAGTTGTAAACAAGAATTCTTTAAAGGCAAGGAAATCTAGCAATCAAAGTTACAATCCTAACTTTAACACAAACTTTAAAAAGAGTTAACAAACCATTCTTGTCTTACCTTGCTTTAGAACCAAATCAAATATAGACTAACACACTAAGTGTTAAGATTTTCATTATAAGTTTTAAGTCATGAATGAAAAAAAAAAAAAAAAAAAAAAAAACTTAATTTAACCCATCTTATACCCCACTATCTTACGTGCAAAGTAGAAATGAACTTTTAATGTTGCATTGACGCACAAGTTCATACCTCTGTGGAGACATCATCAGAGGCTCTCATAGTCCCTCATGTGGCTCAAACTCTATCTTAAGATATCTTAACTCAAGTTCCCGGTTGGCTAAAACTCGCCCTCATATTCATCATAAAGGATACGTATATATATATATATATATATATATATATATTTTTTTTTTTTTTTTTTTTAAACAAGTTATTCAAGAAACAACTCGTACTTTAATTAATCTTTCCTCAGCCTATGGCACAACGCAACAGTCATTCATAACACTCTCCTTAATATAACTCGATCGATAACAACCTCGCTACTAAGCGATCCCGCGAAAAGGGATTTATTCTTTAAAACTCATTCTCCCTTTATCCTTCACTCCTTTAAATATCACGCTCAGTGATCACTCGAATATAAAGCAACTCTCTTAACACCAATAGGGTTGGATACTTTACAATGACACCCACTATCTTTCTTAACTTTTCCGACTCTTTTGTCATGAAACCCTAACGCTCCATCCTTGAATACTTAATACTTTATTTAACATCTCTAGACTTTGAACTTTTCAAGAATTACAATACTCCTTTGCTAAGGTTCTACTCATGAACACAACAGCTTGTTCAAGGTTTCTTGAAAGACTTTCGCCTCAGTGAATGTCTACCCTTCCGTTCCTTTGTCCAAACTATTCTTTTTTTTTTTTTTTGATGATGACGCAAAGTGAGTCTTATCTTGACAAAGATTCCTTTAAGCATTACATCCCGAACTCCTGACCTTTCCTCTCTAATATCACTCACCCGAGGTCACATACTGCGTCTTTTTCTTAGCTTAACAAATTTCCTTATGCTCATCTTTTGAAGTTTACTCGAGCACTTAACTCCTTAGTGACCTTTCGACTACTTCCATATCTCAGGACTTACTCTTCCCTCCTTATGCCTAAAGCCATCCTTCCGAATTGTCATTTCTGTCCTTTCTTAGGCTTGATTTAACTGGAACATCTCCGACAACTTTATTCCCACAAAGATTTACCTTTTTCTTGAGCACTAAGTCTATCAGGCCTATACACGTTAAGGGTATTTAAGTAAAATCGCTACAATCTTCATGATGTTCGTAAGGTGATTTGAAAGTTGTTCCGAAATGTCTAATCCCTGGTTCATGACAGGCGCTAACTTGACTCCAAAATCACTTTAAGTGACACTGTACTATTCGTATTGGTGGAATAGGCCGTTCATTCAAAACGAAGAGGTTTATTCTTAGCAACAACTGTTTTCAAATTCTCATCTCTTATGCACGAGCATAAGGATACACCTTTCTCCTTTACGCCCCCCCCCTAATACTCCTTATGGCGATAAACTACTACTAAACCTTACCTGGAAGGTTATGTACCTGTGACTTGAGTTCTTTTACTTTATTGGAGCATTCTGTAAGGAGTATTAGAAATTACTGTTACTCTCTACTTTTAATTCCATACTTCAGTCTGTCTCTTGTGTTAGGGGTAACTTTAAAGATTAAACTTTCCTTATCTAATACTAACGCATTGATCCTCGTGCTTACGCTCCTTAAACTTGGCTTTGTTCTTTTAGTAAGATTAAGGACTTTCTCAACTCTCTGTACTAGTTGCTCATAAGGTCAAATTCACTAAAACCTTTCTTAAGGGCCCATCACTGCAAGCTTTACCAAGGAACCTTACAGCCCATGTTTCCAATGGTCGCCGACCACCGCCTTACACTTTACTAATTGAAAGAAGTTCCTCAACGTGATCAAGATATATGGCGAAGATGAGGTTAAAAGCACTTTCATCTATTAACCGAATCCTCTCTCCCTAACCCTTTGATTGGGGAAGAGGGAACTTTACTACATAAGAGTTCAAGGGTAACACTTCATGTTATCTCTTTCAAGTTGTACACGTACATCTAGTCCAACAGGTAGAAATTAGTGGCAAGGTTCCTTATACACATTCCACAAGCGTGAACACACCAGTGATCATATGAATGTCTAATCGTGCACCAGTTTCTGGAGTCCCGACAATCAATTCTTTGGTGTTCTCAAACTACAACCCTAATTCATTACTTTTCTTCTTTATACTTGTCTTTATTACGCTTGTTTAGCTTAAGGTATCGCTTTTGACACTTCGTATCATGCCTATCTCAGTAGTATCACATTAATTGTGTATATCCCTGTGGCTTTCCTCTCAGAGCAATGGTCTAAATAAAAGCGAAGTGTTTCAAATATTTCGAAAGAATTACTTTTCATCTCAACAATAACAGTCTATTTTTTCCTTTACAACTCGAGCCCATCTTCAAAACACCCTTGCTCTCTTTACTTTTCAATTCCTTAAATATTATAGTGATGCAATCACTTGAAGGTGAAGGGACTTTATTCAGAACCAACAAAGTCGAAAAACTCCAAAGTGGTACGTTTCCTAAATCTCATACCTTTCTATTCAATTGATCTAGCATGAATGAATGAGACCGCTAATCTCTTACCGAACACCTTCAAACTTTGAACTTCTCATGAGTAGTCTTAACTTTTATTAATGAAAACTATACTCAAGTACTCTAGTTGCTTAGCAACCCTTAACGCTCTAGTCTTTTAAGTCTTACTTTTACTCCTCGGTCAAAGCGGACCTTTTAATAATTCTCGACACGTGTTTTATGGCTATAAAACTTCATTTTTAGCGTGAACATTCGTGAATTAAAACATTTTCCTTGCTATCATCAATAGTAGGGATCACATGTGTTCTCTTTCCTTTCTAGTAAGATCACGCCAACTCTATGACATATACGCGTATAGATTCACACATAAGCATTTCATTTATGCATTTCCTTTTCCTAGACATATAATTTAACTCATACATTCTCATTCTTTCTTAGTTTAGAAATTCATCAAACTTGACTTTTATATAAAAGTATCTTTACATAGAATACTAAATTTTCTTTTCATGAACAATAAAACTTTTAATTCGAAGGCATACCTGGCGGTGACTGGAACGCGTTGTTCAACCATGGGAACTACTCTGTGCTTACTCTGTAAGCAAGTCTACAGAACCCTTAAACCTAGGGCTCTGATACCAACTGTAAAGCCCCTACTTTTCTATGACCAAATCCCTAAGGACATTACTACACATGCATGCATTTATAGGCCGAGAAATAAAAGAACTTAAAAGAAATTTCCATTTATTGTAAACAGTTCCAGGGATCCCAAAACAAACAAAACCTTCAAATCATTTGAAAACATCAAATCAACTTGGCCTATTAAAACTGTAAATAAGTTCAACTTCAATTAAAAACATAGAGACAAAAATAGTTCAAATTAAGAATATGCGGAAATCATGCCGGTTCCCATGGTCCTAATAACGCTCTCCCGTCCACACGCCCGCACGCCCTTCCCTTTACCTCAAAACATTTTTAAAGAAAGGGTGAGTATTGCATAAACAATACCTAGTAAGTAACCTCGCTCTACAGAGGTTTGGGATATGCATACACATACAATCATGATCTCTAAACTCATTCATAACATACATAGATGGGAATTAAAACTTTCTAGAGTTGCCAGGTCTTTAATCCATGGCTGCATATTTAAATGTCAGGCCTTTAATCCATGATCGCTTATTCAGGTTGCCAGGTCTTTAATCCATGGCTGCTCATTCAATTGCCGTGTCTTTAATCCATGGTCGTTCATAAAATTGCCGTGTCTTTAATCCATGGTCGTTTCATATAATTGCCAGGTCTTTAATCCATGGTTGTTCATATAATTGCCAGGTCTTTAATCCATGGTCGCTCATAAAATTGTCGTGTCTTTAATCCATGGTCGTTCATATAATTGCCGTGTCTTTAATCCATGGTCAGATATTTAATTGTGAGGCCGATCGTCATCCTGAGTCATTTCATTTCGGGTCCTCACAGACCCTCAGACTTTGACCCATAGGTCTTTATTGCATGTTTGACCATGCACATAACGATCTCGTGATAACCAATGTCCACACTATTCCTTAATTCATTTCGTGGCATACAAAACATGCATAAGGTCCCATCACCACATAATCATGGTGTACATCTCACAAATATCATCATCAACATATCATTCATACTTTCTCATGGACAGGGTGATAAATCATACTTTTGTAATAAACATGAAACATTCTCATACACACTACTGTCCTATTTTCACATGAAATAATGGGATCTTTATACATAACATACGAGAATACTTTCACATAAAATAATGATTCATTTTCACATAATACATCGAAATATTTACACATAAAATATCACGTATTCTCAAAATAATATCTGTGGATTTTCATGTGGAAAATATGAACTATTTCACATAAAATCATGAAAATCATTTTCATTTACTCCCATTTAAAAGTTCGGCACGAGGTCCCTTACCTTAGTTCGGAGCTCCTTACATTTCGTTTTTACTCAAGGTTTCGCTTAGTCGAGCTCGAAGGTCGAATCCCCTAAATCAAGTTCATCAATTCCTTAATTAAATTTCATAATTAGAAGCTTATTTTGAATCCAATCATAGTTAGGTTGAGTTACCACAAACGGACGCTTAAAACGAACTTGGGGAAACGAAACGGAGGCGATTGGCCAGAACGGGGAAGCGGCGGCGTGGTCGAGCACGCGGCGCGTGGTCGAGCACGGCGCGCGCGTGGCGAGCACACGCGCGCGTGGTCGAGCACGCGCGCGCGTGGTTGCGCGCTTTTCGAGTGTGGGAGCCCGATCCAGAAAGCTCGTGGGCCGATCTATTCGTAACCGATCTCTTGTCTCTCGAAAACCAATCGAAAACAACCCAAAAGCTCGAACCAAACCGTGGGCGGCGCGATCGTGACTAGTCATGCGGCGACGACGTCCGACGGCTCGACTCACACGAAAAAGACGACCAGCAGAGCCTTCAACCTCGTTCTCGCGCTCGCGACAAGGTGACTTCGAGTGGCTTGGCGTGCCAAATTTCTTCGACGGCAACGGTGGCGCGCGCGGCGCGCGACCGTGGATGAACAGGATGGCGGCGTGGCTTCGCGGCGGCTCGCGAATGGACGGCCATCGACGCCCGATTCACCAGCCGGCGCGCGACGTGAAAAGCTAGCCGCCGCAAGGTCGTGGAGCTTGAATCTCGCCGCCACACAGACAAAGTGGTTTCTCCCATGGAGGTCAAGGGTGGTGAGGAAGATGGAGAAGTTTTCTTGGGGGTTGTGCAATAATAAGACAAAAAGGAGATAGAAACCCTAGATTCCCTTTTCAACCAAAATTACCAAAATGCCCTCCTTTTAACTTCTAACTACAAAATATACCTTAATCATAATTAAATGATCCAATTTAATTTATAAATAGTAACACCCACATGTAATCCCCTAAAATCATCAAAACCGAGAAAATAAAATAAGAAACTCACAGGCTCAATTAATTTAATTTGCATTAAATTAACCCATAATTCAGGAATAAAGGTACTCGGAGTTCTGGGGCGTTACAGTACGGGTCAAGATTTAGTATAGTGATTTGAGTACAGAGTATCGTCCTCAGGAATGGGTTTTCTAGATTAATTAATTACCAAGATACTTTTTCCTTAATTTTATCTAAAGCAACAAAACTTTGATTGATAGTGAAAACAAAGATAGAAAATAAATGTACAATTGGAGACACGAATATGATAGAATTGAAGGAAGATGATTTCACAAGATAATTCCTTATTTAACACATACAATGAACTAATATTATGAATTTATAAACAAGAAGTGAAAATACTCAAGAGAATCTCTCGATCCGTAGTGAGCCTCGCACACACGATAAATTCTAAAGTTTTCTTATGAATTTTAAAAGCATACACGACATTAAGCAACTTCTTTATGTGTTTCCCAAAGAACTCTAGGTCATTCTCATGCCAGATTTCTAAGGATTTTGACAACTTTGCTCTAATCTAAGTTTCTTTCTCTCGAGTCCACTTAAACCAACAAGATTTATGAAATTAAGAACGAATTGCCAAAAATAAATAACATAACAAAGTTCAATACATAATCAAATAAATCTAAAACATGCTAATCAAATTCCAACTACAACGTTTAGCTACTCAAAATCACCATAAAAACAAGCTAAAGTCATAGAAAAAGTCTTTAAACTCAATTACAAACTTAAAGAAAGAGAAATAAACTTATGTGTCGAAGTCGGTCTCTCGTTCCCGAGCTTCCGTCATGATCTCGAGCCTCCACAAACGCTTTGGCTTCAAAGGAATGCTTTTTTTTCTCCCCTTAGAGTGTGTATTTCGAAACTAGGGCTAAAAACTACCAAATTCGGTTCTCTTTACTCAATTGCATAATGTTGTATTTATAGGCATGATT
The DNA here is from genome assembly GCA_036507285.1 of Trichosanthes cucumerina. NCBI lineage: Eukaryota > Viridiplantae > Streptophyta > Magnoliopsida > Cucurbitales > Cucurbitaceae > Trichosanthes > Trichosanthes cucumerina. The sequence continues at coordinate 75,400,379 of CM071835.1, read as the reverse complement.
GGCACAACGTTGCAACGCTAGTGACAGCGTTGCAACGTTGTGCCCTAAACGCGTGGAAAATAAGGAAACAATCGATGGCGTTGCAACGCCGCTACCCTAAGCGCGCACCCCTTATCAATCTAGCGTTGCGACTGTTGCGTAGAGTTATATTGCAATACCGCAAGTGTACGGGTCAAGTTTTAGTATAGTGATTTGAGTACAGAGTATCGTCCTCAGGAATGAGTTTTCTAGATTAATTAATTACCAAGATACTTTTTCTTAATTTTAGCTAAAGCAACAAAACTTTGATGGATAGTGAAAAGAAAGATAGAAAATAAATGTACAATTGGAGACACGAATATGATAGAATTGAAGGAAGATGATTTCACAAAATAATTCCTTATTTAACACATGCAATGAACTAATATTATGAATTTATAAACAAGAAGTAAATTACTCAAGAAAGTCTTTCGATCTCTCAAGAGCCTCGCACATACAATAAATCCTATAGTCTTCATATAAAATCTAAGCATGCACGGGCAATAAGCAACTTCTTTATGCGTTTCCCTAAGATTTCTAGGTCATTCTCATGCCAGAATTCTAAGAGTTTTGACAACCTTGTTCTAATTTAAGCTTTTTCTCTCGAGTCCACTTAAACCAAAGATATAAATGAAATTAAGAATGAATTGCAAAAAATAAATAACATAACAAAGTTCAATACATAATCAAATAAATCTAAAACATGCTAATCAAATTCCAACTACAACGTTTAGCTACTCAAAATCACCATAAAAACAAGCTAAAGTCATAGGAAAAGTCTTTAAACTCAATTACAAACTAAAAGAAAGAGAAATAAACTTATGTGTCGATGTGGGTCTCTCGTTCCCGAGCTCCCGTCACGATCTCGAGCCTCCACAAACGCTTTAGCTCCCAAGGAATGCTCTTTTTTCTCCCCTTAGAGTGTGTATTTCGAAACTAGGGCTAAAAACTACTAAATTTGGCTCCTTTTTGCAATGAAAACAACATGTTGTATTTATAGGGTTTTTCGGTACGGCGTTGCAACGCTGGTCATGGCGTTGCAACGCTCGCTCTTGTCCACCACCATCCATCGCGACCATTTTTGTCATATCTTTTCGCTCGGGTGTCCAAATGACCTCCGCTTTGATGCGTTGGAATCGTGATTCGATGTAGAATCTCTCAGTATATTTCTTATACTCAAAATACATCTATAGTTTTCTTGGGTCTTCAATTAAGCACACACATGTTCCAAATTGCACCAAAATAGTCTCAAAATACTCAATTCTTGCTTCTCAAGCTCAATTTCCTGAAATTAACCATAAAATACCATGAATGCCCATGTTTTAAGTATAAAAACTAGCTAAAATATAGAAATAAGATAACATATTTACATGCTATCAAATACCTCCACACTTAAGCTTTTGCTAGTCCCGAGCAAAATGAAATTAAATTATAAGATCTTTCTTATGCATATATCAGACTCAAGCCTCAAAGATTTTGAAGGAAATTTTAACAATCACGAGAAACATTCGAACATGATACTTCAACAATCAATTTAAAAATTTTCCTAAATGTTCCTACATGTGTGTGTGATTAGCCTCCGTTCCTTTAATCTCTACTAAGCCCGGAACAACTTTATTAGGTTCTCCATTCAACTTCCCCCTACACTGGTCATAGTTTCTAATCCTTGAGTCTCCCACATTCAAGAAATAAACAAATTTACTCGCTACTTAATCACTATTTTGATGTCATTTTTTATTTTTTATTTTTTTTTTTGTGAAAGGACACTAGCTTTCACACATCCACTGCAGGGACCCTTACCCAGAGCACTCGCTCAATGAGTGGCCTAACTGATCACAGTGAAGGTAGCTCTTTTTGTCCTCACGATTTTTTTCTTTAACAAACATAACAACAAAAACAGACGACAACCCTTTCACATAATGCACATATTATACAGATCATGCACTTCATAATGTCATTCACCCTATCCTGCAGTTTAACTCTCAAATCAGTTCTCAGACCTATCGAGGTGACATCAAACTTCTAAACCTAATAATTTTGTTCTAAGCATTTCAAAACTACAGGAACACATGCTATGTGCATAATAGTGTAGGAAAAGCTCAAGAAAATTTTTAAATTAACTCAAATTCATATCATGCTCTCAAGTTTCAGCAGAATCACAAAAATTTTCAATTAAATCTCGTCCTAAGCCATCATAATCATACTTACGCATCAGATCAATCAACAATTCAACACATACTCAGGACAGTCACAACAGATAAGCAGATCCACCCCCAAACTTAAACTAAACATTGTCCTCAATGTTTGCAAAATAAGCTCAAAGAAAGTAAGAAGGGTAAGAGTGAACAATACTGTCCTGAGTAATGGAGATTTTCATTTTTCTTTTGAATTCCTTGGCGCCAAGTTACGTGAGATGAAGTCTTTGCAAAAAACGGGAGCATGGGTTTCACGAGGAGACATCAACACAACCTAATAAAACAAAAACAACGAAAACTAAGAACTAAGCAAACAAATAAAACAACTAAAGAAAAACAAAAACGTAAATGAAATGTAAAGCTTGGGTTGCCTCCCAAGAAGCGCTTTCTTTCACGTCTTTAGGTAGACTGGACCCATGGTTGGTATCAAGGCACGTAAAATTGCTCATATTTCTTCGGGCCCTTCTTGCTTGAGTCAATATAACCTTCTAAGTCTAAAAGGCTCTCTTGTTTTTCTTGGGCACCTGAAAGATAAATATTTTTGTTATTTTTCTTTGAAATAAAAGAACAAAATTCAAAACAAGACTCGTGAGTATAAGAAAAATGGTTATCAAGATTAAAAGAAACTTTTGGAGATAAAGGGAAGGGAGACTTTTCAGCCTCAAACTCTATCACCTGGATTTCTTTTGTGGAAGTGATTGCATTATCATGTTCGGTCTCACAAACCTGTTTTTGGTGTGTTTCAGTATCCTCCAACTCATCCTCACTATCATATGCATAAGTCCTCATAGGTTGTTCTTTCTCAGTGGCAAGAATAAGAATTTGATCATGTAGGGCCTTAAGGGATTCTACCAGTTGATTAAGATGATGAGTCCTTTCATGTATTATTTCCCCAAGTTCTACCACTTTAGCTTCTAACCTATCCAACCTTTCTAATTCAAAGATGACAAAAATTTTTAACCTCAACTCCAAAGTATATTCCATTAATAAATCCACAAGAGAAGAGTTTTCTATAGATTGGTTGGGGTAGGAAAAATTTTGGTTCCATGTGCCTATATGATTACCATCAAAAGAATTTTCATAAATCATAGATTCAGAATGGTAAGGATTAGACATTTGCTATCCAGAGAAATCATGATTCACATACCTAGGGTCCTGAGAAGGATAATACATTGGCGAAGAATTATGGTCATGAAAAGTCATAGTTTAAATCATGACAATTCAAATCTAAACTTTTGTAGAAAATCAACACAACCAAAACAGGAGACAAAGACTCGAATAACACACAAGACTAAATTAATAACAAAAAAGAAAAACACAAACAAATAAGGAGAAAAAAATAAAAAAAATGAAAGAAACAAATAAGGAAAACAACAAATAAGGAAAAAATAAATAAATAAGGAAAAAATAAGGAAAGAAAAAAAGGAAGAAAAAAAAGGAAAAAAGAGGAAAAAAACAAGAAATAAGAAAAACGAATAAGCAAAAAGAAAAAAAAAAAGAAAAATAACAAATAAGCAAAAAAAAATAAGCAAAAAAAAAGAAAGAAACACAAAAGAAACAAAAAAAGAAAAACAACAAATAAGAAAAAAAACAAAAAATGAAAACAAACAAGTTAGGAAAAAAACACAAAAGGAAAGAAAACAAATAAGAAAAAAAACAAGTAAAAAAAACGAATAAGGAAAACAAAGAAAAGAAACAAAAAAGGAAAACACACAATAGAAAAAAACAAGAAATAAGAAAAAAAAGAAAAAAAGAAAAAAAAGTAAGGAAAAAAAACACAAAATGAAAAAAAACAAATAAGAAAAAAAATCAAATGAGGAAAAAAACAAATATGGAAAGAAAACAAATAAGGAAAAGAAAAAAAACAAACAAATAAGGAAAAAAATAAGGAAAAAAAACTTTAGTCTAAAATCTCGAATTTTCTCCCAATATTAATCAATCTAAATAATCGCCATTCCCCGGCAACGGCGCCAAAAACTTGTTGCGTAGAGTTATATTGCAATACCGCAAGTGTACGGGTCAAGTTTTAGTATAGTAATTTGAGTACAGAGTATCGTCCTCAGGAATGAGTTTTCTAGATTAATTAATTACCAAGATATTTTTTCTTAATTTTAGCTAAAGCAACAAAACTTTGATGGATAGTGAAAAGAAAGATAGAAAATAAATGTACAATTGGAGACACGAATATGATAGAATTGAAGGAAGATGATTTCACAAAATAATTCCTTATTTAACACATGCAATGAACTAATATTATGAATTTATAAACAAGAAGTAAATTACTCAAGAAAGTCTTTCGATCTCTCAAGAGCCTCGCACATACAATAAATCCTATAGTCTCCATATAAAATCTAAGCATGCACGGCAATAAGCAACTTCTTTATGCGTTTCCCTAAGATTTCTAGTCATTCTCATGCCAGAATTCTAAGAGTTTTGACAACCTTGTTCTAATTTAAGCTTTTTCTCTCGAGTCCACTTAAACCAAAGATATAAATGAAATTAAGAATGAATTGCAAAAAATAAATAACATAACAAAGTTCAATACATAATCAAATAAATCTAAAACATGCTAATCAAATTCCAACTACAACGTTTAGCTACTCAAAATCACCATAAAAACAAGCTAAAGTCATAGGAAAAGTCTTTAAACTCAATTACAAACTAAAAGAAAGAGAAATAAACTTATGTGTCGATGTGGGTCTCTGCTCCCGAGCTCCGTCACACGATCTCGAGCCTCCACAAACGCTTTAGCTCCCAAGGAATGCTCTTTTTTCTCCCCTTAGAGTGTGTATTTCGAAACTAGGGCTAAAAACTACTAAATTTGGCTCCTTTTTGCAATGAAAACAACATGTTGTATTTATAGGGTTTTTTTGATGCACGTTGCAGTAACGTCGTCATGGCGTTGCAACGCCACGTACTCTTGTCACACCCACCACACTCGCGACCATTTTTGTCATATCTTTTCGCTCGGGTGTCCAAATGACCTCCGCTTTGATGCGTTGGAATCGTGATTCGATGTAGAATCTCTCAGTATATTTCTTATACTCAAAATATATCTATAGTTTTCTTGGGTCTTCAATTAAGCACACACATGTTCCAAATTGCACCAAAATAGTCTCAAAATACTCAATTCTTGCTTCTCAAGCTCAATTTCCTGAAATTAACCATAAAATACCATGAATGCCCATGTTTTAAGTATAAAAACTAGCTAAAATATAGAAATAAGATAGCATATTTGCATGCTATCAGCGACGCTGCAAGGCAGCGTTGCAACGCCCTCTGTGCGGCTTCTCATACGTGGATCCTTATCGATATAGCGTTGCAACGCTATCGGCAGTGGTCTTCAACACTTTCAAACAGCAAGCATGGCGTTGCAACGCCATCACCTCGGGTCATCATGCTTGGATTGATCCTTTCTCTTCCAATTGGTATTATTTTTAGCTCCAAATAGCCTCGTTTTCATCCCAAGTGATCCAAATTGTCTCCAATAGCTCTGTTTAAGCTCTTAACCTGAAATTAAGTGATTTAAACATGTAAAAGCCCTGAAATCATTATAAAACTAGCAATTATTAAACCTAAGGATAGCACATTTTGTGTGTTATCAATCTGCATGGGTGAGAGCAGCTCAACAGCGTTGGCTCAATAAGCCTCCCATTTCAAGGGTAAGACCGGGTAGATAGCTGGAGACATAGGGTGCAAGACGGAATTCACTCCTACCCAACTCTAGGGATAGTAGATAGGTTATTCCCTTAAGTGCTGACTTTGGAACTAGAACAAGGGGCCCCACCCTCTCACTAGGCTGAGAGGGACTAGATTTGTTGGTTGGACCACAAATCAATTGTTCTATAGGGGTTCAGTGGGACTTGAGGAACAAGAAGTGTTCTCGGGGGTAAAACTGTATTTTGACCCAGCCGAGACTACGAAAAACCTGTGAAGGATTGACTTACTGGTTACGGTTATATCAGGTGGACAGAAATATATCTACAGTGAGGGGGAGTGCAACTACGGGATTTTAGTGGAATGACCCGTTAGTTAATAAAAGTTGATTAATTAGGTTAAAGAGTTTGACCGGTTAATCTCGGATTGTTGGAGCCCATGATCTGTAGGTCCATTAGGTCCCCCTGCTAGCTCATATGGATTAAACTTAGAACAGTATGATGAATTAATTCGAATTGTTCGAATTAGGAAAGGAGTTTTAAACCGACAAGTATATGTGATATAGCTATCGGTTTTTTATGATACAATATATTCAAATAGGATTTGAATTTCAAAAATATGAATGCGGATTCATGTTCGGGAGGTCAAAATTAGTCAAGAGGGTCAAAATCGTAAAAAGTCAAAGGGTTGATTTTGTGGCTCGGGAAAAGTCAAAGTTTGACTTTAACCAAATGGAAAAGACTTTTTTACCCTTGACTAGAGTTAGTGGAATTATCCAAGTTTTTCTTGGACAATCCCACTAACTTAAGTGGATTATGTGTAAACATTATAGAATGACACATAGCCCACTTTAGTTAGTGTTTTGTGAGGTGTTGCATTTTGGTGAGCTTTGACATGCATTTGATGCATCTAATTTCTTTATAAATAGGTTTGTTTTCAAAACAAAGGGTTCCTTTTGCTGAATTTTGAGTTTTTTCAAAAAAAAATCTCACAAAAACCTATTTCTTCTCCTTTTTCTCACTTAATACTTTGAACCTCCCATTCTTCATCTTCAATCCTTCATTCACCGGGTCCCACAACCCGATTCTGAGTCCAAAGGATAGAGGGAAAGCTCTAGTGGTGGTCCGGTTGTGTTCGATTTTTGCTTTGGCAAGGAGGAGAGAAGAAATTGAGCTAAAAAGGTTGTATATTCTTCCCTTTTTTAGTTTACCATTTTTTGTATGTTGGCATGTTAATTTCTATTAAGTTAGATGCAATTAGAGTGTCATTAGATCCTTATTCCGTTGCGTATGTCTCGTGTTCCATCATGTGGTATCAGAGAATGCTTTAATTTCACTCAATTGCATATGGTGGGTTGTTATTTTTCATGTGATGAAATTTTTGGAAGCTAAAATTGTTTTGGCATCGTTTAGGCTTTAATTTCATGTTATAATTTGTAATTTGCTCAAGGGTTTTGAGCCTTAATGTGTGTCCAAAGAGTCTGTAAATTTTGGGAGTCATTAGAGTTGAAATTAGGTTGTAATTGGAGATACAACGGGCGTTGCGCACTGCTGAAAAAAACTGCACTGTGCTGTTTTTTTTGGAGCGTTTTTTCAGCCGCTGCCCATGTGATTTTGCTGTTGTTTTCAAGCTGGTTCGGGCTGGTTCTAAGTGTTCGAGATTGGTTCGGAGCTTTTTTTCAATTATTGTAATAATTTAGTTAGTTGCTTGTTTAAGTGCCAAAACGGGTCCAATTTTATGCTTTGTTTTCTTTATGCATTATGAATGTGTTTAATTGTTTGAATCTTTATTGTGCATAAAGTATGCCATGTAGATTTAAATTCCCACCATAGGTTAACATGCACATGCATTGAAAGTATGTTATAATGGTTATAATATATATAGTATGCATGTTGGATTTCATGAATTAATGTAAAAGTTATATATAATTCATGATTTCTCTAAGTAACTTAATATGGTAATTGATTAATTAAAATTTTAATTAATTAATTTAATTTGTTTAATTTAATTTGATTAAATTAAGTAAATTAAATCCATATTAAATTTTTCATTATATAATTGTTATGTAATGAATGTGGAATGTATGTTATAGATTTGTCAATTTTTTTATCAGTGTTATAAAATCAATTAGACTTTTTAAATCTATAACAAAGATAAGATGCATGCTCACTTAGGTTAACCATCGACAATCTCTTTTTCATAGAAATTAGGTCGATATCTTGTAAAATCGAAATTACAAGAAAACTAACCCGACAAGATCTTGGCAAAAAGTCAGATAAGATGACTAAGGTTGAAAGGTTTTTAAGTTGATTTGTTCACTAACACCTTCTACCCGAGATCGAGTCGGCGTCTAAGTTAGGTTAAATCGGTTTTATGAGCATGCGTGAGCTGGTGTGAGGTAATAAAATTTGTTTATCACCTAGACATCGTGAGGTTAAAATCCAAAGATAAATGTTATACTCGGATGTTTCGCCTAGACTTAGGATATGTTTTAGTTAGCCGAAATATATTGCTAAGTAATTTATACCCTAACCGTCTAGAACACTTTAGCTAGAGATAAGTAATGTACTTTTAACTCTAGCGTCCCTAAGAGTTGACACCGTGAGATTCATGCTTGGCTTTGGGCCGCCCTGGGAGCGGACTCCATTCGGAGAGTGTTTGCATGAATCAATATCAAGGTGAATAGGGGAAGTCGTTCATAGTAAGTGGGGAGAAGAAAGTGTGTCAACGCATCCTACGGTCTCTTCCATTAGGTCGCACCGTGAGATTCCTATAATGCACCTACATGTCCGCCTCCTGAGCGACCTTTACCAATCGGAGGGTTGTATTATAGGATTCTTAAACACCGCGAACTCAATAAATAGATAGGTCTCTTAGATCCGCTTTCATTCTTGTCTTTCCAATTTCGGGAGCATAATGATCCTGATCTTTGAGGTCTGAAAATGAAAGGTTACACTTACAAGAATTACTAAATGTTAGCAAATTCTCGACCAAATGAGCGATAACTAAGTTACTATAGGAATAAGAGTTATTCTGGTGATAGTATTTAGTCAAGATAGTCTTGGTTCAACGGAGGAATGGTCCGGTCACCCCTCGGTGAAGGTTATTCTAAACCGTTGAAATATCGTTGCAAACATAATAATGATGGGTACATTATTTTTGCTAAACTTGATTGGATTGTAAAGGTTAATATTTTTACTAAAAATGATGTGTTTTTTCAAAGATGACTAGCTCTTTTAGTTCAACTATTAGCTTCCAAAAAACTTAACGGCGCGATAACTACACAACATGAAAAATAAATCAATACAATACTAGTAATAGATGACTTGAGATTTGTCTTAACTGAGGAATGTCCTCAGGCCCCTACCTCAAATGCTAACCGAACTAGTCGGGAAGCTCATGATCGATGGGTTAAGGCTAACGATAAAGCTCGTGTCTATATTCTTGCCAAAGATGACCGATGTATTGGCTAAGAAATACGAATCCTTGGGCACACTAAGGCTATCATGGATTCGTTAAAAGAGATGTTCGAACAACCGTCATCTGTTCTAAGACACGAGGCTATTAAGTACATTTACAACAAGCGTATGAAGGAAGGAACCTCTCATAGAGAAACATGTCCCGGACATGATGGTCCACTTCAATATTGCTTGAAGTAAATAGTGGCGCCATCGACGAGGCAAATCAAAGTTAGCTTTATAATGGAGTCTCTTCCAAGAGCTTCATACCATTTCGCATTTAATGCTTCTCTCGAATAAAATAGAGTTTAATCGACAACCCTTCTTAACGAGCTCCAACGCTTTCAAACTCTTACAAAAGCTAAGGGGAAAGAGGTGGAGGCAAATGTTGTCACCACTCAGAAAGTTTTAAGAGGATAGTCCTCTAAAACTAAAGTTGGACCTTCAAAAAACATGAATGTTCAAATGAAAAAGAAGGGCAAGGGGAAGGCTCCCATGACAAACAAGGGAAAGAAAGTTGCAGAAAAAGGAAAATGTTTTCACTGCGATCAAAACGGGCACTTTGGAGAGAGAATCACCCTCAAGTACCTTGCTGAGAAAAAAGCAAGGTAAATATGATTTACTAGATGTTGAAACATGTTTAGTGGAGTATGATACCTCAACCTGGATATTGGATTCAGGGCCACTAATCATATTTGCTTCTCTTTCGTGAAACTAGTTCCTGGAAAAAGCTAAAAGAAGGCGAGATCACCCTCAAGGTTGGAACAGGAGAGGTTGTCTCGGCCGATGCAATGGGAGACTTGAAGTTGTATTTCGATGATAGATATATCATACTTAAAGATGTTTTGTATGCTCCTAAAATGAAACTAACTTAATATCTATCACGTGTATATTAGAACAAATGTATAAAATATCCTTTGAAATCAATGAAGCGCTTCATTTTCGTAAAAGGTATTCAAATTTGTTCTGTTATACTAGAAAACAACTTATATAAGTTAAGACCAACTAAAGCAAAATTTGTCTTAAATATCGAGATGTTTAGAAGTAAATTAAACTTAGAATAAAAGACAAAAAGTTTCTTCCAATGCCTATTTATGACACTTAAGACTTGGTCACATAAATCTCAATAGGATTGGGAGATTGGTTAAGAATAGACTCCTAAATCAGTTAGAAGACAATTCTTTACCTCCATGTGAGTCTTGTCTTGAGGGAAAAATGACTAAGAGATCTTTTAGTAGAAAATGTCTCAGAGCAAAAATACCCTTAGAGCTCGTACATTCGGACCTCTGTGGACCGATAAATGTCAAAGCTCGAGGTGGGTATGAATATTTCATCAATTTCACTGATGATTATTCAAGGTATGGTCATATTTACCTAATGCATCACAAGTCTGATTCTTTTGAAAAGTTCAAAGAATATAAGACTGAGGTTGAGAACCAGTTAGGTAAAACGATTAAGACACTTCGATCAGATCGAGGTGGGGAGTACATGGACTTAAGATTCCAAGACTATATGATAGAACATGAAATCAAGTCACAACTCTCTGCACCTAATATGCCTCAGCAGAACGGTGTATCTGAAAGAAGAAACAGAACCTTGTTGGACATGATTCGCTCAATGATGAGTTTTGCTAAGTTACCTGATTCCTTTTGGGGACATGCATTAGAAACTGTTGTCTATATTTTGAAGAACGTTCCCTCTAAAAGTGTGTTAGACACACCTTATGAGTTATGGAAAGGGCGTAAAGGTAGTTTACGTCACATTAGGATCTAAGGATGCCCAACGCACGTGTTGGTGTAAAATCCTAATAAATTAGAACGTCGTTCCAAGTTATGCCTATTTGTAGGTTATCCAAAAGAAACAAAAGGTGGTTTGTTTTATGATCCTCAAGAGAATAAGGCTTTGTGTCGACAATGCAACATTCTTAGAGGAAGACCACATCAGAAGTCATCAACCTCACAGTAGACGAGTATTAAATGAACTTTCCAAAGACGCTACAGATAAAACTAGTTCATCTACTAAAGTAGTAAATAAAACTAGTACATCTGGTCAGTCACATCCTTCTCAAGAGTTGAGAATACCTCGACGTAGTGGAAGGGTTGTTTATCAGTCCAGTCCTGGATATGATCATTGGACTGTCGTTAAGAATATCCTCAAGTATCTTAGGAGAACGAGGAACTACATGCTCGTGTATAGTGCTAAGGATTTGATCTCATCGATACACCGACACCGATTTCCGCACCGATAAAGATGCAAGAAAATCCACATCGAGATCGAGTGTTCATTCATTCGGAATGGAAGAGCAGTAGTGTGGAGAAGTATGAAGCAAAACTGTATTGCAGACTCCACAATGGAAGCTGAATACGTAGTTGCATGTGAAGCAACAAAGGAAGTAGTATGGTTGAGGAAATTCTTGAAAGATTTGGAAGTCGTTCCAAATATGCATTTGATTATCACCCTATGTTGTGATAACAGTGGTGCAGTTACAAATTCAAGAGAACCAAGAAGCTCACATTGCTGATCTTTTTACAAAGACCCTCACGGCTAAAGTGTTTGAAGGTCACCTACAGTCTCCTAGGTCTACGAAGTTAGTAAACTAGGACGAGTGGGAGAACTTTTGGGTATATGCCCTAGTTCATTATATTCATATGCTTATCGTACTCATATGTTTCTCACTTAAATTCAACATTGGGATATTCCACTAGGATTTTTAGTCCAAGTGGGAGTTTGTTGGATTTTATGTCCTAAAACTCGTAGTTTGTAATTGATAAAACTTTTTCCGTGTTTCTTCTTCCATAAAATTGTTATTGAATTAGTATACCATAATCTTGAATCCAATAAACTAAGGTCCCAAGGCTATTAAATGTAGACTTGAACTTTATGTGATGTGATGACATAAAACATGGATCAAGTTCGAGTATATAGCCTGAAATGGTCTATAGTATAGGGATAAGGTTGGGCGCCTTATTCTGGGGACACTATGAATGCAGCCTACTTTATAGTTAGTACAAACGATGTGATCCTGAATCGTTCATATAGAGATATGTGAGTGGGGGCATCCTATGCAATGAGTTTGTATAAGACTGGACCACGACTTAGTCACTTTTTCTTTATAACACCATTTACTGTATAAAACTGGCTAATTCAATTTTGATGACCTAGGTAACTCAATCTCAATCCTGAGCTAACTATGAACTCTTGTTTATTCGGGATTATCCTTAGATCTGCATGGGTGAGAGCAGCTCAACAGCGCTGGCTCAATAAGCCTCCCATTTCAGGGGCAAGACCGGGTAGATAGCTGGAGACATAGGGTGCAAGACGGAATTCACTCCTATCCAACTCTAGGGATAGTAGATAGGTTATTCCCTTAAGTGCTGACTTTGAAACTAGAACAAGGGGTCACACCCTCTCACTAGGCTGAGAGGACTAGATTTGTTGGTTGGACCACAAATCAATTGTTCTATAGAGGTTCAGTGAGACTTGAGGAACAAGAAGTGTTCTCGAGGGTAAAACGGTATTTTGACCCAGCCGAGATCATGAACAACCTGTGAAGGATTGACTTCACTCGTTACACGGTTATATCGTGTGGACGTAAATATATCTACAAAGAAGGGAGTGCAACTACGGGACTTTAGTGGAATGACCTGTTAGTTAACAAAAGTTGATTAATTAGGTTAAAGAGTTTGACCGGTTAATCTCGGATTGTTGGAGCCCATGATCTGTAGGTCCATTAGGTCCCCCTGCTAGCTCATATGGATTAAACTTAGAACAGTATGATGAATTAATTCGAATTGTTCGAATTAGGAAAGGAGTTTTAAACCGACAAGCATATGTGATATAGCTATTGGTTTTTTATGACACAATATATTCAAATGTGATTTGAATTTCAAAAATATGAATGCGGATTCATGTTCGGGAGGTCAAAATTAGTCAAGAGGGTCAAAATCGTAAAAAGTCAAAGGGTTGATTTTTTGGCTCGGGAAAAGTCAAAGTTTGACTTTAACCAAATGGAAAAGACTTTTTTACCCTTGACTAGAGTTAGTGGAATTATCCAAGTTTTTCTTGGACAATCCCACTAACTTAAGTGGATTATGTGTAAACATTATAGAATGACACATAGCCCACTTTAGTTAGTGTTTTGTGAGGTGTTGCATTTTGGTGAGTTTTGACATGCATTTGATGCATCTAATTTCTTTATAAATAGGTTTGTTTTCAAAACAAAGGGTTCCTTTTGCTGAATTTTGAGTTTTTTCAAAAAGAAATCTCACCAAAACCTATTTCTTCTCCTTTTTCTCACTTAATACTTTGAACCTCCCATTCTTCCTCTTCAATCTTTCATTCACCGGGTCCCACAACCCGGTTCTGAGTCCAGAGGATAGCGGGGAAGCTCTAGTGGTGGTCCGGCTGTGTTCGGTTTTTTTTTTGGCAAGGAGGAGAGAAGAAATTGAGCTACAAAGGTTGTATATTCTTCCCTTTTTTAGTTTACCGTTTTTTGTATGTTGGCATGTTAATTTCTATTAAGTTAGATGCAATTAGAGTGTCACTAGGTCCTTATTCCGCTGTATATGTCTCGTGTTCCATCACCTTGATGATGAATATGAGGTAAGAAAGATAATATGGATGAGATAAAATTACTATTTTGCACTCCATATAAATTATATTAAATAAATTCATTATAATTAATACAAGCTCAACTACTTAACTACTTCAACCAACTATTTAATTATCAAACACTTCTATCGTTTATCTAAACACAATTTCTATCTAATAAAATTTCTAAACACACTTTCTATCTACTTCTTCACTTACTTCAAAATATCTCAAGTTTGAAGTGATACCTACACACACAAGTAAGTGATACTTACTCTTTTACTTTCTGCATTGACTATGTTTCAGTATTGGGTCATGAAATAGGAACAAAAAAAATCGTTACATTTGAGTTTTTTCCCAATTTTTTTGAATCCCGGGCGAAAAGTGAGTAGGACCAATCGGGAATTTTTTCGGTGTAGTTTACTTTCACACCGAAAAAAAATTTCAGTTGGTCCTATACCGATCGGAAAAATTAACAGTTTTTAATTTTTTTTTGTGATTTTTGTTGTTTGCAAACATCATGTCACGTGTTTGGGTTTGTTTTGATGGTATATGGAATGATAGAGAAAATGATTATGATGGCAGGGAAGTTAGGGGATTTGATGTGGATGTTGAAATTACGTATGACGAGTTTTTGGGTCGAGTGTATGAGATAAGTTGTATCTACCGAAATGAGTTCAATCTTGTAATGAGATGTATACTACCATTAAGATCCAAAGCCTCAATATTCGTTATTAAAAATGATGTAGACCTCAAATGTTTTCTTACATGAGAAAATGTATCCTCTATTCCACTCTATATATATCTACAACCCCAACCTTTTCAAGAAGTCATGCATTTCAACAATATCCAATTCCATGTAAGGTACTAGATAATCCTTATATGAGAGTTCAAAATTTTCCATATGCTTCATCCATGTCCACATCCACAACTGTCCCTCATAACATAGGATATGTGTTGCGTATAATTATGGATATGCAACACCGCAGTGTACGGGTCAAGTTTTAGTATAGTGATTTATGAGTCCAAGTATCGTCCTCGGGAATGGGTTTCTAGATTAAGTAATTACTAAGATATTAATTCTCAATTTTAGCTAAAGAAATATAACATGGATAGTTGATTGAAAGTAAAGACAAGCAAACAAACAAACATGTGGAGACACGAATTGATAGATTTGAGGGAAGTGATTATACAAGTTAATGACTCAATTAACACATGCAATGAACCAATGAGAAGAATTTATAAACAAAAAGTAGAATACTCAAGAAAATCTCTCGATTCTTAGTGAGCCTCACACATGCAATAAACTCCATAGTCTCCATATGAACCTACGACGTTGATGACATTAAGCAACTTGTTTATGTGTTTCCCTAAGATTTCTAAGTCATTCTCATGCCAGATTTCTAAGGGTTTTGACAATTTTGCTCTAATTCAAGCTTTATCTCTCGAGTCCACTTAAATCAAAAAATTAAGAAGTAAAGAACGAATTGCCAAAAATAAGGACAAAACATGCTTCAATACATAGCAAGAAAGTCATAACAAGTAAATCAAATCCTAACTACAATGTCTAGCTACTCTAAATCACAAGAAAATCAAACTAAACAAGTAGAAAACGTCTTAGAATGCTATTACAAATTGAAAGAAAAAGAAATTAAACTTATGTGTCGATGTCGGTCCTTCGTCTCCGAGCTCCCGTCTTCGATCTCGAACCTCCACGAGTACTTTGGCTCTCAAAAACGCTCTTTTCTCTCTTCTTACAAAGTGTGTTTCGAAATTAGGGTGGATTGTCTATCAATTTTGGCGCTCTTTGCAAGAAGAATTAAGGTTGTATCAGCGTTGCAACGCTGGGGACACAAGTTACGCTGCACTTACCCTAAGCGGCCGTAAATAAGGAAATAGATCGGCGCCGTTGCAACGCTGAGGCGCCGCTTACAACGTCGTTACCCTAACGCGCTCCTTTATCGTAATGGTGTTGCGACGCTGCAAGCCAGCGTTGCAACGCCCGTTATGTGGTCCTTCTTGCGCATCTTCTTATCGAGATAGCGTTACGACGCTGCAAGCAGCGTTGTAACGCTATCGCCTGGGGTCTTCAACGCATCTTAGTTACACGTTCGGCGTTGCAACACTCTTCATGGCATTGCAACGCCATCACCTCGGGTCTTCAAGCTTGGTTTGGTCCTTTCACTTCCAATTGATGTTATTTTGAGCTCCAAATAGCCTCGTTTCGATCCCGAGTGATCCAATTTGTCTCCAAATGTTCTGTTTACGCTCTTAACCTCGAAATTGAGTAATTTAAACGCCAAAAAAGCTCAAAATCATTATAAAACTAGCAATAATTAAGCCTAAGGATAGCACATTTTGTGTGCTATCAAACACCCCCAAACTTAAACTTTTGCTAGTCCCGAGCAAAAACAAAATTAAACATCAGATTGTTCTTAAACATACATTTGATTCAAGCCTCAAAAATTTAAGAGAAAATCTGGTAATCACAGCAAACATAACACTTCAGCAAGCAATTTAAAACTTGTCCTAAGTGTTCCTACGTGTGTGTGATTAGCCTAATGGAGATCTGATCTCCTTGAGTAGCGGAAACGTGTTTGGGATCTTAATTACTTGATTGTTTTGCTTAAAACAAAAACCAGTACATTGACCAAAAATACAGAACAAGCATGGTATTTCTAATCCTATTAGACATGGATTAATTGCATACATGCAAACATATATTTAACAATTAAACTAAAGAGAAGATAAAGAATACCTTTGTAGTTTCTAATTCTCCAGTACAACAACTCCTTACTCCTCTAAAAGAAATCAAAGAACACAGAACTTCCAAAGTTCTCTGTTTTTCTTCAACAGAACACCACCAACAGTGAGCACCTTCTATATCTCTGAGTTCTTAAATCTTCCTTGGTGGGAAGGTTTCCAACAATTGGAAGAAGAAGGGAATGAGAGTGTAAGGGAGAGAATTCTTTCTGTCAATCCAAAATTGATCAATCATCATCGCTTCACTTCTCTCCAGGAGAAGTTAAACCCAGTAGAGGGCATCTCCCACTTCCTATCGAATAGGGAGTTGGGAGAGAGAGGGGGAACGTGTCCTCCTGACACGTTTCTTATTTAATTAATTAATCATATTAATTAAATAATCAAAATATCTTATATTTAATTTATATTAAACACATTTAATGAATCATTCGGTTAATCTCATTAACCTCCCAATCAATCATTCGTTAACTGCGGGAACACTCCACTAAAGTCTCGCAGCTGCACTCTTCTCACTGCAGATATATTTTTGTGTCCATGGATATTGACCAATAACAACAAGTCAATCCTTCACGAATGTTCAGAATAATTACACCGGTCAAATTACCATTTTACCCCAGGTTACATCTTGTGCCTTAAGTACCAGTGCTCCTCTAATGAACAATTTGTTTGTGGTCCTACCAACAAACAGAGTCCCTATTTCTGTGTCCCTTTGTTCAAGTTCCGGAGACACCACTTAAGGGAACATTCCTCTACTTACCCTAGTAGGCAGGAAGGAGTGAATTCCATCTTGCTAAGTTAAGTTCCCAGTCGCTCACTCCTGGTCTTGTCCCCAAGAAGGTAGGCATATTGAGTCGCGAAATCGCCACTCTCACCCATACTAGTCAAAGGACAATCCCTCGCGAACAGGAGTTCGTAACCTGCTTAGGATTGAGATCAAGTTGCCTAGGTCATCCTAGCGAAATAGAAACCTAACTAGTCAACGGAGTTACAACTAGAGGTTACTATTTTGTGGTCCGGTCTTATGTAATCTCATTACATAGGATATCCCCACTCACACGTCATCTACACGAACACGTTAGGATCACAGTGTTTGTATCAAATACAAAGTGGGCCACATTCATAGTTTTACCAGGGTAAGGTACCCAAACCTTATTCCCTAACTATAGACCCTTTAGGGGTCGTTTGGTTTAAGGTTTTATTGGATGGGAATGGGTAATAGATGCCTGGGAATAAGATGTCTGGGAATAATAAATGCTTGAAAATAAGATGATTGTGTTTGGTTCTACATGGGAATGCTATCAGATTTTTATGTAAAAATATGATATTTTATATTTATTTGACGAAATTAATATATAAATAATGTGCAAATTTACTTTATGATATTTATCTTATAAATTTTATATATTATTATTTATTATTAATAAAATAATAAAAATGCATTTAAAAAATAATAATTAATTAATATTTTTAATAAATAAATTAATTATCAATTCATCACAAATAATTAAAAAATTAATTATTAATTCATCACAAATAATTAATTATAAATATTTTTAATTAAATAATTAATTAGGATTATTGAAATTAAATAAATAAAAAAATATATAAATATTAATAAAAAAAAGATATATTAATAAAGAAGAGAGAGAAAAAGACATATGGATGGGTATAAAGAAAACCCATCATTCTTGAAGGGCATAGGAAACCCATCCACCATGGGAAAAAGTGATGCATGGGAATAAGTGATACCCATGTCCATGCTTACAAATCTTGTTCCAAACAAGGAGATTTAAAACTCTTACCCATTCCCATCCATAAAACATTGCACCAAACGGCCCCTTAGGTTGTATCTCGAAGCGAGATTCTTTTTATGTACATTACATTCAGTTAGAGATTCATTTAACAGCCTTGGATGTTTAGTTTATTAGATTTAGGGTTTAAATAAAGGCAAACTCGTAGATAAGGAACAATAACACTTTATTACATTAATTAGAACATAATTACAAACTACGAGTTTTAGGGCACAAATCCCAACATAGCCTATGTTCCCTTCATTTTTACTAAGCCCGGATCAACTTTATTAGACTCTCCATTCAACTTTCCCCTACACTGGTCTTAATTACTAATCTTTGAGCCTCCCTACATTCAAGAATTAAATAACTCTACTTAGTACTTACTCACTTTTTTTTATCAATTTTTCTATTTTCTTCTTTTTTTTGTGCAAGGACACTAGCTTTCACACATCCACTGCAGGGACCCTTACCCAGAGCACTAGCTCAATGAGTGCCTAACTGATCACAATGAAGGCAGCTCTTTTTGCCCTCACGAATTTTTTCTTTAGCAAACAAATAACAAAAACCAACTAATTCACATATTATACAGGTCATGCACTTCATATTGTTATTCACCCTATCCTGCAGTTTAGCTCTCAAATCAGTTCTTAGACCTATCGAGGTGACATCAAACTTCTGAACCTAATAACTTTGTTCTAAGCATTTCAAAACTACCGGAACACAAACTATGTGCATAATAGTGCAGGAAAACTCAAGAAAATTTTTTAATTAACTCAAATTCATGCCATGCTCTCAAGTTTCAGCAGAATCACAAATATTTCAATTAAATCTCATCCTAGGCTATCGTGATCATACTTATGTAAAAGATCAATCAACAATTCAGAACATATTCAGGACAGTCACAACAAATAAACACATCTCACCCCCAAACTTAAACTAAACATTGTCCCCAATGTTTGCAGAATTAAGCACAAATTAAGTATAAGGGTAAGAGTGAACAATACTGTCCTGGGTAATGGAGACCTTTCTGAGTTTCTTGGATAGCCAAACCATGTGTGTTGGAGTTCCTCAGAACGGGAGCATGGATTTCAATGAAGAAATGCATCGTCACAACCTACAAAGCAAAACAACAACTAACCGAGAATTGAAAAATAACAAACTAAAGCAAGCTAGAGACAGAAAAACAAAAGTAAGTAAAGCTTGGGTTGCCTCCCAAGAAGCGCTTTGTTTAACGTCTTTAGCTAGACTGTACTCCCTCAAGGTGTTTCCTTCCTTGCTTGCAGTGCCTGGAGTGATGTGTTCATTTGGCCTATCTGGGTCTCTATATTCTTTATCGCAGCTCCATGACTAGTAACAATACCAGATAGACTGGTGACTACATTCTCCAGCTCGTCGGATCGACTTCTGGATTCAGCTATGAAGGAGTGCAATGTGTCTTCCAAAGATGGTTTCCTCTCTGATGTAGAAGCGTGCCCTGTAGGAGGATTCAACACATTTTTATTGTTAGCATAAGAGAAATTCTCATGATACCTCAAACCTGGATTGTAATGTGTTGGTAGGTTATTCTGAGTCTGATTTCCTCCATAGGTGTTGCTTCTGTTGTTCAGGTAGTGCAATTGCTCCATAGTGGATTCTCCATTGGGCTGGGAGCATTGAGAGGACATCCCTTTTTGTGGTGATCCTGCAAAATTATTCAGAGCATGAGTGAGAGATGCCATATGAGATCTAAGAGAGGTTACCTCATCCAGTTGATATAGTCCAGCTACTGGCTTAGATCTGCATTTTCTCAGAGGCCATCGGTAGTGGGCAGCTGACACTTCCTCAAGGAGGGCACGTGCTTATGGCACGCTCTTCGCCATGAAAGCCCTCCAAAGAGCTGGCATCCGTAATGGTCCTGGTCTTACCTTCCACTCCATTATAGAACAATTGTACCTGGAGCCATTCTGGGTAGCCATGTTGTGGGCACCTCCCCGAGCATGTCCTTGTACCTTTCCCATGCCTCGAATAGTCGCTTCCCTCTCTTGCTTTGCTCAAATGTTCCTATCTCGATCGTTAACTTTGCAGCCTTCACAGGTGGAAAGAATTTGGTCATGAAGGCTTGGGCCAACTCCTCCCAGGAAGTGATACTACCTGAGGGAAGGGATCCTAGCCATTCTTTGGCTCTGCCCTGCAAAGAGAAAGAAAAAAGACATAAGCGAATACTATCAGCAGAGATACCATTCATTTTAAATGTACCACATATTTCTAAGAAATTTTGAAGATGTAAGTTAGGATCTTCTGTGGCTAAGCCTCTGAAAGCACCTTCCCTAACCATATGTATCATCCTTGTCTTAAGTTCAAAATTATTAGCATTGATAGGGGCATGGACTATTCCAGCCTGCTCAGAATTAAACACAGGTTGGAAATATTCCCTGATAGGTTTAGGGTTATTGATGAGCTCCTGATCATCCATAGTATGAGTTTCTGCTTTTCCTTCCCTTAGGAGTCTCCTACAGGTTCTCTCAATCTCAGGGTCAAAAGGGTGCAAGTCTGCAGCTCTCCCCTTGGGCATACACCTGGAGGAACAAAAAGAAAGAAATTAGACAAAAAAACACAAACAACTAAAAAATAAAACTAAAAATAAAGACATGAAACATAAAACTTGGGTTGTCTCCCAAAAAGCGCTTTCTTTAACGTCTTTAGCTAGACGGTGACTTATCAGGGCACATAAAACTGATCATATTTCTTTGGACCCTTCTTGCTTGAATCGATATAGCCTTCTAAGTCTAAAAGGTTATCCTGTTTTTCTTGAGCCCCAGACAGAAAATTATTTTTTGTATTTTTGTTTAATAACACAAAAGAACAAAAATCAAAACAATACTCGTGAGTGTAGGACAAATGGTTATAAAAAACAAAGGAATTTTCTGGGGATAAAAGGAAAGAAGACTTTTCGGCCTCTAACTCTATCACTTGGGATTCCTCTGGGGAAGTGACTATATCACTAATGTCTACCTCACTAACCTGGTTATGGTGTGCCTCAGTCTCCTCCAAACTATCCTCATTATCATAAGAACAAATCCTCCTAGGTGGCACCTCCTGAGTGGTAAGGATAAGAAATTGTTCCTGTAAGGCCTTAAGGGAAATTACTAGCTGATTAAGATACTGTGCTCTATCCTGCACTATTTCCCAAAGTCTTACCACCTCAGCTTCTAACCTATTCAACCTTTCGAATTCATTATGAACCAAATTTTCAATTTTCAATTCTAAGGTATATTCCATCAATTGGTCCACAAGAGAAGATTTTTCATTAGGTTGGTCAAGGTACGAAAAATTATGGTTCCAAGTGCCTAAATAACTACCATCATAAGCATTTTCATCAAATTTAGGTACAAAATAGTGAAAATTAGACACATGGTGTTCAGATAAATCATGATGCACATACTTAGGGTCTTGAGAGGGACAATAGAATGGTGGAAACTCAAAATCATGCAAAGTCATACTAAAAAAGCAGAAGTTCACACCAAGAGTTATACAATAGTAGTACAACCAAAAACAGGGGACAAATACTCAAGAACAACACAAAACCGAAATAAAATAAATAAGGAAACAAACAATCACACAAACAAATAAGGAAAAATACACAAACACACTTTAGTCTAAAATTTCAAATTTTCTCCTAATATTAATTAATCTAAACAATCGTCATTCCCAAAGAACTGCACGCGCCAAAACTTGTTATGCGTATAATTATGGATATGCACATCATGCGCAGTACGGGTCAAGTTTTACTATAGTGATTTATGAGTCCAAGTATCGTCCTCGGGAATGGGTTTCTAGATTAGTTAATTACTAAGATATTAATTCCCAATTTTAGCTAAAGAAGCATAACATGGATAGTTGATTGAAAGTAAAGACAAGCAAACAAACAAACATGTGGAGACACGAATTAATAGATTTGAGGGAAGTGATTATACAAGTTAATGACTCAATTAACACATGCAATGAACCAATGAGATGAATTTATAAACAAAAAGTAAAATACTCAAGAAACTCTCTTGATTCTTAGTGAGCCTCACACATGCAATAAACTCCATAGTCTCCATATGAACCTATGACATGCATGGCATTAAGCAACTTGTTTATGTGTTTCCCTAAGATTTCTAAGTTATTCTCATGCCAGATTTCTAAGGGTTTTGACAATTTTGCTCTAATTCAAGCTTTATCTCTCGAGTCCACTTAAATCAACAAATTAAGAAGTAAAGAACGAATTGCCAAAAATAAGGACAAAACATGCTTCAATACATAGCAAGAAAGTCATAACAAGTAAATCAAATCCTAACTACAATGTCTAGCTACTCTAAATCACATGAAAATCAAACTAAACAAGTAGAAAACGTCTTAGAACACTATTACAAATTGAAAGAAAAAAATTAAAGTTATGTGTCGATGTCGGTCCTTCGTCTTCGAGCTCTCGTCTTCGATCTCGAATCTCCACGAGTGCTTTGGCTCCCAAAAATGCTCTTTTCTCTCTTCTTACAAAGTGTATTTCGAAATTAGGGTGGATTGTCTATCAATTTCAGCCCCCTTTGCAAGAAGAATTAAGGTTGTATTTATATAGGAATTCGGTGTAGCGTTGCAACGCTTAGGACACAAGGCAACGTTGTACCCTAGGCGCTACCGGTAAATAAGAAAACAATGCAAGCGTGACGCCGCCGCTACCCTAACGCGCGCGCTCCTTATCGTAATGGCGTTGCGACGCTGCAAAGCAGCATTGCAACGCTATCGCCTGGGGTCTTCAACGCATCTTGGTTGCACGATCGGCGTTGCAACGCTCTTCATGGTGTTGCAACGCCATCATCTCAGATCTTCAAGCTTGGTTTGGTCCTTTCACTTTCAATTGATGTTATTTTGAGCTCCAAATAGCCTCATTTTGATTCCGAGTGATCTAATTTGTCTCCAAATGTTATGTTTACGCTCTTAACCTGAAATTGAGTAATTTAAACGCGTAAAAGCTCTGAAATCATTATAAAACTAGCAATAATTAAGCCTAAGGATAGCACATTTTGTGTGCTATCAATATGAAACTTCATTCACATACTATGAAGTCAAACATTACTCTGGCTACATGTCTCCATATATGGGAGTGCATAGTTCCTCATTCATTCCAAATCCATCCACAAATTACAACATACAAGAAATTACATCTACCACCACATACTTCCCACATAATATCGGTGAAGAATTTGTTCAACCGACATCTGATAGCTCTGCAAAGAGAGCTATTAAGTGGACCATCTTTGGGTAAATAAGTTCTAATTGGGTTTAAACATGTGTTTCTTTTGGCTAGAAGTTGTGATTTAAGTGTATGGATTCTGCTAAGTAATGATGAAATCCATTTTGGAAATATTGCAGGTAAAAGTGGTGTTTGATTAATGCCACTGTGACTTTGGTCAAGGAAAATGTTGGAGCATTTAAGTTGAAGTTGCAGCATACCAAATGCTTGAGCATAATGAGCTAGATGTTGAGACCTTGCACGCCAAATGTTGGAGCATCTATGCAGGAAGGCACAAAGCACCAAATGTTGGAGCATTTAGAATGATGTTGTAGCATAACAATTGCTCCAACAAAATTAGGCAAGAATGTTGAAGCTGTTGTAATACCTAAAGGTTTGGGTGGAAAAGTACAAGCATTTGGACACGTGGCAACCACCTCAATTAATGAATTTGACAGTATCTCGCGGTTGCACCAATTAGCAGTGGTTATGTGGACATCCATGCCACAAAAGCCCTTATTTTTTCCAATTGAGGCTAGTTATTTAAGCAACCTATTCTTGCCTTTTGAGGTAGAGAAGAAAGGAGGGACTGATTTCGATAGGAGATTCTTCTTACCTAATTCAGCAAGGACAGAAGCTACCAATTTTAGGGAGAATTAGCTGCCTCGGAAAGAAAGCCAACCTAACTCTTGGGAGTTGTAGTCTACCTTTGTTCTTCTTTCTTTCCTGTCATAATTTCTGAGCCTGTAGTATAGTTAGGTTCTTGTTGTCTTTAAAAGTTTGTTTGTTATTAGACCTTGTCATGGTTATCAAGTTTAATGCAAATTTACTTTTCTGTCTCCTTGTTATCATGAGTTAATTCAGTTAAGGGGAAGAATTAGGGGAGGTTTGTGAATGTGAGCTAACTATGAAGGCTTGAGTTTCATTTATCCACTCTTCTAATCTTTGTGTGCTTAATACTAGCTTAGATCCGTTTGGCCAGCCGATTTAAGTTGCGTTTATTCTGAATTTGGGAAAATGAAGAATAAGCTGAATTCACTGATTAGGATTAGTTCTGATTAGGGGATAGCCCTAGGGTAATTGAGGATACTAGGGATAGTAACTCACCTAATGAATGCAATGATGAAATTGATAATTAGGCAAGTAATGGGAATTAGTTATTATAACTCAAGATCTCTGGGAAGAGTTTGTGAGAACTTGCATTAAGAGCTGGAGCAATCTCATTGTTGTAGCATTTAGTTTGCTGAAGCATAACCACCCCCCTAATTCAACCCCTGCCTTAGTCATTTGAAGTAAATTGTTGTTTAGAGACATAGACTTTAAATTTACCTGTGTTATTTTCAAGATTGAGTTATGTTTATACCTTATGCAATTGAATCACTAGCTACCCCAAGTCTACTAAGAATAATTCATTATTTTAACTCTTCTAATACAATTCCCTATGGGATCGATACTTTTCTTATCACTTGCTGCAACAAGGTTGTGTATACTTGCACACATTATGGTGTTTTTGACTTAATTCATTGACACCCCTTATTTGCACCAACATCCCAACACAATAAGATTGAAGAACATGCCCAACAAACCAACCTCCCAACTCCATCAACCAACCTCCCAATTCCACAAACTAACCTCTCAACACAACAGAGTAATGAAGTGGTACTCTCAACCTTTCCAGACAATGAGGTTGTTTCATCTACCTTTCCACATGTACCATCAACATTCTCCTATGTGTCATTCACATCCATGCTTGGGAATGATGTAGACTATTTTCATGATTTGGGTGATTACAGTTTGGAAGAAGACAATGTTGGGGTTGAAAGAAATGATTGAAGGGAATCAAAGTCCCCGCAGTGGAAGCGATTGCAAATCGCGCGCTCTTAATTTAGTTACAATGGAAAATTCAAGAACGTAAAACATAGATTAAACACATATAATAAAATGGACAGCAAGTATTTACCTTTGAAGAACCTTTCTTCAAGTGCTCCTCCTCTCTCCGCGTCAAGATTAACGTAACATGAACTCAAATTTAACACCACACACCACCACCCATCTTCTCCGTTGTTCTCTAGGTGAGGAGGAAGGTGGGTTCCTTTTAGGAGTGGTGAGGTATTTTGTGAGAGAGATGTGTATTTTGGAACTCTTCCAACAACACAACAAGGAGGCTAGCAATCGCTTAGAATGATTTCCAAAATCACTTTTTATAGTTGCATCTCATGCAACCATATATATAGGGAAATAGGATGGAAATGACCATCCTACCCCTCCTTTTATCTCTCTTTAGTATATAGTTTATATATGAATCTAATTCACATTAAAACTATATATTATATCAATTATATCACATATAATTGATATAACACCTCATATATGAAATTGAACACTTCAATCTCATTCCTAACTTTATACCTTCCATATTAACATGTTGAGCCAACGCAGGGACCTAATGGACCTACAGTTCATGAGCTCCAATGATGTGAGATTAACTGATCAAACTCTTTGATCTGGTTAATCAATATTCATTAATTACAAGTCACTCCACTATAGACTTGTAGTTGCACTCTCCTCACCAGAGATTATATTGTGTCCATTGATATAATCACTAACCATGAGTCGACCCTTCACAAAGTTGTTCAGAATCACG
Source organism: Trichosanthes cucumerina (assembly GCA_036507285.1). Taxonomy (NCBI): domain Eukaryota; kingdom Viridiplantae; phylum Streptophyta; class Magnoliopsida; order Cucurbitales; family Cucurbitaceae; genus Trichosanthes; species Trichosanthes cucumerina. The sequence goes on along the minus strand of CM071835.1, from coordinate 75,374,010 downwards.
CTTGGGTCAAATTACCGCTTACCCCTGTTATTACCTCTTTGCTCCTTAAGCACCACTCATCCTCTAATGAACAACAAGTCTAAGGTCCTACCTTAGACTCATACCTCATAGAGAGGCGGGTCCCGTTGTTCAAGACCTGAGTCAATTCTTAAGGGAACAACCTATCTAATTCCTCAGAGAGAATGAGTGAATTCCATCTTGCACAGCTTAAGTTCCCACCTACTCACGAGGTTCTCGTCCCTGAGAAGGTAGGCTTATTGAGCCTCGGCCACAGCCACTCTCACCCATACTAGTCTCCAAGGACAAACCCTTATAAGCGGGGAGTTCTTCACTTTGCAGATTCTGTGTCAAGTCACTAATGACCATCTATAAATTCATCGGGTCTTATCTTGTTAATTGTTTATACTCGGTTAGACTAATAATTTATGATCCAGTCTTGTATGAACTCTTCATACAAGATGCCCCCACTCGCATGTCAACTACATGAATGAGTTGCATTACCTCATTTGTACTAATTACAAAGTGGGTCGCATCCATGGTGTTACCAGAATGAGGTTTCCAACTTTATTCTTATACCATAGACTATTTAGGTTATAATCTTGAATTCAACCCAAATAGTGTCCACTACAATGATTTCAAGATAAACGTTATAACCTTGGAGCTTAGTTTATTGGATTTATAAAAGCAAGACTGTAATCTTATCAAAACAAATAACACTTTATTTAATTGATCAAAATTACACAAGTTTGGGGCATAAATCCCAACAATGATGAGCTAGAAGAGGCAATAGATGATGATCTTGAGAAGGCAGACGATGACGAGGTAGAAGAGGAAAATGATGATAAGGTAGAGGAGGGAAACAATGATGATCGTGAACGTCCAACAAACCTCAACTCTACACACGTATAGGTCGATGCCTCGATGTACCTAGATCGTCTAGTAAACAGACATTCATGCCATGTGAGTACTCTTCAATTAAAGATGTTGAGGTTGGAGAGATATTCCTGTCCAAAAAAGATTTATGCATGTGATTGTCTGTGTTGAAAATGAGAGCCAACTTTGAGTTTAGGGTGAAAAAGTCAAATCTTAAATTTTACAAAGTTATTTGTATTGTTAAGGAGTGCACATGGAGATTATGAGCTATGCAGATAAAGGGTAGCAATATATTTAAGTGTCGAAATAATGTAACACATACATGTCAGCATCAGATGTTGACACACGATCACCGACAAGCTAGAAGTTCGGTGATTGGCACGCTGCTAAAATTCAAATTCGAACAAGTTGGTCGTAGTTATAGGCCAAACGACATAGTTCGTGACATGCGGTAAGAATTTGGTATGAACTTAAGCTATGATAGGGCGTATAGGGCAAGAGAACAGACCTTAGTTTTTGCCAGAAGGTCACCAGAAAAGTCATTTAATCTGTTGCCAAGATTTAGGGAAGCACTAAAAATTGAAAATCTAGGCACAATATTCAACCTGAAACTTGATGATGGTCGATACTTCATGATGGGATTGAATCCCGCAACAGAGCAATGTGAATCGCATTGCCCCGTTGAGTTACACAAAAATTACTTAAAATTGAATACAACATTTATAATCTAGGTTAAGCAAAGGGAGAAAGGAAAAGTTACAGCGATAACATACCTTTGAAGAATAAGTTTCTTCTTGTATTCCTCCTCCCGTATCACAATCTCTACAATCTCTCGATTTCCTAAATGATCTAGGTATTGGAACACTTCCAAAAGATCTTCTTGGTTGTTCTCTGGCGGATGAAGGAGAATGGTGGGATTCCCTTTGGAGTTTTGGGTGTTTTTAGATGAGAGAATTAGTTGTCAAATGCTTCTTCAAGCACCTTTAAATAGTGGTATGTGGTGGAAACAAAATCTTCACCTATTTACCACTTAACCACAACCATATAATATGCAAATAATATTTGCATATAGTATAAGGTATCGCATACCTTATTATACAAATCTCATTTGCATAATGTGGAATTAAAATTGAATCACATTCAATTTTATTTCTCTCAAATCAATTTCTCCAATCTAAGCTTTAATTTCATAATTAGGCTATTGTATAGTTTAATGTGAATCTCATTCACATCAAACTATATTTTATATCAATTGTATGACATAAAAACCCTTCATATGAATTTGAACACTTCAAATTCACTCCAAACTGTATACCCTCATTGAATCCATGATTGAGCCAACCAAGGGACCCAATGGACCTACAGATCATGAGCTCCAATGATCCAAGATTAACTGATCAAACTCTTTGATCCTGTTAATCAACATTCATTAACTACGAGGTCACTCCACTATAGACATGTAGTTGCACTCTCCTCACTGTAAGACAAGTTGTGTCCATCGATATAACCAATACCCATGAGTTGATCCTTCACAAGTTGTTCGTAGTCACAACTGGGTCAAATTACCGTTTTACCCTTGTGCCTACCTCTTACTCTTTAAGTCCCACTGATCTTCTAATTAATGAACAACTTTGTTTATGGTTCTACCATAAACAACGTCCCTCTCGGGCCAGTGAGAAAGTGGGGTCTCGTTGTTCAAGTCCTAAAGTCAACACTTAAGGAAACAACCCCTCTAGTTTCCCTAGATCGGGAACAAGTGAATTTCATCTTGCGTAGTTAAGTTCCTAGCTCCCCATGTGGTTTTGCGCCTGAGAAGATAAGCATATTGAGTGAGCAACACATGCTACTCTCACCCGTACTAATCAATATTAAGTTCGAGTCACTAATGGTCATCTACGAATTTATTAGTCCTAAATTGTTAACGATGTTACATCAGTTGGTCTAATAACTCACGGTCCGGTCTTGTACAATCTCATTGCACAGGATGCCCCCGCTCGCATGTCAACTACATGAACGAGCTGGATTGCCTCGTTTATATCCCATATAAAGTGGGTCGCGTTCACAGTGTTACCAGGATAAGGTTCCCAACCCTATCCATATATTGTAAACCATTCGAGTCAACTACTCGAACGTGATCCTACCTGTGTGTCCACTACACACCGTTCAAAATAAGTATGACCTTGTAGCTTAGTTTATTGGATTAAGTTTAAAATGCGAGATACAAGGTTTGGTGATAAAATAAATTTTATTTATCAATTCATCAACTGTTACAAACGACACAAGTTTAGGGCATACACCCCAACACTTCAAACATGTATTCATGGCAGTAGGTGTATCCATTAGAGGGTTATTGAGTTGCATCAGACCTATATTAGTTGTAGATACAACACACCTAAAAGGGAAGTATAACGGTAAGTTGTTCATTGCAGCATGTGTTGATGAGAATGACCAGCTTTACCCGGTTGGTTTTACAATCACTGACGGAGAGACCGAAGTAGCATGGTCATATTTTTTCCGACAAATGAAACGTGTGATCGATAATGTTGATAATTTGATTATTGTTTTTGATTGACATGTGAGCATACGCAAGATAGTTGCAAAGGAAATGTCTGATGCATTCCATTGCATATGTGTCCAGCACTTAGGGGATAATCTAATGACGAAGTTCAAAAGTAAGGACCTAAGAGGTATTTTTACCCTTGCGGCAAGAAAATTTCGAGAATCGGAATTCAATAATTATTGAGAGAGTATTCTGACGACTGCCAAACAATACTTAAAAAGGATATGAGTTCATCGATGGGCTCGGACATTCCAATGTGGTCGAAAATACAATCAAATGACAACAAACCTTGTTGAATGCATGAACTCAATTCTAAAGGATGCACGAGAGTTACCAATCACTAGCCTATTGAATCATATTAGAGGTTGGCTTCTATCCAAATACTACAAGCGTCAGACTAAGGAATCCACATGGCCACATCGAATAACTAAGTACGTTTCCCAAATTCTTGAGGTCGCAGGAGATAATTCAATAAGACATGTAGTTCGACCAGTCGAACAGTTTGAATTTGAAGTAAATGATGGTTACTTGGGTGGGCATGTTAATCTCCAAACGAGAACTTGTACTTGTCGCGAGTTTGACTACTATGAGATTCCTTGTTCACATGCAATTGCAGCATGTGTATTCAACAATATAGACCCACTCACACTATGCTCTGAAGCATACCATGTTGAGGCATGAATCAATGCTTATGCAAGTCCTGTACATCCGATAGGTCGTGTGTCAGAGTGGAAAAGATCATTAGAGTTTGAAGACTATGAAGTGTTACCTCTGAAGCAAGTATCTAGAGTGGGTCGACGTCAGGCTATGCAGATTCCACTTGTGAGAGAAGTCAGACGAGTACATAAATGCACCCGGTGTGGTAATATTGGTCACAATAGAAAAATATGTCGACAACCTCTAAACACCGTGTAAACTATCATTTGATGTACCATATATAATATGATTCTTGTTCTTAGCTGTTGCGTAAAATGATATTGCAATACCCAAGTGTATGGGTCAAGTTTTAGTATAGTGATTTAAAGTTCCAAGTATCGTCCTCAGGAATGAGTTTCTAGATTAATTAATTACCAAGATACTAATTCTCAATTTTAGCTAAAGTAACATAACATGGATAGATGGTGAAAACAAAGATAAAAGATAAACAAACAAGTGGAGACACGAATATGATAGATTTGAAGGAGTTTGACTTCACAAGTTAACACTTATTTAACACATGAACTAATTTATAAACAAGAAGTAAGATACTCAAGAAAATCTCTCGATTCTTAGTGAGCTTCGCACACACAATAAATTCTATAGTCTCCGTATGAATCTAAAAGCATGCACGACATTAAACAACTTTTTTATGTGTTTCCCTTAGACTTCTAGGTCATTCTCATGCCAGACTTCTAAGAGTTTTGACAACTTTGCTCTAATCTAAGATTTTTCTCTCGAGTCCACTTAAATCAACAAGATCAAAGAATTGTAGAACGAATTGTCAAAAATAAATATCAAAACATAGTTCAATACATAAGCAAATAAGTCTTAAACAAGCAAATCAAATCCTAACTACAACTTTTAGCCACTCTAAATCACAATAAAACCAAACTAAAAGTGTAGAAAACGTCTTAGAACGATGTTACAATCTAAAAGAAAGATGAACTAAACTTATGTGTCGATGTCGGTCCCTCGTCCCCGAGCTCCCGTCACGATCTCGAACCTCCACGAACGTTTTGGCTTTCAAGGAATGCTCACTTTTCTCCTCTTACAGAGTGTATTTCGAAATTAGGGTGCAAAGACTATCAAATTCGGCTCCCTTACAAAGAAGAAAACATGTTCTATTTATAAGAGTAATCGGCACAACGTTGCAACGCTAGGGGCAGTGTTGCAACGTTGTGCCCTAGGCGGCTGGCATATAAAGAAAATATCAATGGCGTTGCAACGCTTCGTGCGCGCTCTTCCTTATCGAAGTAGCGTTGCAACGCTACCTGCACGGGTCTTCAACGTGGATTCCTTATCGAGATAGCGTTGTGTTGCTGCGTTGCAACGCTATCGACAGTGGTCTTTTATGCTTCAAAACTGCAAGCTCGGCGTTGCAACGCTCTGCATGGCGTTGCAACGCCATCACTTTGGGTCTACTAGCTTGGATTAGTCCTTCTACTTCTAATTGATATTATTTTACGCTCCAAAAAGCCTCGTTTCGATCCCGAGTGATCCATAATGTCTACAAATGTTCTGTTTAAGCTCTTTCCCTGAAATTAAGTGATTTAAACACATCAAAGCTATGAAATTATCATAAAAGTAGCAATAAATAAGCCTAAGGATAACACATTTTGTGTGCTATCATTAGCTAAATAGTGTTATATATGTTATAGTTGCAGGTTAACATTGAAGCAGGGAAAAAATATCATTACCACATCCTGTATTTTTTTCGGTTGGTTTACTGACCGAGAATTCGTCCATTATTTCCCGGTCAGGCAGACTGAAACCGAAAAAAAAACATATTTAATTTAATTTTTTTCTCTTATTCTTTTCTTTTAATTGATTATTGCTATAGTTATATCACAATCAACTTATTTAACATATTGTTATGGATTAGAAGAAACACAGTATTAGGTAAATGACTGAATTATAAAGACAAACTAAATACTTAAAAATTAAATCAATATATTTGAAGACTAAAAAAAGCTCGGTTTGCCTTATTGACGTCTACAAAAGTCTATACTAGCCTGACTAAGCGTTTCTAAATTGGAACCTGTTATATCATATTCAAAAAATTTAACACAGAACATCCCACAATCTCCACTATCAACCTGTTGGGTACATCGGTGCGTCTACGGATCTTCCAAGGATGTTGGGGGAGTGATGGTCGTACTTCCATGACCTCACCCATAGCCAGAAGATGTGAAAGTATGGTGCAGACCACCCTTAACTCTTCCTCTAACTCGACGTCCATACACAGTGTGATAAGAGAATCGAGGACGACAAACTCACCCACCTGCATATCAACACAAATTAATACTCAATGTGTCCTGAAGAGATTGTATGGCATATACACGACATCCACTGTCTTCCATGCAGTGGTATGATCTAAATGAATGTCCATAACATAGTCCGTGACGTTGTTGCACCGATTCCAGTTGAACGCTTTGTTCGGTCCATCAATGCTACAAAAGTGTTTGTAGACATCGGGTCGTCTTAGAAAGTCATGTGTAATAGAATTGGTTAAGTTTTTTTTAGCTACAATCAATATTAAAATCAAATGCATTAGAAGTTATACGTACCGTAATGACTTTATCTGCAATGGCGAACTTCTGGCGACATAAGTTTGGATGAATGCCCGCCTTCGTTTGAATGAAGAGAAATAATGCATCAATTGCTTGCATAGCCATAGACGATAGTGGTCATTTAAGACAAAGACCCTAAAACACAAATACACGTACCTCATCACTCATCCATTGGGATGACGTCAGCAGTGTTTGGAACCAACTTTTGCTACGAGTTGCGTACACATTCATGCGCTCTTCATTATCTATGCTTGGATCGTCCATCCACTTCTGAAAATTGATGTCCATACATTCAGGTATGGGGCACAGTAGGTCGTACACTTTAACTTTCCTCTTCTTCCCATCAGGCCTCATGTTCATCCATGGTGAACGCAGTTTATAGTCTGGACGTCGCTTACGCTTACCTCGACGAGGTAGATCTTCACCAGGGGCTACGACCTCCGGGACTGAGTTTGAGTCAACCTCTGGATGCTGAATGAAAACAGTTGTAAAACCATTAAGGAGGGAAATTGCAAAAAAAGAAAATCGAACAATTGTAATGTGGTTACCTCGCTCTTAGGTTTCATCACCACATTTGATTCAGCAGTGGTGTCTACTGTTGATTGGGAGCATATAACATGAATTTTAACCTACAAATTCATAATATATTGACATCTTACTTGGTTAATTAAGGTTATCTAATAAAAGGGCAAGGTTATTTATTTACCGGCTCCGGCTCTGCATCTAAACTAGCATGGACTCCATGACTTGTTGGTGCAACTCCAATAGGATCGTTGACCTTCACAGGAGGATCATTTTGCTTCTCAAGTTGTTCGACCCTGTCTTGAATTAAATCGGGATCTCCGAGTCCATCTCCTCCCTTGGATGGGCCACCTCGATCAGATGGATCTTCATCCGACACAAAGTACTTGGTCGGGTCCACCACATTCATCTGCAAAACAATACACAAGTTAATACCATGTTTATTCGAATGAAATTAAACATACAAACACCACGAACCTTGGAAAACATCTCAAAAACCTCTTGATGGCCTTCAAGTTTGACTCCATACTATCGAATCTTCTATCGAGCCTTTGTGTTCAGACTCCATACTGGCAACCCGACTATCCAGCTTCTTCAACCACTTCAAGCACTTGCAACTTCTCTTTTTTTCTTTCTCTTTTTCTCAGATGCCCCAACCACTTCTTGCACATCCTCATCTTTTTCTTCTTCTTCATCCCTCATTACCACATCCCCCTTCTTCATCTCTAACGCTTCATCTAACACATTATCCTCCTCGTTAAGTATCTTTTTACCTTTTTCCTTTTTCAGGAGCTTGATGTGAAGTTGATGCAGGGCAGGGTTCCTAGTCTGCTTCACCAACCACTTTCTCAAGGACCTCTTGCAGTTCAGTGCCCTCATAGATAGGAGCAAGTGGTGGTACACGCGGGCGTTCAACTCTGTGGTCCATAAATCGGATCTCCTCATCAGAAGGAGCAAGACCTGCTTTGATTGTAACCTGTGACAAAACAATTATAGAAATTGTCAACAATGAAATACAACAACGAAATAAAATTAAGATTTAAGGTAATTGACTAACCATTCCCTCCACGAATATCTCGCCGCACAGTCGTGTGTGTGACGACGAATGAGAACATGATCATCTAAGGATGCGTGGGATGGATGTCATGTTTAATCGGTTTGCAACACGTCTCGTTAAGGACGAAACAACCTCATATGCTCAGACCTACAAGACGAAAATAAGATAATTAAAAAATGGAATGAACATTATATATAAGGGAATTAAAGTAAGTAAAGTAAATTGTGCTAACCTGAAATGCATGTGGGAAATCATAAAGACTATACGTCTCTTGCTTCTTCACTGCAGTTTGTTTCTCCTTATATCCCTCAGCTTTGTCATTCAGTGTTTTTTGCAAACTTTTTATTGCTTCTCAAATATAATCTTACTCTCTTCACTGCAGAAGGTCTCCCAATCATCAATAACATCCAGAATGCTAGTATCTATTTGTTGTTTTCCCTCCCTCCCTATCATCTCCAACTCGATGAAATAAAATAGAGTCACCTTAACAGCATCGTCATCATCTTGGAAGTTAACCGTGGGGAACAATTTATCTAAATCATCCCCCTTCAAACCCTTTTTACCCCTAGGTACAACTCCCTCAATCTATTGGTAAATACGGTCCTCCGCAAAGGTCTATTCTCATGCCTAAGTCCAGTTAGTAGGTCAAACTCGCGCTTACCAAATGACACCTTCTGACCTAAAAGCTTGAAACTCATTACATTCACCTTAGTCTCATTGACCTCCCTCAAAAGTATATATAGTGAACTACTTGCCCATTAAGCATAATATTTGAATCCAATAATGGCCCAAAAATGGTTTGCCTAAACATGTCTAATTGGTTTGGAGTGAGCTTATTTTTAATATTTTTATTCGTTCTACCTAAATGCGCACAACATGTTAAAGCTACAGGAAAGTGATCGGTGGGAGGAACTTTCTCAATTAATTCCATTGTAACGTACCTATATATATGAAAAAATATTTCAAAACAAGTTAAATACAAGTTGAAGAAATATTTAAAATCTGGAAAATTTTCCAGTCAGGAAGATTTCCCGGTCAGTATTGGTTCCCAGTTCTTCGTTTTCCCGGTTAGAATTCCTGTAAAATATTTCATGATTTTTCGATGAGTATCGATTAACAGGAATTCAAACTAGAGATGAATTTCGGTATGATTTCATGAATCCCACTGGGATTCTTCTTCGAAATCGATAACTACGAGTCCAGAAAACCCGTTTAAATCAAGTATAACTATTTCTAGCACCACAGAACACATCGAAAACACATTTAAAGTTATTCTAGTTAGAAAACAACTTCAATAACGAGCAAACTAACAGATTCCATATTTTTAAACAAAAGTTCCTAAACCCTAACAATCCAAAGTACTTCAATAATGAGTAAACTTAAGAATACTTACTTGAATATGTTTACCCACAACAACCTAGTTAGTAATCCAAAGTGTATTTTGTTGGCAACAAAAGGCTAAGAGCAAAAACGTGAAATGGGAAACGAGAAAGGAACGAGAAATGTGAAAAACGGTAAAGTGAAAAATGAGGAGATGAGTAATAAAGGGCAAAATGGTAATTTCATCTCTTCGTGGTTCTAAAAAATCAGATTTTAAAAATGGGGTCCAAATTGCAAATAGAAAATTTAAAGATCCAAAAATTGCAATTTTCCAATATATTAGTGGTCATTTATTATATATATATTTTTTGAGTACATGTGGAAGGATTTGAACCCATGTTTTCTTGGTCATGAGTCACTTAAGCTATGCTTTGGCGTCATTTATTATATTGAGCTAAGAATAAAGTACATAATGAAAATATAAAAGTTGTATTCAATTTTGATATTTATTTAATTTAAAAATGAAAACAATACAAATAAAAGAATACAAATGAATTACGAAAGAAGCTAGGGACAAAATGAGAAGGAAAGTTAGAAAAACAAAATTTTCATAGATAACTAAATTAAAATTTATTGAAAATTAAATATAAATTAGAAAAGGCTAAATAAAATTATATCCACCCTACGGTCCCTACCCAATAAATAAGCTTAGTGTTTCAAAATAAAATAAAATCAGCTCAGTTTGTTGTTGTCGTCGTTATTTTTATTTTTATTTTTATTTTCTGTTTTTTTAAGAAAAAAACCATTTTGTAAAATAAAATAAAAATAAATAAAGGAAAGAGAAAAACCCTAACTCCTTCGTCTTACTCTCAGTCTCACGTGCTACACGCCACCTTCTTCTTCTTCATCTCGCCGTCTCCACCTCCGCTTCAGCAGCTCAGTGTCGCCGCCGCCTCTCTCCCGTCCTGCGCTGCCGCGTTGTCGTTTTTCTTCCGTTCTGCTGCTGCAGCCTCCTTCGATTTTCTACTCTCTTGTTGTTACTGGTATTTTCCCAATCTCAATCTAATGTATTTCTTCTCACTTGAAAAACACAAATTAGGAGACTCGTCTAATGAAAGAATGGAGGAATTTTTTTTATACATGTTTTTTGTTTTCATAACAATAGCCGAATAGCAACGGGGAGAGAAAAAAAAGCCTCCCGGCATATTGGGACGTGGTTTGTGTTTGACGGTTCTGATTTAGATTTTGATTTGTTGTATATGTTTTTCAATTGAGGATCTGATCATCTGTATATCTCTTTGGTCTCGGCTGAAAATTACCTTGCCTCGTCTTCTTTATTTATCAGAGAATCAGTCATCCAATTCTGTTTTCATTCCTAGCTTGTAGGAGTTTTTTTGATTGACCAAACAACTTCAACCATGTTTATATATTTGAAGCTTATAGTTGGGAGAAGACAAGAAAAATTGAAATTCTCTCCCTCAGATTAACCAATTCAATAGCCAATGAGCTTTGTATTTCATGTATTTCCTTTAAAAAGTTATGGATAATGTACAGGGTAAAATAAACATATTTTAAATTTCCGTTCGCCGATTAGCAGCTCTCTCCAACGCTGGCATCTCTCTACTCTTCTCATCATTGTCGGTACTTTTCCCTCTCTTCCTCAATATATTTTCAGAAATTTTGTCTTTTGTTACGAAAATGATTTTAGGGTTCATGAAATTCTTGCAGTGAAAGATTTACCAGTCATCTGTCTCTTGCCACTAACAGAGTTAGTTCGTCATGGCGGACGTGATGCTGATGAAGGAGATTGAGGACACGGCTGGTCAGCTTGGGATAGATCTTTGCCAAGTTGATTTTGATTCCATTCGTCTCCCTCCTGGCGAGGATTTTGATATCATTAGGTCTAAACTTTGTATTTGACTCTGCATTTTAATTTGCCTTTCCTGAGTCCCCCTACAACTTAGAAATGCTTTCCTTGATTATAAGTTTGTTTTCTGTTTTTCCATTCTCATATTCCTTTCTTTATTTGTGTTTATGAATAGTGATGATGAAGAGGTTATACAAGAGGAGAGTCTAGAGTTTGATTCTGGGTTTGGAAACATTATAGTTGTTGATAATCTTCCAGTTGTTCCTCCAGAGAAATTTGAGAAGCTCGAAGGTGTTGTTCGTAAAATTTTTGGACAGATTGGAGTTATCAAGGATGATGGTCTGTGGATGCCTGTTGATCCTGCTACACAGAAAACTTTAGGTTACTGCTTTATTGAGTATGGCACTCCACAGGTACTTTCTCATTATCACTTATACACCCTTGTGTTGTGTCTGCTAATTTTAATATGAAACTTCATATATTTATCATATCTAGATATATGTGAAATGATAATATTGAGAAACGATGTCCAATAGTATAATTCTGGTTTAAGATAAAATGAAAGTCTCCCATCTTTACCACTTTTGGTTCTAGTTGGCTTTTGATGAAGTCCCATAGAGTGATAGATACTTGCATCCAAATCTCACTTGTTTCTAGCTGGTGGTACATAACTCTAGTTCCTTTGGGTGGTACTGGCAGTTACTTTCAACCTCGGCAGTCCATCCATTGTAATGATGATGCGTTGGACCTCCCTTATGCCATATCATCACCCTATTTCTCATTTAGAGGTGGAATGTCTGTATACTGTAGATGTAGTTTGATGTTCATGCAGAAATGTACTTTGTTTGACCTACCTTGTTATGCCTATTTCCTGATCTCTCATTTGTCTTTATTTGCCAGTATTATTTTGGCATAGCATTAGTGGGAACATACCTTGTTGGAATGTTCTGGAAGTATTTCTCTTTGTAGCGTTCAAAAACTTTATGTTAAATGGTTGCTTTTCCTTTAACGTTGTATGAGGAATGCTAGTGTGTGATATCATGGATTACCTCTAGACATGCATTTCATCCGAGAATATGTTTACCTTCTTGGTATTTTGTTCCTAAATGTTCTTTTCCTAGCATTTTGCCACTAGTGTATATCGAGGTGAAGGAGCGATAACTCGAGGATTGAAATGTTTGGAGTAGTTTAATATGGTTGAGGATTTTGTGCTACAAAAATGGGCATAACCATAGGAGAAGGAATCATCACTAGTGGTTGTTTAGGTGCCATAGACTGCTTATTATCACACAGATTCGTTACCATAATTGTTTTAAATTTAAACAGAGTTGTGCTTTCAAGTTTCCTGTTCTGATTTTTTGTATATAATTTTAATCCTCTTGTGTGTAATACTGTAGTTCTGATCCATGATCTGATCCATGAATTTAGTATCTCATTTAATTTCAGTCATATTGTAGGAGGCTGAGCTTGCCAAAGAGAAGACTGATGGGTACAAATTGGATAGAGCACATATTTTCACTGTTAATATGTTTGAGGACTTCGACAGATTTATGAAAGTCCCAGATGAGTGGGCCCCTCCTGAAATTAACCCATATACTCCTGGGGTAAACTATCTGCATTGTTACATGATTTTGCATCTTCACTGCTTCCTGTGATATGTTTTCTTAAGGAAAGGTGGGGGTTTATGGAACAATGTGAAGGTTATCTGGGAGCTGTGGTTTACCGAACATTATAATTTATATCGGGAAAAAGAACCATTGGGAGGATTTTTGTGGATCACATTGTGCTCTCATGAAAGCATGATGCTATTTACTTTTGACCATTTCAGGAAAATCTTCAACAGTGGCTTACTGATGAAAAAGCACGGGATCAGTTTGTTATTCGTTCTAGTTCTGACACTGAGGTCTTCTGGAATGATGCTAGACATTTGAAGCCCGAGCCTGTCTACAAGCGTCCAGTGAGTATCCTTTAGCCTGTCTTGAGTGCTGACCTTGTTTTTTATAACTAAAGTTACTCCTCTCTCCTGGTTTGATTGGCTGATATTGGTATATGGTATTAATATCACTTAGGTATCTTTGCTCATTGGCTATTAACCCTTGCTTAATCAAATGTTTTTCTATTACAGTTCTGGACCGAGAGTTTTGTGCAGTGGTCTTCCTTGGGGACTTTCCTAGCAACAATTCACCGACAGGGTGCTGCAGTTTGGGGTGGTGCAGGTACCTTTAACCGTCTGATGCGTTTTGCCCATCAACAGGTATGTTACAACTCTCCAGACGTTCTGACAGTGCTTGCCAACGCCCCAAAGGCCTTAAGCTTTTAATATATTAAATGCAGGTTAAGTTAATTGATTTTTCTCCCGGTGAGAAATATCTGGTAACTTACAGCAGTCATGAGCCCAGCAATCCTCGTGATGTAAATGTGAGGACCTTTTTCCTAGTTTTATTTCAATTGAAGGATGTTTATGAATTTCCATCGTTGTTGATTATATGTTCTTTCAGAGGATTGTGATCAATATTTTTGATGTGAGAACTGGAAAAGTAATGAGAGATTTCAAGGGAAGTCCTGATGATTTTGCCATTGGAGGAACTGGTGGTGTTGCAGGCGTATCATGGCCTGTTTTTAGGTATTTACCGTTTCTAGGGACATGTCTTTCTTTCTTGGTTCTTTTTTCATCTTGTCACGATGGTCAGAGTGTTCTTTTCTTGCTAATGATATAAATGTTACTGTTGTTTTTGCAGGTGGGGTGGTGGGAAAGACGACAAGTACTTCGCCAGGATTGGAAAAAATGTGGTCTCTGTCTATGAAACAGAGACTTTCTCACTTATTGACAAAAAATCTTTGAAGGTTGAAAATGTTATGGATTTCTGCTGGTCCCCTACAGATCCCATTATTGCACTTTATGTTCCTGAGCTAGGTGGTGGGAACCAACCAGCTAGGGTGCGTACTCCTCTGTTGCTTTTGTGTCACTGTTATATAATATTTGATTTAAAATTTGGGAATAGTTTGAATTGATTGCCAACCTCTTTCATTTCCTAGGTGAGTCTTGTTCAAATCCCCAGCAAGGAGGAGTTGAGACAGAAAAATCTTTTCAGTGTTAGCGATTGTAAAATGTACTGGCAAAGCAATGGGGATTATCTTGCTGTCAAGGTTGATCGATATACAAAGACGAAGAAAAGCACGTACACAGGGTTTGAGCTTTTCCGCATAAAAGAGCGGGATATTCCTATTGAAGTGTTGGAGCTTGAGAATAAGAATGACAAGATCGTTGCATTTGCCTGGGAGCCAAAGGGGCATAGGTTTGCAGTTATTCACGGTGACAACCCAAGGCCAGATATAAGCTTTTACTCGATGCGAAGCGCTCACAACAGTGGCCGAGTATCAAAACTTGCAACTCTCAAAGGCAAGCAGGCCAATGCTCTATTCTGGTCACCTGCTGGACGCTTCATTATTCTTGCTGGACTGAAAGGTTTCAATGGACAGTTGGAATTCTACAATGTCGATGACCTGGAGACAATGGCAACTGCTGAGCATTTCATGGCTACTGATATTGAATGGGATCCTACTGGAAGGTAATTTTAGGGGTATCTTTATTTACACATTGTTCCTGACTAGAATGTATCATGTACGGCTGTGGTTATGGCTACAGAGTTGGTCTTGTTTTCACATCTGTGCAGGTATGTTGCAACTGCTGTAACTTCAGTACATGAGATGGAAAATGGTTTCAACATATGGTCCTTTAATGGAAAGCTCCTCTACCGAATATTGAAAGATCATTTCTTCCAGGTAATTTATCCATTATATTTTGCATATCATTTTCTTTAATCATCAAAGAACTCGTCGTTGATGTAAACTCGTGCAAAGATTTCTTACTGTAATGAAGTATATAATGATCATCATGACTTGTCTTGTTTAAGCTGTTAGTTTGATTACGAGGGAGGGAGTGCTAGTATTTACATGAGCTATATATGCTTACAAAGATCTGAATGATTTAGTTTCATTGATCATACATAATGAATGAACTCCTTGGAGTCCCAGTCCCTTATTGAAGTCGTAATTTTTGAATGGGCCACGACAGTTTGCATGGCGGCCGAGGCCACCATCCTTCTTGACTCCCGAGAAAGAGGAAGAGATAGCAAAGAATTTGAAGAAGTACAGTAAGAAGTATGAGGCCGAAGACCAGGATGTATCTCTGCTACTGAGCGAGCAGGATCGCGAGAAACGGAGAATGTTGAAGGACGGATGGGAGAAGTGGGTGAATGAATGGAAGAGATTGCATGAAGAAGAGAAGCTGTTGCGTCAGAAACTGCGGGATGGCGAAGCGAGTGACGAGGAAGAGGAATACGAAGCCAAAGAGGTTGAAGTGGAAGAAATTTTGGACGTGTCGGAGGAAGTTTTGTCGTTTGATTTTGGGCAGGAATGAGGTTAGTAGCCTCATTGCATTTCATGATAATATTAGGTAGGTAGGTCTGTCTGACAGTGCCTTGCCTTCTCCTCCTGCCATAGACCTTCCCAATTACTCTTACGTTGATTCCTGCCTGCCCTTAAAATTATTAATTTTGTTTTTGTTGTATGCCTTTATTTGTTATTTATCTCGGCCAGTTACTCCTTCAATGAGTTATATAATGTATTTTTGAGTTTTTAAAGCTCAAAAAAAATAAGCTCTTCTTCTAACCCTAAATCTTCACCCCTGTTGATGGGGTGCTCTGAGGGCCGGGAGACGGGTGGTAAGGCTACAGTTTACAAAAGGATTTGGGAATATATCTTTGGCTGTATACGATCTTAGGATTTTTTCCTTTTAAAAAGCAAAATGATGTTGCAGAGGGGAAATGGGACTTATTATTATTATTATTAGGGTAGTTGTTGAAAGTTTTTATAAAAATATTGCGTCTCTGAAAGTTAATATTCTAGAATATTGTTGTTTTAATTAGGTGGGTCTAAGATCAATCATATGCGAGAGATGATGTGATTTTTTTTAAAATAAAAAAATTAAGAGGCAACCATTTTTGCCACGTTGGAGATGGTCTCTTCAGCAAACTATCATCACTGATTTTGTTTAAATAAAATTTAGGCTAAATTATAGAAAATGCCACTAAACTATGGGGTTTGTATAAAAAATACCCTTAAACTTTAAAAAGTTTCAAAAATACCCTTGGACTTTCAAAGATATTCAAAAATACCCTTGCCGTTAAGTTTTGGATGGTAGAATTTAAAGTTTTGTTTCAAAATACCCCAAACTTTTAAAAAGTTTCAAAAATACCCTTGACCTTAAAAACTTAAAAAAATGCTTTTCAATAATTTCTTTAGTATTTAATGGAATTCTTTGAGATTTCATTTAATCAATCTATTAGAAATTTTAAAAATTTACTTGAACCTCACCCAAGAATGATGTGGAAGATCCAAAACATTCACTTGCTTTCGTAAAAGTAATCTTAACTTTTGTCTTTACGACTTATATAAATATTTGCATGTCAATCTTATTTGTGTTGAGTTCTCGTTTGATAACCATTTGGTTTTTAGTTACAGTTTTTGAAATGAAGCCTAAAAAATGTCACTTCTATCAATAAGTTTCTATGTATTCTTATCTACTATGTACCTATGTTTTAAAAAATCAAGCTAAAATTTGAAAACTAAAAAAAGTAGTTTTCAAAAACTTGTTTTTGTTTTTGAAATTTTGCTAGAAACTTAAATGGTACCTCAAGAAAGATGGAAATCATTATAGAGGATATGAAAAGAAATTGTAAAAAAACAACATGATTTTCAAAAACCAAAAATCAAAAACTAAATTATAGTTAAGCTTAATTTTCGAAGTAGAAAAGAAAATATAGAAACCTATTGGTAGAAGTAGTATTGTTAAGCTTAATTTTCTAAAACAAAAACAAAAAATCAAATACTTATCAAACGGGGACTTAATTAATTGAATTATTAGTCTGATTGATGAAATCAATTCCTTAAGATTGATTGTTTTCTTCCTCATTTATTTTATTTTGCTTTTATTCATTTTTCTATTTTTTTTCAAATAAAATTGGGTGATTATATTCATGATAATTAAGTAAATTAGAATATCAATCCTATAGAGACGAGACTCTAATATTCTTATACACTATATTAAAACTTAAACGGTATTTTATTTTTCTATTTTTGAATTTTTTTGAAAGGTTAAGGGTATTATTGAAATGAAATTTTAATATTTTTCATCCAAAACTTAATGGTAAATATTTTTAAAAAGTTTTTAAGGCCGTGGTATTTTTGAAACTTTTTAAAAGTTCAGGGTATTTTTGAAGAAAAACTTAAAATTGCTACCATCCAAAACTTAACGGTAAGGGTATTTTTGAACATTTTTTAAAGTCCAATGGTATTTTTGAAACTTTTTAAAGTTTAGGGGTATTTTTGACACAAGCCCCATAGTTTAGGGGCATTTTCTATAATTTAGCCTAAAATTTATTAGAGATTTATATTTTTGATTTGTTATAAAAGGTTTTGTTAGCCTTATATTTTTTATTTTGTTATATATATAAAAGATTTGTTAATTTTGTATTTTTTTAAAATATGTTAGATTTAATTTGGTAAAGATGTGTAGGATTGATTTTTCTTTTTAATAATTCATTGGATTTATTCTTAAACCATTTTTTTTCAATCGATGCAAAAAAAATCCTCCCATCTTTTTTTAAACCATTTTTTAATTCATTTTTTCTTTTCTAATTTTCTTAATTGATTCACAATCAAATTTCTCTCCAATCCTCTATTCTCTATCTAGAATCTTGATCTACGCTTCAACAACATATGGGAGTGGAGTTTCAAACCTTTAATCTGGATACAAAGATGGTCTAATCTCTAATGGGGTTGTTTCAAGTGAACTCAAATTCTTTTTTCATAATAGTGTTTTAAATCAATTTTCTTAATTGATTTTTTAGTTATTTTAGAAGTTTAGAATATAATTTTTTTTTTGTTAATTTTAATGTGTTTATGGAAAATACAAATAATTTAATTGTTTTTTTATAGAAACAAATAGTTTAATTGTTAAATAATGAATAGTATATAAATAATTCACTTTGGTTTCATTACTTAGCAATTAAATTCAACCAAACAAATCTTATATATTATATATAAATATAAAACCAACAAAATAGAGAATATAAAATAAACAAATCTTTTATAACCAATCAAATATGTATACAATACAAGAATTTTGACTTTTTCCGACTCTCAAAAGCGTCGGCAAAACTAAGAAAACGTTTCAGCAATTTCTTCCCCGACCAAAAATTGAGCGTCAGCATTTCGGTCGGGGTAGCTTATGCCGACGGTGTTTTTCAATCGGTCGGCCTTTAGGAGATATGCCGACCGTTTATTGTTGGTCGACCTTTTTAAGGAATGGCCGACGGTTTTGTTTTTGGTCGGGCTTTCTAAGGAATGACCGACTCTTTTTGTTTGGTCGACCATTCCTTAAAAAGATCGACTAACAATAAACGGTTGGCATATCTCCTAAAGGCCGACCAAATCGAAAAAGGTCGGTCTTTCTAAAGAAGGTCGACCAACAAGAAACGGTCGACATATCTCCTAAAAGCGTCGGCCTTTCCCATAAATTCAATCTTGTATTGGTTGGTAAAGATGCAATTGAGTGCTTTTATAAAATTCAATATTTATTTATCTAGAATTTAATTACAAATTAGAATTTGTTGTACCACCTAAAAAAAGTTCTATATAAACATCAAATATAGCCTTTTCTATCAAATGAAAATTTTCATTACACGGTTCATATAGGTAACTTTAAACAAAATAAAATATAACAATTAGTTTCACACAAAAAAACTAAATTATAAGTATTCATCACTTTACATAAGTAATTAAGCACAAGTTTGATTACATTTTTTTTGTTCGAAAATTTTCAAAAGCTGGTGTCGTCAACCTATCCTGCAAAACAAAGAAAAACAAAAGTTCAAAAGTTACCAAATTAATATAAGAAGAAAAACACATATAACAAAATATTTAAACTAACATTTCAAAAGTAACGACTAATAATATTAAACCTTTAGGCAATTAAGTTAGCAAATTTACAACACAATTCAAAATTACTGGAAACTTATTCAAGAATATTAACCTGAGGTATTATTGAAAATGGAAGATAAAAACCAAATTCATCTCAAGGAAGGGAGACATACTGCTTGATTCCTTGAAGCCTTATTCACCATTGCATTAGCCTTCTTATAGCCTTTTTGATAATAGTGTGAAAACTATTTCTTTCAAAACAGGCTTTCCTTCATTGATTGAACTGACAATCTGAAATGGAGGAGAGGCAATAGAGTAAGTGAGACTATCTCATTTGCTAAAATACAAATTTAGTGGTTGAAATAAAAAAAAAATAGACCAAACTTCAAAAACTTTCAATCTCGTTCTTCATTATAATTTGACATTCTCTACACTAATCTATAGGGAACAATACTAAACTAATAACCATGATGTCCTGAAAATTTCGACAGCATAACGACGTAACTACAACATTGCCAAAATTTTACAAGTACCTGTTAATGACGATACACACAATTCTAAACAGAAACATCCAACACTTGCTCTAACTCCAACTCACAAGCTCTCCATTAAAGAATCACAATCAAACAAACATTCCAACTCCAATTTCTTTTTAAAATACACATTTCTATGTAAATTCGAAAAGAATATCTAAACTTACTACGTAGGAGAGAAAGCACAAGTATGTGGTTTTGGAGTAGGGATTCCTACCTTCAATCTTAATAAATTATAATAGATCCCTTATTTATTGAGCCATATTCTGATTGACAAATACATTATCATTTAAACTGTATATTAATTAGATTTATCAACGTTTAACTTATTATTGATGCAAATATAGTCTTGTATCTGCTAAACTTATGGAAGACCTATGACATGTACATTGGTATGTAAGTCTCAAGGTATTCTTTTGAATGATGTATATGTGTGTGAATTGTGACCCACCAATTATATGTGGCAAATTGATATAATTTGGAATGTTGGACAATGTTTAGGCAACAAAATCATTTAATGGGTTACCTTTCACAATTAGTATGTTTAAGCTAAGACACTCCCAAGAGATTCTCAACCAAACTTCCCAAGTAAAGAACGAAACAACCAACAACCAACAACCAAGCTTCAAGCTTAAAATCTTCAATCCAACCCCCAATCCGCACATGTTCTAAGACAATGCTTCTTTGGTGTCAATGCTTCTAGAATGATAAGCACAACCAGGAGAATCAAACAAATTTGATGGGTTCACAAAATTCATGAATATTGAAATCATCCCCCCAAACCATTAAATTCTTCTTGACTCTTGCAATTCTATCAGAATCTAATGGGTTCACAAAATTCATGAAGATCGACGACCTCGGATTCAACGAATAATTTACCTCTAAGGGAGTGAAATTCAAATTGAAAACACCACAGAAGTGCCATCAACCTTCATTACTACTAGAACAAACCCACACACATTCCTTGAGAATGAGATTCAATGGCAAGTTTAACCTCTAACAAAGATATGCGGGCAAACAACTTGGTTATAAGAAATGTGTGCGGGCAAACCTCTAACAAAAGTACTAATTTCAGATCTAATGCAATAACTTAAAGATACTACCCACAAAAATGCATTATATCGTTCACACTAAGAAGATTATATCGTTCACACGATCATGAGCATGGATCCAAAGAAACTCATACAAACCATATAAGATTAATGCATTAGCTACCTTTACTGCAGGATAGCCACACACAATTTGTCTCACTATACTTAAACCTCCTCTTTTCTCAACATACTTAAATCATTGGCTACCTTTGTTGCAAGATAGCCATCCACAAAAAGTTAGTAGAGAGATCATACCTATTTCGGCGGTTCTCCCAGTGAATGCATGAATTTCATAAGCATTGCTTCCATGCTAGCCAACTTCATATCTTGTGTTGTACTTCGGGTCTCGAACTATTCTCTCGTACGCTGAATAAAAGTTTGGGCACGCGTCAATTCTTCCTTTGTCATATTAAGCTCTTTCTTCTATTGTTCGTTTTCCGTACGTAGTTTTTCCAATTCCACTGCCAACTCATGCTCACGTCTTGTTTCTCCACTTGATGACGAGGAACTCAATCTCTTCTTTTTTGGCTTCGGTCCCTACCCCATGCCTTTTACATAGCCTGGTCGCGAACCCAAAACAGTCATAACAATCTCCTCTTCTGCAAGTGGTTGAGACCTTTCTGATGTAGATGTCTCTTGCAACTCTATCATTTTACTCTGCAAGAAAAATTAAAATAAGCCTTTCTGGAGTAATAAATTTATGAATTAACCTTAGGTGTAGAAAACTTACATGAGCAACACCGACTTTCGGATTCACCCACTCTTTCCTTTCTTTGTATCTGGTTGCTTGAAATAACTCAATTGGTCCTATTTGTTTACCGTCTTTTTTTTTCTATGAATCAAAGTTTTTAATATCTATATTAGCATTATTTACTAAATCAAAAAATGGCTAAAGATAAGCATTTTTACAACACTACCTTTGCTTCTCGTATATGTAGGAATGACTTTGACCCAACGCGATGGTTCCAAGGTAGCTTTGCTCGATTCTTTTTATTTATTTTAGTAATTTTCTAACAAAAAGAAGTATCAGGAAATGAATCTAGAATTGAGTGTGTAAGGCGACATATTTATTACGAAAGTAAATAACACGCCTTAAATTCATCACTCTCCCACCTATTACATAACAAGTGTCAATCAGCTATATCAACCACAAGATCATGCGGGTGTGCACGCGCCTCCTCAGGAGAATACTTTCTGTAATGTTTGACCAACTCTCCTCTATACTCATTGAAGATTGCTTTCATTTGACGTTCAACAAACTGGTGGACAACGAACTAAGAATAATCTAACTTGAAATGGGTCTGCACAAAAAAGAAAATTATATTAGTCAACTTAGGTACAACTGAGCATCATAAACACTTTGATAGAAAATTTGGTAACCCCTAAACTTACCAAGAGTTTGTTCTTAACATGGTTCTTTAATTCGTTTGTCACTTCTTTCCACTTCGATAGACGTACTGGAAAACACTCTCTCACAATCACCCCTATCTGACCACTAAACTTTGTAGCAAATTCACATACAGACTTGTTGAACTCCTCGGTTATTTGTATCGGAATCTTCCCATGAATGCTCACATACCTGTCCAACTCTTTGCCTCTAGTATATTCTCTTCCTCTACGTGTAGAATGACCTTAAAAAAAAAGAATTAACATAGTAAGTGAAAATAAATTATGTATACAAAATTTTTTAAACGATTAACCTGACGTCTCGCTAGGATCAGCAATATGGTCATCATCGACAAAATACTCAGCCGTCTCGTTCTCTAGATTGTAATGTGTCACCATTATCTCTCTACAAGAACATAAAATTGGAATGAGTAATACATTTAAAATAATAGGGATAAAAGCATATAAAATAATAATGAAACACATTGTTACTCTGATTGTTAATCGTTATCAGGAGATGAGCTAGAATTGTCATCACAGCTAGAAGTATTATCGGTGGAAGCTTCTACGTCTTCTTCTTCATCGTTTATGAAATCATCTACATTGTCTGATGATACCCTTATACTTGGGTGATCTTGCACAATTGTGGGTTTAACATCAGTTCGACATAATGTGTTCTCTTCACAACATTCATCAACTCTTATTCCACCCTCAACTTCTAGCAACTCAAGTTGGTCAGTTCCAAGATCTCCTACCTCTGGGACGTCCCACACGCGTTTATTCTGTACTACTTACACCACCTTCCAATTAGTACCATATTTGGGATCATCGAGGTAAAATACTTGTTGTGCTTTAGTTGCAAGAATAAAAGGGTCATCGATATACCCATAGTATGATGTATTAATGGATCTCAACCCTAACTCAAAGTGTGATTTTTTTTTTATGTCTGTGTCGAACCATTTACATATGAATATCATAATTTGTATTCTCTTCAAATATTCTAAGTGTAACACTTCAGTCAGTACACCATAAAAATTCAGCTCATCGCCTGTAGTTTCACTTTCTCCAGGAACTAGGATTCCACTATTTTGCGTAGCCCGACGATTATCACGTGTTAAAGTGTGAAAACGAACTTTATTAACAATACACCCACTATCAGAGCGAACTTGAGAACCTGGTCCCATCGCCATTGAATATAAATCATCAGTCATATTTCCACTGTCGCGTAAATGAGAGAACCTGTTGTTTGTTCGTCTGTGTTATAAATCTTAATCATGATTCAAAATACATTTATAAGCTCTCAGATGTATAAACTCACATGATCTTTAAACCAAGCAGGAAATTTTTGCTGATGTCTTTTATATAACTCTTTCGCGGTGCGTGTTTCAGGACGAATCAGTCTCAAGTGTTGTCTGTATATTAACAAATGAAGACAAAAGTTACTTCCTAGATTTAGTTCAAACATATTTACCAAAAAATTAAGAGTTAGAGTATTCGGGACGTACGTGCGATAAGACTTTATTTCATCACAATTGTTAAGAATATACCAATGGGCTATTTGTTTCTTTTCAATGGATAAGGACCTTAAGGTTGAACTCCCCAATGGTCTTGCATTTTGTTTAAACACTTCGAACTCCCCACATGACACATTCACAGGAATTTGGTCATCATTTCGTTCGTCCCTATTGAATCTTGTTTCAATCCCACTTAAATACAAGGAACAAAAATTCAATGATTCATTCATTACAAATGTTTCTGCTATTGAACCCTCAGGGCACACTTTGTTCCGGCACGTACTGTTTCAATGTTCGTAAGCTTCTCTCAATAGGATACATCCAACTGTAGTTAACAGGACACACAACTCTCGTTTCATATGGCAAGTGAACTGCAAGGTGCATCATTACAGTAAAGAAAGATGGTGGGAATATTTTTTCTAATTTACAAAGTATGACTACAATATCATATTGCATTCGATCTAAATCACTTGTGCATATTACTTTCGCGCACAGATCGCGAAAGAATGTACATAACTCAACAACAGTAACGGACACGTCCTTCGGCAAATATCCTTGAACACCAATCGGCAAAAGTCGTTGAAGTAGAACATGGGAGTCGTTTGTTTTTAATCCCCATATTTTTCCATTGTTGACACTAACACACCGTGATATATTCGACACAAACCCATCGAAAAATTTTACTGATTTTAGAAACTTGCAGAACTCGATCATTTCCTTAGTAGTCAGCGTGTATACAACATGTGGTTTTACAATTTTGTTGTCGATCTGCTGCAAGTGTAGATCTTTTCGTATATTCAAATCCTCTAAATCTAATCGAGCATTTATTGTGTCCTTGATTTTTCCTTCTATATTTAACAATGTTGCAACTAAGTTGTCACATATGTTTTTTTCAATGTGCATTACATCCAATTTATGTCGTAACAAAAGTTTTGACCAGTTTGGTAGTTCAAAGAAAATGTTTTTTTTCGTCCAATTCGTGTCAATTCGTTTTCTTTTCTTATCTTTCTTTGATTCATGTTTACTGAACACAGAAAAGTTGAGCATGCAAACTTCTTGTAAGGTCTCATCTTCATCCATTACAACTGGAGAAGGTCTAGATTCCACATTTTCATCAAATTGTTTACTCTTACGCCAACTGTGATTCGCTGAAAGATAATGTTGATGCCCCATGTATGAAATTTTACCTCTGATCCTAAAAGATGATGTATCTTCCTTACAAATGGGGCATGCATGATAACCCTTCATACTCCACCCAGATAAGTCGTCGTACGCAGGAAAGTCATTTATAGTCCACAACAAACTTGCGTGCAATTGAAAGTATGCACCACTATTTGCGTCATAGGTTCGTACACCATTATTCCATAACTCTTTCAACTCTTCAATCAATGGTTGCAAGTAAACATCAATCTCTTTACCAGGAGATTTTGGCCCAGGAATAAGTAAAGACATGAGGAAATTATTTTCCTTCATGCATTTTCAAGGTGGCAAATTGTATGGAACTAGCACCACCGGCCACATGCTATATGAAGTGCTCATATTTCTGAATGGATTAAATCCATCTGAAGCTAATCCCAAACGAACATTACGTGGTTCTAAAGCGAACTGAGGGAATTCACAATCAAAATGCTTCCACCCTTCATCATCAGCTGGATGTTGTAAAACACCATCTTCTTCAACACGTTTATCTTTATGCCACCTAATTTCAGAAGCAAAATGTTTCGATGAAAACAACTGTTTCAACCTTGGTATCAATGGAAAGTGACGTAACACTTTGTGCGGAATTTTCCTTCCTTTTCCATCATTCACTTTATATCGAGGCTCCCCATATGTTGGACATTGTTTGAAATCGGAAAACTCTTTCCAATATAATATGCAATCATACGTGCAAGCGTGAATTAACTCATAGCTTAACCCCAGGTCACACAACTTCTTCTTAGCTTCATAGAAGGATTGGGGTATACATGCATTGATTGGGAATGCTTCCTTCAACAATTGTAACAACATATCGAAGGATTTATTACTCCAATTGTTAAGAACCTTAATATGCATCAACCTCACTAAAAAATTTAACGATGAGAATCGTGTACAACCAATGTACAACGGATTACGTGTGTGTGTCATTAAATCTTCGAACAAGGTTGATGTATCATTTTCTTCAAAATTAGGGGGCATCTCATTTGCAAAATTATTGTCTTCATCTACCTCTGCTTCGATCATTGGAACTTGAAGGTCACTTAAAAGGTTGAACATCTCACTCTCTCCATCGAGATCATTTACGTCTACAGTATTTGATTTGTCATCGTGTACTGATCTAACTGTGTACTGTTGAACCATAGGTAAGTTGTTAATTGGTTCTCCATGATATACCCATTGACTATACGAGATGGATATTCCATAAGTGAATAGATGTCGCTCCACTCCGTCTAAAGATTGCCACATTGCATTCATACAATTTTTACATGGGCATCTTGTTTTTCCCGAGTCATTAACATGGATTTTTGTCATTTCTAAAAATTGGAATACTCCTTCTGTATATTCGGTCGAGAACTTGTCTCTAAGTTTAATCCAATCTCTGTTCATCTTGATCCTTATTTATACACTTTTAACTCAACTCCTTGTTCTTGAGATGTTAAAACCTATAGGATATAGACAATGAGTTTGTTAAGATCTAAAGAAAATACTCATGGTTTTTCAGAAGTTATAAATTCTGATAAGGTTGTAATGTCTTGTCAAATCTACTACTATCTTGCAAAACTTAAAATTACTATCTATACTCTAAGATGATAAATGAATCCAAGTTTTTGTAATGGAGTTTCATTTACTTTTAGGACAACTTATAACAAAGGAAAGCAAGAAACTTATGGATTTACTTAAAACGTTGTTAAAAGTCCCTTAGAACTTATGAACATGGTTTCTACCAAAACTCAAGTAACATGATTCTCATGGAGAGAAAATAAACTCTACCAATTACTTCACAAACCCTTCCAATCGATTTAAATTCTCCAATATTTCTATGAGTGAATTTTATCATCACAACCTAAGTTTATTCCTTGAATTGGATTGGAATCTTGATTCTCTGTTGTTGGGTTACAAAGCTCGGCCAACCAAAACAAAAGAGAAAAAAAAACAACAACAAAAGAAAGTCAATTCCTTCCAAGTCCTTTATTATTTTTTGGCCATTATTGAGACCATGATTCAAATTACAAAACTATCCAGATAAAACAACAAAATCATATATAGAAAGAAAACAATGTTAGATTCTAAAATAAGAAAATAGTGTTACCTTGGCAGCGACAGCGACATAAGGTACAAGATGAAACCCTAACTTAAGGCTCTGATACCATGTAACTTTCTGTATTTTATTGATTATTCACCTCTTTACAAGTAAGAAATTTAGGGTATAAAAATACTAAGTGTATTACAATAAGAAAGAAAAGTATAATGCAGGGAAGGAAAGTAAATAAATCAAAATCCTAAAAAATATTGGAGTTTTCCATTTTTGAAATTTAGCTAAGATTTCTACCTTTTAAACATGGAATACAATCCTAAAATTTAGCTAAGCTTTCAAAAAAGTAGCTTTCAAATTGGAGTTTTCCATTTTTATTGATTATTCACCTCTTTACAAGTAACAAATTTAAAAAAAGATAATCAATGCTTTACTTATCTATTATATTGATTAATATTGGTTGATTGTATTGATCTACAAATATCTAGAATCTAACACTGTTCTCCCTCATAATTGGAGTGTAAATTTTGTGGCGCATGCATATTAATCCTTTCCAATCTCACTTTCTCTTCCCTACGAAAACGACCTCTCAATTTGGATATTGCTTTACATTTCCCTCTTTCTGCATTCATTTCTTTTTCTTCCAAAACATATTCATGGTGGATTTTATTTCTGGTCACTATTCCTTTGTTAGACTGAACCAAATTCTGAAAAAGGCTTAAAATGTAGTTTTTAAATCTTCTCCTATAAGTACAGATCAAAAGAATTCTCAAACAATTGCAAAAAAAAGAATCCAAAACAATCTCATTCCATTCCAACTTTTCAAGCAATCTGACAACCATATATTTTTTCCCAATAAATGGAATTTCTCTCTAAAACTGTACCTAAATAGTTGGGCAGAGAGGAAAGGGGAAAGGGGAGTCGACGTTAAAATGCAGACGACAGAAGGGGGAAAGCAAACCTTAAAGAGACTGTGGGCGGCGTGCAGATAGCGGACGACGGTGGGTGGCGGGTGGGCGGTGCAGACGGCGATCGACGGTGGGCAGTGTGCAGATGGTGGGCGACGTGTAGACGGCGAGACGACGGTGGGTTGAAGGAGACGGAAAAGGGCAGAGAGGAAGGGGGAAAGTGAAATCAGAAGAGAGAAATGGAAAAAGAGGAAGGGGTATTCGACTAAACATATCGAAGGAATTGCCGATCGTTTTATAAAACAGTCGGCCTTATTCAACTCTTTGCCGATCGATTTTAAAATCGATTGACATTTATGCAACTCTTTGTCGATCGATTTTAAAATCGGTCGGCTTTTCCAAGCTTTTTGCCGACCGTTTTGAAAATGGTCGACCTTTCTCAAGCTCTTTGCCGACCGTTTTCAAAATGGTCGACCTTTCTCAAGTTTTTTATCGACTGTTTTTAAAATGGTCGGCATTCTCCATCTCTTTGACGACCGTTTTTAAAATGGTCGGCCGTTCTCCATCTCTTTGTCGATCGTTTGTAAAATGGTCGGCCTTGTCCAGCTCTTTGCCGACTGTTTTTAAAATGGTCGGCCTTTCTTCATCCCTTCACCGACCGTTTTATAACTTAGTCGGTGGTTCCCATCTCTTTGCCGACGGTTGTTAAAATGGTCGGCTTTTCCTTCACTTGTGTCGACGGTTGCATAAACCGTCGGTATTATCCATCTATCCCAACCATTTTAAAAAGCGTCGGGATAAAAAGCGTCGAAAAATTATAAAATTCTTGTAGTGATAAATCACTAACAAATCCTATTTAAAAAAAGTCACATGATCATCTCTTCAAAATTACGGATGACTTCTCTTCAAGAGAGGACCATATCTATCACATATGGATGATGACCATCTGCCAACTAATTAAAACAACAATATTCTTATAATAAGTTTGAAAAATACAATATTTTTATAAGAACTTTTAAAATCTGCAAAAATAATAAAAAGTCCCGAGAAATTTTAGGGCCTGTTTGGTAGGCAATCCAGATTCTGTTTTATGTTTTCGGATTCACTAAATTCAGTGAATACGTGTTTGACACACATGTTTTCGAAAACTGTTTCCGGATTCTATGATCCAAATGGTAGAAATTTTGAAAACAATATTTTTATGTTTTCATTATATCCAGATTCTGAATTTGAAATTTTAAAATGTAGAATTATATTAAACAAAGATAAAAATCTTAATAAATATACTATTTCATGTTTATAAACTTAATTTACTTTTGTTAAATTAAAATATGTATAATATAATATATTCTAAATTATAAAATAATAATTATATAAAATTTATATAAAAAAACATGTTCATAAATTAATTAATAATGTCTTATATTCCATCTAATATTTAGTTTTGCAACTACAACTAATTTTATGATCTATAAATATATTATAGAACACACTTTTAAATTATTGTTTAAAATGGAATCAAATTTCTAAATCTGCTACCAAACACATATCTGAAAACATGAAATACAACTCTGTTTTCATTGAATCCCTTGTTTTCAAATTTTTGTTTTCAGATTGCCTACCAAACAGCCTCTTATATTTTCATTTTGTTATGTATTGTTTTCTATCATTTCTATTTTATTCTTTATTTCTCTAAAATCTCGATATCATATATATTTTTAAGACTAAATCAAAATGTTAATAGATTTAATCCTACATTTCATTTTTTTTTTTTTTGAATAATTTCATCTCCAGAATTAGATAAACATTTAAATTTTGTAATAAAGATGTCAACAATAATTTGACAAATTATATTTTTTAATTATTTTAATTTTTAACTCTAATATTGTCGACATGAATTCCTTAAAGTAGAAAATTCTTTTGATTTTTCAAACTTTAGAGCAGCTTAAAGAGGAAAACTTTATAATTTTCTCTTTTGCTCAGATAATATTTTAATATAATTTTAGCTGTCAAATAAAAGTTTTGACTATCTAATTTTGAATTTAATTATATATTTTAATTTTTTATTCTACCTAGATAGACAAAACAAAATTTGTTTACTTTTGGGTTTATGAAATTAATTTAAATGAAAATTCGCAACGATGTAACTATTTGATATTTACAATGTACTCATATTCTTTCGTATTATTCATTCTATTTTTTTTTATTTATAACATATTTTTGCAAATTTGTTCTCCAAAATATAATATATAAAAATAATCATCTGCTTTATTTTTAAGAATAAAATTAGTATCATTTAAAAACTACATTTACTTTTCTTTTTAACTATATCTAATTATTTTAAAACTTCACTATCAAATATTTTTTAAGACATTATAAAATACGTGCAATGCACATGGCTGCTAACTAGTTAGAATAAAAGGCAGATCGAGTGTACATTGGTCAGATAAAAGAAAGTTCATAATTATATAAATGAGAACAACTATTTTTATTAGTATGAGGTCTTTTGGTGATTTCAAAAACAAAACTAGGAAAGCTTATATTCAAAGTGGACCATAACATATACCTATTAAGCTTGAGCTAAATTCTCTTCTGGAGTTCAGTTTAGTAGATACTTGATGGAACACGAGACATACGCAACGGAAAAAAGGATCTAATGACACTCTAATTGAATCTAACTTAATAGAAATTAACATGCAAACATACAAAAAACAGTGAACTAAAAAGGGAAAGAGAGTACAACCTTTGTAGCTCGATTTCTTCACGATCTCCTTGCCTAAGCACAATCCAAACACAACCGGACTACCACTAGAGTTTCCCCTCTATCCTCTGGACTTGGAACCGGGTTGTGGGACTCGATGAATGAAGGAATGAAAAGGAAGAATGGGAGGTTCAAAGGTTTATGTGAGGAAAAGAAAGGATTTTTGGTGAGATTCTTTGAGAAAAATCTAAAAAAAATCAGCAAGAAAAAAACTTTGTTTTAAAACCATTCCTATTTATAAAACAATTATATGCATCAAATGCATGTCAAAGCTCACCAAAATGCAACACCTCACAAAACACTAACTAAAGTGGGTTATGTGTCATTCTATAATGTTTACACATAGTCCACTTAAGTTAGGGGGATTGTCCAACAAAAAATTGGATAATCCCACTAACTCTGGTCAAGGATAAAATGGTCTTTTTCATTTGGTCAAAGTCAAACTTTGAGTTTTCCCAAGTCAAAAAAGTCAACCCTTTGACTTTTTATGGTTTTGACTCTCTTGACTAATTTTGACCTCTCGAACATGAATCCGCATTCATATTTTTGAAATTCAAATCACATTTGAATATAGGTGTCATACAAAAATCGATAGCTATATCACATATATTTGTCGGTTTAAAACTCCTTTCCCAATTCGAACAATTCAAATTAATCCAACATATTGTTCTAAATTTAATCCATATGAGCTAGCAAGGGGATCTAATAGACTACAGATCATGGGCTCGAACAATTCGAGATTAACCGGTCAAACTATTTAACCTAATTAATCAACATTTGTTAACTAACGGGTAATTCCACTAAAGTCTCGTAGTTATTGCACCTCTACTACAAATTTGATATTTATTGACACATAACTTTATTGTATTGTTGACATTTTAGACAAAAAAAGCGTCAATAAAATGTTAATTTCAATTTAAAATTAATTATTAATTTGAAAAATACTTTTGTTGATGCCTATTGACCATCAACAAAGGTTAATATTTAAGTTGACGCAAATAATCGTCAACATTGACAACTATATTGACATCAAAAATACGTAAAATTCTGTCAAAATTAAGCTATTTCCGTGTTTTGTGTTAGTTGACGGCTAATAACCGTCAACTATTAAGAGTATTGTTGACGGATACTGCCCATCATTAAATAAGGAATAGTTGATAGTTATACATTGTCAATGTACACATCATTTATTGACGACTAGTAGCTGTCAAGAAAACCTCTAACGAGTGTGCTTATTAAAAAAGAGAAAAAAAAAAACAAAACTTTTGAAAAATATATTATATTATATTTGATTTTTATGCCCTAGCTCGAATAAGACTACTCTTCATCCCTAAAATCTCTCTAATCACCGTTTCTTCCAAAATTCGAACCTCGTTTCTCCAAAATCCGAATCCCAAATCCAAATTGGAGCGACGATTGATTCAACTATGCGATAGAATCTCCACTTGTGGCACCAAATTCTACACTAGCAACCCCCTCCCTGAACCCTTGTTTCACTTTTCGAACCCTTCCGGCAACCATTCTCTGCTCTGAATTTTGAGTATATGTTGACCCCCCAATCGATGGTCGAACCACCCAGTTGAAATTCTTGCGGCTAACTTCTAGTGCCTTGCCTCATTGCATCATTTGCAACGAAGAAATCGTGTTCATCGATCCAAAACATAGGTACAAAACAAAGTTCGATGGCTTCGAATCGAGCCAATTTCAGGATGGCTTCTCTCGTAACTACTCCAGTTGTATTATCTTGGCCTTTTAATCTATATACAGGTGGGTCGATTGGACGAACATGAACCCCTGGAAATTTATGCCTAAAATATTGGCCGACAACTGGGTGCTATGGAGTACACAAATGGTGTTTCCTTACAATCCTCCAGAGAGAGTTGGCGTGACCATCCGATGGGGAAGATTGAGCCAAAGAGAGTAATAGCAAGCCAAGCCAACCAAGAAAGATGTCAGAGATGATGTAGAGGGCGACCACATGACGGTGTTTTGTGAGGTTGTGAATGAGCTTCCTTAAAAGAGGTGGAAGCTTTGGAAAAGGTCGGCGTATGACGTGGTGATACAAGGAAGGGTATCGGTGTTCCTGTGGATTTCGTTTGGATTTTTTAAATTGGGGCTAGTTGATTTTGTTGATTTACTGGAATTTTTTCGATTTGGCAAAAGCGTTGAAGGCCATTAGAAAATGAATGAGATTTGGGAGGTCAAAGAGGTTGATTTGAATATTAAAGATTGACCGATGAACTTTTTCTTCTTCTCCTTGATTTTCCTAGCTCTCTCTCTTTCTACGTTACCAATTCTCTAAAATTCTCTGACTCATCTGGAAAGGTATCAATTTCATCAGATTTTTTGCCTTTTTCTTTTAATTTGATTGATTGTATTGTCTTCTCTTGATTTACTTAGGTTGTTTGTTCTTATTTTTATCTCTTACTGTTTTTTCCCAATCATTTGTTCTTCCCACCATCTTCTATCATGTAAGCAACTATTGATGGGATGTGAGGAAGGTGGATTCTTATATTTGAGGTTGATCACTTTTGATGGGATGAGAGGAAGGTGGATATATTCGAGGTTGAGAGATCAAATACATTAAAGCGTGGAAAGCTTTGTTCTCAACCGTACGTTCGAATCTCAAAATCACCATAGTTTATGTAATAGATATTCTTTCTTTCCCTTTTCTACCATTTTATTGAGATGAATGGGAGGGAGAGATAAGAAACATCACTCTACATGCGAGAAACAAATATCAAAAGATAGAAAAAATATTCAGTTTGTTGGTTTTGGGTTGGATTTGATTGGATTTTTCACTGCTTCTACAAAATGCTAATATGTTGATGGAGAAATATAGGGGTTCCT
The DNA here is from genome assembly GCA_036507285.1 of Trichosanthes cucumerina. Classification (NCBI taxonomy): domain Eukaryota; kingdom Viridiplantae; phylum Streptophyta; class Magnoliopsida; order Cucurbitales; family Cucurbitaceae; genus Trichosanthes; species Trichosanthes cucumerina. The sequence continues at coordinate 75,340,287 of CM071835.1, read as the reverse complement.
TTTATATCTTCATCATGAATATGGATCTCTTTTCAATATGAAGATTAAATATAGATGCCATGATTTTTTGGGGGGTAAATTTGCTTCAATGTGTTATTGATGGGTTATTTTCTGGTTGGGTGATTTATGGTTTGCTAGTTTGAAGGACTTTATATTGATGAGGTTATATATAATGCATAAGTTTGATAAATATTGGGGTGGTGATTTTAATTGGGTTGTGAAAAACTAATGGAATGCTTCTTTCTATTTACGCTTTTTTGACTTCTAGATTTTTTTTCTATGTAGAACATAGGAATTAGTCATATTAATTTGTTTTTTTAAATTTTGATTTGACATTACTTTCATGAAAATGTATTCTCAAGGTCATATCATGTATTTTTAGGCTAGGACCTATACAATGATTTGATTATGTTGTTTTACTCAGTTTAGGCTTCGATAACTTGAGCTTGATCTTAGAGGTAAATAAATTATACAAAATTTTGTAGTAAAATGACCTAACCACAACCCTTACAACCAACAAATTAAAGTTTTGACCTATTAGCTCAAATATCTATACAATATGGAATACAACCACTTTTCTTAGATTCTTTGAATGAATTCATATGATTAGTTTTAGTTCAAATTTTGTTTTATATTCATGAGTCTAGTGTGTAAAGTTTTCCCTGCAAGCTTCTTATCTTCTGATGTGTTTCTTAACTATTATTGTTTTTACTAGAATTCCAGTCCATCGCTAGTTTGTCGGTTCAGGGTTAAAAAAGTGTTTCTTCCCAATTAGATTTCAATTTTGCACAAAATTAAATTCTCCTAGTTCCTGCACCTACTTCTCCTTGCATGCATGTGCAAGATGAGAATGAAAATTATTCCTCATTTGCTAGTAAATTTATGTACTTGCACTTTACTAGTGATTATTCTAACCAATATTGAGTCAATTCACCAATTTAAAAATGTTCATAAAATTCTGCTGTAATTTCAAGTCGTGTTTAAATTTTAACTGTAACTTTATCAATATATCAATATCATTTTTTGATGGATCATATAAAATGAAAGTGAAAACTTTCACAGTTTGATCGATTGACTCCATATATAGGACATGACATCCACGATTATGTGAAAGATATAGTTAACACGTCAAGTATATAAAACTTATACTATTGATATATTTCTAATTGAAAACGTTATTCACTTATTTTTATGATTATTTGTACTTGTATAGGGTTATTAGGATGTTCTATGCTCAAGCCAAACGTTAGAAGTCTAATTCTTAATTGGATAGTTGTTCGAGTAATCATTTCAATCTACCTTTTTTTTACTACCATTTTGTTTATGTATTCGAGTCTTGCTTATTATATGTTTTAATATATTTATATAGTATGTTAAGTAATCGTTTCAAGTCTACCATTTTTTACTACCATTTTGTTTATTAATTTGAGTCTTGCTTATTATATGTTTTAATCTATTTATATAGTGTGCTAAGCAACCGAGGAGTACAGGGTGTGGATACTATACTATGAAGTTTATTCGAGATATAGTAACACAGAGAAGTCGAGTGATGACGGGCGTTGTAATACTTTGATCTTATTCTATGTATTTTATAATTTCTTGATTTATTCAATTTTTTAATGTATGTACACTTATCTGTTTGCAGTTGACGAGAAAAGATAAGTACACCCAAGATGAGTTAGACGAGATGCGAGTTGAGTTATGTGAATTTATATCTCGGTACTTATGAACATTTTTGTTATCATACTTCATTTATGTGATTTTCAGGAGTTAGTGTTATGTTTTTGAACAGTTTGCTTATAACGATATGTAATTTTAACTTATTAGTTAGTCAATGAAACTCTGTTTTAGTTCATTTGCAATTATGGTTTATTTTGATAAAATTTGTACTTATATAGTTTGACAATCGTTGAGTCTCCAATTACATTGTTACCTAGTTTTGTGTGGATTATATATTTATAATGACTACCTTAATGAGAAAAATTTTAATTGATAGAGTTGTTCATACAGATGCAAGTGGTAGAGGATGAGTGAATAATATCTAATTATTTTTTTTTATATACATAGTTATAGTTGACGGCTAAAAAATGACATTAAAACCGACAATATTGACAGTTCAAAACTGTTAACATATACGTCATAGTCAACAATGCAAAACGTCAAGTATAGTTATAGATGACAGCTAAAATACGTCAATATATATTTATATTGACAGACAACAAGTGTCAATAAAAGGGGTATTATAGACAATTTACTAAAAATGTTGACGGTTAAAAAATATCAGTTATACCTGATGTTGACGGCTCACAGATGTCAATAAAGTGGTTATTGTTGACGCTATGTTGACGACACATAAGTGTCAATAAAAAGGTTTTTGTTGATGCTTTCACCTAAATATTGACGGCTAAAAACCATCAATTATACCCTATGTTGACGGTACATAAGTGTCAATAAAGAGGGTTTTGTTGACGGATTTATGTCATAATTGATGGCTAATAAGTGTCAACATTCATATTATTGACAGTTAAAATCTGTCAATAAAGACATAATCATTGACGCTTAACAACCGTCAACTATAAACTTAAAGTTGACGCTTAGATTTATTGACACTGCTTTCAATGACGGTCAAAAAACGTCAATGGAAGTGAATGTTGACAGTTTTTAGCTGTCAATAAAGACCTAATTTGTAGTAGCCCAACCTTATCCCAATGTTATATACCATTTTAGGCTATATACTCGAACTTGATCCATGTTTTATGTCATTACATAAAGTTCAAGTCTACATTAAATAGTCTCGGGACCTTAGTTTATTGGATTCAAGATTATAGTAAACTAATTCAATAACAATTTTATCGAACAAAGAAAAATGTGTATCACTTACAAACTACGAATTTTAGGACATAAAATCCAACAATACTAAGGAACAAGTTAGCTTAACAAGATTTTCTTGCTGTGTCACCTAATTTTCTTTTACTCAAATTAGAGTCTAAATATTAAGTTAATTTGGCCACTTAAGTTAGCATGAATGTTGAGTCCAATATTGAAAGATTTGGGCAATAAATGGTTTTTGTAAAAGAAATATAAGAGAAGATCCTAAAAATAGGATTTCGAGGCACACTTATAGAATTAAAGAGGATTATGAACTTGAATTACCCAAGAAAGATAAATAGCCCATAGACATATATGGACAATTACTTAGACTCACAAGGGTATTTAAAATGAAGGTTGAATAGGAGATGAATCCGTACATTGCACAAAGTAAAATGCAATGACTATGTTGATCTATTAGCAACTTAGGGTTGAAACTTAACTGAATCATATGTTTTCCATTGTTTTTTCCTACTCCATTACCATTCACATCGTTCAATTATTTTACCACTTGCCTTTGGTTGCATTAGGAAGCTCTTTTTATTACTCTGAGTTTTGCAAACAATCGTGTGGGTAAATACTTAGGATATTTTCATTTTATACTACTTTGTTGACAGTGTGCACTAGCACTGGACTGAAATTACTCTTTGTTGCTTTTTCCAAAATCCCAAATCATTTTAGGTTACATCACTCGTCGGAGATTCGATCATTTACTTAGAATCAATCATTTTATGTAACACAAGAAGTAAAAGCCTGTTAGAACTTTCTTCATTTACTTCAACGTAAATTTGTTTAACCTTGTTTTTAGTTTAATTCAAAATAAAGGAAAATCAATCCAAACTTAATTTTTAAATTGTTTAGAATCATAATCTTCTGCTACGGGGTAATGTATTCATTTTTATCAATATTATATATGAACGCATGAGCATGTGATGTTCAACCTTTTCCTAAATGTCGATCATAGATTGTGTGTAACATTTATAACACAATTTTATAAAAATAGTTTGGAGGGATTTGTTCAAAAAACATGTTTTGGAATGTCATGAAGATCACTATAAAGCTTGAGTTTGATGAGATTTATGGGCCTCTTTGCCATGACTTTCAGATCAAGTGCTTACAAAAAAAAAATTTAAGTGTTGAAAAAATATTTTTAAACTCTCAGAAAGTATTTCCAAACGAGCGAAATAGGTAAGTTAGATATGGGTGCTTGTCATATTTGAATGGAAAAACAACAAGATTTTGGTGATCAAAGTACTCTTTTTTCACACAAATTAAATGTGGTTTTCTATTGAATAATTTGTAGAATGCTTGAATGTTTATATTTTGCAAGCACGAGATAATAAATTGATAATCTAAATGGTTGTAATTTGTTGGGGTGAAATTGAACGAAGAAGATGAGAATCTAACCAATAAGATTAATTTTTTTAAATCTCATTCCTAGATAGAAAGGAAAATTTATTTAAATCCTTATTTGAAAAAGGAATAGGAAAGTAAAAAATCCTATAAATAAATCACTATGACTGAGAGAGTTCAACTTAACTCTCGTTCTCTAAATTATAGTTTGTTACATTTTTGTTTCTAAAATATGACTGACTATACTTTTCTTCCTTCTCATCGAAGCTGTTGTGACAAGAGCTACACCGATGCCCATGTTTTTCCTTGTCTTGCAGGTGACGTTCTTCTCCAAAGAATACAAATTTAAAATAGGAGCCCATTTTACATATAGGTTGTAAAGAAGAATAGGGCTTTTTACATATATAACCCAAAATAGGAGCCCATTTTACACAAATGTATATCACATGTCAAATATTACATGAATGTCTATCTTGGCCCAATAATTACATAAAAATCGATGGCCTTTTACTCTTTGGCCCTTTTAGATGATGTGCAGTTTTTTTTTTATTTATTTAAATTGTATACGAACGGTTTCAAAAAGGGAAAAAGATTTACAAATTGAAAAACACAAATATATTGGGGGGAATTGGTGCCGAAGAAAACGGGAAGAATATTTCCAGTTCTTCACTCTTACAACTGTGAAAACCAAAACTGAAATTTGGGTAAGAAAATCGAAGAAGAAGACGAAATCATCCTATTAACGACCGTAAGTATTTTACATTTCTTGCATTGTTCGATATTTATCGTTGTTGTTTACACAGACGGATTTTTCAGAGGGTTTCGACTACGGAACGAACATTTGGGTATGGGTATATTCGATATAGTTTCTAGGGTTTCGTATTTCTTCTTTTAAATCCTTAAGTTGTCGGTTTCATTTAGGATCACTATTCAAGAAAACGTACCAGTGAAGTTCGTATTTATACATTTGCTTGCATGTTCGGTTTCCTATTATGAAAGCAAAAGATATATATGTTGATGGTGATTATGTTCATGTTTGGTGTTAAGTTCTGTTGTTTACTTATACATAATGTATAATATTGTTGTTTAGATCAAAAATAAATTTTAAAACAGAGTGAGACATCTAACAACATAAATGTGTTACATAAGAAGGTTAATATATTATATGACCATGAAGTTAACAAAGGAATATATGAAATATGATCTGAGGTGATGATGTTTCAAAGTAATGTTTAATTTATATATACTTGTTACACACATCTTGTTTATGTGTGATCATTATTAATGAAGTTAATATCCGATATATACTTGCCTATATGATATATAATAGGTAATGGGTAGATATAGAATCACGGGGAACTCTGAAAATCTAAGAAGAAGTGCAAGATTATTAGGTAGTTATACCGGAAAACCAAAAAAATGAACAGAAAATGAGACTATCCAAATAGAATCTGAGGTAAGGAAATATATAATGAAGTTTGTTTACTATGTTGATATGTTTATATGTTAATATAAAACTTGGGTTGCAGGACGAAATGGAAGATACCGAAATATCAACAAATCCTGGCATTATGGATCGTGAAGTACATACTCCACAAACACAAATAATACCTACACAATTGCAAGATCCAGACATAGTGTGCTCGCAAATAGTTCCATATGGATATTGTTTCGAGGTATATTTTTTAAACAAGTTAGGAATTATGATCTATACATATGTAATGATAATATCATGGTGTTATTTTGATATAGGATGAAGTACAACAAGTTGGGAATGTTGTTTTGGAGGAAGAGAGAGGAAATGAACAGGTATATCAAGTTTCAATCAATATATGTTAATATTATATTCATTATATACTATCGAATATAATATATAACTAATACTAACTATTCAAATTCTAAATAGATACCTACTATGGAGAATAAAGATGATCGTGGCAAGGAGACAATGAAGGCTACTACGAAGGATGTAAATGATAGTAGAAAGGATATAGAGGAACAAGACAAGAATTTGAGCGGATATGAATCTGAAGTATATTTAATATGTTCCATATATTATATCTGAACTAATATTATATAAAATTAGTATAACACAATGTTATATGTTTTATAGGAGGACCATGTTATGTTGTCTGAAATATTGAAGAAAAAAAATGATGGAAAACGGAAAATGGTGGATAGACCAACAAAGGTAATACTTTATATATACCAGATTATAAGTACATACTTCCATGTGCAAATTCCATTACCTAATGAATATTTTCTTAAATATACGATTAAACAGAATGTGAGAGAAAAGAAGAGAAAAATTACAGAAAAATCAACGACAACGAAAAGAGTAACTAGACAGTCTCCAAGAAAGAAGAAGCCTATAACTAGGTCGAAGAAAGAAGTAGCAGCAGGAAAGAAGAAGGTGACAATTTGAGTAGAATTATATTATATATGTTATCATGTTATTAAACCTTACATACATTTATTTGGAATCAACAGGTAGCAAAAGGAGATACGAAAAAAAAGGGAGAGAGGGAGGAGAAATACTCACGAGGAAGTATCCTAGGAATTAACAGACAGGATATGTATGAGGTAATAACTTTTTCATGTGAAATAAATATGTGTATGAATTATAGTACCCTAAGTATATGTCATGTTTAACTTGATTTATTGTATATGTTATAGGCTACACCATTAATTTTGCAGAGGGACAGATGGTCCAGTACCCAAAAACTTAACATATACTCTAGATATGAGGTAATCAAGAATATAAAGGATAAGTTAAGCAAAAAACACCTGGGTAGGTTTAAGAATAGCTGTTTTGGACAATTTCTGGACCTTAAAATGGAGAAGTTCCCTAGTCAGCTCCTATACCATCTAATCAGGAGACAGAGTTCACTAACGAAAGGGGATGGATTGTGTTTTAACTTAGAAGGAAGAGTGGTAAAATTCTGTATGAAGGACTTCGAAAAGACAACTGGTTTAAATTGTGGTGAACTACCTGAAATAGACATGCGGAAACTGAAGGGAAGGTTTTTGAACAAATATTTTGACAGTGAAAAACCTATCAAAAGGACTATAGTTAGTGATTTGTTTCAAAGTGTGGATGGAGTGAAGAAGAAAGATAAAGTCAGGCTTGCGAAATTGTATTTTTTTGTCAAATTTGTTGTTGGGGAAACAAGTTGGTACAGGGGTTGAATTGGAGTATATAACTCTTTTAGATGACGATGAACAGTTTGAGTCATATCCCTGGGGGCGTATAGCGTATACCATTACAATAAAATCCATCAAGAAGGCCATAAAAAATCTCGATGCAATGAGTGTAGGTATATCGGGATTCCCACATGCGTTGGTAGTGTGGGCATATGAGTGTATCCCTTTATTGTCTGGACCTACGATTTACATTGCACAGAAAGTCTCTTCGGGAATACCTAAGATGAAGAACTGGAAAGCTGATGTACATCCAGAGTGGAGAGACCTGGCCATAAAGGTGTTTGAGCACGAAGATGTGAGTATGATTTTATAACTATCAATAAAATTATCAATATGTACTGAATTATATATCATATAATCGATACTAAATATATATCATATATATATGACACATGTGTATGACGAATATTAAATTTCAGTTTGAGTTCTTTGTTATGGTTGACGAAAATGACGAAATAGTTCATGATGAGTTCCAGAAAAAACTCAGTGACAGAGATAACGCATCCACATCAAAAGGGAAAGAGAAAGAGTTTGATATGGTTAAGAATGAAACTATAATGAAGGAGTTCTTGAGTTTTAGAGAATTTGTTATGAAGACTTTTGATGAGTTGAATGTGAAGATGGATATGCTGACTGAAAAAGTTGATTACCTGAAAAACAAATTGAGAAATTATGAGGTAAAAGGTGATATAGAAAATAAAGATAATGAGAATGATGACATGGATAACGATGAGAGTGGTAGAGGTGAGGACCAAGCTGAGGGAGATCATGAAGTTGGTTCCGACCATGGAAATGCAGGCGGTGGTGACTCTGTGATTGATGAAGGTGAAAGTGGAATGGACAATGAAAAGGAATATCAAGATAATGTGGATGAGGTATGCGTGAATATTGTATATTACATATAAACATGTGCAAATGTAATTCTTATACGATTTATGAATGTGATTTACAATATTATTTGAATTTGAAACTTAGGAAATACCGAGATTACTTACAGAGGATGAAACTGTGACCAAGAAAATTTTACACGAAGTAGAAAACATTGAGAAAGTTGCAATGTGCAAGAAGGTATATTTGTTATTGTCAATTGTTTACTATTGTAACATGTTGGTATATGTTTATTAGATTCCATTCGTACTTTCTTGTAGATGAAGGAATTGGTGACTAGGAAAAAGGTTGTTCGTGTGAAAATAGAAGAAAATGATAATATTGATGTAAGTACATAAATATATATTATTATATATTACAAAGGTATATTGTAATATAATAGTTCTAAATTACAGTTAATAACTTCTTGTTTGTTGATAGGCAAAGAGAAAAGGGAAAATCCAAGATAAACCAAATGTGAGAGATCGAGGACGGAGAAATGTAGTTCCATCAATATTCATGAAATCACCATTCACAACAAAATTTGGATCTGCTGAAGACAAAATTTCAAAAAAAGCCAAAATGAACGAAGACTTCAACGCACCAAATTTCAATATTATGTCTGATATATGACTTTGTGTTCTTGTTTGTTATCTTTTCATTTGGTTAGTATGATGACTTGTTTTATTTAGGGATATTCTAATGAAACTGATATGTTAAGTGTTTTGTGATATGTAAACTGTTTGGATAGATAATATACTTTGTTTAATCTTGACGGAAAATTCCATAGGTTATATAATGTGTACACAGATATATATATACACACACATATATATACACATATATATACATATATACACATGTATATATATCTAAATTTACATAACTTTTTCATTATGAACTAACTTCTGATTGTTAGATTTGATATTTACCGTTTGAGTATATAGGACTGTATGTAAAATATAAGAATTCTTGTATATACTATACAGAAGTATATAATCAAGATTGAAATTATAAGATAAAAAACATATATCAATTATAAATCAAACGTTAAACATTGTTATTGAAACATAAATACTAATGAAGTTCCTCCTATAACAAACAACTAAAACACAACAGAAGCAAAATAATATAGTTTTAGTAGGAAAGTAACAGAGTTTATATACACATGTATATATATCTTAATTTACCAAACTTTTTCATTATGAGCTAACTTCAGATTGTTAGATTTCAATAGATTTGATATTTAAAGCTTGAGTATATAGGAATGCATATAAAATATAAGCATTCTTGTATATACTATGTAGAAGTATATAATCAAGATTGAAATAGTAAGATAAGAAAACATATATCAATTATAAATCAAACGTTAAACATTGTTAATAGAACATAAATAGTAATGAAGTTCCTCCTATAACAAACAACTAAAAGAGAACAGAAGCAAACTAATATTGTTTTAGTAGGAAAGTAACAGAGTTTATATAAAATGAACTTATTTATTGTGTAAGAGCGAATCTGCAAGACTTCCGATTATGACCAGATTTGCCACAACGATCGCATTTAACACGTCTCTTGAACTCCATTTGTGAAGGAATTCTATTCTTCTTGGCACCGCTTGGCCGATCGCTTCACATTGGGTGGAAGAACAATTATCCGCTCGACATCTTCCGAATAACCCAATCGTCTTTTGGCCTAGTGGATATACTAATCCACTATATATTGATGCAAGAGTGTTGTTCAAGTAATATGCTGAAATATATTCTTTGGTTGAAATGTGTTTAGTAGTCAAAACAGCACATGCATGAGAGCAAGGAATCTGCAATGTGTCCCACATTCTACAACTGCAACTCCTTCTGGGTAAATTCACATTGTATTGTCTTGTTCCATCTATGACTTGATATTCCATATTGTCTACAATTTAACTCGGTATATGAAAAAAACGTAAGGATGAATCTTATATATAATATATCATATATATAAAATATAACTTAACTTCGCATGAACGACCCATCTCAGTATTGAGTCTCGCAATTGTTGTTCAGTGACCTTAGTAAACATAGTAACTTGGAAAGAACAATCATTCCTCCTTTCATAAAACCATCTTTGCATGGTCATTCTTAGCACCTCCAACATGGATGCAATAGGCAAATCTCGTGTTTTCTTAATGGCAGCATTCAAACTTTCAGAAATGTTAGTTGTCATCATCGTAAAACGACTACGAGGTGCAAAGGCACGAGACCACTTTGGTAAACCTATGGTTAGCAATTCATTACGAATACCTCGAGCACTTAACTCCAGTTGTCGCATCTGATGTTCAAAATCAATAACATTATAAGCTTTGGCACATGCATAGAAAATTGCATCATTAATCTTCAACTTGTACACGAGCTTAAGGTTCTTCAATAGATGGACCATGTAAATACAATGAAATGCATCGGGAAATACTAGTTGAACTGCCTTACCAATACTCTTATGCCTATCAGATACAATAACAAGGTCATTCTGTTGTACGATTATCTTTCTGAGGTGAGTGAAGAACCATAATCATGAATTATCATTCTCTCAATCGACAACGGAAAATGCTATCGGAATATCGATCATTTGGATCATATCACGTTCGTTATTAGGGTACCAAATATTTATTCTTCATATGGGTGCCATCAACTGAAATCACTGGTCGACAGTGTTTCCACCCATTGATACTAGCAGCAAATGACATAAAGAAAAATTTAAACATTTCATCCTCATCAAGTTGAAGTTCAGTTATTGAACCTAGATTACGATGGAAACATACTATACGTTAAAACATATAAACATATATATATGCGTAATATACGACTAGTTATAACATATATATTAAATTAAACAGTAATATGATAAATTACCTGGATTCTTGATCTTCAACATGTGAGCAAAAGATGGAAGCATTTTATAGGAGTCCTCTGGTGAACCTCTAATCTCATTCATTGCTAATTCCCGTGCACGCCAAGCTTTCTGATAACTTATTCTTAAACCATGTTCGGTAAGGACGTAGTTTTTGATTTCTTTCGGAATGGGTAACGAGCTGCCATCTATATTAATCAAAGACTTGATACAATCCTTTATAACAGAATATGAAGCTTGCTTATGATCCGTTAAAACAATATCAAGAGAGGAAGTATGTTCAGAATCAAATCTTTTTATGATCCAAGAGTCACTATCGTCGTCTCCATAACGACAAGCTCTGAGAAACCACTTGCAATTAACATGAACACATTGGACAACAAGAAATACCTTATTCGATTTTACAGTCTTGTATTGGAAACTATCTCTAATTGCAATACCGCGTAATGCATTGTGTAATACACCCTTACCAATAAATATGTCATCAATTTGAATGGTAAAGTTGGATGATATCTTAGTAACGCTCAATGTTGCGATATACACACCTTCTACAATAGGGGTTTCTTTGGTTGGTTGAACCAATGTTGTCCAACATAACTGATAGTGTGTTCTTTGAGTCAATAATTAGGGCACAATATTCATCCATATTGTAGGTCAATATACTAACTAACCAATCAACATCAGTATCTGAATTGATTTCTGCATCTTTCTTAATAAAAGATTGGGACCCTATGCAAACATATATATCTGGAGAGTCAACATGCCCAACAGTACCCAACTTTTCGATGATACGTTGTTGTAACTCAACAAATGTCATTCCGTAGTGTAATGATATCTCTGATACTTTGTAACTAACATAATTGTAAGACTGGTTCCAAGATCTGCTATAAAGCATAGGAATATCACGACTACCTATAAATTTATACTAATATAAATCAGAAGACATATATCGTATATATAACATAATAACATAATATATACTGTAACATATATTGTATCGTTAATACTCATCGTTAAACCAATATACTCCTGTATATATCGAATACGTCCTGTAAAATATCATCCACAAATCTAGATTGACGTATGAACGATATATTCTCCAAAATATGTTGATTATCTATAGAAAGTAATATACAGTACAATTGCATTGTTAGACTTAATACATGACATTTGAGTTAGTACATAAGTGATAATACAAATATTTAAACTTACTTGATAGAAGATAGATTAAATATACATAATACAAAATCTTACATAATATAAGAAAATGAAAAACATACCCATTCCAGTAAAGAAGATGAGAGAATAACAAAATCACTTAATATATACAGTTACAATATTTTATCGTTATAACTCATAGTTAAACAAATATACTTCGGTATATATCGAATACGTCCTGTAAAATATCATCCACAAATCTAGATTGACGTATGAACGATATATTCTCCAAAATATGTTGATTAACTACAGAAAGTAATATACGGTAAAATTGAATTGTTAGACTTAATACATGACATTTTAGTTAGTACATACGTGATAATACAAATATTAGAACTTACTTGATAGAAGATAGATTACATATACATAATACAGAATAATACATAATATAAGAAAACGAAAAACATACCCATTGCAGTAAAGAAGATGAGAGAATAACAAAATCATTGGTTGAAGGAGACAATAAAGAAGATGAGAGAATAACAAAATCGATGGTCCGAAGAATAACAATGAAAACAAATTTGTAATAAATGGTGTAAATTTGTAAGCTTTACGAATAATATAACAAACATTAATTACGGAAAAATCTAATAATAATAACAACACGTATATGGAAAATATATTACAATATATCCGATACATGTATGGAAAGTATATTAAAATATCCTTAAAATCAGATAATTAATTACTAAACAGTTATTAATATATTCTACAATTTTTAATGGTTACACGATATTAAATAAGAGAGAGAAAGGGTAGAACGGGCCAAATTTCAACGCAAAAGTCTACCTTTGTAATAAATGGTATAAGATATATAAAAATGTAAATAAGGGTGATAATTATATACATACATGTAAAAATTCCAAAAGAATAAGTGGCATTGATTCACTTAGCATAAATAGATTTTATTTTTTAGTACAAGAAATAGATTTTATCGATGAATGAGTCAAATTTCTAATGAAAAACTAGTTAAGTTTCATTTGTTAAGTAGTATAAGTGATATGTCTACGTGTCCAAATATCTTAATAAAACAACATTATAATAATATATCAATTTTTGCAAGTTTGTTGTAAAAAAGTTAATATAAAATTATGAAACTAAAGCCTATATTTATATGTGGTTTGGTTTGGTTTTATTTAATTAATGTAAAAGAATGTGGAATCAAATTGGTTCCATTTGATTCAAATCAAAGTGAAGAATCAAATTGAAACAAGCGAAATATATCATTGAATCGCTAACCAAATCAAACCAACTTTGATTTGTTATGACTTTATCAGTTTAGCTCTATTTCTTCTACAGATGCTTATATACCATTTGAATTCTCTACCCAATAATTGATTATAAAAAATTTAAAGTTTAAGAATTTCAAACCAAGCTTAAAAATTTAAGTCCTGTATCTTTAGATTGATCTAATTCAATCTAATCATAAATATTTAGAATAAGGGATCAATTAATTGTTGAATAATAATAATAATGTAAATATCATATTTCAAATAATAATTTTTTTTTTTCACTCGATAATAAACTAAAATTAATAATTCAATGTTAAACTCTTTATTTTGAGAATTTAAATTATTGTTTTTAAAAATTGTTAGGAGTAAAAAAAATGTATAATTCATATGAAGCTATATTTTAAAATAGGTTATCTTTTAAAATTTTACCTATCATTAAGACTTGGATTCCTATATTTTATCCTGATGAGAGAATCAAATTCTCTTATTGAAATCCCAAAAGGTATTGGATTCCCAAACTTTGTGTTTTCTATATATTATAAAATCATCCTTTCATCATGGCTAATGACCAAGGATCAAATTAGGTGGACTTAAAATCATGAGTTGGAGAGACTAAGGAATTTGGTTGAGTTATGAACTTGTTAGGAGTTGGTTGGTTCATATGAATTGACCCAAATTTATCACCCATTTTGGATTTTCCTTATTCTATTTCAATTCTATTTCATTTTTTCCTTTTGAAATTTAAGTCTCTAACAACTCTTAGAAAATAAATTATTAAGTTAATAAACCTTTTCATAATATAAAAAATAACAATTAAAATAATATATTTACTATTTTTTTTACTCATTTTCAAGGTTAAATTTAGAGTAATATTAATAGAATTTTATTATCTTAAAATATTTTAGGTTAAATTACAAGTTTAGTCTTTGAGGTTTGTGTCTTAAACTTTAAAAAGTGTCAAATAGTTCCATGAATTTTTAATTTTGTATCTAATAAGTCCTTGAATTTTAAAAATGTCGAACTTCTAATAGGTCCGAACTTTTAATAGGTCCCTTACATATTCACATAAAAAATAAAAAATTGAAAACTTGAGAACTTACACATTTCAAAGTTTAGGAACCAAATAAATATAAATCTCAAATAATTAATTGAATTAGGCCATTTTTTTAAAATATATAGTCATGGTTAAACAGTAAGCTTTTTTTTTTTTGGCTAGATCTAGGAGGAAAAAATTAAAGAAAAATAAATTGTTTAGAAGTCAAACTAAAAAAGAGAAATCAAACCTAAAAATGATGATGAGAAAGTATCAATTCTAATGAGCCCGACTCTATAGCTTCTTCAATAAACGTATCGCTCGTGCGTTTCGGATATGAAGTCTCATTTGAAGACTTAAAACAAAAGTGTTAGTGAGATATTGGCCGATTGGCCGAGCGAATAAGTAAACTTCAAAGTGGAACACATTAACAAGGTTTGTGTTTTTAAATGATGTTTATACCATTTTTGAATGATTAAAAAGCAGAATTGACAAAAGTAATCAACCAAACAGCCTCAAAGAAAAAAGAAGAAAGAAAAAGTCAATTATTATTACTGAAATTCAAGAGAAAAATGTGATAACATGAAAACGAAAAAAACCTACGATCCGGAAGACATTATTATTGAGATTGAGAATGAGAAGGTAATTAATTAGATGGAGGGAAGAAGATAGCATCAGAAGCCCTCTTGGAAGAGAATCGCTTAACCAAATCAGCATCCACATTGAATGCAGCTTCAATGACTTGTGGAGAAAGTGATTTCCATACCCCAATGCTTCCAGCCAAATGAGTGAAAACAGGATTCGGAGTTGTAATAATGGAGAACCATTCCATTCCTTCTGGATCTCCGATCTTCGATACCACGAAGAATCTCGGTACTATGAACAGATTCCCAGCTTTCACTCTCGTTTCCAGTACCTTCTTCCCATCTACTCCAACTACCTCTGCTCTTCCACTTCCTTTCACTATGTATGTCACTTGCAGTGCTGAATCGCACGAGAATCCCGGCGAACACATCGCGCTTCCGTCCAATCGGACCAGATCCGCTCCCAGTCCTACTTCACCTACCAGTGGGAGGTTTTTCGTGTTCAGAACCACCACTCGTCCCCCGTTCTTCACGTCCACGTCCAGCGGCGCCTCTTCGCAGTTCACCGCCATTCCTTCTCGGTGTTCTTTCTTTGCCTCTGGCATTTTCACTCCCTCTTTCAGCTTTACGATCCCGCTTCCGCTTTGGTTTTTTACCAGAGATTTCACGGATGCTTCGTCCATGTCCCAGGCTCTTCCCACGAACTCCGTGCAGAATCCGTTGAAGATTCCGTTTGCGCCGGTTAGGAAGAACTCCGTGAACTCGCCGGATTTGTGAGCTTTGGAAGTGTCGCCTAGGAATAGAACCACTAGATCTGTGGCTTCTTTGTTGAACCACCATGTGACCACGCCGAATGGAAGCGCGATCGCGTCTCCTTTCTTGATTGCGATCACCTTCTCCTCTTTCTCCGGCAGAATGATTCCGGCCACTCCATTGCCTGAAACAGAGAATATCAACATTTTTTTTTATTTGAAACAGAACATTGAAAATCAAACCTAATCTCCATCGAATTGAAAATCTACCTTGAAGAACATAGGCGACCTTGGCGGAATCAGAGTAACGAGGGAGAGCGAAGCCATTCTTTTCAAGAGCAAGCTTGCCGGCGCCGATGTTACCTTCACGGAGCATGGGAAGCTCGGCCGGAGACCAGGCATAGTAGGAGCCTCCATCACCGCCGTAGAGCTTCTTGGCCAATTGGGGGGTCAAATCGATCTCCATAGCAATTTCAAATTGACAGAGAAGAGAAGATTAAGAGAAGAATTGAAATGAAGTTGGTGAGTTGTGAAATCTCAAGTGTGAAGAATTTATTTATAGAGCAAAAAAAGAGAAGAGAATTGGATAAACATTGAGCACCTGAATCCCAATAGAATAGGAAATTTGTTACGTAAAAAGAATAATCTGTTACAATTCCTTTTCTTTAGACCAAGTACATGACTCACACTACTAATAATCTGTTACAATTCCTTTTAAATCTTCTTTTTGTTTTTAAATTAATGTTTTTAATTCAAGAAAAAAAATAATTTAATTCTAACTTTCAAGATGGTTGTATTTTACTCATTTTAACCTTTTAAAATAATATTTTTAATTTTACTTTTTATTATGTGGCCTAATATTTATTGGAAAATAACTAGAGAGCGGAAATAAAATAAATCATAAATTTAAAAATAAAATATTATTTTGTTTTTAAAGAATTTAAAAAAAAAAACTCTAAATTTGATTTTTTTTTTCATTAGGAATTAACCATTTAAATACAATTTTATAAAAAATAATTATTTTATTTAATCAAATTCTAAAAATAAAAGTATGAAAATGATAATTTTGCATGAAATTTTTTTGGGAACTTCGTAATTTAGCAAAAAAACAGGAAATTATATGGGGAGGATGAAGATGGTGAAATTTGGGCCGACCTTGCCCAACCTCTAAAATCCTGTTTGATAAGGTTTCTTGTTTCTAGTTTTATTTTTCAATAATAATAAAAAATAATATGTTTGATAACTATTTTTATTTCTTAAAAACAAGAAATAGGAATATAAATTTATTTATAAACTATTTCTTGTATTTTTTTTTCTCATTTTTATAGCCTAAAATAAATTTAGTTATATAATATAAAATATATAACATGCATTAGAATATATAAAAAATAATTAAAAAAATTTACATCATCTAATATCTACCACTCTTAATCTAAAATTAATAACAATTTTTTTTTAATTTTTATAAATTATTTTTTAAAATTATATTTAAGAATAAAATATTTAAAATTAATTAGAGACGGAATAATTACTGAGAGATAAAGTTTATTGATTCGATAGAAATATTTGAAATATAAGCTTTAATTTCTTCATAAGTACAATTTAATGTTTAGTTGTTTTTTAAAATAAATAATTACTATTTTTTAGTACAATTAATAGTTAAATACAATTTAACATTTATTTTATTTAATCAAATTTAAAAAATAAAATTACAAACAATGATAATTGTTTAGTGTTTTCCTACGACTACAAAAAAAAAAAAAAAAAAAATCAATTATAATTTATAATGGAATTTGAAGTTATAGAATTCAAAAGTTTTCCTAACTCTTATCTTCTAATACTATAAAATAAGTTTCATTCACCATTTTATTTATACCAACACCTAAAGCTTCATTATTTGTTTATTTTTATTCTCTTTACTCTAAAGTCTCTTCTATCTTCAAAACAACTCAAGATGTTGGTGGATATATTCCATATGCAAGTGATGCATATGTCAAATCTATATCCTAAATTTTAGCTAGGCTTATGACATTACAATTCCCTCTATGTTTGTCTATCAATTGTCAATCAGCAAATTTATTTCAAGAAATGAGTAGATAGTTTATCATCTTTTATTTTTTTATTACTATTTACTTTGGCATTGTTATGTTATGGATATGATTAGTGCACTATTTTTTAATTAAAATATTTGTAGAAAAATGAAATTTTATTTGATTATGTTTCTTTTGTTGAGAAAAAAAATCATGTAACTTAATATTCTATGAAGTTTTTAACTACACATAAACAACAAATTATGTCAATATCATGCTCAAAAAATAAATTTTTAATAATAAATTAAAAATTAATTATCAATAATAAGTTATAATAAATTAAAAATCATTTATCACCAATAATTTGTATAGAATTTGAAGAGTTTGGAATACAAATTATTTTGTCATTTCATTTCCGAAGAAGTTAAAAGTAATTTTTCTTTAATTATAGTTAATATTCTAATACAATACCAATTAATAAATTAAACTAATATTTATTAAAGTTGAAAAGTTCAACCTAAAACAAAAAGTTAGCCATAAGATATTTAAAATTTATAATGAACAATGAAATTAAATGAAATTAAGTAGTAAAAAAATCAATGAGTCGAAATTAGGTGAAATAACTATTTAAAAATAAAAATATGAAAATATCTATATTTTTTGTATTAACATATTAAATTAAAAAATAAAATGTAATTCATATTTATCAAGAATGTTATTTGAGATGATGCAATTTGTCTTTTATGTATATAAATTAATTCTAAAATTCATATTTTTTTTATCTACTTATATTTCATTATTGAATATGAAGGTTTTTAGAATGTCAAAGTTTTGTAATCCTTTCATTCTTTTGAATTCAAATTTATCTCTTTCACCCATTTGATTTTTTTCAAAGAAAATTAAGAAAATAATTATATAAAAATAAAAGTATAATCTAATAATAATTAAGAAAATAATTAAAATTGTGATGAGGATAAAATATGAAAAAAAATAGAAATAGATGTCATTTATTCATTCTATTTTTTTAATGATTGTGCCAATATTTAATAATAAAATAGATTTATCAATTTATAATATATAAAGAATTGATCAACACTTTATAACAAAATAATTTTTTTAATGAATATAATTATATTTTTTATTATAATATAAAATAAATGAAAAATATTAACGTGCACCACATGTGACAATAAATTAGCATTTATAAGTTTGATCTATTCTAACAAACTTATGAATTAAAAAAAATATGCAATTATATTTAAATTTTCAATTTTTCAAGAATCTATTAGATACTATATTGAAAATTCAAAAACCTACCGAACAAATAATGGAAAGTGTAGTGATTCAATTGAAACTTTTTAAACTCAAAAGCTTATTAAATGCAATCTTAAAAATTAAAAGACCAAATTTATAATTTAACTAATTTAATATCCAAATATATGGGTTGACATCAATACATATCAATATATCTATATGTTTAAAATTATTTCTATATAATTGCTGACATAAAGTTCTGATCGACCATTGGATCAAATTGAACTGACCTAAATTTTCTACATTCATTTAAGATAAAATTTAAATAGATTTTCTATTATATCTAAGAATCAATTTAAAAAGGTTAGTCTTATTTGGCAAGATTTCCTTGTAATTGGATACTTCCTTTTCAATATTCACTCATAATAAATATCATTAAAAGTCTTTACTTTTTTTTAGTTCAATAATATGAAAGGTGAGGATTCAACCTTTGATGTCTTAGTCGAGGAACATGTTTTATCCTAGTTAAGCAATGACATGTTGGTTAAAAATTTTTAGTTATTAAGTTTAATTATTTTATATATTTATTATTCAAGATTATTATGTCTATCCAAACATAATAATTAAATTAAAACATGTAATTTAAAACATTTATTAAATAACTAAAATTAGAATATGATATCAATTCAAGTCTCACTCAATAAGCATCAATTATCATCTCAAACATTAATGGTTCTAAAAGACCGTTGAAATAAAAAGAAAAATTTACCAATTTTTAAATAAAAATACTTTTCACAATTTTTAAATAAAAAGTCTTTTTAATTTTTAAACCACAGATAATATCATAGTCTTTGGAAAATAAATATTTAAAAAATATAATTTATTTCATATTGTCACCATCATTAATAATTTTATTGCAAGCTAAAATACGTGTCCAATTTTGGAGATGTGATTGAATTTTTTAAAATAAAAAATCCAAATTTATACTTATATGTATTTAAACAATACTTTGAAAAAAGATGATGCTTTGGTTTTTTTAAAATAAATAAGGATAAAATAGAAACAATACGTTCAAAATAAAAATATAAAAATTATTTTTGATAGCAACGATTTCAAATTTTAATGAAATGAAAAAGGAAAATATAAAAATATGGAATACTTCACCTAAAATAACAAAAAAATTTAAATAATGGAGAGAGAAAGTTTTCCATATTATAGTTCCCTTTTAGTAACCTTTCATATATAGTATATATAGAGAAGATACGATCTGTATTATTAAAGATTATGTATATTTAGGACCTTTATCTTTGATTTCATTTTTTTTTTTCAAAGAGAAAAATTTAACAGTACATTCTTTAATCTTATCCGATTCGGTTGGTATCCCATATTTGCAAAAATTATAATAATGGAAAAATTGATATTCATCTTCATATTTTGAAACTTTTTTTTAAGTAGAATAGAGGTGGGAGTGAATTAACACATTGTTGAGTTATGCTCTCTTTTGACTTCCTATTTTGAAAGTTTTACGACAATTAAAAAGTTACATATTTATTAAATTTTCAAACAAGCATTTTTTTTCTTAATTTTTTTAATGATTAGTTGATTCATATTTGTACCTCCATTGTAATTAGAGGTAATAGTCATGGAACAATCAAATTCAGTCACTTCTGAATAATCAACGACAACATGAACATTATTAGATAAACCATCAACCATGGTAGAGAGAACCCACATAACATCCATATCATCGGTAATTCTAATTACACTAGATTTATTAGAACAATCCTTGTAAAAGGTCAATAGAATAATAATTTGATTATTCGAAAAGTGGAGTTTGCTACAAATGGAATCAGAAAACTGGGTAAAATTAGAATCCAAAGAAACGAGCACACACGAAACTTTAAAATTGTTGTATCGGTTGGATTTATTCCAAATACCATCATGCAATATACTTAGAGATAGTGTAACACCCCCAATTTTCAGGATTCAATTAATTTAAAGTCGGAATTGAAATTCATTGGAAATTATTAAGTTGGTATTTAAATTGGAAAGTTGGATTGTTTAATTGGAAGAAATGGACTAGTTGGTGTTTTTGTGGTTTGGAGGAAATTGAGGGGCAAGTTGGTAGTTTTCACTTTTTGTCCTTTAGTGGAAATTGATTAAACAAATCAAGTGGGCTCCCTTTCCTCATCTTCCTTTCCCTTCTTCCCCTCCAACCCATCTTCTTCCTCCCCGTCGTTGGGCTGCCAAAAACCCTCGAGCCTCGCCGTTGAGCGTACAAGTTGCGTCGTCGTCCCATGCACGAGTCTCACGGCGATTCGTCTGCCAGCCCGCGCACTGCACGGATCACCCATTCGCATCGCCTCCCGCCCGTTCGCCACCCTCACGTTGAACGCCATCTCGCCGGCTGCTCCGTCGGTTAGCCGTCCGCCGCGTCTTGCTTCCTGTTCCGCAGTGGCCATCGTCGGATCTCGCCGTAAACCACCACATGAAATCCGAACCGCCTCAAGCTTGGGTTGATCGATTCGCCTTGTTGTCGGTCGGTTTTTGCCACTTGGAGATTGGTTTTGGATAGATCAGCTAATGGGCATTCCGAAGATGAGCTCCTCGAGCCGCCACGTGTCGCTGTCGCCGTCAGACGCCGGTCACGCACCGCCATTTACCGGCCACGCACCACCGCTTGTCGGGGTTGGTCCGACTCAATCAGCTTTTACTCTCGAGCTTGTTTTGGACTTCCATTGTGGTAAATTCGATTATTTGTGGCAAGTTATTTCAAATAGCTCTTATTTGGATTTTAATTGAGAAGTTTACTTTCATATTAGGATCTCGGTTGTACCAAAGGTGTTGCAGAGGAACACTCGCTCAAATTTTGAATCTTCAAGTAAAGGTAAGCAATCGTTTGGATTTAAGCCCCTTAAGTTGTTACTATATTTGGTTGTTTGTGAATATTTGTGTTATGCCTTGTGGGTTACCTGTCTATGGGTTGAGTAAAGTTTGAGATTGGTTTGCGGTGGCTTGTGAATAAATATGTGTGCCTAGATGTGAGGGTGTGGGGCATGACATGGTTGAATGAATTAATCTGAAAATTCTTGTTGGAGGGTTTAAAGTTACTTGATCTTGGAACCGTTCGGGGGTAAGGGGTTCGGGTTATAAATAGTTAGTGGGATCATGTGGTCAGTAAGCAATGCTTCGAAAGAGTTTTGCTTGAGGTGTATGTTGATGTACCTAAATCTTGAATAGAACCTTAGTTGACTATATGTCGAAGCTTATGAATACCCATGATCGAAGTTGCCCTATGGGCTTAAATGGTTGAATTCAGAATGCTTGAGTTATTAGGACGAATGGATAGATAGGGTCTTGAGATGTTCGGGTGGTTGCTCAAGCTCAAAACTTCTCTATGCTTGAACGGTTTGGTGAGGTTTAATTCTCTTGGTACGTTTTCATAGGCAAGTTCAACATTAGTTTAGAAGGAAGAGCCACTTTTTGGGTTCTCAACTCGAGGTAAGTAGTCATTTGGACTTACTACTCCTAAGTGTAGGGCTTAGGGGCACCATGACATGCAATTAACTAATTGGAAAGGAAATGATTTAGAACTTGGTAGTGAATCGTCAAGATCGTAGAATTAGTCGGTTTTGAACTTGTAGTAGGATGTGATGTTCGTTGTTGTGCCTGGGTTTAAGTCCACTTGATCATGTTTGATGTTCATCTGTGCTGAAATACCGAGCATGTTAGATTGGAGTCTAGATTGTTTGTTATTCCTTCGTGCTTGGGTGTGATTTTATCTAATAGAATCGATGTAAGCTTGTGTTGAGGATTCTGAGCGTGCTAGTGTGAGTCTGGATGTTTGTTCCCTCAAGTAGGGGCTTGATAGTTCTGTACCTATTTCTGTGATAACCCGGGGATGGATGTTTGTTCCCTCAAGTGGGAGCTTGATAGTTTCGTGCCTAGTTTTGAAGTAATCCGGAAAAGTGTTGTGTGGCCTTAGGATTGTAGCTAGCACAACCAGTCCTAGTGTAGACCCAAGTCTCTGTGTAACCCTTAGCAGGTTGAGACTCGAGGTTGGTGAGTTGATGATGATGTTGTGGGATGTGGTGGTTCGTCCACCATCTAGATGTGCGACTCGAAAAATGATTCCTAGAGTCATAGAGGGGTTGGATACAATCCTTCGCCCTAGTATAGGCCCGAGAACGAGTCCGTGGTCGATTGTGTGCGGTAGTATCACATTTGATGTTAATATGGGATGTGGTGGTTCGTCCTCCATCCAGTTGTGCGACTCGAAAAATGATTCTCAGAGTCATAGAGGGGTTGGATACGGTTTTTCGCCCTAGTGCAGACCTGAGAATGAGTCTCGTGGTCAGTTGTGCCAACCTAGTTCAGAAGCTAAGGGTAGGACATGATTGAGAATCTGAGCAAGATTAGGGTCGGGGTGCATGTGGAAGTTGTGTGGCGGGCTAGGTCTAAGGCCTGTTCTTTCGTGCTATTTGTTCTTGGACGAAGTGGGCTACTTACTGAGTATTTTATACTCACCCGTCTACTTTGATGTTTTTGGTACCAGGTAAGAAACCCTGAGGAAGTTGACGACGACGACGACCTGACGAGGCTGTGGATACTTCCTGTTTCTTGCCTTTAGGCTTAGTTTACTTTTCTTGAGTCTATCCTTGTCATTGTTTCTTTCAATTAGTTACTCGATAGTCCTGTTCTCTTTTATGTGTTGTTTCTTAGATGTTGGTTCTCTTTGTCTTAGATAAATTTTCGCTGCATGTTTATCTAGTTGAAAAGTTGTGTTGGAACTCTGGTTGTTGCCCAACCCATTTTCTGATTGAAGTTTGGTGGGGTTTGGGCATTCCTTGAAACCCTTTGAAATGTTTTCTGCTTGATAGGTTCTAGGAAAATCTTTAGTTTTCTCCTTGCTATGTCGTTATGCTGCCGAAATTTCGGCGCGAACAGTGTGGCGGAGTAACTTCTCTAACGTAGGTTCATCTCGAATTTTAGGGTTGTTGCAGATAGTAATGACATTGGAACCTATAAAAAAACAAGTTACAATCTACAAAATGAAAAAAGAGTGAAAAGAAGACACAATATGAATAAAAAACAACAAAATATTAAAAAAAATCGATTGAGATAGGAAGTAACAATCGAGATAGGAATTATGGAACTAATCGCCGAGAAAGAACAAAAAATCAAGATACTGATCATAAACCAATTAAGAAAAAATCGAAAAATGTAGAAATCAAATAAAAAAAGAAGGAAGTAGAACAACATAATCGATAACGTTCAGATAATCGAAAATATAGGAGAGAAGAATTCAAACAATAGAATCAGAATCTAAATGATTTTAAATATTTTAAAAGAAAATAACTGCAATGAAGATCCAATGGCAACTCAATTAATTTTAGTCATTTTTTTAAATTCTTACTACAATCACTTTTTTTTAGTACATCAACAATTGAGGATAGGGGGATTCGAACCCATGACCTCTTGGTCATGAGTCATAGTTGATGTCGTTGAGTTATGCTTTTGTTGGCTGCTACAATCACTTTTGTCTATGCTTTTAATAAATTTGAATGAAGAATCAAATAAAGGAAGAATAGTTTCTTTCAATTTCTTTGATTGTTACGTGATACTATATGGTTGGTTGGTGTACTTTTAATGTAAGTACTTAACAAAATTATCAACCCGTTGCATGTGGTAGCAACGAATTCTCGTCTTTGTTGCACATCAATCTTACAACACAACATGCCAAACACCGAAATTGTAATTAAGTGTTGTTTGCCAGAAGGGGTTGCCCGAGGTCTTGCGACGAAGATGATGTTTTGTCGCATTTGTCATTGCGACAGATTCTTCAAAATCATCGTAGTCATGCATTTTTCATTGCTAGTGTAATGAGTGTTTTACGCACTTCTAGGCCTTGCAACACTCGATCTTCTTTGTTGGGATGATCTTTGCAACAAAAAAAAAAATTTCATCGCATTATTTGCAACGAGAATGAGCGTTGTGTCACAATCGTTGCAATGAACACATTGCCTTGTCGAAACCTATGCGGTTGTTACGTTTACGTCGCTTAAAGGATTATTTCTTGTAGTGTTTGAGATAACGTTATTTCACCAACATTCATTAATTATTGTTTCCATTAATCTCAACAACTTCTTATTTAGTTGGTGTATGTTTTTTTTATGGTTATTACTTATGTAGGGATTTATGCCCTAAAGTCTTGTAATTAATAATTTATTTAATAATTAATATTTTTTTATTATTTGCAATATAATATTATCCATTATATGAAAAGCCAAGATTATTAGTGTAATCTTGAATAGTATGTGGTTGACATATGAGAGTATCATGTTCAAGAAATAACCTAAAGAGTCATAGTATATGGATAAGATTGATGCTTTATCCTAGTAATACTATTAATACGATTCTCGTTGTCATTATTTGTGTTTTGTTGTAGCCTGACCATTGATTTATTGTAGTTTGGAGGAGATTGGGCATTAGAGAATTCTTTTGAAGTGTTTTTGTGCGAAAAAAATTTGGTTTCGTCCGAGTAGTGTCGTTATGCTGCCGAAATTTCAGCGCAAAGGGGTGTTGCCTAGTGATGTCCTTGGTTTGAGTTGGCCTGAAAACCTGAGGCGTTACAATATGAAATGACACATGTAAACAATTTCATCCAGGATCGATCCATTCTAGTGGTGAGCTTGAAGTGTGAATGGATTCAAATTTTTAACTTTTTCACCGGAAACAAAGTTGGGTGCGGAAGGGTCTAGGATACTTCTAACTCAAGGTCATCGTTGGAGAGTGGTTGTTGATGCTTCATGAGTGGTGACAAGTAACTGTCTCGGAATTGGAGTCACTATGCAAAATCCTAAGAGAGATCTCATTACGACTCTTCAAAGTTCTAAACTGTGTTGTAGTTTACCTATTTCAGCTAAGGCATATGTCATTCTTGAAGGTCTAAGGCTTGCGGCTCGATGGGTATAGGGATGGCAACAGGGTGGGACGGGGTCGGAGATGCATTCCCCATCCCCGTCCCCGCCCCATTCCCCGTTTTGGAGAGTTGGGGTCGGGATCGGATCCCCGCAGAGAAAAATCTTGCTTTTTTAATTATTTTCATTATATATATATATATATTAAAATCATATAGATAAGTATTATTATTTTTTATTATTTAAATCATTAAATTTTAAAAGATATTTAATATAAAATTATAAACACTTTACCGTTACTATTTTTTAAATGGAATGATTTAAATAAATAAAATAATAATAAGATTTATATATATATATATATATATAACAGTAGTATTAAAGGTATTTAATATAATATAAAACTTATATATATAGATATTATAAAATTGGGGGTTTTCGTACGGATAACCCGTTTTTCCACGCATTAATGGCATTTGACCTGACATTTCAAAGTAATGAAATATGACCCATTCTGGCGTGGCAATGCGCGTAAAATGACTCATAAGGGTAATATGAATCAGTATTTCTTGTTCACGCTCTCGTACGCATAAACACTCTCGCTCCCGTTGTCTCGTTGTCGTTGTCGCTCAAATGAATGGCCGAAAATATAAAGAAAAAAGGACAAAAAAAAAGTCAGAGAAGAGCTGGAGTAGCAGAGATAGAGCGAGAGCATGTCAGCGAGAGCGAGTCAACTATAGTGCGATTTTTGTTGTTTTTTTCTTTTCTCCAGAATTTTGACAACTTCATTACTATCATGAGCGAGAGCGAGAGAGCTAGAGTCAGAGTATGATGCCCTTACGGTAATTTGGACAGAATGCACAGTACAAAAAAGGTCATACGTCATTAATTTCAAAACATGGGTCAAATCACATCAATGCGCGTGAAAAGGAGTCTTGCATGCAATTTTCTCTATAAAATTACATATTACTAATAATATTTTTATACATAATCATAATATATATAATAGATTTTTTTAAAAAAATATATAAAATAATTATTCGGGGCAAAGATTCGGGGACGGGGACGGGAGACCCGAAAAAATTTTCGGTTTGATCCCATACCCAGTCAAATTTGGGATTTCCTGCTCCGTTTGAGGCGGGGACCCGCAGATATTTTTGTCATCCCTAGATGGATATTTCTGCCATTCATATTTGGTCCAATTCGAAATTGAATAAAGATATGCTTAATAGAAGAATTGATACTTGGTGTGAGGTTACTGTACTTATTCATGATATTAGAGTCATGTGTTCTGATTTTGAATGTGTTTCATTTCATTGGGTGCCTAGATTGTGTACTAGGGCATCAGGTGTATTAGCAAAGAGGGGTCGTTGTGACTCTTGTGCTTTATGGACTCCACTTTTTCCATCTTGGCTATGGAGTCACTTTTACCGTTTCTTAATGAACGTGCTTTATCTTTCGTTAAAAAAAAAACCTAAATATTAATAAACACACTAAGGGTGTGTTTGGCCCATGGGTTTGGATTTCAAATCCAAACCCATGTTTGGAGCAAGGTGTTCCAAATCCTTGGTTTTGAAACTCATTCCCATGGGTTACAAAAGTACAACCCCATGGGTTACAACAGTGCAATCTCATGGAATTTGTTCCATGTTTTTCTCATCCATTTGTCGACTATTTCGACAACTCCGATAAAAACTCCGACGACCACCGACGACCATTGACAACGACAACTCCGATAAAAACTCCGACAACCACCCGACGACCCTCGACAACGATAACTCCGACGACCGCACCGATTGTTGGGGTTTGTGCCCTAAAACTCGTAGTTTGTAATTATGTTCTAATTAATGTAATAAAGTGTTATTATTTCAATAAAGAGTTATTGTTCGTTATTTGCGATATTGCCTTTGTTTTAACCCTAAATTCAATAAACTAAACATCCAAGGTCAGAAATGTATCTTTAATCAATGTAGTGTACATATAAAGGATCTCGGTTTGAGATACAACCAAAGGGTGTATAGTTAGGGGTTAAGGTTTGGTACCTTACCCAGTAAAACTAGGGTGAGCATCATCGGTCGGTCGGTTTGCCGACTCGACCACCGATGAACCCCCACCCACTGGGCGAAGCGCTCGGTTGGTTGGCTTTTTTTTTTTTTTTTTAAAAACCAAACTGATCGATCGATCGGTCTGCCTTCAATCGGTTTGGTCGGTTTATATATATATATATAAATATTTATATTAATTAAATATTAAATATTTATAATTATTATTTTATTATTATTTAATAATTTATAATTATTTTTAATTATTTTGAGAAAATTTTTAGTTTTTTATTTTTAATTATTATTATTATTATTATTAATTTATTATCATTATTATATATATATATATATATATATTTTTTTAAAATTTTTAAATTGGTTTCTTGGTTTTGGGCTTTTGCCCCAAACCGATCGAATCGACTCATTTGCTTTTGTGAAGGTAAAACCGACCCAGACCAAAATCCTTCACAAAAATCGACCGACCGCCCCTGCCTCGCTTCTGGTTCGGTTCGATGCTCGTGTGTCGTTTTCGGTCTTTTTTTGCTCACCCCTAGGTAAAATTATGGATGTGGCTCACTTTGTATATGATACAAACACTGTGATCCTAACGTGTTCGTGTAGATGAGATGTGAGTGGGGATATCCTATGTAATGAGATTACATAAGACCAGGACCACGAAATAGTAACCTCTAGATGTAACTTCGTTGACTAGTTAGGTTTCTATTTCACTAGATGACCTAGGCAACTTGATCTCAATCTGAAAGCGAGTTACTTAACTCTTGTTCGTGAGAAATTGTCCTTTGACTAGTATGGGTGAGAGTGGTCAGATTCGCCGACTCAATATGCCTACCTTCTTGGGGACAAGACCGAGTTAGCGGCTGGGAACTTAACTTAGAAAGATGGAATTCACTCTTTCCCGCCTACTAGGGTAAGTAGAGGAATGTTCCCTTAAGTGATGTCTCCGAGACTTGAACAAAGAGCCCGACCCTCTCATTGGCCCGAGAGGGACTCTGCTTTGTTGGTAGGACCACAAACAAATTGTTCATTAGAGGAGCACCGGTACTTAAGGTACAAGATGTAACCTGTGGGTAAACGGTAATTTGACCCACTGGTGTTACGAACATTCGTGAAGGATTGACTTGCTGTTATTGGTCAATATTCGTGGACACAGAAATATATCTGTAGTGAGAAGAGTGCAGTTGCGGGACTTTAGTGGAGTGTTCCCGCAGTTAACGAATGTTGATTAGGAGGTTAATGAGATTAACCGAGTAATCTCGTATCGTTGGAGCTTCGATCTGTAGGTCCATTAGGTCCACCTTCTAGCTCGTAAAGGGTTCTTAGATCGTTTGAATTTGAAATGTTCAAATTTATTAGGGAATAAATTTAATGTATATGGATACGATATAATATATAGTTTTGGAACTATATATTATAAATTTAATGTGAATATGATTCATATTAAATTATATGAGAGAATTAAATATTTGAAAGAGTTCAAATATTATTTTAAATGTGAATGTGATTCATATTTGAAAAACTATAGGTTAAAATTTAATGTGCATTAGATGTACATTAAAACTATAGGTTAGAGGGAAAATTGATTAAGTATGATTTAATCTAAATTAAATATATGATATTTAATTTAATTAATAATTAATATGATTAATTATTAATATTAAATAAAAAAAAAAGGGGAACGTGTCAGGAGGACACGTTTCCCATGTCTCCCCAACTCCCTAATCGATAGGGAGTGAGGAGTTGCCCTCTGAAATGTTCTTCTTCTGCTGGTGAGAAGAGGATAATCAATTAATCGATCGATCTCTGATTGAGCTCTCAACAGAAAACTATTCTCTCTCAAAATTCCCTACATTCTCCAATTGTTGTATCCTTCCCACCAAAGGAAAATCTAAGTGGAACTCAGAGCCTTAAGAGGTTTTCTTACTGGTAGTGTCTTGCTGGAGAAAACAGAAAAGTTCCTGTGTTGCTGTTTTTCTTGGAAGCAAGAAGTTGCTGTGTGGAAAAACTACAAAGGTAATCTTTCTTTTTTTTTTTTTTAGTTTAATTGTTAAACACAACATGTTTGCATGTAAGTTTCCATGCCTAATTAAATTAGAAATATATGCTTGTTCTGTATTTTTACCAATTTATGGGTATTTGATTTTCAACCAAATCAAACTAGCAAAATACGATTTCTATCACGTTTCCGCTACTCAAGGAGATCGGATCTCCATCACTGGCGACCACTTTGGCAACAACTCCGGTGACAACTCCGACGACCACTCAACAACCACCGACAACGACAACTCCGACGACCATACCGGCGACCACTTTGGCAACAACTCTGGCGACCACCCAACACCATCGACAACGACAACTCCGACGACCACACCAGCGATTCGACTACCGCTGACGACTGCCTTCAAAGAACACTTGATTTTCCATTTCCTCTTCAATTTGTCGTTTTTCATTATCGGTGACCGCTTCGACAATAACTCCAATGACAACTCCAGCGACCACCCGACAACGACAACTACAACTACAACGACTACATCAGGGACTCAACCACCGTTGATGGTTACCTCTTGCGACCACTTGGTTTCCCATTTTCTCTTTCATTTGTCGTTACCATTTTTCACCCACCACTTCGACAACAACTCTAGTGACAACTCCGGCAACCACAGACAACGACAACTCTGACGACCACATTGGCGAGTAGCCACCACTGATGGCTGCCTCAACGACCTTTTCAACAACAACTCTAACGACCCGATGACCACCACAACCAAAAATCCAACGACCACCTCGACAATCCCACCACCTCATCAACTTGACCACTCCAACAATCCTACAATCTAGTCTTTTTTAAAAGTTAGAAAAAATGAAATAATTTTTTTCTTTCGCACAAAAGCGTTTTATGTTCTTTTGTTTCATGTTAGTTGCAACACTTTTGGACGATGTATCTGTATTTGTAAACTCGTGGCAGGGGTGTTCAAAAAGCCTGATGACACGAAAAATCCGATCAACCTAACCCAATTCGTTGGGTTAAAAAAAAACTTTATAAGTTGGGTTTGTTTGTGGGGCTCACGAAAAATTAGTTTGGGTTGAACCTAGAACCGAACCAACTCAAACTTCCTATTAATTTTAGAAAAATATTTTTTTTACTTATATTACAACTATATGTACATATATTTATTTAATTTTATAATTATTTTTAGATGATTTATTTTAAAAAATATCTTTTTAAAATAAGTTTTTGAGTCTTTTGGAAGGTAAAAATTCATAATATAAATTACAAATGAAGTTTCTAATCTTAATTTAATCTTAATTATATATATATATACATATATATATATATTACGTATCAACCTAAACTAACCCAATCCAAATGTCTCATGGTTGGGATAGATTTGAGTTTATCACTTAATTAGGATTGTTTGGGTTGAAGATATTTGCAACCCGAATAGTTGGGTTGGGTCTAAATGCTAAAAATTGTTCTAAAGGTTTAAAACTCTTTTTTTATTCTTCAACAACTACCTAAATTGAAAGTTTCATGGAAAAGTTACTTAAAAAATTGATTTATGTTAGACATTAACTTCTACAATTCACATAAGATCAATTACAAAAATTTGAAAGGAATAAAATAGCTAAAAGAAAAAAGTGAAACAAAACTGTACCAAACTCAGAAAACTGCACCCAAGACACAACTCTCTGATTCCCAGGGTTCAGAACACTGCACCCCAAACACAGTTTTCTAATTCCTAGACTTCAGAACGCTGCACCCCAAACATAGTTTTCTGATTCCCAGGCTTCAGAACCCCTCAGGACAAAACCCTCTAGGCTTCTGATTCCTAGAATTCCGATTCCAAACCTGCGCCCCAAACAACCCCTAAAATGACATATTTTTGTGTAACAACTAACAAGCCCAGTATGTAAATGATTTATTACTTTTAAATAACTGGCATTTTAGAAAAATGTTTATTATTTTCATTACAACTTTTCAGACAATATTAATAAATATATAAGTTAATAATAAAGAAAGAAAAAATTCAATTTTTTTTCCTGAAACTTAATAAAGATGTGTCAATTTTATCCAAAACTTTTAATTTCGTCAAATTACACTTTAATTAGATAATGTTGCAACTATTTTTTTACTATGTTTATTTTAAATGTGAATACGTACTGTAATTTCTACCTCCTAACATATTTTTGTTCGAAGAATCATTAAATGAGTTATTATATGTATTTGATGAATTATGAAACGTAGCTCTAGCATAAGATTGATAGGACTACGAAGAAAAATGACATCAAAGTTTTATTTTTTTTGAATCTGTAGGCCTATTTGGTAACAATTTGAGTCCTATTTGATAACTCTTTGGTTTTTTGTTTTAAAAATTATACTTGTTTTCTTAGCATTTACTTGTAATGGTCTTCATCTATCATATCATAGTTTCCATCTTTCTTTAAAAAACCACTTAAATTTTTAGCTAAATTTCAAAAACAAAAATAAATTTTTAGAAATTACTTTTTTTAGTTTTCAAAACTTAGATTCGTTTTTTAAAACACATCTAAAAAGTAGATAAGAAACACATAGAAAACCATAGGTAGAACTAGTAACGATAGGTTTAATTTTCAAAAAACAAATAATTATCAAACGAGTATTTGAATTTAGTTTTTAATATTTGAAAATTGTGCTTGTTTGATAACCATTTTTTTTTTGAAAAATTAAGCCTATAAATATAAACTTTTACCTATGAGTTTCCTTGATTTGTTATCTTCTTTTTAGATATGTTTTAAAAAATTAAGCCAAGTTTTAAAAATTAAAAAAAAAAGTAGTTATTGTTTTTTCAATTTGTCTAAAATTTCAAATAGTTTGTTAAGAAATACGAAACACATTATAGAAAATTCATGAGAATACAAGCACAATTTTCAAAAATAAAAAATTAAACGATTATCAAACGGGAGTAACACTCAGTTTTTTATTTTTAATTTTAGAAAATTGTGCTTGCTTATTCTAATAATTTCTTTACAATAATTTTCATCTTTCTTTTAAGTAGCTAAAATTCCCAAAAACAAAAACTATTTTTTTAATTTTTAAATTTGGATAGAATTTTTTAAAACATGTGCAAAAAGTAGATAACAAAACAAAAAAAAAATCTAGGGGAAGAAATAGCGTTGTAATATTTGGGTGAATAATTGTAACGTCCATGTTTTTTTTCCTTTTTATAAGCCTTTTTCTAATTTTTTAGAAATTATTTTTTTGGTAAAAGGAATTTACCTTTAGAAAAGGCTTTACCCTTAAAAAAAAAAGGGTTTTCGAATGAGCAACTCGTCGTCGCCCCCCCCCCCCTCTCTTCTTCCTCTTCTCCTTCTTTTTCTTCTCCATCCGACGGCCAGCCCATCCTCGATCACCCCTCCTTCAAGCTGACCTCTCGACTCCATCAGGCGCACGATATCTCTCCGACGAGTGCAGCAACCGCAACTTCTTCTTCGTCGCTCGCGGGTCGCCAGTCGGTTGCAGACGTCGTCGCGCCTCCTCGACTTCGACCTCGCCATCGTTCTCGTGCCGCCGGAATCCCTTACGCACATTATCGTTCACCCATGCTTCGTCGGAGAACTGCACGCTGCAAAATCGCCGATTTGGAGCCCTTTGAAGCCGCGAAGGGTGGTTCGACTGGTTTGACTTGTTCCTTGCCGGTTCCCGAGGGTTGGAGGTTGGTTCCGAATAGATCAGGCTGCGGGCATCCCAGATCTACACTCCACGCGTCGCCACTCGCCGGAAAATGTTGCCGCTCGCCGGAAACCGCTGTCGCCGGTCAGGTGCAGGTAGTCGCTCTTATTTTCTCGATCCCGTTTTAAGTCTCTATGCATTGGTTTTGTCATTTAAGTCAAATTATTCTGATTTTGGATGTTAGAAACGTGTTTTTAAGGTCCTTTGTTTATCGATTAGGGGCTCGTGCGTGTTAAGGAAGTGTGTGGAACTCGGGATCGAACTCCCGAACCTTGGCTGTCAAGGTAAGTAGTTAGTTGGATTAAGCCCTTAAAGTTATCATTTGGTGTGTTTGACTATTGGTAACTCGTAAATTTTGAGTTGCGCTAAAATTTGTAGTATGATGCATACATTTGATTTTGAGGTCGTGCTAGCATTGTATGAACTAGGAATGGACTAAGGTGGTATTGTTATGGAGATAAGGGCTTAAGGCTACAAGTCAAGGGTGAGACTTAAAGCCTTTGATTGTAATGGGTTGAGAACGAACATTGTGGGGTTGAGAACGAACATTGTGGGTTTGAGACGGATGTAGTTGAAAGGTGGTTCTGCGCTCGGGTTACACCTCAGGGTTGTAGTTGGAGTTTGTGAGTCACGAGTAAACCTTAAATGGGCAAGTGCGACAAAGTGTAGTCGATCAAACCCATTAGAGGATTACTGTGTTGGGCTTAAGGTCGCCTAAGTTTGAGACTGTTCTTGAAACGGGTTCGAGGTTGAGAACTAATGTTTGGGTTACTGTGGTTTGGGGCAAATATGATCGTTGGGTGCAATGCCTTAAACTTCGATTCGTGTTTAAGTTGTTTGGATCGCTTTAACTAACTTGTTAGGTGTTAAAGGTGAGCCCTAGGCCACACTAGTGACCAACTTTTCCTTGGAAATGTTTCAGACGGGCTCGTGTTTGACTTTTGAAGGAAGTGGTTCTTTCTTGGATCCTCGAACCGATGTTTGTAGCCAACTTGATCCAGTAAGCGAGTTCATAAGTAAGAGGGTTTGCTTGCTTAGCTTGTGGATTGGAACCTTGTGTTCTCGTGATGGTTAAAGGGGTTGGTTTCGACCGTGAATGAGTTCGTGCATGTGTGGTTGAGGATCGTCAACGTTATGTAACTTGTATTGTTCGCATGATTGTTAGTATGTATCTTCGATTACGGCTTAGTACCAAGTCAAGAGTAAAGTGTCATGGAGCCCCTCAGGCTAGTAGTCACTTACCTTTCTCTTTATTTAGGTGACGTCATCCCACGACTTTGTGTGGCGAGGAACTAGCATGGAATACGTGTTTGACGATGTCCCGTGGTGAGTCACAGTGTGTGTGGCAATAGACAGGGGCAGTGATGTCTTGTGGTGAGCCATAGTAGTCATGGCAATAGACCAAAGACGAGAATGCTTCGAGGTGAGCCATTATGAGGGTGGCAACAGACTCGGAGTGTGACATCGCTTACGAGCGTCCTGCGGGCGGGTCTGGGCTATGTCTGAATGCTAGTTAGGGAGGCGTTTACCGACGTGAAGCTAGGAGCTGAGCACTTCTGTGTGGGCTTGGGGTAAGGCTAAGTCGGACGACAGCTAAGTGTGGTCTGAAAGTGGAACTTGGGCACTTTGAGGTGTTGGCTAAAGGTGAAAAACCTGGTTGAATTTGGGACCCTTGAGAATGGGTCGGGGAGGGGATTCTATGAATGTTTTGTTAGAATCCTAAATAACCTTATGAAGCGCAAAACCCAAAGACTTACTAAACCCCGAGTTACGCTGAGCGAGTCTCCGAACCTCTAGGTTGACGATATATGATAGGCTCGTGAGATCTGGGAAGGGCCCCGATGAGATCCGGGAGTGGTTGCTTTCCATTATCCCGTGCTAGCTTAGGGGCGATTCCCCATAGGGCGTGTTGGTTACGTACCTCACTGCACTATGCTAGCGTGTTGCGTTGTGAGAGCCTAGGTACGCGTCCCCGCTGTGAGTGGTTGCTTTCCATTATCCCGTGCTGGCTTAGGGGCGATTCTCCATAGGGCGTGTAGGATACGTACCTACTCTGCTCTATGTCAGTGTGTAGTGGCGTGAGAGTTCCTTTCTCTCATTGCATCGTCAATCAAAGTTCCAAAACCGAAGGTAGAGCTCGAGTTATTACCGCAGGGGTGCTCAGGGTGAAGTGTGCTAAGTGTGAGACCTGTTGGGGTTGAGTGAGTTTGGAAGGCGAGTTTGGTTTGGTTGCATGTTAGTTTGTTTGGACGTGAGTGGGCTGCTTACTGAGTATTTTTATACTCACCCATCTACTTTGTTGTTTTTGGTTACGTAAGAAACCTTGAGGCTACCGGACGACGACGACGACGATCCGACGAGGCTGTGGGACCCTGTTTCCTTTCTGTATTCTTTTCTTAGAATGTTCGCTTGACTCTGTCATGTTTTAGTTTCGATTTATTCTCTTTTGGTCGCGCGACCCTCTATCTTCTCTTGTACTACTTAGTTATTGGATTTTCATTCTGGTTAAGTTTTCTTTTCGCTGCGTGTTTGTTTTATCTAAGAGATCGTGCTTAGGAACCTTGGTTGTGGCCCAACCCGTTTTCTGATTGAAGTTTGTGGGGGTTGGACATTCTTGCTGTCTATTAGAAGTGTTTTTCGCTCACGAGTCCCGTGAAAATTTGTGGTTTTCTCTTTGATATGTCGTTATGCTGTCGAAATTTCGGCGCGAATGGTGTGACAGAGTAGCTACCCTAACATAGGTTCGTCTCGATTTTTTTAGGGTCGTTACAGTTGGTATCAGAGTTTAGGTTCTAGATTTTGTAGACTCGCTCACATCGTGAGCATCCTGTTCTTCACAGCCTCCCACAGGGAAGTCGTCTCATCGCTGCCAGGTTTGGTATCTGTTAATTAATTAATAAAGTAGATAGGGACTAATATGTTTGCTCGTCTTAGTGTTCTTACATTGTTATGCGTTGAAGTTATCTGGCCCTGCTCTTAAAAGTGAGTAGTCGTGAGATGTTTGCTTTTTAGCTGAAAATTCAGGTTACTGGCTCGTGGAAGACCAATCCACAGGCAAGCGTGGTCGGGTTGGTCACAGAGGTCACAGTCGTAGAGGCCATAGACAGAGTCTAGAAGTAGACCCATTCTTGGCCACTTGGTTGTTGTTCTGACCGTTGAGTGATTCGTTGTTCGTTGGAAGTGACCTTGTTTGTCTTGGGACGAGTGACGTTGATGTGATCCAGGTATGAATTGGTTGGCTGTGAACCATGCCCACATCGACTGTCACTGCAGGGAGTTCGTGTTTTAACCTCCATGAGAACGAAGCTTCAAGTTCAAGGGGACCGAGTCAGGATTGGTTCTAAGGGTCGGTTTAGCCCTAAAGGCAAGCAGGCTGGTTGGCCAAGGGGCTTGGGCCTTCTTGGCAAGTATGTCAGACCTGAAGAACGAGAAAGGGGACGTGTCGACAGTCCCAGTAATTAGAGAGTGTGCGGATGTGTTCTCGAGGAGTTACCTGGTTTACCTCTAGTAAGGGAGGTGGATTTTAATATCGAGCTGGAGTTGGGCACCGCACCTCTATCAAAAGCCCCGTTTCAAATGACCCAGTTGAGTTAATTGAACTCAAGACCCAGTTACAGGGAGCAACCGTGTTCTCCAAAACCGTTTCTTTTTGCACTCGAGCTACCACACGCTGGGATTCAGAGAGTAGGTCATTCCGAAGACAACATTCAGACCCAGGGTAGGACATCATGAGTTTATCGTGACGTCGTTCGGTTTGGCGGACGCCCCGACGGTGTTTGTGGACCTGATGAAGAGGGTGTTCAAAAAGATGTTGGATACCTTCGTTATCGTGTTTATTGACGACGCCTCGATCTACTCGAAGTTGAGTGAAGATCATGAGAGCCACTTGAGCAAAGTCTTGGTTACTTTGAAGGAAAATCAGTTGTAAACTAAGTTCTCCAAGTGCGAGTTTTGGTTGAGTCAAGTGTTCCTTCTGGGGCACGATGTATCTAAGGAAGGAGTCTCGATAGACCAGGGGAAAAGTGGAAGTAGTTTCGGAATGGCCTCGACTCAAGACTGTTACCGAGGTTTGCAATTTTTGGACTTAGTCGACTATTACCGTCTGTTCGTGAAAGACTTCTCCACGAATGTTACACCTCTCACCAAGTTGGCATGGAGAGGGGATGCTCTCGTGTGAAGTGACGCGTGTGAGACGAGTTTCCAAGATTTGAATTAGAGGTTAACCTCGGCGACCGATACTCTCAGATGGCTGGAACTAGTGGAAGATTACAGGATTGAGAGTTGTAACCCTTAGGGGTACTATAGTGGAATTGGAAAGGGTTTTTGATGGGTTTCATTTTTGGCCTTTTTCGGACAGTTTAAGGGATTCACAGTGATCTAGACAATCGTGGACAGGTCATCTAGTCAGTGCATTTTCCTTCCCGGGAAACCGACTTATGCAGTGGAGATTGGGGTGAAGCTATTCTTGAAAGAGATTGTTAGCTTGCACGGAGTTCCAGTTCAGGTAGTCTCCGACAGGGAGTCCCGATTCGCGTTTAGCTCGTGGTTGAACTTTCATGGAGCCTTAGGGGTGAGTGTAGTTTCAACATGATGTTCCACCCTCACTTTGACGGTCATACTGAGCGTTTGATTAGTTCGTGGAAGACATGCTTCGGGCTTGTGTTTTGGAGTTTGTAGTCAGTTGGGTTACACACACCTCCATCTAGTGGAGTTTGCCTATAACAACAGTTATTAGGCAACGATCGGTTTGGTGCCCTTTGAGGCTTTGCATGGTAAGAGATGCAAGTCCCTAGTGTATTGAGGCGAGGTTGGTGAGCATAAGCCCTTGGAACCGAGCCGGTCCAAGTTACAAAGGAGGTCGTGCAGGAGATTATAACAAAGATGTTGACGGCTCAGAGCAGGCAGAAGAGTTACGCTGTTGTGAGGCGCAAAGATCTGGATTTTGCAGTTGAGGATTACGCTTTTCTGAAGGTTGCACCTATGAAAGGCATGAAAGGGAAGTTGAATCCTAGGTTCATCGAGTCATTCGGGATCTTGGAGCGATTTGGCTCGGTGGCGTACCGCCTAGCCTTGCCACCGTCTCTAGCAGCTATGCACGACGTGTTTCACGTGTCGGTGATGCGGAGGTAAGTGTTAGATGCATTTCGCGTGATAGGTTTCAAGCCACTATAGGTCGGTTAGGACTTGAGCTACGACTAAAGACCAGTGGAGATTTTAGGCCAGGAAAAGAAAGTGTTGGAGAACAGAGAAACCAAATTTGTCAAAGTCCTGTGGAAAATTCATCAGTTCAAGGAAGCTACTTGGGAGCGTGCAGACGAGTTGGGGGCGAACTACCCCGAGTTGTTCAGGGTTTAGCCACTTTCGAGGACGAAAGTTGTTAAGGTGGGAAGGATGTAACGTCCGTGTTTTTTTTCCTTTTTTCAAGCCTTTTTCTAATTTTTCAGAAATTATTTTTTTGGTAAAAGGAATTTACCTTTAGAAAAGGCTTTACCCTAAAAAAAAAAAAGAAGGGTTTTCGAAGGAGCAGCTCGTCGCCGCCCCCCCTCTCTTCTTCCTCTTCTCCGTCCGACGGCCAACCCATCCTCGATCACCCCTCCTTCAAGCCGACCTCTCGACTCCATCAGGCGCGCGATATCTCTCCGTGAGTGCAAAGAAACCGCTTCTTCTTCTTCGCCGCCGCGGTCGCCATCGATTCGGTTCGACGTCGTCGCGCCTCCTCGACTTCGACCTCGCCATCGTTCTCGTGCCGCCGGAATCCCTTACGCACGTTGTCGTTCACCCATGCTTCGTCGGAGAACTGCACGCTGCAAAATCGCCGATTTGGAGCCCTTTGAAGCCGCGAGGGGTGGTTCGACTGGTTTGACTTGTTCCTTGCGCCGGTTCCGGGGTTGGAGGTTGGTTCACGAATAGATCGGTGCGGGCATCCCAGATCTACACTCCACGCGCCGCCACTCGCCGAAAAATGTTGCCGCTCGCCGGAAACCGCTGTCGCCGCCGCCGGGTCATTGGTCGTCGCGGTGTCGTCGCTCGCTTTCTCGATCCCGTTTTAAGTCTCTATGCATTGGTTTTGTCATTTAAGTCAAATTATTCTGATTTTGGATGTTAGAAACGTGTTTTTAAGGTCCTTTGTTTATCGATTAGGGGCTCGTGCGTGTTAAGGAAGTGTGTGAAACTCGGGATCGAACTCCCGAACCTTGGCTGTCGAGGTAAGTAGTTAGTTGGATTAAACCCTTAAAGTTATCATTTGGTGCGTTTGACTATTGGTAACTCGTAAATTTTGAGTTGCGCTGAAATTTGTGGTATGATGCATACATTTGATTTTGAGGTCGTGCTAGCATTGTATGAACTAGGAATGGACTAAGGTGGTATTGTTATGGAGATAGGGGCTTAGGGCTACAAGTCAAGGGTGAGACTTAAAGCCTTTGATTGTAATGGGTTGAGAACGAACATTGTGGGGTTGAGAACGAACATTGTGGGTTTGAGACGGATGTAGTTGAAAGGTGGTTCTGCGCTCGGGTTACACCTCAGGGTTGTAGTTGGAGCTTGTGAGTCACGAGTAAACCTTAAATGGGCAAGTGCGGCAAAGTGTAGTCGATCAAACCCATTAGAGGATTACTGTGTTGGGCTTAAGGTCACCTAAGTTTGAGACTGTTCTTGAAACGGGTTCGAGGTTGAGAACTAATGTTTGGGTTACTGTGGTTTGGGGCAAATATGATCGTTGGGTGCAATGCCTTAAGCTTCGATTCGTGTTTAAGTTGTTTGGATCGCTTTAACTAACTTGTTAGGTGTTAAAGGTGAGCCCTAGGCCACACTAGTGACCAACTTTTTCTTGGAAATGTTTCAGACGGGCACGTGTTTGACTTTTGAAGGAAGTGGTTCTTTCTTGGATCGTCGAACCGATGTTTGTAGCCAACTTGATCCAGTAAGCGAGTTCATAAGTAAGAGGGTTTGCTTGCTTAGCTTGTGGATTGGAACCTTGTGTTCTCGTGATGGTTAAAGGGGTTGGTTCCGACCGTGAATGAGTTCGTGCATGTGTGGTTGAGGATCGTCAACGTTATGTAACTTGTATTGTTCGCATGATTGTTAGTATGTATCTTCGATTACGGCTTAGTACCAAGTCAAGAGTAAAGTGTCATGGAGCCCCTCAGGCTAGTAGTCCCTTACCTTTCTCTTTATTTAGGTGACGTCATCCCACGACTTTGTGTGGCGAGGAACTAGCATGGAATACGTGTTTGACGATGTCCCGTGGTGAGTCACAGTGTGTGTGGCAATAGACAGGGGCAGTGATGTCTTGTGGTGAGCCATAGTAGTCATGGCAATAGACCAAAGACGAGAATGCTTCGAGGTGAGCCATTACGAGGTGGTGGCAACAGACTTCGAGTGTGACATCGCTACGAGCGTCTGCGGGCGTGCGGGCTATGTCTGAATGCTAGTTAGGGAGACGCGTTTACCGACGTGAAGCTAGGAGCTGAGCACTTCTGTGTGGGCTTGGGGTAAGGCTAAGTCGGACGACAGCTAAGTGTGGTCTGAAAGTGGAACTTGGGCACTTTGAGGTGTTGGCTAAAGGTGAAAAACCTGGTTGAATTTGGGACCCGAGAATGAATGGGTCGGGAGGATTTCTATGAATGTTTTGTTAGAATCCTAAATAACCTTATGAAGCGCAAAACCCAGCACTTACTAAACCCTGAGTTACGTTTGAGCGAGTCGGAACCTCTAGGTTGACGATATATGATAGGCTCGTGAGACTGGGGTGCGTCCCCGATGAGATCCGGGAGTGGTTGCTTTCCATTATCCCGTGCTAGCTTAGGGGCGATTCCCCATAGGGCGTGTTGGTTACGTACCTCACTGCACTATGCTAGCGTGTTGCGTTGTGAGAGCCTAGGGTACGTCCCCGTCAGGGAGTGGTTGCTTTCCATTATCCCGTGCTGGCTTAGGGGCGATTCTCCATAGGGCGTGTAGGATACGTACCTACTCTGCTCTATGCCAGTGTGTAGTGGCGTGAGAGTTGCTTTCTCTCATTGCATCGTCAATCAAAGTTCCAAAACCGAAGGTAGAGCTCGAGTTATTACCGCAGGGGGCTCAGGGTGAAGTGTGCTAAGTGTGAGACCTGGTGGGGTTGAGTGAGTTTAGAAGGCGAGTTTGGTTTGGTTGCATGTTAGTTTGTTTGGACGTGAGTGGGCTGCTTACTGAGTATTTTTATACTCACCCATCTACTTTGTTGTTTTTGGTTACAGGTAAGAAACCTTGAGGCGGCTGACGACGACGACGATCCGACGAGGCTGTGGGACCCTGTTTCCTTTCTGTATTCTTTTCTTAGAATGTTCGCTTGACTCTGTCATGTTTTAGTTTCGATTTATTCTCTTTTTTGGTGCATGACGACCCTCTATCTTCTCTCTGTACTCCTTAGTTATTGGATTTTCATTCCGTTAAGTTTTCTTTTACGCGTGTTTGTTTTATCTAAGAGATCGTGCTTAGGAACCCTGGTTGTGGCCCAACCCGTTTTCTGATTGAAGTTTGTGGGGGCTGGGCATTCTTGCTGTCTATTAGAAGTGTTTTCTGCTCGTCAGGTCCCAGGAAAATTTGTGGTTTTCTCTTTGATATGCCGTTATGCTGCCGAAATTTAGGGTGTGACGGAGTAGTTACCCTAACATAGGTTCGTCTCGATTTTTTTAGGGTCGTTACAATAATTCAATTATTAATTTTGAGCATTAACCATATTTAATTTTATGGAAATTTGATTTTATCTTTTGAAATTAGTGAGATATTATAATTTTTTACCATTATTAGGTAAATTAGCATAAATTGAAAACATATAAAAATATCAACACTAATTTAATTATAGCTTAATTATAGTTTTATTATTTGTTAACTCCTAAATTTGTCAAATGCTTTTAATCAAGTATTAGTTTTATCACCCACTCAACATTTAAATAACAATGTTAACAGGCATTTTAAGGATGTTCAACGAAATAAAACATTTTATCATTATTAGAGGTTCAAATTGCCTCCTCTTATGTGGTTGTTGGATTAAACAAAAATGACATTCACCATATCTATTAGAATGTAAATTGAAATTTCAAAAGACATAATTGATTTTTATATACATATAATTTAAGGACTAAATCAATATAGTCATGAAAATTCAAAGATTTTATCTCTATTTTAATCTAAATTTTCATAAATGAAATTCTACGAAATTCTAGATTAGAGCATGGTTTTAATTTAGTTTGAATGATTTTAAAAGTTCCAATTAAGTTATATTTTTTAATTTCAATTTAGTCCTTATAATTTAGCAAACTTCACACTTTGTCTTGATTGTTGTCCTATTGACATTTTTTTTTATATATATATTTTGCTTTTAACAACAATGATTTGATGTCTGTAATTTGACCCGAGTTGGCTATATTAATTTTATTTTTCTAGGAAAATAGGTTATATTAGAGTTTAGAACCAAGTAAAAATAAGAAAATATGTAACTTTTTTTTGGCAAGTAAAACATAGTTTATAAATAATTTGTAAGGCTTAATCCAATGATTAAATTGAAACTCCTTAATTTTTTTACTTTCCGTTTTAGATTGGGTGTATCCTTTCTAAGAAGGCCATAATATTTTCAGGTAAAAAAAACAATTAAATTGAAAATTTTCAAGTTATAAAAAACAAAATTGAAACTAAAAATGATGGAGTAGGTTGAACCTTTTAAAACCATATAAAGGCTAAATTTGTAATTCAACCATTTATGATTTAAAAATAAAATAAAATTCCCTCTCTCTTTTTCCAAGCCGTTTATCTTTGTTCTCACACGCACTCTCTCCCCCTCAGCAGAAGCCCTAGCTCTCTTCCCCACAGGCGTTGGCGGCGAACTCGGTTTACCTCTCTCGAGCTTCGCTTTGAAGATATGGTCGGATCTCTTTTTACAGCTCTTTCTTCCTTATCTTGATTTATCCTTTGCATTCTTCTTTCTATCCTTCTGGAATTTTAGACCTCTGTTTCTGTTTTGGGTCACTCGTCAGTTTGCAGATCGGTCATTTTGTGATGTGATTACGCGTTCCTTTTATGATTTGTCTGAGACAAAATTTGTTGGCCACAACAATGTGAAAGTTTTCACCAATGGGTTGATTATATCTAAGTATGATTGATTTCTTTGATTGCGTTTTCAACCGTCTTTTAGTTTACTTCTGCATTTTGAAGCTTTTTTGAAATACAGCGAAGAACTTGGCTAATTCGTCTGTGGCACATTGACTATTCTACTCAGTTGGGTTCTGACTATTCTACTCAGTTGGGTTCACTAGTTTTATGTTCAAATGTGAAGTCGTTTACTGTTTCCTATTTGAAGTAATATTTTCCTTGTTTTCTCTCGGAAGTTTTTTAATGACAATTTTCATTTGATCAACGTTGTGAATACTTCAAAAATTGAGACATTGTTTTGGTTTCATTCTTTTGAGTGAGATTTGCTCTTTATAGAGGAATCAAGTTCTATCTGTTGGGTACAAATGTCTATCCACGGCTTATACGAGTTATTTTTCCTGATGTACGTGTCCTAGTGTATGTGGTTGAGTTGGGTTCTGTTGGGTTTCATCATGTTATTTAAGTTGGCTATTTGGATTTGTTGTGCTAATTTCTTATTAGTTGATGGAAAAAACTAGTTGTATGCGGATGTGATGAAAAATGGCTAGGAATTTGTTTCTTTTTTTAAAAAAAATTGACAACAAGCCAGGAATTTGTTTCTAAACGCACGATATTGTCGTCTTGCAATCACAAAAACATGCATGGCATGATAGGTTTTTTTGCAAGATGTTCATCAGCACTTTTTTCGTCATCTTT
This sequence comes from Trichosanthes cucumerina, assembly GCA_036507285.1. NCBI lineage: Eukaryota > Viridiplantae > Streptophyta > Magnoliopsida > Cucurbitales > Cucurbitaceae > Trichosanthes > Trichosanthes cucumerina. Next base: position 75,295,498 of record CM071835.1, on the reverse strand, counting down.
CATATGTTTTGGCTTATGCTCTCTGGATTTCTGTGTATGTGCTTGCATTTTGGTATTCAAAATAGATAGCTTTGCTTTTGAAATTAATTCCTATGGCTATGACAGGCAAGAGGATTGAAGAAGCATTTGAAGAGGCTCAATGCTCCAAAGCATTGGATGCTTGACAAACTTGGTGGTGCATTTGTGAGTCAAATTTAATTTAATTTAATTTTACTTTTTCTCTAGAGCTTATGCATCACTCATATTTCTGACATTTAGTTCTACCTCTCAAATCTATTTGTAGGCCCCCAAACCTTCGTCCGGACCTCACAAATCAAGGGAATGCCTCCCATTGATACTTATCCTGCGAAACCGATTGAAATATGCTCTCACATACCGTGAGGTAATTGCTATTTTAATGCAACGACATGTTTTGGTGGATGGGAAGGTCAGGACAGACAAGACCTACCCGGCTGGTTTCATGGGTATGCTTATCCTAAACCTTGTAACTATACTGTTGTTTGAATTCCAATATTTTGTTTCCCTTCTACATAAGTGTCACTATTGCAGAGTTGTTAAAATAGCTTGTCTAGATTGATTGGTATTTATCTTCTTGGAAGTGTCTGTTGATTTTATGAACTGAATTAGGGAAATAATGGATGGCTAACTCATCATTTCGATGCTTCCATATGAACATTGTCTTCTTTTTGTTCTAGTGCTCCTCCACACTCCTATTAAGTTATTACTAATTAGTGGCGAGGCCTTCTTGTAAGTTATTATGTATTTTTGGTGGCTTGAGTGGGTTTTGCCATCATTTTGTTTTAGCATTTTCTTCCCATTCTTCTCAGTGAAAGTTGCCTTTTCAATCCATTATTTTCCCACAAAAATTAGTCTGTAACGAGAATGGGGCAAAGAATAGGGAATGCATCTGTAACTTCAGCCTGCCAAATTACCATTTCCAAACAAGATAATATTACTGATAATATGTTCCAATGATTTGATTGTAATGTCAACTCATAAACATTCCCTGCTTGGAACTTCTTTTCTTTGTCTCTTAGTTGCGTAATATTTGTTTTGTTTATTATTTTTTTATATACATTTTAATCTCAACACTTCTTCTTGTCTCTCCGTCCTCTTTAGATGTTGTGTCAATTCCCAAGACGAACGAGAATTTCCGGCTTCTTTATGACACAAAAGGCCGATTCCGTCTTCACTCAGTCAGGGATGAAGAGGCTAAGGTTAGCTACAGTTCTTTTGATATCGAACTTTAACCTGTTGTTTGTTACAATGTTGTTGTATAAAGTGTGCAAGATTCAGAGAAAAATGAATCATAGAGGTTTTGGCACCATAAATCATAGAGCTTTACACTTTTCATATTTCAAAACCATTCTGCATTTTTCATCATGATTTCCTCGAGTTAGCTGCTCTTTTCAGATATTATCATATGGCGGTCGTGTAGGGGAGTCAATATCCTAACCCTCAGGAGTAACAGACTGGAGTTGCTGGATGCATTTCGCTGTCTATGATATAATTGGACAACGAATGATTGACTTTCTTATTGTTTTTTTTGCAGTATAAGCTCTGCAAAGTTCGCTCAGTGCAGTTTGGGCAAAAGGGCATCCCTTATCTGAACACTTATGATGGACGCACCATTCGGTACCCCGACCCTCTGATCAAGGCGAATGACACCATCAAGCTGGACCTGGAGTCCAACAAGATTGCTGATTTCATCAAGTTCGATGTTGGCAATGTTGTGATGGTGACTGGTGGAAGAAATCGTGGTAGGGTAGGAGTGATAAAGAACAGGGAAAAACACAAGGGAAGCTTTGAGACAATCCACATCCAGGATGCAACAGGGCACGAATTTGCGACTCGACTTGGCAATGTGTTTACAATTGGCAAAGGAACTAAGCCATGGGTGTCCCTTCCCAAGGGCAAGGGTATTAAACTATCCATCATTGAAGAGGCCAGGAAGAGGCTTGCAAGCCAAGCAGCAGTTACAGCCTAAAGAATTGAGTAGTGTAGTTTTGTTAGTCATGATGGAAGGCCATGCAACCACATTGTTTTGAAATATCGGATTTTGCTCTTCTTATTATTTTCTTTTGTTTGTTTGGTTAAGTAGATCTTCTAAAAAGGTTGATACTTTGTTATTTCTACAGAAAATTTGGTGAGGCTACTGCTATGATTTTGTCATTCCGAAACTCATTGTTACAATAGACTAATCATCTTTAGGAAATTGTCATGTGGTTACTTGTTTTTCTGGTAAATGAAAAGTAAAATTGTCTTCCACTAAGTGATTTATATAAATTTCATGTTGAAATTATTGAAGAAAGGCAGGACTGACAGGAATTTGTACATATTTGGGAAATGCAAATAGAGCAAAACCCCTCAAGTCTCATCTCTAGAAAAATATACGGTCCATGTCAGATTTATATCTTATAATTTAGGCTATATTTTTACTATGTGATTGATGAGATTCGTGTATACTTTTAATTAGGATAAATTCTTGTCATTAAGATATTTTAGAAATAGTATCTTTTTCTATTTAATAGAAGTAGTTGTGTGTGTTTGTTATTATATCTATAATCCATCTTATTGAGTTTAAACTATTCGAAATACTCTAGAGTATAGTTCAACTGACATCAAATATAGACTTCTAATTAAGAGGTCATTAACATGACATTTTCTTAAATATTAGTATTGCATTGCAAAAGTGTGGTAGAAAAGTTGAAACTATTTTCAATTAACATGGCGTAAATTAAACTTTTAAAATGATAGGAATCAAATTTGTAATTTAACATTTTATATGTATCTATGTTAGTAAGTTTAAGCTTTATAAAAAAAAAGAAAAAAAGAGAACAACATAGAAACAAGAGAGAAATTGTTTGAAGGAAAAATTGTATTCACTTTGAAAAGAAAGATATAGAAATTGTTACAGATGTTTCTAGGTAAATAAATTAATAGCTACTAACCACTAACATAGACTATTACCCATCTCTCTAATGAACACCACATCCATTCTATTATTCACTACAAACCACTATCACTATCACACAACTTTTACATAGGTGCTCCCAGCACTCTAAATAAGAGACATTAGCATCAAATGGCTAAGAAGTAAAGAATAATTACTTCAAAATATTTAAACAATAGGAGAGAAACACGCCTATAAATAAGAGACATTAGCATAAATTTAGACCTAATAAAATGAGGTCAATGCAAGATAAAAATCAAGATGATAATAGCCTAGAAGAGAACCTTTTTTTCCCTTATAGAAGGTCATTATGACTTACAGAAAAGGAGTTCAATTTAATCCTTATTCTCTAAACTATAACATGATACACTTCTCCTCCTCTAGGACTTAAGGATCAAAGTTGGTGTGGCGAATGTGACATCAATCCTTAGCTTTTTTTTTTCTTTTGCAGGTCCCCTCCTCTCAAATTACAAATTTTTCGTTACTGACACGCAAAGGTTAGGTGAGATTTTTCTTGACCAGATTTTGACAACAATAATACTTATTTTATTTGAATTGTATATAACCAATCAACTATGAGGTATGCCTATGAGCAACTATATATATTAATCAACCAAGTCTTTCCCTTCATGGTGGGAGTGAAGGTGAAGGATGTGAGAATATATTTTGGCCATTTTTTTATCCCATGAAATTTTTGGGAGATTCTAAATTAAACACCTTTTTTCTAAAATTTAGTTTGAAGTGCTTCACTTAAAATAACTAATTTCTCAAATTCATTTGTTTGATATCCATTTGATTTTTGATTTTTGATTTTTAAAAATAAATACACTATTTAATTTTATATCGTCCCCTAATTTTGGGATTTGAAAAGCTAAAACTACTTTTGTAATACCAATTTGCTTATGCTAGAAGAAGAGGTGTTGCAGGTAGGGAAGATGAAATCGACGACAACTGGGGTCATTGAAAGTGGTTATCGACGACAAAGGTAGTGTTTGAAATCTACGCTTGTATTCTATGCGACTCGATGGTGACGATATCAATGACAGGGCAAGGCTTTGAAATCTACGCTTTGGTATTCTACCGAATGTGATTATACGAAGTTTATAATGTATATAGAAAAGGAATTAATCCATATATATATATATATGGTAGATATCGTATTTGGTCCGGTAATTTTTATTTTTATTATTATTATTATTATTTCATAATTTTTTTTGTTGTTTTAGGAAAAAATTAAATTTGTTTGTTAATTTAAATTTTGTTATTGTTATTATTGTTTATAAAAAAATTGTTAAAAAATAAAATTTTGTTTTATTTTATTATTTGTTAATTTTGTTTTATTTGTTTTATTTTTATTTTATTATTTTTTTAAAAAAGGAATCACTCAACCACTCACTCTCACCAATCTCCCCAGTGGAGTCGCCAAACTCTCACAACGTCATCGCGACGCGGAGCGGACGTGCTGGCAGTAAGACTTATGACTAAGAGGTTATGAGTTCGAATCTCCACACCTCATATTTTAAAATTGCATTTTGGCATGAAGTTTGAAATAAAACAAATTTACTCCCTTTCAAAATTGGATATCTGAAATAAAAACCCTCCACTTTTAAAATTGGATTTCTGAAATAAGAACCCTCCAATTTTGAAAATTGCATTTTGGCCTTATAGTTTGAAATAAAACAAATTTGACTTTTTAAACTTTGATTTTTTAAATAAAAACTCTCCAACTTTTCAAAATTAAATTTTGACATCAAAGTTTGCAATAAAACAAATTTGCCTCTTTTCATAATTGATTTTTTTTTAATTAAAAACTCTCCATTTTTTTTTTAAAATTAAAATTTTGGCAGCAAAGTTTGCTATAAAACAAATTTTCCCTTTTAAAATTCAATTTCTGAAATAAGAATCTTTCAATTTTTCAAAATTACATTTTGGTAATGATGTTTGAAATAAAATAAATTGCCTCCTTTAAAAATAGATTTATGAAATAAGAATGTTCCGTTTTTAAAATTCTTTTATTAAATAACTTGGTTTTCTAAAAAATAGGAGTTTATTTTGAAATGTCAAAATAAGTTCCAAGTTTTTCTAATGGCATTGAGTCACTCATAGTTATTAATTCATATTTTATTTTTAAAATGTGGATTAATAAATTTTGGGACAATCAAATAAAATGCAAAAAATATTTTTCTTTGAACCAGTAAATAAAAGGATAATTTTAAATTAAAATGTGGTAACCGTTTTTCTAAAACGGGTGTTGTAGGGGTGCTAACACTTTCCCTACACTCAATCGACTCCCGAACCTAATTTCTAATTTCACAGATTAACCTTTTCTTTTAAATTGGGTGACCAATCACACCCTACGATGATTGGTGGCAACTCCAAACCTTTATCTCGAAAAAGACCCTTGGGAGAGAACGTCGGCCGCTCCGCGTCGCGATGACGTTGCGACATACATAATGGGGTTTAGGGTTTTGAAAGAGTAAAAACTGAAGCAATTTTAGATCTTGACCACTCTAATTTAGTCAATTTTATAATACAAAAAGTATGCTCAAATCTGAAGAGAGAGAAGAAAAAAAAACAGAGAATAAAAATACATACCTTTGTAGCTAAAAACTCTCCTAATAATCCGATGACAATTTCTTATCACCAACGCTTCGTGGACCATCCATAAAATCTTCCCTACTATCCTCAGGCATTGGAACGAATTGTTGGAAAATTTGGAAGAAGAAGAGAGAGAGGTCGAAAATAGAGAAATTGTGAATTTTCTGTAAAATCTTATCAATTTTGTGTTGATCTTTGTCAATTAAAGCAATTAACAAGCTTCACTAAGCTTGCTGAGTGTGACAACACAAAAGTAGGAAGATTGGTCACCAAAAAAATGTCCAATTTTGGTGAATTTTGAGATTGAGTAAGATGGGTCAAGTTGGTAAGTTGAATTTCAACATAAAATTTGAAATTTTCTTTTATTTTAATTCAAAATTAATATAATATTAATTTTAAATTAAAATCAATTTCTTATTTAATTAATTAAATAATTTAATTTAATTAATTAATTTTAATTTAATATCAAATATTAAAGTAAACAATTTGACCAATCTCGATCTCAAAATTTCTTTTTCGAACATAAATCCCTATTCATGTTTTAAATCAAACCAATATTTAAATCTTCCACTTCTTTTCTATCATAGTTTAATTCATAATTAAGCTATGAAATGTTAAGTATATCACATATAGTTAATGCTTTCTCCCAAAATCGAATTTAAATATTTCAAATTCTTTTCTTTCAAATTGTTACAAGACTTAATCCGATGATACGAGATTAACATACCAAACTCTTTAGCCTAGCTAATCAACATTCATTAACCACTGGGGCACTCCTCTAAAGCCTTCTCCAGTGGTTGCACTCTCCTCACTGTAGATATATTTATGTTCACTCGATATAACCATGATTAGTAAGTCGATCATTCACAGGTCGTTCGTAATTACAGTTGGGTCAAATAAACCGTTTACCCCTGTAATTACTTCTTGTTCGTTAAGTCTCACTGATTCTCTAATGAACAATTAGTTTATGGTCCAACCAGCAAACCGAATCATTCTCGGACCAATGAGAGGGTGAGCCCATTGTTCAAGACCCAGAGTTAGACTTAAGGGAACAACCTCTCTACTCCCTAAAGCGGGCAAGAGTGAATTCCATCACGTAGGACTATGTTCTCAGTTATCTACCCCGATCTTATCCCCAAAATGGAAGGTTTATTGAGTCGGTGATCTCAGACCACTCTTACCCATGCAAATCTAAGGATAATCCCGAATAAATAGGAGTTCATAGTGTACTCAAGATTGAGATTGAGTTACCTAGGTCATCGTATGGATATAGTTAGTTAAGATAGTAAACGAAGTTATAAAGTCTAAGTGACTAGTTTGCGGTTCAGTCTTATGCAAACTCATGGCATAAGACATCCCCACTCGCATGTCTCCACATGAACGATTTATGATCACATCAATTTGTACTATACAAAATGGATCACATCCATAGTGTCCCTAGGATAAGATACCTAAATCTATCTCTATACTATAGACCGTTATGGCTATTACTCGAACTTGATCAACTTTTATGTTATACATAAGTATACAACCTATAGCCAATGGTCCTTAGTTCATTGAATTTGGGTTATAAAATACACAATTCACTTTATTCAATAACAACTTTACTGAATAAATCTCAATAACAACTTTATTGCAAAATAGAATATACATTTAGTTTACAAAACCATGAGTTTTAGGACATAAAACCCAACATGTTTAGCATAGAAATGATATTTATAATATATAGTCAATACTCGTTATAGAATTAGGTCCATACTGATGTTTGTAATCTAAACCTATTCTTCAATATATTGTTTATAATATTTTCCATATTGACAGAGGAATGTGATGATTTCTAATTGTATATAATGGTCTTATATTATATAATCATACAAAAGATCTAACATATGCAACTTGATATATATTTGGTTTATATATATATAACAATTTAACACAATGTATTGATCATAATTGTAATTTTACTTTATATACTGATTAAGAACATGTCGTGTTATATATTTTGAATACTTAATTTCCAATTGATAATTATTCATCTCACTCTAATTGTCGTTGTATACCATGTGTAAAAAACCCAAAGTCAACAAGATCTGTTCTTAGAGTCTTTACTTAATATGCATGGCTTGAGGCCTCTAATGATTTAAAATAAAAGCTTGTGGAAATGAATAAAAACGAGATAGTTATTTTATTGGGATCCCAAACAAATAAAGAACAAAAAATGAAAACAACATTATTTCAATATGAAAAACAAACTCGGTCCGACCTCCCTACATTCGCTTTTTAAAAAAAATGAAACATAAAAAATGATGTTTTAGTCAAACAGAATGAATGAAAGAAAACTTAAGACTTAAAATTTTTTGCGGAACTTGCTTCTCCTCATCCCATGGCTTATGTAACGCTCCTTGTCATTCAACCAGGTTGCCCTTGCCCTTACCTGAAAACATTTTTTTTAAAAGAAAGGGTGAGTATTACATTCATAACACTCAGTAAGAGACCCCACAGTCGGGGTTTCAAGAAACATGGGGCCCAAAAACACATAAACAACATTCATGGCTTTTCTCTTCGGCTATTTGTGGGAAATTAATCTTCCTGATCCATGGCCTCTATTCTGGGTCGACCATAAGTCGTTTACGACTCACATATCATCATTTATACATTCATTCATTATTGGAAGTTTAGTTGTCAGGCCTTCGTAAACATTTTCATTTAAAAATAAATTTCCTTTCACAAAACATTTTCATTTAAATTAAATTTCCTCTTCGGCCTCTAGTGGACAACTAACTTCTCCCAGAACATGGCCTCTATCATGGGTCGACTCCAAAACTCATAAAATATGCAATAATATCATCAGGAAGATTTCACCACAGCCTTCGCAAACATTTCAGTAAAACACATACTAAGGGCCCCAATTGCAAAATTAATACTTTTCAAGCACAAATAATTTCATGGCATTAGCATACATCAAATCAACATGCATAACCTTAGAAACTATCAATCATGGCTTTGGGATGGTTGGCAGTCCAATCCAATCATCACATTGTATAATAGGAAATAGAACTTAATCCAACATGGCTTTTAATTCCAAAAATTTCCAACCATATAGGGCATTTTCAACAAGTTTTCAGTCTAGATTTGAAATCTTGTGTGGGTTCCCTTACCTTAGCCTAACTTGACCTCTAAGTCCTTAAATGCCTTGACGTAGCCTGAACCGATCCTATTAAATCGAAATTTCAGAAACCAACCAACCAAACACAAAAACAAAAGGAAACGAAACCCGTCCTTGATTAAACGTACCTCCGGTCTCGAAGCTCCGAGGATTCGATGGCACAAAAGATGCTGATTTACCCAACCGGCGACGAGCACGACACTGCGGCGGCGACGGCAACTGAACCGACGTCCGGCAGCCTACGGATGGCGGGGAATGAGGCGGCGGACCACACGGCCCAACCCTCCCACGGTGACGGCGACCACAGACGGAACTCGAACCACTCGAGTCGTCGGCTTCAGACGACGGTGGAGCTTCGGGCGGCGTGCGGTGGCGCGAGGCTGCAGTCTACGAGTTTGCGACCGGCGAGGCAGCGACTGAGCGCCAGTCGTCGATGTGAAGCAGCGACTTGTTGCTTTGAGGCGTGCGACAGTGACGTACAGCTCGACCCAAGCGACTGACAACGCGGCTTGCAAGAACTCCAGTCGGCGGCTCGTGTGGCTAAACGGCGGACGGCGGACGGTGCTGCAAGGTCTCCTCCGGCGGCGGCTAGGGCAAATGGCTGCAGGCGTCTCGTGAAAAGAGGAAGATGAGAGGGAGATGTGAAATGCTTTTCTCGAAAAACGTGTACAAAAGACAAAAATAAAGGCTTCTCCCCAAAAACCCTAATAGCTACTATTTACCAAAATGCCCTTCAAACCATTTAAAATCACAACCAACCCCAAAGACTTGGTCAACCATGCCATTTTTTTTTCTTTTTAATAATCTGAAACAAATCTAACTTCTAAAATCACGCACCTTACATCACGGGCCTTACAATCTCCCCTCCTTAGGAACTTTCGTCCTCGAAAGTTCCCAATCCTGGAACAGCTCTGGGTGATTGGTTTGCATTTCCTCCTCTCGCTCCCAAGTGGCTTCCGTTGCTTGCTGGTTCTGCCACAAAACCTTGACTAGATCGATAGTTCGGTTACGGAGAACCTTTTGGTCCCTATCGAGAACCTGCACTGGTTGTTCCTCGTAACTCAAGTCCTCGTTCAGACGCAAGGGTTCAAAATCGACCATGTGCGTTGGGTCAGGCACGTACTTCCTCAACATGGAAACATGAAAGACATTATGAACTGAAGATAGGGATGGCGACAGTGCCAACCGATAAGCTACTGGGCCAATCCGTTCTAGGATCTCAAAGGGTCCTATAAAGCGTGAACTCAACTTTCCTTTACGACCAAACTTCACCACCCCTTTTATTGGTGCCACTTTAAGGAATACATGGTTCCCTACCTCGAACTCCAGGTCCTTCCTTCTTGAATCGGCGTAGCTCTTCTGCCTACTCTGAGCAGTTTGCATTCTAACTCGAATCTTCTGTATCGCCTCATTTGTAACTTGGACTAACTCAGGGCCAAATAACTGGCGTTCACCAACCTCATCCCAGTAAACGGGAGTTCTGCACCTCCTTCCGTACAATGCCTCAAATGGTGTCATACCTATAGTTGCTTGGTAACTGTTATTATAAGCGAACTCCATCAAATGCGGATGGGCATCCCAACTACCGAAAGTCAAGGGCGCAGCTCGTAGCATGTCCTCCAACACTGTTAAGGCGCGTTCCCTCATCCAAGTGCTTGAGGATGGAACGAGGTACTGAAGTTTAACTGAGTGCCTAGCGCTTTCTGCAAGCTTCTCCATAACTTAGAGGTGAATTGAGGGTGTCTGTCTGAAACAATTTTTGCAGGAACTCCATGCAACCTGACTATTTCCTCCATGTACAACTGTGCCCATTTATCTGTGGAATAAGTGGATTTCCCTGGTAAGAAGTGTGCCGACTTAGTTAGCCTTTCGACCACGATCCAAACCACGGTAAACCCTTTCAAGGTCCTAGGTAGACCTACTATGAAGTCCATGAAAATTTCGTCCCACTTCCACTGCGAAACGTCCAACGGTTGCAACAGACCTGCTGGCCTTTGTCTCGACGCTTTCACTTGCTGACAAATCAAACATCTACTGACATAATCTGCCACATCCCGCTTCATATTCCGCCACCAGAAAAGTTGCTTCAAATCCCTGTACATCTTAGTACTACCTAGATGCATAAAAATGGTGAGTTGTGGCCTTCTACTAAAATCTCGTTTCTGAGTCCCCCAACGTCGGGGACACACAACCGTCCCTGAAATAACAGCCCCCCGTCCGAGGACAGGGAAAACTCTTGTTCCTGCTCTGAGCTCACCCGACGAAACTTCTCCAAAAGCCTAGAATCCATCGATTGAGAAGTTATGATACGTTGTCTCAAGGTTGGCTGAACGGTCAACCGTGCCACGCGTGCGCTTGTTTCGCCAAAAAGATCGCAATTTCTCGCACGCCAAACTCGATCAGAACTTTGCACAGTCGGTGATCTGAGAGGAAGAATGAACTAGCTTCCTACTAAGGGCATCTGCAACTACATTAGCTTTACCTGGATGGTATAGGATTTCCACGTCGTAGTCCTTCACCAGTTCTAACCACCTGCGTTGCCTCATATTCAGTTCTTTCTGAGTAAACAAGTACTTTAAGCTCTTGTGATCGGTGAAAATTTGGATCTTTTCGCCATACAGGTAATGCCTCCATATTTTAAGCACGAACACTACGGCTGCCAATTCCAAATCGTGAGTTGGATAGTTTCTCTCGTGAGTTTTAATTGGTGAGACGCGTAAGCTATCACCTTCCCGTGCTGCATCAGGACACAACCCAGACCTTTCCCTGAGGCATCACTATAGATCACGTAATCCTTCGTACCATCTGGCACTGTAACTAAGCTCTGCTTAAGCTTCTGGAAACTTTCCTCACAGGCATCATCCCAAACAAATGCGGTACCTTTCCTGGTCAACTGTGTCAAGGGCATTGTTATCGTGGAGAAATCTTGCACAAAGCGTCTATAATAACCTGCAAGTCCAAGGAAGCTACATACCTCTGTAACTGTAGACGGTCGAGGCCACTGCATGACTGTATCAACCTTGGCAGGATCCACAGAGATTCCTGCCTTGGATACCACGTGCCCCAAAAATGACACCTGACGGAGCCAAAATTTACACTTCGAGAACTTGGCAAATAGCTTGTGCTCTCGCAAGGTCTCTAAAACCCTTCGGAGGTGTTCTCTGTGTTACCCTTCGGACTTTGAATAAACAAGGATATCGTCTATGAACACTATAACAGACGTATCCAGGAACTCCTTGAATACTCGGTTCATCAAATCCATGAAGACCGCAGACGCATTGGTCAAAACAAACGACATCACAGTGAACTCGTAATGTCCATAACGCGACCTACTTGGGAATATCTTCCTCCCTGATCCTCAGCTGATGGTAACCCGACCTCAGATCAATTTTTGAGAAAATAGAAGCTCCTCGCAATTGGTCAAAGAGGTCGTCTATCCTGGGGAGGGGATACCGATTCTTGACTGTGACCTTATTCAACTCCCTATAGTCTATGCACAGACGCATAGATCCATCATTTTTCTTAACGAACAACACAAGAGCCCCCCATGGGGAAACGCTAGGGCATATGTACCCCTTGTCTAACAAGTCCTGCAACTTGAGTTCCTTTAATTCGGTCGGCGCCATTCTGTATGGAGCCTTAAAAATAGGTGTTGTCCCTGGTTCGAGCTCAATTTTGAAATCCACTTCCCTTACCCGCGGTAGTCTCGAAAGATCCTCAGGAAATACGTCTGGAAACTCGTTAACTACAGGCACCGAGGACAGTACATCCCTAGTGTGCCCCAAATCAACTACACTCGCCAACACGCCGCACGCTCCCTGATGGATCAACTTCCTTGCCTTGAGCGCGGACACCATCCTGGGGTGTGACCCCACTCCTGCTCCCTTGAACCGGTAGCTCTTCTGACAGGGTGGTGTAAACACCACTTCCTTATGATAACAATTTATACTAGCATGATTTCGAGCTAACCAATCCATGCCTAATATAACATCGAATTCGGTCATATCCAGGACTATCAAATTTACTTCCAGCTCGCGGCCCGAGACCGACAACTTACATGCTTTAACCTCTTCAGTAGCATACAAACTCACCCTCGCAGGGGTGGCAACATATAAAATGACAACTAAAGGTTCTAACTCAAGCTTAGCTTGGCTCACAAAAGATGCAGAAATTAAAGAATGCGTAGACCCTGAATCAAACAATACAAAAGTGAGGTGCTCAAGTATCGGGAGTGTACCTGTAACTACAGAGTTGGAGTTGTTGGCATCTCGGCTTGTGCTTGCATAGGCCCTTCCGGGTTGAATCCCTAGTTTCGATGGCCCCACCCCACTAGAGCCCTAGGGGTGACTGTCATTTGCCCTGTTTGGGCAATTCCCAGAGAAGTGCCCCTCTTGACCACATCTGAAACAAGCTCCTGTTCGGGCCAAGCACTTGCCCCAATGAGATCCCCCACAGTTGTTGCAAGGGGGTTTGTCCCTACCGCTGCCTCCTTGTCTACCGATCGATGTCTCGACTGTGGTGGGTCGAATCTACCTGATCCCTGGGAGTTTTGCTAGGGGCGGTGTGAGCTCGAGCTAGTCTGATTCCATTTCCTCTTCTGACCTGAGGGGGCTTGATTTGGGTCACTGATCACCTGTTGGTCTCCTTGTTGTTGGCCGCCTATAAACTCGGCGACTCTAACTGCTGCAGCATAATCAGAAGGCTCCAAGGCTTGCACTGTGCCCTTGATATTAGCATCCAAGCCCATAACAAAACGTTCAATCTTCATGGCTTCTGTACTTATTAGTTCGGGAGCGAAATGCGACAGTCGCAAAAATTCCCGCTCATAGCTTTCCACAGACCGCTTAATCTGGCGAATCTATAAGAATTCCTCCTGTTTCCTGTAACGGGTTGCCACAGGGTAAAATTTTCGCCAGAAGGCCTCCCTAAACTGGGCCCACGTAACCAGCCCTCCTTCAGTGCCCACAGTTCTCTGGGCTGACTCCCACCACATGAAGGCGTCATCTCTCAGCATGAAGGCGACGCAAGACACCCTGTACTCCTCAGGGCAATTCATGAGCCGAAAGATATTTTATATCGACGACAACCACAGTTCTGCCACTATGGGGTCCCCAGAAGACCCATCAAAAGGTCGGGGGTCGTATTTCCTGAAATCCTTCAGGTACCGGGTCTCCACTGTCACGTTTACTTGTCCTTGGCCCATCTGAGCTAACTGAGACGTCACAGTAGCTTGTATCATTGCTTGCATAGTCTCCAACATCGTAGGCATCGCGGGGTTGGCTTGGCCCATTTCCGGCGCGACTGGAGGAATGTTCCCCTTGTTATTCTGTGGGGTTTGTGGTGGATCCGGCGCAGGTGGGGAAATTTCCTCCTGTCCCACAGACAAGTCTGGGGGCGGGCCCGTTACTCCAGCCCTTCGCCTCCTGCCTCGTCCTCTACCTCGTCCTCTTCCTCCAGGTGGCATTGTACTACATCATAGCGTTAAAGACTCAGGTTTCATCATACACAGTTTGACAAGAGTACATAAATACTCCCCTAGCATAACTCATACATGCACATGTTTACACACAACATTCAAGCTTTCACAAGGGTATACATAACAATAATAAAATAATTAGGATCTTAGAGCAAACCTGGCAATGACTGAGAGTCGCTACTAGCCATGGGATTTCGTTATAAGTCTACATAACCCATGACCTGGGGCTCTGATACCAACTGTAAAAAATCTAAAGTCAACAAGACCTGTTGCTAGAGTCTTTACTTAATATGCATGGCTTGAGGCCTCTAATGATTTAAAATAAAAGCTTGTGGAAATGAATAAAAACGAGATAGTTATTTTATTGGGATCCCAAACAAATAAAGAACAAAAAATGAAAACAACATTATTTCAATACGAAAATCAAACTCGGTCCGACCTCCCTAAATTTGCTTTTAAAAAAAAATGAAATATAAGAAATGATGTTTTAGTCAAACAGAATGAATGAAAGAAAACTTAAGACTTAAAATTTTTTGCGGAACTTGCTTCTCCTCATCCCATGGCTTATGTAGCGCTCCTTGTCATTCAACCAGCTTGCCCTTGCCCTTACCTGAAAACATTTCTTTTAAAAGAAAGGGTGAGTATTACATTCATAACACTCAGTAGGAGACCCCACAGGCGGGGTTTCAAGAAACATGGGGCCCAAAAACACATAAACAACATTCATGGCTTTTCTCTTCGGCTATTTGTGAGAAATTAATCTTCCTGATCCATGGCCTCTATTCTGGGTCGACCATAAGTCGTTTACGACTCACATATCATCATTTATACATTCATTCATTATTGGAAGTTTAGTTGTCAGGCCTTCGTAAACATTTTCATTTAAAAATAAATTTCCTTTCACAAAACATTTTCATTTAAAATTAAATTTCCTCTTCGGCCTCTAGTGGACAACTAATTTCTCCCAGAACATGGCCTTTATCATGGGTCGACTCCAAAACTCATAAAATATGCAATAATATCATCAGGAAGATTTCACCACAGCCTTCGCAAACATTTCAGTAAAACACATACTAAGGGCCCCAATTGCAAAATTAATACTTTTCAAGCACAAATAATTTCATAGCATTAGCATACATCAAATCAACATGCATAACCTTAGAAACGGAAATAATCTATCAATCATTGCTTTGGGATGGTTGGCAGTCCAATCCAATCATGGCACTCACATTGTATAATAGGAAATAGAACTTAATCCAACATGGCCTTTAAATCCAAAAATTCCCAACCATATAGGGCATTTTTAGCAAGTTTTCAGTCTAGATTTGAAATCTTGTGTGGGTTCCCTTACCTTAGCCTAACTTTATCTCTAAGTCCTTAAATGCCTCGACATAGCCTGAATCGATCCTGTTAAATCGAAATTTCAGAAACCAACCAACCAAACACAAAAACAAAAGGAAACGGAACCCGTCCTTGATTAAACGTACCTCCGGTCTCGAAGCTCCGAGGATTCGATGGCACAAAAGATGTTGATTTATCCAATCGGCGACGAGCACAACACTGCAGCGGTGGCGACAACTGAAGCGACGTTCGACAGCCTACGGACGGCGGGGAATGAGGAGGCGGACCACACGGCGCAACCCTCCCACGGTGACGGCGGCCACGGACGGAACTCGAACCACTCGAGTCGTCGGCTTCAGATGGCGGTGGAGCTTCGGGCGGCGTGCGGTGGCGCGAGGCTCGCAGCTTCACGTTTCGACCCGCGAGGCGCGTGGCGCCGCCGGGCGTCGATGTGAAGCAGCGGCTTGTTGCTTGGAGGCGTGCGGCGGTGACGTACAGCTCGACCCAAGTGACTGGCGACGCGGCTTACAAGAACGCCAGTCGGCGGCTCGTGCGGCTAAACGACGGACGGCAGACGGTGCTGCAAGGTCTCCTCCTCCGGCGGCTAGGGCAAACGGTTGCAGGCGTCTCGTGAAAAGAGGAAGATGAGAGGGAGATGTGAAATGCTTTTCTCGAAAAATGTGCACAAAAGACAAAAATAAAGGCTTCTCCCCCAAAACCCTAATACCCACTATTTACCAAAATTCCCTTCAAACCATTTAAAATCACAACCAACCCCAAAGACTTGGTCAACCATGCTATTTTTTTTTTCTTTTTAATAATCAGAAATAAATAAAACTTCTAAAATCATGCACCTTACATCACGGGCCTTACACCATGTGTATGTCAACAGGATTATAACCTATGTACAATATAAATGGATTATATACCTATGTGTATGAACTATAGAACTGAGTAAATTAATAATAATTATAACCTAAGAATATAAACGTATACTTGTGTGTATAAACTATATAAACTGATTATATAAATAATATGGGTTATGACCTCAAACATATATGCTAATGCATACACACTATGTTTACATGAATATATACATGTATAAGATATATAATATAGTGATATTTTGTTAAGGCATATTTTTAGAGTACAATATACATAGTAAATCTGAGAAAAAAAAATAGAGAATTACCACCTATAATCATGACAGTAAAGTTATAAATATACTAATAAAATAGAATTGTAATAAAAAAATACATGTATGGAAACTTATATATAAATCTACTGTGTTAATAATATATCACATATGAATGAAAACATTCATAAAAATGTATGAAGGAAATTATGAAGTTTTCCTATTTGAAGTTTTGAAATTTAATAAACTATATATATAAAATAAAAACCGTGACAACAACCCCGACAAAAAAAAATGGAGAAGATGGATAAAATGAGACTTACACGTGTTGGATGGATGTCGGCGAAAAAAAGAAGAAGAAGAATATGTCCTTGCAAATGGTGAAAAAAACACTAGATTCCGGCAGCTATTGAGGAAGAAAGAGGGCTCTCAAAGTCAACACATAATACATATGAAAATAATGCATAAATTTATTAGGAAAAACCAATATTTTTTACTCTGAAACTTTATGGGTTGCTTTCAATTTCATCAATTTAAACTTTAAACTTGACTTATTGTATCAATTTTAACTCTAAACTTTCAATTTAATCAATTTAAACCTCAAACTTAGTAGATTGTATCAATTTTAACCATAAAGTTTCAATTTTATTATTTAAACATCAATCTTGAATAAGTGTATTAATTTATACTCATGGTTAAAATTTATATGCACCAAATTTCTTCTCAATAGAGTACTTTCATTCTTGAGTCGGTTGTCAATATTGATTTTTTTTAAATTTCTTGTCAGTCTTGATCTTGATTTGTCCTCCATCAACCACAATAGAAGTAAGGTTTTCAAAGTCGCTCTCGTTAGAATCTTTGTTTCCTTCCTCTCCAACATTATTATCACTTTAATCCTTTCATAAGATTATAGATGAGATTAACAAGGTCGATTATGAAAAGTTTATTGTGCTCATGGGTGCTACTATGTTCACCACCATCTTTCCTACTCTCTTATGCATTTTAGTCGAGCTAAAATCTCTCACCATCAAAGTCAACAAAATCACCATGGTCATTGTTGCCTTCAATGACATCACCACCAGGATTTTCTTCACACTCGTCGTCATGGTATCAATACCAAATGCGAGAGAAACACAAAAGTCCATTTGCTTTTGTGTGGATCCTACTTTCAATAGTCGAATTCGTATTTTCATAATAGTTACAACTCAATATGGAATTAATTAATAATTTTTAGGTGATTTTTTTTGTTTAAAAAAATAACAAACAAGTAATATCATTAAGCAAGATGTGATTTTGACCATGTGTAGAGAACCTTTCTAACGGTCATAGAAACATAAACTTAATCAAGGGTGTAAATTGATACATTTATTCAAGTTTGAGGTTTAAATTGATAAAGTTAAAAGTTTAGGGTTAAAATTGGTACAATTTACCAAGTTTGAGATTTAAATTGATTAAATTGAAAGTTCATGATTAAAATTGATACAATCTGTCAAGCTTAAGGTTTAAATTATATTGATGAAATTGAAAGTTCATAGTTAAAATTGATACAACCAGCAAAGTTCATATGTCAAAAATATTTTTTTTCTCTATAGTATGAAAAATTCAAATCTATTATAAAAAATATATTTTTAATCATTAGTTGTGAAGTTAGATACCTAAAATAGATGATTCATTTATGAAATCAATGACAATTATTACAATATTATAAATATATAATTTAATTATAGAAGTACAAATCGAATAAATTTAAAATAAGTCATTTGTAAAATATAAAGTTGAAAATGTGCCATTACCAAAATTTTTCTTTAACTTTTTAGTGAATGTTTGAGAGTGACCATACCTTTATAAAAATTATAATATTATTATAGAGGGTTTACTTTTATTTTTTATAAGAGGTCTACATTTTTTTTAGTACATATAAGGGGTCTACTATTAGATATCTATGTATAAAATAAAAATTTATCCATATAATTAAATTTAATTAATTATAAATAGGGGCAATTGGGTTGGTAGCAAATATACCCAACATAATTGCCCGTATAGCAAAGGGCTCCATCTATTTGCAAAATAGCAAAAATTTGAAAAGAGGAATTGAAATTACTAAAAACCCCTCACATTTGCCATGTCTCACAGAAATCACATAAATCACATAAATCACAAAATCTGATAGACTTTTATCAGTGATAGAAGTGATAGACATCTAATTGAAGTGATAGACTTCTATGACTGATAGACATTTACCACTGATAGACAATGGGGTGAGTTCACCATTTTCTATCATTGATAGACATCTATCACTGATAGAAAATCGCTGATAGAAGTCTATCACTGATAGTTGTCTATCACTCATTAAGTTCTTTCTTCTATCACTGGTAGACATCTATCACTAATAGATGTCTATCAGTGATAAACTTCTATCACATCCGATGAGACTTCTATCATATTTATCATCGATAGAAGTGATGAACTTCTATCACTGATAGTTCTATTACTGATTGTTGTGGTCCTGTTTTACTTCTTATCAACCAATTCTTATTAATTCTTGATTCTTTGTTTGTGTATCAATCATTAACTTCTTTCTTCTATCAGCAATAGATGTCTATCACTGATAGAAGTGATAGACTTCTATCACTGATAGTTGTCTATCACGGATAGACTTCTATCACTAATTGTCGTGGTCTTGTTTTACTTTTTATCAACCAATTCTTATCGATTCTTGCTTCTTTGTTTGTGTATCAATAATTAACTTCTTTCTTCTATCAGTGGTAGACTTCTATCACTAATTGTCGTGGTCATGTTTTACTTCTTATCAACCAATTCTTATCGATTCTTGCTTTTTTGTTTGTGGTCTTGTTTTACTTTACTTAAATCACAATTCAAATTTTCTCATCAGATGTCACTCATAGGTCTAATAGGGTTTAGTTTCTTCATTTTCACTGTATATCACCGATATCTATTGATTACTAACATATTCACTGTATATCATTGATAAAAGTATATCACTGATGTCTAGCATATTCACACGTATATCACTGATATCTATTGATCACAAGCATAAAATGCATATCACTGATATCCATTGATCGCAAGCATAAAACAGAGATTAAGAAGAGAGAATGACGAGTATATCATTGATAGAAGTATATCACTGACATCTACTGATCACTAGCGAATTCACTCGTATATCACTGATATCTATTGATATCATTGATAGAAGTATATTTTTTCTATCACAACCAATTCTTATCGATTCTTGCTTCTTTGTTTGTGTATCAATCATTAACTTCTTTCTTCTATCAGCGATAGATGTCTATCACTGATAGAAGTGATAGACTTCTATCACGGATAGTTGTCTATCACTAATAGACTTCTATCACTAATTGTTGTGGTCCTGTTTTACTTCTTATCAATCAATTCTTATCGATTCTTGCTTCTTTGTTTGTGGTCCTATTTTACTTTACTTAAATCACAATTCAAATTTTCTCAACAGATGTCACTAATTGGTCTAATAGGCTTTAGTTTGCTTGATGAATCTCAATCGAAAAAATACCCATAAAAATCTCAGTCGAAAACGAAAAGGTAAAAGAATTTCTTAATGAAACCTAAATGAAGAAGACAATAAGGGGCCAGGGGTATAAATGGAATTATTAAAAAAATTTAAAGATTTTTGTCATATTTGTAATTTTTTTAAAAGGTTGCTATATCTACAAATAAGAGCCCTAAGTTTGCTACCCATTACAAATTCTCTTATAAATATTATAATTAATGCTACAATTAATTTATTATTTTAGAGTACCTAATTTATTGACTTAATCTTCAATTGCATTATTTTCTAAATCCTTTTACAAAAATTTATGGAAGAACAAACTATTTATGTAAAATTCAAGCATTAACAACTAAAAATCTCCATTTAATTATAATATTATTTTTTGCTTCTGATTCTTTCACATTAAGCTTATCAATATTACTTACATTTATGTTTTACATACTTAATTTTTAATTTTTTTTTAAAAAAAGTTCTAAAATTTTTGTTAAATTTAAAGAAGAAATCGTTTTTTAAAATTTATTTTTCATTTACATTTGATATTAAAAAATCAAATTGAAATAAAAAAAAAAACAAAAATTATAATATTCTTAGGGACTGGTCTGCTCATATATATGTGTATAATAAAACCAAATAAATATTAATTTGACATCTTTGCAACTTTAAGGATTCGAACCCAACATCTCCACAACAGTTCCATCAAAATAGCTAGCTAAATCAATACCAATTTCATGTACATAAAACGAATTCAATAATACTGGATATTTTAGAAATAAAAAATTATTATTTTCTAGTATAATTTTCCATCAATTGCTTGAACAATCAACTAAAAATCACACCAAAATAGTTTGTATTTTTACAAAATTCCTTATGTGTTGTAAATTTGAGAGGCAAAATCAGACACCAAAACTTTACCAAATCATATAATAATAATAATAATAATAATAATAATAATAATAATAATAGTAAGGAAATTGGAAATGTAAAGTGATATATATATATATATATATATATATATATATATATATATATAATGAAGAAATAAGTAAGTGGAGAGTGTTGGAGAAAATTGGTCAAAATTCACTAATTATGTGTGTATTTCATGATTCACCAAATGCCACTATTTATAGACAATTTGGTAAGGATGAGTTGGTACATTTGGACACTAAGCATTGATGAATATTAGACACATGGAGGACATATGGGCAAATGAGGGATGTGCCACTTGGCAATGGTAAATTTGGATACATGGATAACACATGACATGTGCATCTATTTCCTAATTTCCATAATACTCCCCCTTAGATGCTCATTTATATAAAATATGTCTCGTTAAAACCTTAATAGGGAAAACCCCAATGGGGAAAAAATCTAGTGAAGGAAAAAAAATACATATTTTGTATAATCACTCCCCCTCATACAGACATCACTTGAGATCTCTAAGTCGCTGCATTCTAATGCTATGTACTAATTTTTCAAAGATTGCAGTTGGTAATGCATTCGTAAATAAGTCGGTCAGATTATCCTTTAAACAAATTTGTTGTACCGTGATGTCGCCATTTTCTTCAAGATCATGAGTGTAGAAAAGTTTTGGTGAGTTATGCTTTATTCTATCTCCTTTGATATATTCTCATTTGATTTGGGTCATACATGTTGTGTTGTCTTCATATAATATTGTTGGATGATGTTTACTAGAACACAAGTCACATGTTTCACGAATGTGCTGAGTCATTGATCTTAACCATACACATTCTCGATTTGCCTCATGAATTGCAAGAATTCAGCATGATTTGAAGAAGTGATCATTATGGTCTGTTTCACTGATCGCCATGATATGGTGATGCCTCTGCATGTGAATAAATAACATGTTTAAGATTTAGCTTTGTGTGGATTAGATAAATATACAGAATCTGCATAACCAACTAGATCAAAATTGGATTTGTTAGAATAAAAGAACCTCATATCCATCAATTCTCAGAGATAACGAAATATATGTTTAATTTCATTCCAATGTCATTTTGTTGGACAAGAACTATGTCTTGCTAATAAATTTACTGAAAATGTGATATCTGGTCTTGTATTATTAACAAAATACATAAGTGCACCAATTGCACTAAGATATGGTACTTCAGGACCAAAAAGTTCTTCATTATCATCTCGAGGTCGAAATATATCTTTCTTTACATTCAATGAGTGAACTTCCATTGGAATGTTCAATAGGTGTGCTTTGTCCATATAGAACCTTTTCAAGATATTTTCTATGTAAGTTAACCGGTGAACAAATATCTCATCGGCTAAATATTTAATTTGCAAAGCAAGGTAAAATTTGGTTTTTCCAAGATTTTTCATCTCAATTTCTTTCTTAAGACATTCTATTGCTTCTGATAACTCTTCAGGAGTTCCAATTATATTTAAGTCATCAACATATACAGTTATAATACCAAATCTTGACTGTGATTTCTTTATAAAAACACATGGGCATATTGGATTATTTTAATACCATTCTTACAACAAGTATCTACTCAAACGATTATACCACATTCGTCCTGATTGTTAGTGATCTTTGTAACTTTATTGAATACAATTCTCGAGAACTTGATTTATATGTTTCTGGGATCTTAAATCCTTCTGGGATTCTCATATAAATGTCATTATTCAGAGATCCATATAAATATGTCGTGACTACATCCATTAGATGCATGTCAAGCTTTATATACAATCAGGTCAATTAGATATCTTAATGTTATTGCATCTACCACAGGAGAATATGTCTCCTCATAATCAATATCAGGTCTTTGCAAAAATTCATGTGTAACAAGTCTCGCTTTATATCTTGTGATCTCATTCTTTTCATTTCTATTCCTTACAAATACCTATTTGTATCCCACAGGTTTGATACCTTCTGGTGCCTAGACTACTAGTCCAAAAACCTCACGTTTTGAAAGTGAGTTAAATTCTACCTGGATTGTTTCTTTCCATTTAAACCAATCATTTATATGTTGACATTCTTATGGATTTTGGATCAGAATCATCATTTTCATGAATAATACCATGAACAACATTATAAGCAAAAATGTTGTCAACAACTATATCATTTCGGTTCCATTTTTTTCCTGTTATAACATAGTTTATGGAAATTTCATTATTATCCTCAAGTATTAGACTTTCATCAATACTTTTTTCAGTAGTTGTATTCTGAATTTCTTTTGGAACATCCATATCCTTTCTTGGATCATTTTGATTATTGACTACTTTTCTTTTTTGAGCATTTTTATCTTTGGAACCTATTGGTCTACCACACTTCTGGCGTGCCCAAACTCATTACTGACAACTTGTTGCGTTGGGATATCAATTTTTGATAGAGAATTTGCAGCTGGTATATATGATTTAGTTACTCTCTTAGCATCTGTAAATGCATCTGGTAAATGATTTGTTATATTTTGCAAATGGATTATCTTTTGAACTTCAAGTTCACATTGATCTGTACTAGGGATCTAAATGAGATAATAACGATGCATCTCATATAATCTCTTTTTCCAACTTCTTAATTCCTCCCCCTAATATTGAAAAATTTGTTTCATTAAAATGACAATCAGCAAATCGTGAAGTAAATACATCACCCGTCAAGGGTTCAAGATATTTAATAATAGATGAGGAGTTAAATCCAACATATATTCCTAACCTCATTTGTGGACCCATCTTAATACGTTGTGGTGGAGCAATTGGAACATATACTGCATATCCAAAAGTTCTTAGATGGAAAATATTTGGTTGTTGGCCAGCTAATTGCATTAGAGAGTACTTATCATAAGCTACTGACCTAATGCGTGTCGGTGATGCAACATGCAAAATAGCATGACCCCATAGATACTAGAAGCTTTGCTCTTATAAGCATTGGTCTAGCAATTAACTACATACGTTTTATAAATGATTCTGCTAAATCATTTTGTGTATGACACATGAGCTACAGGTGAAGGGAATCTGATCCCCGTGAGTAGCAGAAACGTGATTTAAAGATCGATTACTTGTTTGTTTTGGTTTACTTCAAATACTAGTACATTGAAAAAATTAAACAAAGATAAGCAATCTAATAACTAAAGCATGGATTATGCATACAAACATGTTGTACAAATCCTAAAACTAAAAGGAATTTCAAAGCTTTACATTTGTAGTTTCTCAATCCAACAACTCCTTGCAATTCCAATTTGCACAGCAACACAACAAACCAAATTTTCCTTTGTGTTTTCAATAGAACACCACCACGTTGGAAAACCTCCTATGCCTCTGAATTCTTTCGATCAATCTTTGGTGAGAAGGATTCCAACTATTGGAAGAGGTAAGAGATTTTTTTTTTTAGAGAGAAATTTTACCAAAAATTCTCTAATTGCTTCAAGTAATTGATTCCCCAAAACTCCTCTGCATTGAGAAGTTAAGGAAGAGGGGTACTTCCCCCACTCCCTATCGATAGGGAGTTAATGGGTAAGTGGGAAACGTGTACTCCTCACACGTTCCCATCATTTTAAATTAATTAATTATTAAATAAATAAATTTAATTTAATTTAATTAATTATTAATTAAATATCATATATTAATTAATGTTTAAATATCATATATTTAATTAAGATTAAATCATATTTAATCAATTTCTCCTCTAACCTATAGTTTTAATGTACATCTTATGCACATTAAATTTTAACCTATAGTTTTTAAATATGAATCTCATTCACATTTAAATTAATATTTGAACTCTTTCAAATATTTAATTGTCTCATTTAATTTTAATATGAATCATATTCATGTTGGGTTTTATGTCCTAAAACTCGTGGTTTTGTAAACTGAATGTATATTCTATTTCACAATAAAGTTGTTATTGAAATTTATTCAGTAAAGGTGTTATTGAATATTGTGTATTGTGTAACCTTAATCCAATAAAGAACCCTTGACTATAGGATGAATACTTGAACTTTATGTGTGACATAAAAGTGGATCAAGTTCAAGTTATAGCCAGAATAGTCTATAGTATAAGGATAGGGTTGGGTACCTTATCCTGGGGACACTATGGACGCAACCCACTTTGTAGAGAACAAACGATGTGATCCTAAATCGTTCATGTGGAGACATGTGAGTGGGGGCGTCCTATGCAATGAGTTTGCATAAGACTGGACCGTGAAATAGTCACTTAGACTTTATAACTCCGTTTACTGTCTTAACTGACTATATTCATACGATGACCTAGGTAAGTCGATCTTAATCCTAAGCGTTCTATGGACTCCTGTTTATTCGGATTATCCTTAGATTTGCATGGGTGAGAGTGGCTCGAGACTGCCGACTCAATAAGCCTCCCATTTCAGGGATAAAATCGGGTAGATAGCTGGGAACATAGTTCTGCAAGATGGAATTCACTCCTACCCGCTTTAGGGATTAGTAGAGAGGTTGTTCCCTTAAATCACGACTCCAAGTCTTGAACAATGGGCTCACCCTCTCATTGGCCCGAGAGGGATTCGGTTTCTTTGGTTGGACCACAAACCAATTGTTCATTAGAGGATCGGTGGGACTTAAGGAACAAGAAGTAATTCTGAGGGGTAAATGGTAATTTTGACCAAAATTTGTAATCACGAACGACTGTGAAGGATCGACTTACTAATCATGGTTATATCGAGTGGGCGAAAATATATCTACAAAGTGAGGAGAGTGCGATCACCGGGCTTTAGTGGAGTGTCCTTGGTTAACGAATGTTGATTAGCTAGGTTAAAGAGTTTGACCGGTTAATCACGTATCGTTGGAGCTTCTGATCTGTAGGTTCATTAGGTCCTCCTTACTAGCTCGGACTAAGCCTTGTAACATTTTGAGAGAAAAGAATTTGAATTGTTCAAATTCGAGTTTGGGAGAAACCGTTAATTATATGTGATATATTTAACAAATCATAACTTAATTATGAATTAAACTATGATTAAAATGAGGTGTATATATTTAAATATGATTTAAATATTGAATCGGTTTATAGCATGAATAAAGATTCATGTTCGAAAAATTGATCGGGATCGGGCAATTTATTTAATTTAATATTTGATATTAAATTAAATTAAAAATTAATTAATTATTTAATAATTTAATTAATTTAATTAATTTTAATTAAAAATCAATTTAATTTTGATTTTTAAATTAAAATTAAATGAAAATGAGTGGATTTTCATGGATTTTCAATAAAATCCAAAGTACAACTTGCCCAATCCCTCTCATCTTCAAAATTCACCAAAATTGGTCACCTCCATCTCAAAGCATCCTCATCACCCTTGAGTTGTCACTCCATTGAAACTTTTTGAAGCTTTATATAATGATGATTTGAGGGATGTTGAGAGAATTTTGCAGAAAATTCAATATTCCCGAATTAGTGACCTTTGAGGTCTTTTCTTCCAAATTCTCTCAACCTAGGATCCCACAATCCGATCTAAGGCATGAGGATAGTAGGGAAGACTCTAACGGTTGTCCACGAAGTGTTCGTGTTGAAAACCATTCACCGGGGGAAGAGAATTTGATCTTCAAAGTTGAGTTTTCTATCCCTCTGTTTTTCCAGCTTTGAGCATGTTTTTTATTTTACAAAATTGATCGACTTAGAGTGTTAAAGATCCAAAATTGCTTCCGCTTTCTTAATCTAGACTCTTTCAATTCACATTAAATTTATAATATAAAGTTCCAAAACTTTATGTTATAATGTATCTATATACATTAATGTTTATTCCCTAATTGAATTTGATCATTTCAAACTCAAAGGATCTAAGAACCCTTTACGAGCTAGAAGGTGGACTTAATGGACCTACAGATCGGAAGCTTCAACGATACGAGATTATTCGATTAATCTTATTAACCTCCTAATCAACATTCGTTAATTGCGGGAACACTCTACAAAGTCCCACAGTTGCACTCTTCTCACTACAGATATGTTTCTGTGTCCACGGATATTGACCAATAACAGCAAGTCAATCTTTCACGAATGTTTGTAACACCAACTCGATCAAATTACCATTTTACCCCTTGGTTACATCTTTTACCTTAAGCCTCAGTGCTCCTGTAATGAACAATTTGTTTGTGGTCCTACCAACAAACAGAAGTCCCTCTCGGACCAATGAGAGGGTCAGACCCTTTGTTCAAGTCCCGAAGACACCACTTAAGGGAACATTCATCTACTTACCCTAATAGGCGGGAAGGAGTGAATTTCATCTTGCTAAGTTAAGTCCTCAATTGCTCACTTGGTCTTATCCCCAAGAAGGTAGGCATATTGAGTCGGCGAATATGAAAACTTTCACCCATACTAGTCAAAGGACAATCACTCGCAAACAGGAGTTCGTAACCTTCTCAGGATTGAGATCAAGTTGCTTAGGTCATCCTAGTGAAATAGAAACCTAACTAGTCAACGGAGTTACACCTAGTGGTTACTACTTCGTGGTCTGGTCTTATGCAATCTCATTACATAGTATACTCACATATCGTCTACACGAACACGTTAGGATCACTGTGTTTGTATCATGTACAAAGTGGGTCATATCCATAGTATTATCAGGGTAAGGTACCCAAGCCTTATTCCCTTACTATAGACCCTTTAGGTAGTATCTCAAACTGAGATCCTTTATATGTACACTACATTCAGTTCAAGAGACATTTTACAGCCTTGGATGTTAGTTTATTGGATTTAGGGTTAATAAAAGGGCAAATTTATTGGATTTAGGGTTAATAAAAGGGCAATATTGTAAATAATGAACAATAACTCTTTATTGAAAATAATAACTCTTTATTACATTATTAGAACAATATTTACAAACTACGAGTTTTAGGGCACAAACTCCAACAACAGAATGTTCAACATTTATTCCAATAGCCATACAATAATTATTGAATGTTTTGGATGTAAATTCACCGGCATTATCAAGACGAATGGTTTTAATTGTATAATCAGGAAATTGTGCTCTTAACTTAATTATTTGAGCAAGTAGTCTTGTGAATGCAAAGTTTCGACTTGATAATAAACATAAATGTGATCATTTGTTGGATGCATCAATCAATACCATAAAATATCTAAATAGTCCACTTGGTGGGTTAATAGGTCCACATATATCACCATGAATTCGTTCCCAAAATGTTGGTGATTCAATTGTCACTTAGCTGGTGATGGTCTAATAATTAATTTTCCTTAAGAGCAAACATCACAGGATAATTCATTAGATTGAAGAATCTTCTGGTTCTTTAATGGATGCCCATGTGAATTTTCAATAATTTTTCGCATCATTATTGATCCCAGATGACCTAATCGATCATGCTAAATACTGAATATTTCTGCATTCATGAACTTCTGGTTCATTGTTGCATAGCTTTCGATTACTTATATATGAGTATATATAATCTAGAAGGAAAAGCATGTAGTGTTTCTAATATACGTTTTTTATGTGAAACAATAGATGTGATATAGAGATATTCTATAATTTTTACGATCAGTTTCAACATGATAACCATTGTTACGTATATCTTTGAAACTCAATAAATTTCTCTTTGATTTAATAGAGAACAAAGTATTATTAATTGAAAACTTTGTTCCTCTAGGCAAGATAAAACTTGTTTTTCCAAAACCTTAAATAAAGTCTGCAGAACCTGATATAGTATTGACTTTTGCTTCCAATATTGTCAATTTAGAAAAATATTTTCTGTTTATAAGTATTGTGTGTGTAGTTGCGCAAACTGCCAGACATAGATTTTAATTGCTCATTTTTTAGTCATTCAACATATGAAAACTGCTCATATTTCTTCATTAAAAAAATAATTATAATAAGAGATACATAATACAAAAACTTTAAAGCTAAAAAGATCATAAAATAAACATTAGTACTAGACATTCTCAAAATCAAAAGAGTCATTTGCTAATCCATCTATTGTTTCAATCTTCTCTTCAGGGAATGCAAAGAAGTCTGTCGCATCCAAATTTGGCATATTAGATGGGTCGAATATATCATTATCATGATAAGCAAGATTTGCTTCCACATTTTTCCTTTTTTTTTTCTTCAGGGAAGCTTGATAGAGATCTACTAGATGTTTGGATGTACGATAAATACGCGACCAATGTCCAATCATTCCACATCGAAAACATTTATTCTCATCACCTCTTGCATTCTTATTTTGTAGAGTTTTTCTTTTGTGATCATCATTTCATGTGAGTTTCTTGAATTTTAGATAATCATAATGTCCACCACGAAAATAATTGTTTCTTCCCCTACCACGGTCACGACCTTGACCACGACCACAACCTCGACCTCAATTGTTAAAATTCACAACATTCATTTCAGGGAATGGTGTTGCTTCAGTTGGTCGAAATTCATGATTTTTCATTAATAGCTCGTTATTTTGTTCAGCCACGAGAATACATGAAATGAGTTCTGAATACTTTTTAAAGTCTTTCTCTTGATATTGCTGCTGTAAGAGCATATTCGAGACATGAAAGGTAGAAAATGTATTCTCTAGCATATCCACATCAGTAATGTTTTCTCCACATAATTTCAATTTCGAACTAATTTTGAATAATACGGAGTTATATTCACTTACTGATTTAAAATCTTGCAACCTCAGGTGCATCCAATCATAACGAGCTTTTGGAAGAATAACAGTTTTTTTATGATCATACCTTTCTTTCAAGTTCTTCCACAGGACGTAGGTATTTTTTATCGTTAGATATTCCATTTTCAATCCCTCGTAGAGATGATAACGAATGAAGATCATGGCTTTAGCCTTTTCTTAACTGGATGTCGTATTCCCTTATTTAATGGTCTCTCCAAGGTTCATAGCATTCAAATGTATCTCGGCATCAAGCACTCATAACAAATAATTATTACCATTAATGTCAAGGGTCGTGAATTCTAATTTTGCAAGATTGTCATAGTAACACTATCAAAAGACATTATATTTAGATTAGAAATTTAATATAAATCAAATGTACAAAATAATATTCAATTATAAAAAAATAAAATAAAATACCTTTAGGACCTACCTTCAATGGAAAAAATTATAGAGGTTCGTGTTGATAACATGTTGTAAATTTGAGAGGCAAAATCGAGCACCGAAACTTTACCAAATCATATAATAATAATAATAATAATAATAATGAAATTGGAAATGGAGAGTGGGATATATATATATATATATATAGTGAAAAAAATAAGTAAGTGAAGAGTGTTGGAGAAAATTGGTCAAAATTCATCAATTATGTGTGTATTTCATGATCCACCAAATGCCACTATTTATAGGTAATTTGGCAAGGATAAGTTGGTACATTTGGATACTAAGCATTGGTGAATATTAGACACATGGAGGACATATGGGCAAATGAGGGATGTGCCACTTTACAATGGTAAATTTGGATACATTGACAACACATGACATGCACATCTATTTCCTAATTTACATAATATTATACACTTTATCAACCACCATTATTTTCAAATGGAAATAATTTGAGCAAAAAGTAATTATGACCCTGCTAAAGTCTCTCAAACATATCCTAATACATATTCTTAATCATTCAAAATCAATTTTAGTTGTATAAGGGCATGATTGGAAGTGATTTTGGAGTGACCAAAATCACTTTTGACCTATCTAAAATCACTTTCCTACCAAAAGTGTGATGTTTGACAATATTAAACAAGTGAAGTGATTTTTGCTCAATCACTTGGGAGGCGATTTCCAAGTGATTTTTGTCAAGTGATTATAATTTAAAATGACTATTATTTCACTTTTGAAAATAATATACTTTTAATGACAGATAAAAATTGTCATCTCATAAATTTCCATAAAAAAATAAATTTTCTCAAAATCGACAATTTTCTCTCTCTAATGTTTTTATAATATATAGTCTTTTTATTCATATTTTTCACTTTTCTTTCTCTCTAAGGGTTTTAACTCTCTTTGATTTTTTTAATATGTTTTTTATCAAGATTCGAACTCATGAGCTCTTTGTCATAAGTCATACTTAATGTCTGTTGAACTATGCTCTTATTAGTTATCTGTTGTTCTACTTGTCCCTAACTCTTAACTTTTCTTCGTTTAAAATTTTTATCCCTCCATATTTCTAATTTTTATCCCTCTAAATATTAGAATAATTTCTAACTAAATACTTTTTAACCATATTAATTATAATTAAATCATTTCACACTTTATTAAAGTTGTTTCCCAAATATACCTTTAAAAATCTCTATTAAAAGTGTAGAACCAAACATGAAAATGATTATATGGAAATCACTTTTAATAAATCAATTATAGACAAATCAATTACATTAAAATCAATATTTCTAAAATCATTCTCAAACATACACTAAAAATCGCATTCAAAAGTGTAAAATTATTAGATGAAAAATCACTTTTAATAAATTGCTTATAAACAAATCATGTTCAACAAAATCACTAACAAACATGCCCTAAATCCAAGTGTCAAATTGCATTCTGCCATTGGTGCTCAATAACATGCATTTAAGATCAGTACAATTAGCATATGATTCGAACTAGTTCAAAGTAAAACCAAACAGACATGATATTCAAAATATACAGCTTGAAAATGGTCAAAAGAACAGAAAAAAGTATGCTAATGTACTTGAAATGCTCAATCACTCGTGTCACTAAATCAGAGAGCGGCCAAAGAAAAAGCTTCACGCTGCCATTGTTACATTTCTGGCACAGCTTAATTTCAGTATGGAAAAGTTGCAGACACCAACCTGTTAATGCTTTGGCATCACACCAATACAAGCATTCAACATTCTTCATATACAAGCATTCAACATTCTTCATATACAAGCATTCACGCTGCCATTGTTACATTTCTGGCACAGCTTAATTTCAGTATGGAAAAGTTGCAGACACCAACCTGTTAATGCTTTGGCATCACACCAATACAAGCATTCAACATTCTTCATATCCAAACGAATCACTTCAATTTCAATTCCTGAGAATAATGAATCCAGAAAACCAGAGAAGAGATAGAAAACAAAACAAAAGAAATTAATGACAACAAAGATAACTGGAGTAGATGCTACAACTTGTAACTTTGCATTCGGAGTACCTATTAATTATAGGCCTAAAAGCTTCTTCTACATACAACACTTCATACTTCTTAGTGGCTCTAAACCTGCAAATTAGTCATCTAAAATGGTGAACAGATAATTATCAAATCAAGGTGGATGTATACCAAAAATAAGATTTCTTACTTAATCAATACAACTTTATCTGTTTATACTCCGTCTCTGATAGATCAGAAGAACCTATCGGCAATTTAACTGTATTTGCATGTCAATGCCGTCCCCCCTATCCTAGAAGATTGACCTCATTCCATATTATCAATGATGCCTATGGCGATCTTTATCGCGTGAAGAATAAGATGAGCCATGGTAATCACGATCTGAAAATAAGCAAAGGATTGCCATCATGTTAATAATAAAGACAAACCAAAGGAAGCAGTAAACTTTCATTAAACATGGAAAGAAAAGAGAAATAGGAGGAAGCCCCCTAACCATGTATCAGGGAAAAATAAACAAGCCAATACCTCGCGATGAGTGGTGTCTTGATTTCTCCAAATGCCCTCCTGCAATTATTATTGCAAATATTATTATTCAAATTCAACTCCATGTATTCTGTTGTCTCAAAGTGCAGGAAATAATCATATTCAGAATCTAACCTAATTCCTTGCTCCTATCCTTTGAGCGATGAGCTCGATCCTTGACTTTTTCTCTGTCTGCATCGTCTCTCTCGCGTTCTCTGTCAGAATCCCGACCCCTATCCCGATCTCGAGACTTGGTTCTGTCTCTTTCCCTCTCTCTTTCCCTATCCCTGTCCCTATCTCTTTCTCTCTCCTTGTTCCTTTCACCAATATCAGCTCTTCGATCAGATTTCGATTTTGGCACAAGCTCCTCCCTAGAAGTGGCTTCAAGCAGAATGCTCTTGGATTCATCATCACTCTTCTTAGATTCCTTGAGCTTGTGTAAGGCTGACTTAACCATCTCATCTTTGGACCCACCTGATTCAGGATTAGTTCCTGGGGTGGCTTTTGCAATAGAAGCATCATCAATAGCCGTTGGGCTACTTTGTGGAACTTCCTGAGAAATGAAAGGTGCAAAATTCAATTTATGCAGCCACCAAAAGATCGACTTGACCAGGAAAGACAATAAAATATATATAAAATAAGCATAGCAAAAAATTAAAACACCTTGGTGACCGGAAGAGATTGTGAATCCCATGACTTGTTAGAAAATGTAAATGAGTCTCCATCCTTGCAGACTGGGATATATTGTGCCTTAGGAAGGGTATACAAGTGGGCCAAAACTCGACAGACTTCATCAATTCCCAACTTCTCCGCGTCAAATGCCTTCCACCAAGGTGGATTTTCAGGAAGGGGTACTTGAAATCTTCGCGCAGCAGCATATACAACCCCACAAGCCACAACCTCGCTCTTGAATCGAACGCATAAGGTTGTACGCAAACTGCTCCATATAATAAAAAATTAAATTAACAAATTCTCCCATAGAATATGTAAGAATATCTATATAAAATCTAAACATTTTGTGTTAACAGTGCTATCCTTGTTGATGCCACTAGATACATGTGGTACATGTATGCCATATTACCTAACCTAGGTCCCATTAATTAATAGTTAAATGATGGGATCAAAAATCAAAAGAAAGACGGGTAGAAGCTAAGAAGCACGGACACGGACATGGACACGACACGGCGGTATGTCAATTTCTACAAAACTAGGATATGGACACGTTGGGGATACGTCCTTTTTTATTATTATTTTAGGATATATGTACATTTAACATAAAATACTAAACTTCATCCACTAAAAAGCATAAAATGTCGAGTTAATTAACCATAGTAATTGTACAAAACACATTATCCAACATTCAATAAACAAAGTTTTCAAATGAAATAAGAGTAAATACCAAAAAAAAAATGAAAACAGTTTTATATACCAAATGAAAATAGAAAACATGTTTTGTTCATGAGTGGTAGAAGAGTTTTTAATTTTTAGTTTTATTATTTATGTTTTTAATGACTTTTTTGTGTTTAAAATTTAAAATTAAATGAGCTTTTAACTTTAGGGTAAAAAAAAGCCTTTTTTTAGTTAAAAATGTACCCAGCGTGTCCAATGCATGTCCACAACGTGTCCATTGCGTGTCCTTAACGTGTCCGAAATTAATAATAATAATAATAATAAAGGACACATAAATTGGCGTGTCTGACACGTGTCCGAAACTTGTCCGGAGCATGTCCGTGTCCGACACAAACACTCTGTCTAAAATAGAGTGTTCGTACTTCTTAGGGTAGAAGCAAGCCAAATAAAACTAAAATTAGAAGTCACGCTTCACTTTGCACTTTGGATGAAAATTTGTTACTTCTTTTTTTTTTCAAGACGAATTTAAATTCTTTATTGAGAATGAAGACTTCTCTGCATTAGATCTAAATTCTTTATTTTTTTATAAGAAATCGAGCTTTCATCAAGAAAAAATGAAATACAAGGGCGTCAAAAAAACTAAGCCCACAAAAGGGAACCCGACTAAAGGAAGGGGTTTCAATCAAGTACAATAAGACCAAGATGATAATTACAAAAGATCTTATAAACTGATGTCCAAAGAGAAACATAGAACCTGGTCGTGGACCAAACCTCACAATGGACTCTCTCGATTCCTCCAAATATTATATTCTTCCAATCACCTCACAAACCCCATAAAATCACACAAATCCCCACCTGCCCCAAAAACGTTCCTTTCGCACGAAAAGGCAGATGGAGAATAAACTACTCGATCATCTCCCTCCAGCCTCTAATGCTAGCAAACCAATGTCAAAAGAAAGAACGAGCAAAATCGCACCCTTCAAGCAAGTGATCGAGATCTTCCTTCACCTCTGCCATAAGATACAACAAGACGACTGATTCAACGAAGGCATCTTTCTCGAAAGCCAATCAAAAGTATTAACTCTTGCATGGATCATCTGCCAAACAAAGAACTTTCACCTTCGACAAACAAAAGAAAGTTGACTCCCTAGCAAGAAAGGGATTTAGCAACCACGGGAAGAACAAGCTACAAGAAAAGCCCTCAGTGGAGTTTGGACTCTGAAATCAAACATCCCTTCTCTCCCGTCTAAGGCCAACCCCCTCTATCAAGGATAGAAGAACCAAGATGTCCATAGTCTACCTATTAGAAAGCAGATAAAGAAAACCAAGTGACAACGAAGGTGAGCTCCTCGATGGGCCAAAGACACTAGCGAGTAGCCACATAACAGCTTTTTATGGAGGATAGATAATATAAACGAGGAAACAAAGAGCGGAGGGTACTATCCCCCACACACACACACAACAAAAAAAAAGTCGGAAGATATGTTCCAAGGATGTCCTGTAAGTGCCTTTCAAATCACCCGACACCCACTCGAAAGGACAAGATCATATTTACTCACAATAATCCTATGTCAAAAGTACCATACTCAAGTGGGAATCACGAGCCATTTAGCCAATAAGGCTTTAAATGGCTTTGCTATGAGACCCTAAATCCCCAACACTAACCCCCATGGTTCATGGGCCTCCCCATCCCACCTCACTAGATGCGCACCTTTCCCTCCTCAACCCCCACAAAAAAAACTCTCATAAGGTTTTCAATAGAGTTGCAAACAATCCTAGGAGCTTTAAAGAGAGAGAGAGAAAATAAGCAGCGATGCCACTAGGACATAGCAAATGAGAGTTAATCTTCCACCTTTAGAGCGAACTTCTTTTCCAAGAAGCAAGTCTCTTACGAACCTTCTCTAAGAGAGGACCCCAAAAGGAAATAGATCTCGAGTTATTACCGA
This sequence comes from Trichosanthes cucumerina, assembly GCA_036507285.1. NCBI lineage: Eukaryota > Viridiplantae > Streptophyta > Magnoliopsida > Cucurbitales > Cucurbitaceae > Trichosanthes > Trichosanthes cucumerina. Next base: position 75,259,424 of record CM071835.1, on the reverse strand, counting down.
GAGGAAGCCCTAAATAAGAGGAAGAGAAGGACCAAACCTCACAACCCACCAAGTTTGCCCATCTAGCCGCTTCTACAGGGTCGACAGTTTACATCCAGGATTTGACACTTTTCTCCTATTGATTTTAAGCCCCAGTAAGTCCTCAAAGAAGCCAGGAATGTGGTTCAGAATAATGAAAGACTCTTCCTTCCCAGTGCAAAAGGAGATGGTATCATAAGCACATTGAAGATGAGATAGTGGAACTTTATCCAAGCCCACTTCAAAACCCTTGATAATACCCCCTCCCACTCCCTAGAAACAATCCTACTAGCTACTAAGGATATCCAATACCAGCAGAAACAGAAAGGGAGAAATGGGGTCCCCTTGTTTGAGACCTCTCATAGTGCAAATCCTCCCCTTGGGGTTAGCAATAATGTAGACAAAATATTGGACAGACTAATGCAACTCCAAGTCCACAACTACCATTTGTAACCAAAACCTTTCTTCTCTAGAACCTTATCCAAGAAGTTCCAATCCATGTGGTCATAAGCTTTCTCGAAATCAATTTTAAAAATAACCCTCCTTTCCATGTCCCTAATAATCCTCAATAGCCTCATTAGCAATAAGGGTCTGATCAAGATTTGCATGCCTTTAAGAATATCACCCTAAGCCTCAGAAATAGGACCTTTTTTAGTCTGTGGGCTAACATCTTAGCAATAACCTTGTACACACTTGTGATAAGGTTGATGGGTCTAAAGTCCTTATCCCTATTTTCCCTATTGTTTTTAGGGATAAGACAAACAAAGGTTTCACTCAAAGTACTATCTAAGATGCCCCTCTCATAGAACTCTCTAAAGACTCGCTCCAAGTCCTCCTTACCAACCTCCCAATTCTCCTGAAACAAAAAGGTCATGGAAAAACCATCGGATCATGGGGCTTTATGGAAACAGCTAAAGACCACTTTTCTAATTTCCTCCAAGGAAAGGGAGAATCCAAGCCTCTTTTCCCACTTTTAGAAATGGGGTTCCAGAGTCCACCCCCTCACCAAAGGGTCTGTGAGTCATATCAAGGGCATAAAGATAGGTGGAAAAAGAGAGAATCTCCTCCTCCACCTCCTTCTCCCCATTAATTTGTTCCCCATCTTATTTAGAGCGCCAATAAAATTCTTGTTTCTTCTTACACTAGCCACCTTATGAAAGAAGCCGAAATTACAATCTTCATCCTTAGTCCAACGCACTTTGGCTTTTTGTCTCCAACTTGTTATTCTCTCTTCTCACTAGCCCCGCAAACTCGGTTTTAAGAGATAACCACTCTCCCTTAAGAGTTAAGACCATCTCCAACTAGTCTTCCTCTTCAAGATCATCGATAAGTTTAATTCTACCCAACACCTCATGCTTCTTAAGTCTGATATCCCCGTACACCTCCCGATTCCAATCTTTCAACTCTTTCAAGAGTCCTCAATCCATAAAATAGTACCCTTCCCAATTTCCGGGGACCTCCACATTCCACCACTCTAAGAAAGAAGATTTTTTATTTTAGTAACAAACAGATCTAAATTCTTTATTTCAAACTCCAAATACAAAAATCTTGAATTCTAAGAGTTGGTTTTAACACCGAAGAATATTCAGGTTGAGCCCCAGTATATTCCTCCATCTTTAGACCATTTCTCTTCTTTAATTGAAGGCAGTGGCTTCCAATTTCCTGAAATCCCACCTTTGATACTTTTCAATAATGAAAATCATTTCATAGAATACTATAGATTTGAGAGATAGTTCTAAAAGAATTGGTTTGAAGAAATTTTTGCAATATCATTGCCCAGATTTTCTTTTTTATGAGAAAAATGTGATATCATTTCATTGATGGTATGAAATGTACAAAAGAAAGGGTAAAGGAAACCGATTACAAAAGGGAGTCCCAACTATTTATAAGAGAGGTGAGACTGTAATCACAAAAGTAAGGGGATAATTTACAACCAAAGATAGCTAAGAAAATAATATGGTCATATAATATATCATTGCCCGGATATGGTGCTTATTCAAGAAACTAAGATCATAACCTTAGATCGAAAGCTTATTAAATCTATGTGGAGCTCCAAAGACATCAGTTGGGCCAATGTGGAATCGCATGGTCAATCTTGGGGATTTGTTAGTGGGTCGAGCTTATGAGCGATCGTTGGTGAGAAAGAAGACTAAAGGAATGAGGCGTTTTAATCACCTCATTGATGAGCTTGGTTGGATGAAATTTCTTTTATCCAATGGACAATTCACATGGTCAAGATTAGGAGACGATGGAGCTCCATCATTGTTAGACAGATTCTTATTTTTTAAGGTATAGGATTCTCTTTTTGAAAATTCAAGGGCATCAAGGCAGATTTGTATTTTTTCTAATCATTTTCCCATTCTTGAAGCTGGAATTTTTGTTTGGGAACCGTCCCCTTTTTTATTCTATAATTATTCGTTGTCCAAATGTGATTGTGTGAAATTAATTAATAAATCACTTTCCGAAGATCAATTTTACGGGTGGGCTGGATTTGTTATTGCCTCAAAGCTCAGAAACTTGAAATCTATAATCGAAGGTTGATTTGCTAAATTTGAAGCTATCAGAAAGTGTGAAGAGAAGACTTTGCTTGGCAGATTAAATTGATTGATGCCAAACTCGATTCAGGCTCTCTTTCTTCACAAGATTTGAGTCTTCCATCTTTGGTGAAAGGAGAATTAATGGAACTTTACTTGGTCAAAGAAAGAAATAGGATTCAAAAGTGTAAACTTCAATGGTTTTGTGAGGGGGACAAGTACTTCTTTCTTTCACAGATTTTTGGATGCAAAAAAGAAACTTTTCTTTGTTCTTATGCCATCATGGTAATGCACAGGAACTTCTAGTCAGTCCTTCGTCGGCGCTATAGCTATTATTTTGGAATTTTAGTTGGGAAGAAATCAAAGAATCTTTGAAGATAAGCATTTCCCTTGGCAGGATCGGTTTGAATAAACAAGACTTAAGACTTCTTCATGGCGTTCTCTCCAAACCTTTTGTTGCCTTTTCTTTTAGTGATTTATGTTTAAATTAGGAGGCCTTTATATTTCCTTTGTAATGTTTTTTTCCTCTCTTTTTCACTACCGTGGAGTTTGTATCTTTTGACCATTAGTCTTTTGGCCATTCTTCAATGAAAAGTTTTGTTTTTTGTTAAAAAAAAATTAGTCAATCAATCTACAATATAACTCTAACATTAACAATCTACCAAATCTATCAGACTTTGTCTTGAAGCTACTAGGAAAAAGGAATTATAAACATACTTTTCTACCTTGAACAAGATAAAAGCCCTCAAGCATGAAATCTGAGAAGAGATTCCTTTGGGAGTTTTTAAAAGAAATGTCAAGAAGTGCATCCAAGGACCATGATGGTTGATCACGAGAGACTTAAACGCAATTAGGTTCTCAGGCAAAACACTTGGTGGAAGACAATGAGATGGGAGGGTTCTGCAAGAATTTCATAATTGGCATGACATCTTTAAGCTCCGGAGGACCTTAAAAGTCACTAGCTACTTTGGTCATGCAGCAACCTGCCCCCAAAAAGATTCACGGAGAACTGTAGGAAGGTTGGACAAGTGTCCATTTAATGTGGATTGGATACAAGGCTTCAATCACAGTTTGTTCGCTATGGGTTTGTATGAATCAATGACAATGCACCAGCCAGATTCCATGTTCATTTACCATAATGGAAGATGGTTTTTCATCAAAAACAAAAAAAAACATTCCTGATCAAGGAAACAACAGGCTCCAAGAGCGTCCCTTTGGACTAAATGTGTCCCTTCAGGCTTATGTTTCTAAGACTTTTTGTAATTATCCTTTACGCCATGTCATCTTTTTTTGAGAATAAACCGAGCTTTCATTGAGAAAGAATGAAAGAATACAAGGCAACCAAAAAGTACTTGCCGGCAAAAAAGGGGGGGGGCTTACAACAAATACCTCCACCCCAACAAAATAAGGTTTAAAGAATAGTTACAAAAGGCCTTAGTTAACGAGGCCCAAAGAGAAACGTAGAATCTAATAAGAGACCGGACGTCAAAAGAGAACGCTCAAGCCCTCGAAAGATTCTATTATTTCTCTCACCCCACACCCCCAAGAATAGCGCAAAATCCCTGCGTGCCACAAGAACAAACCCTTCCCTTCAAAGGGGTTGCAAGAAAAGGGCCTCCAAACTCAAGCCCACTAAAACCATGAGCAAGGTCCGAGAGACCCAACTCCTCAAAAAATAACTTCCACACTCCTACCGCCAAGTCACAACTCTGCAGCAGGATGCTCGAAATCCTCCGGCGCCCTCCTGCAGAGGATGCAACACCACGGACCAACCAAAGAAGGCATCCTTCTCGAGACTTTATCAAGAGTGTTAACTCTTCCATGTAACACCTGCCAAGCAAAGAACTTAACTTTCTTCGGAATCTTCACCTTCCACACAGTCTCAAAGATAGACTCCCCCCTAGAAACAGGCGAAGAAGGAGCAACAAGGACTCGAAAGAAGGAACGACAAGAAAACCACAGCCATTTGGACTAGGACACCAATCTGGGATATCTTCCTTATCAGGGATACAACAGAGGTTTTCCAACAAGGACAGGAGAGACGTCACGTCCTCAGTTTCCCTAATAGAAAGAGGACGTTGAAAACCCAGAGAAGGAGAAGCGGTGTGACCCGAATGGAAGAGAACCTCAGCGATGACCCTATTCTTAGCCGAAGATAGATGATAAAGTCGAGGGAACACGAAGCAAAGAGGTCTATCTCCCAACCACCTATCCTCCCAAAACAAAGTGTCTTTCCCATTCCCCACCCCAAAAGAGACCGACTCAGAGAATAAAGGAAATCCCTCAGCAATACCCTTCCACGGACTTCTAGAGTTGCCTCGCTCTCCGGAAATTTTCCACTCATAAGGAGACGCCCCATACTTACTCACAATGATTTTGTGCCAAAGAGTGGAGGTTTCATGGTAGAAGCGCCACAACCAATTCGCCAAAAGGGCTTTGTTCCGACACCTCAAGTTGCCAATCCCCAGGCCCCCAAGATCCACAGGCTTGGAGACAATGTCCCAATTAACCAGGTGCGACCCACCCCCTTCATCCACCCCCTCCCAAAGGAAGTCTCTCATAAGCTTTTCAACCCTCTTGGCCACCGAGGCTGGCATCTTAAAAAGGGACAGAAAATACACAGGTATTCCACTTAACACGGATTGAATCAAGGTGAGTCTTCCTCCTTTGGAGAAGAAACTCTTCTTCCAAGAGGTCAGTCTCTTCTGGACCTTTCTCAACACTGGATCCCAAAAGGAGAGAGCTCTTGGGCTATCCCCAAGGGGCAGCCCCAAATAAGAAGATGGAAAGGTACCCACCTCACAACCAACCCAATTCGCCCAAGTTCTCAACTTCTCAGGATCACAATTCAAGCCCAACAATTGACATTTCCCCCTATTTATCTTCAACCCCTAGATAGATTCAAAAAAAGCTAAGAAGTTATTCAGATGACAGAAGGAAGCCTCATTCCCAGAGCAGAATAAGAGAGTATCATCCGCAAATTGGAGATGGGAGAGAGGTAGGTTGTCCTTCCCCACCCTAAAACCTTCCAGAACACCCCTCTCCATCCCCTTAGAAATAATCCTACTCAAGACATCCACCACTAAAAGGAAAAGGAAAGGCGAGATAGGATCCCCTTGTCTGAGACCTCTTGTAGCAAGAATCCGCCCTCTTGGTTTCCCGTTCACCAGAATAGAATACTTGACAGATCTCACACAGCTCCACATCCAAGCCCGCCATTTATAACCAAAGCCTTTTCTAGCCAAAACCTTGTCAAGAAAATCCCAATCCACATGGCCATAGGCCTTTTCAAAATCAATTTTAAAAAGAACCCCCTCTTTTTTCCCAGCCTTATAGTCTTCAATGGCCTCATTAGCTATCAAGGATTGGTCCAGAATCTGTCTACCCGAAATAAAAGCTCCCCGTGAGTCTGCCACAGTTAGGGGAAGCACTTTCCTTAACCTGCAGGCCAACACTTTAGCAATAAGGGACAGAAAATTCAAGCCCAAGAGCTCTCTCCTTTTGGGATCCGGTGTTGGATTGAACCCCCTTTTTGTATAGCTAGTTTGGGGTTTGAGCGCTCCTTCTTGTTGGGTTATTTTTATTGTATGTCCTCCAATATGAAAGCTGGCTAAAAGAAGCTAGCCAATGGTCCAAAAATAGGTTCAAACTGAAACAATTCCCCTTTCCACCATGACCCAACCGAAGATCTCCTAAGAACTTCCACAAGGAAATTATACTTCAATTCACCAAATAACTGCCTCCCAATATAATGTACCAACGTAGAGATACAATACATACACGTGCACACACACATACATGTGAAATAAACAAGGCAGCCATTAAGATACAATCCAAATTTCCAATCAGTTTCGGTGCTTTAGCTCTATGTTCCCAAAAATAACCGTTCTAATATGTGCTACTTTAATAGCATTATCATTTTCTGATCCAATAAAGAAAAATTTTAAACCAGAAAATCTGAATCAAATATGGACAAACTCAATCTTAAACCTCTCAAAGAGGTAAACAACAGTTACTTATTGCAGTAAGAGTACTATATTTTAAACCCAAGGATTCCTAGTTAATATCTCCAATTTTCACGACCTTGAACTGAGAGAAAAGAGAAGAAAATGGTAACAAATAATTGAATCATCGTTTAATAGGATTCATTGTGTTAACTGTAACTTAAGCAATTTACCAGATGTAAATGTATTGCATCACTTGAGCTCTTTGAATCTAAACCAGAAGATAAGTGTGCAAAAGTCAAAGGAAAATCAACATAGCAATCAAACTTTTGATTATTATACCTGTCATTGGCTAGATTCCAAGCTTCTTGCCTCAGTTCTGGAGGTGTTCCAAGGGTTGCAAGGTAGTTAGATATGAATTTATGCGGATGTTCAACATGACAAATGAAACCCATCTCTTTCAATATATGCCTCTCTGTTCTGCTCAACTCCGTCTTCAAGTCTGCATATTTCTGTGTGAAATAAAACAAAATAATTTTGATGTAATGTAAATATTATAAAAAATAAACTAGGTGGTCAATTAAGTGAAAAATATAAAGAGTAATGAAAAACAGCTATAACATAGCCCAGACGCGGACCGAATCAATATATGTGAAATATTAGCAAAGCTAGATTGCGCAGCATTTTTAAGACAAAAGGACAATGATTTCAAACCTTTTTTTCCCACGAATGGCAACAAACCCTTTGCTTAAGAAAGAAGAAACTATGAATCCTAAGCTAAGAAGCACAAATACGGATACGAGACACATACACAATACGACACAGACACAGTGACACGTCATTTTTAAAAAATCTAGGACATGAACACAGAAATGACATGTCAAGGTCAATAAGTTTATGCATTTATATGCTTAAAAAAATTAGTTTAATGTATTTCACTCTCAAAATTTATTATTTTTGTCGTATATTATTATTTAGTATGCTTGAAAATTGTTTAATGTGTGTTTCACAAGTGTTGGACCCATTTTTTACTTGTACAACTAGGATCTAACACATTTTTTGAGCTAACAAGTGTCTAATACGTGCCCAACAAGTGTCCAAGTGTCCAACAAGTGGTCAGACACATGAGCCAAACTAAAGCAACCGTGGTTGTTAGATTCTAAAATTCAAAACTGGAACCTGAAGATAAAAAGATCAAATTCAGACCTTGAGAGTAGGGTCCAAGAACTCTATGGGTAAGTTCTCTCTCCTACATTCCATTCTATGAAAAACAATAATTACTTGTCTGGCTTTCCTGGGGTTTTCCTCCAACTTTGATGCAAGCCACACGCAACTAGCAGCAACTTTCTGCAGGAAATTATCGTAAACCAAAAAAGCATCACATCAGAAAAAAGTTTTACAAGAAAACATCAGAAAAAGATTAAAAGAAACTCTAAAAAGAAAAGGATTCAAAATGTACAACCTTAACCCTTTTTTTCCAATGAAACAACCATACTTTCATAGCACAAATGAAATATTTAACTCTTTATGAGCTTAATACAACAATTTGAGTTAATGTCAAGTATTCTGAACAATTGAAGACCATAAACAAGCACAAAACTTAATTTTTTGTTTAGATGATTGACCCATCCAAAGGTTTAGAGAGAAGGGAAGAGAGAGGTATAAGAAGGCAACAACCAAAGGATAACAAAAAAGACATCTAGCAGGCTAGAATGGGGAAAATATAGCAACACAAATAACTATGAGAGGCCAAAATGAGTTTAGCTCAACGGTAATTGGCATGTATCCTCAACCAATAGGTTAGAGATTCGAATTCCTCCACCCCAAATATTGTTGAACTAAAAAAAAATAACTAGAGAGACTAGTCCAAGTAGAATTTAAAATTTAAATAGTATTTCTTTTCCATTCAATTAAGAAATTCTAATTGGTGGCCAAAAAGAGCATAGCTCAACTAGTGTATCGAATGTAATAACAACCAGTGTTTTTAAAGGCTCAAGGCGCACTAAGGCGCAATAGCCCTCTGGAGCCTAGGCGCGGGCTTTTTTTTCTAACGCGCACTATATATTAAAAAAATATAAAATATATATGTATACATACACAATAAGAAAAAACCTTTCATGGTTGAAGGAGAAGACAGAAAGTGTGGGACTGCCGATTGTGGGTTGCAATTCTTTTAAGTTTTAACGTAAGAATTGTATATGTAAACCCTAAATGAAGTGGGTTTCTTGTGTTTTGGTTTTTTTTAAATACATATTTAAAATAAGTAAAACAATACGTTTTACTATTAAAACTGGAAAATAAATAAATAAATAAAATAAGAAGCTGGAGAGGCGCGTGCCTTCTTACATGCGTCTCGCCTCGAGAGGCGCTTAAGGTGCACCTTGTGCCTAGGCGCGCGCTCGAAAGGGCTTTTTAAAACACCGATAACAACCATGAGGTTTGTGATTCGAATCTCTCAACTCCCATTGTACTTAAAAAAGAAATTATAATTGATGTGAACAGAGAAAAATTAATAATTGCAACAAAAATAACCTTGACATTGAAGCGGGCAAATGATTTCTTGCAATAGAAACGATGGAATAGAACTTGTCCAGTAGCCATGACTGCTTGAGGCCTGAAAGAAGCAATTTAAAAAAAAATGTAAAACTACACCCGTAGTATATACACACACATACACTCTTGCTCCCATGTCATAAAGAAAAATCATGAAATAGTTTTAAAGCATGAAATTACAATTTAAGCAATATGCCAGCCTCCTGGATGAGATCGCAACCATAGATTCTCAGGGAAGTTTCAGTAGCTTCATCAATCCCATCCTTTCTCGAAGGTGAGTTCGTTAACTGTTCATCAGTTAGATAAAACGTGTCGATGGCTGTGTAAATCATCAGACCTGTGAATAAACAAACCACTAACTGACATCAAGACAACCACTCATAGAAATCACCACCTACAATTGAAGGAGACCAATTTGTCTCTAGTTTACTTTTCATAATTAAACCATTCACGTCGAGCCCAGAAAGGTTCTCAAATATGACAAAACAAGCAATAACCAGGAGAGGTGTCCTTACCCAAAATCACCCTTAAACTGAGTTTGAACGCTGAAACTGGTGTGAGTCCTAAAATAGAGAGTACTTAAAGTTAAATTTCGATCTAAATTAAATTAATTGAGTTCGAAAGGGTCTAAATAGAACTTTACCACCTAAATCTTACCGAAAAGGACTTGCTGAAAGATGTTCGAATGAGTTCAATTTCACAGATCTGAACTCTAAAGACTATAGGTAATCCAAGTTGATGTCAGACGGATTGTGGGTTGCTGTCAAATGTCGCCTCGGGAGATAAATCACGTTGCTGGAGACTCCGATTGCTGGAACGTGCGCTGCTGCTTGTGGGTGGGTCGTGGGTTTCACGGTTGTGAGATTCGAAGCACGTTGCAGGTTGCCGGTCATCAAAAACGCCGCCGCCGCTAGCCTGCTCAGTTCGTGGGAGGCGTTGGAATCGCGTGAGTTTGCTGCCAGAGAAGAAGTTGTGGCATTTTCGTCACTCGTGGAGGTTTTCCGGAGCTACACCGTCCGTGGTCGCTCGTCGCGTCGCCGGGGAACGTGTGCTCGCCGGTGAGGGGTTCCTATGGCTACTTCGCGAAGGGAGAGGGAGGAAGATGGCTAGGGCATTAACCATATTTGGGGTCAACCTTCTCTTGTAAAATTGAGTGCAAAATTAGACACCGAAAATTTACCAAAACATACATTATTATTATTATTAATAATAATTAATGATATGGATATTATATAATATAAAGAAACAAAAAAAAAAATTATGGCAAAATTAAATAAATGATATTGAAATAGAAAGTGGGAAAGAAAAAAGAGTATGGGAGGCAATTATTCACTCGTTGAATTTTTCATTTATTGACCAAAACTCATTATTTATAGGTAATTTGGAGAGCATGATGTAGACATCAATCTATGGTCGTGGCAAAGGTATCAAAGGGTATGTGGAATGAGCATTTATATGTGTAATATTTATAATACTTCCCCTTAAATGTTAATTTATATAAAATATGTTTCGTTAAAACCTTACTAGGAAAAACTCTAGTGAAGGAAAAATAGTACATATTTTATATAGTTTATTATAATACATTCACTCCCCCTCATGGAGACATCATTTAAAGTCTCTGAGTCGCCGCATCTCAATACTGCAAACCAATTTCTCAAATGTTTTAGTTTTGTAATGTCAGATGTCGTCATTTTCTTCAAGGTCGTGAGTGTAGAAAAGCTTTGGAGAGATATGTTTCTTTCTATCTTTTTTAATATATTCTCATTTGATTTGAGTTATACATGTTGTGTTGTTTTCGTATAATATTGTTGGAAGAGGTTTACTCGAAGACAAGTCACATGTTTCACAAATGTGTTGTGTCATCAATCTTAGTTATACACATTCTCAACTCGATTTATGAATAACGAGGATTTCAACATAATTTGAAGAAGTGGTCGTTATAGTTTGTTTCACTGATCGCCACGATATGGCAGTTGCTTCACATGTGAATAGATAATCTGTCTGAGATCTAGTTTTGTGTTGATCAGATAGATAACCAGAATCTGCATAACCAACTAGATCATAATTTGATTTGTTAAAATAAAATAAACTCATATCAATCGTCTCTCAAAGATATTAGAGTGCATGTTTAACTACATTCCAATGTCTTTTTGTAGGACATGTACTATATATAGCTAATAAATTTACTGAAAATGCAATATCTGGTCTTGTGTTATTAGCCAGATATATAAGTGCACCAATTGCACTAAGATATGGTACTTCAGGACTAAGAAGTTATTTGTTATCATCTCGAGGTCGAAATATATTTTCTTTACATCTAGTGAGCGAATTTCCATTGAAATATTCAATGGATGTGTTTTTTCCATATAAAATCTTTTTAAAATTTTCTCTGTATAAGTTGACTGATGAACGAATATTTCATATGCTAAATGTTCAATTTGCAAACCAAGGCAAAATTTTGTTTTCCCAAGATCTTTCATCTTAAATTCTTTCTTAAGATATTCTATTGTCTCTGATAACTCTTCAGGAGTTCCACTTATATTTAAGTCATCAACATTTACAGTTATAACCGCAAATCCTGATTGAGATTTCTTTATAAAAACACACGGACATATTGGATTATTTTGATATCTTTCTTCCAACAAATATGTACTCAGACGATTATACCACATTTGTCCTGATTGTTTTAATCCATATAGTGATCTCTATAAATTTATTGAACACAATTCCCACGAATATGTTTCTGGCATTTTAAATCCTTATGGGATTCTCATATAGATGTCATTATCCAGAGATTCATATAAATATGTCGTCACTACATCCATCATATGCATGTCAAGCTCTTCATATACAGTCAGACCAATTAGATATCTCAATGTTATTGCATACACCACGGGAGAATATGTCTCCTCATAATCAATACCAGGTTTTTGCGAGAATCCTTGTGCAACAAGTTTCGCTTTATATCTTGTGACCTCATTCTTTTCGTTTCTCTTCCTTACAAATACCCATTTGTATCTCACAGGTTTGACACCTTCTGGTATTCGGACTACTGGTCCAAAAACCCCACGTTTTGAAAGTGAGTTTAATTTTACATGGATTTCTTCTTTCCATTTAAGCCAATTCTTTCTATGTTGACATTCTTCTATGGATTTTGGATCAGAATCATCATTTTCATGAATAATATCATGAGCAACATTGTAAGCAAAAATGTTGTCAACGATCATATCATTTCGGTTCCATTTTTTTCCTGATATAACATAGTTTATAGAAATTTCATTATTATCCTCAAGTATTGGACTTTTATCAATACTTTTATTAGTAGTTATATTATGAGATTTCTTCTGGAACATCCATACCTTTTATTGAATCATTTTGATTTTCAACTGTTTTTCTTTTTCGAGGATTTTTATCTTTGGAACCCGTTGGTCTACCACGCTTCTGGCGTGCTCCAGACTCATTATTGACAACTTGTTCTTTTGGGATATCAATTTTTTATGGAACATTTGCAGTTGGTATATATGATTTAGTTACTATTTAGCATCTGTGAATGCATTTGGTAATTGGTTTGTTATATTTTACAAATGAATATCTTTTGAACTTCAAGTTCACATTGATCTCTACGATGATCTAAATGAGATAATAACGATGCATTCCATGTAATTTCTTTTTCCAACTTCTTAATTCCTCCCCTAATGTTGGAAAATTTGTCTCATTAAAATGACAATTAACAAATCGTGCAGTAAATATATCACCCATCAGGTTTTCAAGATATTTAATAATTGATGGGGAATCAAAACCAACATATATCCCTAACCTCCTTTGAGGACTCGTCTTAGTACGTTGTGGTGGAGCAATCAGTACATATACTGCACATCCAAAAATTCTCAGATGGGAAATATTCGACTCCTGGCCATAAGCTAACTCTAATGGGGAGTATTTATGATAAGCTACTGACCTAATATATAATAATGATGCAACATGGAAAATAGCATGACCCAGGCGGATGTAGGAAGTTTAGCTCTCATAAGCAATGGTTTTGCAATTAGTTGTAGATGTTTTACAAATGATTTTGCTAGACCATTTTGTGTATGAACATGAGCTACAAGATGTTCAACACTTATCCCAATTGATATACAATAATTATTAAAAGTTTGGGATGTAAATTCACCAGCATTATCAAGTCGAATGGTCTTAATTGTATAATCAGGAAATTGTGCTCTTAACTTAATTATTTGAGCAACTAATCTTGCAAATGCAAGAGTTCGACTTGATAATAAACAAACATGTGACTATCTGCTGGATGCGTCAATTAATACCATAAAATATCTAAATGGACCACTTAGTAGGTTAATAGGTCCACAAATATCACCTTGAATTCGCTCTAAAAATGCAAGTGATTCAATCTCCACTTTAGCTGGTGATGGTCTAATAATAGCAAGCATCACATAACAACTCATTGGATTGAAAAATCTTCTGGTTTTTTAAATGATGCCCATGTGAATTCTCAATAATTTTTCTCATAATTATTGATCCTAGATGACCTAATCGATCATGTCAAACACTGAATATTTATGGATTTATGAACTTCTAGCTCATTGTTGCATAGCTTTTGATTACTCGTATATGAGTATAAGATAATCCAGAAGAAAAAGCAGGCAGTGTTTCTAATATACGTTTTTCATATGAAACAATAGATGTGATATAGAGACACTTTATATTATTTTTACGATCCGTTTAAACATGATAACCATTGTTACTATATCTTTGAAACTCAATAAATTTCTCTTTGATTTCCTAGAGAACAAAGCATTATTAATTGAAAATTTTGTTCCTCTAGGCAAGATAAAACTTACCTTTTCGAAACATTCAATCAAGTCTGCAGAACCTGATATAGTATTAACTTTTGCTTCCAGTATTGTCAATTTAGAAAAATATTTTCTATTTATAAGTATTGTGTGCGTAGTTGCGCAGTCTGCCAGACATAGATCTTCATTGTTCATTTTTTAGTCATCCAACCTATAAAAACTGCTCATATTTCTTCATTAAACAAAAATAATTACAATAAGAGATACAACGTACAAAAAGTTCAAAGCTAAAAAAAACATAAAAATAAACATTAGTACTAGACGTTCTCAAAATCAAAACAAGCACTTGTTAATCCATCAATTGCTTCAATATTCTCTTCAGGAGATGCAAAGAAGTTTGTCACATCCAAATTTGTCATATTGGATGGGTCAAATATATCACTATCTTGATAAGCAAGATTTGTTTCCACATTTTTTCCTTTTTCCTTCAGGGAAGTTTGATAGAGATCGACTAAATATTTGGATGTATGGCAAATACGTGACCAATGTCCAGTCATTCCACATCGAAAACATTTATTTTCATTACCTCTTGCATTTTGTGGATTTTTTCCTTTATGATCATCATTTCGTGCGGGTTTCTTGAAATTTGGATAATTATAATGACCACCACAAAAATAATTATTTTTCCCCCTACCGCGGTCACGACTTCGACCACGACCACGACCACGATTATTAAAATTCGCAGCATTCACTTCAGTGAATGATGTTGCTCCAGTTGGTCGAGATTCATGATTTTTCATTAATAACTCGTTATTTTGTTCAGCCATGAGAAGACATGAAATAAGTTCTGAATATTTTTTAAAGCCTTTCTCTCGATATTGTTGCTGCAGGAGCATATTTGAGACATGAAAGGTAGAAAATGTCTTATCTGACATATCCACATCAGTAATGTTTTCTCCACATAATTTCAATTTCAAACTAATTTTGAATAATGCGGAGTTGTATTCACTTACTAATTTAAAATCTTGCAACATCAGGTGCATCCAATCATAACGAGCTTTTGGAAGCATAATAGTTTTTTTATGATCATACCTTTCTTTCAAGTTCTTCCATAGGACGTAGAGATCTTTTATCATTAGATATTCCATTTTCAATCTCTCGTGGAGATGATGACGAATGAAGATCATGCCCTTAGTCTTTTCTTGACTGGATGTCGTATTCCCTTCTTTAATGTTCTCTCCAAGGTTCATAGCATCCAAATGTATCTCGGCATCAAGCACCAATGACAAATAATTATTACCATTAATGTCAAGGGCCATGAATTCTAATTTTGCAATATTTGCTATAGTAATACTATATAAAAAGAAATTGCATTTACATTAGGAAATTAATAAAACATGCAAAATAACATTATATTATTAAAAAACGGCTTACCTGGAGTACCTACCTTCGGCGGGGAAAAATGGCAGGGGCTTGTGCTGATAACGTGTTGTAAAATTGAGTAGCAAAATCGGGCACCAAAACTTTACCAAAACATATATAATAATAATAATAATAAGAATAATAATAAGAATAAGAATAATAAGAATAATAATAATAATAATAATAATATGGATATTATATAATATAAAGAAAGAAAGTGAAATTATATGGCAAATTAAATAGATAATAGAAGTGAGAGAGAAGAAAGAATATTGGAGAGAATTCTTCACCAATTGTATTTTTCATTTATCCACCAAAAGCCACTAATTTATAGGTAATTTGGAGAGCATGATGTGGTCCATTTGAACACCAATCTATGGCCTTTGTTGGACACATGAGAGACATTTTAGCTATGGAGAATTTGTCACTTGGCATGGGTATCAAAAGGGCATGTGGAATGTCATTTACATGTGTAATATTTATAATACTTTAAATTAAACTCATTTTACTTGTCAGAAAAAAAAAACATTTCTTACCCTTCAATTTTGTAAGTTGTATTAATTTTAACTATTAATTTTCAATTCATCAATTTAAACTTCAAACTTGGCAGATTGTGTCAATTTGAGCGCCGATCAATACGCAATGGATCTGGGTTTCACTCAAGTGAATCGCCCAAGAACCAGAAGCGCATCGATTCAAATAAGAGATTCAATGGAGTCATTAACTCCACCACCGAGGCCATTAGCCTCCCTCATACGGCCTACTGCCGTTACACCAATGAGACCTTCCGTCTCACCTACTACTCCGTCTTCATCTCAACAGGGATCTTCAATCCCTACAACCTTTGTTGAAGCCGTCAATCCTCCCAAAAGGTTTATCCCTAAACCTGAAATCAAAAATTATTTCGAAAAACCACTTCAAATTTCTGAGCCAATTGTCGAAGTTGAATTCGATGGTAGTTGAATCTTAAAACAGTGTATAGATAAGAACGAATCAATTATTCGATTTCATTCTGGAATATGGAATAGTACTCAAAAAAATTATTCAACAGTAAAAAAGGAGATTTTAGCAATAGTTTTGTGTGTTCAAAAATTTCAAGGAGATTTAATTAATAAACATTTTACAATTAAAACGGATTCAAGAGCTTCTAAATTCGTTTTAGAAAAGGATATTAAAAATCTTGTTTCAAAACAAATTTTTGCAAGATGGCAAGCTATCTTGTCATACTTTGATTTCCAAATCTTGCCTATAAAAGGAGTTCAAAACCCCCTTGCAGATCATCTCTCAAGGGAATTTCTCACAAAGAAAACTTCTTCTCTCTCTATTTCGAAACATGAGTGATCAGCGAGGCAAAGCCTCATCTTCAAAGGGCAAAAGCCCAACCTCTTCTTCAAACATTCCAGCTCCCATGAGTGCCGATCAATACGCAATGGATCTGGGTTTCACTCAAGTGAATCGCCCAAGAACCAGAAGCGCATCGATTCAAATAAGAGATTCAATGGAGTCATTAACTCCACCACTGAGGCCATCAGCCTCCCTCATATGGCCTACTGCCGTTACACCAATGAGACCTTCCGTCTCACCTACTACTCCGTTTTCATCTCAACAGGGATCTTCAATCCCTACAACCTTTGTTGAAGCCATCAATCCTCCCAAAAGGTTTATCCCTAAACCTGAAATCAAAAATTATTTCGAAAAACCACTTCAAATTTCTGAGCCAATTGTCAAAGTTGAATTCGATGGTAGTTCAATTGTTGAAATTATTCAAAATATGTATCCTCAAGGATTCTATTTCCTACCGGAATCCTTGATCAAAACAAGGAAATATTATGAATTCATCCTTGTAGATTCAAAATCTGTCCAGATAACTCATATCCTGAATACATCCTTGTAAATTCATCCTTGGAGAGCATGATGTGGTCCATTTGAACACCAATCTATGACCTTTGTTGGACACATGGGAGACATTTTGGCTATGGAGAATTTGTCACTTGGCATGGGTATCAAAAGGGCATGTGGAATGTCATTTACATGTGTAATATTTATAATACTTTGAACTAAACTCATTTTACTTGTCAGAAAAAAAAAAAGCATTTCTTACCCTTCAATTTTGTAAGTTGTATTAATTTTAACTATTAATTTTCAATTCATCAATGTAAACTTCAAACGTGGCACATTGTGTCAATTTTAATCATGAACTTTCAATTTAATCGATTTAAACCTCAAACTTAGCATATTGTATCAATTTAAACCATAAACTTTTAATTAAGTATGACTCATGACCAAGAGGTCATGGGTTCGAATCCCTCCACCCCTAATTGTTGATGTTCTAAAAAAAACCATAAACTTTCAATCTTATCAATTTAAACCTCAAACTTGAATAAATGTATCAATTTACACTAGCAGTTAAGTTTTCGTTTTCATCACCGCTAGAAAGGTTCTCCATACATGCCAAAAGTCACATGTTGCTTAATGATATGTACTTGTTTGTTATTTTTTTTTTAAAGAATTACCTATAAAATTATTAAATCATCCCATATTGGGTTGCCACTATCATGAAAATGAACTCGACTTTTGAAAGCAGAACTCACACAAAAATAAATGGACTATTTTTCTCTCACATTTGGTATTGATACCAGCGACAACGAATGTGAAGAAAATCTAGATGGTAACGTCATTGAAGGCACCAATGACCATGTCGATTTCATTGACTTCTGCGGTGGGAGGGGGGGTTCAACTCGAATAAATGCGAAAGATAAAAGGAAAGGCGGTAGTGAACAGAGTGATGCCCATGAATACAAATGAATTGGTCATAACCGACCTTGTTAATCTAATCATTAGTCTTATGAAAAGATTAAAGTGACATCGATGTTGGACAGGAAGGAAACGAATATTCTAACGAGGGTGATTTTGAAATCTTACTTCTATTGTGGCAGATGGAGAACAAATCAAGCTCGAGGTTGACGAGAAATTTTAAAAAAAAATCAATATTAGTGATCGATTAAAGAATGAGAGTACTCCATTGAGAAGAAATATGGTGCCAAATAAGTTTATCTGAGGGTGTAAATTGATGCATTTATTCAACATTGAGGTTAAAATGATAAAATTGAAAGTTTATGGTTAAAATTGATATAATATGTCAACTTTGAGGTTTAAATTGATTAAATTGAAAGTTTAGGTTAAAATTGATACAATCTATCAAAGTTGAGGTTTAAATTGATGAAAATGAAAGTTCATGATTAAAATTGATACAACCTACCAAGTTCCAGAGTCAAAAATATTTTTTTTTTCCTTATTTATTATTTATCATGGGTTGTTTGGGTATAGAATTGGTTTATTATAATTTGTGGGTTCTAATAGTCTGTAAGGTTATAATAGTATGTAGTTCGGGATCAAAGAGTTTGAATGTTGTGTTTAAGTGACACATTTATTTTCTAACATTTTTTTAGTTTCAGTAATGTTATATTAAAATTCCAATTTTCGCATGTAAATCGAAATTAAGGTATTTGAGATCTCAAAAACTGCTCCCCTCTCGACTTGCACCAAAGAACATATTTATAGCCAACAGGACAACGTTGCAACATTGACCCGCGTATAAGCGCATAACAGGAAAATATATTGTAGCATTGAGACGCTACACACAACGTCTCAATGCTACGAACTTCGAAGCAGAAAGCGCGTGCGTTTCCAGTGTTGCAACGCTAAAAGATAACATGGCTTCTTATCTTATGCTCCAATAGCTCCGTATTTGCTATATATCTTCAATTTCTTCGATTTGCTCCTTTTTGTTCAATAATTAAAATTAAACAAAATAACTCGTGAAAGCTTTGCATTTATCACAGAAACTAACAAAATTAAAGTCCAAAAACTTGATCGGGTGAACTTTAAGGTGAAGAAAATAATAAATAATTATGCCCAACCCTAGTGCAAGTGCACACTGCTGACACAAGTATGAGGGAATATCCCAAAATATCGTCTCCCAAGGGAATAGAGTAACAAAATTTTTGTAAAACATAATGTAACTAGTTACAATTTTGGAAACTAGAATTGCAAACTTACATTCTTTTTTGGGGTGTATATGAAATAACAAAATAAAGTAAAAGAGTAGTCATGTAAAATTTAATTTGCAAAAACCAAATGCGAAATCAAAATTGCAAAGTCTAAAATGGCAAAAATAGTGAAAATAAGATCAAGGTTACAACAAAATAATCTTAATAAAAGATGAATAAGGCTCATGAATTGTCCTTTCCTTAATCTGTAAATTGCAAAACCAAGAATTCAACGTCACCCTCATTACATTAAATTGAAAACTACATTTACTACTCTCATTTGCCTAAGAATTAGGGGTTAGGAGGCTAAGTGGGCGACTTACATGTTTGTCGTCCCTTTTCCATAGGTATTTCGGTTCAGTAAATTTATTAGTTCTGGGTGTTTAATCCCTATGTCTAGGGTAAATAAATGACTTATATCTAAGTTATGTCTTCGTTACTTGTGTGAGATCCGCTCGTCTCTAACCCTGTCGATATTTGAGTGAAGCTCAAATTGTGATCCTAATCGATCAATCTAGGATCTCAATGACATTCAATCAACACAAACAATCACAATTGAAATGTAAGCTTGGGTTCCAATGTAATTTAGGCTAAATGTACATCTTAGGGAATTCAATCATTGACCACATTGAGAAATTTAGCTCATAATTGAATTAAAAATCTTAAAACAATTCCTAGGGTTTGATCTCATAGTGAACAATTCACTTCCAACCTTAACTAGACTGGATAAAGGATTGAAGAAACTAAATTAAAACTTGAAGAAAAAGTAGAGATCAAAGACTTAATTTGTCGCTGGCGTAACAGAGGACTAGAAGAAATGATAAATCAATTGCTCTCGTCACAAACCAAGAGAAAAATGTCTCACTATGAAATTTAAACTCATATAGGATAATATCAATGACATCAATTTTTTTTTTGCAACCTCTGAATCGAATAAAAATTCAATACTACTTGAAACAAAGAACAAACTTTTGACATCAACGGACTACCCGAAAATTAATTCCATCCATTAAAAAAAAAAAAAGAACTGAAGCCACACTCATTCTTCCTCTTGTATCTAACCGTGTCTTACTTTTTCTTGCTAAAAGGGGTTGAGATTTTCACTCTAGCTTCATTCAAACTCACTAGATACATAAGAAAGAATGGACCAAATAGTTGCAATTGACCATATAAGAAACCAGCTGGGGGTGTAGCCTTCTGTTGTGGTTGAAGAGTAGAGTTCTGATTCCCATAATTCTAATACCCTTGATTCCTAAAGCCAGGTGGTTGATTCACTCTATTCTGCATTTGAGGGGCTTGGGCATTGTTGCCTTGGCTTCCCTAAGAGAGATTTGGGTGATTCCTTCATCCTAGGTTATAAGTGCTCGAATATGGGTTATTCCTAGGTTTGAGTTTCCTACATAACAGACCGATGCAAGGTTACTAGGGCAGAACTCAAAAGTGTGTCCCTCACCACAGTAGACACAAGATTCTAAACTCTCTTGAGGTGTAAAAGATGAGGTTGGAGCATTAGAAGAGATTTGGTTCACGCTACCCATAGTCAAATTCTTCAACATGGAAGCCATGGAAGAAATTTGAGCATTATCGAATTCAACGTGTCCAACTCAAGGATTCCTTTCGCTTTTCCTATCGGGGTTCTCTTCACATCTGCCCACTGGCAATTGTTGGATGAGATCCTCTCTAATATCTCATAGGCCTCGTTGTATGTTTTGGCCAACAAGGCTCCATTAGCAGAGGCGTCCACCACTTGCTTAGTGGAGGCGTTCAAACCATGGTAGAATGTCTCCATTTGGATGCAGTGAGGCAATCCATGGTGGGGGCATTTACGCAAAAGATCATTAAACCTCTCCCAGGCTTCGCTCACGATTTCCTCATCAAACCGTTGGAAAGCTACTATTTCATTCCTAAATCTCGCATTCCTAGTAGGTGGGAAATATTTTATTAGGAATTTCTCTGCCAAGGAGTTCCAGGAATCTACTGTACCTGGCGAAAGTGAATTCAACCAGTTCTTTGCAGCGTCCCTAAGGGAATAAGGGAATAAGTTCAATCTAATGGCGTCATTAGAGACTCCTGGCTTGATAAAAGAATCGCTTGCTCCCAGGAATGATTTCAAATGGAGATGGGGGTCCTCAGCTGGTAAGCCATGGAACTGCCCAGTCGTTTGGAGCATTTGAAACATAACTGGTTTTAGCTCAAAAGAAGTAGCTTGTATAACAGGTCTGATTATCCCTGGGTTCAATTCATCCACTAAAGGGTTGGCATAAGTCCTATTGGCTCGCTCTCGGTCATTGGCTAGCTGTATCACATTGTAGGACCCCCTACCGAAAGGTTAAAGAGTGGATTATCTCTAATATCTTGGGGTGCTCTAGGGTCATTGTGTTGTGCTAGAGGATTTATAGGGTCTCTAGAGTGGTTCTGGTTAGCCATGGCTAATTTTTGCTCTCTCAACCGCCTCCTAAGATCCTATCTATTTCTAGGTCAAAGTCAAACTCTAACTGACGACAAACATTCATAAACTATCCTCAAGTACCTGAAATGCAGAAAAACCCAACTCAAACAATATTAAAAAAAAAACTAAAATCCCACAAAGCTTAAAAGAAAAGAAAATTTCACAGAACTCACAAATAAGATAAAACTAGTCCCTGGCAACAGCGCCAAAAACTTGATGCGAAAATGTTGAGTGTCCTAACTAATGTAAAGTAAAACTAGACTCTGACACTTCTACGACGTGCAAGTATACATGGTCGAGTGCAACAAGTGATAAGATAAGTATCAGTTAGGGGTGTGCACGGTTCAGTTCGGTCCGATTTTAGGCTGAACCGAGGACCAAACCGAACAAGTCGGTTTTTACAACATATTAAACCGAAGTGAACCGATTTTTGTTTGCTTACGATTTTTAACCGAATCGCTTTCGATTCGGGCTTTTGGGCTTTTCATTTCGCTTAAAACGTTTTTCCCCATTTTTTTCCCCACTTAAGAATTTTTGGGCGATTCGATTGATTACTTTCAAGAAATTTTGACGGAGGTAATACAAATTTGCAAGTAAACATCACTTCAAGTAAATACCAACTATACTGGTGTGGTTCAATAGAACTTCAAAAATCCATACGAACAAACTATTTCCCAACAAAATTTGGCTCTATGAATTCCTAAAAAAACCCTAAAGCAAATCTCAATCCATTCCCGACAAACTATTGGCAAAATTGAAAAAAACTTACAGACTTATATATTTTTATTCCACTAACCTTTACAACAGTTTGAAGAAACCACAGAAGATGAAAAAATGTTTTGTCGTTGGGCGCGGGTGAACAAAGATTCTGAGAAGAAGAAGAATGGAAGTTGCTCGCCCGCAATGCCGAGAGTGAGGGAAGGGAAGTGAAGGACGGATTGAAGAAGATGGAATCGATGGTTTCCGAGAGTGAGGGAAAAGGAAAGCGACTTAATTGATGGTTTTAGTTTTAGGGTTCACCTTTTCATTTAATGATGGGCCTCTTTTCATTAAAAAAAAATAAAAATATTAACTGTGGGCCTGAATTCAATTGTGGGCCTAAATTATGTTAAAAACATAAGGGCTATGAACTATGAAGAAGTAATATTGGGCCCCGGTTCGATTTTATGCGGTTTTTTATGGCTGTGAACCAAAAAACCGAATCGAGACACTCGGTTTTCCTCCATATAAATCGAAGAACCGAATTTCTTATTAAAAACCAAACCGAGACCATCGATTCGGTTCAGTTTGGTTTGGTTCCTCGGTTCATACCGGTTTCTGCACACCTCTAGTATCGATCCCACGAGGACTAGCAGAATCTAAGTAAGTGAGTGTCCTAGAAATTATCCTTTATAATTTTGGTGCAATATATGCAATTTGAAAATAATTTAAACGTGCAATTAGTGATGCAAAAAGGTAAGTAGTTAAAACAAGATGCAAGTAATCAATTGAAATTAAACGTGAAGATAGAAAAATGCAAACGACACCACTACAATTTTGGTCTTTATTGACAGCTATAAACTGTCAACATTCACTTCAGTTGACATTTTTTGACCGTCATTGAAAGCGGTGTCAATAAATCTAAGTGTCAACTTTAAGTTGATAGTTGACGGTCGTTAAACGTCAATGATTATGTCTTTATTGACGGGATTTTAACTGTCAATAATATGAATGTTGACACCTATTAGCCATCAACTTGATGTAAATCCGTCAACAAAAACCTCTTTATTGACACTTTGTGCCGTCAATATAGGGTATAGTAGATGGTTCTTAGCCGTCAATATTTAGGTCAAAGCGTCAACAATAATCATTTTATTGACATCTGTGAGCCGTCAACATCAGGTATAGTTGATATTTTTTAACCGTCCACATTTTTAGCCAACCGTCAATAATTACCCTTTTTATTGACACTTGTTGTCTGTCAATATAAATATATCTTGACGTATTTTAGTTGTCATCTATAACTTTACTTGACGTTTTGCATTGTTGATTATGACATATATGTTGACAATTTTGAACCGCCAATACTGTCGATTTTAATGTCGCTTTTTAGCCGTCAACTATATTATGTATAAAAAATAAAAAATGGATATTATTCACTCATCCTCTACCACCTGCATCTGTATGAACAACTCTATCAAATCACATTTTTCTCATTAAGGTAGTCATTATCAACATGTAATTCACATAAAACTAGGTAACAATGTAATTGGGATTCAACGATTGCCAAACTATATAAAGTACAAATTTTATCAAAATAAAACATAATTGCAAATGAATTAAGCAAAGTTCCATCGACTAACTAATAAGTTAAAATTACATATCGTTCCAAGCAAATTGTTAAAAAACATAACACTAACTCCTGAAAATCATATAAATGAAGTATGATAACAAAGATGTTCATAAGTACCGAGATACAAATTCACATAACTCAACTCTCATCTCGTCCAAAACTCATCTTGGGTGTACTTATCTTTTCTAGTCAACTGCAAACAAATAAGTGTACATACATTAAAAAAATTGAATAAATCAAGAAATTGTAAAACACATAAAATAAGATCAATGTATTACCACACCCGCATCACTCGACTTCTCTGTGTTACTATATCTCGGATAAACTTCATAGGATAGTACCCACACTCTGTATTCCCTGGTTGCTTAGCACACTATATAAATAGATTAAAACATATAATAAGCAAAACTCGAATAAATAAACAAAATGGTAGTAAAATATTATAGATTTGAAATGATTACCTGAACAGCTATCCAGTTAAGAATTGGGGCTTCTAACGTTTGCTCGAGCATAGAACATCCTAATAGCCCTATACAAGTACAAATACATAAAAATAAGTGAATAACATTTTCAATCATAAATATATCAATGGTAGAAGTTTCATATACTTATGTGTTAACTATATTGTCATCAGAGTTCTCTTCGTATACTTGCTCATTAGTGGTGTAGTCTAAATTTGGCTCTACATTGTTTCTAGAATATCTAGTAAGAGTTTCTCCGTGTCAAATCCAATTATCATATCAAAGCTCACATGCACATGTCTCTCCATACAAAGCTCTTTTAACTCACATTAATGTCCCTATTTTGGATAAAGAAATTAATTCATTTCATTATCAAAATTTATAATATGTTTTTAGATTATTAAAAAAGTTATTTTCTTTTAAGTTCTTCCTCGTACATATGTGTTACTTTTTTAGTCCAAATATAATCATAACTACTCATTATGAACTTCATAAAATAGCTCATGGTTATAGTTGGATAGAATCTTTACCTTTTTATCTCTAAACTCATCTCTTAATTAATACTTAAATCTCACTAGGTTGTTTAAGTGATATCCTTCTATTATCTCATCATGAAAAAAAATCTCCGTGGAGTAACAATAAGGTGGGTATCCTACATTATAAGGCTCGGGATAGTACTTTTAAGGGAATCACTTAAACTCCAAGCTGAAAATTCGAAAAAAAAGTGTGAAATCACATCACATTGAAAGACAAAAATCAATTGGAACCTAAATTGTGTAATCAGATAATTTTAATCAGATCTTATGAGCAGTCCAAACCATGAATATCAGAGTAACCTCACGGTGTATCTCAGATCACATTGAAATTCACATTAGTTTCAACCTATCTCATATCACATTAAAATTTACATTAATTTTTTAATATTTCTTACTTATTATACCTAAAATAATAAATAATGATAATGTCAATTTCAGCCCAATAGAACAAGAGACCAACTCCAACAACCCGATGGATTATCTAAATTATCAAGATTAGAGAGATAATGGTATGAGAAATCTACCTGGACATTGTCGGTATTAAAGTCAGATATCATTATGTTGAATATCAACATTCAACACATATATAAATATTGTTGGTATATTAAAGCCATATTTATGCAAGTCATTGATTTTTTTTTTTAAAAAAGTCTAATCTCTATCCTGTATGCTAGTGTTAGTTAAAAATCGATTGGTGTGCAACAATTGATTTTTCTTTAAAAAAAACCTAATCTCTATTTGTATGCTAGTGCTAGTTAAAAATTAAATCACAATCCTTACCCAAAATTAAATCACAATCCTTACCGGCGTGCAACAACGAGATGAGCAAAATTGATGGGATCGATGCCAACGAAAAGGAGTGAACGAGAGAGGTAGAATCAATGAGTCTCCGACGGCGAGGAGTGAATGAGAAATCCATAAATAATGGACGTCAGCGGCGAGGCGGGAACAAGCTGGGAGCTGGCAACTGCAGAATCGATGGACTTGGCGGCAAGGAGTGAACGAGCTGGAGGAAGTTGCAGAATTGATGGACGTCAGCGGCAACGAGTGAAAGAGGGAGGTCGAATCGATGAGACGGTTGTGAAAAATCATAGGAAGATAATGAAACTTTGAGGAAGATGACGGATGAGAGAGGGAAGATGACGGCTGAGGAGAACTCAAATGAAAGGAAAGTGAAGGAAGGAGATCGATGGTGAAGGCAGCTGTAAACGGATTCGAAGGTTTGTAGTGTGAAACAAATAGGGTTTCGATTTTTGTTTTTTTAATAATAACTAACCCAAACGACGCCGTTTTAACTTAAAAATACCTTTTACATTGACGGTCATGACCCGTTAATAAAGACCCTATATGTTCACTGATATTGACCGTCAACAAATATATCTTTAAACGCGTCAACAAAGCAGCCCAAAGTTGACGCATATTAACCGTCAAGGAAGCCAAAACACGGAAATTGTTCAATTTTAATGTGAGTTTTCGGATTTACTGTCAATAAATCTATAAATGTTGACGATTTATTGCGTCAACTTAAATATAGACTAGTTTTGACGTTCAATAGTCGTCAATGTATGCATTTCCTAATAAATAATTAATTTTAAAGTGGAATTGGTCCATTTATTGACAGTTTTGGGTTCCAAACGTCAACAATTCAAAAAGGTCATGCGTCAATAAATACCAAATTTGTAGTAGTGCGAGAGGCAAGAGACAAAAGTTGAGATTCTATAATGTAAAAGTAGGCTTGGGTTAGGTTGTAACTCTCATGCTTTAGTTGGAATAAAGATGTGATTAATTCCTCAAATTCACCTACTCATGAGTTCAAATGATTTTTTTCAAAATCACTAAGTTTTAAAACCTACAATCTCTAAATTGAAATCTAAATTATGCTCATGATTTAGGGTTCTAGGTGAGTTAATCATCTCTAAACAACTCAAAAATACGAGAATGAAATTTTAGTTTTCTAATTCACTAGCTCTCTCAAGTTTATGAATTCTAGAGAAGTTAAAAAGGCCAATTTTAATTCTCATGCAATGTTAAATTCAATAAAATTTCATAAATTCAATCAATGACATCAACCATAAATTTATTTCAAAATTTACATTTGAACACAACCTAACCCTTGCATAAGATAAATTAGTTCATGATAGGAATCAAATCACACATCTTTAATTTAACACATGCTTTCATTAATCAAGAAGTTCATATATAAAAAACAACCCAAAACAACCACACAAACTACTTAGAACAGTGAGCAAATCAACCTCTAATTAGTGTAGAAATAAACCAACAAAAGCAGTGATAATTGGCGAATTAATAGGCAAAAGCACTAAAAGAAAGGGGACAATTTACACAGCAGGTGGTCTGAATTTGCTTCAGCAAGTGCCTAGCAAAACACCTCAGACTTGAGTAAAAAACAGTGCACTTTGCTTCAACAATTGCTTTGGTTGGCCTCAGCACAGTTCAACCAATTGCTTCAACAAAAGGCTTCTCGGGTTCCTCCTTCACAGCAGCCACGCGTTGCTTCAGCAAACCTCGACAGCTCCCAACGATTGCTTCAGCAACCTCTTGGCAATCAGCAAGCTCACGCCAATTGCTTCAGCAAATCTCTCGGCAACTCCTCTTCTCTTCCCTATCGATTGCTTCAGCAAAAGGTAGGATGGTCCTCTCGGTTTTCCTCCTATTGTTGTAGCAAAATTGAATACTCACCTCCTCTCTTGAATGCTTCTGCAAAGACCCAAGGACAACTTGAAAAGGCAGTGAACTTTTAATGAGAGTTTTATTCGCACCATTGTTTAGAAATGTTTACAGAATACCTTCATATATATAGAAGGTATGTTTAACAACCTTCTAACCTCTCAACTAACTATTAGTTCAAACTAATAATAATAATAACAACCAACAAATCTAAACAACCTAACAACAACAATAACCATTAGTAGTTACATAACCGCCTAACAATCTAACAGCCTAACACCCGCCCTCAAACTTAAATCTCTTTGAGATTGAGTTTGGACCGTAGGTACAAGAAACGAGTGTGACTTAATGGCTTGGTAAAGACATCACCAAGTTGATCTGTAGTAGAAATGTGATTGATTTGGATGTCTTTTCTTGTGGTTCGTTCTCGAACAAAGTGATAGTCAATTTCGATATGTTTGGTGCGTGCATGGAACAAAGGATTGTTGTCCAAAGCTATTGCTGAGGTGTTGTCACACCATACTGTTAGAACACAAGGTATTGGGACATGAAAGTCACATAGTCTTTGACGTATCCAACAGAGTTCTGCTGTTGCATGGACCAACGATCTATATTCTGCCTCTGTTGACGACCTTGCCACTGTAGGTTGCTTTTTAACATTCCAGGAGATGGAGTTGAGACCCAGAAAGATGACATAACCTGTGATAGAACGCCTATCAACTGAATCACTAGCCCAATCTGCATCACAAAATACTTGCAAATTAATAGGATTAGCTTTAAAACTAAGGAGGCGTTTGGATCGCAGAGTTGGGTTGAGTTGGGTTGAGTTGTGCAGAGTTGTTTTGTCAGTGAGTTCTGGAAATCAGTGTTTGATTTGCAGAGTTGAGTTATTATGTCAGGGGTATCTGATGTAGTTTTTTGTAAAGTGAATAAGTCTGATTTTTTGTGATTTTTTCTTTACTTTTTTGTTTCCACCAAATCAATTGCAAACATATTTGTCTACAATTTCAAAACTTAATTATGAGATCAATTACAAATTTACAATATATATTACCATTTGCAAGATATATGGGATATTTAGAACAATACTGAATATTGAGATTGATATCAATTTTTCTTCTCCTCTAAAAATCATTTTTATCTTATGTAAAGTGAAAGGTCTGATTTTTTTTGTGATTTTTTTTCCTTACTTTGTTTTCACAACAAATCAAATACAAACACATTTGTCTACAATTTCAAAACTCAATTATGTGATCAATTATAAAATTACAATATATATTACCATTTGCTAAATGTATGTTAGGGGTATTTGCCAAAAGTAATGGATAACCCGAACAACCCGACCAACCCAACCCAACTCGACGGGTTGGGTTGGGTTATAAATTTATTTGGGTTGGGTTGAGTTCAAATAAATTAAAATGTATGGGTTGGGTTGGTTCGTGGGTTCACCTAAAATTAATTATTTATTATTTAATAACTCTTAAAATATATTTTTTAAGTCGCTAGGGTGTAATTTTTCATAATATAAATTAAAACTAAGTGGCTAATTTTAATTCAATCTTTGAAAAACAAAGAGTTTTTGTTTTAAATGAGTACGATTTATTTAGAAGTTTCTTGGGATAATTGTAAATTGTAATAGAATATTTAAGTTTTATGATTTTTATTTAGTATAAAGACATTTGGAGTTTTTTAATTCTTGAATTTTTTATATTTATATTAATTTTGGTTTTTCTTTAAATTTTAAATTAAAAAAAAGAAAAAAAGCTAACCCGATGACCCAACCCAACCCAACCCGAAAATGTTGGGTTGGGTTGGGTTGGGTTACCCTCATGAATAGGGTTATTTGGGTTGGAATAATGACCAACTCAAAAATTCGACTTGGTCCAAAAAACTAGCATAACTCGGTCCAACCCGACTTATGTACACATGAAGAGTGTTTATTTAAATTTGTCTAAAGACATGCATTGTCTATGGACATCTTTAGAATGGAATAAATAGTTTACCTTGTGAAGATGTTAAAAATATGTCAACATACTTATATATTTTATATCTTATTGAAGTTGCATATCTACAAAATATTAGAGACAATCAAGGTCTTAGTAGCGTCGTTATGCTATCGAAATTTTCGGTATAGACAATATTGCTTAGTAACGTCCCTAGGAAATTTTGAGTTTGAAAAATTAGGGTTGTTACAGTTGGTATCAGAGCATGGGTCTTAGATTCTGCATACTCGCATACATCGTAGGCAACGATCCTTATAGCCTCTCGCAGGAAGTCTAGTTAAAGTTATTTGAGTTGCTTGTGTGTTGACACTTGTTATGCTATGCTTTTGACTTCTTTGTTCTTGTGCAAATGTAGTTTAAAGTTTAAGTTTAGATTATGACTCGAAGATGTGACCGTTGTAAAGTTCTAGCAACTTTTGAGGACGAAAGTTTTTCTTAGATGGGTATATTGTGGCGCCCCGTAAAATTAGATGCTTTAATTGTATTTGTTTTAAATTTGAATCTTTGGATAATCGTAACAAGATTAGAAAATGGTGTTTCAAAGTTTAAAAATGATTAGGATTCTCGCTTGTTTAGGATTTTTTTTTTAAAAGGATTAGAATTCCTTGTTCTAAAAGAATTAAGACTTTTTGGTGTTTATTTAAACTAAAGTATTAGCAACTTAAAGACACACTTCAAAACTCTCATCATCTTCTTCTTTTCTCCACTTTCTTTATCTCGCGGCAATGCTTGACCGGACCATCTGAGACTCACGACCGTTGTCGGAAAGTTGCCTGGATCGCCGTTCGAGTACCGTGCGGTTGAGTTAATAACTCAACTCCATGGGGTTAAGTTATTAAGTCACCCGTTATAATTGTTGGTGAAACAAACAAAGAGTTGGGTTATTAACTCAACTCAACTCAACCCAACCCAATAAACCAAACACCCCCTAAGTGTCATGTCAACAGAACCCTGCAGGTAGCGTAGGATGCACTTGACTGCAGTTAAATCTTTTTCTATAGGCGAGTGCATCCTTTGACATACTTTGTTCACAAAGAAAGGAGATATCCAAGGGCGAGTGAATGTTAGGTAATCAGAACGCCCAACAAGGTCGCGATATTTTTAGCATTCGTAGTAAATCAGAGAGATTTGAGGAATCAGTAGTTGCACATGGTGTAAGACAAGGCTTACATCTCGTCATTTCAAAGACGTCAAGTAAGTCTTTGTGTATTTCTTCCGCAAACCGTGAGAGTGGTTGATGTACGGCCTATCTCAAGGCCGAGAAAGTACTTTAGTTCCCCAAGGTCAGTCATTTCAAACTCAGCCTTTAAGTCATTGATGAGCTCATCTATGTATGAGGTATTGTTGCCAGAGATGACAATGTCATCTACATAAAGTAGTAAAAAGGTTTTGGATGATGAGGTCACTTTGTGAAACAAGGATGGATAAACTTTTGACGCCTCAAAGCCAAGTTGCAAGAGATAGTCTGTGAATCGCTCAAACCAAGCCCTAGGAGCTTGCTTTAAACCATACAACGATTTATTTAGTTTGCAGACATGATTGAGATGCTCCTTACCAACAAAACCTTGCGGTTGAGTCATATAAACTTCTTCCTTTAGCACACCATGTAGAAATGCATTCTTTACATCTAGCTGTCTTAGGGGCCAATTAAAGCTTACAGCTAGGGAAAACAAAATTCGAACAGTAGTATGTTTAACAACTGGGTTGAATGTCTCATCATAGTCAACACCACACTCTTGGTGGAACCCTTTTGTAAACTCGAGATCTCTCATTGAAATTGTCCTTACAAAAAAAAAAAAAAAAAAAAAAAAAGAAAGGAAATGTTTAAATAGTTGGTATTTCTTTGTTTTAAAAAGAAAAGAAGAGAAAAGAAAAAGAAAGGAAAAGGAAAGAAAAGGACAAAAGGGAAAAGACAAAAAGAACCCCATCACCGTTTAAAACCTTTCTCATCCATTTTTAAACTCATTTCTTCCAATTTCCTCCTCATTTTAACAAAGAAAGCTTAGGGCTTCGTGGGAGAAGGTTGAAGGAAGAGGAAGGAAGGGTTTTCTTGAAGGGAATGAGAATCCCCGCGTAGCGGAAGACGATCGAATCATCATGGTATCATTACGCTACTCGATTTTTGTTAAAATGATCTAACTCTTAGATCTAAGTTAAACATGCTAGAAAAAAAGAAGTTACAGTAAGGTTAAGTTACTTACTTGTTGAAGACTCTCTTCAAGATTTCTTCCAAAGATCACGAACGCTTCGTGCTTCTCGATCTCAACAAATGCTCTCCACGAACGGAAACCGAACACAACCACTTGGAGCCTCGGTTGTTCTTCCTTTGGAAAGAGGGAAGTTTGTGGGAACTTGAGGTTTTTGGAGAGGGAGGAGAAAATGAGAGAGAGTAGAGAGAATTCTCTTCTTTTTGGGTGAGAATCCAAAAAATGAGAGATTGAAGTTCATTCCTTCTTGCAAGAAGGGATTATATAGTGGAACAATCATGGAGTTAAAATCTCCACATTATTACCACTTTACCACAACCATAGGTTATGCAAATCTCATTTGCATAACCATATAATATAAGATATCTCATATCTCATATTGCAAATCTCATTTACAATAATTGTGTATTAATTAAATTGAATCACATCCAATTTAATTTCTCTCAATTAATTTCTCCAATTAGCCCTAATTCAACAATTAGGCTAACCTATAGTTTATTATGAATCTCATTCACATTAAACTATATATTATATCATCCATATCTCATATAAATGACATAAATGCCCTTAAAGTGAAATTGAACACTTCAATTTCTTACCAAAACATTAACCCTTCTTTTAACCTGATTGAGCCAACCGAGGACCTAATGGACCTACAAAGGATCGCTCCAATGATCCGAGATTAACCCGTCGAACTCTTTGACGCGGTTAACCAACATTTATTAGCTATGGTAACACTCCACTATAGCCCGTAGGTGCACTCCCGCCGCGTCGTAATATTACGTGTCCACCGATATAACCAATGCCCATGAGTCGACCCTTCACGGTTGTTCGAGACACGATCGGGTCAAATTATCGCTTTACCCTCGTGTGTCTACCTCTTGTTCCTTAAGTCCCCACTGCTCTCTCTAATGAACAACATATTGTGATGGTCCAACCATAGACAACACCCTTCTCGGCCGCGTGAGAAGGTGGGCGCCGTTGTCCAAGCCCCGGAGACAAAGACTTAAGGGAACAACCCCTCTAGTTTCCCTAAAGGTGGGAACGAGTGAATTCCATCTCGCAGAGTTAAGTTTCCAGCCCCTACTTGGTCCTCGTCCCCCGAGAAGATAGGCATATTGGGCGAGTAATCGTGACCACCCTCACCCGCATTTAGTCAAAGGACGGATCCTCGCAGACAAGAGTCCGTAACACGCTCGTGATTCGTGTCGAGTCACTAATGATCATCTACGGTTATTAGTCCTTCACATCACAACGGTGTTACATCGATGAGGTCTAATAATTCACGGTCCGGTCTTGTACAATCTCATTGCACAGATGCCCCCACTCGCATGTCAACCACATGAACAAGTCGATCACCTCGCTTGTATCTAACACAAAGTGGGCCGCATCCACAAGCAGTATCCAGGATTAGGTCTCCAATCCTATCCATATCATCGAGACCGCTCGGGTCATTAACTCGAACGTAATCCTCCTGTGTGTCCACTACACACCGCTCAAGTTCTAGTTCTCTCATAAATTCAATGACCCCGGAGCTTAGTTTATTGGAAAAGTTTATAAATATTGCGAGACACAAAGTGATGAAATGAATAACTCTTATTAATTTCAAATTGTATATTACAAGCACGATATTAGGACAAAAATCCCAACAAACTCCCACTTGGACTAAGCTGGTGGAGAAAATACATTTCTGAAATATACATAAATTACAATGAAGTAATACAATAAACTAGGGCATTGAATACCTGTTTACACATCTCCCACTTGCCCTAGTCAGGAAGCTCTCGAAGACCTAGATTCTCTAGGTGACCTTCAAACACCTTAGCCATGAGGGGCTTTGTAAATGGATCAGCTACGTTGTGCTCCGACGTTATCTGCGTGATTGTCACATCTCCGCGGTGCACAATCTCCCATATCAGATGATACTTGCGCTCAATGTGTTTGCCTCTCTTATGGCTCCGAGGCTCACGTGAGTTGGCTCTCGCACCACTCAAGTATCACGATCAATGTGATCAAGAAGTTCATATTTGGAACAACTTCCAAATCCGTCATGAACTTCCTAAGCCAAATAGCTTCCTTTGCGCTTCACAAGCCGCAACATACCCGCTTCCATAGTGGAATCGATGATGCATCCTCGCTGATGCTTCGCCATACTACGCCTTCTCCATTCGTAATGAAGGTCGACCCCAAAGTGGATTTCCTAGAATCCTTATCGGTCTGAAAATCAGAATCCGTGTATCCCGTAAGGATCAAATCCCCACTGCCATACACTAAGTTGTAGTTCCTCGCTCTCCTAAGGTACTTGAGGATTGCCTTTACTACCGCCCAAAGGATCTAATCTCGGATTGGACTGATATCTCACCGACAATCCCTCACTGCATAATGTATGTCGGGCCTAGTACACAAGCATGACATACATCATCGCTCCCTACAAATAAAGCATATGGAATCCGCCTCATATCCTCAACATCTTGAAAAGTCTTAGGACACTCGATCCTTGAACAAGTGAACCCCATGCCCGAAAGGCAACAAGCCCTTCTTGGAGTTCTACATCTTATATCTAGACAACATCTTGTCAATATAAGACGCCGAGACAAGGCTAGCATTCTGCTTCTTCCTTACGACAATGATACCTAGAACATACCGAGCTTCTCCCAAATCTTTCATTTGGAATTGCGAAGCTAGCCACTTCTTAACGCGTCGAAGAAATTCTACCTCATTCCCAATGAGAAGAATATCGTCCACATACAACACCAAAAAAATCGGCGCTTTGTCAACAATTTTCTTGTAAACACAAGGCTCGCCGACATTTTGATCAAAGCCATAAGATTTGATCGCCTCATCAAACCTTATATTCCAAGACCTCGGCTCGCTTTGACCCATAAATGGACCTATGAAGCCGCAAACTTTTTGCTCTTGGCCTTGGGCAATGAACCCTTTGGGCTGGTCCATGTAGATGGTCTCATCAAGTTTGCCATTCAGAAAGGTTGTCTTGACGTCCATCTGCCATAACTCGTAGTCATAATACGCGACAATGGCGGAAGGATCCTCGATCGACTTTACCATGGCAACAGTGAAAAGGTCTCTCATTGTCAACCCTTCAACCCGGGTAAAACCTTTGCCACCGGGGCGGGCTTTGAAGGTCCGCACCTTCCCATCTACGCCACGCTTACGCTTGTAGATCCATTTGCAACCAATAGGTTTGACCCCATCCGGTTGATCCACAAGCTCCCGCATGCACTGAAGTACATAGACTCCATTTCCTCCATAGCTTTAATCCATTCGTCTCTATCAACATCAACCATTGCCTGATCATAGGTCAATGGATCCTCACAGTCATCATCAGGAGCGACAATTGAGGTTTCAAATAAACCCATGTAGCAATCGATCGTCTCTCACGCCCTCCCACTATGTCGAGGCATTCCCAACTCTTGGGAACGGATTTGACTAGACGTGCTAGGATCAACAACACTTGTTGTTGACGTATAGCCCCATCAAGAACTCTTGCCGATGTAATCGCCCATTTCATTTAACACAATTTTACTCCTTGGTAAATGATCCCCGACGTGGTCTTCCTCTAGGAAAGTGGCGTTTGTCGACACAAACACCCTATTTTCCTTAGGATCGAAATGCA
Source organism: Trichosanthes cucumerina (assembly GCA_036507285.1). Classification (NCBI taxonomy): domain Eukaryota; kingdom Viridiplantae; phylum Streptophyta; class Magnoliopsida; order Cucurbitales; family Cucurbitaceae; genus Trichosanthes; species Trichosanthes cucumerina. The sequence continues at coordinate 75,223,786 of CM071835.1, read as the reverse complement.
CCACCCCCTAGTCTCTTTAGGGTAACCTACGAATAGGCACAATTTCGAACTGGGTTCTAACTTTTCTGTTTGACACCAACACGTGGGTCGGGCATCCCCAAATTCTCAAGTGATGTAAACCGCTTTACGCCCCACTCCAGAGCTCGAAAGGTGTTTCACAAACACTCTTCGATGGAACGTTGTTCAAAATATAAACCGCAGTCTCCACTGCGTATCCCCAAAAAGAATCAGGGAGACGAGCATAGCTCATCATCGACCGAACCATGTCCAACAAGGTTCTATTTTTCCTCTCCGATACACCATTCTGCTGTGGCATACTAGAAGCTTTCGAGGTGTTTTCGAATAAATCCATTGGGAATCTCAAATTCATTTCTTCATATGATTTTTAGAGGGTTCAAAAAGGAAGAGCTTGGTATAAAGTACATCCTATTTGGCTAAGTAATGAAGGAGTTGTGGATGTCTGAAGTCAGGGTATGGAATCTGTAAAATGCTGGAAAATTTAATGGTGTGTTTTTTTGTAATTTCAAGGTTGAAATTCATTGGCTCGAGGTTCTAATGCTTAGTTTTGGTTTGTTTGACAGACCAAGAGGAAATAGGTCGAGTGTACGGGCCAGGGTTCTAGTTCTAACACTGTGAGTGACAAAACGAACTCCGAAAATGATCTATATGCTCGAATTATGTTTAAAGAAATACAAGTTTTGTTGGAACGAAAAGGTTTCAATGCTTTATGTTTTTTTGAAACACATATTTATGAGCATTCATGTTTTCCTAGAAATGTTTTCAAGTGCTCGTTGTGAGCCTAGATTTCCCGATGAAATTTATACGTGAGCATATGTTTATTGTTTGTCGAAATGTATGAAAATGTTATGGTTTCGAGCAAGTATGTACTAACAAGTATGATTTAAATATTTCCAGTTTTTATGAACAAGTTGAGTAAGCTTGAGTTTTACGAAAGAAAAGATAAGCAAGCATGTTCAAACATTTTTATGTTATTTTATGAGACTCGATTGAGTAAATGACTGAGATATTGAGCCCGAGGCTTTATAGTACCGTGTGCACACAGGTCATATTTTGTTGTCGACGTTGAGTGTACTCCGTGACAACAATGTTGTCGTGAGTGCTGGGCGAGCCCCACTACGACAAAGACGATGGGAATGCTGGGCGGGCCCCACTACATCGTAGAGTAAACGTTGGTTGTACTGGGCGTGCCCTACACAACGTAGATTGTGACATGTTTTAAAAGGGTTTATATCATTCATATGCCTTACGAGATTTTAACGACATACTTGCTGGGTTTTCTAAAAACTATATGATTACACTCGCTATTTTTAACGCTTGATTACGTATGCATATGCTCATAGATTGTCGTGTGATATGATTTACGAGTTAATAGTTTTTTTAAACTCACTCACTCATTTGAGCTTCATAGCTCATTCTTTCGATGTTTTCCCACTTTTCGTAGAGATCGAGCTCCCAAAGGCTCCGATATCCCGCCATATAGTCTGCTGGGAAGCTCCACGAGTTTGATATTTTGTACGTGGTTGGAGTTGTATAGCAAGTCTGTATGTATTGTAGGAGGACTATGTAGTTATGTTGTGTGTACATTCTAGGTTGTGGTTGTGTAAATCATGGTTGTGTATGTTTTTGGTTGTGATGCCCTTACCCGTTCTAGTTTCAAGAGAGACTTAAGAAGAGTTTCTCCTTACGTATGTTTAGTAGTTGTCTAGTTTCCGCTGTTTTATGTTTAAAGTGTTCCATATGCAAGTATAGTATATTTATCAGGTATAACAGGGTCAACAGGTATTGTTAAGAGGTAAACAATGTCTGTTGGCTTCACGCCGTCTTCCGGGCTAAGTAGTGAGTAGTTCGGGAGAGGGTGTGACACCTTTTGCCACAAGGCGGGCTTTGAATCTAGCCACAGTACCATCTGGATGTCTTTTAATTCGGAACACCCACTTGTTGCCAATGGCTCTTTTGTTAGTAGGCAAGGGAACTAATGCCCAAGTGCCTGGCCTCTGTAATGCTGTAAATTCTTCAGCCATAACATTTCTCCATTTCTCATGTTTATGGGCAGTGGAAAAGCTCGATAGCTCTTCATTGAGTAATTGATCATTATCCTTACAAAGAGAAACATACACTTTCTTCTTTGACATTCCAGATTTTGACCTAGTGGTCATGGAATGAGTATTGTTATTGGTAAAGGAGTCGGTGCCACACAAGGTGCAGGAAGAGGATTGGTGTTTGTGGATGGAATTGATAGACCAGGGTTGGACATTTGAGATAGGGGCTGGGAATAGGAGAGAAGAGACAGTATGGAGGGACTGATGGTCCGAATCGAAGGACCGAGTTTGAGGAGCGAGAGTGTTGTGAGCATAAGGGAACAACGCTTTCTTCAAAGATGACATGCCTTGAAACAATGAATTTGGTTGTTTTGGGATTATAGCACACATAGCGTTTGGTGGATTGAGTGTAGCCGAGAAACACATGTTGGCACGTTTTAGGCTGCAGTTTATGAGTTGTGTATGGCTTCATATGTGGATAACAAGCACAACCAAAGGTTTGGAGCATTGATATATCTGGTATACAATTATATAGTAGCTCATAAGGTGACTTGTTTTGTAAAGATGGTGAAGGCAAACGATTTATTAGGTAGGTTGCAGCAGAAAAGGCATGGAACCAGAATTTTAAGGGTAAGAACGCATGGGACATTAAGGTAAGGGCAACTTCTTGTAGATGACGGTTCTTTCTCTCTACACCCCATTTTTGTTGGGGATGTGTGGACAGGTCTTTTGATGAACAATCCCATGTTTGGCTAGATAATTTTCAAGTTCATTGCTTGTGTATTCTTCTCCCCCATCGGATCTTAGGATTTTAATATTGGATTCAATATGTTTTTCAATAAAGGGTTTGAGGTTTGGAAAATTTGAGAGACTTGAGATTTATGGCTCATTGGAAAAATCCAAGTGTAACGAGACATGTCATCTATAAAAGAAACATAGTAACGATAGCCAGAACAAGACTTTTCAGGACTAGGACCTCACACATCACTATGTAAAAGTTGAAGTGAAACAGTTGAGTGAGACTTTGATAAAGGAAAATGAATCTTATGCATTTTACCTTGTAAACAGGCAACACAAGTACAATGAGTAGAAGGAATTGAAATACATGATTTTGATAAGGTTGCCCTTAGTATAGGGTCTGATGGATGACCTAGGCGATTGTGCCAGTGGGATGCAGAGACTTTTGTGCTGACAAAGGTTGCTGGTTTGTTTGGAAAGCTGGTCTGACTTGAATTAGGTGAGACGAGATAAAGACCATTCTTAGAAGGACCCTGAAAAAGAACTTTGTGAGTACGTTTCTCTCTAATGAGAAAAGAATCTTTATCAAAGAGAATTGAGCAATTATTCTCTTTGCACAATTGATGGACCGAAAGTAGATTAGCTGACATTGAAGAAACATGAAGAATTGAGTGAAGATTGAAAGTATAGGAGGGTGTGGGAAGGATTCTTTTACCATTATGTGTAACCGGCAACCCTTGACCATCAGCAACAGTCATTTGTTCATCACCTTGACAAGGAACATGTGAGTTGATAAGGGCCATATCTTGTGCAACATGGGCATTGCAACCAGAATCTGCCAGCCATACTTGGTCGTTATTATTTGAGTCTGTAGCATAGGATGCAACCATGGCTGCAAGTTGGGCTGGTGGATGTCTGCCTTGATATGCATAGTCCATTCTGTGAAAGCAATCCAAGGCTGAATGACCAGGTCGATTGCATATTTGGCACATAGGTCGATTTCCATTGCTTCGATCAGTTGGATTTGGAGTGAAACCTCCTCTTTGGTGGTAGTTATTGCTGCGACTACCACGGTTGTTTGACCCCCTGCCACCACCTTTGGAATTTCCACCTCTGTTCCACCCTTGATTATTGGAATTTCCACCTCTGGAATGATTATTGGAGTTACCACCTCTGTTGGACCCTTGATTTCTTTGGAGCAAAAGCATTGCAGTGGCAGACACCAGATTTTCGACAACTTTGTGTTGAGCTTCAAGGGTTTGTTCCTCTATTTTTAATAGAGAATAAAGATTCTCAAAGGAAACTGCATCAACACGTGTTCGAAGTGATGTGCGAAAAGTATGATATTCACTGGGCAATCCATTTAAGATATAGATCAACATTTCTTCATCATCAATCACAATACCCATATTGGCTAGTCGATCTTTGGTTTCTTTTGCACGTTGAACGTAATTATCAACTGATTCATTAGCTTTCTTGGAGAAAATTTGTAATGTGGAGCGGAGATGAATGATATGAGAGGGAGAAATAGAGGAAAACCTTGTTTCGAGGCAAAACCATGTTTCTCGTGCAGTGGAGCATCCAAGCACAAGAGCAAGAACTTGAGAAGATAAAGTGGAGTTTATCAAGGCTGCAATGGCACGATCTTGCGCAAGCCAATCTCCATAATGTGGATTTGCCTCTGATGTTGTTCTTCCTTGATCATCAAGAAGATATCGCAGGGTTCGAAAAATCGATCCATCAACAAAACCGAACAATTTGTGAGCATGAAGAATTGGAGAGATTTGATGCTTCCAAAGGGAGTAATTTTCAGAATCAAGTTTGATTGAAATCAAATTGCAGACGTTTGATAGAAGGAGGATGGGCAGGGAGCTGTGAGATAGAGCAGAGGATTGGGAAGTGGTGGAACTGCTTAAGGGTGCCATTTGTAATTTTCAGATTTGGACGTTTGTCAAGAGGGCTCTGATGCCATGAAAAGGCAGTGAACTTTTAATGAGAGTTTTATTCACACCACTATTTAGAAACGTTTACAGAATACCTTCATATATATAGAAGGTATGTTTAACAACCTTCTAACCTCTCAACTAACTATTAGTTCAAACTAATAATAATAATAACAGCCAGCAAATCTAAACAACCTAACAACAACAATAACCATTATCAGTTACATAACAACCTAACACAACTCTCTCGAATTTTCCTCTCGATTGCTACAACAAATAACCCTCTCGATTTCTGCTCTCTCACCCTTCACGACTACAACAACAAAGGTGGCCTCAACGATTTTTCTTCTCTCTCGGCTGCTCCCTCAACGAATGCTACAACAAAATCGTGATCTCGATTTCTCTCCTTTGGCCCTCACGACTCTCCACGACAACCCCATCTTCTTTTTCTTTTATTCTCTTTTGTTCCTATTCTCACAAGGAGATGTTGCCCTAGTTTGATAATTACAAAAATGTCCTTAAGGGTAGAAAGACCATTTTGCCCTTCGAGTAAAATGTCTAAAATGCCCTTAGTGTTGGGATTTATGTCCTAAACTTGTGTAATTTTGATCAAATAAATAAAGAGTTATTTGTTTTGATAAAATTATATTCTTGCTTTATAAATCCAATAAACTAAGCTCCAAGGTTATAATATATATTGAACATCAGTGTAGTGGACACTATTTGGATTGTGTTCAAGAATATAACCTAAATGGTCTATGGTATAAGAATAAGGTTGGAAACCTCATTCTGGTAACACCATGGATGCGACCCACTTTGTAATTAGTACAATGAGGTAATCCAACTCATTCATGTAGTTGACATGCGAGTGGGGGCATCCTGTATGAAGAGTTCATACAAGACCGGACTGCAAATTATTAGTCTAACCAGTATAACACCGTTAACAGGGTAAAATCGATAAATTATAGATGATCATTAGTGACTCGACCTGAATCCTGAGCAAGTTAAGAACTCCTGCTTATAGGGGTTTGTCATTAGACTAGTATGGGTGAGAGTGGCTTTTAGCCGACTCAATAAGCCTACCTTCTCAGGGACAGAATCTCGTAGGTAGCTGGGACTTAACTGTGCAAGATGGAATTCACTCATTCCTACACTAAGAAATTAGATAGGTTGTTCCCAGAACTGACTCCAGGTCTTGAGTCTATGGTAGGACCTTAGACTTGTTGTTCATTAGAGGATCAATGGTACTTAAGGAACAAATAGGTAATCACAGGGGTAAAACGGTAATTTGACCCAATCGTGATTACGAACAACCTGTGAAGGGTCGACTCATGGGTAATGATTATATCAGTGGACACAATATAATCTACAGTGAGGAGAGTGCAACTACAAGTCTATAGTGGAGTGACTTGTAGTTAATGAAGATTGATTAACTGGATCAAAGAGTTTGATCAGTTAATCTCACATCATTGGAGCTCATGAACTGTAGGTCCATTAGGTCCCTCCGTTGGCTCAACATGGTTATATTGAGGGTATAAAGTTAAGAATGAAATTGAAGTGTTCAATTTCATATATGAGATGTCATATCAGTTATATGTGATATAATTGATATAATATATAGTTTTAATGTGAATTAGATTCACATATTAACTATATACTAAAGAGAGAATGAAAAAGGGATAGGATGTAATTTCTATCCCTATCTCCTTTGTATATATAGTTGCATGAGATGCAACTAGGTTAAGATAAGCAACCTAAGCTTTTGCTAACCCAAGTGTGTGCCATTTGTTGTATTGTTGGAAAAGTTCCAAAACATAATCTCTCTCACAACAACATCTTATCTCACCTAAAGGGAACCCACATTCCTCCCTCACCTAAAGAACAATGGAAAAGATCCGGTGGTAGTGTCTTCATCCGTTCGGGTTCCAGTTGCTGAGATCGTGATCGTGGGAGAAAGGAGCACTCGAAGAAAAGTTCTTCAAAGGTAATATCTCGCTGTCCATATTGTTAATTTATGCTTAATCTAGGTAGAATCGTTCTTGAATGTAATCCATGTAATGTAATTTAGAACGCGCGATTCACAATTGCTTCCGCTGCGGGATTCGATTCCCTTCACTCGAAGAAAAGTTCTTCAAAGGAATCAATTCTTCAAATCAGAGGCTCTCCTTCGTTGCATGCTTCTTCTTCGACCGTCGATGATAGGTTTTATATTCGGGTTGCATGTTAGTGAGGAGAGGTCGAATGGAGAGGAAAGAGATGAATTTGGTGATTTTGTTTTTTCGAAGCAGCTAGGTGGGAGTGATGAGGCCCTTTAGTTCCTTTTTCTTACTTTATTCGAATGGGGCAAGGAAATTTTAAATAGAAATTTGGGCAATGGTTGGGACTTTTGGAATTAATTGATTTTTTTCTTAATTGGAAAAAATCTTTCCTTCCACTCTCGCGCTTCTTCTTTTCCAAAAAAAAAACTATACAGATTGTCATTTCAAAATTGCACCGTCAATTTTTGTAATTTCCCTCTTCTTGTTTGCCCTCCTTTCGGCTCTTGCAATTTGCAATCTCTCTCTTCTAGTTGTGCAAAAAAGTGTAGCTTGTAATTGCAAATTTTGATTTGCAATTTTCTTTTATTATGTGCTAAAAAGTAGTAGATAAAAAGTTCACGCCGTTTTTTTTTGTTTTTTCAAAAATTGAAATTGAAATTTAAAGAAAATTCAACAACTATTTTATATCCTGATATGTGTTCCATTTTTCTCGACGAGAGAGATTGTAATCTTATCTCGATCCAAATTGTCTCTCCAATATGGCTTTACTCTCTGGCCATTGACCTTGAAAATAATTCCCTTATCATCTCACAGTTTAATTGCACCATGTTCGTAGACCTCTTCAATAATAAATGGTCCTAACAATCGTGATTTGGATTATCCTAGGAGTAACTTCATCCTTGAATTAAATAACAGGACTTGTTGTCCTCATTCCATGTCTTTCCTTCAAATCCCTTGGCCATGCCATTTTTTTCACTTTTTCCTTATATATTTTGAAATTTTTATAAGAGGCATGTCGAAGTTCTTCAAGTTCATTTAATTGCAATTTTCTTCTTATTCTGGCTTGATCCATGTTGAGATTCAATTTCTTTATGGCCCAAAAAGCTTTGTGTTCCAATTCGAGTGGTAAATGGCATGCCTTCATGAATACAATCCTGTAAGGCAACATCCCTAAGGGTACCTTAAATGTCTTTCTATGAGCCTACAATGCCTCGACTAGCCTTACAAACCAATCTTTTTTAGATGGTTCAACTGTTTTTTCCAATATGGCCTTAATTTCTCTGTTTGAGAGTTCAACCTGCCCATTGGTCTGTGGGTGGTATGTGGTAGCAACTTGACGGTTCACGTTATATTTTGCAAGCAATCTGGCCATCATCCTGTTGATGAAGTGTGTACCTTCGTCACTAATCAACATCCTTGGTGTTCCATATCTAGTGAAGATATTTTTTTAGAAGGAACTTCTTGACCACCTTGGCATCATTTGTGGTTGTCGCCACGACTTCAATCCATTTGGATACATATTCTACTGCCAACAATATGTAGTGGTTTTCAAAGGATGGAGGGAATGGGCCCATGAAGTCGATTCTCCATACATCAAAGATCTCCACTTCTAGTATATACTTCATAGGCATTTCATCTCGAGATGTCAAGTTCCCTGTTCGTTGACATTTATCACAATTCTTTGCAAAATTCTATGCATTTGTAATCAAAGTAGGCCAAAAGTATCCACTTTGCAAAATAAAAGAAAAAAGAAAAAAAAAAGTAAACAAAAATAAACAAAAATTAAGAAGAAAGGGCTGTAGGGGGAGATTAAAATTTTAACTCCCTCGATTCGCAAAACACGATACTCAGACCGCCCTCCACCCATTTCTTTCAATTTTTTTTCTTCTCTTCTTCATGTTGTCCATGCGGCGAACCCCCATGTGCTCAGTTTTTTTTTTCTTTCATTCTTTTGATTGTGTTGCGTAAAATGATATTACAATACCGCAAATGTATGGGTCAAGTTTTAGTATAGTGATTTCCAGTTCCAAGTATCGTCCTCGGGAATGGGTTTCTAGATTAATTAATTACCATGATACTTATCCTTAATTTTAGCTAAAGCAACAAAACTTTGATAGATAATGAAAATAAAGATAGAAAGATGTACAAACAATTGGAGACATGAATATGATAGAATTGGAGGAAATTGAATTCACAAGTTAAAACTTTATTTAACACATGCAATGAATTAATATTATGTGTCGCAACGTCATCGCGACGCGGAGCGGTCGACGTCTACTCCTAAGAGTCTCTTTCGAGGTAAAGGTTTGGAGTCGCCACCAATCATCATAGGGTGTGATTGGTCACCCAATTTAAAGGAAAAAAGATTGGTATGTGAAACCAGAAATTAAGTTCGGGAGTCGATTGAGTGTAAGAAAGGTGTTAGCTGAAGGGATTTTGAATTCCCGCAGCGGAAGACGTTGTAAAACGTCGTTGATCCGTTGTGTAATTCCTATCTTAAAATTGAATCTATCTCATAGATCCTAGGCTAAACATGCAAAGAAGAAGAAGTAAACAGTAAGTAATAGATACTAACCTCTTGAAGAACTCTTCTTCAACGTTTTCTCCTTCTCCGGTCACGATCTCTCTCGATCCGACGTTCTCCTCGAACACGAACCTCGATCCGAACAGGGAGACACCTCCAAAGGGTCTTCTCGGTTGTTCTCGGGAGGTTGAGGGAGAGAAGGTGGGACTCCCTTTGGTTTTGGGTGAGGAGAGAATTAGAGAGAATTGAGAGAGGATTTGAGAGAGAATCACTTGCTCTCTTTGGATGGAAATCCAAAAAAATGGCAAATGTCATACCAAAGGCTTCTTGCAAAGCCTTTAAATACTATTGTGTGATGGAGTTAAAACCTCCACCAAATCACAATTTTACCACAACCATATAATATACAAATCACATTTGCATATTATATAATATAAGGTATCTCATACCTTATTATACAAATCTCATTTGCATAAATGTGGAATTATAAATTGAATCACATTCAATTTAATTTCTCTCAATTCAATTTCTCCAATTAGCACTAATTAATCAATTAGACTATACTATAGTTTATTATGAATCTCATTCACATCAAACTATATATTATGTCATCTATATCTCATATAAATGACATAAATACCCAAATAATGAATTTGAACACTTGAAATTCACATCAAATCAGAAACCCTCAATTTGTCCAATTTGAGCCAACCGAGGACCTAATGGACCTACACGTGACGAGCTCCAATGATCCGAGACTAACTCACAAACTCTTTGACCCGCTTATTCAACATTCATTAGCTACGGTAACACTCCACTAAAGCCCGTAGTCGCACTCTCATCATCAGTAGGACAAGTTGTGTCCATTGATGTAACCAATACCCATGAATCGACCCTTCACAGGGTTGTTCGTAGTCACACCGGGTCAAATTACCGCTTTACCCCTGTGTCTCCTCTTTGCTCCTTAAGTCCCACTTTGCTCCTCTAATGAACAACTACGTTGCATGGTCCAACCATAAACAACAACCCTCTCGTGCCAATGAGAGAGTGAGACCCCGTTGTTCAAGCCCTGAGACAACACTTAAGGAACAACCCTCTAGTTTCCCTAAGTCGAACGCAGTGAATTCCTTCTTGCGTAGTCAAGTTCCCAGCCTCCCACGTGGTCCCCGCCCCTGAAGGTATGCATATTGGGCGAGCAACGGTGGCCACCCTCACCCGTATTTAGTCAAAGGACGGACACTCGCAGATGGAGAGTCCGTAACACGCTTCGGGGATTAAGGTCGAGTCACTAATGGTCATCTACGAATTTATTACCTCTATAATCATTAACGGTGTTACATCGATGAAGTCTAATAATTCACGGTCCGGTCTTGTACAATCTCATTGCACAGATGCCCCCACTCGCATGTCAACCACATGAACGAGTCGATCACCTCGTTTGTATCTAATACAAAGCGGGCGCCGCATCCACGAGTGTATCCGAGGATTAGGTCTCCAACCCTATCCATATATCAGAGACCGTTCGGGTCATTAACTCAACGTGATCCTCCCCGTGTGTCCACTACACACCGCTCAAGTTCTTAGTTCTCTCATAATACAATGACCCCGGAGCTTAGTTTATTAGATTAAGTTTATGAAAAATGTGAGACACAAAGTTTAAATAAATAACTCTTATTTATTACACAATGTTGAAATAAATAACTCTTATTCATTTACAACTTGGAATATTACAAACTACACGAGATGAGGACATACATCCCAACAAACTCCCACTTGGACTAAGCTAGTGGAGTACATGATACATTTCTCAAATGTACAGAGAAAGTAATACAATAAACTAGGGCATTGAATACCCCTTTACAATACTCCCACTTGCCCTAGTCGAAGCACTCGAAGACCTAGACTTCTAGGTGACCTCAAACACCTTAGCCGTGAGGGCCTTTGTAAATGGATCAACAACGTTGTGCTCGGCTATCTCGCGTGGTATCACGCGTCTCGCGGTGCACAATCTCCCGTGATCAAGTGATACTTACGCTCTATATGCTTGCCCTTTTATGACTCCGAGGTTCTCTCGAGTTGGCTACTGCACCACTGTTGTCACAAAACTGTGATCGACAAGTTCATATTTGGAACAACTTCCAAATCCGTCATGAACTTCCTGAGCCAAACAGCTTCTTTTGCAGCTTCACAAGCCGCGAATAGATACTCGCTTCCATCGTGGAATCGATGATGCATCCTCGCTGATGCTTTGCCACACTACGCCTCCTCCATTTAGAATGAAGGTGACCCCAAGTGGATTTCCTAGAATCCTTATCGGTGCCGAAAGTCGAACTGTGTATCCCGTAAGATCAAATCCCCACTCCCATACACAAGGTCAGTAGTTCCTCGTTCTCCTAAGATACTTGAGGATTGCCTTTACGGTACGCCCGTTGATCTAATCTGGATTGGATTGATACCTACCGACAATCCCAATCGCATAACAAATGTCGGGCCTAGTACACAACATGACATACATCGGGCTCCCTACACCAAGAAGCATAGGATTCGCCTCATATCCTCAACCTCTTGAGGCGTCTTAGGACATTGATCCTTAGACAGGTGAACCCCATGTCTGAAAGGCAGCAAGCCCTTCTTGGAGTTCTACATCTTATATCTAGACAACATCTTGTCAATATAAGATGCCTGAGACATGGCTAGCGTTTTGTTCTTCCGGTTCCAGACTATTTGGATACCTAGAACATATTGTGCCTCTCCCAAATCTTTCATTTGGAATTGCGAAGCCAGCCATTCCTTAATGTCAGTAAGAAATCCTACCTCATTCCCAATGAGAAGGATATCATCCACATACAATATAAGAAATGCGATAGTTTTGTCGACGATTTTCTTGTAGACACAAGGCTCGTCAACATTTTGATTAAAGCCATAAGATTTGATCGCCTCATCAAACCTTATATTCCAAGACCTCGAGGCTTGTTTCACCATAAATAGACCTTTTAAGCCGGCAAACTCTTTGCTCTCGGCCTTGGGCAATGAACCCCTCAGGGTGGTCCATGTAGATGGTCTCGTTAAGGTTGTCATTCGTAAAGGCGGTCTTGACATCCATCCGCCATACCTCATAGTCATAATATGCGGCAATGGCCGAAAGATTCTAATCGACTTTACCATGGCAACAGTGAAAAGGTTTCCTCATAGTCAACCCTTCCACCGGTAAAACCTTTTCCACTAGTCGAGCTTTGAAGGTCTGCACCTTTTCCCATCTACGCCACGCTTACGCTTGTAGATCCACTTGCAACCAATAGGTTTTACCCCATCCGGTTGGTCCATGAGCTCCCCGCACGGAATTGAAGTACATCGACTCCATTTCCTGGTCCATGGCTTTAATCCATTTGTCTTTATCAACGTCTGCCATTGCCTGATCATAGGTCAATGGATCCTCACAGTCATCATCAGGGGTGACGAGTTGGGTTTCAGCTAAACCCATGTAACGTTCAGGCTGTCTCACAACCCTCCCACTACGTTGAGGCATTCCCAACTCTTGGGAACGGACTTGACTAGACGAGCTAGGATCAACAACACTTGTTGACGTACTAGCACCATCAACAACTCTTGCTGATGAACTGTCCATTTCATTCAACACAATTTTACTCCTTGGTAAGTGATCCCTGATGTGGTCTTCCTCAAGGAAAGTGGCGTTTGTCGACACAAGCACCCTATTATCCTTAGGATCGTAAAAGTAACCACCTCTAGTCTCTTTTGGGTAACCTACAAAGAGGCACAACTTTGAACGAGGTTCCAACTTCTTCGGGTTTGACACCAACACATGGGTCGGGCATCCCCAAATTCTGAAATGACGTAAACTGGTTTTACGACCATGCCAGAGTTCGAAAGGTGTTTCACAAACACTCTTCGATGGAACGGTGTTCAAAATGTAAACCGCAGTCTCTACTGCGTAACCCCAAAAAGAATCAGGGAGACGAGCATAGCTCATCATCGACCGAACCATGTCCAACAAGGTTCTGTTTCTCCTCTCCGATACACCATTCTGTTGTGGCATACCAGGTGCTGAGAGTTGGGACGTAATTTCATGTTCTATCAAATAGTCCTGGAATTCAGTGTCCATATACTCTCCACCTCGATCTGATCGAAGTGTTTTAAGCGATTTACCTAAGAGGTTCTCAACCTCAGTCTTGTACTCCTTGATCTTTTCAAGAGTTTCAGACTTCTTGTGCATTAGGTAAATATACCCATATCTGGAGTAATCGTCTATGAAGGACACGAAATACTCATAACCGCCCCGAGATTTAACATTCATCGGACCACAAAGGTCAGAATGTACTAACTCAAGAGGCTCTTTGGCTCTATATCCTTTTCCACTAAAAGGACGTTTGGTCATCTTGCCTTCAAGGCATGACTCACACACCGGCAAAGAGTTTTCTTCCAACTCGCTTAGAAGTCCACTCTTCACTAGTCTCTCAATCCTATTGAGATTAATGGCCTAACCAAAGATGCCAAAGATGAGCACTTTCTTTTGGAGAAACTTTTAATCTCTTAGTTCAAGGTTTTCAATTTTTTTTTAAACAATTCGGTGTTCAAAACACTTTTGACCGAATTTGGGTTCAAAACATATAGATTGCTCTCAAGCGAAGCGAGAACAAATCAAATTTTCATTTCGAGAAATAAACGCTTTATTACTCTTGAATGAAACAAAATATTTTGTTCTAATAGGCAGAAATAGAAACTAGGTTTCTCAGTAAACCCAGGAACTATGTACATATTATCCAATAATAAGTACTTCCCACCAAAGACCAAATTTCACTTCAGTGCCTATTATTGTTGTAGTTGAGACAACTTCTCCTGGATCCAACCCCGAGTGTTATCTCACCCTCTTTGCACCATTGCCAGAACTTAATCCTTGAAAAGAAGAGCAAACATGGTTAGTGGCGCTGAATCCAATATCCAAGCCGAGTCATTACTCTCCACTAAACAAGTTTCGTGACAAGTAAATCACATTTACCTGTCATCTTCTTTTTTCATCAAGGAACTTGGGACAACTCCTTTTCAGTGTGTCCATCCTCGCTGCGAGAAACACTTTCTCGCAACATCCTTGATTTCTTTGCCTTTTAGGCGGCGGCATGTTAGTCAACCTTAACTCCCTTCAACTTCTCCTTCTTCGCCTTAGGGCCTGAAGAGTCTACAAACTTTATCCCAGAGGTCATACCTGTGAAAAGGTCTTAAGGCAACACTTGCCTCGACTTCCCCGTCCCCTAGTTTGCACCAAGGACCGAAGGTTTGTAGATTGTTGAATAGGACCGTTGAACCAGAGCACCGAGGACCCTCCTCGGTGAGCACGAACTTTTGGTCGCCATTTACCAAAATCGTGTCTATATTATTTTTCCACGAAATACTATCGCCGATCGACTTAACGAAAAGCTAAAGGAGCGTTAAAAGCGTTTGACATTTTGTTCTTTGAAATAAAATGAAAAACTTTGTATTAGTCTCGCAAAAACTTTTGAAAATCCAATCGGGTTTTAGCAAATTTTTATCCTATGATCCCTAGGTCATTAAAAATTTGCAATGATACCCTAAAGGTTTAGAATGACCGCCACCGTAGGGTAGACAAACCCACTCCTCCTCTAGGACGAGACTCTCTCGACCAAACCCTAATACCATAATAACTCTTATTCCTTTAGGCATCCAGTTACCATTTTTCGGTCGAATTCATTAACACTTAACGAATTCCGTGAGTGTCACCCTCAATCTTTAAGTTTCCAAGCATCCGTCCAAACAATAGCCACCGAAGGGTGAACCAATAAGGAAAACCAACCAGAAATCAGTATCCCTTTCGAATTCACGGTGTTCGACTCCCATGATCGAGCCCTCCGAAGGGATTGTCCAGTCCAGCCAAACTAGCGAGCGGATCATAGGCGTCTCAAGGTGTGAATCGAAAGAAGAGACCGTGGGTCCTGCTTTCACAGTCCCGCCTCCCACTCACTATAAGTACTCTCTCCATTCACGTTGATATTGACCCATACAAATGCCACCCGTAGGGGGACGCTCCCATTTGCGCCACGAGGCCGAGCATGGATCTCACGGTGCGAACTTAACGGAGATTTGTGGATGGAAAATTAAATGTATCTCATACACTTTATTTCCTCCCACTCAACACTTTAAAATAATCGGGATTGACCTAGATAAACCGGCTAAAATTTACCTATGTCTACCAATATAACTCTTATATTAGGTTAGCCTAAGTCTATAATCACATTATTAACTTAGGTCTATGTGAGTAAATTAATTAACTCTTAATTAATCGGCACTCACGAGAATATAACCTAAGAATCTCCTGATCGAATTCACTCCCGTGTCTGGTTTCGGGAAGGGGTGTTCATAGCGTCAACTTAAATACCCTTAAACCCTTTAGACAAAACCTTCCTTAGATGAGTTACTTATCGCCTCCATTCAAAGGTTATATTTGATTTCCTAATTCTAATCTTATTAGAATTAGAAAACCTAAGTCTAATTATTCAAGTTCTAAACCATTTAAAACTAATAATTAACTTAGGTTACATGCATTTCTATGTTATAGTCTTGATCATTCATCACATGAATAATACTATCTTACTATAACATGCATTCATCACATGAATTAAATGCATGAGCATGCTTTTAATTTAAAAAATATAACACTTATATTAAATAAATTAAATCATGCAAACATTATATTATAACTCTTATAATATAATCCTATCATGCATACTCTATATTATAACTCTTATAATATAAATATGATGCATGAAATGTTTAACCTAAGGTGGGATTTTAAATCTATATGGCATACTCTACATGCATAAAATAATTAAATCATACATCTCATGCATAAAATAATTAAATAGCAATATTGGACCGATTTTTGGCACCCTAGGGACACAAAATTAAATTAATTAACATTAATATAACATTTATATTAATATTAATTAAAATAATTAAATAAAATACAATTATAAAACATTTTTTACAAAGAAATAAATAAAATAATAATTAAAACCGACAGGTTGCACAAGCTGGGGATCGAACCGCTGCACAAAACCGACTTCCCGAAAAATCCGCGCCTCCACGAACCAATACGACAGGCGTCTAACTTGAAACTAATTTGCAACGCTAATATCTATAGTATCGCACGATTCTGACCGAAAATAAATGGTAGTTGCACAACCGCTGGCTCAAACCGCCGACCACGATGCACGCCTCCGCATTTTCCGCAATCCACGCACCACTACGCCACGGCGTTGCAACGTTGTTACTGCGTTGCAACGCTAAAATCTATAGCGTCGCGCCGTTGCTTCAACGCCGTGGCGTTGCTAACGCCACCGCTTAGCGTCAACGCCAGCGATCGCAGCGAGCCTTCCAAAGAAGAGGATGGCGCTGCAGCGGCTGATGAACAAAGCGTCGCAACGCTAATGAACTTCCAGCAACACCACTTTTGCTGTTTTTCATCGAAATCACCCGTTTTTGCTCCGTTTTCTTCACGACAACTCTTGTCACGAACGACACGGACTTACAGACTCGATTTACATTAAAAATGCCCAAAACAACGGGCCCTTACATTGATCTCATCAACTTTAATGTAAATCTAAAAAGTGCCAAAAACGAAAACATCCAAAATTGCAAACCATTAACATTCATCTCATGAAAATTAATGCTACCCACCTAATTTTAAGAATTCACGTAATACACAACGAAGAGCAACGATTGGCTCGATACCAATTGAAGGGATTTTGAATTCCGCAATGGAAGAGACGTTGTGAAACGTCGTTGATCCGCTGTGTAATTCCTATCTTAAAATTGAATCTATCTCATAGATCCTAGGCTAAACATGCAAAGAAGAAGAAGTAAGCGATGAAGTAATAGATACTAACCTCTTGAAGAACTCTTCTTCAACGCTTTCTCCTTCTCCCCACGATCTCTCTCGATCCGACGTTCTCTCTCGAACACGAACCTCGATCCGAACAGGAGACACCTCCAAAGGGTATTCTCGGTTGTTCTCGGGAGGTTGAGGGAGAGTAGGTGGGACTCCCTTTGGTTTTGGGTGAGGAGAGAATTAGAGAGAATTGAGAGAGGATTTGAGAGAGAATCACTTGCTCTCTTTGGATGGAAATCCAAAAAAATGGCAAATGTCATACCAAAGGCTTCTTGCAAAGCCTTTAAATACTATTGTGTGATGGAGTTAAAACCTCCACCAAATCACAATTTTACCACAACCATATAATATACAAATCACATTTGCATATTATATAATATAAGGTATCTCATACCTTATTATACAAATCTCATTTGCATAAATGTGGAATTATAAATTGAATCACATTCAATTTAATTTCTCTCAATTCAATTTCTCCAATTAGCACTAATTAATCAATTAGGTTATACTATAGTTTATTATGAATCTCATTCACATCAAACTATATATTATGTCATCTATATCTCATATAAATGACATAAATACCCAAATAATGAATTTGAACACTTCAAATTCACACCAAATCAGAAACCCTCAATTTGTCCAATTTGAGCCAACCGAGGGACCTAATGGACCTACACGTGACGAGCTCCAATAATCCGAGACTAACTCACAAACTCTTTGACCCGATTATTCAACATTCATTAGCTACGAACACTCCACTAAAGCCCGTGAAATGCACTCTCATCATCAGTAGGACAAGTTGTGTCCATTGATGTAACCAATACCCATGAGTCGACCCTTCACAGGTTGTTCGTAGTCACAGTTGGGTCAAATTACCGCTTTACCCTCGTGTCTACCTCTTTGCTCCTTAAGTCCCACTGCTCCTCTAATGAACAACTACGTTGCATGGTCCAACCATAAACAACAACCCTCTCGGGCCAATGAGAGAGTGGGGCCCCGTTGTTCAAGCCCCGAGACAAAGACTTAAGGGAACAACCCCTCTAATTTTCCTAAGTCGGAACGAGTGAATTCCTTCTTGCGTAGTCAAGTTCCCAGCCCCCACGTGGTCCCGCCCCGAGAAGGTAGGCATATTGGGCGAGCAACAAGTGGCCACCTCACCCGTACTAGTCAAAGGACGGACCGCAGATGTGAGTTCGTAACACGCTCGAGATTAAGTCGAGTCACTAATGATCATCTATGAATTTATTAGCTCTATACTCATTAATCTGTGTTACATCGATGAAGTCTAATAATTCACGGTCCGATCTTGTATAATCTCATTGCACAGATGCCCCCACTCGCATGTCAACCACATGAACGAGTCGATCACCTCGTTTGTATCTAATACAAAGCGGGCGCATCCACAATGTATCCGAGGATTAGGTCTCCAACCCTATCCATATATCGTAGGCCGCTTCGGGTCATTAACTCGAACGTGATCCTCCCTTTGTGTCCACTACACACCGCTTCAAGTTCTTAGTTCTCTCATAATACAATGACCCTGGAGCTTAGTTTATTGGATTAAGTTTATGAAAAATGCGAGACACAAAGTTTAAATAAATAACTCTTATTTATTACACAATGTTGAAATAAATAACTCTTATTCATTTACAACTTGGAATATTACAAACTACACGAGATGAGGACATACATCCCAACATTAGCACCCCTACAACCCCTGTTTTTAAAAAACGGTTACCACATTTTATTTTAAAATTATCCTTTTTATTTATTGGTTCAAAGAAAAATATTTTTTGTATTTTATTTGAATGTCCCAAAATTTATTAATTCACATTTTAAAAGTAAAATATGAATTAATAACTATGAGTGGCTCAATGCCATTAGAAAAACTTGGAACTTATTTTGACATTTCAAAATAAACTCCTATTTTTTAGAAAACCAAGTTATTTAATAAAAAAATTTTAAATACGGAACATTCTTATTTCAGAAATCCATTTTTAAAGGAGGCAATTTATTTTATTTCAAATATCATTGCCAAAATGTAATTTTGAAAAATTGAAGGACTCTTATTTCAGAAATTCAATTTTAAAAGGACAAATTTGTTTTATTGCAAACTTTAATGTCAAAATTTCTATTTAAAAAATATTAGAAGTTTTTAATTAAAAAAAATTCAATTATAAAAAGGGGCAAACTTTGTTTTATTGCAAACTTTGATGCCAAGATTTAATTTTGAAAAGTTTGAGGGTTTTTATTTCAAAAATAAAATTTTAAAAAGACAAATTTGTTTTATTTCAAACTTTATTGCTAAAATGCAATTTTCAAAATTAGAGGGTTCTTATTTCAGAAATCCAATTTTAAAAGTGGGGAAATTTGTTTTATTTCAAACTTTGATGCCAAAATGCAATTTTTAAAATTTGAAGGGTTCTTATTTCAGAAATTCAATTTTAAAAGGAAAAATTGTTTTATTTAAAACTTTGATGCCAAAATGCAATTTTGAAAAATTGAAGGATTCTTATTTCAGAAATTCAATTTTAAAAGGGGTGAATTTGTTTTATTTCAAAATATGATGCTAAAATGCAATTTTAAAAAATTGGAGTGTTCTTATCTCAGAAATCCAATTTTGAAAGTGGACAAATTTATTTTATTTCAAACTTCGTTGCCAAGATGTGATTTTTTAAAAAATGGTCCTTATTTCAAAAATCTCAATTTCAAAAAGGCAATTTGTTTTATTTCAAACTTTATTGCCAAAATTTAAAGTTGAGAAAATAGAAGATTCTTATTTCAGAAATCCTACTTGAACTTATTCCAACAAATTAGGTAAATTTCAATTTTATTCAAATGAAATAAAAAAGGATAGGAAAATTTGTTAAACAGGCGGCCAAATATTAACAATCAAAACATGCAGTAGGTTGAATTAAAATATGCAAACATTAAATACAGTGGCCAAATCTAACCAAATTAAAGTATAAAGTGCATATATATATATATATATAGTGTCAAAAAAAGTATGCAACAATGACCAAATAAATATATAATTGCAAAGTAACCAAATTAACACATGTATCAAGTAGTGACACTTCAAGAAATAAACACAATGGTCAAATCTCAACACACCTCAATAACATCTAAATATGTTGAGGCAATTCATGAAAATATGCATATCAACACATTGAACTTTCAACTACAGAGTGACCAAATTAATATATGCATAATTGACTAAGATAAATAAAGTGACCAATAAAATATGTGAATCAAAATGGCCAGATTAACCTACATAGATGCAATGGTCTAAAATATACTCAAAATGTGTGTCAAATTCAGCCAAAGCAAAACAAAATATGCAATGTCAAATTCAGCCAAACCAAAACAAAATATGCAATTAATACAAATCAAATCAAAATAGATTGGTCAAATCAAGGGCTAAATCTTAATGCACATATTAAAACATGTAGACAAAATATAGCCAAATCAAGTCAAATCAAAATACAGTGGCCAAATTGGCCAAATCTAAATATACCAAAATACATAAAATCAAAGAGAAAAATCTAAATATACATGGACCAAATCAAATGTCAAATCAAAATACAGTGGCCAAATTAAATCAATAAGTCAATATATAGTAGTCATTAAATATACAGAGACCAAATCAAATCATAATACTTCTGTCAAATTGGTCACATTTAGATACACCTACGAATTAGCCAAATCTAAATACAAAAGGAATGGGAGGAAAATACAGTGGCTAAATTGGCCAAATCTAAATACATAAAGGAATGCCAAATTGGCCAAACTAAAACCTACATGATTGGCTATAAATAAGAATGCATACATACAGAGGCCAAATGACCAAATTTTTTTAAAAAAAACATGAAGAAAATTTTATTTACAAGAAACAATTATGGAATAAAAATAAAAATTATCGGACCAAATACGGTATCTACAATTTGCCCCCGTTTGTGTCTCCTTTATGGATTGAAAGAGTAGAGAAAGGAAAAGATAGAGTATTTGGATGGTGAATTTTTTTATTTTGAGAAAGCTGACAAAAACTTCGACCTCGACTAAACAATAAGGTTCACAACGGTTTTTATTTCAAAACTTTGTTGTCACAAAACAAAGATTTCGTATTTTCGAAATTTGTTTTGAAAGGGGCAGTTTTTTAATTTCAAAACTTTGGTATTAGAATCAAATATAAGACAAAAATTTCTTATTTCAGAAATTTGTTTTAGAGGGGACAACGATTTTTATTTCAAAACTTTGTTGTCAGAATCAAATACGAAACAAAGATTTCATATTTCAGAAATTTGTTTTACAAGTGACAACGGTTTCTATTTCAAAACATTATTGTCAAAATCACATAACAAAACAAGATTTCATACTTCGAAAATTTGCTTAAAAATGGACCGATTTTTATTTCAAAACTTTAGTGCTAGAATCAAACCTAAAACGAAAATTTCTTATTTTAGAAATTTGTTTTAAAGGAGACATAGTTGTTATTTCAAAACTTTGTCAAAATCAGAAAGCAAAGTAGAGATTTCATATTTCAGAAATTTACTTTGAAATAGACCGGTTTTTATTTCAAAACTTTGGTGCCAAAATCAAACATAAAACAAATTTTCTTATTTCAGAAATTTGTTTTAAAGAAGAACAACAGTTTTTATTTCAAAACTTTGTAGTCACAATCAAATACAAAGCAGAGATTTCGTATTTCAGAAATTTGCTTTGAAATTGACATGTTTTTATTTCAAAGCGTTATTATCAGAATCAAATGCGAAGCTGTGATTTCGTATTTCAGAAATTTGCTTCAAAAGACAACAATTTTTATTTCAAAACTTTATTGTCATACCAAAAGCAAAGCTGAGATTTCGTATTTCAGAAATTTGCTTCAAAAGACAACGATTTTTATTTCAAAACTTTATTGTCATACCAAAAGCAAAGCTGAGTTTTCGTATTTCAGAAATGTGCTTCAAAAGACAACGATTTTTATTGTAAAACTTTGTTGCCAAAATCAATTGTGAAGTAGAGATTTCGTATTTCAGAAATGTGCTTCAAAAGACAATGATTTTTATTTCAAAACTCTATTGTCATAACCAAATACGAAGCAAAAATTTCGTATTTAAGAAATTTGCTTCAAAAGACAATGGTTTTTATTTCAAAACTTTATTGTCATACCAAATGCGAAGTAGAGATTTCGTATTTCAGAAATTTGCTTCAAAATACAATGATTTTTATTTCAAAACTTTATTGTCAAAAATCATTTACAAAAAGCAGAGTTCTTTTGAACACGTTGAAAATTTTCATAAATGAAAAATGCCTACATGCATGAAATGTGAGTGTTAATGAAAATCATATTGAAATGAAAAATAACACCCAAAATGAGTTGAGTGGATATGTCAATCCAAACTGTAATGTTGATACAAGATGCAATGAATTATTTTTCATGAGAATGACCTATGTAAAATAGGCACATGAGTATTTTTTCCCAAGTTTATTTGACACATTGTCGCAGAGTGAACATGCTCATTGACTATAAGTCATGTATGACGATTCATGCCATGATTTGTTTTGCTTCAATTGATGAAATTGACTCTAAGGTATGGTGCAATGATGCATACGCATGCTAAGGGTAGATTGATGATGCAACATGTATGCATGATGATCTATTTTCACAATCTAATCATGATATGAGAAAAAATCCACAAGAAATAGGGATGTTAATGTTGTGAAATCAATTATGATTACAAAATGTTTTTTTCATTTTAAACAGAGTAATCATTTTTGTTTACTCAAATCCTTCTTATCAAACAATATTTAACAACGAATCAAGGTGAAAGAAAAAATATATTGTCAATATTGGAGGAAACATGTCCATTTTCTTTTTTTTTTTCTTTTTTTTCCTCATTTTTCATTGAACGCTTTCACTTAAAAGGGATCTTATGTGTTAATCATAAATTGTTCAACCATATAGGCATGATGGGTTCTTTTGGAAGTATCTCATGTGCTAGTTTGGAGAACTATCAAAAGTAATTCATAGCATTGGACAACTCATTTGATTAAACTGCTTCATAACATTAGCATTGTAATGAACAAGAAGGCTGAATACAAGGAGATATACTTGCTTGAAAACAAGTGTGGGATGAAAGTCAATAGAGAAACACAAAAGTTTTTCTTTTTCTCCTTTTTTCAATAGGAGAGAAATATGAAAGAATATGGATACAAAAAATCTCTTGAACAATAAGAGATTGGAATTATATTTTCAACGTTTGAATTATTAGAAAATGATCCAAATGAATAAATGAGTTGAAGCGACCCCATTTCTTTGGACAACAATTTTGAGAACTAGAAGTAGCTCCTCAAGAGTTCATCTCATATATATCTCATCCTATCTTTGAGTCCGCTCAAGGTATTTGATGAAAGATCTCTTTATGGTCTCCATTCTTGAACGTGAAGGATTATTCGAAATTGAAAGCTTCTCTGTGATAAGAATGTGATTCCTTAACCTTGCATTTGGGTTTTTCCCCAGTTTAAAAGAAGCTTGCATGAGCGGTAAGATGACGACACCACTTTGCCCCACTATAGCAGAGATGGGGGTTTTACTCCATTTTGACAGTGATAGTATACCTTCAATGTACTGATGATTTTTTTGCCCTAATTATGGCAAAGATGGAAGCCTTGCCTCAATGTAGGGGTGATCATTTTACCTCAATATAACAAAGATGAGAGTTTTACTCTAATTTGAAAATGATGGTCTTATTTCAATGCGGTAATGATTGTTTTCTTTCAATATAGTAAAGATAAGGGTTTTGTCCCCAATTTGGAAAAATGACTGTCTTATTCCAGTATAGTGAAAATTGTTTTTCCTTCCGTATAACAAAGATAAGGATTTTTCCATATTTTCTCCAATGTAGTGAAGATTATTTTTCCTTCAATATACCAAAAATGAGGGCTTTGCCTCGATTTGAAAATTATGGTCTTACCCTAATGTAGCGATGATCGTTCTGCTTCGATATAGCAAAGATGAGAGCTTTGCCCCAGTAAAATGATGGTCTTACTCTAATGTAGCGATGTCCGTTCTGCTTCGATATAGAAAAAATGAGGGTTTTGCTCCACTAATAATGATGGTCTTCTCCAATGTAGTGATGATCGTTCTGCTTCGATATAGAAAAGATGAGGGCTTTGCCCCAATTTGAAAAATGATGGGCTCAATCCAATGTAGTGATAATCGTTTGCTTTAATATAACAAAGATGAGGTTTTATCCAAATTTGAAAATGATGGTTTTCTCCAATGTAATGATGACCGTTCTGTTTCAATATAGAAAAGATGAGGGTTTTGCCCCAATTTGAAAATGATGGTCTTCTCCAATGTAGTGATGACTGTTGTACTTTATATATAACAAAGATGAAGGGTTTGCCCCAATTTGAAAATGATGGCTTTGTCCTAGCGAGGTTGATGGTTGCTTTGCTCATGCTTAACAAAGATGTAGGTTTTACCCAATGTGGTGATTTGCACATAAAATCCTTCATAGCATTTAGAGTTGTAACTTCTTGATCAATCATGATTGTTACAATCTTGTACAATCTTGCATGACCTTAAATATTTTTCTTTTGTCTCTTTCCTTTTTCTTTTTTCTTTTTTTCCCTTTCTTTTTTGTTTTTGCTTTTCTTCTTTTCTTTTTCTTTTTTCTTTAGGCCAAACATGTGACTTAGCAAGATATGGTTCAATCAGACATATAAGATCGATCATAATTTGCAACTTCAGTGGCCATTTCATGTTGTTTCTTCAACAATGCTCCTTGGTATCATGATGATGTTGCCCCCAAAGCAAAACTCATTGAAAGAAATTGAGACTTCGAGACCATTTCTCAAGTTACTAACTTCTTAGTTCTCAAAATCACTATCCTCAGTCATAGAGTCACTTTCTATTCAAGGAAGAATGATACAAAGGAAAGAGATGAAAACAAAGTTTGGATCAAAAGAAATTGAAAATAAAATTTTTTGAGAAATTTACAAGTCTAAATTATGAAGCAATACAACCATAAGAGTCCAACACTATTTCAACACCTTCGAACTTCTCTTGATAAAATTTGGTGAATAATTTTTGGATATTTGTCACATAATTGAATGTGACAGACTTAACAAAAGGCTTGGTAGGTAGACAAGTACCGAGGTACACCATAAAATATATAGTGGACTTAGCAAATGGTCTTATGGTGAATTGACAATTCAAGGGGATTTATCACAAAATCACATGTGACAAGCTAGGCTCAAAGTTAGTGATTAATTTTGAATTTCCCACTTCAAGAGGGGTTTCACGGAATATTGAAGTTCTTGTATTTTGAATGGAACTTCTAAAAGAGAAGATGTGTATGACCATTATGTCATGCCAAAGGAATATGAAAACTTAAAGATAAAGTATAGGTTGTATTATTTGCCCCAATGTGATAATTAAAACCTTGTTTGGAGGTATGGTAACAAAAAACTTAGCACATGAGAAATGAGAAGGTTAAAACAAAGTTGTCTTAATTGGGAGCTCAACTCAACGATAAAGTTTGGAAAAAAAGAATCAAAGAAGATGATAAAATGGCTAAAACTTTGGAGATTTTCTTTGAGAAAGTGAAAACATTCTTTTTTTTTTCCTTTTTTTTTTTCTTTTTTCCCCTTTCCTTCCTCTTTCTTTTTTTTTTTCCATTCTTTTCTTTTCTTTTCTTTTTTTCATTTCCTCCAAATGATGACTCATTATAGTTTACCAAGATTCTCGCTAACGTTTTAACCTAACAAGAATGATCGGAGTAAACTTTTGAAATGATTGAAGGAGTAAAAAGATGAGCATGTATTTGTAACAAAAAAATATTTTACATAATTTTTTTTTTTTGAAAAAAATCGAATGAAATGAATTATGCCTAAATATATGTATGTGTAATGGAACTCTATTTTTTTTTTCTATAAAAAAAAATAACTCAATTTCTACATGTTCACATTCTTTCTTGATCATATTTCATTACCCATTTCATAATTAGGAGTCATTATTCATCCAATAAAGAGAAATAGATTTTATTGATGATGAAAAGTGAAAAGTGAAAACAGATCACATTGATGTGCACTAGACAGTTCTTTCTCATAGAAATATAAGCTCCTAACTCTATCCATTGATGCCTGAAAATTTTATTTGTCCTGTTCAAAGCCTACACATACTTTATATTTTAAAGCTGAGAAAGTTTTTTTGTTGAGTGCCCTACAACTCTTGCATGGTATTCTTTAAGGCACTAAGGCTTGCTCTTACATCTTGTCAATGTCTTGTCTCATTCCTCTTTAATTCCAACATTTTGGATCTTTGTGACTTCTTCTTGAACACAATCAATGGCTCGTCTCATCTTCTTTTGTTCTTTCATGACTTTTTGTCTCATACCTTATAAGAATGGTGAACATGTGAGTGTTAAGCTATTTTTTTTGGAAAGAAAATAATGGAAATATGAAGTTTTTTTTTTAATAAAATGCATGTGATGTGATGAAAATGCAATAAATTT
Source organism: Trichosanthes cucumerina (assembly GCA_036507285.1). NCBI lineage: Eukaryota > Viridiplantae > Streptophyta > Magnoliopsida > Cucurbitales > Cucurbitaceae > Trichosanthes > Trichosanthes cucumerina. The sequence goes on along the minus strand of CM071835.1, from coordinate 75,197,040 downwards.
TGAATTTTGATTGCAAACATGCATGAGATGACATTATGCAACTACTCATTATGCATGTTAAATGATGCATTAATTTTTTATTTTTTTTAAAAAAATAAAAAAATTACGAATTGTCTCAAATAACATGATACATTTCCAAATTTACATTCAATAGTCATTGGGAAATGTAATGTTAGATCCTAAATGTATCAATGTCTCATAATTGCATAATCATAAGGTGGAGATTTTATGTGATGCATGAGAACCAAGGACTCAAAAATAAATATGGCATGGATTGAAATGCATGACATGTTTTATTCTAAGGTATACCAAAATGAAAGTGAAGCATATAATGAATGCATTAACATGAGAAAGTATCTTGTGTAGGGTATTAAAGAATGACATTATTCTACCCTAAGAAAATTCTAACCCTAAATGGGGATGTATGAGAAAAATATGTTTTTGAATGAGATGATGCAATTTTTCTTATGGAAATAAAATACAACTAAAATGAATGTGAATAAAAAGTAAAAAAAAAAAGTTGAATGTGGATTTTAATTAAAAAAACCCACCAAATTAATTTAAATGTTATAAAATAACAAATAAATCAACTTGAGTGAAAATTTTCGTGTGCCTACACGGGGCATTCACAATCCCCTCGAAGGTCGACACTACTTCATCTTAAATGAAAATATGATAAAAAAAATGGTATGTGACCTCTATAACTTTTTAATGATGGATGACCCTAAGATTCAAACATTTGATAGATATGCAACATTAAATCTAAAAAAAAAAACTTAATAATTTTTTTCTTTTTTTTTTTTAAAAAAACTTTATTTAAAAAAGAGCATGAAAATTCATCTCTACAATTTGTTTCTAATTTTATTTTTCAAAACAAATTAAATAAATAGAAAAAATAAAAGAAAACTCTAAAAAGAATTTCATTTTATTTTAAGAAGAGTATATACAAAAGATCCTAAGTTTTTTTAAACAAAGAAAATATGAATACTCTACCCTTTTCAAAAGAAATGAAATGATAGAATAAAGTTAACGAAAAAGAAATTAAATAAAGAATAATGAATATGATGAAAGATAATTCTAACCGATAAAAATCCTTGAATTAATTTCAATGTTATAAGATAATAAACAAATTAACTCAAGTGATGAAAATAATGTAAGGTTAAACCTAGGAAACAAAGAATTTTAAATCAATTTCAATTGAATTATCCTGAACGGTGAAAATGTCGAGGATGATGTGAGGATGAAATTCTAATCCTAGGAGACAAAGGGTCCCAAATTAATTTAAATGTTATAAAATAACAAATAAATCAACTTGAGTGAGAATTTTTCATGCGCTACACAGGGGTATTCACGATCCCCTCGAAGGTCGACATACTACATCCTCAATTCTAATCCTGAAAGGTAAAGCTCGGGTATAGAGCTGTGAAAGGTGTGTGAAAATGCATGTTAATATGCAAAATAAAATTACATAAATACATTACAAAATTGGAAATTAAAAAAAATAATGAACCAAATATAATTAATAAAAGGATAATGGAAAAATAAAATTTGAGTGGCTTGACTCTCTAAGGTCCCCAGCAGAGTCGCCATGCTGTCGCAACGTCATCGCGACGCGGAGCAGCCGACGTCCTCTCTTAGGGGTCTCTTTCGAGGTAAAGGTTTGGAGTCGCTACCAATCATCATAGGGTGTGATTGGTCACCCAATTTAAAGGAAAAGGTTGGTGAAACCAGAAATTAGGTTCGAGAGTGGATTGAGTGGAAGGTGTTAGCACCCCTACAACTCTGTTTTTAAAAAACGGTTAGCACATTTTATTTTAAAATTATCCATTTTATTTATTTGTTCAAAAAAAATATTTTTTGTATTTTATTTGAATGTCCCAAAATTTATTAATCCACATTTTAAAAGTAAAATAAGAATTAATAACTATGAGTGGCTCAATGCCATTAGAAAAATTAGAACTTATTTTGACATTTCAAAATAAACTCCTATTTTTTAGAAAACCAAGTTATTTAATAAAAAAATTTTAAAAACGGAACATTCTTATTTCAGAAATCCATTTTTAAAGGAGGCAATTTATTTTATTTCAAACATCATTGCCAAAATTTAATTTTGAAAAATTGAAGGATTCTTATTTCAGAAATTCAATTTTAAAAGGGCAAATTTGTTTTATTGCAAACTTTGATGCCAAAATTTCAATTTAAAAAAATATGGGAAATTTTTAATTAAAAAAATCAATTATAAAAAGGGGCAAATTTTGTTTTATTGCAAACTTTGATGCCAAGATTTAATTTTGAAAAGTTGGAGGGTTTTTATTTCAAAACTAAATTTTAAAGAAGGCAATTTTGTTTTATTTCAAATTTTAATGGTAAAATGCAATTTTCAAAATTGGAGGGTTTTTATTTCAGAAATCCAATTTTAAAAGTGGGCAAATTTGTTTTATTTCAAACTTTGATGCCAAAATGCAATTTTTAAAATTTGAAGGGTTCTTATTTCAGAAATTCAATTTTAAAAGGGCAAATTTGTTTTATTTAAAACTTTGATGCCAAAATGCAATTTTGAAAAATTGAAGGATTCTTATTTGAAAATTCAATTTTAAAAGGGGCGAATTTGTTTTATTTCAAAATATGATGCTAAAATGCAATTTTAAAAAATTGGAGTGTTCTTATTTCAGAAATCCAATTTTGAAAGTGTGCAAATTTGTTTTATTTCAAATTTCATTGCCAAGATGTGATTTTTTAAAAAAGGGTTCTTATTTCAGAAATCTCATTTTCAAAAGGGCAATTTGTTTTATTTCAAACTTTATTGCCAAAATTTAAAGTTGAGAAAATAGAGGATTATTATTTCAGAAATCCTACCTTGAACTTATTCCAACAAATTAAGTAAATTTCAATTTTATTCAAATGAAATAAAAAAGGATAGGAAAATTTGTTAAACAGGCATATAGATACATACAGTGGCCAAATATTAACAATCAAAACATGCAGTAGGTTGAATTAAAATATGCAAACATTAAATACAGTGGTCAAATCTAGCCAAATTAAAGTATAAAGTGCACTTATATATAGTGTCCAAAAAAGTATGCAACAATGACCAAATAAATATATAAATGCAAAGTAACCAAATTAACACATGCATCAAGTAGTGACACTTCAAGAAATAAACACAATGGTCAAATCTCAACACACCTCAATAACATCTAAATATGTTGAGGCAATTCATGAAAATATGCATATCAACACATTGAACTTTCAACTACAGAGTGGCCAAATTAATATATGCATAATTAACTAAGATAAATAAAGTGATCAATAAAATATGTGAATCAAAATGGCCAGATTAACATACATAGATGCAATGGTCTAAAATATACTCAAAATGTGTGTCAAATTCAGCCAAACCAAAACTATGCAATTAATACAAATCAAATCAAAATACATTGGTCAAATCAAGGGCTAAATCTTAATGCACATATTAAAACATGTACACAAAATATAGCCAAATCAAGTCAAATAAAAATACAGTGGCCAAATTGGCCAAATCTAAATATACCAAAATACATAAAATCAAAGGAAAAAAATCTAAATATACATGGACCAAATCAAATGTCAAATCAAAATATCCAAATTAAATCAATAAGTCAATATACAAGTCAATATACAGTAGTCATTAAATATACAGAGACCAAATCAAATCATAATACTTCTCGCAAATTGGTCACATTCAGATACACCTACGAATTGGCCAAATCTAAATACAAAAGAAATGGGAGGAAAATACAATGGCTAAATTGGCCAAATCTAAATACATAAAGGAATGGAAGGAAATACAGTAGCCAAATTGGCCAAACTAAAACCTACATGATTGGCTATAAAAAAGAATGCAGACATACAAAGGCCATACAGAGGCCAAATGACCAAATTTAAAAAAAAAAAACAAGAAGGCAAATGAAACCAAGAAGCAAGAAACATACCTTTTTATTTTTCTCTCCCTTTTTTCATTCATGGACTCCCTTTGAATCATCTAGCGTCCTCTCTTCAATCCTCTAGCCTCCATACTCTGTCTCCATTTTTTAAATTTTTTTATATTTTTTTCTCCTCTATTTTTCCTCCCCCTCCCCAATCCATTCCCCTCTTTTTCTTTTTCAATCCATCGATATTTAAAAAAAGGAAAACCCTCAATAGGAGGGGGAGAGGGAAAAAGATACGTGGAAGTTAGAGATATTTAAAATAATAATAAATAATAAAATAAAATAAACAAATTTATTTTTTAATTTTTTTTAATAATAATAATAATAAGATTTAAATTAACAAACCATTTTAGTTTTTTTTTTAAAAAAAACTTTTATTTACAAGAAACAATTTTAGAATAAAAATAAAAATTACCGAACCAAATACGATATCTACAATATGAATTTATAAACAAGAAGTGAAAGCACTCAAAAGGATCTCTCGATCCATAGCGAACCTGCAACTTCTTTATGTGTTTCCCAAAGATCTCTAAGTCATTCTCATGTCAGATTTCTAATTATTTTGACAACTTTGCTCTAATCTAAGTTTCTTTCTCTCGAGTCCACTCAAACCAACAAGATCAAAGAATTGAAGAACAAATTGCCAAAAATAAATAACAAAACATAGTTCAATACATAAGCAAATAGTCTTAAACATGCAAATCAAATCCTAACTACAACGTTTAGTCACTCTAAATCACAATAAAACCAAGCTAAAGTTATAGAATCGTCTTTAAACGGAGTTACAATCTAAAAGAAAAAAGAAAATAAACTTATGTGTCGATGCCGGTCTCTCGTCCCCGAGGTCCCATCACGATCTCGAGCCTCCACAAACGCTTTGCTCCCAAGGAATGCTCTTCTCTCTCCTCTTAGAGAGTGTATTTCGAATTTTGGGTGCAATTTCTATCAATTTCGACTCCCTTTGCAAGTTGGAAATCATGTTGTATTTATAGAATTCTCGGCACAACGTTGCAACGCTAGGGACAGCGTTGCAACATTGTGCCCTAGGCGCCAGACATATATGGAAAGTATCGGTGGCGTTGCAACGCTAGGGTCAGCGTTGCAACGCCGTTACCTTTGTGCGCCTTTTTTATCGAAGTAGCGTTGCAATGCTATCGCCACGGAGCTTCAATGCAGATTTCTTATCAAGATAGTGTTGCAACGCTACTGGCACGGATCTTCAATGCACAAAAACAGAAACAGCGGCGTTGCGACGCCCTACAAGGCGTTGCAACGTCGTCTCCTTGGGTCCTTTATCTTGAATTGCTCATTCTTCTTTTATTTCATGTTATTTTAAGCTCCAAAAATCCTCGATTTGAACCCGAGTAATCCACGATATCTCCAAATTGTCTGTTTAAGCTCTCTACCTGGAATTAGATGATTAAAACACATAAAAACTCTGAAATTAACATGAAAACTAGCAATAATTAAGCCTAAGGATAACACATTTTGTGTGCTGTCAAATACTCCCAAACTTAAATTTTTGCTAGTCTCGAGCAAAAACAGAATTAAACATGAGATTGTTCTTATACGTACATTTGATTCAAGCCTCAGAGGTTTAAAAGAAAATTCTGACAATCACAGGAAACATTCAAACACGATACTTCAACAAGCAATTTAAAACTTTTCCTAAGTGTTTCTACGTGTGTGTGTGATTAGCCTACGTTCCTTTCATCTTTACTAAGCCCAGATCAACTTTATTAGGTTCTCCATTCAACTTCCCTCTACACTGGTCATACTTACTAATCTTTGAGCCTCCCCACATTCAAGAAATAAATAACTCTACTCAGCACTTAATCACTTCTTATGTCACTTTTTCTATTTTCTTCTTTTTTTTGTGTGTGCAAGAACACTAGCTTTCACATATCCACTGCAGGGACCCTTACCCAGAGCACTCGCTCAATGAGTGGCCTAACTGATCACACTGAAGATAGCTCTTTTTGTCCTCACGATTTGCTTTTCATTAACAAACTAAACAACAGAAACAAAACAAACTTTTTCACATAATGCACAAATTTTACAGATCATGCACTTCATATTGTCATTCACCTTATCCTGCAGTTTAACTCTCAAATCTGTTCTCAAACCTATCGAGGTGACATCGAACTTATAAACCTAATAACTTTGTTCTAAGCATTTCAAAACTACAGGAACATAGACTATGTGCAACATATTGCATGAAAAACTCAAGAAAATTTTTAAATTAACTCGAATTCATATCATGCTCTCAAGTTTCAGCAGAATCACAAGAATGTTTCAATTAAATCTCATCCTAGGTCATCCTAATCATACTTATGCATAAAATCAATCAACAATTCAACACATACTCAGGAGAGACACAACAGATAAACAACATCCCACCCCCAAACTTAAACTAAACATTGTCCCAAATGTTTGCAAAATAAACTCAAAGCAAGTATAAAGGTAAGAGTGAACGATATTGTCCTGAGTGATGGAGATCATTATTATTTTCTGAGTTCCTTGGATAGCCGAGACACGTGAGTTGAAGTTTCACTGAACGGGAGCATGGGTTTCAACGAGGGGTAGCATCAACAACAACCTAATAAAGCAAAACGAACAAACTAATAAGTAAACTAATAAACTCAAACAAACGAAAAACAGGAAACAAAAATAAAAGAAATGTAAAGCTTGGGTTGCCTCCCCAGAAGCGCTTTCTTTAACGTCTTTAGCTAGACTATAACTTATGATTGACATCAAGACACGTAAAACTGCTCATATTTCTTCGGGCCCTTATGTTCCTTGAGTCAATATAGCCTTCTAAGTCTAAAAGGTTATCTTGTTTTTCTTGGGCACCTGAAAGATAAATATTTTTGTTATTTTTGTTTATCGAAATAAAAAAAAGAAATTCAAAACAAGACTCGTGAGTATAGGAAAAATGGTTATCAAGATTAAAAGAAACTTTTGGAGATAAAGGGAGGGGAGACTTTTCAGCCTCGAACTCTATCGCCTGGATTTCTTCTGTGGAGGTGATTGCATTACCATTCTCTACCTCACAAACCTGTCTTTGGTATGTTTCAGTCTCCTCCAACTCATCTTCACTATCATATGCATAAGTCCTCCTAGACTGCTCCTCCTTAGTGGCAAGAATAAGAATTTGTTCCTGTAGGGCCTTGAGGGATTCTACCAGTTGATTAAGGTGATGAGTCCTTCCATGAATTATTGCCCCAAGTTCTCTAATTCAGCATGAAAGAAATTTTTAATCTTCAACTCTAAAGTATATTCCATTAATAAATTCACAAGAGAAGAGTTTTCTATAGGTTGGTCGGGAAGGAAGAAATTCTGGTTCCAAACGCCTATATGATCACTATCAAAAGAATGGTAAGAAATAGACATTTGGTATCCAGAAAAATCATGATTCACATACCTAGGATAGTACATTGGCGAAAAATTAAAATCATGAAAAGTCATACTTTAAATCACAACAATTCAAATATAGACTTTTACACCAACATCAACACAACCAAAATAGGAGACAAAGACTCAAAAAACACATAAAACTAAGTTAAGACAACTAAGGAAACAAACAACAAACACACAAAGAAAACAAATGAGGAAAGAAAACACAAAAGGAAAAAAATAAACTTTAGTCTAAAATCTCGAATTTTCTCCTAATATTAATCAATCTAAATAATCGACATTCCCCGACAACGACGCCAAAAACTTGTTGCGTAAAATGATGTTGCAATACCGCAAGTGTACGAGTCAAGTTTTAGTATAGCGATTTAGAGTTCCAAGTATCGTCCTCGGGAATGGGTTTCTAGATTAATTAATTACCAAAATACTTATCCTTAATTTTAGCTAAAGCAACAAAACTTTGATAGATAATGAAAATAAAAATAGAAAGACAAACAAACAATTGGAGACACGAATATGATAGAATTGGAGGAAGTTGAATTCACAAGTTAAAACATTATTTAACACATGCAATGAACTAATATTATGAATTTATAAACAAGAATTGAAAATACTCAAAAGAATCTCTCGATCCATAGCGAGTCTCGCACACACGATAAATCCTAAAGTTTCCTTATGAATTTTAAAAGCATGCACGACATTAAGCAACTTCTTTATGTGTTTCCCAAAGAACTCTAAGTCATTCTCATGCCAGATTTCTAAGGATTTTGACAACTTTGCTCTAATATAAGTTTCTTTCTCTCGAGTCCACTTAAACCAACAAGATCAAAGAATTGAAGAACAAATTGCCAAAAATAAATAACAAAACATAGTTCAATACATAAGCAAATAGTCTTAAACATGTAAATCAAATCCTAACTACAACGTTTAGCCACTCTAAATTACAATAAAACCAAGCTAAAGTTATAGAATCCTCTTTAAACGGAGTTACAATCTAAAAGAAAGAGAAAATAAACTTATGTGTCGATGTCGATCCCTCGTCCCCGAGCTCCCGTCACGATCTCGAGCCTCCACAAACGCTTTGACTCCCAAGGAATGCTCTTCTTTCTCCTCTTAGAGAGTGTATTTTGAACTTATGGTGCAATTTCTATCAATTTTGGCTCCCTTTGCAAGTTGGAAATCATGTTGTATTTATAGAATTCTCAACACAGCGTTGCAACGTTGTGCCCTAGGCGCCATACATATATGGAAAGCATCGGCAGCGTTGCAACGCCGCTACCCTTGCGCGCCTTTCTTATCGAAGTAGCGTTGCAATGCTAGAAAGCAACATTGCATCGCCATCGCCACAAAGCTTCAATGCATATTTCTTATCGAGATAGTGTTGTGACGCTGACGCTGTAAAGCAGCGTTGCAACGCTACATGCACAGATCTTCAATACACAAAAACAGCAACAACGGCGTTGCGACGCCCTACAAGGCGTTGCAACGCCGCCTCCTCGGGTCCTTTAGCTAGATTGCTCATTCTTCTTCTATTTGATGTTATTTGAAGCTCCAAAAAGCCTCGATTTAAACCCGAGTAATCCATGATGTCTCCAAATTGTCTGTTTAAGCTCTCTACCTGGAATTAGATGATTAAAACACATAAAAACTCTGAAATTAACATGAAAACTAGCAATAATTAAGGCTAAGGATAGCACATTTTGTGTGCTATCAGATTGCATCTTCATTTTCTCTTCCATTATTCGGTTCTTTATTTTGAAGCAGTGTGGTGCTTATTTTGGGTTAATTTTCTACTTTCAAGGGTAAATTTTTGGTGTTTAAATGGGTATCTTGTCATCACTTTGGGCGAATATGTGAGCATACCTCCCCCATGATGCCATTGTTGTAAAGGTAAGTAAGTTTTTTATTGGTCTTGCTCTTTATTATTTTACATTGGTCTCTTGAAGAGTTTTTGGGTGAATTGGAGTCCTGTGTTGGTAGATTTGGTGTTAGTTTTTAGTTAAAATAAGGCCTAAGCGATCTTTGTCTAGGGTAATCAAAGAAAATAAATTTGTTTTGGATAATGCTAAGCACCAGTTTGAGGAAATTTTTGAAGCAAGACTACCCTATTGGGAAAAGGATTTTTTTTATCGATGGAAAGGAAAATTTAGGAGTGTTGGTGTATGTAACCTCAGTAATACAACAGTGGGGTTGGGAGCGCTTTTGTTCTCATCCCGAAACTACTAATACCTCGCCTATTAAGGAATTTTATGCAAATTTTGAGAAAAAAAAATGGGACCCATTGGTAAAGGTTCCTGCTACGTCCATTAATGAGTTATTTTCTCTTGAGGATGAAGAAGATGAGTATATTAATTTTGTGGTGAGTTTAATTATCTGAGTAAAAGTTGAGAGAGGTGTTAGAAGAAGTAGCCACCCAAGGAACTTCAGGTGTGGTGTCACTTTTTGAAGAGTAAATTGAAGCCCATTGGCCATGTGCATACTATTTTAGAGGAAAAGATGGTGTTTCTCTATGCTCTTTTAAAGAGAAAATCTATAAATGTTGACAAGATCATCCTTGAGGAAAATTCTGAGTTATTGGTTGTTATTTTGTAATGATTTTTTCATGAATTTAAATGACTTTATGCATGAAACCCCCTAGATTTATGTACTATTTGGGCATAACTACCTTGATTTATGGGCATAATATCGCTTAATGAGGTTTGGAATTAAAGAAGATTGCTCAAGGATCACGAGTAGATGAATTTAAACTATTTGTTATAACAAAATGTCTTCCTCTAGAGCCATATAAAATTCACACGTGAGAAATGTTTCATTAATTGGCGTGGAGGTTGTCAGGTGACTCCGCTCTAGTTGACCTCAGAGTTGCTGCCACATGGAAGGCATTGTCTATTTAGCCCCGATGCCTAAAAAGAGAGGATAAAGGATTAGGGTATCCGCATTTTTAAGGGGATTCATAATTTTAGAATAAACCCATCATTTTAGAGAGAAAGTCTCGAAAAGGAGAGAGAGGTGATTTCTGAATTGAAGATGTCATAGTGGTAATTTTTCCCCAAAATGGAAGATCTCTTGTGTTGGATTATATGTCTTAAAACACGTAGTTTGTAAATTTGTAATTTGTTCTAATTTTATCAATAAAGTGTTATTGCATTTATTCAATAAGTGTTGTTGAATTTTATATTAGTTTTGATTTAAAATAACCCTAAATCTAATAAACTAACATCCTAGGTTGTGTTATGTGTCTTGAATTGTATGTGAAGACATACGAGAATCAAGGTTCAAGAAAGAGCATAAAGGGTTTATAGTATAGGGATGATTCAATTATAAGATTTAAATTAAATATATGATGTTTAATTTAGCAATTGAATTAATTAATTAATTAATTAAATTTGATTTAATTAATATAATTTAATTAAAACTATAGGTTTTGTGAGAGATATTCATTTAAATATAATTTAAATGAATTTAGTTAATTTAATTAATTATTTCTTGATTAATTAAATTAAATTAAATTATTATTATTTTGGAAAATGTGGATACACCACATTTTCTCCCCACTATCAATATGTCACTCCTCTGTTTTTCACGATAAAAATGAAACAGAAAGGATGAAGGCAGTTGATCACTTTGGTTGATGCTTCACTTTACTTCCTATCCCTGAAGACAAATTCTTTCTCCCATTTTCTCTTTAAAGAAAAAAAAACATTCTCAATTGAAATTGATTCCCACAAGTCAAATCTCAAAGAACTCACAGATATAGGAAGTAAGTTCTCTTGGTGGTGTTTTGTATAGATTCCAAAAGGGTTTGGAATTGGAAGTTCGTAATCTACAGAAGAATTATCGTTGTTATAGAAATTCTAGAAGTCAAAATGTAATGCTCAATTCCCTTTTAGTTTAGAATTAATTGTTGATTTTTTTTTCCTGGAATGTATGTTTATCTGTTAAATAACCAATGTATTGGTATTTTGGTCCAAAGTTAAATTTGAGAAACAATTCAATTCATTTCCACTGCTCTAAGGGTTTTGAGAAATCCCAACAATTGGTAACAGAGCAACTCGTAATTTAATTTGGATACCAAAATTTGCATTGGTTAGTTGGGATTAAATTACAATTGTTGGTTTACCAATAGACTGTTCGAGAAATTTTGGCCTTAGTCTTTATTGCTTTGAATTGTTCAGTTGATGTAAAGGCCCCTGTGTTTTGGGCATTATTTGTGAAATTGAGTTTGTATTATCATTGTGTCGTTAGAGGACTCATTGGACGAGAAGAACGGAGATTTCTGGAGCCAATTGTTCTGCATTCGATAAGAACTGTTATGTATCAAGGACAACGTCAACGTTGTCCTCATTGTTGAGATGTTGTTCATCAGCGTTGAGACACTGAAGAATAGTGTCACAACATTAAGCGTGTGATTTCTTGAAGTGTAGACAACTTCTCAATGCTATCACAATTTCACGAAGGAGGAGTGACATGAAGCATGTGTTCGTGCGACGGGTTCACTTTGGTTCGATTCAAGTGGTATGAACTGGTTCTTATTTAAAATTCTTGTAATTTTATTATTTTTATTTTTTAGGGGCCAAAATTTCCGGTCTATATGGTTGTTTATAGTTTTATGAATGTCATTTAGCCAAATTCCACCCTAGGATAAGCATGAACATGCATTTTATTAATATAAGAGTTATATTGTATGATTGAAATGCATGTATTTTTCATGAGTTATTTAATATAAGTGTTGTATTAAGCATATGAAAAATGAAAAGCATGAAGCATGAAATTACTTAGATTAATATAATAGTTATATTAATTGATATGTAATTTATGCATGATAATTCATGTAATTAATAAATTAGATTTAATTAATGCATGAATTGCTCGTCTGGTTAATAAATTAATTAGAATATAATTGTTGATTTATTCACTGTAGCCTCATGTTATAGGTTAATAATTAAATATATAATAGTTACAAATGGTTTTATAAACCTTAACCTATATAAAGAGTTGCATGCAAACAAAGGAACTTAGGCAAAATAGGATTAATTATAAAAATGTTTAAAATTAATTAGACCCGAGCTCATAATTTCTAATAGGATTACAAATTATTCTTACTTAGTGTTTTAAATAGTTTAAAATATGGTAAGTAGGACAAATAGGGCTACGGTTATAAAGGAACTCTACCGGTGATGTTCTCTTTAAGGCTGGGGATACTTAAATTGACGGTTTACGGAACACCTCCTACCTGAAAACTGACTCAGAGCTTGAGTTTCATTAATCTAAGCCCTATTAGCATGTAATGTCACTAGGTAATAAATGATTTAATTCACCTAGACATTAAGGTTAAAGACCTAGTTATAAGAGTTATATAGTCATAGACTTAGATGGATTCATTTAGCCGGAATCCACCTAAGTTAAAATTTACCCTAAAACTTTAGGATACTTTAGTGGGAGAAAATAAGATGTTCGCATCGAATTTTAGCTTTCACGTCCTCAAGAGCTCACACCGTGAGTTCCATGCTCGGTCTCGAGGCGTGAATAAGACATCCCCTTCAAATTGTTAATCGCTATGCAACACGCAAGTGCACGTGATCGAAGTAATAAACTGGAGTAGTCCAGAGTATTGAATCCACAGGGAACGGGTTCCACAAAGTCATTTCGGAAAAACAAGATTTGCTATGAAGATGCAAGTATGGTAACAAAGTTTTTCAAAGTGTTTTGAGTGATAAAAGAGTGCAACTAAAAAATGAGATAAAATAAGGGAATTCAAGTTTCTTTTGCCCCTTCGAAGAAAATGTTGTTGAAAATGCGGTAGCAATTGTGTTAGCAATTCCAAATCTATGTAAACCGGGTTCGATTCCTATTCGGTTTTTCTTCCAAAAACCTTTAGGAAACTAAGCAATTAAACATACATGTTTGTGGCTAATTGAGCTTAGATGGTTCCTGCACACAACCCTCTTGATTTTGAAGTCTCGCCCTATGTCTAGGGTCGAAGTTTCAGATCTTATGTCTAAGTCGTTTCCTCCGTTGTTTTTATGAGATTTGTTGTCCCTTGACCCTTTTAGTATCAAGTTAGAGCTTGAGGGAAAAATCCTAGTGATATGCTAGAGTTGCCCAAATAATATTCAATAGAAACAAACTTAGAGTTGGTTGCCGACACAACTACCATGCTAATTTGAGCTTGGCACCTCTCTTCTAGGGCATTCATAACTTGAACCCCTGAAGAGGATTTAGCTCATGGTTAAAATGAAGAAAAATATTATCTTGCTTGTTGGAAATGTAAAAGTTATATTTCAATAAAAGGTAAAACACGACAATGGGAGGAATAATAAAGAAACTGAAATTTGGAAAATAAATGGAGGCCTCAACCCTTACTTTTTATTAAACACAGAACTCAATCCAAATCAGTATGGGTTTAATTAAACTCGAATACAGAACGTTCTAGAATGTAACACACAATCCTTTCATTGATCGACTTCAAAATCCCTAGAAATCTTACCTCCAATACTTTCGTAAGGAGGGATCAACCAAGGATTCGTTACAAACTAAAGAATTAAGAAAACTTGCTAGAAATAAAATACTGGAAAAGAAACTTACTATTATGAATAAACAAAAACTAAAAAACTTGAATGGAAAATGAAAATGGAGAAAAAATTAACTAGTAGCATCCCAAAAGTCGTCCTCCTTTTTCTCTAAGGTTTCTTGTGTATTTATAGGTGATTTCTTTTAAGGTTTCCTTGTTTGGACTCCATGAATGGTGGGAAATCAATCAATCATGAATCTGGATTTTCAACGGTTCCAAAAATTACAAAATCTTGTGATTCCCACAGTCTTCCATTTTCTGCAGATTCTTACAATGCAGCTCGCATTCTGTCTGGTCTTATATGGGCATTTTGCAAGTACAAATGCGGCCCACAATTTTCTTAACATTTTTTTGTCTCATTTTCTTTTACAAAAACACACTAAATTAGTTTATTTTTCACCATTTTCCAACCATTTCTTATTTTTCACTAATTTTAGCAAGCTTGAACAATTTTACTCATGAATGATATTTTTAGCTTGCCACAAAATAAATATTTGCAATAAAATAGACAAAAATAATCAAGTTTAGGTATAAATAATCCTCATAAATGTAAATTATCAATGGTGTTTACATGGTTCAATACCAAGGTGAATAAGGAAAGTATTCATAGTAAATGGGAGAAGGATGTGTGGTAACGTATCCTGTGATTTCCTCCATTAGGTTGCACCGTGAGATTCTTATAGTCTGCTTACGTGTTGCACTAGAAGCAATCACCCCTTCGGAGGGCCTTGATATAGGAGTCAGAACACCCCGAACTCCAGAAATGGATAGGATTTCTTACGTAATTTGCCAACAGTTGTCTTTCCTAACTGTAGCCTGTTGGCTCGGACCTATTGAATCTGAAAATGAAAAAATCACATTTATTGGATGAGTTAAGTTAGTTAATGATTCCTTGACCGAAAAACGGTAGCTAAATTCCATTGGAATATGAGATATTCTAGTAGCGGTGATTAGCTAAGATAGTCTCAATTCAGGTGAGAAGTGACTGACCACCCTTCGGAGCTTTTATTCTAAACCTACGAAGTATCGTTGCAAAATTAACACAATAGTTTAAAATTAAAGCTTAGGGTTCATTGTTATTTTTCTAAATTGATTGGATTGTTTTTAATATGTTAAAACATAGATAACTAATTTGGACAAAAAAAAAAAATTCAGCATGTCGTCCTCAATTATTGTTTTACTCGCTAATGAAAATTTAACTGGAGATAACTACACTACGTGGAAGTCAACCTAAATACAATTCTCTTTATTGACGACCTATGATTTGTCTTAACTGAGGAACACCCTCAGACCCCTGCTCGTAATGCGTCCCAAGCAACTTGGGATACATGACCACTGGACTAAGGCCAATGACAAAACCAAGGTTTATATCTTAGCTAGTTTGTTTGACGTGTTGGCTAAGAAGCACGAGGGCATGATCTCAGCTCGTAAGATCATGAGTTCGTTGCAAGATATGTTTGAGCAACCATCTGACCAGATTCGGCGTGAAGCTCTCAAATACGTTTATAATGTGTGCATAAAGGAGGGGGCTTCAGTGAGAGAACACATTCTCAATCTGGTGGTCCACTTCAACGTGACTGAAATGAACGAGGCATCATAGACGAGTAAAGTTAGGTTTCGTTCATCTTGGAATCTCTTCTGAAGAGTTTCCTCCAATTTCGCAACAATGCGGTGATGAACAAGATTCAATACAACCTGACTACTCTCCTCAATGTACTACAGACATATCAGTCTCTTATGAAAAGTAAGGGGCATCTGAAAAAGAGGAAAATATGTTTGCCCATTCAAGGAAATTCCATAAGGGTTCATCCTTTGGAACCAAGTTTGTAGGTTCAATTTCTAGGTTTAAAAAGATCAGGAAGAAGAAGAAATGAGGGAAAGGGAAGGCTCTTGTTGTTGTTGCTGTAGAGATGCCTTGAAACTGTTATCTGACGATTCGAATGACCAAGTACGGGGGTCTCGCCAAGCTGGTGATCTTGGTTTACATCATGATAAGGCGATTATATATTGTGATAGTTTGAGTGCAATATGTCTGGCAAAGGATCAAGTCCATCATGAGAGGACTAAGCACATAGATATGAGGTATCCTTTCCTAAGAAGCGAGAAAAGGGTGAAGGTGATGAAAGTTGGCACTTCTGATAATCCTGCTGATATGTTCACCAAGCCTGTTCAGTATGACAAGTTCAAACATTGCTTGGACTTGCTAAATGTCTTAACCTGTTAGTGATCCCTGTTGGGAACACACTGAGGCAAGAGAGAAAGTCGGGTACATCTGGTACATCTGGTAACTTTTGAGTTGCATCTGGTACATCTGTTATCTGTGAGAGAATTCAAGTCAAGATGGAGATATGTAGAGATGCCTTGAATCTGTTATCTGGCGGTTCGAATGACCAAGTACAGGGCTTATTGGGTTGACTCTGTATTAGGGTTTATGAGGGGTACCATATATAAACCCCCTAAACTCCTATCTGAAATTAATCTATTTTTCTGTGTAATTTTGTTCTCTCGTTTCTTCCTCAGTTAATAAAATTACTCTCTCCCTCTGCCCGTGGATGTAGCTAACACAACGTTAGTGAACCACATAAATTTTGTGTGTTGGTTTTTCCCGTGACTCTTTGTTATTTACTACTTTCGTTTTTAACAGTTACACAAGGCAAGGGAAAGAAGGTAGCAATAAAGAAAAGTGTTTCCACTGCAACGTAGACGAACATTGGAAACACAATTGCTCGAAATACCTCGTCGAAAAAAAGAAGGAGAAATAAAGTAAATGTAATTTACTTGTCATAGAAACTTGTTTAGTAGAGAATGATGGTTCTGCCTGGATACTTGATTCATGGGTCACTAATCATGTTTGTTCTTCTTTTAAGGAAACTAGTTTCTTCACACAGTTGGAAAAGGGTTAGATGACTCTCAAGGTTAGAATGGTAGACGTCGCCTCAGCTCGTGCAGTGGGAGATGTCATATTAGTTTTTAGAGATTGATTTTTAACTTTGAAAAATCTATACATAGTTCCTAGAATCAAGAGAAACTTAATATCTATTTCTTCTTTGCTTGAATGTGATTATTATGTACAATTTTATTTTATTGAAGCATTCATTTTGAGAAAAGATGTCTTTATTTGTTTTGCAAAGTTGGAAAACATTCTATATGTGTTAAGACTAACTGAAACTAAAGCAATTTTAAATCATGAGATGTTTAAAACTACTAATGCTCAAGGAAAAAAGCAAAGAATTTCTCCAAGTAATAATACCCTTCTTTAGCAGTTAAGACTTGATTACATTAATCTCAACGATTGAGAGACTAGTAAAGAATGGACTTCCAAATCAGTTAGAAGATGATTATTTACCTCCATGTGAATTCTGTCTAAAGGAAAAAATGACCAAAAGATCATTTAATGAAAAGGTCTTCGTGCCAAAGAGTTCTTAGAGCTTGTACATTCAGATTTTTGTGGTCCAATGAATGTAAGGGCTAGGGGAGGGTATAAATATTTTATCTCATTTATAGATGATTATTCGAGGTATGGTTACTTATATACTTAATGCATCATAAATCTGAAGCTCTTGAAAAGTTGAAAAAGTTTAAGACTGAGGTTGAAAATGTGTTAGGTAAAATGCATAAAACACTTCGATCTAATCGAGGTGTAGAGTACATGGACTCAAGTTTACAGGACTATTTGATAGAACATGGAATCTAGTCTTAACTCTCAGCACACGTGCTAGTGACAAATCCAAAGAAGCTAAAACCTCGTTCAAGATTATGTCTATTTGTTGGCTATCCCAAAGAGACGAGGGGTGATCATTTCTTTGACTCTCAAGAAAACAAAGTATTTGTATCGACAAATGCTACTTTCTTGGAGGAAGACCACATGAGGAACCATATGGGATGTATGTCCTCATCTCGTGTAGTTTGTAATATTCCAAGTTGTAAATAAATAAGAGTTATTTATTTGAACTCTGTGTGATAAATAAGAGTTATTTATTTAAACTTTGTGTCTCACATATTTCATAAACTTAATCCAATAAACTAAGCTCCAGGGTCATTGCATTATGAGAGAACTAAGAACTTGAACGGTGTGTAGTGGACACACAGGGAGGATCACGTTCGAGTTAATGACCCGAACGGTCTACAGTATATGGTTAGGGTTGGAGACCTAATCCTAGATACACTGTGGATGCGGCCCGCTTTGTATTAGATACAAACGAGGTGATCTGACTCGTTCATGTGGTTGACATGCGAGTGGGGGCATCATGTGCAATGAGATTGTACAAGACCGGACCGTGGATTATTAGACTTACGAATGTAACACCGTTAACAGTATAGAGCTAATAATTTCGTAGATGACCATTAGTGACTCGACCTTAATCCTGAGCGTGTCACGGACTCCTGTCTTCGGGAGTCTGTCCTTTGACTAGAACGGGTGAGGGTGGCCACTGTTGCTCGCCTAATATGCCTATCTTCTTAGGGACAGGACCATGTGGGGAGCTGGGAACTTGACTACGCAAGAAGGAATTCACTCGTTCCCAACTTTAGGGAAACTAGAGGGGTTGTTCCCTTAAGTGTTGTCTCCAGGGCTTGAACAACGGGGCCCCACTCTCTCATTGGCCTGAGAGAATTGTTGTTTATGGTTGGACCATGCACGTAGTTGTTCATTAGAGGAGCAGTGGGACTTAAGGATCAAGAGGTAGACATAGGGGTAAAACGGTAATTTGACCCAACAGTGTCTATGAACAACCTGTGAAGGGTCGACCATTGGTTATATCGATGGACACAACTTGTCATACAGTGATGAGAGTGCAGCTACGGGCTTTAGTGGAGTGTTACCATAGCTAATGAATGTTGAATAACCGGGTCAAAGAGTTTGACAGGTTAGTCTCGGATCATGGGAGCTCGTCACGTGTAGGTCCATTAGGTCCCTCGGTTGGCTCAAATTGGACAAATTGAGGGTTTACAGTTTGGTGTGAATTTGAAGTGTTCAAATTCATTATTTGGGTATTTATGTCATTTATATGAGATCTAGATGACATAATATATAGTTTAATGTGAATGAGATTCATAATAAACTATAGTATAACCTAATTGATTAATTAGTGCTATTTGGAGAAATTGAATTGAATGTGATTCAATTTAAAATTCCACATTTATGCAAATGAGATTTGTATAATAAGGTATGAGATACCTTATATTATATAATATGCAAATATGATTTGTATATTATATAGTTGTGGTAAAATGGTGATTTGGTGGAGATGTTAACTCCACATCTCACCATTATTTAAAGGCTTTGCAAGAAGCCTTTGGTGTGCTTCTTGCCCTTTTTTTTAGATTTCCATCCAAAGAGAGCAAGGGTTTTTCTCTCTAGAACTCTCTCAATTATCCAAAATTCTCTCCTCACCCAAAACCAAAGGGAGTCCCACACACTCTCCCTCAACCTCCCGAGAACAACCGAGAAGACGTTTTGGAAGTGTCTTGCTGTTCGGATCGAGGTTCGTATTCGAGGAGAACGTTGGATCGAGAGAGATCGTGACCGGAGGAGGAAAGCGTTGAAGAAGAGTTCTTCAAC
Source organism: Trichosanthes cucumerina (assembly GCA_036507285.1). Lineage (NCBI taxonomy): Eukaryota > Viridiplantae > Streptophyta > Magnoliopsida > Cucurbitales > Cucurbitaceae > Trichosanthes > Trichosanthes cucumerina. The sequence continues at coordinate 75,177,527 of CM071835.1, read as the reverse complement.
AAGTAAGTAGCATTATCCTTACTGTTTTCTTCTCTTTATTGCATGTTTAGCCTAGAATTAAAGTTGTTTAGTTCAATTTTAAGAAAGAATTACACAACAGATCAACGACGTTTCACAACGTCTTCCGCTGCGGGAATTCCAAATCCCTTCAAAACCATATGGCAAACTAGTATTAAATGAAGCTACTAAAAAGTCAACAAGAGTTGTTGACCAAGTTGAGCCTTCTTCAAGAGTTGATGAAGGAGCCAACACTTCTAGTTAGTCTTGTCCTTCTCAATCATTGAGAATGCCTTGAGCAGTGGAAAAGTTGTCTCACAACCTGACCGCTACTTGGATTTAACTAAAACTCAAGTTGTCATACCTGATGATGGTGTACAGGATCCATTGTCTTATAAACTGGAAATGAGTGACGTAGACAAGGACCAATGGGTTAAAGTCATGGACCTAGAAATGGAGTCTACGTACTTTAATTCAGTATGGGAACTTGTAGACCAATCTGAAGGGGTAAAACCCATAAGGTGTAAATGGTTCTATAAGAGAGAGAGACTTAGTTGGAAAGGTACAGATCTTTAAAGCTAGGCTCGTAGCAAAGGATTATACCCAAAGGGAAGGAATGGATTGTGAAGAAACTTTTTCCCCAGTTGCTATGTTAAAGTCTTTAGCATTCTCTTGTCCATTGTCACGTTTTATGATTATGAATTTTGGAAAATGAATGTCCAGACTGCTTTTTTAAATGGAAATCTTGAAGGGAGCATTTATATGTCTCAACCCGAAGGGTTCATAGTCCAAGGTCAGGAGCAAAATGTTTCCAAGCTTAATCGATCCATTTATGGGTTGAAGCAAGCTTCCAGATCTTGGAATATAAGATTTGATACTGCGTCAAGTCTTTTTGTTTTGACCAAAATGTTGATGTACCTTGTGTATACAAGAAAGCCATCAACAGTAAAATAACTTTCTTGGTATTGTATGTGGATGATATCCTACTCATTGGAAATGATGTAGGATACCTATCTAACATAAAGAAATGATTGGCAACCCAATTCCAAATGAATGATTTGGGAAAGGCATAGTACGTTCTTAGGATCTAAATCATTAGAAATCGCAAGAACAGAATGTCATCTCTATCTCAGGTGTCTTATATCGACAAAATGTTGGTACAATATTCGATGCAGAACTCTAAGAAAGGTTTATTATCTTTCAGGCACAGAGTTCATTTGTCTAAGGAACAGTGTCCTAAGACACCTAAAGAAGTTAAGGATATGAGACGTATTCCCTATGTCTCTGTAGTGGTAGTCTAATGTATGTTATGTTATGCACGAGGCCTGACATTTGTTATGTTGTGGGAATAGTCAGTAGGTACCAGTCTAATCTAAGGTTAGACCATTGGATCACAGTTGAAAATATCCTCAAGTATCTTAGGAGAACGAGAGATTATATGCTAGTATATGGGGTTAAGGATTTGGTCCTTACAGAATACATTGACTCTGGTTTTCAGACTGATAAGGATTTTAGGAAATCTACATCAAGATCAGTTTTCACCCTTAATGGGAGAGTTATAATATGGTGAAGCATCAAGCAAGGATGCATAGCAGACTCCACGACGGAGATTGAGTATGTAGTTGCTTGTGAAGCAGCTAAAGAAGTTGTTTGGCTCAGGAAGTTATTAACTAATTTGGAAGTTGTTCCAAATATGGAATTTCCTATCACCTTATACTGTGACAACAATGGTGAATTCAAAAGAACCTTGAAGCCACAAACGAGGAAAGCACATCGAGAGGAAATATCATCTCATTCGGGAGATAGTGCAACAAGAAGACGTGAATGTCACAAAGATCGCTTCGGAGCACAACATTACTGATCCGTTTATGAAGACTTTCACGGGTAAAGTGTTTGAGGCTTATCTAGAGAGTCTAAGTCTACGAGACTTGTACATAGTGTAATCTAGGGCAAGTGGGAGATATGTAATAGGTATAAGGATGCTCTACTTTATTGTATTTATGTAACCCACAGTTTTTATTGAATGTACCCCACTAGACTAAGAGTTTTAGTTCAAGTGGGAGTTTGTTTGGTTTTACGCCCTCAAACTCGTAGTTTTTGTAAATTTGTAATTTGTTCCAATTTTATCAATAAAGTGTTATTAAATTTATTCAATAAGTGTTGTTGAATTTTATATTAGTTTTTCTTTTTAAAATAACCCTAAATCGAATAAACTAACATCCTAGATTGTGTTTTTTGTCTTGAATTGTATGTGGAGACATACGAGAATCAAGGTTCAAGAAACAACCTAAAGGGGATTTATAGTATAGGGATGAGGTTGGGTACCTTATCCTGGTGACACTATGGATACGACTTACTTTGTATTTGATACAAATGCAATGATTCAACGTGTTTGTGTAGGTGATATGTGAGTGGGGGATGCCCTATGTAATGAGTTCACATAAGACCAGATTGCAAAATAGTAACCAGTAAATGTAACTTTGTTGACTATTTGGGCTTCTATTGCAATAGGAACCTAGGCAACTTAATCTTAATCTTGAGTGTATTATCAACTCCTGTTCACGAGGGATCGTCTTTTGATTTGTATGGGTGAGAGTGGTCAGATGGTCGGTTCAATAAGCCTACCATGATGAGACTGAGTGGGAAGTTTGAAACATAATCACACAAGATGGAATTCACTCCTTTTCGAGAGGTGTTTTGTTTATTGATTGGACCATAAACAAGTTGTTTATTAGAGGAGCACTAGTACTTAAGGTCACAGATGTAGCCTAAGGGTAAAGTTGTAATTTGACCCAACTGGCGTTACGAACACTCGTGAATGATTAACTTGCTATTATTGGTTTCTTATCCATGGATACAGAAAAATATATGCAATGAGAAGAGTGCAACTGTGAGTCTTTAATGGAGTGTACTTGCAGTTAACGACTGTTGATTAATGTGGTTAATGATATTAACCAATTAATCTTGTATTGTTGGAGCTTCTGATCTATAGATCCATTAAGTCCCCTTCCTAGCTCATAAAGGGTGCTAAGGTTATTTGATCTCGATTGCAATTTGAAATATTCAAATTCACTTAGGGAATCATTATAATGTATCTTACATTATAATATAAAGTTTTCATGTTGATTAAAACTTTATATATAAATTTAATTTTGAATATGATTCAAGATTAATTATGAGAGAATTGAATACTTGAAAGAGTTCAAATGTTAGTTTAATGTGAATTAGATTCATATTAAAACTATAGACTAAATTTAATATACACATTTGATGTACATTAAAAACCATAGGTTATGGGAGAATTATAATTGGATATGATTCATTATAAGGTTTAAATTAAATATATGATGTTTAATTTATAAATTAATTATTTTGTGAATTAATTAATTATTTAATTTAGTTAAATTTAATTAAATTTGATTTAATTAATTTGTTTGAATTAAAACTATTGGTTAAGTGAGAGATATTCATTTAAATATGACTTAAATGAATTTAGTTAATTTAATTAATTATTTATTGATTAATTATATTAAATTAATTTATTATTATTTTGGAAAACGTGGATACACCACGTTTTTCCCTAACGATCTCTCACCCTCTGTGTTTTACGATAAAAATGAAACAGAAGGGATGAGGGCAGTTGATCACTTTGGTTGATGCTTCACTTGAACTTCCTCTCCCTGAAGAAAAATCCTTCTCACATTTTATTTCTAAAGAAAAAGAATTCATTCCCAATTGAGATTGGTTCCCACAAGCCAAATCTCAGAGAACTCAGAGATATAGGTGTTGGGATATGTGCCCTAAACTTGTGTAATTTTAATCAAATAAATAAAGAGTTATTTGATTTGATGAAATTATATTCTCGCTTTATAAATCTAATAAACTAAGCTCCGAGGTTATCATAGATCTTGAACATCAGTGTAGTAGACACTAATTGGATTATGTTCTAGAATATAACCTAAATGGTCTATGGTATACGTATAAGGTTGGAAACCTTATTCTAGTAACACCATGAATGTGACCCACTTTGTAGTTAGTACAAATAAGGTAATCCAACACATTCATGTGGATGGCATGCGAGTGGGGGCATCCTGTATGATGAGTTCATACAAGACAGGACTGCAAATTATTAGTTTAACCTGTATAACACCGTTAACAGGATAAGACTAATAATTTATAGATGATCATTAGTGATTTGACCTGAATCCTGAGCAAGTTAAGAACTCCTACTTATAGGAGTTTGTCCTTAGAATAATATGGGTGAGAGCGGCCTGTAGCCGACTCAATATGCCTACCTTCTCAGGGACAGAACCTCATAGGTAGCTGGGGACTTAACTCTGCAAGATGAAATTTACTCATTCCTAGACAAAGGAATTAGATAGGTTGTTCCCTTAAGAACTGAGTCCAGGTCTTGAACAATGGGGCCCCACCCACTAAACTAGCTTAAGAGGGTTTGAGTTTATGGTAGGACCATAGACTTATTGTTCATTAGAGGATCAATAGTGCTTAAGGAGCAAGAGGTAATCACATGGGTAAAACGGTAATTTGACCCAACTGTGATTATGAACAACCTGTGAAGGGTCGACTCATGGATAATTATTATATCGATGGACACCATATAATCTACAGTGAGGAGAGTGCAACTGCAAGTCTATAGTGGAGTGACTTGTTGTTGGGATTTTTGTCCTAATCTCGTGTTTGCAAATTACTATTTGAAATTAATGAGAGTTATTTATTTCATTACTTTGTGTCTCGCAATATTTACAAATTTTTCCAATAAACTAAGCTCCAGGGTCATTGAATTTATGAGAGAACTAGAACTTGAACGGTGTGTAGTGGACACACAGGGAGGATCACATTCGAGTTAATGACCCGAACGGTCTACAGTATATGGATAGGGTTGGAAACCTAATCCTGGATACGCTGTGGATGCAACCCGCTTTGTATTAGGTACAAACGAGGTGACCTGACTCGTTCATGTGGTTGACATGCGAGTGGGGGCATTCTGTGCAATGAGATTGTACAAGACCGGACCGTGAATTATTAGACCTACTGATGTAACACCGCTGACAAGCGGAAGACTAATAACTTCGTGATGACCATTAGTGACTCGACACAATCCCGAGCGTGTTACGGACTCCATCTCGAAGGGTCTGCGTCCCTTTGACTAGTACGGGTGAGGGTGGTCACAGTTACTCGCCCAATATGCCTATCTTCTCAGGGGCGTGACCAAGTAGGGAGCTGGGAACTACGCGAGATGGAATTCACTCGTTCCCGCCTTTAGGAAAACTAGAGGGGTTGTTCCCTTAAGTGTTGTCTCCAGGGCTTAGACAACGGGCGCCCACCTTCTCACTGGTCCGAGAAGGGTGTTGTGTATGGTTAGACCAACACGATATATTGTTCATTAGAGGAGCAGTGGGGACTTAAGGAACAAGAGGTAGACACAAGGGTAAAACGATAATTTGACCCAGCCGTGTCTACGAACAACCTGTGAAGGGTCGACTCATGGGCAATGGTTATATCAGTGGACACGTAATATTCTACACTGACGGGAGTGCAACTACGGGCTTTAGTGGAGTGTTACCGTAGCTAATGAAGGTTGATTAACCGGATCAAAGAGTTTGATAGGTTAATCTCGGATCATTGGAGCTCGTCACTGTAGGTCCATTAGGTCCCTCGGTTAGCTCAATCTGTGTTAAAAGAAGGGTTAAAGTTTTGGTATGAAATTGAGGTGTTCAATTTCACTTAAAGGGCATTTATGTCATTTATATGAGATATGAATGATATAATATATAGTTTAATGTGAATGAGATTCATAATAAACTATAGGTTAGCCTAATTGTTGAATTATGGCTAATTGGAGAAATTAATTGAGAGAAATTAAATTGGATTTGATTCAATTTAATTAATCCACAATTATTACAAATGTGATTTGCAATATGAGATATGAGATATCTTATATTATATGGTTATGCAAAATTGATTTGCATAACCTATGGTTGTGGTAAAATGGTAATAATGTGGAGATTTTAACTCCATGATTATTCCACTATTTAAACCCTTCTTGCAAGAAGGATTGTATCATTCAATCTCTCATGTTTTGGATTCTCACCCAAAAAGAAGAGAACTCTTTCAACATTTTCTCTCAACTCTCCTCCCTCTCCAAAACTAGAGTCCCACCACTTTCCTTCTTCCAAAGGAAGAACAATCGAGAAGGTCGTTGGTGGTGTTCGGGTTTCGTTCGAGAGAAACGTTCGTTGAGATCGAGTAGCACGAAGTGTTCGTGACCAAGGAAGGAATCTTGAAGATTTGTCTACAACAAGTAAGTTGTGTTCTTCTTGCTGTAATTTCTTCCGTCACATGTATGTTTAACTTAGATCTAAGCGTTAGATCGTTTAAACAAACTTCTAGTAGCGTAACAATACCTTGACGATTCGATCGTCTTCTGCTGCGCGGAGAATTTTTCATTCCCTTCACTTGTAGTTTATGAATATTGATTAACCGGATCAAAGAGTTTGATCTGTTGATCTTCATTGGAGCTCATGAACTGTAGGTCCATTAGGTCTCTCTGTTGGCTCAACATGGTTATATTAAGGGTATAAAGTTAGGAATGAAATTGAAGTGTTCAATTTCATATAGGAGGTGATATATCAATTATATGTGATATAATTGATATAATATATAATTTTAATCTGAATTAGATTCACAAATTAACTATATACTTATGAGAGAATGAATGAGGGATAGGATGATAATTTCTATCCTATTTTCCTATAAATAGTTGCATGGGATGCAACTTTGAGCTAAGCCATTTTTAGAATAACCCTAAAGTTCACTTGAGATTGTTGTTGGAAAAGTTCCTAGACAACTCTCTCAAACTCTCTACACCTCATCCTAAAGGAACCCATCTTCCTCCCAAACCTAGAGAACAACGGAGAAGATCTAGTTGTAGATCTTTGTACGTGTCGGGTTCGGATCGTTGAGATCATGAGATCGTGAGCAACACCTTGGAGAAGGAATACAAGAAGAAAATCGTTCTTTAAAGGTAAAATTATGTTGTCCTAAACTCTTTCTGCATGCTTAATCTTAGATTTTATGATCTTGATATGAATTTGTGTAATAAGATTAAGAACACGCGATTCGCAATCGTTTCCACTGCGGGATTCGATCCCTTCAATTGGTGTCAGAGCGCCAATTGTGTTCTTGATCTTGTTCTATATTTATCCAGAACAGAGGTGGGATTTACTGATTTCATGAGATGAATGTTTGATTTTCAAGTTAGATGTTTTCGCTTTTTACACCATAGATTTACATATTTTCTTTCGTTGAATTGTTCAATATAAGGGCCTTGTTTTGGGCATATATTTATGTAAATCGAGTCTGTAAGTCCGTGTCGATCAAAGCAAAGAAGTTGTTGAGAAGATTGGAGCAAAAATGAGCTGAAAAATAGAACATCATATTCTGTCCAGTACAGCCTTGTGTATGGAAGTGGGGATTTGATCCTTACGGGATACACAGACTCTGACTTTCAGACTGATAAGGATTCTAGGAAATCCACTTTGGGGTTAGCGTTCATTCTGAACAGAGGAGCTATAGTGTGGCGAAGCATCAAGCAGGGATGCATCGCTGATTCCACGATGGAAGTCGAATATGTTGCGGCTTGTGAAGCTACAAAGGAAGTTATTTGGCTAAGGAAGTTCATGCTTGATTTGGAAGTTGTTCCAAATATGAACTTGCCAATAATCCTGTTTTGTGACAACAGTGGTGCAGTAGCCAACTCGAGAGAACCTCGGAGTCATAAGAGGGGCAAGCATATAGAGCAAAAGTATTACTTGATACGAGAGATTGTGCACTGTGGAGACGTTGTTGGGATTTATGCCCTAAACTTGTGTAATTTTAATCAAATAAATAAAGAGTTATTTGTTTTGATAAAATTATATTCTTGCTTTATAAATCCAATAAACTAAGCTCCAAAGTTATAATATATCTTGAACATCAGTGTAGTGGACACTATTTGGATTGTGTTCAAGAATATAACCTAAATGGTCTATGGTATAAGAATAAGCTTGGAAACCTCATTCTAGTAACACCATGGATGCGACCCACTTTGTAATTAGTACAAATGAGGTAATCCAACTCATTCATGTGGTTGACATGCGAGTGAGGCATCCTGTATGAAGAGTTCATACAAGACCGGACTGCAAATTATTAGTCTAACCAGTGTAACACCGTTAACAGGATAAGACTGATAATTTATAGATGGTCATTAGTGACTCGACCTGAATCCTGAGTAAGTTAAAAACTCCTGCTTATAGGGGTTTGTCCTTAGACTAGTATGGGTGAGAGTGGCCTGTAGCCGACTCAATAAGCCTACCTTCTCAGGGACAGAACCTCGTAGGTAGCTGGGGACTTAACTATACAAGATGGAATTTACTCATTCCTACACTGAGGAATTAGATAGGTTGTTCCCTTAAGAACTGACTCTAGGTCTTGAACAACGGGGCCTCGCCCACTATGAGGGTATGAGTCTATGGTAAGACCTTAGACTTGTTGTTCATTAGAAGATCAGTGCTGCTTAATGAACAAAGAGGTAATCATAGGGGTAAAACGATAATTTGACCCAGTTGTGATTACAAACAACCCGTGAAGGGTCGACTCATGGGTAATGATTATATCAGTGGACACAATATAATCTACAGTGAGGAGAGTGCAGCTACAAGTCTATAGTGGAGTGACTTGTAGTTAATGAATATTGATTAACTGGATTAAAGAGTTTGATCAGTTAACCTCACATCATTGGAGCTCGCTCATGAACTGTAGGTCCATTAGGTCCCTCCGTTGGCTCAACATGGTTATATTGAGGGTATAAAGTTAGGAATGAAATTGAAGTGTTCAATTTCATATATGAGATGTCATATCAGTTATATATGATATAATTGATATAATATAAAGTTTTAATGTGAATTAGATTCACATATTAACTATATACTAAAGAGAGAATGAAAGAGGGATAGGATGGTAATTTCTACCTTATTTCCCTATATATATATAGTTGCATGAGATGCAACTTTGACCTAAGCCTTGGAAAAATCCTAGTGTGTCATTTTGTTGTGTCGTTGGAAAGGTTCCAAAACACAAGAACCCACCTTCCTCCCTCACCTAGAGAACAACGGAGAAGATCCGGTGGTAGTGTCCGTGATCGCTTGGGTTCGTATTGCTGAGATCGTGATCGTGGGAGAAGGAGCACTCGAAGAAAAGTTCTTCAAAGGTATTATTCTTGTTGTTCATCTTGTTATTGTATGCTTAATCTAGTTAGATTTGTTCTTGAATGTAATCCATGTAATGAAATTAAGAACGCGCGATTCATAATAGTTTCCGCTGCGGGATTCGATTCCCTTCAGACGTGACAGCCACGCAGATAGCGTTGGAGCACAACGTTGCTGATCCATTTACAAAGACCCTTACGGCTAAGGTGTTTGAGGGTCACCTAGAGAGTCCAGACCTTCGAGTGCTTCCTGACTAGGGCAAGTGGGAGTATTGTAAAGGAGCATTCAATGCCCTATTTTATTGTATTACTGTACATGTGAGAAATGTATTTTGTACTCCACTAGCTTAGTCCAAGTGGGAGTTTGTTGGGATGTATGTCCTAATCTCGTGTAGTTTGTAATATTTCATGTTGTAAATAAATAAGAGTTATTTATTCGAACTTTGTGTCTCGCATATTTTATAAACTTAATCCAATAAACTAAGCTCCAGGGTCATTGAATTATGAGAGAACTAGAACTTGAACGGTGTGTAGTGGATGAAGGGATTTGGAATTCCCGCAGCAGAAGACGTTGTGAAACTAGAACTTCGTTGTTCCCGCAGCAGAAGACGTAGTGGATGAACTAGAACTTGAACGTCGTTGTTCCCGCAGCAGAAGCTCCAATGATCTGAGAATAACCTGTCAAACTCTTTGACTCGGTTATTCAACATTCATTAGCTACGGTAACACTCCACTAAAGTCCGTAGTTGCACTCTCATCAATGTAGGACAAGTTGTGTCCATCGATATAACCAATACTCGTGAGTCGACCCTTCACAGGTTGTTCGTAGTCACAGCTGGGTAAAATTACCATTTTACCTCTGTGTCTACCTCTTACTCCTTAAGTCTCATGCTCTTCTAATGAAAAACTATGTTGCATGGTCCTACCATAAATAACAACCCTCTCGGGCTAGTGAGAGGGTGGGGCCCCGTTGTCCAAGCCCTGGAGACAGCACTTAGGGGTTGTTTGGCCCATGGGTTTGGAATCCAATTCCAAACCCACGTTTGGAGCATGGGCTTGGGATTCCAGCCCATTTTTATTCCAAACCCATGGGTTTAGTGGGATGGGATCGATAGGATATGGCCATTCTCCTCACTTTTCTCAAAACACCCCTGTCTCTGATCTATTAACTTTTCTTCGAAATCCTATCTTCCCATTTTTTCATCTCCTTCAGATCTAAGGTTTGTCATCTCGATTTTTCTTCTCTTTCAGAACATGGTTGAAAGTCTCTCATCTCCTCACTCGAATCGGGGTTTCCTGTCTAGTCCTCTTCTCGAATCGTCTTCTCTCTCAAATCTGGGTTTCCGTCGCCACTCCAACCAACAAAAACCATGTTGCCTCGTATCTTGAGTTTCTCTCGAATCATCTTCTCCCTCAGTCCCGATTTTGATAGAGATCAGATCTCTTTGAGCAGCGAAAACGTGTTTGAGATTGTTAAAGTGCTTGATTGTTTTAATTGAAACAAAAAACCAGTACATTGATAAATAATACAGAACAAGCATATAATTAACTCTAATCTAATTAGGCATGGATTAATTGCATACAAACATACTTAGTTTAACAATTAAACTAAAAAGGGAGAAAGAATAAATTATTACCTTTGTAGTTTAGCAAAACAGCAACTCCTTGCTCCAATATTCAGCAACTCAAGAACTTCAAAAGTTCTCTGTTTTTCACCAACAGAACACCATCAATTTGGAAAACCTCCTATCCTCTGAGATTCAACTTAGAACAAAATCCTTTGGGGGCAGGATTCCAACTTTTGGATAATTTTGGGAATGAGATTGAGAGAGAGAGAATTTTTCTGTCAAAAAAGAAAATGATTGATCAAATCCTTATCTTCACTTCTCTCCAGGAGAAGTTAAACCCACTAGAGGGCATCTCCCACTTCCTATCGAATAGGGAGTTGGGAGAGAGAGGGGGAACATGTCCTCCTGACACGTTCCTTATGAAATTAATTAATCATATTAATTAAATAATCAAAATAAATTAAATATCTTATATTTAATTTATATTAAACACATTTAATGAATTATCCCTCTATCCTATAGTTTTAATGTACATCCAATGTACATTAAATTTAACCTATAGTTTTTAAATATGAATCACATTGACATTTAAATTTAATATTTGGACTCTTTCAAATATTTAATTCTCTCACATAATTTAATATGAATCATATTCACATTAAATTTATAATATATAGTTCCAAAACTATATATTATATCGTATCAATATACATTAAGTTTATTCCCTAATGAATTTGAACATTTCAAATTCAAATAATCTAAGAACCCTTTACGAGCTAGAAGGTGGACCTAATGGACCTCTGGATCGAAGCTCCAACGATACAAGATTGCTCGCTTAATCTCATTAACCTCCCAATCAAGATTCGTTAATCGCGAGAACACTCCACTAAAGTCCCACACCGCACTCTTCTCACTGCAGATATATTTACTGTGTCCATGGATATTGACCAACAACAAAGTCAATCAATCCTTCACGAATGTTCGTAACACAGTGGGTCAAATTACCGTTTTACCCCCAGGTTACATGTTGTGCCTTAAGTTCCAAAGTGCTCTCTAATGAACAATTTGTTTGTGGTCCTACCAACAAACAGAGTCCCTCTCGAGCCAATTAGAGGGCGAGCCCTTTGTTCAAGTCCCGGAGGCACCACTTAAGGGAACATTCCTCTACTTACCCTAGTAGGTGGGAAGGAGTGAATTCCATCTTGCTAAGTTAAGTTCCCAGCCGCTCACTCGGTCTTGTCCCCAAGGAGGTAGGCATATTGAGTCGGCGAATCTGGCCACTCTCACCCATACTAGTCAAAGGACAATCCCTCGCGAACAGGAGTTCGTAACTGCTTTCGAGATTGAGATCAAGTTGCCTAGGTCATCCTAGTGAAATATAAACCTAACTAGTCAACGGAGTTACAGCTAGAGGTTACTATTTCGTGGTCCGATCTTATGTAATCTCATTACATAGGATATCTCCCACTCACATGTCATCTACACGAACACGTTAGGATCACAGTGTTTGTATCAAATACAAAGTGAGCCACATCCATAGTTTAACCAGGGTAAGGTACCCAAACCTTATCCCCTAACTATAGACCCTTTAGGTTGTATCTCGAACCGAGATCATTTTTATGTACATTACATTCTGTTAAAGATTCATTTAACAGCCTTGGATGTTTAGTTTATTGGATTTAGGGTTTAAATAAAGGCAAACTCGTAGATAACGAACAATAACACTTTATTACATTAATTAGAACATAATTACAAACTACGAGTTTTAGGGCACAAATCCCAACAAACTCCCACTTGAACTAAAACTCCAGTGGGGTACATCATAATCTAAAACAAAGAGAAATACAATAAACTAGGGCATCCATATACCTCATTACATATCTCCCACTTGCCCTAGATTAGCCTATGTACATATCTCGTAGACCTGCACTTTCCAGATGACCCTCGAACACTTTAGCCGTGAGAGTCTTTGTAAACGGATCAGCAATATTGTGCTCCGAAGTCATCTTCGTGACTATCACATTTCCTCGTTGCACTATTTCTCGTATTAGGTGATACTTCCTCTCGATGTGCTTACCTCGCTTATGGCTTCGAGGTTCCTTCGAATTGGCTACCGCACCACTGTGGTCACAGTATAAGGTGATGGGAGATTCCATGTTTGGAACAAATTCCAAATCAAGAAGGAATTTCCTTAGCGAAATGTTCCTCTTTAGTTGCTTCACAAGCAAATGACATACTCACCAATTCTCCATTGTGGAGTCGATGCATCCTTGCTTGATGTTTCGCCATACTATAGCTCCCCCGTTAAGGGTGAAAACTGATCCCGATGTGGATTTCCGAGAATCCTTATCGGTCTGAAAATCAAAATCAGTGTATCCAGTGAGATCAAATCCTTAGACCCATACACAAGCATATAGTCCTCGTTCTCCTTAAATACTTGAGGATATTTTTAATCGTTGTCCAATGGTCTAACCGATTGGATTGGTACCTCCTCGACTATTCCCACTTTGCATAACAAATGTCCGGCCTCGTGCACAAAGATATAGCATACATTAAGCTACCTACTGCAGAGGCATAGGAATATATCTCATATCCTCAACTTCTTGAGGTGTCTTGGGACACTGCTCCTTCCTAGACAGGATGAACTACGTGCTCTCAAGGGTAATAAACCCTCTTGGAATTCTCGTGATCGAATATCTAGACAACATTTTGTCAATATAAGACGCTTGAGACAGTGCTAGCGTTCTGTTCTTGCGATTCCTGAAGATCAGAATCCCAAGAACATATTGCGCCTCTCCCAAATCTTTCATTTGGAATTGGGTCGCTAGCCAATTCTTTATGTCAGTAAGGTATCCTACATCATTCCCAATGAGTAGGATATCATCCACATAAAGTACTAACAAAGCTACTTTGTCGTTGATGATCCACTTGTAAACACAAGGCTCATCAACGTTTTGGCCAAAGCCGTAAGACTTGATCGCAGTATCAAATCTTATATTCCAAGATCTTGACGCTTGTTTCAGCCCATATATGGACCGATTGAGCTTGCAAACTTTTTGCTCCTGACCTTGGGCTATGAACCCTTCGGGCTGAGACATATAGATGCTCTCGTCAAGATTACCATTCAAAAAGGCAGTCTTGACGAACATTTGCCAAATTTCATAATCATAAAATGCGGCTATGGACAAGAGTATCCTTATAGACTTCAGCATAGCAACAGGGGAAAAAGTTTCTTCATAGTCAACTCCTTCCCTTTGGGTAAAACCCTTTGCTACAAGCCTAGCCTTAAAGGTTTGTACCTTTCCGGGTGCATCTCTCTTTCTCTTATAGATCCATTTACACCCTATGGGTCTAACCCCTTTAGGTTGGTCTACAAGTTCCCATACTGAATTGAAGTCCATTGACTCCATTTCAAGGTCCATGGCTTTGATCCATTGGTCCTTGTCTCGTCATTCATTGTCTGTTTATAAGACAATGGATCTTCTACGCCGTCATCGGTATGACAACTTGAGTTTCAATTAAACCCAAGTAGCGGTCGTTTGGAAAACAACCTCTCCCATCTGCGTCGAGGCATTCCCAACGATTGAGAAGGACGAGACTGACTTGAGGTGTTGGCTCTTCCATCAACTCTTGATGATGGTCCAGCTTGTTCAACAACTCTTGTTGGTTCATGTGTAGCTTCATTTAGTACTAATTTACTACGCGGTTTGTGATTCCTCATGTGATCTTACTCCAAGAATGTGGCGTTTGTGGATACAATCACCTTGTTGTCTTGTGGGTCGTAGAAAAGACCACCTCTCGTTTCTTTGGGATAGCTAACAAATTGGCACAATCTTGAACGAGGTTCCAGTTTCTTTGGGTTTGTCACGAGCACGTGTGCCGGACAACCCCAAATCCTGAAGTGTTGTAAACTAGGTTTACGCCCCTTCCAAAGTTCAAAAGGTGTTTCTGAAATACTTTTTGATGGAACACTATTCAAGATTTGAACTGCAGTCTCTACTGCGTATCCCCAAAACGAGGCAGGCAATTGAGCATAGCTCATCATAGAACGAACCATGTCTAACAAGGTTCTATTTCTCCTTTCTGACACACCATTTTGTTGTGGTGTATTAGATGCAGAGAGTTGAGATGTAATTCCATGTTCTATCATATAGTCCTGGAATCTCAAATCCGTATACTCTCCTACTTGATTTGATCGAAGCGTTTTAATGGTTTTTCCTAATGCATTCTCTACTTCAGCCTTATACTCTTTGAACTTTTCAAGAGCTTCAGACTTGTGATGCATTAGGTATAGATAACCATACCTCGAATAATCATCTATGAAAGAGATGAAGTATTCGTACCCTCCTCAAGCTTTGACATTCACTGGACCACAAAGATCCGAATGCACAAGTTCTAGGGGCTCTACGGCTCTGTAACCTTTTCCAGTAAAAGGTCGCTTGGTCATTTTACCTTCCAAGAAAGACTCGCAAGGCGGTAAAGAATCATCTTCTAACTTGTTTAGAAGTCCATTCTTAGAGAGTCTCTCAATCCAGTTGAGATTAATATGACCAAGCCTAAGATGCCAAAGATAGGTATTATTATTAGGAGAAATTCTTTGCCTTTTGTTTTGAGTGTCAGCATTCTTAAACATCTCATGATTTAAAATTGCTTTGGTTTTGTTCGGTTTCAATACCTACAAGCCATTTTTCAATTTAGCAGAACAAATATTGATACCTTCTTTCAAAATGAACGCTTCATTAATTGAAAAAGAAATACAATATCTAAGTTCTATTAAACAAGAGATAGAAATTAAGTTCCTTTTAAGCTTAGGAACTATATACAGATTTTTCAATAAAAGAAATCTATCTCCGAAAAATAACTTGGCATCACCCATCATGCATTTAGCCGAGACGACGTCTCCGCTCCAGATTCTCGAAGGTCATCTCACCTCTTCGAGCTCCTTGAAGGAACTAGTTTCTGAAATGAAGAGCAAACGTGATTAGTGGCTCCTGAATCAAGTATCCAGGTAAAATCGTCATTTTCAACTAAACATGTTTCAAGAACAAGTAAATCTAATTTACCTTTCTTCTCTTTGAGCTCAACAAGGTATTTTGGGCAGTTTCGCTTCCAATGCCCATCCACGTTGCAGTGGAAACATTTTCCTTTATCTGCAACCTTGGTTTTTCCTTTGCCTTTGTTAGCAGCAGGTGCCTTCCCTTTCCCTCCTATTTTCTTCTTTTGGGTCTTTGCCAAGCCCGCACGATGAGCTACGAGGACTTAGTGCGGAGGATGAACCCTATTGGAACCTTACGGAATGGGCAAACAGATTTGCCTCTCCATCACCGTCCCCTTATTCTTCATAAGAGACTGGAAAGTCTGTAGTTCATTAAGGAGAGTAGTCAGATTATACTCTATCTTGTTCATCACCGCATTGCTGCGAAATTGCAGGAAACTCTTCGGAAGAGACTCCAGAATGAACGATACCTGACTTTGCTCGTCAATGACCGCTCCATTCATCTCAGCCACGTTGAAGTGGACCATCAGATCAAGAACGTGTTCTCTAACCGATGACCCCTCTTCCATACGGGAGTTATAAACGTATTTGAGGGATTCGTGCCGAATCTGTCCAGACGGTTGTCCAAACATTTCCTGCAACGAACTCATGATCTCACGAGCTGAGACCATGCCCTCGTGCTTTTTGGCCAGAACTTCAGAAACACTAGCCAAAATGTAGACCTTGGCCTTATCATTGGCCTTGATCCAGCGGTCACATGCCTCCTTAACAGATTGAGGAGCGTTACGAGCAGGGAGCTGAGGACATTCCTCAGACAGTACAAACCGTAGGTCATCAACAACCAGAATCGTATTCAGGTTGGATTTCCACGTAGTAAAATTCTCACCAGTTAAACGGTCGCTTTTAAGTAAGGCTATTATTGAGGACGACATACTGAAAATCCAAAATAGTTCTAATTAGTTATGCCTTTTAACCCATTGTAAAAACCAATTAAATTTAGCAAAATTATTAAAGAACCCTAGTGTTTAAACTAAACCCAATGTTTAAATTAAACCTTTAATTTTGCAACGATACTTCAAGGGTTTAGAACAAAAGCCTCCGTCGGGCGGTCAGTCATTCCTCCCTTGAATTGAGACTTTCTCAGCCAATTCTCACTACCAGAACATCTCATGTCCCAATGGTCCTTAGCTACCGTTTGTTTGGTCAAGGACTTGTTAACTAGCTTAACTCATCTCGTAAATGTGACCCTACCATTTTCAGATCCAATAGGCCCGAGCCAACAGGCTACTATTAAGAAAGACAACTGCTGGCAAACAACCTAAGAGACCCTATCCATTTCTGGAGTTTGCGGTGTTCCGATCCCTATAGTCAGGCCCTCCGTACGGTTTGGTTGTTCCAGGACAACCTAGCAGGTGGACTATAGAAATCTCACGGTGTGACCTAATGGAGGAGACCGTAGGATACGTTGACACGCGTCCTGCTCCCATTTACTATGGATACTTTTCTCATTCACCTTGGTATTGAACCATGCAAACACATACCGTAGGGGGACGCCCTATTGACGCCGCGTAGCCGAGCATGGAACTCACGGTGTGAACTCTTGAGGACGTGAGAGTAAACTCGATCACGAACATCTCGCTTTCTCCCACCGAAGTTCCTAAAATTAGGGTATAGTCTTAACTTAGCTGGATTCTGCTAAAAGAATCTATCTAAGTCTATGCCTATTATAACTATTATAACTAGGTCTTAAAACCTTATGTTTAGGTGAATAAACATTTTAATTACCTAGAGATAAAAATAGAACTAAGGTTAATTCAACTCAGTGTTCCAGTCGGTTCCTGTGTAGAGGTGTTACTTGCTAACCGTCGACACAAAGTACCCCAGGTCTTAGATGTAAACTTCACCGGTAGAGTTCCCTTATAACCAAAGTCCTAAAGTCCTACTATATTTTAAACTATTTAAAATACTATGTAAGACTAATTTCTATCCTATTAGAAATTAAAACTTAGGTCTAAATTAATTTTAAACGATTTAAAACTAATTTAAATTTTAACCCAAGTTCCTATGTTTGCATGCATTTCTTTATTATAGGTTATGATTTCTAAAACCCCTTTAGTTTATAACTTTTATAAATTTTAATAATTAACCTATTAAAGAAACTATATTATAAATCCAACAATCGATATTCAAATTCGAATTATAAAAGAAATTCAACTATTTGAATTATAAAATTACTTAAACAAAATAACATTTATTTTAAACTAAGTAATTTCATGCTCCATGCAATTTATTTTCCATATAATCTAATCATAACAATTACAATTAATTACTCATGAAAAATAAATTAATCATGCATTTAACCATATTCATATAACATTTATATAAATAAAATGCATGAATATGCTTATCCTAAGATGGGAAAAATCTAAATGACAATCATAAAGATAAAAGCTGTAAAACCGGAATAATTTGGCCCCTAAAGTGCAAAAATAAAATTACATTAATTTTATTTCATGAAACCGGTCCAAAAATACCCTAAACCGGCCTTGAACCACTCGAATCGGACAAAAATACCGAACCGGCCAACCGCCAGGTGCGGTGCCGGAATGCCTCACGCACGTTGCAGCGATGCTAGCGTTGCAATGCCCTTTTTGTCTTATGCGCGCCTGCTATCGGGATGGCGTTGCAATGCTGAGGGGCAGCGTTGCAACGCCGCTAACCCCTTGAGCGCCCGCGTCGATAGGGAGCACTGGCGTTGCGACGCCGTTCTTCAGTGTTGCAACGCTGATGAACGGCGTTGCAACGCTGCTGCTTCGGCAGCAACTTTCTTCTTCGAGCACAGCAGCTTTGTTCTTCAATTTCTCCCTCAAATCTCAACCAAATTGAATGAAACTGGTCCCGAACGACTCGTAACTCAATTACAGACTCAATTATGTACTTTTTGCCCAAAAACGCAGGGGCCTTTACATACAATTTGAACAAAAACGAAGTAAACTAAGGCCAAAATATTCCTAAACAAGTTTTACAGCAAACCAAATGCATTTCCCACCAAATCAATGCAATTTTGTTTCAAAACAAAACAAATCAAGCATTGCTTTGATACCAATTGATAGAGATCGGATCTCTTTGAGCAGCAGAAACGTGTTTGGGATCGTTAAAGTGCTTGATTGTTTTAATTGAAACAAAAAACCAGTACATTGATAAATAATACAAAACAAGCATATGATTAACTCTTATCTAATTAGGCATGGATTAATTACATACAAACATACTTAGTATAACAATTAAACTAAAAAGGGGAGAAAGAAGAAATTATTACCTTTGTAGTTTAGCAGAACAGCAACTCCTTGCTCCAATGTTCAGCAACTCAAGAACTTCAAAAGTTCTCTGTTTTTCACCAACAGAACACCACCAATTTGGAAAACCTCCTATCCTCTGAGATTCAACTTAGAACAAAATCCTTTGTGGGAAGGATTCCAACTTTTGGATAATTTTGGGAATGAGATTGAGAGAGAGAGAATTTTTCTGTTAAAAAAGAAAATGGTTGATCAAATCCTTATCTTCACATCTCTCCAGGAGAAGTTAAACCCAGTAGAGGGCATCTCCCACTTCCTATCGAATAGGGAGTTGAGAGAGAGAGGGGGAACGTGTCCTCCTGACACGTTCCTTATTTAATTAATTAATCATATTAATTAAATAATCAAAATAAATTAAATATCTTATATTTAATTTATATTAAACACATTTAATGAATTATCCCTCTATCCTATAGTTTTAATGCACATCCAATGTACATTAAATTTAACCTATAGTTTTTAAATATGAATCACATTTACATTTAAATTTAATATTTGAACTCTTTCAAATATTTAATTCTCTCACATAATTTAATATGAATCATATTCACATTAAATTTATAATATATAGTACCAAAACTATATATTATTTCGTATCAATATACATTAAGTTTATTCCCTAATGAATTTGAACATTTCAAATTCAAATGATCTAAGAACCCTTTACGAGCTAGAAGGTGGACCTAATGGACCTACAGATCAGAAGCTCCAACGATACAAGATTGCTCGCTTAATCTCATTAATCTCCCAATCGACATTCGATTCGCTAATCGAACACACTCCACTAAAGTCCCACAAATTTGCACTCTTTCTCACTGCGAGATATATTTACGTGTCCATGGATATTGACCAACAACAAAGTCAATCCTTCACAAATGTTCGTAACACCACCGGGTCAAATTACCGTTTTACCCCTAGGTTACATCTTGTGCCTTAAGTTCCAGTGCTCCTCTAATGAACAATTTGTTTGTGGTCCTACCAACAAACAGAGTCCCTCTCGGGCCAATGAGAGGCTCGGGCCTTTTGTTCAAGTCCCGGAGATACCACTTAAGGGAACATTGCTCTACTTACCCTAGTAGGTGGGAAGGAGTGAATTCCATCTTGCTAAGTTAAGTTCCCAGCTGCTCACTCGGTCCTGTCCCCAAGAAGGTAGGCATATTGAGTCGGTGAATCTGGCCACTCTCACCCATACTAGTCAAAGGACAATCCCTCGCGAACAGGAGTTCGTAACCTACTCAGGATTGAGATCAAGTTGCCTAGGTCATCCTAGTGAAATAGAAACCTAACTAGTCAGCGGAGTTACAGCTAAAGGTTACTATTTCGTGGTTCAGTCTTATGTAATCTCATTACATAGGATATCCCCACTTATATGTCATCTACACGAACACGTTAGGATCACAGTGTTTGTATCAAATACAAAGTGGGCAACATCCATAGTTTAACCAGGGAAGGTACCCAAACCTTATCCCCTAACTATAGACCCTTTAGGTTGTATCTCGAACCGAGATCCTTTTTATGTACATTATATTCAGTTAAAGATTCATTTAACAACCTTGGATGTTTAGTTTATTGGATTTAGGGTTTAAATAAAGACAAACTCGTAGATAACGAACAATAACACTTTATTGAAATAATAACACTTTATTACATTAATTAGAACATAATTACAAACTACGAGTTTTAGGGCACAAATCCCAACAGATTTTGCATAAGTTGCAGTATGGATGGTGGCATGGCAGGAGATTTTGGTGGTTGGAGGTCGGTGGGGGTCTTGAGATTCATTGTGATTTTTGTTGGGATTTGTGCACTAAAACTCGTAGTTTGTATTTATGTTCTAATTATTATAATAAAGTGATATTCTTTCAATAAAGTGTTATTGTTCGTTATCTACGAATTTGCCTTTATTTAAACCCTAAATCCAATAAACTAAACATCCAAGGTTGTTAAATGAATCTCTAACTGAATGTAATGTACATATAAAGGATCTCGGTTCGAGATACAACCTAAAGGGTCTATAAATAGGGGATAAGGTTTGGGTACCTTACCCTGGTTAAACTATGGATGTGGCCCACTTTGTATTTGATACAAACACTGTGATCCTAACGTGTTCGTGTAGAAGACATGTGAGTGGGGATATCCTATGTAATGAGATTACATAAGACCGGACCACGAAATAGTAACCTCTAGCTGTAACTTCGTTGACTAGTTAGGTTTCTATTTCACTAGGATGACCTAGGCAACTTGATCTCAATCCTGAGCAGGTTACAAACTCCTGTTCGCGAGAGATTGTCCTTTCACTAGTATGGGTGAGAGTGGCCAGATTCGCCGACTCAATATGCCTACCTTCTTGGGGACAAGACCGAGTGAGCGGCTGGGAACTTAACTTAGCAAGATGGAATTCACTCCTTCCCGCCTATTAGGGTAAGTAGAGGAATGTTTCCTTAAGTGGTGTCTCCGGGACTTGAACAAAGGGCCCGACCCTCTTGGCCCGAGAGGGACTATGTTTGTTAGTAGGACCACAAACAAATTGTTCATTGGAGGAGCACTGGTACTTGAAGCACAAGATGTAACCCAGGGGTAAAACGGTAATTTGACCCATGGTGTTATGAAATTTGTAAAGGATTGACTTGCTGTTATTGGTCAATATCCATGGACACAGAAATATATCTGCAGTGAGAAGAGTGCAGCTGTGGGACTTTAGTGGAGTGTTCCCGCAGTTAACGAATGTTGATTGAAAGGTTAATGAGATTAACCGAGCAATCTCGTATCGTTGGAGCTTCTGATCTGTAGGTCCATTAGGTCCACCTTCTAGCTTGTAAAGGGTTCTTAGATCATTAGAATTTGAAATGTTCAAATTCATTAGGGAATAAACTTAATGTATATTGATACAATATAATATATAGTTTTGGAACTATATATTATAAATTTAATGTGGATATGATTCATATTAAATCTTGTGAGAGAATTAAATATTTGAAAGAGTTCAAATATTGAATTCAAGTGTGAATGTGATTCATATTTGAAAACTATAGGTTAAAATTTAATGTGCATTGGATGTACATTAAAGCTATAGGTTAAAGGGGTAATATGATTAAATGAGATTTAATCCAAATTAAATATATGATATTTAATTTGTATTATTTAAATATGATTTAAATTTATAATTAAATTATATTTAATTATTATTATTATTATTTTAATAATAAAATAAGGGAACGTGTCATCCAGACACGTTCTCCCACTACCCCTCTCCTTCTCCCTATCGACAGTTTAACGGGGAGAAGGGGATTGATCATTTGAATGATCGATTGATGATCAATCAGATTGAACTCACAGAAGAAATTCTCTCTCTCTCTCACTCTCATTCCCAAAAATCTTCCAAGAGTTGGATTATCCTTCCCACAAAGGAGAGATCTAAACACTCAGAGACATAGAGGGTTTTCCAAATTGGTGGTGTTCACAGGAAAAAATGAGAGAACTTTTGAAGTTCTTGAGTTGCTGAACATTGGAACAAGGAGTTGCTGTTCTGCTAAACTACAAAGGTAATTCCTTCTTCCCTTTAGTTTAATTGTTAAACTTAATATGTTTGCATGTATGCTATTATCCATGTCTAATAGGATTAGAATCTCCATGCTTGTTCTGTTTTTGTCAATGTATGAGTTTTTTGTTTTAAGCAAAACAATCTTGCATATTACGATTCCAAATTCGTTTCCGCTGCTCAAGGAGATCAGATCTCCATCAATTGGTATCAGAGCAATACTTGTATTGTTTTGTTTTGAAATAAAATTGCAATGATTTGGTGGGAAATGCATTTGGTTTGCTGTAAAACTGTTTAGGAGTTTTTGGCCATAGTTTACTTTTGATTTGATCAAATTATTATAAAGGCCCCTGCGTTTTTGGGCAAATAAAGTGCATAATTGAGTTTGTAATTGAGTTACGAGTCGTTCGGGACCAGTTTCATGCAATTCGGTGAAGAATCGAAGGAGAAATTGCAATTGGAAGCTGCTGTGTTCGTGGATTTCTGCCACTGCCGAAGCAGCAGCGTTGCAACGCAGCCTGTGGCGTTGCAACACCGTTCATCAGCGTTGCAATGCTATAGAACGGCCTCGCAACGCCAACGCTCCCTATCGACGCGGGCGCTCAAGGGGTCAGCGGCGTTGAAACATCGCCTCGCGGCGTTAACGCCACACCCGATAGCAGCGCGCGCGCGATGAAACGCGCGGCGTTACCGCCGTGACGCTTTTCAGCGGTCATGCACCGGTTCACCGGTGGTTCGTTGGTTTCAGTCCGGTTCGAGCGGTTCAAGGTGTTTTGGATCGGTTTTATGTAATAAAATTAATGTAATTTTATTATTTTATTTTTTCTGCACTTTAGGGGCCAAATTATTCCGGTTTTACAGCTTTATGTCTTTATGAATGTCATTTAGATTATTCCTACCTTAGGATAAGCATGATCATGCATTTTATTTATATAAATGTTATATGAATATGGTTAAATGCATGATTAATTTATTTTTTATGAGTAATTAATTATAATTGTTATGATTAGATTATATGGAAAATAAATTGCATGGAGCATGAAATTACTTAGTTTAAAATAAATGTTATTTTGTTTAAGTAATTTTATAATTCAATTAGTTGAATTCCATTTATAATTCCAATTTGAATAATGATTGTTGGATTTCTAATATAGTTTCTTTATCATAGGTTAATTATTAAATTTATAAAAGTTATAAATTAAAGGGGTTTTAGAAACCATAACCTATAATAAAGAAATGCATGCAAACATAGGAACTTGGGTTAAATTTAATTAGTTTTAAATCATTTAAAATTAATTTAGACCTAAGTTTTAATTTCTAATGGGATTAGAAATTAGTCTTACATAGTATTTTAAATAGTTTAAAATATAGTAGGACTTTAGGACTTTGGTTATAAGGGAACTCTACCGGTGAAATTTTGTCTAAGGTTGTGGTACTTAAAGTCGACTTGCTAACTAACACCTCCCACCCGAACCGAATTTAACTGAGTTGAATTAACCTTAGTTCTTTTTTATCTCTAGGTAATTAAAATGTTTATTCACCTAGACATAATGTTTTAAGACCTAGTTATAATAGTTATAATAGGCATATACTTAGATAGATTCTTTTAGCCAGAATCCGACTAAGTTAAACCTATACCCTAATTTTAGGAACTTCAGTGGGAGAAAACGAGATGTTCGCATCCAGTTTACTCTCACGTCCTCAAGAGTTCACACCGTGAGTTCAATGCTCGGTTACGTGGTGTCAATAGGGCATCCCCCTATGGTATGTGTTTTCATGGTTCAATATCAAGGTGAATGAGGGAAGTATCCATAGTAAATGGGAGCAGGACGCGTGTCAACGTATCCTACGATCTCCTCCATTAGGTCGCACCGTGAGATTTCTATAGTCCGCCTGCTAGGTTGTCCTGGAACAGTCAAACCCTACGGAGGGCCTGACTATAGGGATCGGAACACCGCGAACTCCAGAAATGGATAGGGTCTCTTAGGTTGTTTGCCAACAGTTGTCTTTCTTAATAGTAGCCTGTTGGCTCGGGCCTATTGGATCTGAAAATAGTAGGGTCATATTTACGGGATGAGTTAAGCTAGTTAACAAGTCTTTGACCAAACAAACGGTAGCTAAGGACCATTGGGGCATGAGATGTTCTGGTAGTGGGAATTGACTGAGAGAGTCTCAATTCAAGGGAGGAATGATTGACCGTCCGACGAAGGCTTTTGTTCTAAACCCTTGAAGTATCGTTGCAAAATTAAAAGGTTTAATTTAAACAGTGGGTTTAGTTTAAACACTAGGGTTCTTTAATAATTTTGCTAAATTTGATTGGTTTTTGCAATGGGTTAAAAGGCATAACTAATTAGAACTATTTTGGATTTTCGACATGTCGCCCTCAATAATAGCCTTACTTAAAAGCGGCATGCTTAATCGGGTGAGAATTTTACTACGTGGAAGTCCAACTCAATACGATTCTAGTTGTTGATGACCTACGGTTTGTACTTGCCCGAGGAATGTCCTCGGTCCCCGCCGTAACGCCTCAATCAATGTTAAGGAAGCATACGACCACTGGATCAAGGCCAATGACAAGGCCAAGGTCTACATTTTGGCTAGTGTTTCTGAAGTTCTGGCCAAAAAGCACGAGGGCATGGTCTCAGCTCGTGAGATCATGAGTTCGTTGCAGGAAATGTTTGGACAACCGTCTGGACAGATTCGGCATGAATCCCTCAAATACGTTTATAACTCCCGTATGAATGAGGGGTCATCGGTGAGAGAACACGTTCTTGATATGATGGTCCACTTCAACGTGGCTGAGATGAACGGAGCGGTCATTGACGAGCAAAGTCAGGTATCGTTTATTCCGAATCTCTTCCGAAGAGTTTCTGCAATTCCGCAAAGAATGCGTTGATGAACAAGATAGAGTATAACCTGACTACTCTCCTTAATGAACTACAGACTTTCCAGTCTCTTATGAAGAATAAGAGACAGGCTGATGGAGAGGCAAATCTGTTTGCCCATTCCAGAAGGTTCCAGAAGGGTTCATCCTCTGGGACTAAGTCCTGTAGCTCATCTTCTGGGCTTAAGAAGACCCAAAAGAAGAAAATAGGAGGGAAAGTGAAGGCACCTACTGTTGACAAAGGCAAGGAAAAAGCCAAGGTTGCAGATAAAGGTAAATGTTTCCACTGCAACGTGGATGGGCATTGGAAGCAAAACTGCCCAAAATACCTTGCTTAGTGATGCGAAAATATCGAGTGCCCTAAACTAATGCAAATTAGAAT
The DNA here is from genome assembly GCA_036507285.1 of Trichosanthes cucumerina. NCBI lineage: Eukaryota > Viridiplantae > Streptophyta > Magnoliopsida > Cucurbitales > Cucurbitaceae > Trichosanthes > Trichosanthes cucumerina. The sequence goes on along the minus strand of CM071835.1, from coordinate 75,151,541 downwards.
GAGACTCAAATACTTCTACGACGTGCAAGTATACACGGTCAAGTGCAGCAAGTGATAAGTTAAAGTATCGATCCCACGAGGACTACCTAGACCCTAAATGAATGAGTGTCCTAGCAAATTTTCCTTATTTTAGTGCAATGCATGAGTGTGCAAATTATTGTTGTAATTAAATAAATTGATAAGTAAGAAAGATAAGATAAGACAAAAGAAAATAAATCGAATTTAAATGCGGGAGAGAGAATGAATGCAAAGAGAAGGCGATACAGAGATAAGATTTGTAGTGAAAAATAGGCTCAAGTTAGGTTGGAGTTCTAATGTTTGATTGGAATAAATTTTGAGTGATGCCTTGAATTTACCTACACATGCATTCAAATGATTCTTTCCAAAATCACTAAGTTTTAAAACCTACAATTTTCTAATTATGATCTAAATTATGTCCATGATTTTAGGTTCTAGGTGGGTTAATTATCCCTAATCAACTCAGTAATCCTAGAATGAAATTTTAGTTTTCTAATTCATTAGCTTTCCCAAGTTTATGAATTATAGAGAAGTTAAAAAGGCCAATTTTAATTCTCATGCAACGTTAAATTCAATAAAATTTCATAAATTCAATCAATGGCATCAACCATAAATTTAATCCAAAATTACATTAAAACAACCTAACTCTTCCTAAGACAATTTAGTCCATGATTAAAATCGAGTCACACATCTCTAAATTAAGCATGCTGGTGTTGTTTAATAAAATCAAATATGTGTTGTATCACAAAACAACTCAAATTAATCACAAATTCAGCCCAAAAACAGTCATGAATTTAACCTAAAATAGTGAGTCAAAAGAGCACAATAAACGCTCAAAATTGGAGTAACAACAAGCCAAAATAATTAGAGAATAGGAGAAGTTTACAGGAGGCAATTGACATGTGTTTTGCTTCAAAAAACGCCAAGACCTACGTATGCGCAGCAGCAATAGCAAAGAGTTTCAGATTCTGTAGCTTCTGTCCGATATCAATATCTGATGAACCAAAACTCTGAACGATGATCCAACCGTTGAAAACTACGGTCTATGAGTCCTCAACAAGAAGACAAAATTTCGGCACAATCCAACGGTTCAAACTCCAGCAAATGATAACTTTGTGAGTGTCGTCTGTGAACAACCGAATTGCAGTGGACGCCCAATGTTACAGCGATATCTGAAACAGCGAAGCTCCAAACGACGATCCAACCGTTCAAAATGGAGCTCTATGAGTCCTTAATAGGCTGAAACAATTGTAGAAAAATCCAACGGTTGGATAGTCGGAAATCACAAATTTCGTGAACGACGTCTGTGAAAACCGAACTGCACATGCTCTCGATTTTGCTTCAGCAAAGATGGGCAGATCACAGCAGTGGACAAACCCCTACTCTTGGCTTTGCTTCAGCAAAGGTAGGTTCATTCCAGCAGATGGCCAACCCTCTTCTCCACAGTTTGCTTTAGCAATGCCTCCCTCTCGTGATTTCTTCTTCTCTCACTCAATTGCTTCAGCAAACAGCAGCCTACCGCCAAGCACAACTGCACTTTACTTCAGCAAAAGGCCTCCCTCTCAGATGTGTGCAGCAACATTTGCTTCAGCAAAGGGTTGTAGATTTTTTCCTTCCAACGCAGGCCCTTTGCTTCAGCAATCTCACGAGTTCTTTTTCTCTCTCTCGATCTCTTCCTCTTGTCACAACTCCAACTCCACCTTTACACTTGTAAACCCTAGCCTCCTTATATAAGATGGTGTTGCCCTAACTCCACAAATTACAAAAATACCCTTAAGAGTAAAAAGACCATATAACCCTTCGGGTAAAATGTCTAAAATGCCCTTAGGGACTCTTGTAATTTTTAAACATCTCCTGCACACAGAAAATCCCAAATAAATTTATGAAGTCAATTATAAATCAAACTAAATACACGAGGATTTTTGGAGTTAAGAAAAATCTCAAATTTCGGTTTTTAATTAACCGTTAGCTTATTTTCCTAAATTTCTTGAATTAAAGCACAAAAACATCAAAATTAATTTTTTTTTAACCTAATGCTTAAATTCAAGATTTTAAAGCTAACAAACATAATTTAGGAATAAAATAACATGAGGATCACTAAATTAAATGCAATTCAAGTGGATTAAATACTAAAATTCTAGTAAACTAACTCACTTATGGTGAGTTATCATTGAGCTCAAAGAGAAGAAAGGTAAATCAGATTTACTTGTTCTTGAAACTTGTTTAGTGGAAAATGATGATTTGACCTGGATACTTGATTTAGGAGCCACTAATCACGTTTGCTCTTCATTTAAGGAAACTAGTTCCTTCAAGGAGCTCGAAGAGGGTGAGATGACGCTCGAGGTCGAACGGAGAGTCGCTCCTCACGTGCAAATGGGAGATGCCAAGTCGCTTTTTCAAGATAGATTTCTTTTATTAAAACATCTATATATAGTTCTTAAGCTTAAAAGGAACTTAATTTCTATCTCTTGTTTAATAGAACTTGGTTATTGTATTTCTTTTTCAATTAATGAAGCGTTCATTTTGAAAGAGGGTGTCAATATTTGTTCTGCTAAAATGAAAAATGGCTTGTACGTACTGAAACCGAATAAAACCAAAGCAATTTTAAATCATGAGATGTTTAAGAATGCTAACACTCAAAATAAAAGGCAAAGGATTTCTCCAAATAATAATACCTATCTATGGCATCTTAGACTTGGTCATATTAATCTCAACCGGATTGAGAGACTCTCTAAGAATGGACTTCTAAATAAGTTAGAAGATGATTCTTTACCTCCTTGCAAATCTTGCTTGGAAGGTAAAATGACCAAGCGACCTTTTACTGGAAAAGGTTACAGAGCCGTAGAGCCCTAGAACTTGTGCATTCAGATCTTTGTGGTCCAGTGAATATCAAAGCTCGAGGAGGGTACGAATATTTCATCTCTTTCATAGATGATTATTCGAGGTATAGTTATCTATATCTAATGCATCACAAGTCTGAAGCTCTTGAAAAGTTCCAAGAGTATAAGGCTGAAGTAGAGAATGCATTAGGGAAAACCATTAAACACTTCGATCCGATCGAGGTGGTGAGTATATGGATTTGAGATTCCAGGACTATTTGATAGAACATGGAATTAAGTCTCAACTCACTGCACCTAATACACCACAGTAAAATGGTGTGTCAGAAAAGAGAAATAGAACCTTGTTAGACATGGTTCGTTCTATGATGAGCTATGCTCAATTGCCTGCCTCGTTTTGGGGATACGCAGTAGAGACTGCAGTTCAAATCTTGAACAGTGTTCCATTAAAAAGTGTTTCAGAAACACCTTTTGAACTTTGGAAGGGGCATAAACCTAGTTTACAACACTTCAGGATTTGGGGTTGTCCGGCACACGTGCTCGTGACAAACCCGAAGAAACTGGAACCTCGTTCAAGATTGTGCCAATTTCTTGGCTATCCCAAAGAAACGATAGGTGGTCTTTTCTACGACCCACAAGAAAACAAGGTGATTGTATCGATAAACGCCACGTTCTTGGAGGAAGATCACATGAGGAACCACGTACCGCGTAGTAAATTAGTACTAAATGAAGCTACACATGAACCAACAAGAGTTGTTGATCAAGTTGGACCTTCATCAAGAGTTGATGGAGAAGTCAGCACCTCAAGTCAGTCTCGTCCTTCTCAATCGTTGGGAATGCCTCGACGCAGTGGGAGGGTTGTTTCCCAACCTGACATCTACTTGGGTTTAGCTGAAACTCAAGTTGTCATACCTGATGACGGCATAGAAGATCCATTGTCTTATAAACAGGAAATGAATGACGTAGACAAGGACCAATGGATCAAAACCATGGACCTTGAAATGAAGTCAATGGACTTCAATTCAGTATGGGAACTTGTAGACCGACCTGAAGGGGTTAGACCCATAGGGTGTAAATGGATCTATAAGAGAAAGAGAGATGCAAATGTAGGAAAGTGCAGACCTTTAAGGCTACGCTTGTAGCAAAGGGTTTTACCCAAAGGGAAGGAGTTGACTATGAAGAAACTTTTTCCCCTGTTGCTATGTTTAAGTCTATAAGGATACTCTAGTCCATAGCCGCTTTTTATGATTATGAAATTTGGCAAATGGACATCAAGACTCCCTTTTTGAATGGTAATCTTGACGAGAGCATCTATATGTCTCAGCCCGAAGGGTTCATAGCCCAAAGTCAGGAGCAAAAAGTTTGCAAGCTTAATCGATCCATTTATGGGTTGAAACAAGCGTCAAGATCTTGGAATATAAGATTTGATATTGCAATCAAGTCTTACGGCTTTGACCAAAACGTTGATGAGCCTTGTGTTTACAAGAGGATCATCAACGACAAAGTAGTTTTGTTAGTACTTTATGTGGATGATATCCTACTCATTGGGAATGATGTAGGATACCTTGCTGACATAAAGAATTGGCTAGCGACCCAATTCCAAATGAAAGATTTGGGAGAGGCGCAATATGTTCTTGGGATTCAGATCTTCAGGAATCGCAAGAACAGAACGCTAGTAGTGTCTCAAGCGTCTTATATCGACAAAATGTTGTCCAGATATTCGATGCAGAATTCCAAGAGGGGCTTATTACCCTTCAGGCATGGAGTTCATCTGTCTAGGGAACAGTGTCCCAAGACACCTCAAGAAGTTGAGGATATGATACATATTCCCTATGCCTCTGCAGTAGGTAGCTTAATGTATGCTATGCTATGCACGAGGCCGGACATTTGTTATGCAGTGGGAATAGTCAGTAGGTACCAGTCCAACAGTTAAAAATATCCTCAAGTATCTAAGGAGAACGAGGGACTACGTTTGTGTATGGGACTAAGGATTTGATCCTTACTGGATACACTGATTCTGATTTTCAAACCGATAAGGATTCTCGGAAATCCACATCGAGATCAGTTTTCACCCTTAATGGAGGAGCTATAGTATGGCGAAGCATCAAGCAAGGATGCATCGCTGACTCCACAATGGAGGTTGAGTATGTCGCTGCTTGTGAAGCAGCTAAAGAGGTTGTTTGGCTAAGGAAATTCCTTACTGATTTAGAAGTTGTTCCAAATATGGAATCTCCCATCACCTTATACTGTGACAACAGTGGTGCGGTAGCCAATTCGAAGGAACCTCGTAGCCACAAGCGAGGTAAGCACATCGAGAGGAAGTATCACCTGATACGAGAAATAGGGCAACGAGGAGATGTGACAGTCACGAAGATCGCTTCAGAGCACAATATTGTTGATCCATTTACAAAGACTCTCACGGCTAAAGTGTTTGAGGGTCATCTGGAAAGTCTAGGTCTACGAGATATGTACATAGGCTAATCTAAGGCAAGTAGAAGATATGTAATGGGGTATATGGATGCCCTAGTTTATTGTATTTATATCTCTGTAACCACTGTTTTAGATTATGTTGTACCCCACTAGAGTTTTAGTGCAAGTGGGAGTTTGTTGGGATTTGTGCCTTAAAACTCGTAGTTTGTATTTATGTTCTAATTATTGTAATAAAGTGATATTATTTCAATAAAGTGTTATTGTTCGTTATCTACGAGTTTGCCTTTATTTAAACCCTAAATCCAATAAACTAAACATCCAAGGTTTTTAAATGAATCTCTAACTGAATGTAATGTACATATAAAGGATCTCGGTTCGAGATACAGCCTAAAGGATCTATAGTTAGAGGATAGGTTTGGGTACCTTACCCTGGTTAAACTATGGATGTGGCTCACTTTGTATTTGATACAAACACTGTGATCCTAACGTGTTCGTGTAGAAGACATGTGAGTGGGGATATCCTATGTAATGAGATTAAAAAGACCAGACCACGAAATAGTAACCTCTAGTCAGAACTCAGCTTGACTAGTTAGGTTTCTATTTCACTAGGATGACCTAGGCAACTTGATCTCAATCTGAGCGAGTTCTACGAACTCTTGTTCGCGAGGATTGTCCTTTGACTAGTATGGGTGAGAGTGGCCGGTTCGCCGACTCAATATGCCTACCTTCTTGGGGACAAGACCAGTGAGCTACCGGGAACTTAACTTAGCAAGATGGAATTCACTCCTTCCCGCTTATTAGGGTAAGTAGAGGAATGTTCCCTTAAGTGGTGTCTCCGAGACTTGAACAAAGGGTCCGACCCTCTCGGTTGTCCGAGAGGGACTATGTTTGTTGGTAGGACCACAAACAAATTGTTCATTAGAGGAGCACTGGTACTTAAGGCACAAGATGTAACCCAGGGGTAAAACGGTAATTTGATCCAGCTGGTGTTACGAACATTCGTGAAGGATTGACTAGCTGTTATTGGTCAATACCCATGGACACAGAAATATATCTGCAGTGAGAAGAGTGCAGTTGTGGGACTTTAGTGGAGTGTTCTCGCAGTTAACGAATGTTGATTGGGAGGTTAATGAGATTAACCGAGCAATCTCGTATCGTTGGAGCTTCTGATCTGTAGGTCCATTAGGTCCACCTTCTAGCTCGTAAAGGGTTCTTAGATCATTAGAATTTGAAATGTTCAAATTCATTAGGGAATAAACTTAATGTATATTGATACAATATAATATATAGTTTTGGAACTATATATTATAAATTTAATGTGGATATGATTCATATTAAATCTTGTGAGTGAATTAAATATTTGAAAGAGTTCAAATATTGAATTCAAGTGTGAATGTGATTCATATTTGAAAACTATAGGTTAAAATTTAATATGCACTGGATGTACATTAAAACTATAGGTTAAAGGGGTAATATGATTAAATGAGATTTAATCCAAATTAAATATATGATATTTAATTTGTATTATTTAAATATGATTTAAATTTATAATTAAATTAGATTTAATTATTATTTTATTTTAATAATAAAATAAGGGAACGTGTCATCCAGACACGTTCTCCCATTACCCCTCTCCTTCTCCCTATCGACAGTTTAACAGGGAGAAGGGGGTTGATCATTTGAATGATCGATTGATGATCAATCAGATTGAACTCACAGAAGAAATTCTCTCTCTCTCACTCTCATTCCCAAAAATCTTCCAAGAGTTGGATTATCCTTCCCACAAAGGAGAGATCTAAACACTCAGAGACATAGAGGGTTTTCCAAATTGGTGTGGTGTTCTCACAGGAAAAGCAGAACTTTTGAAGTTCTTGAGTTCTTTGAATATTGGAACAAGGAGTTGTTGTTCTGCTAAACTACAAAGGTAATTCCTTCTTCCCTTTAGTTTAATTGTTAAACTTAATATGTTTGCATGTATGCTATTATCCATGTCTAATAGGATTAGAATCTCCATGTTTGTTCTGTTTTTGTCAATGTATGGGTTTTTGCATATTACGATTCCAAATTCGTTTCCGCTGCTCAAGGAGATCAGATCTCCATCAATTTTGAGGTTTGTTTTTACTTTCTTTTTCTAGTAAGTGCCGATGATGAGGATTTTATCCCTGAGGATGGTCATTATTCTCTGATTTCATGCTTTTTTTTATATATTCGCTTCTGGAGGTCGATGATAATTAAAAATTATACAATGTTCCTGAAATCTTACCATTCTCTTCTCTGTTACGACCGATGATGACTTTTTTTTTTTTTGCTATTTGATTTTCGGCTTGTGATCTATGTGTTGAAGTTGTGTGTTCCATATCGTTCAAATGATTCAGTATGGTCGGTGATGTTGAAAACACTTTTAAAAAAAATCTTACTACACTTGATTAATTATTTTCATTTCCTGAGACCTTGGTTGCTGAACATTACATCTCATTTTACCAATGTCCTGTGTTCGGTTGTTGTTCAATATTGGTAAATGTAAGCCTGGTATTTTTTTCGAATTACTGTTGAGACCATTCTGTTGTTCCTGACTGTTTTGCAATATGAATTAGACTGAATTGTGTCTAATTTGGCTATTGAATCATCGTCTGAGGCTATTTGTTGTTGATCTTCCATTCTACGAGGCAATGAATTGTTGGGTTTTGTGCCCTAAAACACGTAGTTTGTAATTATGTTCTAATTAATGTAATAAAGTGTTATTATTTCAATAAAATGTTATTGTTCGTTATCTACGAGTTTGCCTTTATTTAAACCCTAAATCCAATAAACTAAACATCCAAGGTTGTTAAATGAATCTCTAACTGGAATGTAATGTACATAAAAGGATCTCGGTTCGAGATACAACCTAAAGGGTCTATAGTTAGAGGATAAGGTTTGGGTACCTTACCCTGGTTAAACTATGGATGTGGCCCACTTTGTATTTGCTACAAACACAGTGTTCCTAACGTGTTCGTGTAGATGACATGTGAGTGGAGATATCCTATGTAATGAGATTACATAAGACCGGACCACGAAATAGTAATCTCTAGTTGTAACTCCGTTGACTAGTTAGGTTTCTATTTCACTAGGATTCGTTAACTGCGGGAACTCTCCACTAAAGTCCCATAGCTGCACTCTTCTCACTGCAAATATATTTCTGTGTCCATGGATATTGACCAATAACAGCAAGTCAATCCTTCACGAATGTTCGTAACACCACTGGGTCAAATTACCGCTTTTACCCTAGGTTACATCTTGTACCTTAAGTACCAAAGCTCTCTAATGAACAATTTTGTTTTGTGGTCCTACCAACAAACAGAGTCCCTCTAGGGCCAAATGAGAGGGTCGGGCCCTTTGTTCAAGTCCCAGAGACACCACTTAAGGGAACATTCATCTACTTACCCTAGTAGGCGGGAATGAGTGAATTCCATCTTGCTAAGTTAAGTTCTCAGCCGCTTACTCGGTCTTGTCCCCAAGAAGGTAGGCATATTGAGTCGGCGAAATCTGGTCACTCTCACCCATACTAGTCAAAGGACAATCCTCGCAATGAGGAGTTTCGTAACTCTGCTTGCAAGATTGAGATCAAGTTGCCTAGGTCATCCTAGTGAAATAGAAACCTAACTAGTCAACGGAGTTACAGCTAGAGATTACTATTTCGTGGTCCGGTCTTATGTAATCTCATTACATAGGATATCCCCACTCACATGTCATCTACACGAACACGTTAGGAACACTGTGTTTGTAGCAAATACAAAATGGGCCACATCCATAGTTTAACCAGGGTAAGGTACCCAAACCTTATCCTCTAACTATAGACCCTTTAGGTTGTATCTCGAACCGAGATCCTTTTTATGTACATTACATTCAGTTAGAGATTCATTTAACAACCTTGGATGTTTAGTTTATTGGATTTAGGGTTTAAATAAAGGCAAACTCGTAGATAACGAACAATAACATTTTATTGAAATAATAACACTTTATTACATTAATTAGAACATTATTACAAACTACGAGTTTTAGGGCACAAATCCCAACAATCAAGAGGACACGTTCCCCCCCTCTCTCCCAACTCCCTATTCGATAGGAAGTGGGAGATGCCCTCTACTGGGTTTAACTTCTCCTGGAGAGAAGAGAAGCTCATCGATTGATCATTCAGGCAATTGGAGAATTGCTGTCAAAATTCTCTCTCGCTCTCAAATTCCCAAAACTTCCAATTGTTGGATTACCTTCCCACCAAGGTTGATCTAAGTGGAATCTAGAGAATAGGAGTTTTGCCATTTTGGTGGTGTCCTGTTGCTGGAAGAAAACAGAGAAGTTTAGTTCCTGTGTTGCTGAAAAGCTAGGAGCAAGGTGTTGCTGGAGAATCAGAAACTACAAAGGTAACATTCTTCTTCTCCTTTTTAGTTTAATGTTGGACATATGTATGTTTGTATGCAATTAATCCATGCCTAATTACATTAAAGTTAATTATATGCTTGTTCTGTATATTTGTCAATGTACTGGTTTTTGCTTCAACTTAAACAATCAAGCAATTACGATCCCAAAATCACGTTTCCGTTGCTCAAGGAGATCAGATCTCTATCATGAATAACTTCTTTGTTGAATTATTGTATCTGTTGATCTTATATTTTACAAGTTAAGGAAGTGAATAACTTGTGTGTTTTTTTAGAACTCATGCTTTAATAGGCAGTGAATAACTTGTATCTGCCTTGCAATTCCCACACGTTTGCAATTCACACACGTTATTATGTAGCCACATCACATCCTTACCTATCTATTAATTGGTATATGATATTATATTAATACCAATGTCACATCCTTGCCTATCTATTAAATGCAACTTCATTTTTTAGAACTCATGTTTACTTAATGAGTTACTTTTTGGTGGTTGAGTAGTTGTACTTTGCATTAATTCATCCTCTCCCATGCCTTTATAAATATGTCTCCCTTCTTATCAATTCTCACCTCCTACTTCTCCAAGCCCACACTCCTAATACGTGGTATGCTCTACTGCTTTCTTTTCTTTTTGTTTTTTATTTACCTCATCTGAGTGCACACTTTGATCTTTTTTGCTATTGTCTTGTGACATAACTGTTTAGAACGTTACTACACTTGAGTGTTGAAATTTTTATACCTGAGACCGACTATGATGAAGTGATATTTTTTTTTTTTTTATCTATCATCATCCCTGTTTTCTTCTTGAATCATTCGCATGTGCTTTTCTTATTTACAACTTAGCTAACTCAATCTTTTTTTGTATAATCCTTAATGAGGTGGTCGGGGTACGTGAGTTGAACATAGTGTTCTTCTTGGTGTGTACCTCTAACACACGTATAATCTTTTTTCCTACGGTACGCACTATCATTCCCAAAATTATTTAGCTTTGTAAATTCCCAAACTAACTAGTTTCACTAATATGTTGTTCACTCCTTTTAATTGTGGTTGCAGGTGCAACATTGAAAGGGTCATAGCGGTCACACCCGTATCTTAAAGTAATGTTTATTTTAAAGCTTTGTATTTTTTTATAGAACATACATTTATGTCTAACTTAGTTATCTTAATTGGAATGCTTCTAATTTTGTATTATTAGTAGATGTTAACTTATTAATTGCAATGTATTATTAGTCTAACTTATTCATTCAATATCTATGTTACATTTCGTGTTTCTTTATGCGTTTTGAGTGCAAGCCCATGAATACCTAACTTCATTATTCTGATGCTTGTTTTTGTATTAAAAAGAGTCATTGAAAATGACCAAAATAAAATTTTTAGTTTTACAAGACATTTCAAAGATATTTTGATTGATAATAGCATTAATTTAAAAAAAGTCATTTGACAAAAATATAAAAATGAATATTGAATATTGAAAATAACAACTTAACAAAGTTCAGTTGGTAAAAAAAAAATGTTTTACAAGACACTTCATAGAAATTTTTATTCTTAACCTTGATTTGTTTTTTTTTAATTTACGAATTTATTTTCCAAAATGAAATGGGTAGTTTTTTTTTTTAATTTGAATAGCTTAATTAATTTTTAAATACTATTAATTTGTATGAGATCAATACAAAATTTGAAGTTCTGAGATATTGTTACAACTTACCGAGTCCATTTGGAACGAATATATGTACTTTTTATGGTTTTATCATATTTATGAAAATTTTAAATTAATTTCGGATCTTCATTCAACTTCATAATCAAATTTGGTTATTAGATTCGATTACATTGTAAATTATTTTTAAAGAGATTTATGCGTTTTTTTGTCAATTAATAAATATGTTTTTTGGAAAAAAAAATAAATGTAATATATTGGAATACTTTGAATATCAAATTTAGTTATTAGATTCGATTACTTTGTAAATTATTTTTAAAGAGATTCATGTGTTTTTTTGTCAATTAATAAATATGTTTTTTCAAAAAAAAAAATAAATGTAATATATTGGAATACTTTGAATATCAAATTTGGTTATTAGATTCGATTACATTGTAAATTGTTTTTAAAGAGATTCATGTGGGTTTTTTTGTCAATTAATAAATATGTTTTTTGGAAAAAAAATAAATATAATATATTGGAATACTTTGAATATCAAATTTGGTTATTAGATTCGATTACATTGTAAATTATTTTTAAAGAGATTCATGTGTTTTTTTTGTCAATTAATAAATATGTTTTTTGGAAAAAAATAAATAAATGTAATATATTGGAATACTTTGAATATCAAATTTGGTTATTAGATTCGATTACATTGTAAATTATTTTTAAAGAGATTCATGTGTTTTTTTTGTCAATTAATAAATATGTGTTTTGGAAAAAAATAAATAAATGTAATATATTGGAATACTTTGAATATCAAATTTGGTTATTAGATTCGATTACATTGTAAATTATTTTTAAGGAGATTCATGTGTTTTTTTTGTCAATTAATAAATATGTTTTTTGGAAAAAAAATAAATAAATGTAATATATTGGAATACTTTGAATATCAAATTTGGTTATTAGATTCGATTACATTGTAAATTATTTTTAAAGAGATTCATGTGTTTTTTTGTCAATTAATAAATATGTTTTTTGGGGAAAAATAAATAAATGTAATATATTGGAATACTTTGAATATCAAATTTTGTTATTAGATTCGATTACTTTGTAAATTATTTTTAAAGAGATTCATGTGTTTTTTTGTCAATTAATAAATATGTTTTTTGGGGAAAAAAAATAAATGTAATATATTGGAATACTTTGAATATCAAATTTGGTTATTAGATTCGATTACTTTGTAAATTATATTGGAATACTTTGTACATATGTGTTTGACTAATGGTTATTAGATTCGATTACTTTGTACATGTGTGTTTGACTAATAGTAATGGTATGGTTGCAATGCACAAGTTCATGAATTAAGTGGTATTGTGCATAAGTCTCCTAGTAAAACTATAGTCCTCCTAGTAATCCTAGAGAACTATCTCATGCACCTGAAAATGACTTGAATATATAATTAGGTAATCAATGGACAACCTAGATCTTGAACCACACGAACTTATTGCAATACTTGCTACCATCTTCACCACACAATTCCAGTTTGCAGCAGCCTTCGCAGCGATAATTCAAGGGCAGCAGAGAATTGGAAACTCACCTGCCCATTTTAGACATCAGATAAGACAATTGAATTTCTTTCGTATTATCCACGAAGACGACCTTGCGTGTCGTGAAAATACAAGAATGGATAGAAGAACATTTGCTATCCTCTGTGAGATGTTGAAGGGGATTGGTGGATTAGTATCAACATAATATGTCGATGTAGAAGAGATGGTCGCAATATTCTTGCATATCATAGCACATGATGTGAAGAATCATGTGATGCGACGATATTTTGCAAGATCTGCTGAGACCGTATCCAGACACTTTAATGCAGTGTTAAACGCGGCGTTAAGACTCCACTTAGTCTTACTGAAATCACCAGAGCCAATCACAAGAACGTGTCAGGATGAAAAGTGGCGATGGTTCGAGGTACTCAGATTGCCCTATCTAGTACTTTGAATTGGACACTTCTTTTCATTGTTTTGTCGTTGACACGTATCACCTCCTCCATCATAGAATTGTCTAGGTGCACTAGATGGAACATACATTAAAGTGAATGTAAGTGCAGTTGATCGCCCACGATATAGGACAAGGAAGGGTGAGATAGCCATGAACGTTCTTGCCGTGTGTTCTCAAAATGGTGAATTCATATTTGTCCTACCCGGGTGGGAAGGATCTGCATCAGACTACAGGGTCTTGCGAGATGCAGTTTCCTGACCTACTGGATTGAAGGTCCCTAGGGGTAACTTTCAAAATTGACCGTACGAGTTAATGAACACACGTACCTCCACACGTATTCATTAATAATCATTGCATGATTGTAGGGTGTTATTACTTGTGTGATGTTGGATATCCGAATGCTGAGGGTTTTCTAGCTCCATATAGAGGACAACTGTTGCGTAAAATTATATTGCAATATCGCAAGTGTACGGGTCAAGTTTTAGTATAGTGATTTGAGTACAGAGTATCGTCCTCAGGAATGAGTTTTCTAGATTAATTAATTACCAAGATACTTTTTCTTAATTTTAGCTAAAGCAACAAAACTTTGATGGATAGTGAAAAGAAAGATAGAAAATAAATGTACAATTGGAGACACGAATATGATAGAATTGAAGGAAGATGATTTCGCAAGATAATTCCTTATTTAACACATGCAATGAACTAATATTATGAATTTATAAACAAGAAGTAAATTACTCAAGAAAGTCTCTCGATCTCTCAAGAGCCTCGCACATACAATAAATCCTATAGTCTCCATATAAAATCTAAGCATGCACTGGCATTAAGCAACTTCTTTATCGTTTCCCTAAGATTTCTAGGTCATTCTCATGCCGTATTCTAAGAGTTTTGACAACCTTGTTCTAATTTAAGCTTTTTCTCTCGAGTCCACTTAAACCAAAGATATAAATGAAATTAAGAATGAATTGCCAAAAATAAATAACATAACAAAGTACAATACATAATCAAATAAATCTAAAACATGCTAATCAAATTCCAACTACAACGTTTAGCTACTCAAAATCACCATAAAAACAAGCTAAAGTCATAGGAAAAGTCTTTAAACTCAATTACAAACTAAAAGAAAGAGAAATAAACTTATGTGTCGATGTGGGTCTCTCGTTCCCGAGCTCCCGTCACGATCTCGAGCCTCCACAAACGCTTTAGCTCCCAAGGAATGCTCTTTTTTTCTCCCCTTAGAGTGTGTATTTCGAAACTAGGGCTAAAAACTACCAAATTCGGCTCCTTTTGCAATGAAAACAACATGTTGTATTTATAGGGCTTTTCGGTACGGCGTTGCAACGCTGGTCATGGCGTTGCAACGCTGTGCCTGCTGCTAGCCAACCCACTGCGACCATTTTTGTCATATCTTTTATTTCGGTGTCCAAATGACCTCCGGTTTGATGCGTTGGAATCGTGATTCGATGTAGAATCTCTCAGTATATTTCTTATACTCAAAATACATCTATATTTTTCTTGGGTCTTCAATTAAGCACACACATATTTCAAATTGCACCAAAATAGTCTCAAAATACTCAATTCTTGCTTCTCAAGCTCAATTTCCTGAAATTAACCATAAAATACCATGAATGCCCATGTTTTAAGTATAAAAACTAGCTAAAATATAGAAATAAGATAGCATATTTGCATGCTATCAACAACGCTACCACCAGACTGAATGGAGGGGAGGGAATCTACCGAACAACCCCAAAGAGTTATTTCACATGCGACATTCATTCGCTCGGAACGTTATCGAGAGGTCATTCGGTGTATTGAAAGGACGATGGGCAATCCTTAGAGGAAAATCTTTTTACCCAGTTGAAGTTCAATGTCGAACAATAGCAGCATGTTGTCTACATAACTTGATCACTCGGGAAATGGGTCCTGATCCCACTTTCGAAGTGATACATCAAGCTGATCCAAATTCGCAAGACATGGGCGATGACAACATTGGATTCGTCGAGACTATCGATGCATCTACTGAGTGGAGGGACAATATTGCACAACATATATGGACGGTCTGGACTACAATTAATCTTTATATGGACGATTGAAAATTTTTTTGTTTATTTATTTTTGGGTGTATGTATGGCCATACTATTTTGAGGGTTTTTTGGGTTCAACTTTTGTTATCCAATATAGATATTAAACTTTTGTGAAAGTCCAAAAAGGGTTGGGGAAAGAAGTTACGTGGTGTATTTATTATACGTAGACTTCGTATTGATATCATAAGTGATGAACAATTACGAAATATATTACTAATCAGTTGTTCCATTTTTTATTCTAACTTTCGTAACCATATCGCGCGTTGATGCCCACGAAGCTTCACAGCTTGATGCCCCACGTTCTTCGCGTGTTGCTTGCTGCAACTGGCCATCACGCTTGCAGCATTGCAACGTCGTGGGCAGCGTTGCAATGTTGCAGCATCCAGCGTCACGCCCGCGTGGTCCACGCCTCGACGTTGCAACGCTGCTCTACAGCCAAGCCTCTGCCCGCGATTGCAGCGTTGAGACGACGATGAACAGCGTCTCAACGCTGTCGACAGAACAGCAAGCTCCTGTTGTGTTGTTTGTCGTTTCTCACCCGTTTTCGCTTCGATTTCTTCACAACATCTCATGCCACGAACGACACGAACTTACAGACTCGATTTACATTAAAAATTTCTCAAAACACGGGCCCTTACATTGATCACATCAACATAAATGTAAATCTAAGAAAAGTTCCAAAACCGAAAACATCCATTTCGCAAACCACAATTTATCTCATAAATCGAAGTAAATAACCACCTAATTTTAACAAAATCAAATGCACAACAAGAACCCAATAACCTGGCTCTGATACCAATTGAAGGAAATGAGAATCCCCGCGCAGTGGAAGACGATCGAATCGTCGTGGTATCATTGTGTAATTTCAGTTTTGTTAAAATTAACTATCTAATAGTATAGGTTAAACATGCTTTTCTAGAAGGAAAAACAGCAAGTTAGAATGGTACTTACTTGTTGAAGACGATCTTCAAGCTTTCCTTCCGTAGATCACGAACTCTTCGTGTACTCGTTCTCAACGATCTCGATCTCCTCACACGAACAACGAACCGAACACCTCCACTTGGTTTCTCGATTGTTCTACCTTAGGTAGAAGGAGGATGGTGGGATCCTTCTTTGGTTTAGGGAGGAGAATTTGTGAGAGAGATTTTTGAGAGAGAAAAGACTTGCTTCTTTTGGTAAGAATTCCAAAAATGAGCAAATGATCAATAAACCCTTCTTGTAAAGGGGTTTATATAATGGTGATAGGTGGAGTTGAAATCTCCACCTATTTACCATTTTACCATAACCATAGGTTATGCAAATCATATTTGCATAACCACATATAATAAGATATCTCATATCTCATTTTACAAATCACATTTGTATTATTGTGGATTTTTAAATTGAATCACATTCAATTTAATATCTCTCAATCTAATTTCTCCAAGTTAGCCCTAATTCCACAATTAGGCTAACCTATAGTTTATTATGAATCTCATTCACATTAAACTATATATTATATCATTCATATCTCATATAAATGACATAATTTCCCTTCTAGTGAACTTGAACACTTCAAATTCATACAAAAAATGTAAGCCTTCTATTAATCTAGTTTGAGCCAACTTAGGGACCTTATATGGACCTACAGTGACGAGATCCAATGATCCGAGATTAACCTATCAAACTCTTTGACCCGGTTAATCAACATTCATTAGCTACGATAACACTCCACTAAAGCCTGTAGCCGCACTCCCGTCAGTATAAGACAAGTAGTGTCCACTGATATAACCAATGCCCATGAGTCGACCCTTCACAGGTTGTTCGTAGACACTGCTGGGTCAAATTACCGTTTTACCCCTGTGTCTACTTCTTGCTCCTTAAGTCCCCACTGCTTCTCTAATGAACAACAACGTTGTAATGGTCCAACCATACACAACAACCCTCTTGGGCCAGTGAGAAGGTGGGCGCCCGTTGTCCAAGCCCTGGTGACAGCACTTAAGGGAACAACCATCTAATTTCCCTAAAGGCGGGAACGAGTGAATTCCATCTCGCGTAGTTAAGTTCCCAGCTCCCTACTTGGTCATGTCCTTGAGACGATAGGCATATTGGGCGAATAACTGTGACCATCCTCACCCGTACTAGTCAAAGGACAGACCCCTGCAGACAGGAGTCCGTAACACGCTCAGGATTCAGGTCGAGTCACTAATGGTCATTTACGAAGTTATTAGTCCATATTGTTAACGGTGTTACATTAGTAGGTCTAATAATTCACGGTCCGGTCTTTTACAATCTCATTGTACAGGATGCCCCCACTCGCATGTCAACCACATGAGCGAGTCAGATCATCTCGTTTGTATCTTAATACAAAGCGGACCACATCCACAACGAATCCAGGATTAGGTCTCCAACCCTATCTATATATTGTAGACCATTTGGGTCATTAAATCGAACGTGATCCTCCGTGTGTGTCCACTACACACCGTTCAAGTTCCAGTTCTCTCATATATTCAATGACCCTGGAGCTTAGTTTATTGAACAAAGTTTGTAAAACTTGCGAGACACAAAATGATGAAATAAATAACTCTTATTAATTTCAAATGTTAATTTACAAACTAAACGAGATTAGGACATGTATCCCAACAAACTCCCACTTGGACTAAGCTAGTGGAGCAAATACATTTCTGAAATGTACAATAATTACAATGAAGTAGTACAATAAACTAGGGCATTGAAAACCCGTTACAATTCTCCCACTTGCCCTAGTCAGGAAGCACTCGAAGACCTAGACTCTCTAGGTGACCCTCAAACACCTTAGCCATGAGGGGCTTTGTAAATGGATCAGCAATGTTGTGCTCCGACGCTATCTGCGTGATTGTCACGTCGCCACGGTGCACAATCTCCCGTATCATGTGATACTTTCGCTCAATGTGTTTGTCTCTCTTATGGATCCGAGGCTCTCTGGAGTTGACTACAGCACCACTGTTGTCATAAAACAGTGTGATCGACAAGTTCATATTTGGAACAACTTCCAAATCCGTCATGAACTTCCTAAGCCAAATAGCTTCTTTTGCAGCTTCACAAGCCGCAACGTACTCTGTTTCCATAGTGGAATAAGCGATGCATCCCTGCTTGATGCTTCTCCATACTACAGCTCCTCCATTCAGAATGAAGGCTGACCCCAAAGTGAATTTTTTAGAATCCTTCTCGGTCTGAAAGTCAGAATCTGTGTATCTTGTAAGGATCAAATCCCCATCGTCATACACTAAGTTGTAGTTCCTCGTTCTCCTAAGATACTTGAGGATTGCCTTTATGGTTGTCCAGTGATCTAATCCTGGATTGGATTGATACCTACTGACAATCCTTATTGCATAACAGATGTCGGGCCTAGCACAGAACATGACATACATGAGGCTCCCTACAGTTGAAGCATAGGGGATCCGTCTCATATCCTCAACCTCTTGAGAAGTCTTAGGACATTGATCCTTAGACAAGTGAACCTCGTGCCTGAAAGGCAGCAAGCCCTTCTTGGAGTTCTGCATCTTATATCTAGACAACATCTTGTCAATATAAGACGCTTGAGACATGGTCAACAATCTGTTCTTCTGGTTCCGGACTATCTGGATACCTAGAACATACTGAGCTTCTCCCAAATCTTTCATTTGGAATTGCGAAGCTAGCCATTTCTTTACTTCAATTAGAAATCCTACCTCATTCCCAATGAGAAGGATATCATCCACGTACAATATTAGAAATGCGACAGTTTTGTCGACAATTTTCTTGTAGACACAAGGCTCGTCAACATTCTGATCAAAGCCATAAGATTTGATCGCCTCATCAAACCTTATATTCCAAGACCTCGAGGCTTGTTTCAGTCCATAAATGGACCTATAAAGCCGGCAAACTTTTTACTCTTGGCCTAGGGTTATGAACCCCTTGGGCTTGTCCATGTAGATGATTTCGTCAAGGTTGCCATTCAGAAAGGCGGTCTTGACATCCATCTGCCATACCTCGTAGTCATAATACGCCGCAATGGCCAGAAGGATTCTGATCGGCTTTACCATGGCAACAGGTGAAAAGGTTTCCTCATAGTCAACCCATTCGACCTGGGTAAAACCCTTTGCCACTAGTCGTGCTTTGAAGGTCTGCACCTTTCCATCTACGCCACATTTACGCTTGTAGATCCATTTGCAACCATTAGGTTTTACCCCATCGATTGATCCACAAGCTCCCAGACATAATTGAAGTACATCGACTCCATTGCCTGGTCCATAGCTTTAATCCATTCGTCCTTGTCAACGTCTGCCATTGCCTGATCATAGGTCAATGGATCCTCACAGTCATCATCAGGGATGACGACTTGGGTTTCAGCTAAACCCATGTAACGTTCAGGTTGTCTCAAAGCCCTCCCACTACGTTGAGGCATTCTCAACTCTTGGGAATAGACTTGACTTGACGTGCTAGGATCAACAACACTTGTTGAAGTACTAGCCCCATCAGCAACTCTTGCTGATGTACTGTCCATTTCATTCAACACGATTTTTCTCCTAGGCAAATGATTCCTGACGTGGTCTTCCTCAAGGAAAGTGGCGTTTGTCGTCGCAAGCACCCTATTTTTCTTAGGATCGTAAAACAGACCACCCCTAGTCTCTTTTGGGTAACCTACGAATAGGCAGAATTTTGAACGGGGTTCCAACTTTTTCGGGTTTGACACCAACACGTGAGCCGAGCATCCCCAAATTTTGAAATGGTGTAAACTACCTTTACGTCCATTCTAGAGTTCGAAAGATGTTTCACAAACACTCTTCGATGAAACGTTGTTCAAAATATAAACCACAGTCTCCACTGTGTAACTCCAAAAAGAATCAGGGAGACGAGCATCTCTCATCATCGACCGAACTGTGCCCAACATGGTTCTGTTTCTCCTCTCTGATACACCATTCTGCTGTGGCATACCAGGTGCTGAGAGTTGGGACGTAATTCCGTGTTCTATCATATAGTCTTGGAATTCAGTGTCCATATACTCTCCACCTCGATCCAATCGAAGTGTTTTTATTGTTTTACCTAACAGGTTCTCAACCTCAGTCTTGTACTCCTTGAACTATTCAAGAGTTTCAGACTTTTTATGCTTTAGGTAAATATACCCATACCTCGAATAGTCATCTATGAAAGATAAGAAGTATTCGTAACCACCTCGTGTTTTAATATTCATCGGACCACAGAGGTCAGAATGTATAAGCTCAAGGGGCTCTTTGGCTCTATATCCTTTTCCACTAAAAGGACGTTTGGTCATTTTGCCTTCGAGGCATGACTCACATACCGGTAAAGAGTTTTCTTCCAACTCGTTTAGAAGTCCACTCTTCACTAGTCTCTCAATCCTATTGAGATTAATGTGGCCTAACCGTAGATGCCAAAGATGAGCATTTTCTTTTGGAGAAAATTTAACTCTTTTAGTTCGTGTTTCTGCAGTTTTAAATAATTAAGTGTTCAAAACGCTTTTGACCGAATTAGATTTTAAAACATACAAATTAGACTTAAGTGAAGCAGAACAAATGAGGTTTCCATTTCTAGAAATACTTTATTGCCATTGAATGAAACAAAAATACAATGTTCTAAAAGACAGGAAATAGAAACAAAATTTCTAGTAAACCCTAGGACTATATACAAATTGTCTAACAATAAGTAATTCCTGCCGAAGTAGAGCTTCACTTTGTCGATAGCTGCAACAGAGACAATCTCCCCGGATCCAACCCGTAGAGTCACCTCACCCTCTCGCAGCTGCTGCCAGGAATCAATTCCCTGAAAAGAAGAACAAACATAGTTAGTGGCACCTGAATCCAATATCCAGGCAGAGTAACTACTCTCCACTAAACAAGTTTCTGTTACTAGTAAATCACATTTACCTTGATTCTTCCTTTCGACAAGGAACTTGGGACAGTTTCTCTACCAGTGGTCGTCCCCATTGCAGTGGAAACATTCGAGTTAATGACGTTAGAGTTAATGACCCGAACGGTCTACAATATACGGATAGGGTTGTAGACCTATTCCTGGATACGCTGTGGATGCGACCCACTTTGTATTAGATACAAACGAGGTGATTCAGCTCTTTCATGTGGTTAACATGCGAGTGGGGGCATTCTGTGCAATGAGATTGTACAAGACCAGACCGTGAATTATTAGACTTACTGATGTAACACCGTTAACAGTATAGGACTAATAAATTCATAGATGACCAGTAGTGACTCGACCTTAATCCTAAGCGTGTTACGGACTTCTGTCTGCGGGGGTCTGTCCTTTGACCAGTACGGGTGAGGGTGGCCACAGTTGTTCACCCAATATGTCTATCTTTTCAAGGACAGAACCACGTGAGGAGCTGGGAACTTGACTACGCGAGATGTAATTCACTCATTCCCGAATTGGGGAAACTAGAGGGGTTGTTCCCTTAAATGTTGTCTCTAGGGCTTGAACAACGGGGCCCACCCTCTCACTGGCACGAGAGGGTTGTTGTTTATGGTTGGACCATGTAACATAGTTGTTCATTAGAGGAGCAGTGGGACTTAAGAAGCAAGAGGTAGACACATGGGTAAAACGATAATTTGACCCAACTATGGCTATGAACAACCTGTGAAGGGTCGACTCACGGGCATTAGTTATATCGATGGACACAACTTGTTCTATAATGATGGGAGTGCAACTACGACCTTTAGTAGAGTGTTACCATAGCTAATGAATGTTGAATAACCGGGTCAAAGAGTTGGTCAGGTTAATCTCGGATCATTGGAGCTCGTCATCTGTAGGTCCATTAGGTCCCTCGGTTGGCTCAAACTAGATAAATTGAGGGTTTATAGTTTGGTGTGAAGTAATTGGGTAATTATGTCATTTAAATGTGATATAGTTGCCATAATATATAGTTTGATGTGAATGAGATTCATAATAAACTACGGTATAGCCCAATTGATTAATTAGTGCTACATTGGAGAAATTGAATTGAGAGAAATTAAATTGAATGTGATTCAATTTAAAATTGCACAATTATGCAATTGAGATTTGTATAATAAGGTATGAGATACCTTATATTATGTGATATACAAATATGATTTGCATATCACATAGTTGTGGTAAAATGGTGAATTGGTGGAGATTTTAACTCCACCACACACCATTATAAATAGATGCATTCAAAGGCATCTCATAACACAAGTTGTCATTTTTTTGGATTTTGCTTCCAAGAGCAAAAGACATTCTCTCTCAAAAGCTCTCTCAATTCTCAATTTTTCCTCTTCAAACCCAAAACCAAAGGGAGTCCCACAACTCTCCCTCAACCTCCTGAGAATAACCGAGAAGACCAAGTGTCTTGTCGTTCGGTTCGAGGCTCGATTTCGTAGAGATTGTTGGTTGGAGAGGGATCATGACCGGATGAGGAAAATCATTGAAGAAGATTTCTTCAACAAGTAAGTAACAAGTTACTCACTGTTTTTCTTCTCTTTTACAACACGTTTAGCCTAGAATTAAGTCGTTTAATTCAATTTTAAGAAACGAATTGCACAACGAAAACCACGACGTTTTATGTCATTTTCTGCTGCGGGAATTTCAATTCCTTCATAAGGAAGGTTTTGTCTAGGCTGGGGGTAAGCTGACGGAAACGGAACACCCCTACCTGGGAACTAACCTAGGAGTGAATTCTAATTATAGGATTTATAAATTATAGTAGCGTCAGCGGGTTTATTAGGGGGTTAATGAACTAGAAATCCTAGGTATAATATAAAGAGTTATATTAATAAACTTAGGATATGATCAATATAAGAGTTATATTGATTATTAGTATAAGAGTTATATTGATAAGTTTAGGTAAAACCATTAGTCGGGTTTAACCTAAGTCAATTTCCTATAGAGTTAAAATATCTAGCGGGAGGAAAAAGTGTATATGATACATATATTTCCATCCACATCTCTCCGGGAAATTTCACACCGTGAGACTCATACTTGGCCTCGTGGCTCAAACGGGAGCGTCCCCCTTCGGATGATGTTTGTATGAGTCAATATCAAGGTGAATGGAGAGAGTACTTATAGTGAGTGGGAGCAGGTTTTGTGAAAACAAAACCTATGGTCTCTTCTGTCGGTTCAAACCGTGAGATCACTATGGTCAGCCTGCTAGTTTGGTCTGGACCACACAATCCCTTCGGAGGGCTTGATCATAGTGGATCGGAACATAGTGGACACCCGAAAGGGATAAAGATTACCTTAGTCTGTTTTTCAACCTAGTCCTCCCTTCGGCGGATTTTGTTGGATGGGGACTCTAGGGTCTAAAGACAGAGGGTTACACTCATAAGGTACATAAGGAGTGTATGCATCCTGACCAAATAATGGTAACTAAAACCTATATGAATAAGAGTTATTCTAGGATTAGGTTTTGGTCAAGAATGTCTTCATCCAGAAGAGGAGTGTTTTTTTATTACCCTTCGGTGTCATACACTCTAAACCTTTAGAGTATCATTGCAAATTATTAATGACCTAGGAATCATTAGATAATTAGCTAAAACTTGATTAGATTAGATAGTTTTTAACGAGAAACTAATACAAGTAATTGTTTATTTTCAGCAATATGTTTAGCTCAATTATTTCCTTATTGGGTGCGAAAAAGTTAACCGGAGAGAACATAATGACTTGGAAGAACAAACTTAACACTATCTTGGTAGTGGACGATCTTAAGTTTGTGTTAACTGAGGAGTGTCCTCAGGTGTCAGGCTCGAATGCAGCACGAAATGTTCGTGATACATATGATCGATGAATCAAGGCCAATGGTAAGGCCAAGGTCTATATGCTGGCAAGTATGTCTGACATACTGGCCAAGAAGCACGAGGGCATGTTTGGACAACAGTCTACACAGGCCCGACACAATGCCCTCAAGTATATATTCAACTTAAGGATGTCGAAGGGTTCATCTGTTTGGGATCATGTCCTGCACATGATGGTGCACTTCAACATTGCAGAGTCGAATGGTGTTTCGATCGATGAATCGAGCCAGGTCAGCTTCATTCTGGAAACTCTACCAGATAGTTTCCTACAGTTTAGAAGTAATGATGTTATGAACAATCTTACTTTTAACCTTACCTCCCTTCTGAATGAACTCAAGACCTTTCAGCCTTTGATGAAAATTCAAGGACCGAAAAGTGAGACAAATGTTGCCAGTAGGAGTTATCACATAGGTTCAACCTCTGGAACAAAACCAGTGGCTTCATCTTCTTTTAACCTGAAAGGGAAGCAGAAGAACATGAAGAAGGTTGGTAAAGGGAAACGAGATGACAAAGTTGCCGCTCAAAAGGACAAGAAGGTCAAGGAGGTTGCTGACAAAGGAAAATGTTTCCACTGCAACAAGGACAGACCCTGGAAACGGAACTGTCCAAAATACCTGACCGAGAAGAAGAAAGAAGACAAATATGATTTACTTTGTATAGAAGATTGTTTAGTGGATAATGATAAAACTGTTTGGATACTGGATTCAGGCGCCACTAATCATGTCTGTTCTTCTTTTCAGGGAGTTGATTCCTGGCAACAACTATAGAAAGGAGAAATAACACTCTGGGTTGGAACTGGAAGTATCGTCTCAGTTGTAGCGATTGACACGATGAAGCTTTTGTTCGACAAGAAATATATGTTGTTAGACAATGTATTAGTGATACCAGGGTTTACTAGAAACCTTATTTCAATTTCTTGCCTAATAGGACAATGTATTTTTGTTTCCTTTTCTTTCAATAAAGTGTTTATTTCAAAGAAAGGTGTTGAAATATGTACAGCTTCATTAGAGAATGGTTTGTATGTTTTGAGACCGAATTCAGTCAAAACTGTTTTGAACACTGAACTATTTAAAACAACAAACACACAAACTAAGAAACATAAAATTTCTCCTAAAGAAAATGCTCATCTTTGGCATCTTAGGTTAGGTCACATTAATCTTAATACGACTGAGAGGTTGGTAAAGAGTGGACTTTCTAAATGAGTTAGAAGAAAGTACTTTACATGTATGTGAGTCCTGCCTAGAAGACAAAATGACTAAAAGACCTTTTAGTGGAAAATGTTATAGAGCCAAAGAGCCTCTTGAGCTTATACATTCAGACCTTTGCGGTCCGATGAATGTTAAAGCCAGAGGAGGTTATGAATATTTCATCTCTTTCATAGATGATTATTCAAGATTTGGGCATATTTACCCAATGCATCATAAGTCTGAA
Source organism: Trichosanthes cucumerina (assembly GCA_036507285.1). Taxonomy (NCBI): domain Eukaryota; kingdom Viridiplantae; phylum Streptophyta; class Magnoliopsida; order Cucurbitales; family Cucurbitaceae; genus Trichosanthes; species Trichosanthes cucumerina. Next base: position 75,125,914 of record CM071835.1, on the reverse strand, counting down.
GCACTTGAAAAGTTCAAGGAATTCAAGGCTGAAGTTGAAAATCAATTAGGTAAAACAATTAAAATACTTCGATCAAATCGAGGTGGAGAGTACATGGATTTAAAATTCCAGAGCTATATGATAGAATATGGAATTACATCCCAACTCCAACACCCGATATGCCTCAACAAAATGATGTATCGGAAAGGAGAAATAGAACTTTGTTGGACATGGTTCGATCGATGATGAGTTATGCTCATCTCCCTGACTCTTTTGGGGGTTATGTAGTAGAGACTGCAATATATATTTTGAACAACGTGCCATCAAAGAGTGTTTCTAAAACACGTTTTGAACCCTGGAAATGACGTAAAGGTAGTTTATATCATTTTAGAATTTGAGGTTGTCCAGCACATGTGCTTGTGACGAACCCGAAGAAATTGGATTCACGTTCAAAATTATGCCTATTTATAGGCTACCCAAAAGAGACAAGAGGTGGATTATTCTATGATCCTAAGGAAGATAAGGTACTTGTGTCGACAATTGCCACTTTCTTAGAGGAGGACCACATCAGGGACCACAAACCAAGAAGTAAAATTGGGTTAAGTGAGTTAGACGGAACAACAACAAAGGTTGCTAATGGTGCTAGTACGTCAACAAGAGTTGTTGATAGTAGATTGTCTAGTCAAGAGCGTCCATCTCAAGAGTTGAGAGTGCCTCGACGTAGTGGGAGGGTTATAACACAACCTGACTGTTACATGGGTTTATCTGAAACCCAAGTTGTCATACCAGACGACGATTGTGAGGATCCATTGACTTATAATCAAGCAATGGTTGACAAAGACAAAGACAAGTGGGTCACAGACTCACATCTATGGACCAAGAAATGGAGTCTATGCGCTTCAATTCAGTTTGGGTTCTTGTAGATAAACCTGATTAGGGATAATCACTCACTTAATGCATAAGAAGTATAGTGGGGCTTAATATCGCATGAGTAATATAAATAAAACAACATTTATTCGATGATTCAAGAGAATATCGTGTTCATTGTAGTGAATCGACTAATGTGAATGATTACTTAACGATAATGTAATTAAATGCATGAATGCCTCTAATATGAGCCTTGCCCTTACCATTTAGTACTCTTAATCCTTTTCTGCTATGTTTTCTGTTATTTCCTCTGTTTTCGTTTTGTCTCTGCATTCATTTTGTTCCAACATCTTTAAGTTTATGTTGTTCTGTCACCTTGATAATTTGTTTTGTTACAATTTAAGTTTACTAAGTGTTAATTGGGATAAAATAAAATATTACTAGTTTCTGTGGATACGATAATTTACTTGCTGCTAGCTACATAATTTATGTGTATACTTGCATATAAGACAACATGCAATGCTAAATCATATATATTTTTGTAGCAAATTCAATAAGCAAAACATCAACAACAAAGAAGCAAGGTAAGCTCTTGTTTCCCTCCATTATAACTTCTTTGTGCCTTGCAGCTGGTGTGTCATGTAGTACTGCAAAGAAAAGTAATAAGAACAAAGCTAGCGCCATCGTTGACACCACCATAGCACGACTCACAAAGATCGAGCATGAACATTTAGTTGAATCCTCTCTTGAGGCCATGACTTCAAACGATAGGCTTGCAATGATGCATGAGATCCAGGCAAGGCAATTGCACTCGAAGAGCATTGTAAAAGGATTAGGTGATTGCATGCAGCTGGTGTGTACATTGCTCGCCGATCGATTCTGTCTTTTCCAATTTTTCCCAATATCGCCTTCGAGAATCAAGTTGGTGAGGCAAGTTCGAGTGGAACAACAATCGAGGACGAAAAGAAAGCTTAGATGAGTCTCTAACCTTTTCTCTTTTTCTTATCTCTTCATATTATCTTGCTTTGAGATTTTCTACAGTATGATTTTTTTTTTTTTTTGTATATTTGGATTGTTCCAAAGTGTTGTGTTGAGAGAACCCAACATTTTTTAAGTCATATATTCGATAATTGTCCTTATAATCTTGATTCCTTATATTATGGACTTCTACCTAGATTTGCAAATCAACATCAGTACCAGTGTTTCCAACAAGGAAACATGATTCCAAGAGAGCCTAGCATTAAAGAACTCGTGAGGGAATACAAGGCAAAGAACGATGTTGTGATACCAAACCAAGCCACTCTTTACAAAATTTGGAGATCCAGGTAGAACAAATTGCAAATAAATTGCAAGCCAGGTCTCAAGAAATATTGTTTGAAAATATAGAGACTTCAAAACAAGAAGAAAAAGAACAATGCGAGGTGATGACACTTAGAACTGAATTGGAACATAAAGACTCTAAGCTCCCAGTAAAGCACAATGCACTCCAACCCTTGAAAACACTATGGAGCCACAAGGGAGAGCAGAGATTAAAGAAGAACCACCTCTAGAAGAGAAGGAACTACCAAAGGAAGTTGCAGTGAGCTATGCAAATGCAATGTCACAGAAAATGACATCCAAAGAGCTTCCGATAGTAGAAGCCCTTGTTTTCACTTATTGTTGCTTGTAGGAAAAGCTAGATGAAGAAGAATGCAAAATGGAGAGCATAATGGATGGCAATTTGCAGGATATCATACAATTTGCAACTACAATCTTTACTTCCAAAGGAACATGTAAATCTCTTGAGCAAGTAAGACTCGTTGCAATGAAAGCACCTCAACTAAGGCTGAAATCTCGTCCACCATCAATACCAAGGTGCAAAATGAAGGAACATGGTTGTAGTCTCCCCACTAGAATAAGATAAGTTTATCTTTTTCGTTATTTTTTTTAATAAAAAAATTAAAAAACACAAAAAATCCTTATTTCTTTAAATTGAGAAATTATTGGGCAAATTATAACTAAAGATGGATTCTATTTAGGCTAAGGTACAATACAATTGACCGTCTAGGGAGCACCTCTACTTGGGGATCTACTTGGGAATTTGCTTAAAAACATCAAAAATTCGAAAAAAATAAGGCAAAAAAAGAAAAAAAGAAAAAAGGAAATACTTTTTAAGATTGTGTGAACTTTTTGGCCATTTACTTTTGAGTGAAGATGAAAAGGAGAAAAGAAGATCAAATGACAAAGAATAGAATCGAAATTGTGAGAAAATGACACTCACGAAGAATGAGGCGAAATCAAAGGACGGGATTGCAAATGGAATGTGATTGCAAACAAAGAAAAACACCTCACACAAATGGAAGGCAATTTCATAGCACAAATAAAGTGTCTAGAACAAGAGGAGCATTGCAAATGAAATATGATGGTTTAGCCTCTAATGATAAGGAAAGTTGTTCTTTGAACTTGTAATTCTCCCTCTTAAGCCTATAATAGTGTAGATTGTTGTTTGTCCTTGTTTCTTGGCATTTTATCATGTTGTCTTGATTAACTTCCAAGTTGTTTGAAGTACTTTAGTATCAGCTAGGTTTGATCTCTTCTTTTTGCGTGTCCCAAGTATGTTTAAAAAATAATAAAAAAAAAACTTAATGAGATTTCTTTGAATATCGTTCTTGTTGAATACCCTTCATGATGAAATTTTAGAGTATGGTCAGTTCATTAATACATAGAATCATACGTTTATGCTTCCCAAACAAACAACTTAATGATTCTTTGTCTTCATAAAATACTCAAGTCTCAATCCACCTAAGTTTATACACCGAATCCTCTTAGGAGAGTCTAGCTTAGATGTTTTGTAAATCACCCTTCTTACCTCCTGCACTATACTCAGTCAATGGGGACATTAACACATTTAAGTTTGGGGGCGAGTTATGTAATATATGTATATTATTTGTGCAATAGTATATTGTTGTAATACTACTGTTGTAATACTATTGTTGTTGTAATTTTATGTTGTTGTAACAACAGCTAGAAAAAAAATCGAAAAAAATGGTACTCCTCCTAGACATAGTTTGACTAAGTAGCCAGGGGCAGTCATGATACCCATGATTTCCTTTGCATGAAAGGTTAACATAAGGAAGTGAATATGTGAAAATGATCTTGATGTGATAAGTGCTCGTAGCTAGATACTTTCATAAAAAAATGTTGGTAAGCTAGAGCGAAGACACAAATGACAGAAAGGTCCCCGCTTGAAAAAAAATAGGAAAAAATTCATCCTAGTAGTAAAAACAAGTTTGTGGGTCATTGTTAGGTGTAAATAGCTTGTTTAGCAACTAAGTGAAACTTGACTAAAGGTAATAGGTAGTATGAATTCAATGTGAGGTTATGAGAGGAAGGTATTTTGTTTAGGCAAGGAAAGCATGGAAGTTGCATGTAGTGGAAACATTCATGTAAAGTTAAAGTGTTATTAGCACGAGACTTCTCCTGAGAGGCGTATTTTTCAAAAGAACTATTCTTAGAATCAATTTGGATTGTGTTTATTTTGAAATTGCTTGAGAACAAACAATAACTCAAGTTTGGGGATGTGATAATTCTCATTTATGAGAATTATTTAGCTTTTAAATTTAGTTATTCTTGTAATTTTATCAATATAATTCGATGAAAATTAGAAAATGGTTGAGTGTATTGACATAAATGTTGGAGAATCTTTAAATTAAGTAAGTAGACAAAATAGAGCAAAAGAAAATAAAAATCAAACTTACTTGATGTTTTTATGCAAGAAATTAAAGATGACAACATATTTGTACTTTTAAGGAAAATCTGCAATTCTCTCAAATCTGTCTCTCCACGATTTTAGTTGTAATTTTGGGCATAATTGTGCATTCTTCAAGAAGAAAACCCTAGCCCAAGTCATTTATAAATAGAGGAGGAGAAGCCACAAGATGGAGATCCATTTTTCTGGCGTTTCAGCCTCTCGTTGCTGTTGTTTTACGTTTTTTGTTGTATTTTCTGATGTTAAATTTCTGTTGTCATTTTTCTGCTGTCAATTTTCTGCTGTCAACTATATACCGTTATTTTTTCCCTTCTATTTCCAACCCTTTTCAACTTCAAAACTCAATCCTTCCTCAACGAAAGTTGAAGAAAGTGAAGATTCAATTCCCTTGAAAAAAGTGGCGTTGAATTGATTGAGTACGAAGTGAAAAAGGGGTTGTTGAGTTCTTTTATTTTTAGAATTTATTTTCTTCTTATTTAAGTAATTTTCTTCTGTTTTAGGAACTTAGTTGTTGTTGTATTTTTATTCATTTAATCACATTTCGAGATTTAAGTTTGTTGTTCAAATTTTATTGTATTATCGACATCGAGTTCTTAGTTCCTAATAAAATTTTCAACTTGTTTGAATTAATTTTCTTCTTGCTAAAGTTTGCTTCTAGTTTTTGTTTGTTTTATTTTTAGTTTTAATTAAGTTATTTTCATTACTACATTCTAGAATTTTATCTATTGTTTTTTTTCTTCATTCTTTGTTATGCATTTTTATTACTTTAAAGGTTTGTTTTTCACTTTTACAATGAGAAGCTAATTTTTCCTTAGGGATTCAAGTTTGTGAATGCTCTAGAAGAAAGATATTGTAAGGCTCGATAGTAAAACAATCTAGCTAACACTTCAACTTAGTTTCCTTTTGGTGAGTTTAATGTTGAGTAAATCCTAGTTGGCCAGCTAGTATTGGTTGTCGAGCTTAAACTTAATACCGAAAGGGTTAAGGAAAGTGGATGTCACAAAAGAAATGGAGGAAAAGGCTTAGACATAAGTTCTGAAACTTCGACCCTAGACATAGGGCGAGACTCCAAAATCACTAGAGTTGTGCGCAAAACTATCTGAGTTAGATTAGCCATAGACATATAGGTTTAATCACTCAACCTCCTAAAGATACTTCATAGAAGGTCGAATAGGAGTTGAATTCGGTTTATTAGTTCTTGTATTAGTTATGATTGCAATTGCATTGTAGTTGCATTTCTTTCCAAAGGGGCATAAGCATTATTGAAATCTCTTACTTTCCTACTGTTTTCATTCCTTTTTACTTTAGTTAAAATCACCCAAAAATCATCTTTTTACACCCAGGTTACCTTTCAATTGCAATTTGTCAACAATTTGTGACATCTCAATAAGTTTTATTAAAACTGTTCCCTTGGGTACGATTGATCAATGAAAACATGCAAGCGCACACGATCGAAGTAATAAGAAACTGGAAGTATTCCAGAGTATCGTACCCAAGGGAACAGATTAATAAAATCAACCAAGAAATTTTGTACAACTTGTCGATCAATTGCAATTAAAATGGTAACTAAAAGTGAAATGAATTGTGTGGTGATTGTGACTAAAATAAATGACAAAAATGAGAAAGTAAGAGATTCAAAATGGTAGGGCCACTAAATTGGAAAGATAACATAACTCCAATGCAATTGCCTCGCTTTGCAGTTACATTTCGCTGCACAGCGCGACAGTATTCTACCTTGCGTCAGAAGGCAAAACAACGCAATTGCATCGTGCTGCTCTACTGCATAGTTGCGTATGACTACTGCTTATGATGCAATTGCGTAGCGCTATTGCGTCAACGTCGTTGCATAGCTCTACGCTACATCGCTCTGCTAATACGATGCAAATGCAGGATTCTGCCATTGCGATGTGATCCGATCTAACCTTCCAAACGATGTAAACCGAGTTCTACTCCTATATTTTGAGATAATAAAGGTAAGTAAAACTATTTTCTACTCATAAATTAACAAAAATATAAAATAGAGGATTCTTAGGGGGAATGAGAAATATTAATTAAAAAAATATAACAAACCCAAATAAAATCTAAACTATTAAGTTAACATTATTTTAAAAAATAAAATAATGCAGGAACAAAATGATTTAAAAGGCTAGCCATAAGATTTATAGGATATATTGAACATACATCTATATTAATTTAATGAAATGAAAATGTGTAATTACCCATTAAGCATGCAAAAATTAAATTTAATATAAAAATCGATACCTCATACATGTCTAATCCCTCATGCCTCATCTGTTGTATCATATAGCTACTTGTTGGACCATTAGGTATTTCCTTTTATTTACTGGTTCATTTGTTGGACCATTAGGTATTTCCTTTTATTTACGGGTTCATTTCGATGACTCACGGTATACATAATGGTCTCTCTTGTTGGTATTTTGGCCACGATATACTTCTATTTACTCAAGGCTTCTAGTTTCTTTAGGCTTGTCCCATCTGAGTTATATATTTCTATCTATTGTTGTTTCTACTTTCAAAAAATCAAATGTGTTCGATTGACTATTTCATTCTGTAGCTTATTTTCTGAGTTTCTTTTCCTTCCATTTACCCAAGAACAATTTTTGTTTATAGATGGTACATCTCAGAAAATTAAAGAAACGACGAAAAATGTTTTTCATCTTTTCTGTCAACCATTTTATTTGAAACTCTCATGTCCATTCAATTTTATTCGATCTTCAATATTGTTTCATCTTCCCTTTCCCTCTATGAACTATGTCAACAATACTTCAATATTGTTTCATCTCTCATTGGCCTCTCGTAAACCATCAATGAGAGAATTTGCCTTCGTGAGAACCTAAAACACAATGAACAACCATGCACAACTAAATCGATCGAATTACTAAAAATTTAGAGAATCAAATATTGAGCAAAATCGGTTGGAACAAATTTAGGATGAATTCGATTTGGCTGTAAATATAATTATATACTATAAAACAATTTTTTGACATTTTTATTTATTTTAGATATTAATCACAATTTTCCAATAGCCCAAACCCAATATACACTTAAAAGCCTGGCCCAAAAGAGAGAAACATCAAACCAAATCATATACAAACAAACAAAAAGAATAAACTTTTTCCTTAAAAAAAAAAGGAATAAACTTTTTGAACAATTTCCGAAGCTGAAGCCGTGTGCATGCAAGAAATACAGCTATAAGCAGAGAATTGGAGGGTCGCCAAACTTGTTATATAAACACGCTTCTCTTCTCTTCTCTTCTTCATTTCTCGATTCTTCCCTTCCAATCGCGTTTCAAAGCCCTATAGAATCTTCCTCCACAGGTGACCCAAATCCCTTTTTTCTCTCTATTTTCTCTGTTTCTCAAAGTTTTTCAGGGGTTTTCTCCATCCTCTGCTTCATGGGGTTTCGTTGATTTTGATGGGTTTCTCTTCTCTTTTATTTCGCTTCTAGGGTTTTGCGATCGATGCTTCGTTATTTTGTTTGTTTTTCCTGTATTGGTCTCTTATGTTCGTGATCTTCTAGTATTGAAAATTGTGTGTTTCTCCTTCATAGTTTTGAGTTTCAGACTGAATATGTTTTTGTTATGCGGCCCCTTTTTATTTAATTTTTAGGGTATATCGTCCATGGGGAAGACAGCGTTTATTTGCTAGAGGGTAAATTTTAAGACTATATTGTATCTATTCGAGATCCTTTTGCACTTCAAAATATGTTATGTGACTGGCAGTGGTACGAATTACTAGGTTAGAGTTTCCTTTTGATCATGCATGCTCATTTATCTCTTTTGTTCTTGCTATTTTTATTCATCCTCTTATAAATATTTGTTTGGTGGAGAATAAGTATATCTTAAATCAAGTTTCTGTAGTTCTGACAAGCCAAGTTCTCTGATAATAATAATATCTTTTCTCTGATTGTCGTAGTTGAAATCAAAATATATGCATATTCAAGTCTTGATTTTCTGATTCTCAAGGCAATAAATAATGGTGCTGAAATGATCGATCGAGTACAAATTGCAATTGCATGTTAATATTTTTTTAACTAGTGAACATGTAGCCATTTAAGTGACCAACAGAGCTTCAAGGACGTGTCCAACCCAATTTATGTGCATCATCATTGCCCCCTTTTTTGTTGTGATATTTTAATTTTGAAGATGTTTTCATATTTTTATTATTAACATATGTTTTTTTTTGTATGGAAGACATCTTGTCCAGGAGTCAAAGGCCCCTGATCTACAAGGTGTGATGGCTTCCAAACGTATTGCCAAAGAGTTGAAAGACCTGCAAAAGGACCCTCCAGTTTCTTGTAGTGCTGGTTTGTACTGAACAATCTTCTTAATTTTGAATGCAAAGTCATTTGTTGCACTGATTGAGCTTTCATCTGGAGCCATGATGAGTTAATTTGAATCAAATTCTTTGTTGCTCTTGATAATGCCTTTCCATATGCTTGTTAATATCATGACGAAAGTTTTGTCTGTTGCATGGATAAGCTTTCCTATTGGGTTTTCATATTATAATGCCAATTTCTATATGAATCATATCTTGCTTGGTAATTAGTTTCGATAAGTTTTGAGCATTATTTCATGCCCTTGATGTTACTTTTGGTTTTTTACATGTTTCTGATAGTTGAAGGTGACGTAGGATTTTATTCTGACTTCTGATAGATATGGTAATATTGGGTTCTATATAATGAATGTAGTTTTTTGGGAAATAAATATCTGAGCATAACTGAGTTTTTAATCTTTCTTATTATGTGTCACGGATAATGGCTCATCTAACTCCAGAACTTCTGAGTCACTTCATGCTCATATTTCACCATTAAATGTTTTCTTTTGATAACGTTATTTACAGGTCCTGTTGGTCAAGACATGTTTCACTGGCAAGCAACAATTATGGGTCCAGCAGACAGCCCTTATGCTGGGGGTGTATTTTCAGTGAACATTCACTTTCCACCTGATTACCCCTTTAAACCACCAAAGGTATCAAACCATTCCTTGCTCTCAGTCTGCTTCTGTTTTATTCTGTGAAACAACTCTTTGTTTGTGGCATGGCATCAACGTATCAAGTTTTTAATAGCTTTTGTATTCTAATATCAAAGTAGGTAGAGCCATAAGATTTTAATATCTAGGTAGGTAGGGGGCTTGAAGGCATTTTAAAAAAAAATTTACTTTTGTACTTTTTTTTAACCACTCCAGTACCACTAGGTCAACCACCATCCATATTAAGGATAAGAAGGGAAAAGGTAGGTTAGTCATTTTATGTGGAGAAATTCCTTTTTTCCCCCCCCAAAAAAAAACTTTTATCTTCTTGATTCAGTTCCAAGGAGTAGACACTAACAAGGATGGTTTATGGGATCTAGTTTTTTTCCCTCGATTTTAGCCTGTGGGAGGGGGGATTTGAACTACTGACCTCGTGATTGAAGGTATATGCTTTAATTTATTGAAGTGCTCAGTCTAGCTGGTTATCTTCTTGGTCTTTTTTTTTACTTCTGAAGGTTTTTGTATTTATAGCATGGTGTACAACTTAGCTAATTGACAGTCTTTTCTTTTTTAACACTTTGGTGTGTGTGGAAACAACTTATCTCCCCTTTCTCTTTTTTCGTAGGACTTCTTTGATAATGGAAATTTTGTTTCTTATCAAAAAAAATTCTTGGTTTAGTTTCTATTTCAGTCCTGTTTCTGGTTCAATTGCTGCTTCCTGCTACTCTTTTGAATTGTTGTTTTTGTAATCTTGCAAAAGCGATCAACATCAAATTTGAGAAAGAAACGCCCATATGATATCAATGACAATTGTATTATGTGTTTGAACAGGTTTCATTTAAAACCAAAGTTTATCACCCTAACATCAATAACAATGGAAGTATCTGCCTCGACATTTTGAAAGAGCAGTGGAGCCCTGCTCTTACTGTTTCCAAGGTACTGCCACTCTAAGGTCAACTTGTTGAATCTTTGGTTTAAATTCTTCCCAAATTTCATATCTATTTGTGGGCCCTCAATATTCAAACATTCAATTTTGTTCCATTTTAATCCCTTAACTTTGCATAAAATTCTATTTTTAGTTTTGAGTTAATTTTTTATATTAATCATTTAACAAAAACTCAACAATTTTTTTTATTGGGATTCAAACCTATGACCTCTTGGTTGAGGGTATATGTCCAAAGGTGGGCTATTCCTAAGTTGGAAAAAACCCAACACCAACATTTCATAAATTTACTAATCAAATAAGTAGACAAAAGGGATGAATGTGTATCCTAGATTTTTATTAAATCATTTTGTTAATAATTATAATAAAAATTACAAGTTTAGAACTTACAAACTTGTGTCTAATACCATATGCTAGGTTGCTAAACTTTCAAGTATGCCTAATAGGTTCTTGAACTTCTATCTAATTGGTTCTTAAATTTTCAATTTTATATCTAATGGGTCACTTGTGTCTAATATTGTATGCTAGGTCTCTAAATTTTTAGTATGTCTAATAGGTTCTTGACCTTTCAGAGTATATCAACTTGGTTCTTAAATTTTTAAATTTTAATTTTTTTTGTCTAATACAATAGGTCACTGACTTGTTTGACGTTTTTTAAATTCATGAACCAAGTATATCTACGTGAATTTTGTGTCTAATAGGTCACTGACCTGTTTGACATTTTTTTTAAATTCATGAATAGGACCTTGACATTTCAATTTTCTATCTAATAAGATCTATTAATTTTAAACAATATTTAATAAGCCTGAGACTTATTGGATAAAAACATTTAAAGCCTAGTTGGGGTGCATGTTATAATAACTTCTGCATTTCAAACATAGACTATTATAACCCAAGTTATATAACTCCACAAACTATTATAACCCATAGATTATTATGATGCATGTTATGGTAACTCACCCAACATCCCATACAAGTTTTGGGTTCCCTTAGTTGTCAATAGGGGTATGTACCTAAAAGGCTTAGAGGGGGTGGTTTTAGGTTGTGGGTTTAGGTTGTGAGGGCCACCAATCTAGGATTTAATTTTTCACAATTAACCTTGACAACCAAATAACCTAGCCCAAACACTCATGAATATCAAACCAAAAAAACTTGAAAATTAAGGACAAGTGGTTTAGGAATTAGAATAGAATAATTGAAAATTGGGAGAATTGCAAAAGCTACCTTGAGCTATAGAGATGGTTACAATACCCTCCTAAACTTGTAAAATTGTTGCAATTTAACCCTGTAATGTTACTAATTATATAGTATGCAAGGATTGCAATGACATCCTCCTAATGTTTGGATCTTCCCGTGTGAATTTCAAACAAGGGAGATTGCTACAATCAAACTTATATTTTTTACATTAATTTCTTGTTTTTTTTTAATCGAGATGTAGCTCAGCAACCATATGAAAACCCGTTTTCATTTTAATATGGTTAATACTGCACTTTTCAAATTTTAGAGAATTAAGAAGAGACGGGGTTAAAAAACTTAAATGATAAGAATTTGTTTAGTTTACAAGTGATTGCTAATTGTAACAATTCTAAGTTTTGGAGATAGATTGATTAAATTGAAAGTTTGTGGATGTGTTATGGTAACTGATTTCTATAGTTGCAAGTACTTTCTCATGAAAGTATATTGATAAAACAATATTTCATATTTTAAACATAAACTTGGACAAAGAAAAATTTTCTAGCCTAGGCTATCTATTTTTAAATTTATTTGTTGGTTTAATCCCAATTTCAAGAAGTAGAATAGAGTTCATTCATGGACATGGATAGAAAGTTAATGTCCAAGGAGTAAAGACGATACATATATGAAAGTCAATTAGTCCACTCTTTTCTACTGTGCTGCTGTTATAGTTGAGTTGATGGTGATGTTGTGTAGGTGCTGTTGTCTATATGCTCACTGCTGACCGACCCGAACCCTGATGATCCTTTGGTGCCTGAGATAGCTCATATGTACAAAAATGACAGAGCCAAGTATGAAAATAATGCTCGATCTTGGACCCAGAAATATGCTATGGGCTAAAACACCGGTTCCAGGTTCATTTTCCTTATATCAAAAGAAAATGCAAATAGCCCTTTTGTTTTCTGGACAGACAGATAGCCTTCCTTTTGAATTTTCAATGTAGGCTACATGCTCAAACTTAGTGGACATCCAACATTGGAATGCATTGCTCCCATGCTTCACCAACTAATAATATTTTCTTATTACTTCCATAGCTTTTATGGTTAAATTCTCAAATAATTTGGTAGCTGTTGAATTATGCCAGGTTTGGTTTCTTTTTACTTGATTTTCTATGGTACGGGTTGGGTTGAAATAAGTCGATTTTTCTTTGAATTAGTTTGAGACTTATAAACTTTTAAAAATTATCGTTGATAAGATTTATTTTGATTATATTATGTTCAATAATTTCTTTGGTATGTTTTACTTTTTTTCAACATTTTTTAGAAAATAATGTTTTTTTTAAAAAAATAAGTTTTAAGTGTTGCTTACTTGAATTATAAATGTTTACTATTCTTTTAGCAATAATCAACTCAATAACTTGAAGCTAAATAATAGTCATTTAGACAAAAATTTTACATTTCTTATGTTCAAGTGATTTTTGTTGAAATTTGTTGGTAAAAAACTTATTTGGCTGTATTTTTAACTTTTCTTTCATTTTTTGTATTTTTAAAGGTCTATTTTGGAACATTATGGAATCAGTACTTTCAACTTTTGTTTGTTCAGTTCAGCCACTGGACTTTCAAAATGATTGGTATGGTCGTGCACGTTTAGACTGCGATCACTTTGGTCTCTAATTGCAAAATTTTCATACAATCTAAATTCATAATGGGACCTTTTGATAAAAAGTTGTGTGTAATGTTGTGTGAAAATTGTAGGCACAGCAAAATTATTGATTGTTACATGGTTGGAAAGGTTGAAATAAAAGAAAGGTTAAATTACTTTTTTGGTCCATGAGGTTTAGACATTTATTTTGTCTCAATGTTTTTAAATTGTCCTTGGGTTTAGAAAATTGTTCTATTGAGTCCTTTGGTTATCTGTTTCCCTTAATTATTTATTGAAAGTGCAGATGTGGTTTTTTTTTTTTAATAAAATAAGTTGGTCTCTCCTCTTCCTCTTCTTGTACCTCTCCCCCTCCTTTGCCAGCCTCATCATCGAATAATTTCTCAATCGACCCCACCCTAACCCTTCTTAAAAATTGGTCCACCTCCCATTGAAGCTCTCCCAATTCTCAAAGCAAAGGAATACCATTGACAACGGAGGTTGTTGTTCCAACCATTTTAGAATCTCTAAACCCTAATTCAATTCATCATACTCCATTGTTTGAACTCAAAACTCAGAATTGTTCCCATGGGCGAAATTTGGAGGATGGGGAGGAAAATGAGTTGATCTTCAATTTGATTTCAGAAAGTGTGTTTATCAAAATTCCATCGATTTCTCTTAACCTCCTAGTGCTACCGTGTACAATCTACCTTGAGTTTCTGTTAAAATAGGGGATTCAACTGACTTTGCCCAGAATCAGATTGGTGAAACCTGAGACAACAAATTGGAAAATCCAACTAGAGAATTGGGGGCGTCTAGTGTCACGGTCGTGCTTGTCTAGAACATGTTGCTTGTCCATGCATGCCCATTTTGATTCATTTTTACCATCCTTTCATATTGTGTATTTCATTTTACTTTGTAGAGAGGTTTTCTTGCAATTTTGTTGGTGCATGACTCATTGTCAATAAATCTTAGAATGTATTATAGGGGATGCGACTAATTGTCAATTCTTCCTATCGTTGTTGTGTTGCCTTATTGATGGCTAGCATATAATACTATCTTTCTTAAAATGTTTTCACAAATTACCCTAGTTTTCTAAAACTGATTTCTCAAAAATGGGGGAGGATGCAAGATAGACCCTTTGTGCCACCGACAACTCGAATTTGAGTTGGGACTTACAAACGCGAGCGAGAGTAAGTGCTTGAGTTGGACTTAAAAACGTGAGCGAGAGTAAGTGCCACAATCACTTTGAGACTCTTCGAGAAGTGTGACTGTGACGCCCAACACTTGGAACTCCAAGATTGTTTATGTATCATGACATTGCAGAACATGTCAATGCTCATTTGGAGATAGGGTGGCCTTTTCAAATCTAAAAATTCCTATAGCAATGACAAGAAACCACAAAAAAAAAAATGTAGGAAAAAAAAAATGAAAAGTAAGAGCGTGTTTGATAACCATATGGTTTTTAGTTTTTGGTTTTTGAAAATTAAGTTTATAAATACTAGTTCTACCTACTATAGCTTTCTATGTTTTCTTATCTATTTTGAAGATGAAAATTCTTATATAGATTTGTGAGAAAATAAGTACAATTTTCAAAAACTAAAAAATTAAAAATCAAATAGTTATCAAACATGACAAAATTGTAGAAGTGAGTGGTAGGGGAGAGGTAGGGGTAGGAACAAGGTTTAAAATGTCGATGTCGATGAAAATGTCGAGGTCTAAATTTTTTGAAAATGTCGGTGGAAATTTTGGGAAAATTTATGGAAATTATGAAAATTGTTTGAATTAACCAATGAAACTTTGATTGTGACTTATTAGACTATAATTAACCACTTTTAAGCATCACATCTAAAACCTAATACAATGTTGAGATACAAATATGTATTAATATCTCAATGATAGCAGAAATTTGAAAAAAAAATATGAAATTCTATAAATTATTTCATGAAATCTTAATTATGATTTCATCCTGCTATAATTGATTTATTTCCAATGTCATAGGTAAAAAACATGTTCTAGAATTTCTATTTAGATTTAATAATATATTACATTGCATTTCTAATATCAAAAAGATGACCTTGGAGCATCTAACCTAGAATCTTGATAATTTTGATAAAAATTACAATATGCGTCATCCTATATCGAAAATATTGAACATAATTGTCAACTTGAAAAAGATATGATTCGTACGACCAATATATGGATCCTAGTGGATACATCTTGATGACCCTTGACTTTGAATAATGAATAATTATGTGGTTGAAAGAAAGGTTGAAAATTGCTATATTCAAGACTTGAAGAATCATCGTAATCTGAGTACGAATAATGATCTTGACCATAGCTTGTTGTGTATTATTGTGAAAAGCAGCATGGGTTTCTGTTGGTAGCGTCCTTGCCGTGATTGCCACGACAGGTGGCCAGAGAAAGTTGGGTGAAGGGGAGTGCCAATAAGAGAGGGTTGTGTTATAAGTTTTTAGACTTTGCTTCAGTCAAGAAAGATGCCACGAAAAGATAGTGGTAGGCTTGCGAGCCTCACCCCGCGGGATGCATCGCCATGTGTGACAGAGAATATGTACGACAATTCGGGGCAAGATGCTCATCGTTTTCATACTTGAATGTAAAGAATTCTCATAAGAATAGAAGTATCTTGCATCCCTATGTTGATAAAATGGCTTACCAATAGCAACAATCCCCTCCCCACCCTCTCGAGATCCATGATCCTCGTCTTGGGTGACATGGTCAAAATCAGTCTCACATGAAAAAAGACTTAATCCTAGTACACTAGATTGCCCTTCCTCAGCTTGGTAATCACATGGTCAAAATGTTGTTGAGCTAAAAAACCTAACTATTATTAATAATCATATTTAAAAGTTAAAATATAAATTATGTTTATATGAAAATGTTGATATTGACATTGATGTCGACAGAAACTTTAGAAACAAACTTAGAAACACATTGAAAATGGTTTAAATTAGTATGAAGAGTCTAATTGTAGCTTAATTAAGTTATTATTTTCAATTTTTAATTATTATATATATTAAACATATGGTTACATAATTGAGTTATAATTGAGTTATAATTGATAATATTATTGACAATATTTAATCATCATATCTAAAAAGTTAGTATTACCAATTTCTAATATCTAAACATAGCAACATTAAAATAATTATAAAATGCGTAAGATGCATTTTTGATTCATTTAAATAATAATTTGAGTCCCAACCACAACTTAGGTTGAACTAAAAAAGTTAAATAGAATATAAGGAGAAGAGAAGAAGGAGAAGAAATCAAATTATTATATTAAAATTTAAAATGCTTAAATCAACTCAAATAAAATAAATCAATTTAATGGATAGTGAGAGAGACGGAATGAGAGGAGGAAAAATTTATTTCTTTTGTTTTGTCCCACATCGGACAAATGGGTGGAAGTTGGAGGCAAGGATTGCTGTAAATATATCCAGCATTTGCTTCATGTCTTCATTGTGGGCTTCACAAATGACTAATCACAACAACGTGGGCCTAGCCTATGAACTTAAATTTTCGTGATATTATTTGCTTAAAATTTTGAATATATCGTAACATATCGTTGAAATTGGAATAAATTTGAAAGGGTAAACTACATCAATTGACTATTTAACATACATAAATGGTAAATGTGTCATGTCTACCCATTTAAAACATAAAAACTAATATTATAGTTTATTTACCATATTGCCCATTCCTTAAACAAAAAGAAGGAAAAAAAATATTCAAAAAAGGAAAAAATTATTTGCATTTATTATGATTTCAAATATGGTTGGGAAATCACTCCAAAATATCCCATAATCTTTCGAAAATCTCTCACCCTAGATTTCTCAGAATTTGTTGAAAAATTGAAGGAACTCGTTCAACAAAATTTTAGAGTTCTCTCCGTCATGTTGAAAAATTGAAGGAACTCGTTCAACAAAATTTTAGAGTTCTCTCTCCGTCAATGGGACTGCTCAACGTTGACAGTTCTCGTTTTACCTCTCAAAATAAAAAATATACACCAGTTACAACATCAAGTAAATATTTTCAAATCATGAATGTCTTTTTTTCACTTATTTAGAATATTCAATGGAATGCATGTTGTTTTTTTGGCACAATGTAGTTGATAGAGTTTTAATGAAATCGATTAAATCCATTTTAGATTTACCATTTTTTGTTGGATGCTTGTGTTTGGATGATTAGGATATTTCCATTATTCTCTTATTTTGTATTTATAGAAATAAATATATATTCGTTTCAGATTATTCATTTATCTTTAATCCAAGAACATTTTCATTTTGATGTTAGTTGTCAAATGTTAAACATGCATATTTAGAGGAAAATATAGAAAATATATGCATAATTGAATTCACGTAAAAAAGGGTATCGAAAAATGCTGTTTGCCGATGAAAACGGGTGAAAAAAATGAAACTAATAAGACGGACATTGAAAACAGAAAGGAAACAGAGTTATGCGGGCGGAAATGTTATTGAAATTAGAATTGTCAATTAATGCTTGATGATAAATTGAAATATTACTCATGGGAGAGAGAAAAATAATATATAATACATTTATGAAGAATTCAACATCTTAATGGAAAAATGTATATAAGGAAATAATAAATTTCACATTAAAAAAAATGAAATAAGCTCTATACTTGTTGGGGGCAAATTTGTCCTGAAAAAAAAATTAAAATTTTGTTATAAATAGAATGAAAATCCATAAATGTGAATATTATAGAAAGTGAACACTTTTGTAAACAACTTT
Organism: Trichosanthes cucumerina; assembly: GCA_036507285.1. NCBI lineage: Eukaryota > Viridiplantae > Streptophyta > Magnoliopsida > Cucurbitales > Cucurbitaceae > Trichosanthes > Trichosanthes cucumerina. The sequence goes on along the minus strand of CM071835.1, from coordinate 75,107,800 downwards.
CATATATGACCCATTTATCACAATTTCTCAATTTGAAATTCCTTTTCATTTTTGTATCGAGCCCTCAATATAACGACATGCTGACCTCATTGTGGGCTTCACAAATGACTAATCACAACAATGTGGGCCTGGGCTACGAACTTAAATTTTTGTGATATTAGTTGCTTAAAATTCCGATATTTCGTGAAAATATCGAGATATTGACAATATTTTGAATATATTGTAATATATCGTCGAAATTGGAATAAATTTGAAATTCTTTTTCATTTTTGTATCGAGCCTTCGATATAACGATATGGGCATGTCGTTCGAAATTTCACACTATGGGTAGGAAGAGGGAGAGGAGAGGGAAATTTTATTTTTTTAAAATTATTGTTATTATATTTTAAAAATGCCACGTCAGTACCTCCATTTTTCGATGCAAGAGGAAGTAATGATTGACACCGTAATTGTAAAGATAATGAAAATTATGGAGAGAGGAGTGATGTGATGTGATTTACATGAAACTAGTGATTGACACAAGAATATGGGAGGGTGAGAGTGGAGTTTGTAATGTTTTGAATTTAAATATTCCATCTATATACAGGGACGAATTTACCATAGGCCCAGGAGCTCTTCTTTAAATTTTTACCTTTAATAATATGTATAGAAAAAGTCAGATTAAATAACAAAAAAAACCTTCGGACATAGTGGTTAATATGTTATAAGCCCCCTTCAAGTGACAAGTTCAATTTTTGGTTTGCACAATTTTAAATAATTTTTTCAATTTAATACAAGAGAAGACCATAGTATTAAATTTCCATCGACATGTCGATATTTCGATCGATATTTCCACATGTCCATGGGTTCGACATTGACACTAGAGGTGAATCGACATTTCCATTACATCGTACAAAATTCATGAAATATAAAAGAAAATTACAACGAAATGTAACATAATGTGAATATAATATTATGACAAGTATTTTAACTTATTTGAAAATGGTTGAAGGTTTATTGTCTAATTTAAATATATTTTTAAAATTTTTTGTTTTTTTAATTTTTTCTAGAAATATCCATCGACATCGATATTTTATCGACATTTCCATCGACATTTCCATGAAATTGAGACCTCGATATTTCCATCGATATCGACATTTTAAACCTTGGAGAAGACATAAGACTTTCAAAATTTATGGAAAAAAGCTAATAGAGACTAATTTTTTTAAAAAGAAAAGCTAACAATAAACTAATAGTATGAATAAATTTTAAGTTTGATTGAATGTACATTAACTAAAATTGAACCCAAGTATAAAAGGGACCAAAATGGTATTTTAACTTACAAAATTGAACGTACTTCTCAAAATGTTGGAAAACATGTCAAGTCGATTTAACAATTGATTTGAAGATATTTAAGAGATCATTTAGAACTCAAATCCTACAAGTAACCATAATCAACCGACTAGTATTTCAATAGTGGGCTACAAATGTGAAGTGTTCATACGAGATTTCAAAAAAAAAAAAATTAATACTTCTCTCATGAGGGCGGTAAAGCTTATTGTCGAATCGAAGTTGTGATACATTCTTTAGATTTTGAAGAAGTTTTCTTAGTCTTTGAGGTAATGTTTTCCATTCAAGAAATGTCTGATTTTCAAGAGTGCAAAGAGTTTTTTATCTTTATTTTTGAATTCTCTCTAGATCTTCTCTCTAGAGTCTTCAACTTCTAAACCAATGAGAAAATTCTCTATTTATAGAATTCATAAGGGCCTCTAGATGGGTTGGGCTCAATTGATTTTTGACCAATGCTTTGGATTGAGTTTGATTGGCTTTAGGCCAACCATTTTGGACTGAGCCTGATTGACTTTAGGTCATTTCTTTTAAACTAGGCTTGGTTGATTTTGGGCCTTGTCTCTGGATTGAGCTTCAATTTTTTTAGTTGGGCCTCTAATTCGTTCCAAATTCCAAAGAACCCAATTATGTAATTGACCATAATTTAATTTGGAATCCTTGCAATTTTAATTGCTCTTTAACTAAATAAAATTTCGTTGTTAGTGAATAATAACGTGGCAAATTTTGGTTGGTCAAAATTTTACTCCAACAAATGAGATTTATTCATAGGTACGTGTGTGTGAATCTCGAAAAAGCTAATTTGGAATTAAAACTTAACAGGTTTGTTCATAATTTGGGCTTCATTTTGTATCAATTTAATCAAAATATGAAATTTGGTTCATAATTCTGATATTTTTCTTGTTTTGACACAATTATTTTTGGGCAAAATACATTTTTGGTCCCTCAGGTTTGCATTTGGTTCTCTTTTGGTCGCTGAGTTTTCAAACTCAACAAATCTACCCCTGAGGTTTGCATTTGGTAGCATTTTCGATCCTTCTGTCAACTTTTCCGTTAATTTCTAACGGAAAGCTTATCTGACACCTCTTTTTATTAAAAATAATATATTTTTTTATTTTTTAATTATTAAAAAATATTATTTTATTAAAAATATTTTTAATTTATTTTTTCTTTTTCTCTCTCTTCTTTCTCCCTTTTCCCTCTTCCCTCTTTTCTCTTCTTTCTTTCTTCTTCCTCTTTTCTCTATTCTCCCATGGCCGACCAAGCTAGTACAAGGAAAGAAATCCAAATTAACACTCATAGAGGTCAGAAACGGGCTCAAAAATCAAGATTCGTTGATTTCTCTATTTTCGGTGAACGGCGACGGAAATAGCGACGGTCGGTGGCAGAATGCCTTGGCCATTGGAGCACGTTTTCGAAGAGCTCGAGAGCCGATCTATTCATAACCGATCAAAACGATGCAAAAATCGACTGGAAACTGGGTCTTTTGAACCAACCAAGGCGGTAGCGGCGCGAGCTCACCGGTGACGCGATGACGGCAGATCGGCTCATGAGTGGTTTTGTCGTTGTCGTTGCAGTTTGTGGCGGTTGGTACCCACACCCACAGAACGCGGCGGTTGGCGTTCAACAGGAGCGACGATCGGAGAAGCTTAACGGCAGCTAGAGCTTCTACCAGCGGACGTGCGTGTGAACGAGTGGAAGGCGGCGACTCGGTCTGGCGAGCAGAGCTCGTGTGTGTGCCGGCTGCAAGTGAGGCTTCACGACAAGGACGTACATCTACTGTTGGACAACTTCAATTAGTGGTCGGCAGGGTCCTTTCTTCGCGAACAAGAGGGGTGGTGCGGTTGGGGGTTCCCTTTTATGAGAATGAAGAAGATGATGGATAGAGAAGAAGAGGAAGAAGAAAGAAGAGGAAATAGGGAAAAGGGGGAAGGGGGAAGGAAGAGAGAGAAAAAGAAAAAAATTGAAAATATTTTTAATAAAATAATATTTTTTAATAATTAAAAAATAAAAATATATTATTTTTAATAAAAAGAGGTGTCAGATCAACTTTCCGTTAGAAATTAACAGAAAAGTTGACAGAAGGACCAAAATTGCTACCAAATGCAAACCTTAGGGGTAGATTTGTTGGGTTTGAAAACTCAGGTACCAAAAGAGAACCAAATACAAAACTTAAGGACCAAAAATGTATTTTGCCCATTATTTTTTTGCCAATTTATCAAAATATGAATTTGAGTCAATATTTTGATTTCTTTTCTAGCAAAAAATTTCAAATTGAATTTAGTGGAATTTATGCTCTACTTAATTCAAATCTAAATTTGGAGCAAGGCTAAAATTATATCCCAATTTTCATTTGACATTGGATTAGGATTTGAAACTCTATCCATTTTTGTTTGAATTTGGAATAAAACTCCTAAGTTTGATTTGGATCAAATTTTAGACTATATCCAAATTTTGGTTTGAGAAACTTAGTTTGAAATTTAGCAAGAATTTGGTTTGGGACAAAAGACTTAATTTGAAATGTCGGGTATTTCCATGTTACGCTTGCCATCGGGTATCGTGTGAATTGTCGTCTCTTGTAGTAGTTCCTCGCTGGAATCCGTGAGAACCGAACCATCGCAATCATAGATTAATTTTGCTAAAATTTGATTGGATTTTAACATAAGTTTATGCGATAAACTAACACAAGAATATTTATTTTTCAGCAAACATGTCGAGTTCGATAATTTCACTTTTGGCTACCGAAAAACTAATCGGTGACAATATCAAACTTGGAAAAACAACGTAAATACGATTTTGGTAGTGGACGACCTAAAGTACGTACTCACTGAGGATTGTTCTCAGGTGCTGAGCTTGACCGCACCGCGAAATGTTCGTGACATGTACGATAGATGGATCAAGGCCAATGATAAGGCCAAGGTCTACATCTTAGCCAGTATATCTGATATTTTGGCTAAGAAGCATGAAAACATGGTCACCGCTAAGGAGATCATGGGATCGTTGCAAGACATGTTTGGACAACACCTTTCAGGTCCGACACGATGCTCTTAAGCACATATTCAACGCTAGAATGAATGAAGGAGCGAACGTCTGTCAGGGAACATGTTCTTGACATGATGGTCCAATTCAACGTGGCGAAGATGAATGATGCCTCTATCGACAAGTCGAGACAGATCAGCTTCATCTTGGAGACTCTTCCGAAGAGTTTCCAACAGTCTTTTCAAGTCCGACACGATGCTCTCAAGCACATATTCAACGCTAAGATGAAGGAGGGAACGTCTGTCAGGGAACATGTTCTTGACATGATGGTCCAATTCAACGTGGCGAAGATGAATGGTGCCTCTATCAACGAGTCGAGGCAGGTCGACTTCATCTTCTAGACTCTTCTAAAGAGTTTCCTATAGTTTCATAGTAACGCTGTTATGAACAAGATAAGCTACAACCTTACCACCCATTCTCAACGAGCTACAAACCTTTCAGTCTCTGATGAAAGTCAAGAGACAGGAAGGTGAAGCAAATGTTGCCTATCGGTCCTTTCATAGGGGTTCGACCTCGGGGACAAAACCTGTAGGTTCGTACTCTTCATGCCCGAAATGGAAGAAAAAGAAGATGAAAAAGGTTGGTAAAGGGAAACAAGCTTACAATGCTACCGCCCAAAGGGGAAGGAAGGTTAAGGAAGTTGCAGAAAAAAGAAAAGTGTTTCTACTGCAACACTGACGGGCACTGGAAACGGAATTGCCCTAAGTACCTGGCCGACAAGAAAAGAATCAAGGTAAATGTGATTTACTCTACGTTGAAACTTGTTTAGTAGAGAGTAATGACTCTGTCTAGATACTAGATTCAAGCGCCATTAAGATATAAGATATAAGATGCAGAACTCCAAGAAAGGGTTTGTTGTCTTTCAGGCACGAGGTTCATCTGTCTAAGGAGCAATGTCCTAAGACATCTCAAGAAGTTGAGGACATGAGACAGATCCCTTATGCATCAGCTGTAGGTACCCTGATGTACGCCATGTTGTGTACTAGGCCCGACATCTCTTATGCAGTTTGGATTGTCAATAGGACCAATCCAATCTAGGATTTGATCACTGGGCAACCATTAAAGCAATCTTCAAGTATCTTAGGAGAACGAGGGACTACATGCTTGTGTATGGAACTAAGGATTTGATCCTAACGGGATATACAGACTCTGACTTTCAGACTGCCAAGGATTCTAGAAAATCTACGTCGAGGTCAGTGTTTACTCTTAACAAAGGAGCTGTGATTTGGTGAAATATCAAACAAGGATGCATTGTGTAGGATCGTATGGCAACACTAGAGGGGGGTGAATAGGGTTGCTTAAAAATTTAAAAACTTTTTTTAGGAATTAAACTAGATTAATTCAATCTTAAATAATCAAAATAAGCACCCTAAAATTTATAGAAATATAGAACATTTTTTCTAAGCATGCAATCTACTTAAAAAAAATTAAATAGCAAAAAGTTAAAGTTGGAGAGATAGGAAACAACACCGAAGATTTTTATAGTGGTTAGAAAATTCCTACTCCACTCCCCAAGACGCCTTCTTGGGTATTTTACTGTGACAATTCTCTTATGGGTGAGAATCAAACCGATTTTCCACTCTTTTTAAAGGTTCATGAGTAAACCCCCAACCGATCCTTTTGCAGGTTCAGGATCCAACCTATATCAATCTTTTTAAACGGGTTCAAGATCAAACCACTATAATCCTTTTGAACAGGTTCATGATCAAACCACTACAAATCCTTTTTCGGGTTCAGGATTAAACCTCTACAAATCCTTTTCTGGTTCAGGATTAAACTGCTCACTCAAAATTCCAAGGTGTACCCACACATTAATACAACACTTAATTTAAAAGATGAAATACAAATCTCACAAAGAAAGATCTCTCACAAGAGTAGATACACAATTTTAATCTCTAAAGACCCAATCTAATCTCTCATATAAAATTCTCTCACAAGAAGAATAGAAAATGATGCAACTTTGAAGAATGATCAAGAATGAAGAATGTTGGAGAGAAAATTTCAGCAACATGGAGATAAGAGTTTTTTTTTTAAATGAGAAGGAAAATGATGTTTAAATAAAGTTTAAATATAGGGTAAAATTTGGGTCATTGGATCTAGGTTAAGATGGATCAAGGGTGAAGGTAATTTGAATAAAAATGGCAAAAGAAGGATTAAAAGAATAATCTTAAATTGTTTCCAACGGACTTAAAAAGGGTCACGTGTCGTCATGTAATTCGTTCGCGTCACTGCAAAATAAAAGTTTTTCACAATTTTCTTTTGATCATAACTTTCTCGTTTGAAGTGCAATTTGAGTAATTCAAAATGCGCTGCAATCGTCTCTTCGAGCTCTACATTGTGGACACTTTAAAACACTGAAATCATTAGTAATTTAAATATTTGTTATCATCAAAATATATGGTTGTATGATTGAAGCTCGTAAAGCTAACAATTTCCCCCTTTTTGATGATAACAAACTACTCAAGAAAAATATTCTCAAAGTAGAATGTGAACAATAATATTGAAAGAATTTAGTTTGTAAACATCACATTCAATCACTGAACATCCATATATTTTTCTAAGCAAATTCTCCCCATTTTGTTATCATCAAAAGATAACAATTAAAGTCATAAACTCCCCCTCAAAATAATAATTAATAGATGATTTTGTTTTCAAAACAATAATAAGAAGTTATGAATAATAAGTTAATTCAAACTCCTCAAATAAATGAAGTCGATCAATTTTAGTAAAAATGATCCAGAAATATAATCAACTCATCAAAACATATAAATTCATTATCAAAATATAAGTAATAAATAAATCAGTATCATCTTATAAAAATAATCAACATACTTTTTTTCATAAGGAAATAACTCTCCCTAAACATGTGGATTATGTAATAAGTGAACAAATAAATAAGTACTCCAAAAACAATAACTCTCCTAAAAAAAAAAAAAAGCACAAGAGGGTTACATTTGAATAAAACAATTTGGAGAATCAATATCATCAAATTAATTTACATGGGTATTACTCCCCCTAAAAAAAATGCATTCTTCTTTTTATAAGCAATAATCAATAAATACCAAAGAGATAAATCATTCCAAGTGAATTCATCCAAGAATATTACTTTGTTGTGCACGATTTAATTCTATAAAGATCACGGTAGTTCTATCTATCTCAAACAAATTATCAATATTTTTCAATGAAATACTCATTCAAGAAGAATATGACATAAGACAAATTAATAATATTCTATGAGAGTAATTTAATACTCATGAATATGTACTAAATTACCATATTTATAAAAGGTACATTAAGCAAATTAATCTCAAAGCAATCAACTTATCAAATCCAAATAAAATTCAAATATGAGATACCAAAATATTAAATGTTAGAAAATAAACATCAAGTCAAATATTGATATCAAATAATAGCAAAATAACATGAACATTTTAGATAACACATAAGGAGAGTATTTATTGTATTCACATTAATGTAATGTTGTTATACTCCACTAGCTTCAGGTCAAGTGAGATTTTGTTGGAATGTATGCCCTAAACTCTCGTGTAGTTTGTATTACTTGATGATTATAAATAAAAGTGGTATTTTTCATCAAATCTTGTAATCTCGCAATTTGAACTTAAATCCAATAAACTAAACTCTAGGGTCATGTGTTTGTGATCTTGAACAGTGTGTAGTGGACACACAGGTAGGATCGTGTTTAAATGACCCAAATGGTCTATAGTACATGGATAAGGTTGGGAACCTCATCTTGGTAACACTATGGATGTGACCCACTATGTGTTTGACACAAACGAGGCGATCCAGCTCATTCATGTAGTTGACATGCGAGTGGGGGCATCTTGTGCAATGGGATTGTACAAGATCGAATCGAGAATTATTAGACTACTGTAGTAACACCGTTCACAGATTAGGACTAATAACTCATAGATGACCAATAGTGACTCGACCTGAATCTTGAGCGAGTTACAGACTCCTATCTATAGAAGTTTGTCATCATACTAGTATGGGTGAGGGTGACCAGAGTTGGAGACTCAATATGCCTACCTTCTCTAGGACAGAACCTCGTAGGTAGCTGGGAACTTAACTCCGCAAGAAGGAATTCACTCGTTCCCGAGCTAGGAAATTTAGATGGGGGTTTCCCTTAAGAACTAAATCCAGGTCTTGAACAACGGTCTCACTGGCCCGAAAGGGATCATGTTTATGGTAGGACCATAAACTGGTTTTTCATTAGAGGATCAGTGGTACTTAAGGAGCAAGAAGTAGTCACATGGGTAAAATGGTAATTTGACCCAACTATGACTACGAATGACCTATGAAGGGTTGACTCACGAGCATTGGTTATATCGATGGATACAACTTGTCTTATAGTGAGGAAAGTGCAGCTACGAGTCTATAGTGGAGTGACTCGTAGTTAATGAATATTGATTAACGGGATCAAAGAGTTTGATAAGTTAATCTCGGATCATTAGAGCTCATGATCTGTAGGTCCATTAGGTCTCTCGGTTGGCTCAACATGGAAATATAGAGGGTATAAAGTTTTGGAATGAATTTGAAGTGTTCAAATTCATATAAGGAATTTATATCAATTATATGTGATATGATTGGTATAATATATAGTTTAATGTGAATATGATTCGTAATAAACTATGTTATTGCTTAATTGTGGTACTAAGGCATAATTAGAGGAATTAATAATGAGAGATATGAAAATTAAATATGATTCAATTTAATTTCACATTATGGAAATATGATTTGCATATTAAGGTATATAATACCTTATAATATGCAATTATGCAAATATGATTTGCATAATGCATAATGTGTGGAATTAGTGGGCTAAATGGGTTGAGAATTTATCTCCACCCCCACTCACTATAAATGCATCATTTTAGATGCATTTTGTAACTAGGTTTTCACTTTTTGGATTTGGCAAATTCCAAAAACTCTAATCTCTCTCAATTCTCTATACAACTCTCCCTTCCTCCAAAAAGAGAACTCCTACTGTTCTCCCTCTCCTAGAGAACAACCGAGAAGATCCATTGGAGGTGTTCGGTTCGAGATCGTATCAAGATCGCTAAGAACGTGAAGATCGAAGAAGGGATTACAAGAAGAAAGTGTTCTTCATGAAGGGAATGAAAATCCCCGCGCAGAGGAAGACGATCGAATCGTCAAGGTATCGTTACGCTACTTGAAGTTTTGTTAAAACGATCTAACACTTAGATCTAAGTTAAACATACAATTCTATGGAAGAAAAACAGTAAGAAAAACCATACTTACTTGTTGAAGACTCTCTTCAAAGTTTCTTCTAATTGGTCACGAACACTTCGCGAATCTCGAACTTCTCGAACTCTCGATCAAGCACGAACACCACCAGTCGAAATCTCGGTTATTCTTCTTTTGGAAAGAAGGAGAATGGTGGGATTCTTTTGTGTTTTGGTGAGGAGAGAATTAGAGAGAAAATGAGACTCTTCTCTTTGGTGAAATCCAAAAAATGAGAGTGAGACATAATTTCCTTCTTGCAAGAAGGGATTAAATAGTGGAGTTAAAATCTCCACATTATCACCATTTTACCACAACCATAGGTTATGCAAATCATATTTGCATAACCATATAATATAAGATATCTCATATCTCATATTGGAAATCACATTTGCAATAATTGTGGATTTATTAAATTGAATCACATCCAATTTAATTTCTCTCAATTAATTTCTCCAATTAGCCCTAATTCAACAATTAGGCTAACCTATAGTTTATTATGGATCTAATTCACATTAAACTATATATTATATCATTCATATCTCATATAAATGACATAAATGCCTCTAAATGAAATTGAACACTTCAATTTCATACCAAAACTCTAACCCTTCTTTTAACCCAGATGGAGCCAACCGAGTGACCAATGGACCTACAGTGACGGGCTCCAATGATCCGAGATTAACCTATCAAACTCTTTGACCCGGTTAATCAACATTCGTTAGCTACGGTAACACTCCACTATAGCCCGTAGCTGCACTCCCATCGATCACGAGAATATTACGTGTCCACTGATATAACCAATACCCATGAGTCGACCCTTCAAAGGTTGTTCGTAGACACGACTGGGTCAAATTACCGTTTTACCCCTATATCTACCTCTTGTTCCTTACGTCCCCACTGCTCCTCTAATGAACAACATATTGTGATGGTCCAACCATACACAACACCCTTCTCGGGCCAGTGAGAAGGTGGGCGCCCGTTGTCCAAGCCCTGGAGACAACACTTAAGGGAACAACCCCTCTAATTTCTCTAAAGGCGGGAACGAGTGAATTCCATCTCGCATAGTTAAGTTCCCACTCCTGCTTGGTCCTCGCCCTAAGAAGATAGGCATATTGGGCGAGTAAATCGTGACCACCCTCACCCGTATTAGTCAAAGGACGCACTTCGCAGCATGTGAGTCCGTAACACGCCTCGAGATTCAAGTCGAGTCACTAATGGTCATCTACGGTTATTAGTCCTTATCGTCAATGGTGTTACATCGTGAGGTCTAATAATTCACGGTCCGGTCTTGTACAATCTCATTGCACAGATGCCCTCACTCGCATGTCAACCACATGAACGAAGTCGATCATCTCGCTTGTATCTAATACAAAGCGGACCGCATCCACGCAGTATCCGAGGATTAGGTCTCCACAACCCTATCCATATATCGTAGACCGTTCGGTCATTAACTCGAACGTGATCCTCCCTGTGTGTCCACTACACACCGTTCAAGTTCTAGTTCTCTCATAAATTCAATAACCCTGGAGCTTAGTTTATTGAAAAAGTTTGTAAATATTGCGAGACACAAAGTAATGAAATAAATAACTCTTATTAATTTCAAATAGTAATTTACAAACACGAGATTAGGACAGAAATCCCAACAAACTCCCACTTGGACTAAGCTAGTGGAGAAAATACATTTCTAAAATGTACATAAATTACAATGAAGTAATACAATAAACTAGGGCATTGAATACCCGTTTACACATCTCCCACTTGCCCTAGTCACGAAGCACTTGAAGACCTAGACTCTCTAGGTGACCCTCAAACACCTTAGCCGTGAGGAGCTTTGTAAATGGATCAGCTACGTTGTGTTCCGACGCAATCTGCGTGACTGTCACGTCTCCGCGATGCACAATCTCCCGTATCAGATGATACTTCCGCTCAATGTGTTTGCCTCGCTTATGGCTCCGAGGCTCTCTGGAGTTGGCTACTGCACCACTGTTATCATAGAACAGTGTGATCGACAAGTTCATATTTGGAACAACTTCCAAATCACATGAACTTCCTAAGCCAAATACTTTCCTTTGCTGCGACACAAGCCGCAACATACTCCGCTTCCATAGTGGAATCAACGATGCATCCCTACTTGATGCTTCGCCATACTACAACTCCTCCATTCAGAATGAAGGCTGACCTCGAAGTGGATTTCCTAGAATCCTTATCGGTCTGAAAGTTAGAATCCGTGTATCCCGTAAGGATCAAATCCCCACTGCCATACACTAAGCTGTAGTTCCTTGTTCTCCTAAGATACTTGAGGATTGCCTTTACGGCTGTCCAGTGATCTAATCCTGCATTGGATTGATACCTATTGACAATCCTTACTGCATAACAAATGTCGGGCCTAGTACACAACATAACATACATCAGGCTCCCTACAGCTGAAGCATATGGGATCCGTCTCATATCCTCAACCTGTTGAGGAGTCTTAGGACACTAATTCTTAGACAAGTGAACCCCATGCCTGAAAGGCAGTAAGCCCTTCTTGGAGTTCTGCATTTTATATCTAGACAACATCTTGTCAATATAAGACGCCTGAGACAAGGCTAGCGTTCTGTTCTTCCGGTTCCGAAATATCTGGATACCTAGAACATACTGTGCTTCTCCCAAATCTTTCATTTGGAATTGCGAAGCTAGCCATTTCTTCACGTAAGTAAGAAATTCTACCTGATTCCCAATGAGAAGAATATCATCCACATACAACACTAAAAATGCGACAGTTTTGTCTACGATTTTCTTGTAGATACAAGGCTCGTCGACATTTTGATCAAAGCCATAAGATTTGGTCGCCTCATCAAACCTTATATTCCAAGACCTCGAGGCTTGTTTCAGTCCATAAATAAACCTATGAAGCCGACAAACCTTTTTCTCTTGGCCTTGGGAAATGAATCCTTTGGGCTGGTCCATGTAGATGGTTTCATCAAGTTTGCCATTCAGAAAGGCTGTCTTGATGTCCATCTGCCATACCTCGTAGTCATAATACGCGACAATAGCTAGAAGGATCCTGATCGACTTTACCATGGCAACAGGTGAAAAGGTCTCCTCATAGTCAACTCCTTCAACCTGGGTAAAACCCTTTGCCACTAGTCGGGCTTTGAAGGTCTGCACCTTCTCATCTACGCCACGTTTACGCTTGTAGATCCATTTGCAACCAATAGGTTTAACCCCATCCGGTTGATCCACAAGCTCCCAGACAGAATTGAAGTACATCGACTCCATTTCCTGGTCCATAGCTTTAATCCATTCGTCTTTTTTAACATCAACCATTGCCTGATCATAGGTCAATGGATTCTCACAGTCATCATCAGGAGCGACAACTGAGGTTTCAGCTAAACCCATGTAACGATCAAGTTGTCTCACAGCCCTCCCACTACGTTGAGGCAATCCCAACTCTTGGGAACGGATTTGACTAGACGTGCTAGGATCAACAACGCTTGTTGACGTACTAGCCCCATCAGCAACTCTTGCTGATGTACTGTCCATTTCATTTAGCACAATTTTACTGCTTGGTAAATGATCCCTAACGTCTTCTTCCTCAAGTAAAGTGGCGTTTGTCAACACAAGCACCCTATTTTCCTTAGGATCGTAAAATAGAGCACCCCTAGTCTCTTTAGGGTAACCTACAAATAGGCACAATTTCGAACGGGGTTCCAACTTTTTCGGGTTTGACACCAACACGTGGGTCGGGCATCCCCAAATTCTGAAGTGATGTAAACTGCCTTTACGTCCACTCCAGAGTTCGAAAGGTGTTTCACAAACACTCTTCGATGGAACATTGTTCAAAATATAAACCGCAGTCTCCACTACGTAACCTCAAAAGGAATCAGGGAGACGAGCATAGCTCATCATCGACCGAACCATGTCCAACAAGGTTCTGTTTCTCCTCTCCGATACACCATTCTGCTGTGGCATACCATGTGTTGAGAGTTGGGACGTAATTCCGTGTTTTATCATATAATCCTGGAATTCAGTGTCCATGTACTCTCCACCTCGATCCGATCGAAGTGTTTTAAGCGATTTACCTAAAAGGTTCTCAACCTCAGTCTTGTACTCCTTGAATTTTTCAAGAGTTTCAGACTTTCTATGCATTAGGTAAATATACCCATACCTCGAGTAATCATCTATGAAAGACACGAAGTATTCATAACCTCATCGAGTTTTAACATTTATCGGACCACAAAGGTCAGAATGTACTAACTCAAGGGGTTCTTTGGCTCTATATCCTTTTCCACTAAAAGGACGTTTGGCCATTTTGCCTTCAAGGCATGACTCACACACCGATAAAAAGTTTTCTTCCAACTCGTTTAGAAGTCCACTCTTCACTAATTTCTCAATCCTATTGAGATTAATGTGGCCTAACCGTAGATGCCAAAGATGGGCATTTTTCTTTAAGAGAAACTTTCACTCTTTTAGTTCGCGTTTCTGCCGTTTTAAACAATTCAGTATTCAAAACACTTTTGACCAAATTTGATTTTAAAACATACAGATTATGCTCAAGTGAAGCAAAACAAATAAGATTACCATTTCTGGAAATAAACGCTTTATTACCATGGAAACGGAAATACACTGTTCTAATAGGCAGGAAATAGAAACTAGGTTTCTAGTAAACCCTAGAACTATATACATGTTGTCCAACAAAATGTAATTCCTGCCAAAATGTAGCTTCATCGTGCCGACCGCTGCAGCAGAGACAAGCTCCCCAAATCCAACCCGTAGAGTCACCTCACCCTCTCGCAGCTGCTGCCAGGAATCACTCCTATTAAAAGAAGAACAAACATGATTAGTGGTGCCCGAATCCAATATCCAGGCAGAGTCACTACTCTCCACTAAACAGGTTTCTTTCACAAGTAAATCACATTTACCTTGATTCTTCCTCTCGGCTAAGAATTTGGGACAGTTTCTCTTCCAGTGTCCGCCCCTATTGCAGTGAAAACACTTTCCTTTCTCTGCAACATCCTTGACCTTCTTGCCCTTCTGGGTGGCAACTCGGTCAGTTTTACCCCTCTTCTTCTTCCCTTTCGGGCGTGAAGGAGCAACAGGTTTAGTCCTAGAGGTCGAACCCCTGTGATATGACCTGTAGGCAACATTTGCCTCAGATTCTGGTTCCTTGACCCTCATCAAGGACTGAAAATTCTGTAGCTCATTGAGGAGGGTAGTCAGAGTGTAGCTAATTTTGTTCATAACAACATTGCTACGAAACTGAAAGAAACTCTTCAGAAGAGTCTCCAAGATAAAATCGACTGCTCGACTCGCCGATCGATCGCCCCGCTCATCTCCGCTAGATTAAAGTGGGTCATCATGTCTAGAACATGTTCACGGACAGACGACCCCTCTTTCATCCGTGCGTTGAAGACGTATTTGAGCGAGTCATACCGGACTTGAAAGGACTGTTGTCCAAACATTTCCTACAAGGACTCAATGATCTACTTAACGGTGACCATCAGCTCATGCTTTTTTGCCAAAACATCAGACATGCTGGCAACGATATAGACCTTGGCCTTTTCATTGGCCCTGATCCATCGATCGTATGCATCGCGAACACTTCGTGACGCAGTCGAGCCCGACATCTGAGGACACTCCTTAGAGAGCACGAACTTAATGTCGTCAGTTACCAAAATTGTGTTTATGTTGTTTTTCCAAGTTTGGTAATTATCTCCCACTAATTTATCGGACGCGAGTAGAGCTATAATTGAGCTAGACATTTTTTAAGCTGAAAAATTAAGAAAACTTTGTGTTAGTCTCGCAATAAACTTTTGAAATCCAATCAAGTTTTAGCAAAAAAATGTTTTATGATCCCTAGGTCATTCAAAATTTGCAATGATATCCTAAAGGTTTAGAATGACCGCCACCGAAGGGTGAACAAAACACTCCTCCTCTAGGACGAGACTTTCTCGATCAGACCCTAATCTCAGAATAACTCTTATTACATTAGGCGTCCAATTACCATTGTTCGATCAAATTCATTAACACTTAACGAATTCTGTGAGTGTCACCCTCAATCTTTAAGTTTCCAAGCATCCGTCCAAACAATAGCCACCGAAAGGTGAACCAAGAAGGAAAATCAACTAGGAAACTATATCCCTTTCGGAAATTCACGGTGTTCTGATTCCCATGATCAGGCCCTCCGAAGGGATTGTCTGGTCCAGGCCAAACTAGTAGGCGGATCATAGGCGTCTCACGGTGTGAATCGAAAGAAGAGACCGTGGGTCTCGTTTTCACAAGTCCCGTTCCCACTCACTATAAGTACTCTCTCCATCCACGATGATATTGACCTATACAAATGCCACCCGAAGGGGGACGCTCCCATTTGCGCCACGAGGCCGAGTATAGATCTCACGGTGCGGACTTAACGGAGATTTGTGGTCGAAAATTAAATGTATCTCATATACTATATTTCCTCCCACTCAACACTTTAATTTTATTAGGGATTGACCGAGATAAACCGACTAAAATTTACTTAAGTCTACCAATATAACTCTTATATGGTATTAACCTAAGTTTATAATCACATTATTACTTAGGTCTATGTGAGTAAATTAAAACACTTTTAATTAACGATACTCACGATAAGTATAATCTAAGAATCTCCGGACCGAATTCACTCCCGTGTCGGTTTCGAGTAGGGTGTTCATGGCGTCAACTTAAATACCCTGACCTTTAGACAAAACCTTCCTTAGACAGAGTTACTAATCAGTCTTCATTCATAGACTAAACTTTGATTTCCTAATTTCTAATCTTATTAGAAAATAGAAAACCTAAGTCTAATTATTCAAGTTCTAAACTCTTTAAAACTAATAATTAACTTAGGTTGCATGCATTTCTATGTTATAGTGCTTGATCATTCATCACATGAATAACTTATATACTATAACATAAAATAATTCATCACATGAATATAAATGCATGAGCATACTTTAATCTAAAAAATATAACACTTATATTAATTAAATTAAATATGCATTTAATTATATTATAACTATTATAATATAATCTATCATGCAAACTAAATTAAATATGCCTCGCGAACTGCCCACTATCGCGTGCAGCGTTGCAACGTCGTGGGCAGCGTTGTAACGCTGCCGCGTCCAGCGTCAACCCAGCGTTCTCAACGCCAGCGGCGTTGTAACGCTGTCCTGCAGCGCGCCTTGTGTTACAATCCATTGTGCGATGATTTGGATTGAACCCCCGAGTAAGTCATCGAGGACGATGATGAGATTAAGTGAGGGAGAATTTCACAATCATACTAGAAGAGCGTATGTTTGTGAACCTCACAGTGACAAGTCGTGCCATGATGCGATCGAGGAGGACGGTGCATCATCTAACACACCAAGATAGGTGGGCTGAAGGCATGTGAGACTGGGGCCAACCGTGTCGTCGGAGGGGTCGATGTATGGGCGTATGACTCCTCGCCAAAATGACGTGCAAGGGAGGAAGACCCAATATTTCACATAATATACTATAGGGGGTACATGGTGTCGACTCTCCACCACCCTTGGGCTTGTGGGCCTAAGTGAGTCACCCCGTGGCACGTTAGCGTGTCATGGCTGGGGCGAGCGTCACAAGAGAAGTTTCTTGGGCGTTTCCTTTGTAACGGATTTTCAAGGGACAGTGTTGGACGACACATGTGTGCCGACATTGCGCCCCTTCCCATGGGCTGGAGGTTCCGATATAGGGCCCGTTAGCGGCCAGCGATCCGAGAATGTCCCATCAAAGCCAACTCATGAGAAGATCGAGTGCAAGTACACGGACGGGCGACGTGTACGACCAAGTTATATTCCGCTGCTTATTTACTTGATGCTTGGTTGAGGATTGAAGAACCTCGCCTAAGGCCTGACGAAGTCACAAAGCGTTGCGATCATAGAGATGGCGCAGGAGTTCCCTTTAAGGCTGGCCATGTTCGAGGGATGAATCATGGCGCCGCACGGTTCGAGAGGTACGACCGTGACACTTGGTATCAGAGCCAACCTTTGTGCGCGCAGTCGGACAAGAATTGAATTGGCGTTAGCAAGAGAAATCATATGTCAAGCAAGAATGGGCAACAGTTTGGGGTATGAGGACAATGTTGGCGTTGGTTCAGTTCGAGTGAGTAGTGCGGGCAATAATGCCCGAGTGAGCGCCAGAGTGCACGAGTTGAACAAGTTGGCGTGTGAAAGCCAACGAATTGTGCGGGCGGTGTTGCCCAAGTGAAGTGCCTGTGTGCACAAGTTGAGCAGTTAGCGCGCGAAAGCCAACGAGTTGTGCAGGCGGTGGTGCCCGAGTGAAGCGCCAGAGTGCGCAAGTTGACCAGTTGGCGCGTGCAAGCCAATGAGTGGTTGTGCGGGCGGTGATGTCCGAGTGATGCGCCAATGTGCGCAACCGTTTTGATGTGGCCAGAAGTGCCACCGTAAAAGTGCTCGAGCAGAGTGAGCACGTTGAAGAAGCGCTGAGGCGCTGTGTTATGTTGCCACATAGTGTGGCTTGTTGCAGTTAAGAGTTGGTCGAAGGAGAGTGCCAACAGACAGAGGGCTATGTCAATTTGCTTTTAGACTTTGCTACCGTGAGAGTTGGTGTCACGATGAATTCATTATGTGCACCGTAATGTGCCGCTCAGAGAATATGTGATGTGGTGGCCAGAGTGGCCAAGTGTGTTGGGGCGCGCTCCCCGTGGCTAGGTAAGAGAATGCCTATGCCTTTTTCCATGACCTGTCTGGTGATTCCCGGGTCGAGTCCTAAAGTTGTCGAGGTAGGCCCCAGAGAGGGATAGCCCACAGGGTGGCAGCTGTCCGTGCTTGTGATTCTAGTCGTCGGGCCAAGTCCTAGAGTTGGGCGTAGTAGGTCCCTTGGGTGGTACAGTTCATGAGTAGGTGGCAGATGTTCGTGCTTGTGATTCTGGTCGTCGGGCCAAGTCCTAGAGTTAGCGCGATGGGTCCTCGGGCTGATGCAGTTCATGAGTAGGTGACAATTTCCATATTCGATCTGATGCACGATTATATTCAGCAAGTCCGTCAGTTGCAAGCCCGAGATACGGATCGTCATCGGGACGATGCCGAGTTTAAGTGGGGGAGAGTGTTACAATCCATTGTGCGATGATTTGGATTGAACCCCCGAGTAAGTCGTCGAGGACGATGACGAGATTAAGTGGGGGAGAATGTCACAATCATACTAGAAGAGCGTATGTTTGTGAACCTCACAGTGACAAGTCGTGCCATGATGCGATCGAGGAGGACGGTGCATCATCTAACACACCAAGATAGGTGGGCTCGAAGGCATGTGAGACTGAGGCTAACCGTGTCGTCGGAGGGGTCGATGTATGGGCGTATGGCTCCTCGCCAAAATGACGTGCAAGGGAGGAAGACCCAATATTTCACATAATATACTATAGGGGGTACCATGGTGTCGACTCTCCACCACCCCTAAGCTTGTGGGCCTAAGTGAGTCACCCCGTGGCACGTTAGCGTGTCATGGCTGGGGCGAGCGTCACAAGATAAGTTTCTTGGGCGTTCCCTTTGTAACGGGTTTTCAAGGGACAGTGTCGAACGACACAGGTGTGCCGACATTGCGCCCCTTCCCATGGGCTGGAGGTTCCGATATAGGGCCCGTTAGCGGCCAGCGATCCGAGAATGTCCCGTCAAAGCCAACTCATGGAAAGATGAGTGCAAGTACACGGACGGGCGACGTGTACGACCAAGTTATATTCTGCTGCTTATTTACTTGATGCTTGGTTGAGGACTGAAGAACCTCGCCTAAGGCCCGACGAAGCCACAAAGCGTTGCGGTCATAGAGATGGGGCAGGAGTTTCCCTTAAGGCTGGCCATGTTCGAGGGATGAATCATGGCACCGCACGGTTCGAGAGGTACGACCGTGACACCTTGCTCCCGCTGGCACAACGTTGAGACGCCAATGAACAACGTCTCAACATTGTCGCCTATACAACAAACTCCTTTGTTGTTTTGCTCCGAATTTCACCCGTTTTCGCTTCGATTTCTTCACAGCAACTCTTGCTACTAAAGACTCGGACTTTACAGACTCGATTTACAACTAAATGCCCAAAAAACAACGGGCCTTTACATTGATCTCATCAACATAATTTGTAAATCTAATCTAGTGCCAAAAATCGAAACATCCATTATGCAAACCCATCATTCATCTCATGAAATAAGGTAATTTACCCACCTATTTTAACAAAAATCAGTGCATAACGAAAAACCATCGAAATGGCTCTGATACCAATTGAAGGGAATGAAAATCCTCGCGCAGCGGAAGACGATCGAATCGTCAAGGTATCGTTACACTACTTGAAGTTTTGTTAAAACGATCTAACACTTAGATCTAAGTTAAACATACCTATGGAAGAAAAACCATACTTACTTGTTGAAGACTCTCTTCAAAGTTTCTTCTAATTGGTCACGAACACTTCGCGAATCTTGAACTTCTCGAACTCTCGATCAAGCACGAACACCACCAGTCAGAATCTCGGTTGTTCTTCTTTTGGAAAGAAGGAGAATGGTGAGATTCTTTTGTGTTTTGGTGAGGAGAGAATTATAGAGAAAATGAGACTCTTCTCTTTGGTGAAATCCAAAAAATGAGAGTGAGACATAATTTCCTTCTTGCAAGAAGGGATTAAATAGTGGAGTTAAAATCTCCACATTATCCCATTTTACCACAACCATAGGTTATGCAAATCATATTTGCATAATCATATAATATAAGATATCTCATATCTCATATTGCAAATCAAATTTGCAATAATTGTGGATTTATTAAATTGAATCACATCCAATTTAATTTCTCTCAATTAATTTCTCCAATTAGCCCTAATTCAACAATTAGGCTAACCTATAGTTTATTATGAATCTCATTCACATTAAACTATATATTATATCATTCATATCTCATATAAATGACATAAATGCCTCTAAATGAAATTGAACACTTCAATTTCATACCAAAACTCTAACCTTTCTTTTAACCCAGATGGAGCCAACCGAGGGACCTAATGCTCTAATGATCCAAGATTAACCTATCAAACTCTTTGACCGGTTAATCAACATTCATTAGCTACGGTAACACTCGAAGATAGCCCGTGAGTCGCACTCCGTTAGTGCGAGAATATTACGTGTCCACCGATATAACCAATGCCCATGAGTCGACCCTTCACAAAGTTGTTCGTAGACACGGATGGGTCAAATTACCGTTTTACCCCTATGTCTACCTCTTGTTCCTTAAGTCGCCACTGCTTCTCTAATGAACAACATATTGTGATGGTCCAACCATACATAACACCCTTCTCGGGCAAGTGAGAAGGTGGGTGCCCGTTGTCCAAGCCCTGGAGACAACACTTAAGGGAACAACCCTTCTAGTTTCCCTAAAGGCAGGAATGGGTGAATTCCATCTCGCGTAGTTAAGTTCCTAGTTCCCTGCTTGGTCCTGCCCCTGAGAAGATAGGCATATTGGGCGAGTAACTGTGACCACCCTCACCCGTACCGATCTTGTACAATCTCATTGCACAGGATGCCCCCACTCGCATGTCAACCATATGAACGAGTCAGATCACCTCGTTTGTATCTAATACAAAGCGGGCCGCATCCACAGTGTATCCAGGATTAGGTCTCCAATCCTATCCATATACTGTAGACCGTTCGGGTCATTAACTCAAACGTGATCCTCCTTGTGTGTCCACTACACACCGTTCAAGTTCTAGTTCTCTCATAAATTCAATGACCTTGGAGCTTACTTTATTGGAAAAGTTTGTAAATATTGCGAGACACAAAGTAATGAAATAAATAACTCTTATTAATTTCAAATAGTAATTTACAAACACCAGATTAGGACAGAAATCCCAACACTTCAAAGGTAATTTCTCTTTCTCTCTAAATGCTTAGTCTAGTTTTCTGTTTTGAGTTAATTTGTGTAACGTAATCATGAGCAATGCGATTCAATTCGCTTCCACTGTGGGATTCTGTTGTGATGTTTTGTCCTAATCTCGTGTTTGTAAATTACTATTTGAAATTAATAAAGAGTTATCCATTTCATCATTTTGTGTCTCGCATTTTATACAAACTTTAACCAATAAACTAAGCTCCAGGGTCATTGAATATATGAGAGAACTAGAACTTGAACGGTGTGTAAAGTGGACACACAGGAGGATCACGTTCGAGTAAATGACCCGAACGGTCTACAATATATGGATGAGGTTGAAACCTAATCTCGATATACATGCGGATGCAATCCCCGCTTTGTATTAAGATACAAACGAGGTGATCCGACTTCGTTCATGTGGTTGACATGCGAGTGAGGGCATCCTGTATAAATGAGATTGTACAAGACCGACCGTGAATTATTAAACCTACGATGTAACACCGCTGTGATGAGACTAATGTCTTCGTAGATGACCATTAGTGACTCGACCTAAATTCTGAGCGTGTTACGGACTCCAGTCTGCGGAGGTCTGTCATTTGACTAGTACGGGTGAGGGTGGTCACAGTTACTCGCCCAATATGCCTATCTTCTCAGGGACAGGACCAAGTAGGGAGCTGAGAACTTAACTACGCGAGACGGAATTCACTCGTTCCCGCCTTTAGGGAAACTAGAGGGGTTGTTCCCTTAAGTTTTGTCTCAAGGGCTTGGACAACGGGCGCCCACCCTCTCACTGACCCGAGAGGGTTGTTGTGTATGGTCGGACCATAGCAACATTGTTGTTCATTAGAGGAGCAGTGGGGACTTAAGGAGCAAGAAGTAGACACAGGGGTAAAATAGTAATTTGATCCAACAGTGTCTACGAAAAACCTATGAAGGGTCGACTCATGGGCATTGGTTATATCAGTGGACACGTAATATTCTTGCACTGACGGGAGTGCAGCTACGGGCTTTAGTGGAGTGTTATCGTAGCTAATTAATGTTGATTAACCGGGTCAAAGAGTTTGATAGGTTAATCTCAGATCATTGGAGCTCATCACTGTAGGTCCATAAGGTCCCTCGGCTGGCTTAAACTGGGTTAAAAGAAGGGTTAATATTTTGGTGTGATTTGAAGTGTTCAAGTTCACTAAAGGGTATTTATGTCATTTATATGAGATATGAATGATATAATATATAGTTTAATGTGAATGAGATTCATAATAAACTATAGGTTAGCCTAATTGTTGAATTAGGGCTAATTGGTGAAATTAGATTGAGAGATATTAAATTGGATGTGATTCAATTTAATAAATCCACAATATTGCAAATGTGATTTGTAATATGATATATGAGATATCTTATAATATGTTGTTATGCAAATATGATTTGCATAACCTATAGTTGTGGTAAAATGGTAAATAGGTGGAGATTTCAACTCCACCTATGTCCATTATTTAAACCCCTTTGCAAGAAGGGGAACTCACTTATTCTCTCATTTTTGGAATTCTCACCAAAAGAAGAGAACTTTCTCTCTCAAATTCTCTCAAGAATTCTCCTCCCTTCACCAAAACACAAGGTTCCCACCAACTTCCTTCTTCCAAAAGAAGAACAATCGAGAAGCCTTTTGGTGGTGTTCTTGTTCGTGAGAAGAGTTTGGGTTCGTAGAGATCAAGGAGCACACGAAGAGTTCGTGAATCTGGAAAGGAATCCTTGAAGAGGGTCTTCAACAAGTAAGTAACTAGTATTTACTGATTTTCTTTCCAATTAAGCATGTTTAACCTAGATCTAAATGTTAGATTAATTTTAACGAAACAATAGTTGCACAACTTCACCACGGCGATTCAATCGTCTTCCGCTGCGTGGGAGTTTCATTCCCTTCAATTGGTATCAGAGACAAGTTGGTTCGATGTTGTGCACTATTTTTCGTTGAAATTAGGTGGGTATTGTCTTAATTTATGAGATAAATTGTTGGTTTGCATGATGGATGTTTTCAGTTTTGGCACTTTAAGTTTAGATTTACAATTTATGTTGATATGATCAATGTAAGCGCCCGTGTTTTTGGACATTTTGTTGTAAATCGAGTCTGTAAGTCCAAGTCGTTCGTGGCAAGAGTTGCTGTGAAGAAATCAAAGCAGAAACGGGCGAGAAACGACGAAAAACAACAAGAGGAGTTTGTTGTTCTGGCGACAACGTTGAGACGCTGTTCATTGGCGTCTCAACGTTGTCATCGCGGGAGCAAGGCGTGCTGCAGGACAGCATTGCAACGCTGCTGGCGTCTGGAACGCTCAACGTTGTGCGCGTTAGTGGGTAGTTCGCAGGGCGTGCGCGCGAATGTCGTGGAGCAAGGCAGTTGCTTCAACTTCGTGGGGGCTTTTATTTTTATGTTTTATTTAATTTACAAATTGTAAAATGTATTTAATTTATTTTATTAAATAATATTAATATAAAAGTTATATTAATGTTATTTAATTAAATAAATGCCCCTAAGTGCCAAAACTGGTCCATTTTTGCTATTTAATTATTTTATGCATGTGATGTATGATTTAATTAATTTCTATGTGCATAATGTATGTCATATAGATTTAAAATCCCACCTTAGGTTAAACATTTCATGCATCATTTATATTATAAGAGTTATAATATATAGTTTGCATGATAGGTTATATTATAAGAGTTATAATGTAATTAAATGGATGTTTAATTTAATTAATATAAGTGTTATATTTTTTAGATTAAAGTATGCTCATGCATTTTAATTTCATGAGATGAAATATTTTATTTTGTTATAGTATATAGATATTCATGTGATGAATGATCAAGCACTATAACATAGAAATGCATGCAACCTAAGTTGATTATTAGTTTTTAAAGTGTTTAGAACTTGAATAATTAGACTTAGGTTTTCTAGTTTTAATAAGATTAGAATTAGGAAATCAAAGTATAGTCTTTGAATGGTGACTGATTAGTAACTCTGTCTTCTAAGGAAGGTTTTGTCTAAGGTTGGGGAATTTAAGTTGACGCTTGCGGAATACCCCTACCTAGAAACCGACCTGGGAGTGAATTCAGTCTGGAGATTCTTAGATTATATTTTTCGTGAGTGCCGTTAATTAAAAGTGTTTTAATTTACTCACATAGACCTAAGTAATAATGTGATTATAAACTTAGGCTAAATATCATATAAAAGTTATATTGGTAGACTTAGGTAAATTTTAGCCGGTTTATCTTAGGTCAATCCCAAAAATTATAAAGTGCTGAGTGGGAGAAAATATAGTGTATGAGATACATTTAATTTTCGACCACAAATCTCCGTTAGGTCCGCACCGTGAGATCCATACTCGGCGTCGTGGCGCAAATGGAGAGAGTACTTATAGTGAGTGGGAGTGGGACCTGTGAAAACGGGACCCACGGTCTCTTCTTTCGATTCACACCGTGAGACCCCTATGATCGCTTTCGCTAGTTTGGCTCGGACTGCACAATCCCTTCGGAGGGCCTTGATCATGGGAGTGAACACCGTGAATTCTCGAAAGGGACACGATTTTCTTGTTGGTTTTCTTTAAGTGGTTCACCCTTCCTGTGGCTATTGTTTGGACGGATACTTGAAAACTTAAAGATTGAGGGTGACACTCACGGGATTCATTAAGTGTTAATGAATTCGAGCAAATAATGGTAACTAGACGCCTAATGGAATAAGAGTTATTCTGGGATTAGGGTCTAGTCGAGAAAATCTCGTCCTAGAGGATGAGTGTTTCTGTTCACTCTTCGATGGCGGTCATTCTAAATCTTTAGGATATCATTGCAATTTTTAAATGACCTAGGGATCATAGAATTAAATTTTGCTAAAACTTAATTGGTTTTCAAAAGTTTATGCGAGACTGACACAAAATTTATTTGATTTTTTCAGCTAAAAATATGTCTAGCTCAATAATAGCTTTACTTGCTTCCGACAAACTAGTGGGAGATAACTTCCAAACTTGGAAGAATAATATCAACACAATTTTAGTAACTGATGACCTGAAGTTCGTGTACTTCTTGAGTAAGTAGTGTCCCTCGGTTCTTGAAGCTCGATCGCATCACGAAGTGTTCGTGATGCTTACGATCGATGGATCAAGGCCAATGAAAAGGCCAAGGTCTATATCATTGCCAGCTTGTCTGAAGTTTTGGCAAAGAAGCATGAGTTGATGGTCACCGCTAAGGAGATCATGGATTCGTTGCAAGACATGCTTGGACAACAGTCCTTTCAGGTCAGGCACGATTCGCTCAAACACGTCTTCAACGCACGGATGAAAAAAGTGTCGTCATCCGCGTGAACATGTTCTAGACATGATGACCCACTTTAATCTAGCGGAGATGAACGGGGCTTCGATCGACGAGTCGAGCCAGGTCAGCTTTATACTGGAGACTCTTCCAAAGAGTTTCCTTCAGTTTCGTAACAACGCTGTTATGAACAAGATAAGCTACACTCTGACTACCCTCCTCAATGAGCTACAGAATTTTCAGTCCTTGATGAGGATCAGGGCACCGGAAGCTGAGGCAAATGTTGCCTACAGGTCATATCACAGGGGTTCGACCTCTGGGACTAAACTTGTTGCTCCTTCTCGCCCGAAAGGGAAGAAGAAGATGAAGAGGGGTAAAGCTGACCGAGCTGCCGCCCAAAAGGGCAAGAAGGTCAAGGAAGTTGCAGAGAAAGGAAAGTGTTTCCATTACAATGGGGACGACCATTGGAAGAGAAACTGTCCCAAGTTCCTTGTCGAGAGGAAGAATCAAGGTAAATGCGATTTACTGGTAACTGAAACTTGTTTAGTGGAGAGTAGTGACTCTGCCTGGATTTTAGATTCGGGCGCCACTAACCACGTTTGTTCTTCTTTTCAGGAAATTGATTCCTGGTAGCCGCTGTGAGAGGGTGAGGTAACTCTACGCGTTGGATCTGGGGAGATAGTCTCTGCTGCAGCGATCGACAAAGTGAAGCTCCATTTTGGCAGGAGTTACATTTTGTTAGACAATATGTACATAGTTCCAGGGTTTACTAGAAACCTTGTTTCTATTTCCTGCTTATTAGAACAATGTATATCCGTTTCATTTAATGGTAATAAAGCGTTTATTTCCAGAAATGGTAATCTTATTTGTTCTGCTTCACTTGAGTCTAACTTGTATGTTTTGAAACCAAATTAAGTCAAAAGCATTTTGAACACTGAATTATTTAAAACTGCAGAAACACGAACTAAAAGAGTTAAGGTTTCTCCGAAAGAAAATGTCCATCTTTGGCATCTAAGGTTAAGCCACATTAATCTCAATAGGATTGAGAGACTAGTGAAGAGTGGACTTCTAAGTCAGTTGGAAGAAAACTCTTTGCCGGTGTGTGAGTCATGCCTCGAAGGCAAAATGACCAAACGTCCTTTTAGTGGAAAAGGGTATAGGGTCAAAGAGCCCCTTGAGCTTATACATTCAGCCCTCTGTGGTCCGATGAGTGTTAAAGCACGAGGTGGTTATGAATACTTCATTTCTTTCATTGATGATTTTTCAAGGTATGGGTATATTTACCTAATGCCTAAGAAGTCGGAAACTCTTGAAAAGTTCAAGGAGCACAAGACTGAGGTTGAGAACCTATTAGGTAAAACCATAAAAACACTTCGATCGGATCGAGGTGGAAAGTATATGGACATTGAATTCCAGGACTATATGATAGAACACGGAATTACGTCCCAACTCTCAGCACCCTGTTGGACATGGTTCGGTCGATGATGAGCTATGCTCGTCTCCCTGATTCCTTTTAGGGTTACGCAGTGGAGACTGTTGTTTACATTTTGAACAACGTTCCGTCGAATAGTGTTTGTGAAACACTTTTCGAACTCTAGACTGGCCGTAAAGGTAGTTTACACCATTTCAGAATTTGGGGATGTCCGACCCACGTGTTGGTGTCAAACCCGAAGAAATTGGAACCCCGTCTAAATTTGTGCCAATTCGTAGGTTACCCAAAAGAGACCAGAGGTGGTCTATTTTACAATCGTAAGGAAAATAGGGTGCTTGTGTCGACAAACGCCACTTTTCTTGAGGAAGATCATATCAGGGATCATGTGCCTAGGAGCAAAATCGTGTTAAACGAAATGGACAGTATATCAGCAAGAGTTGCTGATGGGGCTAGTACGTCAACAAGTGTTGTTGATCCTAGCACGTCAAGTCAAGTCCGTTCCCAAGAGTTGGGAATGCCTCGACGTAGTGGGAGGGTTGTGAGACAGCCTGAACATTACATGGGTTTAGTTGAAACCCAAGTCGTCAATCCTGATGATGACTGCGAGGATCCGTTGACTTATGATCAGGCTATAGCTGATGTTGACAAGGACGAATGGATTAAAGCTATGGACCAGGAAATGGAGTTGATGTACTTCAATCCTATCTGGGAGCTTGTGGATCAACCGGATGGGGTAAAACCTATTGGTTGCAAATGGATCTACAAGCGTAAACGTGGCGTAGATGGAAAGGTGCAGACATTCAAAGCACGACTAGTGGAAATAGGTTTTACCCAGGTCGAAGGGGTTGACTATGAGGAACCCTTTTCACCTGTTGCCATGGTAAAGTCGATCAGGATCCTTTTGGCCATTGCCGCGTATTATGACTACGAGGTATGGCAGATGGATGTCAAGACTGCCTTTCTAAATGGCAACCTTGACGAAACCATCTACATGGACCAGCCCAAAGGGTTCATTGCCCAAGGCCAAGAGCAAAAGGTTTGCCGACTTCATAGGTCTATTTATGGACTGAAACAAGCCTCGAGGCCTTGGAATATAAGGTTTGATGAGGCAATCAAATCTTATGGATTTGATCAGAATGTTGACGAGCCTTGTGTCTACAAGAAAATCGTTGACAAAACTGTCGCATTTCTGATATTATACGTGGATGATATTCTTCTCATTGGGAATCAGGTAGAATTTCTTACTGACGTAAAGAAATGGCTAGCTTCGCAATTCCAAATGAAAGATTTGGGAGAAACTCAGTATGTTCTAGGTATCCAGATAGTCCGGAACCAGAAGAATAGAACGTTAGGCATGTCTCAAGCGTCTTATATTGACAAGATGTTGTCTAGATATAAGATGCAGAACTCCAAGAAGGGTTTGCTGCCTTTCAGGCATGGGGTTCATGAAAGAGTCTAGATTAAGAAAGCGGAAACAATTTTGGATCTTGAACACTCTAAGTTGATCAATTTTGTAAAATAAAATGCATGCTCAAAGCTGGAAAAACAGAGGGATAAAAAACTCAACTTTGAAGATCAAATTCTCTTCACCCGGTTGATGGTTTTAAGCACGAACACTTCGTGGACGACCGTTAGAGTCTTCCCTACTATCCTCAGGCCTTAGAACGGATTGTGGGATCCTAAGTTGAGAGAATTTTGAAGAAAAGTCCTCAAAGGTCACTAATTCGGGAATATTGAATTTTCTGAAAAATTCTCTCAAAACACCTCAAATCACCATTATATAAAGCTTCAAAAAGCTTCAATGGAGTGACAACTCAAGTGTGATGACGATGGTTTGAGATGGAGGTGGCTAATTTTGGTGAATTTTGAAAATGAGGAGGATTGGGCAAGTTGGCAACTTGATTTTCATGAAAATCATGAAAATCCCTCATTTTGCATTTTATTTTAATTCTAAAATCAATATTAAATTGATTTTTAATTAAAATTAATATAATTAATTAAATAATTCAAAATTAATTTAATTAATTAATTTTTAAATTTAATTTAATATCAAATATTAAATTAAATAAATAACCCGATCCCGATCGATTTTCCGAACATGAATCCTTATTCACGCTATAACCGATCCAATATTTAAATCAAATTTAAATATATCCACCTCTTATTAATCATAATTTAATTCATAATTAAGCTATGATTCGTTAAATATATCATATATAATTAACGCTTTCTCCCAAACTCGAATTTGAACAATTCAAATTTTTTCTCTCAAAATGTTATAAGGCTAAGTCCGAGCTAGTAAGGAGGACCTAATGGACCTACAGATCATGAGCTCCAACGATACGAGATTAACCTACCAAACTCTTTTAGCCTAGCTAATCAACATTCGTTAACCACCAGGACACTCCACTAAAGCCAAGTGGCTGCATTCTCCTCACTGTAGATATATTTCTGTCCACTCGATATAACCATGATTAGTAAGTCGATCCTTCACAGGTCGTTCATAATTACAGCTAGGTCAAAATTACCGTTTTACCCAGTAATTACCTCTTGTTCCTTAAGTCCCACTCGATCCTCTAATGAACAATTGGTGCGTGGTCCAACCAAAGAAACCGAATCCTCTCG
Organism: Trichosanthes cucumerina; assembly: GCA_036507285.1. NCBI lineage: Eukaryota > Viridiplantae > Streptophyta > Magnoliopsida > Cucurbitales > Cucurbitaceae > Trichosanthes > Trichosanthes cucumerina. The sequence goes on along the minus strand of CM071835.1, from coordinate 75,077,943 downwards.
GGCCAATGAGAGGGGTGGGTCCATTGTTCAAGACCCGGAGTCAGTACTTAAGGGAACAACCTCTCTACTAATCCCTAAAGCGGGTAGGAATGAATTCCATCTTGCAGAACTATGTTCCCAGCTATCTACTCGGTTTTATCCCTGAAATGGGAGGCTTATTGAGTCGGCAGTCTCAAGCCACTCTCACCCATGCAAATCTAAGGATAATCCGAATAAATAGGAGTCCATAGAACGTCGGGATTAAGATCGAGTTACCTAGGTCTCGTATGAATATAGTCAGTTAAGACAGTAAACGGAGTTAAAAATGTCTAAGTGACTATTTCGCGATCCAGTCTTATGCAAACTCATTGCATAGGACGCCCCCACTCACATGTCTCCACATAAACGATTTAGGATCACATCGTTTGTACTCTACAAAGTGGGCCGCGTCCATAGTGTCCCCAGGATAAGGTACCCAACCCTATCCTTATACTATAGACTGTTCTGGCTATAACTTGAACTTGATCCACTTTTATGTCACACATAAAGTTCAAGTATTCATCCTATAACCAAGGGTTCTTTATTGGATTAAGGTTACACAATACACAATAGTCAATAACACCTTTACTGAATAAATTTCAATAACAACTTTATTGTGATAAAGAATATACATTCAGTTTACAAAACCACGAGTTTTAGGACAAAGAACCCAACAGTTCACCTGTCTAAGGATTAATGTCCTAAGACTCCTCAAGAGGTTGATGATATGAGACGGATCCCTTATGTTTCAGCTGTAGGGAGCCTTATGTATGTCATGCTGTGTACTAGGCCCGACATCTGCTATGCAGTAGGGATTGTCAGTAGGTATCAATCCAATCCAGGATTAGATCACTGGACAGCCGTAAAGGCAATCCTCAAGTATCTTAGGAGAACGAGGAACTACAGCTTAGTGTATGGCGGTGGGAATTTGATCCTTACGGGATACACAGATTCTAACTTTCAGACCGATAACAATTCTAGGAAATCCACTTCATGGTCAACCTTCATTCTGAATGGAGGAGCTGTAGTATGGTGAAGCATCAAGCAGGGATGCATCGCTGATTCCAGTATGGAAGCGGAGTACGTTGCGGCTTGTGAAGCTGCAAAAGAAGCTGTTTGGTTAAGGAAGTTCATGACAGATTTGGAAGTTGTTCCAAATATGAACTTGTCGATCACACTGTTTTGTGACAATAGTGGTGTAGTAGCCAACTCCATAGAGCCTCGGAGCCATAAGAGAGGGAAACACATTGAGCGGAAGTATCACCTGATACGAGAGATTGTGCACCGCGACGACGTGAAAGTCACGCAGATAGCGTCGGTGCATAACGTAGCTGATCCATTTACAAAGCCCCTCACGTCTAAGGTGTTTGAGGGCCACCTAGAGAGTCTAGGTCTTCGAGTACTTCCTGACTAGGGCAAGTGGGAGATATGTAAACGGGTATTCAATCCCCTAGTTTATTTATTACTTCATTGTAATTTATGTACATTTCAAAAATGTATTTCCTCCACTAGCTTAGTCCAAGTGAGAGTTTGTTGGGATGTTTTGTCCTAATCTCGTGTTTGTAAATTACTATTTGAAATTAATAAAAAGTTATTCATTTCATCATTTTGTGTCTCACATTTTATACAAACTTTAACCAATAAACTAAGCTCTAGGGTCATTGAATATATGAGAGAACTAGAACTTGAACGTTGTGTAGTGGACACACAGGGAGGATCACGTTCGAGTAAATGACCCGAACGGTCTACAGTATATGGATGGGGTTGGAGACCTAATCCTAGATACACTGTGGATGCGACCCGTTTTGTATTAAGATACAAACGAGGTGATTTGACTCGTTCATGTGGTTGACATGCGAGTGGGGCATCCTGTACAATGAGATTGTACAAGACCGGACCGTGAATTATTAGACCCATCGATGTAATCATTGTGATGATGAAGGACTAATGACTTCGTAGATGACCATTAGTGACTCGACCTGAATCCTGAGCGTGTTACAGACTCCTGTCTACGGGAGTCTGTCCTTTGACTAGTACGGGTGAGGGTGGTCATAGTTACTCACCAAATAAGCCTATTTTCTCAAGGACATGACCAAGTAGGGAGCTGGGAACTTAACTACACGAGACGGAATTCACTCGTTCCCGCCTTTAGGGAAACTAGAGGGGTTGTTCCCTTAAGTGCTGTCTCCAGGGCTTGGACAACAGACACCCACCCTCTCACTGGCCCGAGAGGGTTGTTATGTATGGTCGGACCATAGCAACGTTGTTGTTCATTAGAGGAGCAATGGGGACTTAAGGAGCAAGAAGTAGACATATGGGTAAAACGGTAATTTTATCCAGCAGTGTCTACGAACAACCTGTGAAGGGTCGACTCATGGGCATTGGTTATATCAGTGGACACGTAATATTCTTGCACTGACGGGAGTGCAACTACGGGCTTTAGTGGAGTGTTACCCTAGCTAATGAATGTTGATTAACCGGGTCAAAGAGTTTGATAGGTTAATCTCGGATCATTGGAGCTCGTCCATCGTAGGTCCATAAGATCCTCGCTTGCTCAAAAATGGTCAAGTTAAAAGAAGGGTTAATGTTTTGGTGTGAATTAAAGTGTTCAAGTTCACTAAAGGGTATTTATGTCATTTATATGAGATATGAATGATATAATATATAGTTTAATGTGAATGAGATTCATAATAAACTATAGGTTAGCCTAATTGTTGAATTAGGGCTAATTGGAGAAATTAGATTGAGAGATATTAAATTGGTTGTGATTGAATTTAATAAATCCACAATATTGCAAATGTGATTTGTAATATGAGATATGAGATATCTTATAATATGTGGTTATGCAAATATGATTTGCATAACCTATAGTTGTGGTAAAATGGCAAATAGGTGGAGATTTCAACTCCACCTATGTCCATTATTTAAACCCCTTTGCAAGAATGGGAACTCACTCATTCTCTCATTTTTGGAATTCTCACCAAAAGAAGAGAACTTTCTCTCTCAAATTCTCTCAAGAATTCTCCTCCCTTCACCAAAACACAAAGTTCTCACCAACTTCCTTCTTCCAAAAGAAGAACAATCGAGAAGCCTTTTGGTGGTGTTCTTGTTCGTGAGAAGAGTTCGGGTTCGTAGAGATCGAGGAGCACACGAAGAGTTCGTGAATCTGGAAAGGAATCCCTGAAGAGGGTCTTCAACAAGTAAGTAACTAGTATTTACTGATTTTCTTCCAAATTAAGCATGTTTAACTTAGATCTAAATGTTAGATTAATTTTAACGAAACAATAGTTGCACAACTTCACTACGACGATTCAATCGTCTTCCGCTGCGTGTGGGTTTCATTCCCTTCAGATTTGATCCTTTCACATTCATTAACCACCAGGACAATCCACTAAGGTCCAATGGTTGCACTCTCCTCACTGTAGATATATTTTTGTCCACTCGATATACCCATGATTAGTAAGTCGATTCTTCACAGGTCGTTCATAATTACAGTTAGGTCAAATAAACCGTTTTACCCCTATAATTACTTCTTGTTCCTTAAGGGAACAACCTCTCTACTAATCCCTAAAGCGGGTAGGAGTGAATTCCATCTTGCAGGACTATATTCCCAACTATCTACTCAGTCTTATCCCCAAAACGGGAGGTTTATTGAGTCGGCGATCTCAGGTCACTCTCACCCATGCAAATATATGTATAATCCTGAATAAACATGAGTTCATAACACGCTCAGGATTAAGATCGAGTTACTTAGGTCATCGTATGAATATTTTCACTTAAGACACTAAATGGGGTTATAAAGTCTAAGTGACTATTTCACGGTCCAGTCTTATGCAAACTCATTCCATAGGATGCCCCCACTCACATGTCTCCACATGAACGATTTAGGATCACATCGTTTGTACTTTGCAAAGTGGGGTCACGTCCATAGTGTCTCCAGGATAAGGTACCCAACCATTTTCCTATACTATAGATCGTTTTGGCTATAACTTGAACTTGATACTATAATAATTATTATAACTGAGCCCTCAAATTCTAGAATAGTTGCAACTTAACCTCAATTTCTTTAACTCAACAAAATTTGAAAAATTATAAAATTAACCATGACAAAAAAAAATTAGCTTTCATATGGGTTTTTTTATTATTATTATTTTTTTTGCAAAGGAAAGAAACCACCCATATGAAAAGAGCAGCCATCTTCATTTAAGAAAACAAAAATTGATGTAAAGAATGAATCTAATTATAACTATCTTATATTTCAAGGGTTGGATTTATAGTTTACCCATAGTTTGTGCAATTTACAATTTTTAAGCATTTAATTCCAACCATTTCATAAGTTTACATAGCTAATTGATCAAACTGTCAAATGGGTGATTGTAATAATCCCTCCAGACTATCGTTCAAAATGGTTTTTGCAACTTTTCCAAAATTATATTAATGTCATGTTTTTTTATGTAATCAATTTCATAGCTTTCAATATCTTACTCAAGTTTACTAAATTGAATCCTAAACCTAAATAAATGATCTTAAAAGGTAGACACCTCTTCAAAAATACTAAAAAAGATTGGCAATAGATAAAAGAGTCGTGATAACCAATTTTTAGTTTTTAATTTTTGAAAATTGTACTTATTTTCTCATCAATTATTTTTTAACAAAACATTTGAATCTTTAGCCAAATTCCAAAAACAAAAATTACTTTTTGAAAATTACTTCTTTTTTTTTTTAATTTTCAAAACTTTACTTGATTTTTAAAAATATAGGTAAAAAGTAGATAATAAAATAAGGAAACCCACATGTGAAAGTAACATTTATAATCTTAATTTTCAAAAACTAAAAATTAAAGTCTCGTTTGATAACTATGTGGTTTTGAATTTTTGAAAATTAAGTTTGTTTTTCACAATTTCTCTTTATCTTTTCACAATGATTTCCATCTTTCTTGAGGCATCGTTTAATTTTCTAGCCAAATTTCAAAAACCAAAACAAGTTTTTGAAAACTATTTATTTTAGTTTCCAAAATTTAGCTTAGTTTATGAAAACATAGGTACAAAGTGGATAAGATAACATGTAAACATATTGGTAGAAGCATGGAGTTAAATGTCGAACAACATGTGACATTTCGATCGACATGTCGTCATATCAAGAGGCTCAATATTTTAAAGAGAGAAAATATCGATTTTCTCCAATTGTCGACGATAATTTCGAAATGTTCATAAATTTCGACATTCTAGTGACATTTACGAAATATTTATACAAAAGAGCTTTTAAAACTATTAACAACATATTAGGCCCATGATTTTAAGGCCCAATATGATTCTTTATCGTGGAGTGATGGAAGAGAGAGCATTTATAGATAGTTGGTGACTCCACCACTCTCATTCTCACCGATTGGGACAATTCACAATACAAAAGAGGAGGTTTTTTTTTATTTTTATTTTTTGTTTGAGAAAATATTTTTTCTTTTAATTTCTCTATTCCAACTTCCACGAAGCTCTATATTATCAAATACCAATTTCTCTTTTTTTAGTTTTCAATTTTCATATCCTATCTCCATCTCTTTTTTACTTTTAGTTATTTAGTTAATTATTTTATATATATATTTTAAAATTTTAATTAAATGAATTATTATTTTTTCATTAGAGTTATTTTTATTTATTCTTTTATGAACTTACAATATTGATATGAACAAAAATAAAGTTGTTAAAAAATGTCAAAAAAAAATATTTGACATATTATTATATTAATTTCAATAGTTGGAATTAGTTTTAACTTTTAAAATGTATTATAAGTACATGGACTAAGTCTCAAAATATAAAAACTAAAATGATATTTTGATCTAATTCTTTTTAGCACTTTTTACCATTCAATATATATATATATGATGATAAAAATTGCCACTTATACTATATATTCTTTTTCAAAATTTTTGCATGCTTCGACATTTCAATCGATGTTTATATCTAAATATCTTATTGGATTTTAGAAATGATGCTTAAAAATGGTCAATTATAGTCTAATTATGCCACAATCAAAGTTTGATTGACTAATTCAAATAATTTCCATCAATTTCTACGATTTTCATAATTTTTTTCGAAATTTCTCTCGTTACCAATTCAAACAACTTTCATTGATTTCCATGTTTTCTAAATTTTTCAATGTTGTTATAGTCATAAGTCATATTTCAGTATCGGTTGAAATTATATTTGCTTGTTGATCGTTATTATTTTAGTTCCACATCATTTAGGGTGAACCTCTTATTAACAACGGTCAATTATAGCTTATTAATCCACCATTAAAGTTCCATGAAAGAATTTAAATAATTATAGTTTAGGAATGGTTAATTATAGTTTATAGTTTAATTAAACTATCATAATTAAAATCTCGTTCAATTTGAATAGAAGTTATAAAACATTTTTTTTTACATATATGATGTTGAAAATAAATCAATTATAGTATGATTAAACTCTAATTAAAATTTCATGAAATAATTAAAACAATTTATAGATTTTTTATATTTTTTCTCAAATTTCTACTATCATCGACATATTAATCAATATTTGTATCTAAATATTGTATTAGTTTTTAAATGTATTGCTTAACAATGGTCAATTATAGTCTAATTAAGCCATAATCAAAGTTTCATTGGCTAATTCAAAGAATTTCCATCAATTTCCATAGTTTCCGTAAATTTTCCCAAAATTTCCATCGACATTTCCATAAAATTTAGATCTCAACATTTCCATCGACATCGACATTTTCTTCCATGGGTAGAAATAGTATTTTATGTTTAATTTTCAAAAACCAAAAACCAAAAATAAAATATTATCAAACGGACCTAAATGGTTATCAAATGAAACTTAATTAAAATTCAACATATAAAACGCACCAAAACAAGTCTCAAAATTGTCTAGACCCAACCATGAAAATATCCCAACCTAGCCTTAAATTGCTCCATTCAACCAACAACAACCAAAAGTAATTGTCATTTCACAAATTATTCAAAAACAAAATTAATATTCGTGAGTGTCCAACTTCGCTTGCGCACCTCGACTAATCTCACGGGACAATGGCTTGACTAGTATAAATTTAAGTCTTCCAATGAAAACAAGGAGAGGACAGAATGAGCAAAATTGTCTCAAAAGACCAAGTCTTCTGTGTGATGAAACATTTGGTCAGGTTTAGCAAAATCCTAAGAACCAATGTCTCCCTTATTCTGTTTTTTTCCTTCAACTGATTACACAGATTCTGAATCTCTCTTTCCAAAAGGAAAACCAACATGATTTAATCAAAGTGATATGAGAGGTGAACCTCAAATCCTTTGGATTCTACGATAGGCGCCGGAGGCAGTCCATCAAAGCATCGGTGTGTTCGGGTTTCCCAGCAGTCACACGAACATAGCCTTTCAATTCTTTCTTGTCGTAATGACGAATCATCACCCCCATTTTTGCAAGGTCCTCCTGCATTGAAATTTAGCAGTCATTTTCAGAATGGTCACAAGCATGAATTCAAGTAGATATCGATCCACAGATGAATGTCGAATATGATAACATTCAAAACAAGAATTGCAGTACCTCGATCTCATAGATAAGCAATACAAAAAATAAAATAATTATGAGAGAAATTGCACTCCCCTAGATTCACTAACACACCATGTTTGATAACCATTTGATTTTTTATTTTTGAAAATTGGACTTGTTTTCTCATCATTTCTCTACAATGGCTTTCATCTTAAGAAAACATTTGAATTCTTAGCCAAATTTCAAAAACAAAAATAAATTTTTAAAAACTATTTTGTTTTTTAGTTTTCAAAACTTAGGTTGGTTTTTGAAAACATAGCTAAAAAGTTGATAACAAAATAAGGAAACTCATATCCTAGGCTTAATTTTCAAAAACTGATTATCAAACCGAACCTAAGTTAGTGCAGTTCAACAAATGCTCAGTTTTAGTCTCGGTAGCTCAGTTTTAGTCTCGGTAATGCTTCCTCTTAATTGACCATCGATAACAGCAAAAAGGTGATGGGGCAATGTACCGTTAAACACCCGAAAAACGACCAAGAGCTTTCCTAAAAGCTTACCTCAAGGAAATCATATTCAATGAAAATAAAAAATGATGGCTGATTATTAAGAAATTTAAGATCAAATGGCCTGGAGAAGGAGATGAGAAATCTATTTGATGATTGTAGAAGCAGCAAAGCCAGAAGGAAGAAGCATGTTATTGTTAAAATATTTTCCTCAGAAGGGGAAGCCTCACCAAGGAAACTGAAATTAAGCATGAATTTACAAGCTTCTTCAAAACACTATAACAGCAACCAACCATAAAACTGCTACCAAAGGATCCAAAATCAATTTTCAATTTGTCAATGATTAGTGAATCAAGGAGGAGAAGAGACAACTTTTTCAAGATAAACACAAAAAAGCTTTTGATCCCGTAGATTGGAATTTTTCCTGTTATGGTTTTGAGGGAAAAATGGTTTCAGCCCAATATGGAGAACTTGGATAAAAAGATCTCTACATATGTCAGCCTTGTGAACAATTCAAAGTCACTCGAGGTCTAAAGTTAGGGGACCTTCTCTCCCCTCAAAAAAAGGTTTCTCTACCAATGAGGCTTCCAAATTTTCATTAATCATCTTCGATTTGCCAATGACACCCTCATTTCCAGTGAAGATAATGAAGAGAGCCTAATAATCCCATGACAACTCTCAGACTCTTTCAGTTTTTTTTTTTTTTTTGATGTCAGAAACAATTTCATTGATAAATGAAATGGAGTGAACTCCGAGCACCCATAGGTGAGTTACAAGAAAGAACGCTAATTCGAAATAAAAAAGATAAACTATAAAGGCCACAAGATGGTAAAAATTTGCACCACAAATAAACTATAGAAAAGAACATGGTCCATAAAACGTTCAAAAGTATAAGAAGCATCCCTGAAAGGGCAACCATTTCTCTCCATCCAAAGAGTCCATAGAAAAACACGAACAAATGCCAGCCATAGTGCCTTTTTTGTTCCTTTGAAAGGATGGCCCACTAGGACGAAGGAAAGGAAAACGAAGATATGTTGCGGTAGAGCCGTAGACCAACCAAAAGCATCCAAAAGACACCACTAAAACCTCTAAGCAAAAGAACAGTGCACAAACAGATGATACGGTGTCTCTGAATCTGATTCACACATGACACACCAAGAAGGAGAAAGACTCGTATAAGGCATTCGTCTTTGCAACCTATCAGCAGTATTAATAGCTTCCAAGCTAAGCTCCCAAAGGAAAATCTTAATCTTCTTTGGATACTGATCCTTCGAAATAATAGGTCACTTGGAATCAAATTTCCAGAGCTCAAGAAAGAGATAGTAAGAGACTTAACAGAAAAACGTCCAGAAGACTCCAAAGGCCAAGTCCATGAATCAACACCCTCTGATAGCCTAATATGAGAAAGCAAATGAGAAAGGCATGCCCAATCACCGGTTTCCAAATCTGTTAAGTTTCTGCGAAGCTTTAGATCCCAAGCGGAATCTGTGGAGTTCCCCAAACCAGCCACCGAGGAATCAGGGTGCATAGTAAGCCGAAAAAGACGTGGGAAGACAACATCAAAAGAGCCACAACTGAGCCAAGAGCAAGTCCAAAAAGAAGTGGCAGATCCATTTCCAATATGTCTAATGGATCGCAATTTAACCAGATCTCGAAGAGTACAAATATGTTTCCAAGGCGATTTATGAGAGGTATGCCTAATTGGTAAAGGCCAACCATCGGTTTGCAACACCCTATAGTATTTAGCAACAACAAGCTTTCGCCAAAGAGATTCTGGTTCTTGTGTGAACCGCCAAATCCATTTAGCCAAGAGGGTTGAGTTTCGATGACCAAAATTGTCAATGCCAAGACCACCCATTAGAATAGGAAGTTGTGTTGTTGCCCAATTAACATTATGAACTCCGCCATCAAACCTTGAGCCTTCCCAAAAGAAATCACGAACAATCTTATTCAGACCTTAATAATCTTGGAAGGCAATTTAAATAAGGACATATAATAGGTAGGCATACTGGACAAAGTGGCTTGAATTAGAGTATGTCTCCCCCCTTTTGAGATGAAAGCATATTTCCAGTTATGAAGCTTTTGCTGCAGACGTTCAATTACTGGTTGCCAAAAGGAATGAGTTTTTGAATTCCCTCCCAAAGGCAATCCAAGGTAAGTGGTTGGCCAAAAACCTTGCTTACAACTAAAAGTTGACAAGATCCACTCCATCTCAGAATCATCAACGTTAATTCCCAAAACCTCACTCTTTTCCAAATTAACTTTCAACCCAGAAGGTTGCTCAAAGATCTTAACCACTTGAAAAAGATGGTTCAAAGCAAGTCTATCGAAAGTAGAAAAGAGCAAGGTGTCATCTGCGAATTGTAAATGGTTTAAATAAAACGATGATGTACCCAAAGGATGAGTTAATATATGACCCAAACTAGCGCTATAAGTCATTAGTCGACTTAAGCAATCAGAGACCAATATAAAAAGGAAAGGGGATAAAGGATCACCTTGTCGAATTCCACGAGTAGGAAAGATTTTCCCACGTGGTCGCCCATTGATGATAATAGAGTAATTAGCGCTAGAAAGGCAACCTCGAATCCATTTCCTCCATAAAACCCCAAAGCCCTTTGCGGATTAAACCGCATCTAAAAAATGTCAATCCACTGTATCAAAAGCTTTTTCTAAATCCAACACCCTGACGACTACGAAGGCTCCAATCTTCAATCAATTCATTGGCCATTAATGAGGCATCGATGATCTGTCTGTGTGCCACAAAAGCAAGTTGATTTTCAGCAACAGTGGAAGCGAGAACCAACTTCAACCGATTAGATAGAACTCGAGCAACAATTTTATAAACACAAGAGATAAGGCTAATCGATCGAAATTCATTTACCGACTTCAAAGCAATTTTTTTGGGGATTAAACAGATATATGTCTCATTCATAGATGCATTGATAATCCCAGAAGTATAGAAATCATGAATCATGGTGAGTAAATCATTTTTGATGACATCCCAAAAGAACCTGAAGAATTCAGATGTAAAACCATCGGGACCTGGTGATTTACAAGAGCCCAAGGAGAAAACCGCTAATCTTTTGCAAATTCTCTATCACAGGTATAAACTACAGCAACGAGGAAACTGATGGAAAAGTCAACATTTTTAACTGCTAAATCAGTCTGTGGCCTATGCCCAGTGTCACGGTCGTATCTCTCCAACCGTGCGGCACCATAATTTTTCGCTCAATCATGGCCAACCTTAAGGGGAACTCAAGCCCCGTCTCTTTGATCGCAACCTTTTGTGGCTTCGTCGGACCTTAGGCGAGGTTCTTTCCCTCAACCAAGCTTCTTTATAACATGCAGCGGAATAACACTTGGTCATACATGTTGCCCGTACGTGTATTTTCACTCAAACGCGACTCTAGCAGACTTGTCTTTACTCTAGGCCAAGTCTCAAGGCTCAACCTTGCCTCTACACTAGGCCAAGGTCATTAGAAAGCTTTGTCGCTTCTCAAGACATCATTCTCAACATCTTAGACATGTCCATAAAGGTCTCACATCGATCCGGGACTTCATCGAGACTCATTCAGACCCTTCAAAGAGCCAAAATGGCCTTAAAACGCTCAACCGGAGCTTACCGGGTGATTTCGGGACTTACCGGGGCATTATAACGCTTACCGGGAGCAAACATTGCAAACTGGAGCTTTTCGGGCCATTATAACACTTACCGGGACATAACGGGCAAATATGGAGCCAACCAAAAACTATCGGGTCCCACTGATGAATAGTGATGCCATCTCGAGCATCGGGAGGTCATCGGACTTAGCTGCTCGCTCGGACATGCTATCGAAACCTTCCCATGACTTAACTTCATGATCGGGGCCTCTCGGACATCCATCCATCCGAGTCATCTAGGCATGAACCCTTCCGTGTCCATGACGAGTTATTATCGTATCGCGTGCTGCTACCGGGCCCTATGGTGCAACCTCGAGTCCATGAGAAAGGGCGCAATGTCGGCACACCCGTGTCGCCCGACACTGTCCTTGGAAAACCCATTCCATAGGAAGACGCCCCAAGACACTCGTCTTGACACGCTCGCCCCAACCATGACACACTTGCATGTGTCATGGGGTAGCTCACTTAGGCCATGAGGCCCAGGGGTGGTGGAGAGCCAACACCATGCCTCCCCCTATAGTAGATTATGAGGAATTTTAGCCTTGACACCCATGCACGTCAATTTGGCGAGGAGTCATACGCCAACGTGGAACGCTCGTCTGGACTCCGATTGACACGAAATCTGGCGAGCTTACATCTTGCCCATATACGGACTTAACTCCAGAGCCGCTCGTCAAAACTCACGGCGGAACCCCGACTTTCGAGGCTATGGTCCGGGGCCCATCTGACCCTCACTAGGCTTGTCACTGACACCACTGACGACATAGTTTCTTCCCGCGATGCTTGTTCCTCAACTTGGCATTCATGCCCACTGTTCTTGGTGTGTTAGATGATGCACCGTCCTCCTCGGTCGCATCATGGCACTTGTCTTCTTTTGGCCCTCACGTGGCCCGATGGGCGACACTCGCGTGACACCGTTGCATCTATCTGTGCTTGTGGGGTTCACAACCAACTCTCTTCTAGTGTGGTTGTGACACCCAACCCCTACCTAGGGTGTGAGAGTACTAGTATGGGATAGTAGAGGGTGTATGTGGGAGATTAGTAGTATATCAGTAAGGGGTATTTTGGGAATTTTAACTAGGGTGTCTTGATTATAAATAGTAGTGTTAGGGTCCTTATTTGGTTGTGCATCATTTTGGTAGTGTCCATTGTGGAACTTAGAGAGAGAGATAGCCCTCTCGAAAGGCTATTGGATATTGTAATTTTCTTTATTGATATAGCAATATATTAGTTAGTTTGTGTTCTTAGTATTTTCTAGCTTGGATACCTAACATAGGGCTGCCTTTGGAAGGGCATCCAATTTTTCTCTATTAGGCCACCATAAGTAAACATCTACCGTAGGAGAGGTAAAAAGGGGAATACGTTTCTTGGCAGTTAGGCATATCATCGTATCATAGGTAATTGCATTGGGGAACAAGGGCATGTTTTGTATTATGGGAAAGGACACTGTAAGACTAGGCTGAGTAGTGAGGTTTCTTCAACTTTTGGCACTGTCTGTACGCTCTTATAGTAAATGACATCCCAATACCCTCCACTATCATTCCAAGAACCGGTTTAAATACAGAACATAAATCAGCAAACAGAGAAATGGATCTATCGAAGGGCCACGGAAACTAATCCTTTTACGACATGTTCTATCTAATAGGGGAGGAGTAAGAAGCTAAACCAAATCGATGAACCAAACTAAACCAAATAGATTTGAGTTGAACCAAGAAATTACAATTTATTTGAATTTACTGCTTGCTCCTTTGATCACTAAAACCATCCCACCGATGGTTCTCGCACATTCAATTATACTGTTAAACTTAACAAGATGCACCTTGTCAAATTCTTTTATCATGGCTTGAAAGATATAATTTTTAAATGATGGAAAACGTATTTATGCTAAAAATTTAAATAATAATATATTTTACATCTGCAAATAATTTTCCAATGAGTGATGATCATTAAAAAGAAAGAAGAGTTATATTGCATGTCTATAGTGCAGTGGTTGGAAGAAAGTCCTTTACCTTCAATTTCTTCGCATCCTTTCCTGATGTTACCTCGCAAAGGATGAAATTAGAGTGACTAGGATATGGATTCAAGAATGGCACATCCTTTAGAAGATTAAAGAGCCTCTCGCGTTCTTGTACTAAAGCATTTTTCACCTTCTGCCAGAGATGGAAGGCTCATATTAGATATGATCGAACACCAATATACTTTTTCCCTTCTTACCAAGTATTTCATCAACTTTTTTTTTAATACTGTGAGTTCCAGTGTCCACTTACGCGAATCTCGACTAATCTAACAAGACAACTGTATGGCCATAAATAGTTGTCGAAAAACTCGTTATATTTTTATTAAAGATAGGTGGCTGCCATAGGGCTTGAACTTATTTCCCTAGTCTCTTTCAAGCATTAATCTAGAAACTTAACCTCTAAGTAGGAGGGGTTCTGCAATGCTGCACATGCAGCTATTTCAGCAGCAACAGACACATTATATGGTTGCTTTGCTCGCCAAAGATATTCAATGATACTCAAAGGAAATGCTCCATAACCCACACGAAGTCCAGCCAAGCCTGCAGTTTTACAAGCAAAGATCTTCATGATGTCACATAAACGTGTCATGATAAAGCTACCATTAATCAGTCGCCAAGAATAGAATTGCGGGAAACTATTTACACATTCAAAAAATAAAGGATGAAAAAAAAGTAAATTAAATCTTCAGAAATAAGAAGAGCATAGCCACAACCTTACAACTAAAGTAACGGTTAAAATGTGTTCCTAGGTTTAGCTCTCAAGCAGCAAAATCATAAGGATGGGCCATGCTTAGTTACAGCAAAATATGTTAAACATCTGCATTTTGACAGCTAATATAAGATAAAATTTCCATCTCCATCAAGTAAAATACATTGGAATGTAAAAAACATGATACTATTTCGAGATGTAAGGCATGCCTCTGACAAGTTTTTTCTATTTTACATGGATGATATAGCGTTTTCCAAAAGAAATTAAGGGACACAACTTGAAAAGTAGAATATGTATTCTAGGACTTCTTGTTAGTTATAATTAACTCAACATAATATAACGCCATGGAAAACCAACTAGCTAGTAGCTAGTGACACCAGAGTCTGTCATTTGGATAACACAAGGGTCATCATTATCAACAAAATGGAGGTAGTATGCAATTAAACAAGTAAAATGTCCTTAAAAAATATAATGGTAAAAAAAATGTGGAAGATTCCTGCACCACCTGCTCTTTTGCTAAAAGTTCGAAGAACAATCAAGTTGTCATATTTCTTCACCCACTGCATCTTTGATTCAATTGAAGAAAACTCTATATATGCTTCATCTAGGACAACCAGTATGGGGAGCTCAAGAATTTTCAAGAGAACTTCATCACTAATTACACTGTAAACAAGTAAAAATAAGTCAGAGAAAGGAAGAAATATGCCTCTGAATTGAAAGTTTAACATGTTTAAAAATCAAGCAAAATGGTCTACTTTTCACATAACATATAACATATTTCACTGCATCAGTAATTTGCCAAGTTTATTTTAAAGGATAGAGAATCCCATGTCCAGGAAGACTGCTGTGAAGCAGAAAACAGCTCCTAAATCAGAATTATCTGGAAGAATAGCTTTCAAATCTAGAGCATAAGCAAGAAAAGAGTACTGATGATTGTCATATCATTCTTGAGCAAGAATGATTTTTTGCTCAATCATGTAGCGCAATTGTGTGAAAATGTGAGTTAGATCAAAAAGTGTGTAAGATCACACATAAGGATACCAACAAAGAATTACCTTCCATCTGGGTTATTAGGAGACGTGAGGAATATGCACTTTGGTGTTTCCTTATCAACAACATCTTTGATGAGATCGACATTCAAGGAAAAATCTGGCTTCCTTGGAACTGCAGAGTACCACAGGTAACAATGTAACATATATTGCAACTTGCAAGAAGTGTATATGAGGAAAGCAACATATGCAGTCGAGTAGGTTCAAATGACAGACCATTAAGAGATAAATATGGTGTTCATAAGCTTAAAGATTACTCCTTAAAAGGAAGAAATTAAAATAAAGTGACAAATAAGTAGATAGCTACCTTTAATGACAAGAGCACCATTAACAGCAGCATCAAATTCGTACATCGTGAAGGTAGGAGGGCAGTCTACAATTTTATCACCAGGGTCCAACACACATCTACAACAATATTTCAGAAGATGAAGAAACTGTTAGGGAAAGTAAAAATTCAAATTCAAATACTTAAAAACAAAGGCATTGATAATTCAATTTTAACCGCATAATCAAATCAATGAGCTCATCTGCACCACATCCCACGAGAATATAATCAGATTCAAGACCAGAATCTATAGCAAGTGCAGCCCGCAATTGACGGCTTTCAGGATCAGGATAGACATATGGGAATTTCATTGTTCCTAATGCTCCAAGAACCTACTAACAACCCAAAATTATAGTCTGACATAATGGAACAAAGAGTGATAATTAGTTGGCAGGTGCAATGAGGAAAGATAGCTTCCCTATGACCCTTTTTTTAAATGAAATACCAAACTTTCATGGAGAATAAATGAAAGAATACAAGGGAAATACAAAAAGGAAAAAAAAAACCTCCAAACAAAAGGAGCCAAACTAAATAGAAAAGGGGCTCCAATCAAGCAAAATGAGACTGAAAGGATAATTACAAAAAGTCTTAAGGACTCGATGCCCATAGAGAATCGTGGAACCTAACAAGGGTCCACCCATCCTCTTTAGACCTCTCAATCCCTCTTAAAAACACTATTGTTCCTCTTGATCCAAATGCTCCACAAAATTGCACAAACCCCTACAAGCCACAAAAACCGACCCTTCTTATGAAAGGGCGGATGGAAAATGAACTCCTCGATCATCGAGCAAACAGCTCTTGACATAATTTTCTTTTTTTGAATGATAAACAAAACTTTTCATTATGATTGAAAAGCTATAAGAGAGTACAAAAAGACTAAGTCTACAAAGTGTAGACTAAGGAAAAAAAAATAAAGCATAAATGAAAATGAAGAAAACAAATACAAGAAAAAACATAGCAGCCCTATCATTTTGAAAACCTTGAAAGCCCTCCCATTGTTACAAATGCCATAAGAAGAGTAGCCATCAAAGAACTTAGGCAAAGAACGCCATCTAGAATCTTTAATTCCAATGAGCACAAAACAATCCAACCAAGCTAAGGATTTTTCTTCAAAGATCCTTCGATAACTTTCCAAACAAATATCCAATAGCATGGCCTTGGAAGCATTGATCCATGGCTTTGATGGGCATATCTGAAACACATAATAATTGAAGGATCTTGAAACCTCTCCAAAGACCTAACTCATATTGAATTGAGAAAATAGAATTCCAACAGAAGCTCGAATAAAGACTCGTAAAGAACCAGAGGAATCAAGCAGCCAGCCATTAAATATCGTGGTTCTATTTTTTTCCTTATTATGCAAGGTGAAAATTCCAAAGAATGTTATGTTCTTCGTGTGATAGGTGATGCACGGAAGAGTTAACTCCTTAGACTAGATCTTGGATACGGTGTCAAACTTGGTAGGGCCACTTTGTTGTATTCTCTGCTGGAGAGCGGAAGAGGATCTTGTCCATATTCCGTGGAAATGTGACCTTGTAGGGGGCAATTTGGAGTTGTTTCTTTGAGACGTTCAACTTCCACTTTGACGGTTCTCAGGTGGTAGCTGGAGTTTGTGTTATTTTGTGAGGTCCATAGGAGAAAAGAATAAAAGAATCTTCGGAGGGTTGGAGAGATTTTCAAGTTTTGTTTGGTCTTCTTAGGTTCCATGTTTTTCTTTGGGTTGTTTTTCTTTGGGCTTCAATAACAATGTTATTTCGTAATCATCCTCTAGGTAGGATTGGAGCCCCTTTTTATAGTTTGGCACCTTTTTGTAGGCTTTATTTTTTATGCCCTGATATAATTTTATATTTTTCAATGAAAGTTCGATATTTCATAAAATAAATAACCAAATTCCTTTTAAAAGAAGCAAAAGAGCACTGAATTGTTCAAAGTCAATATCTTTAAGTTTCTTCATAACAAGAGTTTCCAAGAAAGGCTCAATTGACTCCATGAATCAGCAACTGTCAAGTAGGCAGGCAACAGTACTCACCTCAGGGGGAGGACCGTAAGGATTTTCGTTTGCATCTAATTTTATAATATCCTCAGGCTTCCTTCCAAGACGCGTTGACAATACCTACAGCCAATGAAAATTTAGAACCATCTTGAAAGTTGACATGTGAACTAGTTGTAGTATAAAATGATTCACAGTTTTGTGGGAGTAAACCCCCGAGTCAAACGAAATTCAAGTCATTATCAGCACAATCAAGTCCAAAGCTGTAACTATACTTCCACTAAGTCCTTAAAAGTTTACCAACGGATTAATTCACAATGTGATTTTGAAAACCATGAAGAGAAAACAGAGAATCTCTACTGAGACATCTAAATCTCATCAACTTATAAAAGCATGTTTGAGTATGATTTTAGAAATAGTGATTTGAGTGAAAATGATTGGTTTATAAGTGATTTTCATATAATCATTTTAATGTTTGATTTTACACCTTTAAATACGATTTTCATATGACAAAAGTGATTTTAACTATTTCAAAATCACTTCTGAACATGCCCTACATCATAATTTGACTAGTGCTATGAAGCCACAAGGCAAGGAAGAGCACCAACATTCCTGTTTTATGTTTATGAGTGTCTAGGCCAAATGTATCAAATTACATGCACCCCACTAATCTCACAAGAAAGTTACTAACTCTACAACATTTAGTTATCAAGAAACTAAAAGGATTTTAATCTAAGCATGCGCTACCTTAACTTCTATCGCATGCCCCATTGCCACTTTTATTTAGTTTAACAATTAACAATTGTGGACTGGAGGACCAAATGATCAACATTTACAATGCTATAGGTGATTTATATCCATCAAACTAAGTTCGGATTGGCAGGTCAACTTAGGGTGGTTAGCACCAACATAATAATGCAAATAAAATCGCTAGCTAGAAATGGGGAGTAAGAGGGCGAAGATTAACATGCTGCACCTCAAAAGGGAGAATGGGCTGATAAGGAGACAATTTTCTCAAATGGGGTCGAATGAAAGAGTCACCAGTCAACCTTTGTTGACTCTCGTGGACCTGTTTTACTGGAATTTGAGATGCCATAGCAACAGCCCACTTCCTTCTACCTGCAACTGAGCAATTGGGTCGACGCGATGCCTCAGATGCTGGAAGGCTTGTCTTCGATCTAACCAAGCAATGGGTGCAAGGGTTTGAAATATCGATCACACCCATCAATTTCTGCACCAAAAAACCGAAAAAATACCATTGAAATTTGTATATTTCAAAATTGTAGCATTATGGTTATCGAATGATAGGAGGAGTGAGTGTGAAAGGGCGATTACCAGAATATAAGAGTTGGAAAACAATGGTCAAAATGGAGATGAAATGATGATGAACGAAACAAAGTCGCACCAAAACACCCAAGCTGAATAAATAAATAATTTTTTTATATATAAAAAAAAAAAACAAACAAACAAAACCCTAAATCAAAGGAGAGGAATATTGGAGTCTGATTTTTGAGAGGACGACGAACAGCGTCAAAGGACGACGGTCGTTTATCTCCTTTGGTATGTCACAATTCAGATACCGAATAAATTGGAATAAAAAGGGTACTGAAAAGGAATCTTTTTAAATTTAATTCTGATCAGCTTTGAATGTTATTCGCCTGAATTTTTAAAAGGAAATCGTAAATAATGTCTATAATAAAAAATAGATAAAAATGTTTTATAATTGTAATTTTGTGTCATATCTCTTTCTTTTTTTATTAAGAGAAATAAGTAATATTATTTTTATTTATATAAAAGAAATGAAAAAAATATATATATACAAAAAATTATAAAAAAAAACCACCACCGCCTCATTCTTTTCTTTCTCCCCTCTCTCGACTTTCACCTCATTTCCTTTCTTTTTTTTTTTTACATTCTTCTTCTCTCTCATTCTTTCGGTATCTTTTTCTCTTTTCTTTTCTCTCTTCTTTTCTCTCTCTCTAACTCCTTTCTCTCTCGTTTTTCTATCTAAATTTTGGTGTGACACGTGTTGGGCATTAAGGATTCAATAAGTTTTTTAGTTAGGATTCGTAGTTGACGTGTAGAGGTGAGTTTTTGCTCAATTGGTGTGTGGTTTGATTTATTGGATGCAATTTTTGGAGTTAAAAATTAGTGGGGGACGTGTTCTTAGTCTGAAAATATGTTTTTGCATTGATTTAGACGTTTTGCACCAATTTTAGGTGTGCATGGCTGTGAAGGAAATGAAATCCCACGCAGCGGAAGGGTGATCGAATCACCGTGGTATCGTTGCGAAATATGTTTTCTTAAGACAGTTTCTATCACATAAAAACTAGGCTAAACATGCAATTTAAGAAGGAAAACAGCAAGTGTACATACTTGTTGAAGAACCATCTTCAAGTTTTCCTTCTTCGGTCACGAACCTTTCGTGATCACAATCTCAACGTACTCGATCTCCTCGAACAAACAGTAAACCGGACACACTCCGAAAGGTTTCTCGGTTGTTCTACTTTTGGTAGAATGAGAGTTGTGGGACTCTTCTTTGGGTGAAAGGGAGGAGAGTTTGAGAGAGAATTTGAGAGAAAATGACAAGAGCTCTTTGGTGAGATTTCCAAAAAATGAGCCTTGAGTTACCAAATCCTTCTTGCAAAGAAGTTTAAATAATGGTGATAGGTGGAGTTGAAATCTCCACCTATTTACCATTTAACCACAACCACAACAAATCATATTTGCATAACCACATATAATAAGATATCACATATCTCATTATACAAATCACATTTGTATAATTGTGGATTTTAAAATTGAATCACATTCAATTAAATTTCTCTCAATCCAATTTCTCCAAATTAGCCCTAATCAGTCAATTAGGCTAACCTATAGTTTATTATGAATCTCATTCACATTAAACTATATAATATGTCAATCATATCTCATATAAATGACATAGTCCAACCATAAACAACACCCCTCTCGGGCCAATGAGAGGGTGGGTGCCCGTTATCCAAGCCCTGGAGAAAACACTTATGGGAACAACCCCTCTAGTTTTCCTAAGTCGGGAACGAGTGAATTCCATCTCGCGTAGTCAAGTTTCCAGCTCTCCACGTGGTCTTGTCCATGAGAAGATAGGTATATTGGGTAAGTAACTATGACCACCCTCACCCGTACTAGTCAAAGGACATACCTGAAGGGAATGAAACTCCCGCAGCGGAAACGACTTTGAATCGTCGTGGTGTTCGTTGTGAAAAACGTTTCTTAAAATTAAACCTATCTCATAGATTCTAGGCTAAACATGCTTAAAACGAAGGAAAAACAGTGAGCAACGATTACTTACTTGTTGAATAACACTTCTTCGAGATTTCCTTTTTTTATCACGAACTCTTCGTGCCCTCGATCTCTACGATCACGATCTCTCCAACCGAACGAATTTGACACCTCCAATTGATCTTCTCGATTGTTCTCGGTCAGTAGAGAGAGAGTAGTGGGACTCCCTTTGGTTTGAGGTAGAGAGATCTTCAGAGAGATTAAGAGAGTTTGAGAGAGAAGCTTTTGGTGAGATTCCAAAAAATGACTAATGAGACTTGCAAAGCCTTCTCACAAAGGCCTTATATAAGTAATGTTACAAACATATACAAGATTAGGACATACATCCCAACAAAACATGTTATGGCTATCTGTTGTCAAGTCCAATCTTTGTGGCGGTGTGCTTGTGTGTGGTTATTCATTGAGTGGAATGATCGTGAGACCTATTTTTTGTCTAGGTTGGACCCAGTCAGAAGTAAACCTTGTTAGAACAAGTACAGGGATGGAGCGAATGACTCTAGGGAGAAGGAGTCTGTCTAGTTAGCACCACTAACCTGAAGAGATTGAATCCTGATGCAGAAGTTTTTTGAATCGCTTTTACTCCCAAATACATTGTGGAATTCTCACAAAAATATAAAACTAGTCAAGCATATCTGGGGAAGAAGAATTTTACCTTTTGAAGAACTCTTTCTTCACGTATTCCTTCTCCAATCTCGATCTCGAATCGATCACGAACACGTATCGATCTCGAACACCTCCACTATGGCTACTCTGTTGTTCTCTAGGAGAGGGAGAATGGTGGAAGTTCCCTTTTGAAATTTTGAGAGAATTCTCTGAAGGGAGAATTGTTCTTTGGAGAGTTTGAGAGAGTTTTTTGTGTGATGGAATTTGCCAAATGAAAGAAAATTGTTCATTAACCTCTCAAATGCATCTAAATGCATTAATTATAGAGAGTAATGGTGGACGTAACTTCTTCCACCCACTCACCCACTAATTCCATAAATGATACATTATGCAAATCATATTTGCATAATGTATATTATAAAGTATCATATACTTTATAAAGTATCGTATATTGTATAAATTGAATCATATTCAATTTTCCATATTATTCTCATATTCTCTATTATATTTAATATAAAACTATTTCATATTAAATTAGACATTTGGATTATAATCCAAATATAACACATAGTTCAATATGAATCTATTCACATTAAACTATCGATTATATCGATTATATCATATATAATCGATATAACTCTCATTTACAAATTCGAACATTTCAAATTCGCTCCAAAACTTTATACCCTTGAACATATCCATGTTGAGCCAACAGATAGACCTAATGGATCTACAGTTCATGAGCTTCAATGATACGAGGTTAACCGATCAAACTCTTTGACCTAGTTAACCAACATTCATTAACTACGAGTCACTCCACTATAGACTCGTAGCTGCTCTCTCCTCACTGTCGGACAAATTTTATCCATCGATTTAACCAATACCCATGAGTTGACATTTCACAGGTTGTTTGTAATCACAGCTGGGCAAAATTATCGTTTTACCCCTGTCATTACCTCTTACTCCTTAAGTACCACTAATCCTCTAATGAACAACTTGTTTACGGTCCTACCATAAACAAAATATCTCTCGGGCCAGTGAGAGAGTGAAGCCTCATTGTTCAAGACCTGGATTCAGCTCTTGAGAGAACAACATATCTAAATTTCCTAGCTCGAAAACGAGTGAATTTCGTCTTGTGGAGTTAAGTTCCCAGCTCCCCATGAGGTTTTGTCCCAAGAAGGTAGTCATATTAAGTTGGAAACTCTGACCACTCTCACTCATACTAGTCAAAGGACAACCCCCCACAGACAGAAGTTCATAAACCCACTCAGGATTCAGGTCGAGTCACTAATGATAGTCTATAAAATATTAGACCTAATCTGTTAATGGTGTTAGGTTACACCAAATGGCTAATAATTTACAGCCTAGTCTTTTACGATTTCATCACACAGAATGCCCACACTCGCATCTCAACTACATGAACGAGTTGGATCGCCTCGTTTGTATCAAATACAAAATGGGTCGCATCCATACTGTTACCAGGATAAGGATTCCAACCTTATCCATGTACTATAGACCGTTCGGGTTACATACTTGAACATGATCTTACTTATGTGTCCATTACATATTGTTCAAGTTTTCATAATCATAACCATGGAGCTTCGTTTATTGGATTAAGTTTAAATGTGAGGACACAAGAAAAGATGAGAAATAACTCTTTATTTAATTTCATCGAGCGTTTCCAAACACCACGAATTTAGGGCATAAAACCCCAACATGACCCTCGTGTCACCTCTAGCCGAGTTCGTACATCTGGGTTGACGAAACTGTGTGTTTGGCAATAGGGTTGCTTCCTCTTTTGTTAGGGCTAGTCTAGGGGCGATATCCCCCACTGTGTTCGATTGAGGGATGTGGTTCCTACTCCAGCGCATTAGCTTAGGTGTGTAGTCCTCAATTTCTTGCCTCATAGAACAATGTATTTCTATTTCATTTTCTTTAAATAAAGTGTTTATTTCAAAGAAAGGTGTGGAAATATGTTCAGCTTTATTAGAAAATGGTTTGTATGTTTTGAGACCAAATTCAGTTAAAACTGTTTTGAACACTAAATTATTTAAAACAACAAACACACAAACTAAGAAACATAAAATTTCTCCTAAAGAAAATGCTCATCTTTTGCATCTTAGATTGGGTCACATTAACCTCAATAGGATTGAGAGATTGGTAAAGAGTGGACTTCTAAATGAGTTAGAAGAAGATACTTTACCTGTATGTGAATCTTGTCTAGAAGGCAAAATAACTAAAAGACTTTGAGTGGAAAAGGTTATAGAGCCAAAAAACCTCTTGAGCTTATACATTCAGACCTTTGTGGTCCAATGAATGTTAAAACCAGAGGAGGTTATGAATATTTCATCTCTTTTATAGATGATTATTCAAGATTTGGGCATATTTACCTAATGCATCATAAGTCTGAAGCACTTGAAAAGTTCAAGTTATTCAAGGTTGAAGTTGAGAATCAACTAGGTAAAACAATTAAAACACTTCGATCAGATCGAGGTGGAGAGTACATGGATTTAAAATTTCATAGCTATATGATAGAACATGGAATTACATCCCAACTCTCAGCACCCGGTATGCCTCAGCAAAATGATATATCTGAAAGGAGAAATAGAACCTTGTTGGACATGGTTCGATCAATGATGAGTTATGCACATCTCCCTGATTCTTTTTGGGGTTATGCAGTAGAGACTGCGGTATACATTTTGAACAATGTGCCATCAAAGAGTGTTTCTGAAACACCTTTTAAACTCTGGAAAGGACGTAAAGGCAGTTTATGCCATTTCAGAATTTGGGGATGTCCAACACATGTGCTTGTTAGAAACCCAAAGAAATTGGATTCACGTTCAAAATTGTGTCTATTTGTAGGCTACCCAAAAGAGACAAGAGGTAGATTATTCTATGATCCTAAGGAAGACAAGGTACTTGTGTCGACAAATGCTACTTTCTTAGAGGAGGATCACATCAGGGACCACAAGCCAAGAAGTAAAATTGTGTTGAGTGAGTTAGACGGAACAACAACAAAGGTTGCTAATAATGCTAGTACGTCAACAAGAGTTGTTGATACTAGATTGTCTAGTCAAGAGTGTCTATCTCAAGAGTTGAGAGTGCCTCGACGTAGTAGGAGGGTTATAAGACAACCTGACCGTTATATGGGTTTATCTGAAATCCAAGTTGTCAACCAGATGATCATTCTGAGGATCCATTGACTTATAATCAAACAATGGTTGACAAAGACAAAGACAAATGGGTTATAACCATGGACCAAGAAATGGAGTTTATGCACTTCAATTCTGTTTGGGATCTTGTAGATAAACCTGATGGGGTAAAATCTATAGGTTGTAAGTGGATCTACAAGAGAAAGCATGGTGTAGATGGAATGATGCAAACCTTTAAAGTTATACTAGTAACAAAGGGTTATACCCAGGTAGAAGGGGTAGACTATGAGGAAACCTTTTCATCTGTTGCTATAGTAAAGTCTATCCGTCTCCTACTTGCCATCGTCGCATATTATGACTATGAGGTATGGCAAATGGATGTCAAGACAACATTCTTGAATGACAATCTTGACGAGAACATCTACATGAACTAACCCAAAGGGTTCATTGAACCAGGACAAGAGCAAAAAGTTTGCAGACTTAAAAGGTCAATCTATGGACTGAAACAAGCCTCTAGGTCCTGGAATATAAGGTTTGATGAGGCAATCAAATCTTTTGGATTTTACCAGAATGATGATGAACCTTGTGTCTACAAGAAGATCATCAATAGTTCTGTCGCATTCTTAGTTCTATATGTGGATGATATCCTACTCATTGGGAATGATGTAGGTTATCTTACTGACATTAAAAATTGGCTAACTACGCAATTCTAAATGAAATATTTGGGAGAAGTGCAGTTTGTTCTTGGAATCCAGATTGTCTGGAACTGAAGAATAAAACTCTAGCTTTGTCTCAGACATCTTACAACGACAAAGTATTGTTGAGGTTTAAGATGCAAGACTCCAAGAAAGGTTTATTACCTTTTAGATATGAAGTTCATTTGTCAAAGGAACAATGTCCTACGACACTTCAAGAAGTTGAGGACATGAGACGGATTCCTTATGCATTAGCTGTTGGGAGCTTGATGTACGCCATGTTGTATACAAGGTCAGACATCTGTTTTGCAGTTGGAATGGTCAGTAGATATCAATCCAATCCAGGACCTGAACACTGGATTGCGGTTAAAATGATCCTTAAGTATCTTCGGAGAACAAGGAACTACATGCTTGTGTATGGGGCTAAGGATTTGATCCTTACAGGATACACGAATTCTGACTTTCAAACTAATAAAGATTCTCGGAAATCTACATCAGGGTCAGTATTTACTCTTAATGGAGGAGCAGTAGTATGGTGAAGCGTCAAGCAGGGATGCATCGCTGATTCCACCATGGAGGTCGAATATGTAGCGACTTGTGAAGCAACTAAGGAGGTCGAATATGTAGCGACTTGTGAAGCAACTAAAGAGGTCGTTTAGTTAAGGAAATTCATGTTAGATTTGGAAGTTGTTCCAAATATGAGTTTGCCTATCACGTTGTATTGTGATAACAGTGGTGTTGTGGCAAATTAAAGAGAACCCCGAAGTCACAAAAAAGGTAAGCATATTGAGCGAAAATATCATCTCATCTGGGAGATCGTGCATCGAGGAGACGTGATTGTCACGTAGATAGCCTCCGAGCACAACATTGTTGATCCTTTTACAAAGGCTCTCACGGCTAAAGTATTTGAGAGTCACCTAGAAGATCTAGGTTTACAAGTCTTCCCCAACTAGGGAAAGTGGGAGTATGTTGTACACAGGGTTCCAGTGCCCTAATTTATTGTATTTTACATTATTGTAATGTTTAATTATGTACTCCACAAGCTTTAGGTCAAGTGGGAGATTGTTGGGATATGTGCCCTAAACTTGTGTAATTTTGGTCAAATGAATAAAGAGTTATTTGATTTGATAAAATTATATTCTCGCTTTATAAATCGAATAAACTAAGATCCAAGGTTATAATGAATCTTGAACATCAGTGTAGTAGACACTATTTGGATTGTGTTCAAGAATATAACCTAAATGGTCTATGGTATAAGAATGAGGTTCGAAACCTTATTCTGGTAACACAATGGATGCGACTCTTTTTGTAGTTAGTACAAATGAGGTAATCCAACTCATTCATGTGAATGACATGTGGTGGGGGCATCCTGTATGAAGAGTTCATACAAGACCGGACTGCAAATTATTAGTCTAACCAGTATAACGTCGTTAACAGGATACGACTGATAATTTATAGAGGTCATTAGTGGCTCGACCTGAATCCTGAGCAAGTTAAGAACTCCTACTTATAAGGGGTTTGTCCTTACACTAGTATGGGTGAGAGTGGTCTGTAGCCGACTCAATAACCCTACCTTTTCGTGACGTAACCTCGTGAGTTCTTTGGGGACTTAACTCTGCAAGATGGAATTCACTCATTCCTAGACTAAGGAATTAGATAGGTTGTTCCCTTAAAACTTGAGTCCAAGTCTTGAACAACGGGGCCCCACCCTCTAAACTAGCTTAAGAGGGTTTGAGTTTATGGTAGGACCATAGACTTGTTGTTCATTAGAGGATCAGTGGTACCTAAGAAACAAAAAGGTAATCACAGGGGTAAAATGGTAATTTTACCCAACTGTGATTATGAACAACCTGTGAAGGGTCGACTCATGGGTAATGATTATATCAATGGACACAATATAATCTACAGTGAGGAGAATGCAGCTACAAGTCTATAGTGGAGTGACTTGTAGTTAATGAATATTGATTAACTAGATCAAAGAGTTTGATCAGTTAATCTTACATCATTGAAACTCATGAACTGTAGGTCCATTAGGTCCCTCCGTTGGCTCAACATGGTAACATTGAGGGTATAAAGTTAGGAGTGAAAGAAGTGTTCAATTTCATATATGAGGTGTTATATCAATTATATGTGTTATAATTGATATAATATATAGTTTTAATGTGAATTAGATTCACAAATTGACTATATACTAATGAGAGAATGAAGGAGGGATAGGATGGTAATTTTCATCCTCTTTCCCTATAAATAGTTGCATAAGATGCAACTTTGAGATGGACTATTACATACAACCCTAGAGTTCTATTTTGTGTTGTTGGAAAGAGTTCCAAACACAACTTCTCTCAAACCTCCACATCTCATCATAAAGGAACCCACCTTCCTCCCTCACCTAGAGAACAACAGAGAAGATCTAGTGGCGAATCTTCACACGGTTCGGGTTTGTGTTGTTGAAATTGTGATCGTTGGAGAAGGAGCTCGTGAAGAAAGTATTCTTCAAAGGTAAATTTCTCGTTGTCCTAACTTGTTATGTATGCTTAATCTTAGATCTATTAATCTTGATATGAATCTAAGTAACACTATCATGAACACGTGATTCACAATCGCTTCCGTTGCGGGATTTGATCCCTTCACAAATTTCTTCTTCGGTTCGTGGATTCGAGAACGAGATATCGTTTAGGAGATCGTTGATCGTGGGAGGAGGAAAACGAGAAGAAAGGTTCTTCAAAGGTTAGTCACTATTTTTCCTTCTCTTTATGCTTAACCTACTCAAAACATGTGATGTATGTAGAATTTTAAGTACATTTTGTGTAACACAACGGAGCACTGCGATTCGTGTCGCTTCCGCTGCAGGATTCAATCCCATCATTTTTCGCTTAAGTTGTAACTTTGGACCCCAAGTGGGCTACTTACTGTGTATTCTTTTATACTAACGTTGTTACTTTGATTGTTTTTGTTGCATATAAAACTAAATCGTGAGGTGAATGGCGATGACGACGATCTGACTATGTTATGAAAGCATCTCTTGTGTCATTAGGCTCTTTTGATCATTTATTTATCTTATGTTTCTGTTGAACGTTTGTATATGGTTTAAAACTTGTTGCATTGTTTTCTTTCTATCCCTAGTAAATCTTAGCACGATATAGGTTCTGCTTGGCGATTTATGATTTGGACTTATTCTTAGAATTCTCTAGCGTGTTGTGTACTTCTTTCTAATGACTTTGAAAGTTTGGAGCCCAACCTGATCTTTAGATAAAGTTTGATGGAGGTTGGATATTCCATTTATTTATAAGGAGTATTTTATGAAGGGATCGAATCTCGCAGCGGAACCGATTGAACATCGCGTGTTCTAAATTTAGTTACATGGATTACAATCAAGAACTAATCTAACTAGATTAAGCATGCATTTCTACAAGATGGACAACAGGATATTACCTTTGAAGAACTTTTTCTTCCAGTGCTCCTTCTCCCACGTTCACGATCTCAGCAACACGAACCCGAACGATCACCGACACTACCACCGGATCTTCTCCGTTGTTCTCTAGGTGAGGGAGAAAGGTGGGTTCCCTTTAGGTGAAGTGAGATGTTTTTGAGATTGTAGTTGGAACTCTTTCCAACACAATGTGTGAGAGACTGCTAGGTTTTTGTTGAAAAGACTTATTCTCAAATTGCATCTCATGCAACTATATATAGGAAAATAGGATGGAAATTACCATCATATCCCTTCTTTATTCTCCCACTATTATATGGTTTATTTGTGAATCTAATTCACATTAAAACCATATATTATATCAATTATATCATATATAATTGATATAACACCTCATGTTTGAACACTTCAATTTCATTCCTAACTTTATACCCTCAATATTACCATGTTGAGCCAACGGAGGGACCTAATGGACCTACAGTTCATGAGCTCCAATGATATGAGATTAACTGACCAAACTCTTTGATTTAGTTAATCAATATTCATTAACCACAAGTCACTCCACTATAGACTTATAGTTGCACTCTCCTCACTATAGATTATATTGTGTCCAATGATATAATCATTACCCATGAGTCGACCCTTCACAGGTTGTTCGTAATCACAACTTGGTCAAATTACCGTTTTACCCCTATGATTACCTCTTTGTTCCTTAAGCACCATTGATCCTCTAATGAACAACAAGTCTAAGGTCTACCATAGACTCATACCCTCATAGAGGGTGGGGCCTCGTTATTCAAGACACGAGTCGAGTTCTCGAGAACAACCTATCTAATTCCTTAGTGTAGGAATGAGTGAATTCCATCTTGTATAGTTAAGTCCCAGCTACTACGAGGTTACGTCCCTCGAGAGGTAGGCTTATTGAGTCGCTACAAAGTTACTCTCACCCATACTAGTCTAAGGACAAACCCCATAGCGGGAGTTCTTAACTTACTCGAGATTGAGTCGAAACACTAATGACCATCTATAAATTATCGCCTTATCATGTTAACGGTGTTACATCGTTAGACTAATAATTTCTGATCCTCTTCTTGTATGAACTCTTCATACGTAATGCCCCATTCGCATGTCAACTACATGAATGAGTTAGATTACCTCATTTGTACTAATTACAAAGTGGGCGCATCCATGGTGTTACCAGAATGAGGTTTCCAACCTTATTCTTATACCATAGACCATTTAGGTTATTTTCTTGAACACAATCCAAATAGTGTCCACTACACTGATGTCCAAGATATATTATAACCTTGGAGCTTAGTTTATTGGATTTATAAAGCAAGAATATAATTTTATCAAAACAAATAACTCTTTATTTATTTGATCAAAATTACACAAGTTTAGGGCATAAATCCCAACAATCTCCCACTTGATCTAAAGCTTGTGGAGTACTACAACATTACAGTAATGTAAATACAATAAACTAGGGCATTTAAACCCTTTGTACAAAATACTCCCACTTACCCTAGTTGGGGAAGACTTGTAAACCTAGACCTTCTAGGTGACTCTCAAACACTTTAGCCGTGAGAGCCTTTGTAAAAGGTGTTGGGATTTATGCCCTAAACTCGTGTAATTTTGATCAAATAAATAAAGGGTTATTTGTTTTGATAAAATTACAGTCTTGCTTTATAAATCCAATAAACTAAGCTCCAAGGTTATAATATATATCTTGAACATCAGTGTAGTGGACACTATTTGGATTGAGTTCAAGAATATAACCTAAATGGTCTATAGTATAAGAATAAGGTTGGAAACCTCATTCTGGTAACACCATGGATGCGACCCACTTTGTAATTAGTACAAATGAGGTAATCCAACTCATTTATGTAGTTGACATGCGAGGGGCATCCTGTATGAAGAGTTCATACAAGACCGATCAAGAAATTATTAGTCTAACCAAAGTAACAATCGTAATGTGATAAGACTAGTAATTTATAGATGGTCATTAGTGACTCAACCTGAATCCATAGCGAGTTAAGAACTCCTGCTTATAAGGGTTTGTCCTTACACTAGTATGGGTGAGAGTGGCCTGTAGCCGACTCAATAAGCCTATCTTCTCAGGGACAGAACCTCGTAGGTAGCTGGGAACTTAACTGTGCAAGATAAAATTCACTCATTCCTACACTAAGAAATTAGATAGGTTGTTCCCTTAGAGAATTGACTCGTGTCTTGAACAACGGGCCCCGCCTCTATGAGGGTATGAGTCTCATGGGTAGGACCTTAGACTTGTTGTTCATTAGAGGATCAGTGGTGCTTAAGGAACAAAGAGGTAATCACAGGGGTAAAACGATAATTTGACCCAGTTGTGATCACGAACAACCTGTGAAGGGTCGACTCATGGGTAATGACAATATCAGTGGGCACAATATTATCTACAGTGAGGAGAGTGCAGCTGCAAGTCTATAGTGGAATGACTTGTAGTTAATGAATATTGATTAACCGATCAAAGAGTTTGATCGCTTAATCTCCCATCATCGAGCTCATGAACCGTAGGTCCATTAGGTCCTCTCGCTGGCTCAACATGGTAATATTGAGGGTATAAAGTTAGGAATGAAATTGAAGTGTTCAATTTCATACATGAGGTGTTATATCGATTATATATGATATAATTGATATAATATATAGTTTTAATGTGAATTAGATTCACATAGAAACTATATACTAATGAGAGAATAAAAGAGGGATAGGATGATCATTTCCATCCTATTTCCCTATATATATGGTTGCATGAGATGCAACTAGGTTAAGGAATTTTAATCTTTTGTTGTGTTGTTGGAAAAGTTCCAAAACACAAATCTCTCTCATAACATCTCATCTCATCTAAAGGGAACCCACATTCCTCCCTCACCTAGAGAACAACGGAGAAGATCCAGTGGTCGTGTCTTCATCCGTTCGTGTTCCAGTTGCTGAGATCGTGATCGTGGGAGAAATGAGCACTTGAAGAAAAGTTCTTCAAAGGTATATTTCTTGCTGTCCATATTCTGTTTTTATGCTTATTCTAGGTTATTTAGTTCTTGAATGTAATCGTTGTAACGAAATTAAGAACGCGCGATTCACAATCGCTCCTGCTGCGGGATTCGATTCCATTCAATTGGTATTAGAGCCCAATTGCGTTCTTGATTTACGTTCTAGATTTTTCAAGAGCGAGGTGAGATTTACTGTTTTGCATGAGATGTATGAACGGTTTGCAATTTTAGACGTTTTCAATTTTGGCACTTAGATTTACAATTTTCATTGAATCGTTCAATGTAAGGACCCGGTGTTTTGGGCAATTTTAATTGTAAATCGAGTCTGTAAGTCTTTGTCAATCGAGGCAAGGTGGTTGCCAAGAAGAACGGAGCAAAAACGAGCCAAAACAATGGAGATTGTTGTTGTTCTGTGAATGGCGTTGCAACGCCAGTGCGGCAGGCGCTCAGCTGTAGAAGACGACAGCGTTGCAATGCTGCCCTCAACGTTGCAACGCTAGACGAGAGCTTCAACCGTTAGATGAGGACAAGATGCAGCGTTGCGACGCTGGTATCAGCGTTGCAACGCCTTATGCATTTCACGCGAAGGAGCAACGGGCATAATTTTGTATTTATTATATATAATAAATATAAAAATATTTTATATTTATTTATATTAAATTTATTTAATTTTAATTAATATAATTAGATTATATTAATTAAAATTGAATTTAGGGTTCCAAAATTGGTCTAATTTTGGTATTTAAATTATGCAATTGTTGTGTAATTATTGCCATGCATAATGTATGCTTTTATTTTAGAAATCCCACCTTAGGTTAAGCATTTTCATGCATCATTTATAATATAAAGAGTTATATTATATATTTTGCATGATTAATTAATATAAAGTTGTTATATTAATTTATGGACATCATTGACATGCATTATATATCATGAGATGATTATGCTATGAATGTCTTATTATTCATGAGATGAATGATCAAGCACTATAACATAGTATGCATGTCACCTAAGGTTAATTATTAGTTTTAAAATGCTTGGAAATAATATACCTTAAGTTATCTAGTTCTAATTAGATTAGAATTAGGAACCAAGCAATTTATAAGCTATGATTAAAAGAGGAACTCTGTCTAAGGAAGGTTCTGTCTAGGCTGGAGTATTTAAACTGACGGAAACGAAACACCCTTACCTGGGAACTGACCTGGGAGTGAAATTAAATCAAAGAGTTTATAAATTACAGTAGCGTCAGCGGGTTTATTAAGGAGTTAATAAACTAGAAATCCTAGGCTTAATATAAAGAGTTATATTAACAAACTTAGGATAAAATCAATATAAGAGTTATATTGATTATCGATATAAGAGTTATATTGATAGAGTTGGGTAAAACCATTTAGTCTAAGTAAGATTCCTATAACTTTAAGGTATCCAGTGGGAGGAAAAGTGTACATGATACATATTTTTCCACCTACGTTATCTCCGGGAAATTCACACTGTGAGACTCATACTTGGCCTCGTGGCGCAAACGGGAGCGTCCCCTTTCGGATGGTGTTTATATGAGTCAATATCAAGGTGAATGGAGAGAATACTTATAGTGAGTGGGGGCAGGTTTAGTGAAAAACAAAACCTACAGTCTTTTTTGTTGGTTTACACCGTTAGACCACTATGGTCAGCCTGCTAGTTTGGCCTGGACCAGACAATCCCTTCGGAGGGCTTGATCATAGGGGATCGAACATAGTAGGCACCTGAAAGGGATAAAGATTTCCTTAGTTTGTTTTTCAATCTAGTCCTCCCTTCGACGGATTTTATTGGATGGAGACTCTGGGATCTAAAGACAGAGGGTTACACTCACGGGGTACATAAGTTGTGTATGTATCCTGACCGAAGAAATGGTAACTAAAGTCTATAGGAATAAGAGTTATTCTGGCATTAGGTTTTGGTCAAGAGTGTCTTAATCCAGATGAGGAGTGTTTTTTATTACCCTTTGGTGTCATACATTCTAAACCTTTGGAGTATCATTGCAAATTATAAATGACCTAGGAATCATTTGATAATTAGCTAAAACATGATTGGATTAGAGTCATAGCAAGAAACTCATACAAGTTCGTTTGTAAATTTTTCAGCAAAAATGTCTAGCTCTATTATTTCCTTATTGGGTGCGAAAAAGTTAACCGGAGAGAACATAATGACTTGGAGGAATAGACTCAACATAATCTTGGTTGCACATGATCTTAAGTTCGTTCTCAATGAGGAGTGCCCTCAATTTCCTGCTCAAAACACATCTCAATCTGTTAAGGATGCGTATGACCGCTGGATCAATGCCAATGAAAAGGCAAAATCCTATATCCTGGCTAGCATACCTGATGTTTTAGCCAGGAGGCTGGAGGGCAAGGTTGTTGGGATTTATACCCTAAACTTGTGTAATTTTGATCAATTAAATAAAGTGTTATTTGTTTTGATAAGATTACAGTCTTGCTTTTATAAATCCAATAAACTAAACTCCAAGGTTATAACATTTATCATGAAATCAGTGTAGTGGACACTATTTGGGTTAAGTTCAAGATTATAACCTAAATAGTCTATGGTATAAGAATAAGGTTGGAAACCTCATTCTGGTAACACCATGGATGCGACCCACTTTGTAATTAGTACAAATGAGGTAATCCAACTCATTCATGTAGTTGACATGCGAGTGGGGGCATCCTGTATGAAGAGTTCATACAAGATCGGATCACAAATTATTAGTCTAACCAAAGGTAACACCGCTAATGTGATAAGACTAGTAATTTATAGATGGTCATTAGTGACTCGACTTGAATCTGAACAAGTTAAGAACTCCCGCTATAGGGGTTGTCCTTAGACTAGTATGGGTGAGAGTGGCATGTAGCCGACTCAATAAGCCTACCTTCTCGTGTGACGTAACCTCGTGAGTAGTGAGAACTTAATCTGCAAGATGAAATTCACTCATTCCTACACTAAGGAATTAGATAGGTTGTTCCCAAGAACCGACTCCGTGTCTTGAACAACAGGGCCCGCCTCTATGAGGGTATGAGTCTAAGGTAGGACCTTAGACTTGTTGTTCATTAGAGGATCAGTGGTGCTTAAGGAGCAAAGAGGTAATCACAGGGGTAAAACGGTAATTTGACCCAGCTGTGACTACGAACAACCTGTGAAGGGTCGACTCATGGGTAATGACAATATCAGTGGACACAATATTATCTACAGTGAGGAGAGTGCAGCTACAAGTCTATAGTGGAGTCACTTGTAGTTAATATTGAATATTGATTAACTGGATCAAAGAGTTTGATCAGTTAATCTCACATCATTGGAGCTCATGATCTGTAGGTCCATTAGATCCCTCCGTTGGCTCAGTATGGTAATATTGAGGGTATAAAGTTAGGAGTGAAATTGAAGTGTTCAATTTCATACATGAGGTGTTATATCTATTTTATGTAATATAATTAATATAATATATAGTTTTAATGTGAATTAGATTCATACATAAACTATATACTAAAGAGAGAATAAAGGAGGGATAGGATGATCATTTCCATCCCATTCCCCTATATATATGGTTGCATGAGATGCAACTAAAAAAATAGTCATTCTAAGTGATTCTTAGCCTTTTTGTTGTTGTTGGAAAGGTTCCAAGACAACAAACATCTCTCTCACAAAACACCTCACTTTTGCTAAAGGGAACCCACCTTCCTCCCTCACCTAGAGAACAACGGAGAAGATCCGGTGGTAGTATCGGTGTTCGTACGTGTTCGTGTTGCGTTGATCTTGATCGTGAGAGAGGAGGAGCACTTGAAGAAAGGTTCTTCAAAGGTAACTTTCTTGCTGTCCATTCTATTTTATGTTTAATCTTGTTATTTGTGTTCTTGAATTAATCGTTGTAACTAAATCAAGAGCGCGCGATTCGCATTCGCTTCCGCGGCGGGGAGTTCGATTCCCTTCAATTGGTATTAGAGCCCAATTGCGTTCTTGATTTATGTTATGATTTTTTCAAGAACAAGGTGGGATTTACTGTTTATGCATAAGATGTATGAACGGTTTTACAAAATTAGATGTTTTCAATTTTGGCACTTAGATTTACAATTTTCATTGAAATGTTCAATGCAAGGGCCCGGTATTTTGGACAAATTTAATTGTAAATCGAGTCTGTAAGTCCGTGTCGATCGAGGTAAAACGGTTGCTGAGAAGATCAGAGCAAAAACGAGCAAGGAATGGTGATTCCATGTTCTGTCTATGTGCAGCGTTGCAACGCTGTTCATCGGCGTTGCAACGCTGCGCTTGCAGGAGAAGGTGGGCACAGGAGGCAGCGTTGCAACACTCGACAAAAGACGACAAAAGCAGCGTTGCAATGCCAGATACGTTTCACGCAAGGAGCAACGGGCAGAAAACGTATTTTGAATATATATATTAATTATAAAAACGTTTTATTATTAATATATTTAATATATTTAATTTTAATTAATATAATTAGATTATATTAATTAAAATTATTTCTAGGGTGCCAAAATTGGTCTAATTTTTGGTATTTTAATTATGCACTTCTTGTGTAATTATTGTCATGCATAGTGTATGCTTGTATTTTAGAAATCCCACCTTAGGTTAAGCATTTTCATGCATCATTTATAATATAAGGAGTTAAATTATATAGTTTGCATGATTAATTAATATAAGGTTGTTATATTAATTTTTGGACAACATTGACATGCATTATTTTTCATGAGATGAATATGCTGTCTTATTATTCATGTGATGAATGATCAAGCACTATAACATAGTATGCATGTCACCTAAGGTTAATTTTTAGTTTTAAAATGTTTAGAACTTGGAAATAATAGACCTTAGGTTATCTAGTTTTAATTAGATTAGAATTAGGAACAAAGCAATTTATAAGCTATGATTAAAAGAGGAACTCTGTCTAAGGAAAGTTCTGTCTAGGTCAGTATTTAAACCGATTGAAAACTAACACCCTACCGAACTCGACTGGGAGTGAAATTTAATCGAGAGAGTCTTATAAATTACAAGATGGCGTCACGGGTTTATTAAGGGTTAATAAACTAGAAATCCTAGGTTTAATATAAGGAGTTATATTAACAAACTTAGGATAAAATCAATATAAGAGTTATATTGATAGAGTTAGGTAAAACCATTAGCCGGGTTGTAGCCTAAAAAAAGATTCCTATAAACTTAAAGTATTCAGTGGGAGGAAAAAGTGTATGAGATACATATTTTTCTACCTACGCTATCTCCGGGAAGTTCACACCGTGAGACTCATACTTGGCCTCGTGGCGCAAACGGGAGCGTCTCCCTTCGGATGGTGTTTGTATGAGTCAATATCAAGGTGAATGGAGAGGGTACTTATAGTGAGTGGGAGCAGGTTTAGTGAAAACAAAAACCTACGGTCTCTTTTGTCGTGGCCACACCGTTGGACTGCATAATCCCTTCCTGAGGGCTTGATCATAGGGGATCAAACATGAGACACACCCTAAGGGATAAAGTTTTCCTTAGACTATTTTCCAATCTAGTCCTCCCTTCAGCGGATTTTATTGGATCGAGACTCTGGGATCTAAAGACAGAGGGTTACACTCACGGTATACATAAGTTGTATATGTATCCAGACCGAAAAATGGTAACTAAAACCTATAGGAATAAGAGTTATTCTCGTATTAGGTTTTGGTCAAGAGTGTCTTGATCCGGAGGAGGAGTGTTTTTGATTACCCTTCTGTCATACATTCTAAACCTTTGAGTATCATTGCAAATTATAAATGGCCTAGGAATCATTTGATAATTAGCTAAAACATGATTGGATTAGAGTTATAGCAAGAAACTCATACAAGTTTGTTTGTAAATTTTCAAAGAAAATGTCTAGCTCTATAATTTCCTTATTGGAGTGCGTAAAAGTTAATCAAGAGAATATGATGACATGGAAAAACAAACTCAACACTATTTTGGTAGTGGATGATCCAAGTTTGTGCTAACCGAGGAGTGTCCTCGGTGCCAAGCTCGAATGCGTCACGAAATGTTCGTGATGCATATGATTGATGGATCAAGGCCAATGATAAGGCCAAGGTCTACATGCTTTGGCAAGTATGTCCGACATATTAACCATGAAGCATGAGGCATGATTACCGCCAAGGAAATCATGGATTCTGCGCAAACAGTATGTTTAGACAACAAATCCACACAAGCCCGACATAATGCCCTAAAGTACATATTCAACTCGAGGATGCTAAAGGGTACATCTGCTTTTGGGATCATGTCCTCGATATGATGGTGCACTTTAACATCGCGAGTCGAATGGTGCTTCCATCGATGAGTCGAGTCAGTCGTGTCGCCATTCATTCTAGAAACCCTTCCGATAGTTTCCTGCAGCTTTAGAAGTAATGTCATATGAACAAACTTACTTTTAATCTTACCTCCTTCGAATGAACTCCGCACCTTTCAATCTTTGATGAAAATTCGTGGATCGAAAGGTGAGGCAAATGTTGCCGATGAGAGTTATCACGCAGGTTCCACCTGACAAAACAAAAATGCAAGATTTCATCTTCTTCTTCTACCGAGAGGTAAGAAGAAGAACATGAAGAAGGTTGGTAAAGGGAAACAGTCGACAAAGTTGCGCCTGTATGGGCAAGAAAATCAAAGACGTTGTTGATTAAAGGAAAGTGTTTCCACCGCAACGAAGACGAGCATTGGAAGCGAATCGTCCGGTACATTGCGTAGAAGAAGAAGGAAGGTAAATATGATTTACTTTGCCTAAAAGCTTGTTTAGTGGATAATGATAAAACAGCTTGGATACTTGATTCAAGCGTCACTAATCATGTTTGCTCTTCTTTTCAGGGAATTGATTCCTGGCAGCAGCTACAGCAAGGAGAGATAACGCTCCGGGTTGGAAATGGAGAGGTCGTCTCAGCTGTAGCAGTAGACACAATGAAGCTTTATTTTGGCAAGAAATATGCATTGTTGGACAATATATTAGTGATACCAGGGTTTACTAGAAACCTTATTTCCATTTCTTGCCTTATTGAACAATGTATTTCTTTTTCCTTTTCTATGAATAAAGTGTTTATTTTGAAGAAAGGTTTAGAAATATGTTCAGCTTCATTAGAAAATGGATTGTATGTTTTAAGGCCTAATTCAATCAAAATAGTTTTGAACACCGAATTATTTAAAATCATAAACGCACAAACTAAGAAACGTAAAATTTCTCCTAAAGAAAATGCTCATCTTTGGCATCTAAGATTGGGTCACATTAATCTCAATAGGATTGAGAGATTGGTAAAGAAAGGACTTCTAAACGAGTTAAAAGAAAATTCTTTGCCAGTATGTGAATCCTGCCTAGAAGGCAAAATGACTAAAAGACCTTTTAGTGGAAAAGGTTATAGAGCCAAAGACCTCTGTAGAGCTTATACATTGCACCTTTGTGGTCCGATGAATGTTAAAGCTGGGGAGGATATGAATATTTCATCTCTTTTATAAATGATTATTCAAGATATGGGCATATTTACCTAACGCACCACAAGTCTGAAGCACTTGAAAAGTTCAAGGAATTCAAGACTGAGGTTGAAAATCAATTAGGTAAAACTGTTAAAACACTTCGATCGGATTGAGGTGGAGAGTACATGGATTTAAAATTCCAGAACTATATGATAGAACATGGAATTACATCCCAACTCTCACCTCCCTGCACACCACACAAAGAAAACGGTGTATCGGAAAGGAGAAATAGAACCTTGTTGAACATGGTTCGATCAATGATGAGTTATGCTCATCTCCTAGTTCCTTTTGGGGTTACGCAGTGGAGATCTGCAGATACATTTTGAATAATGTGCCCTCCAAAAGTGTTTCTGAAACACCTTTTGAACTCTGGAAAGGACGTAAACGTAGTTTATGTCACTTCAGAATATGGGGCTTTCTGGCACATGTGCTTGTGACAAATCCAAAGAAGTTGGATTCGCGTTCAAAATTATGCCTATTCGTAGGATACCCAAAAGAAACAAGATGTGGTTTATTCTATGATCCTAAGGAAGATAAGGTCTTTGTGTCGACAAATGCCACTTTCTTGGAGGAGGACCACATAAGGGACCACAAACCAAAAAGTAAGGTAGTGTTGAGTGAGTAAGACAGAACAATAGCAAAGGTTGCTAATAAGAACACTAGTACGTCAACAAGAGTTGTTGATACTAGTTTGTCTAGTCAAGAGAGTCCATCTCAAGAGTTGAGTATGCCTCGACGTAGTGGGAGGCTTGTGATAAAGCCTAATCATTACATGGGTTTAGCTGAAACCCAAGTTGTTATACCAGATGACAACTATGAAGATCCATTGACTTATAATCAAGCAATGGTTGACAAAGACAAAGATAAATGGGTCATAGCCATGGACCAAGAAATGGAGTCGATTTACTTCAATTCTGTTTGAGATCTTGTAGATAAGCCTGATGGGGTAAAACCTATAGGTTGTAAGTGGATCTACAAGAGAAAATGTGGTGTAGATGGGAAGGTGCAAACCTTTAAAGCTAGACTAGTAGCAAAGGGTTATACCTAGGTTGAAGGGGTTGACTATGAGGAGACCTTTTCACCTGTTGCTATGGTAAAGTCTATCTGTTTTGAAGTTGGAATGGTCAGTAGATATCAATCCAATCGAGGACTTGAACACTGGACAACGGTTAAAACAATCCTTAAGTATCTTCGGAGAACAAGGAACTACATGCTTGTGTATGGGGCTAAGGATTTGATCTCACACAGATACACGCAATTCGGACTTTCGATCGATAAAGATTCTCGGAAATCTACATCGTGGTCGTATTCACTCTTAATGGAGGAGTCAGTAGTATGGCGGCGTCAAGCAAGGATGCATCGCGATTCCACCATGGAGGTTTAAATGTAGCAGCTTGTGAAGCAGCTAAGGAGGCCGTTTGGTTAAAGAAATTCATGCTAAATTTGGAAGTTGTTCCAAATATGACTTTGCCCATCACGCTGTATTGCGATAAGAGTGGTGCAGTGGCAAATTCGAGGGAACCCCGAAGTCACAAGAGGGGAAAGCACATAGAGCGGAAGTATCATCTCATCCGGGAGATCGTGCATAGAAGAAACGTGATTGTCACGAAGATAGCCTCAGAGCACAACATTGCTGATCCTTTTACAAAGGCTCTCACGGCTAAAGTATTTGAGAGTCACCTAGAAGGTCTAAGTTTACAAGTCTTCCCCAACTAGGGCAAATGAGAGTATTTTGTACAAAGGGGTTTAAATGCCCTAGTTTATTGTATTTACATTACTGTAATGTATAGTACTCCACAAGCTTTAGGTCAAGTGGGAGATTGTTGGGATTTATGCCCTAAACTTGTGTAATTTTGATCAATTAAATAAAGTGTTATTTGTTTTGATAAGATTACAATCTTGCTTCTATAAATCTAATAAACTAAGCTCCAAGGTTATAACATTTATCTTGAAATCAGTGTAGTGGACACTATTTGGGTTAAGTTCAAGATTATAACCTAAATAGTCTATGGTATAAGAATAAGGTTGGAAACCTCATTCTGGTAACACCATGGATGCGACCTACTTTGTAATTAGTACAAATGAGGTAATCCAACTCATTCATGTAGTTGACATGCGAGTGGGGCATCCTGTATGAAGAGTTCATACAAGATCGGATCGCAAATTATTAGTCTAACCAAAGGTAACAATCGCTAATGTGATAAGACTAGTAATTTATAGATGGTCAATAGTGACTCGACCTGAATCTTGAGCAAGTTAAGAACTCCTGCTTATAGGGGTTTGTCCTTAGACTAGTATGGGTGAGAGTGGCCTGTAGTCGACTTAATAAGTCTATCTTCTTAGGGACAGAACCTCGTAGGTAGCTGGGAACTTAACTGTGCAAGATGGAATTCACTCATTCCTACACTAAGGAATTAGATAGGTTGTTCCCTTAAGAACTGACTCCAGGTCTTGAACAACGGGGCCCCACCCTCTATGAGGGTATGAGTCTAAGGTAGGACCTTAGACTTGTTGTTCATTAGAGGATCAGTGGTGCTTAAGGAGCAAAGAGGTAATCACAGGGGTAAAACGGTAGTTTGACCCAGCTGTGACTACGAACAACCTGTGAAGGGTCGACTCATGAGTAATGATAATATCAGTGGACACAATATTATCTACAGTGAGGAGAGTGCAGCTACAAGTCTATAGTGGAGTCACTTGTAGTTAATATTGAATATTGATTAACTGGATCAAAGAGTTTGATCAGTTAATCTCACATCATTGGACCTCATGATCTGTAGGTCCATTAGATCCCTCCGTTGGCTCAGTATGGTAATATTGATGGTATAATGTTAGGAGTGAAATTGAAGTGTTCAATTTCATACATGAGGTATTATATCTATTTTATGTGATATAATTAATATAATATATAGTTTTAATGTGAATTAGATTCATACATAAACTATATACTAAAGAGAGAATAAATGAGGGGTAGGATGGTCATTTCCATCCCATTCCCCTATATATATGGTTGCATGAGATGTAACTAAAAAATAGCCATTCTAAGTGATTCTTAGCCTTTTTGTTGTTGTTGGAAAGGTTCGAGACAACAAACATCTCTCTCACAAAACACCTCAGTTTTCCTAAAGGGAACCCACCTTCCTCCCTCACCTAGAGAACAACGGAGAAGATCCGGGTAGTAGTGTGGTGTGTTCGTGCGTGTTCGTGTTGCGCTTGATCTTGATCGTGAGAGAGGAGGAGGACTTGAAGAAAGGTTCTTCAAAGGTAACTTTCTTGCTGTCCATTCTATTTTATGCTTAATCTTGTTATTTGTGTTCTTGAATTAATCGTTGTAACTAAATCAAGAGCGCGCGATTCGCAATCGCTTCCGCTGCGGGGGACTTCGATTCCCTTCAAAGGTCTCAGCTCGTGAGATCATGGATTTTGTGCTAAATTTGTCTAGACAACCGTCCAAATAAATTCGGCATGAAGCCCTAAAATTCGTTTACAACGCGCACAAGAAGGAGGGAACGTCAGTGAGAGAACATGTTCTCAATCTGATTGCTCACTTCAACATAGCGGAATTAAACAGAGAGGTCATAGATGAGAAAAGTCAGGTTTTGTTCATCCTAGAATCTCTTCCGAAGAAAACTCTTTGCCTGTATGTGAATCCTGCCTAGAAGGCAAAATGACTAAGGGCCTGTTTGGTAGGCAATCCGAAAACAGTAATTTGAAAACAAGGGATTCAATGAAAACAAACTTGTATTTCATGTTTTCAGATATGTATTTGGTAGCAGATTTAGAAATTTGATTTCATTTTAAACAGTAATTTAAAATGTGTTCTATAATATATTTATAGATTATAAAATTAGTTGTAGTTGCAAAACTAAATATTATGTTGACTATAAGACATTATTAATTAATTTATGAACATGTTTTTTTTATATATAAATTTTATATAATTATTATTTTATAATATAATATTTTATAATTTAGAATATATTATATTATACATATTTTAATTTAACAAAAGTAAATTAAGTTTATAAATATGAAATACTATATTTATTAAGAATTTTATCATTGTTTAAAATAATTCTGCATTTTAAAATTTCAAATTCAGAATCTGGATACAATGAAAACATAAAAATGTTGTTTTTAGAATTTCTACTATTTGGATCACAGAACCCGAAAATCGTTTTCAAAAACATGTCTGCCAAACACGTATTCACTGAATTCAGTGAATCCGAAAACATAAAACAGAATCCGGATTACCTACCAAACAGGCTCTAAAAGACCTTTTAGTGGAAAAGGTTATAGAGCCAAAGAACCTCTTGAGCTTATACATTCAGACCTTTGTGGTCCGATGAGTGTTAAAGCCAGAGGAGGTTATGAATATTTCATCTCATTTGTAGATGATTATTCCAGATTTGGGCATATTTACCTAATACAACATAAGTCTGAAGAACTTGAAAATTTCAAGGAATTCTAGACTGAGGTTGAAAATCAGTTGGGTAAAACAATTAAAACGCTTCGATCAGATCGAGGTGGAGAGTACATGGATTTAAAATTCCAGAATTATATGATAGAACATGGAATTACATCCCAACTCTCGACTCCTACACACCACAAAGAAAAGCGGTGTATCGGAAAGGAGAAATAGAACCTTGTTGGACATGGTTCGATCAATGATGAGTTATGCTCATCTCCCTAGTTCAT
The DNA here is from genome assembly GCA_036507285.1 of Trichosanthes cucumerina. Taxonomy (NCBI): domain Eukaryota; kingdom Viridiplantae; phylum Streptophyta; class Magnoliopsida; order Cucurbitales; family Cucurbitaceae; genus Trichosanthes; species Trichosanthes cucumerina. The sequence continues at coordinate 75,033,736 of CM071835.1, read as the reverse complement.
TTTGGGATTACGCAATAGAGACTGCGATATACATTTTGAATAATGTGCCATCAAAAAGTGTTTCTGAAACACCTTTTGAACTCTGGAAAGGACGTAAAGGTAGTTTATGTCATATCAGAATTTGGAGCTGTCCAATACATGTGCTTGTGACAAATCAAAAGAAGTTGGATTCACGTTCAAAATCGTGCCTATTCGTAGGCTACCCAAAAGAAACAAGAGGTGGTTTATTCTATGATCCTAAGGAAGATAAGGTTTTTGTGTCAACAAATGCCATTTTCTTAGAGGAGGACCACATAAGAGACCACAAACCAAAAAGTAAAGTAGTGTTGAGTGAGTTAGACGGAATAATAACAAAGGTTGCTAATAAAACTAGTACGTCAACATGAGTTGTTGATACTAGTTTGTCGAGTCAAGAGAGTCCATCTCAAGAGTTGAGTATGCCTCAATGTAGTGGGAGGGTCGTAACACAGCCTGACCATTACATGGATTTATCTGGAACCTAACTTGTTATACCAGATGACAACTGCGAGGATCCATTGACTTATAATCAAGCGATGGTTGACAAAGACAAAGACAAATGGGTCATAGCCATGGACCAAGAAATGGAGTCTATGTACTTCAATTTTGTTTGGGATCTCATAGATAAGCCTGATGGGGTAAAACCTATAGGTTGTAAGTGGATCTACAAGAGAAAGTGTGGTGTAGATGGTAAGGTGCAAACCTTCAAAGCTAGACTAGTAGCAAAGGGTTATACCCAGGTTGAAGGGGTTGACTATGAGGAGACCTTTTCACCTGTTGCTATGGTAAAGTCTATCCGTATTCTACTTGCCATTACCGTATATTATGACTATGAGGTATGACAAATGGATGTCAAGACGACCTTTTTGAATGGCAATATTGAAGAAAACATCTACATGGAACAACCCAAAGGGTTTATTAAACCAGGATAAGAGCAAAAAGTTTGCAGGCTTAAAAGGTCAATTTATGGACTTAAACAAGCCTTTAGGTCCTGGAATATAAGATTTGATGAGGCAATCAAATCTTATGGATTTGACCAGAATGATGATGAACCTTGTGTTTACAAGAAAATCATCAATAGTTCTGTCGCATTCCTAATTCTCTATGTGGATGATATCCTACTCATTGGGAATTATGTAGGTTATCTTACTGACATTAAGGATTGGCTAGCTACGTAGTTCCAAATGAAAGATTTGGGTGATGCGCAGTTTGTTCTTGGGATCCGGATTGTCCGGAACCGCAAGAATAAAACACTAGCCTTGTCTCAAACATCTTACATAGACAAAGTGTTGTCAAGGTTTAAGATGCAAAACTCCAAAAAGGGCTTGTTTCCTTTTAGACATGGAGTCCATTTGTCTATGGAACAGTGTCCTAAGACACCTTAAGGAGTTGAGGATATGAGACGGATTCCTTATGCATCAGCTGTTGGGAGCCTGATGTACGCCATGTTGTGTACTAGGCTTGACATCTATTTTGCAGTTGGAATGGTCAGTAGGTATCAATCTAATCCAGGACTTGAACACTGGACAACGGTTAAAACAATCCTTAAGTATCTTCGGAGAACAAGGAACTACATGTTTGTGTATGGGGCTAAGGATTTGATCCTTACAGGATACACGGATTCTAACTTTCAGACTGATAAAGATTCTCGAAAATCTACATCAGGGTCAGTATTTACTCTTAACAGAGGAGCTGTAGTATGGCGAAACGTCAAGCAAGGATGCATCGCAGATTCCACCATGGAGGCCGGATATGTAGCAGCTTGTGAAGCAGCTAAAGAGGTCGTTTGGTTACTGAAATTCATGCTAAATTTGGAAGTTGTTCCAAATATGACTTTGCCCATCACGCTGTATTGCGATAACAGTGGTGCAGTGGCAAATTCGAGGGAACCCCGAAGTCACAAGAGGGGAAAGCACATTGAGCGAAAGTATCATCTCATCCGAGAGATCGTGCATAGAGGAGACGTGATTGTCACGAAGATAGCCTCAGAGCACAACGTTGCTGATCCTTTTACAAAGGCTCTCACGGCTAAAGTATTTGAGAGTCACCTAGAAGGTCTAGGTTTACAAGTCTTCCCCAACTAGGGCAAGTGGGAGTATTTTGTACAAAGGGTTTAAATGCCCTAGTTTATTGTATTTACATTACTGTAATGTTTTAGTACTCCACAAGCTTTAGGTCAAGTGGGAGATTGTTGGAATTTATGCCTTAAACTCGTGTAATTTGGATCAAATAAATAAAGGGTTATTTGTTTTGATAAAATTACAGTCTTGCTTATAAATCCAATAAACTAAGCTCCAAGGTTATAATATATATCTTGAACATCAGTGTAGTGGACACTATTTAGATTGAGTTCAAGAATATAACCTAAATGGTCTATGGTATAAGAATAAGGTTGGAAACCTCATTCTGGTAACACCATGGATGCGACCCACTTTGTAATTAGTACAAATGAGGTAATCCAACTCATTCATGTAGTTGACATGCGAGTGGGGGCATCCTGTATGAAGAGTTCATACAAGACCGTACCACAAATTATTAGTCTAACCAGTGTAACACGTTAACAGGATAAGACTAGTAATTTATAAATGGTCATTAGTAACTCGACCTGAATCCTGAGCGAGTTAAGAACTCCTGCTTATAGGGGTTTGTCCTTACACTAGTATGGGTGAGTGTGACCTGTAGCCGACTTAATAAGTCTACCTTCTCAGGGACAGAACCTCGTAGGTAGCTGGGAACTTAACTGTGCAAGATGGAATTCACTCATTCCTATACTAAGGAATTAGATAGGTTGTTCCCTTAAGAACTGACTCCAGGTCTTGAACAACGGGGCCCCACCCTCTATGAGGGCATGAGTCTATGGTAGAATCTTAGACTTGTTGTTCATTAGAGGATCAGTGGTGCTTAAGGAAAAAACAGGTAATCACAGGGGTAAAACGGTAATTTGACCCAGTTGTGATCAAGAACAACCTGTGAAGGGTCGACTCATGGGTAATGACTATATCAGTGGACACAATATTATCTACAGTGAGGAGAGTGCAGCTGCAAGTCTATAGTGGAGTGACTTGTAGTTAATGAATATTGATTAACTAGATCAAAGAGTTTGATCAGTTAATCTCACATCATTGGAGCTCATGATCTGTAGGTCCATTAGGTCCCTCCGTTGGCTCAACATGGTAATATTGAGGGTATAAAGTTAGGAATGAAATTCAAGTGTTCAATTTCATACATGAGGTGTTATATAAATTATATATGATATAATTGATATAATATATAGTTTTAATGTGAATTAGATTCACTTATAAACCATATACTAATGAGAGAATAAAGGAGGGGTAGGATGATCACTTCCATCCTATTTCCCTATATATATGGTTGCATGAGATGCAACTAGGTCAAGGAATTTTAAGCTTTTGTTGTGTTGTTGGAAAAGTTCCAAAACACAAATCTCTCTCTCACAACATCTCATCTCACCTAAAGGGAACCCACATTCCTCCCTCACCTAGAGAACAACGGAGAAGATCTAGTGGTCGTGTCTTCATCCGTTCGTGTTCCAGTTGCTGAGATTGTGATCGTGGGAGAAAGGAGCACTTGAAGAAAAGTTCTTCAAAGGTATATTTCTTGTTGTCCATATTCTGTTCTTTTGCTTAATCTAGATTATTTAGTTCTTGAATGTAATCGTTGTAACGAAATTAAGAACGCGCGATTCACAATCACTTCCGCCGCTGGATTCGATTCCCTTCAAAAGGATCAACAATGTTGTGCTCCGAGGTTATCTTCGTGACGATCACGTCTCCTCGATGCACGATCTTCCGGATGAGATGATATTTTCGCTCAATATGCTTTCCCCTCTTGTTACTTTGGGGTTCCCTTGAATTTGCCACGACACCACTGTTATCACAATACAACGTGATGGACATACTCATATTTGAAACAACTTTTAAATTTAGCATGAATTTCCTTAACCAAACGATCTCTTTAACTGCTTCACAAGCTGCTACACATTCGGCCTCCATGGTGGAATCAACGATGCATCCCTGCTTGACGCTTCGCCATACTACAACTTGTCCGTTAAGAGTGAATACTGACCCTGATGTAGATTTTTTAGAATCTTTATCAGTTTGAAAGTCCGAATCTGTGTATCCTGTAAGGATCAAATCCTTAGCCCCATACACAAGCATGTAGTTCCTTGTTCTCCGTAGATACTTAAGGATTGTTTTAGCCGTTGTCCAGTGTTCAAGTCCTGGATTGGATTGATACCTACTGACCATTCGAATTGCAAAACAGATGTCTGACCTAGTACACAACATGGCATACATCAGGCTCCCAACAGCTGATGCGTAAGGAATCCGTCTCATATCCTCAACTCCTTGAGGTGTCTTAGGACACTGTTCCTTAGACAAATGAACTCCATGTCTAAAAGGTAATAAACCCTTTTTGGAGTCTTGCATCTTAAACCTCAACAACACTTTGTCGATGTAAGATGTCTGAGACATGGCTAGTGTTTTATTCTTGTGGTTTCGGACAATCTGGATCCTAAGAACAAACTGGGCTTCACCCAAATCTTTCATTTGGAATTGCGTAACTAGCTAATTCTTAATGTTAATAAGATACCCTACCTCATTCCCAATGAGTAGGATATCATCCACATATAGAACTAGGAATGCGACAGAACTATTGATGATTTTCTTGTAGACACAAGGTTCATCATCATTCTAGTCAAAACCAAAAGATTTGATTGCCTCATCAAATCTTATATTCCAGGACCTAGAGGCTTGTTTTAGTCCATAAATTGACCTTTTAAGCCTGCAAACCTTTTGCTCTTGTCCTGGTTCAATGAACCCTTTGGGTTGGTGCATGTAGATGTTTTCCTCAAGATTGCCATTCAAAAAGGCTGTCTTGACATCCATTTTCCATACCTCATAGTCATAATATGCGACAATGACAAGTAGGATACGGATAGACTTTACCATAGCAACAGGTGAAAAGGTTTCCTCATAGTCAACCCCTTCAACCTGGGTATAACCCTTTGCTACTAGTCTAGTTTTAAAGGTTTTCACCTTTCCATCTACACCACGCTTCCTCTTGTATATCCACTTACAACCTATAGGTTTTACCCCATCAAGTTTTTCTACATGATCCCAAACAGAATTGAAGTACATAGACTCCATTTCTTGGTCCATGGCTATGACCCATTTGTCTTTGTCTTTGTCAACCATTGCTTGACTATAAGTCGATGGATCCTCACAGTCGTCATCTGGTATAACAACTTGGGTTTCAGATAAACCCATGTAACGGTAAGGTTGTGTTATAACCTTACCATTACGTCGAGGCATACTCAACTCTTGAGATGGACTCTCTTGACTAGACAACCTAGTATCAACAACTATTGTTAACGTACTAGTTTTATTAGCAACCTATGCTATTGTTCCGTCTAACTCACTCAACACAATTTTACTCCTTGGTTTGTGGTCTCTTATGTGGTCCTCCTCTAAGAAAATGGCATTTGTCAACACAAAAACCTTATCTTCCTTAGGATCATAGAATAAACCACCTCTTGTTTCTTTTGGGCAACCTACGAATTGGCACAACTTTGAACGTGAATCCAACTTCTTTGGATTTGTCACAAGCACATGTGTTGGACAACCTCATATTCTGAAATGACATAAACTACCTTTACGTCCTTTCTAGAGTTCAAAAGGTGTTTGAGAAACACTTTTTGATGGCACATTGTTCAAAATGTATACCACAGTCTCTATTGCGTAACCCCAAAAGGAACTAAGGAGATGAGCATAACTCATCATTGATCGAACCATGTCCAACATGGTTCTATTTTTCCTTTCCGATACACCGTTTTGCTGTGGTTACCGCGAGCTGAGAGTTGGGATGTAATTCCATGTTCTATCATATAGTTCTGGAATTTTAAATCCATGTACTATCCACCTCGATCTGATCGAAGTGTTTTAATCGTTTTACCTAATTGATTTTCAACTTCAGTCTTGAATTCCTTGAACTTTTCAAGTGCTTTAGATTTGTGATGCATTAGGTAAATATGCCCAAATCTAGAAAAATCATCTATAAAAGAGATGAAATATTCATAACCTCCTCTGGCTTTAACATTCATTGGACCACAAAGGTCTGAATGTATAAGCTCAAGAGGTTTTTTGGCTCTATAACCTTTTCCACTAAAAGGTCTTTTAGTCATTTTGCTTTCTAGGCATGATTCACTTACAGGTAAAATATTTTCTTCTAACTCATTTAGAAGTCCATTCTTTATCAATCTCTCAATCCTATTGAGATTAATGTTACCCATCTAAGATGCCAAAGATGAGCATTTTCTTTAGGAGAAATTTTACGTTTCTTAGTTTGTGTGTTTGCAGTTTTAAATAATTCAGTGTTCAAAACCATTTTGACTGAATTAGGCCTTAAAACATACAACCCATTTTCTAATGAAGCTGAACATATTTCCACACATTTCTTCAAAATAAACACTTTATTCATAGAGAAAGAAACAGAAATACATTGTTCAATAAGGCAAGAAATTGAAATAAGGTTTCTAGTAAACCCTGGTATCACTAATATATTGTCTAACAACATATATTTCTTGCCAAAATAAAGCTTCATTGTGCCTACTGCTACAACTGAGACGACTTCTTCATTTCCAACTCGGAGCGTTATCTCTCCTTTCTGTAGCTGCTGCCAGGAATCAATTCCCTGAAAAGAAGAGTAAACATGATTAGTGGCGCCTGAATCAAGTATCCATGCTGTTTTATCATTATCCACTAAACACGCTTCTAAGAAAAGTAAATCATAATTACCTTCCTTCTTCTTTTCTGCAATGTACTTCGGACAGTTCCGTTTCCAATGCCCGTCTTCGTTGCAGTGGAAACACTTTCCTTTATCTGCAACTTCTTTGACTTTCTTGCCCTTCTGGGTGGCAGCTTTGTCAGCTCGTTTTCCTTTACCAACCTTATTCTTGTTCTTCTTTTTCCCTTTAAGGTTAGAAGAAGATGAAGCCACTATTTTTGTTCCAGAGGTCGAAACTCTGTGGTATCTCCTCCTAGCAACATCTGCCTCACCTTTCGATCCCTGAATTTTCATCAAAAATTGAAAGGTCTGGAGTTCATTCAGAAGGGAGGTGAGATTAAAAGTAAGCTTGTTCATAACAACATTACTTCTAAACTATAGGAAACTATCTGGAAGGGTTTCCAGAATGAAGCTGACCTGGCTCGACTCATCGATGGAAGCACCATTCGACTTCGCGATGTTAAAGTGTACCATCATATCCAGGACATGATCACGAACAGATGAACCCTCTGACATCCTTGAGTTGAATATGTACTTGAGGGCATTGTGTCGGGCCAGTGTGGACTGTTGTCCAAACATACCCTGCACGGAATCCATGATTTCCTTAGCGGTCATCATGCCCTCATGCTTCTTGGCTAATATGTCAGACATACTTGGCAGCATGTAGACCTTGTCCTTATCATTGGCCTTGATCCATCGATCATATGCATCACGAATATTTCGTGACACATTTGAGCCTGGCACCTAAGGACACTCCTCAGTTAGCACAAACTTCAGATCATCCACTACCAATATAGTGTTGAGTTTGTTTTTCCATGTCATCATATTCTCTCTGGTTAACTTTTCCGCACCCAATAAGGAAATTATAGAGCTAGACACTTTGCTGAAAATTTACAAACAAAACTTGTATGAGTTTCTTGCTATAAGTCTAATCCAATCATGTTTTAGCTAATTATCAAATGATTCCTAGATCATTCATAATTTGCAATGATACTCCAAAGGTTTAGAATGTATGACACCGTAGGGTAATCAAAACACTCCTCCTCTGGATCAAGACACTCTTGACCAAAACCTAATGCCAAAATACTTCTTATTCCTATAGGCTTTAGTTACCATTATTCGGTTAGGATACATACAAAACTTATGTACCTCGTGAGTGTGACCCTCTGTCTTTAGACCCCAGAGTCCCCATCCAATAAAATCCGCCGAAGGGAGGACTAGATTGAAAAATAGACTAAGGAAATCTTTATCCCTTTCAGGTGTCTACTGTGTTCGATCCCCTATGATCAAGCCCTTCGAAGGGATTGTCTGGTCCAGGCCAAACTAGCGGTGACCATAGTGATCTTACTGGTGTAAATCGATGAAGAGACCATAGGTTTTGTTTTCACTAAACCTGCTCCCACTCACTATAAGTACCCTCTCCATTCACCTTGATATTGACTCATACAAACACAATCCGAAGGGGGACGCTCCCGTTTGCGCCACGAGCCCAAGTATGAGTCTCACAGTGTGAACTTTCCGGAGATACGTAGGTGGAAAAATATGTATCATATACACTTTTCCTCCCACTGGATACTTTAAATCTACAGGAAGGGATCGAATCCTGCAGCGGAAGCGATTGTACATCGCGTGTTCTTAATTTAGTTACATGGATTACAATCAAGAACTAATCTAACTAGATTAAGCATGTATTTCTACAAGATGGACAACAAGATATTACTTTTGAAGAACTCTTTCTTTAAGTGCTCCTTCTCCCACGTTCACGATCTCAGCAACACGAACCCAAATGATCACCGACACTACCACCGGATCTTCTCCGTTGTTCTCTAGGTGAGGGAGGAAGGTAGGTTCCCTTTAGGTGAAGTGAGATGTTTTTGAGATTGTAGTTGGAACTCTTTCAAACACAATGTGTGAGAGAATGCTAGGGTTTTTGTTGAAAAGCCTTCTTCTCAAATTGCATCTCATGCAACTATATATAGGGAAATAGGATGGAAATTACCATCCTATCCCTCCTTTATTCTCCCACTATTATATGGTTTATTTGTGAATCTAATTCACATTAAAACCATATATTATATCAATTATATCATATATAATTGATATAACACCTCATGTTTGAATACTTCAACTTCTTGTCCGAATATGTAGAAGCTTGTGAAGCAGCTAAGGAGGCCGTTTGGTTAAGGAAATTTATGCTAAATTTGGAAGTTATTCCAAATATGACTTTGCCCATCACACTGTATTGCGATAACAATGGTGCAGTGGCAAATTCGAGGGAACCCCAATGTCACAAGAGGGGAAAGCACATAGAGCGGAAGTATCATCTCATCCGGGAGATCGTGCATAGAAGACACGTGATTGTCACGAAGATAGCCTCAGAGCACAACATTGCTGATCCTTTTACAAAGGCTCTCACGGCTAAAGTTTTTGAGAGTCACCTAGAAGGTCCAGGTTTACAAGTCTTCTCCAACTAGGGCAAGTGGGAGTATTTTGTACAAAGGGGTTTAAATGCCCTAGTTTATTGTATTTACATTAATGTAATGTTTAGTACTCCACAAGCTTTAGGTCAAGTGGGAGATTGTTGGGATTTATGCCCTAAACTTGTGTAATTTTGATCAATTAAATAAAGTGTTATTTGTTTTGATAAGATTACAGTCTTGCTTTTATAAATTCAATAAACTAAGCTCCAAGGTTATAACATTTATCTTGAAATTAGTGTAGTGGACACTATTTGGGTTGAGTTCAAGATTATAACCTAAATAGTCTATGGTATAAGAATAAGGTTGGAAACCTCATTCTGGTAACACCATGGATGCGACCCACTTTGTAATTAGTACAAATGAGGTAATCCAACTCATTCATGTAGTTGACATGCGAGTGGGGACATCCTGTATGAAGAGTTCATACAAGACTGGATCGCAAATTATTAGTCTAACCAGTGTAACACCGTTAACAAGATAAGACTAGTAATTTATAGATGGTCATTAGTGACTCGACCTGAATCTTGAGCAAGTTAAGAACTCCTGCTTATAGAGGTTTGTCCTTAGACTAGTATGGGTGAGAGTGGCCTGTAGCCGACTCAATAAGCCTACCTTCTCAGGGACAGAACCTCGTAGGTAGCTGGGAACTTAACTGTGCAAGATGGAATTCACTCATTCCTCTACAGAGGAATTAGATAGGTTGTTCCCTTAAGAACTGACTCCAGGTCTTGAACAACGGGGCCCCGCCCTCTATGAGGGCATGAGTCTATGGTAGAATCTTAGACTTGTTGTTCATTAGAGGATCAGTGGTGCTCAAGGAAAAAACAGGTAATCACAGGGGTAAAACGGTAATTTGACCCAGTTGTGATCAAGAACAACCTGTGAAGGGTCGACTCATGGGTAATGACTATATCAGTGGACACAATAATATCTACAGTGAGGAGAGTGCAGCTACAAGTCTATAGTGGAGTGACTTGTAGTTAATGTATATTGATTAATTGGATCAAAGAGTTTGATCAGTTGATCTCACATCATTGGAGCTCATGATCTGTAGGTCCATTAGATCCCTCCGTTGGCTCAATAAGGTAATATTGAGGGTATAAAGTTAGGAGTGAAATTGAAGTGTTCAATTTCATACATGAGGAGTTATATCAATTATATATGATGTAATTGATATAATATATAGTTTTAATGTGAATTAGATTCATATATAAACTACATACTAAAGAGAGATTAAAGGAGGGGTAGGATGGTCATTTCCATCCCATTCCCCTATATATATGGTTGCATGAGATGCAACTAGGTTAAGAAATTTCTAAGACATTTTAAGTGTATCCTAGTCTTTTGTTGTTGGAAAGGTTCCAAGACAACAAAGATCTCTCTCACAAAAACACCTCATTATTTCTAAAGGGAACCCACCTTCCTCCCTCACGTAGAGAACAACGGAGAAGATCCGGTGGTGGTGTCTGGTGTTAAATGCGAGTTTCGTGTTGCGTTGATCTTGATCGTGAAGAGAGGAGGAGCACTTGAAGAAAGGTTCTTCAAAGGTAAATTCTCGCTGTCCATACTCTTATTTTATGCTTAATCTTTGTTATATGTTCTTGAATTAATCGTTGTAACTCAATCAAGAGCGCGTGATTCGCAATCGCTTCCGCTGCGGGGACTTCGATTCCCTTCAGGGACTTCATTGTTCAAGACCTGGAGTCCGTTCTTAAGGGAACAACCTATCTAATTCTTTAGTGTAGGAATGAGTGAATTCCATCTTGTATAGTTTAAGTCCTCAGCTACCTACGAGGTTCTGTCCCTGAGAAGGTAGGTTTATTGAGTCGGCTACAAGCCACTCTCACCCATACTAGTCTAAGGACAAACCCCTATAAGCAGGAGTTCTTAACTTACTCAGGATTAAGGTCGAGTCACTAATGACCATCTATAAATTATCAGTCTTATCTTGTTAACGGTGTTGCACTAGTTAGACTAATAATTTGAAGTCCGGTCTTGTATGAACTCTTCATACAGGATGCCCCCACTCGCTACATGAATGAGTTGGATTACCTCGTTTGTACTATTTACAAAGTGGGCCGCATCCATGGTGTTACCAGAATGAGGTTTACAACCTTATTCTTATACCATAGACCATTTAGGTTATATTCTTGAACACAATCCAAATAGTGTCCACTACACTGGTGTTCTGTTTGGATTTTTGTCCTAATCTCGTGTTTGTAAATTACTGTTTGAAATTAATAAAGTGTTATTTATTTCATTACTTTGTGTCTCGAAAATTTTACAAACTTTTTCAATAAACTAAGCTCCAGGGTCATTGAATTTATGAGAGGGTCATTGAATTTATGAGAGAACTAGAACTTGAACGGTGTGTAGTGGACACACAGGGATGATCACGTTCGAGTTAATGACCCGAACGGTCTACAGTATATGGATAGGATTGGATACCTAACCCTGGATACACTGTGGATGCGACCCGCTTTGTATTATATACAAACGAGGTGATCTGACTCATTCATGTGATTGACATGCGATTGGGGGCATCCTGTGCAATGAGATTGTACAAGATCGGACCGTGAATTATTAGACCTACTGATGTAACACCGTTGGGACTAATAAATTCATTGATGACCATTAGTGACTCGACCTGAATCCTGAGCGTGTTACGGACTCCTGTTTGCGGGGGTCTGTCCTTTGACTAGTACGGGTGAGGGTGGTCACAGTTACTCGCTCAATATGCCTATCTTCTCAGGGGCAGGACTAAGCAGGGTGCTGGGAACTTAATTACACGAGATGGAATTTACTCGTTCCCGCCTTTAGGAAAACGAGAGGGGTTGTTCCCTTAAGTGATGTCTCTAGAGCTTGGACAACGGGCGCCCACCTTCTCACTGCCCCCGAGAAGGGTGTCGTGTATTGTTGGACCATCACAATATGTTGTTCATTAGAGGAGTAGTAGGAACTTAAGGAACAAGAAGTAGACACAGGGGTAAAACGGTAATTTGACCCAGCTGTGTCTACGAACAACCTGTGAAGGGTCGACTCATGGTTATTGGTTATATCAGTGGACACGTAATATTCTGCACTGATGGGAGTGCAACTACGGGCTTTAGTGGAGTGTTACCGTAGCTAATGAATGTTGATTAACCGGGTCAAAGTGTTTGATAGGTTAATCTCGGATCATTGGAGCCCGTCACTATAGGTCCATTAGGTCCCTCAGTTGGCTCAATCTGGGTTAAAAGAAGGGTTAATGTTTTGGTGTGAATTGAAGTGTTCAATTTCACTTAAAGGGTATTTATGTCATTTATATGATATATGAATGATATAATATATAGTTTAATGTGAATAAGATTCATAATAAACTATAGGTTAGCCTAATTGTTGAATTACGGCTAATTGGAGATATTAATTGAGAGAAATTAAATTGGATGTGATTCAATTTAATAAATCCACAATTATTGCAAATGTGATTGTAATATTAGATATGAGATATCTTATAATATATGGTTATGCAAATGTGATTTGCATAACCTATAGTTGTGGTAAAGTGGTAATAATGTGGAGATTTTAACTCCATCCATTTCCACTATTTAAATCCTTTGCAAGAAGGATTTCATAAGCTCTTCTCTCATTTTTGGATTCTCACCAAAAAGAAGAGAACTTTCTCTCAAAACTCTCTCAACTCTCCTCCCTCTCCAAAACCTAAAAGTCCCACTACTTTCCTTTTTTCCAAAGGAAGAACAACCGAGAAGACTTTTGGTTGTGTTCGTTCTTGTTCGTGGGAAAAGTTCGAGAGAAGATTTCGTAGAGATCGAGATTGCACGAAGAGTTCGTGAATCGCTGGAAAGGAGTTCTTGAAGAAGGTCTTCAACAAGTAAGTAAAGTCAACTTACTGATTTTTCCTTTCTGTTCTTGTATGTTTAACCTAGATTTAAGTTTTAAATCGTTTTAATGAAATTCGAGTAGCATAACGATACCACGACGATTCGATCGTCTTCCGTTGCGCGGGGATTCTCATTCCTTTCATGTTCAAGATATATTATAACCTTGGAGCTTAGTTTATTGGATTTATAAAGCAAGAATATAACGTTCTTACTGACGTTTATAAAGCAAAAATGTAACAATACCACGACGATTCTCATTCCCACTCATATCCTTTACGGCTGTCCAGTGATCTAATCCTGGATTGGACTTGATACCTACTGACAATTCCTACTGCATAACAGATGTTGGGCCTAGTACATAACATGCCATACATCCGGCTCCCTACAGCCGAAGCATATGGAATCCGTCTCATATCCTCAACATCTTGAGGAGTCTTAGGACACTGATCCTTAGACAAGTGAACCCCATGCCTGAAAGGCAGCAAGCCCTTCTTGGACTTCTACATCTTATATCTAGACAACATCTTGTCAATATAAGACGCCTGAAACAAGGCTAGCGTTCTGTTCTTGTAGTTTCGGACAATCTGGATACCTAGAACATACTGAGCTTCTCCTAAATCTTTCATTTGGAATTGCGAAGCTAGCCACTTCTTAACATCAGTAAGAAATTCTACCTCATTCCCAATGAGAAGAATATCGTCCACATACAACACTAAAAATGCGACAGTTTTGTCAACGATTTTCTTGTAGACACAAGGCTCGTCGACATTTTGATCAAAGCCATAAGATTTGATCGCCTCATCAAACCTTATATTCCAAGACCTCGAAGCTGTTTTCACCCCATAAATAGACCTATGAAGCCGCAGCAAACCTTTTGCTCTTGGCCTTGGGCAATGAACCCTTTGGCCGTGGTCCATGTAGATGGTCTCATCAAGTTTGCCATTCGTAAAAGTCGTCTTGACGCCCATCCGCCATACCTCGTAGTCATAATACGCGCGGCAATGGCGTAAGAAGGATCTGATCGACTTTACCATGGCAACAGGTGAAAAGGTCTCCTCATAGTCAACCCCTTCAACCTAAGTAAAATCCTTTGCCACTAGTCGGGCTTTGAAGGTCTGCACCTTCCCATCTACGCCACGTTTACGCTTGTAGATCCATTTGCAACCAATAGGTTTTACCCCATCCGGTTGATCCACAAGCTCCGAGACAGAATTAAAGTACATAGACTCCATTTCCTGGTCCATAGCTTTAATCCACTCGTCTTTGTCAACATCAACCATTGCCTGATCATAGGTCAATGGATCCTCATAATCATCATCAGGAGCGACAACTGAGGTTTCAGCTAAACCCATGTAGCAATCAGGCTGTCTCACAACCCTCCCACTACGTCGAGGCATTCCCAACTCTTGGGAACGGATTTCACTAGACGTGCTAGGATCAACAACGCTTGTTGACGTACTAGCCCCATCGGAACTCTTCTTTGATGTGTCATCCATTTCATTTAACACAATTTTACTCCTTGGTAAATGATCCCTGACGTGGTCTTCCTCTAGGAAAATGGCGTTTGTCGACACAAGCACCCTATTATCCTTAGGATCGTAAAATAGACCACCCCTAGTCTCTTTAGGGTAACCTACGAATAGGCATAATTTCGAACGGGGTTCTAACTTTTTCGGGTTTGACACCAACACGTGGGCCGGACATCCCAAAATTTTGAAGTGATGTAAACTGCCTTTACGTCCACTCCAGAGCTCGAAAGGTGTTTCACAAACACTCTTCGACGTAACATTGTTCAAAAGATAAATCGCAGTCTCCACTACGTAACCCCAAAAAGAATCAGGGAGACGAGCATAGCTCTTAATTGACCGAACCATGTCCAACAAGGTTCTGTTTCTATTCTCTGATACACCATTCTACTGTGCCATACCAGGTGCTGAGAGTTGGGACGTAATTCCGTGTTCTATCATATAGTCCTGGAATTCAGTGTCCATGCTACTGGCCAAGGAAACTCTTGAAAAGTCTCCGAGATTAAAATCGACTTGGCTCGACTCGTCGATCGAAGCCCCGTTCATCTCAAAATGCATTAAAGTGGGTCATCATGTCTAGAACATATTCACGGACGACGACCCCTCTTTCGTCCGTCGCGTTGAAGACGTATTTGAGCGAGTCATGTCGGACTGAAAGGGATCATTGTCCAAACATTTCCTGCAAGGACTCCATGATCTCCTTGGCGGTGACCATCAGCTCATGCTTCTTTGCCAATACATCAGACATGCTAGCAATGATGTAGACCTTGGCCTTTTCATTGGCCCTGATCCATCGATCGTATGCATCGCGACTTCGCGACGCAGTCGAGCCCGACATCTGAGGACACTCCTCAGAGAGCACGAACTTAATGTCGTCAGTTACCAAAATTGTGTTTATGTTGTTTTTCCAACTTTGCTAATTATCTCCCACTAATTTATCGGACGCGAGTAGAGCTATAATTCCGCTAGACATTTTTTAGCTGAAAAATTAAGAAAACTTTGTGTTAGTCTCGCAAAAAACTTTTGAAATCCAATCAAGTTTTAGCAAAATTGTTTCATGATCCCTAGGTCATTCAAAATTTTGCAATGATATCCTAAAGGTTTAGAATGACCGCCACCGAAGGGTGAACAAAACACTCCTCCTCCAGGACGAGACTTTCTCGATCAGACCCTAATCCCAGAATAACTTTTATCCCATTAGGCGTCCAATTACCATTGTTCGGTCGAATTCATTAACACTTAACGAATTCTGTGAGTGTCACCCTCAATCTTTAAGTTTCCAAGCATCCGTCCAAACAATAGCCACCGAAAGGTGAACCAAGAAGGAAAACCAACCAGAAATCGTATCCCTTTCGAATTCACGGTGTTCCGACTCCCATGATCAGGCCCTCTGAAGGGATTGTCTTGTCCAGGCCAAACTAGCAGGCGGATCATAGGCGTCTCACGGTATGAATCGAAAGAAGAGATCGTGGGTCTCGTTTTCACAAGTCTCGCTCTCACTCATTATAAGTACTCTCTCCATCCATGATGATATTGACCTATACAAATGCCATCCAAAGGTGAACGCTCCCATTTGCGCCACGAGGCCGAGTATAGATCTCACGGTGCGGACTTAATGGAGATTTGTGGTTGGAAATTCAAATGTATCTCATACACTTTATTTACTCCCACTCAACACTTTAATTTGAATAGGGATTGACCTAGATAAACCGGCTAAAATTTACCTAAGTCTACCAATATAACTCTTATATGTTATTAACCTAAGTTTATAATCACATTATAACTTAGGTCTATGTGAGTAAATTAAAACACTTTTAATTAGCGGCACTCACGATAAGTATAATCTAAGAATCTTCGGACCGAATTCACTCCCAAGTCGGTTTCCAGGTAGGAGTGTTCCGCAAGCGTCAACTTAAATACCCCAACTTTAGACAAAACCTTCCTTAGAAAGAGTTACTAATTAGTCTCCATTCATAGACTAAACTTTGATTTTCTAATTTCTAATCTCATTAGAAAATAGAAAACCTAAGTCTAATTATTCAAGTTCTAAACTCTTTAAAACTAATAATTAACTTAGGTTGCATGCATTTCTATGTTATAGTGCTTGATCATTCATCACATGAATAACTATATACTATAACATAATATAATTCATCTCATGAATATAAATGCATGAGTATACTTTAATCTAAAAAATATAACACTTATATTAATTAAATTAAACATGCATTTTAATTATATTATAACTCTTATAATATAATCTATCATGCAAACTATATATTATAACTCTTATAATATAAATGATGCATGAAAATGTTTAACCTAAGGTGGGATTTTAAATAAATATGACATACATTATGCACATAGAAATTAATTAAAATATACATCTCATGTATAAGTTAATTAAATAGCAAAAATGGACCGGTTTTTGGCACCTAGGGGCAATTATTTAATTAAATAACATTAATATAACACTTATTAATATTATTTAATAAAATAAATAAATATAATTTACATTTAATAAATAAATAAAAAAACAAAATAACTGCCCACTCAAGAAGCAAGTTGCCCACGTCTGCGAAACTGCCTCTCGAACTGCCAACTATCACGTGCAGCGTTGCAACGTCGTGGCGGCGTTACCAACATCTAGCTTCGGCGTCGACCCAACGTTCTCAACGCCACGCGTCGTTAACGCTGCCCCGCTGCGCGCGCGCCTTGCTCCTGGCGGCACGGCGTTGAGACGCCAATGAACAGCGTCCCAATGTCGTCGTCAGATGCAAAGAAACTCCTTTGTTGTTTTGCTTGAAATCGCGCTGTTTACGCTCCGATTTCTTCACAGCAACTCTTGCCACGAACGACCCGGACTTACAGACTCGATTTACAACAAAATGCACAAAAACAACGGGCCCTTACATTGATCTCATCAACATAATTGTAAATCTATTCTAGTGCCAAAAACTGAAAACATCCAAATTCGCAAACCAGCATTATCTCATGAATTTAAGGTAATTACCCACCTATTTTAACAAAAAAACAGTGCATAACGAAGAACCATCGAAATGGCTCTGATACCAATTGAAGGGAATGAAAATCCCCGCGCAGCCGAAAACGATCGAATCGTCAAGGTATCATTATGCTACTAGAATTTTGTCAAAATGATCTAACATTTAGATCTAAGTTAAACATGAAAAAGAGGAAGAAATTACAGCGAGAAGAACGTACTTACTTGATATAGACTGTTCTTCAAAGTTCCTTCCTTTGGTCACGAACACTTCGTCCTTCTCGATCTCAACGAATGCTTCTCTCGAACAAAAACGAACACCACCAACGGCCTTCTCGGTTGTCCTTCTTTTGGAAGAATGAAAGTGGTGGGACTCTAGTGTTTTAGAGAGGGAGGAGAGTTGAGAGAGTAGAGAGAATTCTTGATCTCTTCTCTTTGATGAAAATAAAAAAATGAGAGAGTTACTTACTAATCCCTTATTGCAAAGGGTTTAAATAGTGGAATTGATGGAGTTAAAATCTCCACATTATTACCACTTTACCACAACCATAGGTTATGCAAATCTCATTTTCATAACCACATAATATAAGATATCTCATATCTTATATTGCAAATCACATTTGCAATAATTGTGGATTAATTAAATTGAATCACATCCAATTTAATTTCTCTCAATTAATTTCTCCAATTAGCCCTAATTCAACAATTAGGCTAACCTATAGTTTATTATGAATATCATTCACATTAAACTATGTATTATATCATTCATATCTCATATAAATGACATAAATACCCTTTAAGTGAAATTAAACACTTCAATTCACACCAAAACATTAACCCTTCTTTCAACCCAAATTGAGCCAACCGAGGGACCTAATGAACCTACAGTAACGGGCTCCAATGATCCTAGATTAACCTATCAAACTCTTTGACCCGGTTAATCAACATTCATTAGCTATGGTAACACTCCACTAAAGCCCGTAGCTACACTCCCGTCAGTGCAAAATATTACGTGTCCACTGATATAACCAATACCCATGAGTCGACCCTTCACAGGTTGTTCGTAGACACGGCTGGGTCAAATTATCGTTTTACCCACATGTGTCTACCTCTTGTTCCTTAAGTCCCCCTTTGCTCCTCTAATGAACAACATATTGTGATGGTCCAACCATACACAACACCCTTCTCGGGCGGTGAGAAGGTGGGCGCCGTTGTCCAAGCCACGGAGACAACACTTAAGGAACAACCCTCTAGTTTTCCTAAAGGCGGGAATGAGTGAATTCCATCTCGCGTAGTTAAGTTCCCGACTCCTACTTGGTCCTGTCCACGAGAAGATAGGCATATTGGTGAGTAATCGTGACCACCCTCACCCGTACTAGTCAAAGGGACGGACCCGCAGCGAGGAGTGCGTAACACGCTCGAGGATTGGTCGAGTCACTAATGGTTATCTATGAAGTTATTAGTCCTTCACGTCAGCGGTGTTACATCGGTGGGTCTAATAATTCACGATGCCGTCTTGTACAATCTCATTGCACAGATGCCCCCTCGCATGTCAACCACATGAACGAGTCGGATCACCTCGTTTGTATCTAATACAAAGCGGGCGCATCCACAGTGTATTCGAGGATTAGGTCTCCAACCCTATCCATATCTCAGTGATCTGTTCGGGTCATTAACTCGAACGTGATCCTCCCTGTGTGTCCACTACACACCGTTCAAGTTCTAGTTCTCTCATAAATTCAATGACCACGGAGCTTAGTTTATTGGAAAAGTTTGTAAATATTATGAGACATAAAGTAATGAAATAAATAACTCTTATTAATTTCAAACGATGAATTTACAAACACGAGATTAGGACAAAAATCCCAACACTAGGCTTACATCTCGCTGTGCGGTGAGGGATTGTCGATGAGTATCAATCTAATCTAGGATTAGATCACCGGACACCCGTAAAGGCAATCCTCAAGTATCTTAGGAGAACAAGGAACTACAACTTAGTGTATAGCGGTGGGGATTTGATCCTTACGGGATACACGGATTCTAACTTTCAGACCGATAAGGATTCTAGGAAATCCACTTTGGGGTCAACCTTCATTCTGAAATGGAGGAGCTGTAGTATGGCGAAGCATCAAGCAGGGATGCATCGCTGATTCCACTATGGAAGCGGAGTACGTTGCGGCTTGTGAAGCTGCTTGGCTAAGGAAGTTTATGACAGATTTGGAAGTTGTTCCAAATATGAACTTGCCGATCACACTGTTTTGTGACAACAAGCAGTGGTGCGAGCTAACCAACTCCAGAGAGCCTCGGAGCCATAAGAGAGGCAAACACATTGAGCGGAAGTATCACTTTATACGGGAGATTGTGCACCGCGGAGACATGACAGTCACGCAGATAAAGTAGGAGCACAACGTAGCTGATCCATTTACAAAGTCCCTCACGGCTAAGGTATTTAAAGGTCACCTAGAGAGTCTAGGTCTTCGAGTGCTTCCTGACTAGGGCAAGTGGGAGATATGTAAACGGGTATTCAATGCCCTAGTTTATTGTATTACTTCGTTGTAATTTATGTACATTTCAGAAATGTATATTCTCCACTAGCTTAGTCCAAGTGGGAGTTTGTTGAGATTTTTGTCCTAATCTCGTGTTTGTAAAATACTGTTTGAAATTAATAAAGTGTTATTCATTTCATTACTTTGTGTCACGCAAATTTTACAAACTTTTCCAATAAACTAAGCTCCAGGGTCATTGAATTTATGAGAGAACTAGAACTTGAACGGTGTGTAGTGGACACACAAGGAGGATCACGTTCGAGTTAATGACCCGAACGGTCAACAGTATATGGATAGGGTTGGAGACCTAATCCTGGATACACTGTGGATGCGACTCGCTTTGTATTAGATACAAACGAGGTGATCTAACTCGTTCATGTGATTGACATGCGAGTGGGGGCATCCTGTGCAATGAGATTGTACAAGATCACGCGCAGTGAATTATTAGACCTCACGATGTAACACCGCTGATGTGATGAGACTAATAAATTCGTAGATGACCATTAGTGACTCGACACGAATCCCGAGCATGTTACGGACTCCGCATGCTGCGAGGTCCGTCCTTTGACTAGTACGGGTGAGAGTGGTCACGATTACTCGCCCAATATGCCTATCTTCTCGTAAGCGGGACCAAGCAAGGCTCGGGAACTTAACTACGCGAGATGGAATTCACTCGTTCCCGCCTTTAGGGAAACTAGAGGGGTTGTTCCCTTAAGTGTTGTCTCTAGGACTTGGACAACAGACGCCCACCTTCTCACTGACCCGAAAAGGGGTGTTGTGTATGGTTGGACCATCACAATATGTTGTTCATTAGAGGAGCAGTTGGGACTTAAGGAACAAGAAGTAGACACAGGGGTAAAACGGTAATTTGACCCAGCCGTGTCTACGAACAACCTGTGAAGGGTCGACTCATGGTTATTAGTTATATCAGTGGACACGTAATATTCTGCACTGACGGGAGTGCAACTACGGACTTTAGTGGAGTGTTACCGTAGCTAATGAATGTTGATTAACCGGGTCAAAGAGTTTGATAGGTTAATCTAGGATCATTGGAGCCCGTTACTGTAGGTCCATTAGGTCCCTCGGTTGGCTCAATCTGGGTTGAAAGAAGGGTTAATGTTTTGGTGTGAATTGAAGTGTTTAATTTCACCTAAAGGGTATTTATGTCATTTATATGAGATATGAATGATATAATATATAGTTTAATGTGAATGAGATTCATAATAAACTATAGGTTAGCCTAATTGTTGAATTAAGGCTAATTGGAGATATTAATTGAGAGAAATTAAATTGGATGTGATTCAATTTAATAAATCCACAATTATTGCAAATGTGATTTGTAATATTAGATATGAGATATCTTATAATATATGGTTATGCAAATGTGATTTGCATAACCTATAGTTGTGGTAAAGTGATAATAATGTGGAGATTTTAACTCTATCCATTTCCACTCTTTACACCCTTTGCAAGAAGGATTTCATCAACTCTTCTCTCATTTTTTTGGATTCTCACCAAAAAGAAGAGAACTTTCTCTCAAAACTCTCTCAACTCTCCTCCCTCTCCAAAACCTAAAAGTCCCACTATTTTCCTTCTTCCAAAGGAAGAACAACCGAGAAGACTTGTAGTTGTGTTCGTTCTTGTTCGTGGGAAAAGTTCGAGAGAAGATTTCGTAGAGATCGAGATTGCACGAAGAGTTCGTGAATCGCTGGAAAGGAGTTCTTGAAGAAGGTCTTCAACAAGTAAGTAAAGTCAACTTACTGATTTTTCCTTTCCGTTCTTGTATGTTTAACCTAGATTTAAGTGTTAAATCGTTTTAATGAAATTCGAGTAGCATTACGATACCACGACGATTCGATCGTCTTCCGCTGCGCGGGGATTCTCATTCCCTTCATGTTCAAGATATATTATAACCTTGGAGCTTAGTTTATTGGATTTATAAAGCAAGAATATAACTTTATCAAAACAAATAACTCTTTATTTATTTGATCAAAATTACACAAGTTTAGGGGCATAAATCGCAACATTTTATTGTTTTGAGCAGGCCCTAAAAATTTTTGGATTTCCCCTAGTTTCGTCGTCGGTGTAGCTTGTTTAACTTCCTTAAATAAGAAAGTTCTAAATTTTTCACATATCGAGGTCGGAATGGGATCGGGTGTTTACACATAGGATTCGAACACCAAAAGAAGGTTGTTACAACTTTTCTCTCAATGTCTATGCTCTAAATTTTTATTTTCATGTCTCCACATTTTTTTTCTCTCTAAAAACATCTCTTCATCTCACTAATTTTTTTTTTAAAAAATTTGAAAATACAAAACAGTTATCAAACAAGTTTGATTTTCTATTGATTAAAAAAAAATTGAAAATATTTAAAAATTGTACTTGTTTTCTTTTAATTTCTCAATAATGGTTTTTCACATTTTTTAAGAAAACGTTTGAATTCTTAGTCAAATTTTAAAAACAACAAGAGGATTTTAAAAAATTACATTTTTTAGTTTTAAAAACTTGCCTTGGGTTTTAATAACATTGGTAAAAAGTAATAATAAAACAAAGAATTTTATATATAGAAGTAGTATTAATAAGCTTAACTTTTTTAAAATAAAAAACAAAAAAGCAAAGCCCCGTTTGATAATCAATGGTTTTTGTTTTTGAAAATTAAGTCTATATATATTACATACTTCTTCTATAGTTTTCTTTTTTTATTATCTACTTTTTGCATATAGTTTAAAAAATCAAGCTAAGTTTTGAAAACTAAAAAAATAGTTTTTAAAAAACTTGTTTTCGTTTTTTTAATTTGGCTAAGAATTTAAATATTTTCTTAAGAAAAATGAAATCCAATATAGAGAAATGAAAGAAAACAAACACAATTTTCAAAACACAAAAATAAAAGGGCAACTAGAAAAATGTCTAAATCTAACCTATCTAAAATAAAAAATGTCTAAAATAGTTTAATTTGTAAAAATGTCTAAAATGATTTTTCCATGAAATATAATAAAAGTCTTAGGATGAAAATACCCCTACTATGGATATTAGTAGTTGTACCTACAGGAACGGATAACAAATAGGAGTGAATCAAGGAACAAAATGTGTACTATATTTTGAGATAATAAAGGCAAGTAAACCCGTTTTCTATTTATATTAACAAAATATAAAAATAGAGGATTCTGAGAGAGAGAAAGAAATATTAATTAACAAAATATAACAAACCCAAATAAAATCTAAAGTATTAAGTTAACATTATTTAAAAATAAATAAAATAATGCACGAAAAAAATGATTTAAATGGCTAGCAATTGGATTTATAGCATATATTGAACATACAATTTAATGAAATGTAAATGTGTAATTCCTCGTTAAGCATGCAAAAATTAAACTTAATAGAAAAATTGATACCTCATACATGTCAAATCCCCCATGCCTTCTCTGTTGAACGACCTTTCTTGTTGGTATCTTGACCACGATATATACAAGGATCTCTCTTATTGGTATTTTCTCTTGTTTCTTGATTTTTGTAGGTTTGTTTGTATTTGTGTATATTAGTATCTACAACGCGCATCCGTTGTTTATATTGTTGGATCATTAGGTATTTTCATTTATTTACTGGTTCATCTCGATGACCCACGATATACACAAAATCTCTCTTGTTGATATTTTCTCTTGTTTCCTAGTTTCTTTAGCTTGCCTTTCCCCTGTGTATATTAGTATCTATATGTTAATTTTGAGGTATATATTTCTATCTACCGTCGTTCCTACTTTCGAAAATTGAATGTGTTTGTTCGATTTTTTCATTCTGCAACTTCTTCTTGGGTGATGACACATGGTATATACAAAAACTTCTCTTGTTGTTATTTTCTCTTGCTTACTAGTTTCTTTAGCCTTGTCTTGTTCGAGGTATATATTTCTATCTACTATCGTTTCAACTTTCGAAAATTCAATGTGTTCAATCAACTCTTTCATTCTGCAACTTCTTTTCTGGGTTAATTTTTGTTTGTAGATGCTACATCTTAGAAAATTAAAGAAAAACGACGAAAAATGTTGTTCATCTTTTCCGTCAACCATTTCATTTGAAACTCTCATGTCCATTCAATTTTCTTCGAACTTTAATATTGTTTTATCTCCCATGGCCTCTATGAACTATGCCAATAATGTTTCAATATTGTTTCATCTCTTATTGGCCTCTCGTAAACCATCAATGAGAGAGAATCTACCTTCGTACAACCTCTATGAGATAACCTACAACACAATGAACAACCATGCACAACAAAATCGATCGAATTACTAAAAATTTAGAGATTCAAATATTAGGAGAATCGGTTGGAACAAATTTAGGATGAATTCGGTTTGACTATAAATATAGTTATATACCAGGGACAAAATGGGAATACAATTTTCTTTACACACCTCCCTGAAAAATAGTTAAACAAAATTGCAATATAAATCTTTTTTATGCATTTTTCATTATAAATTATTTATTTTAGACATTAATCAGCATTTTCCAAAATAAAAACCTTAATGGTATTATCAAACGGGCCCAAATTATTATCAAAGAGAGTATTGGTCTTTTGCTTCTTGTTTTTGAAAATTAAGCTGGTAAACATTTTCTTTCTTTCATTATCTACTTTTTAAAATATTTTCAAAGCTCAGGTCAAATTTTAAGAACTAAAAAAATAGTTTTACTTTTTTTTTTATTATTCTTATTAATTTTTTAGAATTTGGCTAAGAATTCAAACTTTTTTTTCAAAAAATGTAAAAGCTATAATAAAATAATAGGGAATAAATAAGCACAATTTTAAAAACAAAAAACTAAAAACGAAATTGTTATTAAATCGAGCCTTAACAATTTCAATTTTGTATAATGAAACTTGTACGGTAAGAAAGGTAGTTGATGTTAGGCAATCACGTATATATATATATATATGAAATAGTTAGTAACTTGATTTTAAAAAGTTTACATTAATGTATTATCCATGTGATAATATTTACCTTTTTAGTTTTTTGTTGTTAAAAATTTTATACAAGTCTTTTTTTTCTCATCTACTTAAATTATTTTTTAAAATTATAGTGAACTTTTTTATTTTAAGGAAAAAGATATTCAATGATTCCTAATCTTTTAGGTATTTTTTAGGGGAATTGTAATGGATAGCAAAAAAATATTAAGATATTTGGAAATCTTGTTATGGTTTCTAGAAATTTGCAAATGTAGCAAAAAATTTTAAAACTAATTTATGTTTTTTTATTATTCCAGATTTACCCTAATAGTATATCTAACGTACTTTATATTTGGTATATCAATAATATATCAGTAGTACCATCAGTCAACCTATATATACATAAAACGAAATATGTTAGTAGTATATTATTAATATAATACTATACACTTCTTTTTCGGTATATCAATTAAATGATATATCCTATATGAAGTAGGTCAGTAACATATAAAAATATTTGAATATTTGGTATATCATTGATATACCAACACAGTATATTAGTAATATATCAGTATACTTCATTCAGTGATATGCTTTATCAGTGACAAATACTATAACATTCACTCACTACTGATATAATGTATCGACTATACACAAGTGTATCAACAAAAATGTGTGACAAAAAATGATTAATAAAGTTAAAAACTAAAATAAGGTGTATCAGTAGTATATCACTGATATACTTTAAATTACGTATACCTCCTTTCATTTTGATATACTTAAGTGAAGTATATTGGTAGTATATATGGAGTAGCATATTTCGAAAGAGAGACCAAAGAAATATCCCAATTTCGGCCTCCGTTTCTACATCATGATTCAAATTCAAGGATTTTTTTCGAAAAGTGGAAGTTATCCCACTTTTTCACTAATATTGTTTCATATTAAGTATATCTGATACACGAAATATAGATCACTATTATACTCTTAATACACTTCATATTAGCTATTTTTTATGTACTATTTTTTTGAGAAAAATAAGCATTTCATTGATCAAACAAATCACAAGTGTGGGTTTACAAAGGGAGGCACATTTTTCGCCTCCAGAATATTCGAAATCCAAATAGGAAAATTTGTGGTCCACAAACTAACCAGACCAAGAACCCCTTTCCTAGCAAGAAAATGTGCAAGGATATTCAAATCACGACCCATATGGCTAACAAGAGCATTTACAAACTTCTGTCGAAGAGAAGATATGTCACTAATAAGGTTATGAACTTCTGCAGTTAGTGTCACTAAGACATTAACCATAACAACAATAGATAATGAGTCAGAGAAGATATGAATCTTTGTGAACCCCATCTGTGTAGCTAGACGCAGACCATCAATCATCGTTATTGCCTCTAAGCAAGCCAGATTTTGAAAGGTGTTATGTGAAGGAGATCTGATCCCTGTGAGCAGCGGAAACGTGATTTTAAAGACCAATTGCTTGTTTATTTTGATTTAATCCAAATACCACTACATTGGTATATACAAAGAATAAGCAATAAATTACTAATCTAATTAGAGCATGGAAACATGTTGTATAATAATTAAACTAAATGGAAAGATACTAATTACTTTTGTAGATCAAATCTAGCAGCAACTCCTTACTTCTCCAAAATTTGCACAACAAAAAACAAGAAATCTCCTTTGTATTTTCCAAGCAGGACACTACCAAAAAGGAGAACCTCCTATTCTCTAAAATTCTTTCGATCAAATCGTGGTGGGAAGGATTCCAACAGTTTGAAGAGAAAGGAAATTTTGTGAGAGAGAGAGATTCAACAATTGTAACAGTCGGTCCTTTTATTTTTTTTAGAATAAAAAAATGTGGAACGACAGAATCGGGAGGGCTTTCGCCCTCCTTCTTCCGCACGTCTCAACGAAGCGGTCGCCGGCTCGTGAGGCCGCTTCGCCTTCTTCCCCCTTATTCCGTCTTCCTCTCTCAAACTCATTTCTTTTTCTCTCCATTCGCAGACCCCCCCCTCCCGCCTCTCTTTCTCTCACTCGCTGTCTCTCTCAACTCTCCCGTCTCTCTGTCTTTCACTCGCCGCTTCTCTCTCTCTCACGCGGTTCTCTCTCTCCCTCTTATCTCTTAGATCGCGCCGCGCAAAGACCCTTTTTGCGATCGAAGCGCCACGCGTGCGGATCCGCGAGACAATCCCCGCTTCAGCGGTTCGAGATACTTCTGATCGTTTTTTGACGAACGGAGGTCGATTTCGTGTAGATCGGGCCATGAGAAGTTCGGATCTGGTACTTGTGCCGTCGCTGCCGATTCCACACGCCGCCGCCCGCCGGTCCACGCATCGCGCGCCTGCAGAGCCGCAACTGTCTCCTTCCATGCGGTCGCCTCGGTCCGTTCCTTAGCTTGTTTCGGATCTTCGTTGGGAGCTTTATCTTGGAAGTAGAAGTACGTTGGAGCACGCCACATTTCTCAAGTTGCTCGTTGTTGGTGGAGTTTATGTAAGTAGTCGTTGGACTAAACTACCCCTAAGTGTAGGGCTTAGGAGCACCGTTGCATGTCGTACTGTTTTGAATTGAATGTCTTAGAATCTGGTAGCGTACCTTAGTTAGATTTGGACTTATAGTTGCATGCTAGGTTGTGGGAGTCGAAGTTGTGCCTGAACTTAAGTCCGCTTGTTCCTATTGATGCGAACCTGTGTTGAAATATCATGCATGCTAGATCGAATGTTTGTTCATGCTTCATGGTGGTTATCCCTTCGTGCTTGGATGTGATCTTATTTAGTAGAGCTGATGTAAGCTTGTGCTGAGGTTTCTGAATGTGCTAATGTGCTATGTTTGTCTGTCCCGAGCCTGATAGTTTCGTGCTTAGTTTTGAAGTAACTCGGAAAATACCGTTGAGCCTTAGGATTGTAGTTAGCACAACTAGTCCTAGTGTAGGCCCAAGTCTCTGTGTAACCCTTAGTAGGCTGAGACTCGAGGTTGGCAAGATGACGATGACGTTATGGGATGTGATGGTCCGCCCTCCATCCAGTTGTGCGACTCGGGGTGTGATCCTTAGAGTCAGAGGGGTTGGATAGAGTCTTTCGCCCTAGTACAGGCCCAGGAATGAGCCCGTGGTCGATTGTGCGTGGTAGTACTGCATTTGATGCTTTATGGGATGTGGTGGTCCGACCCCCATCCAGTTGTGCGACTCGGAGTGTGACCCTTAGAGTCAGAGGGGTTGGATAGAGTCCTTCGCCCTAGTGCAGGCCCGGGGATGAATCTCGTGGCCAGATGGTGCCAACCTAGTCCAGAAGCTAAGGGTAGGACAGAACTGAGAAATCTGAGTGAGTAATAGGGCCAGGATGCTTGGTGAGGTTGTGAGACGGGCTAGGTGTCATGCTTAGCTAGGTCTAAGGCTGTTCTTTCATGTTCTTTATTATTGGACGAAGTGGGCTGCTTACTGGTTATTTTTATACTCATCCCTCGTTTGTTTCTTCTTTGTTGCAGGTAAGGCAAACCAGTGAGATGACCACCGACGGCGAGACCCCTGCGAGGCTATGGAAGGCTTGTAGGATCTAGTTAGGAGATATTTAGTAGTTGCTTTTATTTATGTTCCCCTATTGCACTCTGTTTCGTTGAGTTCCTGTTTTAAACTTTAGTATGTCTCATTCTTTATTCGCAGAATTGAAGTATGTTATGTTCTGTTTCTTTCGTATTCAAAGCATGTTTTGTTGTCTTGTGGTTTTCTGTTAACTCCGAGGGACTGGAGCTCAGCCTGTCGTTTCTTTGTAGTTTGGTGGAGGTTGGGTGCCCTCGTTAGTCCTTTTGAAGTGCATTTCTTTAGGTTCAGGTTCTTTTTAAATTTCTGGTTTGTCCAAGTTGCGCGTTATGCTGCCAGATTTTCGGCGCGAGCGGTGCAACTTGAAAGTAATGCCCCGAGTAGGAAGTGTTCAAATTACGGGGCGTTACAACAATTCCTCAATTGCTTAAAAAAAACTCGATCAATCTTCATCTCCCAATTAGAGAAGAAGTAGTAGAGGGATAACTTCCCATCACTCCCTATCGATGGGAAGTTGAAGCGAAGTGGGAAACGTGTCCTTTTTTTTAATTAATTAATAATTAATCATATTACTTATTAAATAAATCAATTAAATCACATTTAATTAAAATAAATTAAATATCATAGGTTTAATTTGGATTAAATCACATTAATCAATTTTTCCTCTAATTTATAGTTTTATTGCACATCTTATGCACATTAAATTTTAACCTATAGTTTTCAAATATGAATCTCATTCACATTTAAATTAATATTCGAACTCTTTCATTCTAAAACTTTATATTATAATGTATCTATATACATTAAATTTATTCCCTAATTGAATTTGAACATTTCAAATTCAAATGATCTAAGAACCCTTTACGAGCTAGAAGGTGGACCTAATGGACCTACAGATCAAAAACTCCAACGATACGAGATTACTCGGTTAATCTCATTAACCTCCTAATCAACATTTGTTAACTGGAGGAACACTCCATTAAAGTCCCACAGTTGTACTTTTCTCACTGCAGATATATTTCTGTATCCACGGATATTGACCAATAACAGCAAGTCAATCCTTCACGAATGTTTGTGTTGGGTTTTATGTCCTAAAACTCGTGGTGTTGTTCTATTTTGCAATAAAGACCTTATTGAGATTTATTCAAATAAAGGTGTTATTGAATAAAGTGAATTGTATATTTTTTGAAACCCTAATCCAATAAAGAACCCATGACTATAGGATGTATACTTGAACTTTATGTGTGACATAAAAGTGGATCAGGTTAAAATTATAGCCAGAACGGTCTATAGTATAGGGATAGGGTTGGGTACCTTATCCTAGCGACACTATGGATGCGACCCACTTTGTAAAATACAAACGATGTGATGCTGAATCATTCATGTGGAGATATGCAAGTGGGGGTGTTATATGCAATGAATTTGCATAAGACTGGACCGAGAAATAGTCACTTAGACTTTATAACTCCATTTAATGTCTTAACTAACTATATTTATACAATGACCTAGGTAACTCGATCTTAATCCTGAGCGTGCCATGAACTCCTATTTATTATGATTATCCTTAGATTTGCATGGGTGAGAGTGGTATGAGATTGCCGACTCAATAAGCCTCCCATTTCAGGGATAAGACTGGGTAGATAGCTGGGAACATAGTTCTGCAAGATGGAATTCACTCCTACCCGCTTTAGGGATTAGTAGAGAGGTTGTTCCCTTAAGTGCTGACAACGGGTCTTGAACAAAGGGGTCACCCCTCTCATTGGCCCGAGAGGGATTCGGTTTGTTGGTTGGACCACAAACCAATTGTTCATTAGAGGATCAGTGGGACTTAAGGAACAAGAAGTAATTATAGGGGTAAAACGGTAATTTTGACCTAGCTATAATTCCGAACGACTTGTGAATGATCGACTTACTAATCATGATTATATCGAGTGGACAGAAATATATCTACAGTAAGGAGAGTGCAGCCACGGGGCTTTAGTGGAGTGTCTCGGTGGTTAACGAATGTTGATTGGTTAGGTTAAAGAGTTTGGTCGGTTAATCTCGTATCGTTGGAGCTCATGATCTCTAGGTCCATTAGGTCCCCTTACTAGCTCGGACTAAGCCTTGTAACATTTTGAGAGAAAAGAATTTGAATGGTTCAAATTCGGTTTTGGGAGAAAACGTTAATTATATGTGATATACTTAACGTGTCACAGTTTAATTATGAACTAAACTATAATAAAGAAGAGGTAAAAATATTTAAATATGATTTAAATATTGGTTCGGTTTATAACATGAATAGAGATTAATGTTTGAACGGTCGATTTAAGAAATTGGGATTGGTCCAATTATTTAATTTGATATTTTATATTAAATTAAATAAATTATTTAAAATCAATTAATTAAATTAATTAATTAATTAAATTAATAAATTGATTTTAATTTAAAATTAATTTATATTAATTTTGAATTAAAATTAAATGTAAATTCAAAATTGAATTTGGAGTTTCAATTGGACCAAAGAACAAAGTGTGAATCACCATTTCTCTTTTTCAAATTCACACAAATTGAGCACCTCCTTCTTGCTAAATCTTCATCATCTTCATGTTGTCATCTTCTCCTAGCTTGAAGAAGCTTTTGGTTTGCTTTAATTGAAGAAGAAACACATGGATTTTTAAGGATTTATCAAAAATTTTCGGATTCACGTTTTTCAGACATTTCTCCTATCTCTCTTCAAATTCTCTCTATCAAAGATCCCACAATCTGTTCTAAGGCCTGAGGATAGTAGGGAAGACATTAGAGGTTGTCCACAAAGGGTTTGTGACAAGAGATTACTCACGAATTAGGAGAATTTTTAGCTACAAAGGTATGAGTTCTTATTCTCTGTTTTTCCAAATTTGAGCATGTTTTTTGTTTTGTAAAATTGATCAACTTAGAGTGTTCAAGATCCAAAAGTGCTTCCGCTTTCTTAATCTACACTCTTTCAGTTCGTAACACCAGGTGGGTCAAATTACCGTTTTACCCCTGGGTTACATCTTTTACCTTAAGTACCAGTGCTCCTCTAATGAACAATTTGTTTGTGGTCCTACCAACAAATAGAAGTCCCTCTCGGACCAATGAGAGGGTCGGACCCTTTGTTCAAGTCCCGGAGACACTACTTAAGGGAACATTCATCTACTTACCCTAGTAGGCAGGAAGGAGTGAATTTCATCTTGTTAAGTTAAGTCCCCAGTCGCTCACTCGGTCTTGTCCCCAAGAAGGTAGGCATATTGAGTCGACGAATCTGGCCGCTCTCACCCATACTAGTCAAAGGACAATCCCTCGCAAACAGGAGTTTGTAACCTGCTTAGGATTGAGATCAAGTTGCCTAAATCATCCTAGTGAAATAGAAACCTAACTAGTCAACGGAGTTACACCTAGTGGTTACTATTTCGCGATCCGGTCTTATGCAATCTCATTTCATAGGATATCCCCACTCACATGTCATCTACACGAACACGTTAGGATCACAA
The DNA here is from genome assembly GCA_036507285.1 of Trichosanthes cucumerina. NCBI lineage: Eukaryota > Viridiplantae > Streptophyta > Magnoliopsida > Cucurbitales > Cucurbitaceae > Trichosanthes > Trichosanthes cucumerina. The sequence goes on along the minus strand of CM071835.1, from coordinate 75,001,518 downwards.
TGTTTGTATCATATACAATGTGGCCACATCCATAGTGTTACCAAGGTAAGGTACCCAAACCGTATCCCCTTACTATAGACCCTTTAGGTTGTATCTCGAACTGAGATCCTATATATGTACACTACATTCAGTTCAAGAGACATTTTACAGCCTTGGATGTTAGTTTATTCGATTTAGGGTTAATACAAAGGCAATAACGTAAATAACAAACAATAACTTTTTATTGAAAAATAATAACTCTTTATTACAATAATTAGAACAAAATTTACAAACTACGAGTTTTAGGGCACAAACTCCAACACTATGGCTATTGACAAGAGATGCAAACAATCTGCCACCTGTCGTCCTAACAGCCACCCCTACTCCTGTTCTAAGTTCCTGTTCATTGCAAGTAACATCCACACAAATAATAATCCACGTATTATCAACATTCAACACCCTACTCTCAGGTCATACTTTCAGAATTGTTGCAGGCCTTGCGTTCATAGCTTGATATTCCCGTAAATAGTTCAAGAGCCACTCACATTTTAGATCAGGAGCCTTCACAGGGCACTCAAAACATAAATCATTTCGATCATTCCACAGACCCCATGATCCTACACACAATAATTCAATTACATTAGATGTATGATTTTTATGTAAAGAAAGCTAGGCCTCCTAAATAGACATTTGGTTGTCTATTCTCAGATCCACTCCTGGTAATAAAAGCCTCCACACCTTCTTTTCCCTTGAACAATTGAACAACACACGAATCACCGTCTCTGGATAACGTCCACACATCAGGAACACTCATGGAACTTCAATCCCCTTACGCACAGGTTACCTCGGGTGGGAAGACAGTTATGAAAAGAACGTCATACCAAGTGTTTTATTTTTGTTGGTAAGTTTAATTTCCACAAAGATATCCACCACTGTCGATCACTTGTCTCATCTGATGAGGGCGTTATGTTATTCTTCATCATATACAATTTGTACCCACTCTTGACCTTATATTGTCCCGTCGTGTCAAAATGTCATATCCACCTGTCCAGACAACCTGTCAAGGAAATTGGTTGTTTTATAATTTCTTGAATATCCTCCCTACAAAAGAAAAGTTGAGGTTTCTGGATATCCCATTGTTTTTGTGGTGTAATGAAATCCGAGACTAATAAATCATCAACCCCATGGTTGTTGGATAACAACTTAAAAGTCCACAATCTAGGCAGTCATGGATCCTTTGTAATCCTAATAGATTCCCCATTTTCCACCTGAAGACGTAGCCCCTTTCGGAGAAGGTCTAGACCCCAAACAAAACTTTTCCAGAAGTATGATCTCGACGCAGGAATAGATGTCATCAATAAAGGATTAGATGTGGAAAAATATTTTTCCTTTATTACCTTTGACACTTTCAGGTCCAGATTCATGAGGTTTCTCTACACCTGTTTTGCCAGAAGGGCCTGATTGAAACCTGAAGGTTCCTGAAGTTTAGACCTCCTAATTCTTTTGGCTTACACAAGCTGTCTCAACTTATCAAGTGCAATCGTCGCTTCTCATTCGTTGAACCCTACCAGAATTGTGCCACTTGTCGTGTCAGCCATTGACACAATTTAAGAGGTAGTTTAAAACAATTCATTGAATATGTGGGAATAGCCTGTGCAACTCTTTTGATTAGCACCTCCTTAGTGATGGAATCAAAATTCCTAATGCACAACATAAGTATAAATTGGATCAATAAAACATTTTTAATTTGGAAAATACAAATGCCCATACATTGGAAAATCTATCGATAAAAATACAGAAGCATAAATTTTATAGCATAAGCATGCTTGAAACATTTTCTAAAGTAAAAGGTTAAAAGTTTTTACCTTTTTGCTTCTGGATTTGAAACGCCTTGCAATTCTTCTTTTCAGCAATTTCTTCTGTAACTCTCTTCTGTGAATACAGAACACCAACACCAAGGATCACTGCCTATCCTCTGAGTCCTTAGATCTAAGGTTTGTGGGAACCTTTGATTTTGTGAGAAGAAAATTTTCTTCTTGGAGAGAACTTCGGAGAGGATGGTGTGAACAACAATTTGCCAGAAGTTTCACTTCATCGATCAACCAACCCTCTCATTCCCTCTTCCTTTATCAATAAAGAGAAGGAGAAGAGGGAGGTAAGTGGGAAATGTGTCTATCACACGTTCCCACTCACGTATTAATTAATTAATTAATAATTTAATACATATAATTAAATCATATTTAATTATATATTTAACAAAATCTATTAATTTAATTAAATCATATTTAATCAAATTAATTAAATACACAAATTAATTAATTCCTTAATTAATTCATCCATAATTAAACATCATATATTTAATTTAAGTTATCTATGATAAAATCATATTTAATCATATTCCCTTTAACCTATAGTTTTAATGTGCATCTTATGCGCATTAAATTTTAATCTATAGTTTTTAATATGAATCCTATTCACATTAAAACAATATTTGAACTCTTTCAAATTGCTTTTGAATCATAAATTATATATAAAACCTTTATATTATAATGTATCTCTATACATTAAAATAATTCTCAAAGAAAATTTGAACGTTTCAAATTCTAATTAATATATAGCAATCTAAAAACCCTTTACGAACTAGGAAGTAGACCTAATGAACCTACAGATCAGAAGCTCCAATGATACAAGGTTAATCTCATTAACCGCCTAATCAACATTCGTTAACTGTGGGAACACTCCACTAAAGTCCTACAGTTGCACTATTCTCACTGCAAATTCTTTTCTGTGTCCATGAATAAAAGACCAATAACAGTAAGTCGATCTTTCACGAGTGTTCGTAACACCAGCTGGGTCAAATTACCGTTTTACCCCTGGGTTACATCTTTGACTTTAAGTACCAGTGGTCCTCTAATGAACAACCTGTTTATTGTCCTACCATTAAACAGAAGTCCCTCTCGAGCCAGTGAGAGGGTCAGGCCTTTTATTCAAGTCCTAGAGGCACTACTTAAGGGAACACTCATCTTCTTACTCTAAAGTTGGGAAGGAATGAATTCCTTCTTGCTAGGTTAAGTCTCTAACTGCCTGTGCGATTTTGCCCCCAAGAAGGTAGGCATATTGAGTCGGCGTCTCAGGCCACTCTCACCCATACTGGTAAAGGACAATCCCTTGCAAACAGGAGTTTGTAACCTACTCAGAATTGAGATCAAGTTGCCTAGGTCATCCTATTGAAATAGAAACCTAACTAGTCAACGGGTTACATCTATTGGTTACTATTTCGCGGTCTGGTCTTATGTGATCTCATCACATATGGATATCCCCACTCACATGTCATTGGATCATTGTGTTTGTATCATATACAAAGTGGGCCATATCCATATTGTCAGTAGGATAAGGTACCCAACATCATCCCTACACTATAGACCCTTTAGACTGTTTCTCGAATCGTGATCCCAATATGTCTTCTACATACAGTTCAAGAGACATATTACAGCATAGGATGTTCGTTTATTGGATTTAGGGTTAATATAAGGCAATTAATAGAAATTCAATCAGACTTGAATAAATAAAACCAATAACACTTTATTGAATTAATTTGAACAAAAATACAAAATACGAGTTTTAGGGTATAAAACCCCAACAAACTCGCACTTGAACTAAGACTCTAGTCTAGTGGGGTACATACAATCCAAAACAGTGGGTGCATAAATACAATAAACTAGGACATCTTTATACCCATTACATATCTCCTACTTGCCCTAGATTACCCTATGTACAAATCTCATAAATCAAGAATTACCTTTAGGCGGTTTGCTATGACTTTCGTCACAATTTTATAGCAAACATTACACAGGCTTATGGGTCAGTAATCGGTAACTACCCCTTGGCTCCTTCAGCTTGGGGATATGAACAATATTTGTCTTGTTCCAAACCTTAGCTGAAATCTCCTGGTTTAGTATCTTCAAGCAACTTTTAGTTGTTAGAGCTCCAATTATGTCCCAACATTTTTGAAAAAACACTACTAGAAAACCATTTGGACTAGATGCTTTTGTAGGGTGTATTCCTTTAGTAGAGCATTATTCATCTCATCGGTGATCTTTTTAAGGATGGCATTTGCAATTTTCAAAATATCATTAGCAGAAGGTTCAGAGGACAAAAACACCTCCTGAAAACTTTTTATAAAGACTGTTGAAACTAGCATTGGATCCTCCTGCCATTAGCCATTCTCATCCTAAACACCTTTGATGGTGTTTCTGTTCTTTCTCTTTGAAGCCCTTTGATGGAACCATTTTGTTTTCTTATCACCCCATCTGATCCAGTTGTCTCGTGATCTTTATTTCCAATAAATTTCCTCCTTTAGTAATTTTGTATCAAGCTCCTTTTCAATGGATCTAATGAGATCAAAATCTAGGGGACTCGGTTGAGCATAAGCCACATTTAGCACATCCCTTAGCCGAATAATTTCAGGTTTTAACCAACCATTGATCCTCTTAACCCACTCTCCGAGTAATCTTGCAGTTGAGTCTAAAAACTCATGTAACAGAGGACCTGATTGTTCTACCATTTCCCAATTACCTGCTTGACGAATCAAACTTTATATTTTGGATTCAGCATCCAAAATTCCTCAAAATGAAATTTTCTCCACCTCCTCTGTCCCCATACAGGTCTCCCTTCTAAATTCAGTTCTATAGGACGATGGTCAGATTTTGCCCATCCTAAATGATTTATAACACAATTTTGGAAAGACCCACAAAATTCCTAATTAGCTAAAAATCCATCAAGACGCAAACTAACATGGTCGTTTGAATTTCTTTTGTTGCACCATGTAAATTGGCTACCATTATAGCCCAGATCAGACAAATTACAATCATATATTGCACTTCTAAAATCCTGAATCAACCTCGGTTGTCTGTTCCCACCTCCAGATCTCTCGAAATCTCATAAGATTTCATTAAAGTCTCCACCTACTAACCATGGAGATGCATCATCATTACTGAGTCTCCTTAGGAGTTCCCATGATTGATGACGCAAGTTTTGATCCGGTTGAACATAGAAATCTAAGAACCTCCAACATTTGTTATTCCATTTTATGGATGCATCAATGTGATGGTATGAAAAGGATCGAATTTGCTCATCAAACTCATTCTTCTCAAGAGCAAGCAAACACCGCCACTCGAACCTATTCTATCAACGATGAAACAACCAGAGTAATTCAAAGCAATTTTAAACTTATTCAGAATAAAAGAAGTACATTTGGTTTCCATCAAAAAACTGATGGAGATCAGATCCACTTGAGCAGCGGAAACGTGTTAGGGATCGTAATTTGCTTGATTGTTTTAGTTGAAACAAAAACCAATACATTGACAAAAATATACAAAATAAGCATGCTCTTTAATCTAATTAAACATGGAGGTTTACATGCAAACATACTTAAATTAATTTAACAATTAAACTAATAAAGAGATAAAGGGATTACCTTTGTAGACTTTCCTCAGCAACTTGTTGCTCCAAAGGTTGTACAGCAACTCAACTTCTTTGTTTTCCAGCAGGACACCACCAACAGAGAACAACTTCTATATCTCTCGGTTATTAGATTTTCCTTAGTGGGAAGGATTCCAACAATTGGAAGTTTTGGGGAATTAGAGAGTGAGAGAGAGAATTCCAGAAAGTTACAATCCTTCAATTGCAAAATCGATCCATCGATTCCTTAACCCCCTTCTCCCTGTTAAACTATCGATAGGGAGAAGAAGAGGGGTAGTGGAAACGTGTCTGTAGGACACGTTCCCTTATTTTATTATTAAAATAATAATAATAATTAAATAATAATTAAATCAAATTTAATTATTAATTTAAATCACATTTAAATAAAACAAATTGGATTAAATCACATTTAACCAATTATCCCTCTATCCTATAGTTTTAATGCACATCTAATGCACATTAAATTTAACCTATAGTTTTCAAATATGAATCACATTCACATTTGAATTTAATATTTGAACTCTTTCAAATATTTAATTCTCTCATGTAATTTAATATAAATCATATTCATATTAAATTTATAATATATAGTTCCAAAACTATATATTATATCGTATCAATATACATTAAGTTTATTTCCTTATGAATTTGAACATTTCAAATTCAATCGATCTAAGAACCCTTTACGAGCTAGAAGATGGACCTAATAGACCTAAAGATCAGAAGCTCCAACGATTCGAGATTGCTCGGTTAATCTCATTAACCTCCTAATCAACATTCGTTAATTGCGGAAACACTCCACTAAAGTCCCGCAGCTGCACTCTTCTCACTGCAGATATATTTCTGTGTCCACGAATATTGACCAATAACAGCAAGTCAATCATTCACGAATGTTCATAACACCAGCTGGGTCAAATTACCGTTTTACCCCTCGATTACATCTTGTGCATTAAGTACCGGTGCTCCTCTAATGAACAATTTGTTTGTGGTCCTACCAACAAACGGAGTTCCTCTCGGGCCAATGAGAGGGACAGGCCCTTTGTTCAAGTCCCAGAGACACCACTTAAGGGAACATTCCTCTACTTACCCTAGTAGGCGAGAATGAGTGAATTCCATCTTTCCAAGTTAAGTTCCCAGCCGCTCATTCGGTCCTGTCTCCAAGAAGGTAGGCATATTGAGTCGGTGAATCTAGTCACTCTCACCCATACTAGTCAAAAGATAATCACTCGCGAACAGGAGTTCGTAACTTGCTCAGGATTGAGATCAAGTTGCCTAGGTCATCCTGGTGAAATAGAAACCTAACTAGTCAACGGAGTTACAGCTAAAGGCTACTATTTCGTGGTTCGGTTTTATGTAATCTCATTACATAGGATATCCCCGCTCACATGTCAACTACACGAACACGTTAGGATCACTGTGTTTGTATCAAATACAAAGTGGGCCACATCCATAGTTTTACCAAGGTAAGGTACCCAAACCTTATCCTCTAACTATAGACCCTTTAGGTTGTATCTCGAACCGAGATCCTTTATATGTACACTACATTCAGTTAAAGATTCATTTAACAACCTTGGATGTTTAGTTTATTGGATTTAGGGTTTAAATAAAGACAAACTCGTAGATAACGAACAATAACTCTTTATTAAAATATAACACTTTATTACATTAATTAGAACATAATTACGAACTACGAGTTTTAGGGCACAAACCCCAACAAAAACATAAATGAGGATTACAACGAGTTAATTCTTCTGTTACAGCTCGGAATGCTCTTGAGATCCCCAACCCACAGACATTCCAAAAAATGGTTTTCATGGCTCTTGGCGGGGTTGACCCAAAACTTATTCAGCATCATTGCCACCGACCCCTTCTTTGTCACACCGTTGTCGTTTTTTTCAAAACCCATCAGAAATAGTATTCTTGTGTTTCCTCCCCATAATTTCTCCATTGGAATTTCCATTCAGGGTCTTGGGTCGCTATTGTCTTTGCCAGCTTCCTGCAGGAATTTCACAAATCATACATGAAGGACAAGTCTTGGTGTCGACTGGGTCAGTAGGTCCTTGAGCTTGAGTTTTCTAGACTTCCAATTTTTCCATCTCTTGGTTAGTCTCTAATTAGGCTTGAGTATTAGATCCATGGGTCATTTCCCTTATATTATATGATTTTTGTACCTGGGTTCTTCAGTATTTTATTCACAGCCTGACCCAACCCATTCAAAACCCCAGACGGCTGCACTTCGTTGATCGTTCCAGACAACCCAACTTCTTCTCTCGCGATCATCTTTTCAAGGATTTTGTTACCCTAAATTAGGTCTTCCTCCAACGTCTCTTCACTCAGTATCCCGTGAATCATGCCCAATTGACCCTCATCAAAGCAGAGTTTTTTTGCAAACTCAATATTCTGTCGTTTCAACTTGTCCCCTTTTGTAAATCCTGATTTGTCGCTCATCTGCATTAATGGCAACATCTCCATCAATGAATCTTCTGTAACTGAAATCGACACCTGACTGAAACCCTCTAAGTTTCTTCGCTGACGAGATCTTCTCCTCTGTATTCGAAAGGTTAATTGGAGTCGTAGCCATAAGAGTTCCTGATGCCCTCTGTTTTCATTCGGATGGGATTTTCTTCGATCAACAGATGATGGTGATCTTGCAATATTCATTTGGCGACCCACAAAACGAAGGTTTTGACCATACTGGTGAAATTTTGCCCCTTGTATCATATTTTTGTAGAACAAGTTGCAGTCCTTAAAATGGTGGCCTATGATTCCACAATGGGAGCAAAATTTTGGTAACTTCTCATACTTTATTGATATCAAAACTCCTCCCATTGGCCCCTCCATATTCAACTGTATGCCCCATCTCAACGGTTTAGTAATGTTTATACGGATTTTCACCCTCATACTCATGCCCCAACTCAAATTTCCTTCACCTTCATCAAACTCTTCAAAAATGCCCATTGTGTTGCCTAATTGTTGTGTCATTTCCTTATTGAAACAAGCCAAAGGTATGTCGAGAAAAAGTACCCAAAAGGCCACAAAATTGAACACCAAGTCTGAAGGTTTCGAAAATAGAGAAGGTTTCTGTAAAGCTAAAAGAAATCGGTCAAGAAGCCAAGGTTCTCCATGGAGCACTCTGAGACAGTCCATATCGCTTCGAAAACGGAAGAAGTAGAGGTTTCATCCTATCATCTCCACCTCGAGACACATTTCAATCCTCCACGCCGCCTTGAATGTGTTTCTTATAACTTCCGTCGAGACAATCCTCCATGAGATAAGTTTTCCAACTAAGCACTCTTCTAGTTTCTCTTAAATCTTTAGTCCTTGGTTGAATTTCACATCCACCGAAACTTCCTCTTCCTCCGTGGTAAGATTTAACTTGCTCCAATCCTCTAATAGTTCCTCTTGAAACAAGGTACGGTCGCTGGAACTCATTTTCGTTGTTTAATGCTAAGTTGTAAGAGAGCGCCCCTAAAACCAGGCAGAACCTAGAAACAAAACAACCAACCAACTGACAATACTCCTAACCGGAGAGATAGTTGTTGGGTGTATGCCCTAATCCGTGTCGTTTGTAACACTTGTTGATTTAATGAATAAAATGTTATTTATTACTCAAAGTTTGTATCTCACCTTTTATAAACTTAATCTAACAAAACTAACCTCCAGGGTCCTATTTATGAGAACTTGAATGGTGTGTAGTGGACACACAGTGAGGATCACATTCGAGTTATTGACCCGAACGATCTAAATTATATGGATAGAGTTGGGAGCCTCATCCTGGCAACACTGTGGATGCGACCCACTTTATATTAGATACAAAAGAGGCGATCCAGCTCGTTCATGTGGTTGACATGCGAGTGGGGGCATCCTGTGCAATGAGATTGTACAAGACCGAATCATAAATTATTAGACCTAGTGATGTAACACCGTTAACAGTATAGCACTAATAAACTCGTAGATGACCATTAGTAACTCGTTTTTAATCCTGAGTGTGTTATGGACTCATGTCTACGGGAATCTGTCCTTTGACTAGTATGGGTGAGGGTGGTATGTGTTGCTCGCCCAATATGTCTACCTTCTCAGGGGCAGAACCACGTGGGGAGATGGAAACATAACTACGTAAGATGGAATTCACTCGTTCTCGAGCTAGGAAAACTAGAGGGGTTGTTCCCTTAAATGTTGTCTCCAGGGCTTGAACAATGGGGCCCCACCCTCTCATTGGCCCGAGAGGGACGTTGTTTATGGTAGGACCATGCAAAAAAGTTATTCATTAGAGGAACAGTGGGACTTAAGGAGCAAGAGGTAGACACAGGGGTAAAATGGTAATTTGACCTAGCTGTGACTACGAACAACCTGTGAAGGGTCGACTCACAGGTATTGGTTATATCGATGGACACAACTTGTCCTGCAGTGAGAAGAGTGCAGCTACAGGGCTATAGTGTAGTGTCTCTGTAGTTAATGAATGTTGATTAACCGGGTCAAAGAGTTTGATCAGTTAATCTCGGATCATTGGAGCTCATGATCTGTAGGTCCATTAGGTCCCTCGGTTGGCTCAATTTGGACTTAATGAGGGTATACATTTTGGAGTAGATTTGAAGTGTTTAAATTCATGAAAATGGTATTTATGTCATTTATATGATATATGATTGACATAATATATAGTTTAATATTAATGAGATTCATAATAAACTATAGTATAGCCTAATTATTTAATTAAGGCTTAATGGAGAAATTGATTTGAGAGAAATTAAATTGAATGTGATTTTAAATTCCACAATTAAGCAAATGAGATTTGTATAATAAGGTACATGATACCTTATATTATATGATATGCAAATATGATTTGCATATTATATAGTTGTGGTAAAGTGGTAAATTGGTGGGGATTTTAACTCCACCACATACCATTATTAATAGGTGCTTGCAGAAGCACTTCATAGACAAGCAAGTCATTTTTTGGATTTCACTCCAAAAAGCTCTTTCAAAATTCTCTCTAGTCTCTCTACAATTCTCCATACCCAAATCCAAAGGGAGACTCACTTACTTTCCCTCATCTGTCGGAGAACAACCGAGAATGTTCCCTTAAGTGGTGTCTCCGAAACTTGAACAAAGGATCCGACCCTCTCATTGGCCCGAGAGGGACTTCTGTTTGTTGGTAGGACCAAAAACAAATTGTTCATTAGAGGAGCACTGGGACTTAAGGTAAAAGATGTAACTCAGGGGTAAATCGACAATTTTACCCAGCTGGTGTTACGAACATTCGTGAAGGATTGACTTGTTATTATTGGTCAATATCCGTGGACACAGAAATATATCTGCAGTGAGAAGAGTGCAACTGCGGGACTTTAGTGGAGTGATCCCGCAGTTAACGAATGTTGATTAAGAGGTTAATGAGATTGACCGAATAATCTCGTATCGTTGGAGCTTCTGATCTGTAGGTCCATTAGGTCCACCTTCTAGCTCGTAAAGGGTTCTTAGATCATTTGAATTTGAAATGTTCAAATTCAATTAGGGAATAAACATCAATGTATAAAGATGCATTATAATATAAAGTTTTGGAACTTTATATCATAAATTTAATATGAATATGATTCATATTAAATTATATGAGAGAATTAAATATTTAAAAGAGTTCAAATGTTATTTTAAATGTGAATGAGATTCATATTTAAAACTATAGGTTAAAATTTAATGTGCATAAGATGTACATTAAAACTATAGGTTAAAAGAGAGTGTAATGAATTATGATTTAATCATATATATATATAACCTAAATGAAATATAGGAATTAATTAATTAAATTAAATTTGATTTAATTAAATTAATAGGTTATAAATATATTAATATAATTAATTAATTATATTATTATTTAATAAATTATTTAATTAATTAAAGGGGAACGTGTAGATGACACGTTCCCCATTTCCCTAATTTGTCTCCACTCCCTATCGTTAAGAATGGGAGTTGGGAGAATTTTTGGTTAATCGATGAAATTCTAACAAATTGGATTTGGCAAAAATTCTTTCAAACTCTCTCAAACACAAAATCCTTCCTCTTCCAATTAGTTGGATTCCTTTCCACTAAGAAATTGATCAAAAGAATCCATATGATAGAAGGTTTACTTCTATTGGTCGTGTCCTATTAGAAGAACAAAAATTGTTGTTGTGCAGAAAGTTGTGTTGAAGTTGTTGTGTTGTACTTGGAATTGCAAGGAATTGCAGTTGATTGAAACTACAAAGGTAATCGTCTCTTTCTTTTCTAGTTTAGGATTTACAGCATGCTAATTTAATGCTTAATCCATGCTTAATTAATTCAAATTAGTTTATCTTTGTTTAAATTGTCAATGTATGGGTTTTTGGAATAAACCAAAACAATCAAGCATTACAATCTAATTATACGTTTTCGCTGCTCATGGGGATTCGATTCCCTTCAATTGGTATCAGAATATTGCTTGTTTTGTTTTGGTGGAAACAAAATTGCATTGGTTAGGTGGGAATTGTATTTAGTTTGCTGTTAAACTGTTTAGGAAAGTTTGGCTTTTAGTTTTCTATTTGATTTGATCAATTAATGTAATGACCCCCTTATTTTTGGGCAATTAAGTTCAAAATCGAGTTTGTAATAAAGTTATTGAGTCGTTCGTGACTTGTTCGGGGCAATTCGGATGAATTTCGGGTGAAAAATTACTGTTTGAAGCTACTATTTTTGAAGGAGCAAGCTGTTGTTGCACCAGCAGCGTTGCAACGCCATTCATCAGCGTTGCGACGCTGGAGAATGGCGTTGCAACGCTGATGATCCCTATCGATAAGGGATCTGAGGGATGGCAGCGTTGCAACGTCGTTTCATGGCGTTACAATGTTGGCCCGATGCTGGACGCGAGCGCGAAGGAAGACGGCGTTGCAACGCAGTCCTCGGTGTTGCAACGCCGTGGCAGTAGCCGAATGAGGCAGACCAGTTCAGAATTGGTTCGAGCGATTCGGGTCGTGGATGAGTTTGAGCGGTTTGACACTGGTTCAATGAGTTTTGGACCGTTTTTGTTATAAAATTTGTGTAATTTTATTAATTTTTGCACTTTAGGGCCTAAATTTTCCGGTTTAATGGCTATTTTGTTTATGAATGTCATTTAGAATTATTCCCACCTTAGGATAAGCATGTTCATGCATTTTATTTGTGGAAGTGTTATATAAATATGATAGAAATGCAGGATTTATTTTTCATGAGTAATTAGTTATAAATTTTATAATTTAATTATATGAAAAATGAAAAGCATGAAGCATGAAATTACTTAGTTTAATATCACTGTTATATTATTTAAGTAATTTGCTTAATTCAATGAGTTGAATTGCAATTTATTTCCAATTAGAATTTAATTGTTAGAAATTTCATATAGTTCTTTGTCATAGGTTAATTACTGAAATTTATAAAAGTTATAAATGGGTTTTAGAAACCATAACGTACAACGAAGAAATGCATGCAAACATAGGAACATGGGTAAATTGAAATTAGTTTTAAAATGTTTAAAATTAATTTAGGCCCAAGTTTATTTTCTAATAGGATTAGAAATTAGTCTTACATAGTATTTTAAATAGTTTAAAATATAGTAGGACAATAGGACATTGGTTATAAGGGAACTCTACCAGTGATGTTCTGTCTAACGTTGGGGGTACTTAAGCTGACGATTAACAGAACACCTCCTACCTGGAAACTGACCTGGAGCCTGAGTTGAATTTACCATAGTCCTGTTTGAAGGGATTTTGAATTCCCGCAGCGGAAGACGTTGTGAAACATCGTTGATCCGTTGTGTAAAACGTGTCTTAAAATGGAATCTATCTCATAGATCCTAGGCTAAACATGCAAATAGGAGAAGAAAACAGTAAGGAAAAAATGGTACTTACTTGTTGAAGAACACTATCCTCTTCTCCTCCGGTCACGATCTCTCTCAATCCAACGAACTCCTCGAACATGAACCTCGATCCGAACAGGGAGACACCTCCAAAGGGTCTTCTCGGTTGTTCTCGGAAGGTTGAGGGAGAGTGAGTGGGACTCCCTTTGGTTTTGGGTGAGGAGAAGTTTTAGAGAGATGAGAGAATTCTAGAGAGAATTGCCTTGCTCTCTTTGGATGGAAATCCAAAAAATGGCAAATGGCACACCAAAGGCTTCTTGCAAAGCTTTAAATACTATTGTGTGATGGAGTTAAAACCTCCACCAAATCACAATTTTACCACAACCATATAATATACAAATCACATTTGCATATTATATAATATAAGGTATCTCATACCTTATTATACAAATCTCATTTGCATAAATGTGGAATTATAAATTGAATCACATTCAATTTAATTTCTCTCAATTCAATTTCTCCAATTAGCACTAATTAATCAATTAGGCTATACTATAGTTTATTATGAATCTCATTCACATCAAACTATATATTATGTCATCTATATCTCATATAAATGACATAAATACCCAAATAATGAATTTGAACACTTCAAATTCACACAAAACTGTAAACCCTCAATTTGTCCAATTTGAGCCAACCGAGGGACCTAATGGACCTACACGTGACGAGCTCCAATGATCCGAGACTAACCTGTCAAACTCTTTGACCCGGTTATTCAACATTCATTAACTACAGGGACACTCCACTATAGCCCTATAGCTGCACTCTTCTCACTGCAGGACAAGTTGTGTCCATCGATATAACCAATACCTGTGAGTCGACCCTTCACAGGTTGTTCGTAGTCACAGCTGGGTCAAATTACCGTTTTACCCCTGTGTCTACCTCTTGCTCCTTAAGTCCCACTGCTCCTCTAATGAACAACTACGTTGCATGGTCCAACCATAAACAACAACCCTCTCAGGCCAATAAGAGAGTGGGGCCCCGTTGTTCAAGCCCTGGAGACAGCACTTAAGGGAACAACCCCTCTAATTTCCCTAAGTCGGGAACGAGTGAATTCCTTCTTGCGTAGTCAAGTTCCTAGCTCCCCACGTGGTCCTGCCCTTGAGAAGATAAGCATATTGGGCGAGCAATAGTGGCCAATCTCACCCGTACTAGTCAAAGGACAGACCCCTGTAGACAGGAGTCCGTAACACGCTCAGGATTAAGGTCGTGTCACTAATGGTCATCTACGAATTTATTAGCTCTATACTGTTAACGGTGTTACATCAGTAAGTCTAATAATTCACGGACCGGTCTTGTACAATCTCATTGCACAGGATGCCCCCACTCGCATGTCAACCACATGAACGAGCCAGATCACCTCGTTTGTATCTAATACAAAGCGGGTCGCATCCACGATGTATTCGTGGATTAGGTCTCCAACCCTATCCATATCTTCATGAGACCGTTCGGGTCATTAACTCGAACGTGATCCTCCTTGTGGGTCCACTACACACCGTTCAAGTTCTTACTTCTCTCATAATGCAATGACCCTGGAGCTTAGTTTATTGGATTAAGTTTATGAAAAAGTGTGAGACACAAAGATTAAATAAATAACTCTTATTCATTTACAACTTGGAATATTACAAACTACACGAGATGAGGACATATATCCCAACACTGTTAGCATGCATTATATCTAGGTAATTAAAATGTTTATTCACCTAGACATAAATTTTGAAGACCTAGTTATAATAGTTATAATAGGCATAAACTTAGATAAATTCTTTTAGTTGGAATCCGACTAAGTTAAATCTATACCCTAACTTTAGGAACTTCAGTGGGAGAAAACAAGATGTTTCCATCGAGTTTACTTTCACGTCCTCAAGAGTTCACACCATGAGTTCCATGCTCGGCTATGTGGCGTCAATAGGGTGTCCCCTATGATAAGTGTTTGCATGGTTCAATACCAAGGTGAATGAGGGAAGTATCCCTAGTAAATGGGAGAATGACGCGTGTCAATGTATCCTACGGTCTCCTCCATTAGGTCGCACCGTGAGATTTCTATAGTCCACCTGCTAGGTTTCCTGGAGCAGCCAATTCCTACGGAGGGCCTGACTACAGGGATCGGAACACCACGAGCTCCAGAAATGGATAGGGTTTCTTAGGTAATTTGCCAACAGTTGTCTTTCTTAATAGTAACTTGTTGGCTCGGACCTATTGAATCTGAAAATGGTAGGGTCACATTTACGGGATAAGTTAAGCTAGTTAACAAGTCCTTGACCAAACAAACGGTAGCTAAGAATCATTCGGACATGAGATGTTTTGGTAGTGATAATTTGCTGAGAAAGTCTCAATTCAGGGGAGAAGTGACTGACCACCCGACAGTGGCTTTTATTCTCAACTCTTGAAGTATCGTTGCAAAATTAAAGGTTTAATTTAAACATTAGGGTTCTTTAATAATTTTGCTAAAATTGATTGGGTTGTAATGAGTTTTAAAAGGTATAACTAATTAGAACTATTTTGTCATTTCAGCATGTCGTCCTCTATTATAGCCTTACTCAAAAGTGAACGTTTAACTAGCAAAAATTATACTACGTGGAAGTCCAACCTGAATATGATTCTGGTTGTTGACGACCTTCAGTTTGTACTGACTGAGGAATGTCCTTAGGTCCCTACTCGAAACGCTCCTCAAGCTGTTAAGGATGCATATGACCGCTGGATCAAGGTCAATGACAAAGCCAATGTCTATATTTTGGCTAGTATTTTTTAAGTTCTAGTCAAAAAGCACGAGGGCATGGTCCCAACTCGTGAGATCATGAGTTCATTACAGAAACATGTTCGGACAACCGTCTGGACAGCTCCGGGATCAATCCCTCAAGTACGTTTATAACTCCCGTATGAAGGAGGGGTCTTCGGTGAGAGAACATATTCTCGATCTGATGGTCCACTTCAACGTGGAAGAAATGAACGGTGCGGTCATCGACGAGCAAAGTCAAGTTTTGTTCAACCTGGAATCTCTTCCAAAGAGTTTCCTGCAATTCCGCAGCAATGCAGTGATTAACAAGATAGAGTATAACCTGACTACTCTACTGAACGAACTGCAGACTTTCTAGTCTTTTATGAAGAATAAGGGACAGGTTGATAGAGAGGCAAATCTGTTTGCCCATTCCAGAAAGTTCCAGAAGGGTTCATCCTCTTGAACAAAGTCTTGCAGCTCCTCTTCTGGCCTTAAGAAGATCCAGAAGAAAAAGTAATGAGGAAAGAGGAAGGCTTCTGCTACTGTAGACAGTAAGCTCATAGAGAAGAAAGGTAAATGCGATTTACTTGTTCTTGAAACATTCTTAGTAGAAAGTGATGAATTTACCTGGATACTTGATTCAGGAGCCACTAACCACGTTTTCTCTTCTTTATAGGAAACTAGTTCCTTCAAGGAGCTCGAAGATGGTGAGATGACGCTCAGGGTAAGAACGGTAGACGTCGTCTCAACTCGTGCAGTGGGAGATGCGAAGCTGTTTTTTAGAGATAGATTTTTAATTTTAGAAAATTTGTACATAGTTGCTAGACGTGAAAGGAACTTAATTTCTATCTCTTGTCTGCTAGAATGTGGATATTGTATTTCTTTTTCTATCAATGAAGCGTTCATTTCGAAAAATGGTGTCAATATTTGTTTTGCTAAATTAGAAAACGGCTTATATGTACTTAAACTGAATCAAACAAAAGCAATTTAAATCATGAGATGTTTAAAACTGCAAATACTCAAAGTAAAAGGCAAAGAGTTTCTCCTAATAACAACACCTATCTTTGGCATCTAAGACTTGGTCATATAAATCTCAACCGGATTGAGAGATTAACTAAGAATGGACTTATAAACAAGTTAGAAAATGATTCTTTACCTCTTTGTGAATCATGCTTAGAAGGAAAAATGACTAAACGACCTTTTACTGGAAAATATTATAGAGCCAAATAACCCTTGGAGCTTATACATTTGGATCTTTGTGGTCCGGTGAATGTTAAATGTGACGTCCGAGGAAGAGGGGTACATGAATGAACCGAATCCACATCTAAATGAGAGGGATCCTGAGGAAATTAAAGTATGGTGCCCGAGGAAGAGAGGTACATGAGAATGCCCATGAGGTACAGTTGAGAAAAGCCTAAAAAAATTGATAGCTACTACCTATACCAACAAGGTGCACCTTCCTTTTCGGTGGCTCAATCATAGGAACTCCACAGTTAAGCGTGCTTGGCTTGGAGCAATCCTATGTTGGGTGACCTCCTGGAAATTTTCCTAGGGAGCATGTGAGTGAGGACAAAGCATGCTGAAAGGACCCCGTGTTGGTTTGTGGGGAGATGATTATTCGAGGTATGGTTATCTATAGCTAATGCATTATAAGTCTGAGGCTCTTGAGAAGTTCAAAGAGTTTAAGGCTGAAGTTGAAAATGCATTAGGGAAAACAATCAAGACACTTCGATCGGATCGAGGTGGAGAGTATATGGATCTGAGATTCCAGGACTATTTGATAGAGCATGGAATCCAATCTCAACTCTCAACACCTAATAAACTA
This sequence comes from Trichosanthes cucumerina, assembly GCA_036507285.1. Lineage (NCBI taxonomy): Eukaryota > Viridiplantae > Streptophyta > Magnoliopsida > Cucurbitales > Cucurbitaceae > Trichosanthes > Trichosanthes cucumerina. The sequence goes on along the minus strand of CM071835.1, from coordinate 74,983,614 downwards.
CAATAGAATGGTGTATCTGAAAGGAGAAACATAACCCTATTAGACATGGTTCGATCTATGATGAGCTATGCTCAATTTCCTAGCTCGTTTTGGGATTACGCAGTAGAGACTGCGGTTCAAATCTTGAACACTGTTCCATCAAAAAGTGTTTCAGAAACACCTTTTGAGTTATGAAAGGGGCGTAAACCTAGTTTACAACACTTCAGGATTTGGGATTTTCAGCACACGTGCTAGTGATAAACCCAAAGAAATTGGAACCTCGTTTAAGATTATGTCAATTTGTTGGTTACCCCAAAGAAACGAGAGGTGGTCTTTTCTACAACCCACAAGAAAACAAGGTGATTGTATCGACAAATGCCACTTTCTTGGAGGAAGATCACATGAGAAATCATAAATCATGTAGTAAATTAGTATTAAATGAAGCTACAGAATGCCCAACAAGCAAGGATGCATCGTTGATTCCACGATGGAGGTCGAATATGTCGCAGCTTGTGAAGCAGCTAAGGAGGTTGTTTGGCTTAAGAAGTTCATGATGAATTTTGAAGTTGTTCCAAATATGAACTTGCCAGTGACCCTGTAGTTATGCAGTAGCCAACTCGAGAGAACCTCAGAGTCATAAAAGGGGCAAGCATATTGAACGGAAGTATCACTTAATACGAGATTGTGCATCGCGGAGACGTGAAGGTCACGCTGATAGCTTTGGAGCACAATGTTGTTGATTCGTTTACAAAGGCTCTCATGGCTAAGGTGTTTGAGGGTCACCTACAGAGTCTAGGTCTACGAGTGCTTCCTGAATAGGGCAAGTGAGAGTATTGTAAAGGGGTATTCAATGCCCTAGTTTATTGTATTATTTTACATTTGAGAAATGTACTTTGTATTTCACTAGCTTAGTTCAAGTGGGAGTTTGTTGGGGTGTATGCTCTAATCTCATGTCGTTTGTAACAGTTGTTGATTTAATGAATAAAAGGTTATTTATTACTCAAACTTTGTATCTCGCATTTTATAAACTTAATCCAATAAACTAAGCTCCAGGGTCATATTTATGAGAACTTGAACGGTGTGTAGTGGACACAGAGGGAGGATCACGTTCGAGTTATTGACCCGAACGGTCTACAGTATATGGATAGGGTTGGGAACCTCATCCTGGCAACACTGTGGATGCGACCCACTTTGTATTAGATACAAACGAGGTGATCCAGCTCGTTCATGTGGTTGACATACGAGTGGGGGCATCATGTGCAATGAGATTATACAAGACTGGACCGTGAATTATTAGACCTACTGATGTAACACCGTTAACAGTATAGGACTAATAAATTCGTAGATGACTGACGATTAGTGACTCGTCCTTAATCGTGAGCGTGTTACGGATTCCTGTCTACGGGAGTTTGTCCTTTGACTAGTACGGGTGAGGGTGGCCTGTGTTGCTCGCCCAATATGCCTACCTTTTCAGGGGCAGAACCACGTGGGGAGTTGGGAACTTAACTACGCAAGATGGAATTCACTTGTTTCTGAGCTAGGGAAATTAGAGGGGTTATTCCCTTAAGTGTTGTCTCCAGAGCTTGAACAACGGGGCCCCACCTTCTCACTGGCCCGAGAGGGACGTTGTTTATGGTAGAACCATGCAACAAAATTGTTCATTAGAGGAACAGTGGGACTTAAGGAGCAAGAGGTAAACACAGGGGTAAAACGGTTATTTCGCTGACTCTGATTGGATTGGGCCAAATTTTTTTGTTACGTTTGCAATAGAAACAAAGGGGAGACACACTTGCAATTGAGTTTTTATTTTTTTCCATTTGTGCAACTTGTCCTATTTCTTAATTGTTTTTAGCTCAACAATATGTTGGAGGAGAGATTCGAACTTCTGTCTTCTTGATCGAGGGTGCATGTTTTATACTAATTGCGCTATACTCATTTTGGCAAGTATTTGTTAGTTTATTTCTTAATCTTTTAATAAATTAATGATAAACAACTTTTAGTTTTTAATTGAGAATTTTATACATTAACTATGAAATTGAGGATCTTACAAAGATTAATGACCAACCTTAGAAGTATCTAAAAGATTAGAAACCATTTGATGTATTAACTTTTTTAACCAAAATTTACAAACATTTTAATTTAATGGTGCTTTTAAGCAAAACATAGTTAGCTTTTACAAGTTTAGTTGTCATTGAAAACAGAACATATATTAATTTACTATCCAAATTGAACCTTAAATATTTAAATATCTACAAAATAATAGAATTAGACTATTTGCACTCCATAAGAATGGGAGAGAAATTCAATATAATGTTATAAAAGAATTAAACTATTTCCACTCCCTAAGTATAGGTAAGAAATTCAATGTTGTCATTTTGACACAATTCGTTTATATCTAACTAATAAAAGATAATTTAACATTCAAGATAACATTTGACACCATATTTAAGAAAAAAAAATAGAGAAAGGAGTTTAAATCTTATTTTTGGCCTTGAATTTTTATAATTATTCTATTTTAGGCATTGTTTTTTTCCAAAATGTTGTGAACTTTCACTTTATCGTAAATTGTTTAATATATTGTTAGCCCATCTTTTGTATGCATTGATTGAGCATGTAAGTGAAGCACATAGGTTGCAGATTGCCATGAGTATTGAGTGAGTTGGATAATAAGTGACAAATAATTGTGAGACACATTTTATTTTATTTTATTTTCTTTTATTTTCTTTTTTTTAAAAAAAAGAAATTTAAGCATTTAAAATAGTGTTATTTCTTGACTTAGTTTTATAGTTGTTTTACTCTGATTAGGTATGCTTTCATGTGTTTTTATGTATATTTCTTAAAAAACAAATGAGCATTTGGAGCAAAATCGGATAATTGTGAGATAATTGAATAAATTTGAGCAACCTAAGGCTATATTTGAGGATTCAAGTGTTGGAGAGGAAGCACAAGACGATTGAACCTGAGGGCCTAGCGTTGCAATGCTCCTTATATAGCGTTGCAACACCATTTGAGAGTCTTTCAATCTTGAAGACCAGAAGGCATAGTGTTGCAACGCTACTAGTCAAATTGATTTTTTATTTTTTTTACAAAATTTGAAGGGACAATGTTGCAACATAATGTTGTCTCGACACTATAAAGAGGAAGTTTGTGATTCGTAAATGAAAAGCCATTTTTTAGAGACCAAAACCATAATTTCAATTTCTACGTTGTCTAAAGGCTTGAAGGAGAGTTTTGGAGAGCCAAGTAAGAAACTCAAAGCTCGGGATCATGAACATCACGTCGAGAACGAGTGTTGGCACGCGACACTAGTCTAATCTCTTTCTCTTCGTCTTCCTTTTGGATTTAGGAGTTGTGTTATGAACTCAATTATGTGTTAATCTTTGTATTTAGACAAGTAATAGCTATGTATTTGAATCTCTATTTATGTTGTGATTAAATTCTATATTTTACATTCTTTGTGCATATCTTTATCATTGTCTAAACCATTGGTCATGGTTTTGCATGTTAAGTTAGATTTAGCTCGAGAGTATAAATTTATCCTTAAAACAATAGATCCATGACTAGATTTAATTTATTACACGAGAGTGAATAGATTAATTTTAGAAACTTTAGAAAATCATTTAATGTCATGTTTAGTAATGAAAATAGACGAGAGATTGATTTATTGCTATGCATGAGTTCAATTGAGCTCGAGAGAAGATTTTGATAATTTAGTAATTCTTGGCTTAAGATTAAATACATAAACTTCATTATTTATATTCAAAGTTGTTTGAGTTTAATCAATCATAATGTTTCTCGAGAATTAGACTTCAACCTTCTGGTAAATTGTAGTTTAGGTTTTATTATTATTATTTTATCTTGGATTATTTTATCTTGGATCATTCTAAAGTTTTGTTTCTCTAAATAAAATTAATCATAATTAACTATGGTAATTAATTAATCTAAGAATTTCAATCTCTATGATAGATCCTGGCCACTATATTATTATAGAATATTTAGAAGTCTGGTTTATAAATTTTATAATCTTGATAGAGCTTTCGACAAGCTTAAAATCTCATCCATCAAAAGATTGATAGACTATAGAATATATATTTTAAAAGTTTAGGGACTAAAATCAATCTTTTTTAAAAGCTTAGATACTAAAATGGATATTTTGAAAGTCTTACAAATATATACCTTAAGTTGTTTTTATCTGAGTATTAAATGATAAATGAGAATTTGATTTTAAAATCTCACAATAGTATAACTTTTTATAATTGAATACACATCTTAAACAGTAAATTTACCTAAGAGTAGTAATATTTATCCATTCACTTATATTGAAATCATATATTTTAATCAACGAATAATGTTTAAATACTGTTTTGATATCTCAACTTAAGGATTATTTTATTTTGCATGGTAATCAATGATCTATGTGAATCTTAATTTTCCACTTATAATTTTCAATCTAGTTGGATTTTCTTTCAAGTTTTTTTTTAATTCAATAATATTTGGGATGAAAATTTGAACAAGCACATGTTTTATGCTAGTTGAGTTTTATTAGCTCTTTCAAAATCTATGTGTGCACTACATCTTGAATTATGTTGATTCTCATGATAATTAGAGGATTTTTTTTGTGCGTTGAGAAATTCTAGATAAGATTTGAATTGTTTTTATACGGTTGATAATATTATATTAGTGATATATTTAATAATAAAAAATATAGTTAGTATTAATGATAATGAATATCACTAATATACTATTTTTATACCCATTAATAATTTATATAGGCAATATATCCTTCACTACAAAGTGTGAAAACATAAGAGACTTGAGTGTTTTTATACACAAGTTTGTTTAATTTGCTATATATTCAAAATGCTTGTTCTGATGTCAAATTACTATAAAAGACAACTATTAAACATTTATGAATTATTAAGTTCAAATTTTTATTTAAAATATTATGATCTGTCGACTACCATGAGAATGTAGTCACCAGAGTGGCCGTTGGAGTTGGATGATGGTGGTGGTCTCCGGAGTGTCATTGATAATGGGTGGTGGTCGTTGTAGTATTGCACGACAATGAGATGTGGTCACCAGAGTGGTTGTCGACAATGGGTGGTGAGCGGCGTGCGATGACGAACATGTTGGAAGTGAAGGTATAGTGTGAAGGTATTTTGGTCATTTTTTATATACAACGAAATTGAGAGGGATTCTAAGTTAAACACCTAAATTCTTTTTCTAAAATTTGGTTTTGTGTGCTTCACTCAAAATAACTTATTTCTCAAATTTATTTTTTACATAGTCATTTTGAGAGATGGTCAAATACTACTGTTGTTGCCAAATTTTGGACAGGAGAACACACCTGACCTCCACGTGACAACGACGGTAAATTTGTAATTCTTTGGGGAAGAACGTAGCCTGCAAGACAAGGAAAACCTGGACACTGGTGTGGTGTAGACCACACAAGCTCCGATGCTTAAGTCAGAGAGGGTTTTCGAGAGAATTCAGGAAGAATTTATGTTTAAGTGACTAAAATTGACTTACCCCTCTCTCCTCTCTTGGGAGAGTTCAAATAGCTTTCTTTTGGGGTTCTTTCTTGATTTTCGTGGCCTACTAGGCAAAGGAAAGATCGAGAGTGGGCTCAATGTAAGCTTGTGGGTCGCGTGGGATCGATGTAAGGCCCAGGGGTCGACCTTGCATCTGGTCGGCCTTGGCCGAGGCCGACCACGGGCTTGGGCTTCGGCCCAAACCCGAATCCATCTTCGTGTCACCAGGCGAGGGTAGAGCCCAAAAGAGGGAGGCTCTATCACGGTCGGCCTCGGCCTATCAGGAGGCCGACCACGCAGCTGGGCGAGCCCAGCGCGCCTTCTCGTCCTTTCTCATCTTGATTCTGTCCCTATTCGATTTCGGCCCGCTATGACTCCATATTGGACTTTTAATCCCATTTGGCCCTCTGCTACGACAATTCGTCCAACTCATTTTTTCGTTTGTCCGATTTTACCCACAACATTAGCCCCCACTCCCTAGTTAGGGTTCAAGATTAAGAACTTGTGAATTAATCATTTGGAGCTTCACTTGGGAGTACCCTATTGAAATTCTTCGAGTTACTGTTGGCATTCCGTGGATTGTTCACTCTAGTGGATATATTATGTCCCCTAATGTGTTAATTTTTCCCGGTATTTTAATGTAGATTTCAGGATCTCGTCATGCTTACCTTGCATTTCGATTCTCCTGGCTAAATTTCTTCGGAGTCATTTTTGGACATTTCGAGAGTTGCTTCGAATTCTCCCTAGTTTATGATGTTCATCCTTATGAGGATATTCAGTCTTACTAGGGGTCAATTTCCTCGTTTTCCAATGGGATTCCAGGCCACCGTCATGCTTATTTCGCATTTCGAATGCTCCATTTCCCCTTGGATTTTTATTCTAATGCGCTTACCATGCGCCTCAGACTATCCCTCACATGGGAGTTTAGGGCTCCAAGGTATTCCTTGGATCATCCCAAGATTGGTTTTTCTTGGGGTTTAGGTTCTCATCCCGATTCACGACTTGTGTCGCTCTCTTGGAGAGATATTTGGCAGCTCAATAGCCATGTAGCTTCATGCTTTCCGTGAACCTTTCCAGACGTATGTCGCTTCATTTTGGTTAGGGATCCAATAAGAGAAGGATGATTATTGACCAACGAGATGGAGATCAGAGGGAAGAAGCATCTGGGCAGGTTTGGCACGTGCCTGGTCCGACGCACCAGACCAGTTCAAGTGGTCGGCCTTGACCTCGGCCAAATAGGCTTGGTCGGCCTCGACCGATTTGGCCTGGTCGGCCTCGATCGAACCAGAGTCGAAGTCGAGGTCGAGGCCTACATCATAGGCCTGGCGCGCGCGCTGGACGCAGGCCTGCGTCTTTTGGCGCGCAGGAGGGGTCTGCCATGCGCAGCCCTCCTCGGCCTCGGCACCCTTCCCATCATCTTTTTTTTTTTAATTTTGAATCTCAATTTCGAATTTGAAATCCAAGTTTCCCTCCATTTTCTCTTCTTCTCTCCCTATAAATAGGTTTTCATTTCTCTCCACTTCTCACACCATTCTTCTTCTATTCTCTTCTATTTGAGGTAGTTTTACTCTTCCATTTTTCTTTATCTCTTTGCTTGGAATTGATGGTGAATGGTCCACCACTTCTCATGAGATTAGTGAGTCTTATTTTGGTGAGGAGTCTCATAGTACAAGTTATTATGAGACTTCATCGTCTTCTGATCACATAGCCAGTGAGTCTTCTGTACATCTTGAGGTTATATCATCCTTGGCAACCGAGGCTCAACTTGGGCAATTGCGGTACAAGTATGATATTCCCTTCGATGTACAATTGAGGTTCCCGGCCGATGATCGTCGTATGAAGATCCTCATCTTGGAGAAGTTTCCTTTTACTTTGCGATGTTTAGGTTTGGTGTGTGCCTTCCTTTATCTTTATTTCTGCAAAGCTTCCTGATGTTGGTTGGTTTGGCTCCTGCCCAAATTGTGCCAAATAGCTGGGGTCACCTTATAGGTTGTTATGTATTATGGACAACATATGGTGATGGTAGTCCACTCACACCTCATGTTTTCATGTCTCTTTACATACTACGTCGTAATTCTTCTTTTGGTAGCTTATTTTATTATTTGAGTTCTTCATGTGAGAAACTGATTGATGGATCCAGTTCGATCCATGGTTGGAAAAATAAATAGTTTCTAGTTAGCGGGAATTGGTTATCCCATGGGCCTCAAAATTCTGTCTATGCAATTTCCACTAAGTTTAGGGATTATGGTGGGTTGCTCTCTTTATCATATCCTCTTTTCTTGGAAACTGCATTTACATACTGTGACTAACCATATGACATTTTTTCCTTTTCAGTTCCTGTAGAGTTCCAACGTCCTGTTGTTGTTCAGGCTTTTGTGAGGGCCGTGAAAAGCCTAGGAGCTTCGTCCCGCCTCGGTCTCTCTCTTGTGAGTCAAGAGAATCTCATCAGAATTGGATTTGCTCTGCCTTCTCTTTCAGAAGGTTGCGTTTCGTTGCGCCCTCTCCTCGAGACTTTGATGCAAGGGAGAAGTTACCCTCGACCTCGGCCGGTCTGGTCAGCCTCGGCCAGTTTGATCGGCCTCGGTCGGTCTGGTCAGCTAGTCCCTCTACTCTGCTTCCTCTGTTTATCGTTGGAATTATGTGACTAACGATCATATTGTTTTTGCTTTTCAGATATACCTCCACGAACTTTCTCCCTGTTTGAGGCTAATAAACAAACAAGAAGGAAGAGAGCCTCAAGTGGAGTTGGGCCTTCGCAGGCAGAAGAAACGAATCCTTCTATGGGTGGTGCTTCGACGTTTCATCCTTCATATCCCCCTCCTCAGCCTTCGGGAGTGAGTACTCGTCGTACTAGGAGGGACATCCCTTCTCATGAAGAGGCTCATTCAGACTCTCCCCATTCGGTCTTCACGAGGGTTACTCTTCCGCGCGAGCAAACGACATGGAACTTCCGGAGCAAAGCTTTGCACTTTGGAGGGGAATTGGTCAAGACCAACCTTTGGGTTTCAGTGGATCTGATCCTAGAGCGGGAGTTGTAGAAGGAATCCGAGATCTTCGTCATGTGTGCCTCTCCATTCAGATATTTTCCTTGTTTCTTTTTTCTTGTTTTCTCACCAACTCTTTTATTGATTCTTTTCTAGAGTTTTGGTCGTCTTACCATGTCCGCAATTACAATGGCTGAGAAAATCACCTCTCTTCAACAAACCAGTGTTCCCAGAGTTGAGTTGGTTCAAGCTCAAGCAAGTGTGAACCAAGCTAATCGCCTCTTGGTTGAAGTTAGAATAGAGCTTGATTCCACCAAAATTGAGCTCGAATTGATCCATGCTCAACTGAACGAAGCCAAAGCTCATTTAGCCAATGTTGAATACTTGGCAAGAGAATTTAAGAAGACTGACGAGTTCATTGCCATGCAGGATGAGATCTTTGAATCTGGACATGAATGGACCATGAGACGTTTTTCCAAACATCATAAGGGTGTAAGCTGTGAGGTCATTCAAGAAGATTATGCTTCTTTCAAGAATGATCCTCTTGCTTTCCCTGACTCAGATGATTTCAATGGTAGTGGAGGAGCTAACGTGAATGAGGACTGATTTCTTATGTATTTCCTTTTTATTTATTTTTTTATCTCAATGTAAGACTCTTTATTTGTAAGGTTAATGAGAATGTATTTCCTGTCTATCATCTTTGTTTCTCTTGACTATATTTTTAAAGAGGTAAACTCCGATGAACAAAATTACATGGCCTTACTTAATTGAGATAAAATAACAAACGTGATCCTCCCTTATGCATGTTTACCATTAACCAAAATAAGTTACTCACTTGGGATCATCAAGAGGTCAGGTGTGCAATTTTGTTTTGGCCTGGTTGGCTTTGGCTTGACCTGGTCGTCTTCGGCCAAACGTGGTCGGCCTCAGCCAGATCTGGTCGGCCTCAGCTTAGTCTGGCCCTGGCTGTTCTGAGTCACATAGGAACTTGCACTTTTCAGGTTTTGAGCCTTCATCTTCTTTTGCAGCTTCTGCTTTTTGTTTAATAGGGAAACATATTCCTTTGGTAGCCCCCACTCAAGTAGGATTTTTTGCTTGTCAAACAATCATGCTTGAGTTACGCTTGTAGCTTAAAAGAAATGATTCTATTTATAAGGAATAACTTATTCATACATAAGTTTCTGACATGAAATTAAACCTATCTAATAATGAAAAATAAAAAGGTGAAAGCCCCCTAGTAATTCATCAAGGTAGAGGTTGGCCTCGGCCATTCTGTGGTCGGCCTCGGCCATTCTGTAGTCAGCCTCGGCCAAGCTGAGGTTATGGTCTTCTTCTCGAGTTGACTTCTTAGTTTCTTTCAATGCTGTGAAGTAACATTCTCTTGAAGTTTTTTGTTCTCCTTTGACTGTTCCAACTCCATTTAGGGTAGGAAACTTCAGTAATTGGTGATATGTGGAAGCTATTGCTTTCAACTGATGGAGTGTTGGCCTTCCAAGGATTGCATTGTAAGTTGATGTGCACTCGACTACTAAGAAGTTAACCATTTTGGTAGTTGCATTTAGCCCTTCCCCAAAGGTGACAGGGAGTTCGATCTCGCTTGAGATTAACTCTTTCTCCCCCAAATCCAACCAGGGGAGTTAGGTACTCCTTCAGAAGTCCTCTCTCTAACTTCATTGCATTAAAGGTAGTCAGAGACAAGACATCAGCTGAGCTCCCTCCATCTATGAGGACTCTGTGAACTTTCACGTTGGTTATAGCTAGAGTTACAACCAAAGCATCATTATGAGGTTGATGGATAACCCTTGCTTGGCCTCGATGAATTCTATGGTTTGGTTCACAATTTCGTGGTGGATCGAATACATACCTCGATCACGTGGATCGTGTCCGCTTCGTGCAATTGCCTTCCTTTTTCGACCGATTCGCCTCCCGATGGTCCGCCGAATATCGTTCTGATCTCTCGGGGTGCGTCTTCCCCAGTTCGGCCTCAACCATCATCTGGTCGGCCTCGGCCATCTCCGCTTGGCGCATGCTCAGCTCCATCTTGGATATACTCCTTCAAATATCCTTCCCTAATTAAGGTTTCGATCTCGTCTCGGAGTTGGTAGCAATCATGGGTGGCATGTCCATGATCTCTGTGAAACGAGCAATATTTTGTCTGATCCCTTCTTCCAGATGGGGCTCTCATTCTATCGGGAAATCTCACTAGGTTTAGATGGCGGATTTCCATCAGGATCTTTTCGGGAGGATGAGTCGTTGGTGTATACCTTTCAAAGTGTTGGTCGTGGATGGTCCCTTGCTCGGGTCGGCTTCGGCCTTGATCTGATCGGCCTCAGCCTTGATCTGGTCGTCCTCGGCCTTGATCTGGTCGGCCTCGGCCTCGATCCTCAACTCTCTTCCTCTTCGAGTCAGGAAGAGAATCGCCTCAAGTCTTATCTTGATCTGGGTATTTGTCGCTTCTCTCACGATCAGGTGTTTCCTTTGATCGTATCAGTTCCTCTGCACTCATGTATTTCTGAGCCCTGGCTATGAACTCAACATAGGAAGTCGGTTCCTTCTTCCCGATCGATCTCAACAACCCTTTATCTTGTAAACCTGCAACAATGGCAGTTAATGTCGTAGTATCCGTGAAGGCTTCGACCTGTAGAGTTTCTTTGTTAAAACAGGAGACATAGTCTCGTAAGCTCTCCTTTGACCCTTGCTTTATGGTGAGCAAGTGCATCTGAGGCTTACGTTGGTCTCGACCTCCCAGGAACTGCGACACAAATGCTCTGGCAAGCTCTTTGAAAGAACTAATGGACTTCCTCTTCAGTTTCCTGTACCAATCTTGCGTTGGTCCAGTCAATGTAGAAGAGAAAGCCCTGCACTTAATTACCTCTGATGCTCCGTGGAGCTCCATGCGGGACCTGTAGGTATTTAAGTGCTCCACAGGGTCTGAACTACCATCGTATGGGGTGATGGTTGGCACTTTAAATTTTTCAGGAATCTTCCCATCCATGATTTCGTCAACAAAAGGGGGGTCGATTTTCTCGATCAAAGCTTCGAGATCCCACCTCTCGACTTCTCGAGCCTTCAGGAGGTTCCCATGGAGATCTCCAAATTCTTTCTGCATTCTCAAGATGTCGGCCTTCTAGGGAGGACTTAGGGTTTGTGCATTGAGCTTTGGCTTTGACCTCCAGCCTCGGCCTCGGCTTCTATCTCCTCGGCCTCGGCCATCCTCGGGTCAGCCTCGGTTGTCTCCTGCTCGGCCCGTGCTTTTCGTTTTTGATCGATCAGATTTCGCAAATCTGACGTTGCTTCAAAGCTTTTCTCTATTGTCGCTTCTGGTCCGCCTGGTCGGCCTCGGTTGTTGGCACACGAGCTTACTTGTACTAGAGATTTTAACTTACTTGCTTTGCTCATTCTCGCTTCATTTGTTTTCTCGTTTGCTCTAGCCGAGGGTTGACGAGGCTTATCGTTTCCTCCGAGGATCAGCTTATCGATGTGTTCCGGGATGTGAGATTTTGATTCTCCTGTCCCTTCAACAACCTTTGTTTTTCCTTTTCGTGGATCTCGCATAAGAGGTGGTTCTTCCTTTTTCTGATTGCTTTGTTGGTCGAGCTTCTCCAATATCTTCCACAAGCACTTATCTATCTTGTCGACTTTCTCCTTTAGTTCGACCACCTCGTCGTCTGGTCGGCCTATGCCAATACGAGGCCGAGGAGGAGAAGTCTCACTGGTTCGTCGGGGGTGGTGATCTTGGTCAGAATCATCTCCATCTCCGTTGCCATGCAAGTTTCCCAAAGTTCTACTCTTCTTTTAGTAGGAGGATTGACTCAAGTACGAGATTCTCCAAGCAAGCGTTGTCGTTCCCCACAGACGGCGCCAACTGTTGTTGCCAAATTTTGGACAGGAGAACACACCTGACCTCCACGTGACAACGACGATAAATTTGTAATTCTTTGGAGAAGAACGTAGCCTGCAAGACAAGGAAAACCTGGACACCGGTGTGGTGTAGACCACACAAGCTCCGATGCTTAAGTCAGAGAAGGTTTTCGAGAGAATTCAGGAAGAGTTTATGTTTAAGTGACTAGAATTGACTTACCCCTCTCTCCTCTCTTGGGAGAGTTTAAATAACTTTCTTCTGGGGTTCTTTCTGGGTTTCCGTGGCCTACTACGCAAAGGAAAGATCGAGAGTGAGCTCAATGTAAGCTTGTGGGTCGCGTGGGATCGATGCAAGGCCCAGGGGTCGGCCTTGCATCTGGTCGGCCTCGACCGAGGCCGACCACGGGCTTGGGCTTCGGCCCAAACCCGAATCCATCTTCGTGTCACCGGACGAGGGTAGAGCCCAAAAGAGGGGGGCTCTATCCTGGTCGGCCTCGGCCTATCATGCCGAGGAGCCGACCACGCCAACTGGGCCGAGCCCAAGCGCGCTTCTAAATCCTTTCTCATCTTGATTACGTCCTCTGTTCGATTTCACCGCTACGACTCCATATTGGGCTTTAATCCCATTTGGCCCTCTGCTACGACAATTCGTCCAACTCATTTTCATTGGTCCGATTTTACCCACAACAACTACGAATTAATTTTATTAAAATATTTTTTCCTCAAAATTAAATACTTGAGAAGTTAAATTAAACAAACTCTAATACATTAATCAATACCTAGTGAATTAGTGATTTTTTTTTATTATTCAACATGTGGATGGAGATCCATATTTTTTTATCTCTGGGTATGCCTTGAGCTAGCTAGGTTCAAGTTGATGGCCTCAGTGAGTTGATGATCACTAATGCACTAATTGGTTAATAAATTTGTACCACTGAATTAAGTGAAGCAATGATATATCTTAATGAGTTAATAATTACTGATATTTCATATTTATACAATTGATAATGTATATCAAGGATAAACCTAATTGTAAAAAAATGTGGTGATCTACCATTAATAACATATATCATGATACCTTATATCGATAGTATACTATTTTGAAGGTTATTTAGACCAAGGTTTAAAATGTCATGTTGATGAAAATGTCAAGGTCTCAATTTTATGGAAATGTCGATGAAAATATCGAAAAAATGTCGATGTTAATAGATATTTTTAGATTTTTTTTAAAAAAATTAAAAAATATATTTAAAATAAAAAAACAAACATTCTACGCTTTTAAATGAGTTAAATCACTCGTTATAATATTATATTCACATCATGTTTCATTTTATTGTCATGTCTTTAATATTTCATCAATTTTGTACGTTCGATGGAAATATCAATTCACTTCTTATATTAATGTCGAACCCATGAACATGTGAAAATATCGATGAGAATGTCGACAAGTCGATGAAAATTTAATACCATGGTTTTGATCAGATTTATCTCTATGCCATGTTTGCAAATTAGTACTTGGGTGTTGCCTGCGCAGTACCTAAGTCTGTATTGCTCACTCAACAATCACAATTTTTTTCCTTTACGAAAACACAATTTTTTTTGTGTTGCTACCAATAAGGCTGCACCATAAATATTTTCAATCTACTAATTGCACATTTTTTTAGTAACTACTAACTGCACCTTTGTTTGCTATTATTGCAAGCTGGCACTAATAATTAAAATTATAAATTTCACTAAACTTTGGTTTGTGTTTATTACTCTATAAACCTTTGAAATTACAAAATTTAGATCTTGTTGGGTGACAATTTAGTTTTTAATTGTTGGCTTTAAAAAATTTAAGCATGAAAATGCTACTTCTACTAATGAATTTCTATGTTTTCTAATCTATTGTGAACCCATGTTTTCAAAAATTAAGCTAAATTTTGAAAACTAAAGCGTCGTTTGATAACTATTCGGTTTTTATTTTAAGTTTTTATTTTTTTTTTTTTACCATTTCTCTACAATGATCTTCCTATAATAATTTTCATCCTTCTTATAAAAACACTTGAAGTTTTAGTCAAATTTCAAAAACAAAAACAAGTTTTTGAAAACTAGGCCTCATTTGATAACCATTTTGTTTTTTGTTTTTTGTTTTTGAAATTTAAACCTAAAAATACTATTTCTACCAATGAGTTTATATGTGTTTTTATCTACTTTGTACTTATATTTTCAAAAACCAAGCCAACTTTTGAAAACTAAAAAAAATAGCTTTAAAAAACTTGATTTTGTTTTTAGAATTTGGCTAAAAGTTCAAATGTTTACTTAAGAGAGATGATCTCTATTGTAGAGAAATTAGGTGAAAATGAGCTTAACTTTCAAAAACTAAAAACCAAAAACAAAATGGTTACCAAACGAGGCTAAATTTTTTAATATTCAAAACTTGACTTGGTTTTTGAAAACACATCTAAAATGTAGATAAGAAAAGACAGAAAGTCATAGATGAAAGTAGTATTTATACACTTAATTTTCAAAAATCAAATGGTTATCAAACGGGGCCTAAAAAAGTAGTTTTCAAAAACTTGTTTTTATTTTTAAAATTTGACTAGAGACTTAAATGGTTTCTCAAGAAACATGGAAATCATTGTAGAGAAAATGAAAATAAATTGTGGAAAAACAAGCATAATTTTCAAAAACCAAAAACCAAATTGTCATCAAATGGAGCCTTCGTCTTTAGACCCCATTTGATAACCATTTAGTTTTTCAGGTTTTGGTTTTTTAAAATTATGCTTGTCTTCTTCTAATTTCTCTACAACAATTTTCATCTCTCCTAAGAAAATATGTAGGTATCTAGTCAAATTTCAAAAACAAAAATAATTTTTTAGAAACTACAACCCCGTTTGATAACCATTTCATTTTTTATTTTTGATTTTTGAAAATCGTTCTTGTTTTATCATCATTTCTCTACATGGTTTTCATTTTCCCTACAATGGTTCTCATCTTTCTTAAAAAATACTTGAATTCTTAGCTAAATTAAAAAACAAAACAAGTTTTTGAAACTTTTTTTTAGTTTTCAAAACTTGGCTTGATTTTTGAAAACACATCTAAAACGTAGATAACAAAACATGAAAAGTAATGCATGGAAGTAGTATTTATGGACTTAATTTTCAAAAACCAAAAACTAAGACCCCGTTTGATAAATATTTGATTTTTAGTTTTTTTATTTTTGAAAATTATGCTTGTTTTTCTATAATTTCTCTTTATCTTCTCTACAATGATTTCCATTTTTCTTGAGATACCATTTAAGTTTCTAGCCAAATTTCAAAAACAAAAATTACTTTTTGAAAACTACTTTTTTATTTTTTAAACTTGGCTTGGTTTTTGAAAATATAGGTACAAAGTAGATAATAAAACATAGAAACTCATTGGTAGAAGTAGTATTTTTAGGTTTAATTTTTAAAAACCAAAAACAAAAAATCAAATGGTTATCAAACAGGGCCTAAATTATTATCAAACGAGACTTACTTTTTCTAGTTTTAAAAATTTAATTTTGTTTTTGGAATTTGACTAGACATCCAAATACGTCCTTAAAGATGAAAACTATTCTTGTGACGCCCCGTTTGGTAATCATTTTGTTTTTGGTTTTTAGTTTTTAAAATTAAGGTTGTTTTCTCTCAATTTCCGTATAATGGGGGTCATCTCCCTTAAAGAAGCATTTTTAAATTCTTAGCCAAATTCTTAAAACAAAATCAAGTTTTTGAAAACTATTTTTTTAGTTTTCAAAACTTAGCTTGGTTTTTCAAAATATAGGTACAAAGTAGATAAGAAAACATAAAAGCCCATTGATGGACTAGTATTTTGAGCTTAATTTTCAAAAATAAAAAACCAAATGATTATCAAACGAAGCTAAAATTTTTTATTTTAAAAAAAAATCACAAATCTACTAGCCACACCATTGAAATTTTAAGATTTCATTAGACATAAAACTCAAACTTATATCTAATAAATCAATTATTTCTTAAAAATTTTGTATTTTTCAGGGACCTATTAGACATGTTGTTGCCAAAAATTTGGTCAAGTAAAACTTACCTGACCCTCAAGGACAACGATGGTCAATTTGTTTCGAAGGGCGAAGAACATGACCTATAACATAAGAAAGATTGAACATGAGTTTAATACGTACTGCATGCTTAATATAGAGAGTGAATTAGTGTGACAAGTTTGGGATTAGAGAATGAGGAAGAACTTACCCCTCTCAATAAAAAGAGTATTTATACGACATTTTTAGGGCATAAGCCTTAATTCGTGACAAATTAGGAAGAGGAAAAGGTTGGTTGAGAGCTGGATCGGAGTTAGGAAGAGGAGGAAGATGGCCCTCGACCAGAAATTTGAGCCTACGGGCCTAAATTCTCATCTCTACTGTAGTCCAAAGGTCGAGTCCCTTTTGCCTTTTTGGTTTGATTGAATTCATTTTTGCTTGTTTTGGGTCATTCTAATTTGCATATTTGCCTTTCCATTTTCTTTGTAATTTAAATTTATTTTTATGGTTAAATTTTACCCATAACAAGATACAAGATTGGAAATTTAGAAACCTATTAAACACACCATTGAAATTAGACCCTTTTAAAAGTCTAGTGCTCAAATAGGCACAAAATTCAAAGTTGAGATACTAAAATTGTAATTTAACAATTATTTATAATATATTTGCGACATCAACTTTTACTTCAATAAAATAACTAACGTGTTAAAAATAAAATGTGCTTTTTTTTAGAACAATGTTAAAATGTGTTTTTATACTATCACACAGATTTATTGATGGTTCATAGATCATTTTAGTTATTTACATATTTAGTTGATCACTTTCTTAACTTGTTTTCAAATATATCACCTTTCCAAGTTTTGTAGGTTTTATATTGGGCTGAACTTAAAATTATGTCATATTTGTAAAATCATTAAGAATTGCTATATATACCAGCACCCCCAAATATTTAACAATTATGAAATTGTACCTTTTTCTTAAAATAGCCCCAGCAAAAACATAAATTCTAAAACCACCCCCAATTCATATAGATCAAAAGTCCACATTTCTCTAAACAACATTTACCCCCTTTACAAGAAATGAAGTGAAATTCTAAAATATTTTCAATGTTGGAAAAGAAAAAGAAAAAGAAAAAGAAAAATTCTGTATTCCATGGTAATTTCTTATTAATTTATACATTTTCTTTGCCCCCAAAATAAAAATTAAAAAAAAAAATCCTGGGTGTTTCTCACCGTGATCGAGTTTGCAGATTCCGGCGGGAATTGTTATGCATTAAGAAAAGCTTCTTCAAAACCTTAACAATCCCCGTCGTCTTCCTCCTCGTCGCCACCGCGCCGGAAGTCTCCGACAGATTCAATTCCGCTATCCGCCGCCGCGCCTTCACAATCTCAACCTCCTCCACCGATTCCATTTCCGCCGATTTCATCAACCTCGATCTCCGACTCCTCGACAACTCCTCGTTGAAATTCTCCCAAAGCACATCCATCTTCTCCGCCGCGGCCGCCTCCTCGTCGCCGTCCGCCGCCGCATCACTCGAGAATCTCCTCCTCCTCTGCAGCGATGCCGTAAATTTCACCGACGCGAACCGGTCGGTCCTCTCACCGTCCGCCGTGGTGTCTCTGAAATTCCGATCTGAGGCTGATTGATGACGGCAGGAAATCGGAGATGCGGCCGGAGAGAGGCGCCAGAGCGGCGGGGAATCGATCCCGCAGCGGTTGAAGGGCTCCAAGGCGGTGGGGAAACTAAAATCGTCTTCAACCGCCATGGATTTGAATTGAAATTGTGGATTTGAACTGGAGACTGTGAATTTTGTGATGAGAAATTGGAAGTTTGAGAGGAGAGAGAGAGAGAGAGGATTTTGGAATTTGGATTTGGTGATTTGTGTGTTTGGGTTTGGGGAATTTGCAGTTGAACTGCTTCAACAAGGTGCAATTTCTCTCTGTTTCTTATTTATATTGGGACCATTTTGGGGATGGATTATTCCTTTTTCTTTGCCCCCAAGTGAATATTTTTCAAATTCACTTTATTATTATTATATCATCATTACAATATTATTTATTTTATTTTTCATTTGTCATTTAATTTCTAAAAAGTATATTCATTTAGGTTGTTCTCATTATTCTATCATCAAATTTTCGTTCCATCTTATATTTCACTAGACCATTTTCAGACCATTTTAGGTCAATCCAAACAAAGTTGCAGTGGATATAACACATATTATATTCTCCCAAGTGGAAGAGAACTCCAAAAAGAAAAAAAATATATTTTTTTTAGTTAAGTTATTACGGGATAAGAGATTGAACCATATCTTTGAGATAATAATAATTGTCTTATGCACTGAGTCGTATTTAGTTAGACAAAAAAAACATTAAAAATAGAATAAAGTTTGGGACCAAAATATGAGATTTGCATAGTTAAAATATATGGTTGTTCTATGTACTTTAACTTTTTTAATGTTTTGGTCCAAACTTTTATTCATTAATTATTTGGTCTTTAATGTAATGGCTAAATACTTAGGGGGTGTTTGGTTGATAGGGTTGAGTTGGGTTAATAACCCAGCTCTTTGTTTGACCCACCAACAATTATAACCGGTGAGTTAATAACTCAAGCTCATGGAGTTGAGTTATTAACTCACTTGTACTATACTTTCCGGCGGTGGTCCGACGACTTTTCGGCGACTTCTGGCGACGGTCCGACGAGATGAAGAAAGTAGAGAAGAAGGAGAAGAAAAGGAGAGTTTTGAAGTGTTCATTTAAGTTGCTAATACTCTAGTTTAAATAGACATCAAAAAGTCGTAATCGTTTTAGAACAATGAATTCTAATCTTTTTAAAAAAAAGGAATCCTAAACCTTTTTAAAACAGAAATCCTAATCTTTTTTTAAACTTTAAAACACCATGTCATAATCCGATCTGATTATCCAAAGATTCAAATTTAAAACAAATACAATTAAAGCACCTAATTTTACGGGTTGTCACAATATACCTATCTAAGAAAAACTTTCGTGCTTGAAAGTTACTAGAACTTTACAACGGCACGTACTCGGACCATAATCTAAACATAAACTCTAAACTACATTAGCACAAGAACAAAAAAGTCAAAAGCATAGCATAACAAATGTTAACATTCAAACAACTCAAATAACTTTAACTAATTTACAAAATAAAAGTAAACCTGGAGATGACGAGGCGACTTTCTGGGAGAGGCTATGAGGATCGTTACCTACGATGTAGGCGAGTATGCAAAATCTAAAACTCATGCTCTGATACCAACTGTAACGACCCTAATTTTTCAAACCCAAAATTTCCTAGGGACGTTACTAAGCAACACCGCCTGCACTGAAAATTTTGGCAGCATAATGGCGCTGCTAGAACCTTGATGACGTATCTAATATTTTGTAGATATGAAATTTCAATATGGCATAAATATTTAAGTATGTTGGCATATTTTTAACATCTTCACGAGGTAAACTATTTATTCCCTTCTAAAGATGTCCATAGACAATGCTTGTGTTTAGAAAAAGTTAAATAAACACTATTTATATGCAACTAATACCTACCTAAATTAAAATAAAAAAGTAGTGGTGAATATGTGCATAAAAAAATGAATAAAGTTCATATTGAAAAGTAAAAGGTCTAAATAATGAATTTTATTGGAAAATAAATATTGATATTAAACCCAATATCCATTACTTTTGCAAATATCCCTAACATATATTTGGAAAATAGTAATATATATTGTAATTTTATAATTGAATACATAATTGAGTTTTGAAATTGTAGACAAATGTGTTTGTATTTGATTTGTAGACAATGAATACACGTTTTTCTTGCAAAGTATTAATACTAATACCTAAGTACATTAAAATAAATAGATTAATCGTGAACATGTGCTTAAAAAGAAGAAACTCCTTCATATTGAAGAATATGTTCTCAATAACATAAGATAAAAATGAATTTTATTGGAAAAGAAAAATTGGTATCAATCCCAATATCTAATACTTTTCTAAATATCTCATGAATCTTGCAAATGGTAATATATATTGTAAATTTGTAGTTGATCTCATAATAAAGTTTTGAAATTGTAGGCAAATATGCTAGCCATTGATTTGGTGGAAACAAAAAATGTAAGGAAAAAAGTCACAAAAAAATCAAAGTTATTCACTTTACAAAAAGTTGCACCAGATACCCCTGACATAATAACTCAACTCTGCACTCCAAACACTTCCTGATTCAACTCAACTCAACTCTGAACTCCAAACACTGATTTCCAGAACTCATGACAAAACAACTCTGCACAACCCAACCCAACTCAACTCAACTCTGCGATCCAAACGCCCCTTTAAGAGTTAAAATTTTCACTTAAAATTTGATTAGACATAAAACGTGTCCAATGAAGATTGACAAACCTCATGTCATCTAAAATCAAATTTAGTTTAATTATTTGTTGATTCATAAGGCAATTTTTATAAGTTATCTGATGTTATAGACCTGGTCATTCTATTAGTTTGGTACAACAATTAAATCATTATATATAATTATGACCAAAATGTTACAAGGGCAAAAGTTGAGGAGGAAGTAAAATTGTGTTAAGACCTTTAATTTATTATTCTACACCTTTTGATAAAAACATTTTAAGAAATAAATGTAAATTAATTTGATTAAAAAACATGTCATTTAATCAAATCTCAAAATCGTTAGATATATATATCTTATTTAGTATGAACGAAGTAATGAATCTATTTCATTGTAGATGAAAATATTGTTTTTCGCAAAGAAATGTTTGATTCCTAATTAATTTTGATTTAATGGAATAATCATAAATTTTCTTTTTAGGAAAAGAATAATTGTAAAATGGTTTAAATCATACTCTAATGTCAATTAGATAAAATGGAACTAGTACTCAAAACATATCAACTAGCTTTAATGGAACTGACCACACATTAATTTCAAGCTAATAATTTTCCAAATCTATTAATCCAAACAGTTAAGGAGTTGAGAGAATGAAGAGTAATTATTAATTAGTGGAAAAGAAATACGAAATACGAGGTTTTTTTTTTTTTTTTTTTTAAGCTGAGGTGTTTCTTTTTCTAGCCAACTTATAAGTTAGGCAAACGAGATTCATTACTAAGCTGTTTTATGCCTCCTAAGTCCTAACTCAACCATATATATTTCTTTTAAGCCAAAGTTTAATTCTTATTTTAGTTCCTATATTTTTAACGTCAACGAATATGTATCATGTTTTTATATATGTATTTGATAATAGATTAAGAAATTGCAAAATGTGTTCTATAATATATTTATAGACTATGAGGTAAACCTAAATAATAGTTTGAATATAAATCATTATTAATTAATCTATCAACATGTTCTTGGTATAAAATTTTATATAATTATTATTTTATAATATCTTATAATTTAAATATATTATGTTATACATATTTTAATTTAACAAAATTAAATTAAATTTTTAACCTGAAATATTATATTTATTAAGTTTTTATTTTTTTTATCATTTTTAGTATAATTCTGCATTTTAATATTCCAAATTCAAAATCTGCGTACAATTAAAATATAAAAAATGTTGTTTTTAGAATTTTGATCAAAAAATAGTTTTTGAAAACACATGTACCTAATGCATATCCACTAAACTCAGTGAATCCGAAACACATAAAATAGAATTTAGATTGTCAACCAAACAAATCCATAATTTTTCTTCTTTTTTATTCTCATACAAAAGTTTTTGTCTATTTTGATTCTTATACTTTCATCCTGTAAATTAAAAAATACATTATCGCTTTAGTTCATTTGCTTTATTTTTACCTCGTTGTTAAATTTCTCAAAATATTACCACAAACTTAGGTTAAAACATTCTCATTACATAAACAATTTGTGTCAGTATTCTACAAACAAGGGGATCAAAACAATCATTTATTTAGAATAGTGTTTCTAGAATATAGGGGAAAAAATATTAAAAAAGAAAAAAAGAGTTGAAAGTAGGAAAACTAAAATGAAATTTAAATGTTGAAGAAAATATTATATTTTTAATAAGAGTTGTATTTTTCTTTTTTGGTTTTGTAAAAAGGAGAAAGTATAAAATGAGAATATAGGGTTATGAAATGAATAAAGTAGATTAGGTAGAGATGGAAAGAGAGAGAGAAAAAAAAATAATAATAATAAAGGAGAGAATGAAAATGAGGAAGTAGTAGTTTGAGTTGAAGTGACTGATGTAGCGCCGGATTGGGTGCAATAATTTTGACGACGTGGCACTATTCAATTTGACGTTGTTCTTTACAGAAAGTCAAACGCGCTTCTCTTTCTCTATCACCCCACCGTTTACCGATATACCCAAATGACACTTGTCAATCCCACTTACAACTCTCAAAGTTCTTGCATTTATTTTTGAGACGGATCCCTTGTGTTGTGTTGTTTCATATCTACATCTCATTTCCTCTTTTCCCTTTTTCCTTTATTAGACCATATATTTAGGCAACTGGTAAAAACTACTTCTAAATTAAAGTAGTTGATGTAATTTCATCCGAATTAGAACCTTCGATTTTTAGAATTATTAAAATGAGTAGGAATGTATCTGGATTGGAGGATTTGTTAGGACCGACTCGAAAATTCAGGTTGGTTACTCGAATCACTCAATCAAGTGTTGCAACCCAATCTAGTCCTATATTTCTAAATTGGGTTGGAATGTTGGATTGGGTCGAGTCACATCGTCAAGTTGATTTTTTTTTCTTAATAATTTTCTTAATTATTTAAAATAATTTTTTCTTAAATTAATAACTAAAATCACATCAAATTTAATTCTCAAACTTCAAAGTTCATCAACATCTTAATATTTGTTACAATCTTAGAAGAAAAATATTAAAAATTGACAAATAATTCATTTATAGGTATATACGTAAATTAGACAACTACCGATAACAATAACTCCGATGACCACACTGACGACTTGATCACTGCTGAAAGATGCGTCTGGCAACCACTTGATTTTTCATTTCCGGCGACCACTTCGACAACAACTCTGGTGACAACTCCGACGACCACCTGACAACCACCAATAACGACAACTCCGACGACCACACCGACGACTCGACCACTGCTTACGGATGCCTTCGGCGACCACTTTGATAACAACTCCGGTGACACACTCCGACGACCACCCAACAACCACCGATAACGACAACTCCGACGACCATACCGACGACTACCTCCGACGACCACTTGGTGTTTCATTTTCGATGTCCACATCGACAACAACTCCGACGACCACCTGACAATCATGGACAACGACAACTTCGACAACCACACCGGCGCCTCGCCATCACTGACGACTGCCTCAAGCGATCACTTGGTTTTTCATTTTCGGCGACCTCTTTGACAACAACTCCGACGACCACCCAATCACCACCGACAACTCCGACAACCACACCGGCGCCTCGCCATCACTCACGACTACCTCAAGCGATCACTTGGTTTTTCATTTCCGGCGACCTCTTCGACAACAACTCCGACGACCACCCAATCACCAGCGACAACGACAACTTTGGCGACCTCCTTGACAATCTAACCACCTCATCAACTTGACCATCCCAATAACCTGAGAATCTAGTCAATTTTTTAAGTAGTTAAAATAAAACTAAGAAATAGCTACTAAACAATTTTTTTTGCATAATAACATGCAATTATACTCTCAAAACCTTTGAATTTTGTTAATCTTTTACAAAAAAGACATAAAAAATTACTTTGTATTTTTTGTTCATTTTTTTGTTTATCACTCAAATGGCTCAATTTTGTAATTTTCTTTTAAAAGTTAGAATTTTTTTTTTTCTTTCGCATAGAGGTGTGTTATGTCCTTTTGTTTCATGTCAGATGCAAAACTTTTGAACTGTGTAACTGTATGTGTGAACTCGTGGTAAAGGTGTTCAAAAAACCCGATGACTCGAAGAACTCGATCAACTCAACCCAATTCTACGATTTGGGTTGGGTTATCAACTTGTTTGGGTTAGGTTGGGTTAAAAAAAAAAAAACTTTATGGGTTGGGTTGGTTCGTGGGTTCACGAAAATTAGTTTGGGTTGAACCTAGAACTAAACCAACCCGAACTTCATATCAATTTTAGAAAAAAATATTTTTGTACTTATATTACAACTATATGTATACATGTACTTATTTTAATTTTATACTTATTTTTAGATTATTTATTCTTCAATAACTTTTTAAAATAATTTTTTAGTATTTTGGAAAGTAAAAATTCATAATATAAATTAAAATGAAGTTGCTAATCTTAATTCAATATTAAAAAATAAATATATATATTTTTTACATATCTAACACTTAACTTTTTTAAAAAATAAAATTTTAAGTATATAACCGGACCAACCTAAACCAACCCAACCTAAATGTTGTATGGTTGGGTTGGGTTGGGTTCATCACTTAATAAAGGTTGTTTGAGCTGAAGATATTTGCAACCTGAATAGTTGGGATGAGTCTAAAAAGTATCTCAACCTGACCCAAGCAAACCTACGAACACCTCTAACTCGTGGCATGTTATGCTTTCTTGTCTCTGAATGCTAATAATTGTTCTTAATGTTTAAAACTTTTTTTTATTCTTCAACTACAACATAAATTGAAAGTTTCATCGAAAAGTCTTAAAAATTTGATCCATGTTAAACAGTAGCTTCTACAATTCACATTACAAAATTTGAAAGAAATAAAATAGCTAAAAGGAAAAATGTGAAACAAAACTGTACCAAACACAGAGTTCAGAAAACTGCACCCAAAACACAGCTTTCTGATTCCAAGGCTTCAGAAAACTGCACCCAAAACACAGGTTTCTGATTCTCAGGCTTCAGAACACTGCACCTCAAACACAACTTTCTGATTCCCAGGCTTCAGAACCCCTCAAGGCAAACCCCCCAAGCTTCTGATTCCCAAGATTCTTATTTCGAACCTACGTCTCAAACAACCCCTAAGTGGCTTGTATCACAGATCATGGCCCGTGGACGAGTATGTGACAGAGCAGTGATAAGGGGTGTGGTCGTGGGGGTCGAAGAAGTTGGGGTCAAAGAGCCCGTGGCCAGGACCCAGTTGTTGACCAACCAATGGATGAGCACTCTAAGCACCAAAGGAGCTTCATTAGGATGCCCAGTCGTCGACAAGTTGACAGGGCAGAACGAGAACTCTCGGGTGCGAGGGAACAACCACACCCCGTCACCAGCCACCGTAACCTTAGTAGGCATCCAGGGCAAACCAGTTGGTCGAGGAGTAGGAACACAAATTCACCGTGTTGTCCCAATTCATTACAGATTTGGTGGGTAAGGACAAGAAGATGGTGGAACAACTCCTCACAGGCTTGCGTGGGGATATACGTTGTGCAGTAGCCACCCACGAGCCCAAGACCTATGTCGGAGCAGCTCGAGTGGCATCCCTTATTGACACCTGTGATTCGATGTCGAAGGGAGCTAGCGTCGGCCAGGCTTCAGGGGCAGGACAGAGTTCTGGATCGGGCCAAAATAGGAGATTCGATCAGGGTTCCCCAGGTCAAACCAACCTGGAGCACAGTGACAACAGTGGGCCCGAGGTTTAAAAAGATATTCGTGCCCTAGCTATGAAGGGCAACATAGAGGAGCATGCCCTACAACCACCAAGTTGTGTTTCAACTGTTGTAAGGTGGGTCATCTGTCGTATGTGTGCAGACAAAAGAAGAAGCCAGAGTGGAGGAGGTGTTACAATTACATAAAGAATGGTCATATGGCTACGTCGTGTCCAGAAAGTAGGAACACTTAAAATCTAGAGGATCACCAGAAGGGCGGAGTGCACGCCACGACGAGCATAGTTGTAGGAGGATCCGTCGGTGTTGTATCAAGTACCCTGCCTATACTCAGTCACAATGTTTTTGTACGTTTTGATTCTAGTTGTACGCATTCGTGTATTTCTGCATTATTCGTGTGGCAAGCCTAACTAGAAGTAGAAGCTCTAGGTTGTAGCCTGGTAGTTGCAATCTTGATAGGGACAGAGATAGTGGCCCGAGAAAAAGTAAAGACGGGGCAGGTGTTAGGGGAAGGTCTTTTGTTGGAGATGTTGTTGGTGGTTCTAGAGATAAGTGACTTCGATAAATTCTGGGTATGGATTGGCTAGCTTTGAATCATGCCAACATCGAATGTCAACACAGGGAAGTGGTGTTTAAGCCTCTAACAAAACCGAGCTTCAAGTTTAGGGGGATTGAGTCAGGAACGATTTCGAAGGTGATTTCAGCCTTAAAGCCAAGCAAGTTGATCGGTCAAGGGGTTTGGGCCTTTTTAGCTAGTGTGACAGACACGAAGAGTGAAAAAGGGGACGTGTCATCGGTCCCAGTGGTCAGGGAGTTTGCTGATGTGTTCCCTGAGGATTTGTCCGACTTACCTCCAGCCAGGGAGGTGGATTTTAGCATCAAGTTGGAGCCAAGTACTGCGCCTTTATTGAAAGCCCCATATAGAATGACCCCAACCGAGTTGAAGGAACTCAAAACTCAGTTGCAAGAACTACTTGACAAGGGTTTCGTCCACTCTAGTGTCTCACATGGGGTGAGTTGGTACTTTTCGTGAAAAAGAAAGATGGGGCAATGCGCTTATCCATTGATTACGAAAATTGAAGAAAATGACTATAAAGAACAAGTACCCGCTCCCCAGAATCGACGATCTGTTTGACCAATTACAGGGAGCAGTCGTGTTCTACAAGATTGACTTGCGCTCGGATTACCACCAGCTGTAGATAAGAGAGGAAGACATTCCAAAAACAACATTCAATTCCAGGTACGAACTGATGGAATCAAAATTCCAACTGCACAACGGAAGTCCTAATTGAATCGAAAAACACGTTTTTCATTTGGTAAACTAAAATACCCATACATTGACAAATTAACTATCGATACGCAATTAAGCATGGAATAATTACATAGTTTAAAGAGTATGAAATTGCTACCTTTTGGCTTTTGGAATTTGAAACACTTTGCACCGTTTAGAGAGAACACGTACAACACAACCTACTGCTTTCAACAAGAACAAGACACTACCAATAGCAATTCACCTCCCATCCTCTGAGATCTTAGATCTTAGATCAAAGATTTGTGGAAAGCTTTCCAACTTCTGGGAAAGGGAAAATTCTAGAGAGAATTCTTGAGAGAAAGAATTGGCATAGCAGTTTTTCACCAAAAAAAACTTATCGATTAACTCTATAGCTTCCTCCCAACTCCCTACACTTTTCGATGGGGAGTGGGACAAGAACATGGAAGTGGGGAACGTGTTAATCACACGCTCCCCTTTAATTAAAAAATAAATAAATAATTAAATTAAATTAATTAATAATCTAATTAAATTATTTAATAATCTAATTAAATCATATTTAATTATATTAATATATATAACCTTTTTAATTAAATCACATTTAATTAATTTAATTAATTAATTCATAATTAAACATCATATGTTACATTTAGGTTATTTAATCACATTCCATTTAACTTATAGTTTTAATGTACATCTTATGCACATTAAATTTTAACATATAGTTTTTAATATGAATCTCATTCAAATTAAACAATATTTGAACTCTTTCAAATATTCAATTCTCTCAAGTAATTTACTTTGAATCATATTCAAATTAAATTTATATCATAAAGTTTCCATATGCATAAAAACTTTATATCATAATGGTTTTCCATACATCGTGCTAATTCCCAAAGCGAATTTGAACATTTCAAATTCTAATCAATATTTAATAATCCAAGAACCCTTTACGAGCTAGGAAGTGGACCTAATGGACCTATAGATCATAAGCTCCAATGATACAAGATTATTAGGTTAATCTCGTTACTCCTTAATCAACATTCGTTAACTGCGGGAACACTCCACTAAAGTGCCGCAGTTGCACTCTTCTCACTGCAATATATTTCTGTGTCCATGGATAACGATCAATAACAACAAGTCAATCTTTCACGAGTGATCGTAACCTCAGCTGGGTCAAATTACCGTTTTACCCCTAGGTTACATCTTTTACCTTAAATACCAGTGCTCCGTTAATGAACAACCTGTTTACGGTCCTACCAATAAACAGAAATCTCTCTCACGCCAATGAGATGATAGGACCCTTTGTTATAGTTCCGGAGGCACCACTTATGGGAGCACTCATCTTTTTACCCTAAAGTCGGGAAGGAGTGAATTTCATCTTGGTAGGTTAAGTCCCCAACTGGCTGCTCGATTTTGTCTCCAAGAAGGTAGGCTTATTGAGTCAGCGTCTCGGGCCACTCTCACCCATACTAGTCAAAGGAAAATCCTTCGCAAAAAGGAGTTTGTAACCTGCTCAAGATTGAGATCAAGTTGCTTAGGTCATCCTATTGAAATAGAAACCTAACTAGTCAATGAAGTTACATCTATTGGTTATTATTTCGTGGTCCAGTCTTATGTAATCTCATCATATAGGATATCCCCACTCACATGTCGTCTACATGAACACGTTGGATCAATGTGTTTGTATCATATACAAAGTTAGCCATATCCAGAGTATCACCATGATAAGATACCCAACATGCCCCTTTACTATAGACCCTTTAGACTGTTTCTTGAACTGTGATCCTAATATGTCTTCTACATCCAGTTCAAGAGATATACAACAACTTAAGATGTTCGTTTATTGGATTTAGGGTTAACATAAGGCAACAAAGAGAAATTATGAAATCAACAACACTTTATTTAATTAATTAGAACAATATTACAAACTACGTGTTTTAGGGCATAAAACCCAACAAACTCCAACTTGAACTAGAACTCTAGTCTAGTGGGGTACATACAATCCAAAACAGTGGGTTACATAAATACAATAAACTAGGGCATCCTTATACCTATTACATATCTTCCACTTGCCCTAGATTACACTATATACATATCTCGTAGATTTAGACTCTCCAGATGACCCTTGAATACTTTAGCCGTGAGAGTCTTCGTAAACAAATCAACAATGTTGTGCTTCGAAGCGATCTTGGTGACTATCACATCTCCTCGTTGCACTATCTCACGAATGAGATGATATTTTCTCTCGATGTGCTTCCCTTGTTTGTGGCTATGAGGTTCTTTAGAGTTGGCTATTGCACCACTGTTATCACAGTATAAGGTGATAGGTAATTCCATGTTTGAAACGACTTCCAAATCAGTCAAGAATTTCCTTAGCCAAACAAACTCCTTAGCTACTTCACAAACAACTACATATTCAACTTCCATTGTGGAGTCTGCGATGCATCCTTGCTTAATGTTTCACCATACTATAGCTCCCCCGTCAAGGGTGTAAACTGATCCCGATATAGATTTCCTAAAATGCTTATCGATCTGAAAATCAGAGTCAGTGTATCTTGTAAGGATCAAATCCTTAGACCCATACACTAGCATATAGTCATTCGTTCTCCTTAGATACTTGAGGATATTTTTAACTGCGGTCTAGTGGTCTAACCCTGGATTGGACTAGTACCTACTGACTATTCCCACAACATAGCAGATGTCTGGCCTCGTACATAGCATAACATACATTTGTAGGGAATCAAATCACTAGTAGAAAAAAGAGTTTTGATGATGGCGCACGCGTCATCATCTATCTGAAATGTCATTGTATGTTTTGATGACGGGCGAGTTTTCATGACGGGCATTGCCCGTCATTAAAAATTGCCCATCATCAAAACATACAATGACGGTCGACTTTTGATGACGGGCAATGCCCGTCATTAAAAGTGGGTTGGAACCCAGGTTTTAATGACGGGCATTGCCCGTCATGAAAAGTTATTTTTAATGACGAGCATTGCGTCATTAAAAAAACCTTAAACGGGGTACCTTTTATGACCAGGCGTTACCGCCATTTATATTTGGATTTTTTTAAAATCCCACACCACATATTATATCCGTCATTATTTTAGTTTATAATTTTTATTTAATGACAGGCATTGCCCGTCATCGTTTTTAGCATAATTTAATAAAAAAAAGTTGATAGCCCGATGGCTAACCAACAATATTTAATAACTAATTACCTGATATATTGCAAATATATTAACTTCTATATTGAAACCACACATGAAATCACTATACAAATTTACAAACATGCAACAAAAATAATTTTATATCCAAAACATACATGAAATCACTAATTCATAAACATCCAACAAAATTCTTTTTTAACCAAACAATGCACATAGAAAACTCTTATATCCAAAACTCCAAATTACACCTTAAACATAACTCTAAAACGACAATATCAACACCTATATCACAAAAACAATAAACTCTAAAACTAACACGAAATCAAGTCAATAAGTAAAAATTTGGCATGACCTCTACAGGAACATAAGCTAACCATAACTTTGAAACATTGCACGAACACTTCTATCGATCACAAAACCATAAACTAGTATATCACAAAACTTAACCATAACTCTAAAACCATAAACTCTTATATCACAAACCTTAACACCTATATCACAAAAACAATAAACTCTAACACTAACACGAAATCAAGTCAATAAGTAAAAATTTCTGCATGACCTCTACAGAACATAAGCTAAACCGTAACTCAAACATTGCGAAACACTTCTATCGATCACAAAACCATAAACTAGTATATCACAAACCTTAACCATAACTCTAAAACCATAAACTCTTATATCACAAACCTTAACACCTATATCACAAAAACAATAAACTCTAACACTAACACGAAATCAAGTCAATAAGTAAAAATTTCGGCATGACCTCTACAGAACATAAGCTAACCATAACCTGAAACATTGCAGAACACTTCTATCGATCACAAAAACCATAAACTAGTATATCACAAACCTTAACCATAACTCTAAAACCATAAACTCTTATATCACAAACCTTAACACCTATATCACAAAAATAATAAACTCTAACACTAACACGAAATCAAGTCAATAAGTAAAAATTTCGGCATGACCTCTACAGAACATAAGCTAACCATAACTTTGAAACATTCATTGCGAACACTTCTATCGATCACAAAACCATAAACTAGTATATCACAAACCTTAACCATAACTCTAAAACCATAAACTCTTGTATCACAAACCTTAACACTTATATCACAAAAACAATAAACTCTAACACTAACACGAAATCAAGTCAATAAGTAAAAATTTCGGCATGACCTCTACAGAACATAAGCTAACCGTAACCTGAAACATTGCAGAACACTTCTATCGATCACAAAAACCATAAACTAGTATATCACAAACCTTAACCATAACTCTAAAACCATAAACTCTTATATCACAAACCTTAACACCTATATCACAAAAACAATAAACTCTAACACTAACACGAAATCAAGTCAATAAGTAAAAATTTCGGCATGACCTCTACAGAACATAAGCTAACCATAACTTTTGAAACATTGCAGAACACTTCTATCGATCACAAAACCATAAACTAGTATATCACAAACCTTAACCATAACTCTAAAACCATAAACTCTTATATCACAAACCTTAACACCTATATCACAAAAATAATAAACTCAACACTAACACGAAATCAAGTCAATAAGTAAAAATTTGGCATGACCTCTACTGAGAACATCACCTAACCATAACTCAAACATTGCAGAACACTTCTAAAACACATTCATTCATAGACAACATCCAAGAAACAAGAATATACAACAAAAACACATTCATTCATTATACAACATCCAACAAACTCCATTCCCAGTTCGTAAGAATGAGGCCACCCGCCTCTCCACAAACTACTAAATATACACTTCTACTATAAAACAAGTATATTACACCTAACCAACATATTAACTTACCTAACTTCATACAAACCTATTTCACACAATTCAGAAATCCACAAATGGCTTACACAAATCTCGCCAACAAAATCCGCCAATTCTACTCGAATCTAAATCGATTTCTTCTTGTTTATATGCGATTTTTGTGTTAAAACTACAAAGAGAATAATGTATAAAAATAACATTAGACTAAATTATATTTTAAATCACTAAGAATGTAAAATAAGAGTACTTACAAGGCTCATTATAGGGATACTAGAATTATATACGATTTCTCGTATATATACATACATATAATACCCGCACTCTCTGAACTTCGGTTGACGTGGGCACTACATGCAAAATAATTTTAAAAATAGCATGTTTGAGTTAAATTTCGTTCCGTTGGCCAAAACAATCGAATATATCAATTATGTTTACCTTTACAAGTTTCCAAGTGATGGCAGGACGATATTGTGGAAGTGAGTGCTTGGCTTGCCACATTCTCAAGGATCTAAAGAGTTTGAAGCATTAGAAAAAATTAATAGAAAGTAATTCTTAAGGTTTGAAACACTTACGTATTTATTGTTCCTTGAAAACTTTCTTCGATCTTACTCCTCTACGAGTTTAAGACATAAACGGTGTTAAGCCATGGATGGATAACGATCAACATCCAAAGATATCTATTCAAAATAATGAATTTATCATTGTTTTAATGAACAAAAAACATATAAATAGGTTGAAGTAAGTTAAACTTACCCAAAGATTATATGGGATGAAAACTTGTTGATCCAAGTCCAAATTAACCATTTCTAACTCATATTGCTTGATTTATACAACGTGTTTCTTGACTTTTAACAAAATTAGAAATGGTTATTTGATCAACTCACAAGAACTTGGCGATTATTTCATAGTCACATACACCCAAAGATACCTAAGACAAAAGTAAAGTCATAAAACAAAAGATGTTGTATACTACATTCAAAAGTGTAGTCAATATTAATGAAAGATGTTGTATACTTACGCAATGTATGCGACTATGCAGAGTACCCTATCTCCACCATCCCACAATGAATGCAGATATCATCGCGATGTAAATAAATTAACTTCTCCTCCCGAACATGTGCTCACTCAACTTGACTTGAATCGTATCATCTTCTTGCATCGATAACATTGCATAACGATTCGTGCTTAATAGTCACATGAGCATCTGTGTACTTTGTAGAATGTGAAGTAGGCACATGTACAGTAAACATCGACTTATGTTTCTTTGGAGAAGCCACCTATCACAACAAAACAACATTTAAATTTGTAAACAAAGAATATAGTAATTTTAAACATTGAGTTGAAGAATTTCGTACCTTTTTCCCCTTATTAAAAATGAGAAGGTCCCGAGGCCATGCCACAAAATTTCCCATTGATTGACTCGGAGACTCTACTTCTCATCAGATAGGAATTGGTAATGGACCATCTTCACCTACGATCATGTCCACTACCACTCTAACATTTTCGACTCCTAAGGGAACTCCATGGATGTGGAAATTGAGCGTCAGACGTGTACATTGTGCCTACAACAACCACATTATCCTTTGATCCTATTGCTAGATGGCATGGAGTTCCCTTCAAAAATTAAAAAAGAATGTCAGAATAAAGTATCATATAACACATCTTATGATCAAAAAATTTACACAAAATCCTAATTACCTCTAAAATTTCTTCCACCTCGTCAATGACCTCCTTGTCTTTTGGATGATTACTGCCTATGCTTGCAGACTTTTTGGAAGGTGAGCACGACATTTTGTTGTCAGACTCTTTGCTTGATTTTGATTTCACTCGAGGAATGTTAAAGTATGTTGATGGTTTGACAGACATACCTAATCCTCTAACACGCCCTCTGTGTTCTGGCGTGCCTAATGCTTCGGTCAATATGTCTTTACCTTTATTCTTCATAGCTAGTTCGTCCTATCACAACCATTTAGGTTGACATTGAAACTAACCATAAGATATTTAAGCTATGAATCATTTTTACATCATGTTAAAATAAAATATATTAACTTACGATTCGACCAGCGCATTGTTTGGTTTCATCATCGAAGTATTCATTATTTTTTCCTTTTCGTGTCTGTATCCATAAGGTGGCACGAGTGGAAGGATCTTTCGCCAATTCCTATATAAACACACAAGTTATTAAATCTCATTTTATGGACAATTATAAGAAATAATGTTACTCACTAGTTCTTCAGCTAAGTTGGCATATCCTTTGCGAGAGATGTGATGATTATATTTACATTTCTCTCTCCTTTCCTTTTGTACACGACTTTGTGTCCGTATCACATAATAGAATCAATTTAAATCATTTTAATATTTTTTTTACTAACTTTTAAAACCAATAAATATAATGTACTTACCTCCCATTCTTCCGATAATCTAGCATTCATAAATGCTTCCCATTGGTTTTGATCAATATGTGAATACTTTTGTGGAGGATGCTTCAACAAGGACGGCTCATCCTTAAATGGAAGTATGTGTTTTTGATACAACGTGTATCGAAATGTTCGAAATTTATTTGCACGATTGAAGAATAGCATTTTTGGACCGAGGGTCGATCACAAATGACATCTACATAGGAAACACATAATAAAGGGTTAAATAACTTGATATTAAGAAGCATTTAGGGGAAAATACTATTATTCTTACCTCTACGAGAAAAAAATTTTATCTTTCAATTCTTGGGAACCTCTTTCCAAGTCTTGTAACTTAATGGAATTTGTTGCCTAACGCAAACTCCTATGTAACTTTGCATTTGGTTTGCATTATCACCAATACTTTGGCCTTGATTGTTATATTGGATGACCAAGCGTTCCCCTCAGAGTCCTTACGCGTGCGGACCACGCATAGTAGTGAGACCACGCCGATTAGTATGCCTAGCCTCCATTTGGATCGATACATTCACTTCCTCGTCACTTGATCCACTCATTGTAACAATTTGCCAAAAAAAAAAATACCATGAAAAAAATAAGTTATAATAACGCATAATATATATATTGAACTCATAAAAATTGCAATAACTAAACAAATGCATACCATATTTAATACATTATTTATCGATCCATATACCCTCACAATCATTTCTAAGATATGTGGATGACATTTCATCGATTTCATGGGTCACGTTAATATTAGGCATTCTTTCTAGGACACCATATCCACAATCTTGAACGGTATCAACATCAACCTCAGAATATTCTTCTTCAACTATTCTTTGAGGAGGGGTTAAAACCACCACCATCGAGGATCAAGAGGGTCTTTTACATAAAATATTTGTTTGGCTTGAGATGCTAAAATAAATGAGTCCGATCTATTCCCAATGCGATTAAGGTTATGATTTGTAAATCCAAGGTCATCTACTTTAACTCCATTATTATTCTCAACCCAAATCACATTTTAACAAAATAAATGTTAATTTTCTGTAATCAATCTCCCAAATCTCTGTATTACACCATAAAAGGTCATGTCGGACATAACAAGATTTTTATCCTTAGCATCGAAAACTTGCATTGTGTTTGTTTGTTATAAGAATTCCACTATTTTGGGTATTCCTAATATCATCACGTTTCTTCGTATGATAATGAGTACCATTGACCACATAACCACTAAATGTGGCTACATCCGACAAGGCCCATGAGCTATCCATCTTAAAGAAGGTGATATGGAGTTGTTTGGCACCTCGAGAGCAAGTTGAACCTGAAAAATATACATTGTAAATTAAGTAGGAATAAACATTAAACCCACTCATTACAAAAGTTTCATCTCAAGATTACCCGATCACGCAACCATCCGCTAAATGTGCGATTATGTTCATCTTGAAGCCACTTTTTTTTTTTGGATCTACTAGGATTGAGTCTAGATAGAGTTTCCATGTGTTGCGTAAATTCATAGAACACATGAAAATTAGTACATCATTTCATAGTTCGAAAGTTATGTGTTGAGATTTACGTACCCTACGTATGGAAGCACGTCATTCACATTTTGAAGAACGTAAAGATGAGCTTGATCCAATTGTTCCTTACTGGGTTTGATATAGTGAGCAACAGGACAATGGTCTATCAAAATCGATTTCTCTTTCCTTGTCGTTGAACGTAGCCCAATAGACTCAACCCCGGATAGAAATTCGAGAACAAAATTCTCTGACCTCCTCCACGATATAATTTTCTCCAATGCATCCTTCAGTGGTTTCTATTTCGCACATAACCTTTTAGAACTTTCATATATCGTTCAAAAGGATACATCCACCTCAAATACACTTTGTCCACAATATTCTATCTCTCTTACAAGATGGACCACAAGATGTACCATTATCTTGAAGAATGTTTGGTGGAAAATATTTCTCTAACAAACACAAAGTAACCACTACATCCTCTTGCAAGCCTTTTAACTTTGATGAATCGATCGTCTTACTACATATGGCATTGAAAAAGAAACACGATTTAATGATTGCATATCTAACATACTTTGGTAAAATACCACGTATAGCCACGGTAATAATTGTTGCATAAGAACATGGTGGTCATGCGATTTAAGCCCATAAAGTTTCAAATCATGAGCGACACTAAACTTTGTATATTGGAAGAATAACCTTCGTGTACTTTAATTTCTCGATAGTGTCTTACACAAATTCAATTTCTCCATCTGCGATAGTGTATAACATGCTGGAGGTAAGAAGATTCTTTTCTCTCCCCTAATTGAGGGGCCAACTCGATCTAATGTTCAATTCAACCAAATCAAGACGAGTTTTTAATCCATCTTTTGTCTTGCAGGAATATCAAGTAACGTGCCAATAATATTTGCACACACATTCTTCTCAATATGCATCACATCTAAACAATGTCGCACGTCAAAATGTTTTCAGATATTCTAACTCAAAGAAAATAGACTTCTTCTTCCAATAAGTGCTTGAAGGATCTCCTTTATTTTTTTCCTTTCTTGGCTTCTTTCCAAACGAGTATTGAAGTCTACTAACTTTACATAAATTTCCTCTCCACTTAACGGTTCGGAGCAAATTCCAATTCTTGTTCACCATTAAAAGCTTTCTTACATCTTATATATGGATGATTACGGGTAAATGTTTTCGATGTTCAAGATATGCCATTTTTTCCTTTTGGCAAATAAGTGGATGAAGTTTTTTCCCACATATTGGGCACGCATGATATCCTTTTCTTGTACAACCACACAAATTGCCATATGCAGGAAAATCATTAATAGTCCACAATAAAATAGCTTTAAGTATGAAAGATTGTTCATGATATACATCATAACACTGAACTCCATCATTCCAAAGTTTTTTCAGATCATCAACTAATGGAGCTAAATAAACATCTATGTCATTCCTTGGTTGTTTAGGCCCAGATATTAATGCATTTAACATAAAAAATCTTCGCTTCATGCATAACCATGGAGGTAAATTGTATGTCACCAACATAACTGGCCAACAACTATATCTACTACTAAGATCACCGTGTGGATTGACTCCATCAGTTGAAAGAGCAAGACAGAGATTTCTAGGTTCTAAACCAAACTCTGGCCACAAATTGTCTACTTGCTTCCATGATAGTGTATCCGCAGGATGTCGTATGTACCCATCAATTACTCGTTCATTAGCATGCCAAGTCAACAAACTCGATATTTCCTTACTACGAAACATTCTTTCAAATCTTGGGATAGGAGAGAAATACCACATGACTTTCGCCGGAATGTTCTTCATCACATCCTTCGAATTTTTACAAAGCTTCCATCTTGATGTTCCGCATGTAGGGCATACTTCTACATCTGCAAGCTCTTTTCTAAACAAACAACAATCATTACTACATGCATGAATCTTTTCATACTTCATTCCAAGAGTACACAAGATTTTTTTGGCTTCATATGTAGAGCTAGGAAGTTCATTTGGACTTGGTAAGATGTCACGAACCAATGCTAACAACTCAGTGAAACTCTTATCACTCCATCCAAACTTTGCTTTCAAATTATATAACTTTATCAATGCAGATATTTTGGTAAAATTGTTACAATTTAAGTACAATGGTTTCTTGGCATCATCTAACACTTCTTCAAATATTGGAGACTTGTCATTGAAATAGTTATGTGCAGCCTCAAACATTCCTATTGTGTCGTCAACATCTTCGTCCCCAACTTCAACTTCCTCTTTTCTCTCATTCGGTAGTGGACTCATCATGCCAAATCCATGTTCTATAGCTTTCATCAATGCCATTAATATATAAATGGTCTCTTACAACATTCACATTTTGAGACTTTGCATTCACACATTTCAAGCATGGACAACAAATGACATCTGACCTATTTGAATGTCGTATACCATTTTGGATAAACGTCTCAACTCCTAAACGATATTCTGATGACATTCTATTCTTTGACATCCACGACTTATCCATAACGATATTATGAAAGTTTAATCTACAAGAAGAATAATAGTTACTTAAACTTATGTACTTACTATGTCCTTAGGAAGTCACCAACATCATGAAAGTTCACTACTTACTCAATTTCATGATCTTGATTCAAAAACCAACATCATGATATTTTAGATTCTAAACCCCTCCATCATGACCCTTAATTCATCTAATTGAACTAA
Source organism: Trichosanthes cucumerina (assembly GCA_036507285.1). Classification (NCBI taxonomy): domain Eukaryota; kingdom Viridiplantae; phylum Streptophyta; class Magnoliopsida; order Cucurbitales; family Cucurbitaceae; genus Trichosanthes; species Trichosanthes cucumerina. The sequence goes on along the minus strand of CM071835.1, from coordinate 74,944,787 downwards.
AGTTCACTACTTACTCAATTTCAAATCCTTTCTCTCCCTCTCCCCTCACACATACACAAACACTAAGCATACTAATTAGACTAACAAAAAAAACTAACTTATCAAACATAACATAAACTAACTATTAAAATTAAATTTCTTACAATCTAATAAACAAAAGTTTTCAACATTTTCTCCATATTAGAATTAAACAAAATATAAAAAGTTCTCAACTCCTCCCCTTACATTATAATTCAAGTTTTCAACCCTTCTTTCCCTAAATTAAGCAAAACTTAGGAATCTAACCACAAATGTATTAAACTTAAACCATTTCTCCATCACAACTAATATTTCCCAACATATAAACCAACCCATGAACATAAAAAAAACCTGTTAAAAAAACCAACTCATCTACATAAAAAAAATTAACACGGAGAAAATCAATCATTCAATTCTTAACTAAAAATTAAATTTAGATCTACACAAAATTAAAATTTTCATTAGTCAATTTAGATCTACACAAAAAAAAATCATTAGCATAAACTCCTAAAAAAATTAAATTTCACACTTTTTTACAGATTCCACATATTCAAAAGGCAAAGAAAAAGTCCACTGGGGCGATCCATTTTTTTAAAAAAAAAATCTTCGCTAACAAATATTCCTCTTCACTAGAGGTACAGCTACTCACTTTTAGGCCTATTTGACAATATTCTTGATTCACTATATATAAATATATATTAAAACATATATTGGAAACAAAAATTAAAAAAAAAAATACCAACCTAACTTTGACTCAACAATGTGAAATGAAAACTACACTTTTCTTGTTTGTTTACTCTCTCCAACCATTGACCCAACATCCTCTCTTTTAAACTCAAATTGAATTGTCACACAAATTATATATAATCTATGTTTTTTTAAAAAAAAAAAACATGTATAATTTATACTTATTTTGAAAAAAATTATACGAATAGATGATAAATAATTGAATCTCTCTAAATTTTGGATCTCAGATCATTCTATTGTATATATACAATAAACCAATTTAGATCTACACATAAACCAACCCATGAACATAAACTCCTAAAAAAAATTTTTTTTTCTTAGTCAAATCTAAAAAAAAAATCAGATCCACAACAAAAAAATCAATCTACAAATAATAATAAAAAAAAGAAATGTAAACGGCCTAGATCCGACTCTGGCGAGGCGAAAAACCACTTACTCTCGGTGGAAGAAGTGGTCGCGGCGATGATGGATGGAGAGAGATGGCGGCGCGACCGACGGTGGCAAACAGAAGAGCCGACAGCTCACAGATTTGGCGAGCTTCGAACACTCAGTGGCAGATCTGGCCGGCGACCGACGGTGGCAAACGGTGGAAGAAGAGCCGACAACGACGAACGGAAGATCGGAAGCAGCTCGGCGGGAGATCAGCGATAGAAACGGCGTGAGATCGGCGACAGAAACGAAGGGAGCTGAGAAAGAGAGAGAAATGAGCTGGGAGAGAGTCGATCGACGAAAAGAGTAAAGTGGAAGAGAGAGGAAGCAGCTCGGCGGGAGATCGACGGCAGAAACGGCGGGAGATCGGCGACAGAAACGACGGGAGCTGAGAAAGAGAGAGAAATGAGCTGGGAGAGTCGATCGACGAAAAGAGTAAAGTGGAAGAGAGAGAACTTTTTTAAAAGGACCTATGATGACGGGCAATGCCCGTCATTAAAAGTCACTTACTATGACGGGCAATGCCCGTCATTATATGTCCGACAAAAGATATCCAGCACGCCTTTCCTCTATCCGTCATTGTTTCTCACCCCCTGATTTTCTTGTCCGTCATTGTATCCCTATTTTCTTCTAGTGAATCCCCATGAGGTACATTACAATCTAAAACATTGGTTACAGAGATACAAAATTACAATAAACTAGGGCATCCATATACCCATTACATATCTCCCACTTGCCCTAGATTATCCAATGTACATGTCTCGTAGACCTAGACTCTCTAGATGACCCTCGAACACATTAGCCGTGAGAGTCTTTGTAAACGGATCATGAAACGTGGCTATAGACAAGAGTATCCTTATTAACTTTAACATAGCAACAGGGGAAAAAGTTTCTTCATAATCAACCCCTTCCTTTTGGGTAAAACCTTTTGCTACTAGACTAGCCTTAAAGGTTTGTACCTTTCCGGTTGCATCTCTCTTTCTCTTATAGATCCATTTACACCCTATGGGTCTTACCCCTTCAGGGTGGTCTACAATTTCCCAAACTGAATTGAAGTACATTGACTCCATTTCAAGGGTTGTGATTGGATTTCATGTTCCATCAAATAGTCCTGGAATCTTAAGTCCATGTACTCTCCACCTTGATCAGATCGAAGTGTTTTAATGGTTTTCCCTAATGCATTCTCAACTTCAGGTTTAAACTCTTTAAACTTTTCAAGAGCTTCAAACTTATGTTGCATCAAATATAGATAACCATACCTTGAATAATCATCTATAAAAGAGATGAAATATTCGTACTCTCCTCTAGCTTTTACATTCATTGGACCACAAAGATCCGAATTTATAAGTTCTAAAAGTTTTTTGGCTCTATAACTTTTTCCAGTAAAAGGTCTTTTAGTCATTTTTCCTTCTAGACAGGATTCACATAGTGGTAAATAATCATCTTCTAACTCATTTAGAAGTCTATTCTTTACTAACCTCTCAATCCGGTTGAGATTGATGTGACCTAGTCTTAGTATTTTTATTTGGAGAAATCTTTTGCCTCTTACTTTGAGTGTTTGTAGTTTTAAACATTTCATGATTTAAAAGTTCCTCTGTTTCGATTAATCTTAACACATACAAATTGTTTTCAAGTTTAGCTGAACAAATAACAACACCTTTCTTAGAAATAAACGCTTCATTAATATTGAAAGAAATCGAATATCCTTTTTCAATCAAAGATGAGATAAATAATAAGTTCCTTTTAATTTTAGGAACTATGTACATGTTTTCTAAAAACAGAAACCTATCTCTAAAAAACAACTTAACATCTCCCACTGCACGAGCTGAGATGACGTCTCCCGTTCCGACCCTAAGCGTCATCCTCTTCAAGCTCCCTGAAGGAACTAATTTTCTATAAAGAAGAGCAAACGGGATTAGTGGCTCCTAAATTAAGTATCCAGATGGAAATATCATTTTCCACTAAGCAAGTTTCTAGAACGATTAAATCATATTTACCTTTCTTCTCTTTGAGCTCTTTGTCAGCAGTGGCAGGGGCCTTCCCTTTCCCTCTTATATGCTTCTTCTTCTGAACCTTCTTAAGACAAAAGTGTGGTTGCAGAACTTAGTCCCAAAGGATGAATCCTTCTGGAACTTTCTGGAATGGGCAAACAGACTTACCTCTCCCTCTACTAGTCCCTTATTCTTCATAAGAGACTGGTAAGTCTGCAACGCATCGAGGAGGGTAGTCAGGTTATACTGAATCTTGTTCATCACCGCATTACTGAGGAATTGTAGGAAGCTCTTCGAAAGATATTCTAGGATGAACGACACCGGACTTTGCTCTCTATGACCTCCCCGTTCATTTCGACCACGTTGAAGAACCATAAGATCAAGAACATGTTCTATCACTGAAGTCTCCTCCTTCATACGTGCGTTATAAACGTACTTGAGGGATTCGTGTCGAATCTGTCCAGACGGTTGTATAGACATATTCTACAGATAACTCATGATCTCATCAGCTGAGACCATGCCTTCCAGTTTCTTAGCTAAGACTTCAGATAGGCTAGCCAGGACATAGACCTTGGCCTTTTCATTGGCCTTGGTCTAGCGGTCATACGCGCCCTTAACTGTTTGAGGCACGTTACGGGCTGGAATTTGAGGACATTCCTCAGTTAAAACAAATCAAAGGTCGTCAACAACCAGAATCGTATTCAAGTTGGACTTCAACGTAACATAGTTATCTCTAGTTAACTTTTCACTAGCAAGTAATGCAATTATCGAGGACGACATGCTGAAATAAAAAAAAATTGTTCTAATTAGTGATGCCTTAAACCCATTACAAAACCAATCAATTTTAGCAAAAATATTAAAAAGAACCCTAGTGTTTAAACTTAAACCTTCAAATTTTGCAACGATACTTCATGGTTTAGAACAAAACTCACCGTCGGGTGGTCAGTCACTCCTCCCCTGAATTGAGACAATCTCAGCTAACTATTCCCAGAACATCTCATGTCTCAATGATCTTTAGCTACCGTTATTTGGTCAAAGAATCGTTAACTAGCTTAACTCATCCCGTAAATGTAACCCTCCCATTTTCAGATCCAATAGGCCCGAACCAACAGGCCACTGTTAGGAAAAACAACTGTTGGCAAATAACCTAAGAGACTCTATCCATTTCGGGAGTCTGCAGTGTTCTGATCCCTATGTCCAGGCCCTCTGTAGGGGTGGTTGCTCCCAGGGAAACACGCAAGCGAACCATAAAAATCTCACGGTGTGACCTAATGGAGGAGACCGTAGGATACGTTGGCACGTGCCCTTCTCCCATTTACTATAGACACTTCCCTCATTCACCTTGGTATTGAACCATGCAAACACCATCCGTAGGGGGACACCCTATTGACGCCATGAGACCGAGCATAGAACTCACGGTGTGAAGTCTTGAGGACGTGGGAGTTAAAACGTGATGCGAACATCTTGTTTTCTCCCCACTAAAGTATCCTAAGGAATTAGGGTTAAGTTTCAACTTAGGTGGATTCTGGCTAAATGAATCTATCTAAGCCTATGCCTATTATAACTCTTATAACTAGGTCTTTTATCTTAACGTCTAGGTGAATTAAACGTTTTAATTATCTAGTGTTCTTGCATGCCAACAAGACTATGATTAATTCAACTCAAGTGCCGGATCAGTTCCCAGGTAGGAGGTGTTCCGTAAACTGTCAACTTAAGTACCCCTAGCCTTAGACAAACCATCACCGGTTGAGTTCTCTTATAACCAAAATCCTATTGTTTCCTACGTAACCATATTTTAAAACTATTTAAAATACTAAGTAAGACTAATTTCTAATCCTATTAGAAATTTTGATTTTAGGTTTAATTAATTTTAAATATTATAGAATTAATTCGTTTTACCTAAAAATCCTATGTTTGCATGCAACTCTTTATTATAAGTTAATGTTTCTAATTAAAAATTATAACTATTATAAATTTTAATATATTAACCTATAACATGCTTCTATGGTGTAATAAATTAAAAATTAAATTCTAATTAATTTACCAACCAAATAATTCATGAAATTAATAAAACATTTAAATTAATAAAACATGAATTAATCAAGCATGCTAGACATTAATTAATATAACATTTTATATTAAACTAGGTAATGTCGTGCATCATGCTTTTCATTTTTCATATATTTAATACAACACATTATATTAAATCACTCATAAAAAAAATATTCGCCTGCACATTTATATAACGAAACTAAAATAAAAATAATAATAAATACCATATAAATATGCATCACAGTGCAATTTCCTTTAATTAACATAACAAATTTTTTAGTACATCAACATTTGGGGGTGAGGAGTTTCAAACTCATGAGCTTTTGGTAATAAATCTTGCTTGATGCCAGTCGAGCTATGGTTTTGTTGGCATATAACAATTATTTTAATTAAGGAAATTAAAACTTAGAACATGCATTTCTACATAATATAACTATTATATTATAAATGATGCATGAAATATACTTATCTTAAGGTGAGATTTGACTAAATGACATTCATAAAGCAATAAATAAATAGACCGGAATTTTTGACCCCTAAAAAAATAATAAATAAATAAATTACATTAATTTTATTGAAAACTGGACCAGATTGCACGAACCAGACCAAATCTCACGAACCAAGACGAACCGAACAAGATCTCATGAACTAGACCAAATCTCCCAAAATCAGACCAAATCTCCCATACTGAGCAGGTTCTTATCGATTTCTGCAGAAATTCTCAATACAAAACCCATTCTTATCGACTTCTGCAAAAATTTGGCTTCAATTTGCTATGTTCTTCCCAACTAATAAGGCTTCGAACGAATCATGACCAATTACAAACATAATTTATACAAAAATGCCCAAAAACACAGGAGCGTTTACAAATTGAATCAATAAGACAGTAAATCTATGACAAAAAATTTCTTAAACAGTCTAATGACAATCCAAAAATACGATTTAATCCCACCAAAAGCCAATGCAAATTTCAATTGCCAAATCAAACCTCGAGTTGGCTGTGATACCAATTGATGGAATCAAAATTCCAATTGCACAGCGGAAGTCCAATTGAATCGAAAAACACGTTTTTCATTTGGCAAACTAAAATACCAATACATTAGAAAATTAACTATCGATAAGCAATTAAGCATGAAATAATTACAGTAAAGCATGCTGAAATAATTTCTAGTCTAAAGAGTATGAAATTGCTACCTTTGGGCTTCTGGAATTTGCAACACTTTTCACCCTTTAGAGAGAACATGTACAACACAACCTACTGCTTTCAACAAGAACAAGACACTACCAGTAGCAATTCACCTCATATCCTCTAAGATCTTAGATCAAAGATTTGTGGGAAGTTTTCCAACTTTTGAGAGAGGGAAAATTCTAGAGAGAGTTCTTGAGAGAAAGAATTGGCATAACAGTTTTTCACAAAAAAAAAAAAAACTTATCGATTAACTCTATAGCTTTCTCCCAACTCCCTACACTTATTGATGGGGAGTGGGAGAAGAATAGAAAAGTGGGGAACGTGTCAATCACACGTTCCCCTTTAAATAATTAAAAAATAATAAATTAATTAAAAATATAATATAAATAAATAAATAATATAATTAAATCATATTTAATTATATTAATATATATAACCTTTTTAATTAAATCACATTTAATTAATTAATTCCTTAATTAATTAATTCATAATTAAATATTATATGTTTAATTTAGGTTATTTAATCACATTTCTTTTAACCTATAGTTTTAATGTACATCATATGCACATTAAATTTTAACCTATAGTTTTTAATATCAATCCAATTCAAATTAAAACAATATTTGAACTCCTTCAAATATTCAATTATCTCAAGTAATTTACTTTGAATCATATTCAAATTAAATTTATATTATAAAGTTTCAATATGCATAAAAACTTTATATTATAATGTATCTCCATACATCATGCTAATTCCCAAAGCGAATTTGAACATTTTAAATTCTAATCAGTATTTAATAATCTAAGAACCCTTTACGAGCTAGGAAGTAGACTTAATGGACCTACAAATCAGAAGCTCCAACGATACAAGATTATTAGGTAATCTCATTAACCCCTTAATCAACATTCGTTAACTACAGGAACACTTCACTAAAGTCCCGCAGTTGCACTGTTCTCACTGGAGATATATTTTTGTGTCCATTGATAACGACCAATAACAACAAGTCAATCCTTCACGAGTGATCGTAACCTCAGCTGGGTCAAATTACCGTTTCACCCCTGGATTACATCTTTTACCTTAAGTACTAGTGTTCCTCTAATGAACAACCTGTTTACGGTCCTACCAATAAACAGAAATCCCTCTCGAGCCAGTAATAGGGTGGGACCCTTTGTTCAAGTCCCGGAGCTAGGTCAACTTTATTCTAGAGACTCTTCCGAACAGTTTCCTTTAATTTCGTAGCAATGTTGTTATGAACAAAATTAGCTACACACTGGCCACCCTTCTGAACGAGCTACAGAACTTCCAGTCTTTGATGAGGATCAGGGCACCAGAAGCTGAGGCAAATGTTCACTTCAGTCCTTTCACAGGGGTTCGACCTCTAGGACTAAACCTATAGCTCCTTCTCACTCGAAAGGGAAGAAGAAGAAGATGAAGAAGGGCAAAGCTTACCGTGCTGCCGCTCAAAAGGGCAAAAAAGTTAAGGAAGTTGCAGAGAAAGAAAAATGTTTCCACTGCAATGGGGACGATCACTGGGAGCGTAACTATCCCAAGTTCCTTGCCGAGAGAAAGAATGAAGGTAAATGTGATTTACTAGTAACTGAAACCTATTTAGTGGAGAGTAATGACTGTGCCTGAATATTGGATTCAGGCGCCACTAACCATGTTTGTTCTTCTTTTTAGGGAATTAGTTCATGGTAGCAGCTGTGAGAGGGTGAGGTGACTCTACGGGTTGGATTCGAGGAGATTGTCTCTGCTGCAGCGATCGACACAGTGAAGCTTTATTTCGGCAGGAAGTACTTATTATTAGATAATTTGTAAATAGTGTCAGGGTTTAATAGAAACCTTGTTTCTATTTCCTGCTTAATAGAACATTGTATCTCTGTCTCCTTTGAATATAATAAAGCGTTTATTTCTTTCAAAGGCAATTTACTGTGTTCTGCTTCACTTGAGTCTAATCTGTATGTTTTGAAACCTAATTCGGTCAAAAGTGTTTTGAATACTGAATTATTTAAAACGACAGAAACACGAACTAAGAGAGTAAAAGTTTCTCCTAAAGAAATGCCCATCTTTGGCATCTAAGGTTAGGCAACATTAATCTCAATAGAATTGAGAGACTAGTGAAGAGTGGACTTCTAAACGAGTTGGAAGAAAGCTCTTTACCGGTGTGTGAGTCATGCCTCGAAGGAAAAATGACCAAACGTCCTTTTAGTGGAAAAGGATATAGAGCCAAAGAGCCTCTTGAGCTTATACATTCTGACCTCTATGGTCCGATGAATGTTAAAACACGAGATGGTTATGAATACTTCGTGTCTTTCATAGATGATTACTTGAGGTATGGGTATATTTACCTAATGCATAAGAAGTCTGAAACTCTTGAAACGTTCAAGGAGTACAAGACTAAGGATGAGAACTTGTTAGGTAAAACCATAAAAAACATTTCGATTGGATCGAGGTGAAGAGTATATGGACACAAAATTTCAGGACTATATGTTAGAACATGGAATTACGTCCCAACTCTTAGCACCTGGTATCCCACAGCAGAATGGTGTATCGAATAGGAGAAAAAGAACCTTGTTGGACATGGTTCGGTCGATGATGAGCTATGCTCGTCTCCCTGATTCTTTTTGGGGTTACAGTGTAGAGACTGCGGTGTATATTTTGAACAACGTTCGTCGAAAAGTATTTGTGAAACACCTTTCGAACTCTGGAATGGACGTAAAGGCAGTTTCCACCATTTCAGAATTTTGGGATGCTTGACCCACGTGTTGGTGTCAAACTCGAAGAAGTTGGAACCCCGTTCAAAATTGTGCCTATTTGTAGGTTACCCAATAGAGACTAGGGGTGGTCTATTTTTCGATCCAAAGGAAAATAGGGTGCTTGTGTCGACAAACGCCACTTTCCTTGAGAAAGACCTCGTCAGGGATCATTTGCCTAGAAGAAAAATCGTGTTGAACGAAATGGATAGTACGTCAGCAAGAGTTGCTGATAGGGCTAGTACGTCAACAAGTGTTGTTGATCCTAGCACGTCTAGTCAAGTCCGTTCCCAAGAGTTAGGAATGCCTCGATATAGTGGGAGGGTTGTGAGACAGCCTGAACGTTACATGGGTTTAGCTGAAACCCAAGTCGTCACCCCTGATGATGACTGTGAGGATCCATTGACCTATTATCAGGCAATGGCTAGCGTTGACAAAGACGAATAGATTAAAGCTATGGACCAGGAAATAGAGTCGATGTACTTCAATTCTGTCTAGGAGCTTGTGGATAAACCAGATGAGGTAAAACCTATAGGTTGCAAATGGATCTACAAGCGTAAATGTGGCATAGATGGAAATGTGCAGACCTTCAAAACACGACTAGTGGCAAAGGGTTTTACCCAGGTTGAAGGGGTTGACTATAAGGAAACCTTTTCACCTGTTGTCATGGTAAAGTTGATTAGGATCCTTCTGGCCATTGCCACATATTATGACTATGAGGTATGACAGATGGATGTCAAGACCGCCTTTCTGAATGGCAACCTTGACGAGACCATCTACATGGACCAACCCAAAGGGTTCATTGCCCAAGGCCAAGAGCAAAAGGTTTGTCGGTTTCATAGGTTTATTTATGGACTGAAACAAGCCTCAAGGTCTTGGAATATAAGGTTTGATGAGACGATCAAATCTTATGGCTTTTATCAGAATGTTGACGAGCCTTGTGTCTACAAGAAAATCATCGACAAAACTGTCGCATTTCTGGTATTGTACGTGGATGATATACTTCTCATTGGGAATGAGGTAGGGTTTCTTACTGACGTAAAATAATGGGTGGCTTCGCAATTCCAAATGAAAGATTTGGGAGAAACACAATATGTTCTAGGTATCCAAATAGTCTAGAACCGGAAGAACAGAACGCTGGCCATGTCTCAGGCGTCTTATATTGACAAGATATTGTCTAGATATAAGATGCAGAACTCCAAGAAGGGCTTGCTGCCTTTCAGGCATGGGGTTCACATGTCTAAGGATCAATGTCCTAAGACTCCTCAAGAGGTTGAGGATTTGAGACGAATACCCTATGCTTCAACTGTAGGGAGCCTGATGTATGTCATGCTGTGTACTAGGGCCGATCTGTTATGTAGTAGGGATTGTCAGTAGGTATCAATCCAATCCAGGATTAGATCACTAGACAGCCGTCAAGGCAATCCTCAAGTATTTTAGGAGAACGAGGAGCTATAGCCTAATGTATGGGAGTGGAGATTTGATTTTTAAGGGATACACTGACTCTGACTTTCAGACCGATAAGGATTCTAAGAAATCCATTTCGGGGCCAGCTTTCATTCTAAATGGAGGAGCTGTAGTATGGTGAAGCATCAAGCAGGGATGCATCGTTGATTCCACTATGGAAGCTGAGTATGTTACAGTTTGTAAAGCTACAAATGAAGCTGTTTGGCTTAGAAAGTTCATGACGGATTTGGAAGTTGTTCCAAATATGAACTCAGATCACGCTATTTTGTGACAACAGTGGTGTTGTAGCCAACTCCAGAGAGCCTCGGAGTCATAAGAGGAGCAAGCACATTGAGCGGAAGTATCACTTGATACGGGAGATTGTGCACTGCGGCAACGTGACAGTCACGCAGATAGCGTCGGAGCACAACGTTGCTGATCCATTTACAAAGGCTCTCACGACTAAGGTGTTTGAGGGTCACCTAGAGAGTCTAGGTCTTCGAGTGCTTCCTGACTAGGACAAGTGGGAGTATTCTAAAGGGTATTCAATGCCCTAGTTTATTGTATTACTTTATTGTAATTTATTGTACATTTGAGAAATGTATATTTACTCCACTAGCTTAGTCCATGTGGGAGTTTGTTGGGATGTATGTCCTAATCTCGTTTTATTTGTAATATTACCATTTGAAATAAATAAGAGTTATTTCTTTCATCACTTTGTGACTCGCAATTTTACAAACTTTGTCAAATAAACAAAGCTCCAGGGTCATTGAATTTATGAGAGAACTAGAACTTGAACGGTGTGTAGTGGACACACAGGGAGGATCACGTTTGAGTTAATGACCCGAACGGTCTACAGTATATGGATAGGGTTGGAGACGTAATCCTAGATACGTTGTGGATGCGACTCTCTTTGTATTAGATACAGACGAGGTGATTTGACTCGTTCATGTGGTTGACATGCGAGTGGGGGCATCATGCGAGTGGGGGCATCATGTGCAATGAGATTGTACTAGACCGGACCGTGAATTATTAGACCTACTGATGTAACACCGTTAACAGTATGAGACTAATAACTTTGTAGATGACCATTAGTGACTCGACTTAAATCCTGAGCGTGTTATGTACTCCTGTCCGCAGTGGTCTGTCCTTTGACTAGTACGGGTGACGGTGGTCATAGTTACTCGCCCAATATGCCTATTTTCTCAGGGACAGGACCACGTGGGGAGCTAGGAACTTAACTACGTGAGATGGAATTCACTCGTTTCCGACTTTAGGGAAACTAGAGGGGTTCTTCTCTTAAGTGTTGTCTCCAGGGCTTGGACAACGAGCGCCCACCCTCCACTGGCCCAAGAGGGGTGTTGTGTATGGTTCGACCATTACAACGTTGTTGTTCATTAGACGAGCAGTGAGGACTTAAGGAGTAAGAAGTAGACACAGGGGTAAAATAGTAATTTGACCCAAAGCGGTGTCTCACGAACAACTTGGTGAAGGGCCTACCATGAGCATTGGTTATATCGATGGACAAGACTTGTCTTCATCGTGATGATTGTCTGACTACGGGCTTTAGTGGAGTGTTACCGTAGCTAATGAATGTTGATTAACCGGGTCAAAGAGTTTGACAGGTTAATCTCGGATCATTGGAGCTCGTCACTGTAGGTCTATTAGGTCCCTTAGTTGGCTCAAACCGGATTAATTGGGGGTTTACAGTTTTGGTGTGAATTTGAAGTGTTCAAATTCACTAAAAGGTAATTATGTTATTTATATGAGATATGATTGACATATTATATAGTTTAATGTGAATGAGATTCATAATAAACTATAGGTTAGCTTAATTGACTAATTAGGGCCAATTTGGAAAAATTGGATTGAGAGAAATTTAATTGAATGTGATTCAATTTAAAAATCCAAAATTATACAAATGTGATTTGTATAATAAGATATGAGATATCTTATTATATGTGGTTATGCAAATATGATTTGCATAACCTATGGTTGTGGTTAAATGGTAAATAGGTGGAGATTTCAACTCCACCTATCACCATTATTTAAACTCCTTTGCAAGAAGGATTTGGTAACTCAAGGCTCATTTTTTGGAAATCTCACCAAAAAGCTCTTGCAATTCTCTCTCAACATCTCTCTCATTTTTCTCCTCTCTTTCACCAAAAGAAGAGTCCCACAACCCTCATTCTACCAAAAGTAGAACAACCGAGAAACTTTTCGGAGCGTGTCCGGTTTACTGTTTGTTCGAGGAAATCGAGTACGTTGAGATCGTGATCACGAAGGGTTCGTGAACGGAGAAGGAAAACGTGAAGATGGTTCTTAAACAAGTAAGTACACTTGTTGTTTTTCTTCTTAAATTTCATGTTTAGCCTAGTTTTTATGTGATAGAAACTGTTTTAACAAAACATATTTCGCAACGATATCACGGTGATTCGATCACCCTTTCGCTGCGTGGGATTTCATTCCCTTCAATACCCATAGTATTATCAGGATGAGTGATAACTTTGACATATGAGAGTTATTTGGCCCATTGTTGATAACTTGTTATTGGAAATTGAATATTAATTAAGTAAAAGTGTGAGAAGTTTTTGCAGGAATTGCGACATTTCATAAAAAGGAGAGCTTATGTGTTATGATCTACAGGGACGCAAACTGACGCAATTGCCTAGACAAAGTAAGATCGGCTTGCGGGAATTGTAGAAAAGATTAAGTTGCAGAAATCAAGCCGAGAATAAAGGACGACAAGGTGAGCCTGTCGGATGGAAACCCTAGAGACAAACAACTCTATAAATAGACAAGCAAGCAACCAAGAAGAGGAACGACAGAGGAAGAACGAACACTGCCAGTTTAGTCCACTATGTCATCTTGTTATTTCTCACTTTCGCGTTTTGCTAAGACGTAGCCCTGCTGTACTCTTATTCGAATTCTGATTTTGAACTTCTAAACTTTTCTGTTTTGCGACTTTAGGTTTATTTCCAATATTCTGTAGTTCCTTCAGTTCTGTTAACCTTTGTTTTGCAAACAGTTGTTGTGTTAGTTTTAATAAAAGTCTATTGTCTTTCGATACTTCCTGTTTCTATGTAAATTTTCTTTACAGTAACAATCTAAATGGTCCTCTCGGTTCATGCTCGAGAGAGAAAACTTAGGATTATGTTTTCACAAGTTGTGTTTAAGTTTGCATTAGTTGCTTTATTCATGAGGAGCTAACTTTCTTTAGGGATTCAAGATGTGAATGCCCTAAGGAAAGACAACCAAACTTCAAAGTAAGAGCAGTTCAACTAACCTCCAAAGGAGTTTACTTTTGGTGAGTTTATTGCAGGAAGCCTTAGTTGGCCATCTAAAGTTACCCATCAAGCTTTAGTTTGGCACCGAAAGGGTTGAGCTAAAAGTGGATATCCCAAAAGTAATGAAGTAAAAAGGGCTTAGACATAAGACCTGAACTTCGACCCTAAACATAGGGCAAGACTCCAAAAACTTAGAGTCATGTGAACAAACATCTGGGATAGATTAACCATAGACATATAGGTTTAATCACTCAACCTCCTAAAGATACTTCAAAGAAGACCAAATAGAAGTAGGACTCGGTTTAGTTCGCTTGGAAGGTTAGTTTGAATCACATCGTACTTGCAGTCATTTGTTGATGAAACCTCACACAATTATGTCGCACTGGCAGAATCTTGCAACTGCGTCGCAATGGCAGCACGGTGTAGCGCAGAGCCATGCAATAGTGTTGACGCAATAGCGCTACGCAATTGCATCGCAACAGTAGACATATGCAACTACGCGACAAGGCAGAGCGACGCAATCACACTATTTTGCCTTCTCATGCAAGTGCAGTCTACTTTCACGCTACCGCTGCGCTGTGCTGCAAAGACGTGACTGCAAAACGAGGCAATTGCATTGGCATTACATTGTCTTTCCAAATTTGTGGACTAACATTTTGAATCCCTTCCTTTCGCATTATTGTTATTTACTTTTAAACGCTATCACCACACCATTCAACTCACTTTTGGTTACCGTTTTTTCACTTGGTTAGCAAGTTGTATAAACTCTTGATTGATTTTATTACTCCGTTCCCTTGGGCTCGATACTCTGCAATAATTCCAGTTTCATATTACTTCGATCGCGTGCGCTTGCACGTTTCTAGCTATCAATGAGGTACCCAAGCCTTATCCCATTACTATAGACTCTTTAGGTTGTATCTCGAACTAAGATCCTTATATGTCCAATACATTCATATCAAGAGACATACAACAACCTTGGATGTTAGTTTATTGGATTTAGGGTTAACTTAAGGCAATATAAAATAATGAATTAAACAATAACTCTTTATTGATAATAATAACAGTTTATTGATTTAATTAAAACATTATTTACAAACTATGAGTTTTAGGGCATAAAACCCAACAAAATTTTCTTACTTATCCGCGCCCTAGGGCAAAGCGTTGCAACGTTGTGCCTAGCGTTGCAACGCCGTGTCGATAAGTTGTATAAATATGTAATGTTGCCTCATTGTTAGAGGGTCGAATTTGAGAGGCTTGGACCTTTATTTTTGAAATATACACTCTTGAGGGAGCTGAAGAGGATACTTTAGAGGCCAAGCACGAGAGTGGAGGCTCGAGATCGTGATGGGAGCTCGGAGATGAGGATTGGCATCGACACCAAATCGTTTTTCTTTCTCTTTCCTTTAGTTGTAGTTTTGTTAATGGATTCTATCATGGATTTAGCATGTTTTGTAGTGATTATGAGTAGCTAAACTCCATAGTTAGGGGATTGATGTAACTAGTTATGAGTTTATTTTATCAATTGATCTAAATAATGGTTGTGTTACATTATTTTTGGTAATTTATTCTTAATATTTGTTTTTCTCTGACCAAGATTTGCATGATTTATTGGTTTAAGTTTAATTCGAGAGAATACACTTAGATTAGATTAAAATTTCCAAAACTCTTAGTAAATCCTTACACGAGAGTGAAAGGTACTTTGGAAAATGTTTTAAAGAAGTTGTTTAACGCCTTGCATGCTTTTAAAATCTAAATAGAGACTCTAGGTTTATTGTTATGCATGAGACCACTAGATCTCGAGAGAGTCTTTTGATTACCTTTACTTCTTGTTTATGATCTCACAACTAAAGTCACTTTCATGTGGTAAAATAATGAAATTGAAATAGTGTAGATTAAGAAAGCGGAAGCAATTTTGGATCTTGAACACTCTAAGTTGATCAATTTTACAAAACAAAAAGCATGCTCAAATCTGGAAAAACAGCGAATAAGAACTCATACCTTTGTTGCTCAAAATTCTCCTAATCTGTGGGCAATTTCTTGTCACAAACACTTTGTGGACAACCACTAGTGTCTTCCCTACTATCCTCAACCCTTGGAATAGATTGTGGGATTTTTGATAGAGAGAATTTGAAGAGAGATGGGAGAAAGGTCTAAAAAACGTGAATCAGAAAGATTCTGATAAATCCTTGAAAATCCATGTGTTTCTTCTTCAATTAAAGCAAACCAAAAGCTTTTTCAAGCTACGAGAAGATGACAACATGAAGATGATGAGGATTTAGCAAGAAGAAGATGCTCAATTTGTGTGAATTTGAAAAAGAAGAGTGGTGAATTTTCATTTAATTGAAAACCCAAATTTCAATTTGAATTTTCATTTAATTTATGATTTTGGTCCAATTGAAAACCCAAATTTCAATTTGAATTTTCATTTAATTTTAATTCAAAATTAATATAAAATTAATTTTAAATTAAAATCAATTTATTAATTTAATTAATTTAATTAATTAATTTTAAATAATTATTTAATTTAATATCAAATATCAAATTAAATAATTGGACCAATCCCAATTTCTTAAATCGACCGTTCGAACATGAATCCCTATTCATTTTATAAACCGAATTAATATTTAAATCATATTTAAATATTTCTACCTCTCCTTTATTATAGTTTAATTCATAATTAAACTGTGACACGTTAAGTATATCACATATAATTAACGTTTTCTCCCAAAATCGAATTTGAAGAATTCAAATCCTTTTCTCTCAAATGTTACAAGGCTTAGTCCGAGCTAGTAAGGGGACCTAATGAACCTACAGATCATGAGCTCCAACGATACGAGATTAACCTACCAAACTCTTTAGCCTAGCTAATCAACATTCGTTAACCACCAGGACACTCCACTAAAGCCCAGTGGTTGCACTCTCCTCACTGTAGATATATTTTTGTCCACTCGATATAACCATGATTAGCAAGTCGATCCTTCACAGGTCGTTCGTAATTACAACTAGGCCAAAATTACCGTTTTACCCCTGTAATTACTTTTTGTTGCTTAAGTCCCACTGATTCTCTAATTAACAATTGGTTTGTGGTCCAACCAACAAACCGAATCTCTCTCGGGCCAATGAGAGGGCTGGGCCATTTGTTCAAGACCTGGAGTCAGCACTTAAGGGAACAACCTCACTAATCCCTAAAGCGGGTAGAAGTGAATTCCATCTTATAGAACTATGTTCCCAGCTATCTACCCAGTCTTATCCATAAAATGGGAGGCTTATTGAGTCGGCTATCTCAGGCCACTCTCACCCATGCAAATCTAAGGATAATCCGAATAAACAGGAGTTCATGGCACGCTTAGGATTAAGATCGAGTTACCTAGGACATCGTATGAATATAGTCAGTTAAGACAATAAACGAAGTTATAAAGTCTAAGTGACTATTTCTCGGTCTAGTGTTATGCAAACTCATTGCATAGGACACCTCCACTCGCATGTCTCCACATGAAAGATTCAGGATCACATCGTTTGTACTTTACAAAGTGGGTTGTGTCCATAGTGTCCCCAAGATAAGGTACCCAACCCTATCCCTATACTATAGACCGTCCTGGTTATAACTTGAACCTGATCCACTTTTATGTCACACATAAAGTTTAAGTACACATCGTATAGCCATGGGTTTTTTATTGGATTAGGGTTTCAAAATATACAATTCACTTTATTCAATAACACCTTTATTTGAATAAATCTCAATAACATCTTTATAGAAAAATAGCATATACATTCAGTTTACAAACCCACGAGTTTTAGAACATAAAACCCAACAGAAATAACTAGTGAAATCAATTCCCTAACGTTTCTCTCATCTTTGTGTCTCCACTTGTGTATTTTGTATTATTTTCATTCCATTTTTAACAAGTTCTATTTGCTTTAGATAAAATTAGGAATTAGTATCTTGGTAGTTGATCAATCTAGAAACTCATTCCTGAGGACGATGCTCGAAATCTCAAATCAGTATATTAAAACTTGACACTACACACGTGCAGTTTTGCATGGTTACAATTTTGTGCAATAGTCAAGCATCTTTTTGCGGGTTGTGTGGCATTAGGGTCAAACACCCTCTTGCATTTCGGTGAGAGCGTTAGAGCCTCACTCTTTTGTGTCGGGGTGTGCCCCATTCTAGCCCCCTAGGTTCCTTGGTCGCCGGTAGGTCTCGAGGAGGGGTTTGTGTAGTGGGGTGCCTGGTTGTGTGAAGAATCCTAGTTTTAATGTTTGTTTTGGTTGTTTTTATTTTCAAGTAGTACCTTGGACATGAGCGGGCTACTTACTGAGTAATCTTATACTCACCTGTCTACTTTCTTGTCTTTGGTTGCAAGTAAGAGTAAACAGTGAGCCAGAGGGCGATGATGGCGACGTGGCGAGACTATGGGACCCTGCTTGGACTGAAAAATATGTTCTGACTTAGAACTTTAGGTTGTTTCTGGGTTGGCATTCTTTGTTGCTTGAACTTGTGTAGTGTTGGAAATTTGAGCCTGTTTGAGGTGTTTAATGCATGTTTCACCCTTGGATTTTTAGGTTAACATGCTTTTAGGTTTGAATTAAGTTGTGATGCTTCGTATGTGGTTTAGATGGTTTTTTGTTTGCATCTATTGTTCTGTGTTCTGTGGAGCCCAACCCACTGTTTCTTTGTAGTTTGGAGGAGGTTGGGCATCGGTGAAATCTTTTGAAGTGTTTTTATGCTTAAAGCATGTTAGATAAATTTTTGGATTTGTCTGGGTAGCGCCATTATACTGCCGAAATTTCGGCACAGGGGGTGCTGCCTAGTGACGTCCCTGGTTGAAGTTGGGCTGAAAACTAGGGGCGTTACAAATTTCCTATGGAAAATCCCTGCCCGTTCCTTGCAAAATGGACGAAGAATATTGAAATGGGGGTGGGGCGGGGACGAGGAAACCATTCCCTATCTTGCCCTATGGGTATCTCTACTTTAACCTCCATCAATGTAAAAACGAGGTTGTGGGAGCGTGAGTAAGAGTTTGAGTTATGAGTTATAATTGTATGTTGAGTACTCTACACTACAAACACAAACTATTATAATTGAGGTTAAATAATTCTACATTTTACACACAAATTGTGTAACTCTGCATATTATTATAACTCACTCAACACCTCAAATAGCCTTAAGTCTTTTGGTTAACGATGATTAAAAAAATCATAATGAGAGAAGTTTATTATTATTATTAGGGAAAAAATGTCTTTTTGGTCCCTCACTTTAGTGTTTGGTTCTCTTTTAGTCCCTCAGTTTCAAACTCAACGACTTAGCCCCTGAGTTTTACATTTAGTTACACTCTTAATTCTTCTATCCAAATCTGACGTGACACTAATTTTTATTAAAAAATATTATTTTATTAATATTTGTTATTTTTTATTTGACAAAATATTTTTAGTCTCTCAATTATGTATTTGGTTCTCTTTTGGTCCCTAAGTTTTCAAAACTCAACAAATTGCATTTAGTTATATGGTTAGTCATTCAATTCAATTATTTTCAATTTTTAATTAAAATTTTATTTTTTTTCATCTCCTTTCTTCTTCTTCCTTTCACGATATTTGAGCGTAGGCGGGCAAGCGCCCGACGACGGCTGACTAGGTTTAAGTAAAAGGAGGAGGAAGATGAGAAAGGAATAAGAAGAAAGGAGAAAAAAATGATACAATTTTAATTAAAAATTAAAAATAATTAATATTAACAAGATAATATTTTTAATAAAAAAATAGATGTCACGTCACTCTTTGAGACTAACAAAAAATTGAATGGAATGACTAATAGTGTAACTAAATGCAAAATTGGAGGGTATTGTTGAGTTTTGAAAACTAAGGCCATGTTTGATAACAATTTTGTTTTTGGATTTTAGTTTTTGAAATTTAAACCTAAAAATACTACTTATACCAATGAGTTTATATGTATTCTTATCTATTTTCTACCTATGTTTTCGAAAATCAAACCAACTTTTGAAAACTAAAAAAAAGTAGATTTCAAAAACTTGACTTTATTTTTAGAATTTGGCTAAGAGTTCAAATACTTACTTAAGGGAGATGATCTCTATTGTAGAGAAATTAGGTGAAAATAAACTTAACTTTCAAAAACTAAAAACCAAAAACAAAAGGTTATCAAACGGGGCCTAAGGGATCAAAAGCGAACCGAATACAAAATTGAGAGACTAAAAAAATATTTTGTTAAATAAAAAATAAATTAAAAATTAAAAATAATTAAATGATAATATAATATAATATTTTTTAAATAAAAATAATTGCCCGTCGACTTTCTATTTATAGTCTAACTTAATGTAAAATTCGAAGTTAAGAGAGAGAAAAGGTATTTTGTGATTATTATTATTATTTATTCCAATTTTTTAGGGAAATTGCCAAAAAATAGGACAGATTTAAGGGTATAAAAGAAATTTAGGACCTTTTTAAATGAGTAGACTTTTAGGACTTTTTAGGGTATGAAATTACTAATCTACCCTTTTTTAAAAAATCTTCATTTTAAAGAATGGCATGCCCTTATTTTAACAAAAACCACAAATTCTCTTACACAAAGGCTCTCTCACGCAAATCTCTCTCTGCATGAACCCACTCAACTCCTCACCACCGCAACACATCGGCGACCACGAATGGCGCGACCACGAACCAGCGACACGGCGTGGAGAGAACACGAACCGTCGAACACCAACCTTTTGTTTGTTTCTTTCGGCGAACCAACAACTGTGAAGTACGAGTTTTTTCATTTTCTTTCTTCCTTTTCTTTTTCATTTTAAATGTTGCGTATTTAAGTGTTTGATATTTTTACTAAATGAAAATGAACTTGGGTTTCATTTCGAATTTATAATCCTTTAGTATACTTGAAGTATGATAATGATTTTCTTTTTTTCTTTTATCCATATCAATCTTTTTAGGTTGGATAGTCATTATTTGGTGATGACTTTTGATATTTTTCCAAATTTTCATCGTTTATTGGGTGCGAGAAAGGTGCGAGACAAGTGCGAGAAAAAAAACAGAATGCAAAATGAGCCTTTTTCTTTGGTTCTTTCCTTTTTTTTTGTGGTTATTTATGCATGACTAGCTAGGGCTTGATGTTCGTACATCAATTTATATCGTTTTTTCTTGAAAGTCTTCTTTTGCTATGTTAGTGAATCTACGAGAAAAGTCATCCTTGTGTCCGAAAAGTGGGAAACTTTCAACCATATTAGTCTTTTTAGGTTGGATAGTCATTATTTGGTGATGACTTTTGATATTTAGCCAAATTTTCATGGTTTATTGGGTGCGAGAAAAGTGCGAGAAAAAAAAACATAATGTTAAACTGACCCTTTCGTTTGGTTCTTTAACTTTCTTGTGGCTATTTATGCATGTCTAGTTAGGTGTGAGTTATGGTACTTCATTCTATACACTTATCGTTAAATGACTTATTTTCATGTGTATTTTTTATAAATAGGGTATTGAATTCTTGTCTAATAATATTTTTCTTATTATTTTTGCAGAAATTAAGAGTTTAAGGATGACCCATGTTCCTATTTTGGTTCGTTATGGTGGAGTATGGGATGAGAAGGAAAAAAAATATGTAGGAGGTTTGTTGAAAGGTCTTGTCGTAAGTAAAGAAATCACACACAAGGATTTAGTTGTTGAAATATATGATCTCACGGAAGTTGACCCTAAAGAGTTTGACATCAAACTTAGATGCATATATGAGATAAGATCCGATAATCAAACCCCTCCATTGGAGATAAGTAATGATCGTGATTTAAGATTTTATCTTTTTTGTGAAAATATGCTTCAAGTCCCCTTGTACGCCATACATTTGAACCTAGGTACGTGTTCGTACTCGGTCAAGATTTTTCATTTTGAAGGTCATAAATCGATTTACGTAGCAATCAAGTTAAGACCTTAGATACGTATGTTCCGAATCTGTGCATGCAACATTAGATTATAATATCGCTGAAGTTGACATAGTTAATGACAAAGATGATAATAGTAGATGAGATTCATATGATGAGGGCAAGAACTTTAATTCTGAATCCTATGACATCCGACAAGAAATAAGGACTTCAAAATATGGTAAAAGAAAACGTGACAGTGGTGGTCAATCAGGTAGCCGATCGACATATGTGAAGAAAAATACTTTGACAGAAGGAAGCTCAACAAATGATGAGTTGGAGGTAGGGCAAATATTTTTTGGCAAGAGGGAATTATCCATGAGATTAAGTGTGGTGGCAATGAAAAAAAACTTTGAATTTAGAGTAAAGAAGTCTACCAAGAAGATTCTTTATGTTAAATGTGTTGATGATAAATGTAAATGGAGACTTGAGCAATCAATTGAAGGGTTCGCACATATTCAAAATTTCAAAGTATGCAAACGTTCACTCATGTTCACTTGATATACTGAATCATGACCATAGACAAGCAAAGGCTTGGGTAGTGGGGGAAATAATAAAATCAAAATTCAAAGGAGTTGGTCGTCAATACAAACCTCGTGACATCATCGAAGACATGAGACAAGACTATGGTATAAATATGAGTTATGCAAAAGCGTGACGTGCCAGAGAAATTGCGTATATGCAAGTACGTGGATCACCAGAGGAGTCATATAATCTATTGCGCCGGTATGGCGAAGCACTTAAACTGGCAAATCCAGGTACATTTTATGACATTGAACTCAAGATGGTCGGCTTCTTCAAATATCTTTTATGGCACTAGGACCATGTGTTCGAGGATTTCTAAATTGTATGCGACGTGTCATAATTATGGATGGAACATTCCTGAAGTGCAAATATAAGGGTACTTTGATAATTGCCACTTGCTTAGACGGAAATAACCAAACCCCCATAATGTCGTGTCTGCTTTAAGTTTCTTCTCCTTCCCGAACAACCCTAGTTCTATGAGGTATATTAAGGCTAATTTAACACAATCATCGTCCTCCCCTTTACAATTCATGAAGACGTTCTCTACCTCACTAGAGTATACCGTAGCCCTATCCCCAAAATAGGTTTTTCTAATTCTATTGTTTAATTTTTGTGGACGAGAACAAATCTTAGAACTAGGCCACAAACCTGTCACTATGTTAAACTCGTTCCGCCCAAAAATTACAACCTCTCCTCCTACCTTAAAGGTAATGCAATTAACATTCTTTTCCTCCACTTCTCTCAATAAAAGGTAGTGGATGAGTTGTCCATTGAATATAAGGTCTACATCTAAGAAATGACCTAAGCGAGTGGCTCTAAACTTTTCTTGTTGGGCAGCAGTTAGCTTCGATTTTATTCTCTCAATTGTCTTCCCAATCATTGATCTAGCTGACACTTGAGCTCGAAAATGGCATGATGGTTTTATCAAGTACTTGGGAGAGGTGTTCATCGTCATTGATATCTACAGCTTTCAAAATAAAGAACTATTCAACATTCAATATAACAATTAGTTAGGAAAATGACCCAATGAAATGCAAAAAACCAAATAAATCATGAAAATGTTGCCTACAAATCATTGGAAACGCTCAAAGAATGTCTACTCAACCTAAAAAGACCCATATGAAAGAAAAGAAACAACTTGTAGCATTCTGTTTTTTTTCTCGCACCTTTCTCGCACCTTTCTCGCACCTAAGAAATCATGCAAAAGTTGCCTATAAATAATAGAAAATGCTCAAACAACATTTACTCAACCTAAAAAGACCCATATGAAAGAAAAGAAACAACTTATAACATTCTGTTTTTTTTCTCGCACCTTTCTCGCACGTAATAAATCATGCAAATGTTTCCTACAAATAATAGAAATGCTCAAACAACATTAACTCAACCTAAAAAGACCCATATTTAAGAAAAGAAACCACTTATGACATTATGTTTTTTTTCTCGTACCTTTCTCGCACCTTTCTCGCACCTAATAAATCATGCAAAGGTTGCCTACAAATCATTGCAAACGCTCAAAGAATGTCTACTCAACCTAAAAAGACCCATATTTAAGAAAAGAAACAACTTATAACATTCTGTTTTTTTTCTCACACCTTTCTCGCACCTTTCTCGCACCTAAAAAATCATGCAAAACTTGCCTATAAATAATAAAAAATGTTCAAACAACATTTACTCAACCTAAAAAGACGCATATGAAAGAAAAGAAACAACTTATAACATTCTATTTTTTTTCTCGCACCTTTCTCGCACCTTTCTCGCACCTAATAAATCATGCAAATGTTGCCTACAAATAATAGAAAATGCTCAAACAACATTAACTCAACCTAAAAAGACCCATATTTAAGAAAAGAAACAACTTATGACATTATGTTTTTTTTCTCGCACCTTTTTCGCACCTTTCTCGCACCTAATAAATCATGCAAAGGTTGCCTACAAATCATTGCAAACGCTCAAAGAATGTCTACTCAACCGAAAAAGACCCATATTTAAGAAAAGAAACAACTTATAACATTCTGTTTTTTTTCTCGCACCTTTCTCGCACCTAAAAAATCATGCAAAACTTGCCTATAAATAATAAAAAATGCTCAAACAACATTTACTCAACCTAAAAAGACGCATATGAAAGAAAAGAAACAACTTATAACATTCTGTTTTTTTTCTCGCACCTTTCTCGCACCTAATAAATCATGCAAATGTTGCCTACAAATCATTGGAAACGCTCAAAGAATGTCTACTCAACCTAAAAAGACCCATATGAAAGAAAAGAAACAACTTGTAGCATTCTGTTTTTTTTCTCGCACCTTTCTCGCACGTTTCTCGCACCTAAGAAATCATGAAAATGTAGCCTATAAATCATTGGAAGTGCTTAAAGAATGTATACTCAACCTAGAAAGACCAAAAGCAAACAACTTATAGCCTATAACATTCTATTTTCTTTCTCGCACCTTTCTCGCACCTAATAAATCATGAAAAGAAACAACTTATAGCATTCTGTTTTTTTTCTCGCACCTTTCTCGCACAAACAACATTTGCTAAACCTAAAAAGAATCATGAAAAGAAACTTTGCATACTCTTTTCTACTTGCACTTGTATCTCACTTTTCTCACAATAAATTTTACAAAGATAACAACACTATTAGGAATTTCCAAAAATGTAATGAACCTAATTGCAAAAATATCCACAAAAAACACTCCTTAATCAAATTAATCCTCCCACCTCCCCACCAAACTACAAATATTGTATGGGTCAGCACAACAAAATCAAAATCCAAACAACAAGCTTAATTAATAATAAACTCTACAGATTAGATATGTTTATGTCTAAGAAAAAACTTCCTAAATTAATGAATATATGCCTATTTTATAGATTTACGACAATTAGAAGTAAAACTAACAATTCTGGTACTTTATTGGGTGAAAAAACAATGAAATTGGAAGCAAAACTGAATTACATCTTCAATTTTCATTTTGACAGCATCTACCTTTACATTTTTCATATCCATATCCCAAGTCGAATGGTAAAAAACTAAGTACAAAGAATCGATCGTTGTTGCACTCTACTTCAGTTGCAAACTTCGACCTAGTTTGGTTCTATCGCCGTCAACCTCCGGTTCGCCGTCGCCGTCGCAAAGTTCGTTGTTCTGTCGTCGTCGCAGTCGTTCCGTCGCAGTCGCCGTCGCCGTGTGCAGTCTCACTCTACTTCAGTCGCAAAGTTCGTTCTTCTGTCGCCGCGAATCCTCCGTTGTCGTCGCCAGCCTCGCCGTCACCAGTTGCCGCTGAAGGTCGCCGTCCACCGCTTCTACCGAAGGTCGCCGTCACCACCTCGCCGTCACGATTCCGCTGTTGCGTTCCGTTCGATCGTCGCGAATTACCACTTCGTGAAGATGGTGTTATCGATCGTGAATGTGAAATTAGGGCACAAATGAGGTAAAGAAGGGATTTTTTTAAAAAAGGGTACATTAGTAATTTCATACATAAAAAGTCCTAAAAGTCTACCAATGTAAAAAAAGTCCTAAATGTCTTTTATGCCCTTAAATTTATCCTATTTTTGGCAATTTCCCAATTTTTTAGTGTGCACGTTGAGCAGTTTATGACGAGACAAAATACTGCACAAAAAGAGACGAGAAATTGGGGAAGGGTGGATTCGTTACACCCTTGGTTAATTAATCTGTTGGAGGAGAAAGAAACTGCTGCCAATGCATTCCCTTGATTACAAATACTGCCAACAGAAGATTTTTACTAAAAGAGGATCTTGGGGTTGTAATTGCTGTTCAGTTCTTAAGAGAACCTTCCATCAAATCTCAACAGAATGTTAATTCTCAAAAATCAAATCACCAAACAGATATCAAAAGACAAATAAAATTACCCAAGATCATTTAAATCCAAAAAACTTTAGATAAAAACACATGAATGCTAATTCTCCAAGCCAGAAATAAACAAACCCAAATGATTTTTTTAACACCAGTAAACATAAGAATTTTAAAAAAAAGAAAGGACATCCTCATTATGATTTTTCATCATGGTTAACAAAACGACTTGAAAATTAAAGGGTCTAATTTTTAAAATTGAGTGAGCATATGTTATGATAACCTGTGTTATTATAACTTGTGGAATACTCTGCACCGCAAACATAAATTATTACAACCCTAGACTATTCTAACCTACATTTTAAATAATATTATGTGATTCCACAAATAATAATAAACTTATACACAATTATAACTTATGTTATTATAACTCACTCAGTGCCCCAAATAACCCTTAAGGGGCCGTTTGGTGCAAGGTTTTGTGGATGGGAATAGGTAAGGGTTTTAAATCTTCTTGTAATCAATTTATTTATTTTTATTAGTTGACATTAATTTTGATTAGTTAATAAAATAATATTTTTAAGATTAATTTCATCAAACAAGAATAAACATTCATTATAAAATTCATTATAAAAATATTAAATTACTAATTAATATTATATTAATCAATTAATTATAAATATTATTAATTTATGGTAAGGATAATCATTATAATTAATTATTCATGAGTTATTTGTGATCAATTAATAATTAATTTTTTTATTAAAAATATTAATTAATTATTATTTTTAAATGCATTTTTATTATTTTATTAATAATAGATAATAATATATAAAATTTATAAGATAAAATATCATAAAATAAATTTGCACATTATTTATTAGATCGTAAGTATATATTACATAAGATTTATACATTAATTTCGTCAAATAAATATAAAATATCATTTTTTTACATAAAAATCTGATAACATTCCATGTAGAACTAAACACAGTTATCTTATTCCCAGACATTTATTATTCCCAGATATCTTATTCTCAGGCATCTATTACCCATTCTCATCCAATAAAACTTTAAACCAAACGGCCCCTTAGGGGTTGTTTTTACAATTATCTTATATATTTTATGGATATAAATACTTTTTTGATCCCTAAGGTGTGAATGCAAACGAGTAGGGGTGTCACTTTTTTTCTTGTTTGGGGTAGAGAATCTCCATTGAAGGTGGAAAAGAGACAAGGGTAGATTTTTTCCATTACAATTTTGAGGATGAAGATTGGGATTATGGTCTCCTCTTTGGTCCTTGTCTGGTCTCACTCTACATAAAGGAATTTCTCATGGGGAATTAACCCTTTGAAATTAGAATTCTCCATGTGAAATTAACTCTTTGAAAGGAGATTTCAAAAAAAAAAAAAAAAAATCCTTATAGGAAATTCGACTACCATGAATTCTTTGTGGGAATCTTTGCCTTCATCTCCATAAAATTGAAAGAAATTTTTTGTGGGCACAAAGAATGAGATAAGGGTAGGGACGAAGATGTCATCTTTGTCTCTTTTTTTTTTTTTTTGAGTACAAGAATAATTGGGATGGGAGGTTCGAACCCACGACGTTTTAGTCATGAGTTATACTTAATGTCAGTTGAGCTATTCTCTTATTGGCATGTCATCTTTGTCTTTGTCTACCTCATTGATGCTCTTAGCATTGGGGTAGGGGTCAAGAGGGTGAAGGCAAAAAGGGAGTGAGAGAGAACATGTATATAATTTTTACAAAAAACATTATGGTAATATACACTTTTGGTCCCGAAAGTTTAATTTATTATCTATTTAGTATTTGAAGTTTCAAAAATGAATATTTTAGACCCCGTTGGATAACTATTTCATTTTTTGTTTTTGAAAATTATGCTTATTTTTTCACAATTAATCATTTAACTTTCTAGCTAAATTTCAAAAACAAAAACAAGTTTTTGAAAAACTAATTTTTTTAGTTTTCAAAACTTAAGTTTGGTTTTTGAAAACATATAAAAGAAATAGAAAACAAAACATAAAAACCCATATGTGCAAGTAGTATTTTAGGCTTAGTTTTCAAAAACAAAAAACCAAATAGTCATCAAACGAAATCTTAATTCTTCAGATTACTGAATGGACCTAGATGGTTAGTTGACTAATAGAAAGTAGTGATTAAGTTGCTAATTGAATTCTAATGACACGACCATTTTACAAATAAATACCGTGTAGTAAAACTTTAGCTCTCATTGATGTGTAGTCCAATTTTCATCCATATGTAGTGCATATAGCTCGTTGACTTTTTGACTGTTAGATTCTTCATCTATCCCTTTGGCTTGTCGCAAATGAAGTGAAGTGGGAGCGGCTGAATTTGTGGTGGTTTTTTTAAGATGAAAATGAAAGGTTGGAAGTAGTATGGAAAATGAAATCACAAATTTTTGTCCATATCACTCTTGGTATGCATAGAAAATCTTTAAAGAAAACCATCTCATCAAAATTCTCTAGATCTAGATCTAGATCTGAAGCATTTTAGATATGCCCAACAACAAAAAAAAAAAAAAAAAATGGTGAAGAGATGACGCCAATAGGGTCACCAGCGGACAACGACGAACTTTTGCTACGAGAGAGGAAGAAGAAGAAACTTGAGAAGATGGATGTTGTTGCCAAAATCTCACCAAGAAAAATCTCATCTAATCTTCACGTGACAACAACTTTAAATTTATAATTGCTAGGACTGCGTGGTATTTGCCACATCAACTTCGATGCTTAAGTTAGCACGAGGAATTTGACTATAACAAACTAGAGTTTAGAGAATGAGAATTGAAGTTAAACTTCCTGTCTTTGAGTCATAATGACCTATTTGTAACATCTTTAACTATCTTATTTCTTTTAAATAAGGAATTAAATAGATTTATCTTTCTATCTAGGAATTATGTTTAAAAAGATAAATTTTATATGACAACATTCCCTTGTAATTTGGATTTATCGCTTGGTCCAATTTCACCCATAGAGAAGTAAGAAAAGTGAGGAATGCGTCATTTTAATGGGTAAGTTAGCAAAAATAATTATATAAAAATTATATTTTGTCACTTCATCTAAACTTTCTCATGTCACTGGGATCAAATCAACAACTTAAGTTCTGTTTGATAACCATTTAGTTTTTAAAAATTAAGCCTATAAACACTACGTCTACCCATGAGTTTTATGTTTTCTTATCTACTTTGTACGTATGTTCTAAAAACTCAAGCTAAATTTTGAAAACTAAAAAAAGTAGTTTTCAAAAATTTATTTTTGTTTTTAAAATTTGGCTACAAACTTAAATGGTATCTCAAGAAATATGAAAATTTTTATATAGAAGATGAAGATAAATGGTGGAAAGGTAAGCATACTTTTCAAAAACCAAAAACCGAAAATCAAAAACCAAATAGTTATCAAGTGAAACCTTAATTGTTACATTATCTTTTTGTCAATCAATTAAAGGTTAAATAAGTTCGACTATTTTAAATCATTTTTCAAAACTATGTCTCTTTTAAAATTTTAAGAATCAAATAGACAACAAACTCAAACTTCAAAATCAAAGCTATATCATACTAAAATTCTAAAATTGTTAGATCACGTTAAAAATATTATAAAAATCATTGTCTTTTATTCCGTATGTAAACATTAGAACCAATCGTCTCTGATTTTTCTGTTAAAATGACCCTAAGAAACTAATTGAGACTAAAATAGAGAATTTTCAAAATCTCAAAGGTGAGATTTTTAAACCTAAGAATCAACTAAAAATTTTGAACAGAATGGAAGTGCAAGAGTAATCATTACTGTTTCTAAATAAAATAAAATTGTTGTAAGAATTGGAGGTAAAATCGGGCACCAAAACTTTACCAAAACATATAATAATAATAATAATAATAATAATAATAATAATAATAATAATAATAATAATGAAAGATAATGGAAATGAGATATATAATATAAATAAAAGATAGTGGAATTATATGACAAAACTAAATAAAAAATAAATTAGAGAGAAAGTGGGAGAGAAGAAACAAGATTGGAGAATAGTTTATCCAATTGTGTATTTTTATTTTCCACTATAAGCCACTATTTATAGGTAATTTGGAGAGTATGATGTAGTCTATTTGGACACTAATCTATGGGTTTTGTTGGACAGATGGGAGACGCCATGGCTATGGAGAATTTGCCACTTGGCATGGGTATCAAATGACATATGGAATGGGCATTTACATGTGTAATGTTTACAATACTCCCCCTTAAATGTCCATTTATATAAAATATGTCTCGTTAAAGCCTTACTAGGGGAAAACCCCAATGGGAAGAAAAACCCTTGTGAAGGAAAAATAGTACATATTTTATATAGTTTATTATAATACATTCTCTCCCCCTCATGGAGACATCACTTAAAGTCTCTGAGTCGCCGTATTCCAATGCTATGTACTAATTTCTCAAAGGTTGTAGTTGGTAATTCCTTTGTAAATAAGTCAACCAGGTTATCTTTCGAACAAATTTATTGTACCGCAATATCACCATTTTCTTCAAGATCATGAATGTAGAAAAGGTTTGGTGAGATATGCTTCGTTCTTGAAGGGAATGGATTTCCCGCAGCGGAAGTGCGATGTGAATTGCCGTTGTTTCGTTGTTGTTCTAATTTTCATAAAATCGAAAGTATCAACATATATTCTAGATTAAGCATGTTTTTGAGAAGAAAAACAAAAAGTACAAGTTCAAGAACCTACCTCTTGAAGAACTCTTCTTCGTGGTTTTCTCCTCCGGTCACGATCTCGCGATCCAACGAATTACGAATGTATCACGAACACGATCAATTGGACACCTCCACTTGATCTTCTTGGTTGTTCTCGGGAGGATGGAGAGAGTGGTGGGGCTCCCTTTGGATTTCGGGTTGGAGAGAGAATTTGTGAGATTTAGAGAATTTTTTAGAGAGAATTGATTTTCTCTTTGGATGAATTCAAAAAATGAGAGTTTACGGAATGTCTCACATTCCACCTATTTATAATGGTGTGTGGTGGAGTTAAAATCTCCACCAATTCACCAAAATACCACAACTATATAATATGCAAATCATATTTGCATATCATATAATATAAGATATCTCATACCTTATTATACAAATAACATTTTTGCATAATTGTGGAATTAAAATTAAATCACATTCAATTTAACTTCTCTCAATTCAATTTCTCCAATTAAGCCCTAATTAAATAATTAGGTTATACTATAGTTTATTATAAATCTCATTCACATTAAACTATATATTATGTCAATCACATCTCATATAAATGAGATAAATACAATTTTTAATGAATTTGAACACTTCAAATCCACTCCAAACTGTAAACCCTCATTTAGTCCAATTTGAGGCAACCGATGGACCTAATGGACCTACAGATCATGAGCTCCGATGATACGAGATTAACCGATCCAACTCTTTGATCCGGTTAATCAACATTCATTAACTACATGGACACTTCACTATAGCCCGTAATAGCACTCTCCTCACTGTAGGACAAGTTGTGGCTATCGATATAACCAATGCTCGTGAGTCGACCCTTCACAGGTTGTTCGTAGTCACAGATGAGTCAAATTACTGTTTTACCCCTGTGTCTACCTCTTGCTTGTTAAGTCCCACTGCTCCTCTAATGAACAAGTTTGTTGCATGGTCCAACAATAAAAAAATAACCCTCTCGGGCTAGTGAGAGGGTGAAGCGAAGCCCCATTGTCCAAGCCCTGGAGACAACACTTAAGGGAACAACCCCTCTAGTTTTCCTAGCTCGGGAACGAGTGAATCCCTTCTTGCGTAGTTAAGTTCCCAACTCCCCACGTGGTTCTGTCCCCAAGAAGATAGGCATATTGGCGAGCGACATAGGCCACCCTCACTCGTACTAGTCAAAGGAAAGACGCCTGCAGATAGGAGTCCGTAATGTTGGGATGTATCTCCTAATCTCGTGTATGTTTGTAATATTCCTTATTGAAATTAATAAGAATTATTTTTTTCATCACTTTGTGTCTCGCATATTTATAAATTTAATCCAATAAACAAAGCTCTATGGTCATTGAATTATAAGACAACTAGAACTTGAACGGTGTGTAGTAGAGACACATGGAGGATCACATTCGAGTTAATGACCCGAACGGTCTACAGTATATGGATAAGGTTGGAGACCTAATCCTGGATATTTTGTGGATGCGACTCACTTTGTATTAGATACAAACGAGGTGATCCAGCTTGTTCATGTGGTTGACATGCGAGTGGGGGCATCCTATGCAATGAGATTGTACAAGACCGGACCGTGAATTATTAGACTTACTGTTGTAACACCGTTAACAGTGTAGGACTAATAACTTCGTAGATGACCATTAGTGACTCGATCTTAATCCTGAGCGTGTTACGGACTCCTGTCTGCGGGGGGTCTGTCCTTTGACTAGTACAAGTGAGGGTGGTCACAGTTACTCGCCCCATATGCCTATCTTCTCAAGGACAGGACCACGTGGGGAGCTGGGAACTTGACTACGGGAGATGGAATTCACTCGTTCCCGATTTAGGGAAACTAGAAAAGTTGTTCTCTTAAGTGTTGTCTCTAGGGCTTGGACAAGAGGCGCCCACCCTCTCACTGGGCCGGGAGGGATGTTGTTTATGGTTTGACCATGCAACGTAGTTGTTCATTAGAGGAACAGTGGGACTTAAGGAGCAAGAGGTAGACACAAAGGTAAAACGGTAATTTGACCCAGTTGTGACTACGAACAACCTGTGAAGGGTCGACTTACGGCCATTGGTTACATCGATGGACACAACTTGTCCTATAATGATTGGAGTGCAGCTACAGGCTTTAGTGGAGTGTTACCATAGCTAAGAATGTTGAATAACCAGGTCAAAGAGTTTGACAGGTTAATCTCGAATCATTGGAGCTCGTCATTTGTAGGTCCATTAGGTCCCTCAGGTTGCTCAAACTTGATAAATTAAGGGTTTACAGTTTGGTGTGGATTTTGAAGTGTTCATATTCATTAAAAGAGTATTTATGTCATTTATATGAGATATGATTGACATAATATGTAGTTTAATGTGAATGAGATTCATAATAAACTATAGGTTAGCCTAATTGGTAAATTAGTGCTAATTTGGAGAAATTAAAATTGACTGTGATTCAATTTAAATTCCACAATTATACAAATGAGATTTGTATAATAAGGTATGAGATACCTTATTATATATAATATGCAAATATGATTTGCATATTATAAGGTTGTGGTAAAATAGTGATTTGGTGGAGATTTCAACTCCACCACTCACCATTATATATAGGCTTTGCAAAAGGCTTTTGGTAAGACAATTACTCATTTTTAGAATTTCCATCAAAAGAGCTTTCTCTCTTCTCTCAATTCTCTCTCAAATTCTCTCCACCCAAAAATCAAAAGCAGTCCCACAACTCTCCCTCAACCTACCGAGAAGATCTTTCGGAGGTGTCCCTGTTGCTCGGTTCGAGAGATCGTGGTTGAAGTGATCCTTGTTGAGAAAGCGTTCGAGACCGGAGAAGAAAACATCGAAGAAGTGTTTTTCAACAAGTAAGTATATTTACTCTATGGTTTTCTTCTTAAAATTGTATGTTTAGCCTACGATTAAAGTAGTTTAATTCGATTTTAAGAAATCAGTAGCATAACGAAAACCACGACGTTTCATGTCATTTTCCGTTGTGGGGTTTACATTCCCTTCACGTAACACGCTTCAGATTAAGGACGAGTCACTAATGGTCATCTACGAAGTTATTAGTCCTATACTGTTAATGGTGTTACATCAGTAGGTCTAATAATTCGCAGTCCGGTCTTGTACAATCTCATTGCACAAGATGCCCCTACTTGCATGTCAACCACATGAACGAGCGTGATCGTCTCGTTTGTATCTAGAATAAAAAGCGGGTCGCATCCATAGTGTTTCCAAGATGAGGTTCCCAACCCTATCCATATACTGTAGATCGTTCGGATCAATAAATCGAACGTGATCCTCCCCGTGTGTCTACTTTGCACCGTTCAAGTTCTCCCAAATATAACCCTGGAGCTTAGTTTATTGGATTAAGTTTATAAAATGCGGGATACAAAGTTTGAATAATAAATAACCTTTATTCATTAAATCAACATGTATTACAAACTACACGGGATTATATTAGGGCATACACCCCAACAGTTCTATCTCCTTTGATATATCCTCCCTTGATTTGGGCTATACATGTTTTGTTGTCTTCGTATAATATTGTTTGGAAGATGTTTACTAGAAGACAAGTCACATGTTTCACGAATGTGTTGAGTCATCGATCTTAGCCATACACATTCTCGACTTGCTTCGTGAATTGCAAGAATTTCAGCATGATTTGAAGAAGTGACTTTTATGGTTTGTTTCACTGATCACCATGATATGATTGTTCCTCCACATGTGAACAGATAACCTGTTTGAGATCTAACTTTGTGTGGATCAGATAAATATCCAGAATCTGCATAACCAACTAGATCAAAATTGGATTTGTTAAAATAAAATAATCTCCTATCAATCGTTCCTCGGAGATAACGGAGTACATGTTTAACTTCATTCCATTGTTTTTTTTGTTGGACAAGAACTATATCTCGCTCATAAATTTATTGAAAATGCGATATCTGGTCTTATATTATTAGCAAGATAAATAAGTGCACCAATTGCACTAAAATATGGTACTTCAGGACCAAAGAGCTCTTCGTTATCATCTCGAGGTCGAAATATATCTTTCTTTACATCCAGTGAACGAACCTCCATTGGAATGTTCAATGGATGTGCTTTGTTCATATAAAATCTTCTTAAAATTTTCTCTGTATAAGTTGACTGACGAACAAATATCCCATCTACTAAATGTTCAATTTGCAAACCAAGGCAAAATTTTGTTTTTCTAAGATCTTTCATCTGGAATTCTTTTTTAAGATATTCTATTACCTCTGATAACTTTTTAGGAGTTTCAATTATATTTAAATCATCAACATATACAGTTATAATAGCAAATCTTGACTGTGATTTCTTTATAAAAACACATGGGCATATTGTATTATTTTGATAACCTTCTTTCAACAAATATCCACTCAGGCTATTGTACCACATTCATCCTAATTGATTTAATCCATATAATGATCTCTGTAACTTTATTAAATACAATTCCCGAGAATACGTTTCTGGCATTTTAAATCATTATGGGATTCTCATATAGATGTCATTATCCAGAGATCCATATAAATATGTCGTGACTACATCCATCAGATGCATGCCAAGCTTTTCATATACAGTCATGCCAATTAGATATCTCAATGTTATTGCATCTAGGGAAATATGTCTCTGCGAGAATCCTTGTGCAACAAGTCTCGCTTTATATCTTGTGATCTCATTCTTTTCATTTCTCTTCCTTACAAGTATCCATTTGCATCCCATAGGTTTGACACCTTCTGGTGTCCGAACTACTGGTCCAAAAACTCACGTTTTGAAAGTGAGTTTAATTCTAAATGGATTGCTTATTTCCATTTAAGCCAATCTTTCTATGTTGACATTCTTCTATGGATTTTGGATCATAATCATTATCTTTGAAGGGAATGAAAATCCCCGCGCAGCGGAAGACGATCGAATCGTCAAAGGTATCGTTACGCTACTTGAAAATTGCTAAAATGATCTAACACTTAGATCTAAGTTAAACATGTAAAATAAGGAAGAAATTACAGCAAGAAGAGTATACTTGTTGTAGATTGTTCTTCAAGTTCCTTCCTTGGTTACGAACTCTTCATGCTTCTCGATCTCAACGAAAAACTCGAACTCACGAACAAGATCCGGTCACAACCACTTGGAAACTCGGTTGTTCTTCTTTTGGAAAGAAGGAAGATGGTGGGATCTTAGTTTTGGAGAGGGAGGAGAGTTGAGAGAATTGCTTGAGAGGGAATTCTCTTCTTTTGGTTGAAATTCCAAAAATGAGAGATTGAATATTCAATCCTTCTTGCAAGAAGGGTTTAAATAGTGGAATAATCATGGAGTTAAAATCACCACATTATTACCATTTTACCACAACCATAGGTTATGCAAATCATATTTGCATAACCATATAATATAAGATATCTCATATCTCATATTGCAAATCACATTTGCAATAATTGTGGATTAATTAAATTGAATCACATCCAATTTAATTTCTCTCAATTAATTTCTCCAATTAGCCCTAATTCAACAATTAGGCTAACCTATAGTTTATTATGAATCTCATTCACATTAAACTATATATTATATCATTCATATCTCATATAAATGACATAAATGCCCTTTAAGTGAAATTGAACACTTCAATTTCATACCAAAATATTAACCCTTCTTTTAACCCAGATTGAGCCAACCGATGGACCTAATGGGCCTATAGTGACGGGCTCCAATGATCCGAGATTAACCTATCAAACTCTTTGACCCAGTTAATCAACATTCATTAGCTACGATAACACTCCACTATAGCCCGTAGCTGCACTCCCGACAGTACAGAATATTACGTGTCCACCGATATAACCAATGCCCATGAGTCGACCCTTAACAGTTGTTCGTGAGACACGATCGGGTCAAATTACCGCTTTACCCTCATGTGTCTACTCTTGTTCCTTAAGTCCCCACCGCTCCTCTAATGAACAACATATTGTGATGGTCCAACCATACACAACACCCTTCTCGCCATCGAGAAGGTGGGCGCCGTTGTCCAAGCCACGAGACGACATTTAAGGGAACAACCCTCTAGTTTCCCTAAAGGCGGGAACAAGTGAATTCTATCTCGCGTAGTTAAGTTTCCAGCTCCCTGCTTGGTCCTGTCCCTGAGAAGATAGGCATATTGGGCAAGTAACCGTGACCACCCTCACCCGTACTAGTTAAAGGGCGGACCCGCATGAGCATGGAGTTCGTAACACGCTCGTGATTCAAGTCAAGTCACTAATGGTCATCTACGAAGTTATTAGTCCCTTCATCACAGCGGTGTTACATCGATGAAGTCTAATAATTCACGGTCCGGTCTTGTACAATCTCATTGCACAGGATGCCCTCACTCGCATGTCAACCACATGAACGAGTCAGATCACCTCGTTTGTATCTAATACAAAGCGGGTCGCATCCACAATGTATCCGAGGATTAGGTCTCCAACCCTATCCATATCATCAGAGACCGTTCGGGTCATTAACTCGAACGTGATCCTCCCCGTGTGTCCACTACACACCGCTTCAAGTTCTAGTTCTCTTATAAATTCAATGACCCCGAGTTTAGTTTATTGGAAAAGTTTGTAAATATTATGAGACACAAAGTAATGAAATAAATAACTCTTATTAATTTCAAACAGTAATTTACAAACACGAGATTAGGACAAAAATCCAAACAAACTCCCACTTGGACTAAGCTAGTGGAGAAAATACATTTCTGAAATGTACATAAATTACAATGAAGTAATACAATAAACTAGGGCATTGAATACCCGTTTACACATCTCCCACTTGTCCTAGTCAAGAAGCTCTAGACTCTCTAGGTGACCCTCAAACACCTTAGCCGTGAGGGACTTTGTAAATAGATCAGGTACGTTGTGCTCCAACGCTATCTGCGTGACTGTCACGTCTTCGCGGTGCATAATCTCCCGTATCAAATGATACTTGCGCTCAATATGTTTGCCTCTCTTATGGCTCCGAGGCTCTCGTGAGTTGGCTACTGCACCACTGTTATCACAGAACAGTGTGATCGACAAGTTCATATTTGGAACAACTTCCAAATCCGTCATGAACTTCCTAAGCTAAACAGCTTCCTTTGCAGCTTCACAAGCTGCAACATACTCCGCTTCCATAGTGGAATTAACGATGCATCTCTGCTTGATGCTTCGCCATACTACAACCCTCCATTCAGAATGAAGGCTGACCCCAAAGTGGATTTCCTAGAATCCTTATCGTCTGAAAGTCAAAATCCGTGTATCCTATAAGGATCAAATCCCCACTACCATACACTAAGCTATAGTTCCTCGTTCTCCTAAGATACTTGAGGATTGCCTTTACGGCTGTCCAGTGATCTAATCCTGGATTGGAGTGATACCTACTGACAATCTCTACTGCATAACAGATGTTAGGCCTAGTACACAGCATGACATACATTAGGCTCCCTACAGCTGAAGCATATGGGATCCGTCTCATATCCTCAACCTCTTGAGAAGTCTTAGGACACTGATCCTTAGACAAGTGAACCCCATGCCTGAAAGGCAGCAAGCTCTTCTTGGAGTTCTGCATCTTATATCTAGACAACATCTTGTCAATATAAGACGCCTGAGACAAGGCTAGCATTCTGTTGTTCCGGTTCTGGACTATCTGGATACCTAGAACATACTGAGCTTCTCCCAAATCTTTCATTTGGGATTGCGAAGCTAGCCACTTCTAAACGTCAGTAAGAAATTCTACCTCATTCCCAATGAGAAGAATATCATTCACATACAACACTAAAAATGCGACAGTTTTGTCAACGATTTTCTTGTAGACACAAGGCTCGTCGACATTTTGATCAAAGCCTAAAGATTTAATCGCCTCATCAAACCTTATATTCCAAGACCTCAAAGCTTGTTTCAGCCCATAAATGGACCTATGAAGCCGGCTGTAAATCCGAGATCTCACTTTGGAATTTCCTTACAAGAAAGAAAAAAAAACAAAAGAAACAAGAGAAGAAAAAGGTTAATATATTTTGGTTTGTTATGTTTTAAGAAAAGAAAAGAAAAGAAAAGATAAAGTAAGGGGGAAAGGACAAAAAGGAAGGCCCACCGCCAACAATTTTCTTTTATTTTCTTTTAAACCCATCTTCTCCCCACTTCATTCACGAATTTTATCAAGGAAAAACAGGGGCTTTCGTGGGAGAAGCATAAAGGAAGAGGAAGAAGGTGAAGTTTTGGTTTTGAGTTTGAAGAAGAAAGGAGAAAGGTTTGTTCAAGGTTCCATGGAAATTCAATGTTGAATTCAACCCTGTTCTGTTATTTTGTTCATTTCGAGCTCAACAAGAAGAGGTAAGGATTGAGGTTTGGTTTTCTCGAAAGCTAATTCATTTTTGAACAAAGTTCGTGAAGGGAGCTCGAGAAAATTCTGAAGTTAACTTACTGTTTTGTGAAGAGGAAGGCAGATGACAAAAATTTGCTGTCAAATCCGAGAAGCCTCTGGTGTTTTGGTAGTACTGGTCTGTAGAGTTGGAACCAGAAGCTATAATAGGTTTGGTTGGAAAGCTTATTGAATTTCCTACAACTTTCGTGAAGAAATCGTGAGTAGAAATTGATTGGAAGATGTTTTAAATTTCAAGTTAAATTTGTTGTGCAGCAGGAAAACCGAATTTGGAAACAACAGCAGATTGTTTTTAGGGAAAAAACTTTCGAGGTATTTTCGAACCAATCCGTTGGGAATCTCTATTTCATGTCTTCATATGATTTTTAGAGGGTTCAAAAAGGAAGAATTTGGTATAAAGTACATTCTTTTTGGATAAGTAATGAAGTTATGTTTATGTGTACATTCTAGGTTGTGGCTGTGTAAACCATGGTTGGGTATGTTTTTGGTTGTGATGTTCATATCCGTTTCAGTTTTCAAGAGAGTCTTAAGTAGGGTTACTTCTTACGTAGGTTACGTAATTGTCAATATTCCGCTGTGTTATGTTTAAAGTGTTTCTTATACAAGTATAGTATGCTTATCAGGTATAACAGGGTCAACAGCTATTGTTAAGAGGTAAACAATATCTGTTGGCTTCACGTCGTCTTCCGGGCTAAGTAGTGAATAGTTCGGGAGAGGGTGTGACAACTTGGTATCAGAGCAGTTAGCTCCATGGGAAATGAGAGAGAGCAAGTTAACTCTAGAAGAAACTAAAAAGTAAATAACAAGTTATTGAGTTAGTTCAATAGAACTAGCAGAGCATGGTCCAAGGAAGGACAAGAGTATGTCCAGTCAGGACTAGAATGTGAACACAAGTCTAGAATTGTGCATTTGAGTTAAGTATTCATTACATGTCTTGCATGTTGATATGTTATAGAAGTCATGCCACCACGTACTAGCAGACTATGCAGGCAGGATCAGGACGGGACGCAGGATCCTACCCAAGGCCATTCTGAGAGGGGATCTAGTGCCCTGAGAGTCCAGATAGGGGCCAGAATTAAGCAACATGCTAATTCCTCACAAGAGGTAGGTAAGCCATAGAGAGCAGGGCTAAGTAATCCGGACAAGACATATAGAATAGATCACCTAAAAGAATTAGGAGCCACGGTGTTTGAGGGTTCCAAAGATCCAGCTGACGCTGAGGTTTGGCTGAATAAGCTTGATAAATGTTTTGATGTGATGAGTTACTCTGAGGAGCGAAAATTTAAGTTGGCCACATTCTTGCTGCTGAAGGAGGCAGAAGGATGATGGAAACAAATATTAGCCAGGTGTAGTAATGCACGTACTTTTGACTGGCAAACTTTTAAAAGCATATTCGAAGACAAGTATTACCCTAGCATGTACCGCGAGGCAAAGAGGGATGAACTTTTAGAATTGAAGCAAGAGTCACTTTCAGTGGCTGGGTACGGGAGAAGGTATATCAAACTGTCACGGTATGCTGATGTGATTGTGGCATCTGAGAGTGACAAGTGTTGAAGGTTTGAAAGAGGATTACATCCTGAGATACGTACCCAGTTATAGTTATTTCTAAGTGGACTGACTTTTCTCAGCTAATAGCGCTTGCTCTACGTGTTGAGCAGAGTATAACAGAGGTTAAATTAGTAGTGGAGCCTAGTTGCGGGGCTTCGACAACAAGCAGTTACCGAGGTCGTGAACCGAGGAGGTTCACACCAGGAGTAAATGTTTTCAAGTCAATAAGACTTTAAGAATCAAGCTAGTAGTCGGGCATCGAGGCAGATGAATGTGGGTAGTGCCTATCAGAGGCAGAGTTAAAGAGGACCTAGTTAGTTTGTTTGATTAGCAGTAAGATTGCATAGAGGGCAAGAGTCTATTGCCAGTATAGCAAGGAAAACCCCATGTGTGATTTGTTGCAAGAATCAACAAGGTCATTGTCTTGTGAGTGTTGGCATGTGCTACCAGTGCGGACAACCAGAACATGTCAAGAGGGATTGTCCACAGCTGTGGACAGCCGCACAGAGGGACTAGGGAGTTGAGTCCCAGACATTTGAGCAGCCGAGAGTTCCAATAGCTGCAAGAGAGGGCACCAACGGTGTTAGACTAAAGAGAGTTGTAGGGAGACCTAGGCAACACGGAAAGCTATACGCTATGACTCAGTAAGAATCAGAAGATGCACCAGATGTCATTACTGGTATGATTACTATTTGTAATGTACCTGCACGTGTTTTAATAGATCCAGGTGCTACACATTTCTTTGTTTTTAGTATGTTCTTAACTAAGTTGAATGGGAAGCTAGAACCTTTATGTAAAAGGTTAGTTATATACACTCTAGTTGGTGATGTGTTACTAGTCGATGCAGTGTGCAGAACTATGAGATCTTAGTAGAAGGTCTCAATATGTTAGTGGATCTTCTTCCACTAGAGTTGCAGGTGTTAGATGCAATCTTAGGGATGGATTTCTTATTGACTCATTATGCTTTCAGAGATTGCCATATAAAGAAAGTTGTTTTCAGGAAACCAGGATTAGTTGAAGTGGTGTTCAGGGGTGAAAAAAAGATTATCCCTACGGGTTTGATTTCAACATTAAAAGTTGAAAAGTTGTTGAGGAAAGGTTGCATGACGTTCCTTGCACATGTAGTAGAGGTGCAGGAAGAAAAGCTAAAACCAGAAAATGTTCTTGTTGTGAATGAAATTCTTGATGTTTTTCCAGCAGATCTGTCAGGATTGTCACCTGATAGGGAAGTTGAGTTCACTATTGAATTGCTACCAGGAATAACACCTATTACGCAAGCGTTGTATAGAATGGCTCCAAGCGATCTCAGAGAGCTGAAGATGCAATTACAAGAACTAGTTGATAAGGGATACATTAGACCTAGTGTATCGCCTTGGAGAGCTCCAGTGTTATTTGTAAAGAAGAGAGATGGTACCCTTAGATTATGCATTGATTATAGACAGTTAAACAAAATCACGATACGTAATAAGTATCCTTTACCCCGAATAGATGACTTGTTTGACCAGTTAAGAGGAGCATCAGTGTTTTCTAAAATTGATTTAAGATCAGAATACCATCAGTTAAAGGTAAGGGAATCAGATATTTCTAAGACAACATTCAGAACGAGGTACGGGCATTATGAGTTTTTAGTAATGCCATTCGGTTTGACTAATGCATTAGCAATTTTCATAGACCTCATGAACAGGATATTCCATTAGTATTTGGACAAGTTTGTAATAGTATTTATTGATGACATATTAGTTTACTCAGTCGACAGGAAAGCCCATGAGGAACATTTAAGGATTATTTTACAAACACTACGCAATAAATAGTTGTACGCTAAACTCACCAAATGTGAGTTTTGGTTGAATCAGGTAGTGTTTGGGGTAAGTTGGTTCAACAAATGGAGTTGGTATGGATCTACATAGAGTAAAAGCTATGGTCAACTTAGAGAGACCAGCTATTGCGACAGAGGTACGTAGTTTCCTAGGCTTGATAGGATACTACAGATGATTTGTTGAGGATTTCTCACGATTAGCATTACCCTTAACAGCTTTAACAAGAAAGAATGCTAAGTTTAAACAGTCAGATAAGTGTGAACAGAGTTTTCAGGAGCTGAAAAAGAGATTAGTTACAACACCTATTCTAACACTTCCTGTAACGGGAAAAGAATACGTGATTTACTGTGACGCTTCGAGGTAAGGTTTGGGATGTGTGCTCATGCAAGAAGGAAAAGTAATAGCTTATGCGTCAAGGCAATTGAAAAAGCACGAGAGTAATTGCCCTACTCCAGATCTTGAGCTAGCGGCAGTTGTTTTAGCATTGAAGATCTGGAGGCATTATTTGTTTCGTGAGAGGTGTCACATTTACACTGATCATAAGAGTTTGAAATATATCTTTGATCAGAGGGAGTTGAATATGAGACAGAGAAGATGGTTAGAACTGATTAAAGATTATGATTGTACCATAGAATACTATCCTGGTAAGGCGAATGTGGTAGCAGATGCATTGAGCAGCAAGTCAAGACTTCCTAGGGATGCCTTGTGTGGTATTCAAGCAACATTTTTAAGTACTTTAAGGGATTCTAAGGCAGTTGTGACTGCAGAAAGTTCAGGGAGTCTTTTAGCTCAATTCCAAGTCAAGTCTTCGCTCGTAGCAGAGATTGTGAGAAGACAACCAGAGAATAGTAACTTGCAGAAAATGTTTGGAATGTCCAAACAGGGCCCAGAGGCATAATTTGGAATGAGAACAGACGGAACCATAGTTCAGCAGAGAAGACTATGTGTCCCGAATATTAGTGAGCTTAAAGATGCTATTCTAGAGGAAGCTCACAATTCGGCTACATTATGCATCTAGAAAGCACCAAGATGTTTAAAACTGGGAATGGGACTTATTGGTGGCCTGGGATGAAGCGGGAGATAGCTAACTATGTTGATAGATGTTTGATCTGCCAACAGGTTAAACCAGTTAGACAAAAGCAAGAAGAACCCCTTAACCCATTGCCAGTGTCGGAATGGAAATGGGAGCATATTACTATGGATTTTCTGTTTAGATTACCACGTACTTCAAGGGGACATGATGGTATTTGGTAATGGTAGATAGACTCACTAAGACAACACGGTTTATACCGATTAAATCGACGTCTATACTTGATCAGCTTGCTAAGCTATACATCGATAGAATTGTGAGTCAATACGGAGTGCTAGTGTCCATAGTTTCTGATAGGGACCCGAGATTTACTTCTATGTTTTGGCCTAGCTTACAGAAAGCTATGGGGACAAAGCTGAGTTTTAGTACAACGCTCCATCCTCAGACAAATGGTCAGTCAGAGAGGATCATCTAGACCCTAAAGGA
Organism: Trichosanthes cucumerina; assembly: GCA_036507285.1. Taxonomy (NCBI): domain Eukaryota; kingdom Viridiplantae; phylum Streptophyta; class Magnoliopsida; order Cucurbitales; family Cucurbitaceae; genus Trichosanthes; species Trichosanthes cucumerina. The sequence goes on along the minus strand of CM071835.1, from coordinate 74,900,628 downwards.
CATGTTGAGAGCATTTGTCCTTCAAGTTAAGGGAAATTAGGATACATACTTATCACTTATGGAATTCGCTTACAATAACAACTATCAGTCTAGTATTGACATGGCACCATTTGAGGCTCTGGATAAAAGACCGTGTAGAACGCTCGTATGTTTGAACGAACTAGGAGAGCGAAAGCTAATCGGTCCTGAGTTGGTGCAAATTACGACGGACAACATTAAAGTAATCAGAAAGAATTTAAAGATAACTCAAGATCGTTAAAGAGTTACGCAGATAAGCAACGAAAGGACTTAGAATTCCAGGTCGAAGATCAAGTTTTCTTGAAGTTATCTCCGTGGAGAGGTGTCTTTCGTTTCAGAAAGAAATGTAAGCTAAGTCCTAGATATATTGAACCTATCAAGTAATGGGACGAGTTGGGCCAGCAGCCTACAGACTTGAGTTGCCAACAGAACTATCTCGAGTACATGATGTTTGCATGTGTCCATGTCGAGGAAATATATTCCAGATCCGACACATGTGTTGCAAGCACAACCAGTTGAGTTGAAAGAAGATATGAGTTACATAGAGGATGCAGTTCAGATCCTCGACAAGAAAGAACAAGTTTTAAGAAACAAGACAATCTCACTCGTGAAGGTTCGTTGGAGACATCACGGAGTGGAGGAGGCAACCTGGGAATTAGAGAATCAAATGAGGAAGAAGTATCCGACGATTTTCACTTAAGGACTACTAAATTTCGAGGACGAAATTTATTAAGGGGGAGGTAAGTTGTAAACCCGAGATCTCACTTTAGAATTTCCTTACAAGAAAGAAAAAAAACAAAAGAAACAAGAAAACAAAAAGGTTAATATATTTTGGTTTGTTATGTTTTAAGAAAAGAAAAGAAAAGAAAAGAAAAGAAAAGATAAAGTAAGGGGGAAAGGACAAAAAGGAAGGCCCACCGCCAACAATTTTTTTTTATTTTCTTTTAAACCCATCATCTCTCCACTTCATTCACGAATTTTATCAAGGAAAAATAGGGGCTTTCATGGGAGAAGCATAAAGGAAGAGGAAGAAGGTGAAGTTTTGGTTTTGAGTTTGAAGAAGAAAGGAGAAAGGTTTGTTCAAGGTTCCATGGAAATTCAATGTTGAATTCAACCCTGTTCTGCTATTTTGTTCATTTCGAGCTCAACAAGAAGAGGTAAGGGTTGAGGTTTAGTTTTCTCGAAAGCTAATTCATTTTTGAACAAAGTTCGTGAAGGGAGCCCGAGAAAATTCTGAAGTTAACTTACTGTTTTGTGAAGAGGAAGGCAAATGACAGAAATTTACTGTCAAATCCGAGAAGCTTCTGGTGTTTTGGTTGTACTGGTTTGTAGAGTTGGAACTAGAAGCTATAATAGGTTTGGTTGGAAAGCTTATTGAATTTCCTACAACGTTTGTGAAGAAATCGTGAGTAGAAATTAATTGGAAGATGTTTTAAATTTCAAGTTAAATTTGTTGTGCAGCAGGAAAACCGAATCTGGAAACAACAGCAGATTGTTTTTAGGGAAAAAGCTTTCGAGGTATTTTCGAACCAATCCGTTGGGAATCTCTATTTCATGTCTTCATATGATTTTTAAAGGGGTAAAAAAGGAAGAATTTGGTATAAAGTACATTCTTTTTGGATAAGTAATGAAGTTATGTTTATGTGTACATTCTAGGTTGTGGTTGTCTAAACCATGGTTGGGTATGTTTTTGGTTGTGATGTTCATATCCGTTTCAGTTTTCAAGAGAGTCTTAAGTAGGTTTACTCCTTATGTAGGTTACGTAATTGTCAATATTCCGCTGTGTTATGTTTAAATTGTTTCTTATACAAGTATAGTATGCTTATCAGGTATAACAGGGTTAACAGGTATTGTTAAGAGGTAAACAATATCTGTTGGCTTCACGTCGTCTTCTGGGCTAAGTAGTGAGTAGTTCGGGAGAGGGTGTGACACCGGCAAACCTTTTGCTCTTGGCCTTGGGCAATGAACCCTTTGGGCTGGTCCAAGTAGATGGTTTCATCAAGTTTGCCATTCAGAAAGGCTGTCTTGATGTCCATCTGCCATACCTCGTAGTCATAATACGCGACAATGGCCAGAAGGATCCTGATCGACTTTACCATGGCAACAGGTGAAAAGGTCTCCTCATAGTCAACCCCTTCAACCTGGGTAAAACCCTTTGCCACTAGTCAGGCTTTGAAGGTCTGCACCTTCCCATCTATGCCACGTTTATGCTTGTAGATCCATTTACAACCAATAGGTTTTACCCCATCCGGTTGATCCACAAGCTCCCATACAGAATTGAAGTACATAGACTCCATTTCCTGGTCCATAGCTTTAATCCATTCGTCTTTGTCAACATCAACCATTGCCTGATCACATGTCAATGGATCCTCACAGTCATCATCAGGATCGATAACTGAGGTTTCAGCTAAACCCATATAGTGATCAGGCTGTCTCACAACCTTCCCACTACGTCGAGGCATTCCCAACTCTTGGAAACGAATTTAGCTAGACGTGCTAGGATCAACAACACTTGTTGACGTACTAGCCCCATCAGCAACTCTTGCTGATGTACTGTCCATTTCATTTAACACAATTTTACTCCTTGGTAAATGATCCCTCACGTGGTCTTCCTCTAGGAAAGAGGCGTTTGTCGACACAAGCACCCTATTTTCCTTAGGATCGAAAAATAGACCACCCCTAGTCCCTTTAGGGTAACCTACGAATAGGCACAATTACGAACGGGGTTCCAACTTTTTCGGGTTTGACACCAACACGTGGGTCGGGCATCCCCAAATTCTGAAGTGATGTAAACTGTTTTTACGTCCATTCCAGAGCTCGAAAGGTGTTTTACAAACACTCTTCGACGGAACGTTGTGCAAAATATAAATCGCAGTCTCTACTACGTAACCCCAAAAAGAATCAGGGAGACGAGCATAGCTCATCATCGACCGAACCATGTCCAACAAGGTTCTGTTTCTCCTCTCCAATACATCATTCTGCTGTGGCATACCAGATGCTGAGAGTTGGGACGTAATTCCGTGTTCTATCATATAGTCCTGGAATTCAGTGTCCATGTACTCTCCACCTCGATCCGATCGAAGTGTTTTAAGTGATTTACCTAAGAGGTTCTCAACCTCAGTCATGTACTCCTTGAACTTTTCAAGAGTTTCAGACTTCTTGTGCATTAGGTAAATATACCCATACCTCGAGTAGTCGTCTATGAAAGACACGAAGTATCATAACCATCTCGAGCTTTAACATTCATCGGACCACAGAGGTTAGAATGTACTAACTCAAGGGGCTCTTTGGCTCTATATCCTTTTCCACTAAAAGGACGTTTGGTCATTTTGCCCTCAAGGCATGACTCACACACCGGTAAAGAGTTTTCTTCCAACTCGTTTAGAAGTCCACTCTTCACTAGTTTCTCAATCCTATTGAGATTAATGTGGCCTAACCGTAGATAATAAAGATGAGCATTTTCCTTAGGAGAAACTTTCGCTCTCTTAGTTCGTGTTTCTGCAGTTTTAAATAATTCAGTATTCAAAACACTTTTGACCGAATTAGGTTTCAAAACATACAGATTATGCTCAAGTGAAGCAGAACAAATAAGATTGCCTTTGAAAGAAATAAACGCTTTATTAGATTCAAAGGAAACAGATAAACATTGTTCAATCAGGCAGGAAATGGAAACAACGTTCCTAGTAAACCCTGGTACAATGTACAAATTATCTAATAATAAGTACTTTCCGCCGAAATATAGCTTCACCGTGTCGATCGCTGCAGCAGAGACAAGCTCCCCGGATCCAACCCGTAGAGTCACCTCACCCTCTCGCAGCGCCGCCAGAATCAATCCACGAAAGAAGAACAAACATGGTTAGTGGCGCCCGAATCCAATATCTAGGCAGAGTCACTACTCTCCACTAACTTCGTAGATGGCCATTAGTGACTCGACCTGAATCCTGCGTGTGTTACGAACTCCTGTCTGCGGGGGTCTATCCTTTGACTAGTACGGGTGGAGGTGGTCACAGTTACTCGCCCAATATGCCTATCTTCTCAGGGACAGGACCAAGTAGGGAGCTGGGAACTTAACTAGACGAGATGGAATTCACTCGTTCCCACCTTTAGGAAAACTAGAGAGGTTGTTCCCTTAAGTGTTGTCTCAAGGGCTTGGACAACGGGCACCCACCCTCTCACTGACACGAGAGGATTGTTGTGTATGGTTGTGGGGACTTAAGGAGCAAGAAGTAGACACAGGGTAAAACGGTAATTTGACCCAGCAACATCTACGAACAACCTGTGAAGGGTCGACTCATGGACATTGGTTATATCAGTGGACACGTAACATCTTGCACTGACGGGAGTGCAGCTGCAGGATTTAGTGGAGTGTTATCGTAGCTAATGAATGGTGATTAACCGGGTCAAAGAGTTTGATAGGTTAATCTCGAATCATTGGAGCTCGTAACTGTAGGTCCATTAGGTCCCTCGGTTGGCTCAAACAGGATTAAAAGAAGGTTTACATTTTTGGTATGAATTGAAGTGTTCAAATTCTTTAAAGGGTATTTATGTCATTTATATGAGATATGAATGATATAATATATAGTTTAATGTGAATGAGATTCATAATAAACTATAGATTAGCCTAATTGTTGAATTACGACTAATTAGGAGAAATTAGATTGAGAGATATTAAATTGGATGTGATTTAATTTAAAAATCCACAATATTGCAAATGTGATTTGTAAAATGAGATATGAGATATCTTATAATATGTGGTTATGCAAATATGATTTGCATAACCTATAGTTAATGTAAAAGCAGTAAATAAGTGGAGATTTCAACTCCACCTATCTCCATTTTATAAACCCTTTTTGCAAGATAGGTTGTAAGACTTGAAGCTCATTTTTGGAATTCTCACCAAAAGAAGCTTTGCTCTCTCTCTCAATTCTCTCTCAAGATTTCTCCTCCCAAAACTAAAAAATCAAAGATCCCACCATCTTCCTTCTTCCAAAAGAAGAACAACCGAGAAACCAAGTGTTGGTGTTCGGTCGGTATTTATGAGTTCGAGTAGTTCGAGATGTTGGGAGAACACGAAGAGTTCGTGATCATTAGAGGAAGGAAATTTGAAGAACGTCTTCAACAAGTAAGTATACCTATCTTACTGTTTTTCTTCTATAAAATGCATGTTTAGCCTATTTTTATGTGATAGATAGTTTTAACGAAATTAAGTTGTACAACATCACCATGACGATTTGATCGCCTTCCGCTGTGCAGGGAGTTTCATTCCATTCAATTGGTTCAGAGCCATTCGTTGGTTCTTGTTGTGCACTGTTTTTCATTTAAATTAGGTGGGTATTTCCTTTAATTTATAAGATAAATTGTGGTTTGCATAATGGATGTTTACGATTTTGGCTTTTTTAGTAGATTTACATTTTATGTTGATTAGATCAATGTAAGGGCCCGTGTTTTTTGGGCATTTTAATGTAAATCGAGTCTGTAAGTCCGAGTCATTCGTGGCAAGAGTTGCTGTGAAGAAATCGAAGCGAAAACAGGTGAGAATCGACGAAGTATAGCAAGAGGAGTTTGTTGTTCTGTCAATAGCGGTGAGACGTTGTTCATCGACGTCTCAACGCTGCACATGCGGACGGAGGCCTAGCTGCAGAGCAGCGTTGCAACGTCGTGGCGTGGAGCGCGCGGGGCCTGACGCTGGACGCTGCAGCGTTACAACGCTGCGTGCGTAGTGGGCGGTTCTAGAGGCCATTTCGCAAGACGTGTGCAGTTTTTTATCATAGGGGCAGTTATTTTCGTTTTTTTAATTATTATTTAATTTATAAAATGTAATATTTTATTTATTTATTTTATTTTATTAAATAATATTAATATAATTGTTATATTAATGTTATTTAATTAAATAAATGCCCCTAGGTTCCAGAACCGATCTATTTTTGCTATTTAATTATTTTATGCATGTGATGTATGATTTAATTAAATTTCTATGTGCATAATGTATGTCATATAGATTTAAAATCCCACCGTAGGTTAAACATATTCATGCATCATTTATATTATAAGAAGGGTAAAACTGACTGAGCTGCCGCCCAAAAGGGCAAAAAGGTCAAGGAAGTTGCAGAGAAAGGAAAGTGTTTCCACTGCAATGGGACGACCATTGGAAGAGAAACTGTTCCTTGCCGAGAGGAAGAATCAAGGTAAATATGATTTACTAGTAACTGAAACTTTCTTAGTGGAGAGTAGTGACTCTGCCTGGATTTTGGATTCATGCGCTACTAACCATGTTTGTTCTTCTTTTCAGGGAATTGATTCATGGCAACAACTGCGAGAGGGTGAGGTGCCTCTACGGGTTGGATCCGGAGAGATTGTCTCTGCTGCATCGATCGGCAAAGTGAAACTCTACTTTAGCAGAAATTACTTATTGTTAGACAATTTGTATATAGTTCCAGGGTTTACTAGAAATCTTGTTTCTATTTTCTGTCTTTTAGAACAATGTATCTCCATTTCATTTAATGGTAATAAAGTGTTTATTTCCAGAAATGGTAATCTTATTTGTTCAGCTTCACTTAAGTCAAATTTGTATGTTTTAAAGCCTAATTCAGTCAAAAGCGTTTTGAACACTGAGTTATTTAAAACTGCACAAACACGAACTAAGAGAGTTAAAGTTTCTCCAAAAGAAAATGCCCATCTTGGGCATCTAAGGTTAGGCCACATTAATCTCAATCAGATTGAGAAACTAGTGAAGAGTGGACTTCATAGTCAGTTGGAAGAAAACTCTTTACCAGTGTGTGAGTCATGCCTCGAAGGCAAAATGACCAATTGTCCTTTTAGTGGAAAAGGATATAGAGCCAAGGAGCCCCTTGAGCTTATACATTCTGACCTCTGTTGTTTGATGAGTGTCAAAGCACGAGGGTGTTACGAATACTTCGTATCTTTCATTGATGATTATTCGAGGTATGGGTATATTTTCCTAATGCATACGAACCTGTTAGGTAAAACCATAAAAATACTTCGATCGGATCGAGGTGGAGAGTATATGGACACTGAATTCCAAGACTATATCATAGAACACGAAATTACGTCCCAACTCTCAGCACCTGGTATGCCACAACAGAATGGTGTATTGGAGAGGAGAAACAGAACCCTGTTGGACATGGTTCGGTCGATGATGCGCTATGCTCGTCTCTCTGATTCCTTTTGGGGTTATGTAGTGGAGACTGCGGTGTATATTTTGAACAACGTTCCGTCGAAGAGTGTTTGTGAAACACCTTTCGAACTTTGGAATGGTTGTAAAGGCAGTTTACACCATTTCAGAATTTGGGGATGCCCGACCCACGTGTTGGTGTCAAACCCGAAGAAATTGGAACCCCATTCAAAATTGTGTCTATTCGTAGGTTACCCAAAAGAGACTAGAGGTGGTCTATTTTACGATCCTAAGGAAAATAGGGTGCTTGTATCGACAAACGCCACATTCCTTGAGGAAGACCACATCAGGGATCATTTGCTTAAGAGAAAAATCGTGTTAAACGAAATGGACAGTACATCAACAAGAGTTGCTTATGGGGCTAGTACGTCAACAAGTGTTGTTCATCCTAGCACGTCAAGTTAAGTCTGTTCCTAAGAGTTTGGAATGCCTCGACGTAGTGGGAGGGCTGTTAGACAGCCTGAACGTTACATGGGTTTAGCTGAAACCCAAGTCAATAATCCTGATAATGACTGTGAGGATCTATTGACCTATGATCAGGCAATGGCTAATATTGAGAAGGACAAATGGATTAAAGCTATGAACTAGGAAATGGAGTCAATGTTCTTCAATTCTGTCTAGGAGCTTGTGGATCAACTTGATGGGATAAAACCTATAGGTTGCAAATGGATCTACAAGCGTAAACGTGGCATAGATAGGAAGGTGCAGACCTTCAAAGCACGACTAGTGGCAAAGGGTTTTACCCAGGTCGAAGGGGTTGACTATGAGGAAACCTTTTCACCTGTTGCCATGGTAAAGTCAATCAGGATCCTTCTGGCCATTGTCGCGTATTATGACTACGAGGTATGACAGATGGATGTCAAGACCGCCTTTCTGAATGACAACCTTGACGAAACCATCTACATGGACCACCTTAGGGGTTCATAACCCAAGGCCAAGAGAAAAAGGTTTGTCGGCTTCATAGGTCCATTTATGGACTGAAACAAGCCTCGAGGTCTTAGAATATAAGGTTTGATGAGGCAATCAAATATTATGGCTTTGATCAGAACGTTGACGAGCCTTGTGTCTACAAGAAAATCGTTAACAAAACTGTCGCATTTCTTATATTATACGTGGATGATATTCTTCTCATTGAGAATGAGGTAGAATTTCTTACTGACGTAAAGAAATGGCTAGCTTCACAATTCCAAATGAAAGATTTGGGAGAAGCTCAACATGTTTTAGGTATCCAGATAGTCCAAAACCGGAAGAACAGAATGCTGGCCATGTCTCAAACGTCTTATATTGACAAGATGTTGTCTAGATATAAGATGCAGAACTCCAAGAAGGACTTGCTGCCTTTCAGGCACGGGGTTCGCCTGTCTAAGGAACAGTGTCTTAAGACTCCTCAAGATGTTGAGGATATGTGACGAATCCCCTATGCTTCAGCTGTAGGGAGCCTGATGTATGCCATTCTGTGTACTAGGCCCGACATCTGTTATGCAGTAGGGATAGTCAGTAGGTATCAATCCAATCAAGGACTAGATCATTGGACAACCGTAAAGGCAATCCTCAAGTATCTTAGGAGAACGAGGAACTACAGCTTAGTGTATGGCGGTGGGGATTTGATCCTTACAGGATACACAGATTCTTACTTTCAGACCGATAAGAATTCTAGGAAATCCACTTCGGGGGCAGCCTTCATTCTGAATGGAGGAGTTGTAGCATGGTGAAACATCAAGCAGGGATGCATCGCTGATTCCACTATGGAAGCGAAGTACGTTGCGGCTTGTGAAGCTTCAAAGGAAGCTGTTTGGCTTAGGAAGTTCATGACAGATTTGGAAGTTGTTACAAATATGAACTTGCCGATCACGTTGTTTTGTGACAACAATGGTACTGTAGCCAACTCTAGGGAGCCTCGGTGCCATAAGAGAGGCAAACACATTGGCGCGTATATCACGATCACGGAGATTGTGCACCGCAACGACGTGATAGATCATGCGATAGATAGCGTCGGAGCACAACGTAGCTGATCCATTTACAAAGCCCCTCACGGCTAAGGTGTTTGAGGGTCACCTAGAGAGTCTAGGTCTTCGAGTACTTCCAGACTAGGGCAAGTGGGAGATATGTGAACGGGTATTCAATGTCCTAGTTTATTGTATTACTTCATTGTAATTTATGTACATTTCATAAATGTATTTGCTCCACTAGCTTAGTTCAAGTGGGAGTTTGTTAGGATTTTTGTCCTAATCTCGTTCAGTTTGTAAATTACTATTTGAAATTAATAAATAGTTATTTATTTCATCTTTTGTGTCTCGCATCTATTACAAACTTTGTCCAATAAACTAAGCTCCAGGGTCATTGAATATATGAGAGAACTAGAACTTGAACGGTGTGTAGTGGACACACAGGGAGGATCACGTTCGAGTAAATGACCTGAACGATCTACAGTATATGGATGAGGTTGGAGACCTAATCCTGGATACACAGTGGATGCGACCCGCTTTGTATTAAGATACAAACGAGGTGATCTACCTCGTTCATGTGGTTGACATGCGAGTGGGGGCATCCTGTACAATGATATTGTAGAAGACCGGACCGTAAATTATTAGACCTACTGATGTAACATCGTTGACAGTAAAGACTAATAACTTCGTAGATGACCAATAGTAACTCGACACAATCCACGAGTGTGTTACGGACTCACATGCGAGGAGTCGATCCTTTGACTAGTACGGGTGAGGGTGGTCACAGTTACTCGCCCAATATGCCTATCTTCTCAGGGACAGAACCAAGTAGGGAGTTGGTAACATAACTACACGAGATGAAATTCACTCGTTCCCGCCTTTAGGGAAACTAGAGAGATTGTTCCCTTAAGTGCTGTCTCCAGGGCTTGGACAACGGTCGCCCACCCTCTCACTGGCACGAGAGGATTGTTGTGTATGGTTGGACAATTACAACGTTGTTGTTCATTAGAGGAGCAGTGGGGACTTAGGGAGCAAGAAGTAGACACAGGGGTAAAACGATAATTTGACCCAACAGTATCTACGAACAACCTGTGAAGGGTCGACTCATGGGCATTGGTTATATCAGTGGACACGTAATATCTTGCACTGACGGGAGTGCAGCTCCGGGCTTTAGCGTGAAGTGTTACCGTAGGTAATGAATGGTGATTAACCGGGTCAAAGAGTTTGATAGGTTAATCTCGAATCATTGGAGCTCGTCACTGTAGGTCCATTAGGTCCCTCGGTTGGCTCAAACAGGATTAAAAGAAGGTTTACATTTTTGGTATGAATTGAAGTGTTCAAATTCTTTAAAGGGTATTTATGTCATTTATATGAGATATGAATGATATAATATATAGTTTAATGTGAATGAGATTCATAATAAACTATAGATTAGCCTAATTGTTGAATTACGACTAATTAGGAGAAATTAGATTGAGAGATATTAAATTGGATGTGATTTAATTTAAAAATCCACAATATTGCAAATGTGATTTGTAAAATGAGATATGAGATATCTTATAATATGTGGTTATGCAAATATGATTTGCATAACCTATAGTTGTGGTAAAACGGTAAATAAGTGGAGATTTCAACTCCACCTATCTCCATTTTATAAACCCTTTTTGCAAGATAGGTTGTAAGACTTGAAGCTCATTTTTGGAATTCTCACCAAAAGAAGCTTTGCTCTCTCTCTCAATTCTCTCTCAAGATTTCTCCTTCCAAAACCAAAAAATCAAAGATCCCACCATCTTCCTTCTTCCAAAAGAAGAACAACCGAGAAATCAAGTGGTGGTGTTCGGTCGGTATTCGTGAGTTCGAGTAGTTCGAGATCATTGGGAGAACACGAAGAGTTCGTGATCATCAGAGGAAGAAAATTTGAAGAACGTCTTCAACAAGTATACCTATCTTACTGTTTTTCTTCTATAAAATGCATGTTTAGCCTATTTCTATGTGATAGATAGTTTTAACGAAATTAAGTTGCACAACATCACCATGACGATTCGATTGTCTTCCGCTGCGCAGGGAGTTTCATTCCCTTCAATGATTATCCATATCCTTCATTGGATTATTTTGATTATCAACTACTTTTCTTTTTTGAGGATTTTTATCTTTAAAATCCATAGGTCTACCACGCTTCTAGCGTGCCTCAAACTCATTAGTGACAACTTGTTGTATTGAGATAACAATTTTCGATGGGGCATTTGCAGTTGGTATATGATTTAGTTACTCTCTTAGCATCTGTAAATGCATCTGGTAATTGATTTGTTATATTTTGCAAATGAATTATCTTTTGAACTTCAAGTTCACATTGATCTGTACAGGGATCTAAATGAGATAATAACGATACATCTCATGTAATATTTTTTTCCAACTTCTTAATTCTTTCCCTTAATGTTGGAAAATTTGTTTCATTAAAATGACAATCAATAAATTGTGCAGTAAATACATCACCCGTCAGGGGTTCAAGATATTTAATAATCGATGGGACCTATCTTAGTATGTTATGGTGGAGCAATTGGAACATATACTGCACATCCAAAAATTCGTAGATGGAAAATATTTTGTTGCTGGTCGTAAGCCAATTGCATTGGGTAGTACTTATTACAAGCTACTGACCTAATGCGTACTAGCGGATGCAACATGCAAAATAACATGTCCTCATACATACATTGGAAGCTTTGCTCTCATAAACATTGGTCTAGCAATTAATTGCAAATATTTTATAAATGATTATGCTAAACCATTTTGTGTATGAACATGTGCTACAGGATGTTCAACATTTATCCCAATAGCCATACAATAATAATTGAATGTTTTGGATGTAAATTCACCAACATTATCAAGACGAATGGTCTTAATTGTATAATCAGGAAACTGTGTTCTTAACTTAATTATTTGAGCAAGTAGCCTTGCAAATGCAACATTTCGACTTGATAATAAACATACATGTGATCATCTGTTGGATGCATCAATCAGTACCATGAAATATCAAAATGGTCCACTTGGTGGGTTAATAGGTCCACATATATCACCATGAAGTCGTTCAAAAAATGCAGGTGATTCAGTCCCCATTTTAGCTGGTGATGGTCTAATGATTAATTTGCCTTGAGAGCAAGCATCACATGACAATTCATTAGATTGAAGATTCTTTTGGTTCTTTAATGGATGTCCATGTGAATTTTCAATAATTTTTCTCATCATTATTGATCCCAGATGACCTAATCGATCATGCCAAACACTGAATATTTTTTGATTCATGAAATTCCGGTTCATTGTTGCATAACATTCTATTACTCGTATATAAGTATAATATAATCTAGAAGAAAAAGTAGACAATGTTTCTAATATACGTTTTTCATGTGAAACAATAGATGTGATATAGAGGCACTCCATATCCTTGAAACTCAATAAACTTCTCTTTGATTTGCTAGAGAACAAAGCATTATTAATTGAAAATTTTGTTCCTCTAGGCAAGATAAAACTTTCTTTTCCAAAACCTTCAATCAAGTCTACGGAACCTGATATAGTATTGATTTTTGCTTCCAGCATTGCCAATTTAGAAAAATATTTTCTGTTTATAAGTATTGTGTGCGTAGTTGCGCAGTCTGCCTGGCATAGATCTTCATTGCTAATTTTTTTCGTCATTCAACATATGAAAACTGTCCATATTTCTTTAAAAAATAATTACAATAAGAGATACATAATACAAAAGGTTTAAAGCCAAAAAGAACATAAAAATAAACATTAGTACTAGACTTTTTCAAAATCAAAAGAAACACTTGCTAATCCATCAATTGCTTCAATCTTCTCTTTAGGAGATGCAAAGAAGTCTGCCACATCAAAATTTGTCATATTGGATGGGTCAAATATATCATTATCTTGATAAGCAAGATTTGCTCCCACATTTTTTCCTTTTTCTTTTAAGAAAGCTTGATAGAGATCTACTAGATGTTTGGATGTACGACAAATACGTGACCAATATCCAGTCATTCCACATCGAAAACATTTATTCTCATCATCTCTTGCATTCTTATTTTGTGGAGTTTTACCTTTACGATCATCATTTCGTGTGAGTTTTTTGAATTTTAGATAATCATAATGTCCACCATGAAAATAATTATTTCTTCCTCTACCGCAGTCACAACCTTGACCATGGGCACGACCTCGACCTCGATTGTTAAAATTCACAGCAGCTACTTCAGGGAATGATGTTGCTCTAGACGGTCGTGATTCATGATTTTTCATTAATAACTCGTTATTTTGTTCAACCACGAGAAGACATGAAATGAGTTCTGAATACTTTTTAAAGTCTTTTTCTCGATATTGTTGTTGCGGGAGCATATTCGAGACATGAAAGGTAGAAAATGTCTTCTCTAACGTATCCACATGAGTAATATTTTCTCCACATAATTTTAATTTCGAACTAATTTTGAATAATGCGGAGTTATATTCACTTATTGATTTAAAATCTTGCAAGCTCAGGTGCATCCAATCATAATGAGCTTTTGGAAGAATAACAGTTTTTTGATGATCATACCTTTCTATCAAGTTCTTCCAGAGGACATAGGTTTTATCGTTCGATATTCCATTTTGAATCCCTCGTGGAGATGATAACGAATGAAGATCATGACTTTAGCCTTTTCTTGACTGGATGTCGTATTCCCTTCTTTACTGGCCTCTCCAAGGTTCATAGCATCCAAATGTATCTCAACATCAAACACCCATGACAAATAATTATTACCATTAATGTTAAGGGCCGTGAATTCTAATTTCACAAGATTTTCCATAGTAATACTATATAAAAAGAAATTGCATTTACATTAGGAAATTAATAAAACATGCAAAATAACATTTTATTATTAAAAAAAGGCTTACCCAGAGGACCTACCTTTAGCGGAGAAAATGATAGAGGCTCGTGTTGATAATGTGTTGTAAAAATTGGAGGAAAAATCGGACACCAAAATTTTACCAAAACATATAATAAATAATAATGATGATGATAATAATAATAATAATAATAATAATAATAATAATAATAATAATGAAAGATACTAGAAATGAGATATTAATATAAATAAATGATAGTGGAATTATATGGCAAAATTAAATAAAGAATACATTAGAGAGAAAGTGGGAGAGAAGAAACAAGATTGGAGAATGGTCTATACAATTGTGTGTTTTTATTTTCTACTATAAGCCACTATTTATAGGCAATTTGGAGAGCATACTGGGTCCATTTGGACACGAATCTATGGGCTTTGTTGGACACATGGGAGACACCATAGCTATGAGAAATTTGTCACTTAGCATGGGTATCAAATGACATATGGAATGAGCATTTACATGTGTAATGTTTATAATAAAAATGAGATATTTTACTATTATTATCTTTTGAATAATAAATTCATTTTCTTTTCTTTCTTTTTTCTTTTAGAAATAAAGTAGCATTATACGCCATTCTCATTTATACAACTAGTAATTATTCGCCAACAAGAGCATAACTCAACTGACATCAAGTATGATTCATGACCAAGAGGTCATGGGTTCGAATCCCCACACCCCTAATTGTTGATGTACTAAAAAAACTAGTAATTATTCAGGTAGGTGGCATGTGTTTTATATATATATATATATATATCTTTTTTTTTAAATTATAGAAAGTATGTGTAAAGTCAACTTGAACCTAGCTTAAGTGGGGGTTTATTGTCAACAAGAGAATAGCTCAACTAGCATCAATTAAGACTTATGACCAAGAGGTCATGAGTTCGAATCCCCCTACCCCAAATGTTGATGTACTAAAAAAAAGTGGGTGTTTATTTTTTTTAATTTTAAAAAAAGCATTACTGTTTTTTGAACTTTTGAAAATAACCAAAAAGAGTATAACTCAACTGACATGATGAATATGTTAACAACTACAAGATCTGTGTTCGATTCTCCCCAACCCCATTGTACTAAAAAAAACTTATTTTAAATATATATATATGTTTTCTTCAAATATTGTTGTTGATCTTAATTCGACACAGGATTGTTACTTCAAAATATAGATTTTTTTGAATGTTAATGAAGTCATTTTTGGAGAGACTTTTGCCACGGTTATTATTGTGTTGTGTTTTTTTTAAAAGATAGGATTTCGTGCATATTTGAGAATAATTTTAGAAATATTCATTTTAGCATAATCGATTTGTTTATAATTGATTTATTAAAAGTAATTTTCTTCTAATCATTTTAATGTTTGGTTCTATTACTTTCACTAGTGATTTTTACACCATAGAAGTAATTTTCAAAAGACATGTTTTGAAGTGGCTTTAAAATAACTATTTTAAACTAAGTGATTTAATTATAATTTTTAGTTATAAACTATTTTAATATTTGATTCGATACTTGTAAATGTGATTTAAATTTAATTAATTTTTTTCAAAATGATAATGTTTGTGTTCAAAAGTGATTTTAGAATCAAGTTACTAAAAAAAAGTATTGCATTTGAGATTTTTAAAAAAATAGAAGGTGGCAGACAAAGTTATACATGGAAAACTGAAAATTAAGAAAGAAAAAAATATAAAGTTAGAGAAAATTTTCAAAGAGAAAAAAAAGTTAGAGACCTAGGGATATAAACTTTAGAAGGAGGGACAAAAAAAATTAGAGAGGGAATTTTAATAAAGAGAGTGAATTTGAAGATAAGGAAATAAAGATAGTGAGTGTTGGGGTTTATGCCCTAAACTTGTGTAGTTTTGTAAATTGTTAATCAAATAAATAAAGAGTTATTTATTTTGATGATTATTGTATTCTCGCACATAAATCTAAATCCAATAAACTAAGTTCCAAGGTTATAATTATAGATCTTGAACAAATGTGTAGTGGACACAAGTTGGATAAATGTTCAAGTATATAACCTAAATGGTCTATGGTATACGCATGAGGTTGGAAACCTTATTCTGGTAACATCATTGATAACACACAAAATGTGTTAACCTTGGGTTTAATTATTGCTAGTTTTATGTTAATTTCAGAGCTTTGATGTGTTTAAATCACTTAATTTCAGGTAAAGAGCTTAAACAGGATATTTGGAGACATTATGAATCACTCGGGATCGAATGGAAGTTTTTTCGAACTTAAAATAATATCAATTGGAAGTAGAAGGACCATTCCAAGCTAGTAGACCCGAGGTGATGGCGTTGCAACGCCGTGCTTGCTGTCTTTGTGCATAGAAGAGCCATGCCGATAACGTTGCAACGCTGCTTTGATAAGAAACCAAGCAGAATGACCGTGGCGAGGGCGTTGCAGCGCTGCTTTCTAGCGTTGCAGCACCAGTTCGATAGAGGAGGTGCGCGTTAAGGCAGCAGCGTTGCAACGTTGTCCCTAGCATTGCAACTCTGCCGACACTTTCCATATCTGATACCCGCCTAGGACACAGCGTTGTAACGCTGTCCCTAACATTGCAACGCTATGCCGATTAACCTTATAAATAGAACACTTTGCCATCTTTCAAAGGGGGTCAAATTTGATAGTTTTTGCACCACAATTTCGAAATACACTCTCTAAGAGGAGAAAGAAGAGCATTCCTTGGGAACCAAAGCATTCATGGAGGTTCGAGATGTTTTTGCATGGTCCAATCATAAACAACATCCCTCTCGTGCCAATGAGAGGGTGGGCACCCGTTGTCCAAGCACTGGAGACAACACTTAAGGGAACAACCCCTCTAGTTTTCCTAGCTCGAGAATGAGTAAATTCCATCTTGCGTAGTTAAGTTCCCAGCTCCCAACGAGCTCCTGCCTCTAAGAAGGTAGGCATATTAGGCGAGCAACTATGGTCATTCTCACCAGTACTAGTCAAAGGACAGACCCCCGCAAACAGGAATCCGTAAGACACTCAGGATTAAGGACGAGTCACTAATGGTTATCTACGAAGTTATTAGTCCTATACTATTAACGGTGTTACATCAGTAGGTCTAATAATTCACGGTCCGGTCTTGTACAATCTCATTGCACAGGATGCCCCCACTCGCATGTCAACCACATGAACGAGCTAGATCACCTCGTTTGTATCTGATACAAAGCGGGTCACATCCACATTGTATTCAGGATGAGGTTTCCAACCTTATCCATATACTGTAGATCGTTCAAGTCATTAACTCGAAGGTGATCCTCCCCGTGTGTCCACTACACACCGTTCAAGTCTTAGTTCTCTCAAAAGATATGACCCTGGAGCTTAGTTTATTGGATTAAGTTTATAAAAAATGCGAGACACAAAGTTTGAATAATAAACAACCTTTATTTATTAAAATAATGAATATTGCAAACTTCACGAGATTAGGCGAAGGAGATCATGGAGTCGTTGCAGAATATGCTTGGACAACCGTCCTTTCAGGCTCGACACGACGCACTCAAACATGTGTTCAATGCAAGGAAGGAGTAGGGGACGTTTGTCTGAGAACATGTTCTCGATATGATGACCCATTTTTGAAGGGAATCAATTTCCCGCAACGGAATACGTCGTGAAACGTCGTTGATTCGTTGTGTGTGTAATTTCTTAATTATCACATAAAAACTATGTTAAGCATGTTGATTTGAGAAGGAAAAACGTAAGTAAATGTTTTACTAACCTCTTGTAGACAACTTCTAGCAATTCCTTCTCGATCTCTCACGATCCAACGATCCTCACGAACAACGACACCTCCAAAAGGTCTTCTCGATTGTTCTCGGAAGGTAAAGGGAGAGTTGTGGAACTCCCTTTGGAATTTGGGATGGAGAGAAGGTATGGAGAATTGAGAGAGATTAGAGAGAGACATTTCTTTCTCTTTTGGTGGAATTCCAAAAAATGAGAATCCTTGTCTTACCAAGTGCTTCACAAAGCACCTATTTATAATGGTGAGTGGAGTTAAAATCTCCACCAATTCACCATTTTACCACAACCATATGATATGCAAATCATATTTGCATATCACATAATGTAAGGTATCTCATACCTTATTATACAAATTCTATTTGCATAATTGTGGAATAAATAATTGAATCGCATTCAATTTAATTTCTCTCAATTCAATTTCTCCAATTTAGCACTAGTTAATAAATTAGGCTATTCTATAGTTTATTATGAATCTAATTCACATCAAACTATATATTATGTCAACTATATCACATATAATTGACATAACTATCCAATTAATGAATTTGAACACTTCAAATCCACTCCAAATTATAAACCCTCAATTTGTCCAATAGAGCCAACCGAGGGACCTAATGGACCTACACCTGATAAGCTCCAATGATATGAAATTAACCGGTCAAACTCTTTGATCTGGTTAATCACTATTCATTAGCTATGGTAACACTCCACTAAAACCCGTAGCTGAACTCCCACCACTGTAGGACAAGTTGTGTCCATCGATATAACCAATATCCGTGAGTCGTCCCTTCACAGGTTGTTCGTAGCCACTGTTGGGTCAAATTATCGTCTTACCCCTGTGTCTACTTCTTGTTCCTTAAGTCCTACTGCTCCTCTAATGAACAACTTTGTTATATGCTCCAACCATAAACAATATCCCTCTCGGGCCGGTGAGAGGGCGAGCACCCATTTTTCAAGCCCCAGAAACAACACTTAAGGGAACAACCTCTATAGATTCCCTAGTTTGGGAACGAGTGAATTCCTTCTTGCATAGTCAACTTCCCAGCTCCCCACGAGATTCTGTACCCAAGAAGATAGGCATATTAGGTGTATCCAGACCACCCTCACCCGTACTAGTCAAAGGATAGACCCCCACAGACAAAAATTCGTGACATGCTCAGGATTAATGACGAGTCACTAATGGCCATCTACGAAGTCATTAGTCCTACTGTTAACGGTGTTACATCAGTAGGTCTAATGATTCACGGTCCCGTTTTGTACAATATCATTGCACAGGATGCCCCCACTCGCATGTCAATCACATGAACGAGCTGGATCACCTCGTTTGTATCTAATACAAAGCGAGTTGCATCCACAGTGTAACCAGGATGAGGTTTCCAACCCTATCCATATACTGTAGACCGTTCGGGTCACTAACTCAAACGTGATCCTCCCCGTGTGTCAACTACACACCGTTCAAGTACTATAATATGACCCTGGAGCATAGTTTATTGGATTAAGTTTTATAGAATGCGAGATACAAAGTTTTGACAGCTCAATAACTTTTATTCATTTAAAACAACTGTATTACAAACTTCACGAGATTAGGGCAAAATCCCAACAAACTCCCACTTTAACTAAGCTAGTGGAGTACATATACATTTCTCAAATGCAAAGTAAAGTAATACATGAATGTAATATAATAAACTAGGGCATACGAATACTCTTTACAATACTCCCACTTGCCCTAATCTAGAAGGACTCGAAGACCTAGACTCTCTATGTGACCCTCAAACACGTTAGTCGTGAGGGCCTTTGTAAACGGATCAGCAACGTTGTGCTCCGAAGCTATCTGCGTGACTGTCACATCTCCACGGTGCACAATCTCCCGTATCAGGTGATATTTGCGTTCAATATGCTTGCCCCTCTTATGACTTCGACGTTCTCTCGAGTTGGCTACGGCTCCACTGTT
Source organism: Trichosanthes cucumerina (assembly GCA_036507285.1). Classification (NCBI taxonomy): domain Eukaryota; kingdom Viridiplantae; phylum Streptophyta; class Magnoliopsida; order Cucurbitales; family Cucurbitaceae; genus Trichosanthes; species Trichosanthes cucumerina. Next base: position 74,880,857 of record CM071835.1, on the reverse strand, counting down.
GTCACAAAACAGGGACTGACAAGTTCATATTTGGAACAGCATCCAAATCTTGCATGAACTTCCTAAGCCAAACAACTTCTTTTGCAGCTTCACAAGCTGCTACATACTCGACTTCCATCGTGGAATCAGCGATGCATCCCTGTTTAATGCTTCGCCACGCTACAGCTCTTCCATTGAGGGTGAAGACTTACACCAATGTGAATTTCCTAGAATCCTTATCGGTCTGAAAGTCAGAGTCTGTGTATCCCATGAGGATCAAATCCCTACTTCCATACACCAACATGTAGTCCCTCGTTCTCCTAAGATACTTGAGGATTGCCTTTACGGCTGTCTAGTAATCTAATCCTTGATTGTATTGATATCTACTGACAATCCCGACAGCATAACAGATGTCGGACCTAGTATATAACATTGCATACATAAGGCTCCCCACAGCTGAAGCATAAGGGATGCGTTTCATATCCTTAACTTCTTGAGGTGTCTTATGATGGGATTGAATCCCGTAGCATAAGCGATTTTGATTGCGTGTTCTTGTAAGATGTTACATAGATCTAATCAAAAGCATATAACGAAAGCGATAAAGCATGCTTGTGTGAATTTGGACAGCAAATATATTACCTTTGTAGATAGTAACATGATGTGCTTCTCTTGATCCTCTTGTACTAACGATCTCAACGATCTTACGTTTTCCACAAACTACAAAGTAGTTTTGATCCGCCCGCTAGATCTTCTCCATTGTATGTATACGAGAGGGAAGGTGGTGGAACCTCTTTTGGAGTTGGCAGGGATTTTGAGGAAGACAAGTGTTTTTGGAATTCTTCCAACAAAACACTTGTCAAAAGGAGCACTAGGTTTTGCCTTTTTTTTGAATTAGGTTAAACAATGTGCATCTCATGCACACATATTTATAGGGAAATAGGATGAAAATGACCATCTTACCCCTATAGTACTTTTATGATATATTTCCCATGGTTAAACCATATGTTATATCAATTATATCATATATGATTGATATACCCTTTAAACATGAAATTGAACATTTCAATTTCACTCCAAACTATAAACCCTTCTTATTTCCATGTTGAGCCAACGGAGGGACATAATGGATCTACAGATCATGAGCTCCAATGATACAAGATTAATCGATCAAACTCTTTGATTCAATTAATCAACATTCATTAACTATAAGTCATTCCACTATAGACTCATAGTTGCACTCTCCTCACTATAGACTATGTTGTATCCACTAATATAATCGATACTTGTGAGTCGACCCTTCACAGGTTGTTCGTAATCACAGCTGGGTCAAATTACCATTTTAGTGAATACATCTTGTTCCTTAAGCTCTACTGATCCTCTAATGAACAATCAGTCTATGGTCCTACCATAAACTTGATCCTTCTTAAGCCAGTAAGAAGGCGGGGCCCCATTGTTCAAGACCTGGATTCAGTTCTTAAGAGAACAACCTATCTGATTCCCTAATTCAGGGATGAGTGAATTCCTTCTTGCATAATTAAGTTCCCAGCTACATACAAAGTTATGTCCCTTAGAAGGTATGCTTATTGAGTCGGCTACATGCCACTCTCACCCATACTAGTCTAAGGAAAAACCTCATAAGCAAGAGTTCGTAGCTTGCTCAAGATTCATGTCAAGTCACTAATGATCATCTATGAATTATTATACCTATCTTGATAATGGTGTTACTCTAGTAGGTTAATAATTCGCAGTTTGGTCTTGTATAATCTCATTATATAGGATGCCCTCACTCGCATGTCTACCACATGAACGAGTTGGATTACCTCGTTTGTACAATTTACAAAGCGAGTTGCATCCATGGTGTTACCAGTACAAGGTTCCTAACCCTATGCATATACCATAAACCTTTTAGGTTGTACTTGAACAACTTATCCAACTTATGTCTACTACATAAATGTTCAAGATCTATCATTATAACCTTAGAACTTAGTTTATTGGATTTAGATTTATATGCGAGAATATAATAAATAACAATTTTATTTATTGAAATATGATTATTACAAAACTACACTTGTTTAGGGCATAAATCCCAACAATCTCCCACTTGTCCTAAAGCTAGTGGAGTACATAATGAACATTACAGTAATGTAAATACAATAAACTAGGGCACTGAATACCCTTTGTAAAACATACTCCCACTTGCCCTAGTTATGGTGAGATACGCAGTCCTAGACCTTCTAGGTGACTCTCAAACACTTTAGCCGAGAGAGCCTTTGTAAATGGGTCAACAATATTGTGCTCTGAAGCTATCTTTGTGACAATTACATCGTCTCGATACACTATCTCCCTGATCAGGTGACGTTTCCGCCCAATGTGTTTTCCCCTCTTGTGACTTCGGGATTCCCTTGAGTTTGCCACAACACCACTGTTATCACAATAAAGTATGATTGGCAAACCCATGTTTGGACACAACTTCCAAATCCATCATGAATTTCCTTAGCCATACGGCTCCTTTAGCTGCTTCACAAGTTGCTACATACTCGACTTCCATAGTTGAATTTGCGATGCATCCTTACTTGATGCTTCGCCAAACTACATCCCCTCCGTTAAGAGTGAAAACTGACCCTGACGTAGATTTCCTAGAATCTTTGTCAGTTTGGAAGTCAGAATCTGTGTATCCTATAAGGATCAAATCCTTAGCTCCATACAGAAGCATGTAGTCCTTCGTTTTCCGAAGATACTTGAGGATTATCTTAACCGATGTCCAGTGTTCTGGTCCTGGATTAGATTGATACCTACTGACCATTCCTACTGCAAAGCATATATCTGGCCTAGTACACAACATTGTGTACATCAGGCTTCCAACAGCTAATGCATAAGGAATTCGTCTCATATCCTCAACTTCTTGAGGTGTCTTAAGACACTGTTCCTTAGACAAATGGACTCCATGCCTGAAAGATAATAAACATTTCTTGGAATCTTGCATCTTAAATCTTGACAACACTTTGTCGATGTAAGATGTTTGAGACAATGCTAGGGTTTTTTCTTGCGATTCCAGACAATCTGGATTCCAAGAACAAATTGTGCCTCTCCCAAATCTTTCATTTGGAACTGCGTAGCTAGCCATTTCTTAATGTTAGTAAGATAACCTATAGGGGTGAGCATCGGTCGATCGGGGTCGATTTTCGACCCCAACCGACCCCCGAACCGACCAAGGGCGGTCGGTTCGGTCGGTTTTTTTTTTAAAAATCCTTACCAAAAACAAATCAAATGGCCATTTTTTTGGCTCGATTTATATATGTATATATAAAAATATTTATTTAATTAAATATTAAATATTTATAATTATTATTTTATTATTATTTAATAATTTATAATTATTTTTTAATTATTATTTAATTATTTTGAGAATTTTTTTTTGTTTTTTATTTTTTTAATTATTATTATTATTATTATTATTATTATTATTATATATATATATATAGTTTTTTTTTTTTTTTCATTTTAGTTCGGTCGGTTTGGGCCTTTTGCCCAAAACCAATCGACCGACTCGATCGATCGGCTTTGTGAAGGGCAAAACCGACCGACCGACTCCTTCACAAAACCGATCGATCGCCCTCGGTTCGGTCGGTTTAGTCGATCGGTTTCGGTCGGTCGTGTCGGTTTTCAGTTTTTTTTTGCTCACCCCTAATAACCTATATCATTCCCAATGAGTAGGATATCATCTACATATAATACTAAGAAAGCAACATAACTATTAATGATTTTCTTATAGACACAAGGTTCATCATTATTTTGATCAAAGCCATAAGATCTGATAGCCTCATCAAATCTTATATTCAAGGACCTAGAAGCTTGTTTTAGTCCATAGATGGACCTTTTAAGCTTGCAAACTTTTTACTCTAGTCCTGATTATATGAACCCTTTGGGTTGGTCCATGTAGATGTTTTCGTCAAGATTCTCATTTAAGAATGTTGTCTTGACATCCATCAGCCATACCTCATAGTCATAATATGTGGAAATGGCAAGTAGAATACAGATAGACTTTACTATAACAACAGGTGAAAAGGTTTCCTCATAGTCCACCCCTTCAACCTGGGTATAACTTTTTCCTACTAGTCTAGCCTTAAAAGTTTGCACTTTACCATCTACACCACGTTTTCTCTTGTAGATCCATTTACAACCTATAGGTTTTACCCCATCAGGTTTATCTACAAGATCCCAAACAGAATTGAAGTGCATAGACTCCATTTCTTGGTTCATGGCTATGACCCATTTGTCTTTGTCTTTGTCAACCATCACTTGATTATAAGTCAATGGATCCTTATAGTCGTCATCTGGTATGACAACTTGGGTTTCAGATAAACCTATGTAACGGTCAGGTTGTGTTATAACTCTCCCACTACGTCGAGGCATTCTCAACTCTTGAGATGGGCATTCATGACTAAACAAGTTAGTATCAACAACTCTTGTCCTAGCATTATTAGCAACCTTTGTTGTTGTTCCGTCTAACACACTTAACACAACTTTACTTTTTGGTTGGTGATCCCTCATGTGGTCCTTCTCTAAGAAAGTGGCATTTGTCGATACAAGTACCTTATCTTCTTTAGGATCATATAATAACCCACCTCTCGTTTCTTTTGGGTACCCTACAAAAAGGCATAATTTTGAATGTGATTCCAATTTCTTTGGATTTGTCACGAGCACATGTGCTGGATATCCCCAAGTTCTGAAATGATGTAAACTACCTTTACGTCATTTTCGAAGTTCAAATGGTGTTTTTGAAACACTTTTTGATGGAACATTGTTCAAAATGTATACTGCAATCTCTACTGCATATCCCCAGAACGAGTTAGGGAGATGAGTATAACTCATCATTGATCGAACCATGTCCAACATGGTTCTATTTCTTCTTTCTGATACACCGTTTTGTTGTGGTGTACCAGGTGCTGAGAGTTGAGATGTAATTCTTTGTTCTATCATATAGCCTTAGAATTCCAAATCCATATACTCTCCACCTTGTTCAGATCGAAATGTTTTGATCTTTCTACCTAATTGATTTTCAACTTCAGCCTTGAATTCCTTGAACTTTTCAAGTGCTTCAGACTTGCGATGCATTAGGTAAATATGCCTATATCTTGAATAATCATCTATAAAAGAGATGAAATATTCATACCCTCCTCTAGCTTTAACATTCATCAGACCACAAAGGTCTGAATGTATAAGTTTTAAGGGTTCTTTGGCTCTATAACATTTTCCACTAAAAGGTATGTTGCATAAAATATTAATAATTGCAATACCGCAAGTGTACGGGTTAAGTTTTAGTATAGTGATTTGAGAGTCCAAGTATCGTCCTCGGGAATGAGTTTCTAGATTAATTAATTACCAAGATACTAATTCTCAATTTTAGCTAAAGTAACATAATATAGATAGATGGTGAAACAAATATAAAAGACAAACAAACAAGTGGAGACACGAATTGATAGATTTAGAGGAAATTGACTTTACAGGTTAATAACTTAATTAACACATGCATTGAACTAATTGAAGGGAATCGAAGTCCCCGCAGCGGAAGCGATTGTGAATCGCGCGCTCTTGATTTAGTTACAATGGAAAATTCAAGAAAGTAAAACATAGATTAAGCATAAAATACAGAAATGGACAACAAGTATATTACCTTTGAAGAACCTTTCTTCAAGTGCTCCTCTCTCCACGATCACGATCTCAGCAACAAGAACTCGTACGAACACCGACACCACCATCGGATCTTCTTCGTTGTTCTCTAGGTGAGGGAGGAAGGTGGGTTCCCTTTAGGAGTAGTGAGGTATTTTGTGAGAGAGATTTTGTGTTTTGGAACACTTCCAACAACAACAAGGAGGCTAGGAATACTATTTTTTCAAATCTTGACCTAGTTGCATCTCATGCAACTATATATAGGGGAATGGTATGGAAATGACCATTCTACCCCTCCTTTAATCTCTCTTTAGTATATAGTTTATATATGAATCTAATTCACATTAAAACTATATATTATATCAATTACATCATATATAATTGATATAACTCCTCATGTATGAAATTGAACCCTTCAATTTCACTCCTAACTTTATACCCTCAATATTACCATGTTGAGCCAACGGAGGGATCTAATGGACCTACAGATCATGAGCTCCAATGATGTGAGATTAACTGATCAAACTCTTTGATCCAGTTAATCAATATTCATTAACTACAAGTCACTCCACTATAGACTTGTAGTGCACTCTCCTCACCGTAGATATTATTGTGTCCACCGATATAGTCATTACCCATGAGTCGACCCTTCACGGGTTGTTCGTAATCACACCGGGTCAAATTATCGCTTTTTACCCGTGATTACCTCTTTCCTCCTTAAGCACCACTGATCCTCTAATGAACAACAAGTCTAGGGTCCTACCTTAGACTCATACCCTCATAGAGGGCGGGCCCCATTGTTCAAGACCTGGAGTCAGTTCTTAAGAGAACAACCTATTTGATTCCAAAGTAGAGGAATGAGTGAATTCCATCTTGCACAGTTAAGTTCCCAGCTACCTACGAGGTTCGTCACCCGAGAAGGTAGGCTTATTGAGCCTGGCTCATGTGCCACTCTCACCCATACTAGTCTAAGGACAAACCCCATAAGCGGGAGTTCTTAATTTGCTCAGATTCGTGTCAAGTCACTAATGACCATCTATAAATTACTAGTCTTATCCTGTTAACAGTGTTATACTGGTTAAACTAATAATTTGCGATCCAGTCTTGTATGAACTCTTCATACAGGATGCCCCCACTCGCATGTCAACTACATGAATGAGTTGGATTACCTCATTTGTACTAATTACAAAGTGGGTCGAATCCATGGTGTTACCAGAATGAGGTTTCCAACCTTATTCTTATACCATAGACTGTTTAGGTTATAATCTTGAAGTCAACCCAAATAGTGTCCACTACACTGATTTCAAGATAAACGTTATAACCTTGGAGCTTAGTTTATTGGATTTATAAAAGCAAGATTGTAATCTTATCAAAGCAAATAACACTTTATTTAATTGATTAAAATTACACAAGTTTAGGGCATAAATCTCAACACTAATGTGATGAATTTATAAACAAGAAGTAAAATACTCAAGAAAATCTCTCGATTCTTAGTGAGCCTCGCACTGAAGGAAATGAGAATCCCCGCGCAGCGGAAGACGATCGAATCGTCATGTTATCATTATGCTACTCGAATTTTGTCAAAATGATCTAACTATTAGATCTAGGCTAAACATGCTAGAAAGGAAGAAATTTACAGCGAGAAAAATGTACTTACTTGTTGTAGACAATTCTTCAAAATCTTCTTTGATCACGAACACTTCGTGCCTCTCGATCTCAACGAACGCTTCCCTCGAACGGAATCCGAACACTACCACTTGGAGTCTCGGTTGTTCTTCCTTTGGAAAGAAGGAAGATTGTGGGATCTTATGGTTTTGGAGAGGGAGGAGAATTGAGAGAGTAGAGAGAATTTTGATCTCTTCTCTTTGATCAAAAACAAAAAATAAGAGAAAAGCTTACCAATCTCTTCTTGCAAAGGGTTTAAATAGTGGAATGATGGAGTTAAAATCTCCACAATATTACCACTTTACCACAACCATAGGTTATGCAAATCTCATTTGCATAACCACATAATATAAGATATCTGATATCTCATATTGAAAATCTCATTTGTAATAAATGTGCATCTCATTCACATTAAACTATATATTATATCATTCATTAATTTCTCCAATTAGCCCTAATTCAACAATTAGGCTAACCTATAGTTTATTATGAATCTCATTCACATTAAACTATATATTATATCATTCATATCTCATATAAATGACATAAATGCCCGTAAAGTGAAATTGAATACTTCAATTTCATACCAAAATATTAACCTTTCTTTTAACCCAGATTGAGCCACCTGAGGGACCTAATGGACCTACAGTGACGGGCTCCATTGATCCGAGATTAACCTGTCAAACTTTTGACCTGGTTAATCAACATTCATTAGCTACGGTAACACTCCACTATAGCGTAGTTTGCACTCCCGACAAATCACGAGATATTACGTGTCCACCGATATAACCAATGCCCATGAGTCGACCCTTCACAGTTGTTCAGTAGACACGCGGCTCGGTCAAATTACCATTTTACCCCTGTGTCTACCTCTTGTTCCTTAAGTCCCCACTTGCTCCTCTAATGAACAACATATTGTGATGGTCCAACCATACACAACACCCTTCACGGGCGAGTGAGAAGGTGGGCGCGCTTGTCCAAGCCCCGGAGACAAAGACTTAAGGGAACAACCCCTCTAGTTTCCCTAAAGGCGGGAACGAGTGAATTCCATCTTGCGTAGTTAAGTTCCCAGCTCCCTACTTGGTCCTATCCCTGAGAAGATAGGCATATTGGACGAGTAACTGTGACCACCCTCACCCGTACTAGTCAGGGCGATGCACCCGCGCATGTGAGTCCGTAACACGCTCGTGATTCGTGTCGACTCACTAATGGTCATCTATGAAGTTATTAGTTCTTACTGTCAATGGTGTTACATCAGTAGGTCTAATAATTCACGGTCCGGTCTTGTACAATCTCATTTCACAGGATGCCCCCACTCGCATGTAAACCTCTTGTTCCTTAAGTCCCCACTGCTCCTCTAATGAACAACATATTGTGATGGTCTAACCATACACAACACCCTTCATGGGCGGTGAGAAGGTGGGCGCCTGTTGTCCAAGCCCCGAGACAACACTTAAGGAACAACCCTCTAGTTTCCCTAAAGGCGGGACGAGTGAATTCCATCTTGCGTAGTTAAGTTCCCAACTCCTTACTTGGTCCCGTCCCTGAGAAGATAGGCATATTGGGCGAGTAACTGTGACCACCCTCACCCGTACTAGTCAAAGGCAGACCCCCGCAGACAGGTGTCCGTAACACTCTAAGTATTCAGGTCGAGTCACTAATGGTCATCTATGAAGTTATTAGTCCTCATCACAACAGCGTGTTACATCGAGTGAGGTCTAATAATTCACTTCGATGCGGTCTTGTACAATCTCATTGCACAGATGCCCCCACTCGCATGTCAACCACTGAACGAGTCAGATCACCTCGTTTGTATCTAATACAAAGTGGGTCGCATCCATAGTGTATCCAGGATTAGGTCTCCAACCCTATCAATATACTGTAGATCGTTCGGGTCATTAACTCGAACGTGATCCTCCCTGTGTGTCCACTACACACCGTTCAAGTTCTAGTTCTTTCATAAATTCAATGACCCTAGAGCTTAGTTTATTGGAAAAGTTTATAAATATTGCGAGTTACAAAGTAATGAAATAAATAACTCTTATTAATTTCAAACAATAATTTACAAACACGAGATTAGGACAAAAATTCCAGGAGGTGATACTGCCTGGTGGGAAAGATCCTAACCATTCTTTAGCCCTGCCCTACAAAGAAAAAGGAAAGAGACGTAAGCGAATACTATCAGTAGGAATACCATTTAATTTAATTGTACCACATATTTCTAGAAAATTCTGTAAATGTGAATTAGGATCTTCTGTGGCTTTTCCTCTAAAAGCTTCTTCCCTAATCATCTGAATAAGCCCTGTTCTCAATTCAAAATTGTTAGCATTTATGGGGGCATGTGAAGGGAATGAAAATCCCCGCGCAGCGGAAGACGATCGAATCGTCAAGGTATCATTATGCTACGTGAATTTTGTTAAAACGATCTAACCCTTAGATCTAAGTTAAACATGTAAAGAAGGAAGAAAATACAGCAAGATGAATTGTACTTACTTGTTGAAGACTCTCTTCAATATTTCTTCCAAAGATCACGAACACTTCGCGAACAATCACGATCTCTACGATCCCGAACAAATCCCACGAACAAGAACACAACACCACCAATTGGAACCTTGGTTGTTCTTCTTTTGGAATGAAGGAGAATGGTGGGATTCTAGTGTTTTGGAGAGGGAGGAGAGTTGAGAGAGTAGAGAGAATTCTTAATCTCTTCTCTTTGATGAAAATAAAAAAAATGAGAGAATGAGTTACTAATCCCTTCTTGCAAAGGGTTTAAATAGTGGAAATGATGGAGTTAAAACCTTCACATTATTACCACTTTACCACAATACAAATCTCATTTGCATAACCATTTAATATAAGATATCTCATATCTCATATTGCAAATCACATTTGCAATAATTGTAGATTAATTAAATTGAATCACATCCAATTTAATTTCTCTCAATTAATTTCTCCAATTACCCCTAATTCATCAATTAGGCTAACCTATAGTTTATTATGAATCTCATTCACATTAAACTATATTTTATATCATTCATATCTCATATAAATGACATAAATGGCCTTAAAGTGAAATTGAACACTTCAATTTCATACCAAAACATTTACCCTTCTTTTAACCCAGGTGGAGCCAACCGAGGGACCTAATGGACCTACAATGACGGGCTCCAATGATCCGAGATTAACCTGCCAAACTCTTTGACCCGGTTAACCAACATTCATTAGCTACGGTAACACTCCACTATAGCTAGCTGCACTCCCGTCAGTGTAGAATATTACGTGTCCACTGATATAACCAATACCCATGAGTCGACCCTTCACAGGTTGTTCGTAGACACGACTGGGTCAAATTACCGTTTTACCCCTGTGTCTACCTCTTGTTCCTTAAGTCCCCACTGCTCCTCTAATGAACAACATATTGTGATGGTCCAACCATACACAACACCCTTCTCGGGCCAGTGAGAAGGTTTACACCCGTTGTCCAAGTCCTGGAGACAGCACTTAAGGGAACAACCCCTTTAGTTTCCCTAAAGGCGGGAACGAGTGAATTCCATCTCGCGTAGTTAAGTTCCCAGCTCCCTACTTGGTCCTGTCCCTGAAAAGATAGGCATATTGGACGAGTAACTGTGACCACCTTCACCCGTACTAGTCAAAGGACAGACCCCCGTAGACAGGAGTCCGTAAGACGCTCAGGATTTAGGTCGAGTCACTAATGGTCATCTACGAAGTTATTAGTCCTTACTGTCAACGGGGTTACATCAATAGGTCTAATAATTCACGGTCCGGTCTTGTACAATCTCATTGCACAGGATGCCCCCACTCGCATGTCAACCACATGAACGAGTTAGATCACCTCGTTTGTATCTAATACAAAGCGGGCGCATCCACAAAGTGTATCCAAGATTAGGTCTCCAACCCTATCCATATCTCAGAATCAGCTTGGGTCATTAACTCTCGAACGTGATCCTCCCCGTATGTCCACTACACACCGCTTCAAGTTCTAGTTCTCTCATAAATTCAATGACCACGGAGCTTAGTTTATTGGAAAAGTTTGTAAATATTATGAGACACAAAGTAATTAAATAAATAACTCTTATTAATTTCAAACAATGAATTTACAAACACGAGATTAGGACAAAAATCCCAACAGCATGAACTATTCCAGCCTGCTCAGAATTAAACACGAGTTGGAAATACTCCCTGATGGGTTTAGGGTTATTGATTAACTCCTGATCAGCCATTGTCTGAGGTTCACTACTTTTCCTTCCTTTAGGAGTCTCCTACAAGTCCTCTCGATCTCAGAATCAAAAGGGTGCAAGTCTGCAGCTCTACCCTTTGGCATACACCTGGAGGTAATAAAAAATAAGAATTAGAAAAAAAAAAACTAGGAAAGGAAAAAAAAACATAAAAAGAAAGAAAACACAAAAATAGAGAACATAAAACATAAAACTTGGGTTGCGTCACAAGAAACGGTTTCTTTAACGTCTTTAGCTAGACGGTGACTTATCAGGGTACGTAAAACTGCTCATATTTTTTTGGGCCCTTCTTGCTTGAATCGATATAGCTTTCTAAGTCTAAAAGGCTATCCTACTTTTCCTGGGCACTAGAGAGAATTATTTTTGGTATTTTTGTGTATTAAAAGAAAATAACAAAAATCAAAACAAGACTCGTGAGTGTAGGACACATGGCTATCAAGATTAAAGGAAATTTCTGGAGATAAAAGGGGGAACGACTTCTCAGCCTCGAATTCTATCACCTGAATCTCCCCTGTGGAAGTGATTGTGTTACCATTGTCTACCTCACAAACCTGATTTTGGTGTGTTTCAGTCTCCTCTAACCCATACTCACTATCATATGAATAAGTTCTCCTAGGGAGCTCCTCCTTAGTGGCAAGAATAAGAAATTGATCTTGTAATGCCTTAAGAGAAATTACTAATTGATTAAGATAATGAGTTCTTTCATGTACTATTTCCCCAAGTTCTACCACTTTAGCCTCTAACCTACCCAACCTGTCTAATTCATCATGAACCAAATTTTTAATTTTCAACTCTAACGTATATTCCATTAATTGGTCCACAAGAGAAGAGTTTTCTGTAGGTTAGTTGGGATAAGAGAAATTTTTGTTCCAAGTGCCTAAATAATTACCACCAAGATAATTTTCATCAATCATAAAGTCAGAATAGTAAAGATTAGACAAATGGTATCAAGAAAAATCATGATGCACATACCTAGGGTCCTGAGAGGGCCAATAGAATGATGGAGAATCAAAATCATGCAAAGACATACTTGAAAAATCAGTAATTCAAATCAAGACTTTTACACAATAGCAACACAACCAAAACAGGGGACAAAGACTCAAAAAACACATAAAACTAAAATAGAACAAACAAGAAAAGAAACAAACAAACACACAAAAAACTAATAAAGAAAGACAACACAAACAAACTTTAGTCTAAAATCTTAAATTTTCTCCTAATATTAATTAACCTAAATAATCGCCATTCCCCGACAACAGCGCCAAAAACTTGTTGCATAAAATATTAATAATAATGCAATACCGCAAGTGTACGAATCAAGTTTTAGTATAGTGATTTGAGAGTCCAAGTATCGTCATTGGGAATGAGTTTCTAGATTAATTAATTACCAAGATACTAATTCTCAATTTTAGCTAAAGTAACATAACATGGATAGGTGGTGAAACAACGATAAAAGACAAACAAACAAGTGGAGACACGAATTGATAGATTTAGAGGAAATTGACTTTACAAGTTAATAACTTAATTAACACATGCAATGAACTAATGTGATGAATTTATAAACAAGAAGTAAAATACTCAAGAAAATCTCTCGATTCTTAGTGAGTCTCGCACATGCAATAAATTCTATAGTCTCCATATGAATCTACAACTAGCATGACATTAAGCAACTTCTTTATGTGTTTCCCTTAGACTTCTAGGTCATTCGCATGCCAGACTTCTAAGAGTTTTGACAACTTTGCTCTAATCTAAGCTTTTTCTCTCGAGTCCACTTAAACTAACAAGATTAAGGAATTAAAGAACGAATTGCCAAAAATAAATAACAAAACAAACTTCAAAACATAAGCAAACAAGTCTTAACATGTGAATCAAATCTTAACTACAAGCTTCTAAGCAAAGCAAATCATATTTACCTTCTTTCTTCTTTTCTGCAATGTACTTCGGACAGTTCCGTTTCCAATGCCTGTCTTCATTGCAGTGGAAACATTTTTCTTTGTCTGCAACATCTTTGACTTTCTTGCCCTTCTGGGCGGCAGCTTTGTCAGCCCGTTTCCCCTTACCAACCTTCTTCATTTTCTTCTTCTTGCCTTTCAGGCTTGAGGAAGATGAAGCTATTGATTTAGTTCCAGAGGTTAGACCTCCGTGATTACTCCTACTGGAAACATTTGTCTCACCTTTCGATCCCATGATTTTCATCAGAGATTGGAAGGTTTGCAGTTCATTCAGAAGAGAGGTAAGGTTGAAAGTAAGCTTGTTCATAACAGCGTAACTTCGAAATTGTAGAAAACTCTCTGGTAGAGTTTCTAATCTAAAGCTGACCTGGCTCGATTCGTCGATAGAAGCACCATTCGACTCCGCCGTGTCGAAGTGAACCATCATATCCAGAACATGATCCCGAACAGATGATCCCTCCACCATTCTAGTGCTGAAGACGTACTTGAGGGCATTGTGCCTAACCTGAACAAACTGTTGTCCGAACATGCCCTGCAACGAATCCATGATTTCCTTGGCGGTCATCATGCCCTCGTGCTTCTTGGCTAGTATGTCTTACATACTTGCCAAGATGTAGACCTTGGCCTTGTCATTGGCCTTGATCCATCTATCGTATGCATCACGAACATTTTGTGATGCATTCGAGCTTGGCACTTGAGGTCACTCCTCAGTAAGTACAAACTTTAGATCGCTCGCAACCAAGATGATATTAAGATTGTTTTTCCAGGTCATCATATTTTTTCCGGTTAATTTCTCAGTAGCCAATAAGGAAATGATTAAGCTATTCATATTGTTGAAATACAAAACACTTGTATTAATTTCTCGCTAAACCTTTAATTAATCCAATCATTTTTAACTAATTATCTAATGATTCCTAAGTCATTAATAATATGCAATGATACTCCAAAGGTTTAGAATGTATGACACCGAAGGGTAATAAAAAACACTCCTCCTCTGGATCAAGACATTCTTGACTAAAACCTAATGCCAGAATAACTCTTATTCCTATAGGTTTTAGTTACAATTATTTGGTCTGGATACAATTACAACTAATGTATCCTGTGAGTGTAACCCTCTATCTTTGGATTCTAGAGTCCTGATCCAACAAAATCCGCTGAAGGGAGGACTAGGTTGGAAAATAAACTAAGGTAATCTTTATCCTTTTTCAAGTGTTCATTGTGTTTCGATCTCTATGATCAAAGTCCTCCGAAGGGATTGTCTGGTCCAGGCCAAACTAGCAGGCTGATCATATTAATCTCACAGTGTGAACCGATAAAAGAGACCATAGGTTTTGTTTTCACTAAACCTACTCCCACTCACTATAAGTACCCTCTTCATTCACCTTGCTATTGATCTATACAAACACCATCTGAAGGGGGACACTCCCGTTTGCGCCACGAGGCCATGTATGGATCTCACGGTGTGAACTTCCCGGAGATATGTAGGTGGAAAACTTGATGTATCATATACACCTATTTCCTCCCACTAGATACTTTAACTCTATAGAAAATTACCTAGGCTAAACCCGATTAATGGTTTTACCTAAACTTATCAATATGACACTTATACTAATAATCAATATAACACTTATATTGATTTTTATCCTAAGTTTGCTAATATAACTTTTATATTAAACTTATGATTTCTAGTTTATTAACCCTTTAATAAACTCATTGACGCTACTATAATTTATAAACTCTCTTATCAAAATTCACTCGCAGGTCAGTTCCCAGGTAGGAGTGTTCCGTTTCCGTCAGCTTAAATACCCTAGTCTAGACAGAACCTTCCTTAGACAGAGTTCCTCTTTTAATCATTGTTTATAAATTACATGGTTCCTAATTCTAATCTAATTATAACTAGATAACCTAAGGTCTTAATTCCAAGTTCTAAACATTTTAAAACTAATAATTAACCTTAGGTGACATGCATACTATGTTATATTTACTTGATCATCCATCACATGAATAATACACATACATAGCATATTCATCTCATGAAACATAATGCATGTCAATGCTATCCAAAAATTAATATAACATCTTATATTAATAATTTCATGCAAATTATATAATATAAAACTTTATATTATAAATGATGCATGAAAATGCTTAACCTAAGGTGGGAATTTCTAAATTAATGCATACATATTATGCATGACAATAATTATACAACAATTGCATAAAATTAAATAGCAAAATTACACCATTTTTGGCACCCTAATATCAATTTTAATTAATATAATCTAATTATATTAATTAAAATAAATAAAATTAATATTAATTAATATAAAAATGTTTTATAATTAAATAATATTAAATAAATAAAAAAATATTTTTCTGCCCGTTGTTGCTCTCCGTGAAACGCATGTGGCGTTGCAACGCTATTCTTTGTCCATTTCGGACCGTTGAAGCGGGCCTCAACATCAACATTGCAACACCGAGAATGACGTTGCAACGCTGTTGTCTTCTCACCCGTGCACCTGCCACAGTGGCATTGCAACGCCAATGAACAGCGTTGCAACGCCGTTCACAGAACATAATGGTAACTTCTCATTTTTGCTCGGTTTTCCTCCATTCTTCTCAGCAACCACTTTGCCTCGATCGACACAGACTTACAGACTTGATTTACAATTAAATTTCCCAAAACACCGAGTCTTTACATTGAACGATACAATGAAAAAATTGTAAATCTAAGTGCCAAAAATGTAAACATCTAATTTGCAAACCAAACATTCATCTCATGAATTTAATGCATTCCCACCTATATTTTTTACAGATCTAGAACAAAAAACAAGAATACAAATTGTCTCTGATACCAATTGATAGGATTGAATCCCGTAGCTGAAGCGATTTTGATCGCGTGTTCTTGTAAGATGTTACACAGATCTAATCAAAAACATATAACGAAAGCTATTAAGCATGCTTATGTGAATTTGGACAACAAATATATTACTTTTGTAGATAGAAACATGATGTGCTTCTCTTCATCCTCTCGTACTGACGATCTCAACGATCTCACGTTCTCCACAAACTACAAAGTAGTTTTGATCCGCCCGCTAGATCTGCTCCGTTGTATCTCTAGGAGAGGGAAGGTGGTGGAACCTCTTTTGGAGTTGGCAGGGATTTTAAGGGAGACAAGTATTTTTGGAACTCTTCCAACAAAACACTTGTCAAAAGGAGCACTAGGTTTTGCCTTTTGTTTTTTAATTAGGTTAAACAATGTGCATCTCATGCACACATATTTATAGGGAAATAGGATAGAAATGACCATCTTACCCATATAGTGTTTTTATGATATATTTCTCATGGATTAAACCATATGTTATATCAATTATATCATATATGATTGATATACCCTTTAAACATGAAATTGAACATTTCAATTTCACTCCAAACTATAAACCCTTCTTATTTCCATGTTAAGCCAACGGAGGGACCTAATGGATCTACAGATCATGAGCTCAAATGATACAAGATTAATCGATCAAACTCTTTGATTCAATTAATCAACATTCATTAACTATAAGTCATTCCACTATAGACTCATAGTTGAACTCTCGTCACTGTAGACTATATTGTTGTTGGGATGTATGTCCTAATCTCGTACTTGTTTGTAATATTCATGATTGAAATAAATAAGAGTTATTTTTCATCACTTTGTGTCTCGCATATTTACAAACTTTGTCCAATAAACTAAGCTCCAGGGTCATTGAATTATGAGAGAACTGAAACTTAAACGGTGTGTAGTGGACACATAGGGAGGATCAAGTTCGAGTAAATGACTCGAACGGTCTACAGTAAACGGATAGGGTTGGAGACCTAATCCTGGATACGTTGTGGATGCGACCCGCTTTGTATTAGATACAAACGAGGTGATCCAACTCGTTCATGTGGTTGACATGCGAGTGTGGGCATCCTGTGCAATGAGATTGAACAAGACCGGACTGTGAATTATTAGACCTACTGATGTAACACCGTTGACAGTATAGGACTAATAACTTCGTAGATGACCAATAGTGACTTGACCTTAATCATGAGCGTGTTACGAACTCCTGTATGCAGGGGTCTATCCTTAGACTAGTACGGGTGATGGTGGTCATAGTTACTCGCCCAATATGTCTATTTTCTCAGGGACAGGACCACGTGGGGAGCTGGGAACTTGACTACGCGAGATGAAATTCACTCATTCCCAACTTTAGGGAAACTAGAAGGGTTTTTCCCTTAAGTGTTGTCTCCAGGGCTTGGACAACGGGCGCCCACCCTCTCACTGGTCCGAGAGGGGTGTTGTTTATGGTTGGACCATACAACGTTTTTGTTCATTAGAGGAGCAGTGGGCACTTAAGGAGCAAGAAGTAGACACAGGGGTAAAACGATAATTTGACCCAACAGTGTCTACGAACAACCTGTGAAGGGTCGACTCACGGGCATTGGTTATATCAGTGGACACAACTTGTCCTACAGTGATGGGAGTGCAGATGGGTTTTAGTGGAGTGTTACCGTTGCTAATGAATGTTGATTAACTGGGTCTAAGAATTTGACAGGTTAGTCTCGGATCATTTGAGCTCGTCACCTGTAGGTTCATTAGGTCCCTCGGTTGGCTCAAACTGGATACATAGAGGGTTTACAGTTTGGTGTGAATTTGAAGTGTTCAAATTCATTGAAAGGGTATTTATGTCATTTATATGAGATATGATTGACATATTATATAGTTTAATGTGAATGAGATTCATAATAAATTATAGGTTAGCCGAATTGCTTAATTAGGGCTAATTTAGAGAAATTGGATTGAGAGAAATTAAATTGAATGTGATTCAATTTAAAATCCACAATTATACAAATGTGATTTGTATTATGAGGTATGGGATATCTTATTATATGTGGTTATGCAAATATGATTTGCATAACCTATGGTTGTGGTAAAATGGTAAATAGGTGGAGATTTCAACTCCACCCTATCACCATTATTTAAAACCTTTGCAAGAAGGCTTTTAGTAAGTGTTGTTTCATTTTTTGGATTTCTCACCAAAAATAACTCTCAAAATTCTCTCTTCTGTCTAAAGCTTTATCTTCATCCCTTTACCAAATGAGTCTCACTACTCTCATTCTACCTAAGGAGAACAACCGAGAAGTCCTTTTAGAAGTGTCCGATTGTTTGAGGTTCGGTGAGATCGTGATCGTTGAGATTGAGAACACGAAGAGTTCGTGACCGGAGAGGGAAATTGTGAAGAACAATTCTTCAACAAGTAAGTATTACATCTTGTTGTTTTTCCTTCTTAGTTGCATGTTTAGCCTAATTTCTATAGGATATAATTGATTTTAAGAAATATTTTTTACAACGAAACCACGACGATTCAAAGTGCAACAACAAGAACCAACGATTGGCTTTGATACCAATTGAAGGGAATAAGAGTCCCAGCGCAGCAGAAGACGATCGAATCGTCATGGTGATGTTGTGCAACTTAATTTCGTAAAAACTAATTACCATATAATTTAGGCTAAACATGCGAACTATGAAAAGAAAACTGTAAGGTTATGATACTTACTTGTTGAAGACGTTCTTCAAAGCTTCCTTTCCGTTCACGAACTCTTCGTGCTTTCCTCGTTCTCAACGATCTCGATCTCCTCACACGAACAACGACTGGACACCTCCACTTGGTTTCTCGATTGTTTTACTTTTGGTAGAAGGAGAATGGTGGGATTCTCTTCTTTTGGTGTAGGGATGAGAGTTTGAAAGAGAATGTCTATTGCTTTTTGGAGAGAAATTCCAAAAATGAGCAATTGTCTTCTTGAACCCTTCTTGCAAAAGGGTTTATATAATGGTAATAGGTGGAGTTGAAATCTCCACCTATTTACCATTTTACCACAACCATATGTTATGCAAATCATATTTGCATAACCATATATTATAAGATATCTCATATCTCATTTTACAAATCACATTTGTATTATTCTGGATTTTTAAATTGAATCATATTCAATTTAATTTCTCTCAATCTAATTTCTCCAAATTAGCCCTAATTCAACAATTAGACTAACCTATAGTTTATTATGAATCTCATTCACATTAAACTATATAATATATCATTCATATCTCATATAAATGACATAATTGCCCTTTAGTGAACTTGAACACTTCAAATTCACACCAAAATAGTAAACCTTCTTTTAATCCAATTTGAGCCAACCGAGGGACCTAATGGACCTATAGTGACGATCTCCAATGATTCGAGATTAACCTATCAAACTCTTTGACCCGGTTAATCAACATTCCTTAGCTACGGTAACACTCCACTAAAGCCCGTAGCTGCACTCCCGTCAGTGTAAGATAATATGTGTCCACTGATATAACCAATACCCATGAGTTGACCATTCACAGGTTGTTCGTAGACACTACTGGGTCAAATTACCGTTTTACCCCTGTGTCTACTTGTTGCTCCATAAGTCCCCATTGCTCATCTAATGAACAACAACGTTGTAATGGTCCAACCATACACAACAACGTGCCAGTGAGAGGGTGGTCGCCCGTTGTGCAAGCCCTGGAGACAACACTTAAGGAAACAACCCCTCTAGTTTCCCTAAAGGCGGGAACGAGTGAATTCCATCTTGCGTAGTTAAGTTCCCAGCTCCCTACTTTGTTATGTCCCTGAGAAGATAGGCATATTGGGCGAGTAAATGTGACCATCCTCGCCCGTATTAGTCAAAGGACAGACCCCCGCAGACAGGATTCCGTAACACGCTCAGGATTCAGGTCGAGTCATTAATGGTCATCTACGAAGTTATTAGTCGTTACTGTCAACGGTGTTACATTAGTAGGTCTAATAATTCACGGTCTGGTCTTGTACAATCTCATTGTACAGGATGCCCCCACTCGAATGTCAACCATATGAACGAGTCAGATCACCTCGTTTGTATCTAATACAAAGCGAGTCGCATCCACAACGTATCCAAGATTAGGTATCCAACCCCATCCATATACTATATACCGTTCGGATCATTTACTCGAACGTTATCCTCCCTGTGTGTCCACTACACACCGTTCAAGTTCTAGTTCTCTCATATGTTCAATGACCCTTGAGCTTAGTTTATTGGACAAAGTTTGTAATAGATGTGAGACACAAAATGATGAAATAAATAACTATTTATTAATTTCAAATGTTAATTTACTAACTAAACGAGATTAGGACATTCATCCACACACGGTGTGGTGCTAAGCCACTTATACTCTAATGCTCAAGTTAGTATGAACTCAAGAAAGTCTAGAGAGCAATTTGTGTGTGTTGAAGAACTTACAATTTCTGGATAAACAAATTGATTATATAACAATCAGGTTCGTAACTGACGATCACCTCACAATTATTACTATATAATTGCTCGTACTCATAATGATTGTTTCTTATGTATCTAACTCTTTCGTTACAAACTCAACTGATCTTTCTCTACTCCGTGATCAACTCACACGGACTGTCCATCGCGTACTTGGCGGGCCCACACGAATCGATCTCCAAGGAGATTGACCTTCGACTGACCCAAGAAGGTTAGCCAACTAGGTCGTGGCCGACCCACATGGGTGAGTCAGAAGGGCTTGGTCGTCCCATAGGGTGCCCATTGTAACGACCCTAACTTTTAAGACTTTCTTTCTAGGGTCATTACTAATATACATGCTTTTTTAGGCCACAAAAACATTAAAAGCAATAAACTTCGACGAAAAATAAAAATTGATTTATTCGGGATCCCATAAAACAAAGTAATTTAAAATACATGCAAATTAAAAATTTGGCCTCTAGTGTCAACAAAAAAGTACTTAATACTCAAATCAAACATCACCTAATAGATAAAACATTTTTCTAAAATTTCTCTAGTTTCTAAAATGCGGAAATCATGACTTTCGTAACCCCATGGCCTTCGTAGCATGTCCCCGTCACTCGCCAATATGTCTTTGCCTTTACCTGAAAATATTTTTAAAAAGATAGGGTGAGTATTATGATAATACTCAGTAAGAGCTCCACTACCGAGGTTTAAAAACATGCTGACATAAGCAAATCATGACTTTTTGTGGGACCTAGACATAAGGAAAAATATATTTCAAGGCTTTTCTCTTCGGCATTCAGTGGGAAATTAAAACTTCCTGATTCATGGCCTCTTAATTTAAGTTGACTCTAAGTCATTCATGACGTGCATAATAACAATTACATACATGTATACGTCAGAGGTTTAATCACCACGACCTTCGTAAACATTTTTCTTTTTATCAAATTTCTCTTCGGCCTTTAGTGGTCGATTAATTCCTCCTGGGTCATGATCTCTCAGTTCGAATCGAATCTAAGTCTTTCGTAACTTACATAACATTAAATACGTATATACATATATATTGGAAGTCTAATTGCCACGACCTTCGTAAGTATTTTTATTTTGGTAAAATTTCTCTCTGACCTTTAGTGGACAATTAAATTCTCCCGGAACATGGCCTCTAATTCGAGTCGACTCTAACTCATTCATAAGATATATAATAAATATTATCAGGAAAATTTCACCACAACCTTCGGAAACATTTTCAAGAAACACATGCTCAGAGTCCCAAATTAAATAGCAACAACATTTGTGCAAAACGTTTCGTGGCATGAACATATATCAACAATCAATAATGCCCAATTTCAAAATAACAATAATATGAAGTTCATGGCCTTTGAAATAGACATCAATCCAACCATGTCATGACATTTAAAACAGACATTTTAAACAGATCACAACATTTATACAGAACCTTCCATGGCATTCAAAAGGGGGTTTTCAGTCCAAACTGAAGGGAATTAGAGTCCTAGCGCAGCGGAAAACGATCGAATCGTCGCGCTATCGTTGTGCAACCCAATTTCGTTAAAATTAAACTATCACATAGTAAAGGCTAAACATGCATTTCTATAAAGGAAAAAACAGCAAGTTTATAGTTACTTACTTGTTGAAGACAATCTTCAAGCTTTCCTTTCCGTTAGATCACGAACTTTTCGTGCACTCCTTGTTCTCAACGATCTCGTACTCTTCACACGAACACCGGTCGAACACCTCCACTTGGTTTCTCGGTTGTTCTACTTTAGGAAGAAGGAGGATTGTGGGATCTTTCTTTTGGTGTAGGGAAGGAGAGTTTGAGAGAGAGGTTTTTGGACAGAAAATGATTTTGCTTCTTTTGGTGAAATTTTCAAAAATGAGCAAATGAGTAAAGAACAATTCTTGCAAAGGGGTTTAAAATGGCAACTCCACCTATTTACCATTTTACCACAACCATAGGTTATGCAAATCATATTTGCATAACCATCTATAATAAGATATCTCATATCTCATTTTACAAATCACATTTGTATTATGTTGATTTTTTAAATTGAATCTCATTCAATTTATTTTCTCTCAATCTAATTTCTCCAAATTAGTCGTAATTCAACAATTAGGCTAATTTATAGTTTATTATGAATCTCATTCACATTAAACTATATTATATATCATTCATATCTCATATAAATGACATAATTATCCTTTAGTGAACTCTTGAACACTTCACATTCACACCTAAATAGTAAACCTTCTATTAATCCAGTTTGAGCCAACCGAGGGACCTAATGAACCTACAGTGACGAGCTCCAATGATCTGAGATTAACCTGTCAAAATCTTTGACCCGATTAATCAACATTCATTAGTTACGGTAACACTCCACTAAAGCCCGTAGCTGCACTCCCGTCAGTGTAAGACAAATTGTGTCCACTGATATAACCAATACCCATGAGTCGACCCTTCACAGGTTGTTCGTAGACACTGCTGGGTAAAATTACCGTTTTACCCCTGTGTCTACTTCATGTTCCTTAAATCCCCACTGCTCCTCTAATGAACACCAACGTTGTAATGGTCCAACCATACACAACAACCTTCTCGGGCCAGTGAGAAGGTGGACGCTCATTGTCCAATCCCTGGAGACAACACTTAAGGGAACAACCCCTCTAGTTTCCCTAAAGGCGGGAACGAGTGAATTCCATCTCGCGTAGTTAAGTTCCCAGCTCCCTGTTTGGTCCTGTCCCTGAGAAGATACGCATATTGGGCGACTAACTGTGACCATTCTCACTCGTACTAGTCAAAGGACACACCCCCGTAGATAGGAGTCGGTAACACGCTCAGGATTCAGGTCGAGTCACTAATGGTCATCTACGAAGTTATTAGTCCATACTGTCAACGGTGTTACATCAGTAGGTCTAATAATACACGGTCCGGTCTTGTACAATCTCATTGTACAGGATGCCCCCACTCGCATGTCAACCACATGAACGAGTCAGATCACCCTATTTGTACCCAATACAAAGCGGGTCGCATCCACAACGGATCCAGAATTAGGTCTCCAACCCCATCCATATATTGTAGACCGTTTGGGTCATTAACTCGAACGTCATCCTCCCTGTGTGTCCACTACACACCGTTCAAGTTCTAATTCTTTTATATATTCAATGACCCTGAAGCTTAGTTTATTGGACAAAGTTTGTAACAAATGCGAGACACAAAATGATGTAATAAATAACTCTTTATTAATTTCAAATGTTAATTTACAAACAGAACGAGATTAGGACAAACATCCCAACAAACTCCCACTTTGACTAAGCTAGTGGAGCAAATACATTTCTGAAATGTACATAAATTACAATGAAGTAATACAATAAACTAGGGCATTGAATACGCGTTTACATATCTCCCACTTGCCCTAGTTAGGAAGTACTCGAAGACCTAGACTCTCTAGGTGAACCTCAAACACCTTAGCCGTGAGGGGCTTTGTAAATGGATCAAAGAATGTTGTGCTCGGCGCTATCTCTGCGTGATCACACGTCGCGCATGGCACAATCTCCCGTATCAGGTGATACTTACGCTCAATGTGTTTGTCTCTCTTATGGCTCCAAGGCTCTCTAGAGTTGGCTACAGCACCACTGTTGTCAAAAAACAGTGTGATCGACAAGTTCATATTTGGAACAACTTCCAAATCCGTCATGAACTTCCTAAGCAAAACAACTTCCTTTGCAGCTTCATAGGTTGCAACGTACTCCGCTTCCATAGTGGAATCAGCGATGCATCCCTGCTTGATGCTTCACGATACTACAACTCCTCCATTCAGTATGAAGGCTGACCCCGAAGTGGATTTCATAGAATCCTTATCAGTCTGAAAGTCAGAATCTGTATATCCCGTAAGGATCAAATCCCCACCGCCATACACTAAGTTGTAGTTCCTCGTTCTCCTAAGATACTTGAGGATTGCCTTTACGGTTGTCCAGTGATCTAATCATTGATTGGATTGATACCTACTGACAATCCCTTCTGCATAACAGATATCGGGCCTAGTACACAACATGGCATACATCAGGCTCCCTACAGCTGAAGCATAGGGGATGTGTCTCATATCCTCAACTTCTTGAGGAGTCTTAGGACACTGATCCTTAGACAAGTAACCCCGTGCCTGAAAGGCAGCAAATCCTTCTTGGAGTTTTGCATCTTATATCTAGACAACATCTAGTCAATATAAGACACTTGAGACATGGCCAACGTTCTGTTCTTTCGGTTCCAGACAATCTGGATACCTGGAACGTATTGTGCTTCTCCCAAATCTTTCATTTAGAATTGCGAAGCTAGCCATTTCTTTACGTCAGTAACAAATTCTACCCATTCCCAATGAGAAGAATATCATCCACGTATAATATAAACAATGCGACAGTTTTATCGACGATTTTCTGGTAGACACAAGGCTCGTCAATGTTCTGATAAAAGCCATAAGATTTGATTGCCCCATCAAACCTTATATTCCAAGACCTCGAGGCTTGTTTCAGTCCATAAATAGACTTATGAAGCCGGCAAACCTTTTGCTCTTGGCCTTGGTTTATGAACCCTTTGGGCTGGTCCATGTAGATGGTTTCGTCAAAGTTGCCATTCAGAAAGGCAGTCTTGACATCCATCTGCCATACCTCGTAGTCATAATACGCGACAATGGCCAGAAGGACCCTGATCGACTTTACCATGGAAACAGGTGAAAAGGTCTCCTCATAGTCAACCCCTTCGACCTGGGTAAAATCCTTTGCCACTAGTCGTGCTTTGAAGGTCTGCACCTTCCCATCTACGCCACGTTTACACTTGTAGATACATTTGCATCCAATAGGTTTTACCCCCATCCGGTTGATCCACAAGCTCCCAGACAGAATTAAAGTACATCGACTCAATTTTCTGGTCCATAACTTTAATCCATTCGTCCTTTTCAACGTCAGCCATTGCCTGATCATAGGTCAATGGATCCTCAAAGTCATCATCAGGAGTGACGACTTGGGTTTCAGCTAAACCCATGTAACGTTCAGGCTGTCTCACAACCCTGCCACGACGTCGAGGCATTCCCAACTTTTGAGAACGGACTTGACTTGACGTGCTAGGATCAACAACACTTATTGTCGTACTAACCCCATCAGCTACTCTTGCTGATGTACTATCCATTTCGTTTAACACGATTTTGCTCCTAGGCAAATGATCCCTGACGTGGTCTTCCTCAAGGAAAGTGGCGTTTATCGACACAAGCACCCTATTTTCCTTAGGCTCGAAAAATAGACCACCTCTAGTCTCTTTTGGGTAACCTACGAATAGGGACAATTTTGAACGGGGTTCTGGTTTTTTTCGGGTTTGACACCAACACGTGGGTCAGGCATCCCCAAATTCTGAAATGGTGTAAACTGCCTCTACGCCCATTCCAGAGTTCGAAAGGTGTTTCACAAACACTCTTCGATGGAACGTTGTTCAAAATATAAACCGCAGTCTCCACTGCGTAACCCCAAAAAGAATCAGGGAGACGAGCATAGTTCATCATCAACCGAACCATGTCCAACAGGGTTCTGTTTCTCCTCTCCGATACACCATTCTGCTGTGGCATACCAGGTGCTGAGAGTTGGGACGTAATTCCGTGTTCTATCATATAGTCCTGGAATTCTGTGTCCATATACTCTCCACCTCGATCCGATCAAAGTGTTTTTATGGTTTTACCTAACAGGTTCTCAACCTCAGTCTTGTACTCCTTGAACTTTTCAAGAGTTTCAGACTTTTTATGCATTAGGTAAATATATTCATACCTCGAATAATCATCTATGAAAGATACGAAGTATTCGTAACCACCTCGTGCTTTAACACTCATCGGACCACAGAGGTCAGAATGTATAAGCTCAAAGGGCTCCTTGGCTCTATATCCTTTTCCACTAAAAGGACGTTTGGTGATTTTTCCTTCGAGGCATGACTCACACACAGGCAAAGAGTTTTCTTCCAACTCACTTAGAAGTAAAGGAAATGAAAATCCCCACGCAGCGGAAGACGATCGAATCGTCAAGGTATCATTATGCTACTTGAATTTTGTTAAAACAATCTAACACTTAGATCTAAGTTAAACATGCAAAAAAGGAAGAAATTACAGCGAGAAGATGTTTACTTACTTGTTGTAGACAGATCTTCAAAGTTCCTTCCTCTATCACGAACACTTCGTGCTTCTCGATCTCAACGAAATCTTCTCTTGAACAAAAACCCGAACACAACCACTTGGAGTCTCGGTTGTTCTTCCTTTGGAAGAAGAAAAGTTGTGGGACTCTAGTGTTTTGGAGAGGGAGGAGAGTAGAGTGAGTAGAGAGAATTCTTGATCTCTTCTCTTTGATGAAAATCAAAAAATGAGAGAGTTGCTTACTAATCCCTTCTTGCAAAGGGTTTAAATAGTGGAAATGATGGAGTTAAAATCTCCAAATTATTACCACTTTACCACAACCATAGGTTATGCAAATCTCATTTGCATAACCACATAATATAAGATATTTCATATCTCATATTGCAAATCACATTTGCAATAATTGTGGATTAAATAAATTGAATCACATCCAATTTAATTTCTCTTAATTAAATTCTCCAATTAGCCCTAATTCAACAATTAGGCTAACCTATAGTTTATTATGAATCTCATTCACATTAAACTATATATTATATCATTCATATCTCATATAAATGACATAAATGCCCTTAAAGTGAAATTGAACACTTCAATTTCATACCAAAACATTAACCCTTCTTTTAACCCAGATTGAGCCAACCGAGGGACCTAATGGACCTACAGTGATGGGCTCCAATGATCCGAGATTAACCTGTCAAACTCTATGATCCGGTTAATCAACATTCATTAGCTACGGTAACACTCCACTAAAGCCCGTAGCTACACTCCCGTTAGTGCAGAATATTACGTGTCCACTAATATAACCAATGCCCATGAGTCGACCCTTCACAGGTTGTTCATAGACACGGTTGGGTCAAATTACCGTTTTACCCATGTGTCTACCTCTTGTTCCTTAAGTCCCCACTACTCCTCTAATGAACAACATATTGTGATGGTCCAACCATACACAACACCCTTCTCGAGCCAGTGAGAAGGTGGGCACCCGTTGTCCAAGCCCTGGAGAGAGCACTTAAGGGAACAACCCCTCTAGTTTCCCTAAAGGCGGGAACGAGTGAATTTCATCTCGCGTAGTTAAGTTCCCAGCTCCCTACTTGGTCCTGTCCCTGAGAAGATAGGCATATTGGGCGAATAACTGTGACCACCCTCACCCGTACTAGTCAAAGGACAGACCCCCGCAGACAGGAGTCCGTAACACGCTCGTGATTCAAGTCGAGTCATTAATGGTCATCTCACGGTTATTAGTCCTTCATCACAATGGTGTTACATCGGTGAGGTCTAATAATTCACGGTCCGGTCTTGTACAATCTCATTGCACAGATGACCCCACTCGCATGTCAACCACGTGAACGAGTCGAGATCACCTCGCTTGTATCTAATACAAAGCGGGCGCATCCACGCAGTATCCGTGGATTAGGTCTCCAACCCTATCCATATCACAGTAGACCGTTCGGGTTATTAACTCGAACGCGTGATCCTCCCCGTGTGTCCACTACACACCGCTTCAAGTTCTAGTTCTCTCATAAATTCAATGGCCCTAGAGCTTAGTTTATTGGAAAAGTTTGTAAATATTGCAAGACACAAAGTAATGAAATAAATAACTCTTATTAATTTCAAGCAAAGAAATTTACAAGCATGAGATTAGGACAAAAATACCAACAAACTCCCACTTGGACTAAGCTAGTGGAGAAAATACATTTCAAAAATGTACATAAATTACAATAAAGTAATACAATAAACTAGGGCATTGAATACCCGCTTACACATCTCCCACTTGCCCTAGTCGGGAAGCTCAAGACCTAGACTCTCTAGGTGACCCTCAAACACCTTAGCCATGAGGGGCTTTGTAAATGGATCGATTCGTTGTGCTCGACGCTATCTCTGCGTGGATCGCCACGCCTCTCTTGTGCACAATCTCCGTGTCGGATGATACTTGCGCTCAATGTGTTTGCCTCTCTTATGGCTCCGAGACTCACGTGAGTTGGCTACTGCACCACTGTTATCACAGAACAGTGTGATCGACAAGTTCATATTTGGAACAACTTTCAAATCGATAATGAACTTCCTAAGCCAAACAGCTTCCTTTGCAGCTTCACAAGCCGCAACATACTCCGCTTCCATAGTGGAATCGCCGATGCGTCCCCGCTGATGTTTCGCCATACTACGGCTCCTCCATTCGAATGAAGCTCGACCGAAGTGGATTTCCTAGAATCCTTATCGGTTGCGAAAGTCAGAATCCGTGTATCCCGTAAGGATCAAATCCCCACTACCATACACTAAACTATAGTTCCTCGTTCTCCTAAGATACTTGAAGATTGCCTTTACGGCTGTCCAGTGATCTAATCCTGGATTGGACTGATATCTCTTGACGATTCCTACCGCATAATGTATGTCCTGCCTAGTACACAACATGGCATACATCGGGCTCCCTACACCAAGCATATGGAATCCGCTCATATCCTCAACATCTTTAGGAGTCTTAGGACACTGATCCTTGAACAAGTGAACTCCATGCCCGAAAGGCGAAAGCCCCTTCTTGA
Organism: Trichosanthes cucumerina; assembly: GCA_036507285.1. NCBI lineage: Eukaryota > Viridiplantae > Streptophyta > Magnoliopsida > Cucurbitales > Cucurbitaceae > Trichosanthes > Trichosanthes cucumerina. Next base: position 74,851,284 of record CM071835.1, on the reverse strand, counting down.
GTTCTCAGATCTTATATCTAGACAACATCTTGTCAATATAAGACCCACCGAGACAAGGCTAGCGTTCGTTCTTCCATTCCGGACAATGCTGATACCTAGAACATACTTGAGCTTCTCCCAAATCTTTCATTTGGAATTGCGAAGCTAGCCACTTCTTAACGCCAGTAAGAAATTCTACCTCATTCCCAATGAGAAGAATATCGTCCACATACAACACCAAAAATGCGACAGTTTTGTCAACGATTTTCTTGTACACAAGGCTCGTCGACATTTTGATCAAAGCCATAAGATTTGATCGCCTCAACAAACCTTATATTCCAAGACCTCGAAGCTTGTTTCAACCCATAAATGGACCTATGAAGTTGGCAAAGCTTTTGCTCTTGGCCTTGGGCAATGAACCCTTTGGGCTGGTCCATGTAGATGGTCTCATCAAGTGTGCCATTCAAAAAGGCTGTCTTGACGTCCATCTGCCATACCTCGTAGTCATAATACGCGGCAATGGCCAGAAGGATCCTGATCGACTTTACCATGACAACAGGTGAAAAGGTCTCCTCATAGTCAACTCCTTCAACCTAGGTAAAATCTTTTGCCACTAGTTGGGCTTTGAAGGTCTACACCTTCCCATCTACGCCACGTTTACGCTTGTAGATCCATTTGCAACCAATAGGTTTTACCCCATCTGGTTGATCCACAAGCTCCCAGACAGAATTGAAGTACATAGACTCTATTTCCTAGTCCATAGCTTTAATCCATTCGTCTTTGTCAACATCAACCATTGTCTGATCGTAGGTCAATGGATCCTCACAGTCATCATCAGGAGCGACGACTGAGGTTTCAGCTAAATCCATGTAGCGATCAGGCTGTCTCACAACCCTCCCACTACGTCGAGGCATTCCCAACTCTTGGGAACGGATTTGACTAGACATGCTAGAATCAACAACACTTGTTGACGTACAAGCCCCATCAGCAACTCTTACTGATGTACTTTCCATTTCATTTAACACAATTTTACTCCTTGGTAAATGATCCCTGACGTGGTCTTCCCCTAGGAAACTGGCGTTTGTCGACACAAGCACCCTATTTTCCATAGGATCATAAAATAGACCACCCTTAGTCTCTTTAGGGTAACCTACGAATAGACACAATTTCGAACGGGGTTCCAACTTTTTTGAGTTTGACACCAACACGTGGGTCGGGCATCCTTAAATTCTGAAGTGATGTAAATTGCCTTTACGTCCACTCCAGAGTTCGAAAGGTGTTTCACAAACACTCTTCGACGGAACGTTGTTCAAAATATAGACAATAGTCTCCACTGCGTAACCCTAAAAAGAATCAGGGAGACGAGTATAGCTCATCATCGACCGAACCATGTCCAACAAGGTTCTGTTTCTCCTCTCCGATACACCATTCTGCTGTGGCATACCAGGTACTGAGAGTTTGAACGTGATTTTGTGTTCGATCATATAGTCCTTGAATTCAGTGTCCATGTACTCTCCACCTCGATCCGATCGAAGTGTTTTAAGCGATTACCTAAGAGGTTCTCAACCTCAGTCTTGTACTCCTTGAACTTTTCAAGAGTTTCAGACTTCTTGTGCATTAGGTAAATATATCCATACCTCGAGGTATCGTCTATGAAAGACACGAAGTATTCATAACCGCCTCGAGCTTTAACATTCATCGGACCACAGAGGTCAGAATGTACTAACTCAAGAGGCTCTTTGGCTTTATATCCTTTTCCACTAAAAGGACTTTTGGTCATTTTGCCCTCAAGGCATGACTCACACACCGGTAAAGAGTTTTCTTTCAACTCGTTTAAAAGTCCACTCTTCACTAGTTTCTCAATCCTATTGAGATTAATGTGGCCAAACCGTAGATGCCAAAGATGGACATTTTCCTTAGGAGAAACTTTTGCTCTCTTAGTTCTCGTTTCTACAGTTTTAAACAATTCAGTATTCAAAACACTTTTGACCGAGATAGGTTTCAAAACATACAGATTATGCTCAAGTGAAGCTGAACAAATAAGATTGCCTTTGAAAGAAATAAACGCTTTATTTGATTCAAAATAAACACATATACATTCTTCAATTAGGCAGGAAATGGAAACAAGGTTTCTAGTAAACCCTGGTACAATGTACAAATTATCTAATAATAAGTAGTTCCCGCCAAAGTGTAGCTTCACCGTGTCGATCGTTGCAGCAAAGACAAGCTCTCCGGATCCAACCCGTAGAGTCACCTCACCCTCTCGCAGCGGCTACCAGGAATCAATCCCCTGAAAAGAAGAACAAACATGGTTAGTGGCGCCCGAATCCAATATCCAGGTAGAGTCACTACTCTCCACTAAACAAAGTTTTCACACAAGTAAATCACATTTACCTTGATTCTTCCTCTCTCGCCCAGAAATTTGGGACGCCCTCTTCCAAGTGTCCGCCCCCATTGTAGTGGAAACACTTTCCTCTCTCTGCAACGTCCTTGACCTTCTTTCCCTTGTGGGCGGCAGCTCGGTCAGTTTTACCCCTCTTCATCCTCTTCTTCTCTTTCGGGCGTGAATGAGCAACAGGTTTAGTCCTAGAGGTCGAACCCCTGTGATAAGACCTGTAGGCAACATTTGCCTCAAATTCCGATGCCTTGACCCTGTTCAAGGACTGGAAATTCTGTAGCTCATTGAGGAGGGTAGTCAGAGTGTAGTTAATTTTGTTCATAACAAAGATTGCTACTGAAATCAAGGAAACTCTTCTAAGAGTCTCTGAATAAAATCGACTTGGCTTGACTCGTCGATCGAAGCCCCGTTCATCTCAGCTAGATTAAAGTGGGTCATCATGTCTAGAACATGTTCACGGGCAAACGACCCGTCTTTCATCCGTGCGTTGAAGACGTATTTGAGCGAGTCATGCCGGACCTGAAAGGACTGTTGTCCAAACATTTCCTGCAAGGACGCCATGATCTCCTTGGCAGTGACCATCAGCTCATGCTTCTTTGCCAATACATCAGACATGCTGGCAATGTTATAGACCTTGGCCTTTTCATTGGCCCTGATCCATCGATCGTATGCATCGCGAACACTTCGCGACGCAGTCGAGCCTGGCATCTGAGGACACTCCTCAGAAAGCACGAACTTAATGTCGTCAGTTACCAAAATTGTATTTATGTTATTTTTCCAACTTTGGTAATTATCTCCCACTAATTTATCGGACGCGAGTAGAGCTATAATTACGCTAGACATGTTTTAAGCTGAAAAATTAAGAAAACTTTGTGTTAGTCTCGCAAAAAACTTTTGAAATCCAATCAAGTTTTAGCAAAATTGTTTCATGATCCCTCGGTCATTCAAAATTTTGCAATGATATCCTAAAGGTTTAGAATGACCGCCACCGAAGGGTGAACAGAACACTCCTCCTCTAGGACGAGACTTTCTCGATCAGGCCCTAATACCAGAATAACTCTTATTCCATTAGGCGTCTAATTACCATTGTTCGGTCGAATTCATTAACACTTAGCGAATTCTGTGAGTGTCGCCCTGAATCTTTAAGTTTCCAAGCATCCGTCCAAACAATAGCCACCGAAGGGTGAACCTAGAAGGAAAACCAACCGTAAAAATCAGATCCCTTTCGGGAATTCACGGTGTTTCGACTCCCATGATCAGGCCCTCCGAAGGGATTGTCTGGTCCAGGCCAAACTAGCAAGCGGATCATAGGCGTCTCACGGTGTGAATTGAAAGAAGAGACCGTGGGTCTCGTTTTCACAAGTCCCGCTCTCACTCACTATAAGTACTCTCTCCATCCACGATGATATTGACCTATACAAATGCCACCCGAAGGGGGACGCTCCCATTTGCGCCACGAGGTCGAGTATAGATCTCACGGTGCGGACTTAACGAAGATTTTTGGTTGGAAATTCAAATGTATCTCATACACTTTATTTTCTCCCACTCAGCACTTTAATTTTAATATGGATTGACGTAGATAAATCGGCTAAAATTTACCTAAATCTACCAATATAACTCTTATATGGTATTTACCTAAGTCTATTATCACATTATAACTTAGGTCTATGTGAGTAAATTAAAACACTTTTAATTAGTGGCACTCACGATAAGTATAATCTAAGAATCTCCGGACCGAATTCACTCCCGTGTCGGTATCCGTGTAGGGTGTTCATGGCGTCAACTTAAATACCTCCACACCTTAGACAAAACCTTCCTTAGACGAGTTACTAATCAGTCTCCATTCATAGACTATACTTTAATTTCCTAATTTCTAATCTCATTAGAAAATAGAAAACCTAAGTCTAATTATTCAAGTTCTAAACTCTTTAAAACTAATAATTAACTCAGGTTGCATGCATTTCTATGTTATAGTGCTTGATCATTCATCACTTGAATAACTATATACTATAACATAATATTATTCATCACATGAATATAAATACATGAGCATACTTTAATCTAAAAAATATAACACTTATATTAATTAAATTAAACATGCATTTAATTATATTATAACTCTTATAATATAACATATCATGCAAACTATATATTATAACTCTTATAATATAAATGATGCATGAAAATGTTTAACCTAAGGTGGGATTTTAAATCTATATGACATACATTATGCACATAGAATTTAATTAAATCATACATCTCATGCATAAAATAATTAAATAGCAAAAAAGGTCTGGTTTTGGCACCTAGGGGCAATTATTTAATTAAATAACATTAATATAACACTTATATTAATATTATTTAATAAAATAATTAAATAAAATAAATAAATACAATTTACATTTAATAATAAATAAAAATACAATTTATTTTGGGAAAAACTGCCCACTAAGCAAAATCAACTGCCCACGTCTTGCAACTACTGCGAATCGCCTCAACGCCGTAAGGCGCTACCAGTAACGCTGCCGCTTCAAATGCGTCGACCAGCGTTCTCAACGCCACAAGCGTAACGCAGCGCCTATCTGCAGCTGCGCTTCTTGCTCCCCGCGCACACGTTGAGATGCCAACTCTTGCTACTAAAGACTCAGACTTTACAGACTTGATTTACAAAAAAATGCCCAAAAAACAACGGGCCCTTACATTGATCTCATCAACATAAAAATTGTAAATCAAGAATGTCAAAACCGAAAACATCCAAAGTTGCAAACCAACATTCATCTCATGAATTTAAGGTAAATTACCCACCTATTTTAACAAAAAATAGTGCATAATGAAGAACCATCGAAATGACTCTGATACCAATTGAAGGGAATGAAAATTCTCGCGCACCGGAAGACGATCGAATTGTCAAGGTATCATTATGCTACTTGAATTTTGTTAAAATGATCTAACACTTAGATCTAAGTTAAACATGCAAAAGAGGAAGAAATTACAACGAGAAGATGTTTACTTACTTGTTGTAGACAGATCTTCAAAGTTCCTTCCTCTATCACGAATACTTCGTGCTTCTCGATCTCAACGAAATCTTCTCTTGAACAAAAACCCGAACACAACCACTTGGAGTCTCGGTTGTTCTTCCTTTAGAAGAAAGAAAGTTGTTGTTGGGATTTTTGTCCTAATCTCGTGTTTGTAATATATTGTTTGAAATTAATAAGAGTTATTCATTTCATCACTTTGTGTCTCGCAATATTTATAAACTTTTCAAATAAACTAAGCTCCAGGGTCATTGAATTTATGAGAGAACTAGAACTTGAATGGTGTGTAGTGGACACACAGGGAGGATCACGTTCGAGTTAATGACCCGAACAGTTTACAGTATATGGATAGGGTTGGAGACCTAATCCACGAATACACCGTGGATGCGGCTCGCTTTGTATTAGATACAAACGAGGTGATCGACTTCGTTCATGTAGTTGACATGCGAGTGGGGGCATCTGTGCAATGAGATTGTACAAGACCGACCGTGAATTATTAGACCTACTAATGTAACACCGCTGATGCAGAAGGACTAATAACATCGTAGATGACCATTAGTGACTCGACACGAATCCCGAGCGTATTACGGACTCACATGCAGCGGTCCTCCGCCCTTTGACTAGTACGGGTGAGGGTGGTCACGATTACTCGCCCAATATGCCTATCTTCTCGTGTGACGTAACCAAGTAAGGAGTTGGGAACTTAACTACGCGAGATGGAATTCACTGTTCTCGCCTTTAGGAAACTAGACGGGTTGTTCCCTTAAGTCTTTCGCTCTCTGGGCTTGGACAACGGGCGCCCACCTTCTCACTTGCCCGAGAAGGGTGTTGTGTATGGTTGGACCATCACAATATGTTGTTCATTAGAGGAGCAGTGGGGACTTAAGGAACAAGAGGTAGACACAGGGGTAAAACGGTAATTTGACCGAGCCGTGTCTCACGAACAACCCGTGAAGGGTCGACTCATGGGCATTGGTTATATCGGTGGACACGTAATATTCTCGCAGACCGACGGGAGTGCAAACTACACGGGCTATAGTGGAGTTTTACCGTAGCTAATGAATGTTGGTTAACCGGGTCAAAGAGTTTGACAGGTTAATCTCCGATCATTGGAGCCCGTCACTGTAGGTCCATTAGGTCCCTCGGTTGACTCAATCTGGGTTAAAAGAAGGGTTAATGTTTTGGTATGAAATTGAAGTGTTCAATTTCACTTTAAGGGCATTTATGTCATTTATATGAGATATGAATGATATAATATATAGTTTAATATGAATGAGATTCATAATAAACTATAGGTTAGCCTAATTGTTGAATTAGGGCTAATTGGAGAATTTAATTGAGAGAAATTAAATTGGATGTGATTCAATTTAATTAATCCATAATTATTGCAAATGAGCTTTGCAATATGAGATATGAGATATCTTATATTATGTGGTTATGCAAATGAGATTTGCATAACCTATGGTTGTGGTAAAGTGGTAAAAATGTGGAGATTTTAACTCCATTATTCCACTATATAATCCCTTCTTGCAAGAAGTTCACTCTTCACTAGTCTCTCAATCTAATTGAGATTAATGTGGCCTAACCGTAGAGGCCAAAGATGAACATTTTCTTTTGGAGAAACTTTTACCCTTTTAGTTCGTGTTTCTGCAGTTTTAAATAATTCAGTGTTCAAAACACTTTTAACCGAATTAGGTTTTAAAACATACAAATTTGACTTAGGTGAAGTAGAAAAAATCAAGTTACCATTTCTGGAAATAAACGCTTTATTGCCATTGAAAGAAACGGATATACATTGTTCTAAAAGACAGGAAATAGAAACGAGGTTTCTAGTAAACCCAGGAACTTTGTACATATTGTCTAATAAAATATAATTCCTGCCAAAATAAAGGTTCACTCTGCCGATCGCTGCAGCAGAGACTATCTTCCTAGATCCAACTCGTAGAGTCACCTCACCCTCTCGCAACTGCTGCCAGGAATCAATTCCCTGAAAAAAAGAATAAACGTGGTCAGTGGCGCCCGAATACAATATCCAGGCAAAGTCACTACTCTTCACTAAACATGTTTCAGTTACAAGTAAATCACATTTACCTTGATTCTTCCTCTCGGCAAGGAACTTGGGACAGTTTCACTTCCAGTGGTCGTCCCCATTGCAGTGGAAACACTTTCCTTTCTCTCAGAACTTCCTTGACCTTCCCCGCTTTTTTGGGCAGCGGCTCGATCGGCTTTACCCTTCTTCATCTGCTTCTTCCCTTTCGGGCGAGAAGGAGCAACAGATTTGATCCTGGAGGTCGAACCCCTGTGAAAGGTCCTGTAGGACTGGAAGTTTTGTAGCTCGTTCAGAAGGGTGGTCAGAGTGTAGCTTATCTTGTTCATAACAGCGTTGCTACGAAATTGCAGGAAACTCTTCGGAAGAGTCTCCAAGATAAAGTTGACCTGGCTCAACTCATCGATCGAATTCCCGTTCATTTTCGCTAGATTAAAGTGGGTCATCATATCCAGAACATGTTCACGAACAGACGTCCCTTCTTTCATCCGTGTGTTGAAGACTTTTTTGAGCGAGTCGTGCCTGACCTGAAAGGACTGTTGTCCAAACATGTCCTGCAACGACTTCATGATTTCCTTAGCGGTGATCATCAACTCGTGCTTCTTTGTCAAGACTTCAGATAAGTTGGCAATGATATAGACCTTGGCCTTTTCATTGACCCTGATCCATCGATCGTATGCATCACGAACACTTCGTGATGCAGTCGAGCTCGGCAACTAAGGACACTCCTTAGTAAGCACGAACTTAAGGTCGTCCGTTACAAGTATCGTGTTAATATTGTTCTTCCAAGTTTGGAAGTTATCTCCCACTAACTTATCAGAAGCGAGTAAAGCGATAATCGAGCTAGACATTTTGCTGAAAAAAATCAAATTAAAATTTTGTGTCAGTCTCGCAAAAACTTTTAAAGTCCAATCAAGTTTTAGAAAAAAAATAATCCTATGATCCCTAGGTCATTTAAAATTTGCGATGATATCCTAAAGGTTTAGAATGACCGCCACCGAAGGGTGAACAGAAACACTCCTCCACTAGGACGAGACTTTCTCGACCAGGCCCTAATCCCAGAATAACTCTTATTCCATTAGGTGTTCAGTTACCATTATTTGGTCGAATTCATTAACACTTCGAATCCCGTGAGTGTCACCCTCGATCTTTAAGTTTCCAAGTATTCGTCCAAACAATAGCCACCGAAGGGTGAACCACGAAGGAAAACAAACGAGGAAATTGTATCCCTTTCGAGAATTCACTGTGTTCCGACTCCCATGATCAAGGCCCTCCGAAGGGATTGTCTGGTCCAGGCCAAACTAGCAGGCGGATCATAGGGGTCTCACGGTGTGAATCGAAAGAAGAGACCGTAGGTCCCGTTTTTACAGGTCCCGCTCCCACTCACTATAAGTACTCTCTCCATCCACGTTGATACTGACCCATACAAATACCATCCGAAGGGAGATGCTCCCATTTGTGCCACGAGGCCGAGTATGGATCTCACGGTGCGAACTTTAAGGAGATTTGTGGTCGAAAAAATAAATGTATCTTATACACTTTATTTCCTCCCACTCAGCACTTTATGTATTTCGAGATTGACCTAGATAAACCAGCTAAAATTTACCTAAGTCTACCAATATAACTCTTATATGGTATTTAGCCTAAGTTTATAATCACATTATTACTTAGGTCTATGTGAGTAAATTAATCAACTTTTAATTAACGACACTCACGAAAAATATAACCTAAGAATCTCCGGACCGAATTCACTCCTGTGCCTCGGTTTCCGTGTAGGGTGTTCAAGCAAGCGTCAACTTAATACCCCAGCCTTAGACAAAGCCTTCCTTAGACAGAGTTACTAATCAGTCACCATTCAAAGATTACATTTTGATTTCCTAATTCTAATATTATTAGAACTAGAAAACCTAAGTCTAATTATTCAAGTTCTAAACACTTTAAAACTAATAATTAACTTAGGTTGCATGCATTTCTATGTTATAGTGCTTGATCATTCATCACATGAATAACTATACTATAACATAATAATTCATCACATGAAATTAAAATGCATGAGCATACTTTAATCTAAAAAATATAACACTTATATTTAATTAAATTAAAACATGCATTTAATTATCTTATAACATTTATAATATAACCTATCATGCAAACTATATATTATAACACTTATAATATAATGATGCATGAAATGTTTAACCTAAGGTGGGATTTAAAATCTATATGACATACACTATGCACATAGAATTTAATTAAATCATACATCTCATGCATAAAATAATTAAATAGCAAAAATTGACCGATTTTGGCACTTAGGGGCATTTATTTGATTAAATAATATTAATATAGCTTTTATATTAATATTATTTAATAAATAAAATTAAATAAATTACATTTTACAAATGAAAAATAAATAAAATACAAAAAATAAAGCCTCACGATACTTGAAAACTTCAACTGCCCACGTTGTGCGAATGAGCCTCGCGAACTGCCCACTAATGCGCACAACATTGCAACGTTGTAGCGCTCAGCGTCACGCCAGCGTTCCCAACGCCCGCAGCACGCCATGCTCCCGCAATTGCAGCGTTGAGACGTTGTCGACAGAACAACAAGCACCTCTTGTTGTTCTCGTCGTTTCTCACCCGTTTTCGCTCCGATTTCTTCACAGCATCTCATGCCACGAACGACATGGACTTACAGACTCGATTTACATTAAAAATTGCCCAAAACAAGGACCCTTACATTGATCAAATCAACTTTAAATGTAAATCTACAACAAATGCCAAAATCGAAAAACATCCATTTCGCAAACCAACATTCATCTCCTGAATCAAAGCTTTTATCCACCTAATTTTAACAAAATTAAGTGCACAACAAGAAGCCAATGATTGACTCTGATACCAATTGAAGGGAATGAGAATCCTCGCGTAGTGGAAGACGATCGAATCGTCGTGGTATCGTTGTGCATTTCGTTTTGTTAAAATTAACTATCTCAGAGTAATAGATTAAACATGCAATTCTAGAAAGGAAAAAACAACAAGTTTATAGTTACTTACTTGTTGAAGACAATCTTCAAGCTTTCCTTTCCGTTAGATCACGAACTTTTCGTGCACTCCTCGTTCTCAACGATCTCGTACTCTTCACATGAACACTGGTCGAACACCTCTACTTGGTTTTTCGATTGTTCTACTTTAGGAAGAAGGAAGATTGTGGGATCCTTCTTTTGGTGTAGGGAGGAGAGTTTGAGAGAGAGAGCTTTTTGGAGAGAAAATGACTTTGCATCTTTTGGTGAAATTTCTAAAAATGAGCAAATGAGTAAAGAACCCTTCTTGCAAAGGAGTTTAAATAATGGTGATAGGTGGAGTTGAAATCTCCACCTATTTACCATTTTACCACAACCATAGGTTATGGAAATCATATTTGCATAACCATCTATAATAAGATATCTCATATCTCATTTTACAAATCACATTTGTATTATGTGGATTTTTTAAATTGAATCTCATTCAATTTATTTTTTCTCAATCTAATTTCTCCAAATTAGCCGTAATTCAACAATTAGGCTAACTTATAGTTTATTATGAACCTCATTCACATTAAACTATATAATATACCATTCATATCTCATATAAATGACATAATTATCCTTTAGTGAACTCTTGAACACTTCAAATTCACACCAAAATAGTAAACCTTATATTAATCCAGTTTGAGCCAACCGAGGGACCTAATAAACGTACAGTGACGAGCTCCAATGATCCGAGATTAACCTATTAAACTCTTTGACCCGATTAATCAACATTCATTAGCTACGGTAACACTCTACTAAAGTCCGTAGCTGCACTCCCGTTAGTGTAAGACAAATTGTGTCCACTGATATAACCAATACCCATGAGTCGACCCTTCACAAGTTGTTCGTAGACACTGCTTGGTCAAATTATCGTTTTACCCCTGTGTCTACTTCTTATTTCTTAAGTCCCCACTGCTCCAACGTTGTAATGTTCCAACCATACACAACAACCTTCTCGAGCCAGTGAGAAGGTGGGCACCCGTCGTTCAAGCCCTGGAGACAACACTTAAGGGAACAACCCCTCTAGTTTCCTTAAAGGCGGGAACGAGTGAATTCCATCTCGCGTAGTTAAGTTCCCAACTCCATACTTGGTCCTGTCCCTGAGAAGATACGCATATTGGGCGAGTAACTATGACCACCTTCACCCGTACTAGTCAAAGAACACACCCCCGCAGACAGGAGTCCGTAACACGCTCAGGATTCCGGTCGAGTCACTAATGGTCATCTACAAAGTTATTAGTCCATACTGTCAACGGTGTTACATCAGTAGGTCTAATAGTTCACAGTCCGGTCTTATACAATCTCATTGTAGAGGATGCCCCCACTCGCATGTCAACCACATGAACGAGTCAGATCACCTCGTTTGTACCCAATACAAAGCGGGCCGCATCCACAGCGCATCCAGGATTAGGTCTCCAACTCCATCCATATACTGTAGACCATTTGGGTCATTAACTCGAACGTGATCCTCCCTGTGTGTCCACTACACACCGTTCAAGTTCTAGTTCTCTCATTTATTCAATGACCCTGGAGCTTAGTTTATTGGACAAAGTTTGTAAGAAATGCGAGACACAAAATGATGAAATAAATAACTCTTTATTAATTTCAAATGTTAATTTACAAACAGAACGAGATTAGGACAAACATCCCAACACAAACATGGCATTTAAATCGTACATTTAAAACCGGACATGACATTTAAATCAGGTTTTTCAAAAAGATCATGGAATTCAAAGAGACTTTTCAGACCGATCATGACATTTATTGAACAAAGCCCTTAAATTCTAAATTTTAAAGTTGGAGTGGGTTCCCTTACCTTAGCCTTCGCTATAAAGTTGAAGGATTAACTCTCTCTCTTAAATTGCTCTGCAAACCTTGAAACAATTCTGAATTGAATCGTGACCGGAAACACCTACAACTCTTGGTCACGACGTCTTCAACCCACCTATTCCAATAACAAGACAAATCAACAACACTTGGAGGCCTACATGGTAAATACTTGAAACATCTAGCAATAATTAATTGAATTTCCCAAAATGGAAGCTCAAAACAGACTCGTGGATCGAAACTAACGAGTTGGCTAACCCCGGCGGTGGCGGCGGCGACCCACGCAGAGCACGTTTTTGGAATGCCCATCCGTCGATCTATCCAAAATTGGTCCTATCTCAGTCTAAACCGGACAGGAACTCCCTCAAAAGCTAGACCCAAACGTCGAACGGTCGCTGTAAGTTTAGGCAAGAGCTGCGATTCCAGCGAGGCTTGTAGGTCGACGAGGAAGCACAAGTGTAGCAACTCAGTTCGTTGATGCCTTGAGAGCGTTCAACGTTGGAATGGAACTCCACTCCTTCGGACAAGGATTGACGACGACGGTTGGGCTTCGACGCAGCGGGGGGGACGATTGTTGCAGACCTGGGCGGCGCGAAATGCGAATCCATGAGGCGTGGATTGAACGAAAAACCGAATAATAAAAAAAATGGTAGCTTCAATGGTGGTGGATGGCTACACTCGTGTAGAAGAATGAGAAGGTGAGGTTGAAGATGGTTAATAGTGTTTCTAGGGTTTTGTGCCCAACTGAGACAAACTTGCTCCACCAACCCTAATCCGTAGTATGTTTACTCTTTTGCCCTTCCAATTTCCTTTAACCACACTCATACCATTAACTAAAATTTCTTTCACCATTTAGGCCATTTAATATTAAGGTCCTAAATTTCATCATTAATTCGAAATAATTTCTTATTCTAAAATTTACAACCACCAAACATGAAATTTTAACTCACCCTTAATCAATCCTCCAATCACTTTACTCTAACCTCAAAATTAATCATACCTGAAATTCATGGGTGTTACAATCTTTCCTCCTTTAAAACTTTTGTCCCCGAAAGTTCCTAATCTTGGAAAAAACTTAAGGTATCTAGCATGCCTTTCCACCTCTCATCAAATTTTGAGTTTCTAAGTAGCCTCTTCTTGCTGATGATTTTGCCATAACACCTTGACTAGTCTAATCTCTTGATTACGAAGGGTCTTGTGGTCTCTTGCGAGCTTCGGTACGATTCGTTCCTCATGACTCAAGTCCTCCTTGAATTGTAAGAGCTTGAAATTGATAATGTGTGATGGATCCTACACATACTTTCTCAACATGGAGACACGAAACACATCAAGAATTTCAGCGAGAGGTGGCGACACGTAAATCTATAATCTATGGAGCCAATTCGTTCCAGAGTCTTGAATGGCTCTATGGATCGTGAACTTAACTTCCATTTTCGTTCGAATCTCAAAACTCCTTCAAAGTCGAAAGTTCAAGTTGCTAGCATTTCTTTCAGGGCATGACTCAATCATTTTCTCTGACCATTGAATCATAGAATTATCACTTTTTCAAAGATGTGACCTCATTTAGGAAAGGGTTGACGACTTTGTAAGGCAGTCCAGATTCCCTAAATATTTGGTTAACCTTTTGCTTCCCTCAACAACCTTTTAGTAAACGTTGTAGTTGTGGGTTTTATGTCCTAAAACTCGTGGTTTTGTAAACTGAATATATATTCTATTTTGGAATAAAGTTGTTATTGAAATTTATTCAGTAAAGGTGTTATTGACAATTGTGTATTGTAACTTTAATCCAATAAAGGACCCTTGGCTATAGGATGAATACTTGAACTTTATGTGTGACATAAAAGTGGATCAAGTTCAAGTTATAGCCAGAATAGTCTATAGTTTAAGGATAGGGTTGGGTACCTTATCCTGGGGACACTATGGGCGCGGCCCACTTTGTGAAGTACAAACGATGTGATCCTAAATCGCTCATGTATAGACATGTGAGTGGGGCGCCCTATGCAATGAGTTTGCATAAGATCGATCATGAAATAGTCACTTAGACTTTATAACTCCGTTCGCCTTAATCGACTATATTCATACGATGACCTAGGTAGCTCGATCTTAATCTCCGAGCGTTCTATGGACTCTGCTTATTCGGATTATCCTTAGATTTGCATGGGTGAGAGTGGCTCGAGACCGCCACTCAATAAGCCTGCCATTTCAGGGATAAAACCGGGTAGATAGCTGGGAACATAGTTCGGCAAGATAGAATTCATTCCTACCCGCTTTAGTGATTAGTAGAAAGGTTGTTCCCTTAAGTACTGACTCCGGGTCTTGAACAATGGGCCCATCCCTCTCATTGGCCCGAGAGGGATTTGGTTTGCTGGTTGGACCACAAACCAATTGTTCATTAGAGGATCGGTGGAACTTAAGGAACAAGAGGTAATTACAGGGGTAAAACGGTAATTTTGACCCAGCTGTAATTACGAATGACCTGTGAAGGATCGACTTACTAATCATGGTTATATCGAGTGGACATAAATATATCAACAGTGAGGAGAGTGCAGCCACTGGGTTTTAGTGGAGTGTCCCGGTTGTTAACGAATGTTGATTAGCTAGGCCAAAGAGTTTGGCCGGTTAATCTCGTATCGTTGGAGCTCATGATCTGTAGGTCCATTAGGTCCTCCTTACTAGCTCGGACTTAGCCTTATAACTTTTTGAGAGAAAAGAATTTGAATTGTTCAAATTCAAGTTTGGGAGAAAGCGTTATTTAACGAATCATAGCTTAATTATGAATTAAACTATGATTAATATGAGGTGGATATATTTAAATATGATTTAAATATCGGGATCGGTTTATAGCATGAATAAGGATTCATGTTCGAAAAATCGATCGAGATCGAACAAATTTATTTAATTTAATATTTGATATTAAATTAAATTTAAAAAAATTAATTAATTAAATTAATTTTGAATTATTTAATTAATTATATTAATTTTAATTAAAAATCAATTTAATATTGATTTTTGAATTAAAATCAAATGTAAAATGAGGGATTTTCATGAAAAACAAGTTGCCAACTTGCCCAATCTTACTCATCTTCAAAATTCTCCAAAATTGGCCACCTCCATCTCAAAGCATCCTCATCATCCTTGAGTTGTCACTCCATTGAAGCTTTTGGAAGATTTATATAATGGTGATTTGGGGTGTTTTGAGAGAATTACACATAGAAAATTCAATATTCCCGAATTAGTGACCTTTAAGGTCTTTTCTTCCAAATTCTCTCAACCTAGGATCCCACAATCCGTTCTAAGGCCTGAGGATAGTAGGGAAGACTCTAACGGTTGTCCACGAAGTGTTCGTACTGAAAACCATCAACCGGGTGAAGAGAATTTGATCTTCAAAGTTGAGTTTTCTACCCCTCTGTTTTTCCAGCTTTGAGCATGCAATTTATTTCCCAAAATTGATCAACTTAGAGTGTTCAAGATCCAAAATTGCTTCCGCTTTCTTAGTCTAGACACTTTCAGTAGTGACACTCTCAGTCACATATTTATTTAACTTTGGGACTTTCTAATGAACCTCAAAATCTCACTTTAAGTTTTAATTCATGACATAAGTAATTTAAACTTGAGTCTTTTTATTGTTATGTCGCATGGATTATTCTGCATAAACATAACCAATCTAACAATCAAAATGCTCCGAAAATTTCGGCAGCATAACGACATAACTACGATGATGCCAAAATGTTCTCTAACTCCTGGTAAACAAAATCTGCACTTCTAAAGCAAGACATCCAAACAATCATACCTCCAAACTTCAATTCAAGATTACATAAGATGCAAACTCTTCAATAATAAAAAATAAAACATATGTTAAGCTTCTATAACAAACCTTAAACAATACAATTTAAAAGACAGGATAACCAAACCATCATGTTACGATCTCCACTCTAAAAAAGAATTTATAAGATTGGGTTAAACTCCTCTTGACTTACCTTGCTTTAGTGCTTATTTAATTATGAAATATTACTTTAAGTCTCAAAGATTTAATTGCAAGTTCTAGGTCATACATGAGGGAACTTAACCTAGGTCTCTCTAATTGACATATGGCATGATAATGAACTTTTGAATGTTGTAACAGTACACCACCTAACCCTTTTATTGAAACATCATTATAAATTATAAACCCACCTGTCCCATTAGGCAACGTAAGGACTAGGCTGAAACTAATCTTCGTTTAAGCATCTGAAAACTTGCTTCACATTCATCGTTCCAAACAAACGAGTTACTTTTTTAAAATAACCGTGCTAAGACATTGTTATCCTGGAGAAATATTGAACGATTCGTCTGTAATATCCTGCTAAATTCAGAAACTTCATATCTCGTGACGGTGGTTGGGCAAGGCCACTGCGTCACTGCCTCTACCTTTGCAGGATCCACAAAAACTCCCGCCTTTGACACTATGTGTTCTAAGTAAGACGTTTCTTGAAGTCACAATTCATATTTAAAGAACTTTGCATACGAATTATTTATCCCCAAATTGAACAAAAGTATCCTAAGGTGCTCTTCATGTTCCTCATCAAACTTAGAATACACCAAGTTATCGTCAGACAACACAACCACCAAAGTATCCAAGATTTCCTTGAGTACTCAACTCATTAGGTCCATAAAACACTGTGGGCTCATTAACCAACCCAAACAACATCACTATACATTCATAATGTCCATAACGCGATCTGAAAGTTGTTTTGGGATGTAATAATTTATGATTCCTTACTTGCAATAACTTGACCTAAAATTCCTTTTTAGAGTAAATTGTTGCTCCTTCTAACTAGTGGAATAAATAATCTATTTAAGGGGTACGTATTCATGGTCGTGTCCCTGACCAATTCTCTATAGTCTATGCACAAACGCATAGTCTCAACTTCCTTCTGAACAACAAGGCTAGCACTTCCCAGGGCGACACACTGGGACGTAATAAACCTTTACAAAAAAAAAGATCATGTAATTGTGGCTTAGGCTCTTTAACTCCGTTGAAACATTCTATAAGGTGTGTAAGAAGTAACTAATGCTCTTCTTCTTTAACTTCATGCTCAAGTTTATCTCGTTAAGAGTAACCTCGAAAATGATGGAGATCTAATTCACTTGAGCAACGGAAACAAGTTTGGAATCGTAATTGCAAGCTTACTTTGATTGAAAAATAAAAACCAATACATTGAAAATAAACAGAGATAAACATGCCTTCTAATCTAATTAGATATGAAAATTAACATGCAAACATGCTTTGTCTAACCATTAAACTAAACGAAAAAACGTTACCTTTGTAGTTTTTCCACACAGCAACTCCTTGCTCCAAGAGAATCTAACAACACAAGAACCTTTCTCTGTTTTTCTTCAACAGGACAACATCACTTGGAGAACCCTCTATCCTCTGAGTATCACTTAGATCAATTCCTTTTGGTGGGAAGGAATTCCAACAAATTGGAAGAATTTTGGGAATAGAGAGAGTGAGAGAGAGAGAATTCTTTTGTCTGAGCGTTCTACCGAATGAAAGATCGATCGATCATTCTTGCCCTTCTCACCAGGAGAAGGACACTTCAGTGGGAAACTCCCCACTCCCTATCGAGCGGAAGTTGGGGAGTAGTGAGAACGTGTCATCATGACACATTCCCTAAGTAATTAATAAGATAATTAATTAACAATTAATTAATTATATTAAATTAAATCATATTTAATTCAAATTAATTAAATGATTAAATCACATTTAATCATTTTACCCTTTATCCTATAGTTTAATGTACATCTCATGCACATTAGAATTTAACCTATAGTTTTTAAATATGAATCACATTCACATTTGAATTTAATATTTGAACTCTTTCAAAAATTTAATTCTCTCATATAATTTAATATGAATCATATTCACATTAAATTTATAATATATAGTTCCCAAACTATATATTATATCGTATCTATATACATTAAATTGATTCCCTAATGAATTTGAACATTTCAAATTCAAGCAATCTAAGTACCCTTTACGAGCTAGAAGGTGGACCTAATGGACCTACAGATCACAAGCTCCAATGATACGAGTTACTCGGTTAATCTCATTAACCTCCTAATCAACATTCATTAACTGCGGGAACACTCTACTAAAGTCCCGCAGTTGCACTCTTCTCACTACAGATATATTTCTGTGTCCACAGATATTGACCAATAACAGCAAGTCAATCCTTCACGAATGTTCGTAGCACCAGTTGGATCAAATTACCGTTTTACCCCTGGGTTACATCTTGTACCTTAAGTACCAGTGCTCCTCTAATGAACAATTTGTTTGTGGTCCTACCAACAAACAGAGTCCCTCTCGGGCCAATGAGAGGGTCGGACCCTTTGTTCAAGACCCAGAGACACCACTTAAAGAAACATTCCTCTACTTACCCTAGTAGGTGGGAAGGAGTGAATTCCATCTTGCTAAGTTAAGTTCTCAGCCGCTCACTCAGTCTTGTCCCCAAGAAGGTAGGCATATTGAGTCGACGAATCTGGCCACTCTCACTCATACTAGTCAAAGGACAACCCCTTGTGAACAGGAGTTCGTAACCTGCTCAGAATTGAGATCAGGTTGCCTAGGTCATCCTAGTGAAATAGAAACCTACCTAGTCAACAGAGTTACATCTAGAGGTTACTATTTCGTGGTCCAGTCTTATGTAATTTCATTACATAGGATATCCCCACTCACATGTCATATACACGAACACACGTTAGGATCACAGTGTTTGTATCATATACAAAGTGGGCCACATCCATAGTTTTACCAGGGTAAGGTACCCAAACCTTATCCCCTTACTATAGACCCTTTAGGTTGTATCTCGAACCGAGATCCTTTATATGTACACTACATTCAGTTAAAGATACATTTAACAGCCTTTGATGTTTAGTTTATTGAATTTAGGGTTAAAACAAAGACAATATCGTAAATAACGAACAATAACTCTTTATTGAAATAATAACACTTTATTACAATAATTAGAACATAATTACAAACTACGAGTTTTAGGGCACAAACTCCCACTTGAACTAAAAGTCTAGTGGGGTACATCATAATCAAAAACAGTGGTTACAGAAATACAAATACAATAAACTAGGGCATCCATATACCCCCTTTACATATCTCCCACTTGCCCTAGATTAGCCTATGGACATATCTCGTAGTCCTAGACTTTACAGATGACCCTCGAACACTTTAGCCGTGAGAGTCTTTGTAAACGGATCAACAATATTGTGCTCCGAAGCGATATTCGTGACTGTCATATCTTCTCGTTGTACTATTTCTCGTATCAGGTGATACTTCCTCTCGATGTGCTTGCCTCGCTTATGGCTGCGAGATTCATTCGAATTGGCTACCGCACCACTGTTGTCACAGTATAAGGTGATGGGAAATTCCATATTTGGAACAACTTCCAAATCAGTAAGGAATTTCCTTAGCCAAAAAGCCTCTTTGGCTGCTTCACAAGCAGCGACATACTCAGCCTCCATCGTGGAGTCAGCGATGCATCCTTGCTTGATGCTTCGTCATACTATAGCTTCCCCGTTAAGGGTGAAAACTGATCCCGATGTGGATTTCCTAGAATCCTTATCGGTCTGAAAATCAGAATCAGTGTATCCAGTAAGGATCAAATCCTTAGTCCCATACACAAGCGTATAGTCCCTCGTTCTCCTAAGATACTTGAGGATATTTTTAACTGTTGTCCAGTGGTCTAACCATGGATTGGATTTGTACCTACTGACTATTCCCACTGCATAACAAATGTCTGGCCTCGTGCACAACATAGTATACATTAAGCTACCTACTATAGAGGCATAGGGAATACGTCTCATATCCTCAACTTCTTGAGGTGTCTTAGGACACTGTTCCTTAGACATATGAACTCCATGCCTGAAGGGTAATAAGCCCCTCTTAGAATTCTGCATCGAATATCGGGACAACATTTCGTCGATATAAGATGCTTGAAACAGAGCTAGCGTTTTGTTCTTGCGATTCCTGAAGATCTGAATCCCAAGAACATATTGCGCCTCTCCAAATCTTTCATTTGGAATTGGGTCGCCAGCCAATTCTTTATGTCAGTAAGGTATCCTACATCATTCCCAATGAGTAGGATATCATCCACATAATGCACTAAGAAAGTTACTTTGTCGTTGATTATCCTCTTGTAAACACAAGGCTCATCAACGTTTTGGTTAAAGCCATAAGATTTGATCGCAGTATCAAATCTTATATTCCAAGATCTGGATGCTTGTTTCAATCCATAAATGGATCAATTGAGCTTGCAAACTTTTTGCTCCTGACCTTGGGTTATGAACCCTTCGGGCTGAGACATATAGATGCTCTCGTCAAGATTACCATTCAAAAAGGCATTCTTGACGTCCATTTGCCAAATTTCATAATCATAAAAAGCGGCTATGGACAAGAGTATCCTGATAGACTTCAGCATAGCAACAGGGGAAAAAGTTTCTTCATAATCAACTCCTTCCCTTTGGGTAAAACCCTTTGCTATAAGTCTAGCCTTAAAGGTTTGTACCTTTCTGGCTGCATCTCTCTTTCTCTTATAAATCCATTTACACCCTATGGGTCTAACCCTTTCAGGTTGGTCTACAAGTTTCCATACTGAATTGAAGTCCATTGACTCCATTTCAAGGTTCATGGCTTTGATCAATTGGTCCCTGTCTACGTCATTCATTGCATGTTTATAAGACAATGGATCTTCTACGTCGTCATCAGGTATGACGACTTGAGTTTCAGCTAAATCCATGTAGCGGTCAGGTTGGGAAACAACCCTCCCACTGCGTCGAGGCATTCCCAACGATTGAGAAGGACGAGACTGACTTGAGGTGCTCGCTTCTCCATCAACTCTTGATGAAGGTCAAGCTTGATCAACAACTCTTGTTGGTTCATCTGTAACTTCATTTAACACTACTTTACTACGCGGTTTGTGGTTCCTCATGTGATCTTCCTCCAAGAAAGTGGCATTTTTCGATACAAACACCTTATTTTGTTGTGGGTCGTAGAAAAGACCACCTCTCGTTTCTTTGGGATAGCCAACAAATTGGCATAATCTTGAACGAGGTTCCAGTTTCTTTGGGTTTGTCGCTAGCACGTGTGCCGGACAACCCCAAATCCTGAAGTGTTGTAAAATAGGTTTACGCCCCTTCCACAATTCAAAAGGTGTTTCTGAAACACTCTTCGATGGAACAGTGTTCAAGATTTGAACTGCATTCTCTACTGCGTATCCCCAAAACGAGGCAGGCAATTGAGCATAGCTCATCATAGAATGAACCATGTCCAACAAGGTTCTATTTCTCCTTTCTGACACACCATTTTGCTGTGGTGTATTAGGTGCTAAGAGTTGAGACTTAATTCCATATTCTATCAAATAGTCCTAGAATCTCAAATCCATATACTCTCCATCTCGATCGGATCGAAGTGTTTTAATGGTTTTCCTTAATGCATTCTCTATTTCAGCCTTATACTCTTTGAACTTTTCAAGAGCCTCAGACTTATGATGCATTAGGTATAAATAACCATACCTCGAATAATTATCTATGAAAGAGATGAAATATTAAGCTACTCTTAATCTTAGGAACTACATACAGATTTTTTAATAAAATAAATCTATCTCTGAAAAACAACTTGGCATCTCCCACTGCACTAGCTGAGACGACGTCTCCCGTTCCGACCCTAAGCGTCATCTAACCCTCTTCGAGCTCCTTGAATGAACTAGTTTCCTGAAACGAAATGCAAATGTGATTAGTGGCTCCTGAATCAAGTATCTAGGTAAAATCATCATTTTCCACTAGGCAGGTTTCAAGAACAAGTAAATCGGATTTACCTTTCTTCTCTTTGAGCTCAACAAGGTATTTTGGGTAGTTGCGCTTCCAATGCCCATCCACGTTGCAGTGGAAACACTTTACTTTGTCTGCAACCTTGGTTTTTCCCTTACCTTTATCAGCAGTAGGTGCATTCCCTTTCCCTCATATCTTCTTCTTTTGGGTCTTCTTAAGCCTAGAAGATGAACCAAAAGACTTAGTCCCAGAGGATGAACCCTTCTAGAACCTTCTGGAATGGGCAAACACATTTGCCTCTCCATCAGTCCATCCCTTATTCTTCATAAGAGACTGGAAAGTTTGTAGTTTGTTAAGGAGAGTAGCCAGCTTAAGAAGACCCCTCCTTCATACGGGAGTTATAAACGTACTTAAGGGATTCGTGCCGAAGCTATCCAGACGGTTGTCCAAACACATCCTACAACGAACTCATGATCTCACGAGCTGAGACCATGCTCTCGTACTTTTTGACTAGAACTTCAAAAACACTAGCCAAAATGTAGACCTTGGCCTTATCATTAGCCTTGATCCAGCGGTAGTACGCCTCCTTAACAGATTGAGGAGCGTTTCGAGTAGGGACCTGAGGACATTTCTTAGTTAGTACAAACCGAAGGTCGTCAACAACAAGAATCGTATTCAAGTTGGACTTTCACGTAGTAAAGTTCTCACCAGTTAAACGATCGCTTTTTAATAAGGCTATTATTGAGGACTACATGCTGAAAATCCAAAATAGTTCTAATTAGTTATGCCTTTTAACCCATTAAATACCAATCAAATTTAGAAAAATTATTGAAGAACCTTAGTGTATAAACTAAATCCAGTGTTTAAATTAAACCTTCAATTTGCAACGATATTTCAAGGGTTTAGAACAAAAGCCTCCGTCGGGCGGTCAATCATTCCTCCCTCGAATTGAGACTTTCTAAGCCAATTCACACTACCAGAACATCTCATGTTCCAATGGTCCTCAGCTACCGTTTATTTAGTCAAGGACTTGTTAACTAGCTTAACTCATCCCGTAAATGTGACCCTACCATTTTCAAATCCAATAGGTCCGAGCCAATAGGCTACTATTAAGAAAGAAACCTGTTGGCAAATTACCTAAGAGACCCTATCCATTTCTAGAGTTCGCAGTGTTTCGATCCCTATAGTCAGGTCCTTTGTAGGATTTGGCTGTTCCAGGACAACCTAGCAGGCGGACTATAGAAATCTCACGGTGCGACCTAATGGAGGAGACCGTAGGATAGTCGACACGCGTCCTGCTCCCATTTACTATGGATACTTCCCTCATTCACCTTGGTATTGAACCATGCAAACACTTACCGTAGGGGGACGCCCTATTGATGCCACGTAGCCGAGCATGGAACTCACGGTGTGAACTCTTGAGGACGTGAGAGTAAACTTGATGCAAACATCTCGTTTTCTCCCACAGAAGCTCCTAAGATTAGGGTATAGGTTTAACTTAGTCGGATTCTGGCTAAAAGAATTTATCTAAGTCTATGCCTATTATAACTATTATAACTAGGTCTTTTAACCTTATGTCTGGGTGAATAAACATTTTAATTACCTAGATATAATATAGAACTAAGGTTAATTCAACTCAAGCTCTGGGTCAATTCCCAGGTAGGAGGTGTTTCGTTAACCGTCAGCTTAAGTACCCCCAACCTTAGACAGAATTTCACCAGAAGAGTTCCCTTATAACCAAAGTTCTAATGTCCTACTATATTTTAAACTATTTTAAATACTATGTAAGACTAACTTCTAATCCTATTAGAAATTAAAACTTAGGTCTAAATTAATTTTAAACAATTTAAAACTAATTTTAATTTTAACCCAAGTTCCTATGTTTGCATACAATTCTTTGTTATAGGTTATGGTTTCTAAAACCCCTTAATTTATAACACTTATAAATTTTAATAATTAACCTATGACAAAGAACTATATTATAAAACCAACAATTATTTTTCAAATTGGAATTATAAAAAAATTATTCAACCAATTGAATAATTAAATTACTTAAATAAAATAACAATTATTTTAAACTAAGTAATTTCATGCTCCATGAAATTTATTTTCCACATTTATCTAATTATAACAATTATAAATACTTATGAAAAATAAATTAGATCATGCATTTCTACCATATTTATATAACAATTATACAAATAAAATGCATGAACATGCTTATCCTAAGGTGGAAAAAATTCTAAATGACATTCATAAAGTAGCACAGTTGTAAAACCGGAATAATTTGGCCCTTAAAGTGCAAAAAAATAAAATTACTCTAATTTTATTACAAAAATCGGTCCAAAACCCCTTGAACCGGGCTCGAACCGCTCGAACCGGACAAAAAAACAACAAAAAATGCTCGAACCGGTCTGTAGCAACAAGATTGGTGTCATGGCGTTGCAACGCTGAAGAGGGCATTGCAACGCCGGCTTTGTCCGCGCACGTGCCTGCTATCGGAGTAGCATTGCAACGCTGCTGACCCTTGGAGCTCCTACGTCGATAGGGAGGTATGGCGTTGCGACGTCGTTCCTCAGTGCTGCAACGCTGATGAACGGCATTGCAACGCTGCTGGTAGCATTGCAACGCTGCTGGTAGCATTGCAACGCTATTGCTTCGGCAGAAGCTTTCTCCTTCGAACACAGCAGCTTCAATCTTCAATTTCTCCTTCGATTCTCAACCAAAAAGTACGAAACTGGTCCCGAACGACTCTTAACTCGATTACAGACTTGATAATGCACTTAATTGCCCAAAAACACATGGGCCATTACATTTAAATTGAACAAATCAACAAAAATGTAAGGCCAAATATTCCTAAACGGTTTTACAGCAAACTAAATGCAATTCCCACCAAATCAATGCAATTTTGTTTCAACCAAAACAAATCAAGCATTGCTCTGATACCAATTGATGGAGATCTAATCCCTTTGAGCAGCGGAAACAAGTTTGAAATCGTAATTGCAAGCTTATTTTGGTTGAAAAAACAAAAACCAATACATTGAAAATAAAAAAAGATAAACATGCCTTCTAATATAATTAGATATGGAAATTAACATGCAAACATGGTTTGTCTAACCATTAAACTAAACAAAGAAAAGTTACCTTTGTAGGTTTTCCACACAGCAACTCTTTGCTCCAAGAGAATCCAACAACACAGGAACCTTTCTATGTTTTTCTTCAACAGGACAGCACCACTTGGAGAACCCTCTATCATCTGAGTATCACTTAGAACAATTCCTTTTGGTGGGAAGGAATTCCAACAAATTGGAAGAATTTTGAGAATAGAGAGAGTGAGAGAGAGAATTCTTTTGTCTGAGCGTTTTATCGAACGAAAGATCAATCGATCATTCCTGCCCTTCTCACCAGGAGAAGGACACTTCAGTGGGTAGCTCCCCACTCCCTATCGAGGGGGAGTTGGGGAGTAGTGGGAACGTGTCATCATGACACGTTCTCTAATTAATTAATAAATTAATTAATTAACAATTAATTAATTAACAATTAATTAATTATATTTAATTAAATCATATTTAATTCAAATTAATTAAATAATTAAATCACATTTAATCATTTTACCCTTTATCCTATAGTTTAATGTACATCTCATGCACATTAAAATTTAACTTATAGTTTTCAAATATGAATCACATTCACATTTGAATTTAATATTTGAACTCTTTCAAATATTTAATTCTCTCATATAATTTAATATGAATCATATTCACATTAAATTTATAATATATAGTTCCCAAACTATATATTATATCGTATCTATATACATTAAATTGATTCCCTAATGAATTTGAACATTTCAAATTCAAGCGATCTAAGAACCCTTTACGAGCTAGAAGGTGGACCTAATGGGCCTACAGATCAGAAGCTCCAATGATACGAGATTACTCGGTTAATCTCATTAACCTCCTAATCAACATTCGTTAACTGCGGGAACACTCCACTAAAGTCCCGCAGCTGCACTCTTCTCACTGCAGATATATTTCTGTGTCCACGGATATTGACCAATAACAGCAAGGCAATCCTTCACGAATGTTCATAACACCAGTTGGATCAAATTACCGTTTTACCCCTGGGTTACATCTTGTACCTTAAGTACCAGTGCTCCTCTAATGAACAATTTGTTTGTGGTCCTACCAACAAACAGAGTCCCTCTCGGGCCAATGAGAGGGTCGGGCCCTTTGTTCAATTCTCAGAGACACCACTTAAGGAAAAATTCCTCTACTTACCCTAGTAGGCGGGAAGGAGTGAATTCCATCTTGCTAAGTTAAGTTCCCAGCCGCTCACTCGATCTTGTCCCCAAGAAGGTAGGCATATTGAGTCGGCGAATCTGGCCACTCTCACCCATACTAGTCAAAGGGCAATCCCTTGCGGACAGGAGTTCGTAACCTGCTCAGGATTGAGATCTAATTGCCTAGGTCATCCTAGTGAAATAGAAACCTACCTAGTCAACGGAGTTACATCTAGAGGTTACTATTTCGTGGTCTGATCTTATGTAATCTCATTACATAGGATATCCCCACTAACATATTATCTACACGAACACGTTAGGATCACAGTGTTTGTATCATATACAAAGTGGGCCACATCCATAGTTTTACCAGGGTAAGGTACCCAAACCTTATCCCCTTACTATAGACCCTTTAGGTTGTATCTCGAACCGAGATCCTTTATATGTACACTACATTCAGTTAAAAATACATTTAACAGCCTTGGATGTTTAGTTTATTGAATTTAGGGTTAAAACAAAGGCAATATCGTAAATAACGAACAATAACTCTGTATTGAAATAATAACACTTTATTATAATAATTAGAACATAATTACAAACTACGAGTTTTAGGGCACAAACCCCAAGAAAGGTGAAACTTTCTTAATTTAACACCAACACATTTCTTTTCTTCTTGCTTCCAATTAGCCCGACTTTCCACTTTCAGTCAAGTTGAGAGCTTTCTTATTTCTTGTACTAATTTAGTTCCACGTCGAAATCTCTAAGGTCTTACCAATGAAACCATTAGTCTATCCATTTACTAAATAAACCCCCTAGTTTCATTCCAATGGTTCGTGTACGAAATTGATCATGGAAAAGTTAAACTCATCAAATAACTAGAATCCCGAGTGGGTAACTCCCTTTGTCTCACCCCAAAACTTTGACTTTACCTTTCCATAGCATGACCTATGATGCTACTTTTAACGTTCCATAGCATGACCTATCCATGGTCACATATTGGTTGTCTTTATTCATATTACTTGGTATGGATAAGATCCAAGTATTACGAAGCACCTTGAGAAATTAAGTTCCACTTCATAACTATGAACTCATCTTCCATATAAGTCTCAAGTCCTTTTCAAGCTACTTTGACTTTTTGTGTTTTTTTTTCCTTTTTTCTTTATTTGTTTTGTTCTCTTATTTTTTTAGTGGATGTTTTGTCAATTGTAGAAACCCTTGTATAACATAAATGTGTTACAAAATTGAAACTCTATTTTAGAAATTAAAAAATTAGAAGTTTATGTAAGAAATTAGGGAATTTAAAATTCCATTTGACAAAGTATTTAGAAAAGTATTTTTGGAACTCTATTTTAGAAATTAAAAAACTGAAAGTCCATTTAAGAAATTAGGAATTTAAAGCTCTATTTCAAAAAAAATTAGAAAAGTTTTTTTGGAACTCTATTTTAGAAATTAAAAAAATAGAAGTTTATTTAATAAATTAGGGAATTAAAAACTCTATTTCACGTCACATAGTATTCTGAAAACTATTTTTTAGAATTCTACTTTAAAAGTAAAAAAATTGGAAGTCTATTTAATAAATTAGGTGGTTGGAAACTATATTTTATAAAGTAATCAAAAACTTATTTTTGGAATTCTATTTTAGAAATTATGGAAGTCTATTTAAATGATTAGAAAACATAAAAGTTTATTCCACAAAGTATCCAAAAAACTATTTTTGGAACTCTAATAAGAAATGTGGTAATTGCGCATAAGTTAGGTCGTTAGGGTAGTTGATTGCTCGAGTGATCGGGTTGTTAGGGTAGGCGTATACAAGTCTCTTGAATGGTTGTCAAAAGCAGTCGTTAGTAGTGGCTAGGTCGTCGATGTAGTCATTAGAGTTGTCGTCGAAGGCAGTCGTTAGCGGTGGTTATGGTCACCGGTGTGGTCGTCGGAGGTAGTCGTCAGCAGTGGTTGGGTTCGCCGGTGTGGTCGTCGGAGTTGTAGTCGGAGGTAGTCGGAGTTAGTGGCAGGGGTCGCCGGTGTGGTCGTCGGAGTTGCCATCGAAGGTAGTCGTCAGCGATGGTTGGGGTCGTCGGTGTGGTCGTCGGAGTTGTCGTCGGAGGTAGTCGTCAGCGGTGGTCGGGATCATCGGTATGGTCGTCAGAGGTAGTCGTTAGCGGTGGCAGGGGTCGTCGAAGTTGCCATCGGCGGTAGTCGACAACAGTAGTTAGGGGTCATCGGTATGTCGTCGGAGGTAGTCATCAGTAGTGGTCGAGGTCGTCGGTATGATCGTCGGAGTTGTCATCGGAGGTAGTCGTCAGTGGTGGCAGGGGTCACCATTGTTGTCGTCGGAGTTGCCGTAGGAGGTAGTCGTCATCGGTGGGGGGGTCACCGGTGTAGTCGTAGGTAGTCGTCAGCAGTAGCGGGGTCACTAGTGTGGTCGTCGGAGTTGTCGCTAGAGGTAATTGTCAGTAATGGTCGGGTCGCCGGAGTTGTTGTTGGAGGTACCTATTAGTTGTAGTCGGGTCACCGATATAGTTGTTAGAGTTGTCACCGAAATTGATGTTGAAGTAATCACCGAAAATGGAAGATGACAAATAAAATAAGAAAACATGGAACAAACCCATGGGGTTGCACTGTTGTAACCCATGGGGTTGTGTTTCAAAACTAAGGGTTTTGAACACATTGAGCCAAATATGGTTTTGGATTTGAAATCCAAAACCATCCAAATCCAAAACAGGGGGCCAAACGGCCCCTAAAGATCTCAAAGTTCTTTGGTTAAGAAATTAATGGATTTTAATTAAGGATTTTTGAGTGAGCATGTTCTAAAAGCGAATCATTGTTCTAGGGTATTAAATTCGTGAGTTTGAACTAGTTAAGGGATTTCATGTCGAACCTTTTAAAATGGGATAAAGATTTATGTTCGAGTTTTTAATATATTCTATCATTTTACTATTTTGAGAATGTTATACTCTGAAGTATTTTGAATTTAAAAGTTAGGAAAGATTTGCTATGAATTAGGATTTATTATTTTTTTTATGATATGTGCATTTACCCTTTATGAATGAAGGATGAGACCTCATGCATTTATGTATGTTATGAATTTATTTTAGAAGTCTGTGGCAATTGATCTCTTGAGGATTTATGCATGGTCAAACATTCAAATTATAGGAGTTTGTGAGGGACTCAACATGGAAGGACCTAGGTTGACCAATTGACCACTTAAACCCGAAGTGAAAGTCATGTATTTGATATTTTAAAAGAAGTTTTATGTTTCACATATGAAAGCTTAAAGTCATGATTGCATGTGTATGCATATCCCAAACCTCGGTAGTGAAATCACTTACTAATCTGGGTATTATTTTATAATATTCACCCTTTCTTTTACAAACCTTTTCAAGTAAAGACAAGGGCATACAAAGCGAGTGACGAGAATACGTTACAAAGGTCATAGGAATCTCGAAGCTATGTTTTTCTGCACTTTTTGAATTTAACAGACCTTTAATGTTTCTTTTTGCTAATATAGTGATTTTGAATTGAGGCCAGACTTTATTTATATTTATTTTAAATGTTTTGACTGTTTGGGATCCCAATAAGAAATTTTAAATTTTTATTTAAATGGATTTTACTCATCTTGAAAATCTTTTATGGCCATAAATGCATGCATGAGTAGTAATGACACTAGAAAGTGAGTCCTAGAAGTAGGGTTGTTACATCAATCAACACTGAAAACCTATGATATTCAAGGAGAGAGATTTGGTTTGGGTCCACCTTCGAAAGGAAATATTTACACATCAACGAGATTTCAAGCTAAACCTAAAGGGAGATGAACCTTTCATAGTGTTAAAGAAAGTCAATGACAATGCCAACCAAATTGACCTAAAATTTTAGTATTTGATAACATATAATTAAGATATCTTATTTCCTATTATTTTAGCTAGTTTTATGCTTAAAATGTATGTTTTGATTTCATTTTATCTTGATGTTGTAGAAATCGAGATTTAGGAGAAAAACTGAGTGTTCGAGGGTGTTTTGTTGATTTTAGGCCTCATTTGAGCCATTTTAAAGATCCAAGAATAGAAGAAGGAGAAATTTAAAAAAACAACCTGAGAAGAGAGCATCTAGACCCTAAAAATGGTGTTTAGAAGCCACATTTGGAGTGTCAAACCCAAAAGCAAGCGTCGAGACGCTGTCATGTAGCACCTCGATGCTCAAAATGTGTGCTATGAACCTTTCTGTCTGGAGCGTCTCGAGGCTGGAGGCGCACAGAAGTTGATAACGAGGTCGTTTGGGTGCAACGTCGAGATGTTGTCTTTATTATCTCAACATTACTTCGATAATGAGTATATAATATTTGTTTTCAAAGGGATGCCAAAGTAAGGGTGTTAGCCCTAATCTTGATTCCAAGCAAATTTTTGGAGTTTTGAGGCAAATGTGGAGTGGAATTGAGTGGAATTGAAGATTTGGATCTCGAGAGACATAGTGATCGCGACAAGAATATAAGATCGACCTATGTTGATTTCTTCTTTTTTGCTTTATTTTTAATTATTGTAGATGTTGTAAGTTAGGGACTTAGGGGCTTAATTGACCGATTTGGTGTAGTCTTGTCCTTAAATGCTTAGAATTTATTTATTGAATTGATTTAATGCTCAATTGTTGGTTATATTAGGTTAATGACTTGATTGATGGATGTTTACTTGAATTGATTTAATGCTCAATTGTTGGTTATATTAGATTAATGGCTTGGTTGATGGATGTATATGACTATTTAGATTTTGAAATCATTTATGCATTTAATGTTTAATGATTTGAACTAGTGTTGATTAATTAATTAAGGTAGATCTAAGTTGAGCTTGATAAAGGAAATTTAGTTTTTCTTAATGCTCAATTAACTAGTTGCCCTAGTGACAACGAGATAAGGATTGATGTATTATAGTTGGTGTTGAAGGTTAATTAAGTGAACATTGTTTAATCGATTCGTTTTCTAAGTGGAAAATCGTTAGAGAGAAGCTTATGCAAGAACCAAATGTATGACTAGTGTTTATTTATCTAAATGACAGTGGGGTGAATAAATAGATATTAGAAGTCCGAAATGAATAGTCTTGATACCTTGTATGAATTAGCTAGTGTAGGAGACATCTATGTTAGTTAACTAATACTCGAGATTGAAGGAGATCGACAGGAGATTTCATGTCTTTAGAGCTTCTAGACTTATGAGTTCACTATCGAATTAGTTGCATTTGTCTATTTAATTGAGTAATTGATCCTTTACCCAAGTTTACCCATAAGTTTGAGCCTCCCATTTATTTCCTGCATTTTATTTTATGTGATTTAGGTTAATTTTGTTTGCTCTTCCAGTTATTTTCTCTAATTAGAGCTAAAGTGAGACTATTAGTAATACTTAAATAAATTAACAATTATGATCTCTATAGATTCGATACTCAGTGGGAATACCATTTTATATTGTTTGACATGTGTGGTTGCAAAAATGCAAATTGTCGCATCAGTTTGGCATGAGTGCTACTTTCAATGTTTCTAAATTGACTCCTTTTAGCGAAGGTGAAGAATTTAATTTGAGGTCAAATCCTTCAAAAAAGAGGAGAAGATTATATGAATTGGGATGCTCTTCCTTTTACCTCTAGGACCAATCATATGCTCAAGGGACAAATAACTATAATTGACTTTTCGATTCCCACATACAAATAATGGTGAATTCAATTAGGAACTAAAGCTCTATACACTCTCTTAGATGATGCTATAAGAAGAAAAAAGAGTTTTATGTTAAGAAATTTACTGCTATAATTTTGATAGGAAGATTTATTATTTTTAAGTGCTTATGCTTGACTCAAAGTTATAACTTTAATTAGAGTTTTATTTGATTATCTATTTGAGAAATCATGTTGAAGAGTAATTTGATCTTTTAGCTAATTAGCTAAATGACTAGGTTAAGAACTTGAATGACACATTGTATTCAAATTCAGATTTTGGAATAGAGTTTTATGTGTTTGATATTTGAGCCACATCATCATCATTTTACAATTCTTGAAAACAGAATTGCATGCTAGGAACATTCAGGTAGGTCTGATAGCTTGCTTGTGGAGTGTTTAAACCTTGAGTGAGGACCAATTTTTCTTATCTCTTAGTCTTCAATCAAAAGGTAATTCATATTTAGTTCTTTTCCTTGGGATTAAAACCAAATTGATTTTAGGGCTTTTAGAATTTGATAATTAGGAGTTTTCGTAATCAAAGAGTTCCTAATTTCAAAATTTTAGGTTTTTCACATCAAAGACGCTCAAAATCAAATCACAAACATGTCCAAATGAAATCATAAATACATGAATTTGTCCACATAATTAATTAGGTAAAAGGTGCTAAAACCCAACAATAAAATGCTCAAATATACTTAAATAATATTCAACATGACCAAGAATATATCTACCTATAAAAATACAAAAATTGTTGTAAAATTAAGAGGCAAAACCGGGCACCGAAACTTTACCAAAATATATAATAATATAATATAAAACAATAATAATTGATGGGATTGAAACCCGTAGCGGAAGCGATTTGAATCGTGTGTTCTTGTAATGTGTTACGTAGATCAAATCAAAAATGCATAAAACGATTAAGCATGTAAATTAGATATATGGACAACAGTAGTATTACCTTTGTAGACAAAAATAACACGTGCTCTTTTTGATCCTCTCGTTCTCACGATCTCAACGATCTCGCGTTCTCCACAAACTACGAAGTAGTTTTTGATTCGCCCGTTAGATCTTCTCCGTTGTATCTCTAGGAGAGGGAAGGTGGTGGAACCTCTTTTGGAGTTGGGAGGGATTTTGATGAAAACAAGTGCACTAGGGTTGCCTTTTTTAATTAGGTTAACAAATGTGCATCTCATGCACATATTTATAGAAAAATAAGGTGGAAATCACCATCCTACCCCTATAGTGCTCTAATGATATATTTCTCATGGATTGAACCATATGTTATATCAATTATATCATATATAATTGATATATCCCTTTAAACATGAAATTCAACATTTCAATTTCACTCCAAACTATTTCCATGTTGAGCCAACGGAGAGACCTAATAGATCTACAGATCATGAGCTCCAATGATACAAGATTAATCGATCAAACTCTTTGATTCAATTAACCAACATTCATTAACTAAGAGTCATTCCACTATAGACTCGTAGTTGCACTCTCCTCACTGTAGACTATGTTGTATCCACTGATATAATCAATACTTGTGAATCGACCCTTCACATGTTGTTCGTAATCACAACTGAGTCAAATTACCGTTTTACCCCTAGGAATACATCTTGCTCCTTAAGCTCCACTGATCCTCTAATGAACAATCAGTATATGGTCCTACCATAAACTTGATCCTTCTTAATCCAGTAAGAAGGTGGGGCCCCATTATTCAAGACTCGGATTCTGTTCTTAAGAGAACAACCTATCTGATTCCCTAATTCAGGAATGAGTGAATTCCATCTTGCATAGTTAAGTTCCCAGCTACTTACAAAGTTATGTCCCTGAGAAGGTAGGCTTATTGAGTCGGCTACAGGCCACTCTCACCCATACTAGTCTAAGGACAAACCTCACAAGCAGGAGTCCGTAGCATGCTCAGGATTCAGGTCAAGTCACTAATGATCATCTATGATTTATTATACCTATCTTGATAACGGTGTTACACTAATAGGTTAATAATTCGCAGTCCGGTCTTGTATAATCTCATTATACAGAATGCCCCCACACACATGTCTACCACATGAACGAGTTGGATTACCTCGTTTGTACCAAATACAAAGCGGGTCGTATCCATGGTGTTACCAGTATAAGGTTCCCCACCGTATGCATATACCATAGACCTTTTAGGTTATACTTGAACAACTTAATCCAACTTATGTCTACTACACAAATGTTCAAGATCTATCATTATAACCTTGAAATTTAGTTTATTGGATTTAGATTTATATGCGAGAATATAATAAATAACATCTTTATTTATTTGAAACAAAACTACACTTGATTAGGGCATAAATCTCAACAATCTCCCACTTGTCTTAAAGCTAGTGGAGTACATAATGAACAATACAGTAATGTAAATACAATAAACTAGGGCACTGAATACCCTTTGTACAATATACTCCCACTTGCCCTAGTTAGGGTAAGATACGTAGTCCTAGACCTTCTAGGTGACTCTCAAACACTTTAGCCGAGAGAGCCTTTGTAAATGGGTCAGCAGTATTGTGCTTCGAAGCTATCTTTGTGACGATCACATCTCCTCAATGCACTATCTCCCTAATTAGGTGATACTTTCGCTTAATGTATTTACCTCTCTTGTGACTTTGAGATTCTCTTGAATTTGCCATAGCACCAGTGTTATCACAATAAAGTGTGATCGGCAAACTCATGTTTGGAACAACTTCCAAATCCATCATGAATTTCCTTAGCCATACGGCTTCTTTAGCTGTTTCACAAGCTGCTACGTATTCGGTTTTCATAGTTGAATCTACTATGCATCCTTGCTTAATGCTCTGCCAAACTACAACCCTTCCGTAAGAGTGAAAAATGACCCTGACATAGATTTCCTCGAATCTTTGTCAGTTTGGAAGTCAGAATCTATGTATCTGGTCCTTAGCTCCATACACAAGCATGTAGTCCCTCGTTCTCCGAAGATACTTGAGGATTATCTTAACCGTTGTCCGGTGTTCTGATCCTGGATTAGATTGATATCTACTGACCATTCCTACTGCAAAGCATATGTCTGGCCTAGTACACAACATTGCGTACATCAGGCTACCAACAGCTGATGCATAAGGAATTCGTCTCATATCCTCACCTTCTTGAGGCGTTTAGGACATTGTTCCATAGACGAATGAACTTCATGCCTGAAAGGTAATAAACCTTTCTTGGAATCTTGCATCTTAAATCTTGACAACACTTTGTTGATATAAGATGTTTAAGACAATGATAAAGTTTTGTTCTTACGATTCTGGACAATCTGGATTCCAAGAACAAACTGCGCCTCTCTCAAATCTTTCATTTAGAATTGCGTAGCTAGCCATTTCTTAATGTCAGTAAGATAACCTACATCATTCCCAATGAGTAGGATATCATCTACATATAAGACTAGGAGCGACAGAACTATTAATGATTTTCTTGTAGACATAAGGTTCATCGTTATTTTGATCAAAGTATAAGATTTGATTGCCTCGTCAAATCTTATATTCCAGGACCTAGAAGCTTGTTTCAGTCCA
This sequence comes from Trichosanthes cucumerina, assembly GCA_036507285.1. Lineage (NCBI taxonomy): Eukaryota > Viridiplantae > Streptophyta > Magnoliopsida > Cucurbitales > Cucurbitaceae > Trichosanthes > Trichosanthes cucumerina. The sequence goes on along the minus strand of CM071835.1, from coordinate 74,815,574 downwards.
TAGATGGACCTTTTAAGTTTGTAAACTTTTTACTCTAGTCCTGGTTGTATGAACCCTTTGGGTTGGTCCATGTAGATGTTTTCGTCAAGATTCCCATTTAAGAATGTTGTCTTGACATCCATCTGCCATACCTCATAGTCATAATATGCGGCAATGGCAAGTAGAATACATATAGACTTTACCATAGCAACAGGTGAAAATGTTTCCTCATAGTCCACCCCTTCTACCTTGGTATAACCCTTTGCTACTAGTCTAGCTTTAAAAGTTTGCACTTTTCCATCTACACCACGTTTTCTCTTGTAGATCCACTTACAACCTATAGGTTTTACCCCATCAGGTTTATCTACAAGATCCCAAACAGAATTGAAGTGCATAGACTCCATTTCTTGGTTCATGGCTATGACCCATTTGTCTTTGTCTTTGTCAACCATTGCTTGGTTATAAGTTAATGGATCCTCGTAATCATCATTTGATATGACAATTTTGGTTTCAGTTAAACCCATGTAACGGTCAGGTTGTGTTAAAGTCCTCCCACTACGTCGAGGCACACTCAACTCTTGAAGTGGACTTGACAAATTTGTATCAACTGAAGGGAATCGATTTCCCGCAGTGGAAGACGTCGTGAAACGTCGTTGATTCGTTGTGTGTGTAATTTCTTAAAAAACAGAATTTATCACATAAAAACTATGTTAAGCATGCTGATTTGAGAAGGAAAACTGTACGTAAATGTTTTACTAACCTCTTGTAGACAACTTCTAGCAATTCCTTCTCGATCTCTCACGATCCTCACGAACAACGACACCTCCAAAAGGCTAACCAACAAGAAAATCGTATCCCTTTCGAGAATTCACGGTGTTTCGACTCCCATGATCAAATCCCTCCATAGGTTTTGTCTGGGCAGGTCAAACTAGCAGGCAGATCATGGGCGTCTCACAGTGTGAATCAAAAGAAGAGACCGTGGATCCCGTTTTCACAGGTTTCACTCCCACTCACTATAAGTACTCTCTCCATTCACCTTGAATGTTGACCCATACAAATTCCACCCGTAAGGAGACGCTCCCATTTTCGCCACGAGGTCGAGTATGGATCTCACGGTGTGAACTTCACGAAGATTTGTGGATGGAAACTTAAATGTATCTTATACACATAATTTCCTCCCACTCAGCACTTTATATTATCGGGATTGACCTAGATAAATCGGCTAATATTTATCTAAGTCTACCAATATAACTCTTATATTGGATTAACCTAAGTCTATAATCATATTATTAACTTAGGTCTATGTGAGTATATTTAATTAATGATTAATTAACGGCACTCATGCGTAATATAACCTATGGATCTCCTAACCAAATTCGCTCACATGTTGGTTCTCAGGTAGGGGTATTCCGCATAGCGTCAACTTAAATACCCCAGCCTTAGACAGAACCTTCCTTAGATAGAGTTACTAATTAGTCACCATTCATTAGTTATATTTGATTTCCTAATTCTAATCTTATTAGAAATAGAAAACCTAAGTCTAATTATTCAAGTTCTAAACCATTTAAAACTAATAATTAACTTAGGTTACATGCATTTCTATGTTATTGTGCTTGATCATTCATCACATGAATAATTAAACTATAACATGCATACATCACATGTATAAATGCATGTCAATACTTTTAACCTAAGTAATATAACTCTTATATTAACTAAATTAAAACATGCACTTTTATTATAACTCTTATAATAAAACTCTATCATGCATACTATATATTATAACAATTATAATATAAATATGATGCATGAAATGCTTAACCTAAGGTAGGATTTTAAAACTATATGACATATATTATGCATATAATTAAATCATACAACACTTGCAAAATTAAATAAAATAGCAAAAATGGATCGATTTTGGCACCCTAGGGACATTAATTTTAATTAATTAACATTCATATAACACTTATATTAACATTAATTAAATTTAATTAATAAAACTTAATTTACATAATAAATAAATTAAATAAAAAAATAAAAAATTCGGAGAAAATGGCTTAAAAATGCTCCCACTCTCCACTTACGCGCGAAAAAGGTGTTGGAACTACCCACTATCGGAGCAGCGTTGCAACGTTGCACTTGATGCATGTCTCCTGCGCACGTTACGCAGTGTTGCAACGCTCATCACACTCTTCAGTGTTGCAACGCTTGCCTGCTGCAAGCCGTCCATCCGCATGGATAGCGTTGCAACGCTGATGAACATCGTTGCAACGCTGTCCTCTATCCAGCAGCTCTACTTTGAGTGTTTCGCTCGTTTTCGCTCCGTTTCTTCACAGCAACTCATGCCACGAACGACCCAGACTTACAAACTCGATTTACATACAATAATTCCCAAAACAACAGGCCCTTACATCGATCTCATCAATAAAAAAATGTAAATCTAGTCTAAGTGCCAAAATCGAAAACATCCATTCCCCAAACAATTAACATTCATCTCATGAAATTAATGCTACCCATCTTAATTTTAAGAAATTACAGAATGCACAACGAAGAGCAACGTTGGGCTCTGATACCAATTGAAGGGAATCGATTTTCCGCAGCGAAAGACTTCGTGAAACGTCGTTGATTCGTTGTGTGTGTAATTTCTTAAAAAACAGAATTTATCATATAAAAACTATGTTAAGCATGCTGATTTGAGAAGAAAAACAGTAAGTAAATGTTTTACTAACCTCTTGTAGACAACTTCTAGCAATTTCTTCTCGATCTCTCACGATCCAACGATCCTCACGAACAACGAAACCTCCAAAAGATCTTCTCGGTTGTTCTCGGAAGGTAGAGGGAGAGTTGTGGAACTCCCTTTGGAATTTTGGATGGAGAGAAAGTATGGAGATTTGAGAGAGAGAGGTTTCTTTCTCTTTTAGCAGAATTCAAAAAATGAGAATCCTTGTCTTATCAAGTACTTCACAAAGAACCTATTTATAATGGTGAGTGGTGGAGTTAAAATCTCCACCAATTCACCATTTTACCACAACCATATGATATGCAAATCATATTTGCATATCACATAATGTAAGGTATCTCATACCTAATTATACAAATCCTATTTGCATAATTGTGGAATAATTAATTAAATCACATTCAATTTAATTTCTCTCAATTCAATTTCTCCAATTTAGCACTAATTAATCAATTAGGTTATTCTATAGTTTATTATGAATCTAATTCACATCAAACTATATATTATGTCAACTATATCACATATAATTGACATAGCTACCCAATTAATGAATTTGAACTCTTCAAATCCACTCCAAACTATAAACCCTCAATTTGTCCAATTGAGCCAATCGAGAGACCTAATGGACCTACACCTGATGAGCTCCAATGATATGAGATTAACCGATCAAACTCTTTGATCTGGTTAATCACTATTTGTTAGCTACGATAACACTTCACTAAAGCCCGTAGCTGAACTCCCACCATTGTAGGACAAGTTGTGTCCATCGATATAACCAATACCCGCGAGTCTTCCCTTCACAAGTCGTTTGTAGCCACTGTTGGGTCAAATTACCATTTTACCCCTGTGTCTACTTCTTGTTCCTTAAGTCCCACTACTCCTCTAATGAACAACTTTGTTGTATGGTCCAACCATAAACAATGTCCCTCTCGGGCAAGTGAGAGGGTGGGCGCCCGTTGTTCAAGCCCCGAAAACAGCACTTAAGGGAACAACCCTCTAGATTCCTTAGGTCGGGAACGAGTGAATTTCTTCTTGCGTAGTCAAGTTCCCAGCTCCCCACGAGATTATGTCCCCAAGAAGATAGACATATTGGGTGTATCCAGACCACCCTCACCCGTACTAGTCAAAGGACAGACCCCCACAGACAGGATGTTGACATGCTCAGGATTCAGGACGAGTCACTAATGGTTATCTACAAAGTCATTAGTCCTACTGTTAACGGTGTTACATCAGTAGGTCTAATGATTCACGGTCCGGTCCTGTACCATCTCATTGCAAAGGATGCCCCCACTCGCATGTCAATCACATGAACGAGCTGGATCAACTCGTTTCTATCTAATACAAAATGGGTCACATCCACAGTGTAACCAGGATGATGTTTTCAACCCTATCCATATACTATAGACCGTTCGGGTCACAAACTCAAACGCGATCCTGCCCGAGTGTCAACTACACACCGTTCAAGTACAACAATATGACCCTGGAGCTTAGTTTATTAGATTAAGTTTTATAAAATGCGAGATACAAAGTTTTGACAAATCAATAACTTTTATTCATTTAAAACAACTGTATTGTTGGGATGTATATCCTCATCTCGTGTAGTTTGTAATATTCCAAGTTGTAAATGAATAAGAGTTATTTATTTCAACATTGTGTAATAAATAAGAGTTATTTATTTAAACTCTGTGTCTCGCATTTTTCATAAACTTAATCCAATAAACTAAGCTCCAGGGTCATTGCATTATGAGAGAAGTAAGAACTTGAACGGTGTGTAGTGGACACACAGGAAAGATCACGTTCGAGTTAATGACCCGAACGGTCTAAAGTATATGGATAGGGTTGGAGACCTAATCCTGGATACACTGTGGATGCGGCCCGCTTTGTATTAGATACAAACGAGGTGATCTGACTCGTTCATGGTGTTGACATGCGAGTGGGGGCATCCTGTACAATGAGATTGCACAAGACCGGACCGTGAATTATTAGACTTACTGATGTAACACCATTAACAGTATAGAGCTAATAATTTTGTAGATGACCATTAGTGACTCGACCTTAATCCTGAGCGTGTCACGGACTCCTGTCTACGGGGGTCTACTCTTTGACTAGTACGGGTGAGGGTGGCCACTGTTGCTCGCCCAATATGCCTATCTTCTCAGGGGCAGGACCACGTGGGGAGCTGGGAACTTGACTACGCAAGAAGGAATTCACTGTTCCTCACTTAGGAAACTAGAGGGGTGTTCCCTTAAGTGTTGTCTCTAGGGCTTGAACAACGGGGCCCCACTCTCTCATTGCCCCGAGAGGGGGTTGTTGTTTATGGTTGGACCATGCAACGTAGTTGTTCATTAGAGGAGCAGTGGGACTTAAGGAGCAAGAGGTAGACACAGGGGTAAAATCGTAATTTTACCCAATAGTGGCTACAAACGACTTGTGAAGGGAAGACTCGCGGGTATTGGTTATATCGATGGACACAACTTGTCCTACAGTGGTGGGAGTTTAGCTACGGGCTTTGGTGGAGTGTTACCGTAGCTAATGAATGTTGAATAACCGGGTCAAAGAGTTTGACAGGTTAGTCTCGGATCATTGGAGCTCGTCACGTGTAGGTCCATTAGGTCCTCTGGTTGGCTCAAATTGGACAAATTGAGGGTTTATGATTTGGTATGAATTTGAAGTGTTCAAATTCATTATTTGGGTATTTATGTCGTTTATATGAGATATAGATGACATAATATATAGTTTGATGTGAATGAGATTCATAATAAACTATAGTATAGCCTAATTGATTAATTAGTGCTAATTGGAGAAATTGAATTGAGAGAAATTAAATTGAATGTGATTCAATTTATAATTCCACATTTATACAAATGAGATTTGTATAATAAGGTATGAGATACCTTATATTATATAATATGCAAATATGATTTGTATATTATATAGTTGTGGTAAAATGGTGAATTGGTGGAGATTTTAACTCCACCACACACCATTATAAAAGGATGCATTCAAAGGCATCTAATGACTCTTCTTGCCATTTTTTGGATTTTTCATCCAAAGAGAGCAAGTGTTTTCTCTCTAAGAACTCTCTCAATTCTCCAAAATGCTCTCCTCACCCAAAACCAAAGGGAGTCTCACTCACTCTCCCTCAACCTCCCGAGAACAACCGAGAAGACCCTTTGGAGGTGTCTCCCTGTTCAGATCGTGGTTCGTGTTCGAAGAGAACGCGTTGGAACGAGAGAGATCGTGACCGGAGGAGAAGAGGATTGAAGAAGTTTTCTTCAAAAAGTAAGTACCTTTTTTCCTTACTGTTTTCTTCTCCTATTTGCATGTTTAGCCTAGGATCTATGAGATAGATTCAATTTTAAGACACGTTTTACACAACGGATCAACGACGTTTCACAAAATCTTCCGCTGCAGAAATTTAAAAACCCTTCAATTGGTATCAGAGCCAATCGTTGCTCTTCGTTGTGTAGTCTGTGAATTCTTAAAATTAGGTGGGTAGCATTAATTTTCATGAGATGAATGTTAATGGTTTGCATTTTGGATGTTTTCGGTTTTTGGCACTTATTTAGATTTACATTAAAGTTGATGAGATCAATGTAAGGGCTCATTGTTTTGGGCATTTTTTAATGTAAATCAAGTCTGTAAGTTCGTGTCGTTCGTGGCAAGAGTTGTCGTGAAGAAAACGGAGCAAAAACGGGCGATTTTGGTGAAAAACAGCAAAAGTTGTTTGCTAGAAGTTCATCAGCGTTGCGACGCTGTTCATCAACGTTGTGACGCCATTCATGCTGCTGGAGGCTGCTGCAGTGCAGCATTGAGAACGCTAGGTGCGACGCTATATAGTATAGCGTTGCAACGCAAATAACAACGTTGCAACGCCGTGGCGTAGTGGTGCGTGGAACGCGAGAATTGCGGGGGCGGCGGTTTGAGCTTGGGGTTGTGCAATTGTCATTTTATTTTTTTTATTATTTATTTATTTATAAATTTGATTTTATAAATGTATTTTATTTAATTATTTTAATTAATATTAATATAAGAGTTATATTAATGTTAATTAATTTAATTTTATGTCCCTAGGGTGCCAAAAATTGGTCCAATATTGCTATTTAATTATTTTATGCATGAGATGTATGATTTAATTATTTCTATGTGCATAGAGTATGCCATATAGATTTAAAATCTCACCTTAGGTTAAACATTTCATGCATCATATTTATATTATAAGAGTTATAATATATAGTATGCATGATAGAATTATATTATAAGAGTTATAATATAATGTTTGCATGATTTAATTTATTTAATATAAGTGTTATATTTTTAAATTAAAAGCATGCTCATGCATTTAATTCATGTGATGAATGTATGTTATAGTTTAGTATTATTCATGTGATGAATGATCAAACACTATAACATAGAAACGCATGTAACCTAAGTTAATTATTAGTTTTAAATGGTTTAGAACTTGAATAATTAGACTTAGGTTTTCTAGTTCTAATAAGATTAGAATTAGGAAATCAAATATGATCTTTGAATGGAGACTGATAAGTAACTCTATCTAAGGAAGGTTTTGTCTAAGGTTGGGGTATTTAAGTTGACGCTTGCGGAACACCCCTACCTGAAAACCGACATGGGAGTGAATTCGGTCCGGAGATTCTTAGGTTATATTCTCGTGAGTGTCGTTAACTAAGAGTTAATTAATTTACTCACATAGACCTAAGTTAATAATGTGATTATAGACTTAGGCTAATCCAATATAAGAGTTATATGGTAGACTTAGGTAAATTTTAGCCGGTTTATCTAGGTCAATCCCGATTATTTTAAAGTGCTGAGTGGGAGGAAATAAAGTGTATGAGATACATTTAATTTTCCATCTACAAAACTTCGTTAAGTTCGCACCGTGAGATCCATGCTCGGCCTCGTGGCGCAAATAGGAGCGTCCCCCTACGGGTAGCATTTGTATGGGTCAATATCAACGTGAATGGAGAGAGTACTTATAGTGAGTGGGAGCGGGATCTGTGAAAACGGGACCCATTGTCTCTTCTTTCGATTCACACCGTGAGACGCCTATGATCTGCCTGCTAGTTTGGCCTGGACCAGACAATCCCTACGGAGGGCCTTGATCATGGGAGTCGGAACACCGTGAATTCCCGAAAGGGATACGATTTCCTTGTTGGTTTTCCTTCTTAGTCCTCCCTACAGCGGCTATTGTTTGGACGGATACTTGGAAATTTAAAGATTGAGGGTGACACTCACGGGATTCATTAAGAGTTAATGGATTGAGCATCAAAAATGGTAATCGGATGCCTAATGGAATAAGAGTTATTCATGTATTAGGGTCTGGTCGAGAAAGTCTCGTCCTAGAGAAGGAATGGGTTTGTCTACCCTACGGTGGCGGTCATTCTAAACCTTTAGGGTATCATTGCAAATTTTGAATGACCTAGGGATCATAGGATAAAAATTTGCTAAAACCCGATTGGATTTTTAAAAGTTTTTGCGAGACTAATACAAAGTTTTTCAATTTTTCAGTAACAAAATGTCAAACGCTTTTAACGCTCCTTTAGCTTCTGTTAAGTTAGTCGGCGATAGTATTTCGTGGAAAAACAATATAGACACGATTTTGGTAAATGACGAGCAAGAGTTTGCACTCACTGAGGAGGGTCCTCAGGTGCTCGGTTCAACTGTCCTATTCAACGATCTACAAACCTTCCAGTCCTTGGTGCAAACTAGGGGACAGGAAGCTGAGGAAAGTGTTGCCTTAAGACCTTTTCACAGGGGTTCGACCTCTGGGATAAAGTTTGTAGACTCTTCGGGCCCTAAGGGGAAGAAGGAGAAGTTGAAGCAAGTTAAGGTTGACTGCGTTGCCTCCCTAAAAGGCAAAGAAATCAAGGATGTTGCCAGAAAGTGTTTCTACTACAACGGGGACGGACACCTGAAAATGAGTTGTCCCAAGTTTCTTGATGAAAAGAAGAAGACAGGTAAATGTGATTTACTTGTCACAGAAACTTGTTTAGTGGAGAGTAATGACTCTGCATGGATATTGGATTCAGGCGCCACTACCCATGTTTGCTCTTCTTTTCAAGGATTAAGTTCCTGGCAGCGGCTGCAAGAGGATGAGATAACACTCGGGGGTTGGATCCTAGAGAAGTTGTCTCACCACAGCAGAATAAACACTGTGAAGTCGTTTCTTTGGCGAGAAGTACTTATTATTGGATAATATGTACATAGTTCCTGGGTTTACGAGAATCCTAGATTCTATTTCCTGCCTATTAGAACAAAATATTTCTGTTTCTTTCAAGAGTAATAAAGCGTTTATTTCTCAAAATGGAAATTTGATTTGTTCTGCTTCGCTTGAGAGCAATCTATATGTTTTGAACCCAAATTCGGTCAAAAGTGTTTTGAACACCGAATTGTTTAAAACAGCTGAAACGCGAACTAAGAGATTAAAGGTTTCTCCAAAAGAAAGTGCCCATCTTTGGCATCTTCGGTTAGACCACATTAATCTCACTAGGATTGAGAGACTAGTGAAGAGTGGACTTCTAAGTGAGTTGGAAGAAAACTCTTTACCGGTATGTGAGTCATGCCTTGAAGGCAAAATGACCAAGCGTCCTTTTAGTGGAAAAGGATATAGAGCCAAGGAGCCCCTTGAGCTTATACATTCTGACCTCTGTGGTCCGATGAATGTTAAAGCACGAGGAGGTTACGAATACTTCGTATCTTTCATAGATGACTATTCGAGGTATGGGTACATTTACCTAATGCATAAGAAGTCTAAAACACTTGAAAAGTTCAAGGAGTTTAAGACTGAGGTTGAGAACCTGTTAGGTAAATCGATTAAAACACTTCGATCGGATCGAGGTGGAGAGTATATGGACACTGAATTCCAGGACTATATGATAGAACATGGAATTACGTCCCAACTCTAAGCACCTGGTATGCCACAGCAGAATGGTGTATCGGAGAGGAGAAACAGAACCTTGTTGGACATGGTTCGGTCGATGATGAGCTATGCTCGTCTCCCTGATTCTTTTTGGGGATACGTAGTGGAGACTGCGGTTTACATTTTGAACACCGTTTCGTCAAATAGTGTTTGTGAAACACCTTTCGAACTCTGGCATGGTCGTAAAACCAGTTTACGTCATTTCAGAGTTTAGGGATGCCCGACCCATGTGTTGGTGTCAAACCCGAAAAAGTTGGAACCCCGTTCAAAGTTGTGCCTCTTTGTAGGTTACCCAAAAGAGACTAGAGGTGGTTATTTTTACGATCCTAAGGATAATAGGGTGCTTGTGTGTCGACAAAACGTCACATTCCTTGAGAGAAGACCACATCGGGGATCACTTACCAAGGAGTAAGATTGTGTTGAATGAAATGGGCGGTTCATCAGCAAGAGTTGCTGATGGTGCTAGTATGTCAACAAGTGTTGTTGACCTAGCTCGTCTAGTCAAGTCCGTTCCCAAGAGTTGAGAATGTCTCGACGTAGTGGGAGGCGTGTGAGAGACAACTGAGCGTTACATGGGTTTAGCATTGAAACCCGGTGTCGTCACTCCCGATGATGATCGTGAGGATCCATTGACCTATGATCGGGCAATGGCGGGACGTTGACAAAGACGAATGGATTAAAGCTATGGACCGTGAAATGGAGTCGATGTACTTCAATTCCGTGCACGGGAGCTTAATGGACAAATCGGATGGGGTTAAACCTATTGGTTGCAAGTGGATCTACAAGCGTAAACGTGACGTAGATGGGAAGGTGCAGACCTTCAAAGCTCGACTAATGGCAAAGGGTTTCACCCAGGTGGAAGGGGTTGACTATGAGGAAACCTTTTCACCTGTTGCCATGGTAAAGTCAATTAGAATCCTTCCGCCATTCTTTGCATATTATGACTATGAGGTATGGCAGATGGATGTCAAGACCGCCTTTCTGAATGGCAACCTTGACGAGACCATCTACATGGACCAGCCCAAGGGGTTCATTGCCCAAGGCCAAGAGCAAAGAGTTTGTCGGCTTTAAAGGTCTATTTATGGACTGAAACAAGCCTCGAGGTCTTGGAATATAAGGTTTGATGAGGCGATCAAATCTTATGACTTTGATCAAAATGTTGACGAGCCTTGTGTTTACAAGAAAATCGTTAACAGTACTATCATGTTTCTTATATTTTATGTGGATGATATCCTTCTCATTGGGAATGAGGTAGGATTTCTTACTGACATTAAGGAATGGTTGGCTTCACAATTCCAAATGAAAGATTTGGGAGAGGCTCAGTATGTTCTAGGTATCCAGATTGTCCGGAACTGGAAGAACAGAACGCTAGTCATGTCTCAGGCATCTTATATTGACAAGATGTTGTCTAGGTATAAGATGCAGAACTCCAAGAAGGGTTTGTTGTCTTTCAGGCATGGGGTTCACCTGTCTAAGGATCAATGTCCTAAGACGCCTCAAGAGGTTGAGGATATGAGATGAATCCCCTATGCTTGGTTTGTAGGGAGCTTTGATGTATGTTATGTTGTGTACTAGGCCCGACATCAGTTATGCGGTTGGGATTGTCGGTGAGGTATCAATCCAATCCGAGGATTTGATCATCGGACAACCGTAAAGGCAATCCTCAAGTATCTTAGGAGAACGAGGAACTACACTTCTTGTGTATGGGAGTGGGGATTTGATCCTTACGGGATACACTGATTCTGACTTTCAGACCGATAAGGATTCTAGGAAATCCATTTTGGGGTCAGCCTTCATTCTGAATGGAGGAGTTGTAGTATGGCGAAGCATCAAGCAGGGATGCATTGTTGATTTCACGATGGAAGCCGAGTATGTTGCGGCTTGTGAAGCTGCAAAGGAAGCTGTTTGGCTCAGGAAGTTCATGGCAGATTTGGAAGTTGTTCCAAATATGAACTTGCCGATCACGCTGTTCTGTGACAATAATGGTGCAGTAGCCAACTCGAGAGAACCTCGGAGTCATAAAAGGGGCAAGCATATAGAGCGTAAGTATCACTTGATACGGGAGATTGTGCACCGTGGAGACGTGATGTACCACGCGAGATAGCTTGAAGCACAACGTTGTTGATCCATTTACAAAGGCCCTCACGGCTAAGGTGTTTGAGGGTCACCTAGAGAGTCTAGGTCTTCGAGTGCTTCCTGACTAGGGCAAGTGGGAGTATTGTAAAGGGTATTCAATGCCCTAGTTTGTTGTATTACTTTTATTGTATTATTTTACTGTACATTTGAGAAATGTATCATGTACTCCACTAACTTAGTCCAAGTGGGAGTTTGTTTGGATGTATGTCCTCATCTCGTGTAGTTTGTCATATTCCAAGTTGTAAATGAATAAGAGTTATTTATCTCAACATTGTGTAATAAATAAGAGTTATTTATTTAAACTTTGTGTCTCGCATTTTTCATAAACTTAATCCAATAAACTAAGCTCCAGGGTCATTGCATTATGAGAGAAGTAAGAACTTGAACGGTGTGTAGTGGACACATAGGGAAGATCACGTTCGAGTTAATGACCCGAACGGTCTACAGTATATGGATAGGGTTGGAGACCTAATCCTTGATACACTGTGGATGCGGCCCGCTTTGTATTAGATACAAACGAGGTGATCTAACTCGTTCATGTGGTTGACATGCGAGTGGAGGCATCCTGTGCAATGAGATTGTACAAGACCGAACCGTGAATTATTAGACTTACTGATGTAACACCGTTAACAGTATAGAGCTAATAATTTCGTAGATGACCATTAGTGACTCGACCTTAATCCTGAGCGTGTCACGGACTCGCATCTACTGAGGTCCGCCTTTTGACTAGTGCGGGTGAGGGTGGCCACCGTTGCTCGCCCAATATGCCTATCTTCTCGGGGCGGTGACCACGTGGGAGCTGGGAACTTGACTACGCAAGAAGGAATTCACTCGTTCCTACTTAGGGAAACTAGAGGGTTGTTCCCTTAAGTGTTGTCTCCGGGGGCTTGAACAACGGGCCCACTCGCTCATTGCCACGAGAGGGTTGTTGTTTATGGTTGGACCATGCAACGTAGTTGTTCATTAGAGGAGCAGTGGGACTTAAGGAGCAAGAGGTAGACACAAGGGTAAAACCGTAATTTGACCCAACAGTGGCTACAAACGACTTGTGAAGGGAAGACTCGCGGGTATTGGTTATATCGATGGACACAACTTGTCCTACAGTGGTGGGAGTTCAGCTACAGGCTTTGGTGGAGTGTTACCGTAGCTAATGAATGTTGAATAACCGGGTCAAAGAGTTTGATAGGTTAGTCTCGGATCATTGGAGCTCGTCACGTGTAGGTTCATTAGGTCCCTCGGTTGGCTCAAATTGGACAAATTGAGGGTTTACAGTTTGGTATGAATTTGAAGTGTTCAAATTCATTATTTGGGTATTTATGTCGTTTATATGAGATATAGATGACATAATATATAGTTTGATGTGAATGAGATTCATAATAAACTATAGTATAGCCTAATTGATTAATTAGTGCTAATTGGAGAAATTGAATTGAGAGAAATTAAATTGAATGTGATTCAATTTATAATTCCACATTTATACAAATGAGATTTGTATAATAAGGTATGAGATACCTTATATTATATAATATGCAAATATGATTTGTATATTATATAGTTGTGGTAAAATGGTGAATTGGTGGAGATTTTAACTCCACCACACACCATTATAAAAGGATGCATTCAAAGGCATCTAATGACTCTTCTTGCCATTTTTTAGATTTTTCATCCAAAGAGAGCAAGTGTTTTCTCTCTAAGAACTCTCTCAATTCTCCAAAATTCTCTCCTCACCCAAAACCAAAGGGAGTCTCACTCACTCTCCCTCAACCTCCCGAGAACAACCGAGAAGACCCTTTGGAGGTGTCTCCCTGTTCGGATCGTGGTTCGTGTTCGAAGAGAACGTTGGAACGAGAGAGATCGTGACCGGAGGAGAAGATGATTGAAGAAGTTTTCTTCAACAAGTAAGTACCTTTTTTCCTTACTGTTTTCTTCTCCTATTTGCATGTTTAGCCTAGGAACTATGAGATAGATTCAATTTTAAGACACGTTTTACACAACGGATCAACGACGTTTCACAACATCTTCCGCTGCGGGAATTCAAAATCCCTTCAATTGGTATCAGAGCCAATCATTGCTCTTCGTTGTGTATTCTGTGAATTCTTAAAATTAGGTGGGTAGCATTAATTTTGATGAGATGAATGTTAATGGTTTGCATTTTGGATGTTTTCGGTTTTTGGCACTTATTTAGAGCCAATCGTTGCTCTTCGTTGTTTTGGGCATTTTTTAATGTAAATCGAGTCTGTAAGTCCGTGTCGTTCGTGGCAAGAGTTGTCGTGAAGAAAACGGAGCAAAAACGGGCGATTTCGGTGAAAAACAGCAAAAGTTATTTCTGGAAGTTCATCAGCGTTGCGACGTTGTTCATCAGCGTTGCAACGCCATCCATGCTGCTAGAGGCTGCTGCAGTGCAGCGTCAACGCCACAGCGTTGAGAACGCTAGGTGCGACGCTATATAGTATAGCGTTGCAACACAAATAACAACGTTGCAACGTCATGGTGTAGTGGTGCGTGGAGCGCGAGAATTGCGGGGGCGTGTTCTTGGGCGGCAGTTTGAGCTTGGGGTTGTGCAACTGTCGTTTTATTTTTTTTATTATTTATTTATTTGTAAATTTGATTTTATAAATGTATTTTATTTAATTATTTTAATTAATATTAATATAAGAGTTATATTAATGTTAATTAATTTAATTTTATGTCCCTAGGGTGCCAAAAATTTGTCCAATATTGCTATTTAATTATTTTATGCATGAGATTTATGATTTAATTATTTCTATGTGCATAGAGTATGCCATATAGATTTAAAATCTCACCTTAGGTTAAACATTTCATGCATCATATTTATATTATAAGAGTTATAATATATAGTATACATGATAGAATTATATTATAAGAGTTATAATATAATGTTTGCATGATTTAATTTATTTAATATAAGTGTTATATTTTTAAATTAAAAGCATGCTCATGCATTTAATTCATGTGATGAATGTATGTTATAGTTTAGTATTATTCATGTGATGAATGATCAAACACTATAACATAGAAATGCATGTAACCTAAGTTAATTATTAGTTTTAAATGGTTTAGAACTTGAATAATTAGACTTAGGTTTTCTAGTTCTAATAAGATTAGAATTAGGAAATCAAATATGATCTTTGAATGGAGACTGATAAGTAACTCTATCTAAGGAAGGTTTTGTCTAAGGTTGGGGTATTTAAGTTGACGCGTGCGGAACACCCCTACCTGGAAACCGACCTGGGAGTGAATTCGGTCCGGAGATTCTTAGGTTATATTCTCGTGAGTGTCGTTAACTAAGAGTTAATTAATTTACTCACATAGACCTAAGTTAATAATGTGATTATAGACTTAGGCTAATCCAATATAAGAGTTATATTGGTAGACTTAGGTAAATTTTAGCCGGTTTATCTAGGTCAATCCCGATTATTTTAACGTGCTGAGTGGGAGGAAATAAAGTGTATGAGATACATTTAATTTTTCATCCATAAATCTACGTTAAGTTCGCACCGTGAGATCCATGCTCGGCCTCGTGGCGCAAATGGGAGTGTTCCCGTACGGGTGGCATTTGTATGGGTCAATATCAACCTGAATGGAGAGAGTACTTATAGTGAGTGGGAGCGGGATCTGTGAAAACGGGACCCACGGTCTCTTCTTTCGATTCACTACGTGAGACGCCTATGATTTGCCTGCTAGTTTGGCCTGGACCAGACAATCCCTACGGAGGGCCTTGATCATGGGAGTCGGAACACCGTGAATTCCCGAAAGGGATACGATTTCCTTGTTGGTTTTCTTTCTTAGTCCTCTCTACGGCGGCTATTGTTTGGACGAATACTTGGAAATTTAAAGATTGAGGGTGACACTCATAGGATTCATTCAAAGTTAATGGATTCAGACCGAAAAATGGTAACTGGATGCCTAATGGAATAAAAATGGTAACTGGACAAATACCCCAACATGAACAACCATTGTTGATGTATTATCAGCAACTTTTGTTGTTGTTCCGTCTAATTCACTTAACACAACTTTACTTCTTGGTTGGTCATCCCTTATGTGGTCCTCCTCTAAGAAAATGTCATTTGTCGACACAAGTACCTTATCTTCCTTAGGATCATAGAATAACCCAATTCTCGTTTCTTTTGGATACCCTACAAAAAGACACAATTTTGAACGTGATTTCAATTTCCTTGGATTTGTCACGAGCACATGTGTTGGACATCCCCAAATTCTGAAATGACGTAAACTACCTTTACGTCCTTTCCAGAGTTCTAATGGTGTTTCTAAAACACTTTTTGATGGAACATTGTTCAAAATGTATACAACAGTTTTTACTGCGTATCCCCAGAACGAGTTAGGGAGATGAGTATAGCTCATCATTGATCGAACCATGTCCAACAGGGTTCTATTTTCCTTTCTGATACACCGTTTGATTGAGGTGTACCAGGTGCTGAGAATTGGGACGTAATTCCATGTTCTATCATATAGTCTTGGAATCTTAAATCCATATACTCTTCACATCGATCTGATCGAAGTGTTTTAATTATTTTACCTAATTGATTCTCAACTTCAGCCTTGAATTCCTTGAACTTTTCAAGTACTTCAGACTTATGATGCATTAGGTAAATATGCCCAAATCTTGAATAATCACCTATAAAAGAGATGAAATATTCATAACCTACTCTGGCTTTAACATTCATCGGACCACAAAGGTCAGAATGTATAAGCTCAAGAGGTTCTTTGGCTCTATAATCTTTTCCACTAAAAGGTCTTTTAGTCATTTTTCCCTCTAAGCAGGACTCACATACTAGTAAGGCATTTTCTTCTAACTCATTTAGAAGTACAATTCTTACCAATCTCTCATTCCTATTGAGGTTAATGTGACCTAACCGAAGGTGCGAAAGTTGAGCATTTTCTTTAGGAGAAATTTTATGTTTCTTAGTTTGTATGTTTGCAGTTTTAAATAATTCAGTGTTCAAAACTATTTTGACTGAATTAGGCCTTAAAACATACAATCCATTTTCTAATGAAGCTACACACATTTCAATACCATTCTTAAAAATAAACACTTTATTAGAAGAAAAAGATATTGAAATACATTGTTCTACTAGGCAAGAAATTGAAATTAGGTTTCTAGTAAACCCTGGTGTCACTAGTACATTGTTCAACAACATATGTTTCTTGCCAAACAATAGCTTCATGGTGCCCACTGCTACAGCTGAGACAACTTCCCCATTTCCAACACGGAGTGTTATCTCTCCTTCTTTTAGCTGCTGCCAGGAACTAATTCCTTGAAAAGAAGAACAAACATGATTAGTAGCTCCCGAATCCAATATCCATGCAGAATTATCACCATCCACTAAACAAGCTTCTAAGAAAAATAAATCATATTTACCTTCTTTCTTCTTTTCTTTAATGTACTTCAGAAAGTTCCGTTTCCAATGCCCGTCTTCATTACAGTGGAAACATTTTCCTTTGTCTGCAACTTTTTTGACTTTCTTGCCCTTCTTAATGGAGATCTAATCCCCTTGAGCAGCGGAAACAAGTTTGGAATCGTAATATACAAGTTTGTTTTGGTTGAAATGCAAAAATCAGTACATTGATAAAAACAGAACAAACATGCATTTTCTAATCTAATTAGGCATTGAGATATACATGCAAACATGCTTAAGTCTAACAATTAAACTAAAAAGGGAGAAAAGGTATTACTTTTGTAGTTTTTCCTCGAACAGCAACTTCTTGCTCCTAGAGAATTCAGCAATACAACGACCCAGGAACTCCTCTGTAATTTCCAGCAGGAACACAACCACTTGGAGAACCTTCTATATCTCTGAGTTCTACTTAGATCTTTCTTTCTGGGAAGGAATCCAACAATTGGAAGAGGTTTTTGGGAATTGGTAGAGAGAATTTTACACAGAGAAAAAAAAACATAAAATCACTAATCGATCAATTTCTCCTCTCCATTGGAGAAAGAGAACAGGATAGCAGAGGTAACTCCCCACTCCCAATCGATAAGGGAATGGGGAGTGATGAGAACGTGTCATCGTGACACGTTCCCAATTAATTAATTAATTTAAAATTAATTAATTAATTTAATTAATCAAATTAATTAAATTAAATCATATTGAATTAAATAACATATTATAAATAATGATTAAATCTCATTTAATCATTTTACCCTTTAATCTATAGTTTAATGCACATCAAATGCACATTAGATTTTAACCTATAGTTTTCAAATATGAATCACATTCATATTTGAAATTAATATTTGAACTCTTTCAAATATTTAATTCTCTCATATAATTTAATATGAATCATATTCACATTAAATTTATAATATATAGTTCCAAAACTATATATTATATCGTATCAATATACATTTAGTTTATTCCCTTATGAATTTGAACATTTCAAATTCAAACGATCTAAGAACCCTTTACGAGCTAGAAGATGGACCTAATGGACCTACAGATCAGAAGCTCTAAAGATACGAGATTGGTCGGTTAATCTCATTAACCTCCCAATCAACATTCGTTAACTGCGGGAACACTCCACTAAAGTCCCGTAGCTGCAATCTTCTCACTGCAGATATGTTTCTGTGTCCACGGATATTGACCAATAACAGCAAGTCAATCCTTCACGAATGTTCGTAACACCAGCTGGGTCAAAATACTGTTTTACCCCTGGGTTACATCATGTACCTTAAGTACCAGTGCTCCTCTAATGAACAATTTTTTTGTGGTCCTACAACCAAACAGAGTCCCTCTCGAGCCAATGAGAGGGTCGGGCCCTTTGTTCAAGTCCCGGAGACGCCACTTAAGGGAACATTCCTCTACTTACCCTAGATGGCGGGAAGGAGTGAATTCCATCTTGGTAAGTTAAGTTCCCAGATGCTCACTCGGTCTTGTCCCCAAGAAGGTAGGCATATTGAGTCGGCGAATCTGGCCACTCTCACCCATACTAGTCAAAGGCCAATCCCTCGCGAATGTAAGTTCGTAACTGCTTTCGAGATTGAGATCAAGTTGCCTAGGTCATCCTAGTGAAATAGAAACCTAACTAGTCAACGGAGTTACAGCTAGAGGTTACTATTTCGTGGTTCGATCTTATGTAATCTCATTACATAGGATATCCCCACTCACATGTCATCTACACGAACACGTTAGGATCACAGTGTTTGTATCATATACAAAGTGGCCACATCCATAGTTTTACCAGGGTAAGGTACCCATTCCTTATCCCCTAACTATAGACCCTTTAGGTTGTATCTCGAACCGAGATCCTCTATATGTACACTACATTCAGTTAAAGATACATTTAACAACCTTGGATGTTTAGTTTATTGGATTTAGGGTTTAAACAAAGGCAAACTCGTAGATAACGAACAATAACTCTTTATTACATTAATTAGAACATAATTACAAACTACGAGTTTTAGGGCACAAACCCAACACTTCTTGGTGGCAGCTTTGTCAGCCTGTTTCCCCTTACCAACCTTTTTCATTTTCTTCTTCTTTCCTTTCAGGCTTGAGGAAGATGAAGCCACTGATTTTGTTCCAGAGGTTGAAACTCCTTGATTACTCCTACTGGCAACATTTGCCTCACTTTTCGATCCCTTGATTTTCATCAGAGATTGGAAGGTTTGGAGTTCATTCAGAAGAGAGGTAAGGTTAAAAGTAAGCTTGTAACAGCGTTACTTCGAAACTGTAGAAAACTCTCTGGTAGAGTTTCTAATATAAAGCTGACCTGGCTCGATTCGTCGATAGAAGCATCATTCGACTCCGCCGTGTTGAAGTGAACCATTATATCGAGAACATGATCTCAAACAGATGATTCCTCCGCCATTCTACCGTTGAAGATGTTTTTGAGGGCATTGTGTCTGACCTGAACAGACTGTTGTCCGAACATGCCCTGCAACAAATCCATGATTTCCTTGGCGGTCATCATGCCCTCGTGCTTCTTGGCTAGTATGTCTGACATACTTGCCTAGATGTAAACCTTGGCCTTATCATTTGCCTTCATCCATCTATCGTATGCATCACGAACATTTCGTGGCACATTCGAGCTTGGCACCTGAGGACACTCCTCAGTAACCACAAACTTTAGATCGTCCGCAACCAAGATGATATTAAGATTTTTTTTCCAGGTCATCATATTTTCTCCGGTTAATTTCTCAGTAGCCAATAAGGAAAGGATTGAGCTATTCATATTGTTGAAATAAAAAATACTTGTATTAGTTTCTCGCTAAACCTTTAATTAATCCAATCATTTTTAGCTAATTATCTAATGATTCCTAAGTCATTAATAATTGGCAATGATACTTCAAAGGTTTAGAATGTATGACAACGAAGGGTAATCATAAACACTCCTCCTCTGAATCAAGACATTCTTGACCAAAACCTAATGCCAGAATAACTCTTATTCCTATAGGCTTTAGTTACCGTTATTCGGTCTGGATACTATTACAACTAATGTATCCTGTGAGTGTAACCCTCTGTCTTTAGATTCCAGAGTCCCGATCCAACAAAATCCACCGAAGGGAGAACTAGGTTGGAAAATAAACTAAGGTAATCTTTATCCTTTTCAGGTGTTCACTGTGTTCCGATCCTTATGATCAAAGCCTTCCGAAGGGATTGTCTAGTCCAGGCCAAACTAGCAAGTTGATCATAGTAATCTCACGGTGTGAACCGATAAAAGAGACCATGGGTTTTGTTTTCACAGTTCCCGCTCCCACTCACTATAAGTACCCTTTCCATTTACCTTGATATTGATCCATACAAACACCATCCGAAGGGGGACGCTCTCGTTTGTGCCACGAGGCCAAGTGTAGATCTCACGGTGTGAATTTCTCGGAGATATGTAGGTGGAAAACTTGATGTATCATATATATCTATTTACTCCCACTACGTACTTTAAGTATTTAGGAATTTTACCTAGGTTAAATCCGGCTAATGATTTTACCTAAGACTATCAATATAACCCCTTATATTGAATTTTCCCTAAGTCTACAAACCTAGGGTTTCTAGTTTAACAACCCTTAATAAACTTTAATGACATTTTAATAATTTATAGACTCTAAGATTAATTCACTCCCAGGTCAGTTCCCAGGTAGGGGTGTTCCGTTTCCGTCAGCTTAAATACCCCAGCCTAGACAGAACCTTCCTTAGACAGAGTTCCTCTTAATCATGGCCTATAAATTATTCGGTCCCTAATTCTAATCTAATTAGAACTAGATAACCTAAGATCTATTAATTCCAAGTTCTAAACATTTTAAAACTAATAATTAACCTTAGGTGACATGCATACTATGTTATATTTGTTTGATCATCCATCACATGAATAATAAACATACATAGCATGTTCATCTCATGAATCATAATGCATGTCAATGTTATCCAAAATTTAATATAACATTTTATATTAATAATTCATGCAAACTATATAATATAACACTTTATATTAAATGATGCATGTGAAGGACATTTGATCCCCGTGAGCAACGGAAACGCATTTTGTGGATCAATTACTTGGTTGTTTTGGTTTAACACAAATACCAATACATTGGTAAAATTACAGAGGATGAGCAATATTTAATCTAATTAAATTAAGCATGGATCTACAACATGCAAACATGTTGTATAATAGTTAAAACTAATAAGCAAATTCAAAGTTATTTACCTTTGTAGTTTCTCAGTTGGAAAAAATGTCTTGTTCCAAAGTGCACACAACACAACAAACAAAAAGTCTTCTCTGTTTTCAACAGGACACCAACCACTCAGCAAACCTTTTATCCTCTGGATTCCACTTAGCTCTCCCTTGGTGGGAAGGGACCAACAATTTGGTAGTGAAAGGGAATTTTGTGAGTTAGAGAGAATTTCACAGCAATTTCACAAATTGCAATGTAATGATCGATCAATCTCATTGATCTCTCTTCTCCCTGTATAACTATCGATAGGGAGAATAAGAGGGGTAGTGGGAACGTGTCTGGATGACACGTTCCCTTAATTTAATTAATAAAATAATCAAATTATTATTTAATTAAATCTAATTAATAATATAATATAATTATATCATATTTAATTATATAATTATCAATTTAAATCACATTTAATCAATTTTTCCCTCTAACTTATAGTTTTTAATGCACATCTTATGCACATTAAATTTTAACCTATGGTTTTTAAATATGAATCTCATTCACATTTAAGTTAATATTTGAACTCTTTCAAATATTTATTTCTCTCATATAATTTAGTATGAATCATATACACATTAAATTTATAATATAAAGTTCCAAAACTTTATATTATAACGTATCTATATACATTAATCTTTATTCCTTAATTGAATTTGATCACTTCAAATTCAAACGATCTAAGAACCATTTACGAGCTAGAAGGTGGATCTAATGGACCTACAGATCAAAAGCTCCAACGATACGAGATTATTCGGTTAATCTCATTAACCTCCTAATCAACATTCGTTAACTACGGGAACACTCCACTAAAGTTCCACAGCTGCACTCTTCTCACTGCAGATATATTTCTATGTCCACGGATATTGACCAATAACAGCAAGTCAATCCTTCACGAATGTTCGTAACACCAGTTGGGTCAAATTAGCATTTTACCCCTAGGTTACAACTTGTACCTTAAGTACAAGTGCTCCTCTAATGAACAATTTTTTTGTGGTCCTACCAACAAATAGAAGTCCCTTTCGGGCCAATGAGAAGGTCGGGCCATTTTTTCAACTCCTGGAGACACCACTTAAGGGAACATTCATCTACTTATCCTAGTAGGCGGGAAGGAGTGAATTCCATCTTGCTAAGTTAAGTCCCCAGCCGCTCACTCGGTCTTGTCCCCAAGAAGGTAGGCATATTGAGTCGGCGAATCTGGCCACTCTCACCCATACTAATCAAAGCACAATCCATCGCAAACAAGAGTTCGTAACCTGCTAAGGATTGAGATCAAGTTGCCTAGGTCATCCTAGGGAAATAGAAACCTAACTAGTCAACGGAGTCATATCTAGCGGTTACTATTTCGTGGTTTGGTCTTATGTAATCTCATTGCATAGAATATCCCCACTCACATGTTATCTACACGAACACGTTAGGATCATAGTGTTTGTATCATATACAAAGTGGGTCACATCCATAGTGTTACCAGGGTAAGGTACCCAAACCTTATCTCTTTACTATAGAACCTTTAGGTTGTATCTCGAACCGAGATCCTTTATATGTACATTACATTCAGTTCAAGAGACATTTTTACAGTCTTGGATGTTAGTTTATTGGATTTAGGGTTAAAACAAGGGCAATATCATAAATAACGAATAATAACTCTTTATTGAAATAACAACTCTTTCTTACAATAATTAGAACAAAACTACAAACTGCGAGTTTTAGGGCACAAAACCCCAACAAACTCTCACTTGAAGTAAAACTCTAGCGGGGTACATGACAATCTAAAACAGTGGTTATAGAGATACAAATACAATAAACTAGGCATCCATATACCCATTACATATCTCCCACTTGCCCTAAATTAGTCTATGTACATATCTCGGAGACCTAGACTTTTCAGATTACCCTCGAACACTTTAGACGTGAGAGTCTTTGTAAACGGATCAACAATGTTGTGCTCCGAAGCAATCTTCGTGACTGTCACATCTCCTCGTTGCACTATTTCTCGTATCAGGTTATACTTCCTCTCGATGTGCTTGTCTCGCTTATGGTTGTGAGGTTCCTTCGAATTGGCTATCGCACCACTGTTGTCACAGTATAAGGTGATGGAAAATTCCATATTTGGAACAACTTCCAAATCAGTAAGGAATTTCCTTAGCCAAACAGCCTCTTTAGTTGCTTCACATACAGCGACATACTCAGCCTCCATCGTGGAGTCAGCGATGCATCCGTACTTGATGTTTTGCCATACTATAGCTCCCTCGTTAAGAGTGAAAACTAATCCTGATGTGAATTTCCTAGAATGCTTATCGTCTTAAAATCAGAATCAGTGTATCCAGTAAGGATCAAAACCTTAGTCTCATACACAAGCGTATAATCCCTCATTCTCCTAAGATACTTGAGGATATTTTTAACTGCGATCCAGTGGTCTAACCCTGGATTGGATTGGTACCTACTGACTATTCTCTCTACATAACAAATGTCGGGTCTCGTGCACAGTATAGCATACATTAAGCTATTTACTGCAGAGGCATAGGGAATACGTCTCATATCCTCAACTTCTTGGGGTGTCTTAGAACATTGTTCCTTAGATAGATGAACTCCATGCCTGAAGGGTGATAAGCCTCTAATGAAATTCTGCATCGAATATCGGGCCAACATTTTGTCGATATAAGATTCTTGAGACAGAGCTAGCGTTCTGTTCTTGCGATTCCTGAAAAATTGAATCCCAAGAACATACTGCGCCTCTCCCAAATCTTTCATTTGAAATTGGGTCGCCAACCATTTCTTTATGTCAGTTAGGTATCCTACATCATTTCCAATGAGTAGGATATCATCCACATAAAGTACTAAGTAAGCTATTTTATCGTTGATGATCCTCTTGTAAACACAAGGCTCATCAACGTTTTGGTCAAAGCCATAAGACTTGATTGCAGTATCAAATCTTATGTTCCAAGATCTGGATGCTTTGTTTCAACCCATAAATAGATCGATTGAGCTTGCAAACTTTTTGCTCCTGACCTTGGGTTATGAACCCTTCGGGCTGAGACATATAGATGCTCTCGTCAAGATTACAATTCAAAAAGGCAGTCTTGGCGTCCATTTGTCAAATTTCATAATCATAAAAAACGGTTATGGACAAGAGTATCCTTATAGACTTAAGCATAGCAACAGGGGAAAAAGTTTTCTCATATCAACTCCTTCCCTTTGGGTAAAATCCTTTGCTACAAGTCTGGCCTTAAAGGTTTGTACCTTTCCGGCTGCATCTCTCTTTCTCTTATAGATCCATTTGCACCCTATGGGTCTTACCCCTTTAGGTTGGTCTACAAGTTTCCAAACTGAATTGAAGTACACTGACTTCATTTCAAGGTCCATGGCTTTGATCCATTGGCCCTTATCTACGTCATTCATTGCCTGTTTATATGACAAATTGATCCTCTACACCGTCATCAGGTATGACAACTTGAGTTTCAACTAAACCCAAGTAACGGTCAGGTTGGGAAATAACCCTCCCACTGTGTCGAGGCATTCCCAACGATTGAGAAGGACGAGACTGACTCGATGTGTCGGCATCTTCATCAACTCTTGATGAACGTCCAGCTTGATCAACAACTCTTGTTGACTCATCTGTAGCTTCATTTAATACTAACTTACTACGCGGTTTATGGTTCCTCATGTGATCTTCCTCCAAGAAAGTGGTGTTTGTCGATACAATCACCTTGTTTTCTTGTGGGTCGTAGAAAAGACCACCTCTCGTTTCTTTGGGATAGCCAACAAATTGGCATAATCTTGAACGAGGTTTCAATTTCTTTGGGTTTGTCACCAGCACGTGTGTCGGACAACCCCAAACCCTAAAGTGTTGTAAACTAGGTTTACGCCCCTTCCATAACTCAAAAGGTGTTTCTGAAACACTCTTTGATGGAATAGTGTTCAAGATTTGAACCGCAGTCTCTACTGCGTAATCCCAAAACGAGGCAGGCAATTGAGCATAGCTCATCATAGATCGAACCATGTCTAACAAGGTTCTATTTCTCCTTTCAGATACACCATTCTGCTGAAGTGTATTAGGTGCCGAGAGTTGAGATTGGATTCCATGTTCTATCAAATAGTCCTGGAATCTTAGATCCATGTACTCTCCACCTCGATTAGATCGAAGTGTTTTAATGGTTTTTCCTAATGCATTCTCTACTTCAGCCTTATACTCTTTGAACTTTTCAAGAGCCTCAGACTTATGATGCACTAGGTATAAATAACCATACCTCGAATAATCATCTATGAAATAGATGAAATATTTGTACCCTCCTCGAGCTTTAACATTCACCGGACCACAGAGATCCGAATGTATAAGTTCTAAGGGTTCTTTGACTCTATAATCTTTTCCAGTAAAAGGTTGCTTAGTCATTTTACCTTCCAAGCATGATTCGCAATGAGGTAGAGAATCATCTTCTAACTTATTTAGAAGTCCATTCTTTGATAGTCTCTCAATCCGATTGAGATTTATATGACCAAGTCTAAGATGCCAAAGATAGCTATTATTATTTAGAGAAATTCTTTGCCTTTTACTTTGAGTATTTGCAGTTTTAAAGATCTCATGATTCAAAATTGCCTTAGTTTGATTCGGTTTAAGTACATACAAGCCATTTTCTAACTTAGTAGAACAAATATTGACACATTTTTTTTTGAAATGAACACTTCATTAATTGAAAAGGTAATACAATAGCCAAGTTCAATTAGCAAGAGATAGAAATCAAGTTCCTCTTAATCTTAGGAACTATGTAAAGATTTTCTAAAAATAAAAATCTATCTCTAAAAAATAGCTTGGCATCTCCAACTGCACGAGCTGAGACGACGTCTCCGTTCCGACCCTGAGCGTCATCTCACCCTCTTCAAGCTTCTTGAAGGAACTAGTTTCCTGTAACGAAAAGCAAATATGGTTAGTGGCTCCTGAATCAAGTATCCAAGTAAAACCATCATTTTCCACTAAACAAGTTTCAAGAACAAGTAAATCGAATTTACCTTTCTGAAGGGAATGAAACTCCCGCAGCGGAAAACGACTTTAAATCGTCATGGTGTTCATTGTGAAAAACATTTTCTTAAAACTGAATTTATCACATAAATCCTAGGCTAAACACATGCATTAATATAAGGAAAAACAGTAAGGAAAGATTATTTACTTGTTGAAGAACACTTCTTCAAGATTTCCTTCTCCGATCACGAACTCTTCGTGCCCTCGATCTCTACGATCACGATCTCTCGAACCGAACGGATTGGACACCTCCAATTGATCTTCTCGGTTGTTCTCGGTCGGTCGAGGGAAAGTAGTGGGACTCGGACTCCCTTTTGTTTAGGGGTAGAGAGGATTTGAGAGAGATTGAGAGATGAGAGATTGCTCTTTTTGGTGAGGTTCCAAAAAATGGCAATTGTGTTACCAAAGCCTTCTCACAAAGGCCTTATATAATGGTGATAGGTGGAGTTGAAATCTCCACCTATTTACCATTTTATCACAACCTTAGGTTATGCAAATCATATTTGTATAACACATATAATAAGATATCTCATATCTTATTATACAACTCACATTTGTATAATTGTGGATTTTAAATTGAATCACATTCAATTTAATTTCTCTCAATCCAATTTCTCTAAATTAGCACTAATTAATCAATTACGCTAACCTATAGTTTATTATGAATCTCATTCACATTAAACTATATATTATGTCAATCATATCTCATATAAATGACATAAATACCCTTTTAATGAATTTGAGCACTTCAAATCCACACCAAACTGTAAACCCTCAATATATCAAGTTTGACCAACCGAGGGACCTAATGGACCTATAGATGACGAGCTCCAATGATCCGAGACTAACCTGTCAAACTCTTTGACCAGGTTATTCAACATTCATTAGCTACGGTAACACTCCACTAAAGCCCGTAACTGCACTCTCATCACTATAGGCCAAGTTGTGTCCATTGATATAACCAATGCCCATGAGTCAACCCTTCACAGGTTGTTCGTAGACACTGTTAGGTCAAATTACTGTTTTATCCCTGTGTCTACCTCTTGCTCCTTAAGTCCCCACTGCTCCTCTAATGAACAACAACGTTGTATGGTCCAACCATAAACAACACCCCTCTCGGCCCAGTGAGAGGGTGAGCGCCCGTTGTCCAAGTCCTGGAGACAGCACTTAAGGAAACAACCCCTCTAGTTTTCCTAAGTCGGGAACGAGTGAATTCTATCTCGCGTAGTTAAGTTCCCAACTCCCCACGTGGTCCTGTCCCTGAGAAGATAGGCATGTTTGGGCGAGTAACTGTGACCACCCTCACCCGTACTAGTCAAAGGGATGACCCCGTGAGACAAGAGTCGTAACACGCTCGTGATTAAGGTCGAGTCACTATTGGTCATCTACGAAGTTATTAGTCCTATCTTTGTTAACGGTGTTAGATCGGTGAGTCTAATAATTCACGGTCCGGTCTTGTACAATCTCATTGCACAGGATGCCCCCACTCGCATGTCAACCACATGAACAAGTTGGATCACCTCGTTTGTATCTAATACAAAGTGGGTTGCATCCACAACATATCCAGGATTAGGTCTCCAACCCTATCCGTATGTTGTAGACCGTTCGGGTCATTAACTCGAACGTGATCCTCCCTGTGTGTCCACTACACACCGTTCAAGTTCTAGTTCTCTCATAATTCAATGACCCTGGAGCTTAGTTTATTGGATAAAGTTTGTAAATATGCGAGACACAAAGTGATGAAAAAATAACTATTATTGATTTCAATAATGAATATTATAAACAAATACGAGATTAGGACATACATCCCAACAAACTCCCACTTGGACTAAGCTAGTTGAGTACAAAATACATTTCTCAAATGTATAGTAAAATACAATAAACTAGGACATTGAATACCCTTTACAATACTCTCACTTGCCCTAGTCAGGAAGCACTCGAAGACCTAGACTCTCTAGGTGACCCTCAAACACCTTAGCCGTGAGGGCCTTTGTAAATGGATCAGTAACGTTGTGCTCCGACGCTATCTGCGTGACTGTCACGTCTCTGCGGTGCACAATCTCTCGTATCAGGTGGTACTTCTGCTCAATGTGTTTGCCCCTCTTATGACTCTGAGGTTCTCTCGAGTTGGCTACTGCACCATTGTTGTCACAAAACAGGGTAATCGACAAGTTCATATTTGGAACAACTTTCAAATCCATCATGAACTTCCTAAGCCAAACAGCTTCACAAGCCGCAACATACTCGGCTTCCATCGTGGAATCAACGATGCATCCCTGTTTGATGTTTCGCCACACTACAGCTCCTCCATTCAGAATGAAGGATGACCCCGAAGTGGGTTTCCTAGAATCCTTATCGGTCTAAAAGTCAGAGTTTGTGTATCCCGTAAGGATCAAATCCCCACTCCCATATACAAGACTGTAGTTCCTCGTTCTCCTAAGATACTTGAGGATTGCCTTTACTATTGTCCAGTGATCTAATCTTGGATTGGATTGATACCTACTGACAATCCCAACTGCATAACAGATGTCGGGCCTAGTACACAGCATGGCATACATGAGGCTCCCTACAGCTGAAGCATAGGGGATTCATCTCATATTCTCAACCTCTTGAGGTGTCTTAGGACATTGATCCTTAGACAAGTGAACCCCATGCCTGAAAGGCAGTAACCCTTCTTGGAGTTTTGCATCTTATATCTAGACAACATCTTGTCAATATAAGACGCCTGAGACATGGCTAGCGTTCTGTTCTTCCAGTTCCGGACTATCTGGATACCTAGAACATATTGGGTCTTTCCCAAATCTTTAGTTTGGAATTGCATAGCCAACCATTTCTTAATGTAAGTAAGAAATCCTACCTCATTCCCAATGAGAAGGATATCATCCATATATAATATTAGAAATGTGACAGTGTTGTTGACTATTTTCTTGTATACACAAGGCTCGTCAACATTCTGATCAAAGCCATAAGAATTGATTGCCTCATCAAACCTTATATTACAAGACCTCGAGGCTTGTTTCAGTCCATAAATAGACCTATGAAGCCGACAAACCTTTTGCTCTTGGTTTTGGGCAATGAACCCTTTGGGTTGGTCCATGTAGATGGCTTCGTCAAGTTTGTCATTCAGAAAGGTTGTCTTAACATCCATCTGCCATACCTCATAGTCATAATATGCGACAATGGCCAGAAGGATCCTGATCGACTTTACCATGGCAACAGGTGAAAAGGTTTCCTCATAGTCAACCCCTTCAACCTGAGTAAAACTCTTTGCCACTAGTCGTGCTTTGAAGGTCTGCACCTTCCCATCTACGTCACGTTTACGCTTGTAGATCCATTTGCAACCTATAGGTTTTACCCCATCTGGTTGGTTCACAAGCTCCCAGATAGAATTGAAGTACATCGACTCAATTTCCTAGTCCATAGCTTTAATCCATTCGTCTTTGTCAACGTCTGTCATTGCCTGATCATAAGTCAATGGATCCTCGCAGTCATCATCAGGGGTGACGACTTGAGTTTCAGCTAAACCCATGTAACGTTCAGGCTGTCTCACAACCCTCCCACTACGTCGAGGCATTCTCAACTCTTGAGAACGGACTTGAGTAGACGAGCTAGGATCAACAACACTTGTTGACGTACTAGTCCAATCAACAACTCTTGTTGATGAACTGTCCATTTTGTTTAACACTATTTTACTCCTTGTTAAGTGATCCCTGATGTGGTATTCCTCAAGGAAAGTGGTGTTTGTCGACACAAGCACCCTATTTTCCTTAGTATCATAAAACAAACTACCCATAGTCTCTTTTGGGTAACCTACAAAGAGGCACAATTTTGAACGGAGTTTCAACTTTTTCGGGTTTGACACCAACACATGGGTCGGGCATCCCCAAATTCTGAAATGGTGTAAACTGCCTTTACGTCCATTCCAGAGTTCAAAAGGTGTTTCACAAACACTTTTCGACGGAACGTTGTTTAAAATATAAACCGCAGTCTCCACTGCGTAACCTCAAAAAGAATCAGGGAGATGAGCATAGCTCATCATCGACCGAACCATGTCCAACAGGGTTCTGTTTCTCCTCTCCGATACACCATTCTGTTGTGGCATACCAGGTGCTGAGAGTTGGGACGTAATTCCATGTTCTATCATATAGTCCTGGAATTCAATGTCTATATACTCCCACCTCGATCCGATCGAAGTGTTTTTATTGTTTCTCCTCTCCGATATATAATATTATTTTATTTTTATTAGGAGGTTTAAGAAGTTTCTCTTTAAATGGAGATTTTTTTGTGGGAAATTAACTATTTAAATGGAGTTTTTTCATAAAAATTTACTATTTAATTGATTTTTATTTTTGCAAAACAATTGATTTCATTTAATTAATTAAATAAAAATTTGACTCCTATAATTTAGAGAAAGTTATAATTTAGTCCCTATAATTTTAAAAGTAAGAATTTCATCCATATAGTTTGATGAAACCTCATAAACAGTCCTTAGGTAGTCTACCATTAATAGATTGAGTAGATGACAGTTAGTTATCTATGTGCCAATAAGATGGTCTTTTATATTTAGCTGATTGCGTTGATTAAGTAATTGATTGGATAAAATAACAAGTTACCAATTTCCAAAGAAGCTGCAATAAATTACTAATTTCTAACCTATTTTTATCCAATCAACTACTTAACTTAACGCACAATCAACTAAATATAAAAAACCACCTTATTGGCACATGGATAACTAATCACCATGTACCCAATCTATCAATAGTTTCAACGGTTGAACGATTTATGAGATTTTATCAAATTATAGGGACAAAATTCAAACTTTTAACACTATCGAGACTAAATTCTAACTTCCTCCAAACCCATAAGGATCAAATGTGAAATTTAACAAAAAAAAAAGAACAAAAAAGTTCTCGGTAGGGAGATTCAATCTCTTCGAATTTTCTATACAGAATCTTCACCCCAAACACTGTGATATTTAGTGGAGAATTTTATAGGATGAAGAATTAAATGAGGGACAGGGACTAGAACGGAGATGGAAAAGCCATCCTTTATCTCTATCCCACCTCATGAATATATCCTTATTAGATGTTATAAAATGTGATGTGTACCAATATGATGGTGATAGAGATAAATAAGCTCTAATCAAAGTATAACATCCAAATAGAACTTATAAAAAAAAAAACAATAACAAATTGAAATCCAGTAGAAGACTCAAGACCCATATAATAAAATTGGAAATAACTCAAATTACAAAGACTAAATTGGTAATTTAACATTACAGGTTAAAAAGAAAAGATAAAAGAAAGCCTCTTTTTCCTCTGCATTTTCCGAAACCCCAACCCAAAACTCAAACAATCCTTGGCGATGGCGATAAAGTTAGAAAAGTTCTTGCACCCATAAAAGCCTTTGGTGACAATTGGAGCAAAGTTCACTCCAATTTCCACGCGGGTTTGAATGGCAAAACAACCCCACAAATTCAAAAGTTGAAGCGAAGACTTGGAATTCGAAAGCGGAGTGGACTCTGTGACGCTCAAAAATCCTCAAACATGTTCAACCAGACCACCTTTCTTCTCACTCAGGTCTTCGTCTTCGTCTTCCTTTTCAATCCATCACTGTTTTCTTCACTTCACACCATTTTCTTTCCCCCTTAAACTCCAATCCCATTTCCCAAATCTCCCCTTCTACATTTCCTCTCAATCGAACTCCTTCATTAGCCATTTTGAGACAATCAAATTGCCTGATTACCGCTAGAAATGAGGCGTTTATGGCGAACATTGTGTCCCCTTTTCTCTTTCTTCCTCATTTCTTGTTTCCCATTTGCGAAACCTGACCTACCTGCAACTCAATATGCCACCATGTTTGAGCTCTCTCAGCTCCTCGGTTTATGGGATGTTAACAAGAACCCAAATCCGTGTTCGTGGAAGGGGGTTGGATGCAATTTTGATCATTCCTCTGTTACTAACATTTATCTTTCTGGTTCTTCTCTTTCTTCCGACAACTTTTTGCCTGTTGTTTGCCAGATTGATACGCTACAGGCACTTGATTTCTCACAAAACAGCTTGACTCGAATTCCAGAGCAGTTTATCAAAGACTGTGGAGGGATTTCTGGGCTGAGATTGCTGAATTTCAGCAACAACAGGTTAGTTGGTCCTTTGCCTTCTTTTGTTGGTTTTAAGAGGTTGGAGCTCTTGGATTTTTCTTTCAATTCCATGAGTGGAAATATTGGTTTGCAGTTGGATCAACTGGTCAGCCTTAGTTGTTTGAACCTTAGTTCCAATAGTTTCAGTGGCCCTCTTCCCACTAAAATTGGAAGGGACAGGGCCTTAAAACAGCTCCAGCTTTCTAAGAATCAATTTCAAGGGACAATCTCAGAAGATATTGCTAGTTATGTGAACTTGACTTTTATTGATCTTAGTGCAAATCATCTTTCTGGGTCTCTTCCTCTGCAAATTGGGAATCTCTCCAAGTTGGAGTTTCTGATTCTGTCTGCAAATAATTTGGGTGGGGAAATTCCAGAAAGTCTCTCAAGAATCAGCTCTCTTGTAAGATTAGCAGCTCATGAAAATAGGTTTATTGGTAAGGTTCCTAATGGGATTACAAACTATGTCAAGAATTTAGATCTTAGTTACAATAATATTAGTGGTTCCATTCCAGTAGGCCTCTTATCCAAACCACAATTAGAGACTGTGGATTTGTCTCAGAATGAATTAGTGGGGCCAATTCCTGGAGATGTTTCTTCTAGTTCTAACTTGGTTAGGCTGAGACTGGGAAGCAATATGTTGAATGGGACAATCCCTGTAACATTTGGAAAACTTCAGAAATTGATGTACTTGGAATTGGACAATAATCGGCTGACAGGTCTGATACCTAATGAGTTGGGCGCTTGCAAGAGTCTGTTGCTTTTGAATTTGGCCCAAAATAATTTTGGGGGCAGACTACCAACACAGTTGGGGAATCTTCAAGGTCTTCAAGCCTTGAGACTTCAATCCAACAACCTGTTTGGAGAAATTCCAGCAGAAATTATGCAACTGCAAAAATTGATGATTCTAAATATTGGTTGGAACACTCTCAATGGTTCGATACCATCTTCAATATCAGCCTTACACAGTCTCATTAACTTGAATTTAGAGGGTAACTATTTCTCTGGTGCCATACCTGATACGATTGGTAGCATGAATTCGTTGATGGAACTTCAACTGGGTAGAAACCAACTAACTAATCCAATTCCAAAAATGCCAGCAAAGGTGCAGATTGCTTTGAACCTAAGCAGCAACCATTTTAAAGGGCGGATTCCAAAATCCTTTGCTGGACTTATTAACTTGGAAGTGTTGGACCTCTCAGACAACCAGTTTTCAGGTGAGATTCCTGCGTATCTGGTTCAGTTGCCATCATTGACAGAACTGAATCTTACTAACAATCAGCTCTCTGGCGTCATTCCACCTTTTAAGAATTGGGTTTCGCTTGACACAAAAGGAAATCCAAATCTCATTCCAAATACTCCGCCATTTGACACTTCTCCGCCATTTGACACTTCTCCGCCATTTGAAAAGAAGAGAAAACCTATTATTGTAGCAATCGTCGTTGTGGTTGTAGCTTTCTTTATTTCTTCTGCATTGGTAATTTTTATTATCTTCATGTCAAGATGTAATTATAAGAGGAAGGTCCAGGAATCTCAAGGGGAAGATCCTCCTACTACAACGGTTATTGAGGGGAAATTATTGTCTCTTAGTGTCATCCACCGCTCAAATATCGACTTTGCTGAAGCCATGGAGGCAGTGTCTGACCGGTCTAAGATTAATGTGAAAACTCGGTTTTGTACATACTACAAGGTTGTCATGCCAGGTGGATCAAGCTATTATGTCAAGAAGCTCAAATGGAATGACAAAATATTTCAGCCAGGAAGCCAGGATAAGTTTGGAAAGGAACTGGAGGTCCTTGGGAGACTTAGCAATTCAAATATCATGACTCCTCTGGCTTACGTTTTGACCACTGAAGGTGCTTACCTTTTCTTTGAATATGCTCTCAAGGGTACTCTTTTTGATGTTCTCCATGGTAGCTCGGGAAGCGTCCTTGATTGGTCAAGTCGATACAGCATAGCAATAGGAGCAGCTCAGGGTCTTGCATTTCTGCATGGATGTGCATCTGGTCCTGTACTTCTCCTTGATTTATCAAGTAAAAACATTTTTCTCAAGTCCCTCAAGGAGCCTCAAATTGGTGACATTGAGCTCTGCAAGGTGATCGATCCCTCAAAGAGCACCGGAAGCCTTTCAACAGTAGCTGGTTCTGTTGGCTATATTCCTCCAGGTAAGAGAACTGTTGCCTTATATTTAAAAACAAAAACTTGACTTAGCAAATCTAATATACCCTCTTATCTATTACTGCAAGGAAGAGCCATCCACCCTTCCTGTCATCAGCTTCATTTTCGAGTTTCCATGATATTTCAATTGTTCCAGCTGTGTTAATCATGAAAAATGAGTCTGAGAGAACTAACTATAGTGTTTGAGTTTGTGACTTTTTCTTATTATTTGTTTTTGGTGTGATTGCAGAGTATGCTTACACAATGAGGGTCTCACCGGCTGGCAACGTCTACAGTTTCGGTGTGATTTTACTCGAATTACTAACAGGAAAGACAGCAGTTAGTGAGGGAGCCGAGTTGGCGAAGACTGTGCTAGGTTACCACTCCAAGCAGCATCAGAAATGGGAGATGAAAATTCTGGACAACAATATCAGCAAAACATCATCCTATGTTCGGAGCCAGATGGGTGCAGTCCTTAAAGTAGCCGTTTCATGTGTGTTGCCTTCGCCCGAAGCAAGGCCAAAAATGAAGACTGTCCTGAGAATGCTCCTTAATGCAAGATAAAACAGAAAGCTTCTGCATACTTAGGACTGGAAAGCAGCTGTGGACTTCCATGTATGAGGTGATAATCTTTCCTCTAGTTATTTAGTTTGTGATATTAAGAATTGAAATGTACTGTTGGGTTATATACTTTTTGAGTATCTACTCCATGTAAAATGTAAACCAATAGAATAGAAATATGATGAGTCTTAATGTTGTAATAGGTTGGATTTTGTTTATGTATCCATCAATAAATATATATGTATATGTATATATATAAGTGTTTGAAGTCACATGTACTAAGTGAAGGGTTGGGTTTTCAATTGAATTTAGATTTTTGTTATAAAAGTAGGAAAGTTTATACGTATCCTACCTTTTACCTTGTCTTCTCATTGGCTCGATCATTTTTTAATCAAAATCAATTTCTCACGTAGTCCTTGAAGTATGTATTGCATATACCTCCCTTCTTCTTTATCCTTCTCATCCCGAATTCATCCATGGTTTGTTCGTCACCAACCGACTTCATTTGTTGTTCATCCTTCTTTGTTGTTTTACCCCAATCTTTCACTCTCCATCCTTCTTCTAAAGAACTAGGGATGATGTTTGGATGCTGGTGAAAATTCTTTTGTTTATTAGATTGTTTTGTAGAATGGCTTTTCTAGAGTTGTGATATGATGGTTTGTAAAGGTTGTGATTAGTACATTCTGATTTTAAGAACAACTTCAATTCAATTACATTTTTTTTTTTAAAAAAATGTCATCGGTGAAAAGGAGAAAAATATTGTCAAAGTGTGTTAACGACCCCGAGATCTGTGGTTTGAATCCCCATAACTCTAATTGTACTAAAACAAAAGAAGAAAAATACTATATTTTAAAATATAGCTATTTCCGTTACTTTTTGTTTTAATTTGAAAACCATTTTTAAGCATTAACTAGCCTAGCAATTTAACTTTAGTTTAGGTATAATTGTTTAGTCTTCCTTACTATTAAAACCGTATCATTTTTCCAACTTATTTGAGGATTTTCATAACTACAAAAATTTGTAAATATTGCTAAATCAAATTTATAGAAAGTATTGGTAGGGTAAAACTATATTGTGATAATTCTTTTATACATTATCGATGACAAAATCTCAATCTCATGAATAAATAACAAGCTTAAAGATAAAAGTAATATATATATATTTATCAGAAAAAAAAAATATAATAAGAAATGGTTAGAGGAAAATGAGAAGATTAGGTATGATAAGTGGTTGTTTCGAATCTAAGTATGAGTGGATTTTATTTCGGAACTTGAACAAATTTTTGTGGATACTTATTTTCATCTTTGTGAGGTAGTGGAAATAGAGTATTCACTTATTTAATGGTATTTGGTCGAATGAAAAAATTGAACTTCAAAGTATCACCCATAGAGTTGAAAAATAAAAAGAACAAGTCCTAAATTGATAAAATGATGAATTGGTCTTCCTATAAGGTCGGATAATACAGCAAAAGGCTTTCTAATAGAGATGCTCACGGGTGGGGTCAGGGAATGACTTCCCCATCCCCATCCTCGCCCTCCATTTCATTGCTCATCTCAACGAAATTCTTCATTTTATTTCACGGGGAACGGAGTGGGGATTCCTGCGGCGATCGGGTTCTCGGCGGGATATCATTTTTTATTTTTCTAAATTTTATTAAATAATTTCTTTTAAAAAAATTGATATAAATGGTTAATTCTTCATTAGAGATTTCATTTTTTCAATTTTCTTAGAAAAATAAAATGATATTTAATAAAAATATATAATTTTAAAAATAAATAAATAAATCGGGGTGGGGATGGAGAACAGACCGAGGACGGCATTTTCCGTCCCCGTTTAGCCAACGGAAAAAAATTAATCTCCGCTCCTCCCGTTCCCCGCCTAAAAGGGATTCTCCGTGGGAAAAATCGGCATCCTTTCTTTCTAATATGCACATAGGCATAGGGAAGTGATGATCACAATCAATAATGAAACTTTGATGCAAGAGACTCGTGCAAGGCTTGCATGGTAGAAAAAATCAAGTAAATACATAATTTTAGCCTAATAAGTGATGGAACAAATCTACTATTTTGTCCTTGAGACTTGAAACTTGAAAGCTTAAGGATACTAGTGTGGAGCTAATCAACGAAGTTTCGATGGTCAAGTTGATTTATTAGAAAGTAATTTTATGTAATAACAATAAAATGTATACTAAAATTACTTGAGGTTTGTTAGCTGATAATCTAGAGTATTGAGAGCGCAATGTGAATATTTATAACTTTCTTCGATAATATGTAATGATCATGGAAATTAAGGTCTTGTTAGCATGAAAGAAAGAATTATTTGCACGTAGCTTGAACAATTTGTTGTAGTTACAATTCACTTTTTATTTTTGCATCTTGAATAAATTAAAAATGATAACAATTCATATATATATTATTAATTTGCTAGTAGCTTGACGTATTTGATAACTTCATTAGTCGAGATACGTGCAAATTAGTCCAAATACTCACGAATATGAAAAATAAAATTAAAAAAAAAACAACTTAGAAGTGGAAAAGAATTACACTATTCATTGTCCCAGAAAAAATTCTACTTGCAAATCATACCACTTTATTTTGGTAACTTAAATAAATTAAAAATGAGAATTATTAAGTAAATGAAAAAAATGTATAGCTCTTCAATCCATTAATTTTGTCACACCCAAGACTTCAGCATGACAAAAATAAGTTTATGAATTCCAAGTGAAATAAACTCCCACAATACAAAATTTCCAAAAGGGAAAAAAATAACATAACCAATTGTTCATCCTTCTTCAAAATTTTGCTTCTATTCTTCACAGAACATGGGCAACAGATTGAGAAGATAGTTTCATACTTTCTACCACTTCCCAAAGAGATCACATTTTACTCAAATATGTGTGGAAAAAGAGCTTCAGGCCATAAGATGAAAACTAAAGAGAAAAAAGAAAATAAATTTGGGGGTTAAAATGCAAGTAAAACTATAGTGTTAGCTCCTTGGGGTCCTCAATGATTTTTGCCAAGGTTTGCAAGAAAGTAGCAAGATCTGCACCGTAGATTACTCGATGATCCGCTGTTACATTTACCTACAAATTTTCGAGATCCGAGAAATAAGGATACGAAGGCCTAATTATGTAAAATGTACACAGTAAGAATAACCCGAGTTTGTTACCTGCATTTGGTTTTTCTTGCCAATCCGACCATCCTTAGTACCTACAACCGTGGGGATAGATGCTCCTACTGCCATGATTGCTCCCTACATAAATTAGGTTCCTAACATTAATAACTAGGCCAAGTTTAAGAGAGGTATATGGCAGAAAGGTACTCGAACCGAAAACAAAATGGGGAGAGGAAAGTAGAAGAGTAACAATACTAACAGTTCCAGGTGGTAGAATTGCATCGAAACGATCGACACCAAACATCCCAAGGTTCGAGAGAGTGAATGTACCTGCGCAAGGAAGAGGCAGAGGGAGGAGAAATAAGAGAAGATTGAAAGTGAATGGACTCCTGATGAACTTGGAAAAGTAACAAAGAAAAATTATTCTGGTAAAAATGAAATTTTAACCCAGCTACTTAGAATTCAGGGACACAGTTGTACAATTTATAGAACAGATCCAGTTTAAGTATAATGTCTTGCTTTCAGTTTTGTATTTTAAAACTTATATTTGATTGTTTTTGTTAAGAATATTCAGCTCAAGCTTGGAGTTGGTAAAAAAGACTAGATATTTGGGAGGTCCATTGGCTAAGTTCTTGTCCGCTTGAAGCTACTTGCCCTTCTAGCATAGGACTTGAAATAATCTCCATTTGAAAAAGGGCTTGCTAGACAGAGAGCTGGAAGAATGGTCTAGCCTAGTAGACGTGCTTCAGGATATTTCCCCAAGCAACATCAAAGATAGAGTTATAATCTAGAAGCCTAACTCCACCAGGACGTTTTCTGTGAAGTCAGCGGCCATTATCCCTCTAAAGGCCCCAACTTTCAAGACCCGAATCTTAGTAAGATCATTTGGAAAGGCACTAGTCCTAAGAAAACCAAATTCTTAATATGATCCTTTGCTCACGATGGTCTTAATACTTTGGAATTTGGACAAGATTCAAAGAAAAGAAGGAAAAAAAGCCACACATCTCCATCGTATCTCCTCAGGTTTGCCACGTGTGCAGCAATAGTGATGAATCGCAAGAACACCTTTTTCTCCACTGTTCTTTTGCTAGCAAGGGTTGGAATCTATCTGCAGTCTATGCAACTAAGCTTGGTGCCTTCCCAAGAGAATAGATGACTGTGACTGGTGGCTGTGACTGGTGGCTTGAATGTTAAAGCACGGGTGCTTTGGTCTAATGCTATAAGAAAAAAAAAATGGCTCCTAGGGAAGGAAAGGAACTTTCTAGTCTTAACAGATAAGTTCAATTCTGTTGTTAATTTCAAACACCCTGTACACTACAAGGGTATACAAAAGACAAGTCCAAGGACTCCAATGCGAAAGGATTATATCAAGCTTATAATTACAAAAAGACAGGTAACAAACGATCACAAAGAGGGATTAATCTTAGCTACCTCCCAAACCTCCTCACACCATATCTCAACCTCCCTGAAGAGATTTTGCTATTCCTCTCGAGCCAAATTCCCTATAATATGGCAAAGAAACAAGCATGCCATAAGACTTTCTCCCTTATCCTGGAAGGAGAGATTCAAGAGCACCTCCTTGATCAAAGTACAACAATCTCTACTACAAGCCAAGCATAACCTAAACGAGCTTAAACACCTGCTCCAAAGGGGCTGAGCAAATTAGCACCTCCACAGAACATGGTCAATATCATCCTCATGCCTCGTATAAAGAATGCACCAATATGCACTAGTATAAGGAACAAATGTGGAACAAGGATTAGGAATCCATAGAAGGTGAAGGCTGCAATAATGAATGCGTGGGAACTAGTCCTGGAGGGACAAGAACCGAAGCTGGGTATGAATACAGGGGCCATAACAATGGAAGGATCCGTTGTAGCCAAGGGAAACATGACCTGTCTTTTCTGATACAGAGCATTTAGATTTTAAATATATGATTTTAATGAAGCCTTCTACTTGCTAAGCTGATTCTTTTCCTGGGTTAGCTAACGTGATTCTTCAGAAAGAACTTCATACTCAGCCTTCAATCTATTGACTCCAGCAGTTAAATCCTTCAGCATTTGGATAGTCGTACGAATGGTACCCTTGTCATTTTTGGGCTTTTGTGGATCCAATGTGTTTCCTAGTTCAAGAACATGTTCATTCAATCGTATTTCCACAATTTCTCACGATCTGCCTTCCGAAATATTCTCACTGCTATTGGATCTTTTACTTCCGCATTGGTTTTTAACATGGATTCAGGAAGCTGGTTATGGTGGTGACTTGAGGGTATGAGAGATGATGGGGTTGAAGAGACGAGGAAGGAACTAAGGGTCTGTTTGGTAGGCAATCCGAAAACAGAAACTTGAAAACAAGGGATTCAATGAAAACATAGTTGTATTTCATGTTTTCAGATATGTGTTTGGTTGCAGATTTAGAAATTCAATTCCATTTTAAACAGTAGTTTAAAGTGTGTTCTATAATATATTTATAGATCATAAAATTAGTTATAGTTGCAAAATTAAATATTAAGTTGAATATAAGGCATTATTAATTAATTTATGAACATGTTTTTTTTAATATAAATTTTATATAATTATTATTTTATAATATAATATTTTATTATTTATATTATTTCATATTATACATATTTTAATTTAACAAAAGTAAATTAAGTTTATAAACATGAAATACTATATTTATTAAGATTTTATCTTTGTTTAATACAATTATGCCTTTTAAATTTTCAAATTCAGAATTTGGATACAATGAAAACATAAAAATGTTGTTTTCAAAATTTCTACTATTTGGATCACAGAATCCGAAAACAGTTTTAGAAAACACGTCTGCCAAACACGTATTCACTGAATTCAGTGAATCCGAAAACATAAAACAGAATCTGGATTGCATACCAAACAGGCCCTAAATTTCCAACATTCCACTTCTCCATGATGATCCCAAAAGGGTCTTAAACAGAGCAAAGTAGGGAGTGAATCTTAGGGCTTAATTCCTCTAATTCTTCCAACAGAGAAAAAGAAAGAAAGAGGAGAAAGCCAACATCTCTACTATGTCACAAAACCCAGCACCAAATTGTGTACTCCACGAGCCACCCCACACTTATCATGATATAAAAGCATGGTAAATTGATAAATCTGGGTCCCTCAGTTATCCTTTTATATGCATATTAGCTTATATGGGATTCCATCTTAAAACCAATAAGCAATAAGGGAAGTAGCTCATATATCTTATATATTGTAAGGTATCTCCCCACTTTTCCAATTCAACATGCCCCTCAAAATGGTACCTCTTTGTGTTCACCATTCTTGGGTCGGATCCCAATTTTAATTTTTTTGGACCGAATGCCTGTTTGGGCTTAATGGGCTCTGATACCATATTAGATTATATGGGGTTCCATCTCAAAACCAATTGGCAATGAGGAAAATAGCCCATATATTGTGAGGTTTCTCTCCACTTTTCCAATGTAGGATCCTCAACAATGCAAGACCTTTTGAAACTATACACTAAAAAAGTGTAATTTTTCTCATGGGGCTGGGAAGTAGGAGGGAAAACTCGTGATAATGTGCAGGATAATTGCTACTTCATCCTAACTAGTGCTGCTTATAAGCGAGGATAAACACCATGAACTGTGTTCATAGAACCT
This sequence comes from Trichosanthes cucumerina, assembly GCA_036507285.1. NCBI lineage: Eukaryota > Viridiplantae > Streptophyta > Magnoliopsida > Cucurbitales > Cucurbitaceae > Trichosanthes > Trichosanthes cucumerina. The sequence goes on along the minus strand of CM071835.1, from coordinate 74,773,457 downwards.
CTTCTTTAGCCTTGGCCCTAGTCAGTGCATTCTGTGTAAGGGCGCCTTCAAAGATTTAAACCAACTATCTGCTAAGGTTTTGTCCGTTTGACCCCTGACAACTTTCTTGGGCAGAGATAGATCTTGGAAAAAGCCACTAGAACTCACTTCATCACAGTTTCTGAAAAATAGGGAGATGGAAGAAGAGAGAATATGGTTGCTTAGTTCTTCAAATTCCTTTTTAAAACATCCTTTTTTATTATCTTGATTTATACAAAGCTGAGTTTCTTTTTCTTTGACAAGCGTTCTTTTACAAAACTCTTTCTCAGCTTTCTTAGAAATTCTTTCTTCCACTTTTTGGTGCATTTGGAGTCTTCTCTTCTATTATCATATTTCTTCATGAAATTATTATTCCTTCTCAAGAAAAAAAAGAATAAGAAATGATTTTCTCCGTAGATATGAATGCAAGTGAAGTACTAATCACTCAATATTGAAACAAGTTTGAAATATGAACTAGTCAAAAAGTACCAGTGTTGTATTCCTGAGGTTGCAGCTGCTTGGCTCTGGCCTTCTCAACTAATTCCTTCCACTTTCTAGACAGAGAATAAATGTCCACCTAAAGCACAAATCAAGTATAAACAATCGAAGATTAAATAATTAACATATCATTTGAAAGACAGCAGAACAACTTAAGGAGAGCAATATAACCTTATCTGCATCCTGAAGCACTGGAGTGATCAAGCCGCCATCAATGGCCACGGCAACTGCAATATTGATACTGCTATTATAAGTAAAGCTCTTACCATCCCTACAACAAGAATTTACTACAGGATGTTTAGCCAGTGCTAGAGCTGTAGCCTTTGCAAGCAATGCTGTCATGGTCACTCCCTTTGATTTAATCTAAGAAACATAAATCACTACCAATTATTAGCAGGGCAGAAGACAACTTCTAATTCAATCCTTTCCTAAAGAGAGCTGTTTCGATTTCTTTCAAACTAGGAAATAATTCTAACTAATAACATGTCGAACATATGTTAGAAAGCCAGTTTCATAGAGTTAATAAAGACAATGAAGGTCTCCCAATCGATTAATTTACCTTTTTGTAAAGAGTATCAAGCGCATCTGTTGTAATGGTATACCCCACTCTGAAAGTGGGAACTGCAAGACTCTCAACCATGTTTCTACTCACCGCCCCTTGCATTGTGGTAAACGGCACCGTGGTTCCCAACTCCACGGATGGCGCTGGCTGCACACCGGTTCTCGGAGCCGAAACTGGCCTAGCAGCATCAGATTTCAAAACAGCTGCAGAAGCTGCAGCTTCAACATCCTTAGCCACAATTCTCCCCAATGGTCCCGTCCCCACCACTGTCCCCAGCTCCACATTCAACTCCTTAGCCAGCTTCTTGGCATACGGAGACGCCACAATTCTCTTCCCCCCTTCAGATGCAGGGTGAGTGGAAGCCACTACCACTGGAGCTGCCTTCGTCACTGCAACCGGCGGCACCGCAGCAGCTACATTCTCAGGAACCTTCTCCGGCGGAGGTGCCGAAGCCGGAGAACCAGAAGCAGCTGAAGGATTGCCAGCTCTAGACTTAGCCTCAGAAATCTCATCCTCAGTCTCGGCCAAAAGCGCGATTGCAGATCCAACAGGCGCAACGCCTCCTTCATCGACCATAATGGCAGCAAGATAGCCATCATAGAAGGTCTCGACGTCCATATCGGCCTTATCGGACTCGACGACGACGACGCTCTCGCCCTTGGCGAGCTTGTCGCCCTCGGTCTTGATCCAGGACACAATCTTACCCTCGGTCATGGTGGAGCTGAGAGCAGGCATGAAGATCTCGCGGATCTTGGCCTGGAGTTGGAGAGACCGCCGGGTGGGGTGCAATGGCGGGCGGAGAAAAGGCCTCCGGCGAAGAGATGGGGAGGAGACAGCGAGGAAGGAAGTGTTGAGAAGATGAGCCATTGAATCGACTGGAATCTTCAGAGAGATCGAGAGAAATGGAAATGGAGAGTGTCAACAGTTAAAAGTGTGTTTCTATGAAAGGATTTGTACGAAGCTCTGAGTTCTCGAACTCATCGAAACTGGGCGGAGGTCTCAACGACCTTACCTGTGCAAAATCAAAACCCTTCCTTTTTCTTGTCTACTAATTTCTTGGCAAACAATTTTGTCTTCTTTTTCTTTTTGGGATATTAAAAAAAAAGAAAAAGACATGTCCAACTTCTCAAATGGAAAATAACAACTTATCAAAAAATTATTTGTTGGGGTTAATATATTACACTTTACAAAAAAAAAAAAAGATTTAATTGTAAAAATTTTACATTTGAATGTTTGATTGTAACAAATTTTAAAGGCCTGTTTGGGCACAAATTATTATAACGTGTGGAATACTCTATACCCAAAACACAAACTATTATAACTTCAAACTAAACAACTTTGTTTTTTAAATAATATTATATAATTCTACATATCATAATAATCTACAGACTATTATAACTATTATAACCCACTTCTTTCTCACTTAATTCTTAGACAATGTCATACCAAAAAACACAATGTCCTAACTTTTAATATAGAAATACACAATATAGACTTTGGCCTTAAAAATTTCTATTCGATTAGTGGAGTATATTGTGATGAGTAACTCGTATAAGAGATTTATAATGAGGAAAGAAATGTGTGATTAAAAATTTTTTCTTAAGACAAAATAGATAGGAGAGACTTATTGTTTGCTTTCAGTCTCCTCTTTTCATCTAATATTTGCACAAGTGAGAGCATTTCAGCCAAGCTTACAAATTTATACTTATTGGGGTGTTTGTTAATTCCAAAATAATCACACAATAAATTAAATTGGAAGCATGTAAAATTGTTAGATGATGACCGAAGTTTACGGTATCCTTCGAGTAGATTATGTTATGATCTAACCATGGACTATGTTAGGAAGGTTGTTAGGAGTAAATCAGAGTCTATCTTCCTTCAAAGTTTTTGCAATAGCTTAGTGTATTGGGGTTTTGAGGTAGTATACAAATTTTCTGACCCTGCCATTTAATTTGCAAAAAAAAAATAGAAATTGATGGTCTAAGAGTAGTTCGATGATACTCTCAAATCCAGAAGGATTGACATAATCTAAATGACAACATCTTTTTGACAAATGAGGTAAGACACCTTTATCTTTTACTAATTTATTTTGTTTGGTCTTCTTTATGAGCATGTAAAAAATACTTCTATCAATGATAGAGTTACTTCTATTAGAGATAGATTCAAGTAAGTTTAGGATAAAATAGATTTCATTAGATATTAATTATATATATAGTTTTCTATCACTTCATTAGTTGCATCTGAAGAAGAAATCCAATAAAAAAGATTTTATGCTACTTTGTTGAATTATCACTCAAAGAGATAAAGAAAGAAAAATTAAAAAAAGAAAAAGGAGGATGTCCAAAATGAGACAGTGAAGATGAGGAAGAAAATTATCCCTCCAATGATAGACTTATATTACTGTTAAACCCTAAATCTTGTTTAGAAAAGAAAACAAAAGAACTTTACATGTTATCATTCATGCTAAAACAAAAAAGGTATATGAATGGTTAAAAAAAGAAAACAAACCTGGATTCATTTCTTTTAACTGCATGAAAAACTTTGGAATCAAACTATAGGGTTCAGCTGCATCATTATTTAATGACTTTAAAATGTATTCTTTTACCGTCCAAGCTTTGTAATAGCTAATATTAACGCCAAGTTTTGTACGCACTTTAAGCATCATTTCTTTTGAAGTCAAAAGATCAGAAGAGATAAATCTAAATTCGTATTTCAAATAATCGTCAATTAAAGATGAAGAAGTTTGCCTGTGAGAAACCTGAATACTATTTAGAACAATCATGACTAGAAAAATACTTCCTAAGCATCCATAATTGACTGTTCTTATAATGAGATGCCCTGACATACCATTGACAATACTCTCTGATGCATTGAAACTCAAGTGATTTTGAATTTGTTCTTAAAGTCATAAATTCAAAATTTTTCTTCACAACTATAAACGAAAAACACTTTTGGTAGAATTTCCTTACTTGCAAACACACCCTCTTGCTCCAAATCACCATCAAGATAAAGATTTGTTATGACTCGAAAATAACCATCAATTGCAGAAGAAGAAGCAATAGATAACAACTTGTGACTTTCATTAGTAATTGCACTAGAAGACCATTCCAAACAGAAATCATTAACATGAGCGACTAAGGGATGTTTTGTACTTTGATATTTAACTAGAGTTAAAAACCAAGCATATCCTTATCTTCATGAATTATAATCACATTCTGACTCTAGTTAAACATCAAAGTACAAAACATCCTTTATAATTTAAAATGTGATTATAATTAATGAAGAAAAATATATTGCTCGATTTTTTCCTCGAGGTAAAGGTCAAAGTACAAAACATCCTTTGGTTGCTCTGGTTAATGATGTCTGTTTGGAAGGGTCTTTTAGTGCAATTACTAATGGAAGCCACAAGTTGTTATCTATTGCTTCTTCTTCTTCTGCAATTGATGGTGATTTTCGGGTCATAACAGATATTCACATGGATGATGATTTGGAAGAAAATGATGTATTTACAAGTAGGAAATTTTTATCAAAGTGTTTTCCTGTATAGTTGTGAAGAAGAACTTTGAATTTATGACTTTAAGAACAAATTCAAAATCAGTTGAGTTTCAATGTGCCCAAGAGGGTTGTCAATGGGTCAAGGCATTTCGTTATAAGAACAGTGAATTGTAGATGCTTAAGAAGTATGTTTCTAGTCATTATTGTTCTATAAATAGTATTTAGGGTTATAATAGATAAACTTCTTCATCCTTAATTGACGATTATTTGAAAGATGAATGTAGATTTAGCTCTTCTAATCTATTAACTTTGAAAGAAATAATGTTTAAATTACGTACAAAACTTAACGTTATTGTTAGCTATTACGAAACTTGGAGGGCAAAAGAATACATTTTAAAGTCATTGAAGAGTGATACAATTGAATTGTATGCTTGATTCCAAAGTTTTTCACAATGTTAAAAGAAATGGATCTAAGTTTGTTTTCTTCTTTTAATCATTCATATACTTTTTTTGTTTTAGCATGAATGATAGCATGTAATAGTTCTTTTGTTTGTTTTATGAGCAGAGTTTAGAGTTTAACAATGATATAAATCTATCATTAGAGTGATAATTCTCTTCTCTAATTTCCTGTGTCTCATTTTCGACATACTCCTTTTCTTTTTTTAATTTTTCTTTCTCCATCTCTTTGAGTGATAATTCAACAAATTAACTGAAGTTTTTTTGTTGGATTTCTTCCTCAATTAATATGGAATGAAATAAACTATGTATCTCATCTAAACTTATTTAAATCTATCATTGATAGAAGTCTATCATTATATCATTGATAGAAATACTTTTACATGCACATAAAGATACCAAACAACATAAAACAAAATAAAACAGTAAAAGGTAGAAAGGTAGAAGTGTCCTACATCATTTGTCAAGAAGATGTTATCATTCAATTTATAACAAACCATTCTTGGCCCATCAATTATTATTCTTTTTGCAAATCAAATACTATGGTCAGAAAGTTTTGGTATTACCTCAAAATCCCAATAGATTAAACCTATTGGAAAACCTTGAAGGAAGATAGACCCTGATTTGTTCCTAGCAACCTTCCTTACATAGCCTATGGTTAGGTCATAACGTAGTCTACCTCAAAGATAGGTCATAAACTTCAAGTCATCATCTAACATTTTTGCATGCCTCCAATTTAATTTATTGTGTGATGGTTTTGGTATTAATAAGCTCTCCAATAAATATAAATTTGCAAGTTTGACTTTAATACTCTCACTTGTGCAAACATTAGACGAAGAGAGGAGACTGAAAGCAGGCAATATATCTCTCCTATCTATTCTATCTTTATTTTTTAAGAAAAAAAAAATCCTAATCTCACATTTTTTTTCTTCTTCCTCATCATAAATATCTTCTACTAGATACTCATCACGATTTAATCCAATAATCAAACATAAATCTTTAAAGCCAAGTTCTATAATGTGTCTTTCTGTATTAAAAGCTAGGACATTGTGTTTTTTGATATGACATTGTCTACGAATTAGGCGATAAAGAAGTTGGAGGGAACCTTTTTTCATTTTTAGATCTAGAAGGTGTCCAACTGATCATTCCCTAAACGTTTTCAAACATTTTCATTCAAGCTATTAACAACATGAGATATTATTTCAAGCTTGAAGTAATGAGTTGTGTTCGAATGCATCCAATCTCGTTTTTCAACAAGCAATTTGTTTTCCACAGGCTATAATAACCCAAGTTATTATAACTTGTGCCCCAAACAGGCCCTTAGTGATAGACTTCAATCGCAAGAGACAAGCTACATGTGTTGTGATAGAAGTCTATTCAGTGATGGTTGTTGAAAATTAGGGTTAAAGTTAGGGCATTCTTGTAATTTAGTTTTATGATTTATCTTTTTTTTTAGATATTTTAAGTTTTTCTTTTTCCTTATTGAAAAATGATTTTTTATCAAACCTTATTGAAAAAAGATTTTGTACCTTGTATTTATATTGGTTCATGCATAGTTGAAAATTAATGAGAAAGATCAAATTTTTTATGGTATTAGAGCAGTGAAAAAAGAAACCCCTAATTTCTTTCAAACCTATCAGCTTTTGCTGGCTTCCCCTTTGTCAGAGCGTCCACCGTCATCAAATCCAACGGAACCTCACCTTCGACCTTCTCTTCCGACGCCATCCAATAGAACCTCCCCCTTCTCTGGCCTTTACCCAAATCACAAATTGTGATTCTAAGCCAATCACCTTTTGTGGCCTTCAACCAAATCAAAACAAGGTTTCTCCATCAAACACCTTTTGTGGTCGTCAAGGTTTGTCTGCTAGATTTTTTTCTGTCAACGTCGATGTCAACGTCGACTATTCTCCTCAAAGTTAAGATCTACTTCGAGAACAAATCCTTCATATAACTACCGAAAGTTTGGTATTAGAGCCCATTAAGCTCAAATAGACATTCAATCCAAAATTAAAATTGAGACCCATCCAAGAATGGTGAACCCAAAAAAGCACCATCTTGAGGGGGCATGTTGAGGATTCTATTGGGTTTTATGCCCAAAAACTCGTAGTTTGTAATTTTGTAATTTGTTCCAATTCATTCAATAAAATGTTATTATCTCTGTTCATTCAAATGTTGTTGAATTCCAAATGTTTGCCTTAAATTAACCCAAAATCCAATGTTTAACATTCTAGGTTGTATTGTGTGCCTTGAACTGTGTGTACAGACATACGTGGATCAAGGTTCAAGAAACAGTCTAAAGGGTCTATAGTATAGGGATGAGGTTGGGTGCCTTATCCTGGTGACACTATGGATACGACCCACTTTGTATTTGATACAAATGCAGTGTTCCAATGCGTTCGTGTAGGTGACATGCGAGCAGAGGTATCCTGTTGATGAGTTCACATAAGACTGGATCGCGAAATAGTAACCGAGAAATGTAACTCCGTTAACTAGTTAGGTTTCTATTTCAATAGGATGACCTAGGCAACTTGATCTTAAGCTTGAGCAGGTTACGAACTCTTGTTTGCAATGAATTGTCCTTTGACTAGTATGAGTGAGAGTGGCCCGAGATGCCGACTCAATATGCCTACCTTCTTGGTGATGGAAATCATATCCCCTTGAGCAGCGGAAACGTGATTAAAATCATAATTTCTCGTTTGTTTTTGTTTATTCCAAATACAAGTACATTGGGTAAAAACAGAGACAAGCATTTTAATTACTAATCTAATTAGACATGGAACTTAACATGCAAACATGTTCTGTAAAAAAAAACTAAACTAAAAGAAATTTGAAATTACCTTTGTAGTTTCAATCTCCAGCAACAACTCTTTCCTCCAAGAATACAACAACTCAACAACCAAGAAATCTTCTTTGTTTTCTCCAAGCAGGACACTACCACTCAGCAAACTTTCTATTCTCTGAGTTCTTTTGATCAATCCTTGGTGGGAAGGATTCCAACAATTTGGAAATGAAAGGGAATTTATGGGAGAGAGAAAATTCTAGCAATTCACCCAATTGCACAATCAACTGATCGATCCATTAACCAACATAATCTGTCTTCTCCCTGTTAATCTATCGATAGGGAGAAGGAGAGGGGTAGTGGGAACGTGTCTGGATGACATGTTCCCTCAATTAAACTAATAAATAACTAATTATTTATTAAGTTAATTAATAATAATTAAATCTTATCTAATTATATATTAATTTCAATTAAATCATATTTAACCAAAAATAAATTAAATATCTTATATTTAATTATGTTTAAATCTCATTTAATCAATTTTCCCTCTAAGCTATAGTTTTAATGCACATCTTATGCACATTAAATTTTAACATATAGTTTTCAAATATGAATCTCATTCACATTTAAATTAATATTTGAACTCTTTCAAATATTTAATTCTCTTATATAATTTAATATGAATCATATTCACATTAAATTTATAATATAAAGTTCCAAAACTTTATATTATAATGTATCTATATACATTAATGTTTATTCCCTAATGGACCTAATGGACCTACAGATCAGAAGCTCCAACGATACGAGATTATTCGGTTAATCTCATTAACCTCCTAATCAACATTCGTTAACTGCGGGAACACTTCACTAAAGTCCCGCAACTGCACTCTTCTCACTGCATATATATTTCTGTGTCCATGGATATTGACCAATGACAACAAGTCAATTCTTCAGAAATGTTCGTAACACTAGCTGGGTCAAATTATCGTTTTACCCCTGGGTTACATCTTCTACCTTAAGTATCAGTGTCCTCTAATGAACAATTTGTTTGTGGTCCTACCAATAAACAGAAGTCCCTCTCGGGCGAATGAGAGGAGCAGACTCTTTGTTCAAGTCCCCGAGACACCACTTAAGGGAACATTCATCTACTTACCCTAGTAGGCGGGAAGAAGTGAATTCCATCTTGCTAAGTTAAGTCCCCAGCTACTCACTCGGTCTTGTCCCCAAGAAGGTAGGCATATTGAGTCGGCGAATCTGGCCACTCTCACCCATACTAGTCAAAGGACAATCCCTTGCAAACAATGATTAAGTAGACTTTGCTCGAGATTGAGATCAAGTTGCCTAGGTCATCCTAGTGAAATAGAAACCTAGCTAGTCAACGGAGTTACATCTAGTGGTTACTATTTCGCAGTCCAGTCTTATGTAATCTCATTACATAGTATATCCCCGCTCACATTTCATCTACACGAACACGTTAGGATCACAGTGTTTGTATCATATACAAAGTGGGCCACATCCATAGTATTACGAGGGTAAGGTACCCAAACCTTATCCCCTTACTAGAGACCCTTTAGGTTGTATCTCGAACCGAGATCCTTTATATGTACACTACATTCAGTTCAAGAGACATTTTACAGCCTTGGATGTTAGTTTATTGAATTTTAGTTTATTGGATTTTGGGTTAAAACAAAGGGCAATATCGTAAATAACGAACAATAACTCTTTATTGAAATAATAACTCTTTATTACAAAAATTAGAACAAAATTACAAACTAAGAGTTTTAGGGCACAAACCCCAACATTTGGGGACAAAATCGTGTGGGCAGCTTGGGACTTAACCTAGCAAGATGGAATTCCCTCCTTCCCAAACTTACGATAAATAGATGAGTGTTCCCTTAAGTAGTGCCTCCGGGACTTGAACAAAGGGTCCTACCCTCTCACTAGTCCGAGAGGAATTTCTATTTATTGGTTGGACCATAAACAGGTTGTTCATTAGATGAGGACTGGTACTTAAGGCCATAGATGTAACCTTTTGTAAAATGATAATTTGACCCAACTGTGTTACAGACACTCGTGAAGGATTGACTTGTTGTTATTGGTCTTTTATCCACTGATACAGAAAAATATGTAGTGAGAAGAGTGCAATTGCGGGTCTTTAGTGGAGTGTACCTGTAGTTAACGAATGTCAATTAAGCGGTTAATGAGATTAGTCAATTAATTTTGCATCGTTGGAGCTTCTAATCTATAGGTCCACTTTCTAGCTCGTAAAGAGTTCTGAGATTGCTAGATTTTAATTAGAATTTGAAATGTTCAAATTTACTTTGGGAATTAATTTAATGTATGAAGATATATTATAATATAAAGTTTTTATGTTGATTAAAACTTTATTATATAAATTTGGTTTTTGATATGATTCAAATAAAGTTTGAGAGAATTAGGGCCTGTTTGGTAGGCAATCTGAAAACAGAAACTTGAAAACAGAGTTGTATTTCATGTGTTTCATATATATGTTTGGTAGCAAATTTAGAAATCTGATTCCATTTTAAACAGTAGTTTAAAGTGTGTTTTATAATATATTTATATATCATAAAATTAGTTGTAGTTGCAAAACTAAATATTAGGTTGAATATAAGACATTATTAATTATTTTATAAACATATTTTTTTTTATATATACATTTTATATAATTATTATTTTATAATATAATATTTTATATTTTATATTATTTCATATTATGCATATTTTAATTTAACAAAAGTAAATTAAGTTTATAAACATGAAATACTATGTTTATTAAGATTTTATCTTTGTTTAATACAATTCTGCATTTTAAATTTTCACATTCAGAATCTGGATACAATGAAAATATAAAAATGTTGTTTTCAGAATATCTACTATTTGGATCACAGAATTCGAAAACAGTTTTCGAAAACATGTCTGTCAAACACATATTCCCTGAATTCAGTGAATCCGAAAACATAAAACAAATTCTGGATTGCATACCAAGCAGACCCTTAAATATTTGAAAGAGTTCAAGTATTATTTTAATGTGAATAGGATTCATGTTAAAAACTATAGATTAAATTTTAATGCACATAAGATGTACATTAAAACTATAGGTTAAGGGAGAATGATTAAAAGTGAATTAATCATAATAACCTAAATAAAATATATGATATTTGATTTATAAATGATTTAATTAGAGAATTAATTAATTTGTAAGTTTAGTTAATTTAATTAAATTAATTAAAACTATAAGTTAGGAGAGATATGCATTTAAATATGATTTAGATATATATTAATTTAATTATTAGTTAATTAAATTAATTATTTAATTATTTAATTATTAAATAATTAATGGGAACATGCATTATGCACGCCCCTCGATATTCTCTCCCTCACTCCCTCACTCCCTCTTTCTTCATCCTCCTCTATCGATAAAACAGAGGAGGTTGAAGAATTGATAAAAAGAGTTTTTGTGATTTTTTCCTGTTGGAAGTTCAGAACAATTTTACTCTCAAAATTCCAAAAAGAGTACTAAGAAAGGTTCCCACAAACCTCAATATCAGAGATTCAGAGATTCAGAGGTTCTCCCAAATGGTAGTGTCTTGTAGTTTCTTGAGAAAGAAATTCTTGGAGTTGGTGTTTTTGTCTTCTCTGAGGGCCTTTGTTGTGTAATTCCAGAAACCAAAAAGGTAAAAATTCTAACCCTTTTAGTTTAGAAATGTTTCTAAATGCTTTTGTGTTTTAAATCCATGTTTTATTGCTTATCAGTATACTTTATCCCAATGTACTGGTTTTTCTTTTGCCAAATGAAAAACGAATTTAAGCGATCTAATTGGCTTCCGCTGTACATAAGGTTTCTCGAAACCATCAGATCTTGAAGGGAATAAGAATCCCAGCGCAATGGAAGACGATCGAATCGTCGTGGTGTTGTTGTGCAACTCAGCTTCGTTAAAATTAAACTATCTAATAGTTATAGATTAAACATGTTTTCTAAGAAAAGAAAAACAACAAGTTCATGGTACTTACTTGTTGAAGACTATCTTCAAAGTTTCCTTTCCGTTCACGAACTCTTCGTGCTCTCCTCGATCTCAACGATCTCGAACACCTTACACGAACACCGAATCGAACACCACCACTCGGTTTCTCGGTTGTTCTTCCTTAGGTAGAAGGAGGATTGTGGGATCCTATTTGGTTTTTGGGAGGAAAAGTTTGAGAGAATTTTGAGAGAGAAAAGAATGCTTCTTTTGGTGAAAAATCCAAAAATGAGCAATTGTATCAAGAACCCTTCTTGTAAAGGGGTTTAAATAATGGAGATAGGTGGAGTTAAAATCTCCACCTATTTACCATTTTACCACAACCATAGGTTATGCAAATCATATTTGCATAACCATATATTATAAGATATCCCATATCTCATTTTACAAATCACATTTGTATTATTGTGGATTTATTAAATTGAATCACATTCAATTTAATTTCTCTCAATCTAATTTCTCCGAATTAGCCCTAATTCAACAATTAAGCTAACCTATAGTTTATTATGAATCTCATTCACATTAAACTATATAATATATCATTCATATCTCATATAAATGACACAATTGCCCTTTAGTGAACTTGAACACTTCAAATTCACACTAAAAATGTAAACCTTCTATTAATCCAGTTTGAGCCAACCGAGGGACCTTATGGACCTACAGTGACGAGCTCCAATGATCCGAGACTAACCTGTCAAACTCTTTGACCCGATTAATCAACATTCATTAGCTACGGTAACACTCCACTAAAACCCGTAGTTGGACTCCCGTCAGTGTAAGACAAGATGTGTCCATTGATATAACCAATACTCATGAGTCAACTCTTCACAGGTTGTTCGTAAACACTATTGGGTCAAATTATCATTTTACTCATGTGTCTACTTCTTGCTCCTTAAGTCCCCACTGCTCCTCTAATGAACAATAACGTTGTAATGGTCCAACCATACACAACAACTTTCTCGGGCCAGTAAGAAGGTGGGCGCCCGTTGTCCAAGTCCTGGAGACAACACTTAAGGGAACAACCCCTCTAGTTTCCCTAAAGGCGGGAACGAGTGAATTCTATCTCGCGTAGTTAAGTTCCCAGCTCCCTACTTGGTCCTGTCCCTGAGAAGATAGGCATATTAGGCGAGTAATTGTGACCACCCTCACCCGTACTAGTCAAAGGACAGACCCCCGTAGACAGGAGTCCGTAACACGCTCAAGATTCAAGTCGAGTCACTAATGGTCATCTACGAAGTTATTAGTCCATACTGTTAACGGTGTTACATCAGTAGGTCTAATAATTCACGGTTCGGTCTTGAACAATCTCATTGTACAGGATGCCCCCACTCGCATGTCAACCACATGAACGAGTCAGATCACCTCGTTTGTATCTTAATACAAATAGGGCCGCATCCACAGCGTATCCAGGATTAGGTCTCCAACCTCATCCATATACTGTAGACCGTTCGGGTCATTCACTCGAACGTGATCCTCCCTATGTGTCTACTACACACCGTTCAAGTTCTAGTTCTCTCATATATTCAATGACCTTGGAGCTTAGTTTATTGGACAACGTTTGTAATAAATGCGAGACACAAAATGATGAAATAAATAACTCTTTATTAATTTCAAATAGTAATTTACAAACTATACGAGATTAGGACATCCATCCCAACAAACTCCCACTTGGATTAAGCTAGTGGAGCAAATACATTTCTGAAATGTACATAAATTACAATGAAGTAATACAATAAACTAGGGCATTGAATACCCGTTTACATATCTCCCACTTGCTCCAGTCAGGAAGCATTCGATGACCTAGACTCTTTAGGTGACACTCAAACACCTTAGCCGTGAGGGGCTTTGTAAATGGATCAGCAACGTTGCGCTCCGACGCTATCTGCGTGACTGTCACGTCGCCACGGTGCACAATCTCACGTATCAGGTGATACTTCTGCTCAATGTGTTTGCCTCTTTTATGGCTCCGAGGCTCTCTGGAGTTGGCTACAACACCACTGTTGTCACAAAACAGTGTGATTGACAATTTCATATTTGGAACAACTTCCAAATCTGTCATGAATTTCCTAGGCCAAACAACTTCCTTTGCATCTTCACAAGCCGCAACGTACTCCGCTTCCATAGTGGAATCAGCGATGCATCCCTGCTTGATGCTTCGCCATACTACAGCTCCTCCATTCAGAATAAAGGTTGACCCCGAAGTGAATTTCCTAGAATCCTTATCGGTCTGAAAGTCAGAATCTGTGTATCCCGTAAGGATCAAATCCCCACCACCATTCACTAAGTTGTAGTTTCTCGTTCTCCTAAGATACTTGAGGATTACCTTTACGGCTGTCCAATGATCTAATCCTTGATTGGATTGATACCTACTGACAATCCCTACTGCATAACAGATGTCGGGCCTAGTACACAACATGGCATACATCATGCTTCCTACAGCTGAAGCATAGGGGATCCGTCTCATATCCTCAACCTCTTGAGGAGTCTTAGGACACTGATCCTTAGACAAGTGAACCCCGTGCCTGAAAGGCAGCAAGCCCTTCTTGGAGTTTTGCATCTTATATCTAGACAACATCTTGTCAATATAAGACGCTTGAGACATGATCAACGTTCTGTTATTTCGATTTCAGACAATCTGGATACCTAGAACATATTGAGCTTCTCCAAAATCTTTCATTTGGAATTGCGAAGCTAGCCATTTCTTTACGTCAGTAAGAAATCCTACCTCATTCCTAATGAGAAGGATATCATCCACGTACAATATCAGAAAAACGACAGTTTTGTCAACGATTTTCTTGTATACACAAGGCTCGTCAACGTTCTGATCAAAGCCATAAGATTTGATTGTTTCATCAAACCTTATATTCCAAGACCTCGAGGCTTGTTTCAATCCATAAATAGACCTATGAAGCCGGAAAACCTTTTGCTCTTGGCCTTGGGTTATGAACCCTTTGGGCTGGTCCATGTAGATGGTTTCGTCAAAGTTGCCATTCAGAAAGGCAGTATTGACATCCATCTGCCATACCTCGTAATCATAATACGCGACAATGGCCAGAAGGATCCTGATCGACTTTACCATGCCAACAGGTGAAAAGGTTTCCTCATAGTCAACCCCTTCGACCTGGGTAAAACCCTTTGCCACTAGTCGTGCTTTGAAGGTCTGCACCTTCCCATCTACGCCACGTTCACGCTTGTAGATCCATTTGCAACCAATAGGTTTTACCCCATCCGGTTGATCCAGTCTCCCAGACAGAATTGAAGTACATCGACTCCATTTCCTGGTCCATAGCTTTAATCCATTCGTCCTTGTCAACACCAGTCGTTGCCTGATCATAGGTCAATGGATCCTCACAGTCATCATCAGGGGTGACGACTTGGGTTTCAGCTAAACCCATGTAACGTTCAGGCTGTCTAACAACCCTCCCACTACGTCGAGGCATTCCCAACTCTTGGGAACGGACTTAACTTGACGTGCTAGGATCAACAACACTTGTTGACGTACTAGCCCCATCAGCAACTCTTGCTGATGTACTGTCCATTTCGTTTAACACGATTTTGCTCCTAGGCAAATGATACCTGACGTGGTTTTCCTAAAAAAAAGTGGTGTTTGTCGACACAAACACCCTATTTTCCTTAGGATCGTAAAATAGACCACCCCTAGTCTCTTTTGGGTAACCTACGAATAGGCATAATTTTGAATGGGGTTCCAACTTCTTCGGGTTTGACACCAACACGTGGGTCGGGCATCTCCAAATTCAGAAATGGTGTAAACTGCCTTTACGTCCATTCCAGAGTTCGAAAGGTGTTTCACAAACACTTTTCGACGGAACATTGTTCAAAATATAAACCGCAGTCTCCTTTGCGTAACCCCAAAAAGAATCAGGGAGACGAGCATACCTCATCATTGACCGAACCATGTCCAACAGGGTTCTGTTTCTCCTCTCCGATACACCATTCTGCTGTGGCATACCAGGTGCTGAGAGTTGAGACGTAATTCCGTGTTCTATCATATAGTCCTGGAATTCAGTGTCCATATACTCTCCACCTCGATCCGATCGAAGTGTTTTTATGGTTTTACCTAACAAGTTCTCAACCTTAGTCTTGTACTACTTGAACTTTTCAAGAGTTTCAGACTTCTTATGCATTAGGTAAATATACCCATACCTCGAATAATCATCTATGAAAGATACGAAGTATTCGTAACCTCCTCGTGCTTTAACACTCATCAGACCACAGAGGTCAGAATGTATAAGCTTAAGGGGCTCCTTGACTCTATATCCTTTTCCACTAAAAGGGCGTCTGGTCATTTTGCCTTCTAGGCATGACTCACACACCGGTAAAGAGTTTTCTTCCAACTGACTTAGAAGTCCACTCTTCACTAGTCTCTCAATCCTATTGAGATTAATGTGGCCTAACCTTAGATTCCAAAGATGGGCATTTTCTTTCGGAGAAACTTTAACTCTTTTAGTTCGTGTTTCTGCAGTTTTAAATAATTCAGTGTTAAAAACGCTTTTGACCGAATTAGGTTTTAAAACATACAAATTTGACTTAAGTGAAGCAGAACAAATTAAATTACCATTTCTGGAAATAAACGCTTTATTACCATTAAATGAAACGGAGATACATTGTTCTAAAATACAGGAAATAGAAACGAGGTTTTTAGTAAACCCTGGAATTATATACATGTTGTCTAACAAAATGTAATTCCTGCCAAACAAAACCTTCACTTTGCCGATAGCTGCAGCAGAGACTATCTCTCCGGATCCAACCCGTAGAGTCACCTCACCATCTCGTAGCTGCTGTCAGGAATCAATTCCCTGAAAAGAAGAACAAACGTGGTTAGTGGCGCCTGAATCCAATATCCAGACAGAGTCACTACTCTCCACTAAGCAAGTTTCAGTTACAAGTAAATCACATTTACCTTGATTCTTCCTCTCGACAAGAAACTTCGGACAGTTTCTCTTCTAGTGGTCGTCCCCATTGCAGTGAAAACACTTTACTTTCTTTGCAACTTCCTTGACCTTTTTGCCCTTTTGGGCGGCAGCTCGGTCAGCTTTACCCTTCTTCTTCTTCTTCCCTATCGGGCGAGAAGGAGGAACAGATTTGGTCCCAGAGGTCGAACCCCTGTGATATGATCTATAGGCAATATTTGTCTCAGCTTCCGGTGTCCTGATCCTCATCAAGGACTTGAAGTTCTGTAGCTCATTGAGGAGGGTAGTCAGAGTGTAGCTAATTTTGCTCATAACAGCATTGTTACGATACTGAAGGAAACTCTTCGGAAGAGTTTCCAAAATAAAGCTTACCTGGCTCAACTCATCGACTGAAGCCCCGTTCATCTCCGCCAAATTAAAGTGGGTCATCATGTCCAGAACATGTTCACGGACATACGTCCCTTCTTTCATTCGGGCGTTAAAGACGTGTTTGAGCGAGTCGTGCCTGACCTGAAAGGACTGTTGTCCAAACATGTCCTGCAACGACTCCATGGTCTCCTTAGCGGTGATCATCAACTCGTGCTTCTTTGCCAAGACTTCAGACAAGCTGACAATGATATAGATCTTGGACTTTTCATTGGCCCTGATCCATCGATCGTATGCATCACGAACACTTCGTGATATAGTCGAGCTCGGCAACTGAGGACACTTCTCAGTAAGCACGAACTTTAGGTCGTCGGTTACAAGAATCGTGTTAATATTATTCTTCCACATTTGGAAGTTATCTCCCACTAACTTATCGGAAGCGAGTAAAGCGATAATCGAGCTAGACATTTTATTAGAAAAATCAAATTAAAATTTTGTGTCAGTCTCGCAAAAAACTTTTGAGTCCAATCAAGTTTTAGCAAAAATTAATCCTATGATCCCTAGGCCATTTAAAATTTGCAATGATATCCTAAAGGTTTAGAATGACCGCCACTAGAAAGGTGAATAAACAACTTCTGCTCCTCTAGGGCGAGACTTTCTCGACCAGACCCTAATCTCAGAATAACTCTTATTCCATTAGGCGTCTAGTTACCATTATTTGGTCGAATTCATTAACACTTAACGAATCCCGTGAGTGTCACCCTCAATCTTTAAGTTTCCAAGTATCCGTCCAAACAATAGCCACCGAATGGTGAACCACGAAGGAAAACCAACAAGGAAACTGTATCCCTTTCGAGAATTCACGGTGTTCACTCTCATGATCAAGGCCCTCCGAAAGGATTGTGCAGTCCAAAGCAAACTAGCGGCGGATCATAGGGGGTCTCACGGTGGAATCGAAAGAAGAGACCGTGGGTCCCGCTTTTTTCTGAGTCCCGCTCCCACTCACTATAAGTAGTCTCTCCATCCACGTTGATATTGACCCATACAAATACCATCCGAAGGGGGACGCTCCCATTTGCGCCACGAGGCTGAGTATGGATCTCACGGTGCAGACTTAACGGAGATTTGTGGTAAAAAAATTAAATGTATCTTATACACTTTATTTCCTCCCACTCGACACTTTATATATTTCGGGATTGACCTAGATTAACCGGCTAAAATTTACCTAAATCTACCAATATAACTCTTATATGGTATTTAGCCTAAGTTTATAATCACATTATTACTTAGGTCTATGTGAGTAAATTAATCAACTTTTAACTAACGACACTCACGAAAAATATAACCTAAGAATCTCCGGATTGAATTCACTCCCAGGTCGGTTTCCAGGTAGGGGTGTTCCGCAAGCGTCAACTTAAATACCACAGCCTTAGACAAAACCTTTCTTAGACAGAGTTACTAATCAGTCACCATTCAAAAATTACATTTTGATTTCCTAATTCTAATCTTATTAGAACTAGAAAACTTAAGTTTAATTATTCAAGTTCTAAACACTTTAAAACTAATAATTAACTTAGGTTGCATGCATTTCTATGTTATAGTGCTTGATCATTCATCACATGAATAACTATACTATAACATAATAATTCATCACATGAAATTAAAATGCATGAGCATACTTTAATCTAAAAATATAACACTTATATTTAATTAAATTAAAACATGCATTTAATTATATTATAACACTTATAATATAACCTATCATGCAAACTATACATTATAACACTTATAATATAAATGATGCATGAAATGTTTAACCTAAGGTGAGATTTTAAATCTATATGACATACATTATGCACATAGAATTTAATTAATTCATACATCTCATGCATAAAATAATTAAATAGCAAAAATGGACTGGTTTTGGCACCTAGGGGCATTTATTTAATTAAATAACATTAATATAACATTTATATTAATATTATTTAATAAAATTAAAACTAATTTTAATAATGCCCCACGATTGAAAATGCACTTCAACCGCCCACTTCACGCGAACTGCTCGCTGCACACATCCACTATGCGTGCAGCGTTGCAACGCTGCAGCGTCCAACGTGCTCCACTCCTTGGCGTTGCAACGTTGCTCTGCAACCAAGCCTCCGCCCGCATGTGCAGCATTGAGACGCCGATGAACAACATCTCAACGCTGTCAACAAAACAATAAGCACCTCTTGCTGTTCTTCGTCGTTTCTCGCCCGTTTCTGCTCTAATTTCTTCACATCATCTCATGCCACGAACGACACGGACTTACAGACTCGATTTACATTAAAATTGCCCAGAAACACGGGCCCTTACATTGATCACATCAACATAAATGTAAATCTAAAAACAGTGTCAAAACCGAAAACATCCATTATGCAAACTAACATTCATCACATGAATTAAAGCATAAACCCACCTAATTTTAACAAATTCAAGTGCACAACAAGAAGCGAACGATTGACTCTGATACCAATTGAAGGGAATAAGAATCCCAGCGCAACGGTAGACACCAATTCGTCGTGGTGTTGTTGTGCAACTCAACTTCGTTAAAATTAAACTATCTAATAGTTATAGATTAAACATGCTTTCTAAGAAAAGAAAAACAACAAGTTCATGGTACTTACTTGTTGAAGACTATCTTCAAAGTTTCCTTTTCGTTCACGAACTTTTCGTGCTCTCCTCGATCTCAACGATCTCGAACTCCTTACACGAACACCGAATCGAACACCACCACTCGATTTCTCGGTTGTTCTTCCTTAGGAAGAAGGAGGATTGTGGAATCCTATTTGGTTTTGGGGAGGAGAAGTTTGAGAGAATTTTGAGAGAGAAAGGAATGCTTCTTTTGGTGAAAAATCCAAAAATGAGCAATTGTATCAAAAACCCTTCTTGCAAAGGGGTTTAAATAATGGAGATAGGTGGAGTTAAAATCTCCACCTATTTACCATTTTACCACAACCATAGGTTATGCAAATCATATTTGCATAACCATATATTATAAGATATCTCATATCTCATTTTACAAATCACATTTGTATTATTGTGGATTTATTAAATTGAATCACATTCAATTTAATTTCTCTCAATCTAATTTCTCCAAATTAGCCCTAATTCAACAATTAGGCTAACCTATAGTTTATTATGAATCTCATTCATATTAAACTATATAATATATCATTCATATCTCATATAAATGACATAATTGCCCTTTAGTGAACTTGAACACTTCAAATTTTTTTCTCTCAAAATGTTACAAGGCTTAAAGGTCACAAACCGAGAATTGAGAGAATTTCTGCAAAATTCTATCAAATCCCCTCAAATTTCCTTTAAATAAAGCTTCATTAAGCTTTGTTAAAGTGACAACTCAAGAGTGATGAGGACAATTGAAGAAGGAGGTGGCCAATTTTGGGTAATTTTGAAGATGAGGAAGATGGGCAAGTTGTAAGAGTTTTTCATGAAAAATCCACTTGTTTTTCATTTAAATTTTAATTCAAAAATCAATATAAATTTAATTTTAAATTAAAATTAATTTACTTAATTAAATAACTAATTTTTTAAATTTAATTTAATATCAAATATTAAATTAAATAAATTGTCCAATCCCGACTGATTTTTCAAACATGAATTCCTATACATGCTATAAACCGATCCAATATTTAAATCATATTTAAATATGTCAGCCTCTTCTTAATCATAGTTTAATTCATAATTAAGCTGATGTTAAATATATTGCATATAATTAACGCTTTCTCCCAAAATCGAATTTGAATAATTCAAATTTTTTCTCTCAAAATGTTACAAGGCTTAGTCCGAGCTAGTAAGGAGGATCTAATGGACTACAGATCATGAGCTCCAAATGATACGAGATTAACCGACCAAACTCTTTAGCCTAGCTAATCAACATTCGTTAACCACCGGGACACTCCACTAAAGCCAAGTAGTTGCACTCTCCTCACTGTAGATATATTTCTGTCCACTCGATATAACCATGATTAGTAAGTCGAATCTTCACAGGTCGTTCGTAATTACAGTTGGGTCAAATTTACCGTTTTATCCCTGTAATTACTTCTTATGGAAGGGAATCGAATCCCCGTGAGCACGAAAACGTGATTTAAGATCGATTTGCTTGTTTGTTCTTGGTTTACTAAAAAAAACCGTACATTGGAAAAAATAAACAGAACAAGAAATTCTATACTAAAGCATGGATTAAACAAACAAACATGTTGTACGTGAATTAAACTAAAAGGAAATAGAAAGCATTACCTTTGTAGTATCAAATTCAGTAACTCCTTACTTCTCAAAAAATGCACAACAACTACAACTTTTCTTCTCCTCTGTTCTTCAACAAGACTCTACCACTTGGAGAACCCTCAATTCTTTGAGTTCTTTCTTTCTCTCCTTGGTGGGAAGGAGTTCCAACAGTTGGAAGGATAGAAAAGGGAAATTGAGAGAGAATTTGCAGTAATTTTGCAAAATCAATTTTTTGCTGGTCTAATCGATCAACCACCAACTTCTCTCCATTGAGAAGTTAAAGAAGAGGAACACTTCTCCCAATAGGGAGTCAGTGGGG
The DNA here is from genome assembly GCA_036507285.1 of Trichosanthes cucumerina. Taxonomy (NCBI): domain Eukaryota; kingdom Viridiplantae; phylum Streptophyta; class Magnoliopsida; order Cucurbitales; family Cucurbitaceae; genus Trichosanthes; species Trichosanthes cucumerina. The sequence continues at coordinate 74,751,697 of CM071835.1, read as the reverse complement.
AAGTGGGGAACGTGTCCTCTTGACACGTTCCCATCATTTAATTAATTAATAATTAAATTAATTAATTATAAAACAAATTAATTAAATCAAATCTAATTAATATTAATTAAATATCATATATTTAAATAATGTTTAAATATCATATATATAATTAAGATTAAATCATATTTAATCAATTTTCCCTCTATCTTATAATTTTAATTCACATCATATGTACATTAAATTTTAACTTATAGTTTTAAATATGAATCTCATTCACATTTAAATTTTGAACTCTTTCAAATATTTAATTCTCTCATATAATTTAATATGAATCACATTCACATTAAATTTATAATATAAAGTTTCAAGACTTTATATTATAATGTATCAATATACATTAATGTTTATTCCCTAATTGAATTTGAACATTTTAAATTCAAACGATCTAAGAACCCTTTACGAGCTAGAAGATGGACCTAATGGATCTACAGATCAGAAACTGCAACGATACGAGATTATTTGGTTAATCCCATTAACCTCCCAATCAACATTCGTTAACAGCGGGAACACTCCATTAAAGTCCCGCAGCTGCACTCTTCTCACTGCAGATATATTTCTGTGTCCACGGATATTGGCCAATGACAGCAAGTCAATCCTTCACGAATGTTCGTAACACCATATGGGTCAAATTACCATTTTACCCCAAGGTTACATCTTTTACCTTAAGTCCCAATGCTTCTCTAATGAACAATTTGTTTGTGGTCCTACCAACAAACAGAAGTCCCTCTCGGGCCAATGAGAAGGTCGGACCCTTTGTTCAAGTCCCGGAGACACCACTTAAGGGAACATTCATCTACTTACCCTAATAAGCGGGAAGGAGTGAATTTCATCTTGCTAAGTTAAGTCTCCAGCTGCTCGCTCGGTCTTGTCCCTAAGAAGCTAGGCTTATTTAGTCGACGAATCTGGCCACTCTTACCCATACTAGTCAAAGGACAATCCCTCGCAAACAGGAGTTCGTAACCTGCTCAGGATTGAGATCAAGTTGCCTAGGTCATCCTAGTGAAATCGAAACCTAACTAGTCAACGGAGTTACACCTAGTGGTTACTATTTCGTGGTCCGATCTTATGCAATCTCATTACATAGGATATCCTCACTCACATGTCGTCTGCACGAACACATTAGGATCACTTTGTTTGTATCATATACAAAGTCGACCATATCCATAGTATTACCAGAGTAAGGTACCCAAGCTATATCCCCTTACTATAGACCCTTTAGGTTGTATCTCGAACTAAGATCCTTTATATGTACATTACATTCAATTCAAGAGACACGTTACAACTTTGGATGTTAGTTTATTGGATTTAGGGTTAATAAAAGGGTAATATTGTAAATAATGAACAATAACTCTTTATTGAAAATAATAACTTTTTGTTACATTAATTAGAACATTATTTACAAACTACAAGTTTTAGGGCACAAATCCCAACACTTGTTCTTAAGTCCCAGAGATCCTCTAATGAACAATTGATTTGTGGTCCAACGAACAAACAGAATCCCTCTCGGGCCAATGAGAGGGGTGGACCCTTTGTTCAAGACCCGAAGTCAGGACTTAAGGGAACAACCTCTCTACTAATCCCTAAAGCGGGTAAGAGTGAATTCCATCTTGCTGATGGAGATATGATTCCCGTGAGCAGCGGAAGCGTGGTTTAAAAATCGATTACTTGCTTGTTTTGGTTTACTTCAAATACCAATACATTGGCAAAAATACAAAATAAACAATTCTAATCTAATTAGAGCATGGAATCACAAACAACAACAACTCTTTGCTCCAATTGCACAACAACACAACAATAACAAATTTCCTCTGTTCTTCCTTTTCAACAGAACAACACTACAAGTGAAAACCCCCTATCCTCTGAGTTCTTTTGATCAATCCTTGGTGGGAAGGATTGCAACAATTGGACAAAAGGAATGGGAATATCTGAGAGAGAGTTGAGAGGAATAATTTTTCAGCAATTCAACAATTGCTCTCTAATCAATTCATCGATCTTCATCTCCCAATTGGAGAAAAAGTAACAGAGGGATAACTTCTCCTACTCCCTATCGATGGGGAGTTGGAGGGAAGTGGGGAACGTGCCACACGTTCCCCTTTTTTATTATTTTTATTTAATTAATAATTAATCATATTAATTATTAAATAAATCAATTAAATCACATTTAATTAAAATAAATTAAATATCATATATTTAATTTGGATTAAATCACATTTAATTAATTTTCCCTCTAACCTATAGTTTTAATGCACATCTTATGCACATTATATTTTAACCTATGAATCTCATTCAAATTTAAATTAATATTTGAACTCTTTCAAATATTCAAATCTCTCATATAATTTAATATGAATCATATTCACATTAAATTTATAATATAAAGTTCCAAAACTTTATATTATAACGTATCTATACACATTAAATTTATTCCCTAATTGAATTTGAACATTTCAAATTCAAACGATCTAAGAACCCTTTACGAGCTAGAAGGTAGACCTAATGGACCTACAAATCAGAAGCTCCAACGATACGAAATTATTCGATTAATCTCATTAACCTCCTAATCACCATTCGTTAAATGCGGGAACACTCCACTAAAGTCCCACAACTGCACTATTCTCACTGCAGATGTATTTCTGTGTCCACGGATATTGACTAATAACAACAAGTCAATCCTTCACGAATGTTCGTAACACCAGCTGGGTCAAATTACCATTTTACCCCTAGGTTACATCTTGTACCTTATGTACCAGTGCTCCTCTAATGAACAATTTGTTTGTGGTCCTACCAACAAATAGAAGTTCCTCTTGGGCCAATGAGAGGGTCGGGCCCTTTGATCAAGTCCCAAAGACACCACTTAAGGGAACATTCATCTACTTACCCTAAAAAGTGGGAAGGAGTGAATTCCATCTTGCTAAGTTAAGTCCCTAGTCGTTCACTCGGTCTTGTCCCTAAGAAAGTAGACATATTGAGTCGGCGAATTTGGCCATTCTCACCCATACTAGTCAAAGGACAATCCCTCGCAAACAGAAGTTCGTAACCTGCTCAGGATTGAGATCAAGTTGCCTAGGTCATCATAGTGAAATAGAAACCTAACTAGTCAACGGAGTTACATCTAGCGGTTACTATTTCGCGGTCCGATTTTATGCGATCTCATCACATTGGATATCCCCACTCACATGTCGTCTACACGAACACGCTAGGATCACTGTGTTTGTATCAAATACAAAGTGGGTAATATCCATAGTATTACCAGGGTAAGGTACCCAAACCATATCCCTTTACTATAGACCCTTTAGGTTGTATCTCGAACCGAGATCCTTTATATGTACACTACATTCAGTTCAAGAGACATTTTATAGTCTTGGATGTTTATTGGATTTAGGGTTAAAACAAGGGCAATATCGTAAATAACGAACAAGAACTCTTTATTGAAAATAATAACTGTTTATTACATTAATTAGAAAAAAATTTACTAACTACGAGTTTTAGGGCACGAACCTCAACAAACTCCCACTTGAACTAAAACTCTAGTGGGGTACATTACAATATAAAACAATGGTTAAAGAGATACAAAATACAATAAACTAGGGCATCCATATACCCATTACATATCTTCCACTTGCACTAGATTAGCCTATGTATATATCTCGTAGACCTAGACTTTCCAGATGACCCTCGAACACTTAAGCCGTGAGAGTCTTTGTAAAAGGATCAGTAATGTTGTGCTCTGAAGCGATCGTCGTGACTGTCGCATCTGCTCGTTGCATTATCTCTCGTATCAGGTGATACTTTCTCTGATGTGCTTGCCTCGCTTGTGGCTGCGAGGTTCCTTCGAATTGCCTACCGCACCACTATTGTCACAGTACAAGGTGATGGGAAATTCCATATTTGGAACAACTTCCAAATCAGTAAGGAATTTTCTTAGCCAAACATCCTCTTTAGTTGTTTCACAAGCAATGACATACTCAACCTCCATCGTGGAGTCAGCGATGCATCCCTGCTTGATGCTTCGCCATACTATAACTCCCCGTTAAGGGTGAAAACTGATCCCGATGTGAATTTCCTAGAATCCTTATCGATCAAAAAATTAGAATCAGTGTATCTAGTAAAGATCAAATCCTTAGTCCCATACACAAGCGTATAGTCCTTCGTTCTCCTAAGATACTTGAGGATATTTTTAACTTCGGTCCAGTGGTCTAACCCTAGATTAGACTGGTACCTACTGACAATTCCCACTACATAACAAATGTCTGGCCTCATGCACAACATAGCATACATTAAGCTACCTACTGCAGAGGCGTAGGGAATACATCTCATATCCTCAACTTCTTAAGGTGTCTTAGGACACTGTTCCTTAGACAGATGAACTCCATGCCTGAAAGGTAATAACCCCCTATTGGAATCTTGCATCAAATATCGGGCCAACATTTTGTCGATATAAGATGCTTGAGACAGAGCTAGCGTTCTGTTCTTGCGATTCCTGAAAATTTGAATCCCAAGAACATACTGAGCCTCTCCCAAATCTTTCATTTGGAATTGGGTCGCCAACCACTTGTTTATGTCAATTAGGTATCCTACATCATTCCCAATGAGTAGGATATCATCCACATAAAGTATTAAGAAAGCTACTTTGTTATTGATGATCCTCTTGTAAACACAAGGCTCATCAACGTTTTGGTCAAAGCCATAAGACTTGATCGCAGTATCAAATCTTATGTTCCAAGATCTGGATGCTTGTTTCAACACATAAATTGATCGATTCAGCTTGCAAACTTTTTGCTCCTGGCCTTGGGTTATGAACCCTTCGGGTTGAGACATATAAATGCTCTCATCAAGATTACCATTAAAAAGGGTAGTCTTGACGTCCATTTGCCAAATCTCATAATCATAAAATGCGGCTATGGACAAGAGTATCCTTATAGACTTAAGCATAGCAACAGGGGAAAAAGTTTCCTCATAGTCAACTCCTTCTCTTTGGGTAAAACCTTTTGCTACAAGTCTAGCCTTAAAGGTTTGTACCTTTCCGGCTGCATCTCTCTTTCTCTTATAGATCCATTTGCACCTTATGGGTCTTATCCCTTCAGGCTGGTCTACAAGTTCCCAAACTTAATTGAAGTATATTGACTCCATTTCAAGATCCATGGCTTTGATCCATTGATCCTTATCTACGTCATTCATTGCCTGTTTTTAGGACAATGGATCCTCTACACCGTCATCAGGTATGACAACTTGAGTTTCAACTAAACCCAAGTAGCGGTTAGGTTGGGAAACAACCCTCCCACTGCATCGAGGCATTCCCAACGATTGAGAAGGACGAGACTGACTTGATGTGTCAGCTTCTTCATCAACTCTTGATGAAGATCCAGCTTGATCAACAACTCTTGTTGGCTCATCTGTAGCTTCAATTAATACTAACTTACTACAAGGTTTATGGTTCCTCATGTGATCTTTCTCCAAGAAAGTGGCGTTTGTCGATACAATCACCTTGTTTTCTTGTGGGTCGTAGAAAAGACCACCTCTCGTTTCTTTGGGATAGCCAACAAATTGGCATAATCTTGAATGAGGTTCCAGTTTCTTTGAGATTGTCACCAGCACGTGTGTTGGACAACCCCAAATCCTGAAGTGTTGTAAACTAGGTTTACGCCTCTTCCACAACTCAAAAGGTGTTTCTGAAACACTCTTTGATGGAACAATGTTCAAGATTTTAACCGTAGTCTCTACTGCGTAACCCCAAAACGAGGCAGACAACTGAGCATAACTTATCATAGATCGAACAATGTCTAACAAGGTTCTATTTCTCCTTTCAGATACACCATTCTGCTGAGGTGTATTAGGTGCTGAGAGTCGAGATTGGATTCCATGTTCTATCAAATAGTCATGGAATCTTAGATCCATATACTCTCCACCTCGATCGGATCGAAGTGTCTTGATGGTTTTCCCTAATGCATTCTCTACTTCAGCCTTATACTCTTTGAACTTTTCAAGAGCCTCAGACTTATGATGCATTAGGTATAAATAACCATACCTCGAATAATCATCTATGAAAGAGATGAAATATTCGTACCCTCCTCGAGCTTTAACATTCACCGGACCACAAAGATCCAAATGTATAAGTTCCAAGGGCTATTTGGCTCTATAACCTTTTCCAGTAAAAGGTCTCTTAGTCATTTTACCTTCCAAGCATGATTCGCAAGGACGTAAAGAATCATCTTCTAACTTGTTTAGAAGTCCATTCTTAGATAGTCTCTCAATCCAGTTGAGATTTATGTGACAAAGTCTAAGATGCCAAAGACAGGTATTATTATTTGGAGAAATTCTTTGTCTTTTACTTTGAGTATTCGCAGTTTTAAACATCTCATGATTTAAAATTGCTTTAGTTTGGTTTGGTTTAAGTACATACAAGCCGTTTTCTAATCTAGCAGAATAAATATTGACACCCTTTTTCGAAATGAACGCTTCATTAATTGAAAAAGAAATACAATATCCACATTCAATTAGACAAGAGATAGATATCAACTTCCTATTAATCTTAGGAACTATGTACAAATTTTCTAAAAATAAAAATCTATCTCTAAAAAACAGCTTGGCATCTCCCATTGCACGAGCTGAGACGACGTCTCCCGTTTCGACGTCTCCCGTTCCGACCCTGAGAGTCATCTCACCCTCTTCGAGCTCCTTGAAGGAACTAGTTTCCTGTAAAGAAGAGCAAACGTGGTTAGTGCCCCTGAATCAAGTATCCAGGTAAAGTCATCACTTTCCACTAAGTAAGTTTCAAGAACAATTAAATCGAATTTACCTTTCTTCTCTTTGAGCTGAACAAGGTATTTTGGGCAGTTTCGCTTCTAGTGCCCGTCCACGTTGCAATGGAAACATTTTCCTTTGTCTACAACTTTGGTTTTTCCCTTGCCTTTATCTGCAGCGGCGGGTGCCTTCTCTTTCCCTCCTATCTTCTTCTTTTGGGTTTTCTTAAGCCTAGAAGATGGACCGCAGGACTTAGTTCCAGAGGATGAACCCTTCTGGAACCTTCTGAAATGGGAAAACAAATTTGCCTCTCCATCAGTCTGTCCCTTATTCTTCATAAGGGACTGAAAAGTCTGCAACTCATTGAGGAGAGTAGTCAGATTGTACTCTATTTTATTCATCACCGCATTACTGCGGAATTATAGAAAAATCTTTAGAAGAGATTCCAGGAATGAAGGTCACCTGACTTTGCTTGTCGATGACCGTTCATTTTTGCCACGTTGAAGTGGACCATCAGATCAAGAACATGTTCTCTCACCGACGATCCCTCCTTCATGCGGGAGTTATAAACGTACTTGAGGGATTCGTGCCGAAGCTGTCCAGACGGTTGTCCAAACATATTGTGCAACGAACTCATGATCTCACGAGCTGAGACCATGCCCTCGTGCTTTTTGGCCAGAACTTCAGAAACACTATCCAAAATGCAGACCTTGGCCTTGTCATTGGCCTTGATCCAACGGTCGTACGCATCCTTAACAGATTGAGGAGCATTTCGAGCAGGGACTTGAAAACATTCCTCAGTAAGTACAAACCGTAAGTCGTCAACAACCAGAATCATATTCAGGTTGGACTTCCACGTAGTATAATTCTCACCAGTTAAACACTCATTTTTTGAGTAAGGCTATTATAAAGGACGACATGCTGAAATTTAAAAAATAGAATAATTAGTTATGCCTTTAACCCATTATAAACCAATCAATTTTAACAAAATTATTAAAGAACCCTAGTGTTTAAATTAAACCTTTAATTTTGCAACGATACTTTAAGGGTTTAGAACAAAAGCCACCGTCGAGTGGTCAGTCACTCATCCCTTGAATTGAGACTATCTCAGCTAATTCTCACTACTAGAACATCTCATGTCCCAATAATTCTTAGCTAGCGTTCGTTTGGTCAAGAACTCGTTAACTAGCTTAACTTATCCCGTAAATGTGACCCTACCATTTTCAGATCCAATAGGTCCAAGCCAACAAGCTACTATTAAGAAAGACAACTATTGACAAATTACCTAAGAGACCCTATCCATTTCTGGAGTTCGCGGTGTTCCGACCCCTATAGTCAGGCCCTCCGTAGGGATTAGCTGTTCCAGGGCAACCTAGCAGGCGGACTATAGAAATCTCATGGTGCGACCTAATGGAGGAGACCGTAGGATACGTTGACACACGTCCTGCTCCCATTTACTATGGATACTTCTCTCATTCACCTTGGTATTGAACCATGCAAACACTTACCGTAGAGGGACACCCTATTGACGCCACGTAGCCGAGGATGGAACTCACGGTGTGAACTCTTGAGGACGTGAGAGTAAACTTGATGTGAACTCCTTGTTTTCTCCCACTGAAGCTCCTATGGTTAGGGTATAGGTTTAACTTAGTCGGATTCTGGCTAAAAGAATCTATCTAAGTCTATGCCTATTATAACTATTATAACCATGTCTTTTAACCTTATGTCTAGGTGAATACACATTTTAATTACCTAGATATAACACAGACTATGGTTTAATTCAACTCAAGCTCAGTCGGTTCCTGGTAGGAGGTGTTAGTTACTTGATCGACTTAAGTATCCCAAATTTTTAGATAGAACATCACTGGTAGAGTTCCCTTATAACCAATGTCCTATTGTCCTATTATATTTTAAACTATTTAAAATACTATGTAAGACTATCTTCTAATCCTATTAGAAATTAAACTTTGGTCTAAATTAATTTTAAACAATTTAAAATTAATTTTATTTAACCCAAGTTCCTATGTTTGCATGCAATTCTTTGTTATAGGTTATGGCTTCTAAAACCGTTTTTTTATAACTTTTATAAATTTTAATTATTAACCTATGACGGCGAACTATACGATAAATCCAACAATCGATTTCAAATTGGAAGTACATTCAACTAATTGAACCATGCAAATTACTTAAATAAAATAACATTTTATCTTAAACTAAGTAATTTCATGCTCCATGCTATTTATTTTTCATATAATCTAATTATAACAATTATAATCAATTACTCATGAAAAATAAAATAAATCATGCATTTCTACCATATTTATATAACAATTATACAAATAAAATGCATGAACATGCTTATCCTAAGGTGGGAAAAAATTCTAAAGGACATTCATAAAGAAAATAGCTGTAAAACCAGAAAAATTTAGCCCCTAAAATACAAAAAATAATAAAATTACACTAATTTTATTACAAAATCGATCCAAAACACTTGGAACCGGGCTCAGACTGCTCGAACCGGACCGCCCTCGACCCAAACCGGTCGAACCACCTCTGAACCGGTCTGCTTCACCCAGCTGCTACCACGATGTTGCTGTTGGGATATGCACCCTAAACTTGTGTAATTTTAGTCAAATGAATAAAGAGTTATTTGATTTGATAGAATTGTCTTCTTGCTTTATAAATCCAATAAACTAAGCTCCAAGGTTATAATGAATCTTGAACATCAGTGTAGTAGACACTATTTGGATTGTGTTCAAGAGTATAACCTAAATGGTCTGGTATAAGAATGAGGTTGGAAACCTTATTCTAGATGCGTCCCACTTTGTAATTAGTACAAATGAGGTAATCCAACTCATTCATGTAGATGACATGCGAGTGGGGGCATTCTGTATGAAGAGTTCATACAAGATCGGATCTGCAAATTATTAGTCTAACCAATATAACACCGATTAACGGGATACGCTGATAATTTATAGATGGTCATTAGTGACTCGACTGAATCTGAGCAAGTTAAGAACTCCTCGCTATAGGGGTTTGTCCTTAGACTAGTATGGGTGAGAGTGGCCTGTAGCCGACTCAATAAGCCTACCTTCTCAGGGACAGAACGTCGTAGGTAGCTGGAAACTTAACTCTGCAAGACAGAATTCACTCATTCCTAGACTAAGGAATTAGATAGGCTGTTCCCTTAAGAACTGAGTCCAGGTCTTGAACAACGGGGCCCCGCCCTCTAAACTAGCTTAAGAGGGTTTGAGTTTATGGTATAACTATAGACTTGTTGTTCATTAGATGATCAATGGTGCTTAAGGAACAAAGAGGTAATCATAGTGGTAAAACGGTAATTTGATCCAACTATGATTACGAACAACCTGTGAAGGGTCGACTCATGGGTAGTGATTATATCAATGGACACAATATAATCTACAGTGAGGAGAGTCCAAGTACAAGTCTATAGTGGAGTGACTTGTTGTTAATGAATATTGATTAATCAGATCAAAGAGTTTGATCAGTTAATCTCACATCATTGGAGCTCATGAACTGTAGGTCCATTAGGTCCCCCGTTGACTCAACATGGTAATATTGAGGGTATAAAGTTGGGGATGAAATTGAAGTGTTCAATTTTATATATGAGGTGTTATATCAATTGTATGTGATATAATTGATATAATAAATAGTTTTAATGTGAATTAGATTCACAAATTAACTATATACTAATAAGAGAATGAAGGAGGGATAGGATGGTAATTTTTATCCTATTTTCCTATAAATAGTTGCATAAGATGCAACTTTGAGGAAGGTTTTTGAGACATAACCCTAGAGTTCTCTCTTTTGTGTTGGAAAGAGTTCCAAACACATTTAAAAAGATCACTTCATCTCATCCTAAAAGGAACCCACCTTCCTCCCTCACCTAGATAACAACGGAGAAGATCTAGTGGTGGATCTTCACACGATTCGGGTTCGTTATTGAGATCGTGATCGTTGGAAGAGGAACTCGTGAAGAAAGTGTTCTTCAAAGGTAAATTCTTGCTACCCTAAGTCGTAAAGTATGTTTAATCTTTGTTATTTAGTTTTTGTTTTAGATCCATGTAGCAAAATCATGAACACGCGATTCACAATCGCTTCCGCTGTGGGATTCAATCCCTTCAATTGGTATCAGAGCGCCAATTGTGTTCTTGATTTTTCTATGAATTTATCAAGAACAAAGGTGGGATTTACTGATTTCATGAGATGTATGATTGGTTTGCAAATTAGATGTTTCGTTTTTGGCACCATCGATTTACATATTTTATGTTGAATTGTTCAATGTAAAGGGCCTATTGTTTTGGGTATTTTATTATGTAAATCGAGTTTGTAAGTCCATGTCGATTGAGGCAAAGTGGTTGCTGAGAAGAACGGAGCGAAAACGAGCAAAAATAGTGGAGACTGCTTGCTGTTCTGCATACAGCGTTGCAACGCTGTTGATGCGATTTTCAAGCTGCAAAAGGCGCAGTGTTGCAACGCTCCAATTAGCGTCACAACGCCAGGACGTGGAGACGATGGCGTTGCAACGCCAACACGGGCATCGCAACACTGAAGGCAGAGACGTTTTGGCAAGCGTTCCAACGGACAGAAATGAACAAGAAGCAGCATTGCAATGCTAGCATCAACGCTGCAATGCCGTAGGCGTTTCATGAAGGCACCAACGGGCGAAAAATAGTTTTTTTTTATATATTAAATATAAAAAATGTTTTATATTTAATTTTATTTAATATTATTAATTTTAATTAATATAATTAGATTATATTATTTGAAATTAATTTTAGGGTGCCAAAAATGGTCTAATTTTCCTATTTAAATTTATGCAATTGTTGTATGATTATTGCCATGCATAATGTATGCTTTTATTTAGATATCCCACCTTAGGTTAAGCATTTTCATGCATCATTTATAATATAAAGTGTTATATTATATAGTTTGCATGTATAATTAATATAAGGTGTTATATTAATTTTTGGACAACATTGACATGCATATTTTTCATGAGATGAATGTGTTATGTATGTTTTATTATTCATGTGATGAATGATCAAGCACAATAACATAGAATTGCATGTCACTTAAGGTTAAATTCATTAGTTTTAAAATGTTTAGAACATGAAATTAATAAACCTTAGGTTGTCTAGTTCTAATTAGATTAGAATTTGGAACCATGTAATTTATAAACAATGATTAAAAGAGGAACTCTGTCTAAAGAAGGTTCTATCTAGGCTGGGGTATTTAAGCTGACGGAAACGGAACACCCCTTCCTGGGACCTGACTTGGGAGTGAATTTGAATTAGAGAGTTTATAAATTATAGTAGCGTCAGCGCGTTTATTAAGGGGGTAATAAACTAGAAATCCTAGGTTTAATATAAAAAGTTATATTAGCAAACTTAGGATAAAATCAATATAAGAGTTATATTGATTATCAATATAAGAGTTATATTGATAAGTTTAGGTAAAATCATTAGCCGGGTTTAACCTAGGTCAATTTCCTATATAGTTAAAGTATCTAGTGGGAGGAAAAGTGTATATGATACATATAATTCCACCCACATCTCTCCGAAGAAGTTCACACTGTGAGACTCATACTTGGCCTCGTAGCGCAAACGAGAGCGTCCCCCTTCGGATGGTGTTTGTATTAGTCAATAGCAAGGTGAATGGAGATGGTACTTATTGTGAGTGGGTGCAGGTTTAGTGAAAACAAAACCTATGGTCTTTTCTGTCGGTTCACACCGTAAGATCACTATGGTCAGCCTGCTAGTTTGGCCTGGACCAGACAATTCTTTCTGAGGGCTTGATCATAGGAGATCGAACACAGTGGACACCCGAAAGGGATAAAGATTTCCTTAGTCTCTTTTTCAACCTAGTCCTCCCTTCGGCAGATTTTGTTGGATGGGGACTCTGGGGTCTAAAGATAGAGGGTTACACTCACAAGGTACATAAGAAGTGTATGTATCCTGACCAAATAATGGTAACTAAAGCCTATAGGAATAAGAGTTATTATAACATTAGATTTTGGTCAAGAATGTCTTGATCTAGAGGAGGAGTGTTTTTGATTACCCTTCGGTGTCATACATTCTATACCTTTGGAGTATTGTTGTAAATTATTAATGACCTAGGAATCATTAGATAATTAGCTAAAACGTGATTGAATTAGATAGTTTTTTAGCGAGAAACTTATACAAGTTTTTTTTTTCTAAATTTCAACAAAATTCTAGCTCTATTATTTCCTTACTGGGTACGAAAAAATTAACCGGAGAGAATATAATGACTTGGAAGAAAAGACTCAACATAATCTTTGTTGCACATGTTCTTAAGTTCGTTCTCAATGAGGAGTGTCCTCAATTCCCTACTCAAAACACACCTAAATCTGTTAAGGATGTGTATGACCACTAGATAAATGCCAATGAGAAGGCAAAAGCCTACATCCTGGCTAACATATCTGATGTTTTAGCCAGAAGGCTGGAGGGCAAGGTCTCAGCTCTTGAGATCATGAATTTTATGCTAAATTTGTCTAGACAACCGTCCAAACAAATTCGGCATGAAGCCCTAAAGCACAATTACAACGCGCACATGGAGGAGGGAACGTAAGTAAGTGAACATGTTCTCAATCTGATGGCTCACTTCAACATAGCGGAAATGAACGGGGCGGTCATAGATGAAAAAAGTCAGGTATCGTTCATCCTAGAATCTCTTCCGAAGAGTTTTCTGCAATTCTGCAACAATGCAGCGATGAACAACATAGAGTATGATTTGACTTCTCTGCTAAATGAGTTGCAGACTTACCAGTCTCTTATGGATGATAAGAGACAACAGAAAGGAGAGGCAAATCTGTTTGCCCATTCCAAAAGTTCTCAGAAGGGTTCACCCTCTAGAACTAAGTACTGCAGTAATTCTTCTGAACTTAAGAAGATACAGAAGAAAAAGAAAAAGAGCAAATAAAGAGCAATTGTCTGGCAAGAAAATGTTGTTATTTGATAACATGTATGTAGTTTCAGGGTTTATTAGAAATCTTATTTCTATTTCTTGCCTTAGCAAACAATGTACTTTAATTTCTTTTCAATTGAATAAAGTGTTTATTTCTTTGGAAAAGTATTGAACTATGTATTGCTCTTCTTGAGAATTATTTGCAATGGTTTAATTCGGTTAAAATAGTTTTAAACACTGAATTATTCAAAAATAGCAAATACACGAACTGATAAGAAACGTGAAATTTCTTCTAAAGAAAATGCTCATCTTTGGCATTTTAGATTGAGTCACATTAACCTCAATAGGATTGAGAGATTGGTAAAGAGTGGACTTCTAAATGAGTTAGAAGAAAAATACTTTACTTGTATGTGAATCCTGCCTAGAAGGCAAAATAACTAAAAGACCTTTTAGTGTAAAAGGTTATAGAGCCAAAGAATCTCTTGAGCTTATACATTCAGACCTTTGTGATCCGATGAATGTTAAAGCCAGAGGAGGTTATGAATATTTCATCTCTTTTATAGATGATTATTCAAGATTTGGGCATATTTACCTGATGCATCATAAGTCTGAAGCACTTGAAAAGTTCAAGGAATTCAAGGCTGAAGTTGAGAATCAATTAGGTAAAACAATTAAAACACTTCGATCAGATCGAGGTGGAGAGTACATGGATTTAAAGTTCCAGAGCTATATGATAGAACATGGAATTACATTCCATCTCTCAGCACCCGGTATGCCTCAGCAAAATGGTGTATCAGAAAGGAGAAATAGAACCTTGTTGGACATGGTTCGATCAATGATGAGTTATGCTCATCTCCTAATTCTTTTTGGGGTTATGTAGTAGAGACTGCAGTATACATTTTGAACAATGTGCCATCAAAGAGTGTTTTTGAAACACCTTTTGAACTCTAGAAAGGACGTAAAGGTAGTTTATGTCATTTCAGAATTTGGGGATGTCCAACACATGTGCTTGTTACAAACCCAAAGAAATTGGATTCACGTTCAAAATTGTGCCTATTTGTAGGCTACCCAAAAGAAACAAGAGGTGGATTATTCTATGATCCTAAGAAAGACGAGGTAATTGTGTCGACAAATGTCACTTTCTTAGAGGAGGACCACATCAGGGACCACAAACCAAGAAGTAAAATTGTGTTGAGTGAGTTAGACGGAACAACAACAAAGGTTGCTGATAATGCTAGTATGTCAACAAAGGTTGTTGATACTAGATTATCTGGTCAAGAGTGTCCATCTCAAGAGTTGAGTATGCCTCGACGTAGTGGGAGGGTTATAACACAACCTGACCGTTACATGGGTTTATCTGAAACCTAAGTTGTTATACCAGATGACAATTGTGAGGATCCATTGACTTATAATCAAGCGATGGTTGACATAGACAAAGACAAATGGGTCATAGCCATGGACCAAGAAATGGAGTCTATGCATTTCAATTCTGTTTGGGATCTTGTAGATAAGCCTGATGGGGTAAAACCTATAGGTTGTAAGTGGATCTACAAGAGAAAGCGTGGTGTAGATGGAAAGGTGCAAACCTTTAAAGCTAGACTAGTAGCAAAGGGTTATACCCAGGTTGAAGGGGGTGACTATGAGGAAATCTTTTCACCTGTTGCTATGGTAAAGTCTATACGTATCCTACTTGCCATTGCCGCATATTATGACTATGAGGTATGGCAAATGGATGTCAAGACAACATTCTTGAATGGAAATCTTGACGAGAACATCTACATGGACTAACCCAAAGGGTTCATTGAACCAGGATAAGAACAAAAGGTTTGCAGGCTTAAAAGGTCAATCTATGGACTGAAACAAGCCTCTAGGTCCTGGAATATAAGGTTTGATGAAGCAATCAAATCTTTTGGCTTTGACTAGGATGATGATGAACCTTATGTCCACAAGAAAATCATCAATAGTTCTGTCGCATTCCTAGTTCTATATGTGGATGATATCCTACTCATTAGGAATGATGTAGGTTATCTTACTGTCATTAAGAATTAGCTAGCTACGCAATTCCAAATGAAAGATTTGGGAGAAGTGCAGTTTTTTCTTGGGATCCAGATTGTTCGAAACCACAAGAATAAAACCCTAACATTGTCTCTGTTGGGATTTTTGTCCTAATCTCGTGTTTGTAAATTATTATTTGAAATTAATGAAGTGTTATTCATTTCATTATTTTTTTTGTCTCGCATTTTATACAACTTTGACCAATAAACTAAGCTCCAGGGTCATTGAATATATGAGAGAACTGGAACTTGAACGATGTGTAGTGGACACACAGGGAGGATCACGTTCGAGTAAATGACCCGAACGGTCTACAGTATATGGATAGGGTTGGAGACCTAATCCTGGATATGCTGTGGATGCGGTCCGCTTTGTATTAAGATACAAACGAGGTGATCTGACTCGTTCATGTGGTTGACATGCGAGTGGGAGCATCCTGTGCAATGAGATTGTACAAGACCGGACCATGAATTATTAGACCTCACCGATGTAACACCGCTGACAAGATGAGACTAATAACCGTCGTAGATGACCATTAGTGACTCGACCGAATCCCGAGTGTGTTACGGACTCCTCATGCTGGGAACCGTCCTTTGACTAGTATGGGTGAGGGTGGTCACGATTACTCGCCCAATATGCCTACCTTCTCGTGGACGTAAACCAAGTAGGGAGAGAACTAAACTACGCGAGATGGAATTCACTCGCTCCCGCTTTTAGGGAAACTAGAGGGTTGTTCCCTTAAGTGCTGTCTCCAGGGCTTGGACAACGGGCGCCCACTCTCTCACTGGCATGAGAGAGATGTTTTGTATGGTCGGACCATTACAACGTTGTTGTTCATTAGAGGAGCAGTGGGGACTTAAGGAGCAAGAAGTAGACACAGGGGTAAAACGGTAATTTGACCCAGCAGTGTCTATGAACAACCTGTGAAGGGTCGACTCATAGGTATTGGTTATGTAAGTGGACACGTAATATTCTACACTGACGGGAGTGCAACTACGAGTTTTAGTGGAGTGTTACCGTAGCTAATTAAGGTTGATTAACCGGGTCAAAGAGTTTGATAGGTTAATCTCGGATCATTGGAGCTCGTCACTGTAGGTCCATTAGGTCCCTCGATTGGCTCAAACTGGGTTAAAAGAAGGGTTAATGTTTTGGTGTGAATTAAAGTGTTCTATTTCACTTAAAGGGCATTTATGTCATTTATATGAGATATGAATGATATAATATATAGTTTAATGTGAATGAGATTCATATTAAACTATAGGTTAGCCTAATTGTTGAATTAGGGCTAATTGGAAAAATTAATTGAGAGAAATTAAATTGAATGTGATTCAATTTAATAAATCCACAATTATACAAATATGATTTGTAAGATGAGATATGGGATATCTTATATTATATGGTTATGCAAAAATGATTTGCATAACCTATAGTTGTGGTTAAGTAGTAATAATGTGGAGATTTTAACTCCATCATTTTCCACTATTTAAACCCTTCTTGCAAGAAGGAAATGATTTCATTCTCTCATTTTTTGGATTTTCACCAAAAAGAAGAGAAAACACTCTCTCTGAATTCTCTCTCAGTTACTCTCCTCCCTTCTCCAAAACACAAAAGTCCCACTACTTTCCTTCTTCCAAAAGAAGAACAACCGAGACTCCGATTGGTTGTGTTCGACCTTTGTTCGAGAGAAGAGTTCGAGAAGTTCGGGATCGTTGGGAGAACACGAAGAGTTTGTGAATCTGGAAAGGAGTTCTTGAAGAAGGTCTTCAACAAGTAAGTGTACTTTTACTTACTGTTTTTCCTTTCCATTTAAGCATGTTTAGCCTAAATTATTAAATAATTGATTTTAACAAAATCGAGTAGCATAACGATAGCACGATGATTCGATCGTCTTCTGCTGCGCTGGGATTCTCATTCCCTTCAATTGGTTTCAGAGCCACGCGTTGGTTCTTCGTTGTTGCACTTAATTTTGTTAAAATTAGGTGAGTAAAGCCTTGATTTATGTGATAAATTGTTAGTTTGCATGATGGATGTTTCGGTTTTGGCACTTTAGTAGATTTACAATTTATGTTGATTAGATCAATGTAAGGGCTCGTTGTTTTTGAGCATTTTGTTGTAAATCGAGTCTGTAAGTCCGCGTCGTTTGTGGCAAGAGTTGCAGTGAAGAAATCGGAGCGGAAACGGGCGAGAAACGACGAATAAAAGCAAGAGGAGCTTGTTGTTCTATCGACAGCGTTGAGACGCTGTTCATCGGCGTCTCAACGCTGCAATTGCGGGCGGAGGCTTGTCTGCAGAGCAGCGTTGCAACGCCCAGGTGTGGAGCGCGCGGGGCGCAACGCTGAGCACGGCAGCGTTGCAATGCTGCCCACGACGTTGCAACGCTACGTGCGTTGAGGGCGGTTCCAGCGCCAAGTTCGCGAAGTTTTGGGGTGTGCAACAGTTTTTGGAAGTCGTGGACATCAAATTTCATTGTTTTATTTTATTAAATGTAAAATGTATTTTTCTTTCTTTCTTTTATTAAATAATATTAATATAAAAGTTATATTAATGTTATTTAATTAAATAAATTGCCCCTAGGTGCCAAAACCGGTCTATTTTTGCTATTTAATTATTTTATGCATGTGATGTATGATTTAATTAATTTATATGTGCATAATGTATGTCATATTGATTTAAAATCTCACCTTAGGTTAAACATTTCATGCATCATTTATATTATAAGAGTTATAATATATAGTTTGCATGATAGGTTATATTATAAGAGTTATAATGTAATTAAATGCATGTTTTAATTTAATTAATATAAGTGTTATATTTTTAGATTAAAGTATGCTCATGCATTTATATTCATGTGATGAATTATTTTGTTATAGTATATAGTTAGTCATGTGATGAATGATCAAGCACTATAACATAGAAATGCATGCAACCTAAGTTAATTATTAGTTTTAAAGTGTTTAGAACTTGAATAATTAGACTTAGGTTTTCTAGTTCTAATAAGATTAGAATTAGGAAATCAAAGTATAGTCTATGAATGGTGACTGATTAGTAACTCTGTCTAAGGAAGGTTTTGTCTAAGGCTGGGGTATTTAAGTTGACGCTGCATGAACACCCCTACCCGAAACCGACACAGGAGTGAATTCGGTCCGGAGATTCTTAGATAATATTTATCGTGAGTGCCGTTAATTAAAAGTGTTTTAATTTACTCACATAGACCTAAGTAATAATTTGATTATAAACTTAGGCTAAATACCATATAAGAGTTATATTGGTAGACTTAGGTAAATTTTAGCCGGTTTATCTAGGTCAATCCTAAAATTTATAAAGTGCTAAAGTGGGAGGAAATATAGTGTATAAGATACATTTAATTTTCGACCACAAATCTCCGTTAAGTCCGCACCGTGAGATCCATACTCGGCCTCGTGGCGCAAATGGGAGCGTCCCCCTTCGGATGGTATTTGTATGGATCAATATCAATGTGGATGGAGAGAATACTTATAGTGAGTGAGAGCGAGACCTATGAAAACGGGACCCACGGTCTTTTCTTTCAATTCACACTGTGAGACCCCTATGATCCGCCTGCTAGTTTGGCCTGGACCAGACAATCCCTTCGGAGGGCTTTGATCATGGGAGTCGGAACACCATGAATTCCCGAATGGGATATAGTTTCCTTGTTGGTTTTCCTTCGTGGTTCACCCTTCGGTGGGTATTGTTTGGACGGATGCTTGGAAACTTAAAGATTGAGGGTGACACTCACAGAATTCGTTAAGTGTTAATGAATTCGACCAAATAATGGTAACTGGACACGTAATGGAATAAAAGTTATTCTGGGATTAGGGTTTGGTCGAGAAAGTCTCGTCC
The DNA here is from genome assembly GCA_036507285.1 of Trichosanthes cucumerina. Classification (NCBI taxonomy): domain Eukaryota; kingdom Viridiplantae; phylum Streptophyta; class Magnoliopsida; order Cucurbitales; family Cucurbitaceae; genus Trichosanthes; species Trichosanthes cucumerina. The sequence continues at coordinate 74,732,056 of CM071835.1, read as the reverse complement.
TTGAGGAGAAGTGTTTCTGTTCACCCTTCGGTGGCGGTCATTCTAAACCTTTAGGATATCATTGCAATTTTTATATGACCTAGGGATCATAGGATTAAATTTTGCTAAAACTTGATTGGTTTTTCAAAAAGTTTATGCGAGACTGACACAAAATTTATTTGATTTTTCAGCTAAAAATATGTCTAGCTCAATTATAGGTTTACTAGCTTCCGACAAATTAGTGGGAGATAACTTTCAAACTTGGAAGAATAATATCAACACGATCTTAGTAACTGACGACCTGAAGTTCGTGCTTACTGAGGAATGTCCTCAGTTGTCAAGCTCGGCTGCATCACGAAGTGTTCATGATGCTTACGATCGATGGATCAGGGCCAATGAAAAGGCCAAGGTCTAAATAATTGTCAGCTTATCTGAAGTCTTGGCAAAGAAGCATGAGTTGATGGTCACCGCAAAGGAGATCATGGATTCGTTGCAAGACATGTTTGGACAACAGCCCTTTCAGGTCAGGCACGATTCACTCAAACACGTCTTCAACGCCCGAATGAAAGAAGGGTCGTCTGTCCAAGAATACGTTCTAGACATGATGACCCACATTAATTTGGCAGAGATGAACGGGGCTTCGATCGACGAGTCGAGCTAGGTTAGTTTTATTCTAGAGACTCTTCCGAAGAGTTTCCTTCAGTTTCGTAGCAATGCTGTTATGAACAAAATTAGCTACACACTGACTACCCTTCTCAATGAGCTACAGAATTTCCAGTCCTTGATGAGGATCAGGGCACCGAAATCTGAGGTAAATGTTGCCTACAGGTCTTATCACAGGGGTTCGACCTCTGGGACTAAACCTGTTGCTCGTTCACACCCGAAAAGGAAGAAGAAGATGAAGAGGGGTAAAGCTGACCGAGTTGCCGCCTAAAAGAGCAAGAAGGTCAAGGAATTTACAGAAAAAGAAAAGTGTTTCCACTGCAATGGGGATGGCCACTGGAAGAGAAACTGTCCCAAGTTCCTTGCCGAGAGGAAGAATCAAGGTAAATGCGATTTACAGGTAACTAAAACTTGTTTAGTGGAGAGTAGTGACACTGCCTGGATTTTAGATTCGGGCGCCACTAACCACGTTTGTTCTTCTTTTCAGGGATTTGATTCCTGGCAGCCGCTGCGAGAGGGTGAGGTAACTCTACGGGTTGGATCAGGGGAGATAGTCTCTGCTGCAGCGATCGACAAAGTGAAGCTCTATTTTGGCAGGAATTTTTTATTGTTGGACAATATGTACATAGTTCCAGGGTTTACTAGAAACCTTCTTTCTATTTCCTGCTTATTAGAACATTCAATTTCTGTAAATTTTTCTAGTAATAAAGCGTTTATTTCTAGAAATGGAAATTTCTTGTGTTCTGCTTCACTTAAGTCTAATTTGTATGTTTTAAAGCCAAATTCGGGCAAAAGCATTTTGAATACTGAATTGTTTAAAACTGCAGAAACACGAACTAAGAGAGTTAAGGTTTCTCCAAAAGAAAATGGCCATCTTTGGCATCTACGGTTAGGCCACATTAATCTCAATCGGATTGAGAGACTAGTGAAGAGTGGACTTCTAAGTTAGTTAGAAGAAAATTCTTTACCGGTGTGTGAGTCATGCCTCGAAGGCAAAATGACCAAACGTCCTTTTAGTGGAAAAGGATATAGCGCCAAGGAGCCCCTTGAGCCTATACATTCTGACCTCTGTGGTCCGATGAGTGTTAAAGCATGAGGTGGTTATGAATACTTCGTTTCTTTCATTGATGATTATTCGAGGTATGGGTATATTTAACTAATGCATAGGAAGTCTGAAACTCTTGAAAAGTTCAAGGAGTATAAGACTGAGGTTGAGAACCTGTTAGGTAAAACGATAAAAACACTTCGATGGGATCGAGGTGGAAAGTATATGGACACTGTATTCCAGGACTATATGATAGAACATGGAATTACGTCCCAACTCTCAGCACCTGGTATGCCACAGCAGAATAGTGTATCGGAGAGGAGAAACAGAACCCTGTTAGACATGGTTTGGTCGATGATGAGCTATGCTCGTCTCCCTGATTCCTTTTGGGGTTACGCAGCAGAGACTGCGGTTTATATTTTGAACAACGTTCTGTCGAAGAGTGTTTTTGAAACACCTTTCAAACTCTGGAATGGTCGTAAAGGTAGTTTACACCATTTCAAAATTTGGGGATGCCCGACCCATGTGTTGGTGTCAAACCCGACAAAACTGGAACCCTGTTCAAAGTTGTGCCTATTTGTAGGTTACCCAAAAGAGACTAGAGGTGGTCTGTTTTACGATCCTAAGGAAAATAGGGTGTTTGTGTCGACAAACACCACTTTTTTTTAGGAAAACCACGTCAGGTATCATTTGCCTAGGAGCAAAATCGTGTTAAACGAAATGGACAGTACATCAGCAAGAGTTGCTGATGGGGCTAGTACGTCAACAAGTGTTGTTGATCCTAGCACGTCAAGTTAAGTCCGTTTCCAAGAGTTGGGAATGCCTCGACGTAGTGGGAGGGCTGTGAGACAGCCTGAACGTTACATGGGTTTAGCTGAAACCTAAGTCGTCAATCCTGATGATGACTATGAGGATCCATTGACCTATGATCAGGCTATGGCTGATGTTGACAGGACGAATGGATCAAAGCTATGGACCAGGAAATGAAAGCGATGTACTTCAATTCTGTCTGAGACCTTGTGGATCAACCTGATGGGGTAAAACCTAGTGGTTGCAAATGGATCTACAAGCGTAAACGTGGCATAGATGGGAAGGTGCAGACCTTCAAAGCACGACTAGTGGCAAAGGGTTTTACCCAGGTCGAAAGGGTTGACTATGAGGAAACCTTTTCACCTGTTGCCATGGTAAAGTCGATCAAGATCCTTCTGGGCATTGTCGCGTATTATGACTACGAGATATGGCAGATGGATGTCAAAACCGCCTTTTTGAATGGCAACCTTGACGAAACAATCTACATGGACCAACCCAAAGGGTTCATTGCCCAAGGCCAAGAGCAAAAGGTTTGTCGGCTTCATAGGTCTATTTATGGACTGAAACAAGCCTCGAGGTCTTGGAATATAAGGTTTGATGAGACAATCAAATCTTATGGCTTTGATCAGAATGTTGACGAGCCTTGTGTCTATAAGAAAATCGTTGACAAAACTGTCGCATTTCTGATATTATACGTGGATGATATTCTTCTCATTGGGAATGAGGTAGAATTTCTTACTGACGTAAAGAAATGGCTAGCTTCGCAATTCCAAATGAAAGATTTGGGAGAAGCTCGCATGTTCTAGGTATCCGAGATAGTCCTAACCTAAGAACAGTAACGCTAGCCATGTCTCAAGCGTCTTATATTGACAAGATGTTGTCTAGATATAAGATGCAGAACTCCAAGAAGGGTTTGCTGCCTTTCAGGCACGGGGTTCACCTGTATAAGGATCAGTGTTCTAAGACTCCTCAAGAGGTTGAGGATATGAGACAGATACCCTATGCTTCAGCTGTAGGGAGCCTGATGTATGCCATGCTGTGTACTAGGCCCGATATCTTTTATGCAGTAGGGATTATCAGTAGGTATCAATCCAATCAAGGATTAGATCACTGGACAGCCGTAAAGGCAATCCTCAAGTATCTTAGGAGAACGAGGAACTACAGTTTAGTGTATAGCGGTGGGGATTTGATCCTTACGGGATACACAGATTCTGACTTTCAGACCGATAAGGATTCTAGGAAATCCACTTCGGGGTCAGTCTTCATTCTGAATGGAGGAGCTGTAGTATGGTGAAGCATCAAGCAGGGATGCATCGCCGATTCCACTATGGAAGCAGAGTACGTTGTGGCTTGTGAAGCTGTAAAGGAAGCTGTTTGGCTTAGGAAGTTCATGACAGATTTGGAAGTTGTTCCAAATATGAACTTGCCAATCACACTGTTTTGTGACAACAATGGTGTAGTAGCCAACTCCAGGGAGCCTCAGAGCCATAAGAGAGGCAAACACATTGAGCGAAAGTATCATCTGATACGGAAGATTGTGCATCGCAGAGACGTGACAGTCACGCAGATAACGTCGGAGCACAACGTAGCTGATCCGTTTACAAAGCCCCTCACGGCTAAGGTGTTTGAGGGTCACCTAAAGAGTCTAGGTCTTCAATTACTTCCTGACTAGGGCAAGTGGGAGATATGTAAACGGGTATTCAATGCCCTAGTTTATTGTATTTCTTCGTTGTAATTTATGTACATTTCAGGAATGTATTTTCTCCACTAGCTTAGTCCAAGTGGGAGTTTGTTGGGATTTTTGTCCTAATCTCGTGTTTGTAAATTACTATTTGAAATTAATAAAGTGTTATTCATTTCATTTTTTTTTTGTGTCTCGCATTTTATACAACTTTAACCAATAAACTAAGCTCCAGGGTCATTGAATATATGAGAGAACTGGAACTTGAACGGTGTGTAGTGGACACACAGGGAGGATCACGTTCGAGTAAATGACCCGAACGGTCTACAATATATGGATAGGGTTGGAGACCTAATCCTGGATACGCTGTGGATGCGACCCGCTTTGTATTAAGATACAAACGAGGTGATCTGACTCGTTCATGTGGTTGACATGCGAGTGGGAGCATCCTGTGCAATGAGATTGTACAAGATCGGACCATGAATTATTAGACCTACTGATGTAACACCGTTGACAGTAAGGACTAATAACTTCGTAGATGATCATTAGTGACTCGACCAATCCTGAGTGTGTTACGGACTCGCATGCGAGTCCCGTCCCTTTGACTAGTATGGGTGAGGGTGGTCACAGTTACTCGCCCAATATGCCTACCTTCTCAGGGACAGAACCAAGTAGGGAGCTGAGAACTAAACTACGCGAGATGGAATTCACTCGTTCCCGCCTTTAGGGAAACTAGAGGGGTTGTTCCCTTAAGTGCTGTCTCCAGGGCTTGGACAACGGGCGCCCACTCTCTCACTGGCATGAGAGAGATGTTTTGTATGGTCGGACCATTACAACGTTGTTGTTCATTAGAGGAGCAGTGGGGACTTAAGGAGCAAGAAGTAGACACAGGGGTAAAACGGTAATTTGACCCAACAGTGTCTACGAACAACCTGTGAAGAGTCGACTCATAGTTATTGGTTATGTTAGTTGACATGTAATATTCTGCACTGACGGGAGTGCAACTACGGGCTTTAGTGGAGTGTTACCGTAGCTAATGAAGGTTGATTAACCGGGTCAAAGAGTTTGATAGGTTAATCTCGGATCATTGGAGCTCGTCACTGTAGGTCCATTAGGTCACTCGGTTGGCTCAAACTGGGTTAAAAGAAGGGTTAATGTTTTGGTGTGAATTGAAGTGTTCAATTTCACTTAAAGGGCATTTATGTCATTTATATGAGATATGAATGATATAATATATAGTTTAATGTGAATGAGATTCATATTAAACTATAAGTTAGCCTAATTGTTGAATTAGGGCTAATTAGAGAAATTAAATTGAATGTGATTCCATTTAATAAATCCACAATTATACAAATATGATTTGTAAGATAAGATATGGATATCTTATATTATATGGTTATGCAAATATGATTTGCATAACCTATAGTTGTGGTTAAGTGGTAATAATGTGGAGATTTTAACTCCATCATTTTCCACTATTTAAACCCTTCTTGCAAGAAGGAAATGATCTCATTCTCTCATTTTTTAGATTTTCACCAAAAAAAAAGAGAAAACACTCTCTCTCAATTCTCTCTCAGTTACTCTCCTCCCTTCTCCAAAACACAGAAGTCCCACTACTTTCCTTCTTTCAAAAGAAGAACAATCGAGATTCCGATTGGTTGTGTTCGACCTTTGTTCGAGAGAAGAGTTCGAGAAGTTCGGGATTGTTGGGAGAACACGAAGAGTTTGTGAATCTGGAAAGGAGTTCTTGAAGAAGGTTTTCAACAAGTAAGTGTACTTTTACTTATTGTTTTTCCTTTCCATTTAAGCATGTTTAGCCTAAATTATTAGATACTTTATTTTAACAAAATCGAGTAGCATAACGATACCACGACGATTCGATCGTCTTCCGCTGCGCTGGGATTCTCATTCCCTTCAGTCTCAGACATCCTACATCGACAAAGTATTGTTGAAGTTTAAGATGGAAGACTCCAAGAAAGGTTTATTGCCTTTTAGATATGGAGTTCATTTGTCTAAGGAACAGTGTCCTAAGACACCTCAAGGAGCTGAAGACATGAGACGGATTCCTTATGCATCAACTGTTGGGAGCTTGATGTACGCCATGTTTTGTACTAGGCCAGACATTTGCTTTGCAGTTGGAATGGACAGTAGATATCAATCCAATCCAGGACCTGAAAACTGGACAACGGTTAAAACGATCCTTAAGTATCTTTGGAGAAAAAGGAACTACATGCTTGTGTATGGGGTTAAGGAGAGATTTGGGAGAAACGCTGAGGAGAGCGTTGCAACGCCGCCTCCCCTCGCGCTCGCGTCAGGTATCGGGGTAGCGTTGCAATGCTATTGATCCCTTGAAATTTCTTATTGATAGGGGCTTCGGCGTTGCGACGCTGTTCCTCAGCATTGCAATGCTGATGAAGGCCTTGCAACGCTACTGGTAGCGTTGCAATGCTACTGGTTCTGTCAGTAGCTTTTTCCTTCGAAAACAACAGCTTCTTTTTGCAATTTCTCGCCCGATACTCATCCGAATCGCTTCATACTTGTCACTAATGACTCATAACACTATTACAGACTCGATTATGCACTTAATTGCCCAAAACGCAGGGGCCTTTACATATAATTTATCAAATCAAAAAATAAAACTAAGGCAAAAAATTTCCTAAACTAGTTCTACAGCAAACCAAATGCAATTCCCACCTATTCCAATGCAAATTTGTTTCAACCAAAACAAAACAAGCATGACTATGATACCAATTGATGGAGATCTCATCCCTATGAGCAGTGAAAACGTGGTTTAAAGATCGATTACCAACTTATTTTGGTTTACTTCAAATACCAATACATTGACAAAAATTCAGAATAAGCAATTCTAATCTAATTAGAGCATGGAATCTAGACATGCAAACATGCTGTATAAATTCTAAAACTAAAAGAAAAGAGGTATTAATTACCTTTGTAGTTTTCACAAACAACAACTCCTTGCTCCAATTGCACAACAACACAACAACAACAGATTTCCTCTGTTCTTCTTTTTCAACAGGACAACACCACCAGTGAAAACCTCTTATCCTGTGAGTTCTTTCGATCAATCCTTGGTGGGAAGGATTCCAACAATTGGACAAAAGGAATGGGAATACTTGAGAGAGAGTTGAGAGAAATAATTTTTCAGCAATTCAACAATTGCTCTCTAATAAATTCATCGATCTTCATCTCCCAATTGGAGAAGAAGTACAGAGGGATAACTTCCCCCACTCCTTATCGATGGGGAGTTGGAGGGAAGTGGGGAGCGTGCCACAAGTTTCTCTTTTTTTATTATTTTTATTTAATTAATAATTAATCATATTAATTACTAAATAAATCAATTAAATCACATTTAATTAAAATAAATTAAATATCATATATTTAATTTAGATTAAATCACATTTAATCAATTTTCCCTCTAACCTATAGTTTTAATGCACATCTTATGCACATTAAATTTTAACCTATGAATCTTATTCACATTTAAATTAATATTTGAACTCTTTCAAATATTCAATTCTCTCATATAATTTAATATCATATTCACATTAAATTTATAATATAAAGTTCCAACACTTTATATTATAACGTATCTATATACATTAAATTTATTCCCTAATTGAATTTGAACATTTCAAATTCAAACGATCTGAGAACCCTTTACGAGCTAGAAGATGGACCTAATGGACCTACAGATCAAAAGCTCCAACGATACGAAATTATTCGGTTAATCTCATTAACCTTCTAATCACCATTCGTTAACTGCGGAACACTCCACTAAAGTCCCACAACTGCACTTTTCTCACTGTAGATGTATTTCTGTGTCCACAGATATTGACCGATAACAACACGTCAATCCTTCACGAATGTTCATAACACCAGCTGTGTCAAATTACCATTTTACCCCTGGGTTACATCTTGTACCTTAAGTACCAGTGCTCCTCTAATGAACAATTTGTTTGTGGTCCTACTAACAAATAAAAGTCCCTCTCGGGTCAATGAGAGGGTCGGGCCTTTTGTTCAAGTCCCAGAGACACCACTTAAGGGAACATTCATCTACTTACCCTAAATGGCGGGAAGGAGTGAATTCCATCTTGCTAAGTTAAGTCCCCAACCGCTCACTCGGTCTTGTCTTCAAAAAGGTAGGCATACTGAGTCGACGAATCTTGCCACTCTCACCCATACTAGTCAAAGGGCAATCCCTCGCAAACAGGAGTTCGTAACCTGCTAAGGATTATGATCAGGTTGCCCAGGTCATCCTAGTGAAATAGAAACCTAACTAGTCAACGGAGTTACATCTAGCGGTTACTATTTCGCGGTCCGATTTTATGCGATCTCATCACATTGGATATCCCCACTCACACGTCGTCTACACGAACACGCTAGGATCATTGTGTTTGTATCAAATACAAAGTGAGTCATATCCATAGTATTACCAGGGAACGATACCCAAACCCTATCCCCTTACTATAGACCCTTTAGGTTGTATCTCGAACCAAGATCCTTTATATGTGCACTACATTCAGTTCAAGAGACATTTTACAGCTTTTGATGTTAGTTTATTGGATTTAGGGTTAAAACAGGAGCAATATCGTAAATAACGAACAATAACTCTTTATTGAAAATAATAACTCTTTATTACATTAATTAGAACAAAATTTACAAACTACGAGTTTTAGGGCACAAACCCCAACACTTGCAGAACTATGTTTTCAACTATTTACCTGGTCTTATCCCTAAAATGGGAAGCTTATTGAGTCGACAATCTCGGGTCACTCTCACCCATGCAAATCTAAGGATAATCCAAATGAACAGGAGTTCATAGTATGCTCGGGATTAAGATCGAGTTACCTAGATTATCGTATTAATATAGTCAATTAAGACAATAAACGGAGTTATAAAGTCTAAGTAACTATTTCGTGGTCCAATCTTATGCAACTCATTGCATAGGATACCCCCACTCGCATGTCTCCACATGAATGATTTATGATCACATCGTTTGTACTTTATAAAATGGGTCGCACTCATAGTGACGGGATAAGGTACCCAACCCTATCCTTATACTATAGACCGTTTTGGCTATAACTTGAACTTGATCCACTTTTATGTCACACATAAAGTTCAAGCATTCATCCTATAGCCAAAGGTTCTTTATTGGATTAGGGTACACAATACACAATTCACTTTATTCAATAACACCTTTACTGAATAAATCTCAACAATATCTTTATATGTTTAATTTTTAATTAATATAACCCTTATATTAATTATGATTAAAACATATAATATTTGTTTCATAAATTAGTATAACTCTTATATTAATTCTTATGAAACCCAAAAATATGCATACTATATATTATAACACTTATAACATACTTTTAATGCATGGAGCATGTTTCCTGTGGTGGAATTTTAAAATCTATATGACATACTTTATGCACATACAATCAGGGATTTTAATTAAAACATACATTCACAATGAAAAATTAATTAAACATACTAAAGTGGACTGGTTTTGGTATCGAATGCAAACAAACAACTAAATTATTACAATAATAATTTAGAAATAATAGCAAACCACTTCGAACACTTCGAATTTGGATCGAACCAACTTGCAAATGTGTGAACCAGACCTTCAAAAGGTTGAACCCAGCTGTAAAAGGTTGAACCAGACCTCTAAATGGTGAAACGAACCCCCAATATGGAAAAATTAGACTCGAATTAGTCAGAACTGATTTGAAATCACCCGAACCGGACAAAAAGTGAACCGAACTGACCAAAAACCCTTGAACCTGTCAAAGTTATCTAAACCAGGGCTTGCTAACGTCAACATGACATCATCACCTTCCTTCCCCTTAGAAAAGAAATTCACCCGATTGTAAGTTTGAGGTTACTGTAGCAGAAAAAAAAAAAACCAGCAACTCTATTTTGTGTTTTCTTTGACCTCTTCAACTTTAAAGTTTAAATTGAAGGCCTTGTCGGACTCCGATCGACACGAAACTTTTACTGACTCTTCTTCACACATTAATGCTCAAACACACTTGAGCAATTAGAAAATAAAGCACGAAATTGATGCTCAATTTAAATGCCAAATCCTAAAAATCACTTTAGAAGGCCAGAAAAATTGGATTTAAAAATATACCCACCACAAAAAAAAAAGAGATACAATTGAGTGCTCAAAATTTCTATGATACTAATTGAAGAAGTCTATATTAAGAAAGAGGAAACAATTTAGGATCTTGAACACTCTAATTTGATCAATTTTGCAAAATAAAATGCATGCTAAAAGTTGGAAAAACAGAGAGTTAAGAAACTCACCTTTGAAGATTAAATTCTCCTCACCTGGTGGACGATTTGCAACATGAACACTTCGTGAACGACCTCTAGTGTCTTCACTACTATCTTCATGCCTTGGAACAGATTGTGGGATACTAGATTGAGAGAATTTGGAAGAAGAGTACTCAAAGGTCACAAACCGAGAATTGAGAGAATTTTTGCAAAATTCTATCAAATCCCCTCAAATTTCCTTTAAATAAAGCTTTATTAAGCTTTGTTAAAGTGAAAACTCAAGAGTGATGAGGAAAATTGAAGAAGTATGTGACCAATTTTGGGTAATTTTGAAGATGAGGAGGATGGGCAAATTGCAAGAGATTTTCATGAAAAATCCACTTGTTTTTCCTTTTAATTTTAATTCAAAATCAATCTAAAATTGATTTAAAATTAAAATTAATTTAATTAATTAAATAATTAATTTTTAAATTTAATTTAATATCAAATATTAAATTAAATAAATTACCCAATCCCGGTCAATTTTTCGAACATGAATCCCTATTCATGCTATAAATCAATCCAATTTTGAAATCATATTTAAATATATCGCATATAATTAACGTTTTCTCCCAAAATCGAATTTGAACAATTCAAATTCTTTTCTCCCAAAATGTTACAAGGTTTAGTCTGAGCTAGTAAGGAGGACCTAATGGACCTATAGATCATGAGCTCCAACAATACGAGATTAACTGACCAAACTCTTTAGCCTAGCTAATCAACATTCGTTAACCACCACGACACTCCACTAAAGCCAGTGGCTGCACACTCCTCACTGTAGAGTTATTTATATCCACTCGATATAAGCATGATTAGTAGGCCGATCCTTCATAGGTCGTTCGTAATTACAACTGGGTCAAATTTATCGTTTTACCCCTGTAATTACTTCTTGTTTCTTAAGTCCTACTTATCCTCTAATGGACAATTGGTATGTGGTCCAACCAACAAATCGAATCCCTCTCGGGCTCATGAGAGGGGTGACCCCTTTGTTCAAGACCTGTAGTCAGCATTTAAGGGAACAACCTTTCTACTAATCCCTAAAGCGGGTAGGAGTGAATTCCATCTTGAAGAATTATGATCCCAACTATTTACCCGGTCTTATCCCTGAAATGGGAGGCTTATTGAGTCGGCAATCTCGAGTCACCCTCACCCATGCAAATCTAAGGATAATCCAAATAAAAAGGAGTTCATAGTATGCTCGGGATTAAGATCGAATTACCTAGGTCATCGTATTAATATATTCAGTTAAAACAGTAAACAGAGTTATAAAGTTTAAGTGACTATTTCGTGATCCAGTCTTATGCAAACTCATGCATAGGACGCCCCCACTCACATGTCTCCACATGAACGATTTAGGATCAAATCGTTTGTACTTTACAAAGTGGGTTGCGTCCATAGTGTCCCTAGGATAAAGTACCCAACCCTATCCTTATACTATAGACTGTTCTAGCCATAACTTGAACTTGATCCACTCTTATGTCACACATAAAGTTCAAGCATTCATCTCAAATTTGGGAAGTGGTTAAAGAAACATACTCTAGTAAAGAAAACACTTCAGAATTGTTCCGAATCGAATCAATTCTTCATGATCTTCGCCAAGGTGACAAGTCTATTACTGACTACTTTAATACTCTCTCTCGTTATTGGTAACAACTTGATTTATTTGAAGTATATACATGGAAGTGTGCTGATGATACAACTAAATACATGAAGATTCTTAAACAAAAGAGGACATTAAAATTTCTTCTTGGGCTTAACAATGATCTTAATGAGGTTCGAGGTCGAATCATAGGAACTGAGTCATTGATGAATCTTCGCGCAACCTTCTCGGAAGTGAGGCGAGAAGAAAGTAGAAAGAACTTTATGGTGGGTAAATCTGAATCAGTCTCTACAATCTTGGAGGCTCTACACTTGTTACCCGCAGCTTTAACCCATCGATATCTGGTGACTGTAAACAGAAACGAGAGAGACCTTGGTGTGAACATTGCAAAAGGGTAGGTCATATAAAATACACATGCTGAAAGATTCATGGGAAGCCTGCTGATTAGAAACCTAAACATCACAGTGATCGTGATGGTCGGGTCTATGTGGCTAATGTAGCTCCTGATAACTTGGCTACTTTAAAGACAACTCTATTTAGCAAAGAATAGATAGATGCAATGCAAAAGATTATTGATCACACAATATAGGGAACAAAACTGGTTGCACAAAAAGTTACCCACTTCCCTAACAGCTAGTAAAGAAGGGATACAACTTTGGATTATAAACACTGGAGCTTCAGATCATACAACAGGGAATCTATCTCTGTTTCAAAACTAAGCTAACACCTCTAACTCCTCTGTGATTTTTGCATATGGGTCATACTCCAAAGTGGTAAGGACAGGTTCCATTCAAGTTACTCAAAATTTATATCTTAATCCTATATTATATGTGCTAGGATTGGATTGTAATTTACTTTCAATAAGTAAATTGATACGTGATCTTAACTGTGTGACTAAATTTTATCCAAACTTATGTGTGTTTTCAGGATTTGGAATTGGAGAAGACGATTAACAGTGTTAAACTTTGTTATGGGCTCTATCTTCTCAACTATGATCAAGGCTCATTAGCATTTGGAGACAAGTCATCTTTTTTTTGTCTTCCTTTGTTTCTAGTATTAGTCAGTTTTCGAGTAATAGTAAGTTGTCTCATTCTGTCAACCAAGATAGTGAAATTATGGTATTATACTATCGGCTAAATCATCCAAATTTTGTGTATCTTTTCAAATTATTTTCATTTTTTTTGTAATAAAAATCATGTATTGTTCAATTGTGAGATTTGTCAGTTTGCCAAACATACTCGTAACCCTTATCCTCACATTGGTTATAAAACATCAAGTCCTTTCTCATTAATTCATAGTGATGTCTGGGGCCATTCAAAAATTAAAAATATCTCTGGAGCTCGTTGGTTTGTTTCCTTTGTTGATGATCATACAAGGATTACATGGATTTTTCTTATGAAAAAAAAAATATGAAGTTTATCGACATTTCATGCATTTCCATAATATGATTCAAACTCAGTATCAAACTAAAATTCGTGTCCTAAAAACAGACAATGCAAAAGAATTGTTCAATGCATGTCTTGGAGATTATCTATCAACCCAAGCGATTCTTCATCTTAGCATTTGTGTTGACACTCCCCAACAAAATAGGGTAGCTGAACGCAAAAAATTGTCATTTTCTTGAAGTTACTCGATGTTTGATGTTTTCTACTCATGTTCCTAAATTCTATTGGGGAGAATCATTCTCACTGCTACATACTTGATTAATTGTATGCCCTCTCGTGTTCTTAAATTCTATACTCCTCGTCAAGTGTTTCTTCAATCTTTTTTCCCATCTTCGTGCTCAATCTCTTGATTTGGTTCCTAAAGTTTTTGGGTGTAGTACCTTTGTTCACACTCATTCTCAACTTCGTAGTAAGTTGGATCCTCGAGCCCATAAATGCATTTGCTTAGGATACACACAAATCAACGAGAATACAAATGTTACTGTCTTATCATCAAATGGGTATATGTCACTATGAATGTTACATTCTTCGAGCATCTACCATTTTATTCCAAAACTGATTGTCTGGGAGAGAAGGTGAATGACAATAAGTTACGGATCTCGTTACTTGAGGCTGATCCTCAAATCTGTTACCCTACTTAATTCTCCTCCTCAAGATCCTATTGAAAGAGTGTACATTAAGAAAGCGAAAGCAATTTTGGATCTTGAACACTCTAAGTTGATCAATTTTACAAAATAAAAAACATGCTCAAATCTGGAAAAACAGAGAGTATGAACACATACCTTTGTTGCTCAAAATTCTCCTAATCCGTGGGCAATTTCTTTTCACAAACACTTTGTGGACAACCTCTAGTGTCTTCCCTACTATCCTCAGGTCTTGGAACAGATTGTGGGATCTTTGATAGAGAGAATTTGAAGAGAGATGGGAGAAAGGTCTGAAAAACGTGAATCAGAAAAATTCTGATAAATCCTTAAAAATCCATGTGTTTCTTCTTCAATTAAAGCAAACCAAAAGCTTCTTGAAGCTAGGAGAAGATGACAACATGAAGATGATGAGGATTTAGCAAGAAGGAGGTGCTCAATTTGTGTGAATTTGAAAAAGAAGAGTGGTGAATCATACTTATGATTTTGGTCCAATTGAAAAACCCATATTTTAATTTGAATTTCCATTTAATTTTAATTCAAAATTAATATAAAATTAATTTAAATTAAAATCAATTTATTAATTTAATTAATTAATTTTAATTAATTAATTTAATTTAATTTAATATCAAATATCAAATTAAATAATTGGACCAATCCCAATTTCTTAAATCGACCGTTCGAACATGAATCCCTATTCATGTTATAAACCGTACTAATATTTAAATCATATTTAAATATTTCCACATCTTCTTTATTATATTTTAATTCATAACTAAACTGTGACATGTTAAGTATATCACATATAATTAACGTTTTCTCCCAAAACCGAATTTGAACAATTCAAATTCGTTTCTCTCAAAATGTTACAAGGCTTAATCCGAGCTAGTAAGGGGACCTAATGGACCTACAGATCATGAGCTCCAACGATACGAAATTAACCGGCCAAACTCTTTAACCTAGCTAATCAACATTCATTAACCACCAAGACACTCCACTAAAGCCCAGTGGCTGCACTCTCCTCACTGTAGATATATCTCTGTCCACTCGATATAACCATGATTAGTAAAGTCGATCCTTCATAGGTCGTTCGTAATTACAGCTGGATCAAAATTACTGTTTTACCCCTATAATTACTTCTTGTTCCTTAAGTCCCACTAATCCTCTAATGAACAATTGGTTTGTGGTCCAACAAACAAACCGAATCCCTCTCGGGCCAATGAGAGGGGTGGGCCCTTTGTTCAAGATCCAGAGTCAGCACTTAACGGAACAACCTCTCTACTAATCCCTTAAGCGGGTAGGAGTGAATTCGATCTTGCAAAACTATGTTCCCAGCTATCTACCCGGTCTTATCCCTGAAATGGGAGGCTTATTGAGTCAACAATCTCAGGCCACTCTCACCCATGAAAATCTAAGGATAATCCGAATAAACAGAAGTTCATGGCACGCTAAGGATTAAGATCGAGTTACCTAGGTCATCGTATGAATATAGTCGCTAATATACAGAAATGTGAGTTATAAAGTCTAAGTGACTATTTCTCGGTCCAGTCTTATGCAAACTCATTACATAGGACGCCCCCACTCACATGTCTCCACATGAACGATTCAGGATCACATCGTTTGTACTTTACAAAGTGGGTCGCGCCCATAGTGTCCCCAGGATAAGGTACCCAGTCCTATCCCTATACTATAGACCGTTCTGGCTATAATTTGAACCTGATCCACTTTTATGTCACACATAAAGTTCAAGTATACATTATATAGCCATGGGTTCTTTATTGGATTAGGGTTTCAAAATATACAATTCACTTTATTCAATAACACCTTTACTGAATAAATCTCAATAACAACTTTATTACAAAATAGAATATAAATTTTAGGACATAAAACCCAACAAACTCCCACTTGGACTAAAACATCGGTGGAGTCAAACATGCTGAGCAAGAAAACTGTCCTACTGTACAACCCGTAGTCCTAGACTCTCTAGGTGCCCCTCAAACATTTTAGCCGTGAGGGGCTTTGTAAACGGATCAACAATGGTGTGCTCCAAAGCAATCTGCGTGACAATCACGTCTCCTTGTTGCACCATCTCCCTGATGAGATGATATTTGCGCTCTATGTGCTTTTCGCGCTTATGGCTTCTAGGTTATTTAGAATTAGCCACTGCAGCACTATTATCACAATAAAGGGTGATAGGCAAATTCATATTTGGAACAACTTCTAAATCGACCAAGAACTTCCTAAGCCATACAACCTCCTTCGCTGCTTCGCAAGCTGCGACATACTCAACCTCCATGGTGGAGTCAACAATACAACCTTGCTTTATACTCCTCCATACTATAGCTCCTCCGTTAGGAGTGAACACTGATCCCGATGTGGATTTTTTTTTAATCTAAATCAGTCTAAAAATCAGAGTCAATGCATCCTGCAAGGATCAAATCCTTTGCGCCAAACACAAGCATATAGTCCCTCGTTCTCCTCAGATACTTTAGGATATTCTTAACGACAGTCCAATGATCATATCCAGGATTGGACTGATACCTACTGACAATTCCCACTGCAAGCATATGTCGGGTCGAGTACATTGCATGACATACATCAGACTACCGACAGCTGATGCATAGGGAATGTGTCTCATATCTTCAACTTCTTGAGGTGTCTTAGGACACTATTCCTTAGACAGATGAATTCCATACCTGAAAGGTAATAAACCCTTCTTGGAATTCTGCATCTTATATTTAACCAACATCTTGTCTATATTAGATGCCTGAGACAGCGCTAGCGTTTTGTTCTTGCGATTCCGAACAATTTGAATTCCAAGGACAAACTGAGCCTCTCCCAAATCTTTCATTTGGAATTGGGTCGCTAGTCATTGCTTAACGCCAGTCAGGAATCCTGCATCATTCCCAATGAACAAGATATCATCTACGTATAGAACTAACAAAGCTACAGTAGTATTGACTATCTTCTTGTAGACACAAGGCTCGCCAATATTCTGTTCAAAGCCGTAAGACTTAATCGCAGTATCAAATCTTATATTCCAGGATCTAGATGCTTATTTCAATCCATAAATGGATCGATTAGGCTTGCAAACCTTTTGCCCTTGACCTTGAACTTTAAACCCCTCTAGTTGATCCATATAGATACTCTCTTCAAGATTGTCATTCAGAAAGGTTGTCTTGACATCCATTTGCCAAATTTCATAATCATAAAACGTGGCAATGGACAAGAGTATTCTAATCGACTTAAGCATGGCAACAGGGGAGAAGGTTTCTTCATAGTCCACCCCTTCCCGTCGGGTATAACCCTTTGCCAAAAGTCGAGCCTTAAAGGTTTGCACCTTACCGGCTTGATCTCGTTTCCTCTTGTAGATCCACTTGCAACCGATAGGTCTTTCACCATCTGGTTGATCTACAAGTTTCCAGACTGAATTGAAGTACATTGACTCAATTTCGATGTCCATGGCTTTAATCCACTGGTCCTTATCTATATCATTCATTGCCTATTTATAGGTCAATGGATCCTCTATGCCATCATCAGGTATGATGACCTGGGTTTCAGTTAAACCCATGTAACGGTCGGGTTGTCTAACATCCCTCCCACTATGTCGAGGCATTCTCAACTCTTGAGAAGGACCAACTTGATCAACAACTTTTGTTGATTTATCTGAAGCTTCCTCAGAAATTTCGCTCAAGACAATTTTGCTACGAGGTTGATGATCTCTCATTTGGTCTTCCTCTAAGAACGTGACATTTGTTGATACAAGCACCTTGTTCTCCTGAGGATCATAAAACAAACCACCTTTCGTTTCCTTCGAGTATCCTACGAATAGGCATAATTTTGAACAATGTTCCAGTTTCTTTGGATTGGACACTAGCACATGTGCCGGACATCCCCAAATCCTGAAGTAACGTAAACTACCTTTACGCCCTTTCCATAACTCATAGGGTGTTTCTGAAACACTCTTAGAGGGAACCATGTTCAAAATATATGCAATAGCTTCTACTGCATATCCCCAAAACGAACTAGGCAGCTGAGCGTAGCTCATCATGGATCGAACCATGTCTAACAGGATTTTGTTTCTCCTTTCAGATACATCGTTCTGCTGAGGTGTACCGGGCGCTGAAAGTTGGGATACGATTCATGTTCTATCATATAGTCTTGGAATCTTAAATCCATATACTCTCCACCTCGATCTGATCGAAGTGTTTTAATCGTTTTACCTAACGAGTTCTCAACCTCTGCCTTGTTGGGATTTATGCTCTAAACTTGTGTAATTTTGATCAAATAAATAAAGGGTTATTTGTTTTGATAAAATTATATTCTTACTTTATAAATCCAATAAACTAAGCTCCAAGGTTATAATATATCTTGAACATCAGTGTAGTGAACACTATTTGGATTGTGTTAAAGAATATAACCTAAATGGTCTATGGTATAAGAATAAGGTTGGAAACCTTATTCTGGTAACACCATGGATGCGACCCACTTTGTAATTAGTACAAATGTGGTAATTCAACTCATTCATGCGATTGACATGCGAGTGGGGGCATCCTGTATGAAGAGTTCATACAAGACCGGACTGTAAATTATTAGTCTAACCAGTGTAACACAGTTAACAGGATAAGACTGATAATTTATAGATGGCCATTAGTGACTCGACTTGAATCCTGAGCAAGTTAAGAACTCCTGCTTATAGGGTTTGTCCTTAGACTAGTATGGGTGAGAGTGGCACATGGTGACTCAATAAGCCTACCTTCTCGTGGATAGAATCTCGTAGGTAGCTGGGGACTTAACTGTGAAAGATGGAATTCACTCATTCCTACACTAAGGAATTAGATAGGTTGTTCCTTTAAGAACTGACTCTAGGTCTTGAACAACGGGGCCCCGCCCTCTATGAGGGTATGAGTCTATGGTAGGACCATAAACTTTTTGTTCATTAGAGGATCAGTAGTGCTTAAGGAACAAATAGATAATCACAGGGTAAAATGGTAATTTGACCCAACCGTGATTACGAACAACCTGTGAAGGGTCGATTCATGGGTAATGATTATATCAGTGGACACAATATAATCTATAGTGAGGATAGTGCAACTACAAGTCTATAGTGGAGTGACTTGTAGTTAATGAATATTAATTAACTGGATCAAAGAATTTGATCAGTTAATCTCACATCATTGGAGCTCATGAACTGTAGGTCCATTAGGTCCCTCCGTTTGCTCAACATGGTTATATTGAGGGTATAAAGTTAGGAATGAAATTGAAGTGTTCAATTTCATGCATGAGGTGTTATATTAATTATATATGATATAATTGATATAATATATGGTTTTAATGTGAATTAGATTCACATATAAACCATATAATAGTGGGAGAATATAAGAGGGATAGGATGATAATTTTCATCCCATTTCCCTATATATATATAGTTGCATGAGATGCAACTAGGTTAAGCTAAGTCAAGCAAGTGATTCCATCTCTTGAGAAACCCTAAGAGAATTCTCCCACAAAAGGTGTTGGAAAGTGTTCTAACTAGACCTTTACAAAATACCTCATCTCACCTAAAGGGAACCAACATTTCTCCCTCACCTAGAGAACAACGGAGAAGATCCTGTGGTCGTGTCTTCATCCGTTCGTGTTCCAATTGTTGAGATCGTGATCGTGGGAGAAAGGAGCACCCGAAGAAAAGTTCTTCAAAGGTATTATACTTTCTGTCCATCTCTTATTATATATGCTTAATCTAGTTAATTTGTTCTTGAATGTAATCCATGTAATGAAATTAAGAACGCGCGATTAACAATCGCTTCCGCTGCGGGATTCGATTCCCTTCAATTGGTATCGGAGCCCAATTGTGTTCTTAATTTTCGTTCTAGATTTATCAAGAATAAGGTGAGATTTACTGTTTTTTATGAGATGAGTAAACAGTTTACAAATTGGATGGTTTCAATTTTGGCACTTTGATTTACATAATTTCGTTGAATTGTACAATGTAAGAGCCTACTGTTTTGGACATTTTATTATGTAAATCGAGTCTGTAAGTCTATGTCGATCGAGGCAAAGTGGTTGCTGAGAAGATGAGAGCGAAAACGAGCAAGGAATGGAGATTCTACTTACTGTTCTTTGAATGGCGTTGCAACGCTGTTCTATAGCGTTGCAACGCTGTTCTATAGCGTTGCAACGCCACTGCAGCAGGCGCGTGGCTGGGAAGACGGCAGCGTTGCAACGCTGTAGCTTACGCGCGTTTCGACGGGTGGAAGAAGACAAGGTGCAACGTTGCAACGCTGCCATCAGCGTTGCAACGCCATATGCGTTTCACGCGAAGGAGCAACGGGTAGAAACGCTTGTTTTATTATAAATTAAATATAAAAACGTTTTATATTTAATTTATATTTAATTTATTTAATTTTAATTAATATAATTAGATTATATTAATTAAAATTGTATTTAGGGTGCCAAAATTTGTCTAATATTGCTATTTAAATTATGCAATTGTTGTGTAATTATTGTCATGCATAATGTATGCTTTTAATTAGATATCCCACCTTAGGTTAAGCATTTCCATGCATCATTTATAATATAAAGAGTTATATTATATAGTTTGCATGATTAATTAATATAAGGTGTTATATTAATTTATGGACAGCATTGACATGCATTATATATCATGAGATGATTTTGCTATGTATGTCTTATTATTCATGAGATGAATGATCAAGCACTATAACATAGTATGCATGTCACCTAAGGTTAATTATTAGTTTTAAAATGTTTAGAACATGGAAATAATATACCTTAGGTTATCTAGTTCTAATTAGATTAGAATTAGGAACCAAGTGATTTATAAACAATGATTAAAAGAGAAATTTTGTCTAAGGAAAGTTCTCTAGAGGTCAGGTATTTAAGTGGAGAACTTAAACACCCCTACCTGGGAACTGACCTGGGAGTGAAATTTAATCAGAGGGTTTATAAATCATAGTAGCGTCAGCGGGTTTATTAAGGGGTTAATAAACTAGAAATCCTAGGCTTAATATAAAGAGTTATATTAGCAAACTTAGGATAAAATCAATATTAGAGTTATATTGATTATCGATATAAGAGTTATATTGATATCTATAGGTAAAACCATTAGTCGGGTTTAGTCTAAGTAAGATTCCTATAGTTCTAAAGTATCTAGTGAGAGGAAAAAGTGTATATGATACATATTTTTCCACCTACGTATCTCCGGGAAGTTCACACTATGAGACTCATACTTAGCCTCGTGGCGTAAATGGGAGCGTCCACCTTCGGATGGTGTTTGTATGAGTCAATATCAAGGTGAATAGAGAGGGTACTTATAGTGAGTGGGAGCAGGTTTAGTGGAAACAAAACCTATGGTCTATTCAGTCGGTTTACAACGTAAGATCACTATGGTCAGCCTGCTAGTTTGGTCTGGACCAGACAATCCCTTCGGAGGGCTTGATCATAGGGGATTGAACACAGTAGACTCCCGAAAGGGATAAAGATTTCCTTAGTCTATTTTTCAATCTAGTCCTCCCTTCGGCGGATTTTATTGGATGGAGACTCTAGGATCTAAAGACAGAAGGTCACACTCACGAGGTACATAAGTTGTGTATGTATTCTTACCAAATAATGGTAACTAAAACCTATAGGAATAAGAGTTATTCTGGCATTAGGTTTTGGTCAAGAATGTCTTGATTCAAAGGAGGAGTGTTTTTGATTACCCTTCGGTGTCATACATTCTAAACCTTTGGAGTATCACTGCAAATTATAAATGAACTAGGAATCATTTGATAATTAGCTAGAACATGATTGGATTAGAGTTATAGCAAGAAACTCATACAAGTTTGTTTGTAATTTTTCAACAAAAATGTCTAGGTCTATTATTTCCTTATTGGGTGCGGAAAAGTTAACCGGAGAGAATATGATGACATGGAAAAACAAACTGAACACTATATTGGTAGTGGATGATCTGAAGTTTGTGCTAACTGAGTAGTGTCCTCAGGTGCCAGACTCGAATGCGTCATGAAATGTTCGTGATGCATATGATCGATGGATCAAGGCCAATGATAAGGCAAAGGTCTACATGCTGGCAAGTATGTCTGACATATTAGCCAAGAAGCATGAGGGCATGATAACCGCCAAGGAAATCATGGATTCTGTGCAGGGTATGTTTGGACAACAGTCCACACAGGCCCGACACAATGCCCTAAAGTACATATTCAACTCGAGGATGCTAGAGGGTACATCTGTTCGAGATCATCTCCTAGATATGATGGTGCACTTTAACACCGCGGAGTCGAATGGTGCTTCCATCGATGAATCGAACCAGGTCAGCTTCATTCTGGAAACCCTTCTAGATAGTTTCCTACAGTTTAGAAGTAATGTTGTTATGAACAAGCTTACTTTTAACCTTACCTCCCTTCTGAATGAACTCCAGACCTTTCAATCTTTGATGAAAATTCAGGGATCGAAAGGTGAAGCAAATGTTGCCAGTAGGAGTTATCACAGAGGTTCGACCTCTGGGGCAAAAACAGTGGATTCATCTTCTTCTAACCTGAAAGAGAAGAAGAAAAATATGAAGAAGGTTGGTAAAGGAAAACGAGCTGACAAAGCTGCCGCCCAGAAGGGCAAGAAAGTCAAAGAAGTTGCTGACAAATGAAAGTGTCTGCACTGCAACGAAGACGGGCATTGGAAAGGGAACTATTCGAAGTACATTGCAGAAAAGAAGAAGGAAGGTAAATATGATTTACTTTGCCTAGAAGCTTGTTTAGTGGATAATGATAAAACTGCTTGGATACTTGATTCAAGCGCGACTAATCATGTTTGCTCTTCTTTTCAGGGAATTGATTCCTAGCAGCAGTTACAGAAAGGAGAGATAACGCTCCGGGTTGGAAATGGAGAAGTCGTCTCAGCTGTAGCAGTAGGCACGATGAAGCTTTACTTTGGCAAGAAATATATGTTGTTGGACAATATATTAGTGATACCAGGGTTTACTAGAAACCTTATTTCAATTTCTTGCCTTATAGAACAATGTATTTCTGTTTCTTTCTCAATGAATTAAGTGTTTATTTTAAAGAAAGGTTTGGAAATATGTTCAGCTTCATTAGAAAATGGGTTATATGTTTTAAGGCCTAATTCAGTCAAAATGGTTTTGAACACTAAATTATTTAGCACAAACTAAGAAACGTAAAATTTCTCCTAAAGAAAATGCTCATCTTTGGTATCTTAGATTGGGTCACATTAATCTCAATAGGATTGAGAGATTGGTAAATAATGGACTTCTAAATGAGTTAGAAGAAAATACTTTACCTATATGTGATTCCTGCCAAGAAGGCAAAATGACTAAAAGACCTTTTAGTGGAAAAGGTTATAGAGCCAAAGAACCTCTTGAGCTTATACATTCAGACATTTGTGGTCCGATGTGTGTTAAAGCCAGAGGAGGTTATGAATATTTCATCTCCTTTGTAGATGATTATTCCAGATTTGGGCACATTTACCTAATACAACATAAGTCTGAAGCATTTGAAAAGTTCAAGGAATTCAAGACTGAGGTTGAAAATCGATTGGGTAAAACAATTAAAACGCTTTGATCATATCGAGGTGGAGAGTACATGGATTTAAAATTCCAGAACTATATGATAGAACATGGAATTACATCCCAACTCTCGGCTCTCGGTACACCAAAACAAAACGGTGTATCAGAAAGGAGAAATAGAACCTTGTTGGACATGGTTCGATCAATGATGAGTTATGCTCATCTCCCTAGTTCATTTTGGGGTTACGCATTAGAGATCATGTATACATTTTGAATAATGTGCCTCAAAAGTGTTTCTGAAACACCTTTTGAACTCTAGAAAGGACGTAAAGGCAGTTTATGTTATTTCAGAATATGGGGTTGTCCAGCACATGTGCTTGTGACAAATCCAAAGAAGTTGGATTCACGTTCAAAATTGTGCCTATTCGTAGGCTACCCAAAAGAAACAAGAGGTGGTTTATTTTATGATCCTAAGGAAGATAAAGTTTTTGGGTCGACAAATGTCACTTTCTTAGAGGAGGACCACATAAGGGACCACAAACCAAGAAGTAAAATTCTGTTGAGTGAATTAGACAGAACAATAGCAAAAGTTGCTAATAGAACTAGTATGCCAACAAGAGTTGTTGATACTAGTTTGTCTAGTCAAGAGAGTCCATCTCAAGAGTTGAGTATGCCTCGACGTAGTGGGAGGGTTATAACACAACCTGACCGTTACATGGGTTTATCTGAAACCCAAGTTATACCAGATGACAATTGCGAGGATCCATTGACTTATAATCAAGCGATGGTTGACAAAGCAAAGACAAATGAGTCATAGCCATGGACCAAGAAATGGAGTCTATGCATTTCAATTCTGTTTGGGATCTTGTAGATAAGCCTGATGGGGTAAAACCTATAGGTTGTAAGTAGATCTACAAGAGAAAGTGTGGTGTAGATGGAAAGGTGCAAACCTTTAAAGCTAGACTAGTAGCAAAGGGTTATACCCAGGTTGAAGGGGTTGACTATGAGGAAACCTTTTCACCTGTTGCTATGGTAAAGTCTATCGTATCCTACTTTCCATTGCCGCATATTATGACTATGAGGTATGGCAAATGGATGTCAAGACAGCCTTTTTGAATGACAATCTTGAGGAAAACATCTACATGGACCAACCCAAAGGGTTCATTAAACCAAGACAAGAGCAAAAGGTTTGCAGGCTTAAAAGGTCAATTTATGGACTGAAACAAGCCTCTAGGTCCTGGAATATAAGATTTGATGAGGCAATCAAATCTTTTGGTTTTGACCAGAATGATGATGAACCTTGCGTCTACAAGAAAATCATCAATAGTTCAGTCGCATTCCTAGTTCTATATGTGGATGATATCCTACTCATTGGGAATGATGTAGGATATCTTACTGACATTAAAAATTGGCTAGCTACGCAATTCCAAATGTCAAGATTTGGGTGATGCGCAGTTTGTTCTTGGGATCCAGATTGTCCAGAACCGCAAGAATAAAACACTAGCCCTGTCTCAGACGTCTTACATTGACAAAGTGTTGTCAAGGTTTAAGATGCAAGACTCCAAAAAGGGCCTATTGTCTTTTAGACATGGAGTCCATTTGTCTAAGAACAATGTCCTAAGACACCTCAAGGAGTTGAGGATATGAGACGGATTCCTTATGCATCAGCTGTTGGAAGCCTGATGTACGCCATGTTGTGTACTAGGCCTGACATTTGTTTTGCAGTTGGGATGGTCAGTAGGTATCAATCAAATCTAGGACTTGAACACTGGACAACGGTTAAAACAATCCTTAAGTATCTACGGAGAACAAGGAACTACATGCTTGTGTATGAGGCTAAGGATTTGATCCTTATAGGATACACGAATTCGGACTTTCAGACTGATAAAGATTCTCGGAAATCTACATCAGGGTCAGTATTTACTTTTAACGGAGGAGCTGTAGTATGGCGAAACATCAAGCAAGGATGCATCGCTGATTCCACCATGGAGGCCGAATATGTAGCAGCTTGTGAAGCAGCTAAAGAGGCCGTTTGGATAAGGAAATTCTTGCTAAATTTGGAAGTTGTTCCAAATATGACTTTGCCCATCACGCTGTATTGCGATAACAGTGGTGCAATGGAAAATTCGAGGGAATCCCGAAGTCACAAGAGGGGAAAGCATATTGAGCGAAAATATCATCTCATCCGGGAGATCGTGCATAGAGGAGACGTGATTGTCACGAAGATAGCCTCAGAGCACAACGTTGCTGATCCTTTTACAAAGGCTCTCACGGTTAAAGTATTTGAGAGTCACCTAGAAGGTCTAGGTTTACAAGTTTTCCCCAACTAGGGCAAGTGGGAGTATTCTGTACAAAGGGTTTAAATGCCCTAGTTTATTGTATTTACATTACTGTAATGTTTTAGTACTCCATAAGCTTTAGGTCAAGTGGGAGTTGTTGGGATTTATGCCCTAAACTTGTGTAATTTTGATCAAATAAATAAAGGGTTATTTGTTTTGATAAAATTATATTCTTGTTTTATAAATCCAATAAACTAAGCTCCAAGGTTATAATATATCTTGAACATCAGTGTAGTGGACACTATTTGGATTGTGTTCAAGAATATAACCTAAATGGTCTATGGTATAAGAATAAGATTGGAAACCTTATTCTGGTAACACCATGGATGCGCCCCACTTTGTAATTAGTACAAATAAGGTAGTCCAACTCATTCATGTGGATGACATGCGAGTGGGGGCATCCTGTATGAAGAGTTCATACAAGACTGGACTGCAAATTATTAGTCTAACCAGTGTAACACCGTTAATAGGATAAGACTAATAATTTATAGATGGTCATTAGTGACTCGACCTAAATCCTAAGCAAGTTAAGAACTCCTGCTTATAGGGGTTTGTCCTTAGACTAGTATGGGTGAGAGTTGCCTGTAGCCGACTCAATAAGCCTACCTTCTCAGGGACAGAATCTCATAGTTAGCTGGGGACTTAACTGTGCAAGATGGAATTCACTCATTCCTACACTAAGGAATTAGATAGGTTGTTCCCTTAAGAACTGACTACAGGTCTTGAACAACGGGGCCCCGCCCTCTATGAGGGTATGAGTCTATGGTACGAGCTTAGACTTGTTGTTCATTAGAGGATCAGTGGTGCTTAAGGAACAAAGAGGTAATCACAGGGGTAAAACGGTAATTTGACCCAGTCGTGATTACGAATATCCTGTGAAGGGTCGACTCATGGGTAATGATTATATCAGTGGACACAATATAATCTATAGTGAGGAGAGTGCAGCTACAAGTCTATAGTGGAGTGACTTGTAGTTAATGAATTTTTATTAACTAGATCAAAGAGTTTGATCAGTTAATCTCACATCATTGGAGCTCATGAACTGTAGGTCCATTAGGTCCCTCCGTTGGCTCAACATGGTTATATTGAGGGTATAAAGTTAGGAATGAAATTGAAGTGGTCAATTTCATGCATGAGGTGTTATATCAATTATATATGATATAATTGATATAATATATGGTTTTAATGTGAATTAGATTCACATATAAACCATATAATAGTGGGAGAATATAAGAGGGATAGGATGGTAATTTCCATCCCATTTTCCTATATATATAGTTGCATGAGATGCAACTAGGTTAAGCTAAATCAAGCAAGTGATTCCATCTCTTGAGAAACCCTAAGATAATTTTCCCACAAAAGGTGTTGGAAAGTGTTCTAACTAGACCTTTACAAAATACCTCATCTCACCTAAAGGGAGCCCACATTCCTCCCTCACCTAGAGAACAACGGA
Organism: Trichosanthes cucumerina; assembly: GCA_036507285.1. Lineage (NCBI taxonomy): Eukaryota > Viridiplantae > Streptophyta > Magnoliopsida > Cucurbitales > Cucurbitaceae > Trichosanthes > Trichosanthes cucumerina. The sequence continues at coordinate 74,704,520 of CM071835.1, read as the reverse complement.
GAAGATCCAGTGGTCGTGTCTTCATCCGTTCGTGTTCCAGTTGCTGAGATCGTGATCGTGAGAGAAAGGAGCACTCGAAGAAAAGTTCTTCAAAGTTATTATACTTGTTGTCCATCTCTTATTATATATGCTTAATCTAGTTAATTTGTTCTTGAATGTAATCTAGTTAAGAACACGCGATTAACAATCGCTTCTGCTGCAGGATTCGATTCCCTTCATGCCTTATACTCCTTGAACTTTTCAAAGGTTTCGGACTTATGATGTATTAGGTAAAGATAACCATACCTAGAATAATCATCAATGAAACTGATGAAATATTCATACCCTCCTCGTGCCTTGACATTCATTGGACCACCGAGATCCGAATGCACGAGTTCCAAGGGTTCTTTTGCCCTATAACCTTTTTCAGAAAAATGTCGTTTAGTCATTTTTCCTTCAAGACAAGACTCACATGGTGGTAAGAAGTTGTCCTCTAACTGACTTAGGAGACCACTCTTAACCAATCTCCCAATCCTATTGAGATTAATTTGACCTAGTCTCAAGTGCCAAAGATAGGTACTTGGAGAAAACTTCTGTATTTTATTTTGAGTATCAGCGGTTTTAAACATCTCGGTGTTCAAAATAGCTTTTATATTTGTTGGTCTTAACACATATAAGTTGTTTTCAAGTTTAGCAGAACATATTCGTACACCTCTTTTGCAAATGAACACTTCATTATAATCAAAAGATACTTTATACAAATGTTCAAGTAAACAAGAGATAGATACAAGATTTCTTTTGATTCCAGGAACCAAAAGTACATTTTCTAATAAAACGAATCTATCTCTAAATAACAACTTCATTGCTCCGACTACTCTAGCTGAGACAAGCTCTCCTGTTCCAACCCTGAGAGTTATCTCACTATTAGCAAGCTGTCTCCAGGAACTAGTTTCCTGAAAAGAAGAACACACATGGTTAGTGGCTCCTGAATCTAGTATCCAGGCGAAATCATCATGTTCCACTAAACATGTTTCAACAACGAGTAAATCATATTTACCTTGTTTTTCTTTCTCAGCTTTCTTTTCTGCAAGGTACTTCGGGCAATTCCTCTTCCAGTGCCCGTCTTCACCACAATGGAAACATTTTCCTGTGGCTTTAGCCTTGCGTATGGGAGCTTTTTTCCTTCCCTTTATCCTTCTTCTTCTTCTGAATACCTTTATTCTTAGAAAAAGAAGGACCAGACTTAGTCCCTGAGGATGATCCTCTCAGGAACTTCCTTGAAGTGACAACGTTTGCCTCCTTCTCTTTTCCCTTTGATTTCATTAGGGACTCAAAAGTCTGGAGCTCATTAAGAAGCGTAATCAGGTTATACTCTATCTTGTTCATCACCGAATTAGTGTGGAACTACAGGAAACTCTTCGGAAGAGATTCCATTATAAAGCTGACCTGACTGTTCTCATCTATGACAACCCCGTTTACTTCTGTCACGTTGAAGTGGACCATCATATTAAGGACATGCTCGCTAACAGAAGTTCCCTCCTTCATTCGGAAGTTGTAAACGTACTTGAGAGCATCATAACGGACCGACGAGGACGGTTGTCCAAACATGGCCTGTAATGATCCCATGATCTCCTTTGCGGTGATCATGCACTCATGTTTCTAAGACAACACATCAGATATGCTGGCTAAGATGTAGTCTCAGGCTTTATCATTAGTCCTAGTCCATTTGTCAAATGCATCCCGAACTGTCCGGGTTGGAGACGAGCTGGGAGGGGGAGGGCATTCCTCTGTCAAGACGAACCTTAGATCATCAATCACAAGAATCGTATTCAAGTTTGATTTTCAAGTTCCAAAGTTATCGCCGTTAAGTTTGTCTGAGGCGAATAATTGAATAAAAGAGCTCGACATGCTAAAAATAGAACATATTCTATTAGTGAATTGCTTTTAACCCATAACATGCATCCAATTCATAATTTAGCAAAAGTAATAATGTACCCATAATCTCATTATTGTTTTTGCAATGATACTTCTATGAGTCAGAGCAACCGCTACCGAGGGACAATCAATCACTCCTTCACCAAACCAAGACATTCTTGACTAAATGCTAATACCAGAATAACTCTTATTCCTATAGCATTCTAGTAATTCTCGTAAGTGTGACCCGCCATTTTTAGACCTTAGAGGTCGGCCCCAACAATGCTACCGAATTGGATAGTCAAAGCTGGGAATGGACCTAAGAGACCCTATCCATTTCTGGAGTTTGAGTTGTTCCGAATCCCATGTTACATCCCTCCGAATGGATGGTGCTACTACTGGCAACCTACAGGCGCAACATGGGAATCTCACGATCCAACCTAATGGAGGAGACCATAGGAAGTGTTGACACACTTCCTTCTCCCACTTCCTATAAATACTTTCTCCATTTACCATGTTCTTGATTTATGCAAATACCATCCGAATGGGGATGTCCTATTGACATCACGAGGCCGAGCATAAATCTCACGGTGTGAACTTCGCGAAGAACGTAAGAGGAAATTGATATATCGTATATACCTTTTCACTCCCACTAAGTATTTTAAACATTTTGGATATAGTTTTACTTAGGCATATTTTGGCTAAATCAATATGACCTAAGTCTACCAATATAACTATTATACTGCAATTACCTAAGTCGATTAACCTTTTAATAAACCTAGGTCTATGAGTTTAATTTATTAACTTTTAATAAACGCCACTCATGAAAATAATTTATAAACCTCTGGATTAAATTCACTCCCAGGTTGGTTCCCAGGTAGGGGTGTTCCGTTTCCGTTAGCTTAAGTACACCAGCCTAGCCAGAACCTTTTTTAGACAGAGTCCCACTTTAATCACAGTTTATAAATTATTGGTTGCCTAATTCTAATCTTATTGAACTAGATAACCTAAGGTCTAACTAATTTTAGTTCTAAAACCATTTTAAAACTAATTAATTAACCTTAAGTTACATGCATTTCTATGTTATAAATTGCTTGATCATTCATCACATGAATATACATACATTTATAACAAATTCATCACATGAATAAATGCATAATAATTATATGTTTAATTTTTAATTAATATAACCCTTATATTAATTATAATTAAAACATATAATATTTGTTTCATAAATTAACATAACACTTATATTAATTCCTATGAAACCTCAATTTATGCATACTATATATTATAACACTTATAACATACTTTCAATGCATGGAATATGCTTCCTATGGTAGGATTTTAAAATCTATATGGCATACTTTATGCACATACAATCAGGGATTTTAATTAAAACATACATTCACAATGCATATTTAATTAAACACACTAAAGTGGACTGGTTTTGGCATCTAATGCAAGCAAACAACTAAATTATTACAATAATAATCTAGAATTAAAATCGAACCACTTCGAATTAGCTTGCATATGTGTGAACCGGACCTTTAAAAGGTTGAACTGGGCCTCCAAATGATGAAACAAACCTCCAAAATGGAAAAAACGACCTCGAATTAGTCAGAACCGGTCTAAAAACACTCGAACCGGACCAAAATCGAGCCGAACCGATCCAAAATTAATTGAACCGGTCAAAGTCAACATCACAGGGTCAAAGTCAACTGCTCAAACATCTTCTTCCCTCATTTTTTAAATTCACGGGCACGCGGGCTGAGCTTTTGCAGAATTGAAAAAAAAAATAAAAATTTTGCAGCAACCTCTATTTTGTGATTTCAGGACCTATCGAGCTTCTCTCTTCAAATTGAAGGCCTTCTCGAACTCCAATCGACTTGAAATTTTTACAGCTTATTCTACACACATTAATGCTCAAACACACTTGAGCAATTTGAAAATAAAGTACAAATTGATGCTCAATTTAAATGTCAAACCCAGAAGAACACTTTAGACGCCCAGAAAAATTATATTTCAAAAAATACCCACCACAAGACACAATTGATCAATTGCTCGGATACCAATTGAAAAAGTGTACATTAGGAAAGAGGAAGCAATTTTGGATCGTGAACAATATAAGTTGATCAATTTTACAAAATAAAAAACATGCTCAAATCTGGAAAAACAGAGAGTATGAACACATACTTTTGTTGCTCAAAATTCTCCTAATCCGTGGGCAATTTCTTGTCACAAACAATTTGTGGACAACCTCTAGTGTCTTCCCTACTATCCTCAGGCCTTGGAACGGATTGTGGGATCTTTTATAAAGAGAATTTGAAGAGAGATGGGAGAAAGGTCTGAAAAACGTGAATCAAAAAAATTCTGATAAATCCTTGAAAATCCATGTGTTTCTTCTCCAATTAAAGAAAACCAAAAGCTTCTTCAAGCTAGAGAAGATGACAACATGAAGATGATGAGGATTTAGCAAGAAGGAGGTGCTCAATTTGTGTGAATTTGAAAAAGAAGAGTGGTGAATCATACTTATGATTTTGGTCCAATTGAAAAATCCAAATTTCAATTTGAATTTCCATTTAATTTTAATTCAAAATTAATATAAAATTAATTTTAAATTAAAATAAATTTATTAATTTAATTAATTAATTAATTTTAAATAATTTATTTAATTTAATATCAAATATCAAATTAAATAATTGGGCCAATCCCGATTTCTTAAATCGCCCGTTCGAACATGAATCCCTATTCATGTTATAAATCGAACTAATATTTAAATCATATTTAAATATTTCCACCTCTTTTTTATTATAGTTTACATAATTAAACTGTGATATGTTAAGTATATCACATATAATTAACGTTTTCTCCCAAAATCGAATTTGAACAATTCAAATTCTTTTCTCTCAAAATGTTACAAGGCTTAATCCGAGCTAGTATGGGGACCTAATGGACCTACAAATCATGAGCTCCAACGATACGAGATTAACCGGCCAAACTCTTTAACCTAACTAATCAACATTTGTTAACCACCAGGACACTCCACTAAAGCCTAGTGGTTGCACTCTCCTCACTGTAGATATATTTCTGTCCACTCGATATAACCATGATTAGTAAGTCGATCCTTCACAGGTCGTTCGTAATTACAGTTGGGTCAAAATTACCGTTTTACCCCTGTAATTACTTATTGTTCCTTAAGTCCCACTAATCCTCTTATGAACAATTAGTTTGTGGTCCAACCAACAAACCGAATTCCTCTCGGGCCAATGAGAGGGGTGGGCCCTTTGTTCAAGATTCGGAGTCAGCACTTAAGGGAACAACCTCTCTACTAATCCCTTAAGCGGGTAGGAGTGAATTTCATGTTGCAGAACTATGTTCCCAGCTATCTACCCGGTCTTATCCCTGAAATGGGAGGCTTATTGAGTCGGCAATCTCAGGCCACTCTCACTAATGTAAATCTAAGGATAATCCGAATAAACAGGAGTTCATGGCACGCTCAGGATTAAGATCTAGTTACCTAGGTCATCGTATGAATATAGACAGTTAAGACAGTAAACGGAGTTATAAAGTCTACGTGACTATTTCTCAGTCCAGTCTGATGCAAACTCATTGTACAGGACGCCCCCACTCGCATGTCTCCACATGAACGATTCAGATCACACATCGCTTGTACTTTACAAAGTGGGTCGCGTCCATAGTGTCTCCGTGATAAGGTACCCAGTCCCTATCCCTATACTATAGACCGCTACGCTATAACTTGAACTCCGATCCATTTTTATGTCACACATAAAGTTCAAGTATACATCCTATAGTCATGGGTTCTTTATTGGATTAGGGTTTCAAAACATACCATTCACTTTATTCAATAACACCTTTACTGAATAAATCTCAATAACAACTTTATTGCAAAATAAAATATACATTCAGTTTACAACACCACGAGTTTTAGGACAGAAAACCCAACACCTATGACTCTTCCTATTTCTCCTGAAACAAGTCAACCAAATGTTGTTCCTCCAAATGCTAGTGAAAATCTTCTCAACTACCAAAGGAGAAACAAAGAAGTTGAGAAAATAGATTCTAGAACATATGAACACTCTCCAATGTCCGAACTTGTTTTAACATCCAAAGAACAATCCATAAGTGAGGATAAAGATGAGATGAGAGGGGATATAATTCCAAAAGTTGATGATTTAAACTTGTCAATTGTTGTAAGAAAGGGAGTCAGGAGTTGCACCATTCATCCTATAAGAAACTATGTGTCATATGATTGATTATCTAAGTCATATCGAGCATTTATTTCAATCATTGATAATGTTCAAGTACCAACCAATATTCATGAAACATTAAAACATCCTGGTTGGAGAAAAGTTGTACAAGATGAAATTGAAGCTCTCAAGGAAAATGACACATGGACAATGACAGATTTACCTAGTGAAAAAAGAATGGTTGGATGTAAGTGGATATTTACAGTAAAACATAAGACAGATGGAAGCATTGAAAGATTGAAGGACATACTTGTTGCTAGAGGATTCACTCAGTCTTATGAAATTGACTACCAGAAAATCTTTTGACTTGTAGCTAAACTTAACACCATAAGAATTATCTTATCTCTAGTAGTTCATCTTGATTGAATTCTTCAACAATTGGATATTAAAAATATTTTTTGAATGGAGATCTAGAAGAAGAAATATATATGAATATTCCTCCTAGGTGTGAAGAGAAATTCAGTTCACCAAAGATTTGCAAACTTAAAAAATCTTTGTATAGACTTAAGCAATCTCCACGTGCATGGTTTGATAAATTTGCAAATTATGTTCTCAGTCTTAGATATTCACAATGCCATTCAGACCATACTTTATTTGTTAAAAAGGGGTCTGAAAATTTACTTGCTCTCTTAATAGTGTATGTTAATAATATCATTCTTTCTGGAAATGATGAATTGGAACTATAAATATTGAAAAAACACTTGGCTCAAGAATTTGAAGTCAAAGATCTAGGAAATCTAAAGTATTTTCTAGTCATGGAAGTTTACTCGGTCTAAAAAAGGTATAATTGTATCCCAAAGAAAGTATGTTTTAGGCCTTCTCAAAGAGACTGACATGTTAGGATGTAAACCAGTAGACTCTCCTATGGATCCTCAAAAGAACTTGGACTCAACCATGAGAGCACACCTGTTGATAGGGGGAGATATCAACGACTTGTAGGATGCCTTATATATCTTTCTCATACACGTCCAGATATTGGATTTGTCGTTAGCAAGGTTAGCCAGTTTATGCATAGTCCTATGAAGAACATATGTAAGCAGTATATTGAATTCTCATATATCTAAAAATTGTAGGGATCAAATCCCGATGCGAAATTGTGTGATTGCTTTTGCTCTAAAAAACATTGTTGATTTTTCACAAAAACAGTAAACTAAGATTAAGCATTTTGGGGAGAAAGCAAATTTACCTTTGAAGAGTCTTATTCTGCTAGTAATCCTTTCTCCCAAGCCTCCACGATCTTAATCTCGTTCTCAATGATCAACCCCAAACTCGTTTCGTTCTCGAACATCTCCAAAGAGTCTTCTCCGTTGTTCTCAAGGAAAGGGAAGATGGTGGGATCTCTTTTGAAAATGGGAGAGAGTTTTTAGTGTTATGTAATTTTGCAAAAAACCAAGAAAATGGAATTTCAACTACCAAGTTCATCTCAATGCACTTATTTATAGAGAGTGATGATGGAGGTAACTTCCTCCACCCACTCACCCACTAATACCATAAATGGTGCTTATGCAAATCATATTTGCAAAATGCATATTATAAAGTATCATATACTTCATATTATAAAGTATCATATACTTTATAAATTGAATCATATTCAACTTTCCATATTACTCTCAAATTTCTTATTCCATTTAATATGAAACTATTTCATACTAAATTAGATATTTAGATTATAATCCAAATATAGTATATAGTTCAATATGAATCATATTCACATTAAACTCTATATTATATCAATTATATCACATACAATCAATATAATTCCCATTTACAAATTTAAACATTTCAAATTCGCTCCAAAACTTTATACCCTTGATATATCTATGTTGAGCCAACGAAGAGACCTAATGGACCTACAGTTCATGAGCTCCAATGATACGAGGTTAACCGATCAAACTCTTTGACCCGATTAACCAACATTCATTAATTGCGAGTCACTCCACTATAGACTCGTAGTTGCACTCTCCTCGCTGTAGGACAAGTTGTGTCCATCGATTTAATCAATTCCCTTAAGTCGACCCTTCACAAGTTGTTCGTAAACACAGCTAGGTCAAATTACCGTTTTACCTTGTGATTACCTCATGCTCAAATATAACTGATCCTCTAATGAACAACTAATTTACAGTCCTACCATAAACAAAGTCCCTCTCGGGCTAGTGAGAGGGTGGGACCCTGTTGTTCAAAACCTGAATTCAGCCTTAAGAAAACAACATATTTAAATTTCCTAGCTCGAGAACAAGTGAATTACATCTCGCGGAGTTAAGTCCCTAACTCCCCACGAGGTTTTGTCTCCAAGAAGGTAGGCATATGAAGTTGGAAACTTTGATCACTCTCACCCATACTAATCAAAGGACAAACTCTCGCAGACAAGAGTTCGTAACTCGCTCAGGATTCATGTCGAGTCACGAATGGTCATCTATGAATTATTAGACCTAATCTGTTAATGGTGTTATATTAATTGGCTAATAATTCGCGATCCGATCTTGTACGATCTCATCGCACAGGATGCCCCAACTCGCATGTCAGCTACATGAACGAGTTGGATCACCTCGTTTGTATCAAATATAAAGTGGGTCGCATCCATAGTGTTACCAAGATGAGGTTTCCAACCCTATCCATGTACTATAGACCGTTTGAGTTATATACTTGAGCATGATCCTCTTGTGTGTCTACTACACATTGTTCAAGATCTCATATTCATAACTTTGGAGCTTAGTTTATTGGATTTAAGTTTTACATGCGAGTACACAATAAATTATGAAAAAAATAACTCTTTATTAAATTCATTGAACATTTACAAATAACAGGAGTTTAGGGCATAAAACCCCAACAAAAATGACTCTGGGAAAATGACTGTTTTTGAAAAAACTGACAAAAGAAACATTGAGGTATATTATGATGCAGACTAGGCAGGTGATATTATAGATAGAAGATCTATCTCACGTTACTGTTCCTTTGTATAAGGTAATCTTGTTACATGGAGAAGTAAGAAGCAATCTGTAGTTGCAAGAAGTAGTGTTGAAGTTGAATACAGAGCAATTGCTCATGGTATGTGTGAAGGCATATGAATAGAGAGTTCTATGCGAGTTAGGAAAAGACTGTTAGTTATCGATATAGATGATGTGTGTAAACCTGAGATTTCTCTTTTGAAATCCTTTAAAAAATATAAAAAAAAAAAAGAAAAAGAAAAAGAAATGTGGAAATGATATGTTTTGTTTTAATTAAAAAAAAAAGAAAAGAAAAAGGAAGGTTGGTGGAAGCTCCACCACCGCTAACCTCAATTTCAACACCATTTATCCTCATTTTGTTCTCATTTTATCAAAGGGAATCAAAAGGTTTCGAGGGAGAGCTTGAGAGAAAGAAGTGTTGGGATGTATGTCCTCATCTCGTGTTGTTTGTAATATTCCAAGTTGTAAATGAATAAGAGTTATTTATTTAAACTTTGTGTCTCACATTTTTCATAAACTTAATCCAATAAACTAAGCTCTAGGGTCATTGCATTATGAGAGAACTAAGAACTTGAACGGTGTGTAGTGGACACACAGGGAAGATCACGTTCTAGTTAATGACCCGAACGGTCTACAGTATATGGATAGGATTGGAGACCTAATCCTGGATACACTGTGGATGCGGCCCGCTTTGTATTGGATACAAACGAGGTGATTTGACTCGTTCATGTGGTTGACATGCGAGTGGGGGCATCCTGTGCAATGAGATTGTACAAGACCGGACCGTGAATTATTAGACATACTGATGTAACACCGTTAACAGCATAGAGCTAATAAATTCGTAGATGACCATTAGTGACTCGACCTTAATCCTGAGCATGTTAAGGACTCCTGTCTGCGGGGGTCTGTCCTTTGACTAGTATGGGTGAGGGTGGCCACTATTGCTCGTCCAATATGCCTATCTTCTCAGGGGCAGGACCACGTGGGGAGCTGGGAACTTGACTACGCAAGAAGGAATTCACTCGTTCCCGACTTAGGGAAACTAGAGGGGTTGTTCCCTTAAGTCTTCGTCTCCGTGGCTTGAACAACTGGGCCCCACTCTCATTGGCCCGAGAGGGTTGTTGTTTATGGTTGGACCATGCAACATAGTTGTTCATTAGAGGAGCAGTGGGACTTAAGGAGAAAGAGGTAGACACAGGGGTAAAACGGTAATTTGACCCAGCTGTGACTACGAACAACCTGTGAAGGGTCGACTCATGGGTGTTGGTTATATCGATGGACACAACTTGTCCTACAGTGATAAGAGTGCAGCTACGGGCTTTAGTGGAGTGTTACCGTAGCTAATGAATGTTGAATAACCAGGTCAAAGAGTTTGACAGGATCATTGGAGCTCGTCACGTGTAGGTCCATTAGGTCCCTCGATTGGCTCAAATTGGACAAATTGAGGTTTACAGTTTGGTGTGAATTTAAAGTGTTCAAATTCATTATTTGGGTATTTATGTCATTTATATGAGATATAGATGACATAATATATAGTTTGATGTGAATGAGATTCATAATAAACTACAGTATAGCCTAATTGATTAATTAGTGCTAATTGGAGAAATTGAATTGAGAGAAATTAAATTGAATGTGATTCAATTTATAATTCCACATTTATGCAAATGAGATTTGTATAATAAGGTATGAGATACCTTATATTATATAATATGAAAATGTGATTTGTATATTATATGGTTGTGGTAAAATTGTGATTTGGTGGAGGTTTTAACTCCATCACACAATAGTATTTAAAGGTTTTGCAAGAAGCCTTTGGTATGCCATTTGCCATTTTTTGGATTTTGATCCAAAGAGAGCAAGTGATTCTCTCTCAAATCCTCTCTCAATTCTCTATCATTCTCTCCTCACCCAAAATCAAAGGGAGTCCCACCTACTCTCCCTCAACCTCCCGAGAACAACCGAGAAGACCCTTTGGAGGTGTCTCCGTATTCGGATCGAGGTTCGTGTTCGAGGAGATCGTTGGATCGAGAGAGATCGTGACCAGAGGAGAAAAGCGTTGAAGAAGAGTTCTTCAACAAGTAAGTATCTTATAATTCCTTACTGTTTTCTTCTACTATTTACATGTTTAGCCTAGGATTTATGAGATAGATTCAATTTTAAGACACGTTTTACACAACGGATCAACGACGTTTCACAACGTCTTCCGCTGCGAGAATTCAAAATCCCTTCAATTGGTATCAGAGACAATCGTTGCTCTTCGTTGTGTATTCTGTGAATTCTTAAAATTAGGTGGGTAGCATTAATTTTCATGAGATGAATGTTAATTGTTTGCAATTTTGGATGTTTTCGATTTTTGGCACTTTTTAGATTTACATTAAAGTTGATGAGATCAATGTAAGGGCCCGTTGTTTTTAGATATTTTTTAATGTAAATCGAGTCTGTAAGTCCGTGTCGTTCGTGGCAAGAGTTGTCGTGAATAAAACGGAGCAAAAACGGGCGATTTCGGTGAAAAATAGCAAAATTTGTGTTGCTTTGAAGTTCATCGGCGCTGCGCGCCACGCCATCCATGCCGCTTTGGCTTCGCAGCAGCGCAAAGCGTTAACGCTAGCGGTGGCGTTGCAACGCCACAGTGTTGAGAACGCTGGGCGCGACACTATACATTATAGCTTTGCAACACAATAACAATGTTGCAATGCCATGGCGTAGTGGTGCGTGGAGCGCTGGATTTTCGGGGATGTGTTACGTGTGCAGCGGCCCGTGTCCGGGCTGGTGCCGTTTTTATTTATTTATTTATTTGTAAAATTTATTTTTTTAAAATATATTTTATTTAATTATTTTAATTAATATTAATATAAATATTATATTAATGTTAATTAATTTAATTTTGTGTCCCTATGGTGCCAAAAATCGGTCCAATATTGCTATTTAATTATTTTATGCATGAGATGTATGATTTAATTATTTCTATGTGCATAGAGTATGTCATATAGATTTAAAATCCCACCTTAGGTTAAACATTTCATGCATCATATTTATATTATAAGAGTTATAATATATAGTATGCATGATAGGATTATATTATAAGAGTTATAATATAATGTTTGCATGATTTAATTTATTTAATATAAGTGTTATATTTTTTAAATTAAAAGCATGCTCATGCATTTAATTCATGTGATGAATGTATGTTATAGTATAGTATTATTCATGTGATGAATGATCAAGCACTATAACATAGAAATGCATGTAACCTAAGTTAATTATTAGTTTTAAATTGTTTAGAACTTGAATAATTAGACATAGGTTTTCTAGTTCTAATAAGATTAGAATTAGGAAATCAAATATGACATTTGAATGGAGAGTGATAAGTAACTCTGTCTAAGGAAGGTTTTGTCTAAGGCTGGGGTATTTAAGTTGACGCTTGCGGAACACCCCTACCTAGAAACCGACCTGGGAGTGAATTCGGTCCGGAGATTCTTAAGTTATATTCTCGTGAGTGCCGTTAATTAAGAGTTAATTAATTTACTCGCATAGACCTAAGTTAATAATGTGATTATAAACTTAGGCTAATCCAATATAAGAGTTATATTGGTAGACTTAGGTAAATTTTAGCCGGTTTATCTAGGTCAATCCCGATTATTTTAAAGTGCTGAGTAGGAGGAAATAAAGTGTATGAGATACATTTAATTTTCCATCCACAAATCTCCATTAAGTTCGCACCGTGAGATCCATGCTCGGCCTCGTGGCGCAAATGGGAGCGTCCCCCTACGGGTGGCATTTGTATGGGTCAATATCAACGTGAATGGAGAGAGTACTTATAATGAGTGGGAGCGGGATCTGTGAAAACGGGACCCACGGTCTCTTCTTTCGATTCACACCGTGAGATGCCTATGATCCGCCTCGCTAGTTTGGCTCGACTAAAACAATCCCTTCCTGAGGGCCTCGATCATGGGAGTCGAACACCGTGAATTCCCGAAAGGATACGCTTTCTGGTTGGTTTTCCTTCTTGGTTCACCCTTCTGTGGCTATTGTTTGACGGATGCTTCTAACTTAAAGATTGAGGGTGACACTCACGGAATTCGTTAAGTGTTAATGAATTCGACCAACAATAGGCACGGTGAGATAACACTCGTGGTTGGATCCGGAGAAGTTGTCTCATTCTGCAAAAGAATAGGCACGGTGAAAGTCGTTTTTGGCGGAAGTACTTATTATTGGATAATATGTACATAGTTCCTGGTTTACGAGAAACCTAGTTTCTATTTTCTCGCCTATTAGAACAAAATATTACCGTTTCGTTCAAGAGTAATAAAGCGTTTATTTCTCGAAATGGAAATTTGATTTGTTCTGTTTCGCTTGAGAATAATTTATGTGTTCTCAACCCTAATTCGGTCAAAAAGTGTTTTGAACACCGAATTGTTTAAAATAAATTAAACGCGAATCGAGATTAAAAGTTTCTCCAAAAGAAAGTGCCCATCTTTGGCATCTTCTTGCTAGCCACATTAATCTTAATAGGATTGAGAGACTAGTGAAGAGTTGACTTCTAAACGAGTTGGAAGAAAACTCTTTGCCGGTGTGTGAGTCATGCCTTGAGGGCAAAATGACCAAACGTCCTTTTAGTGGAAGAGGATATAGAGCCAAAGAGCCTCTTGAGTTAGTACATTCGACCTCTCGTGGTCCGATGAATGTTAAAGCTCTGGCTAAGCGGTTATGAGTATGTCGTGTCTTTCATGTACGATTACTCGAGATATGGGTATATTTACCTAATGCACAAGAAGTCCAAACTCTTGAAAAGTTCAAGGAGTACAAGACTCGAGGTTGAGAACCTCTTAGGTAAATCGCTTAAAACACTTCGATCGGATCGAGGGGGAGAGTACATGGACACTAAATTCCACGACTATATGATAGAACACGGAATTACGTCCCAACTCTCAAAGACTGGTATGCCACAATGAGAATGGTGTATCGGAGAGGAGAAACAGAACCTTGTTGGACATGGTTCGGTCGATGATGAGCTATGCTCGTCTCCCTGATTGTTTTTAGAGTTACGCAGTGGAGACTGCGGTTTACATTTTGAACACAGTTCTATCCAAGAGTGTTTGTGAAACACCTTTCGAACTCTGGCATGGTCGTAAAACCAGTTTACGTCATTTCAGAATTTGGGGATGCCCGACCCATGTGTTGGTGTCAAACCCGAAGAAGTTGGAACCCCGTTCAAAGTTGTGCCTCTTTGTAGGTTACCCAAAAGAGACTAGAGGTGGTTACTTTTACGATCCTAAGGATATAGGGTGCTTGTGTCGACAAACCCCACTTTCCTTGAGGAAGACCACATCAGGGATCATGTCACACCCCCTCCCGAACTACTTGCTAACTTAGCCCGGGAGACGGCATGAACCCAACAGACATTGTTACCTTTTAACAATACCTGCTGACACTACTTTACCTGAAAATAAACTATGTTCGCATATGGAACACTTTAAACTTAACACAAATAAAATCTGACATCTATAAGACGTACATGAGGAGAAACTCTTCTTAAGTCTCTCTTGGAAACTAAAACGAGCAAGAACATCGTAACCACAAACAAATCCAAACCACTAATTAAACAACCACAACCTCTAAAGCACATACGACTATAACTACATAGTTCTCTCAAAATAATTTACAAAGCATATGGACTTGCTATACAACACCAGCCACGTACAAAATATCAAACATATGAAGCTTCAACAGACTATGGCAGGTTTTCAGGCACCGGGAGCTCGATCTCTACCTGAAAAGTGGGAAAAACACTGAAAGAATGAGCTATGAAGCTCAAATGAGTGACTTGAGTTTAAAAGAAAGCTATTAACTCATAAATCATATCACCTGGCCATCTATGAGCATATGCATCCAGTAATCAAATGTTAAAAGTAATCGTGTAATCATAATAGCTTTTCATGAAAACCAAAGCAAGTATACCGTTAAAATCTCGTAAGGCATGTAAATGATATAAACTCTTTTAAAACATGTCACAATCTACATTGTGTAGGGCACGCCAAGATACACCAACGCTTATTCTACGATGTAGTGGGGCCCGCCAAAGACTCCCATCGTCTTTGTCGTAGTGGGGCACGCCAAAGACTCTCGACACGTACTGTTGTCACGAGTACACTCAACATCGACAATGAGAATAAGACCTGTGTGCACACGGTACTATATAGCCTCTGCTCAATGTCTCAATCATTTACTCATTCAAGACTCAGAAAAAAACACATAAAAACATTTAAACATGCCTGCTTATCTTCTCTTTCATAAAACTCAAGCTTACTCAGCTTGTTCATAAAACTGAAAAGCTTTAAAACATACTTCCTCAAAATCATAACATTTCCATAAATTTCGCAATCATTAGACATATGCTCATGTATAAATTCCTTCAAGACATTTAGGCTCACAACGAGCACTTGAAATCATTTCTTAGAAGATATGAATACTCATAAACATGTGTTTCAAGGAAAACATTAAGCATTGAAACCATTTCGTTTAGCAAAACCTTGCATTTTCATAAGCATAATACAAGCCTATAAACCATTTTCAAGGTTCGCTTTGTCACTCACCGTGTTAGAACTAGAACCTTGGCCCGCATACTTCTCGACCTATCTCCTCTTGACTGCCAAACAAACCAAAACCATGTTTTAGAACCTCGAGCTCATGGTTTTTAACCTTAAAACTACAAGAAAACACTCCAACAAAAATTCCAAAGATTTTAAGATTTTCTGCCTCTGTATTCTTGCATACAGCTATAACTTCTTCATTACTTATCCAAAAATAATTTACTTTATACCAAACTCTTCATTTATGAACCCTCTAAACATCATATGAAGACATGAAATTGAAATTCCCAATAGATTGGTTCAGAAATACCTCGAAAGCTTCTTTCCCAGAACTAACTTCTCGCTATTCCGCATTCGATTTCCTGCTGCTGCTACCCGACACTTGACCTGATATTTACAACATCTTCCAATCATTTTCTATTCACGATTTCATCATGAAGGTTGTAGGAAATTCAATAAGATTTCCAACCATACCTATTAGAGCTTCTGATTCCAACTCTACTGCACCAAAGACAACTAAAATACCAGAGACTTCTCGGATTTGACAAAGAAATTTCATCTTTCTGTCTTCCTCTTCACAAATCAGTAGCTTAAGATCCGAATTTGCTCAAGTTCCTTCATGAATTTTGTTCCAATATGAGTTAAATTGCACGAAACAAAATCTCAACTCTTACCTCTTTCGGTGGAGCTCGAGATGAACAAAATAGCAGAACTTGTCTGAGTTGTTCACCTTGCTGCTACACAAATAAACTTTGAGTTCTCCTCCTCTCTCTCTCGCAATTCCAAAGACCAAAATCTCCTTCTTCCTCTTCCTTTCTCGCTTCTCTCATGAAAACCCTTGCTTTCCTTTTGATAAATGAAGAAGAAGATCGATGGAATGGTTTTCTTTAAAAAGAAAATAAAGGTGGGGGTCCACCATCCACTTCCCTTTTCCCTTTTTCATTGTTCCTTTTCATTCTTTTCCTTTTCCTTTCTTTTCTTTTCTTTTCTTTTCTTTTCAAAACAAAACTTAACATGATTTACATTTGTTTCATTTTCTTTTCTTCTTTTATCTCTTAAAGCAAACCAAACAAAAATGGTTTAAGCTTTTTCTTTCTTGTTTTCCTTTTGTCTTTCACTTCATTTCTTTTCTTTTAAAACAAGGAAAACCAAGTTTTATGCATTCATTTCTTCTTTTCTTTTATTTTTTTTCTTTATAAGGAAATTCCAAAGAATGATTCTCGGGTTTACAACTTACCTCCTCTTAAGAAATTTCGTCCTCGAAATTTAGTAGTGCTTAGTGAAGATCATCTGATACTTCTTCCTCATTTGGTCTTCTAATTCCCGTGTTGCCTCCTCCACTCAGTGATGTATCCAACGAACCTTCACGAGAGGATCGTCTTGTTTGTTAAAACTTATTCTTTCCCCTGGTCGAGGATTTGAACTCGCATCCTCTATGTAACTCATGTCTTCTTTCACTCAACGGGTTGTGCTTGCAAAGACATGTGTCGGATCCGAATATACTTTCTCGACATAGACATATGAAAAACATCATGTACTCGAGATAGTTCTCACTGCAACTCCAGTTTAGGTCATGGGCCCAACTGGTCCCGTTACTTGTTAAGGATCGATATATCTAGGACTTAGCTTACCTTTCTTGCCAAAACGAAGGACACCTCTCCATGGAGATAACTTCAAGAAAACTTGATCTCCAACATGAAATTCTAAGTCCTTTCGTCGCTTATCTGCATAACTCTTCTGACGGTCTTGAGCTACCTTCAAATTCTTCCTGATTACTGTAATATTATCTGTTGTAACTTGCACCAACTCAGGACCGATTAGCTTCCGCTCTCCTAGTTCATTCCAATATACGAGCGTTCTACACGGTCTTTTATCCAGAGCCTAAAATGGTGCCATGCCAATACTCGACTGATAGCTGTTATTATAAGCGAACTCCATAAGTGATAGGTGTGTATCTCAACTTCCCTTAACTTGAAGGACACATGCTTTCAACATGTCTTCTAGGGTCTGGATGGTCCTCTCTGACAGACCATCTATCTGAACATGAAACGCTGTACTAAAACTCAGCTTTGTCCCCATAGTTTTTTTTGTAAGCTAGGCCAAAACATAGAAGTAAATCTCGGATCTCTATCTGGAACTATGGACACTGGCACTCCGTATTGACTCACAATTTTGTCGACGTATAGCTTAACAAGTCGATCAAGTGTAGACGTCGATTTTAATCGGTATAAACCTTTGTTGCCTTAGTGAGTCTATCGACCATTACCATATACCATCATGTCCACTTGGAGTATGATGTACAAACAACAGGAAATCCATAGCGATATGTTCTCATTTCCACTCCGACACGAGTAGTGGATTAAGGAGTCCTCCCGGTCTTTGTCTAATCGGTTAACTTGGCGTCGATGATTAAACATCTATCAACATAATCAACTATCTCCCGCTTCATCCTGTGCCACCAATAAGTCCCTTTCACGCTTTTACATATCTTGGTGCTTCCTGGATGCATAGCGTGAGTCGAATTGTGAGCTTCCTCTAGAATAGCATCTTAAGCTCACTAATACTGGACACACATAGTTTTCTCTCGCTTAACTATGGTTTCATCTGCTTCTCATTCTAGATTATACCTCTCTGGCCCTGCTTGGAGATTCCAAACATTTCTCGCAAGTTATTAATCTTTGGTTGTTTTCACAATCTCACTATTCAGTGAAAACTCGATCCGAATTGAGCTAAGAGACCCCCCTGAATTCTTTGCTATCACAGTTGTCTTTGAATCCCTTAGAGTACTTAAAAATGTTGCTCGAATACCACACAAGGCATTCCTAGGAAGTCTTGACTTCCTGCTCAATGCATCTGCTACCACATTCACCTTACCAGGAATGTATTATATGGTACAATCATAATCTTTAATCAATTCTAACCATCTTCGTTGTCTCATATTTAGCTCCCTCTAATCAAAGATATATTTCAGACTCTTATGATCTGTGTAAATGTGACACCTTTCACCAAACAAGTAATGTCTCCAGATCTTCAGTGCTAAGACAACTGCTGCTAACTCAAGATCATGGGTAGGGTAATTACATTCGTGTTTTTTCAATTGCCTTGATGCATAAGCTATTACTTTTCCTTCTTGCATCAGTACACACCCTAAACCTTGCCTCGAGGCATCACAGTAAACCACATACTCTTTTTCCGCATGGTGAAGTGTCAAATAGGTGTCAGAAACTAATCTCTTTTTCACTCCCGAAACTCTGCTCACACTTATCTAACCATTCAAACTTAGCATTCTTTCTTGTTTAAGCCGCATGGTAATGCTAATCGTGAGAAATCCTCAACAAATCGCCTGTAGTGTCCTGCCAAGCCTAGGAAACTACGTACCTTTGTCGTACTAACTGGTCTCTCCCAGTTGACTACAGCTTTAACTTTATTTGAATCCACACTAACACCATTTGCTGAGACAACATGCCCCCAAAACCTACTCGATTCAACCAAAACTCACATTTGGTGAATTTAGCGCATAAATCGCTTATCTCGTAGTGTTTGCGAATAATCCTCATGTGTTCCCCGTGGGCTTTCCTATCAACCGAGTAAACTAGTATATCATCAATAATTACTATTACAAAGTTATCCAAATATCGGTGGAAAACTCCTTGTGAGGTCCATGAAAACTGCTAGTACCTTGTTAAACCGAATGACATTACTAAACACTCATAATGCTCGTACCTCATTATGAATAATGTCTTAGGAATGTCTGATTCTCTAACCTTTAACTGATGATATCCTGATCTTAAATTAATCTTACAAAACATCGATGCACCTCTTAACTGGTCAAACAAGTCATCTATTCAGGGGTAAAGGATACTTATTACGTATCGTGACTTTGTTTAACTCGTCTATAATCAATGCATAATCTACGGGTACCATCTTTCTTTTTGCGTATAACACTGAGCTCTCCAAGGCGATACACTAGGTCCGATGTATCCCTTATCAACTAGTTCTTGTAATCGCATCTTTAGCTCCCGATCTCACTTGGAGCCATTCTATACTGGCGCTTGCGAAATAGGTGCTATTCATGGTAACAGTTCAATGGTGAACTCAACTTCCCTATCAGGTGGCAATCCTGATAGATCTGCTAGAAAAACAACAAGAAAATTCATTCACAACAAGAACATTTTCTTGTTGTAGCTTTTCTTCCTGCACCTCAACTACATGTGCAAGAAACGTCGTGCAACCTTTCCTCAATAACTTCTGAGCTTTGAATGTTGAAAACAACTCGTAGGGATAATCTTTCTTTCATCCCATAAAACCACTTCAGCTAATCCTGGTTTCTTGAAAACAACTTCCTTTATATGGCAATCTCTGGAAGCATAATGAATAAATACGAAATCCATCCTTAAGATTGCATCTCACACCTGCAAGTCTAGTGGAAGAAGATCCACTAACATAATAAGACCTTCTACAAAGATCTCACAGTTCCGCAACACTACATCGACTAATAAAACATCACCAACTAGAGTGTATATAACTAACCTTTTACATAAAGGTTCTAGCTTCCCATTCAACTTAGTCAAGAACATACTAAAAACAAAGAAATGTGTAGCACCTGGTTCTATTAAAACAGGTGCAGGTACATTTCAAATAGTAATCGTACAAGTAATCACATTTGGTGCATCCTCGCCTTCTTCTTTGAGTCATAACGTGAGACCTTTCCGTGATGCCTAGGCCTCCCTACAACTCTCTTTAGTCTAACACCACTGGTGCCCTCTCTGCAGCCATCAAACTCTCCTGGCCGCTCAACTGCTCCTGGGACTCAACTCCCTAGTCCTCTCATGCGGTTTCCCATAGTCAGTGGACAATCCCTCTTGACATGTCCTGGTTTTCATTACAGGTAGCATGTACCAACACTCACAAGACAATGACCTTGATGATTCTTGCAATGTATCACACATGGAGTTTTCTCTTATATCTCGGCAATAGACTCTGCCCTCCCGCAACTTGCCGCCAATCAAACAAACTAACTAGGTCCTCTTTAACTCGCTGCCTCGATAGGCACTACCCACAATCATCCGCCTCGATGCCCGCTACTTGGCTACTAGCTTGCTCCTTAAAAGTCATATTGACTTAGAAACATTTACTCCAAGTGTGAACCTCCGCGCGCTCACGACCTTGAAATCGCTTTGTTGTCGAAAGCTCCACAACTAGGCTTCACTATCGATCGCGCTCTCGCTATACTCTGCTCAACACGTGAGCGCTCTCTACCACCGGGAAAAAATCAATCCACTTAGCAATGGTCAGAATCGGGTACGATCTCGTGTCGTAACCCTTTTTCAAATCTTCGATACTGTCACTCTTAGATGCCACAATCACATCAACATACCGCGACAACTCGGTATATCCTCTCATACTCACCACCAAAGTGTCTCTTGTTTTAGTTCTAAAAATTCATCCTCTTTGCCTCTTGGTACGTGCTAGGGTAATATTTATTTTCAAATATACTTCTGAAAGTTTGCCAGTGTGAAGTACGTGCATCACTACAACTGGCTAACATCGATTTTCCATCATCCTTCTGCCTTCTTTAGCAGCAAGAATGTGGCCAACTTAACATTTCGCTCCTCAGACAACTCATCACATCAAAACATTTATCAAACTTATTCAGTCAAACCTCAGCTTCAGCTGGATCTTTGGAACCCTCAAACACTGTGGCTCCTAATTCTTTTAGATGATCTATTCTATATGTCTTGTCTGGATTACATAGCTCTTCTCTCTATGACTTACCTACCTCCTATGAGGAATTAGCATGCTGCTTAATTCTGGCCCCTATCTGGACTCTCGGGGCACTAGATCCCCTCTCAGAGTGGGCTTGGGTAGGATCTTGCGTCCCGTCCTGATCCCGCCTTCATAGTCTGCTAGTACGTGGTGGCATGACTTCTATAACATATCACATACTAGACATGTAATGAATACTCTCAAATGCACAATTCTAGACTTGTGCTCACATTCTAGTCCTGACTGGACTTACTCTTATACTTACTTGGACCATGCTCTGCTAGTTCTATTGAACTAACTTAATAACTTGCTATGACTTTTACTTTATTCTCAGAGCTAACTTGCCCTGTCTCATTCCCATGGAGCTAACTGCTCTGATACCAAGTTGTCACACCCCCTCCCGAACCACTTGCTAACTTAGCCCGGGAGACGACATGAAGCCAACAGACATTGTTACCTCTTAACAATACTCGCCGACACTACTTTACTCGAAAACAAACTATGTTCGCATATGGAACACTTTAAACTTAACGCAAACGGAAACTGGACATCTATAAGACGTACATGAGGAGAAACTCTTCTTCTTAAGTCTCTCTTGGAAACTAAAACGAGCAAGAACATCGTAACCACAAACAGCTTCAAACCACTAATTAAACAACCACAACCTCTAAAGCACATACGACTATAACTACATAGTTCTCTCAAAATAATTTACAAAGCATATGGACTTGCTATACAACACCACCACGTAAAAATATCAAACATATGAAGCTTCAAAGAGATTATGGCGTGTTTTTGTGCACCGGAGCTCGATCTACCACGAAAAGTGGGAAAAACATCGAAAGAATGAGCTATGAAGCTCGTTGAGTGACTTGAGTTTAAAAGAAAGCTATTAACTCGTAAATCATATCACCGCCATCTATGAGCATATGCATCCAGTAATCAAATGTTAAAAGTAATCGTGTAATCATAATAGCTTTTCATGAAAACCAAAGTAGTATACCGTTAAAATCTCGTAAGGCATGTAAATGATATAAACTCTTTTAAAACATGTCACAATCTACGCTGTGTAAGGGACGCCAAATACACCAACGCTTTATTCTACAATTTAGTGGGGCCCGCCAAAGACTCCCATCGTCTTTGTCGTAGTGGGGCACGCCAAAGACTCACGGCAATACTGTTGTCACGAGTACACTCAACGTCGACAACGTAATAAGACCTGTGGGCACACGGCACTATATAGCCTCTGGCTCAATGTCTCGATCATTTACTCATTCAAGACTCAGAAAAAAACACATAAAAACATTTAAACATGCCTGCTTATCTTCTCTTTCATAAAGCTCAAGCTTACACAGCTTGTTCATAAAACTGAAAAGCTTTAAAACATACTTGCTAGTAAATACTTGCTCAAAATCATAACATTTCCATAAATTTCGGCAATCATTAGACATATGCTCATGTATAAATTCCTTCAAGACATTTAGGCTCACAACGAGCACTTGAAATCATTTCTTAGAAGATATGAATACTCATAAACATGTGTTTCAAGGAAAACATTGAGCATTGAAACCATTTCGTTTTAGCAAAACCTTGCATTTTCATAAGCATAATACAAGCCTATAAACCATTTTCAAGGTTCGTTTTGTCACTCACCGTGTTAGAACTAGAACCTTGGCCCGTACACTCGACCTATCTCCTCTTGGACTGCCAAACAAACCAAAACCATGTTTTAGAACCTCGAGCTCATGGTTTTTAACCTTAAAACTACAAGAAAACACTCCAACAAAAATTCCAAAGATTTTAAGATTTTCTCGCCTGTGTATTCGATTACAGCTATAACTTCTTCATTACTTATCCACAAATAATGTAATTTATACCAAACTCTTCATTTAGGAACCCTCTAAACATCATATGAAGACATGAAATTGAAATTCCCAACAGATTGATTCAGAAATACCTCGAAAGCTTCTTTCCCAGGAACTAACTTCTGCTATTCCAGATTCGATTTCCTGCTGCTACCCGACACTTGACCTGATATTTACAACATCTTCCAATCATTTTCTATTCACGATTTCTTCATAAAGGTTGTAGGAAATTCAATAAGATTTCCAACCATACCTATTAGAGCTTCTGATTCCAACTCTACAGACCAATACAACTAAAACACCAGAGACTTCTCGGATTTGACAGCAAATTCTGTCTTCTGTCTTCCTCTTCACAAATCAGTAGCTTAAAATCCGAATTTGCTCGAGCTTCCTTCACGAATTTTGTTCCAATATGAGTTAACTTGCACGAAACAAAATCTCAACTCTTACCTCTTTTGGTGGAGCTCGAGATGAACAAAATAGCAGAACTTGTCTGAGTTGTTCACCTTGCTGCTACACAAATAAACTTTGAGTTCTCCTCCCTCTCTTCTGCAATTCTAGCACCAAAATCTCCTTCTTCCTCTTCCTTTCTGCTTCTCTCATGAAAACCCTTGCTTTCCTTTTGATAAATGAAGAAGAAGATCGATGGAATGATTTTCTTTAAAAAGAAAATAAAGGTGGGGGTCCACCATCCACTTCCCTTTTCCCTTTTTCATTTTTCCTTTTCATTCTTTTTCTTTTCCTTTCTTTTCTTTTCTTTTCTTTTCTTTTCAAAACAAAACTTAACATGGTTTACATTTGTTTCATTTTCTTTTCTTCTTTTATCTCTTAAAGCAAACCAAACCAAAAATGGTTTAAGCTTTTTCTTTCTTGTTTTCCTTTTGTCTTTCACTTCATTTCTTTTCTTTTTAAAACAAGGAAAACCAAGTTTTATGCATTCATTTCTTCTTTTCTTTTATTTTTTCTTTATAAGAAAATTCCAAAGAATGATTCTCGGGTTTACAGATCACTTACCAAGGAGTAAAATTGTGTTGAGTGAAATGGACAGTTCATCAACAAGAGTTGCTGATGGTGCTAGTACGTCAACAAGTGTTGTTGATCCTAGCTCGTCTAGTCAAGTCCATTCCCAAGAGTTGGGAATGCCTCGACGTAGTGGGAGGGTTGTGAGACAGCCTGAACGTTACATGGGTTTAGCTGAAACCGAGGTCGTCACTCTTGATGATGACTGTGAGGATCCATTGACCTATGATCAGGCAATGGCAGACGTTGACAAAGACGAATGGATTAAAGCCATGGACCAGGAAATGGAGTCGATGTACTTCAATTCCGTCTGGGAGCTTGTGGACCAACCGGATGGGGTAAAGCCTATTGGTTGCAAGTGGATCTACAAGCGTAAACGTGGCGTAGATGGGAAAGTGCAGACCTTCAAAGCTCGACTAGTGGCAAAGGGTTTTACCCAGGTGGAAGGGGTTGACTATGAGGAAACCTTTTCACCTGTTGCCATGGTAAAGTTGATTAGAATCCTTCTGGCCATTGCCGCATATTATGACTATGAGGTATGGCAGATGGATGTCAAGACCGCCTTTCTGAATTCAACCTTGACGAGACCATCTACATGGACCAGCCCAAGGGGTTCATTGCCCAAGGCCAAGAGCAAAGAGTTTGTCGGCTTTAAAGGTCTATTTATGGACTGAAACAAGCCTCGAGGTCTTGGAATATAAGGTTTGATGAGGCGATCAAATCTTATGACTTTGATCAAAATGTTGACGAGCCTTGTGTTTACAAGAAAATCGAGTAAGCATTTATATCGCGCGTTTTATATTGTATGTGGATGATATCCTTCTCATTGGGAATGAGGTGAGATTTCTTCTTGACATTAAGGAATGGTCAAGCTTCGCAATTCCAAATGAAAGATTTGGGAGAGGCACAATATGTTCTAGGTATCCAGATTGTCCGGAACCGGAAGAACAGAACGCTAGCCATGTCTCAGGCGTCTTATATTAACAAGATGTTGTCTAGGTATAACATGCAGAACTCCAAGAAGGGCTTGTTGCCTTTCAGTCATGGGGTTCACCTGTCTAAGGATCAATGTCCTAAGACGTCTCAAGAGGTTGAGGATATGAGACGAATCCCCTATGCTTCAGCTGTAGGGAGCCTGATGTATGCCATGTTGTGTACTAGGCCCAACATCTGTTATGCAGTTGGGATTGTCAGTAGGTATCAATCCAATCCAGGATTTGATCATTGGACAATCGTAAAAGCAATCCTCAAGTATCTTAGGAGAATGAGGAACTACAGCCTTGTGTATGGGAGTGGGGATTTGATCCTTACGGGATACACAGATTCTGACTTTCAGACCGATAAGGATTCTAGTAAATCCACTTCGGGGTCAACCTTCATTCTGAATGGAGGAGCTGTAGTATTGCGAAGCATCAAGCAGGGATGCGCTGATTCCACGATGGAAGCCGAGTATGTGGCGGCTTGTGAAGCTTCAAAGGAAGCTGTTTGGCTCAGGAAGTTCATGACGGATTTGGAAGTTGTTCCAAATATGAACTTGTCAATCACACTGTTTTGTGACAACAGTGGTGCAGTAGCCAACTCGAGAGAACCTCAGAGTCATAAAAGGGGCAAGCATATAGAGCGTAAGTATCACCCGACACGGAGATTGTGCATCGCGAGACGTGATGACCACGCAGAGATAGCTTCGGAGCACAACGTTGCTGATCCATTTACAAAGGCCCTCACGGCTAAGGTGTTTGAGGGTCACCTAGAGAGTCTAGGTCTTCGAGTGCTTCCTGACTAGGGCAAGTGGGAGTATTGTAAAAGGGTATTTAATGCCCTAGTTTATTGTATTACTTTACTGTACATTTGAGAAATGTATCATGTACTCCACTAGCTTAGTCCATGTGGGGGTTTATTGGGATGTATGTCCTCATCACGTGTAGTTTGTAATATTCAAAGTTGTAAATGAATAAGAATTATTTATTTAAACTTTGTGTCTCACATTTTTCATAAACTTAATCCAATAAACTAAGTTCCAGGGTCATTGCATTATGAGAGAACTAAGAACTTGAACGGTGTGTAGTGGACACACAAGGAAGATCACGTTCGAGTTAATGACCCGAATGGTCTACACTATATGGATAGGATTGAAGACCTAATCCTGGATACACTCTGGATGCAGCCCGCTTTGTATTGGATACAAACGAGGTGATATGACTCGTTCATGTGGTTGACATGCGAGTGGGGGCATCCTGTGCAATGAGATTGTACAAGACCGAACCGTGAATTATTAGACT
The DNA here is from genome assembly GCA_036507285.1 of Trichosanthes cucumerina. Classification (NCBI taxonomy): domain Eukaryota; kingdom Viridiplantae; phylum Streptophyta; class Magnoliopsida; order Cucurbitales; family Cucurbitaceae; genus Trichosanthes; species Trichosanthes cucumerina. Next base: position 74,677,891 of record CM071835.1, on the reverse strand, counting down.
TACTGATGTAACATCGTTAACAGCATAGAGCTAATAAATTCGTAGATGACCATTAGTGACTCAACCTTAATCCTGAGCGTGTTACGGACTCCTGTCTGCGGGGGTCTGTCCTTTGACTAGTACGGGTGAGGGTGGCCACTATTGCTCGCCCAATATGCCTATCTTCTCGGGGGCGGTGACCACGTGGGGAGCCGGGGGAACTTGACTACGCAAGAAGGAATTCACTGCGTTCCCGACTTAGGGAAACTAGAGGATGTTCCCTTATGTCTTTGTCTCGTGGCTTGAACAACGGGGCCCCACTCTCTCATTAGCCTGAGAGGGTTGTTGTTTATGGTTGGACCATGCAACATAGTTGTTCATTAGAGGAGCAGTTGGACTTTAGGAGCAAGAGGTAGACACAGGGGTAAAACGGTAATTTGACCAAGCTGTGACTACGAACAACCTGTGAAGGGGCGACTCATGGGTGTTGGTTATATCGATGGACACAACTTGTCCTACAGTGATGAGAGTGCAGCTACGGGCTTTAGTGGAGTGTTACCGTAGCTAATGAATGTTGAATAACCGGGTCAAAGAGTTTGACAGTTAGTCCAGGATCATTGGAGCTCATCACGTGTAGGTCCATTAGGTCCTCGGTTGGCTCAAATTGGACAAATTGAGGGTTTATGAGTTTGGTGTGAATTTGAAGTGTTCAAATTCATTATTTGGGTATTTATGTCATTTATATGAGATATAGATGACATAATATATAGTTTGATGTGAATGAGATTCATAATAAACTACAGTATAGCCTAATTGATTAATTAGTGCTAATTGGAGAAATTGAATTGAGAGAAATTAAATTGAATGTGATTCAATTTATAATTCCACATTTATGCAGATGAGATTTGTATAATAAGGTATGAGATACCTTATATTATATAATATGCAAATGTGATTTGTATATTATATGGTTATGGTAAGATTGTGATTTGGTGGAGGTTTTAACTCCATCACACAATAGTATTTAAAGGCTTTGCAAGAAGCCTTTGGTATGCCATTTGCCATTTTTTGGATTTTGATCCAAAGAGAGCAAGTGATTCTCTCTCAAATCCTCTCTCAATTCTCTATCATTCTCTTCTCACCCAAAACAAAAGGGAGTCTCACCTACTCTCCTTCAACCTCCCGAGAACAATCGAGAAGACCCTTTGGAGGTGTCTCCGTGTTCGGATCGAGGTTGGTGTTCGAGGAGATCGTTGGATCGAGAGAGATCGTGACCGGAGGAGAAAAATGTTGAAGAAGAGTTCTTCAACAAGTAAGTATCTTATAATTCCTTACTGTTTTCTTCTATTATTTACATGTTTAGCCTAGGATCTATGAGATAGATTCAATTTTAAGACACGTTTTACATAACGGATCAACGACGTTTCACAACGTCTTCCGCTGCGAGAATTTAAAATCCCTTCAAGAAGAAGGGAGAATTTCTGGTGTTCAAGTTGAAGAAGAAAGGAAGAAGATCACTACAAGTTACTATGGCAATTTTGTGATCAACTTTGCCAACTTCAGCTGATTTGTTCGTTTTGAGCTCCACAAGAAGTATTCAGACAGGAAGACAGAGGAGAGAATTTGTTGTCAAATTTGTGAAATCTCTGGTTTTTGAGTCGTGGTGATCTATAGATTTGGGATCAGAAGCTGTATTAGGTCAAATTCAGGGTGCAACAGGAAAACGATTCTGGAAATAGTAGAAGCTCATTTTTAAGGAAGCAGCTTTCGGGGTATTTACGGACAAATACTTTGGGAATTTCACTTTCATTTCCTCATATGAGTTTTAGAGGGTTCAAAAAGGAAGAGTTTGGTGAAAAGTACATCCTTTTTGGCTAAGTAATGAAGAAGTTATGAGTGTGTGAAGTCAAGGTATGAAATCTGTAGAATGTTGGAAAATAGATAGAATGTTTTTTACAATCCTAAGCTTGGAATTCATGAGTTCGAAGTTTTAATACTTGGTTTTGATTTATTTGACAGACCAAGAGGAAATAGGTCGAATATACGGGCCAAGGATCTAGTTTAACGTTGTGAGTGACAAACGAACCTCGAAAATGATTTTTATGCTTGAATTATGCTTAAGGAAATATAAGATTTCCCGAGAATGAAATGGTTTAAATGCTTTATGTTTTCTTTTGAACACATACTTATGAGCATACATGGTTTCCTAGAAATGATTTAAAGTGCTCGTTGTGAGCTTAGATCTTCCCAATGAAATTTACATGTGAGCATATGTTTATTGTCTTTCTGAAATTTAGTGGAAAAGTTATAATTGAAGGGAATCGAATCCTGCAGCGGAAGCGATTGTGAATCGCACGTTCTTAATTTCGTTACAAAGATTACATTCAAGAACAATTCTATCTAGATTAAGCATATAATAACAATATGGACAGCGAGATATTACCTTTGAAGAACATTTCTTCGAGTGCTCCTTCTCCCACGACCACGATCTCAGCAATACGAACTCGAACGTTTACCGACTCTACCACCGGACCTTCTCCGTTATTCTCTAGGTGAGGGAGGAATGTGGGTTCCCTTTAGGTGTGATGAGATGTTGTGAGAGAGTTTGTTTTTTGGAACTTTTCCAACCACACAACAAAAGCTTAGGTTTGGCTTGCTTACTTGCTTCCTTAACCTAGTTGCATCTTATGCAACTATATATATAGGAAGAGATAGGGATGGAAATTACCATCCTATCCCTCTTTCATTCTCTCTTTAGTATATAGTTAATATGTGACTCTAATTCACATTAAAACTATATATTATATCAATTATATCACATATAACTGACATAACATCTCATATATGAAATTGAACACTTCAATTTCATTCCTAACTTTATACCCTCAATATAACCATTTTGAGCCAACGGAGGGACCTAATGGACCTACAGTTCATGAGCTCCAATGATGTGAGATTAACTGATCAAACTCTTTGATCCAGTTAATCAATATTCATTAACTACAAGTCACTCCACTATAGACTTGTAGCTGCACTCTCCTCACTGTAGTTTATATTGTGTCCATTGATATAATCATTACCCATGAGTCGACCCTTCACAGGTTGTTCGTAATCACGGCTGGGTCAAATTACCGTTTTACCCTTGTGATTACCTCTTTGTTCCTTAAGCACCATTGATCCTCTAATGAACAACAAGTCTAAGGTCCTACCATAGACTCATACCCTCAAAGAGGGCGGGACCCCGTTGTTCAAGACTTGGAGTCAGTTCTTAAGGGAACAACCTATCTAATTCCTTAGTGTAGAAATGAGTGAATTCCATCTTGCACAGTTAAGTCCCCAGCTACCTACGAGATTCTGTCCCTGAGAAGGTAGGCTTATTAAGTCGGCTACAGACCACTCTCACCCATACTAGTCTAAGGACAAACCCCTATAAGCAGGATTCAGGTCGAGTCACTAATGACCATCTATAAATTATCAGTCTTATCTTATTAACGGTATTACACTGGTTAGACTAATAATTTGCAGTCCGGTCTTGTATGAACTCTTCATACAGGATGCCCCCACTCGCATGTCAACTACATGAATGAGTTGGATTACCTCATTTGTACTAATTACAAAGTGAGCCACATCCATGGTGTTACCAGAATGAGGTTTCCAACCTTATTCTTATACCATAGACCATTTAGGTTATATTCTTGAACACAATCCAAATAGTGTCCACTACACTGATGTTCAAGATATATTATAACCTTGGAGCTTAGTTTATTCGATTTATAAAGCAAGAATATAATTTTATCAAAACAAATAACCCTTTATTTATTTGATCAAAATTACACAAGTTTAGGGCATAAATCCCAACAATCTCCCACTTGACCTAAAGCTTGTGGATTACTAAAACATTACAGTAATATAAATACAATAAACTAGGACATTTAAACCTTTTGTACAAAATACTCCCACTTGCCCTAGTTGAGGAAGACTTGTAAACCTAGACCTTCTAGGTGACTCTCAAATACTTTATCCGTGAGAGCCTTTTTAAAACGATCAGCAACGTTGTGCTCTGAGGCTATCTTCGTGACAATCACGTCTCCTCTATGCACGATCTCCCGGATGAGATGATATTTCCGCTCAATGTGCTTTACCCTCTTGTGACTTCGGGGTTCCCTCGAATTTGCCATCGCACCATCACTATCGCATCGCAATACTGACGTGATGGGCAAAGTCATATTTGGAACAACTTCCAAATTTAGCATGAATTTCCTTAACCAAACGGCCTCTTTAGCTGCTTCACAAGCTGCTATATATTCGGGCTCCATGGTGGAATCAGCGATGCATCCTTGCTTGACACTTCGCCATACTACAGCTCCACCGTTAAGAGTAAATACTGACCCTGATGTAGATTTTCGAGAATCTTTATTAGTCTGAAAGTCAGAATCTGTGTATCCTGTAAGGAACAAATCCTTAGCCCCATACACAAGCATGTAGTTCCTTGTTCTCCGTAGATACTTAAGGATTGTTTTAACCGTTGTCCAGTGTTCAAGTCCTGGATTGGATTGATACCTACTGACCATTCCAACTGCAAAATAGATGTCAGGCCAGTACACAACATGGCGCACATCAGGCTCCCAACAGCTAATGCATGAGGAATTCGTCTGATATCCTCAACTCCTTGAGGTGTCTTAGGACACTGTTACTTAGACAAATGGACTCCATGTCTAAAAGGCAATAAGCTCTTTTTGGAGTCTTGCATTTTAAACCTTGACAACACTTTGTCTATGTAAGATGTTTAAGACAAGGCTAGTGTTTTATTCTTGCGGTTCCGAACAATCTGGATCCCAAGAACAAACTGTGCATCACCCAAATCTTTCATTTGGAATTGCGTAGGTAGCCAATTTTTAATGTTAGTAAGATATCCTACATCATTCCCAATGAGTAGGATATCATCCACATATAGAAATAGGAATGCGACAGAACTATTGATAATTTTCTTGTAAACACAATGTTCATCATCATTCTGGTCAAAACCATAAGATTTGATTACCTCATCAAATCTTATATTCCAGGACCTAGAGGCTTGTTTCAGTCCATAAATTGACCTTTTAAGCCTGCAAACCTTTTGCTCTTTTCCTACTTCAATGAACCCTTTGGGTTGATCCATGTAGATGTTTTCCTCAAGATTGCCATTCAAAAAGGTTGTCTTGACATCCATTTGCCATACCTCATAGTCATAATATGCGGCAATGGCAAGTAGGATATGGATAGACTTTACCATAGCAACAGGTGAAAAGGTTTTCTCATAGTCAACCCCTTCAACCTAGGTATAACCCTTTGCTACTAGTCTAGCTTTAAAGGTTTGCACCTTCCCATCTACACCACGTTTTCTGTTGTAGATCCATTTACAACCTATGTTTTACCCCATCAGTTTTATCTACAAGATACCAAACAGAATTGAAGTGCATAGACTCCATTTCTTGGTCCATGGCTATGGCCCATTTGTCTTTGTCTTTTTCAACCATCGCTTAATTATAAGTCAATGGATCCTCGCTGTTGTCATCTGGTATAACAACTTGGGTTTCAGATAAACCCATGTAACGGTCAGGTTGTGTTATAACCCTCCCACTACGTCGAGGCATACTCAACTCTTGAGATGGACTCTCTTGACTAGACAAGCTAGTATCAACAACTCTTGTTGACGTACTAGTTTTATTAGCAACCTTTGCTATTGTTCCGTCTAACTCACTCAACACAATTTTACTTCTTGGTTTGTGGTCCCTTATGTGGTCCTCCTCTAAGAAAGTGGCATTTGTCGACACAAAAACCTTATCTTCCTTAAGATCATAGAATAAACCACCTCTTGTTTCTTTTGGGTAGCCTACGAATAGGCACAATTTTGAACGTGAATCCAACTTCTTTGGATTTGTCACAAGCACATGTGTTGGACAGTCCCATATTCTGAAATGACATAAACTGCCTTTACGTCCTTTCTAGAGTTCAAAAGGTGTTTCAGAAATACTTTTTGAGGGTACATTGTTCAAAATGTATACCGAAGTCTCTACTGCGTAACCCCAAAATGAACTAGGGAGATGAGCATAACTCATCATTGATCGAACCATGTCCAACAAGGTTCTATTTCTCCTTTCCGATACACCGTTTTATTGTGGTGTGCCGGCAGCCGAGAGTTGGGATGTCATTCCATGTTCTATCATATAGTTCTAAAATTTTAAATCCATATACTCTCCACCTCGATCTGATCGAAGCGTTTTAATTGTTTTACCCAATTGATTTTCAACATCAGTCTTGAATTCCTTGAACTTTTCAAGTGCTTCAGACTTATGTTCTATTAGGTAAATATGCCCAAACCTGGAATAATCATCTACAAAGGAGATGAAATATTCATAACCTCCTCTGGCTTTAACACTCATCAGACCACAAAGATCTGAATGTATAAACTCAAGAGTTTCTTTGGCTCTATAACATTTTCCATTAAAAAGTCTTTTAGTCATTTTGCCTTCTAGGCAACAGTTAAAGTATTTTCTTCTAACTCATTTAGAAGTCCATTCTTTACCAATCTCTCGATCCTATTGAGATTAATGTGACCCAATCTAAGATGCCAAAGAGGAGCATTTTCTTTAGAAGAAATTTTACGTTTCTTAGTTTGTGCGTTTGTAGTTTTAAATAATTCAGTGTTCAAAACCATTTTGACTGAATTAGGCCTTAAAACATACAACCCATTTTCTAATGAAGTTGAACATATTTGAAGGGAATCGAATCCCGCAGCGGAAGCGATTGTGAATCGTGCGTTCTTAATTTCGTTACAACGATTACATTCAAGAACTAAAACAAATAGATTAAGCATAAAAACAGAATATGGACAACAAGAAATATACATTTGAAGAACCTTTTTTCAAGTGCTCCTTCTCCCACTGCTACGATCTCAGCTACATTAACACAAGTGATCACGGACACTACCACCGGATCTTCTCCGTTGTTCTCTAGTTGAGGGAGGAAGGTGGGTTCCTTTTAGGTAAGATCAGGTGTTGTGAGAGAGAGGTTTTTTGTTTTGGAACTCTTCCAACAACACAACAAAGGCTTACAATTCCTTAACCTAGTTGCATCTCATGCAACCATATATATAAGGAAATGGGATGGAAATGACCATCCTACCCCTCTTTTATTCTCTCTTTAGTATATGGTTTATATGTGAATCTAATTCATATTAAAACTACATATTATATCAATTATATCATATATAATTGATATAACACCTCATGTATGAAATTGAACACTTCAATTTCATTCCTAACTTTATACCCTCAATATTACCATGTTGAGCCAATGGAGGGACCTAATGGACCTACAGTTCATGAGCTCCAATGATGTGAAATTAACTGATCAAACTCTTTGATCCAGTTAATCAATATTCATTAACTACAAGTCACTCCACTATAGACTTGTAGCTGCACTCTCCTCACTGTACATTATATTGTGTTCACTGATATAATCATTATCCATGAGTCGACCCTTCAAAGGTTGTTCGTGATCACAACTGGGTCAAATTACCATTTTACCCCTGTGATTACCTCTTTGTTCTCTAAGCACCACTGATCCTATAATGAACAACAAGTCTAAGGTCCAACCTTAGACTCGTACCCTCATAGAGGGTGGGGCCCCGTTGTTCAAGACCTGGAGTCAGTTTTTAAGGGAACAACCTATCTAATTCATTAGTGTAGGAATGAGTGAATTCCATCTTGCACAGTTAAGTTCCCAGCTACCTACGAGGTTCTATCCCTAAGAAGGTAGGCTTATTGAATCGGCTACAGACCACCCTCACCCATACTAGTCTAAGGACAAACCCCTATAAGCAAGAGTTCTTAACTCGCTCAGGATTCAGGTCGAGTCACGAATGATCATCTATAAATTACTAGTCTTATCATGTTAACGGTGTTACACTGGTTAGACTAATAATTTGCGGTCTGGTCTTGTATGAACTCTTCATACAGGATGCCCCCACTCGCATGTCGACTACATGAATGAGTTGTATTACCTCATTTGCACTAATTACAAAGTGGGTTGCATCCATGGTGTTACCAGAATGAGATTTCCAAATTTATTCTTATACCATAGACCATTTAGGTTATATTCTTGAACACAATGCAAATAGTGTCCACTACACTGATGTTCAAGATATATATTATAACCTTGGAGCTTAGTTTATTGGATTTATAAAGCACGAGTGTAATTTTATCAAAACAAATAACTCTTTATTTATTTGATCAAAATTACACAAGTTTAGGGCATAAATCCCAACAATCTCCCACTTAACCTAAAGCTTGTGGAGTACTATTACAATGATGTAAATACAATAAACTAGGGCAATTTAACCCTTTGTACAAAATACTCCCACTTGCCCTAGTTGGGGAAGACTTGTAAACCTAGACCTTATAGGTGACTCTCAAATACTTTAGCCGTGAGAGCCTTTGTAAAAGGATCAGCAACGTTGTGCTCTGAGGCTATCTTGGTGACAATCACGTCTCCTCTATGCACGATCTCCCGGATGAGATGATACTTCCGCTCAATGTGCTTTCCCCTCTTGTGACTTTGAGGTTCCCTCGAATTTTCCACTGCACCACTGTTATCGCAATACAGCGTGATGGGCAAAGTCATATTTGGAACAACTTCCAAATTTAGCATGAATTTCCTTAACCAAACGACCTCTTTAGCTGCTACATATTCGGCCTCCATGGTGGAATCTGCGATGCATCCTTGCTTGACGCTTCGGCATACTACAACTCCACCGTTAAGAGTAAATACTGACCCTGATGTAGAATTCCGAGAATCTTTATCAGTCTGAAAGATAGAATCCATGTATCCTGTAAGGATCAAATCCTTAGCCCCATACACATGGATGTAGTTCCTTGTTCTCCGTAGATACTTAAGGATTGTTTTAACCGTTGTCCAAAGTTCAAGTCTTGGATTGGATTGATACCTCATCGACCATCCCAACAAAAGCAGGATGTCGGGCCTAGTACACAACATGGCGTACATCGGGCTCCCAACAAATGATGCATAAGGAATCAGTCTCATATCCTCAACTCCTTGAGGTGTCTTAGGACACTGTTCCTTAGACAAATGGACTCCATGTCTAAAAGGCAACATGCCCTTTTTGGAGTCTAGCATCTTAAACCTTGACAACACTTTGTCTATGTAAGATGTTTGAGACAAGGCTAGTGTTTTATTCTTGCGGTTCCGAATAATCTGGATCCCAAGAACAAACTGCGCATCACCCAAATCTTTCATTTGGAACTGCGTAGCTAGCCAATCCTTAATGTCAGTAAGATAACCTACATCATTCTCAACGAGTAGGATATCATCCACATAGAGAATTAGGAATGTGATATAACTATTGATGATTTTCTTGTAGACACAAGGTTCATCATCATTCTGGTCAAAACCATAAGATTTGATTGCCTCATCAAATCTTATATCCAGGACCTAGAGGCTTGTTTCAGTCCATAAATTGACCTTTTAAGCCTGCAAACCTTTTGCTCTTGTCCTGGTTCAATGAATCCTTTGGGTTGGTCCATGTAGATGTTTTCCTCAAGATTGCCATTCAAAAAGGATGTCTTGACGTCCATTTGCCGTACCTCATAGTCATAATATGCGGCAATTGCAAGTAGGATGCGTATAGACTTTACCATGGCAACATGTGAAAAGGTTTCCTCATAGTCAACCCGTTCAACCTTGTATAACCCTTTGCTACTAGTCTAGCTTTAAAGGTTTGCACCTTTCCATCTACACCACGCTTTATCTTGTAGATCCACTTACAACCTATAGGTTTTACCCCATCAGGTTTATCTACAAGATCCCAAACAGAATTGAAGTACATAGACTCCATTTCTTGGTCCATGGTTATGACCCATTTGTCTTTTTCTTTGTCAACCATTTCTTGACTATAAGTCAATGGATCCTCGCAGTTGTCATCTAGTATAACAACTTGGGTTTCAGAAAAATCCATGTAACGTTCAGGCTGTGTTATAACCCTCCCACTACGTCAAGGAATACTCAACTCTTGAGATGGATTCTCTTGACTAGACAAGCTAGTATCAACAACTCTTGTTGACGTACTAGTTTTATTAGCAATCTTTGCTATTGTTCCGTCTAACTCACTCAACACAACTTTACTTTTTGGTTTGTGGTCCCTTATGTGGTCCTTCTCTAAGAAAATGGCATTTGTCGACACAAAAACCTTATCTTCCTTAGGATCATAGAATAAACCAACTCCTGTTTCTTTTGGATAGCCTACGAATAGGCACAATTTTGAACGTGAATCCAACTTCTTTGGATTTGTCACAAGCACATGTGTTGGACATTCTCAAATTCTGAAATGACATAAACTACATTTACGTCCTTTCCAGAGTTCAAAAGGTGTTTCAGAAACACATTTTGAGGGCACATTATTCAAAATGTATACCGCAGTCTCTACTGCGTAACCTCAAAATGAACTAGGGAGATGTGCATAACTCATCATTGATCGAACCATGTCCAACAAGGTTCTATTTCTCCTTTTCGATACACCGTTTTGCTGTGGTGTGCCGGGAGCTGAGAGTTGGGATGTAATTCCATGTTCTATCATATAGTTCTGGAATTTTAAATCTATGTACTCTCCACCTCGAACCGATCGAAGTTTTTTAATTATTTATCCCAACTGATTTTCAACCTCGGTCTTGAATTCCTTGAACTTTTCAACTGCTTCAGACTTATGTTGTATTAGGTAAATATGCCCTGAATAATCATCTACAAAGGAGATGAAATATTCATAACCTCCTCTGGCTTTAACACTCATCGGACCACAAAGGTCTGAATGTATAAGCTCTAGAGGGTCTTTTTATCTATAACCTTTTTCACTAAAAGGTCTTTTAGTCATTTTGCTTTCTAGGCAGGATTCACATACAGGTAAAGTATTTTCTTCTAACTAGTTTAGAACTCTGTTCTTTACCAATCTCTCAATGTTATTGAGATTAAAGTGACCCAACCTAAGATGCCAAAGGTGAGCATTTTCTTTAGGAGAAATTCGACGTTTCTTAGTTTGTGCATTAGCAGTTTTAAATAATTCAGTGTTCAAAACCATTTTGACTGAATTAGGCCTTAAAACATACAACCCATTTTCTAATAAAGCTGAACATATTTCTATACCTTTCTTCAAAATAAACACTTTATTCATAGAGAAGAAAACAAAAATACATTATTCTATAAGGCAAGAAATTGAAATAAGGTTTCTAGTAAACCCTAGTATCATTAATATATTGTCCAACAACATATATTTCTTGCCAAAATAAAGCTTCATCGTGCCTACTGCTACAGCTGAGATGACTTCTCCATTTCCAACTCGGAGTGTTATCTCACCTTTCTGTAGCTGCTGCCAAGAGTCAATTCCCTAAAAAGAAGAGCAAACATTATTAATGATGCCTAAATCAAGTATCCAAGCAGTTTTATCATTATCCACTAAACAAGCTTCTAGGCAAAGTAAATCATATTTACCTTCCTTCTTCTTTTCTGCAATGTACTTCGGACAGTTCCATTTTCAATTTCCGTCTTCGTTGTAGTGGAAACATTTTCCTTTGTCAGCAACTTCTTTGACTTTATTGCCCTTCTAGGCGGCAGTTTTGTCAGCTCGTTTCCCTTTACCAATCTTCTTCATGTTCTTCTTCTTCCCTTTCAGGTTAGAAGAAGATGAAGCCACTATTTTTGTCCCAGAGGTCGAACCTCTGTGATAACTCCTACTGGCAACATTTGCCTCACCTTTCGATCCCTGAATTTTCATCAAAGATTGAAAGGTCTGGAGTTCATTCAGAAGGGAGGTAAGGTTAAAAGTAAGCTTGTTCATAACAACATTACTTCTAAAGTGCAGGAAACTATCTGGAAGGGTTTCCAGAATGAAGCTGACCTGGCTCGACTCATCGATGGAAGCACCATTCGACTCTGCAATGTTGAAGTGCACCATCATATCCAGGACATGATCCCGAACAGATGTACCCTCTGGAATCCTTGAGTTGAATATGTACTTTAGGGCATTGTGTCGGGCCTGTGTGGACTGTTGTCAAAACATACCCTGCACGGAATCCATGATTTCCTTGGCGGTTATCATGCCCTCATGTTTCTTGGCTTATATGTCAGACATACTTGCGAGCATGTAGACCTTGGCCTTATCATTGGCCTTGATCCATCGATCATATGCATCACGAACATTTCATGACGCATTCGAGCATGGCACCTGAGGACACTCCTCAGTGAGCACAAACTTCAGATCATCCACTACCAATATAGTGTTGAGTTTGTTTTTCCAAGTCATCATATTCTCTCCGGTTAACTTTTCCGCACCCAATAAGGAAATAATAGAGCTAGACATTTTCGCTGAAAAATTTACAAACAAACTTGTATGAGTTTCTTGCTATAACTTTAATCCAATCATGTTTTAGCTAATTATCAAATGATTCCTAGGTCATTTATAATTTGCAATGATACTCCAAAGGTAAGTCCAGTCAGGACTAGAATGTGAATAGAAGTTTAGTATTGTGCATTTGAGTTAAGTATTCGTAGCATGTCTAATATATTGATATGTTATAGGAGTCATGCCACCACGTACTAGCAGACGACGCAAGCAGGATCAGGGCGGGACGCAGGATCCTACCCAAGGTCAATCTGAGAGGGGATCTAGTGCCCTGCGAGTTCAGACTAGGGCCGGAAATGAGCAGCATGCTAGTTCCTCAAAGGAGGTAGGTAGGCCAGAGAGAGCAGGTCCAAGTGATCCAGAGAAGACATATGGAATAGAACGTTTGAAGAAACTAGGAACCACAATATTCCAGGGTTCAACAGATCCAGCTGACGGCGAGGTTTGGTTGAATATGCTTGAGAAATGCTTTGATGTGATGAGTTGTCCTGAGGAGCGGAAAGTCAGATTGGCCACATTCCTACTGCAGAATGAGGCAGAGGGATGGTGGAAATTATTATTAGCCAGGCGTCGTGATGCACGAACTTTAGACTGGCAAACCTTCAGAAGCATATTTGAAGATAAGTATTACCTTAGCACGTACCGCGAAGCAAAGAGGGATGAGTTTTTTGAGTTGAAGCAAGGGTCACTTTCAGTGGCCGAATACGAGAGAAAGTATACCGAGCTGTCGTAGTATGCTGATGTGATTGTGGCATCTAAGAGTGACAAGTGTCGAAGGTTTGAAAGAGGATTACGTCCTGAGATACGTACCCTGAAAAGGTTTCCTCATAGTCAACCCCTTCAACCTAGGTATAACTCTTTGCTACTAGTCTAGCTTTAAAGGTTTGCACCTTCCCATCTACACCACGCTTTCTCTTGTAGATCCATTTACAACCTATAGGTTTTACTCCATCAGGTTTATCTACAAGATCCCAAACAGAATTGAAGTACATAGACTCCATTTCTTGGTCCATTGCTATGACCCATTTGTCTTTGTCTTTGTCAACCATCGCTTGATTATAAGTCGATGGATCCTCACAGTCGTCATCTGGTATAAAAACTTGGGTTTCAGATAAACCCATGTAACGGTCAGGTTGTGTTATAACTGAAGGGAATGAGAATCCCACGCAGCGGAAGACGATTGAATCGTCGAGGTATCAATATGCAACATGATTTTATTAAAATGATCTAACACTAGATCTAGGCTAAACATACTTAAAAGAAGAAGAAAAATACAACAAGATGAGTTCTTACTTACTTGTTGTAGACTTTCTTCAAGATTTCTTCTTCAAATCACGAACTCTCCGTGCTCCTCGAACTCAACGAACACTCCCACAAAAGGAACTCGAACACAACCAAATAGCCTTCTCGGTTGTTCTCTTTTGGAGAAAGGAAGATGGTGGGATCTTTTGAGTTTTGGAGAGGGAGGAGAATTGAGAGAGAATTGAGAGAATTCTTCTTCTCTTCTTTGATGCAAAATCAAAAAATGAGAGATTGAGTTTAAAATCCTTCTTGCAAAAAGGGTTTATATAGTGGAATTGGTGGAGTTAAAATGTCCACATAATTACCACTTTACCACAACCATAGGTTATGCAAATCTCATTTGCATAACCACATAATATAAGATATCTCATATCTCATATTGCAAATCTCATTTGCAATAATTGTGGATTAATTAAATTGAATCACATCCAATTTAATTTCTCTCAATCAATTTCTCTAATTAACCCTAATTCAACAATTAGGCTAACGTATAGTTTATTATGAATCTCATTCACATTAAACTATATATTATATCATTCATATCTCATATAAATGACATAAAAGCCCTTAAAGTGAAATTGAACACTTCAATTTCATACCAAAACATTAACCCTTCTTTTAATCCGGTGGAGCCAACCGAGGGATCTAATGGACCTCTGATGGCGGGCTCCCCAATGATCCGAGATTAACTTTGCCAAACTCTTTGACACGGTTAACCAACATTCATTAGCTACGGTAACACTCCACTATAGCCCGTAGCTGCACTCCCGTTAGTGCAGAATATTACGTGTCCACTGATATAACCAATACCCATGAGTCGACCCTTCACAGGTTGTTCGTAGACACGGTTGGGTCAAATTACCGTTTTACCCCTGTGTCTACCTCTTGTTCCTTAAGTCCCCACTTTGCTCCTCTAATGAACAACATATTGCGATGGTCCGACCATACACAACACCCTTCTCGGCCCGGTGAGAAGGTGGGTGCCCGTTGTCCAAGCCACGAGACGGCACTCAAGGGAACAACCCCTCTAGTTTCCCTAAAGGCGGAACGAGTGAATTCCATCTCGCGTAGTTAAGTTCCCTCCTCCCTACTTGATTCTCGTCCCGAGAAGATAGGCATATTGGGCGAGTAATCGTGACCACCCTCACCCGTACTAGTCAAAGAAACGGACCCTCGCAGATGCGGAGTCCGTAACACGCTCGTGATTCGTGTCGAGTCACTAATGGTCATCTCACGAAGTTATTAGTCCTCATCACAGCGGTGTTACATCAGTAGGTCTAATAAATCACGGTCCGGTCTTGTACAATCTCATTGCACATGATGCCCCCACTCGCATGTCAACCACATGAACGAGTCAGATCACCTCGTTTGTATCTAATACAAAGCGGGCTGCATCCACAGTGTATCCAGGATTAGGTCTCCAACCCTATCCATATACTGTAGATCGTTCTGGTCATTAACTCGAACGTGATCCTCCCTGTGTGTCCACTACACACCGTTCAAGTTCTAGTTCTCTCATAAAATCAATGACCCTGGAGCTTAGTTTATTGGAAAAGTTTATAAATATTGCGAGACACAAAGTGATGAAATAAATAACTCTTATTGATTTCAAACAATATATTACAAACACGAGATTAGGACAAAAATCCCAACAATAACCCCCCCACTACGTCGAGGCATACTCAACTCTTGAGATGGACTCTCTTGACTAGACAAGCTAGTGTCAACAACTTTTGTTGACGTACTAGTTTTATTAGCAACCTTTGCTATTGTTCCGTCTAACTCACTTAACACAATTTTACTTCTTGGTTTGTGGTCCCTTATGTGGTTCTCTTCTAAGAAAGTGGCATTTGTCGACACAAAAATCTTATCTTCCTTAGGATCATAGAATAAACCACCTCTCGTTTCTTTTGGGTAACCTACGAATAGGCACAATTTTAAACGTGAATCCAACTTCTTTGGATTTGTCACAAGCACATGTATTGGACAACTCCAAATTCTGAAATGACATAAACTACCTTTACGTCCTTTCCAGAGTTCAAAAGGTGTTTTAGAAACACTTTTTGATGGCACATTGTTCAAAATGTATCCTGCAATCTTTACTGCGTAATCCCAAAAAGAATTAGGGAGATGAGTATAACTCATCATTAATCGAACCATGTCCAACAAGGTTCTATTTCTCTTTTCCGATACACCATTTTGTTGTGGTGTACCGGGAGCTGAGAGATGGGATGTAATTCCATGTTCTATCATATAGTTCTGGAATTTTAAATCCATGTACTTTCCACTTTGATCTGATCGAAGTGTTTTAATTGTTTTACCTAATTGGTTTTCAATTTCAGTCTTGAATTCCTTAAACTTTTCAAGTGCTTCAGACTTATAATGCATAAGTTAAATATGTCGAACTCTAGAATAATCATCTATAAAGAAGATGAAATATTCATAACCTCCTCTTGCTTTAACACTCATCGGACAAAAGAGGTCTGAATGTATAAGCTCAGGAGGTTCTTTGGCTCTATAACCTTTTCCAGTAAAAGGTCTTTTAGTCATTTTGCCTTCTAGACAGGATTCACATACAGGCAAAGCATTTTCTTCTAACTCATTTAGAAGCCATTCTTTACCAATCTCTCAATCATATTGAGGTTAATGTGACCCAATCTAAGATGCCAAAGATGAACATTTTCTTTAGGAGAAATTTTACGTTTCTTAGTTTGTGTGTTTGCAGTTTTAAATAATTCAGTATTCAAAACCATTTTGACTGAATTAGGACTTAAAACATACAACCCATTTTCTAATGAAGCTGAACATATTTCCAAACCTTTCTTTAAAATAAACATTTTATTCAAAGAAAAATGATAAAAAATACATTGTTCTATAAGGCAAGAAATTGAAATAAGGTTTCTAGTAAAACCTTGTATCACTAATATATTGTCTAACAACATATATTTCTTGCCAAAATTAAGCTTCATCGTGCCTATTGCTACCGCTGAGACAACTTCTCCATTTCCAACCCGCAACGTTATCTCTCCCTTTTATAGCTGCTGCTAGGAATCAAATCCCTGAAAAGAAGAGCAAACATGATTAGTGGCGCCTGAATCAAGTATCCAAGCAGTTTTATCATTATCCACTAAACAAGCTTCTAAGCAAAATAAATCATATTTAACTTCCTTCTTCTTTTCTGCAATGTACTTCAGACAGTTCCGTTTCCAATGCTCGTCTTTGTTGCAGTGGAAACACTTTCCTTTGTCTGCAACTTCTTTGACCTTCTTACTCTTTTGGGCAGCAGCTTTGTCAGCTCGTTTCCCTTTACCAACCTTCTTCATGTTCTTATTCTTCCCTTTTAGGTTAGAAGAAGATGAAGTCACTGTTTTTGATCTAGAGGTCGAACCTCTATGATATCTCCTATTGGCAACATTTGCCTCACCTTTCGATCCCTGAATTTTCATCAAAGATCGAAAGGTCTGGAGTTCATTCCGAAGGGAGGTAAGATTAAAAGTAAGCTTGTTCATAACAGCATTACTTCTAAACTGTAGGAAACTATCTGGAAGAGTTTCCAGAATGAAGCTGACTTGGCTCGATTCATAGATGTTAAAGTGTACCATCATATCCAGGACATGATCCCGAACAAATGTACCCTCTGGAATCCTCGAGTTGAATATATACTTGAGGGCATTGTGTCGGGCCTGTGTAGACTGTTGTCCAAACATACCCTGCACTAAATCCATGATTTCCTTAGCGGTCATCATGCCCTCGTGCTTCTTGGCTAATATGTCAAACATACTTGCCAGCATATAGACCTTGGCCTTATCATTGGCCTTGATCCATCGATCATATGCATCACAAATATTTCGCGTAGCATTCGAACCTGACACCTGAGGACACTCCTTAGTCAGCACAAACTTCAGATCGTCTACTACCAATATTGTGTTGAGTTTGTTTTTCCACGTCATCATATTCTCTCTGGTTAATATTTTCGCACTCAATGAGGAAATTATAGAGCTAGACATTTTGCTAAAAAATAAAAGAAAACTTGTATAAGCTTCTTGCTATAATTGTCTAATCGAATCATGTTTTAGCTAATTATTAAATGATTCATAGGTCATTTATAATTTGCAATGATACTCCAAAGGTTTAGAATGTATGACACCGAAGGGTAATAAAAAACACTCCTCCTCCTGATCAAGACACTCTTGACCAAAACCTAATGCCAGAATAACTCTCATTCCTATAGGCTTTAGTTACCATTATTCGGTCAGGATACATACACTTCTTATGTACCTTGTGAGTGTAACCCTCTGTCTTTAGACCCTAGAGTCCCCATCCAATAAAATCCGCCGAAGGGAGGACTGGATTGAAAAACATGTTGGGATTTGTGCCCTAAACTTATGTACTTTTGATCAAATAAATAAAGAGTTATTTGTTTTGATAAAATTATATTCTTGCTTTATAAATCCAATAAACTAAGCTCCAAGGTTATAATGTATCTTGAATATTAGTGTAGTAGACACTATTTGGATTATGTTCAAGAGTATAACCTAAATGGTCTATGGTATAAGAATAAGGTTGGAAACCTTATTCTGGTAACACCATGGATGCGGCCCACTTTGTAATTAGTACAAATGAGGTAATCCAACTCATTCATGTGGATTGACATGCGAGAGAGGGCATCCTGTATGAAGAGTTCATACAAGATCGCCAAACAAATTATTAGTCTAACCAATTATAACGCAGCTTAACGAGGATAAGACCGATAATTTATAGATGGTCATTAGTGACTCGACACAATCTGAGCAAGTTAAGAACTCCACCTTATAGGGGCTTGTCCTTAGACTAGTATGGGTGAGAGTGGCTCATGGCCAGACTCAATAAGCCTACCTTCTCAGGGACAGAACCTCGTAGGTAACTGGGGACTTAACTATGCAAGATGGAATTCACTCATTCCTACACTAAGGAATTAGATAGGTTGATCTCTTAAGAACTGAATCCAGGTCTTGAACAACAGGGCCCCGCCCTCTAAGAGGGTATGAGTCTATGGTAGGACCATAGACTTGTTGTTCATTAAAGGATTAGTGGTGCTTAAGGAACAAAGAGGTAATCACAGGGGTAAAATGGTAATTTGACCCAACTGTGATTACGAACAACCTGTGAAGGGTCGACTCATGGGTAATGATTATATCAATGGACACAATATAATCTACAGTGAGGAGAGTGCAGCTACAAGTCTATTGTGGAGTGACTTGTAGTTAATGAATATTGATTAACTGGATCAAAGAGTTTGATCAGTTAATCTCACATCATTGGAGCTCATGAACTATAGGTCCAATAGATCCCTCCGTTGGCTCAACATGGTAATATTGAGGGTATAAAGTTAGGAATGAAATTGAAGTGTTCAATTTCATATATGAGGTGTCATATCAGTTATATGTGATATAATTGATATAATGTATGGTTTTAATGTGAATTAGATTCATATATAAACTATATACTAATGAGAGAATAAAGGAGGGATAGGATGGTAATTTCCATCCTATTTCTCTGTAAATAGTTGCATGAGATATAACTTTCAGGTTAAGCAAAAAAATCTTTGAAAACCCTAGATTATCAACTATTTGTGTTGTTGAAAAAGTTCCACAAAAATACAACCTCTTTCACAACCCCACACCTTATCCTAAAGGAACCCACATTCCTCCCTCACCCAGAGAACAACGGAGAAGATCCGGTGGTGGTGTCTTCATTTGTTCGGGTTCGAGTTGCTGAAGATCGTGATCGTAGAAAAAGGAGCACTTGAAGAAAGAGTTCTTCAAAGGTAATTACTTGTTGTCCAATATCTTATAGCATATTTAATCATTGTTATATTTGGTCTTGATTGAAATCCATGTTACAAAATAAGAACACGCGATTCACAATCGCTTCCGTTGCGGGATTTGATCCCTTCATACCCCAGTCACAGTTATTGCTAAGTGGACTGACTATTCTCAGCTAGTAGAGACTGCCTTACGTGTTGAGCAGAGTATAGCAGAGGAGAAGTCAGTAGTGGAGCCTAGTCGTGGGGCTTCGACAACGGCGATTTTAGTCGTGAGCGGCGAGGTTCACACCTGGAGTGAATGTTTCAAGTCGTCAGAACTTCAAGAATCGGTCTGATGGCCAGGCATTGAGGCAGGTGAACGTGGGTGGTGCCTATCAGAGGCAGAGCCAGAGAGCACCTAGTCAACCTGCTAGATTAGCAACAAGACCGCAGACAGAGCAAGAATCTGTAGCCAGTGTAGCAAGGAGAACTCCGTGTGCGAATTGTGGCAAGAATCATCAAGGTCATTGTCTTGTTGGTCCCGGTGTGTGTTACCAGTGTGGACAACCAGGGCATTTCAAAAGGGATTGTCCATAGCTGAGAGCAGCCGCACAGAGGGACCAGGGAGTTTAGTCCTAGACAGTTGAGCAACCGAGAGTTCCAGTAGCTGCAGGAGAGGGCACCAACGGTGTTAGACAGAAGGGAGTTGTAGGGAGACTTAGGCAGCAGGGAAAGGTCAACGCTATGATTCAGCAAGAAACAGATGATGCACTAGATGTGATAACTGGTAGGATTCCTATTTGTAATGTACCTGCACATGTTTTAATAGATACAAGTGCTACACATTCCTTTGTTTCTAGTGTGTTCATATCTAAGCTGAATAGAAAGCTAGAGCCTTTATTTGAGAGGTTAGTTATATACACTCTAGTTGGTGATGCTTTACTAGTCGATGTAAAGTTGCGGGATTGTGAGGTCTTAGTTGAAGGTCTCAATATGTTAGTGAATCTTCTCCCACTAGAGCTGCAGGTGTTAGATGTAATTTTAGGGATGGATTTCTTATTTACTCATTATGCTTCCATTGATTGCCATAGAAAGGAAGTGATTTTCAAAAAACCAAGTTTGGCTGAAGTGGTTTTCAGGGGTGAAAGGAAGATTACTCCTACGAGTTTGATTTCAGCTTTAAAAGCTGAGAAATTGTTGAGGAAAGGTTGCACGACGTTTCTTGCACACGTAGTAGAGGTGCATGAGGAAAAGCTAAAACCAGAAGATGTTCTTATCGAGAACGAATTTCTTGATGTTTTCCCATCTGATCTGTCAGGTTTACCACCTGATAGAGAAGTTGAGTTCACTATTGAATTGTTACCAGGAACAAACATCTATTTCGCAAGCGTCGTATAGAATGGCTCCAAGTGAGCTCAGGGAACTGAAGATGCAGTTACAAGAACTAGTTGACAAGGGATACGTCATACCTAGTGTATCACCTTAGGGAGCTCCAGTATTATTCGTAAAGAAGAAAGATGGTACCCTAAGATTATGCATTGATTATAGGCAGTTAAACAAGGTCACGATACGTAACAAGTATCCTTTGCCACGCGTAGATGACTTGTTTGACCAGTTAAGAGGAGCATCCATTTTCTCTAAGATTGATTTAAGATCAGGATACCATTAGTTAAAGGTTAGGGAATTAGACATTCCTAAGACAACATTCAGAGCGAGGTACATGCATTATGAGTTTTTAGTAATGCCATTCGGTTTAACAAATGCGCCAGCAGTTTTCTTGGACCTCATGAACAGGATTTTCCATTAATATTTGGATCAGTTTGTAATAGTGTTCATTGATGACATACTAGTTTACTCTGTTGACAGGAAAACCCATGAGGAACATATGAGGATTATTCTACAAACACTACGTGATAAACAGTTGTACGCTAAATTCAACAAATGTGAGTTTTGGTTGAAGCAGGTAGTGTTTTTAGGGCATGTGTTTAAGCAAATTGAGTTAGTGTGGATCCGTAGAAAGTGAAAGTTGTGGCCAACTGGGAGAGACCAGCTAGTGCGACAGAAGTACGTAGTTTCCTAGGCTTGGCAAGATACTACAGACGGTTTGTTGAGGATTTCTCACGATTAGCATTACCCTTAACAGCTTTGACAAGGAAGAATGTTAAGTTTGAGTGGTCAGATAATTGTAAACAGAGTTTTCAGGAGCTGAAGAAGATATTAGTGACAACACCTATTTTGAAATTTCCTGTAGCGGGAAAAGAGTATGTAATTTACTGTGATGCTTCAAGGCAAGGATTAGGGTGTGTGCTCATGCAAGAAGGAAAAGTAATAGCTTATGCGTCAAGGCAGTTAGAAAAGCACGAGTGTACTTACTCTACCCATGATCTTGAGCTAGCAGGAGTTGCTTTAGCATTGAAGATTTGGAGGCATTATTTGTTCGATGAGAGGTGTCACATTTTCACAGATTATAAGAGTCTGAAATATATCTTTGATCAGAAAGAGTTGAATATGAGACAGAGAAGATGGCTAGAACTGGTTAAAGATTATAATTTTACCATAGAATACCATCCAAGTAAGGCGAACGTAGTAGCAGATGCATTAAGTAGGAAGTCGAGACTTCCTAGGGACGCCTTGTGTGGTATTCGAGCAACCCTTTTAAGTACACTAAGGGCTTCGAAGGCAGTTGTGACTGCAGAGAATTCAGATAGCCTTTTAGCTCAATTTCAGGTCAGGTCTTCACTCGTAACAGAGATTGTGAGAAGACAACCAGAGGATAATAACTTGTAGAAAATGTTTGGAAAGTCCAAACAGGGCCCAGAGGCAGAATTTAAAATGAGATCAGACGAAGCCATAGTTAGGTAGGGAAAACTATGCATTCCGAGTATTAGTGAGCTTAAAGATGTTATACTAGAAGAAGCTCATAGTTCAGCTTATGCTATGCATCCAAGAAGCACCAAGATGTACAAAACTTTGAAGGGGACATATTGGTAGTCTGGGATGAAGCGGGAGATAGCTGATTATGTTGATAAATGTTTCATCTGCCAACAGGTTAAACCAATTAGACAGAGGCTAGGAGGACTCCTTAATCCACTGCCAGTGCTAGTGTGGAAATGGGAGCATATCACTATGGATTTTCTGTTTGGATTACCACGTACTTCTAGTGAACATGATGGTATTTGGGTAATAGTGGATAGACTCACTGAGGCAGCACGGTTTATACCGATTAAAGCGACGTCTACACTTGATCAGCTTGCTAAGTTATACGTTGACAGGATTGTGAGTCAATACCGAGTGCCAATGTCCATAGTTTCAGCTAGGGATATGAGGTTTACATCTAAGTTTTGGCCTAGTTTACAGAAAGCTATGGGGACAAAGCTGAATTTTAGTACAACATTCCATCCTCAGACAGATGGTCAGTCGGAGAGGACCATCCAGACCTTAGAAGACATGTTGAGAGCATGTGTCCTTCAGTTTAAGGGAAGTTGGGATATCCACTTATCACTTATAATAACAGCTATCAGTCTAGTATTGGCATGGCACCGTTTGAGGCTTTGTATGGAAGACCGTGTAGAACGCCCGTGTGTTGGAACGAAGTTGGAGAGCAAAAGCTAATCGGTCCTGAGTTGGTACAAGTTACGATAGACAATATTAAGGTAATTAGAGAGAATCTGAAAGTAGCTTAAGATCGTCAGAAGAGTTACACAGATAAGCGACGAAAAAACTTAGAATTCCAAGTCGGAGATCAAGTTTTCTTGAAGTTATCTCCATGGAGAGGTGTCCTTCGCTTTGCCAGGAAAGGTAAGTTGAGCCCTAGATATATTGGTCCTTATCAGGTAACAAAACGAGTTGGGACAGCAGCTTACAGACTTGAGTTGCCAGCAAAACTATCTCGAGTACATGATGTTTTTCATGTGTCCACATTGCGGAAGTATATTCCAGATTCGATACATGTATTGCAACCGCAACCAATTGAGCTGAAAAAAGACTTAAGTTACATAGAGGATGCAGTTCAAATCCTCGACAGGAAAGAACAAGTTTTGAGAAACAAGACAATCCCACTCGTGAAGGTTCTTTGGAGACATCACGGGGTGGAGGAGGCAACTTGGGAATTATAGGACCAAGTGAGGAAGAGATACCCAACACTCTTCACTTAAGGACTACTAAAATTTCGAGGACAAAATTTCTTAAGAGGAAGGTAAGTAGTAAACCCGAGATTCCTCTTTGAAAATCTTTTTAAAAAATATAAAAAAAAAAAAAAAGAAATGTGGAAATGATATGTTTTGTTTTAATAAAAAAAAAAGAAAAGGAAAAGGAAGGAAGAAAGGAAAAAGAAAAGAAAGGGGAAAAAAAAAGAAAAGAAAAGGGAAGGTGGGTGGAAGCTCCACC
Organism: Trichosanthes cucumerina; assembly: GCA_036507285.1. Classification (NCBI taxonomy): domain Eukaryota; kingdom Viridiplantae; phylum Streptophyta; class Magnoliopsida; order Cucurbitales; family Cucurbitaceae; genus Trichosanthes; species Trichosanthes cucumerina. Next base: position 74,653,991 of record CM071835.1, on the reverse strand, counting down.
ACCGCTAAACTCAATTTTTAACACCATTTATCCTTATTTTGTTCTCATTTTATCAAAGGGAATCGAGGGTTTCGAGGGAGAGCTTGAGAGAAAGAAGAAGGGAGAATTTCTGGTGTTTGTTGGGATGTATGTCCTCATCTCGTGTAGTTTGTAATATTCCAGGTTGTAAATAAATAAGAGTTATTTATTTGAACTTTGTGTCTCGCATATTTCATAAACTTAATCCAATCAACTAAGCTCCAGGGTCATTGTATTATGAGAGAACTAGAACTTGAACGGTGTGTAGTGGACACACAGGAAAGATCACGTTCGAGTTAATGACCTGAACGGTCTACAGTATATGGATAGGGTTGGAGACCTAATCCTGGATACACTATGGATGCGACCCGCTTTGTATTAGATACAAACGAGGCGATCCAGCTCGTTCATGTGGTTGACATGCGAGTGGGGGCATCCTGTGCAATGAGATTGTACAAGATCTGACCGTGAATTATTAGACAGACTGATGTAACACCGTTAACAGTATAGAGCTAATAAATTCGTAGATGACCATTAGTGACTCGACCTTAATCCTGAGCGTGTTACGGACTCCTGTCTACGGGGGTTTGGCCTTTGACTAGATGAGGATGATCACAGTTACTCGCCCAATATGCCTATCTTCTCAGGGACAGGACCATGTGGGGAGCTGGAAACTTGACTACGCAAGAAGAAATTCACTCATTCCCGACTTAGGAAAACTAGAGGGATTGTTCCCTTAAGTGTTGTCTCCAGGGCTTGAACAACAGGGCCTCACCCTCTCACTGGGGGAGGAAAACATTGAAGAAGTGTTCTTCAACAAGTAAGTAACTTGTTTCCTTACTGTTTTTCTTCTCATTTATGCATGTTTAGCCTAGGATCTATGAGATAGGTTCGATTTTAAGATAAGAATTACACAACGAATCAACGACGTTTCACAACGTCTTCCGTTGCGAGAATTCTAAATTCCTTCAATTGGTATCAGAGCCAGGTTGTTGCTCTTCGTTGTGTATTTTGTGATATCTTAAAATTAGGTGGGTAGCATTAATTTTCATGAGATGAATGTTAATGGTTTGCAATTTTAGATGTTTTCGGTTTTCTGCACTTAGTTTTAGATTTGCATTAAAATTGATGAGATCAATGTAAGGGCCTCATATTTTAGGGCATGATTTAATGTAAATCGAGTCTGTAAGTCCGTGTCGTTCGTGGCATGAGATGCTGTGAAGAAATCGAAGCGGAAACGGGCGAAAAACAATGAAGAACAGCAAAGGTGTTTATTGTTCTGTCGACGACGTTGAGATGTTGTTCATCGGCGTCTCAACTTTGTCCATGTGGATCCAGGCGCGCTGCAGGCACAACGTTGCGACGTCAGGCGCGGCGTTGCAACGCTTGGGTGTTGAGAACGCTTAGTGCAACGCCAGCGCTGCGCAAATACATAACGCTGCAGCAGCGTTACTGCTAGCTAGCGCGTAGTGGGACGATTCCAGCGTGCGGTTCGCGAAGTAGTGGCACATGAGGGACGTGGGTGACGGTTTCGAGCCCCAAAAGCCCCATTTTTTAATTCTATTTTTATTTTCTTTTGTAAATTGATTTTGATAAATGTTTTGATTAATTATTTTAATTAATATTAATATAATTACTATATTAATGTTAATTAATTTAATTTTATGTCCCTAGGGTGCCAAAAAATCGGTCCAATAATGCTATATATTTATTTTATGCATGAGATGTATGAAATATTTATTCTATGTGCATAATGTATGTCATAAAGATTTAAAATCTTACCTTAGGTTAAACATTTCATGCATCATATTTATATTATAAGAGTTATAATATGTAGTATGCATGATAGGTTTATATTATAAGAGTTATAATATAAAGTTTGCATGTTTATTTATTTAAATATAAGTGTTATATTTTTAGATTAAAAGTATGCTCATGCATTTAATTCATGTGATGAATGTATATGTTATAGTTTATTATTCATGTGATGAATGATCACGCACTATAACATAGAAATGCATGTAACCTAAGTTAATTATTAGTTTTAAAATATTTAGAACTTGAATAATTAGACTTAGGTTTTCTAGTTCTAATAAGATTAGAATTAGGAAATCAAATATGACCTTTGAAAGTTCTGTCTAAGGAACACCCCTACCTGGGAACCGACTTGAGAGTGAATTTGGTCCGAAGATTCATAGGTTATATTCTCGTGAGTGTCGTTAATTAAGAGTTAATTAATTTACTCACATAGACTTAAGTTAATAATGTGATTATAGACTTAGGCTAATCCAATATAAGTGTTATATTGGTAGACTTAGGTAAATTTTAGTCGGTTTATCTAGGTCAATCCCGATTATTTTAAAGTGTTGAGTGGAAGAAAATAAAGTGTATGAGATACATTTAATTTTTCATCCACAAATCTCCGTTAAGTTCGCACCATGAGATCCATACTCGGCCTCGTGGCGCAAATGGGAGCATCCTCCTACGGGTGGCATTTGTGTGGGTCAATATTCAACGTGAATGGAGAGAGTACTTATAGTGAGTGGGAGCGGGATCTGTGAAAACGGGACCCACGGTCTCTTCGTTCAATTCACACCGTGAGACGCCTATGATCCGCCTGCTAGTTTGGCCTGTACCAGACAATCCCTACGGAGGACCTTGATCATGGGAGTCGGAACACAGTGAATTCCCGAAAGGGATACGATTTTCTTGTTGGTTTTCCTTCATAGTCCTCCCTAAGGCGACTATTGTTTGGACGAATACTTAGAAATTTAAAGATTGAGGGTGACACTCACAGGATTTATTAAGAGTTAATGGATTCAAACCGAAAAATGGTAATTGAATGCCTAATGGAATAAGAGTTATTCTTGTATTAGGATCTGGTCGGGAAAATCTCGTCCTAGAGGAGGAGTGGTTTTGTTACCCTACGGTGGCGGTCATTCTAAACCTTTAGGGTATCATTGCAATTTTTAAATGACCTAGGGATCATAGGATAAAAATTTTCTAAACCCTGATTGGATTTTCAAAAGTTTTTGCGAGAATAATACAAAGTTTTTTCCATTTTTCAGCAACAAAATGTCAAACGCTTTTAACGCTCCTTTAGCTTCCGATAAGTTAGTCGGCGATAATTTTTTGGGGAAAGACAATATTAACACGATTTTGGTAAATGACGACCTAGAGTTCGCGCTCACTGAGGAGGGTTCTCAGGTGCCCGGTCCAACAGTCCTATTGAACAATCTACAAATCTTCCAGTCTTTGGTGCAAATCAAGGGACAGGAAGCTGAGGCAAGTGTTGCCTTTAGACCTTTTCACAGGGGTTCGACCTCTGGGACAAAATTTGTAGACTCTTCAGGCTCGAAAGGGAAGAAGGAGAAGTTGAAGGAGGTTAGGGTTGACCGCGTTGCCACCCTAAAGGGCAAAGAGATCAAGGAAGTTGCAAGAAAGTGTTTCTACTACAATGGGGACGAACACCTGAAAAGAAGTTGTCCAAGTTCCTTGACGAAAAGAAGAAGACAGGTAAATGTGATTTACTTGTCACAGAAACTTGCTTAGTGGAGAGTAATGACTCTGTCTGGATATTGGATTCAGGCGCCACTAATCACGTTTGCTCTTCCTTTCAAGGATTAAGTTCCTGGTTGCGGCTGCAAGAGGGTGAGATAACACTCAGGGTTGGATCCGGAGATGTTGTCTCAGCTGCGAAAATTGGCACGGTGAAGCTATCTTTGGTGGGAAGTATTTGTTATTGAGTAATTTGTACATAGTTCCTGGGTTTACTAGAAACCTAGTTTCTATTTCCTGCCTATTAGAACAAAATATTTACGTTTTTTTCAAGAGTAATAAAGCGTTTATTTCTCAAAATGGAAATTTGATATGTATTGCTTCGCTTGAGAGTAATTTGTATGTTTTGAACCCTAATTCGGTCAAAAGTGTTTTGAATACCGAATTGTTTAAAACAGCAGAAACGCGAACTAAGAGATTGAAAGTTTCTCCAAAAGAAAGTGTCCATCTTTGTCATCAGGTTAGGCCACATAAATCTCAATAGGATTGACAGACTAGTGAAGAATGAACTTCTAAGCAAGTTGGAAGAAAACACTTTACCGGTTTGTGAGTCATGCCTTGAAAGCAAAATGACCAAACGTCTTTTTAGTTGAAAAGGATATAGAGCCAATGAGCCCCTTGAGCTTATACATTCTGACCTCTGTGGTCCGATGAATGTTAAAGCACGAGAAGGTTACGAATACTTCGTATCTTTTATAGATGACTATTCGAGGTATGGGTACATTTACCTAATGCATAGGAAGTCTGAAACTCTTGAAGGGGGCGTTTGGATCGCAGAGTTGAGTTGAGTTGGGTTGAGTTGGGTTGAGTTGTGCAGAGTTGTTTTGTCAGTGAGTTCTGGAAATCAGTGTTTGGTTTGCGAGTTGAGTTGAGTTGAGTCGGAGAAAGTCGGTGTTTGGTTTGCGAGTTGAGTTATTATGTCGGGGTATCACAGTGCGATTTTTGTAAAGTGAATAAGTCCGATTTTTTGTGACTTTTTTCCTTTACTTTTTTTGTTTCCACCAAATCAATTGCAAATATATTTGTCTACAATTTCAAACTTTTATTATGAGATCAATTACAAATTTACAATATATATTACAATTTGCAAGATGTATGAGATATTTAAAATAGTACTGGATATTGAGATTGATATCAATTTTTATTCTCCCCTAAAATTCTTTTTTATCTTATGCAAAGTGAAAGGTCTGATTTTTTTTATGACTTTTTTTCTTTACTTTGTTTTCACAACAAATCAAATACAAATACATTTGTCTACAATTTCAAAACTCAATTATGTGACCAATTATAAAATTACAATATATATTATCATTTGCCAAATGTATGTTAGGGATATTTACAAAAGTAATGGATATTGGGTTTGATATCAATATTTTTTTTCCAATAAAATTCATTATTTAGAACTTTTACTCTTCAAATGAATTTTATTCCTTTTTTTATGCACAAGTTCACCACTACTTTTTTATTTTAATTTAGGTAGGTATTAATTTAGTATTAATATTTTGCATATGAATAGTGTTTATTTAAATTTGTCTAAACACATGCATTGTCTATGGACATTTTTAGAATGAAATAAATAGTTTACCTTGTGAAGATGTTTAAAATATGCCAACATACTTAAATATTTTATGTCATATTGAACTTGTATATCTAAAAAAATATTAGATATGTCATCAAGGTCCTAGCAGCGTCATTATGCTACCGAAATTTTCGGTGCAGGCGATGTTGCTTAGTAATGTCCCTAGGAAATTTTGTGTTTGAAAAATTAGGGTCGTTACAGTTGGTATCACTGCATGAGTTTTAGATTCTGAATACTCGCCTACATTGTAGGCAACGGTCGCAGGAAGTCGGCTCGTTATCTCCAGGTTTGCTTTTATTTTGTAAAGTAGTTTAAGTTATTTGAGTTGCTTGTGTATTGACACTTGTTATGCTATACTTTTGACTTCTTTGTTCTTGTGCTAAGGTAGTTTAGAGTTTAAGTTTAGATTATAACTTGAAGACGTGACCGTTGTAAAGTTCTAGCAACTTTCGTGGACAAAAGTTTTTCTTAGATGGGTATATTGTGATGCTCCATAAATTAGGTGCTTTAATTGTATTTATTTTAAATTTGAATCTTTGGATAATTAGATCAGGATTAGAAAAGAGTGTTTCAATGTTTAAAAAAGGATTAGGATTTCTGTTTTAAAAAGGTTTAGGATTTCTTTTACTAAAAGGATTAGAATTTCTTGTTCTAAAAGCATTAGTACTTTTTGGTGCCTATTTAAACTAGAGTACTAGCAACTTAAAGGTGCACTTCAAAACTCTCCTCATCTTTTTCTTTTCTCCACTTTCTTCATCTCGTCAGACCGTCGTCGGAAAGTCACCGGAGAGTCGTCGGACCATCGTCGGAGAGTCGTCAGACCGCCGTCGAAAAGTCATCGGACCGTCGCCGGAAAGTCGTCGGACCACCGCTGGAAAGTACCATACGGTTGAGTTAATAACTCAACTCCATGGGGTTGAGTTATTAAGTCACCGATTATAATTGTTGGTGAACCAAACAAGGAGTTGGGTTATTAACCCAACTCAATCCAACCTAACCCCATAAACCAAACACCCCCGAAAAGTTCAAGTAGTTCAAGACTGTGGTTAAGAACCTGTGAGGTAAAAACTATAAAAACACTTCGATCGGATCGAGGTGGAGAGTATATGGGCACTAAATTCCAGGACTATATGATAGAACATGAAATTACGTCCCAACTCTCAGCACCTGGTATGCCACAGTAGAATGGTGTATCGAAAAGGAGAAACATAACCCTGTTAGACATGGTTCGGTCGATGATGAGCTATGCTCGTCTCCCTGATTCTTTTTGGGGTTATGCAATGGAGACTGCAGTTTACATTTTGAACACAGTTCCGTCGAAGAGTGTTTGTGAAACACCTTTCGAACTCTGGCATGGTCATAAAACCAGTTTCCGTCATTTCAGAATTTGGGGATGCCCAACCCATGTGTTGGTGTCAAACCCGAAAATGTTGGAACCCCGTTCAAAGTTGTGCCTCTTTGTAGGTTACCCAAAAGAGACTAAGTGTGGTCTGTTTTACGATCCTAAGGATAATAGGGTGCTTGTGTCGACAAACGCCACTTTCCTCGAGGAAGACCACATCAGGGATCACTTACCAAGGAGTAAGATTGTGTTGAATGAACTGGACAGTTCATCAACAAGAGTTGCTGATGGGGCTAGTACATCAACAAGTGTTGTTGATCCTAGCTCGTCTAGTCAAGTTCGTTCCCAAGAGTTGGGAATGACTCGACGTAGTGGAAGGGCTGTGAGATAGCCTGAACGTTACATGGGTTTAGCTGAAACCCAAGTCGTCAACCCAAGTCGTCACTCCTAATGATGACTGCGAGGATCCATTGACCTATGATCAAACAATGGCAGACGTTGACAAAGACGAATGGATTAAGGCTATGGACCAGGAAATAGAGTCGATGTACTTCAATTCCATCTGGGAGCTTGTGGACCAACCGGATGGGGTTAAACCTATTGGTTACAAGTGGATCTATAAGTGTAAACGTGGCGTAGATCAGAAGGTACAGACCTTCAAAGCACGACTAGTGGCAAAAAGTTTTACCTAGGTGGAAGGGGTTGACTATGAGGAAACCTTTTCACCTATTGCCATGGTAAAGTCGATTAGAATCCTTCTGACCATTGCCGCATATTATGACTATAAGGTATGGCTGATGGATGTCAAGACCGTTTTTCTGAATGGCAACCTTGACGAGACCATCTACATGGACCAGCCCATGGGGTTCATTGCCCAAGGCCAAGAGCAAAAGATTTGTCGGTTTCAAAGGTCTATTTATGGACTGAAACAAGCCTCGAGGTCTTGGAATATAAGGTTTGATGAGGCGATCAAATCTTATGGCTTTAATCAGAATGTTGATGAGCCTTGTGTCTACAAGAAAATCGTCAACAATACTGTCGCATTTATAATATTGTATGTGGATGATATCCTTCTCATTGGGAATGAGGAAGGATTTCTTACTTACATTAAGGAATGGTTGGCTTCGCAATTCCAAATGAAAGATTTGAGAGAGGCACAGTATGTTCTAGGTATCCAGATAGTCCGGAACCGGAAGAACAGAATGCTAGCCATGTCTCAGGCATCTTACATTGACAAGATGTTGTCTAGGTATAAGATGCAGAACCAAGAAGGGTTTGTTGCCTTTCAGGCATGAAGTTCACTTGTCTAAGGATCAATGTCCTCAGACACCTCAAGAAGTTGAGGATATGAGACGAATTCCCTATGCTTCAGCTGTAGGAACCCTGATGTATGCCATGTTGTGTACTAGGCCCGACATCTGTTATGCAGTTGGGATTGTCAGTAGGTATCAATCCAATCCAGGATTAGATCACTAGACAGCCATAAAGGCAATCCTCAAGTATCTTAGGAGAACGAGGAACTACAGCCTTGTGTATGGGAGTGGGGATTTGATCCTTACGGGATACACAGACTCTGACTTTCAGACCGATAAGGATTCTAGGAAATACACTTCGGGGCCAACCTTCATTCTGAATGGAGGAGTTGTAGTGTGGCGAAGTGTAACACCCCGAAAATACGAACACAACAACTCGAGGCATTACTTCCAAGTTGTACTGTTCACACGCGAAAAAATCCGAAGATAATAACGCAACAACTGGACAAACCGAAAAATTCTACAAGTGCAAGAACCTAACGAGAACACTTCAATGACTCACGAGGTACCCAACCTCCACCAAACTACATAGCGAGAACAACAATAGGTGGGCTCAAGTCCCTCGGAGTTAACGAAAAACTCAAACAACAAAACATACTTTGAGTACGAAAGATAACAACAGAACATGCTTTGATTCGAGAAATAAACTTAACTGAACATGCTTTAAATTTAAAAGAAAGCAGAACGATACAATCTAAAATTAACATAACAAATAATTAAAACATAGCGGAAGGAAAGAAAACGAAAGAACTACTCTAACAACGCAACCCCTAAATCCTACAAGTCTTCCATAGCCTCATGCAGGGTCTCGTAAATCTGCTCGTGGTCATCTCACTGGTTTGCCTTACCTGCAACGAAAAAAGAAATAAAGAAGGGGTGAGTATAAAAATACTCAGTAAGCAGCCCACTTCGTCCAAGAATAAAGAACATAAGAACGGCCCTAGACTTAGCTAACACGACACCTAGCCCGCCAAACAACCTCAACACGCATCCTGGCCCTACTCTTGCTCACTTTTCTCAGTTCTGTCCTACCCTTAGCTCCTAGACTGGGTTGGCAGCACGTGGCCACGAGACTCATTCCCGGGCCTGGGCGAAGGACTCTATCCAACCCCTTTGACTCTAAGGATCACACCCCGAGTCGCACAACTGGATGAGGGCGGACCACCACATCCCATAAGTATCAAAGCGGTACTACCGCGCACAATCGACCTCGGGCTCATTCCCGGGCCTGCACTAGGGCGAAGGACTCTATCCAACCCCTCTGACTCCAGGGGTCGTACCCCCGAGTCGCACATCATCGACATCTCGCCAACCTCTAGTCTTGGTCTACTAAGGGTTACACAGATACTTAGGACTTGGGCCTGCACTAGGGCTAGTTGTGTTAACTACAATCCTAAGGCTCAACGGCACTTCCCGAGTCACTACCGACTAAGCACGGGACAACTAAGGCACGGACAAACGATCATAGCAAGCGCACAAACGAGTTCTCAAAGACAATCGAGTTCTCGGCCTGAACTACGACTTCTCGGCTGAACTACCATTCACATAGGACTAACGGACAATTAACCCACGAACCAACGAGTTGGGTTTCAAATCTGAGATATGCAAATCGAACATCAACGAACATCAAAAGAGCGTGAGTTAGGCACAATTACACTCCTCATATCCTAACATGCTACTACGACCCAAAACAACTTTCAAAACGGTGAGTACATTTCAAACGGTGAGTACATGCAACGTGCCCCTAAGCCCTACACTTAGGGTAGATTTGTCCAAACGACTACTTACGAGAAAGTCCAAGCGCGACGGAGGCTTGGTAAGGCGACGGCGTGCTCGGACGTTCTTCTACTTTCAAATAAACCCTAACGAATAGCACACACAAATTAATAACTAAAACACGAAGAACCTAACGCAACGAACCTAAATAAGAGGAGCGAAAAACTCACCCACGGAGTGCCAAAGCGGGCTAAGAACGGCCGAGGCGGCCGGACGGAAGGGGCGGTGCGTGGCTCTGCAGCGGCGGCGCGTGGAATGGAATCGGCGGGCGGCGACGCGCGTGGCGGCGCGACGGCGGCGCGTGGCGGCGGACGGCGGCGCGCGTATCTGCGCGAACAGCAACGGCGGGCGCGCGTGGTGACAATGGTGGCGCGTGGGTGATGAGATCTGAATCCTCACGGCCCGATCTATCTAGAAACCGGACTCGTTCGTGGCAAACCTAAAACGACTGAACCAACCAAACGATCGACGGGTCTCACAGATCTAGGTTCGCGGCGGCTAACTGCGTTCATGCACCGATTTCCGTGGCGTGCGGGCGAGAGTCATCTGCGGCGGCGACACGAGAGAGAAACCGTGAGAGAGAGGGGAAAAACGGAGAGAGAGAGAGAGAGAGGGAGAGGAGAGAGAGAGAGAGAGGAGAGAGAGGAGAGAGAGAGAGAGAGAGAGAGAGAGAGAGAGGTGAGGAGAGAGGGACCGAGAGAGAGGCGAGAGAGGGGAAAGCGAGAGGGAAGAAGGAGGAGGAGAGAGAGAGAGAGAGAGTGGCGCCGGCCAAAGCGGCCCGGCGGCGACATCACTTTGTCAGACACACTTGCGAGAGAAAGGGGGGAGGGCGAAGCCCTCCCCGATTTTCGTTCAACCCCTTTTTTTTTTTTTATTTATTTATTATTTTTTTTTTTTTTACTAAAACAGGCGTCTGTTACAGTCTACCCACCTTAGGAACTTTCGTCCTCGAAAGTAGCTAGCTCTCGAACAGGTCCGGATAGCTTGCTCGCATCTCTTCCTCGCGTTCCCAGGTGGCTTCCTTGAGATGGTGGTTCTGCCAAAGGACCTTCACGAAACGGATTTCCCTGTTCCTCAAGACTTTGCTATCACGGGCAAGGGTTTGTACAGGCTTTTCCTCATAACTCAGGTCCTTGTCTAACTTCAACGGCTCAAAGTCGATGACGTGCGAGGCATCTGGCACATACGCTCGCAGCATCGACACATGGAACACGTCATGAACTGACGCGAGGGACGGCGGTAGAGCCAACCGATAAGCCACTGGTCCAATGCGTTCCAGAATCTCGAAAGGACCAACAAACCTCGGACTTAGCTTTCCTTTCTTACCGAACCTCAGAACACCCCTCATAGGTGCAACTTTCAAGAACACAAGGTCCCCAATGGCAAACTCCAACTCTCGACGTCTGACATCAGCATAACTCTTCTGCCTACACTGAGCCGTTAACATCCTTGCCCTAATCTTCTGTATGGCCTCATTTGTCACTTGGACCAGCTCGGGTCCCAACAACTTCCGTTCACCAACCTCGCCCCAACACACCGGGGTCCTGCACCTTCTCCCATAAAGGGCTTCAAAAGGGGCCATACCAATAGTCGTCTGATAACTATTGTTGTACGCGAACTCCATCGGTGAAGGTGTGAGTCCCAACTACTGTGAAGTCTAACGCACACGCCCAAGCATATCCTCCAGAATCTGGTTCACCCTTTCCGTCGGCCATCGGTGCTGGGGTGAAATCTTTGTGCTAAAGTTACTCTGAGCCCCTAGGGGGCTCTCTCAAAACTCACCCGAAGTTCGAGGTGAACCGCGGGTCTCATCGGACACAATCTTCACTTGGGACTCAGTGCAACCTTACTATCTCTTCCATGAGCAGATGTGCCCACTTCTCAACCCGAATAGGTAGGCTTACCAGGCGAGAAAGTGAGCGGACTTGGTTAGTCTATCCACAATTACCCGGATCACTTTGTGAATCCTTTGTTTGTTCGGGCAATACCAAAATAAAGTCCATGGAGATCTCTTCCCACTTCCATTGGGGTACTTCCAATGGTTGCAACAATCCAGTAGGGTTTACTGTCTCGGTGCTTTAACTTGCGACACACACAAGCATCTGGCGACAAACTCTGCCACATCTCTTTTCATTCCGCGCCACCAAGTAGAATGATTTCAAGTCTGATACATCTTAGTGCTTCCAGGATGCAATTGAAAAAGAGAGAGTTATGCGCATCAACCAAAATCTCCTCCTTGAGACCACTCTCGGCCCGGAACACACACGTCCCCCCGACGAGCGGTAGTCCAGCATGCTGCACATTACTGAGAAATTCACTTTCTCGCCACTTTTTGCCCGGGCGCCAACAGTCCTCGAGACTAGAGTCTCCTGTTGCGCCTCAATAACTCATTGCCTCAATGTCGGTCGTCTGCCAAGCCGGTGGTCAGTGAGCCGTGACTGACTCAACACAATCGCTATCCCCGCACGCCCATCCATCTCGAGCGCAGGGAACTTGTCTCGTGACCGTGGCGAGGTGTGAGCCACCTTTACTGCTAAGGGCATCGGCAACAACGTTTGCCTTGCACGGATGGTATAGTATCTCAACCTCATAGTCTTTTACTAACTCCGACCATCTGCATTTTGTCTCATGTTCAACTCCTTTTGAGTAAAGAGATACTTGAGGCTTTTGTGGTCCGTGTACATTTGAATCTTTTCCCCATATAAGTAGTGACGCCATCTCTTGAGCGAAGACCACGGCACCCAACTCTAAATCATGGGTTGGGTAATTCCATTCGTAATCTTTCAATTGGCGAGAGGCATAGGCTATCACCTTTCCATTCTCGCATCAACACACAACCCAAACCCTTCTTGGAAGCATCACTGTGACCACGAAACTACCTCGAGCCATCAGTCTGCGCAAGCAGCAGTGCGAGAGACTAACCTATGCTTGAGGTCCCGAAAAACTTCGCTTCACGGGCTTCACACCACACGAATGATTTTCTTTACGAGTTAAGCGAGTCAAGGGTGTGGCTATCTTGGAGAAATCCTTAACAAATCTCCTGTAATAACCGGCGGACCAGAAGCTTCGCGCTTCGAAAAGCGATTTTAGGGCGAGGCCAATCGCCACTTGCCTCAATCTTAGCGAGATCCACCGTCACACACTTCTTTAGACACCACGTGTCCTAGGAAGGCAACTCGCTGCAACGAAACTCACACTTGGAGAACTTTGCATACAATTGGTTGGTCCTCAAGACTGTCAACACTTCCCTCAAATGCACTTCATGCTCCGCCTCTGACCTGGAGTACACCAAAATATCGTCGATGAAGACGATCACAAATGTGTCTAAGAACTCCTTGAATACCCTGTTCATTAGCTCCATAAACGCTGCTGGGGCATTCGTCAGGCCAAAGGACATCACCGTGAACTCATAGTGTCCGTACACGGACTCGGCGCGCTTTTGGAATGTCCTCATCCTTGATTCTCAATCGATGGTACCCACGACCGTAGGTCGATTTTTTGCTCTTGCCGCTCCTTGCGATTGATCAAACAAGTCATCGATCCTAGGTAAAGGGTATTTGTTTTTCACGGTCACCTTGTTCAGCTCTCGATAGTCAATGCATAACCGCATTGATCCATCTTTCTTCTTTACAAACAGCACGGGCGCACCCCAAGGTGAAACACTTGGACGGATGAACCCCTTGTCTAGAAGTTCCTGCAACTGAGTCTTAAGCTCTTTCAATTCTGCTGGCGCCATTCGGTAGGGAGCTTTAGACAACGGAGTCGTTCGAGCTCAAGCTCAATCATCAAGTCTACCTCGCGAGCGGGGTAGACCAGGCAACTCTTCAGGGAACACATCTGCAAACTCTCGGACAACAGAAACCGAGCTCAACTCTGGCCCTTTGTTCTTTGTATCAGTAACACTTGCCAAGAGAGCCCAAGCTCCTTCACTTAACAACTTCTTTGCCTTAAGAGCTTAAATCATCTTCGGAAACTCTCCAGTCTCAATTCCTTTGAACTTGAAACTGGATTCTGCCGGAGGTCGAAACACCACCTCCCGGCAATGACAGTCGATGTTGGCATGGTTCGCAGACAACCAATCCATGCCCAGAATTACATCGAAGTCGCTCATATCCAGGACAACCAACGTCACATCTAGCACGCGACCTGTTACCTCTACCTGACCAGACTTAACTCTTTCCCGAGCTACTAACTCTCTACCCACCGGGGTAGCTACTGCCAGGTCAACATCTAAAGGTTCTACTTCTAACTGAGCTTGCCTCACAAATATAGCAGAAATAAAAGAGTGCGAGGAACCGTAATCAAATGCGAACAAGGGCCAAGTGGCCAGAAGCGGGTAGTGTACCTGTCACCACGGCACCGGAACCTCCTGCGTTCCTATTTGCACTCGCATAAACTCCACCCCTCGGGCGGTTTCGGACTTCGTCTTTCTTATTTGTCATGCGAGCTTTGGCGAGTGCCCGAGCTTTCCACGATTATAACGAGACTTCGGCGATCTCGACTCCACTGCACACACGATCGACAAGTGTCCCAACTTTCCGCGATTATTGCGAGATCTTGTTATTTGCATGACAGTTCCGTTGTCTTTGAACTCCACACACGAGACAGAAACCCTGTTTGGTGCTGCTGAGGTGATGTCCCCGAGTTCCAGTCTGTTTGGCCTAGCAAAGGCTGCTCAAAACTTCCTCTTACGGTGGGTTCCCGAACTCGACTGCCACGAACTCGGACACCCCGCGAGCTCGGTAGAAAGCGAACCCATGCGGTCTCGGATCTGTATCAATCCAGGATGCCACTCGATCGCTGCTGCGGCGTCGTCTTGGGATCGTGAGCAGCTGTCGACCCACGTCGCGCCCTCGCAAACTGTGAGGAAACACTCAACTTTCTTCTTCTCTCTGTGTCTACCATATCGGTGACGAAGAGATAATGAGGTAAACTCATGCTCGTACTCTTCAACCGTCCATGCAGTTCGGCCCTTGCTTTAGCTTTGTACAAACTCGGCTTTCTTGTCAATTCTAAGCACAGTAGGGTAATACTTCTCGTAGAACACTTCTTGGAATCTGCGCCCAAGTTATCGGTCTGCATCGACGTCTATGGACGTGTCTGACTCCTCGCCACCGAGGAGAGCGCTTCCTCTTAACGCATAGATGCGCGCTTTGAACTTTCTCGTGCTCGGGCAACCCATTCGACTTAGGATGTCATCCATCTGCAAACCATGCTTGGCGACTACATGGTCTCTGGCCCATCAAAGAAAGCGGGTCATACTTCTTGAAATCCTTCCGGTACCCGCTTCTCTGCTCGTTGCCACTCAACGTAAAGGTCGGTGCAACCACGGATTCTGCCGCAGTCTTTGGCTCTCGACCGGGATGCCGGGGCCTCCATGGCTGAGTGAACATAGCCGTCGATTAGCTTGACTTGCTATGCTCGCTGGATCGATTCTTTGAATGCTGCCACGAGTTCGACAATCGGCGGCGGTCCTTACTTGCGTTTGGTACTTGGACATTTGCCCTTTCTTGGGCTCCTACGTTCGCCGGTGATTCTTGACCAGCTGGGACATCCTGGTTGAGCCCCTCCGATGCTCGGAGTGCTCAACCTCTGCGGTGCATCGGCGGTCGGTTCTGGTCTCGGGCCGCCGACCTCGACCCTACGACCACCCCGACCTCGACCACCAGCGGTTTGCTCTTGCCACGACCTCTACCACGGGCCATAATCTAAAGCGAAAGCGAGTACAACATCAACAACGATACAAGAAGTGCGGACTGAAGAAAGCACCTCAATTTTAACAACGAACCTCTTACCAACTAAGTAAAGCAAACTGTTGGCGACGACGAGTTCCTTGCGAGAGGCTATGAAGGACTAAACACCTACGATGTAGGCGGTATACAAGATCTAAAACTACGCTCACGATACCAATCTGTAACACCCAAAAATACGAACACAACAACTCGAGGCATTACTTCCAAGTTATGCTGTTCATACAAAAATCCGTGACATAACGACGCAACTGGACAAACCGAAAAATTCTACAAGTGCAAGAACCTAACGAGAACACTTCAATGACTCACGAGGTACCCAACCTCCACCAAACTACACAGAACAACAACAATAGGTGGGCTCAAGTCCTCGGAGTTAACAGAAAACTCAAACAACAAAACATACTTTGAGTACGAAAGATAACAACAGAACATGCTTTGATTCGAGAAATAAACTTAATCCCAGAACATGCTTTAAATTTAAAAGAAAGCAGAACGATACAATCTAAAATTAACATAACAAATAATTAAAACGCATAGCGGAAGGAAAGAAAACGAAAGAACTACTCCTAACGCAACCCCCAAATCCTACAAGTCTTCCATAGCCTCGCGAGGGTCTCGTAAATCGGTGGTCATCTCACTGGGTTTGCCTTACCTGCAACGAAAAAAAAAATAAAGAAGGGGTGAGTATAAAAATACTCGATGCGACCCACTTGTCCAAGAATAAAGAACATAAGAACGGCCTAGACTTAGCTAACACGACACCTAGCCCGCCAAACAACCTCAACACGCATCCCCGGCCCTACTCTTGCTCACTTTTCTCGATTCTGTCCTACCCTTAGCTCCTAGATCGGGTTGGCGGCACGTGGCCACGAGACTCATTCCGGGCACAGGCGAAGGACTCTATCCAACCCTTTGACTCTAAGGATCACACCCCGAGTCGCACAACTGGATGAGGGCGGACCACCACATCCCATAAGTATCAAAGCGGTACTACCGCGCACAATCGACCTCGGGCTCATTCCCGGGCCTGCACTAGGGCGAAGGACTCTATCCAACCCCTCGACTCCGAGTGTCGTACCCGAGTCGCACATCATCGACATCTCGCCAACCTCTAGTCTTGGTCTACTAAGGGTTACATGAGATACTTAGGACTTGGGCTGCACTAGGGCTAGTTGTGTTAACTACAATCCTAAGGCTCAACGGCACTTCCCGAGTCACTACCGACTAAGCACGGGACAACTAAGGCACGGGACAAGCGATCATAAGCAATCGGCACAAACGAGTTCTCAAGACAATCGAGTTCTCGGCCTGAACTACGACTTCGGCCTGAAACTACCATTCACATAGGACTAACGGACAATTAACCCACGAACCAACGAGTTCGGGTTTTGATCTGAGATATGCAGCGAACATCAACGAACATCAAAAGAGCGTGAGTTAGGCACAATTACACTCCTCATATCCTAACATGCTACTACGACCCAAAACAACTTTCAAGCGGTGAGTACATTTCAAACGGTGAGTACATGCAACGTGCCCCTAAGCCCTACACTTAGGGTAGATTTGTCCAAACGACTACTTACGAAAGTCCAAGCGCGACGGAGGCTTGGGTAAGGCGGCGTGCTCGGGCGTTCTTTCTACTTTCAAATAAACCCTAACGAATAGCACACACAAATTAATAACTAAAACACGAAGAACCTAACGCAACGCGACCTAAATAAGAGGAGCGAAAAACTCACCCACGGAGTGCCAAAACGGGCTAAAGAAACGAACCGAGGCGGCCGGACGGAAGGGGATGGTCGTGGCTCTGCAGGCGGCGGCGCGTGGAATCGGCGGACGACGGCGCGTGGCGGCGGACGGCGGCGCGCGTGTGGCGGCGAACGGCGGCGGCGGCGGCGCGTGGGTGACAATGGTGGCGCGTGGGTGACAGATCTGAAATCCTCACGGCCCGATCTATCTAGAACCGGACTCGTTAAGTGGCAAACCGCCTAAAACGACTGAACCAACCAAACGATCGGCGGGTCTCACGGATCTAGGTTCGCGGCGGCTTCTTGTCGTTACATGACCGATTTCCGGCGGCGTCTGGGCGAGGAGTCACTGCGGCGGCGACTGAGAGAGAAAAACCGTGAGAGAGAGGGGGAAAAACGGAGGGAGAGAGAGAGAGGAGACGGAAGGAGAGAGAGAGGGAGACGGAAAGAGGGAGAGAGGGAGAGAGAGAGAGAGAGAGAGAGCCGTGAGGAGAGGGGACCGAGAGAGGCGAGAGAGAGGGAAAACGAGAGGGGAAGAAGGGAGGAGAGAGAGAGAGAGAGAGTGGCCGCGTGCCGCAACGGCGGCCGCGACTGCTCCGCTCTACAAGACACTGCACGCGAGAGAAAAGGGGAGGGAGGGCGAAGCCCTCCCCGATTTTCGTTCAACCCCTTTTTTTTTTTTTATTTATTTATTATTTTTTTTTTTTTTTACTAAAACAGGCGTCTGTTACACGAAGCATCAAGTAGGGATGCATCGTTGATTCCACGATGGAAGCCGAGTATGTTGCGGCTTGTGAAGCTGCAAAGGAAGTTGTTTGGCTTAGGAAGTTCATGACGAATTTGGAAGTTGTTCCAAATATGAACTTGTCGATCACGTTGTGTTTGTGACAACAGTGGTGCAGCAGCCAACTCGAGAGAACCTCGGAGTCATAAAAGGGCAAGCACATTAAGCGTAAGTATCACCAGATACGGGAGATTGTGCACCGCGGAGACGTGACAGTCACGCAGATAGCTTCAGAGCAGAACGTTGTTGATCCATTTACAAATGCCCTCACGGCTAAGGTGTTTAAGGGTCACCAAGAGAGTCTAGGTCTTCGAGTGCTTCCTGACTAGGGCAAGTGGGAGTATTGTAAAAGGGTATTCAATGTCCTTGTTTATTGTATTACTTTTATTATATTACTATATTGTACATTTGAGAAATGTATTATATACTCCACTAGCTTAGTCCAAGTGGGAGTTTGTTGGGATGTATGTACTCATCTCGTGTAGTTTGTAATATTCCAAATTGTAAATAAATAAGAGTTATTTATTTGAACTTTGTGTCTCGCATATTTCATAAACTTAATCCAATAAACTAAGCTTAAGGGTCATTGTATTATGAGAGAACTAGAACTTGAACGGTGTGTAGAGGACACACGGGGAGGATCACGTTCGAGTTAATGACCCGAACGGTCTATAGTATATGGATAGGGTTGAAGACCTAATCCTGGAAACACTGTGGATGCGGCCCGCTTTGTATGAGATACAAACGAGGTGATCCAGCTCGTTCATGTGGTTGACATGCGAGTGGGGGCATCCTGTGCAATGAGATTGTACAAGACCAGACCGTGAATTATTAGACGTACTGATGTAACACCGTTAACAGTATAGAGCAAATAAATTCGTAGATGACCATTAGTAACTCGACCTTAATCCTAAGTGTGTTACGGACTCCTATCTACGGGGGTCTGTCCTTTGACTATGGTCAGGGTGATCACAGTTACTCGCCCAATATGCCTATCTTCTCAAGGACAGGACCACGTGGGTAGCTGGAAACTTGACTACGCAAGAAGGAATTCACTCGTTCCCGACTTAGAGAAACTAGAGGGGTTGTTCCCTTAAGTGTTGTCTCCAGGGCTTGAACAACGGGGCCCCACCCTCTCACTGGCCTGAGAGAGTTGTTGTTTATGGTAGGACCATGCAACGTAGTTGTTCATTAGAGAAGCAGTGGGACTTAAGGAGCAAGAGGTAGACACAAGGGTAAAACGGTAATTTGACCCAGCTGTGACTACGAACAACCTGTGAAGGGTCGACTCATGGGTATTGGTTATATCGATGAACACAAC
Organism: Trichosanthes cucumerina; assembly: GCA_036507285.1. Lineage (NCBI taxonomy): Eukaryota > Viridiplantae > Streptophyta > Magnoliopsida > Cucurbitales > Cucurbitaceae > Trichosanthes > Trichosanthes cucumerina. The sequence goes on along the minus strand of CM071835.1, from coordinate 74,634,799 downwards.
TTGTCCTACAATGATGAGAGTGCAGCTACGGGTTTTAGTGGAGTGTTACCGTAGCTAATGAATGTTGAATAATCGGGTCAAAGAGTTTGACAGGTTAGTCTCAGATCATTGGAGCTCGTCATCTGTAGGTCCATTAGGTCCCTCGGTTGGCTCTAATTGGACAAATTGAGGGTTTACAGTTTGGTGTGAATTTGAAGTGTTCAAATTCATTATTTGGGTATTTATGTCATTTATATGAGATATAGATGACATAATATATAGTTTGATGTGAATGAGATTCATAATAAACTATAGTATAGCCTAATTGATTAATTAGTGCTAATTGGAGAAATTAAATTGAGAGAAATTAAATTGAATGTGATTCAATTTAAAAATCCACAATTATGCAAATGAGATTTGTATAATAAAGTATGAGATACCTTATATTATGTGATATGCAAATACGATTTTTATATCATATAGTTGTGGTAAAATTGTGATTTGGTGGAGGTTTTAACTCCACCACACAATAGTATTTAAAGGCTTTGCAAGAAGCCTTTGGTTAGTGAATTGCCATTTTTTGGATTTTGATCCAAAGAGAGCAATCACTTCTCTCTCAACACTCTCTCAATTCTCTCATACTCTCCTCACCCAAAACCAAAGGGAGTCTCGCCTACTCTCCCTCAACCTCTCGAGAACAACCGAGAATACCCTTTGGAGGTGTCTTGTCGTTCAGTTCGAGGATCGATATCGTAAAGTTCGTTGGTTCGAGAGAGATCGTGATTGGAGGAGGAAAGCGTTGAAGAAGAGTTCTTCAACAAGTAAGTAACTTGTTTCATTACTGTTTTTCTTCTCTTTTATGCATGTTTAGCCTAGGATCTATGAGATAGGTTCGATTTTAAGATAAGAATTAAACAATGAATCAACAACGTTTCACAACGTCTTCCGCTGCGGGAATTCCAAATCCCTTCAGTGTTCAAGTTGAAGAAGAAAGGGGGAAGATCACTACAAGTTTCCAGGGCAGTTTTGTGATCAACTCTACCAACTTCTGTTGATTTGTTCGTTTTGAGCTCCACAAGAAGTATTCAGAGAGGAAGGCAGAGGAGGGAATTTGATGTCAAATCTGAGAAACCTCTGGTTTTTAAGTCGTGGTGATCTGTAGATTTGGAATCAGAAGCTGTATTAGGTCAAGTTCAGGGTGCAGCAGGAAAACGATTCTGGAAATAGCATAAGCTTATTTTTAAGGAAGCAGCTTTCGGGGTATTTATGGACAAATACTTTGAGAATTTCAATTTCATTTCTTCAGATGAGTTTTAGAGGGTTCAAAAAGGAAGAGTTTGGTATAAAGTACATCCTTTTTGGCTAAGTAATGAAGAACTTATGAGTATGTGAAGTAAAGGTATGAAATCTTTAGAATGCTGGAAAATAGATAGAATGGTTTTTACAATCATAAGCTTGGAATTCATGAGTTCGAAATTATAATGTTTGGTTTTGGTTTATTTGATAGGCCAAGAGGAAATAGGTCGAATATACGTGCCAAGGATATAGTTAATGTTGTGAGTGACAAACGAACCTCGAAAACGATTTTTATGCTTGAATTATGCTTAAGGAAATATAAGATTTCCCTCGAATGAAATGGTTTAAATGCTTTATGTTTTCTTTTGAACACATACTTATGAGCATACATGGTTTCCTAGAAATAATTTCAAGTGCTCGTTGTGAGCTTAGATCTTCCCAATGAAATTTACATGTGAGCATATGTTTATTGTTTTTCTGAAATTTAGTGGAAATGTTATAATTTCAAGCAAGCATGTACTAACAAGTATTATTTCAAGATTTCCAGTTTCACGAACAAGATGAGTAAGTTTGAGTTTTACGAAAGAAAAAGATAAGCAAGCATGTTCTAGTATTTTCATGTGTTTTTCTAAGACTCGAATGAGTGAATGACTGAGATATTGAGCCCGAGGTTGTATAGTACCGTATGCACACAGGTCATTTTCTATTGTCGATGTTGAGTGTAATCCGTGACAACAATGCTGTCGTGAGTGTTGTGAATGGATCGAATACCGTAGCGGAAGCGATTGTAAATCGCGTGTTCTTATTTAGTTACATAGATTTCAATCAAGATCAAATAAAACTAAGATTAAGCATGCTATAAGAAATTGGACAGTAAGAAATTACCTTTGAAGAACTCTTTCTTCAAGTGCTCCTTCTCCCACGATCACGATCTCAGCAACTCGAACCCGAACAATCATGAACACCACCACCGGACTTCTCCGTTGTTCTCTAGGTGAGTGAGGAATGTGGGTTCCTTTTTAGGATGAGATGTGTAGGTTGTCAAAGAGAGGTTTTGTTTTGTGGAACTTTTCCAATAACACAAAATTGACAATCTAGGGTTTTCCAAGATTTTGCTTCTATTGCATCTCATGCAACTATTTAGAGAGAAATAGGATGGAAATTACCATCCTATCCCTCCTTCATTCTCTCATTAATATATAGTTTATATATGAATCTAATTCACATTAAAACCATATATTATATCAATTATATCACATATAATTGATATAACACCTTATATATATGAAATTGAACACTTCAATTTCATTCCTAACTTTATACCCTCAATATTAACATGTTGAGCCAACGGAGGGATCTAATGGACCTACAGTTCATGAGCTCCAATGATGTGAGATTAACTGATCAAACTCTTTGATCCAGTTAATCAATATTCATTAACTACAAGTCACTCCACTATAGACTTGTAGTTGCACTCTACTCACTGCAGATTATATTGTGTCCATTGATATAATCATTACCTATGAGTCGACCCTTCACAGGTTGTTCGTAATCACAGCTGGGTCAAATTATCGTTTTACCCCTATAATTACCTCTTTGTTCCTTAAGCATCATTGATCCTCTAATGAACAACAAGTCTAAGGTCCTACCATAGACTCATACCCTCTTAGAGGGTGGGGCCCCGTTGTTCAAGACCTGGAGTCAGTTCTTAAGGGAACAACCTATCTAATTCCTAAGTGTAGGAATGAGTGAATTCCATCTTGTATAGTTAAGTCCCCAGCTACCTACGAGGTTCTGTCGCTGAGAAGGTAGGCTTATTGAGTCGGCTATAGGCCACTCTCACCCATACTAGTCTAAGGACAAACCCCTATAAGCAGGAGTTCTTAAGTTACTCAAGATTCGGGTCGAGTCACTAATGACCATCTATAAATTATAAGTCATATCCTGTTAACGGTGTTATACTGGTTAGACTAATAATTTGCAGTTCGGTCTTGTACGAACTCTTCAAACAGGATGCCCCCACTCACATGTCAACCACATGAATGAGTTGGATTACCTCATTTGTATTAATTACAAAGTGGGGCGCAACCATGGTGTTACCAGAATAAGGTTTCCAACCTTATTCTTATACCATAGACCATTTAGGTTATACTCTTGAACACAATCCAAATAGTGTCTACTACACTGATATTCAAGAACCATGGAGCTTAGTTTATTGGATTTATAAAGCAAGAATATAATTTTATCAAAACAAATAACTCTTTATTTATTTGATCAAAATTACATAAGTTTAGGGCACAAATCCCAACAATCTCCCACTTGACCTAAAGCTTGTGGAGTATTAAAAACATTACAATAATGTAAATATAATAAACTAGGGCATTTAAATCGTTTGTACAATATACTCCCACTTGCCCTAGTTGGGAAAAACTTGTAAACCTAGACCTTCTAGGTGACTCTCAAATACTTTAGTCGTGAGAGCCTTTGTAAAAGGATCAGCAACGTTGTGCTTTGAGGCTATCTTCGTGACGATCACGTCTACTCGATGCATGATCTCCAGGATGAGATGATATTTTCGCTCAATATGTTTTTCCCTCTTGTGACTTCGGGGTTCCCTTGAATTTGCCACTGCACCACTGTTATCACAATACAGTGTGATGGGCTAACCCATATTTGGAACAACTTCCAAATTTAACATGAATTTCCTTAACCAAACGGCCTATTTAGCTGTTTCACAAGCTGCTACGTATTCGACCTCCATGGTGGAATCAGCGATGCATCCCTGCTTGACGCTTCGTCATACTACATCTACTCCGTTAAGAGTAAATACTGGCCCTGATGTAGATTTTCGAGAATCTTTATCAGTCTGAAAGTCAAAATCCGTGTATCCTGAAAGGATCAGATCCTTAGCCTCATACACAAGCATGTAGTTCCTTGTTCCCCGTAGATACTTAAGGATTGTTTTAACCGTTGTCCAGTGTTCAGGTCCTTGATTGGATTGATACCTACTGACCATTCCAACTGCAAAACAGATGTTTTGCCTAGTACACAACATGGCGTACATCATGCTCCCAACAGCTGATGCATAAGGAATTTGTCTCATATCCTCAACTCCTTGACGTGTCTTAGGACACTGTTTCTTAGATAAATGAACTCCATATCTAAAAGGTAATAAACCCTTTTTGGAGTCTTGCATCTTAAACCTTGACAACACTTTGTCAATGTAAGATGTCTGAGACAAGGCTAGTGTTTTATTCTTACAGTTCCGGATAATCTGGATCCCAAGAACAAACTGCGCTTCACCCAAATCTTTCATTTGGAATTACGTAGCTAGCCAATTCTTAATGTCAGTAAGATGTCCTACATCATTCCCAATGAGTAGGAGGATATCATCCACATATAGAACTAGGAATGCGACAGAACTATTAATGATTTTCTTGTAGACACAAGGTTCATCATCATTCTGATCAAAGCCAAAAGATTTGATTGCCTCATCAAACCTTATATTCCAGGACCTAGAGACTTATTTCAGTCCATAGATTGACCTTTTAAGCCTGCAAACCTTTTGCTCTTGTCCTGGTTCAATGAACCCTTTGGGTTGGTCCATGTAGATGTTCGCGTCAAGATTTCCATTCAAAAAGGTTGTCTTGCCATCCATTTGTCATATCTCATAGTCATAATATAAGGCAATGACAAGTAGGATACGGATAGACTTTACCATAGCAACAGATGAAAAAGTTTCCTCATAGTCAACCCCTTCAACCTGGGTATAACCCTTTGCTACTAGTCTAGCTTTAAAGGTTTGCACCTTCCCATCTACACCACGTTTTCTCTTGTAGATCCACTTACAACCTATAGGTTTTACCCTATCAGGTTTATCTACAAGATCCCAAACAGAATTGAAATACATAGACTTCATTTCTTGGTCCATGGCTATGACCCATTTGTCTTTGTCTTTGTCAACCATTGCTTGATTATAAGTCAATGGATCTTCACAGTTGTCATCTGTTATAACAACTTGGGTTTCAGATAAACCCATGTAACGGTCAGGTTGTGTTATAACCCTCTGATAGCACACAAAATGTGTTATCCTTAGGCTTAATTATTGCTAGTTTTATAATGATTTTAGGGCTTTTACGTGGTTAATTTATTCAATTTCAGATTAAGAGCTTAAACGGAGCTATTGGAGACAATTTGGATCACTCGGGATTAAAACGGGACTATTTGGAGCTAAATATAACATCAAATGGAAGAGAGAAGACCAAACCAAGCTGAAGACCCGAGGCGATGGCGTTGCAACGTCATATAGAGCGTTGCAACACCAAACATGCAGCCAAACAGCTTTGGAGATCATTGTCGATAGCGTTGCAACGCTGCTTTGCAGCGTCGCAACGCTAGATCGATAAGGGTGCACGAATGAGAAGCCGCACAAAGGGCGTTGCAACGCTGCCTTGCAGCGTCACGCCGCATCGATAAGTGCGCGCGTTAAGGTAGCGATGTTGCAACGCCGCGCCGATAGTTTATATTTACCACGCGCTTTGGGTGCAGCGCAGCAACGCTGCCCCTAGCGTTATGTATTGCTCCATTGATGCCTATAAATACAACCTTATGATTCTTGCAATGGGGAGCACAATTTGGTAGAGTTTTGCCCTAAATTCGAAATACACCTTGTATGAAGAGAGAAAAAAGTGATTTTGAGAGCCAAAGCATTCGTGGAGGTTCGAGATCGAAGACAAGAGCTCGGAGACGAAGGACAGACATCGACACCTAAGTTTATTTCTCTTTCTTTCAATTTGTAATAGCGTTCTAAGACGTTTTCTACTTGTTTAGTTTGTTTTTCTTGTGATTTAGAGTAGCTAAACATAGTAGTTAGGATTTGAATTACTTGTTATGACTTTCTTGTGATGTATTGAAGCATGTTATGTCGTTATTTTTGGCAATTCGTTATTTACTTTTTAATTTGTTGATTTAAGTGGACTCGAGAGATAAATCTTGAATTAGAGCAAAATTGTCAAAACCCTTGGAAGTCTGGCACGAGAGTGACCTAGAAATCTTAGGGAAACACATAAAGAAGTTGTTTAATGCCATGCATGTTGTAGGTTCATATGGAGACTATGAGTTTATTGCATGTGTGAGGCTCACTAAGAATCGAGAGATTTTCTTGAGTATTTCACTTCTTGTTTATAATCTCATCTCATTGGTTCAATGCATGTGCTAGTTAGGTCTTTAACTTGTAAAATCACTTCTCCCAAATCTATCAATCCGTGTCTCCACATGTTTGTTCGTTTGTTTGTATTTACTTCAACCAACTATCCATGTTATGTTTCTTTAGCTAAAATTGAGAATTAGTACCTTAATAATTAATTAATCTAGAAACCCATTCCCGAGGACGATACTTGGACTCATAAATCACTATACTAAAACTTGACCCGTACACTTGCGGTATTGCAATATAATACTATGCAACAAGTTTTTGGCGCCGTTGCCGGGGAATGGCAATTATTTAGATTAATTAATATTAGGAGAAAATTTGAAATTTTAGACTAAAGCTTGTTTGTTTGTCTTTCCTTAATTGTTTTGTGTGATTGTTTGTTTCTTTATTTGTGTTATTTTAGTTTTGTGTGTTTTTGGTCTTTGTCCCCTGTTTTTTTGTTGTGTTGCTATTGTGTAGAAGTCTTGTCTGAATTAGTAATTTTTCAAGCATGACTTTGCATGATTTTTCTCCATCATTCTATTACTCCTCTCAGGACCCTAGTTTTGTGCATCATGATTTTTCTCAATACCATGTGTCTAATTTTTACCATTCTGTGCACTGACATATATGAAAATTCACATGAGGGTAGTTATTTAGGCACTTGGAACCATAGTTTTCATACCTTAACCAACCCCTTGAAAAATCTTCTCTTGTGGACCAAGTGATGGAATATACCTTAGAATTGAAAATTAAAAATTTGGTTCTTGATGAATTCGAAAGGTTGGATAGGTTAGAAGCTGAGGTGGTAGGACTTTGGGAAATAGTGCGGGATAGATCCCAAAAGATCTTAATCAATTAGTAGTTTCCCTTAAGACCTTACAGAACAATTTATATTCCTTACCACTCGGGAGATGCCACCTAGGAGGATTTGTTTAGATGTTAGTGAGGATACTTTGGGGAGACCGAGGCACACCATGATCAAAGTTAGTGAGGAGGACACTTTGTGATACACTTAGTTCCACAAGAGAGATCCAGGTGATAGAGTTAGAGGCTGAGAAGTCTTCTTTCCCTTTATCCCCAGAAATTTCATTGATTTTTGATAACCATTGGTCTTTCACTCACGAGTCTTGTTTTGATTTCAGTTCTTCCATTTTATTAAACAAAAATACCAAAAATAATTATGTCTCTGGCGCCCATGAAAAGCAAGATAGCCTTTTAGACTTAGAGGGCTACATTGATTCGAGCAAGAAGGGCCCAGAGAAGTATGAGCAATTTTATGTGCCCTGATAAGTCACCGTCTAGCTAAAGACGTTAAAGAAAGCGCTTCTTAGGAGGCAACCCAAGTTTTATGCTTTATGTCTTTATTTTCTATTTTATTTTCTAGTTGTTTGTGCCTTTCTTTCTTATCTAATTTCTTTCTTTTTGTTCCTCCAGGTGTATGCCCAAGGGGAGAACTACAGACTTGCACCCTTTTGATCCTGAGATTGAAAGGACCTGTAGGAGACTCCTAAAGGAAGGAAGAGCAGAACCTCAGGAGATGGGCGATCGGGAGCTCATCAACAACCCTAAACCTATCGGGGAGTATTTCCAACTTTGTGTTTAATTACCGAGCAGCAGCCGAATAGTCCATGCCCCTATCAATGCTAATAACTTTGAACTAAAATGTAATGATACAAATGGTTAGGGAAGGTGCTTTCAGAGGCCTAGCCACGAGAAGATCCTAACTCTCATCTTAAAAATTTTTGGAAATCATGGTACATTTAAAATGAATGGTATCTCTGCACGATAGTATTCGCTACGTCTCTTTCCTTTTTCCTTGCGGTGGTAGAGCCAAAGAATGGCTAGGATCCCTTCCCTCGAGCAAAGATCACTTCACAGGGAGGAGTTGGCCCAAGCCTTCATGACCAAATTCTTTCCACCTGTTAAAGCCGCAAAGTTGAGGACCGAGATAGGAACATTCAGCAAAGAAGAGGGAGAGCGAGTTTTTGAGCTCGGGAAAGGTACAAGGACATGCTCGGGAGGTGCCCACAAAGATGGCTATCCGGGATCGCTCCAGTGCAATTTGTTTTATAATGGACTGGAAGGTAAGACCAGACCATTCTCGATGCCATCTGCTGGAGGGGCTTTCATGGCGGCGTGCTGCGAGCACGTGCCCTCCCGGAGGAAGTGTCAACTCGCCACTACCAAAGCCTCTGAGAAATGACAGATCTAAGCCGATGAGTTGGATTATATCAAGCTGACGAGGTAACCTCTCTTAGATCTCATATGGCGTCTCTCACTCATGCCTTGAATAATTTTGCAGGATCACCACAGCATGGGATATCCTCTCAATGCTCCCACCCAATGGAGAATCCAATATGGAGCAATTGCACTACTGAACAATAGAAGCAACCACTATGGAGGAAATCAAACTCGAATAACCTACCAACACATTACAATCCAGTTTGAGGTATCATGAGAATTTCTCTTATGCTAACAACAAGAATGTGTTGAATCCTCCTACAGAGGCATGCTTACACCGAGAGGAAACCATCTCTGAAGACACATTGCACTCCTTCATAGTTGAATCCGTAGTCTCGGTCCAACCAACCTGGAGAATGCGATCACCGGTTTATCTGGTATAATGGCGATCATGGAGCCGCAATAAAGAATATAGAGACCAGTTGGCTAAATGAACACATCACTCCGAACACTTTGCAAGTAAGGAAAGAAACACCTTGAGGAGAGTCTGCGTCTAGCTAAAGACGTTAAACAAAGCGCTTCTTGGGAGGCAACCCAAGTGTTACTTACTTTTATTTTCCCGTCTTTAGCTTGCTTTAGTTGTTTTTGTTGTTTTTCAATTCTTAGTTAGTTGTTGTTTTACTTCGTAGGTTGTGGAGATGCCCTTCTTCGTTGAAATCCATGCTCCCATTCAGAGGAACTCCAACACACATGCTTTGGCTATCCAAGGAACTCAGAAATATCTCCATCACCCAGGACAGTATCGTTCACTTCTACCCTTATACTTGCCACATGCTTATTTCTACAAACATTGGGGACAATGTTTAGTTTAAGTTTGGGGTGGGATTGTGTTTATTTGCTGTGACTGTCCTGAGTATGTGCTGAATTGTTGGTTGATCTTTTACATAAGTATGAGTATGATAGCCTAGGATGAGATATAATTGAAAATCTTTGTGATTCTCACTTTGAAACACAAAGCATGACATGAATTTGAGTTAATTTAAAAATTTGTCTTGAGATTTTCCTGCATTATATGCACATAGCCTTTGTTCTGTAGTTTTTTGAAATGCTTATAACAAAGTTATTAGGCTTAGAAGTTTGATGTCACCTCGATAGGTCTGAAAACTGATTTGAGAGTTAAACTGCAAGATAGGGTAAATGACAATATGAAGTGCATGATCTGTATAATATGTGCATTATGTGAAAAAGTTTATTTTTGTTGTCTGTTTGTAAAAAAAAATCGTGAGGACAAAAAGAGCTACCTTCACTGTGATCAGTTAGGCCACTCATTGAGCGAGTGCTCTGGGTAAGGGTCCCTGCAGTGGATGTGTGAAAGCTAGTGTCCTTGCACAAAAAAAAGAAGAAGAAGAAGAAGAAAATAGAAAAAAAGTGGCATCAAAAGAGTGATTAAGTGCTGAGTAAAGTTGTTTATTTCTGAATGTGGAGAGGCTCAAAGATTAGTAACTAAGACCAGTGTAGGGGGAAAATGAATGGAGAACCTAATAAAGTTGATCCGGGCTTAGTAAAAATGAAGGGAACATAGGCTAACCACACACACACGTAGGAACACTTAGGAAAAGTTTTAAATTACTTGTTGAAGTGTTATGTTTAAGTGTTTCCTGTAATTGCAAAATATTCTCTTAAATCTTTGAGGCTTGAATCACATGTATGTTTAAGAACAATCTAATGTTTAACTCTGTTTTTGCTCGGGACTAGCAAAAGTCTAAGTTTGGGGGTGTTTGATAGCACACAAAATGTGTTATCCTCATGCTTAATTATTACTAGTTTTATGATGATTTTAGGGCTTTTACGTGGTTAATTTATTCAATTTCAGGTTAAGAGCTTAAACGGAGCTATTGGAGACAATTTGGATCACTCGGGATCAAAACAGGACTATTTGGAGCTAAATATAACATCAAATGGAAGAGAAAGACCAAACCAAGTCAAGACCTGAGGCGATGGCGTTGAAACGCCATATAGAGCGTTAACGCCGAACGTGCAGCCAAACGACTTTGGAGATCATCGCCGATAGCGTTGCAACGCCGCTGCGCGTCGCAATGCTAGATCGATAAGCGCGCACGCATGAGAAGTCGCGCGCAGGCGCGCAGCAACGCCGCCTTGCAGCGTCGCAACGCCGGATCGATAAGGGCGCGTTAAGGTAGCGGCGTTACGCTGCCCTAAGCGTTACGCCAGCTGCCGATAGTTTCCATATTTACCACGCGCGCTTAGGTGCGGCGTTGCAACGCTGTCCCTAGCGTTACAAACGCCGCTCCATTGATGCCTATAAATACAACCTTATGATTCTTGCAATGGGAGCACAATTTGGTAGAGTTTTGCCTAAATTCGAAATACACCTTGTAAGAAGAGAGAAAAAGAGCGATTTTGGGGAGCCAAAGCATTCGTGGAGGTTCGAGATTGAAGACGGGAGCTCAGAGACGAAGGACCGGCATCGACACCTAAGTTTATTTCTCTTTCTTTCAATTTGTAATAGCATTCTAAGACGTTTTCTACTTGTTTAGTTTGTTTTTCTTGTGATTTAGAGTAGCTAAACATAGTAGTTAGGATTTGAATTACTTGTTATGACTTTCCTGTGATGTATTGAAGCATGTTATGTCGTTATTTTTGGCAATTCGTTCTTTACTTTTTAATTTGTTGATTTAAGTGGACTCGAGAGATAAAGCTTGAATTAGAGCAAAATTGTCAAAACTCTTGGAAGTCTGGCACGAGAGTGACCTAGAAATCTTAGGGAAACACATAAAGAAGTGCATGTGTGAGGCTCACTAAGAATCGAGAGATTTTCTTGAGTATTTCACTTCTTGTTTATAATCTCATCTCATTGGTTCAATGCATGTGCTAGTTAGGTCTTTAACTTGTAAAATCACTTCTCCCAAATCTATCAATCTGTGTCTCCACATGTTTGTTCGTTTGTTTGTATTTACTTCAACCAACTATCCATGTTATGTTTCTTTAGCTAAAATTGAGAATTAGTACCTTAATAATTAATTAATCTAGAAACCCATTCCCGAGGACGATACTTGGACTCATAAATCACAATACTAAAACTTGACCCGTACACTTGCGGTATTGCAATATAATACTATGCAACACCCTCCCACTACGTCGAGGCATACTCAACTCTTGAGATGGACTCTCTTGACTAGACAACCTAGTATCAACAACTCTTGTTGACGTACTAGTTTTATTAGCAACCTTTGCTATTGTTCCGTCTAACTCACTTAACACAACTTTACTTCTTGATTTGTGGTCCCTTATGTGGTCCTCCTCTAAGAAAGTGGCATTTGTCGACACAAAAACCTTATCTTTCTTAGGATCATAGAATAAACCACCTCTTGTTTATTTTTGGTAGCCTACGAATAGGCACAATTTTAAACGTGAATCTAACTTCTTTGGATTTGTCACAAGCACATGTGTTGGACAACCCAAAATTCTGAAATGACATAAACTACCTTTACGTCCTTTCCAGAGTTCAAAAGGTGTTTCAGAAAATCTTTCTGATGGCACATTCTTCAAAATGTATCCCGCAGTCTCTATTGTGTAACCCCAAAAGGAATTAGGAAGACGAGCATAACTCATCATTGATCGAACCATGTCCAACAGGGTTCCATTTCTCCTTTCCGATACATTGTTTTGCTGGGGTGTATCGGGAGCTGAGAGTTGGGATGTAATTCCATGTTCTATCATATAGTTCTGGAATTTTAAATCCATGTACTCTCCACCTCGATCTGATCGAAGTGTTTTAATTGTTTTCCCTAATTGATTTTCAACTTCAGTCTTGAATTCCTTGAACTTTTCAAGTGCTTCAGACTTATGCTGCATTAGGTAAATATGCCCCAATCTAGAATAATCATCTATAAATGAGATGAAATATTCATAACCTCTTCTTGCTTTAACATTCATCGGACCACAGAGGTCTGAATGTATAAGCTCAAGAGGTTTTTTGGCTATATAACCTTTTCCACTAAAAAGTCTTTTAGTCATTTTGTCTTCTAGGCAGGATTCACATACTGGTAAAGCATTTTCTTCTAACTCATTTAGAAGTTCATTCTTTACCAATCTCTCAATCCTATTGAGATTAATGTGACCCAATCTAATATGTCAATGATGGGCACTTTCTTTAGGAGAAATTTTACGTTTCTTAGTTTGTGTGTTTGCAGTTTTAAATAATTCAGTGTTAAAAACCATTTTGACTGAATTAGGCCTTAAAACATACAACCATTTTCTAATGAAGCTAAACATATTTCCACACCTTTCTTTAAAATAAACATTTTATTAAAAGAAAAAGAAACAGAAATACATTGTTCTATAAGGCAAGAAATTAAAATAAGGTTTCTAGTAAACCTTGGTATCACTAATATATTGTCTAACAACATATATTTCTTGCCAAAATTAAGCTTCATCGTGCCTATTGCTACCGTTGAGACGACTTCTCCATTTCCAACCCAGAGCGTTATCTCTCCCTTCTGTAGCTGCTGCCAGGAATCAATTCCCTGAAAAGAAGAGCAAACATGATTAGTGGCGCCTGAATCAAGTATCCAAGCAGTTTTATCATTATCCACTAAGCAAGCTTCTAAGCAAAGTAAATCATATTTACCTTCCTTCTTCTTTTCTGCAATGTACTTCATACAGTTCCGTTTCCAATGCCCGTCTTCGTTGCAGTGGAAACACTTTCCTTTGTCTGCAACTTCTTTGACCTTCTTGCCCTTCTGGGCGAAAGTTTTGTCAACTCGTTTCCCTTTACCAACCTTTATCATGTTCTTCTTCTTTCCTTTCAGGTTAGAAGAAGATGAAGCCACTGTTTTTTATCCAGATGTCCAACCTCTATGATAACTTCTATTGGCAACATTTGTCTCACCTTTCGATCCCTGAATTTTCATCAAAGATTGAAAGGTCTGGAGTTCATTCAGAAGGGAGGTAAGATTAAAAGTAAGCTTGTTTATAACAACATTACTTCTAAACTATAGAAAACTATCTGGAAGAGTTTCCAGAATGAAGCTAACTTGGCTCAATTCATTGATGGAAGCACCATTCGACTCAGCGATGTTAAAGTGTACCATCATATCCAGGACATGATCCCGAACAGATGTACCCTATTGCATCCTCGAGTTGAATATATACTTGAGGGCATTGTATCGGGCCTGTGTAGACTGTTGTCCAAACATACCCTGCACTGAATCCATGATTTCCTTAGCGGTCATCATGCCCTCGTGCTTCTTGGCTAATATGTCAGACATACTTGCCAGCATATAGACCTTGGCCTTATCATTGGCCTTGATCCATCGATCATATGCATCACGAACATTTCGTGTAGCATTCGAGCCTGGCACCTAAGGACACTCCTCAGTTAGCACAAACTTCAGATCATCCACTACCAATATAGTGTTGAGTTTGTTTTTCCACGTCATCATGTTCTTTTCGGTTAATTTTTCCGCACTCAATAAGGAAATTATTGAGCTAGACATTTTGCTGAAAAATAAAAGAAAACTTGTATAAGCTTCTTGCTATAATTGTCTAATTCAATCATGTTTTAGCTAATTATTAAATTATTCCTAGGTCATTTATAATTTGCAATGATACTCCAAAGGTTTAGCATGTATGACACCAAAGGTAATAAAAAACACTTCTCCTCTGGATCAAGACATTCTTGATCAAAACCTAATGCCAGAATAACTCTTATTCCTATAGGCTTTAGTTACCATTATTCGGTCAGGATACATACACTTCTTATGTACCTTGTAAGTGTAACCCTCTGTCTTTAGTCCTCAGAGTCTTCATCCAACAAAATCCGTCGAAGGGAGGACTATATTGAAAACAGTCTAAGGAAATCTGTATCCCTTTCGAGTGTCTACTGTGTTCGATCCCCTATGATCAAGCCCGCCGAAGGGATTGTCTGGTCCAGGCCAAACTAGCAGGCTGACCATAGTGATCTTACGGTGTAAACCGATTGAAGAGACCATAGGTTTTGTTTTCACTAAACTTGCTCCCACTCACTATAAGTACCCTCTCCATTCACCTTGATATTGACTCATACAAACACCATTCGAAAGGGGATGCTCCCATTTGCGCCACGAGGCCAAGTATGAGTCTCACGGTGTGCACTTCCCGAAGATACGTAAGTGAAAAAAAATATGTATCATATACACTTTTCCTCCCACGGGATACTTTAAATCTATAGGAAATTTTACTTAGGTTAAACTCGATTAATGGTTTTACCTAGACTTATCAATATAACTCTTATATTGATAATCAATATAACTCTTATATTGACTTTACCCTAAGTTTGCTAATATAACTCTTTATATTAAGCCTAGGATTTCTAGTTTATTAACCCCTTAATAAACCCGTTGACGCTACTATAATTTATAAACTCTCTGATTAAAATTCATTCCCAGGTCAGTTCTCAGGTAGGGGTGTTCTGTTTTCGTCAACTTAAATACCCCAGCCTAGACAGAACCTTCCTTAGACAGAGTTCCTCTTTTAATCATTGTTTATAAATTACTTGGTTCCTAATTCTAATCTAATTAGAACTAGATAACCTAAGGTCTATTAATTCCAAGTTCTAAACTTTTTAAAACTAATAATTAACCTTAGGTGACATGCATACTATGTTATAGTGTTTGATCATTCATCTCATGAATAATAAAACATACATAGCATAATCATCTCATGAATTATAATGCATGTCAATGCTGTCCAAAAATTAATATAACACTTTATATTAATTATTCATGCAAACTATATAATATAACACTTTATATTATAAATGATGCATGGAAATGCTTAACCTAAGGGAGGATATCTAAATTAAAAGCATACATTATGCATGGCAATGATTGTACAACAATTGCATAATTCAAATAGCAAAATTAGACCAATTTTGGCACCCTAAATTTAATTTTAATTAATATAATCTAATTACATTAATTAAAATTAATTAAATTAAATATAAAAAAATATAAAACGTTTTTAAATTTATTATAAAAATAAAAATGTTTCTGCCTGTTTCTCCTTCGCGTGAAATGCCTGTGGCGTTGCAACGCTGCTACCAGCATTGCAACGCTGCAACTTGTCTTCTTCCGCCCGTTGAAGCGCGCCTTAGCACAAGCGTTGCAACGCCGAAGACAATATTGCAACGTTGTCGTCTTCTCAGCCGCGCGCCTGCCGCAGTAGCGTTGCAACACCAATGAACAGCGTTGCAACGCCATTCACAGAACAACAATTCCACTTCAATTTTCTTGCTCGTTTTTGCTCCGTTCTTCTCAGCAACCACTTTGCCTCGATCGACACGGACTTACAGACTCGATTTACATAATAAAATGCGCAAAACAATAGGCCCTTACATTGAAAAATTCAACGAAATTATGTAAATCTAAGTGTCGAAATTGAAACCATCTAATTTGCAAACCGTTCATTCATCACATGAAAAACAGTAAATCCCACCAATGATCTTGATAAATCGAGAACTAAATAGAGAACACAATTGGTCTCTGATACCAATTGAAGGGATCGAATCCCGCAGCGGAAGCGATTGTAAATCGCGTGTTCTTATTTAGTTACATAAATTTCAATCAAAATCAAATAAAACTAAGATTAAGCATGCTATAAGAAATTGGACAGTAAGAAATTACCTTTGAAGAACTCTTTCTTCAAGTGCTCCTTCTCCCACGATCACGTTCTCAGCAACTCGAACCCAAACGATCACGAACACCACCACCGGATCTTCTCCGTTGTTCTCTAGGTGAGTGAGGAATGTGGGTTCCTTTTTAGGATGAGATGTGTAGGTTGTGAGAGAGAGGTTGTGTTTTGTGGAACTTTTCCAACAACACAAAATTGACAATCTAGGGTTTTCCAAGATTTTGCTTCTATTCAAAATTGCATCTCATGCAACTATTTATAGAGAAATAGGATGGAAATTACCATCCTATCCCTCCTTCATTCTCTCATTAATATATAGTTTATATATGAATCTAATTCACATTAAAACCATATATTATATCAATTATATCACATATAATTGATATAACACCTTATATATATGAAATTGAACACTTCAATTTCATTCCTAACTTTATACCCTCAATATTACCATGTTGAGCCAACGGAGGGACCTAATGGACCTACAGTTCATGAGCTCCAATGATGTGAGATTAACTGATCAAACTCTTTGATCCAGTTAATCAATATTCATTAACTACAAGTCACTCCACTATAGACTTGTAGTTGCACTCTACTAACTGCAGATTATATTGTGTCCATTGATATAATCATTACTCATGAGTCGACCCTTCACAGGTTGTTCGTAATCACAGCTGGGTCAAATTATCATTTTACCCCTGTGATTACCTCTTTGTTCCTTAAGCACCACTAATCCTCTAATGAACAACAAGTCTAAGATCCTACCATAGACTCATACCCTTTTAGAAGGCGGGGCCCCGTTGTTCAAGACCTGGAGGCAGTTCTTAAAGGAACAACCTATCTAATTCCTAAGTGTAGGAATGATTGAATTCCATCTTGTATAGTTAAGTCTCCAGCTACCTACGAGGTTCTGTCCCTGAGAAGGTAGGCTTATTGAGTCGGCTACAGGCCACTCTCACTCATACTAGTCTAAGGACATACCCCTATAAGCAGGAGTTCTTAAGTTACTTAGGATTCAGGTCGAGTCACTAATGACTATCTATAAATTATAAGTCATATCCTATTAACGGTGTTATACTGGTTAGACTAATAATTTGCAGTCCGGTCTTGTATGAACTCTTCATACAAAATGCCCTCACTCGCATGTCAACCACATGAATGAGTTGGATTACCTCATTTGTATTAATTACAAAGTGGGGCACATCCATGGTGTTACCAGAATAAGGTTTCCAACCTTATTCTTATACCATAGACCATTTAGGTTATACTCTTGAACACAATCCAAATAGTGTCCACTACACTGACGTTCAAGATATATTACCTTGGAGCTTAGTTTATTGGATTTATAAAGCAAGAATATAATTTTATCAAAACAAATAACTCTTTATGTATTTGATCAAAATTACATAAGTTTAGGGCACAAATCCCAACATGTTGGGCAGGCCTCACTACGACAAAGACGATGGGAGTGTTGGGTGTCACGGTCATACTTGTCCAGGGCATGTTGCCCATGGTCGCATGGTCGTCTCCATCCTTTTTCATCATGTTATCATGTTATGTATTTCATTTAGCTTTGTTATTTCATTTCATTGTATTTTCGTGGGCGTATGACTCCTCGCCAAAATGACGTGCAAGGGTGTCATAGCCAAATATTCTAGAATGTACTATAGGGGGATGCGACCATTCATCAATTCTCCCTACCAAGAGTTATATGCTAGTTAAGCGTGACTTTCATTTAATTGCTTATCAGCTGTATAACGAACTTTCTAAACGCTTACAAATGTTTCACAAAGTTTCTCTAACCCCGTTTTCTAAAACCGTTTTCTCGAGAATGGGGGTGGAGGTTACGAGATAGGCCATGTGGGCCACCGACGATCCGAATTTGAGTTGGTTGACTTACTCGCGAGCGAGAGTAAGTGTCGCAAGCCTAGTTGGCTGCGAAAAGGCAGGACATAGTAACCATGCCTGCGAAACAGTTGAATAAATCTGATAGAGAGCGATTGACCGAGATCGAAGAGTAGTTACTCTTCTTAGCGGAGGTCCC
Source organism: Trichosanthes cucumerina (assembly GCA_036507285.1). Classification (NCBI taxonomy): domain Eukaryota; kingdom Viridiplantae; phylum Streptophyta; class Magnoliopsida; order Cucurbitales; family Cucurbitaceae; genus Trichosanthes; species Trichosanthes cucumerina. The sequence goes on along the minus strand of CM071835.1, from coordinate 74,616,413 downwards.
TGACAGTATTCGGTTCTTGAAATCTCGTCTGGAAGAGATTGCAACCAAGGTCGACGTGATAGATGCGGTAGCTGGCCGCCTTGATGGAATTGTTGGGTTTTATGTCCTAAAACTCGTGGTTTTGTAAACTGAATGTATATTCTATTTTGTAATAAAGTTGTTATTGTAATTTATTCAGTAAAGGTGTTATTGACAATTGTGTATTGTGTAACCTTAATCCAATAAAGAACCCTTGGTTATAGGATGAATACTTGAACTTTATGTGTGACATAAAAGTGGATCAAGTTCAAGTTATAGCCAGAACAGTCTATAGTATAAGGATAGGGTTGGGTACCTTATCCTGGGGACACTATGGGAGCGGCCCACTTTGTAGAGTACAAACGATGTGATCCTAAATCGTTCATGTGTAGACATGTGAGTGAGGGCGCCCTATGCAATGAGTTTGCATAAAGATCGATCATGAAATAGTCACTTAGACTTTATAACTCCGTTTCTTCGTCTTAATCGACTATATTCATACGATGACCTAGGTAATTCGATCTTAATCCTGAGCGTTCTATGAACTCCTGTTTATTCGGATTATCCTTAGATTTGCATGGGTGAGAGTGGCCCGAGACTGCCGACTCAATATGCCTCCCATTTCAGGGATAAAATCGGGTAGATAGCTGGGAACATAGTTCGCAAGATGGAATTCACTCTACCCGCTTTAGGGATTAGTAGAGAGGTTGTTCCTTAAATCTCGACTTTAGGTCTTGAACAATGGGCCCACCCTCTCATTGGCCGAGAGGGATTCGGTTTCTTTGGTTTGACCACAAACCAATTGTTCATTAGAGGATCGAGTGGGACTTAAGGAACAAGAGGTAATTACAGGGTAAAAGCGGTAATTTTGACCCAGTGTAATTACTGAACTACACCGTGAAGGATCGACTTACTAATCTTGGTTATATCGAGTGGGCGTAAATATATCTCTGATGAGGAGAATGCAACCACTGGGCTTTAGTGGAGTGTCTCGGTGGTTAACGAATGTTGATTAGCTATGCTAAAGAGTTTGGCCGGTTAATCTCATATCGTTGGAGCTCATGATCTGTAGGTCCATTAGGTCCTCCTTACTAGCTCGGACTAAGCCATGTAACATTTTGAGAGAAAAGAATTTGAATTGTTCAAATTCGAGTTTTGGAGAAAGCGTTAATTATATGTGATATATTTAACGAATCATAGCTTAATTATGAATTAAACTATGATTAAAAGGAGGTGTATATATTTAAATATGATTTAAATATTGGATCGATTTATAGCATGAATAAAGATTCATGTTCGGAAAATCGATCGGGATCGGGCAATTTATTTAATTTAATATTTGATATTAAATTAAATTAAAAATTAATTAATTATTTAATAATTTAATTAATTAAATTAATTTTAATTAAAAATCAATTTAATTTTGATTTTTAAATTAAAATTAAATGAAAATAAGTGGATTTTCATGGATTTTTCAATAAAATCCAAAGTACAACTTGCCCAATCCCTCTCATCTTCAAAATTCACCAAAATTGGCCACCTCCATCTCAAAGCATCCTCATCACCCTTGAGTTGTCACTCCATTGAAGCTTTTTGAAGCTTTATATAATGGTGATTTGAGGGATGTTAAGAGAATTTTGTAGAAAATTCTAAATTCCCGAATTAGTGACCTTTGAGGTCTTTTCTTCCAAATTCTCTCAACTTAGGATCCCACAATCCGTTCTAAGGCCTGAGGATAGTAGGGAAGACTCTAACGGTTGTCCACGAAGTGTTCGTGTTGAAAACCATCCACCGGGTGAAGAGTATTTGATCTTCAAAGTTGAGTTTTCTATCCCTTTGTTTTTCCAACTTTGAGCATGCATTTTAATTTACAAAATTGATCAATTTAGAGTGTTCAAGATCCGAAATTTCTTCCGTTTTCTTAATCTAGACTCTTTCAGGAATGCCCATCAAAGAATTGATGGAGTGGGTTGAGACCCTTGAACTGAGAGTAAACCGTAATGGAAGCTTTGAGCGTGGTGATAGCTCATCGGGCTTTGTTTCCCAAATAGAGGAACGTGTCGATAGTCTGGACAGTTCCCAAAAGGTATTAGGTCAGATGTTTGCTGACCTTTCTGACGATGTGAGAGCTGCCCTTGGGGTCTGTAGGGCTGAGATGGGAGAGATGGCTGCCAATCTAAATCTCACCATGGTAGCGATGGGAAGGCAGGCCCCACCTGGAGGCAAGACCAGACCGGGTAAGAAGAGGATTCGCGAACCGAAACCCTTCTGTGGAGTTCGAGATGCCAAACTGCTAGAAAACTTTGTCTTTGATATGGAACAGTACTTTCGAGCAATGGGCACCGTGATCGAAGAAGAAAAAGTTACCTTGGCAACGATGTACCTAGAATAAGATGTCAAGTTGTGGTGGAGGACACGTTATATGGACATCCAAGAGGGGAGATATACCATTGACACCTGGGAGACACTGAAGCAAGAGTTACGCTCACAGTTTTTCCCTAAGAACGTAGAAATTCTTGCAAGGCGTAAACTGCGGGAGCTGAAATAGAAAGGGACCATACGAGAGTACATTAAGCAGTTTGCGGGATTGATGTTGGACATTCGAGACATGTCGGAGAAAGACAAGGTCTTCTGCTTTGTTGAAGGCTTGCAGTCGTGGGCTAGGTCCAAATTGTACGAGCAGCGATTGCAAAGCCTAACTGAAGCTTACGCAACAACAGAACGACTGTTTGATTTGAATAGTGAATTGGGTGATGAACGGTCTCAAGAGGCGAGACAAAACAAAACCTCCCCACGGGGGGACAATATATTTCATCTTCCTAACTCTCCCAAGAGTGGGGGAGGAGACGAGTCGAGAAGTGAAAGGGGAGACAATCGGAAGTCCCCTCATAGGAGTGGAAATTTGTGGCAGAGACCACAAAACAAGAGTAACTACTACCAGAAGTGTATTCTATGCGACGGGCCTTACCGAGTGAGTGACTGCCCGAGTAAAGTGGCCCTCAAGGCCTTTCAAGCGACCTTAGAGGCAAAGAAGCGAAAAAAAGTTGACGATACAGAAGTCGAGTCCGTACGGGAAGAGGATTGTGAGAATCCACGCATGGGCGTCTTAAAGTTCTTGTCGGCTCTTCAAAAGAATGTGGGGGAGACAAAAAACCTATCAAGTAAAGGCCTCATGTACGTGGACGCATGGGTTAACAACAGATCAACTAGGAGCACTATGGTTGATTCGGGAGCCACCCACAATTTCGTTTCAGAGACAGAAGCGAGGTGGTTGAACTTGTCTTGGAACCGAGATCCAGGAAGGATGAAAGCTGTTAATTCGGCAGCCCTACCTATTTCAGGAATCGCGAAGGGTGTTACAGTCAAGATAGGAGACTGGAGTGGTCGGGTCGACCTTGTTGTCGTTAGGTTGGACGACTTTGATGTTGTGTTGGGAATGGACTTCCTTCTTCAACATAAAGTCATACTTGTTCCCCTGAAAAATTGCTTGGTAATCACAGGAGGTAACCCTACTGTAGTGCATGCGAAGTTGAAGCAGCAGCGAGAGTAATATCGGCCCTGCAGTTGAGGGCAGGCCCAAGTGAACGTCGTGGCGAGGTGCCACGAGTAACTGACTATCGCTGGAGGGAGAGAACAGTTCAAGTGCAAGAGTGCACACGAGGAGCGCTGAGGCGCGAGGACGAGGGACTCGATCAGAGACATGTCCCTCCTAGAGTTAAAGTAAAAGTGACGAAGCCTGTAGCGTCGAAGTCGAACTACCCTGGGGCTTGGAAGAAACAAGGGCAGTGTAGTGCCAAGGTGAGCGAAGTGACAAGCCTGCCAATCCAATTGAAGAATTCCTTTAAGGTCCTAGCTGAAGGGACGGAATCAAATGCTGACCCATATGAGAATGTGCAGCAGTTCTTGCAGAAGTGGAAAAAAGCCTTGAGCACAGAAGTCTGTTGGGATCGAGCTGGAGATGTGAAGACTGTTAACCTACGGCCATCGTGTTCGAAGAGTGTCGGTTGACGAGGACGTCAACCATTTAAGTGGGGGAGAATGTCACGGTCATGCTTGTCTAGCGCGTGTTGCCCATGGCCGCATGACCGTCTCCATCCTTTTTCATCATGTTATCATGTTATGTATTTCATTTAGTTTTGTTATTTCATTTCCTTGTATTTTCGTGGGCATATGACTCCTCGCCAAAATGACGTGCAAGGGTGTCATAGCCAAATATTCTAGAATGTACTATAGGGGGATGCGACCATTCATCAATTCTCCCTACCAAGAGTTATATGCTAGTTAAGCGTGACTTTCATTTAATTTCTTATCAGCTGTACAACGAACTTTCTAAACGCTTACAAATATTTTCACAAACTTTCTCTAACCCCGTTTTATAAAATCGTTTTCTCGAGAACGGGGGTGGAGGTTGCGAGATAGGCCCCGTGGGCCACCGGCGATCCGAATTTGAGTTGGCTGACTTACTCGCGAGCGAGAGTAAGTGTCGCACGGCCGCATCGAGGCCCTTTGAGAAGTGCGGCCGTGACACTGGGCAGGCCCCACTATATCGTAGAGCAAACGTTAGTTGTACTGGGTGTGCCCTACACAACGAAGATTGACATATGTTTTTAAATGGTTAATATTATTGATATGCCTTGCGAGATTTTAATGATATACTTGTTGGATTTCTGAAAAAGCTATTATGATTACATGTTTTATATTTAATACTTGATTACAGATGCATATGCTCATAGATGGTATGGTGATATGATTTACGAGTTAATAGTTTTTAAACTCAGTCACTCATTGAGCTTCATAGCTCATTCTTTCAGTGTTTACCAACTTTTCAGGTAGAGATGGAGCTCCCGGTGCCTGATATCCTGCCATAGTCTGCTGAAAGCTCCACGAATTTGATATTTTGTATGTGGGTGGGGTTGTATAGCAAGTATATTTTGTAGATATTTTGAAAGGACTGTATAGCTAGTTCCGTGTATGCACTATAGGTTGTAGTTGTATAAATCATGGTTGGGCATGCTTTTGGTTGTAGTGCTCCCTATCCGTTTAGTTTTCGAGTGAGCATTAAATAGAATTGTTCCTTACGTATGTATGGTAATCTTTAAAGTTCCATTGTGTTGTGTTTAAAGTATTTCACATACAAGTATAGTATGTTTATCAGGTAAAACAGGGTCAACAGGTATCGTTAAGAGATAAACGATGTTTGTTGGCTTCACGCCGTCTTCCGGACTAAGTTAGTGAGTAGTTCGGGAGGGGGTGTGACAATGTGTAATAATCAAGTTGTAATAAGTATTGCCAAGAATCCAGTTCATCATGATAGGACAACACATTGAAAATTGATCGACACTTCATCTCAGAGAAAGTCAATAATAAAGTGGTTCAACTCAATTATGTGCCTACTAAACAATAGTTAGCATATATCCTTACCAAGCCTTTACCAAGACCTAACTTTGAAGCTTTGAATAGCAAGTTGGGATTGTAAAATATATACAACCCACCTTGAGGGAGAGTGTTGAAAATTATGGTTAAAGTTAGGGCATTGTTATAATTTAGTTTTATGACTTATCTTTTTTTTTTTTTTAGATATTTTAAGTTTTTTCTTTTCCTTATTGAAAAAAGATTTTGTACCTTATATTTATATTGGTTCTTGTATAGTTGAAAATTAATGAGAAAGATCAAATTCTTTAGACTTCTTTCACTAGACTCCAATCACAATACATGTAGTTGAAGTATATTAATGATAGACTTCAATTACAACAATACATACTTTACCTCTTGTGATTGAAGTCTATTTGTAGATAAACTTCAATCACAATATTATAGCTTGTCTCTTGTTATTGAAGTCTATTGAATAACTATGCATTGTTGTTGAAGTCTATAGTAAGCTTCTTATTGGCAATTTTAACAAACATATTATGATCAAGAGAAAAAACAAAACATTGGCTAGATTTTCTTTTTAAAATTGTACAAAAAGAAGAGAGTAAAAAGAAAGGTAATTAAGGGAATATATGTGATTGAAGACCACAAAAAACACCACACGCACTGCAAGTAGAGAGCAACTGTTAGTGTGTGTTTTCGTTCAATTTCTAATACCAAAATCAACGGTTCATGAGACTAAATCTAGAAATTAAGTGTCTGTTTAGAGCACAGGTTATAATAACCTGTAGAATACTCTACACCCCACACACGGACTATTATAATCTCAAACTATACTACTCTGCATTTTAAATAATATTTTATATGATTCCACAGATTATAATAACCTACAGACTATTATAACTCATGTTATTATAACCCACTCAACACCCCAAACAACTCATAAGAGTATAGACAAACCTCAGATAATTTAAGACGAAATCCTCAAAATAGTGTGCTAAAGACGATAAGAAAATGAAGAAAATATAAGAGTTGATCATTCGACAAAATTTCGACCCATCGATACCACTTCTAAGAAAGATTACTAGAAAGTTATTTCTTAGCATCCCTATTTTCTTTTAGTGAATCATTTTCTTGGAAACTGCAAACGAGAAGCTCAAGAACAAACAACAAACATGAAGACAAACACAACGAAGAAAAAATGAAATCAACGAAGACAAACCTTATAATCAGCAAAAACTGATTAGAAGAAATCAGAAGATGGTCAGACTTAAATAGCAAGAAATGAAGAAAGATGAATCACATTTTAATTTAGGTTAAAGTAGGTGGGTTGGGCAATTAAAATTTGCTACATATGCAAATAATTTAACGATCCGCTATATTTGAAAAAATTTAGGGTTGTTTTGCTATTTACCCAATTGCACATTAATTAATTTATGAACTTTAAAAGAATACCATATTTAGAATTACTATTTAAAAACGTATTTACAATCACTTTTATAAACCATTTACAAATATTTTGGAAAACAAAGCTACTCATTCATTTGTTTTTCTTCTTTTTTTTTTTTTTTTTCAGGTACCATACACAACGACAACATATGGATCATGATAATTTTTATCCATACCTCTAAAATGCTTATCTATTACATTAATATGAATGTAAATTCTCATTTCAACAAAATCAGTAGAGAATCTACCAGGGCCATGTTCATCATCTGTTTTTAGATTTCACAGGAACTCCTTTGTACATCTCCACGCGCTCCTTCAACGCATCTCGTCTCGGCCGAGCAAGCTTGTTGTTCGGATCAAAAAGAAGAACTTCTTCGAAAGCTTTCAGAGCTGACTTGTATTCTTTCTTTTTCTCGTATGCATCTCCAAGATTGTTCCAAGCTGTAACATACCCAGGTTGAAGCTTCACAGCAGTTTCAAACTGAGTAATTCCCTTGTCAAGCTTATCGTCACGCACGTAGCTAACCCCGAGTGCATTGTAAACCTGCAAACATATACATACAATAAAAATAAGATCGATGAGATAAGCATTTTCGACACTCGACAAGTGCTTAGCTTCCACTTCTTTTCTTGGAATTTTGCTCAATGAATTGCCACTTAGAACACAAAGAATACACAGTTTGTATGAAAAAGATGACTAGTTTCCAAATAGAACACACATGAAATTTGAAACTTGATCAAGAAAATAAAAGATATTGATGTGCTAGACACGAGGAATCGTGTTCTCGATATATTGACATGTTAATCCACCCATCCGTCCTCGTGATAAACCGACAAAAGTAAAGCAGAGAATTGAATTTTATACTATATGATTGGACGTCCTAGATATTCTAAGATTCAGAAATCAGTGAGCTAGACACCATCAAACCTGCGCAAGATCTTGATCATCTCCGTCCCACTTATCGATCGCCTGAAGCAAATACTTCGTGGCAGCAGGATAAAACTTCCTCCTCAGCATCACTGCCCCAAGTTCAAAATATTCCATAGCACTGGCATCACCACTTCTCACTTGTTCCTGTGATCCAACAAATATACAGAGGGAAGCAAGTTAGCAAAGCTAGACTATCGATGTCCTCTGCCCATCACCTGCTTCAGGGGAAATTCCAAATGCATATTTTTCATTAAAAACTCAATACAAGTTCATGGGGTTTTCAAAGGCTTGGTATATAGATATGTTAATTTTTTTTTTTAAGATAAGGTGCTAAACTTTTATTGAGAAAATAAATGAAAAATACACAGGAAGACAAAAAACAAATCTAAACAAAAGGAGCCAAATGTGGACTCTTACTTGCAGTTCTTTAGCAGAAAGATCGAGTTCTCTACGAACAAGGACTTGACGTATAACAAAGAAGGTTCCAACCCCAAGAAGACCTAATAGTAATAATAGATAAGATAGCTGTATTCCTAATTCAAATAACTCCCCGATCTCGTAAACCGTATTCGTTTTGATGTCTTCCCTAGCAAATGCTGCTTCAGCAGAAATCAGCCATAAAAATTGCCCTGATGAGAGAGCAGATATAAATACTGCTAGGCCTTTTTCTGGTGGACAATCTGCAAAAATGAAATAGGCTCTTCAAGCCTTCACCACTAAATGATATTATGCAATAATACAAACTGTGTCCAAGTTATAATCGAGCTAACTATTTTTATATATATTATCATCCTCTAGTGAAATATCTTGAGGGATTCGTTTCACAGGAATGAGAATTTTCTGCTTTCATTTCAAGGTGGTATGGATTTCGGGCAATATTAAAATTCCCTCTTACTTATGACAGAAACCAAGTAGCTTAAATATATTGAAAGATAAAAGTTAGAATAACTACAATAACCCCCTAGCAATTGAAGGTACTTGAAGCCTCCTCCAAAAATCACTCAAACCTAAACCAAGCAAACCAAACATCTACATTCCTCACTTCCCCCTCACTCTATTTATAACAATTCCATACTAACAATTCCATATCTAAGTACCAAAATACCCTTACTATCGTACTAATTAATTCCTAATTACCCTAAAGGCATCCCTATCAACTTACTACTTATCTTCTGAAGGAAAAATGTTAATCCCACTGGGAATTACAGTCCCTTGGTGTTGGCATATATTAGTGGTAAATATCTTTGTTAGGTGTAATCATCAATAATTTTATTATATTCTTATTCTTATTCTTCTTTCCTTTCTTGTATGGAGTCTTTCTCCTATATAAGAGGGCTATATACTTTACAATTAAAATCATTGGTGTACAATATTTTCTATTCCATTCAAATTTAGATGGTATAAGGGCAGGAAATAAAAAACCCTAATATTTCCAAACATCAAACCCTAGCCGCCGCCGCTTAGCCACCGTCGGACGGAACCCTAACTGTCACTGATTGAAACCCTACCTGTGGCATCTCCCTTGGTTAGTAGGTTTGTGTTCGTTGTCGAAACTCCCACCCTCGTCCATTTGCCCCAACCTTACCCATCCTTTTTTTTTCCGAAACCCTAGTCGCCATCACGTGGAACCCTAGTTGCCACCTTGACTGGCGCATTCTAATTTCAGTCCTCCATTCCTATCACTGAGTTAACTAGTTTAATGAGGTATGTGTTGAATCTAGTTTGATATATCTTGCACCGTATGTATGAATTAGTGTAATAATGTACGTGCCAAATCTAGTTTAAAGAGGTATTGATAACATTGAGAATCAACATGTCTATATGAACTTAAGTCATAACCAGATCACTTGAAAGATATCAGCCACAAAATTAATGAAAATAATTTGATTATAAAGAATCTTGAATCAGAAAACAAATTACTCTCAAACACTGTTGATGATTGAGATTCCATTGCCAATTCCCTTTGAAACATCTGCCTTCATCCAGAGTGTAGGAAAAAAAGAAGTTAATAACGAGACAATAATTTGAAGATTATTCAATTCAACAGAGAAAAATATATAACCTTATGAAACATATAAATTTGAGTCAATTTAAAAAATGGCAAAATTTATACAGAACTTTTTAAATATAGCCTGTTTTGTATAGTAACAAAATTAACAAATACCCATTAAGAATTCCCAATAATTATTGTGGATTTCAAAAGTGAGAGGTTTGTGGCAGGGTGTTACCAAGTTATTAGATTCATTGGAGATGAACGTGGGAGATATGAACGTGGGAGATCCTTACAGTGAGCAAAGAAGATCAATGATTTGGAAGCTAGTATTGAAGTAGAAAAGAACTTCTGTAGATTCATTCCTCGTGAAGTTGGGATTCTAGCGGCAGGAAGAAATGAAGCAATGCTTCAGGTGGTGGTGCCGTTTGCAAGCAAATTTACTGGCTGGAAAAGGGTTGAAGGTCCATGCCTCCATGGCATGTGAAAGAAGGAAACTTTAATATTAGATGATAAAATCAAGGGTCCCCATCCACTGGACGCTAAGAGAATGGGGTGGTTAAGGGTATTTCATTCGGATGAATATTCCAAATAATTTAGAGAAGGATAATAGAAGAATCGAGAATAACGATATGGTAGAGGAAAGGGAAAGGGGTGTTTAATAAAGTGGTGCATACACAGGCTCAAGGAAGGGAAATTGTAAAATTTCTAGGGAGTGGAAGACTGTTTGAAGGAGAGGGCCCCAGTAGAAGAGGTTTTAGTGTCGAAAGAGTAGGCCAGGTGGGCCTAAAAGACTTCAATAAAAGAAAAAAGGAGTAAGAAAGAAAGGGTTGAGCGATGTTCTGGGTTGGAATTGAAGGGTCCAAACAAGAAAAGGAATGATCTAATTAAGGGGTATATTCTTTCAAATAATGAAGATGGGAGGTAATAAGGCAAATTTTAGAATGCCCTTTCCCAATCAGATGATTTGGTGGTAAGTATAACTGTATAAGTAGTCTTGAGAAAAATATTTCAGTACACAAGTTGGCTTTAACGGTGAAGAAGGCAAGGCTTTGGGTAAGTGCTTAGTGAAGAGGCCGCAGAATGTATTTTAGAGGCCTCTACAAAGGAAGGGACGTTCGGTTATAATGAAAAATGAGGTACTGAAGTTTGTCCATATGTTGAGATTTGAGAAAACATTAATGCCTCTGAAACCATATTTTAAAAGGCGCGCCCAAGCACAAGGCGCATGTGAAGTGCCTTGCCTCGAAGAAGCAAGGCGCTAGTAAGAAGGCGTGCGCCTTGCATGAAGCCCCTGAGGCGCGCTTTTTTTTTTTTAATTTTATTTTTAGGTTAGGTTTCGAGGGGATTGCCCCCAAACCCCCACCAGGGCGCTTTGCCTCTGGACCTCGGTTCGTTGGCCGAGCCCCATACTTGGTCATTCAAAGCGCTAGATAACAAGTTCAAGGCATTGCTACATGTATATATACATTTTTTTTTAATGCTTTTTTAAATATAGTGCGGCTTATAAAGAAAAGTCTGCGCCTTGCGCCTAGGCTTTAAAGGGCCATTGCGCCTTGAGCCTTTAAAAACACTGCTCCAAAAGTATAGAAGAACAGAGATCTTTATCTGTTGAGGAGAGGGGCAGAAAGTTGTGAATGAGAATAAATTTCTGGAGCTATGATATAGAGAAGAAAGAAAAATATTTGCTAATGGGGAAAGTTAACCTGGATTAAAGAAGGGATGAAAATACAGAATTTTCATAAATATTTGGCTATTGTTGGTGAGCGGGGAAAGTAATGATAAATAAATAAATGATATTGTTTAATGATCCAAACATCATCTAGAAAATTATGAAATTCAATGATCCAGATGTCTACAGTCAAACTCAGAAGTCAGATAAATTTTCCACCTACAGAACCACATAACCCTTTAAAAAATTTAGTGTCTTAAAATATAATAGCTGGGTCTTTAACAATGGAAAGTTGTGGTGATAAGAGATATATCTTGACATTCTTAATTTAATAAGTCATATGCATAAACTTAACACAAGATGCTTTTTGAACAAATGCATACCTGAAGTTTGGGAAACCTCCCAACATCCATTCTACAGCCCCTTTTAAATTTCCTCAAAACTGGTACGCTGAAATGTTGCACGATTTCCTGTGTAGGAACAACATTAGTAGAACTAAGAAAGGTGTCCATTAGAGAACAGGCTTGGAGACACAGAAAGATGTCTACATTACATGAAATCTGATAATTTAGTAAAAACAAATGCCACAAAGAAATAAAGAATTATATAATTTTCAGCCTCTGTTTCCTTTTTTTTTAAAGAAATTTTCAGCCTCTTGTTGAATTTAAACATAGTATGTTTTAAACAAACAATTAAAGTCCCGTTTGTTAACTATTTGGTTTTTGAAAATTAAGCTTACAAATACTATATCTACCTATGAGTTTCTATGTTCCCTTATCTACTTTTTACTTATGTTTTTAAAAACCAACCTAAGTTTTGAAAACTAAAAAAATAGTTTTCAAAAACTTGGTTTTGCTTTTGAAACTCAAATGATTTATGAAGAAAGATGGAAATCATTGTAGAGAAGATGAAGACAATTTGTAGAAAAACAAACATAATTCTCAAAAACCAAATGGTTATCGAGCCTAAAATATCTAATTCGCTTGGACTAAAATGACTAATTCGCTTGGACTAAAATGATTTCAGAAATTGGAACTTTACATGATGCATAACCTAATTTGACAGATCACGTGGATCGAAACATTTTTCACTAAAAACTTGAGACATGCAAAAAGAACAAATATTCATAAAAAAATATATCAAGACCAACAGAGAAGTTCAATACTTAAATGAACATAAACAGAGTCATGTTCATAACCCAACAAGTTGTAAAAAGTTCCAAGCCGGAGTTGGGTAAGACTTTTGGAATAGTGAAAATTATTTTTAACCAATTAAAAACACTTTTCAAGTTTTTTATGATCAAAAGTAACTTAAAAAATTCTAAAAACACTTCAACGCACTTTCAGTGGAGAGACATAAAAAAGAAGTTTCCAGAAAAGTGCTTTGCATAAAATCATTACTCAAACAAGAAATCCCAAACTTCGTCTAGAGATCTCATCATCATCTATTTAACTTTCCGGGAGACTTCATTTCATACTTAAATATATTGGAGGTCAGTGTAGAGATCTATAAAGGGTTGCCCTAAAAAGGATTTATGAATGAAATTCAAAAACGAGACGCAGTTCCCTAGTTGACATATCATTCAAAACACGAGAATTCAAGAACAGAATTCGAATTTCCAGCCATCAGCTTTCCCAATTCGTTTCTACCAGAGTTCAATTACTGAAGCTGAACAACCCCATGCTTTTGTATGTTAAAGAAAAAGCTTCATCCATGAAAGAAACCGAATCACACAGAAGAAGAAAACATGAAAGCTCACCTGAAGAACGAGACTCTGAGGCTTGAACTGGAAAGACGCAAATGGGAGGAAAGAATGAGAAGGAGAAAAGCATGGTGAACGATGAAGAGACAAACTGGTCTGTAAAGCCATTTTGTGGGATTTTAGTCACTTAATTTGAAGTTTGATGATCTGGGAAGTTCCCAAAATTGGAGACTTCTCCAATTTTCTTGGCGTTGTTTTGGCAGAGAGAGAGAGAGAGAGCAGGAAGCACAGTGCTCAGAAGATAATGGTAAAAATGAAATTGATAGAAGGCCGATTCTTCCAATTGTTTGCTGTTTATTTATTTGATGAAATCTGGAACGTTAATTTATCATCCGCATATATTTGACGGGAAAAAGAAAAAAAACACACACACAAAAAGAAGCGTATGTATATGTGAGTGTGAAAAAAAAATTAACTTAGGCCCAATTAAATAATCATTGCGTTTTTAGTTTTTTATTTTTTAAAATTAAGTTTAAAAATACTTATTCTACTAATAAATTTATATATTTTTTATCTATTTTGTACCTATATTTTTAAAAACCAAGTTAAATTTTGAAATCTAAAAAAAAATAGTTTTTAAAAACTTGTTCTGATTTTTTAAATTTGGCTAAAAAATTAAATGGTAAAGAAAAATGAAAGTCATTGTGAAATGATGAAGAGGAATTGTGAAAAAACAATCTTAATTTTTAAAAACTAAATTTTAATTTTAATTAGGCTCTGTTTGATAACTATTTGGTTTTTAGTTTTTAATTTTAAGCCTAAAAATATCACATCTATCAATGAGTTTCTATGTTTTCTTATATACTTTGTATTTATGATTCCAAAAACTAAGCTAAGTTTTGAAAATTAAAAAAAAAGTAGTTTTCAAAATTTTGTTTTTGTTTTTGAAATTTGGCTAGAAACTTAAATGGTACCTCAAAAAAGATGGAACTAATTGCAGAGAAAATGAAGAGAAATTGTGAAAAAACAAATATAATTTGCAAAAACGAAAAACGAAAAACTAAAGCTCCGTTTGATAACCATTTTGTTTTTGGTTTTTAGTTTTTGAAATTTAAACCTAAAAATACTACTTCTACCAATAAGTTTATATGTTTTCTTATCTATTTTGTACGTATGTTTTCAAAAACCAAGCCAACTTTTGAAAACTAAAAAAATAGCTTTCAAAAACTTGACTTGACTAAGAGTTCAAATGCTTACTTAAAAGGTATATCTCTATTGTAGACAAATTAGGTGAAAATAAGCTTTACTTTCAAAAACTAAAAACCAAAAACAAAATAATTATTAAACGGAGTCTAAATAATCTAATTTCCAAGTTTGATGCGTGGGTTTGGAATCATATGCCTGAGTTTTTTAAACCCATGCAATAGAATTTAGGATGTTGCGTACTTCGATTTCTGAGTCCTCTATTTGGGTTCAAACTAGATTTTTAGGGGTCGTTTGGCCCCCTGTTTTGGATTTGGATGGTCTTGGATTCCAAATCCAAAATCATGTTTGGCCCAATGTGTTCAAAACCCTTGGTTTTGAAATACAACCCCATGGGTTACAACAATCAACCCCCCATGGGTTTGTTCCATGTTTTCTTAGTTTATTTGTCATCTTCTATTTTCGGTGATTACTTCAACAATAATTTCGGTGACAACTCTAGCAACTACACCAGTGACCCAACTACAACTAATGGCTACCTCCAGCAACAACTCCGACGACCACACGGTGACCTCGCTATCACGACGACTACCTCCAACAACAATTGGGCGACCCCCACCGATGACGACTACTCTCAGACGACCACACCGCGACCCACCCCACCATCACGACGACTACCTCCGACCACCACTCAGATGACCATCACCGATGACCCCGACCACGAAAGCGACTACCTCGACGAAAAATTCGGCGACGACACACCGACGCGACCCCCAACCACCGCTGACGACTACCTCCAACGACCACACTGGCAACCCCAACCATCGCTGACAACTACCTTCGATGGCAACTCCGGCGACCCCTACCACCGCTGACAACTACCTCTGACTACCATACCGATGACCCTGACCACCGCTGACGACTACCTCCAATGACCATACCGATGACCCCAACCACCGCTGACGACTACTTCCGACGACCATACTGATGACCCCGACCACTGCTGATAACAACCTTCGATGAAAATTTTGACGACCACACCGACGACCTCAAACACCACTGACGGCTACCTCCGACGACCACACCG
This sequence comes from Trichosanthes cucumerina, assembly GCA_036507285.1. Classification (NCBI taxonomy): domain Eukaryota; kingdom Viridiplantae; phylum Streptophyta; class Magnoliopsida; order Cucurbitales; family Cucurbitaceae; genus Trichosanthes; species Trichosanthes cucumerina. Next base: position 74,600,991 of record CM071835.1, on the reverse strand, counting down.
GAGACCCAACCCATCGCTGACAACTACCTTCAATGGCAACTCCGACGACCATACAAACGACCCCTGACATCGCTGACGACTACCTCCAACGACCATACCGATGACCTCGACCACCTCTGGCGACTACCTCCGATGACCATACCAATGACTCCGATTACCGCTGACGACTACCTCCGACGACCATACCGATGACCCCGACCACCGCTGATGACTACCCTCGTCGACAACTCCGACGACCCCAACCACTGCTGACAACTACATCCGATGGCAACTCCGACGACAACACCAGCAACCCCTACCATCACTCACGACTACCTCCGACGACCATACCAATGACCCCGACCACTACTGACGACTACTTCCGACGATAACTCCAACGACCACACTGACGACCCTAACCACCGCCGATGACTACCTCTGACGACCACACCAGCGACCCCAACCACCGCTGATGACTACCTTCGACGACAACTCTAATAACTACATCGACGACCTAACCACTACTAACGACTACTTTCGACAACCATTCAAGAGACTTGTATACGCCTACCCCAACAATCCGATCACTCGAGTAATCAACTACCCTTACGACCTAACTTGTGTGAAATCGCCACTTTTCTTATTATAGTTCCAAAAATAGGTTTTTGGATATTTTGTGGAATAAAATTTTAAAATTTTTAATCACTTAAATAGACTTCCAAAAATAAGTTTTTGAATACTTTATAAAATATAGTTTCAAATTACCTAATTTATTAAATAGACTTCCAATCTTTTTAATTTTAAAGTAGAATTTCAAAAAACAATTTTCAGAATAGTATGTGACGTGAAATGGAGTTTTTAATTCCCTAATTTCTTAAATAAACTTTTATTTTTTTAATTTCTAAAATATAGTTCCAAAAATATCTTTCTAAATATTTTTTGAAATAGAGCTTTAAATCCCTAATTTCTTAAATGGACTTTCAATTTTTTAATTTATAAAATAGAGTTCCAAAAATACTTTTCTAAATACTTTGTGAAATAAGTTTTAAATTCCTTAAATTTCTTACCTAGATTTCCAATTTCTTAATTTCTAAAATAGAGTTTTAATTTTGTAACTCATTTATGTTATACAAGGGTTTCTACAATTGGCAAAACATCAACTAAAAATAAGAGAACAAAACAGCTAAAGAAAAAAGGAAGGAAAAAAAAAACAGCATAAACCCAGGATTCAGAACACTACACCCCAAACACTGTTTTCTTATTCCTGAACTTGAACATTCTTGTTTGGCACGAACTTTTCTAATTCCCAGGTTTCAGAACCCCTCAGAACAAACCCCCAGAGTTTTGATTCCCAGGGTTTTGATTCCAAGACAGGGGTCAAACAACTCTTTAAGGTCTGTGTATTGGTGGGTATAACTTCAATTTGGATGGTATGTGTGTTTTAGCTTCTTTTTTTTTCGCTATTTTGTGGGTTCTTCAATCTTTAATATAATCTTGTTGAATTTTTAGATAATTTGCTAGAAAATAATTGTTCGTTCATTTTGAAATTAGTTTTGTTCTATAAGTTTTTGAAATTATTATTTATTACTTATATTTGTTGTAACTCTAATTGTTATCATTTTTTCTATGGTTCATGCAAAATGCAAGTTCAAAACAATCCTTTACAATAATGGCATTAATTAAGGGTGCACATCAAAACTTAAAAATCGAATCCAACCGAAATGAACTGATTTTTTTTTTGCAGTTCAGTTCGATTTTGAATATTTAAAATTGAAAAATGTAGCTCGATTTGATTGAGAGTTCAAAAACCAAATCTCAAACTAAATCAAACCACACATATATATGATGTGCGTGCATCAGACAAATGTGATAATGTGATGGTATGCGTGGATTATCACATTATATCAAATCTGTCACGCACTATGGTGAGATTATGAAGATAAGTCAAAACTTGTATATAGTTAAGGGTAAGGCCACCTAGTCAATCACCCAAAACTACAAAGAGGGTAGAGTTCGAGTCCATAGCCCAAAATAAGCCATCACCAAAGGTTCGAAGAGGGCAAGATGGCAACTAAGTAGACTTGGTCAAAGCTCATTGTTGACATAGAAATTTTGGTCAATTTCTAATTGTCAAGTCATTATTCCACGTTAATGACGAAATTATAAATAATTAAATTTATGAAAAATTATAAATTGACATGTGTCCCAAATTTAATTTGAAGACAAAAAATTGACAAATTCTAAAAAAAAAACTTTAATTTTGTCAAATTGGGTTATATGAAATTTGGGTTAAAGTTAAATAAAGTCAAACTTTAAATGGTTAGGCCCAAAGCCAACAAAGCCCAAGTTCAGGTGGTTGAACCCAAAAGCTACTAAAGCCCAAGCCCACATGTCTTGGAAAACTCTATAAATAGAAAGTTTCCTCTTCATTCCAAAGGTTCAGACATTTCACTTAAGACAACTCAGAGAGAATCTAGAGCAAAGTTCTTAGGTGTTGGATGCTCCCTGAAGTCTTTAGGTATTGAACGTTGTAAGACAAATCCTTAGGTGTTGAACATTTCAAGTCCTTAGGTTTCAAGTGCTCCGCGAAGAGCTTCAATAAGCTACAAGTTGAAGGGTTTTAACAAGCTACAAGTCGAAGATGTTTAACAAGCTACAAGTTGAAGAGCTTTAACAAGCTACAAGTCAAGGACCTTCAACAAGCTCAAGTCGACGACCTTAAAAAGGCTACAAGCCGAAGACCTTCAACAAGCTGCAAAACCCTCAAGACAAGTCTACACTTGAGAACAAGCTGCAAATCCCTCAAGACAAATCTACATTCGAGAACAAGCTGCAAAACCCTCGATACAAATTCACATTCAAGAACAAGCTGTGAAACCCTCGAATCAAATTTACGTCTGAGAACAAGCTGCAAAGTGATAATTCTCATTTATGAGAATTATTTATCTCTATACTCAGTCATTTTTTATCTACTTTATTCAATTTTTCATGATATGGCAAGCTAAAATTATAATTTGGGAGTAAAATTTCTAAGCCTGTCTAAAATTAGTGAAAAATAAGAAATAATGGAAAAATGATTGAAAACGAGCTAATTTGGTGTGTTTTTGTGAAGGAAAAGAAGAGTAGGAAAAAATTCCAAGGAAATTGCAGTTGCATTTTAACCAGCAAAGTAGCCAATCAAACAAGCCAAAATGCCAGACAAATTGTTGGACTAAATGCTGACAAAGTTTCAGATTCGGGAAAACCCACAAATTTTGGGATTTCGAGATTTTGAGAGATTCTTGCTCATTTTTAGAAAGAATACAACCTAGTATCTTGCCCAAATGATTACCCATTGATTGAGGGTGGATTTAGACGGAAACCCTAACTTGCACCACCTATAAATAGAGGGTGTTTTATGGGTTTTCAACAACATACGGGTTGCACTTTTCTTCCTCTATTTTTCTGTTGTTTTTTTAAGCTTTAGACAGAGTTTTTTTTTTAGGATTTCAGTTCTATTTTACAACAAGTTTTTCTTCTTTATTTCGCTTTTAAAAACCCCTAGGTTAATCACTCATTGCGAAAGTATTAGAGGTTAAGAGTTCTAACCCAATTGTGGGTAGATATCGATTAACAAAGGAGGTTTAGAGGTTTAGTTCCTTATGTTTTTCCTTACCGTCTACACACTTTAATTTTCAATTCAGTTTATGTTTTACCTTTCAATTCAGTAACCTTTGTACTTAGTTTAAAAATTCTTTCTTTGAATAAACCAAAAAAGGGAAACCCGAAAGCCTTACTTCAATAAGTTACTATTTTTTTTTCTTGTGTTTCGGTTCCTTTCTTTTTTTTTTTTCTCATTCTTCAATTTAATATCAAGCTTGGTTTCTTTACTTTTTCGTGAATAAAGAGGGAGAAAGCCAAGAGCTTTTTACATGCAATAATAAGCGTTTTTCTTCCATCGATTCCAACTTACTTCGTTTCTGTTTTTCTTTATTACTTTCAGCAACTAAAATCATGTTTTCTTTAGTTTTAATCATGATTTAAATCCTCTTTAGGGATTAAAGTGTGAATGCACTAGAGGAGAGATGCCTAGCTTAAAGTAGCAAAGCAGTTGTGTTGACAACCGAATCGAAGTTTGTTTTTAGTGAATAAATTTGGACAACCTTAGCTAACTGCTAGGTCGTGTTCAACAAGCTTGAACTTGATACTGAAAGGGTCAAGGAACAACGAATCTCCTAAAAACAACGGAGGAAAGGACTTAGACATAAGATCTGAAACTTCGACCCTAGACATAGGGCAAGACTCTGAAATCAAGAGGGTTGTGTGCGAGAACCATCTAAGCTCAATTAGCCACAGACATGTAGGTTTAATTGCTTAGTTTCCTAAAGGATTTGGGAGAAAAATCGAATAGGAATTGAACCTGATTTACTTAGATTTGGAATTGCTGACACAATTGTTGTAGCATTTTCAACAACATTTTCTCTGAAGGGGCAAAAACACTTGAATTCCCTTCTTTTTAATTCATTTATTTTCCTTAAACTTTTAGTAGTATAGATAACCTTCCAAAACATTTTTGCAACACTTTAAAGGGATTGGATTTCCCGCAGCGGGAGCGCGATATGAATCGCCATTGTTTCGTTGTTATTATATATTTCTTAAAATCGAAAGAATCACATTCTATCTAGGCTAAGCATGCAATTAGAGAAGAAAAACAACAAGGTTTTTAGAAACCTACCTCTTGAAGAACTTTTCTTCGCATTTCGTTCTCCGGTCACGATCTCGCGATCCAACGATCTCTCCAATGAACGTACCACGAATTGGTTCAAGGGGCACCTCCACTTGATCTTTTCAGTTGTTCTCGGAAGGATAAGGGAGAGTTGTGGGACTCCCTTTTGATTTTGGGGTTGGAGAAGTATGTAGAGATTGGAGAGAATTCTAGAGAGAAAATCCTTTTCTCTTTTGGTGGAAAAACGAAAAATGAGATGTGTATCTTACAAAAGCCTTTCAATCCACCCTTATATAGTGGTGAATGGTGGAGATAAAATCTCCACCAATTTACCACTTTACCACAACTATATATTATGCAAATCATATTTGCATATTATATAATATAAGGTATCTCATATCTTATTATACAAATCACATTTGCATAATTATGAAATTAAAATTGAATCTTATTCAATTTGATTTCTCTCAAATCAATTTCTTCATATAAGTCTTAATTAAATAATTAGGCTATATTATAGTTTACTATGAATCTCAACTATATATTATGTCAATCATATCACATATAAATGACATTCATATCCTTTTAATGAATTTGAACACTTCAAATCCACTCCAAACTGTAAACCCTCATTTAGTCCAATTTAAGCCAACCGAGGGACCTAATGGACCTATAGATCATGAGCTCCAATGATCCGAGATTAACCGATCAAACTCTTTGACTCGGTTAATCAACATTCATTAACTACAGGGACACTTCACTATAGGGCGTAGCTACACTCTCCTCACTGTAGGACAAGTTGTGTCCATCGATATAACCAATGTCCGTGAGTCGTCCCTTCACAGGTTGTTCGTAGTCACAACTGGGTAAAATTACCGTTTTACCCCTGTGTCTACCTCTTGCTCCTTAAGTCCCAATGCTCCTCTAATGAACAATTTTGTTGGATGGTCCAACCATAAACAACATCCCTCTCGGGCCAGTGAGAGGGTGGGGCCCCGTTGTTCAAGCCCTAGCGACAGCACTTAAGGAACACCCTTCTAGTTTTCCTAGCTCGAGAACGAGTGAATTCCTTCTTGCGTAGTTAAGTTCCCAACTCCCCACGTGGTTCTGCCCCTGAGAAGGTAGGCATATTGGGTGAGCTACTCAGGCCACCCTCACCTGTACTAGTCAAAGGACAGACTCCCGAAGACAGAAGTCCATAACACGCTCAGGATTAAGGGTGAGTCTCTAATGGTCATCTACGAAGTTATTAGTCCTATCATCATGATGTGTTACATCGATGAGGTCTAATAATTCACGGTCCGGTCTTGTACAATCTCATTGCACAGGATGCCCCCACTCGCATGTCAACCACATGAATGAGGTGGATCACATCGTTTGTATCTAATACAAAGTGGGTCGCATCCACAGTGTTGACAGGATGAGGTTTCCAATCCTATCCATCTACTATAGACCGTTCGGGTCAATAACTCGAATGTGATCCTTCTTGTGTGTTCACTACACACCGTTCAAGTTCTCTCATATAATATGACCCTGAAGCTTAGTTTATTGGATTAAGTTTATAAAATGTGAGATACAAAGTTTGATGAATAAATAACTTTTATTTATTAAATCAACAATTTTTACAAACTACACGAGATTAATGCATACACCCCAACACACTTGGTTACCTTACTTGCATTTTCATTAGATATTCTTGGTTTTTCGATTTAACTTGTAAACTCGTTCCCTGTGGGTTCGATACTCTGGAATATTTCAGTTTTATTACTTTGATCACGTGTACTTGCGTGCAACATTCGATCACAAAGTCCTCTGACAAATTACAGTTGAGAGAGAGAAAGAATCAGAGGAGAAACATTAGAGATTGTAATCCACTACATTCAAATTAATAAAATACAACATTCAATTACACATGTCTTCTTCTATTGCTTTGTTGAAATCACGCGTGAACAAATTGGCACGCCCAGTAGGACCATCTCTACCTTTCGTCTCTTTTCCTCATCTCAAAATACAAGTGAAGTGATGATGTCCAAAAGGACTTCTTCGATGACCGTTGTCATGAGCAACTTGTACATGGGTTCTACTACCCATAGTTGCTTTAATGAACAAAGGTTGGAAGAAAATGAAGTAACAACACTGCCGGAGACATCAACTAACAACAAGTTTCTAGTCAAATATAACCCTTCATTTGATTTCAATTTGACATAATGTTCGTCATGATGACTAAAACAAACATTATGGAAGAAAGAATGGCAAAGATGCAAGAGAAAATCGATAACTTGATAAAGGCGATTAAAGAAAGAGATTCTTAAATCGCATAATTAAAGAATCAAATTGAGAATAAAGATGTCGCTGAATCAAGTCATACTCTTGTCGTCAAAGATCACAACAAAGAGAAGGTCGTTGTGTAAGAAGATCAACCACAACCCTCTACTTCAATTGCTTCACTATCTGTCCAACAACTTGATGACATGATAACAAACTCCATCAGAGCTCAATATGGTGGGGTTTCTCAAAGGTCCCTCTTGTATTCTAAATCATATACTAAGAAGATCGACAATTTGAGAATGCCAACTGGATATCAACCACCAAAATTTCAACAATTTGATGGAAAAGGCAACCCTAAGCAATCTATTGCTCATTTCATTGAGACATGTGAAAATTATGATACACGAGGAGATCTACTTGTCAAACAATTTGTTTGAACACTGAAGGGGAATACTCTTGACTGGTACTGGATTTGGAACCTGAGTCAGTAGGGACAATTTGAAAAAGAGTTTCACAACCGCTTCTACAACACAAGACGAATTGTCAGCATGTTCGAGCTCACCAACACCAGACAACGAAAAGGTGAACCCGTTGTCGACTACATAAATCGTTGGAGAGCTACAAGTCTCAATTTTGATGGGATTGAATCCCGCAGAAGAAGCGATGTGAATCGCGTTGCTTTCGTTGTGTTACTGTTTTTCTTAAAATTAAACATACTTCAATGTAAGTTATAGGCTAAGCATGCTTTGAGAAGGGAAAAGGCAGCGATGTACTAACCTTTGAAGAACCCTTCTTCACGATTTTCTTCTCTCGGTCACGATCTCAACGATCTCTCGATCTCCCGAACAAGGTAGACACCTACACCAAGCCTTCTCAGTTGTTCTCCGGTGGATGAGGGAGAGTTGTGGGGCTCATTTTGGTTTTGGATATGGAGAAATCTAGAGAATTTGAGAGAAAGGTCTTTCTTCCTTTTGGTGGAATTCCAAAAATGAGAGAATGATCATAGAAAAGCCTTTCATTCCACCTTTAAATAGTGCTATGTGGTGGAGGTAAAATCTATACCAATGTACCACTTTACCACAACTGTATAATATGCAAAGCATATTTGCATATCACATAATATAAGATATCACATACCTTATTATACAAATCTCATTTGCATAATTGTGGAATTAAAATTGAATCACATTCCATTTAATCTCTCTCAAATCAATTTCTCCAACATAAGCCCTAATTTCGTAATTAGACTATACTATAGTTTATCATGAGTCTCATTCACATTAAACTATATATTATGTCAATCATATCATATATAAATGACATAAATACCCTTTACATGAATTCGAACATTTCAAATTCACTCCAAATTGTATACCCTCATTAAGTCCAAATTTTGCCAACCGAAGAACCTAATGGACCTACAAATTCATGAGCTCTAATGATCCGAGATTAACTGATCAACTCTTTGATCCGGTTAATCAACATTCATTAACTACGGGGACACTCCACTATAGCCCTGTAGTTGCACTTTCCTCACTGTAGGGCAAGTTGTGTCCATCGATATAACCAATGCCCGTGAGTCGACCCTTCATAGGTTGTTCGTAGTCATAGCTGGGTCAAATTATCGTTTTACCTTTGTGTCTACCTCTTGCTCTTTAAGTCCCACTGCTCCTCTAATGAACAACTTTGCTGCATGGTCCTACCATAAACAACATCTCTCTCGGGCCAGTGAGAGGGTGGGGCGTCGTTGTTCAAGCCCTGAAGTCAACACTTAAGGGAATAACCCCTCTAGTTTCCCTAGTGCGAGAACGAGTGAATTTCATCTTATGGTCAAGTTCCCAGCTCCCCACGTGGTTCTACCCCTGAGATGGTAGGTATATTGAGCGAGCAACACAAACCACCCTCACCCATACTAGTCAAAGGACAAAGCCCCGCAAATAGGAGTCTGTAACACACTCAGGATTAAGGTCGAGTCACTAATGGTCATCTACGAATTTATTAGTCCTAAACTGTTAACGGTGTTATATCAGTTGGTTTAATAATTCATGGTTCGATCTTGTACAATCTCATTGAACAGGATGCCCCCACTCGCATGTCAACTACCTTAAAAGAAAGATGAATCTTTTGGATCGCCTCGTTTGTATCTAATACAAAGTGTGTTGCATCCACAGTGTTGTCAGGATGAGGTTACCAACCCTATCCATATACTGTAGACTGTTCGGATCAATAACTCGAACGTGATCCTACCTGTGTGTCCATTACACACCGTTCAAGTTCTCATAAGTGTGACCCTAGAACTTAGTTTATTGGATTAAGTTTATAAAATGCGAGATACAAAGTTTGAATAATAAATAACCTTTATTCATTAATTTATGAACTGTTACAAACGACACGAACTTAGGGCACACACCTCAACAAATTGCAAATATCATCTCCCTGAACTATCTGCTATCGAAATATCTTTCCTTTTCCTGATTCTGACATGTTTGACATGTTGGAACAACTACTAGACGTACAATTGATCAAACTTCCAGAATGTAAGCGACCAAAAGAGATGGAAACCGTTGATGATCCCAAGTGTTGTAAGTATCATCGAGTTGTCAATCATCCAGTAGAGAAGTGTTTCATTCTAAAAGAGCTAGTTCTAAGATTAGCTAAATGAGAAAAAATTGAGCTAGACCTTGATGAATTAACTTAAACAAATCACAATGCAGTGACGACAAACACATGTGGTCAAATACACTTTAGTCTGCATCATGATCATGGAGTGCATCTAGTTCAATCTAGAAACCACAAACACAAAGACAAACGTCAAAGTAAAAAGGATCCAAAAAACCTAAGTCTGAAGGGAAGAGAAATAAAAATCATCCTCAACCTCGCCAATCAGTAACCTTGAAAGAATTCTTCTTAAGAGATTTTCTTGCCAGCAAAAAAAGAGGAAGAAAATCATGAAAATTCATGTTACATCAATGTAGAAGAAGTTGACGATACAGAAGAAGTCGAGCAAAAGATTATGTCTTCAATCGCATTAAGACTTCAACTACTCGACCTTCAGTGTTCCAAAGGATGAGTATGACCACGACAGAAGAAGAAAACCAAGGTCTAACTTTTAGTTCTACTCGACCTTCAAACTTCTAAAGACTAAACGTCTCAACTTCGAAGAAAGATCGATCTTCAACATCTATTTTCGATCGCCTCAAACTAACAAGTTATCAACATAAAAGAAAGATGAAGTCTTTGAAGGTAGAACTGCTCGATGAAGTGAACAGTGACCAAAAGATTCACAGACTTGTTCCTTCATGTATGAAAAGGAAGTTCTTTGTTCTCATAAACACAAAGAGTTCCTTGAAAGTGAAGAAAAAACTCATTGTCTTAACAAATCCTACAAATGAAGGACATGATCAAGACCATGATGAACAACATCTAAGATGTAAAGAAAGCTCTTTATCGCAAGCACCTAAATTGCATGATGCTTCTGGTTCGCACGAGCTTAAAAGGTGAACGACTCAAAAAAAAATTTGAACTACGTATGACTTGATCCCTTCCACTCGAAGGGTACATAGACAACTTAAAAACTTTTAAGTTTAGTCTCTAAAAAAAAGTTTCATCCCCAAGAAAACAAGACATTACAGGTTGGATCCATACAAGTGAGCTTCATTCCCTTTAAGTTCGGTTTGTTGCTCACTTACTCTCTCTTAAAGTTTGAGCTTCATTCCTTTCAAATTCGGTTTGTTGCTCATTCTCCTAAAGTTTGAGCTTCGTTCCCCTCAAGTTCGGTTCGTTGCTCATTCTCCTAAAATTCAAGCTACGTTCCCCTCAAGTTTGGTTCGTCGCCCATTCCCTTAAAGTTCAAGTTTCGTTCCCCTCAAGTTTGGTTCGTCGCTCATCCACTTTGAGGTCGAGTTTGAACCACCTCAAGCTTAGGTTCAAACATTGCTCACTTGGAGTTCAAGTCTGCACTTCGCTCTCTTAAAGTTTAAGTCCGGGCATTGATCGCTTACAAGTTCGACGTATGCCTCAAAATACCGCAGTTCGACAACTAGTATGGCACGTCAACTCCAAGTTCGACGTTTTGCCTTCAAGTTTGACATTCCACTTGTTTCGAGCTTGCTTTTTGATGCGAAAATAATGAGTGCCCTAAACTAATGTAAATTAGAATGAGACTCCGAAATTTCTACGACGTGCAAGTATACACAGTCGAGAGCAGTAAGTGATAAGTTAAACTATTGATCCCACGAGGACTAGACCTAAATGAATGAGTGTCCTAGCAACTTCCCTTTATTTTAGTGCAATGCATGAGTGTGCAAATTATTGTTGTAAATAAATAAATTGATGTGAAAAGCGAGAAAGATAAGATAAGATGCAAGAAAATAACTAAATTTAAATGAGGGGAGACGAGAATGCAAACAAGAAGGAAGATACAAGAGATGAGATATTTAATGAAAAAAATAGGCTCGGGTTAGGTTGGAGTTTTCATGCTCAATTAGAATGAAAATGTGATTGATGCCTTGAATTTACCTACACATGCGTTCAAGTGAATCTTTCCGAAATCATTAAGTTTTAAACCTACAATTTCTCAATTGTGATCTAAATTATGCTCATGATTTTAGGTTCTAGGTGGGTTAATTATCCTTAATCAACTCAAGAATCCTAGAATGAAATTTTAGTTTTCGAATTCATTAGCTTTCCCAAATTTATGAATTCTATAGAAATTAAAGTGGCCAATTTTAATTCTCATGCACCGTTAAAATTAATAAAATTCCATAAATCCAACAATGGCATCGATCATAAATTTATTCCAAATTTACATTTGAACACAACCTAACCCTTGCCTATGACAATTTAGTTCATGCTGGAAATTGAGTTACACATCTCTAAATTAAGCATGTTTTTATTGATTAAAGAGTTCATGAAAATAGCCCAACGATGTTCACAAATTTAGCATTAATCAGTCACAATTCTAGCCTAAAAACAGTCATGAATTCGGTCTAAAATAGTGAGCAAAAATAGTCTAAAACATGTGTCCAATGGCAGAAAAATATCATTAACAATTAGAGATTAGAAGAGGTAATGGCACAAGCAAAACACCAAGAGATACCACTAAAGACAACAGGTAATAGTAGCAGATTTCAGATTTTGCAGATTCTGTGCGACAGCAATATCAGATTAACGGAAGAAACAATGATCCAACCGTTACAAACGAAGTCCTGTGAGATTCAAACAAGTTTTCCAAATTTCAGCACAATCCAACGGTTGAAACTCTGGTAAATGACAACTTCGTGAGCGCCGTCTGAGAAAAACCGAACTGCACTGATCTCCCAACGTGACAAAAATATCTGACAAACAATAGCTCAAAATGACGATCTAACCGTTCAGAATATAGTCCTATGAGTCCTCAACAAGCTGACAAACTTTCAGAAAAATTCAACGGTGGAAACGCCGGAAAACGATAACTTTGTGAGCGTCGTCTGTGAAAAACTGAACTACACGATCTTTGCTACAACAATGACACCTTGAAGTTTCGATTTTTTCCTCATTTGCACGATTGCTACAACAATGGTACCTTCATGATTGTTCTCTCCCGCGCACACCTTTGCTGTAGCAATCACCCCTTCTCTCTCTCGGTCTCTTCCCCTTTTGTGGCAACTCCTTCTCTCACCTTAGCATTTGTGAACCCTAGCCTCCTTATATAAGATGGTGTTGCCCTAATTCCACAAATTACAAAAATGTCCTTAGGGGTAAAAAGATCATCTTACCCTTCGGGTAAAATGTCTAAAATGCCCTTAGAGACTTTTGTATTTTTCAAACATCTCTTGCACACAGAAAAATTCCAATATATTCATCAATTAAATTATGGATCAACTAAATATGAGAGGATTTTTCTGGAGTTAAAATTTCATTTTCCGGTCTTTAATTACTGTTAGCTTATTTATCCAAATTTCTTAAATTAAAGTATAAAAACATCAAAATTAATTCTTTTCGAACCTAATGCTTAAATTCAAGACTTCTTAGCTAACATACACAATTTAGGGATAAAATAACATGAGACTCAATAAATTATATGCAATTCAAGTATATTAAGCACTAAAATTATAGTAAAATAACTTTCCTATGGCGAGTTATCAAACCCCCAAACTTGAACTACTCATTGTCCTCAATGAATTCTATTCCCTAAAGTCGTTAAAGACCTTTAAAGACTCACATCATTTGGGTAACTAAACAAGAGTTGAGTACTTATGCTCTAAGCTACAAGTCACCATTCATTTCATGCTTTCTAAGTGGCTCACCCGGGGTTTCCTAGTTACACTTATGCATCAATAACCAAGAGCAAATCAACTAGGATTTGACATCTACCCTCAAGTTCAATAACTATAATCCTAATCATTCAAATCAAGCAACTCATAGTAAAAGATAAGTCACACTCTAATACTCGCATGACTACAATTTTATGATCATTCCTTTATATATATATATTTTAAAAAAAACAGATATGTGCATTATTCCCCTCCACTTTCATAAGACTCAGAACTTAGGGCTAGGATTTTATATATATATATATTTTTTTTTTTTCTTTTTTTTTAAAAATTTTTTTTTACTCTCTCGTAGTTCTTAGAATGGCACACGTGGTTATCGCAACACACCTAAGCAATGAGACTCTCCCGTAGTTCTTATAATGGAACGCGTGGTTAACGCAACACACCTAAGCAATGGGTACAGGCTTCTCGCTTGATACCTTCGCTCCAAGAGGCCATCATGGTTAGTGCCCATACCCCCTGACATCGAGCACCAAGTTGCCTGAACTGACTCTAAATAACGAAATAAATAACATATTTTTGGTCTAGCCCAATGGAGTTTTAGGGAAATGAAAGGTTTCCACACTCTTTCTTTCTTTCTCTTTTTTTTTTCTTTTTTTTTGTTAACAAAAATACGAAGAATTTACCTTTCCCCCCAAACTTAGAGTACTCAATGTCCTCATTCAGTTAGGGAGGTCGGGTAACTCCTCCAAACTTGAAATGATCACAAATTTAGAGTTTAGTAATTTTGGAACGTTCTAAAAAATGTATGGGTTACCTAACTTGTCATGGCTTCTAGTTTTTGAAACTTTTGGCCTAGTAGTTGAATCTTAACTAGTTTGATTGACACACTAACCATAAGCGCACTAAAGAACCCTAATGACAAGCTTGACTTCGAGAAACACCAAAAAAGATAGCACACTCTTGCCTCAAACACAAACAACAACCTTATTTTCATTAATCCTAAGATTTGGCTTTAACTCTTAATTTTCATGGAGATGCATACCAAGTTTCTACAAAAGACAATATGCTTTTTACTATAAAAACACATGCAAAAACTCAATTTTCATAAAAGGGACAACAAATATCTTTCCTATTTTTACTTACTTACACATAAAGAATCAACTACCTACATCATGCATATCTAAGACCATGAATACCAACAACTAAATATGGAATCTGATAGTCAAATTAGATCATTTTGAAGTCCTACAACAAGTAAATAACTTCATAAACACAAAGGCATGCAACACCTTATAAATGCTAATAACATACAGTCTCATAAAAAAAAAATCAATTAAACCCAAAATTAGATTCAGAACAACACATCTCCCCCTCATGCTTAAAACATATATTGCCCTCAATGTATAAACTACTCACTTAAGCATGTTAAGGACAACTAATAAAGATGGAAGGGAGAACAATACTGCCCTAAATCAAGGAGACCTCCATTAAAGCGCATATCAATCATCAAACCCTAAGGGAGCTGCAAAATAGGCAAAGATTATTTATTAAACTAAAACAAAAGAAAAAACAACTAAAAATGAAACAAAAGAAATAAACTTTGGATTGCCTCCCAAGAAGCGCTTGTTTAACATCATTAGCTTGACGTAGTTCACATGTGCTTGTCACATAAAAATTCTCCCATTTCTTCGGGTCTCTCTTTCTCGAATCTACAAAACAAATCAATGTTAGCAAGAATACTAGTTTCTTGTGAGAGGCCGAAACAAATATATTTTTTAATTTTTCATATAATAAAAGGAAAGAAGGAAAAATAATAAAGTAAACATTTTTTAGTTTTTTATTTGGTAAAAGAAAAGAAGGAAAAACAGGAAAATAAATAGACTCACACAAAGACACTGACTCGAGAGAATAGAAAGTAAAGCACTCACCAATAAGAGAAAATCAGAAGATAGAACTGTCATAGACTCAAAAGCCTCACACTCTACCTCCTGGCCTAACTCAACAGACTCGACTTCTTCTACACTCTCACTAACTCTATCCTGGTGTGTGCTAAAAGGTTCTAGTTCATTTACATTTAAAGCACAATCCTTTAAATGCCCATACTCAGTGAAATGTGAAGGACTAGGATCCTGAAGGTCTATCAGCGGGTCAGTGATCAAGTGACTCACCGAACTATCTAAGGGTGTGGGTACTCCTTCACTCTCTTCCCTAAGGTGCTCAACCTCAGATGAGTCTAAATACATTTGTTCTCTAAGAAATGCAAGTGTATCCGTTAGGCGTTGAATTGACTCCCCTATTTGACTATTCCTCTCATCTATTTGCCTATTCCTCTCTTTTATGGTTCTCATATATTCTAATAACAATATTTTAAAGGAAGATTCGTCTTCTACCTGGATTTCTTGAATATAGGAAGGATATTGCTAAAAAACCCTAGGATATGGTTCATAGGCCCAATTGCTTTGATTATTATCATACATATGGTTCCCATAAGTCATAGGGTTAGTATGATAGTAATTAGGAATTTGGTAGCCATAAGTTCCATACCCCTCACTAGAAGACTCTCTAAATTGGCAAAGGGATGATCATAAGAAAAATAACTATATTGTGTTTGCTCATTGGGCACAGAAGACCACCCAAAGTTATCATAAACCATAATAAAGTAATCAATCAATTATAACAGGCTCAACAAACACAATATGCACCAACACAACAAAAAACATAACCAAGACTCAACAAAAATAAAAACACGAAACAAAGACAACAAGACACACCCAACAAAAAACAATGATAAAATTCACTAAAATCAACTCAAACAAGATAAGAATCAAAACTAGTCCCCGACAACGGCGCCAAAAACTCGATGAAAAAATATCGAGTGCCTTAAACTAATGCAAATTATAATGAGACTCCGAAACTTCTACGATGTGCAAGTATACACGGTCGAGAGCAGCAAGTGATAAGTTAAAGTATCAATCCCACGAGGACTAGCTAGACCTAAATGAATGAGTGTCCTAACAACTTCCCTTTATTTTAGTGCAATGCATGAGTGTGCAAATTATTGTTGTAAATAAATAAATTGATGTGAAAAGCGAGAAAGATAAGATAAGATATAAGAAAATAACTAAATTTAAATGAGGGGAGAGGAGAATGCAAACAAGAAAGGAGATGCAAGAGATGAGATATTTAATGAAAAAAAAATAGGCTCGGGTTAGGTTGGAGTTTTCATGCTCAATTAGAATGAAAATGTGATTGATGCCTTGAATTTACCTACACATGCGTTCAAGTGAATCTTTCCGAAATCACTAAGTTTTGAAACCTACAATTTCCCAATTGTGATCTAAATTATGCTCATGATTTTAGGTTCTAGGTGGGTTAATTATCCCTAATCAACTCAAGAATCCTAGAATGAAATTTTAGTTTTCGAATTCATTAGTTTTCCCAAATTTATGAATTCTAGAGAATTTAAAGTGGCCAATTTTAATTCTCATGCACTGTTAAAATTAATAAAATTTCATAAATCCAACAATGGCATCGATCATAAATTTATTCCAAATTTACATTTGAACACAACCTAACCATTGCCTAAGATAATTTAGTTCATGCTGGAAATCGAGTCACACATCTCTAAATTAAGCATGCTTTTATCAATTAAAGAGTTCATGAAAATAGTCCAACGATGTTCACAAATTTAGCATAAATCAATCACAATCTAGCCTAAAAAAAGTCATGAATTCGGTCTAAAATAGTAAGCAAAAATAGTCTAAAACATGTGTCCAATGGCAGAAAAATAACATTAACAATTAGAGATTAGGAGAGGTAATGGCTCATGTTTTGCTTCTGCAAAACACCAAGCGATACCACCGAAGACAGCAGGTAATAGTAGCAGATTTCAGATTTTGCAGGTTCTGTGCGACAGCAATATTAGATCAACTAAAGCTCAGAACAACAATCCAACCATTAAAAACGAATCCCTGTGAGTATCGAACAAGCTGTCAAAAGTTTAGCACAATCCAACAGTTGAAACTCCGGAAAACGACAACTTCGTGAGCGCCGTCTGAGAAAAACCGAACTACACTGATCTCCCAACGTGACAAATATATCTGACAAACCAAAGCTCAGAACGACGATCGAACCGTTCAGAATATAGTCCTATAAGGCCTCAACATGCTGACAAAATGACAGCAAAATCCAACGGTAGAAACGCCGGTAAACGATAACTTTGTGAGCATCGTCTGTGAAAAACCGAACTGCACGATTTTTGTTACAACAATGGCACCTTGAAGCGTCAATTTTTTCCTCATTTGCACGATTGCTACAACAATGGTACCTTCATGATTGTTCTCTCCAGCGCACACCTTTGTTGTAGTAATCACCCCTTCTCTCTCTCGGCCTCTTCCCTTTTTGTGGCAACTCCTTCTCCCACTTTAGCATTTGTGAACCCTAGCCTCCTTATATAAGATGGTGTTGCCCTAACTCCACAAATTACAAAAATTCTCTTAGGGGTAGAAAGACCATCTTACCATTCGGATAAAAATCTAAAATGCCCTTAGAGACTCCTGTAATTTTCAAACATCTCTTGGACACAGAAAGATCTCAATAAATTCATCAATTAAATTATAGATCAACTGAATATGAGAGGATTTTTCTGGAGTTAAAATTTCGTTTTTCGGTCTTTAATTACTGTTAGCTTATTTATCCAAATTTTTTAAATTAAAACATAAAAATATCAAAATTTATTCTTTTCGAACCTAATGCTTAAATTCAAGACTTCTTAGCTAACATACACAATTTAGGGATAAAATAACATGAGAGTCAATAAATTTTATGTAATTCAAGTACATTAAGCACTAAAATTATAGTAAATAACTCTCCTATGGCGAGTTATCACTATTCAAAGTTAAGCGTTACTTACTTCACGATTAGTGATTCGTTCATTTCAAGTTCGACATATCGCTCCTTCAAGAAGCTAGGATGCTTCATCCTTCAACACTCGTTCCTCCGTCAAATCAGAAGATTCTGTCTGTCAACGTTGGCTCCTTTACCACGTCAAAAGACTTCATTTACTGGTGTTCGCTCCTCCTTTATATCAAGATCGAGGCTTCGCCCATATCACTCACTTCTTCACTAATTTAGGAGGTTTCATGCCAACAGTAACATCACAGAGCACCCAGTAGCAAAAATAAATACAAAATAAAAAACACAAAAAAAACATAAAAAAAAAAGATAAAGTAGATGCGAGATATGATATACCTTGAAAGTTGTCTTTGGCATAACATCCAAGAGTAGCAGAGGTGCAGGAACACCATAGGGCCCGTTAGGATCAAGTGTTCCTGAGCTAACATCGAAGAGCAGCGAGACTGCAGGAATACCATATTGTTAGGGTCAAGTGTTCTTGAGCTATCATCGAAGAGCAGTGGGGCTGCAAGACACCATATGCCTCGTTAGGGTCAAGTGTTCCTGTAACGCCCCTACTTTTCTATGACCACCTCCTAGGGACATTACTACACATGCGTGCATTTATAGGCCAAGCGACAAAAGATATTAAAAGAAAACTTCCAATAAATATAAATAGTCTTTAGGGATCCCAAATCAAAACATTTAAAACAGATAAAAGGGGTCAATTTAACATGGCCTATTAAAACTGTAAGTAAATTTAAATTCCAACTAAAACATAAAGACAACATCAGTCTAAAACAAGAATATGCGGAAAACATGTCGGTTCCCATGGTTTTAGTAACGCTCCACCGTCACTCGCCCTGCACGTCCTTTCCTTTACCTGAAAACATTTTTTAAAAGAAAGGGTGAGTATTGCAAAACAATACCCAGTAAGTAACCTCGCTACCGAGGTTTGGGATATGCATACACATACAATCATGACCTTTAAACTTATTCGTAACATACATATGCGGGACCTAAAACTTTCTCATATTGTCAGGTCTTTAATCCATGACTTCCTTTTTAATTATGTATTGTCAGGTCTTTAATCCATGACTGCTTTTTCATTTGTGTATTGTCAGGTCTTTAATCCATGATTGCTTTTTCATTTGTGTATTGTCGTCTTTAATCCATGATCGCTTTTTCATTTGTGTGGCCGATCGTCATCCTGAGTCATTTCATTTCGAGTCCTCACGGACCTCGTAATTAGACCCATAGAGTCTCTATTGCATGTTTGACCATGCACATAATGATCTCGTGGATACCAATGTCCACACTACTCATTAATTCATTTCGTGGCATACAAAACATGCATGAGGTCCCATCATTCACATAATAATAGTGCACATGTCACAAACATCATCGTCGATATGCAAATCATACTTTTCTCTTAGACAGTTAGAAGAGCATACTTTTGTAAGAAAACATGAAATATTCTCATGCAAATCACTGTCATATTCTCACATGAAATACTGGAATACTTTTACATAGCATACGAGAATAATCTCACATAAAATAATGGTTTATTTCCACATGATGCATCGAAATATTTGCACATAAAATATTAAGTATTCTCACGATAATATCTGTATATTTTCATATGAAAAATAAAACTAATTTCGCATGAAATCATGAAAATCATTTTCATTCAATCCCATTAAAGAGTTCTGCACAAGGTCCCTTACCTTAGTTCCGACTTCGCTCCAAAACCTAATCGAACTCCTTGCCTATTCTTCCTTTAGTGACACCTGATTCACACCATAGTTTCCGAATTCAATCTCCAAGTATTCACGAAATTCCTAATCATGCGATACTTAAATTACGGCAATAAGATGTCGTGCCCCGCTTACCTCGAGTTTAATGCGAATACTTAGTACCCTTAGTCCGTCTTGGCGTTTGACCCTCTATTCCGCTCCGATCTTGACTCCTACAATTAACGTTCGAAACAATAGCCCGAGCTCTTAATCAAACGCTTACATATTCGATAGATCGCACATAATTTCTAATTAAGTATGAAACTTAAACCGATCGCTCACCGGGCTGAATTCGTAGCTAACGGATAGTTCTTTGGCGGCGTTGTAGATCCGGCAGGCAGGTGGCGGGAGAACGGATCGGTTGATTCATCTGGCGGCCGGCGGCGGCGTGCACCACGACCACCTGCAGCGGCTGAAATCGTGAGGGATCCGGCGAGGGTTTGCTGCTGTGCTCGTGAATGGGCGGTCGGCTGGAGCTCGACGCGAGCAGCTGCCGCACGGGTCTGATCGAGGTCCGGTCGGCGTGTGCGGATGATGCCGTCCTCGGTAGTGGGCTCGCCGGCGTGAGAAAACGCGAGGAGGATCGACGGTAGGGTCTTCTTCGGCTGGACGTGCGTGGTCGGCGAGATCTGGCATCGTCGGCGCTCAGGGGATGAAGGCTCGCGGTTTTCGGCTGGCGCGCACGAAGCTCGATGTGCCTTCGTAGGCTTCGCGGCGTGAGCGCATCTGCGCGAGAGAAGCCGGCCGGGCGGAACACCGCACTCACGAGCGGTGATGCGGCCGGAAACCTGACGGCTGCGTGTGAGTTGAAGCGCCAGCGTTTTCTTTGTTCGTGAGCTGCAGGCGAGGTGGCTGGAGAACTTCAAACGGCTGGCTGGACGCTCCAACTCTTCTTCGTGATGGCCGGCAGAAGGATAGTATTCACGGGGAGGAGGTGGCCGGCTAGGTTAATTCGTGGAGGAAGATAAAATGCTCCTAGGGTTAGGGTTTCATAAGATGGAGATAATGGGGAATTAGGGTTAGGGTTTGCATCCTCTTGGTGGCTTCACTTAAGGAGATTATATACCATCAATTTAGGTTAAATTCCAATTGCCAAAAGTAGCCCTCAATTACACATTAATAACCAAGACGCCCTTGCAATTTCCTTTTCTTTTAATTTCATAAGTAACCTTATCTTAGAAGGAACCATTCACTTAAACTGAACAAAAATTAAGGTCTCATTCTCACCGAGCTTGATTAAAACATTAATCCGACTAAATACAGCGGTTAATAGAGTGTTAAATAATATAAATAGTAGTACCTGTGATGGTGGTCGTCACAGTTCCAGAGCTAATGTTGAAGAAAGTCTCATAGCTACAAGTACACTCGAAACGAAAAGGGTCCCACAAGTGTATATGCGCTAGGAACGAAAAGAGTCATGTAGCTACAAGTACACCCAGAACCGAAGAGGGCCCCACAAGTGTATATGGGTCAGGAACAAGAGAAAGTCTTGTAGCTGCAAGTACATTCGAAACCGACGAGGGTGCCACAAGTGTATATGGGCCAGGAACAGAGAAAGTCGTAGCTGCAAGTACACCCGGAATCGATGATGTCCCACAAGTGTATATGAGCTAGGAACAAGAGAGTCCCGTAGATGCAAGTACACTTGGAACCAACAAAGGTTCCACAAGTGTATATGCGCTAGGAACGAGAAAGTCTTGTAACTACAAGTACACACGGAACCGACAAGGATCTCACAAGTGTACCCGTGCTAAAATTGAGGTCGTACCTGCAAAAAAAAGTGAAAAAAAAAAAGAAAAAAGAAAAGAAAGAAAAGAAAGAAAAAAGAAGAAAAAAGAAAAAAGAAATAAAACATATGAGTTTGGAACTTGCCTCATTCCTTTGAAGATCAAAGTTTTGGCAAAACTTTCTCCACACTCTGATGCGAATGAATGGAAGACTCACCTTCTCTATTTATAGTTGAGGAAAATATAAATATCATATTCCAAAATCTAAGTTGGAATTGGAATAGGAATTGAAATTGAAATAGGATTTCATCTCAAAGCAAAATTTGACTTATCTTATCTCCAATCGAAAATTGTCTGCAAGTTAAGTTAAAATTCTATTCCAAATCCAAAATTGAGTTTTGATAGAATTTTATATCAAAAGATAAAACAAAAATATTTGGGCGTAATCTAAATTTTATCCTAAATCAAAACTTGATAAACTTAGTTCTATCAAGTCAAAATCATGGTAGAATTTTAATTTTATCTCACAAAACAAGGTTTGGGCATAATCCAAATTTTATCCCAAATCAAAACTTGATAAAATTAGTTCTCTCAAGTCAAAATTATGGTAGAATTTTAATTTTATCTCACAAAACAAGGTTTGGGCATAATCTGCATTCTCTCCCAAATGATAAAATTAATTCTATCGAATCAAAACTATGGTAGAATTTTAATTTGATCTCAAATAAAAATTTGGACATACTCCAAATTTTATCCCAAATCAAAGTTTAATAAAATTAGTTCTATCCAAATCAAAATCATGAGACTTCAATTTTATCTAAAAAAAAATTAAAATTTGGGCATACTTCAAATTTCATCTCAAATCAAGTTTGATAAAATTAGTTCTATCCAAATCAACATCATGATAGAGTTTCAATTTTATCTCACAAAGTTAAATTTTGGGCATACTTCAGATTTTATCACAAATCAAAGTTCGAGTGAAATTCAAATACTAATCCAAGTTCAAAAAAAGAAATTAGGTAGAACTCTAAATCTACTCCAATTTGTCCAAATTTTATGTCATGCAAGAAAATCAAAATATTGACCCAATTTCATATTTTGATAAATTGGCATGAAGATGTGTAAAAGAAAAACAATTATGAACCAAGTTCATATTTCGACTAAATTGACACATCGAGTGGAGTCAAAATTATGAGTAAATGTTTTACATTTTTACTCAAAATTATCTTTTTCGAGATTCATCCACACATACTTGTGCCTAAATCTCGAAAAGAGGACATTTGTTGACATAGAAATTTTGGTCAATCTCTAATTGTCACGTCATTATTCCAAGTTAATGACGAAATTATAAATAATTAAATTTATGACCAATTATAAATTGACATGTGATATGAACCAAGACCTCTCATAAAGTCACATTAAATAAAGTCAAATTCATGGAAGTTTAACATAAGTTGCATTAATGAACTCAAGTGCAACTCATCATTTATTAAAGAACAACAAGCTTCATTTATGGAACAAGGGTTTCAAGATACTTCAAGATGTGCTTCATTTACTCTTAGATGGTTACAAAGAGTTACAAAGCTAACAAAGAGACATTCTCGGATTTATGGATAATTTGATGTAATTTTCAGTTTTAAAGTCTTATTTTTAATGTTTTAAATTACAAATTAGCTAGTGGAGATTATGGTATTGATGGAGATGTAAGTTACAACCCTTAAATTGCCATAGGTTATCTTTAGGGTTTAATTTTAAAGGCTATAAATAGTCACACAAGTAATCCATGAAAAAAAGAAAAAAGATTGGAAAATGTAATCAAAAGAGGCCTTTGTGCTTTATTATAGCCTAGATATCATATTTCACAATCAAGTAGTCACTTTTTTAAGTAGAAATACATACGATTTATACTACCTAAATTCTCAAAATACATGGAACCACCCAAAATCGTAAAAATAAGAACTCATAACAAACATATATGATAAGACCAACAATCAAAAAACCATGTCTAATAAAATCAATTTCAGTACTCAAAATTGTTGATTTTAAAAATTTTATGAAAAAATGATTGGTGAGTTTTTTTAAAAAAAACCATACTAAACTTTTGATCTAATCCATTTTTTTTTAAACTGCAAACCACAATTATTGATTTAAATTTTACCTAAAAAACATGATGGGTTGGGGCAAGCAGGGGCAGCGACCGGACGAACAGTAGGAATGGTAGCGAACGGACAACAAGAACCCAACTTTTGAGATAGAGCAACTAAAAAGGGAATGGTGGCCCGAACGCTTCAGGTAGGCAACAGAGCAAAGATTGAATGGAATAATAATGGTTGAGGTTGATGGTTGAGAAGACAGAAGGTGACGGTGACAGTGACAGTGACGACAACAAAGGAAGAAAAGAGGGTAGTCGACATGGTGGGGTTTGGTTGATTTTGAGAGATAAAGGTTTAAGCGGCTGGGAGAAGAAAATCTCAATCGATTTAGGGTTTGTATCTTTTGTTTTTAATAATATACCAACAAAACAACCATGTTCTGCATAAATTACTTTTCATAATAAAATAAAATGCTCTATGTTGACGGTCATTGTCTGTCAACAAAGGTCATCTATATTGACACGTCTTGACCATCAACAAAGACCTCATTCGCGCGTCAACAAAAGTAATGTATCTTGACGGTTCTTGACCGTCAACAAAAACCTTCTTCTACGCGTCAATAAAAGAATAAATAGTTGGCACGTATTAGCCGTCAACGAATATAAAACATGAAGAACATCCAATTTTGACGCGATTTTTCGAAAATATTGTCAATAAAGCTAATAATGTTGACAGTTTACTGCATCAACTTAAATATAGACTTTTGTTGACGTTTAATAACCGTCAATATATTTATTTCTTAATTAATAATTTATTTTAAAGTGAAAGTAAACCTTTTATTGACGATTTTTTGTCTCAAATGTCAATAATTCGATTAAGCCACACGTCAATAAAGACCAAATTTGTAGTAGTGGAGATATGTTTCTTTGCAATTCTATGTAGATTAGGTTGCATGCTTAGAATCATTCAAGCTTGACTTGATCAATCTTGCTTGTGGAGTGATTCAGATCTCATACAAGTTCTCTTGCCTTGAGATGTTTGATTGACAAGGTAATCCGATTTTACTTTCCTTGAGTTGATTTTTCAAAATTGGTTTAGGGGTCTTTGAGATTGAGTTATCTAAAGGTCTTGTTTCTTTAAGCAAGGTTGTTAGATCCAATTGTCAAGGGTTACTTAATATTTTGACATTAGAATCTTTGGCTTTTTTTTTTTTTATTTCATTTTGATTTGAGGTTTTTGGATTTGTGATCTAAAGGTCTTGTTTATGAACAAGGCTATTAGATTTCCTCTTAAATTTCTTATCATTGTGTCCTAAATTTAATTTGAAGACAAAAAAAATGGTAAATTCTAAAAAATTAAAAGTTTAATTTGGTCAAACTGGGTTATATGAAATTTGGGTTAAAGTTAAATAAAGTCAAAATCCAAATGGTTAGGCCCAAAGCCAACAAAGCCCAAATTTAGGTGGTTGGGCCCAAAAATCACTAAAGTCCAAACCCACATGTCCTGGAAAGCTCTATAAATAGAGAGCTTCCCCCCCATTCCAAAGATTCAGAAGTTTCACTCTTAAGAGAACTCAGAGAGAATCTAGTGCAAAGTTCTTAGGTGTTGGATGCTCCCTGAAGTCTTTAGGTGTTGAACACTGTAAGACAAGTCCTTAGGTGTTGAACACTTCAAGTCCTTAGGTGTTAAGCGAAGCTACAAGCTGAATGACTTCAACGACCTTCAGCAAGCTGTGCAAAACCCTCAAAACAAGTCTACACGTGAGAATAAGTTGCAAAGCTCTCAAGACAAATCTACATTCCAGAACAAGCTGCAAAGCCCTCGATACAAACACTGTAACGCCCCAGGTCCAGGATCTCCTACGACCTGGCTGCGTCACTATATCATTCATGACTGCTTGTAAGATTGAAGAAACTATCCCCACAAACCAACACGGGGTCCTTTCAGTATGCTTTGTCCTCACTCAAATGCTCCCTAGGAAAATTCCCAAGAGGTCACCCAACATAGAATTGTTCTAAGCCAAGCACGCTTAACTTTGGAGTTCCTATGATTGAGCCACCGAAAAGGAAGGTGCACCTTGTTGGTATAGGTAGAGCTATCAATTCTTTTTAAGCCTTTCTTAATTATACTTTCACATCCTCATGTACCCCTTTTCCTTGGGCACCATACTTTTCATATCCTCAGGATCCCTCTCATTCAGATGTGGGCTCGGTTCATTCATGTACCCCTCTTCCTCGGCGCACACATGCCCACTGGCTTTCCGCCTTGGTTCGCCCCCGAACCACATCTTACTAGGAGAGGTTTCGCTCTGATACCATTAGTAACGCCCCAGGCCCAGGATCTCCTGCGACCTAGCTGCGTCACTATAACATTCATGACTGCTTGTAAGATTGAAGATATTATCCCCACAAACCAACATGGGGTCCTTTTAGCATGGTTTGTCCTCACTCACATGCTCCCTAGGAAAATTCCCAAGAGGTCACCCAACATAGAATTGCTCCAAGCCAAGCACGCTTAACTGCGGAGTTCCTATGATTGAGCCACTGAAAAGGAAGGTGCACCTTGTTGGTATAAGTAGTAGCTATCAATTCTTTTTAAGCATTTCTTAATTATACTTTCACATCCTCATGTACCCCTTTTCCTTGGGCACCATACTTTTCATATCCTCAGGATTCCTCTCATTCAGATGTGGGCTCGGTTCATTAATGTACCCCTCTTCCTTGGGCGTCACAAACACATTCGAGAACAAGCTGCGAAGCTCTCGAATCAAATCTACGTCCGAGAACAAGCTGCAAAGATCTCAGACAAATTACAGTTGAGAGAGAAAAAAAATCAGAGGAAAGATTGTAATCAACTACATTCAAATTAAGAAAATACAACGTTCAATTACACGTGTCTTCTTTCTATTACTTTGCTGAAATCACGTGTGAACACTCATGTGTCAAACCATATGAGGGCCACTCATCTACATGAGAAAGCCAAGGCCCAAACAGTCCTTGGCCTAGCCCATGTGGTTGACCCATTAGGAGGTCGACCTATGTCAATGAGGTCAAGGTTCGTTTTGTCCTAAGAGATCAACTTAGGCCAATGAGGTCAAGGTCCATTTCGCCTCACCCAAGGCCAAATGGTTGTCTCCCTAAAGGGTCAAGCTAAGCCAATAAGGTACAAGACCCAAAAGGATCGAATCCTGAAGCGGAAGCGGTTTGAATCACTTTACTTTCAATTTCGTTGTAAAAGATTTCACTTAAGACTAAGCATTCTAAGGTGAAGATTAAAAGGGATAACCCAAAACATTACTTTTGAAGAAACACTTTTCTTCTTGTGATTCGTTCTCCACGTACCTCGAACACGATCTCAACGATACCGGGAATGACACTTCCAAAATTTCTTCCTTGCTATTCTCTTGGACAAGGAAAGGGTTGATGGGAACCTCCTTTGGAAGAGAGAATTGTTGAGAGGGAATCTTTTTAGTGGAGAGAATTTGTAGAGTGATTTTTAAGAACCTTTCTAAAAAAATGACTTGTAATGTAATATTGTGCAAAATTGCCAAAACAACCATCTATATATAATGGTGTGAGTGAAACCACCCACCACTCCATTATTTCAACCAAAATAGTATTGTGCAATCTAATTTGCATAATACATTTAATTAAGTATCATATACTTAATTGAATGCACACTAAATCATATTTCAATGTATTTCCTCTCCTATAACCTATAATTTAAATTTGAATCTTAACCAAATTAATTTTTGTCCTATGAATCAAATTCAAAAGGAGCAAAATTGAATCTAATTTAATTTTACCACAAAGTTCAATTTTGAATCTTATTGAAAATGAATTTTATATTATATCACCTATATCACATATGGTTGATATTCTCTCTAAAATTTGGACAATTCAAATTTCTTCCAAAACTAATATTCCTTGTTTAATCTACATTGAGCTAGAAAGTAGACCTAATGGACCTATAGATCATGAGCTCTAATGAAACGAGATTAGCCGGTCAAACTCTTTGACCTGAGTTGACCAACATTTATTAACTACGAGTGTCTCCACTATAAACTCGTAGTTGCACCCTCCTCACTATAGGACAAGTTGTGTCCATTTATTTAATTAATGCCCGTAAGTCGACCTTTACAAGTTGTCCATAATCATAGTTGGGTTGAATTATTGCTTTACCCCTGTGGCTACTTGTTACTCTTAAGTTCCACTAATCCTCTAATGAACAACATGTTTATGGTCCTACCATAAACAAAGTCCCTCTCGGGAAAATGAGAGAGTGGGGCCCCGTTGTTCAAGACCTGGAGTCAACACTTAAGGGAACAACCTATCTAAATTCTCTAGCTTAGAAATGAGTGAATTCCATCTCGCGGAGTTAAGTTTCCAACTCCCCACACGTTTTTGTCCCCAAGAAGGTAGGCTTATTGAGTCGACGACTCGACCACTCTTACCCATATTAGTCAAAGGACAATCACTCACAGATATGAGTCTTTAACTCGCCCAGGATTTAGGTCGAGTTACTATTGGCCATCTATGAATTATTAAACATAATTTGTTAATGGCGTTACATCAGTTGGTTAATAATTCACGGTCCGGTCTTGTACGAACCCATCACACAAGATGCCCCCACTTGTATGTCTATTACATGAACGAGCTGATCACCTTGTTTGTATCAAATACAAAGTGAGTCACTTCCATAGTGTGACCAGGACAAGGTTCCCAACCTCATTCGTATACCATAGACCATTCGGGTTATTTACTCGAACATGGTCCTATATATGTCAACTACATACTATTCAAGTTCTCATAAACATGTAGAACCCTGGAACTTAGTTTATTGGATTTAAGTTTTAAACGTGAGTACACAAGAAAAGATGAAAATAACACTTTATTCATTCACCAAGCATTTACAAAATCCATGAGTTTAGGACATACACCCCAACACCAATTGGGCCTCGACCGAAGTCAAGGCCTATTTAGGCATTAGCTAAGACGAAAGTTCAATATCTAAATAGACCTATCAGACGAGAAGCCATCAACCGAGTGGGAAGCCAAAGGAGACAACATGAAAGGATCAATGTGATCACTTCATAGGGCGAGACCCACTCGATTCCTTAAATAATGAAATCCCGAGATTTTAGCCCCTAGGGAAAAATTAATAATCATCTTCGGTTACTTTCAACAAACCTTATAAATAAACGAGAAGGGTAATTTGTGGGTGAATTATAGAAATAAGGTTATTTTTTAAAACTTATTACAAAAAACGAGGGTTTTACAAAACTATTTGCAAAAAACATACTATTTTTTTGGCTTTATTCGAATGCACCCCTTGGAAAAACGTGTTCCGTGTTGGTTGTGTCTATAGAAGTGACCCATTCTAGACAACCCGTCAGAAACAGCCAAATTTAACGCATGAACTAACATCGTCTAAATGCCCGTTGGAGTGCGTCTATAAAAGTGACACATTCACTTCATAAACCACACGAAACCTGACGTTTTGACTAACGCTCTGACGCTTTGACTGACGCGTGGCTGGCGGATGGGACGGTGGCTAAATGCGTCTCTTGTATAGACGCATTCTGGCCACGTAACAGACATAGAAAAGTGACAATTAATGGCGAAAAAGTGACAATTAATGGCTCTAAAAATGTAAAAAGGTGGTCATTAAAGCACGAAAGTGGGTTGCATTTTTTTGTACTTACGCATTCTCACCTATAAATCCCCACCATTCTCTTCATTTTCTCTCAGATATCACCCCAACTATCGCCCCAACCCTCTTCATTTTCCCTTCTTCTCTCAAATCTCCACCCATCGAAATCCTCTCAGCCTCTTCTCTCCCAAATCCTCTTCTTTGATAAAAATTTTCCCAAATAGCAATCTCATATCATTTTTTTCCAAACAAAATCTCCACCATCATACAGAAAACTCTCTCAAATCATCCATACTTTTCATTGCATAATTTTTCTTTCATATTTATACTTGAAAAAAAGTAGGTTATACTTTAAACATTTAACATATTTAGTTGTTTTTTTTAATTACTGATTGATTTTTCTTGTGTTTTACTAGTTCATAATTCGTGGAAAGTTTAGTCTAAGCCAAACCAAAAAGTTTATTCTATCATTCTGATTAAATTAAAAAAAAAGAGTAAGTTATTATGATTTCTTTGTTAGATATTTTTGGGGTTAATATTTTTTTGTCCATTATTATTTGTGCATGTTTGATTCACTGCCAATGTATGCATTAAAAATATCTTTGTAAAAAAATTCATATGTCTGTCTTTTCCTTTCTTTTCATGGATGTTCTTCAATTTTCCAATATTATTGCCTTCACTTCATTCCGAATATAGCCAAGTTAATTATAAAATTGCTTGAATAATTAATGGAAATCACTAAACATTTTTTTAAGAAAATAATAAGATAATATTTGGAGACTTTATAACTCTAAAATGTGTTATATATATTTGAAGGAGTCCATATTAAGAAAGCGGAAGCAATTTAGGATCTTGAGTACTCTAAGTTCATCAATTTTACAAAATAAAAATCATATGCTCAAATCTGGAAAAATAGGGAATAAGAACACATACCTTTCAAACTCAAAATTCTTCAAATTCGTGGGCAATTTCTTGTCACAAACACCTTGTGGACCACTTCTCGTGTCTTCTCTACTATCCTCAGGTCTTGGAACGAATTGTGGAATCCTAGATTGAGAGAATTTGAAAAGAGATGGAGAATGGTTCAAAACCAAGAGCAATAGAATTTTCTGCAAAATCCTCTTTAATCACCTCAAATCTCCATCATTTAAAGTTTCAATAAGCTTTGGGAAGATGACAACAAAAGAGTGATGATGATTTGAGTAGGAGGTGGACAATTCTAGTGAATTTGACAAAACAAGTAGCATGTTCACTAAATCATGTATTTGGTCCAAATTCATTTTTGATTTTCTTTTTAATTTTAATTTAATATAAAATAAAATTAAATAATTGGACCAATCCCGATTTCTTAAATCAATTGTTCGAACATGAATCCCTATTCATGTTATAAATCGAACCAATATTTAAATCATATTTAAATATGTCCACCTCTTCTTTATCATAGTTTAATTCATAATTAATCTATGACAAGTTAGGTATATCACATTTAATTAACGTTTTCTCTCACAACCGAATTTGAATAGTTCAAATTCTTTTCTCTCAAATTGTTACAAGGCTTAGTCCGAGCTAGTAAGGGGGATCTAATGGACCTACAGATCATGAGCTCCAACGATACAAGATTAACTGACCAAACTTTTTAGCCTAGCTAATCAACATTCACTAACCACCGGGACACTCCACTAAAGCCCAGTGGCTGCACTCTCCTCACTGCAGATATATTTCTGTCCACTTGATATAACCATGATCAATAAGTTGATCCTTCACAGGTCGTTTGTAATTACAACTGGGTCAAATTTACCGTTTTACTCATGTAATTACTTCTTGCTCCTTAAGTCCCACTGAACCTCTAATGAACAATTGGTTTGTGGTCCAACCAACAAACCGAATCCCTCTTGAGCTAATGAGAGGGGTGGGCCCTTTGTTCAAGACCCGGAGTCAACACTTAAGGGAACAACCTCTCTACTAATCCCTAAAACGGGTAGGAGTGAATTTCATCTTGCAGAACTATGTTCCCAGCTATCTACCCGGTCTTATCCCTGAAATGTGAGGCTTATTGAGTTGACAATCTCGGGCCACTCTCACCCATGAAAATATAAGGATAATCTGAATAAACATGAGTTCATAACACGTTCAGGATTAAGATTGAGTTACCTAGGTCATCGTATGAATAGTCAGTTATGACAGTAAACGGGGTTATAAAGTCTAAGTGACTATTTTTCAGTCCGATCTTATGCAAACTCATTGCATAGGACACCTCCATTCACATGTCTCCACATGAACGATTTAGGATCACATCGTTTGTACTCTACAAAGTGAGTCGCGTCCATAGTGTCCCCAGGATAGGGTACCCAACCCTATCCTTATACTATAGACCGTTCTGGCTATAACTTGAACTTGATCCACTTTTATGTCACACATAAATTTCAAGTATTCATCCTATAGCCAAGGGGTTTTTATTGGATTAAGGTTATAGAATACACAATTAATATTACTCAATAACACCTTTACTGAATAAACCTCAAGAACATCTTTATTGCATAATAGAATGTGCATTCAATTTACAAAACCACGAGTTTTAGGACATAAAACCCAACAATATTTAAATTAAATGATTATTAATTATTAATGTCAATGGTTATTTGAGAGAGTTTTAATAAATTATGTTTTTTTTTTGTTTTTTTTGCTTTCTGTGTTTTCTAGGTTTTGTGATTGTTTTTTTTTTTTTGGAGTATATAAATGATAATTCTCATTTATGAGGATTATTTATACCTAAACTTTGTTATTTTTGTCTATTTTATTGCAAATATTTCTTTTGTGGCAAGCTAAAAATATCATTCATGAGATTGTTCAAGCTTGCTAAAATTAGTGAAAAATAAGAAATAGTTGGAAAATAGTGAAAAATAAGCTAATTTAGTGTGTTTTTGTGAAGGAAAATGAGGCAAAAAAAAAAAATAATAAATGCCAAGGAAATTGCGACCCACATTTTTACCTGCAAAATGCTCAGACCAGACCAGACATAATGCAAGCTAAAACGCGGGCTGCATTGTCAAAATTTGCAGAAAAAGGAAGGTTGCAAAAATTACGAAATTTTTGCCATTTTTTGAAGCGTTGACAACCCAGATTTGTGATTGATTGTTTCTCCACCATTTATGAGAGTCCAAACAAGGAAACCCTAGAGGAAGAACCGAGTCGAAAAAGAGGCTACTAGCTCGATTTCTTCTCCATTTTCATTCTAGTTTTCTTTCGTTACTGTATTCATCACAACGGTTTATTTTTCCTCTATTTTCTAGCAACATTTTTCTTATTTCTTAGTTTGTAACAAATCCTTGGTTGATCCCTCCTTACGAAAGTATTGGAGGTAAAAACTCTTAACTTCCCGTAGGATTTTGAAGTCGATCAACGAAAGTATTCCCTAGATTCCTCTTGTTCTTCACGTTTTGCATTCTTAGTAAAGTTCTGTAATTGAGTTTAATTTATTCCATATAGATTTACATTTGGTTTAAGTACTGTATTGAATAAAAAGTAAAGTTCGAGGCCTCCATTTATTTCCAAATTTCAATTTCTTATTTATTCCGCCCATTGTCGTTTTTATCGTTTATTGCAATATGTCTTTTACATTTACAACAAGCAAGAAAATATTTTCCTTCATTTTAACCATGAGCTAAATCCTCTCTAGGGGTTTTAAGTTGTGAATTCCCTAGAAGAGAGATGACAAGCTTAAATTAGCATGTTAGTTGTATCGACAATAGTTTGTTTTTATTGAATATTATTTGGACAACTCTAGCATATCACTAGGATTTGCCCCTCAAGCTCGAATTTGACACTCAAAAGGTCAAGGGACAATGGATCTCATAAAAACAACGGAGGAAAGGACTTAGACATAAGATTCGAAACTTCAACCCTGGACATAGGGCGAGACTCCAAGATCAAGAGGGTTCTGTGCGGGAATCATCAATCATCTAAGCTCAATTAGCCACAAACATGTAGGTTTAATTGTTTAGTTTCCTAAAGGTTTGGGAGGAAAACCAAATAGGAATCGAACTCGATTTACTTAGATTTGGAATTGCTGACACAATTGCTACTGGATTTTCGACAACATTTTCTCCGAAGGGGCAAAAGCAACTTGAATTCCCTTTAGCACCCTTTTATTACCCATAATACTTTTAAAAACCTTGTTACCATACTTGCATAATCATAGCAAATTTTGTTTTCCCGAAGTGACGCGCCGATGGGCATCATGTCCATGTCTTCAACCACCGATTGGAAAAATGTGATGTCACGACTGCAGTTGATCCAATCACACTGAAGGGTGGAATAACACATCGGGTAAAACTGCATGAGCAAACTTGTACTTGCACAAATGGTAGGCTTACGAAATTCCTTGCTCGCATGCCATTGTTACATGCAAGGAGCTTCACAAAGACTACCTGGACTTCGTAGAAGATTGTTATAGGATGCAAACGTAGTTGAAGTGTTATTCACCTGAGTTTGAAGCCATCCCTGATCAATCCTACTGGCCTGACCCAAACTTTCCCAAAGTTCATCCGAATGTGACATTAGTGAGGGCTAAAGGTCATCCATGTACGTCTCGCATACGAAATGAGATGGATTGGATGGAGCCAACCGTCCCACAATGTTGTGGCATTTGCGGACTAAAAGGACATAACAAACAAAAATGTCCTAGTCGCTCAAGAATAATCCGATGTGTAAAATATAATTTGTATAGTACAAACTTATAATATAGTTTTTTTACATTATGTCAACATAGTTCTTTCATATATGGAATAAAAATTTGTTGTTATTCTTAAAATTTTTTATTTTGTAGAATTTATTTCTTTTTTCTATTTAAATGTTATTAGATGGACAACAAAATTACAACATGACCATATGAACAATCTGTACTCCACCTCCAAGCTAGTCATCAATCTCGATTAGTCTGGGAAAACATATTTTCTAGTGCATTATTGCACTGTTAGCACAGGGAAGTCGTACTTAGGAGGTTGGCCAGATAACCAGATCCACACATAATACCATATTTATGATTGTCTGCATTCTATGGGGTTTCATGCATTGGGTTTATTCAGTATGACTGACACTTAATCACTGCATTGGTGGAACGTTGGCAACAGGAGACACTCACTTTCCACCTATTGCACGGTGAATGTACGATCACACTCCAGGATGTAGCATCCAGTTCGAACTCCCTATTAATGGGTGTGCATTGGTTGGTTCCTTACTTACATCTGGTTTGATGTTTGTCAAAAACTTTTGGGGATTACGACCAACGATAATGTGTTGAAAGGTGGTCGGCTTAGCTTGTCTTGATTGGTCAATCAGTTTAACAATTTCGAGCATCTACCTGAGAACGTCGAGGAAGTGGACCTCCAGCATGTGCACATGCATATATCTTGTCTTTGATAGAAGGTGTACTTTTTTCCAAACAAATCTAACAGTCGGGTCCACTTGATCTATTTTCCCCTGTTAGCAGACTTGCATGAGGCAGGAATGTACAGTTGGGGAGCATGGTGTCTTGCATGGCTTTATAGACAACTATGCAAAGTAGCAGTTATCGATGCGAAAGATTTAGGTGGGCCCCTAATCCTTTTACAGGTCTGGGCATGAGATAGATTCCCTTTTTTGGCTCCCTAACAATGACATCGCTATGAAAATTGACTGGGAGATAGACCATTGGAAATACTGTAATAAAATGATTGAATTTAATGATTGAATTTATATATAGTGATACATCCCACCTACGTTAGACTAACATTGAACTTATTACATTCGTAGATGGAATAATGAATTCGTAGATGGAATAATGAATTTTGAGTAACCAGATCACCGACCCATGTATTAGTCCAGTATAAATACATGCTAGATACGATTAAGCCTAATCAGACATCTTAAGTTCATTCATGTATTGTTATTAATCAAATTGGTTTAGTTTATACTTATGTGGATGAACTTATTTTAAAAAATATATGTGCTGATTATTTGGGAGCCTTATAATCTTCTGCTTCATATCTTGCCAATATTGTCCTATTGGTAATCACATATGGACAGTTAAAGTTCCACTCTTCTGTTTCTATGTCATTAAGTGGTTATTTCCATATCATGTGATGTGACAGCTTGGGTGTGTACAATATGTCCCTACGCCTTGTAATATACGGACATACGATCACACTCATATGACCTGTGAGGCCGATAAGAGCAAGATTGGGTTGGATTTTTTGCTGATATTATCGGGATATGGGAAAACAAAGCAAATTTTGTTATCCATGGGCAAGCCATCAATATGGGCTTAGATGTTGTGCAAGGATACAATGAATGGTATATTGCCATCACTAGGAAGTATATCACACAACCAGAGGCATATCATTATTTAATAATATTATTACAACTGTATGATGTGTATAATTATAAATTTAGCTTGATTCTATTTGATTTTTCTTATTTGATTTTTCAGCATAACTTACCTCAAATGACTCCACTTGGAAGAAGATGTTTGGATAGTTTGACTTTCATTTATCGACTCCTAGATTTGTGGAGGTGATAATCAAGATGAAAATGAAGATTGAGGAGTTAATGCAACTTTCTAAATGATGTTAATATATATTTTTTGACTATGTGAATTTCAAGCATGTTGAATTCATGTAAATTAATACAATAGTTTATGTTTCAGTTTCTTCTTTTACTTTGTGTATCAGAACCTCTCAGTTTATTTCCATTAATTACATCTTCTCTACATACAATGTAAACAAACAAATAGAAAGTAATCACTAAGGATATAAATAATGTTATATTTGAAGAACAACAATAACAATTAAACAAGAAGATATATATATATATATATATATATATATATATATATATATATTTGGTAAATTTTCTTAGTCCCTAAATTTTTAAAAGATAGATAAGTAGATAAGTAGTATAATCTATATGTATTTTTTAAGAAATAATTTTAGAAACAATTCAAATTAACCAAAAAATTATTTGATAATATATTAAAATAATTTAAAATACCAAATAAATGAGTTAATAATTTAATTAAAAATAATTAAAAAATGAATAAATAATATATTTAAAAGAATGTGAAAAAACAAAAAAAAATAAAAAAGAATAATGAATGATGATGGATTAATTGATGATGTATTTTAATGGATTTAAAAATAAAATATGATTATTGAATGATTAATGATTGCTAAATGATTACACAATGATGGAATAAATTAAAAAATATAACAAATTATATAATGATTTGATTGTTAGTTATGATTTAATTAATATTTTTTTAAAAATAGATAATGATGTGATAGGTTTTAATGAAATTTTAAAAAACATATATATATATATATATATATAAACAAACACATTCTAATTGAAAAGTAAGGGGAGTGGGCTGCAAACGAAATGCATCTCTTTGACCGACGCATTCCTAACTGAATGTGTCTCTTTGAGATGCATTCTAATAAGACAAAAAAAAGATCCTATTTTTGTAAATAGTTTTCAAACCAACTTGTTTTATATATTTAGTTTCATAATCCACCCTATTGTTGCATTTCACCCAAGGTACGTACAAAACAACACCCAAAATTCTCTGGTCTGAGCCATTTGCTAATAATAATTTACTAACTTGATTGTTGGAGTACAAGTAGCTCAACATCATACCGGTGCTTAATCCTCTCTTTTCTCTATAGGGCATTCGTTCGTTCCCAATTTCATAAAAATTTACCGTTGAACCAAATTAAGGCATCAAACAGTTGACATCGTTTATGAAGACTATAATCGACTAATCGTGCCCTACTGAAAATCGTGAATCAGGAATCATGAGTAAAGAAGTGAGTGGAAATAATCAAGCTATGGAAGGAGAAAAATCTGACTGAGAGTAACATCCTAGGCATGTAGCAGCATAAGGGAAAATGTCCATAATGTGACAATCCATCCTCCAAGTTAAGTTGAGCCCACACTGAAACGATCCTACTTTTAAGACTCTTTTTCAAGGACCAATACTAAACATGCATGCATTTGAGACCATAAAATAACATTTAGGAAGCATAATTTCAATAAATAAAATCACTAAATTTTGAGATCTCATAAAATAAAACATTTTAATAACTATAGTTCAAATATCCAGCCTTGGGTCTTAAAACAAAAATGACGTTTAAACAAACAGTTTTTTCATCAGAAGAGAAAATCATAAAATAAATCATGATAATTCTAAAAATGCTAAAGACATGACTTTCCGTTCCCATGGTCATAATAGCTAGATCACTCGTCATTCACCCTGTACGCTCTTGCCCTTACCTGGAAACATTTTTAAGAGAAAGGAAGAAAACAAAGGAAAGGGGTGAGTATTATAAAATAATACCCAGTAAGTGGGGGTTGGGAGATACAAACACATGCAACATGACTATTAACATCATAAAACTTTCTTTAGTGGGACCTAAACCTTTCTTTCATAAATCATGACTTTTTTTTCTTCGGTTTAATGTGGACAATTAATTCCTCTCAATCGGTTAGGGTCCTTTCAAACCCAACTTCATGTGAAGTCCTCTAAAACCCCAATAAAATCAATTAGGATCCTCTCAAATCCTAAGTCCTGTGGAGTCCTCTCAAACTCCAATTAATTGCCACAACCTTTGAAATCATTTTCATGAACAAACAGTATGCATGAGGTCCCATTCATTCCTTCACATATACATGTATATTCATAATGATGCAACAAATCATGACATCCATAATATCATACTCACATTCAAATTTAAAAACATATATTCATAACAAAAACATATGAAAGTCTCTATATAAGTTAATATAATAAATTGCATTGAAATTCCTTTTCTAATCCTTCAAAAATCACTTCAGTTTGGGTCCTCTCAAACCCAATAAATATCATTTTTCTGGATCCTCTCAGATTCTATGTTAAATTGAGTCTTTCGCTCAAATCCTTGAACATAACTTTTCGAATAGAATCTTGAAGTTTATATTTTGGAGTAAATCTTTGAAATCCTCTTTTAAATAAATCCTTAAAAATCATATTTCTCTCGATTTCAAAATAATTAGCATGAGATCCTTTACCTTGAGTTTAGCTCCGATATTCCCAAGATTATGTCCTCATTCCAACGTTACTCCCAACCTTGCACAACAATCAAACCTCTAATTCAAATTCATTAAATTTCCTAATTAATTCACATATAAGTAAACTTATCTTTGAATCCAATAGTAGTTAGGCTAAATTACCACAAATGGAGGTTCAAATCACACTCGGGGGTCGAAAGTAATCGAACTGGACAAACTTCGATGAGTGGCAGCGTTGACCGTTGATCAGCGAGCGGCGACGCGTACTGGCGCGTGAGACGTCAATTAGGAGTGCTCGTTGGCCTATCTATCCAAAACAAGTTGAATCACGTCGAAAACCAGTGGGGATAGGCCTCTACGACTCGTTCTTCGACTAACTGCGGAGGATCCAAGCAGCGCAACAACGATCGCCAACTGTTGGACGGACGACTGCAGGCGGCTACGCGAACGACTGGGGTGAAGGGAATCAGATCCCCATGAGCAGCGGAAAGGTGGTTTAAAGGATCAATTGCTTGTTTATTTTTGTTTAATCCAAATACCAATACATTGGGTAAAAAACAGAGAATAAACAGTATTTAATCTAATTAAAACATGAATATAAAGCATACAAACACATGTTGTACAATACTTAAACTAGAAGGAAAGAAATATTAATTACTTTTGTAGATCAAATCTAGCAGCAACTCCTTGCTCCTCTCGAATTTGCACAACAACAACAAACAAGAAATCTTCTCTGTTTTCAGTAGGACATTACCATACAGTAAACCCTCTATTTCTCTGAGTTTCACTTAGATCAATTCCTTGGTGGAAGGAATTCAACAATTGGAGAGGTGTGGGAATTTTTGGTTGTAAGAGAGAATTCACAGCAATTCGTTAATTGCTTCTGATCGATTAATGCAAACTCTTCTGCCTTGAGAGGTTAAACGAGAGGAGTCCTTCCCCCACTCCCTACCGATAGGGAGTTAGTGGGGAAGAGGGGAACACGTCCTCCTGGCACGCTTCCATTAATTAATTAATTATTAAATTAATTAAATCAAATTGAATTAATTATTTAATTAAATATCATATATTTAATTAAGATCAAATCATATATTTAATCTATTTCTCCTCTAACCTATAGTTTTAATGCACATCTCATGCACATTAAATTTTAACCTATAGTTTTTTAATATGAATCACATTCACATTTAAATTAATATTTGAACTCTTTCAAATATTTAATTATGTCATATAATTTAATATGAATCATATTCACATTAAATTTATAATATAAAGTTCCAAAACTTTATATTATAGCGTATCTATAACATTAAATTTATTCCCTAATTAAATTTGAACATTTCAAATTCAAACGATCTAAAAACCCTTTACGAGCTAGAAGGTCAACCTAATGGACCTACAGATCAGAAGCTTTAACGACAAGAGATTACCGGTAATCTCATTAACCTCCTAATCAACATTCGTTAACTGCAGGAACACTCTACTAAAGTCCCACAACTACACTCTTCTCACTGCAGATATATTTCTGTGTTCAAGGATATTGACCAATAACAGGAAGTCAATCCTTCACGAATGTTCGTAACACCAGCTGGGTCAAAATACCGTTTTACCCCTGGATTACATCTTTTACCTTAAGTACCGTGCTTCTCTAATGAACAATTTGTTTGTCTCTCAGGTTAATGAGAGAGTCGGATCCTTTGTCCAAGTCCAAGAGACACCACTTAAGGGAACATTCATCTACTTACCCTAGTAGACATGAGTGAATTCCATCTTGCTAAGTTAAGTCCTCAGCCGCTCACTCAGTCTTGTCCCCAAGAAGGTAGGCATATTGATTTGGTGAATCTGACCACTCTCACCCATACTAGTCAAAGGACAATCCCTCGCAAACAGGAGTTCGTAACCTGCTCAGGATTGAGATCAAGTTGCCTAGGTCATCCTAGTGAAATAGAAACCTAACTAGTCAACGGAGTTACACCTAGTGGTTACTATTTCGCGGTCCGGTCTTATGCAATCTCATTACATAGGATATCCCTGTTTACATGTCATCTACACGAACACGTTAGGATCACAGTGTTTGTATCATATACACAGTGGGCCACATCCATAGTATTACCAGGGTAAGGTACCCAAACCTTATCCCCTTACTATAGACCCTTTAGGCTGTATGTCGAACCGAGATCCTTTATATGTACACTACATTCAATTCAAGAGACATTTTACAGCCTTAGTTTATTGGATTTAGGGTTAATACAAGGGTAATATCGTAAATAACGAGCAATAACTCTTTATTGAAAATAATAACTCTCTATTACATTAATTAATTAGAACAAAAATTATAAACTACGAGTTTTAGGGCATAAACCCCAGTAGAGGGGACTGACGAGGTCTGGGGGTTGGCAGAACTCGCGGGTCGACTCGATCTGTGGCTTAGATCTACGGTCGACACTGGTTGGAAATCACACCATGCGTGATGGTGATCGGTCTCACGTCGGTTGAGTCTTGGCTGATTGGACGGCTTGCAGTAGTCCACGCGTGGCATCTGGTCTTCGTTGTTGGATGCATACCGAAAAAAGAAGAAGGACGCGAAAGTGATGGTGGCATTGGGGTTGGTCGACGACAATGGGTGGTATGAGGATAAGGAAGGAAGAAGATGTGTTGGGTTTCGTGTGACAAAAGTGTCTTAAGAAACCCTAATTCACACTTTTCCCTAATCTCACAAATAACCCTCATTCTAAAGAAAAACACCCTCATTCTAAAGAAAAACACACCTTTGCCCTTAATCAAAAGAATTTAATAACCCAAGTTGACTTATTGTCCTTATCTTACACCGAACTTAATTTAAATTATGTATTCAAAGTCTAATTTAGTACTTTCCCTTAAATTAACCAAAAACACAATTTAAATAGTACCTGAAATTCATGGGTGTTACACACATGACCTATTCCAAAGAAGACAAACCTAAGAGGTTGGTGCGTTGTATTATAATTCGAAAACCCGGGAATAGGAATCTTGAGAATCCTTTGTCGTAATCAGAAATTCTTAGAATCCTAATTACTGTATTTGGGTTTTGGGTTGGGTCTGTCTGGTTTGCTGAAACCTGTATTTGTGGTGCGGGTTGGGTTGGACTAGATATGTTTAGGTTATTTTTTTAAAGACATTTTCATTTTTTTTTTAAATTTTCATTTTTTGTGACCTTATAATTTTTCTTGAATTACATATCAATATTTTGACAAAATTTATGTGAAATTTTGCATATCAATATATAAAAGATTTTGTCTCAACCATATTCAAATATGAATTATACCATGTCGAGTTTGTGTAACTCTAATCTATGTCATTTACTCCATTTATAGTTATGTCAATTTAAATGACATGATAAAAAACATAGAATGAATAAGTTCAAAATAAGAAGGGTATTTAATTAAAGTTTTGAGATTTTAAAAGTATATTAGGACAAAAAGCTCAAAGTTTTATTTTAAAATGACTAAATTAAAAATAAACTAGCATATATTTAAGTTATTTTAATATAACTAAGTTCAAAATTAATATCATACATATACTTCCATTTTTTTAATCTAATTTTAAAATTATATATTTTCTTTACCATAACTAATTTAAAATGAAATATTATTTGCTTTATTTTAATAAATTCAAAATAAAATACCATTTATTTTTGTTACATTGAATTTAATATGTTCTCTTACAATTAAATGTTATTTTTTAAAATAATAATAAATATTAATATAAGTAAGTTGTCTAAAATATATTCTTTTAAATCTTAAAATTTAAGGTTGCAGGAGTAGATAAAAGTGTGGCTCAAATCTTGGAGCTCTTACAATGACAAAATTCAATCGTCAAGATTGGCTGAAAAGCAGGAGACCAAAGGATAGACGTGACCAGGATCGATTGTTAGTGGCTGAAGATTGAAGTCTCCTCATCTGAGATCTTACCCCAAGTCGAGAAGCTACATTTAGAGCCAAACGAATGGAGATTAGTTTAACCAGAACACCAAATGCTAGTGTCACACCCATTTGGCACAGGACCACTTACAATAATGAACGTTGAAATGCATCACAAGGCAAGCACACACATTGCATCCCCTCCGAGACAAGGAGAATCGACAAACCCTGAAGACACCGACTTAAGGTCAGACCTACTAGATCTCATTAACCGAAAAGAGGAGAGAACTCAAAAAAGAAGAAGGGGAAATTCGACCTTGGGCACCGGAGTTACAGAGGATTCAAAGTCGGTCAGGCGACATGAAAAGAGCACAGGACAATAACGGTGGGTTGAACTTAAACAACCTTGTTGAGGATCTCACATTGGAAAAGTGGAGAGAAACCTCACATTATATAAGATATGTGGGTTACTCCTCTCATTACCAATTGGTTTTGAGATAGAACCCCATATAATCTAATAAACCTCCTCGAACAAGTGTACCCACCTTCTACTGACGAGATAATACAAGAGAAAGTCCTTCAAAAGTTCAAGCTCCATGGACTCTAAGACACCATCAAGTGCTTGTCCTTCTCATTCATTCTTATAGGGTCTACCCGGAAGTGGTTCTGGTAAGTAAAGAAGAAATTTATATCTTCCTTTCTGGAATAAGCATGCACATTTGTCACTCAATATTTAGGAGGACGAGATCAAAAGAACCCTCGCTACGCATTTGCTTACAATCAAGCAAGGGAGGAATGACATGCTATATATGAGAGTACGTCTCACAATCAAAAAAGTCCAAAAATATATGAGTGCACTCACAATGAGTGCTTAAGGACAAAGGTAGTCAGTTAGATCACCACAAAAAAAAAAAAAAAAAAAATAGTTGAAGTGAAGAAGATTGACCAAAAGTTAAAAGCAATAGATTAAAAGATAGATAAGGTCAACCGACATGCCAAGGACTTCTTCCCAGCAATGGGAAACTTCCAAAGATGCTAACACTCGAGCAATGATGATGGTGGTATTTCTGATAGTAAATTAAAGATCTGTCTACAATGCCATTTTAGAAAGACAAATGATTCATAATCTAAGGGTAGTTGCATCTACCTATCATTAAATAATGAAATTCCCAACCCTAAGTGGAGTTGGAATGGCACGAGGTGAGCAACAAGAATCTAGAGAATGCTACATCACAACAATAAAAGAGGAAAGGTAGCACAAGGCCATCAACCAACCACTTAAGAGAGTCGATGATAGGAAGAAGGGATGAAAGTAACACACCATGCTCATAACATATAGTTCCTTAAGGAAAAGAAGGAATCGAATGACCTACAAGTATCGAGCAATGAGGCGAGCCAGCCGAAAAGCTTGAGCCTATTTCATTGATGTTAGAAGACATACGAGTTAACATTGGTACCAAGCTAAATTCAAAGCAACAAGAAAACCTTATTAATTTCCTCCATGATAACCAAGTTGCCCTCCATAGGAAGTCCCGACCAAACTAAAAGATCCATAGAGTTTTACTGCTCCTTGTACTATTGTCGTCAATTCCTATTTCCATAAGGCTTTATGTGACCTATGTGCTTCTATTAGTTTGATGTCTTATTGTGTGTACAAGACAATAGTTATAGGTCTCAAGGAACTAAATTCTACTAACATGTCTCTATAAAACATTTATTAGCTTATCCTAGAGGTGTAGGAGAGGATTTTGTAGCGAAAGTTGGTAGATTTTTAATTCTTGTTGATTTTGTTGTGCTTGACATAGAAAGAGATGATGTGATCCCTATGATTTTAGGATGACCATTCCTAGCAATAGGAGAAAACTCTAAGTATGAGAAGGTAAGTTGTCCTTTTGAATCAATAATGAAAAGGTAACCTCAATAATGAAAAGGTAACCTTCGATATGCATAAGGCAATGAGATATCCTTATGAGGTAAGTCAAGGTATGTTGATTGTTTTTGTTGATGAACTGACTAATGATCTCTCTAAATTGATTGTGAACAAGGATCCACTAGAATGGGCATTGACAAGGAATTTTAATAGTGAAGACTTAAACTCAAGTTGATTTTATCCACATAAGTCTAGTCTAGCTGAAAGACGTTAAAGAAAACACTTTTTAGGAGGCAACTTAAGATTTTGTACCTTTTTTTTTTCCTTTGCTTGTTTACTTTTCTAGATTGTTTGTTTTTTCTTTTCTAGTATAAGTTGTTTTTGAAAAAAGAGTGCCAAGTAAATCTTGTTCTCATTTTGTAGGACTGCGATCGTACTAGGTAACCTGATATTGGCCAATTCAAGGAATTCTCGTGGAACGGTTTCTCTCTTTTACCACCCTAGTATTATTCACTCATTCTATCATTGTCCTTATTTATTTCATTAATTATGTTACATTAGGTTACATTGAGGACAATGCA
The DNA here is from genome assembly GCA_036507285.1 of Trichosanthes cucumerina. Taxonomy (NCBI): domain Eukaryota; kingdom Viridiplantae; phylum Streptophyta; class Magnoliopsida; order Cucurbitales; family Cucurbitaceae; genus Trichosanthes; species Trichosanthes cucumerina. The sequence goes on along the minus strand of CM071835.1, from coordinate 74,556,190 downwards.
TGTTTAAGTTTGGGGGTGGATAATACTTTGCAGTCATGATAATTTTGAGCATAATTTTTTTATAATTCGGTTTTTTTTTTGTTTTTTTAATCTTAAGCATGTTGAAATGATTTAGAATGTATGATCACTAATTAGGCCAACCTAAAAAATAATCTAAGTGATTTGTTTTTTTTTTTTTTAAATAGAATGATCTTTGAAACATGTCATGAATTGAGTTTATTTGAATTTTAACTGTGATTTCTTTGGAACACCATGAGCACATAAGTCACTTTCTATTATGTTAAAATACTGGGATACTTTTGATAATATCACAAAAGACAAAAATGGTCGCGCATTCATCTTCGATTTCAAGATATAGGTATTCGAGATTTAGGCTCCACCAAAATTACTTAACACTATATCCAAGATTTTAAACCACATTTTTTCTTGAGTCTTGGTCTTAAAGGAAATTTTGGACCATAGTTTTTTCTAACCAGGGTGTAAAAATTAGGGGTGTTCATGGGTTCAGTGAGGTTGAGTTGAGACACTTTTTAAATCCAACCCAATTGTTCAAGTCGTAAATTTCTTCAACTAAAACAATCCTTATTAAATAAGAGTTAGTTACATAAATGAGCCTAAATAACCTATCATTTTCAAAAACTATCAAAAAAGAATAAAATTTTCGTCCATCCATCTATAAGATTGATTTGTATATTTACCTTCTTACCCTTCTATGCACGCCAATTGTGCTAAATTAAAAATAAAAACAAAAAAGGAAGTATATTGGGAGTTAATATTTGGAAAGAAATCCTAAAATCATGCATAATTTCCTCCAAATTAAAAATGGTAACAAACTTTCTTCCCAAAATACATTTACCATTCTCTTTACCCTAAAATTTGTCATCGATTTCAAACCAAAATAGAGTGAAGGTCGCCATCGGCTAAGGTTCGTTAAAGTAAGTATTATACTTTTAATTATTTTGCATGTTGAACTATTTCTATATGTTGTTTAATATACATAATTCATACCCTTACATGATAAACAAATAAGTTCATATTCCCAATTTTATCGTCACATTGAGAACTTTTTTTAGGTCTAGTGTTCATGGTTGACGGAAAACAAATGATTGGTTTAGTTTCTAACTATTTACTTGACACTTTTTTTAGGATGAGGATGCGTTAAACTATAGTTTGAATGGACGATATTTAAAGTTTGATGTTGGAAAAAAAATGCAATTTTGTGAATGAAGAGTTTAAAATTATTCTTGTTATGTATGACAAACATGTGTGCACTGAATGTGATTTTTATAGTACAAAGTATATGAATTTGTATGATATAAAACATATTATTAAAATGAATTTTTACTATTTAATTTGAATTTTGCAGAATGTGATATAAAATAGATATGAATTATTTTTTTGTTGAAATTTCAATGGAATTTTCAATAGTAAACATATTTATTCCATTATTAAAAAGATGTAGCATGAAATATATATTCAATATGCAGTTTGACAGAAATATTACATATCATTTTTTATACATTTTAGTGTATGATAAACAAGAATTATGGTATATTATGTTGATTTGTTTACGTAGAAATTTCAATAGAATTATCAACAGTTGCATATTTTTAAGAGTGGTGTAATGACCCTAGCTCTAGGACATCTTTCCCTAGGGTCATTACAACTCATGCATGCAATTGAGGCCGTAATTTAACATTTAGGGAGTAAAATTAGTTAAAAATTTAAAAGAATACTTTGATTTGGGATTCCTTAAAACCAAAGACATTAAAAATAAATATAACTCAAGTCTGACCTCGATTTTTAAAAACAAGTAACAATGAAACTGTGACGACCACAACCACAGGTACTATTTACTTATTTCAATTGACGTTCTATCGTTAATTATTGTTTCCCTTGAGATGGGATTTATTTGTAATATTAGAAGAAGAGGAAGTACTAATGGCGTTTTGGTTAATAATGCCTAGGTAAGGGTTAATTGGGACTTTTAACAATAACCTAGACCTCATTGTTCAACCCTATATTCATTTATATATATATTTACAAGAGAAGAAGGTTGGAACCAAAAACCCTAACCCTAATCATATCACCTCCATCTCATTTCACAAAACCCTAGAGCCACCTTCTTCCTCGTCAACTTTCCAACCCAAAAGAAACCCTAGATTGCTCGACTTTTGGAAGACTGCACGCCGCCGACCAGACCTTGTCGTCGTCTTCCTGCAGTCCGAGTGACGCCTTCAGACGCGACAACCGAGATCCTCCGAACGAGGCACTGATCCTCGCAGGGTCGCCGTCAGCCGCGAGCCTCGCGTGTTCACAAGCCTGAAACCGTCCGCGCCCTGCTCTCCCCAACCATCCCTTCGCGTCGGCTCGTCGTCCAACTTCCAAATCTTCAACGTCATCGGCCGTTCGTAGACCTCGCCTGCGTCGCCGCTCGAACGCTGGGTTGACCGCCGATCAAGCCACGAGTTGTCGACGATTGGAACGTTAGGCTCATCATCCCGAGAAAGCCGCCACTCTCGCCGGAAGACAGAGACCACCACTGCATCACTCCACGCCTACGTGCTGTCCGACCAGCAACCACTCGCCGTCGCTCACACCTGCAGCCGAGGACCTTCACGATCTCGACTCACAGCCGCCGCCGCCGGAAGATTTGATTTCCACCTCCAGCCGCCGCTCACGCCTGCAGCCTCCAGCCGCCGTTCACACCTGCACGGCCGAGAGTCCTCTCCTTCACCGCCGTCGTGACTTCTCGAGGTTTTGTCGTTAGGTGAGCGTTTGATTCGAGTTGCATACCTAATTAGAATTATTGCGACCTATCGATTTGATTAAGCGTTCGATTGAGAATTTAAGTTACAGGTTCGAACACGTCCTTGTAGGAACCGAACTTGGAACGGAATTGGAGGTCGATTGCCAAGCAAACTAAGGAATATCGAGTTCTCGCGTGAAAATCGAGGTAAGCGAGACACGACATCTTAATGCAGTATTTCGAGGTTCGCATGATTAGGGTTTAAGTGTGAATATTTGGAGTTTGATTTCGGAAATTATGGTGTGAAGCAGGTTTCACTAAAAGGAGAGTAAGCGGGGAGTTCGATTAGGTTTTGGAGTAAAACCAAGCTCGAGGTAAGGGACCTCGTCTTAGAACTTTTAACGGGAGTAATCAAAAATGATTTTCATGATTTCATGCGAAAGCAGTTTATATTTTTCACATGAAAATACACAGATTATTGTTTTGAGAATACGCGATATTTTATGTGCAAATGCCTCTATGTATTATGTGAAAATGAACCATTATTTTATGTGAAAGTATTCTCGTATGGTATGTATAAGGATCCCATTATTTCATGTGAGAATAGGACAGTAGATTGTATGAGAATGTTTCATGTTCTTACAAAAGTATGATTTTTCACACTGTCCATGAGAAAGTATGAATGATATATTGATGATGATGTTTGTGATATGTACACCATGATTATGTGGTGATGGGACCTTATGCATGTTTTGTATGCCACGAAATGAATTAGCGAATAGTGTGGACATTGGTTATCCTGAGATCGCTATGTGCATGGTCAAACACGCAATAGAGACCTATGGGTCAAAGTGCGGTCCATGAGGACCCTAAATGAAATGACTCGGGATGACCATCGGCCTCACAAATAAATGAACGACCATGGATTAAAGACTGCAATTAAATGATCAGCCATGGATTAAAGACCTGGCAATTAAATGATCAGCCATGGATTAAAGACCTGGCAATTAAATGAACAGCCATGGATTAAAGACTTGGCCATTGAATGAGCAGCCATGGATTAAAGACTGCAATCGAATAAGCGATCATGGATTAAAGGCCTGACAATTGAATATACAGCCATGGATTAAAGACCTGGCAACTCTAGAAAGTTTTAGATCCCATCTATGTATGTTATGCATGAGTTTAGAGATTATTATTGTATGTGTATGCATATCCCAAACCTCTGTGAGCGAGGTTACTTACTGGTATTGTTTTTGCAATACTCACCCTTTCTTTTAAAAATGTTTTTCAGGAAAAGGGAAGGACGTGCACGGCGCGTGACGGGAGAGCGTTATTGGGACCATGGGAACCAGCATGATTTTCCGCATATTCTTATTTTGAACTATTTTTGTCGCTATGATTTTAATTGAAGTTGAACTTGTTTACAGTTTTAATAGGCCAAGTTGATTTGATGTTTTAACTGATTTTTAATGTTTTGTTTTGGGATCCCTGGAACTATTTAAGTTAAATGGAAATTTCTATTAAGTTCTTCTATTTCTCGGCCTATAAATGCATGCATGTGTAGTAATGTCCCTAGGGATTTGGTCATAGAAAAGTAGGGGCGTTACAGTTGGTATCAGAGCCCTAGGTTTAAGGGTTCTGTAGACTTGCTTACAGAGTAAGCACGAGTAGTTCCCATGGTTTAACAACGCTTCCGATCCACGCCAGTAATGTTACGATATTTTATTAAGAAAGTAAATGAATACGATATGATACGCTTTTTATGCATATACATAACCTTAAAAGCCCCAAGGGTGATTCTATCTTATGATTTGAAAGTAAAGAAAACCGAGTTAGAAACTCTCTATATTGTAGTTTTGACATAATGCCACCTAGAGGCCGAGGGAGAGGTAGGGGGGCGTGGTAGGGGCCGAGGGCAAGGGTAAACGTTGACGCCTTGGCCTGAATTACCCCCTGGATCGGGAAGAGATTACTCCACCCGTTCGAGACCTCCCCGTGACCCGCCCGACCGTCCGTCGAGAATGTACTGCGCTTGCCCCCGTGGCGCACTGAGGAACGCCAATGTTATGACTATGATGGTGGAGGCCATGCGAGCCTAGTGCGAGCCACGGTAGCCACCCACCGCCCAAGCAAATCGGGGCGAAACGACGCAACTCGAGTCTCGTTACGAAAGACTTGTGAAGTATGATCCGAGATCTTTCAATGGGTCTTCCAGTGACCCCACCGTGGCGGAGTTGTGGTCGCCCTCCATTGAGACCATCTTCGATCGATGAACCGCCTCGAGGACCGAGAGGGTGTCCTGTGCGACCTTCATGCTGAGGGATGACGCGTACTTGTGGTGGGAGTCCGCCCAAGGAACCATTGTTGCCAGCGGGGAAACGATTACTTGGAATCTATTCAAAGAAGCATTCTGGCGGAAATTCTATCCTGCTGCAGCTCGTTACAGGAAGCAGGCAGAATTCTTACAGCTGTGTGTGCAAGCAGGAGGGCGGTGGAGATATATGAGAGGGAATTTACCTGTCTGTCCCGCTTTGCCCCGAGCCGTGGATACTAAAGCAAAGAAGACTGAGCGCTTCATCATGGGGCTAGATGAGAATGTTCGAGGCTTTATTCAAGCATTAGCACCTCCTGATTACGCCTCCGCAGTGAGAGTGGCGAATCGATTTGGGTGCAGCTCGGATCGCATGCCAGTGGTAGTTAACTCCTGGGCGACCCATAGCGAATCATAAGAGGAAGTGGGACCACACCCATTCCACTCACACGCCCCAGCGTACACCGCATAGACTGGGCATTTCCGTGTGTCTCAACGGCCGGAAACCACCAATCAAACGGATCGGGAATAGCGGCGGAGATAGGCCACGGTGCAAAGAATGTAGTAGTAAGACTTTGGGTAAGTGTATGGCCCGCCCGGGCGTGTTTCAAGTGTGGAAAGGAAGGGCACAGAGCTAATAATCGCCCGAGTCAAGCCAAAGACTAGCCACCCACGGAGTTTTGAATAGTGGGCTCACTGTGAAGCCGCCATACATCGAGGGAGAGCCTATGCAAGCACCGGTGAGAGATATCTATGGCTCGACTTCGGTGGTTACAGGTACACTTCCATTACTTGGACACCTCGCCTTTGTACTATTTGATTCTGTTTCTACGCACTCTTTTATTTCGCATCTTTTGTAAGTCAAGTCGAGTTAGAACTAGAAACGATTCTGATGATGCCCCGCTCTGTCTCTCCACTCTGCGGGAATAAATTTGTTAGCCAATATGAAAGTCAAGGATGGTAGTGTGACCATCGCAGACCATGAGTTAGCAAATGAACCTAGTGGTCTTAGACATGTTTGATTTTGATGTAATATTGGGCATGGATCGGTTAGCACGTAACCATGCGTGCATTGATTGTTTCGGGAAGGAGGTAGTGTTCACTCCTCCTAACCAACCCGCTACTGAGTTCAGAGGCACAAATGCGGAAGTAGGCCTAAGGTAATTACTGCCCTTAAGGCCAGAAAGTTATTGCATCGGGGAGCTTGGGGCGTCTTAGCCTGCATACTAGATGCAAGGTGCACAGAGATCTCAGTGACATCAGTACCAGTCGTGAATGAGTTTACAGACGTTTTCCCCGAGGATCTCCCCGGAATACCTCCAGTCAGGGAGGTAGATTTTAACATCGGATTGGAGTTGGGGACGACCCCGATATCCAAGGCCCCGTACAGAATGGCACCAGCAGAGTTGAAAGAACTAAAAGTACAGTTACAAGACTTGCTAGACAAAGGGTTTATACGCCCAAGCGTTTCACCACAGGGAGCACCTGTTGTTCGTGAAAAAGAAAGACGGATCCATGCGCTTTGTGTATAGATTACGAGGAGTTGAATAAAGTTACAATCAAGAATAAATATCCTCTCCCCGAATTAGATGATTTGTTCGATCGATTGCAAGAGAGCGGCGTTGTTCTCCAAGATCGATCCGAGATCGAGCTACCATCGATTGAGGATCGGTGAAGGGGATATCCCTAAAACAAAGATTCGAGATCACGTTATGGGCATTACGAGTTCACAAAGTGATGCCGTTTGGTCTCGACCAATGCTCCCGCCGCGCCTTCATGGACTTGATGAACCGTTTGTTCAAGGAGTTTCTTGATACGTTCGTGATTGTGTTCATCGATGATATATTGATATACTCGGTGTGATGAAGAGCATGAAATGCACACGAGAGAAAGTCTTACTCACACCGAGAGAGAATAAGTTGTATGCAAAGTTCTCCAAGTGTGAATTTTGGCTCGAGCATGTATCTTTTCTAGGGCATGTGGTGTCCAAGTTTGAGTCTCTGTTGATCCAATAGTAGTAGGCCCGCCACGCGCGGTGGCCTCGTCCGACCACCAGATTCTGAGGTACGTAGTTTTCTGGGTCTTGCGGGGATACTATAGGCGATTCGTGCACAGATTTTGCCAAGATAGCCATGCCTATGACTCGGTGGCGCGTAAAGGAAACTCATTTGTTTGGGATGACGCTTGTGAGGCGAGTTTCCGGGAACTCAAGCCACGATTAGTGTCGGCCCCGATTCTTCTGATTCCCGAGGAACAGGGAGCTTTGTGGTTTACAGTGATGCTTCTAAGAAAGGGTTGGGCTGTGTACTGATGCAGCACGGTAAAGTAATAGCTTATGCATCCCGACAATTGAAGACGCACGAGAGGAACTATCCAACTCATGACCTGGAACTAGCAGCAGTGGTATTTGCGTTAAAGATCTGGAGACACTACCTGTATGGCGAGAAAATTCAGATTTTTACAGATCATAAAAGTCTGAAGTATCTGTTCACCCAGAAGGAATTGAACATGAGGCAACGCAGATGGTTGGAATTGGTGAAAGATTATGATATTGACATACGCACCATCCCTGTAAGGCTAATGTAGTGGCGATGCCCTCAGTGAGAAGCTTGGTGCATCACTGCTGCGAGTGACGAGTAGCGAGCAATACAGAGAGTTACAGGCAGAGTTTGCTCGAGCTGAAATTGCAGTGCTAGTAGGAAAGACCACGGCTCAGTTAGCCCAGTTAACAGTGCAACCGACCTTGAGGCAACGTATTATAGAGGCTCAGCAGGTGGACCCCCAGTTAGTGGAAAAACTTACTGCAGTAACTACAGGTGAGTTGACAGAGTTTTCCCTATCCACAGATGGAGGATTGCTATTTCAGGGACGATTGTGTGTGCCAGACGATGACAAGCTGAGAACTGAGATCTTGAACGAAGCCCATAACTCACCATTTTCTATGCATCCCGGCAAGCATTACCAAGATGTACCGAGATCCAAATTGATCATTTTGGTGGGGTAACATGAAGCGCGACATAGCAGAGTTGTCCGCAAGTGTTTGACTTGTCAGCAGGTGAAGGCACCTAGACAGAGACCCGCGGGTTTGCTGCAACCATTACATGTGCCTCAGTGGAAATGGGAGGAGATCTCTATGGATTTCATAGTTGGACTGCCTAGAACTTTACGAGGTTACACAGTGATTTGGGTCATAGTGGACAGGTTAACAAAGTCAGCACATTTCATACCAGGGAAACCCACCTATTCTACAGATAAGTGGGCGCGACTTTACACCGGAAGAGATAGTCCGTTTGCATGGAATTCCAGTCGAGATTATATCAGACAGGGATCCACGTTTCACCTCCAACTTCTGGAGAAGTTTACAGAGAGCGTTGGGTTCGCAGTTGAACTTCATGCATGCCTTTTCATCCACGCAGCGGATGGGCGGGCGGAGCGTTTAAACCAGATATTAGAGGATATGTTGCGAGCTTGCACTTTAGACTTTCCAGGCAGTTGGGACACTCATTTACATCTGATGGAGTTTGCCTATAACAACAGTTATCAGTCGACCATCGAATGGCTCCATTTGAAGCTCTCTATGGAAAACGTTGCGAGAACTCCGTTTTTCGGGAGGAGGTTGGTGAACGCCAGATTGTTGGGCCCAGTGAGTACAGTCACGAATGAGGCAATGCAAAAGATTAGGGCACGAATGCACACCTCGCCCAAGTCGGACAAAAGAATTATGCCGACACGAGACGAAGGGACCTAGAATTCGATGTTGGGGACCACGTATTTCTTAAGGTGGCCCCAATGAAGGGAATTCTAAGGTTTGGCCGTAAAGGGAAGTTGAGTCCGCGATTCATCGGACCATTTGAGATTTTAGAGAGGATTGGTGCAGTGGCCTACAGATTAGCACTGCCGCCTTCTCTTTCAGCGGTTCATAACGTATTCCATGTCTCCATGTTGAGAAAGTATGTTCCAGACCCGACTCATGTCATAGACTTCGAACCATTGCAGTTGACAGAAGATCTGAGTTATGGCGAACGACCGGTACAAATTATTGCAAGAGACCGAAAGACTCTCCGTAACCGTGAAATCAGCTTAGTTAAGATATTGTGGCAGAACCACCGCACGGAGGAAGCTACTTGGGAGCGAGAAGAGGAAGTGCGGGCTAAATACCCAGAGTTATTCCGAGAATAGGAACTCTCGAGGACGAAAGTTCTTAAGGAGGGAAGATTGTGACGACCACAACCACAGGTACTATTTACTTATTTCAATTGACGTTCTATCGTTAATTATTGTTTCCCTTGAGATGGGATTTATTTGTAATATTAGAAGAAGAGGAAGTACTAATGGCGTTTTGGTTAATAATGCCTAGGTAAGGGTTAATTGGGACTTTTAACAATAACCTAGACCTCATTGTTCAACCCTATATTCATTTATATATATATTTACAAGAGAAGAAGGTTGGAACCAAAAACCCTAACCCTAATCATATCACCTCCATCTCATTTCACAAAACCCTAGAGCCACCTTCTTCCTCGTCAACTTTCCAACCCAAAAGAAACCCTAGATTGCTCGACTTTTGGAAGACTGCACGCCGCCGACCAGACCTTGTCGTCGTCTTCCTGCAGTCCGAGTGACGCCTTCAGACGCGGCAACCGAGATCCTCCGAACGAGGCACTGATCCTCGCAGGGTCGCCGTCAGCCGCGAGCCTCGCATGTTCACAAGCCTGAAACCGTCCGCGCCCTGCTCTCCCCAACCTTCCCTTCGCGTCGGCTCGTCGTCCAACTTCCAAATCTTCAACGTCATCGGCCGTTCGTAGACCTCGCCTGCGTCGCCGCTCGAACGCTGGGTTGACCGCCGATCAAGCCACGAGTTGTCGACGATTGGAACGTTAGGCTCATCCTTCCAAGCTGCCGACTCCTCGCCGGAAGACAGAGACCACCACTGCATCACTCCACGCCTACGTGCTGTCCGACCAGCAACCACTCGCCGTCGCTCACACTGCGGTAGAGGACCTTCACGATCTCGACTCACACCGCGCCGCCACGGAAGATTTGATTTCCACCTCCACCGCCAGCTCACGCCACGCGCAGACCTCCAAACACCGCCGCTCACACCGCGACGGCCGAGAGTCCTCTCCTTCACCGCCGTCGTGACTTCTCGAGGTTTTGTCGTTAGGTGAGCGTTTGATTCGAGTTGCATACCTAATTAGAATTATTGCGACCTATCGATTTGATTAAGCGTTCGATTGAGAATTTAAGTTACAGGTTCGAACACGTCCTTGTAGGAACCGAACTTGGAACGGAATTGGAGGTCGATTGCCAAGCAAACTAAGGAATATCGAGTTCTCGCGTGAAAATCGAGGTAAGCGAGACACGACATCTTAATGCAGTATTTCGAGGTTCGCATGATTAGGGTTTAAGTGTGAATATTTGGAGTTTGATTTCGGAAATTATGGTGTGAAGCAGGTTTCACTAAAAGGAGAGTAAGCGGGGAGTTCGATTAGGTTTTGGAGTAAAACCGAAGCTCGAGGTAAGGGACCTCGTGCCGAACTTTTAACGGGAGTAACTGAAAATGATTTTCATGATTTCATGCGAAACAGTTTATATTTTTCACATGAAAATACACAGTTATTGTTTTGAGAATACGCGATATTTTATGTGCAAATGCCTCTATGTATTATGTGAAAATGAACCATTATTTTATGTGAAAGTATTCTCGTATGGTATGTATAAGGATCCCATTATTTCATGTGAGAATAGGACAGTAGATTGTATGAGAATGTTTCATGTTCTTACAAAAGTATGATTTTTCACACTGTCCATGAGAAAGTATGAATGATATATTGATGATGATGTTTGTGATATGTACACCATGATTATGTGACTGATGGGACCTTATGCATGTTTTGTATGCCACGAAATGAATTAGCGAATAGTGTGGACATTGGTTATCCTGAGATCGCTATGTGCATGGTCAAACACGCAATAGAGACCTATGGGTCAAAGTACAGGGGTCTGTGAGGGACCCTAAATGAAATGACTCAGGATGACCAGTCGGCCTCACAAATAAATGAATGCGACCATGGATTAAAGACACGCAATTAAATGATCAGCCATGGATTAAAGACCTGGCAATTAAATGAACAACCATGGATTAAAGACCTGGCCATTGAATGAGCAGCCATGGATTAAAGACCTGGCAACTGAATAAGCAGTCATGGATTAAAGGCCTGACAATTGAATATACAGCCATGGATTAAAGACCTGGCAACTCTAGAAAGTTTTAGATCCCATCTATGTATGTTATGCATGAGTTTAGAGATTATTATTGTATGTGTATGCATATCCCAAACCTCGGTAGCGAGGTTACTTACTGGGTATTGTTTTTGCAATACTCACCCTTTCTTTTAAAAATGTTTTTCAGGAAAAGGGAAGGACGTGCAGGGCGCGTGACGGGAGAGCGTTATTGGGACCATGGGAACCAGCATGATTTTCCGCATATTCTTATTTTGAACTATTTTTGTCGCTATGATTTTAATTGAAGTTGAACTTGTTTACAGTTTTAATAGGCCAAGTTGATTTGATGTTTTAACTGATTTTTAATGTTTTGTTTTGGGATCCCTGGAACTATTTAAGTTAAATGGAAATTTCTATTAAGTTCTTCTATTTCTCGGCCTATAAATGCATGCATGTGTAGTAATGTCCCTAGGGATTTGGTCATAGAAAAGTAGGGGCGTTACAGAAACCAGTGGTTCTCTTTAGAGAAAAATCATAAAAAAATAAAACATGATGTTTAACATATGCGAAAGGCATGACTTCTATTCCCATGGCCATAGTATAGCTTGATCCCTCGTCACTCGCCCTGTATATTCTTGCCTTTTCCTGAAAACATTTTAAAAGAAAAGAAAAAAACAAAGAAAAAAGGGTGAGTATTATAAAATATACTAAGTAAGTGGGGTTGGAAAATGCATTCACATACAACATGACTTTTAACGTGCTTTCATTTACGGGACCTAAAATTTCTTTCATAAAATCATGACTTTTCTCTTCGGCTTTAAGTGATCAATTGAATCAACCTGAGTCCTTTCATGTTGAGTCCCTCACAGACCCCCATAAGTTTGAGTCCCTCACAGACCCCCATAAGTTTGAGTCCCTCACTGACCCCTATAAGTTTGAGTCTCTCACAGACTCCTATAAGTTGACCCATAGGGTCTCTAATGCATGTTTGACCATGCATAAATCCTCAGGAGATCAATTGCCACAACCTTCATAAAACATGTTCATATACGTACAACATGAATGAGGTCCCATCCTTTCTCTCATATATAAATTCATAATCATTATAACTAGGATGATGCAACATATCATAACATTTATATGAGCATAAACATAATAAAATATGTATATATATCCACGACATGATCATGGGAAAATTTCTAAATAAACATAATAAATCTCCTCAATTGAACTGGAAAATTCTTTGGAAATTCAACTTATGAGAAATAAGCTTTTGATACAAAACTTAGGAAAACATATTTGCTCTCCGATTTTAAAATAATTTGCGTGAAATTCCTTACCTAAACTTAGTTCCAAAGATCTTAATCTTCCCTTTTTACTTAATTCCCTGGTGATCGATCTTCTTTGAACCTTGACTTTAAGTCTTTTGGTGATTCGAGTTCGAATAATTTCTTAGTCTTGCAAATCCCTACTGTCCCAATTACCTAATAACAAGACAATTTCTCAATTTAGGAATTCATACTTAAATTATTCGAAATATCTTGCAATAAATAGTCCAATTTACCACATTGGGGTTCAGAAACGAGCTCCAGGTCGAAACTGTCTAGACTGAACCATCTCCGGCAACGACGACGGCGCGTGGACTGGTTGTTGCGGCGTGTGGACAACGTATTCAGAAAGTCCGTTAGCTTATCTATCCAAAACCAGTCGAATCTTGGGCAAAACTGACTGTTAACAAAGTGAACCGAACAATCAGAGCTTCGGTAGAAGCAGATCCGTCGGCGTTTAGTTTTGTTCGTAAAACTGGCGACAAACGACGTTCATCGAGGTGTCTGCAGATTTGACGGCGCAACTTCATCCACTGCAGCGCCGACGAACTCGATCTGGCGGGTGGCTTCTCCCCAGCGACTAGATTCGATGAGAATCGACGACACAATGAGGTTTGATGGTTAGCGGGTCGTTCGACCTTCTATCATGTGGCATCTGGCATGAAAACGACAAAGGGGGTGGTCGAGGGTTGAGCGGTAGGGCAACTTCGTCCGGTGAACAACTGCACATACTGACTGGTGGTGAGGAAATCAGAAGATGGAGCAGGATGGCAAGTGGCCGATTCAAATGGGTTATCGAAGGGATGGAGGAGATGAGGGAGAAAGCTTCCTCGATTTGCGTACAGGCTAAAAGACAAAGAAGAAGTTGGAAACCCTAAACTCTTCTAGTTTTTACTATTTTTCCCCTCTTAGTCTCTAAACCCTCAAAAGGGCCCTAAACTCAAGCAAATACCCAAATTATAAATTTTCCTCTAGTTGTACTAAAGTTAAATTAAATTAAGAAACTTTAAGGCCCAATTAGTTTAATTTCCAATAAGTTAACCCAAAGTACAACCTGAAGGTGCTTGAAAATTTTAGGGCGTTACAATCTTCCATCCTTAAGAAATTTCGTCCTCGGAAGTTTCTTATTCTTCCAATAGCTCGGGGCATTTGGTTCGCGCTTTCTTCTCTCGCCCCCAAGTAGTCTTTTCTGTCTTGTGATTCTAGAGTAAGAAGCTTTTCTAAATTGAGTCCTTTTTGGTTGAACCTCAAAACTCCCTTTAAGGTTTATTGTACCCGCTACTAGCATTTATTTCAAGGCATGATTCAATCGTTCTGATCATCGATTCCAAAGCCTCATCACTTGTCAAAGAGATGTGACTTCATTAAAGATAGAGTTAGCAACCTTGTTAGGTGGTTCAAGATTCTCTAAATCGTTGGATAGTCTCTCACGACCTTTGGTAGCCTTATAGTAACCATTGTAGTGACAATCTCAGTCTCAAATAAAAACACTTAGGATTGTAATAAACCAAAAGACCCTTGCCTCATAGATTTCACTTTGTACGATGGATAGTTGGTCACTGTCAAGGAAATATCTTTTTGATTGACCTTACTCATGTACTTATTTAACTTTGAGTCTGTCTATTGAGCATCAATATCTCATTGCAAGCTCTAAGTCATGTTGGAAGGAATTTAAATTTAGGTCTCTTTCATGTTGCGATGCATGAATCGTTCTAAAAAAAAAACTTACCAATCTTGCCACCAAAATGCTCCAAAAATTTCGGTAGCATAACGACATATCCACAACGATGCCAAAATTCCCAGGTACCTGCTTAACATATTGTTGCACTTCTAAAGTCAGATAACAAAACAATCATGCCTCCGAACTTCAACTCAAAACTACTCAGGATTCAGAAATTCACAATATGCAAAAAAAAAAAAAAAAAATTGAACAAACTCCAACACAAACAAAACTAAGCTTCTTTAACAATTCCAAACAATAAAGCTTAAGAGACAAGATAATCTTAGCAATTTTATTATGATTTCAACTCTGAAAAGAAATATAACATAGTATGATAAAATCCTCTTGACTTACTTTGCTTTGTTACTTAATCAACCATGAATTATCACGCTAAATGTTAATAATTCTTGTTGCAAGACCTGTCCCATGCACAAAAGAGCTTAGTCTATGTCTCTCTATTTATCACCAGGCAAGAAATGAACTTTTTTAGTATTATGTTAAGGCATGGGCTAACCTCCTTTTAGCAATGACAATGTGAACCCTAAACTTTCGTACCACAAAAAATAACTAATTCCTAGGATTAGAGGTATTTATTCTTTTTACTTGTGATAACCTTAGATAAGTTCCAGTTCAAACTTTTCTGAACTTGTAGCTTGCATGACTATGAAGCCTATAAAGGTTTCATCCCACACAAACGAGTTACCTCTTCAAGTTAACTGCATTAGAGGTATTGCTATCATGAAAAAATTCTATACTCAACGTTTGCAGTAGCCTCCCAACCCCAAAAAACTTCTTACTTCAGTGACAGTGGTCGGACGAGGTCACTACGTCATTGTCTCCATCCTTGCTGGATCTATAGTGATTTCATCCCTTTAACACCACGTGTCCTAGGAAAATACTTGTCTAAGTCAAAATTCAGGTCTAGCGAACTTTGCATACAACTCAGTCATCCTCAAAGTTAATGAACCCTTTTTAAGTTGCTCTTCATATTCCTCAACTAAGAATATACAAAACTATTGTCAAACTACACAACCACAAAAGTATCCAAGAATTCCCTGGGTACTCAATTTATTAAGTCCATAAACACTACGATGTATTAGTCGCTCCAAATAACATCACTGTAAATTCATATGTTCATAACATGACCTGAAAGTTGTCTCGGGATGTTTTCATCTCTGGTTCTTAGTTGGCAAAAACTTGACCTCAAGTCTATTTTGCTTCGTGTAGTTGACGAAAAGATTGTCCATTCGAGGAAGGGAATATTTATTCTTAGCAACGACTTTATTCAAGTCCCTATAATCTATATATAGACATATAGGTCCACCTTTCTCCTTTATGAACAACACTGGTATTCCTTAGGGCGATACACTAATATGATCCTGTTGGAATTTTTGTCCTAATCTCGTGTTTGTAATTTACAGTTTAAAATTAATAAAGTGTTATTTATTTCATTACTTTGTGTCTCGCAATATTTACAAACTTTTCCAATAAACTAAGCTCCAGGGTCATTGAGAACTAGAACTTGAACGATGTGTAGTGGACACACAGGGAGGATCACGTTCGAGTTAATGACCCGAACGGTGTACAGTATATGGATAGGGTTGGAGACCTAATCCTGAATACGCTGTGAATGTGACCCGCTTTGTATTAGATACAAACGAGGTGATCTTACTCGTTCATGTGGTTGACATGCGAGTGGGGGCATCATGTGCAATGAGATTGTACGAGACCGAACCATGAACTATTAGACCTACTGGTGTAACACCGTTGACAGTAAGGACTAATAACTTCATAGATGACCATTAGTGACTCGACCTGAATCCTGAGCGTGTTACGGACTCCTGTCTGCGGGAATCTGTCCTTTGACTAGTACGGGTGAGGGTGGTCATAGTTACTCGTCCAATATGCCTATCTACTTAGGGACAGGACCAAGTAGGGAGCTGGGAACTTAACTACGCGAGATGGAATTCACTCGTTCCCGCCTTTAGGGAAACTAGAGGGGTTGTTCCCTTAAGTGCTATCTCTAGGGCTTGGACAACGGGCGCCCACCTTCTCACTGGTCCGAGAAGGGTGTTGTGTATGGTTGGACCATCACAATATGTTGTTCATTAGAGGAGCAGTGGGGACTTAAGGAACAAGAAGTAGATACAGAGGTAAAACGATATTTTGATCCAGCCGTGTCTACGAACAACCTGTGAAGGGTCGACTCATGGTTATTGGTTATATCAGTGGACACGTAATATTCTGCACTGACGGGAGTGCAACTACGGGCTATAGTGAAGTGTTACCGTAGTTAATGAATGTTGATTAACCGGGTCAAAGAGTTTGATAGGTTAATCTCGGATCATTAGAGCCCGTCACTGTGGGTCCATTAGGTCCCTCGGTTGGCTCAATCTGGGTTAAAAGAAGGGTTAATGTTTTGGTATGAAATTAAAGTGTTTAATTTCACTTAAAGGTATTTATGTCATTTATATGTGATATAAATGATATAATATATAGTTTAATGTGAATGAGATTCATAATAAACTATAGGTTAGCTTAATTGTTGAATTAGGGCTAATTGGAGAAATTAATTGAGAGAAATTAAATTGGATGTGATTCAATTTAATAAATCAACAATTATGCAAATGTGATTTGTATAATGAGATATGAGATATCTTATATTATATGGTTATGCAAATATAATTTGCATAACCTATAGTTGTGGTAAAGTGGTAATAATGTGGAGATATTAACTCCATGTTCTCACCACTATTTAAACCCTTTACAAGAAGGATTTCTCAATCCATTCTCTCATTTTTGGAAATTTGACCAAAAGAAGAGAATTCTCTCTCAACATTTCTCTCAACTCTCCTCCCTCTCCGAAACCAAAAAGTTCCCACAAACTTCCTTCTTTCCAAAAGAAGAACAACCGAGATTCTTAGTGGTTGTGACCAGATCTTGTTCGTGAGTTTGAGTTCGTTGAGATCGAGAAGCACGAAGTGTTCGTGATCATTGGAAGAAACCTTGAAGAGAGTCTTCAACAAGTAAGTAGATTTCTTCTTGCTGTTTTTTCTTCCATAGAATTGAATGTTTAACCTAGATTTAAGTGTTAAAATTGTTTTAATGAATTTCTAGTAGTGTAACGATACCTTGACGATTCAATCGTCTTCCGCTGCGCGGGGATTCTCATTCCCTTTAGATCCTTCTTATCTAAATGGTCCTTCTAACTTGAGCTCTTTTAACTTTGCTGGATACATTCCACAAGGAGTATTAGAAGTAACTTGGATCCTATGTTCAAGTCTACTCCCTTTGCTAATGGTAGTCTCGAAAGATCAAACTTACTTTCCTCGATCTTGATCTCTCTCTCCTTTGATCAAATTGAGAACCTTCTCAGTTTCTTGTACTAATCTGGTTCTAAAATCAAAACCTCTCACATTTCACTTAAGAGACCAGTAGCCTATCTTTTACTAAGTAAACCTTCCAGTTCCATTCCGACTTACTTTAGCTTCCCTTATCCCACATCAACTAGGATGGATCTTTTAAAGGGAACTCTTCATAATGGTACTTTTTTTTTAACCTTTAACTCTTCTATTCTTTTGGCATGATATAGTAGTCATATACATTGTCTCTTTAAAAGTCTCACCCAAAAGATGCAAACTTCGATGTCAAGTGACCTTTTAAGAAAAAGAAACTCCAATCCTTTAAAACTCTTCAAATACCAACCCAAGTATCCACTTGAATGTGAAGGAAATACTAACAAGGTTGGGCATTTCGTATTGGCATATATACAACACCTCATGACTTTTTCATCCTTTTAGTCCGACAGGTATAAATAAAATCACAAATATTTTACCCAATACATCCAAGCTTTGAACTTTTCAAGAAAATCATGGCATTTGTCTTTCAACCGGTTTTACTTAAGGAACTTAGTTGCTTAACGGCCTTTAAACGACTTCAGTCTCGTAAGACTTACTCTTCTCTCCTTTACCTAAATTGATTCCTTCTATACTACAGGAACAAGCGTTTTATGTAAATAAAACCTCCTTTAAGCGTTAACATTCTCATCTCAGACATTTATTTTTTATCTTTGACGGTAGGGATCACACGTATTCATTTTCTTCAGCTTAGAAACACATCGTTTTCATATCATATATACATAGAGCTTCACATATAAACATTTCCTTTCTGCAAACAAACAACAGAGATCACACATTCTCATTCTTTCTTAGCTCAGAAATACGTTATGCTCAAATCTTATATACATTTAGCTTTACATATTAATATACATATTTTCTCATAAATAAAATAAAACTTTATTTCAAAAGCATACCTGGCGATGATTGGGGTTTGCTACTTAGCCATGGGATTCACATTTGCTTACATCATAAGCAAGTCTACAGAACCCATAACCTTGGGCTCTGATACCAACTCTAACGACCCTAGCTCTAGGACATCTTTCCCTAGGGTCATTACTACTCATGCATGCAATTGAGGCCGTAATTTAACATTAAGGGAGTAAAATTAGTTGAAATTTTAAAAGTAGTTGAAAATTTAAAAGAATACTTTAATTTGGGATCCATTAAAACCAAAGACATTAAACATAAATATAACTCAAGTTTGGGTTTGATTTTTAAAAGCAAGTAATAATTAAACCAGTGGTTCTCTTCAGAGAAAAATCATAAAAAAATAAAACATGATGTTTAACAGATGCGAAAGACATGACTTCTATTTCCATGACCATAGTAGCTTGATCCGGCATCACTCGCCTTGTATGTTCTTGCCTTTTCCTGAAAACATTTTAAAAGAAAAGAAGAAAACAAAGGAAAAGAGTGAGTATTATAAAATATACTTAGTAAGTGGGATTGGGAAATGTATTCACATATAACATGACTTTTAACGTGCTTTCATTTAGGGGACCTAAAATTTCTTTCATAAAATCATGAATTTTCTCTTCGGCTTTAAGTGATCAATTGAATCAACCTAAGTCCTTTCATGTTGAGTCTCTCACAGACCCCTATAAGTTTGAGTCCCTCACAGACCCCTATAAGTTGATCCATAGGGTCTCTAATGCATTTTTGACCATGCATAAATCCTCAGGAGATCAATTGCCATAGTTTTCATAAAACATGTTCATATACATACAATATGCATGAGGTCCCATCCTTTCTCTCATATATAAATTCATAATCATTATAACTAGGATGATGCAACATATCATAGCATTTATATGAGCATAAACATAATCAAAATATGTATATATATATCCACTTCATGATCATGGGGAAAATTTCAAATAAACATAATAAATCTCCTCGATTGAACTGGAAAATTCTTTGGAAAAATTCCCTTTGGAAATTCAACTTATGAGAAATAAGCTTTTGATATAAAACTTAGGAAAACATATTTGCTCTTCGATTTTAAAATAATTTGAGTGAAATCCCTTACCTTAGCTTAGTTCCAAAGATATTAATCTTCCCTTTTTACTTAATTCTCCAGTGATCGATCTTCTGTGATCCTTGACTTTAAGTCTTTTGGTGATTCGAGTTTGAATAATTTCTCAGTCTTGCAAATACCTACTGTCCCAATTACCTAATAACAAGACAATTTCTCAATTTAGGAATTCATACTTAAATTATTCGAAATATCTTGCAATAAATAGTCTAATTTACCACAATGGGGGTTTAGAACGAGCTCCGGGTCGAAACTGTTTAGACCAAACCATCTCTGGCAACAACGGCGGCGCGTGGACAACGTATTCGGAAAGCCCGTTAGCCGATCTATCCAAAAATAGTCGAATCTTGGCCAAAACTGACTGTTAGCAAAGTGAACCGGTCAATTGGAGCTTCGATAGAACCAGATCCGGCGACGTTTGGTTTTGTTCGTAAAACTGGCGACAAATGACGTTCATCGAGGTGTCTGCAGATATGACGAAACAGCTTCGTCCACTGTAGCGCCGACGAACTCAATCTGGCGGGTGGCTTCTCCCCAGTTACTAGATCCGACAGGAATTGACGACACAACGAGGTCTGATGGTACCCGGGTCGTTCGACCTTCTGTCATGTTGCATCCGACACGACAATGACAAATCGGTCGATGGTTGAGCGGCGGGGCAGCTTCGTCCGGTGAACAACTGCACATACTGACTGACAGTGAGGAAATCATAAGATGTAGCAGGATGGTAAGCGACTGATTCAAATGGGTTATCGTAGGGATGGAGGAGATGAGGGAGAAAGCTTCCTCGATTTGCATGCAGGCTAAAAGACAAAGAAGATGTTCGAAACCCTAAACTCTTATAATTTTACTATTTTTCCCCTCTTAGTCTCTAAAACCTCGAAAGGGCCCTAAACTCAAGAAAATACCCAAATTACAAATTATCCTCTAGTTGTACTAAAGTTAAATTAAATTAAAAAACTTTAAGGCCCAATTAGTTTAATTTCCAATAAGTTAACCTAAAGTACAACCTGAAGGTACTTGGAAATTCTAGGGCGTTAGAAGTGGTATGAAATATGAAACATATATCCAAGTTGTAGTATGAATTATACGTTACTTAACATATATATACTTTATTATTAAGATGTAGTATGAAATATATATTGAAGATGCAGTGTGGCATATACTGCAAATCAGTTTGAGTACATTCTTTTATATGATAAACAAATATTATAGTATGAAATATTAAAGCACCCTAACCTACTAGGGAACTTGTTTATCATTCATATTTACTGCTGCTAGAGAACTTGTCCTTCATAAAAGTTTTATCCATGGAGATGACAGGTCTACAATATTTCCTTCTAATAATAGAAGCATTAGTGACATGCAAAAAAGATACAAAAAAGTGATTGTGGCCAATATATGTACCTATACATATGAAAAATATTTGATGTATATATTATATAACATACAATATGAATCATAATATATCAAACAAACTATTGAATATATTGTTAAAAACCAACATCATCTCGGTTATATATATCAGATAATTTCATACCGATTCCTATAAAAGATTGAACTCTAATATTAACACACACATATATATATACAATTGCATCATTACAATATTCCATTAAGTTTTGAATGGACATCCTAGGTTATATAACTATCTCATATATTTTTTAGTCGATATAATTGTCCCTCTCATTCCAATTACTATAATATAAAATGCGTACTTGAATATCGTTAGTACCTCTAATATAAAATAAATTAACATGTGCTCATTGAAATATAAACCTTTAATCTTATATGAAGATATGCACAATATTTAAATTAATCAAAATAAATGGCATAAGTGAATGGACACTAGAACGAATAAACTGTTTAAAAGTTAGAATTAGTAAAAAATACAATAATATACTTGCTCAAATTCAAAAACCACATAGCAAATAAGAAAATGAAATGAAAAAATATGTTTAAAAGAAATGTGATTGCAATAACACGTTTTGGGCAAATGTATGAATGATAAAAGATGGAATAAAGTGATGAAAATGAAATGAAAAAGAAACCTGAAAGATTATGGGAGGTGAGGGCACAAAATTGGATAAAATCTTGTTACAAAAAAATAATAAAAACATATATGGAAAATAAAATTAATTTCGGCTAGACATTAAAAATGATAAATTTTATATTTTATATATAGAATTAATTAATACATTTATTATGTTAGTGACCTTCCTAAATTGGAATCCTTATAATTAGCAAATATTAAAATAAATTAATATATTTAATTGTAATTCATTTAATAAACGTAGGAATATTTTGATAAGATAAAATATTCAATAATTGGTAAAAAGCCACGTTTGTAATTTAATAAAATTGAAGACATTTTTGGAATTGAGATATCTTAATGGACCATTGGTCAGAATTACTCGAACCCAACCCAACTCAGTCATGAAATATTTGGGTTGGGTTGTTTGGTCGGGTCATTTATTCAAAATTTTGGTTTTTTTAAAAAGTAACATGTCAATATGTAAATCATTTATTTATTTTATTTTCAAACATTGAATTAAAATTAGTCATTTAGTTTCAATTTATTATGAAAAATTATACCCTAACAACTTAAAAACGTATTTTTAAGAGTTATTAAAGAATAACTAATTCAAAAATAATTATGAAATTAAATAAAAATAAAATAAATACATGTAAATATAATTATATAGTAGGCAAAAAAATCATTTTTAAAATTAATAGTAAGTTTAGGTTGGTATTGCGTAAAATGCAATATCGAAAATGTATGGGTTAAATTTTAATATAGTAATTTCAAGTATCGATTATCGTCTCCACAAGGATTGGTTTTAATTCATTTAAGTACTGCAATTACACTCATTTAACTTTATTTAGAGAAAGAAATCAAATGCAAACAAGCTAAACTAAAGAGCTAGCCTAGAATGCAAAAGATAAATAGAGACACAATAGGAGAGAAATATCTTAGGGAATCAATTTTACCAATTAGACTTACAACCAAAGCAACTAATATTTGTCATGCGAAAATTCCATAAGCTAAGAAGTGAGGGTATTAACTAACTCTTTCAAGCACAATTAGCTCTCATGCAATGTTATAAACCTAATATCTCTATCTAGATTTTAATAACATCTAAGGCATTAAACAACTTCTTTTAAAGGCTTCTAAGAGAATTCCACACTTTCATGCAAGAACTTACAAATAGTTATGCAATTTAGTTCTGGCCTAAACCAAACTTTTCCAAGCATAAATTCATACCAATAAAACAAACTAATATGATCAAGAGATTATAAGTGCTAAGTACATAAAAACACAAATGAAACAAAAGCATTCAATCGAGGTGCTTGGTCGTATTTTAATAAATCAAAACCTCAAATCTAACAACCAAATCAAAACATTAAGGAGTTATTTGGCGCATTGTTTTGGAATCAGAAATCCTGGGTTACAGAAACCTTGGGCTTTCTTGGTTGGAATCAGAAACATTGGACTTGCAGAAAACAGTGTTGGAGTGCAAGGTTGTGTTGGGTTGTGTTGCAGAAAACAGTGTTTGGAGTGCAGTGTTGTGCTAGAATGGGTTGCAGAAAACAGTGTTTGGGGTGCAGTATTGTGTTTGGTTAGGTGTGTGCAGTTTGTTTTTTCTAAAATAAATACTAATTTTTTTAAAATATGGTAATTTTGTCTTCCTACTCTATGTTTTAACTTCATAACTACATCATTACCTGTTAACAATTTATCTAAATTATCTAATTTGAGTTTATAATACTTATAGTTTATATAAGTTTATGTTATATTTATAATGCACGTCACTCATGATGACATAAAGTAAAACAACTGACTATATGTTGTAAATGTAAGAATTGTGGCATCAATGATAAAGTAAAACGATCGCTGCATAGAAAGATGTTGGTTAAAGATAACATATTACACTGACTGAAATAAATAACAAAAAAAGTAGAGATAGTTGTCCAACGAAGTTTAGCTTAATATAAAATTCTAAAAAAGTCATAGAGAGTGGTAGATGAAAATAGAATCTGGTTCTCAGTGCTTTCCCTATAACTTCCACACACTAATCATACTTCCAATCTGGGGTCCATGTAAAGAAAGAGTTCAACATCATACTATCCGAGAGAAGCGTTTTTGCAACAGCCATGCAGTCCTGCCTTGTCATCCCTGGGATTGCCTTCAATTTTGCATATAGCTCGTTCACTCGAGCCCTTTCAATCCTGCCCTTCTCAGACGACCATGTTGCAATCTTTCCAATTTGTTCGGTTGTCAATTGAAAACCCTCACTCATGATGTCTGCCATATTGGAGCCCGAGGACAAACGTCTCCTCCTAGTCTGTCTAGATGATCTGATTTCTTGTGTTCGACTCATTGGTGTGACTGATGTGTCCCATTGATACGTCCACTAGCGGTGGATCACGGAGGAAGGAATCGGGAAAATTAGGGTTTAGATCATCTTCCAAGTCAGTTGCAACATCTGATGCCATGTCGGATGGAGTTTGTGCACCTGTTCTTGTTGCTCTATATTTTCCAAATATGACGCTAGATCATTAAACAATGAGAATGGCTTATTTCGAAGACCTTTTGCACCTGAATGACCCTGCATCATAAATAACATGCGTAAAGATAATTTTACAGTGACATGTTGAGATTAAAAATAAGAAATTTTAACTTCCATTACCATCACCCATGCATCAAATATGTCGTTCTCGGCCTCCACGCAGTTACGCTCCTCGTTCTATCCGAATGCACTACATGCAGGACCTAACATCTTCGCAATCGCGTTGTACTGCTTCTTCAGAATTCTCACTCTAGACTCTAGATTAGGGCTCACATGTATGTCGACAATTGGCATCTTCTCTTTCATTATCTTATGGACCTGTGATAAATAACCAGGCCTGAATGTTCCATTGTCGGCACGCCATCCACCGACATGGATGGGGTGCAATAATGCGTCAACCAACACAACATCTTCTTTTGGAGTCCACATATGTTTGGACTGCTTAGATTTTGACGACGAACCTACCATCTGAAACAACACCCGTGTTTGAATAACATGTTATGCATAAACCTACCAAAGTTGCAAGATGTTTAATCCAACACTATATTAATAATATTTACACACAAAAAATATTATCCACCACAATACATGCAGTGCATATATACAAAATCTAATCACAAAAAAAGATAGGGCAAAATACATTTTTAGTCCCTCAGTTTTGCATATAGTGCCATTTTGGTCCTTAGTTTTTAAAATCAACGAATTTACCCCCGAGTTATTGATTTAGCGTCTTTTTAGTCCCTGTCGTCTAACTTCCGTGAAATAACTAACAGTGCGCTGACTTGGACTAACAGGTGGCTACTAAGATTTGATGTGGCATTTGTTAACAGGTTTTAGAATATTTTACAGGACAACTGAGGTGGATTCATTAAACCTCGTGTGAAAAAACAAATTGCAACAACACATCCTCGTTCGTCTTCTTCTTCGTTCTTCGATTAGGTTTTTGGGATTATTAGGGAAAATTTTGAACTTCCAAATTTTTCACGCCAACGAGAGAAATTCATCACAGAAACTATCGACAATTGTGATGAATAACTACGATGGAAGTTTAAATTCCATTAGAACTCACAACAGTTCAAGCAACAACACTATGTACTGTTACTGTGGTTTACGAGCTTGATTGAGAACTTCTTGGACGAAGAGGAATCCTGGTCGAAGATTTTATGGATGTTCTTGTTACAATGTAGGTAATTTGATGATTTTATGGTTGATTTCGTTTGAATCTTGTTGCTTGTTTCATATTTCATCCTCTGTTATGTAGGGAAATAATTCAAGGGAAATAATTCAGGATGTTGATTTTTCCATTGGTTTGATCCAGAAGTTGCAGAGCATAGCAAAAAAGTCATTAATAAATTAAGAGAGGAAACTTGTCAATTGAAGAAGATTCATAAACAATTACGCCTAGTAGAGTTCTTGTATCGTGTAGTAATTGTAGTATTGGTGGGCATAATTATGTATTTGGGTGTTTGTTAGGTTCAATTGTAAATTTTGTTGAATTGGTGGGCTTGTTCGGGTGTATTGGGTTGAAAACTTGTTCATTCCTATGGTAGTTATTTCATTGCTAATTGTGAAATGTATTGTGTTCAACTGATATGATCCAAATGTTGTTTTCATGTGTTTATCCATGAAAAGGATATTGTCACTTTTTGTCCCTATTTCAATTTTCTTTTGGTCACTTTTTCAATTTGGGTCCCTATTTGGTGAATGAATGATGATATTGTCACTTTTGTTCCCTTTTACAATATACTTTTGGTCATTGTTTTAATTTAGTCCTTGTTAAGTGAATGAAGAAGGATATTGCCCAACTTTGTTCCCTGTTTCAATATACTTTTGGTCCCTATTTCAATTTTCATTTGGTCACTGTTTCAATTTTGGGTCCCTGTTTTAATTTTGGTCCCTGTTAAGTGAATGAAGAAGGATATTTGTTAAGTGGATGAAGAAGGATATTGTTGACACTTTTGGTCCCTGTTGAACAACACAACGAATAAAATCCACTTTTGGTCCCTATTCAACTTTTAGACCATGTGTTCAATGGAATCTTGTCTGTGAGCATAATACAAGACACAAAAGGACAACTGAAAACATCCAAAAGATAAAAGTATTCATTCATTGGTCTTTGCACAGTTGTATTCAACATTACATTAAATAAGGGTTCCAACTAGAACAAACACACCCTATCACGTGGAGGGCCCAAAATTATCTTTCAGACAATAAGAAAATAAAAAAAAAGTTTCCCTATTTCTACTACTTAATTATCCATTGAAATACAACCATTCATCCTACAAGTCCTCCCCCAAAAAAGATATCTTTCTACATCTACATTCCCTTTATCCAGATCCCTTCAAGGCTGCATCTTTCGATCGAGTTCTATACATCCTTTTAGATCCACTAGAAGATGGATTACCAGGTTGGGACGAAATGATTTGCACATCCCTGTTCATCTTGTTGTTGTAAAGATCGAAACAAACTTCCAATACAACCATTAATCTGTGTAAGAGCTTTCTTCCTAGCCCTATACGCTTGGCTTTTTGAAATTTCAGCATTAAACTCTGTCTTCACTGTATCAATGATATCAACTAACTTCCAATTCGGTTGTTGCCTAAATCTTGGTAAGAATTTTTTTGCGACCCACCCAGACTTTACATTTCTATTTGTGAACTCCCACAACAACTATGTTCACTTCTATGGGTCTTGATTTGAAAAGTGCTATCTCCATTAGCTACTACACTAGCATGTAGTCTCCACCCACATCTTTCACTACAAACATCTGTGATCCGTCTCTTGTCATTCTTTGCAAGTCGAATATTGTATCCCCCTTTGGTTGCATACTTCTTAATGGCATCTTTCAAAAGCCTAGAGGTGCTAGACTTCATTCCAATAACAAATACTACGTTATTCATGTCGGTATCTGCTCTAAACTCAGGGTCCACAGACAATTTCATTCCACTTGAATTCATAGGAGAGTTCAGATCACTAGGAGATCGATAATCTGATCCTGCCTCTCCGTTAGCAGATACATGTACATTAAAATACTCTTTTGCTCCATCTGAGTCATCGTCACTAGAAACACTCTCATTATTCCCACCCTGAATATCTGATTCTTCATAATCATCGTCAGAATTATAAACACTTTCATTGTCCACATCTTCTCCTAAATTATCATATGAACCTTCAGACACTTTCTCACTATCATCTCCTTCATTTTCACCCTCAGACTCATCATCTTCATCCCATTCTTCATCACAATATTCAAAAGGATCCTCAATCCCAATTTCATCCTTATCATGACACTTCTTTTCCAGTTCTGCCTCAACCTCAATTTCCTCACGTTCATGCTTATCAAGTTCTTTCTCACTTTCCTCAAATTCATTTTTATCAGCTCCTTCTTCATCAAGATTTTTGGACTCCACGGGATACCACTCCAAATAAATTGGTTTAATCTCAGCAATTGAGATTGTGAAATCTATCTTTTCCTTATTCGGTACGTGCTCAACATAAATGTGGACTATTCTATCCTCCATTAGCATCCCAATAATATCCCTTATATCAGCATCACTTAAGATTGTCTTATATCCAGTTGCTAATGTTTTTCCTCATATAACGTAGCCAAACCAACCTACGCCTACAACACCTAAGTGAGTTGTATGGATAGAAAGCTCTAAAATGGTAAGCCCAAGGGGTTCTATATCTTTTATAACAGAAACTTTCCCACCGAAATATTCGACTTTAGGATGATACTCTATCCTTCCATTGTAGTGAAACGTAATGTTCAACCTCCGACCTACATGCAGTAGGACCCAATTCAATTCAATTCTGATTTTAGCAAAAAAAAAAAAAAATCATAGGAAAGGATACACTTCACTACAACTTACATTTCACCATTGTTCTTTGAATCAACCCCTCGTCTTCCTCCTTTACTTTGTCTGTAAACAACAGGTAAAAATAGCCTTCAGATAATAAAAAAGAAACCCTAAACTCACTGAAATGAAAATAAAACTTACCAATAATTGGACCTCTTCAATCGATAATAAATTACAATCTTCTTCAATATTGAACTCTTCTGCAGATAATCGCTCAATCCTTTGTTTTGTTTATCAATCGCGCGCAGGGAGTTGGGCGAAGTTCTTCGTTTTTCAAAGTTCTTCGTTTTTTTTTTCGTCTAGCATATTTTAATCGAAGGTTGGATTAAAACTCATTTCATAATACCACGTTTTAATGCCACATCAAATCTTAGTAGCCACCTGTTAGTCCAAGTCAGCGCACTGTTAGTTATTTCACGGAAGTTAGATGACAAGGACTAAAAACACGCTAAATCAATAACTCGGGGGTAAATTCGTTGATTTTGAAAACTGAGGGACCAAAATGGCACTAAATGCAAAATTGAGGGACTAAAAATGTATTTTGCCCAAAAAGATATTCATATCCATGTTTAATTCAACAATCACCAATTTCCATTCCAATTCATCCACATCTGGTTTGCGAGATATTCCCTCCATTTAGTCCAGATATCTGTTGTCTCTACGAACCCAATGTTGTTCGTGTTCATCCCATTTGAATCGGGGTCACCTATGTGTGCCTCCTCGAATGTGGGATCTGGGCCCATCTCTTGTATAAGTAAGTTGTGCAGCAAACAACATACAGTTATAGTCTTGCACTGGACTTCTACTAGGTAAAAAGAATTTCCTCTTAGTATCGCCCATCAACCCTTTAGCATACCGAATGCTCTCTCAATGACATTTCGAGCGGATGAATGTCTTATGTTGAACAATTCTTTCAGATTGGTGGGTGGATTCCCTCCTCGCCATTCAGTTAAGTGGTAGCGTTGTCTTCTGTATGGGGATAGAAATCCCTCTGCGTTGGGATAGCCAGCGTCACACAAGTAGTAATACCTTGAAGGAGGGAGGTTGGTTTGGAAGAGAGATGAGCTCGCTTAAATAGAGATTGCAAAGGGAAATTAAGTCCCAACCACCCAACTACCCATATTAATTACAAAAGTTGGTTGTTAAAGGCAATGGTTTAAAAAGTTGGTTGTCAAAAGGCAATGGTTTAAATTGAGGTTAGATGCATTAAATAGGCCTCAGAACATTTAAGTCAAATTTTAAAACCAAGTATGATGTGACAGACTGGTTAGATCACAACTAGATCACAACTACATTGCATTGTACTTAATCAAAAAGTTCAAACAGAACCGAAAAATCAAATAATTGCACAACCAAACAAGTCCACCATAAAGAAAACCAATAACCAAAAAATGGATTCATCATTGGCCATGAAGAAAACCAAAACCAGTATGTATACCTACCAATCAAGTAACCAATGACAAAACAATTCACAAAATAGAACTACTATTTTGTGAGAGTGAGCCTCAGGATCATTTTGAACAAGTGTAGTAAACAATTCAAATTAGCAAGAACATCATTGACTAGAAAAGATACCAACAATAGCAAGTTTACATGCCAATCACAAGTTTTTGATCGTAAATCCTAGGGAAACGGTAGATTGAGATAAAGAAAACCGGGGGTTGGAGAAAAACAACGACAAAAAATGTGAACAAGGTCTTAACAAATAAGACCCACTGAACATAAACAACACATAATCGGCTACCATAATGCACAGTATAGTAAACAAAGCCTCAGGACCTTTTTTTTTTCAAATTAATGACCAAAATTTAAATAATAATGAAAACTCATCATCGACCATACCAATCAAATAGATCAAGTGCAGAACATCGTGAACTATCAACATGAAAAAAAGCTTTCAAGGAAGACCAAGTGTATCAAATCCATTCAAGAGACAGAGAATGCCAATCAAATAGATCAAGTGTAAAGCATCATGAACTATTAACACGAAAAAAAAGCTTTCAAGGCAGACCAAGTGTATCAAATCCATTCAAGAGACAGAGAATACCAATCCACATGATTGAATATAGTACATCAGAATAGAACATATGAATTCGAAGTATCAGTGAACACAAACCGAATCCAAAGAATCCATACTCTCAGAACCAATACATGGACATGTCGATAAAAATATGCAAAGAAAAAATAAGAACACAAACCGAAATCGATGAGACAGGCCTCAGAAGAAATCATCGGCTTCTTCAAATACCAAGATCGTGCACCGACCTCCAAGAAACCAATAACCCCTACCAAGAATCCGAATGAAACAAATCTGAGAATTAAAACCGAAAGCAACGAAAAGACAAAGGTCTAGTTGCTTCGAGGGGGATGGTTGAGACCTATGGAAACGAAGGGGTTTTTCATGAAGAAGACGATGGAAACTAGAGAGATGATGAAACAGAGAAACATCGATTAGGGTTCCACAAAGGGGCGGGACCATCGATTCGGGTTCCACGAAGAAGACGATGGAAACTAGGGAGTTCAAGGAAACCATAAACCCATTGATTAGGGTTCCATGAAGGGGCAAAGTCGTCATTAGGATTCCATGAAGAAGACGATGGAAACAAGAAAGCCATCGACTAGGGTTCCACGAAGAAGATGATGGAAACCAGAGGGAAGATTTGAAGAGAGATAAAAGGAGTGGAGTAAATGCGATGTAAATAACCCCGAGAGAAAATCTAAAGAGAGTGAAAAAGAAGAGTAAATGCGATGGGAAGCCAGAGTAAATGCAGTCGGTAGGTGAAAGAAAACCAGTGGGAAGCCAAAACGGTGGGTTAAATAAAACGGGGAAGAAAACAAGGAGAGGGTTTTAAAGAAACCCTTGGGTTTCTCTAACAAATGAACCAAACACTTGTTTGGGTTTGGAACCCTACACGGGCCCAACCCTAACCGGTGGGCCAAACAACCTCTAAGATGAAAAGAGTTTAGCTACTCATTGTTCACTACTACAACATTTAAATCCTAGCACAACACGAAAACAAAACTACAATGTAAAAGAGAAAGAAAGATAAAATTAATGTGATGTGTCGATACACGTTACTATTGTCATCTCCACAGTCTTGAGCTTGAAAATTCCTCTTCTATGCTCCAAAACTCCATCAAACTCCCAAAAATATGTAGAAATTGAATTTAAGGTTGTGGCTTTCCAAAATTGGTTGCCCAAGTGATGAATTTATAGGGAATTGTCAAAAAATGGGAAGGTAGCATTGAAATGTTGTCCATATCATCTCAATGCTATGGATTGCATATCCCACGTCTCATGCGTATTCTGGAGGCAGAAAATAAATTTTCGTAACGTTGAGACACTATATGTAGCATCTTAATTCTACTCTTGCTAAAAATGACAACTGCAACAATGTTATGGCATTGTTCTAGCATTATGCAATGCCAACCGCTTGGGCTTTGCCTTTGAATTCTCTCCTCTTCTTCACTAGATCTTCAAATAAGCTAAAAAAAGATCCCGAAATCATCTAATTACCCTTGAACACTTGTTTTTGCTCATTAAGCCTGGTTTCTACAAAATCAAGAGAAATGGGCATAAAATCCCACAAAATCATAATAAAACTAGCAAATATAATAGGAAATAAGATAGCACAATTACATGCTATCAGTTGGTCGAGTCAACCCAAACTAATTTTAGATGAACCATGAACCAACCCAACCCATAAATTTTCATTTATTTAAACCTAACCCAACCCAAATAAGTTTATAAATCAACCCAAACCATACGGATTGAGTTGGATTGATCGGGTAGTTTGGGTCATCGAATTTTTTTGAACATCCCTAGTAAAAATTAGATTATAGTCTACGTTTTTTTTTAAAAAAAACTAATCATAGTCTAAAGGGAAATTTTAGACTATATATATAATTTTCTAACTGTGATCTATATTCAAATATTAGACTACAAGTTCTTAGACTATGGAAAAAGGTTAGATTATAGGCTACGATTTTTAAAACCAGTCTACAGTTTGGTTTTAGACCATAGTTAATAAAAACTATAATCTAAAGGGAACCTTTAAGACCATAGTTTGTATACTGCGGGTTCTTTAAACCATAGTCTATAATGTAAAATCTCACAAAACTATAATAAAACTAGCAAATATGATAGGAAATAAGATAGCACAATTACATGTTATCAGTTGTCGGGTCAACCCAAACAAAGTTTAGATGAACCATGAACCAACCCAACCCATAAATTTTCATTTATTTGAACCTAACCCAACGCAAATAAGTTTATAAATCAACTCAAACCGTACGGATTGAGTTGGATTGATCGGGTTGTTTGGGTCATTGGATTTTTTTGAACATCCCTAGTAAAAATTAGATTATAGACTACGATTTTTTTTTTTAATTAATCATAGTCTAAAGGGGAATTTTACACTATAGATAATTTTCTAACCGTGATCTATATTCAAATATTAGACTACAAGTTCTTAGACTATGGAACAAGGTGAGATTATAGGCTACAATTTTTTTAAACTAGTCTACCGTCTTCTTTTAGATCATAGTTAATAAAAATTGTAATCTAAAGGGATCCTTTTAGAGCATAGTTTGTAGACTGCGGGTTCTTTAAACTATAGTCTATAATGTAAAATCTCACAAAATGATAATAAAACTAGCAAATATAATAGAAAATAAGATAGCACAATTACATGCTATCTGTTGGCCGAGTCAACCCAAACTAATTTTAGATGAACCGTGAACCATCCCAATAAATAAATTTTCATTTATTTGAACCTAACCCAACCCAAATAAGTTTATGAATCAATCCAAACCGTATGGATTGAGTGGGATTGATTGGGTTGTTTGGATCATTGGATTTTCTTGAACATCCCTAGTAAAAATTAGATGATAGACTACGGTTTTTTTTTAAAGTAATCATAGTTTAAAAGGGAATTTTAGACTATATATATAATTTTCAAATGGTTATCTATATTAAAATATTAGACTACAAGTTCTTAGACTATGGAATAAAGTTAGATTATAGGTACGATTTTTTTTAAACTAGTGTATAGTCTGCTTTTATACCATAGTGAATAAAAATTGTAATCTAAAGGGAACCTTTTAGACAATAGTTTGTAGACTGCGGGTTGTTTAAACTATAGTCTATAATGTAAAATCTCACACAATGATAATAAAAGTAGCAAATATAATAGGAAATAAGATAGCACAATTACATACTATCAGTTGGTTGGGTCAACCGAAACAAATTTTAGATGGACCATGAACCAATCCAACCAATAAATTTTCATTTATTTGAATCTTAACCAACCCAAATAAGTTTATAAATTAACTCAAACCGTACGTATTGAGTTGGATTGATAGGGTTTTTCGGGTCATCATATTTTTTTGAACATCCCTAGTAAAAATGAGATTATAGACTACGTTTTTTTTAACTAATCATAGTCTAAAGGAAAATTTTAGACTATATATAATTCTCTAGCCGTGATCTATATTCAAATATTAGACTACAAGTTCTTAGACTATGGAACAAAGTTAGATTATAAGCTACAATCTTTTTAAACTAGTCTATAGTATGCTTGTAGACCATAGTTAATAAAACTTTTAGACCATAGTTAATAAAAACTGTAATCTAAAGGGAACCTTTTAGACCATAGTTTGTAGACTGCGGGTTCTTTAAACTATAGTCTATAATGTAAAATCTCACAAAATGATAATAAAACTAGCAAATATGATAGGAAATAAGATAGCACAATTACATGCTATTAATTGGTCGAGTCAACCCAAACAAATTTTAGATTAACCATGAACCATCCCAATCCATAAATTTTCTTTTATTTGAACCTAACCCAACCCAAATAGGTTTATGAATCAACCCAAACCATATGGATTGAGTTGGATTGATCGGATTGTTTGGGTCATCGGATTTTTTTGAACATACCTAGTAAAAATTGGATTATATGCTACGGTTTTTTTAAACTAATCATAGTCTAAAGGAGAATTTTAGACTATATATATAATTTTTTAACGGTGATCTATATTCAAATATTAGACTACAAGTTCTTAGACTATGGAACAAAGTTAGATTATAGGATACGATTTTTTTTAAACCAGTATATAATCTGCTTTTAGATCATAGTTAATAAAAATTGTAATCTAAAGGAACCTTTTAGACCATAGTTTGTAGATTGCAGGTTCTTTAAACTATGGGTTCTCTAAACTATAGTCTATAATGTAAAATCTCACAAATGATAATAAAACTAGCAAATATAAAAGGAAATAAGATAGCATAATTACATTCTATCAGTTGCTCGGGTCAACCCAAACTAATTTTAGATGAGCCATGAACCAACCCAACCCATAAATTTTCATTTATTTGAACCTAATCCAACCAAAAAAAGTTTATGAATCAACCCAAACCGTACGGATTGAGTTGGATCGATTGGGTAGTTTGGGTCATCGAATTTTTTTTGAACATCCCTAGTAAAAATTAGATTATAGACTTTGGTTTTTTTTAAACTAATCATAGTCTAAAGGGGAATTTTAGACTATATATATAATTTTCTAATGGTTATCTATATTCAAATATTAGACTACAAGTTCTTAGACTATGGAACAAAGTTAGATTATAGGCTGCGATTTCTTTTAACCAGTCTATAGTCTTCTTTTAGATCATAGTTAATAAAAGCTGTAATCTAAAGAGAACCTTTTAGTCCATAGTTTGTAGGTTGCTAGTTCTTTAAACTATATTCTATAATGGGCTTTTAGACCATATTTTTTCTAACTATGGTGATCTATATTAAAATATTGGACTATAGGTTCTTAAATTGTGATGCAAAGTAAGATTTTAGACTACAGTTTTTTAAAAACTATAGTCTAAAGGGGACTTTTAGACCACAGTTCTTCCTAAGAATGGTAATATGCAAATATATGTTTACAGGTTCTTAAATTGTTGGGTAGAATTAGATTGTAGACTATGGCTTTTTAAATCACAGTCTTTTGTCGGTTTTTTATACCATGGTTAATAAAAACTATGGTCTAAAGAAGACTTTTGGACCATTTTTAAAAGGTGGTGCAAAGTTAGATTTTAGACTATTGTCTTTCCAAGACCATAGTCTATAAATCGACTTTCAAACTCCAATTAATAAAACCGTTATATATAAACATATTTATTTTAGACGATAGTTAGACCAATTTCCACCATATAAGACCATCGTCTTTTAAAAAAATGTGGTCTAATGATGAGTGAGCTTGTTGAGGACTTAATCAAATACATATATAAAATTAATTATTTATAGTAATTAATAATAGATCGGTCAAACTACAAGAAACCAAATAAATTGAATTTCTATAATTTGGATTTCTTATTCATATGAACTGACACAAACAAAGGGGATAAAACATGAAAATAGATAGAAGAATTGAAGGAGTAAGATAAATGCTAATGGTTAATCTCAAACATCATTTTGGGATAAAACTCAGTACAATGCTATTTCTAATCATTGAACGCCTAAAAGCAAGCTATTTCCTAACCATCTATTACCTAATCGACTAATCAATAAAGTCGGCTAAGCCCCTAAGAAGATTTAGGCCTCCCCTATGTAACACCCCTACTTTTTTTTATAACTAAAACTCTTAGGGACATTACTACACATGCATGCATTCTTAGGCCAAAAGACATAAAACGATCTTTAAATCTCCACTGAAAACAAATTGTCTTTAGGGATCCCATTAAAACATTCAAAATGCGCAAAAGAAGCAGTTCAAACGTGGCCCATTTAAAATCTGGAAAGTAAATTTAAACTTCGAGAACATGAAACGACAACATCAGTTATAAAAGAAAATATGCGGAAGACATGTCTATTCCCATGGTTCTGACAATGCGCCTCCGTCACTCGCCCTGCACGTCCTTGGCCTTACCTGAAAAACATTTTTTAAAAGAAAGGGTGAGTATTGCAAAACAATACCCAGTAAGTGACCTCGCTACCGAGGTTTGGGATATGCAAGCACATACAAGCATGACTTTTAAACCTGTTCGAACGGTACATATGCAGGACCTAAAACTTTCTCATATCATCATGACTATAATACATGACTTCCTTTTTCTTTTAAGTGGCCAATTGGTCATCCTGAGTCATTTCATTTTGAGTCCCTCACAGACCCCCTGTAATAATTTGAGTCCCTCACGACCCCTGTATGGTTTGAGTCCTCTCACGGACCCACTCAGATAGATTGAGTCCCTCACAGCACCACTGTAATTTGACCCATAGGGTCTCTAATGCATGTTTTACCATGCACACAATGCACTCGGGAGACCAATTTCCACATTTTTCATTAAATCATTTCATGGCATACATAACATGCATGAGGTCCCATCATTCCACATAACAATAGTGTACATGCCACAACAATTATCGTTGATATGCAAATCATACATTCCTCATATAATAGTTTGAAGTTAACAAACTTATAGGTAATCATGAAATATTCTCATACAAGATAATTTGAATATCCTCACATGAAATACTAGATTTTTCTTACGTATAATACAAGGATATTTTCACATAAAATATTGAGATATTCTCGTGTAAAATCATTAAATCTTTTAAGTAAAATAACGAACTAATTTCACATAGAATAACGAAAATTCGCTTTCTTTAATCCCATTTAAAAGATTCGCACAAGATCCCTTACCTTAGTTTGAATTCTACTCCAAAACCTAACCCGAGTTCCTTGATTACTCTTCTTTAGTGGAACCTGATTCACAACACAATTCCAAGTTCATTCTCCAAGTATTCACTAAATCTATAATCGTAAGGGGTACTTAAATTACGTTCTTAAGATTTCATGCCCCGCTTACCTCGAGTTCAAAGCGAGTACCTACTATTCCTTAGTTCGTCTTGACGTTTGACCCTCAATTCCGCTCCAAACTTGGTCCCTACAATTTGCGTTCGAAACAGTAGCTTAAGCTCTCAATTAGACGCTTCGATAAACAATAAGTCACGAATAATTCTTCATCAAATTCGAAACTTAACACGAACGCTCACCGGGTCAGATTCTCTGTGGTCGAAGAAGACGTTGGCGGCGTTGTAGGATTCGGACGGCAAAGAACAACGGCCGGGAGGAAACGGAACTCGCGCGTGTGGCTTCGCTTGGTGAAGTCCGGCGCAAGACTCGCTGCGCAGTGATCGAACGTTTCCCTCGACGGATCACGCGTGAGGGTTCTCGGCGTGAAGCTTGAAGCCGGCGCGGCAGCGCCGTGGGCGTGTTCGTGGATCGGCGACGCAAGGGACGCGGCTTGTGGCGGTGGAGTTCGCGTGAGAAGATCCGACGCCGCAAAGCTTCACGGCGGGACTTCACGTTCGTGGGTCTCAGAGGTGTTCTCGCGCCGCAGGGTGGCTTCTTGCGGCGAGAGCGATCGACGCGCGCGATTGAAGACTTTCGCCGAGACTTGGGCGGTCGAGCGACTTCGAGGAGACGGCTTCAAAGGCGGTTGTGGCTTTCCGTCCGTGCTTGCAGGCGTATAACACGGCAGCCTCGAACGCGAGATCGATCGTGCGCGCAGCCGCGGAAATACTTGAAGCGGTGGGCGACGGCGGTTACGCTGCGTGTGGATTCTCGCCATGTGGAGTAGTACAATAAAGGTTAGGGTTTTGGTTAGGGCAAGGTACCAGGAGAAGGAGAAGATGTTGATGGGGCTAGGGTTAGGGTTTCTTTTGAATTTTCAATGATAAGGAGCTTAAATACTAACAAATTAGGTCAAAATCCAAGTGTTAATTATCACCCTCATTTAGACATTAATCACCAAAGTGCCATTGCCACTTTCTTTTCTTTTAATTTTTATCAATAGTTGTCTAAAGGAGAATATTTCGCCTTAAACTAATAAAATCAAAGACTCATTAACACCGAGCTTGATGAAAATTCACTAATCCAACTAGACACACACAGGTTGATAGAACGTTAAATAAAATAAATAATTAGTACCTGTGGTTGTGGTCGTCACAATCTTCCCTCCTTAAGAACTTTCGTCCCCGAAAGTTCCTATTCTTGGAATAGTTCTGGATATTTAGTTCGCACTTCCTCTTCTCGCTCCCAGGTAGCTTCTTCCGTGCGGTGGTTTTGCCATAACACTTTAACTAAGTTGATCTCACGGTTACGGAGGGTCTTTTGATCTCTTGCAATAATCTGTACAGGTCGCTCGCCATAACTCAAATCTTCTGCTAACTGTAATGGTTCAAAGTCTATGACGTGAGTCGGGTCTGGAACGTATTTTCTCAACATGGAGACATGAAACACGTTATGAACCGCTGACAGGAAAGGCGACAGTGCCAGTCTGTAGGCCACCACACCAATCCTTTCTAAAATCTCGAATGGTCCTATGAAGCACGGACTCAACTTCCCTTTTCGACCAAACCTTAGAATCCCTTTCATTGGGGCCACCTTAAGGAATACGTGGTCGCCAACTTCGAATTCTAGGTCCCTTCGTCTCGAATCGGCATAACTCTTTTGTCTGCTTTGGGCGGTCTGCATCCGCACCCTAATCTTTCGTATCGCATTATTAGTGATCTGTACTAATTCCGGACCCAATAACTGGCGTTCACCAACCTCCTCCCAGAAAACGGGAGTTCTGCAACGTTTTCCATAGAGGGCTTCAAATGGAGCCATTCCGATGGTCGACTGATAACTGTTATTGTAAGCAAACTCCATCAGATGCAAATGAGTGTCCCAACTACCTGGGAAGTCTAAGGTGCAAGCTCGCAACATGTCTTCTAAGATCTGGTTCAAACGTTCGCCTCGCCCCGTCCGTGCATGGATGAAAAGTCAGTACTAAAGTTCAACCGTGAACCTAACGCTTTCTGTAGGCTCCTCCAAAAGTTGGAGGTGAAACGTGGATCCCGGTCTGAAATAATTCTGACTGGAATCCCATGCAGACGGACTATCTCTTCCAGGTAAAGCTGCGCCCACTTATCCGTAGAATAGGTGGGTTTCCCTGGTATGAAATGTGCTGACTTGGTTAATCTGTCCACAATGACCCAAATTACTGAGTAACCTCGTAAGGTTCTAGGCAGTCCGACTATGAAATCCATAGAGATCTCCTCCCATTTCCACCGGGGACACGTAAAGGCTGCGCAGAGTCCTGCGCGCCTCTGTCTCAGGTGTCTTGGTGCTGACAAGTCAAACACTTGCCGACAAACTCGCCACGTCGCGTTTCATGTTGCACCACCGTAACGATCGCTTTGATCTCGATACATCTTGGTACTACCAGATGCATAGAAAATGGCGAGTTATGGGCCTCGCTCAATTTGATTTCGCCATTTGTGTCGCCGTCGCACACATAATCGACCACGAAATAGTAATCCTCCATCTGTGAATAGTGAAAACTCGCCAACTCACTGTAGTTACTTTGCCGTAAGCTTCTCTACTAACCGAGGTCCCCTTGCCGAGACTCAACTATCGTTGCCTCAAAGTTGGTTGTACCGTTAATCGAGCTAATCGAGCCGTGGTCTTTCCTACTAGTAACACGCAATTTCACTTCGTGCAAACTCTCACTCAGTAACTCGCTCACGGTAACTCTCGTCTTTGAAGTATGAACTGCTTTCTCATCGAGGGCATCGGCCACGACATTAGCCTTACCGGGTGGTATTGAATGTCTATGTCGTAATCCTTCACTAATTCCAACCATCTGCGTTGCCTCATGTTCGATTCTTTCGGGTGAACAAGTACTTGAGACTTTTATGATCCGTAAAAATCAATTTTCTCGCCATACTGTGTAGTGTCTCCGGATCTTTAGTGCAAAAACTCACGCCGCTAGTTCTAAGTCATGTGTTGGATAATTTCTCTGCATGCGTCTTTAATTGTCGGGATGCATAGGCTATTACTTTACCGTGCTGCATTAGTACACAACCCAAACCTTTCTTAGACGCATCACTGTAAACCACAAAGCTCCCTGTTCCCTCGGGGACTGTAAGAATCGGAGCTGACACCAACCTACACTTGAGTTCCTGGAAACTCGCCTCACAATTATCATCCCACACAAATGGGTTACCTTTGCGCGTCAGCTGGGTCATGGGCATGGCTATCTTGGCGAAGTCCTGCACGAAACGTCTATAGTAACCTGCAAGACCCAGAAAACTACGTACCTCTGTAACGGTGGTCGGACGAGGCCACTGCGTGACTGCTTCCACTTTTGCTGGGTCTACAGAGACTCGATTCCGGACACCACATGCCCTAAGAAGGATACCATGCGAGCGAAATTCACACTTGGAAAATTTTGCATATAACTTATTCTCTCTCGGTGTGAGTAAAACTTTTCTCAGGTGTCTTTCATGATCTTCATCACACCTGGAGTATATCAGTATATCGTCAATAAATACAATCACGAACGTATCTAGAAACTCTTTGAATAAACGGTTCATCAAGTCCATGAAAGCGGCAGGGGCGTTGGTCAAACCAAACGGCATCACTGTGAACTCGTAATGCCCATAACGTGATCTGAATGCTGTCTTAGGAATATCCTCTTCACTGATCCTCAACTGATGGTAGTCTGATCTCAGATCAATCTTGGAAAACACATCTTTATTTGCTCTCGCAATCCCGATCGAACAAATCATCTATTCTAGGAAGAGGGTATTTATTCTTGATCGTAACCTTATTCAACTCCTCGTAATCTATACACAGCGCATGGACCCGTCTTTCTTTTTCACGAACAACACTGGGGCTCCCCAAGGCGAGACGCTAGGGCGTATAAATCCCTTGTCCAGTAAGTCTTGTAACTGTAGTTTCAGTTCTTTCAACTCTGCCGGTGCCATTCTGTACGGTGCCTTGGATATCGGAGTCGTCCCTAACTCCAATCCGATGTTAAAATCCACCTCCCTAACCGGAGGTACTCCGGGGAGGTCCTCGGGGAAGACGTCTGAAATTCATTCACCATCGAGTGCGATGACACGGAGATCTCCGTACACCTTGCATCTAGTATGCAAGCTAAGACGCCCCAAGCTCCCGATATAATAACTTCTTGGCCTTAAGGGCGCGTAATCACCTTAGGCCTACTTCCCGCTAGGGTGCCTCGAACACAGAACCGGGTTGGCTAGGGAGTGAACACTACATCCTTCCCGAAACAATCAATACAAGCATGGTTCTGCGCTAACCACCCATTCCCAATATCACATCAAAGTCAATCATGTCTAAGACTACTAGATTTATCTGTTAACTCATGGTCTCATGATGGTCACACTACCATCCTTGACTTTCATAGTGGTGACAAATTTATCCCCGCAGAGTGGAGACAGATGCAGAGCATATCAGAATCGTTTCTACTTCTAACTCACTTGACTTACGAAGGATGCGAAAATAAAAGAATGTGTAGAACCGTAATCAAATAATACAAAGGCAAGGTGCCCAAGTAATGGAAGTGTGTACTGTAACCACCGAGTCTCATGCCATAAATGCTTTTCTTTGGTGCTTGCGTAGCTCTTCCTTGGTGTATTACGGGCTTGGCGGCCAATTACACTATTGATAACTCGAGGTTGGCTAGCATCGGCTTGACTCGGGCAACTATTAGCTCTGTGCCCTTCTTTCCCACATCCCGGCTACACTCGGACCGGGCCAAACACTTACCCCAATGATGCTTACCACGCTTTGCATTGTGGCTTATCTCCACCGTTAGTTCTGTCCCCGTTGACTCAACCTACACGAAAGTTTCTGGTCTATGCGGTGTGCTGGGGACGCCGTGAGCTTGAATTTGGCCGATCCCATTTCCTCTTATGATTTGCCAAAGTGTCGCCCCGGGTTAACAGTCACCGATGTGCGATGCATTGCTGTACCCAAATCAATTCCGCCACTCTCACTGCGGAGGCATAATCGAGGAGGTGCTAGTGCTGGATGAAACCTCGAACATTTTCATCTAGCCCCATAACGAACGCTCTGCTTTCTTCGCCTCGTGTCTGTCTACTAGCTCGGGGCAAAGCGTGACACAAACGGGTGAATTCTCTCTCATATACCTCTCTTGCCCTCCTGCTCGCTCACCGTAAGAATTCCGCTGCTTCCTATAACGAGTCAGCAGCAGGTAAAATTTCCGCTGAGAATGCTTCTTTAAATAGATTCCATGTGATCGTTTCCCCTCTGGCGACTATGGTTCCCTGGGCGGACTCCCACCATAAATAAGCGTCGTCTCTCAGCATAAAGGTTGCGCAGGACACCCTCTCGGTCTTGAGGCGGTTCATCATCCAAAAATGGTCTCAATGGAGGACAGCCATAACTCAACCACGGTGGGGTCACTGGAAGACCCATCAAAAGATGCGGGATCATATTTCCGAAGTCCTTCGGATATCGAGACTCGTGGTTGCATCATTCCGCCTCGACTTGCTTGGGCGGTGAGTGGCTATCAGAGGCTCGCACAAGAGTCGCATAGCCTCTACCATCATAGTCATGACATTAGGGTTTCCTTGATCTCGCCACTGGAGCGATCGCAGTGCGTTCTCCCAGCGATCCGGGTGGTCCCGGGAAGATCCGACGCGGGTGGGGTAATCTCCTCTGTTCTAGTGGTAGTTACGGGTGGGGTGTTAACATTAACTCCCGATCTCCGACCCCTACCACGTCCTCTACCTCTCCCACGACCTCTAGGTGGCATTTTGTCAGTACTACAATGCAGAGAGTTTCTAGCTCAGTTTTCATTACTTTCTAACTATAAGATAGGATCACCCTTAAGGTTTAAATTCATTTACATTCACAATACTGAATTACATCATAATCATTTGCTTGATTTATAAAATATCGTAACGCACTGGCGGTGGCCTAGGCGCGTTGTTCAACCATGGGAACTACTATGTGCTTACTCAGTAAGCAAGTCTACAGAACCCTTAAACCTAGGGCTCTGATACCAACTGTAACGCCCCTACTTTTTTTTATAACTAAAACTCTTAGGGACATTACTACACATGCATGCATTCTTAGGCCAAAAGACATAAAACGATCTTTAAATCTCCACTGAAAACAAATTGTCTTTAGGGATCCCATTAAAACATTCAAAATGCGCAAAAGAAGCAGTTCAAACGTGGCCCATTTAAAATCTGGAAAGTAAATTTAAACTTCGAGAACATGAAACGACAACATCAGTTATAAAAGAAAATATGCGGAAGACATGTCTATTCCCATGGTTCTTACAACGCGCCTCCGTCACTCGCCCTGCACGCCCTTGGCCTTACACAGAAAAACATTTTTAAAAGAAAGGGTGAGTATTGCAAAACAATTCCGAAGTGTGACCTCGCTCACAGGGTTTTGGGATATGCAAGCACATACAAGCATGACTTTTAAACTCATTTCGAATGTACATATACGGGACCTAAAACTTTCTCATATCATCATGACTATAATACATGACTTCCTTTTTCTTTTAAGTGGCCAATTGGTCATCCTGAGTCATTTCATTTTGAGTCCCTCACAGACCCCTGTAATTTGACCCATAGGGTCTCTAATGCATGTTTTACCATGCACACAATGCACTCAGGAGACCAATTTCCACATTTTTCATTAAATCATTTCATGGCATACATAACATGCATGAGGTCCCATCATTCCACATAACAATAGTGTACATGCCACAACAATTATCGTTGATATGCAAATCATACATTCCTCATATAATAGTTTGAAGTTAACAAACTTATAGGTAATCATGAAATATTCTCATACAAGATACTGTAATATCCTCACATGAAATACTAGATTTTTCTTACGTATAATACAAGGATATTTTCACATAAAATATTGAGATATTCTCGTGTAAAATCATTAAATCTTTTTAAGTAAAATAACGAACTAATTTCACATAGAATAACGAAATTCGTTTTCTTTAATCCCATTTAAAAGATTCGGCACAAGATCCCTTATCTTAGTTCGAATTCTACTCCAAAACCTAACCCGAGTTCCTTGATTACTCTTCTTTAGTGGAACCTGATTCACAACACAATTCCAAGTTCATTCTCCAAGTATTCACTAAATCTATAATCGTAAGGGTACTTAAATTACGTTCTTAAGATTTCATGCCCCGCTTACCTCGAGTTCAAAGCGAGTACCTACTATTCCTTAGTTCGTCTTGACGTTTGACCCTCAATTCCGCTCCAAACTTGGTCCCTACAATTTGCGTCAAAAGCGAGCTTAAGCTCTCAATTAGACGCTTCGATAAACAATAAGTCACGAATAATTCTTCATCAAATTCGAAACTTAACACGAACGCCACCGGGTTTGTATTCTCGTGGTCGTGAAGACGTCTTTGGCGCGCGTTGTAGGATTCGACA
This sequence comes from Trichosanthes cucumerina, assembly GCA_036507285.1. NCBI lineage: Eukaryota > Viridiplantae > Streptophyta > Magnoliopsida > Cucurbitales > Cucurbitaceae > Trichosanthes > Trichosanthes cucumerina. Next base: position 74,511,695 of record CM071835.1, on the reverse strand, counting down.
GCAGCGAACAACTACCGGGAGGAACGGAACTCGCGCGTGGTCGCTGCTTTGCTGTGAAGTCCGGCGCAAGACTCGCTGCGCAGTGATCGAACGTTTCCCTCGGTGGATCACGCGTGAGGGTTCTCGCCGTGAAGCTTCGGCGGCGGCGGCAGCGCCAGTGGGCGTGTTCGTGGATCGGCGCGCAAGGGACGGCTTGCGGCGGGAGTTCGCGTGAGAAGATCCGGCCGCAAAGCTTCACGGCGGGACTTCACGCTCGTGGTCCGCAGTGTTCTCGCGCCGCAGGGGTGGCTTGCTTGGCGTGAGCGATCGGGCGCGCGATTGAAGACTCTTTGCTCGAGACTTGGACGGCCGAGCGACTTGAGAGAGCGGCTTCAAAGGCGGCCAGGCTTTCCGTTCGTGCTTGCGGCGTATAACACGCGCTCGAACGGCGAGATCGTGGCGCACGCCGGCGAAAATACTTGAAGCACCGGACGGCAGCTTCTGCCGTGTGGATTCGCCGCGGGTGGAGTAGTACAATAAAGGTTAGGGTTTTGGTTAGGGCAAGGTACCAGGAGAAGGAGAAGATGTTGATGGGGCTAGGGTTAGGGTTTCTTTTGAATTTTCAATGATAAGGAGCTTAAATACTAACAAATTAGGTCAAAATCCAAGTGTTAATTATCACCCTCATTTAGACATTAATCACCAAAGTGCCATTGCCACTTTCTTTTCTTTTAATTTTTATCAATAGTTGTCTAAAGGAGAATATTTCGCCTTAAACTAATAAAATCAAAGACTCATTAACACCGAGCTTGATGAAAATTCACTAATCCAACTAGACACACACAGGTTGATAGAACGTTAAATAAAATAAATAATTAGTACCTGTGGTTGTGGTCGTCACACCCTAAATCACAATTAACCCAACCTAACGTCGAGATAATTAACCCATTTAACCCCAAATTAGCTAGGCACGATAACGTTCCATACTAATGTAGCTAATCACCTTAAGTTCTAGAGATTTATTAAGACCAATTAAGTAAACTAGCATGCATTCATAATTTAATTAATTAGATCTCGATTCTTAAGTCCTATCATGCAATTTATATGAGAGACAAACCTCTACGATGTAATTGGAGTCGGTCCTAGTGCTAGCTAAACTAACGATCACATATTCAATCGACACGAATAGATTGTCAATGTAACGCCCCAGAATTTCAAGTACCTTTTAGGTTATACTGGGATTTATTTAATGGAATATTTAGTTCGGCTTGGAATTCTTTTTAGTTAGGGTTTCTTTACAAACTAAAGAGAATTGAATAATTTGAGCTTTTAATTAAGAGTTATGGCAAAATTGTGTTTCTATGGAAAAGGAGGAGCAGTTTTGGAATAGGAAAAAAATGTTGGATTTAGGGTTTTCTCTTGGACACGCAAAACGAGGTTCCCCTTGCCCTCACCTTCTTCCTCACGATAGCCACCCTCGGCTGTACTCCCTCTTCCCGTTCTTTTTACTTTCGCTGTGAGAAGCCATCAACGAATAGATTTGCTTTGTCTTCGTCTTCTTCTGCGTTTGACATTTCAAGTAGAGTTATCGGTTGACGTCACACGCGGATCGAAGCAAGCTTTTCAACTACCGGACTCACTACCTCCAATTGCTGGACGTCGAGCCTCACTGTGTTGTTCAAACCGTCGAAGCCTACGACCTTTGAACCAACCCCCAGATTTCGAGCTACTTGCTGGAAAATAGGCCACTCATCGCCGCGACCCCCAGCTCGCGAGTCGCCGCCAGTCCACGCCTGAAGCCGCCGGAGACGCGTCGACCGCCACACGCTGGAGTTAGTCCGATTCAACCAGTTTCGTTTCCCAAGTCCATTTTTAAGCATCTGTTTGTGGTAATTTAGCCTAACTATGATTGGATTCGAAAATAAGTTTATGACTATGTGATTTAATTAAGGAATTGATGAAATTGATTTAGGGGATTCGAGTAGCAAGCACGATTGAGGAACCTTGAGATAAGAGCGGAACTTTAGGAGTTTGAAGCTAAGCTAAGGTAAGAGATTTTCTACCAATGATTTTGAAAAGGGGAGTAAACATGGTTTCTAAAAGATTTATTTTAAAAGACGAAATTCAAGAATTTATTTCAAAGGGTGAATTTCCAATACTCATGCTTAAGGCTTGAATTTAGAAAAGGAACTTCATGATTTAAGGGTTTGAGAGAACCCGAACAGAAATGATTTCAAAGTATTTAAAAATGAGTCTTGGCACAGTTATGTGTAGTTCTGGATATTGAGATTTTTAGTTATGCCATCGTGTTAATTATGTATCTTAAATTATAAACGTACTTAGTAATTATGATTGATTGACTTAAGTTTAAAGTTATGAAAGTTATGCCTTGATTATGTGATTGTTGCATCATTATGACCGCATATATATGTGACTGACATATGGGACCTCATGCATATTGTATGTATATGAACATGTTATGTACGCAGTGGCAATTGGTCTCCTGAGAATTTATGCATGGTAAAACATGCATCTGAGACCCTATGGGTCAAACTTATAGGAGTCTGTAAGGGACTCAAACTTACAGGGGTCTGTGAGGGACTCAATTCTTATTGGGGTCTGTGAGGGACTGAAAACCTATAGAGGTATGTGAGGGACTCAACATGAAATGACTCAGGTAGACTCAATTGACCACGTATAGCCAAAGAGAAAAGTTATGATCTTATGAAAGAAAGTTTTAGGTCCCACTCCATAAAGTTTTATGATTTTAAAAGTCACGAATAACAGTCATGTTTAAAAGTCATGTTTAAAAGAAAGTCATGTTGCATGTGTTTGCATTTCCCGACCCCCACTTACTGGGTATTTTATAATACTCACCCCTTTACCTTTGTTTTATTTTCTCCGTTTTAAAATATTTTCAGGTAAAGGTGAGAGCAAAGCAGGCGAGTGACAAGGATGCGCTACGAATGCCATGGGAACCGAGTCATGATTTCTGCATCCATGATTTAGAAAGCATTTTAAAATGATTATTGTCTTCTGCTTATGTATTATAGAGTTTTGAAACTAGAGACCAAACTTAATTATGTTTTTTTTAATGTTTTGTATTTCTATGGGATCCCAAATTAAAGTGTTTTAAATTACCAAGTTTTATCTATTTAAAGTCATTTAGGGTCTCGAATGCATGCATGATAGTAATGACCCTTACAAATAGAGTTTGTAAAAGTAGGGTCGTTACAGTCAATCTATATATAAAAGAATACATGCTATGGGCATTCAAGCAAAAATCAAGAAACAATAAAACATGTTGGAAAATGCTAGAAAATATTGAATAAATCTCACAAAAAGAACATAATGCCTTATATACAACCCAAGACGACATCGATAGTCTAGCCAAACATCGTTACAATGTTTCCTGACACCAAAGAATAACCAAAATCTCCTAAACTATCATATTCTATTGAAAAACAATGAGAAATAGTCTAACATGGTCTCTTGGCGACAAAAATGGAGACAAAAGGACCTAGAGGGAGAAGATATATTTTTATAGAAATCGAAGTAGGGTTGAGACACTATAGGCAGCATCTTGATGCTGTCTTAATCAGACTAGTCGAGAGGGGCTCGTCGCAACGTCATGCAACACTTACTGTTATAGTGTCTTGATGTTGTCTTGTATTTGTGATAAGACTCAAAATAGTCCTATTTTTACATGCATAATCCTTTTCATTTCGATCGATTTAATGTGTTTAATGTATATTTTGTAGGTATTTTAGTTCGAGGAGCATTTAGAATCATTTGCGCTGCTTTTGAGCCATTTTGAGAGTGTTCGGGATGAGTTCGAGGCGATTCGAAGGCCAACCGAGCTCAAATTGAAGTCTAGAAGGGTAAAATGGTCATTTTTGTCCAAGCGAGAGCGTCTCGATGATGTACAAAGACCTATCGACACATGAAGACTTGGTGTAAAATAGGGCAGCCACGAGGTGTTGCTTGTAGCATCGAGATGCTCTATCGAAAGCAGAAGCGCGCAAAATAGGATAACATCGAGATGTTGTTCATAGCGTCGAGATGCTGAATCGAAGCATCTCGAGACGTTGCGACAAACCTCTCCTTGACACTGGGATCTTAAGCATCAACGTCGAGACGTTGCCTATAGCGTCGTGACGCTGCTTTGACTACTATATATTCATTCTTTCCATTTAGAGCAAAAAAAGAAAGAGGATTTGGGAGAGACAACCATTGTTACTCTTTGATTTTTCTGTATTTTCTTCTTCATTAGCTTAGTATTAGTTTAGATTAGGTTGAATGTTGTTGATTATGGTCGTTTTAACTGTGGCTACCAACTACAACTAAGCAGGAACACCGACTCGGAGGCGATCGTTGGATGTTTTGTAATGCCATGAGGTTTGAACTACAATGAGAATTTATTTCCTATTGTTTCTATCTTGTTTTCCTTTATTTGAATCCTTAGGCATGTTCGTAGGTAGGCTTGACAAATCTATAAGCGTCGAATCAGCTTAGTTAGTTATGTGTGTTGATTTTCTTATTAGTATGCAAATTAGTAGCAATTAGCATTAGGATCGGTGAGTTTGTGAGCTCCGAGCAGTCATGAATGACTTAATGAGCCTAAAGCTAAAAAGCGAAATAAAAGTGCAAAGATTAATCTAGTCTTGTCACTTAGGTTAATTTTAGTAATTCAATAGTCCTAATTGAATTTAGAACTTAAACGACTGGTCCTGAGTATGGCACATGACAGCCTCTGGTAAAGGATTAGTATCATCCCCAGTTTTGGACTAGTTTCGGTTTAATTGCATGGTAGTTAAACTAATATAGAATTAATTTGAAATTCACTAGCCTTACCAATTGGATATACGAATATAGAACAACGAGCTAATTTAATTTTATTTAGTATTTCTGTGATCGACATTACAAAACAGCATCCCGATGTGACCCGACGAATTGGTATCTTGTTAGTTTGTTATTAATTTTGTCAGTTTGCTCACTCATTTACTTTATGCATTTAATTTTCTGTGTATTTACATTATTGCACCAACAACTCCCTGTGTTACCCGAAAATAAATAAAGCAAATTAAATGTAAAAGTAACATATACGCCTCTCTGTGGTTCGACCATGCCACTATATTGCAAAATGTTTGTGGTACGGAATATAAATTTATTTAACGTACTTGACAAGTGCGGATCAATTTGCGTGTTTTGTTCTTTAGTAGAAGCAACACCTTGACACTTCAAGCATTGTTGATACACTCTCGTCAGGGGCATTTCAAGCATTTTGCTTCTATTCTTTACTCGATTGCTCAAATGACCTTCGGTTTTGCTCGTTTTAACCTCATTTTTATACAATTGCTCCAAAATACCTCTCTTGCTCAAACTCCAACAAAATGGACAATTACATAAAAACTCTGACCAGTATAAGATCTAGGTATATAACATAGGTACTTTTTGAATCCTATCATCTAATGTTTATAATAATGTGTAGTCTCCTCTCAAATTTGTAATAATGGTCCAACAAAGATTTACGTTTACTTAGTATGTGTGTAGAAAAATCTTACAAAGATTTTAGTTGTTTTTTAGTAGAATATATTTGTGGGGCTCAGTTTTAGGAAGAGTTTATCTAATAGTTATTTTGACTGCAAATTATTTGTTTATCCCATTCCTATATTTTGAGTTATTACAATTAAATATATATTTTTTTTAAATGATGCATGTTATTTTTGTTGCAAATCAACACATAAATGGATGATTTTCTAGTTTCCCTCCACTATTGTGTAATTATATCTTTTAGATTTTGTAGTTTTCTAGAGGGACAATTGGGCTGGTAGCAAAAATACCCAAAATAATTGTCCATATAACAAAAGGTCCAAACTATTTGCAAATATAGCAAAAATTTAAAAAGAATAGTTGAAATTACTAAAAAAACCCCACTTACCGCTTGAAACCCACGAGACAGACTTCTACTTCCTCTTCTTCGCGAAATCCTTCCTTCTTTCTTCCTCTTCTTCACAAAATCCTTCATTCTTCTTCCTCTCCATCACTTTCGTGCTCACATTCACCATGTTGAGACGGCGTTTCTGTGAGACAATCGGCGGTGTGATTTTTCTTCTCCGCCTGCAATCGACGGCGATTGTGAGACAATCAACGACTACTTTCAAGCTTATCTTGCATTTTTTGCATCATGAAAGAAATCAGTACATACTCATGAGGAATCTGTGCATTTTATCACTGATAGAAGTGATAGACTACTATCACTTGATAGATGTCTATCACTAATAGAATTAATAGACTTCTATCAGTGATAGTTGTTTGATAGACTTCTACCACTGATAGTGTTTATCTATTACCTATTACTCATAACTTTTCTAATAGTTGTCTATCAATCATTAACTTCTTAACAGTGATAGACTGCTATAAGTGATAGATGTTTATCACTGATAGAAGTGATCGACTTCTATCAGTGATATCATTGATCAATGATATCAGCGATATCAATGATAGAAATTTTTCTCATTCCATTGTCCATTATAAAAAACAACTATTGGAAGGTTCATCATAGTCCTACTGATCCTACAACTGAAAAGTAATAACAACATTAAGTAATTATAACATGGAAAGAAACTGATCACCACATACACAATAATCATTGAATATTCTTGATCAATGATATAAGCGATATACAAGATCAATGATATCACAATGATATAAACGATATATAAGATCAATAGATATGATATCAATAGATATCAATGATATCACTGATATCATTGGATATTGTATATGCTGATATCTATCGACTAATTGATAGAATCAACAACGAAACAGCAAACACAAAAACAAAAGCGCATTGTAAATCAGTAATAAAACAAAATGAAAAATTTGGGATAGAAGTATAAATCGAAGCTTGTGGATGAATCTCAGTCGAAAAAATACCCACAAAAATCTCAGTCCCACAAAAATCTCAGTAGAAAACGGAATTTCTTCATGAAACCTGAATGAAGAAGACAATAAGGGGCCAGGGATATAAATGAAATTATTAAAAAAATTTAAAGATTTTTGTCATATTTGCAATTCTTTTAAAAGGTTGCTATATCTACAAATAAGAGCCCTAAGTTTGCTACCCATTACAAATTCTCTTTTCTAAATTAGCTTTGTCTTTTAGATATTGTTTATGAATTACAGAGTTTTTTTAGGTGGAATTCTATTTTTTTTAGCAATTTAGTATTTATCCATCTAAAAAAATGAATCAAATTATCGTTTTAGTTTGGTTGATTTATTATTTAATTAGAATTTTAAAGACGATGGGAGGGTAGCATTGAAATATTCTTTTATTTAAGATATTTTGTGGAAGATATGTTTGTTGTAATTTTAGTTCGAGATTTCAAATAGTTATTGGATAATTTTAGTATCTTGGATTCAATTTTCAAATTTGTGGTGAAGGGTATTTTTGACATTTAATAATTCAATTTTAAAATGAAAAAAAATGTTTGACCATTGTTCAAAGAAGAAAATTCTATGGCCTTTTTTCAAAACACGCTTCTTTATTTGGTCATTCTTGTTGTTAGCCCAAACAAATTTAACCGTGGTAAAAGAGCTGACTATGCAAATGACTATTTTTATTTTCGGCTTTGAAAAATAGTCAAATCATTATTCATATAATTAGTAATTATTAAATGACCAGACTACCCCTAACCACTTCCTTGACTAAGATTCCCAAATTATGGGTAATTATATTTAATATAAATCTAAATCTAAATTTGAATAGATAAATTGGGTAATCTAAACGACAAAAGTTGTTATGATTCATAAACTTAACAAAAATTTAAAATTCAAACATATTATCGATAAATTTGAGTAATCTAAACCACAAAAGTTGTTAGGATTCATAAACCTAACGAAACTTCAAAATTCAAACAGATGATCTACAATTCAAACAAAAATTCATAGTAATAAAAATTAATTGCATAATAAAAAGATTTAAAAAACAGTTAAATAATAGATTAACAAACTAATAAAAGAACATGCAATCTGAAATACCAAACTCAAAAATAAAAGTAACCCAAAAATAACGAAGATGAACTTATTTACACATTTTTTTAAAAATATAATCCAATATTTTGAGAAAATATCAGGTACAAATATAATTAAATATAAACAGATTCAATTTCTTTATTTTAGAGTTTAAATTAGATAGTTTATTATTCCTAAACCTACTATTGTCATCTATCTCTTGAGTTGTGTATGTGCTGAAGTAGATACAGAGTAAAAATCAACGAAATAAAATACTTAAAGAGAAATACATTGTACATAAAAAAAGTGCGAACACTACCACTAACTCATCTAGCTCTTGAGTTGTGTATATATCTCAATGCAGAGGTAGACCATATACTAATGTTTGGGTTATAAATATTATAAAAAAAAAATTATCACCAAAGTAAGTTTGAACACACTCTACATTACGTTGACGAAAAAAAGTTATTGGTGATAAATATAGGTAAGTGTACCGAAGATTTTCTAACTAAGTTTGAATAATTTTAATATCTTATCAAATAGAAAAAAAAAAAAGTTAAATGACGAGTTTAGTCCATGAGCTTTAGTTCTAGTTTATTAACCGTGGCAGATCTAGGATTTTTGTTCAGGGGAGCTTCATTCAAATTTTCATAAAATAATGTATAAGCAAGTGATTCAAAAAAATTAGTGAATGAAATGTTAATTTAATACATTATAGTGGTCTTCTATGAGTTTTCATACTATGAAATCGTTGCTTAATAACATCATATAACTTATATGACTAACATTATCTATTTTATCAATAATTTTTAACACTAAATAAAATATAGTAGGTATATGTTCTGATATATATATATTTTAAATTATTGAAAATGAAGAGGGTGGCCCCTAGGACAATTTCAGAGAAGACATTTTATAAAGAGAATTTTAAATGCATTAACGTGTGTTGATATCTATTTATATATTATAATATTAGTTTATTTATAAAAATGTATAATTGGTTTTTTAATATAAATATAAAAGAAAAATAATGAACTTGAAATAATTAGTAGATTTTTATGGTTAAAATACTATTTTAGTCCATGTATTTTGAATTTCATTTCACTATAGTCGACTTACAAATGTCTAATTTTAGTCCAAATTGGTTCCTATAGTTAGCTTTCCTAAAAAAACTTAATCTCTATTACCATTTGAATTTCCTTCTATTTTAGTTTCTGTACTTTCAAATGTACAGTTTTAGCCATAAAAAAAAATTAGTCTCAATTAACCATTCATTATATAAAATTTTAAAAACGTGTTCACATTATATATTTTCTTACATGAAAATTATTATAACTATTTAACCAATTTTGAAAAAAAAATTTAACTTCACACTAATAGTTGAGTTTAATCTTAAGCTTTATTGAACGTAGACTAAAATTGGACATTTGAAAGTACGTAAACTAAAATGGAATGAAATTCAAAATACAGAGATAAAAATGGAATTTTAACCATTATTTTTCATTATATTATAGGAATTATTATTTTGGGTTCATAATTCAAATTTATAAAATATAAAAGTCTATATTAATTTTGTCCTTTTTATTGAATACATATGTAAACATAATATATTTGTTTTTTACCACCGTCAATTGTATCGTATAGATAATAATAACAATTAATTTTTTGCTTAATGTTGTAAAAATGGGAGGCAAAACCGGGTATTAAAACTTACCAAAACATATTATAATGATAATAATAATAATAATAATAATAATAAAAGGAAACTGAAATTAGGATATATATATAATATGAAGCAAGGAAACTCAAATTTATGTATATGAAAAAATAAAATAAATTATAAATATTCGAGGAATTTAGTTGAAGATAGAAGAAAAGAATTGGGAAATGAAATGCCCTATTGTGATTTTTCATAATCCACCAAATGTCACTATTTATAGGCAATTTAACATGGATGAGTCGATACATTTGGACACTAATCAATGGTGGATATTGGACACATTGAAGCCACAAGACAAATGCGGGGCATGACACATGGTGAAGGGAGAAATGGGCATCCATCTTCCAACATTTTATAATACTCCCCTTTAGATACCAATTTTATATAAAATATGTCTCGTTAAAACCTTACTAGGGAAAAATCCAATGGGAAAAAAACCTAGTGAAGGAAAAAGAGTACATATTTTATATAATCTAAAAGAATACAATATATTTTCTCTCCCTCATGGAAATATCACTCAAGATCTCAAAGTCAATGCATTCCGATGTTGTGTACCAATTTTTCAAAGATTGCAGCTTGAAATGCTTTTGTAAATAAGTTTGTCAGGTTATCCTTTGAACAAATTTTTTGTACAATGGTGTTGTCATTTTCTTCAAGATCATGAGTGTAGAAAAGTTTTGGTGAGATATGCTTTGTTTTATCTCCTTTAATATATCCTCCTTTGATTTGGGTTATACATGTGTTGTCTTCGTATAATACTGTCGGAAAATATTTACTAGAAAACATGCCACATATTTCACGAATGTGCTGAGTCATTCATCTTAGCCATACACATTCTCGATTTGTCTCATGAATTACGAGGATTTCAGCATGATTTGAAGAAGTGGCTATTATGGTTTGTTTTACTGATCACCATGATATAGCAGTACCTCCACATGTGAACGGATAACCTGTTTGAGATTTAGTTTTGTGTGGACCAGATAAATATCCAGAATCTGTATAACCAAATAAATCATAGCTCGATTTGTTCAAGTAAAATAACTCATATCAATCATTCCTCGGAGAATGAAGTATATGTTTAATTCCATTCAAATGTCTTTTTGTTTGACAAGAACTATATCTAGCTAATAAATTTACTGAAAATATAATATTTGGTCTTGTGTTATTAGTAAGATACATAAGTGCACCAATCACACTAAGATATGGTACTTCAATATCAAGAATTTCTTCGTTATCATCTCGAGGTCGAAATATATTTTCTTTACATCCAATGAACGAACTTCCATTGAAATGTTTAATGGGTATGCTTTGCCCATATAGAACATTTTAAAGATTTTCCCTGTATAAGTTGACTGATGAACAAATATCTCATTTGTTAAATGTTCAATTTGTAAGCCAAGACAAAATTTTATTTTTCCCAAATCTTTCATCTCAAATTCTTTCATATAAGATATTCTATTGCATTTGATAACTCTTCAGAAGTTCCACTTATATTTAAGTCATCGACATATACAGTTATAATAATAAATCCTGGCTATGATTTCTTTATAAAAACACACAGACACATTGAATTATATTGATATCCTTCTTTCAACAAATATCTACTCAGACGATTATACCACATTCATCCTTATTGTTTTAACCCATATAGTGATGTCTGTAACTTGATTGAATATAATTTCTGAGAATTTGATATATATGTTTATGATATCTTTAATCGTTTTGAGATTCTCATATAAATGTCATTATCAAGAGATCCATATAAATATGTCGTGACTATATCCTTAGATGCATGCCAAGCTTTTCATATACAGTCAGACCAATTAGATATCTTAATGTTATTGCATCCACCACAGGAGAATATGTCTTCTCATAATCAATATCAGACCTTTAAAAGAATTCTTGTGCAACAAGTCTCGCTTTATATCTTGTGACCTCATTCTTTTCCTTACAAATACCTATTTGTATCTCACAAGTTTGACATCTTCTGGTGTCCAGATTACTGGTCCAACAACTTCATGTTTTGAAAGTGAGTTTAGTTCTACATGGATTGCTTATTTCCATTTAAGCCAATCATTTCTACGTCGACATCCTTCGATAAATTTTGGATAAGAACCATCATCTTCATGAATAATATCATGAGCAACATTGTAAGAAAAAATGTTGCCAACAACTATATTATTCCAGTTTCATCTTTTTCTTAATATAACATAGTTTATAGAAATTTCATTATTATTCTCAAATATTTGACTTTCATCAATACTTTTATCGGTAGGTATATTTTGGATTTCTTCTGAAACATCTATCCTTTACTAGATCATTTTTTATTATTGACTACTTTTCTTTTACGAGGATTTTTATCTTTGGAACCCATAAGTCTACCACGCTTCTAGCGTGTCCCAGATTCATTAGTGACAACTTGATGTCTTGGGATACCAAGTTTCGATGGGGCATTTGCAACTGGTATATATGATTTCATTACTTTCTTAGCATGTAATTGCATCTAGTAATTGTTTTGCTATATTTTATAAATGAATTATTTTTTGAACTTCAATTTCACATTGATCTGTATGGAGATCTAAATGAGACAATAATGATACATCCCATGTAATTTCTTTTTCCAACTTCCTAATTCAACTCCCCAATGTTGGAAAATTTGTCACATTAAAATGACAATCAACAAATCGTGCAGTAAATACATCTCCTGTCAGGGGGTTCAAAATATTTAATAATTGATGGTGAATTAAATTCAACATAGATTCCTTGTGACGCCCGAGGAAGACGGGTATACGAATGAACCGAGTCCACATCTGAATGAGAGGAATCCTAAGGATATGAAAGTATGGTGCCCGAGAAAGAGGGGTACATGAGAGTGACCATGAAGATATGAAAATACAGTTGAGAAAGACTTAAAAAGAATCGATAGCTATTACCTATACGAACAAGGTGCACCTTCCTTTTCGGTGGCTCAATGATTGGAACTCCAAAGTTAAACGTGCTTGGCTTGATGGGTGAGCTCCTGAGAATTTTCCTAGGGAGCATGTGAGTGAAGACAAAGCATGCTAAAAGGACTCGTGCTGGTTTGTTGGAAAAGTCTTGACTCTCGCAAGCGGCTCAAGAACGGTATGGATGATATGGTGACGTAGCCAGGTCGCAGGGGATCCTGGGTCTAGGGCGTTACATTCCTAACCTCCTTTGGTGGAACAATTCGAATATATACTTCAGATCCAAAAATTCATAGATGGAAAATATTTGACTGCTAGCCATAGACGAATTGCATTGGGGAGTACTTATTATAAGCTATTGGCCTAATGCGTACTAGTGATGAACATGCAAACTAGCATGCCCCCATATAGATATTAGAAGCTTTGCTTTCATAAGCATTGGTCTAGCAATTAATTGCAACCGTTTTATAAATGATTATGTTAAATCATTTTGTGTATGAACATGAGTTATAGGATGTTAAACATTTATTTGAATGGTCATACAATAATTATTGAATGCTTGAGATGTAAATTCACCAACATTATCTAGACGAATGGTCTTAATTGTATAATCAGGAAATTGTGCTCTCAATTTTATTAGTTGAGCAAATAACCTTGCAAATGCAAGATTTCGACTTGATAATAAACATATATATGACCATTTGTTGGATGCGTCAATCAATACTATAAAATATCTAAATGGTTCACTGGTGGATTAATAGGTCTACATATCACCATGAATTCATTCAAAAAATATAGGTGACGTAATTTTCACTTTGACTAGTGATGGTCTAATGATTAATTTACCTTGAGAGCAAGCATTACATGACAATTCATTAGATTGAAGAATCTTTTGGTTCTTTAATGGATGTCCATGTGAATTTTCAATAATTTTTCTCATCGTTATAGATCACGAATGACCCAATCGATTATGCCAAACACTGAATATATCTTGATTCATGAACTTCTGGTTCATTGTTGCATAAATTTCAATTAATCGTATATGAGTATAGTATAATCTAGAAGAAAAAACAGACAATGTTTCTAATATACGTTTTTCATGTAAATTAATGGATATGATATGAGATACTCTATATTATTTTTACGATTAGTTTCAACATGATAACCATTGTCACGTATATTTTTGAAACTTAGTAACTTTCTCTTTGATTTACTATACAAAGTATTATTGATTGAAAATTTTGTTCCTCTAAGCAAGATAAAACTTGATTTTCCAAAACCTTCAATCAGGTTTGCAGAACCATATATAGTGTTGACTTTTGCTTCCCGCATCGTCAATTTACAAAAATATTTTCTATTGGTATGTATTGTATACGTAGTCGCACAGTCTGCTAGACAGATCTTCATTGCTCATTTTTTAGTTACCCAACATATGAGAATTGTTCATATTTCTTCATTAAACAAAAATAATTTCAATAAGAGATATATAATAATAAGAAAACCCTAGCAAATTGGAATTAGGAACCCTTTAGTTATGTGAACCCCTAATTCTCAAACACTAAAACCCCCAAATCGATTGGATTTAATCCCAAGGAAAAGGACTAGATGTGGATTACCTTATGATCGAAGACCAAGAGGTAAGAAAACTAGTTACTCACTCAAGGATGGAACACTCCACAAGCAAGTTGATCAAACCTACCTGAATGTTCCTGGCTTGCAACACTGTACTCAAGAATTGCAAAGGGTGATGATGTGGCTCTGCAACAAATCACACGAAATTTGTATTCATCCAAAAACTATCTTGTACAACCTAATGGCCAAGCTTTAAATAGCTTCCCAAAATTCTAAATGTCATATCATGACAAATGACAAAAATGGTACTTAAAATGTCATAAAAAGGATAAAATTGAAAAAATAATAGAATTATATAAAAATTAGAAAATAACAATTTGATGCCCTGGTGGTTCATATCATATAACTTAAAAAATACAAAAATTCAAAGGTAAAAAAAAAAGTAAAGATAGATTTTAAACAAACATTAGTGTTGGACATTCTCAAAATGAAAAGAAACACTTGCTAATCCATCAATTGTATAACTTTTCTTTTCAGGAGAAACAAAGAATTCTGCTACATCCACATTTGTCATATTGGATGGGTCGAATATATCATTATCTTGATAAACAAGATTTGTTTCTACATTTTCTTAATTTTTCCTTCAGGGAAGCTTGATAGAGATCAATTAAGTGTTTGGATGTACGATAAATACGTGACCAATGCCCAGTCATTCCACATCGAAAGTATTTATTTTCATCACCTCTTGAATTCTTATTTTGTGGAGCTTTTCCTTTATGATCATAATTTCGTGTGGGCTTTTTGAAATTTGGATAATTATAATGCCTACCACAAAAATAATTGTAACGCTCGCGATTTTCAAGTATTATTAAATTTAAAGTTTGAATTAAGTTTCTCAATAAATTGTACATTTTAAATCAATTTGGAATATTTTATTAAGCCAAAGACATTTTTGTGGTTTAAAGGAAGTTGAAGGGCATTTTGGAAAATTTAAAAGAAAGGAATTAGGGTTGAAAAGACACTTTTGTCTTTTATGGCACACAATCCAAGGATACTTTTAACCCATCCTCTCCTTTCCTTGACAACTGCACGACTACCTTCCCTCCCCTCCATTCCAGCAACCATCCACAATCATTCAAGCCCCAATCGAGCGCACGCCACGACTTTATCTCCTTCATTTTCTTTTCAGCCAGTCACCGACGAGGAGTATCGGTTCTACTCATGATTTACAACCATTGTGTTACGCTCCGTCGACACACAGTACAATCGAAGAGGTTCTCTCGTCTCTGCCTTTTGTTGCGGTGTTGTTCGGGAGTTTCATTATCGTCGCTCAGTTCGTCATCAAGTCGGAGCCAGATGTTCGGACCTGCTGGTTCTTCACTAGAGTTATCGATGCTGCAAGCTGAGATTTGGAACATCGTATGAACCGACCCCCTTCGTTCACTGAGTGACAACCTCGTTGTTGGCCGGTACTTGCTACTTAGAGACCAGTTTCCAATAGATCAACGCTTGGGCTCTTCGAACACGTGCTCCACGGGTCGAGACGCGTCGTCGTCACTGCCGGTCGGCCACACGTTGCCACTCACCAGAGTTGGTCCAATCCGATCTGTTGGGATTTATGCCCTAAACTTGTATAATTTTGATCAATTAAATAAAGGGTTATTTGTTTTGATAGAATTACAGTCTTGCTTTATAAATCTAATAAACTAAGCTCCAAGGTTATAACATATATCTTGAACATCAGTGTAGTGGACACTATTTGGATTGTGTTCAAGAATATAACCTAAATGGTCTATGGTACAAGAATAAAGTTGAAAACCTCATTCTGGAAACACCATGGATGCAACCCATTTTGTAATTAGTACAAATGAGGTAATCCAACTCATTCATGTAGTTGACATGCGAGTGGGGGCATCCTATATGAAGAGTTCATACAAGACCGGAACCCAAATTATTAGTCTAACCAGTGTAACACCGTTAACAAGATAAGACTAGTAATTTAAAAATGGTCATTAGTGACTCGACCTAAATCCTGAGCAAGTTAAGAACTCCTGCTTATAGGGGTTTGTCCTTAGACTAGTATGGGTGAGAGTGGCCTGTAGCCGACTCAATAAGCCTACCTTCTCAGGGACAGAACCTTGTAGGTAGCTGGGAACTTAACTGTGCAAGATGGAATTCACTCATTCCTACACTAAGAAATTAGATAGGTTGTTCCCTTAAGAACTGACTCAAGGTATTGAACAACGGGGTCCCGCCCTCTATGAGGGTATGAGTCTATGGTAGGACCTTAGACTGCTTGTTCATTAGAGGATCAGTGGTGCTTAAGGAACAAAGAAGTAATCACAGGGGTAAAACGGTAATTTGACCCAGCTGCAATTACGAACAACCCTTGAAGGGTCGACTCATGGGTAATGATTATATTAGTGGACACAATATAATCTACAGTGAGGAGAGTGTAACTACAAGTCTATAGTGGAGTGACTTGTAGTTAATGAATATTGATTAATTGGATCAAAGAGTTTGATTAGTTAATCTCATATCATTGGAGCTCATGAACTGTAGGTCCATTAGGTCCCTCTGTTGGCTCAACATGGTTATATTGAGGGTATAAAGTTAGGAATGAAATTGAAGTGTTCAATTTCATACATGAGGTGTTATATCAATTGTATATGATATAATTGATATAATATATAGTTTTAATGTGAATTAGATTCACATATAAAGCATATACTAATGAGAGAATGAAGGAAGGGTAGGATTGTCATTTCTATCCTATTTCCTTATATATATATGGTTGCATGAGATGCAACAAGGTAAAGACATTGTGTGCCATTTGATTGTGTTATTGGAAAGGTTCCAAAAACCACAATCTCTCTCTCACACAACATCTCATCTTACCTAAGGGGAACCCACATTCCTCCCTCACCTAGAGAACAATGGAGAAGATCCAGTGGTCGTGTCTTAGTCCGTTTGTGTTCCAGTTGCTGAGATCGTGATCGTGGGAGAAAGGAGTACTAGAAGAGAAGTTCTTCAAAGGTAAAATTTCTTGTTGTCCATACTGTGTTTACATGCTTAATCTAGTTAGGTTCGTTCTTGAATGAAATCGTTGTAACTAAATCGAGAGCGCGCGATTCACAGGCACTTCCGCTGCGGGATTCGATTTCCTTCAATTGGTATCAGAGCCCAATTGCGTTCTTGATTTATGTTCTGGATTTTTCATGAACGGGGTGGGATTTACTGTTTTGCATGAGATGTATGAACGGTTTTGTAAATTAGATGTTTTTTATTTTGGCACTTAGATTTACAATTTTTTCATTGAATCGTTCAATGTAAGGGCCCGGTGTTTTGGGCAAATCTAATTGTAAATCGAGTATGTAAGTCTGTGTCGATCGAGGCAAGGTGGTTGTTGAGAAGATCGGAGCGAAAAGGGGCAAGGAATAGGAGATTCCACATGTTGTCTGTGTGCAGGGTTGCAACGCTGTGCTTGCGAAAGGAGGCGCACATCAGAGGCAGCATTGCAACGCCGAACGCGTTTCGCAACGCGCTCCAACGGGCTGAAACAGACAACTTACAGCGTTGCAACGCCGAAGGCGTTTCAACGAGCATCAACGGGCGGAAACGTTTTTTGTATTATTTTATATATTAATTATAAAAATGTTTTATATTTACTATATTTATTTAATTAATTTTTGATTAATATAATTTGATTATATTAATTAAAATTAATTTTAGGGTGCCAAAATTGGTCTAATTTTGGTATTTAAATTATGCAATTGTTGTGTAATTATTGTCATGCATAATGTATGCTTTTATTTTAGAAATCCCATCTTAGGTTAAACATTTTCATGTATCATTTATAATATAAAAAGTTATATTATATAGTTTGCATGATTAATTAATATAAAGTTGTTATATTAATTTATGGACAACATTGACATCATTATATATCATGGGATGATTATGCTATGAATGTCTTATTATTCATGTGATGAATGATCAAGAACTATAACATAGTATGCATGTCACCTAAGATTAATTATTAGTTTTAAAATGTTTAGAACTTGGAAATAATAGACCTTAGGTTATCTAGTTCTAATTAGATTAGAATTAGGAACCAAGTAATTTATAAGCTATGATTAAAAGAGGAACTCTGTCTAAGGAAAGTTCTGTCTAGGTTGGGGTATTTAAGCTTCATGTAAACTAACACCCTACCTGGAACCGACTGGGAGTGAAATTTAATCGTAGAGTTTATAAATTACAAATGGCGTCAATGGGTTTATTAAGGGGTTAATAAACTAGAAATCCTAGGTTTAATATAAAGAGTTATATTAACAAACTTAGGATAAAATCAATATAAGAGTTATATTGATTATCGATATAAGAGTTATATTGATAGAGTTAGGTAAAAACCATTAGCTGGATTTTAGCCTGAGTGACATTCCCAAAAACATTAAAGTATTCAGTGGGAGGAAAAGTGTACGAGATACATATTTTTCCACCTACGTTATCTCTGGAAAATTCACACCGTTAGACTCATACTTGGCCTCGTGGCGCAAACGGGAGCGTCCCCCTTCGGATGGTGTTTGTATGAGTCAATATCAAGGTGAATGGAGAGGGTACTTATAGTGAGTGGGAACAGGTTTAGTGAAAATAAAACCTACGATCTCTTTTGTCGGTTTAAACCGTTAGACCACTATGGTCAGCCTGTTAGTTTGGCCTGGACCAGACAATCCCTTCGAAGGGCTTGATCATAGGGGATCGAACACAGTAGACACCCGAAGGGATAAAGATTTCCTTAGACTATTTTTCAATCTAGTCTTCCCTTTGGCGGATTTTATTGGATGGAGACTCTGAGATCTAAAGACAAAGGGTTACACTCACGGGGTATATAAGTTGTGTATGTATCCTGACCGAAAAATTGTAACTAAGACTTATAGGAATAAGAGTTATTCTAGCATTAGGTTTTGGTCAAGAGTGTCTTGATCCAGAGGAGGAGTGTTATTGATTACCCTTTGGTGTCATACATTCTAAACCTTTGGAGTATCATTGCAAATTATAAATGACCTGGGAATCATTTGATAATTAGCTAAAACATGATTGGATTAGAGTTATACCAAGAAACACATACAAGTTTATTTGTAAATTTTCAGCAAAAAATGTCTAGCTCTATAATTTCCTTATTGGGTGCGGAAAAGTTAACCGAAGAGAATATGATGACGTGGAAAAACAAACTCAACACTATATTGGTAGTGGATGATCTGAAGTTTGTGCTAACTGAGGAGTATCCTCAGGTGCCAGGCTCGAATGCGTCACGAAATGTTCGTGATGCATATGATCGATGGATCAAGGCCAATGATAAGGCCAAGGTCTACATGCTTTGCAAGTATGTCCATATATTAGCCAAGAAGCATGAGGGCATGATAACCGCCAAGGAAATCATGGATTCCATGTAGGGTATGTTTGGACAACAGTCCACACAGGCTTGGCACAATGCCCTAAAGTACATATTCAACTCAAGGATGCCAGAGGGTACATCAGTTCGGGATCATGTCCTGGATATGATGGTGCACTTCAACATCGCAGAGTCGAATGGTGCTTCCATCGATGAGTCGAGTCAGGTCAGGTTCATTATGGAAATCCTTCCAGATAGTTTCCTACAGTTTAGAAGTAATGTTGTTATGAACAAGCTTACTTTTAACCTTACCTCCCTTCTGAATGAACTCCAGACCTTTCAATCTTTGATGAAAATTCAGGGATCGAAAGGTGAGGCAAATGTTGCCAGTAGCCTCTGGGACGAAAACAGTGGCTTCATCTTCTTCTAACCTGAAAGGGAAGAAGAAGAACATGAAGAAAGTTGGTAAAGGGAAACGAGCTGACAAAGTTGCCGCCCAAAAGGGCAAGAAAGTCAAAGAAGTTGCTGACAAAGGAAAGTGTTTCCACTGCAACGAAGACGGGCATTGGAAACGGGCTCGTCCGGCAGTACATTGCGAGAAAAAGAAGAAGGAAGGTAAATATGATTTACTTTGCCTAGAAGCTTGTTTAGTGGATAATGATAATACTACTTGGATACCTGATTCAGACGCCACTAATCATGTTTGCTCTTCTTTTCAGAGAATTGATTCCTGGCAGCAGCTACAGAAACGAGAGATAACGCTCCGGGTTAGAAATGGAGAAGTCGTCTCAGCTGTAGCAGTAGGAACGATTAAGCTTTATTTTGGCAAGAAATATGTATTGTTGGACAATCTATTAATGATATCAAGGTTTACTAGAAACCTTATTTCCATTTCTTGTCTCATAGAACAGTGTATTTCTGTTTCTTTCTCAATGAATAAAGTGTTTATTTTGAAGAAAGGTATAGAAATATGTTCAGCTTCATTAGAAAATAGATTGTATGTTTTAAGACCTAATTCAGTCAAAATGGTTTTGAACACTGAATTATTTAAAACTGCAAACGTACAAACTAAGAAACGTAAAATTTCTCCTAAAGAAAATGCTCACTTTTGGCATCTTAGGTTAGGTCACATTAATCTCAATATGATTAAGAGATTGGTAAAGAACGGACTTCTAAACGAGTTTGAAGAAAAATCTTTGTTGGTATGTCAATCCTGCCTAGAAGGCAAAATGACTAAAAAACCTTTTAATGGAAAAGGTTATAGAGCCAGGGGAGGTTATAGAGCCAGGGTTCGACCTCTGGGAGGATATGGTAGGACCTTAGACTTGTTATTCATTAGAGGATCAATGGTGCTTAAGGAACAAATAGGTAATCACAGGGGTAAAACGGTAATTTGATCCAGCTGCAATTACAAACAACCTGTGAAGGGTCGACTCATGGGTAATGATTATATTAGTGGATACAATATAATCTACAGTGAGGAGAGTGCAACTACAAGTCTATAGTGGAGTGACTTGTAGTTACTGAATATTGATTAACTGGATCAAAGAGTTTGATAAGTTAATCTCATATCATTGGAGCTCATGAACTGTAGGTCCATTAGGTCCCTCCGTTGGCTCAACATGGTTATATTGAGGGTATAAAATTAGGAATGAAATTGAAGTGTTCAATTTCATACATGAGGTGTTCTTTCAATTGAATATGATATAATTGATATAATATATAGTTTTAATGTGAATTAGATTCACATATAAAGCATATACTAATGAGAGAATGAAGGAAGGGTAGGATTGTCATTTCCATCCTAGTTCATTATATATATATATGGTTGCATGAGATGCAACAAAGTAAAGACATTGTGTGCCATTTAATTGTGTTATTGGAAAGGTTCCAAAAACCACAATCTCTCTCTCTCACAACATCTCATCTTACCTAAGGGGAACCCACATTCCTCTCTCACCTAGAGAACAATGGAGAAGATCTAGTGGTCGTGTCTTAGTCCGTTTGTGTTCCAGTTGCTGAGATCGTGATCGTGGGAGAAATGAGCACTAGAAGAAAAATTCTTCAAAGGTACAATTTCTTGTTGTCCATACTGTGTTTACATGCTTAATCTAGTTAGGTTCGTTCTTGAATGAAATCGTTGTAACTACATCGAGAGCGCGCGATTCACAATCGCTTCCGCTGCCGGATTCGATTCCCTTCACGATCTGTCTCGATTTTTGAACTCGTCTTGGGTCTTTGTTGTGGTGATTTCAGTTGATCCACGTTAAACATTTCATATATTTAATAATTAGTCCTACTTGGTATTGATGTGTCTCGTTATTTTGTTTTTGATAGTTTGAGAATGCCATGATCATGAGTTTGAGAAGTTTCCGGTCCCGTTTCAATTAGGGATTATCTCAAGGTAATTAATTAGAAGTGATTAAAAGGCTTGAAATTCTTTGATTTAAGGAATAAATAACTGGAATTTAAGAATTTGATTATTGGACAAGTTTGGGAAAGTACTTCGAATTAGAGATCGAATTGTGGAGATTGTTGAGCAAAGTCTAAGGTAAGGGATCTCACGCCGAACTTTTAAATGGGATAATGAGCTTTTTGAATAATGAGCTTTTAAAATTATTTTAAGTATTTAGTGATTTGTTTCAATGTTTTAATACTTTGAAAATTATTATGCACTGAATTGTTTTGAGCTTAAATGTTATGATAGATATTGCATGATGTATGATTTATTGCCTTTTTCATGATATGCACATCATTATTCATGAATGATCGATGGGACCCATACATGTTTGTATGTAAATGATAAAGTTTGTGAATGGTTGTGGCACTTATTCTCCATAAGTTTATAGGGGTTTTGAGAGGACTCCACATGACTTAGTGGTCTTAGGACCCAACATGCTCTCGGTTTTGAGAGGACTCCATATGACACAAGAGTCTTCGAACTCAACATGATTTAGGAGTCGTCAGACTCAACATGCTCTCGGGGTTTGGGAGAACTCCATATGATAGGAGTCTTCGGACTCAGCATGCTCACAGGAAAACTTAATTGACCACTAAAAGCCGAAGAGAATAGTCATAATAGTTAGAGGAAGTTTTAGGTCCCACACATTAAAGTTTTAGGTGAAAGTATAAAGTTAAGATTGTATGTGTATGCATATCCCAAACCTCGGTAGCGAGGTCACTTACTGAGTATTATTTTTATAATACTCACTGTTTCTTTTTAAAATGTTTTCAAGTGAAGGCCAATGCATACAGGGTGAGTGACGAGGATGCGTTACGAAGGCCATGGGGACCACAAAGTCATGTTTTCCGCACTTTCTAAATTAGTAGTCTTTAAAATGATTTTGTTTTCGCTTAAGTAGCATAGAGATTTTGAAACTGAGGTCAGACATTGATTATGTTATTTAAATGTTTTGATTTTCTGTTTTGGGATCCCTAAAAGTAAATTGTGATTTGAATTAATTTATTTTTATCATATTTTTTGGCCTAAATATGCATGCATGAATAGTAATGTCCCTAGGATATAAGTCTTAAAAGTTAGGGGTGTTACAGTTGGTATTAGAGAGTCTAAGGTTATGGGTTCTATAGACTTGCTTGCATCGTAGGTGTTAGTTGTCCCATGGCTCAGTAACAAATTTCGGTCACCGCCAGGTATGTCTTTTTATTTATAAATGTAAATAATTGTTTTACTATGATCATGTACTATGTTTAGGAATAGATTGAATGATTAAATGTGATCCCTACCTTATGGTTAGCAAAGGACTAGACTAAGTTAAAGATCCTTTATGATGTAGTAATTAAAAAGATGCCACCAAGAGGGCGTGGAAGAGACTGAGGTAGGGGACGCAACAGAGGTAGAGGGGCAGGAAGAACATGTAACTCATCACCAGAGTTACTAGTGGACCAGGATTAGATCCTCCCACCTATGTCGGACCCTCCTCAGGATCAACCAGACCGTCAAGAGGATATTCCCCTAGTAGCTCCAGCAGCGGGACAAGCTAATCCAAATGTTATGACTATGATGGTAGAGGCAATGCAAGCCTTTGTGCGAGCTACAGTGGCCACCCAGTTGGCTCAAACAGGTCAAGCTCAGAATGATGCATCAATTGAGGCTAGATACCTGAAGGATTTCAGAAAGTATGATCCTCGTCCGTTTAATGGGGCTTCCAACGATCCCATTGTGGCTGAGCTATGGTTGTCCTCTATTGAAACCATTTTCAGATTGATGAACTGCCCGGAAGACCAGAGGGTGCCTTGTGCAGCTTTTATGCTGAGAGATGACGTGTACTTGTGGTGGGAGTGGACATTAATGGAGGGCCAATCACTTGGAACTTATTAAGAGAGGCATTCTGGCGCAAGTTTTATCCAGCCACAACTTGATACAGGAAACAGGTTGAGTTTCTATAACTTTGTCAGAATGGAAGGGTTGTAGAGGTGTACGAAAGGGAGTTCACAAGATTATTGTGTTTTTCTCCAAAACTAGGGAAAGAAAACAAAGCGCTTCATTATGGGACTGGATGAAGGTATTCGAGGTTTCGTACATGTACTTTCACCTCCAGATTATGCTTCGACAATAAGGATAGTTGAATTGATTGGTGTTCAGACTCAGGGTGTACAACAGGTGGTAGCTAACCCAGGTCAGCCTCCTTCGGGCCAGAAAACAAAGTGGGATCAGGAAGGCTCTAACCCCTAACATTATCAACAACCTTGGAAACCATCAAGCCATTCACGTCCTACTCCCAGTCAGAGACAACCAATTCGATCAAGAAAAGATAGTGGTGGAAAACCACGCTGTAACGAATGTGGAAGATATCATTGAGGCAAGTGTTTGGCTCACTCTGGAGAATGTTTTAGATGCAAGAAAGAGGGACACAGGGCAGAGAATTGCCCCAACAAGGTATCAAAGATGCTTAGCCTCCAAGTTCGAATGGAGCTGGATCTTTCGAGCAAAAGACCCAACAAGGAAGAGTCTTTGCCAGTACAAGTCGAGATGCCAGTAACTTCGATCCAACGATCACAGGTACACTCCTAATACTCATATACTTTGCCTCAGTATGTTAATTCAGGTTCTATGCACTATTTATTATTGTTATGAGTCATGCTTAGCTAGAACTAGGACCAAATTAGCATGAGAAGACTAAGGGAATTCTCAATTTGATAAGGGAAAGATAAGGCTAGTGTGTTGGAGCTAAGTTGTTGGGTTCATAAGTAAGTAAGTTAGATTGTCATGGTTACCCCGAGCTCAAGGGTGGACTCGAGCATAAAATTCAAATCAAGAGTATTAGTTGGTTTAGGCCTATATAGAAAGACCTAATAGAGTGGAAGAAGCTCAAGTTAAAGTCATGAGACCGTTAAGTATCAGATTTTTTTTATGCCACCGTGTATCATTTAAGAAATGACTGGTGCAAATCTTCGTGAGGACCAGAAGACTCTTAGTAATTGAGAGATCAGTCTTGTCAGAGTTTTAGGGCAAAATAACCAGTTGAGTGAGGCCACCTAAGAGAGAGGAAGAAGCACGAGCTAAATATCCCGAGCTAATTCAGGATTTGGAACTTTCGAGGACAAAAGTTCTTAAGGAGGGAAGATTGTAACGCCCGTGATTTTCAAGTATTATTGAATTCAAAGTTTGAATTAAATTTCTCAAGAAATTGTACATTTTAAATCAATTTGGAATATCTAATTAAGCCAAAGGCATTTTGTAATTTAAAGGAAGTTGAAGATCATTTTGGAAAATTTAAAACAAAGGAATTAGGGTTGAGAAAGACACTTTTATCTTTTAGGGCACACATTCCAAGGATACTTTTAACCCATCTTCAACCTTCTTCTCCTTTCCTTGACAGCCGCACGACCACCTTCCGTCTCCTCCGTTCCAGCAGCCGTCGACGACCAGTCAAGCCCCAACCGAGCGCCCGCCACGACTTCATTTCCTTCGTTTTCTTTTCAGCCAATCGACGCTGAGGAGTATCGATTCTGCTCATGATTCACAACCATTGTGTTATGCTCCGTCGACTCACAGAACAACCGAAGAGGGTCTCTCGTCTCTACCTTTGGTCGCGGTGTTGCTCGGGAGTTTCATCATCGTCGCTTAGTTCATCATCAAGTCAGAGCCAGACATTCGAACCTGCTGGTTCTTCGCTAGAGTTATCGATGCTGCAAGTTGAGATTCGGAACATCGTATGAACCGACCACCTTGGTTCACCCATTCAACCTCGTTGTTGGTCAGTTCTGGCTACTTAGAGATTCGTCCGAATAGATCGGTGCTTGGACTTTTTGAAAACATGCTCCACGCGTCGAGACGCGCCGCCACTGCCACCACACGCATCGCCACTCGCCGGAGATAGTCCAATCCAACCATGCTCGATTTTCGAGCTCGTCTTGGGATTTCGTTGTGGTGATTTCACTTGGCTTATAACTCGCCATAGGAAAGTTATTTTACTAGAATTTTGGTGCTTAATCTACTTGAATTGCATACAATTCATTGAGCCTCATGTTACTTTATCCCTAAATTGTGAATGTTAGCTAGAAAATCTTGAATTTAAGCATTAGGTTCGAAAAGAATTAATTTTTATGTTTTTATGCTTTAATTTCAAAAATTTGGAAAAATAAGCGAATAAGTAATTAAAGACCGGAAGACGAAATTTTAACTCCAGAAAAATTCTCTCATATTTAGTTGATCCATAATTTAATTGATGAATTTATTTGGGATGTTTCTGTGTGCAGGAGATGATTAAAAGATACAGGAGTTCCTAAGGGTATTTTAGATTATTTACCCAAAGGGTAAGATGATCTTTCTATTCTTAAGGGCATTTTTGTAATTTGCAGAGTTAGGGCAACAACATTATATAAGGAGGCTAGGGTTCACAAGTGCAAGGTGGAGAAGGAGTTGCCGCAAAAGGGGTAGAGACCGAGAGAGAAGAGGAACCGTGTGATTGCTACAACAAAGGTGTGCGTTGGAGAGAAAAATCGTGGAGGTGCCATTGTTGTAGCAATCGGGCGAAGTGAGGAGAAAAAATCGAGAGAATGAGTGCAGTTCAATTTTTCACAGACGACGCTCACAAAGTTATCGTTTGCTAACGTTTCCAACGTTGGATTTTACTGAAATTTTGTCAGCTTGTTACACACTCATAGGGGTTTGGTTTGAACGATTGGATCATAATTTGGAGCTTCATTTTCTTAGATATCTCTGTCACGTTGGGAGATCACTACAGTTCGATTTTTCACAGACGACGCTCACCAAGTTGTCGTTTTTCAGAGTTTCCACCGTTGGATTTTGCTGAACCTTTGTCAGCCTGTTAGGGGCTCACAGGGATTCGTTGTGGACGGTTGATTGTCGTTTGGAGCTTCGGCTTATCAGATATTGCTATCGAACAAAACCTGTAAAAACTGGAACTTGCTGTTATTGCCTGCTGTTCTTGGTGGGATCTTTTGGCATTTTTTTGAAGCAAAACACGTGTCACCTGCCTCGCGTAAACCACTCCTAATGTCTACTTGTATTTTCTTGTTTTCACTGTGATTTGACATTGATTGGGTTGATATACTCACTGTTTTAGACTAAATTCATGATTGTTTTTGGCTTGAATTTGTGATCAATTTAGGTTGTCCTTGTGATACCGTTCCAATAGTTAAGTATGAATTCTTTGATCAGTAAAAGCGTGCATAAATTAGAGATTTGTGAGTTGATTGACATCATGAACTAAATTGCCTTAGGCAAGGGTTAGGTTGTTTTCAATGTGAATTTTGGAACAAATTTATGATTGATGCCATTGTTGAATTTATGAAATTTTATTGATTTTTAATGGTGCATGAGAATTAAAATTGGCCAATTTATTTCTCTAGAATTCATGAAATTGAGAAAGCTAGTGAATTCGAAAACTAAGACCCCGTTTGATAACAATTTTATTTTTGGTTTTTAGTTTTAGAAATTTAAGCCTAAAAATATTACTTCTATTAATGAGTTTATATGTTTTCTTATCTACTTTGTACCTATGCTTTCAAAAACCAAGCTAACTATTGGAAACTAAAAAAAGTAACTTTCAAAAACTTGACTTTGTTTTTAGAATTTGGCTAAGAGTTCAAATGCTTACTTAAGGGAGATGATTTCTATTGCAGAGAAATTAGGTGAAAATAAGCTTAACATTCAAAAACTAAAAATAAAAAACAAAATGGTTATCAAACGGGGCCTAAAATTTTATTCTAGGATTATTGAGTTGGTTAGGAATAATTAACCCACCTAGAAACTTAAATAGTGAGCATAATTTAGATCTCAATTTAGAAATTGTAGGTTTTATAACTTAAATGACTTTGAGAAATTCATTTGAATACTTGTGTAGGTAAATTCAAGACATCACTCAAATTTTCATTCCAATTGAACATGAAAACTCCAACCTAACCCGAGCCTATTTTCCATAAAAATCTCGTCTCTTGCATCTTCCCCCTTGTTTACATTCTCCTATCCCCTCATTTAAATTCAGTTAATTTTCTTGTGTCTTGTCTTGTCTTCTCTCACTTATCACATCAGTTTATTTATTTTCAACAGTAAATTGCACACTCATGCATTGCACTAAAATAAGGAAAATTTGCTAGGACACTCTTTCATTTAGGTCTAGCTAGTCCTCGTGGGATCGATACTTTAACTTATCACTTGTTGCTCTCGACTGTGTATACTTGCACGTCGTAGAAGTGTCAGAGTCTTATTCTAATTTACATTAGTTTAGGACACTCGATATTTTTGCATCAAGTTTTTGGCGCCGTTGCCGAGGACTAGTTTTGATCCTTATCTTGTGTGAGTTGATTTTAGCATTTTATCCTTGTTTCTTGTTGGGTGCGTCTTGTTGTCTTTGTTTCGTGTTTTTATCTTTGTTGAGTCTTGGTTAGTGTTTCTAGTTGTGTTGGTGCATATTGTGTTTGTTGAGCCTGTTATAATTGATTCATTACTTTATTATGGCTTATGAGAAATTTGAGTGGTCATCTGTACCCAATGAACAAACACAGTATATTTCTTTACTTTATGATCATCCCTTTGCCAATTTAGGGTCTTCTAGTGAGGGGTATGGATCTTATGGCTACCAAATGCCTAATTACTATCATACTAACCCTATGACTTATGGTAACCCTATATATGACAATAATCAGAGCAATTGGGCCTAGGAACCATATCCTCGGGGGTTTGAGCCATATCCTTCCTATATTCAAGAAACACAGGTAGAAGATGAATCTTCCCTTAAAACATTGTTATTAGAATATATGAGAACCGCAAAAGAGAGGAATAGTCAAATAAGAGAGTCAATTCAACGCCTAACGTATATACTTGTCTCCTTTAAAGAACAAATGTATTTAGACTCGTCTGAGGTTGAGCACCCTAGGGAAGATATTGAAGGAGGACCCACACCCTTAGATAGTTCGGTGAGTCACTTGATCACTGACCCGCTGATAGACCTTCAGGATCTTAGTCCTTCACATTTTTCGGAGTATGGGCATTTAGAGGATTGTGCTTTAGATGTAAAAGAACTAGAACCTCTTAGCACACACTAGGATGGAGATAGTGAGAGTGTGGAAGAAGTCGAGCCTTGTGTTGTTAAGTTAGGCAAGGAGGTAGAGTTTGAGGCTTTTGAGTCTATGTCAGTTCTATCTTCTGATTTTTCTCTTATTGGGGGGGTGTTTTTCTTTCTATTCTCTCGAGTCAGTGTCTTTTTGTGAGTCTGTTCATTTTCCTGTTTTTCCTTCTTTTCTTTTACTAGATAAAAAACCAAAAACTTTTTACTTCGTTGTTTTTCCTTGTTTTCTTTTATTATATAAAAAATCAAAAAATATGTCTGTTTCGGGCTCTCACGATAAGTTAGTATTCTTGCTAGCATTGATTTGTTTTGTAGATTCGAGAAAGAGAGGCCCGAAGAAATGGGAGAATTTTTACGTACCTTGACAATCCCATGTGTACTACGTCAAGCTAATTACGTTAAACAAGCGCTTCTTGGGAGGCAACCAAAATATTATTTCTTTTGTTTCGTTTTTAGTTGTGTTTGTTGTTTTTTTGTTTTAGTTTAATAACTAACCCTTGCCTATTTTGC
This sequence comes from Trichosanthes cucumerina, assembly GCA_036507285.1. NCBI lineage: Eukaryota > Viridiplantae > Streptophyta > Magnoliopsida > Cucurbitales > Cucurbitaceae > Trichosanthes > Trichosanthes cucumerina. The sequence goes on along the minus strand of CM071835.1, from coordinate 74,482,007 downwards.
AGCTCCCTTGGGGTTTAGTGATTGATATGTACTTTAGTGGAGGTCTTCTCGATTCAGGGCAGTATTGTTCTTCCTTCCATCTTTATTAGTTGTCCTTAAGCATGATTAAGTGAGTAATTTATACATTAAGGGTAATGTATGCTTTCACCATGAGGGGGAGATGTGTTGTTATGAATCTAATTTTGGGCTTAATTGATTTTTTTTTTGTTGATGAGACTGTGTCTTGTTAGCATTTATAGGGTGTTGCATGCCTTTGTGATTATGAAGTTATTTACTTGCTTTAGGACTTCAAAAATGATCTATTTTGACTACCAGATTCCATGTTTAGTTGTTGGTTTTCATGGTCTTTGATATGCATGATGTAGGTAGTTGATCATTATGTTTAAGCAAGTAAAAATAGGAAAGATGGGTGTTGTCCCTTGTTTAAAAATTAAGTCTATACATGTGTTTTTATGGTAAAAAATGTGTTGTCTTTTGTAGAAATTTAGTATGCATCTCCTTGAAAATAAAAAGTTAAGGCTAAATCTTAGGGTTAATTAAAATAAGGGTTATTGTTTTTGTTTGAGGCAAGAGTGTGTTATCTTGTTTGGTGTTTCTCGAAGTCAAGCTTTGCATTAGGGTTGTTCAATGCGTTTATGGTTAGTGTGTTAATCAAATTAGTTAGGATTCAACTCCTAGGCCAAAAAGTTCGAAAACTAGAAGTCATGACAAGTTAGGTAACCCATATATTTTTTTAGAGCGCTCCAAAATTAGTAAACTCCAAATTTTTTATCATTTCAAGTTTGGAGGATCTACGCGACCTCCCTAACTCAATGAGTACATTGAGTACTCTAAGTTTGGGGAGGAGGGAAGGTAAATTCTCCTAAAACCTTTCATTTCCCTAAAACTCCATTGGGCTTAAAAAAAATATGCTACTTATTTTGTTATTTAGAGTCAGTTCAAGCAACTTGGTGCTCGATGTCAGGGGGTCTGGGCACTAACCATGTTGGCCTCTTGGAGCAAAGGTATTAAGCAAGAAGCCTGTACCCATTGCTTAGATGCGTTGCGCTAACCACGTATGTCATTCTAAGAACTACGGGGGAGTCCCATTGATTAGGTGCGCTGCGCTAACCACGTGTCCCATTCTAAGAACTACAGAAGAGTAAAAAATACAAAAAAAAAAAGAACAAACAAAAGAAAGAAGAAGAAAAATCCTAGCCCTAAATAGTGAGTTTTATGGAAATGGAGGGGAATATCTGTTTTTAAAAATAAATAATAAAGAATGATCATAGAATTGTAGTCATGCAAGTTTAGTAGTGTGACTTATTTTTTATTATGGGTTGCTTGATTTGAATGATTAGGATTCTAGTGATTGAGCTTGAGGGAAGGTGTCGAGCCCTAGTTTGTTTGCTCTTTGTTATTGATGCATAAGCTTAGCTAGGGAATCCCGAGTGAGCCACTTAGAGAACATTGAATGAATGGTGACTTGTAGCTTAGAGCATAAGTCTTTGATTCTTGTTTAACTAACCCGGATGATTTGAGTCTTAAAGGGTCTTTAAAGTCTTTAGGGAATAGAACTCATTGAGGACAATGAGTAGTTCAAGTTTGGGGGTTTGATAACTCGTCATAAGAGAGTTGTTTTACTAGAATTTTGGTGCTTAATCTACTTGAATTACATAGAATTCATTCAGCCTCATGTTATTTTATCCCTAAATTGTGAATGTTAGCTAGAAAATCTTGAATTTAAGCATTAGGTTCGAAAAAAATTTGTTTTTATGCTTTAATTTAAGAAATTTGGAAAAATAAGCAAAGAAGTAATTAAAGACTAGAAGACGATATTTTAACTCTAGAAAAATTCTCTCATATTTAGTTGATCCATAATTTAATTGATGAATTTATTTGAGATTTTTCTATGTGCAGGAGATGTTTAAAAATTACAGGAGTTCCTAAGGGCATTTTAGACATTTTACCCGAATGGTAAGATAGTTTTTCTACTCCTAAGGGTATTTTTGTAATTTGCGGAGTTAGGGCAACACCATTATATAAGGAGGCTAGACAAGTGCAAGGTGGAGAAGGAGTTACCGCAAAAGGAGTAGAGACCGGGGGAGAAGGGAAACAAGTGTGTGTTGGAGAGAAAAATCGTGAAGGTGCCATTGTTGTAGCAATCGGGTGAAGTGAGGAGAAAAAATCGAGAGCATCAGTGCAATTAAGTTTTTCACAGACGACGCTCACAAAGTTATCATTTGCCGGAGTTTTCACCGTTGGATTTTTTTGACATTTTTTTTGCGTGTTACGGACTCATAGGACTTTGTTGTGAACTGTTGGATCTTCGTTTTGATCTTCAGTTTGTCAGATATCCCTGTCACGTTGGGAGATCACTGCAGTTCGATTTTTCACAGACGACGCTCACAAAGTTGTCGTTTGTCAGAGTTTTACCGTTAGATTTTGCTGAAATTTTGTCAGTCTGTTGGGGGCTCATAGTGCTTCGTTGTGAACGGTGGGATTGTCGTTTGAGGTTTTGGTGTATCCGATATTGTTATAAAACTGAACCTGCCAAAATTGAAATCTGCTGCTATTGCTTGCTGTTTTTAGTGAGATCTTTTGGCGTTTTGGTGAAGCAAAACATGTGTCACCTGTCTCGCATAAACCACTCCTAATGTCTATTTGTATTTTCTTGTTGTCACTGTGATTTGACATTGAAGGTTGATTTTTACTCACTGTTTTAGACTAATTTCATGATTGTTTTAGGGTTGAATTCGTGATTAATTTAGGTTGTGTTTGTGATACCGTTGCAACAGTAAAATATGAATTCCTTGATCAATGAAAACGTGCATAAATTAGAGATTTTTGAGTTGATTTACATCATGAACTAAATTGCCTCAGGCAAGGGTTATGTTGTTTCCAATGTGAATTTTGGAACAAATTTATGATTGATGCCAATGTTGAATTTATGAAAATTTATTGATTTTTAATGGTGCATGAGAATTAAAATTGAGCAATTTATTTCTTTAGAATTCATGAACTTGAGAAACCTAGTGAATTAGAAAACTAAAATTCCATTTTAGGATTATTGAGTTGATTAGGAATAATTAACCCACATAGAAACTTAAATATTGAGCATAATTTAGATCACAATTGAGAAATTGTAGGTTTTAAAACTTAATGACTTTGAGAAATTCATTTGAATACTTGTGTAGGTAAATCAAGGCATCACTCAAATTTTCATTCCAAATGAACATGAAAACTCCAACCTAACCCGAGCCTATTTTCCATAAAAATCTTGTCTCTTGCATCTTCTCCCTTGTTTGCATTCTCCTATTCCCTCATTTAAATTCAATTAATTTTCTTGTGTCTTGTTTTGTCTTCTCTCACTTATCACATCAATTTATTTATTTTCAATAGTAAATTGCACACTCATGCATTGCACTAAAATAAGGAAAATTTGCTAGGACGCTCATTCATTTAGGTCTAGCTAGTCCTCATGGGATCGATACTTTAACTTATCACTTGCTGCTCTCGATTGTGTATACTTGCACTTTGTAGAAGTGTCGAAGTCTTATTCTAATTTACATTAGTTTAGGACACTCGATATTTTCGCATCATTGACCCACGTTTGATATTTCAGATATTTAATAATTAGGCCTACTTGGTGTTGATGTGTCTCGTTATTTGGTTTTTGGTAGTTTGAGAATTCCATGATCGTTAGTTAGAGAAGGTCCCAATCCCGTTTCAATTAGAGTTTATCTCAAGGTAATTAATTAGAAGTGATTAAAAGGCTTGAAGTTCTTTGATTTAAGGAATAAATAATTGGAATTTAAGAAATGATTATTGGACAGGTTTGGAAAAGTACTTCGAATTAGAGATCGAATTGTGGAGATTGTTGAGTAAAGTCTAAGGTAAGGGATCTCACGCCAAACTTTTAAATGGGATTAAAAGTTTCTAAAAGTCAGTCATGACCTTGTGGAATAATGAGCTTTTAAAATTCTTTTAAGTGTTTAATGATTTGTTTCAATATTTTAATACTCTTGGAAATTATTATGCACTTAATTGTTTTGAGCTTAAATATTATGAAAGATATGTCATGATATGTTTTATTCCCTTTTTCAAGATATGCGCATCACTGTTTCAATATTTTAATACTCCTGGAAATTATTATGTACTGAACTGTCATGACCTTGTTTGTATGTACATGATAAAGTTTGTGAATGACTGTGGCAATTATTCTCCATAAGTTATAGGGGTTTTGAGAGGACTTCCCCTGACTTAGTAGTCTTCAGACCCAACATGCTCCCGAGGTTTTGAGAGGACTCCATATGACACAGGAGTCTCTTCAGACTCAACATGCTCTTGGGGTTTGGGAGGACTCCATATGATAGGAGTCTTCGGATTCAACATGCTCTTAGGAGAACTTAATTGACCACTAAAAGCCGAAGAGAATATTCATGATACTTAGAGGAAGTTTTAGGTCCCACATATGAAAGTTTTAGGTGAAAGTTTAAAGTCATGATTGTGTGTGTATGCATATCCCAAACCTCGGTAGCGAGGTCATTTACTAAGTATTATTTTTATCATACTCACCCTTTCTTTTAAAAATATTTTCAAGTAAAGACAAAGACATACAAGGCGAGTGACAGGGATGCGTTACGAAGGCGATGGGGACCAAAAAGTCATGTTTTTCGCACTTTCTAAATTAGTAGTCTTTAAATGATTTTGTTTTCCGTTTAAGTAGCGTAGAGATTTTGAAACTGAGGCCAAACATTGATTATGTTATTTAAATGTTTTGATTTTCTGTTTTGGGATCCCTAAAAGTAAATTGTGATTTGAATTAATTTATTTTTATCATATTATGGCCTAAAAGTGCATGCATGTAGTAATATCCCTAGGATGTGAGTCTTAAAAGTTAGGGGTGTTACAATAATTATTTCTTGCTCTACAACGGTCACAACCTCGACAACGACCATGACCTCGACGTCGACCATGATTGTTAAAACTCACTGCATTCACTTCAGGTAATCGTATTGCTCCAGTTTGTCGAGATTCATGATTTTTCATCAATAACTCGTTATTTTGTTCAGTAATAGGAAGACATGAAAGAAGTTCAGAATATTTTGAAATAAGTCCTAACCGATTCACATCAGTAATGTTTCTCCACATAATTTCAATTTTGAACTAATTTTGAATCATGCGGAGTTATACTCACTTACTGATTCAAAATCTTTCAACCTCAGGTTCATCCAATCTTAACGAGCTTTTGGAAGAATAACATTTTTTTGATGATCACATCTTTCTTTCAAGCTCTTCCATGGGACGTATGGATCTTTTATTGTTAGATATTTCATTTTCAATCGCTCGTGGAGATGATAATGAATGAAAATCATGACCTTCACCTTTTCTTGACTGGATGTTGTATTTCCTTCTTTAATGGTCTCTCTAAGATTCATAGCATCCAAATGTATCTCGGTATCAAGCACCCATGACAATTAATTATTACCATTAATGTCAAGGGTTGTGGATTCTAATTTTGTAAGAATTTCCATAGTAACATTATCAAAATACGTTATATTTATATTAGAAATTTAATATAGACCAAATATACAAATAACATTCAATTATATATAAAAAAATAACTTACCTTTAGAACCTACTTTCAATTAGGGGTGTGCAAGAAACCGAAAAAACCGAAGGACCGGACCGAACCGACTTGTTTGGTTCGGTTATTTTAAAAAAACTATTTTTTCGGTTTAAAATAATAGAAAATCGCAACATTTGGTTCGGTTCACGGTTCAATAATTTTCAAAATCAATAAAACCGAACCGAATATAATTAAAATAAAAAATAAAAAATTCAAATCCATCTAATAAAGCCCACACGTTTTTTAAGAATTCCTCTTCCCAATCACTGGTTTCTCTCCCGCCAACCACCCATTTCTCTCTCTATCACTTGTCTTTTCAACTTTATTTATCTCTCTCAATCTTTTCATCTTCTTCTCACTTTCTCTCAATCTTTTCATCTTCTTCTCACTCTCTCAAATCATCTTTCCTTCTTCTCTTCCTCTTCCTCGTTTCATTCTCCTTCTTTCTCTTGTACTTTTCACCATTTTTTCTCTCTTCTCACTTGCTTTATCTCTCAAGCTCCATGGCTATTGCACCAAAATATTTGAAGGTAGCAAAAGCTGTTGAATAGCTCATTATAGCCTATCATCCATCTCTTTTTCGCTCTGTTTTGTTTTATTTTTTTTCATTTAACACGGTTAAAAACTGAAACCGAACCGAATAAATCTAAATGATTTGGTTCGATTTTGAACCGTAATCGAGGAGTGCTTTGGCCTACTCGGTTTTACTCCTCCAAAAATCGAAGAGTTTGGTTCGGTCTGTGGGTTCGGCCAAAATCGGACCGAACCGAACCGTGCACACCCCTACTTTCAATAGGAAAAAAATGATAGAGGCTTATGTTGATAACGTGTTGTAAAAATGGAAGGAAAAATAAGGTATTAAAACTTTACCAAAATATATAAAAATAATAATAGTAATAAAAGGAAAATGAAATTGAGATATATATAATATAAAGAAAAGAAATTCAAATTTATGTATATGAAAAGGATATTAGAATAAAATTTATATATTTGAGGAAATTTGTGGAAGATAGAAGAAAATGATTTAAGAATGAATTACCCAATTGTGATTTTTCATAATCCACGAAATGCCACCATTTATAGGCAATTTGGTAAGGATGAGTTGGTACATTTGGACACTAATCAATGGTGGATATTAGACACATTGAAGCCACAAGGCAAATGGGTGGCATGACACATGGTGAATGGAGAAATGAGCATCTATCTTCCAACATTTTATAATACTTAAAACCCTTTGGGGCTGAATAACAAAAAAAAAAAAAAAACCCCCTCGGGGTTGCTGTATAAATAACAACAAAAATACTCTCAAAATCACCTTTGACTAAGTTTAGTTACTTGAAAGGAGTTTTAAGAGGGTTTACCACTAGACCAAATGAACACTTTTGTACATATAGCTAATATTTTGTAATCCAATAGATATCATTTTAAAGTTTACGGGGGAGCCCAAGTCCCCCGGGCCTATGCTACCTCTGCCCCTGTCTATTAGATCTATAAACATTAAAAAGTACTTAATAAGTCTATAAGCTTTCAATCAAGTATCTAATAAGTTATTAAACTTTAAACGTATCCGACAGGTCTCTAGACTTTAAACATATTTAATTTTATATCGAATAGGTCCCTAAATTTTAAAAAATATCGAATAAGTCAAGAATATAATATCATAGTTTCTTATAGAATTAAATACTAAAAACTAATTTATTAACATTTAAAAATATATTTGAATTATAAATACCCTCTAAATAAATTTTTTTAAGGAAAGTATGAATTTATCATTTATATTTATAAAAAATATATTGGTCTAAATTATTTATTTTTTTAGTACGTTTTATAAAATTATATATAAAATGAAATAATTATATAAAAAAATATGAAAAAAAAAAAAGAAACGGGAAAGCAATGTTTAAAAATAAGAAAGAAAAAAAAACCAGCAAAGCAATGTATGAAAAGAAAAAAGGAAATAAAAATTGCGACTAAGCAAACTTGAACAAAAGATTGTAATAGTTAGACATACGACCGCTGAGACAAATCATTTTGTTTATTTAAAGTGTATTATATATAATAAATAGCATATATTGCTATTTTTTAAAAAAATACTATATACTGTATGTTATTAAATTCAAAAATTTTGGAGGGACCTTGGTCTCCTCTAGTACCCATATAGAATCGCCTTTGCCTAAAATAAATACAGAGTAAAAATCAACATAACAAAATACCAACAGAGAAATATAGTGCACATAAATAAGATAAAAAGTATGAATACTACCACGAAGTTGAATTCTTATTGTTGGGATTTATGCCCTAAACTTGTGTAATTTTGATCAATTAAATAAAGTGTTATTTGTTTTGATAGAATTACACTCTTGCTTTATAAATCCAATAAACTAAGCACCAAGGTTATAACATTTATCTTGAACATCAGTGTAGTGGACACTATTTGGGTTGAGTTCAAGAATATAACCTAAATAGTCTATGGTATAAGAATAAGATTGGAAACCTCATTCTGGTAACACCATGGATGCGGCTCACTTTGTAATTAGTACAAATGAGGTAATCCAACTCATTCATGTAGTTGACATGCGAGTGAGGGCATCATGTATGAAGAGTTCATACAAAACTGGATCACAAATTATTAGTCTAACTAGTGTAACACCGTTAACAGGATAAGACTAGTAATTTATAGATGGTCATTAGTGACTCGACCTGAATCCTGAGCAAGTTAAGACCTCCTGCTTATAGGGGTTTGTCCTTAGACTAGTATGGGTGAGAGTGGCCTGTAGCCGACTCAATAAGCTTACCTTCTCGGGACGAGAACCTCGTAGGTAGTGGGAACTTAAGCATGCAAGATGGAATTCACTCATTCCTACACTAAGGAATTAGATAGGTTGTTTCCTTAGAATCGACTCGTGTCTTGAACAACGGGGACCCGCCTCTATGAGGGTATGAGTCTAAGGTAGGACCTTAGATTTGTTGTTCATTAGAGGATCGGTGGTGCTTAAGGAGCAAAGAGGTAATCACAGGGGTAAAACGGTAATTTGACCAAGCCGTGATTACGAACAACCTGTGAAGGGTCAACTCATGGGTAATGACTATATCAGTGGACACAATATAATCTACAGTGAGGAGAGTGTAGCTACAAGTCTATAGTGGAGTGACTTGTAGTTAATGAATATTGATTAATTGGATCAAAGAGTTTGATCAGTTAATCTCACATCATTAGAGCTCATGAACTGTAGGTCCATTAGGTCCCTCCGTTGGCTCAATATGGTAATATTGAGGGTATAAAGTTAGGAATGAAATTGAAGTGTTCAATTTCATACATGAGGTGTTATATCAATTATATATGATATAATTGATATAATAGTTTTAATGTGAATTAGATTCATATATAAACTATATACTAAAGAGAGAATAAAGGAGGGGTAGGATGGTCATTTCCATCCTATTTCCCTATATATATGGTTGCATGAGATGCAACCAAGTTAAGTGATTCCAAGCTTTTGTTGTGTTGTTGGAAAGGTTCTAAGACACAAACATCTCTCTCACAAAACACCTCACCTCTCCTAAAGGGAACCCACCTTCCTCCCTCACCTAAAGAACAACGAAAAAAATTCGGTGGTAGTGTCGGCGTTCGTACGAGTTCGTGTTGCTGAGATCTTGATCGTGAAAGAGGAGGAGCACTTGAAGGAAGGTTTTTCAAAGGTAACTTTCTTGTTGTTCATTAGGTTCATATGCTTAATCTAGTTATATATGTTCTTGAATTAAATCGTTGTAACTAAATTAAGAGCGCGCGATTCACAATCGCTTCCGCTGCGAGACTTCGATTTCCTTCAATTGGTATTAGAGCCCAATTGCGTTCTCGATTTATGTTCTTGATTTTTCAAGAACAAGGTGAGATTTACTATTTTTGCATGAGATTTATGAACGGTTTTGCAAAATTAGATGGTTTCAAATTTTGGCACTTAGATTTACAATTTTCATTGAATCGTTCAATGTAAGGGCCCAGTGTTTTGGGCAATTTTAATTGTAAATCGAGTCTGTAAGTTCGTGTCGATCGAGGCAAAGTGGTTGCTGAGAAGATCGAAGCGAAAACGAGCAAGGAATAACGGATTCTATGTGTTGTTTGTGTGTAGCGTTGCAATGCTGTTCATTGGCGTTACAGCAGCTGCGCTGCTTGAAGGAGCGCGCGAGACGACAGGCGTGCGTTACGCGCTGTCATCGGCGTTGCATACGCAACGCTTGACGAGGCGCGTTTCAACCGGGTAAGAAGACGACAAGCGGCGTTACAACGCCAGAGACGCGTTCGCGCATTTCAAAGAATTCGGCGAAAACGTTTATTATATATATATTAAATATAAAAACGTTTTATATTTAATGTATATTTAATTATTTAATTTTTAATTTTTAATTAGATTATATTAATTAAATTATTTCTAGGGTGCCAAAATTTGTCTATTTTTGCTATTTAAATTATGCAATTGTTGTGTAATTATTACCATGCATAATGAATGCTTATATTTTAGAAATCCCACCTTATGTTAAGTATTTTCATGCATCATTTATAATATAAGGAGTTATATTATATAGTTTGCATGATTAATTAATAGAAAGTTGTTATATTAATTTATGGACAGCATTGACATGCATTATATATCATGAGATGAATATGCTATGAATGTCTTCTTATTCATGTGATGAATGATCAAACACTATAACATAGTATGCATGTCACCTAAGGTTAATTATTAGTTTTAAAGTTTTTAGAACTTGGAAATAATAGATCTTAGGTTATCTAGTTCTAATTAGATTAGAATTAGGAACCAAGTAATTTATAAGCTATGATTAAAAGAGGAACTCTGTCTAAGGAAAGTTCTGTCTAGGTTGGGGTATTTAAGCTGACGGAAACGGAACACCCCTACCTGAGAACTGACCTAGGAGTGCAATTTAATCAGAGAGTTTTATAGATTACAGTAGCGTCAGTGGGTTTGTTAAGGGGTTAATAAACTAGAAATCCTAGGTTTAATATAAGAAGTTATATTAACAAACATAGGATAAAATCAATATAAGAGTTATATTGATTATCAATATAAAAGTTATATTGATAGAGTTAGGTAAAACCATTAGCCGGGTTTTAGCCTAAGTAAGATTCCTATCAACTTTAAACTATTCAGTGCGAGGAAAAAGTGTATGAGATACATATTTTTCCACCTACGCTATCTCTGGAAAGTTCACACCGTGAGACTCATACTTGGCCTCGTGGCGCAAACGGGAGCGTCCCCCTTAGAATGGTGTTTGTATGAGTCAATATCAAGGTGAATGGAGAGGATATTTATAGTGAGTGGGAGCAGGTTTAGTGAAAACAAAACCTACGATCTCTTTTGTCGGTTTACACCGTTAGACCACTATGGTCAGCCTGCTAGTTTGGCCTGGACCAGACAATCCCTTCGGAGGGCTTGATCATAGGGGATCGAACACAGTAGACACCCGAAAGGGATAAAGATTTCCTTAGACTATTTTTCAATCTAGTCCTCCCTTCGGCGAATTTTATTGGATAGAGACTCTGGGATCTAAAGACAGAGGGTTACACTCACGGGATACATAAGTTGTGTATGTATCCAGACCGAAAAATGATAACTAAAACCTATAGGAATAAGAGTTATTCTGGTATTAGGTTTTGGTCAAGAGTGTCTTGATCCAGAGAAGGAGTGTTTTTTATTACTCTTCGGTGTCATACATTCTAAACCTTTAGAGTATCATTGCAAATTATAAATGGCTTAGGAATCATTTGATAATTAGCTAAAACATTATTGGATTAGAGTTATAACAAGAAACTCATACAAGTTTGTTTGTAAATTTTTCAGCAAAAATTCTAGCTCTATAATTTCCTTATTGGGTGTGGAAAAGTTAACTGGAGAGAATATGATGACATGGAAAAACAAACTCAACACTATATTGGTAGTGGATGATCTGAAGTTTGTGTTAACTGAGGAGTGTCCTCAGGTGCCAGGCTTAAATGCGTCACGAAATGTTCGTGATGCATATGATCGATGGATCAAGGCCAATGATAAGGCCAAGGTCTACATGCTGGCAAGTATGTCTGACATATTAGCCAAGAAGCATTAGGGCATGATTACCTCCAAGAAAATCATGGATTCTGTGCAGGGTATGTTTGGACAACAGTCCACACAGGCCCGACATAATGCCCTAAAGTACATATTCAACTCGAGGATGCCAGAGGGTACATCTGTTCGGGATCATGTCTTGGATATGATGGTGCACTTTAACATCGCGGAGTCGAATGGTGCTTTCATCGATGAGTCGAGGCAGGTCAGCTTCATTCTGGAAACCGTTCCAGATAGTTTCCTGCAGTTTAGAAGTAATACTGTTATGAACAAGCTTACTTTTAATCTTACCTCCCTTCTGAATGAACTCCAAACCTTTCAGTCTTTGATGAAAATTCAGGGATGAAAGGTGAGGCAAATGTTGCCAGTAGGAGTTATCATAGGGGTTCGACCTCTGGGACAAAAACAGTGGCTTCATCTTCTTCTAACCTGAGAGGAAAGAAGAAAAACATGAAGAAGGTTGGTAAAGGGAAACAGGCTGACAAAGCTGCCACCCAGAAGGGCAAGAAAGTCAAAGACGTTGCTGACAAAGGAAAGTGTTTCCACTGCAACGAAGACGGTCATTGGAAACGAAACTGTCCGAAGTACATTGCAGAAAAGAAGAAGGAAGGTAAATATGACTTACTTTGCCTAGAAGCTTGTTTAGTGGATAATGATAAAACAGCTTGGATACTTGATTCAGGCGCCACTAATCATGTTTGCTCTTCTTTTCAGGGAATTGATTCCTAGCAGCAGCTACGACAAGGAGAGATAACGCTCCGGGTTGGAAATGGATAAGTCGTCTCAGTTGTAGCAGTAGGCACAATGAAGCTTTATTTTGGCAAAAAATATGTATTGTTGGACAATATATTAGTGATACCAGGGTTTACTAGAAACCTTATTTCCATTTCTTGCCTTATAGAACAATGTATTTCTGTTTTCTTTTCTATGAATAAAGTGTTTATTTTGAAGAAAGGTTTAGAAATATGTTCAGCTTCATTAGAAAGTGGATTGTATGTTTTAAGGCCTAATCAGTCAACATGGTTTTGAACACTGAATTATTTAAAACTGCAAACGCACAAACTAAGAAACGTAAAATTTCTCCTAAAGAAAATGCTCATCTTTGGCATTTAAGATTGGGTCACATTAATCTCAATAGGATTGAGAGATTGGTAAAGAACGGACTTCTAAACGAGTTAGAAGAAAATTCTTTGCCAGTATGTGAATCATGCCTAGAAGGCAAAATGACTAAAAGACCTTTTAGTGGAAAAGGTTATAGAGCCAAAGACCCTCTAGAGCTTATACATTCAGACCTTTGTGGTCTGATGAATGTTAAAGCCAGGGGAGGATATGAATATTTCATCTCTTTTATAGATGATTATTCTAGTTTTGGGCATATTTACCTAATGCACCACAAGTCTGAAGAACTTGAAAAGTTCAAGGAATTCAAGACTGAGGTTGAAAATAAATTAGGTAAAACTATTAAAACACTTCGATCGGATCGAGGTGGAGAGTACATGGATTTAAAATTCCAGAACTATATGATAGAACATGGAATTACATCCCAACTCTCAGCTCCCGGCACACCACAGCAAAACGGTTTATCGGAAAGGAGGAATAGAACCTTGTTGGACATGGTTCGATCAATGATGAGGTATGCTCATCTCCCTAGTTCCTTTTGGGGTTATGCAGTGGAGACTGCAGTATACATTTTGAATAATGTGCCCTCCAAAAGTGTTTCTGAAACACCTTTTGAACTCTGGAAAGGATGTAAAGGTAGTTTATGTCACTTCAGAATATGGGGTTGTTCGACACATGTGCTTGTGACAAATCCAAAGAAGTTGGATTCACGATCAAAGTTATGCCTATTCGTAGGATACCCAAAAGAAACAAGAGGTGGTTTATTCTATGATCCTAAGGAAGATAAGGTTTTTGTGTCGACAAATGCCATTTTCTTGGAGAAGGACCACATAAGGGACCACAAACCAAAAACTAAAGTAGTGTTGAGTGAGTTAGACAGAACAATAGCAAAGGTTGCTAATAAGAACACTAGTACGTCAACAAGAGTTGTTGATACTAGTTTGTCTAGTCAAGAGAGTCCATCTCAAGAGTTGAGTATGCCTCGACGTAGTGGGAGGGTTGTGTCTGACAACTTGACCGTTACATGAGTTTAGCTGAAACCCAAGTTGTTATACCAGATGACAACTGCGAGGATCCATTGACTTATAATCAAGCAATGGTTGACAAAGACAAAGACAAATGGGTCATAGCCATAGACCAAGAAATGAAGTCTATGTACTTCAATTCTGTTTGGGATCTGGTAGATAAGCCTGATGAGGTAAAACCTATAGGTTGTAAGTGGATCTACAAGAGAAAGCGTGGTGTAGATGGGAAGGTGCAAACCTTTAAAGCTAGACTAGTAGCAAAGGGTTATACCCAGGTTGAACAGGTTGACTATGAGGAAACCTTTTCACCTGTTGCTATGGTAAAGTCTATCCGTATCCTTCTTACCATTGCTGCATATTATGACTATGAGGTATGGCAAATGGATGTCAAAACAGCCTTTTTGAATGACAATCTTGAGGAAAACATCTACATGGACCAACATAAAGGGTTCATTGAACCAGAATAAGAGCAAAAGGTTTGCAGGCTTAAAAGGTCAATTTATGGACCAAACAAGCCTCTAGGTCCCGGAATATAAGATTTGATGAGGCAATCAGATCTTATGGTTTTGATCAGAATGATGATGAACCTTGTGTCTACAAGAAAATCATCAATAGTTCTGTCGCATTCCTAATTCTCTATGTGGATGATATCCTACTCATTGGGAATGATGTAGGTTATCTTACTGACATCAAGGAACGGCTAGCTACGCAGTTCCAAATGAAAGATTTGGGTGATGCGCAATTTTTTTTTGGGATCTAGATTATCCGGAACCGCAAGAATAAAACACTAGCCTTGTCTCAAGCATCTTACATAGACAAAGTGTTGTCAAGGTTTATGATGCAAGATTCCAAAAAGGGCTTGTTGCCTTTTAGACATGAAATCCATTTGTCTAAGGAACAGTGTCCTAAGACACATCAAGGAGTTGAGGATATGAGACGGATTCCTTATGCATCGGCTGTTGGGAGCCTGATGTACGCCATGTTGTGTACTAGGCCCGACATCTATTTTGCGATTGGGATGGTCGATGAGGTATCAATCCAATCGGAGACTTGAACAACTGGGCGGCGGTTAAAACAATCCTTAAGTATCTTCGGAGAACAAGGAACTACATGCTTGTATGCGGGGCTAAGGATTTGATCCTTACAAGATACACAGATTCTGACTTTCAGACAATAAAGATTCTCGGAAATCTACCTCCAGGGTCAGTATTCACTCTTAACGAAGGAGCTGTAGTATGGCGAAGCGTCAAGCAAGGATGCATCGCTGATTCCACCATGGAGGCCGAATAGGTAGCAGCTTGTGAAGCAGCTAAGGAGGCCATTTGGTTAAGGAAATTCATGCTAAATTTGGAAGTTGTTCCAAATATGACTATGCGCATCACAATCAGTATTGCGATAATTGGTGGTGCGTGCGATGGCAAATTCGGGGAACCCCGGAAGTCACAGGGGAAAACACATAGAGCGAAAGTATCATCTCATCCGGGAGATCGTGCATAGAGGAGACGTGATTGTCATGAAGATAGCCTCAGAGCACAACATTGATGATCCTTTTACAAAGGCTCTCACGGCTAAAGTATTTGAGAGTTGCCTAGAAGGTCTAGGTTTACAAGTCTTTCCCAACTAGGGCAAGAGGGAGTATTTTGTACAAAGGGGTTTAAATGCCCTAGTTTATTGTATTTACATTACTGTAATGTTTAAGTACTCCACAAGCTTTAGGTCAAGTGGGAGATTGTTGGGATTTATGCCCTAAACTTGTGTAATTTTGATCAATTAAATAAAATGTTATTTGTTTTGATAGAATTACAGTCTTGCTTTATAAATCCAATAAACTAAGCTCCAAGGTTATAATATTTATCTTGAACATCAGTGTAGTGGACACTATTTGGGTTGAGTTCAAGAATATAACCTAAATAGTCTATGGTATAAGAATAAGGTTGGAAACCTCATTCTGGTAACACCATGGATGCGACTCACTTTAAAATTAGTACAAAAGAGGTAATCCAACTCATTCATGTAGTTGACATGCGAGTGGGGGCATCCTGTATGAAGAGTTCATACAAGACTGGATCGCAAATTATTAGTCTAACTAGTGTAACACCGTTAACAAGATAAGACTAGTAATTTATAGATGGTCATTAGTGACTCGACTCAATCTGAGCAAGTTAAGAACTCCTGCTATAAGGGTTTGTCCTTAGACTAGTATGGGTGAGAGTGACCTGTAGCCGACTCAATAAGCCTACCTTCTCAGGGACAAAACCTCGTAGGTAGCTGGGAACTTAACTGTGCAAGATAGAATTCACTCATTCCTACACTAAGGAATTAGATAGGTTGTTCCCTTAAGAATTGACCCCAAGTCTTGATCAACGGGGTCCCGCCCTCTATGAGGGTATGAGTCTAAGGTAGGACCTTAGACTTGTTGTTCATTAGAGGATCAGTGGTGCTTAAGGAGTAAAGAGGTAATCACAGGGCTAAAACGGTAATTTGATCCAGTCGTGATTACGAACAACCTGTGAAGGGTCGACTCATGGGTAATGACTATATCAGTGGACACAATGTAATCTACAGTGAGGAGAGTGTAGCTACAAGTCTATAGTGAAGTGACTTGTAGTTAATGAATATTTATTAACTGGATCAAAGAGTTTGATAAGTTAATCTCACATCATTGGAGCTCATGAACTGTAGGTCCATTAGGTCCCTCCGTTGGCTCAATATGATAATATTGAGGGTATAAAGTTAGGAATGAAATTGAAGTGTTCAATTTCATACATGAGGTGTTATATCAATTATATATGATATAATTGATATAATAGTTTTAATGTGAATTAGATTCATATATAAACTATATACTAAAGAGAGAATAAAGGAGAGGTAGGATGGTCATTTCCATCCTATTTTCCTATATATATATGGTTGCATGAGATGCAACTAGGTTAAGTGATTCCAAGCTTTTGTTGTGTTGTTGGAAAGGTTCCAAGACACAAACATCTCTCTCACAAAACACCTCACCTCTCCTAAAGGGAACCCACCTTCCTCCTTCACCTAGAGAACAATGGAGAAGATCCGGTGGTAGTGTCGGCGTTCGTACGAGTTCGTGTTACTGAGATCTTGATCGTGAGAGAGGAGGAACACTTGAAGAAAGGTTCTTCAAAGGTAACTTTCTTGTTGTCCATTAGGTTCATATGCTTAATTTAGTTATATATGTTCGTGAATTAAATCGTTGTAACTAAATCAAGAGCGCGCGATTCACAATCGCTTCTGCTGCGGGACTTTGATTCCCTTCACTTATCAATAAGAGCAACAAAACAGATAGGATTAAGTGAATAGAAGACTGTAGATGGACCATGAATAGAATCCAAGACAAGTTTGTGACCCCTCTATGCCTTCCTAATCAATGGAACCGACGACAACCTTGTCCCCCGACTAGCACTCTTCTCTTCATCTTCTTCAACACCTTCTTCATCACGCATAACAACTTAACTCCAAGCCTTGAAGAGTTTGACGAATCACCTTCCAAGCTTCCAAAAAGTTCAAATTCGTTATTCGAACTATCAGAAAGTTGAGAAGGAAGTGACTGAACAAATACACACATGAAATTGGCTTGTGCAACAGCGATGGTGCTGATGTCTTGAGATTGGAGAGAGGAGAGAGGAGGATTGTCTTGAGGAGAGAGAATAAAGAAAATATCGATGGTTTAAGATTTTGAGAGATGAGGATTGTCTTAGAGAGAGAGAATCAGAAAAATACCGATGGCTTAAGATTCGGAGAGAGAAGGATTGTCTTGGGGAGAGAGAATTTTGGAGAGAGGATAAGGAAGCAACTGAATAATTACGCGCATGAAATTGGCTTGTGCAACAGTGATGGTGTCGATGATTTGAGACTCAGAGAGAGGAGGATTGATTTTGGGGAGAGAACCGAAAAAATATCGGTGGCCTAAGATTTGAAGAGAGGAGAAGTGTCTTGGGAAAAGAGAACATTTTGGATAGAGGAGGATTATCTTGGGAAGAGAGAATCATAAAAATAAGTATAAAGAAACTAACTGCAATGTAAATCTTTCAAAATACAAATTAGATAATGTTTAAATAAAATAGGAGAGAGATTTTTTAAAAAAAACGAAAATGTACGAGGGTAAAATGGGAACTTAAAAAAAGAAATTGCATACGTACACCTCACGTGTGACCATAATTAAAAAGAAAAATCAGATGGTCGTTAACCAAAATAACCCATTCTTTCTAGCCCTTCCTAAGATTTTTCTCATGTAAAAAGACTAAAAATCCCAAATACCCGAGCCGAATTGCATATAACCCTCATCCCACCTTTTCTCAGTCTCAATCGACAAAAATTTTCCAGTCCTAATTGATGAACTTTGTCGTTTTCATCAATAGAAGTGATATATATTTCATTTATATACTTATAATGATGTTTGATAGTTGATAGGACCAGAAAGTCCTATTTTATCTTGTTAATTCTATGCTAGTTGGATAGCTTTTATATACTTAATTGTTGATTTTGTAGGAATTCGAGCAAATAGCATGTTTTGGAGCATTTGCTTCCATTTAAGGTTAATTTGGTGCAAATAAGAAGTCATTTGATCCATCGAAGCCAGAGGAATTGTGAAATGACCAAAATGCTTCTGTCAAGAGTGTCACAACACCCCTAAGAGCATCAAAATGCTGAAAAAGCCAAAATGTTGGAGAACAAGACATATGCCTCGATGGTGTTCATAACATCTCAACATTATTGCAAATGAGTGCCGAGCATCAAAGGCGCAACGATTTATGGAGCATGTCGTGACGCTATGTCGATTTCTATAAATACTTCTTTTTCTCATTTAGGTCAATTGTCTTTGGATTTTAGCCTACTCGAGACCTTTTCATTCCATTCTTTATTGTTTTTATTAGTTTTAGGCTTAGTTTTAGGAGTTTTGATCGAGCTCCGGTGTCGGGCTTCGCTGTTTCGATGGCCAATTTGGGTGTATTGTCGATAACATTATAATTTTGTGAGATTTGTTTTGCAATTTCTTTAGCAATTTCAGTAGCTTTATTATTTTCTAAGTCTCACTTTAATTATGAGCATGTTCGTAGATTAAGTTGACACCTTAATTGCATCGACCATGTTCATCAACTAGGTTGGCTCATGTTTGCGTTGGGTGGATGGTATTCCTTTTTCGTAGTTTGAAAGATAGGCCATAGGATTAGGAGAACATTCCTGTTAAATATGGGTATCTTGTTTAATGAACTTGTCTTAATCATTTCCTAGGGCACAATGCCACTAGTTACGTTAGTATGGAATGCTATCGTGTTCAACAAATTAAGCTAGTTTAGAAGTTCATTCGATATTAGGTTGAATTAATTTGTTTAGGAGACCTAAGTTAGCATAGGGTTGCCTCTAGCTTTTTCAATTAAGATGGTTAGGCAATAAATTGTGAAATCGAATCTCACATTGGTTTCTATGATCAATTTTACTTTGTTAGTCGATATACTTTGAATTGGTCCCGTGGTAAGATCGTTTTACCTTTCCTTGCTTTTAGTATTAATTATTTTATCGTTTTATGTCAAAACCCCTTTGTCTAGCGATAACTTATAAAATACAAGTTATTTAGGTTCTAAAATTAGACCAAAAGTGCTCGAAGAGACTCAACACATAGAAAAATAACATATTGTTACATCATTTTGCTAAAGTTTCCCTTTTAACATAGACATGTGGTTGGAAGAACAAAAATTTACTAAGTAATGCTCCATTGCGTTGAAAACAAAAACTTAATTGGCTTCTTACGCAGGATGCACTAGAGACCATGCACCAAAGAACCAAAGTCAGCGCACTAAAAAGAATCCTGCATTAGCTTTCCCTTAGTTTTTTGTCTTTTCTATCGTTGTTTTCTATCGTTGGAGTACACGAGAATATCTAAACCTTATGATCGCAATTATTATAAACATTATCATGTAAATACTCATTTCCACATGCTCTTTTGATTTCTATGTCATGTGGCAAATTATCGATAGCCAAAATGTCTCTCATGTGTCCAACAAATCCCATAGATTGGTGTCTAAATGGACCACATCATGCTCTCCAAATTGTCTATAAATAGTGATTTTGGTGGATGAATAAAAAACACAATTGGGTGAATTCTCTCCAATCTCTCTCATCTTCCTCCACTTTCTCTCAATTTTATTTCTTATTTAATTCCTCCATACAATTCCACTATCTTTAATATTATATAATATATATATATATATATCCATATTATTATTATTATTATAATAAATATATTATATTAGTATTTAAATATTGTAAGGAAGGAATACCTATTTTCGTGGTGGACATTGTAATATTAAGAAAACCACACAAAGTGATGATCATAAAGGAAAGGCTCCACAAGATAGGAGTTCCAAAGGTGATGAACATACATGTTTCCGGTGCGGAATGACTGGGCACTGGTCACGTACCTGTCGTACGTCAAAACATTTTGTTGATCTCTATCAAACTTCCCTGAAGGAAAAAAGAAAAGGGAGGTATGTGGAGGTAAATCTTGCCATTCAAGAAAATGATGTGTTTGACCCCTCCAATATGATGCATCTTGATGTGGCTGATTATTTTGAATCTCCTGGAGAGAGAATTGATGCAATCAAACAAGTAGATGATGCTTTGTATGAATATATATAATTAAGTATTGCTTGTAATTATAGTATGCTTTTGTTGTTTTTAAATATATATTTAAGACTTTTTGTAATCACTTTTCTTTTCTTATCAATGAAAAAATATGGACAATTTCAATATGTTGAGTAACATGAAAATGAGCAATGAGGATTTATATCAGGCAGACTGCGCAACTATGCACACGATACTCATAAGCAGAAAATATTTTACTAGATTGACAATGTTGGAAGCAAAAGTCGATCTATATCGGAGTTCTAAAATCATTGAAGGTTTTGGAAAAACAAGCTTTATTTTGTCTAGAGAAACAAGATTTACAATTAATAATGCTTTGTTCTCTAGCAAATCAAAGAGAAATTTATTGAGTTTCAAAGATATACGTAACATTGATTATCATGTTGAACTGATTGTAAAAATAATATAGAGTATCTCTATATAACATCTATTGTTTCACATGAAAAACGTATATTAGAAACTCTGCCTACTTTTTTTTCTGGATTATATTATACTCATATACGAGTAACCGAAAGCTATGCAACAAATGAACTAGAAGTTCATGAATCTAGAAATATTCAGTGTTTGGCATTATTGACTGGGTCATTTATGATCGATAATGATGAGAAAAATTATTGAGAATTCACATGGACATCCTCTAAAGAACCAGAAGATTCTTCAATCCAATGAGTTGTTATGTGATGCTTGCTCTCAAGGGAAATTAATTATTAGACCATCACCAGCTAAAGTGGGAATTGAATCACCTGCATTTTTAGAGTGAATTCAAGGTGATATTTGTGGACCTATTAACCCACCAAGTGACCCATTTAGATATTTAGGTATTAATTGACGCATCCAGCTGATGGTCACATGTATGCTTATTATCAAGTCGAAATCTTGCATTTGCAAGATTACTTGCTCAAATAATTAAGTTAAAAGCACAATTTCCTTATTAAACAATTAAAAGCATTCGACTTGATAGTGCTGGTGAATTTACATCCCAAACTTTTAATAATTATTTTATGTCAATTGGGATATTGAACATTCTGTAGCTCATGTTCATACACAAAATGGTCTAGCATAATCATTTATAAAACGTCTGCAACTAATTGCAAGACCATTGCTTATGAGAGCTAAACTTCCTACATTGGTCTGGGGTTATGCTATTTTGCACGCTGCATCATTATTACGTATTAGGCCAGTAGCCTATAATAAATATTCCCTTATGCAATTAGCTTATGGCCAGCAACCAAATGTATCCCATCTGAGAATTTTTGGATGTGCAGTATATGTTCCAATTGCTCCACCACAACGTACTAAGATGGGTTCTCAAACGAGGTTAGGAATATATGTTGGATATGATTCCCCATCAATTATTAAATATCTTGAACCCCTGACGGGTGATGTATTTACTGCATGATTTGTTGATTACCATTTTAATGACACAACTTTTCCAACATTAGGGGGAAGAATTAAGAAGTTGGAAAAAGAAATTACATGGAATGCATCATTATTATCTCATTTAGATCCTTGTAGAGATCAATGTGAACTTGAAGTTCAAAAGATAATTCATTTTCAAAATATAGCAAATCAATTACCAGATGCATTCACAGATGCTAAAAGAGTGACTAAATCATATATACCAGCTGCAAATGCTCCATCAAAAATTGATATCCCAAAGGAACAAGTTGTCAATAATGAGTCTAGAGCACGCCAGAAGCGTGGTAGACCAATGGATTCCAAAGATAAAAATCCTCGAAAAAGAAAAGTAGTTGAGAATGAAAATGATTTAATAAAAGATATGGATGTTCCATAAGAAATCTAGAATACAACTACTCAAAAGAATATTAATGAAAATCAAACGCTTGAAGATAATACTAAAATTTCTATAAACTATATTACAATAGGAAAGAGATGGAACCGAAATGATATCATTGTTGACAACATTTTTGCTTATAATGTTGCTCACGATATTATTTATGAAAGTGACGATTTTGATCTAAAATCTATCGAAGAATGTCAATGTAGAAAGGATTGGCCAAAGTGGAAAGAAAAAATCCAAGTAGAGTTGAACTCACTTTCAAAACGTAAGGTTTTTGGACCAGTAGTCCTAACACCAAAAGGTGTCAAACCTGTGGGATACTAATGGGTATTTGTAAGGAAAATAAATGAAAAAAATGAAGTCACAAGATATAAAGCGAGACTTGTTCCACAAGCATTCTCTCAAAGGCTTGATATTGATTATAAGAAGACATATTTTCCTGTGGTAAATGCAATAACGCTAAGATATTTGATTGATCTGACTGTATATGAAAAACTTGATATGCATCTAATGGATGTAGTCACGACGTATTTATATTAATCTCTAGATAATAACATTTATATGAAAATCTCGGAAGGATTTAAAATACTAGAAATATATGAATCAAGTTCTCGGGAATTGTATTCAATAAAATTACAGAGATCATTATATGGATTAAAACAATCAGGACAAATGTGGTATAATCGTCTGAGTGAATATTTGTTGAATGAAGGATATCAAAATAATCCAATAGTCCGTGCATTTTTATAAAGAAATCTCAGTCAAGATTTTCTATTATAACTGTATATGTTGATGACTTAAATATAATTGGAATTCATGAAGAGTTATCCAAAGTGATAGAATATCTTAAGAAAGAATTCGAGATGAAAGATCTTGGAAAAACAAAATTTTGCCTTGGTTTTTGAAAATTGAACATTTAGCAAATGAGATATTTGTTTATCAATCAACTTATACAGAGAAAATCTTAGAAAGATTCTATATGGATAAAACACATCCATTGAACATTCCAATGGAAGTTCGTTCACTGGATGTAAAGAAAGATATATTTCGACCTCGAGATGACAATGAAGAACTACTTGGTCCTGAAGTACCATATCTTAGTGCAATTGGTGCACTTATGTATTTGCCTAATAACACAAGACCACATATTGAATTTTCAGTAAATTTATTAGCTAGATATAGTTCATGTCCTACAAAAAGACATTGGAACAGAGTTAAACATGTACTCCGATATCTTCGAGGGACAATTGATATAGGTTTATTTTATTCTAACAAATCAAATTATGATCTAGTTGGTTATGCATATTCTGGTTATTTTTCTGATCCGCACAAAACTAGATCTCATAAATGTTATCTATTTACATGTGGAGGAATTGTTATATCACGGCGATCAGTGAAACAGACCATCACGACTACTTCTTCGAATCATGTTGAAATCCTCGCAATTCACGAGGCAAGTTGAGAATGTGTATGGCTAAGATCGATGACACAACACATTCGTGAGACATGTGGCTTGTCTTCGAGTAAACATTCTCCAACAATATTATACGAAGACAACACAATCTGTATAGCCCAAACCAAGGGAGGATAAATCAAATGAGATAGAACGAAACATATCTCACCAAAGCTTTTCTACACTCATGATCTTGAAGAAAATGGTGATATCACCGTATAACAAATTTGTTCAAAGTATAACCTGGCCGACTTATCTACGAAGGCATTACCAACTACAACCTTTGAGAAATTAGTACATAGCATTAGAATGCAGCGACTTAGAGACTTTAAGTGATGTTTCCATGAGTGGGAGTGAATGTATTATAGTATACTATATAAAATATGTACTCTTTTTCCTTCACTAGGGGGTTTTTATCCCATTGGGATTTTTCCTAGTAAGGTTTTAACGAGATATATTTTATATCAATGGGCATTTAAGGGGGAGTATTGTAAACATTATCATGTAAATGCCTATTTCCACATGCCTCTTTGACTCCCATGCCATACGACAAATTATCCTAGCCAAAGTGTCTTCCATGTGTCCAACAAAAGCCATAGATTGGTGTTCAAATGGACCACATCATGCTCTCCAAATTGCCTATAAATAGTGGTTTTGGTGGATGAATAAAAAACACAATTGGGTGAATTCTTTCCAATCTCTCTTCTTTTCCTCCACTTTGTCTCAATTTTATTTCTTATTTAATTCCTCCATACAATTCCACTATCTTTAATATTATATCATATTATATATATATATATATTATAAATATATTATATTAGTATTTTAATATTGATAAAATTATACCCGATTTTCATCCTATTTTTGCAACAACAATAAGTTTTTATGTTACAATAATGTCATTATTTGATATCTTTTTTCTTTAGCTTGTACTATACCAATCGTTCTGCAAAGAAGTTTTAACATTCGTCTTCGTTTCATCAAATTTTCCATTTACTTTCTCTTTATGCATAGTTAAGTAAAAAGGGAGTGGCTTAAGGAAGAACTTGTATGCAAACTTCCTCATCATTCATGAAAAGCTTGTTTTAGCTTCCAATATTTTCTTGGCTGCGACTATTCTTTCATTACCTTTTTTCGTTTGGCAAATCGAGGTGACATCGTAGCACATTCGGGTAAGAGTGTGTGGAACATCCAAGAAAAGCAAGAGTATCTTACCGTTGGGGGTCTTAGAGATAAAAAAACTACTGATAAGTCTTAATTAGTTGCATTATCGTGTCTAATTTTCTTTTATTTTGATTGGTTATTGTGCTTAATCGTGATTAATTTGTTTAATTTGATTTAGGTAGGAAAAATCCAAATATTTGGTGAAGTTAGGCTTAGAAGCAACTTTAAGGAGGTGTTTGACCCATGGTTTTGAGTTCCAAACTCAAAACCATGTTTGGTACAAGGTGTTCAAAACCCTTTAGGAGTGTTTAGAGAATCGTTTCACAATTAGAACATTTGGAATTGAAACCTTGGAAGGTTTGTGTGACGCCCGGTGATTTCAAGTAAGTTGAAATTCTTTTTAAATTAATTCCGGACTCATGCCGTAATTTCTTTTAAGAATTGGGCTAAGAAGTTATTTATCGAATCTTACAGGGACCCAAATATTTCTAAATCTCACTTTAAATTAGGTTGGCAGCCTTAGGCTCCTCATCGAGCGTCTTGGGAGAAGGGAATCAAGGTAATCTTTCCTTCTTTTTTTTCCTTAGGTTTCTAAGGTTTGGTAATTAAATATATATATATATATATATATAATAAAAAAAGGAAAAGAGGAGGGAAGGAGGCCGCCGACCCCTTCCCCCCCCCCCCCGTTCTTCCCCTACACCGTAGTAGGAGGCGCGCGCGCGCATGGCATGACGGCGCGGCGCGCCGCCGTGCGCCCCCTCCTCCCGCTTCTCTCCTCCGCTTCCCGTTCGGTAGGCCGACACGCAACAACCGTCTTTCCCTCGTCTGATCGCTCTTCCCCTCCCCTCCCCTCCGTCTGCGAGTCGTCGAGCCCCCGCTCGATCTAAAACCTCTCCCCCCTCTTGATTTGTTCTCTTTGCTGCCTCTCCCTCTCTCGTTCAGCTTTCTCTCTCATTCGATGTGCTCTCTCTCTGTCTCTCTCTTCAGATCCGTCTCTCTCTCTCTTTCTCTCTCTCTCGGATCCAAGATATTTGGTAACTTTCCTTTTCCAAGCCGATTCGTGCCTCTCACTCTCTGTTTGTACTGGTTTTGATGAACAGGAACAAACCCTTTGGCGAAGAGTAGAGGCTTGGAGGAATCTTGTGGCTAACGACGAGCAGGGGATCGTTTCAACTCGTAATCGTGGGTAAGACTCATTTATGAATCTTTTTGGTTTTGAATTTAAGTTTAGAATCTGCTGGTTGGATCGTGAATTCCTGTTAGATGGATAAAAATTCGTTATATTAGCTTGATTAGGTTCGTTCGGTGTTGTGCCTTAAGGGTATAGCCAAAAGGTTGATTCCCTGCTGAACTCGTGCATTGTTGTGATGTTTCTGTAGGTGCTTTAGGCTGCTAACAAAAGTAAAGACCTTTTGTGCACGTTATTCGTGAAGGGAATAAGAATCCCTGCGCAGCGGAAGACGATTGAATCGTCATGGTATCATTACGTTACTCGATTTTGTTAAAATGATCTAACAAAAAGATCTAGGCTAAACATGCTGGAAAAGGAAGAAATTTACAGCAATAAGAAGTTTACTTACTTGTTGTAGACAAACTTCAAGAATTTCTTCCTCGGATCACGAACTCTTCGTGCTTCTCGATCTCAACAAATGCTTCCCATGAACAGAACTCGAACACCACCACTTGGAGTCTCGGTTGTTCTTCCTTTGGAAAAAGGGAAGTTTGTGGGAACTTTTTTTTGTTTTGGAGAGGGAGGAGAATAGAGAGAAAGTAGAGAGAACTTTCTTCTTCTCTTTTGATGAAATTCTAAAAAAATGAGAGAATGCCTACATTCCTTTCTTGCAAGAAGGGATTATATAGTGGAATAGATGGAGTTAAAATCTCCACATTATTACCACTTTACCACAACCATAGATTATGCAAATCTCATTTGCATAACCACATAATATAAGATATCTCATATCTCATATCTCATTTTACAAATCTCATTTGCAATAATTGTGGATTAATTAAATTGAATCACATTCAATTTAATTTCTCTCAATTAAATTCTCCAATTAGCCCTAATTCATCAATTAGGCTAACCTATAGTTTATTATGAATCTCATTCACATTAAACTATATATTATATCATTCATATCTCATATAAATGACATAATTGCCCTTAAAGTGAAATTGAACACTTCAATTTCATACTAAAACATTAACCCTTCTTTTTAACCAGATTGAGCCAACCGAGGGACCTAATGGACCTCTGAAGGCGAGCTCCAATGATCCGAGATTAACTGTCAAACTCTTTGACTGGTTAACCAACATTCATTAGCTACGGTAACACTCCACTATACCCGTGAGCCGCACTCCGTCGCTCACGAGAATATTACGTGTCCACCGATATATACCCAATGCCCATGAGTCGACCCTTCACAGGTTGTTCTAGGCACGGCTGGGTCAAAATACCGTTTTACCTCTGTGTCTACTTTTTGTTCCTTAAGTCCCCATTGCTCCTCTAATGAACAACATATTGTGATGGTCCAACCATACACAACACCCTTCTCGGGCGGTGAGAAGGTGGGCGCCAGTTGTCCAAGCTCGAGAGCGACGACTTAAGGGAACAACCCTCTAGTTTCCCGAAAGGCGGGAACGAGTGAATTCCATCTCGCGTAGCTAAGTTCTCGACTCCTACTCGGTCCTGTCCCTCGGAAGATAGGCATATTGGGCGATGGCGTGACCACCCTCACCCGTACTAGTCAAAGGACGGACCTCGCATGAGCGAGTCCGTAACATGCTCGAGGATTCGGTCGAGTCACTAATGGTCATCTACTAAATTATTAGTCCCTTCTTGTCAGCGGTGTTACATCGATGGGTCTAATAATTCACGGTCCGATCTTGTACAATCTCATTGCACAGATGCCCCCACTCGCATGTCAACCACATGAACGAGTCGGATCACCTCGTTTGTATCTCGATATAAAGCGGTCGCATCCACAACGTATCTAGGATTAGGTCTCCAACCCTATCCATATCTGCGAGACCGTTCGGGTCATTAACTCGAACGTGATCCTCCCCGTGTGTCAACTACATACCGTTCAAGTTCTAGTTCTCTCATAAATTCAATGACCACGGAGCTTAGTTTATTGGAAAAGTTTATAAATATTATGAGACACAAAGTGATGAAATGAATAACTCTTATTAATTTCAAACAATATATTACAAACACGAGATTAGGACAAAAATTCAACAAACTCCCACTTGGACTAAGCTAGTGGAGAAAATACATTTACAAATGTACATAAATTACAATGAAGTAATACAATAAACTAGGGCATTGAATACCCGTTTACACATCTCCCACTTGCCCTAGTCAGGAAGCTCTCGAAGACCTATACTCTCTAGGTGACCCTCAAACACCTTAGCCGTGAGGGACTTTGCAAATGGATCAGCTACGTTGTGCTCCGACGCTATCTGCGTGACCGTCACGTCTCCGTGGTGCACAATCTCCCGTATTAGATGATACTTGCGCTCAATGTGTTTGCCTCTCTTATGGCTCACGAGGCTCACGTGAGTTGGCTCTTTGCACCACTTGTTATCACGAGCGATTGTGATTGACAAGTTCATATTTGGAACAACTTCCAAATCTGTCATGAACTTCCTAAGCCAAACAGCTTCCTTTCCAGCTTCACAAGCCGCAACATACTCCGCTTCCATAGTGGAATCAACGATGCATCCCTGCTTGATGCTTCGCCATACTACAGCTCCTCCATTCAAAATGAAGGCTGACCCCGAAGTGGATTTTCTAGAATCCTTATCGGTCTGAAAATCAGAATCCGTGTATCCCGTAAGGATCAAATCCCCACTGTCATACACTAAGTTGTAGTTCCTCGTTCTCCTAAGATACTTGAGGATTGCCTTTACGGTACATCCCGGTGATCTAATCTGGATTGGGTGATATCTCACCGACAATTCCTACTACATAACAGATGTCGGGCCTAGTACACAACATGGCATACATCAGGCTCCCTACAACTGAAGCATATGGAATCCGTCTCATATCCTCAACATCTTGAGGAGTCTTAGGACATTGATCTTCAGACAAGTGAACCCCATGCCTGAAAGGCAGCAAACCCTTCTTGGAGTTCTGCATCTTATATCTAGACAACATCTTATCAATATAAGACGCCTGAAACAAGGCTAGTGTTATGTTCTTCCGGTTCCGGACAATCTGGATACCTAGAACGTACTGAGCTTCTCCCAAATCTTTCATTTGGAATTGCGAAGCTAGCCACTTCTTAACGTCAGTAAGAAATTCTTCCTCATTCCCAATGAGAAGAATATTGTCCACATATAACACCAAAAATACGACAGTTTTGTCAACGATTTTCTTGTAAACACAAGGCTCGTCGACATTTTGATGAAAGCCATAAGATTTGATCGCCTCATCAAACCTTATATTCCAAGACCTCGAAGCCTGTTTCAATCCATAAATGGACCTATGAAGCCGGCAAACTTTTTGCTCTTGGCCTTGGGCAATGAACCCTTTGGGCTGGTCCATGCAGATGGTCTCATCAAGTTTGCAATTCAGAAAGGTTGTCTTGACGTCCATCTGCCATACCTCGTAGTCATAATACGCAGAAATGGCCAGAAGGATCTTGATCGACTTTACCATGGCAACAGGTGAAAAGGTCTCCTCATAGTCAACCCCTTCAACCTGGGTAAAACCCTTTGCCACTAGTCCGGCTTTGAAGGTCTGCACCTTCCCATCTATGTCACGTTTACGCTTGTAGATCCATTTGCAACCAATAGGTTTGACCCCATCCAGTTGATCCACAAGCTCCCGCATGCATTGAAGTACATAGACTCCATTTCCGGTCCATAGCTTTAATCCACTCGTCTTTGTCAACATCAACCATTGCCTGATCATAGGTCAATGGATCCTCACAGTCATCATCAGGAGCGATAATTGAGGTTTCAGCTAAACCCATGTAGCGATCAGGTTGTCTCGCAGTCCTCCCACTACGTCGAGGCATTCCAAACTCTTGGTAACGGATTTGACTAGACGTGCTAGGATCAACAACACTTGTTGACGTACTAGCCCCATCAGCAACTCTTGTTGATGTACTGTCCATTTCATTTAACATAATTTTACTCCTTGGTAAATGATCCCTGACGTGGTCTTCCTCTAGGAAAGTGGCGTTTGTCGATACAACACCCTATTTTCCTTAGGATCGTAAAACAGACCACCCCTAGTCTCTTTAGGGTAACCTACGAATAGGCACAATTTCGAACGGGGTTCCAACTTTTTCGGGTTTGACACCAACACGTGGGTCGGGCATCCCCAAATTCTGAAGTGATGTAAACTGCCTTTACGTCCACTCCAGAGTTCGAAAGGTGTTTCACAAACACTCTTCGACGAAACGTTGTTCAAAATATAGACCGCAGTTTCCACTGCGTAACCCCAAAAAGAATCAGGGAGACGAGCATAGCTCATCATCGACCGAACCATGTCCAACAAGGTTTTGTTTTTCCTCTCCGATACACCATTCTGCTGTGGCATACCAGGCGCTGAGAGTTGAGACGTAATTCCATGTTCTATCATATAGCCTGGAATTCAGTGTCCATATACTCTCCACCTCGATCCGATCGAAGTGTTTTAAGCGATTTACCTAAGAGGTTCTCAACCTCAGTCTTGTAGTCCTTGAACTTTTCAAGAGTTTCAGATTTCTTGTGCATTAGATAAATACCCATATCTGGAGTAATAGTCTATGAAAGACACGAAATACTCATAACCGCCCCGAGCTTTAACATTCATCGGACCACAGAGGTCAGAATGTACTAACTCAAGAGGCTCTTTGGCTCTATATCTTTTTCTACTAAAAGAACGTTTGGTCATCTTGCCCTCAAGGCATGACTCACACACCGACAAAGAGTTTTCTTCCAACTCGTTTAAAAGTCCACTCTTCACTAGTTTCTCAATTCTATTGAGATTAATGTGGCCTAACCGTAGATGCCAAAGATGGGCATTTTCCTTAGGAGAAACTTTTGCTTTCTTAGTTCGTGTTTCTGCAATTTTAACCAATTCAGTATTCAAAACACTTTTGACCGAATTAGGTTTCAAAACATACAGATTATGTTCGAGTGAAGCTGAACAAATAACATTGCCTGTGAAAGAAATAAACGCTTTACTAGATTCAAAGGAAACAAATATACATTGTTCAATTAAGTAGGAAATGGAAACAAGGTTTCTAGTAAGCCCTTGAACTATGTACAAATTGTCCAACAATAAGTACTTTCCGCCAAAGTGTAGCTTCACCGTGTCGATCGCTGCAGCAGAGACAAGCTCCCCGGATCCAACCCGTAGAGTCACCTCACCCTCTCGCAATTTGCGCCAGAATCAATCCCACGAAAGAAGAACAAACGTGGTTAGTGGCGCCCAAATCCAATATCCAGGCAGAGTCACTACTCTCCACTAAACAAGTTTCTGTCACAAGTAAATCATATTTACCTTGATTCTTCCTCTCGGCCAGAAATTTGGGACAGTTCCTCTTCCAGTGTCCGCGCCCATTGCAGTGGAAACACTTTCCTTTCTCTGCAACGTCCATGACATTTTTGCCCTTGTGGGCGCGGCTCGGTCGATTTACCCCTCTTCATCCTCTTCTTCCCTTTCAGTGTGAAGGATCAATGAGCTTTGTCCCGCAGGTCGAACCCTCAGTGATAAGACACAGTAGGCAACATTTGCCTCGATTCCTTGACCTGCTCAATGATTGGAAATTCAGTAGCTCATTGAGGAGGGTAGTCGAGTGTAGCTAATTTTGTTCATAACAAAGATTGCTCTGGCCGAAGGAAACTCTTCTAAGAGTCTCCAAATAAAATCGACTTGGCTCGACTCATCGATCGAAGCCCCGTTCATCTCAAATGAGTTAAAGTGAGTCATCATGCCTAGAACATGTTCACGCGACGAGACGACCCTCTTTCATCCGTCGCGTTGAAGACGTGCCTTGAGCAGCAAGTCATGCCGGACCGAAAGGATCATTGTTGTCAAACATTTCCTGCAAGGACTCGATGATCTCTTTGGCGGAAACCATCAGCTCATGTTTCTTTGCCAAGACATCAGACATGCTGGCAATTATGTAGACCTTGGCCTTTTCATTGGCCTTGATCCACCGATCGTACGCATCGCGAACACTTCGCGACGCTGTCGAGCCCGGCATCTGAGGACACTCCTCAGACAACACGAACTTTATGTCGTCAGTTACCAAAATTGTGTTAATGTTGTTTTTCCAACTTTGGTAATTATCTCCCACTAACTTATCGGACGCGAGTAGTGCTATTATTGCGGTAGACATTTTTAGCTGAAAAAATAAGAAAAACTTTGTATAGTCTCTCAAAAAACTTTTTGAAATCCAATCAAGTTTTAGCAAAATTATTTCATGATCCCTAGGTCATTCAAAATTTTGCAATGAGACCCTAAAGGTTTAGAATGACTGCCACCGAAGGGTGAACAGAACACTCCTCCTCTAGGACGAGACTTTCTCGACCAGACCCTAATCCCAGAATAACTCTTATTCCATTAGACGTCCAATTACCATTGTTTGGTCGAATTCATTAACACCTAACGAATTCTGTGAGTGTCACCCTCAATCTTTAAGTTTCCAAGCATCCGTCCAAACAATAGCCACCGAAGGGTGAACCAAGAAGGAAAACCAACCAGGAAACTGTATCCCTTTCGAGAATTCACGGTGTTCCAACTCCCATGATCAAGCGCTCTGAAGGGATTGTCTAGTCCAGGCGAAACTAGTCACTACAAGAAATGAAGCTTTTAGCGACGAAATATTGGCGTCGCTAAAACTAGAATTTCGCCGCAAACAAGCTTTAGAGACGAAAAAATGTGCGTCGCACGGTTCGTCGCTAAAGCGTCGTCTCAGAAGTTAATTAGCGACGCACGATGTGATTCCGTCGCAAGTCTGCGACGGAACTCTTCGTGCGTCGCAAGCCTGCGACGAACCTAGTCGTGCGTCGCAACACTCCGTGCGACTAAAATGATATATCGTCGCAGAGCATGTCATTGCATATGTTTGCGACGGAGGGGATTTGCGTCGCAGGTTTATGCGACAAATAGATAATTGCGTCGCAGTTTTATGCGACAAATAGATAATTGCGTCGCATAAGTACTTGCGACAAAACTCCACATTTCGTCGCATGTTTCTGCGACATTATGTAATCTACGTCGCAATTAACCCTAAATCGAATTTACCAAATTCTTTAGCCTAATTCGCAATTTTGTTTCTGCAACGATATCGAAATTCGTCGCAACTATTTTTTTTAATAAAAAAATAATTTCATTTTAAGAACGAATTTCCCCAATACTTTTGCCTAATTTGCAATTACTTCCAAGTGTATATATATCAAATTTATCAAAGTTTGTAACAACAATTGTCATTACAATATCAGAAATCAACCCAGCACAAATTATTACAAAACCTATACAAGTTTTTATATAGAATAAATATTGAAAAAGATAATGATCATACCAAAAACACAATTTCAACTTCAACTTACAAAACCTACAAAGTAAGTGCAAAGGTTTGACCTATTACAAAAAAATAATTATATCACCCCAAAAGTATCATCCCAAAATGATTGAAAAACTATGATGATATTCTATCAACGTCCAAACTCATCTGAATGATTTAATCCTGCACATTAGTAAACAAACACACACACATAAGAAGATATTAAAATTGTGGAAATAACTCACTATTTCCTAAATCATCCTCATCCAAAAGAAAAACACATGAGTAGGATGAAAATTTTCAAACCTTAAAACATATTGAAGATATGCGACGAATCAAGAAATTGTAACACAACTCTCTATATAATCAATCACATAAACTATGGAGTCAAAATATTGAACATATAAAAATATTAACTCTTCTTCTTACTCTAAAACATATTGAAGATAATTTTGTGAAGAATCCCATAATTAATCACATAAACTATGGAATCAAAGTCCAATAACATAAACACAACCTCCTTATAATCAAGAACCATTGAATACGATTCCAGAAACAGGAACACAACTTCTAATCTCTAACAAAGTCTCAAACAAACTCAAAATTTCAAGAACTATTGAATCCATCAATCCAGGAACACGAACACAACTTCTATTCTCTAGCAAACTATCAAACGAATTCAGAATTTTAAGAACCATTGAATAAGAATTAAGAAACAGGAACACAACTTCCATTCTTGAACAAAGTCTCAAAAAGCTCAGAAACAGAAACATCATCATAAGAACTATGGAATCCAGAAACAGGAACGCAACTTCTAATCTCTAACAAACTCTCAAACGAATTCAGAATTTTAAGAACCATAATAATCATACCTTACTAAGTGATGGGTTTGCTCCAGTAAACCTTGCTAAAAGTTCTCCCATTTGCTCAAATCTTCTTTCATACTCCATGCGTTGCATCTCCATTCGTTCTTCAATCCGTTGTTCCATTCTTTGTTCCATTCGCTGCTCCATTTTTTCATTTTCCTGTTGTTGACTCTGCAACAGTTCTTGTGTTTGTGCAAGGTGGGCCTCTAGAGATTGAACGTAGTCTTGTGAGTATGATTTCTTCTGAGATGGTGGTGGCTTTGGTCCATATCCCATTCCTTTAACATAGGACGATCGTGCTCCAAGAACGGTCGCCACAACTTCTTCGCCCGTCATCGATGTACTAGAATTGGCTTGCTCTTCTGATAAGGCCACCATTTTTGCCTGTATACATCAAGAACAGTATATAAATGATATTGATCTTCAAAAACTTAATATTTTCTTTTAGATGTTCTAAAAGATACTTACATGTGTTTCACTTGCTGCAATGTCACCCATCCCTTTGCAAATGCACTCACCAATGAGTTTGATGGAAGATCTCAATAGGACTCAAGTATGTACCATCTTCTCTTTTCTATTACATATATTAATAAATCTTATTATGTTCTTGAATCCTAAAATACTGAAAACTAGATATAAAGTATATATAACATACCTTTTCTTCTCTATGAGTGAGAAATGATTTTCCAGCACAATGGTTGAAAGGGAGCTTGCTTCTACTCTCTTTGTTCTTTGTTGACTTGTCCTGCATTATAATGTATGTTAAGAAAAAAGACTCATGTATTATTTAAAATTTAGCTAATATTTACCTTCCATTCTTGTGTCTCCCATCTATCACATAAAATTTTCCAATCTTCAGGGGAAACATCTTTGTGGGGGCGTTCACGAGCTTCCTGTGGGTCCCTCCATTTTTTGTAGTATTGATGCAACCTCGATCTGTAATCCTTGTATCGATTTCCAATCTCGTAACAAATATATTTCCTAATATAGTCCTTCGAGATGTCCACATCGAATTTATTCTAACTAATAAAAAAATATCACTTGTTAGTATTTAATTGCAATTCAAAAATAAACTTGTCAGAAAATTATCTAACTTACCAGCAATCGCTCTATGATGTTGCCAAAGACTACATCTGGAATGTCATATTTAGTTGCATATTTCAAGGGGACGAACGCCCTCGTGAGAATTCCAATTTCACTGTTAAAAAGACTAGCAACACTTCCAACTGGTTTGCCTTGTTCTTGACTCCATGTAACACTTATTCTATCCCCTGTGGTCTCAATAATCCTAGCTAGACCAAGTCCACGTGAAACTCCACGAACCTGACTACTATTAGAGGATGCCGCTTCATTCATTTCCACAGGTCCGCCTTCATCGTTTGAACTCATTGTTTCCTGAAAAACACAAATGCAATAGAATACTCATTTAGTGACAAATTATAATATTATAAGCAGAAAGTAAAAAGTATAATGTACTAACTACGTGTCCTCATCTTCCTCTTCTTCCTCGTCTTCCTCGTCATGCTCGTCCTCCTCGTCCTCCTCATCTTCCTCTTCGTCTTCTTCACACTCTACTTGGTCTTCAAAATTTAACATTTCTTCACTCACATCATTGCTTTCACAAACTATAGTTGGACTCACATCAACTCTATGAAACGTTTGTGTTTCGAAATCCATTTCTTGAACTATGCATTGTTCTATATCTATTTCAGGTGGATCAACTTCTTCTATTTCAGACACATCCCATATATGTCTATGTTGAATTCTTTGAACAACTTTCCACCCATTACCTAATCTAAGATCATCAACATAAAACACTTGTTGTGCCTGGGAGGCAAGAATGAACGGTTCGTTCTTATACCAAAAGTATCGAGTATCTATGCTTGTAAAATGGTGGTCCTCACGAATTCGATTCTTTTTAGGATGTGTATCGAACCAATCACATCGAAATAAAAAAACTTTTTTTCTATCCACATATTTCAACTCAATCACTTCTTTCAAGATACCATAAAAGTTGGCTCCCTCATTATCATGTCCTCCGAAAACACAAATTCCACTATTTTGAGTTGTGCAACGATCATCTCGATCTTTAGAGGTAAATCGAACACCATTAACATTACATCCGCTATATGAACTAATTCGAATGTCAGGACCACATGCAAGTGCATATAATTCACGTGTAACTTCATTAGACGTTGACTGTACTTGTGATTGCATCTAACAAAAAAAATTATCAAGATTGCAACCACTTGTCAAGTATGTCTAAGATTATTTTAAAATGTCTATAATAAAATGTCAAAAACTTACTTTATTTTTAAACCATTCTGAAAATTGTGTTTCATGTGTTCCAAGAATATTAGATTGACCTTCATTGCTTAACTCAACCTCGTGTTCCCTATAAAGTAAAACCAACAAATTAAATAAAGATTTGTAATAAAAGTTTTTTGGGTAAGTTTTCATACCGTCTGTATGGATCCACAACTTCACAATTGGTTAGAACATACCAATGAGCTTTTTGTACTTCAACACGTGATAACTCTTTCAATCGTAAGCCACCAGTCGGGCGTGCTTTTTGTGAGAATACAGGTAGATGTTCCTTGTTGTATGAGGTATGCAGGTCCACTGTATCATCATTTCGAATTGTTCTATTGAACTTTGTTTCAATTCCATGCAAGTACATCGAACAGAATGTCAATGCTTCATTTGCTATGAAAGCCTCGTAGAATCGAACCTTCAGGACGAGCTTTATTTTTGACATATTGTTTCAGTGTTCTCAAACTCCTTAATAATGGATTATACATAAACAAATATTATGAAAATGAAAATAATATGGTAAATTGACGAAGATGAACAACAATCTCGAAATATACCTCTCGATTGGATACATCCAACTATAACCAACCGGACCAACAAGTTTGGCTTCTTCAGGTAAATGAACTGCTAGATGAACCATAACATCGAAGAATGCTGGAGGAAATATTCTTTCAAACTTACTAAGGATTATCACGATCGATTCTTGAAGTTTGTTCAATGTCTCAACTTTCAATGTCTTACCAGTCAATTCTTTGAAAAAATTCGACAATTCAGCAATTGCACCACATACATCTTTTGGTAAGAAAGGACGAATTCCTACTGGTAAAAGCCTTTGTAGTAACACATGAGAATCATGGCTTTTTAGTCCAAATATCTTTCCATCTTTAACACTAACACATCTTGAGATGCTTGAAGCAAAAGTATCCGGAAACTTGACTGTTTTCAAGAAACCACAAAACTTTTTTCTTTCATCCGTTGTTAATGTGTAACTTGCATGTGGCTTCACCAACTTGTTTCCAACACGTTGAAGATGCAGTTCTTTACGAATATTCATAGTCATTAAATCCTTTCGTGCTTTATCAGTGTCTTTTGTTTTCCCCTCAATATTTAATAATGTACCCAATATATTTCACAAATATTTTTCTCAATATGCATGACATCGAGTTTGTGTCGGATCTTAAGACTTGACCAGTATGGTAACTCAAAAAAGATGCTTTTTTCACCCAATTTAACTCATTATGAAGTCGTTTCCTTTTCCATTGCAATATGTTAATAGTTTTGCCAAGTGGTGGAAAATCAATAGCTTCTAACTGGTGAAGAATCTCTAATCCCGAAAAAGACCGTGGTGCAGCTTTATATTCTGTTTTTCCATTAAATTGCCTATTTTTGCGCCAACAATGATTCATAGGTAAGTAGCGACGATGTCCCATATAACATATCTTATTATGCAACAAATCAGATGAGACGTCTTGATTACAAACCGGGCATGCCTTATATCCTTTAGTACTCCATCCTGACAAATTACCATATGCTGGAAAGTCATTAATTGTCCACATCAGAGCAGCACGAAGACAAAAGTTTTGACCACTATATGCATCGTACGTCTCAATACCATTGCTCCATAAATCTTTCAATTCCTCTATTAGTGGTTGCAAGTAAGTATCTATCTCTTTTCCTGGAGATTTTGGCCCTGGTATAAGTAAGGACATTAAAAAAAATGTTTCTTTCATGCATTTCCATGGTGGCAAGTTATATGGAATTAGTATTACTGGCCACGTACTGTACGATGTACTCATGTTTCCAAATGGATTGAATCCATCAGTGGCTAGAGCTAACCTTACATTCCTTGGTTCCCTAGCAAACCAATCGTATTGTCTGTCAAAATCTTTCCATGCCTTAGCATCTGCCGGATGACTTAAAACTCCTTCAATGTCCATTCTTTTCTCCTTATGCCATCTCATGTCACTAGCAGTATGCTTAGAATAAAATAATCTCTGCAATCTTGGTTTCAAAGGAAAATGTCTCAGGATTTTGTGTGGTACCTTTTTTCCTTTCTTGTCATCGATTTTATAACGAGATTCATTACACTGTGAACAAACTTCTTTGTGTTCATTTTCTTTCCAAAATAACATACAATCATTCTTACATGCATGTATTTTTTCATATCCTAAACCCAAGTCACGAAGAGTCTTTTTTGCACCATAATAAGAATTGGGAATTTTTGTGCCATCGGGTAAAACTTCTATAAGAAATTGTAATAACATATCAAATGACTTATTACTCCAATGATTAAGTACTTTGATATGCATTAACTTCACCAAAAAGGTTAAACTTGAAATCTTAGTACATCCAGGATATAATTCTGCATTAACTTCATCAAACATTGATTGAAACTTATTATTCCTACTTCCCACACCGTCACTAGTTTCAAACCTAATTGAGTTATCTTCATCAAAATGTTCAGTGACTCTTGTCAGATCATTCAATAATTCGAACATTTCATTTCCATTATCTACATTTTCAGAAGTAGTTGCAGGTTCCTTAGGTTTCAAGTAAGAAGACAAGTCTGGAGTTTCTCCATGATATACCCATCTATCATAGGTGAAAGACATTCCATGTTTGTATAAATCCCCCTCGACATCACATGGTAGTTTCATTATGATATTTTGACACTTTTTGCATGGACAACGTGTAAACCCTCTGTTATCGACATGATTCTTTGCCACAGTAATAAATGATCTTATTCCATCAGTATATTCTTTGCACAATCTATTTCGATGTTTTATCCAACTTTTATCCATCTCTTATCCTAAAAAACATAAAATGACAACTAATCGTTAATTCAATTAATACTATTTAATTATCCTAAACATAAATAGCTACATAATCCACTCCTCCAACCATGTTCTCCTAATAGAGAAAATAACTCAGATGATTCAATAGACTCTTTTAAATCACATGGCTAAGAATAATATGTAATTTCAAATTTTCAATAATGTGAATAGTCTTCTAATAAAATACATAAGACATTTGCATTTCAATAACTTTCTTTTAAACACATAAGACATATCCAAACCAATTAATATATTTCACCTTTCTAGCTTCTTGAAACATTTTAAAAGATTTATGGATTTATTGAAAAAAATAACTATTTTAAAAGTCCATTACCAAATCAATTAATCAACTCCAAATAAAAACAAAACATATACTTTAACTTTAAAAATACAAAATATATAATGTGTTTAAACATTAAAAGAAATTTTAAAACACAAAAATATTGAACCTTTATTTTACATACAAGATAAACTAAACAGAAAATAAACCACAAAGAAATCGATAAAAAAAACCTCAAAATTCAGAATATCAAAAAATGAAACTAAATGGTTTATACCAAAAAATGAAGTCTAGATTCATACCAAAAAATTCTGAAACTAAACCTCTAAACGGTTCCCAGCCCTCCGGCGGCCTCCCACGAAGCTTTCCGGCCGTGTCCAACTCAGATTCGTAGTTCTCAGCCCTCCCGCGACCACCCACGAAGATTTCGAGCCTCCCACGAACAACCTACAATGTCGAAATCACTTTTTGAAGAGAAATGAAATGAGAAAAGAATAATGTCAAACATACCCACAAATCCGACGAGATTCCGGCGAGATTCTGGTGGCTCCGGCGGCGGTCTCCTTCCAATATATCGCCTCACAAAGACCCTCTGTAACGCCCCTACCTTTCTAACATAAATTCCTAGGGACATTACTACTCATGCATGCATTCGAGGCCTTAACTGACTTTAAAATAAGTAAAAGTTGATAAATAAAAAAATCAGTTTAGTTTGGGTCCCCATAGAAATACAAAACGTTTACAAAACATAATTAAGTTCGGCCTCTAGTTTCAAAACTCTGTACTACATAAGCGGAAGACAATAATCATTTAAAATTCTTTCTAAGTCATGGATGCGGAATTCATGACTCGGTTCCCATGGCTTCATGGCGCATCCATGCCACTCGCTTTGTGCGCTCTCGACTCTACCAAAACATTTTAAAAACAGAGAAAACACAACAAAGGTAGAGGGATGAGTATTATAAAATACCCAAGAAGTGGGGTCGGAAAATGCAAACACATGCACATGATATTCCTTCAAATCGACTTTTAAACATGATCATTATTCGTGACTTTTAAAATCATAAAACTTTCTGTAATGGGACCTAAAACTTTCTCATAAAATCATGACTTTTTCTCTTTGGCCATGCGTGGTCAATTGAGTCTACCTGAGTCTTTTCATTTTGAGTCCCTCACAGACCCCTGTATGTTTGAGTCCCTCACAGACTCCTGTAGGTTTGAGTCCCTCACAGACCCCTGTAGGTTTGAGTCCCTCACAGACCCCTGTAGGTTTGAGTCCCTCACAGACTCTTGTAATA
Source organism: Trichosanthes cucumerina (assembly GCA_036507285.1). Taxonomy (NCBI): domain Eukaryota; kingdom Viridiplantae; phylum Streptophyta; class Magnoliopsida; order Cucurbitales; family Cucurbitaceae; genus Trichosanthes; species Trichosanthes cucumerina. The sequence goes on along the minus strand of CM071835.1, from coordinate 74,440,948 downwards.
ATGAGTCCCTCACAGACCCCTGTAATATTGAGTCCCTCACAGACCCCTGTAATATTGACCCATAGGGTCTCTGATGCATGTTTTACCATGCATAAGTTCTCAGGAGACCAATTGCCACAGCCTACATGACATGTTCATATACATACAATATGCATGAGGTCCCATATGTCAGTCAGATATACTTATGCATTCATAATGATGCAACAATCATATAATCATAAATCATAGCATGACTTTCAATCATAAATCATAAATACGTTTGCAATTAAAATACGTATATATATATATATCCAACACAGTGACAGGTATGAAAGATCTCAAATTACATAACTATTCATAACTGTATCAAAATGTATTCCAAATACTTTGAAATCATTTCAGTTCGGACCCTCTCAAAACCCTTAAATCTTTTGGATTCATCTCCAGTTAAAGAGTGAAATACTTTTCTAAACTCTGTCTTCAGATAAATCTTGAAATTCGTTCTTTTTAAAACTAATACTTTCGGAAACACATTTACTTCCCTTTTTAAAATAATTATAGAAAAATCCCTTACCATAGCCTTAGCTCCGCGATATCCTATATTTTAAACTCTGACTCAGCAAACCATTCAATCGTGTTCCAAACTCGAGCCTCCTAAATCAACATCGTTAATTTCTTAGCTAAATCACATATATAAGCTCGTATCTCAAAATTGGACCATAACTAGGTCGGGTTACCACTAACCGAGGCTTGAAACGGACTCGGGGAGGCAAAACAGATGGAATCGAACAAAGTCCGGTGAGCGACGGCGGCGCGTGTGCGGCCGGCGGCGGCGCGTGCGGACGGCGCGTCTCGGAGCGTGGAGTATGCCGTTTGAAAGCTCGTGGCCCGATCTATTCGAAACCAGTGTCCGTTTAGAGAGAACCGGTCGAAAAACTCCTGAAAGGGTGAACCAAACTTCGAACCGGCGGCGGAGGTGCTTGAACCTGCTATGGTTGTTCGACGGCGATGAAGCTTCAGCTGCACTGTTCGGCGGCTATTCCGGCGGCTAAGACGAGGAGCTCAACTCGGCTCGCAGCGGCGCCGATCGATCGGTCGGTGGCGAGCCGGTGGCGGCGTCCGGCGTGGCTTGGCTGAAGGGAAACGCGAAGCTCCAATCGGTCGGGGACAGGGTCTCGCGCACTCCCACTTCGAAACCGATGGTGTCCCGATCGAGGCGCGTGCGGTGGAGCGAGCCGTCGCGCGCTTCTCGGTGGCGTGTTCAACGGCTCACGGCGGTTCATTTGTCGTTCGGCCGAGTGGCGCAAGGCGGCGGCGGCGGCGAGGCACACCCATGGGTGCTTGTCGTGAAGGTGAGGTTGAGGTGGGAGAAGACTCCCTCGATTCGCGTGCCTCAAGGGATAAAACCCTAGCCCTTGTCTTTTAAATTACTAGAATGCCCCTCCTTCTTCTCCTAAACCACAAATGTGCCCTTTTTCATATTTAAATGCTTCAAAAGTCCTGTAATTACACCAAAAATTCTCCACTTGCATATATATTAAAATTAGATTACAAGGTTTCATTGCCCAATTAATTTAATCTCCAATAGCTTAATCCTAGTCACAAACTACAAGGTGTTTAATGTTCTGGGGCGTTACAATCTTCCCTCCTTACCAACTTTCGTCCTCGAAAGTTTCCAATCTTGCACCAAATTCGGGATAGCCCTCTCGCACCTTCTCCACTCGGTTATGAAGAATCCTTCGACCCTTATGCGAGAATTAGCACTAGTTGTTCCTCAAGTATCGCATCTTAGCGTAAACTTATTACCCAACAGTCTCATAACTTTAACTTGAGCTCGATCTCTTCACTGGAGTCTCTCTGCTAAGGCCTACATAAGTGAGGCCCTGGACTCGGATTCTAAATTTGGAAAGTTCCAGATTCAAATTCTAAGATAACTCGGGATAATTAGCTCGTATTTCCTTCTCTAGTCCTTTAATTAGTTTCTTCTGTTTTGTGATTTTAGAAAGGAATTCTTTGCTAAAACCATTCCATTGCTATGTTGAGTCACAAACTCCTCTCTAAGGTTTGCTGCACTAGCTACTAGCATTCCTCTCAAGACATGACTAGATCATTCCGACTGACCATCGTTTCCATAACTTTAACACCTCTCTAAGAGATGTGACTTCAGGGCTGAAGTTAGCAACTTTGTTTCATTGTTCAAGCCTCTTTACACTATTGGTTAACCTCTCTCGCTACCCTCCATGACCTTTTAGTAAACGTTACAGTGACAATCTCACTCACATGCCTACTTAATTTAACTTTGGGCTTTCTAATGCAATCAATAACTCGTTGAAAGTTTTAAGTCATGGTAGGAGTTATTCAAACTTAGGTCTCCTTTGGTTGTCGTGACACATGGAAAGTTTCATCAAACTTTACCAATTTTATTACAAAAATGCTCCGAAAATTTCGGCAGCATAACGGCATAACTACATTAATGTCAAAATTTTTCTCTAACACCTGATAGATAGAAATTGCACTTCTAAAATTAGAAAACAAACCAATCATGCCTCCAAACTTCATCTCAGATTACTCAGGGTTCAAAAACACATTATACACATAAATGTTGGACGACCCAATATAAGTGAGACTAAGTTCTTAATTGTAAGTGATGATTCTTTAAAGACAAGGGGATCTAACAATCAGATTGCGACATCAACTTTAAAACAACTTTAAAAGAGTGCAATGAAATCCTCTTGACTTACCTTACTTTAAAGCCTAAATAATTATCGGTTATCGCATTAAGTGACAAATTTTTTCATTGCAAATTCTAGGAGTTAGAATGAACCTTTTAAAACAAGTTATTCAAGATACAACTCATACTCTATCTCTTATAATCTTTCCTCAGTCTGTGGCACAACGGAACAGTCATTCATATCACTCCTCTTAATATAACTCAACTGCTAACAACCTCGATGTTAAGCGATCTCGCGAAAAGGAATTTAGTCTTTTAAAACTCATTCTCCCTTTATCCTTCACTCCCTTGAATATCCTGCTCAAGTAATCACTTGAATATAATGCAATTTTCTTAACACCAATAGGGTTGGATACTTTACAATGGCATCCACTACATTTCTTAACTTTTTCGACTCTTTTGTCATGAAACCCTAACGTTCAAACCTTGAATACGAACACTTTATTTAACACCTCTAGACTTTGAACTTTTCAAGAATTACAATATTCCTTTGCTAAGGTTCTACTCGCGAACTCAGTTGTTCAAGGTTTCTTGAAAGACTTTCGCCTTGTGATGTCTACCCTTCCCTTCCTTTGTCCAAACTACTCCTTTTTATAACGCGCAAGTGAGTCTTATCTTGACAAAGGTTCCTTTAAGCCTTACATCCTGAACTCGGACATTTCCTTTCTAATATCACTCACCTGAGGTCACATACTCGTCTTTTCTTAGCTTAACAAATTTCCTTATGCTCATCTTTTGAAATTTACTTGAGCACTTAACTCCTTAGTGCCCCTTTCGACTACTTCCATATCTCAGGACTTACTCTTCCCTCCTTATGCCTAAAGCAATCCTTCCGAATTGCCATTTCTGTCCCTTCTTAGGCTTGGTTTAACTAGAACGTCTCCGACAACTTTATCCCAACAATGATTTACCTTTTTCTTGAGCACTAAATCCATCAAGCCTATAAACATTAGGGGCATTTAAGTAAAATCTCTATAATCTTCATGATGTTCGTAAAGTGATTTGAAAGTTGTCTCGGAGCATCTAATCCCTGGTTCATGACGGGCGCTAACTTGACTCCAAAATCACCTTAAGGAACACTATGCTCCTCGTACTGGTGGGATAGGTCGTTCACCCAAAGATGAAGGTATTTATTCTTAGCAACCACTTTCTTCCACTTCTCATCTCCTATGCACAAGCCTAAGGATACAACTTTCTCCTTTACGCACCACACTAATACTTCTTATGGTGATAAACTACTATTAACTCTCACATAGAAGGTTATGTACTTATGACTTGAGTTCTTTTAACTTTACTGGAGGCATTCCGTAAGGAGTATTAGAAATTACTGTTACTCTCTACTTTTAATTCCATATTTAAGTCTGTCTCTTGTGTTAGGGGTAACTTTAAAAGAAAAAACCTTCCTTATCTAACACTAACGCATTGATTCTCGTGCTTACTCTCCTTAAGCTTGGCCTTCTTCTTTTAGTAAAATTAAGGACTTTCTCAACTATTTGTACTCGTTTGGTTATAATGTCAAATTCACTAAAACCTCTCTTAAGAAACCATCAACCTAGCCTTTACTAAAGGAACCTTATAGATTCATGTTTCTAATGGTCGTTCGACCACTACTATTAGACACTTAATTTAATTGAAAGGAGTTCTTCAGCTTGACTGCTACATAACGAAGAAGAGATTCCAAGTACTTTCATCTATTAACCGAATCCTCTCTCCTTAACCCTCTGATTGGGGAAAAAGAAACTTTACTACGTCATAGTTCAAGGTTAACACTTCATGTTATCTCTTTCAAGTTGTACACATACATTTAGTCCAACAGGTAGAAATTAGTGGCAAGGTTCTTATACACATTCCACAAGCTTGAATACACAAGTGATCATATGAAAGTCAATTCGTGCACAAGTTTCTGGAGTCCCGACAATTAATTCTCTTGTGTTCTCAAACTAAAACTCTAACTCCTTACTTTTCTTCTTTATACTTGTCTTTATTAAGTTTATTTAGTTCATGGTATCGCTTTTGAAACTTCGTATCATGCCTATCTGTAGTAACACATTAATTGTGTATATCCCTGTGGCTTTCCTCTCAGAGCAATGGTATAAATAAAATCGAAGTGTTTCAAGTATTTTGAAAAAGTCTAATTTTCATCTCAACATTAACAATCTATTTTTCCCTTTACATCTCGAGCCCATTTTCAAAACACTTTTGCTCTCTTTACTTTTCAACTCCTTAAATACTATAGTTATGTAATCACTTGAAGATGAAGGGACTTTATTCAGGAACCAACAAAGTCGAAAACTCCAAAGTGGTACGTTTACTAAATCTCGTACCTTTCTATCCAATTGATCCAAAGATGAATGAATGAGACTACTAACCTCTTACCGAACACATTCTAACTTTGTACTTCTCATGAGTAGTCTTAACTTTTATTTTTGAAAGCTATACTTAAGTAATCTAGTTGCTTAGCAACCCTTAACATTCTAATCTCTTAAGTCTTACTCTTCACTCCCCTGGTCAAAGCGGACCTTATGGCTATAAAACTTCATTTTTAGCGCGAACATCCTTAAATAAAACATTTTCATTTCTATCGTCAAAAGCAGGGATCACATGTATTCTCTTTCCTTTCGGAGTAAAATCACGTCAACTTTACGACATATACGCGTATAGATTCACCTGTAAGCATTTCCTTTATGCATTTCCTTTTCATAGACAAATAGTTTAGCTCATACATTCTCATTCTTTCTTAGTTTGGAAATTCATCAAACTCGATTTTTATATAAAAATATCTTCACATAGAATACTAAATTTTCTTTTCAAGACCAAATAAAACTTTTAGTTCGAAGGCATACCTGGCGGTGACTGGAGTTGCTACTTAGCCATGGGATACTTGTTGCTTACTCTGTAAGCGAGTCTACAAGACCTATAACCTTGGGCTCTGATACCAACTGTAACGCCCTACCTTTCTAACATAAATTCCTAGGGACATTACTACTCATGCATGCATTCGAGGCCTTAACTGACTTTAAAATAAGTAAAAGTTGATAAATAAAAAAATCAGTTTAGTTTGGGATCCCATAGAAATACAAAACGTTTGCAAAACATAATTAAGTTCGGCCTCTAGTTTCAAAACTCTGTACTACATAAGCGGAAGACAATAATCATTTAAAATTCTTTCTAAGTCATGGATGCGGAATTCATGACTCGGTTCCCATGGCTTCTGTAGCGCATCCATGCCACTCGCCTGGTACGCTCTCGACTCTACCTGAAAACATTTTAAAAACAGAGAAAACACAACAAAGGTAGAGGGATGAGTATTATAAAATACCCAGTAAGTGGGGGTCGGGAAAATGCAAACACATGCACATGATATTCCTTCAAATCTGACTTTTAAACATGATCATTATTCGTGACTTTTAAAATCATAAAACTTTCTGTAATGGGACCTAAAACTTTCTCATAAAATCATGACTTTTTCTCTTTGGCTATGCGTGGTCAATTGAGTCTACACAGTCTTTTCATTTTGAGTCCCTCACAGGACCCTCAGATGTTTGAGTCCCTCACGGACCCTCAGTAGGTTTGAGTCCTCACGGACCCTCAGTAGGTTTGAGTCCCTCACGCACCCCAGTAATATTGAGTCCCTCCACGCACTTCTGTAATATTGACCCATAGGGTCTCTCGATGCATGTTTTATCATGCATAAGTTCTCAGGAGACCAATTGCCACAGCCTACATGACATGTTCATATACATACAATATGCATGAGGTCCCATATGTCAGTCAGATATACTTATGCATTCATAATGATGCAACAATCATATAATCATAAATCATAGCATGACTTTCAATCATAAATCATAAAGACGTTTGCAATTAAAATACGTATATATATATATCCAACACAAAGGATGTATGAAAGATCTCAAATTACATAACTATTCATAATCAGATCAAAATTTATTCCAAATACTTTGAAATCATTTCATTTCGGACCCTCTCAAAACCCTTAAATCTTTTGGATTCATCTCCGATTAAAGAGTGAAATACTTTTCTAAACTCGTGTCTTGAGATAAATCTTGAAATTCGTTCTTTTAAAACTAATACTTTGGAAACACATTTACTTCCCTTTTAAAATAATTATAGAAAAATCCTTTACCATAGCCTTAGCTCCGCGATATCCTATATTTTAAACTCACTCAAAGAAACCATTCAATCGTGTTCCAAACTCGAGCCTCCTAAATCAACATCGTTAATTTCTTAGCTAAATCACATATATAAGCTCGTATCTCAAAATTGGACCATAACTAGGTTTGGTTACCACTAACTAACCGAGCTTGAAACGGACTCGGGGAGGCAAAACAGATGGAATCGAACAAAGTCCGGTGAGCGACGGCGGTGCGTGGCCGGCCGGCGGCGGCGCGTGTGGGCTGCGGCGGCGCGTGTGGCGCGGCGCGGCGCGGGCGCGCGGCGTCTCGAGCGCGTGAGTATGCCGTTTGAAAGCTCGTGGCCCGATCTATTCAAACCGATGTCCGCTTTAGAGAACCGGTCGAAAAACTCTGAAAAGGTGAACCAAACTTCGAACCGGCGGCGGAGGTGCTTGAACCTGCTATGGTTGTTCGACGGCGATGAAGCTTCAGCTGCACTGTTCGGCGGCTATTCCGGCGGCGAAGACGAGGAGCTCAACTCGGCTCGCAGCGGCAGCTTCGATCGGTCGGCTGGGCAGGCTTCGGTGGCGGCGTCCGGCGTGGCTTGGCTGAAGGGAAACGCGAAGCTCCAATCGGTCGGGGACAGGGTCTCGCGCACTCCCACTTCGAAACCGATGGTGTCCCGATCTGAGGCGTGCGGCTGGAGCAGGCCCGTGCGGCCTTCGGCTGGCGTGTTCAACGGCTCACGGCGGTTCATCTGTCGTTCGGCCGAGTGGCGCAAGGCGGCGGCGCGGCGAGGCACACCCATGGGTGCTTGTCGTGAAGGTGAGGTTGAGGTGGGAGAAGACTCCCTCGATTTGCGTGCCTCAAGGGATAAAACCCTAGCCCTTGTAACGCCCCATAATTTTAAATGCCTTTAGGTTGGGCTTTGGGTGGGTTTAATGGAAATTAAATCAACCAAGCTTTGAATTTTCTTAATTTGACATAAGTTCTATCAAATTTAAGAGAATATATGTATAGGTATAACTATATATATATATATATATATATTAAGTTGGTATTTGCATGATTAAAGACTTAGGGGTGAATGTGGAAAGATTGGAGGGCATTTTGGTAATTAGAGTGGTTTAGGGTTTTGTTTTTACTTGGACACGTATCACGAGACTTGATCCTTCATCTCACACTTCCCTTCACGACTACCTCTCCCGCCGGCGAGCATCCCCTCACCGTCCCCTCCGATGCCAAGCCGCCAACCATCGTTCGCTGCAGGACTCGTTGGAGTCCTCGCCGGAGCTCGCGCGCAGCGCCGCACGCCACCGGTCCGAGCCAAGCCGCACACGTCGTCGCCGCTAGGGCCGCTCACGCAAGTCGAGGTCGTCTCCGCCGCAGTCTTCGTCTCACGATCGAAGTCGTCGCATGCGAGGCCGCCAACGCCTCGGATCTCGCCGGCCGCCACCTCAGGTTGCTAGTCGCCCGACCGTCGAATGCCTCACCTCCATTGCAAGGTTGTTTGGTCGCCTTTAGCTCCCAGCCGTTAGACGTCGACGATCCGCCACAGATGGGAGCTTCGAATCGAGCCGCCGGGAAGTCCACGCCGCAAGCTGGTCGCTGCCGATTGGTTCGAGCTGCACAGAGTTCGCCGCCACACACGCAACCTCGCCGGATCTGCAACTGAAGTCTTGGATCGCTGCAGATCTGCCCACCGGAAGCCTTGTTGTGAAAACCGCCATTTTTGGTTCGGGATTTGGGGAGCTTTTCGACCGATTTTCGACATTTTAGGACCGGTTCTGAGTAGATCGGTGAGTGGGCATCTCAGATCTGACCTCAACGCCTCGAAACGCGCCGCCACGCGCCGCCACGCGCCGCCACGCGCGCGCCCGTGCTCGCCACGCACGCCGCTTCGCCGGAGCTGCTCGGCCCACTGCTTTGACCTCCCGAGTTCGTTTTAAGCGTCCGTTTGTGGTAATTTAGCCTAACGATGATTGGATTCAAAATAAGTGTCTAATTATGTAAGTTAATTAAAGAATTGATGAATGTGATTTAGGGGATTCGACTATCGAGCATGACTAAGCGAAACTTTGAGCTAGGAGCGGAATGTAAAGAGTTTCGAGCTAAGGTAAGGGATTTTCTACAAACGATCTTAAAAAGGGAAGTGAATACGATTTCCTGAAATATGTATTTGTTTTAAAGGATGAAAATTGAGGAATTATTTCAAAAGGTGAATTTCCAAAACTCATGCTTAGGGCTTGAATTTAGAAACGAATATTTCAAAGGGTTTCTCGAGAATCTCGAGTGAATGATTTTCAAAAGGTTTAGTAAGAGACCTTGTGCCGAACTTTTAATGGGAGTAAATGAAAATGATTTTCATGATTTCATGCGAAATAGTTTATATTTTTCATATGAAAATACACAGATATTATTGTGAGAATACGTGATATTTTATGTGCAAATACTTCGATGTATCGTGTGGAAATGAACCATTATTTTATGTGAAAGTATTCTCGTATGTTATGTATAAGTATTCCATTATTTCATGTGAGAATAGGACAGTAGTTTGTATGAGAATGTTTCATGTTTCTTACAAAAGTATGATCTTCAAACTGTCCATGAGAAAGTATGACTGATATACTGATGATGATGTTTGTCATATGTACTCTATTATTATGTGACTGATGGGACCTCATGCATGTTTTGTATGCCACGAAATGAATTAGCGAATAGTGTGGACATTGGTTATCCTGAGATCGTTATGTGCATGGTCAAACATGCAATAGAGACCTAGGGGTCAAAATACAGGGGTCTGTGAGAGACTCAAAACGAAATGACTCAGGATGACCAGTCGGCCCCACAATTAAATAAACAGCCATGGATTAAAGACCTGGCAACTAAATGAGCAGCCATGGATTAAAGACCTGGCAATTAAATGAGCAGCCATGGATTAAAGACTGCAATTAAATGAGCGACCATGGATTAAAGACGCAATTAAATGAGCGACCATGGATTAAAGACTGCAATTAAATGAGCGACCATGGATTAAAGACTGCGCAACTAAATAAGCGATCATGGATTAAAGGCGACAATTAAATAAGCGATCATGGATTAAAGACACGACAATACTAGAAAGTTTTAGGTCCCATCTATGTATGTAACGAATGAGTTTAGAGATCATGATTGTATGTGTATGCATATTCCGAATTTCCCCTTCTTATGGGTATTTTATAATACTCATCCTCTACCTTTGTTGTGTCTCCCTTTCTTTTAAAAATGTTTTCGTGTAGAGGCGAGAGCATACCAGTGAGTGGCATGGATGCGCTTCTGAAAGCCATGGGAACCAAGTCATGAATTCCGCATCCATAATTTAGAAAGAATTTTAAAAGATTATTGTTTTCCGCTTATGTAGTACGAGTTTTGAAACTAGAGGCCGAACTTAATTATGTTTCTTGTAAACGTTTTGTATTTCTATGGGATCCCAAATTAAATTGATTTTTATTTATCAACTTTTACTTAGTTTAAGCGCAGTTAAGGCCTCGAATGCATGCATGAGTAGTAATGTCCCTAGGAATTTATGTTAGAAAAGTAGGGGCGTTACAGTTGGTATCAGAGCCCAAGGTTATAGGTCTTGTAGACTCGCTTACAGAGTAAGCAACAAGTATCCCATGGCTAAGTAGCAACTCCAGTCACCGCCAGGTATGCCTTCGAACTAAAAGTTTTATTTGTTCATGAAAAGAGAATTTAGTATTCTATGAGAAAATATTTTATATAAAAAAAAATCGAGTTTGATGAATTTCCAAACTAAGAAAGAATGAGAATATATGAGCTAAACTATATGTCTATGAAAAGGGAAATGCATAAATGAAATGCTTATATATGAATCTATATGCGGATAGGTCATAGAGTTGACGTGATCTTACGCCGAAAGGAAAGAGAACACATGTGATCCCTGATATTGATGATGGAAAGGAAAATGTTTTAGTTAAGAATGTTTACGCTAAAAATGAAGTTTTATAGCCATAAAACACATGTTGTGGATTATTAAAAGGTCCGCTTTGACCAAGGGAGTAAAGAGTAAGACTTAAGAGGTTAGAGTGTTAAAGGTTGCTAAGAAACTAGATTACTTAAGTATAGCTTTCAATAATAAAAGTTAAGACTACTCATGAGAAGTTCAAAGTTTGAATGTGTTCGGTAAGAGGTTAGTAGTCTCATTCATTCATGCTAGATCAATTGGATAGAAAGGTACGAGATTTAGTAAACGTACCACTTTGGAGTTTTCGACTTTGTTGGTTCCTAAATAAAGCCCTTCACCTTCAAGTGAATACGTAAGTATGGTATTCAAGGAGTTCAAAAGTAAAGAGAGCAAAGATGTTTTAAAATGGACTCGAGCTCTAAAGGGAAGGATAGATTGTTAATGTTGGAACGAAAATTTAATTCTTCAAAATACTTGAAACACTTCGATTTTATTTAGACCTTTGCTCGAGGAGAGAAACCACGAGATATACACAATTAATGTGTTACTACAGATAGGCATGATACGAAGTTTCAAAAGCGATACCATAAACTAAATAGACTTAATAAGGACAAGTATAAAGAAGAAAAGTAAGGAATTAGAGTCCTAGTTTGAGAACACAAGAGAATTGATTGTCGGGACTCCAGAAACTTGTGCCCGAATAGACATTCATATGATCACAGGTGTGTTCACGCTTGCGGAATGTGTATAAGGAACCTTGCTACTAATTTCTACCTGTTGGACTAGATATATGTGTACAACTTGAAAGAAATAGCCTGAGAGGTTAACCTTGAACCCTTAGGTAGTAAAGTTTCCTTTCCCGATCAGAGGTTTAAGGAGAGAGAATTCGGTTAATAGAGGAAAGTGCTCAATCTCTCTTCTTCGCTATTTAGCAATCAAGTTGAGGAACTCCTTTTCAATTGGTAAAGTGTATAGTGGTAGTGGTGAACGACTATTAGAAACATGAATCTATAAGGTTCCTTTAGTAAGGGCCGGGTTGTTGATGGTTTCTTAAGAAAGGTTTTAATGAATTTGGCTTTATAACCAAACTAGTACAGATAGTTGAGGAAGTCCTTAATCCTACTAAAAGAAGAAGGCCAAGTTTAAGGAGAGTAAGCACGAGGAACAATGCGTTAGTGTTAGATAAGGAAGGTTTTATCTTTTAAAGTTACCCCTAACACAAGAGACAGACTTAAGTATGGAATTAAAAGTAGAGAGTAACAGTAATTTCTAATACTTCTTTCAGAATGCTCCAGTAAAGTAAAGGAACTCAAGTTATGGGTACATAACCTTCCTTGTAAGAGTCAATAGTAGTTTATTCGCCATAAGGAGTAATAGGGGGTCGCGTAAAGGAGAAAGGTGTATTCTTACGCTTGTACATGAGAGATGAGAAGTGGAAGAAAGTGGTTGCTGAGAATAAATCTCTTCGGCCGTGGATGAACGACCTACTCCACAAGTGCAAGGACACATAGTGTTCCTTACGATGATTTTGGAGACTAGTTAGCGCCTGTCATGAACCAGGGATTAGATATCCCGAGACGACTTTCAAATCACTTTACGAACATCATGAAGGTTGTAGAGATTTTACTTAAATGCCCCTAATGTTTATAGGCTTGATGGATTTAGTGCTCAAGAGAAAGGTAAATCATTGTCGGGATAAAGTTGTCGGAGACGTTCTAGTTTAACCAAGCCTAAGAAGGGGCAGAAATGACAATTCGGAAGGATTGCTTTAGGCATAAGGAGGGAAGAGTAAGTCCTGAGATATGGAAGTAGTCGAAAGGTCACTAAGGAGTTAAGTGCTCAAGTAAACTTCAAAAGGTGAGCATAAGGAAATTTGTTAAGCTAAGAAAAGACGAGAATGTGACCTCAGGTGAGTAATATTATAAAGGAAATGTCCGAGTTCAGGATGTAAGGCTTAAAGGAGTCTTTGTCAAGATAAGACTCCCTTGCGCGTTATTAAAAAGGAGTAGTTTGGACAAAGGAAAGAAAGGGTAGACATTACGAGGCGAAAATCTTTCAAGAAACCTTGAACAACCGAGTTCGCGAGTAGAACCTTAGCAAAGGAGTATTGTAATTCTTGAAAAGTTCAAAGTCTAGAGGTGTTAAATAAAGTATTCGTATTCAAGGTTTGAACGTTAGGGTTTCATGACAAAAGAGTCGGAAAAGTTAAGAAATGTAGTGGATGCCATTGTAAAGTATCCAACCCTATTGGTATTAAGAAAGTTGCATTATATTCAGGTGATTACTTGAGCGTGGTATTAAGGGGAGTGACATGAATTACTGTTCACAGTGCCATAGATCGAGGAGGAAAGATTAAAAGAGATAGAGTATGAGTTGTATCTTGAATAACTTGCTTTAAAAGGTTCATTCTAATTCCTAGAAATTGCAATGAAAATTTTGTCACTTAATGCGATAACCTATAATTATTAGACTTTAAAGTAAGGTAAGTCAAGAGGATTTCATTACACTCTTTTTTTAAAGTTTGTTTTAAAGTTGATGTCATAATCGATTGTTGGATCCCCTTGTCTTTAAAGAATCATCACTTACAATTAAAGAACTTAGTTTCACTTATATTGGGTTGTTCAACATGTATGTGTATAGTGTGTTTATGAGCCCTGAGTAATCTGAGATGAAGTTTGGAGGCATGATTGGTTGGTTTTCTGATTTTAGAAGTGCAATTTCTATCTATCGTGTGTAGAAAAATTTGGCATTGTTGTAGTTACGCTGCTTATGTCACGAAATTTTCTGGGCATCCTTGTAATAAGAATGACAGAGTTGTACAGAACATTTCATGTGTCACGACAACCAAATAAGACCCAAGTTTGAGTTACTCCCGCCATGGCCTAAGACTTTCAACGAGTTATTGATTGCAATAGAAAGTCCAAAAGTTAACTAAGTACGCATTGATATCGTCACTGCAACGTTTACCAAAAGGTCGTTGAGAGTAGCGAAAGGTTAACCATTAATGTGAAGAGTCTCGAACAACCGAACAAAGTTGCTAACGTTATCCCTGAAGTCACATCTCTTAAAAAGGTGTTAAGGTTATGGAAACGATGGTCAGATGGTACGATCGAGTCATGCCTTGAAATAAATGCTAGTAGCTGGTGCACAAACCTTAAAGAGGATTTTGAGGCTCAACAACAATGGAACCGTTTTAGCAAAGAGTTCCATTCTAAAACCACAAGACAGAAGGAACTAATTAAAGGACTAGAGAAGGAAATACGAGCTAAATATCCTGAGTTATCTTAGAATTGGAATCTAGAACTTTCCAAATTTAGAATTCGAGTCAAGGGCATCAGTTATGTAGGCCTTAGTAGAAAGACTCCAGTGAAGAGAGCGAACCCAAGATAAAAGTTATGAGACCGTTGGGTAATAAGTTTACGCTAAGGTGTGGTACTTGAGAAGCAGCTGATGTTAATTCTCACATAAGAGTCGAAAACTCGTCTTAACCGAGTGGAGAAGGTGCGAGCGAGCAGTCCCGAAATTATTGCGAGATTTAAAACTTTCGAGGACGAAAGTTCTTAAGGAGGGAAGATTGTAACGCCCCATAATTTTAAATGCCTTTAGGTTGGGCTTTGGGTGGGTTTAATGGAAATTAAATCAACCAAGCTTTGAATTTTCTTAATTTGACTTAAGTTCTATCAAATTTAAGAGAATATATGTATAGGTATAACTATATATATATATATATATATATTAAGTTGGTATTTGCATGATTAAAGACTTAGGGGTGAATGTGGAAAGATTGGAGGGCATTTTGGTAATTAGAGTGGTTTAGGGTTTTGTTTTTACTTGGACACGTATCACGAGACTTGATCCCTTCATCTCACACTTCCCCTTCACGACTACCTCTCCCGCCGGCGAGCATCCCCTCACCGTCCTCCGAATGCCAAGCCGCCAACCATCGTTCGCCTGCAGACTCGTTGGAGTCCCTCGCCGGAGCTTGCGCAAGCGCCGCACGCCACCGGTCCGAGCAAAGCCGCACCGCCGCCGCCGCTGCTGGGCGCTCTGCGTCAAGTCGAGGTCGCTCGCCGCAGCCTTCGCTCACGATCGAAGTCGCTCGCCCGAGGCCGCCAACGCCTCAGATCTGTCGAAGCCGCCACCTCAGGTTGCTAGTCGCCCGACCGTCGAATGCCTCACCTCCATTGCAAGGTTGTTTGGTCGCCTTTAGCTCCCAGCCGTTAGACGTCGACGATCCGCCACAGATGGGAGCTTCGAATCGAGCCGCCGGGAAGTCCACGCCGCAAGCTGGTCGCTGCCGATTGGTTCGAGCTGCACAGAGTTCGCCGCCACACACGCAACCTCGCCGGATCGCAATCAAGTCTTGGATCGCTGCGCAGATCCGCCACCTAAGCCTTGTTGTGAAAACCGCCATTTTTGGTTCGGGATTTGGGGAGCTTTTCGACCGGTTTTCGACATTTTAGGACCGGTTCTGAGTAGATCGGTGAGTGGGCATCTCAGATCTGACCTCAACGCCTCGAACGCGCGCCCACGCGCCCGCCACACACGCCGCCGCCGCTCCGCCACGCCGCCGCCGCTTCGCCGGAGCCGCTCGGTCCACTGCTTTGACCTCCCGAGTTCGTTTTAAGCGTCCGTTTGTTGTAATTTAGCCTAACGATGATTGGATTCAAAATAAGTGTCTAATTATGTAAGTTAATTAAAGAATTGATGAATGTGATTTAGGGGATTCGACTATCGAGCATGACTAAGCGAAACTTTGAGCTAGGAGCGGAATGTAAAGAGTTTCGAGCTAAGGTAAGGGATTTTCTACAAACGATCTTAAAAGGGAAGTGAATACGATTTCTGAAATATGTATTTGTTTTAAAGGATGAAAATTGAGGAATTATTTCAAAAGGTGAATTTCCAAAACTCATGCTTAGGGCTTGAATTTAGAAACGAATATTTCAAAGGGTTTCTCGAGAATCTCGAGTGAATGATTTTCAAAAGGTTTAGTAAGAGACCTTGTGCCGAACTTTTAATGGGAGTAAATGAAAATGATTTTCATGATTTCATGCGAAATAGTTTATATTTTTCATATGAAAATACAGATATTATTGTGAGAATACGTGATATTTTATGTGCAAATACTTGATGTATCGTGTGAAATGAACCATTATTTTATGTGAAAGTATTCTCGTATGTTATGTATAAGTATTCCATTATTTCATGTGAGAATAGGACGAGAGTTTGTATGAGAATGTTTCATGTTTCTTACAAAAGTATGATCTTCAAACCGTCCCATGAGAAAGTATGACTGATATATCGATGATGATGTTTGTGATATGTACTCTATTATTATGTGACCGATGGGACCTCATGCATGTTTTGTATGCCACGAAATGAATTAGCGAATAGTGTGGACATTGGTTATCCCGAGATCGTTATGTGCATGGTCAAACATGCAATAGAGACCTAGGGGTCAAAATACGAGGTCTCATGAGAGACTCAAAACGAAATGACTCGGGATGACCAGTCGGCCCCACAATTAAATAAACAGCCATGGATTAAAGACCTGGCAACTAAATGAGCAGCCATGGATTAAAGACCTGGCAATTAAATGAGCAGCCATGGATTAAAGACCTGGCAATTAAATGAGCAGCCATGGATTAAAGACCTGGCAATTAAATGAGCAGCCATGGATTAAAGACCTGGCAACTAAATAAGCAGTCATGGATTAAAGGCCTGACAATTAAATAAGCAGTCATGGATTAAAGACCTGACAATACTAGAAAGTTTTAGGTCCCATCTATGTATGTAACGAATGAGTTTAGAGATCATGATTGTATGTGTATGCATATCCCGACCCCCCACTTACTGGGTATTTTATAATACTCATCCCTCTACCTTTGTTGTGTCTCCCTTTCTTTTAAAAATGTTTTCAGGTAGAGGCGAGAGCATACCAGGCGAGTGGCATGGATGCGCTACAGAAGCCATGGGAACCAAGTCATGAATTCCGCATCCATAATTTAGAAAGAATTTTAAAAGATTATTGTTTTCCGCTTATGTAGTACAGAGTTTTGAAACTAGAGGCCGAACTTAATTATGTTTCTTGTAAACGTTTTGTATTTCTATGGGATCCCAAATTAAATTGATTTTTATTTATCAACTTTTACTTAGTTTAAGCGCAGTTAAGGCCTCGAATGCATGCATGAGTAGTAATGTCCCTAGGAATTTATGTTAGAAAAGTAGGGGCGTTACAGCCCTTGTCTTTTAAATTACTAGAATGCCCCTCCTTCTTCTCCTAAACCACAAATGTGCCCTTTTTCATATTTAAATGCTTCAAAAGTCCTTTAATTACACCAAAAATTATCCACTTGCATATATATTAAAATTAGATTACAAGGTTTCATTGCCCAATTAATTTAATCTCCAATAGCTTAATCCTAGTCACAAACTAAAAGGTGTTTAATGTTCTGGGGCGTTACAATTGAGAGAAAAGAAGAATCGCGCGAAGAGAAGAAGAAGAAGAAGAATCGCAAAAGAGAGGGAAAAGAAAAACAGGTGCGAAGAGAAGAAGAAGAAGAATCGCAAAAGAGAGAGAAAAGAAAAACAGGCGCGAAGAGAAGAGGAGGAGGCGCTTTCTGTCCGAGGACCTGCGACGCAAAACTAATTCCGTCGCACATTACCTGCGACGCGTAAGTATATACGTCGCAAATAAATGCGATGAAGAAAATAATCGTCGCAATGTTCCCTCTGCACGAGGCAAATTGAGTGAATTTTCGTTCTGCACGAGGCTTTGCGACGAATTTTATAATTCGTCGCAAACGTGCCTGCGACGCAAAACTTATTCCGTCGCACGTTACCTGCGACGCGTAAGTAGATACGTCGCAAATAAATGCGACGAAGAAAATTATCGTCGCAATGTTCCCTCTGCACGCGACATTTCGAGTCTACTTGAGTTCTGCACGAGGCTCTGCGACGAATTATATAATTCGTCGCAAACGGGCGTGCGACACTTAAAATTTTGCGTCGCACGGTATTGCGACAAACATATAAATTGCGTCGCAAGGCTTGCGACAAAACGTTTTACGTCGCATGCGTTGCGACGATAAAATACTCACGTCGCTTAGCGTGCGACGCAACTTATGATTCGTCTGAGAGTTTGTTAGAGATGCGACGATAAAATACTCACGTCGCTTAACGTGTGAATAGAAAGAAGAGACCGTGGGTCTCATTTTCACAAGTCCCGCTCCCACTCACTATATGTACTCTCTCCATCCACGATGATATTGACCTATACAAATGCCACCCGAATGGGGACGCTCCCATTTGCGCCACGAGGCCGAGTAGAGATCTCACGGTGCGGACTTAACGGAGATTTGTGGTTGGAAATTCAAATGTATCTCATACACTTTATTTCCTCCCGCTCAGCACTTATTTTAATAGGGATTGACCTAGATAAATCGACTAAAATTTACCTAAGTCTACCAATATAACTCTTATATGGTATTTACCTAAGTCTATAATCACATTATAACTTAGGTCTATGTGAGTTAATTAAAACACTTTTAATTAGCGGCACTCACGATAAGTATAATCTAAGAATCTCCGGACCGAATTCACTCCCAGGTCGGTTTCCAGGTAGGGGTGTTCCACAAGCATCAATTTAAATACCCCAACCTTAGACAAAACCTTCCTTAGACAGAGTTACTAATCAGTCACCATTCATAGATTAAACATTGATTTCCTAATTTCTAATCTCATTAGAAAATAGAAAACTTAAGTCTAATTATTCAAGTTCTAAACTCTTTAAAACTAATAATTAACTTAGGTTGCATGCATTTCTATGTTATAGTGCTTGATCATTCATCACATGAATAACTATATACTATAACATAATATTATTCATCACATGAATATTAATGCATGAGCATGCTTTTAATTTAAAAATATAACACTTATATTAAATAAATTAAACATGCATTTAATTATATTATAACTCTTATAATATAACCTATCATACAAACTATATATTATAACTCTTATAATATAAATGATGCATGAAATGTTTAACCTAAGGTGGGATTTTAAATCTATATGACATACAATATGCACATAGAAATTAATTAAAATATACATCTCATGCATAAAATAATTAAAAAGCAAAAATGGACCAGTTTTTGGCACCTAGGGGCAATTATTTAATTAAATAACATTAATATAACACTTATATTAATATTATTTAATAAAATAATTAAATACATAAAATAATTACATTTTACAAATAATAAAATAATAAATAAAACGAAAAATAACTGCCCATGAAGAAGAATTAACACCCACGTTCGCGAAACTACCTCCAGCAATTGCTCCTCAACGCTGCGTGCGTTACAAGCAGTAACGCTGCCGCCTCCAAAGATCGACCAGCGTTCTCAACGCCAATGTGCCATGTTACAACGCGCTTCTTTGTTGGGTTTTATGTCTTAAAACGTGAGTTTGTAAATTGAATGTATATTCTATTTTGCAATAAAGTTATTATTGAGATTTATTCAGTAAAGGTATTATTGAATAAAGTGAATTGTATATTTTGAAACCCTAATCCAATAAAGAACCCATGGCTATAGGATGTATACTTGAACTTTATGTGTGACATAAAAGTGGATCAGGTTCAAGTTATAGCCACAACGGTCTATAGTATAGGTATAGGGTTGGGTACCTTATCCTGGGGACACTATGGGTGCGCCCACTTTGTAAAGTACAAACGATGTGATCCTGAATCGTTCATGTGAAGACATGCGAGTGGGGGCGTCCTATGCAATGAGTTTGCATAAGACTGGACCGAGAAATAGTCACTTAGACTTTATAACTCCGTTTACTGTTTTAACTGACTATATTCATACGATGACCTAGGTAACTCGATCTTAATCCTGAGCGTGCCATGAACTCCTCTTAATTCAGATTATCCTTAGATTTGTATGGGTGAGAGTGACCTGAGATTGCCGACTCAATAAGCCTCCCATTTCAGGGATAAAATCGGGTAGATAGCTGGGAACATAGTTCTGCAAGATGGAATTTACTCCTACCCGCTTTAGGGATTAGTAGAGAGGTTGTTCCTTGTAAGTCGACTCGGGTCTTGAACAAAGGGCCCACCCCTCTCATTGGCCCGAGAGGGATTCGGTTTGTTAGTTGGATAACAAGCCAATTGTTCATTAGAGGATCAGTGGGACTTAAGGGACAATAAGTAATTACAGGAGTAAAACGGTAATTTTGACCCACCAGAAATCTGACGAGTGTGAAGGATCGACTTACTAATCATGGTTATATCGAGTGGGGTGGGCGATATATCTACACAGTGAGGAGAGTGCAACCACTGGGATTTAGTGGAGTGTCCCGGTGGTTAGCGAATGTTGATTAGCTAGGCTAAAGAGTTTGGTCGGTTAATTTTGTATCGTTAGAGCTCATGATCTGTAGGTCCATTAGGTCCCTTTACTAGCTCGGACTAAGCCTTGTAACATTTTGAGAGAAAAGAATTTGAATTGTTCAAATTCGGTATTGGGAGAAAACGTTAATTATATGTGATATACTTAACGTGTCACAGTTTAATTATGAATTAAACTATAATAAAGAAGAGGTGGAAATATTTAAATGTGATTTAAATATTTGTTCAGTTTAAAACATGAATAGGGATTCATGTTTAAACGATCGATTTAAGAAATCGGGATTGGTCCAATTATTTAATTTAATATTTGATATTAAATTAAATAAATTATTTAAAATTAATTAATTAAATTAATAAATTTATTTTTAATTTAAATCTAAATTTATATTAATTTTGAATTAAAATTAAATGAAAATTCAAATTTTCATTTTGATTTTCAATTGGACCAAAGGAAAAAGCATGAGCAAGCTTACTACTTTTTCAAATTCACTTAAATTGAGCACCTCCTTCTTGCTAAATCCTTCTCATCTTCTTGCTGTCATCTTCTCCTAGCTAGAAGAAGCTTTTGGTTTCTTTAATTGAAGAAGAAACCATTAGATTAAATAGGATTTATCAGAAATTTTATATTTCACGTTTTTCAGACCTTTCTCCCATCTCTCGTCAAATTCTCTCTATCAAAGATCCCACAATCTGTTCCAAGGCCTGAGGATAGTAGGGAAGACACTAGAGGTTGTTCACAAAGTATTTGTGACAAGAAATTCCCCACGGATTAGGAGAATTTTGAACAACAAAGGTATGTGTTCATACTCTCTGTTTTTCCAGATTTGAGCATGCTTTTTGTTTTGTAAAATTGATCAACTTAGAGTGTTCAAGATCTAAAATTGCTTCCGCTTTCTTAATCTACACTCTTTCAATTGGTATCAGAGCAATTTTGAGCATTCAATTTGATCAATTGTGTTCTGTGGTGTTTTTTTAAATACAATTTTTCTGGGCGTCTAAAGTGTTCTTCTGGATTTGGCATTTAAATTGAGCATCAATTTGTGCTTTTTTTTCAAATTGCTCACGTGTGTTTGAGCTTTAATGTGTGTAGAATAAGCTGTAAAATTTCAAGTCGATTAGAGTTCGGGAAGGTCCTCAATTTGAAGAGAGAAGCTCGAAAGGTCACTGAAAATTAAAACAGAGTGTGGTTGCTGTTCTTCAATTTGAAAATTAAAACACCTACAGTACGCGCGTGTTTTCAATTTTAAGAAGAAGAGTGACGTCAGCGAAGTGGTTTGTGATGTCATCCTTGCTGGTTGATGTTGACTTTGATCGGTTCAATTAATTTTTGACCGGTTCGGCTTGATTTTGGTCGGATTAAGGTGTTTTTAGACTGGTTCTGACTATTTCGAGGCCGGTTTTTCAATTTTGGAGGTCCGTTTTACCATTTGGAGGTCTGGTTCAGCCTTTTACAGCCCGGTTCAACCTTTTGAAGGTCCGGTTCACACATATGCAAGCTGGTTCGAAGTGGTTCGATGTTAATTGTAGATTATTATTGTAATAATTTAGTTGTTTGCTTGCATTAGATGCCAAAACCAGTCCACTTTAGTGTGTTTAATTAATTATGCATTGTGAATGTATGTTTTAATTAAATCCCCTGATTAAATGTGCATAAAGTATGTCATATAGATTTTAAAATCCCACCATAGGAAGCATGCTCCATGCATTGAAAGTATGTTATAAGTGTTATAATATATAGTATGCATGAATTAGAGTTTCATAGGATTTAATATAAGTGTTATATTAAAATTATGAAACAAATATTATATGTTTTAATTATAATTAATATAAGGGTTATATTAATGAAAAATTAAACATATAATTGTTATACATTTATTCATGTGATGGATTTGTTATAAATGTATGTATATTCATGTGATGAATGATCAAACAATTTATAACATAGAAATGTATGTTCATTAAGGTTAATTAATTAGTTTTAAAATGGTTTTAGAACTGGAAATTAATTAGACCTTAGGTTATCTAGTTCTAATAAGATGAGAATTAGGCAACCAATAATTTATAAACTGTGATTAAAGAGGGACTCTGTCTAAGGAAGGTTCTAGCTAGGCTGGGGTACTTAAGCTGACGGAAACGGAACACCCCTACCTTGGAACCAACCTGGGAGTGAATTTAATCCAGAAGTTTATAAATTATTTTTGTGAGTGGCGTTTATTAAAAGTTAATAAATTAAACTCATAGACCTAGGTTTATTAAAAGGTTAATAGACTTAGATAATTCCAGTATAATAGTTATATTGGTAGACTTAGGTCATATTATTTTAGCCGAAATATGCCTAAGTGAAAGTATACCCAAACTGTTTAAAATACTTAGTGGGAGTGAAAAGGTATATATGATATATCAATTTCCTCTTACGCTCTTCGTGAAGTTCACACCGTGAGATTTATGCTCGGCCTCGAGATGTCAATAGGGCATCCCCATTCGGATGGTATTTGCATAAATCAAGAGTAAGGTGAATAGAGAAAGTATTTATAGTAAGTGGGAGAAGGAAGTGTGTCAACACCTCCTATGGTCTCCTCCATTAGGTTGGACAGTGAGATTCCCATGTTGCGCCTGCAGGTTGCCCGTAGTAGCACCATCCATTCGGAGGGATGTAACATGGTATTTGTTGGGTTTTATCTCCGAAAACTCGTGGTTTTGTAAACTGAATGTATATTCTATTTCACAATAAAGTTGTTATTGAAATTTAAACAGTAAAAAACTCGTGATTTTGTAAACTGAATGTATATTCTATTTCACAATAAAGTTGTTATTGAAATTTATTCAGTAAAGGTGTTATTGACTATTGTGTATTGTGTAACCTTAATCCAATAAAGAACCCTTGGCTATAGGATGAATACTTGAACTTTATGTGTTACATAAAAGTGGATCAAGTTCAAGTTATATCCAGAACAGTCTATAGTGTAAGGATAGGGCTGGGTACCTTATCTTGGGGACACTATGGACGCGACCCACTTTGTAGAGTACAAACGATGTGATCCTAAATCGTTCATGTGGAGACATGTGAGTGGGGGCGCCCTATGCAATGAGTTTGCATAAGACTGGACAACGAAATAGTCACTTAGACTTTATAACTCCATTTACTGTTCTAACTGACTATATTCATACGATGACCTTGGTAACTCGATCATAATCCTGAGCGTTCTATGAACTCCTTTTTATTCGGATTATCCTTAGATTTGCATGGGTGAGAGTGGCTTGAAATTGCCGACTCAATAAGCCTCCCATTTCAGGGATAAAACCGGGTAGATAGCTGGGAACATAGTTCTGTAAGATGGAATTCACTCCTACCTGCTTAAGGGATTAGTAGAGAGGTTGTTCCCTTAAGTGCTGACTCCGAGTCTTGAACAAAGGGCCCACTCCTCTCATTGGCCCGAGAGGGATTGGGTTTGCTGGTTGGACCACAAACAAATTGTTCATTGGAGGATCAGTGGGACTTAAGGAACAAAAGGTAATTACAGGGGTAAAACGGTAATTTTGATCCAGCTGTAATCACGAACGACCTGTGAAGGATCGACTTACTAATCATGGTTATATCGAGTGGACAGAAATATATCCACAGTGAGGAGAGTGCAACCACTGGGCTTTAGTGGAGTGTCCCAGTGGTTAACGAATGTTGATTAGCTAGGCTAAAGAGTTTAGCCTGCTAATCTCGTGATCGTTGGAGCTCATGATCCAGAGGGTCCATTAGGTCCTCCTTACTAGCTCTCGGACTAAGCCTTGTAACATTTTGAGAGAAAAGAATTTGAATTGTTCAAATTCGAGTTTGGAAGAAAGCGTTAATTATATGTGATATATTTAACGAATCATAGCTTAATTATGAATTAAACTATGATTAAAAAGAGGTGGATACATTTAAATATGATTTAAATATTGGATCGGTTTATTGCATGAATAAATATTCATGTTCGGAAAAACGATCGGGATTGGACAATTTATTTAATTTAATATTTAATATTAAATTAAATTAAAAATTAATTAATTAAATTAATTTTTGAATTATTTAATTAATTAAATTAATTTTAATTTAAAATCAATTTAATATTGATTTTTGAATTAAAATTAAACGAAAATTAGAGAATTTTCATGGATTTTCATAAAATCCAAATTACAACTTGCTCAATCCCTCTCATCTTCAAATTCACCAAAATTGGCCACCTCCATCTCAAACCATCCTCATCACACTTGAGTTGTCACTCAAATGAAGCTTGATGAACCTTTATTTAATGGTGCTTTGAGGTATTTTGAGAGAATTTTACAGAAAATTCAATATTACCGAATTAGTGACCTTTGAGGTCTTTTCTTCCAAATTCTCTCAACCTAGGATCCCACAATCCGTTCTAAGGCCTAAGGATAGTAGGGAAGACTCTAACGGTTGTTCACGAAGTGTTCGTGTTGAAAACCATCCACCGGGTGAAGAGAATTTGATCTTCAAAGTTGAGTTTTCTATCCCTCTGTTTTTTCAGCTTTGAGAATGTTTTTTATTTTACAAAATTGATCAACTTAGAGTGTTCAAGATCCAAAATTGCTTCCGTTTTCTTAATCTAGACTCTTTCAGAATTCGGAACAACTCAAACTCCAGAAATGGATAGGGTCTCTTAGGTCCATTCCCAACATTGACTTTCCAATTCAGTAGCATTGTTGGGGCCGACCTCTAAGATCTAAAAATGGCGGGTCACACTTACGAGAATTACTAAGTGTTAGTGAATTCTTGACCAAAGTAGCGATAACTAGAATGCTATAGAAATAAGAGTTATTCCGATGTTAGCATTTAGTCAAGAATGTCTTGGTTCAGTGAAGGAGTGATTGACTGCCCTTCGGTAGCGATTGCTCTGACTCATTGAAGTATCGTTGCAAAAACAAATAATGAGATTATGGGTACATTATTACTTTTGCTAAATTCTTAATTGGATGCATGTTATGGGTTAAAAGCAATTCACTAATAGAATATGTTCTATTTTCAGCATGTCGAGCTCATTTATTCAATTACTCGTCTCCGACAAACTTAACGACGTGGAACATGGAAATCAAACTTGAATACGATTCTTGTAATTGATGATCTAAGGTTCGTCTTGACGGAGGAATGTCCTCCCCTCCCGGCTAAATGCCCGCAAACCGAAATAGTTCGGGATGCATTTGACAAATGGACTAGGGCTAATGATAAAGCCATGGTCTACATCTTAGCCAAAGATATCCGATGTGTTGTCTAAGAAACATGAGGCATGATCACCGCAAAGAGATCATGGGATCATTACAGCCATGTTTGGACAACCGCCCTCATCGATCCATTATGATGCTCTCAAGTACGCTTACAACTCCCGAATGAAGGAGGGAACTTCTGTTAGGGAGCATGTCCTTAATATGATAGTCCACTTCAACGTGGCGAGGTAAACGGGGTGTCATAGATGAGAACAATCAGTCGACTTTATAATGGAATCTCTTCCAAGAGTTTCTGTGCTTCGCACCAACTCTGATGAAAAAATAGAGTATAACCTGACTACTCTACTTAACGAGCTCCAGACATTTTAGTCTCTGATGAAATCAAAGGGAAAAGAGAAGTAGGCAAACGTTGTCACTTCAAGGAAGTTCCTGAGAGGATCATCCTCGTGGACTAAATGCAGTCCTTCTTTTCTAAGAATAAAGGTATTCGTAAAGAAGAAGGATAAAGGAAGGAAAAAGCTCCCATTCACATGGGTAAAGCCACAGGAAAATGTTTCTATTGTGGCGAAGATGGGCACTGAAAGAGAAACTGCCCGAAGTACCTTGCGAAAAAGAAAGCTGAAAAAGAAAAACAAGGTAAATATGATTTACTCGTTGTTGAAACATGTTTAGTGGAACATGATGATTCCGCCTGGATACTAGATTCAGGAGCCACTAACCATGTGTGTTCTTCTTTTCAGGAAACTAGTTCCTGGAGGCAACTTGCTGATAGTGAGATAACTCTCAGGGTTAGAACATGAGAGGTTGTCTCAGCTAGAGTAGTGGGAGCAGTGAAGTTGTTATTTAGAGATAGATTCGCTTTATTAGAAAATGTACTTTTGGTTCCTGGAATCAAAAGAAATCTTGTATCTATCTCTTGTTTACTTGAACATATGTATAAAGTGTCTTTTGATTATAATGAAGCGTTCATTTGGAAAAGAGGTGTACGAATATGTTTTGCTAAACTTGAAAACAACTTATATGTGTTAAGACCAACAGAGATAAAAACTATTTTGAACACTGAGATGTTTAAAACAGCTGATACTCAAAATAAAAGGCAGAAGCTTTCTCCAAGTACCTATCTTTGGCACTTGAGATTAGGCCACATTTATCTCAATAGGATTGAGAGATTGGTTAAGAGTGGTCTCCTAAGTCAGTTAGAGGACAACTTTTTACCACCATGTGAGTCCTGTCTTGAGGGAAAAATGACTAAATGACCTTTTTCTGAAAAAGGTTATAGAGCCAAAGAACCTTTGGAACTCGTACATTCGGATCTATGTGGTCCAATGAATGTTAAGGCACGAGAAGAGTATGAATATTTCATTAGTTTCATTGATGATTATTCTAGGTATGTCTATCTTTACCTAATGCATCATAAGTCTGAAACCCTTGAAAAGTTCAAGGAATATAAGGCAGAGGTTGAGAACACGTTAGGCAAAACGATTAAAACACTTCGATCAAATCGAGGTGGAGAGTATATGGATTTAAGATTCCAAGACTATATGATAGAACATGGAATCATATCCCAACTCTCAAACCGTACACCTCAAAGTGAGCGATTGTATCCAAAGGAGAAATAGAACCTCATAGAGATGGTTCGATCTATGATAAGCTACGCCCATTGCCTAGTTCGTTTTGGGGATATGCAGTAGAAGCTGTTGCATATATTTTGAACATGGTTCCCTCTAAGAGTGTTTCAGAAACACCCTACGAGTTATCGAAAGGGCGTAAAGGTAGTTTACGTCACTTCAGAATTTGGGGATGTCCGACACATGTGCTAGTGTCCAATCCAAAGAAACTGAAACATCGTTCAAAATTATGCCTATTCGTAGGATACTCCAAAGAAACGAAAGGTGGTCTGTTTTATGATCCTCAGGAGGACAAGGTGCTTGTGTCAACAAATGCCACGTTCTTAGAGGAAGACCACATGAGAGATCATCACCAGTAGCGTAAATAGTCTTGAGTGAAATTTCCAAGGAAGCTACAGATAAATCAACAAAAGTTGTTGATCAAGCTGGTCCTTCTCAAGAGTTAAAAATGCCTCGACGTAGTGGGAGGGATGTTAGACAACCCGACCGTTACATGGGTTTAACTGAAATCCAGGTCGTCATACTTGATGATGGCATAGAGGATCCATTGACCTATAAACAGGCAATGAATGATATAGACAGAGACCAGTG
Source organism: Trichosanthes cucumerina (assembly GCA_036507285.1). Lineage (NCBI taxonomy): Eukaryota > Viridiplantae > Streptophyta > Magnoliopsida > Cucurbitales > Cucurbitaceae > Trichosanthes > Trichosanthes cucumerina. The sequence goes on along the minus strand of CM071835.1, from coordinate 74,413,281 downwards.
GATTAAAGCCATGGACCTCGAAATGGAGTCAATGTACTTCAATTCAGTCTGGGAACTGGTAGATCAACCAGATGGTGAAAGACCTATCGGTTGTAAGTGGATCTACAAGAGGAAACGAGATCAAGCTGGTAAGGTGCAAACCTTTAAGGCTCGACTTGTGGCAAAGGGTTATACCCAACAGGAAGGGGTGGACTATGAAGAAACCTTCTCCCCTGTTGCCATGCTTAAGTCGATTAGAATACTTTTGTCCATTGCCACGTTTTATGATTATGAAAATTTGGCAAATGGATGTCAAGACAACCTTTCTGAATGGCAATCTTGAAGAGAGTATCTATATGGATCAACAAGAGGGGTTCAAAGTTCAGGGTCAAGAGCAAAAGGTTTGCAAGCTTAAACGGTCCATTTATGGATTGAAACAAGCATCTAGATCCTGGAATATAAGATTTGATACTGCGATCAAATCTTATGGCTTTGAACAGAATATTGACGAGCCTTGTGTCTACAAGAAGATAGTCAATACTACTGTAGCTTTCTTAGTCTTATACGTAGACGATATCCTGCTCATTGAGAATGATGCGGGATTCGTGACTGGCGTTAAGCAATGGCTAGCGACTCAATTCCAAATGAAAGATTTGGGAGAAGCTCAGTTTGTCCTTGGAATCCAAATTGTTCGAAATTGCAAGAACAAAACGCTAGCGCTGTCTCAGGCATCTTATATTGACAAAATGTTGATTAGATATGAGATGCAGAATTCCAAGAAGAGTTTATTACCTTTCAGGCATGGAATTCATCTGTCTAAGGAACAATGTCCTAAGACACCTCAAGAAGTTGAGGATATGAGACGCATTCCCTATGCATCAGCTGTCGGTAGTCTGATGTAAGCCATGCTATGTACTCGACCCGACATATGCTATGCAATAGGAATTGTCAGCAGGTATCAGCCTAATCCTGGATATGATCATTGGACTGCCGTTAAGAATATCCTCAAGTGTCTTAGGAGAACGAGGGACTATATGCTTGTGTATGGCGCAAAGGAATTGATCCTTGCAGGATACACTGACTCTGATTTTCAGACTGATGTAGATTCGAGGAAATCCACATCAAGATCAGTCTTCACTCTTAACGGAGGAGTTATAGTATGGAAGAGTATAAAGCAAGGTTGTATTGCTGACTCCACCATGGAAGCTGAGTATGTCCCTGCTTGCGAAGCAAGGAGGCTGTATGGCTTAGAAAATTCTTTACTAATTTGGAAGTTGTTCCAAATATGAATTTTCCTATCACTCTTTATTGTGATAATAGTGGTGCAGTGGTAAATTCTAAAGAACCTAGAAGCCATAAGCGCGGAAAGCACATAGAGCGCAAATATCATCTTATCAGGAAAATTGTGCAATGAAGAGACGTGATCGTCACGCAGATTGCTTCGGAGCACAACATTGCTGATTCGCTTACAAAGCCCCTCACGGCTAAAGTGTTTGAGGGACACCTAGAGAGTCTAGGACTTCGGGTTGTACAATAGGGCGCTTTTCTTGCCCAAAGATGTTTGACTCCACCGACGTTTTAGTCCAAGTGGGAGTTTGTTGGGTTTTATGTCCTCAAATTCGTGAGTTTGTAAATTGAATGTATATTCTATTTTGCAATAAAGTTATTATTGAGATTTATTTAGTAAAGGTGTTATTGAATAAAGTGAATTGTATATTTTGAAACCCTAATCCAATAAAGAACTCATGGCTATAGGATGTATACTTGAACTTTATGTGTGACATAAAAGTGGATCAGGTTCAAGTGATAGCCACAACGGTCTATAGTATAGGGATAGGGTTGGGTACCTTATCCTGGGGACACTATGGACGCGACACATTTTGTAAAGTACAAACGATGTGATCCTGAATCGTTCATGTGGAGACATACGAGTGGGGGCGTCCTATGCAATGAGTTTGCATAAGACTAGACCGAGAAATAGTCACTTAGACTTTATAACTCCGCATCGCCTTAATCGACTATATTCATACGATGACCTAGGTAACTCGATCTTAATCCTGAGCGTGCCATGAACTCCTGTTTATTCGGATTATCCTTAGATTTGCATGGGTGAGAGTGGCATGAGATTTTCGACTCAATAAGCCTCCCATTTCAGGGATAAAACCGGGTAGATAGCTGGGAACATAGTTCTGCAAGATGGAATTGACTCCTACCCGCTTTAGGGATTACTAGAGAGGTTGTTCCCTTAAGTGCTGACTCTGGGTCTTAAACAAAGGGCCCACCCCTCTCATTGGCCCGAGAGGGATTCGGTTTGTTGGTTGGACAACAAACCAATTGTTCATTAGAGGATCAGTGGGACTTAAGGAACAAAAAGTAATTACAGGGGTAAAACGGTAATTTTGACCAAGCTGTAAATACGAACGACCTGTGAAGGATCGACTTACTAATCAGGATTATATCGAGTGGACAGAAATATATCTACAGTGAGGAGAGTGCAACCACTGGGCTTTAGTGGAGTGTCCCGGTGGTTAACGAATGTTGATTAGCTAGGCTAAAGAGTTTGACTGGTTAATCTTGTATCGTTGGAGCTCATGATCTGTAGGTCCATTAGGTCCCCTTACTAGCTCGGACTAAGCCTTGTAACATTTTGAGAGAAAAGAATTTGAATTGTTCAAATTCGATTTTGGGAGAAAACGTTAATTATATGTGATATACTTAACGTGTCACAATTTAATTATGAATTAAATTATAATAAAGAAGAGTGGAAATATTTAAATGTGATTTAAATATTTGTTCGGTTTAAAACATGAATAGGGATTCATGTTTAAACGATCGATTTAAGAAATCGGGATTTGTCCAATTATTTAATTTAATATTTGATATTAAATTAAATAAATTATTTAAAATTAATTAATTAAATTAATAAATTAATTTTTAATTTAAAATTAATTTTATATTAATGTTGAATTAAAATTAAATGAAAATTCAAATTTTCATTTTGAATTTCAATTGGACCAAAGGAAAAAGCATGAGCAAGCTTACTACTTTTTCAAATTCACTCAAATTGAGCACCTCCTTCTTGCTAAATTCTTCTCATCTTCTTGCTGTCATCTTCTCCTAGCTTGAAGAAGCTTTTGATTTCTTTTATTGAAGAACAAACCATTAGATTAAATAGGATTTATCAGAAATTTTATATTTCACGTTTTTTAGACCTTTCTCCCATCTCTCTTAAAATTCTCTCTATCAAAGATCCCACAATCTGTTCCAAGGCCTGAGGATAGTAGGGAAGACACTAGAGGTTGTCCACAAAGTATTTGTGACAAGAAATTCCGCACGGATTAGGAGAATTTTGAACAACAAAGGTATGTGTTCATACTCTCTGTTTTTCCAGATTTGAGCATGCTTTTTGTTTTGTAAAATTGATCAACTTAGAGTGTTCAAGATCCAAAATTGCTTCCGCTTTCTTAATCTACAATCTTTCAGCTCTGCTGCAGGGCCTCCGTCTGCAAGGATAGCGTTGAGACGCCGAATGGCAGCGTCTCAACGCCATCGACAGAACATCAAACACTTTGTTGTTCTTCACCGATTTCCGCCTGTTTCCGCTCCGATTTCTTAACAGCAACTCTTGCCACGAACGACCCAGACTTACAGACCCGATTTATTTTCTAAAATGCCCCAAAACACGGGCCCTTTACATTTGATCTCATCAAACAGAAAATTAATTTAAAATGCCAAAAACGGAAACATCCATTTAAGCAAACCATCATTCATCTCATGAAATTTTAAGGCAATTTACCCACATATTTTAACAAAAACAGTGCATAATGAAGAACCATCGAAATGGCTTTGATACCAATTGAAGGGTATGAGAATCCCTGCGCAGCGGAAGACAATTGAATCGTCATGGTATCATTACGCTACTCGGTTTTATTAAAATGATCTAACAAAAAGATCTAGGCTAAACATGCTGGAAAAGGAAGAAATTTACAGCAAGAAGAAGTTTACTTACTTGTTGTAGACAAACTTCAAGAATTTCTTCCTCGGATCACGAACTCTTCGTGCTTCTCAATCTCAACAAATGCTTCCCACGAACGGAACTCGAACACCACCACTTGGAGTCTCGGTTGTTCTTCCTTTGGAAAAAGGGAAGTTTGTGGGAACTTTTTTTTGTTTTGGAGAGGGAAGAGAATAGAGAGAAAGTAGAGAAAACTTTCTTCTTCTCTTTTGATGAAATTCTAAAAAAATGAGAGAATGCCTACATTCCTTCTTGCAAGAATGGATTATATAGGGAATAGATGGAGTTAAAATCTCCACATTATTACCACTTGACCACAACCATAGGTTATGCAAATCTCATTTGCATAACCACATAATATAAGATATCTCATATCTAATTTTGCAAATCTCATTTGCAATAATTGTGGATTAATTAAATTGAATCACATTCAATTTAATTTCTCTCAATTAAATTCTCCAATTAGCCCTAATTCATCAATTAACATTCAATTTAATTAATCCACAATTAAATTCTCCAATTAGCCATAATTCATCAATTAGGCTAACCTATAGTTTATTATGAATTTCATTCACATTAAACTATATATTATATCATTCATATCTCATATAAATGACATAATTGCCCTTAAAGTTAAATTGAACACTTCAATTTCATACCAAAACATTAACCCTTCTTTTAACCCAGATTGAGCCAACCGAGGACCTAATGGACCTACAGTGACGGGCTCCAATGATCCGAGATTAACCTGTCAAACTCTTTGACCCGGTTAACCAACATTCATTAGCTACGGTAACACTCCACTATAGCCCGTAGCTGCACTCCCGTCAGTGCAGAATATTACGTGTCCACTGATACCAATGCCTATGAGTCGACCCTTCACAGGTTGTTCGTAGACATGGTTGGGTCAAAATACCATTTTACCCCTGTGTCTACTTCTTGTTTCTTAAGTCCCCACTGCTCCTCTAATGAACAACATATTGTGATGGTCCAACCATACACAACACCCTTCTCGGGCTAGTGAGAAGGTGGGCGCCCGTTGTCCAAGCCCTGGAGGCAGCACTTAAGGGAACAACCCCTCTAGTTTCCCTAAAGGCGGGAACGAGTGAATTCCATCTCGCATAGCTAAGTTCCGAGCTCCCTACTCAGTCCTGTCCCTGAGAAGATAGGCATATTGGGCGAGTAACTGTGACCACCCTCACCCGTACAAGTCAAAGGACAGACCCTCGCAGACACGAGTCCGTAACACGATCAGGATTCAGGTCGAGTACTAATGGTCATCTACGAAATTATTAGTCCTTACTGTCAACGGTGTTACATCAGTAGGTCTAATAATTCACGGTTTGGTCTTGTACAATCTCATTGCACAAGATGCCCCCACTCGCATGTCAATCACAGAACGAGTCAGATCACCTCGTTTGTATCTAATACAAAGTGGGTCGCATCCACAGCGTATCCAGGATTAGGTCTCCCACCCTATCCATATATCGCAGCGGGCCGTCGGTCATTAACTCGAACGTGATCCTCCCTGTGTGTCCACTACATACCGTTCAAGTTCTATTTCTCTCATAAATTCAAATGACCCGGAGCTTAGTTTATTGGAAAAGTTTATAAATATTGTGAGACACAAAGTGATGAAATGAATAACTCTTATTAATTTCAAACAATATATTACAAACACGAGATTAGGACAAAAATCCGAACAATTCGAGGTAAGTAACTGTTGGTTTAAGCATCAAACTCGTAAGCGAATGAGTTTGAGTATAGGGTCGTTGTGGTTGATTTTATAACTACTGGGTGAATGTTAATTGTTGCTTGGAGCATGAGACCTTGATTACCCTGTTCGTTCTGTGCATATTTTGTACTTGCTTCTGAGTGTTGGGTTTGACTCTGCTGTGTGTCATGAATTTGTTGCTTATAACTCGTGGTTGGTTGTTAAGTGAGACTCGAGACTGTGGGGTAGTGCACGTTGTGTTCTTGACCCTAGAACCGAGCAGTTAAGCTGTGTGGTGGTTAAGGCCAAAGATGGGTGATTAGCTTGGTGGTCGAGCCAAATATTTGTTGGCGGGCTATGTGGTTGGTTGGTTAGGCTGTTGGTTAGGGACTCGGTTTCAGGATGACATTGGCACGGGTTTAGGAGAAGCCTAGGAGAAACGTTAGAGCTTGACTTCCTAGGCTAGCGTTACCAAACCCACTGAGTGACCCCGAGCGAGACAAACCTTTAGGTTGGCATCTCTGTGTGGGCATTTAGGGTCGAGCGCGCCCTTTTGCGAGCTGTGTGGGCATTAGGGTCAAGTGTGCCCTTTTGCGAGCCGTGTGGACATGGGGTCGAGCACCCTATGTGACTTCTGTGTGGGCACTTGGGTGGGCCGCCCTTGTGCGATCTGTGTGGGCTTTAGAGTCAAGGCTCTATTGCATTCTATGTGGGCGTTAGAGTAATTACTCTTTCGCGTTGGGGAATGCCCCCGTCTATGGCCGCTTAGGTTTCTGGATCGTCGGTGAGTCTCGGGGTGAGGTAGACATGTGAGCGTCTAGTCTTCAGTCCCTAAGATGCTTTGGTTGCAAACCTATTTTACCTCTGTGTGTGCACTTGTGAAATTTGTAGCTTGGACGTGAGTGGGCTACTTACTGAGTATTCTTATACTCACCCATCTACTTTAATGTCTTTGGTTGCAGGTAAGGGCAAACAGTGAGCTAGAAGTGTTTCTTGCTAAAAAAAGGTTAAGAAAAAATTTTGGGTTCATCCGGATAGCGTCGTTATGCTGCTGAAATTTCGGCGCAGACGGTGCTATCTAGTGACGTCCCTAGTTGGATCTGTGCTAAAAATTAGGGGCGTTACAGTTCGTATCAGAGCCAAAGTTATTAGATCTTGTATACTTGCCTACATCGTAGGTACTGGTCCTCATAGCCTCTCGGAGAATGTCGCCTCGTCACCTCCAGGTTTGCTTGTTTTTATTTTTGTAAAGTAAGTCGGGTTAAGTAAGTTGTTTGCCTCTGGATGCTTGATTTTGTGCTTGTTTAAGAACTTGGTGCTGTGTTTTAAAGTTTGTTGTGGTTAACTCAGAGTATGGCACGTGGACGTGGACGTGGTAGAGTTGTGGTTTGTGGGCGTGGTCGTGGGGGTCGAAGAGGCCGAAGTCGTGGAGCCCGTGGCTAGGACCGGTGGTGGACCCACCAGTGGATGAGCACTCCGAGCATCAGGAGGAGCTTAATCAGGACGCCCCAACTGTCGGGAAGCCGTCAAAACATGTTGATGAAAACCCTCAGGAGCGAGGGAACGACCAAGCCCCACAGCCAGCTCCCGCAACTTGGGCAGCAGGAGATCCTGCAGGCAACTCTGGCTAGCCAAACGACACTGCTCAATCAGGTCACCCAAGTTCTCGGGGTGATGGCTACTCAAAATCAGGGAGCACAGAACCAGAACTAGGCAGTTCCAGCTCAGAACGAAGGAGAAACTGCCTAGGCACGTGGAGCCATTACAGAGGAGGCTAGATACCTTCGTGACTTCAGGAAGTACGAGCCACCTCTCTTTGATGGGCAAGGAGTTGACCATGCAGCTGCAGAGGCATGGTTCGGGATGGTGGAAGACATATTTGAGCGCATGTGTTGTCCTGATCGACAGAGGGTCCAGTGCGAAGTTTACACACTCAGAGGACGAGCCTAAGTATGGTGGAAGACTTCCTCGCGGTCCATTGACGTCAGTGAAGGGCATGTAACCTAGGCGCAGTTCCAGGAAGCATTCTATGAGAATTGAGAAGCGGTGAGTTTCTCAGATTCAAGCGAGGACCGAATCAGTCGGTCGAAGAGTATGAGCACGAGTTCACCATGTTGTCCCAGTTTGCTACAGAGTTGGTGGACACATATAAGAACAAAATTGAGCGCTTCCTCACAGGTCTGCGCGGAGGGTTACGTGGGTCTGGAGTTCCCCACGACCGGAAGACCTATGCTGCAGTTGTTCGAGTGGCCACCCTGATTGATGCAGATTTGAAACAACATGGGAGTAACGCTGGCGGACATTGGGGCATGGCGGACTCGGATCAGTCGGAAGAGAGAGACACGATCGAGCCTTCCCAGGCCAAACCGACCAGAGCGCGCGGGCAACAAAGGCCCGGCCCAAGGAGGAAGCAGAGGCGCGTGCCCTAACTGTTGAGGGCAGCATAACAGAGGAGCTTGCCCAGCAGCTACCAAAGTCTGTTTCCATTGTGGTAAGGTGGGCCATATGGCATCGGTATGCAGGCAGAAGAAGAGGCCAGATCTAAGAGTTTGTTATATTTGTCGTAAGGAAGACCATGTGGCCTCAAAGGCGTCTTGATAATAGAAATGCCGGAAACCGGGAGGTCGCGCCAGAGAGAGAGGAGCGATGCTAATCTTTGGCCGAGCCGCGAGGGTTAAAATGTAAAGTCGCCATAGGTACCCCCGCCTATTCTCGATCATTTAGCTTTTGTACTTTTTTATTCTGGTTGCACGCACTCTTTTATTTCTGCACTGTTTGTGGGGCAAGCCCAGCTAGAAGTTGAACCCTTAGGTTTTAGCCTATCAGTTGCAACCTCTATAGGGGCAGAGTTAGTGACACGAGAAAAGGTGAAGACCGGTCAGGTCTTGGTAGAAGGTCGCTCGTTGGAAGTGACCCTGATCATTCTGGAGATGAGTGACTTTGATGTAATCCTGGGCATGGATTGGCTAACAGCAAATCATGCCAACATCGATTGTCACCGTAGGGAGGTTGTGTTCAAGCCTCCGTCAGAACCGAGCTTCAAGTTTAAGGGGAACGAGTCAAAGACGGTTCCCAAGGTGATCTCGGCACTTAAGACGAGTAAGTTGGTTGGTCAAGGGGCTTGGGCTTTCTTAGCAAGTGTGACGGACTTGAGAAGTGAGAAAGGAGACGCTGTCGCCGCGCGATGAGTCAAGGAGATCGTCGATGTATTCCCGAGGATTTGCTGTGCCCCTCCCGCCGGGAGGTGGATTTCAGTATTGAGTTGGAGCCAGGCACTGCACCGTTATCGAAAGTTCCGTACAAAATGGCCCTAGCCGAGTTAAAGGAGCTCAAGACTCAATTGCAAGAGTTGTTTGACAAGGACTTCATTCGTTCTAGTGTCTCTCCATGGGGTGCCCCGGTACTTTTTGTGAAAAAGAAGGATGGGTCGATGCGCCTTTCCATTGACTATCGGGAGTTAAATAAAGTGACGATAAAGAACAAGTACCCACTTCCCAGAATTGATGATCTGTTTAACCAGCTACAAGGAGCCACTGTGTTCTCTAAGATAGATTTGCGCTCGAGGTACCACCAGTTGCGAATAAAAGAAGAAGATATCCCAAAGACAGCCTTCAGATCAAGGTATGGACATTACGAGTTTACAGTGATGTAGTTCGGTTTGACAAATGCCCCGGCTGTGTTCATGGGCTTGATGAATCGGGTGTTCAAGGAGTTCCTGGACACCTTCGTAATTGTATTTTATAGACGACATCCTGATTTACTCAAAGTTGAGCGAAGAGCACGAGAACCACCTGAGGAAAGTCTTTGACCACTTTGAGAGAGAATCAGTTGTACGCCAAGTGTGAGTTTTGGTTGTCGCAGGTGTCCTTTTTAGGGCATGTAGTATCTAAGGAGGGTGCTCTGTAGACCCGGCGAAGGTGGAAGCAGTTTCAGACTGGCCCCAACCCAAAACCGTCACTGAAGTTTGCAGTTTCTTAGGGTTGGCTGGTTATTACCGACGATTTGTGAAAGACTTTTTCAAGATTGCAACACCCCTTACTCAGTTAACACGAAAGGGGAATGCCTTCGTGTGGAGTGAGGCGTGCGAGGCAAGTTTCCAGGATTTAAAGCAGAGGTTGATTTTGGCACCGGTGCTTACAGTGTCGGATGGATTGGGAAACTTTGTGGTTTACAGTGATGCTTCAAAGAAGGGTTTGGGTTGTGTTTTGATGCAGAATGGGAGGGTAATTGCCTATGCCTCCCGATAGTTGAAAGATTACGACAAGAACTACCCAACCCACGACTTGGAGTTAGCGGCAGTGGTCTTTGCCTTGAAAATCTGGGGACACTATTTGTATGGTGAGAAGATCCAGATGTATACAGATCACAAGAGCCTGAAATACTTGTTTACGCAGAAAGAGTTGAACATGAGACAACGTAGGTGGCTGGAGTTGGTGAAGGATTACGAGATTGAGATCTTGTATCACCTAGGTAAGGCAAATGTGGTTGTCGATGCCCTTAGTAGAAAGGTAGCTCACACGTCGGACTTAGTCACGAAGGAGTTTCATTTGTGAGTCGACATGGAGCGTGCCGGTATTGTCGTGATGATAGGACATGTCATGGCTCAGTTTAACCAGTTGTCAGTGCAACCGACTCTGAGACAACGAGTTCTAGACTCCCAACAGGGGAACCGCGGTCTTGTGGATTGGTGAAACACAGCCAAGTCAAAGCCAAGAGAGTGAGTTCACAAAGTGTCATCGATGGGGTCCATTGTTCGAGGAGGGCGGTTATGCGTTCCCAGATGTAAGTGGCCTCGAGGAGGAAGTTCTAGCCGAGGCTCACGGTTCCCTTTCTCGGTGCATCCTGGGTCAGACTAAAATGTATCGGGACTCGGCGCTTCTCTTGGTGGAGTGGAATGAAGAAAGACGTAGCGAAGTTTGTTAGCGGATGTTTAGTCCGCCAACAAGTTAAAGCCCCGAGGCGTAGGCGTTAGCAGTGCTGCAACAACCCTGAGAGGTACCTCAGTGGAAATGGGAAGAAGTTTCGATGGATTTCATTTCAGGTCTACCCCGAACTGTTAGAGGATTCACGGTGGTCTGGGTGATTGTCGATAGGCTGACAAAGTCGGCACATTTCCTTCCTGGAAAACCGACTTATACGGTGGAGAAGTGGGCGAAGCTGTTCATGGAGGAAATTGTCAGATTACACGGAGTCCCAGTGAAGATTGTCTCTGACAGGGACCCTCGTTTCACATTCAACTTCTGGATGTGTTTCCAGAAGGCTTTAGGAGCGGAATGTAGTTTCAGTACAACATTCCACCCTCAGACGGACGGTCAAACTGAGAGGTTGAACCAAATCTTGGAAGATATGCTCCGAGCTTGTGCCCTGGATTTCGCAGGGAGTTGGGATACGCACCTTCACTTGATGGAGTTTGCCTATAACAACAGTTATCAGGCAACGATTGGGATGACGCCCTTTGGCCTTGTATGGGAAGAGGTGCAGGTCCCCAGTTTATTGGGGAGAGGTTGGTGAGCGTAAGCTTTTGGGACCCGAGTTGGTCCAAGTTACAAATGAGGTCATGCAGAAGATCAGGGCAAGAATGTTAACGGCTCAGAGCAGACAGAAGAGTTATGCTGATGTGAGACGCAGGGACTTGGAGTTTGCAGTTGGAGAGTACGCATTTCTGAAAGTTACACCTATGAAAGGTGTGCTGAGATTTGGCAAGAAAGGGAAGTTGAGCCCTAGGTTCATCGGACCATTTGAGATCTTGGAGTGTATTGGCCCAGTGGCGTTGTTAAGTAACTCCCAAGAATTAGACCTAACAACCTTGTTGAGAAAACAAGACCTTTAGATCTAAAACTTAAAAACCCCAAAACGACATGGAATCAACCCAAGGAAAAGTTTGGAACGGATTACCTTGATGATCAAGATCAAGAGTAAAGAAAACTCGTTTCTAAACTCGTGATTCGAATCACTCCACAAGAGGTACGATCAACACCACTTGAATGACTCTAGCATGCAAATTCTAAACACAAGAAATTGCAATAAGGAAAACTTAGCTCTCAACAAAGCTAAAAGAAAACTCAATTCATTCACTTTAAAATTCTGTCTACAATGGAAGAAGAGAGGGCTTTATATATCCTTTGAGACCCTTAACCTAATTGACAAATAGACACTAACTTTATGGGCTAGTTAGTGGGGAAAAGAGTAACCTATATGAGTTACAATTTAACCACAACTCCCATATTGAAAACAAACATAAATGATAAACAAAACTGAAATTACATTTAAAACTAATAAAGGTGTTGTCTTGTAACCATTATTTTAATACTAATCCATAGTTTGTAAATGGTTTGAACTTGTGTTCCATAATTGAAGCTTAGCTTGTCTTGAATGAAGCTTGTAATGATACTTGACTTCATTGAATCCATCTCCACCTCATTGAATGCAACTTCAGTTCAAACATCACCATATTAAATGTTACTTTAGTTCAACTTAGTTCTTTTAGGTGAAACCCAAGTTAAACTTAAGTTCCATAAATTTAGCTATGAGTTCATTAAGTGCAAGTTAGAATGCATTTAATGCGTCTCCATCTTGAAGTTCAACTTTGCACAACATGTAGGGAAAGACTCCAACATCTTCTAGAACCTCCTCTTTTGAGCTCACCATAGCTTGAATATGAGTGATTAAAGCTTGTTGTAGCTTCTTGGCTCTCGACCTTGTAATTGGACCTTCAGCATGACAATAGGTGGTCCTTGGTTCATATCATCCTCCCCCTCTTGAGAAGGATTCGCCTCGAATCATAACCATCACCTACATCAAAAGGACTCAAGTCAAAGAACATTAAAGGTTGCACTAACACCATACTCACCGTAAATCAATTTTATAAGCATTGTCATTGATTCTCTCAAGAACTTGGAAAGGTCCATCTCCTCGTGGTAAAAGCTTTGATTTTCTTTGATTAGGAAACCTTTCTTGTCGAAAATGTACCCAAACCCAATCTCCCGGTTTGAAGACTAAGTGTTTACGCCTTATTGATTTTTGAAGCAACCTTGAAATTTTGTTGCTCAATGTGCTCTTTAACTTTCTTGTGCAACTTATGAACAAACTCAACCTTTGCATTCGCATCAAGACTCACAAACTCATTAGGGGCATAGGCAATAAATCAATAGGAGTTAAAGGATTAAAGCCATAAACAATTTCAAAAGGAGTGCATTTAGTAGTGCTATGAATAGCCCTATTATATGCAAATTCTATGAATGGCAAACAATCCTCCCAAGTCTTAAGATTCTTATTAATAATAGCCCTAAGCATAGTAGTCATGGTTCTATTAACAACCTCGGTTTGACCATCCGTTTGAGGATGACATGTAGTTGAATACAATAGCTTAGTTCCCAACTTACCCCACAAAACACGCCAAAAGTGGCTTAAAAATTTAACATCACGATCACTAACTATGCTTTTAGGAATACCATGCAATCTCACAACCTCCCTAAAGAATAAGTCGTGATAAGTTTTGCATCATCTGTTTTGTGACAAGGAATAAAATGTGCCATTTTACTAAATCTATCGACCACAACAAATATGCTATCTCTACCTTTCCTAGTTCTAGGTAAGCCTAAAACAAAATCCATCGATATATCAATCCAAGGACCATTAGGAGCAGGTAAAGGAGAATACAAACCATGTGGTTGAAGCCTAGACTTAGCTTTGCTTACATGCTATGCATCGAGCACAAACTTTATTAACATCATGCCTCATTTTAGGCCAGTAAAATGTTCAACAAGCATATCATAAGTTTTAGAAACTCCAAAATGCGCCATTAAACCGCCTCCATGAGCTTCCTTTACCAATAACTCACGAATAGAACAAGATGGGATGCAACGTTTTCCTTTCCTAAACAAAAATCCATCAAACAACATGTAATCATCCACAACAAGTCCTTTTTCACAAGATTCAACAAAAGGAGCAAAGAATGCATCATGAGGATACAAAGTCTTTATATGTTCAAACCCTAACAACTTAGCATTCAAAGCATTGAGTAAAGCATACCTTCGTGATAAAGCATCCGCAACAATGTTCTCCTTACCTTGTTTATACTTAATCACATAAGGGAATGTTTCAATAAACTCCAACCATTTGGCATGTCGTCGATTGAGTTTATTTTGTCCTCTCAAATGCTTTAAACTCTCATGATCCGTATGAATAACGAACTCCTTAGGCCAAAGATAATGTTGCCATGTTTGTAATGCACGAACCAAAGCATAAAGTTCTTTGTCATATGTTGGATACTTCAAAGAAGCACCATTCAATTTTTCACTAAAGAACATTAAAGGTCTGTTATTTTGCTTTAAAATAAAGACTTATTCCTACACCACTAGCATCACATTCAATTTCAAAGGTTAACTCAAAATTAGGTAATGCAAGCAATGGAGCTGAAACACAATTTTCTTTCAAAGTGTTAAAAGCATTTTCTTGGTCTTTTCCCCATATGAAAGAAACATTTTTCTTAACAAGTTCATTCAAGGGTGAAGCAATGGTACTAAAATCCTTAATGAACCTACGATAGAAACCCGCAAGACCATGAAAACTTCTTACCTCACTCACGCTTTTAGGTGTAGGCCAATCTTTTATTGCCTTTACCTTCTCCTCATCAACCTCAACACCGTTAGATGAAACAACAAATCCAAGAAAATTAACTTTTTCCATGCAAAAGCTACACTTCAGTAAATTTGCATACAAACATTCTTTTCTCAAAGTAGACAAAACAGATCGTACATGTTCAACATGCTCATCTAAGGATTTAGAATAAACAAGAATATCATCAAAGTAGACAACCACAAACTTCCCTAAGTATTCTCATGCAAGACATGATTCATTAACCTCATGAATGTACTAGGTGCATTAGTCAATCCAAAAGGCATAACTAACCATTCATAAAGGCCATACTTAGTTTTGAAAGCGCTTTTCCATTCATCACCAATATGCATGCGAATTTGATGATAACTTTGATTTCAAATCAATCTTAGTAAATAGACTACATCCATGCAACTCATCAAGCATATCATCTAATCTAGGAATTGGATGTCTATACTTAATAGTTATCTTGTTTATAGCCCTACAATCAATACACATACGCCATGACCCATCTTTCTTAGCACAAGAATAACTGGAATAGAACATGGACTCAAACTCTCACGTACATACCCTTTAGCAAGGAGTTCACTCACTTGCCTTTGTATCTCTTCTGGCCTCTTTTGGATTAGCCCTATATGCTGGGCGGTTTGGAATGGTTGCTCTTAAATGAAGTCAATCTTATGCTCAATTCCTCTAAGTGGTGGCAAACCACTAGGCATCTCCTCTGAAATAAATCTTCAAACTCCTTCAAAAGTAAAACAAAAACACTAGGCAAAGAAGGGTTAAGCTCGTTAGTAAAGAAACAAGACCCTTTGCACATAAGTACAAGAATGGTCCTATTAGAAAGCAAAACATTCCTAGCCTCACTTGACCTAGCATACAAACTCACTATTTTGGCTTTTCTCTCATTTTTTCCTCTAGGCCGATTGCTACTCTCTTGCTTTTCACTCAAACTCTTTTTTCTCTCTCGATTCTTTTCTATTATTTCATTTTCACTTTTTGCTTTTGCATCACCTCTTGCCTTTTTTTTCAAGTTTGCATTGATCAATAAATACATCTTTTGGAGACAATGGAACAAGAGTAGTTTTTCTACCATTATAAGTAAAAGAGTAACGATTTGCATACCCATCATATACTACCCGACGATCAAATTGCCAAGGGCCTCCCAACAATAAATCTCCAGCATGCATGGATACAACATCACACAAAACATCATCATTATACTTTCCAATGGTAAAAGAAACAAGAGCTTGCTTACTCACCCTTACTTGCGCACAATCATTCAACCATTGAAGTTTATATGGTCTAGGATGTGGTTTGGTCTCTAAATTAAGCCTCTTGACCAGAATTGTACTCACAACATTGGTGCAACTACCACTATCAATGACCACACTACAAGGCATAGATTGAATAAGGCACCTAGTGTGAAACAAGTTCTCTCTTTGGTCTAGACTATCCTCCTTAATTTGGGTGCTTAAAGCTCTCCTAGCAACTAAGGACAAGTTTGCGGGATCCTCTTCGCTTAACTCCTCATTCTCACTCTCATCATTTTCTTCCTTAACCTCATCTTCCTCTTCATCATCAGTCACAATCTCTCCCTCTCTAATGGTCATAATTCTCCTATTAGGGCAATCTCTACTATAGTGACCTACCCTTGACATTTCCAACATTTCAAATCCCTATTTCGCACATTAGATTCATCTATCTTCTCTTTCCGCTTTTTAGAACTCTCCTTTCTCTACATTTGCTTTAGGTTTCTCATATATCTCTTGGTTTCTAAGCTTAGATTCAATCTTCTTACTATCCTTTTTCCATGTAGAACTAGAGTTGGAAAAATGTTTAGAAGAATACCGTCGAGACGCTTCGTTGGATTTGCCTCTCGATCTTGATTGCAATATGCAACAACCCCTCAATGTCAGAGTAAGGTTGTAGGTCAACCTTGTCTGCAATCTCCGTGTTTAGCCCATTAAGAAACCGTGCCATGAGACTCTCCATATCCTCATCTAGATCAAGTCGATCCATCAATGTATCCATCTCCTTGTAATAATCCTCCACGGACTTGTTGCCTTGTTTCAATGCTTGAAGCTTTTGAGCCATGTCTCGTTGGAAATGTTTTGGAACAAAACGCTTCCTCATGGACTCCTTGAACTCGTACTCATGAATCGATTGGTGCTTCAAGATTCCTCCTCCTACTTGACATCAATTTATCCCACCACGTTTGAGCATATTGTTTAAATTGAGCAACACAAAGCATTACCTTCTTTTCTTCACCAAATTATGGCAATTGAACACCGACTCCACGCTTTCTCCCATTGAAGGTACTCCTCGGATCGGTTTTGCCATAGAACTTGGAAGTTTCAATTTGATGCTTCCCACGCTTCGCCAATTCCTTCTTCATAAGGAACTCGCCTTTGTAAATGTTGATGTCTTCGTCCCCGACCTCTTCCCCTATTCAAGCCACGACCAAACACGTCTTTCTCCCCTTCGTGGTGCTGCTATTAATGTAACTTGGTCATCTTCTAGTTGATCGTAACTTCCTCCCTCATATTCGTTGTCATGGTCATCCTCACGTTGTTGTGGAGAGGGTGGAATTCTCCTCCCAGCGTGGTTTTGAACCTCCAACCTCCGTGATACGCTCCGATAACTCTTCTATTCCACGAATCATTCACTCCATGGTTCCTTGTTGTGCCTCCCTCATTCGGGCTTCGTTAATGTTAAGATCACCTTCTTGTGCCATGCTTTGCAAAATACGGTAAAGTAACAAAAGAAAGAAAAAAAAAAAAGGACCTCGCATAAGCACTCCCTCACGTATTTCACTCGTTAATGAAGTTCACTCGTGTTTAACACTCAACACTCTAATTAATGTATCACTCCCTTACCTCACAACCTCACAAAGCACTCGTAAACAGTTGGTGTATGAGTATAGCAAAGTCAAAGAGCTAAGTGCAATTCAAAGTGATTAGACAACACACTAAGAATACAAACAAGTGTATTGAAGGAGCAATCCGAATAACAAAAAGAAACAAGTTTAAGAAAAAAATGACAAAATGAAAGGAATTCAAGAGGAAAACAAAAATAGACCTAGAACAAATGATCAAATATCAATTCATCAAGAGAGTACTATCAAAGGAATAATTGAATTCAAGTTACCTTGAAACAATGAACAAAAAAATTAAAACAGAAAAATTTGCTCTGGATATGTTTGTCTTCTTTTGACAGATTTGCAAAATATGAATATTTCACTCAAAGAAATCCGATTTTTAAGATATCAAAGAATAACAAATTGTAGATCGATCTAGATCTCAAATCTTGTAGAAGACGATATAATGAAATACTGAATCTGGAAAGGATATTTTTTTGTATTTTTATTCTGAATAAGAACATGCTCTGGATCTGCAAAAATCAAAGCTAAAGAGAAAAGAACTCAAAGAGATAAATGCAAGGAAACATATGTCCGATCAAAGAGCCTAATGCTCGATACCAAATGTTAAGTAACTCCCAAGAATTAGACCTAACAACCTTGTTGAGAAAACAAGACCTTTAGATCTAAAACTTAAAAACCCCAAAACGACATGGAATCAACCCAAGGAAAAGTTTGGAACGGATTACCTTGATGATTAAGATCAAGAGTAAAGAAAACTCGTTTCTAAACTCGTGATTCGAATCACTCCACAAGAGGTACGATCAACACCACTTGAATGACTCTAGCATGCAAATTCTAAACACAAGAAATTGCAATAAGGAAAACTTAGCTCTCAACAAAGCTAAAAGAAAACTCAATTCATTCACTTTAAAATTACATCTACAATGGAAGAAGAGAGGGCTTTATATATCCTTTGAGACCCTTAACCTAATTGACAAATAGACACTAACTTTATGGGCTAGTTAGTGGGGGAAAAGAGTAACCTATATGAGTTACAATTTAACCACAACTCCCATATTGAAAACAAACTTAAATGATAAACAAAACTAAAATTACATTTAAAACTAATAAAGGTGTTGTCTTGTAACCATTATTTTAATACTAATCCATAAATTTGTAAATGGTTTGAACTTGTGTTCCATAATTGAAGCTTAGCTTGTCTTGAATGAAGCTTGTAATGATACTTGACTTTATTGAATCCATCTCCACCTCATTGAATGCAACTTCAGTTCAAACATCACCATATTAAATGTTACTTTAGTTCAACTTAGTTCTTTTAGGTGAAACCCAAGTTAAACTTAAGTTCCATAAATTTAGCTATGAGTTCATTAAGTGCAAGTTAGAATGCATTTAATGCGTCTCCATCTTGAAGTTCAACTTTGCACAACATGTAGGGAAAGACTCCAACATCTTCTAGAACCTCCTCTTTTGAGCTCACCATAGCTTGAATATGAGTGATTAAAGCTTGTTGTAGCTTCTTGGCTCTCGACCTTGTAATTGGACCTTCAGGCATGACAATAGGTGGTCCTTGGTTCATATCAGGCGTATCATTTAGCCTTGCCACCGTCGCTAGCAGCCGTGCACGACGTGTTTCACGTGTCAATGCTGCTAGGTTATGTGTCGGATGCATCCCACGTGATTGATTACAAGCCACTACAGGTCGATGAGAATCTGAGCTACGAGGAGAAACTAGTGGAAATCTTAGTTCGAGAGAAGAAAGTGTTGAGAAACAGAGAAATCGATCTTGTCAAAGTCTTATGGCAAAACAAGCAGCTTAAAGAAGCTACTTGGGAGCGTGAGGACGAGATGAGAACGAACTACCCGGAGCTGTTTGAGAACTAGCCACTTTCGAGGATGAAAGTTCTTAAGGTTGGGAGGATGTGACGCCCGGTGATTTCAAGTAAGTTAAAATTCTTTTTAAATTAATTCCGGGCTCATGCCGTAATTTCTTTTAAGAATTGGGCTAAGAAGTTATTTATCGAATCTTACAGGGACCCAAATATTTTTAAATCTCGCTTTAAATTTGGTTGGTAGCCTTAGGCTCCTCATCGAGCGTCTTGGGAGAAGGGAATCAAGGTAATCTTTCCTTCTTTCTTTTCCTTAGGTTTCTAGGGTTTGGTAATTAAATATATATATATATATATATATATATAAAGGGAAAAAGGAGGGAAGGAGGTCGCCGACCCCTTTCCCCTCCCCTCGTTCTCCTTCCCCTTGCCACTTGCAGGAGAGGCCATGCGGCCACAGCACGGCGAGGCGCCGGCCGTGAGCACCCCTCCCTTCCGCTTCTCTCCTCCGCTTCCCGTTCGCTAGGGCGACACGCAACGACCGTCTTCCCTTCGTCCGACTGCTCTTCTCCCTCCCCTCCGTCCGCAAGTCGTCGAGCCCCGCTCGATCTGAAACCTCTCCCCCTCTCGATCTATTCTCTCTGCCGCCTCTCCCTCTCTCGTTCAGCTCTCTCTCTCATTCGATCAGCTCTCTCTCCCTCTCTCTCTCTTCAGATCCGTCTCTTTCTCTCGGATCTAAGATATTCGGTAACTTTCCTTTTCCAAGCCGATTCGTGCCTCTCACTCTCTGTTTGTACTGGTTTTGATGAACAGGAACAAACCCTTTGGCGAAGAAGTAGAGGCTTGGAGGAATCTTGTGGCTAAGGACGAGCACAGGATCGTTTCAGCTCGTAATCGTGGGTAAGACTCATTTATGAACTTTTTGGTTTTGAATTTAAGTTTAGAATCTGCTGGTTGGGTCCTGAATTCCTGTTAGATGGATAAAAATGCGTTATATTAACTTGATTAGGTTCGTTCGGTGTTGTGCCTTAAGGGTAGAGCCAAAAGGTTGATTCCCTCCTGAACTCGTGCATTGTTGTGATGTTTCTGTAGGTGCTTTAGGCTGCCAACAAAAGTAAGGACCTTTTATGCACGTTATTCGAGGTAAGTAGCTGTTGGTTTAAGCATCAAACTCGTAAGCGAATGAGTTTGAGTATAGGGTCGTTGTGGTTGATTTTATAACTTCTGGGTGAATGTTAATTGTTGCTTGGAGCATGAGACCCTGATTACCCTGTTCGTTCTGTGCATATTTTGTACTTGCTTCTGAGTGTTGGGTTTGACTCTACTGTGTGTCATGAATTTAATGCTTATAACTCGTGGTTAGTTGCTAAGTGAGACTCGAGACTGTGGGGTAGTGCATGTTGTGTTCTTGACCCTAGAACCGAGCAGTTAAGCTGTGTGGTGGTTAAGGCCAAAGATGGGTGGTTAGCTTAGTGGTCGAGCCAAAGATTTGTTGGCGGGCTGTGTGGTTGGCTGGTTAGGCTGTTGGTTAAGGACTCGGTTTTAGGACGACCTTGGAACGGTTTAGGGGAAGCCTAGGAGAAACGTTAGAGCTTGACTTCCTAGACTAGCGTTACCAAACCCACTGAGTGACCCCGAGCGAGACAAACCTTTAGGTTGGCATCTCTGTGTGGGCATTAGGGTCGAGCGCGCCCTTTTGCGAGCTGTGTGGGCATTAGGGTCGAGTGCGCCCTTTTGCGAGCCGTGTGGACATGGGGTCGAGCACCCTATGTGACTTCTGTGTGGGCACTTGGGTGGGCCACCCTTGTGCGATCTGTGTGGGCTTTAGAGTCGAGGCTCTATTGCGTTCTGTGTGGGCGTTAGAGTGATTACTCTTTCGCGTTGGGGCACGCCCCCATCTATGGCCGCCTAGGTTTATGGATCGTCGGTGAGTCTCGGGGTGAGGTAGACACGTGAGCGCCTAGTCTTGAGTCCCTAAGATGCTTTGGTTGCGAACCTATTTTACCTCTGTGTGTGCGCTTGTGAAATTTGTAGCTTGGACGTGAGTGGGCTATTTACTGAGTATTCTTATACTCACCCGTCTACTTTAATGTCTTTAGTTGCAGGTAAGGGCAAACAGTGAGCTGGAGAGCGACGGTGGCGACATGACAGGGCTATGAGACCACTTTTGTCTTAGAGGGACTTTTATTTTGGAACTTAGGAAGTCCTTGTATTTATGAGTTGATTTATGACTTTGGTTTATTGCTCTTGGATTTCTGAACTCTCTGTGTGTTGAGCATGACATTTATTCATTTAGTTTCCTTGTTCAGCATGCTCGTTTAACTTTTGTTTAGTGCTTTCGTTGCCTCTGTTGTGTGGTATGCTGGAGCCCGACCTGTTTTGTTGTAGTTTGGAGGAGGTCGGGTATTGAAAAAGTTCTTAGAAGTGTTTCTTACTAAAAACAGGTCAAGTAAAAATTTTTGATTCATCCGGATAGCCCCGTTATGCTGCCGAAATTTTGGCGCAGAGGGTGGTATCTAGTGACGTCCCTAGTTGGATCTGTGCCGAAAATTAGGGGCGTTACAGTTTGAAACCCAACTAATCAAAAAACAGTGTTTGAAGCTTGGAAATTAGAAAACCGGTATTTAAGTGTACTGTTCAAAATCATGGTTGTGTTTCAAACCTATTGGATTTTGAACACAGTGGGTCAAACAACATTTTGGGTTTGGATGATGGTGCCTCAAGTGGCCCCTTAGTTTTAAAATACAACTCCATGGGTTAAACAGTGCAACCCCATGGGTTTGTGCCATGTTTTTCTCTTCCATGGTTTCTTTTCCATTTCTGACGACCACTTCGACAATAACTCCGATGACAACTCTGACGACCACCGACAACGATAATTCGACGACCACAACGACAATCTTGAAGGATTGGACCATTCATCCTGCAGCGAAAGCATTAGATCATCTTTGATTTATTTAAAATTAAACATAAAAACAAGGGTTAAGCAAAAACATACATTAAAATATATACAGAGAATATTTTGGTGGATCTTTATCTCCTCGAGTTCAAAGACATCCACAAAGCTTTCCTTGCCATGACTCGAACACAAGACCAAGGCTTGTGGGAGCCTATTGAAAGAAAATCCTCAAAGGGATTGGAGAGGAAGAAGTCTCAATTCTCTAGTGAGGAGATGACTTAGATTATGAGTAAAAAACAAAATTCTGAATGGCTCACCCCTAGGGTCCTATTTATAGTGGTCAATTTTAATTATATTGGACAGCGTTGCAACACTGTCTTGTTCTGGGCACTTCTGTCTTCGATACAATGTCTCAACGTTGCCATGTTTTGCACCTTTCTATCTTCAAACGTCAAGGGTAGCCTTCGTGGAGCATCTCAACAATCCCACTAGACCAGAAAGACTAATTTGCCCTTTTTACTCCAATTTGTGCTCGTTTGACCTTTGGATTGCCTCGAACCCATCCTGAACACTCCAAAATGGCTCAAAAGCGGCATAAACGTCTCCAAATACTCCTTGGACTAAAATATCTTAAGCGTTAAACACATTAAATCAATCAAAACAACAAGGAATAGGTGTGTAAAAATATGACTGTTTTGAGTCCTATCAAATTTTGATGAGAAACTTTATCGCAAAGCTCCATCAAATACAATTTATAATAATCAATCTAATATTAAATATTTGTAGTACTTAATAGTGGATTGGGTCGAACCATAGGGAACAGAATTAAAATTTAATTTCTATTAATTGGTTTTCTTATGATATGGACTAACACATAGGGGAAAGATAAAACATAAACAGATAGAAGAACTTAAAGCAGTAAAGATAGGTAGAAGAATTTAAAGCAGTAAAGATAGGGACCTTGTGTTGGGGTGTATGCCCTAATCTCGTGTAGTTTGTAATACTTGTTGAATTAATGAATAAAGGTTATTTATTATTCAAACTTTGTATCTCGCATTTTATAAACTTAATCAAATAAATTAAGCTCCAGGGTCATATTTGAGAGAACTCGAACGGTGAGTAGTGGACACACAGGGAGGATCACGCTCGAGTTATTGACCCGAACGGTCTGCATTATATGGATATGGTTGGGAACCTCATCCTGGCAACACTGTAGATGCGACCCGCTTTGTATTAGATACAAACGAGAGGATCCAAATCGTTCATGTGGTTGACATGCGAGTGGGGGCATCCTGTGCAATGAGATTGTACAAGACCGAATCGTGAATTATTAGACCTATGGATGTAACACCGTTATCAGTATAGGACTAATAAATTCGTAGATAACCATTAATGACTCGTCCTTAATCCTGAGCGTGTTACGGACTCCTGTCTGCGGGGGTATGTCCTTTGATTAGTACGAGTGAGGGTGGTCTGTGTCGCTCGCCCAATATGCCTATCTTCTTGGGGATGAAACCACGTCGGAGCTGGGAACTTAACTACGCAAGAAGGAATTCACTCGTTCCCGAGCTAGGGAAACTAGAGGGGTTGTTCCTTTAAGTGTTGTCTTTAGGGTTTGAACAACGGGGTCCCACCCTCTCACTAGCCCGAGTGGGTTGTTGTTTATGGTTGGACCATGCTACAAAATTGTTCATTAGAGAAGCAATGAGACTTAAGGAGCATGAGGTAGACACAGGGGTAAAATGGTAATTTGACTCGACTGTGACTATGAACAACCTATGAAGAGTAAACTCACGGGCATTGGTTATATCGATGGACACAACTTGTCCTACAGTGAGGAGAGTGCAGCTACGGGGCTATATTGGAGTGTCCCTTTAGTTAATGAATGTGTATTAACCGGGTCATATAGTTTGATCGGTTAATCTCGAATGATTGGAGCTCATGATCTGTAGGTCCATTAGGTCCCTTGGTTGACTCAAATTGCACTAAATGAGGGTTTAAAGTTTGGAGTGGATTTAAAGTGTTCAAATTCATTAAAAAGGTATTTATGTCATTTATATGAGATATTATTGACATAATATATAGTTTAATGTGAATGAGATTCATAATAAACTATAGTATAACCTAATTATTTAATTAGGGTTAATTTGGAGAAATTGATTTGAGATAAATTAAATTGAATGTGATTAAATTTTAATTCCACAATTATGCAATGTGATTTGTATAATAAGGTATGAGATACCTTATAATATATGATATACAAATATGATTTGCATATTATATAGTTATGGTAAAATGGTAAATTGGTGGAGATTTTAATCCCACCACTTACCACTATATAATAGTGGAATGTGAGACTTTCCATAAGACTTGATCTCATTTTTTGGAATTCAAGCCAAAAAAAAAACTTTCATCCTCTATCAACTCTCTCTCAATCTCAACAATTCTCCAACCCAAAATACAAAGGGAATCCCACACACTCTCCCTTATCCGCCAGAGAACAACCGAGAAGATTAATTGGAGGTGTCTACTTGTTTTAGTTCGTGATTTGCTTGGAGAAATCGCAGAGATCGTTGGATCGTTGAGATCATGACTTGAGAAGGGAAAACTCGAAGAACGGTTCTTCAAGAGGTAGATTTCCTAACCTTTGTTACTGTTTTTCCTCTAGAAAGCAAGCTTAACCTAGAACGTATGTAGATACTTTTGGTTTTAAGAAATTTAGAACGATAACGAAACAACGGTGATTCACATCGCGCTTCTGCTGCGGGAAATCAATTCTCTTCAATTGGTATCAGAGCCAATCATTGTAAATCGTTGTATGTTATGCAAATTCCTTAAAATTAGGTGGGTTTCTTTAATTTTCATGTGATGAATGTTTCGATTTGCGAATTGGATGTTTTCGGTTCTTGGCTCCTAGTTCGTTTTACATTTTATGTTGATGAGATCAATGTAAGGGCCCTTGTTTTTGGGCATTGTTAGTGTAAATCGAGTCTGTAAGTCCGTGTCGTTCATGGCAAGGCATTGTTGTGAAGAAACGGAGCGGAACTGGGCGAAAACAGAAGAGTTCTATTGTTGTACAAAGCACGGCGGTGCAACGCTATTCGACAGGGTTACAACGCCACTCTTGCGAGAACTGGCTTGCTGCAGGTCGGCGTTGCAACGCCGCTGAAGTTGAGACGTTGCTTCAGGCGTTGAGGCACACAACATTGCAACGCAGCCCACAGCACTGCAACGCCGTACGCTAGTTGGCGGTTGACGAGGTTTTTTGCGGAAGGCGTGGGCATATGGTTATTTCCGTAAATTGATTTTATTTTAATTATTTATTTTATTAAATTAAGGTTTTATTTCATTTATATTAATTAATATTAATATAATTATTATATTAATGTTCCTAGGGGTGCCAAAATCGGTCTAATTTGCTTTTTAATTTTATGCAAGTGTTGTATGAAATATTATATGCATAATGTATGTCATATAGTTTAAAATCCCACCTTAGATTAAGCATATCATCCATCATGTTTATATTATAAGTGTTATAATATATAGTATGCATGATTAGGTTATATTATAAGTGTTATAATATAATGTATGTTTGATTTAATTAATATAAGTGTTATATTAATTAGATAAAAAGCATTGACATGTATTTTATACATGTGATGTATGTATGTTATAAAGTATGTTATTCATATGTGTAAGCCCTAAACTCTATTTTCTTTTATCATTTTGCACTCGTACTTGATGTTTTGTAATATGCAAAATGATATAGGTTGCACTAAAGGATGTCGTGATCGGATTTGGGAATCTATTTAATTGGGAGCTACAATGTGTTAAAAGCTTCATAAGGAGATAGGTAAGCCATTGAAATAAGCATATTAAAAGTTGAATTGAAGTAAGTTAAAAGCTTTAGCAAATTGGGAAATTTAAGATGCAATATGTATTGAATGGAAGATCTTATACCTCACAAACCTAGTATAAGTTGACTATATGCTTAGGATTTATTTACTTACTTATTTTGGTGATTTAAAAAGGGGATTATGATGTAAATATTAAAGTTGGAGCTGGCCAAAGGAGGTGAAGCCTCGGACTTAAACTTTGCAAGTAGGTGCTGTCAAATTCGTAGGAAAACAGCAAACTGCTGGAAAATGGGTCATCTTCAAACGATCATATCTCGTAAATTACTGAGCCAAATTCGATGATTGTTTAGTCAAAATCTCAGAAATTGAGTGTAAAATACGACACTGGTTGGCTTTTGTGACAATACGAAGAGGACGAAGGAGAAAAGTGCAGAACAGTGAGAGGTGTTTAAGGTTCTCGGGTAGCAAAACAGTGTGAGGAGATCAGTCTGTTTTGAGCTCTTGAGAAGGAATTAGAAGCTGAATTTTGAGGTAAGTAAGATAAGATATTGTACTTGAGGTCTATAAAAAAATATTTGGTGGTTGTTTTGATAAATTTTGAGAAACCCAAACTGAAAATTGAACCTGAAATCTTAGGTGCAAAGAAGAAAAAAAAACTGCTAGCAAGAGATTGAAGGAGATGTGCTTTCATTTCTAGATACCTTACAACCAAGTGTGTATGGTTATTATGAATTAAGTTATGGGATTGAATTAGATCTGTTTTTAAGGTGCATAATGAAAGGAATTAATGTTATTAATTAAATTTTCAAGGCAAACCGAGATAGGAATAGCTTATAATCCTTGGAACTCTTTTGGTGATTGTGAGTGACTCTATTTTAGAACTATACTTAACCTTTGTTTTTTCTTCAAAAGCATAAATGTTGATCATTGAATCATGCTTGAATTAATTTTGTATAGTTTCATGGAGTTTTTGACAGAATGTTTTTGATGGAACATAAGCGTGTTTTGAATTAGTATGTAGCTATATATTCAAGTATGATTTCCTCTAGAGAATGCTTTGTGTAGATTGACTTGGAAACATGTTTAGGAAAGTAATATGCAAATGTTGAGAAATTGTTGTATGTGTTTTGAAAACATGATTTCCATTGAAAACAAAGTATGCCCCTGTATGTCGTTAACCCCCGTACTGAAGGACATAGAGAAGGTACTTGGGAAGGAAGAATTGTGTTTCTCGATACTGAAGGACAACGAGAAGGTATTCGGTTAGTAAATGGTTTTATCCTAATACTGAAGGACATGGAGAAGGTATTAGGGAAAATCAAAGTGCCCAATGAAATTCCACGTGCACATGAGAGAGATATGAATGTTGTTTGTATAAGATAACTCTACCACCGCTTGGGTTCGAAGCGGTATCATGCCATGAGTTATATTGTTATGAGCTTCTATGTTGTTGGTCTAACTATTCTTCATGATAGTACTACATTATCAGCTTTTATGTTCTACAGAAGTGGTGACTTAGACTTGTAAATTTATAGTATGGCTTGATTATGTTTACAAAAAAGTTTTTAGCTATTTTCTATTTATAGCCTTTCTTTTATTATGCTTCACATTTAAGCTTATAATGTTTTAAAAATAAACACTCACTGGGCTTCCCAGCTCACTTTTTCGTTACTCTTCCTGTGTGCGATTTGAGTTCCCGTTGCTCACCTTTCTGGACAGACTGTTTGCCACCACGCTACTTTAGCTCCTTATATATACACTTTCTTATGTATATAGTTTGTAGTGAAAACATATTAGTTGCATTGTAATAAACTTGAAGGCTTTATGACTAGCTAAAGAACATAGTACTGGAAGTGAATGTGTCGTGCTTATATGTGTATTCAATGTTCAATCTTGATTGTTCAAACGTGTTGTGTTGCGTTTAATTTTAGGTTAAGTCTTTGGTTAGTCAGGGAGAGCCAGTAAGAGAGTTGGTTATCTCTGTCTTTGCATCTCTTCCTAGGTTAAGCAAGTAAGCTGGGAGGGGGTGTGACAACTTGGTATCAGAGCAAAAGGTTTTGGGAAGGGAATTAGCTTCATGCATTAAACTAGGACCTTGTTGTCTTAACTATTTTAATAAGATTGTGTAATTAGGACATGGCTCGAGGTTGCAAACGAGACAGGAAAATGGAGGTCGAAACTCAAGAAGCTACCGACGATAGAGGAAGAGAGGTATCAGAGGGAGAGTCAAGTAATCCCCAACAACAGGTGAACATGGAGGAACAGATCTTCACGAGGATAACTCAAAGATTAGGTGAAAGTGTTGGATCAGCACAAGCAGATCCAGAAAAGAAGTATGGCATTGAAAGACTGAAGGCATTAGGTGCAACAACATTTGAAGGCACGACAGATCCCGCTGATGCTGAGGTTTGGTTAAATTTGATTGAGAAGTGTTTTAGGGTCATGCGATGCCCTGAAGACAGGAAGGTCGATTTAGCAGCATTCTTGCTTCAGAAAGGAGCAGATGATTGGTGGAAGATAACAGAGAGTAGAAAAGGGGAAGCTTGGAGCTAGAAAGAGTTTCGAAAGGCTTTTGAAGATAAGTATTATCCGAGCTCATATCGTGATGCGAAGAGGAACGAGTTTCTAGGACTCGTTAGTGGTCGATGGATCGTAATGTAATATGAGAAGAAGTTCACGAGAGTTATCAAAGTATGCTAGCACTATTGTTGCAAGCGAGATAGATCGATGCAAGAGGTTTGAGGATGGTCTACGAACAGAGATCTGAACACCTGTGACAGCAAGTTCTGAGTGGGTTGAGTTCTCCAAGCTTGTGGAGACGGCACTACGTGTGGAACGAAGCCTAGTTTATGAAAGAATGGGAAAAGGAGTTGTAGGTGGTGGTCATACCACTTATTCTGTTGGTTTAGCACGAGACCAATTCCAACGAGGAGATAATAGGAGATTCACTCCAGGAGTTTCTGCAAAAGGGAGATTTAAGCCCTATCGTGGTGGGCAGTCTTCTTTAAGGACTGATACAGGTGGACGTGGAGAAAGACAGAGGCAACAGGGATCAAGCTTTCTGATAGGATCGACAAGGGACTCCCGTACAGGGCAACCCAGTGAGTCAGTAGCTAGTTTAGCAAGGAACCTTTGTGCAACACTTGTGGAAAGTATCATTGTGGTCGATGTTTGAGTGGCGGAAATGTATGTTTCAACTGTGGGCAAGGCAGTCACTTCAAAAAGGAATGCCCCCAGCTAATGCAAGAAGGCATGGTAGGACAGAGAACCACGTCGCAGACCGTGAACCAGCAGCAAAATACTGGGGTAGCTGGAGGAGAAGGCACTAGTAGTGCTAAGTAGAAGGGACAAGTAGGTCGACCCCGAAAATAGGGGAAGATTTATGCCATGACACAGCAAGAGGCAGAGGATGCACCAGAAGTTGTTACGGGTACACTTTCTATTTGTAGTACACCTGCACATGCATTATTAGATCCAGGAGCTACGCATTCTTTTATCTCTAAAATGTTTGCTGCTAGCATTGTTGCGAAGTTAGAACCTTTATCTGAGGAGCTGTGTATTTATACTCCTATTAGTGATATGTTGATAGTTTGTAGTGTTTATACTAATTGTATGGTGGAAGTGAATGGTATGACTATGACAACTGAACTGGTCCCCTTAAATCTTCAAGAGTTCGACGTTATCTTGGGGATGGATTTCTTATCTAGGTATCATGCCTTAATGGACTGTCATAGGAAGGAAGTTGTGTTGAGAAAGCCAGAAAACACTGAGGTTGTGTTTAAGGGGTATAGGAAGATATTGCCTACTTGTATGATATCAACTATTAAAGCTAGGAAATTATTGAAGAAAGGTTGCACAACATATCTTGCATATGTAGTTTGTGCACCAGTGAGTAAATTTAAACCTGAAGACATTCCAGTAGTATGTGAGTATTTGGATGTCTTCCCAGGGGAGCTAACAGGGTTGCTACCTAATAGAGAGGTGGAGTTTACCATAGACCTGATGCCAGGAAAAACGCCAATATCTCAAGCCTCGTATAGGATGGCACCGAAGGAATTGAAGGAATTGAAAACTCAGTTGCAGGAGTTGGTGAATAAGGGTTATATTCGACCAAGTGTATCTCCGTGGGGAGCACCTGTGTTGTTTGTTAAAAAGAAGGATGGGACATTACGATTATGTATTGATTACTGACAACTGAATAAGGTAACAATACGTAACAAATATCCTTTGTCCCGCATAGATGACCTGTTCGATCAACTAAAGGGTGCCTCAGTATTTTCCAAAATTGATTTACGATCAGGTTACCATCAGCTAAGATCAATGATTCTGATGTACCAAAAACAGCTTTCAAGACAAGGAATGGGCATTATGAATTCTTGGTAATGCCATTCGGATTAACAAATGCCCCAGCAGCATTCATGGATCTCATGAATCTGGTATTCCATCCTTACCTTGATCAGTTTGTGATAGTATTTATTGATGACATCTTGGTGTTTTAGAAAGTAAAGAGAAGCATGCAGAACATCTCAGACTAGTGCTACAAACATTACGAAATCGGAAGCTGTATGCTAAATTTAGTAAATGTGACTTTTGGCTGGAACAGGTTGTGTTTTTGGGACACGTAGTGTCAGTAGCTGGAGTTTAAGTGGATCCTCAGAAGACAGAAGCTATAGTTAAGTGGGAACAACCCACTTCAATATCGAAAGTCCGTAGTTTTTTTGGACTTGCAGGATACTATCGACGTTTTGTTGAGGGGTTTTCGAAGATAGCTCTTCCATTAACCAGTTTGACAAAGAAGAATACGAAGTTCGAGTGGAGTGAAGAGTGTGGAAAAAGTTTTCAAGAGTTAAAGAACAGACTTGTCACAACATTAGTACTAACTCTACCCACCACGGAAAAAGAGTTTGAGGTTTACTGTGATGCCTCACATCAGGGCCTTGGATGTGTGCTTATGCAGGATGGGAAAGTGATCGCTTATGCGTCAAGACAGTTGAAAAAGCATGAATGTAATTATCCTACTCATGATCTGGAGCTCGCAGCAGTTGTGTTAGCTTTAAAGATTTGGAGGCATTATCTGTTTGGTGAGAAGTGTTGTATTTACACAGATCATAAAAGTTTAAAATATATCTTCGAACAGAAAGAGTTGAATTTGAGACAACGGCGGTGGCTTGAATTGATAAAAGATTATGATTGCACGATTGAATACCACCCAGGGAAGGCTAATGTTGTAACTGATGCACTAAGTAGGAAGTCGAAGCAACATAGGGGTTCACTTAATGTTGTTAGAGTGGCTCTATTTGAGGAACTCAAGAGTTCTAATGCAAAAATATATGTTGGTGACAAAGGGAATTTGTTAGCCCATTTTCAGGTAAGACCTACCTTAATTAATGATGTTATCTCAAGTCAAGCCAGAGACCCTGCCCTCAAGAAATTGATAGAAGAGGTGAACTTGAAGTAGAGAGCAAATTACGAAGTAAGGCGTGATGGAGCGTTGATGAAGTGTGGTAGATTTTGTGTACCTAAAGTTGAAACTTTGAGAAATACAATACTGGAGGAAACACATAGTTCAACCTATGCGATGCATCCAGGAAGTACAAAGATGTATCAAACCCTAAAAAACAATTATTGGTGGCCAGGAATGAAACGAGAGATAACAGAGTATGTTTCTAAATGTTTAATTTGTCAACAGGTGAAACCTGAGGGACAGAAATCAGGAGGGCTTCTAAATCCACTCCCAATACCTGAATGGAAGTGGGAGCATGTAACCATGGATTTCTTATTTGGACTTCCGCAGACACCGAGCGGTTATGACAGGATATGGGTGATAATAGACTGACTGACTAAGACTGCTCAATTCTTACTCGTCAAGGTAACATTTACTTTGGATAAACTTGCTAAGTTATATGTTGACAGGATCGTAAGTCAATACGGAGCCCCAATATCAATTGTGTCAGATAGGGATTCGAGATTTACTTCCAAGTTCTGGCCGAGTCTACAAGAGGCCTTAGGAACTAAGTTGCACTTTAGTACGGATTTCATCCTCAGACCGATGGTTAGTCAGAAAGAACCATTCAGACCCTCGAAGACATGATTCGAGCATGCGTATTGCAATATAAAGGAAGTTGGGAGACTCACTTATCGTTGATGGAGTTTGCATACAATAATAGTTATCATTCTAGCATCAGGATGACACCGTACGAAGCATTATATGGAAGGAAATGTAGAACCCCTATTTGTTGGGGGGAGGTAGGTGAAAGGAAGCTGATAGGGCCAGAATTGGTCCAAGTTACCTCGGAGAATGTTAAATTTATCAGGGAAAGACTAAAGACAACACAAGATAGACAAAAGAGCTACGCTGACAAACGAATAAGAGATTTAGAATTCGAAATCGAAGACAAAGTTTTCCTGAGACTATCCCCGTGGATGGGTATTTTGCGGTTCGAAAGGAAGGGAAAACTGAACCCGAGATATATAGGGTCTTACGAGATTCTGGAGTGTGTAGGGTCATCAGCTTACAGATTAGCTTTACCGATAGAATTGTCTCGGGTACATAATGTTTTCCATGTATCAATGTTGAGAAAATACATTTCTGATCCATCACATGTGCTCAAGGTAGAACCAATACAAGTTAAGGAGAATCTATCATATGAGGAAGAACCTCTACAAGTACTGGATCGGAAAGAACAAGTGCTTAGGAACAAGTCAATACTACTGGTAAAGGTGTTGTGGAGAAATCACGACGTCGAGGAAGCAACATGGGAAAGCGAAGACCAAATGAAAGAAAAGTACCCACAAGTTTTCTCGTGCTGAATTTCGAGGGCGAAATTCCTCTTAAGGGGGTAGTAAATTGTAAGCCCTAAACTCTATTTTCTTTTATCATTTTTCGCTCGTACTTGATGTTTTGAAATATGCAAAATGATATAGGTTGCACTAAAGGATGTCGTGATCGGACTTGCGAATCTATTTAATTGGGAGCTACAATGTGTTAAAAGCTTCATAAAGAGATAGGTAAGTCATTGAAATAAGTATATTAAAAGTTGAATTGAAGTAAGTTAAAAGCTTTAGCAAATTTGGAAATTTAAGATGCAATATGTATTGAATGGAAGATCTTATACCTCACAAACTTAATATAAGTTGACTAAATTCTTATGGTTTATTTACTTACTTATTTTGGTGTTTTAAAAAGGAGATTATGATGTAAATATTAAAGTTGGAGCTGGCCAAAGGAGGTGAAGCCTCGGAGTTAAACTTTGCAAGTAGGTGCTGTCAAATTCGTAGGAAAACAACAAGCTGCTAGAAAATGGGTCATCTTCAAACGATCATATCTCGTAATGTACTGAGCCAAATTCGATGATTTTTTAGTCAAGCTCTCAGAAATTTAGTGTATAATACGACACTTGTTGGCTTTTGTGAAAATACGAAGAGGACGAAGGAGAAAATTGTAGAACAGTGAGAGGTGTTCAAGGTTCTCGGGTAGCAGAATATTGTGAGGAGATCAGTCTGTTTTGAGCTCTTGAGGAGGAATTAGAAGCTGAAATTTTGAGGTAAGTAAGCTAAGCTGTTGTACTTAAGGTCTATCAAAAAATATTTGGTGTTTGTTTTGATAAATTTTGAGAAACCCAAACTGAAAGTTGAACCTGAAATCTTAGGTGCAAAGAAAAAAAAAACTGCTAGCAAGAGATTGAAGGAGATGTGCTTTCATTTCTAGATACGTTACAACCAAGTGTGTATGGTTATTATGAATTAAGTTATGGGATTGAATGAGATCTGTTTTTAAGGTGCATAAGGAAAGGAATTAATGTTATTAATTTAATTTTCAGGGCAAACGGAGATAGGAATAGCTTATAATCCTTGGAACTCTTTTGGTGATTGTGAGTGACTCTATTTTAGAACTATACTTAACCTTTGTTTTTTCTTCAAAAGCATAAATGTTGATCAATGAATCATGCTTGAATTAATTTTGTATAGTTTCATGGAGTTTTTGATAGAATGTTCTTGATGGAACATAAGCGTGTTTTAAATTAGTATGTAGCTATATATTCAAGTATGATTTCCTCTAGAGAATGCTTTGTGTAGATTGACTTGGAAACATGTTTAGGAAAGTAATATGCAAATGTTGAGAAATTGTTGTATGTGTTTTGAAAACATTATTTCAATTGTAAACAAAGTATGCCCCTGTATGTTAACCCCCAGTACTGAAGGACATAGAGAAGGTACTTGGGAGGGAAGAATCGTGTTTCTCGATACTGAAGGACAACGAGAAGGTATTCGGTTAGTAAATGGTTTTATCCTAATACTGAAGGACATGGAGAAGGTATTAGGGAAAATCAAAGTGCCCAATGACATTCCACGTGCACATGAGAGAGATATGAATGTTGTTTGTATAAGATAACTCTACCACCGCTAGGGTTCGAAGCGGTATCATGCCATGAGTTTTATTGTTATGAGCTTCTACGTTGTTGGTGTAACTATTCTTCACGATAGTACTACATTATAAGCTTTTATGTTCTACAGAAGTGGTGACTTAAACCTGTAAATTTATAGCATGGCTTGATTATGTTTACAAACAAGTTTTTAGCTATTTTCTATTTATAGCCTTTCTATTATTATGCTTCACCTTTAAGCTTATAATGTTTTAAAAATGAACACTCACTGGGCTTCCCAGCTCACGTTTTCGTTATGTTACTCTTCTCAGGTAGCAAACGAGTTCCCGGTACTCAGCCTTGACAAGACCAATTTGCCACCACGCTGCTTTAGCTCCTTGTATATACACTTTCTTATGTATATGGTTTGTAGTGAAAACATATTAGTTGGGTTGTAATAAACTTGAAGGCTTTATGACTAGCTAAAGAACATAGTACTGGAAGTGAATGTGTCGTGCTTATATGTGTATTCAATGTTCAATCTTGATTGTTCAAACGTGTTGTGTTGCGTTTAATTTTAGGTTAAGTCTTTGGTTAGTCAGGGAGAGCCAGTAAGAGAGTTGGTTATCTCTGTCTTTGCATCTCTTCCTAGGTTAAGGAATTAAGCTGGGAGGGGGTGTGACAATATGATTGATGATCAAGCATTATAACATAAAAATGCATGTAATCTAAGTTAATTAATTAGTTTTAAATGGTTTAGAACTTGATTAATTAGACTTACGATTTCTAGTTCTAATAAGATTAGAATTAGGAAATTAAAATGTGACTTACGAATGGTGACAATTAGTAACTCTGTCTAAGGAAGGTTCTATCTAAGGCTAGGGTATTTAAGCTGATGGTTTACGGAACACCCCTACCTAGGAACCGACCTGGAGTGAATTTGATCCGGAGATTCATAGGTGTTTATATTCTCGTGAGTGGCGTTAATTAAGTGTTATTTAAATCAAACTCACATAGACCTAAGTTAATAATTTGTTATAGACTTAGGTTAATCCAATATAAGAGTTATATTGGTAGACTTAGGTAACTATAGTCAGTTTATCTAGGTCGATCCTGTTAAACTAAAGTGTTGAGTGAGAGGAATAATAGTGTATGAGATACATTTAATTTCCACCCACATTATACGTTAAGTTCACACTGTGAGATCCCTACTCGACCTCGTGGCGCAAATGGGAGCGACCCCCTTCGGATAGTATTTGCATGGGTCAAAATTCAAGGTGAATGGAGAGAGTACTTATAGTGAGTGGGAGCAAGACCTGTGAAAACGGGACTCACAGTCTCTTCTATCGATTCACACCATGAGACACCTATGATCCGGCTGCTAGTTTGGCTTGGACCAGACAATTCCTTCGGAGGGCCTTGATCATGGGAGTCGGAACATCGTGAATTTCTGATAGGGATACAATTTTCTTAGTTTGTTTTCCTTCGTGGTCCTCCTTTCGGGGGCTATTGTTTGGATGAAAACTCTAGAGATTTAAAGATAGAGAGTTACACTCACGGGAATCATTAAGAGTTAATCGCCCAATATGCCTATCTTCTAAGGGACAGGACCACGTGGGGAGCTGGGAACTTGACTACGTGAGATGGAATTCACTCGTTCCTGACTTAGAGAAACAAGAGGGGTTGTTCCCTTAAGTGTTGTCTCCAGGGCTTGGACAACGGGCACCCACCCTCTCACTGGCCCGAGAGGGGTGTTGTCTATGGTTGGACCATACAACGTTGTTGTTCATTATAGGAGCAGTGGGGACTTAAGGAGCAATAAGTAGACACAGGGGTAAAACGGTAATTTAACCAAGTAGTGTCTATGAACAACCTGTGAAGGGTCGACTCATGGGCATTGGTTATATCAATGGACACAACTTGTCCTACAGTGATGGGAGTGCAACTACGGGCTTTAGTGGGGTGTTACCGTAGCTAATGAATGTTGATTAACCGGGTCAAAGAGTTTGACAGGTTAGTCTCGGATCAATGGAGCTCGTCATCTGTAGGTCCATTAGGTTACTCGATTGGCTCAAACTGGATACATAGAGGGTTTACAGTTTGGTGTGGATTTGAAGTGTTCATATTCATTAAAAGGGTATTTATGTCATTTGTATGAGATATGATTGACATATTATATAGTTTAATGTGAATGAGATTCATTATAAACTAAAGGTTAGGCTAGTTGCTTAATTAGGGCTAATTTTGAGAAATTGGATCGAGAGAAATAAAATTGAATGTGATTCAATTTAAAATCCACAATTATACAAATGTGATTTGTATTATAAGGTATAAGATATCTTATTATATGTGGTTATGCAAATATGATTTGCATAACCTAAGGTTGTGGTAAAATGGTTAATAGGTGGAGATTTCAACTTCACCTATCACCATTATTTAAAGCCTTTGCAAGAAGGCATTTCTTAAGTGATTGCTCATTTTTTGGATTCTCACCAAAAGAGCTCTCTCAAAAACTCTCTCAATCTCTCTCAAATATTCTCTCCACGCCTAAACCAAAGGAGTCCCACCACTCTCCCTTTACCAAAGGAGAACAACCGAAAAGACCTTTCGGAGGTGTTCGAATTGTTCGTTGTACGGGAGATCGTGGTGAAAGGAGAAGGATTTCATGAAGAAGGGTTCTTCAACAAGTAAGTACTATCTCTTACTGTTTTGCCTTCAAATTTAAAGCATGTTTAGCCTAATTTATATAGGATATATTTAATTTTTAGAATTATTTTCACAACGAAAACCATGACGATTCAAAGTCATTTTCCGCTGCGGGAGTTTAATTCCCTTCACCATTTTATAAACTTAATCCAATAAACTAAGCTCCAGGGTCATATTTGAGAGAACTTGAACGGTGTGTAGTTGACACACAGGGAGGATCACGTTCGAGTTATTGACCCGAAAGGTCTACAACATATGGATAGGGTTGGGAACCTCATCCTGGCAACACTGTGGATGCGACCTGTTTTGTATTAGATACAAACGAGACAATCCAGCTCGTTCATGTGGTTGACATGCGAGTGGGGGCATCCTGTGCAATGAGATTGTACAACATCGGTATGTGGATTATTAGACCTACTGATGTAACACTGTTAACAGTATAAGACTAATAAATTCGTAGATAACCATTAGTGACTCGTCCTTAATCCTGAGTGTGTTACAGACTCCTGTCTACGGGGCCTGCCCTGACTAGTACGAGTGAGGGTGGCCTGTGTCACTCGCCCAATATGCCTATCTTCTTGGGGACGGAACCACGTGGGGAGTTGGAAACTTAAATATGCAAGAAAGAATTCACTCGTTCCCGAGCTAGGGAAACTAGAGGGGTTGTTCCCTTAAGTGTTGTCTCCAGAGTTTGAACAACGGGGCCCATCCTCTCACTGGTCCAAAAGAGATGTTGTTTATGGTTGGATCATGCTACAAAGTTGTTCATTAGAGGAGCAGTGAGACTTAAGGAGCAAGAGGTAGACACAAGAGTAAAACGATAATTTGATTCAGCTGTGACTACGAAGAACCTGTGAAGGGTCGACTCACGGGCATTGGTTATATCGATGGACACAACTTGTACTACAGTGAGGAGAGTGCAACTACGGGGCTATAGTGGAGTGTGCCTGTAGTTAATGAATGTTGATTAACCGGGCCAAAGAGTTTGATCGGTTAATCTCAAATCATTGGAGCTCATGATCTGTAGGTCCATTAGGTCCCTCGGTTGGCTCAAATTGGACTAAATGAGGGTTTACAGTTTGGAGTAAATTTTAAGTGTTCAAATTTATTAAAAGGGTATTTATGACATTTATGTGAGATATGATTGGACAAGTGAAGTTTTACTTCAACATTGTGTCCTCGTATAACATTCATGGAAGGTTGACTTTAGTGGCAAAATGGAGGAAGCTTGTGGAAGAAACCTACTCGAGAGACTTTTCATTGAGGCTTTACAACTTGGAGACCAAGTAATAACATTCTGACCTAATGGGAACCCGATTATGAAAAGGCAAAGGAGAACACTTGAGACAAACAATTAGACATAGATGCAGAAAACTTTTTAGACACTTTGGAGAGGAATATTGAGAGGCTATTATAGGAGGAACCAAAGAAGGAACAAGACCATTTTGTTGGAGCTAAAGCACTGGACTCATTGTGGAAGCTTTCGGCATTAGGGATTTTTCTTCTCCTACTTTCGATTACTCTTATAATTTCCTCAAGTAGATTGTACTTTTCGTTATGTTGCATATTAGAACATTTTAATTGTGTTTTATCTTTGTAAGCATGAACTATTTCCTTTGAGCAAGGATTTGAGATTAAACTTATGTATGAAAGTTTTGAATACTAAAGAGTATGCTTGATTTGTGACTAATTATAGTTAAACCTATTGTTTGATGGACTAAAATATTTCTAGCTCATATAAACAAATAGGGATCAATTTAGTTGAAAGAAAAATTTAAAATATTAAAATTAATATTTAATTTGAAGTGTTCAAACTAATATTTAATATGTTAGATATATTAAATATCAAAGAGGAAAATATATTTATTGTATTTGATACATTAGATATTAAAATCATTAATGTATGAAGATACATTGAATAAAGGATATTTATTAAATTTTAACTAGATTAAAATTAGGAAATAAATGTCGCAGAAGAATTTGGAAAGATTTAAATATGATTCAAATGGGTAAGATAAATATATTTTAATATATTAGATATTAAAATATATTATTTAATTATTTTCCCTAAACAACTATAAATAAGGCCCTAGGGATGAGTCATTTAGAACTTTTTGACTCACAAGCAGTCATCTTCTATTAGAGAATTGGAAAGAATTCTCTAGACTTCTTCCTCTCCAATCCCTTTGGGGGGTTTCTTTCAAGAGACTCCCACAAGCCATGGTCCTGTGTTGAGTCATAGAAAGGAAAACTTTGTGGAAGTTTTGAAACACGAGGAGATAAAAATCTGCCATAATATTCTCCATATATTTTCAATGTAAGTTTTGTTTAACCTTAATATTTTTAGTTTAATTATAAATAAATCAAAGACAATCCAATGCTTTCGCTGCAAAGTGAAAAGTTCATTCCTTTCATTACAAGCTTTCATGCATGAATCACCCCAAAGCTAGCCTAAGGCTTAACGTGGTGACAACTATTGGGTTTTATGCCCTAAACTCGTGGTTTTATAATTCAAATTTATTCATTAAAATAAAGTGTTATTTTATCCATTTGTAGACTAACTTAAAATCAAATCCAATAAGTAAA
The DNA here is from genome assembly GCA_036507285.1 of Trichosanthes cucumerina. Taxonomy (NCBI): domain Eukaryota; kingdom Viridiplantae; phylum Streptophyta; class Magnoliopsida; order Cucurbitales; family Cucurbitaceae; genus Trichosanthes; species Trichosanthes cucumerina. The sequence goes on along the minus strand of CM071835.1, from coordinate 74,373,836 downwards.
CATTATAGGTTATTGATGAAACTTGAACAGTATGTAGTGGACATACAAGTGGATTGTGTTTAAGTAATATCCTAAAGGGTCTATAGTACACAGATGAGATTGGTACCTTGTCCTGGTGGCACTATAGATACGACCCACTTTGTATTTGATACAAACGAATTGATCCAATTCGTTCATGTGAAGGCATGTGAGTGGGAGTATGCTATGCAATGAGATTGTATAAGACTGGACCACGAAATAATCAATCTAATTTTGTAACGCCGTTAATTGTATAAGTTGTTATTTCACTTAGATGACCATTAATAACTCGACCTGAATCCTGAGTGAGTTATGGACTTCTGCTTACGAAGAATTGTCCTATGATTTGTATGGGTGAGAATGGCTTGTGTTGCCGACTCGATTGTTGGGATTTTATGTCCTAAATTCGTGTAGTTTGTAAATATCCGATGAAATCAATAAATAGTTATTATTCATCATTTCTAGTGTTTTCGCATTTAAAATTTAAAATCCAATAAACTAAGCTCCAAGGTTATGGTTATAAGAACTTAAAAACAATCAGTAGACACATAGGTAGGATCGTGTTCAAGTGTGTAACCCAAATGGTCTATAGTATATGGATAGGGTTGGGAACCTCATCCTGGAAACACTATAGATGCGACTCATTTTTCATTTGATTCAAACGAGGCAATCCAATTCGTTCATGTAGTTGACATGCGAGTGGGGTCATCCTGTGTGATGAGTTTGTACAAGATCGGACCATAAATTATTAGCCTACTGATGTAACACCGTTAACATATTAGGTCTAATAGTTTATAGATGGTCATTAGTGACTCAGCCTGAATCCTAAGCGGGTTACGAACTATTGTTTGCGGGGGTTTGTCCTTAGAATAGTATGGGTGAGAGTGACCATAGTTGTCCACTCAATAAGTCTACCTTCTTAGGACAAAACCTTGTAGGGAGCTGGGAACATAACTCTGCGAGATGGAATTCACTCGTTCCCGAGCTAGGAAAAATAGATCGATTGTTCTCTTAAGAACTGAATCCAAGTCTTGAACAATGGGGTCTCACCCTGTCACTAGCCCGAGAAGGACGTTGTTTATGGTAGGACCATAAACAAGTTGTTCATTAGGGGGTCAGCGGTACTTAAGGAGCAAGAGGTAATCACAAGAATAAAGCGATAATTTGACCCAGTTGTGATTACGAACAATTTGCGAAGGGTCGACTCACGGGCATTGGTTAAATCAATGGATACAATTTGTCCTACAGTGAGGAGAGTGCAACTACGAGTCTATAGTGGAGTGACTCGTAGTTAATGAATATTGGTCAACCGGATCAAAAAATTTGAACGGTTCATCTCGTATCATTGGAGCTTATGAACTGTAGGTCCATTAGATCCCTCCATTGACTCAATATGGATATATCGAGAGTATAAAGTTTTGGAGCGAACTTGAAGTGTTCAATTTCGTAAATGGGAGTTATATGGATTCATTTTTTAATATAGTTTTAGTGTTAAATTGTTTCATATTAAATGTCAAGAGAAATAATTGAATTGAGAGTAAAATTGAATATGATTCAATAATGCAATTATGCATATGATTTGAATAATAAGGTATGAGATATCTTATATTATGAAATTATGCAAATGTGATTTGCATAATGTATAATTTGTGCATTTAGTGGGATAATGGGTAGAGGAAGTATCTTCACCCTCACTCCCTATATAAAGATGCATGTAGATGCATTTTGAGGTTAATGGTTCATTTTTTGGAAATAGGGATTTCCATAATTCTGAAATCCTCTAAATTCTCCAATTCTCTCCCAAAAAGAAAATTCTCTCCCAAACCCAAAAAGAGACTTCCACCATTTTTTCTCTCCTAGAGAACAACGGAGAAGCCTTAATGGAGGTATTCGAGTTGATTGTTGAGAACGGAATGCAAGCATGGGATTGGAGAAGGAACATTAGAAGAGGTTTCTTCAAAGGTAAACTTTCCTCTCCTCCATTTATGCTTAACCTTACTTTTCTGTTTTTGTGTTTAATTCAATAACGTAATTGCGGACAAAAGCGATTAAATGCTTCTGTTGCAGGATTCGATCCTTTCATCGATAAGCATACTATTTTGGGAACAATACTGGGTAGGGAGCGGGGAACGTAACCTCACAAGATGGAATTCACTCGTTCAAGCCCTTAGGAAAAATAGATAAGTTGTTCTCTTAAGTGATGGCTCCAGGACTTGAATAACAGGACCCCACCTCTCACTGGCCCAAGAGGGACTTGTTTTATGGTTGGACCATAAACAGGTTGTTCATTAGAGGATTACTGGTACTTAAGGAGAAAGATTTAATTATCGGGTTAAAATGGTAATTTGACCTAGGTGTAATTACGACTCGTGAACGGTCGACTATAGTGAATGGTTATATCGATGATACAACTTGTCCTACAGTGAGAATAATGCAACTATGAGTTTTTAGTGGAATGACTCGTAGTTAATGAATATTGATTAATTCAATTAAAGAGATTAATTGATTAATCTCGAATCATTTCTGATCTTTAGGTCCATTAGGCCCCTTCGCTAGCTGATTAAAAATGAAACAAGGGTCAATAGTTTTGGAAGAAATTTGAACTGTTCAAATTGTATTAGGGAAAGTATATCAAATATATGTGATATAATTTATATAATATAAAGTTTATTTTAAATGAGATCTAAAATTGAACTTTGTTGTAAAAATTGAATTAGATTCAATTTCTACTTAATATGAGTTTGATTCATATTAGATCTTTAGGACAAAATTGATTTGGATAGAATTTAAATTAAAACTATAAGTTATAGGAGAAATGCATTAGAATATGATTCTATGCACATTTAATTAAGTATAAGATGCTTGATTAAATGCATTATGCAAATTGATTTTGCATAATACTTGTTTGGTGGAATGAGTGTGGGATGATGGATGAAGGAAGTTACCTCCATCCATACACTATAAATGAATGAAAATAGTTACATTTTGGATCCATAACTTTATATGTGAGAATTGTTCTCTCAATTGAATATCCACCAAAAACAAAACTCTCTCTAACTCCTCATAAATTCTCTAAAGAATTTTCCTTCTTCTAAAAGGATTCCCACCAACTGGTCATTGCTAGAGAATAGCAGAGAAATTATTTCGAAGGTGTCGTTGAGATCGAAATCGTAGAGAACGAAGAACGAATTACAAGAAGTAGTGACTTCAAGAGTAAGTTCCATTTCTTTTTGCTTTTTGCATGCTTAGTCTAGTTTATAGTTTTGTGTAAAAATCTCACTATTTTTCAAAGCAAAATGATCTTACGCTTCTGCATCGAGATTTAATCCCTTCAACAACAAACATCTAGCCCCTTATAAAGTTACTCTAGGCCTTCAAAACCATGCAAGAATGGTTAACACGTGCTCAAAATGTTCGAGGAATGCAAGAAATGTTTTTAAGAAGCTCAATTGAGAATAACATGCTCAACTTCTCATAAGATGCATACAACTAGCAAAATGAGCAAATCCTAGGATATCATGATCATGCAAAAAAACAATCACTTCATCCAAATATAAAGTTGAAAATTTTCAACATTTTAAAAATAACATGCTTAGCATAATCAATCAAAAGGTCAAACACAGACGCTCAAGGATTCCACATAAAAGCACACTATGGCAACCAAAAGATAATTCCAAGCTCATATGCTCAAAAACTCAACCAATCATACTAAACAATTCAATCATCAAAATTCAAAATTAGACTACCCCACCCCAAACCTAAATTCATACAATGCCTTTGAAGTATCAAAATCTAAAAACGTGCAAGGACAAAGGTAAGGGGAATAAAAAATCTCCCTTGGAATTTTTTCCAAAGGTCATCGTATTTCCTACCAAAAGAAAATAAAACAACCTAAACTACTAATAAGGAAAAACAGAAAGCAGTAAAGAAAACAAGTAAATTTTTAGCTTGGCTACCTCCAAGAAGTGCAAATTTCTATAGTCAAATGCTCGACTTTCCGTGTGGACGTCAAGGCACATAAAGGTTTTCCCATTTTTCAACCCTTTATTTCTTGAATCCATGAAACCCCCTGCATTATGCAAGCTCCTCAACATCTAATGAGCTCCAGAAATGCATTTTTTTTGTTATTTTTTTACTCTGAAAAAGAAAAATAAGAAAAATAAAAAGAAACTGATTCTAACTCAAGAGACAAAAATGAATAATCACAAAATAAAGAGGAACTAAAGAATAGAACAAACGTTGGTCTTTGGACCTATCACCTGGACCTCCTGGCATTAAAGCTCAACTTCTTCTGCCTCACATACATGTTCCTTACATGACAAACAAATTTCAAAATCAATCTCAATACTTCATAGCTGAGGAGTGTCGATAGGTTTCTCTTGAGCGTTATCCAATGCCACCATAGGATCAACCAACTGGTTGATTTGATCATCCAGGCATTGAATCCTGGCCCAGGTTTCTTCTTGAAACTTTAAAGTGCTATTAGCAAACTTATTAATTAAATCTTCTAATGGAAACATACCTGAAACTGAAGAATGAGTAACTTCTCCAAGATTCCTGAAATTACTAGCCATAAAAAAGAAACGAGATATACTCTTTTTGTATTTTTTTTATATATGAAAACCAGAAATTAAGAAATCAATTTAACTGGTAGTTCTCCAACAACGATGCTAATCTGATGAGAAAGCTTTGTCACGAAGCTCCATCAAATATAATTTATAATAATCGATCCAAAATTAAATACTTGTAGTACTTAATAGTGGACCGAGTCAGATCACAGGAAATGAAACTAAAATTTAATTTATATTGATTAGTTTTCTTATTGACACGAACTAACACACAGGGGAAGGTTAAACATAAATGACAGAAGAACGTAAAGCAATAAAGATAGGGACCTTTATCTCACCTAGGTATCGATTTGAAAGGGTCACGTCAGGTGTTTTATGTAATTATGCGAATCACATGTTATGTTAATGAGAATTCATGCTTTGAACGCACTCACAAGCCCAAAGGCAAGCTAAAGAGCTTCTACCAATTTCTAGTACAGTTTAATTAATCTAAAAGCTAATTAAACCCAAAACCAATCGTAAGCTGGGGATGATACTAATGTGGGCTACAAATTGTAGCATGTCATACTTAAAACAAGTCATTTAAATCCTAGGAATTTCTAGAATTAGCGAGATGGTCAAATTAATCTAAGTGGCGAATTCAGATTAATCCATACACTTTTTACTTCTTTTAGAACACAATTCTTTAAGTCGTTCATGACCACTCAAAGCTCACAAACTCACCGAACTAAGTCCTAAATCTACTCTTATCAAGTGCAATCTCGATGTGTTCAAGAGAACTCGAAAATACACATAGTTAAACTAAACATATTTGACACGTATAGGATATTGTCAGACCTACCTACGAACATGCTTTGGAATTAAAGAAAAGAAGTAAAGATGCATTCATTACATGAATTTAAATGTGTTAAATAATAGAAACCTCATGGAGTTACATTGAAAATTTTGATGTTCTCCTTCGAAATGGAAATTTCACTTAGCCGGAGATTGAATCCTCAATCAAAGAACCCATGGATTGATCAAACTAACCTAAACTAACCTAAAACTATGAAATATAGTAAAGAAGGGCAGAGCCATGGAGGCTGCTAATCAGACTCTGTAAAACCCTACCTTAATGACCTAGAGACAAAATTTCTTTTTATACAAATCGACGCAATATCGAGACGCTACAGGTAGTGTCAAGATGCTAATGCGAAGCATTGCATGACGCTGCATCTGCGTGCTTCTGTCTTCTGCAACATCTCAACGCTCTCGTATGGGGTAATGTAACATTCTGAAATTTCCAAGTATTTATTTGTCGTGTTTGGATAAATTTCAATGGAAAATTTAAAGGAATTGAAGTTTTAGTTAAGTTTTAGGACAAATGTGTAGTTTCATGAAAGAAATAGGGCATTTTTGGAATTTAGGAAAGAGTCTAGGGTTTTGTCTCTTTCGAGAACGCAAATGGATGCAACCTCTTCCTCCATTCTCCCTCCTTCCTCACGACAAGCTTCTTCTTTTACCTCTCCCATCTTCCCCCAGCAGCTGCCGACGAGGAACGTCTCAGCTCGCTGCACCAACCGCCGCAAGTCCCCGCAGCAAGACTCAAACATTCCAGTTCAGCGTCGAACTGCCAGTCGTGGTCGCAAGCTACTGGCAGACTAGGGTTGTCGATCTCGCCGATCGTTGCAACTCCGAGCTACGTCTCTCAGCGTCGAACTCGCCGGAGACGCCGACCAGTAGGTTTGGAGTCGAACGCCAGCCGCCGGATGTTACGAACGTCGATTCTTTGGAGCGCAGCCGGTTCAGCTTTTGGGTTCAAGTTTTGAGGGAGTTTTAGATCGGTTTTCAGAGAGAAGAGATCGGTTTTGGATAGATCGGCTAGCGAGTTTCACGAATCTTACCTCCACGCGCCGCTAGCACGCCGCCACCGTATCCCACGCGTCGCTGCCGTGTCCCACGCGCCGTCGCCGGCCACCACACGTGCCGCCACCGGCTACCGCTCGCTGGAGTTAGTCCGATTCGACCAGTTTTGTTTACCAAGTCCTTTTTAAGCATCCTTTTGTGGTAATTTATCCTAACTATGATTGGATTCAAAAATAAGTTTCTAATTATGTGTTCTAGTTAAAGAATTAATGGAATTGATTTAGGGGATTCGAGTAGCAAGCACGATTGTGAGAAGCTTTGAGTTAAGAGCGAAACTTTAGGAGTTTCAAGCTAAGCTAAGGTAAGGGGTTTCTTACAAAGTATTTTTAAAAAAAAGGGAAACGTTTTAAGAATATATTTAAATTATGTTTTAAGGATTGCCCAAAAGATGAATTTCGAAGACGTATTTTAATAAATGATATCCGGGAATTTCTCCGAAGAAATTGATTTTAGAAAATGATTTTATCTTAGAATTTGAGAGGATTCCGGATGACCTAAGGGTTTGAGAGGACTCGAACGGACATGATTTTTATCGTAATTGAAAACGAGATTTGACACAGTTATGTATAGTTATGTATATTGAGACATTCAGTTATGTCATTGTGTTGAATACGTATCCTAAAATATAAATGTATTTATGATGTATGATTGAAAGTTATGCCATGATTTTGTGATTGTTGCTACATTATGACTGCATATACATGTGACTGGCGTATGGGATCTCATGTATATTGTGTGTATATGAACATGTTATGTAGGTAGTGGCAATTGGTCTCCTGAGAATTTATTCATGGTAAAACATGCATCAGAGACCCTATGGGTCAAACTTATAGGGGTCTGTGAGGGACTTAAACTTATAGGGGTTTGTGAGGGACTCAAATCTTATTGGGGTCTGTGAGGGACTCAAATCCTATAGGGGTCTGTGAGGGACTCAACAATGAAAAGACTTAGGTAGATTCAATTGACCACGTAGCCAAATAGAAAGGTCATGATTTTATGAAAGAAAGTTTTAGGTTTCACTTCATAAAGTTTTATGATTTTAAAAGTCACGAATAACAGTCATGTTTAAAAGAAAGTCATGTTGCATGTGTTTGCATTTTCCGACCCCCACTTACTGGGTATTATTGTAATACTCACCCCTTTGCTTTTGTTTTGTTTTCTCCGTTGTTAAAATGTTTTCAGGTAAAGGCGATGGCATATCAAGTGAGTGACAGAGATGCGCTGCGAATGCCATGGGAATCGAGTCATGATTTCTGCATCCATGATTTAGAAAGCATTTTTAAATGATTATTATATTCCGCTTATGTATTATAGAGCTTTGAAACTAAAGGTCAAACTTAGTTATGTTTTTTAAATATTTTGTATTTCTGTGGGATCCCAAATTAAAGTGTTTTAAATTACCAAGTTTTTATCTATTTAAAGTCATTTAGGGTCTCGAATACATGCATGATAGTAATGTCCCTAGGAAATGAGTCTTAGAAAAGTTGGGGTGTTATAGGTAATATGGTCATTTCACTTGTAAAATGTGCTTGATTGCTCAAATGACCTCCGTTTTAGCTCATTTGTTCCAAATTTCATTTTTTTACTCAATTACTTACAAAATAAGCAAATAAGCATTCAATTTCTAATAAACTAACAAGAAATAGGCACAAAATAAAAGACTATTTTTGGTGTAATCAATCATATTCAAATCTTTCTAAATTCTCCTACGACATTTATTTCCTGATTTGAGTCTAATTCAAATTCAATAAATGTATTTTCTTTAATGTATCTTAATACATCAATAATTTAATATTTAATGTATCAAATACAATAAATATATTTTCTCTTTTTTTTATTTAATATATCTAATATATATTAAATATTAATTTGAACACTTCAAATTAAATATTTATTTAAACATTTCAAATATTTCTTTCAACTAAATTAATCTTTTAGTGTTACTATAACAAAGAGACTTATGGACCTACAGATTACAAGCTCTAATAATATAAAATTAATTAATTGATTAAACTCTTTCATTAGTAAATTTTCATTCATTAACTCTAAGATCACTCCACTATAGACCTAGAGTTAATGAATGTCTTTTCTTTAAGGTCTATAATGGAGTGACCTTAGAGTTGCACTCTTGTGCACTGTAGGACAAATCTTGTCCATGAATATAATCACTACATGCAAATCGATACTCTACGAGTTATTCATAATTACAGTTGGGTCACAAGTCCGTTTTACCCTTATAATTACATCTTGCACCTTAAGTACCGCTGATGTAACACCCCATTTCTACTTTTTGGTAAAAAAAAAAAAGATGAAATTGAAAAATAATTTTTTATATTTATTATTTTTTTAGTTGGAAAGATAAGGATGGATTGAAAATAAATAGAAAAATAATAGAGAGTAAGAAAGAGAAAGTGGGTTACATAATATTTTTTTATTAATAAACGTTTTAGTGAGTCTTGATTTTGGGATTAAGAAATAAATTAAAAAAAAAAAAGAGAAAAAGAGGGCTTGTTGGAGAAGAAGCCCACCTTGAAAAAGGAGAAGAAGAAGAAGAAAGTGGAGGGGTATTTGATTTGGACTATTTTGAAGTGGAAAAAGAAAAAAAAATAAAGAAAAAAAAGCCTCCCGTAACCTTGGATTGAAACCTTGGGTAAGTTTTCTAACTTTGGTTGAAGTTTTTATGTGTTTTAGAAGCTAGATTAAGAGGTTTGTTGTGGATTTTCTAACTTGAAAACTAACGGGAAGATAATGGTTGAGTTGAAAGAGAGAAATTTTGGTGAAAATCACGAGTTTTAGCAAAGTATAGAATAAATGGACTATTTTGTAGGTAGATATTTCAATTTCTTTTTTTAGAAAAAGAAAACGAATGAAATTGTTTATAGAGAAGAAACGAGAAAAATGAGATTTTTTTTTTATGGAAAATTAATACAATGAAGTTCATTGAAAATTTTAAGTTTGAATTGTAGTCTTAGATTACTTTGTAATGTTAAGAATATGACTATGAGAATTAATTCATGGGTTAAAGGGGACATTAAAGACTTGGATAATTTGGAATTGTTGCACCCTAATTTTGGCATAAAAAGGTTATTAATACATTGATAAATTATGAATGGACAAAGGGGGATTGGAACAATTTACAATTCAAACATACCTCACCTATAGTACTAGTGAGTGGTTATTTTATAAATTATTCTTGTTATTTTAGAAATGAATGAACTTTGGAGATTTGAAATTAAATACGATTTATGTTAATGCAAAATCATTAGGAACTATGGTGACTTGAAGAATTAATGTTCATTTCGTAAATTGCTTATGAAATCACAAGAATTTGATTTGTGAAAGAAAGGATTTGAGTTTGTTAAATTTTAAAGTGTGTATATGAATTATGAGATGTGGTTTAGAGTATATATATTCAAGAAATGTTTATGTTAATTGATAGAATTGATGATAATTTGAGGAAATTGAAGAACTTGATTTTTCTTGAGAAATGTATGAAGTTTAAGAAACGTTGTTTTAGAGAAAATATAAATTTAGAGAAGTATTATGTCGTTTATGCACTCTTTGAGTTTATGAAATTTTTTTTAAAGCACTGCAACAAAAACTATATTACTTGACGTTTTTCGAATGCCAAAGTTTGATTCACTTGACGTTTTTCAAACCGTCAAGGAAGCCGCCGTCAAGAATAGTATAAAGCCTTGACAATTATAAAGTGTCATGTATATCAATTCTTGACGCTTATAATGTATTATTTTTAACATAAAACCTTGACAATTTTAATGAGTCAAATGTAGTTTTATCTTGACGTTAAAACAATGTCAAATTCTTATTAAAACTTGACGTTTTTAATGAGTCAAATATATGTTTATCTTGACATTACAAGAATGTCAAATATAAGTTACTAGACGATTTTAATGAGTCAAATATAATTTCATCTTGATGTTTGAAGAATGTAAAATTGCAGTTAAACTTTGACGACTGTAATGAGTCAAATGTAATTTTATCTTTGCATTTCAAAATTTTCAATTTGAATTAGTTATTGACACATTATATATATCTTGTTGGTTTGCGTTTTCTTTCCATCTATTAAATATTCTCTATTATCTTGAATTTTCTACATTGTGTTCCAATAATTTGTTATATTAGATAAGACATTATCCAAATTTCTATTCAAGATCTATGAAATAAAATTCCATCAATAACTTTAACAAAAATTCATATCTTCAACCCATATGAACAATTCTAAAATGACAAGAAATATCAATCTATATTAACAATTCCAAAATTACAAACACCCATCATATACATTTTAAATTTCAAACCTACACTTATCTCGACCATATGTTTACCATGTCTCCAACCATATATTTAAGACGACAAAACTACTCATCTCTCTACCATAGTTTGTCAATCTATGAATCTTACCTCAAACAACATTTATAAAAAAAATATTTGACACCCTCATGTAGCCATCCAAAAAAATGTAACTATGAATCCTATCTCAAACAACATTTACATAAAAAAAAAAAAAAAATTGTACCTTCATGTAGCCATCCAGAAAATATCATTATCAGTCCTATCTCAAATGACATTTACACAAAAAAAAAACATATATTTGACACCTTCATGTAACAACCCAAAATTTTGACATGAACAACTCCAAACTAGTCGCCATCATATGTAGCCACCTAAAAATTTTAACCACTCTACTCGCACTTCATTCGACTCAAATTGCGAGTATGTGTTTCTTATATCAATCTATAAACATTAAGAGTCAAATATTAGAATAAATAACATTTTGTCAAGTATAACAATTACAATGCAAACAATTTAATAACATACAGAATCTGTGATTAGGATGCTTCATTTTATCATGATATCTCTCATATATCTCATCACTTAATACCCACATTCAACACTTTCCACTTGCAAAGGGCACTGCAATACCAAAATAAAAAATTTATGATACACACACTAGATGTATACATAATAGAATAAAATAAGTTTAATTAATAAAATAAGTTTAATTAATATTCTGGGAGATTCTAAATCAAATCATGATTCCAACGCATCAAATCAAAGGCCATTCGGATACCCGAGCGAAAAGATATGACAAAAATGGTTGTAATGGGTTGGTTGGCAGCAAGCACGGCGTTGCAACACCGTGTCAACTTCCTATATATACATTCGTATGAGCCCATTCAAAGGGGAGCCGAATTGTATGAAATTTTATACCTCTTTTTGACTCTTACACTCAAAAAGGGGCAGAATACTATTTTTCGGGGGCTAAACACGTGTGAGGATGCTCGAGATCGGACAGGAGCTCGGGAATGAGGGACCGACATCTTCACCGAGTTTTCTTTCTTCTTCCTTTTTGTTTATAGTTTTGTTATAGATTCTAGTATCACTTTAGCTTGTTTTTATTGTGATTATGAGTAGCTAATTGCCATAGTTAGGGGATTGATTAGCATGTTTTGAACTTATTTAAGTATGTATTGAACTTTGTTTGTGTTGCTTTATTTTTGGCAATTCTTTCTTAATTGCTTGCTTTTCTTTGGCCAAATCTAGTATGTTTTGTTGGTTTATGTTGATTCGAGAGAAAAGACTTAGATTAGAGCAAAGTTGCCAACACCCTTAGTAAATTTGAGAACGATGGTGACTTAGGTTCTCTAGGAAACGTTTTAAGAAGTTGTTTAATGTCGTGCATGCTTTTAAAATTCATAAGGTAACTTTAGGATTTATTGTTATGCATGAGAATCACTAGAGATCGATAGACTCTTTTGAATATCTTTACTTCTTGTTTATAATCTCACAACCATCGTTCATTGCATGTACTAAATAAGGAAACTTGTGAAATCAATTTCCCTAACAATTCTTGCATATTCGTATCCCCACTTGTATATTTACTTTTTTATCTTTGTTTCCACCTTTTATCTATGTTTTGTTGCTTTAGATAAAGTTTAGAATTAGTATCTTGGTAGTTAATTAATCTAGAAAACCATTCCTGAAGATGATACTCTTAACTCTCAATCACTATATTAAAACTTGACCTGTACACTTGCGGTATTGCAATATTATTTTACGCAACAAAGACCTCTTTTAAACGAAGGTTGACCTCAACCTCGGGAGCTGCATAGTTTTTACTTTCCTATTATTTCATTTAAGCTATTTCAGTTCTGTTTCTTTTGCAATATTTCTTGTTTTTAAATTCTTGTTTGTTTTTGGACCTTGTAATTTCTTGCCAATTTAATTCCACTTTATTGATTGTCTTCATTTTCTTATAATGAGCTAAGTTAGCTAAGGGGAAGAATTAGGGGAGGTTTTGTGGAATTGAGTTGTGTGACAGCATGAGCTATACTAATTCTCACTACTAGTCATTGTGAGCTTAATTCAACTGAAATCTGGGCAACCAATTTTGGTTGCATTTATTCAAAATTTGGGAAGAGGAGGAGTAAACTGATCTCTTTGACTAGGATTAGTTCTGATTAGGGACTAACCCCAAGGTAATTGAGGATACTAGCACTACTACAAAAACTCTATTTCTTGACGCTTAAAAAATGTCGAATTTTGGTTTACTTGACGTTTTTCAAACCGTCAAGGAATCCACCGTCAAGAATAATATAAAATACTTGAAACTTATAAAGTGTTATATATAGTCTTTTTTTACGCTTATAATGTGTCATTTTTAACATGAAACCTTGACACTTTTTATTCATCAAATGTAGTTTTATCTTGACTTTGAAAAAGTGTTAAATTTGTGTTAATACTTGACGTTTTCTCTGTGCCAAATATATGTTTATCTTGACGTTTAAAGAATGTCAAATATAAATTACTTGACGATTTAAATCAGTCAAATATAATTTTATCTTGACGTTTCAAAATTGTCAATAGGAATTAGATCTTGATACATTATACATGTCTTATTGGTTTGTGTTTTTTTTTCAATCTATTAAATATTCCCTATTATCTTGAATTTTCTGCATTGTATTCCAATAATTTGTTATATTGAAAAATGCATAATTTCATCAACCAATCTTCCACACTTAAACAAAATTCACACCTTTAACAATATCAAACTATTAAGCTCATGAAATTGTAAAATTACAAGGACTTATCAAATCTCATGTCAACAATTCAAAAATTACAAGAACTATTGTAACGATCCTAAGCCATAAACTCAACTAACATTCAAGGAGGTTTACAAAACAAGAGAACTTTACATTCACTAGCCTAATACATTGTAAATGGTTTAAACATGAAACTTATTGGCAACATTATAACCAAAGCTTTGAAAACGTCACCATAATTCTGCAACACCTTTGTCACCCGCCAAGTAGTTGAGTATTACCTGCAAAACACAACATTGAGCAACAAGGGTGAGCATAAACATACTAAGTACGCAACCTAACTCTAATAATTCAGAACTCTAAAATATGCAACGAGTGAATTTACTTAATCATGCCAACCACTCTTAAAATACAACGATCTTGAATACTGGCTACCCATCTGCCTACTCCACTCACTTCCTCACATCCCGAATAGTGAAAAAGGAAAGCAACCCTCACGCTAATCCTAAGAAGCATGCTCAAAAGGAGGGAATGAGATCTAGTCTAATGTCATAAACGTCGACCAAGGAGGATTAAGACGATTAACATACTTACAACACTTACAGGGGTTCGAAAAAGATTAAAATGCTCTTAGACTTACCAAAATGGCTCAAAGTCTCGCTAGTTGATGCTCATATCAACTTCCTTTTGCTAAATCGACTTCCATGGCTTATGGTTAACCCAAATGAACCTATTCTTGTTATGTCCCATAGATGAAAGTATTAAAACACTACATTTAAAAGGTATTCGAGCAATAGAACCAATGTAGGATAATTTAATCTAGTTTGAATGAGCTTAAAGGGACTAACCTTGCTAAAAGAGTCAAAACGCTTTCCTGAAAGTGTGTTGGAGGATGGTCGAATCACACTTAAACTGCAAATTGAAGGTTCGTACTTGTTAGAACCAATGCTACATTACTAAAATTGATTTGAGAGAGATTTAAAACATGCAAAGTGTAACGACCCTAAATTCTGGGGGTAAACCTAACTTAGGCATTATTTAAGACACGTCGTTCACTCCGAAATTTCGACAGCATAACGACGCTACTAAGACTTTTCAAAAATTTCAATGATCTGTTTTAACATCAGAAATACTTCGAAAATAAACCATTCTTCCTAGCCACCCACTAACTTCAAATACACAAGAGTTGGGTTCAACTATCAGATATTTCTCACCAAAACAAGACTAATTTCATAAATGCTCAAAACACGACTTATGACAAACATGCCAAGAAAGTTCAGCAGAACAAGCAATCCTACAAGTGTACTTAAACCAAAAAAGTTCCAACAACTCTCAAGTAAAATGAGTTTAAAAGTGCCTATGGTACCTATAAAGTGGCCAAAAAGTGTATAAAACGAGTTTAACTATCATTTTGACTTTTAAAGAAACTAAGAAAGTGCCTAAAGTGAACCTATATCACACAACCAACCCCCCCTTGATGCTACAAAACTGCATTAAAGGAGCTTAAGAATACTTTGAGGCTAAAAATAACTCAAAACGATGTAATAATGTCTATTTCTCTCCTTGGAACTTGAAAAGTAGGCAAAAAGATGCCAGAAAGAGTTTCAGTCTTATTTTTCGCGCTTAAAAAAACTTAAAAAGTTCCTAAACTGAAACTTATGCACACACCCAACCCCAAATCTACAAAAATGTTTTAAAGGCTCTTATCGATCCAAATGATCTAAACGATCTAAAAGTGCCTATGGAACCTATAAAGTGGCCAAAAAGTGAAAACAACTCAAAACTATCTAAAAGTGCCTATGGAACCTATAAAGTGGCCAAAAGGTGAAAACAACTCAAAACGATCTAAAAGTGCCTATGGAACCTACAAAGTGGCGAAAAAGTGTGGTAAATGAGTTTAAATGCCATTTTGACTCTTAAAGAAAATAAGAAAGTGCCTAAACTGAACCTATATGACACAATCAACCCCCCGATGCTACAAAACTGCATTAAAGGAGCTTAAGAATACTTTGAGGCTAAAAGTAACTCAAAACGATGTAATAATGTCTATTTCTCCCCTTGGAACTTGCAAAGTGGGCAAAAAAAGGCTAGAAAGAGTTTAAATCTTATTTTTCACACTTAAAGAAACTTAAAAAGTTCCTAAACTGAAACTTACGCACACACCCAACCCCAAATCTACAAAAGTGTTTTAAACGGCTCTTAATGATCTAAAAGATCTAAACGATCTAAAAGTGCCTATGGAACCTATAAAGTAGCCAAAAAGTGAAAACAACTCAAAACGATATAAAAGTACCTATGGAACCTATAATAAAGTGGCGAAAAAGTGTGTAAAATGAGTTTAAGTGTCATTTTGACTTTTAAAGAAAATAAGAAAGTGCCTAAAGTGAACCTATATCACACAACCAACCCTCCGATGCTACAAAACTGCATTAAAGGAGTTTAAGAATACTTTGAGGCTAAAAGTAACTGAAAACGATCTAATAATGTCTATTTCAACCCATGAAACATATAAAGTGGCCAAAAAGAGGCTAGAAAGAGTTTAAGTCTCATTTTTCACGCTCAAAGAAACTTAAAAAGTTCCTAAACTGAAACTTACGCACACACCCAACCCCAAAGCTACAAAAGTGTCTTAAAGGCTCTTAACGATCTAAAAGATCTAAACGATCTAAAAGTGCCTATGGAATCTATAAAGTGGTCAAAAAGTGAAAACAACTCAAAATGATCTAAAAGTAACTATGGAACCTATAATGTGGCCAAAAAGTGTATAAAATGAGTTTAAGTGTCATTTTGACTTTTAGAGAAACTAAGAAAATGTCTAAAGTAAAACTATAGCACCCAACAAACCCTCCAATGCTACAAAAATGCATTAAAGGAACGTAAGCGTACTTTAAGGCTAAAAATAATTCAAAACGATCTAATAATGTCTATTTCACCCCATGAAACATACAAAGTGACCAAAAAGAGGCTAGAAAGAGTTTAAATCTCATTTTTCACGCTCAAAGAAACGTAAAAAGTTCCTAAACTAAAACTTATACACAAAACCATCCCCCAAACCTACAAAGTGGCCTTGTATTGATTAAGTCTCATGTTCACGCTAAAAGGAGTTTAAGTCTCATGTTCACGCTAAAAGAAACCTAAAGAGTTCCTAAACTAAAATATAGGCAAACAACCAACCCCTCGAATCTTCAAAAGTACCTTAATAGCTCTAAAGCATGCTATGACGCCGAAAACAACTCACTAAAAATCTAAAACAACCTATGAAACTTACAAAGTTACAAAAAAGTGTATAAAAAGATTTTAAGTCTCATGTTCACGCTCAAAGAAACTAAAAAGATTTTAAGTCTCATGATATTATTTATTATATATCTTATGAATGAGTTAGAGTTGACTCGAATTAGAGGCAATGTTCTGGGAGAACTTAATTGTCCACTAAGGTCGAAGAGAAATTTTACAAAATAAAAATGCTTACAAAGGTCGTGGCAATTAAGCTTTCAATATATATGTATATACGTATTTAATGTTATGTAAGTCATGAAAGACATAGAGTCGACCTAAACTAAGAGGACATGGATCAGCAATTTTTCACTAATAGCCGAAGAGAAAAAACCATGAAATATATTTTATTGTTTATGGGTCCCACATAAAGTCATGATTTGTTATGACAACATGTTTTAAAACCCTGACAGTAGGGTCGCTTTCTGAGTATTTTCATAATACTCACCCTTACTTTTTAAGAAAATGTTTTCAGGTAAAGCCAAATACATACTTGGCGAGTGACGGGGACATGCTACGAAGGCTATGGGGTTACAAAAGTCATGATTTTCGCATTTCAGAAACTAGAGAAATTTTAGAAAAATGTTTTATCTATTAGGTGATTTTGATTTGAGTATTAAGTTCTTTTGTGTTGACACTAGAGGCCAAATTTTTAATTGCATGTATTTTAAATTACTTTGTTTTTATGGGATCCCGAATAAATCATTTTTTTTTTCGTCAAAGTTTATTTCTGTTAATGTTGCTTAATGGCCTCAAATGCATGCATGTTTAGTAATGACCCCAAAAAGAAAGTCTTAAAAGTTAGGGTCGTTACAGTTGGTATAAGAGCCCAAGTTTATTGGTTCTGTAGACTTGCTTACATTGTCAGCGTTAGAAATTCCATGGCTAAGCAGCAATTCCCAGTCATCGCCAGGTATGCCTTCGAAATGAAGTTTCATTTTATTAATGGAAAAGTATGTATATCTATATATAAAGCTATGTCTATATAAAAATGAACATGATGTAGTTCTGGTCTAAGAAAGAATGAGAATGTTTGATCTCTACTGTTTGTCTATAGAAAGAAAATGCCTCTACGTGAAGCTATATGTATATATGATATGCCCACGATGTGTTTCTAAGTTGAGAAAAAAAAAGAATGTGTGATCCCTACTGTTGATGATAGAAAGGAAATGTTTGAGCTAAGCATGCTAACACTTAATGGAAGTTTATTGGCATAAAACACATGTTGTTGTGTTATTGGAAGAGTCGATTTGGACAAAGGAGAGAAGAGTAAGTCTTAAGAGATCAAAATTATTTTTTTTTTAGGTCACTAAACGACTAAGCTTCCTAAGAAAAAACTTTGAAAGATGAATGCCATGATTTTCCTTGAAGAGTTCAAGGCTTGAATGTACTGAAGGGAGTGTTTGTGTTTCATTTATACATGCTAGACTAAATGGATGAAAAGTCATGAGGTGTTATGTATGTGCTAATAGGAAATACTCAGCTTGTTAATGTTAAAGAAAGTTCGTTCATAATCAAAAGAATACTTTAACTGGGTATTTAAAGAGTTGAAAAGTAAATAGAAGAAGAGTTATGAAAGATTGAAGTTTTTTTTCAAAGGGTCACTTGACATAGGAGTTTACACCTTTGAATGAGACTTTTAAAGAGGAAATATGTATGAATACTATGACGTGCCAAAGGAAAAGAAAATGTTGAGGATATAATGTAAGTGACACTAGGAAGAGCTCTCTTTAAAAGATTCATCCTAGTTGATGCAAGACAAAGAAAATCAAAGTAGTTTGAAAAATGACTTGAGATTTAAATCGAAGAGGAGTTGTTAGTAATGAAGTGAAAGTTAATTTTTCAAGTTGCATCTAAATATTTGGAATGCATCCATACTATTTTTGTGTTAAAAATGGGTACAGGAATAGACCCAACTAAGATGTTTTTGAGGATAGGTTTTGCTTGGCGTCTTAAAGGTGACACCATAATCTTAATGGCCTTAGTAAAGGTAAGCATGAAGAGGAAAAGTAAAGAGTTAGAGTTTTAATGTGAGAACATGAAGAGTTGAATGTTTAGTTTGACTTTTACGAAGCCATTTTTGTGCAAGAGCCCTTGGAGTTGGTAAAAGGAACCTCACCGTTGATTCCGACTATGTGTCATGGTATATGTATAAGTTGAAATAAACGTCCTGAGATATTAACCTTGAAACCATATTTGGTATAAAGTTCCTTTTTCCTCGAGCAGAGGGCTAACAGGAATGATTTGAATATTAAAGGAAAGTTGTGGTGAGGTTAGTCTTTGTCATGTAGGAGTCAAACTGAGAAACCTCTTTAATTTTGAAATCCATACATTTATAGTGGTCAAGGACCATTGAAATGAAACTGGAAGATTTACTCAAGGATAGGTTGATGGTCTCTTAAGTGAAGTTTTAGAGGTTTTGATTTTAGAACCAAGTTAGTACAAGAAACTGAAAAGGTTCTAAATTTGACTGAAGGAGAAAAGATCAAGTTCGAGAAAAGTAAGTTTGATCTTTCGAGACTACCATAAGTACAGGAGGTAAACTTGAGCATGAAGTTAAGGTAGAAAGCATCAATTATTTCTAATATTCTTTACAGGATGATTCAACAGTCAAAAGAGCGATAAAGAGATCATATTAGCGAATCACCCTAAAGAATACTAATGTTGATCGTAAAGGGGAAAGGTGTATCTATGTGTTTGTGTATAGATTATAGAGAATTGAAGAAATTCATTGCTAAGAATAAATATCTCTTCCTCGAATAGGCGATCTTTTTTATCAACGAAACGAAGCAACAATATACTCTAAAAAGAATTTGAGGTCAGGTTATTGCCAGTCAGGAATCCAAAATTGTTACATCCCAAAACAACTTCCAGATCGCGTTATGGACATTATGAATGTACAGTGATGTTGTTTGGGTTGGCTAATGAGACCACATTGTTTATGGGACTAATGAATTAAGTACTCAAGGAAATCTTGGATACTTTGGTGGTTGTGTTGTTTGACGATAGCTTGGCGTATTTTAAGTTTGATGAGGAACATGAAGAGCAACTTAAAGGGTTTGCAAATTGTTGAGGATAAATGAGTGGTATGTAAAGTTCTTTAAATGAATCTTGACTTAGACAAGTGTCCTTCCTAGGATGCGTTGATGCCAAGGGCAGGGTCATTGTGAGTCCTGCGAAGGTCAAGGTAGTGACACAGTGACTTCGTCCAACCACTGTCACTGAAGTAAGAAGCTTTCTGGGTACAGTAGGTCACTACAAGTACTTATTTAGTAATTCTCGAAAATAGTCATTCCCGAACAAAGTTTATTCGAAAAGGCAACTCATTTGTTTGGGGTGAGGCTTGTGAAACAAGTTTCTAGAATCTCAGACCGCAAGAGTTGAGGTGTCTAGTTTGACAGTAAGAAAAAAAAATACCGAGATAGAAACCGACAGAGTTATTGCAATCTATAAATGAAAATTGGATGAAACCTTTATAGGCTTCATAGTCAGGCAAGTTAAAAGTTCAGAAAAGTTGGGATTATAACTTATCCAAGGTTATTAAAAGAAAGAAGAATAAGTGCCTCTAATCTTTGGAATTAATTTTTTTAGTAGTACTAAAGGTTATAGGTTCACGGTGATATTGCTAAGAATGGATTAGTCTATGCCTTAATTTGATACTAAAGAGTTCATTTCCATGTCTGGCGTTAGTAGAGAGACATAGGTTAAGCTTCTTCGTGCGTGGTTCAAAACTCGCAATAAAATTGTTGATTTGTTTGCAGGATATTTTGTATTTGGCTAAGCACCAGAGCAAAGTAAATAAAGAAGGTTTTATCACACTCTTCCATACTTCTTTTCAAGGTTGAGATCATAACAAAGTTGCTAAGATTATCTTGTCTCTTAAGTTTTTATTGTTTGAAGTTGTTAAAGAAGCTTAGTTTCGCTTGTGTTTTAGTTTGTCAACATTTTGTTTTTTTTTTTTTTTTGCATAACCTTATGTTAAACAGGTACCCTGAAAATTTTGGCACCGTTGTGGTTATGTCGTTATGCTGTCGAAATTTTTGGAGCATTTTGGTAGTAAGATTGGTAAAGTTTTTATAGAGTGATTCATGCGTCACGACAATCAAGGAGACCTAAATTTAAATTATTCCTATCATGACTCTAAGCTTGCAACGAGATATTGATGGTGAATAAAATGGCCCAAAGTTAATTAAATATGTGAGTGAGACTATCACTACGGTGTTTACTATAAGGTTATCAATGATCGTGAAAGATTATCCAACGATTTAGAAAATCTTGAACCGCCTAACGGGGTTGCTAACTCTGTCCTTAATGAGCTCTCGTGTCTGAAAAAGTAATAAAGGTATTGAATCGATGTCATGATAGAACAATTGAGTCATGCCTTGAAAGTAATGCTAGGAACTAGTGTTTTACACTTTGGAGAGAGTTTTGAGGTTCGATCAAAAAGGAAAGTTAAGTCCACGATTTATAAGGCTAATAGAAATTCTAGGGTGAATTAGTCCTAAGACTTATGGCTTGGCATTACCACCATCTCTCGGCGGACTAGATGTCCTAAAATCTTGCAAGATTAGGAACTTTCGAGGAAGAAAGTTTTTAAGGAGGGAAGATTGTAACACCCGTTATTTAAGGTACGGTTAATTTTGAGCCTTTATTAAAATTTCATGGAAAATTAGTTTTTAGATTGGAGATGGGAATTGGAACTTAATGCTTGAGTCAATATTTGGAATTTGAGAATGAAGTATGATGCTAGTTTAAAGGAAATGGAGGGGCAAAAGAGTAAAAACCTAGGGAGTTAATTGATGGAGACTAATTTGTCTTATACGGGCACAAAATCCTAGGAGCTATTCATCATCTTCTTCCCCAATTCATCTTCTACCTCATCTTCACGAGAACACCACCATTGAAGAAGTAAAGCTTCAATCGTTCCAATCAGACCACTAGTCGCCTCGTCATTGTTCGTCTGTCGTTGAAGCCACCTAGTCGACCATCGTTCTGGATCTGCGCCGCAACCCAAATCCTTGTTGCACGCAACAACCTCGGCGGAGGTTACGATTTTCACAAGATCTGGAATCGAGCGGTCAATTTCAAGTCGAAAATCCACTCCCAGCCGTCCATAACGAGTTGTGTTGTGTCGCCGCGAAAATAAGGTCACCGACAGCAAGCTTCTAGCCGAATCACCACTTTTGGGTTCGAGTTTTTTGGATGGGTTTTTACCAGTTTTTGGAGTTTTAGGACTTGTTCTAGATAGATCGACACTCGAATAATCCAAAAATCGCGTTCCACGTGCCAAGACGCGCTACCGCCACACGCGTCGCCGCTCGTCGGAGTTTGTTCGGTGTGGTGGGTTGAAGACGGTGTGACCACGAGTTAGAGGAGTTTCCAGTCACGATTCAGTTAAGAATTTTTTCAAGGTTTGGAGAGCAGTTTAAGGGAGAGAGTTAATCCTTTAACTTTATAGCGAAGGGTAAGGTAAGGAAACCCACGCCAAACTCTAAAATTTAGAATTTAAGGACTTGTTTGAAAAATGTCATATTCGATTTGAAAAGTCCGATTTAAATTTCATGTTCGGTTTGAAAAGTCCGATTTAAATGCCATATTTGGACTGAAAACCCCTTTTGAATGCCAAGAAAGGTTTTTTGTTAATGTTGTGATCCGTTTGAAATGTCTGTTTTAAATGCCATGATCTTGTTGATTGATGTCTATTTCAAAGGCCATGAATGTCATATTGTTGTTCTCTTGAAGTTGAGCATTTTTATTATTTTAGATATATGTTCATGCCACGAAACTTTTTGCACAAATGTTGCTATTTCATTTGGGACCCTGAGCATGTGTTTCTTGAAAATGTTTGCGAACGTTGTGGTGAAATCTTCTTGATATTATTTATTATATATCTTATGAATGAGTTAGAGTCGACTCGAATTAGAGGCCGTGTTCCGGGAGAATTTAATTGTCCACTATAGGGCGAAGAGAAATTTTACAAAATAAAAGTGCTTACGAAGGTCGTGTAAATTAAACTTTCAATATATATTTATATACATATTTAATGCTATGTAAGTCATGAAAGACTTAGAGTCGACCTAAACTAAGAGGCCATGGATCAGGAAGTCTCAATTTCCCACTAATAGCCGAAGAGAAAAAGCCATGAAATATGTCTTATTGTTTATGGGTCCCACATAAAGCCATGATTTGTTATGACAACATGTTTTCAAACCCCGACAGTAGGGTCGCTTACTGAGTATTATCATAATACTCACCTTTTCTTTTTAAAAATATGTTTTCAGCTAAAGGCAAAGATATACTTGGTAAGTGACGGGAACATGCTACGAAGGTCATGGGTTACAAAAGTCATGATTTCCGCATTTCAGAAACTAGAAAAAATTTAGAAAAATATTTTATCTATTAGGTGATTTTGATTTGAGTATAAAGTTCTTTTGTGTTGACACTAGAAGCCAAATTTTTATTTGCATGTATTTTAAATTACTTTGTTTTTATTGGATATTGAATAAATCAGTTTTTTTCGTCAAAGTTTATTTCTTTTAAAGTTGCTTAATGGCCTCAAATGCATGCATGTTTAGTAATGACCCTAAAAAGAAAGTCTTAAGAGTTAGGGTCGTTACACTTAGACTACTAGATATTGATTAGAATTTGAATGGTTCAAGTTTACTTTGGGATTTAGTCTAATATATGAAGATACATTATAATATAAAGTTTTTATGCACATTAAAACTTAATAGTATAAATTTATTTTGAATATGATACAAAGTAAATTTATGAGAGAATTAAATATTTGAAAGAGTTCAAATGTTGTTTTAATTTGAATAGGATTCATATTAAAAACTATAGGTTATAATTTAATGCACATAAGATGCACATTAAAACTATTGATTAGAGGGAGTGTGGTTAAATTTGATTTAATCATCCATAAACTAAATTAAATATATGATATTTAATTTATGATTTAATTAATTACAGAATTAATAAATTTATAAATTTAATTAACTTAATTAAATATATTTGATTAAATTAATTAAAACTTTAGGTTATGTAAAATATATTTAATTAAATATGATTTAACTAGGTATTTATTAAATATGATTTAATATTAATTAATTAATTAATCGATAAAGTGGGGAACGTACTCTCCTTCATCTTCTCCCTCATTCTGTCGGTAAAGGCAGAAGGTAGGGGTGTACATAAACCGGGTTGGGTTGGGTTGGGGAAGATTTTTAGACCAACCCGAAAATTTGGGTTGGTCATTCCTTCAACCCAACCTACCCTATTCATGAGAGTAACCCAACCCAACCCAACTCAATAACTTTCGAGTTGGGTTGAGTTGGGTCACCGGGTTAACTTTTTTATTTTTTATAATTTTTTAAATTATTTAAAATATTTTTTCTTGAATTAATAACTAAAATCACATAAAATTCAAATATCAAACTTCAAAAATCATAACATCTTAACATTTGTTAGAAGTCTAAAAGAAACACATAAGAAATTGAAAATAATTCATTTATAAGTATATATATAATTAAAATTAAATTAAAAAATATAAACTTTGGGTTGGGTTGGGTCAACCCGAGCCTAAAAAGCTCAACCCGAGAACTGACCCGAACTTTTCAGTTCTCCAAACATCTAACCCAACCCAAACCGAAAAAAAAAATCTAACCCTACCCAACCCTTACGGTTTGAGTTGGGTAGTTCGGGTTGCTCGGGTTACCGGGTTAGTTGTACACCCCTAGCAGAAGGTGTGGGGAGAAGGAGTATAGTTGCTCGATTAGGAGAACTCCCTATTGGTATTGTTTTTGTGAAAAACTCTCTCTACCAAAACATACTCTGAAAATCCTTCCCAAAAATCACAGGTTCCCACTGAAAGAGTCTAGATTAAGAAAGCGGAAGCAATTTTGGATCTTGAACACTCTAAGTTGATCAATTTTGTAAAATAAAATGCATGCTCAAA
Organism: Trichosanthes cucumerina; assembly: GCA_036507285.1. NCBI lineage: Eukaryota > Viridiplantae > Streptophyta > Magnoliopsida > Cucurbitales > Cucurbitaceae > Trichosanthes > Trichosanthes cucumerina. The sequence continues at coordinate 74,349,051 of CM071835.1, read as the reverse complement.
GCTGGAAAAACGGAGAGTTAAGAAACTCACCTTTGAAGATCAAATTCTCTTCACCCGGTTGATGGATTTCAACACGAACACTTTGTGGATAACCGTTTGAGTCTTCCCTACTATCCTCAGGCCTTAGAACGGATTGTGGGATCCTAGGTTGAGAGAATTTTGAAGAAAATACCTCAAAGGTCACTAATTCGGGAATACTTTTTTTTTGCAAAATTCTATCAACATACCTCAAATCACCATTATATAAAGCTTCAATAAGCTTCATTAGAGTGACATCTTAACAATGATGAGGATGGATTGAGGTGGAGGTGGCCAATTTTGGCCAATTTTAAAGATCAGAGGGATTGCGCAAGTTGCAATTTGGATTTTAATGAAAATCCATGAAAATCCACTAATTTTTATTTAATTTTAATTCAAAAATCAATATTAAATTGATTTTAAATTAAAATTAATTAAATTAATTAAATAATTCAAAAATTAATTTAATTAATTAATTTTTAATTTAATTTAATATCAAATATTAAATTAAATAAATTTTCCGATCCCGATCGATTTTCCAAACATGAATGGATTGATGCTATAAATCGATCTAATATATAAATCATATTTAAATATATCCACCTCCTATTAATCATAGTTTAATTCATAATTAAGTTATGACTCGTTAAATATATCACATAAAATTAACGATTTCTCCCAAAATCGAATTTGAACAATTCACATTCTTTTCTCTCAAAATGTTATAAGGCTTAGTCCGAGCTAGTAAGGATGACCTAATGGACCTACAGATCATGAGCTCCAATGATACGAGATTAACCGACCAAACTCTTTAGCCTAGCTAATCAACATTCATTAACCACCGGGGCACTCCACTAAAGCCCAGTGGTTGCACTCTCCTCAAGATAGATATATTTCTGTCCACTCGATATAACCATGATTAGTAAGTCGGTCCTTCACAGGTCGTTCGTAATTACAGCTGGTTCAAAAATACCATTTGTACCCCTGTAATTACCTCTTGTTCTTTAAGTCCCATTGATCCTCTATTGAACAATTGGTTTATGGTCCAACCAACAAACTGAATCCCTCTCGGGCCAATGAGAGGGGTGGGCCCTTTGTTCAAGACCCGAAGTCAGCATTTAAAGGAACAACCTCTCTACTAATCCCTAAAGTGGGTAGGAGTGAATTCAATCTTGCAGAACTATGTTCCCAGCTATCTACCCGGTTTTATCCCTAAAATGGGAGGCTTATTGAGTCGGCAATCTCGAGTCACTCTCACCCATGCAAATCTAAGGATAATCCGAATAAACAAGAGTGCATAGAACGCTCAGGATTAAGATCGAGTTACCTAGGTCATCGTATGAATATAGTCAGTTAAGACAGTAAATGGAGTTATAAAGTCTATGTGACTATTTCGCGGTACAGTCTTATGCAAACTCATTGCATAGGGCGCCCCCACTCACATGTCTCCACATAAACGATTCAGGATCATATCGTTTGTACTCTACAAAGTGGGTCGCGTCCATAGTGTCCCTAGGATAAGGTACCCAACCCTATTCTTATACTATAGACCGTTCTGGCTATATCTTGAACTTGATCCACTTTTATGTCACACATAAAGCCCAAGTATTCATCCTATAGCCAAGGGTTTTCTATTAGATTAGGGTTACACAATACACAATATTCAATAACACCTTTACTGAATAAATTTCAATAACAACTTTATTTCGAAATAGAATATACATTCAGTTTACAAAACCACGAGTTTTAGGACATAAAACCCAATAAACTCCACACTTGGACTAAAACGTCAGTGGGGTAAAACATGTTGAGGAAAGGGAAACTGCCCTACTGTACAACCCGTAGTCCTAGACTCTCTAGGTGTCCTTCAAACACTTTAGCCGTGAGGGGCTTTGTAAACGGATCAACAATGTTGTGCTCCGAACCGATCTGCGTGACGATCACGTCTCCTCGTTGCACAATCTCCCTGATGAGATGGTATTTGCGCTCTATTATCTTTCCGCGCTAATGGCTTCTTGGTTCTTTAGAATTTGCCATTGCACCACTATTATCACAATAAAGGGTGATAGGCAAATTCATATTTGGAACAACTTCCAAATCAGTGAAGAACTTCCTAAGCCATACAGCCTCTTTCGCTGCTTCGCAAGTTGCGACGTACTCAACCTCCATGGTGGAGTCAGCGATACAACCTTGCTTTATACTCCTCCATACTATAGCTCCTCCGTTAAGAGTGAACACTGATCCTGATGTGGATTTCCTCGAATCTACATCAGTGTGAAAATCAGAGTCAGTATATCCTGAAGGATCAAATCCTTTGCGCCATACACAAGCATATAGTCTCTCGTTCTCCTAAGATACTTGAGGATGTTCTTAACGGCAGTCTAGTGATCATATCCTTGATTAGACTGATATTTGTTGTCTATTCCCACTGCATAGCATATGTCGGGTCGAGTACATAGCATGGCATACATCAGACTATCGACAACTGAAGCATAGGGAATGCGTCTCATATCCTCAACTTCATGAGGTGTCTTAGGACACTGTTCCTTAGACAAATGAATTCCATGCCTGAAAGGTAATGAACCCTTCTTGGAATTCTGCATCTTATATCTAACCAACATCTTGTCAATATAAGATGTCAAAGATAATGTTAGCGTTTTGTTCTTGCGATTTCGAACGATTTGGATTCCAAGAACAAACTAAGCCTCTTCCAAATCTTTCATTTGGAATTGGGTCGCTAGCCATTACTTAACGCCAGTCAGGAACCCTGCATCATTCTCAATGAGCAAGATATCGTCTACGTATAGAACTAAGAAAGCTACAGTGGTATTGACTATCTTCTTGTAAACACAAGGCTCGTCAATATTTTGTTCAAAGCCATAAGATTTGATCGCAGTATCAAATCTTATATTCCAGGATCGAGATGCTTGTTTCAATCCATAGATAGATCGTTTAAGCTTGCAAACCTTTTGCTTTTGACCCTGAACTATGAACCCCTCTAGTTGATCCCTATAGATACTCTCATCAAGATTGCCATTAAGAAAGGTTGTCTTGACATCCATTTGCCAAATTTCATAGTCATAAAGCATGGCAATAGACAAGAGTATTCTAATGGACTTAAGCATGGCAACAGGAGAGAAGTTTTCTTCATAGTCCACCCCCTTCTCTTTGAGTATAACCCTTTGCCACAAGTCGAGCCTTAAAGGTTTGCACCTTACCGGCTTGATCTCGTTGACTCCATTTCAAGGTCCATGGCTTTAATCCACTGGTCCCTATCTATATCATTCATTGCCTGTTTATAGGTCAATGGATCCTCAACGCCATTATCAGGTATGACGACTTGGGTTTCAGTCAAACCCATGTAATGGTCGGGTTATCTAACATCCCTCCCACTACGTCGAGGCATTCTAAACACTTGAGAAGGACCAGCTTGATCAACAACTTTTGTTGATTTATCTGTAGCTTCCCTGGAAATTTCACTTAAGACAATCCTGCTACGAGGCTGATGATCTCTCATGTGGTCTTCCTCTAAGAACGTGGCATTTGTCGATACAAGCGCCTTGTCCTCTTGAGGATCATAAAACATGTTGGGATTTTTGTCCTAATCTCGTGTTTGTAAATTACTGTTTGAAATTAATAAGAGTTATTTATTTCATTACTTTGTGTCTCGCAATATTTATAAACTTTTCCAATAAACTAAGCTCCAGGGTCATTGAATTTATGAGAGAACTAGAACTTGAACGGTGTGTAGTGGACACACAGGAGGATCACGTTCGAAAGTTATCGACCGAATGGTCTACATGATATGGATAGGATTGGAGACCTAATCTTTGATACACTGTGGATGCGGTCCGCTTTGTATTAGATACAAACGAGGTGATCTGACTCGTTCATGTGGTTGACATGCGAGTGGGGGCATCCTGTGCAATCAGATTGTACAAGACCGGACCGTGAATTATTAGACCTACTGATGTAACACCATTGACAGTAAGGACTAATAACTTCGTAGATGACCATTAGTGACTCGACCTGAATCCTTAGCGTGTTACGAATTCCTGTCTGCGGGGGTCTGTCCTTTGACTAGTACGGGTGAGGGTGGTCACAGTTACTCGCCCAATATGCCTATCTTCTCGTGGCGGGACCAAGTAGGAGTTGGGAACTTAACTACGCGAGATGGAATTCACTCGCTCCCGCTTTAGGAAAACTAGAGGTTGTTCCCTTAAGTGTTGTCTTCAGGGCTTGGACAACGGGCGCCCACCTTCTCATTGGCCCGAGAAGGGTGTTGTGTATGGTTGGACAACCACGATATGTTGTTCATTAGAGGAGCAGTGGGGACTTAAGAAACAAAAGGTAGACACAGGGGTAAAACGGTAATTTGACCTAGTCGTGTCTTCGAACAACCTGTGAAGGGTCGACTCATGGGCATTGGTTATATCAGTGGACACGTAATATTCTCAGACGACGGGAGTGCAACTACGGGCTATAGTGTGGAGTGTTACCGTAGCTAATGAATGTTGATTAACCAGGTCAAAGAGTTTGATAGGTTAATCTCGGATCATTGGAGCCCATCACTGTAGGTCCATTAGGTCCCTCGGTTGGCTCAATCTGAGTTAAAAGAAGGGTTAATGTTTTGGTATGAAATTGAAGTGTTCAATTTCACTTAAAGGGCATTTATGTCATTTATATGAGATATGTAACGCCCCTACTTTTACAACATAAATTCCTAGGGACATTACTACTCATGCATGCATTCGAGGCCCTAATGTGAAATTTAAATAAGTAAAAGTTGATAAATAAAAGTCGATTTAATTTGGGATCCCATAGAAATACAAAACGTTTACAAGAAACATAATCAAGTTCGGCCTCTAGTTTCAAAACTCTGTACTACATAAGCGGAAGCCAATAATCATTTAAAATTCTTTCTAAATCATGGATGCGGAATTCATGACTTGGTACCCATGGCTTCTGTAGCGCATCCATGCCACTCGCCTGGTATGCTCTCGTCTCTACCTGAAAACATTTTAAAACAAAGAAAGACACAACAAAGGTAGAGGATGAGTATTATAAAATACCCAGTAAGTGGGGGTCTGGATATGCATACACATACAATCATGACTTTTAAACTTGTTCGAAATGTACATATCACGGGACCTAAAACTTTCTCATATTGTCGTGTCTTTAATCCATGACTTCCTTTTTATTTGTGTGGCCGATCGGTCATCCTGAGTCATTTCATTTTGAGTCCTCACACACACTCTCGTAATAATTTGAGTCCTCACGGACTCTGTAATAATTTGAGTCCTCACGCACTTCTGTAATTTGACCCATAGGGTCTCTATTGCATGTTTGACCATGCACATAATGCACTCGTGAGACCAATGTCCACACTTTTCATTAATTCATTTCATGACATACATAACATGCATGAGGTCCCATCATTCAACATAACAATAGTGTACATGTCACGGATATCATCACAATATGCAAATCATAATATTTCTCATGAGACAGGTTTGAAAATCATACTTTTGTAGGAAATCATAAAATATTCTCATACAAATTTCTCACATATCCTCACATGAAATACTTTCAAATACTCTTACATAGAATACAAGAATATTCTCACCAAAAATACTAGTTTATACCCACATGAAACATTGAAATATTTGTACATAAAATATTAAGTATTCTCACGAAAATATCTCATATATTGTCATATGAAAATATAAGCTAATTTCGCATAAACATCGTAAAAGTCATTTCAAATTTCTGGGTCCTCTCAAACCCTTAAATCATCAAGTACCGTTCTAAACCTTTTGAAAATCATTCACTCGAGATTCTAAAAAAAAAACCCTTTAAAATAATCGTTTTCTAAATTCAAGCCCTAAGCATGAGTTTTGGAAATTCACCTTTTGAAATAAATCCTCAATTTTCATCTTTTAAAATAAATACATATCTCCGGAAATCGTATTCACTTCCCTTTTTAAGATCGTTTGTAGAAAATCCCTTACCTTAACATAGCTTGCAACTCTTCAAGCTCCGTTCCTAATTCAAGGTTCCTATCAGACTTGCTCGGTACTCGAATTCCTTCAATCCAATTCATTTTCCTAATTAGACACATAATAAGTAAACTTATTCTTCACATCCAATAAAAGATAAGTCGAATTACTACTCACGGAGGCTGAAAAGGAACTCGGGAAATCAAAACAGTGGGCGGAGCGACTCGGCGAGAGCGGCGCGCGTGGCGGGCGGAGCACGCAGCGCGCGCGTGTGGCGGCGTGTGGTGGCGCGTGGCGGCGCGTTTCGAGGCGCTGAGGTCGGATCTGAGATGCCCACTCACCGATCTACTCAGAACCGGTCCTATAACTTCGAAAACCGATCGAAACACGCCCAGAAACTCGAACCAAAACTTGAACCGGCGGTGACTGATCTGCACGCTTCAACGGCCTGCAGCTTTATGACCGACGGCAGGGCTTCCGAACTACGAAACCCATGAAGCAACGACTTCGTCTCGCGCGCGTGAAGCTCTTGGTCGGCGGCTCGGGGCGTCGCCTGCTCGTTGATGCTCCGCTTGTCGAGTTGGGCAAGGAACTCATGGTCGGACTTCGCAACTCCGTTGAGCTTCGACGTGCGGTTGAAGCTTCTCGTCGGCGAGGTGGATGCGTAGCGCGAACAGAGGCCACCGGCTTCGACTCAGGCTGACGGCGAGCTGCAGATGCCGGCGGTCGTGGGGCATGCTGTTGGCGGCAGAGAGGGTCCTCCAAGGTCACGCTTTGCGTGAAAGGGGAGAGGAGGTAGAAGATGATACCCTAGAGATAACCCTAAGTTGCTCTTTGAACTCCTATTTACAAAAATGCCCCTCCTTCAACTCCTATCTACAAAAATGCCCTTGCTCCTATTTAAATGCTTCAAAAGCCCTTAGCCATAACTAAATAATCCAATTTAACTTACCTTTAGTAACACCCGTATGTAATCTCCTAAATTTTCAAAACTAAGGAAATGAAACAAGAAACTCAACGGTTCGATTACTTTAATTTGCATTAATTTCGCTCATAAATCAGAATAAAAGGTATTTGGAGTTCTAGGGCGTTACAATCTTCCCTCCTTAAGAACTTTCGTCCTCGAAAGTTTCTAATCTTATAAGACTTTGGGAAAACTTGCTCACTCTCGTTTCACTTGATTACGACGAGTCTTCGATCCTTATGCAAGAATTAGCACTAGCTGGTCCTCAAGTGTCACATCTTAGCGTAAACTTATTACCCCACAGTCTCATAACTTTAACTTGAACTCGTTCCCTTCGCTGGAGTCTTCCTACTAAGGCCTGCATGAGTGAGGCCCTTGACTCGGATTCTACATTTGGAAAGTTCCAGATTCAAATTCTAAGATAACTCGGGATATTTAGCTCGTATTTCCTTCTCTAGTCCTTTAGTTAGTTTCTTCTGTTTTGTGACTTTAGAAAGGAGCTCTTTGCTAAAACCATTACATTGCTGTTGAGTCACAAAATCCTCTTTAAGGTTTGCTGCACCAGCTACTAGCATTCATTTCAAGACATGACTAGATCATTCCGACTGACCATCGTTTCCACAACTTTAACACCTTTCTAAGAGGTGTGACTTCAAGGGTAAAGTTAGCAACTTTGTCCGGTTGTTCGAGACTCTTCACATTAATGACTAACCTTTCGCTACTCTCAACGATCTTTTAGTAAACGTCATAGTAACAAACCCACTCGCCTACTTAGTTAACTTTGGGGCTTTCTATTGCAATCAAAAATTCGTTGGAAGTCTTCAGTCACGGTAGGAGTAGCCCAAACTTAGGTCTCCTCTGGTTGTCGTGACACATGAAGTGTTCCGTACAACTCTGTCATTCTTATTACAAGAATGCCCCGAAAATTTCGGCAGCATAACGACGTAACTCCAACAATGCCAAAATTTTCTCTACACCTGTTTGATAGAAATTGCACTTCTAAAATCAGAAAAACAACCAATCATGCCTTCAAACTTCATTTCAGATTACTCAGGTTCAGAAACACACAAAACACAGAAATGTTAAACAACCAATTATAAGTGAAACTAAATTTCTTTAATCGTAAACGATGATCCTTCAAAGACACAATAATCTAACAATCAGGTTGCGACATCAACTCTAAAACAAACTTTAAAAGAGTGTAACGAAATCTCCTTGACTTACCCTGCTTAAGAGCCTAACCAATTATAGGTTATCGCATCAAGTGACAAAATTTTCATTGCAAGTTCTAGGAATTAGAATGACCCCTTTAAAACAAGTTATTCAAGATACAACTCGTACTTATCGCTTTTAATCGCTTCCTCACCCTATGGCACAACGCAACTGGGTCATTCATATCGCCTCCCTTAATATAACTCAACCAATAACAACTTCGATACTAAGCGATCTCGTGAGAATGAATCTAGTCTTCTAAACTCATTCTCCTATTACCTTCCAACTTCTTACATATCATGTTCAGGTAATCACTTGAATGTAATGAAACTTTCCTAACACCAATAGGGTTGGGTACTTTATCATGGCCTCCACTACATTTCCTAACTTTTCCGACTCTTTTGTCATGAAACCCTAACGCTCAAACCTCGAATACGAATACTTTAATCAACACCTCTAGACTTTGAACTTTTCAAGAAATTACAATATTCCTCTCATTAAGGTTCTACTCATGAACTTAGTTGTCTAAGGTTTCTTGAAAGACTTTCACCTCATAATGTCTACTCTTTCCTTCTTTTGTCCAAACTACCCCCTTTTTGGTAACGCGTATGTGAGTCTTATCTTGACCAAGTTTCCTTTAAGCCTTGTATCCTGAACTCGGACATTTCCTTTCTACCATCAAACACCTGAGGTCACATACTCGTCTTTTCTTAGCTTAACAGATTTCATTATGCTCATCCTTTGCAGTTTACTTGAGCACTTAACTCCTTAGTCGCCTTTCGACTACTTTCACCCATTAGGACTTACTCTTCCCTCCTTATGCCTAAACCAATCGTTCTAAAGTACTTTCTATATCCTTTCTTAGACTTGGGCTAAACCAGAACGTCTCCAGTAACTTATGCACAACAATATTTCAGCATTTCCTTAAGCCGTAAATCCGTCCTGTCTATAAATATCGTGGGTGTTCTAGTCGGGTCTCTATAAGTTCATGGTGTTCGTAACTTAATTTGAAAGTTGTCTCGAAATGTCTAATCCCTGGATCATGACAGGCGCTGACTTCTCTCCAAAATCATCTTAAGGAACACTATGTGTCCTTGTACTGGTGGAATAGGTCGTTCATCCAAAGACGAAGAGATTTATTCTTAGCAACAACTTTCTTCTACTTCTCATTTCCTATGCACAAGCGTAACGATGCACCTCTCTCCCTTACGCACCGCACTAATACTTCTTATGGCGGCACACTACTATTAACTCCTATATAGGAGGTTATGTACTTATGACTTGAGTTCTTTTAACTTTACTGGAAGCATTCTGTAAGGAGTATTAAAAGCTACCACTGCTTGCACTTTAACTTCATGCTTAAGTCTATCTCTTGTGTTAAGGATAACTCTGAAATATCAAACTTATTTTGTCTAACACCGATGAATTGTTCCTCGTGCTTACTTTCTTTAAACTCGACTTCCTACTTTCAGTCAAATTGAGGACTTTCTCAACTACTTGTACCATTGTAGTTCTAATGTCGCTTTCTCTAAAATCTTGCTTAAGAACCATTGGCCTAACCTTTGCTAAATGGATCCTCCGGTTTCACTCTAATGACCACTTGCCTACCACAACTATACACTTAACTTACTTAAAGGAGTTCCTCAGCTTGACTTCTACGTAACGAGGAAGAGATTCAAGGCGCTTTCCTCTAATAACCAAATCCCCTCTTCTTAATCCTCTGATTGGGGAAAAAGGATACGTTATACCACACCAGAATTCGAGGTCCATACTTCATAATATCTCTTTCATGTCATGCACACATATCTTGACCAAGAGGTGGAAAATTAGTGGCAAGGCTCCTTATACACATTTCACAAGCTTGAACACACGGGTGACCATGTGACTGTCGAAATGTGTACCGGGTTCTAGGGCCTAGATCATCCATTCTCTTATGTTCTCGAAATATGATCCTAACTACTTACTTTCACTCCTCATACTTGTCTTTATTAAGTTCATTACGCCTATGGTAATACTTTTGAAAGTTCGTATCATGCCGATCTGTAATAACACATTAACTGTGTGTATCCCCGTAGCTTTCCTTTCAGAGCAATGGTATAAATAAAATCGAAGTGTTTCAAGTATTTTGAAGAATTAAATTTTCGTTTCAACAATTAACAATCTAACCTTCCCTTTAAAGCTCGAGTCCATTTTAAAACATCTTTGCTCTCTTTACTTTTCAACTCCTAGAATACCATAGTTACGGATTCACTTGAAGGTGAAGGGGCTTTATTTAGGACCAACGAAGTCGAGAACCCAAAGTGGCACGTATACTAAATCTCATAACTTTTCATCCATTTGTTTCAGCACAAATGAATGAGACCACTAACCTCTTACTGAACACATTCAAACCTTGAACTTCTCATGAGTAGTCTTAACTTTTATTTTGAAAACTATACTTAGGTAATCTAGTTGCTTAGCAACCTTTAACACGCTAACCTCTTAAGCCTTACTCTTTACTCCCTTGGTCAAAGCGAACCTTTTAATAATCCACAACATGTGTTTTATGGCTATAAAACTTCATTTTTAGCGCAAACATTCTTAACTAAAACATTTCCCTTTCTATCATCAATAGTAGGGATCACATGTGTTCTCTTTCCTTTCGGCGTAAGATCACGTCAACTCTATGACATATACGCATATAGATTCACATATAAGCATTTCATTTATGCATTTCCTTTTCATAGACATATAGTTTAGCTCATACATTCTCATTCTTTCTTAGTTTGGAAATTCATCAAACTCGATTTTTTTTTTTTTATAAAAAAATATTTTCTCATAGAATACTAAATTCTCTTTTCATGAACAAATAAAACTTTTAGTTCGAAGGCATACCTGGCGGTGACTGGAGTTGCTACTTAGCCATGGGATACTTGTTGCTTACTCTGTAAGCGAGTCTACAAGACCTATAACCTTGGGCTCTGATACCAACTGTAACGCCCCTACTTTTACAACATAAATTCCTAGGGACATTACTATTCATGCATGCATTCGAGGCCCTAATGTGAAATTTAAATAAGTAAAAGTTGATAAATAAAAGTCGATTTAATTTGGGATCCCATAGAAATACAAAACGTTTACAAGAAACATAATCAAGTTCGGCCTCTAGTTTCAAAACTCTGTACTACATAAGCGGAAGCCAATAATCATTTAAAATTCTTTCTAAATCATGGATGCGGAATTCATGACTTGGTTCCCATGGCTTCTGTAGCGCATCCATGCCACTCGCCTGGTATGCTCTCGTCTCTACCTGAAAACATTTTAAAACAAAGAAAGACACAACAAAGGTAGAGGGATGAGTATTATAAAAAATACCCAGTAAGTGGGGGTCTGGATATGCATACACATACAATCATGACTTTTAAACTTGTTCGAAATGTACATATGCGGGACCTAAAACTTTCTCATATTGTCAGGTCTTTAATCCATGACTTCCTTTTTATTTGTGTGGCCGACTGGTCATCCTGAGTCATTTCATTTTGAGTCCCTCACAGACCCCTGTAATAATTTGAGTCCCTCACAGACACTGTGTAATAATTTGAGTCCTCACAGACTTTGTAATTTGACCCATAGGGTCTCTATTGCATGTTTGACCATGCACATAATGCACTCGTGAGACCAATGTCCACACTTTTCATTAATTCATTTCATGACATACATAACATGCATGAGGTCCCATCATTCAACATAACAATAGTGTACATGTCACGGATATCATCGTCAATATGCAAATCATAATATTTCTCATGATAGTTTGAAAATCATACTTTTGTAGGAAATCATAAAATATTCTCATACAAATTTCAGTCATATCCTCACATGAAATACTGAAATACTCTTACATAGAATACAAGAATATTCTCACCAAAAATACTAGTTTATACCCACATGAAACATTGAAATATTTGTACATAAAATATTAAGTATTCTCACGAAAATATCTGCATATTGTCATATGAAAATATAAGCTAATTTCGCATAAACATCGTAAAAAGTCATTTCAAATTTCAGGTCCTCTCAAACCCTTAAATCATCAAGTACCGTTCTAAACCTTTTGAAAATCATTCACTCGAGATTCTAAAAAAAAAACCCTTTAAAATAATCGTTTTCTAAATTCAAGCCCTAAGCATGAGTTTTGGAAATTCACCTTTTGAAATAAATCCTCAATTTTCATCTTTTAAAATAAATACATATCTCCTAAATCGTATTCACTTCCCTTTTAAGATCGTTTGTAGAAAATCCCTTACCTTAACATAGCTTGCAACTCTTCAAGCTCGCTCCTAATTCAAGGTTCCTATCGGACTTGCTCTGACTTTCGAATTCCTTCAATCCAATCCATTTTCCTAATTAGACACATAATAAGTAAACTTATTCTTCACATCCAATAAAAGATAAGTCGAATTACTACTCACGGAGGTGAAAAGAACTCTCGAAATCAAAGCAGTGGACCGGGCAGCCTCGGCGTGAGCGCGCGTGGCGTGTGGCGGCGTGTGGCGGCGCGTGGCGGCGCGTTTCGAGGCGCTGAGGTCGGATCTGAGATGCCCACTCACCGATCTACTCAGAACCGGTCCTATAACTTCGAAAACCGATCAAACACGCCCGGCTTCGAACCAAAACTTGAACCGGCGGTGACTGATCTGCACGCTTCAACGGCCTGCAGCTTTATGACCGACGGTAGGGCTTCCGAACTACGAAACCCATGAAGCAACGACTTCGTCTGCGGCGGTGAAGCTCCTTGGTCGGCGGCTCGGGACGTACGCTGCTCGTTGATGCTCTGCTTGTCGAGTTGGGCAAGAAACCTGCGGTCGGACTCGCAACTCCATTGAGCTTCGACGTGCGGTTGAAGCTTCTCGTCGGCGAGGTGGATGCGTAGCGCGAACAGAGGCCACCGGCTTCGACTCAGGCTGATGGCGAGCTGCAGATGCCGGCGGTCGTGGGCATGCTGTCGGCGGCAGAGAGGGTCCTCCAAGGCTGCTGCACGTGAAAGGGGAGAGGAGGTAGAAGATGATACCCTAGGAGATAACCCTAAGTTGCTCTTTGAACTCCTATTTACAAAAATGCCCCTCCTTCAACTCCTATCTACAAAAATGCCCTTGCTCCTATTTAAATGCTTCAAAAGCCCTTAGCCATAACTAAATAATCCAATTTAACTTACCTTTAGTAACACCCGTATGTAATCTCCTAAATTTTCAAAACTAAGGAAATGAAACAAGAAACTCAACGGTTCGATTACTTTAATTTGCATTAATTTCGCTCATAAATCAGAATAAAAGGTATTTGGAGTTCTGGGGCGTTACAAGATATGAATGATATAATATATAGTTTAATGTGAATGAGATTCATAATAAACTATAGGTTAGCCTAATTATTGAATTATGGCTAAATGGAGAAATTAATTGAGAGAAATTAAATTGGATGTGATTCAATTTAATTAATCCACATTTATTGCAAATGTGATTTGCAATATGAGATATGAGATATCTTATATTATATGGTTATGTAAATATGATTTGCATAACCTATGGTTGTGGTAAAATGGTAATAATGTGAAGATTTTAACTCCATTATTATTCCACTATTTAAACCCTTCTTGAAAGAAGGATTGTAACATAACACTCTCATTTTTTGGATTCTCACCCAAAAAGAAGAGTTTTCTCTCAACCTTTTCTCTCAATTCTTCTCCCTCTCCAAAACCAAATGTCCCACCACTTTCCTACTTTCAAAGGAAGAACAACCGAGAAGGTCGTTGGTGGTGTTCGGTTTTCGTTCGGGAGAAGCATTCGTTGAGATCGAGAAGCACGAAGCGTTCGTGACCTTGGAAGAATCCTTGAAGAGAGTCTTCAACAAGTAAGTAGATTTCTTCTTACTGATTTTCTTCCATAGTATTGTATGTTTAACTTAGATCTAAGTGTTAGATCATTTTAACAAAACTCTAGTAGCGTAACGATACCTTTCACGATTCGATCGTCTTCTGCTGCGCGGGAATTTTCATTCCCTTCAATTGGTATCAGAGCCATTTCGATGGTTCTTTGTTATGCACTGTTTTTTGTTAAAATAGGTGGGTAATTTACCTTATTTCATGAGATGAATGTTGGTTTGCGAATTTGGATGTTTTCGGTTTTGGCATTTTAGATTTATAATTTTATGTTGATGAGATCAATGTAAGGGACCATTGTTTTTGGGCATTTTGTTGTAAATCGAGTCTGTAAGTCCGAGTCGTTCGTGGCAAGAGTTGCTATGAAGAAATCGGAGCGGAAATGGGCGAAATTCGATGAAGAACAACAAAGGAGTTTGTTGTTCTGTCGATGGCGTTGAGACGTTGTTCATCGGCGTCTCAACGCTATCCTTGCGGGCGCTGGCTTGGCTGCAGAGCAGCGTTGCAACGCTAGGCATGGAGAACGCTGATCTCAACGCTGGACGCGACATCGTTGCAACGCTGCCCACGGCATTACAACGCCACACGCGTAGTGGACAGTTCGCGAGCAGTTGCAAGACGTGGGCGGTTTTCATTGATAATGGGGCAGTTTGCACGTTTTATTTTATTATTTAATTTATGGAAAATGTATTTTAATTTTTTATTTAATTATTTTATTAAATAATATTAATATAAGTGTTATATTAATGTTATTTAATTAAATAATTGCCCCTACGTGCCAAAATTGGTCCATTTTTTCTATTTAATTATTTATGCATGTGATGTATGATTTAATTAAATATCTATGTGCATATTGTATGTCATATAGATTAAAAATCCCTCCTTAGGTTAAACATATTCATGCATCATTTATATTATAAGAGTTATAATATATAGTTTGCATGATAGGTTATATTATAAGAGTTATAATATAATTAAATGCATGTTTAATTTAATTAAATAAGTGTTATATTTTTTAGATTAAAGTATGCTCATGCATTTATATTCATGTGATGAATTATATTATGTTATAGTATATAGTTATTCATGTGATGAATGATCAAGCACTATAACATAGAAATGCATGCAACTTAAGTTAATTATTAGTTTTAAAGAGTTTAGAAGTTGAATAATTAGACTTAGGTTTTCTATTTTCTAATAAGATTAGAAATTAGGAAATCAAAGTTTAGTCTATGAATGGAGACTGATTAGTAACTCCTGTCTGAATGGAGACTGATTAGTATTTAAGTTGACGCTTGCCGAACACCCCTACATGGAAACCGACTTGGGAATGAATTCGGTCCGGAGATTCTTAGATTATACTTATCGTGAGTGTCGCTAATTAAAAGTGTTTTAATTTACTCACATAGACCTAAGTAATAATGTGATTATATACTTAGGTTAAATACCATATAAGAGTTATATTGGTAGACTTAGGTAAATTTTAGTCGGTTTATCTAGGTCAATCCCTAATAAAATTAAAGTGCTGAGTGGGAGGAAATATAGTGTATGAGATATATTTAATTTCCGACCACAAATCTCCGTTAAGTCCGCACCGTGAGATCCATACTCGGCCTCGTGGCGCAAATGGGAGCGTCCCCTTTCAGATGGCATTTGTATGGGTCAATATCATCGTGGATGGAGAGAGTACTTATAGTGAGTGGGAGCGGGACTTGTAAAAACGGGACCCACGGTCTCTTCTTTCGATTCACACCATGAGACGCCTATGATCCGCCTGCTAGTTTGGCATAGACCAGACAATCCCTTCGGAGGGCCTGATCATGGAAGTCAGAACACCGTGAATTCCTAAAAGGGATACAGTTTCCTGGTTGGTTTTCCTTCTTGGTTCACCCTTCGGTGGCTATTGTTTGGACGGATGCTTGGAAACTTAAAGATTGAGGGTGACACTCACAGAATTCGTTAAGTGTTAATGAATTCGACCGAACAATGGTAATTGGACGCCTAATGGAATAAGAGTTATGTTGGGATTAGGGTCTGATCGAGAAAGTCTCGTCCTAGAGGAGGAGTGTTTTGTTCACCCTTCGGTGGCGGTCATTCTAAACTTTTAGGATATCATTGCAAATTTTGAATGACCTAGGGATCATAAAACAATTTTTACTAAAACTTGATTGGTTTTCAATTTTTATTGCGAGACTAACACAAAGTTTTCTTAATTTTTCAGCTTAAAACATGTCTAGCTCAATTATACCTCTACTCGCGTCTGATAAACTAGTGGGAGATAATTACCAAACTTGAAAAAACAACATAAACACAATTTTGGTAACTGACGACATTAAGTTCGTGCTCTCTAAGGAGTGTCCTCAGATGTCGGGCTCGACTGTGTCGCGAAGTGTTTGCGATGCATACGATCGATGGATCAGGGCCAATGAAAAGGCCAAGGTCTATATCATTGCCAGCATGTCTGATGTTTTGGCAAAGAAGCATGAGATGATGGTCACCGCTAAGGAGATCATGGAGTCCTTGCAGGAAATGTTTGGACAACAGTACTTTCAAGTCCGGCATGACTCGCTCAAATACGTCTTCAACGCACGGATGAAAGAGGGTCGTCATCCGCGTGAACATGTTCTAGACATGATGACCCACTTTAATCTAGCGGAGATGAACGGGGCTTCGATCGACGAGTCGAGCCAAGTCAGTTTTATCTTGGAGACTCTTCCGAAGAGTTTCCTTCAGTTTCGTAGCAATGTTGTTATGAAGAAAATTAGCTACACTCTGACTACTCTCCTCAATGAGCTACAGAATTTCCAGTCCTTGATGAGAGTCAGGGCACCGGAATCTGAGGAAAATGTTGCCTACAGGTCTTATCACATGGGGTTCGACCTCTGGGACGAAACCTATTGTTTCTTCACGCCCGAAAGGGAATAAGAGAATGAAGAGGGGTAAAACTGACCGAGCTGCCGCCCAGAAGGGCAAGAAGGTCAAGGAAGTTGTAGAAAAAGGAAAGTGTTTCCACTGTAATGGGGGCGGACACTGGAAGAAGAACTGTCCCAAATTTCTAGCCGAGAGGAACAATCAAGGTAAATGTGATTTACTTGTGATAGAAACCTGTTTAGTGGAGAGTAGTGACTTTGCTTGGATATTGGATTCGGGCGCCACTAACCATGTTTGTTCTTCTTTTCAAGGGATTGATTCCTGGCAGGCGCTGCGAGAGGGTGAGGTGACTCTACGGGTTGGATCCGGGGAGCTTGTCTCTGCTGCAGCGATCGGCACGGTGAAACTTCATTTCGGCGGAAAGTACTTATTATTAGATAATTTGTACATTGTACCTGGGTTTACTAGAAACCTTGTTTTCATTTCCTGCCTTATTGAACAATGTATATCTGTTTCCTTTGAATCCAATAAAGCGTTTATTTCTTTCAAAGGCAATCTTATTTGTTCAGCTTCACTTGAGCATAATCTATATGTTTTAAAACCTAATTTGGTCAAAAGTGTTTTGAATACTGAATTGTTTAAAACGGCAGAAACACGAACTAAAAGAGCGAAAGTTTCTCCTAAGGAAAATGCCCATCTTTGGCATCTACGGTTAGGCCACATTAATCTCAATAGGATTGAGAAACTAGTGAAGAGTGGACTTCTAAACGAGTTGGAAGAAACCTCTTTATCGGTGTGTGAGTCATGCCTTGAGGGTAAAATGACCAAAAGTCTTTTTAGTGGAAAAGGATATAGAGCCAAAGAGCCCCTTGAGTTAGTACATTCTGACCTCTGTGGTCTGATGAATGTTAAAGTTCGAGATGGTTATGAATACTTCATTTCTTTTATAGATGATTATTCGAGGTATGGGTATATTTACCTAATGCACAAGAAGTCTGAAACTCTTGAAAAGTTCAAGGAGTACAAGACTGAGGTTGAGAACCTCTTAGGTAAATCGCTTAAAACACTTCGATCGGATCGAGGTGGAGAATACATGGACACTGAATTCCAGGACTATATGATAGAACACGGAATTACGTCCCAACTCTCAGCACCTGGTATGCCATAGTAGAATGGTGTATCGGAGAGGAGAAACAGAACCTTGTTGGACATGGTTCAGTCGATGATGGGTTATGCTCGTCTCACTGATTCTTTTTGGGGTTACGCAGTGGAGACTGTGGTTTATATTTTGAACAACGTTCTGTCGAAAAGTGTTTGTGAAACACCTTTCGAGCTCTGGAGTGGACGTAAAGGCCATTTACATCACTTTAGAATTTGGGGATGCTCGACCCACGTGTTGGTGTCAAACCCGAAAAAGTTAGAACCCCGTTCGAAATTGTGCCTATTCGTAGGTTACCCTAAAGAGACTAGAGGTGGTCTATTTTTCGATCCTAAGGAAAATAGGGTGCTTGTGTCGACAAACGCCACTTTCCTAGAGGAAGACCACGTCAGGGATAATTTACCAAGGAGTAAAATTGTGCTAAATGAAATGGACAGTACATCAGCAAGAGTTGTTGATGGGGCTAGTACGTCAACAAGTGTTGTTGATCCTAGCGCGTCTAGTCAAATCCGTTCCCAAGAGTTGGGAATGCCTCGACGTAGTGGGAGGGTTGTGAGACAGCCTGATCACTACATGGGTTTAGCTGAAACCTCAGTTGTCGCTCCTGATGATGACTGTGAGAATCTATTGACCTATGATCAGGCAATGGTTGATGTTGACAACGACGAATGGATTAAACCTATGGACCAGGAAATGGAGTCGATGTACTTCAATTCTGTCTGGGAGCTTGTGGATCAACCGGATGGGGTAAAACCTATTGGTTGCAAGTGGATCTACAAGCGTAAACGTGACGTAGATGGGAAGGTGCAGACCTTCAAAGCCCGACTAGTGGCAAAGGGTTTTGCCCAGGTTGAAGAGGTTGACTATGAGGAGACCTTTTCACCTGTTGCAATGGTAAAGTCGATCAGGATCCTTCTTGCAATTGCCGCATATTATGACTACGAGGTATGGCAGATGGACGTCAAGACAACCTTTCTGAATGGCAAACTTGATGAGACCATCTACATGAACCAGCCCAAAGGGTTCATTGCCCAAGGCCAAGAGAAAAAGGTTTGTCGGCTTCGTAGGTCCATTTATGGACTGAAACAAGCTTCGAGGTCTTGAAATATAAGGTTTGATGAGGCGATCAAATCTTATGGCTTTGATCAAAATGTCGACCAGCCTTGTGTCTACAAGAAAATCGTTGACAAAACTGTCGCATTTTAGTGTTGTATGTGGATGATATTCTTCTCATTGGGAATGAGGTAGAATTTCTTACTGACGTTAAGAAGTGGCTAGCTTCGCAATTCCAAATGAAAGATTTGGGAGAAGCTCGGATGTTCTAGGTATCCGATAGTCCTGAATCGAAGAAACAGAACGCTAGCCTTGTCTCAAGCGTCTTATATTGACAAGATGTTGTCTAGATATAAGATGCAGAACTCCAAGAAGGGCTTGTTGCCTTTCAGGCATGGGGTTCACTTGTCTAAGGATCAGTGTCCTAAGACTCCTCAAGATGTTGAGGATATGAGACGGATTCCATATGCTTCAGTTGTAGGGAGCCTAATGTATGCTATGCTGTGTACTAGGCCCGACATCTTTTATGCAGTAGGAATTGTCAGTAGGTATCAGTCCAATCAAGGATTAGATCACTGGACAATTGTAAAGGCAATCCTCAAGTATCTTAGGAGAACGAGGATTTACAGCTTAGTGTATGGCAGTGGGGATTTGATCCTTACGGGATACACTGATTCTGACTTTCAGACCGATAAGAACTCTAGGAAATCCACTTCGGGGACAACCTCCATTTTGAATGGAGGAGTTGTAGTATGGCGAAGCATCAAGCAGGGATGCATCGCCGATTCCACAATGGAAGCGGAGTATGTTGCGGCTTGTGAAGCTGCAAAGGAAGCTGTTTGGCTTAGGAAGTTCATGACCGATTTGGAAGTTGATCCAAATATGAACTTGTCGATCACACTGTTCTGTGATAACAGTGGTGCAGTAGCCAACTCACGAGAGCCTCGGAGCCATAAGAGAGGCAAACACATTGAGTGGAAGTATCATCTGATACGGGAGATTGTGCACCGCGGAGACGTGACAGTCACGCAGATAGCGTCGAAGCACAACGTAGCTGATCCATTTACAAAGCCCTTCACGGCTAAGGTGTTTGAGGGTCACCTAGAGAGTCTAGGTCTTCGGGAGCTTCTTGACTAGGACAAGTGGAAGATATGTAAACGGGTATTCAATGCCCTAATTTATTGTATTACTTCATTGTAATTTATGTACATTTCAGAAATGTATTTTCTCCACTAGCTTAGTCCAAGTGGGAGTTTGTTGGGATTTTTGTCCTAATATCGTGTTTGTAAATTACTGTTTGAAATTAATAAGAGTTATTTATTTCATTACTTTGTGTCTCGCAATATTTACAAACTTTTCCAATAAACTAAGCTCCAGGATCATTGAATTTATGAGAGAACTAGAACTTGAACGGTGTGTAATGGACACACAAGGAGGATCACGTTCGAGTTAATGACCCGAACGGTCTACAATATATGGATAGGGTTGGAGACCTAATCCTTGATACACTGTGGATGCAACCCGTTTTGTATTAGATATAAACGAGGTGATCTGACTCGTTCATGTGGTTGACATGCGAGTGGGGGCATCCTGTGCAATGAGATTGTACAAGACCGGACCGTGAATTATTAGACCTACTGATGTAACACCGTTGACAGTAAGGACTAATAACTTCGTAGATGACCATTAGTGACTCGACCTGAATCCTTAACGTGTTACGGATTCCTGTCTGCGGGGGTCTGTCCTTTGACTAATACGGGTGAGGGTGGTCACAGTTACTTGCCCAATATACCTATCTTCTCAGGGACAGGACCAAGTAGGCAGCTGGGAACTTAACTACGCGAGATGGAATTCACTCGTTCCCGCCTTTAGGGAAACTAGAGGGTTGTTCCTTTAAGTCTCGCTCTTCGTGGCTTGGACAACGGGCGCCCACCTTCTCACTGGCTCGAGAAGGGTGTTGTGTATGGTTGGACCAACACGATATGTTGCTCATTAGAGGAGAAGTGGGGACTTAAGGAACAAGAGGTAGACACAGGGGTAAAACGGTAATTTGACCCAGCCGTGTCTACGAACAACTTGTGAAGGGTCGACTCATGGGCATTGGTTATATCAGTGGACACGTAATATTCTGCACTGACGGGAGTGCAACTACGGGCTATAGTGGAGTGTTACCGTAGCTAATGAATGTTGATTAAACGGGTCAAAGAGTTTGATAGGTTAATCTCGGATCATTGGAGCCCGTCACTGTAGGTCCATTAGGTCCCTCGGTTGGCTCAATCTGAGTTAAAAGAAGGGTTAATGTTTTGGTATGAAATTGAAGTGTTCAATTTCACTTAAAGGGCATTTATGTCATTTATATGAGATATGAATGATATAATATATACTTTAATGTGAATGAGATTCATAATAACCTATAGGTTAGCCTAATTGTTTAATTAGGGTTAAATGGAGATATTAATTGAGAGAAATTAAATTGGATGTGATTCAATTTAATTAATCCACAATTATTGCAAATGTGATTTGCAATATGAGATATGAGATATCTTATATTATATGGTTATGCAAATCTATGGTTGTGGTAAAATGGTAATAATGTGGAGATTTTAACTCCATTATTATTCCACTATTTAAACCCTTTTTGCAAGAAGGATTGTAACATAACACTCTCATTTTTTGGATTCTCACCCAAAAAGAATAGTTTTCTCTCAACCTTTTATCTCAATTCTCCTCCCTCTCCAAAACCAAAAGTCTCAGCACTTTCCTTCTTCCAAAGGAAGAACAACCGAGAAGGTCGTTGGTGGTGTTCGATTTTCGTTCGGGAGAAGCATTCGTTGAGATCGAGAAGCACGAAGCGTTCGTGACCTTGGAAGAAACCTTGAAGAGAGTCTTCAACAAGTAAATAGATTTCTTCTTACTGATTTTTTTCATAGTATTGTATGTTTAACTTAGATCTAAGTGTTAGATCATTTTAACAAAACTCTAGTAGCATAACGATACCTTTGACGATTCGATCGTCTTCCGCTGCGCGGGGATTTTCATTCCCTTCAAAACAGTCCACCTTTCATTTCTTTGGACTATCCTACGAATAGACATAATTTTGAACGATGTTCCAATTTCTTTGGATTGGACACCAACATATGTGTCGAACATCCCCAAATCCTGAAGTGACGTAAACTCTCTTTACGCCCTTTTCATAATCATAGGGTGTTTCTGAAACACTCTTAGAGGGAACCATGTTCAAAATATATACAACAGCTTCTACTGCGTATCCCCAAAACGAACTAGGCAGCTGAGCGTAGCTCATCATGGATCGAACCATGTCTAACAAGGTTATATTTCTCCTCTCAGATACACCATTTTGCTGAGGTGTACCGGGCGCTGAGAGTTGGGATACGATTCCATGTTCTATCATATAGTCTTGGAATGTCAAATTCTATACTCTCCACCTCGATCTGATCGAAGTGTTTTAATCAGTTTACCTAATGTGTTCTCAACTTCTACCTTATATTACTTGAACTTTTCAAGGGTTTCGGACTTATGATGCATTAGGTAAATATAGCCATACCTAGAATAATCATTAATGAAAATGATGAAATATTCATACCCTTCTCGTGCCTTGACATTCATAGGACCACAGAGATCCAAATGTACGAGTTCCAAGGGTTCTTTGGCTCTATAACCTTTTTAAGAAAAAGGTCTTTTAGTCATTTTTCCTTCGAGACAGGACTCACATGGTGTTAAAGAGTTGTCCTCTAACTGACTTAGGAAACCACTCTTGACCAATCTCCCAATCCTATTGAGATTAATGTGGCCTAGTCTCAAGTGCCAAAGATAGGTACTAGGAGAAAGTTTATGCCTTTTATTTCGAGTATCACTTGCTTTTAAACATCTCTGTTAAAAATAGCTTTTACTTCATGTTGGTCTTAACACATATAAGTTGTTTTCAAGTTTAGCAGAACATATTCGTACACCTCTTTTGCAAATGAACGCTTCATTATGATCAAAAGATACTTTATACATATTAACGTACACCTCTTGGTCCCTGAGAACGATCCTTTTATAAACTTCTTCGAAGTGACAACATTTGCCTCCTTCTCTTTTCCTTTTGATTTCATCAGAGATTCAAAAGTCTGAAGCTCATTGAGGAAGGTAGTCAGGTTATACTCTATTTTATTCATCACCGCATTGGTGTGGAATGGCAGCAAACTCTTCGGAAGAGATTCCATAATAAAAGTTACCTGACTTTTCTCATCTATAACAACCCCATTTACTTCAGCCACGTTGAAGTAGACCATCATGTCAAGGACATGTTCCCTAACAGAGGCTCCCTCCTTCATACTGGAGTTGTAAACGTATTTGAGAGCATCATAATGGATCGATGAGGACGGTTGTCCGAACATCGTCGGTAATGATCCCATGATCTCCTTAGCGGTGACCATACTCTCATGTTTCTTAGACAACACATCAGATATGTTGGCTAAGATATAGACTCGGGCCTTCTCATTAGCCCTAATCTATCTGTCATAAGCATCCCGAACAATTGGGTTTGCTGTCGAGCTGGGAGGGGGAGGACATTCATCCGTTAAGACGAACCTCAGATCATCAAGAACAAGAATCGTATTCAAGTTTGATTTCCAGGTTCCATAATTGTCGCCGCTGAGTTTATTGAAGGCGAGTAACTGGATAAAAGAGTTCGACATGTTGAAAAAGAATGAATTCTATTAATTGTTTGTAACCTATCCAATTTAAGAATTTAGCAAAAGTAATAATGTGTCAATAAACTCATTATTGTTTTTGCAACGATACTTCAGTGAGTCAGAGCAACTGCTACCAAGGGGCAGTCAATCACTCCTTCACTGAACCAAGACATTCTTGACTAAATGCTAATACCGGAATAACCCTTATTCCTATAACATTCTAGTTATCGATACTTTGGTCAAGAATTTACTAACACTTAGCAATTCTTGTAAGTGTGACCTGTCATTTTCAGACCTCAGAGGTCGACCCCAACAATGTTACCGAATTGGAGAGACAAAGTTAGGAATGAACCTAAGAGACCCTATCCATTTCTGGAGTTTGAGTTGTTCCGAATCCCATGTTACATCCCTCCAAATGAATGGTGCTACTTCGGGCAACCTGCAGGCGCAACATGGGAATCTCACGATCCAACCTAATGGAGGAGACCGTAGGATGTGTTGACACACTTCCTTCTCCCACTTACTATAAATACTTTCTCCATTTACCTTGCTCTTGATTTATGCAAACACCATCCGAATGGGGATGCCCTATTGACATCACGAGGCCGAGCATAAATCTCACTGTGTGAACTTCGCGGAGAGCGTAAGAGGAAATTGATATATCATATATACCTTTTCACTCCCACTAAGTATTTTAAACAGTTTGGGTATACTTTTACTTAGGCATGTTCCAGCTAAAACAATATGACCTAAGTCTACCAATATAACAATTATACTGGAATTATCTAAGTTTATTAACCATTTAATAAACCTAGGTCTATGAGTTCAATTTATTAACTTTTAATAAATGCCACTCACGAAAGATAATTTATAACCTCTAGATTAAATTCACTCCTAGGTCAGTTTTCAGGTAGGGGTGTTCCGTTTACGTCAGCTTAAGTACCCCAACTTAGCCAGAACCTTCCTTAGTCAGAGTCCCTGTTTAATCAAAGTTTATAAATTATTGGTTTTCTAATTCTAATCTTATTAGAACTAGATAACCTTATGTCTAATTAATTCCAGTTCTAAAACCATTTTAAAACTAATTAATTAACCTTAGGTTACATGCATTTCTATGTTATAAATTGCTTGACCATTCATCACATGAATAAACATACATTTATAACAAATCCATCACATGAAAAATGCATAGCAATTATATGTTTAATTTTTAACTAATATAACTCTTATATTAATTATAATTAAAACATATAATATTTGTTTCATAAATTAATATAACTCTTATATTAATTCTAATAAAACCCAAAAACATGCATATTATATATTATAACACTTATAACATACTTTCAATGCATGAAGCATGCTTCCTATGGTGGGATTTTAAAATCTATATGACATACTTTATGCACATACAATCAGGAATTTTAATTAAAACATACATTCACAATGCATAATTAATTAAACACACTAAAGTGGACTGGTCTTGGCATGTAATGCAAGCAAACAACTAAATTATTACAATAATAATTTAGAATTAACAACGAACCACTTCGAACACTTCGAATTTGGGTCGAACCGGCTTGCAAATGTGTGAATCGAACCTTCGAAAGGTTGAATCGGGTTGTAAAAGGCTGAACCGGACCTCAATTTGGTGAAATGGGCCTCCAAAACGAAAAAACCGGCCTCGAAATAGTAAGAAGCGGTCTAAAATCACCCAAACCGAACAAAAAACGAGCCGAACCGGTCCAAAATGACTTGAACCGATAAAAGTCAACGAACTGGTCAAAGTCAAAGTCAAAAGTCAACTTTTTCTTCTCAAAATGGAAATCACGGGCCTGAGCAATAATTACTGTAGCAATTTCCATAAATTAAAAATTTCCAGCAGCTCTGTTTTTCAGTTTTCTTTGACCTCTTCAGCTTCTTTCTTCAAATTGAAGGTCTTCAAGAACTCCGATCGACTCGAAACTTTTACAAATTATTTTCACACATAAATGCTCAAACACACTTGAGCAATTTGAAAATAAAACACGAATTGATGTTCAATTTAAATGCCAAAACCAGAATTTCACTTTAGACACCAAGAAAAAATAAATTTCAAAAAACACCCACCACAAAACAAAATAGAGCAAATTGAGTGCTCAAAATTTCTCTGATACCAACTGAAAGAGTCTAGATTAAGAAAGCGGAATCAATTTTGGATCTTGAACACTCTAAATTGATCAATTTTGTAAAATAAAATGCATGCTCAATGCTGGAAAAACAGGGAGTTAAGCACCTTTGAAAATCAAATTCTCTTCACCCGGTGGATGGTTTTCAACACGAACACTTCGTGGACAATCGTTATAGTCTTCCCTACTATCCTCAGGCCTTAGAACGGATTGTGGGATCCTAGGTTGAGAGAATTTGGAACAAAGACCTCAAAGGTCACTAATTCGGGAATACCTTTTTTTCTGCAAAATTCTATCAACATACCTCAAATCACCATTATATAAAGCTTCAATAAGCTTCATTAGAGTGAAATCTCAACAGTGATGAGGATGGATTGAGGTGGAGGTGGCCAATTTTGGCCAATTTTAAAGATGAGAGGGATTGGGCAAGTTGCAATTTGGATTTTAATGAAAATCCATGAAAATCCACTAATTTTTATTTAATTTTAATTCAAAAATTAATATTAAATTGATTTAAATTAAAATTAATTTAATTAATTAAATAATTCAAAAATTAATTTAATTAATTAATTTTTAATTTAATTTAATATCAAATATTAAATTAAATAAATTTCCTGATCCTGATCGATTTTCCGAACATGAATCCTTATTCATGCTATAAATCGATCCAATATTTAAATCATATTTAAATATATTCACCTCCTAGTTTAATTCATAATTAAGTTATGACTCGTTAAATATATCACATATAATTAACGATTTCTCCCAAAATCGAATTTGAACAATTCAAATTCTTTTCTCTCAAAATGTTATAAGGCTTAGTCCGAGCTAGTAAGGAGGACCTAATGGACCTACAGGTCATGAGCTCCAACGATACGAGATTAACCGACCAAACTATTTAGCATAGCTAATGAACATTCGTTAACCACCGGGGCACTCCACTAAAGCCTAGTGGCTGCACTCTGCTCACTATAGATATATTTTTGTCCACTCGATATAACCATGATTAGTAAGTCGATCCTTCACAGGTCGTTCGTAATTACAGCTGGGTTAAAAATACCGTTTTACCCCTGTAATTACCTTTTGTTCCTTAAGTCTCATTGATCCTCTAATGAACAATTGGTTTGTGGTCCAACCAGCAAACCGAATCCCTCTCGGGCCAATGAGAGGGGTGGGCCCTTTGTTCAAGACCCGGAGTCAGCACTCAAGGGAACAACTTCTCTACTAATCCCTAAAGCGGGTAGGAGTGAATTCCATCTTGCAGAACTATGTTCCCAGCTATCTACCTGGTTTTATCCTTGAATTGGGAGACTTATTGAGTCGGCAATCTCGAGCCACTCTCATCCATGCAAATCTAAGGATAATCCGAATAAACAGGAGTCCATAGAACGCTTAGGATTAAGATCGAGTTACCTAGGTTATCGTATGAATATAGTCAGTTAAGACAGTAAACAAAGTTATAAAGTCTAAGTGACTATTTCGTGGTCTAGTCTTATGCAAACTCATTGCATAGGGCGCCCCCACTCACATGTCTCCACATGAACGATTCAGGATCACATCGTTTGTACTCTAAAAAGTTGGTTGCGTCCATAGTTTCCCCAGGATATGGTACCCAACCCTATCCTTATACTATAGACCGTTCTGGCTATAACTTGAACTTGATCCACTTTTATGTCACACATAAAGCTCAAGTATTCATCCTATAGCCAAGGGTTCTCTATTGGATTAGGGTTACACAATACACAATATTCAATAACACCTTTACTGAAAAAATTTCAATAACAACTTTATTGCGAAATAGAATATACATTCAGTTTACAAAACCACGAGTTTTAGGACATAAAACCAACACCCACAAACCTTAAATCTAAAACTCAGACAATAGGAGGTTTACTCTTTTGTTGATGTTCTCTGTTTAACCCAAAATGAGTTTTAGTGTTGGACATTCTGTACGAATTTCTCAGAGGAACAAGTGTTGCATTTTAGAAGTTTAAGGTAAATTTCGTTATCTTTTAGATTAGGAGTACAAATCAGTATGCCTCTAATGATATATCCATGTTTATTTTACTTATCGATAGTTTATTGCCATTGTATGGGTATTTGAGTTTGCCAAATGAAAAACGAATTTTCAATCCAATTAGACTACCGTTGTGCAATTGGGATTTAGATTCCATTAGTTTGACCATGCATAAATCATCTGAGACCAATTGCCACAACTTTTATAAAACATGTTCATGTACATACAATATGCATGAGGTCTCATATTTTTTCTCACATATATATTCATAATCAATATAGCTATGGTGATGCAACATATATATCGTGACATTCATATGAGCATAATCAGAATCAAAATCTATATATATATATATATATATATATATATATTCATGGTAAGAACATAGAAAAATTTCCAAATCAACATAATAAATCTCATAAAATGAATTGAAATTTCTTTAATTAAATTCTTTTTTAAATTCGATTTATGAGAAATAAGTTTTTGATATAAGACTTTGGAAAAAATATTTTGCTCTCAATTTTTAAAATCATCAGCGTGAGATCCCTTACCTTGTCTCCAATCTCTGAAACCAAAATTTGGTCCCTAACTTGACGCCCTCTTTGAACCTGTTCCACAACAAGTCCTAAATTATTCACTCCATCAAAATAGTTTGCTCAAATCCAAAACTACGGATCGTTTATATCCAACTAATTTACCTTGATTCTCGATCGTCCCTTGAATCAAGGCCACCATTGCCCAAATCCAACGTTGAACTAAAGGGTGTGTTTGGCACATGACTTTGGATTTGGATGGGTTTGGATTCTAAATCCTAATCCATGTGTTGGAGCAAGGCGTTTAAAATCATTGGCTTCGGAACCCAACCCCATGGGTTACAACAATACAACTCCATGGGATTCAACAGTGCAATCCCATGGAATTTGTTTCATGTTTTTCTCCTTCATTTGTCAATTACTTCGATAACTCCGATGAAAACTCTAGCGACCATCCGACGACCACCGACAACCATACCGGCGACTCGACCACTGTTGTCTGATGCCTCCGGCGACCACCTGATTTTTCATTTTCGGCGACCACTTCGACAACAACTCCGGTGACAACTCCGACGACCACCCGACAACCACCAATGATGACAACTCCGACGACCACACTAGCGACTCGACCACTGCTGACGGATGCCTCCGGTGATCACTTGATTTTTCATTTCCGGCGACCACTTCAACAACAACTCCGGTGACAACTTCGACAACCACCCGACAACCACCGATAACGACAACTCCGACGAATACCTCTAGCGACCACTTGGTTTTTCATTTTCGACGACCACATCGACAACAACTCCTGTAAGAACTCTGGCGAACACTCGACAATCACCAACAACGATAACTCCGACGATCACACCGATGACTCGACCATTGCTTCCGACAAATACTTAATTTTCCATTACCTCTTTAATTTGTCATTTTCTATTTTCAGTGATCACTTCGACAACAACTCCAATGACAACTCCGACAACCACCGACAACGAAAACTCCAACCACCACACCAGGAACTCGACCATCGCTGACGTCAGCCTCTTTCGACCACTTAATTTTTCATTTTCTCTCTCATTTGTCATTTTCATTTTTTATCACCACTTTAACAACAACTCTAGTGACAACTCCGGCAACCACAAACAACGACAAACTTCGACGACCACACCGTCGCCTCGCCATCACTAACGACTGCCTCAAGCGAACACTTGACTTTTCATTTTCGGCAACCTCTTAGACAACAATTCCGACGACCACCCAATCCCCACCGACAACGACAACTTTGACGGCCTCCCTAACAATCTAACAACCTCATCAACTCGACCACCCCAATAACCCGAGAATCTAGTCAATTTTTTAAATAGTTAAAATAAAATTAAGAAAATGACTACTAAACAATTTATTTTTGCATAATAACATGCAATTATACTCTCAAAACCTTTGAATTTTGTAAATTTTTGACCAAAAAACCAAGAAAAACAACTTCTATTTTTTCTCTTTTTTTTGTTTAATGTACACTCAAATGGCTCAATTTTGTAATTTCTTTTTTAAAAGTTAGAAAAACATGATTTTTTTTCTTTCGCACAGAGGTGTTATGTCCTTTTGTTTCATGTCAGATGCAAAGCTTTTGGACTGTGTAACTGTATGTGTGAACTCGTGGTAAAGGTGTTAAAAAAATCTGATAACCCGAAGAACTCGATCAACCTAACCCAATTCTACGATTTGGGTTGGGTTATCAACACTTTATGGGTTGAGTTGGTTCGTAGGTTCACGAAAATTAGTTTGGGTTTAACCTAGAACCGAACCAACCCGAACTTCATATCAATTTTAGAAAAATATTTTTATACTTATATTACAACTATATGTACATATACTTATTTTAATTTTATACTTATTTTTAGATTATTTATTCTTCAATAATTTTTTAGTCTTTTGGAAGGTAAAAATTCATAATATAAATTAAAATGAAGTTGCTATTCTTAATTCAATATTAAAAAATAATTAAATATTTTTTTTTTACATATCAACACATAACTTTTTTAAAAAATAAATTTTAAGTATATAATCCAACCAACCTAAACCAACCCAACCCAAATGTTTCATGGTTGGGTAGGATTGGGTTCATCACTTAATAAAGGTTGTTTGGGCTGAAGATATTTGCAACTTGAATAGTTGGGATGAGTCTAAAAAGTACCTCAACCCGACCCAAGCCAACCTACAAACACCTCTATCTCGTGGCATGAAATGTTTTCTTCTCTCTTAAATGCCAAAAATTGTTCTAAATGTTTAAAACTCTTTTTTTATTCTTCAACTACAACATAAATTGAAAGTTTCATCGAAAAGTTACTTAAAAAATTGATCCAGATAGTAGCTTCTACAATTCACACTACAAAATTTGAAAGAAATAAAATAACTAAAAGAAAAAATGTGAAACAAAACTGTACCAAACTCATAGTTTAGAAAACTGCACCCAAAACACAACATTCTGATTCCGAGGCTTCAGAACACTGCACCTAAACACATCTTTTTAATTCCCAAACTTTAGAACACTGCACCCCAAACACAACTTTCTGATTCGAAGACGCAAACCCCCTAGGCTTCTGATCCTAGGATTCTGATTCCGAACATATGCCCCAAACAACCCCAAAGAGTCTCCTAAAATATATCACGACAAACGATAAATTACAGGAAAATTGTCAAAAATAGGACAAAATTAGGGGCATAAAAGATATTTAGGACATTTTTTAGTTTGGTAGAGATTTAGGACTTTTTAGGGTATGAAATTACGAATTTATCCTTTTTTAAAAAATCCCCATTTTAAAAAGTTATCCCTAATTTTATGCCCTAATTTTAACTAAACACGATTTTTTCACCTCCACGCGAAGACTCTCCACCATTCTCATCATGCAGGAACCTCACGCGAAGCTCGAATAACCAACGACGACTTCAACGAACAACCGACAACAACTTCTCTACCCAAAGAGCACGGCGTTGACTTTTCTACAACCGGCGGCGGTGACTTCTCAACACAAAAGGCGCGACAGCGACTTCAACGAACAATCGGCAGGGGCGACTTCTCTACAGCAAAAGGCACGACGACGAGGACTTCAACGGCAGCGACGACGACGGTGAAAACAAACCAACGAACGACGCCCATCACTGCAACTCACGACGACCAACAGTGAACTATCGCCGACTACAACATCCGAAAAGGTTGGCGCAATTTTGCCTTTTTCATTCTATTCTCGTTCCTATTTAGGGGTAACTAGTTTGATATGTGGGAGTTAATTACTTGGCTATAAGTGTCTGAGAAGTAGTGTGTTCTCGAAAGTGGGAATTGCATAAATTGCTTCTCATTGACATATATTATGTTGCATTGTTTTCTAATTGTGAGAAATCGTTAGAAACTGTGAGAAAAAATAGAGAATTACAACTTGCTTAGCATGATTATCTCTTGGACTAGTTGTTTGCTTTTTGGTTGGAGTATGGTATCTGAATTTGTGACTTATGCTTATTTCTGGAACTACGTAATTGAGTTTGTTGTGCCCCAACCCATGCATATTTGAAGTTTGGTTGGAGGCTGGGAGGATTGATTTCATTAAGGAGTGATTTGTTTGCTATTAGGTCCGTAAAAGTTTTTGGAAAGTCCTAGTAGCGTTGTTATGCTGGCGAAAGTTTTTGAATGCTTGGTTATAAAAGTAGTTTTGTTTATTCAATGTATTATAGTCTAGGTACGAGAAAGTAGGAGAAAGTCTGAAATCGTGTTGAAAATGTGGTTATCTTAACTCCGTATGAGTCCTTTTAGGTTGTGTAAATATTTTTTTAGGTCCCTAGGCTTCACCCCTAGAATTTTAGTTAGTTCTCTTTCTTCCATATGGTTCTTTTAGGTTGAATAGATGTTGTTTGAGCTTTTCTTATGTAGGTAAATTTGCATGATTTCTTAGGTGCGAGAAAGGAGCGAGAAAGGCGCGAGAAAAAAAACAGAGTGTAAAAGTAGTTTTCTTTCATCCATATGAGTCTTTTTAGGTTGAGTAGATGTTGTTTGAGTATTCCTTATGATGTATAGGCAAATTTTGTGTGATTTCTTAGGTGCGAGAAAGGTGCGAGAAAAAAAACAGAATGAAAAAGTAGTTTTCTTTCTTCCATATGTACCTTTTTAGGTTGAATAGATGTTGTTTGATCAATTCTTATGATTTATAGGTAAGTTTTGCATGTTTTCCTAGCTGCGAAAAAGGTGCGAGAAAAAAAACAGAATGAAAAAGTAGTTTTCTTTCTTTCATATGAGTTATTTTAGGTTGAGTAAATGTTGTTTGAGTATTCCTTATGATTTATAGACAATTTTTGCATGATTTCTTAGGTGCAAGAAAGGTGCGAGAAAAAAAAACAGAATGAAAAAATAGTTTTCTTTCTTCCATATGAGTCTTTTTAGGTTGAGTAGATATTGTTTGAGTATTCCTTATGATGTATAGACAAATTTTGCATGATTTCTTAGGTGCGAGAAAGGTGCGAGAAAGGTGCGAGAAAAAAAACATAATGCATAAGTCATTTCTTTTCGTCCATATGGATCTTTTTAGGTTGAGTAGATGTTGTTTGAGCATTTCTTATGATTTATAGGCAATTTTTGCGTAATTCCTTAGGTACGAGAAAAAAAACATAATGCAAAAGTAGTTTTCTTTCGTCCATATGGGTCTTTTTAGGTTGAGTAGATGTTGTTTGAGCATTTCTTATGATTTATAGGCAACTTTTGCATGATTTCTTAGGTGCGAGAAAGATGGGAGAAAAAAAACAGAATGCATAAGTTGTTTCTTTTCGCCCATATGGATCTTTTTAGGTGCGAGAAATATGTTGTTTGAGCATTTCTTATGATTTATAGGCAAATTTTGCATGATTTCTTAGGTGCGAGAAATGTGCGAGAAAGGCCCGAGAAGAAAAACAGAATGCATGTCGTTTCTTTTCGTCCATATGGATCTCTTTAGGTGCGAGAAAGATGTTGTTTGAGCATTTCTTATAATTTATAGGCAAGTATTGCATGATTTCTTATGTGCGAGAAAGGCGCGAGAAAAAAAAAACAGAATGCATAAGTCGTTTCTTTTCGTCCATATGGATCTTTTTAGGTTGAGTAGATGTTGTTTGAGCATTTCTTATGATTTATAGAATGTTATTTGATTCATTTTCTTTGATTTTTTGCATTTCATAACTCCATTTACGCATTTCTAACTAGGTCTTGATGTTGTTTGTTCTTAAATTGTAGATATCAATGGCGGCGAGCAACTCCCCCAAGTACATGATAAAGTCATCTGGTCACTTTCGAGCTCAAGTGACAAGCTGATCTATTCTTGGGAAGACCATTGACAATATTAAATCTAAGTTGAACTTAGCGCAACAAGAAATATTTAGATCTACTCGCGTTGGACACTTTTTGGATGTTGATATCACATTCAATGGACAACTCATCCACTACGTGGAAGAGGTGCGGGAGAGATGCATTAGTTTTATGGTCGGACAAGAGGTTGTAACATTCGGTCAACCTGAATTTAATTTAGTTACTGGTTTGTGGCCAAGTCCTAATAGTTCTTCTCTAAAACAAAAAGTAAGCAATAAAATACGTAAAATGTATTTTGGAGTTAAGGCTACAATATATGGTAGTGAGTTGGAGAAGGTATTTTTGAATTTTGAAGTGATGATGAGGATGGGGTAAAGTTGGGGAAAGAGAAGAAACTTAAAGCAGATACATCGTTATGGGGATACATTCATGATTTGCACATTTTCAATGCTTCCTACTGGGGTTCTCTCATTTTTGAACGCACATTATGGGGACTGAAAAAAGCCTTGAGCAAAGTGAAAGAGAAAATGAAGGGAACTGTTGATAGATATGTCTTAGTAGGATTCCCCCATGTGTTACAGGTACGTTCAGTACTTTACCCGACTTTTATATGTTTAGTTTTTTAAAATAATTATTTGGTTATCTATCATAGGTATGGGCATACGAGTCTATATCTACCTTAAGTGGTTGTGTTGCAAAGAAAATTAGTGAAGATGTTATCCCACGTATGTTACGGTGGTCTTGCATGCAATCTCCCTCCTCCAACATTATACATAGTGAAGTTTTTGACTTACACGAGGTTTAGCACATTGCATTGTACTTACTTTATATTCCGTATATTCTAATATTTTTTTAACTAGGATGTTTGAACATACTTTATTATTTTTTAAAATTCTAGATGAAAATTAAAGCTCGGCTTGAGGCATCAAAGGATGAAAAATTATTCGCCTGGGGTGGACCACCTTTCAAATAGTGTATTATGGCTCCCATGGATTCATCAACCCAACCATCGAGCATTCTCATTCTCACTATTCCAAGCGAAGGGTTAAAACAAAATCTCACATCCTCAAAGAAGTATAAAGAGTTAAAGACACAATTGTAAAAGTTAGAGAATGGGATGGAGCTTATGAGGGGCGACGTGGAGCGCATGAGGGTCGACATGGAGCGCATGACGGATGACATGACAGAGATGAAATCGATGATATCAACGATCTTAACAAGCCTGGGGAGAACACAACAGGTATGTAATTTCATTACACATTAAAAGAAGTTTGTGTTAAACAAAAAATGTTAACGTGTTCTCATAGTTTTTATTCAAATATAGGGTGGTAAAGAAGACGAGGTCGACAAGGATAACAAAGTTAGGGGTGAGGATGTGGGCACGTCGACCATGCATGTAATAAATGATGTGACCGATATTGAAAGACCAAGTATCCCTTCATGGTTGAAAATGTCGAATGATGAGTATGATGGGGTGTACCATGCGTTGCAACATACACCCACACATAATCAGTTGGTCGTCCAGTGTGTCCCAGTTAATGATCCACCAATACAAACTACTAAAACTGGGGATTATGAGGAGTCAGATGTGACAGAAATATCATCGTTCAAGGTGATACGTCCATATGTCCGTGTCGCACGAAAGAAGTGTGCAAGCGTTCATATTACAACTCCTTTCACAACCCTATCCAAAAGGACAAAGTCTTCCAACAATACTTATAATCCGATGCACAAGATTGAAATGAGTGCATTGGAAAGACTTAGGCGATGGATCAGTGACAAAAAAACTGACAATGATCTAAAGGATACCATCGCTGGATAAAAATCAAAGAAGTTTTTTAAGGAATTATTTATGTGTCGAAGTTGGCTAAAAGATGAGGTATAATAGTTGTTTTCATTTTTATGTCATTGGTACTTAATTTAACTTATATGACTCATTATGGTTTCTTTCTTATGTAGCATTTAGATACAATCTTCATATTCCTTCGTTTGAAGATTAAGGCCAATGAAGGTTTTTGTTCACACAATTTTACAATTGTAGACACAGTATTCATGGTATGTTATTTTAGACTTTAGTATGCAGTCGTTATATAATTTAGAAGTTATGTAACTTTATCATTAATTGTGTGTGCAGCGCCATCTCCAAGCAAAGTGGCCTGAATATAAAAAATGCATACAAGAAAATAGCCCATTCGATTGGCAAGCCGAATATCGCTTAGTCGATTACATCATCGGATCTAATGTTGACTTTCAGGATGCATGGGCTAACGTTGATCTTGTGTATGCACCAGTCAACGTGAATGGAATGCATTGGGTGTTAACCTGCATTGATCTACTTCATTGTGAGATCAAAGTTTGGGATTCCTAAAGTAGAACCATTGCGAATGATGATACCTGCGATATTAGGTGCAACAGGGTTTTTTGCAAGAAGAGGCGGATCATCACAACATACAGGACTTTGGGCAATGGTCATGGTAGAGCCCGCTCCAAAGCATCGTAATTCATCTGATTGTGGGATTTTTACCATTCAATTCTTTGAATATGTTTTTACTGGTTCTGATTTCATTAGCCTGTGTCAAGAGAACATGTCATACTTTAGGAAGCAGTTGGCTTTTCAATTATTGTGTAATACTCCGATGTATTAAGACTCTAATATGATATACTGTATATATATGTTATAATATATTGTAAATTTCATTAGTTTTTGCACGTTGAATGGATGTTTGCCATGTTTTATTAGGTGCGAGAAAATATATATATATATATATTGTCCACTTTTTTGTTATTAGGTGCGAGAAAAAAACAGAATGTATGTTGTCCACTTTTAGTTAGTTGAGATTTGTTTCTGGAAGAATTAAAAAAGTATAACACAACCCACAAACTACTTTTAATTATTGTCATATTTTATTAGGTGCGAGAAAAAAAAAACAGAATGTATGTTGTCCACTTTTTTGTTAATTGAGGTTTGTTTCTGGAAGAATTTAAAAAGTATGACACAAACCACAAACTACTTTTAATTATTGTCATGTTTTATTAAGTGCGAGAAAGGTGCGAGAAAAAAAACAGAATGCATGTTGTCCACTTTTTTGTTAGTTGAGGTTTGTTTCTGGAAGAATGAAAAAAGTATAACACAAATCACAAACTACTTTTAATTATTGTCATGTTTTATTAGGTGCGAGAAAGGTGCGAGAAAAAAAACATAATTAATATAACTAATGTATTCATAATAACAAATAAATATTTCACATAACAACCATTTTACTTTTAAACATATGCAATAGGATTACGACATGTCAATCTATTATGGCCTCGCTCATTACATCTGCCACATCTGTGGACTATGGGTCTTTCTCCAACTCATGAAATTCTCTTTTTCTGGCGTCGACCAACCCTAGCCACTACTTTTGGAGGTAGTACCTTCATTTCCACATAGTCTGCCAATATTTTCCACCCTATGCATTACCAACGGGATAAATAGGCTCTGCATATGCTGCTAATAAACATTTATTAGTATAATAACGATTACATAAGCCATATACATTTATACTCCGAGCTTTTGTTGCAGCAATTGCATGGGCACATGGTAATTGCTCTAGTTGGAACTCCTTACAACTACACTCTTGAGAATTAAGGTCAACAGTCTCCTCTCCATCCATGTTCTTCACTTGTAATTGATAACAATAAATTGTATCAATCTTCATTGTTAAAGACTGTTCATGGCTTATATGTATAATTCCTTCTGCCCATTTCGTCAAGATGGATGAAACTTTTGAAGCTTTTTCTCGACGCTCCCAAAGCCATCTCTGTAGTAAAGCTCTCAAATGTTCAACAAATGCAGTTATTGACAGTTCTCTGGCTTCTTTCCGAAGGGCATTCATGCTCTCTGCTATATTCGCGGTCATCATATTGTATCTCCTTCTTGGACAATGCATACGTGCCCAACGTGGAAGACCAACATTTTCTAAATACTTTCCTACACCATTATCAAATGGTAGGATGCGACCCCATAATTCTTGAAATTTCGATTCACGATATGCTCTTGAGGCATTACAAAACAAATGATCTATTGTTTCACTCTTGAATTTAGTATTCAAATTGTCTCTCAAATGTTGCACGCAAAGACCCTGAAAGAATCTGCTATGGTTTTATTTCGATTTGATACAAACACTAAATCATCGACTTCACCTATTACACCCTTTAACTTCTCCAAGAACCATTTTATCGAACTATCAGATTCCCTATTCACAATTCTGAATGCAAGAAGGAAAATTTGATTATTGTCATCTAAGCATGTGACAATTATCAAAGTACCCTTATATTTGCACTTTAAGAATGTTCCGTCCATAACTATAACACGTTGCATACAATTTAAGAATCCTCGAACATATGGACCTAGTGTCATAAAAAGGTATTTCAAGAACATCCCATCTTTAAATTCAATGTCATAAAATGTACCTAGATTTGCCAGTTTAAGTACTTCATCATACCGACGCAAGAGATTATATGACTCTTCTGGTGATCTACGTACTCGTATATACACAATTTCTCTAGCACGTCATGCTTTTTCGTAACTCATATTTATACCATAGTCTTGTCTCATGTCTTCTATGATGTCACGTGGTTTGTATTGACGACCAGTTCCTTTAAATTTCGATTTTATTAATTCTCCAACTACTCAGGCTTTTGTTTGTCTATGGTCATGATTCAAGATATCAAGTGAACATAAATGAACTTTTACATACTTTGAAACCTTAAATATGTCTGAACCCTATAATTGGACTGCTCGTAGTCTTCATTTACATTTATCATCAACACATCTAACATACAAAATCTTCTTCGTAAACTTCTTTACTCTGAATTCAAAGTTCTTTTTCATTGCAACCACACTCAATCTCATGGATAATTCTCTCTTTCCGAAAAATATTTGTCCTACCTTCAAATCTTCATTTGTGGAGCTTCCTTCTAACCAAATATTTTTCTTCACATATGCCTTTTTGCTACCTGATTGACCTTCATTATCACATTTCCTTTTGCAATGTTTTGAAGTACTTCTTTCTTGTGAGATGTCATATGATTCATAATTGAAGTTCTTGGCCTCATCATATGAATCCCATCTAGTGGTCTCATCTCTGTCATTAACTACGTCAACTTGAGCGACATTATAATCTAATGTTGCATGCACCAGAATCGGAACATTTGTATCTAAGGTCTTAACTTGATTACTACCAGAAATCGATTTATGACCTTCAAAATGAAAATCTTTCGCTGAGTCTGAACTTTTGTACCTAGGTTCAAATGAGATGTACAGGGGGACTTGAAGCATATTTTCACAAAAAAAATAAAATTTTAAATCACGGTCATTACTTATCTAAAATGCAGATGTTTGATTATCGGATCTTATCTCATATATGCATCTAAGTTTGATGTCAAACTCTTTAGGGTCAACTTCAGCGAGATCATATATTTCAACAACTAAATCATTGTGTGTGATTTCTTTACTTACGACAAGACCTTTCAACAAACCTTCTACATATTTTATTTCCTTCTCATCCCACACTCCACCATAACGAATCAAAATAGGAACATGGGTTATCCTTAAACCTTTAATTTCTGCAAAAAGATGAAGAAAAAAATCAGAATATAATCTATTTAAGAAAAAGACATATGAAAAGAAGTTATTTAAGGATAAGTGTATATAATGAAGTACCATAACCTAAACCTACCTAGACATGCATAAATAGTCACAAGAAAGACAAAGAACCAAACGAAAGTGCTAGTTTTGTATTCTGTTTTTTTTCTGGCACCTTTCTCGCACATAATAAACCATACAAATTTGCCTAAAAAAGGTCTAAATTGATGTACCAACACCAAACCCTTGCTAGACATGCATAAATAACCACAAAAAGGAAAAAAAAACCAAAGGAAAAAGCTCGTTTTGCATTCTATTTTTTTCTCGCACTTGTCTCGCACCCAATAAACAATGAAAAATTTGTATATAAATAAAAATCACCAAATAACGACTATACAACCTAAAAAGACTGATATGGATGAAAGAAAAATACTTGAAGTGAACATTCAAAAGAAAAGCATTATCATACAACCCAATACTAAAGGATTAGAAATTCAAAATGAAACCAAAGTTCATTTTCATTGAGTATAAAGATCAAACACTTCGTGTGCAACATTTAAAATCGTTTACATAGTGGAACCAATGGGAAGAAAGAAAATGAAGAAACACGTACTTCGTGGTCGTTGAATAGCATTATCATACAACCCAATACTAAAGGATTAGAAATTCAAAATGAAACCAAAGTTCATTTTCATTGAGTATAAAGATCAAACACTTCGTGTGCAACATTTAAAATCGTTTACATAGTGGAACCAATGGGAAGAAAGAAAATGAAGAAACACGTACTTCGTGGTCGCTGGTTCGTCGGAAGAATCGGAAGAAACAAACAAGTCGACGTTTCGTGGTCACCAGTTTGTGTTCGCAGGTTCGTGGTCGCCGGGGAGTCGAGGTGGGTTGGAAAGAGAGAGCCTTCACGTGAGAGATTTTTTGTGTGAGAGAATTGTAGGTTTAGTTAAAATTAGGGCATAACCATTTCTAAATTGATGATTTTTTAAAAAGGGTAATTTATATTTTCATAGCCTAAAAAGTCCTAAAACTCTACCAAACTAAAAAAGGTCCTAAATCTCTTATATGCCCCTAATTTTGTGTATTTTTGATAATTTCCCCATAAATTACATTTCCTAACCCAAAAGCTAACCAAAATCTGCCACACAAAACAATCTCACCCATGATCTCTGTTTCTCCATGCTGGACAGAGTTCCAAATCAAGCAACTTCATGTATCTAATGTAAAAATGGGGTGGTTCACTCTCTGATTAATGGGTCGAATTCGTGAGACAAATCCGACGAAGTGCGTGAACCAAAACAGACCAACCTTGAGTGACACATCTCTAGCGAGACTGAAACTTCGGCGACGGCGTTGGACCTGTCGGGTTGTGCAGTGTGGCGGTATTTGGCGCGCGACGATTGGGATATGCAGCAAGTCTGGCCGGCGGCTTTAATCCAAATCTGGCAGAGGGTTGGTCGACGACGAGGGCTCACAGATTTGGTCGGCGACTGCAGTCGACGGCGCAACAGGGCAGAGAGGCGGCGTTCGATCACTGATCTGGCTGGCGAATGCAGATTGAGTGGAGCCATTTTTTTGGTCTGCGCGATTTCATTCGACGACGTACGGCTAGGGGTCTCGATGGCGTGGGTCGGAGGGCAAGGATACGGTGAAGCTCATTGTGAGGCCGAAGTTTAAGCTTCTCCCATGGAGGTTGCCGGATGGTTGACGCGAAGGAGGAGAAGATTAAGAATTGGGTCTTCGATTTGCGTGCATGAATAAAACAAAATAAGGGTTTCCAACCCTAAATCAAGACCAGCCAAAGCTTAGGACTTCCAAGTCCAACATAATAATTTCTAATAAATTTCAAGTGAAAACTTCAAAATTAATTATACCTCAAATCGGAGCGTTACATTGACTATTTAACTTGGTCACCGATGTATTTTTTTTTTTTGCATGTTTATAATAGGTAAAATACCTTTTTGGTCTCAGAGTTTTAATGGACCATTTTAGTCGCTAAGTTTTGTTAAATAGATTTAAAAGGTCGTTCATGATATTTTCTATTTTTTAATTCTTTTTTTAATTTTTTATATAAAATCAATATTTTTTAAATTAAAAAAATATATATTTTCTCTCTCAATTCTCTCCTCTCTCCTCCCCTCCTCCCTCCTCCCTTCATCTTCTTCTCTTCTTCTTTTTTTTTTCCCTCTCTCACATCTTCTACCCCACTCTCTCTCCTCTGTACATCACGTATGAGATCTTTACATAAAAATCTCTTAAGTTTAATCTAGAGGATCAAAACTTAAGTGGGTTTGAAAGAGAGTGATCATAAAGATTGAAGAAAAAAACTAAATCTTAAGAGAGATTTTTTTGATTTGTTGTAGTTTTGTAAATTGAAGGGTGGGTAGTTGAGATCTACCCTTTTAAAGGGTTAGAGAGAGTGAAAAAAAAGGTGAGATACATAAGAGAGAGAGTGTAGAAGATGATGTAGTGGGGGAGGAAAAAAGGAAAAGAAGAAAGAGAAGGAAGATGGAGGGAGGACAAATGAGAGTGTAACGAGAGAATTAAGAGAGAATTTATTTTTTATTTTTTTAATTAAAAAATAATTGTATATTAAAAATATTGATTTTATATAATTAATTAAAAAATAGAAAAATAACATGAGTGACCTTTTAAACTTATTTCTCAAAACTGAGAGACTAAAAAGGTCTATTTTAAAAACTCAGGGACCAAACACATTTATTGCTCAAAACTTGGGGACCAAAAAGGTACCCTCATTTAATTTGGTCATTGCATATATATTTAATTTGGTCACGGCATGTATGTTCAATTTGATCACTTTTATGTATGTACTTTTTATTTGACATTTATTTGGCTTGTATATCTTTTTTGTTTTTATGTCACTTCAGGTAAGTTTAATGTGGCTATTGCTATATATTTATTTTGCTTTTGTATCTTAATTTAACCGTTGTTTATATTTATTTATTTTGACTATTGTATGTACATTTAATTTGGTCTTTTTTTGGCTATTGCTATATATTTAGTCATTTTATGTATGTTTAATTTAGTCATTGTTATATATTTATTTGACCACTTTACATATATTAGTCATTGTATGTATATGTTTAATTTGTTATTTTTAGTCAATGCATGCATATTTTCATTTGACGCTTTATCTATATCTTAATTTGGTA
Organism: Trichosanthes cucumerina; assembly: GCA_036507285.1. Lineage (NCBI taxonomy): Eukaryota > Viridiplantae > Streptophyta > Magnoliopsida > Cucurbitales > Cucurbitaceae > Trichosanthes > Trichosanthes cucumerina. Next base: position 74,306,315 of record CM071835.1, on the reverse strand, counting down.
TTTGCATATATATCTTAATGTATTTTAATTTATCCTAGCATGCATATTTTCATTTAGCCTATTGCATTTTTTTTTTTAGTTCTACATATTTTGATTTGGCTAGATTTGGCCACCATATTTAATGTTTTAATAGATTTGGTCACTATATTTATTTATATTTTTTTTATTTGAATAAAATTTCAAATGACTTATCTTTTAAATTAAAATTTGGGCATCAAAGTTTGCAATAAAACAAATTTGCCCTTTTAAAATTGAATTTTTTGAAATAAGAACCTTTCAATTTTTCAAAATTATATTTTGGCAATGAAGTTTGAAATAAAACAAAATTGTCTCTTTCAAAATTGAATTTATGAAATAAGAGCTTTCTAATTATTTTCAAAATTAAAACTTGAGAATGATGTTTGAAATAAATAAATTGTCTCCTTTAAATTGGATTTCTGAAGTAATAATGATTCGTTTTTAAAATTCTTTTATTAAATAATTTGTGTTAAAAAAAATAGGAGTTTATTTTGAAATATCAAAATAAGTTCCACGTTTTTCTAATGACATTGAGCCACCACTGTTATTAGTCCATATTTTATGTGGAATAATAAATTTTGGGGCATTAATAAAATACAAAAATATTTTTTTAACCAATAAATAAAAGGATAATTTTAAAATAAAATGTGGTAACATTTTTTCTAAAACGGGTGTTATAGGGGTGTTAACACCTTCCCTACACTCAATCGACTCTCGAACTTAATTTCTAGTTTCATAGACTAACCTTTTTTCTTTAAAATGGGTGCCAATCACACCCTATGATGATTTGTGGCGACTCCAAACCTTACCTCGAAAGAGACCATTGGGAGAGGACTTCGGCCGCTCCGCGTCACGATGACGTTGCAACACTTTACCTGAAGTATGAATGAAAATTTGACGTCTCGATATTTTTCTTTTCTATTTTTTATCCTTCTCTCCTCTTTCCTTTACGGATAAAGATTTCATTCGACAATTCTTCATAATGGTTACAAACAATACCAACCCAAGTCCTTGTGATACAAACCAAAACCCAAAATGAAAACTATATCTAAAATTGATACTGATTTAAGAAGGAAAAACTACAATATCTCAAGCAGTTGCAGAGGTTGCTAGACTATCTCACAAACTAGTTCTAGAAAGCCCAACTCTCCCTAATCCATTCTATTTATGGGCATGTTTGGGAATAACTTTGGAATGCTAAAATTACTTTTGTCGTATCTTGACAACATCACTAAAGTGCATGACATAAATATTCTAAAATTACTTTCAAACATGCCCTCTAAAGCTATAACCACCCTTCCTAAACAAACCCGTTGCCAACTTTTGTTTTCTTTAACCTGAAATGGAAACCAAAAATCATTTTTACAATGTTAGGATTTAAAAGTCAATATTTCAATTTTCTCTTATGGATTAATTTTTTTTTATAAGAAAACATATTTCTTTGATAAATGAAATGGTGAGAAAAAAGTCCGAAAGTATAAGAGTTTATGGACCATTTGTTTATTCGTTCTTTTTTAGCACAAACACTAAATTTTATAAAAGAAATGACGAGTAAAACTAAACAACTATCACTACCAAGATTGTAAGATTGGAGTAGAACACAATAGCCTTATTTTTGCAAACAGAGAAAAATATAGACTAACATTCTTGTAGTGACAAGTGTAACATAACTCAAAATTATTAGAGCTTGTAGAATTCAAGAATCCAACAAACAACATACGAAAACGAGTATTGTTAACGTTAGAAACCTAGATAAATGAAAGTAATATTTCTTTCATTAACATTAATTAGCATTTGATTAGAAGGGGAAAAAAACAAAATGCTGTCATAGATGGAAAACACAAGGTTGATATAAGAAGCTAAGTTTCCTTGATTTTATATTTTCTCAATCTATTTCAATACTTCCCTCTAAAACTTAAACATCATACCATGACTAAATGAAAGTTTAACTTTAGCATCCAAAAGAGAAAAGAGAAGGAAAGATTGAAAAAAAAAAACTCATTCCGAGTAGTTTCACACATCCTAATCTTGCTTTCTCTCCTCTATTTGATTCTTGGACCTGCATTCAAATTTCAATAACGAGATTAGAAGCTTGAAACATCTGTATAATCTCTATTAAAGTACTTTGTCATCATTCTAAGGGCCATGACTCTTTTTCTCAATAGAAAACATAAACACTTTTAAAAGATAAGAACTGAAAATAAACTCTACATGCATATGCAATTGAACCCTAAAATAGAAACTGACCCCAATACCTCTATCCGAAAGTATGAGTTCCAATGAATAAAGTAATAGGTAGATGAGAATGTAGGAATTATTATTTTAATAGCAATTCAAGTGATTTTTACTTGTTAGGGCTAAAAAAATTATTCACGCAACTAGCCTTATAAAAAATGGGTTTAAAAAGACTCTTTCTAATTGAGTTTTAAAGACACATAGTAAGTGAGCGAATAGAGTGTCTAACATATATGATTGAGAGGTTGAATTGAAGTTTCTTCTTCCCATTGATCTAGACATATTTTGGTTGAAAAATGTATCTTTTTGATTGATTTACATCTTCTTTAATCATATTTCAATATATTATGACTTACCAAAGTACAAAAGAAGTTTAATCATATTTCAATATATTAGACAACAACGAGTGCTTCACCATTGGACCATAATTGTCACAACATCAACATCATCCATAATGATGTTTACTGATGTTTGAAGAGGAGGCTTTGTCTTGCTGATCACTCATGTTTCGAAATAGAGAGAGAAGAAGTTTTCTTTGTGAGAAATTCTCTTGCGAGATAATCTGCAAGGGGGTTTTGAATTCCTTTTATAGGCAAAATTTGAAAATTGAAGCATTACAAGATAGCTTGCACCCTTGCAAAAATTTGTTTTGAAACAAGATTGTTTACATCTTTTTCTAAAACGAATTTTGAGGCTCTTGAGTCAGCTTTAATTGTAAAATGTTTATTAATCAAGTCTCCTTGAAATTTTTGAACACATAAAACTATTGCCAAAATTTCTTTTTTGACTATTGAATAATTCTTTTGTGTACTATTTTATATTCCAGAATGAAATCGAATAATTGATTCGTTCTTATCTATACACTGTTTTAGGATTCCTCCATATCCGATGTCGGATGCGTCGGATTCCACTATTAAATTGGCTTTTAGATTTATCAAACTTAAACAGTGAATTGATTTGACTAATGTTTTAATTGATTTGACAGCATTTGTATGCTTATCCGTCCATGGTTCTGGATTCTTTTTTAGCCTTTGAAAAAGTGGCTTACATATATGCCTTAGGTTTTGAATAAAGTCAGAAACATAATTGAGTCAACCTAGAAATCTTTGCAATTGAGTTTTATCTAAAATTTGATCAGGGAAATTTGAAGCGAATTCAATTGATCTTTGAATTGGTTTTACTAAACCTAAATAAATATCAAATCCTAAAAATCGGATTTGAGTTTGAAAAAGTTTAATTTTTGGAAGTGATACTACTAAACCATTTCGTTTAATAATATCAAAAAATATATTAAGATGTTTGAAGTGTTGATCTATGTTTTGAGAAAATATCAATACATCATCGATATATACAATTGAAAATTCTTGAAATAGATTGAATATATCATTCATAATTTTTTGAAATTCGGATAGAGCATTTTTTAATCCGAATGACATAACATTCCATTCATATTGGCGAAAAGGGACATTGAAAGAAGTTTTGTATCGGTGTTTTTCAGAAATTTGTGTTTGCCAGAATCCTGATTTAATTTCAATTTTGAGAATACTTTAGAATTTGAAATTCTTTTTATTAAATCTTGCTTATTAGGAATTGGATATCTTATCCACTCTAAAACTTTGTTGAGTGGTTTGTAATTAATAACTAACCTTGGAACTCCTCGCTCCTTTTCTGCTTGATTATTGACATAGAATGTTGCGCATGACCAAGGGCTTTTGGAAGGTCTGATGAGTCCTTTCTGCAAAAGATCATCTATTTCTTTTTTGCAATGAGTTAACAGTTCAGAGTTCATTTGAATTGGCCTAGCCTTTGTAGGAATTTTTTCTTCGTTGAAATCTTTAATATAAGGGAGATTGACTATATGTTGTTTTCTTTTCCAAAAAACATTTGGTAGATTTGAACAAACTTCATTTCTAATTTGTTTTAAAATTAGATATTTTGTCTTGTATTGATATTCTTTTAATTCTTCATCTATTCTTTTGTAAGAAATATCTTATTTTAAGAATTGAATTTGTTTTTGTTTGCTTTCCATAGTATTTATGGATTTTTGGACCATTTCCTGTTGTAAGTTATGGATTTGATGTCGGGTTATTGGACTTCTAAATTTGAATATTATTTCTTGTCCAAGTACATTGGATATAATTCCTTCTTCCGATATTGCTATCGGATAAAATTGAGTAAGAAATGGCGTACTAAAATCAGTTCCTGGCCTAGGTCTTTGACTAACAAGAAAAAGTTCACAAAACAAACTCCCTTGTTGCAAGCATGGACTTTTGACAATTTGTAGTTAATTATTAATTGTTGGTTATTAGCACCACGAAGTGTTTCTGATGTTTTTTCAAAGTAAATTGAGGGTACTAATCATTCTTGAATGCAGTTTTGATCTGCACCTGAATCAATTAAAGCACGTAAAGTAATTTTTAAATCATGAATTTTGAGGGTTACAAAAGAATACTATTTTTGAAATCGAATGCTTGAAATTGCTCCAACGAAGGATTCTTCTTCTTCATTAGGAGTTTCCTCAGCTTGTGATTTGATTTGAGACATTTCTAGATGGAGATGGAATATCTCACGATCGGTGTCACTTTTGAGTTTATTGACTTCTCTTTTTAAATTATTAATCTCTGCTTGAAGATCTTGAATAGTAATTGGTTTTGGTTCATCGAATTTTTTGATAACGTTTTTCCATTCATAGGGTTTGAAATTACTAGTTTCTTCTTGATATTTCTTTTCGAGGATTGAACTTTTAAGACTATGAAGAATTGATTTTTTGAGTTCTACGTTGTCTATTTCATCAACAACGTTAAGCAGAGTTTCTTGATCTTTGGTTAGGACACATATGCATCCTGAACAGACTCTTTTGCCTTCATTTTCTTCTTCATCATATTCGCTATCTGAATACGAATCAGTTTTCTCTTGTAATTCAAGTATTTGACCTTCATCAGAACTATAAATTGACTCTTCGGATTCAGATTGGATGATGTTTAGAAGTTGTTGTTTAACATCATCATCGATTTACAATTCATTGATCTTCTTTTTCATAGGACACTTGTTGACATAATGCCCGTGCGATCGACATTTATAACATTGAATATTTGCTTTTGAATTTCCACCTTTGTTAGTGGGGCGTTTTTTGGTATAGGAATTATAGGGTTTTTCTATAATTTTTCTTTTGGAATGGCCTATATGGTCGATAGTTTTGCGTTTCTTGATGTTTACTATATCTTTTTACAGCAGTTTTCCGAAATGCCGAGGGTGGATGAACCTTTCCACATCCATATTGATCGCAGAATAATTCTAATTCTGCCTTTTTTGAACCAAGGTTTTGTTAAGCTTTGCTTGAACTTTGGATTCATTGCATAAACGGATACCCTCACTTATTATAAATGAAGTTAGATTCCCATAGGTTAGATTATCCCAGAAAATTTTTCTGTCATATTTTGCGTTTAAATCGATTTTGACTCTTTCAGCAAAGTAATTAGCAAGACCTTTAATGAATTGTTCCTTCCAAATGGAGGAAGTGCAATCAACTCTAATTAATACTTTGCTTAGAAACATGTCTTTGTACCATCTAAAGTCTACTAATGTTGAACATTTGAGATTTAGAAGGATTTCAGCTTATCTGGCTTGATATTAAGCTGGATCTCCTATGAAGGCGTTTGTTATAGTATAGACGAGGGTATTTACTACATCGTCTATTTTTTCTTCTATTTCAACTGTTTGAGGTAATTGACCATTTGCCTTGATTGTTTGCACTCTTCTTTCTGTACTGGAATGATTTAAAATGTAGTGGCGATCACCTTCCTCTAGGTATTGATCCCACCATTATTTCAATTGTCCTGTAAATCCTACAACGAGAAGTTCAGCGATCTCATGGTCCCTTTTGCCTCTTTGTCTATAGGCATTGGAGGCGATTAACATCTCGTTTATGACGTTTATGATTAGATAATCGGATATACCATCCACATTCCATTCGTGGATGGCTAATCCATCATAAAAAGCTTGAGTCATTTGTGTTTTTTCTTCAAATTGAATATCTGGGAATGATGGTTGTGGATACCAATTCCTCATTGTTGAATATTTTGATACTTTTGATTTCATACCAACTTTTGAAACTTCGTTTGGGGACTCAATCTTTTCCTCACTTAGGGAAAGGTCCCTAGTTTTTTGGATTATTTGGTCGATAATGGAATCCTTAATAACATTAATTGTAGAAGTTGTTTTTTAAGGTGATGTTTTTGAAATGTGAAGACTATTTAGCTTTTCTTCAATTAAAGCTAAGGTTTCTTCTTCTTTAGACATTATTTTAATTTTGCTATCAATGACTATGGGTTTGAATAGAGGAATTGATTCGTCTGTGGGAGGTATCAAGATCCCTCCAGTTGAGGAAGAAGCAATAGAAGGTTTTGATATTTTTCCTTCAATCTTTTCTACTTTGTTGGCTATAGTAGAAAGGATTTTATTGGAAAAATTGTTTTGAAGTTGGATATTTTTTATATCATTTATGGTAGGAATTTTCTTTTCGTCCTTTTCACTGATATTTTTGAATGGGTTGGCTTTGACCTTCTCTCCATAGATTGTTTCGAATTCTATTTCTTCTAGGGGAGGATGAGTTGAATGAATATTCTCTCTTTGGCTTGTTTTCCAAGTTTCAAGCAACATATTGATCTCATTTTCGAATTGTTTTATCCAAGTAAAGAATGGAATGGTTTTCTCTGTTTCTTCCATGAATGAATACCACCTTGACCTTATTTCAGATCTCTAGTTTTCATCATAGTTTTGAAAGAAGGCGTTCCTCTTTGTTTTGTTTTTGGGTGAAAGGAAATCCTTTTTCAATGCTTCTTTATTAATTGAAAATCCTTCAATAAGAATATTTAGTTGACTAGCAAACACAGATCGATTATCCATGTCTGTTTGAGTTGGAGATTGTGGTTGTCCTTCATATTGAACATTTGCCACATTTTGTTCTACATTGACTGATTTTACCCTCAACGAGTTAGATCGATCAAAATAGAATTTTGTGTCAGCTTCTGAGGCTGCAGAAGTTCGAGAGGTACTTGGTATTGAGGACATGAATTCCTTGACTCTAGTAACCTCTGTTTCTTCTGAGAATTGTATTTTCAACAACCCCATCTGTAGGTTCAATAATTTGAGCTAAATTTGAATTTCTTTTTGGTGGAGTGAAAGCTTCCGTAAGCTTCCATGTTGGATTTCTGGTAATTTGTTCCCAAGATAAACTTTTCGGAACAGTGATTGAGGACTTATCAAGATTTGATTCAATGAGAATTGTTGATCCATTCGGAGAAGACCTCAGGGCTCTTGGAGAGATGTTAGTATTCATGAGTTTGTAACAAATTCTAAAAATCATTACTGAAGAGTGAGACTTCTTGAATATTATGATTTTTTTGCATAGACATCGGCTATAAAAGAAGATAGGATGTTTGGATCTTGTAATTAAAGTGTAAAATTTGGGTAACAATTGAAGAAGATAGGTCCTTTTTCGAGGTGGGATTGAACAACCCCAAGAAGAGAGTTTGAGAAGTTAAGATGTCTTTTATCTCTTAAAGAGACTAAGACAGGTATATCTAGACCAAGTCTAAATAAGGGTTTGATGGCAATTTGAACTAATCCTATGTGAAGATAATTAAATTCTTCACGATGTTGTAGGAGAAGCTTTTTTAAAAAAAGATTTATTGATTCTTGGTCGTTATTTATGGGGATATTTTTCTCAGAGATTTTAATACAATTTCTTTGAGAGAGATTGAATGTGCTAGGGTAGTAGACTGTTTTGGGATCTACCTTTGGAATACTCCATTGATGAAGTTTGTCTTCTATCTTGGCTATTGTTAATTCTTGATTGACAGTGTTAGAAAGTTTTGACTCGTAATCATCTTTATGATCTTCATGATCATTAGAAATTGAAATAGTTCTTCCTTTGACTCGAGGGTTCATAATCTTTCTTAAAAATTTAGACATAATTATCTTCTTTTGTGCATAACTCAAAATAAAATAGAAATAATTTTCTTTCTTTCTTCAAAACATATGGAAAATACAGCAATTATATCAAGTACTAGTTACTGGGGAACATGAGCTTACCAACAGACTTACTCTTACTGCCGGGAACACAACCTTTACCAACCAGTGGACAGCTAGCGGACGCAAGATATAATTGATGAGATTCCAAAATTTAGAAAATAGATTGAAATTTTTTTCTTTTCTAGAAAGAGATAGATAAAAAGAAGGTAATTTTATTGAATATGGCTCTGATACCAATTGCTCCTCGGTGAACCGCGAAGAGAATTAGGATCGTTTACAATGCTTAAGAGAGCGTGAAAATATTTCAAACTGAGAGCGTGAAAATATTTCAAGCTTTCTTCTAAAGTTTGAAATATTTCCACGCTCTAATATTTCAAACTGAGAGCGTGGAAATATTTCAAACTTTAGAAGAAAGCTTGAAAGTTTTCCGATGCCCTTTGATTACAAGATCAAAGTCTTTTATAGACTCCGGATTTCAAATTTCAATACAATGCAAAAGACTAAAAGATAAGATTCAATCCGACAGGATAGGACCCCTGATTGGATTGATATGACAAAAGATAAAATGATTACAAAAAACAAAATGTACAAAAAGTTAAAGATTCGATTCTTTACAATAATGCACACTACTATTCACTTACTATTACAATAATGCGTACTACTATTCCTCCACCATCTTTTGTCGTATCCCTTTATCAAAGTGACTTTAATAAAAATGATAATTGTTGTCCTTATCTGATAGGTTCGAATATCATGTCAAATCACTTTTCACGCGTGAAGGAAAGGTATGCTGACCAACGGATTCATTACTCATCTCGAGATTTATTACCGGGACCACACACCGCAACAGTCCTTCGCATCAGTCCTTATGGTGATTCTTCATAATTTTCTCCCGCTACGAGATTCAGGCATTATCCTTATGTTCTGATGTGGAGTTTACAATTTATTATAATGTACAACACTTTTTTTTTTACAATGGTTGGGAATCTAGAAATGGATCATTGATATCATATTCATCATCTTCTTCCACTTCAGAGTTTTGAGGAGAAGATGAAGATGCTATTGAAGTAACTTGATTTAAATTTTCTGTAAATCTACCCCTGTTGTTGTTTGTGCTAAGGCAGCTAACAACTTTGATTTGGAATTGACGAATTCTGCATTTTTCTTCTTTGACAGGTCTTGGAGGTAGCCATTATCGGCAAACCATTGCTTCACTTCTTTGATTCCTACGTGAGAAAAGTTGTACTTGTCCTACCATTTGATTTGTAAAACTTTTACAATTTGTTTGTAATAGGTGTATGTATTGATTTGGAAATTCCAACAGAATATCCAAGGGGTTTGAAAGTATAAACAAAAACGCATTGTGAGTGGGAATGCATTTTTGTGTATTGTTTGTGAAAAATAGTGGAATGATTCTTGAATAGGAACTGGGAAGATTTCTTCTGATAGACCGAAAGTCTTTTACCATATGATAAACCAGAATGGGTAATATATTTTGTAAGCATTTTGACAGAATTGAATAAACCAAGAATGCTCATAATTTTTGTACCACATTATTTTGTACCAAGCTTCAACGTAATCTCGGTACGAGTATGTCTGGGGATTGAATGGTTTTGAAAGAGTTATTTCTGTGAATATACATTGATTCCAATTGGTAGGGTTACCTTAAAATTTTTTAGCTTTGAGTAGGCAATTTTTGAAGGATCATTTATGTCCGGGAAATGAGTTATCTGGACAGATTTTGAGTCTACAAGGATGAATTCATAATATTTCCTTGTTTAGATCAAGGATTCTGGTAAGAAATAGAATCTTTGGGATACATATTTTGAATAATTTCAACGATTGAACTACCATCGAATTCAACTTCGACGATTGGCTCAGAAATTAGAAGTGGTTTTTCGAAATAATTTTTGATTTCTGGTTTACGAATAAACCTTTTGGGAGGATTGACGGCTTTAACAAAAGTTGTAGGGATTGAAGATCCCTGTTGAGAAGAAGATAGGGTAGAAGGTGAGACGGAAGGTCTCATTGGTGTAACGACAGTAGGCCGTATGAGAGAGGCTGATGGCCTCGGTGGCGAAGTTAATGACTCCATTGAATCTCTTATTTAAATCGATGCACTTTTGGTTCTTGGGCGATTCACTTGAGTGAAACCCAGATCCATTGCGTATTGATCGGCGCTCATCGGAGCTGGCATGTTTGTAGAAGATGGGCTTTTGCCCTTTGAAGAGGAGACTTTGCCTTGCTAATCACTCATGTTTCGAAATAGAGAGAGAATAAGTTTTCTTTGTGAGAAATTCCCTTGAGAGATAATCTGCAAGGGGGTTTTGAATTCCTTTTATAGGCAAAATTTGAAAATCGAAGCATGACAAGATAGCTTGCCACCTTGCAAAAATTTGTTTTGAAACAAGATTTTTTAAATCTTTTTCGAAAACGAATTTTGAGGCTCTTGAGTCAGTTTTAATTGAAAAATGTTTATCAATCAAGTCTCCTTGAAATTTTTGAACACATAAAACTATTGTCAAAATGTCTTTTTTGACTGTTGAATAATTCTTTTGTGTACTATTCCATATTCCAGAATGAAATCGAATAATTGATTCGTTCTTATCTATACACTGTTTTAGGATTCCTCCATATCCGATGTCGGATGCGTCGGATTCCACTATTAAATTGGCTTTTGGATTTCTCAGACTTAAACAGGGAATTGATTTGACTAAAGTTTTAATTGATTTGACAGCATTTGTATTCTTATCCGTCCATGGTTCTGAATTCTTTTTTAGCCTTTGAAAAAGTGGCTTACATATATGCCTTAGGTTTTGAATAAAGTCAGAAACATAATTGAGGCAACCTAGAAATCTTTGCAAATGAGTTTTATCTAAAATTTGATCAGGAAAATTTGAAGCGAATTTAATTGATCTTTGAATTGGTTTTACTAAACCTAAATGAATATCAAATCCTAAAAATCGGATTTGAATTTGAAAAAGTTTAATTTTTGGAAGTGATACTACTAAACCATTTCGTTTAATAATATCGAAAAATATATTAAGATGTTTGAAGTGTTGATCTATATTTTGAGAAAATATCAACACATCATCGATATATACAATTGAAAATTCTTGAAATGGATTGAATATATCATTCATAATTTTTTGAAATTCGGATGGAGCATTTTTTAATCCGAATGGCATAACATTCCATTCATATTGGCCAAAAGGGACATTGAAAGCAGTTTTGTATCGGTCTTTTTCAGAAATTTGTATTTGCCAAAATCCTGACTTCATATCAAATTTTGAGAATACTTTAGAATTTAAAATTCTTTTTAGTAAATCTTGCTTATTAGGAATTGGATATCTTATCCACTCTAAAACTTTGTTGAGTGGTTTGTAATTAATAACTAACCTTGGAACTCCTCGGTCATTTTCTGCTTGATTATTAACATATAATGTTGCGCATGACCAAGGGCTTTTGGAAGGTCTGATGAGTCCTTTTTGCAAAAGATCATCTATTTCTTTTTCGCAATGAGTCAGCAGTTCAGAGTTCATTTGAATTGGCCTAGCCTTTGTAGGAATTTTTTCTTCGTTGTAATCTTTGATATATAGGAGATTGACTATATGTTGTTTTCTTTTCCAAAAAGCATTTTGTAGATTTGAACAAACTTCATTTTCTAATTTTGTTTTAAAATTAGATATTTTATCTTGTATTGATTTTCTTTTTAATTCTTCATCTATTCTTTTGTAAGAAATCTCTTCTTTTAAGAATTGAATTTGTTTTTGTTTACTTTCCATACTATTTATGGATTTTTGGACCGTTGTCTGTAGTAAGTTATGGATTTCATGGCGGTTTATTGGACTTGTAAATTTGAATATTATTTTTTGTCCAAGTATATTGGATATAATTCCTTTTTTCGATATTGCTATCGGATATAATTGAGTAAGAAATGGCGTACCTAAAATTAGTTCCTGACCTAGGTCTTTGACTAACAAGAAAGAGTTCACAAAACAAACTCCCTTGCTGCAAACATGGACTTTTGACAATTTGTAGTTAATTATTAATTGTTGGTCATTAGCACCACGAAGTGTTTCTGAGTTTTTTCAAAGTAAATTGAGGGTATTAATCCTTCTTGAATGCAGTTTTGATCTGCACATGAATCAATTAAAGCACGTAAAATAATTTTGAAATCATAAATTTTGAGAGTTACAAAAGAATACAATTTTTGAAATCGAATGCTTGAAATTGCTCCAACGAGGTATTCTTCTTCTTCATTAGGAGTTTCCTCAGCTTGTGATTTGATTTGAGACATTTCTAGATGGAGATACAATATCTCACGATCGATGTCACTTTTGAGTTTATTGACTTCTCTTTTTAGATTATTAATCTCTACTCGAAGATCTTGAATAGCAATTGATTTTTTTTCCTCGAATTTTTTTATAACGTTTTTCCATTCATAGGGTTTGAAATTACTAGTTTCTTCTTGATCTATCTTTTCGAGGATTGAACTTTAAAGACTATGAAGAATTGATTTTTTGAGTTCTACGTTGTCTATTTCATCAACAACGTTAAGCAGAGTTTCTTGATCTTTGGTTAGGATACATATGCATCCTGAACAGATTCTTTTGCCTTCATTTTCTTCTTCATCATATTCGCTATCTGAATACGAATAAGTTTCCTCTTGTAATTCAAGTATTTGACCTTCATCAGAACTATAAATGACTCTTCGGATTCAGATTGGATGATGTTTAGAAGTTGCTGTTTAACATCTTCATCGATTTCAAATTCATTGATCTTCTTTTTCATAGGACACTTATTGGCATAATGTCCGTGCGAGCAACATTTATAACATTGAATGTTTGCTTTTCAATTTCCACCTTTGTAAGTGGGGCGTTTTTTGGTATAGAAATTATAGGGTTTTCTATAATTCTTCTTTTGGAATGGCCTATATGGCCGATAGTTTTGCCTTTCTTGATGTTTACTATATCTTTTTATAGCAGTTTTCCGAACTGCCGAGGGTGGATGAACCTTTCCACATCCATATTGATCGCATAATATTTCTAATTCTACTTTGCTTGAACTTTGGATTCATTTCATAAACGGATACCCTCACTTATTATAAATGAAGTTAGATTCCCATAGGTTAGATTATCCCAGGGAATTTTTCCGTCATATTTTGCGTTTAAATCGATTTTGACTCTTTCAGCAAAGTTATTAGGAAGACCTTTAATGAATTGTTCCTTCCAAATAGAGGAAAAGCAATTAGCTCTAATTAATTCTTTGCTTAGAAACATGTCTTTGTACCATCTAAAGTCTCCCAATGTTGGACATTTGAGATTTAGAAGGATTTCAGCTGATCTGGCTTGATATTGAGCTGGATCTCCTATGAAGACGTTTGTTATAGTATAGACGAGGGTGTTTACTGCATCGTCTATTTTTCTTCTATTTCAACTGTTTGAGGTAATTGACTTCTGCCTTCATTTTCTTCTTCATCGGAAAACTTTCAAGCTTTCTTCTAAAGTTTGAAATATTTCCACACTCTCAGTTTGAAATATTTTCACTCTCTATTAAGCATTGTAAACGATACTAATTCTCTTCGCGGTTCACCGAGAAGAAATTGGTATCGGAGTCATATTCAATAAAATTACCTTCTTTTTATCTATCTGTTTCTAGAAAAGAAAAAATTTTCAATCTATTTTCCAAATTTTGGAAGCTCATCAATTATATCTTGCGTCCGCTAGTCGTCCGCTGGTTGGTAAAGGTTGTGTTCCCGACAGTAAGAGTAAGTCCGTTGGTAAGCTCATGTTCCCCAGTAACTAGTACTTGATATAATTGCTGTATTTTCCATAAGTTTTGAAGAAAGAAAGAAAATTATTTCTATTCTATTTTGAGTTATGCACAAAAGAAGATAATTATGTCTAAGTTTTTAAGAAAGATTATGAACCCTAAAGTCAAAGGAAAAGCTATTTCAATTTCTGATGGACATGAAGATCATAAAGATGATTACGAGTCAAAACTTTCTAACACTGTCAATCAAGAATTAACAATAGCCAAGATAGAAGACAAACTCCATCAATGGAGTATTCCAAAGGTAGATCCCAAAACAGTCTACTATCATAGCACATTCAATCTCTCTCAAAGAAATTGTATTAAAATCTCTGAGAAAAATATCCTCATAAATAACGACCAAGAATCAATAAATCTTTTTTCAAAAAAGCTTCTCCTACAACATCGTGAAGAATTTAATTATCTTCACTTAGGATTTGTTCAAATTTCCATCAAACCTTAATTTAGACTTGGTCTAGATATACCTGTCTTAGTCTCTTTAATAGATAAAAGACATCTTAACTTCTCAAACACTCTTCTTGGGGTTGTTCAATCCAACCTCGAAAAAGGACCTATCTTCTTCAATTATTACCCAAATTTTACACTTTCATTACAAGATCCAAACATCCTATCTTCTTTGATAGCCGATGTCTATACAAAAAATCTCAATATTCAAGAGGAGTCTCACTCTGCAGTAATGATTTTTAGAATTTGTTACAAACTCATGAATACTAACATCTCTCCAAGAGCCCTGAGGTCTTCTCCGAAGGGATCAACAATTCTCATTGAAGCAAATCTTGATAAGTCCTCAATCACTGTTCTGAAAAGTTTATCTTGGGAACAAATTACCACAAATTACCAGAAATCCAACATGGAAGCTTACGGAAGCTTTCACTCCACCAAAAAGAAATCCAAATTTAGCTCAAATTATTGAACATACAGATGGGGTTGTTGAAATACAATTCTCAGAAGAAATAGAGGTTACTAGAGTCAAGGAATTCATGTCCTCAAGACCAAGTACCTCTCGAACTTCTTGATTCTTGCCGGTATTGTAGTATAGTGGTGAGTATTCCCGCCTGTCACGCGGGTGACCCGAGTTCGATCCCCAGCAACGGCGCCAAAAACTTGTTGCGTAAAATAATATTGCAATACCGCAGTGTACGGGTCAAGTTTTAGTATAGTGATTTATGAGTCCAAGTATCGTCCTTGGGAATGAGTTTCTAGATTAATTAAGTATTAAGATACTAATTCTCAAATTTAGCTAAAGCAACAAAACATGGATAGGTGTTTGACGAATAAAACAACCAAACAAACAAACATGTGGAGACACGAATTGATAGAATTAAAGAAAGTGATTTTACAAGTTAATAACCTAACTACACATGCATTGACCTCATGAGATGAATTTATAAACAAGAAGTAAATTACTCAAGAAAACCTCTCGGTTCTTAGTGAGCCTCACACATGCAATAGAATTCATAGTCTCCATACGAACCTACAACATGCATGGCATTAAGTAACTTCTTTAAGTGTTTCCCTAAGAATTCTAGGTCACTCTCGTGCCAGACTACTAAGGGTTTTGACAATTTTGCTCTAATTCAAGCTTTATCTCTCGAGTCCACTTGAATCAACGAATTAAGGAGTGCAGAGCGAATGACCAAAAATAAGAACAAAACATGCTTCAATATATTGTAATAAAGTCATAACAAATAAATCAAATCCTACTACAATGTTTAGCTACTCTAAATCACATGAAAAACAAACTAAACAAGTAGAAAACATCTTAGAACGCTATTACAAATTGAAAGAAAGAGAAATAAACTTAGGTGTCGATGCCGGTCCTTCGTCTCCAGCTCCCGTGTTCGATCTCGAACCTCCACGAATGCTTTGGCTCCCAAAATCACTCTTTTCTCTCTTCTTACAAGGTGTGTTTCGAAATTACGGCAAAACTCTACCAAATTGTGCTCCCCTTGCAATGAAATCATAAGGATATATTTATAGAAGGAATCGGTGCAGCGTTGCAACGTCGCTACCCTAACGCGCGCTCCTTGTCGAAATGGCGTTGCGACGCTGCAAGGCAGCGTTGCAACGCCCTATGTGCGGCTTCTCACGCGTGGCTTCTTATCGAGATAGCGTTGCAACGCCCTAAGGCAGCGTTGCAACGCTATCGCCTGGAGTCTTCAAAGTCGTTAAACAACAAGCATGGCGTTGCAACGCTCTGCATGGCATTGCAACGCCATCACCTTGGGTCATCATGCTTGGATTGGTTCGTTTTCTTCCATATGATGTTATCTTTAGCTCCAAATAGCCCCGTTTTGATTCCGAGTGATCCAAATTGTCTCCAATAGCTCCGTTTAAGCTCTTAACCTGAAATTGAATAAATTAACCACGTAAAAGCCCTGAAATCATCATAAAACTAGCAATAATGAAGCCTAAGGATAGCACATTTTGTGTGCTATCAGCGACTGAGTTTCTATCGAGCCTACTAAAGTTAATATCTGCCACCAGATTTGATAGTTGCATACCATTTTGTATGTACATTTTTACAAATGCTTCTTTTGTAACTAATGTGGCTAGTATGTTTTGAATGACTTAGAAAAATTTTGGGATTTTTATAGGTTTGTAATTTGAAACCCACATATCTACCTATTAAGTTATTTGATTGTGCTAGTTTTCTGAAGTTATGGTTGGAAGTTAAACATTTTATTTTAGGAGTATATATAAATATCTCTTTTTAGGTTTGTTTTACTGATTTTTCAGGGGAAACTCTGCCGAATTTTTTAAAGAATTTTATATCATCAAATTTTTGTCTAGCCACTTGGGGTTTTAAAAAAAAGGGTTTATCTTCAAAGTTTGACATTGGATTCCATAGTTAAGTAGGGATCTAATGTCAGTAAGCCACGTCCTAGATTGGTCGAGGTAATTTGGAGTGGGTTGTGTCAACTGTTTCTCTAATGAACAATTTATTTATGATCCAACCATAATAAACTAAGTCCTTCTTAGGCTAGTGAGAGGGTGGGTCTCCCATTATTCAAGTTCTGAAATTAGCACATAAGAGAACTACTCATCAACTTACCCTATATGGGAAGAAGTGAATTCCATCTCGTGAGATTATGTTCCTAGCTCCCTATTTGGTCAAGTCCCCAAAGTAATAGACTTATTGAATCGGTTACAAAAGTCACTCTCACCCATGCAAATCAAAGGACAAACCCTCACAGGAAGGAGTACATAACGTACTCAGGATTAAGATCGAGTTACATAAGATAACCTTGATGAAATATTAATCTTCTCAATTAACGGATTTCTAGAGGGAGATTAAATATTTCGTGGTCTGGTCTTATAAAAAGTTGTTGTATAAGATACCCCATTCACATGTCTCCACATGAACGATTTGGATCAAATCATTTGTAACTATTACAAGGAAAATTGCAATTTTTGGACCCTTTTAATTTTGTATTTGCATTGTGGACCCCACTTTGAAATCTGATTTTATGGACCTCTGAAGAGATGAAATTACCATTTTTCCCTTTATATTAAAAATGGCACCATTCCTTTCCCATTTTCCATTAAGCGAGACTTTTCTCGTTCCTTTCCCGTTTCCCATTCATCCTGTTTCCTCTCAGATTTTTGTTGATTGTTGTTGAGTTCTTTGGATTACTTACTAGTTTGTTGTGGATTTCGGAAAACTCAAGTATGTATTTTTAAGTTTACTCGTTATTGAAGTTCTTTGGATTGTTAGGGTTTACGAAGTTTTGTTTTAAACTATGAATCTGTTAGTTTATTCGTTATTGAAGTTGTTTTCTGGCTAGAATAACTTTAAACGTATTTTCGACGTGTTTTGTGGTGTTAGACTAGGTTAAAATTGTTTTAAACGTGTTTTATGGACTTGAAGTTGTCGATTTCGAAGAAGAATCCCAACCGGGATTCATGAAATCAGACCAAGATTCATATTCGGTTTGAATTCTCGTTAATCAATACTCACCGAGAAATCAAGAAATATTTTACAAGAATTTAAACTGGGAAAACGAACAATCAAGAACCAATACTAACCAAGAATAATTCCTGACGGGGAAAATTTCCAGTTTTGAAATATTTGTTCAACTTGTGCTTAACTTGTTTTGAATTATTTTTCATATATATATATAGATGCTTTATAATGGAATTAGTTGAGAAAATTCCTCCAACTGATCACTTTCCTGCAACTCTAACATGTTATGCTCACTTAGGTAGAATGAATAAAAATATTAAAAATAAGCTCACTCGAAACCAATTAGACATGTTTAGGCAAACCATTTTTGGCACATTATTAGATGCAAATATTATGTTTAATGGGCAACTAGTTCATTATATACTTATGAGGGAGGTCAATGATGTTGGGATTTGTGCCCTAAAACTCGTAGTTTGTAATTATGTTCTAATTAATGTAATAAAGTATTATTATTTCAATAAAGTGTTATTGTTCGTTATCTACGAGTTTACCTTTATTTAAAACCCTAAATCCAATAAACGAAAGATCCAAGGCTGTTAAATGAATCTTTAACTGAATGTAATGTACATAAAAAGGATCTCGGTTCGAGATATAGCCTAAAGGGTCTATAGTTAGGGGATAAGGTTTGGGTACCTTACCCTGGTTAAACTATGGATGTGGCCCACTTTGTATTTGATACAAACACTGTGATCCTAACGTGTTCGTGTAGATGACATGTGAGTGGGGATATCCTATGTAATGAGATTACATAAGATCGACCACTAAATAGTAACCTCTAGTTTGTAGACTCAGTTGACTAGTTAGGTTTCTATTTCACTAGGATGACCTAGGCAACTTGATCTCAATCCTGAGCAGGTTAAGAACTCCTGTTCGCGAGGGATTGTCCTTTGATTAGTATGGGTGAGAGTGGCCAGATTCGCCGACTCAATATGCATATCTTCTTGGGGACAAGACCGAGTGAGCGGCTGAGGACTTAACTTAGCAAGATGGAATTCACTCATTCCCGCCTACTAGGGTAAGTAGAGGAATGTTCCTTTAAGTGGTGTCTCCGGGACTTGAACAAAGGGCCCAACCCTCTCATTGGCCCGAGAGGGACTCTGTTGTTGGTAGGACCACAAACAAATTGTTCATTAGAGAAGCACTGGTACTTAAGGCACAAGATGTAACCCAGGGGTAAAACGGTAATTTGACCCAGCTTGTGTTACGAACATTCGTGAAGGATTGACTTGCTGTTATTGGTCAATATCCATGGACACAGAAATATATCTGCAGTGAGAAGAGTGCATCTGTGGGACTTTAGTGGAGTGTTCCCGCAGTTAACGAATGTTGATTGGGAGGTTAATGAGATTAACCGAGCAATTTCGTATCGTTGGAGCTTCTGATCTGTAGGTCCATTAGGTCCACCTTCTAGCTCGTAAAGGGTTCTTAGATCATTTAAAATTTGAAATGTTCAAATTCATTAGGGAATAAACTTAATGTATATTGATACAATATAATATATAGTTTTGGAACTATATATTATAAATTTAATATGAATATGATTCATATTAAATTATATGAGAGAATTGAATATTTGAAAGAGTTCAAATATTATATTAAATGTGAATATGATTCACATTTGCAAACTATAGGATAAAATTTAATGTGCACTGGTTGTACATTAAAACTATAGGTTAAAGGGGTAATATGATTAAATGAGATTTAATCCAAATTAAATATATGATATTTAATTTGTATTATTTAAATATGATTTAAATGAATAATTAAATTTGATTTAATTACATTATTATTATTATTTTAATAATAAATGAGGGAACGTGTCATCCAGACACGTTCCCCACTATCCAGACACGTTGCTCAATTGGATTGATCAATCAATCACATTGAACTTACAGAAGAAAAAATCTCTCTCCTCTCTCAATCTTTTAATTCCCTTCATCTTCCAATTGTTGGAAACCTTCCCACAAAGGTTTTTGTTCTAAGATCTCAGAGGATAGAAGGTTTTCCTCGTGGTGTTGTCCAATTGAAGAAAACAGAGAAGCATCTTGGAAGTTCCTGTGTTGCTGTCTTTTTTTGGAGCAAAGAGTTGCTGCAAGTTGAAACTACAAAGGTATTTTTCTTCCCTTTAGTTTAATTGTTAAACTTAACATATGTTTGCATGTATGCAATTAATCCATGTCTAATAGGATTAGAAATACCATGTTTGTTCTGTATTTTTGGTCAATGTACTGATTTTCGTTTTAAGCAAAACAATCAAGTAATTAAGATCCCAAACACGTTTCCGCTGCTTAAGGAGATCAGATCTCCATCAATTGGTATCAGAGCAATGCTTGATTTGTTTTGTTTTGAAACAAAATTGCATTGATTTGGTGGGAAATGCATTTGGTTTGCTGTAAAACTTGTTTAGGAATGTTTTGGCCTTAATTTACTTCGATTTTTGTTCAAATTGGATGTAAAGGCCCCTGCGTTTTTGGACAAAAAGTGCAAAATTGAATCTTTAATTGAGTTACGAGTCGTTCGGGACCAATTTCATGCATTTCGGTTGAGAATTGAAGGAGAAATTGAAGTTTGAAGCTGCTGTGTTCGTGGAAGAAAGCTGCTGCCGAAGCAGTAGCGTTACAACGCTGAAGAACGGCGTCGCAACGCTAGCGTTCCCTATCAACGCGAGCGTTCAAGGGGTCAGCAGCGTTGCAACGCTACCCCGATACCAGGCGCGCAAGACGACAAAGCGGGCGTTGCAACGTTGGCCTCAGCGTTGCAACACCGTAGGGCATTCCAGCAGCTGCAGATCGGTTCGGTTGGTTCAATTGGTTTTTGTCCGGTTCGAGCGGTTCAAGGCCGGTCCAGCGTGTTTTTGACCGGTTTCATGAAATAAATTAATGTAATTGATTTTTTTGCACTTTAGGGGCAAAATTATTTCGGTTTTACATCTATTTATCTTTATGAATGTCATTTAGATTATTCCCACCTTAGGATAAACATGTTCATGCATTTTATTTATCTAAATGTTATATGAATATGGTTGAATGCATGACTAATTTATTTTTTTCATGAGTAATTAATTATAAGTGTTATAATTAGATTATATAGAAAATAAATTGCATGGAGCATGAAATTACTTAGTTTAAAATAAATGTTATTTTGTTTAAGTAATTTTATAATTCAATTAGTTGAATTCCTTTTATAATTCCAATTTGAATATTGATTGTTGGATTTATAATATAGTTTCTTTATCATAGGTTAATTATTAAAATTTATAAAAGTTATAAATTAAAGGGGTTTTAGAAACCATAACCTATAATAAAGAAATGCATGCAAACATAGGAACTTGGGTTAAGATTTAATTTGTTTTTAAATTGTTTAAAATTAATTTAAACCTATGTTTCAATTTCTAATAGGATTAGAAATAAGTCTTACGTAGTATTTTAAATAGTTTAAAATATAGTAGGACTTTAGGACTTTGGTTATAAGGAAACTCTACCTGAAGTTCTCGTCTAAGGTCAGGGTACTTTGTACTTACTGACGGTTAATGGAACACCTCCTACCCAGAACCGACTGAACTTGAGTTGAATTAACCTTAGTTCTGTTTTATCTCTAGGTAATTAAAATGTTTATTCACCTAGACATATGGTTTTAAGACCTAGTTATAATAGTTATAATAGGCATAGACTTAGATAGATTCTTTTAGCCAGAATCCGACTAAGTTAAAACTATACCCTAATTTTAGGAACTTCAGTGGGAGAAAACGAGATGTTCGCATCGAGTTTACTCTCTCGTCCTCAAGAGTTCACACCGTGGGTTCCATGCTCGGCTACGTGGCGTCAATAGGGCGTCCCCCTACAGTATGTGTTTGCATGGTTCAATACCAAGGTGAATGAGGGAAGTATCCATAGTAAATTGGAGCAGGACGCGTGTCAACGTATCCTACGGTCTCCTTCATTAGGTCGCACCATGAGATTTCTATAGTCCGCCTGCTAGGTTGTCCTGGAACAGCCAAACCCTACGGAGGGCCTGACTATAGGGATCGGAACACCGCGAACTCCATAAATGGATAGGTCTCTTAGGTTGTTTGCCGCCAGCTTGTCTTTTCTTAATAGTAGCTGTTGGCTCGCACTCATTGGATCCGAAAATGGTAGGGTCACATTTACTGGATGAGTTAAGTTAGTTAACAAATCCTTGACCAAACAAACGGTAGCTAAGGACCATTGGGACATGAGATGTTCTCTCGTAGTGAGAATTGGTGAGAAAGTCTCAATTCAAGGGAGGAATGACTGACTCACCTGACGGAGGCTTTTGTTCTAAACCCTTGAAGTATCGTTGCAAAATTAAAGGTTTAACTTAAACAAAGGGGTTTAGTTTAAACACTAGGGTTCTTTAATAATTTTGCTAAATTAGATTGGTTTTTACAATGGGTTAAAAAGACATAACTAATTAGAACTATTTTGGATTTTCAGCATGTCGTCCTCAATAATAGCCTTACTTAAAAGCGACCGTTTAACTGGTGAGAATTTTACTACGTGGAAGTCCAACTTGAATACGATTCTCGTTGTTGACGACCTACCATTTGTAATGTCTAAGGAGTGTCCTCAGATCCCTACTCGTAACGCTCCTCAATCTGTTAAGGAGGCGTACGACCGTTGGATCAAAGCCAATGATAAGGCCAAGGTCTACATTTTGGCTAGTGTTTCGAAGTTACGCCAAAAGCACGAGGGCATGGTCTCAGCTCGTGAGATCATGAGTTCGCTGCAGGAAATGTTTGGACAACCGTCTCGACAGATTCGACACGAATCCCTCAAATACGTTTATAACTCCCGTATGAAGAAGGGGTCATTGGTGAGAGAACACGTTCTTGATCTGATGGTCCACTTCAACGTGGTTTGAGATGAACGGCGGTCATTGACGAGGAAAGTCGGTATCGCTCATCCTGGAATCTCTTCCGAAGCGTTTCCTGCAATTCCGCAACAATGCGGTGATGAACAAGATAGAGTATAACCTGACTACTCTCCTTAATGAACTACAGACTTTCAAGTCTCTTATGAAGAATAAAAGACAGGCTGATGGAGAGGCAAATCTGTTTGCCCATTCCAGAAGGTTCCAGAAGGGTTCATCCTCTGGGACTAAGTCCTGTAGCTCATCTTCTGGGCTTAAGAAGACCCAAAAGAAGAAAATAGGAGGAAAAGGGAAGGCACCTGCTGCTGACAAAGGCAAGGAAAAAGCCAAGGTTGCAGATAAAGGAAAATGTTTCCACTGTAACGTGGATGGGCATTGGAAGCGAAACTGCCCAAAATACCTTGCTGAGCTCAAAGAGAAGAAAGGTAAATTAGATTAACTTGTTCTTTAAACATGTTTAGTGGAAAATAATGATTTTACCTGGATACTTGATTCAGGAGCCACTAATCACGTTTGCTCTTCATTTCAGGAAACTAGTTCCTTCAAGGAGCTCAAAGAGGTGAGATGACGCTCGTGGTCGGAACGGAGACGCTCTCCTCACTGCAAATGGGAGATGCCAAGTTATTTTTCTGAGATAGATTTCTTTTATTGAAAAATCAGATATGGTTCCTAAGCTTAAAAGGAACTTAATTTCTATCTCTTGTTTAATAGAACTTGGATATTGTATTTCTTTTTCAATTAATGAAGCGTTCATTTTGAAAGAAGGTGTTAATATTTGTTATGCTAAATTGAAAAATGGCTTGTATGTACTGAAACCGAACAAAACGAAAGCAATTTTAAATCATGAGATGTTTAAAATTGCTAACACTCAAGATAAAAGGCAAAGAATTTCTCCAAATAATAATACCTATCTATGGCATCTTAGGCTTGGTCATATTAATCTCAACCGGATTGAGAGACTCTCTAAGAATGGACTTCTAAACAAGTTAGAAGATGATTCTTTACACACTTCATGAATCTTACTTGGAAGGTAAAATGACCAAGCGACCTTTTACTGGAAAAGGTTACAAAGCCGTAGAGCCCCCTAGAACTTGTGCATTAGGATCTTTGTGGTCCAGTGAATGTCAAAGCTCGAGGAGGGTACGAATATTTTATCTCTTTCATAGATGATTATTCGAGGTATGGTTATCTATACCTAATGCATCACAAGTCCAAGCTCTTGAAAAAGTTCAAAGAGTATAAGGCGTATAGAAAATGCATTAGGAAAAACCATTAAAACACTTCGATCCGATCGAGGTGGAGAGTATATGGATTTGAGATTTCAGGACTATATGATAGAACATGGAATCAAATCTCAACTCTCAGCACCAAAAACAGCACAACAAAATGGTGTGTCCGAAAGGAGAAATAGAACCTTGTTAGACATGGTTCATTCTATGATGAACTATGCTTAATTACCTGCCTCGTTTTGGGGATACGCAGTAGAGACTGCAGTTCAAATCTTGAACAATGTTCCATCAAAAAGTGTTTCAGAAATACCTTTTGAACTTTGGAAGGGGCGTAAACCTAGTTTACAACACTTAAGGATTTGGGGCTGTCCGGCACACGTGCTCGTGACAAACCCAAAGAAACTGGAACCTCGTTCAAGATTGTGCCAATTTGTTGGCTATCCCAAAGAAACGAGAGGTGGTCTTTTCTACGACCCACAAGAAAAAAAGGTGATTGTATTGACAAATGCCACGTTCTTGGAGGAATATCACATTAGGAACCACAAACTGCGTAGTAAATTAGTACTAAATGAAGCTACACATGAACCAACAAGAGTTGTTGATCAAGTTGGACCTTCATCAAGAGTTGATGGAAGAGCCAACACCTCAAGTCAGTCTCGTCCTTCTCAATCGTTGGAAATGCCTCGACGCAGTGGGAGGGTTGTTTCCCAACCTGACCGCTACTTGGGTTTAGCTGAAACTCAAGTTGTCATACCTGATGACGGCGTAGAAGATCCATTGTCTTATAAACAAGCAATGAATGATTTAGACAAGAACCAATGGATCAAAGCCATGGACCTTGAAATGGAGTCAATGGACTTCAATTCAGTATGGGAACTTGTAGACCAACCTGAAGGGGTTAGACCCACAGGGTGTAAATGGATCTATAATAGAAAGAGAGATGCAAAGGAAGGTGCAGACCTTTAAGGCTAGGCTTGTAGCAGCAAAGGGTTTTACCCAAAGGGAAGGAGTTGACTATGAAGAAACTTTTTTCCTCATTTGCTGCTATGTTGAAGTCTATAAGGATACTCTTGTCCATAGCCGCGTTTATGATTATGAAATTTGGCAAATGGACGTCCAAGATCGCTTTTTAATGGTAATCTTGACGAGAGCATCTATATGTCTCACCCAGAAGGGTTCATAGCCCAAGGTCGAGCAAAAAGTTTGCAAGCTTAATCGATTCATTTATGGATTGAAACAAGCATCAAGATCTTGGAATATAAGATTTGATATCGCGATCGTGTCTTACGGCTTTGACTAAAACGTTGATGAGCCTTGTGTTTACAAGAGGATCATCAATGACAAAGTAGCTTTGTTAGTACTTTATGTGGATGATATCCTACTCATTGGAAATGATGTAGGATACCTAATCGACATAAAGAATTGGCGGCGACCCCAATTCCAAATGAAAGATTTGGGAGAGCGCAGATATGTTCTTGGGATTCAGATCTTTAGTAATTGCAAGAAACGTAACGCTAGCATCGCCTCTCAAGCGCCTTATATCGACAAAATGTTGTCCGATATTCGATGCGAGAATTCCAAGAGGGGCTTATTACCCTTCGTGCACGGAGTTCATCCATGCCTAGGAACAGTGTCCCAAGACACCTCAAGAAGTTGAGGATATGAGACATATTCCCTATGCCTCTACAATGAGGTAGCTTAATGTATGTTATGTCGTGTACGAGGCCTGATATTTGTTATGCAAAGGGAATAGTCGGTGAGGTACCAATCCAATCCAAGGTTAGACCAACGGGCAAAGCAGCTTAAAAATATCCTCAAGTATCTAAGGAGAACGAGGGACTATATACTTGTGTATGGGTCTAAGGATCTGATCCTTACTGGATACACTGATTCTGATTTTCAGACCGATAAGGATTCTCGGAAATCCACATCGGGATCAATTTTCACCCTTAACGGGGAGCTATAGTATGGCGAAACATCAAGCAAGGATGCATCGCTGACTCCACAATGGAGGCTGAGTATGTCGCTGCTTGTGAAGCAGCTAAGGAGGCTGTTTGGCTAAGGAAATTCCTTACTAATTTGGAAGTTGTTCCAAATATGGAATCTCCCATCACCTTATACTGTGACAACAGTGGTGCGGTAGACAATTCGAAGGAACCTCGCAGCCATAAGCGAGGTAAGCACATCGAGAGGAAGTATCACCTAATACGAGAAATAGTGCAACAAGGAGATGTGACAGTCACGAAGATCGCTTCGGAGCACAATATTGCTGATCCGTTTACAAAGACTCTCACGGCTAAAGTATTTGAGGGTCATCTGGAAAGTCTGGGTCTACGAGATATGTACATAAGCTAATCTAGGGCAAGTGGGAGATATGTAATGGAGGTATATGGATGCCCTAGTTTATTGTATTTCTACTGTTTTAGATTATGATGTACCTCACTAGAGTTTTAGTTCAAGTGGGAGTTTGTTGGGATTTGTGCCCTAAAACTCGTAGTTTGTAATTATGTTCTAATTAATGTAATAAAGTGTTATTATTTCAATAAAGTGTTATTGGTCGTTATCTACGAGTTTGCCTTTATATAAAACCCTAAATCCAATAAACGAAAGATCCAAGGCTGTTAAATGAATCTTTAACTGAATGTAATGTACATAAAAAGGATCTCGGTTCGAGATACAGCCTAAAGGGTCTATAGTTAGGGGATAAGGTTTGGGTACCTTACCCTGGTTAAACTATGGATGTGGCCCACTTTGTATTTGATACAAACACTGTGATCCTAACGTGTTCGTGTAGATGACATGTGAGTGGGGATATCCTATGTAATGAGATTACATAAGACCGGACCACGAAATAGTAACCTCTAGCTGTAACTCCGTTGACTAGTTAGGTTTCTATTTCACTAGGATGACCTAGGTAACTTGATCTCAATCCTGAGCAGGTTATGTAAACCCAAGATCTTTCTTTTGAACTTCCATATAAAAAAAAACAAAAGAAAAGAAATGAAGTGAAAGATAAAAGGAAAACAAGGAAGGAAAAGCTTAAACCATTTTGGTTTGGTTTGCTTTAAAAATAATGAAGAAAATGAAATGAAAGGAATGGATATTATATTGTGTTTTGTTTTGTTTAGAAAAGAAAAGAAAAGAAAAGAAAGAAAGAGATAAAGGAGAAGTTAAAAAAGGGAAAAAGAAAAGAAAAGCAAAAAAAGGGGAAAAAGACAAATTTGTCTTTTCCTCCACCGTTTTCTTTTTAAAATGACTTTATCTTCTCCATTTTCTTTTTCATTTACCAAAAGGAAGCTGTAAGCTTCGTGAGTTGAAGTTCAAGGGAGAAGAAGAAGGAGAAAAGCTCTAATTTTGGAGCTGGAGTTGCAGAAGAAAGGAGAAGAACTCAAGGGAATTATTATTGCAGCAAGGTGATCAACTCAGACCAGTTCTGATGTTTTGATCTTCTCGAGCTCTACAAGAAGAGGTAAGTGTTGAAGTGTGCTTTTCCTGAAAGCTAACTAATTTGTAAACAAAGTTCATGAAGGAAGCTCGAGCAAATTCTTATGTTAAGTTACTGTTTTGTTAAGAGGAAGGCAGAAGACAGAAGTTTGCTGTCAAATCCAAGAGGTCTCTGGTTTTTGGGTTGTCCTGATCTGTATACTTCGAGTTAGAAGCTCTAATTGGTAGGGTTCGAAAGCTTATTGAATTTCCTACAACTTTTGTGAAGAAATCGTGAGTAGAAAATGTCTAGAAGATGTTTTAAATATCAGGTTAAATTTGTTGTGCAAAGGAAATCCGAATCAAAACAAATAGAAGTCTGCTTTTGAGGAAAGTACCTTTCGAGGTATTTCTGAACAAATCCGTTTGGAATTTCAATTTCATGTCTCCATATGATTTTTAGAGGGTTCAAAAAGGAAGAGTGTGGTATAAATTACATTATTGTTGGATAAGTAATGAAGAAGTTATGGTTGTCTCAAAAAGAGCGTAAAAATCAAAAATGCTGGAAATTTGAAAGTGTGTTTTCTTGCAAGTTTTAAGGTCAAAAATCATGAGCTCGAGGTTCTAATGGTTGAGTTGGTTTGTTTGACAGGCCAAGAGCAAATAGGTCAAGTTTACAAGCCAAATTCTAATACTGTGAGTGACTCTATTTTAGAATTATGCTTGACCTATGTTTTTCTTCAAAAACATAATTGTTGATCATTGAATCTTGTTTGAACTATTTATGTATAGCTTCATGGAGTTTCTAACATAAAGTTCATGATGGAACCTAAGCATGCTTTGAATTAGTTGTAACTATAAATCCATGTATGGAAACTAAATTATGAAAGTATGCTTTCCTTTAGAGAATGTTTTGTGTAAATCTACTTGGGAACATGTTTAGATGATAATGTGAAAATGTCATGAAATTGTTGTATGTGTTATAAAGACATGATTTCCATGGTACACAAATTATGCCCTTGTTTGTGGTTAACCCCTAATACTGAAGGACATTCGAGAAGGTACTTAGGGGGGGAATGAATCATGATATCCCGATACTGAAGGACAATGAGAAGGTATTCGGGTAGTAAATGGTTTTACCTTAATACTAAAGGATAATGAGAAGGTATTCGGGTAGTAAATGCCTCGACCAAAGGTATTCCACGTGCACGTGAGAGAGAGAGGTATGAACCTTATTGGTATAAATATAACTCTACCACCTCTATGGTTTGATGTGGTATCATGTCATGTGTTTTATTGTTATGAGCTTCTATATTATTGATCTATCTACCCTCGATATAATAGTACATCTCGAGTTGTGTGCTATGCATAAGTGGTGACTTAAACCTGTAAATTGGAAGCATGGTTTGTTTATGTTTAAAAACAAATGTTAAGCTATTTTCTACTTATAATCTGCCATTAACATGATTCACCTGTGACCTTATAATGTTTTAAAGATAGACACTCACTGAGCTTTTTAGCTCATTCTTTCAATGTTTTCAAACCTTTTCAGGTAGAGATCGAGCTCCTGGTACCTGACATCCTGCCATAGTCTGCTGGAAGTTTCATAAGTTGGTATTTTGTACGTGGCTGGTGTTGTATAGCAAGTCGTTATGTAGTTATAGTTGTTTGTACATAAGAGGTTGTATAAACTGTGGGTTGGCATGTTCTGGGATGTGATGCTATTGCTCGTTTAAGTTTTCAAATGGGAGACTTAAGAAATATTTCTCCCTATGTATGTTTAGTAGTTATCAAGTTTCCGCTGTGTGATGTTAAAGTTTACCATATACGAGCATAGTATGTTTATCAGGTAGAACAGGGTCATCAGGTATTGTTAAGAGGTAAACAATGTCTGTTGGCTTCATGCCTCTTTCCGGGCTAAGTTAGCAGGAGGGTCGGGAGGGGGTGTGACAGGTTACGAACTCCTGTTCACGAGGGATTGTCCTTTGATTAGTATGGGTGAGAGTGGCCAGATTCGCCGACTCAATATGCATACCTTCTTGGGGACAAGACCGAGTGAGCGGTGGGGACTTAACTTAGCAAGATGGAATTCACTCCTTCCCGCCTACTAGGGTAAGTAGAGGAATGTTCCCTTAAGTGGTGTCTCTTGGGACTTGAACAAAGGGCCCAACCCTCTCATTGGCCTGAGAGGGACTCTGTTTGTTGGTAGGACCACAAACAAATTGTTCATTAGAGGAGCACTGGTACTTAAGGCACAAGATGTAACCCAGGGATAAAACGATAATTTGACCCAGCTTGTGTTACGAACATTCGTGAAGGATTGACTTGTTGTTATTGGTCAATATCCATGGACACAGAAATATATCTGCATTGAGAAGAGTGTAGCTGTGGGACTTTAGTGGAGTGTTCCCGCAGTTAACGAATGTTGATTGGGAGGTTAATGAGATTAACCGAGCAATCTCGTATCGTTGGAGCTTCTGATCTGTAGGTCCATTAGGTCCACCTTCTAGCTCGTAAAGGGTTCTTAGATCATTTAAAATTTGAAATGTTCAAATTCATTAGGGAATAAACTTAATGTATATTAATACAATATAATATATAGTTTTGGAACTATATATTATAAATTTAATATGAACATGATTCATATTAAATTATATGAGAGAATTGAATATTTGAAAGAGTTCAAATATTATATTAAATGTGAATATGATTCACATTTGCAAACTATAGGATAAAATTTAATGCGCACTAGTTGTACATTAAAACTATAGGTTAAAGGGGTAATATTATTAAATGAGATTTAATCCAAATTAAATATATGATATTTAATTTGTATTATTTAAATATGATTTAAATGAATAATTAAATTTGATTTAATTACATTATTATTATTATTATTATTATTTTAATAATAAATGAGGGAATGTGTCATCCAGACACGTTCCCCACTACCCTTCCCCTTCTCCCTATCGACGGTTTAACAGGGAGAAGGGGGTTGCTCAATTGGATTGATCTATCAATCACATTGAACTTACAGAAGAAAAAATCTCTCTCTCTCTCTCAATCTTCTAATTCCCTTCATCTTCCAATTGTTGGAAACCTTCCCACAAAGGTTTTTGTTCTAAGATCTCAGAGGATAGAAGGTTTTCCTCGTGGTGTTGTCCAATTGAAGAAAACAGAGAAGCATCTTGGAAGTTCCTGTGTTGTTGTCTTTTTTTGGAGCAAGGAGTTGCTGCAAGTTGAAACTACAAAGGTATTTTTCTTCCCTTTAGTTTAATTGTTAAACTTAACATATGTTTGCATGTATGCAATTAATCCATGTCTAATAGGATTAGAAATACCATGCTTGTTCTGTATTTTTGGTCAATGTACTTCTTTCGTTTTAAACAAAACAATCAAGTAATTAAGATGCCAAACACGTTTCCGCTGCTCAAGGAGATCAGATCTCCATCAAATGAAACTAGGGTGATGTAATGAGTTTCCAGCTATTGGATCAGAAGGTCTAATTTGGTAAGCGCGAGTTTGACCTAATAACTGGGCTTAGGCATGGGAATAGACCTTTGCGGAGGACCGTGTTTACCAATAGATTGAGGGAGTTTTTGTTGGGATGTATGTCCTCATCTCGTGTAGTTTGTAATATTTCAAGTTGTAAATGAATAAGAGTTATTTATTTCAACATTGTGTAATAAATAAGAGTTATTTATTTAAACATTGTGTCTCGCATATTTCATAAACTTAATCCAATAAACTAAGCTCCAGGGTCATTGTATTAATGAGAGAAGTAAGAACTTGAATGGTGTGTAGTGGACACACAGGGAGGATCACGTTCGAGTTAATGACCCGAACGGTCTCACATGAGATGGATAGGGTTGGAGACCTAATCCTCGGATACACTGTGGATGCGACCGCTTTTGTATTAGATACAAACGAGGTGATCGACTCGCGTTCATGTGGTTGACATGCGAGTGGGGGCATCCTGTGCAATGAGATTGTACAAGACCGGACCGTGAATTATTAGAATTACCGATGTAACACCGCTAATGAAGATAGAGCTAATAAATTCGTAGATGACCATTAGTGACTCGACCTTAATCCCGAGCGTGTTACGGACTCCATGCGCTGAGGGGGTCCGCCTTTGACTAGTACGGTGAGGGTGGCCACCGTTGCTTGCCCAATATGCCTATCTTCTCGAGGGGACCACCACATGGAAAGTCGGGAACTTGACTACGCAAGAAGGAATTCACTCGCTCTCGACTTCTCGAACCTAGAGGGTTGTTCCCTTAAGTCTTGTCCCCGGGCTTGAACAACGGGCCCCACTCTCTCATTGGCCCGAGAGGGTTATTTTTATGGTTGGACCATGCAACGTAGTTGTTCATTAGAGGAGCAAAGGGAACTTAAGGAGCAAGAGGTAGACACGGGGGTAAACGGTAATTTGACCCACCGTGACTACTAACAACCTGTGAAGGGTCGACTCATGGGTATTGGTTATATCGATGGGCACAACTTGTCCTACAGTGATGAGAGTGCAGCTACGGGCTTTAATGGAGTGTTACCATAGCTAATGAATGTTGAATAATCAATCAAAGAGTTTGACCCAGTTAGTCTCGGATCATTGGAGCTCGTCACGTGTAGGTCCATTAGGTCCCTCGGTTGGCTCAAATTGGACAAATTGAGGGTTTACAATTTGGTGTGAATTTGAAGTGTTCAAATTCATTATTTGGGTATTTATGTCATTTATATGAGATATAGATGACATAGTATATAGTTTGATGTGAATGAGATTCATAATAAACTATAGTATAGCCTAATTGATTAATTAGTGCTATTTGGAGAAATTGAATTGAGAGAAATTAAATTGAATGTGATTCAATTTATAATTCCGCATTTATGCAAATGAGATTTGTATAATAAGGTATGAGATACCTTATATTATATAATATGCAAATGTGATTTGTATATTATATGGTTGTGGTAAAATTGTGATTTGGTGGAGATTTTAACTCCATCACACAATAGTATTTAAAGGCTTTGCAAGAAGGCTTTGGTGTGCCATTTGCCATTTTTTGGATTTCCATCCAAAGAGAGCAAGGCAATTCTCTCTAGAATTCTCTCATCTCTCTAAGTTCTCTCCTCACCCAAAACCAAAGGGAGTCCCACCTACTCTCCCTCAACCTCCCAAGAACAACCGAGAAGACCCTTTGGAGGTGTCTTCCTGTTCGGATCGAGGTTCGTGTTCGAGGAGATCATTGGATCGAGAGAGATCGTGACCGGAGGAGAAGAGGATTGAAGAAGTGTTCTTCAACAAGTAAGTAGTATTTTTCCTTACTGTTTTCTTCTCCTATTTGCATGTTTAGCCTAGGATTTATGAGATAGATTCAATTTTAAGACACGTTTTACACAACGGATCAACGACGTTTCACAACGTCTTCCACTGCGAGAATTCAAAATCCCTTCAATTGGTATCAGAGCCAATCGTTGCTCTTCGTTGTGTATCATGTAGAATTTTAAAATTAGGTGGGTAGCATTAATTATCATGAGATGAATGTTAATGGTTTGCAATTTTGGATGTTTTTCGGTTTTTGGCACTTTTTAGATTTACATTAAAGTTGATGAGATCAATGTAAGGGCCCATTGTTTTGGGCATTTTTTAATGTAAATCGAGTCTGTAAGTTCGTGTCGTTCGTGGCAAGAGTTGTTGTGAAGAAAACGGAGCAAAAACGGGCGATTTCAGTGAAAAATAGCAAAAGTTGTTTGCTGGAAGTTCATCAGCGTTGCGACGCCATCCATGCTGCTGGAGGTTGTTGCAGTGCAGCGTTGCAACGCTAGCGGTGGCGTTGCAACGCCACAGCGTTGAGAACGCTAGGCGCGATGCTATACATTACAACGTTGCAATGCAATAACAACATCGCAACGCCGTGGCGTAGTGGTGCGTGGAGTGCGTTTTTTTGGGGACGTGGTACGTGGTCAGTGGTTTGAGACTAGGGTTGTGCAACTGCCGTTTTATTTTTTTATTATTTATTTATTTCTAAATTTGATTTTATAAATGTATTTTATTTAATCATTTTAATTAATATTAATATAAATGTTATATTAATGTTAATTAATTTAATTTTATGTCCCTAGGGTGCCAAAAATCGGTCCAATATTGCTATTTAATTATTTTATGCATGAGATGCATGATTTAATTATTTCTATGTGCATAGAGTATGTCATATAGATTTAAAATCCCACCTTAGGTTAAACATTTCATGCATCATATTTATATTATAAGAGTTATAATATATAGTATGCATGATAGGATTATATTATAAGAGTTATAATTTAATGTTTGCATGTTTTAATTTATTTATTATAAGTGTTATATTTCTTAGATTAAAAGCATGCTCATGCATTTAATTCATGTGATGAATATATGTTAGAGTATAGTATTGTTCATGTGATGAATGATCAAGCACTATAACATAGAAATGCATGTAACCTAAGTTAATTATTAGTTTTAAATGGTTTAGAACTTGAATAATTAGACTTAGGTTTTCTATTTCTAATGAGATTAGAAATTAGGAAATCAAATATGACCTTTGAATGGAGACTGATAAGTAGCTTTGTCTAAGGAAGGTTTTGTCTAAGGCTGGGGTATTTAAGTTGATGCTTGCGGAACACCCCTACCTGGAAACCGACCTGGGAGTGAATTCGGTCCGGAGATTCTTAGGTTATATTCTCGTGAGTGCCGTTAATTAAGAGTTAATTAATTTACTCACTTAGACCTAAGTTAATAATGTGATTATAGACTTAGGCTAATCCAATATAAGAGTTATATTGGTAGACTTAGGTAAATTTTAACCGGTTTATCTAGGTCAATCCCGATTATTTTAAAGTGTTGAGTGGGAGGAAATAAAGTGTATGAGATACATTTAATTTTCCATCCACAAATCTCCGTTAAGTTCGCACCGTGAGATCCATGCTCGGCCTCGTGGCGCAAATGGGAGCGTCCCCCTACGGGTGGCATTTGTATGAGTCAATATCAACGTGAATGGAGAGATTACTTATAGTGAGTGGGAGCGGGGCCTGTGAAAACGGGACCCACGGTCTCTTCTTTCTTTTCACGCCGTGAGACGCCTATGATCTGCCTGCTAGTTTGGCCTGGACCAGACAATCCCTACGGAGGGCCTTGATCATGGGAGTCGGAACACCGTGAATTCCCGAAAGGGATACGATTTCCTTGTTGGTTTTCCTTCTTAGTCCTCCCTATGACGGCTATTGTTTGGACGAATACTTGGAAATTTAAAG
Source organism: Trichosanthes cucumerina (assembly GCA_036507285.1). NCBI lineage: Eukaryota > Viridiplantae > Streptophyta > Magnoliopsida > Cucurbitales > Cucurbitaceae > Trichosanthes > Trichosanthes cucumerina. The sequence continues at coordinate 74,271,398 of CM071835.1, read as the reverse complement.
ATTGAGGGTGACACTCACAGGATTCATTAAGAGTTAATGGATTCAGACCATAAAATGGTAACTAGATGCCTAATGGAATAAGAGTTATTCTGGTATTAGGGTCTGATCGAGAAAGTCTCGTCCTAGAGGAGGAGTGGGTTTGTGTACCCTATGGTGGCAGTCATTCTAAACCTTTAGGGTATCATTGCAAATTTTGAATGACCTAGGGATCATAGGATAAAAATTTGCTAAAACCCGATTGGATTTTCAAAAGTTTTTGCGAGACTAATACAAAGTTTTTCATTTTATTTCAGCAACAAAATGTCAAACGCTTTTAACGCCCCTTTAGCTTCCGTTAAGTTAGTCGGCGATAGTATTTCGTGGAAAAACAATATAGACATGATTTTGGTAAATGACGACCAAGAGTTCGCACTCACTGAGGAGGGTCCTCAGGTGCTCGGTTCAACAGTCCTATTCGACAATCTACAAACCTTCCACTCCTTGGTGCAAACTAGGGGACAGGAAGCTGAGGCAAGTGTTGCCTTAAGACCTTTTCACAGGGGTTCGACTTCTGGGATAAAGTTTGTAGACTCTTCAGGCCCTAAGGGGAAGAAGGAGAAGTTGAAGGAAGTTAAGGTTGACCGCGCTGCCGCCCTAAAAGGCAAAGAAATCAAGGATGTTGCAAAAAAGTTTCTACTGCAACGGGGACGGACACCTGAAAAGGAGTTGTCCCAAGTTCCTTGATGAAAAGAAGATGACAGGTAAATGTGATTTACTTGTCACAAAAATTTGTTTAGTGGAGAGTAATGACTCAGCTTGGATATTGGATTCAGGCGCCACTAACCATGTTTGCTCTTCTTTTCAAGGATTAAGTTCTGGCAATGTGCAAGAGGGGTGAGATAACACTCAGGGTTGGATCTGGAGAAGTTGTCTAGGCTGCAGCAATAGGCACGGTGAAGCTATTCTTTGGCGGGAAGTACCTATTATTGGATAATATGTTCATAATTCCGGGGTTTACTAGAAACCTAGTTTCTATTTCCTGCCTATTAGAACAAAATATTTCTGTTTCTTTCAAGAGTAATAAAGCGTTTATTTCTCGAAATGGAAATTTTATTTGTTCTGCTTCGCTTGAGAGTAATTTATATGTTTTGAACCCTAATTCGGTCAAAAGTGTTTTGAACACCGAATTGTTTAAAATAGTTGAAACGCGAACTAAGAGATTGAAATTTTCTCCAAAAGAAAGTGCCCATCTTCGGCATCTTCGGTTAGGCCACATTAATCTCAATAGGATTGAGAGACTAGTGAAGAGTGGACTTCTAAGCGAGTTGGAAGAAAACTCTTTACCGGTATGTGAGTCATGCCTTGAAGGCAAAATGACCAAACGTCCTTTTAGTGGAAAAGGATATAGAGCCAAGGAGCCCCTTGAGCTTATACATTCAGATCTCTGTGGTCCGATGAATGTTAAAGCACGAGGTGGTTACGAATATTTTGTATCTTTTATAGATGACTATTCGAGGTATGGGTACATTTACCTAATGTATAGGAAGTATGAAACACTTGAAAAGTTCAAGGAGTTTAAGACTGAGGTTGAGAACCTGTTAGGTAAAACGATAAAAACACTTCGATCGGATCGAGGTGGAGAGTATATGGACACTAAATTCAGGGACTATATGATAGAATATGGAATTACGTCCCAACTCTCAGCACCGGGTATGCCACAGCAAAATGGTGTATCGGAGAGGAGAAACAGAACCTTGTTGGACATGGTTCAGTCGATGATGAGCTATGCTCGTCTCCCTGATTCCTTTTGGGGTTACGCAGTGGAGACTGCGGTTTACATTTTAAACACAGTTCCGTCGAAAAGTGTTTGTGAAACACCTTTCGTACTCTGGCATGGTCGTAAAACCAGTTTACGTCATTTCAGAATTTGGGGATGCCCGACCCATGTGTTGGTGCCAAACCCGTAGAAGCTAGAACCCTGTTCAAAGTTGTGCCTCTTTGTAGGTTACCAAAAAGAGACTAGAGGTGGTTACTTTTATGATCCTAAGGATAATAGGGTGCTTGTGTCGACAAACGCCACTTTCCTTGAGGAAGACCACATCAGGGATCACTTACCAAGGAGTAAGATTGTGTTAAATGAAATGGACAGTACATCAGCAAGAGTTGCTGATGGTGCTAGTACGTCAACAAGTGTTGTTGATCCTAGCTCGTCTAGTCAAGTCCGTTTCCAAGAGTTGAGAATGCCTCGACGTAGTGGGAGGGCTGTGAGACAGCCTAAACGTTACATGGGTTTAGCTGAAACCCAAGTCGTCACCCCTGATGATGACTGCGAGGATCCATTGAACTATGATCAAGCAATGGCTGACGTTGACAAAGACGAATGGATTAATGTTATGGACCAGGAAATGGAGTCGAGGGTCGGAGCACAATGTAACTGATCCATTTACAAAGCCCCTCACGGCTAAAGTGTTTGAGGGTCACCTAGAGAGTTTAGGTATTCGAGAACTTCCTGACTAGGGCAAGTGGGAGATGTGTAAACGGGTATTCAATGCCCTAGTTTATTGTAATTTTTATTGTAACTCAAATACATTTTGGAAATGTAACTTCTCCACTAGCTTAGTCCAAGTGGGAGTTTTTTGGGATTTCTGTCCTAATCTCGTGTTTGTAAAATATTGTTTTGAAATTAATAAGAGTTATTCTTTTCTTCACTTTGTGTCTCGCAAATATTTTAAACTTTTCCAATAAACTAAGCTCCAGGGTCATTGAATATATGAGAGAACTAGAACTTGAACGGTGTGTAGTTGACACACAAGGAGGATCACGTTCGAGTTAATGACCCGAACGGTCTATAGTATAAGGATGGGGTTGGAGATCTAATCCTGGATACACTGTGGATGCGGCCCGCTTTGTATTAGATACAAATGAGGTGATCTGACTCGTTCATGTGGTTGACATGCAAGTGGGGGCATCCTGTACAATGAGATTGTACAAGATCGACTGCCGTGAATTATTAGACTTACGATATAACACCATTGTGATAAAGACTAATAAATTCGTAGATGACCATTAGTGACTCGACACGAATCCCGAGCGTATTACGGACTCGCATCATGCGAAGTCCGTCCTTTGACTAGTACGGGTGAGGGTGATCTTGGTTACTCGCCCAATATGCCTGTCTTCTCAGGGACAGAACCAAGTAGAGAGCTGGGAACCTAATTACGCGAGATGAAATTCGCTCGTTCCCGCCTATAGGGAATCTAGAGGGGTTGTTCCCTTAAGTGTTGTCTCCAGGGCTTAGACAACGGGCGCCCACCTTCTCACTGGCCCGAGAAGGGTGTTGTGTATGGTTGGACCATCACAATATGTTGTTCATTAGAGGAGCGGTGGGGACTTAAGGAACAAGATGTGAGACACGGGGTAAAAGCGGTAATTTGACCCAACCGTGTCTAACGAACAACTTTGTGAAGGGTCGACTCATGAGCATTGGTTATATCGGTGGACACGTAATATTCTACAATCGATGGGAGTACAACACACGAGCTTTAGTGGAGTGTTACAGTAGCTAATGAACATTGGTTGACCAGGTCAAAGAGTTTGACTGGTTAACCTCAAATCATTGGAGCCCATCACTGTAGGTCCATTCGGTCCCTTGGTTGGCTCAATCTGGGATAAAAGAAGGGTTAATGTTTTGGTATGAAATTGAAGTGTTCAATTTCACCTTAAAGAGTATTTATATCATATAGATGATATAATATATAGTTTAATATGAATGAGATTTATAATAAACTATATATTAGCCTAATTGTTGAATTAAAGGCTAATTGGAGAAATTGATAGAGAGAAAATAAATTGAATGTGATTCAATTTAATTAAATCCACAATTATTGCAAATGAGATTTGCAACACAAGATATGAGATATCTTATATTATATAATTATGTAAATGAGATTTACATAACATATGGTTGTGGTAAAGTGGTAATAAAGTGAAGTTGTGAACTTCATCTTTCCACTATTTAAACTCCTTTGCAAAAGGGTTTTGGTAACCTAATCTAACCTAAACTAAGCTTTGGAAGCTAAGGGAAATTCCCTCTTCTCTCTCAATTTTCTCATCTCTTTCCAAAACACAAAGTTCCCACAAACTTCCCTTCTCCAAAAGAGAACAACCAAGAAGATCAATTGGTAGTGTTTGAGATCCGATAGTGGGAAGAGTTCGTAGAGATCGAGAAGCGCAAAGAGTTCGTGATCTACAAGGAGAGTTTGCTGAATTGGTCTACCACAAGTAAGTTTTCCTTCTTGCTGTAAAAATTTCAACATGTTTAGCCTAGATCTAATAGTTAGATCATTTTTAATAAGCATGTAGCATGATGATACCATGACGATTCGATCGTCTTCCGCTGCGCGGGGATTCTCATTCCCTTCAGTATGTGGATGATATCCTTCTTATTGGGAATGAGGTAGGATTTCTTACTGACATTAAGAAATGGCTGGCTTTGCAATTCCAAATGAAAGATTTGGGAGAGGCACAGTATGTTCTAGGTATCTAGATTGTCCGAAACCGGAAGAACAGAACGCTAGCCATGTCTCAAGCGTCTTATATTGACAAGATGTTGTCTAGATATAAGATGTAGAACTCCAAGAAGGGCTTGCTTTCTTTCAGGCATGGGGTTCACCTGTCTAAGGATCAATGTCCTAAGACGCCTCAAGAGGTTGAGGATATGAGACGAATCCCCTATGCTTCAGCTGTAGGCAGCCTGATGTATGCCATGTTGTGTACTAGGCCCGACATCTGCTATGCAGTTGGGATTGTCAGTAGGTATCAATCCAATCCAGGATTAGATCACTGGACAGCCGTAAAGGCAATCCTCAAGTATCTTAGGAGAACGAGGAACTACAACCTTGTGTATGGGAGTGGGGATTTGATCCTTACGGGATACACAGATTCTGACTTTTAGACCGATAAGGATTCTAGGAAATCCACTTCGAGGTCAGCCTTCATTCTGAATGGAGGAGCTGTAGTGTGGCGAAGCATCAAGCAGGGATGCATCGCTGATTCCACGATGGAAGCCGAATATGTTGCGGCTTGTGAAGCTGCAAAGGAAGCTGTTTGGCTCAGGAAGTTCATGACGAATTTGAAAGTTGTTCCAAATATGAACTTGTCAATCACACTGTTTTGTGACAACAGTGGTGCAGTAGCCAACTCGAGAGAACCTCAGATTCATAAAAGGGGCAAGCATATAGAGCGTAAGTATCACCTGATACGGGAGATTGTGCACCGCGGAGACGTGACAGTCACGCAGATAGCTTCGGAGCACAACGTTGCTGATCCATTTACAAAGGTCCTCACGACTAAGGTGTTTGAGAGTCACCTAGATAGTCTAGGTCTTCGAGTGCTTCCTGACTAGGGCAAGTGAGAGTATTGTAAAAGGGTATTCAATGCCCTAGTTTATTGTATTACTTTACTGTATATTTGAGAAATGTATCATGTACTCCACTAGCTTAGTCCAAGTGGGAGTTTGTTGGGATGTATGTCTTCATCTCGTGTAGTTTGTAATATTCCAAGTTGTAAATGAATAAGAGTTATTTACTTCAACATTGTGTAATAAATAAGAGTTATTTATTTAAACTTTGTGTCTCGCATATTTCATAAACTTAATCCAATAAATTAAGCTCCAGTGTCATTGTATTAATGAGAGAAGTAAGAACTTGAACGGTGTGTAGTGGACACACAGGGAGGATCACATTCGAGTTAATGACCCGAACGGTCTACAGTATATGGATAGGGTTGGAGACCTAATCCTGGATACACTGTGGATGTGACCCGCTTTGTATTAGATACAAACGAGGTGATCTGACTCGTTCATGTGGTTGACATGCGAGTGGGGGCATCATGTGCAATGAGATTGTACAAGACCGGACCGTGAATTATTAGACTTACTGATGTAACACCGCTAATGTGATAGAGCTAATAAATTCGTAGATGACCATTAGTGACTCGACCTTAATCCTCGAGCGTGTTACGGACTCCATCATGCGGGTCCGTCCCTTTGACTAGTACACGGGTGAGGGTGGCCACCGTTGCTCGCCCAATATGCCTATCTTCTCGGGCGGGGACCACGTGGGAGCTGGGAACTTGACTACGCAAGAAGGAATTCACTCGTTCCCGACTTAGGGAAACTAGAGGGGTTGTTCCCTTAAGTCTTTGTCTCGGGGCTTGAACAACGGGGCCCCACTCTCTCATTGACCTGACAGGGTTGTTGTTTATGGTTGGACCATGCAACGTAGTTGTTCATTAGAGGAGCAGTGGAACTTAAGGAGCAAGAGGTAGACACAGGGGTAAAACGATAATTTGACCCAGCTGTGACTACGAACAACCTGTGAAGGGTCGACTCATGGGTATTGGTTATATCGATGGACACAACTTGTCCTACAGTGATGAGAGTGCAGCTACGGGCTTTAGTGGAGTGTTACCATAGCTAATGAATGTTGAATAACTGGGTCAAAGAGTTTGACCGGTTAGTCTCGGATCATTGGAGCTCGTCACGTGTAGGTCCATTAGGTCCCTCGGTTGGCTCAAATTGGACAAATTGAGGGTTTACAATTTGGTGTGAATTTGAAGTGTTCAAATTCATTATTTGGGTATTTATGTAATTTATATGAGATATAGATGACATAATATATAGTTTGATGTGAATGAGATTCATAATAAACTATAGTATAGCCTAATTGATTAATTAGTGCTATTTGGAGAAATTGAATTAAGAGAAATTAAATTGAATGTCATTCAATTTATAATTCTACATTTATGCAAATGAGATTTGTATAATAAGGTATGAGATACCTTATATTATATAATATGCAAATGTGATTTGTATATTATATGATTGTGGTAAAATTGTGATTTGATGGAGATTTTAACTCCATCACACAATAGTATTTAAAGGCTTTGCAAGAAGCCTTTGGTGTGCCATTTGCCATTTTTTGGATTTCCATCCAAAGAGAGCAAGGCAATTCTCTCTAGAATTCTCTCTAGAATTCTCTCATCTCTCTAAGTTCTCTCCTCACCCAAAACCAAAGGGAGTCTCACCTACTCTCCCTCAACCTCCCAAGAACAACCGAGAAGACCCTTTGGAGGCGTCTTCCTGTTCAGATCGAGGTTCGTGTTCGAGGAGATCGTTGGATCGAGAGAGATCGTGACTAGAGGAGAAGAGGATTGAAGAAGTATTCTTCAACAAGTAAGTAGTATTTTTCCTTACTGTTTTCTTCTCCTATTTGCATGTTTAGCCTAGGATCTATGAGATAGATTCAATTTTAAGACACGTTTTACACAAACAGATCAACGACGTTTCACAACGTCTTCCGCTGCGGGAATTCAAAATCCCTTCAGTTGTATCTAGGGGTAAAGAAAGTTTGAAGAGGAATGATATGGATAAATTATTGTTCTCCACGCTTGACTTCCAAGATGACGAGAATGCTATTAAGGTGGCCCTATTTTATTTCATCGAGTTGGCGATGATGGGGAGGGAGAGAAAACAACAAACAAATACTAGCTTCTGGATGTTATTGATGATTGGAAAACCTTTTGTAGTAAGGATTGAAGTAAGATCATATTTGAGAAGACAATAAATAGTTTGCAACAAGCACTGAATGGCAAAGCTGAGACATATAAGGAGAAACAGACTGCAGTGAAGAAGCAAGAGACGTATAGTCTTTATTGCTTCCCGCATGCATTTCAGGTTAGCACAATTTACTTTACTTAATTTAATTCCCTTATATATAATGTTCATTCCATTTTTTAATTATTTTATTTTCTTATTGTATGTCTGGGCATATGAGGTTCTTTCGTCCTTGACGAGACGTGTTGCAAACTGATTGAAGGAGACATCTATCCCACACAATCTGAAATGGTCCTGTTCCCACTCGCCGTCATACACACGACTGTGCGACAAGATATTCATGGAGAGAATGGTTAGTCAGTTACCTTAAATCTTCATTTTATTTTGTTGTTGTATTTCATTGTTGACAATTTCTATAATTGTTTTGTCACATTTTACAATCAAAACGAATCATCTTCTTCAACCTTATTGTGTTGGGATGTTGGTTGAACAAATTCTTCACCGATATTATGTGGGAAGTATGTGGAGGTGGATGGAATTTCTTGTATGTTGTAATTTGTGGATGGATTTGGAAGAAACGAGGAATTATGCACTCCCATATATGGAGACATGTACCTAGGGTAATGTTTGGCTACATAGTATGAGAATGAAGTTTCATGTCCTATGTTATGAGGGATAGTTGTGAATGTGGACATAGATGGAGCATATGAGAAATTTTGAACTCCCATATAAGGATGATCTAGTACCTTACATGGAATTGGATATGGTTGAAATGCATGACTTCTTGAAAAGATCGGTGTTGTAGATATATAGAGTGGAATTGAGAATACATCTTCTCATGTAAGAAAACATTTGAGCTCTAAATCATTTTTAATAACAAAAGCGGGAGCTTTGGATCTTAATGGTAGTATACATCTTATTACAAGGTTGAACTCATTTCAGTCTATACAACTTATCTCATACACTCGACTCAAAAACTCCTTAAAAGTAATTTCAACATCCACATCAAATCCCCTAACTTCACCGCCATCATAATCCTTTTCTGTATCATTCTATATACTCCCCAAAACAAACTCAAACACGCGGCATGATGTCTGCAAAAAATAAAAATCACAAACAAAAATAAATTTTGTTAATTTTCCCAGTCAATATGGGGCCAACCGGGAAAATTTTTCGATGTGAAAGTAAATCAGGAATTTTTCCAGTTAAACATTCACACCGAAAAATTTTCTCGGTTGACAGTCCTCAGTTTCCAGATGGGATTCAAAAAAAAATTGAAAAACATCAAACATAACGATTTTTTTGTTCATATTTCATGCCCATTGATATTGAAGTATAGTGAATGCAGAAGTAAGAAAGATACTTACTTGTGTGTGTAGGTATCACTTGAAATTTGGGATATTTTAAAGTAAGTGAAAAAGTAGAATGTGGGTTTACAAATTTTGTTAGTGAATATGTGATAGAAAGTATTTTAGATAATTAAATGGTTGGTTAAAGTTGTAAGGTAGTTGAGAATGTATTAATTGTACTAAATTTATTTAATATAATTTATCTGGAGGGAAAATAACTCATTTCATTTCATCTCATTCATATTCTCTTTCTTACCTCATATTCATCATCAAGGGGTCCAAAAAAATCAGAATTTAAAAATGGGGTCCACAATCCAAACACAAAATTAAAAGGGCCCAAAAATTACAATTTCCCCTATTACAAAGTGGGTCGTATCAATAGTGTTACCAGAATGAGGCACCCAATCTTATCGATATACTACGATCCTTCAAGATATTTCTTGAACATGATCTTTTCGTATGTCAACCACATACTGTTTAAGATTACACTAATAACCTTGGGGTTTTCATAATAGATAATATTATATTGCAAATAAAATAATAAAAATATTATTAACTATTAAATAAATTATTAATTATGAGGCTTTATCGCATAAATCCTAACAGACCTTCTACCGTTGTCGATTATCTTTGATGACCACCCAACAACCACCGATAACAACAAATTCGACGACCACAACGGTAACCCGATCACTGTTGACAATTATTTGCGATGACCACTGTGATGAGAACTCTATAGACTAGACTGATAACTTCTCTTGCAACTCGACCACCCCAACAACTCGGTGCCTCGATGACCCAACCAGCTTGGTTACCCGATGTAACAACCCTAACTTTGTGATTCACTCTCCCTAGGACCATTACTCAACATGCATGAATTTGATGCCATAAAATAACATTTAAGAAGTATAATTTCGATAAATAAAATCACTAAATTTTGGGATCCCACAAAATCAAAACTTTTAAATAATCGAAGTTTAAATTCGACCTCGATTTTCAAAAATAAACAAACATAATAATTGAACAAGTAATATCTTTTAGAAGGAACATAAAAGAAAACATGCTAGTTCAAAAGATGCGGAAGACATAACTTTCTGTTCCCATGACCATAACACCTATCCCTCGTCATTCGTCCAGTATGCTCTTGCCTTTTTCCGAAACATATTTTTAAAAGAAAGGAAGAAAACAAAAGAAGGGGTGAATATTATAAAATAATACCCATTAAGTGGGGGTTGAGAGATGCAAACACATGCAACATGACTTTTTGTAACGCCCCGTAAAATTAGGTGTTTGTATTTGTTTTAAATTTGAATCTTTGGATAATTGAATCAAGATTAGGAATCTAGAGTTCTTTAGGAAAGAGTGTGTCAAAGTCTAAAAAGGATTAGGATTTGTGTTTTTTTAAAAAAGGATTAAAATCTCCTTTTTAAAAGAGGATTAGGATTCATTTTCTAAAAATAGGATTTCCTTTTCTAAAAAGGATTAGGACTTTTGCTACCTATTTAAACTAGAGTAATTGCAACCTAAAGGGTGTACCTCAAAACTCTTCTCTTCTTCTCTTTCTTCACACTCTTCATCTCGCCGGAGTCTCGCTGGACCGCCGCTGGAGTTTCGTCGAACCACTGCCAGAGTTTCGTCGGAATGTCGTCGGACCGTCGTCGCCGTCGGACCACCACCTCCGCTGGAGTTGATCTAACCCACTCAATTTCAACTTCTTAAGTTTGTTATGATTGTTTAGGAGCACACTCTTTTTGTGAATCTTCAAACTTAAGATAAGTAGTCATTTGGATTAAAACCAAACTCTTAAGTGAAGGAGCAAGGTGATCGACATTGCTTGTTTATGTATTTTTGAGTTGTTTCCAACATTAAACTTTGGTTTAACTATTTAAAGTGCTTATGGAACTTATGTAGTATGTTTATGAGCTTTATACTTGGCATGATTATGTGTATATTATCATGAGCCTATGAATCATGTTTGATCATATTTATTATGTATCTACGAACTATGTGTCTTATTATGTTTTATGAGTTTTATACTTGACATGATTATGTGTATGTTATCATGAGCCTTATTAATCATGTTTGATCGTATTTATCATGTATCTATGGACTATGTGTCTAATTATGATTATGAGCTTTATACTTGGCATGATTATATGTATGTTATCATGAGCCTATGAATCATGTTTGATCATATTTATCATGTATCTACGGACTATGTGTCTTATTATGTTTTATGAGCTTTATACTTAGCATGATTATGTGTATGTTATCATGAGCCTTATGAATCATGTTTGATCGTGTTTATCATGTATCGATGGACTATGTGTCTTATTATTTGAGATGGGGTTTGAATTGTTTGTATTGTTAGGCTCTAGTTTAGCAAAGTAGGTGCTTAATAGCATGTTTTATGGGTTTTAGACTGGCAAAGGTAAGTAGCCATTTGGATTATTCCTCGCACACTAGATATGACGTAAGGAGTAAAGTAAGCGTGAATGTGAACTCCAATTTGTGAGGGATTGTCCTTTGACTAGTAACCACTAGATGTAACTCCGTTGACTAGCTAGGTTTCTATTTCACAAGGATGACCTAGGCAACTTGATCTCAATCCTGAGCAGGTTACGAACTCCTGTTTGCGAGGGATTGTCCTTTGACTAGTATGGGTGAGAGTGGCCAGATTCGCCGACTCAATATGTGTCACAACCCCTCCCGAACTACCTGCTAACTTAGCCCAGAAGACGGCATGAAGCCAACAGACATTGTTACCTCTTAAAAATACCTGTTGACCCTGTTTTCCCTGATAAACATACTATGCTCGCATATGGAACACTTTAACATAACACAACGGAAACTTGACAACTACTAAACATACATAAGGACAAACTCTTCATAAGTCTCTCTTGAAACTTAAACAACAAGAGCATAAAAAACCAAACAAGACAAACCATTGTTTATACAACCTTTAATGCACAAACAACTATAACTACATAGTACTCTTAAGATAATCTACAACTGACATGAACTTGCTATACAACACCAACCACGTACAAAATATCAAAACTTATGGAACTTTCAGCAGACTATGGCAGGATGTCAGATACCAGGAGCTCGATCTCTACCTGAAATGTTTGAAAACATCGAAAGAATGAGCTATGAAGCTTAGTAAGTGACTGTGTTTAAAATCCATAACTCGTAAAACATGTCACCTGAAAACTATGAGCATATGCATTGGTAGTCAAGCGTTAAAAGTAAACATGGAATCATAATAGATTTTCAGAAAAACCAGCAAGTATGTCGTTAAAATCTCGTAAGGCATATAGTGATACTAACCCTTATTTAACATGTCACAATACACGTTGTGTAGGGCACGCCCAGTACAACCAACGTTTACTCTATGATGTAGTGGGGCCCGCCCAACACTCCAATCGTCTTTGTCATAGTGGAGCCTGCCCAACACTCACGACAGCATTGTTGTCACGGAGTACACTCAACGTCGATAACAGAATATGACTTGTGTGCACACGGTATCATAAAGCCTGGGGCTCAATATCTCAGTCATTTACTCATTCGAGTCTCAGAAAAATACATAAAAATATTTAAATATGCCTACTTATCTTTTCTTTCGTAAAACTCAAGCTTACATAGCTTGTTCATAAAACTGGAAATCTCAAAATCATACTTGCTAGTACATACTTGCTAGAAATCATAACATTTCCATAAATTTCGGCAATCAATAAATATATGCTCATGTATAAGTATCATCGGGAAATCTAGGCTCACATCGAGCACATGAAAACATTTCCAAGAAAACATGAATGCTCATAAACATGTATTCAAAGAAAACGTAAGGCATTGAAACCTTTTCATTCTAGCAAAACTTGCATTTCTTAAAGCATATTTCAAGCATATAGATCGTTTTCGAAGTTCATTTTGTCACTCACAATGTTAAACTAGAACCCTAGCTCGTACACTCGACCTATTTCTTCTTGGCCTGCCAAACAAACCAAAACCATGTTTTAGAACCTCGAGCTCATGGATTTTAACCTTGAAATTACAAAAAAACACACCATTCAAAATTCCAGCATTTACAGATTTCATGCCCTGTTTTCAGACAATCATAACTTCTTCATTACTTAGCCAAACATGGTGTACTTTATACCAAACCCTTCCTTTTTGAATCCTCTAAAACTCATAAGAAGATATGAAATTGAAATTCCCAATGGATTTTCTCGAAAATACCTCAAAAGCAGCTTCTCCAAAAATAGACTTCTGCTGTTTCTAGACTTGATTTCCTGTTGCACGACAAATATGTCCTGCGCTTTAAGACATATTCCAATCATTTTCTACTCACAATTTCTTCATGAAAGTTGCAGGAATTTCAATACGCTTTCCAACCATGCCTATTACAGCTTCTGATTCCAACTCTACAGATCAGAATAACTGAAACACCAGAGGCTTCTCGGATTTGACAGCAAAATTTGTCCTCTGCCTTCCTCTTCACAAATCAGTAACCTATGGTCAGAATTGGTTCGAGGTTCCTTCACGAACTTTGTTCAAAAATGAATTAACCTTCAATAAAATCAAACCTCAACCCTTACCTCTTCTTGTGGAGCTCGAAATGATCCAAACATCAGAACATGGTTGAATTGATCATAGAATTTCCATAGAAATTGAATTGAACCTTTCTCCTTCCTTCTTCAAACTCAAAACCAGAAAATTCACTCTTTTCTTCTTCCTTCAGTTCTCCCCCATGAAGGCCTTGCTTAGTTTATAAAAAAATGAGTTTAAAATGATTTTAAAATGATTTTAAAGAAAATCATGCAGTGGAGGCAATTTTTGTCATTTTCCCTTTTGCTTTTTCTTTCTTATTTCTTTCCTTTATCTCTTTCTTTCTTTTCTTTTCTTTTTAAAACAAAACAAAACCAACATATATTAAACTTTTCCTTTTCTTTTCTTTTTTAATAAGGAAATTCTAAATAGGGATCTCGGGTTTACACCTTACCTCCCCTTAAGAAATTTCATCCTCGAAATTGAGTAGTCCTTAAGTGAAAATCGTCGGGTATTTCCTCTTCATTTGGTCCTCTAACTCCCAGGTTGCCTCCTCCATTACCATGCGGTGGAGGCAACTTTTGTCCTTTTCCCTTTTGCTTTTTCTTTTCTTTTTCTTTCTTATTTCTTTCCTTTATCTCTTTCTTTCTTTTCTTTTCTTTTTAAAACAAAACAAAACCAACATATATTAAAATTTTCCTTTTCTTTTCTTTCTTTTTTTTTTTAATAAGGAAATTCCAAATAGAGATCTCGAGTTTACAATATGCCTACCTTCTTGGGGACAAGATCGAGTGAGCGGCTGGGGACTTAACTTAGTCAGATGGAATTCACTCTTCCCGCCTACTAGGGTAAGCAGATGAATGTTCCCTTAAGTGGTGTCTCCGAGACTTGAACAAAGGGTCCGACCCTCTCATTGACCCGAGAGGGACTTCTGTTTGTTGGTAGGACCACAAACAAATTGTTCATTAGAGGAGCACTGGTACTTAAGGTACAAGATGTAACCCAGGGGTAAAACGGTAATTTGACCCAGCTGGTGTTACGAACATTCGTGAAGGATTGACTTTCCGTTATTGGTCAATATCCGTGGACACAGAAATATATCTGCAGTGAGAAGAGTGCAGCTATGGGACTTTAGTGGAGTGTTCCCGCAGCTAACGAATGTTGATTAGGAGGTTAATGAGATTCCGAATAATCTCGTATCGTTGGAGCTTCTGATCTGTAGGTCCATTAGGTCCACCTTCTAGCTCGTAAAGGGTTGTTAGATCGTTTGAATTTAAAATCTTCAAATTCAATTAGGGAATAAACGTCAATGCATATAGATACATTATAATATAAAGTTTTGGAATTTTATATTATAAATTAAATGTGAATATGATTCATATTAAATTATGTGAAAGAATTAAATTTTTGAAAGAGTTCAAATATTAATTTAAATGTGAATTCGATTCATATTTGGAAATCTATAGGTTAAAATTTAATGTGCATAAGATGTGCATTAAAATATAGGTTAAGGGATTATAATTAAATAATAAAATTAAACATATGATGTTTAATTAATTAATTAAAGAGTTAATTAAATGCATTAATTAAATATGATTTAATTAATGATTAGATATACAATATGATTAAATATGATTAAATTAATAATAATATTATTATTTAATTAATTAAAATTGGAAACGTGTGTGAGACACATTTCCCAATACCTTTCTATCTCTCCCACTCCCATCGATAAGTATGGGAGGGAAAGGAGAGTTATGGTTAATCGATCATTTCTGATTGCTGGTGAAAAAGCTCTCTCTCAAGATCTCAATTTCCCTCCTCCTTACCAAAGAGTTGGTTTCCTTCCCACCAAGGAACTGATCTAAGTTTCTCAGAGTCATAGAAGTTTTCTTGTTGGTAGTGTTCTGTTAGAAAAGATAAGCATCTTGTTACTGTGTTGTTGTGCAAAAAGGAGCAAGGAATTGTTGCGTATTGAGAAAACTACAAAGGTAATACATACCTTTTTCCTTTTAGTTTTAGAACTTTTACAACATGTGTTTGCATATTTAATCCATGCTAATTAGATTAGTTTATGTTGCTTATTCTCTGTTTTTACCAATGTATTAGTATTTGAAGTAACTCAAAATAAACAAGCAAATCTATCTTTAATAACGTTTTCGTTGCTCAAGGGGATCTGATTCCCATCAGTTTGATGCATGTGTGGTTGTGGATCATAAATTTTATGTAGCTTGATTGTTAGTATATATCTCCAAATATGACTTTGGTACCAAGTCAAGAGAGTTGTATCATAAGTACCCCTCAGGCTAGTAGTCCCTACCTTACTCCTTATTTAGGGAATGTTGTCTTACAGCCTTGTGTGGCGAGAAACTAGCATGGAGTATGCGTATTGATGATGTCTCGTGGTGAGTCATAATGTGTGTGACAACATTCTCGGAGCCATGATGTCTTGTGGTGAGTCATGGTAGTCATGGCAACAGACCAAAGATGAGAGTGCTTCGAGGTAAGTCACAATGAGTGTGGCAACAAACTCGGATTGAGACATAGCTTACGAGCGTCATGCGGGGCGGGTATGGGCTATGTAAGCATGCTAGTTAGAGAGGTGTATACCAACGTACAATAAGGAGTTGTGCAATCCTGTGTGCGCTTGGGGTAAGGCTAGGTCGGACTTCTAATTGACTGTGGTATGAAAGTGGAATCTGGGTAGTTTGATGGGTTGGCTAAAAGTGAGAACCTAGCTGGATTTGGGATCCTTGAGAATGGGTCGAGGATATTAGGAATGCCTAGTTAGAACCCCTAGTAACCTTATAAAGCGTGGAACCCAACACTTACTAAACCCTGAGTTATGCCTGAGCGAGTCGAAACCTCTAGGTTGATGATATATGATAGGCTCGTGAGACGGGGGTGTGTACCTGATGAGATCCGAGAGTGGTTGCTTTCCATTATCCCGTGCTACCTTAGGGGTGAATCCCCATACGGTGTGTTGGTTACGTACCTCACTACTCTATGCTAGCTTGTTGTGTTGTGAGAGCCTGGGGTACGTCCCCGTCAGGGAGTGATTGTTTTTTATTATCCCGTGTTGGCTTAGGGGTGATTCCCCATAGGGCGTGTGAGATAAGTTCCTGCTCTTCTCTATGCTAGTGTGTAGTGGCGTGAGAGTTGCTTTCTCTCATTGCATCGTCAATCAAAGTTCCAAGACCGAAGGTAGAGCTTGAGTTATTACCACAGGGACCTTAGGGTGAAGTGTGTTAAATGTGAGACCTATTCTGGGGTTTGAGTGACTTTAGTAGATGAGTTTCATTGTTTATACTGACATAGGATTGGACGTAAGTGGGCTACTTACTGGTATTTTTATACTATTTCCTTTATTGTTTTGTTTGCAGATAAAAGCTGAACTGTGGGATGGATGACGATGGTGGCAATCTGGCGAGGCTATGAGGATGTTCTTTGATGTCTTTTAAGCTCATAGTAGTTATTCTAATACTTTATATTTCCCTTGCATCTTCTTGGTAGATTGAGACTTTATGTATGTTGTCAAGTTTCTTTGATGATTGACTCATAGGGTGTTTTAGGGTCTTGTTTTTCTTAATTGTGAAACTAGTCTCTTTCCATTTCCTTCATGTTGTTGCATGACTGTTGTGAATTTCTGATGTGTTGGAAACCCAACCAATTGTTGATTGTAGTTTGGAAGAGGTTGGGTGCTTTGTAAACCTTTTGGAGACTTCTAATGCTTAGAACAGATTAGGAAAAATGTTAGTTTTTTTTTAGCAAGCCGTTATGCTGCCAAAGTTTTGTCACAGACGGTGTTGCTTAGTAATGTCCCAAAGAGTTTTGGGTTTGAAAAATTAGGGTCGACACATAGTCCATAGATACATGATAAATATGATCAAACATGATTCATAGGCTCATGATAACATACATATAATCATGTCAGATATAAAGCTCATAAACATAATAAGACACATAGTCCATAGATACGTGATAATTAAATACGATCAAACATGATTCATAAGGTTCATGATAACATACACATAATCATGCCAAGTATAAAGCTTATAAAACATAATAAGACACAGAGTCCGTAGATACATAATAAATATGATCAAACATGATTCATAGGCTCATGATAACATACACATAATCATGCCAAGTATAAAACTCATAAACATACTACACAAGTTCCATAAGCACTTTAAATAGCTAAACCAAAGTTTAATGCTGGAAACAACTCAAAAATACATAAACAAGTAATGTCGATCACCTTGCTCCTTCACTTAGGAGCTTTTAATCCAAATGACGAATTACCTTAAGTTTGAAGATTCACAAAAAAGAGTGTCTGTTCCTAAACAATCACAATAAACTTAAGAAGTTGAAATTGAGTGGGATAGATCAACTCTGACGGAGGTGGTGGTCCGACAGTGGCGGCGGTCCGGCGACATTCCGGTGAAACTCCGGCAGTGGTCCAGCAAAACTCCAGCGACATTCCGACGGCGGTCCGGCTAGACTCCAGCGAGATGAAGAGTGTGGGGAAAATAAGAAGAAAGAGAAGAAGAGAAGAGTTTTGAGGTACACCCTTTAGGTTGCAATTACTCTAGTTTAAATAGGTAGCAAAAGTCCTAATCCTTTTTAGAAAAGGAAATCCTATTTTTAGAAAAATAATCCTAATTCTCTTTTTAAAAAAAGATCTTAATCTTTTTTTTAAAAACACACATCCTAATCCTTTTTAGACTTTGACACACTATTTCCTAAAAGAACTCTAGATTCCTAATCTTGATTTGATTATCCAAAAATTCAAATTTAAAATAAATACAAACACCTAATTTTATGGGGTGTTACAGTTTTAATATCATAAAACGTTTTTTTGTGGGTCCTAAAGCCTTCTTTCATAAATAATGACTCTTTTCTCTTCGCTTATTGTGAACAATTAATTCCTCTCGATCAGTTAAAATCCTCTCAAACCCCTAACTCATATGGTTCCTTACAAACCCAACTTTATGTGGAGTCCTCTCAAACTCCAATAAAGACAATTAAGATCCTCTCAAATCCTAAGTCCTGTGGAGTCCTCTCAAACTCCAATTAATTGCCACAACTTTCGAAATCATTTTCATGAACAAACAATATGCATGAGGTGTTGGGGTGTATGCCCTAAACTCATGAAGTTTGTAACATTTGATTTATATAAATAAAAGTTATTTTCCATCAAACCTTGTATCTCGCATTTCAAACATAATCCAATAAACTAAGCTCCAGGGTCATACATATTTATGAGATCTTGAACGGTGTGTAGTGGACACATAGATAGGATCACGTTCAGGTAAATGACCCAAATGGTCTATAGTACATGGATAAGGTTGGAAACCTCATCCTTGTAACACTATGGATGTGGCCCACTTTGTATTTGATACAAACAAGGCGATCAAGCTCATTCTTTTATTTGACATGTGAGTAGGGGCATCCTATGCAACGAGATTGTACAAGACTGGACCGTGAATTATTAGACCAACTGATGTAACACCTTAACGGTTTATGACTAATAAATTCGTAGATGACCATTAGTGACTCGACCTTAATCTTGAGCGGGTTACGAACTTTTGTCTGCGGGGGGTTGCCCTTAGACTAGTATGGGTGAGAGTAGCTAGAGACGCCGTGTCACACCCCTGAGCGTCTGTGAAACGCCGACTCTACAAGCCTACCTTCTTAGGGGCAGAAACACGTGGGTAGTTGGGAACTTAACTAGCAAGAAAGAATTCACTCGTTCCCGAGCTAGGGAATCTAGAGAGGTTGTTCCCTTAAGGGTTGACTCTAGGTCTTGAACAACGGGGCCCCACCCTCTCACTGGCCCGAGAGGGACGTTGTTTATGGTAGGACCATAAACAAGTTGTTCATTAGAGGATCAGTGGTACTTAAGGTGCAAGAGGTAGGCACATGGGTAAAACAGTTATTTGATCCAACTGTGACCATGAACAACCTGTGAAGGGTTGACTCATGGGTATTGGTTGTATCAATGAACACAACTTATCCTACAGTGAGGAGAGTGTAGCTATGAGTCTATAGTGGAGCGACTCGTAATTAATGAATGTTAAACAACGGGATTAAAAAGTTTGAACAGTTAATCTCGGATCATTGGAGCTCATGATATGTAGCTCCATTAGGTCCCTCGGTTGACTCAATTATGGAATTAATGAGGGTATAATGTTTGGAATGAATTTGAAGTGTTCAAATTCATATCAAGGATATTTATGTCAATTATATGTGATATAATTGATATAATATATAGTTTGATATGAATGAGATTCATATTAAACTATACTATCGCCTAATTATGGAATTATGGCATAGTTGGAGAAATTAATTTGAGAGATGTGAAAAATTGAATATGATTCAATTTAATTTCACATTATGCAAATATGATTTGCATAATAAGGTATGTGATATCTTATATTATATAATTATGCAACAAATTATAGGATATGTGAATAAGTGGGCAAAATTGGTGGATAAATTCTCTCCACCCAATCCCACTATAAAAGGATGCTTGGAGAAGCATTCTAACATGACATTTTGCCATTTTTTTGGATTTGAGATTCCAAAAACACTCTCCTCTCTACTTCCCTTTACCCAAAAGGAACACACTTTCCTCCTTCATCCAAAGGAGAACAACTGAGAAATCTGATGGAGGTGTCTAGATTCGAGGCTTTGATCCGGATCGAGAGATCGTTGAGAACGAGAAAGATCGCAGGAGAAGTATTACTAGAAGAAGGTGTTCTTCAAAGGTAATTACTGTTTTCCCTTCTCCTTTCTATGTTTAACCTAGAGTACATGTGATGTATGTTTGATTTTTTAGCACAATTCTTGCAACACAACGGGACAACGCGATTCGCATCGCTTCCATTGCGGGATTCAATCCATATCAATTGGTATCATAGCCGATCTTTGCTTCCGTTGTGTTCTGAAATTTACTCAAATATTAGGTGGGTAATCTTACTGTTCATGAGATGAATGTTGAGGTTTGCAAATTGAATGTTTTCGTTTTTGACACCATAGATTTACAATTCATTTTCGTTGAAGAGTACAATGTAAGGGCCCGTTGTTTTTGGGCAATTGTCTTGTAAATCGAGTCTGTAAGTTGATAACTCGCCATAGGAGAGTTATTTTATTAGAACTTTAGTGCTGAATCTACTTGAATTGCATAGAATTCATTGTGCCTCATGTTATTTTATCCCTAAATTGTGAATGTTAGCTAGAAAATCTTGAATTTAAGCATTAGGTCCCAAAAGAATTAATTTTGTTGTTTTTATGCTTTAATTTAAGAAATTTGGAAAAATAAGCTAACAAGTCATTAAGACCTGAAGATGAAATTTTAACTCCAGAAAAATCCTCTCATATTTAGTTGATCCATAATTTAATTGATGAATTTATTTGGGATTTTTCTGTGTGCAGAAGATGTTTAAAAATTACAGGAGTCCCTAAGGGTATTTTAGACATTTTACCCGAAGGGTAAGATGGTCTTTCTACTCCTAAGGGTATTTTTGTAATTTTTGGAGTAAGGGCAACACTCTTATATAAGGAGGCTCGGGTTCACAAGTGTCAGTTGGAGAGGAGTTGCCGCAAACAAGAGAAGAAACGAGAGGCTGAAGGGGAACCGTGCGATTCCTATAGCAAAGGTGTGCGTTGGAGAGAAAAATCGTGAAGGATCCTTGTTGTAGCAACCGGGCGAGTGAGGAGAAAAATCAAGAGTATCAGGGTGTCATTGCTGTCGCAAAACCGAGAGCATCAGTGTGCCATTGCTGTAGCAAAACTGAGAGCATCAAGTGCCATTTCTGTAGCAAAACCGAGAGCATCAGTGCAGTTTAGTTTTTCACAGACGACGCCCAAAAAGTTGTCGTTTTCCATAGTTTCCACCGTTGGATTTTGCTGAAATTTGTCAGCTTGTTAGGGACTCACAGGGCCTCGTTTTGAACAGTTGGATCGTCGTTCTGAGCTTCGGTTTATCAGATAACTCTATCGGACAAAACCTGCAAAAAAACTGGTTGTCACCTGCAATCGGTTGCTGCAATCGAGTCCTTTGTTGTAGCAAATCGAAGAGCCCTTTGTTGAAGTTGTTGAAGCAAAGGACGTTGTTGCAGACCATCAACTGAGGTGTTTCGCTAGGCATTTGTTGAAGCAAAACGAAGGACTTTTCTCGCGTAACCCGTTCCCAATCTTTACTTGTATTTGCTTGCTATCACTGCCACTTTTAACACTAATTTTTGGGATGTTTCACACACTGATTTTAGATTGAATTGTTCACTGTTTAGGCTGAATTCGTTGTTGATTTTAAGCTGAATTGTGATTGTTTGGGGTTGTTTTGTGAAACTGTTACATCACCTAGTTCGGATTTATTGAACGATGAAAGCATGCTTAATTAGAGATTTGTGAATCGATTGCTATCATGAACTAAATTGTCTTAGGCAAGGGTTAGGTTGTTTTCAATGTAACTTTGGATTGAATTATGATTGATGTCGTGATTGGATTTATGAAATTTTATTGATTTTAATAGTGCATGAGAATTAAAATTGGCCACTTTAATTTCTCTAGAATTCATGAACTTGGGGAAGTTAATAGAATAGGAAACTAAAATTTCATTCTAGGATTCTTGAGTTGATTAGGAATAATTAACCCACCTAGAACCTTAAATAGTGAGCTTAATTTAGATCTCAATTGGGAAATTGTAGGTTTTAAAACTTAGTGATTTTGGAAAATTCATTTGAATACTTGTGTAGGTAAATTCAAGGCATCAGTCAAAATTTATTCCAATTGAACATGAAAACTCCGACCTAACCCGAGCCTATTCTTCATTGAAAATCTTGTCTCTTACATCTTCCCTCTTGTTTGCATTCTCCTATCCCCTCATTTAAATTCTGTTAATTTTCTTGCATCTTGTCTTATCTTTCTTACTTATCGCATCAATTTATTTATTTACAACAGTAATTTGCAAACCCACGCATTACACAAAAATAAAGGAAATTCGCTAGTGATGGAGATCTGATCTCCTTGAGCAGCGGAAACGTGTTTGGGATCTTAATTACTTAATTGTTTTGCTTAAAACAAAAACCAGTACATTGACAAAAAGAACAGAACAAGCATGCTAATTCTAAACTAATTAGGCATGGATTAATTGCATACAAACATGCTAAGTTTAACGATTAAACTAAAGAGAATAGAATGAATACCTTTGTAGTTTCCAATTCTCCAGCACAACAACTCCTTGCTCCAAAAGAAATCAGCAACACAGAAACTTCAAAAGTTCTCTGTTTTTCTCTATGAAACAACACCACCACTTGGATCACCTCCTATATCTCTGAGTTCTACTTAGATTCTCCTTTGTGGGAAGGATTCCAACAATTGAGAAAATTTGGGAATGGGAGAGTTAGAGAGAGAGAATTCTTTGGACAACAATTCCACACTTGCCTCACTTCCCTATCGAGAGGGAGATGGGGAGTGGTGGGAACGTGTCCTCTTGACACGTTCCCATTTAATATTATATTAATATTTAATTAATAATTAAATACATTAAATTAAATCATATTTAATTCATATATAATATTAAATAAATGATTAAATCACATTTAATCATTTTACCTTTTATCATATAGTTTAATGTACATCTCATGCACATTAAATTATAACCTATAGTTTTCAAATATGAATCACATTCACATTTGAATTTGATATTTGAACTCTTTCAAATATTCAATTCTCTCAAGTAATTTAATATGAATCATATTCACATTAAATTTATAATATATTGTTCCAAAACTATATATTATATCGTATCAATATACATTAAATATATTCCTTAATGAATTTGAACATTTGAAATTCAAATGATCTAAGAACCCTTTACGAGCTAGAAGGTGGACCTAATGGACCAACAGATCATAAGCTCCAACGATACGAGATTGCTCGGTTAATCTCATTAACCTCCCAATCAACATTCGTTAACTGCGGAAACACTCCACTAAAGTCCCACAACTGCACTCTTCTCACTGCAGATATATTTCTGTGTCCATGGATATTGACCAATAACAACAAGTCAATCCTTCACGAATGTTCGTAACACCAGCTGGGTCAAATTACCGTTTTACCCCTGGGTTACATCTTGTGCCTTAAGTACCAGTGCTCCTCTAATGAACAATTTGTTTGTGGTCCTACCAACAAACCAATGAGAGGGTCAGGCCCTTTGTTCAAGTCCCGGAGACACCACTTAAGGGAACATTCCTCTACTTACCCTAGTAGGCGGGAATGAGTGAATTCCATCTTGCTAAGTTAAGTTCCCAGCCGCTCACTCGGTCTTGTCTCCAAGAAGGTAGGCATATTGAGTCGGCGAATCTAGCCACTCTCACCCATACTAGTCAAAGGACAATCCCTCGCAAGCAAGAGTTTGTAACCTGCTCAGGATTGAGATCAAGTTGCCTAGGTCATCCTAGTGAAATAGAAACCTAACTAGTCAACGGAGTTACAGCTAGAGGTTACTATTTCGTGGTCCGGTCTTATGTAATCTCATTACATAGGATATCCCCACTCACATGTCATCTACACGAACACGTTAGGATCAAATTGTTTGTATAAAATACAAAGTGGACAACATCCATAGTTTAACCAGGGTAAGGTACCCAAATCTTATCCCCTAACTATAGACCCTTTAGGCTTTATCTCGAACCGAGATCCTTTTTATGTACATTACATTCAGTTAGAGATTCATTTAACAACCTTGGATGTTTAGTTTATTGGATTTAGGGTTTAAATAAAGGCAAACTCGTAGATAACGAACAATAACACTTTATTGAAATAATAACACTTTATTACATTAATTAGAACATAATTACAAACTACGAGTTTAAGGGCACAAATCCCAACAAACTCCCACTTGAACTAAAACTCTAGTGGGGTACATCATAATCTTAAACAGCGGTTACAAGAGATAGAAATACAATAAACTAGGGCATCCATATACCCCATTACATATCTCCCACTTGCCCTAGATTAGCTTATGTACATATCTCGTAGACCCAGACTTTCCAGATGACCCTCGAACACTTTAGCCGTGAGAGTCTTTGTAAACGGATCAAGAATATTGTGCTCAAGCGATCTTCGTGGATCATCACATCTCCTCGTTGCACTATTTCTCGTATCAGGTGATACTTCCTCTCGATGTGTTTTCCTCGCTTATGGCTGCGAGGTTCCTTCGAATTGGCTACCGCACCACTGTTGTCACAGTATAAGGTGATGAGAGATTCCAGATTTGGAACAACTTCCAAATTGGTAAGGAATTTCCTTAGCCAAACAACCTCCTTAGCTGTTTCACAAGCAGCGACATACTCAGCCTCCATTGTGGAGTCAGCGATGCATTCTTGCTTGATACTTCACCATACTATAGCTCCCCCATTAAGGGTGAAAACTGATCCCGATGTGGATTTCCGAGAATCCTTATCGGTCTAAAAATCAGAATCAGTGTATCCAGTAAGGATCAGATCCTTAGACCCATACACAAGCATATAGTCCCTCGTTCTCCTTAGATACTTGAGGATATTTTTAACTGCTATCCAGTGGTCTAACCCTAGATTGGACTGGTACCTACTGACTATTTTCACTGCATAACAAACGTCCGGTCTCGTGCATAGCATATCATACATTAAGCTACCTACTGCAGACGCATAGGGAATATGTCCCATATCCTCAACTTCATGAGGTGTCTTGGGACACTATTCCCTAGACAGATGAACTCTGTGCCTGAAGGGTAATAAGCCCCTCTTGGAATTCTGCATCGAATATCTTGACAACATTTTGTTGATATAAGACTCTTGAGACAGTGCTAGCGTTCTGTTCTTGCGATTCCTAAAGATCTGAATCCCAAGAACATACTGCGCCTCTCCCAAATCTTTCATTTGGAATTGGGTCGCCAGCCAATTCTTTATGTCAGTTAGGTATCCTACATCATTCCCAATGAGTAGGATATCATCCACATAAAGTACTAACAAAGTTACTTTGTCGTTGACGATCCTCTTGTAAACACAAGGCTCGTCAACGTTTTGGTCAAAGCCGTAAGACTTGATCGCCGTATCAAATTTTATATTCCAAGATCTTGATGCTTGTTTCAATCCATAAATGGATCGATTAAGCTTGCAAACTTTTTGCTCCTGACCTTGGGCTATGAACCCTTCGGGCTGAGACATATAGATGCTCTCATCATAATTACCATTCAAAAAGGTAGTCTTGACGTCCATTTGCCAAATTTCATATCATAAAACGCGGCTATGGACAAGAGTATCCTTATAGACTTCAACATAGCAACAGGAGAAAAAGTTTCATCATAGTCAACTCCTTCCCTTTGGGTAAAACCCTTTGCTACAAGCCTAGCCTTAAAGGTCTGTACCTTTCCGGCTGCATCTCTCTTTCTCTTATAGATCCATTTACACTCTATGGGTCTAACCCCTTCAGGTTGGTCTACAAGTTCCCAAACTGAATTGAAGTCCATTGACTCCATTTCAAGGTCCATGGCTTTGATCCATTGGTCCTTGTCTACGTCATTCATTGCCTATTTATAAGACAATAGATCTTCTACCCCGTCATCAGGTATGACAACTTGAGTTTCAGCTAAACCCAAGTAGCGGTCAGGTTGGGAAACAACCCTCCCACTGCGTCGAGGCATTCCCAACGATTGAGAAGGACGAGACTGACTTGAGGTGTTGACTCCTCCATCAACTCTTGATGAAGGTCCAGCTTGATCAACAACTCTTGTTGGTTCATGTGTAGCTTCATTTAGTACTAATTTACTACGCGGTATATGGTTCCTCATGTGCTCTTCCTCCAAGAACGTGGCGTTTGTCAATACAATCACTTTGTTTTCTTGTGGGTCGTAGAAAAGACCACCTCTCATTTCTTTGGGATAGCCAACAAATTGGCACAATCTTGAACGAGGTTCTAGTTTCTTTGGGTTTGTCACGAGCACGTGTGTCTGACAACACCAAATCCTGAAGTGTTGTAAACTAGGTTTACGCCCCTTCAAAAGTTCAAAAGGTGTTTCTGAAACACTTTTTGATGGAACACTATTCAAGATTTGAACTACAGTCTCTACTGCATATCCCCAAAACGAGGCAGGCAATTGAGCATAGTTCATCATAGAACAAACCATGTCTAACAAGGTTTTATTTCTCCTTTCTGACACACCATTTTGTTGTTGTGTATTAGGTGCTGAGAGTTGAGATTTAATTCCATGTTCTATCATATAGTCCTGGAATCTAAAATCCATATACTCTCCACCTCGATCCGATCGAAGTGTTTTAATGGTTTTCCCTAATGCATTCTCTACTTCAGCCTTATACTCTTTGAACTTTTCAAGAGTTTCAGACTTGTGATGCATTAGGTATAGATAACCATACCTCGAATAATCATCTATGAAAGAGATGAAATATTCGTACCCTCCTCGAGCTTTAACATTCACTGGACCACAAAGATCCGAATGCACAAGTTCTAGGGGCTCTATAACCTTTTCCAGTAAAAGGTCGTTTGGTCATTTTACCTTCCAAGCAAGATTCGCAATGCGGTAAGGAATCATCTTCTAACTTGTTTAGAAGTCCATTCTTAGAGAGTCTCTCAATCCGGTTGAGATTAATATGATCAAGTCTAAGATGCCAAATATAGGTATTATTATTTTGAGAAATTCTTTGCCTTTTATTTTGAGTGTTAGCATTCTTAAACATCTCATGATTTAAAATTGCTTTGGTTTTATTCGGTTTCAGATGCGTATGCAAGCCATTTTTCAATTTAGCGAAACAAATATTGACACCCTCTTTCAAAATGAACGCTTCATTAATTGAAAAAGAAATACAATAACCAAGTTCTATTAAACAAGAGATAGAAATTAAGTTCCTTTTAAGCTTAGGAACTATATACAGATTTTAAAGAAAGAAATCTATCTCCGAAAAATAGCTTAGCATCTCCCACTGCATAAGCTGAGACATCGTCTCCTGTTCCGACCCTGAGCGTCATCTCACCCTCTTCGAGCTCCTTAAAGGAACTAGTTTCCTGAAATGAAGAGCAAACGTGATTAGTGGCTCCTGAATCAAGTATCCAGGTAAAATCATCATTTTCCGCTAAGCAAGTTTCAAGAACAAGTAAATCTAATTTACCTTTCTTCTCTTTGAGCTCAGCAAGGTATTTTGGGCAGTTTCTCTTCCAATGCCCATCCATGTTGCAGTGGAAACACTTTCCTTTATCTGCAAGCTTGGCTTTTCCCTTGCCTATGTCAGCAGCAGGTGTCTTCCCTTTCCCTCCTATTTTCTTCTTTTGGGTCTTCTTAAGCCCAGAAGAAGAGTTACAGGACTTAGTCCTAGAGGATGAACCCTTTTGGAACCTTCTGGAATGGGCAAACAGATTTGCCTCTCCATCAGCCTGTCCCTTATTCTTCATAAGAGACTGAAAAGTCTGTAGTCCAAAAAAGTCTCCAAAAAGGTCTCCCCAAATCAAGAACCTGAACATTCTTTTTATACTATCGGCATGGCGTTGCAACGTCGTGCCCTAGGAGAATAAATAAAAAAGGAAACGATGTTGCAGTATTGCAATGCTGCTACCCTCGCGTGCCTTATGCTTATCGAAGTAGCGTTGCAACGTTGCAACGCCTTCACTACGGGTCTTCAAGGCATCTTTGCTGCGTGATGGGCGTTGCAACGTTGAAAGGCAGCGTTGCAACGCCATCGACATGAGCTCTCAAGGTTGAATGGTTGCACGCAGGGCGTTGCAACGCCTAGAATGGCGTTGCAACGCCATCTTCTCGGGTTTGATTCCTTATTTTGGCCTTCCTCCTTCCATTAAATGTCATTTTTCGCTCCTTTAAACATATTTAGACTCCGTTTTCACCCAGATTTCTCCATCTATCCTTGTATTGCTCTTTATCCTGAAATTCAACAATTTAAACACATGAAACCCCTGAAATTATCACAAAACTAACATGAATTAAGCCTAAGGATAGCACATTTTGTGTGCTATCAAAACCTCACCAACTGCTTACCCAATTCCCGGGACAAACCAATGACCCTACAACCTCGCTAACACAACCACGTGAAATAAGGAAGTTCTAAGCACAGGTATAACATACACAACAACAACCTTGCATTTCAAATAAGCCAGAAATCCCACACGTTGATAAGCAGACATGCATAATCTAACCAACCATCACAAGTATGCTAGGAGTCCAGAAAATCACATTCCTAAGCTCAAGCACAAAGAAGGTATTACAATAAGCACGCATCAAACCCCTTCACTAATGGGCCCGGTGTTTAGTCCAAGTGGCTACTTACCTCGAGTGTAGAATGCACGATTCGCTCCCTTCTCCAAGGTCAACATCGACTCGCTAGTGACAGCCGAAGGAACCTACAACCAAAGTGTCGCATCCAAACAGTTTCAAAGACTAGCAAGCCTACTAGTCGCCTTCTAATGTGACCCTTTTGGTTTTCAAACTACACCTAGACCTATCCCTACCATTCAGATGCATAAAAGTAAGGTTTTGGACTTACTTGAGTTGTCTAATCGAGGCTTCCAGCACCACACCTATCGCAGAACCAAAACGAACACAACTGTGACATTTTCGACAGAAATCAATGTCCTGCCCAAACAAAAGTTACAAGGGTTTACCAACGACAAAACAAATTTGAACCAACCAAAAGAGGAGGAAGAATTCGGGAAAAGGCTGAGTCGACGGTGGTGGCGAGTGATGCCACGTGGAACCCATTTCTGGAAAGTTCGTTGCCTGATCTATCCAAAACTAACCTCCAAGTGATGAGAACTGGCTAAACACAAGGAAAATCAGTCAGACCAAGCTTGCGGTGGTTTTGGGTTTCGAAGGTAGTTCACGGCGAGATTTAACGAGCTGGGCGGCTGGGCAATGCGGGCATTAAGTTGTAGCGTGCGGCTGAGTGAGATAAAGCTCTTGAAGGCCGACAATGAGGGTGTGTGAGACTGGTGTCGACGGGTATAGAGAGAGAAAACGAGGGGAGAGGGAGGGAGAGAGACGGCGACCACTCGCACAAGGTGTCGGCGATGTGGGTCTCATGGTGGTTGCGTGAGGAGGGGTGGCACCAGTGAAATGTTCGCCGGTGGAGGCGATCCCTCACGTGAGGGAGACGAAGACGAAGGGAGCTACAACTCTTCCTCTGTTTACATTTCTTATTTTCTTTTATTTTCTTTTTTTTTATTTTCAATTTCTTCTTTTTCCTCTCTTTTAATACCTAAACCAAAAAGAACCCCTAAAGAAAAAGAAAAGGAAGAAGAGGTTACCTATATTTCTCCTTCAGAACGCACGATATGAAACTCAAGACGTTGGTGGCCTAAATTTAAATGCGGGGACTTAATTATTCAAGACCTTGGAAGGTTAAATAATTAACCACCTGACCCAACAATCCTTAAAAACACGAAATGAGTCTGAAACTAAGTTTTTTAAACATGAAAAATTACCTGAATTTACCGGGGCGTAACATCAACAATTTAATATTTATATATTAGATTTATTGAATAAAAAATTAAAAAGGATAACTAATTTAATATAAATAAATAAAAAGTCACGAAATTTAAAAGTAATGTTTTAAGTGGGAAAGGTAAGAATATTTGTTTTATTGGTCAATCCCTCAATTGACATACATATTGTGTGTACACATTGTTTCATGGTAACCGAGGATTTTCGTGAAAAATCTAGTTAAATTGAATAATATCTTGATTTATTTTTTAATTGAAATTTAAAGTAGAATATTTATTTTATTTTACTTTTCTAATATAGTTGCCTAATATTATTGCATTTAGTCCGTTCTCTCTAGTACATGTGTTGAAATGATTTGTTTCAGTTATTTATTGTAATTTTTAAAAACTATTACTAATTATACATTTCAAAATACATAAACAAATAAATATCATTCCTCTACAGAATTCTAATTTGACAGTGTGATCGATATAATCTACCCAAAAACTAACAATTATATTAATGGTCTTTTTTAAAAGCAAAAAGTTTAGTTAAAATTGAATTAATATTTGATATTAAATATTTTATAAACATCTTGATAATTTGTTATATATAAATATTAAAATAAAAAAAATCTATAGAATAATACATAAACGTTAATATAAATTAAATTAATATACATAATTATATTATTAAATCGATAAAGAACAAAATGCATGTGATATAAATTTAAATGATATAAAACTAATATGTAAATTATCTATAGATTAGTAAGGACATTGTTGGTATAACACATAATTTTAAGACATTCTCATAGAAAATTCTCATTATGCCCTTTATATACTTGCTTGGTTGATGTGTACTATTATAACTATATTATTTTCAAAGTACAAAATGTCAATATCTTATCAAATTTTAAGCATCAACTACGTTCAAAATATGAAAAGAAAACATAATTTAAGCAAAAAAAATAAAATATGTAAAATTTAAAATATGCGTAGTCCTTCAAAATACCAAAACAAAAATCTTGTAAAATAATAACAATGGTTGTGAAGGAGAAAATGATGGTATTTATCATAATCTTTTTTACAAATATACTTACCTCTCACAAATGTTGAAGATTGCTAAATAACCTTGACAAAGAATAAGAAAGCATAACTCAACTGGCATCAAGTATGACTCATGACCAAGAGGTCATGGGTTCGAATCCCCCCACCTCCAATTGTTGATGAACTAAAAAAAACAAAGAATGAGAAAACCAATCTCAAATTCTTGTTGAAAATGGGAGAAGATACAAGCTTTTTATAGTGATGGAGAATGAGGATGTTGCAAAACTTTTGAGATCCTAAACCTTTTGATATTCTAGCATTAAATTTAATTAAATGGTGATAATTAAATTTAACATATTCTTATGTTTTAAGTTAAGTAGTTGAGAATTTCAAAAGTTAATAGAGGTTAGAGAGAGGAAGAGGGAGAGAAACGTTGAAGGGTGGAAGAAAAAGTCCAGAAAAATAAAATTTTGGTGAGAGGAGATATTGTTAGAAAAAGAGAGGATAGTAGGTTTGATTTAAATTTACAAATAATAATTAAAAATAATAATAATTAATTAATTAAGGGGGATAATTAAAATTATGGAATTTACATTTGGACATAACAACCCAAAAATGATTCTCCCTATTAATCACTATTTAAGATAGTATGATATGATATAATATCTTTTTCAAGAGTTTTTAAGAACATTTGATAAAAAGTAGATATTTTTCAAACGTTGTTAAATACCTTCGATAAATGATAATATATTCTTCAATGGTGTTTAAAAATCTTTTAATAAATACATATCCTTTTCAAAGGTTTTTAACAACATTTGATAAAAACTAGATATTTTTCAAAGGTTTTTAAATAGCTTCGATAAATGCATAAATTTTTCAAAGGTTTTTTAGAACCTTCGTTCTAGCCTAGGATTCCCAAGGTTTTTGCTTCTAAACCAGAGTGTCAAACAACCTCTTAGTGTTTAAAAAAAAAATCTTGAAAACAAGGAATAAAATAAAACTACTAGTAAAATAAGAAATTGAAAATAAAATAAGAAAAATAAATAAGAATAAAAAAATAAAAAAATAAAAAAAAATTGAAAGAAAATGAGAATTGAAAAAAATCAAAGAAAAAAATGATATAAAAAAGTTTGAATTGAAAAAAAAAAAAAGAATAAAACAAAATGAAAAAATAGAAAGTAATAAATTGTTGTTGTTATTATTATTATTATATATTCAACAAAAATAAGTCGTAGTAATAAGTAATAAAAAGAGCGAATCAGAAAAGTATCATGAAAATTTGAGCATTGAAGTATTTTCATCAGAGCGACTAATGAGATGAAGAAAATGACTCCTTTTAAAAATTATCTCTCCAAGAGCCCGGAGGTCTTCTCTGACAGGACAGGGCCCCTGACTGGATTGATATGACAAAAAATATAATGATTACAAAAAATAAAATATACAAAAAAAATAAAAGATTCTTTTCCTTTACATAATGCTCACTACTATGCACATAATGCTTACTACTATTCACTTACTATTACAATAATGCGTACTACAATAATGCACACTACTATTCCTCTGCCATCTTTTGTCGTATCCTTTTATTAAAGTGGCTTTAATAAAGATGAAAATTGTTGTCCTTATCTGATAGGTTCAAATATCATGTCAAATCACTTTTCAGACGTGAAGGCAAGGTATGTAAACCAACAGATTCATTACTCTGTTGGGATTTATGCCCTAAACTTGTGTAATTTTGATCAATTAAATAAAGTGTCATTTGTTTTGATAGAATTACAGTCTTGCTTTATAAATCCAATAAACTAAGCTCCAAGGTTATAACTTTTATCTTGAACATCAGTGTAGTGGACACTATTTGGGTTGAGTTCAAGAATATAACCTAAATAGTCTATGGTATAAGAATAAAGTTGGAAACCTCATTCTGGTAACACGATGGATGCGACTCACTTTGTAATTAGTACAAATGAGGTAATCAAACTCATTCATGTAGTTGACATGCGAGTGGGGGCATCATGTATGAAGAGTTCATACAAGATCGGATCGCAAATTATTAGTCTAACCAAAGCAAATAACAATTAACGAATGATATAAGACTAGTAATTTATAGATGGTCATTAGTGACTCGACTGAATCTCGAGCAAGTTAAGAACTCCCGCTTATAGGGGTTTGTTTTTAGACTAGTATGGGTGAGAGTGGCACATGGCCACTCAATAAGCCTATCTTCTCTGGGACGTAACCTCGTAGGTAGCTGGGAACTTAACTGTGCAAGATGGAATTCACTCATTCCCCTACTGAGGAATTAGATAGGTCGTTCCCTTAAGAACAGACTCCAGGTCTTGAACAACGGGGCCCCGCCCTTTATGAGGGTATGAGTCTAAGGTAGAACCTTAGACTTGTTGTTCATTAGAGGATCAGTGGTGCTTAAGGAGCAAAGAGGTAATCACAGGGGTAAAATGGTAATTTGACCCAGCTGTGATTACGAACAACCTGTGAAGGGTCGACTCATGGGTAATGACTGAGACACAATATTATCTGCAGTGAGGAGAGTGCAGCTACAAGTGTATAGTGGAGTGACTTGTAGTTAATGAATATTGATTAACTGGATCAAAAAGTTTGATAAGTTATTCTCACATCATTGGAGTTCATGAACTGTAGGTCCATTAGATCCCCCCGTTGGCTCAATATGGTAATATTGAGGTTATAAAGTTCGGAGTGAAATTGAAGTGTTCAATTTCATACATGAGGTGTTATATCAATTATATATGATATAATTGATATAATATATAGTTTTAATGTGAATTAGATTCATATATAAACTATATACTAAAGAGAGAATAAAGGA
Source organism: Trichosanthes cucumerina (assembly GCA_036507285.1). Taxonomy (NCBI): domain Eukaryota; kingdom Viridiplantae; phylum Streptophyta; class Magnoliopsida; order Cucurbitales; family Cucurbitaceae; genus Trichosanthes; species Trichosanthes cucumerina. The sequence goes on along the minus strand of CM071835.1, from coordinate 74,237,527 downwards.
GGGGTAGGATGGTCATTTCCATCCCATTCCCCTATATATATGGTTGCATGATATGCAACTAGGTTAAGACATTCTAAGGAATTTCAAGCTCTCTCTTGTTGTGTTGTTGGAAGAGTTCCAAAGCACACATCTCTCTCAAAATACCTCACCTCTCCTAAAGGGAACCCACCTTCCTCCCTCACCTAGAGAACAACGGAGAAGATCCGGTGGTCGTGTCTTCGTACGTTGGATTTTCTGTTGCTGAGATCGTGATTGTGGGAGAGAGGAGCACGTGAATAAGGGTTCTTCAAAGGTAATTATCTTGCTGCCCATTCTGTTTTACATGTTTAAGCTAGTGTTTTATGTTCTTAAATTAATCGTTGTAACTAAATCAAGAGCGCGCGATTCGCAATCGCTTCCGCTGCGGGACTTCGATTCCCTTCGATTGGTATCAGAGCCCAATTGTGTTCTTGATTTATGTTCTGAATTTTTCAAGAACGAGGTGGGATTTGCTGTTTTTGCATGAGATGTATGAACGTTTTTTTGCAAATTAGATGGTTTCGATTTTGGTACTTAGATTTACATAATTTCGTTGAATTGTTCAATGTAAGGGCCTATTGTTTTGGGCATATTATTATGTAAATCGTGTCTGTAAGTCCATGTCGATCGAGGCAAGGTGGTTGCTGAGAAGATCGGAGCAAAAACGAGCAAGGAATGGGGATTCCTAGTTCTTTGTCGTAATGCGCGTTACTGCAACGCCATTGCTCATTAGCGTTACAACGCCGCATTTGCGGGAGAAGACGTGCATAGGAGGCGTTGCAGCAACGCTGCGCGTAAGACGACAAGCGCGCGTTAACGCGCGAGCCGTTTCACGCAAAGGAGCAACGAGCAAAAACGTTTTTTTTATTATATATTAAATATAAAAATATTTTATATTTAATTTATATTTAATATTTTTAATTTTAATTAATATAATTAGATTATATTAATTAAAAATATTTCTAGGGTGCCAAAATTGGTCTAATTTTGCTATTTAAATTATGCAATTGTCGTGTAATTATTACCATGCATAATGTATGCTTTTATTTTAGAAATCTCACCTTAGGTTAAGCATTTTCATGCATCATTTATAATATAAGGAGTTATATTATATAGTTTGCATGATTAATTAATATAAAGTTGTTATATTAATTTATGGACAACATTGACATGCATTATATATCATGAGATGAATATGCTATGAATGTCTCATTATTCATGTGATGAATAATGATCAAGCACTATAACATAGTATGCATGTCACCTAAGGTTAATTATTAGTTTTAAAGTGCTTAGAACTTGGAAATAATAGACCTTAGGTTATCTAGTTCTAATTAGATTAGAATTAGGAACCAAGTAATTTATAAGCTATGATTAAAAGAGGAACTCTGTCTCAGGAAAGTTCTATCTAGGCTGGGGTATTTAAGCTGACGGAAACGGAATACCCCTACCTGGGAACTGACCTGGGAGTGAAATTTAATCAAAGAGTCTTATAAATTACAGTAGAGTCAGCGGGTTTATTAAGGGGTTAATAAACTAGAAATCCTAGGTTTAATATAAGGAGTTATATTAACAAACTTAGGATAAAATCAATATAAGAGTTATATTGATAGAGTTAGGTAAAACCAATAGCCGGGTTTTTAGCCTAAGTAAGATTCCTATAAACTTTAAAGTATCCAGTGGGAGGAAAAAGTGTATGAGATACATATTTTTCCACCTACGCTATCTCCGGGAAGTTCACACCGTGAGACTCATACTTGGCCTCGTGGCGCAAACAGGAGCGTCCCCTTCGGATGGTATTGGTATGAGTCAATATCAAGGTGAATGGAGAGGGTACTTATAGTGAGTGGGAGCAGGTTTAGTGAAAACAAAACCTACGGTCTCTTTTGTCGGTTTACACCGTTAGACCACTATGGTCACCTGCTAGTTTGGCTCGGACTGCATAATCCCTTCGGAGGGCTTGATCATAGGGGATCAAATACAGTAGACACCCGAAAGGAATAAAGATTTTCTTAGACTATTTTCCAATCTAGTCCTCCCTTCGGCGGATTTTATTGGATGGAGACTCTGGGATCTAAATACAGAGGGTTACACTCACAGGGTAGTGGTGTATGTATCCAGACCGAAAAATGGTAACTAAAACCTATAGGAATAAGAGTTATTCTGGTATTAGGTTTTAGTCAAGAGTGTCTTGATCAAGAGGAGGAGTGTTTTTTATTACCCTTTGGTGTCATACATTCTAAACCTTTGGGGTATCATTGCAAATTATAAATGGCCTAGGAATCATTTGATAATTAGCTAAAACATGATTGGATTAGAGTTATAGCAAGAAACTCATACAAGTTTGTTTGTAAATTTTTCAACAAAAATGTCTAGCTCTATAATTTCCTTATTGGGTGCGAAAAAGTTAACCGGAGAGAACATAATGACTTGGAGGAATGGACTCAACATAATTTTGGTTACACATGATCTTAAGTTCGTTCTCAATGAGGAATGTCCTTAATTTCCTGCTCAAAACGCATCTCAAGTTGTTGAGGATGCATATGACCGGTGGATCAATGCCAACGAAAAGGGAAAAGCCTATATCCTGGCTAGCATACCTGATGTTTTAGCCAGGAGGCTGGAGGGCAAGGTCTCAGCTCGTGAGATCATGAATTTTGTGCTAAATTTGTCTAGACAACCGTCCAAACAAATTCGGCATGAAGCCCTAAAATTCGTTTACAACGCACGCATGAAGGAAGGAACATCAGTGAGAGAACATGTTCTCAATCTGATTTCCCACTTCAATGTAGCGAAATTAAACGGAGCGGTCATAGATGAGAAATGTCAGGTTTTATTCATCCTAGAATCTCTTCCGAAGAGTTTTCTACGATTCCGTAGCAATGCAGCGATGAACAACATAGAGTATGATCTGACTTCTCTGCTACATGAGCTGCAGAATTATCAGTTTCTTATGGATGATAAGAGACAACAAAATGGAGAGGCAAATTTGTTTGCTCATTCCAAAAGTTCTCAAGAGGATTCATCCTCTGGGACTAAGAACTGCAGCCATACTTCTGAACTTAAGAAGATACAGAAGAAGAGGAAAAAGAGCAGATAAAGAGCAATCGTCTAGCAAAGAAAAGCTGTTATTTGATAACATGTAGTTTAAGGGTTTATTAGAAACCGTATTTCAATTTCTTACCTTAGCGAACATTGTACTTCTTTTTCTTATCAATTGAATAAAGTGTTTATTTCATTGAAAAAGTATTGTACTATGTGTTGCTCTTTTTGAGAATTATTTGCAAACGGTTTAATTCAGTTAAAATAGTTTTAACAAGTGAATTCTACAAAATTGCAAGTACACGAACTAATTTCTCCTAAAGAAAAATGCTCATCTTTGGCATCTAAGATTGGGTCACATTAATCTCAATAGGATTGAGAGATTGGTAAAGAACGGACTTCTAAACGAGTTAGAAGAAAATTCTTTGTCAGTATGTGAATCATGCCTAGAAGGCAAAATGACTAAAAGACCTTTTAGTGGAAAAGGTTATAGAGCCAAAGACCCTCTAGAGCTTATACATTCACACCTTTGTGGTCCGATGAATGTTAAAGCCAAGGGAGGATATGAATATTTCATCTCTTTTATAGATGATTATTCTAGATTTGGGCATATTTACCTAATGCACCACAAGTCTGAAGCACTTGAAAAGTTCAAGGAATTCAAGACTGAGGTTGAAAATCAATTAGGTAAAACTGTTAAAACACTTCGATCGAATCGAGGTGGAGATTACATGGATTTAAAATTCCAGAACTATATGATAGAACATGGAATTACATCCCAACTCTCAGTTCCCGGCACACCACGACAAAACGGTGTATCGGAAAGGAGAAATAGAACCTTGTTGGACATGGTTCGATTAATGATGAGTTATGCTCATCTCCCTAGTTCCTTTTGGGGTTACGCAGTGGAGACTGCAGTATACATTTTGAATAATGTGCCCTCCAAAAGTGTTTCTGAAACACCTTTTGAACTCTGGAAAGGACGTAAAGGTAGTTTATGTCACTTCAGAATATGGGGTTGTCCGACACATGTGCTTGTGACAAATCCAAAGAAGTTGGATTGACGTTCAAAATTATGCCTATTCGTAGGATACCCAAAAGAAACAAGAGGTGGTTTATTCTATGATCCGAAGGAAGATAAGGTTTTTGTGTCGACAAATGCCATTTTCTTGGAGGAGGACCACATAAGGGACAACAAACCAAAAAGTAAAGTAGTGTTGAGTGAGTTAGACGGAACAATAGCAAAGGTTGCTAAAAAGAATACTAGTACGTCAACAAGAGTTGTTGATACTAGTTTGTCTAGTCAGGAGAGTCCATCTCAAGAGTTGAGTATGCTTGACGTAGTGGGAGGGTTGTAATACAGCCTGACCGTTACATGGGTTTAGCTGAAACCCAAGTTTTTATACCAGATGACAACTGCGAGGATCCATTGACATATAATCAAGCAATGGTTGACAAAGAAAAAGACAAATGGGTCATAGCCATGGACCAAGAAATGGAGTCGATGTACTTCAATTCTGTTTGGGATCTTGTAGATAAGCCTGATGGGGTAAAACCTATTGGTTGTAAGTGGATCTACAAGAGAAAACGTGGTGTAGATGGGAAGGTGCAAACCTTTAAAGTTAGACTAGTAGCAAAGGGTTATACTCAGGTTGAAGAGGTTGACTATGAGGAAACCTTTTCACCTATTGCTATGGTAAAATCTATCCGTATCCTTCTTGCCATTGCTGCATATTATGACTATGAGGTATGGCAAATGGATGTCAAGACAACCTTTTTGAATGGCAATCTTGAGGAAACCATCTACATGGACCAACCTAAAGGGTTCATTGAACCAGGACAAGAGCAAAAGGTTTGCAGGCTTAAAGGTCAATTTATGGACTGAAACAAGCCTCTAGGTCCTGGAATATAAGATTTGATGAGGCAATCATATCTTATGGTTTTGACCAGAATGATGATGAACCTTGTGTCTACAAGAAAATCATCAATAGTTTTGTTGCTTTCCTAATTCTCTATGTGGATGATATCCTACTCATTGGGAATGATGTAGGTTATCTTACTGACATCAAGGAATGGCTAGCTACGCAATTCCAAATGAAAAATTTGGGTGATGCGCAGTTTGTTCTTGGGATCCAGATTGTCCAAAACTGCAAGAACAAAACACTAGCCTTGTCTCAAGCATCTTACATAGACAAAGTGTTGTCAAGGTTTAAGATGCAAGATTCCATAAAGGGCTTGTTGCCTTTTAGACATGAAATCCATTTGTCTAAGGAACAGTGTCCTAAGACACCTCAAGGAGTTGAGGATATGAGACGGATTCCTTACGCATCAGCTGTTGGGAGCCTGATGTATGTCATGTTGTGTACTAGGCCCGACATCTGTTTTGCAATTGGGATGGTCAGTAGGTATCAATCCAATCCAGGACTTGAACACTGGACAGCGGTTAAAACAATCCTTAAGTATCCTCGGAGAACCAGGAACTACATGCTTGTGTATGGGGCTAAGGATTTGATCCTTACAGATACACGATTCGACTTTCGGATCGATAAAGATTCTCGGAAATCTACATCAGGGTCAGTATTTACTCTTAATGGAGGAGTTATAGTATGGCGAAGCGTCAAACAAGGATGCATCGCTGATTCCACCATTGAGGCCGAATATGTAGAAGCTTGTGAAGCAGCTAAGGAGGTCGTTTGGTTAAGGAAATTCATGCTAAATTTGGAAGTTGTTCCAAATATGACTTTGCCCACCACGCTGTATTGCGATAACAGTGGTGCAGTGGCAAATTCGAGGGAACCCCGTGATGGGATTTTGAATTCCCGCAGCGGAAGACGTTGTGAAACGTCGTTGATCCGTTGTGTAAAAAGTATCTTAAAATTGAATCTATCTCATAGATCCTAGGCTAAACATGCAAAGAAGAAGAAGAAAACAGTAAGTAAAAAGTACTAACCTCTTGAAGAACTCTTCTTCAACGTTTTCTCCTTCTCCGGTCACGATCTCTCTCGTACCAACGAACTCCTCGAACACGAACCACGATCCGAAAAGAGAGACACCTCCAAAGGGTCTTCTCGGTTGTTCTCGGGAGGTTGAGAGAGAGTAGGTGGGACTCCCTTTGGTTTTGGGTGAGGAGAAGTTTTTGAGAGAATTGAGAGAATTCTAGAGAGAATTCTCTTGCTCTCTTTGGATGGAAATCCAAAAATGGCAAGAAGTCTTATGAGATGCCTTTGAATGCATCCTTTTATAATGGTGTGTGGTGGAGTTAAAATCTCCACCAATTCACCATTTTACCACAACTATATAATATACAAATCATATTTGCATATTATATAATATAAGGTATCTCATACCTTATTATAAAAATCTCATTTGCATAAATGTGGAATTATAAATTGAATCACATTCAATTTAATTTCTCTCAATTCTATTTCTCCAAATAGCACTAATTAATCAATTAGGCTATACTATAGTTTATTATGAATCTCATTCACATCAAACTATATATTATGTCATCTATATCTCATATAAATGACATAAATACCCAAATAATGAATTTGAACACTTCAAATTCACACCAAATCAGAACCCTCAATTTGTCCAATTTGAGCCAATCGAGGACCTAATGGACCTACACGTGACGAGCTCCAATGATCCGAGAATAACTTGTCAAACTCTTTGATCCTAGGTTATTCAACATTCATTAGCTACGGTAACACTCCACTAAAGCCCGTGAGTCAGACTCTCATCATCTTTGTAGGACAAGTTGTGTCCATCAATATAACAAATACCCATGAGTCGACCCTTCACATGTTGTTCGTAGTCACAGCTGGGTCAAATTATCGTTTTACCCCTGTGTCTACCTCTTGCTCTTTAAGACCCACTGCTCCTCTAATGAACAACTACGTTGCATGGTCCAACCATAAACAACAACCCTCTTAGGCCAATGAGAGAGTGGGGCCCCGTTGTTCAAGCCCCGAGAGACGACGACTTAATGGAACAACCCCTCTAGTTTCCTAAGTTCGGGACGAGTGAATTCGTTCTTGCGTAGTCAAGTTCCCGCTCCCCACGTGGTCCTCTGCCCCTGAGAAGGTAGGCATATTGGGCAAGCAACAGTGGCCACCCTCACCCGTACTAATCAAAGGACGGACTTCGCAGATGCGAGTCCGTAACACGTTCAGGATTAAGGCGAGTCACTAATGGTCATCTACGAATTTATTAGCTCTATACTGTTATTGATGTTACATCAGTAAGTCTAATAATTCACGGTCCGGTCTTGTACAATCTCATTGCACAGGATGCCCCCACTCGCATGTCAACCACATGAATGAGTCAGATCACCTCGTTTGTATCTAATACAAAGCGGGCGGCATCCACAGTATATCTAGGATTAGGTCTCCAACCTTATCCATATACTGTAGACCGATTGGGTCATTAACTCGAACGCGATCTTCCTTGTGTGTCCACTACACACCGTTCAAGTTCTTAGTTCTCTCATAATACAATGACCCTGGAGCTTAGTTTATTGGATTAAGTTCATGAAAAATGCGAGACACGAAGTTTAAATAAATAACTCTTATTTATTACACAATGTTGAAATAAATAACTCTTATTCATTTACAACTTGGAATATTACAAACTACACGAGATGAGGACATACATCCTAACAAACTCCCACTTGGACTAAGCTAGTAGAGTACATGATACATTTCTCAAATGTACAGTAAAGTAATACAATAAAGTAATACAATAAACTAGGGCATTGAATACCCCTTTACAATACTCCCACTTGCCCTAGTCAGGAAGCACTCGAAGACCTAGACTCTCTAGGTGACCCTCAAACACCTTAGCCGTGAGGGTCTTTGTAAAAGGATCAGCAACGTTGTGCTCTAAAGCTATCTGCGTGACTGTCACGTCTCCGCGGTGCACAATCTCCCGTATCAGGTGATACTTACGCTCTATATGCTTGCCCCTTTTATGACTCCGAGGTTCTCTCGAGTTGGCTACTGCACCACTGTTGTCACAAAACAGCGTGATCGGCAAGTTCATATTTGGAAAAACTTCCAAATCCGTCATGAACTTCCTGAGCCAAACAGCTTCCTTTTCAGCTTCACAAGCCGCAACATACTCGGCTTCCATCGTGGAATCAGCGATGCATACCTGCTTGATGCTTCGCCACACTACAACCCCTCCATTCAGAATGAAGGCAGACCACGAAGTGGTTTTCCTAGAATCCTTATCGGTCTAAAAGTCAGAATCTGTGTATCCCGTAAGGATCAAATCCCCACTCCCATACACAAGGCTGTAGTTCCTCGTTCTCCTAAGATACTTGAGGATTGCCTTTACGGTTGTCCAGTGATCTAATCCTGGATTAGATTGATACCTACTGACATTCCCAACTGCATAACAGATGTCGGGCCTAGTACACAACATGGCATACATCAGGCTCCCTACAGCTGAAGCATATGGGATTCGTCTCATATCCTCAACCTCTTGAGGTGTCCTAGGACATTGATCCTTAGACAGGTGAGCCCCATGCCTGAAAGGCAGCAAGCCCCTCTTGGAGTTCTGCATCTTATATCTAGACAACATCTTGTCAATATAAGACGCTTGAGACATGGCTAGAGTTCTGTTCTTCCGGTTTCGGACAATCTGGATACCTAGAACATACTGTGTCTCTCCCAAATCTTTCATTTGGAATTGCGAAGCCAGTCATTCCTTAATGTCAGTAAGAAATCCTACCTCATTCCCAATGAGAAGGATATCATCCACATACAATATAACAAATGCGACAGTTTTGTCGACGATTTTCTTGTAGACACAAAGCTCGTCAACATTTTGATCAAAGCCATAAGATTTGATCGCCTCATCAAACCTTATATTCCAAGACCTCGAGGCTTGTTTCACTCCATAAATAGACCTTTTAAGCCGGCAAACTCTTTTGCTCTTGGTCTTGGGCAATGAACCCTCAGGCTGGTGGTCCATGTAGATGGTCTCGTCAAGGTTGCCATTCGAAAAGGCGGTCTTGACATCCATCCGCCATACCTCATAGTCATAATATGCGGCAATGACCGTAAGGATTCTATTCGACTTTACCATGGCAACAGTGAAAAGGTTTCCTCATAGTCAACCCCTTCCACTGGTAAAACCCTTTGCCACTAGTCGAGCTTTGAAGGTCTGCACCTTCCCATCTACGCCACGTTTATGCTTGTAGATCCACTTGCAACCAATAGGTTTAACCCCATCCGGTTGGTCCACAAGCTCCTGCACGGAATTGAAGTACATCGACTCCATTTTCTCGGTCCATGGCTTTAATCCATTCGTCTTTGTCAACGTCGCCATTGCACGATCATAGGTCAATGGATCCTCACGATCATCATCGGGAGTGACGACACTGGTTTCAACTAAATCCATGTAACGTTCAGCCGCCTCTCATAGCCCTCCCACTACGTCGAGGCATTCCCAACTCTTGGGAACGGACTTGACTAGGCGAGCTAGGATCAACAACACTTGTTGACGTACTAGCACCATCAACAACTCTTGCTGATGAACTGTCCATTTTATTCAACACAATTTTACTCCTTGGTAAGTGATCCCTAATGTGGTCTTCCTCAAGGAAAGTGGTGTTTGTCGACACAAGCACCCTATTATCCTTAGGATCGTAAAAGTAACCACCTCTAGTCTCTTTTGGGTAACTTATAAAGAGGCACAACTTTGAACGGGGTTCCAACTTCTTCTGGTTTGACACCAACACATGGGCCGGCATCCCCAAATTTCAAAAATGACGTAAACTGGTTTTACGACCATGCCAGAGTTCGAAAGGTGTTTCACAAACACTCTTCGATGGAACTGTGTTCAAAATGTAAACCGCAGTCTCCACTGCGTAACCCCAAAAAGAATCAGGGAGACGAGCATAGCTCATCATCGACCGAACCATGTCCAACAAGGTTCTGCTTTCTCTCTCTCCGATACACCATTCTTTGTGGCATACCAGTCTTTGAGAGTTGGGGCGTAATTCCATGTTCTATCAAATAGTCCGGAATTCGGTGTCCATATACTCTCCACCTCGATCCGATCAAAGTGTTTTAAGCAATTTACCTAACAGTTCTCAACCTCGATCTTGAACTCCTTGAACTTTTCAAGTGTTTTAGACTTCCCGCATTAGGTAAATATACCCATATCTCGAGAGTAATCGTCTATGAAAGACACGAAATACTCATAACCGCCCTGAGCTTTAACATTCATCGGACCACAGTGAGGTCGAATGTACTAACTCAAGAGGCTATTTGGCTCTATATCCTTTTCCACTAAAAGGACGTTTGGTCATTTTGCCTCAAGGCATGACTCACACACCGCCGGTAAAGTTTTCTTCCAACTAGCTTAGAAGTCCACTCTTCACTAGTCTCTCAATCCTATTGAGATTAATGTAGCCTAACCAAGATGCCAAAGATGGGCACTTTCTTTTGGAGAAACTTTTAATCTCTTAGTTCGCGTTTCAAATTTTTAAAAAATTCGGTGTTCAAAATACTTTTGACCAAATTAGGGTTCAAAACATATAGATTGCTCTCAAGCGAGCAGAACAAATCAAATTTCCATTTCGAGAAATAAACGCTTTATTACTCTTGAATGAAACAGAAAATATTTTGTTCTAATAGGCGGAAATAGAAACTAGGTTTCTCGTAAACCCAGAAACTATGTACATATTATCTAATAATAAGTACTTTCCGCCAAAGAAACGACTTCATCATCAGTGCCTATTCTTTGCAAATGAGACAACTTCTCCTGATCCAACCCCGAGTGTTATCTCACCCTCTTGCAGTGCACCGCCAGAACTTAATCCTTGAAAAGAAGAGCAAACATGGTTAGTGGCGCTTTGAATCCAATATCCAAGCGAGTCATTACTCTCCACTAAACAAGTTTCGTGACAAGTAAATCACATTTACCTGTCATCTTCTTTTCATCAAGGAACTTGGGAAAACTCCTTTTCAGGTGTCCGTCCCCGTTGCAGTAGAAACACTTTCTGGCAACATCCTTGATTTCTTTGCCTTTTAGAGCGGCAGCGCAGTCAACCTTAACTTCCTTCAACTTCTCCTTCTTCCCGTTAGGGCCTGAAGAGTCTACAAACAGTATCCCAGAGGTCATACCCCTGTGAAAAGGTCTTAGGCAACACTTGCCTCAGCTTCCTGTCCCATAGTTTGCACCAAGGACTGGAAGGTTTGTAGATTGTTGAATAGGACCGTTGAACCGAGCACCTGAGGACCCTCCTCAGTGAGCGCGAACTCCTAGTCGTCATTTACCAAAATCGTGTCTATATTGTTTTTTCACGAAATACTATCGCCGACTAACTTAATGGAAGCTAACGGAGCATTCAAAGCGTTTGACATTTTGTTGCTAAGATAAAATGAAAAACTTCGTATTAGTCTTGCAAAAACTTTTGAAAATCCAATCGAGTTTTAGCAAATTTTTATTCTATGATCCCTAGGTCATTCAAAAATTTGCAATGATACCCTAAAGGTTTAGAATGACCGCCACCGTAGGGTAGACAAAACCACTCCTCCTCTAGGACGAGACTCTCTCAACCAGACCCTAATACCAGAATAACTCTTATTCCATTAGGCATCCAGTTACCATTTTTCGGTCAGAATCCATTAACTCTTAATGAATCCTGTGAGTGTCACCCTCAATCTTTAAATTTCCAAGTATCCGTCCAAACAATAGCCGCCGTAGGGAGGACTAAGAAGGAAAACCAACAAGGAAATCGTATCCCTTTCGGCAATTCACGGTGTTCCGACTCCCATGATCAAGGCCCTCCGTAGGGATTGTCTGGTCCAGGCCAAACTAGCAGGCGGATCATAGGCGTCTCACGGTGTGAATCGAAAGAAGAGATCGTGGGTCCCGTTTTCACAGATCCCGCTCCCACTCAGTATAAGTACTCTCTCCATTCACGTTGATATTGACCCATACAAATGCCACCCGTAGGGGGACGCTCCCATTTGCGCCACGAGGCCGAGCATGGATCTCACGGTGGGAACTTAACGGAGATTTGTGGATGGAAAATTAAATGTATCTCATACACTTTATTTCCTCCCACTCAACACTTTAAAATAATCGGGATTGACCTAGATAAACCGGCTAAAATTTACCTAAGTCTACCAATATAACTCTTATATTGGATTAGCCTAAGTTTATAATCACATTATTAACTTAGGTCTATGTGAGTAAATTAATTAACACTTAATTAACGGCATTCACGAGAATATAACCTAAGAATCTCCGGACCGAATTCACTCCCAGGTCGGTTTCCAGGTAGGGGTGTTCCGCAAGCGTCAACTTAAATACCCCAACCTTAGACAAAACCTTCCTTAGACAGAGTTACTTATCAGTCTCCATTCAAAGGTTATATTTGATTTCCTAATTCTAATCTTATTAGAATTAGAAAACCTAAGTCTAATTATTCAAGTTCTAAACCATTTAAAACTAATAATTAACTTAGGTTACATGCATTTCTATGTTATAGTGCTTGTTCATTCATCACATGAATAATACTATACTATAACATACATTCATCACATGAAATAAATGCATGAGCATGCTTTTAATTTAAAAATATAACACTTATATTAAATAAATTAAATCATGCAAACATTATATTATAACTCTTATAATATAATCCTATCATGCATACTATATATTATAACTCTTATAATATAAATATGATGCATGAAATGTTTAACCTAAGGTGAGATTTTAAATCTATATGGCATACTCTATGCACATAGAAATAATTAAATCATACATCTCATGCATAAAATAATTAAATAGCAATATTGGACCGATTTTTGGCACTCTAGGGACACAAAATTAAATTAATTAACATTAATATAACTTTTATATTAATATTAATTAAAATAATTAAACAAAATACATTTATAAAACCAAATTTACAAATAAATAAACTGGCAGTTGCACAACCGTAGGCTCGAATTGGCGCCCACTACCACGTTCCCCGCTTTGTCCGCGCCTCCACAAACCACTACGCCAGGTGTTGCAACGTTGTAACAGCATTGCAACGCTAAAATGTATAGCGTCGCAACGCTGATGGATTCTGACCGAAAAAAGAAATTGGCAGTTACACAACCGCCGGCTCGAACCGCCAACCACGATGAACGCCTCCACAATTTCCGCGCTCCACGCACAACTACGCCACGGCGTTGTAACGTTGTTCTACGTTGCAACGCTAAAATGTATAGCGTCGCAACGCTGATGAACTTCCAGCAACACCATTTTTGCAGTTTTTCACCGAAATCGCCAGTTTTTGCTCCGTTTTCTTCACGACAACTCTTGTCACGAACGACACGGACTTACAGACTCGATTTACATTAAAAAAAATGTCCAAAACTACGGGCTCTTACATTGACCTCATCAACTTTAATGTAAATCTAAAAAGTGCCAAAAACCGAAAACATCCAAAATTGCAAACCATTAACATTCATCTCATGAAAATTAATGGTACCCACCTAATTTTATGAATTCACTGAATACACAACAAAGAACAACGATTGGCTCTGATACCAATTGATGGGATTTTGAATTCCCGCAGCGGAAGACGTTGTGAAACGTCGTTGATCCATTGTGTAAAAAGTGTCATAAAATTGAATCTATCTCATAGATCCTAGGCTAAACTGAAGGGAATGAAAATCCCGTGCAGTGGAAGACGATTGAATCGTCGATGTATCAATTACGCAAACCGTCTTTGTTAAAATTGATCTAATACATAGATCTAGGCTAAACATGCAATTAAGAAGAAGAAAAACAGTAAGAAAGGATTTTACTTACTTGTTGAAGACTTTCTTCACAATATCTTCTTCAAATCCACGAACTCTTCGTGCTCCTCGTACACAACGACTTCCTCCAACGATTGTGAGTCAAACACTACCAAAAAGCCTTCTCGGTTGTTCTCTTTTGGAGAAAGGAGGATTGTGGGAACCTTTTTGGTTTTGGAGAGGGAGGAGAATTTGAGAGAGAATAGAGAGAGTTTCTCTTCTCTTTTTTGTGTGAAACTAAAAAATGAGAGAGTGAAGTGCCATCCTTCTTGAAAGAAGGGTTTATATAGTGGATTACTGGAGTTAAAATGTCCACATATTTACCAGTTTACCACAATCATAGGTTATGCAAATCTCATTTGCATAACCACATAATATAAGATATCTCATATCTCATATTGCAAATCTCATTTGCAATAGTTGTGGATTTATTAAATTGAATCACATCCAATTTAATTTCTCTCAATCAAATTCTCCAATTAGCCCTAATTCAACAATTAGGCTAACCTATAGTTTATTATGAATCTCATTCACATCAAACTATATATTATATCATTCATATCTCATATAAATGACATAAATGCCCTTAAGGTGAAATTGAATACTTCAATTTCATACCAAAACTTTATCCCTTCTTAAATCCGGATGGAGCCATCCGAGGACCTAATGGACCTACTGATGGCGGGCTCCAATGATCCGAGATTAACTCGCCAAACTCTTTGACCCTGTTAACCAACATTCATTAGCTACGGTAACACTCCACTATAGCCCGTGTTTGCACTCCCGTCGGTCACGAGAATATTACGTGTCCACCGATATAACCGATGCCCATGAGTCGACCCTTCACAGGGTTGTTCGTGAGACACTACCGGGTCAAATTACCGTTTTATCCTCGTGTGTCTACCTCTTGTTCCTTAAGTCCCCACCGCTCCTCTAATGAACAACATATTGTGATGGTTCAACCATACACAACACCCTTCTCGGGCGGTGAGAAGGTGGGCGCTCGTTGTCCAAGCCACGGAGACAAAGACTTTAAGGGAACAACCCCTCTAGTTTCCCTAAAGGCGGAACGAGTGAATTCCATCTCGCATAGTTAAGTTCCCACTCCCTACTTGGTTCTCACTCAGAAGATAGGCATATTGGGCGAGTAATCGTGACCACCCTCACCCGTGCATTTAGTCAAAGAATGGACCCTCGCAGAGAGTCCATAACACGCTCGAGGATTCAGGTCGAGTCACTAATGGTCATCTACGAAATTATTAGTCCTCACTGTCAACGGTGTTACATCAGTAGGTCTAATAATTCATGGTCCGGTCTTGTACAATCTCATTGCACATGATGCCCCCACTCGCATGCCAACCACATGAACGAATCAGATCACCTCGTCTGTATCTAATACAAAGCGGGTCGCATCCACAATGTATCCAGGATTAGGTCTCCAACTCTATCCATATACAGTAGACCGTTCGGGTCATTAACTCGAACGTGATCTTCCCTGTGTGTCCACTACACACCGTTCAAGTTCTAGTTCTCTCATAAATTCAATGACCCTAGAGCTTAGTTTATTGGAAAAAGTTTATAAATATTGCAAGACTCAAAGTGATGAAATAAATAACTCTTATTAATTTCAATCAATATATTACAAACACGAGATTAGGACAAAAATCCTAACATAAACATGCAAAGAAGAAAAGAAAACAGTAAGTAAAAAGTACTAACCTCTTGAAGAACTCTTCTTCAACGTTTTCTCCTTCTCCGGTCATGATCTCTCTCGTACCAACGAACTCCTCGAACACGAACCACGATCCGAACAGGGAGACACCTCTAAAGGGTCTTCTCGATTGTTCTCGGGAGGTTGAGGGAGAGTAGGTGGGACTCCCTTTGGTTTTGGGTGAGGAGAAGTTTTTAAGAGAATTGAGAGAATTCTAGAGAGAATTGTCTTGCTCTCTTTGGATGGAAATCCAAAAATGGCAAGAAGTCTTATGAGATGCCTTTGAATGCATCCTTTTATAATGGTGTGTGGTGGAGTTAAAATCTCCACCAATTCACCATTTTAAAAGGATGCATTCAAAGGCAGTATATAATATACAAATCATATTTGCATATTATATAATATAAGGTATCTCATACGTTATTAGACAAATCTCATTTGCATAAATGTGGAATTATAAATTGAATCACATTCAATTTAATTTCTCTCAATTCTATTTCTCCAAATAGCACTAATTAATCAATTAGGCTATACTATAGTTTATTATGAATCTCATTCACATCAAACTATATATTATGTCATCTATATCTCATATAAATGACATAAATACCCAAATAATGAATTTGAACACTTCAAATTCACACCAAACTCAAAAACCCTCAATTTGTCCAATTTGAGCCAACCGAGGGACCTAATGGACCTACACGTGACGAGCTCCAATGATCCGAGAATAACTTGTCAAACTCTTTGACCCGGTTATTCAACATTCATTAGCTACGGTAACACTCCACTAAAGCCCGTAGCTGCACTCTCATCACTGTAGCACAAGTTGTGTCCATCGATATAACAAATACCCATGAGTCGACCCTTCACAGGTTGTTCGTAGTCACAGCTGGGTCAAATTACCATTTTACCCCTGTCTCTACCTCTTGCCCCTTAAGTCCCACTGCTCCTCTAATGAACAACTACATTGCATGGTCCAACCATAAACAACAACCCTCTCAGGCCAATGAGAGAGTGGGGCCCCGTTGTTCAAGCCTTGGAGACAGCACTTAAGGGAACAACCCCTCTAGTTTCCCTAAGTCGGGAACGAGTGAATTTCTTCTTGCGTAGTCAAGCTCCCAGCTCCCCACGTGGTCCTGCCCCTGAGAAGGTAGGCATATTGGGCGAGCAACAGTGGCCACCCTCACCCGTACTAATCAAAGGACAGACCCCGCGCAGCGGTGAGTCCGTAACACGCTCGAGGATTAAGGTCGAGTCACTAATGGTCATCTACGAATTTATTAGCTCTATACTGTTATTGGTGTTACATCAGTAAGTCTAATAATTCACGGTCCGGTCTTGTACAATCTCATTGCACAGGATGCCCCACTCGCATGTCAACCACATGAATGAGTCAGATCACCTCGTTTGTATCTAATACAAAGCGGTCCGCATCCACAGTGTATCCAGGATTAGGTCTCCAACCCTATCCATATACTGTAGACCGATTGGGTCATTAACTCGAACGCGATCTTCTCTGTGTGTCCACTACACACCGTTCAAGTTCTTAGTTCTCTCATAATACAATGACCCTGGAGCTTAGTTTATTGGATTAAGTTTATGAAAAATGCGAGACACAAAGTTTAAATAAATAACTCTTATTTATTACACAATGTTGAAATAAATAACTCTTATTCATTTACAACTTGGAATATTACAAACAACACGAGATGAGGACATACGTCCTAACACCCCGAAGTCACAAGAGGGGAAAGCATATAGAGCAGAATTATCATCTCATCCGGGAGATCGTGCATAGAGGAGACGTGATTGTCACGAAGATAGCCACAGAGCACAACATTGTTGATCCTTTTACAAAGGCTCTCACGGCTAAAGTATTTGAGAGTCACCTAGAAGGTCTAGGTTTACAAATCTTTCCCAACTAGGACAAGTGGGAGTATTTTGTACAAAGGGGTTTAAATGCCCTAGTTTATTGTATTTACATTACTGTAATGTTTAGTACTCCACAAGCTTTATGTCAAGTGGGAGATTGTTGGGATTTATGCCTTAAACTTGTGTAATTTTGATCAATTAAATAAAGTGTTATTTGTTTTGATAGAATTACAGTCTTGTTTTATAAATCCAATAAACTAAGCTCCAAGGTTATAACTTTTATCTTGAACATCAGTGTAGTGGACACTATTTGGGTTGAGTTAAAAAATATAACCTAAATAGTCTATGGTATAAGAATAAGGTTGGAAACCTCATTCTGGTAACACCATGGATGTGACTCACTTTGTAATTAGTACAAATGAGGTAATCCAACTCATTCATGTAGTTGACATGCGAGTGGGGGCATCTTGTATGAAGAGTTCATACAAGACTGGATCGCAAATTATTAGTCTAACTAGTGTAACGCCGTTAACAGGATAAGACTAGTAATTTATAGATGGCCATTAGTGACTCAACCTGAATCCTGAGCAAGTTAAGAACTCCTTCTTATAGGGATTTGTTTTTAGACTAGTATGGGTGAGAGTGGCCTGTAGCCGACTCAATAAGCCTACCTTCTCTAGGACAGAACCTCGTAGGTAGCTGGGAACTTAACTGTGCAAGATGGAATTCACTCATTCCCCTACTGGTGAATTAGATAGGTCATTCCCTTAAGAATTGACTCCAGGTCTTGAACAACGGGGCCCCGCCCTTTATGAGGATATGAGTCTAAGGTAGAACCTTAGACTTGTTGTTCATTAGAGGATCAGTGGTGATTAAGGAGCAAAGAGGTAATCACAAGGGTAAAATGGTAATTTGACCCAGCTGTGATTACGAACAACCTGTGAAGGGTCGACTCATGGGTAATGACTATATTAGTGGACACAATATTATCTACAGTGAGGAGAGTGCTGCTACAAGTCTATAGTGGAGTGACTTGTAGTTAATGAATATTGATTAACTAGATCAAAGAGTTTGATCAGTTATTCTCACATCATTGGAGTTCATGAACTGTAGGTCCATTAGATCCTCCTGTTGGCTCAATATGGTAATATTGAGGGTATAAAGTTAGGAGTGAAATTGAAGTGTTCAATTTCATACCTGAGGTGTTATATCAATTATATATGATATAATTGATATAATATATAGTTTTAATGTGAATTAGATTCATATATAAACTATAAACTAAAGAGAGAATAAAGGAGGGGTAGGATGGTCATTTCCATCCCATTCCCCTATATATATGGTTGCATGATATCCAACTAGGTTAACACATTCTAAGGAATTACAAGCTCTCTCTTGTTGTGTTGTTGGAAGAGTTCCAAAGCACACATCTCTCTCAAAATACCTCACCTCTCCTAAAGGGAACCCACCTTCCTCCCTCACCTAGAGAACAACGGAGAAGATCCGGTGGTCGTGTCTTCATACGTTGGAGTTCCTATTGCTGAGATCGTAATTGTGGGAGAGAGGAGCACGTGAATAAGGGTTCTTCAAAGGTAATTATCTTGCTGCCCATTCTGTTTTACATGTTTAAGCTAGTGTTTTATTTTCTTGAATTAATCGTTGTAACTAAATCAAGAGCGCGCGATTCGCAATCGCTTCCGCTACGGGACTTCGATTCCCTTCATACTCATCGCGTGATTTACTATTTGGACCACACATCGCAACATTCCTTTGCATCAGTCCTTTATGGTGATTCTTCATAATTTTCTCCTGCTACGAGATTCGGGCATTATCCTTATGTTCTGATGTAGAGTTTATAATTTACAATCTATTATAATGTACAACACTTTTTTTTTTACATTGGTTGGGAATCTAGGAATGGATCATTGATATCATATTCATCATCTTCCTCTACTTCAGAGTTTTGTGGAGAAGATGAAGATGCTATTGAAGTAACTTGATTTAAAATTTTCTGTAAATCTGCCTCTGGTGTTGTTTGTGCTAAGGCAGCTAACAAGTTCGATTTGGAATTGAGGAACTCAACATTTTTCTTCTTTGACAGTTCTTGGAGGTAGCCATTATCGACAAACCATTGTTTCACCTCTTTGATTCCTGCGTGAGAAAAGTTGTATTTGTACAACCATTTGATTTGTAAAATTTTTACAATTTGTTTGTAATAGGTGTATGTATTGATTTGGAAATTCCAACAGAATATCCAAGGGGTTTGAAAGTATAAAAAAAAAATGCATTGTGAGTGGAAATACATTTTTGTATATTGTTTGTGAAAAATAGTGGAATGATTCTTGAATAAGAACTGGGAAGATTTCTTCTGATAGGCCGAAAGTCTTTCACCATTTGAAAAACCAGAATAGGTAATCTATTTTGTAAGCATTTTGACAGAATTTAATAAACCATGAATGCTCATAATTTTTGTACCACATTACTTTGTACCAAGCTTCAACATAATCTCGGTACGAGTATGTTTGTTAATTGAATGACTTTGAAAGTATTTTTTCTATGAAAATACTTTGATTCCAATTGGTAGGGTTTATGACTTTAAAATTTTTTAGCTTTGAGTAAGCAATTTTTGAAGGATCATTTCTGTTCGGGATATGAGTTATCTGGACAGATTTTAAGTCAAGGATGAATTCATAATATTTTTTTGTTTTGATCAAGGATTCTGGTAGGAAATAGAATCCTTGGGGATAGATATTTTGAATAATTTCAACGATTGAACTTAAATCGAATTCAACTTCGACGATTGGCTCGGAGATTTGAAGTGGTCTTTCAAAATAGTTTTTGATTTCAGGTTTGGGAATAAATCTTTTGGGAGGATTGACGGCTTCAACAAAAGTTGTAGGGATTGAAGATCCCTGTTGAGATGAAGTTGAAGTAGAAGGTGAGAAGGAAGGTCTCATTGGTGTAACGACAGTAGGCCATATGAGAGATGATGATGGCCTCAATGGTGGAGTTAATGACTCCATTGAATCTCTTATTTGAATCGATGTACTTTTGGTTCTTGGGTGATTCACTTGAGTGAAACCCAGATCCATTGCGTATTGATCGGCGCTCATGGGAGTTGGAATGTTTGAAGAAGAGGTTGGGCTTTTGCCTTTTTAAGAGGAGGCTTTGCCTCGCTGATCACTCATGTTTCAAAATAGAGAGAGAAGAAGTTTTCTTTGTGAGAAATTCCCTTGACAGATAATCTGCAAGAGGGTTTTGAACTCCTTTTATAGGCAAAATTTGAAAATCAAAGCATGACAACATAGCTTGCCGCCTTGCAAAAATTTGTTTTGAAACAAGATTTTTTACATCTTTTTCTAAAACGAATTTTGAGGCTCTTGAGTCAGTTTTAATTGTAAAATGTTTATTAATCAAATCTCCTTAAAATTTTTGAACACATAAAACTATTGCCAAAATTTTTTTTTTAACTGTTGAATAATTCTTTTGAGTACTATTCCATATTCCAGAATGAAATCGAATAATTGATTCGTACTTATCTATACACTATTTCAGGATTCCTCTATATCTGATGTCGGATGCGTCAGATTCCACTATTAAATTTGCTTTTGGATTTATCAGACTTAAACAGGGAATTGATTTGACTAAAGTTTTAATTGATTTAACAGCATTTGTATGCTTATCCGTCCATGGTTCTAGATTCTTTTTTAGCGTTTGAAAAAGTGGCTTACATATAGGCCTTAGGTTTTGAATAAAGTTAGAAACATAATTGAGGCATTCTAGAAATCTTTGCAATTGGGTTTTATCTAAAATTTGATCAGGGAAATTTGAAGCTAATTCAATTGATCTTTGAATTGGTTTTACTAAACCTAAATGAATATCGAATCCTAAAAATCAGATTTGAGTTTGAAAAAGTTTAATTTTTGGAAGTGATAATACTAAACCATTTCGTTTAAGAATATCGAAAAATATATTAAGATGTTTGAAGTGTTGATCTATATTTTGGGAAAATATCAACACATCATCGATATATACAATTGAAAATTCTTGAAACAGATTGAATATATCATTCATAATTTTTTGAAATTCGGATGGAACATTTTTAATTCGAATGGCATAACGTTTCATTCATATTGGCCAAAAGGGACATTGAAAGCAGTTTTGTATCGATCTTTTTCAGAAATTTGTATTTGCCAGAATCCTGATTTCATATCAAATTTTGAGAATACTTTAGAATTTGAAATTCTTTTTAGTAAAACTTGTTTATTAGGAATTGGATATCTTATCCACTCTAAAACTTTGTTGAGTGGTTTGTAATTAATAACTAACCTTAGAACTCCTCGCTCCTTTTTTGCTTGATTATTGACATAGCTGCGTAAGACCAAGGGCTTTTGGAAGGTCTGATGAGTCCTTTCTACAAAATATCATCTATTTCTTTTTTGCAATGAGTCAATAGTTCAGAGTTCATTTGAATTGGCCTAGCTTTTGTTGGAATTTTCTCTTCATTGAAATCTTTAATATAAGGGAGATTGACTATATGTTGTTTGCTTTTCCAAAAAGCATTTGGTAGGTTTGAACAAACTTCATTTTCTAATTTTGTTTTAAAATTAGATATTTTGTCTTGTATTGATTTTATTTTTAATTCTTCATCCATCCTTTTGTAGGAAATTTCTTCTTATAAGAATTGAATTTGTTTTTATTTTCTTTCTATAGTATTTATAGATTTTTGTACCGTTGTTTGTTGTAGGTTATGGATTTCATGGCGGGTTATTGGACTTGTAAATTTGTCCCAATACATTGGACATTATCCCTTCTTCTGATATTACTATCAGATATAATTGAGTAAGAAATGACGTACCTAAAATCAGTTCCTAAGTTAGGTCTTTGACTAACAAGAAAAAGTTTACAAAACAAACTCCCTTGTTACAAACATGGACTTTTGACAATTTGTAGTTAATCATTAATTGTTGGTTATTAGCACCACGAAGTGTTTCTGATGTTTTTTCAAAGTAAATTGAGGGTATTAATCATTCTTGAATGTAGTTTTGATCTGCACCTGAATCAATTAAAGCACGTAAAGTAATTTTGAAATCATGAATTTTGAGGGTTACAAAAGAATACCATTTTTGAAATCGAACGCTTGAAATTGCTCCAACGAAGGATTCTTCTTCTTCATTAGGATTTTCTTCAGCTTGTGATTTGATTTGATACATTTCTAGACGGAGATGGAATATCTCACGATCGGTGTCATTTTTGAGTTTATTGACTTCTCTTTTTAGGTTATTAATTTATGCTTGAAGATCTTGAATAGTGATTGGCTTTGGTTCTTCGAATTTTTTATAACATTTTTCCACTCACATGGTTTAAAATTACTGGTTTCTTCTTGATCTTTCTTTTCGAGGATGGAACTTTTAAGGCTATGAAGAATTGATTTTTTTAGTTCTACGTTGTCTATTTCATCAACAACGTTAAGCAGAGTTTCTTGATCTTTGGTTAAGACACATCTGCATCCCGAACAGACTCTCTTGCCTTCATTTTCTTCTTCATCATATTCGCTATCGGAATACGAATCAGTTTCCTCTTGTAATTCAAGGATTTGACTTTCATCAGAACTATAAATTTACTCTTCGGAATCAGATTAGATGATGTTTAAAAGTTGTTGTTTAACATCATCATCGATTTCTAATTCATTGATCTTCTTTTTCATAGGACACTTATTGGCATAGTGTCCATCCGATCAACATTTATAACATTGAATATTTACTTTTGAATTTTCACCTTTGTAAGTGGGGCGTTTTTTGGTATAGGAATTATAGGGTTTTCTATAATTCTTCCTTTGGAATGACCTATATGACCGATAGTTTTGCCTTTCATGATATTTTCTATATCTCTTTATAGCAGTTTTTCGAACTGCAGATGGTGGATGAACATTTCCACATCCATATTGATCGCAGAAGATTCCTAATTCTGCCTTTTTTGAAACAAAGGTTTTGTTAAGTTTTGCTTGAACTTTGGATTCATTGCATAAACGGATACCTTCACTTATTATAAATGAAGTTAGATTCCCATAGATTAGGTTATCCCAGGGAATTTTTTCGTCATATTTTGCGTTTAAATCGATTTTGACTCTTTCAGCAAAATAATTGGGAAGACCTTTAATGAATTGTTCCTTCCAAATGGAGGAAGAGCAATCAACTCTAATTAATACTTTTCTTAGAAACATATCTTTGTACCATCTGAAGTCTCCAAATGCTGGACATTTGAGATTTAGAAGGATTTCAGGTGATCTGGCTTGATAATGAGTTGGATCTCCTATGAAGGCGTTTGTTATAGTATAGACGAGGGTATTTACTACATCGTCTATTTTTTCTTCTATTTCAACCGTTTGAAGTAATTGACCTTCTAGCTTGATTGTTTGTACTCTTTTTTCAGTACTGGAATGATTTAAGATGTAGTGACGATCTCCGTCCTTTAGGTATTTATCCCACAATTGTTTCAATTGTCCTGTAAATCCTGCGACGAGAAGTTGGGCGATCTCATGGTCTCTTTTGCCTCTTTATCTATAGGCATTGGAGGCAATTAACATCTCGTTTATGACGTTTATGATTAGATAATCGGATATACCGTCCACATTCAATTCGGGGATGGCTAGTCCATCATAAACAGCTTAAGTCATTTGTGTTTTTTCTTCAAATTGAATATCTGGGAATGATGGTTGTGGATACCAATTCCTCATTGTTGAATATTTTGATACTTTTCATTTCGTACCAATTTTTAAAACTTCGTTTGGGGACTCGATTTTTTCTTCACTTAGGGAAAGATCTTGGATAATTTGGTCGATAATGGAATCCTTAATAACGTGTTAATTGTAGGAGTTGTTTTTTAAGGCGATATTTTTGAAATGTGAAGGCTATTTAGCTTTTCTTCAATTAAAGCTAAGGTTTCTTCTTCTTTAGTCATTATTTTAATTTTGCTATGAATGACTATGGGTTTGAATAGAGGAATTGATTCGTTTATGGGAGGTATCAAGGTCCCTCCATTTGAGGAAGAAGCAATAGAAGGTTTTGATATTTTTCCTTCAATCTTTTCTACTTGGTTGGCTATAGTAGAAAGGATTTTATTAGAAAAAATGTTTTGAAGTTGGATATTTTTTATATCTTTAAGGGTAGAAAATTTTTTTTCTTCCTTTTCACTGATATTTTTGAATTGGTTGGCTTTGACCTTCTTTCCATAGATTGTTTCGAATTCTATTTCTTCTAGAGGAGGATGTGTTGAATGAATATTTCCTCTTTGACTTGTTTTCCAAGTCTCTAGCAACATATTGATCATTTTCGGATTGTTTGATCCAAGTAAAGAATGAAATGTTTTTCTCTGTTTCTTCCATGAATGAATACCACCTTGACCTTATTTCAGATCTCTGGTTTTCATCATAGTTTTGAAAAAAGGTGTTCCTCTTTGCTTCTTTATTAATTGAAAATCCTTCAATAAGAACGTTTAGTTGACTTGCAAACACGGATCGATTATCCATGTCTGTTTGTGTTGGAGATTGTGGTTGTCCTTTATATTGAACATTTGCTACATTCTGTTCTATATTGACTGATTTTACCCTTAACGAGTTTGATCAATCAAAATAGAATTTTGTGTCAGCTTCTAAGGCTGCAAAAGTTCGAGAGGTACTTGGTCTTGAGGACATGAATTCCTTGACTTTAGTGACCTCTGGTTCTTCAGAGAATTGGATTTCAACAACCCCATCTGTATGTTCAATAATTTGAGCTAAATTTGAATTTCTTTTTGGTGGAGTGAAAGCTTCCGTAAGCTTCTATGTTGAGTTTCTGGTAATTTGCTCCCAAGATAAACTTTTCGGAACAGTGATTGGGGACTTATCAAGATTTGCTTCAATAAGAATTGTTGATCCCTTCGGAGAAGACCTTAGGGCTCTTGGAGAGATGTTAGTATTTATGAGTTTGTAACAAATTCTAAAAATCATCACTGCAGAGTGAGATTCTTCTTGAATATTAAGATTTTTTGTATAGACGTCGACTATCAAAGAAGATAGAATGTTTGGATCTTGTAATGAAAGTGTAAAATTTGGGTAACAATTGAAGAAGATAGGTCCTTTTTCGAGGTTGGATTGAACAACCCCAAGAAGAGAGTTTGAGAAGTTAAAATGTCTTTTATCTCTTAAAGAGACTAAGACAGGTATATCTAGATCATGTCTAAATAAGGGTTTGATGGCAATTTGAACTAATCATATGTGAAGACAATTAAATTCTTCACGATGTCGTAGGAGAAGCTTTTTTGAAAAAAGATTTATTGATTCTTGATCGTTATTTATAGGGATGTTTTTCTCAGAGATTTTAACATAATTTCTCTCAGAGAGATTGAATGTCCTATGATAATAAATTGTCTTTGGGTCTACCTTTGGGATACTCCAATTGATGGAGTTTGTCTTCTATTTTTGCTATTGTTAATTCTTGATTGATAGTGTTAAAGAGTTTTGACTCTGAATCACCCTTGTGATCTTCATGATCGTCAGAAATTGAAACAACTTTTCCTTTGACTCCACGGCTCATAATATTTTTAAAAAATTTAGACATGATTATCTTCTTTTGTACATTACTCAAAATAGAATAGAAATAATTTTCTTTCTTTCTTCAAGACTTATGGAAAATGCAACAATTATATCAAGTACTAGTTACTGGGGAACAAGAGCTTACCAACGGACTTACTCTTACTGTCGGGAACACAACCTTTACCAACCAGCAAACGACTAGCGGACGCAAGATGAGATTGAAAAATTTTCTTTTCTAGCAGTTGATAGGTAAAAAGAAGGTAATTTTATTGAATAAGGCTCTGATACCAATTGCTCCTCGGTGAACCGCAAAGAGAATTAGGATCGTTTACAAGACTTAAGAGAGCGTGGAAATATTTCAAACTTTAGAAGAAAGCTCGAAAGTTTTCTGATGCCCTTTGATTACAAGATCAAAGTCTTTTATAGACTCTGGATTTGAAATTACAATACAATGTAAAAAACTAAAAGATAAGATTCAATCCGACAGGACAGGACCCCTGACTGGATTGATATGACAAAAGATATAATGATTACAAAAAATAAAATATACAAAAAAGTAAAAGATACTTTTCCTTAAAGATAATTCATTTGCAAAATATAGCAAATCAATTACCAGATGCATTCACAGATGCTAAAACAGTGACTAAATCATATATATCAGCTGCAAATGCTCCATAAAAAAATTGATATCCCAAAGGAACAAGTTGTCAATAATGAGTCTGGAGCACGCCAGAAGCATGGTAGACCAATGAGTTCCAAAGATAAAAATACTCGAAAAAGAAAAGTAGTTGAGAATCAAAATGATTCAATAAAAGGTATGGATGTTCTAGAAGAAATCAAGAATACAACTACTCAAAAGAGTATTGATGAGAATCAAACGCTTGAAGATAATAATGAAATTTCTATTACAACAGGAAAGAGATGGAACCGAAATGATATCATTGTTGACAACATTTTTGCTTATAATATTGCTCACGATATTATTCATGAAACAGACGATTTTGATCCAAAATCTATCAAAGAATGTCAACATAGAAAGGATTGGCCGAAGTGGAAAGAAACAATCCAAGCAAAGTTGAACTCACTTTCAAAACGTGAGGTTTTTGGACCAGTAGTCCCAACACCGGAAAACGTCAAACCTGTGGGATATAAATGAGTATTTGTAAGGAAAAGAAATGAAAGAATGAAGTCACAAGATATAAAGCGAGACTTGTTGCACAAGGATTCTCGCAAAGGTCTGGTATTGATTATGAGGAGACATATTCTCCTGTGGTGGATGCAATAACGCTAAGATATTTGATTGGTCTAACTGTATAGGAAAAACTTGATATGCATCTAATGGATGTAGTCACGACATATTTATATCGATCTCTAAATAATGACATTTATATGAAATCCCGGAAGGATTTAAAATACTAGAAACATATGAATCAAGTTCTCGAGAATTGTATTCAATAAAGTTACAGAGATCATTATATGGATTAAAACAATCAGGACGAATGTGGTATAATCGCCTGAGTGAATATCTGTTGAAAGAAAGATATCAAAATAATCTAATATGTACGTGCGTTTTTATAAAGAAATCTCAATCAAGATTTGCTATTATAACTGTATATATTGATGACTTAAATATAATTGGAACTCCTGAAGAGTTATCCAAGGAAATAGAATATCTTAAGAAAGAATTCGAGATGAAAGATCTTGGAAAAATAAAATTTTGCCTTGGTTTGAAAATTGAATATTTAGCAGATGAGATATTTGTTCATCAATCAACTTATACAGAGAAAGTCTTAAAAAGATTCTATATGGATAAAACACATCCATTGAACATTCCAATGGAAGTTTGTTCACTCGATGTAGAGAAAGACATATTTCGACCTCGAGATGACAATGAAGAACTACTTGGTCATGATGTACCATATCTTAGTGCAATTGGTGCAGTTATGTATCTAGTTAATAACACAAGAGCAGATATTGCATTTTCAGTAAATTTATTAGCTAGATATAGTTCATGTCCTACAAAAAAATATTGGAACGAAGTTAAGCATGTACTCCGATATCTTCGAGTGACGATTGATATGAGTTTATTTTATTCTAACAAATCCAGTTTTGATCTAGTTAGTTATGCAGATTCCGGATATTTATCTGATCCACACAGAGCTAGATCTCAAACAGGTTATCTATTCACATGTGGAGGTACTGCTATATCATGACGATCAGTGAAACAAACCATCATGGTCATTTCTTCGAATCATGCTGAAATCCCCGTAATTCACGAAGCAAGTCGAGAATGTGTATGGCTAAGATCAATGACTCAACACAATTGTGAACACATGTGACATGTCTTCTAGTAAACATCCTCCGACAATATTATACGAAGACAATACAACATGTATAGCTCAAATCAAATGAGATAGAACGAAACATATCTCACCAAAGCTTTTCTACACTCATGATCTTGAAGAAAATGACGACATCAATGTACAACAAATTTGTTCGAAGGATAATCTGACAGATTTATTTACGAAGGCATTACCAACTGCAAACTTTGAGAAATTAGTACATAGCATTGGAATGCGACGACTCAGAGACCTTAGATGATGTCTCTTCATGAGGGAGAGTGAATGTATTATAGTAAACTATA
Organism: Trichosanthes cucumerina; assembly: GCA_036507285.1. NCBI lineage: Eukaryota > Viridiplantae > Streptophyta > Magnoliopsida > Cucurbitales > Cucurbitaceae > Trichosanthes > Trichosanthes cucumerina. Next base: position 74,208,848 of record CM071835.1, on the reverse strand, counting down.
TAAAATATGTACTCTTTTTCCTTCACTAGGGTTTTTCTTCCCATTGTGTTTTTCCCTAGTAAGATTTTAACGAGACATATTTTATATTAATGGATATTTAAGGGGGAGTATGGTAAACATTATCATGTAAATGCCTATTCCACATGCCCCTTAGATTTCCATGCCATGTGGCAAATTATCCATAGCTAAAGTGTCTCCCATGTGTCCAACAAAGGCCATAAATTGGTGTCCAAATGGACCACATCATGCTCTCTGAATTCGGTATAAATAGTGGCTTTTGGTGGATAAAATAAACATGGCAATTGGGTGAAAAACCTCTCCAATTTCTCTTCTTCTCTCTCACTTTCTCTCTAATTTATTCTTATTTAATTTCTCCATACAATTCCACTATCTTTAATATTATATTATATATTGCCCATCCATTTTCCTCTATATTATTATTATTATTATTATTATAGATATATTATATTAGTATTTAAATATTGATAAAATTATACCCGGTTTCTACCCTTTTTTAACATGGAAATCATTTTTTGGATTCTTTTTGAAAAATGAAAAAGACACCCTTCATTTATGGGATTTTGTTGAAAAACAAAAATCAACCGACTGAAGAACAAATGGTTGACGGAAGAAGAAAACTCACTAGACGACGGAAGAAGCAACTGTCAATGGTATTTTTTTCGCTCTTTGTCTTGCAAGTCTTACATGAATGGTGTATATGATTATGCCCTAATTTTTTTTTCTATATTACTTCGTTTTGATAGAATATATAAAATGTTCATTAATGAAAATGATAAAGAACATTCACGAAGTGTGATATATACTTTTAGGATATTTGATTTTTTTTTTGTGTTGCAGTATACCACTGTGATTTAAAAAAAAAAGTAAAAGAGAGATTTCATATACATTTCAACATGTAGAGAATTGCATATAATCATGTGATTTCAACACCGGTATGTGTATATTTGAAAGATTAACTGTTTGGATGTACATCTTTTTTTTTTTTTAAGATTTACGCTATATATATTGTCTATTACAATTACACATTTTATTTACTTTGTATGTGTAAACACGAGAATCATTCTTTGGAATTTCCTTATAAAGAAAAAACAAAAGAAAAGAAAAAATGAATGCATAAAAGTTGGTTTTACTTGTTTTAAAAAGAAAAGAAATGAAGTGAAAGATAAAAGGAAAACAAGGAAGGAAAAACTTAAATCATTTTGGTTTGGTTTGCTCTAAGAATAATGAAGAAAAGAAAATGAAAGCTATGGTTATTATATTATGTTATGTTTAGGAAAGAAAAGGAAAGAAAAGAAAAGAAAAGAAAAGAAAAGGAAAGGAAAAACAAAGAAAGAAAGTGGAAGGTGGGACCCTCACCTTGATTTTTCTTTTAAAACAACAAAGTTCCTTCGAAATTCTTCTCATTTTCATCAAAGAGGAGTAGAGGGTTCGTGGGAGAATCTTAAAGGAAGAGGAAGAAGAGGGTTTTTGGAGCTGAAGATGCAGATGAGAGGAGAAGAACTAAAGGAAGCTCGAGCAAATTCGGATTTTAAGCTACTGATTTGTGAAGAGGAAGACAGAAGAATGAATTTGTTGTCAAATCCGAGAAGTCTCTGGTGTTTTCGTTGTACTGGTCTGTAGAGTTGGAATCAGAAGCTCTATTAGGTCAAGTTTCGCGTTGCAGCAGAAACTCGATTCTGGAATAGCAGAAGTTAGTTCCTGGGGAAGTAGCTTTCGAGGCCAAGAGCAAATAGGTCGAGTGTACGGGTCAAGACTCTAGTTCTAACACTGTGAGTGACAAACGAACTTCAGAAATGAACTAAATGCTTGAGATATGTTTTAAGAAAACAAGTTTTGCTAGAATGAAATGGTTACAATGTTAGGCTTTTTCTTTTGAACACATGTTTATGAGTATTCATGTTTTCCTAGAAATGTTTTCAAGTATTCATTGTGAGCCTAAATGTCTTGATAAATTTATACATGAGCATATGTTTATTGAATTTCCAAAGTTTATGGAAATGCTATGATTTCGAGCAAGTACGTTTTAGCAAGTATGATTTAAGGTAAAACAGGGTCAACAGGTATCGTTAGAGAGGTGAACGATGTCTGTTGGCTTCACACCGTCTACCGGGCTAAGTTAGCAAGTAGTTCGGGAGGGGGTGTGACAACTTGGTATCAGAGCGGTTAGCTCTATGGGAATGAGACAGAGCAAGTTAGCTCTAGAAGAAACTCAAAAGTAAATAGCAAGTTATTGAGTTAGTTCAATAGAACTAGCAGAGCATGGTCCAAGTAAGGATAAGAGTAAGTCCAGTCAGGAATAGAATGTGAACACAAGTCTAGAATTGTGCATTTGAGTTGAGTACTCATTACATGTCTAGTATGTTGATATGTTAGAGAAGTCATGCCACCACGTACTAGCAGACGATGCAGGCAAGATCAGGACGGGACGCGGGATCCTACCAAGCCCAATCTAAGAGGGGATCTGGAGCCCCGAGAGTCCAGTTAGGGGCCAGAATTAAGCAGCATGCTAATTCCTCACAGGAGGTAGGTAAGTCATAGAGAGTAGAGCTATGTGATCCAGACAAGACATATAGAACAGATCACCTAAAAGAATTAGGAGCCACAGTGTTTGAGGGTTCCAAAGATCCAGCTGACCCTGAAGTTTGGTTGAATAAGCTTGATAAATGTTTTAATGTGATGAGTTGCTCTGAGGAGCGAAATGTTAAGTTGGCCACATTCTTGCTGCTAAAGAAGGCAGAAGGATGATGGAAATCGATGTTAGCCAGTTGTAGTGATGCACGTACTTTACACTGGCAAACTTTCAGAAGTATATTTGAAGATAAATATTACCCTAGAACGTACCGAGAGGCAAAGAGGGATGAATTTTTAGAACTAAAACAAGAGACACTTTCAGTGGCTGAGTATGAGAGAAGATATACCGAGTTGTCGCGGTATGTTGATGTGATTGTGGCATCTGAGAGTGACAGGTATCGAAGATTTGAAAAACGGTTACGTTCTGAGATACGTACCCCAGTTACAGCCATTGCTAAGTGGATTGATTTCTCCAAGCTGGTAGAGACTGCTCTACGTGTTGAGCAGAGTATAACAGAGATAAAATTAGTAGTGGAGCCTAGTTATCGGCCTTCGACAACAAAGCGATTTACGAGGTTGTGAACAGAGGAGGTTCACACCTAAAGTAAATGTCCTAAGTCGTCGAGACTTAAAGAATCAATGAGATCATTGTCTTGTTTGTGTTGATGTGTGTTACCAGTGCGGACAACCAGGACATGTCAAGAGAGATTATCCACAGTTGTTGACAGCCGCACAAAGGGACTAGGGAGTTGAGTCCCAGACAGTTGAGCAACCAAGAGTTTCAGTAGCTGCAAGAGAGGGCACCAACGATGTCAGACTAAAGAGATTGTAGGGAGACTTTGACAACACGGAAAGGTCTACGCTATGACTCAGTAAGAAGCAGAAGATGCATCATATGTCATTACTGGTACGATTAGTATTTGTGATGTACCTGCACCTGTTTTAATAGAACCAGGTGCTACACATTTCTTTGTTTCTAGTATGTTCTTGACTAAGTTGAATGGGAAGCTAGAACCTTTATGTAAAAGGTTAGTTATATACACTCTAGTTGGTGATGTGTTACTAGTCAATGCGATGTTGCATGGACCGTGAGGTCTTAGTAGAAGGTCTCAATATGTTAGTGGATCTTCTTCCACTAGACTTGCAGATGTGAGATGCAATCTTAAGGATGGATTTCTTATTCACTCATTATGCTTCCATGGATTGCCATAGAAAGGAGGTCGTTTTTAAAAAACCAGGGTTGGTTGAAGTGGTTTTCAGGGGTGAAAAGAAGATTATCCCTACGAGTTTGATTTCAACGTTCAAAGCTTAGAAGTTGTTGAGAAAAGGTTGCACGACGTTTCTTGCACACGTAGTGGAGGTGCAGGAAGAAAAGTTAAAACCGAGAAGATGTTCTTGTTGTGAACGAGTTTCTTGATATTTTTCCAAAGAGATCCGCTCGGGGTTGCCACCGATAGGAAGTAGTAGAGTTCACTATTGAATTGCTACTAGGAACAGCACCTTTTTTCGCAAGCGCCGTATAGAATGACTCCAAGTGAGATCAGGGAGCTAAAGATGCAGTGACAAGGACTAGTTGATAAGGGATACATCAGACCTAGTGTATCGCCTTAGAGAGCCCCAGTGTTATCTGTGAAAAAGAAAGATGGTACCTGTAGATTATGCATTGATTATAGACAGTTAAACAAAAGTCACGATACGTAATAAGTATCCTTTACCCTGAATGGATGACTTGTTTGACCAGTTAAGAGGTGCATCGATCTTTTGTAAGATTAATTTAAGATCAGGATATCATCAGTTAAAGGTCGGAGAATCAGACATTCCTAAGACATTATTCATAATGAGGTATGAGCATTATGAGTGTTTAATAATGTCATTCGGTTTAACAAGGTACTAGCAGTTTTCATGGACCTCATGGGCAGGTTTTCCACCAGTATTTGGAAAACTTTGTAATAGTAATTATTGATGATATACTAGTTTATTCGGTTGACAGGAGAGCCCACGAGGAACACATGAGTATTATTCTACAAACACTACGCGATAAACAGTTGTACGCTAAATTCACCAAATATGAGTTTGGTTGAATCAGGTAGTGTTTGGGGTAAGTTGTTTCAGCAAATGGAGTTAGTGTTGATCCGAATAAAGTAAAAGCTATGGTCAACTTAGAGAGACCAGCTAATGTGACAGAGGTACGTAGTTTCCTAAGCTTGGCAGGATACTGCAGATGATTTCTTGAGAACTTCTCACGATTAGTATTACCCTTAACAGTTTTAACAAGGAAGAATGCTAAGATTGAATGGTCAGATAAATGTGAATAGAGTTTCTAAGGAGCTGAAAAGAGATTAGTTACAACACCTATACTAGCACTTCCTGTAACGAAAAAAGAATATGTGATTTACTGTTATGCTTCAGGATAAGGATTAGGGTGTGTGTTCCTGCAAGAAGGAAAAGTAATAGCTTATGCGTTAAGGCAATTGAAAAGCACGAGTGTAATTGCCCTACTCCCGTTCTTAAGTTAGCAGCAGTTGTTCTAGTAGTGAAGATCTGGAGACATTACTCGTTTGGTGAGAGGTGTCATATTCTTTTACAAATCATAAGAGTCTGAAGTATATCTTTGATTAAAGAAAGTTTATTATGAGACAGAGAAGATAGTTAGAACAGATTAAAGATTATGATTGTATCATAGACTACCATCCTGGTAAGGTGAATGTGGTAGCAGATGCATTGAGCAGGAAGTCAAGACTTCCTAGGGATGCCTTGTGTGGTATTCGAGCAACGTTTTTTAAGTACTCTATGGGATTCTAAGGCAGTTGTGAATGCAGAGAGTTCAAGGAGTTTTTTAGCTCAGTTCCAGATCAGGTCTTCACTCGTAATAGAGATTGTAAGAAGACAATCAGAGGATAGTAACCTGCAGAAAATGTTTGAAAAGTCCAAAAATGGCCCAGAAGCAAAATTTAAAATGAGATCAGACGGAGCCATAGAGAAATAGGGAAGACTATGCGTTCCGAGTGTTGGTGAGCTTAAAGATACTATTCTAGAGGAAGCTCACAGTTCAGCTACGCTATGCATCTAGGAAGCACCAAGATGTGTAAAACTGTGAAGGGGACATATTGGTGGCCTGGGATGAAGCGGGAGATAGTTGATTATGTTGATAGATGTTTAATCTGTCAGCAAGTTAAACCAGTTAGAAAGAAGCAAGAAGGACTCCTTAACCCATTGCTAGTGTCAGAATGGAAATGAGAGCGTATTACTATGGTTTTTCTGTTTAGATTACCACGTACTTCAAGTGGACATGATGGTATTTGGGTAATAGTGGATAAACTCACTAGACAGCACGATTTATACCGATTAAATCGACGTTTACACTTGATCAGCTTGCTAAGCTATACGTCGACAAAGTTATGAGTCAATACGGAGTGCCAGTGTCCATAGTTTCAGATAGAGTTCCGAGATTTACTTCTATGTTTTGGCCTAGCTTACAGGAAACTATGGGGACAAAGCTGAGTTTTAGTACAACGCTCCATTCTCAGACAGATGGTCAGTCAGAGAGGACCATCCAGACTCTAGAAGACATGTTAAAAGCATGTGTCCTTCAAGTAAAGGGAAATTGAGATACACACCTATCACTTATGGATTTCCATTACAATAACAATTATCAGTCTAATTTTGACATGGCACCATTTGAGGCTCTGGATAAAAGACCGTGTAGAACGCTCGTATATTGGAATGAACTAGGAGAGCGGAAGCTAATCGGTCCTGAGTTAGTGCAAGTTACGACAGATAATTTTAAGAAATCAAGGAGATTTTGAAGGTAGCTCAAGACCGTCAGAAGAGTTATGCAGATAAGCGACGAAAGGACTCAGAATTTCAGGTTGGAGATCAAGTTTTCTTGAAGTTATCTCCATGGAGAGGTGTCCTTCGTTTTGGCAAGAAAGGTAAGCTAAGTCCTAGATATATCGATCCTTAGCAAGTAACGGAACGAGTCGGACAAGCAGCCTACAGACTAGAATTGCTAGCAAAATTATCTCGAGTACATGATGTTTTACATGTGTCCATGTTGAGGAAGTATATTCCAGATCCGACACATGTGCTGCAAGCACAACCCGTTGAGCTGAAAGAAGACATGAGTTACGTGGAGGATGCAGTTCAAATCTTCGACAGGAAAGAACAAGTTTTAAGAAACAAGACGTTCCCACTTGTGAAGGTTCGTTGGAGGCATCACGGAGTGGAGGAGGCAACCTGGGAGTTAGAGGACCAAATGAGGAGGAAAGTACCCGACGATTTTCACCTAAGGACTACTAAATTTTGAGGACGAAATTTCTTAAGGGAGAGGTAAGTTGTAAACCCGAGAATCATTCTTTGGAATTTTCTTATAAAGAAAAAACAAAACAAAAGAAGAAATGAATGCATAAAACTTGGTTTTCCTTGTTTTAAAAAGAAAAGAAATGAAGTGAAAGATAAAAGGAAAACAAGGAAGGAAAAGCTTAAACCATTTTGGTTTGGTTTGCTCTAAGAATAATGAAGAAAAGAAAATGAAAGCTATGGTTATTATATTATGTTATGTTTAGGAAAGAAAAGGAAAGAAAAGAAAAGAAAAGAAAAGAAAAGGAAAAGGAAAAACAAAGAAAGAAAGTGGAAGGTGGGACCCCCACCTTGGTTTTTCTTTTAAAACAACAAAGTTCCTTCGAAATTCTTCTCATTTTCATCAAAGAGGAGCTGAGGGTTCGTGGGAGAAGCTTAAAGGAAGAGGAAGAAGAGGGTTTTTGGAGCTGAAGATGCAGATAAGAGGAGAAGAACTAAAGGAAGCTCGAGCAAATTCAGATCTTAAGCTACTGATTTGTGAAGAGGAAGACAGAAGACAGAATTTGTTGTCAAATCCGAGAAGTCTCTGGTGTTTTGGTTGTACTGGTCTGTAGAGTTGGAATCAGAAGCTCTATTAGGTCAAGTTTCGGGTTGCAGCAGAAAATCGATTCTGGAATAGCAGAAGTTAGTTCCTGGGGAAGTAGCTTTCGAGGCCAAGAGCAAATAGGTCGAGTGTACGGGTCAAGACTCTAGTTCTAACACTGTGAGTGACAAACGAACTTCGGAAATGAACTAAATGCTTGAGATATGTTTTAAGAAAACAAGTTTTGCTAGAATGAAATGGTTACAATGTTATGCGTTTTCTTTTGAACACATGTTTATGAGTATTCATGTTTTCCTAGAAATGTTTTCAAGTATTCATTGTGAGCCTAAATGTCTTGATAAATTTATACATGAGCATATGTTTATTGAATTTCCAAAGTTTATGGAAATGCTATGATTTCGAGCAAGTACGTTTTAGCAAGTATGATTTAAGGATTTCTTGTTTTCTGAACAAGCTGAGTAAGCTTGAGTCTTATGGAAGAAAAGATAAGCAGGCATGTTCAAATGTTTTCATGTGATTTTCTGAGATATTGAGCCTGAGGCTTTATGGTACCGTGTGCATACAGGTCTTATTCTGTTGTCGACGTTGAGTGTACTCCGTGACAACAGCGCTGTCGTGAGTGCTGGGCGGGCCCCACTACGACAAAGACGATGGGAGTGTTGGGCGGGCCCCACTACGACAAAGACGATGGGAGTGTTGGGCGGGCCCCACTACATCGTAGAATAAACGTTGGTTGTACTGGGCGTGCCCTACACAACGTAGATTGTGACATGTTTTAAAAAGAGTTTATATCATTTACATGCCTTACGAGATTTTAGCGATATACTTGCTGGTTTTCCTGAAAAGCTATCATGATTACACAGTTTCTTTTAATGCATTGTTTACAGATGCATATGCTCATAGATCGCCAGGTGATATGATTTACGAGTTAATAGCTTTCTTTTAAACTCAAGTCACTCACTGAGCTTCATAGCTCATTCTTTCGATGTTTTTCCCATTTTTCGTGAGATCGAGCTCCCAAAGCACGAAACTCGCTATATAATCTGCTGGAAGCTTCTCAAGTTTGATATGTTGTACGTGGGTGGAGTTGTATAGAAAGTCTATATGTATAGAAGAAGGACTATGAACTTATGTTTATGTGTACATTTTAGGTTGTGGTTGTGTGATCCATGGTTGGGTATGTTTTTGGCTGTGATGTTCATATCTCTTTCAGTTTTCCAAAGAGTCATAAGTAGGGTTACCCCTTACGCAGGTTACGTAATTGTCAATATTCCGCTGTGTTGTGTTTTAGTTGTTTCTTATACAAGTTTAGTATGCTTATAAGGTAAAACAGGGTCAACAGGTATCGTTAGAGAGGTGAACGATGTCTGTTGGCTTCACACCGTCTACCGGGCTAAGTTAGCAAGTAGTTCGGGAGGGGGTGTGACAGTATGCACATATGAATGTTGGTAGATGTCTATGAAATTATAACTAAATATATAAATGCATATATGATATATATTAGGTAATGACTAGAGTAAAATTTACCAAAAATACTGAAAAAATTACGGATAAGTCAAAGGATGTTGGGTAGTTCTAGTGGAAAGCTATTAAAAAAAGAAATGAAAACGAGGTTGTGACTATTGAATCATAGGTATGTAAAACCTTGTTAGGTATGGTAGTGATATGTTATGTATATTATTATCACAATAATATGAATAAGTATATGTTTGTGTGATTGCAAGACGAGGGAACAAGTTCCAATACCATTCATATTGAGAACATTGGAATACCAACTAATTCACCTTTTTTGGATTGTCTATATAGTGATATGGCTTGTGAAGTTCATAATGATCATAACAACCAGCCCGAAGAAAATGTTTGAGATGATATTGATCAATAAGTTGAACAAACACAACCAATTCAAATCCTATATCAAGATCCATTTGTTGATGTAATCAGGACGCAAATAGTACCTATTAGATATTGTTTCGAGGTATATTGTATACATATCTAATGTATTTAAATGAGTTTTGTAAGATAATGTTTATAGATATTATGAATTTCTTTTTCTTGAAAACATTTTAATAATGAACATGGGATGGTCAACGAAAATGACTGGACGACAATGTTGCCAACAAAAAATACACACAAAAAAATGCAATGAAAAATATCGAAACCTTCCATCGTCATCAACTTTGAGATCAACAATTGAACCTACAAACATGTTAAATATATACATAGGTTATTTATTTACATACTATAGATATATGAAATAACCTGATGGGATTGAATCCCGCAGCGGAAGCGATGTGAATCGCGATGCTCCATTGTGTTACTCGAAAACTAGTTAAAATTGCATACACCACTTATAATTAAGGTTAAGCAAAGGGAGAAGAAAAGATTTAAAACAACTAACCTTTGAAGAATCACTTTCTTCTCATTTTCCTTCTTCCGCGATCTACAACGATCTCTGCAACGATCTCCCGTTCTCGATCCACGAATAAAGATACCTCCACGAGGTTACACGGTTGTTCTCCGACGGATGAGGGAGGAAGGTGGGTTCTCCTTTGGATTTCGGTTTGGAGAAAGTAGAGAGAATTTGAGAGAATAGAGAGAGCTTTTTGGAGTTGAAATCCAAAATTGACAACTTGTATTATGGAATGCTTCTCCAAGCATCCTTATATATTGGGAGGGGTGGAGAGAAATTCTCCACCCATTTTCCCATTTAATTACATATCATATAATATGCAAATCATATTTGCATAATTATAATATAAGGTATCAAATACCTTATTATGCAAATCACATTTGCACAATGTGAGATTAAAATTGAATCACATTCAAAATTTCACATCTCTTAAATTAATTTCTCCAACTATGCCTTAATTGCATAATGAGGCTATAGTATAGTTTAATATGAATCTCATCCACATCAAACTATATATTATATCAATTACATCACATATAATTGACATAAATACCCTTTTATGTAAATTTGAACACTTCAAATTCACTCCAAACTTTATACCTTCATTAAATCCATAATTGAGCCAACCGAGGGACCTAATGACCTACAGATCATGAGCTCAAATGATCTGAGATTAACTGACCAAACTCTTTTGATCCCGTTAATCAACATTCATAAACTACAGGGTCACTCCAATATAGACGCGTAGCTACACTCTCCCCACTGTAGGACAAGTTGTGTCCATCAATATAACCAATGCCCATGAGACAACCCTTCCCAGGTCGTTCGTAGTCACAACTGGGTGAAATTACCGTTTTACCCATGTGCCTACTATTGGGATGTATGTCCTCATCTCGTGTAGTTTGTAATATTCCAAGTTGTAAATGAATAAGAGTTATTTATTTCAACATTGTGTAATAAATAAGAGTTATTTATTTAAACTTTGTGTCTCGCATTTTTCATAAACTTAATCCAATAAACTAAGCTCCAGGGTCATTGTATTATGAGAGAACTAAGAACTTGAACGGTGTGTAGTGGACACACAGGGAAGATCGCGTTCGAGTTAATGACCCAATCGGTCTACAGTATATGGATAGGGTTGGAGATCTAATCCTGGATACACTGTGGATGCGACCCGCTTTGTGTTAGATACAAACGAGGTGATCTAACTCGTTCATGTGGTTGACATGCGAGTGGGGGCATCCTGTGCAATGAGATTGTACAAGACCGGACCGTGAATTATTAGACTTACTGATGTAACACCGTTAACAGTATAGAGCTAATAAATTCGTAGATGACCATTAGTGACTCGACCTTAATCCTGAGCGTGTTACGGACTCCTGTCTGCGGGGGTCTGTCCTTTGATTAGTACGGGTGAGTGTGGCCACTGTTGCTCGCCCAATATACCTACCTTCTCAGGGGCAGGACAACGTGGGGAGTTGGGAACTTGACTACGAAAGAAGGAATTCACTCGTTCCCGACTTAGGGAAACTAGAGGGGTTGTTCCCTTAAGTGCTGTCTCCAGGGCTTGAACAACGGGGCCCCACTCTCTCATTGGCCTGAGAGGGTTGTTGTTTATGGTTGGACCATGCAACGTAGTTGTTCATTAGAGGAGCAGTGGGACTTAAGGAGCAAGAGGTAGACACAGGGGTAAAACGATAATTTGACCCAGCTGTGACTACGAACAACCTGTGAAGGGTCGACTCATGGGTATTGGTTATATCGATGGACACAACTTGTCCTACAGTGATGAGAGTGCAACTACGGGCTTTAGTGGAGTGTTACCGTAGCTAATGAATGTTGAATAACCGAGTCAAAGAGTTTGACAAGTTATTCTCTGGATCATTGGAGCTCGTCACGTGTAGGTCCATTAGGTCCTCTGGTTGGCTCAAATTGGACAAATTGAGGGTTTACAGGTTTGGTGTGAATTTGAAGTGTTCAAATTTATTATTTGGGTATTTATGTCATTTATATGAGATATAGATGACATAATATATAGTTTGATGTGAATGAGATTCATAATAAACTATAGTATAACCTAATTGATTAATTAGTGCTATTTGGAGAAATAGAATTGAGAGAAATTAAATTGAATGTGATTCAATTTATAATTCCACATTTATGCAAATGAGATTTGTATAATAAGGTATCAGATACCTTATATTATATAATATGCAAATATGATTTGTATATTATATAGTTGTGGTAAAATGGTGAATTGGTGGAGATTTTAACTCCACCACACACCATTATAAAAGGATGCATTCAAAGGCATCTCATGATACATCTTGCCATTTTTGGATTTCCATCCAAAGAGAGCAAGACAATTCTCTCTAGAATTCTCTTAATTTTCTCCTCACCCAAAACCAAAGGGAGCCCCACCTACTCTCCCTCAACCTCCCGAGAACAATCGAGAAGACCCTTTGGAGGTGTCTCCCTGTTCGGATCGTGGTTCATGTTCGAGGAGGACGTTGGATCTAGAGAGATCGTTACTGGAGAAGGAGAAAACGTTGAAGAAGAGTTCTTCAAGAGGTTAGTACTTTTTACTTACCGTTTTCTTCTTCTTTGCATGTTTAGCCTAAGATCTATGAGATAGATTCATTTTTAAGATAGAATTACACAACGGATCAACGACGTTTCACAACGTCTTCCGCTGCGGGAATTCAAAATCCCTTCACCTACCACTTGCTCCTTAAGTACCACTGATACTCTAATGAACAACTTGTTTATAGTCCTACCATAAACAACGTCCCTCTCGGGCCAGGGAGAGAGTGGGGCCTGATAACTCGCCATAGGAGAGTTATTTTACTAGAATTTTAATGTTTAATCTGCTTGAATTGCATATAATTTATTGAGCCTCATGTTATTTTATCCCTAAATTGTGTATGTTAGCTAAAAAATCTTGAATCTAAGCATTAGGTTCAAAAAGAATTAATTTTTATGTTTTTGTGCTTCAATTTAAGAAATTGAATAAAATAAGCTAACGGTTAATTAAAGATCGAAATTTGAGATTTTTCTTAACTCAAAAAATTCTTGCATATTTAGTTTAATTTATGACTGACTTCATGAATTTATTTGAGATTTTTCTGTGTGCAGGAGATTATAAAAATTACGGGAGTCCCTAAGGGCATTTTAGACATTTTACCCAAAGGGTAAGATGGTCTTTCTACCCTTAATGGCATTTTTTAATTTGCGGAGTTAGGGATACATCATCATATAAGGAGGCTAGGGTTTACAAGTTGAAAAGAGGAGGCAGAAAAACAAGAGGAGAAAGAGGCGTGCATTGGAGAGAGCAATTGAGAAGGCTCGTTTTGCTGAAGCAAGATTGCTGCTTTCGGGAGGAAGGGTGTGCCTTTTCTGAAGCAAGCGAGGGAGCCCTAGTTGCCGAAAAACACAAGAAAAAATGAAAAGAAGGGTTGGAAACCGAGGAGCTACAAGGGGAGATCAGTGCAGTTTGGTTTTTCACAGACGGTGTTCACAAAGTTATTGTTTTCTGGAGTTTCAACCGTTAGATTTTGCTGAAATTTTGTCTGCTCGTTCAGGACTCACAAAGCTCGTTTTGAACGATTGGACCGTTGTTCTGAGCTTCGGTTTATCATATATCTTTGTCGGACAGAACCTGCAAAAATTGGTTCATAAGGAGGCTGCTACAATTACTGAAGCAAAATCGTGGTTGTCATCTGCAAAAGGTTGTTGTTGCTGAAGCAATCCGAGAGCCAAAGGAAGAAGGGACTTATTTTGCTGCCCTTTGCTGAAGCAAACCAGAGGGAATCGCAAGTGAGGGGTTGCTGCTGCTTGGCGTTTGCTGAAGCTAAGTCGTGGGAACGAGGGAGCCTGCTGAAGCCAAACGAGCCCTTTGCTGAAGCAAAGGACGCTGCTGCAGAGCATCGACTGAGGTGTTTTAGGCATTTGCTGAAGCAAAACGAAGAACCTTCTTTGTAGAACCCGCCCCTAATCTCTACTTGTATTTGTTTGCTGTCACTACCACTTTTAACAATGATTTTCGCGTTGTTTCACACACTAATTTTAGGTTGAATTATTCATTGTTTAGGTTGAATTCGTTGTTGATTTTAAGCTAAATTGTGACTGTTTGGGGTTGTTTTGTGATATTGTTTCAACACGTAATTTGGATTTATTGAATGGTAAAAGCATGCTTAAATTAGAGATTTGTGATTCGATTTCCATCATGAACTAAATTGTCTTAGGCAAGGGTTAGGTTATTTTCAATGTGAATTTTGGAATAAATTTATGGTTGATGTCATTGTTGAATTAATGAATTTTATTGATCTTATGGTGTATGAGAATTAAAATTTGACCAGTTTAATTTCTCTAGAATTCATGAACTTGAGAAAGCTAGTGAATTAGGAAACTAAAATTTCATTCTAGGATTTTTGAGTTGATTAGGAATGATTAATCCACCTGAACCTAAAATCATTAGCATAATTTAGATCACAATTGAGAAATTGTAGGTTTTAAAACTTAGTAAATTTGAAAAATTCATTTGAATACATGTGTAGGTAAATTCAAGGAATCAATCACATTTTTATTCCAATTGAGCATGAAAACTAAAACCTAACCGGAGCCTACCTTTCATTATAGATCTCATCTTTTGCCACTTGCCTCTCGTTTGCATTCTTCTATCCTCCCTCGTTTAATTTTAATTGATTTCTTGCATCTTGTTCTCATTACTTTTACTTTTTGCATCAATTGAAGTACCTTTATCTCATACAAAAGAAAAACAAAAATCAAATTCCTATTTGTGTGTTTATTTATTTTCAAACACAAAAATTGCATGCTCATGCATTGCACAAAAATAAAGGAAATTTGTTAGGACACTCATTCATTTAGGTCTAACTAGTCCTCGTGGGATCGATACTTAACTTATCACTTGCTGCACACGACCGTGTATACTTGCACGTCGTAGAAGTGTCGGAGTCTCATTCTTGTTTGCATTAATTTAAGGCACCCGATATTTTGACATTAAGTTTTTGGCGTCGTTGTCAGGGACTAAGTTGATTCTTATCTTGTGTGAGTTGATTTTAGCGAATTTTATCCTTGTTTCTTTTTTTGTTGTGTCTTGTGGTCCTTGTTGCGTGTTTTTATCTTTATTATGTCATGAGTATTGTTCCTAGTTGTGTTTGTGTATATTGTGTTTATGAGCCAGTTATAATTGTTTCATTACTTTATTATGGCTTACGATAACTTTGGGTGGTCTTCTGTGCCCAATGAGCAAACGCAGTGTAGTTTTTTTTTTCTTATGATCCTCCCTTTGCCAACTTAGAGTCTTTTAGTGAGGAAAATGGAGCTTATAGCTACCAAATGCCTAATTACTATCATACTGACCCTATGAGTTCTGGGCATCCTATGTATGATAATAATCAGAGCAATTGGGCCTATGAACCATATCCTAGGGGGTTTGAGCCATATCCTTCCTATATTTAAGAAACCAAGGTAGAAGACAAATCTTCCCTTGAAACGTTGTTATTAGAATTTATGAGAACCACAAATGAGAGGAATAGTAGAATAGGGGAGTCAATTCAACGCCTAATGGATATACTTGTCTCCCTTAAAGAACAAATGTATTTAGACTCGTCTAAGGTTGAGCACCCTGGGGAAGATAGTGAAGGAAGACCCACATCCTTAGATAGTTCGGTGAGTCACTTGATCACTAACCTGCTGACAGACCTTCAAGATTCTAGTCCTTCACATTTTTCTAAGTATGGGCATTCAGAGCATTGTGCTTTAGATGTAAAAGAATTAGAACCTTTTAGCACTCACCAAGATAGAGTTAGTGAGAGTGTGGATGAAGTGAGCCTTGTGTTGTTGAGTTAGGCCAGGAGGTAGAGTTTGAGGCTTTTGAGTCTACGTCAGTTCTATCTTCTGATTTTTCTCTTATTGGTGAGTGTTTTTCTTTTTATTCTCTCGAGTCAGTGTCTTTGTGTGAGTCTCTTTATTTTCCTGTTTTTTCTTTTTTTTTTCTTTTAGTATATAAAAAATAAAAAAAATATGTTTCGAGCTCTCATGAGAAGCTAGTATTCTTGCTAGCTTTGATTTGTTTTGTAGATTCAAGAAAGAGAGGCCCAAAGAAATGGGAGAATTTCTATGTATCTTGACAAGCCCAAGTGTACTACGGCAAGCTAATGACGCTAAACAAGCGCTTTTTGGGAGGCAACCCAAAGATTATTTCTTTTGTTTCCTTTTTAGTTGTTTTTGCTTTTGTTTTAGTTGAATAAATAACCCTTGCCTATTTTGTAGCTCCTTTGGGGTTTGGAGATTGATATGCGCTTTAGTGGAGGTCTCATTGATTCAGGGCAGTATTGTTCTCCCTTCCATCTTTATTAGTTGTCCTTAAGCATGCTTAAGTGAGTAGTTTATACATTGAGGGCAATGTATACTTTAAGCGTGAGAGGGAGATGTGTTGTTTTGAATATGATCTTGGGCTTAATTGAAAATTTTTCTGTTGATGAGATTGTGTGTTGTTAGTGTTTATAGGATCTTGCATGCCCTTGTTATTATGAACTGTGATGATTAGTGTTCATGATGTGGATTGTTGAAGTTATTGTGATATTTACTAGCTTTAGGACTGAAAAATGATCTATTTTGACTACCGGATTCCATGTTTAGTTGTTGTTTTTCATGGTCTTTTATATGCATGATGTAGGTAGTTGATTCATTATCTTTAAGCAAGTAAAAATAGGAAAGTTGGTTGTTGTCTCGTGTATAAAAATTAAGTTTCTGCATGTTTTTAATGGTAAAAAGTGTGTTGTCTTTTGTAGAAACTTGGTTTATATCTCCTTGAAAATGAAAGGTTAAGGCCAAATCTTAGGGTTAATGAAAATAAGAGGTGTTGCTTGTGTTGAGGCAAGAGTGTGCTATCTTGTTGGTGTTTCTCGAGGTCAAGTTTGTCATTAGGGTTCTTTAGTGTGCTTATGGTTAGTCTGTCAATCAAAGTAGTTAGGATTCAACTCCTAGGCCAAAAAGTTCGAAAGCTAGAAGCCATGACAAATTAGGTAACCCATACATCTTTTAGGCGCTCCAAAATTAGTAAACTCCAAATTTATGATCATTTCAAGATTGGGGGATTTACCCGGCCTCCCTAACTCAATGAAGACATTGAGTACTCTAGTTTGGGGGGTGGAGGAAAGGTAAATTCTCTCCGAGTTTTTTTTTTTTAAGAAAGAAAAAGAGAAAGAAAGAAAGAGTGTGCAATCCTTTCATTTCCCTAAAACTCTATTGGGCTAGACCAAAAATGTCCTACTTATTTTGTTATTTAGAGTCATTTCAGGAAACTTGGTGCTCGATGTCAGGGGGTCTAGGCACTAACCATGATGGCCTCTTGGAGCAAAGGTATCAAGCAAGAAGCCTGTACCCATTGCTTAGGTGTACTGCGCTAACCCCATGTGTCATTCTAAGAACTACGGGAGAGTCAACTACGTGTCCTAGCAAATGAACAACCTCTCTAAGTCTGGAATGGCACTTAAGGGACAACGACCATCTTAGAATGGCACACGTGGCTCGATGTCAGGGTTTACCCATTGCTTAGGTTGTTTTCAATGTAATTTTTTTTAACTCTCCTGTAGTTCTTAGAATGGCACACGTGGTTAGCGCAACACACCTAAGGAATGGGTGCAGGCTTCTTGCTTGATACCTTCGCTCCAAGAGTCCAGCATGGTTAGTGTCTAGACCCCCTGACATAGAGCACCAAATTGCCTGAACTGACTCTAAATAACAAAATAATTAGCATATTTTTTGTCTAACCCAATGGAGTTTTAGGGAAATGAAAGGTTTGCACACTTTTTCTTCTTTCTAAAAAACATGGGAGAATTTACCTTCCCCCCCAAAAAAATAACTTAGAGTACTCAATATCCTCATTGAGTTAGGGAGGTTGGGTAATCCACCAAACTTGAAATGATCATAAATTTGGAGTTTACTAATTTTTTAGCGCTCTAAAAGATGCATGGGTTACCTAACTTGTCATGGCTTCTAGCTTTCAAACTTTTTGGCCTAAGAGTTGAATCCTAATTAGTTTGATTGACACACTAACCATAACCGCGCTAAAGAACCCTAATGACAAGCTTTGACCTTGAGAAACACCAAATAAGATAGCACACTTTTGCCTCAAACACAAGCAACAACTCTTATTTTCATTACCCATAAGATTTGACCTTAACTTTTCATTTTCAAGGAGATGTATAACAAGTTTCTACAAAAGACAACACACTTTTACCATAAAAAACATGCAGAAACTTAATTTTTATAAAAGGGACAACAACCATCTTTCATATATTTACTTGCTTAAACATGATGAATCAACTACCTACATCATGCATATCAAAGACCATGAAAACCAACAACTAAACATGAAATCGGGTAGTCAAAATAGATCATTCTGAAGTCCTAAAGAAAGTAAATAACTTCATAATCACAAGGGCATGCACCACCTTATAAACACTAACAACACACAATCTCATCAACAGAAAATTTTTCAATTAAGCCCAAAATCAGATTCAGAACAACACATCTCCCCCTCATGCTTAAAGCATACATTGCCCTCAATGTATAAACTACTCACTTAAGCATGCTTAAGGACAAATAATAAAGATGGAAGAGAGAACAATACTGCCCTAAATCAAGGAGACCTCCACTAAAGCGCATATCAATCACCAAATCCCAAAGGAGCTACAAAATAGGCAAGGGTTATTTATTCAACTAAAATAAAAGCAAAAACTACTAAAAATGAAACAAAAGAAATAATCCTTGGGTTGCCTCCCAAGAACCGCTTGTTTAATGTCATTAGCTTGACGTAGTACACGTTGGCTTGTCAAGGTACGTAAAAAATCTCTCATTTCTTTAGGCCTCTCTTTCTCGAATCTACAAAACAAATCAATGCTAGCAAGAATACTAGCTTCTCGTGAGAGCCCAAAATAGATATATTTTTTAATTTTGCATATAATAAAAGAAAAGAAGGAAAAACAACAAAGTAAACATTTTTTTAGTTTTTTATTGAGAAAAGAAAGAAAAACAAGAAAATAAACCGACTCACACAAAAACACTGACTCGAGAGAATAGAATGAAAAACACTCACCAATAAGAGAAAAATAAGAAGATAGAACTGACATTGACTCAAAAGCCTCAAACTCTATCTCTTGGCCTAACTCAACAACATAAGGCTCGACTTCTTCCACACTCTCACTAACCCTATCCTGGTGTGTGCTAGATGGTTCTAGTTCTTTTACATCTATAGCATAATCCTCTAAATGCCCATATTCAGAAAAATGTGAAGGACTAGGATCCTGAAGGTCTATCAACGGGTCAGCGATCAAGTGACTCACCGAACTATCTAAGGGTGTGGGTTTTCCTTCACTATCTTCCCTAGGGTACTCAACCTCAGACGAGTCTAAATACATTTATTCTTTAAGGGAGGAAAGTGTATCTGTTAGGCGTTAAATTGACTCCCCTATTCTACTATTACTCTCATCTGTGGTCCTCATATATTCTAATAACAATGTTTCAAGGGAAGATTCGTTTTCTACCTGGGTTTCTTGAATATAGGAAGGATATGACTCAAACCCCCTAGGATATGGTTCATAGGTCCAATTGCTCTGATTATTATCATACATAGGATGCCCATAACTCATAAGGTCAGTATGATAGTAATTAGCCATTTGATAGCCATAAACTCCATTTTCCTCCCTAAAAGACTCTAAGTTGGCAAAGAGGTGATTATAAGAAAAAGAACTACATTGTGTTTGCTCATTGGGCACAAAAGACAACCCAAAGCTATCATAAGCCATAATAAAGTAATGAAGCAATTATAACAGGCTCAACAAATACGATATGCACCAACACAACCAGAAGCAATCTTCAGGACTCAACAAAGAAAAAACACGCTACAAAGACAACAAGACACAACAAACAAGAAACAAGGATAAAATTCACTAAAACAACTCAAACAAGAAGAATCAACCTAGTCCTCGACAACGACTCCAAAAACGTGGTGCGAAAATATCGGGTGCCTTAAACTAATGCAAACAAGAATGAGACTCCGACACTTCTACGACGTGCAAGTATACACGGTCGAGTGCAACAAGTGATAAGTTAAAGTACCGATCCCACGAGGACTAGTTAGACCTAAATGAATGAGTGTCCTAGCAAATTTCCTATATTTTTTGTGCAATGCATGGGCATGAAATTTTTGTTGTAAATAAATAAACGCACACATAGCAATTAGAATTTTGTTGTTTTTATGAGATAAAGGTAATTGTGAAAAATAAAAAATAATGAAAAGAAGATGCAAGAATTCAATGAAAATTAACGTGAGGATAGGAAAATGCAAACAAGAGGGAAGATGCAAGAGATGAGATTTTTAATTAAGGGTTAGGTTGGAGTTCTCATGTTCAATTGGAATGAAACCTTGAGTGATGCCTTGAATTTACCTACACAAGTATTCAAATGAATTTTCCAAAGTCATTCAATTTTAAAACCTACAATTTTCCAATTGTGATCTAAATTATGTTCACTATTTAATGTTCTAGGTGGGTTAATTATTCCTAATGAACTCAAGAATCCTAGAATGAAATTTTAGGCCCCGTTTGATAACGTTCTTGTTTCCTGTTTCCTGTTTCTTGTTTCTTGTTTCTTGTTTCTCATTTTTTAAGATAAGAAACAAGAATAAGTTTGATAACTATTTCTGTTTCTTGTTTCTTTGAAAACAAAAAACAGAAACATAAACTTGTTTGATAATCCTTTCTCGTTTCTTGTTTCTTGTATATGTAAATATACAATTAATTATAACAAATTTATATTATCAAATACGAACAAATCTCGATGCAAAATTAACTAATAATAAAGGTAAATAAATAAATTTGTTTTATCCTTCAAATGTTGTTAAAATTTGAGTTGTAATCTTATCTTTTACTCAAGTAATTCGTCTTAAATGATGTTGACTCAGATCAAAATCAATTATATTGCTAAATGTTGTGGTTGTAAAATATTAAAATGAGGCTAAAAGCATGTTTTAGTGAACAAAATTTATTTATTGTAAAAATTAATAATATATAAATATAAAGATTGATTAAAATTCAAAATTCAAATAATACAAAATTTTAAATTAAAATAATATAAATATACATATGGTAAATTTAAGAAATGAAATAAAAATAAAATAATTTATATAATAATAATATAAATATATATATTATTATTATTTATAAAAACTAAAACTATACATATATATTGCAAAAATTCGAAATTCGAAATTGATAAAAAAATATTAAACAACAACTTGTACTCAAGACTTGTAAAGGAAAGAAGAGGAGACAAGCATGCATTTTACCAACAAGCTGAAGAGTGAGTTTAGTAAAATTGGGAACATTTAAAAATAAAAAGAAACGGAACAGAAAGAAACTACTTTATGTAGTTTCTAAAATTTAGTCCAAATTTTAGAAACGTTTCTCAAATTTTAGGAACAAGAAATGGGATGGATTATCAAACAAGTATATTTTAAAAAAAAATGAGAAACAGAAACAAGAAACAGGAAACAAGAACGTTATCAAACGGGCCCTTAGTTTCCCAATCCATTAACTTTTCCAAATTCATGAATTCTAGAGAAATTAAAATGGCCAATTTTAATTCTCATGCACCATTAATCAATAAAATTTCATAAATCCAACCACGACATCAATCATGATTTAATCCAAAATTTACATTGAAAACAACCTAACCCATGCCTAAGATAATTTAGTTCATGATGGAAATAGAGTCACAAATCTTGAATTGATGCATGCTTTTAGTGATCAAAGAATTCATGAAAACAACCCAACAATGATCATAAAATTTTAGCCTAAACCAGTCACAATTCAAGCCTAAAACAGACACGAATTCGGTCTAAAACAACGAGCAAAAACAGTCTAAAATATGTGTCAAATGGCAGAAAAACAACATTAACAATTAGAGATTAGGAACGGGTTATGCGAGGTAAGTAGCACGTGTTTTGCTTCAGCAAAACATCAAGAAACTCCACAAGGCAGTAGCCGATTGACAACTCCTATCCCAGACTTTGCTTTAGCAATTCCAAGTCAATCCCAACAGATGATGTCCATGGGTTGCTTAAGCAAAGGTGGGCAGGTTGAAGCAAGTCAGGTCTTTCGATTTTGCTACAGCAAGGGCAACTCTCGATTACAGCAACCTCTTGCTTCAACAAAACCGCAACAACTCTTCATGAAAACAGCAACCCCTCGGTTTGCTTCAGCAAAGTTAGCTCTTTGTTTCCTCTATCGATTGCTTAAGCAAGGAAAATGCAGCAGCAACAACCCCTACTCACGATTTTGCTTCAACAAAGGTAGGTTGAACGCAGCAGATGGGCATCCCTCTACTCCACAGATTGCTTCAGCAAACGCCTACACAACAGTAGCCCCTCAGTTGAGCACAACAACGTGTTCTTCAACAAACGCCTACACTTTCTCGATTGCTATCGATTTTTTTCCTTCCAATGCACGCCCTTTCTGCTTCAGCAACCTCACGATTTCTTCTTCTCCCTCTCGGTCTCTTCCTCCTTGCAGCAACTCCTTCCTCCCCTTGCACTTGTAAACCCTAGTCTCCTTATAAGGTGGTGTTGCCCTAACTCCATGAATTATAAAAATGCCCTTAAGGATAGAAAGACCATCTTACCCTTTGGGTAAAATGTCTAAATTGCCCTTAGGGACTCCTGTAATTTTTAAACATCTCCTACACACATAAAAATCCCAAATAAGTTCATCAATTAAATTAAGGATCAAACTAAATATGAGAGGATTTTTCTGGACTTAAAAATCTCGTCTTTCGGTCTTTAATTACCTGTTAGCTTATTTTTCTAAATTTCTTAAATTAAAGCATAAAAACATCAAAATTAATTTTTTTCAAACCTAATGCCTAAATTAAAGACTTTGAAGCTAACACACACAATTTAGGGATAAAATAACATGAGGCACAATAAATTTTATGCAATTCAAGTAGATTAAGCATTAAAATTCTAGTAAAATAACTCTCCTATGGCGAGTTATCAAACCCCCAAACTTGAACTACTCATTGTCCTCAATGAGTTTTTCCCTAAAGATTTTAAAGACCATTTAGGACTCAAATCATTTTGGGTTAATTAAACAAAGATTGAATACTTATGCTCTAAGCTACAAGGCACCATTCAAGACTTAGAATGAGTCAACACTTAAGGAACAACCTCTCTAGTTTCCCTAGCTCGGGAACGAGTGAATTCCATCTCGCAGAGTTAAGTTCTTAACTACCCACGTGGTTCTGCCCCTGAGAATGTAGGCATATTGAGTTGCAACTCTGGCACACTCTCACCCGTACTAGTCTAAGGACAACCCCCCGCAGATAGGAGTTCATAACTTGCTCAGGATTAAGTTCGAGTCACTAATGGTCATCTACGAATTTATTAGTCCTAAACTGTTAACGGTGTTACATCAGTTTGTCTAATAATTCACGGTCCGGTCTTGTACAATCTCATTGCATAGGATGCCCCCACTCACATGTCTACTGCATGAACTAGCTGGATCACCTCATTTATATCAAATACAAAGTGGATCACATCCATAGTATTACCAGGATGAGGTTCCCAACCTTATCCATATACTACTATAGACCATTCGGGTCAATTACTCAAACGTGATCCTACTTGTGTGTCCACTACACACCGTTCAATATCTCATAAATATGTATGACCCTAGAGCTTAGTTTATTGGATTAAGTTTGAAATACGAGATACAAGGTTTGATGAAAAATAACTTTTATTTATAAATACATCAAATGTTACAAACGACACGAGTTTAGGGCATACACTCCAACATAACCAACATATCTAGTATTTGAAAAGATAATAAAAATTATCTGGATTCTTGATCTTCAACATATGAGCAAAAGATGAAAACTTTTTAAAAGAATCTTCTAGAGATCCTCATTTTCATTCAGTGTTAATTCTCATGCACGCCAAGATTTTTGATAACTTATTCTCAAATCATGTTCGGAAAGAACATAACATATAATCTCTTTTAGAGTGGGCAACTGACTACCATCTATGTTAACCAACTTCTTGATACAATCCTTTATAATAGAAGATGTGACTTGCTTATGATCTGTTAAGACTAAATCAATAGAACATGTATGTGGTCAAACCTCCTAACAATCTGATAACTCTTCAACAAAGAGTTATTTATCTCTAATCTTGCTACTAAACTTTGCATTATTGTGCTTGATGCGTTGCCTTTTAGCCTTTTCTCTTCCTAAATTATGCATGTAGCTTATATTTTGATTATTCATTGAGTTTAGAATTAACAATGAGTGAAATTATGATATTTGTGTCTTAATTAAGTTATTTTGCTTGTTTAGGAAGAAGAAAGTTGAAAAGAGAAGCTATGGAAAAGCTAAAGGCTATTATGGAAAACTTTGCTTCATCAATCTGGAAGTTGACTTTACTTTAGCAATTTGAAATGCAGTATTTGATAGTTACTGTAGCACCTGCACGAGATTTTCTCATTTTAAGCACGTGATTGATCTACTTATCACACTTAACTCTAGTTAGAAGTGCTTGGGTTTTAGTTAGGGTTCACTTAACTTTAGTTAGTGTTTATTTGCAGATTATAAAAGTATTGTATTCCATCAATTGAAGTGTGGAGATTGTTTGGGTATCATATTCGGCTAGGGCTTGGAATCACAAAGAAGAAGAGCAAGAAGAAAGATCAAGAGGGAGAAATCTTGGCTAGAAGCTTCGTCGAAAAGTGGGAGTTTTACACTAGAGAGATCTTTGTTTGCTTTCATTTCCTTTATATTACACTTTTATCTTGTTCCCTTTTCTTTCTTGTCGATTCTTTGTAGCCAACAGCCTCTAGTTGTATTATGTTTCATTCCTATCACCTATTTTGTAACAATCCTGAAGGTTGGATGCCTTTTAATTTATATTTGGGACCAATCTATTGAAAATTAAATTAATTGGGTCTGGGACTTAGGGGATTTAAAGAGATATTACGCAAATTAAGAAAAATTGGTTAATTGGAAGGCTTTTTAGAACATCTAAATGAGCCAAGGACAAGTTAGTGATTAAGAGTTGAATGGAGGGGTGATTTTGTAATTTTGTTAAGAAAAAGACAATTAGGGTTCTTTTGTTATGAATCACGTTTTCCAAGGCATCTCTCTCCATCACCCCCTTCACGTCGAGCAGCCTCCTTCTTCTTCCTCCATCTCTTTCGCAAAAATAGGGCAGCCACGCCGTCACAACTGGTCGTCTAGCCGTCGGAAGTCCCATGGCAAATGCCTTGCATCCGTCTAGTCAAAGGGTCGTATCGCCGTGAAGTCGTTGCTTGCGCCGCCAGCTGCTTCCAGTCGATTAGAGGACGCCGGCACCGACGAGAATCAACGCTTCAGATCTGTCGATTGGAATCGGAAGCTTTACCGTCGAACTAGGAGACAGTCGCCAACCATTGCGCTGCCATACAGTGAAGCTAAAACCACCCTCCTCACCGCCGAACAGCCAGCGTCAGATCCGAGAAACCATCACTTCACCATGTGGTTAGAGTTGTTGAATTACTTTTCCACCGGTTTGAAGAGTTTTACGTTGAAGTAAGAATTGATTGAATTGTGGAGCTAAAGCCAAGATAAGGGACCTTGTGTCGAACTTTTAAAATGGGATAATAGGTTTTCATTTCAAAGGATTTTATTGAACTTTAAATTCAAATTATTTTATATATGTTGGCTTTGAAATTTTTATGTTTTAAAGTACCATTTTATTGAAGCCCAGAAAGTTATGATATGAAATTAGATTTATTGTTCTCTGCCCCTGATATATGCATATAACAATCATGAATGTGAAATGGGACCTCATGCATGTATGTATCTCATGAAAGAATTGAAAGGGTAGTGGCAATTGGTCCCCTGACGTTATGCATGGTCAAACATGCATTAGAGACCCTATGTGTCAGCTTATAGGGGTTTGTGAACTCAAGGTTTACAACTTAGAGGGGTCTGTGAGAGACTCAAAATGAAAGGACTCAAGCTGGCCAATTGACCACTCAAGCCAAAATGAAGTCATGTATTTAGTTATGATTTCTATAAAGATAATTTTAGGCCCCGCATATGAAAGTTATGTTATGGTTTATGATTGATTGATTTTAAGTTTGAATGTTATGAAAATGTATGTTACGATATGTGAATCACTGTGATTCTATGACATGTGCATTATAGCATATGAAAGGATGATGGGATCTCATGCATGATTGTTAGTACATGAAATAGTTGAGTGGTTGTGTTACTTATTCTCCATATGACAATAAGGGTTTGAGAGGACTCCACATATGATAGTGATCTTCGGACCTAACATGCTCCTAGGGTTTTGATAGGACCCTTAGTACAGGAGTCTTTGGACTCAACATGATTCAATAGTCCTCGGACTCAACATGCTCTCGGGGTTTTGAGAGGACCCCATAAGATAGGAGTTTTCGGACTCAACATGAATCAGGAGTCTTCGGACTCAACACCTCTCGGGGTTAGGGAGGACTCCATAGTACAAGAGTCTTCGGACTCAATATGCTCTCAGGAGAACTTAATTGTCCACTAATAGCCAAGGGAAATAGTCTTGATAGCTATATGAGAAAGTTAGTCTCTCCACAGGAAAACTTTATAGTCATGATTGTAAGTGTATGCATGTCTCAAACCTCGGTAGTGAGGTCACTTACTAGGTATTATTTTATAATACTCACCCTTTTGTTTTTGAAATGTTTTCAGGTAAAGGCAAGGGCGTACTGGGCGGGTGACGGGGATGCGTTACCAACACTATGGGAAAAGTCATGATTTCCGCATTTTCTGTTACAGTTATAGTTGATGTTAAAGAACTTTTATTTTGAAATTTGTTCTCAGGACCTTGAGTAGGGCAACTCAGAAATGTTATTTCAATGTTTTGATGTTTTGGGATCCCTGAAAGATATTTTTGAGAATGTTTTAAAGTTTCAATTGCATTTAATTAAAGTGTTGGCCTAAAAGTACATGCATGTTTAGTAGTGTCCCTAGGAATTTTAGCTTTTAAAGTTCGGGGCTTTACCAGTTGGTATCGAGCCCTAGGTTCAGGGTTCTGTAGACTTGCTTACCCCGTAAGCACAAAGTAGTCCCATGGTTGAGTAACAAGTTCCGGTCACCATCAGGTACGTTTCTAAGATTTATAAGTACAATAACTTATTGTAATATGAACATGTTTTATATATGAGACTGAACTGAAGATTTAAATGTGATCATGCCTTACAATCAGAAGATGATGAGACTGAATTAGAAATCCTCTGTGTTGTAGTACTGACAATGATGTCACCTAGAGGAGGAGGAAGAGGTAGGGGACGTGGTAAAGGTCGGAGGGTAGGAGGAAACAATAACCCACCACCAGGAGTGTCGCTAGAACAAGAAGAAATTCCTCCACCCATGCCAGATATCCCACATGACCAACAAGATCGCCAAAGAGATGTCTCCATAGTAGCTCCAGTAGCGAATCAGGGTAACCCGAATGTCACGACCATGATGGTGGAGGTGATGCAGGCCTTGGTACGGGCTACAGTGACCACCTAGTTTGCCCAAGCAGGTCAGGCCCAAAATGATGACTCTGTAGAGGCCCGATACTTGAAAGACTTTAGAAAGTACGACCCCCGATCATTTGATGGGTCTTCTAGTGACCCCACTGTGGCTGAATTATGGTTGTCCTCCATCGAGACTATTTTCAGACTAATGAACTCCCCAGAGGATCAAAGGGTGTCTTGTGCAACCTTCATGCTGAGTGACGACGCCTACATGTGGTGAGAG
Organism: Trichosanthes cucumerina; assembly: GCA_036507285.1. Taxonomy (NCBI): domain Eukaryota; kingdom Viridiplantae; phylum Streptophyta; class Magnoliopsida; order Cucurbitales; family Cucurbitaceae; genus Trichosanthes; species Trichosanthes cucumerina. Next base: position 74,181,081 of record CM071835.1, on the reverse strand, counting down.
TCCGGCCAGAGGACCATGGACACTAACGGAGGGTCGATCACATGGAATTTATTTAAAGAGGAATTCTGGCGAAATTCTACCCAATCGCAGCTCGTTACAAGAAGCAAGCAGAGTTCCTACAGCTTTATCAGAACAAAAGGGCAGTTGAAGTATATAAAAGAGAATTCACAAGATTGTTACGCTTTGCTCCCGAATTAGTGGACACAAAGGCGAAGAAAACAGAACGTTTTATCATGGGTCTGGATGAGAATATTCGAGGCTGTCACACCCCCTCCCGTACTACCTGCTAACTTAGCCCGGAAGACGGCGTGAAGCCAATATACATTGTTTACCTCTTAACAATACCTGTTGACCCTGCTATACCTGATAAACATACTATACTTGCATATGAAACACTTTAAACATAGAACAGCGGAAACTAGACAACTTCTAAACATATGTAAGGAGAAACTCTTCTTAAGTCTCTCTTGAAACTAGAATAGATAAGAGCATCACAACCAAAAACATACCAAACCATGGTTTATACACACCGACAACCTAGAATGTACACACAAACATAACTTCATAGTCCTACAATACATATAGACTTCCTATGCAACTCCACTCATGTACAACATATCAAACTTGTGGAGCTTCCAGCAGACTATGGCAGGATATCATGCACTGGGAGCTCGATCTCTACCTGAAAAGTGGGAAAACACTAAAAGAATGAGCTATGAAGCTCAGTGAGTGATTGAGTTTAAAAAAAACTATTAACTCTTAAATCATATCACCTGACCATCTATGAGCATATGCATCAGTAATCAAACGTTAAAAGTAAATGTGTAATCATAATAGCTTTTCAGAAAACAAGCAAGTATGTCGTTAAAATCTCGTAAGGCATTTCAGTAATATTAACCCTTTTAAAAGATATGACAATCTACGTTGTGTAAGACACACCCAGTACAACCAACGTTTACCCTACGATGTAGTGGGGCCCGCCCAACACTCTCATCGTCTTTGTCGTAGTGGGGCCCGTCCATCACTCACGACAGCATTGTTGTCACGGAGTACACTCAACGTCGACAACGGAAAATGACCTGTGTGCACACGGTACTATACAACCTCGGGCTCAACGTCTCAGTCATTTACTTATTCAAGTCCCCAAAACACATAAAAATACATGAATATGCCTACTATCTTTTCTTTCGTAAAACTCAAGCTTACTCAGCTTGTTCATAAAACTGGAAATCTATAAATCATACTTGATAGTACATGCTTGCTCGAAATCATAACATTTTCACTCGACAATCAAGAACATATGCTCACGTATAAGTTTCATCAAGACATCTAGGCTCACAACGAGCACTTGAAAACATTTCTTAGAAAATATGAATACTCATAAACATGTGTTCAAAGGAAAACAATAAGCATTGAAACCCTTTCATTCTAGCAAAACTTGTATTTCTTAAAGCATAATTCAAATATAACGATCGTTTTCAAAGTTCGTTTTGTCACTCACAGTGTTAGAACTAGAACCTTTGCCCGTACACTCGAACTATTTCCTCTTGGTCTGTCAAACAAACCAAATCCAAGTATTAGAACCTCGAGCTCATGAATTTCAACCTTGAAATTACAAAAAAAAAAACTTCATCTATTTTTCCAGCATTTTACAAATTTCATGCCTTGATTTCAAACAATCATAACTTCTTTATTACTTAGCCAAAAAATGATGTACTTTATACAAAACTCTTCCTTTTTGAACCCTCTAAAAATCATATGAAGAAATGAAATTGAGATTCCCAACGGATTTGTTCGAAAATATCTTGAAATCTTCTTCCCTAAAAACAACCTTCTGTTGTTTCCAGATTCGATTTCCTGTTGCATCACAAATTTGACCCGATATTTAAAACATCTTCCAGTCCTTTTCTACTCACGATTTCTTCATAAAAGTTGTAGGAAATTCAATAAGCTTTCTAATCATACCTATTATAGCTTCTGATTCCAACTCTACAGATCAGCATGACCCAAAAACCAGAGACTTCTCAGATTTGACAGCAAAATTTGTCCTCTGCCTTCCCCTTAACAAAACAGTAACTTAGCTTCAGAATTTGCTCGAGCTTCCTTCACGAATTTTGTTCAAATTTGATTTAAATTTCAAGAAAATCAAACATCAACTCTTACCTCTTCTTGTGGAGATCGAAATGATCAAGAAATTAGAACAGGGCAGAATGATTACCTTGTTGCCATATTAATTTGCTTGAGTTCTCTCCCTCTCTTTTGCAATTCCAGCTCCAAAAAATCACCTTCTTCCTCTTTCTTTATCCTTCTCCCACGAAACCCTCAGATTTCTTTTGTTAAAATGAGAAGGAAATGGAAACAAATTGATTTAAATAAACATAGGCGGTGGAGAGATTTTTTTTTTTTGTCTTTTTCCCTATTGTCCTTTTCTTTATTTCTTTTCCTTTCCTTTTCTTTTCTTTTCTTTCCTTTCTTTTCTTTTATTTTCTTTTTAAAACAAAGAAGACCTAATATATCCAACATTCCTTTTTTTTTCTTTTCTTTTGTTTGTTTTTTTTTTTAGAAAATTTCAAGGAGAGATCTCGGGTTTACAGAGGCTTTGTGCAAGCACTGTCGCCTCCAGATTATGCCGCTGCAGTGAGAGTGGCTGAGTTGGTTGGGGTCTAGAAACAGAATGTTCAACAGATAGTAGTCAACCCGAGTCAGCCACTAGCAGGCCAGAAGAGGAAGTGGGATCAGGAGGACTCTGACCCTCAGCACTACCAACAACATGCAAGCCCACCAAACGATTCATGTTCCACTTCCAATCAGAAACAACAAGGTCGATCGGGAAAGGATAATGGGGAGAAACCACGTTGTGACAAATGTGGGAGATATCATTGGGGTAAGTGTTTGGCTCGCTCAGGAGAATGTTTTAGGTGCAAGAAAGAGGGGCATAGAGCCGAGAATTGTCCTAATCAAGGTGCCAGGGATGATTAGCCTTCCAGATCGAGGGGAGTTAGGCCTTTTGAGCAAACGACCCAACAAGAAAGAACCTTTGCCAGTTCAAGCCGAGACACCAGAAACTTCGATCTAGCGATCACAGGTACATTGTTCGTACTCAGATACTTCGTTTCAGTGTTCTTTCATGATATGTGCATTCGTTGTTCTCTGCATGTTTAAGGTTAAGGTTGTTAACTTTTGTTTTGTGGTTGTCACCCTGATAGGAGTGTGACGTTTAGCTAGTGAAATGATTAGAGTTTTATGTTGATTGCCTCCGTAGTAAAGTTAGAAGAAACATAGAGTGTTGGCTAAGAAAACAAGTCGAACTTCAAGAACTCTCTCCAGCCTAAGGGTAAATTCGAGCATAGAACTTAAGTCAGGAACGTCAGTTAGTTTAGGGCCCTATGGGATGAGCCAACATAATTGTTTTAGACACCAACTAAAAGTTAGGTTTCTGCGTCATAAAGAAACCAAGTTTAGTTGAGGTACTATGGCTAAGCCATTGAGCAGAATGAGCTATTTGGAAGCAAGATGAGAAAGTGCGAGTTAAGTATCTTTAACTATTTCACGATTATGAACTTTCGTGGGCAAAAGTTCTTAAGGAGAGAAGATTGTAACAACCGTGAAGCCTAGATGCCTTTTAATTTATATTTGGGACCAATCTATTGGAAATTAAATTAATTGGGTCTGGGACTTTGGGGATTTAAAGAGATATTACGCAAATTAAGAAAAATTGGTTAATTAGAAGGCCTTTTAGAACATCTAAATAAGCCAAGGACAAGTTAATGAGTAAGAGTTGAATGGAGGGGCAATTTTGTAATTTTGTTAAGAAAAAGACAATTAGAGTTCTTTTGTTATGAATCACGTTTTCCAAGGCATCTCTCTCCATCACCTCCTTCACGTCGAGCAACCTCCTTCTACTTCCTCCCTCTCTTTTGCGAAAACAGGGCAGCCACACCGTCACAACTGGTCGTCTAGCTGTCGGAGGTCCCACGCCAAATGCCTTGCGTCCGTCGAGTCAGAGGGTCGTATCGTCGTGAAGTCGTTGCTTGCGTTGCCAGCTGCTTCCAGTCGATCAGAGGACGTCGGCACCGACGAGTATCAACGCTTCAGATCTGCCGATTGGAATCGGAAGCCTTACCGTCGAGCTAGCAGACAGTCGCCAACCATTGCGCCGCCAAACAATGAAGCTGAAACCACCTTCCTCACCGCCGAACAACCAGCCTCAGATCTGTGTAACCATTGGTTCACCATGTGGTTCGAGTTTTTGGATTACTTTCCGACCGGTTTGCAGAGTTTTGAGATAGGTTTCGAAGAGATCGGCTCACGAGGGATCCAAAAACAAGTTCCACGCACCGAACCATGCTGTCGTTCGCCGCTGCCACACGCTGCCATTCACCAACGCTCGCCGGAGTTGGCCGATCCAGCCAAGTTCGTCTCTCGAGTTTGTTTTCAGCCTCCATTGGTAAGATTCGTTCCGTGGACAAATGAAGAGAGACGTTGAAGTAAGAATTGATTGAATTGTGGAGCTAAAGCCAAGGTAAGGGACCTTGTGCCGAACTTTTAAAATGGGATAATTTCAAAAGGATTTTATTGAACTTTAAATTCAAATTATTTTATATATGTTGCCTTTTAAATTATTATGCTTTAAAGTACCATTTTATTGAAGCCCTGAAAGTTATGATATGAAATTAGATTTATTATTCTCTGCCCCTGATATATGCATATGACATTCATGAATGTGAAGCGGGACCTCATGCATGTATGTATCTCATGAAAGAATTGAAAGGGTAGTGGCAATTGGTCTCCTAACGTTATTCATGGTCAAACATGCATTAGAGACCCTATGGGTCAGCTTATAGCGGTTTGTGAGGGACTCAAGGTTTAAAACTTATAGCGGTCTGTGAGAGACTCAAAATGAAAGGACTCAGGTTGACCAATTGACCACTCAAGCCAAAGTGAAGTCATGTATTTAGTTATGATTTCTATATAGATAATTTTAGGCCCCGCATATGAAAGTTATGTTATGGTTTATGATTGATTTATTTTAAGTTTGAATGTTATAAAAATGTATGTTACGATATGTGAATTACTGTGATTCTATGACATGTGCATTATAGTATATGAAAGGATGATAGGATCTCATGCATGATTGTTTGTACATGAAATAGTTGAGTGGTTGTGGTAATTATTCTCCATATGACAATAGGGGTTTGAGAGGACTCCACATATGCCAGTGGTCTTCGGACCTAACATGTCATACCCCCTCTCGAACTACCTGCTACTTAGCCCGAAAGGCTGCGTGAAACCAACAGACATTGTTTACCTCTTAACAATACCTGCTGACCCTGTTCTCCTGATAAACATACTATGTTCGCATATGGAACATTTTAACATAACACAACAGAATCTGGACAACTATTAAACATAAACAAGGAGAAACCCTTCATAAGTCTCTCTTGGAAACTAAAAGTCAAGTGCATCAAAACAACACAAGACAACTCATTGTTTATACAACCACTGATGTACAAAACCTCTATAACTACATAACGACTTGCTATACAACACCATCCACGTACAAACTAACAACTTATGAAACTTCCAGCAGACTATGGCAGGATGTCAGGTACCAGGAGCTTGATCTCTACCTGAAAAGGTTTGAAAACATTGAAAGAATGAGCTAAAAAGCTCAGTGAGTGTCTATCTTTAAAACATTATAAGCTCAGAGGTGAATCATAATAATGGCAGATTATAAGTAGAAAATAGCCTAACATCTGTTTGTAAACATAAACAAACCATGCTTCCAATTTACAGGTTTAAGTCATCACTTGTGCATAGCACACAACTCGAAATGTACTAACATATCGAGGGTTGATAGATCAATAAAATAGAAACTCATAACAATAAAACACATGACATGATACCACATTAAACCATAGAGGTGGTAGAGTTACATTTATACCAATAAGGTTCATACCTCTCTCTCTCTCTCGTGCACGTGCGTGGAATGCCTTTAGTCGTTTGGTTTTCCTAATACCTTCTCTATGTCCTTCAGTATTAAGGTAAAACCATTTACTACCCGAATACCTTCTCATTGTCCTTCAGTATTTAGGTAAAACCATTTACTTCCCGGATACCTTCTCATTGTCCTTCAGTATCGGGATATCATGATTCATTCCCCCCCCCTAAGTACCTTCTCGAATGTCCTTCAGTATTAGGGGTCAACCCCAAACAAGGACATAATTTGTGTACCATGGAAATCATGTCTTTATAACACATACAACAATTCCTTGACATTTTCACATTATCATCTAAACATGTTCCCAAGTGGATTTACACAAAACATTCTCTAAAGGAAAGCATACTTTCATAATTTAGTTTCCATACTTGGATTTATAGTTACAACTAATTCAAAGCATGCTTAGGTTCCATCATGACTTTATGTTAGAAAACTCTATGAAGCCATTCACAACTAGTTCTATCAAGATGTAATTATCAACACTTATGTTCTTGAAGAAAAACATAGGTCAAACATAGTTCTAAGATAGAGTCACTCACCGTATTAGAATTGGAACCTTGGCTTGTAAACTTGACATATTTGCTCTTGGCCTGTCAAACAAGCCAAATCAATCATTAGAACCTCGAGCTCAAGATTTTTACCTTAAAACTTGCAAGAAAACACACTTTCAATATTCCAAAGATTTTCAGATTTTCTCTCGCTTGCTTTTTGACCACCATAACTTGCAAGAAAACACACTTTCAAACTCTTCCTTTTTGAACCCTCTAAATATCATATGAAGACATGAAATTGAAATTCCAAACGGATTTGTTCAGAAATACCTCAAAGGCTACTTTCCTCAAAACAGACTTCTGCTGTTTCCAGATTCGGATTTCCTGCTGCATAACAAATTTAACCTGATATTTAGAACATCTTCTAAATATTTTCTACTCACGATTTCTTCACGAAAATTGTAGGAAATTCAATAAGCTTTCGAACCATACCAATTAGAGCTTCTAACTCCAAGTATTCAGATCCGAACAACCAAAACATCAGAGACTTCCCAGATTTGACAGGAAATTCTGTCTTCTGTCTTCCTCTTCATAAAACAGTAAGTTAACTTCAGTATTAGCTCGAGCTTCCTTCACAAACTTTGTTCCAAATTGAGTTAACTTTCATGTATCAAAAACTCAACTCTTACCTCTTCGGTTTGAGCTCGAAAAGACCAAAACATCAGAACTGGTCTGAGTTGATCACCTTGCTGCTATACAATTAAGCTTTGAGTTCTCCTCCTTTCTTCTGCAATTCCAGCTCCAAAATCACGAAAATGGCTTCCATTTTCTTCCTTTCTCCTTCTCCCACGAAGCTTCAACTTTGGTTTTGATAAATGAAGAAGAAAATGGAGAAGATAAAGCCATTTTAAAAAGCAAGGAAGCAAACTTTGTCTTTTTCCCTTTTACTTTTTCTTTTCTTTTTCCTTTTCTTTTTCCTTTCCTTTATCCATTTCTTTCTTTTCTTTTTAAAACACCAAAATAAGTGTATAAAGAAACCCTAAGCATTTAGCCAACTTATCCCAAGTCACATGAGACATATGATCTTCCATTCAATACATGATGCACCTAAAACTTCTCCAATTTGCTAATGATTTGAACTTACTTCAATGCAACTTTTAATATGCTTATTTCAATGGTTTACCTATCCCCTTATGAAGTTTAGACACATTGTAGCTCCAAATTCAATAGACTCCGAAATTCGATCACGACATCCTTTAGTGCAACCTATACGATTTTGCTTATTTCAAAATATCATGAATGAGTGTAAAATGATAAAAGAAAATAGAGTTTAGGGCTTACAATTTACTACCCCCTTAAGAGGAATTTCGCCCTCAAAATTCAAAGACGAAAAGTTGTGGGTACTTCTCTTTCATTGTGTCTTCGCTTTCAACTCAACTGGTTGTGTGCTTGCAACACATGTGTCGGATCCGATAATACTTCCTCAACATGGACACATGAAAAACATCATGTACTCGAGATAGTTCTGCCAGCCACTCCAAATCAGTAGGGTCAGCGCCTAATTCGCCAAGCATTCTTTGGATAAGGACCAATATATCTAGGACTTAACTTACCTTTCTTGCCAAAACGAAGGACACCTCTCCACGGAGATAACTTCAAGAATACTTGATCTCCGACACGAAATCTAAATCCTTTAAATCGCTTATCTGCATAACTCTTCTGACGGTCTTGTACTACCTTCAGATTCTCTCTGATTACCTAAATATTATCCGTCGTAACTTGTACCAATTCAGGACCGATTAGCTTCCGCTCTCCTACTTCATTCTAACATACGGGCGTTCTACTCGACCTTCCATTCAGAGCCTCAAATGGTGCCATGCCAATACTTGACTGATAGCTGTTATTATAACCGGATTCCATAAGTGATAGGTGTGTATCACAACTACCCTTAAATTGAAGGACACATGCTCTCAACATATCCTCTAGGGTCTGGATGGTCCTCTTTGACTGACCATATGTCTGAGGATGGAACGTTGTACTAACTTTCAACTTTGTCCCCATAGCCTTCTGTAAACTAAGCCACTTAGAAGTAAATCTTGGATCCCTATCTGAAACTATGGACACTGGCACTCTGTATTGACTCACAATTCTGTCAACGTATAGCTTAGCTAGTTGATCAAGCGTAGACGTCGCTCTAATCGATATAAACCGTGCTGTTTTAGTCAGTCTATCCACTATTACCGAAATATCATCATGTCCACTAGAAGTACGTGGTAATCCAAACAGAAAATCCATAGTGATATTCTCCTATTTCCATTCCTAAGATCGCAATGGATTAAGGAGTTCTCTCGGTCTCTGTCTTAACTGGTTTAACTCATTAGCGAGATCAAACATTATCAACATATTCACTATCTCTCGCTTCATCCTGTGCCACCAATACGTTCCTTTTCAATGTCTTATACATCTTGGTGCTTCTCGGATGTATAACGTAAGTGAATCGTGTGAGCTTCTTCTAGAATAGCATCTTTAAGCTCACTAACACTCGGAACACATAGTCTTCCTTGCCTCTCTGGGCTCCATTTGATCTCATTTTAAATTCTGCCTTTGGGCCCTGTTTGGACTTTCCAAACATTCTCTGCAAGTTACTATCCTCTGGTTGTCTTCTCACAACCTTTGCTATGAGTGAAGACCTGACCTGGAATTGAGCTAAAAGATTTCCGGAATTCTCTGCATTCACAACTGCCTTAGAATCCCATAGAGTACTTAAAAATGTCGCTCGAATACTACACAAGGCGTCCTTGGGAAGTCTTGACTTCCTACTCAATGCATCTGCTACTACATTCGCCTTACCTGGATGGTTTTCTGTAGTACAATCATAATCTTTAATCAGTTCTAACCATCTTCTTTGTCTCATATTCAACTCCTTCTGATCAAAGATATATTTCAGACTCTTATGATCTGTGTAAATGTGACACCTTTCACCAAATAAGTAATGTCTCCAGATCTTTAGTGCTAAAACAAACTGCTGCTAGCTCGAGACGGTGGTTAGGTAATTACATTCGTGCTTTTTCAATTGTCTTGACGCATAAGCTATTACTTTTCCTTCTTGCACGAGCACAAACCCTAAACCTTGCCTCGAGGCGTCACAATAAATTACATACTCTATTCCCGTTACAGGAAGTGTCAGAATGGGTACTGTAACTAACCTCTTTTTCAGCTCTTGAAAACCCTGTTCACACTTATCTAACCATTCGAACTTAGCATTCTTCCTTGTCAAAATTGTTAATGGTAATGCTAATCGTGAGAAATCCTCAACAAACCGTCTGTAGCATTCTTCCTTGTCAAAATTGTTAATGGTAATGCTAATTTGTAGTATCCTCAACAAATTGTTAATGGTAATGCTATTTGTGTATGAATTGTGTTATAATTTTGACCATACACCACCGCAATCACAATCCAGAAGTCGTTTCGATTATCTCCAAAATGGAAAACTCGAAGAAATCATTGGCAATTTTCAATGATACATTACACAATTGAAATAAAAACATGGTTTGATTTTACAATTTTATATTGAAAACTTTCTCTAATGGCAATAGATAACAATACATTTTGTAATACATCCTTCCCATAAAATACATCATCCAACTGAATTTGAAAGTTGGATAAGATACAACGGTAAAAACATCATTCTCCAATATTATCATTACTATTTGATCCTAATTGGGGGATATTGCCCAAAACAACTGATAAGGTATTATTTGAAATAATAATGAGTGCACAATATTATTCAATACCATACAACATTATGCTGAACAATCATTTAACTTCATTATCTTTAGTAACTTCTACATCTTTCTTAATAAAAGTTTGGGATCCTATGTAAACAAATATATTAGGTGAATCAATATTGCCTACACTACCCAATGAAGGTCATTTTAGCATGCAAAGTAATCTTAGATACTTGGTAACCAACATAATTATCAGACTCGTTCCAAGATCCGTCATATAGCATTGGTATAGCACAACTACCTATACGCTAGTTGGGTATAGCACAACTACCTATAGATTTATATCAAAATGTATCAGATAATATATATAAACATGGTATATAACAATTCATAATATACAATATACCAACAGGATCCGTCATAAACTACATACTAATTTATATTTGTTATAATATAAATATATTAATTGCTATATAGAATATACTATATAATATATTGTAACGACACTAAAATTTGAGACAACCCTACGTTAGGAAAGTTACTCTGTCACACCGTTTGCGCCGAAATTTCGGCAACATAACAATATAGCTAGGAGAAAACAAAAAAATTTCCTGGAACCTATCAAGTAGAAAGCACTTCAAAGAGTTTCAAAGAATGCCAAACCCCCACCACTCGATCAGAAAATGGGTTGGGCTACAACCAGAGTTCCAACACAACTTCTCAGATAGATAAACATGCAGCGGGAATTTTAACTAAGACAAAATGAGAATCAACCACTAGGAAGCAACACATAAAAGAGAAACAGAACTGACGAGCAACTAAGTGAAACAACAATGCCAAGGATAAACTCAAGGAAAGTAAACTAAGCCTAAAGTTAAGAAACAGGAAGTGCCCACAACCTCGTCAAGTCATCGTCATTGTCAACTGCCTCAAAGTTTCTTACCTGCAACAAAAAACAACAAAGTAGACGGGTGAGTATAAAAATAATCAGTAAGCAACCCACTCACGTCCAAACAGGCTAACATGCAACCAACACAACCACAGTGGCACCTAGATCTCAACTCAAGATAGCAGGACCCCGTGTCCACGCCCAACTCTCCTAACCTAACTTCAATATCACAACCCGGGTTTGCGACTGGAAATGAGAAGAGGTAACACTCACTCATGCCCTAGCAATGGGGATTCACCCCTCAAGCAATGCACTAGATGGAGGGCACGTCCGTACGACTCTCGAGCTCGTCGGGAATCACCCGTGAACTCTCTTGTCTAACGAGCACCGTGACCTGCTCCTACTGATAGGGATAACGTCCTGGAGCCATCGTGTCGAGTGGAGGGCCTCTCCCCCTGCCACCCATCTTGTAAAGGGAATCCACCCCTCACGCCATGTACTAGATGGAGGGCACGTCCGTACGACTCTCGAGCTCGTCGGGAATCACCTCTGCACTCTCACGTTGAACGAGCACCGTGACGTGCTCCTGCTCATAGGGATAACATCTCGGAGCCATCGTGTCGAGTGGAGGGTCTCTCCCCTTGCCACCCATCTTGTAAAGGGAATCCAACCCTCACGCCATGTACTAGATGGAGGGCACGTTCGTACGACTCTTGAGCTCGTCGGGAATCACCCCTGAACTTGTTGGCTTTTTTACCCTTAATCTAAAATTGATTAATTTTAATTAATTAATTAATTAATTAATATTTCGATGATAACACACCTGCTATTAATTATTAATATTTTAATTATTTCGAAGTGTTCATAGGATAGAGCTCGGAATAACGATTCCAACGCCTCTTGAATCACTCAAATCGGAGGTAAAAGGAAGAAGTTATGACCAAAACAAATTTGAACGAAAAATTCCCAACGCGATGACGTGGCGGCCAAGTAACCATTGTAGACCATTTAAAGTGTGACATGTGGACCTATGGGAGAGTAACATTTGGTGGGTTTTTGTTTGTTTTAAAATAAAAAGAAAAGAAAATAAAAATTATATTTATATATATATATATATTACCGTTGGTTAAAATTATGCAATCTGACCGTTGAAGGGTTTTTTTAAAAAAAAAAAGTTAATCGTTACTCACTTTATATATTTATATATTTTTTTTATTATTATTATATTATTAATTCGTTTAATAATTATTTTCTTTTTACTTTTAATCTCCACCATCCATTTCTCTTTTAGCACAATCCAATGGTCCAAATTAAATTTTGGTTTTTACCTCATTTCCCTCTCTTTTTATATCATTTTCTTCCCCAAATTTTCACAACAAGTTTTTGCATTTTACAATCCTCCAAAAATCAAAAGTCTCCATTGTTGCTCTCTCCAAGCTCTCAATTTTTTTTTTCTTTTCATCTTATTCTTGAGAGAGTTAGAATTGTGTAGTGAGGATTGATTTGTGAGAGAAAAAATTGTAAATCTACTCTATTAAGAGAGTGTATTTTTGTGTTCTTCAAATTTACCAAAATTTGTAACGGTTTGGTCCTAAGACGTGGAACGGATCGGGTTTACTCTTGAATCCGTAAAAATAGCAATGTAGCGGTTGGGCTCTAATCCATGGAAAGAGTCGGTGCATTTTTTTATTCAAATTCCCAAGAGGCACTTGGGGAGTGGAGTAGGTCGTGTTTGACCGAAACACTATAAAATTATGGTGTCCTTTTCTCTAACTCTTTCCTATTTATTTTTGCAATTACTTGTAGTAGTTTATGCATAATTTAATTTGTTCCTTAAATAATTCCTAAGTATTAGATAGAATTAATTTTTATTATACTTTTTATCTATCTTGCATATTTCATTAATTTCTCATAATTATTTTTTTAATTGTTTCTTAAAATGTTTGTTAATTAGATAAATTAGGCATATTTAACAAAAGGTTTAATTATACCCTATTCACCCCCCCTAGGGTTGTCATACCGATCCAACAATTGGTATCAGATCGAGGTTACTCTTTTAGAATTTTGTTTATAAACTTTATTGTTTTAGCTTTATGGCAAACCTAGTAGTAAATGGGGTTATTGAAGGACAATCTACCTCTAGGCTTCCTTACTTTGATGGGTCAAATTATTCTTATTGGAAGGCTAGAATGAAAATTTATTTGCAATCCGTTGACTATAGTTTATGGTTAAATGTGGTTAATGGTCCATATATTTCCATGAAAAGTGTTAATGAAAATGATGTGCCAAAATTAGAAAATGAATATGATGAAATTGATTTGAAAAAGTGTGGTCTTAATGCTAGAGCTATAAATTATTTTTATTGTACCTTGAGTAAGGATGAAATTAATAGAATATCTATGTGCTCTTCGGCTAAAGAAATATGGAATATTCTTGAAGTGACTCATGAGGGAACTAATCAAGTTAAAGAATAAAAAATTAGCATGCAAGTTCATAATTATGAATTGTTTAAGATGGATGCTAATGAATCTATTACCGAGATGTTTACTAGATTTACTAACATTGAAATACTTTGAAAGGTCTTGGTAAAGTTTATACTAACTTGGAAAATATTAGGAAAATTCTTAGATGTCTACCTAAGAATTGGGAAGCTAAGGTGACGACAATTGAAGAAGCAAACGATCTCACAAAACTTCCTTTGGAGGAACTTATTGGCTCTCTCACGACACATGAGATCACTATGAAGGAACACATGGAGGATGAGTCCAAAAAGAAGAAAGGTATTGGTTTAAAGACTTTATCCTTGGAAGTTGAATCCGAAGATTAGGGTGTTCTTGATGAAAAAGATATTGCATATTTTTTACGTTAGTATAAAAAGTTCATTAAGAGGAAGAAACAAATTCAATAAACACATTTCCAACCAAAAAGAGTCAAAGGGTGAAAAGAGTAAAAAGGATGATGTCATATGCTATGAATGCAAGAAATCGAGTCACAGAAGAACGGATTGCCCTCTCCTCAAATCATCCAAGAAATGCAAGAAGAAAGCAATGAAAGCCACTTGGGATGATTGTGATGAAAGTGGAAGTGGAAGTGACAATGAAGAAGTAGCAAACTCTTGCTTCATGGCTCATAGTAACAAGGGTGATGAACAAGATGATGAGGTAACTCTAGAGCCCCTTTCTTATGATGAATTATTTGAAGCTTTTGAAAATATGCAAAATGACATAGAAAAGCTTGGTTCTAAATATGTTGTGCTTAAAAAGAAATACAATGCTCTAACTAGTGAAAATAAGTCTTTACTTGATGAAATTGTTTGCTTAAAAGAAAATGAGCATAATGTTGTGAAAATTGATGAAATGAATATCTCTTGTGATAACCATGCTTTTGATTGTGATGAAAAAATGTCTTGCTTGTTAAAGTTAGATTTCTTGAGCATGATAGTTATGAAAAAGATAATTTGATTAAATTGTTTAAGAAAAATGAATTAAATGCTTTGCAAGAACTTGGTAAGGCTAAAGAGTCCATTAAAAAGATGACAATAGGTGCTCAAAGGTTGGACAAAATAATTGAAGTTGACAACCCTTATGGTAATAAAAGATGTTTAGGCTATATTGATGAATGTTCTACTCCTTCAAGTTCTCGAACTATCTTTGTTAAAGCATCTCCCATTGTGCCTAATCATAATTGTTAGATTATATTGGATTTTATTATATTAGAGTTTATTGCGTTAGATTTTATTTTATTTGGTTTGATCTTGTATTACTCCTATAAATAGGACATTTAGGTTTGTATCACATCACATCAATAATACACAATGTAGACCTTAGCCGTCTTTGTGTTCTCCCTTTTCCCCTCCATTCTCTAAAACCAACATGGTATCAGAGCCCTAAGTTAGGGTTTACCCACCATTATTGTCGCCGCTACCGTCCGTTCACTGTCGTCCGATCAAATCCGAGTCCACTTCAGATCTCTGTCTCCTCCAGGGTTCAAGCATCCTCAGATCTCGTTGAGGTTTCCGATCGCTGTATCATCGAGCCTTAGATATCCATCTCCAGATCCCTGCTTCAGATATCCATCTCCAGATCCCTGTTTCAGATCTCTGTCTCCAGATCAGCGCCCGTTCTGTTCGTCTCAACACCACTGTTGTAGATCCGATCGTTTGTCTTTCTCAGATTGCGTCGATCACTGCAAATCTCGTCTGATCCAGTTCACTCAAGTCAAGGAAGTTTGGTCTGGTCCGATTCAGTTCATTTAGTTATTCAGTTCAGTTTGTTTCGTCTTATTCAAACCGTTTTGGTTGAGTCACTTGATTTTGTTCATTTTGCTTTATTTGATTTAGATTAGTTTGTCATCTGCATGTAATGCTTCTACATCGTCTGAATGTGATGTTTCGACATCGCCTCTTTTGTGCTTCGACACCTGCCCGCCGCCTCTGTTGTGTTTCGACACCCTGCCTCTACTTGTGCCCTCCAGTGCTTCGGCACCATTCCTAACTCCGTTTAACAAACTTACAAAATAAGTATTGTGAGTTTGAGAGGGGATGTTAGATTATATTGGATTTTATTATATTAGACTTCATTGTATTAGATTTTATTTGGTTTTGTTTGATCTTGTATTACTCCTATAAATAGGACCTTTAGATTTGTATCACATCACATCAATAATACACAATGTAGAATTTAGTCGTCTATGTGTTCTCCCTTTTCCCCTCCATTCTCTAAAACCAACATGGTATCAGAGCCCTAAGTTACAGTTTCACCACCATTATTGTCGCCGCTACCGTCCTTTCACTGTCGTCCGATCAGATCCGAGTCCACTTCAGATCTCTGTCTTCTCCAGGGTTCAAACATCCTCAGATCTCGTCGAGGTTTCCGATCTCTGTCTCATCAAGCCTCAGATATCCATCTCCAGATCTCTGTTTCAGATCTCTGTCTCTCGGATCGCCCGCTTTGTTCGCCTCTCAAAGACCATCATTGCGTAGATCCGGTCGTTCGTCTTTCTCAGATTGCGTCGATCACTGCAAATCTCGTCCGATCCAGTTCACTCAAGTCAAGGAAGTTTGGTTTGGTCCGGTTTAGTTCATTCAGTTATTCAGTTCAGTTTGTTTCGTCTTATTCAGACCGTTTTGGTTGAGTCACTTTATTTTGTTCATTTTGCTTTATTTGGTTTAGATTAGTTTGTCATCTGCATATAATTCTTCTACATCGTCTGACTGCGATGTTTCGACATCGCCTCTATTGTGCTTCAGCACCTTCCCGCCGCCTCTGTTGTGCTTCGACACCCTTCCTCTCCTTGTGCCCGCCAGTGCTTCGGCACCCTTCCTAACTCCGTTTAACAAACATACAAAATAAGTATTGTGAGTTTGAGAGGGGATGTTAGATTATATTAGACTTTATTGCATTAGATTTTATTTTATTTGGTTTGATCTTGTATTACACCTATAAATAGGATCTTTAGGTTTGTATCACATCACATCAATAATACACAATGTAGACCTTAGTCATCTTTATGCTCTCCCTTTTCCCCTTCAGTCTCTAAAACCAACAATAATATGCCTAAGATTGGGTCTAAGCATGATAAATATAGTTTTGTGCCTATATGTCATCATTGTGGTGGTGAAGGTCATATTAGACCAAATTGCTTTAAATTTAAATATGCTCATAAAAGAAGAAATTTTTCTCAAAGAGCAAAGTTTCACAATGCTCTAAGAAAGAATTTCTCCAAGAAAAGTAGAGTGCATAAATTTGTTGTAAGAGATAAATCCTTGCATAATGTTATTTGTTTCTCATGTGGCAAGTATGGACATAAAGCTTATTCTTGTTACTTGTCTAAATCCAATGATTTAAATGTGAATGCAAAAATATGGGTTCCCAAGTTTGTAAATGCTAACCTTTTAGGACCCAAATAAGTATGGGTACCAAAAGATCAATCTTCAACAATTTTGTTTGTAGGTATGTTTGAAAGTCTCCAAGAAAAACCAATGGTACATGGATAGTGGTTGCTCGAGGCATATGACTGGAACCAATCCAAGTTTGTCAATCTTTCCAAAAAGGATGGAGGTGTAGTAACTTTTGGTGACAACAAGAAAGGTAAAATTATTGGTAAGGGTAGTATAGGTAATAGTTCTTCTACTTTGATTGAAAATGTACTTTTAGTTGATGGTCTAAAGCAGGATTTACTTAGTATTAGTCAATTATGTGATAAAGGTTTTAGAGTTGTGTTTGATAAAAAGAATTGTATAATTGAAAATGCTAGTGATAGAAAAGTCTTATTTGTTGGTAATAAGGATGAAAATGTGTATACTATTGATTTGAATGATTGCCCTATTAGTGATAAATGTCTTTCGACTTTGCATGATGATTCTTGGTTATGGCATAGAAGACTAGGGTATGCTAGCATGCACTTAATTTCAAATATTTCCAAGAATTCTTTAGTTAGAGGTCTACCTAAATTTAAATTTGAAAAGGATAGTGTTTGTGATGCTTGTCAAATGGGTAAGCAAACCAAGTCCTCTTTCAAATCTAAAAATGGGATCTCTACATCTAGACCCCTTCAACTATTACATATGGACTTATTTGGCCCTTCTAGAATTGTTACTTTTGGAGGGAATTATTATGCTTTTGTGATAGTTGATGATTTTTCAAGATTTACTTGGGTTTTGATGTTAAAACATAAAGATGATGCTTTGAAAAGTTTTTCCACTTTTGCAAAAAGAGTTCAAAATGAAAAAGGATTTTTTATTTTTAAAATTCGGAGTAGAGGAGAGTTTGATAGTATTGCTTTTGAAAATTTTTGTGAAGAAAATGGTTTTTCTCATAGCTTCTCCGCTCCAAGAACTCCTCAACTAAATGGTGTGGTTGAAGAAAAAAATCGTACTTTGCAAGAATTTTCTAGGTCAATGTTGCATGAGTATGATTTACCTAAATACTTTTGGGTGGAAGCTGTTAACACCGCTTATTATGTTTTAAATAGAGTTTTAATTAGATCTTCTTTAGATAAAACTCCTTATGAGCTTTGGCACAACAAAATTCCAAATATTGGGTATTTCAATGTTTTTTGTTGCAAATGTTTTATTTTGAACAACAAAGAAAAACTTGAAAAATTTGATTCTAAGACGGATGTTGGTATATCTACTAGTAATGTTTATAGAGTTTTCATTAAGAGAACTTTAATTATTGAGGAATCTATGCATGTTGTATTTGATGAATCTTGCAATTATGTTTCTAATGACTCTATTTGTAGTGATGATTTAGAAAGAAATTTTGGAGATTTACTTGTTAGTGACAAAGGCAAGGAAATTGACTCAAGTAAGCAAGAAGTAAGCTTCAATGAAAAGAAGGAAAATGGTTCTTCATCTATGTCTAAAGAATGGAGGTATGCTCCATCCCATCCCAAGGACTTGATTCTTGGTGATCCCGAACAAGATGTAAAAACTCGTTCCTCTCTTAATTTGTTTAATAATCTTGCTTTTGTTTCTCAAATTGAACCTAAAAGTTTTAAAGATGTGGAAAATGATGAATTTTGGATTTAGCTATGCAAGAAGAATTAAATCAATTTGAAAGGAACAAAGTTTGGGAATTAGTCCCTAGGCCTTCTAATGCTTCTATTATTGGGACTAAATGAGTCTTTTGAAATAAAATGGATGAAAATAGAAATATCATTAGAAATAAAACTAGACTTGTAGCTCAAGGTTATTGTCAAGAGGAAAGTATAGATTATGAAGAGACTTTTGCACCCGTTGCTAGATTAGAAGCTATTAGAATGTTACTTGCTTTTGCTTCTTATAAAAATTGTTGTGTAAATTATGCTGCCAAGGAACTCAGATATGCCCAAAACCAGAACGCAAGAAAACAACAAGCAACTAATCAATGCAAGCAATAGAGATAAATCAACACCAAGAAATATAGTAGTTCAACCTTTCGGTCTACATCCACTTTGAGAACCAGCTTGAAAGGATTTTATTAAGCAGCAGATAAATCACAAATACAAGTACAATAGCAACAACCAATCCAAACGATTTATGGATTGAAAATGAATCGATAAAACGATCTGATACCTCAAATCTGTATGCTGATCTGAGCTCCTTACCGAATACCACTGATAAAACATCCTTCGATAAGACCAGAGAGATAATACCCACGACGTTTTCACCCCCTATATCGAGACCACGTCTGAATACTGATCGGAACCACGCTTAATGGACCCCTGAAACAGTGAACCTTGCCAGAACCCACGCTGTAAAACCGACTGCAAAACCGATACTCTCGCTGGAGTATTGAATCCGAGAACCTCACACCGGAACTTGCCGGAAATGCACGCCAAAATCACCCACGCCGGAAGCCGAAAAAGAACGGCAATCTTCTTCCGTGCGGCTGCTGTTTCTTCCGTCTCACTCTCTGTAATTTTTGTTTTTCTTCGTGCGGCTGCTGCTATCCACCTTTTCTCTCTCCCTCTGTATTTCACGGCAAAAGCAAACCTAATAAAAGGTTTTCAAACAATTTGCAAAAATGCCATGAAACATAATTACATAAATGCCTCCCCTTTAATTAAATCCCTTTTAAACTTGATTTCTTGTCACATTTTCTCACAAATCTCCCTCATGACAAGAATATCTTAAGCCACCAAGCTTGTTCTCTAAAGCTCTCTATCACCCTGGCTTTACATTCAGCTCATTTAATAGGTATTTAAACCTATGAGCTGCAAGTACCTTTGTCAACATATCCGACAAGTTCTGATCTGTATGAACTTTGACCAGTTCAATTTCATTCTGAACAACTACATCCCTGATAAAATGAAATTTAACATCGATATGTTTAGATCGCTCATGATGAGATGGATTCTTCGCAAGATGAATAGCACTCTGGCTATCACAACGGATGATAGGAATAAACTCCTACGATAACAACTCACCAACTATACGCTTCAACCACATTGCTTCCTTAACTTCTTCTCCCACAGAAATATACTCTGATTCAGTAGTTGACAAAGCAACTACTGGCTGCAAAGAAACCTTCCAACTGACCACATTACCATAATATCGAAAAATTTGCCCAGCCAAAGATCTTCTTTTATCAAGATCTGCAGCATAATCTGCATCTGTGAAGCCTTCTAGCAATGTTGATTTATCACACTTGTTCCCAAAGCACAGTGAAACATTTGAAGTACCTTTCAAATACCGAAGCACCCACTTAACTACCTTCCAATGTTCCTTCCCTGGATTTGACATAAACCTACTTATCATGCTCATTGAGTAACCCAAGTCAGGCCTAGTACAAATCATGAGGTACATTATGCTCCCAACAACATTACAATAAGGAGTGTTTGACATCTCCAACCTTTCTTGATCAGTAGTAGGACACTGAGACGAAGAAAGTCTAAAATGAGATGCTAAGGGTGTCGAAACTGTCTTACAACTAGACATGTTGTACCTGTCAAGCAGTTTATGCACATAGCTCTCCTGCGAAATGGTTAACAAACCTTTCTCCCTATCTCTTTTAACATCCATGCCTAAGATTCTTTTCAATGCCCCTAAATCTTTCATTTCAAATTCACCACTCAACTGTTTCTTGAGTTCACAAATTTCAGCATAATCCTTAGACACTAATATCATATCATCTATATAGAGAAGTAGATAGATATAAATACCTTTCCGAGATAGTTTCCAATACACGCATGCATCATATGAGCTCCTGTGAAACTCCTGTTTCAGGATGAAAGTATCAAACCGAATATACCACTGTCTTGGCGACTGCTTCAGTCCATAAATGGACTTGTGAAGGCGGCAAACCATATCTTCTTTTTCCTTCACCTCATAGCCCTTAGGTTGAGCCATGTAGATTACCTCCTCCAATTCCCCATGAAGGAATGTTGTGGTGACATCCATCTGTTCAAGAAACATATCAAAATGAACAGCAATAGATAAAATTAATCTAATGGACGAATGTCTCACCACCGGAGAGAAAACCTCGTGAAAATCAACTCCCTCCCTCTGAGTGAAGCCCTTGGCTACTAGCCTAGCTTTATACCTAGGCTTGCTGTCACCACCTGCACCTGGCTTGATTTTGTAAATCCACTTTGATTGAATGAGTTTCTGTTTGGGAGACCTTGGAACCAATGACCACGTCTGATTCTTATTCAAAGAGAACAATTCTTCTTCCATTGCTGCTTTCCATTGTTCCTTCAAATCAGATGTAATAGCCTCTTCATATGTAATAGGCTCTGCCTCAACACTATCAGATGCACAATTAAAAGCAAAAGCTACAAGGTCAGCAAAACCATACCTGGTAGGTGCTTGTCTCACTCTCTAAGATCTATCACGTGCAAGCTGATAATCCTGTAAGTCATGGTTACCTGAACTTTCCTCTGTGAAAGCTCCCTCATCAATCAAAATCCTTTCCTGTTCAGACCTTTCCCCATCAAATTCAGAACTCTGTAAAGACTCTGTTTGCGGAACCAGAGAAAACTCATCACCAGATTCACCTGAACTACCTGACGTACGTGTTTATGAATCAATCCTGACTTCTGTTCTGGCTGGCTCTTAGTACAAAATGGCATCTCTTCTTCATTAAAAGTTACATCTCTGCTGATAATACATTTATTCCTACCCTCTTCCAGACACCAAAGTTTATATCCTTTGACACCTGGAGGATAGCCCAGAAACATACACTTCAATGCCCTGTTATTCAGCTTTCCTTCCTTGACATGAGCATAATTTGAACAACCAAATATCCTGAGATGATCAAGACTGGGAGCTTCTCCTTTCCATACCTCCTGAGGGGTCTTAAAGTCTATGGCAGAAGATAAAGTCCTGTTAATCAAATAACAGGCAGTTTGGGCAGCTTCCCCCCCAAAACATCAAAGGTAACGAACCATTAGACAAGAGACATTTAGTACGCTCCATTATCGTTCTGTTGAACCTCTCAGCTAAACCATTCTGCTGTGGAGTGTGAGTAACAGTAAAATGTCTCGTAATCCCCTCAGATTTGCAAAGTTTGTCGAACTTATGATTCACAAACTCTAAACCTGTAAACCCGAGATCTTTCTTTGGAACCTCCTTATTATCAAAAAACAAAAGAAAGGAAGAAATGAATGCTTAAAACTTGGTTTTCCTTGTTTTAAAAAGAAAAGTAATGAAGTGAAAGGCAAAAGGAAAACAAGGAAGGAAAAACATAAACCATTTTGGTTTGGTTGCTCTAGGAATAATGAAGGAAAGAAAATGAAACAAATGTAAAACATGTTAAGTTTTGTTTTGAAAAGAAAAGAAAAGGAAAGAAAAGAAAAGAAAAGAAAAGGAAAAGAATGAAAAGGAAAAAGGAAAAAGGGGAAAAGGGAAGTGGATGGTGGGACCCCACCTAAATTCCTTTTTTAAAACCATGTATCCTTCGATCTTCTTCTTCATTTATCAAAAGGAAAGCAAGGGTTTTCATGAGAGAAGCAGAAAGGAAGAGGAAGAAGGGGTTTTTGGTGCTGGAATTGCAGAAGAGAGGGAGGAGAACTCAAAGATTACTTGTGTAGCAGCAAGGTGAACAACTCAGACCAGTTCTGCTATTTTATTCATCACGAGCTCCACAGAAGAAGGTAAGAGTTGAAATTTTGTTTCATGAAGGTTAACTCATATTGGAACAAAATTCGTGAAGGAAGCTCGAGTAAATTTGGATCTTAAGCTACTGATTTGTGAAGAGGAAGACAGAAGACAGAATTTGCTGTCAAATCTGAGAAGTCTCTGGTGTTTTGGTTGTACTGGTCTGTAGAGTTGGAATCAGAAGCTCTATTAGGTATGGTTGGAAATCTTATTGAATTTCCTACAACTTTCATGAAGTAATCGTGAATAGAAAATGATTGGAAGATGTTGTAAATAGCAGGTCAAGTTTCGGGTTGCAGCAGAAAATCGAATCTGGAATAGCAGAAGTTAGTTCCTGGGAAATAAGCTTTCGAGGTATTTCTGAACCAATCTATTGGGAATTTCAATTTCATGTCTTCACATGATTTTTAGAGGATTCAAAAAGGAAGAGTTTGGTATACATTTCACCCTGTTTGGCTAAGTATTGAAGAAGTTATGGCTGTCTGAAAACAGGGCAGAAATTCTGAAAATGCTGGAATTTTTGTTGGAGTGTTTTCTTGTAGTTTTAAGGTTAAAAATCATGAGCTCGAGGTTCTAAAACATTGTTTTGGTTTGTTTGGCAGTCCAAGAGGAGATAGGTCGAGTGTACGGGCCAAGGTTCTAGTTCTAACACGGTGAGTGACAAAACAAACTTCGAAAATGAACCAAATGCTTGAAATATGCTTATATGCTTTAAGAAATGCAAGTTTTGTTAGAATGAAATGTTTCAAAGCTTTGTGTTTTATTTTTGAACACATGTCTATGAGTATTCTTGTTTTCCTAGAAATGTTTCAGGTGTTCATTGTGACCCTAAAAGTCTTTATAAAGTTTATACATGAGCATATGTCCAATGGTTGCCAAAATTTATGGAAATGTTATGATTTCAAGCAAGCATGTACTAGCAAGTATGTTTTAAAGATTTCCAATTTTATGAACAAGATGAGTAAGCTTGAGTTTTATGAAAGAAAAGATAAGCAGGCATGTTCAAATGTTTTCATATGATTTTCTGAGATATTGAGCCCGAGGCTTTATGGTACCGTGTGCACACAGGTCTTATTCTGTTGTCGACGTTGAGTGTACTCCGTGACAACAGCGCTGTCGTGAGTGTTGGGCGGGCCCCACTACGAAAAAGACGATGGGAGTGCTGGGCGGGCCCCACTACATCGTAGAATAAACGTTGGTGTACTGGGTGTGCCCTACAAAACGTAGACTGTGACATGTTTTTAAAAGAGTTTATATCATTTACATGCCTTACGAGATTTTAGTGGTATACTTGCTGGTTTTCATGAAAAGCTATTATGATTACACTGTTACTTTTAACATTTGATTACAGATGCATATGCTCATAGATGGCCAGGTGATATGATTTACGAGTTAATAGCTTTCTTTGAAACTCAAGTCACTCACTGAGCTTCATAGCTCATTCTTTCAGTGTTTTTCCCACTTTTCAGGTAGAGATCGAGCTCCCAGTGCCTGAGAACCTGCCATAGTCTGCTGAAGCTTCACATGTTTGTCATTTTGTACGTGGCTGGTGTTGTATAGCAAGTTCATATGTTTTGTAAATTATTTTGAGAGAACTATGTAGTTATAGTCCTATGTGCTTTAGAGGTTGTGGTTGTTTAATTAGTGGTTTGGACTGTTTGTGGTTCTGATGTTCTTGCTCGTTTTAGTTTCCAAGAGAGACTTAAGAAGAGTTTTTCCTCATGTACGTCTTATAGATGTCCAGTCTCCGCAGTGTTAAATTTAAAGTGTTCCATATGCGAACATAGTTTGTTTTCAGGTAAAGTAGTGTCAGCAGGTATTGTTAAGGGGTAACAATGTCTGTTGGCTTCATGCCGTCTCCCGGGCTTAGTTAGCAAGTGGTTCGAGAGGGGGTGTGACAAAACCATTGTCAGTCCTCAAATATTTTACCTTTCTGCCTGTTTGGTTCTCTATCTGCTTCTTCCATTCAAGGAATTTTCCAAAAGCTTCATCCTTTTGTTTCAGTAGATAAATCCACACTTTCCTTGAAAAATCGTCAATGATAGACATCAAGTACTTTGAACCTCCCATACTAGGTACTTTAGTAGCACCCCACAAATCTGAGTGCACATAATCTAGTATGCCTTTAGTTGTATGCTTCCCTTTTCCAAACTTCACCCTGGTAGACTTTCCCATTATGCAATGATCACAGAATGGAAGTTCAATATTTTTAACTCCTCCAAGTAAGCCTTGTTGTGAAAGAGCTTGTAACCCTCTTTCACTGACATGAGCCAACCTCCTATGCCATAACATAGCCATATCTGCTTCCTTTATCGGATGCAATCGCAACGTTTCCTGTAATAGCGGAACCTTCCAACACATATAGACCATTCCTCAAGGTTCCTTTCAATTTAACCAAGGACCCTTTGGAAACTTTCAGAACTCCATTCACAGATTTATATGAATAACCTGTTCTATCTAATTCACCTAAAGAGCTCAGATTTCGTTTGAGTTCTGGAACATACCTTACATTTGTAAGCACCTTGATCAACCCATCATGTGTTGCAAGCCGAATTGACCCTGCTCCTCTCTCACATTACAGCACGCCATTATCACCCAAAGAAAACTTTTCCCCATTGACTTCCCGAAAATCGATCGATAGTCCCGCCGGGAGTCATGTGAAATGTGCACCTAGAATCCATGATCCATTCCTCTTGAAACTCCCTACTGGACACCATCAAGACCTCTGCTGAATCATACTCATCTGTTATATTGGCTGCACTCGATTCACCCTTCTTCTCATGAGAAGTTTCTTTGTACTTGTTCAAAGGACAATCTTTCTTAAAATGCCCTTCCTTACGACACAAGTAACACTTCTTGCCTTTTCCCTTGGACTTAGACCTGCTTCTAGATTCCTTTCCCTTCCAAGTCTTCTTTTCAGCTCTCCCCACAGCCACAAGTAACTCTCCTTCCCTGCGTTCTTTCTTAATTTCAAGATTTCTCGTTTTCAAAGCATCCACCACAATATCCATGGTCAGAGAATCCCTACCATATTTTATGGCTGCTTTAACCTCTCGAAATGTATCAGGCAAAGAGTTCAAAAGAATGACTGCTTGATTCTCATCTGACATCTTCTCATCGATGTTATTGAGATCGACCACAATCTTTCGAAAATCATCTAAGTTCTCTTCTAAGCCTTTATTCTGATCCATCTTATATCCAAAATATTTCTCCTTTAGATACAATTTATTTGGTAAAGACTTGGTCAAATAAAGACTCTCTAATTTCTTCCACAACTCTATCGTGGTAGTTGCCTCATCCACTTGCCTAAGCACTCCATCTGACAGATAGAGTAAAATTGTTGAATAGGCAATTTCATCCATTTCCTTTCGTTCATCTTCTGTGAGTGTAGCCGGAAGGTCCTTTTCGTCACACAGGATTTTAGCTACCCTTTGTTGAACCAAAAGAGCTTTAATCTTCTTCCTCCATAACCCGAAATCACCCTTCCCATCAAATCGAGCAACCTCAAATTGAGTCGACATCGAAGCCATTAACCTCACAAAGAATATCCTGAAACGCAGAAAATTCAACGAAGCACAAAACCACAAACTCTCCAAACTTTGGATTGAATAGAGCTCTGATACCACTTGTTGTGTAAATTATGTTGCCAAGGAACTCAGATATGCCCAAAATCAGAAAGCAAGAAAACAACAAGCAATTAATCAATGCAAGCAATTAATCAATGCAAGCAATAGAGATAAATCAACACCAAGATATATAGTAGTTCAACCTTTCTGTCTACATCCACTTTGAGAACCAGCTTGAAAGGATTTAAGCAGCAGATAAATCACAAATACAAGTACAATAGCAACAACCAATCCAAACAATTTATGGATTGAAAACGGATCGATAAAATGATCTGATACCTCAAATCTGTATGTCGATCTGAGCTTCTTACCGAATACCACTGATAAAACAGCCTTCGATAAGACCAGAGAGATAATACCCACGACGTTTTCACCCCCTACATCGAGACCACGTCCGATATCGATCGGAACCAAACTGAATGGACCACGAAACGATGAACCTTGCCGTAACCCACGTCAGAAACCGATCGCAAAACCGATACTCTCGCTGGAGTACTGAATCCGAGAACCTCACACCGGAACTTGCCGGAAATGCACGCCAAAATCACCCACGCCGGAATCCGAAAAAGAACGGCAATCTTCTTCCGTGCGGCTGTTGTTTCTTCCGTCTCACTCTCTGTAATTTTTGTTTTTCTTCGTGTCGTTGCTGCTATCCACCTTTTCTCTCTCCCTCTGTATTTCACGGGAAAAGCAAACCTAATAAAAGGTTTTCAAACAATTTGCAAAAATGCCATGATGAATAATTACATAAATGCCCCCCTTTAATTAAATCCCTTTTAAACTTGATTTCTTGTCACATTTTCTCACAAAAATTTTATCTTATATCAAATGGATGTGAAAAGTGCCTTTTTAAATGGTTATATTATGGAGGAAGTTTATGTAGAACAACCTCCGGGCTTTAAAAGTTTTGATTTGCCTAATCATGTCTATAAGTTGAAAAAGGCTCTTTATGGCTTAAAACAAGCTCCAAGAGATTGGTATGATAGGCTTAGTAATTTTCTACTTGAGAAGAGTTTTAAAATGGGTAAACTTGACACTACTCTCTTTATTAAGACTAAGGAAAATGATATGCTTTAGTGCAAATATATGTTGATGATATTATCTTTGGTTCTACTAATCCTTCTTTGTGTGAAGAATTTTCTAAATGTATGCAAAGTGAGTTTGAGATGAGTATGATGGGAGAACTTAGTTTCTTCCTTGGACTTCAAATCAAACAACTCAAGGATGGTATCTTCATAAGTGAAGAGAAATACACAAAAGATTTTGCCAAAAGGTTCAAGTTCAATGAAGGTGAAATTTCAAAAACTCCTATGAGCACATCCACTAAGCTTGACAATGATGAAAAAGGTAAATGTATAAACAAAAAACTTATCGAGGTATGATCGGATCTCTACTTTATTTAACCGCTAGTAGACCCGATATCATGTTTAGTGCATGTCTTTGTGCTAGATTTCAATCTTGTCCTAAGGAATCCCATGTGCATGTCGTTAAGAGAATATTTAAATATTTGCTTGGGACTATTGATTTAGGTTTATGGTATCCTAGAAATGTTGAGCTTAATTTGGTAGGATATTCCGATGCGGATTTTGCCGGAAGTTTACTTGACCGTAAAAGTACTAGTGGAAATTGTCAATTTCTTGGTAGCTTTTTAGTATCTTCGTTTAGTAAAAAGCAAAATTTGGTTGGCTTATCCACTACCGAAGCGGAATATATTGCGGTTGCTAGTTGTTGTGCTCAAATTCTTTGGATGAAACATATTCTTTGTGATTTTGGATTAAAATTTGATAATGTGCCTATATTTTGTGATAATACTAGTGCTATTAATTTGACTAAAAATCCTATTTATCATTCTAGTACTAAGCATATTGATATTAGACATCACTTTATTAGAGAACATGTGCAAAATGGTCATATTACTCTTGATTATGTGAGCTTTAATAATCAATTAGCGGATATTTTCACCAAGCCTTTGAATGAAGAATTTTTTTTGTAAAAATAGACTTGAGCTTGATATTATTCGTTGTGATGCCTCTTAAATCTATAATGTAGTTTTTTTAAGGCATACTGATAGGGGGAGTTATGTAAAGTATGTATTCATGTTCTTAGGGGAGCTTGCATGTTGTTCTTAATCCTTCTTAATTGTGTCTTTTTTATGATTCCAAAGGGGGTGAAGTTTAAGAAAAATATGTTCTAAATTTTGCATCATGTTGTATTGCATTAAAGGGAGAGAATGATATATTATATTTATTTGAGTGATTTTTCAAGTATAAGCTTTATGGTGGCATATTGGACTTTACATTGAAATTATTACTTGGATACTTGTCTTATCTTGATTTTTTTTATGAACTTCAAGTTATTTTTCTCTAATGATTTTTCATCATCAAAAGGGGGGGAGATTGTTGGCTTTTTGGCCTTTAATCTAAAATTAATTAATATTTTGATGATAACAAATCTGCTATTAATTATTAATATTTTAATTATTTGAAGTGCCAATAGCATAGAGCTCTGAATAACGATTCCAACACCTCTTGAATCACTCAAATCGGAGGTAAAACGAAAAAGTTATGACCAAAACAAATTTGAACGGAAAATTTCCGACACGATGACGTGGCGGCCAAGTCACCATTGTAGACCATTTAAAGTGTGACATGTGAACCTATGGGAGAGTAACATTTGGTGAGGTTTTGTTTGTTTTAAAATAAAAAGAAAAGAAAATAAAAATTATATTATATATATTACCGTTGGTTAAAATAAAATAAAAAAAAGTCAGATTGCATTTAATGCAATTTTACTGTTGAAGGGTTTTTAAAAAAAGTAAAAAATAAAAAAAAGTTAACCGTTACTCATTTTATATATTTATATTATTATTATTATATTATTAATTCTTTCAATAATTATTTTCTTTTTACTTTTAATCTTCATCATCCATTTCTCTTTTACCATAATCTAATGGTCCAAATTAAATTTTGGTTTTTACCTCATTTCCCTCTCTTTTTATATCATCTTCTTCTCCAAATTTTTACAACAAGTTTTTGCATTTTACAATCCTCCAAAAATCAAAAGTCTCCATTGTTGCTCTCTCCAATCTCTCAATTTTTTTTTTCTTTTCATCTTATTCTGGAGAGAGTTAGAATTGTGTAGTGAGCATTGATTTGTGAGAGAAAAATTTGTAAATCTACTCTATTAAGAGAGTGTATTTTTGTGTTCTTCAAATTTTCTAAAATTTGTAACGGTTTGATCCTAAGTCGTGGAAAGGATAGGGTTTACTCTTGAATCTGTAAAAAAAGCGATGTAGCGGTTGGGCTCTAATCCGTGGAAAGAGTCGGTGCATTCTTTTTATTCAAATTCCCAAGAGGCGCTTGGGCAGTGGAGTAGGTCGTGTTTGACCAAACCACTATAAAATTACGGTGTCCTCTTCTCTAACTCTTTCCTATTTATTTTTGCAATTACTTGTAGTAGTTTATGCATGTTTTAATTTGTTCCTTAATTAATTACTAAGTATTGAATAGAATTAATTTTTGTTATACTTTTTATCTATCTGGCATATTGCATTAATTTCTCTTAATTATTTTTTAATTGTTTCTTAAAAAGTTTGTTAATTAGATAAATTGAGCATATTTAGCAAAAATTTTAATTAAACCCTATTCATCCCCCTCTAGGGTTGTCATACCTATCCAACAGAACTCCCTCGTCGCATAAGCATCGTGACCCGCTCCTGCTCATAGGGATAATGTCCCGGAGCTAACGTGTCGAGTGGAAGGTCTCTTTCCCTACCATTTGTCTCATAATCTCGCAAAACCCGAAGTCTGAGACTAACTAGGAAGGTTCAGAAGTAGGGGCACAAGTCCTATGACATGGTTCTAAGGTATCCTAACCCTTACAAGTCCCTAGGTCTTGCCCGTACCTAGATACTCCTAGAAGCAATCAACATCACGACATAACAAGCTCGATTCATGTAATCAAGTCTAGATACTCGCAATAATCATTAACTCACAAGTCTTGCAATAAGCTAAGCTGCTCCGCACAGGTAAAATTTCAAGAAAGAAATCTGAGCACAAGATACAACCACGTACAGGTTAAAGTTCAAGCCATAAATCAGAGCACAAGATACAACAACCACCTCATACTAAATCTCATTTATTCCAAGTCAGTTAAACACGAAACGTGATCTTACTCCTATGCAGACAAGCATACTACCAGAACCAACAACCCAAAATAGGTAAACCTTTAACTATGCAAGTACGCTCGCTTTCGAACTTACACATGCAAGTCCAAATGACTACTTACCTCGGGTCAGAGTCCCACTAACTCAACCCTCCCCTTCTAACTAGAGGCAACCCTGCCCACGAACACGTGCCAAGAGAAACTAAACCTCACCTGACCCTTCGGACGTTTGATCGAGCTCGACGGTTCACCTAACCTTTCTGAACTCCAAACGTCGGTGTCATTCCAAAACCTTAGGGATCTGCAGCTAGAGTTTACTCGTGACTCACAAACTCCGAATACAAACCTCGAGATGGAACCCAAACCTAGTACCACTTTTCAACCGCATCAGTCTCAGACCCACAATGTTCGTTTTCAGCTTATTACGATCAAAGGCTTTAAGTCTCACCCTTTGACTTGAAGCCTTAAGCCCCTATCTGCATAACAATTATTTCCTTAGTCCATTCATAATCTATAAAACACTAGCACAAACTAAATATCAACAGTAAGCATCGAAACACCATTTCAGCGCATTAAATCAACTTTCACGGATTACCATAATCAAACAAGCAACTGATAACTTTAAGGGGCTTAATTCAACTGACTACTTACATGGATAACGAAGGTTTGAAAGTCCGATTTTGAGTTCCACATACTTTCTTCACACGTTCGAGCCCCTAATTAACAAACAAAAGTCCTAAAAGGCAGTTTCCAAACACCTAACTCAAACCAACTTGCTTAAATAATCAAACTAATGCATGGAGGCTTAAAACGAGATCGAGAAAACGAAGTCGACTGATTGTACCTATTCGACGGCGGTGGTGGCAACCGATTCCGACGAGCGGCGGCGGTGGCGGCGACTTCCGGCGAGTGGCGGCGCATTGAGCATAGATCCGGGATGTCCGAGGCCTGATCTATTCAAAACCAACATTCATTTTAAGAGAACCGAACTAAAAAGGCACGAACCAACGAACAAAAATCTAATGGGATTCCTTTTGAGAAACTTACCAGCGACTATGCTCACTATCGACGGTAGGAAGGGAAATGAACGGTCGGAGACAATGTGTTGGCAGCTTCGGAGACGGAAGGGAAGAGAGTTGCTACGAAA
The DNA here is from genome assembly GCA_036507285.1 of Trichosanthes cucumerina. Taxonomy (NCBI): domain Eukaryota; kingdom Viridiplantae; phylum Streptophyta; class Magnoliopsida; order Cucurbitales; family Cucurbitaceae; genus Trichosanthes; species Trichosanthes cucumerina. The sequence continues at coordinate 74,149,454 of CM071835.1, read as the reverse complement.
AGGAGAAGAGACGAGGGTGAGGGTCGTCGTTTGGCGCCCGGTCTGCTGGACGAGGAAGAAGAACATGTCGTTGTCGGCGTAGCTGGTCGGAGAAACGAGCGGAGCTTGCGTTAGGTGTTGAGGTGTCGGAAGGCGAGATGCGCTGACGGCGTGGTTGGCGTTGTCATCGAGTGTTGCGCGAAGAAGAAGGATGTCAGCGAGAGGGAGCACTTCATGAAGAGGAAGAAGAAACGGGGGGAGGGGGGCGACGCCTTCCAGGTTTTCAAAAGAAAAAAAACTTTTATTTATTTTTTTTAACAAATTATTAAATAAAGAATAAAATAACTTTCTTTTATAAAACTAATTCCTTTTCGTTTTCTTTAATTCTTTTCCAAACTTATTTCCTTATTTACCTTAATTTATTTCCAAAAACACGAAATAAGCCCAAGAATAATTTTTTTTTGTTTTTGAAAATCCAAAAAAGTACTTGAAATTTTTCGGGGCATCACATATATAGTATATTCATTATATAATCAAACTTACATGAATATATTACGGAATATTCAATATTACATGTATGTAAACTCTAACATACTTACATCATATATTAGTATATTGAATGTTATAATAACAGAAAATACAATACTGAAGAGATGGTCATATGAATTGCCTTGACAATAAAGATTAGATCAAAGAATGAGATCATGGAGATCAGACCATTGTCATGAAACAAGGACCAATCACAAGATCAAAGGCTAAGGAAACATCAACAAGCTCTAATTGTTCATGTTCAAGATCATCTCATAACGGTCAAAGTCAAACAAGAAGAAGAAGGCATAGACTTCAGTTTGTCACAAATCCAAATTCATAGAAACATATGAACTTATTAATGATTGTAATATTTAAATTTGGTTATCATTTTGTAAAAACAACTATTTAACTAGGTTGTTGGAGAAATGCATTTAATTAGGTTCTTAGGGAATTCTTAGTTTGCATGTACTAGAATTCCTTGTCTATAAAAGGAATTTCTTTTGTTAAAATGAAACATGACTTTGAGAATAGAATTCAAAACTCCACTGGAACTTTTCCATAGCCTAGAGCTATTTGGTTACTTGTATGCATTTCTTGTATGACTTGCATGTTTTAGAAGCATTCTATTAGGCTTGATCGATCTAATAGTAGAGTGTTTCAATTCAAGGTTAAAAACAAGTTCCTTATCTTGGATATTTGAGCTAAAGGTATTTCTTTTCTTCTGTTTATCTTAGGGTAAAACCATTTGTAATCCGGGGTTTTAGTATTTGTGATTCAAGGGTTCAAATAACCAATAACTTTTCGATCCAATGCACTAGGATTTCCTATCATTTGGTATCGGAGCCTAGGTTATTCTAACCAAATGCTCAAGATTAGAATATTTTATCTTTGACTATCTGTTTTTCTATTTTCGTATTTGCTTCAATTCAGTAATATTGATTTTTTTCAATCTTCTATTGTAACGACCCTAACTCCATGACACATTTTCTTAAGATCATTAATACTCATGCATGCATTTGAGGCCATAAATATTTAAAAAGATGAGTAAATGTAACCAACACAAAATCTATTTTCTTTATTAGGATCCCAAATGAAAAGTAATTAAAATAAATGTAATTAAAAATTCGGCCTCTAGTGTCAAAACAAAAGTATTTAATACTCAAATCAAATATCATTTAATAGAAAACCATTTAACTAATATTCATTAATTTCTAAAATGCGAAAATCATAAATTTCGCAATCTCATGGCCTTCGTAGCGCATCTCTGTCATTCATTTTGTATGCCCTTGCCTTTATCTGAAAACATTTTTAAAAGAAATGGTGAGTATTATAAAATAATACCAGTAAGTGATTTCACTACCGAAGTTTTGGGGTATGCATACACATGCAATCACGACTTTAAACTTTCATATGAATGACCTAAAACTTCTTTTAAACATATCAAATACATGACTTTCACTTCGACTTTAAGTGGTCAATTGGTCAACCTGGGTTCTTTCATGTTGAATCCCTCATAAACCTCTATAAGTTGACCTAAAGGTCTCTAATGCATGTTTGACCATGCATATAAATCCTCAAGAGACCAATTGACACAACATTGTAAAACAAATTCATAACATGCATGCATGCATGAGGTCTCATCCTTCATTCATAAACAGTAAATGCACATATCATGAAGAAAATAATAGATCATAATTCATAGCATAACTTTCATAACTTTTAAATTCAAAATACTTCAAAGCATAACATTTTCAAAATAGAAAAATGATAGAAGATGTTGAAAACTCCAAAATAAATTTTTATCCCAATTGAAAAGGTTCGACATGAGATCTCATACTTTGGCTCTAAGCTCAACAGTCGAAATTTCTAACTACTGTTATAGAAGTCCTTTCAGCTAACCTATACCGGATTCCAAGAACCACCACTTATCATTCATATCTTCGAATAAAATCTTACGATCTCTACTTGAACATTATTATTAATAGACTATATAAATATATATATATATATAAATATATAAATATATATATATATAAACTTCCTTACCCAAAAGAATCGAGGGATAAATCACTCAAATGTCTCCCACTTTTATTTGCCCTCGACCTCCATTGAACCAATTTCGAGCCTGTCCATAAAATCTTCTCTTTATCAAATTATTAACTTAGAAATAATTCTAATGCCCAAATTTGGGACCCAAAGCTTAAGGGGCTACTAGCTCAATTAAAGCAATTCGTTAAGCACCACCCATCTAAAATATATCAATTTCTATTAGGCTTGATCAATCTAAAAGTGGAGTGTTTCAGTTCAAGTTTAAGTGTCTTCCTTATCTTGGATACTTGATCTAAAAGTATTTCTTTTCTTCTCTTTATCTTAGGGTGAAACTATTTGTATTTTGGGATTCTAGTGTTTGTGATCCAATTCACTAGGGTTTCGTATCAGATGGAATAACATACGATTTAAACTGTATAAAAAACATAACAATCATGGGATCCGAAACTGAATAAAACAATAATTAAACACATATTCATACCATTCTTCAGAGTTTAAAACTGTAAGGTCCCTAACTTTAAAAACTAAATTCCTAAGGACACTACTAAACATGCATGCACTTTTAGGCCAACAATTGAACTAAAAACAATTGAAACTTTAAAACATTCTCAAAAATATCTTTAGGGATCCCAAAGTGTCAAAAACATTGAAATAACGTTTCCGAGTTGGCCTACTCAAAATCCTGAAATAAATCGCATAAATCAAAGTTCTTTAACATCAACTATAACTGTAACAGAAAATGCGGGAATCATGACTTTTCTCATGGTATTTGTAACGCGTCCTCGTCACTCGCTCAGTACGCCCTTACCTTTACCTGAAAACATTTTAAAAAGAAAGGGTGAGTATTATAAAAATAATACCCAGTAAGTGACCTCGCTACCGAGGTTTTGGGATATGCATACACATACAATCATGACTATAGACTCTCCTGTGTAAGACCTAACTTTCTCATAACTACCATGACTATTTCTTTTTGGCTTTTAGTGGCCAATTAGGTTCTCCTGAGAGCATGTTGAGTCTGAAGACCACTGTACTATGGAGTCCTCCCTAACCCCGGAGCATGTTGAGTCTGAAGACTCCTATCCTATGGGGTCCTCTCAAAACCCCGGGAGCATGTTGAGTCCGAAGACTCCTGAATCATGTTGAGTCCAAAGACTCCTGTACTAGGGGTCTTCTCAAAACCTCGGGAGCATGTTAGGTCCGAAGACCACTATCTTATGTGGAGTCCTCTCAAACCCCTATTGTCATATGGAGAATAATTATCACAACCACTCATATATTTCATGAACATACAATCATGCATGAGGTCCCATTATCCTTTCTTATACTACAATACACATGTCATAGAATCACAGTAATTCATATATCATAGCATACTTTTTCATAACATTTAAACTTAAAATCAATCAATCATAACTATAACATAACTTTCATATGTGGGACCTAAAATTGTCTTTATAGAAATCATAACTGAATACGTGACATCACTTTGGCTTGAGTGGTCAATTGATCAACCTGAATCCTTTCATTTTGAGTCCCTCACAGACCCCTATAAGTTGACCCATAGGGTCTCTAATGCATGTTCGACCATGCATAACCTCCGAAAACTAATTGCCACTGCCCATTCAGTCTTTCCTGACATACATACATGCATGAGGTCCCACTTCACATTCATAAATATCAGATGCGCATATATCATGGGTCGAGAATAAAAATGTAAATTCATATCATAACTGTCATGGTTTGACTAAAATGATACTTGAAAGCGTAATAATTTCAAAGGCAGCATATATAAAATCATTTGAATTTAAAATTCAATAAAATCCTTTGAAACGAAAATTCTTTATCCCATATCCCATTTTGAAAGATGTTCGTCACAAGCTCTCTTACCTTAGTTTTAACTCTGAACTTTACTAAACTCGTTCTTCCTTTGATGTCTTTTCAATTGTCCAAGGAACGGAACCCTAAAACATAATCATAACTTCCTAAATTAAATTCACCAACATAATTATTTTATTCTCGAAATTCAACACTACATAGGCTAAATTACCACCAACGGATGCTTGAAATAGACTCGGGAGAGCGAAACTGATGAAATCAGGAAAACTCCGACGAACGGTGGCCGGTCGGCGGCGGCGCGTATGGGGGCACATGGTGGCGTCACGACGGCATGTGGAACTCAGATTCGGGCAGCTCGTGAGCCGATCTATTCGAAACCGATGGCTTTTCGCAAAAAAACCCTCGAAAACACGGTGAACCGGCTAAACCAAACTCAATTTGGGTTGTGAACTAGTTGCCGGCGGTTCAAGCATTTTTTGAACCTTTTCCGGTGGTTTCTCACACGCGGCGGCACGAAGATTCAACGTGTTGCTGACGGCGAACAACTCGGACGAAGTAACTCCGGCAAGGCACTGACAAGGCTCGGCGACTGGACGACTCAGTTGAACAACGATGCAACTTCGCTTCCAATCAGCGAGTGCACGACACACGGTGGAGCTGTGGAAATCAACGACAAATCAGGGGATAGGTCCAGTTGGAGGTCAATGACAGCTCGTGACGACGAATACACCAACAGCTCGGTGGCAAAGGTTGGGTTCTCGGCTTCTAAGTCGGTGGTTGGAGCTAGGTTGTCAGCGGTGAAGGCCCCCATTCCCATGAGGTTGAAGAATGGAGAGGGAGAAGGATGTTTGCCTCGAATTTCGTGCTAAAAAAAGAAACCCTAATTCAACTTTTTCTTAATTACCAGATTACCCCTCTTCTTTCCTAAAATCACAACTTTGCCCTAAAACTTAATTAAAACTTCAATTCCTTTAATTCTCTTAGTTTGTACACAGTATTAAATCAAATTACATATTCTAAAGGCCCAACTTGAATATTATGGATTAAAAGTAATCCAAACACAATCTAAAAGGCACTTGGAAATTTCGGGGCGTTACAAAAACGATAGAAGCCTTTTCAATTGGATTGTTGCTAGGAAGATGGATTAATGTATGGTGGCTTAAAGTTTGGGAGACGAAATCAGAAATGGAGAAGAAGAAGAATAGTGAAATGGAGAGATAGAAACGTGAAATGAAAAACAATAGAAAATTAAAAGGAAATGCTAAAATAAAGAAATGTTAAAATGATGGAATTGATAGAGACAAATTATTGTAATTAAGGAATTTGAAATAAAATAAAATAATATATATATACGATGGAAAATCTAGAAATTTTATTAAGTGGGGCTTCAATTAGAATCAAATAGTTGAACCAAAATTTTATATTGAGGGTGCAAATTCGTACAAAATTAAATTTGAACCCATTAATATATATTCATACTAATTTATATATCTTTATATTATTTTTTTCTAATATATTTTTTATATTAATTTGTTGAATACAAAGTATGAGTCGATTTTTTTCCAAAAATATATAAGAAAAGAATGCAACTTAAAATAATAAATAAAATATATTTATACCTTGAAACCATGCATGTTCAATCAATTTAAACTCTAATAATATTTGTATCAATTATAATTCTAAAATTTCGTAGCTTGACTGTGATAATTATTTAAACTTACTTCTATTTAAAAATTAACTCAAATTTTCATTATTCTTCTCCAAAAACTATCAAAGTAACATTAAAAAAATTATCGTGTAATTCTCCCTAAATAAATAGAGAAAAATAGAGGAAGAAGAGAAAGTGAAAAACCTTTCGTATTAATAAAATTTTATACCACCCACTTGATTCCAACATTTTTCTCTAATATATATTATTATATTTGTTCCTTCATTTAAATTTTTGTATAGAAAATAATTATGCATTAATAATTCTAAAAAATAATTGTGATAAAGTGTCTAAATAGATTAGTTAAGAAAGTTTAGGATTTTAATTGATACAATTATTAGTTTGAGATTTTATATGCATAATTTAAGGTAACAAATTGATTTTTTCCCTTTTTTTAAATTAATAAGCAATAAGCATGGAAGAAAATATCGCTCGACATGTCGTGTGGGGGGAATTTCGTTCCCCCCCCCCCCCCTTCGACGACATGTCGTTGACATCTCGAAATGTCGAGATGCGACGACATGTCGGCACATATTTCATTTTTTTTTAAAAAAAAATTAGTCAAATCATCTGTCAAATTTTGAAATGGTTGCGTGAATAAGTGGAGAAAGATCCATTTTTTTATTATTCTTTTATTTTATTTACCCTTTGATTTGACAATTCACAATTAAATCTATTTAGTAGTAAGTTAGTAGTAGTACAAACTACAAAGTAAAACATTGATGGTTTTTACTTATTGGTGCTTTCATTCAACTTATATAGTTATATATATGATATCTTATCTGTAATATTAATATACTATCAAAATATGTAGGGAAGGTATTAATAGAAAGTTAGAAACTAGAAGCTATTTTATTTTTAAAAAATTAACAATAAATTGATAGTAGGCAGTAGGAGAGTTTAATTATAAATTTTAGTAAAAGTACAATGACGAAAATAAAACAATTCTCAAAGTATAGAAACCAAAATGGTATTAAAAACCATAACTTAATATTTAAAAATAAATTTTTCAATTTTCAAAATCTCATCAACTTTTCAATTTCCCAGCAATTTTCAAAATCCCATCAACTTTTTCAATTTTCAAAAAAAAAAATTCAATTTCTCAAACATATTTGAAACCACAATTTTTTTTAATACAATTTACTTTTTACCTTTTTGAATTTTTTATTATTTTTTACCTTCTATAAATAAACCCATCCCCCTTCACTTTGAAAATCACATCTACTTCTCATTTCTCTTCATTCTCTTATTCTCTCTAATTATACATCCCTCCCCTTTTTTAAGAGTTTTAGTACTACACATTTAAGTTTTAATTTTCAAGGTTATTACTTATTAATTATTATTTATCTATTCTTTTAATCTAACTTTCTTCTCCTTATTATTACTTATCAAAGTTATATTTCTTATTATCATACTAAATTACTAATTTAACTTTGCTTTTCTCTCTCCATTAATTCTAATTTTTGTCTTTTATTATCATTATTCTAAATTGTTATTATTTTTTTGTTATATAATTTTTATTATTTTTGTTCTACAATTCTTTTAATCTAACTTTCTTCTCTTTATTATTACTTATCAAAGTTATATTTCATATTATCATACTAAATTACTAATTTAATTTTATCTTTTATTATGGATTATCATTATTTTTTTCTTCTATTCATGTTTCTAATTTTCTTCTCCTTATTGTGTTCATAGATGGAAGGAGGGCGTTCAGATCCGGCTTGGGCTTATTGTAGTCCATTGGATGGAAACAAATCTGGCACTGTATGCAATTTTTGCCAGTTGGTGATTAAAAGTGGGGGTATCAAGAGATTCAAGGCTCATATATATGGGAATGATCCGAAAAAGAACATCAGACCGTGTTTGAATGTGCCACCAGAAATAAAGAAACAAATTGCTGAGCATATTAAAACAAAGGAGACAAAAAAGTAAGAGAAGCAAAAAAATGAAAGAAATTCAAGAAGAGTTGCAATCAAATTTGAAAAGTCATGATGACAACATTGATGATGATGTTGAATTATTGGATATGCCTATGAGCTACTCCGAAAGAAAACAATATCGTGAAGTTATACGTAACTGAAGAAAGGCGACTCAAGAAGAGGAAGACATGCGTAGGAGTGGGCTTGAGCGTGGTTAAGGCTCTATTCAATTCCAACGGTCTAGTAGCATGAAGGAGTCATCGTACTACAAGTCTGAAGGAGCCAAACAAAAAAGTTTGAAAGATATATTTTCAGGAGGAGCCATTAAACAAAATGTTCGACGTTTAATCTCACGTTTTTTTATTTATGACAATATTCCCGCCCACAAACTAAAGTCACGTCATTTTAAGAATATGGTCGTGGGGATACAAAAAGCTGGTAAGTATGCTCATTATTTCTTTTCAACCATGTTTATTTTTCTATAATTCAATTGCTCTTACATAAATCTTAATTCAAATGAGATTTCCTTTTGTAGGTATGGGAGTTGAACCACCTACACCGTACGAAACTCGAAATAAATATTTGAATATGGAGTTTCAAGAGATGGAAAAGTATGTGCAGGAGCAGAAAAAGAAGTGGGAAACTTATGGTTGCACGATTATGTCTGATGGATGGACAAGACCAACAAAACTATCCATCATAAATTTTATGGTCTATTCTGAGGGCACTACCATCTTCTTAAGGTCAGTAGATGCTTCTAAACAGGTTAAAGACCATAAATATATTTATAATCTCTTAAAGGATATCGTACGGGAGATAGGGAGTGAGAAAGTAGTCCAAATTGTTACAGATAATGGTTCTACTTTCAAGAAGGCTGGAGAAATGATAATGAAAAAATTTAATATGTATTGGACCCCTTGTGCAGCACATTGCATAGATTTAATGTTTGAGGATATAGGTAAAAAAAGACTCAATAGATGGGATTATTAGAGTTGCACGAGGGGTGACCAATTATATATATAATCATGGATGGCTACTTGGTAAAATGAGCGAGATAGGTGAAGGTGACATAATCCGACCGGGTGCTACTAGATTCGCAACAAATTATGTTGCATGAAGTAGCATGTTGAAGAAGAAAGTTGGATTAAAACGGCTATTCACTGATGACGCCTGGGTTAATGACAAGTTTCCAAATTTCTGCTCATCGACCTGTTAATTCATATTTGTATCAAAATATTGTATTAGTTTTTAGATATGATGCTTAAAAGTGGTCAATTCTAGTCTAATTAAACCACAATCAAAGTTTCATTGGTTAATTCAAACAATTTCCATAATTTTCGTAAATTTTCCCGAAATTTTCATCGACATTTTCGTAAAATCCGGACATCGACATTTTAAACCTTGGTTATAAGAATGATGGCTTATTCTTAATATATATATATATTATATTGTAAAGAAATATGAGTTATTGCGAGTTGTAAATTATTTATTTGAATTATTTTTTAAATTATTTACTGGGAAGTAAAACATGTTCTATATTTTTTTATTTTTAAATTAATAAAAAGTTAACATTCCGGTAGATTGAAGGTAAAAAAGGGAAAAAGAGAAAAAAAATGCCAAGTTTAGGGCTTAAACCTAAGCAACTCTGGGGTTGTGAGGGTCCCTAACCACTAAGCCAAATGCTAAATTTAGTATTATTTACCAATACTTATATATATAATATAAAGTTTTATATTTCGGGGGGCTCGAGCCACTGGGCCCATGGTAAATTTGTCCCTGAATATGTATATACACACACATATACATATTAAGTAATTGGAGAGAACCAAAATTTAAATCGAAAGTCCGATAATTAAATACCATTGTAATTGAATAGAGAGAAAATAAAAATTAAAGGGAAGTGAAGCGATAAACGAAAAATGTAAAAGGATATGGAGAGAGAGAAACGAAAATTAAAAGAGTATAATTGGAGAAAATAATGCATCTGGTCTAGAATTGAAAATATTCAAACTTTTATACATTTATGGAAATAACTATATTAAATATAATTATCTAGGTAAATTTTCCTTAAATTTTTTTTTTTGAAAATATAAACTTCCATTCAACAGAAAAAGTAAAAAAATGTAAACAAAAGACAACGTGACCTTAATAGACTTTGAAGGGAACACATTTTGGAGAAGAAAAAAAATCTAAAATATGACTAGATGTGCTAATGTGAGATAGAAGACAAAAGGGAGATAGGGAAATATGACAAAATATTAGAATTTGTAGAAGATAAAAGTGAGTTATGACAAGATGTTGTGATTTGGACAATATGGCATTCACCCTTGGTTACATATGGGCATCCACTGAAACCTTAAACCAAACGTAACTTAAGGAGGCATTTAGCGAGCGGGTTTGGAATCAGTAGTCTGGGTTTCTAATGCTAGCGGTAGACTTTGTAGAGTGGTGTATCCTGAGTTTTTTCAGCCTATGTTTGGGGTGCAAGCTTGACTAATCCTAGTTTCTAAGACTTTTATTTCGAGTGGTATATCCTGAGTTTGTGTAATCTGTTTTTAAGGTTTTTTTGGCCCTCCCTATTTTGTCAACTGTTCAACTCTTAATATAATCATGTTGATTTTTTTTACAATTTAATAAGAAATAATTGCTCAATCCATTTAAAACAAGTATTTAATATTTCTATTTTGTAACCTAATACTTGTCATTTTTTCCATGGATTGACATGCAAATTTCTCAAACTTTAAGTGGTTTCTATATGCATAGCCTAATTAGGAGGGCCATGTTTCAATTTTGGCCTAAACCGACCAATTTTTACAAGTTTATCTACTGTGTCTTAGTTTATTTATATAAAAGTCAGTATCCATTTACTAATAAGCCCTTTTTCTTAATATGTGACAATTATTGCAAAAAAAAAAAAATTGAAGATATAAATATGGAATGTGGACGGTTTTCCCCAATTTCTATTTTTAAATTAGAAAAGGAAACTTTTTTAAAACTAAATAACCTCATTTGGTCAATGATTTTGGAAAAATAAGAAGAAACCCCCATAAAGAAGGAAATCAGTGCAAATCGTTGGTTTTTGAATATAATGGAAAGTACTATAATAAATACCATGACTTACATTAAATTATTAGTTATAATATATATTTAATATATTATGGAATGTGTTTGAATGTCTAATACATTTATATTTAAATTAAAATAAATAAGCTAATATATGTAATCATGGTGTATAAAATAGTATACAATCAATGGTACTGTTGTGTCGTTAATTTTGTCCTACATCAGCAAGAAGATATTTTTAGCTTCCATAACTTTATAAATAGATCTCTTCCCTTTTTATTTTCTTGTTTGAGAGTTTATGAGATTTTCTATTACTCTATAATTCAAATACTTTATAATTAATTTCTAATTTATTTGAAAAATAATTTTTGATGAGTTTAGATATTTGGATGAACGAGGTATTTGATGAGTGCATGGGTGCCCTTTTTTGTAATCTTATCTTTTGAACATTAGTGGAAATATTGTCATCGTCTTCATTCATAGATGTAGGCATAGTCCAAACTACGTAAGTTCTTTGTGTACAAAGATATGTTTCTAACCAAAGTTCTGATTTAGAGTTGACTGCTCTTCTTCTATTTAGAAGGAACAATTGATCAAAGGCCTTCCTAGTTACTTTGCAAAAAGAGTTAAAATCGTCTTGAAAGACAAAAGATGGTGGATGAGTGTGTCGTGCAAAAATAATATTCACAATTATGAAGTATGTGCAATTATGCAAGAATAGTACAATTATTAAAGTTACTTTCGTACTTTTTGTCTTTTGTTATCATTGTAATAAATAGTGTGTTGTACAATTATTATCTTTTACCTTTTGTATATTTTGTCTTTTATTAGTATTGCATCTTTTGTTTTATAAATCAAGTCAAGGGTCTTGTCCTGTCCGATTGAAACTGATCTTTTAGTTTTTTTCTTTCAATTATAATTTCAAATCCGAAAGACTTCGATATTGTAATCAAAGGGCATCAAAAACTTTCAAGCTTTCTTCCAAAGATTGAAACATTTCCACGCTCTCTTAAGCTTTGAAAACGATTCTAATTTGCTTCGCGGTTTACCGAGGAGCAATTGGATTACAATGTCGAAGTCTTTTATAAACTCCAGATTTGAAATTACAATTGAAAGCAAAAAACTTAAAGATAAGATTCAATCCGAAAGGACAATACCCTCGACTGGATTGATAAGACAAAAGATACAATAATTACAAAAGACAAAAGATACGAAAAGTAAAAGATAATAATTGTACAACACACTATTTAATACAATGATAACAAAAGACAAAAAGTACGAAAGTATCTTTAATAATTGTACTATTCTTCCGTAATTGCACATATTTCATAATTGTGAATACTATTTTGGCACGACACGCTCCTCCACCATTTTTTTCGTATCCCTTTATTAAAGTAACATTAATAAAGATGATAACGGTAGTCCTTATCTTATAAGATTGAATATTATGTAAAATCACTTTTTCAGGCGTGAAGGCAAGGTATGTTGACCAACAAATTTATTACAAATCTCGTGTTTTAATACCGGGACCACACACCGCAACAGTCCTTCGCATCAGTCGTTTACAATGAGTCTTCATAATTTTCTTCTGCTAGGAGATTTGAACATTATCTTCATGTACTGATGTTGAGTTTTTATTATAATTTACAACTGATTTTAATGTATCCACATAATTTTTTTTTTAGATTCAGATTTGGTTGCGAATCGAGGAATGAATCATTTAGATCATACTCATCTTCTTCGTCGACGTCAGAGTTTTGTTGAGAAGATGAGAATGAAATTGAACTAGCTTGATTGAGTACCTTTTGGAAGTCTGCTTCTGTCATTGTCTGAGCTAAAACAACTAACAATTTTAACTTGGAGTCGAGGAATTCAACATTTTTCTTCTTTGAGAGGTCTTCAAGATAGCCATTATCAACGAACCATTGTTTAACTTCTTTGATTCCTGCGTGGGAATACTTATATTTGTCCCACCATTGAATTTGTAAAATTTTGACAATTTGTTTGTAATAGGTATAGGTATTTATTTGGAAATTCCAACAGAATATCCAAGGTATTTGAAAATGTAAACAAAACGCATTGTGAGTGAAAATGCATTTTTGTAGATATTTTGTGAGAAGTAATGAAATGATTCTTGAATGGGTACTGGAAAAATCTCTTCAGAGGATCCGAAGGTTTTCCACTATTTGATGAACAAGAAAGGGAATTTGATTTTATAAGCATTATGACAGAATTGAATAAACCATGAATGCTCATAATTTTTGTACCACATTACCTTGTACCAAGCTTCGATGTAATCTCAGTATGAATATGTTTGTGGATTGAATGGTTTGGAGACTGTTCTTTCTGTAAATTAAAGATACTTTGATTCCAGTTAGTATGATTGATGACTTTGAAAATTTTTAGCTTTTAATAAGCTATTTTTTAAGGGTCATTTCTGTCAAGGGATGTGAGTTATCTCGACAAATTTTGATTCTACAAGAATAAATTCATAATATTTTCTTATTTTGATTAAGGATTTCAGAATGATATAGAATCCTTGAGGATAAATATTTTGAACAATTTCAATGATCGAACTTGCATCGAATTCAGGTTTGACAATTGGCTCGGAGAGTTGAAGGGATTTTTCGAAATTATTTTTGATTTCAGGTTTTGGAATAAACCTTTTTGGGAGATTGACTACTTCAACAAATGTTGTAGGGATTGAAGATCCCTGTTGAGATGAAGAAGGTATAGAAGGAGAGACTAAGGGTCTCATTGGTGTAACGGCAATAGGTCGTACGAGAGAGGCTGATGGCCTCAAAGGTGGAGTTAATGACTCCATTGAATCTCTTATTTGAATAGATGCACTTCTGGTTCTTAGGTGATTCACTTCAGTAAAACCCAAATCCATAGCATATTGATCTGCGCTCATGGGAGCTAAAAGATTTTGAAGAGGAAGTTGGGCTTTTTCCCTTTGAGGAAGAGGTTTTGCCTTGCTGATCACTCATTTTCTAAAAGAGAGTGAAAAAGTTTTCTTTGTAAAAAATTTCCTTGAGAGATAATCAACAAGTGGATTTTGAACACCTTTTATAGACAAATTTGAAAATCAAAGCACGACGAGATAGCTTGTCACCTTGCAAAAATTTGTTTCGAAACAAGATCTTTTACGTCCTTTTCTAAAAAAAAATTAGAGGCTCTTGAATCAGTTTTAATTGTAAAACTTTTATTAATTAAGTTAGTTTGGAACTTTTGTACACATAGTACTATGGTTAAAATCTCCTTTTTAACCGTTGAATAATTTTTCTGAGTACTATTCCATACTCCAAAATTAAAAGGAAATTCTAAAATAAAGAAATAGTAAAATGATGGAATTAATAGAGACAAATCATTGTAATTAAGGAATTTGAAATAAAATAAAATAAAATAATATATATATACCGTGGCGAATCTAGAAATTTTGTTAAGCGAGACTTCAATTAGAATCAAATAGTTGAAACAAAGGTTTATATTGGGGGTGCAAATTCGTACAAAACTAATATTGAATGCATTAATATATATTGATACTATTTATATATCTTTATATTATCCTTTTCTAATAGACTTTTTATACAAAGTATGAGTCGATTTTTTTTCAAAATATACCAGAAAAGAATGCAACTTAAAATAATAAATAAAATATATTTATACCTTGAAACCATGCATGTTGTATCAATTAGAACTCTAATAATATTTGTATCAATTAATATTCTAAAATTTTGTAGCTTGACTTTGAACTATTTTGTGACGCTCGTTAATTTCAGGTAACTTTTGTTCTTATTGCGAAAGTTTCGTTCGGGCTTTTGCCGCAGTTTTAAAAATGGTTGGGTCGTTTATTAATTAATGGATCCTGTAGGGGCCAAGATAATTAAATCTCGCCTTTAAATTGGGATGGCGGCTCTTTAATCTCTATCGAGCGTTTTGGAAAAAAAAAGAAGATTCGAGGTAATTCCTTCGCTCTCTCTTTAGGGTTTCTTTTTGGTTGTTTTAAAGTTAAGTTAAAAAAAAAAAAAGTTTTAGAAACTCGTTAGTCGTGCGCCGCCCTCCCGGGCGCGCGCCTCTTCACCGCCTCGCAAATAGAAACCCAGGCGTCCGCCGGCGACGTCCGGCCCCTAGTCGCGTCGCCGCCTCGAATCGCCAGCCGTCGCCCCGTCTTCGTCTGGCCCGCGTACCGTCGTCGCTCCGCGCACCAGGTCCGGCAGCTTTGAGTCGTTCCGCACGCCGAAGCTCTTGCCGCCTCTCCTTTCTTCGAGTCGCGGTCGTTCGTGATCTCGCCGGAGCCAAACCCCCTCTCTGCCCCTCCTTTTCGCCGCCTCTCTCTCCCCCTCTCTCTCCCGTTTCCATTTTTTCTCTATCTCTCGGGTCCGGGCTCGTTTGCTCTCTCTAATGTCTTTCCTTTCGCTGTGGTTTGGACAGGTCTGTGAGCGCGACAAAAGGAGCATTCTTGAAGGATTCACTCGCCTTGTTTTCGTTTCGCTTCGAGACTCCGGGTTCGCCATAGCGGGTAAGCCTCGACCTTGTTTGCTGGTTCTGTAGTAAGAGTGGAAAAGTTGTGTTTGCTGTGTTTTCCGCGAATGGTTGTCGATCAAAGCCCGTTACAGGTTGGTCCCTAACCGAAGTTTGGGCGTGCTATGTGGCATTTTGTAGGTGCACCAGGCTGCTAGTAAGGGCAAGGACCTTCCTGCGACACTCCTGTTTGAGGTAAGTGGTCAGTTGGACTAACGTCGGGTCCCTAAGTGAAGGGGCAGAGCTACAGGCCTTACTTGTGTGCATCTTTTTAGTTCACTGTCGAACTTTAGATTTATCTAGCTAAGGATTTGAAGGTTGCAGTATGTTTTTGTGAGTTTAAGCCTTAGACCATTGTATGAAAGTTTCTTTACATCTGCAAAGCATGTTTAATCTGAATTTACCATGTTTGTATCACCTTGCGAATTATTGTATGAAGTATGTGAAGTGGGGGTCGTGTTTCTGGTAGCGCCTAACATTTCAAGCGTGTGAATGGTATAAGTTGAGTTTGGTCGGTCTGAGAACCTAGATGAGAGTCTGGACCCCTGGAGTGGGTCGGGAATGTTAGGAATACTTAGATGAGACCCTAGTTGCTTTATGATCTGAGCCCATGAACTTTTCCCTCATCAAACCCTGGACCGTACTTGAGTAGGTCAGAACCTCTAGGTTGACGATATACGATAGGCTCGTGAGGCTGGGGTGCGTCTCCGTTGTGATCGGGAGTGGTTGCTTTCCATGATCCCGGGCTAGCTTAGGGGCGATTCCCCAATGGGCGTGTAGGTTACGCACCGCACGGTACCATGCTAGTGTGTGTTATGAGAGCCTGGGGTGCGTCCCCGTTGAGAACGGGAGTGGTTGCTTTCCATAATCCCGTGTCGGCTTAGGGGCAATTCCCCATAGGGCGTGTGGGACACGTGCTCGCTTCCGCCTCTATCTTTGGCGCGTGTTGTGGCGTGAGGGTTGCTTTCTCTCATTGCATCGTCAACCAAAGTTCTAGGACCTAAGGTGAAGTTTGAGTAGCCGCCACAGGAGTCAGGGTGAAAGGAGTTAAGGGGGGAGACTGGTTCAGGGGATTGAGCGAGTTTGTGAGATGGCTCTAGTTGTCTTGTTGAGTAAGTTTGGACGTAAGTGGGCTACTTACTGGGTATTTTTATACTCATTTGTTTTCTTTCTATGTTTTGTTCGCAGGTGAAAGTTGAACTGGAATGGACGGCGATGGAGACAACCTGGCGAGGCTATAAGACTGTTCCGTAATGCCCCTGGCTCTTAGGATGTTATTGTTGTCGTACGTCATGTAGACTGGTTGCGTTTTTCTTTTCTTCTTTTTGGTTTCGAAAGAACTCCTATTTTTAAACTTTAAATGTTGATTGAGATATTGATGTGGCATGGAGCATTTGCAAGTTTTAAAACTTCTTTCCTTCTAGACTATCTTATCTTAGTTGCCTGTTATGATCTGCTGCTTGAACCCAGCCTATCGTACATGAAGTTTGGTGGAGGCTGGGTGAGTCGAAATGCTTATTGGAGTGTTTTGTGCCTTTAACAGGTTATGAAAAATTTTCTGTTTGCCCTAGTAAGCGCCAAGTCTATGTCAAAATTTTCCCAAAGATTAGCGGCGCTTGTTAGTAACTCCCCTAGTTGTGTAGTTTTAAATTTTTGGGTCGTTACATATTTACACTTACTTCTAAAAATCAACTCAAATTTTCATTATTCTTCTCCATAAACTATCAAAGTAACATTAAAAAAAATTATCGTGCAATTCTCGTATATAAATAGACAAAAATAGAGGAATGAGAGATAGTGAAAAACCTTTCATATTAATAAAATTTTATACCTCCCACTTGATCCCAACATTTTTCCCTAATATACATTATTATATTTGTTCCTTCATTTAAATTTTTGTATAGAAAATAATTATGCATTAACAATTCTAAAATGTAATTGTGATAAAGTGTCTAAATAGATTATCTTAAGGAAGATTAGAATTTTAATGGATGTAATTATTAGTTTGAGATTTTATATACATAATTTAAGGTTACAAATTATTTTTTTTTTCCTTTTTTAAAATTTATAAGATATAAGAATGATGGCATATTCTTAAAAAACTACATATATATATAGTTATCATTCCGGTAGATTGAAGGTAAAAAAGGGAAAAGGAGAAACAAAATGCCCAAATTGAGGCTCAAACCTATATATATATAATAAAAAGTTATCATTCTAGTAGATTGAAGGTAAAAAAGGGAAAAGGAGAAACAAAATGCCCAAATTGAGGCTCAAACCTATGTAACCAAGGAGTTAGAAGGGTCCCTAACCATTAGCCAAATGCTTAATTTATTATAACTTACCAATACTTATATATAGTAGTTTTTTCCTCACGTGTGTTGCACATGATTTTCTTTTTTAAAAACTAATTTGGTTAAATAATTTTAAAATTTTGTATCATTAATCATTATATAAGCATGGTATGAATTATGTAATTTTTTTGCATAAAATATTTGAATTAAGTGTTTATATTTGTAACACCCGCCATAGTTAGGTCTTATTAATTTTAAGTTGGTGTTTATTTTTCAAGTAAAAAAATTAATAATTTAAGCCAAATTGGAATGTTGATATTATTGTTGGGGATGCTTTAATATTTGGAAATTGAGTTTATGGCACTATGGTAGATTTAAAGTGAGGGGCATTTTTGGGAAGAAGCAAATTTGACCTAAGGTTTGAAAGAGGAGAACTTTTGTCTTTTATGGGCACAAATTTCGAGGCCTCCTTCCTCGTCTTTCTCCCCATTTTCACGTTAACCCTCCATTGAAGGAGCTTCTTCACCTCCAAACCTCATGCTTTTGTTTAGCCAGCGGCACCTCACGCATAGTCACATAGACCGCCTCGCCACCGTTCGGACGCCACGAACCACTGCCCCGCTTGTGCCGCGCGGACGAAATCATGATGCCTCACCGGAGACTATAGCGCCGCCGCAAGCCACTACTCACATTCGCACTGTCGTCTGCTCGACTCCCAGTCTGCCGCAACCTACGTCCAGATCTGCGACCTCCAAGCCTCCTAACGTCCAGTCAGCCGCAGCCGCACGCCTTCGCTGCCTCGCCTGAACGCCGCAGCACCACCGCTTCGTGCGAGATCCACCGTTTGGGTTGGATTTTTTTTGGGGTTTTCGGTCGGTTCTCGTTTCGTAGAGGTTGGTTTTGGGTAGATCGACAACCGAGATTTTCGATTCAAGTCGTACGTGCCGCCAATGACCGACCACAGTCGCCGACCGGCCATGCGCCACTGTCGGGCGGAGTTAGTCCAATCTAATTAGTTTCGTCTTCCGAGCACGCCTTGGGTCTCCGTTGTGGTAAATTATGACAAGTTATTTCAAGAAATTCATGTATGGACACTTTAATCGATAAGTTTGTCTTGTTATCAGGAAATTAAACAATTTGGGATCGTGAGAACCCACGCCAAACTCGAATCACTAAAGAGTTAAGACAAGGTTCAAGGAAGATCGACCGCCAAAGGATTAAGTAAAAAGGGAAAAGTTTAAGATCTAAAAGTTTGAGGTAAGGGAACCCACACCAAACTCTAAAATTCAAAATTTAAGGGTTTTGCTCGAAAAATGTCATGATATGTTTAGTCCTTTATAAATGCCATGATATGTTCGAGAGCTTTGTTCCAAATGCCATAATCTGTTTGTTTTGATGTTTATTTCAAAGGTCATGAATGTCATGTTGTTGGTTTAAAACTGAGCATTTGGATTTATGATATATGTTCATGCCATGAAACTTTTTGCACAAATGTTGTTACTATTGCATTTGGGACCCTGAGCATGTGTTTCTTGAAAATGTTTGTGAAGGTTGTGGTGAAATCTTCTTGATAATATTTATTATTTATCATATGAATGAGTTAGAGTCGACTCGAATTAGAGGCCATGATTCGGGAGAATTTAATTGTCCACTAAGGGTCGAAGATGAATTTTATAAAATAAAAATACTTACGAAGGTTGTGGCGATTAAACTTCCAATATATATGTATATACATATATTTAATGTTATGTAAGTCATGAAAGACTTAGAGAGTAGACCTAAACTAAGAGGCCATGTATCAGGAAGTCTCAATTTCCCACTAATAACCAAAAAGAAAAGCCATGAAATATATTTTCCTTGTGTCTGGATCCCACATAAAGCCATGATTTGTTATGACAACATGTTTTCAAACCCCCCGCAATGGAGTCGCTTACTGAGTATTATCATAATACTCACCATTTCTTTTTTAAAAGGTTTTCAAGTAAAGGCAAAGACATACTTGGCGAGTGACAAGGACATGCTACGAAGGCCATGGGGTTAAAAAAGTCATGATTTTCGCATTTTAGAAACTAGAGAAATTTTAGAAAAATGTTTTATATATTAAGTGATGTTTGATTTGAGTATTAAGTTCTTTTATGTTGACACTAGAGGCCAAATTTTTAATTGCATGTATTTTAAATTACTTTATTTTTTATGAAATCCCGAATAAATCATTTTTTGTTTTCGTCGAAGTTTATTTCTTTTAATGTTACTTAATGGCCTCAAATGCATGCATGGTTAGTAGTGTCCCTAGGAAAAGAGTCCTAAAAGGATGGTCGTTACAATATTTATTTCAAATATTTATTTTTTTTAATGTGATATAAATAATTCAATTGAAATTTTAAAAAAAATATTGAAATGCATTACATACACACAAAAAAGTATACACCATTAGCATAATACTTATACAAAATTATCTCTTCAACAATTAAAATAAATTTCAGCATTTTTATTGGACTTCATTGATTTGAGATTTATATATAATATAATATTAAATAGTAAAGTTATGAAAATGAATAGTTTAATAAAAAACAATGAATAGTTTAATAGAAAAGAAGAAAAGAAAATAGACCATCACACGTTTAAAACACAATGTTTTAAGTAGGGAATGTAGGTAGACAATTTGTTTTATTGCTCTATTACTATTTTTATTTTATGACTATTGCTCCATTACTCAAAAGACATACATAATGTGTATATATATGTGCAGTGTGGTGTGGAATATGAAGAGGTTTTGAATCTTTTGCATTAAATTACTATAATAGATTATTTATACTAAATAAACATTTTTTTTATAAAAATTAATTATTTAGTTAGAAATATTTAAGATGGTCATCATTTTCCTTTACCCCTATTAAACAAATCAAGATTAATATTGTCTGAAATAAAGTTTTTTCACCAGCAAAACTTTTAAACATAATATAGTATGAAAAAAAGTAAAAAAAAAATGAAAATGAAAAATTAAATAGATTTTCTTTTAGTTATTTATTTAGTGCTTAATCAATCAAATTTACATGTATATTGGTGTGAAATTTTAAATTATTATTTATAAAAAATATTATCAGTTCAGTTAAATAAGATGTGAAAGCATATTAAGATATCTACACTCACATAAAGATTATGTCGAGTTTATTATTCTCATATATGAGAAAAGAGAGAAAGTGACCATTCAATTTTCATTTTTACTTAGTGAATGTTGTTTGGCTAACATCTAGTAATATACACATGAAAAATAAATAATGAATTTAGTTATTACTTAATTAAAAAATAATTAATTATAATTATTACTCAACTATATATATGCATATAAAGAAAAAAATAATTCTCAATCTGTTGTGAAAATAGGATGAAAACCGGGTATAATTTTATCAATACTAAAATACTAATATAATAATGAAAATAATATAATTAGAATAATAATAGAAAATGATAATAAAAGAAAATGGAAATGGAAATGGAAAGTGGGATATATATATAATATAATACTAAGATAGTAGAATTTATGGCAAGTTAAATAAAGACTAAAAGGGAAGGTGGGAGAGAATGAAGAAGATTGGAGAAAATTCACCAAATGTATCTCCATTTCAAGAGCCATTACAACCACTATTTATAGGCAAATGGAGAGCATGATGTGGCCCATTTTGGACACTAACCAATGGTGTTTGGATGACACATGGGGGACACATTGGTTATGGGGAGTTTGCCACTTGGCAATGCTAAATTTGGACATATGGATAACATATGGCATGGGTTGATATTTCCTAATTTCCATAATACTCCCCCTTAGATGCCCATTTATTTAAAATATGTCTCGTTAAAACCTTACTAGGGAAAAATCCAATGGGATAAAAACCCTAGTGAACGAAAAAGAGTACATATTTTATATAATACATTTACTCCCCCTCATGAAAACATCAGTTGAGATCTCTTAGTCGTCGCATCCCAATATTGTGAACCAATTTCTCAAATGTTGTAGTTGGTAATGCCTTTGTAAATATGTCCGCCAAGTTATCCTTCGAACAAATCTGTTGTACTGAGATGTCGTCATTTTCTTCAAGGTCATAAGTGTAGAAAAGCTTTTGAGAGATGGTTCGTTCTATCTACTTTAATATATCCTCCTTTGACTTGAGTTATACACGTTGTATTGTCTTCGTATAATATTGTTGGAAGAGGTTTACTCGAAGACAAGCCACATGTCTCACAAATGTGTTGTGTCATCGATCTTAGGCATACACATTCTCGACTTGCCTCGTGAATTGTTGCGTAAATTTTGTAAGACCGCAAGTGTACGGGTCAAGTTTTAATATAGTGAATTTGAGGACGAGTATCGTCCACAGGATTGGGTATTTAATTCAATTAATTCCTATCAATAACACCACTCAATTTTATCTAGAAAATTAGACGTAAAGTGATGTGAAAACACAAAATCAAAGAGTGAAAGTTGAGAACAATCAGGAGAGACGAATATCTTAGGGGCTAGATTTCACCAATTAATTAACTATTTTATTGAGATCATGCTAATGGGTTATTGCACTGCTTTTATAAACCAAGAAACTAATATAACAAATAACCTCTCTCGAGGTAAGTGAATCTCATGCAAGACATAGAATTAAACATCTTTGTTCAACCTAAAAATCAACATGGCACTAAGTTCAATTCTTATGGATTTCTAATAACACTTCAATCATTCTCATGTCAAAGTAACTACCAGTCATGCAATTGAGATCAGATCTAAAATATCTTTCTCAAGAATAGATTCAGACCTAAGAACAAATAAACCGTGATCAAGAGTCTATAAGCATTAAGGATGCAATTGCCTGAATAAAAGCATTACAATAAACCAAAGGCAGTCAATTCAACAAAATAACATAATTAAAAGGCTACATCTATCCTTAAGATAACAAGTTTAGCTACACATGTCCACTATAAATCCTACTAAACTCAAATACAAAACCATAGTTCAACAATAGAAGTGAAAAGAACGAAGAAAGAACTCTCGTGGCGTGAACGACAACGATCCCGACACCTATCACGAACCCCGAGCTCCAAAAAGTCTTCTCCTTGAAATCTCTCCAACATCTTCTTACAATCTCTCACAATAATGTTTAAACAATGGTGTGAAAATTTCTCCCAAAAAGGTCCTCCTTGCAAGATGCATTTTTTCCTTTTTATATCAACAGCACGACGTTGCAACGCCGTGCCCTAAACGAATTTATAAAAAATGGAAAATATCTGGCAGTGTTGCAACGCCGAGGAAGCGTTAACGCCGCTACTACCTCGCGCAGCGCATTTGCTTATCGGCGAAGCGTTGCAACGCCGCTGCTGCTACCCTCGCGTGCCTTACCGCTTGCTCGGCAGTAAGCGTTGCAGCCGCAAGGCAACGTTACAACGCCATCGCCACGGATCTTCAAGGCGTAGTTGCAATGCCATCGTCATGGATTCTTATGGTTGAGTAGCTGCACACAGGGCGTTGCAACGCCATCTCCACGAATTTGATGGTTTGGTTTGACCTTCCTTCTTCCATTTAATGTCAATTTTAGATCCCTTAGGCAATCTTTGGCTCCTTTTTCACTCATAATTCTCCATCCATCCTTATATTGCTCTTTAATCTGAAATTCAACAAATTAATTATGTGAAAACCCTGAAATTATCACAAAACTAACATAATTTAAGCCTAATGATAACACATTTTGTGTGCTATCATGAATTGCGAGAATTTCAGCATGATTCGAAGAAATTGTCGTGATGGTCTGTTTTACTGATCGCCATGATATAACAGTTTCTCCACATGTAAATAGATAACCTGTCTGAGTCTAGCTTTGTGTGGATCAGATAGATAACAAGAATCTGCATAACCAACTAGATCAAAATTGGATTTGTTAGAATAAAATAAACCCATATACATTGTCCCTCGAAGATATCGGAGTACATGCTTAACTCTGTTCCAATGTCTTTTTATAGGACATGAACTATATCTAGCCAATAAATTTACTGAAAATGCAATATCTGGTCTTGTGTTATTAGCCGATACATAAGTGAACCAATTGCACTAAGATATGGTACTTCAGGACCAAGTAGTTCTTCATTGTCATCTCGAGGTCGAAATATGTATTTCTTTACATCTAGTGAACGAACTTCCATTGGAATGTTCAATGGATGTGCTTTATCCATATATAATCTTTTTAAGATTTTCTCTATATAAGTTGATTGATGAACAAATATCTCATCTGCTAAATGTTAAATTTGCAAACCAAGGTAAAATTTTGTTTTACCAAGATCTTTCATCTCGAATTCTTTCTTAAGATATTCTATTGTCTTGGATAACTCTTCAGGAGTTTCAATTATATTTAAGTCATCAACATATACAGTTATAATACCAAATCCTGACTGAGATTTCTTTATAAAAACACACGAACATATTGGATTATTTTGATATCTTTCTTTTAACAGATATTCACTCAGGCGATTATACCACATTCGTCCTGATTGTTTTAATCCATATAATGATCTCTGTAACTTGATTAAATATAATTCTCGAGAACTTGATTCATATGTTTCTAGTATTTTAAATTCTTCCTGGATTTTCATATAAATGTCATTATCCAGAGATTCATATAAGTATGTTGTGACTACATTCATTGGATGCATATCAAGTTTTTTATATATAGTCAGGTCAATCAAATATCTTAACGTTATTGCATCCACCACAGGAGAATATGTCTCCTCATAATCAATACCAGACCTTTGCGAGAATCCTTGTGCAACAAGTCTCGCTTTATATCTTGTGACTTCATTCTTTTCATTTCTTTTCATTACAAATACCCATTTGTATCCCACAGATTTGACACATTCTGGTGTTAGGACTACTGGTTAAAAAACCTGACGTTTTGAAAATGAGTTCAACTCTGCTTAGATTCTTCTTTCCACTTTGGTCAATCCTTTCTACGTTGACATTCTTCGATAGATTTTGGATCAAAATCGTCACTTTCATGAATAATATCGTGAACAACATTATAAGCAAAAATGTTGTCAACAATGATATCATTTTGGTTCCATCTCTTTCCTATTGTAACATATAATTTATAGAAATTTCATTATTATCCTCAAGCGTTTGATTTTTATCAATACTCTTTTGAGTAGTTATATTCCGGATTTCTTCTGGAACATTCATACTTTTCATTGAATCACTTTGATTCTCAACTACTTTTCTTTTTCTAGGATTTTTATCTTTGGAACCCATTGGTCTACCACGCTTCTGGCGTGCTCCAGACTCATTATTGACAACTTGTTTCTTTGGGATATCAATTTTTGATGGAGCATTTGCAACTGGTATATATGATTTAGTCACTCTTTTAGCATCTGTGAATGCATCTGGTAATTGATTTGCTATATTTTGCAAATGAATTATCTTTTGAACTTCAAAGTTCACATTGATCTCTACGAGGATCTAAATGAGATAATAATGATGCATTCCATGTAATTTCTTTTTTCAACTTCTGAATTCCTCCCCCCTAATGTTGGAAAATTTGTCTCATTAAAATGATAATCAACAAATCGTGCAGTAAATACATCACCCGTCAGAGGTTCAAGATATTTAATAATTGATGGGGAATCATATCCAACATATATTCCTAACCTCCTTTGAGGACCCATCTTAGTACGTTGTGGTGGAGTAATTGGAACATATACTGCACATCCAAAAGTTCTCAGATGGATATATTTGGCCGTTGGCCATAAGGTAATTGCATGAGGGAATATTTATTATAGGCTACTGGCCTAATACGTAATAATAATGCAGCGTGCAAAATAGCATGCCCTCAAACCGATGTAGGAAGTTTAGCTCTCATAAGCAATGGTCTTGCAATTAGTTGCAGACGTTTTATAAATGATTCCGCTAAACCATTTTGTATATGAACATGAGCCAGGATGTTCAACACTTATCCCAATTGACATACAATAATTATAAAAAGTTTGGAATGTAAATTCACCAGCATTATCAAGTCGAATGGTCTTAATTGTATAATCAAGAAATTGTGCTCTTAACTTAATTATTTGAGCAAGTAACCTTGCAAATGCAAGATTTCGACTTGATAATAAGCATACATGTGACCATCTACTGGATGCGTCAATTAATACCATAAAATATCTAAATGGACCACTTGGTGGGTTAATAGGTCCACAAATATCACCTTGAATTCGTAAAAATGCAGGTGATTCAATCCCCACTTAGCTGGTGATGGTCTAATAATTAATTTCCCTTGAGAGCAAGCATCACATGACAACTCATTGGATTGAAGAATCTTCTGGTTCTTTAAAGACTGTCCATGTGAATTTTCAATAATTTTCCTCATCATTATCGATTCTGGATGACCTAGTCGATCATGCTAAATATTGAACATTTCTGGATTCATGAACTTCTGGTTCATTGTTGCATAACTTTTGATTACTCGTATATGAGTATAATATAATCCAGAGGAAAAAGCAGGCAATGTTTCTAATATACGTTTTTCCTGTGAAACAATAGATGTGATATAGAGACACTCTATATTATTTTTACGATCAGTTTCAACATGATAACCATTGTTACGTATATCTTTGAAACTCAATAAATTTCTCTTTGATTAACTAGAGAATAAAGCATTATTAATTGAAAATTTTGTTCCTCTAGGCAAGATAAAACTAGCTTTTCTAGAACCTTCAATCAGGTTTGTATTGATTTTTGCTTCCAGCATTGTCAATTTAGAAAAATATTTTCTGTTTATGAGTATCGTGTGTGTAGTCGTGCAGTCTGCTAGACAAAAATCCTCATTGCTCATTTTTTAGTCATTCAACATATAAAAATTGTCCATATTTCTTTATTAAACAAAAATAATTACAATAAAAAAATACATAATACAAAAACTTTAAAGCTAAAAGGAACATAAAACTGAACATTAGTATTAAACATTCTCAAAATCAAAAGAGGCACTTGCTAATCCATCTATTGCTTCAATCTTCTCTTCAGGAGATGCAAGGAAGTTTCCACATCCAAATTTGTCATATTGGATGGGTCAAATATATCATTATCTTGATAAGCAAGATTTTCCTCTACATTTTTCCTTGTTCCTTCAGGGAAGTTTAATAGAGATCAACAAAGTGTTTGGACGTACAACAGGTACGTTACTAATGCTTAGTCATTTCACTTTGGTAGCATTTATGTTCATATCTCTTGAACTCTTATTTTGTGGAGCTTTTCCTTTATAATTATCATTTTGTATGGTTCTCTTGACATTTCAATGATTATAATGACCACCACGATTGTTAAAATTCATAGCATTCACATCAGGGAATAACGTTGCTCCAGTTTGCCAAAATTTATGAGTTCTTAATATTTTTAAACCATCTCTTTCGATATTGCTACTGCAGGAGCATATTCGAGACATAACCAATAATCTTTTCCATTATTGTCAAGAGATGTGAATTCTAATTTTGTAAGGTTTGTTATAGTAATACTATATAAAAAGAAATTGCATTTACATTAAGAAATTAATTAAACATGCAAAATAAAATTTTATTATTAAAAAAAATGACTTACCCGGAGGACCTACCTTCAGTGAAAAAACCTGGCAGAGCTTCGTGCTGATAATGTATTGTGAAAATAGGATGAAAACCAGGTATAATTTTATCAATACTAAAATACTAATATAATAATGATAATAATATAATTAGAATAATAATAGAAAATGATAATAAAAGAAAATGGAAATGGAAAGTGGGATATATATATATATATAATATAATACTAAGATAGTGGAAATTTATGGCAAGTTAAATAAAGACTAAAAGGGAAGGTGGGAGAGAATGAAGAAGATTGGAGAAAATTCACCAAATGGATCTCCATTTCAAGAGCCATTACAACCACTATTTATAGGCAAATGGAGAGCATGATGTGGCCCATTTTGAACACTAACCAATGGTGTTTGGATGACACATGGGGGGCACATTGGTTATGAGTTGTTTGTCACTTGACAATGCTAAATTTGGACATATGGATAACACATGGCATGGGCATCTATTTCCTAATTTCCATAATACAATCTATTTATTAAATAAACAAATATTAAATGATGAATCATTAATTATTAATTAATATGGTAGTTAAAAATTTATATATTTTTTTAAATTTGGACTATAATTTATATAATGGTTTTGTGTGTTTGTTTGTGTGTGATGTTTTAATATCATAATATTTTTTTTTCATTTTTTAAGCATAGAACTACATTCAAAATAGATTTAAAAAAATTTAACATATGAATAAAAACATAATTTAACAAAAAAATAAATATATATAAATTTTAAATATGGATAATCATTCAAGATATGCAATTGTGATGAGGAAAGTATATTCTAGTATTACTTGTATTATACAAATTTTATAAAAATGCATTGACCTCTACCCAGTGTTTTTTTAGTACAACCTCTCACCAGTGTTGAAAATTGCTAAACAACATTGCTCCAAATAATTAGAACGACCTGTGATCAACTACAATTATTAAGAAACCTTTAAGAAATTTCGTAGAGAGAAAAGTATAAAAGAAAAATAAATAATGACAAAAAATAAAAATCTTATTTTCTTGTTGAAAATGGGATAGAAGATGATCTTTTATAAAGGTAGAAAATGAGAATGTTGTAAAACTTTTGAGATTCTAACTTTTAGATATTCCAACACTAAATACAATTGAGTTAATAGAAAAAAGGAGAATGTGGATGGGTGAGGGAGAGGAAGAGGGAAAGAGAATGTGGATGGGTGGGAGAGAAAAAATGTGAAAATTTGAAAGAATGGGAAGGAAAAATGGTTGAGGAAGAGAGAAGAATTTTAAGGAAGAAGGAATAAAATAAATGAAATTGGGATGAAAGGCAACATAGAAATTTAATAATTAATTAATTGTTAATGGAACAATTTGTAAAAGTATGAATTAAATAAGTGGAATAGCTAATAGTTTAAAAAGGAATGAAGTGGCATATTTGTAATTAGTAAAGTAGTATTAGGATATAATAGTCCAAAAATGATTCTCCAACTAAGCCAAATTTTTATATTAATTTGTTGAATACAAAGTATGAGTCGATTTTTTTTTTCAAAAATATACCAGAAAAGAATGCAACTTAGAATAATAAATAAAATATATTTATACCTCGAAACCATGCATGTTCAATCAATTAAAACTCTAAAATTTTGTAAAATTTTGTAGCATGACTGTGATAACTATTTACACTTACTTATATTTAAAAATTAACTCAAATTTTCATTATTCTTCTCCAAAAACTATCAAAGTAACATTAAAAAATAAATATCGTGTAATTCTCTCTAAATAAATAGAGAAAAATAGAGGAAAAAGAGTAAGTGAAAAACATTCCGTATTAATAAAAGTTTATACCACCCACTTGATTCCAACATTTTTCTCTAATATATATTAATATATTTGTTCATTCATTTAAATTTTTGTATAGAAAATAATTATGAATAAACAATTTTAAAATGTAATTGTGATAACGTGTCTAAATAGATTATCTTAAAAAAGTTTAGGATTTTAATTGGTGCAATTATTAGTTTGAGATTTTATATGCATAATTTAAGGTTGCAATTTTTTTCCTTTTTTTAAAAAAATTTATAAGATATAAGAATGATCGCTTTTATATATATATAAAGAAAATATGAGTTATTGCAAGTTGTAAACTATTTATTTGAATTATTTACTTGGAAGTAAAACATGTCTATATTTTTTATTTTAAAATTAATAAAAAGTTATCATTCTGGTAGATTGAAGGTAAAAAAAGGAAAAATGAGAAACAAAATGCCCAATTTGGGGCTCAAACCTACGCAACTAGAGCGGTTGGAAAAGTCCTTAATCACTAAGCCAAATGCTGAATTTAATATAATTTACCAAACCTTTATATTATATAATATAAAGGTTTATATTTCAGAGGGGTCTCAAGTCCCCCTAGGCCCATGGTAAATCTGTCCCTGTATATATATATATATACATACATACACATATTAAGTAATTTGAGAGACAAACAAAAATTTAAATCGAAAGTCCGATAATTAAATACCATTGTAATTGAAGAGAGAGAAATTTAAAATTAAAGGGAATGAAGAGTTAAACGAAAAATGTAAAAGGATATGTAGAGAGAGAAACGAAAATTAAAAGGGTATAATTGGCAAAAATAATACATCTTGTCTAGAATTGAAAATATTCAAACTTTTATACCTTTATGGAAATAGCTATATAAACTGTAATTATCTGTGTAAATTTTCTTTCTTTCTTTATTTTTTTTTTTTTTGAAAATATAAACTTTCATTCAACAGAAAAAGTAAAAAATATAAACAAAAGACAACGTGGTCTTAATAGACTTTAAAGGGAACACATTTTGGAGAAGAAAAAAAATCTAAAATATGACCAGATGTGCTAATGTGAGATAGAAGACAAAAGAAGATAGAGAAATATGACAAGATATTGGAATTTGTAGAAGATAAAAGGGAGTTATGACAAGATGTTGTGATTTGGACAATATGGCATTCACCCTTGGTTACATATGGGCATCCACTAAAACCTTAAACCAAACGTCACTTAAAGAGGCATTTAGCAAGCGGGTTTGGAATCAGTATTCTGGGTCTCTAATGCTAGCGATAGACTTTGGGGAGTTGTGTATCCAGAGTTTTTTAAGTCTATGTTTGGGGTGCAAGCTTGACTAATCCTAGATTTTAAGCTTTTATTTTGAGTGGTATAACCTGAGTTTGTGTAATTTGTTTTTTAAGGTTTTTTTTGTCCTCCCTATTTTGTAAATTGTTCAACTCTTAATATAATCATGTTGATTTTTTTTACAATTTATAAGAAACAATTGCTCAATCGATTTAAAACAAGTATTTAATACTTCTATTTTTGTAACAATAATACTTGTCATTTTTTCCATGGGTTGTCATGCAAATTTTCCAAACTTTAAGTGGTTTCTACATGGATAGCCTAATTAGAAGGGCCATATTTCAATTTTGGCCTAAACCGACCATTTTTTACAAGTTTATCTAATGTGTCTTAGTTTTTTTTTATATATAAAAGTGAGTATCCATTTACTAATAAGCCATTTCTCTTAATATGTGACAATTATTGCAAAAAAAAAAAAAAAATTGAAGATATAAATATGGAATGTGGACAGGTTTCCTCAATTTCTTTTTTTAAATTAGAAAAGGGAACTTTTTTAAAATAAAAGTTTCCAAGAACAAAATAACCCCATTTGTTTAATGATTTCCAAATAAGAAGGAAAACCCATGAAGAAGGAAATCAGTGCAAATCATTGCGTTTATGAATATAATGCAAGGTACTATAATATAAATCATGACATACATTAAATTATTAGTTATACTATATATTTAATATATTATGGAATGTGTTTGAATGTCTAATACATTTATATTTAACTTGAAAGTCCCCAAGCCTAGGATCCTCTGCAACCTTCCTACGTCACCATATCATCCATATCATCTTTCAGCTACTTGTGAGAGTGAAGACCTTTCTCGCAAACCAACACGACCCCTTTTAGCATGCTTTCTCCTCACTCACATGTTCCCTAAGAAAATTTCCAGGAGGTCGCCCAACATAGAATTGCTCCAAGTCAAGAACACTTAACTTTGGAGTTCCTATGATTGAGCCACCGAAAAGGAAGGTGCACTTTGTCGGTATAGGTAGTAGCTATCAATTCTTTTAAGCCTTTCTCAACTATACTTTCATATCCATATGGTCACTCGCATGTACCCCTCTTCCTCGGGCACCATACTTTCATATCCTCAAGATCCCTCTCATTCAGATGTGGACTCGGTTCATTCATGTATCCCTCTTCCCGTCACATGCCCACCAACTTTTGCCTTGGTTCGTCCTCGAACCACATCCTTACAGGGAGAGGCACATCAAACCATGATTTGCTTGTGTCAACATGTTTTTAAACCCCGATAGTGGGGTCTCTTACTGAGTATTATGTTTTGTAATACTCGCCCTTATTGTTTTTTTAAAAAATATTTTCAGGTAAAGGCAAGGGCAAGCTGGGCGAATGATGGGAAACCGTTGCACAAGCCATGGGATGAGAAAGTCAAGAGTTCCGCATATTTTTGAACTTCAGTTCACGTTTTGATGCATATTATTTCTTAAATAACTTCTTTATTGAATATAGAACTTCATTTGAATGAGGCCAACTTTGAGTTTTCTGTTTTAGTTGATGAACCTTGTTTAAAACTGTTGTTTTTATTTGGGATCCCAATAAAGAAGTATTTCGTTTTCGGTTAAGCTTATTGATTCTAAATATTTTTTTTTCGACCTCAAATGCATGCCTGGTTAGTAGTGACTCTAGGAAAAGAGTCTTAAAAGTAGGGTTGTTACATAAATTAAAATAAACAAGCTAATATATGTAATCATGGTGTATAAAATAGTATACAATGCAATGATACTGTTGTGCTGTTAATTTTGTCCTACATCAGCAAGAAGATATTTTTGGCATCCATAACTTTATAAATTAGATCCCTTCCCTTTTTATTTTCTAGTTTGAGAGTTTATGAGATTTTCTATTACTCTCTATAATTCAAATATTTTATAATTAATTTCTAATTTTTATTTAAAATTAATTTTTGATGAGTTTAAATATTTGGATGTATGAAGTATTTGGTGAGTGCATGGGTGCCCTTTTTTGTAATCCTATCTTTTGAACATTAGTAGAAATATTATCATCATCTTTGTTCGTAGATGTAGGCATAGTCCAAACTACGTAAGTTCTTTGTGGTTTTCTTCTCTCTTTATTTGTATTTTATATTGTCATAATTTAGATCTAGTTTATTTCCGTTGTGCATTAGCCAAAAGTTATAACAAGTACCATAACTAATAATATAATATATACCAGGGGAGGGGCAGAGCTACAGTAGGCTCAGAGGGGGCTCGAGTCCCCCCTGAAATTTAGATTATATATTATTTAGTTATTCATTCAATTGAAATTGAAAGATGTCACAATGGTAAAAGTGTCACGAGTGTCCTCTCATTCTTGTGTGAGAGCCTTGGTTTGACTCCTCTTTTCATCTTTTTTTCCCTCTTTTACACCTTCATGCGGACGAACTTTATTGCATTTTATTTCCCTATACGCACATTCCATTTCTAAACGCTTTTTTTTGTCTTTTTTAATTCTTTTATATATTTTATATTTATATAAAATATTGTTATTTTTATTCTAAAAATATATACAAAACTACTCCTTTTTATGAAAAAACCTACTCATTTCCTCTAAACAAAATAATTTGAACTTATATTTTTTAAATATAAAATTAAATAGTATGTTACATTTTCTTTAAAGAATTTCATCTACAAATATTATAGTTTACAAATAATTAATTGAGACTAAAGTAACAGGACCAAAATGATATTTTAACCTACAAATTTTTCTATTAAAAAAATGAATATCAAAATATATCAAGCCCCCTGACATAAAATTCTGGATTCGCCACTGTACCAAGGTATGTTAAATTTTTAATTATGCTATATACCGAACATACGATGAAATGTTTGAAAGTCTATTATGACATATGAATATATCACTCAATATATATCATGATAATAACATGGTATGTTTACATCTCAATATACATTGTATGTTCCCATAACAAATGAGGAAGTGAAAATCTATATTTATCGTGAATAAATTATATAAAAATATTTTAAAAAAATAGTGGGATTCATACTCATTTTTTTTATAATAAAATGCTAGAATCAAACGCTATAAGTTTTGTATCTTCCTGATTGATTATTTGAATAATACAACGAATAATGACCAACGACAAGATCGAAAACAAGTGGACATCTAAAAAAAAATGGAACCAAACATAAATGGATGAAGATAGATGTTTCTGAGATATGAGAGAAGAAAATAGTGTGCCCATGATGGTGAAGGGAAAAGTCAAATGCAATAATCATGAAAAATTTAGGTCCCGTTTGATAACCATTTTGTTTCTGGTTTTTAGTTTTTGAAAGTTAAGCTTATTTTCACCTAATTTCTCTACAATAGAGATCACCTCCCTTAAGTAAGCATTTGAACTCTTAGCCAAATTCTAAAAACAAAGTCAAGTTTTTAAAAACTACTTTTTTTAGTTTTCAAAAGTTAGCTTGGTTTCTAAAAACATAGGTACAAAATAGACAAGAAGACATATAAACTCATTGGTAGAAGTAGTATTTTTAAGTTTAAATTTCAAAAACTAAAAACAAAAAATAAAATGGTTATCAAACGGGGCCTTAGTGTCACTACTAAAATTGTAGGATTAGTATGAAAATATTACATAAAAAATGGTAATGCTTATTACTAAAATACACATTAGTTAAGAGAAAGAGAAAGAAGATATGAGGGTAGAATGAACCCAATTGCACATTAAATCTAGATTTGAAAATTTTCAAATATTTCACTACAAGAATTTTTAGATCTGCCGACGAGTTTTTTCCCGACGCAAGTAAATGCGTGGGGATAAACTAGAAATACCGACGCAGATCGCGTCGACATATGTTTTTATCTTTGCCGATGCAACTTAAGGAATTCCTGATGCATATTGCGTCGGGATATATAGATTTTTTTTTAAAAAAAGCCCTACGTGCCACATCAACAAGCCGACGCCCTCATGTTCTTTAATTATTTCTCCTTTTTCGCAAAAAGTGTCGACGCTCGACCTCTTCTTGATTTCTCCTTCGACTTCGCAGTTCCTTCTACACGTTTCTTCTCCTTCTTCGCTGCTAACCCTAAGTTCAGAGTGCATCATCTTCGCTAGCAGCCCACGTCGAATGCTCTTATAAGTCGATATAGCGGCAGCGACAGTTGTTTGATTTCCAGCAAAATATCCCTCTTCCTCTCGAGTTTCGGCGGATCTAGTCTGGTGTAGGTGTTTTCGGTGTGACTCGTTATT
Organism: Trichosanthes cucumerina; assembly: GCA_036507285.1. Lineage (NCBI taxonomy): Eukaryota > Viridiplantae > Streptophyta > Magnoliopsida > Cucurbitales > Cucurbitaceae > Trichosanthes > Trichosanthes cucumerina. Next base: position 74,114,552 of record CM071835.1, on the reverse strand, counting down.
CTAGTAGTAGATTAAGGTGAATGAGACTTGATTCTTGACCTTTTACATGCAAATATTTGGTTGTTTGGTTGAATTTTTTGTCTGAAAATAATCTCGAATTTAAAGGGACATTTTTTTCCTTTGAATGGAGATGGTATGTTTCTCATATGCTACTTCTACTTGTGGCCATATATTCTGTTTAGCTAAGGTTTTTTATCTCTCCCTATTGATTATGTTTAAAAATTTAAACTAGAAATTAGAATGGTGATGTTGGAGTAATATTTCAAAATTTGAAATAATGGAAACATGTGAAAATTTTCATGATGTTCTGTTTTGAAATTTGTGTGTAAACATGTAGTTTTTTTGTGTTCTTGGTGTTGATTGATACATGTTATTATATTTCACATATTGGAAAAGTATATTTCTCAATAAACGTGTAGAATTTATTCACTGATTTAATTTGAGATAATGAAACTTAAAAGATTTTTGTAACATGTGACTAACTAAACTAAAGTTAATTATGTTTCAACTTCTTTTAGTGAAAAGAAAAGATATGAAGTGAAAACCAAATGAAAAGGTTACCTTACGATGAAATGGATCAATTTTTGGTACTTTGTGTTTTAATGTATGATCTATTGGAGTTTTAATGGCAAAGGAAAAAGGTTACCCATCTTTCTCTCAATTTTCTTCTTCATTTTGGTGTTATAAGAAAATAAAGAGAAACTTTGCTTGTGAATAACATGTGTATTTCTTATTTCAATTTAGATCTTGTTGGTTTAACTTTACTACTTATATTATTTTAATGAAATGTTTAGGATTAGATATATAAATCATGTAATATTTCTTATGTTTGGTGGTTTGTTTAAGGAGCCAACTTATTCATTTGTAGATTTAAAAGTGGATTAAAGTGCATTAAGCCCGTAGCTTTAAGAGGTTGAAGTGGCTATCCTGCAGTTATGGTAGCCACTTAGGTCATTACACTCGTAGTTTTAGGAGTAGAGTGTTCTCTCGGTGGGGTTTTAGTTGTGAAGCTTGCCTAAGGAACGTTTAAGTTTGTTTGGCCCATATAGGACAATTGGACACTTTTTTTAAACTTTTCCACCAACATGGTCCCTTGATTTCCACCAACATGGTCTCTTAAATATGTTTTGGACTCTTGATTCGGTTTGTGGTTGGTTATTTGAGTTCCAAACACTTTTACGATACGTTCAAGTTTGATTTGAGCCCCATAGGACACTTTTTTGACGCTTTTAAGCCACTTTGATGTTTTCGAGGGACGAAGTAGTTGGATTAAACAGGTTTTTAGCTTAGTTTCCCCCTCCAAAGGCATTTCAACACCTAAGAATGTGTGCTTGGTGAGTTTGTTGGATATGATGTGAGGTTGAGTCAGATACGTTTTGTTATCAACTTCCAAACATGGTAGGATTTGAAAATGATTTGAATTTTAGCCACGTTTTTTACACCTTCTTAGGATTAAGGGTGGGTTCTTTAGGTGTGAAGCTTCTTTAGGACACATTCAACTTTGTTTTAGCCCTCATTTGACACTTGGACACTTTTTTATCTCTTGTAGGCTAATTTAATATTTTGTAGGGACAAGGTAAATGCTTTGGAGTCATTTATAGCTTTGTTTGTTTCTCTAATGGCACTTAGATACATTTTCCTCCTTTGGCGTGGTTCGAGGGTGTAGTTTTTATGTGTGAAGCTTGTCTAGGGCATGCTCAACTTTGTACTTTTAGCTCACTTGGGTAGGTTCAAGAGGGGAAAAAAAACACATTAGTTTTGTTTGGGATGTCTTGAAATCCATTTCGTCTTTAAAAATGAAGCAACACCTTTTTTTTTTTTTTTTTGCAACTTTTGGTATATTGTGTAGGTTTTGGGGACAAGATAGACTTTTTAAGTAAATTTTGAGTTAGGTTCTTGCTTTCTAGGGCAATTTTTCCATCCCAAATGCACTTTTACAATTTTAACTACTTTTGGGACATTTTGTAGGTTTTAAGGGGGTGGGGTATGGGATAGTTACATTGAATTGTTTTTTAGCTTAGTTTCCACCTCCAAGGACATTTAGACAACTTTTTGACACTTGGATAGGTTCAAGGTTGGCTTCTTTATGCTTGAGTCTTGTCCAAGGCTCCTTCGAGTTTTTTTTCTTTCTCTCATTGGACACATTGGCACTTTTATAGAGTTTTTAGTGTATTTTGATGTTTTCGAGGGGGGTACATTCTTATTGATTATTTCAAGCTTGATGTCAACCAACATGGCCAATTAAATATGTTTTGGACTCTTGATTCGGTTCGGGGTGGGTTTTTTGAGTTTTGCGCTCTTTTAGGACACGTTCATGTTTGTTGTGAGCCCCATAGGAAACTTTGACACTTTTTTTACTCTTTTATGCCACTTTGATGCTTTCGAGGGATGAGGTAGTTGCATTGAATTGTTTTTTTAGCTTAGTTTCTACCTCCAAGGGCATTTAGACAACTTTTTGACACTTGGATAGGTTCAAGGTTGACTTTTTTATGCTTGAGGCTTGTCGAAGGCTCATTCGAGTTTTTTTTTCTTTCTCTCATTGGACACTTTGGCACTTTTATAGAGTTTTTAGTGTATTTTGATGTTTTCGAGGGGCAGGGTACATTCTTATTGATTATTTCAAGCTTGATCTCAACCAACATGGCCAATTAAATATGTTTTGGACTCTTGATTTGGTTTGGGGTGCGTTTTTTTAGTTTGAAGCTCTTTTAGGACACGTTCATGTTTGTTGTGAGCCCCATAGGAAACTTTGGCACTTTTTTTACTCTTTTAAGCCACTTTGATGCTTTCGAGGGATGGGGTAGTTGCATTGAATTGTTTTTTAGCTTAGTTTCCACCTCCAAGGGCATTTAGACAACTTTTTGACACTTTGATAGGTTCAAGGTTGGCTTCTTTATGCTTGAGCCTTGTACAAGACTCCTTCGAGTTTTTTTCTTTCTCTCATTGGACACTTTGGCACTTTTATAGAGTTTCTAGTGTATTTTGATGTTTTCGAGTGGCGGGGTACATTCTTATTGATTATTTCAAGCTTGATCTCAACCAACATGGCCAATTAAATATGTTTTGGACTCTTGATTCGGTTCGGGGTGGGTTTTTTGAGTTTGGCGCTCTTTTAGGACACGTTCATGTTTGTTGTGAGCCCCATAGGAAACTTTGACACTTTTTTTACTCTTTTAGGCGACTATGATGCTTTCGAGGGATGAGGTAGTTGCATTGAATTGTTTTTTAGCTTAGTTTCCACCTCCAAGGGCATTTAGACAACTTTTTGACACTTGGATAGGTTCAAGGTTGACTTCTTTATGCTTGAGGCTTGTCGAAGGCTCATTCGAGTTTTTTTTCTTTCTCTCATTGGACACTTTGGCACTTTTATAGAGTTTTTAGTGTATTTTGATGTTTTCGAGGGGCAGGTTACATTCTTATTGATTATTTCAAGCTTGATCTCAACCAACATGGCCAATTAAATATGTTTTGGACTCTTGATTCGGTTTGGGGTGGGTTTTTTGAGTTTGAAGCTCTTTTAGGACACATTCATGTTTGTTGTGAGCCCCATAGGAAACTTTGACACTTTTTTTACTCTTTTAAGCCACTTTGATGCTTTCGAGGGATGAGGTAGTTGCATTGAATTGTTTTTTAGCTTATTTTCATAGAAGATTTATGAACATTTTCTTTGTCTATCTTTTATTTTTCTTTCTATTTCTTTGCATTCAGGTTTGTTGCTGCAACGCATAATCTTCAAGCAACGACTTTTGAAGCATAGAAGAACGGATGTCATTTACTTTTGAAACGGCTATGTAATGAATTTGGTTTCTTTGGACAACTTAGTACTATATCGGGATTAAAGTACATGGATATGTTGGAGTTTTTTTTTTTTTGTGAAAAACTATTGCACTTTTGGATTATGTATCAATTTCAATGATATTATGATTATGCCTTCATATCAATGATAATATTATTTATTATTCAATTATGAATATTAAATTATTACAAACTAGCAGGTATAATTAAAAATAATACATTTAAATTTAAAAAATAAATTTTAATAAAAAATATTAAAATTTTAATTTTAGTCAAATATATGGCAACGCAAAAAACGTCGGGAAATAGTTGACCCCCTAAGCTTGTTTTGATTTTCTTTGATATATTTCCCGACGCGCGACGCGTGGGGAAAGATCCCGATGCATACCGTTACGCGTGGGCAAAAGATATGCCGACGGTCTTATCGCGATGTAAAATCCCGACGCAGTGATTTCGTCGGGAGGTAGCTATGCCGACGCAATGAGGACTTTGGCCGACGCATTGTTGCGTCGGCATATCCCAAAACTTTTGTAGTGTTTGTTCATTTATGAAAATACATAAATTTAAATAAATTATTCACGTAAAAGTTCTTTTTTTTAGGAATGTAAAAGTTCTAATTTTAAACTCAAAACAATCGTTTACAACAATCACATTAGTTCTTATGTCAAATGTTAAAGTAGATGTGGAAAACAAAATTACATATCTCATGAAAAGTGAGAAATGTAAAACTTTGAATTACTTAGAGAGCAAAAGTTGCATAATTTTAGTAATTTTAATTTAATTAAATTCAAAATAAAATACATTTTACATATACTTATATTATTTTAATATAACTAAGTTCAAAATGAATATCATACCTGTACTTTTGTTTTGTAGTATAACTAATTTGAAGATTAAATACTTTCTTTACACTAGGTAATTTAAAATTAAATATTATTTATTTTATTTTAATTAATTCAAACTTGTTATAATTATTGATTTCAATTTATCATAAGCTAATTTTATTTAGATTAATTAGAATTAATTAAGTTCTTCAATCAAGACTTAATTAGGAGTTAATCTAAATGAACCTTTTGTTTTAATTAGTTCCCAAATTAGACCCAAATTTGTTGGACCCAAAATTAAAGGAGCCGAATTAAAAATTTCATCTTGATTTTCTAAAATCCATCCCATTTGTTTCGATTATTTTATTATAAATATGATGATGTAAGGAAGTTTGGGAGATCGTAGTATGTGAAAGGGTGTATTGGCATCATTCATTAATGAGTTGTACCTGGGTGCAATCCAATTTCCAACCACAAATTTTTTTTATACAAATAAAAAAAACAAAAATTTTTTTGTGGCTCTGGTTGCATATTAGATTGGTGCAACCTAGTATTTCTCTTCATTCATTAACGCGATTTTAATTAGAGAGAGAAAAGAAATTTGGGGGTTCACGAATTGGGGCCTAAATTGAGGGTTTCTCATTTTTGAAAGAGAGAGAGAAACCGAAAGAGAAAGAAAGGGTACACGATTTGAAGCCATTTATTTTTTCAAGGGTTTATTTTTCCTTTAGGGGGTGTTTGGTTGATGGGGTTGAGTTGGGTTAATAACTCAACTCCTTGTTTGTCCCACCAACAATTATAACCGATGACTTAATAACTCAACCCCATGGAGTTGAGTTATTAACTCACCCGTACAGTACTTTCTGGCAGTGGTCCGACGACTTTCCGATGATGGTTCGACGATCTTTCGACGACGGTGAGGTGACCTAACGGCTTTCCGACGACGGCCCGACGACTTTCCGACGACGGTCCGGCGAGATGAAGAAAGTGGAGAAGAAGGAGAAGAATATGAGAGTTTTGAAGTGTGCATTTAAGTTGCTAATACTCTAGTTTAAATAGGCACCAAAAAGTTCTAATCCTTTTAGAACAAGGAATTCTAATCCTTTTAGAAAAAGGAATCATAAACCTTTTTAAAACAGAAATCTTAATCTTTTTTTAAACTTTAAAACACCATTTCCTAATCCTGATCTGATTATCCAAAGATTCAAATTTAAAACAAATACAATTAAAGCACCTAATTTTACGGGTTGTCACAATATACCTATCTAAGAAAAACTTTCGTCCTCAAAAGTTGTTAGAACTTTACAACGGCCACGTCCTCGAACCATAATCTAAACTTAAACTCTAAACTACCTTAGGACAAGAACAAAAAAGTCAAAAGCATAGCATAACAAATGTTAACACACAAGCAACTCAAATAACTTTAACTACTTTAAAAAATAAAAGCAAACCTGGAGATGACGAGTCAATTTCCTACGAGAGGCTATGATGATCGTTACCTACGATGTAGGCGAGTATGCAAAATTTAAAACCATGCTCTGATACCAACTGTAACGACCCTAATTTTTCAAACTCAAAATATCCTAGGGACGTTACTAAGCAACACCACTTTTTGCATAAAAATTTTGGCGACAGATAACGACAACTCGCTAGAACCTTGATGACATATCTAATATTTTGTAGATATGCAACTTCAATATGACATAAAATATTTAAGTATGTTGGCATATTTTTAACATCTTCACGAGGTAAACTATTTATTTCATTCTAAAGATGTCCATAGACAATGCTTGTGTTTAGAAAAATTTAAATAAACACTCTTCATATGCAAAATATAAATACTAATATCTACCTAAATTAAAATAAAAAAAGTAGTGGTGAATATGTGCATAAAAAAAGGTATAAAATTCATATTGAAGAGTAAAAGTTCTAAATAATGAATTTTATTGGAAAAGAAATATTGATATCAAACCCAATATCCATTACTTTTCAAATATCCCTAACATACATTTGGAAAATAGTAATATATATTGTAATTTTATAATTGATCACATAATTGAGTTTTGAAATTGTAGACAAATGTGTTTGTATTTGATTTGTAGACAATGAATACACGTTTTTCTTGCAAAGTTTAATACTAATACCTAAGTACATTAAAATAAATAGATTAATGGTGAACATGTGCCTAAAAAGAAGAAACTCCTTCATATTATGAATTTTTTTGGAAAAGAAAAATTGGTATCAATCCCAATATCTAATATTTTTCTAAATATCTCATAAATCTTGCAAATGGTAATATATATTGTAAATTTGTAGTTGATCTCATAATGAAGTTTTGAAATTGTAGGCAAATATGTTTGCCATTGATTTGATGGAAACAAAAAATGTAAGGAAAAAAGACAAAAAATCAAACTTATTCACTTTACAAAAAACTGCACTAGATACCCCTGAGATAATAACTCAACTCTGCACCCCAAACACTTCCTGACTCAACTCAACTCAACTCTGCACCCCAAACACTTATTTCTAGAACTCACTGACAAAACAACTCTGCACAACTCAACCCAACTCAATCCAACTCTGCGATCCAAACGCCCCCTTAGAGAGAGAAAGATTCGAAGTGTTGCAGGCCGTTCAAAGACTCTTCTCTACAAGCCGCCGATTCACCAAGCTGTTAACCATCATGAAAATCACCCATGAATGGGTTGTTGGACGCTGTAAAATCACTACCCTTGTTGCCATCGATTATTGTGAATTTTGCAGCCATGTTGAGTAGGTTCTTTTATGATCCAACTACTATAAATCCGCTGTGTTCTTTATTGTTCTTTACTGTTTTAAGACTTTATTCAATCTGTCCATCATTTAAATCAACTTATTTAGCCCTAAGTGGACTAAACATATAATCCAACATTTTGGACCCAAAATAAAAACTTGTTTGTCTAACAAATGGGTTGGACACCCACAACACACCTCCACACTCAGTCTTGGACGAAAGGTGTTGAAACAAGGGCGGACCCAGATACTAATATTTGAGGGGGCCAACAAACTATGTTATATAAATATAATAATAAAAAAAATACATCCCCATTATGTGACCTAAAAAATGTTTTTTTTGAAAAGAATAGGTAAGTCAATCGACAAGACTTCTAACTAAGTTCCAATAATTTTAAGTACCTTCATACAATTTAGTTTATCTCAATATCTTTTCAAATAAGTTTAGTCCATGAACTCTTAAGTTGAATCTATTAGATCTCTAAATTTTAAAGTGTCTAATAGAACCCTAAACTTTCAATCTAGCATCTAAGTTTCTAAACTTTAAACCTATCCAATAGGTCGCTAAACTTTCACTTTTGCGTCTAATAAATCCCTAAATTTTAAACAATATCAATTATCAATTGGTCCAGGATATAATGTTATAGTTTCTTATAAATTTAATTTATTATAAACACACACATATATATTTGGATTATTTATTTATCTTTTGTATTTTTTTTTCATATTTTTCTTCTTTATTTACTTTGTTTCTTTTGTTTCTTTTCTTTTTCTAATTCTTTTTGAATATTTTTTCTTTATTTATTATTTTCTTTGTTATATATTTTTTTTAATTTTAAAACATACTCTTTATTTGGGTCAATGTTCTCTCTTCTCCTTTGAACAACTGATTTAGGACAACTCATGTGTAACACCCCATGCCCAACTTTGGATCAGGATTTGAAATTCGAATTCGACCCCTGTTGGCCTCGGTATTCTCTGCATCCCCTGTGATGATCTGACCACATTACCATACCATCCTTGAGTTGCTTGTAAGATGCCCCCACAAACCAACACGAGTCATTTCAACATTCTTTATCCTCACTCACATGCTTCCTAGAAAAATTCCCAAGAGGTCACCCAATATAAGATTGCTCTAAGCTAAGCACGCTTAATTTTGGAGTTCCTATGATTGAGTCAAAAAAGGAAGGTGCACCTTGTTGGTATAGGTAGCAGCTATCAATTCTAAACCTTTCTCATCTATACTTTCATATCCTCAGGATCCTTCTCATTCGGATTGTTGGGATGTTTGTCCTAATCTCGTATAGTTTGTAAATTGCTATTTGAAATTAAAAAGAGTTATTCATTTCATCATTTTGTGCCTCACATTTAATACAAACTTTGACCAATAAACTAAGCTCCAGGGTCATTGAATACATGAGAGAACTAGAACGTGAACGGTGTGTAGTGGACACAGGGAGGATCACGTTCGAGTAAATGACTTGAACGGTCTACAGTATATGGATGGGGTTGGAGACCTAATCCTGGATACACTATGGATGTGACCTGCTTTGTATTAAGATACAAACAAGGTGATCTAACTCGTTCATGTGGTTGACATGCGAGTGGGGGCATCCCCGTGCAATGAGATTGTACAAGACCGAACCGTGAATTATTAGACCTCGATGTAACACCGCTGATGATGAGGGACTAATAACTTCAGAGATGACCATTAGTGACTCGACCTGAATCCTGAGCGTGTTACGGACTCCTGTCTGGAGCGGTGTGTCCTTTGACTAGTACGGGTGAGGGTGGTCACAGTTACTCGCCCAATAGGCCTATCTTCTCAGGGACGTGACCAAGAAGGGAGCTGGGAACTTAACTACGCGAGATGGAATTCACTCGTTCCCGCCTTTAGGGAAACTAGAGCGATGTTTCCCTTAAGTGTTGTCTCTAGGGCTTGGACAACGGGCGCCCACTCTCTCACTGGCACGAGAGAGTTGTTGTGTATGGTCGGACCATTACAACGTTGTTGTTCATTAGAGGAGCAGTGGGGACTTAAGGAGCAAGAAGTAGACACATGGGTAAAACGATAATTTGACCCAGCAGTGTCTACGAACAACCTGTGAAGGGTCGACTCATGGGCATTGGTTATATCAGTAGGCATGTAATATCTTACACTGACGGGAGTGCAGCTACGGGCTTTAGTGGAGTCTTACCGTAACTAATGAATGTTGATTAACTGGGTCAAAGAGTTTGATAGGTTAATCTCGGATCATTGGAGCTCGTCACTGTAATTCCATAAGGTCCCTCGGTTGGCTCAAACTGGGTTAAAAGAAGGGTTTACTGTTTTGGTGTGAATTTAAGTGTTCAAGTTCACTAAAGGGTATTTATGTCATTTATATGAGATATGAATTATATAATATATAGTTTAATGTGAATGAGATTCATAATAAACTATAGGTTAGCCTAATTGTTGAATTAGGGCTAATTGGAGAAATTAGATCGAGAGATATTAAATTGGATGTGATTCAATTTAATAAATCCACAATATTGCAAATGTGATTTGTAATATAAGATATGAGATATCTTATAATATGTGGTTATGCAAATATGATTTGCATAACCTATAGTTGTGGTAAAATGGTAAATAGGTGGAGATTTCAACTCCACCTATCTCCATTATTTAAACCCCTTTGCAAGAAGGGGAACTGAAGCATTCTCTCATTTTTTGGAAATCTTACCAAAAAGAAGAGATCTTTCTCTCTCAATTCTCTCTCAAATTCTTCTCCTCCCTTCATCAAAACAAAGTAGAATCCCACCATTCTCCTTCTTCCTAAAGAAGAACAACCGAGAAGCTAAGTAGTGGTGTTCTTGTTCGTAAAAAGAGTTCGGGATCATAGAGATCGAGAAGCACACAAAGAGTTCGTGATCGTGAACATAAAGAAAATTGAAGACTGTCTTCAACAAGTAAGTAACAAAATCTTGTTGTTTCTTTTCGTTTTTATGCATGGTTACACAACTTCACCACGACGATTCGATCGTCTTCCGCTGCGTGAGAGTTTCATTCCCTTCAATTGGTATCAGAGTCATTCGTTGGTTCGATGTTGTGCACTGTTTTTCGTTGAAATTAGGTGGGTATAACCTTTTATTCATGTGATGAATGTTGGTTTGTAATAATGGATGTTTTCGATTTTGGCATAGTTTAGATTTACAATTTCATGTTGATTAGATCTGTTGGATTTTCTGTGTATCTTTAATAATGTGTATTATTTGTATCTTTATTATTTATACCTGTAATATTCTTTTTCCTTATTGATAGATATTTTCCTTATTAGTAGATATTAGTAGATGGTCTCTCTCCTATATAAGAAGACCTTATATCTTGATTAAGCAAGAACAAATACAACATATCTATTTCTCTTCTAAATTCAAGTTGGTATCAGAGTCGAACCCCTGACTTAGCCATGTCGGTAGAATCCCCAGGTGTCAAACAAAGAAGGTGAGCCATCGGCATAGTCATAGTGAATCCGTGATCGAGCTTTCGGATGTTGTGTGCTCCAGTGGAGAGTTGACAACGCAGTTTACTCCAATGAGGAGTATCAGTGACTCCAGTGAGGAGTCGTCAGTATACTTCAGTGTGAAGTCGTCAGTAATTTGCTCGAGTGTAATTCGGAGGGATGACTATTTGAGGGGAGGCTCGAAGTGAGGGAGGATTGTTGGGATTGTTGGAGTGCAACCAAAGTCCCACATTGGCTAGATAAGGGGATAATCATGGGTATATCAAGGACAATTATCTCCATTGGTATGAGGCCTTTTGGGAGAACCAAAAACAAAGCCACGAGGGCTTATGCCCAATGTGGACAATATCATACCATTGTAGAGATCTGTCTGAGTCGGTTGCCCCTAACAATTGGTATCAGAGCAGAAAAAAAGAAAAAAACCCTAGCCGCCGCCGCTATAGTAACCCTAGCCGCTAAACCGTCGGAACCCTAGCCATCGTCTTCAAACGAGGCACCTTACTTCCGGTTGGAGTATCAAGGTTACAGTATTTCCCCTTCCCGCCGGCGAACACTGCGCAGAAAGAGAACGAGACCCACCGCTATTTAGCTCGAAAAACCGAGACCCACGGCGCAACCCTGTGTGTTTCAACGCCCAACGACCTCTCCCGAGCACAAGGCCCCGTCACCGTTGTGTTCTCTGCCTCTGCCGAGACCCACGTAGTTTGTACCGTCGCGTTTTTTCTTTTTGTTCGTGTGTTTCGGCGCAACCCCAAACATCGAAAAACGAAGACCACTTGCGTCTTTCTTTTTTTTGTTCGTGTGTTTCGGCGCAACCCCAAACACCGAAAAATGAAGGCCTCTACCGGAGACCCACGCTGTCTTCCTCAGTCCGATCCAATTCATTTTTCTTCAGCTCAATTTGGTCCGGTTTATTTTTTGGCATTTATTCGGGCAAAGATAACAAAGGAAAAAATTGGTTTGGTATTGGTTTATTTTTCAACTTCTTAATTGAGTTGTTTTTACTAGTGTCTAAATTGATTGTTGAAATGACTCAGAAATATAGCACAAGTGAGTATGGGTTGTTCGATAATACAACCATTACCTCAAGGCCATTTGGAAAAGAGCAAGTTGATCAATCTTTGAAACTGCTGCAAACCAATTTATCATCTGGTAATCTTTGTGTTTCTTTGGCACAAATAGGTAACTGTCCTCAAGCCTTTTCTTGTAGTAATTCATCTCCATGGATTATTGATTCTGAGCATCGATCACATGACTAGTTCTTCTCAATTGTTTGATTCTTATTCTCTTTCCTATAAAAATGAAAAAATTAGAATTGCAGATTTTAGTTTCTCTTCTATTGCGGAAAAAAGGAACCATTAAATTGAATGATAGCCTTTCCTACAATCCATCCTCCATGTTCCTAAACTAGCATGTAACCTCTTATCTGTTAGTAAACTTTGTAGAGATTCTAACTGTCATGTCACTTTCTTTGAATCTCATTGTATTTTTCAAAGATCAAGACTCGTGAAAGAAAATTGGGTGTGCAAGGATGCTTGATGGTCTCTACTACTTTGATGAAGGTCCTTTTAGTAATAAAGTAACTCAGTGGTCTTAGTAGTATTAGTTCTCTCTCTATTCATGAGCAAGTCTTACTTTGGTATCGTGAGTTAGGACACCCCAATTTCTTCTATCTCAGTAACATTTATTTCCAAATTTATTCAAAAATGTTGATTGCTCTTCTTTTCATTGTGAAAGTTGTATCTTCGCAAAAAACCATCGATCCACATATTTACCAAAATCTTACAAAGCCTCTAAACCGCTTTTTACGTAATACATAGCGATGTTTGGGGTCTTTCTAAGATTATGACTCATAGTGGTAAGAAATGGTTTGTCACTTTCATTGATGACCACACACGCCTATCTTGGGTCTATTTAATGCAAAAAAAAGCGAGGTGAAAGATCTTTTCATACACTTTTATAATATGATTGAAACCCAATTTCAAACTAAAATCGTATTTTACACTCGACAATGGGACCGAATATTTCAATGAATACAGAATGATTTTTAAAGGATAAAGGCATTTTACACCAATCTACGTGTCGAGATACTCCTCAACAAAATGGAATTTCTTTGAACGGAAAAATAGACATTTACTTGAAGTTGCACGTGCCATAATGTTTTCTATGCATGTCCCTAAGTATTTATGGGGAAGTCAGACTTACTACGCCTATTTGATAAATAGGATGCCTAGTAAAGTCTTGACTTTTAGAACCCCCTTAATTGCCTTAAAATGTTTTTTTCCAACTAATCGTATACATTTTGATTTACCCATAAAGATATTTGGTTGCATTGCATACGTTCACATACCCAATGTTTTTCGATCAAAACTTGATCATAGGGCTATTAAATGCATTTTTTTGGGCTATGCTTCAAACCAAAAGGGGTATAAATGTTTTGATCCTCAGAAAAAAAAGTTTTATGTGAGTATGGATGTTTCTTTTTTAGAAAAACAACCATATTTTATCCAAAATTCTCTTCAGGGGGAGAAATCAGAGTTAGAAGATAATTTTTGGGAAACATCTGAATCCCTTCCTTGTGTCATCCATCGTGACTTATGTGCCACTAGCCCTTCGATGTCAAACATAGAAACTTCTCATTCAGGGGGAGAAATACCACAAAATGACTCTACACGTCAAATTCCTGAGTTAAAGTTTTATACTAGAAGGGCGATCAATCAAAAGAACCAAGACCAAAGAGTTGACCCGACACAAATCCAATTTGAAGTTCTGGAAAATGATGCTGAAAATTCATCTCCTATTGTCAATGATGAAAGGTCTAGTAATCCCGCTCCTATCCCTAATTTGTCAAATGTTCAAAATACCTTACCTATCATTTCTGATCTTGATGTTCCTATTGCTATTAGGAAAGGTACTCGAACTTGTACTAAATATCCCATTGCAAACTATATCTCTTATGAGAAATTGTCAAATAGTCATAAAGTCTTTACCTCTAGGATAGACAACTTATTTGTTTCAAAGAACATACAAGAAGCCCTAGATGATCCAAATTGGAAATTAGCAAATATGGAAGAGATGAATGCTCAAAAACAAAGTGGTACTTGAGAAATAACAGATTTGCCAAAAGATAAGAAGACAGTGTGATGCAAATGGGTGTTTACTGTAAAGTGTAATGCTGATGGTTCTGTTGAGAGATACAAGGCTAGATTAGTAGCAAAAGCTTTCACTCAAACCTATGGAATTGATTATCGTGAGACTTTTGCTCAGCTTGCAAAAATCAACTCTTTCGAGAATTCTTTTGACTCTTGCAGCTAATTTAGATTGGTCACTTCATCAACTAGATGTTAAGAATGCTTTTCTCAATTGTGATTTAGAGGAGGAGGTATTCATGAGTCTACCACCAGGTTTTGAAATAGAACTTGGAAATAATAAAGTTCGTGAGACCTAAAAATCTCTATATGGTCTCAAACAGTCTCCAAGAGCTTGGTTTGAACGATTTGGAAAGGCAATCACTAGTTATGGATACCTTCAAAGTCAAGCAGACCATACCATTTTCTACAAACACGCTGAAAATAGTAAAATTGCTATTTCAATTGTTTATGTTGATGATATTATTCTCACAGGAAATGATGAAGAAGGCTTGACTGATCTTAAGGAAAAACTTGCAAGGGAGTTTCAGATCAAAGATTTGGGAGCCCTAAAGTATTTTTTGGGGATGGAATTCGCAAGATCCAAGAAAGGTATCTTTGTTAATCAAAGGAAATATGTTATTGACTTACTTCAAGAGACAGGTTTACTTGGTTGTCGAACGGCAGAAACTCCTATCGAGCCAAATGTAAAGTTACAAGCTGCAAAAGCTGAAGAGGTAAAGGACAAAGACAGATATCAAAGACTTGTGGGTAGACTGATCTATTTATCTCACACACGTCCGGATATAGCATTTGCAGTAAGTATGGTAAGTCAATTTATGCACTCGCCTGGACCTACTCATTTCGAAGCTGTGTATAGAATCTTGAGATATTTGAAAGGAACTCCAGGTAAAGGTATATTGTTTCAAAAACATGACCATCTTCAAGTTGAAATGTATACCGATCTTTGATTGAAATTGAAGTCCTATCGATAGAAGATCTACATCAGTTCTTCGTTCATTTGTTGGAGGAAATTTAGTTACATGGCGTAGTAAAAACAAAATGTAGTAGCTTGAGTAGTCTTTGAAGCGGAATTTAGAGCCCTAGCACATGGAATTTGTGAAGGTATATGGATTGACAGGATACTCGACGAAATGAAATTGTCTCAAAAGACACCTATAAGAGTATATTGTGATAACAAAGTCATCATTGCTATATCTCGTAATCCATTCTACATGACAGAACAAAGCATATAGAAGTTGACAAGCATTTTATAAAGGAGAAGATTGATGCAGGTGTGATATGCATATCGTACCTTCCAACGACAGAACAAACGGCTGATATGCTAACCAAAGGACTTTCAAAAGGACAATTCAATAAACTTATCAACAAGCTGGCTATGGAAGATATCTACAAACCAGTTTGAGGGGGAGTGTTGGATTTTCTGTGTATCTTTAATAATGTGTATTATTTGTATCTTTATTATTTATACCTGTAATATTCTTTTTCCTTATTGATAGATATTTTCCTTATTAGTAGATATTAATAGATGGTCTCTCTCCTATATAAGAAGACCTTGTATCTTGATTAAGCAAGAACAAATACAACATATCTATTTCTCTTCTAAATTCAAGTAGATCAATGTAAAGGCTCGTTGTTTTTGGGCATTTTGTTGTAAATCGAGTCTGTAAGTCCGAGTCGTTCGTGGCAAGAGTTGCTGTGAAGAAATCGGAGCGAAAACGGGTGAGAATCGGCGAAAGAAACGCAAGAGAGAGCTTGTTGTTCATCGACAACGCTTGAGACGATGTTCATCGGCGTCTCAACGCCGCGCGCATGCGGTCGGAGGCCTTCTTGCAGAAAGCGGCGTAACGCCGAGGCGTGAGCACGCCGGGCGTGACGGCCGAGGCCGCAGCGTTGCAACGCTTCTGATGTAGTGAAGCGATTGGCGAGCGCGTCGCGCGAGAGTGGGGAAAGTGGGCAGTTTTTTGAACGTGTTTTCTTTATTTTTATTTACAAAATGTATTTATTTATTTATTTATTTATTTATTTATTTTATTAAATAATATTAATATAAAAGTTATATTAATGTTATTTAATTAAATAAATGCCCCTAAGTGCCAAAACCGATCCATTTTTACTATTTAATTATTTTATGCATGTCATGTATGATTTAATTAATTTCTATGTGCATAATGTATGTCATTAGATTTAAAATCCCACCTTAGGTTAAATATTTCATGCATCATTTATATTATAAGTGTTATAATATATAGTTTGCATGATAGGTTATATTATAAGAGTTATAATATAATTAAATGCATGTTTTAATTTAGTTAATATAAGTGTTATATTTTTTAGATTTAAGTATGATCATGCATTTTATTTTCATGTGATGAAATATTATGTTATATTATATAGTTGTTCATGTGATGAATGATCAGACACTATAACATAGAAATGCATGTAACCTAAGTTAATTATTAGTTTTAAAGTGTTTAGAACTTGAATAATTAGACTTAGGTTTTCTAGTTCTAATAAAATTAGAATTAGGAAATCAAAGTATAATCTTTGAATGGTGACTGATTAGTAACTCTGTCTAAGGAAAGTTTTGTCTAAGGCTGAGGTATTTAAGTTGACGCTTGCGGAACACCCCTACCTGGAAACCGACCTGGGAGTGAATTCAGTCCGGAGATTGTTAGATTGTATTTTTTCGTGAGTGCCGTTAATTAAAAATTTATTAATTTACTCACATAGACCTAAGTAATAATGTGATTATAAACTTAGGCTTAATACCATATAAGAGTTATATTGGTAGACTTAGGTAAATTTTAGCCGGTTTATCTAGGTCAATCCCGAAAATAATAAAGTGTTGAATGAGAGGAAATAAAGTGTATAAGATACATTTAATTTTTCAACCACAAATCTCCATTAAGTCCGCACCGTGAGATCCATACTCGGCCTCGTGGCGCAAATGGGAGCGTCTCCCTTTGGATGGTATTTGTATGGGTCAATATCAAAGTGGATGGAGAGAGTACTTATAGTGAGTGGGAGCGAGACCTGTGAAAATGGGACCCACGGTTTCTTCTTTCGATTCACACCGTGAGACCCCTAGGATCCGCCTTCTAGTTTGGTCTGTACCAGACAATCCCTTCGAAGGGCCTTGATCATGGGAGTCGGAACGCCGTGAATTCTCGAAGGGGATACAGTTTTCTTGTTGGTTTTTCTTCGTGGTTCACCCTTCGATGGCTATTATTTGGACGGATACTTGGAAACTTAAAGATTGAAGGAGACACTCACAGAATTCGTTAAGTGTTAATGAATTCGACCAAATAATGGTAACTAGACGCCTAATGGAATAAGAGTTATTCTAGGATTAGGGTCTGGTCAAGAAAGTCTCGTCCTAGAGGAGGAGTGTTTCTGTTCACCTTTCGGTTGCGGTCATTTTAAACCTTTAGGATATCATTGTAATTTTTAAATGACCTAGGGATCATAGGATTAAATTTTGCTAAAACTTGATTGGTTTTCAAAAGGTTTATGCGAGACTGACACAAAATTATTTGATTTTTTTAGCTAAAAATATGTCTAGCTCAATAATCGCTTTACTTGCTTCCGACAAACTAGTGGGAGATAACTTCCAAACGTGGAAGAATAATATTAACACGATTCTAGTAAATGACGACACGAAGTTCGTGCTATCGAGAGAGTGTCCTCGCTTCTTTATTTTCGATCGCATCACGAAGTGTTCGTGATGCATACGATCGATGGATCAGGGCCAACGAAAAGGCGAAGGTCTACATCATTGCCAGCTTATCTGAAGTATTGGCAAAGAAGCACGAGTTGATGATCACCGCCAAGGAGATCATGGAGTCGTTGCAAGACATGTTTGGACAACGATCCTTTTCGTGTCGAGCACGATTCACTCAAACACGCCTTCAACGCCCGAATGAAAGAAGGGGCGTCTGTCCGTGAACATGTTCTGGACATGATGACCCACTTTAATTTTGCAGAAATGAACGGGACTTCAATCGATGAGTCGAGTCAGGTCAGCTTTATTCTGGAGACTCTTCCGAAGAGTTTCCTTCAGTTTCGTAGCAATGTTGTTATGAACAAAATTAGCTACACTCTGACTACCCTCCTCAATGAGCTACAAAACCTCCAGTCTTTGATGAGGATCAGGACACCGGAAGCTGAGGCAAATGTTGCCTACAAGTCTTATCATAGGGGTTCGACCTCTAGGACTAAACCTGTTTCCTTCTCGCCCGAAAGGGAAGAAGAAGATGAAGAGGGGTAAAGCTGATCGAGCTGCCGCCCAAAAAGGCAAGAAGGTCAAGGAAGTTCCAGAGAAAGGAAAGTGTTTCCACTGCAATGTGGATGGTCACTGGAAGAGAAACTGTCCCAAGTTCCTTATCGAGAGGAAGAATCAAGGTAAATGTGATTTACTGGCAACTGAAACTTGCTTAGTGGAGAGTAGTGACTCTGCCTGGATTTTAGATTCGGGCGCCACTAACCATGTTTTTTCTTCTTTTCAGGGAATTGATTCCTGGCAGCAGCTGCGAGAGGGTGAGGTGACTCTACGGGTTGGATCCGGGGAGATAGTCTCTGCTGCAGCTATCGGCAAAGTGAACCTTTTGTTCGGCAGTAATTACTTATTGTTGGACAATATGCACATAGTCCCAGGGTTTACTAGAAACCTTGTTTCTATTTCCTGTCTTATTGAACAATGTATTTCAATTTCCTTTGATTTTAATAAAGCGTTTATTTCTTTCAAAGGCAATTTGATTCGTTCAACTTCACTTGAGTCTAACTTGTATGTTTTAAAGCCTAATTCGGTCAAAAGCGTTTTGAATACTTAATTGTTTAAAACTGCAGAAACGCGAACTAAGAGAGTTAAGGTTTGTCCAAAAGAAAATGCCCATCTTTGGCATCTAAGGTTAGGCCACATTAATCTGAATCGGATTGAGAAACTAGTGAAGAGTGGACTTCTAAGTCAGTTGGAAGAAAACTCTTTACCGGTGTGTGAGTCATGCCTCGAAGGCAAAATGACCAAACATCCTTTTAGTGGAAAAGAATATAGAGCCAAGGAGCCCCTTGAGCTTATACATTCTGACCTCTGTGGTCCGATGAGTGTTAAAGCACGAGGTGGTTACGAATACTTCGTTTCTTTCATTGATGATTATTCGAGGTATGAGTATATTTACCTAATGCATAGGAAGTCTGAAACTCTTGAAAAGTTCAAGGAGTATAAGACTGAGGTTGAGAACCCGTTAGGTAAAATGATAAAAATACTTCGATCGGATCGAGGTGGAGAGTATATGGACACTGAATTCCAGGACTATATGATAGAACACGTAATTACGTCTCAACTCTCAGCACCTGGTATGCCACAGCAGAATGGTGTATCGGAGAGGAGAAACAGAACCTTGTTGGACATGGTTCTGGTCGATGATGAACTATGCTCGTCTCCCCGATTCCTTTTGGGGTTCGCAGCGGGAGATCGCGGTGTATATTTTGAACAACGTTCCGTCGAAAAGTGTTTGTGAAACACCTTTCGAACTCTGGAATGGACGTAAAGGCAGTTTACACCATTTCAGAATTTGGGGATGTCCGACCCACGTGTTGGTGTCAAACCCGAAGAAGTTGGAACGTCGTTCAAAATTGTGCATATTTGTAGGTTACCCAGAAGAGACCAGAGGTGGTCTATTTTTCGATCCTAAGGAAAATAGGGTGATTGTGTCGACAAACGCCACTTTCCTTGAGGAAGACCACATCAAGGATCATTTTCCTAGGAGCAAAATCTTGTTGAATGAAATGGACAGTACATCAGCAAGAGTTGCTGATGGGGCTAATATATCAACAAGTGTTGTTGATCCTAGCACGTCAAGTCAAGTCCGTTCCCAAGAGTTGGGAATGCCTCGACGTAATGGGAGGGTTGTGAGACAGCCTGAACGTTACATGGATTTAGCTGAAACCCAAGTCGTCACTCCTAATGATGACTGTGAGGATCCATTGACCTATGATCAGACAATGGCTGATGTTGATAAGGACGAATAGATTAAAGCTATGGACCAGGAAATGGAGTCGATGTACTTCAATTCTGTTTGGGAGCTTGTGGATCAACCGAATGGGGTAAAACCTATAGGTTGTAAATGGATCTACAAGCGTAAACGTGGCGTAGATGGGAACGTGGCGTAGATGGGAAGGTGCAGACCTTCAAAGCACGACTAGTTGCAAAGGGTTTTACCCAGGTCGAAGGGGTTGACTATGAGGAAACCTTTTCACCTGTTGCCATGGTAAAGTCGATCAGGATCCTTATGGCCATTGCTGTGTATTATGACTACGAGGTATGGCATATGGATGTCAAGACCGCCTTTCTGAATGGCAACCTTGACGAAACCATCTACATGGACCAGCCGAAGGAGTTCATTGCCCATGGCCAAGAGCAAAAGGTTTGCCAGCTTCATAGGTCTATTTATGGACTGAAACAAGCCTCGAGATCTTGGAATATAAGGTTTGATGAGGCAATCAAATCTTATGGCTTTGATCAGAATGTTGACGAGCCTTGTGTCTACAAGAAAATCGTCGATAAAACTGTCGCATTTCTTATATTATACGTGGATGATATTCTTCTCATTGGGAATGAGGTAGAATTTCTTACTGACGTAAAGAAATGGCTAGCTTCGCAATTCCAAATGAAAGATTTGGGAGAAGCTCAGTATGTTCTAGATATCCAGATTGTCCGGAACCGGAAGAACAGAACGCTAGCCATGTCTCAAGCGTCTTATATTGACAAGATGTTGTCTAGATATAAGATGCAGAACTCCAAGAAGGGTTTGCTGCCTTTCAGGCACGGGGTTCAACTGTCTAAGGATCAATGTCCTAAGACTCCTCAAGAGGTTGAGAATATGAGACGGATTCCCTATGCTTTAGCTGTAGGGAGCCTGATGTATGTCATGCTGTGTACTAGGCCCGACATCTGTTATGCAGTAGGGATAGTCAGTAGATATCAATCCAATCCAGGATTAGATCACTGGAAAGCCGTAATGGCAATCCTCAAGTATCTTAGGAGAACGAGGAACTACAACTTAGTGTATGGCAGTGGGGATTTGGTCCTTACGGGATATACAGATTCTGACTTTCAGACCAATAAGGATTCTAGGAATTCCACTTCGGGGTCAGCCTTCATTCTGAATGGAGGAGCTGTAGTATGGCGAAGCATCAAGCAGGGATGCATCGTTGATTCCACTATGGAAGCGGAGTACGTTGCGGCTTGTGAAGCTGCAAAGGAAGTCGTTTGACTTAAGAAGTTCATGACGGATTTGGAAGTTGTTCCAAATATGAACTTGCCGATCACACTGTTATGTGACATCAGTGGTGCAATAGTCAACTCAAGAGAGCCTCGGAGCCATAAGAGAGGCAAACACATTGAGCGGAAGTATCACCTCATAAGGGAGATTGTGCACCGCGACGACGTGACAGTCACGCAGATAGCGTCGGAGCACAACGTAGCTGATCCATTTACAAAGCCCCTCACGGCTAAGGTGTTTGAGGGCCACCTAGAGAGTCTAGGTCTTCGAGTACTTCCTGACTAGGGCAAGTGGGAGATATGTAAACGGGTATTCAATGTCCTAGTTTGTTGTATTACTTCATTGTAATTTATGTACTTTTCACAAATGTATTTGTTCCACTAGCTTAGTCCAAGTGGGAGTTTGTTGGGATGTTTGTCCTAATCTCGTATAGTTTGTACATTACTATTTGAAATTAATAAAGAGTTATTCATTTCATCATTTTGTGTCTCGCATTTAATACAAACTTTGACCAATAAACTAAGCTCTAAGGTCATTGAATACATGAGAGAACTAGAACTTGAATGGTGTGTAGTGGACACACAGGGAGCATCACATTCGAGTAAATGACCTGAACGGTCTACAGTATATGGATGGGGTGGAGACCTAATCCTGGATACACTATGAATGCGACCCGCTTTGTATTAAGATACAAACGAGGTGATCTAACTCGTTCATGTGGTTGACATGCGAGTGGGGGCATCCTGTTGTTGGGTTATATGTCCTAAAACTCGTGGTTTTGTAAACTGAATGTATATTCTATTTCGCAATAAAGTTGTTATTGAAATTTATTCAGTAAAGGTGTTATTAAATATTGTGTTTTGTGTAACCCTGATCCAATAAAGAACCCTTGGCTATAGGATGAATACTTGAGCTTTATGTGTGACATAAAAGTGGATCAAGTTCAAGTTATAGCCAGAACGGTCTATAGTATAAGGATAGGTTTGGGTACCTTATCCTGGAGACACCATGGACGCGACCCACTTTGTAGAGTACAAACGATGTGATCTAAATCATTCATGTGGGGACATTGAGTGGGGGTGCCCTATGCAATGAGTTTGCATAAGACTGGACCGCGAAATAATCACTTAGACTTTATAACTCCGTTTACTGTCTTAACATACTATATTCATACGATGACCTAGGTAACTCGATCTTAATTCTGAGCGTTCGATGGACTCTTGTTTATTCAGATTATCCTTAGATTTGCATGGGTGAGAGTGGCTCGAGATTGCCGACTCAATAAGCCTCCCATTTCAGGGATAAAATCGGGTAGATAGCTTGGAACATAGTTCTGCAAGATGGAATTCACTCCTACTCGCTTTAGGGATTAGTAGAGAGGTTGTTCCCTTAAGTGCTGACTCTGGGTCTTGAACAAAGGGCCCACCCCTCTCATTGGCCCGAGAGGGATTCGGTTTGCTGGTTGGACCACAAACCAATTGTTCATTAGAGGATCAGTGAGACTTAAGGAATAAGAGGTAATTACAGGGGTAAAATGGTAATTTTGACCCAGTTGTAATTACGAACGACCTGTGAAGGATCGACTTACTAATCATGGTTATATCGAGTGGATAGAAATATATCTACAGTGAGGAGAGTGCATCCACAGGGCTTTAGTGGAGTGCCCCGGTAGTTAACGAATATTGATTAGCTAGGCTTAAGAGTTTGGTCGATTAATCTCGTATCGTTGGAGCTCATGATCTGTAGGTCCATTAGGTCCTCCTTACTAGCTCGGACTAAGTCTTGTAACATTTTGAGAGAAAAGAATTTGAATTGTTCAAATTCGATTTTGGGAGAAATCGTTAATTATATGTGATATATTTAACGTGTCATAGCTTAATTATGAATTAATCTATGATTAATAGGAGGTGGATATATTTAAATATGATTTAAATATTGGATCGATTTATAGCATGAATAAGGATTCATGTTCGGAAAAACAATCGGGATCGAGAAATTTATTTAATTTAATATTTGATATTAAATTAAATTATAAATTAATTAATTAAATTAATTTTTGAATTTTTGAATTAATTAAATTTAAAATCAATTTGATATTGATTTTTGAATTAAAATTAAATAAAAATTAGTGGATTTTCATGGATTTTCATTAAAATCCAAATTGCAACTTGCCCAATCCCTCTCATCTTCAAAATTGGCCACCTCCACCTCAATCCATCATCATCACTGTTGAGATGTCACTCTAATGAAGCTCATTGAAGCTTTATATAATTGTGATTTGAGGTATGTTGATAGAAATTTGCAGAAAATTCTAAATTCCCGAATTAGTGACCTTTGAGGTTTTTTCTTCCAAATTCTCTCAACCTAGGATCCCACAATCCGTTCTAAGGCCCGAGGATAGTAGGGAAGACTCTAACGATTGTCCACGAAGTGTTCGTGTTGAAAACCATCCACCGGGTGAAGAGAATTTGATCTTCAAAGTTGAGTTTTCTATCCCTCTATTTTTCCAGCTTTGAGCATGCATTTTATTTAACAAAATTGATCAACTTAGAGTGTTCAAGATCCAAAATTGTTTCCGCTTTCTTAATCTATACTCTTTCAATTGGTATCAGAGCAATTTTGAGCACTCAATTTGATCTATTTTGTTATGTGGTGGGTGTTTTTTGAAATCTATTTTTTCTGGGCGTTTAAAGTGTTCTTCTGGTTTTGGCATTTAAATTGAGCATCAATTCGTGCTTTATTTTCAAATTGCTCGAGTGTGTTTGAGCATTAATGCGTGAAGAATAATCTGTAAAAGTTTCAGGTCGATTGGAGTTTGGGTAGGCCTTCAATTTGAAGAGAGAAGCTCGAAAGGTCACTAAACCGTGAAAACAGAGTAGCTGCTGGAAAAAATTCTGAAATTTTGCTACAGTAATTTCTTTCTTTCGCCCGTGTTTTGCATTCTAAAGAAGAAGATGTTGACTTTTGACTTCTGATTCGATTGACTTTGGCCGGTTCAACTATTTTGGGCCGGTTCAGCTCGTTTTCGGTACAGTTCGGGTGGTTTAAGACTGATTCTGACTATTTCGAGGCCGGTTTTTTCTATTTTGGGAGTCCATTTCATCAATTGGACGCTCGGTTCAGCTTTTTACAGCCTGATTCAACCTTTTGAAGGTCCGTTTCACACATTTGCAAGCTGGTTCGACTCAAATTCGAAGAGTTCAAAGTGGCTCGATGTTAATTCTAGATTATTATTGTAATAATTTAGTAGTTTGCTTGCATTAAATGCCAAAACCAGTCCACTTTAGTGTGTTTAATTAATTATGCATTGTGAATGTATGTTTTAATTAAATTCCCTGATTGTATGTGCATAAAGTATGTCATATAGATTTTAAAATCCCACCATAGGAAGCATGCTCCATGCATTGAAAGTATGTTATAAGTGTTATAATATATTGTATGCATGTTTATTAGGTTTCATAAGAATTAATATAAGTGTTATATTAATTTATGAAACAAATATTATATGTTTTAATTATAATTAATATAAGAGTTATATTAATTAAAAATTAAACATAATAGCTATGCATTTTTTATGTGATGGATTTGTTATAAATGTATGTTTATTCATGTGATGAATGATCAAACAATTTATAACATAGAAATGCATGTAACTTAAGGTTAATTAATTAGTTTTAAAATGGTTTTAGAACTGGAAATTAATTAGACCTAAGGTTATCTAGTTCTAATAAGATCAGAATTAGGAAACCAATAATTTATAAACTTTGATTAAAGAGGGACTCTGACTAAGGAAGGTTTTGGCTAGGTTGGGGTACATAAGCTGACGGAAACGGAACACCCCTACCTGGGAACTGACCTGGGTGTGAATTTAATCCATAGGTTTATAAATTATCTTTCGTGAGTAGCGTTTATTAAAAGTTAATAAATTAAACTCATAGACCTAGGTTTATTAAAAGGTTAATAGACTTAGGTAATTCTAGTATAATTGTTATATTGGTAGACTTAGGTCATATTGTTTTAGCCGAAATATGTCTAAATAAAAGTATACCCAAACTGTTTAAAATACTTAGTGGGAATGAATAGGTATATATGATATATCAATTTCCTCTTATGCTCTCTGCGAAGTTCACACCGTGAGATTTATGCTCGGCCTCGTGATGTCAATAGGGCATCCCCATTCGGATGGTGTTTGCATAAATCAAGAGCAAGGTGAATGGAGAAAGTATTTATAGTAAGTGAGAGAAGGAAGTGTGTCAACACATCTTACGGTCTCCTCCATTAGGTTGGACCGTGAGATTCCCATGTTGCGCATGCAGGTTGCCCGAAGTAGCACCATCCATTCGGAGGGATGTAACATGGGATTCGGAACAACTCAAACTCCAGAAATGGATAGGGTCTCTTAGGTCCATTCCCAACTTTGTCTCTCCAGTTCGGTAGCATTGTTGGGGTCGACCTTTGAGGTCTGAAAATGGCAGGTCACACTTACAAGAATTGCTAAGTGTTAGTAAATTCTTGACCAAAGTAGCGATAACTAGAATGTTATAGGAATAAGAGTTATTCCGGTATTAGCATTTAGTCAAGAATGTCTTGGTTCATGAAAGGAGTGATTGATCGCCCCTCGGTAGCGGTTGCTCTGACTCACTGAAGTATCGTTGCAAAAACAATAATGAGTTTATGGGTACATTATTACTTTTGCTAAATTCTTAAATAGGTTACCAGAATTCATTCTTTTTCAGCATGTTGAACTCTTTTATCCAGTTACTCGCCTTCAATTAACTCAGCGGCGACAATTATGGAACCTGGAAATCAAACTTGAATACGATTCTTGTTCATGATGATCTGAGGTTCGTCTTAACGGATGAATGTCCTCCTCCTCCCAGCTCGACAGCAAATCGAATTGTTTGGGATGCTTATGACAGATGGATTAGGGCTAATGAGAAGGCCCGAGTCTACATCTTAGCCAGCATATCTGATGTGCTTTCTAAGAAGACTGAGAGCATGGTCACCGCGAAGGAGATCATGGGATCGTTACAGGCGATGTTCGGACAACCGTCCTCATCGATCCATTATGATGCTCTCAAATATGTTTACAACTCTCGTATGAAGGAGGGAGCCTCTGTTAGGGAACATGTCCTTGACATGATGGTCCACTTCAACGTGGCTGAAGTAAATGAAGCTGTCATAGATGAGAAAAGTCAGGTAACCTTTATTATGGAATCTCTTCCGAAGAGTTTCCTGCCATTCCGCACCAATGCGGTGATGAATAAAATAGAGTATAACCTGACTACTCTCCTCAATGAGCTTCAAACTTTTGAATCCCTGATGAAATCAAAAGGAAAAGAGAAAGAGGCAAATGTTGTCACTTCGAAGAAGTTCCTAAAAGGATCGTCCTCAAGGACCAAGTATGGTCCTTCTTTTACCAAGAATAAGGGTATTCAGAAGAAGAAGAAGGACAAAGGGAAGGGACCAGCTCCCACACGCAAGGCTAAGGCCACAGGAAAATACTTCCATTGTGGTGGTAACGGGCACTAAAAAAGGAATTTCCCGAAGTACCTTGCAGAAAAGAAAGCTGAGAAGGAAACACAAGGTAAATATGATTTACTTGTTGTTGAAACATGTTTAGTGGAACATGATGATTCCGCCTGGATATTAGATTCAGGAGCCACTAACCATGTTTGTTCTTCTTTTCAGGAAACTAGTTCCTGGCAGCAGCTTGCAGATGAAGAGATGACTCTCAGGGATGGAACGAGAAAGGTTGTCTCACCAAAGCGATGGGAAGCGAGTGAGAAGTCATTGTTTAGAGATAGATTCATTTTATTAGAAAATGTACTTTTGGTTCCTGGAATCAAAAGAAAACTTGTATCGATCTCTTGTTTACTTGAACATATGTATAAAGTATCTTTTGATCATAATGAAGCGTTCATTTGCAAAAGAGGTGTACGAATATGTTCTGCTAAACTTGAAAACAACTTATATGTGTTAAGACCAACCGAATTAAAAGCTATTTTTAACACCGAGATGTTTAAAACAGTTGATACTCAAAATAAAAGGCAGAAACTTTCTCCTAGTACCTATCTTTGGCACTTGAAACTAGGCCACATTAATCTCAATAGGATTGGGAGATTGGTCAAGTGTGGTCTCCTAAGTCAGTTAGAGGACAACTCTTTAACACCATGTGAGTCCTGTCTTGAGGGAAAATGACTAAAAGACCTTTTTCTGAAAAAGGTTATAGAGCCAAAGAACCCTTGGAACTCGTGCATTAAGATCTCTGTGGTCCTATGAATGTCAAGGCACGAGGAGGGTATGAATATTTCATAAGTTTCATTGATGATTATTCTAGGTATGACTATCTTTACCTAATGCATCATAAGTCTGAAACCCTTGAAAAGTTCAAGAAATAAAGGCAGAAGTTGAGAACACATTAGGTAAAACAATTAAAACACTTCGATCAGATCGAGGTGGAGAGTATATGGATTTGAGATTCCAAGACTATATGATATAATATGGAATCATATCCCAACTCTCAGTGCCTGGTACACCTCAGGAGAATGGTGTATCTGAAAGGAGAAATAGAACTCTGTTAGACATGGTTCGATCCATGATGAGCTACGCTCAACTGCCTAGTTCATTTTGGGGATATGCAGTAGAAGTTGTTGCATATATTTTGAACATGATTCCCTCTAAGAGTGTTTCAGAAACACCCTATGAGTTATGGAAAGGGCGTAAAGGGAGTTTACGTCACTTTAGAATTTGGGGATGTCCGACACATGTGTTGGGGTCCAATCCAAGGAAATTGGAACATCGTTCAAAATTATGCCTATTTGTAGGATACTCCAAAGAAATGAAAGGTGGTCTATTTTATGATCCTCAAGAGGACAAGGTGCTTGTGTCGACAAATGCCACGTTCTTAGAGGAAGACCACATGAGAGATCATCAACCTCGTAGCAGGATTGTCTTAAGTGAAATTTCCAGGGAAGCTACAGATAAATCACCAAAAGTTGTTGATCAAGCTGGTCCTTCTCAAGTGTTGAGAATGCCTCGACGTAGTGGGAGGGATGTTAGACAACCCGACCAGTTACATGGGTTTGACCAAAACCAAGTCGTCATCATACGATGATGGCGTAGAGGATCCATTGACCTATAAACAGGCAATGAATGATATAGATAGGGACGAGTGGATTAAAGCCATAGACCTTGAAATGGAGTCAATGTACTTCAATTCAGTCTGGGAACTTGTAAATCAACCAGATGGTGAAAGACCTATCGGTTGCAAGTGGATCTACAAGAGAAAACGAGATCAAGCCGGTAAGGTGTAAACCTTTAAGGCTCGACTTGTGGCAAAGGGTTATACTCAAAGGGAAGGGGTGGACTATGAAGAAACCTTCTCCCATTGCCATGCTTAAGTCCATTAGAATACTCTTGTCCATTGCCACGCTTTTATGACTATGAAATTTGGCAAATGGATGTCAAGACAGCCTTTCTTAATGGCAATCTTGATGAGAGTATCTAGATGGATCAACTAGAGGAGTTCATAGTTCAGGGTCAAGAGCAAAAGGTTTGCAAGCTTAAACGATCTATCTGTGGATTGCAACAAGCATCTAGATCCTGGAATATAAGATTTGATAGTGCGATCAAATCTTATGGTTTTGAACAAAATATTGACGAGCCTTGTGTTTACAAGAAGATAGTTAATACCACTGTAGCTTTCTTAGTTCTATATGTAAACGATATCTTGCTCATTGGGAATGATGGAATGATGTAGGGTTCCTGACTGGCGTTAAGAAATGGCTAGCGACCCAATTCCAAATGAAAGATTTAGGAGAGGCTGAGTTTGTTCTTGGAATCCAAATCGTTCGAAATCATAAGAACAGAACGCTAGCACTGTCTCAGACATCTTATATTGACAAAATGTTGGTCAGATATAAGATGCAAAATTCCAAGAAGGGTTCATTACCTTTCACGCATGGAATTCATTTGTCTAAGGAACAGTGTCCTAAGACACCTCAAGAAGTTGAGGATATGAGACGCATTCCTTATGCTTCAGCTGTCGATAGTCTGATGTATGCCATGTTATGTACTCGACCCGACATATGCTATCCAGTGGGAATAGTCAGCATGTATTAGTCTAATCCAGGATATGATCACTGGACAGCTGTTAAGAACATCCTCAAGTATCTTAGGAGAACGAGGGACTATATGCTTGTGTATGGTGCAAAGGATTTGATCCTTGCAGGATACACTGACTATGATTTTCAGACTGATGTAGATTCGAGGAAATCCACATCAGGATCAGTGTTCACTCTTAACGGAGGAGCTATAGTATGGAGGAGTATAAAGCAAGGTTGTATTGCTGACTCCACCATGGAGGCTGAGTATGTCGTAGCTTGCGAAGCAGCGAAGGAGGCTGTATGGCTTAGGAAGTTCTTGACTGATTTGAAAGTTTTTCCACATATGAATTTGCCTATCACCCTTTATTGTGATAATAGTGGTGCAGTGACAAATTCTAAAGAACCTAGAAGCCATAAGCGTGGAAAGCACATAGAGCGCAAATATCATCTCATCAGGGAGATTGTGCAACGAGGAGACGTGATCGTCACGCAGATCGCCTCGGAGCACAACATTGCTGATCCGCTTACAAAGCCCCTCACGGCTAAAGTGTTTGAGGGACACCTAGAGAGTCTAGGACTACGGGTTGTACAGTAAGACAGTTTTTCTTTGCTCAGCATGTTTTACCACACAAACGTTTTAGTCCAAGTGGGAGTTTGTTGGGTTTTATGTCCTAAAACTCGTGGTTTCGTAAACTTAATGTATATTCTATTTTGCAATAAAGTTGTTATTGAAATTTATTCAGTAAAAGTGTTATTGAATATTGTGTATTGTGTAACCCTAATCCAATAAAGAACCCTTGGCTATAGGATGATACTTGAGCTTTATGTGTGACATAAAAGTGGATCAAGTTCAAGTTATAGCCAGAACGGTCTATAGTATAAGGATAGAGTTGGGTACCTTATCCTGGACACACTATGGATGCGGCCCACTTTGTAGAGTACAAACGATGTGATCCTAAATCGTTCATGTGGAGACATGTGAGCGGGGGCACCCTATGCAATGAGTTTGCATAAGACTGGACCGCAAAATAATTACTTAGACTTTATAACTCCGTTTACTGTCTTAACTGACTATATTCATACGATGACCTAGGTAACTCGATCTTAATCCTGAGCGTTCTATGGACTCCTGTTTATTTAGATTATCCTTAGATTTGCATGGGTGAGAGTGACTCGAGATTGTCGACTCAATAAGCCTCCCATTTCAGGGATAAAACCGGGTAGATAGCTGGGAACATAGTTCTGCAAGATGGAATTCACTCCTACCCGCTTTATGAAGGGAATCGAGTCCCGCAGCGGAAGCGATTGTGAATGGCGCGCTCTTGATTTCCTTACAATGATTACATTCAAGAACAATTTTAACTAGATTAAGCATATAAACATAATATGGACAAAAAGAAATGTTACATTTGAAGAACTCTTTCTTCAAGTGCTCCTCCTCTCCCACGATCAAGATCTCAGCAACACGAACTTGAACGATCACCGACACTACCACCGGATCTTCTCCGTTGTTCTCTAGGTGAGGGAGGAAGGTGGGTTCCCTTTAGGAGAGGTGAGGTGTTGTGAGAGAGAGGTTTGTGTTTTGGAACTCTTCCAACAACACAACAAAGGCTTAAATTTTCTTAACCTAGTTGCATCTCATGCAACCATATATATAGGGAAATAGGATGGAAATGACCATCCTACCCCTCCTTTATTCTCTCTTTAGTATATGGTTTATATGTGAATCTAATTCACATTAAAACTATATATTATATTAATTATATCATATATAATTGATATAACACCTCATGTCTGAAATTGAACACTTCAATTTCATTCCTAACTTTATACCCTCAATATTACCATGTTGAGTCAACGGAGGACCTCTTTGGACTACAGTTCATGAGCTCAATGATGTGAAATTAACCGATCAAACTCTTTGATCCAGCTTAATCAATATTCATTAACTACAAGTCACTCCACTATAGACTTGTAGTTGCACTCTCCTCACTGTAGATTGTATTGTGTCCACTGATATAGTCATTACCCATGAGTCGACCCTTCACAGGGTTGTTCGTGATCACACCGGGTCAAATTACCATTTTACCCCTGTGATTACCTCTTTGTTCCTTAAGCACCACCGATCCTCTAATGAACAACAAGTCTAAGGTCCTACCATGACTCATACCCTCATGAGAGGCGGGGCCCCGTTGTTCAAGACACGAGTCGGGCCTTGGGAACAACCTATCTAATTCCTTAGTGTAGGAATGAGTGAATTCCATCTTGCACAGCTTAAGTTCCCGGTACCTACGAGGTTCTCGTCACGAGAAGGTAGGCTTATTGAGTGACTCTGCCATGTGCCACTCTCACCCATACTAGTCTAAGGACAAACCCCTATAAGCAGGAGTTCTTAACTCGTTCAAGATTCAGGTCGAGTCACTAATGACCATCTATAAATTACTAGTCTTATCTTGTTAACAGTGTTACACTGGTTAGACTAATGATTTGCGGTCCGGTCTTGTATGAACTGTTCATACAGGTTGCCCCCACTCGCATGTCAACTACATGAATGAGTTGGATTACCTCATTTGTACTAATTACAAAGTGGGCATCCATGGTGTTACCAGAATGAGGTTTCCAACCTTATTCTTATACCATAGACCATTTAGGTTATATTCTTGAACACAATCCAAATAGTGTCCACTACACTGAATGTTCAAGATATATATTATAACCTTGGAGCTTAGTTTATTGGATTTATAAAGCGGACTGTAATTTTATCAAAACAAATAACTCTTTATTTCTTTGATCAAAATTACACAAGTTTTAGGGCATACATCCCAACACTTTAGGGATTAGTAGAGAGGTTGATCCCTTAAGTGCTGACTCCGGGTCTTGAATAAAGGGCCCACCCCTCTCATTGGCCCGAGAGGGATTCGATTTGTTGGTTGGACTACAAACCAATTGTTCATTAGAGGATCAGTGGGACTTAAGGAACAAGAGGTAATTACAGGGGTAAAACGGTAATTTTGACCCAATTGTAATTACGAACGACTTGTGAAGGATCAACTTACTAATCATGGTTATATCGAGTGGACAGAAATATATCTACAGTGAGGAGAGTGCAGCCACCGGGCTTTAGTGGAGTGCCCCGGTTAGGGATGTCCATTTTCCCCGCGGGGACCCGCCTCTAATGGGGCGGGGAATCTCCATTTAGACGGGAAATGGGGGAGGGAGCGGGGAGGATTTTTTTCCCCGTTGGCTAAACGGGGATGGGGACGGAGAATGTATTCCCCGTCCCCGACCCCGACCCCGACCTCGACCCCGTCGCGCTCCCCGTCCCCGCCCTGATATATTATTATTATTTAAATATATATATTTATGTGTATATAATAAACCATAATTCTAAATTCTTATTAAATATCATTTTACTTTTCTTAAGAAAATTGAAAAAAAATGTCTCTTAAATAGAAAATTCTAATTAGTAATTAGCCATTTAAATAAACATTTTAAAAAAAAAAAAGAAATTATGTAATAAAATTTGAAAAATAAAAATTGTAAACGGGGAACCCGATCCCCGCAAATTCCCCGCGGAGAATCCCCACCCCGTTCCCCGTGAAATTAAATGGAGAATTTCGCGGGGACGGGGAATGAAATGGGAGATGGGGACGGGGACGATAAGTCATTCCCCGACCCCGCCCCGCCCCGTGGACATCTCTAGCCCCGGTAGTTAACGAATGTTGATTAGCTAGGCTAAAGAGTTTGGTCGATTAATCTCCAATCGTTGGAGCTCATGATCTGTAGGTTCATTAGGTCCTCCTTACTAGCTCGGACTAAGCCTTGTAACATTTTGAGAGAAAAGAATTTGAATTGTTCAAATTCGATTTTGGGAGAAATCGTTAATTATATATGATATATTTAACGAGTCATAGCTTAATTATGAATTAAACTATAATTAATAGGAGGTGGATATATTTAAATATGATTTAAATATTGGATCGATTTATAGCATGAATAAGAATTCATGTTCGGAAAATCGATCGGGATCGAGAAATTTATTTAATTTAATATTTGATATTAAATTAAATTATAAATTAAATTAATTAAATTAATTTTTGAATTATTTAATTAATTAAATTAATTTTAATTTAAAATCAATTTAATATGATTTTTTAATTAAAATTAAATAAAAATGAGTGGATTTTCATGGATTTTCATTAAAATCCAAATTGCAACTTGCCCAATCCCTCTCATCTTCAAAATTGGCCAAAATTGGCCACCTCCACCTCAATCCATCCTCATCACTGTTGAGATGTCACTCTAATGAAGCTCATTGAACCTTTATATAATGTTGATTTGAGGTATGTTGATAGAATTTTGCAGAAAAATCTAAATTCTCGAATTAGTGACCTTTGAGGTCTTTTCTTCCAAATTCTCTCAACCTAGGATCTCACAATCCGTTCTAAGGCCCGATGATAGTAGGGAAGACTCTAACGGTTGTCCACGAAGTGTTTGTGTTGAAAACCATCCACCGGGTGAAGAGAATTTGATCTTCAAATTTGAGTTTTCTATCCTTCTGTTTTTCCAGCTTTGAGCATGCATTTTATTTTACAAAATTGATCAACTTAGAGTGTTTAAGATCCAAAATTGCTTCCGCTTTCTTAATCTAGACTCTTTCACTTGTGCAATGAGATTGTTCAAGACCGGACCGTGAATTATTAGACCTACTGATGTAACACCGTTGACAGTAAGGACTAATAACTTCGTAGATGACCATTAGTGACTCGACCTGAATCCTGAGCGTGATACGGACTCTTGTCTATGGGGGTCTGTTCTTTGACTAGTACGGGTGAGGGTTGTCACAGTTACTCGCCTAATATGCCTATCTTCTCATGGACAGGACCAAGTAGGGAGCTGAGAACTTAACTACGCGAGATGGAATTCACTCGTTCCTGCCTTTAGGGAAACAAGAGGGGTTGTTTCCTTAAGTGTTGTCTCCAGGGCTTGGACAACAGGCGCCCACTCTCTCACTGGCACGAGAGAGTTGTTGTGTATGGTCGGACCATTACAACTTTATTGTTCATTAGAGGAGCAGTGGGGACTTAAGGAGCAAGAAGTAGACCTGTGAAGGGTCGACTCATGGGCATTGTTTATATCAGTGGACACGTAATGTCTTACACTGATGGGAGTGCAACTACGAGATTTAGTGGAGTGTTACCGTAGCTAATGAATGTTGATTAACCGGGTCAAAGAGTTTGATAGGTTAATCTCGGATCATTGGAGCTCGTCACTGTAGGTCCATAAGATCCCTCGGTTGGCTCAAACTGGGTTAAAAGAAGAGTTTACTGTTTTGGTGTGAATTGAAGTGTTCAAGTTCACTAAAGGGTATTTATGTCATTTACATGAGATATGAATGATATAATATATAGTTTAATGTGAATGAGATTCATAATAAACTATAGGTTAGCCTAATTGTTGAATTAGGGCTAATTGGAGAAATTAGATTGAGAGATATTAAATTGGATGTGATTCAATTTAATAAATCCACAATATTGCAAATGTGATTTGTAATATGAGATATGAGATATCTTATAATATGTGGTTATGCAAATATGATTTGCATAACCTATAGTTGTGGTAAAATGGTAAATAGGTGGAGATTTCAACTCCACCTATCTCCATTATTTAAATCCCTTTGCAAGAAGGGGAACTGAAGCATTCTCTCATTTTTTGGAAATCTTACCAAAAAGAAGAGATCTCTCTCTCAATTCTCTCTGAAATTGATCTTTTCCTCCCTTCATCAAAACAAAGTAGAATCCCACCATTCTCCTTCTTCCTAAAGAAGAACAACCGAGAAGCCAAGATGTGGTGTTCTTGTTCATAAGAAGAGTTCGGGATTGTAGAGATCGAGAAGCACACGAAGAGTTCATGATCGTGAACGGAAAGGAAATTGAATACTGTCTTCAACAAGTAAGTAACGAAATCTTGTTGTTTCTTTTCGTTTTTATGCATGTTTAGCCTTATCTAAGAGTTAGATTGTTTTAACGAAATTTGGTTGCACAACTTCACCACGACGATTCGATCGTCTTCCGCTGCGTGGGAGTTTCATTCCCTTCACAGATGTGAACTCAGTTCATTCATGTACCCCTCTTCCTCGGGCGTCACATCCAAAATTTTACTTTGGATTAACCTTAGGATTTTCATGTCTAACCCCATGAGGTTAGACTCAGCCTTCCATACGACTTATTCTCCCTTGGGAAGATGAAAATCAATTACTTGAAAAGTTATTTTAGATTTCCAAAGCCTTGCTTTCGATAAGCTTTAGGATTTGCAGGTCTAACCCCGTGAGATTAGACTTAATCTTCCATAGGACTTCTTCTCCCTTGGGAAGATGAAAATCAATTTCCTGGAAGGTTATTTTAGATTTTCAAATTCTTTCTTCGGATTAGCTTTAGGATTTGCAGGTCTAACCCCGTGAGATTAGACTCAACCTTCATAGGACTTATTCTCCCTTGTGAAGATGAAGATCAATTCCCTGAAAGGTTATTTCTTTTAGATGAAGATCAATTTTTAGAGAGTATCTTCTCTATCATCCTAAGATGAAAATCAATTTCTAAATAGGTCATTCTTCTTTATCATCAAAAAATCAATTTCTAAATAGGTCATTCTTCTTTATCATCAAGTGATGTTCCCATTTTGTCTATAAAGCGAATGAGTCTTTCATTATGCAGTCCAACTGCAATGGTAATCAAGAGTACCCCTTGTTGTATCCTTCAATTTGCATAGCCTCATTATTGAATCTAGCAATGTATTCCCTCAAGTTTTCTTCGGGTTCCTTGCTTGATGGTGAGTAGATGTATCTGTGGCTTGTATAGATCTCGAGCCCCAAGAAATTGTATAACAAAAGCTTGGGCTAGATTTTTCATTGTTTTTTTAATCTCGTATGCAAATTTAAAAAATAAGTGTATGCTTTCATAGCTTTCATTTTCTAATTAAGTATGCAAGGTAGAACACTCTCGTTCTCACAGACGGCACCAACTGTTGTTGCCAAAATCTGATCAAGAGAAATCTCACTTGACTTTCACGTGACATCAACTGTAAATTTGTAATTTGGAGGAAAGAGATAACGTGTAAAAGAGAAAAAGCTAGGAAATGTCACACCAACTCTGATGCTTAAGTTAGTAAGGAGAATTTTAGTGTAACAAATTAAAGTTTAGAGAATGAGGGTTCAATTGAACTCTCTGTTGTTGAGTCATAATGACCTATATTCTTTGATTTTCATATTGCTTTTTTGATATAAAGATTTGAATAGATTTGCTCTTCTATTTAGGAATGAGGTTTAAAAAGATAAATCATATCTGGCAAGATTCTCTTGTAATTCAAATTTATCTCTCGGTTTAATTTCACCAATAACAATTATCAAAACTAAAATTTTATAGATAAAATCTAGCCAATTTATATTGATGTCTAAAATTTTAATTAAAAAAAATTGATGCCTAAAATAAAAGTTATAAACGTTGGAGGAACTCAAACTCAAAAGGAATGAATTGAGATTGATGCCAAAAAGAGGAATCGTCTTTTAAACTAATATTATATATTTTAACAATAATTATAAAAAATGTTGTTTTCCTTAAAGTAATTGAGAAAAAATTGTTTTTTTTTTTTGGAAGTATTCAGAGAATATGGTAATGTTAGTAAATTTGTATCATGACATTCGGCATGGTGAAAATGTGTCTTAAAGACAGTCTTGATTTCCTAGAAACCCTTTATTCAAAGGTGAACTAAAAAAAAAAAAAAACTTTTACTCAAAGCCTCCCACTGTTTTCTAAATAGTTGTAAAATTATGATTTTCATTCGAAATAGTTTCAAACCAACTACATTTTTACAATTTTTTAAATTATTAAGTTACAATTTTAGTTCCAAAATTAAGTAGAAGGGCCTTTAATAGATTGCTAATTACTAATTTTAAAAAATGACAGATTTTAAAAGTGAATATTAGGTCATTCAATTTTTTCCACTAATTTCTTAGACATAAATTTTAATTTTATATCTTAGACGATGATTTTTCAATTTATTTAGTATCTAAGTATGCACAATTTTAAATGTTTAATATTTCTCATATTTATTAGTGAGTTGAAAATTTAGAGACGCTTTTAATCTTTTTCAAATTTATTGAGTTGAATAGATTTTATGAATATATGTTTGGTATATTTTTTTTATGAGTAGATAGATGAATGAAACTTGACAAACTTAATATCTTTGTCGAGGTTCAATCATCTACCCATAAAAAAAAATATGCCTTAACATATTTGTCGAGGTCAACAAGAGCCGAACAAGTGGACATCAATATTAATTGGGAGAGAAAGCAACTTCACATAGATTTGATATGAGTATCTCTTGAAACCATCTTAAATCATCAATCAACCAAAAAATTTAAATTAATAAGTTGGGATAAATTTAATTATATCAACATGTTTAACAACTTAACCAAATCAATTATATTTAAATTAGTAAAATATGTATAACATAATACATAATAAATTAAAATTTATAATAATAGTTGGAATCCAACCTATTATTTAGTTGGTGATTACAACCATTTTTATGATTAAAAACATTGGAAACAACTTTTTAAATTGAAATTTGAAAGTAGTGAAACACATAAAATTAAAATACAACTCAAATTTGAATCGAATCTGTTATTTTCAAATTACTATTTTTGGTATGTTATTAATTAGAGACCCATTTGAAACAAACTGATAAATTAATTAGAATATTTGAGCAAGTTCCTGGAAGCCTCTCTACACAACAAATTCAAGTGAAGGAGAAGAGTTCATAGAGCTTTCACACAGTCTCAACCTTCCCCAGTTCTGATTCCCATCCATTATTTTATTTAACCTTTTTCCCTTCCTGTGTGGCTTCAAAACAAATCCCTCCAATTTCATTGAGCTCTCTTTCCTCTCCTCAACTCTCAAGGTCAAAGGGTCTTTCCATTCATCACTCCAATGGAGAAGAATCATCCAACTTGGATGGGTCCCATTCTCTCCCTTCTTGTCTTCTTCTTCCTTCTTCCTTCTTCCTCTAATCCCCTGCTTCCAAATCCACCAAAACCCCCCACCAATCGACGGCTCTGATTCGTCACAGCCCCACTCGACGCTTCTGATTCGTGGGGTTGACCGATCCCCCAACCCCACCTGAGAATTCCATTTTGGAAGCCGAGACTCGAGAAAGTCTTCACAGGCTGCTGCTCCTCCTCTTAGATTATATAACCCACTTCACTTTCGCTTCCTCTCTCTCTCTGTTTTTGTTTTTCTTTCCAGGATTTGGAGCGAGGAGATTGATTCAATTTCACGAGGGTCTGAAGAAACAATCCTCAATCGGTAAATCTTCCCATGTGTTCTTCTAATCAGGCCCTGTTTGGATTGGATTCTCTTGATTTTGTTTGTGGGTTTTATTCTTCGATTCTGTTTATTGATGTTTGGGGATATGATTGAAAGAGAGATAGGATGTTCTTAGAGAAGGGTCTGATTTTGTTTTGAACCTTAATCTGGAATGGAAAGTGGGATTTGTTTTGTTGATTTGAATTTTTAAGTGGAGTATATGTTGAATGTTTGATGGGATGAATCAATGGAATGAATTGGATTAATGGAAGACCCTGACCCTGAAAGGAAGAGGACTCAATTTTTAGGGATTTGACTCTGAGATTGATATTTTTTGTATTTCCTTCTTTTCAGGAAGTTGACTTTCTCTCTGAATAGTTCATTTCCTTTTTCCATTTTTATGTCTGATGAATGATATTGAAAACTCTTCTGTGATCAAATTAAGTTGTTGAAACTGATTTGCTTTGGCCTCCTTTTTGTTTTTGGTTCTAGTCTCCAGTCTTTAAAGATTAAGCTTTATCATAACCATTCCTTGCTTTTCAGCTTTTTAAGCGCCATTTTAAATTGTTTTAATTTTTTTTTTAAAAAATAAAAACTACTTTTTTAGATTTCAATAAGTGGCTAAGATTTTACAAGTGTTACTAATATTATTAGACTAGAAAACAAAGAAAAAAGAAAACTATAAACAAGAAACGTTCTGAACTGGGCCCTTTAATGAATCAAAATTTGCTTCATTTGTTTGAAACTTGTTGCAGATCCAAGCCAAACAGTACTGAATCTTTGTAGTAGAGAAGGTTTTGAAGATGGATCCTGAAGATAGTTTGTGTAGTTCTGAAGTTTGGACAAAATCTTCATCTTTTCCTAATATTAATGCCCAGCAACCTGCACAGAAATGGGTAGATACTTCCATTTTAGACTATGCTATGGACCAGCCTTTTCAAGAATTCGAAGAACAGAACGAATCGAAGGCCTCCCTAACCTGTAACTCAAATCAACAAATCGAAATCCTAAATAAAGATAGTGATCAGATGAATGCAGCACTTATAGCCAGTAAAATTCAAGATTGGGACCCAAGAGCGATGCTAAATAATCTGTCCTTCCTTGAGCAGAAGATTCATCAGCTACAGGAACTTGTGCATTTTATCGTTGGTCGGAGGAGCCAAGTCTTGGGGAGGCCGGATGAACTCGTAGTTCAGCAACAACAGCTGATAACTGCAGATCTAACTTCAATTATTGTTCAGTTAATTTCAACAGCGGGTAGTCTGCTTCCTTCTGTAAAGCATAACTTGTCTGCAGCTGTTCCTCCGGTCGGGCAGCTGGAGCAGCTCGACAGGGTTCTTTTCGCATCTGGATCCGGGACGAATAATGGTGGTGTTCAGTCACAACATGGTGATGGAACTAAACATCCCGAGCTTCCGACCCAAATGGACGAAAATAGCAAGTGTGGGAAGGAACAGAACATGACTGTTGAAGAACACGAATCGAAGGATGAAGAAGATGTAGATGAAAGCGAGAACCTCCCACCCGGTTCATATGAAATATTGCAGCTAGAAAAAGAAGAGATCCTAGCTCCTCACACCCACTTCTGTGCAATATGTGGAAAAGGGTTCAAGAGGGATGCAAATTTACGAATGCACATGAGGGGTCATGGTGACGAGTACAAAACCGCTGCTGCTCTTGCAAAGCCGAACAAGGAACTGAGTTCCGAGGCGATGCTAATTAAGAGGTATTCCTGCCCCTTCACCGGCTGCAAGCGGAACAAGGATCATAAGAAGTTTCAGCCTCTGAAAACTATTCTGTGTGTTAAAAACCATTACAAGAGAACTCACTGTGACAAAAGCTTCACTTGCAGCAAATGCAACTCTAAGAAATTCTCAGTAATTGCTGATCTCAAAACACATGAAAAGCACTGTGGGAAAGATAAGTGGCTTTGTTCTTGTGGGACTACTTTCTCCAGGAAAGACAAGCTCTTTGGACACATTGCTCTCTTCCAAGGCCACACTCCTGCAATTCCTCTTGACGAATCAAAGGGAATGGCCATGTCATGTGATCGAGGAGAACGCTACGAAACAACGAATAAGCTCGGGAGTATAAATTTCAGTTTTGGATCGATTGCTTCGGGGGGAAGCTCAGTTGAAACCATAGCAGAAGCAAAAGGTGGTGTTGATGATCCTCTTAGTTATTTTTCGCCTCTGAACTTCGATTCGTGTAATTTCGGTGGCTTTCATGAGTTTCCTCGACCACCATTCGAGAACACAGAGAATGCGTTTTCGTTCCTTATCCCGGCATCTAGCAACTACACCCAAAAATCTGGTGCA
This sequence comes from Trichosanthes cucumerina, assembly GCA_036507285.1. Lineage (NCBI taxonomy): Eukaryota > Viridiplantae > Streptophyta > Magnoliopsida > Cucurbitales > Cucurbitaceae > Trichosanthes > Trichosanthes cucumerina. Next base: position 74,073,441 of record CM071835.1, on the reverse strand, counting down.
GAATCAAGCTCTAATAACCTTGAATGAATAATGTTTCCTCAGCCCCCTTGGTTTTCTGTAAAATTGCAATATGTACTTTTGTAACTTCTTCAGCCCCTAAATGAATTATTTTGCTTTAACTACTTGTGTGACTGTGTCTGCATTGTTTTGAATCTGCCATAATAAAAAGATCTTGCCTAAATATTCATTATTAATGCTGTTATTAGTTATTTTACCTTTTTTTTTAATCTTAAACTGTCTATGTGAACTTTCACACCTGTTACAATCATTCAATTTCAAAATGATTTATAGTTTATAAATCTTGTATAAAAAATTGCTTTACACACCTTATTAAATTTTCATTAATGATCTAATATACAATTTTAGGCAAAAGTCGATCTATACCCCTAAACATGGAGGTTGTATCGATAAAAATACTAAACTAATAATGATAACAATTTAAATCTTGAACTTTCATAAATGTATCAATTTACATTTTTGACGTTAGGTTACAAGTGCAAACGTACAATTATATCAATTAAACACTTGAATTTTCATAAGTGAATTAATATAGACAATCCGTTTCAAATAATGGATGATTTTTTAAATAGAGTTTAGATTTTTTAAGAAGTATACATGTGTGAGAATTGATGCATGAACGATTTTCAAATTGAGGGCTAAATTGATTCACTTATGACAGTTTAAGGGTTTAATTGACAGAATTATAACTTCACATGTGTAAACTAATAGTTTAAAATGGAATCTAACAAAAAGTGTAAATTGATACACTTACGAAAGTCTAGTTTTAAATGATACAATTATTAGTTTAGAGTTTTTATTGATATAACCCCAAGTTTAAGGGCATAAATTGATTTTTTGTCTTAAAATTTTTAATATCTAACATTCAATCCACTACATATAGGTTCCACAATTGTTCATGTAAACACGTACTTTTGTATGATTAAAATAATTTTTTTAATGATCAATAAGAACACAGTTCAACTGACATAAAATATGACTTATGGCCGAGAGGTTATAGATTTGGATCTCTTCACCCTTGTTGAACTCAAAAAAATAATAATAATCATAATAATTTTTTTTATGAGAAGTTTCATAACTAAAAAAGTAGTAGGAACCAAAATAGAGTTGGAAACCATCAATGGATAACTTTGTTCCACTTTTAAATTTTTTTCCATGAACTTTGAGCATAAAAGTTTAAAACTAGAATTTTATACTAAGCTCTCAAAATTTCTGTAACAATCGGTTCCTTTCCTTTTTTTTTTTTTTCGTTTATATATATATATAGAAAGGTGGGGCGAAGGAATCGAGAGGGCTTCACCCTCCCTCTCCCTCGTCGCTCGTCCCAGTAAAGTGGTCGTCGACCGTTTCGCCTTTTCTTCTTCTTCACCCGACACTTGCCTTATCCTTTTTTTGCAGATCTCTCTCTCAGACTGCTCTCTCTCTCGAGCCTCTTCCTTATCGTGTCTCTCTCTCTCTCTCCCTCACCACAACTTCCTGCTCGCCGCGACCGCCGACGAGACCTTCACCGCCACCTGCAACTGACATCGCACGACCGCCCTCCTCAGCCTTTCAGCTCCACTTCTCGCACTGCTCGAGCCGACTCCAGCCGCTCAATCGAAGCCGTGGCCGGATCTGTGAAACCCACCCTTTGGTTCGCCTGTTTCGTGCTTTTTCAGATCGGTTCTCGCCTTTTGGAAGACGATTCCTGGTAGATCGGCCACGAGGAGTCTAGATCCGGTATCCATGCGCCACCGCCACCTTCTTCACCCGCCATCGCCTGAAGCCTGCCAATTTCCAAAGTCCGTGCGATCCCCTTAGTTCGTTCTTCAGCTCGTTTTGGACATCCGTGGGTAAGTTATAGTTCTTGTAAGTCTTGTAGACCTTTCTTGTGTTCGATTTTCTAATCTGTGTTCCTGTTCGTCGTTAAGGTTTAGGTGGAAGCCGAGACACTAATTGGAGCATGTCTGTTCTTCTTGAATGCACAATTGTTGGTTTTAGGTAAGTAGTCATTTGGACTACCACACTCATAAGAGTAGGGGTTAGGGGCGAAACTGCATGTCGTAGAAAAATTAGGAGTTGTATTTGGTTGCTTTCATATCCTGTGTTAGCATATGGCGTTTATTTTTACTTGTGCCTGCTTTAGAGTTATTTGATGATGCTCAATGTAAAACTGGTACTGTGATATTGTGCATACTATGTTTGTTGAATTTGAACCGTGTTGTACGTTCTCTCAAGTAGAGGCTTGTTGGTTGTAATCTTAGTTCTGTGGTAACACGAGAAATGTTGTGTAGCCTTAGGTTCGTAGCTAACACAACCAACCCTAGTATAAACCCAAGACTCCTGTATAAGCTGAGACTCTAGGTTGGCGAGGTGGATAATGAGATGTGGGGTTTGTCCTTCATCTAGTAGACGTGGTTAACATGGGGTGTGGGGTCTGTCCTCCATCTAGTAGATATGATGAGACTTGGGATGTGGGGTTTGTCCTCCATCAGTAGACATGATGAGACTTGGGATGTGGGGTCCGTCCTCCATCCAGTAGACGTAATGAGACTTGGGATGTGGGGTTCGTCCTCCACCTAGTAGAGGTGATGAGACTTGAGATGTTGAGTCCGTCCTCCATCTAGTTGACGAGTTTAGCTATGGGATGTGGGGTCCGTCCTCCATCTAGTAGAGTGCCTCAGAGAGTTAGCCCTAGAGCATTGTTTTGGGACCAACCTAGTCTAGTAGCTAAGGGTAGGACAGGAGAATAGCAAGTCTGAGTTTGTGTAAGGTTTAGGGTGAAGGTGGAGTTCTGTGGAATGGGTTGGCAAGTTGTGAGTGGTTAGGCTTAGGGTTTGACCCTTGTATTGCTTTACTTTGGACGAAGTGGGCTACTTACTGAGTATTTTATACTCACCCCTCGTTTTATGTGTTTTTTGTTGCAAGTAGGGTGAAACCTTGAGGTGACCAGTGTTAGCGAGATCATGCAAGGCTATGAACGACTTGGTAGGACTTAGTTCGTGTTAACTTTGTTAGGAGCTTGTTTATTTTCTTTATTTTCTCCGCTGCACTTTTTTTCTCTAAGTTTGGTTCCTTGCATTGTTTCATTTAATTGTATCGATAATTCTCGACATGTTCTGCTTTGGAAATCTCTCGTAATTGAAGCATGTGTTTGAGTTTTTATGGTTGTCTGTGAACTCCAAGGGACAGGAGCCCAGCTTGTTGAATTTGTAGTTTGGAGGAGGTTGTGTACCATTGTGAGACTGTTTTGAAGTGCTTCCTTGTTCAGGTTCAAGTTAAACTTTTTGGTTTACCCTAGTTGCGTCATTATGTTGCCGAAATTTCGACGAGAGCAGTATAACTTGGAGTAACGCCCCAAGTAGGAAGTGTACAAAATTACGAGGTGTTACAATTTCATAGTTATGTCTATTTTGTTCTTAATTTTTAGGTCATTAAACTTTCAATTTTTTATATAAGAAGTCTTGTGTGAATAATTAGTGGTAAGCTTTTATGTGTAGGCATCACAATGATATAATTTATAAATGACGAAAAAAAATTGCTAAATATATGAGAAAAAATATATATTATCATCTTTGCAAATTATTTTTTTCATGTAACAAATTTGCAGATATGGAAATCATATTTTCCACCTACAACAATTTTCCTTATTTTTGACTTAGTTCTTTTGTTATCATAAGGAGCAAAATTTTCTAGCTAAAAAATGAAGGTCATTAATTGTGACATGTATATTAAAAAAATTTAATATAAAAGGGTAGAAGATGCCAGCTTGAACAAAGTTTAATTAGTCAAGGGCCTAAGGCATTAGTAATATGTTTTTTTTAAAGGTTATAAGTTCAAATTTTCTTTTGCATATGGATAAAAGATGAAACATGTAATTTTACGAACTAAAAAATATAATTTTAAAAAATAAGTAGTGCATTTGGTTGGTGATATGAAAACATAAATTTAAAATTAAGAGATGTAATGAAAATTAAGGTTTTATTTCATGTTTTCAGTGCTTTTGGATATTTAATGGTGTAATTGGTAGCAAATTTAGAAACTAGATCCCAATTTAATAATTGTTCAAGATGCGTTTGATAATATATTTATAAATCATGAAAATAGTCTTTGTTATCAACTAAGTTGAATCTAAACTATTATTAATTAATTTATGAACATGTTTTATGTTATAAATGTTGTATAAATATTATTTTATTATAATTTATAATATATTATGTTATATAGATTTTTTAATTAAACAAAAAATGAAATGATTTTTGTAACATGAAGTGTTATATGACTCTGTTTGATAACCATTTGGTTTTTTATTTTTGGTTTTGAAAATTAAACTTGCTTTCCCCCAATTTCACTCTAATGAGTTTTGTCTTTCTTAAGTAAACAACAAATTTCAATAATAAAAACAAGTTTTCAATATATATTTTTTAATTTTTAAAACTTGACTTGATCTTTGAAAACATGGGTAAAAAGTTGATAACAAAACAAGAAAAATCATAGGTGGAAAATAGTTTTTATAAACTTAATTTTCAAAAACCCAAAACCCAAAAACAAAAAACAAAATAGTTATCAGATGAAGTTATATTTATCAAAGTTTTTACCTTTTTAAATGTAATTCTGCATTTTAAGGTCTCGTTTGATAACCATTTGGATTTTTATTTTTAAAATTATACTCGTTTTTCCACAATTTCTCTTTATTTTCTCAGCAATAGTTTCCATCTTTCTTGATATACCATTTAAGTTTCTAGCTAAAACTTTAAAAATAAAAATAAATTTTTGAAAACTACTTTTTTTATTTTTCAAAACTTAGCTTGATATTTAAAAACATAGGTACAAAGTAGATAAAAAAACATAAAAATCCATTGATAGAAGTAGTATTTTTAGACTTAATTTTCAAAAACTAAAAATCAAAAACTAAAAACTAAAAACTAAGGCCCCGTTTGATAACCATTTTGTTTTTTGTTTTTAGTTTTTGAAATTTAAACCTAAAAATACTATTTATACCAATGAGTTTATATGTCTTCTTGTAATGACCCTAAAATTCCGCATTTAACCTATGTTAGGGAAGTTTCTTTCATGCACCGCTTTATGTCAAAATTTCGTGAAAGATAACGACATAAGAAGCAGGAGAAAACACTTCAAATAGTTTCAAGGAATGCCCAACCCCCACCAAACTTCAATAAAAAAATGGGTTGAGCAACAACCAGAGTCCCAACATAACTTCTCAGCTAGATAAACATGCAACGGAATTTTATCAAAGATAAAGAAAACCAACATCTATGAAACAACACAGAAAAGAGAGCAGGACTGTCGAGCAACTAATTGATATAAGCAATGACAAGAATAAACTCAAGAAAAGTAAACTAAGTCTAAAGATAAGAAACAGGAAGTGTCCATAGCCTCGCAAGGTTGTCGTCGTCAACTGCCTCGGGGTTTCTCACCTGCAACCAAAAACATCAAAGTAGACGGGTGAGTATAAAATACTCAGTAAGCAACCCACTTCATCCAAGAACAAATAACACAAAAGAACAGACCTTAGACCTAGCTAAAGACGACATCTAGCCCGCCACACAACTTCCACAAGCACCCCGACACTAATCTCGCTCAGATTCTCAGTCCTGTCCTACCCTTAGCTTCTAAACTAGGTTGGCATAACCGACCACGAGACTCATTCTCGGGTCTACACTAGGGCGAAGGACTGTATCCAACACTAGGGCGAAGGACTGTATCCAACCCCTCTAACTGTAAGAATCATTTCTCGAGTCACACGAATGGATGGAGGACAGACCACCACATCCCATATCAACATCAAATGCGGTACTACCGCACACAATCGACCACAGGCTCGTTCCCGGGCCTGCACTAGCGCGAAGGATTGTATCCAAATCCTCTATGACTCTAGGAATCATTTTCCGAGTCCCACATCTGGATGGGGGACGAACCACCAGTTGGGATGTATGTCCTAATCTCGTATATGTTTGTAATATTCATTATTGAAATAAATAAGAGTTATTTTTACATCACTTTGTGTCTCGCATATTTACAAACTTTATCCAATAAACTAAGCTCCAGGGTCATTGAATTATGAGAGAACTAGAACTTGAACGGTGTGTAGTGGACACACATGGAGGATCACGTTCGAGTTAATGACCCGAACGGTCTACAGTATACGGATAGGGTTGGAGACCTAATCCTGGATACGTTATGGATGTGGCCTGCTTTGTATTAGATACAAACGAGGTGATCCAACTCGTTCATGTGGTTGACATGCGAGTGAGGGCATCCTGTGCAATGAGATTGTACAAGACCGAACCGTGAATTATTATACCTACTTATGTAACACCGTTAACAGTATAGGACTAATAACTTCATAGATGACCAATAGTGACTCGACCTTAATCCTGAGCGTGTTACGGACTCCTGTCTGCGGGGTTTGTCCTTTGACTAATACGGGTGAGGGTGGTCACAGTTACTCACCCAATATGCCTATCTTCTCAGGGACAGGACCACGTGGGGAGTTGGGAACTTGACTACGCGAGATGGAATTCACTCGTTCCCGACTTAGGGAAACTAAAGGGGTTGTTCCCTTAAGTATTGTCTTCAGGGCTTGGACAACGGGTGCCCACCCTCTCACTTGCCCGAGAGGGGTGTTGTTTATGGTTGGACCATACAACGTTGCTGTTCATTAGAGGAACAATGTGACTTAAGGAGCAAGAGGTAGACACAGAGGTAAAACGGTACTCTGACCCAACAGTGTATACGAACAACCTGTGAAGGGTCGACTCTCGGGCATTGGTTATATCAATGGACACAACTTATCCTACAGTGATGAGAGTGCAACTACAGGCTTTAGTGGAGTGTTACCGTAGCTAATGAATGTTGAATAACCGGGTCAAAGAGTTTGACAGGTTAGTCTCGGATCATTGGAGCTCGTCATCTGCAGGTCCATAAGGTCCATCGGTTGGCTCAAATTGGATATATTGAGGGTTTATAGTTTGGTGTGAATTTGAAGTGTTCAAATTCATTAAAAGGGTATTTATGTCATTTATATGAGATATGATTGACATATTATATAGTTTAATGTGAATGAGATTCATAATAAACTATAGGTTAGCCTAATTGATTAATTAGTGCTAATTTAAAGAAATTGGATTGAGAGAAATTAAATTGAATGTGATTCAATTTAAAATCCACAATTATACAAATGTGATTTGTATAATAAGGTATGAGATATCTTATTATATGTGTTATGCAAATATGATTTGCATAACCTAATGTTGTGGTAAAATGATAAATAGGTCGAGATTTTAACTCCACCTATCACCATTATATAAGGCATTTGTGAGAAGACTTTGTAAGGGTAATTGCTCATTTTTTGGATTCTCACAAACATTCACTCTCTCAAACTATCTCAATCTCTCTAAAGTCTCTCTACCCCAAACCAAAGGGAGTCCCACTACTCTCTCTCTACCGACCGAGAACAAACCGAGATGATCAATTGGAGGTGTCCAATCCATTCGATTCGAGAGATCGCGATCGTAGAGATCGAGGGCACGAAGAGTTCGTGATTGGAGAAGGAAATCTCGAAGAAGTGTTATTCAACAAGTAAGTAATTGTTGCTCATTGTTTTTCCTTCGTTTTTAGGCATGTTTAGCCTATGATTTATGTGATAAATTCAGTTTTAAGAAAACGTTATTTCACAACGAACACCACGACGATTCAAAGTCGTTTCCGTTGTGGGAGTTTCATTCCATTCAAATGGTATCAGAGCCAATCGTTGGCTTTTTCGTTGTGCAAAATATTTTTCTTAAAATTAGGTGGGTTTGCTTTAATTCATGAGATGAATTGTGGTATTGCATGTTGGATGTTTTCGGTTTTGACATATTTTAGTTTTGCATTAATTTCGTTGATGAGATCAATGTAAGCGCCCGTTGTTTTGGGCATTTTTAATGTAAATCAAGTCTGTAAGTCCGTGTCGTTCGTGGCAAGAGTTGCTGTGAAAAAATCAGAGCAGATTCAGGCAAAAAATGACGAAGAACAGCAAAAGGGTTTGTTTTTCTGTTGACGGCGTTGAGACGTTATTCTTCGGCGTCTAAACGTTGTCCGTGCGAATCCAGGCGGTGCTGCAGGTCAGCGTTGCAACGCTGGATGTAGCGTTGCAATGCTGAGGCGTTGGGCGTGCTGAGTACAACGTTGGTCACGGCGTTGCAACGCTGCTGCGTAGCGGGTAGCATCACGCGAGATTTTCACGCGGTAGTGGTAGTATAGGGATGTGCAGAGCAGCGGTTCGAGCGCCACTTGCAACTGTTTTATTTTTTATTTTTTATTTCTTTTGTAAAATGTATTTTAAATTAATTTTATTAATTGATATTAATATAAATGTTATATTAATGTTAATTAATTTAATTAATGTCCCTAGGGTGCCAAAACCGGTCCAATTTTTCTATTTAATTTATTTTATGCATGAGATGTATGAAATTTATTATTTCTATGTGCATAATGTATGTCATATAGATTAAAATCCCACCTTAGGTTAAACATTTCATGCATCATTTTTATATTATAAGAGTTATAATATATAGTATGCATGATAGGATTATATTATAAGAGTTATAATATAATGCATGTTTTAATTTAATTAATATAAGTGTTATATTTCTTAAATTAAAAGCATGGACATGCATTTATTCATGTGATGAATTTATGTTATATAGTTTATATTATTCATGTGATGAATGATCAAGCACTATAACATAGAAATGCATGTAACCTAAGTTAATTATTAGTTTTAAATTGTTTAGAACTTGAATAATTAGACTTAGGTTTTCTAGTTCTAATAAGATTAGAATTAGGAAATCAAATGACTTATAAATGGTGACTAATTAGTAACTCTATCTAAGGAAGGTTATGTCTAAGACTGAGGTATTTAAGCTGACGCTTTGCGGAACACCCATACCTGGGAACTGACCTGGGAGTGAATTTGGTCCGGAGATTCATAGGTAATATTCTCGTGAATGTCGTTAATTAAAAGTTAATTCATTTACTCACATAGACCTAAGTTAATAATGTGATTATAAACTTAGGCTAATCCAATATAAGAGTTATATTAGTAGACTTAGGTAAATATTAGCCGATTTATCTAGGTCAATCCCGATTAACTTAAAGTATTGAGTGGAAGGAAATAAAGTGTATAAGATACATTTAATTTTCTGACCACAAATCTCCATTAAGTTCACACTGTGAGATCCATACTCGGCCTCGTGGCGCAAATGGGAGCGTCCCCCTTCGGATGGTATTTCTATGGGTCAATATCAACTTCAATGGAGAGAGTACTTATAGTGAGTGGGAGCGGGAACTGTGAAAATGGGACCCACGGTCTCTTCTTTCGATTCACACCGTGAGACGCCTATGATCCGCCTCACTACTTTGGCTCGGACTGCATAATCCCTTCTGGAGGGCCTTGATCATGGGAGTCTGAACACCGTGAATTCCTGGAAGGGATACAATTTCCTTGTTGGTTTTCCTTCGTGGTTCACCTTTCGGTGGCTATTGTTTGGACGGATACTTGAAAATTTAAAGATAGAGGGTGACACTCACGGAATTCGTTAAGAGTTAATGGATTCTGACAGAATAATGATAACTGGATGCCTAATGGAATAAGAGTTATTATGTATTAGAGTCTGGTCAAGAAAGTCTCGTCCCAGATGAGGAGTGTTTCTGTTCACTTTTCGGTGGCGGTCATTCTAAACCTTTGGGGTATCATTACAATTTTTTAATGACCTAGGGATCGTAGGATAAATATTTGCTAAAACCTGATTGGATTTTCAAAGTTTTTGCAAGACTAATACAAAGTTTTTCTTGTTTTCAGCAAAAATGTCTAGTTCAATTGTCGCTCTATTAGCTTCAGACAAACTCGTAGGAGATAATTACCAAACATGGAAGAATAATAACAACACAATACTCGTAACTGACGACCTAAAGTTCGTGCTCACTAAGGAGTTGTCCTCAGGTGCGGGGCTCGACCGCATCGCGAAATGTTCGTGATGCGTACGATCGATGGATTAGGGCCAATGAAAAGGCCAAGGTCTATATCATTGCCAGCTTATCTGAAGTTTTGGCAAAGAAGCATGAGGTGATGATCACCGCAAAGGAGATCATGAAATCTCTGCAGGAAATGTTTGGACAATAGTCCTTTCAGGTCCGGCACGATTCCCTCAAACACGTCTTCAATGCTAGGATGAAGGAAAGCACGTCTGTCCATGAACACGTTCTGGACATGATGACCCACTTTAATCTGGCAGAGACGAACGGGGCTTCGGTCGACGAGTCGAGCCAGGTCAGCTTTATCTTGAAGACTCTTCCGAATAGTTTCCTTTAGTTTCATAGCAATGCTGTTATGAACAAAATTAGCTACACTCTGACCACACTTCTTAACGAACTACAGAACTTCCAGTCCTTGATGAGGATCAGGACATCGGAAGCTGAGGAAAACGTTGCCTTCAGGTCCTTTCACAGGGGTTCGACCTCTGGGACAAAATTTATAGGTTTTTCAGGCCCGAAAGGGAAGAAAAAGAAGTTGAAGAAGGGCAAAACTGACCGTGCTACCGCCCAGAAGGGAAGAAGGTCAAGGAACTTGCAGAGAAAGGAAAGTGTTTCCACTGCAAAGAGGATGGTCATTGGAAGAGAAAATGTCCCAAGGTCCTTGCCGACAGAAGGAAAGAAGGTAAATGTCATTCACTAGTAACTAAAACTTGTTTAGTGGAGAGTAATAACTCTGTCTGGATACTGGATTCAGGCGCCACTAACCATGTTTGTTCTTCTTTTGCAGAATTAGTTCTGCAAAGCAATGCGAGAGGGTGAGATAACGCTACGGGTTGGATCCGGAGAGGTTGTGTCTGCTGCAGTGGTCGACACGGTGAAGCTCTTTTTTGGTGGGAAGTACTTATTATTAGATAGTTTGTACATAGTGCCAGGGTTTACTAGAAACCTTGTTTCCATTTCCTGTCTTCTTGAACATTGTATTTCTGTTGTTTTCTCTGGTAATAAAGCGTTTTATTTCTAGAAATGGAAATTTATTGTGTTCTGCTTCACTTGAGAATAACTTGTACGTTTTGAAACCTAATTCAGTAAAAAGTGTTTTGAATACTGAATTATTTAAAACGGCTGAAACACGAACTAAAAGAGTAAAGGTTTCTTCTAAAGAAAATGCCCATCTTTGGCATCTAAGGTTAGGCCACATTAATCTCAATAGGATTGAGAGACTAGTGAAGAGTGGACTTCTAAGCAAGTTGGAAGAAAACTCTTTACCGGTATGTGAGTCATGCCTTGAAGGCAAAATGACCAAACGTCCTGTTAGTGGAAAAGGATATAGAGCCAAAGAACCTCTGGAACTTATACATTCTGACCTCTGTGGTCCGATGCGTGTTAAAGCACGAGGAGGTTATGAATACTTTATATCTTTTATAGATGATTATTCAAGGTATGGGTATATTTACCTAATGCATAGGAAGTCTAAACTCTAGAAAAGTTCAAGGAGTACAGGACTGAGGTTGAGAACCTGTTAGGTAAAACAATAAAAACACTTCGATCGGATCGAGGTGGAGAGTATATGGACACTGAATTCCAGGACTATATGATAGAACATGGAATTATGTCACAACTCTCACCACCTGGCATGCCACAACAGAATGGTGTATCGGAAAGGAGAAATAGAACTCTATTGGAGATGGTTCGGTCGATGATGAGTTATGCTCGTCTCCCTGATTCTTTTTGGGGTTACGCAGTGGAGACTGCGGTTTATATTTTGAATAACGTTCCGTCGAAGAGTGTTTGTGAAAAACCTTTCGAACTCTGGAATGGACGTAAAGGCAGTTTACACCATTTCAGAATTTGGGGATGCCCGACCCATGTGTTGGTGTCAAGCCCGAAGAAGTTGGATCCCCATTCAAAATTGTGCCTCTTTGTAGGTTACCCAAAAGAGACTAGAGGTGGTATGTTTTACGATTCTAAGGAAAATAGGGTGCTTGTGTCGACAAACGCCACTTTCATAAGGATCATTTACCTAGGAGTAAAATTGTGTTAAACGAAATGGACAGTACATCAGCAAGAGTTGTTGATGGGGTTAGTACGTCAACAAGTGTTGTTGATCCTAGCTCGTCTAGTCAAGTCCGTTCTCAAGAGTTGAGAATGCCGCCACGTAGTGGGAGGGTTGTGAGACAGCCTGAACATTGCATGGGTTTAGTTGAAACCCAAGTCGTCACCCCTGATGATGACTGCGAGGTTCCATTGACCTATGATCAGGCAATGACAGACGTTGACAAAGACGTACGGATTAAAGCTATGGACCATGAAATGGAGTCGATGTACTTCAATTTTTTCTGGGAGCCTGTGGATCAACCGGATGGGATAAAATCTATTGGTTGTAAATGGATCTACAAGTGTAAACGTGGCGTAGATGGGAAGGTGCAAACCTTCAAAACACGACTAGTGGCAAAGGGTTTTACCCAGGTTAAGGGGGTTGATTATGAGGAAACCTTTTCTCCTGTTGCCATGGTGAAGTCGATCAGGATCCTTCTGCCCATTGCCGCATATTATGACTATGAGGTATGGCAGATTGTTGTCAAGACAACCTTTCTTAATGGAAAACTGGACGAAACCATCTACATGGACCAACCCAAAGGGTTCATTGCCCAAGGCCAAGAGCAAAAGTGTTTGTCGGCTTCATAGGTCTATTTATGGACTGAAACAAGCTTCGAGGTCTTGGAATATAAGGTTTGATGAGGCGATCAAATCTTATGACTTTGATCATAATGTTGATGAGCCTTGTGTCTACAAGAAAATCGTCAACAACACTGTCGCATTTCTGATATTATATGTGGATGATATCCTACTCATTGGAAATGAGGTAGGATTTCTTACTGACATTAAGAAATGGTTGGCTTCGCAATTCCAAATGAAAGATTTGGGAGAGGCCCAGTATGTTCTAGGTATCCAGATAGTCCGGAACCGGAAAAACAAAATGCTAGCCATGTCTCAGGCGTCTTATATTGACAAGGTGTTGTAAAGATATAAGATGCAGAACTCCAAGAAGGGTTTGCTGCCTTTCAGGCATGGGGTTCACCTGTCTAAGGATCAATGTCCTAAGACACCTAAAGAGGTTGTGGATATGAGACGAATCCCCTATGTTTCAGCTGTAGGGAGCCTCATGTATGCCATGTTGTGTTTTAGGCCTGACATCTGTTATGCAATTGGGATTGTCAGTAGGTATCAATCCAATCCAGGATTAGATCACTGGACAACTGTAAAGGCAATCCTCAAGCATCTTAGGAGAACGAGGAACTACAACCTTGTGTATGGGAGTAGGGATTTGATCCTTACGGGATGCACAGACTCTGACTTTCAGACCGATAAGAATTCTAGAAAATCTACTTCGGGGTCAACCTTTTTTCTGAATGGAGGAGCTGTAGTATGGCGAAGCATTAAACAGGGATGCATCGCTGATTCCACAATGGAAGCCGAGTATGTTGCGACTTGTGAAGCTGCAAAGGAAGCTGTTTGGCTTAGGAAAGTTCATGATGGATTTGGAAGTTGTTTCAAATATGAACTTGTCGATTACCCTGTTTTGTGACAAAGTGGTGCAATAGCCAACTCGAGAGAACTTTGGAGTCATAAGAGGGGAAAGACAATTGAGCGGAAGTATCACCTGATACGGGAAATTGTGCATCGCGGAGACGTGACAGTCACGCAGATAACGTTGGAGCACAACGTTGCTGATCCACTTACAAAGGCCCTCACTGCTAAGGTGTTTAAGGGTCACATAGAGAGTCTAGGTCTTCGAGTGCTTCCTGACTAGGGAAAGTGGGAGTATTATAAAGGGTATTCAATGCCCTAATAAATAAGAGTTATTTTTTCATCACTTTGTGTCTCGCATATTTACAAACTTTATCCAATAAACTAAGCTCCAGGGTTATTGAATTATGAGAGAACTAGAACTTGAACGGTGTATAGTGGACACATAGGGAGGATCACGTTCGAGTTAATGACCCGAACGGTCTACAGTATATGGATAGGGTTGGAGACCTAATCCTGGATATGTTGTGGATGTGGCCCGGTTTGTATTAGATACAAACAAGTTGATCCTACTCGTTCATGCGGTTGACATGCGAGTGGGGGCATCCTGTGCAATAAGATTGTACAATACTAGACCGTGAATTATTAGACCTACTAATGTAACACCGTTAACAGTATAGGACTAATAACTTCGTAGATGACCAATAGTGACTCGACCTTAATCCTGAGCGTGTTACGGACTCCTGCATGCGAGGGTATGTCCTTTGACTAGTACGGGTGAGGGTGGTCACAGTTACTCACCCAATATGCCTATCTTCTCAAGGATAGGACCACGTGGGGAGTTGGAAACTTGACTACGCGAGATGGAATTTACTCGTTCCCGACTTAGGGAAACTAGAGGGTTGTTCCCTTAAGTGTTGTCTCTAGGGCTTGGACAACGAGTGCCCACCCTCTCACTGGCCCGAAAGGCGTGTTGTTTATGGTTGGACCATACAACATTGTTGTTTATTAGAGGAGTAGTGGGACTTAAGGAGCAAAAGGTAGACACAGGGGTAAAACGGTACTTTGACCCAGCAGTGTCTACGAACAACTTGTGAAGGGTCGACTCACGGGCATTGGTTATATCAATGGACACAACTTGTCCTACAGTGATGGGAGTGCAACTACGGGCTTTAGTGGAGTGTTACGGTAGCTAATAAATGTTGAATAACCGGGTCAAAGAGTTTGACAGGTTAGTCTCGGATCATTGAAACTCGTCATCTGTAGGTCCATTTGGTCCCTTAGTCTGCTCAAACTGGATATATTGAAGGTTTACAGTTTGGTGTGGATTTGAAGTGTTCAAATTCATTAAAAGGGTATTTATGTCATTTATATGAGATATGATTGACATATTATATAGTTTAATGTGAATGAGATTCATAATAAACTATAGGTTAGCCTAATTGATTAATTAGTGCTAATTTAAAGAAATTGGATTGAGAGAAATTAAATTGAATGTGATTCAATTTAAAATCCACAATTATACAAATGTGATTTGTATAATAAGGTATAAGATATCTTATTATATGTGTTATGCAAATATGATTTGCATAACCTGATGTTGTGGTAAAATGGTAAATAGGTGGGGATTTCAACTCCACCTATCACCATTATATAGGGCCTTTGTGAGAAGGCTTTGTAAGGTTAATTGCTCATTTTTTGGATTCACACCAAAATTCACTCTCTCAAACTCTCTTAATCTCTCTAAAGTTCTCTCTACCCCAAACCAAATGGAGTCCCACTACTCTCTCTCTACCGACCGAGAACAACCGAGAAGATCAATTGGAGGTGTCCAATCCGTTCGGTTAGAGAGATCGTGATCGTAGAGATCGAGGGCACGAAGAGTTCGTGATCGGAGAAGAAAATCTCGAAGAAGTGTTTTTCAACAAATAAGTAATCGTTGCTCACTGTTTTTCCTTCGTTTTTAAGCATATTTAGCCTAGGATTTATGTGATAAATTCTATTTTAAGAATACATTTTTCACAACGAACACCACGACGATTCAAAGTCGTTTTCGCTGCGGGAGTTTCATTCCCTTCACCACCACATCCCATAACATCATCATCATCTCGCCAACCTCGAGTCTCAGCCTGCTAAGGGTTACATAGAGATTTGGGCCTACACTAGGACTTGTTGTGCTACCTATGATCCTAAGGCCACACAACACTTTTCCAGGTTACTTCAAAATTAGGCACGAACCTATCAAGCTTCTACTTGAGGGAACAAACATCCATCCCCAGATTACCATAGAAATAGGTACAGAACTATCAAGCTTCTACTTGAGGGAACAAACATCCATCTCAGGATTACTATAGAAATAGGTACATAACTATCAAACCCCTACTTGAGTGAACAAACATCCATCACGGGATTACCACAGAAATAGGTACAGAGCTATCAAGCCCCTACTTGAGGGAACAAACATCCATCCCGAGATTACCACAGAAATAGGTACAGAACTATCAAGCCCCTACTTGAGGGAACAAACATCCAAACTCACACTAGCACGCTCAGAATCCTCATCACAAGCTTACATCGATTATACTAGATAAAATCACATCAAAGCACGAAGGAATAACAAACAATCTAGACTCCGACCTAACATGCTCGACATTTCAGCACAGATAAACATCAAACATGATCAAGTGAAATTAAACCCAAGCACAACAACGAACATCACATTCTAACATGCTACTACAAGTTCAAAACTGACTAATTCGACGATCTTGACGGTTCGCTACCAAGTTCCAAATCATTCTATTTCTAATCAGTTAATTTAATGCAATGGTGCCCCTAAGCCCTATACTTAAGGGTAGATAGTCCAAATGACCACTTACCTCGGGTCGGGGTCCCACCAACTCACCCTCCATTTCTAACTAGTGGCAACCCTCGCCACGAACATGTGCTAAGGGAGCTAAACCTCTCCTGACTCTTCAGACGTGTGATTATTTGAGCTTGATGATTCACCAAACCTTTCTGAACTCCAAGCGTCAATGTCATTCCAAAACCTTGGACACTTGCCCAGCTAAGGTTTACTCGTGACTCATAAACTAAAAATACAAACCTCGAGGTGGAACCCGAGCATAGTACTACTTTTCCACTACATCCATCTCAGACCCACGATGCTCGTTCTCAGCTCATTACGATCAAAGGTTTTAAGTCTCACCCTTAACTTAAAGCCTTAAGCCCCTATCTTCATAACAATTACTTCCTTAGTCCATTCATAATCTATACAACACTAGCACAAACTCGATATTAACAGTATTCATCGAAACACCATTTCAGCGCATTAAATTAACTTTTACGGATTACCATAATCAAACAAGCATTTGATAACTTTAGGGACTTAATTCAAATGACTACTTACCTAGATAGTGGAGGTTCGAAAATTCGATCCCAAGTTCCATGCACTTCCTTAACCGTTTGAGCCCCTAATTAGCAAACAAAGGCTTATACACGCTTCTAACATCCATAATCGAAATAATTTGACTTAAATAACCAAACTCATGCATGAAGACTTAAAAGGGGATCGAGAAAATGGAAACAAGTGGATGTACCTCATCGGCAACGGCGACTTCCGGCGAGTGGCGACGTGTGGAGCACAATTTCGAAATGCTTGTGGCCTGATCTATTCAAAACCAACATTCATTTTAAGAGAACCGAAATAAACTCAACGAACCGATCAAACCAAAGATTCAAACTGAACCTATTTAGAGAAAGGAACTCACCGGCGAGCTACGCTTGTTGTTGACGACAACAAGGGTTGAGCGACGAAGGGAAGACGAGGGACAACGGTGGAACGACCGACAGTCAGAAGCCGAGGCGTGACGACGAGACGCTAAAACTAAAGCTGCCGGTAGCCTTGCGAGGAGACGAATAAAGCTATCGGCGTCGGAGAAGCGAACGACAAGTGACGACCGGACGGAGGCGTTGCTGGTCAGAGAGAGACGTCGGACGACGAGTAAAAGCGAACAGAGGTGTTAAAGGAAAACGACAGCGGCAGAGAGGAGAAGAAGAAGAAGAAGAAGAAGAAGAAGAAGAAGAAGAAGAAGAAGAAGAAGAAGAAGAAAGAAGAGGGGGGGTCTCCACGCCTCCTGAAAAAAATGATTTTATTTATTTATTTATTTATTTATACTTATTTCCTTCTTACCGGGCGTTACACTTCTTATCTAATTTGTGCCTATATTTTCAAAAACCAAACCAACTTTTGAAAACTAAAAAAACATAGCTTTCAAAACTTGATTTTGGAAGGATGATGATCTCTATGGTAGAGAAATTAGGTGAACATAAGCTTAACTTTCAAAAACTAAAAACTAAAAACAAAATGGCTATCAAACGGGGCCTAAAATTTAAAATTTAAAATTAGGATACACTAAAAAAATATAAAACGTTGTTTTTCAAAATCTCCCTACTTTGGTTCACAAAATCCCAAAACAATTTAAAAAAATAAATCTGTCAAACACATATGCCTTTTGGATTCAATAAAATGGATATTTTTTTTTGATTAGTTGATATCGATACCTATGGGACGTTTAAAAAGGAAAAGGAATGAACAAATTGTCACAGACTCAAAACAAAAGTTTATTTATGGTTTTTTTAATAAGCTATCCTCATCGATAAGGGTCCTAATTACAATTTACATCCTATAATACTAGGGAAAAAGAATATACACGAAATAAAGTAATTTTACTATATTTGACCATTTTTTTTTAAAAAAAATTGACTATTAAATATGTAAATATCTAATGGACTCATTAGAGGAGCATCTAGCCCGTTTCTAGTCTATTAAATATCTAAATATATGGCAACCCGACTCAACTGATAAAAAGTATATACCTCCAACTAAAAGGTCAGAAGTTTAAATCTCTCACATCACATATTATCAAAAGTATCGTAAATATATGTCAATTGTAATAATATTTTAGTCGATAAAACACTAATTTACATTCCGAAAGTTTATTTTATATGAATCTTGAGCCCTAACATGAATTCATGATCCTCCCAACAAAAAGATAAAATTTGACCATTTTGAAGTTTTGACCCAACATTCACCGGACTACTTATTTTATAATTCTACACCTTAATAGTTAATACTAACAAAACACAACAAAAAAGATAAAATTTAATTTCCATAGAAAAGCAAAACTCTTGTCAAGATGGCTAGATACACAAATTTGAGCTCCCAAACAACAAATAATCTCTCAAACAAATTTTTATCTCACGAGAACAATCGAAGAAGATAAAACGTTTGAGAGAGAATAAAAATGATGAATTGTGGAGTGAAAGTTTCAACAATTTTGAGTGAGGAGTAGTCTAAAATGAGAAACTGAGTTTAAATAAAGTTCCATTGTGATAAGTTTGAGTCATTAGATCTAGGCGAGAAGGATGAAGGGAGTGATTAATTTAAGAAATAAATAAAAAGGAAATGGATTAAAAACGAGCCCCAATGTTTACAAAAATGGGTGTCACAATTTTATTTGTCTGTGTCATCTATATAACATTTTTCTTCCCAACTTCTTTTGGTCATTTGTATTTTGATGTCCGATTTGAACGATTCAAAACGCGTGAAATCGTTTTTCAATTCTATGTTATACACTTCAAAAATACTAATCATTAATAAATCAAAAGTTCATACTTTATTCATATATTTATGTTTTTCTTTTTTAGGCTTAAATTTCTCATCGACTCTTTCTTAGACTTAAAAAGTATTTCGGGGATAAATATGATTTTCTCCTTTTTTAATTAATTTGAAGCATGATATGACATAAATGTATCAAATTTAAATTTATTTTATCGTGTACAAGGCTTATATTTAATTAAATCATTTTTATTATCTACTTTAGTTTTGTCGTTACAAGGCAATTATATATGAATACCATAGCAACCCTTATGTAAGTGTTGTTCTTACTATTGAGAGAGAAATGAGAAAATGTGAAGTATATTTATTTCATTCTGAAATGCTCCATATAAATACACATCTTAAGTCTAAAAATAGATTCCACAATATTAGCAACTAATCTCACTAACTCCACAAGAATAGGAACTTAGACTTAACTACAACTAAAAATAACCTCAACCATTTTCTAGAAACTAGGAATTGACTAGACCAACTCAAAGCTAATTTGCAATTTTGAGTTACTAACATTCTCCCCCTAACTCAAACACTGCAAACACCTAACTTGATCATAAGAGCTTGAAAACGACCCACACAAAAAGACTTAGTGAAGATATCTGCTATCTACTCTTTTGAGCTGCAATGCACCAACAACATTTCTCCTTCCTTTTGCATCTCTCTTAGAACATAAATACTTAATCTTAAAATGTTTGGTCCTTCCATGAAAAATCGGATTCAATGAAACGACTAGAGTGGTCTGATTATCCACAAACACCTTCACACTTTCTTCCTACTTCAGATGCAAGTCATGCATCAATTTTTTCAACCAAACAGCTTGGTTGACTGTTGTCGTCGTTGCAATGAACTCAACTTTTACAGTTGACTGAGCCACTATATCTTGTTTTTTTAATACCATGAGAAATACCTTGAGCCGAAAGTAAAACAATAGTCAGATGTGCTCTTCATATCATCAAATGACCCATCCAATCACTATCTGAGTAGCCTTGCAACTCAAAATTTTCAACTTTACTAGATTTGATCCCAAAAGACAGTGTGCCTTTCAAATATCTCATATCCCTTTTTCCAGTCCAACAACCATATGATTCTTGCTTGGAAAGTGAAGAAATCTAAATAAGACACTTACAGTGTACATGATGTCAAGCCTAGTGGATGTGAGACACATGAGGCATCCAACTAGACTTCTGTACACATTCTCATCGGTTGGTACCTCTCCATCGTCCTCTTGCAACTTCTCCTTCTGAATCATTAGAGTGGTCATACTCTTACATTCCTCCATATTGAACCTCTTCAATATCTCTCTTATGTATTTCTTCTGACAGAGAAACACTTCATTCTGCATTTGTTGAATCTCCATACCTAGGAAGTAATGCATCAGACCTAGATCAACCATTTCAACCATCTTCATCATTTCTTGCTTCAACATCTCTATCTGAACATCATCACTTCCTATCACCAAGAGGTCATCTACAAAAAGAGATACAATCACAAAAGCAATACTTAACTTCTTCACATAGAGTATGGATTCACTCAGACTCTTCACAAAACTCAGGTTCAACAAGTGATCATCCATGCATCTTACTATACCATGCCCTAGGAGCTTGCTTCAACCCAGAAAGAGTCTTCTTCAACAAATAAACATTATACTCTTGTCCTAGTATGATGAATCTGTTTGGTCGCTCATTATAGATCTCTTCTTCTAACACTCAATTTAGAAATGTTGACCTCACATCTAGCTGATACACATTCCATCCATGTTGGGTTGACACAACCAGTAGCAACCTGATTGTCTCCATTCTTGCAATTGATGCAAAAGTCTTAGAAAAATCAATTCCCCAGACTTTTGCATACCATTTCACCACTAACCTGGCCTTGAGCTTGTTTATAGAGCCATTTGGGTTTAATTTGCTTTTGAAAACCCATTTGACTCCAATCACTTTCCTTTCTGCAGCTTCTTCATCAGCTCCCGTGTATTGTTCTTCTCTATTATACTCAATGTTGGGATATGTGCCCTAAACTTGTGTAATTTTAGTCAAATGAATAAAGAGTTATTTGATTTGATGAAATTATATTCTCGCTTTATAAATCCAATAAACTAAGCTCCAAGGTTATAATAGATCTTGAATATCAGTGTAGTTGGCACTATTTGGATTATGTTCAAGAGAATAACCTAAATGGTCTATTGTATAAGAATAAGGTTGGAAACCTTATTCTTGTAACACCATGGATGCGACCCGCTTTGTAGTTAGTAAAAATGAGGTAATTCAACTTATTCATGTGGATGACATGCGAGTGGGGGCATCCTATATGAAGAGTTCATACAAGATCAATCAAGAAATTATTAGTCTAACCAAGATAACATCAAGTAATGTGATAAGACTTATAATTTATAGATGGTCATTAGTGACTCGACCTGAATCCTGAGCAAGTTAAGAACTCCCTCTTATAGGGGTTTGTCCTTAGACTAGTATGGGTGAGAGTGGCCTATAGCCGACTCAATAAGTCTTCCTTCTCAGGGATAGAACCTCGTAGTAGCTGGGGACTTAACTCTGCAAGATGGAATTCACTCATTCCTAGACTAAGGAATTAGATAGGTTGTTCCCTTAAGAACTGAGTCCAGGTCTTGAACAATGGGGCCCCACCCTCTAAACTAGCTTAAGAGGGATTGAGTTTATGGTAGGACCATAGACTTGTTGTTGTTCATTAGAGGATCGATGGTGCTTAAGGAGCAAGAGGTAATCATAGGGATAAAACAGTAATTTGACCCAACTGTGATTACGAACAACCTGTGAAGGGTCGACTCATGGGTAATAATTATATCGATGGGCACCATATAATCTACAGTGAGGAGAGTGCAACTGCAAGTCTATAATGGAGTGACTTGTAGTTAATGAATATTGATTAACTGGATCAAAGAGTTTGATCAGTTAATCTCACATCATTGGAGCTCATGAACTGTAGGTCCATTAGGTCCCTCCGTTGGCTCAACATAGTAATATTGAGGGTATAAAGTTAGGAATGAAATTGAAGTGTTCAATTTCATATATGAGGTGTTATATCAATTATATGTGATATAATTGATATAATATATAGTTTTAATGTGAATTGGATTAAAAAATTAACTATATACTAATGAGAGAATTAATGAAGGATAAAATGGTAATTTTCATCCTATTTCCCTATAAATAGTTGCATGGTATGCAACTTTAGGTAAGGTCATTTTTGTGCAATTATCTAGTTCTCCATATTTGTGTTGTTGGAAAGAGTTCAAAAAACACACATCCCTCAACCTAAAGGAACCCACATTCCTCCCTCACCTAGAGAACAACGGAGAAGATCTAGTGGTTGATCTTCGCACGTGCTGAGTTCGGGTAGTTGAGATCGTGATCTTTGGAAAAAGAGTACAAGAAGAAAGTGTTCTTCAAAGATATATTTCTTGTTGTCCTATTACATAATGTATGCTTAATCTATATATTTCGTTCTTGATATGAAACTGTGTAGCAAGGTCATGGACATGCGATTGACAATCGCTTCCGTTGCGGGATTCGGTCCCTTCACTCAACTCCTCCCCCATTGCCTCCATCCACTTCGTATCTCTTTTAACTTCTTCATATCCTGCAGACTCTATTGCAGCTACACTACTTATTTCATACATCTCACTCAATAGTCTAGTCCCTCTAACTAGTGCATCATCAACTAATTTATCAGGATCCAGAGAGACTTCTTATTGCTTCACCTTTGCTTCTTCTGTCCAATCCCATTCCTCATTCTCCAAGAATTGAACATCTTTGCTAATCACCATCTTCTCTATGTGAGGTTGATATATAGATCTTGTAGGCTTTGGACACCATGCTATAGCCTACAAAGATTCCTGGTTCGACTTTCTCACTCAACTTGTCTCTCTTCGCATGTGGAACATAAAAAAAAAACACAAACAGGCAAACACCTTCAAATTTTTCAGTTTTGGTTTAGTATCAAACAAAGCTTCATAAGGTGTCATCTTCTCCAATATCCTCGTAGGTAGTCTATTCAATATCGTCCTCGAGAATGGGTTTCTAAATTAAATAATTGCCAAGATACTTACTCTCAATTTTAGCTAAAGTAACAAAACATGGATAGATAATGAAAACAAAGATAAAAAGATAAACAAACAATTGGAGACACGAATATGATAGAATTCGAGGAAATTGACTTCACAAGTTAAAACCTTATTTAACACATGCAATAAACTAACATAATGAATTTATAAACAAGAAGTGAAGATACTCAAGTGTTGTGCAAAAACTCGCTACGCAAGCATACGCAATCGTAGGTAGTAATTGGTGAACAAGGTCGATCCCACAAGGACTAAAGTTTGCAACAAATTGTAAAGTTGAGTAATGTTATACTAGTCTTAAAGCTTCTAAAAAAACAAAAGCAACTAAAACGAGCTTGGTACAATAGAGATAGAATCTAGCTATCTAAGAGCGATAAACAACTCAAATGGACAATAAACAAGCTAAGAATTAAGTGATTAAAACGTTGAAATTTATGGAAATAAACTTCTAATTTCTGTTATCTAATGTTGTAGCAATGCTACCACATTTCTGCCACATTGTTGTACTGTGTAGAAACAGAAAATTATGAAATAAATTCCGAAAACTATTTCTAAACTTCGAATTATAGCCTAAAAACAGAGTCTTACATATGTCTATGAAAACCCAGCTTTTAAACATAAAATTTGTAAACCCGAGATCTTTCTTTGGAATTCAAGAAAGAAAAAAAAACAAAAACAAATGAAAAAAAGAAAGAAAAGGTTAATATATTATGGTTGGTTTTGATTTAAAAAGAAAAGAAAAGAAAAGAAAAGAAAGGAAAAGGAAAAAACTAAAAAGGAAGTGGAAGGTGGGACCCCCACCTTTGTTTTTTTTAAATAACCAAGTTTTCTTTCGATGTTCTTCTCATTTCAACAAAGAGGAGCTGAGGGTTTCGTGGGAGAAGGAGAAAGGAAGAAGAAGAAGTTGCTTTTCGTGAGTTAGAGTTGCAGAAGAAGGGAGGAGAACTCAAAGTTTGTTTGTATAGCAGCAAGGTGATCAACTCAACCATGTTCTGATTTTCTGATCATCTCAAGCTCCACAAGAAGAGGTAAGAGTTGAGGTTTTATTTTCTTGAAATTTAACGCAAATTTAAACAAAATTCGTGAAGGAAGCTCGAGCAAACTCTGAAGTTAAGATACTGTTTTGTGAAGAGGAAGGCAAAAGACAGAATTTGCTATCAAATCCGAGAAGCCTCTGGTATTTTGGTTGTGTTGATCTGTAGAATTGGAACCAGAAGCTCTAATAGGTATGGTTGGAAAGCTTATTGAATTTCCTACAACTTTCATGAAGCCATCGTGAGTAGAAAACGACTAGAAGATATTTTAAATTTCAGGTTAAATTTGTTGTGCAACAGGAAATTGAATCTGGGAACAGCAGCAGGTTGTTTTTAGGGAAGAAGCTATCGAGGTATTTTTGAACCAATCCATTGGGAATCGTAATTCCATTTCTTCATATGAGTTTTAGAGGATTTAAAAATGAAGAGTTTGGTATAGAGTACTTCCTTTTTGAATAAGTAATGAAGAAGTTATGACTATTTGAATAAAGGGTATAAAATCTGTGAAATGCTGGAAAATTGGATGGTGTGGTTTTTGTAATTTTAAGGTTAAAAATCATGAGCTCGAGGTTCTAATACATGGATTTGGTTTGTTTGACAGGATAAGAGGAGATAGGTCAAGTGTACGGGCCAAGGTTCTACATCTAACGCTGTGAGTGACAAAACAAACTTTGAAAACGATCTATATGCTTGAATTACGCTTTGAGAAATACAAGTTTTGCTAGAATGAAAGGGTTTCAATGCTTCTTGTTTTCTTGAACACATACTTATGAGCATTCATGTTTGCCTAGAAATGATTTCAAGTGCTCATTGTGAGCCTAAATGTTCTAATGAAATTTATACATGAGCATATGTTTATTGTTTGCCGAAATTTATGGAAATGTTATGATTTCTAGCAAGTGTGTACTAGTAAGTATGATTTAAAGATTTCCAGTTTTTATGATGAACTGAGTAAGCTTGAGATTTAGGAAAGAAAAGATAAGCAAACATGTTCAAATATTTTTATGTTATTTTCTGAGACTCGAATGAGTAAATAACTAAGATATTGAGCCCGAGGCTTTATAGTACCGTGTGCACATAGGTCATATTCTGTTGTCGACGTTGAGTGTACTCCGTGACAACAATGCTGTCGTGAGTGCTGGGCGAGCCCCACTACGACAAAGACAATGGGAGTGCTGGGCGGGCCCCACTACATCGTAGAGCAAATGTGGTTATTATGGGCGTGCCCTACATAGTGTGGATTGTTATATGTTTTATAAGGGTTATTAATATCGATATGCCTTACGAGATTTAAATGTCATACTTGCTGGATTTCTGAAAAAAAAAAGCTACTATGATTACACGTTTACTTTTAACGCTTTGTTACAGATGCTTATGCTCATAGGTTGCCAGGTGATATGATTTATGAATTATAGATTTTAACTCAGTCAGTCACTGAACTTCATAACTCATTCTTTTAGTGTTTTCCAAACTTTTCAGGTACAGATCGAGCTCCTGGTACCTGACATCCTGCTATAGTCTACTAGAAGCTCCACGAGCTTGATATTTTGTACGTGGGTGGTGTTGTATAGCAAGTCCATATGTGTTGTAGTAAATTTTTTAGGGGACTATGTAGTTATAGTTGTATGTGCTTTAGAGGTTGTGGTTGTGTAATTAATGGTTTGGTCTGTTTTATGGTTCTGACGCTTTGGCCGTTTTAGTTCTCAAGAGAGACTTAAGAAGTGTTTCTCCTTATGTATGTTTAGTAGTTGTCAAGTTTCCGCTATGTTATGTTAAAATGTTCCATATGCGAACCTAGTATGTTTATCAGGTAAAGTAGAGTCAGCAGGTATTGTTAAGAGGTAACAATGTCTTTTGGTTTCATGTCGTCTTCCGGGCTGAGTTAGCAGATGGTTCGAGAGGGGGTGTGACAAAATTAACTCAAATTTCCCCAAGTTTACAAGCCAAAAGTATATGCTTATACTTTTGGAATTCTTTCTTTTTCAAGACAAAGACCTACTTGCATTGCTTATGTTTTTTCCATTCATTTTAACCTTTTTAGAATTAAAACAAACTAATATTCAATCCTAAGGTGGCCACTCTTAAGAAGAACATCAAACAATAAGCACCCATAAACAATCTACACAAATACAACAATCTTCCAACAAAAGACATCAAAACTTAGAGTTTCTTTCCATAAATTCCAACTTAAACAATTAGCCAATGGTTTTCTTAAAGAAAACAACTAAGAAGAGTCTAAAGACTAAATACATCTCAAGTTTAGACAAAATTCTAAAAAATAACAACCTAGGAAAAACTTAGATAAACCCTACTAACAAGAAAGCTTAAAGACAAGGTACAAGAAGAAGAAAAAGAAAAAGAAGAAAAAGAAGAAGAAGATGAATCAAATGAAGGTGAAGACTCCTTGTTGCTCCTCCTTTCGATCTTCTCCCTTCTCCTATGCACTTTGCGATGAATCCCCTTTTTTCTCTGCTGCCTTTTTTTCGATAACCTCAGCCCCCTTGTCGATTTTTCTCATCCTTTTCTCGACTTTTTGTTTTCGTCCTTTTGCACCCAAGTCCCTAAACCTTTTTTTTTTCATAAAAGCCAATCATAAACTTAAAAAATAGATTTTTAGCCCCAAAATCGCGTCATTCCGAGAGGTGGGCCCCAGATTTGACTTATTTGTCCCGAAATCAATGTTGCAACAATGTTGTGACATTGCAGCAATGCTACCACATTGCTGCCACATCGTGTCTTCTCCTGCTCTTTAAAGCTAATGTTGCAGCAGTGTTGTAGCAATGGTGCCACAACCTTCATCTTCCTCCTACACACACATCAAACAAAACTTAAAGCACAACCAAACACAAAACACAATACAAACAATAAACTAAGCACGCAAAACTCAACACACAACAAACATAAAGCAAACAAACACAACAAAAAAAAACTAAAGTACTGTTGGGATTTATGCCCTAAACTTGTGTAATCTTGATCAATTAAATAAAGTGTTATTTGTTTTGATAAGATTACAGTCTTGCTTTTATAAATCCAATAAACTAAGCTCCAAGGTTATAACGTTTATCTTGAAATCAGTGTAGTGGACACTATTTGGGTTGACTTCAAGATTATAACCTAAACAGTCTATGATATAAGAATAAGGTTGGAAACCTCATTCTGGTAACACCATGGATCCTACTTTGTAATTAGTACAAATGAGGTAATCCAACTCATTCATGTAGTTGACATGCGAGTGGGGGCATCCTGTATGAAGAGTTCATACAAGATCAATCGCAAATTATTAGTCTAACCAAAGATAATACCAAGTAATGTGATAAGACTAGTAATTTATAGATGGTCATTAGTGACTCGACCTGATCCTGAGCAAGTTAAGAACTCCTTCTTATAGGGGTTTGTCCTTAGACTAGTAACTGTGCAAGATGCTTATAGGGGTTTGTCCTTAGACTATTTGTCCTTAGACTACCTTCTCAGGGACAGAACCTCGTAGGTAGCTGGAAACTTAACTGTGCAAGATGGAATTCACTCATTCCTCTATTAAAGAATTAGATAGGTTCTTCCCTTAAGAACTGACTCGGTCTTGAACAACGGGGCCCCGCCCTCTACGACGGTATGAGTCTAAGGTAGGACCTTAGACTTGTTGTTCATTAGAGGATCAGTGGTGCTTAAGGAGAAAAGAGGTAATCACAGGGGTAAAATGGTAATTTGACCCAGCGTGATTACCGAACAACCTGTGAAGGGTCGACTCATGGGCAATGACTATATCAGTGGACACAATAATATCTACAGTGAGGAGAGTGCAACTACAAGTCTATAATGGAGTGACTTGTAGTTAATGAATATTAATTAACTGGATCAAAGAGTTTGATCAGTTAATCTCACATCATTGGAGCTCATGATCTGTAGGTCCATTAGATCCCTCCGTTGGAGGGTATAAAGTTAGGAGTGAAATTGAAGTGTTCAATTTCATGCATGAGGAGTTATATCAATTATATATGATATAATTGATATAATATATAGTTTTAATGTGATTTAGACTATATACTAAAGAGAGATTAAAGGAGGGGTAGGATGGTCATTTTCATCCCAATTCTCTATATATATGGTTGTATGAGATGCAACTAGGTTAAGGGTTTTTTCATAGAATCACTAGCCTCCTTGTTGTGTTGTTGGAAGAGTTCCAAAACACACATCTCTCTCAAAATACCTCACATCTCCTAAAGGGAACCCACCTTCCTCTCTCACCTAGAGAACAACGGAGAAGATCCGATGGTCGTGTCTGTTGGGTTTTATGTCCTAAAACTCGTGAGTTTGTAAATTGAATGTATATTCTATTTTGCAATAAAGTTATTATTTAGATTTATTCAGTAAAGGTGTTATTGAATAAAGTGAATTGTATAATTTGAAATCCTAATCCAATATATAACCCATGGCTATAGGATGTATACTTGAACTTTATGTGTGACATAAAAGTGGACCAGGTTCAAGTTATAGCCTGAACGGTCTATAGTATAGGGATAGGACTGAGTACCTTATCCTGGGGACACTATGGACGCGACCCACTTTGTAAAGTACAAATGATGTGATCCTGAATCGTTCATGTGGAGACATGCGAGTGGGGGCGTCCTATGCAATGAGTTATCATAAGACTGGACCGAGAAATAGTCACTTAGACTTTATAACTCCGTTTACTGTCTTAACTGACTATATTCATACGATGACCTAGGTAACTCGATCTTAATCCTGAGCGTGCCATGAACTCCTGTTTATTCAGATTATCTTTAGATTTGCATGGGTGAGAGTGGCCTGTGATAGCCGACTCAATAAGCCTCCCATTTCAGGGATAAGATCGGGTAGATAGCTGGGAACATAGTTCTGGAAGATGAAATTCACTCCTACCCGCTTTAGGGATTAATAGAGAGGTTGTTCCCTTAAGTGCTGACTCCGGGTCTTGAACATAGGGTCCACCCCTCTCATTGGCCCGAGAGGGATTCGGTTTGTTGGTTGGACCACAAACGAATTGTTCATTAGAGGATCAGTGGGACTTAAGGAACAAGAAGTAATTACAGGGGTAAAACGGTATTTTTGACCCAACTGTAATTACGAACGACCTGTGAAGGATCGACTTACTAATCATGGTTATATCGAGTGGACAGAAATATATCTACGGTGAGGAGAGTGCAACCACTGGGCTTTAGTGGAGTGTCCCGGTGGTTAACGAATGTTGATTAGCTAGGCTAAAGAGTTTGGCCGGTTAATCTTGTATCGTTGGAGCTCATGATCTGTAGGTCCATTAGGTCCCCTTACTAGCTCGGACTAAGCCTTGTAAATTTTTGAGAGAAAAGAATTTGAATTGTTCAAATTCGAATTTGGGAGAAAACGTTAATTATATGTGATATACTTAACGTGTCACAGTTTAATTATGAATTAAACTATAATAAAGAAGAGGTGGAAATATTTAAATATGATTTAAATATTTGTTCGGTTTATAACATGCAATAGGGATTCATGTTTAAACGATCGATTTAAGAAATCGGGATTGGTCAAATTATTTAATTTAATATTTGATATTAAATTAAATAAATTATTTAAAATTAATTAATTAAATTAATAAATTTATTTTTAATTTAAAATTCATTTTATATTAATTTTGGAATTAAAATTAAATGAAAATTTAAAATTGTATTTTGAATTTCAATTGGACCAAAGGAAAAAGGATGAACAAGCATCTTACTTTTTCAAATTCACTCAAATTGAGCACCTCCTTCTTGTTAAATCCTTCTCATCTTCTTGTTGTCATCTTCTCCTAGATTGAAGAAGCTTTTGGTTTCTTTAATTGAAGAAGAAACCATTAGATTAAGTAGGATTTTTCAGAATTGATATAATTCACGTTTTTAAGACCTTTCTCCCATCTCTCTTAAAATTCTCTCTATAAAAGATCCCACAATCTGTTCCAAGGCCTGAGGATAGTAGGGAAGACACTAGAGGTTGTCTACAAAGTGTTTGTGACAAGAAATTGCCAAAGGATTAGGAGAATTTTGAACAACAAAGGTATGTGTTCATACTCTCTGTTTTTTCAGATTTAAGCATGCTTTTTATTTCGTAAAATTGATCAACTTAGAGTGTTCATGATCCAAAATTGCTTCCGCTTTCTTAATCTACACTCTTTCAGTGTCTTCCACGTTGGAGTTCTTGTTGCTGAGATCGTGACCGTGGAGAGAGGAGCACTTGAAGAAAGGTTCTTCAAAGGTAACTTCTTGCTGTCCAAACTCTTATTTTATGCTTAATCCATGTGTTTACATTCTTGAAATTTCCATTGTAACTAAATCAAGAGCGCGCGATTTACAATCGCTTCCACTGCGGGGACTTCGATTCCCTTCATCTTCATCCTGTTGCTGAAATGACGTAATTTCACTCCTAAACTTTGCAGTCTTAGTGGGTGGAAAATATTTTATCAAGAACTGTTCCACCAACTCATTCTAACTCGTAATAACTTCAGGTGGTATTGTGTTCAACCATTCAAGCGCCTTCCCTCTTAGTGAGTAAGGGAAAAGCGTCAACCTAAGAGTGCCCTCACTTACCCCTCTGATTACAAAGGATTTACAAACACCCATGAATAACTGGATATGTATGTGAGGATCCTCCATTGGCGTACCCCCAAATTAGCCTGTGTGCTGGAGCATCTGAAACATGACTAGTTCAAAGTGTGTAGCCTCTATTTCTGGTCGCATAATCCCCGGAATCAGAACTGGCACTGCATATTCTTGAATAACCCGATCTCTCTCATATTCAACTGCTCTAGCACCACCATTGTTATCAATTCTTAGCGGTGGTTCAGCCATACCTTCAACTTTTGCTCGTCCTCTTTGTTCCCTTCTTCTACTATGGAATGTACGTTCGATCTCGGGATCAAGAGGCTGCAATTCAAGATCGTGCTCCTCGTTCATATAAGGAATTCAACACCTAGCACGATACACAAGTAACCAATCAAAATTTGTGTGAGTTAACTAAAACTAAACACAACAAATAAAAGTACTCAGTTTCACAAAATTCACAAACACTTAGTCCCCAGCAACAACGCCAAAAACTTGTGCAAAAACTCGCTACGCAAGCATACGCAATCGTAGGTAGTAATTGGTGAACAAGGACGAACCCACAAGGACTAAAGTTTGCAAAAATTTGTAAACTTGAGTAATGTTAAACTAGTCTTAAAGCTTCTAAAAAAACAAAAGCAACTAAAACGAGCTTGGCACAAGAGAGATAGAATCTAGTTATCTAAGAGCGATAAACAACTTAAATGGACAATAAACAAGCTGAGAATTAAGTGATTAAAGCGTTGGAATTTATGGAAATGAACTTCTAATTTCTGTTGTCTAATGCCATAGCAATGCTAACACATTGCTGCCACATTATTGTACTGTGTAGAAACGGGAAATTATGAAATAAATTTCGAAAAATATTTCTAACTTTCGAATTGTAGCCTAAAAACAGAGTCTTACATGTCTATGAAATCTAGCTTTTAAACATAAAATTAACTCAAATTTCCCTAAGTTTACAAGCCAAAAGTATATGTCTATACTTTTGGAATCCTTTCTTTTTTCAAGACGAAGACCTACTTGCGTTGCTTATGTTTTTTCCATTCATTTTAACCTTTTCAGAATTAAAACAAACTAATATTCAATCTTAAGGTGGTCACTCTTAAGAAGAGCATCAAACAATAAACACCCATAAACAAACTACACAAATACAACAATCTTCCAACAAAAGACTTCAAAACTTAGAGTTTCTTTTCATAAATTCCAACTTAAACAATTAGCCCATAGTTTTCTTACAGAAACAAACTAAGAAGAGTCTAAAGACTAAATACATCTCAAGTTTAGACAAGATTCTAAAAAATAACAACCTAGGAAAAACTTAGATAAACCCTACTAACAAGAAAGCTTAAAGACAAGGTACAAGAAGAAGAAGAAAAAGAAGAAGAAGAAAAAGATGAATCAAACGAAGGTGAAGACTCTTTGTTGCTCCTCCTTTTCGATCTTCTCCCTTCTCCTCTGCACTTTGCGATGAATCCCCTTTTTTCTCTGCTGCCTTTTTTTTCGATAACCTCAGCCCCCTTGTCGATTTTTCTCCACCTTTTCTCAATTAGGGTAGACTTTTTGTTTTCTTCATTTCGCACCCAAGCCCCTAAACCTTTTTTTTTTCCATAAAAAACCAATCATAAACTTAAAAAATAGATTTTTGGCCCCAAAATCGCGTCATTCCGAGAGGTGGGCCCCATATTTGACTTATTTGCCCCGAAATCAATGTTGCAGCAATGTTGTGACATTGCAGCAATGCTACCACATTGCTGCCACATCGTGCCTTCTCCTGCTCTTTAAAGCTAATGCTGCAGTAGTGCTATAGCAATGGTGCCCCAACCTTCATCTTCCTCCTACACACACATCAAACAAAACTTAAAGCACAACCAAACACAAAACACGACACAAACAATAAACTAAGCACGCAAAACTCAACACACAACAAATATAAAGCAAACAAACACAACAAAACAACTAAAGTACAAAATACTAAAATTAACCTAACACAACAAAAAAACACTAGAATAACTTAACACAAATAAGAAAATAAACAACTAAAACGTAAACTCACTAAATCCAGAACTCAACAAATAACACGCTAAGAGAACGACTAAAACACGCCCACAACTCAATTTTGAGTAGAAATAAGCAATGGAAAATGCCAAAAATAATCCCATTTCATGGGATTATCATCAAGAAAATCTCTCGATTCATTGAGCCTCACACACACGATAAATTCTAAAGTTTCCTTATGAATTTTAAAAGCATGCACGTCATTAAGCAACTTCTTTATGTCTTTCCCTAAGAACTCTAGGTCATTCTCATGCCAGATTTCAAAGGATTTTGACAAGTTTGCTCTAATCTAAGTTTCTTTCTCTCAAGTCCACTTAAACCAATAAAATCAAAGAATTGAAGAACGAATTGCCAAAAATAAATAACAAAACATAGTTCAATACATAAGCAAATAAGTCTTAAGCATGCAAATCAAATCCTAGCTATAACGTTTAGCTACTCTAAATCACAATAAAATCAAACTAAAGTTATAGAAACGTCTTTAAACGGTGTTACAATCTAAAAGAAAGAGAAAATAAACTTATGTGTCGATGTTGGTCTCTCGTCCTTGAGCTCCTGTCACAATCTCGAACCTCCACAAATGCTTTGGCTCTCAAGGAATGCTCTCTTTTCTCTTCTTAAAGAGTGTATTTCAAAGTTAGGGTACAATCTCTATCAATTTCGGCTCCCTTTGAAAGTTGAAAAACATGTTGTATTTATAGGGTTAACGGCACAGCGTTGCAACGCCAGGGACAATGTTGCAATGCTAGGGACAGCGTTGCGACGTTGTGCCCTTATGCGACATCAAATAAGTATCGACAACATTGCAACGCCTTCGCCACGATCCTTTAATGTGGATTTCTTATCGAGATAGCGTTGTGACGCTGTAAAGCAGCGTTGCAATGCTATCGGCATGGATCTTCAATGCACAAAAACAGCAAGCACGGCGTTGCGACGCTCTGCAGGGCTTTGCAACGCCATCACCTCGAGGCTACTAGCTTGGAATGGTCCTTTTACTTCCAATTGATGTTATTTTAAGCTCCAAAAAGTCTCGATTTCATCCCGAGTGATCCAAAATGTCTCTAAATGTTCTGTTAAAGCTCTTATCCTGAAATTCAATGATTAAAACACATAAAAGCCCTGAAATTAACATAAAACTAGCAAATAATCAGTCTAGAGATAGCACATTTTGTGTGCTATCATAGACACAAGGGTAAAATGGTAATTTGATCCAACAGTGTCTACGAACAACCTATGAAGGGTCGACTCACGGGCATTGGTTATATCGATAGACACAACTTGTCCTACAGTGATGGGAGTGCAGTTGGGCTTTAGTGGAGTGTTACCGTACCTAATGAATGTTGAATAACCGGGTCAAAGAGTTTGAAAGGTTAAGCTCGAATCATTGGAGCTCGTCATCTGTAGGTCCATTAGGTCCCTCGATTGGCTCAAACTGGATAATTTGAGGGTTTACAGTTTGGTGTGAATTTGAAGTATTCAAATTCATTAATTGGGTATTTATGTCATTTATATGTGATATAGTTGACATAATATATAGTTTTATGTGAATGAGATTCATAAGAAACTATAGGTTAGCCTAATTGATTAATTAGTGCTAATTAGAGAAATTGAATGGAGAGAAATTAAATTGAATGTGATTCAATTTTAAATCCACAATTATACAAATGAGATTTGTATAATAAGGTATGAGATACCTTATTATATGTAATATGCAAATATGATTTGCATATTATAAGGTTGTGGTAAAATGGTGAATTGATGGAGATTTCAACTCCACCTCTCACCATTATTTAAAGGCTTTGCAAGAAACCTTTGTTGATGACTTGTTCATTTTTTGGATTTTAACTTCCAAGAACAAAGAAAGCTCTCTCTCAAACTCTCTCTACTCTCTCCAAATTCTCTCCAACCCAAAACCAAAGAGAGTCCCACAACTCTCCCTCTACCCATTGAAAACAACCAAGAAGTTCTTTTGGAGGTGACCAAACAGTTCGGTTCGAGAGATCGTGTTGTAGAGATCGTTGGTACGAAGTGTTCGTGACCGGAGAAGAAAACGTCGAATAAGTGTTCTTCAACAAGTAGTTTCACTCACTGTTTTCTTCTCTTTTACAAAATGTTTAGCCTAGGATTTAAGTGTTAAATTCAATTTTAAGAAATCAGTTGCACAACGAAAACCACGACGTTTCATGTTGTTTTCCGTTGCGGAATTTTCATTCCATTCATTATCAACATTTCATGCATTTCCATAAGATGAGTCAAACTCAATATCAAATCAAAATTCATGTTCTAAAAAAAGACAACGCAAAATAACTCTTCAATTCATGTTTGGGAAATTATCTATCAACTCAAGGAATTTTCCATCTTAGCACCTGTGTTGACACTCCCCAACAAAATAGGTTGAACGCAGAAATTTTCATCTTCTTGAAGTTACTCGATGTTTGATGTTCTCTACTCATGTTCCTAAATTCTATGGGGAGAAACCATTCTCACTGCCACATACTTCATTAATCGTATGCCATCTCGTGTTCTTAAATTCTCTACTTCTCGTCAAGTTTTTCTTCAATCTTTTCTCCATCTTTGTGCTCAATCTCTTTATTTGGTCCCTAAATTTTTTGGGTGTAGTGTTTTTTGATCAAATTCATTCCCAGCATCGTAGTAAGTTTGATCCTCGAGCCCATAAAAGCATTTTCTTAGGATACTCACCAAATCAACGAGGATACAAA
This sequence comes from Trichosanthes cucumerina, assembly GCA_036507285.1. Classification (NCBI taxonomy): domain Eukaryota; kingdom Viridiplantae; phylum Streptophyta; class Magnoliopsida; order Cucurbitales; family Cucurbitaceae; genus Trichosanthes; species Trichosanthes cucumerina. Next base: position 74,037,709 of record CM071835.1, on the reverse strand, counting down.
TGTTATTGTCCTATCACCAAACAAGTATATGTCACTATGGATGTTATGCTTTTCGAGCATCTACCATTTTATTCCAAAATGATCGTTGGAAGGATAAGATGAGTGACAATCAGTTATGGATCTCATTACTTGAGACTGAACTCGAATCTGTTACCCTACTTCATTCTCTTTCTCAAGATCTTGTGACTCTTTCTATTTCTCCTGAAACAAGTCTTCTTATTTCTCGTGAAACAAGTACACCAAATGTTGTTCCTCCAAATGCTAGTGAAAATCTCCTCACCTACCAAAGGAGAAACAAACAGGTTGAGAAAATAGATTCTAGAATAAATCAACACTCTCTAATGTCTGAATCGGTTTTAACATCCAATGAACAATCCATAAGTGAGGATAAAGGTGAGATGGGAGAGGGTGTTTTAACATCCAATAAACAATCCATAAGTGAGGATAAAGGTGAGACGGGAGAGGATGTAGTTTCAGAAGTTAATGATTTTGACTTGCTAATTGCAGTAAGAAAAGGAGTCAGGAGTTGCACCATATATCCTATAGGAAACTATGTGTCATATGATGGATTGTCTGAGTCATATCGAGCATTTCTTTCAATTATTAATAATGTTCAAGTACTAACCAATATTCATGAAGCATTAAAACATCATGGTTGGAGAAAAGTTGTACAAGATGAGATCGAAGCTCTTGAGAAAAATGACACGTGGACAGTGACTGATTTATCTAATGGAAAAAAGAACGATTGGATGTAAATGGATCTTTACAGTAAAACATAAGGCAAATGGAAGCATTGAGAGATTTAAGGTCAGACTTGTTGCTAGAGGATTCACAGTCTTATGGAATTAACTACCAGGAAACCTTAGCACCTGTAGCTAAACTCAACACCATAAGAATTACCTTATCTCTAGCAGTTAATCTTGATTGGAGTCTTCAACAGTTGAATTAAAAATGCTTTTTTAAATAGAGATCTAGAAGAAGAAGTATATATGAATATTCCTCCTGGATGTGAAGAAAAATTCAGTCCACCAAAGGCTTGCAAACTTAAAAAATCTCTCTATGGACTGAAGCAATCTCCATATGCATTTGGTAAATTTACAAATTTTGTTCTCAATTTTGGGTATTCACAATGCCAGTTAGACCATACTTTGTTAAAAAGAGGTCTGAAAATTTACTTTCTCTTTTAATAGTATATGTTGATGATATCTTTCTTTTTGGAAATGATGAATTGGAACTGCAAATGTTGAAAAAATACTTGGCTCAAGAATTTGAAGTCAAAGATCTAGGAAATCTAAAGTATTTTCTAGGCATGGAGATCGCTCGGTCTAAAAAAAGTATAGTTGTATCCCAAAGGAAGTATGTTTTAGACCTTCTCAAAGAGACCGACATGTTAGGATGTAAACCAACAGATTCTCCTATGGACCCTCAAAAGAAACTTGGACTCAACCATGAGAGCACACCGTGGATAGAGGGAGATATCAATGACTTGTAGAACGCCTTATATATCTTTTCCATACACATCCAGATATTGAATTTGTTGTTAGCGTGGTTAGCCAATTTATGCATAGTCCCAATGAAGAACATATGGAAGCAGTATATCGAATCCTCAGATATCTAAAAATGACTCCAGGAAAAGAAGTGTTTTTTGAAAAAATGACAAGAGAAAGATTGAGGTATATTCTGATGCAGATTGGGCAGGTGATATTAAAGATAGAAGATCTACCTCAAGTTACTGTTCCTTTGTATGGGGTGGAGAAGCAAGAAGCAATTCATAGTTGCAAGGAGTATTGTTAAACCTGAATACATAGCACTTGCTCATGGTATGTGTGAAGGCATATGGATCAAGAGAGTTCTATGAGAATTAGGAAAAGAATGTTTGTTACCAATATAGATGATGTGTGATAATCAAGCTGCAATAAGTATAGCCAAGAATCCAGTTCATCATGATAGGACAAAATATATTGAAATTGATCGACATTTCATCTCATAGAAAGTCAATAATGAAGTGGTTCAACTCAATTGTGTGCCTACTAAACAACAATTAACAGATATCCTTACCAAACCTTTGCCAAGACCTAATTTTGAAGATTTGAATAACAAGTTGAGATTGTATAATATATACAACCCACCTTGAGGAGGAGTGTTGAAAATTATGGTTAAAGTTAGGGCATTCTTGTAATTTAGTTTTATGATTTATCTTTTTTTTAAAGATATTTTAAATTTTCTTTTCCTTATTGAAAAAAGATTTTATATATTTTTCCTTATTGAAAAAGGATTTAATACCTTGTATTTTATATTGGTTCTTGCATAGTTGAAAATTAATGAGAAATACTAAAATTTTCACTCCGTCTAGAGATCAAAATGAGAGAAACCAAGAATGTGCCTTTAAGAACTTGTGAGAACAAATCTTTCTTGATTCCAAAACAAAACATTCTGAACTTCTGAATAAAAGAGATTGGTTTCTGACATGTGGGCTTCAACCAAGTTTGCCTAGTTTTTCTTTTGAGTTTTTGCAGGTTTTTAAAGCATTAAACATGAAGCAAAACTCAAAGATTAGTTCAAAATCTTTCTATGGTTGCAAACTACGTGTGAATTGGAAGAACCGTCATTCTTTTCAAAAGAAATGGAATCCAATAGGAGATGAGTCATTGACATCTTATGCTTATGATGTTGTTTTACCAGGGAGACCATCCAAGAGAAACCCAAGAAAAGTCACATCATTTTCTTCTCATGACTTTAAGACTACTTTACAAGGGATTGATTTGGATTTGAGAACGAATCCTTTAGGATGATATGAACTGTCAAGGGGTTAATTTATTATTAGTAATTTAATTAATAATTTTGATGTTATTTTATTGATTTTTCTATTTTATCCTTTTATATGTCATATTAAGTAGGGGTATTTTTGTCACTTATTATGATGTGGCATTTAGGGTTTGGGAAGCTATTTAAAGCTTGGCTATTAGGTTGTACAAAAGGATAGTTCTTATGTATGAATGAAGTTTCTGTGATTTGATACCACATCATTACACACTTTGAAATTCTTGAGTCCAAAGTTGCAAGCCAAGAACATTTAGGTAGGTCTGAACAATTTGCTTGTGGAGTGTTCAATCTTTGAGTGAGTAACTAGTTTTCTTGCCTCTTGGCTTTCGATCAACAAGGTAATCCTTATCTGTAGGATCGTATGGCAACACTAGGGGCGTGAATAGAGTTGCTTTAAAAATTATAAAATCTTTTTTTTATATAATTTAAACTCGATTACTTTAATCAACTAATCAAAATAATAAAAATTAGCACTCTAAAAAATTATAGAAATATTCTAAGCATGCAATCTGCTACTCAAATAAATAATTGAACAAAACAAAGTAAAAGAGCAGAGAGGAAGAGATGAAACCGAAAATTTTTATAGTGGTTCGAAAATCCCTACTCCACTCCCCAAGACGCCTTCTTGGGTTTTTTACTGCGACAGTTCTCTTCAAACCGATTCCCCACTCTTTTTAAAGGTTCAAGAGTAAACGTCCAATCGATCCTTTTGCAGGTTCAGGATTCAACCTATATCGATCTTTTTAAATGGGTTCAAGATCAACCACTACGATCATTTTGAACGGGTTCAGAATCAAACCACTACAAATCCATTTTCGGGTTTAGGATTAAACCACTACAAATCTTTTTTTGGGTTCAAGATTAAACCGCTCACCCAAAATCCCAAGGTGTACCCACACCTTAATACAAAATCCAATTTAAAAGATGAAATAAAAATCCCACAAAGAAAAATCTCTCACAAGAGTAGATACAGAATTTTAACTTTAAAGAAACAATCTAATCTCTCATATAAAATTCTCTCACAAGAAGAATAGAAAATGATGCAACTTTTAAGAATGATCAACAATGGAGAATGTTGGAGAGAAAATTTCAGCAACTTGGAGATGAGAGTTGTTTTGAAATGAGAGAGAAAATGATGTTTAAATAAGGTTTAAATTTAGGGTAAAATTCGGGCCATTGGATCTGGGTTAAAATGGATCAAGGTTGGAGGTAATTTGGGATAAACATGGCAAAAGAATGATTTAAAATGATTCCCAACTGTCTTTATAAATGACAACGTGTCATCATGTAATTCGTTCACGTCATTGCAAAGTAACCATTTTTCACAATTTTCTTTTGGCCATAACTTTCCCGTTTGAAGTCCGATTTGAGTGATTCAAAATCCGTTGGAATCGTCTCTTCGAGCTCTACACTGTGGACACTTTAAAACACTGAAATTATTAGTAATTTAATTGTTTGTTATCATCAAAACATATGCTCGTAAAGCTAACAATCTTCCCATTTTTTATGATGACAAACTACTAAAGAGAAATATTCTCAAAATAGAATGTGAACAATAATATTGAATGAATTTAATTTGTAAACATCACATTCAATCACTGAACATTCATATAGTTTTCTAAACAAATTCTCCCCCTTTTTGTTATCATCAAAAGATAGTAATTCAAGGCATAAACTCCCCCGCAAAATAATAATTAATAGATGATTTTTTTTCTTCAAAAGAGTAATCAAGAAATTACCAATAATAAGTTAATTTAAACTCCTCAAATTAATGAAGTCAATCAATTTGAGTAAAAATGATCCAGAAATATAATTAACTCATCAAAACATATAAAACTCATTATCAAAAAGTAAGTGATAAATCAATCAATATCATCTTATAAAAATAATCAACATACCTTTTTTTTTAATAAGGAAATGACTCCCCCTAAACATGTGGGTCATGTAATAAATGAACAAATAAATAAGTACTCCAAAAACAATAACTCGACCCAAAAAAATAAATAATAAGCATAAGAGGGTTACATTTCAATAAAGCAATTTGGAGAATCAATATCATCAAATTCACATATAAATGGTATAACTCTCCCTACAAAAAAAAAATGCATTATCCTTTTTATAAGCAATGATCAATAAATATGAAGGAGATAAATCATTCAAGTGAAATTCATCCAAGAATAATACTTTGTACATGATATTAATTCTAGAAATATAATGGTAGTTCAATCTATTTGAACAAATCATCAATATTTGCTAATTATAAAATACTCATTCAAGAAGAAATTGTATAAGATAAATTAATAAGATTCTTAGAGAGAAATTTAATACTCATGAATAAGCACTAAATTTTTCATATTTATAAAAGATACATTAAGCAAATTTATCTCAAAGTAATCAACTTATCAAATCCAAGTAAAATTCAAACATGAGATACCAAAATATCAAATGTTAGAGAATAAAACATTAATTAATAAAATTCAAATATTGATACCAACTAATAGCAAAATAACATCAACGTATATTAGATAACACATAAGGAGAATATTATCATACAAATATAAGCATGGTAGCATTGAATCATTATACCAAATTTGAGCAAAATGTGAAAGGAAAATCAAGAATATCAATTATTTCTATATAATATATGCCTCCTATGAAATAAAATTCAATAAATTTTCTTAAGCAAAAATTAAGCACATTCTTTTCAAAATAACAAACAATTAGTTATTTAATCAACAATATGATTTTTTTCACAATAAATATAATTAGACAAGCCACAATTAATAAATCGATATCAATCACAAATATCACAAGGTAAAATTTTTCCATTCAGCAAGAAATATAATTTTTAAGAGACATTTGCTCCCCCCTAAAAATAAGCATACTCTAAAAAGGATATTTTTCATGGAGTTCTATAAGTCAATAAAACGCACAATCTAAATTCTAATCACTTTTTCAATTGCTCAACTAACTAAAATAAGTGAGATACAAGATAAGAGATTTCGATAGAACAAATCAATTTAAAACATATCAAAAATAGAATTTAAATCAATTTATTAATAATGCATACAATCTCATAAATAAAATCCTAAACATTTAAACACTAGAAGATACCAATTAAAAAGAATAGGATACAAAAATATTTAAACATTCAATACCCAAAGAATTTCACATGAGGATTGTCAAATTAATAAATATCATTCAAAATAGTCAAACTCATCGAATTTTGGCAAAATATCAAATATAGTTCATACAAAGATATATTATACTATATTAATAAGATATTGGTATGAGAGACAAAATAAGATATTAAGAATATAATCAATCAAATTTTTCTTCCATGCATAGAACTCAATGAGATAATAAAACACACCAATAACATTACAAGCAAATCAAATTCTATAAAAAAATGGATTCAAATTCACAACTAGGAGGGATTTAAAGCAAAATAATAATAATTTCAAATACTTCTCCTATTAAAAGGAATTTAACAACTCGTTTCCATGTCTCATAATAACATAAAATAAATAATCAAAATATAATGTTTTAATGAAGCAATAGATATTCAAGTTTATAAAGCGTTTAATCACTATTTTTAAACTAACAAAACTTAATACCAATAGTAAGAGTATAACTCAAACAATAAAGTATAAAGCAAGATAGTTAAAAAAAATATTTTCAAACAAGTTCTCAAATTAATCACAAGAATTAATTATAATCAAACAATAATGGAATCCAAACAAGTTTCCAAAAACAATTTGAAATATTAATAGTTCAAATTTTAAAACCAACATGGAAATTATAAAGAAATCAAATATTTCAAACACTCAAAATATCAATTACATTGGACAAATTTAAAATAATAAAATAACATGTAATATACCAAAAAAATTTAAGAAACATTTCATGACATAATTCTATAAAACAAATAACAAAGCAATAGGGAACAAGGATAAATCAATTTTAATTTTCTCAAGAGCATATAATCTTGTAGTCTATAACTAGACAAACAATAAAAACAAATGTCAAACAATATATTCATAAATATCTCATAGACATTTAATATATAATAATCAATCAAATAGATTTAATACCAGTATGGTAAGTAAACAAAAATTCAATAATAGTAAAAAACTTAAAAAAAAATAGTTACCATGTCAATCATTCAACAATAATAAAAAACTATTTTACCAATAAATCAAGAATGCAAAATTCAAGCTCATTATGAAAAGAAACATTCAACTATCCAAAAACAATTAATAAGAAAATCATATCCAATTTCAATTCCACGAAAATATCACAATAAAACAAATAATAACTTTCCATTCAAACACTTACAAAATAAATAAATTTCAAATTCACATATAAAACTTTCCAATAAAACAATTAAAGAGTATATTCAAATTCAAATTAATTCATAGATAATATTATAAAATATCTTGTGACGACCCACAACCACAGGTATCAGTTTTCTTATTTTATTTTATTTCCTAACAACCTATATGTTGGGTCGATTAGGCGAAATTCGTGTCCTTCGTAGCGTAAACTGTGAATTTTTCTTGTTTACCACTGTTCAATTGAGAGTTTATAAGCTTAAATTTTATTGTCGCACCAGAAAGTGACCCAAGGGCATCTTATTAATAAGTATTTAGGTTAAGGGGCAATTTTGAAATTTAAGTGATGGATTAGGGTTTTATCTTTAGGAGGCACGAAACCCTAGACAAAATTTCTCCTTCCTCGTTCACTACCCAATCGAAAAAGAAGGCCAAAAGTCTCGACTCCCACCATCCAGGAGAGCTGCACGCCACCGAAGCGGTCGCGCGCCGTCGCGCCAAGCAAACGGTCAGAGTTTCGTAACCCGGCGTCGGCGGCGCGGAGCTCCTTGCAGGGTTGCCGTCGTCCGCGAGCTACACACGTTCGCCAGCCAGAATCCGTCGAGCCCTTGCAGCGCCGCCACCATCTTTGAACTCGCGCGTCCGCAAATCAGAGTTCTTCGACGTTCCCGAACTCCACACGTTTTGCCATCCAGTTCTCGTCCCTCCTCGTTTTCAGTCATAATTCTGTCGCCGTTCGCCGCCATTCTGCCGTTGTCAGAGATCTTTTGAAGTTGAATTTTTGGCCAGGTGAGCTTGCTCGATTCCTTTCGGTTTGGGAGAGAGTTACAAACTGATTAATTGAGTTGTTAAGTGTTAATTGGAGATTTGGGTTTACTGTTTAAGCATAACCTTTAGGGACCAAGCGTAGTGCGGAGTCGAGAGCCAAGCATTGAGGTGAACTAAGAGTGTTCGACTTACACCTTGAGCTTGAGGTTAGCGGGACAAGATTCTAAGGACTGTAATTATGTATATATACGATTATGAAAGTGGAGTTATACTCGGAGTGTAATTTCGAAGGTTACTTGTGAAATAGGTCCTTCAAAAGAAGCGGATTCCAGGAACTAGGATTAAAGTTTTGAGTTGGAATCTAAGCTAAGGTAAGGGACCTTGTGCCGAATTTTCTAAAATGGGATAGAAGACAAATAAATTTTATTGTTTTATTTCAGAAGTATTTCATTATTCATTTGTGAAATTGATTATGTTTTAAAGTATTATTTCAGTCATGTTATGAAAGTCATGCCATGAATGTTAGTTATTACCTGTCCATGATATGTGTATTATAGTCATGATAGATAATGGGGCCTCATGCATTGTATGTATGTCATGAAATGTTAGTAAAGGAAATTTGTGGCAATTGGTCTCCTGAGGTTTTTATGCATGGTCAAACATGCATTAGAGACCCTATGGGTCAGCTTATAGGTGTCTTTGAGGGACTCAAAATATAAGGGTCTGTGAGGGACTCAAAACTTGTGGGGGTCTGTGAGGGACTCAAACCTATAGGGGTCTGTGAGGGACTCAATATGAAATGACTGAGGGTAACCAATTGACCACTTAAATTAAAAGAAAGTCATGTATTTCAGTTATGATTATTATGAGAAAGTTCTAGGTCCCACATGTGAAGGTTTTATGCGAAATTTAAAGGTCATGATTGTATGTGTATGCATGTCTCAAACCTCGGTAGCGAGGTCACTTATTGGGTATTATTTTATAATACTCACCCTTCGTTTTAAAATGTTTTCAGGTAAAGGCAAGGGCGTACTGGGCGAGTGACGGAGGCGTGTTGCCAACACCATGGGAAAAGTCATGATTTCCGCATTTTTCTTCACAGTTATAATTGATGTTAGAGAACTTTGATTTATGAAATTTGTTTCCAGGATTTTAAGTAGGCCAACTCAGAAATATTATTTCAAATGTTTTGACGTTTTGATGGGATCCCTAAAGATATTTTAGAACGTTGCAGTTTAAATTGTTTTTACTGATTTGCTGGCCTAAAAGTGCATGCATGTTTAGTAGTGTCCCTAGGAATTTCAGTTCATAAAAGTAGGGGCGTTACATATCTCAAATTAATTAAATAATCATTTAAAAGATAAAGTTACCAAATATGGATATTTCCTTTTGAAGCACCACGAGATTTATGAAATTTCATTTGAATTTTAAATTGTTTCCTTTTGAAATTCAATCAATCTTCAAATTTTGATTTTGGAGCACACCTACAAAATAAAATTAGCAAGCAATCTTTCGTACCTATACTTGTTTGGGTCCATGTAGGTTAGTCTCAATCTTTGGAACCCTTCTTTTTAGTTCTAATATTCATAACATTTATATCATTCAATTTTGGCAAATTATAACATGAATTTGATTTATGACCGAATTTGCCACAAGAGAAACAATAGACATTTTGCATAAAATGTTCATTCACACAATATCTATGCATGTTCTTTTTCGCATAAATGTTTCTTTTATAACTATTTTGGAAATTTTCTTTATAAGAAACATTTTCTTTCCATAACCATTAAGAACATTTTTCAATTTATAGCAATTTGGTCTAATATGACCTTTAATTCCACAATAATGACATGTAGCCACAAATTTAGCATCATTTACAAATTTAGCATTATGCACAAAACTAGACTTAGCATGAGAATGATTCTTCACAAATTTTGATACACCATAGTTATACATAAATTTTGGTGCATCATGCTTATGCACATGTTTTGGTGTATTATGCTTATGCACATCACATTTTGGTAAAATATTAGGCAGAATATTATTAGATATAGAAGATGCTTTGACAAATTAGTTTTAGAACTGGATGAGTAACACTCTCATGAACATAATCAATACCTTTTTTGTCATTTAAAGGTTTGTCCATTTCAATAATTTTATCCAATTTTTGTGCACCTATTGTTAATTTCTTAACAGACTCTTTGGCACAACTAAGCTCATTCATAAGATTTGACTTTTTTTCTCTTAGAGTTTTAACAAATTCATGAAATTCAAAGATATCATGCTCAAAAAATTTAATCTTATCTAGCATAGCACATTTTTCTTCATCACATGTGTTGATGCCGAAATTTGGATGGACGGATCAACGGTGAATTTGTATCGTTGAGGACAACGATCTCCTGCAAGAAAGAAAGCTAACACCGGTGTGGTGCTCTGCCACACGCACTCCGACGCTCAAGTTAGAGAGGATAATCGCGCACAAAGATAAATCTCAAGCTAGAACTCACAGCCAAATGATTGCTTACCTTTCTTGGCACCACCAACGAGGTAATATAGCCTTGCCATTGTAACGGTCTTCCAAGGCTTGATTATCCACTAACTCTATATATTTGCGAGTGCTTAATGACAGCGGTTATGAGAAGGGAACCGTTTCACAACGTCCTTACTTCTTCTCTTATCCGTCATAACAACGCACATGGCATATGACATGTCATTCTTTGAGAACGAGGAAGAGGCGCTATTCGCGGTTCACCGACCCAAATTCAGAATCGTCCCTTTTAGGTTGGCTTTCCAGATAGAAACGATTGAACTCGATTTCTAGGGGTCGGCTTTCCGAACTGGGTGGGTCGGCTGCTCGAGCCGGGGTCGGCCTCCCGGTCTTGGACCGGCTGGAGCCGACCCCATGGGGTCGGCCCATCTTCGACCGGGGCCGACCCCTTCGTGTCGGCCTCCCGGTCTTAGACCGGCAGGGGGTCGGCTCCCCTTCGACCGGGGTCGGCTTCGGCTCTCCAATTCCAACCGATCGACTATTCATCCGCCTCTCTCGGGATCGCAGGTGTTGTTGGACCGGATCCTATTTTTGGCCATAACAACATGGATTCTCAACATCATCATGTTTTACAACATTATTGACATTTAATTTCAAGCATGCATTTCCCTCAATTAATGACTTATTTTCAACAATTAAAGCATTCAAGTCATTTTTCATTTCTAAAAATGAGAAATTAATTTTCTCATGTTTTTCCTTCACACTACTAAGCTCATGTAATAACTCATTATTTTCAATTTTTCATAAGCTAATTTAGAGTTCTTCTTTTTAAGAGAAAAATATTTAGTCCCTGTTTTTTTAAATTCATGCTTAATTTCATTGTAGGCATCCATAAGCTCATCATAAGAGAGATTTTCATTATTTACCTCTTCGTCATCACTTTCTTCATCGGTGTGAGCCATCAAACACCAATGTGATTCTTGCAAATCTTATTTCTTTGATATGTGACAATTTTCTTCATTTCTAATTTTAGAAATTTCCTTCACATTAAGAAAATCATTAAAAATATAAGATGGAGATTCAATCAAATCATGATTAACTATAATGTTTGTCATAAGCTCAAACAATTAAGTTTTCAAGAAAGGTAATTTGGAAAAAAAAAGTTTGAGGAAAATAATTTTTGAAAAAACATTCCTTCCAAGTAAAACACTTTTTCAAAATCTGAATTCGAAGGGAAAAATAATTTTTAAAAGATTTCTTCTAGACAAAAAGAATTTAGTGTCTAAAAAGTGCGGAAAAAAGTTTCAAACACCGATTTCAACGAAAAAAATTCTAAAGAAAATGGCTTCTAAAATGCAGTTTTTCTAACTTTTTGCTCAAAAATAGAAAATTTCAGGTTTGATAAAAATAAGAAAAAAAATTGAAATAAAAGAGAATAATTTTTTTTTCAAATACTTTTTGAAACAAAAAATGAGCTGACCTGATACCAATTGTCGAACCGTATGGCAACACTAGAGGGAGGTGAATAGGGTTGCTTTAAAAATTATAAACTTTTTTTATAATTTAAACTCGAATACTTCAATCAACTAATCAAAACAATTAAAATAAGCACCCTAAAAAATTATAGAAATATAGAACAAATTTTCTAAGCATGCAATCTACTCAAATAAATAATTGAACAAAGCAAAGTAAAAGAACAAAGAGGAAGAGATGAAACCGAAGATTTTTATAGTGGTTCGGAATTCCCTACTCCACTCCCCAAGATGCCTTCTTGGGTATTTTGACTGCGACAGTTCTCTTCAAACCTATTTTCCACTATTTTTAAAGGTTCAAGAGTAAACGCTCAATCGATCCTTTTGCAGGTTCAGGATCCAACCTATATCGATCTTTTTAAATGGGTTCAAGATCAAACCACTACGATCCTTTTGAACTGGTTCAGAATCAAACCATTACGATCCATTTGAACAGGTTCAGGATCAAACCACTACAAATCCTTTTCCGGGTTCAGAATTAAACCACTACAAATCCTTTTTTGGGTTTAGGATTAAACCACTACAAATCCTTTTTTTGGTTCAGGATTAAACCGCTCACTCAAAATCCTAAGGTGTACCCACACCGTAATTCAAAATCCAATTTAAAAGATGAAATAAAAAACCCACAAAGAAAAATCTCTCACAAGAGTAGATACAAAATTTTAGCTCTAAAGAAACAATCTAATCTCTCATATAAAATCCCCTCACAAGAATAATAGAAAATGATGCAACTTTGAAAAATGATCAACAATGGAGAATGTTGGAGAGAAAATTTTAACAACTTGGAGATAAGAGTCTTTTGAAATGAGAGGGAAAATGATGTTTAAATAAGGTTTAAATTTATGAAAAAATTTGGGTTACTGGATCTAAGTTAAGATGGATCAAGGGTGGAGGTATTTTGGGAAACATGGCAAAAGAATGATTTAAAATGATTCCCAACGGTCTTTAAAACTGGCCACGTGTCATCATGTAATTCGTTCGCGTCACTGCAAAGTAACCGTTTCTCACAATCTTCTTTTAGCCATAACTTTCTCGTTTGAAGTTCGATTTGAGTGATTCAAAATGCGTTGGAATCGTCTCTTCGAGCTCTACACTGTGGACACTTTAAAATACTGAAATTTTTAGTAATTCTGTAATAGTCGGCCTTTTAAAAAGAAAGAAAAAAAATACCAGAAAAACGAAAAGTCCGGGAGGGCGAAGCCCTCCCCCCCCCCATCCTCGCGCGCTTGCAGGCAAAAGAGCCATCGATCGTTTCGACCGGCGGCCACGCTCATCCCCTCCCTCCCTCTCTCTCTTCTCAGTTCTTCTCCCCCTCTCCCCCGAGCCCTCTCTCTTCCTCTCTCTGTTTCTCGCTCCCTCACACCCTCCTCTCTGTCTCACCGCCTCTCTCTCTTTCTCTCTCACGCAGTCTCCCTCTCTCTTTTCTCAGACCACCATGTCGCATCGTAGACCGGCGCCGTCAACACGCTCGTTGCATCCAAGTCGCCGCTAGAGAAGAGGTGTTGCCACTGGTTCACGCGAGGCCCGCGTATTAGTTCAGCCGGATTGGGGTCTTTTCGATTAGTTTTCGACGATATGAGGTCGGTTCTAGATAGATCAAGATCTGCTACCCACGCGCCGCCACCGCCATCTTCACGCGTCGCCGCTGCCACCGCCCGCCGGTCCACTCGTCGCCGCCTGCAGGGCCGCCGACTGCCTCCTTCCATGCGGTCGCCTCAGTCCGTTCCTTAGTTCGTTTCGGATCTCCGTTGGGTGAGTTCTTCTCCGCTTATGTTTTAGGGTGTTGTGTTTTAGTTTATTAACTTTGTGCATGTTTTTCGTTAGGGACGACTTGGAAGTAGAAGCACGTTTGGAACGCTGTGTTACTCAAGTCGCTCGTTGTGGTTGGATTTCCTGTAAGTAGTCATTTGGACTAAACTACCCCTAAGTGCAGGGCTTAGGGGCACTATTGCATGTGATAATTGAATGTTTTAGAATCTGGTAGCGTACCTTAGTCAGACTTTGACTTGTAGTGGCATGCTAGGTTGCGGTAGTCGCAACGACGCCTGGTTTTAAGTCTTCCTGTTCTTATTTGATGTGAACCGTGTTGAAATATCGTGCATGTTATATTGAACGTTTGTTCATGTTTCATGGTTGTTATATCTTCGTGCTTAGATGGGATCTTGTTAGGAGAGTTGATGTAAACTTGTGCTGAGTATTCTAAATGTGTTAATGTGCTACGATTGTTTGTCCCGAACCTGATAGTCTCGTGCTTAGTTTAAAGTAACTCGGGAAGTGTCATTGAGCCTTAGGATTGTAGTTAGCTCAACTAGCCCTAGTGTAGGCCCTAGTCTTTGTGTAACCCTTAGCAGGCTGAGACTCGAGGTTGGCGAGACGATGATGATGTTATGGGATGTGGTGGTCCGTCCTCCATCCAGTTGTGCGACTCGGGGTGTGATCCTTAGAGTCAGAGGGGTTGGATAGAGTCTTTCGCCCTAGTACAGGATCGAGAATGAGCCTGTGGTCGATTGTGCGCGGTAGTACCGCCTTCGATGATTTATGGGATGTGGTGGTCTGTCCCCCATCCAGATGTGCGACTCGGGGTGTGATCCTTAGAGTCAAAGGGGTTAGATAGAGTCTTTCGCCCTAGTGCAGGCCCGGGAATGAGTCTCGTGGTCAGTTGTTGCCAACCTAGTTCAGAAGCTAGGGGTAGGACAAGACTGAGTATTCCGAGTGAGAAATAGGACCAGGATGCTTGATGAGGTTGTGAGACGGGCTAGGTGTCGTGCTTAGCTAGGTCTAAGGTTGTTCTTTTGTGTTCTTTATTCTTGGACGAAGTGGGCTGCTTACTAAGTATTTTTATACTCATCCCTCGTTATTTCTTCTTTTGTTGCAGGTAAGGCAAACCAGTGAAGTGACCATCGACGACGAGACCCTTGCGAGGCTATGGAAGACTTGTAGGACTTAGGGCTTGTCGTTTAGATGCTGCTTTCATTTCTTTTCTTTTGTTGCACTTTGCTTCTTTAGTTTGTGTTTAAACCTTAGCATGTCCCGTTCTTTTTCGTTCGAATTGAAGTACGTTCTGTTATGTTTTCTTTCGTGTTCAAGCATGTGTTGTTGTATGTTGTCTGAGAACTCCGTGAGACCTGAGGCCAACCTATTGATTTTTGTGTAGTTTGGAGGAGGTTGGGTACCCTTGTGAGTCCTATTGAAGTGCTTTAGTTCAGGTTCAAGTATTACAAATTTTTGGTTTGTCTAGGTTGTGTCGTTATGCTGCCGGATTTTCGGCGTGAGCGGTGCACCTTGGAAGTAATGGACCGGGTAGTAAGTGTTCAAAATTATGGGGTGTTACAGTTGGTCACTTGGCTCTTGTTTTGTTTGATTCGGTGGTGACAGGTACACTACCCGTTCTTGGCCATTTGGCTCTTGTTTTATTTGATTCTGGTTCCTCGCACTCTTTTATTTCTGTTGTTTTTGTGAGGCAAGCCCAGTTAGAAGTAGAGCCTCTAGATATTGATTTGGCAGTAGCTACCCCGGTGGGTAGAGAGTTAGTAGCTCGAGAAAAGGTTAAATCTGGTCAGGTAGTGGTAACGGGTCATGTGCTAGAGTGACGTTGGATGTGCTAGACATGAGCGACTTCGATGTAATCCTGGGTATGGATTGGTTGTCTGCGAACCATGCCAACATCGACTGTCATTACCGAGAGGTGGTGTTTCGACCTCCGGTAGAGTCCAGTTTCAAGTTCAAGGGAATTGAGATTGGAGAGATTTCGAAGATGATTTCAGCTCTCAAGGCAAAGAAGTTGATAAGTGAAGGGGCTTGGGCCCTCTTGGCTAGTGTTCCTGATACAAGAAACAAGGGACCAGAGTTGAGTTCGGTTCCTGTCGTTCGAGAGTTTGCAGATGTGTTCCCTAAAGAGTTGCCTGATCTACCCTCGGTCCGTGAGGTAGACTTCAGTATTGAGATGGAGCCCGGGAGGACTCCGTTGTCTAAAGCTCCTTGAGAATTACTTGCAATAGTTTAATTCAGTTAAAATAGTTTTAAACAGTGAATTATTCAAAATTGCAAGTACACGAACTAATTTCTCCTAAAGAAAATGCTCATCTTTGGCATCTTAGATTGGGTAACATTAATCTCAATAGGATTGAGAGATTGGTAAAGAATGGACTTCTAAATGAGTTAGAAGAAAATACTTTACCTGTATGTGAATCCTGCCTAGAAGGCAAAATGACTAAAAGACCTTTTAGTGGAAAAGGTTATGAGCCAAATAACATCTTGAGCTTATATATTCAGACCTTTGTGGTCTGATGAGTGTAGTATATATCATGAACATCAGTGTAGTGGACACTATTTGGATTGTGTTCAAGAATATAACCTAAATGGTGTATGGTATAAGAATAAGGTTGGAAAGCTCATTCTGGTAACACCATGGATACGACCCACTTTGTAATTAGTACAAATGAGGTAATCCAACTCATTCATGTAGTTGATATACGAGTGGGGGCATCCTGTATGAAGAGTTCATACAAGACCGGACTGCAAATTATTAGTCTAACTAGTATAACACCGTTAACAGGGTAAGACTGATAATTTATAGATGGTCATTAGTGACTCGACCTGAATCCTGAGCAAGTTAAGAACTCCTACTTATAGGGGTTTGTCCTTAGACTAGTATGGGTGAGAGTGGCCTGTAATCGACTCAATAAGCCTACCTTCTCAAGGACAGAATCTCGTAGGTAGATGGGGACTTAATTGTGCAAGATGGAATTCACTCATTCATTTCCTAAGGAATTAGATAGGTTGTTCCCTTAAGAACGAACTCCAGGTCTTGAATAACGGGGCCCCACCCTCTATGAGGATATGAGTCTATGGTAGGACCTTAGACTTGTTGTTCATTAGAGGATCAGTGGTGCTTAAGGAACAAAAAGGTAATCACAGGGGTAAAACGATAATTTGACGCAGCTGTGATTACGAATAATCTGTGAAGGGTCGACTCATGGGTAATGATTATATCAGTGGACACAATATAATCTACAGTGAGGAGAGTGCAGCTACAAGTCTATAGTGGAGTGACTTGGTGTTAATGAATATTGATTAACTGGATCAAAGAGTTTGATAAGTTAATCTCACATCATTGGAGCCCATGAACTGTAGGTCCATTAGGTCCCTCCGTTGGCTCAACATAGTTATATTGAGGGTATAAAGTTAGGAATGAAATTGAAGTGTTCAATTTCATACATGAGATGTCATATCAGTTATATGTGATATAATTGATATAATATATAGTTTTAATGTGAATTAGATTCACATATTAACTATATACTAAAGAGAGAATGAAAGAGGGATAGGATGGTAATTTTCATCTCTATCTCCTTATATATATAGTTGCATAAGATGCAACTAGGTTATGTGAAGCAACCTAAGCTTTTGCAAAAAGTGTGTCATTTGGTTGTGTTGTTGGAAAGGTTCCAAAACACAATCTCTCTCTCACAAACATCTCATCTCACCTAAAGGGAACCCACCTTCCTCTCTCACCTAGAGAACAACGGAGAAGATCCGGTGGTAGTGTCCGTGATCGCTTGGGTTCATGTTGCTGAGATCGTAGCAGTGGGAGAAAGAGCACTTGAAGAAAGGTTCTTCAAAGGTAATATCTCGTTGTCCATATTGTTAATATTTGCTTAATCTAGTTAAGTTTGTTCTTGATTGATACTCGTGTAACTAAATTAAGAACGCGCGATTCACAATCGCCTCCGCTGCGGGATTCGATTCCCTTCACGAGGGACCTGAGGCCAGCTTATTGATTTCTGTGTAGTTTGGAGGAGGTTGGGTACCCTTGTGAGTCCTATTGAAGTGCTTTAGTTCAGGTTCAGGAATTACAAATTTTTGGTTTGTCTAGGTTGTGCCGTTATGCTGCCGGATTTTCGGCGCGAGCGGTGCACCTTGGAAGTAATGTCCCGGGTAGTAAGTGTTTAAAATTACGGGGTGTTACAAATTTAAATGTTTGTTCATCAAAACATATGGTCGTATGATTGAATCTCGTAAAACTAATATTATGTAATCATTCCGTTGGGATTGAGATTGAATTTGTTGGCTTTTTGGCCTTAATCTAAAATTAATTAATTAATTAATATTTTGATGATAATAAACCTTCTATTAATTACTAATAATTTATCATTTTGATTTGTCCATAGAGTTGAGCTCGAAATAACGATTCTAACGCCTTTTTAATCACTCAAATCGGAGTTAAAACGAAGAAGATATAGCCAAAACAAGTTTGAAAGAAAAATTCCCGATGCGATGACGTGGCAACCAAGTCAGCACTATAGACCATTTAGAGTATGACATGTGGACCTATGGAAGAGTGACAATTGGTGGCTTTTTGTTTGTTTTAAAATAAAAAGAAAAGAAAAATAAAATAAAATTATATTATATTATATTATATTATATATATATATATATATACATACATATATATATTAGATTTTAATATACACATATATTCATAAGCATTAAATGCCTTCTAACTGTTTGTTTTAAAAAAAATTGGAAAAAATACCTTTTTAGTCTCTCATGTTTCAAACTTGTGTCTATTTAGTCCATACGTTTCAAAATCGAACAATAAGTGCTTGAATTTTATGAAATGGTTCAATTAGGTCCATGGGCCGTTACTTTCGTTATTTTTTTTAACGGAGGCTAACTTGTCTGATTTTTATATTAAAATAATATTTTTAAATAAAATAATAATAAATAAAATAATTTTTTTTTAAAAAAAATCCTATTCTCTCTCTTCTCCCTCTCTATTCTTCGTGCCCTTCCTTTCCCTTTTCTCTCTCTTCTCCTTTAGTGTAAAGAGGGAGAGAGAAGTTACATTTTTTAGCATTGAAGAAGAAAAGAGCCTTATGAAGAGCTTGAGAGTATCGATCAGGTGGAAGAGGATGGGGACAATGTTTGGGCAAAGTCTTAGCAATAATAATGGGCAATCCGATTACACAGAATGCAATCAAAATCGAAAACAAACTCCATTTAAGCGCCTTCTTCGAGACAATTACACAGCCAAGGTCCACAAAATTCTTCTTCTTCTTCTTCCCCTCCGACGGACCCAGAAGCCAACTCCTCTGCGTCTAATTATTTTTAAAAACAACCCCTCTTCTCCTCCATTTCATCTCTCTCCTTTCCTTCTCTTTCTCCCATCCGTTCCTTCTCTCTCCTCTCCTTCTCCTTCTCCTTCCTCCCAATTTCTTCTTTTTCTCTCCTCTTTCTTGTAGGTGGATTCGGCTTCCAGCGTTCGACGTCTTCTGGGGAGGATGGATCAGACGTCTTCTGGGGGCGAGAGAAGATTTCGGCTTCCAGCTTCTCTGCCTCTACCTGAATCTTTTGTTTTTTTTTTGTTATTGTTTGAACTCTGTCAAGCCCGAACGACACGAAGACAGAGAAAAGAAGGGGAGAAGAGAGGGAAAGGGAAGGGAAGGGCACGAAAAAGAGAGAGGGAGAAGAGAGAGAATAGGATATTTTTTTAAAAAAATTATTTTATTTATTATTATTTTATTTAAAAATATTATTTTAATATAAAAAACAGACAGGTCAACCTCCGTTAAAAAATGTAATGAAAGTAACAGCCCAAGGACCCAATTGAACCATTTCATAAAATTCAAGGACTTGATTGTTCGATTTTGAAACGTATGGACTAAATAGACACAAGTTTGAAACATGAGGGACTAAAAAGGTATTTTTTCCAAAAAAATTCAAAATTAAAACTTTCTTTCCGTTAAACATATATTATTATTATTATTATTATTATTTCTTTTATAATATTATTTTCATTTTACTTTTAATCTCCATGGTCCAAATTAAATTTTGATTTTTACCTCATTCCCCTCTATTTTTATATCATCTTCTTCTCCAACAATTTCTACAACTTTCAATCCTCTAAAAATATCAAAAATCACTCATTGTTGCTCTCTCCAAGCACTCAATTTTTTCTTTTCATCTTATTTTTTAGAGAGATTTGAATTGTATAGTGAGGATTGATTTGTGTGAGTTAAAATTTGTATATCCACTCTATCAAGAGAGTTTATTTATGTATTCTTCAATTTACCAAATTTTGTAACTGTTCGATCCTAACCCGTGGAAAGGACCGAGTTTGCTTTTGAACCCGTAAAAAGAGTTGGATAGCGGTTGGGCTCTAATCCGTGGAAAGAGTCGTAAAATTTTTATTCAAATTCTCAAGAGGCGATTGGGGAGTGGAGTAGGTCGAGTTTGACCGAACCACTATAAAATTACGGTGTCCTCTTCTCTAACACTTTCCTATTTATTTTTGTAATTACTAGTAGTAATTTATGCATGCTTTGATTTTTTCTTAATTGCTAAGCATTTAGATATAATTAAATTTTTTCATACTTTTTATGTATTTAGCTTATTCCATTAATTTTTCTTAATTGCTTTTAAAAAATTGGTTAATTAAATAAATTGAGCTTACTTAAGAAAAAGTTTAATTAAACCCTATTCACCCTCATCTAGGGTTGCCATACCGATCCAATAGAATTGATTTTGGGATTTAGTGTTTGAGAATTAAGGGTTCATATAACCAAAGGGTTCCTAATTCCAGTTCACTAGGGTTTTCACATCAAGCAATCTCATAATCTTTCTCACTTACTACTCAATAATCACAACTCTCCATGTAGGCTTGCATTTTGATAGCCCATGCCCGACAGTTTTAAACATCAAACACAGGTAGAGCCAATGAAGAAAGACTGTTTGATCCTAACTCCATTTTTAGCAACTCTCATAGGTAACACTCAATTTCTCTCGGAGATATTTCATTGATTTTCACTCACAGATTCTAAGGCTCTAATACCTTTGTTGTTCTTACTATTGAGAGAGAAATGAGAAAATGGGTAGTGTATTTATTTAATTCTGAAATGCTCTATGTAAATACACATCTTAAGTCTAAAAATAGATTCCACAATGTAAGCAACTAATCCCACTAAATCCACAAGAATAAGAACTTACACTTAACTACAACTAAAAATAACCTCAACCTTTTCCTAGAAACTAGGAATTGACTAAACCAACACAAAACTGATTCGTTGTTTTGAGTTACTAATATAAATTTGAGGGTGGGATTTGTTGGTTTATTTATTTTCTTATGTAGATAATTATCATTTATTGCATTGCATTATATTGTTGGATTTATTTCCTTACTTGTAAATTCCATATGTGTAAATGAGTATCTCTTTAAAGAACCCTAATTCTTATCAGATCAATACAGAACATACATTATTCATTCTGTCTTCATGGTATCAGAGAAGGAAAAAAAAAACCATAGTCGCCGCTATCTTTTAACTAGCTCTCTGGTCAATTTCTCAGGGTGATCCAAATCACAACTCGATCCATACCGAGACCTTACAGACCGCATTCTGTAAAAAGACAGGGAGGAAATCACTAACCGGCTACAAATCCTACACGACTGCAAGTCGATCTCGCCAAAGTTGCAGTAGTTAACCGAAGACCAGCGAAGAACCGCGAACGAAGAACTGCGCGACCCGCGAACGACCCGACTGTTGCGCGACCCGCAAACGGCTGACTCGGCTGCTGCGCGACCCGCGAACGGCTAAAGACCCGCGTGCGCCTGAACACCTGCGACCCGATACCCGAGACTCGCGTCTGAGTGCACTGTAGCTGCGAAGATCGTGTACCATGACCTACTGGTATATTTTTTCCAGTTTCTTTGTTACTTTTTATCGGGCTCACTGATTTCTTTGGGATTACTACAAAGTGTTCAGGTTTTTTGGTTGTTTTTTGTTTATCAAACAATGTCAGAAAATAAGGTTTTGTCCACTGTTAAAACGTCAGACAGTCGTGGCCATTCCAATAGCTCTATTGTCCAAATTACTACAATTCGACTTAATGGAGACAACTTTCTGCGTTGGTCCCAGAGTGTCAGAATGTATATTCGCGGACAAGAGAAGATTGGATATCTCACTGGAGATAAAATTGCACCTGTCAAGGATGACCCGTTGTTTGTTGTGTGGGATGCTGAAAACTTCATGGTTATGACTTGGCTAGTCAATTCCTTGGTGGAAGACATCAGTTGTAACTTGTTGCGTAAAATATTGATAATGCAATACCGTAGTGTATGCGTCAAGTTTTAGTATAGTGATTTAAGAGTCCAAGTATCGTCCTCGGGAATGGGTTTCTAGAATAATTAATTACCAAGATATTAATTCTCAATTTTAGCTAAAGAAATATAACATGGATAGGTGGTTGAAAGTAAAGACAAACAATAGACTAACACATGGAGATACGAATTGATAGATTTGAGGAAAGTGACTTTACAAGTTAATGACTCAATCAACACATGCATTGAACCAAAGAGATGAACTTATAAACAAGAAGTAAGATACTCAAGAAAACCTCTCGAGTCCACTTAAACAAACAAAAGTAAGAGTTAAGAACGAATTGCCAAAAATAAGAACAAAACATGCTTCAATACATAGTAAAAAAATCTTAACAAGTAAATCAAATCCTAACTACAACATTTAGCTACTCTAAATCACATGAAAACCAAGCTAAACATGTAGAAAACGTCTTAAAACCGTATTACAATCTGAAAGAAAAGGAAATTAAACTTATGTGTCCATGTCAGTCCTTCGTCTCCGAGCTCCCGTCTTCGATCTCGAACCTCCACGAATGCTTTGGCTCCCAAAAACGCTCTCTTTTCTCTCCTTACAAAGTGTATTTCGAAATTAGGGTGGATTGTCTACCAAATTCGGCTCCCTTTACAAGAGAATGTAAGGATGTATTTATAGGCTTCAACGGTATAGCGTTGACAGCGTTGCAACGCTGTACCCTAACCGCGTGGTATATAAGGAAAATATCGATGGCGTTGCCGCCGCTACCCTAACGCGCGCGCCTCTCTATCGAGGTAGCGTTGCAACGCTACTTGCACGGATCTTCATATGCGCCTTATTATCGAGATAGCATTGTGACGCTGCAAAGCAACGTTGCAACGCTATCGACAGGGGGTCTTCAACGCCTCTAAACAGCACGCTCGACGTTGTAACGCTTTGCATGGCGTTGCAACGCCATCACTTCGAGTCTTCATGCTTGGTTTGATCCTTCTACTTCCAATTGATGTTATTTTTAGCTCCAAATAGGCTTGTTTCGATCACGAGTGATCCTAAATGTCTCCAAATGTCATGTTTAAGCTCTTAACCTGTAATTGAGTGATTTAAACACATCAAAACCTTGAAATTATCATAAAACTAGCAATAATTAAGACTAAGAATAGCACATTTTGTGTGCTATCAAACACCCCCAAACTTAAACTTTTGCTAGTCTCGAGCAAAAACGATATTAACATTAGATTGTTATTATGCATACATTTGATTCAAGCCTCAAAGGTTTAAGAGAAAATCTAGTAATCACAGGAAACTTTCAAGCATAACATTTCAGCAAGCAATTTAAAACTTTTCCTAAGTGTTCCTACGTGTGTGTGTGTCATTTTATTAATGTTGGATCAACTTTATTAGGCTCTCCATTCAACTTCCCCCTACACTGGTCATAATTACTAATCTTTGAGCCTCCCAACATTCAAGAATTAAATAACTCTATTCAGCACTTACTCACTTTTTTATCGTTTTTCTATTTTCTTCTTTTTTTGTGCAAGAACACTAGATTTCACACATCCACTGTAGGGACCCTTACCCCGAGCGCTCCTAACTGATCACAGTGAAGGTAACTCTTTTTGCCCTCACGAATATTTTGATTTCGGAAATAAACAACAAAAACCAACTATTTCACATATTATACAGGTCATGCACTTCATCTTGTCATTCACCCTATCCTGCAGTTTAACTCTCAAATCAGTTCTTAGACCTATCAAGGTGACATCAAACTTCTAAGCCTAATAACTTTGTTCTAAGCATTTCAAAACTACAAGAACACAAGCTTTGTGCATAATAGTGCAGGAGAAACTCAAGAAATTTTTTAAATTAACTCAAATTCATGTCATGCTTTCAGATTTCATCAGAATCACAAAGATTTCCAATTAATTCTCATCCTAGGCTATCATGATCATACTTATGCAAAAGATCAATCAACAATTCAGCACATACTCAGGACAATCATAATAAATAAACAACATCTCACCTCCAAACTTAAACTAAACATTGTCCCTAATGTTTGCAGAAATAAGCACAGATTAAGTATAAGGATAAGAGTGAACAATACTGCCCTGGGTTATGGAGATCTTTCTGAGTTCCTTGGATAGCCAAAACATGTGTGTTGGAGTTCCTTAGAACGGGAGTATGGATTTCAACGAAGGTAGACATCATCACAACCTACAAAGTAAAACAAACAAACTAGTAAGTAAACAACTAAAACAAACTAAATCAAGCTAAAGACAGAAAAACAAAAATAAGTAAAGCTTGGGTTGCCTCCCAGGAAGCGATTTGTTTAACGTGTTTAGCTAGACTGTACTCCTTCAAGGTGTTTCTTTTCTATCTGCAGCTTCTGGAGTGATGTGTTCATCCGCCAACTGGTCTCAATATTCTTTATTGCAGCTCCATGACTAGTCACTATACCAGATAGACTGGTGACTGCATTCTCCAATTGATTTGACCGACTTCTGGATTTAGCTATGAAGGAGTGCAATGTCTCTTCCAAAGATGGTTTCCTCTCTGATGTAGAAGCATATCCTGTAGGAGGATTCAACACATTTTTATTGTTAACATAAGAGAAATTTTTATGATACCTCAAACCTGGATTATAATGTGTTGGGAGGTTATTCTGAGTCTGGCTTCCTCCATAATTGTTGCTTCTATTGTTCAGATAATGCAGTTGATCCAAGGTGGATTCTCCATTTGGCTGGGAGCATTGAGAGGAAACCATTGTTTGGGGTGATCCTGCAAAATTATTCAGAGCATGAGTGAGGGATGTCATATGAGACCTAAGGGAAGTTACCTCATCCAGTTGATACAATCCAGCTACTGGCTTAGATCTGTCATTGTTTGTAGGCCACTGGTAGCTGGCACTTGATACTTCGTCGAGGAGGGCACGTGCTTCTGGCATAGTCTTCACCATAAAAGGCCCTCCAGCAGTGGCATCCAGAATGGTCCTGGTTTTACCTTCCAATCCATTATAAAACAGTTGTACCTGGAGCCAATCTGGGTAGCCATGTTGTGTGCACCTCCTGAGCATGTCCTTGTACCTTTCCCATGACTTAAATAGCTGCTCTCCCTCTTGCTGCCTGAATGTTCCTATCTTAGTCCTTAACTTTACAGCTTTCACAAGTGGAAAGAATTTGGTCATGAAGGCTTGGGCCAACTCCTCCCAAGAAGTGATACTGCCTGAGGGAAGGGATCCTAGCCATTCTTTAGCTCTACCCTGCAAAGAGAAAGGAAAGAGACGTAAGCGAATATTATCAGCAGAGATACCATTCATTTTAAATGTACCACAGATTTCTAAGAAATTTTGCATGTGTGAGTTAGGATCTTCTGTGGCTAATCCTCTAAAAGCACCTTCCCTAACCATCTGTATAAACCTTGTCTTAAGTTCAAAATTATTAGCATTTATAGGGGCATGGACTATTCCAGCCTGCTCAGAATTAAACACAGGTTGGAAATACTCCCTAATAGGTTTAGGGTTATTGATTAACTCTTGGTCAGCCATAGTTTGAATTTCTGTTCTTCCTTCCCTTAGGAGCCTCCTATAGGTCCTCTCGATCTCAGGATCAAAAGGGTGCAAGTCTGCAGCTCTCCCCTTGGACATACACCTAGAGGTACAAAAAGATAAGAAATTAGATAAAAACAACAAAACTAGAAAATGAAATAAAACATAAAAAGGAAGAAAACACAAAAACAGAGAACTTAAATCATAAAGCTTGGGTTGCCTCCCAAGAAGCGCCTCCCAAGAAGCACTTTCTTTAACGTCTTTAGCTAGACGGTGACTTATCAGGGCACATAAAACTGCTCATATTTCTTTGGGCCCTTCTTGCTTGCATCGATATAGCCTTCTAAGTCTAAAAGGCTATCCTGTTTCTCTTTGGCACCAGACAGATAACTATTTTTTGTATTTTGGTTTAATGAAATGAAAGAACAAAAATCAAATCAAAACTCGTGAGTATAGGACAAATGGTTATCAAAATAAAGGAAATTTATGGGGATAAAAGGGAAGAGTACTTCTCAGCCTCGAACTCTATCACCTGGATTTCTTCTGTGGAAGTGATTATCTCATCATCGTCTATCTCACTAACCTGTCTCTGGTGTGTTTCAATCTCCCCCAAACTATCCTCACTATAGTATGAACAAGTCCTCCTAGGTGGCATCTGAGTGGTAAGGATAAGAATTTGTTCCTGTAAGGCCTTAAGGGAAATTACTAGTTGATTGTGATACTGAGCTCTATCCTGTACTATTTCCCAAAGTCCTACCACCTCAGTTTCTAACCTATTCAATCTTTCTAATTCATTATGAACCAAATTTTTAATTTTCAATTCTAAGGTATATTCCATTAATTGGTCCACAAGAGAAGATTTTTCATTAGGTTGGTTAAGGTACGAAAAATTATGGTTCCAAGTGCCTAAATAACTACCATCACATGAATGTTTATCAATTTCAGGTACAGAATGGTAAAAATTAGACAAATGTAATTCAGAGAAATCATGATGCACATACCTAGGGTCATGAGAGGGACAATAGAATGGTGGAAAATCAAAATCATGCAAAGTCATATTTAAAAAAATCAGAATTTCACATCAAGACTTCTACACAATAGCAACACAACCAAAACAATGTATCAAGACTTCTACACAATAGCAACACAACCAAAACAATATATCAAGACTAAAAAACACACAAAACTAAAATAAAACAAATAAGGAAACAAACAAACACACAAAAACAAATAAGGAAAGACACGCAAACAAGCTTTAGTCTAAAATCTTAAATTTTTTCCTAATATTATTTAATCTAAATAATCGTCATTCCCCAGCAACGACGCCAAAAACTTGTTGTGTAAAATATTGATAATGCAATACCGCAGTGTATGGGTCAAGCTTTAGTATAGTGATTTAAGAGTCCAAGTATCGTCCTCGGGAATGGGTTTCTACATTAATTAATTACCAAGATATTAATTCTCAATTTTAGCTAAAGAAATATAACATGGATAATTAGTTGAAAGTAAAGACAAACAACAGACTAACACATGGAGACACGAATTGATAGATTTAAGGAAAGTGACTTTACAAGTTAATGACTCAATCAACACATGCATTGAACCAAAGAGATGAACTTATAAACAAGAAGTAAGATACTCAAGAAAACCTCTCGATTCTCAGTGAGCCTCGCACATGCAATAAATTCTATAGTCTCCATATGAACCTATAACATGCACGACATTAAGCAACTTTTTTATGTGTTTCCCTTAGATTTCTAAGTCATTCTCATGCCAGACTCCTAAGGGTTTTGACAACTTTGCTCTAATTCAAGTTTTATCTCTCGAGTCCACTTAAACCAACAAAAGTAAGAGTTAAGAACGAATTGCAAAAAAAAAAGAACAAAACATGTTTCAATACATAGTAAAAAAGTCTTAACAAGTAAATCAAATCCTAACTACAACATTTAGCTACTCTAAATCACATGAAAACCAAGCTAAACATGTAAAAAACGTCTTAAAACCATATTACAATCTGAAAGAAAAGGAAATTAAACTTATGTGTCGATGTCGGTCCTTCGTCTCCGAGCTCCCATCTTTGATCTCGAACCTCCACGAATGCTTTGGCTCCTAAAAACGCTCTCTTTTCTCTCCTTACAAAGTGTATTTCGAAATTATGGTGGATTGTCTACCAAATTCGGCTCCCTTTGCAAGAGAATGTAATGATGATTTATAGGCTTCAACGGTACAGCGTTGCAACTCTAGGGTCAGTGTTGCAACATTGTACCTAACCGCGTGGTATATAAGGAAAATATCGATGGCATTGCAACGCTGAGGGCAGCGTTGCAACGCCGCTACCCTAACGCACGCGCTTCTCTATCGAAGTAGCGTTGCGAGGCTGCAAGGTAGCGTTGCAACGCTACTTGCACGGATCTTCATATGCGCCTTCTTATCGAGATAGCGTTACGACGCTGCAAGGCAGCGTTGCAACGCTATCGACAGGGGTCTTCAACGCCTCTAAACAGCACGCTCGGCGTTGCAACGCTTTGCATAGCGTTGCAACGCCATCACTTCGGGTCTTCATGCTTGGTTTGATTCTTCTACTTCCAATTGATGTTATTTTTAGCTCCAAATAGCCTTGTTTCAATCCCGAGTGATCCTAAATGTCTCCAAATGTCCTGTTTAAGCTCTTAACCTGTAATTGAGTGATTTAAACACATCAAAGCCCTGAAATTATCATAAAACTAGCAATAATTAAACCTAAGCATAGCACATTTTGTGTGCTATCATAACTACATGTGTTACTCTACTGCAAAGGAGCTCTGGGGCAGTGTGACTGAGATATACTCTGATCTGGGCAATCAATCACAAGTATTTGAGTTGAATCTCAAGTTAGGCAATATACGACCGGAAGGTAACTCAATTACACAATATTTTCACTCCTTAAAAAGGATTTGGCAAGATCTTGATCTCTTTGATTCATATGAATGGAAGTCTATAGATGATCAAAAACATTACAGGAAACTAGTGGAAGATGGTCGGATTTACAAATTCTTAGCAAGCCTCAATGTTGTATTCGATGAGGTTAGAGGTAGAATACTTGGTAAGACTATTCTCCCAACTATTAGAGAAGTTTTTTCTGAAGTCCGCAGGGAAGAGAGTCGTCGGAATGTTATGATTGGAAAGAAATCGGCTGATTTAGTTGAGAGTTCAGCCTTGGTGGTTGAATCTACTGCACACAAGGTTTCTGATAAATCAAAGAATCATGAAAAACCTCGTGTCTGGTGTGACTATTCTAACAAACCCCGACATACTCGTGAGACATGTTGGAAACTTCACGGAAAACCTGCAAATTGGAAGAGTACAAGGCAAGGTGAAAAGAGCAACAATCAACAATCTTCCAATGTGGGACCTTCAAGTGCTAATGTTGTTGAGTCCAACCCATTTAACAAAGAGCAAGTTGATCAACTCCTGAAGCTGCTAAAGGTCACTTCATCATCTGGTAATCCTAGTGTTTCCTTGGCACAGACAGGTAATTATTCTAAAGCCCTATCTTGACTCCACTCCTCTCCGTGGATTATAGATTTCGGAGCCTCTGACCATATGACTAGTTCTTCCAAATTATTTGATCATATTTTTCCATGTATTGCAATGAAAAAATTCGAATTGCAGATGGTAGTTTCAATTCTATTGCAGGAAAAGGAACTATTAAATTGACCTCACAGATTACTTTGCATTTTGTCCTTCATGTCCCTAAATTAGCCTGTAACTTGTTATCTGTTAGTAAAATCTCTAAGGATGCTAACTGTCGTGTTACCTTTTTTGACTCTCATTGCATCTTTCAGGATCAGGATTCGAGGGAGACGATTGGGCGTGCTAGGATGTTCGATGATCTCTACTATTTTGATGAATCTTCAACTAGCCATAAAAAGGTTTAGGGCTTGAGTAGTGTTAGTTCTCCTTCTGCTCAAGAAACTATCATGCTTTGGCATCGTCGATTAGGACATCCCATCTTTTTCTACTTAAAGTATTTGTTTCCAAATTTACTTAAAGGAATTGATTGCTCTGTTTTTCATTGCGAAAGTTGTATTTTTGCAAAAAATCATAGATCAACTTATTTGCGAAAACCTTACAAGGCTTCTACACCTTTTTACTTAATTCATAGTGGTGTATGGGGTCCCTTTAAAGTTTTAACTCATAGTGGAAAGCGATGGTTTGTTACATTTATTGATGATCACACCCGTTTAACTTGGATTTATTTGTTAACAAAAAAATCAGAAGTGAAGGAGATTTTTATTCGATTTTACAACATGGTTGAAACTCAGTTTCAAACTAAAATTAGCATTCTCCACTCTGATAATGGTACTGAGTATTTCAATGAACACTTAACTGGTTTTCTGGAAGTTAAAGGAATCTTTCATCAATCCACGTGTCGAGATACTCCCCAACAAAATGGTATAACAGAGCGCAAAAATCGTCATTTACTTGATGTTGCTCGTGCACTTATGTTCTATATGAGTGTTCCTTCTTATTTGTGGGATGAATCTATTCTAACGGCTGCATATCTTATAAATCAAATGCCTACAAAAGTTTTGGATTTTAAAACCCCTCTAGATCACTTCAAAACCTTCTTTCCCAATGTCTGTTTGTTTTCTGATTTACCGATCAAGGTGTTTGGGTGTACTTCTTATGTTCACATACCTAGCTTCTCTCGGTCTAAATTAGATCCTCGAGCTGTTAAATGCATCTTTTTAGGGTATGTCTCCCATAAAAATGCCTATAAATGTTTTGATCATGTGACCAAAAGATATTTCGAAACCCTGGATGTTTCTTTTTGGGAAAAGTAATCCTTTTTTAAAAAATTCTTTTCAGGGGGAGATAATACCTAATTTAGAAGATAATTTTTGGGATACATCTCCTCTTCCTAACATCATTAGTCCAGAGATTACCAGCTCTAGTTCTTTGCTGCCAAATATGGGAAATTCTTGTTCAGGGGGAGAAACACTACAAAATAATCAAATTGATCGAAATACTGAACTTCAGGTTTATACTAGAAGGATGGTGAATCAAAAGAATAGGGACCAGACAATGGACTTATCACGAAACCAATTTGATACTCCGTTGAATGATTCTGAAGGTTCAGGTAACATACCCTCTAATCCCATTTCTTCATCAACCTACAATCACTTATCTGAAATATCTGATCTTGATATTCCAATAGCTTATAGGAAAGGTACTCGAAACTGTCATAATCCTAAATATCCTATTGCAAACTACCTTTCTTATCATAGATTGTCTGATAGCCATAGAGTTTTTTACCTCTGGGATAACCAATCTGTTTGTCCCGAGGAATATACAGGAGGCTTTAGATGACTCGAATTGGAAATTAGCAGTTATGGAGGAAATAAATGTCCCTAAACAGAATCACACATGGGACATTGTAGAATTACCAAAGAATAAGAAACCAGTAGGGTGCAAATGGGTATTTACTATAAAGTGTAAAGCAGATGGCAGTGTTGAAAGATATAAAGTCAGACTTGTTGCGAAAGGCTTCACTCAGACCTATGGGATTGATTATCAAGAAACTTTTGCCCCAGTTGCTAAAATTAATTCCATTAGAGTCCTACTATCCATTGTTGTGAATGCAAATTGGCCACTTTATCAGCTTGATGTCAAGAATGCTTTTCTTAATGGGGAGCTTGAAGAAGAAGTATTTATGGATTTACCACCTGGTTTTGAGAAAAATCTTGGGATTGACAAAGTATGCAGACTAAAGAAATCTTTATACGGTCTTAAACAATCCCTAAAGCGTGGTTTGAAAGGTTTGGAAAAGCAGTCATTAAGAAATAGCCAAGCAGATCATACCATCTTCTATAAACATACTGCAAATAACAAAATTATTGTTTTAATAGTATATGTTGATGACATTATTCTCACAGGTAGTGTTGAGGCAGAGTTAACTGATCTTAAGAAAGACCTAGCTAATGAATTCCAAATTAAAGATCCCGGAGTCTTGAAGTATTTCCTGGGAATGGAATTTTCTAGATCAAAAGACAGTATTCTTGTTAATCAAAGGAAGTATATTATTGACTTCTTGAAAAAACAGGATTACTTAGTTGTAGAACAGTAGAAACTCCCATTGAGCCAAATTTGAAATTGCAGAGTGCAACAGAAAAGGAAGTAAAAGACAAAAAAAGATATCAAAGACTTGTGTGGAGA
This sequence comes from Trichosanthes cucumerina, assembly GCA_036507285.1. Taxonomy (NCBI): domain Eukaryota; kingdom Viridiplantae; phylum Streptophyta; class Magnoliopsida; order Cucurbitales; family Cucurbitaceae; genus Trichosanthes; species Trichosanthes cucumerina. The sequence continues at coordinate 74,005,916 of CM071835.1, read as the reverse complement.
TTGATCTATCTGTCTCACACACGTCCGGACATCTCCTTTGAAGTCAGTATGGTAAGTCAATTTATGCATGCTTCAGGACCAACTCATTTTGAGGTTGTCTATAGAATCCTCAGGTACTTGAAAGGTACTCCAGGCAAAGGTGTATTGTTTAAAAAGTATGAGAACCTACAGGTTGAAGTTTACATTGATGCTGATTGGGCAGGTAGTACGACAAATAGATGATCTACCTCTGGTTACTGTTCCTTTGTTGGAGGAAATTTTTTAGTTACATGGCGGAGTAAAAAACAAAGTGTAGTGGCCAGAAGCAGTGCTAAAGCTGAATATAGGGCCCTAGCTCATGGTATTTGTGAGGGTATATGGATAAAGAGACTATTGGAAGAATTGAAATTCTGTCCAGAACAACCCTTACGTATTTATTGTGATAATAAGGCAGCAATCTCGATTGCTCATAATCTAGTCCTTCATGACAGGACACAACACATTGAGATTGATAAATATTTTATAAAAGAAAATATTGATGCAGGTGTTATATGCATTCCATATTTGCCTACAACAAAACAAATTGCAGATGTGTTAACAAAAGGGTTTCCGAAAATAGAGTTTGACAAGATGATCAGCAAGCTAGCAATGGAAGACATCTTCACACCAGCTTGAGTGGGAGTGTTGGTTTATTTATTTGCTTATGTAGATAATTATCATTTATTGCATTGCATTATATTGTAATTTTTTATTAAAATTTACTTCTGACTTCTAATTTTCTCTTTTTTTTTTTAACGTTATTGATTTCTAATTAAAATTTAAAGTTAAAATACCATTTTCCCCTTAAAATTTAGTACGTTACTCTACTGTATATAAGTCGACACTAATTGCAAAATTTACTAAGAAACACCAGTTTGCAAGAATCTGCAAAATGGCTGGCTTTTCATTCTAGAAGTAATCCAAAGGTCCAATGAACCTAACAGAATCTGTTATTACAAGAGATAACAGAAGTCTCTTATCTGAGCATTCCATAATGGGAGTTGTGAAGCAAAATGAGCTTCAGACCCTTAGCCCCCTCTGCTCCTTTTGACGACCTCGACGAGCATCGATCGTACCGTTCCCTTAACACGATATCATCAGGACAAGACCAAGTAAGTCCCCTTGGAGAACTGTCAGCCCACAAGAACCTCTCCGAAAATGGATTCACTAAACTCTCCCTGAATTCTTTGGCTGTTTCACAAATTAGTCCCTAAAAAACAATAAAAAAAAAATGAAAAGGTAAGCCTTAGTGATCAAACTAATGCCTCAAAGTGAAATGATTTGAAGAATGTTGTGTGAAGTGTGGTCATGCTTTGATAGAGATTGACTTGTAAGACTACTAATATGATCATGGTTCTGCTTTTCGATCCGAATCCCTCCGGCCGTACATATCACTTTCATCAAACACAACTTTCCACAGTTCAATATATATCTATGAGATTGAGTATAGCGATGAAGAAAACTTGTGTTAGTAATAGTAGTACTTCCGCCATAGCTTTTATTTTCAGGGTCATCTTGGCCATACTTGACTTTGTAAAACTACTGATGTGATCATGTGGTTATACTTTTGACCGCATATGATCCCCTCAAGCTGTACATACCACTTTCATCGAGCACAACTTTCAACATAATTCAATATGTTTACTAATGTGATCGTGGTTTTACTTTTTGACCCCATGTGATCCCTCAAGCCATACACATACGACACTTTGATCAAGCACAACTTTCCACAGAATTCAATGTATGTATCTAGATCGAGTATAGTGGTAAAGAAAATTTGTGTTAGTGATAGTAGTACCTCGGCCATAGCTTTTATTTTCAGGGTCACGTCATCGCTTATAATAACAAGTTGTCCATGATTTACTCCCCTCCTAAAGTGAAGTGCATAGTCAAGGATATGATCTTCTGGAGTTGGTGAAAGAGCTTCCATGAAACTTCTCTGTGTGATGGATTGGATTGAGCTTGCTGTCCTCCAGAACAAACTCTGACTGCTCCCCTCAGTATATGGAGATTGAGGAGTAGCGGGAGGTGTCGCAGGAGGCCCACCTTCTTCCGAACTCTGAACATGAATCCACCACCTGGTTTTCACCATACAATCTTCAATCCATTGAAGAATTGAAGCCGCCTCTGTCGTTTTTCGGAAGAGGCTACCATGTCGTCTCAAGCAGTCTAGCTCCCTTATGACTGATGATTCCAATACGAATTGATTATATTAATCATATGAATATTAGAAAGCCTTGATCAGTAAACATAGATGACACAGAAAAAGTAAATATATGTAAACTTCTCAAACTCGTTACCGATTCGCGGAATGATCAAATGTGTGCCCTGGAGACCTTGTAAAAGCTGTAGTGACTTCATTGATTCCTTGTTCAGAAGAGAGTTCATGTCCACAACCATAGTCCAACGCTTCTTTCCTTCTACGGTGAATTTATTCTGCAAATAAACACTTATTAAACTTATGATCTTTATAGAATCATTTGCAAACATCTGATAAATAGTTGATAAACTGACCTTCATGACACCTGTGGAAACAGATATATTACTCTTTCTGGCAGAATTAACTACAGTAGCCTCTGATCTCTTTTTTTCGGCCAAATTCGACTGCAAAGATTGGAATGGCGCCCTTTCTGTACCTCCTCTCTTTATCGCTAATTTTTCCTTTCCAAACCTCCTATTCTTTGAGATTTGGTTTACCAGTTTTTGTTCTTGGAGAACTTTGGGAGTTTGGTTCTCTTTGTCTGATTCGTCACTTAGCCCTTCTTCTTGTTTGACTTTATGTCTAGATTTGAAAATTGATGCCTGGGACTTGGATGACCTGAAGGAATCCCCACTGTTTTCTATGTTAGCCTTCTTTTTCAATGATTTCATCAAAAGTGTGTTTGGTGTGAAATTTTCCTTGTCTGGAGTAAAGATTTCTTCTTCCTCCACCGCCCTACCGAAATGAGAGAGAAGAGCATTTGCCACTGTTTTATCTCCAGCTATCTCATGATTAATTTCATCCATTAATGATGTCCCTGCTTGATTTGCTCGACTCACACCTGTCTTGACTTGAGGAAAACTAGTTGGTTTACCTCTTCTTAACCAAATGCTTCCCCCCATGGCTGATACATTCTCTGATCTTATGGGCGAAGTTGCATCGACATTTTCATGTGATATCTGGCTTTCTTTCCTAACTGAAATCTTTGAAAAAACCTCCTCATCAGGAAGAGATGAGTAAACAACTTCTGTTGCACAAGGTACAAAACTGGGCTCTGAGAGCTCCTTATGTTCATAATCTTTCTCTGGTGCACTTTTGCTTGGTTCAAATATTTCAAGTCTTTCATTATATTTTTCTTCAACACAACATTCAACATTCTGATTCATTGGCAAGTTTGGTGTTACCTCAGATGTAGTCTTCATAGAGCTGTCATTCTTGTATTGCAATTGGCAATTCAGAAGACACTCTGTTACCTGATACAACTCCTCTTCATTTCCTGTATCTACATAATCTTCCCCACTTTCTGCTTGGTTTTTGTTTAGCATTACTATTTCCTGGATCCCTTTTTCTGTGCTAATTGAAGAGCGATTGTCTTCTAGAGGATCCAACTCCTGTTCCACCATGAACTCCTTTTCTGTGACAGTTTCTGATTGCAGAGCAAATAGGGGTTGGGTACTTGATGATTTTACTTCATGAACTGGTAGATATTGGGTTTCTACAACATCTCCAACGTTCAAAGGCAAATTATTCTCCGGAAGAAGTTGTCGACTTTCATTGTCGAACTGCTGATGTTCATTATCTGAAATAGGCTTCTCATCATCAACCACAGCTACACCGCTTAACTCATGTCCAAGAGGTATAGTCATGACATTGCCAATTTCCATCTGTTCAAACTCCTTTCTAGATGAACTCTCACATTCACCACCGGCAAATGCAATCGTGGCAATGTCATCAATATCAGAAGAATTCTCTTTGCAAAGAGAAGCGGAAAGGGGTTGCGGGCTCTTGTTTTCATTGTCTACATGTTGATATCCATTCTCTGAAGTGCCTTTAATATCATCAACCACAGACAAAATGTCTGATTTGTTTTCCAATGGTATGGTCCAGATACTACTATTTTCCTCCCATTCAAACACATTACAAGATGAACCCTTGCTTTCGCCATCAAAGAATGAAGACATGACGATGTTTTCAACATTGAAAGACAGATTCCCAGCTGAAAGAGGCAGAGAAGGGGGTTGAGGGCTCTCAATTTTACTTTGACAATGTTGCTTTCCACTTAATGAACTTCTTGATATATTTTCCAATGGTATGTTCCAGATGCTACACATATCATCCCGTTCAAACCTACTACTAGATGAACTCTTGCTTTCACTGCTAAAGAACGAAGACATGATAATGTTTTCAACATTGAAAGACAGATTATCAGCTGAAAGAGGCAGAGAAGGGAGTTGAAGGCTCATTTCCAAACTTTTCAATTCATTTCCAAAAGGTATGCTTAACAAACTAGTTTTCTCCTGTTCGCATTCATTTCTCGAGTGACTCACGCTTTTGCCACCATCAACTGAAGACACAACCATGCCTTCAACTTCACCCAATGGAGGTGTTGAAGTGACCTCCTTTATCATCTCCATGTTCCAATTCTCATCAGAATATAAAGGCTCAATATTATCAAAAATTGAATCCTCCACAGTTTCTTTATTTTCATCTAACAATGAGATCTCCTTCTGCAGAACAATCCATTTAATAAGAACATGAGAAACATCAGATTTAAATAAACTAACTCCATTTCTTCTCAATCCTATCTTTTTCTTCCACGTGAAATCTCTATTTCCCGAACTTCAAACAATACCTACCCCACCCAAATTCCACCTCTAAGTAATAACAAACCACACCTGGACAAGTTAAAAAGAAGGTTCAATTACAAGTTTAATTCTTAAACCTTTTGGTTTGTATGTATTAGGGATATGAACTTAAAAAGTTGTCTAATATGCCCAAAGCTTTTAATTTTGTAACTAATGAGTACCTTGAACGTTAAAAGTATTTAGTAGTTCCTTAAACTCCAGTTTTGTGTGTACTAAATCAGTTTATATGAAAAAAATTCAAATATGGCAGGTACTTGGACACAAAAATGAAAATTTAGCTACCTATTACACCATCTCTTAAAATCTTACAGACCTATTATACATATAATTGAAAGTTTAAGGACCTGTTACACATTTTGAAAAGTTCACTGACTTATTTATTAGGTATAAACTTGAAAGTACAGATAATAAACTTATAACCTAAAAACAATGAAATCTCATAGAACATTTTCACAAACACGTTGGAGGCAGATATTACCTCGCAATTCTCCACAGCCTTCTCTTCTACAATTGCAACTTCCTGTTCCTTATTTTCTATAGGACATTCAAAATCATAAGCACAACTCAAAGGAACCCAATGAAGCTTATAAACTCTGCTCGAGCCACCAATTCTCAGAGTATCCCCCTCCCTCATCTCCACTTTATCCCCTGCTTCAATCCTCTTCCCTGAAACCCATGTTCCGTGCACTAAACAAGACCCGCATTCCATTAGAGCCCAAGAATCGATGAAATGAACAAGAAACGGAAAAGGGTATTGCAAATTTAAAATTACCTGACGATAAATCTACAACATAGAGCTTCTGCGAAGAGGGATTCGAATGGATTTGAAGATGGAACCTGCTAATGCTTGGATGAGTGAGCATTATGTTGCAATCTGGGTGTCGTCCAAGGATTACCACCTCCTCGTTCTCTCGATCTGCAGCATTGTTGACTACGAAGATGTTCTTGAGAATTACGCCGTTCTTGAGGACGGTGAAGACTGGGATTTTCATCTCCTTTTGGTGGACTGGTTTGCTTTCTTCTTTCCTGTCCGCCATTTTTGTTCTTCGATTTTCTTTCTTGAGACTGAGAGAAAGAGAGGAAATGGGTAGGAGAGAGGAAAGATTGGATGTTGATGTTGATGTTGATGTTGATGTTAATTGTTTGGATTTTTGCTTTTAAGTCGTTTTCTATATTTTGAATATTTGAAAAGACGACCGTTGGCCTTGGCGTTGAGAAAAAAATTATTTATCGGTTACGAATAATATCGCTCAAATATGTAGACAAATTTTTTTTTTAGAAAAATGTTAAGATACTTTGATTGGTGTGCTTTCAGTTTTATTCTATTTTAATCCTATAATATAATTTACCTGAAAAATTTAGCCACATTGGCCTTCCTACTTTAAATATTTTAAAATATATTAAATTGTATATTTTTATGCATAAAAATTATTATAATTATTTAACCAATTTTAAAAAAAAAATTCAAACGAGCAATTTTAAACTTTATTGAAAGTATTAAAATTAGACATTTGAAAGTACGAAAACTAAAATTGAATGAAATTTAAAGTACAAACAATCAAAACGGTAGTTTAAACTAAAAAAATATTTAAAAGTTGCAGATAAAACATAAAAATAAGTAAAAACTCTAATGTGGATTTCTAATATTGTCAAAATTACAGATATATCCTTCCTAAATCCTACCAAAAAGTTTCCAAGATCTCTCCAAAATAGCCTGAACATAGCTGGGCTGTACAAAAAAAATAATCACTATTATATAAAGTGATTAATTTGTGTTTTACTTTGATTTTGCCTATACATATCATATAAGGTGAGTTACATAAATGGGCCAAATAAGTCCGGTATATTCTAAAAATGTCCAGAGTTATATGAATTTTACATCAATGGCTCATTTAATATATTAAAGATAGTGAATGTTCCAATTATGCCCCTGCACGTATTTTATTTTTAAAAAAATCAAGCGTTTCAGTTTTGGAATGTTTGAAAACAACCTACAAAAACGCAAACATAAACAATATGTAAAAAAAATATTAACAACAAAATATGTTTACACATTAAATAGAAAATTGCAGAAACTTCAAATGAAAACAAAATAAATACTTACTCATATTCAACAATGACAATGGAAATAATACCAGAACAAAGCAACCACGCAAAGAATACGAAACTTTTATTTGAGAAGACTGTAATACTACACTTTCTGGATAAGAAATGAATGAACATGGTGGATTCTAGAATGAGTGAAGGTAGAGATACGAAAATGGAAAATAAAAACCTAATACATACTAGGTCGTCGCCGAAAGCAGGTTGAGATGTCCCAAAACTCTAGGTCGTCGCCGGACTATTCTATTTTTCTCTAGTATGAAATCGACAGAGAGAGGAGAGAGGAGACAGATTTCAGACGATTCCTTTCAATTTAATAGTAGGAAAGTGGATACCATTTATGGGATGTTTGCGCTTTTGTAGGTTGTTTTCAAACATCCCAAAACTAAAACGTCGCTTGATTTTTTTAAAAATAAAATACGTGCAGGGGCATAATTGGAACATTCGCTATCTTTAATATATTAAATGGGTCATTGATGTAAAATTCATATAACTCTAGACATTTTTGGAATATACGGGACTTATTTGGCCCATTCATGTAACTCACCCTAAAGAACTAAATATACATATTCAAGACATCTCGGGGCGGATTTACCATGGGCTCAGGGAGGGCTCGAGCCCTGCTCAAATTTTTTACTTTCTATAATATGTATAAAAAAAGTTAGATTAAATCACAAATAAGTCTTTTCGCATAGTGGTTAGTAAGTCAGTGGTCCCCCTCAAATCTCATGTTCAAACTCTAGGTTGTGGTGATGAGGGTTGTTTTGCAAAGAATCCCTTTCTGATTTTGTTATGTGGTTATGTCTTTAAAAAAACTGAAATTTTATTTACCTCCAAATATATAATACTACCAATTTATAGAAAATCAAAATGATAAGAATAATGAAATACCTCTTATTTACCAATTTATAAAAAACTAAAAATTTGTTTACCTCCAAATATATAACTTCGCCTATTTATTTACAATTTCAAAAATCACACTTAAAACAAGATTTTAAAGTAATTTTCAATGCCCAACCATGCAATCTATGTTCCACCCATGTGCATTGTACCTTAAAAAAGGTATTGCATGCATCTGCTGGAGAAAAAGAAAAGTAACAAAATTATAAAATATATCTAAAATAATATAACTTAAAATCCTAATTTTAGAATGGATGGAAATAAATCTTTGTTAATTAAATTTTGAAAAAGTTATTGGAATCTAGCTTTAATCGTAAACTACAACAAAAATTGTTGAAAAAAAAGTCACCAGAAACTCAGATTTCCCAACTTAAGATTAAACAATTATGTACCTCAAACACAAACTTCATAACTCTAAGTTAAACAACTCTACACGTACCCCAAACTAATTAATGGAACATTTGGTGTACAAAGTGTTGAGTTGAGTTGGGCAAAATTAGTTTTCAATGAGTTCAGAAGCCTGTGTTTGGAGTGTAGAATTGAGTTGAGTCAAAAAGTCTGTATTTGGGGTGCGGAGTTGAGTTGTCTGGGATATCAGTGCAGTTTTTTGTAACTCGAAGTAAAATGATTTTAGCTTACTATTTTTGTTCCCTTTATCAATATTTTTTCTAATCATTTATCTAGAAACATATTTTCTCAACTTTCCAACACCGAATTAAGATGTCCACTTCAAAAAATAATATATTTCAACATTGATTTTTAAAAAGAAAACATCATTCTTTATCTTTCCACTAGTAGAAAATAGGGATATGATGACGGACGAACAAAACAAGGGGGCGAGAAACAATGGCGGACAGTCAAAACGCGCACTGGAAAAAATGGGCAGACATACAATGACGGGCATTGCCCGTCATAGTAAGTTTTTTTTAATGACGGGCATTGCCCGATATTATAGGTTATTTTTTTAAAAAAAAGAAAACATATTTGACACCCCACCACCTCATCGACATCTCAGCTCACTATCTCTCTTTCCTCGACTTTCCTCGATCTCATTCTCTCTCAGACTCAATCTCACTTCTCTCCATCGATCTCACTCTCCGTTCGAATCGCCACCACCACTTCACCAACGTCAATTTGTCTCCGCCGACCGAATCCTCCCGCCGCCGTCTGGATCTTCTCCCTCGATTTCCCTCTGTCTTCTCCCTCGATCTGACTCTCTCTCTTTTTCCTCGATTTTCGATCGTCGTCCACAGAGCTTCTTCGCCGTCGTCCGTTTGGGAGTCGCCGCCGACCGCTTCTCCCGCATCTATCGCCACCAAACTTCGTCGTTGTCGGGTTCGCCAGAGTCTAAAACTTGCAGATCCGTGAGGTCCTTGGTTTGCAGATCTGGTTCATTGTGAAGGGAATGAGAATCCCACGCACCGAAAGACGATTGAATCGTCGTGGTGAAAATTGTGCAACTAGATTTCATTAAAATTAATCTAACACTTAGATCTAGGCTAAACATGCAATTAAAGGAAAGAGAAATACAGCAAGTAGAACTACTTACTTGTTGAAGACAATTCTTCACTTTTCCTTCTTCGATCATGAACACTTCGCATCACGAACACTTCGCGAAATCTCGGTCTCAACGAACTTGATCTCTTCTCACGAACAAGAACACAAACACAACCAATCGGAGTCTCGATTGTTCTTCTTTTGGAAAAAATGAAGTTTGTGGGAACTTTGTTTTGGTTTAGAGAGGAGAAAAGCTAGAGAGAAAAATGAGAGAGATGGTTCTCTTCTTTTGTGAGATTTCAAAAAATGAGAGATTAGCCCACAACCCTTCTTGCAAGAAGGGTTTAAATAATGGAGAGAACATGGAGTTAAAATCTCCATATTATTACAATTTTACCACAACCATAGGTTATGCAAATCATATTTGCATAACCATATAATATAAGATATCTCATATCTCATTATACAAATCACATTTGCATAATTGTGGATTTATTAAATTGAATCACATCCAATTTAATTTCTCTCAATTAATTTCTCCAATTAGTCATAATTCAACAATTAGGCTAACCTATAGTTTATTATAAATCTCATTCATATTAAACTATATATTATATCATTCATATCTCATATAAATGACATAATGCCTCTAAGTGAAATTAAACACTTTAATTTCACACCAAAACATTAACCCTTCTTTTAATCCAATTTAAGCCAACCGAGGACCTAATGGACCTACAGTGACGAGCTCCAATGATACGAGATCAACCTATCAAACTCTTTGACCCGGTTAATCAACATTTATTAGTTACGGCAACACTCCACTATAGCCCATAGTTGCACTCCCGTCAGTGCAGAATATTACGTGTCCACTAATATAACCAATGCTCATGAGTCGACCCTTCATAGGTTGTTCGTAGACACGGTTGGGTCAAATTACCGCTTTACCCCCGTGTCTACTTCTTGTTCCTTAAGTCTCCACTGCTCCTCTAATGAACAACATATTGTGATGGTCCAACCATACACAACACCCTTCTCGGGCCAGTGAGAAGGTGGGCGCCCGTTGTCCAAGCCCTGGAGACAGCACTTAAGGGAACAACCCCTCTAGTTTCCCTAAAGGCGGGAACGAGTGAATTCCATCTCGCGTAGTTAAGTTCCTAGCTCCCTATTTGGTTCTCACCTCTCAGAAGATAGGCATATTGGGCGAGTAATCGTGACCACCCTCACCCGTATTAGTCAAAGGACATACCTCTGCAGACGTGAGTCCGTGAACACGCCTCGTGATTGTGTCGAGTCACTAATGGTCATCTACAAATTTATTAGTCCTCATCACAACGGTGTTACATCGTGAGGTCTAATAACTCACGGTCCGGTCTTGTACAATCTCATTGCACAGGATGCCCCCACTCGCATGTCAACCACATGAACGAGTCAGATCACCTCGTTTGTATCTAATACAAAGCGGGTAGCATCCAAAGTGTATACAGGATTAGGTCTCCAACCCTATCCATATATTGTAGACCGTTCGGGTCATTAACTCAAACGTGATCCTCCCTGTGTGTCCACTACACACCGTTCAAGTTCTAGTTCTCTCATAAATTCAATGACCCTTGAGCTTAGTTTATTGGAAAAGTTTGTACAATTTGCGAGTAAATAACTCGAATTAATTTCAAATAGTAATTTACAAACACGAGTTTAGGACAAAAATCCCAACAAACTCCCACTTGGACTAAGCTAGTGGAGAAAATACATTTCTAAAATGTACATAAATTACAATGAAGTATTACAATAAACTAGGGCATTGAATACCCGTTTACATATCTCCCACTTGCCCTAGTCAGGAAGCACTCGAAGACCTAGACTCTCTAGGTGATCCTCAAACACCTTAGTCGTGAGGGGCTTTGTAAATGGATCAGCTACGTTGTGTTCCGACGCTATCTGCATGACTGTCACGTCTTCGCGGTGCACAATCTCCGTATCAAATGATACTTCCGCTCAATGTGTTTGCCTCTCTTATGGCTCTGAGGCTCTCTGGAGTTGGCTACTGCACCACTGTTATCACAGAACAGCGTGATCGACAAGTTCATATTTAGAACAACTTCCAAATCTAACATGAACTTCCTGAGCCAAACAGCTTCCTTTGCAGCTTCACAAGCCGCAACGTACTTTGCTTCCATAGTGGAATCAGCGATGCATCCCTGCTTGATGCTTCGCCCATACTACAGCTCCTCCATTCAGAATGAAGGCTGACCCCGAAGTGGATTTCCTAGAATCCTTATCGGTCTGAAAGTTAGAATCCGTATATCCCGTAAGGATCAAATCCCCACTTCCATACACTAAGTTGTAGTTCGTCGTTCTCCTAAGATACTTGAGGATTGCATTTACGGCTGTCCAGTGATCTAATCCTAGATTGGATTGATACCTACTGACAATCCCTACTGCATAACAGATGTCGGGCCTAGTACACAACATGGCATACATCAGGCTCCCTACAGTTGAAGCATAGGGTATCCGTCTCATATCCTCAACCTCTTGAGGAGTCTTAGGGCACTGATCCTTAGACAAGTGAACCTCATGCTTGAAAGGCAGCAAACCCTTCTTGGAGTTCTGCATCTTATATCTAGACAACATCTTCTCAGCAGAAGGCTTCTCAAAATGGGGCAATCTTATAAAAACATCCTCAGAAGTGATTTCTTTCAAAATAATAACATAATAAAGAAAGGCTTGGCAGAAAGGCTTCTCAAAATGCTCTAAATTTTATCACACTTTATTTTTAACTAATAGTTCTAAGAAGTTGAAAGATAAAATCAATAACGAGATAAAGAAACTTCAATAATATTGTAATTTAAACATTTTATGCTGGCTTTCCCTTCTTACCCAATACTTCATCACGTAGGAACCCTCTGAAATATCTATCTCACTACAATCCATGTAGCTATTTTCCTTTATTATCTTACCTGGGAGAAGTAGAATGTCATTTCAATGAGATGGCAACATAATATAGCTGATGTTAACATTTTCTTCATTTATATGATGCACAATCACACTAGATCAAGAGTAAAATATACGCGGAAGCTGAAAGTGTCTGATGATAACAAATTATTGGGATTCATGAGTATTTTTTTTAATATTTTAACCTTTTTTTATTTAACTTTTTCAATCACGATTTTATTCTGACATTGACTCAATAGATTAAGAGAATTTCATCAAACACCTTGAGTGCAAACAAAATTTACAAATTTACAGAGTGAATATATTTCATCAAACAGATAAAGTGCAATAGAATACATTGTAATTACCGAAAATGGTGAGATCCCCATCTTGAAACCCAGGAACTTGACCAAACGGTTGTAGAAATTAAAGCAAAACCCATTCAGAAACAATCCAAGAACATCATCAAAATCGAGTCACAAACGATTATAAATAACTATATCCAATAATAGTTGAGCAGAACAAACATAAAGACATGGTCAAATTGATCAAGGAGGAAAACTATACCCAATATGAGACCTCATTTTAGTCATCTATGAAAAATGAAATAGTAACCAAACTCAATAACCACCCAATAAACAAAGTACCAATTCTTAATTGTTCGACCTTCAAACAATAAAAAAATGCAAGCTCAGGTTATAAAACAATTCAAATACAAATAAACAACAATCTCAACCTTAGATTATAACTATTGAACAATTCAATATAGACCCACATTCATATTTCCAACACTCCAAAGTTTATAAAATTAGATAATAGATAAAAGAGATTTGAAAATAAGCAAACCCCACATTCATATTTCCAATACTCCAAAGTTTTTAAAATTTAGCCAAACTATAATAAAGGGTACCTCTCCTTTGTGTTCGACATGTTTGATTTGGTAGAATTTCTCACGAATTAACTACTAAAACATAGATTAAAATTAAAATCAAAGAAAACCCCAAATCAGTATTTTATAAAACAAATATGGTGGAATAGAATTGGAAATCGAAATGAGTACATGCACGAAAACAAGAACAGGAGCATACCTGATCAACTTTTTCGATGACACTCACAACAACGACAGAGAACTTAATTTAAACTAAACTTAACATAACAAAAAAAAAAACAGCGAAATAGAAGGTACTCACAACGTTAGATCTGAAGATTTTCAAATAGAAATGTTACCCACGACGACCTTCCAATGTAAATCTTCAAAATGAAACCACGACGAGACCAAAACCCACAACGACAATGAATCCTTGTTTTAGATCTAGACGCAAACTCATGACCACAAGCACAGAACTGAACGACAAAGCAATGGTATTATGAACGATGATGGAACATGAGAGTTTGAGAGTGAGAGTGAGAGATTGGATACTCACAACATTAAGATTTTCGGCCAGAAATGTCGTCCACATCGACGCTTTGGTGCAGATCTTTACAGCAGACCAAACCCCATGGCGACAACGAATGTTCGGTGTAGATTTAGATGAAAACTCATAACCACGAGCACAAAGTCGAACGATAGAGCAACGAGACCCACGAACGGTGGCTGAATGTGAAAATAAGAGTGAGAGAATGGAGGAATTTTAGGAAGAGAGGGAAAGTCGGGAAGAGGGAGAATGAAAAATGGAGAGATTTTAGGAAGAGAGAGAAAGTCAGAAAGAGGGAGAATGAAAAATGGAGAGGAATTTTCGGGGAGAGAAGACGCAAAAAAAGTATGAATTTTATTATTATTTTTTTGATTTTTTGTAAAAGAAAAGGCTATTGATGTCAGGTATTGTCTGCCACTAAAATCCATATACAATGACGGGCATTGCCCGTCATTATAAATGTTTTTAATTTTTTACAAAATTTGTGCGTGTTATTTTTATGCCTGTCATCTTTTTCAGCGCATTTTTTTTACGATTGTCATTATTTCTTTAGTTTGTTGTAGTGTTTAGATGTGATGCATATTGAGAAAAATGTGTGTGCAAATATTATTGGCACGTTACTTGATATTCCTGGCAAGACAAAAGATGGATTAAAAACTCGTCTAGATTTGGTTGAATTGAACATTAGGTCAGAGTTGACCCCTCAATTAGGAGAGAAAAGAATCTTCTTACCTCCAGCATGTTATACACTATCGCGGATAGAGAAATTGAATTTTTGTAAGACACTATCAGAAATTAAAATACCTGAAGGTTATTCATCCAATATACAGAGTTTAGTGTTGCTCACAGATTTGAAACTTTATGGGCTTAAATCGCATGACCACCATGTTCTTATGCAACAATTATTACCTACGGCTATATGTAGTATTTTACCAAAGCATGTTAGATATGCAATTATTCGCTTGTGTTTCTTTTTCAATGTCATATGTAGTAAGACGATCGATTCATCAAAGTTAAAAGTCTTGTAAGAGGATGTAATGGTTACTTTATGCTTGTTAGAGAAATATTTCCACCGGCATTCTTCACGAAATGGTACATCTTGTGGTCCATCTTATAAGAGAGATAGAATTTTGTGGACCAGTTTATTTGGGGTGGATGTATCCTTTTGAACGATATATGAAAGTTCTGAAAGGTTATGTGCGAAATAGAAACCGACCAGAAGGATGTATTGGAGAAAATTATATTGTAGAGGAGGTTGTAGAGTTTTGTTCTGAATTTCTCTTTAGGGTTGAGTCTATTGGGGTACGTTCAACGACAAGGAAAGAGAAATCAGATTTTGATAGACCATTGTCTGTTGCTCACTATATCAAACCCAGTAAGGAACAATTAGATCAATCTCATCTTTATGTTCTTAAAAATGTAAATGACGTACTTCCATATGTAGGGTACGTAAATCTAAATTCTTTCGCATAACTTTCAACTATGGAATGATGTAATAATTTGAACATTTTCATGTGTTCTATGAATTTAGGCAACACATGGAAACTCTATCTAGACTCAATCCCAGTAGATCCAAAAACAAAAAGTGGCTTCAAGATGAGCATAATCGCACATTTAGCAGATGGTTGTGTGATCAGGTAATCTTGAGATTAATCTTTTGGAATAAGTGGGTTTAATGTTTATTGCTACTTAATTTACAACGTATATTTTCAGGTTCAACTTGCTCTCGAGGTGCCAAACAACTCTATATCATAGTCGCATACATGGCGTAAGTATACAACATCTTTCATTTACAACTATATTGACCAGGTTTTTGAATGTTTTATAAATAACTTTACTTTTATTTAGGTATCTTTGGAGTGTATGTGACTATGAAACAATTGTCAAGTTCTTGCTAGTTGATCAAATAATCATTTCTAATTATGTTAAAAGTTAAGAAACACGTTGTATAAATCTGGCTAACAGGTTAGAAATGGTTAATTTGGACTTGGATCAACAAGTTTTCATCCCATATAATATTGGGTAAGTCATCATTTAAATTACTTCTACTTATTTATAGTTTTTTTGTTCATAAAACAATGATATTTAGAATAATCATTTGTTTAATAGATATCATTGGATGTTGATTGTATCCATCCGCGAGGAAACACTGTTTATGTATTAAACTATTTGAGGAGTAAGATCGAAGAAAGTTTTCAAGGAACAATAAATACGTAAGTGTTCCAAACTTTTAGAATTATTACTTTCTATTAATTATTCTAATGCTTCAAACTCTTTAGATCATTGAGAATGTGGCAAGCCAAACACTCACTTACACAATATCCATCTGCCATCACTTGAAAACTTGTAAAGGTAAACTTATAATTGATTCGATTGTTTTTTATCAACGTTGGAACGAAATTTAACTCAAACATGTTTTTTTAATTATTTTGCATGTAGTTCCCTCGTCAACCGGGTTTTGTAGAGTGTGGGTACTATGTATAGAAGTATATACGAGAAATAGTATATAATTCTAGTATCCCTATAAGTAAACTTGTAAGTACTCTTGTTTTATCTTTTAAGTGATTCAAAATATAATTTAGTCTAATGCTATATTTATTTCTCTTTGTAGCTTAACACAAATACTGCATATTAACAAGAAGAAATCGATGAGATTCGAGTAGAATGAGTGGGTTTTGTTGGTAGATTTGTGTAAGCCATTTATGGAATTCTGAATTTTGTGAAATTTATGTAAGTACTAGATTTGTATGAAATTAGGTAAGTTAATATGTTCTTATCGTAATTAGGTGTACAATGTATCTACTTATTTTATATGTATATAGTAGAAGTGTATGTTAATATGTTCTTATATGTTCTCATTCTTCTGAATCTGGGGTTAGAGTTTGTTGGATGTTGTTTATGAATGGATGTGTTTTTTGATGTAGAAGTGAAATATGTGCATTGTTTTTGGATATAATGAAGTGTTCTGCAATGTTTCAGGTTAGTGGTTAAATGATGTTCTGTAGAGGTCATGCCAAAACTTTCACTTATTGGTTTGATTTCGTGTTAGTTTTAGAGTTTATGGTTTAGGGGTTAGAGATCGTCTCATGTGTATTCTTTATAATGAAGTGCTCTGTTCTTCTCGTAAAAGGAATCTTGAATGGGTATTTTGTGGATGAATTAGTGATTTTATGTGCATTGTTTTTTGATATAGAAGTGTTCTGCAATGTTTCAGGTTAGTGGTTAAATCATGTTCTGTAGAGGTCATGCCGAAATTTTCACTTATTGGTTTGATTTCGTGTTAGTTTTAGAGTTTATGGTTTATGGGTTAGAGATCGTCTCATGTGTATTCGTTATAATGAAGTGTTTTGTTCTCTCGTAAAAGGAATCTTGAATGGGTATTTTGTGGATGAATTAGTGATTTCATGTGCATTGATTTGGATATAGAAGTGTTCTGCAATGTTTCAGGTTAGTGGTTAATTAAATGATGTTTTGTAGAGGTCATGCCAAAATTTTCACTATTGGTTTGATTTTGTGTTAGTTTTAGATTTTATGGTTTTTGTGATATAGGTGTTAAGGTTTATGATATAGGAGTTTATGGTTTTAGAGTTATGGTTAAGGTTTGTGATATAGGAGTTTATGGTTAAGGTTTGTGATATAGCAGTTTATGGTTTTAGAGTTATGGTTAAGGTTTGTGATATAGTAGTTTATGGTTTTAGAGTTATGGTTAAGGTTTGTGATATATGAATTATGGTTTTAGAGTTATGGTTAAGGTTTGTGATATAGCAGTTTATGGTTTTAGAGTTATGGTTAAGGTTTGTGATATAGTAGTTTATGGTTTTAGAGTTATGGTTAAGGTTTGTGATATATGAATTATGGTTTTAGAGTTATGGTTAGGTATGAGATATAGAAGTTTATGGTTTTAGAGTTATGGTTAAGGTTTGTGATATAGGAGTTTATGATTTGTGATACAGGAATTTCTAGTTTGTGATATAGTAGTTTATGGTTTTAGAGTTTTGGATATAGAAATGTTCTATGTGCATTGTTTTGGTAAAAAGAATTTTGTTGGATATTGTTATGGAATAGTGATTTCATGTATGTTTTGGATATAAAAGTATTCTTGTTGCATGTTTGTCAATTGTGTATCAATTGTGTAGTGATTTCATGTTTGGTTTCAATATAGAAGTTAATATATATGCAATATTTTAGGTAATTAGTTGTTAAATATTGTTGGTTAGCCATCGGGCTATCAACTTTTTTTTTTATTAAATTATGCTCAAAACAATGACGGACATTGTCTGTCATTAAATAAAAAATTATGAAGTAAAATAATGACGGGCAACATATAATGACGGATGACGAGTATTTAAAAAGTTTTTTTTTATCAAATATAGATGGCATGCAAAATCCGTCAATAATATGGAATTGGAACGCACTTTTTAATGACGGGCGTCATTGTAACATACAATGACACTCGCTTTGATGACGAACGTGCACTCGTCATCAAAACCCTTTAATGACGGGCATTGCCTGCCATTAAGACTCTTTTTCTGCTAGTGTTCTTTTTTTTTTAGAAATTTTCTTCCAAACTATAGGTAATGTAGCCTTATTTTCTCTTTCTACTACACATTAAACTTCTTTCAATTTATAAAAATTTTAAATATTTGCATTATACATTGTACTTCTTTCAATTTATAGAAATTGAATGTTACACTCTTTATAACAAGAAATAGCAATTGATGGATGAAAAAAATAATATACATGTATTTTTTTTCTTTAAACACATTGAACTTCTATCGAAATATATAAATCTAAGATTTCATTTTCTAAACACATAATGAACTTCTTTGAAACTTACCGATGAGGAACTTATTATGACTTTTTTTTCAATTGCTAATAGAGCCTTCATTATGAAGGAGCTTTTTTAAATACATTGACCATTACTTTTTTTTTTTCAAAGGAACATTATTTGTTTATATTTGTTTAAATCACATATACTAAATTGAATATCCTTGGAATAGAGAATACTGGTATTTTACTTTTTTAAGATGACAAGAAAATTTGCAATACATTTCAACGTTAGTATGATGTAGGAGTAATTCATTCACAAAATATTAGTAGGTCATCAAGGATCTATTTACATGATTCACAAAATATAAGTAATTTCTAACAATGGGTCGAGTTCGTAAGTCTAATGAAAGATTGTTGGAGCAGAGAATCGAACCAACTAACTACATGCACATTTCATATTATTTTGAACCATGAGAGTATCAACAGCTGCTGGAAATTGTTGCAGCGATAGTCACCGAAGAACGTATCGTCGATTTTGAGATATGGTCGCCAATGATTGTTGTCGATTGTCAGAAGGGTAGTCGACAATAGTCGTGCGTTGTTATATATGGTCGTTGAAGAAGGCCATTGGAGGTAGTTGTTGATCGCCCAAAAAGGTCGTTGGAGGTGGTTACTCGTCGTTGTCGATCGTTGGAGAACTGGTGATAAAATATATTAATAGGGTTACCGTACAACTCGGTGGAGTTAATATCCTAACACTGTAGTAGAGTTGAGTTGTTTTATGGGGAGTTAATTTCTCCGCCAAACAGTGAGTTGGGTTTAAAACCCAACTCAACTCAACTCAACTCAGGAGGCTAAACACCCCTAAATAATTTCAGGCTAACACTCTCCATCCCAAAATAATTAAATAACTCCCTTCCTTGTCCCAAATTCCCATTAAATGGGTAAAAACCCACTCACAAGAAGAACTATTATCATAACATTAACAAATGCAGAAGGAAATATTTGATTACTAGCATATGGTGTACAAGGAATCAATAGAATTTCAACATGCTTGTTCTTCATGGACATCCCATCAACAAAAATTATTGGTCTGCAATGTTGCCAGCCAACAATAGAAGCTAAACATAATGCCATGAAAAAGTATTTAATCCTTTAATTATCATCAACCTTATATGTAACAATGGAACCTATATTATAATGTTAGATTAATGTATCATAGACTATTTATATATGAAAAACTTATGATAGTTCAACACCATGAAGTCTGAAGAATTGACTATCGGGATTTTTTGGTTTCACCATATGAGAAAACGAGGTAATTAAAGAATATGAATTTTTTGGTGATCATCCCCTTATCTCATTAAGTGATGCTTCCTTCACATGTCATACTTTTTATAACTAATATGCATTCCATATTGCAAATGAACGTAATATTTTACCCCCTTTGAAAATGCTTAATTCATTGTCAATTATGCTAATCGTACTCTTAATGAACTCTTTCTTTATCATAGAAAATATTGCATGTTTATGATCATCCGTCAATACAACATCCATGAAATATGTATGATCATCTTCAAACATCTTAAGCCCCGTTTGATAACCATTTTGTTTTTTGTTTTTAGTTTTTGATATTTAAGCCTAAAAATACTACTTCTATTAATGAGTTTATATGTTTTCTTATCTATTTTGTACTTATGTTTTCGAAAACCAAGTTAACTATTGAAAGCTAAAAAAAGTAGCTTTCAAAAACTTCACTTTGTTTTTAGAATTTGGCTAATAGTTTAAATGTTTACTTAAGCAGATGATTTCTATTGTAGAGCAATTAGGTGAAAATAAGCTTAACTTTCAAAAACTAAAAACCAAAAATAAAATTATTATCAAATGGGGGCCTTAACAACCCAAGTTTCACTTTTGTCACGAAATAACAAGTCACAATTTTTCACTACACAATGAATAGACAAGACGTCACAATTTGATTCGATAGTCTTACACTAAAAATTCTCTGATTGCAATTTCATGCAATTCACTCTATACATTCAGCTAACAAGAAAATAAACATGTTGTTCACATTAATCCTTAAACTTGAAGACAACTTGATGATGAAATCGCCCATGTCCAATTAAGTTAGTTGAACTTAAACCAATCAAAAGAATATTATCAACAAAAAAAAAAAACTAATTAAACGATTTCTTTAATCAACTGTCAGTGAACATTCTTATACAACACCTTTAGAGACAAGGATGTATTTCTGGTGTACAACATCTTTCATAAATACATCCTTGTCTATCATAATCATTATGTCGTTTATCATAAAATGTATTGATCCAAATGAAACACACAGAATAGAGAAAAACAAATTACCTATGCTCCCTAGTTTTTTCGATATAGCTTCAATCAAATTAGTGGAATAATAATTTTAGAAACTTTGTAATCAATATAATTATCCATCTCATTTCAATGACTACTATAAAACATGTGTAGGTGAATGAAACGGTTGGTTTATTTATTTATTTATGTAAGGAATTATCATTTATTGCATTGCATTATATTGCTGGATTTATTTCCTTCCTTGTAAATTCCTTATGTGTAAATGGGTATCTCTTTAAAGAACCCTAATTCTAATGAGATCCATATAGAATATAGATTTTTCATTCTGTCTTCATGGTATCAGAGCAGAAAAGAAAAAAAAAAAAAAACCTAGCCAAGTCAGACCTACAGCCGTCGACTCGCCAAACCTACAGCCGCAGACTGAAGAACTGAAATCGTCGTGCGTTGCTTACCTACAGGTTGCCAAATCCGACTAGAATCGAAGGGAAGTCGCGCGTTCGTGGACGATGTTGAAGATGACCGGTTGAAGCAACGCACGACTTCCGCGAACGAGTGACCCGCGAATAACCCGGTTGCTGCACCCGCAAACTGCTGACGACCCGTGCGACCCGCGAACAGCTGACGACCCGCGAACGACTGACCCGGTTGTTGCGCGACCCGCGAACGGCTGAAGACTCGCGCGACCCGCGAACAGCTGACGACCCGCGAACGCCTGACCCGGTTGCTACGCGACCCGCAAACGACTGAAGACCCGCGTGCACCTGAACACCCGCGACCCGATACCCTAGACCCGTGTCTAAGTGCACACGATGGCCTGGTGTACCGTGACTCACGGTATTTTTTTCCGCTTACGTGTTATTTTTTTATCGGGCTCACTGTTTTCTTTGGGATTACTACAAAGTGTTCAGGTTTTTGGGTTGTTTTTTGTTGATCAAACAATGTCGGAAAATAAGGTTTTGTCCACTGTTAAAACCTCAGACAGTCGTAGTCATTCCAATAGCTCTATTGTCCAAATTACTACAATCCGGCTTAATGGAGAACACTTTCTACGTTGGTCCCAAAGTGTCAAAATGTATATTCGCGGACAAGGGAAGATTGGATATCTCACTGGTGATAAAATTGCACCTGACAAGGATGATCCGTTGTTTGTTGTATGGGATGCTGAAAACTCCATGGTTATGACTTGGCTAGTCAATTCCATGGTGGAAGACATCAGTTGTAACTACATGTGTTACTCTACTACAAAGGAGCTATGGGACAGTGTGACTGAGATGTACTCTGATCTGGGCAATCAATCACAAGTATTTGAGTTGAATCTCAAGTTAGGTGATATACGACAGGAAGGTAACTCAATTACACAATATTTTCACTCCTTAAAACGGATTTGGCAAGATCTCGATCTCTTTGATTCATATGAATGGAAGTCTCACAGATGACCAAAGACATTACAGAAACTAGTGGAAGATGGTCGGATTTACAAATTCTTGGCAGCCTCAATGTTGAATTCGATGAGGTTAGAGGTAGAATACTTGGTAAGACTATTCTCCCAACTATTAGTGAAGTTTTTTCCAAGTGCGCAGGAAGAGAGTCGTCGGAATGTTATGATTGGAAAGAAATCTACCGAGTCGGTTGAGAGTTCAAAGATTGGTGGTTGAAGCTCACGCACACAAGGTTTCGATAAATCAAAGAATCATGAAAAACCTCGTGTCTGGTGTGACTATTGTAACAAACCCCGACATACTCGTGAGACATGTTGGAAACTTCACGGAAAACCTGCAAATTGGAAGAGTACAAGGCAAGGTGAAAAGAGCAACAATCAACAATCTTCTAATATGGGACCTTCAAGTGCTAATGTTGTAGAGTCCAACCCATTTAACAAAGAGCAAGTTGATCAACTCCCGAAGTCGCTAAAGGTCACTTCATCATCCGGTAATCCTAGTGTTTCCTTGGCACAAACAGGTAATTATTCTAAAGTCCTATCTTGTCTCCACTCCTCTCCATGGATTATAGATTCTGGAGCCTCTGACCATATGACTAGTTCTTCCAAATTATTTGAATCATATTCTCCCATGTATTGCAATGAAAAAATTCGAATTGCAGATGGTAGTTTCAATTCTATTGCAGGAAAAGGAACTATTAAATTAACCCCACAGATTACTTTGCACTCTGTTCTTCATGTCCCTAAATTAACCTGTAACTTGTTATCTGTTAGTAAAATCTCTAAGGATGCTAATTGTCGTGTTACCTTTTTTGATTCTCATTGCATCTTTCAGGATCAGGATTCGGGGGGAGACGATTGGGCGTGCTAGGATGCTCGATGATCTCTACTATTTTGACGAATCTCCAACTAGCCATAAAAAAGTTCAAGGCTTGAGTAGTGTTAGTTCTCCTTCTGCTTAAGAAACTATCATGCTTTGGCATCGTCGATTCGGACATCCCATTTTTTTCTACTTAAAGTATTTGTTTCCAAATTTATTTAAAGGAATTGATTGCTCTGTTTTTCATTGCGAAAGTTGTATTCTTGCAAAAAATCATAGATCAACTTATTTGCCAAAACCTTACAAGGCTTCTGCACCTTTTTACTTAATTCATAGTGATGTATGGGGTCCCTCTAAAGTTTTAACTCATAGTGGAAAGCGATGGTTTGTTACATTTATTGATGATCACACCCGTTTAACTTGGATTTATTTGTTAACAAAAAAATCAGAAGTGAAGGAGATTTTTATTCGATTTTACAACGTGGTTGAAACCCAATTTCAGACTAAAATTAGCATTCTCCGCTCTGATAATGGTACTGAGTATTTCAATGAACACTTAACTGATTTTCTGCAAGCTAAAGGAATTATTCATCAATCCACGTGTCGAGATACTCCCCAACAAAACGGTATAGCAGAGCGCAAAAATCGTCATTGTGACGACCACAGCCACAGGTACGGACTGTTTATTGTATTTAACATTCGATCAACCTTTATGTCGGGTCGGATTAGTAAATTTTATCAGGCGGTGAGAGTGAACCCTTAAATTCATATGGTTTTAAGTGGATTGTTTTCTTTTAGGTGAAAATATATATATAAATAAAGGAAGAGGAAGTGACCATGGCACTCTAGTAAATAGTGCCTAAGTAAGGGTTATGTGTGATTTTTGGAATTTGACCTAGCTTTTAATATTTAGTCTTCTTTAACCTTGCAACCACAAAGAAACCCTAACCCTAGGCTCCACCTCCTTCTCCTTCACTTAGCCTAGCCGACACCTTCTTTTCCTTGCTGCTGCTGTTACCGCCGGCCCGACTCACGAACGGAGCTACCGCCCGGTGCTCGGTAATCCACGCCTCGGCCACGAACGGAGAGACGCCGGTTGAAGCCACTGAGTCTTGCGCCGCCGCCGTTTGTGAGCTCGAATCTCGAGCCGTCCGGGACTACCTGCACTCGCGAGAACCACCGCCGTTAGTACGAGTCTCTCAGTCGCCGTCGAGCCTGCGCCAGCCGGCTCTCGATCACGCGACGCCCGGCCGTTCGCGAGCTCCCGTCGCCGCCACCCCGCTAACTGCTGCCTTTGTTCGTGGATCGTGTCGCCGCTGCTGCTGCTTGTGGATCGCGCCGCCGCCGGCTGTCCGTGAACCTCGCCGTCGCCGTCCGGCTCGCTTTCCATCGCGCAAGACCGACCAAGATCGCTTTGTGACCACTTGAACTTGCAACCAGGTGAGCGACTCGATACATCCCGGATTTGAGAGAGATTTATACGATGACCTATTGGTTATTAAAATGCTAATTGAGGACTTAAGTTACTGTTTGATCACAATTTTTAGGGACCAAGTTTGGAGCGGAGTTGAAGGCCAAACATCAAGGCGAACTAAGGAATATTAGGCCTTCACGTTGAGCTTGAGGTAAGCGGGGCATGAAGCCTCAAGAACTTGAATTAAGTACCTATACGATTATGAATTTGGAGTATGCTCGGATTATAATTTCAGGATTAATGTGCGGAACAGGTTCTACAAAGGAAGCGCATTCAAAGAACTAGAGTTAAGTTTTGGAGTTAGAATCTAAACTAAGGTAAGGGACCTTGTGCCGAACTCTTCTAAATGGGATTAAAGAAAATGAATTTCATTAATTTATGCGAAATTAGTCCGTTAATTTACATGAGAATATTTCAGTATTTTATGCGAGAATACTTCAATATTTTATGTGAGAATATCTCGATATTTTATGTGAGAATATTTCAAGATTTTATGTGAGTATATTTCTATATTCTATGTGAGAATATTTTAGTATGTTATGTGAGAATATTCAGTGTTTTATGTGAGAATATTTCATGATGTCATACGAAAGTTTTCTACTTGTGAAAGTACGAGATCGATCAAGTTCAAAAGTATTATCTTCAAACTGTTGTGAAAAGTTACGATTTGCATATCAGTGATAATGTTTCATGACATGTGCACTATAGTCATGTTAGATGATGGGACCTCATGCATGTTATGTATGCCATAAAATGATCTCAATTAAAATGTAGAAATTGGTCTCCACGAGTGCATTGTATGCATGGTCAAACATGCATTAGAGACCCTATGGGTCAAGTTTACAGAGTGTCCGTGAGGACTCAATCCATACAGGGTCCGTGAGGACTCAAATACTTATAGGGGTCCATGAGGACTCAAAATGAAATGACTCAGGATGACCAATTAACCATTTAAAGAAAAAAGAAGTCATGTATTACTGATCCACGTTTGATACGAGAAAGTTTTAGGTCCCACATATGAAAATTTTGACCAAGTTTAAAAGTCATGATTGTATGTGTGTGCATATCCCAAACCTCGGTAGCGAGGTCACTTACTGGGTATTGTATTACAATACTCACCCTTTTATTTTAAAATGTTTTTCAGGTAAAGCTAAGGACGTACGGGGCGAGTGACGGAGGCGCGTAGTCAAACCATGGGAATAGTCATGTTTTCCGCATTTTGTTTTCCTTAATAACTGATGTTGTCGTTTTATGATTTCGAAGTTAAATTTTATTTTCAGGATTTTGAGAAGGCCAAGTTTAAACTGTGCTTTTAAATGCTTTAACGTTTTCTTCGGGATCCCTAAAGGAAATTTTGTTACAATGACAATTTAAATATCTTTTATGTTTTTTTTTTGCCTAAGAATGCATGCATGTGTAGTAGTGTCCCTAGGAGTTATAGTTATAGAAAAGTAGGGGCGTTACAGTTGGTATCAGAGCCCTAGGTTTAGGGTTACGTAGACTTGCTTACGAGTAAGCCTGAGTAGTTCCTATGGTTGAGTAACGCTGCGTTAGGTCACCGCCACGCACGTGCGTTCTCGTAATTTATGAACTAGACGAATGATTATGATGGAATTCTGTATTGTGAATATAAATGAATTTAAACCCTAAAGGTGACCCTATTTTACAGTTAGAAAGTGATGAAAAGTAAGTTAGAAATTCTCTGCATTGTAGTACTGACAAAATGCCACCTAGAGGTCGAGGGAGAGGTAGAGGACGTGGTAGGGGGTCGGAGATCGGGAGGTAACGCTAACACCCAACCGGAACTACCACTGAAGCAGGAAGAGATTACTCCACCCGTGCGGATCTCCCCAGACCACCCCGGATCGCCAAGAGGATGCCCTACGATCGCTCCAATGGCGGATCAAGGAAACCCTAATGTCATGACTATGATGGTGGAGGCTATGCGGACTCTGAGTGCGAGCTACAGAGCTAGCCACACAGATTGGCCCAAACAAGTCGAAAGCGAGAATGATGCAACTCGAGTCCCGATATCCGAAAGATTTCGAAAAATATGATCCCGCATCTTTTGATGGGTCTTCTAGTGACCCCACCGTGGTGAGTTATGGTTGTCCTCCATCGAGACCATTTTCGATCGATGAACCGCTCTTGAAGACCGGAGGGTGTCTTGTGCAACCTTCATGTTGAGAGACGACGCTACTTATGGTGGGAGTCCGCTCGAGGAACCATAGTCGCCAATGAGAGACTATTACACGAATTTATTTAAGGAAGCATTCTCAGCGAAAATTTTACCCTGCCCGCAGCACTCGTTATAGGAAGCGGTGCGAATTCTTACAACTTAGTCAAAACAGGAGGCGGTTGAGGTATATGAGAGGAATTCACCCGTTTGTCACGTTTTGCCCCCGTTAGTAGACAAAGAGGCGAAGAAAAGCAGGCGTTTCGTTATGGGCCTGGATGAAAATATTCGAGGCTTCATACTGAGCACTAGCACCCCCAGACTATGCCTCCGCAGATGAGAGTGGCGGAGTTGATTTGGAAATCTTGGCACATCGCCCATCGTGAGTGCCTAACTCGGGCAACCTCACAAATCGAAGAGGAAATGGGAACAGGCAAATTCAAGCTCTCGCGGCGCCAAAGTAGACGCCGCATAGGCGAGGAATTTTTGCGCGGTTGGGCGAAACCACAGTTCAACAGACGAGAACTACTAACGGTGGAGACAAACCACAATGCAAAGATCGTGGTAGACAACATTGGGGTAAGTGTTTGGCCTTGACCGGGTATGTTTTTGGATGTGGAAAAGAAGGACACCGAGCTAATAGCCGCCCGAATCAAGCGGTGCTAGCCAACCTCGGGTTATCAATAGTGGGACTCTTTGCCAAGCCCGTAATACACCAAGGAAGAGCTTATGCAAGCACAAGTAAGAGCGTCCATGGCTCGGACTCGTGTTAATTCTGGTACACTTCCATTACTTGGGCACCTTGCCTTTGTATTATTTGATTACGCTCTACTCATTCTTTTATTTACGCATCCTTCGTGAGTCAAGTGAGTTAGAGTTAGAAACGATTCTGATATGCTTTGTCTGCTTCCCACTCCTGCGAGGATAAATTTGTTAGCCACCATGAAAGTCAAAGATGGTAGTGTGACTATCACTGCATCATGAGTTAGAAGTAAATCTAGTAGTTTTAGACATGACCGACTTTGATGTGATCATCGGGTATGGATGGTTAGCTCGAACCATGCTTGCATCGATCGCCTCGGGAAGGAGGTAATGTTCACTCCTCTGACCAACCTAGTTTCTGAGTTGAGAGGCACGCTAGCGGGAAGTAGGCCTAAGGTAATTACTGCCCTCAAGGCCAGGAAGTTATTACATCGGGGAGCTTGGGGCGTCTTAGCTTGTATAGTAGATGCGAGGTGTACGGAGACCTCAGTATCGTCGGTACCAGTGGTGAATGAGTTTCCAGACGTCTTCCCCGAGGACCTCCCAGGAGTACCTCCGGTCAGGGAGGTGGATTTTAACATAGGATTGGAGTCAGGGACAACTCCGATATCCAAGGCACCGTATCGAATGGCACCGGCAGAGTTGAAAGAACTTAAACTACAGTTACAGGACTTACTAGATAAGGGATTTATACGCCCTAGCGTTTCGCCTTGGAGAGCCCCTGTGCTGTTTGTGAAGAAGAAAGACGGATCCATGCGTCTGTGTATAGATTACCGAGAGCTGAACAAGGTTACGATCAAGAATAAGTACCCTCTTCCTAGAATGGAGGATTTGTTTGACCAGTTGCAGGGAGCAGCGGTGTTTTTCAAGATTGACCTGAGATCAGGCTATCACCAGTTAAGAATCAGAGAGGAAGACATTCCCAAGACGGCGTTCAGATCACGTTATGGACATTATGAGTTTACAGTGATGCCATTTGGTTTGACCAACGCCCCTGCTGCTTTCATGGATTTGATGAACCGATTATTCAAGGAGTTTCTAGATACGTTCGTGATTGTGTTTATTGATGACATTCTGATATACTCCAAATGTGATGAAGAACATGAAAGGCATTTGAGGAAAGTTTTATTCACGCCGAGAAAAATAAGTTATATGCAAAATTTTCCAAGTGCGAGTGCAGCTCGAGCGGTATCCTTTTTGGGACATGTGGTGTCCGAGACGAGTCTCTGTTGATCCAAATGAAAGTGGAAGCGATCCACGCGGCGGCCTCGTCCCACCACCGTCACAGTACGTAGTTTTCTGGTCTTGCGGGATACTATAGACGTTTTGTGCGGACTTCGCCAAGATAGCCATCCCATGACTCAATCGGACGCGCGCAAAGGTAACACCTTTGTTTGGGATGACACTTGTGAGGCGAGTTTCGGGGAACTCAAACGGAGGTTGGTGTCGCCTCAGATCCTTACAGTCCACGAGGAGCAGAAGCTTTGTGGTCTCTGATGGACGCTTCTAAGAAAGGTTTGGGTTGTGTACTTGATGCAAAGACGCGGTAAGGTAATAGCCTATGCATCCCGACAAAATCAAGAC
Source organism: Trichosanthes cucumerina (assembly GCA_036507285.1). Lineage (NCBI taxonomy): Eukaryota > Viridiplantae > Streptophyta > Magnoliopsida > Cucurbitales > Cucurbitaceae > Trichosanthes > Trichosanthes cucumerina. Next base: position 73,976,852 of record CM071835.1, on the reverse strand, counting down.
GCACGAGAGAAACTATCCAACCCATGACTTAGAACTAGCAGCAGTAGTCTTTGTACTAAAGATCTGGAGACATTACTTATATGGCGAAAAAATTCATATTTTTACAGATCATAAAAGTCTGAAGTATTTGTTCACCTAGAAAGAATTGAACATGAGGCAACGCAGATGGTTGGAACTAGTGAAGGATTACGACATAGATATTCAATACCACCCCGGTAAAGCTAATGTTGTGGTTGATGCCCTCAGTAGAAAGCCAGTTCATACTTGACACGAGTTCTTGACAGAGCGTAATCGCAGCGCAAATTTGTATGCGAGCTGAAATTGCAGTACTAGTAGGGAAGGCCACGGCACAGTTAGCTCAGTTAACGGTACAGCCAACTTTGAGACAACGCATCGCTGAGTCTCAACAGGGGGACCCTCAGCTAGTAGAAAAGCTTATTACAGTAACTACAGGTGAGTTAGCAGGATTTTCGCTATCCGCAAATGGAGGATTACTATTTCAGGGACGTTTATGTGTACCAGACGACGACAAACTGAAAACCGAAATCTTAAGCGAAGCTCATAACTCACCATTTTCTATGCATCCTGGTAGTACCAAGATGTATCGAGATCTGAAACAGTCATTCTAGTGGTGTAACATGAAGCGCGACGTGGCAGAGTTTGTTAGCAGGTGTTTGACTTGCCAGCAGGTGAAGGCACCTAGACAGAAGCCCGCAGGACTACTGCAACCTTTACATGTTCCTCAGTGGAAATGGGAGGAGATCTCTATGGACTTCATAGTCGGACTGCCCAGAACTTTACGAGGTTACTCAGTGATTTGGGTCATCGTGGACAAGTTAACAAAGTCAGCACATTTCCTACCAGGGAAACCCACCTACTCTACGGATAAGTGGGCGCAACTATACCTGGAAGAGATAGTCCGTCTACATGGGATTCCAGCCAGAATTATTTCAGACAAGGATCCACGTTTCACCTCAAATTTTTGGAGAAGTTTACAGAAAGCGTTAGGTTCACAGTTAAACTTTAGTACGACTTTTCACCCTCGACTTGATGGATGGGCGGGCGAGCGGCTTGAACCGGATCTTAGAAGACATGTTGCGAGCTTGCACCTTAGATTTTCCAGGTAGTTGGGATACCCATTTGCATTTGATGGAGTTTGCATACAATAACAGTTATCAGTCGACCATCGGAATGGCTCCATTCGAAGCCCTTTATGGAAAGCGTTGCAGAACCCCCGTTTTCTGGGAGGAGGTTGGTGAACGCCAGTTATTGGGTCCAGAATTAGTACAGGTCACTAATAGTGCAATACAAAAGATTAAGGTGCGAATGCAGACCGCCCAAAGCAGATAAAAGAGTTATGCCGATCCGAGACGAAGGGACCTAGAATTCAGAGTTGGGGACCACGTATTCCTCAAGGTGGCCCCAATGAAAGGGATTCTAAGGTTTGGCCGAAAAGGGAAGTTGAGTCCGCGCTTTATAGGGCCATTTGAAATCTTAGAGAGGGTTGGTGTAGTGGCCTACAGGCTAGCATTGCCGCCTTCCCTATCGGCAGTTCATAACGTATTCCATGTCTCCATGTTGAGAAAATACGTTCCAGACTCGACCCACGTTGTGGACTTTGAACCATTACAGCTAGCAGAAGATTTGAGTTATGGCGAATGACCTGTACAGATTATTGCAAGGGATCAAAAGACCCTCCGTAACCGTGAGATCAACTTAGTTAAAGTGTTGTGGCAAAACCACCGTACGGAAGAGGCTACCTGGGAGCGAGAAGAAGAAGTGCGAGCTAAATATCCAGAACTATTCCAAGAATAGGAACTTTCGAGGACGAAAGTTCTTAAGGAGGGAAGATTGTGACGACCACACGACCACAGTGCAATTTGTTTATTGTATTTAACATTCGATCAACCTTTATGTCGGGTCGGATTAGTAAATTTTATCAGGCGGTGAGAGTGAACCCTTAAATTCATATGGTTTTAAGTGGATTGTTTTCTTTTAGGTGAAAATATATATATAAATAAAGGAAGAGGAAGTGACCATGGCACTCTAATAAATAGTGCCTAAGTAAGGGTTATGTGTGATTTTTGGAATTTGACCTAGCTTTTAATATTTAGTCTTCTTTAACCTTGCAACCACAAAGAAACCCTAACCCTAGGCTCCACCTCCTTCTCCTTCACTTAGCCTAGCCGACACCTTCTTTTCTTGTTGCTGCTGCTGCTATTCTGCCACACCCGACTCACGAACGGAGCTACCGCCACCGCTCCACCGCCCACGCCTCCAGCCCACGAACGGAGAGACGCCGGTTGAAGCCACTGAGTCTTGCGCCGCCGCCGTTTGTGAGCTCGAATCTCCAGCCGTCCGGGACTACCTGCACTCGCGAGAACCACCGCCGTTAGTACGAGTCTCTCGGTCGCCGTCCGAGCCTGCGGCCGCGCCGCCTCGATCACGCCGCCCAGCCGTTCGCGAGCTCCACGCCGCCACCGCCCGCTGCTGCCGCTTCTGCTGCTCGTGGATCGTGCGCCGCCGCTTCTTTGCTTGGATTACGCCGCCGCCGCCGTCAGTGAACCTCGCCGCCGCCGCGCCCGGCTCGCTTCGATCAGCTAAAGACCGACGCAAAGATCGCTTCTGACCACCGAACTTGCAACCAGTGAGCAACTCGATACATCCGGTTGAGAGAGAGATTTATATGATGACCTATTGGTTATTAAAATGCTAATTGAGGACTTAAGTTCTTGCTTTGATCACAATTTTTAGGGACCAAGTTTGGAGCGGAGTTGAAGGCCAAACATCAAGGCGAACTAAGGAATATTAGGCCTTCACGTTGAGCTTGAGGTAAGCGGGGCATGAAGCCTCAAGAACTTGAATTAAGTACCTATACGATTATGAATTTGGAGTATGCTCGGATTATAATTTCAGGATTAATGTGCGGAACAGGTTCTACAAAGGAAGCGCATTCAAAGAACTAGAGTTAAGTTTTGGAGTTAGAATCTAAACTAAGGTAAGGGACCTTGTGCCGAACTCTTCTAAATGGGATTAAAGAAAATGAATTTCATTAATTTATGCGAAATTAGTCCGTTAATTTACATGAGAATATTTCAGTATTTTATGCGAGAATACTTCAATATTTTATGCGAGAATATCTCGATATTTTATGTGAGAATATTTCAGTATTTTATGTGAGTATATTTCTATATTCTATGTGAGAATATTTTAGTATGTTATGTGAGAATATTCAGTGTTTTATGTGAGAATATTTCATGATGTCATACGAAAGTTTTCTACTTGTGAAAGTACGAGATCGATCAAGTTCAAAAGTATTATCTTCAAACTGTTGTGAAAAGTTACGATTTGCATATCAGTGATAATGTTTCATGACATGTGCACTATAGTCATGTTAGATGATGGGACCTCATGCATGTTATGTATGCCATAAAATGATCTGAATTAAAATGTAGAAATTGGTCTCCTGAGTGCATTGTATGCATGGTCAAACATGCATTAGAGACCCTATGGGTCAAGTTTACAGGGGTCTGTGAGGGACTCAATCCATACAGGGGTCTGTGAGAGACTCAAATACTTATAGGGGTCTGTGAGGGACTCAAAATGAAATGACTCAGGATGACCAATTAACCATTTAAAGAAAAAAAGAAGTCATGTATTACAGTCACGTTTGATACGAGAAAGTTTTAGGTCCCACATATGAACATTTTGACCAAGTTTAAAAGTCATGATTGTATGTGTGTGCATATCCCAAACCTCGGTAGCGAGGTCACTTACTGGGTATTGTATTACAATACTCACCCTTTTATTTTAAAATATTTTTCAGGTAAAGCTAAGGACGTACGGGGCGAGTGACGGAGGCGCGTAGTCAAACCATGGGAATAGTCATGTTTTCCGCATTTTGTTTTCCTTAATAATTGATGTTGTCGTTTTATGATTTCGAAGTTAAATTTTATTTTCAGGATTTTGAGAAGGCCAAGTTTAAACTATGCTTTTAAATGCTTTAACGTTTTCTTCGGGATCCCTAAAGGAAATTTTGTTACAATGACAATTTAAATATCTTTTATGTTTTTTTTTAGCCTAAGAATGCATGCATGTGTAGTAGTGTCCCTAGGAGTTATAGTTATAGAAAAGTAGGGGTGTTACAGTCATTTACTTGATGTTGCTCGTGCACTTATGTTCTCTATGACTGTACCTTCTTATTTGTGGGGAGAATCTATTCTAACGATTGCATATCTTATAAATCGAATGCCTACAAAAGTTTTAGATTTTAAAACCCCTCTAGATCACTTCAAAACCTTCTTTCCCAATGTTCACTGCTTTTACGATTTACTGATTAAGGTGTTTGGGTGTACTGCTTATGTTCACATACCTAGCTTCTCTAGATCTAAATTAGATCCTCGAGCTGTTAAATGCATCTTTTTAGGGTATGTCTCCCACAAAAAGGCCTATAAATGTTTTGATCATGTGACCAAAAGATATTTCGAAACCCTAGATGTTTCTTTTTGGGAAAATCAATCATTTTTTAAAAATTCTCTTCAGGGGGAGATAATACCTAATTTAGAAGATAATTTTTGGGATACCTCTCCTCTTCCTAACATCATTAGTCCAAAGATTACCAAACTCTAGTTCTTTGTTTGCCAATTATGGAAAATTCTTGTTCAGGGAGAAAACACTACAAAATAATCAAATTGATCGAAATCATCGAACTTCGTGTTTATACTAGAAGGATGATGAATCAAAAGAATAGAGACCAGACAGTGGGCTTATCACGAAACCAATTTGATACTCCGTTGAATGATTCTGAAGGTTCAGGTAACATACCCTCTAATCCCATTTCTTCATCAACCTATAATCATTTACCTGAAATATCTGATCTTGACATTCCAATAGCTCATAGGAAAGGTACTCGAAACTGCCCTAATCCTAAATATCCTATTGCAAACTACCTTTCTTACCATAGACTGTCTGATAGCCATAGAGTCTTTACCTCTAGGATAACCAATCTGTTTGTCCCGAGGAATATACAGGAGGCTCTAGATGACTCGAACTGGAAATTAGCAGTTATGGAGGAAATGAATGCCCTTAAACAAAATCACACACGGGACATTGTAGAATTACCAAAGAATAAGAAGCCAGTAGGGTGCAAATGGGTATTTACTATAAAGTGCAAAGCTGATGGGAGTGTTGAAAGATATAAAGCCAGACTTGTTGCGAAAGGCTTCACTCGCACCTATGGGATTGATTATCAAGAAACTTTTACCCCAGTTGCTAAAATTAATTCCATTAGAGTCCTACTATCCATTCTTTGTGAATGCAGATTGACCACTTTATCGACTTTGATGTCAAGAATGCTTTTCTTAATGGGAGCTTGAAGAAGAAGTATTTATGGATTTACCACCTGGCTTTGAAAAAAATCTTGGGACTGACAAAGTATGCAGGCTAAAGAAATCTCTATATGGTCTTAAACAATCCCCAAGAGCGTGGTTTGAAAGGTTTGGAAAAGCAGTCACTAGTCATGGATTTCTTCAGAGCCAAGCAGATCATACCATCTTCTATAAACATACTGCAAATAACAAAATTGTTGTTTTAATAGTATATGTTGATGACATTATTCTCACAGGTAGTGATGAGACAGAGTTAACTGATCTTAAGAAAAACCTAGCTAAGGAATTCCAAATTAAAGATCTCGGAGTCTTGAAGTATTTCCTGGGAATGGAATTTGCTAGATCAAGAGATGGTATTCTTGTTAATCAACGGAAGTATATTATTGACTTACTTAAAGAACAAGATTACTTGGTTGTAGAGCAGCAGAAACTCCCATTGAGCCAAATTTGAAATTGCAGAGTGCAGCAGAAAAGGCAGTAAAAGACAAAGAAAGATATCAAAGACTTGTGGGAAGATTGATCTACCTGTCTCACACACGTCCGGACATCTCCTTTGCAGTCAGTATGGTAAGTCAATTTATGCATGCTCCAGGATCAACTCATTTTGAGGTTGTCTATAGAATCTTCAGGTACTTGAAAGGCACTCCAGGCAAAGGTGTATTGTTTAAGAAGTATGGGAACCTACAGGTTGAAGTTTACACTGATGCAGATTGGGCAGGTAGTACGGCAGATAGACGATCTACCTCTGGATACTGTTCCTTTGTTGGAGGAAATTTAGTTACATGGCGGAGTAAAAAACAAAGTGTAGTGGCCAGAAGCAGTGTTGAAGCGGAGTATAGGGCCCTAGCTCATGGTATTTGTGAGGGCATATGGATAAAGAGAATATTGGAAGAATTGAAATTCTGTCCAGAACAACCCATACGTATTTATTGTGATAATAAGGCAGCGATCTCGATTGCTCATAATCCAGTCCTTCATGACAGGACAAAACACATTGAGGTTGATAAACATTTTATAAAAGAAAAGATTGATGCAGGTGTTATATGCATTCCATATTTGCCTACGACAGAGCAAATTGCAGATGTGCTAACAAAAGGGCTCCCGAAAACACAGTTTGACAAGATGATCAGCAAGCTGACAATGAAAGACATCTTCACACCAGCTTGAGGGGGAGTGTTGGTTTATTTATTTATTTATGTAAAGAATTATCATTTATTGAATTGCATTATATTGTTGGATTTATTTCCTTCCTTGTAAATTCCTTATGTGTAAATGAGTATCTCTTTAAAGAACCCTAATTCTAATGAGATCCATACAGAATATAGATTTTTCATTCTGTCTTCAGAAACTATTACCTATATTAAGATGATTATATATAGACATATATATAATATTATATCTATCGTATATATGTGTATAGAATATTACTATTGTATGATAATAAATGCCACTATTATAAATGCATGAAAAAAAAAATAGATGTTCATTTCCCATCTACCCATGTGTGTTATGTCCCCCCTTTGGCTATGTGCTTTCCATGTGTCATAAGCTTATTCATGCTTGGTGTCCAAAACAATCCAATTGCTTCATTCCAAATAGTTTACAAAGAGTAGCTTTTGGTGGATAATGAAAAATACAATTGGATTGATAACCTCTCCAATCTTCTTTCTCCTCTCCCACTTTCTATTTGAATAATATTTCCATATAATTCCACTTTCTTTTCTTTATAATATCTCAATTTCATTTTCATTTTCTTATATTATTAATATTATATATATTTATATTCCTATTATTATTATTATTATATGATTTGGTAAAGTTTTGGTGCCCGATTTTTTATAACTCTCCAATAGAAATTTATTTAGCTCTATTCTTGCTACTAAAATTTGCATTATTATGATTGATATGTGTTTTTTAGCTTCTTATCTTCTTAAATTGTGCATGATTGCTTGTGTTTTGATTAAAACTTGATCTTAGCACTAGCAACAAGTGAATTTATGATATTTGTGTCTTAATGGAGACATTTTTCTTGTTTAGGAAGAAGATACATGAAAAGAGAAGCTTTGGAGAAGCTAATCACTGTTTTGGACAACTTTGCTTCAGCAATCTAGAAGTTGGCTTTGTTTCAGCAACCTAAAATGTTGTGTTTGACAGTTATTGTAGCACCTGCACAGGATTTTCCTAAAATGAGCATGTGATTGACCAACCTATCACATTCAACTCTAGTTGGAAACACTTGGGCTTTGGTTAGGGTTAACTTGAGTTGAATTAGGGTTCATTTGGGGCTTATATAAGCATTGTATTCCATTGATTGAAGTGTGGGAAAAGAGTGGGTATCATTTTTACCTAGGGCTTGTGTTCCAAGGGAGAAATTCAAGAAGGAGGCTCAAGAAGAGATCATGTGGGCTTGAAAGCTTCATCAAAGGGGGGAGTTCTTACTTAGATCTACCTTTCTATTACTTTCTTTGTCTTAGAATACAATTTCTCTCTTGAATCCTTTCCTTTCTTGTATGAACCTTTGTGGCCGAGAGCCCCTAGTTGTATTGAACTTTATTTCTATCATCTAATTTGTAAGGATTATGCAGTTTCATGTTTAATTGTTATGATTAAAGACCTTGTTGAGTTATTTGGTTGTTGTTGGGTGTATGTATGATTCTTGGTGTTGGAAGATTGGTTGCTTTAATTGCTTGAATGTTGGAATTCGATTTGGCCAATTTAATCTCCATCTCGTTTCTTGCTTTTGAAAAGAAAAGGAAATCGATTTACCATCTCCATTCTAGGATAAAGCACTAAGAGTAATCTTGTGTCGAAGAAGGAAAGATTGGGAACGATCTCTCACCTAGAATATTAGCAAGAGCATATTAGGCATTTTGAATGAGAATTCACTTGTTGAAAATTTAGGTAAGTTTTGGGAAAAACTACCGAACACTTGCTATGATATCAAGAAGATTACATAGACTTAATAGGAAGCATTTAGCTACATGAGACCTCTTTGATTTGCCCCTACTTGTCTTAAAATGAACTCAAGCATCCCCACCATGTGAATATTCATATCTTGTCATTTACTTGTTTTCCTTTACTTGCTTTCATTTACCGCTTTCATTTATCGTTTTCTTTTATTGATTTTTCTTTTACTTGTTTTCTCTACTTTTCTTGCATTTACTTTCCTTGTCCAAAACCCACTCTATCATTGTCTTTACTTTTTGGTTACCTGAAAATTCACTGTAAAAGACTTGAACTTGACTAAGAATCACATTTAATCCCCGTGGAGACAATACTCTTATACTTAATTCTTGCTGCAACAAGACTATGTATACTTGCATATTTAGAGATGTGTTGTAATTATTGTAACTATTTTTGTACCACTGCACATCTAGCAACAGTTTTGCCTCCATTTTACAACACGTTATCAGCACGAGCCTCTATCATTTTTTTCGTCGAAGGTAGGTCTTGAAGGTAATTTTTTTTGTATAATTAAATTTTATTTTGTATATTTGGTTTATATTAAATTTATAATATAAATATAATGTCTTTTGATAGTGTTACTATGGTCAATATTACAAAACTAGAATTCACAGTTCTTGCCATTAATGGTAATAATTATTTGTCATTGGTGCTTGATACCGAGATATATTTGGATGCTATGAATCTTGGAGAGACCATTAAAGAAGGAAATACAACATCCAATCAAGAAAAGACGAAGGCCAAGATTTTCATTCGTTATCATCTCCACGAGAGATTGAAAATGGAATATCTAACAATAAAGTATCCCTACGTTCTGTGGAAGAACTTGAAAGAAAGATATGATCATCAAAAAAATGTTATTCTTCCAAAAGCTCATTATAATTGGATGCACCTGAGGTTGCAAGATTTTAAATCAGTGAGTATAATTCCACATTATTCAAAATTAGTTCAAAATTGAAATTATGTGGAGAAAATATTACTGATGTGGATATGCTATAGAAGACATTTTCTACTTTTCATGTTTCGAATATGCTCCTGCAACAACAATATCGAGATAAAGGTTTTACAAAAATATTATGAACTTATTTCATGTCTTCTTGTTGTTGAACAAAATAATGAGCTATTAATAAAAAAATATCATGAATCTCGACTAACTGGTCATGTATTTGGCGTACATCCAAACACTTAGTTGATCTCTATCAAGCTTTCCTGAAGGAAAAAAAGAAAAAAAATGTAGAAACAAATCTTTCTTATCAAGATAATGATATATTCGAGTCATCCAATATGACAAATTTGGATGTGGTAGACTTCTTTGATTCTCCCGAAAAGAAGATTGACACAATTAATGGATTAGCAAGTACTTCTTTTGATTTTGAAAATGTTCAAGACTAATGTTTATTTAAAAATCTATCTTTATGTTTCTTTCTAGCTTTGAATTTTTTGTATTTTAAGTTATATATCTCTTATTGTAATTATTTTTTTTAATGAAGAAAGATGACCATTTCTCATATGTTGGATGACTAAAAAATGAGTCATGAAGATTTATGTCTAGCAGACTATGCAACTACGCATACAATACTTACCAATCGAAAATATTTTTCTAAATTGACAATTCTGGAAGCAAAAGTCAATGTTATATATGGTTCTACAAACCTGATTGAAGGTTTTGGAAAAACAAGTTTTATCTTGCCTAGAGGAACAAAATTTTCAACCAATAATGTTTTGTTCTCTAGCAAATCAAAGAGAAACTTATTGAGTTTCAAAGATATACATGATAATGGTTATCATGTTGAAACTAATCGTAAAAATAATATAGAGTATCTATATATCATATTCATTGTTTCACATGAAAAACGTATATTAGAAACTTTGCCTGTTTTTTCTTCTGAATTACACTATACTCATATACGAGTAATTAAAATCTATGCAACTTTGAACCAGAAGTTCATGAATCCAGAAATATTCAATGTTTGGCATGATCGATTGGGTAATCCAGGATCTACAATGATGAGAAAAATTATTGAAAATTCACATGGACGTCCATTAAAGAACTAGAAGATTCTTCAATCTCATGAATTGTCATGTGATGCTTGCTCTCAAGGCAAATTAATCATTAGACCATCACCAGCCAAAGTGTGAATTGAATCACCTACATTTTTTGAACGAATTCGTGGTGATATATGTGGGCCTATTAATCCACCAAGTGGATCATTTAGATATTTTATGGCACTGATTGACGCATCCAACAGATGGTCACATGTATGTTTATTATCAAGTCAAAATCTTTCATTTTCAAGGTTACTTGCTCAATTAATAAAATTGAGAGCATAATTTTCTAATTATACAATTAAGATCATTTGTCTTGATAATGCTAGTGAATTTACATCTCAGCCATTCAATAATTATTGTATGGTCATTGGAATAAATGTTGAACATCTTGTAGCTCAGGTTCATACACAAAATGGTTTAGCAGAATCATTTATAAAACATTTGCAATTAATTGCTGGACCAATGCTTATGAGAGCAAAGCTTCCAATATCTATATGGGGGCATGCTATTTTGCATGTTTCATCACTAGTATGCATTAGGCCAGTAGCTTATAATAAGTACTCCCCAATGCAATTGGCTTATGACCAGCAGCCAAATATTTTCCATCTACAAATTTTTAGATGTGCAGTATATGTTTCAATTGCTCCACCACAACGTACTAAGATGGGCCCTCAAAGGAGGTTAGGAATCTATGTTGGTTTTAATTTTCCATCAATTATTAAATATCTTGAACCCCTAACGGGAGATGTATTTACTGCATAATTTGTTGATTGTCATTTTAATGAGACAAATTTTTCAACATTAGGGGAGGAATTAGGGAGTTGGAAAAAGATATTACATGTGATGCATCATTATTGTCTCATTTAGACCCTCGTACAGATCAATGTGAAATTGGAGTTCAAAAGATCATTCATTTGCAAAATATAGCAAATCAATTACTAGATGCACTTACAGATGCTAAGAAAGTAATGAAATCATATATACCAGCTGCAATTGCTCCATCGAAAATTGATATCCCAATACAACAAGTTATCACTAATGAACCTGAGACACGCCAGAAGCGTGGTAGATCTATGGGTTCCAAAGATAAAAATTCTCGTAAAAGAAAAGTATCCAATAATCAAAATGATCCAGTAAAGGATATGGATGTTCTAGAAGAAATCTAGAATACAACTACTGATAAAAGTATTAATGAAAGTCAGATACTTGAGGATAATAATGGAATTTCTATGAACTTTGTTATATCAGGAAAAAGATAGAACCGAAATGATATAGTTGTTGATAGCATTTTTGCTTACAATGTTGCTCATGATATTATTCATGAAAATGACAATTCTGATCCAAAATCTATCGAATAACGTCGACATAGAAATGATTGGCTTAAATGGAAAGAAGCAATCCAAGTAGAATTAAACTCACTTTCAGAACGTGAGATTTTTGGACCAGTAGTCCTAACACCAGAAGGTGTCAAGCCTGTGGGATATAAATGGATATTTGTAAGGAAAATAAATGAAAAGAATGAGGTCACAAGATATAAAGCGAGACTTGTTGCACAAGAATTCTCGCAAAGGCTTGGTATTGAATATGAGGAGACATATTCTCCCGTGGTGGATGCAATAACATTAAGATATCTAACTGGCCTGATTGTATAGGAAAAGTTTGACATGCATCTAATGGATTTAGTCACGACATATTTATATGGATCTCTTGATAATGACATTTATATGAGAATCCCAGAAGGATTTTAAAATACCGAAAATAAATCAAGTTCTCGATAACTATATTCTATGAAATTACAGAGATCACTATATGGCTTAAAACAATCGGGACAAATGTGGTATAATCACCTGAGTACATATTTGTTGAAAGAAGAATATCAAAATAATCCAATATGTCCGTGTATTTTTATAAAGAAATCACAGTCAAGATTTGCTATTATAACTGTATATGTTGATGACTTAAATATAATTGGAACTCCTGAAGAGTTATCAAAGGTAATAAAATATCTTAAGAAAGAATTTGAGATGAAAGATCTTGGAAAAACAAAATTTTGTTTTGGCTTACAAATTGAACATTTAGCAGATGGAATATTTGTTCATCAATCAACTTATATAGAAAAAATCTTCAAAATGTTGTATATGGACAAAGCACATCCATTGAACATTCCAATGGAAGTTCATTTACTGGATGTAAAGAAAGATATATTTCGACCTCGAGATGATAATGAAGAACTACTTGGTTTTGAAGTACCATATCTTAGTGCAATTGGTGGACTTATGTATCTTGTTAATAATACAAGACCAAATATTGCATTTTCAGTAAATTTATTAGCGATATAGTTCATGTCCATCAAAAAGACACTGGAATGGAATTAAACATATACTTCGTTATCTCCGAGGAACGATTGATATGGGGTTGTTTTATTCTAATAAATCCAAGTTTGATTTAGTTGGTTATGCAGATTTTGGATATTTATCTGATCCACACAAAACTAGATCTCAAACAGGTTATCTATTCGCATGTGGAGGTACCGTTATATCATGACGATCAGTGAAACATACCATCACAACCACTTCTTCAAATCATGCAGAAATCCTCGCAATTCACGAGGCAAGTCGAAAATGTGTATGGCTAAGATTAATGACTCAACACATTCTTGAAACATGTGGCATGTCTTCTAGTAAACTTCTTCCAATTATACGAAGACAACACAACATGTATAGCCCAAATCAAGGGAGGATATATCAAAGGAGATGTGAGCATATCTCACCGAAACTTTTCTACACTCATGATCTTGAAGAAAATAGTGACATTAGTGTGCAATAAATTTGTTCAAAAAATAACCTAGCAGACTCATTTACAAAAGTATTGTCAATTGCAACCTTCGAAAAATTGGTACACAGCATTGGAATGCAACGACTCAGAGATCTCAAGTGATGTTTTCATGAGGGAGAGCAAATATATTGTATTTTTTATATAAAATATATATGTACTATTTTTCCTTCACTAGGATTTTTTTTCCATTGGGTTTCTTCCTAGTAAGGTTTTAACGAGACATATATCATATAAAATAGACATTTAAGGGGGAGTATTATAAATGCATGAAAAAAATAGATGCCCATTTTTCATCTACCAATGTGTCATGTCCCCCCTTTGGCCATGTGTTTTCCATGTATCATAAGCTTACTCATGCTTGGTGTCCAAGACACACTTGCATCATGCCAAATAGCTTATAAATAGTGGCTTTTGGTGTATAATGAAAAATACAATTGGATGGACAACCTCTCCAATCTTCTTTCTTTTCTCCCACTTTCTATTTGAATAATATTTTCATATAATTCAACTTTCTTTTCTTTACAATATCCCAATTTCATTTTCATTATATTATATTATTAATATTATATATATATTTATATTCCTTTTATTATTATTCTTGTTATTCTTGTTGTTGTAGTTGTTGTTATTATTGTTATTATTGTTATTATTATTATTATTATTATTATTATATGATTTTGTAAAGTTTTGGTGCCCAATTTTGCCTCTATTTTACAACAACCATAATATATTTTTATCATTCTCTAATTTACTACATGCATGAACCTTTATAATATTTTTCGTACTTCTTTATATTATACACATTAATGTATATTATATATCTTATTTATATGTATGAAAATATGTATCATATATATCTTATAATCACTCTATCATAACTTAAGACAGAAAAAATATGGCATAAATTAACAATATATGCAAATAAAATACAAACTATGCATAAATGAAAAGGAAAAAAGTAACAAAACTTCTGCAGCATGCTATAGAAGACAATATCATATTAGATAAAGAGAACACAAAAGTATGGAAAAGATATCATTTTACATGAAGACAAAAACTAAATAAAATAAAAATAAAGAAAGCAGTAAAGTATGTTCAAATCAGCATGTTGAAAAAAAAACTGAAAATAAAATCTAGAGTGGGCGAAATTGGAAAAAAAAAAGAAAAGAAAAGAAATCAGCATGTTGCAGCGGCTAAAAAAAAGTTGATGACAAAAAAAAAAGCAAAACTAAAAAAAAGACCCATGGTTGAAATATAAATTTGATTTTGGGTCAGGATCTGGTCTAAATAAAAGCCCAATTTCTAAAAAAAATTTAGTGCATGTTTGGAAATGATTTTAGTACCATTGATTCGTTTATAGTTGATTTATTAAAAGTGATTTTCATATAATCATTTTCATGTTTCGTTCTACACTTGTGATTTTCACACAATTAAGTGGTTTTCAAAAGGCATGTTTGGGAGTGAATTTAAAATAAGTGTTTTAAGCTAATAATTCAATAATAATTCATTTTTTAAAAGAAAGTATTTAGTTATATATCATTTTAATATTTGATTCAAACGTTGTAAAAGTGAATTTAAATTTAATTAAAAATATTTTTTTAAAAAAAATGATTAATGTTTGTTTTCAAAAGAAATTTTAAAATCATCAAATTAGAGATATGGAGAAAAGAAATAAAGATAGAGAGATAAACAAAAAAAATGGGTAAGATAATAAAAATTTTAGGAAGAAAAATTTTAGTGAGGAGAAAAAAAAGTTAACAGTTAGGGACAAAAAAGTACAAAAACAAAAAAACTAGAACAAGAGATTAAAAAATTAGAGAGAAAAAAATTAAAAAAGATACAAAAATTATAGGGAGGAACAAAAAAAAATTAGAAATAAAAAGTCCAAAAGCTAAAAGTAATCAATAATACAAGTAGCCTCTTATTCAAAAATGTATTTGCTCAATTTTTCCCAATGAAAAAATTATTGCAGCGGCTGAAAACTTATGAAATCTTTCGAAAATGACGACAAAAAGAATTGAGGAAATGAACATTTTTGGATGGATGGCAATGGCATATTAAAATACAATAACATCAACAATGTAAAAATATGCAATGATGAAAATTAAGTCCGGTTAATGCTGAAATTTTTTGACATTTGTGAAATATTGTTTTGGAAATGGACTATATGGTATAATTTTTTATTCAAGTACAAATTTACTTTGGTTGAAGAAAAGAGTCCATGCCCAACTAACAATCTCATGTATTTCAGATGAATTCCCCATATCTAAGAATAATTCACCATTCAAGTGAGAAGTTACTTTCTTATTTGCAAAAAAAATATATATATATATATATATATATGTTGTAAAAATAGGATGAAAACCGGGTATAATTTTACCAATATTAAAATACTAATATAATAATATATTTATAATAATAATAATATTATTAAAATAAGTGTTTGGAAAGTGGGGGCAATATATATAATATAAATAAAGAGATAGTGAAAATTTATGGAAAATTAAATAAAGACTATAAGAGAAAGAGAGAATGAAGAGAATTGGAGAGAATTTCACCAATGGATGTCTTTCATAAACCACCATAAGCCACTATTTATAGGCTAAATGGCAAGAAGGATGTGGAACAATTGGACACTAAGCATTGGTGAGAAATGGACACATGGAGGACACTATGTCTAAGTATAATTTGCCACATGGCATGGGTGATATAATGGCATGTGGATGGGCATTTATCCTACACATGTTTACAATACTCCCCCTTAAATGCTCATTTATATAATATATGCCTCGTTAAAACCTTACTAGGGAAAAACCCAATGGGATAAAAACCCTAGTGAAGGAAAAAGAGTACATATTTTATATAATACATTTACTCCCCCTCATGATGCGACATCACTTGAGATCTCTCGAGTCTTCGCATCCCAATCATCGTGAACCAATTTCTCAAATGTTGTAGTTGGTAATGCTTTTGTAAATATGTCCGCCAAGTTATCCTTCTTCACAAATCATTTGTATCTTGAGATCTCGCCATTTTCTTCAAGGTCATGAGTGTAGAAAAGCTTCTGAGAAATATGCTTTGTTCTATCTCCTTTGATATATTCTCCTTTGATTTGAGCTATACATGTTGTGTTGTCTTCGTATAATATTGTTGGAGGATGTTTACTAGAAGACCATCCACATGTCTCACGAATGTGTTGTGTCATCGATCTTAGCCATACACATTCTCGACTTGCTTCGTGAATTGCGCAGGATTTCAAAGATGATTCGAAGAAGTGGTCGTGATGGTCTGCTTTCACCGATCGCCATGATATAGCAGCTCCCCACATGTAAATAAATAACTTTATCTCGAGATCTAGCTTTGTGTGGATCGGATAGATAACCAGAAATCTGCATAACCAACTAGATCAAAACTTGATTTGTTAGAATAAAATAAACTCATATCAATCGTCCTTCAAGATATATCCGAGTACATGTTTAACTCGGGCCCAATGTCTTTTTGTAGGACATGAACTATATCTAGCTAATAAATTTCTTTGAAATGCAATATCCGGTCTTGTGTTATTAGCTAGATACATAAGTGCACCAATTGCACTAAGATATGGTACTTCAGGACCAAGAAGTTCTTCATTATCATCTCGAGGTCGAAATATATCTTTCTTTACATCCAAATGAACGAACTTCCATTGGAATGTTCAATGGATGTGCTTTATCCATATAAAATCTTTTAAGATTTTCTCTCAGATAAGTTGATTGATGAACAAATATCCCATCTCGCTAAATGTTCAATTTGCAAACCAAGGCAAAATTTTGTTTTTCCAAGATCTTTCATCTCTAATTCTTTCTTAAGATATTCTATTGCCTTGGATAACTCTTCGTGAGTTCCAATTATATTTAAGTCATCAACATATACAGATTATAATAGCAAATCTCGATCGAGATTTCTTTATAAAAACACACGGACATATTGGATTATTTTGATATCCTTCTTTCAATGAGATATTCACTCAAAGCGATTATACCACATTCATCCCGATTGTTTTAATCCATATAATGATCTCTCAGAACTTTATCGAATACAATTCCTGAGAACTTGATTCATATGTTTCGTATTTTAAATCCTTCCGGATTTTCATATAAATGTCATTATCCGAGATCCATATAAATATGTCGTGACTACATCCATTAGATGCATATCAAGTTTTTCATATACAGTCAGGCCAATCAAATATCTTAATGTTATTGCATCCACCACAGGAGAATATGTCTCCTCATAATCTATATCAGGCCTTTGCGAGAATCCTTGTGCAACAAGTCTCGCTTTATATCTTGTGACTTCATTCTTTTCATTTCTTTTCCTTACAAATACCCATTTGTATCCCACAGGTTTAACACCTTCTGGTGTTAGGACTACTAGTCCAAAAACCTCACGTTTTGAAAGTGAGCTCAACTCTGCTTGGATTGCTTCTTTCCATTTCAGCCAATCCTTTCTACGTTTACATTCATCGATAGATTTTGGATCAAAATCGTCACTTTCATGAATAATATCGTGAGCAACATTATAAGCAAAAATGTTGTCAACAATAATATCATTTCGGTTTCATCTCTTTCCTGTTGTAACATAGTTTATAGAAATTTCATTATTATCCTCAAGCGTTTGATTTTCATCAATACTCTTTTAAGTAGTTGTATCTTGGATTTCTTCTCGAACATCCATACCTTTTATCGAATCATTTTGATTCTCAACTACTTTTTCTTTTTTCGAGGATTTTATCTTTGGAACCTATTGGTCTACCACGCTTCTGGCGTGCTCCAGACTCATTATTGATAACTTGTTCTTGTGGAATATCAATTTTTGATGGAGCATTTGTTGCTGGTATATATGATTTAGTCACCCTTTTAGCATCTATGAATGCATCTGGTAATTGATTTGCTATATTTTGCAAATGAATTATCTTTTGAACTTCAAGTTCACATTGTTCTCTTCGAGGATCTAAATGAGATAATAATGATGCATTCCACGTAATTTCTTTTTCTAACTTCTTAATTCCTCCCCCTAATGTTGGAAAATTTGTTTCATTAAAATGACAATCAGCAAATCGTGCAATAAATACATCACCCGTCCGTGTTCAAGATATTTAATAATTGATGGGGAATCATATCCAACATATATTCCTAACCTCCTTTGAGGATCCATCTTAGTACGTTGTGGTGGAGCAATTGGAACATATACTGCACATCCAAAAATTCTCAGATGGGATACATTTGGCTGCTGGCCATAAGCTAATTGCATGAGGGAATATTTATTATAGGCTCACCGCCTAATACGTAATAATGATGCAGCGTGTAAAAACGGCATGACCCTGCACCGATGTAGGGAGTTTAGCTCTCATAAGTAATGGTCTTGCAATTAATTGCGGAGCGCTTTATAAATGATTCTCGCTAGACCATTTTGTGTATGAACATGAGCTACGGGATGTTCACCATTTATCCCAATTGACATACAATAATTATTAAAAGTTTGGGATGTAAATTCACCAAAGATTATCAAGTCTAATTGTCTTAATTGTATAATCAGGAAATTGTGCTCTTAACTTAATTATTTGAGCAAGTAATCTTGCAAATGCAAGATTTCGACTTGATAATAAGCATACATGTGACCATCTTCTGGATGCGTCAATTAATACCATAAAATATCTAAATGGACCACTCGGTGGATTAATGGGTCCACAAATATCACCTTGAATTCTCTCTAAAAATGTAGGTGATTCAATGCCCACTTTAGCTGGTGATGGTCTAATAATTAATTTCCCTTGAGAGCAAGCATCACATGACAACTCATTTGATTGAAGAATCTTCTGGTTCTTTAAAGGATGTCCATGTGAATTTTCAATAATTTTCCTCATCATTATTGATCCTGGATGACCCAGTCGATCATGCCAAACACTGAATATTTCTGGATTCATGAACTTCTGGTTCATTGTTGCATAACTTTCGATTACTCGTATATGAGTATAATATAATCCGTAAGAAAAAGTCGGCGATGTTTTCCAATATACGTTTTTCATGTGAAACAATAGATGTGATATAGAGATACTCTATATTATTTTTATGATCAGTTTCAACATGATAACCATTATTACGTATATCTTTAAAACTCAATAGATTTCTCTTTGATTTGCTAGAGAACAAAGCATTATTAATTGAAAATTTTGTTCCTTTAGGCAAGATAAAACTTGCTTTTCCAAAACCTTCAATCAGGTCTGCAGAACCTGATATAGTATTGATTTTTGCTTCCAGCATTGTCAATTTAGAAAAATATTTTCTATTTATGAGTATCGTGTGCGTAGTTGCGCAGTCTGCTAGACATAAATCCTCATTGCTCATTTTCGGGTTACTCAACATATTGAAATTGTCCATATTTCTTCATTGATAAGAAAAGAAAAACGATTACAAAAAGTCCTAAATATATATACAAAAACAAGAAAAGGAAAAAACTATAATTACAAGCAAAGACTTAATTATATATCTTCATACAAAACATCCTCTACTTGTTTGATTGCATCAATTTTCTCTCCGTGAGATTCAAAATAATCAGCCACATCAAGATGCACCATATTGGAGGATCAAACACATCATCTTCTTGAATGACAAGATTCACCTCCACATTCTTCCCTTTTCCCTTTTCCTTCAGGGGAAGCTTGATAGAGATCAACAAGGTGTTTTGATGTACGACAGTGCACGTGACTGAAGGCTCTACCATTCCGCACCTAAACATTTATGTTCATCACCTTTTGAACTTTTATCTTGTGGAGTTTTTCCTTTATGATCATCAGTTCGTATGGGTTTCTTAAAATTATAATGCCCACCACGAAAATAGGTATTTCTTCCTCTACCGCGGTCCCGACCTCGACCACGACCACGACCTCGACCACGATTATTGAAATTCACGCATTCACTTCGGGGAATGGTGTTGCTCCATTGGTCGAGATTCATGATTTTTCATTAATAGCTCGTTATTTTGTTCACCACGAGAAGACATGAGATTAGTTCTGAATATTTTTTAAAGCCTTTCTCTCGATATTGCTGCTGCAAGAGCATATTCGAGACATGAAAAGTGGAGAATGTCTTCTCTAACATATCAACATCAGTAATTTTTTCTCCGCATAATTTTAATTTTGAACTAATTCTCAATAATAGTGCGAATTATATTCACTTACATCGATTTGAAATCTTGCAACCTCAGTGCATCTAATCATAACGAGCTTTTGGAAGAATAATCGCTTTTTGATGATCATACCTTTCTTTCAAGCCTTGCCATAGAATGTAGGGATCTTTTATTGTAAGATACTCCATTTTCAATCCTCGTGAAGATGATGGCGAAGGAAGATCATAGCTTTGGCTTTTTCTTGATTTGATGCATCATTTCCTTCTTTAATTGTTTCTCCAAGATTCATGGAGTCTAAATGGATCTCAAAGATCGTGGACCCATGACAAGTAGTTATTTCATTAATATCCAGGGCCGCAAATTCTAATTTTGCAAAATTTGTCATAGTAATACTATATACAAAGAAATTGCATTTACATTAGGAAATCAATTAAAAAAAATGGCTTACCCGGAGGACTTACCTTCAAAGGGAAAAATCACAGAGCTTCGTATTGATAACGTGTTGTAAAAATAGGATGAAAACCGGGTATAATTTTACCAATATTAAAATACTAATATAATAATATATTTATAATAATAATATAATAAGAATAATATAATAATAATAATATTATTAAAATAAGTGTTTGGAAAGTGGGGGCAATATATATAATATAAATAAAGAGATAGTGGAAATTTATGGAAAATTAAATAAAGACTAAAAAGAGAAAGAGAGAATGAAGAGAATTGGAGAGAATTTCACCAATGGATGTCTTTCATAAACCACCATAAGCCACTATTTATAGGCTAAATGACAAGAAGGATGTGGAACAATTGGACACTAAGCATTGGTGAGAAATGGACACATGGAAGACACTATGTCTAAGTATAATTTGCCACATGGCATGGGTGATATAATGGCATGTGGATGGGCATTTATCCTACACATGTTTACAATAATATATATATACTTTGTTCTTTGAAAAATATCTCGTCTCTTCTTATTGTCGACAATTTAATGCGACATTAAATGAGGGAGCAAGGAAAAAAAAAATGTTTCTTGGAATTCTCCATGTCTAAGTAATAATTTCATTTCATTCTTCATTTTATAAAAAATTCTACGTTACTAAATATAGAGTGCAATTAACCTACAAGAAGATTATATTTAAGAAGTAATTTTAAGAATCCACATTAACGTTTACTTAATTATTTTTCTTCAATACATTGTTTTATTTGAATTATCCATTTTATAAAAAAAATTAACAGAGTTGACATCAAAGTTCTGAAAATAAATTTGAAAATTTAACCAACAATTTTTTAAAAATGAAAAAAAAAAATAGTAGTCTATGATTGAACAGTAGCAGAGATTTTCTTTGGAATCAAGAGAAGTCAATTGAAGAAATCAAAGATGAATACACAGAAGAATAGAGAAGAAAAAGAATCCAAATAACTTTCAATTATTATGAAATAATAAAAGTATTTCTATACACAGAACTGAAAGAAACTATTATCTGAAAAAACCCTCACAATTTCTACAAACTAGTTTAAAGCTGTCTTCTGACATTAACATGCTATTACCCTTATATATTTTCACATCCAAAAAACAAGCCTTACAATTTTCCTCCCATCATCATAACGACAATCTTCTTTTTTTTTTCTTCTTCTTCTTCACCACAAACACTACACCAAGCACTCGAACCGAATCGAAAAATGGCATCTTATACCTTATGCATACACTAGCAGCGATCCTTTTTTTTTTTTTTTGCACTTTGATCCCAGATTATGAAAAGCTTCGAATATTGTCGACTCTATCGATGACATCCAAAGCTTTCATGCGGTCGATGTCAAAATCAATAACCGGGACGGAGTTTGGCCTCCGAAGGGGGAATGGATCCTTCTTGGTTTCATTGGTTGGGGAATGGTTACTGCTTTTACTTAACCTATGGTGCTTGCTCAACCTGGTTTTTGCTGAATCAAATTCCTGACTCTTACTTATTCCTGGGGTAAGTTTCCTTTTACTCACATATTGAAGCATTTCCTGGTCTTCTACAGTCAACATCGGGGATGGAGAACTCGGTTTCTCGTTTGATAACTGAATCGTTCGCTGGTTTGGGGATCTAATTGGGGATTTAACAGGAGACCTTATTCCAGTATTACAAGCTCTAGCTTGGCTGATCAGATGGTGAAGCCATAAGACCAGTTCAAGGATGTACGACTCGGTTTTTTCTTTATCCGCATGATAGAGTGTCTCTATCCTTAGTAACTCATTCTGGCCAGAAGGTTTTCGATTTGCTTCGGCCCTGAAACAACAGATTTTTCCATGTTAAAGAAAAAAATATGCAGGATGTGGGAATTATAATATAAGAAAGCAGCATGTTCATAACTCACCCTGTATTTGCCCATTCTCCAACCCAACCAAAACCATGATGAGCCCTAGAGAGCAAGAAGAAGAAAAAAAGAGGTTAACCACAAAACACTAGCCGACCACAGAACCCGACACTTCCAACAGCTATTAGAAACCAAAGTCAAAGAGCATCGAACAATTCAGATTGTTTACCAAACCAACAAAACAGGTAATATATAATGTTGAACAATCCAACAATATTCCTATTTCCTGCTTAGTACATTTTGAGTACTTCATCAATGGAACTAAAAATAAGTCCTACTGAAAGGAGACGAAATAAATAATAAAACCCAAGACATTCACGACAACGTGTACGAAACTCGAGAATAATAAGAGAAGAGGAAGAAGAATAGTTGCACTATATCAAGGGCAAGCAGTTTATACTTGGTAGTGTTATTGGCAATGGGAACAAGCCACTGCAAAGTTTTCTCCATCTCGGCTTTGATTTGAGGAATTGTAAGCTGCATGAACGAATGCAGAAAATTAAGATTTGCACAGGGCTAAACCAATTAAGAAGAATATTTATAACAAAAGAGTATAATGAATTTTCTTTTTAGAAAAATTTACAAATACCTCTTCCTTGGGCTGAAATGTCTGTAGTTTCGAGCGTAAAGCTGCCTTTATACTGGGAGGTAGTCCTTGATATAAAGCATCCCTAGTGTTAGGAGGTACGGAACTTGAACGAGATACCTGATTCAAAAACATATGCTAATTCAGAATATTTTTTTAAAAAAAGAAAGAAACTACAAACTATTTCATGCTTAGCTCAATTCAGAACTAGACATCATTGGGTAAAAACTTAAATTAAGTCAGTTAAAAGCCCTCTACAAGGAATCAATTCTTTTCTGTATGAGTAGGAGAATGACTTTGTTAAGGAGAAGATATCCCTCCATTTGGTTAATTGCATTCAGGGAAATTCATCAATTTAATATGCTTTGGTTTAAACTGTATCCTAAATGAAACTGGGTTCAATCTTCGAAAAATAATAACTAATAAAAAGACAAACTTGCAAAGTGAGCATAGGTTAGTGACAAGAAAAAAAATAAAAAGGACAAATTTTTTCTCATGGACTCTTTTTTCCTCTCTTCAATCTAACAATGTTACAAATCTTTGATTTCATATTGATTTTCTATATTGGTACTTTCTTAAACCATTTCCTCACCCACCAACTTGAAGAATAAAGCTCTGATTTGGTCTGCATTTCTAGGCTTGATTGAATTTAATTGGTTTATATGCAGACAAATTGAGGAATATTCGATGCAAAGAAAAGCAAACCAACACAGACCTCTGCATGCAGAAGAACATTGAGTATAACAAAGCACATTTCAAAAAAACAAATAAATAAAAAATGAAGTTAGCACGTTTCCTCTTAATAAAGACTTATTCTCCCTTTTGAACTACTACAGGTTCA
Source organism: Trichosanthes cucumerina (assembly GCA_036507285.1). Taxonomy (NCBI): domain Eukaryota; kingdom Viridiplantae; phylum Streptophyta; class Magnoliopsida; order Cucurbitales; family Cucurbitaceae; genus Trichosanthes; species Trichosanthes cucumerina. Next base: position 73,952,656 of record CM071835.1, on the reverse strand, counting down.
ACACGTCTCTGTGGACCTCCGTGGTTAAAACATTTTGAAATTACCCGTTAGGTTTTATTTTCCTTGATTGAAGGTCATTTATTTAGTTTGCCTCCTTTTTTCTTTTCTTTTTTGTGGATTCTCAGTTTTCTGTAAGCCCTTATTTTCTTTCCTTTCTTCTCAATGAAAGATTGGTTATGCATTAAAAAAATCTATTTTGTCATTATGACACAGTGAAATTGGTTTCCTATTCATTGAAGATTGTTTCCAATCCAAGAAAAGATCCTGCTCTAAAAAAGCTTAAGCTACAAGGGATAACACAATTTGCATTATGTGAAAAGCAGGCAACAGGAACAAAAACTTGCAAAATTTTGAATTTGGGAGCTGATGAATCATTACTCACAAGTGTATCGATTTGACTAATAATATTTGCATAATGCAAAGCGAGACCGGCAGTCCCTAACTTTTTGTGGTTATTCTGGGAACCTTTGGCTGGTTTTTCATCATCTACAACATCCAAGTGCAGAAATATAATAAAATGAGCAAAGAGCTGAGCTAATTCAAAATAGAATGTTTAGTGAATCAAATAATGAGGCAGATAGAAATAATTCAATGACAGATGATGATCAGAAACAAAGCCAAAACAATGCTTTGAGGCATAAAGTAAAAGAGTAAGATTCCATTGATGCCAAAACAAGTCCACTACAAATTAAGTCCAGACCCCATCTTTAGTCACAAAGGTGAAGTCTAAAAATCCTATTTCAATGAAAATTCAAATACTTCATACACAATTAGAATACGAACAACCAGAAAATTTCTTGAAGATGATGAAAAGTATGGGGGCAGCAGGAGTCGGTCAAAATTTGGCGGATAATCTTTTAGATCTGAAGTTGCAAATGTCAAACTCATTACTCCCAACAAGTTCAATGTTTCCAGCCAAGCATTTCTCCCTTGATCTATATTGGGGTATGAATCGTCCAAGCATCAATAAGCCTCCATCATGGACAAGCAAGGAGCATACCCATGTGGCCTCAAGGGCTCAAATAACCTCCAAGGAAGGCGCATCCACCCTTGGCCCACAAGTCCATGAAGCCCAGTCTATGCTCTAAGGCCGGTCGGTCAGACCAAGCTCCATAGATCCTTGAACCCATTTTCACTTGTGTTTTAGGACATCTATTTATTGTTGACTCTTGAACCCATTTTCACTTGTTTTATATTTGGGCTTTTATTTATTTATTTATTTATTTGAAGAAACAATTTTCTTGATGTATGAAATTTACAAAAGGGATCCAAGATCCATGGTGATTACAAAAGGCTTTCCAACTAACTAAAAGGGGAGCGTATGAGTATGTAGTGAGTACGTAGTTTTTTTTTGAAAAGGAAACAATCTTTTCATTGAAATGATGAAAAGAGACTAATGCTCAAAATACAGGAAAAAAGAATAAAAAGCAAAAGTACATTAACCATACTAAAGAACAAAATTAAGAAATAAAGGCATGCCAATTTAAGGAAATATCACGGACACAAAACCCCTCAAAGTCTTTGGAAAGAACACACCAGGTAGAGGCTTTGAGAACAATTGACTCAAAACGAAATGACCATCCAACGAATTTATCCGCAAAAACACGTTGATTCCCCTCGAACCAAATTTCCGAAAGAATAGCTTTGACCGCGTTATATGTAGTGAATATGTAGTCAAAGCATATGGGCTTTTATTAGTCTTATAAAGACATAAATAAAAGCCCAAACCTTTTTAAGGTTTAGCCCGCACTCCATCTTTAATTAAGTTTACTTATTTGCAAATGTACTTAGTTAGAGTTAATCTTGTTAGCTTTACTGTAAACATTTGAGGGGTTGTTTGAGGTGTTGAGTGGGTTATAATAACAGGGGGTTATAATAGTTTGTGAGTTATTATAATTTGTGGAATCATATAATATTATTTAAAATGCAAAGTAGTATAGTCTGGGGTTATAATATTATTCCACGGGTTATAATAACACAGATTATTATAACCTGTGCCCCAAACAGGCCCTGAGGGTTTTTTGATTGGACATGTATAAGCCAACTTACACTCATTTCTTACAACAATGTTGTCAAATGAAAATGCTGAGTTAAGAGTTTTCTTCTCTTTTAAGTGTCAAGAGCCTCATGGTGCCTGACTTGATGTAGCTTCCACAAAAGCCGTTCATACAAGCTTAGTTGATCACCAAACTTGTGAATGATTCAACCCTGGATAGGAACAAGTCTTCTTCTTCAAGGTATTGGACCATCAATAGTAATCTGTCTTACTTCCCAAGTGTTATCTTGTGCGTAAGGAAAGTTCTAGTTTGTGCATTTAGGAGGTACTAGTCTTTACTAAGGTTACCTTAGTCTGACTAGGGTTGTTCACATCATACATTCTAATAGTCCAGAGAGTTCTGGTAGTGCCTGCTTACCTTTCAAAACTTAAAGACAAAAGGGCAATTCCTTTTCCTAATTGTCACATCAAAGGGAATTTACTGTAATCTACAAATAGGTATTTATAAAAACAATAAGGGGGGGTTGTTTGGGGTGTTGAGTGGGTTATTAATAGTCTGTGGAAATATATAATATCATTTAAAATGCAGAGTTGTTTAGTCTAGGGTTATAATAGTATGTGTTTGAGGTGCAAAGTATTCCACAGGTTATTATAATCTATGTCCCAAACAAGCCCTAAGAGATCAGATCTGATAGATTCAAATATAGATGTTTGCCAAGCATGTTTCTCATCTATTTCCTCACAAGATACTGATGTATTGCAATCAAAGGTAAACTACAATATAACAACAGCCTTTCAAGAGGGCTATCTCCCTCTCAAGTCTCACACTGGACAATCCTTCTCCTCCTAAGATCCCTAACCCTCCTAATTTGTAACCAAGACACCCCTAACAAATTACTACTATGCCTTTGCATCCTACTAAATATTTCTCACACATCTCCTACCAATACTCTCTCTCTTATTCAATTAATGATGTTCGCCAAGCATGTTTCTCTATCTCTTTCCTCAAATGTCTTTTTGTTATACAATTACCCAATAGCTTAAGCTTTTGGGTTGATTGGTGATTTAACAAGGTATCAGAGCAAGAAGTCTTGTGTTCGAACTCTAGTAATGTCAATTCTTCACCCAATTAATATTGATTTCCACTTGTTGGGTCTTTCTACAAATTTCCAAGCCCACAAGTGAGGGGAGTGTTGGAGTGTTGATATAATTAAATTTACCATTACCCATTAGCTTAAGTGTTTAGGTTGATTGGTACTTTAACACTTTCTTTCAATCACCCCCATAACATGTGTCATTATTCTCCCTCAAATACGAACAAACTAAATGAAATTATAGGACACTTGCATGAAGATTGAATAATATATTCATCTTTGGAGCACCTACAACATCCTCAAAATACACTAGCATCTCTACCCTCTCCACCTACGGATGATCTTGATTGTTTTAGTATTTCTTCAGTTGATAACTATGGGTGTCAAAGCTAACTTGTAGGAACCTCGGCTAATTCCACAGTACAACCACCACCTAACCCTATTAACATTTGGAGTTGAGAAAATGAGAGAATATTTAGTATCCTATAGATAGGCATGCATCAGAGTCTGAACTCTTGATCCCAAAAGACAAACAAGATTTTCAGTCTAGTCACTGGGGGTAATCATGGTGGCTAGCTGTATGTTTCCCTTTTTATAAACTTTGGTTGCTTCAATTCTGGAAGTGCAATTTTAAAGTATACTATATGCTAGAAACTAAATACCTGAAATATATTGAAAGATAAATTTTAAAAAAATTAAAAAATAATAAATAACTATAACTCCCCCGTAATTCAAGCTACATGGACCCTCCCTCTCTTAAAATCACTCGAGCCTAAACCAACTAAATCCATCGCCTACCTGCATCCTTTTTCACTCATTTAATTTAAAACAAATCCCTCGCAACAAACTCCTTAGCTAATTACTAATATACCCTTAATACCCCAATAATATTCCTCACTACCCCAACAACATTCCTGTCAAAGTAAACACCCGTCTTCTTTCCAACCTTCACCACCTATTAGGAGAAAACACACAGACGCATTTGCTAAACTATCAACAAGTTACCCATCATTTTAAATGCGTACCAGCACTACCAAAGGCTTCATGAATCTCCAAATGTAAGTAATGCACTATGTCCACAAGCTTCTCCATCACCTGCGTATACATGATATTATCCAACTGTTCCCATGATACTGAAATAAAAGTAACTTAATATTTGTAAGTACATGTGCTAGTAATTTTCCTACGAATTATCTTATTTTATAGCAACAACTACTTAAAAAAAACAAACAAACAAATAAAGGTTGATTTTAATTTTTTAATTTTTTATTCTTTTATTTATTTTGGATTAAAAACAATTTCATGGATAATATGAAATTATTATACAAAAAGGGATGTAAATCCCATACAAGAAAAATCCATTTAGTTTCATAGACAGCAGAATAAAGAGGTATAAAAAACAGAACTTGCTACCTCTTCCAGAATCCTGGACCAGAGAGATCTCTTCTTTAAACCTCTGACATGCTTCTTTTGGTTCTTTAACTCCGCCTTCAAGATTGAAATGCTATCTCCTGTATGCCAAAATAATATGCGCAACACAGTGAGCGAACTTGGAGAAATTCAGCCTCATAATTTTATAAAACAACAAATAACTACAGGTTATTTTATCTCAAAAACACTAACACACTTTGAGAGATAAAACACCGTAATATGCCTACAGGACAGACCAGCCGCCGTAACACTTTACAGCCAGCCCGAGAGAAATTAACTATTCAGAAGACTATAGCGTCAAACTATATAAACTCAAGAACTACTACCCTACCCAGTACACCACGTTTTTCTGATTTTTGATATGCATGGCCTTCAACTTGAAAAGTAGGCCATGCAAGAAGTGATCTTCAAATATCAGAGAGCCCACCATAATTGAAGTCACTAATTATTGATAGAGCCTGAAATATATTGAAATATGAAAGATCCGAAATATATTGAAATATGAAAGACCCGAAATATATTGAAATATGAAAGATGGCAGAACTACAAGATAAACCAACTAATTCGAGACATTAGACTCTCCCTATCTTGAGATCACCAAAGCCCTAAACCAACTGAATCAATGCTCAACTTTCTCTATTTCCACTCCCTCTATTTAAAACCAAAAACCCTAACAAACTCCACTAATTACTAATATAACCTTAATACTCTAATAACGTTCCTAGTAATATTCCTATCAGTTACCTCTTTGAGCAGTGTTAGAATTATCCTCCTCTTGAAGCTTGCGCCGGTAATCTTGTTCAAATCTGTCCAAGGCTTGTAACTCATGATAAAGTTCCTACAAGCAAAGAGAACATTTTGTTGTCTGTTAAACAACATATAAAGGGATCCCAAATTCCATTGTTTACAATGGAAATGGAACATTCAGAATTTCAATTATGTTGTAGAAGACCAGAGTTAAGACTACAAGTTGACGGTTTTATTAGCTTTGATTCAAGGATACAGAAAAGTAAAATAAACGTGAAGAACCAGAGATAACTTTACGAAGGCTATAATTGGGTTAGAGATCCACCGAGAGGTGAGTAGCCTTAACCGTATGTATTAACAGGGCAGCCTGAAGGCTGTACCCAACCCTGTCAGGTGAGACACTAACCATCTCCTTTGATTGAATACATCTTTTTTACTATAATAAAAACTCCAAAAAAGTGATTTTTGCATAAGTCATTATGTAAGCAGCATATGTGAAACCGGATGTATACTGATATTAGACAAGTTTTCTGTTTTGGCCAACGTAATTGGCCATTACATTTGAAGCCTCTTATCAAACTGAACAAGGTAATCATATCATTGAAGGAAGACAAATTGCAAAGTCTACGTACAAATTTGTCAGCAAAGACATTGAACTACAAGCACTACTAAAAAATATGGAAAATACAAAACATTCAGAATGCAATTAATACTAGTTATTTAATATTACAAAAAATGTGAGTAGTTTTACAAAGAAAGAGCCTAACCCATTATTCTACACCAAAACTACTCAAGCCAACCCTTTATCAATATTTTGAAATAGACTTAGAGTAGTTTTAAAGAACTTCAACTGTAGTTCCTTCATTTTTTTTTTTTTTACAATTCCATAGTGAGTAAAAATTCTATAGTAACCGTTTAAAACAGAAAATTCAATTGCTTACAAGAACTAAAATTATGAATTAGGCTAAAAATGGAAGAAAGCTATCATTTTTAATTCAAATTTTGATCGTTTACAATTAAGTTATTTAACGCATGATATTCAGTCATCTAGAATAAACAATCACCACAAACCGTCATAAAAATACTTATGGTAGTGTCGAAAAGAATTATTCAGAGACCTGGAAGGCCTTCAACTTCTTTGAAAGTAATGAACACCTATCTTTTTTACACAAGAGAACAGGTTAGTCTTAAATATGTGCCAAAGGTTATAAACCTGATAGTAATTTGAGCTTCCTTACGCTCCTCAGTAGGAAAGATTCAAAAGGGTCATAAAATGATATTTCAATCAAAAGAAAAAGACTTGAAGCAGATGGGTGACCAATGTGAAGCTGACATGGTCACATCGGTATAGAGCCTAACCGCATTCTATTCTACAGAAAAATAGTTGAAATGGAGCTAACTGCAGAACATTATAACAGTATTCCCATTGTTCTTAGCATTTTCACTCTCCAGTAGGAGTACTATTCTCACTTATCTAATACTTTCCCAAGTACAGGAGCATGGCCCTTCACATATTGTAACTCTCATGAAAGGTTATGTAATAAGGATATGGCTACAAACACTGAAATGCACAAAGAAATATTGGCATATTAACCAATCTCAAACTGTTGCACGTTCAACCATGAACAAATCAACAAGCAATCTTAATGCATATAGGCTATAGCATTGAGTGTTAATGGCATCTACGTCACCAGATATTTTAGTACAAGATGGCAAGATACTAAATGAATGAGGTGGACATAATCAGCTTGGAATCAATAGTAAAGGAAACCTGAGAAAAATAAGGATTGGAACTACAATGCAACAAATAAACAAGCACACACAGATATCAATATCAGCTGTTATGCATATCCATATTAGTTTGAGCATCAGTCAAACTTACCAGTTACGAGCACTGAAGGAAACATTTTAAACACAAAAAAAATGGAAAATTGTTCAGTTGCAGAAGAATATAACACAAGATATTAAATCCCAAACAATATTTTAAATAACTCAATACAACCCTTTGTTAAAACCGGTAAGGAAACTAACTATTACTGCATTACTATTGGCACAAATGACAAAACTGCACCAAAGACAAGAAAAAAAGAATATAACTTTACGACAGTAAAAGCTATATATACTCACTGCTGTGTAGTGTACAAATGTCATCAACTGCTGCATCACTGCCTCAGCATCTTCCTTCAATTGCTTTTGTTGTGTAACTTCTGAACCTAACCTGAGTATAAAACAATCAAAGACAACATAAGAAAAAATTACAATTTACAATAACAGTATTATAATCTAGAAACCAGGAAAAGTGGGAGGCTAGGATTCCATCAGACATTACTTATCAAAATAGCGATGCAAATTGTGCCACTGAGGATCTTTACAACGATTTCCAAAGCGAATCACTTCACAAGTGAAAACTTTCAGTTCTTCTCTGCCAGAAGTCACAGAAGACAATTACTCTTTTCACAGTTTTGTCCTCAAACAATAATCCAGAAAAATTCAATAGTACATTGAACTAACAACATTTTAATAAACTATCCACCTCTTGTCTGCTGCTGCAATTCTTAAGAGTTCATCCATATCTCTAGATATTAAATTTTGGACCCCTTCTGATGGAAGCACTTCCTCCTTTAAAACTCTGATGTTACGTTTTGAGAGGGATTGCATTAGACTAGAACCCTTCACAATGGTGTTGGCAACTTCAAAAGCTAAGATTGAAATTTTGTTCCCTTTTGTTGCCACCCCCGAGGTGAAACCACCACCAAGGTTCAAATTTGTCACACTGCTACCAAGTGTATCCAAAACATCAACAGCCTTTCCAAGCCCAACAGTACCTGCTCTGCCTAGAAGGGAGCTCATTTCTGAAACCTATATTACAAATGCAATTCATTTGAGTTGACATAGAAAAAATGATGTGATAATGTTGATTTGTGTACTGCCAGGTTCTGGATCCCAGGCAGACCAAAATCATAGGTTCAAATATAAAACTTGCATAATTAGAAAATTATGAAGGTCATGTGCATGCAGTGTTTCAAAAGAAAGAAATGCACTTGGTAGAGTAAGTGGATATCAGCACAATTAAAAAATTTATATATCCTTGAGACATCATTCAGTGGAACACTTGGCTTTATCTTTGCTTTTTATAAGATGTTAGGTTTAATTTCATGGGGGAAACTTTTTTGGAAATTATCTTATAAAAAGAGGAAACTGTATGGAAATGTGATGGTTTTTGTAGTCATTTTCTGACAAAGATAGAAGAAGGAGTCCTTATGAATATTTTTTGCGCTCATCTCTAAATAGAATTTCATTAAAAAAATGAAAGCAACTCTCAAAAGTTACTTTATTTGAAGCATTTGTTAAACTCTTCCACCACTTACATGAAGAGGCTGTATAGTTGCCAGTAAAATATAGGTGCTTTTACCTTTGCAACAGCTTGTCTGGACTTGGTTGATCTAGATTTCTGAGATAACGTTCTAGATAAGCGAGGAATTCCATCATTGATATCATCCAGTCCATATGGAACCACATTCACTTCTGGGAATGAAAATGGTTCTCGCAACGGCTTATTCACGCCATCATCAACAGCAGCCGGCGTGGAATCACTAATTTTCGAGGGCAGTCCACGAGACTGATAAACCATCCCCGATTCATTGTTAGAATGACCATTTGCAACAAACCCTCCTCCACCGTTACTGCTACCAACATCATCAGAAGCGGTTCTTCTTGTTCTCGAACAAACTCCACCCATTGTGTACAAAAACAAACTATATTTCTCCTGCTTCCAAAATTTCCATAAAAAGGCAAATATTTGCCTCTTATCTCTAGAACTGAGATTAGTCCTCAATGAAGCAGAAGACTAAATATCCGGACAGAAATCCTGCCTCAATTGATTTTTACAAAGTTGACCTTTTTCAAACTGAACTTCTGCAAAGTGCAAACATTGACAAACTAAACCCCAAAACTGAAAACCCCTGATGAACCCAATTACCACAAAACATATGTCGATCAATTTTGAAGCTCCAAACCATCCACCATAGGCACTCAGCTGTGAATCGAAACACAAACAGCAGAGTTCAAAGATCAAAAATCCAAACAAACACATAGAGAAGCGAAATTAGGAAGCCGTCACCAAAACCCATATTGTAAAAATCGATTTCTATCCTCAAAACACCAAAAAGCAACAAACACAATCATTACCCAAAGAAAAAACCACTAAAGAAAGTCAAGTAAAGTCATGCTAAAGATCTACACCTCAGCCCATAGAAAAAAGGGGTAAAAGAAGTAAATTAGGCATGTTAGAGCAAAAGGGGCAAACCAGCAAACAATTGGCGGGCGTGGATGGATCTATAAGAAACCCAAATTGAAACTCCGCTGGTTACTGAAACAAACACCAAAACACATGCGATGAAAATCAAAGGGTATGAAGAGGCGATGATCTTGAACCGATTGTCACTGCTGAATCTGCTGAATGACGACGACCGGAAAGAAGATTGCGATAAAAGGGAATAGAGAGAGAAAGAGAAATAGGGGGGGAAAAGTCCAAAGAGAAAGAGAGAGAAAATCAGAGAGACTGAAAATGAGGGAAATGGGAATGGAAATGGAAATGGAAGAAAAACCCAGTTGAGGGAGAAAGTCAGGGAAGGCAGCTTTCAAAAATCAAAAGGGAGGAACAAGTCTGAAGTCTATAAATGGGGTCTGTGCAATAGCCATGGTTGAAGAAAAGAGAAGAGAAGCGGGTCTGGTCAAAGCCCCAGGAAGCCTCTCTCAACCAGCCTCCATTGCTTACTAATTCCAAAGAAAATTAAAAAAAAAAAAAAAAAAAAATCTTTCTATTCTCTTTCTTCTTTAAAACTCTTCAATCCGTCACTTTGGTGGACTTCTCTTCTCTCTCTTATTCCATCCACAATGACAACACTACCAATTCTACTACTACGCCACCACTCGCCTTATTCCGCGTGCTCTACACGCGACTTTCCTTTCGTATTCACCTTCAATCTTCTTCGGTGAACATGAACAGTGGGTTTTAATGATTTCAATTTTTATGGGGAAAATATTGATTTTTTTTTGTTAAATTATTAAAAAATTTAACGTTGATTTCTATTATACGCTCGAATTTTAAAAAACTCCGCTTCAACTATTATCTCTGGTTTAGAACCCCTGGATTTGGGATAATTTTAAATCCATTCTGATTTGAAATCATTTCTTACGATGGGATGCAGGAGAGATTTGAAATTGTTGTTTTTTAAAAAAATAATTATTTTAAAAAAGTCGGATTTTGTGTGATTTTAAGTTTCAAAAAATTTGTTTTCAATTTTGTCCAAGGTAGTTTCTTCATGATAAATTTTCTCTATTCAACTTCATACAATCAATATTTCTTTTATATTCAAACGCAACACCAAAAATAAATTCAAGATTAGATTTTTAGTTTATCTCTTTACTGTAATTTTCTATTTTTTAAAAATTGATAACAATAATTTTAATTTTTCTCATGAGAATGATTCTTTTTCTTTGTTCTTCTTCTTAAACTTTTTTTTATTTATTGATTTGGTTCCTTTTTATCTATATTGATTCAATTAATTTTTTCCTTGTATATTTTTTAAGTTTTGTATTTTCATACCTTGGGTTGAAGAAGAAATCAACAACAAAAAAATTCTTTTAATTTTATTTTTTTTCTCCATTGGTGAACAAACACAAATCAAATCTGTTTAGATGGATTTTGTTTAGATTCGATTTGATTCAATTTTTTTTTTAATATTTAAATTAAGGCATTTGTAATTTTTTATTTTTTATTTTCATTTTTAATAATAATGGTAACATTTGTAAATTGTAATTTAATAAGTTAACTTATTTTGATTATTTGTATGTTTTCATGTTCATATGTATTTGATAATATTATTTGACATTAAAATAATCTCCTACAAAATCTATAAGGACATAACAATAACGAATAATTTTAATTTCAGTTATTTCAAATCAATTTGGTTTCAAACGCAAATACGAATCTGAATTATTTCCATCTTTTAAAATCCTAGAATTTGAAATCATTTCTTACCAATTTCATCTTCTAAACGGAGCATTAAGCTTTGTAGTTTGTTTCAAATAACTCTTGAATGTTTCTTTTTCTACTAAATTCATAGACAGAAAATAATGTGATTGTATTTGTGTTGATGCTTATGTGAACATATATGTTGAAAAAAAATCAAAACACATACAAACGCATCATTTTTTGTCTATAAATTTAACGAAAAAAGTCATCGATGATGGTTTTGAAACAAACTTCAAAGTTCGAAGGTTAAAATTAAGTTTTTCAAAGTTTAAGGGGTAGGGTTTTTGGCAATATACTAGAAGAGTAGTTGTCCCACATTTAAAATGTGCAAATAAATGATGAGTTTCAAAGTACTATAAAAAGAGTATATGGATTTGGTTTCAAAGCATCCCAATTCGAAATACTATTAAATCTGGTATATTAAATCTGGTTAAGTGAGTGGTATAAAACTTTAAAAGATTGTTTCTTTGTAATTGGGGTCGAAGAGAGAATTATGTGTGATTGTATGATTTTTCACATAGTGGAGTTTCTTTTTGTCTATAGTTTTTTTTAGTATTTTTTGTATTTCTTATTTTGTTGTTTTTCTTTTAATTTCTCAGTTATTTTTCTGCTTATTCCTGCAATAGCAGTGGAAATTTTTTTTCAACAAGTGTTGTTAGAGTTTTAGGTTCGTAGTTTCTTAAGTTTCCTAAAGGATTTTTTTAAACGAGTTATAGCTAGTTTTGTGAATAGTGTGAGTTGTTAATTATTTGCATATTCGCTTGGAGTGAAGTAGATATGTCAAGTTTTATGAGTCTAGTAAAGATTGATGTGGAGAAATTCAATGAAATGATGAACTTTGACTTGTGGCAATGACAAGTCTTATGTGTTGATACAATTGGTCACTTAGGGCCTGTTTGGCCCACTGGTTATTATAACCCGTGTTATAATAACCTGTGAAATACTTTGCACCCCAAACACAGACTATTATAACCCCAGACTATACTACTCTGCATTTTAAATAATATTATATGTTTCACAGACTATATAACTCACATACTATTATAACCCCCTGTTATTATAACCCACTCAGCATCCCAAACAACCCCTTAAGGCTTTGAAGGGAAGACTGAGTGGTGGTGCTCCTGAAAAGTTTAGCGATAATGGTGGCCCTATGGAGTCCACTGGTGGATCTAGTAGAGGTTCTAAGAAATCCAACATGAGTGATGAAGAATGAGATGAATTAGATTTGAGAGTTGCAAGTGTAATCAAACAAAACTTGACAAAAAAATATTCTTGCAAATGTGCATAAAATTTTGACAGTCAAAGAGTTTTGGGAGAAGTATGAAGTAACGTATCAGGTAAAGAGCACCTCAAATCAGTTGTACCTAAAGGAACGGTTTCACACGCTGCAATTGAGGAAGGCATGAAAATCTCAAATCAATTGAGTGTTCTCAATGACATCGTCATTGACCTGGAGGTGATCGAAGTGAAGATAGAGGATGAGGATAAGGCTCTTAGGCTCATATTTTCATTTTCTGCCTTCTTATAAATACATGAAGTCAATCTTGACGTACAAGAATGAGACTTTAAATTTTACAGAGGCTACTAGTAAACTTCTATCAGAACAAATAAAGCTGAAGAGAGACGAGCATACTTCACAGTAGGATTCAACATTAGCATCTAGCAGTTGGAAGAAGAAGAAGACTTCATGCAAAAGAAAGATTGTTAGGAATGCGATAATCCGAACACATGAAAAAGAGTTATCCTAACAGAGCAAGTTCGTCAAAGGGCTCTAAATCGAATATTGTTAATGTAGTCTCTCTCGTCAGGGAAGATGGTGACTTCCTCTGAAGAAAGACAGAATTCATCCTCATGGTATGCCAATTTTGTCATTGATAGAAGATGTGTTGTTAGCAATTCCACGAGTTTGCATTCGAGCATTGGCTTAGCGGTTATGCAAGGTGTATGTGATGGAAGTTATGTCGATGGCTGAAAAACTTCTAAGTGAGCCAAGTAGATGAAAGTTGCATCATAAATTTCAATAAGTTTTATTGTGATGAAGAAAAAAGTCTTGGAATGTGACTTTCCAAACGATCTACTTTTATGGTGGAGTAGGTTATAATTTTCTGAGTTAAGGATTATGATTATCGATAAAGACAATGATGTAACAAAAATTGTGAATTCTTCAAATATCTTGCCAAGATAGAATTTGTAGGGTTTTTGACAATATAGTAGAAAAGTAATTGTCCCACATCGGAAATGTGCAAGGAAGTGATGAGCTCCAAGTACTATAAAAGGAGTCTATGGCCTTCATTTCAAAGCATCCCAATTCAAAATACTTTATGTCTGGTTTACCATCAATCTTTGAGAGAACATTTCTTTGTAGTTTACCCGAAGTACCTTGTTGAGCGTTTCTTTGTAGTTTACCAATTCAAAATACTATGGCATTCGTTTCAAAGCATCCCACTAGAAGCGAAACTGCCTGAAGTACCTTGTTGAGCTCAAGGAGAAGAAAGGTAAATACGATTTACTAGTTTTAGAAACATGTTTAGTGGAAAGTGATGACTTAACCTAGATACTTGATTCAGGAGCAACTAGCCACGTTTGTTCTTCTTTTCATGAAACTAGTTCCTTCAGGGAGCTCGATGAAGGTGGGATGACGCTCAGGATCGGAACGGGAGACGTCGTCTCAGGTCATGTAGTGGGAAATGCAAAGTTGTTTTTTAGGGATAGATTCTTGTTTTTAGAAAACTTGTACATACTTCCTAAAATTAAGAGGAACTTGATATCTATCTCCTGTTTAATAGGATATTGTGTTTCCTTTTCTTTTAATGAAGCGTTCATTTCGAAAAAGGGTGTCAATATTTGTTCTGCTAAATTAAAAAACAACTTGTACGTATTAAGACCAAACGAAACTAGAGCAATTTTAAATCATGAGATGTTTAAAATTGCAAATACTCAAAGTAAAAGGCAAAAGACTTCTCCGAATAATAATACCTATCTTTGGCATCTAAGACTAGGTCACATAAATCTCAACTGGATTGAGAGATTAGTAAAGAATGGACTTCTAAACGAGTTAGAAGATGATTCCTTACCTCCATGTGAGTCCTGTCTAGAAGGAAAAATGACTATGTGACCTTTTACTGGAAAAGGTTATAGAGCCAAAGAGCCCTTAGAACTTATACATTCGGATCTTTGTGGTTCAATGAATGTAAGAGCTCGAGGAGGGTACAGATATTTCATCTCTTTCATAGATGATTATTCGAGGTAGGCTATCTATACCTAATGCATCATAAGTCCGAGGCTCTTGAAAAGTTCAAAGAGTTTAAGGCTGAAATTGAAAATGCATTAGGAAAAACCATTAAAACACTTCGATCGATCGAGGTGGGGAGTATATGGACTTAAGATTCCAGGACTATTTGATAGAACATGGAATCCAATCACAACTCTCAACACCTAATACACCACAACAGAATGGTGTGTCAGAACGGAGAAACATAACCCTGTTAGACATGGTTCGATCTATTGATGAGCTACGCTCAATTGCCTAACTCGTTTTGGGGCAGTAGAGACTGCAGTTCAAATCTTGAACGTTGTCCATCAAAGAGTGTTTCAGAAACACCTTTTGAGTTGTGGAAGGGGCGTAAACCTAGTTTGCGTCACTTCAGGATTTGGGGTTGTTCGACACATGTGCTAGTGACAAACCCGAAGAAACTGTAACCTCGTTCAAGATTATGCCTATTTGTAGGCTATCCCAAAAAGACGAGAGATGATCTTTTCTACGACCCACAAGAAAACAAGGTGCTTGTATCGACAAACGCCACATTCTTGGAGGAAGGTCACATGAGGAACCACAAACCATGTAGTAAGTTAGTATTAAATGAAGCTACAGAGGAGTCAACAAGAGTTGTTGACCAAATCGAACCTTCGTCAAGGGTTGATGAAGAAGCCGACACATCAAGTTGATATCTTCATTCTCAATCATTGGGAATGCCTCGACGCAATGGGAGGGTTGTTACACAACCAGACCGCTACTTGGGGTTTAGCTGAAACTCAGGTTGTCATACCTGATGATGGCGTAGAGGATCCATTGTCTTATAACACAGGCAATGAATGACGTAGATATAGATCAATGGATCAAAGTCATAGACCTTGAAATGGAGTCAATGTACTTTAATTCAGTTTGGAAACTTGTAGACCAACCTGAAGGGGTTAGCCCATGGGGTGCAAATGGATCTATAAGAGAAAGAGAGATGCAACCGGAAAGGTCATACCTTTAAGGCTAGGCTCGTAGCAAAAGGTTTTACCTAAAGGGAAGAAGTTGACTATGAAGAAACTTTTTCCCCTGTTGCTATGCTTAAGTCCATAAGGATACTCTTGTCCATAGCCGCATTTTATGACTATGAAATCTGGAAAATGGACGTCAAGACTGCCTTTTTGAATGGTGATCTTGACGAGTGTATCTATATGTCACAACCCGATGTGTTCATAGCCCAAGGTCAGGAGCAAAAAGTTTGCAAGCTCAATCGATCCATTTATAAATTGAAGCAAGCATCCAAATCTTGGAACATAAGGTTTGATATTGCGATCAAGTCTTATGGCTTTGACCAAAACGTTGATGAGCCTTGTGTTTACAAGAGGATCATCAACGATAAGTAAGCTTTCTTAGTACTTTGTGTGGATGATATTCTGCTCATTGGAGATAATGTAGGATACCTTACTGACATAAGAATTGGTTGGCAACCCAATTCCAAATGAAAGATTTGGGAGAGGCGTATGTTCTTGGGATTCAAATTTTCAGGAATCGCAAGAACAGAACACTAGCACTGTCTCAAGCATCCTATATCGACAAGATGTTGATTTGATATTCGATGGAGCATCCCAAAAGGGGTTAATTACCCTTTAGGCATGGAATTCATTTGTTTAAGGAACAGTGTCCTAAGACACCTCAAGAAGTTGAGGATATGAGACGTATTCCCTATGCCTCGGCAGTAGGTAGCTTAATGTATGTTATGTTATGCACGAGGCCAGACATTTGCTATGTTTTGGGAATAGTCAATAGGTACCAATTCAATCTAGGGTTAGACCACTGGACCGCAGTTAAAAATATCCTCAAGTATCTAAGAAGAACGAGGGACTATACGCTTGTGTATGGGTCTAAGGATTTGATCCTTACAGGATACACTGATTCTAATTTTCAGACCGATAAGGATTCTAGAAAATCCACATCGGGATCAGTTTTCACCTTTAACGGGGGAGTTATAGTGTGGCGTAACATCAAACAAGAATGCATCGCCAACTCCACTATTGTAACGCCCCAGAATTTTCAAGTACCTTTATTCCTGAATTATGGGTTAATTTAATGCAAATTAAATTAATCGAGCCTGTGAGTTTCTTATTTTATTTTCTCAGTTTTGAAGATTTTAGGGGATTACATGTGGGTGTTGCTATTTATAAGTTAAATTGGATTATTTAGTTATGGCTAAGGGCATTTTGAAACATTTAATTATGATTAAGGGTATTTTTTGTAGTTAGAAGTTAAGAGGAGGGCATTTTGGTAATTTTAGTTGGAAAGGGGAATCTAGGGTTTCCATCTCCCCTTTTTGTCCTATTATTGCACAACCCCCAAGAGACATCTTCTTCTTCACTCTCTTCAACCTCACGGCAACACAGCCTCCACGCCGCCGCCGACCACCGTCTGACCGGTGACCAACGCTTCACGCCGCCGATGCATGCCCTCTCTCGATGCGCAATCGCCGCCGTTTCGTGGGTGGAAGCGCCTCAAGTGAACACTCGGGTCGGCCGCCGCCGCCGGTGTGCCACGCGCTCGACGACCACCGTGGGTCACGCACGCAACCGAGCAGCTCCATCGAGTAGTTGCGCCGTCGATGGGGTCGGTCCAGGGCAGCCTCCATCTCGCAAAGCCGCCGGTGGTTGAACGGCTGCACGCGCCTGCTGCAGACTACTCGCCGGAAGCTGTTCTTCTTGCAGGTCCTTGAAGCTAGCGGTTCGAGTTTTGGTTCGGGTTTTTGAGGAGTTTTCGGCGGTTTTGAGTTTCGGGGCCGGTTTTGGATAGATCGGGCCACGAGGATCTCAATGGTATGTTCCACGCGCCAAGACGCGCCTCCCACCACACCACCACACGCGCGCCGCCACCACCACGCGCCCACCGCCGCCGCCACGCCGCCACCGCCGCGAGCTACTCAGGCCCACCTGCTTTGACCTCCCGGAGTTCGTTTTAAGCGTCCGTTTGTGGTAATTTAGCCTAACGATGATTGGATTCAAAATAAGTGTCTAATTATGTAAGTTAATTAAGGAATTGACGAATGTGATTTAGGGGATTCGACTATCGAGCATGACTAAGCGAAACTTTGAGCTAGGAGCGGAATGTAAAGAGCTTCGAGCTAAGGTAAGGGATTCTCTACAAACGATCTTAAAAAGGGAAGTGAATACGATTTCTGAAATATGTATTTGTTTTAAGGATGAAAATTGAAGAATTATTTGGAAGGTGAATTTCCAAAACTCATGCTTAGGGCTTGAATTTAGAAACGAATATTTCAAAGGGTTTCTCGAGAATCTCGAGTGAATGATTTTCAAAAGGTTTAGTAAGGGACCTCGTGCTGAACTTTTAGTGGGAGTAAATGAAAATGATTTTCATGATTTTATGCGAAATAGTTTATATTTTTCACATGAAAATATCTGATTATTATTTTGAGAATACGTGATATTTTATGTGCAAATACTTCGATGTATTATGTGAAAATGAACCATTATTTTATGTGAAAGTATTCTCGTATGTTATGTATAAGGATCCCATTATTTCATGTGAGAATAGGACAGTAGTTTGTGTGAGAATGTTTCATGTTTCTTACAAAAGTATGATTTTTCACACTGTCCATGAGAAAGTATGAATGATATATTGATGATGATGTTTGTGATATGTACACCATGATTATGTGACTGATGGGACATCATGCATGTTTTGTATGCCACGAAATGAATTAACGAATAGTGTGGACATTGGTTATCATGAGATCACTATGTGCATGGTCAAACATGCAATAGAGACCTATGGGTCAAAGTACAGGGGTCTGTGATGGACCCGAAAAGAAATGACTCAGGATGACCAGTCGGCCTCACAATTATATGAACAGCCATGGATTAAAGACCTGGCAATTATATGAACAGCCATGGATTAAAGACCTGGCAATTATATGAACAGCCATGGATTAAAGACACGGCAATTAAATGAAACGACCATGGATTAAAGACTGCAATTAAATGAAACGACCATGGATTAAAGACACGCAATTAAATAAATAATCATGGATTAAAGACCTGACAATTGAATGAGCAGCCATGGATTAAAGACCTGGCAACTGAATAAGCAGTCATGGATTAAAGGCCTGACAATTAAATATGCAGCCATGGATTAAAGACACGCAACTCTAGAAAGTTTTAGATCCCATCTATGTATGTAACGAATGAGTTTAGAGATCATGATTGTATGTGTATGCATATCCCGACCCCCACTTCATCTGGTATTGTATAATACTCATCCTCTACCTTTGTTGTGTCTTTCTTTGTTTTAAAATGTTTTCGTGTAGAGACGAGAGTAAACCAAAGTAGTGGCATGGATGCGCTCTGAAGCCATGGGAACCAAGTCATGAATTCATCCGTGATTTAGAAAGAATTTTAAAAGATTATGGTCTTCCGCTTATGTAGTACTGAGTTTTGAAACTAGAGGCCGAATTTAATTATATTTCTTGTAAACGTTTTGTATTTCTATGGGATCCCAAATTAAATTGATTTTTATTTATCAACTTTTATTTGTTTTAAGCTCGATTAAGGCCTCGAATGCATGCATGAGTAGTAATGTCCCTAGGAATTTATGTTTTAAAAGTAGGGGCGTTAGGTTGGTATCGAGCCCAAGGTTATAGGTCTTGTAGACTCGCTTACAGAGTAAGCAACAAATATCCCATGGCTAAGTAGCAACTCCAGTCACCGCCAGGTATGCCTTCGAACTAAAAGTCTTATTTGTTCATGAAAAGAGAATTTAGTATTCTATGAGAAAATAATTTTTATATAAAAATCGAGGTGGATGAATTTCCAAACTAAGAAAGAATGAGAATGTATGAGCTAAACTATATGTCTATGAAAAGGAAATGCATAAATGAAATGCTTATATGTGAACCTATATGCGTATATGTCATAGAGTTGACGTGATCTTACGCCGAAAGGAAAGAGAACGCATGTGATCCCTGATATTGATGATAGAAAGGAAAATGTTTTAGCTAAGAATGTTTACGCTAAAAATGAAGTTTTATAGCCATAAAACACATGTTGTGGATTATTAAAAGGTCCGCTTTGACAAAGGGAGTGAAGAGTAAGACTTAAGAGGTTAGAGTGTTAAAGTTTGCTAAGAAACTGGATTACTTAAGTATAGTTTTCAATAATAAGAGTTAAGACTACTCATGAGAAGTTCAAAGTTTCAATGTGTTCGGTAAGAGGTTGGTGGTCTCATTCATTCACGCTAGATCAATTAGATAGAAAGGTATGAGATTTAGTAAACGTACCACCTTGGAGTTATCGACCTGGTTGGTTCCTAAATAAAGCCCTTCACACTCAAGTGAATACGTAACTATGGTATTCAAGGAGTTCAAAAGTAAAGAGAGCAAAGATGTTTTAAAATGGACTCGAGCTTTAAAGGGAAGGATAGATTGTTAATGTCTTAACGAAAACTTAATTCTTCAAAATACTTGAAACACTTCGATTTTATTTAGACCATTGCTTTGAGAGGAAAACCACGGGGATATATACACGATTATTAATGTGTTATCGCAGTAGGCATGATACGAAGTTTCAAAAGCGATACCTTAAAACTAAATAAACTCAATAAAGACAAGTATAAAGAAGAAGAGTAAAGAGTTAGAGTTTTAGTTTGAGAACACAAGAGAATTGATTGTCGGACTCAGAAACTTGTGCACGAATTGACATTCATATGATCACTTGTGTATTCAAGCTTGTGGAATGTGTATAAGGAACCTTACCACTAATTTCTACCTGTTGGACTAGATATATGTGTACAACTCGAAGGAGATAACATGTGATGTTACCTTTGAACTCTTACGTAGTAAAGTTTCCTTTTTCCCAATCAAAGGGTTAAGGAGAAAGGATTCGATTATTAGAGGAAAGTGCTTTGAATCTCTTCTTCTATATATATAGCGGTCAAGTCGAGAGGACTTCTTCCAATTATTAAAGTGTATAGTGGTAGTGGTCGAGCGACCATTAGAAACATGAAACTATAAGGTTCCTTTAGTAAAGGCTAGGTTGATGGTTTCTTAAGAAAGGTTTTAATGAATTTGGCTTTATAACCAAACTAGTACAGATAGTTGAGGAAGTCCTTAATCCTACTAAAAGAAGAAGGCCAAGTTTAAGGAGAGTAAGCACGAGGAACAATGCGTTAGTGTTAGATAAGGAAGGTTTTATCTTTTAAAGTTAGCCCTAACACAAGAGAGACAGACTTAAGTATGGAATTAAAAGTAGAGAGTAATGATAATTTCTAATACTTTTTTGAGATGCTCCAAAGAAAGTAAAGGAACTCAAGTTATGGGTACATAACCTTCCTTGTAAGAGTTAATAGTAGTTTTTTTCGCCATAAGGAGTAATAGGGGGTCGCGTAAAGGAGAAAGGTGTATTCTTACGCTTGTACATGAGAGATGAGAAGTGGAAGAAAGTGGTTGCTGAGAATAAATCTCTTCGTCCGTGGATGAACGACCTATTCCACCAGTACGAGGAGCATAGTGTTCCTTAAGATGATTTTGGAGTCAAGTTAGCGCCCGTCATAAACCAGGGATTAGATATCCCGAGACGACTTCCAAATCACTTTACGAACATCATGAAGGTTGTAGAGATTTTACTTAAATGCCCCTAATGTTTATAGGCTTGATGGATTTAGTGCTCAAGAGAAAGGTAAATCATTGTCGGGATAAAGTTGTCGGAGGCGTTCTAGTTTAACCAAGCCTAAGAAGGGCGTAAATGACAATTCGTATGATTGCTTTAGGCATAAGGAGGGAAGAGTAAGTCCTGAGATATGGAAGTAGTCGAAAGGTCACTAAGGAGTTAAGTGCTCAAGTAAACTTCAAAAGGTGAGCATAAGGAAATTTGTTAAGCTAAGAAAAGACGAGAATGTGACCTCAGGTGAGTAATATTATAAAGGAAATGTCCGAGTTCGGGATGTAAGGCTTAAAGGAGTCTTTGTCAAGATAAGACTCACTTGCATATTATTAAAAAGGAGTAGTTTGGACAAAGGAAAGAAAGGGTAGACATTACGAGGCTTAAAATCCTTCAAGAAACCTTGAACAACCGAGTTCATGAGTAGAACCTTAGCAAAGGAGTATTGTAATTCTTGAAAAGTTCAAAGTCTAGAGGTGTTAAATAAAGTATTCGTATTCAAGGTTTGAGCGTTAGGGTTTCATGACAAAAGAGTCGGAAAAGTTAAGAAATGTAGTGGATGCCATTGTAAAGTATCCAACCCTATTGGTATTAAGAAAGTTGCATTTTATTCAAGTGATTACTTGAGCGAGGATATTAAGGGAGTGACATGAATTACTGTCTTCAGTTGTGCCATAGTCTGAAGAAAGATTAAAAGAGATAGAGTATGAGTTGTATCTTGAATAACTTGCTTTAAAAGGTTCATTCTAATTCCTAGAATTTGCAATAAAAATTTTGTCACTTAATGCGATAACCTATAATTATTAGACTTTAAAGTAAGGTAAGTCAAGAGGATTTCATTACACTCTTTTAAAGTTTGTTTTAAAGTTGATGTCGCATAATCGATTGTTGGATCCCCTTGTCTTTAAAGAATCATCACTTACAATTAAAGAACTTAGATTCACTTATATTGGGTTGTTCAACATGTATGTGTATAGTGTGTTTATGAGCCCTGAGTAATCTGAGATGAAGTTTGGAGGCATGATTGGCTTGTTTTCTGATTTTAGAAGTGCAATTTCTATCTATCAGGTGTAGAGAAAATTTGGCATTGTTGTAGTTACGCCGTTATATTCTCCAAATTTTCTGGGCATTCTTGTAATAAGAACGACAGAGAGTTGTACGAAACATTTCATGTGTCACGACAATCAAATGAGACCTAAGTTTGAGTTACTCCTACCGTGACTTGAAACTTTCAACGAGCTATTGATTTCAATAGAAAACCCCAAAGTTAATTAAACACGTGAGTGAGATCGTCACTGCAGCGTTTACTAAAAGGTCGTTGAGAGTAGCGAAAGGTTAACCATTAATGTGAAGAGTCTCGAGCAACCGAACAAAGTTGTTAACTATATCCTCGAAGTCACATCTCTTAGAAAGGTGTTAAAGTTATGGAAACGATGGTCAGTCGGAATGATCTAGTCATGTCTTGAAATGAATGCTAGTAGCTGGTACAGCAAACCTTGAAGAGGATTTTGATACTCAACAACAATGTAATGGTTTTAGCAAAGAGCTCCTTTCTGAAGTCACAAAACAGAAGAAACTAATAAAAGGACTAGAGAAGGAATTACGAGCTAAATATCCCGAGTTATCTTAGAATTCGAAGCTGGAACTTTCCAAATGTAGAATCCGAGTCAAGGGCATCAGTTATGTAGGCTTGATGAAGAATTCTTGTGAAGAGAATGAGCTCAAGTTAAAGTTATGAGATTTGTTGGGTAATAAGTTTACATTAAGATGTGATACGAGGAACAACTAGTATTAATTTTGCATAAGGACCAAAGACTCGTAGTAACCAAGTAGAGCGGGTGTGAGCAAGTTTTTTCCAAGGTATTAAAGATTAGAAACTTTCGAGGACGAAAAGTTCTTAAGGAGGGAAGATTATAACGCCTGCAATTTTCAAAGTACCTTTATTCTGAATTATGGGTTAATTTAATGCAAATTAAATTAATCGAGCTGTGTGAGTTTCTTATTTTATTTTCTCGCTTTGAAGATTTTAGGGGATTACATGTGGGTGTTGCTATTTATAAGTTAAATTGGATTATTTAGTTATGGCTAAGGGCATTTTGAAACATTTAATTATGATTAAGGGTATTTTTTTAGTAGTTAGAAGTTAAGAGGAGGGCATTTTGGTAATTTTAGTTGGAAAGGGAATCTAGGGTTTCCATCTCCCTTTTTGTCCTATTATTGCACAACCCCAAGAGACATCTTCTTCTTCACTCTCTTCAACCTCACGGCAACACGGCCTCCACGCCATGGCCGACCACCGTCGGCCGGTGACCAACGCTGCCGCCCGATGCACCTCTCTCTCGATGCGCAATCGCTCGCCGTTTCGTGGGTGGAAGCCGCCTCGCCGAACACTCGGGTGGGCCGCCGGTGTCTCGCACTGCGCTCGACGACCCACCCACCGTGGTCACGCGCCGCAACCGGCGACTCCATCGAGTAGTTGCGCGCGTCGATGGGGTCGGTCGAGGCGACCTCCATCTCGCAAAGCCGGTGGTTGAACAGGCCGCACGCGCTGCTGCGAACACTACTCGCCGGAAGCTTTTTCTTCTGCAGTCCTCGAAGCTAGCGGTTCGAGTTTTGGTTCGGGTTTTGAGGGAGTTTTGAGCGGTTTTGAAGTTTCGGCCGGTTTGGATAGATCGGGCCACGAGGATCTCAATGGTATGTTCCACGCGCCAAGACGCGCCGCCTCCGCCACCACACGCGCGCCGCCGCCGCCACCACGCCGCCGCCGCCGCCACGCGCCGCCCGCTTCGCGGAGCTGCTCCGGTCCACCTGTTTTGACCTCCCGAGTTCGTTTTAAGCGTCCGTTTGTGGTAATTTAGCCTAACGATGATTGGATTCAAAATAAGTGTCTAATTATGTAAGTTAATTAAGGAATTGACGAATGTGATTTAGGGGATTCGACTATCGAGCATGACTAAGCGAAACTTTGAGCTAGGAGCGGAATGTAAAGAGCTTCGAGCTAAGGTAAGGGATTCTCTACAAACGATCTTAAAAAGGGAAGTGAATACGATTTCCTGAAATATGTATTTGTTTTAAGGATGAAAATTGAAGAATTATTTCAGAAGGTGAATTTCCAAAACTCATGCTTAGGGCTTGAATTTAGAAACGAATATTTCAAAGGGTTTCTCGAGAATCTCGAGTGAATGATTTTCAAAAGGTTTAGTAAGGGACCTCGTGCCGAACTTTTAGTGGGAGTAAATGAAAATGATTTTCATGATTTTATGCGAAATAGTTTATATTTTTCACATGAAAATATACAGTTATTATTTTGAGAATACGTGATATTTTATGTGCAAATACTTCGATGTATTATGTGAAAATGAACCATTATTTTATGTGAAAGTATTCTCGTATGTTATGTATAAGGATCCCATTATTTCATGTGAGAATAGGACATGATGTTTGTGTGAGAATGTTTCATGTTTCTTACAAAAGTATGATTTTTCACACTGTCCATGAGAAAGTATGAATGATATATTGATGATGATGTTTGTGATATGTACACCATGATTATGTGACTGATGGGACATCATGCATGTTTTGTATGCCACGAAATGAATTAACGAATAGTGTGGACATTGGTTATCATGAGATCACTATGTGCATGTTCAAACATGCAATAGAGACCTATGGGTCAAAGTACGGGGGTCTGTGATGGACCCGAAAAGAAATGACTCAGGATGACCAGTCGGCCTCACAATTATATGAACAGCCATGGATTAAAGACCTGGCAATTATATGAACAGCCATGGATTAAAGACCTGGCAATTATATGAACAGCCATGGATTAAAGACCTGGCAATTAAATGAACAGCCATGGATTAAAGACCTGGCAATTAAATGAACAGCCATGGATTAAAGACCTGGCAATTAAATAAACAGTCATGGATTAAAGACCTGACAATTGAATGAGCAGCCATGGATTAAAGACCTGGCAACTGAATAAGCAGTCATGGATTAAAGGCCTGACAATTAAATATGCAGCCATGGATTAAAGACCTGGCAACTCTAGAAAGTTTTAGATCCCATCTATGTATGTAACGAATGAGTTTAGAGATCATGATTGTATGTGTATGCATATCCCGACCCCCCACTTACTGGGTATTGTATAATACTCATCCCTCTACCTTTGTTGTGTCTTTCTTTGTTTTAAAATGTTTTCAGGTAGAGACGAGAGTAAACCAGGCGAGTGGCATGGATGCGCTACAGAAGCCATGGGAACCAAGTCATGAATTCCGCATCCGTGATTTAGAAAGAATTTTAAAAGATTATGGTCTTCCGCTTATGTAGTACAGAGTTTTGAAACTAGAGGCCGAATTTAATTATATTTCTTGTAAACGTTTTGTATTTCTATGGGATCCCAAATTAAATTGATTTTTATTTATCAACTTTTATTTGTTTTAAGCTCAGTTAAGGCCTCGAATGCATGCATGAGTAGTAATGTCCCTAGGAATTTATGTTTTAAAAGTAGGGGCGTTACAGTTGGTATCAGAGCCCAAGGTTATAGGTCTTGTAGACTCGCTTACAGAGTAAGCAACAAATATCCCATGGCTAAGTAGCAACTCCAGTCACCGCCAGGTATGCCTTCGAACTAAAAGTCTTATTTGTTCATGAAAAGAGAATTTAGTATTCTATGAGAAAATAATTTTTATATAAAAATCGAGGTGGATGAATTTCCAAACTAAGAAAGAATGAGAATGTATGAGCTAAACTATATGTCTATGAAAAGGAAATGCATAAATGAAATGCTTATATGTGAACCTATATGCGTATATGTCATAGAGTTGACGTGATCTTACGCCGAAAGGAAAGAGAACGCATGTGATCCCTGATATTGATGATAGAAAGGAAAATGTTTTAGCTAAGAATGTTTACGCTAAAAATGAAGTTTTATAGCCATAAAACACATGTTGTGGATTATTAAAAGGTCCGCTTTGACAAAGGGAGTGAAGAGTAAGACTTAAGAGGTTAGAGTGTTAAAGTTTGCTAAGAAACTGGATTACTTAAGTATAGTTTTCAATAATAAGAGTTAAGACTACTCATGAGAAGTTCAAAGTTTCAATGTGTTCGGTAAGAGGTTGGTGGTCTCATTCATTCACGCTAGATCAATTAGATAGAAAGGTATGAGATTTAGTAAACGTACCACCTTGGAGTTATCGACCTGGTTGGTTCCTAAATAAAGCCCTTCACACTCAAGTGAATACGTAACTATGGTATTCAAGGAGTTCAAAAGTAAAGAGAGCAAAGATGTTTTAAAATGGACTCGAGCTTTAAAGGGAAGGATAGATTGTTAATGTCGGAACGAAAACTTAATTCTTCAAAATACTTGAAACACTTCGATTTTATTTAGACCATTGCTTTGAGAGGAAAACCACAGGGATATACACGATTAATGTGTTACTGCAGGTAGGCATGATACGAAGTTTCAAAAGCGATACCTTAAACTAAATAAACTCAATAAAGACAAGTATAAAGAAGAAGAGTAAAGAGTTAGAGTTTTAGTTTGAGAACACAAGAGAATTGATTGTCGGGACTCCAGAAACTTGTGCACGAATTGACATTCATATGATCACTTGTGTATTCAAGCTTGTGGAATGTGTATAAGGAACCTTACCACTAATTTCTACCTGTTGGACTAGATATATGTGTACAACTCGAAGGAGATAACATGTGATGTTACCTTTGAACTCTTACGTAGTAAAGTTTCCTTTTTCCCAATCAAAGGGTTAAGGAGAAAGGATTCAGTTATTAGAGGAAAGTGCTTTGAATCTCTTCTTCGCTATATAGCGGTCAAGCTGAGGGACTTCTTCCAATTATTAAAGTGTATAGTGGTAGTGGTCGAGCGACCATTAGAAACATGAAACTATAAGGTTCCTTTAGTAAAGGCTAGGTTGATGGTTTCTTAAGAAAGGTTTTAATGAATTTGGCTTTATAACCAAACTAGTACAGATAGTTGAGGAAGTCCTTAATCCTACTAAAAGAAGAAGGCCAAGTTTAAGGAGAGTAAGCACGAGGAACAATGCGTTAGTGTTAGATAAGGAAGGTTTTATCTTTTAAAGTTAGCCCTAACACAAGAGACAGACTTAAGTATGGAATTAAAAGTAGAGAGTAACAGTAATTTCTAATACTTCTTTCAGAATGCTCCAGTAAAGTAAAGGAACTCAAGTTATGGGTACATAACCTTCCTTGTAAGAGTTAATAGTAGTTTTTTTCGCCATAAGGAGTAATAGGGGTCACGTAAAGGAGAAAGGTGTATTCTTACGCTTGTACATGAGAGATGAGAAGTGGAAGAAAGTGGTTGCTGAGAATAAATCTCTTCGTCCGTGGATGAACGACCTATTCCACCAAAAGACGAGGAGCATAGTGTTCCTTTAAGATGATTTTGGAGTCAAGTTAGCGCCATCATAAACCGGGGATTAGATATCCCAGACGACTTCCAAATCACTTTACGAACATCATGAAGGTTGTAGAGATTTTACTTAAATGCCCCTAATGTTTATAGGCTTGATGGATTTAGTGCTCAAGAGAAAGGTAAATCATTGTCGGGATAAAGTTGTTTGAGGCGTTCTAGTTTAACCAAGCCTAAGAAGGGCGAAAATGACAATTCGTAAGGATTGCTTTAGGCATAAGGAGGGAAGAGTAAGTCCTGAGATATGGAAGTAGTCGAAAGGTCACTAAGGAGTTAAGTGCTCAAGTAAACTTCAAAAGGTGAGCATAAGGAAATTTGTTAAGCTAAGAAAAGACGAGAATGTGACCTCAGGTGAGTAATATTATAAAGGAAATGTCCGAGTTCAGGATGTAAGGCTTAAAGGAGTCTTTGTCAAGATAAGACTCACTTGCGCGTTATTAAAAAGGAGTAGTTTGGACAAAGGAAAGAAAGGGTAGACATTACGAGGCGAAAATCCTTCAAGAAACCTTGAACAACTGAGTTCGCGAGTAGAACCTTAGCAAAGGAGTATTGTAATTCTTGAAAAGTTCAAAGTCTAGAGGTGTTAAATAAAGTATTCGTATTCAAGGTTTGAACGTTAGGGTTTCATGACAAAAGAGTCGGAAAAGTTAAGAAATGTAGTGGATGCCATTGTAAAGTATCCAACCCTATTGGTATTAAGAAAGTTGCATTTTATTCAAGTGATTACTTGAGCGGGGATATTAAGGGAGTGACATGAATTACTGCTCCACAGTGCCATAGTCTCAAGAAAGATTAAAAGAGATAGAGTATGAGTTGTATCTTGAATAACTTGCTTTAAAAGGTTCATTCTAATTCCTAGAATTTGCAATAAAAATTTTGTCACTTAATGCGATAACCTATAATTATTAGACTTTAAAGTAAGGTAAGTCAAGAGGATTTCATTACACTCTTTTAAAGTTTGTTTTAAAGTTGATGTCGCAATCTGATTGTTGGATCCCCTTGTCTTTAAAGAATCATCACTTACAATTAAAGAACTTAGATTCACTTATATTGGGTTGTTCAACATGTATGTGTATAGTGTGTTTATGAGCCCTGAGTAATCTGAGATGAAGTTTGGAGGCATGATTGGCTTGTTTTCTGATTTTAGAAGTGCAATTTCTATCTATCGTGTAGAGAAAATTTGGCATTGTTGTAATTACGCTGCGTTATCTTTGCCAAAAATTTTCAGTGGCATTCTTGTAATAAGAACGATGAGTTATACTGAAACATTTCATGTGTCACGACAATCAAATGAGACCTAAGTTTGAGTTACTCCTCACGTGACTTGAAACTTTCAACGAGCTATTGATTTCAATAGAAAACCCCAAAGTTAATTAAACACGTGAGTGAGATCGTCGCAGCTGCGTTTACTAAAAGGTCGTTGAGAGTAGCGAAAGGTTAACCATTAATGTGAAGAGTCTCGAGCAACCAAACAAAGTTGTTAACTATATCCTCAAGTCACATCTCTTAGAAAGGTGTTAAAGTTATGGAAACGATGGTCACTTCGGAATGATCTAGTCATGTCTTGAAATGAATGCTAGTAGTGTATAAAAGAAACCTTGAAGAGGATTTTGATACTCAACAACAATGTAATGGTTTTAGCAAAGAGCTCCTTTCGAAGTCACAAAACAGAAAGAAACTAATAAAAGGACTAGAGAAGGAATTACAGCTAAATATCCCGAGTTATCTTAGAATTCAAGTCGAACTTTCCAAATGTAGAATCCGAGTCAAGGGCATCGATTATGTAGGCTTGAGTGAGAAGAATTCTTGTGAAGAGAATGAGCTCAAGTTAAAGTTATGAGACTGTTGGGTAATAAGTTTACATTAAGATGTGATACCTGAGGAACAACTAGTATTAATTTTGCATAAGGACCAAAGACTCGTAGTAACCAAGTAGAGCGGGTGTGAGCAAGTTTTTTTTCCAAGGTATTAAAAGATTAGAAACTTTCGAGGACGAAAGTTCTTAAGGAGGGAAGATTGTAACGCCTCAGAATTTTCAAGTACCTTTATTCCTGAATTATGGGTTAATTTAATGCAAATTAAATTAATCGAGCCTGTGAGTTTCTTATTTTATTTTCTCAGTTTTGAAGATTTTAGGGGATTACATGTGGGTGTTGCTATTTATAAGTTAAATTGGATTATTTAGTTATGGCTAAGGGCATTTTGAAACATTTAATTATGATTAAGGTATTTTTGTAGTTAGAAGTTAAGAGGAGGGCATTTTGGTAATTTTAGTTGGAAAGGGGAATCTAGGGTTTCCATCTCCTTTTTGTCCTATTATTGCACAACCCCAAGAGACATCTTCTTCTTCACTCTCTTCAACCTCACGGCAACACACGGCCTCCCACGCCACGCCACCCACCGTCGTCGGCCGGTGACCAACGCTACGCCGGCCGATGCACCCTCCTCTCGGTCTGCAACTGCTCGCCGTTTCGTGGGTGGAAGCCGCCTCAAGCTGAACACTCGGGTCGGTCCGCGCGTATGTCAGACGCTCGACGACCCACCGTGGGTCACGCACGCAACCGAGCAGCTCCATCGAGTAGTTGCGCCGTCGATGGGGTCGGTCCAGGGCAGCCTCCATCTCGCAAAGCCGCCGGTGGTTGAACGGCTGCACGCGCCTGCTGCAGACTACTCGCCGGAAGCTGTTCTTCTTGCAGGTCCTTGAAGCTAGCGGTTCGAGTTTTGGTTCGGGTTTTGAGGAGTTTTCGGCGGTTTTGAGTTTCGGGGACCGGTTTCGGATAGATCGGGCCACGAGGATCTCAATGGTATGTTCCACGCGCCAAGACGCGCCGCCTCCGCCACCACACGCGCCGCCGCCGGCCGCCACACGCGCCGCCGCCGGCCGGCCACGCGCCGCCGCTCGCCGGAGCTGCTCCGGTCCACCTGTTTTGACCTCCCGAGTTCGTTTTAAGCGTCCGTTTGTGGTAATTTAGCCTAACGATGATTGGATTCAAAATAAGTGTCTAATTATGTAAGTTAATTAAGGAATTGACGAATGTGATTTAGGGGATTCGACTATCGAGCATGACTAAGCGAAACTTTGAGCTAGGAGCGGAATGTAAAGAGCTTCGAGCTAAGGTAAGGGATTCTCTACAAACGATCTTAAAAAGGGAAGTGAATACGATTTCCTGAAATATGTATTTGTTTTAAGGATGAAAATTGAAGAATTATTTCAGAAGGTGAATTTCCAAAACTCATGCTTAGGGCTTGAATTTAGAAACGAATATTTCAAAGGGTTTCTCGAGAATCTCGAGTGAATGATTTTCAAAAGGTTTAGTAAGGGACCTCGTGCTTAAACTTTTAGTGGGAGTAAATGAAAATGATTTTCATGATTTTATGCGAAATAGTTTATATTTTTCACATGAAAATATCTGATTATTATTTTGAGAATACGTGATATTTTATGTGCAAATACTTCGATGTATTATGTGAAAATGAACCATTATTTTATGTGAAAGTATTCTCGTATGTTATGTATAAGGATCCCATTATTTCATGTGAGAATAGGGACAAGAGTTTGTGTGAGAATGTTTCATGTTTCTTACAAAAGTATGATTTTTCACACCATCCATGAGAGAAAGTATGAATGATATATTGATGATGATGTTTGTGATATGTACACCATGATTATGTGACTGATGGGACATCATGCATGTTTTGTATGCCACGAAATGAATTAACGAATAGTGTGGACATTGGTTATCATGAGATCACTATGTGCATGTTCAAACATGCAATAGAGACCTATGGGTCAAAGTGCGAAGTCCGTGATGGACCCGAAAGAAATGACTCAGGATGACCAGTCGGCCTCACAATTATATGAATGACCATGGATTAAAGACACGGCAATTATATGAACGACCATGGATTAAAGACTGGCAATTATATGAATGACCATGGATTAAAGACACAGGCAATTAAATGAAACGACCATGGATTAAAGACTGCAATTAAATGAAACGACCATGGATTAAAGACACGGCAATTAAATAAACAGTCATGGATTAAAGACCTGACAATTGAATGAGCAGTCATGGATTAAAGACCTGGCAACTGAATAAGCAGTCATGGATTAAAGGCCTGACAATTAAATATGCAGCCATGGATTAAAGACCTGGCAACTCTAGAAAGTTTTAGATCCCATCTATGTATGTAACGAATGAGTTTAGAGATCATGATTGTATGTGTATGCATATCCCGGCCCCCACTTACTGGGTATTGTATAATACTCATCCTCTACCTTTGTTGTGTCTTTCTTTGTTTTAAAATGTTTTCAGGTAGAGACGAGAGTAAACCAGGCGAGTGGCATGGATGCGCTACAGAAGCCATGGGAACCAAGTCATGAATTCCGCATCCGTGATTTAGAAAGAATTTTAAAAGATTATGGTCTTCCGCTTATGTAGTACAGAGTTTTGAAACTAGAGGCCGAATTTAATTATATTTCTTGTAAACGTTTTGTATTTCTATGGGATCCCAAATTAAATTGATTTTTATTTATCAACTTTTATTTGTTTTAAGATCAGTTAAGGCCTCGAATGCATGCATGAGTAGTAATGTCCCTAGGAATTTATGTTTTAAAAGTAGGGGCGTTACAACTATGGAGGCAAAATATGTAGCTGCTTGCGAAGCAGCTAAGGAGGTTGTTTGGCTAAGGAAAATCTTGGTTGATTTGGAAGTCGTTCCAAATATGAAATTTCTCAACACTTTATACTGTGATAACAGTGGTGCGGACGGACAATGTCACAACGTCGTGGTCCGATTTGAAGGAATCTGAATTCCCTTGAGCAGTGGAAACGTGTTAAGATCATAATTTCTTGTTTTATTTTTGGTTTACTCCAAAAAACAGTACATTGGTAAAATAACAACGATAAGAAATTAAGCATGGATTAAATTAACTAAGCATGCTATGAGAGGAACTAAAATAAAAAGGAATTCGAAATTTTCCTTTGTAGTTTCAATTCAGCAACTCCTTGCAATTTGCAACTTAACTCAGCAACACAATAAATCTCAACAACTTTCTTCTCTGCTCAATAGGACACTACCACGAGAGAAAACCTCTTATCCTCTGAGAATCTTAGGATCAAGGCTTTGATGGGAAAGCCTCCAACAATTGGAATTGGGAATTTGAGAGAGAGCTTTTGTGTGATCTTACTGCAATTCAACCAATTGCCAAATTTCATCGACCAAACTTCTTCCTACTCCCAATTGAGAAGAAGAAACCAACTTGAGAGAATCTCCCAACTCTCTGAGACGTGGGGAACATGTCATCTTGACACGTTCCCATTTTATTTATTTAATTAATTAATTTTAACGATTAATCAAATTAATCATAATTTAATTAATTTAATATAAATAATTCTTATTTAATTATATTAATTTTAATTAAATCATATTTAATTAAAATTAAATTAAATATCATATATTTAATTATGATTAAATCACATTTAATCATTTTCCCTCTAACCTATAGTTTTAATGTACATCTTATGCACATTAAATTTTAACCTATAGTTTTAAATATGAATCTCATTCACATTTAAATAATATTTGAACTCTTTCAAATATTTAATTCTCTCAATTAATTTAATATGAATCATATTCAAATTAAATTTATAATATAAAGTTTGAATGTACATGAAAACTTTATATTATAATGTATCTGTATATATGTTTATTCCCTAATTGAATTTGAACATTTCAAATTCAAATGATCTAAGAACCCTTTACGAGCTAGGAAGTGAACCTAATGGACCTACAGATCAGAAGCTCCAACGATACAAGATTATTTGGTTAATCTCATTAACCTCCTAATCAGCATTCGCTAATTGCAGGAACACTCCACTAAAGTCCCGCAGTTGCACTCTTCTCACTGCAGATATATTTCATTGTCTACAGATATCAACCAATAACACAAGTCAATCCTTCACGAATGTCCGTAACACCAGCTGGGTCAAATTACTGTTTTACCTCTAGGTTACATCTTTTACCTTAAGTCTCAGTGCTCCTCTAATGAACAACGTGTTTATGGTCCTACCAATAAACAGAAGTCCCTCTCGGGCCAATGAGAGGGTCAGACCCTTTGTTCAAGTCCTAGAGACACGACTTAAGGGAACATTCATTTACTTACCCTGATAGGCGGGAAGGAGTGAATTCCTTCTTGTTAGGTTAAGTCCTCAGTCGTCTGCTCGGTCTTGTCTCCAAGAAGGGTGGCATATTGAGTCAGCGTCTCGGGCCACTCTCACCCATACTAGTCAAAGGACAATCCCTCGCAAACAGGAGTTCATAACCTGTTCAGGATTGAGATCAAGTTGCCTAGGTCATCCTATTGAAATAGAAACATAACTAGTTAACGGAGTTACATCTAATGATTACTATTTTGCGGTATGGTCTTATGTGATCTCATCACATAAGATATCCCCACTCACATGTCGTCTACACGAACACGTTAGGATCACTGTGTTTGTATCAAATACAAAGTGGGTCATATCCATAGTATTACCAGGATGAGGTACCCAAGCCTTATCCCCTTACTATAAACCCTAGTTGTATCTCGAACTAAGATCCTTTTATGTCCACTACAGTCAATTCAAGAGACATACAACAACCTTGGATGTTAGTTTATTAGATTTAGGTTTAATTTAAGGCACTATAGAAAATAATGAATTAAACAATAACACTTTTTTTTATTTAATTAGAACATTATTTACAAACTACGAGTTTTAGGGCATAAAACTCATAAGAGTTTTATTTCTTTTTTTTTTTTAGTTTATAGCTTAGTTTAAAGACTATTCTATGACTTTAGCTTATTTTTATGGTGATTATGAGTGGCTAAATGTCATAAGTTAGGGGATTGATTTGCACGTTTTGAACTTATTTAAGTATGTATTGAACTTTGTTTGTGTTATTTTATTTTTAGTAATTCGTTCTTAAATTACTTGATCTTGTTGGTCTAAGTGGACTCGAGAGAAAGAAGCTTAGATTAGAGCAAAGTTATCAAAACTCTTAGAAATCTGGGAACGAGAGTGATCTAGAATTCTCTGGAAAACATTTAAGAAGTTTCTTAATGTCGTGCATGCTTTTAAAAGTCACAAGGAAATTGTAGATTTATCGCTATGCATGAGAATCACTATGGATTGAGAGATTCTTTTGAGTACCTTTATTTCTTGTTTATAAATTCGAAATCATAGTTCATACATGTGCTAAATAAGGAATTAATTTGTGAGATCAATTTCCTTAACAATTCTATCATATTCGTGTCTCCACTTGTATATTTACTTTTCTTTATCTTTGTTTCCACCTCAAAGTTTTGTTGCTTTAGCTAAAATTAAGAATTAGTATCTTGGTAGTTAATCAATCTAGAAAACCATTCATGAGGACGATACTTGGAGCTCAAATCACTATATTAAAACTTGACTCATACACTTGCGGTATTACAATATCATTTTACGCAACAAGTTTTTGGCGTCGCTACCGGGGAATGACGATTATTTAGGATTGATTAATATTAGGAGAAAATTCGAGATTTTAGACTAAAGTTTTTTTTTCCCTTCTGTGTTTTCTTTCCTTATTTATTTTTTTGTGTTTGTTTTTGTTTCCTTCTTTGTTCTAAATTTAGTTTTGTTTGTTTTTCGAGTCTTTGTCTCCTATTTTGGTTGTGTTGATTTTTTGTGTAAAAGTTTAGATTTGAATTGTTTTGATTTAAAGTATGACTTTTCCTAATTTTAATTCTTCACCAATGTACTATCCCTCTTATGACCCTAGGACTATGAATCATGATTTCTTTGGATACC
Source organism: Trichosanthes cucumerina (assembly GCA_036507285.1). Classification (NCBI taxonomy): domain Eukaryota; kingdom Viridiplantae; phylum Streptophyta; class Magnoliopsida; order Cucurbitales; family Cucurbitaceae; genus Trichosanthes; species Trichosanthes cucumerina. The sequence continues at coordinate 73,917,138 of CM071835.1, read as the reverse complement.
AAATGTCTAGTCCTTACCACTCTGAATCTATGATTTATGAAAATTCTTTTGATGGTAATCATATAGGCACTTGGACCCAAGATTTTTCCTACCCCGACCAATCTATAGAAAACTCTTCTCTTGTGGATCTATTAATGGAATACACTTTAGAGTTGAGGGTTAAAAATTTGTATCATGCTGAATTCGAAAGGTGGGACAAGTTAGAAGCTAAAGTGGTAGAATTTGGGACAACAATACATGAAAGGACTCATCATCTTAATCAATTGGCGGAATCCCTTAAGACCCTACATGATCAAATTATTATCCTTGCCACTAAGGAAGAGCAACCTAGGAGAACTTATGCATATGATAGTGAGAATGAATTGGAGGAGACTGAAACACACCAAAAACAAGATTGTGAGGTAGAGAATGGTAATGCAATCACTTCCACAGAAGAAATCCAGGTGATAGAGTTCGAGGCTGAAAAGTCTCCCCTCCTTTTATCTCCAAAAGTTTCTTTTAATCGTGATAAACCTGTTTCCTATACTCACGATTCTTGTTTTGATTTTTGTTCTTTTATTTTAGTAAACAAAAACAACAAAAATATTTATCAAACAGGTGCCCAAGAAAAACAAGAGAGCCTTTTAGACTTAGAAGGCTATATCGATTCAGGCAAGAAGGGCTTGAAGAAATACGAGCAATTTTACGTGCCTTAATGCCAACCATGGGTTTAGTCTAGCTAAAGACATTAAAGAAAGCGCTTCTTGGAGGCAACTCAAGCTTTACATTTCATTTATTTTTGTTTTCTTCTCTAGTTTGTTGTGTTTGTTTAGTTTTTAGTTTGCTTTATTTTGTTTTGTTAGGTTGTTGTTGATGTCATCCCTCGTGAAACTCATGCTCCCGTTCTGCAGTACTTTATCTCACGTGACTTGGTCGTCCAAGGAATTCAAAGAAAATGAAGATCTCCAGTACTTAGGATAGTATTGCTCACTCTTACCCTTCTTACTTTCTTTGAGCTTATTTTGCAAACATTGGGGACAATGTTTAGTTTAAGTTTGGGGGTGAGATGTGTCGTTTATATGTTGTGAATGTCTTAAGTATCAGCTAAATTGCTGATTGATCTTATGCATAAGTATGATTAGGATTAAGGGTGTAATAAGCTGGGTTGGGTTGGGTTGGAGGAGATTTTTGGACCAACCCGAAAATTAGGGTTGGTCATTCCTTCAACCCAACCAACCCTATTCATGAGAGTAACCCAACCCAACCCGTGGGTTGGGTTGGGTTGGGTCACCGGGTTACTTTTTTATTTTTTAGAATTTTTAAAATTTTTTAAAATATTTTTTTCTTGAATTAATAACTAAAATCACATAAAATTCAAATATCAAACTTCAAAATTCATAACATCTTAACATATGTTAGAAGTCTAAGAAGAAAAACATAAGAACTTGACAAATAATTCATTTATAAGTATATATTTAATTAAAATAAAATTAAAAAAAAAACATAAACTTTAGGTTGGGTTGGGTCAACCTGAGCCTAAAAAGCCCAACCCGAGAACCGACCCAAACTTTTTGGTTCTCAAAACTTCTAATCCAACCCAAACCGAATAAAAATCTAACCCTACCCAACCTTTACGGTTTGAGTTGGGTGGTCCGGATTGCTTGGGTTACCGAGTTAGTTGTACACCCCTAATTAGGATGGCCTAAGATGAGATTTAATTGATTTTTTTTGTGATTCTGCTTAAACCTGAGAGCATGATATGAATATAAGTTAATTTAAAAATTTGAATATAAGTTAATATAAAATTTTTCTTGAGTTTTTCCTACAATATTGTGCACATAACGTGTGTTCCTGTAGTTTTGAAATGCTTAGAACAAAATTATTAGGTTTAGAAGTTTGATGTCACCTCGATAGGTCTAAGAACTGAGTTGAGAGTTAAATTGCAGGATAGGGTGAATGACAATATGAAGTGCATGATCTGTAAATTATGTGCATTATGTAAAAGAGTTTGTCTTTTTGTTTCTATTGTTAAAGAAAAAATCGTGAGGACAAAAAGAGCTACCTTCATTGTAATCAGCTATGTCACTCATTGAGTGAGTGCTCTGGGTAAGGGTCCCTGCAGTGGATGTGTGAAAGTTAGTGTCCTTGCACAAAAAAACAAAAAGAAGAAAATAGAAAAAATGACTTAAAAAAAGTTATTAACTGCTGAATAAAGTTGTTTATTTCTTGAATGTGGGGAGACTCAAGGATTAGTAATTATGAGCAGTGTAGGGGGAAGTTGAATGGAGAACCTAATAAAGTTGTTTCGAGCTTAGTAGAGATGAAAGGAACAGAGATTAATCACACACACACGTAGGAACACTTAGGAAAAATTTTAAATTGTTTGTTGATGTATCGTGTTTGAGTTTTTCCTGTGATTGCTAAAATTTCCTTTTAAATCTCTGAGGCTTGAGTCTGATGTATGCATGAGAAAGATCTTATGTTTAATTCTGTTTTTGCTCGAGACTAGCAAAAGTTTAAGTTTGGGGGTGTTTAATTTCAGGGCGTTTACGTGTTTAGATCATTGAATTTCAGGTTTAGAGCATTAACAAGCCATTTGGAGATATTATGGATTACTCGAGTTTAATTTGAGGCTTTTGGAGCTAAAAATAAAATCAAATGGAAGAAGAATGATCAAATCAAGCATTTGGACTCAAGGTGATGGCGTTGCAACGTCGATGTTGTGGATATTCAGCTTAGTGAGGCCGTGAAGGTCGCAACGACGTATCGATAAGGCGCGCGCGTTAAGGTAGCAACATTGCAACGCTGTCCTTAGCGTCGCAACGCCATAAACCAATTTCCTTATTTACTACCGCTTACGACATAGCGTTGCAATGCTGACCCTAGCATTGCAACGCCGTGCCAATTTTGTGTATAAATAAAACATGTTGTACCCTTTGCAAAGGGAGCCGAATTTAATAGTTTTGTACCCTAATTTTGAAATACACACTCTAAGAGGAGAAAGAAGAGCATTCCTTGGGAGCCAATACGTGTGTGGAGGCTCGAGATCGTGACGGGAGCTCGGGAACGGGGGGCATGCTTATCCTATGGTGGGAATTCATCTAAATGACATTCATAAAGCATAAATAGCTATTAAACTAGAATTTTTGGCCCGTAATGTGCAAAAAATATAAAATTACAATAATTCTATATCTAAACCGATCCAAAACACCTTGAACCGTAGCCAAACCGCTCGAATCGGACCAGAAACGAACTGAACCGCTTGAACAAGTATTGAACTGACCACCTTGCTTCTGCCAATGGCAGACGTTGCAACATCGTCGCGCTCGAGTCCAACATTGCATTGGCGTTGCAACACCATGATGACCCCTGAAATCCTTATCGATAGGGAAGGACAACGTTGCGATGTCGTCCTTCATCGTTGCAACGCCGAAGAACGGCGTTGCAACGCCACTGATGGGATTGCAACGCTGTCGTGTCTGGCATCCTCTGTTTCTTCCAAAAGACAGCAATAATCAACAACAATTAGGCACCACAACTCATTCGAATTGCTCCAAAAAGGCCATGAACGACTCAAAAACTATTTTACAGACTCGATTTGCACAACAATTGCCTAAAAACACAGAGACCCTTACATAATTTGATCAATATAAAAAATAAACTAAGGCCAAAAAACTCCTAAACAGTTTAATAGCAAACCAAATGCATAATTCCCTCTAGCCAATGCAACTTTGTTTAAGCCAAAACAAAAAACCAATCATGCTCTGATACCATTTGAACGAATGTGAATTCCCTTGAGCAACGGAAACGTGTAAAGATTGTAATAGCTTGTTTTGTTTTTTGTTTACTCCAAAAATCAGTACATTGGCAAAACAACAGAGATAAGCAAATTTAAGCATGGATTCTACAAATTAACTAAGCATGTTGTAAATCTATAACTAAAAGGGAAATCAAGTATTACCTTTGTAGTTTCTAAGTGCACCAACTCCTTGTTCAAGATTTGATACAACACAACAACTTTGAATTTCTTCCAACATGACATTACCACTGAGTTTACTCCCTATGACTCCGAGTCCTTTGGATCTAGGCTTGGTGGGAAAGTCGTCCAACAATTTGGAAGAGAGAGAATTATCAGAGAGAGAAGTCTTGTGTGATTCTAAAAATTCAACCACTTGAATTTTTTCAATTTCATCGATATCTTTTTCTCTCCCAATCGAGAAGAAGAAGAAAGATAGAGGAAACTCCCCACTCCCTATCGATAAGAAGTTGGGGAGATGTGGGGAGCGTGTCATCCTGACACGTTCCCATTTTTTTTATTTTAATGAATTTAACGATTAATCTAATTAACCATTAATTTAATATAAATAAATCTTATTTAATTATATTAATTTTAATTAAATAATATTTAATTAAAATCAAAATAAATATCATATATTTAATTATGATTAAATCACATTTAATCATTTTCCCTCTAACCTATAGTTTTAATGTACATCTTATGTGCATTAAATTTTAACTTATAATTTTAAATATAAATCTCATTCACATTTAAATAATATTTGAACTCTTTCAAATATTTAATTCTCTCAATTAATTTAATATATCATATTCAAATTAAATTTATAATACAAAGTTTTAATGCACATAAAAACTTTATATTATACTGAATTTCACATTCAAATGATCCAAGAACCCTTTACGAGCTAGGAAGTGGACCTAATGGACCTACAGATCCAAAACTCTAACGATACAAGATTATTCAGTTAATCTCATTAACCTCCTAATCAACATTCGTTAACTGTGGGAACACTCCACTAAAGTTCCACAGTTGCACTCTTCTCACTGCAAATATATTTTTGTGTCCACGGATATCGACCAATAACAACAAGTCAATCCTTCACGAATGTTCGTAACACATGTCCCGTCGCCAACCACCGTGATGTTAGCAATACTCCAGGAGATCCTCCAGACGACCTTGGCTAGCCAGACGATGTTACTCACTCAAGTCACTCAAGTCCTGGGAGCAATAGCAACCCAGAACCAAGGAGTTGTGCCAACCCAGAATTAGGGTCCGACACTGGCTTAGAACGAAGGAATTGCGCCCGCCTAGACCCAAGGGGCCACTACAGAGGAGGCGAGATATCTGCAAGACTTCAAGAAGTACGAGCTACATTTTTTTGACGGGCAAGGGGTGGACCACATGGTCATGGAAGTGTGGTTCGCAGCGGTTGAGGATATCTTCGAGTGCATGTGTTGTCCCAAGCGACAAAGGGTCCAGTGTGCGGTCTATGCGCTGAGGGGGCGAGCTTTTTTCTGTGGTGGAATGTTGTCTCATGGTCCATTGATGTTAGTGAGGGGCTGGTGACCTGGGCGCAGTTTCAGGAAGCGTTCTATGAGAAGTTCTACCCTGCTGTGATGAGAATCGAGAAGTAAGCTGAGTTCTTACATCTGAAGCAGGGACCGAATCAGTCGGTCGAAGAATACAAGCACGAGTTCACCATGTTGTCTCGATTCACCGCTGAATTGGTGGATACAAACAAGAAGAAGATAGAGCGCTTCCTCACAGGCTTGCGTGGGGGCATACGTGAGTCAGTAGCCGCCCACGAGCCCAAAACCTATTATTAGGTATTTTAGATATATTGTCAGTAGACTTCATATTAAGAATATCATTTCATCGTTATACTAAATAAAGTATATCAGTAGTATATCACTGAAAAAAATTTATTTTAGGTATATTATTAGTATATCATTTATATATTGCTGATATACTTTATAATACGCCTAGGGTTATCTTTGACTTTTTGCAGGTTTCGTTTGGACTGAGCTGATTTTTTTTCCATATTTATAAATTGTAGTGATACGCTTGTCATTAGACTATTTATTATTGTCATCCTTTACAATTGGCCCTTAAAATTATCTATAATATATGAATAGAAACTCGAGACATGTTAGTGGACGTTTTATATAATGTGATCGTATAATACCAAACCACAAATATATATATATATACATATATTGTGATTTTCTTATATGCTTATACAGATATAATACCACGAACATTTGCAACATTATATAAACTCCTCTTTTTTTTTTTTGTCATTTGATCTGCATGGTTGAGAGTGGTCATGATGTACATGCTTATAAATATATCTATTATTTTTTGGAAGATAAGGGAATGAGAAATAGCGAAAGTTTTCACACAAAATGAAATTTGAAACTCTCTAATAGTAAAAAGTACAAGCATATCACTCTTTCTTATCGATAATTTCTATATGTAGTTCATTCAAGTACTAGCTCGAGTCTTAGATGACAAAATGGCCACCTTATTACAACCACAAGAAAGATTTAACATGGAAGACTATCCATTTTCCGACCAATATGACCCTAATCATGGAGATAAAAAGTAATTGTAGGGGTCGATAAAATGGTTAAAATTACAAGCAAGGATTATATATGTGAATGTAACTCATATACAATGCATGAGAATAATGTAGCATTAAGTTTTTTTTCCCTGGAAAACAATGTAGCCTTAAGTTCATAGTAGGTAATCTTAGAATAATAATAATAATTAATGAATTAAAAATTTTGATTAATTATTTTGAAGTAATTGAAAGTTGCAAGCAAATAGATTTATTTTTCTAGTGAAAAAAGGTTGCATTAGGTCGCTTAGGTTTAATTTGCCATAATAAGGTAATTTGATAGAAGGATAGAAAATAATGATTATTTAACATACAACTAAATCATGGTGTGTTTTTTTTTTATTATTATTATTTAGACCTTTTTTCTTTAGCACTATAAATGTAAGATGAGAATTTAAAATTTGGATTTAGAAAAATAAAAAACAAATGTGGTTAGTTTATTGAATTAGACCGTGTTTAAGTTAATAATTAGTTATTAATTAAAATTAAGAGAAACTCAATTTGGGTTAAGATCTACTTTAAACTAGCCCACGGATTAGTTACTCATCATGTTTAATTTTTGGTTAAAACGACATTTTCATCCCTATATTTTAAATTTTGTTCCATTTTTATTCCTCTCCTTTTAGATGTCTAATTTTAGTCCTTCTACTTTCAATAAAATTTAAAATGGATACCTATGATAAGTTTGAAATTAATTCTTATTGAAATTGGTGAAATAATAATAATAATTTTAACACAAAAAAAGACACCATGTGAACTTATTTTCAAAACTTATAGATGAAAAGCTATTAGAGACTAATATTTTTAAAGAAAAATTCACAATAAACTAAGAGTAGAGACCAATTTTAAGCTTTATTAAATTTTTATAGACTAAAATTAGACATTTGAAAGTAATTAGATCAAAATGGAACAAAACTCAAATTACAAAATCTAAAATGGTATTTTAACCTCAATTTTTTATATGCTAAAGTTTTTATTTTATTTTATTTTATTTCTAAGGAAAGCAATTTGTTGTAAAAACCATTTTGGACGAAAATTAGTGAAGTGTTTTCTCCAAAGTATTGTAAGTGATTTATATTTTTTTTTATGTCGTGAAAATTGAGGGCAGGTAAACTTTACCAAAACGTATAATAATAATAATAATAATAATAATAATAATAATAATAATAACAATAATAATATGAATATTATATAATATAAAGAAAGAGAGTGAAATTTTATGGCAAATTAAATAAGTGATATTCAAATAGAAAGTGAGAGAGAAGAAAGAATATTGGAGAGAATTCTTCACCAATTGTGCATTTTAATTTTTCACTATAAGCCACTATTTATAGACAATTTGGAGAGCATGACGTGGTCCATTTGGACACCAATCTATGACCTTTGTTGGACACATAGGAGACATTTTGGCTATGGAGAGTTTGCCACTTGGCATAGATATCAAAGGTGCATGTGGAATGAGCATTTACATGTGTAATATTTATAATATTTCTCCTTAAATGCCCATTTATATAAAATATGTCTCGTTAAAACCTTACTAGGAAAAACCCAATGGGAAGAAAAACCCTAGTCAAGGAAAAAAAGTACATATTTTATATAGTTTACTATAATAAATTCACTCCTCCTCATGGAGACATTATTATAGTCTCTGAATTGTCGTACCCCAATACTGTGAACCAATTTCTCAAATGTTGTAGTTGGTAATGCCTTTGTAAATATGTCTGCCAAGTTATCCTTTGAACAAATCTGTTGTACTGAGATGTCGTCATTTCTTCAAGGTCATGAATGTAGAAAAGCTTTGGAGAGATATACTTCGTTCTATCTCCTTTAATATATCCTCATTTGATTTGAGCTATACATGTTGTGTTGTCTTCATATAATATTGTTGAAAGAGGTTTACTCGAAGACAAGCCACATGTTTCACGAATGTGTTGTGCCATCGATCTTAGCCATACACATTCTCGACTCGCTTCATGAATAGCGAGGATTTTAGCATGATTTGAAGAAGTAGTCATTATAGTCTGTTTAACTGATCGCCACAATATGACAATTCCTTCACATGTGAATAGATAACATGTCTGAGATCCAGCTTTGTGTGGATCAGATAGATAACCAGAATCTGCATAACCAACTAGGATCATAATTTGATTTGTTAGAATAAAATAAACCCATATTAATCGTCCATCGAAGATATCAGAGTACATGCTTAACTCCGTTCCAATGTCTTTTTGTATGACATGAACTATATCTAGCTAATAAATTTACTGCAAATGTAATATCTGGTCTTGTGTTATTAGCCATTTACATAAGTGCACCAATTGTACTAAGATATGGTACTTCAGGACCAAGTAGTTCTTCATTGTCATCTCGAGGTCGAAATATATCTTTCTTTAGATCCAGCGAATGAACTTCCATTGAAATGTTCAATGGATGTACTTTATCCATATAGAATCTTTTTAAGATTTTCTCTGTATAAGTTGATTGATGAACAAATATCCCATCTGCTAAATGTTTAATTTGCAAACCAAGGCCAAATTTTATTTTTCCAAGATCTTTCATCTCAAATTCTTTCTTAAGATATTCTATCGTCTTGGATAACTCTTCAGGAGTTTCAATTATATTTAACTCATCAACATATACAGTTATAATAGCAAATCCTGATTGAGATTTCTTTATAAAAACGCACGATATATTGGATCATGTTGATATCCTTCTTTCAACAGATATTCACTCAGGCGATTATACCACACTCGTCCTGATTGTTTTAATTCATATAATGATCTCTGTAATTTTATTGAATACAATTCTCGAGAACTTGATTCATATGTTTTTGGTATTTTAAATCCTTCCGGGATTTTCATATAAATGTCATTATCCATAGATCCATATAAATACGTCGTGACTACATCCATTAGATGCATATCAAGTTTTTCATATACAGTCAGAACAATCAAATATCTTAGCGTTATTGCATCCACCACAGGAGAATATGTTTCCTCATAATCAATACCAGGCCTTTGCGAGAATCCTTGTGCAACAAGTCTCGCTTTATATCTTGTGACTTCATTCTTTTCATTTCTTTTCTTTACAAATACCCATTTATATCCCACAGGTTTGACGTTTTTCGGTGTCGTGACTACTGGTCCAAAAACCTCACGTTTTGAAAGTGAGTTCAACTCTGCTTGGATTGCTTCTTTCCACTTCGACCAATCATTTCTACGTTTACATTCTTCGATAATTTTGGATCAAAATCGTCACTTTCATGAATAATATCGTGAACAACATTATAAGCAAAAATGTTGTTAACAATAATATCATTTCAGTTCCATCTCTTTCCTGTTGTAACATAGTTTATAGAAATTTCATTATTATCCTCAAGCGTTTGATTTTCATCAATACCCTTTTGAGTAGTTGTATTCTGGATTTCTTCTGGAACATCCATACTTTTTATTGAATCATTTTGATTCTCAACTACTTTTCTTTTTCGAGGATTTTTATCTTTGGAACTCATTGGTCTACAACGCTTCTGGCGTGCTCCAGACTCATTATTGAAAACTTGTTCCTTTGGGATATCAATTTTTGATAGAGCATTTGCAGCTGGTATATATGATTTAGTCACTATTTTAGCATCTGTGAATACATCTGGTAATTGATTTGCTATATTTTGCAAATGAATTATCTTTTGAACTTCAAGTTCACATTGATCTCTACGAGGATCTAAATAAGATAATAACGATGCATTCCATGTAATTTCTTTTTCAAACTTCTTAATTCCTCCCTCTAATGTTGGAAAATTTGTCTCAAGAAAATGACAATCAACAAATCGTGCAGTAAATACATCAACCGTCAGAGGTTCAAGATATTTAATAATTGACGGGGAATCAAAACCAACATATATTCCTAACCTCCTTTGAGGACCCATCTTAGTACGTTGTGGTGGGGCAATCGATACATATACTGCACATCAAAAAATTCTTAGATGGGAAATATTCGTCTCCTGGCCATAAGCTAACTGTAATGGGGAGTACTTATGATAAGCTACTAGCCTAATACATAATAATGATGCAACGTGTAAAATAGCATGACACCAGACCGAGATAGGAAGTTTAACTCTTATAAGCAATGGTCTTGCAATTAGTTGCAAACGTTTTATAAATGATTATGCTAGACCATTGTGTGTATGAACGTGAGCTATAGGATGTTCAACACTTATCCCAATTGACATACAATAATTATTAAAAGTTTGGGATGTAAATTCACCAACATTATCAAGTCGAATGGTCTTAATTGTATAATCAGGAAATTGTGCTCTTAACTTAATTATTTGAGCAAGTAATCTTGCAAATGCTAGATTTCAACTTGATAATAAGCATACACATGACCATCTGTTGGATGCGTCAATTAATACCATAAAGTATATAATGGACCACTTTGTGGGTTAATAGGTCTACAAATATCACATTGAATTCGCTCTAAAAATGCAGGTGATTCAATCCACACTTTAGCTACCGATGGTCTAATAATTAATTTTCCTTGAGAGCAAGCATCACATGACAACTCAATTGATTGAAGAATCTTCTGGTTCTTTAAAGGATGTCCATGTGAATTTTCAATAATTTTCCTTATCATTATTGATCCCAGATGACCTAATCAATCATGCCAAACACTGATTCTGGATTCATGAACTTTTGGTTCATTGTTGCATAACGTTCGATTACTCGTATATGAATATAATATAATCTAGAAGAAAAAGCAGCTAGTGTTTCTAATATATGTTTTTCATGTGAAACAATATATGTGATATAAAGACACTCTATATTATTTTTACGATTAGTTTCAACATGATAACCACTATTACGTATATCTTTGAAATTTAATAAATTGTTACGTATATCTTTGAAACTTAAGATAAAACTTGCTTTTCCAAAACGTTCAATCAAGTCTGGAGAACCTGATATAGTATTGACTTTTGCTTCCAGGATTATCAATTTATAAAAATATTTTCTGTTTATAAGTATTGTGTGCGTAGTTGCGTAGTCTGCCAAACATAGATCTTCATTGTTCATTTTTTAGTCATTCAACATATGAAAACTGTCCATATTTCTTCATTAGACAAAAATAATTACAATAAGAGATACATCATACAAAAAGTTCAAAGCTAAAAAGAATATAAAAATAAACATTAGTACTAGACATTCTCAAAATCAAAAGAAGCACTTGCTAATCCATCAATTGCTTCAATCTTCTCTTCGGGAGATGCAAAGAAGTCTGTCACATCCAAATTTGTCATATTGGATGGGTTGAATATATCATTATCTTGATTAATAAGATTTTCTTCTACATTTTTTTTCTTTTTTCCTTCAGGGAAGCTTGATAGAGATCTAATAGATGTTTGGATGTACGAAAAATACGTGACCAATGTCCAGTCATTGCACATCGAAAACATTTATTCTCTTCACCTCTTGCATTCTTATTTTGTGGAGTTTTTCCTTTGTGATCATCATTTCGTGTGGGTTTCTTGAAATTTGGATAATTATAATGTCCACCACGAAAATGATTATTTCTTCCCCTACCGCGGTCACGACCACGACCACGACCTCGATTGTTAAAATTCACAACATTCACTTCAGAGAATGATGTTACTCCAGTTGGTCGAGATTCATGATTTTTCATTAATAACTCGTTGTTTTGTTCAACCACGAGAAGACATGAAATGAATTTTGAATACTTTTTAAAGCCTTTCTCTCGATATTGCTGCTGTAGGAGTATATTCGAGACATGAAAGGTAGAAAATGTTTTCTCTAACATATCCACATCAGTAATGTTTTCTCCACATAATTTTAACTTTGAACTAATTTTGAATAATGCAGAGTTGTACTCACTTACTGATTTAAAATCTTGCAACCCCAGGTGCATCCAATCATAACGAGCTTTTGGAAGAATAACAGTTTTTTTATGATCATACCTTTCTTTCAAGCTCTTCCACAGGACATAAGGATCTTTTATCGTTAGATATTCCATCTTCAATCTCTTGTGGAGATGATGACGAATGAAGATTATGGCCTTAGCTTTTTCTTGACTGGATGTCGTATTCCCTTCTTTAATGTCTCTCCAAGGTTCATAACATCCAAATGTAACTCGACATCAAGCACCCATGACAAATAATTATTACCATTAATGTCAAGGGTCGTGAATTCTAATTTTTCAAGATTTGCGATAGTAACACTTTAACGAATAAAATGGTAGAAGCTCTTGTTGATAACGTGTTGTGAAAATTGAGGACAAAATCAGGCACCGAAACTTTACAAAAATATATAATAATAATAATATGGATATTATATAATATAAACAAAGAGAGTGGAATTTTATGGCAAATTAAATAAATGATATTCAAATAGAAAGTGAGAGAGAAGAAAGAATATTGGAGAGAATTCTTCACAAATCGTGCATTTTAATCTATGGGCTTTGTTGGACACATGGGAGACACTTTGGCTATGGAGAGTTTGCCACTTGGCATAGATATCAAAGGTGCATGTGGAATAAGCATTTACATGTGTAATATGTATAATATTTTAAAATTTATCAGACCATTTTGATTAAATTAGAAACACATTTAGTTAGTAAAAACAATTTTTACTATTATCTTATTGTAAATATTACACATGTAAATGCTTATTCCACATGCCACTTTAATACCCATGCCAAGTGGCAAACTCTCTATAGCCAAAGTGTCCTCCATGTGTCCAATATTTACCAATGCTTAGTGTCCAAATGTACAACTCATCCTTGCCAAATTGCCTATAAATAGTGGCATTTAGTGGATCATGTAATAGACACAATTGGTGAGAACTCTTCCAATCTATTTTCTTCTCTCCCACTTTCTCTCTATTTTATTTCTTATTAAATTTTGCTAATTTGCCATAAGATTCCACTTTCTTTATATTATATAATATCCATATTATTATTATTATTATTATTATTATAAATATATTATATTAGTATTTAAATATTGGTAACATTATACCCGATTTCCATCATATTTTTACAACACGTTATCAACACAAGCCTCTGTTATTTTTTCCGCTAAAGGTAGGTCCTTCGGGTAAGCCATTCTTTTTTGTTATTTTTCAGGTTTGATTTATATTAATTTTCTAATATAAATAAATATCTTTTGATAGTGTTACTATGACAAATCTTGCAAAATTAGAATTCACGACCCTTGACATTAATGGTAATAATTATTTGTCATGGGTGCTTGATGCTGATATACATTTAGATGCTATGAACCTTGGAGAGACCATTAAAGAAGGAAATACGACATCCAGTCAAGAAAAGGCTAAGACCATGATTTTCATTCGTCATCATCTCCACGAGGGATTGAAAATGGAATATCTAACGATAAAAGATCCTTACGTCCTGTGGTCGCTTGAAAGAAAGGTATGATCATAAAAAAACTGTTATTCTTCCAAAAGCTCGTTATGATTGGATGCACCTGAGGTTGTAAGATTTTAAATCAGTAAGTGAGTACAACTCCGCATTATTAAAAATTAGTTCGAAATTAAAATTATGTGGAGAAACCATTACTGATGTGGATATGTTAGAGAAGACATTTTTTACCTTTCATGTCTCGAATATGCTCCTACAGTAGCAATATCGAGAGAAAGACTTTAAAAAGTATTCAGAACTGATTTCATGTCTTCTTGTGGCTGAACAAAATAACGAGCTATTAATGAAAAATCATGAATCTCGACCAACTGGAGCAACACCATTTCCTGTAGTGAATATGGTGAATTTTAACAATCATGGTCGAGGTCGTGACCGAAATAGAGGAAGAAATAATTATTTTTGTGGTGGGTATTATAATTATCCAAATTTCAAGAAATCCACACGAACTGATGATCATAAAGGAAAAGCTCCACAAAATAAGAATTCAAGAGGTGATGAAAATAAATGCTTTCAATGTGGAATGACTGGACACTGGTCACGTATTTTTCGTACATCCAAACATCTAGTAGATCTCTATCAAGCTTCCCTGAAAGAAAAAGAGAAAAATGTGGAAGCAAATCTTGCTTATCAAGATAATGATATATTTGACCCATCCAATATGATAAATTTGGATGTGGCATACTTCTTTTCATCCCCTGAAGAAAAGATTGAAGCAATAAATGAATTAGCAAGTGCCTCTTTTGATTTTGAGAATGTCTAGTACTAATGTTTATTTCTATGTTCTTTTAAGATTTAAACTTTTTGTATTATGTATCTCTTATTGTAATTATTTTTGTTTAATGAAGAAATATGGACAGTTTTCATATGTTGAATGACTAAAAAATGAGCAATGAAGATTTATGTCTGGTAGACTGTGCAATTACACACACAATACTTATAAATAGAAAATATTTTTCTAAATTGACAATGCTGGAAGCAAAAGTCAATACTATATCAGGTTATGCAGACTTGATTGAAGGTTTTGGAAAAACAAGTTTTATCTTGCCTAAAGGAATAAAATTTTCAATTAAAAATTCTTTGTTCTCTAGTAAATCAAAGAGAAATTTATCGAGTTTCAAAGAGATACGTAACAATGGTTATCATGTTGAAACTAATCGTAAAAATAATATAGAGTGTCTCTATATCAAATCTATTGTTTCACATGAAAAACATATATTAGAACCATTGTCTGCTTTTTCTTTCGGATTATATTATACTCATATACGAGTAATAGAAAGTTATGCAACAATGAACCAGAAGTTCGTGAATCTAGAAATATTCAGTGTTTGGCATGATCGATTAGGCCATCCGGGATCAATAATGATGAGGAAAATTATTGAGAATTCATATGGACATCCTTTAAAGAACCAAAAGATTCTTCAAACCAATGAATTGTCATGTGATGCTTGCTCTCAAGGGAAATTAATTATTAGACTATCACCAGCTAAAGTGAGGATTGAATCACCTGCATTTTTAGAGCGAATTGAAGGTGATATTTGTGGACCTATTAACCCACCAAGTGGTCCATTTAGATATTTTATGGTATTAATTGACACATCCAGCAGATGATCACATGTCTGCTTATTATAGTTGAAATCTTACATTTGCAAGATTACTTGATCAAATAATTAAGTTAAGAGCACAATTTTCTGATTATACAATTAAGACCATTTGACTTGATAATGTTGGTGAATTTACATCCCAAACTTTTAATAATTATTGTATGTCATTAGGATAAGTGTTGAACATCCTGTAGCTCACGTTCATACACAAAATGGTCTAGCAAAATCATTTATAAAACGTTTGCAACTAATTACAAGACCATTGCTTATGAGAGCTAAACTTCCTACATCGGTCTGGGGTCATGCAATTTTGCACGCTACAACATTATTACGTATTAGGCCAGTAGCTTATCACAAATACTCCCCATTACAGTTAGCTTATGGTCAGGAGCCGAATATTTCCCATCTAAGAATTTTTGAATGTGTAGTATATGTACCGATTGCTCCACCACAACGTACTAAGATGGATCCTCAAAGGAGGTTAGGAATATATGTTGGTTTTGATTCCCCATCAATTATTAAATATCTTGATCCCCTGACGGGTGATGTATTTACTGCACAATTTGCTGATTCTCATTTTAATGAGACAAATTTTCTAACATTAGGGGGAGGATTTAAGAAGTTGGAAAAAGAAATTACATGGAATGCATCACTATTATCTCATTTAGTGTTGGGATTTGTGCCCTAAACTTATGTAATTTTGATCAAATAAATAAATAGTTATTTGTTTTAATAAAATGATATTCTCTCTTTATAATCCAATAAACTAAGCTCCAAGGTTATAATATATCTTGAACATCAGTGTAGTAGACACTATTTGGATTGTGTTCAAGAGTATAACCTAAATGGTCTATGGTATAAGAATAAGGTTGGAAACCTTATTTTGGTAACACCATGGATGCGACCCACTTTGTAAATAGTACAAATGAGGTAATCCAACTCATTCATGTGGATGACATGCGAGTGGGGGCATCCTGTATGAAGAGTTCATACAAGACCGGACTGCAAATTATTAGTCTGACCAGTATAACGCCGTTAACAAGATAAGACTGATAATTTATAGATGGTCATTAGTGACTCGACTTGAATCCTGAGCAAGTTAAGAACTTCTGCTTATAGGGGTTTGTCCTTAGACTAGTATGGGTGAGAGTGGCCTGTAGCCGACTCAATAAACCTACCTTCTCAGGGACAGAACCTCGTAGGTAGCTGGGGACTTAACTATGCATGATAGAATTCACTCATTCCTACACTAAGGAATTAGATAGGTTGTTCCCTTAAGAACTGAGTCCAGGTCTTGAACAACGGGGCCCCACCCTCTAAACCTTTTTAAGAGGGTATGAGTTTATGGTAGGACCATAGACTTGTTGTTCATTAGAGGATCAGTGGTGCTTAAGGAACAAAGAGGTAATCACAAGGGTAAAATGGTAATTTGACCCAACTGTGATTACGAACAACCTGTGAAGGGTCGACTCATGGGTAATAATTATATCAATGGACACAATATAAACTACAATGAGGAGAGTGCAACTACAAGTCTATAGTGGAGTGACTTGTAGTTAATGAATATTGATTAACTGGATCAAAGAGTTTGATCAATTAATCTCACATCATTGGAGCTCATGAACTGTAGGTTCATTAGGTCCCTCCGTTAGCTCAACATGGTAATATTGAGGGTATAAAGTTAGGAATGAGATTGAAGTGTTCAATTTCATATATGAGGTGTTATATGAATTATATGCGATATAATTGATATAATATATAGTTTTAATGTGAATTAGATTCACATATTAACTATATACTAATGAGAAAATGAACGAAGGATAGGATGGTAATTTCCATCATATTTCCCTATAAATAGTTGCATGAAATGCAACTTTGGGTTAAGGCTTTTTGACATAAAACCCTAGAGTTCCATTTTTGTGTTGGAAAGAGTTCCAAACAAAACCTCTCTCAAACCTCCACATCTCATCCTAAAGGAACTCACCTTCCTCCCTCATCTAGAGAATAACGGAGAAGATCTAGTGGTGAATCTTCATACGTTCGGGTTCGTGTTGCTGAGATCGTGATCAAGGGAGAAGGAGCTCGAGAAGAAAGCAATCTTCAAAGGTATATTACTTGTTGTCCTATGTTATATGACATGCTTAATCTTAGTTATTTTGTTCTTATTTTAGATCTATGTAACAAAATCTTGAACACACGATTAACAATCGCTTCCGCTGCGGGATTCGATCCCTTTAATTGGTATCAGAGCTCAATTGTGTTCTTGATTTTGTTCTGGATTTATCAAGAACACAGGTGGGATTTATTGTTTTCATGTGATGAATGAACGGTTTGCGAATTAGATGTTTTCGTTTTTGGCATCATAGATTTGCATATTTTATGTTGAATTGTTCAATTTAAAGGGCCTATTATTTTGCGCAATTTTATTATGTAAATCGAGTCTGTAAGTCCGTGTCGATCGAGGCAAAGTGGTTGCTGAAAAGAACGGATAAAAAATGAGCAAAAATAGCAAAAGGTGTTTGGTATACTGTGTGCAGCGTTGCAACACTGTTCTTCAGCGTTGCAACGCCAATGGGGTGATTTTCAGGCAGAAGACAGGTGCAACGTTGCAGCGCGCCTCCCAGCGTCACAATGCTTGGACATGAGGCCTTGGCATTGCAACGCTTGCACAAACGTCAGAACGCTAAAGTCGAAGGCGTTTCATAACGCGCTCCAACGGTCAGAAACGGACAAATTGCAGCGTTGCAACGCCGAAGGCGTTTCAGAAATTTTTTCCAACGGGCAGAGTGCATTTTTATATATATATAATTAATATAAAAATATTTTATATTAATTTTATTTAATATTATTAATTCTAATTAATATAATTAGATTATATTGATTAAAATTAATTTTAGGGGTGCCAAAAATGGTCTAATTTTGCTATTTAAATTATGCAGTTGTTGTATAATTATTTTCATGCATAATGTATGCCATTATTTTAGATATCCTACCTTAGGTTAAACATTTCCATGCATCATTTATAATATAAAGTGTTATATTATATATTTTGCATGTATAATTAATATAATGGACAACATTGACATGCATTATGATTCATGAGATGAATATGCTATGTATGTTTATTATTCATGTGATGGATGATCAAGCAAATATAACATAGTATGCATGTCACCTAAGGTTAATTATTAGTTTTAAAATGTTTAGAACTTGGAATTAATAGACCTTAGGTTATCTAGTTCTAATTAGATTAGAATTAGGTACCATGTAATTTATAAACAATGATTAAAAGAGGAACTCTGTCTAAGGAAGGTTCTGTCTAGGCTGGGGTATTTAAGCTGACGGAAACTTAAACACCCCTACCCGGAACCGACTGGGAGTGAATTTTAATCAGAGGGTTTATAAATTATAGTAGCGTCAACGGGTTTATTAAGGGGTTAATAAACTAGAAATTCTAGGTTTAATATAAAGAGTTATATTAGCAAACTTAGGATAAAATCAATATAAGAGTTATATTGATTATCAATATAAGAGTTATATTTGTTGGGTTTTATGTCCTAAAACTCGTGGTTTTGTAAACTGAATGTATATTCTATATCACAATAAAGTTGTTATTGAAATTATTGACTATTGTGTATTGTGTAACCTTAATCCAATAAAGAACCCTTGGCTATAGGATGAATACTTGAACTTTATGTGTGACATAAAAGTAGATCAAGTTCAAGTTATAGCCAGAACAGTCTATAGTATAAGGATAGGGTTGGGGACCTTATCCTGGGGACACTATGGACGCGACCCACTTTGTAGAGAACAAACGATGTGATCCTAAATCGTTCATGTGGAGACATGTGAGTGGGGCGCCCTATGCAATGAGTTTGCATAAGATCGATCGCGCAATAGTCACTTAGACTTTATAACTCCGTTTCTTGTCTTAATCGACTATACTCATCCGATGACCTAGGTAGCTCGATCTTAATCTCGAGCGTTCTATGGACTCTGCTTATTCGGATTATCCTTAGATTTGCATGGGTGAGAGTGGCTCGAGACTGCCGACTCAATAAGCTCCGCCATTTCGTGGGATAAAACCGGGTAGATAGTGGAAACATAGTTCGCAAAGATGGAATTCATTCCTACCCGCTTTAGTGATTAGTAGAAAGGTTGTTCCCTTGGCATCGACTCGGGTCTTGAACAATGGGCCCATCCTCTCATTGGCCCGAGAGGGATTTGGTTTGTTGGTTGGACCACAAACCAATTGTTCATTAGAGGATCGGTGGAACTTAAGGAACAAGAGGTAATTACAGGGGGTAAAATGAATAATTTTGACCCAAATTGTAATTACGAATGACCCGTGAAGGATCGACTTACTAATCATGGTTATATCGAGTGGACATAAATATATCAACAAAGTGAGAGAGTGCAACCACTTTGGGCTTTAGTGGAGTGTCCCGGTGGTTAACGAATGTTGATTAGCTAGGCTAAAGAGTTTGGCCATTAATCTCGTATCGTTGGAGCTCATGATCTCAGAGGGTCCATTAGGTCCTCCTTACTAGCTCGGACTTAGCCTTATAACTTTTTGAGAGAAAAGAATTTGAATTGTTCAAATTCAAGTTTGGGAGAAAGCGTTATTTATATGTGATATATTTAATCTAATCATAGCTTAATTATAAATTAAACTATGATTAATAAGAGGTGGATATATTTAAATATGATTTAAATATCGGGATCGGTTTATAGCATGAATAAAGATTCATGTTCGAAAAATCGATCGAGATCGGGCAATTTATTTAATTTAATATTTGATATTAAATTAAATTAAAAAATTAATTTTGAATTATTTAATTAATTATATTAATTTTAATTAAAAATTAATTAAATATTTTTTTTAATTAAAATTAAATGTAAAATGAGGGATTTTCATGATTTTCATGAAAAACAAGTTGCCAACTTGCCCAATCTTACTCATCTTCAAAATTCACCAAGATTGGCCACCTCCATCTCAAAGCATCCTCATCACCCTTGAGTTGTCACTCCATTGAAGCTTTTTGAAGCTTTATATAATGGTGATTTGAGGTGTTTTGAGAGAATTACACAGAAAATTCAATATTCCCGAATGAGTGACCTTTGAGGTCTTTTCTTTCAAATTCTCTCAACCTAGGATCCCACAATCCGTTCTAAGCCCTGAGGGTAGTAGGGAAGACTCTAACGGTTGTCCATGAAGTGTTCGTGCTGAAAACCATCAACCGGGTGAAGAGAATTTGATCTTCAAAGTTGAGTTTTCTATCCCTCTGTTTTTCCAGCTTTGAGCATGCATTTTATTTCACAAAATTGATCAACTTAGAGTGTTCAAGATCCAAAATTGCTTCCGCTTTCTTAATCTAGACACTTTCAATATTGAGTATCAATATAAGAGTTATATCGATAAGTTTAGGTAAAACCATTAGCCGGGTTTAGCCTAAGTCATTTTCCTATAAAGTTAAAGTATCTAGTGGGAGGAAAAGTGTATATGATACATATTTTTCCACCTACGTTTCTCCGGGAAGTTCACACCGTGAGACTCATACTTGGCCTCGTGGCGCAAATGGGAGCGTCCCCCTTCGGATGGTGTTTGTATGATTCAATATCAAGGTGAATGGATAGGGTACTTATAGTGAGTGGGAGCAGGTTTAGTGAAAACAAAACCTATGGTCTCTTCTCCGCTTGGTTCACACACCAGTAAAATCACTATGGTCACCGCTAGTTTGGCTCTGGACTGCACAATCCCTTCGGAGGGCTTGATCATAGGGGATCGAACACAGTGGACACCCGAAAGGGATAAAGATTTCCTTAGTTTGGTTTTCAACCTAGTCCTCCCTTCGGCGGATTTTGTTGGATGGGGACTCTAGGGTCTAAAGACAGAGAGTTACACTCACAAGATACATAAGAAGTGTATGTATCTTGACCAAATAATGGTAACTAAAGCCTATAGGAATAAGAATTATTCTAGCATTAGATTTTGGTCAAGAATGTCTTGATCCAGAGGAGGAGTGTTTTTGATTACCCTTCGGTGTCATACATTCTAAACCTTTGGAGTATCATTGTAAATTATTAATGACTTAGGAATCATTTGATAATTAGCTAAAACGTGATTAGATTAGACAGTTTTCTAGCGAGAAACTTATACAAGGTTTTTTTCTAAATTTCAACAAAATGTCTAACTCTATTATTTTCTTACTGGGTGCGAAAAAATTAACCGGAGAGAACATGATAACTTGGAAAAACAAACTAAACACTATTTTGGTAGTGGATGATCTAAAGTTTATGCTGACTGAGGAGTGTCCTCAGGTGCCAGGCTTGAATGCTACACGAAATGTTCGTGATGCATATGATCGATGAATCAAGGCCAATGATAAGGTCAAGGTCTATATGCTTGCAAGTATGTCTGACATATTAGCCAAGAAGTACGAAAGCATGATGACCGCTAAGGAAATCATGGATTCGATCAGCGGGTATGTTTGGACAATACCACACACAGCCGACACAATGCCCTCAAGTATATATTCAACTCGAGGATGCCAGAGGGTTCATTTGTTCAGGATCATGTCCTGGATATGATGGTACACTTTAATATCGCGGAGTCGAAAGGTGTTTCTATCGATGAATCAAGCCAGGTCAGCTTCATTCTGGAAACTCTTCCAGATAGTTTCTTACAGTTTAGAAGTAATGTTTTATGAACAAGTTTACTTTTAATCTTACCTCCCTTCTGAATGAACTCCAAACCTTTCTATCTTTGATGAAAATTTAGGGATCGAAAGGTGAGACAAATGTTGCCAGTAGGAGTTATCACAGAGGTTCGACCTCTGGATCAAAAACAGTGGCTTCATCTTCTTCTAACCTGAAAGGAAAGAAGAAGAACATGAAGAAGGTTGGTAAAGGAAAACGAGCTGACAAAGCTGCCGCCCAGAAGGGCAAGAAGGTCAAAGAAGTTGCAGATATAGGAAAATGTTTCCACTGCAATGAAGACGACCATTGGAAACGGAACTGCCCGAAGTACATTGCAGAAAAGAAGAAGGAAGGTAAATATGATTTACTTTGCTTAGAAGCTTGTTTAGTGGATAATGATAAAACTGCTTGGATACTTGATTCAGGCGCCACTAATCATGTATGCTCTTCTTTTCAGGGAATCGATTCCTGGCAGCAGCTACAGAAAGGAGAGATAACACTCCGGGTTGGAAATGGAGAAGTCGTCTCAGCTGTAGCAATTGGCATAATGAAGCTTAATTTTGAATAGAAATATATGTTGTTAGACAATATATTAGTGATACCAGGGTTTACTAGAAACCTTATTTCCATTTCTTGCCTTATAGAACAATGTATTTCTGCTTCGTTTTCTTTGAATAAAGTATTTATTTTAAAGAAAGGCGTGAAAATATGTTCATCTTCATTAGAAAATGGGTTGTATGTTTTAAGGCCTAATTCAGTCAAAATGGTTTTGAACACTGAATTATTTAAAACTGCAAACACACAAATGAAGAAACGTAAAATTTCTCATAAAGAAAATGCTCATCTTTGGCATCTTAGATTGGGTCACATTAACCTCAATAGGATTGAGAGATTAGTAAAGAATGGACTTCTAAATGAGTTAGAAGAAAATACTTTACCTGTATGTGAGTCTTGCCTAGAAGGCAAAATGACTAAAAGACCTTTTAGTGGAAAAGGTTATAGAGCCAAAGAACCTCTTGAGCTTATACATTCAGACCTTTGTAGTCCGATGAATGTTAAAGTCAGAGGAGGTTATGAATATTTCATCTCTTTCATAGATGATTATTCTAGATTTGGGCATATTTACCTAATGCATCATAAACCTGAAACACTTGAAAAGTTCAAGGAATTCAAGACTGAAGTTGAAAATCAATTAGGTAAAACAATTAAAACACTTCGAACAGATCGAGGTGGAGAGTACATGGATTTAAAATTCCAGAATTATATGATAGAACATGGAATTACATCCCAACTTTCAGCACCCGGTACGCCCCAACAAAATGGTGTATCGGAAAGGAGAAATAGAACCTTGTTGGACATGGTTCGATCAATGATGAGTTATGCTCATCTCCCTAATTCCTTTTGGGGTTACGCAGTAGAGACTGCGGGATACATTTTGAACAATGTGCCATCAAAGAGTGTTTCTGAAACACCTTTTGAACTCTGGAAAGGACGTAAAGTTAGTTTATGTCATTTCAGAATTTGGGGTTGTCCGTCACATGTGATTGTGACAAATTCAAAGAAGTTGGATTCACGTTCAAAATTGTGCCTATTCGTAAGCTACACAAAAGAAACAAGAGGTGAATTATTTTATAATCCTAAGGAAGATAAGGTACTTGTGTCGACAAATGCCATTTTCTTAGAGGAGGACCACATCAGGGACCACAAACCAAGAAGTAAAGTTGTGTTAAGTGAGTTAGACGGAACAATAGCAAAGGTTGCTAATAAAGCTAGTACGTCAACAAAAGTTGTTGATACTAACTTGTCTAGTCATGAGAGTCCATCTCAAGAGTTGAGTATGCCTCAACGTAGTGGAAGGGTTATAACACAACCTGACCGTTACATGGGTTTATCTGAAACTCAAGTTGTTATACCAGATGACGATTGTGAGGATCCATCGACTTATAATCAAGCGATGGTTGACAAAGACAAAGACAAATGGGTCATAGACATGGACCAAGAAATGAAGTCTATGCACTTCATTCTGTTTGGGATCTTGTAGATAAACCTGATGGGGTAAAACCTATAAGTTGTAAGTGGATCTACAAGAGAAAGCGTGGTGTAGATGGAAATGTGCAAACCTTTAAAGCTAGACTAGTAGCAAAGGGTTATACCCAGGCTGAAGGGGTTGACTATGAGGAAACCTTTCCACCTGTTGCTATGGTAAAGTCTATCCGTATTCTACTTGTCATTGCCGCATATATGGCTATGAGGTATGACAAATGGATGTCAAGATAACATTCTTGAATGACAAACTTGACGAGAACATCTACATAGACCAACCCAAAAGGGTTCGTTGAACCAGGACAAGAGCAAAAGGTTTGCAGGCTTAAAAGGTCAATCTATGGACTAAAACAAGCCTCTAGGTCCTGGAATATAAGATTTGATGAGGCAATCAAATCTTTTGGCTTTGATCAGAATGATGATGAACCTTGTGTCTACAAGAAAATCATCACTAGTTCTGTTGCATTCCTAGTTCTATATGTGGATGATATCCTACTCATTGGGAATGATGTAGGTTATCTTACTGACATTAAGAATTGGCTAGCTACGCAATTCCAAATAAAAGATTAGGGTGAAGCGTAGTTTGTTCTTGGGATCCAGATTGTCTGGAACCGTAAGAATAAAACACTAGCCTTGTCTCAGACATCTTACATCGACAAAGTGTTGTTGAGGTTTAAGATGCAAGACTCTAAAAAGGGTTTATTGCCTTTTAGATATGGAGTTCATTTGTCTATGTCCTAAGACACCTCAAGGAGTTGAGGACATGAGACAAATTCCTTATGCATCAGTTGTTGGGAGCATGATGTACGCCATGTTGTGTACTAGGTCAGACATCTGTTTTGCAGTTGGAATGGTCAATAGGTATCAATCCAATCCAGGACCTGAACACTGGACAACGGTTAAAACGATTCTTAAGTATCTTCGGAGAACAAGGAACTACATACTTGTGTATGGGGCTAAGGATTTGATCCTTATAGGATACACAAATTCTGACTTTCAGACTGATCAAGATTCTCGAAAATCTACATCAGGGTCAATATTTACTCTTAACGGAGGAGTTGTAATATGGCGAAGCGTCAAGAAGGGATGCATCGCTGACTCCACCATGGAGACCGAACATATAGCAGCTTGTGAAACAGCTAAAGAGGCCGTTTGGTTAAGGAAATTCATGTTAAATTTGGAAGTTGATCCAAATATGAGTTTGCCTATCACGCTGTATTGTGATAATAGTGGTGCCGTGGCAAATTCAAGGGAACCCCGAAGTCACAAGAGAGGTAAGCATATTGAGCGGAAATATCATCTCATCCGAGAGATCGTGCATCGAGGAGACGTGATCGTCACGAAGATAGCCTCAGAGCACAACATTGCTGATCCTTTTACAAAGGCTCTCACGACTAAAGTATTTGAGAGTCACCTAGAAGGTTTAGGTTTACAAGTCTTACCCAACTAGGGCAAGTGGGAGTATATTGTACAAAGGGTTTCAATGCCCTAGTTTATTGTATTTACTTATTATAATGTTTAGTACTCCACAAGCTTTAAGTCAAGTGGGAGATTGTTGGGATTTGTGCCTTAAACTTATGTAATTTTGATCAAATAAATAAAGAGTTATTTATTTTGGTAAAATTATATTCTCGCTTTATAAATCCAATAAACTAAGCTCCAAGGTTATAATATATCTTGAACATCAGTGTAGTAGACACTATTTTGGTTGTGTTCAAGAGTATAACCTAAATGGTCTATGGTATAAGAATAAGGTTGAAAACCTTAGACTGGTAACACCATGGATGCGACCCACTTTGTAAATAGTACAAATGAGGTAATCCAACTCATTCATGTGGATGACATGTGAGTGAGGGCATCCTGTATGAAGAGTTCATACAAGATGCAATCGCAAATTATTAGTCCGACCAAAGATAACGCCAAGTAATGTGATAAGACTGATAATTTATAGATGGTCATTAGTGACTCGACCTGAATCCTGAGCAAGTTAAGAACTCCAGCTTATAGGAGTTTGTCCTTAGACTAGTATGGGTAAGAGTGGCCTATAGGCGACTCAATAAGCCTACCTTACCAGGGACAGAACCTCGTAGGTAGCTGGGGACTTAACTATACAAGATAGAATTCACTCATACCTACACTAAGGAATTAGATAGGTTGTTCCCTTAAGAACTGAGTCCAGGTCTTGAACAACGGGGCCCCACCCTCTAAATTGGCTTAAGAGGGTACGAGTTTATGGTAGGACCATAGACTTGTTGTTCATTAGAGGATCAATGGTGCTTAAGGAACAAAAAGATAATCACAGGGGTAAAACGGTAATTTAACCCAACTGTGATTACGAAAAACCTGTGAAGGGTCGACTCATGAGTAATGATTATATCAATGGACACAATATAAATTACAGTGAGGAGAGTGCAACTACAAGTCTATAGTGGAGTGACTTGTAGTTAATGAATATTGATTAACTAGACCAAAGAGTTTGATCAGTTAATCTCACATCATTGGAGCTCATGAACTGTAGGTCCATTAGGTCCCTCTGTTGGCTCAACATGGTAATATTGAGGGTATAAAGTTAGGAATGAGATTGAACTGTTCAATTTCATATATGAGGTGTTATATGAATTATATGCGATATAATTGATATAATATATAGTTTTAATGTGAATTAGATTCACATATTAACTATATACTAATGAGAAAATGAAGGAGGGATAGGATGATAATTTTCATCCTATTTCCCTATAAATAGTTGCATGAGATGCAAGGATGATAATTTTCATCCTATTTCCCTATAAATAGTTGCATGAGATGCAACTTTGGGTTAAGGCTTTTTGACATAAAACCCTATAGTTCCATTTTTGTGTTGGAAAGAGTTCCAAACAAAAGCACTCTCAAACCTCCACATCTCATCCTAAAGGAATCCACCTTCCTCCCTTACCTAGAGAACAACGGAGAAGATCTAGTGGTGAATCTTCATACGTTCGGGTTCGTGTTGCTAAGATCGTGATCGTGTAAGAAGGAGCTCGAGAAGAAAGCAATCTTCAAAGGTATATTACGCTGTCCTATGTTATATTACATGCTTAATCTTAGTTATTTTGTTCTTATTTTAGATTTATGTAACAAAATCTTGAACACACAATTAACAATCGCTTCCACTGCGGGATTCGATCCCTTCATTTAGATCCTCGTAGAGATCAATGTGAACTTGAAAGTCAAAAGATAATTCATTTGCAAAATATATCAAATCAATTACCAGATGCATTCACAGATGCAAAAAGAGTGACTAAATCATATATACCAGCTGCAAATGCTCCATCAAAAATTGATATCCCTAAGGAACAAGTTGTCAATAATGAGTCTGGAGCACCCCAGAAGCGTGGTAGACCAATGGATTCCAATGATAAAAATCCTCAATAAAGAAAAGTAGTTGATAATCAAAATAATCCAATGAAAGATATCGATGTTCCAGAAGAAATCCAAAATACTACTACTGATAAAAGTATTGATGAAAGTCCAATACTTGAGGATAATAATGAAATTTCCATAAACTATGTTACAACAGAAAAAAGATGAAACCAAAATGATATAGTTGTTGACAACATTTTTGCTTACAATGTTGCTCATGATATTATTCATGAAGATGATGATTCTGATCCAAAGTCCATAAAAGAATGTCAACATAGAAAGGATTGGCTTAAATGGAAAGAAGCAATCCAAGTACAATTAAACTCACTTTCAAAACGTGAGATTTTTGGACCAGTAGTCTGGACACTAGAAGGTGTCAAACCTGTGGGATACAAATGTGTATTTGTAAAGAAGAGAAATGAAAACAATGAGGTCACAAGATATAAAACAAGACTTGTTGCACAAGGATTCTCGCAAAGGCCTGATATTGATTATGAGGAGACATATTCTCCTGTGGTGGATGCAATAACATTGAGATATCTAATTGACCTGACTTTATATGAAAAACTTGACATGCATCCGATGGATGTAGTCACGACATATTTATATGGATCTCTGGATAATGACATCTATATGAGAATCCTGGAAGGATTTAAAATGCCAGAAACGCATTCTCGAGAATTGTATTCAATAAAGTTACATAGATCATTATATGGATTAAAACAATCAGGATGAATGTGTTGGGATTTATGCCCTAAACAAGTGTAGTTTTGTAATTATCATTGCACAATAAATAAAGTTGTTATTTATTATATTCTCGCATATAATTCTAAATCCATTAAACTAAGTTCCAAGGTTAGAATAATAGATCTTGAACATTTATGTAGTAGACATAAGTTGGATTAAGTTGTTCAAGTATACCTAAAAGGTCTATGGTATATGCATAGGGTTGGGAACCTTATACTGGTAACATCATGGATGCGACCCGCTTTGTATTTGGTACAAACGAGGTAATCCAACTCGTTCATGTGGTAGACATGCGAGTGGGGGCATCCGTATAATGAGATTATACAAGACCGGACCGCGAGTTATTAACCTACTAGAGTAACGTTATCAAGATAGGTATAATAATTCATAGATGATCATTAGTGACTTGACCTGAATCCCGAGTAAGCTACGAACTCCTGCTTAAGAGGTTTGTCCTTAGACTAGTATGGGTGAGAGTGGCCTGTAGCCGACTCAATAAGCTTACCTTCTCAGGGACATAACTTTGTAAGTAGCTGGGAACTTAACTATGCAAGAAGGAATTCAACTCATTCCTGAATTAGGGAATCAGATAGGTTGTTCTCTTAAGAACTGAATCCAGGTTTTGAACAATGGGTCCCCACCTTCTTACTAGCTTAAGAAAGATCAAGTTTTATGGTAGAACCGTAGACTGATTGTTCATTAGAGGATCAGCAGAGCTTAAGGAACAAGATGTATTCATAGGGGTAAAATGGTAATTTGACCCAATTGTGACTACGAACAACCTATGAAGGGTCGACTCACAAGTATTGATTATATAAGTGGATACAACATAGTCTATAGTGAGGAGAGTGCAACTATGAGTCTATAGTGGAATGACTTATAGTTAATGAATGTTGATTAATTGAATCAAAGAGTTTGATTGATTGATCTTGTATCATTGGAGCTCATGATCTGTAGATCCATTAGGTCCCTTCATTGGCTCAACATGGAAATAAGAAGGGTTTATAGTTTGAAGTGAGATTTAAATGTTCAATTTCTTATTTAAAGGGATATGTCAATTATATATGATATAATTGATATAACATATGATTCCATCCATGAGAAATATATCATAAGAGCATTATAAGGGTAGGATGGTCATTTCCATCCAATTTCTCTATAAATATGTGCATGAGATGCACATTTGTCAACCAAATTTCAAAAGGCAACCCTAGTGCTCTTTTGATAAGTGCTTTTGTTGGGAAAGTTCCAAAGCACTTGTTTTCTTAAAATTCTCTCCCAACTCCAAAAGACGTTCCACCACCTTCCCTCTCCTAGAGATACAACAGAGAAGATCTAGCGACAGATTGAAAACTACTTCGTAGTTTGTGGAGTACGCAAGATCGTTGAGATCGTGAGAACGTGAGGATCAAAGGAGCACGTGTTGTTTTGCCTACAAAGGTAATACATTTGTTGTCCATATGATCTAATATGCATGCTTAATCATTTTATGTATGTTTTGATTTGTTCTATGTAATACATGACAAGAACATGCGATTCAAATCGCTTCCGCAATGGGATTTAATCGCATCAATTGGTATCAGAGCACAATTGTGTTCTTCTTTTTGTTCTAGATCTATAAAAAACATAGGTGGGATTACATTTTGTTCATGAGATGAATGAAGGTTTGCAAAATTAAATGTTTACATTTTTGTCACTTAGATTTGCAATTTCCATTGATTTGTTCAATGTAAGGGCCCGGTGTTTTAGGCATTTTTAATTATAAATCGAGTCTGTAAGTCCGTGTCGATCGAGACAAAGTGGTTGCTGAGAAGAACGGAGGAAAACTGAGCAAAAATGAGACTTTACCATTCTGTTATGTGAACGACGTTGCAACGTTGTTCATTGGCGTTGCAACGCCACTACGGCAGGCGCGCGACTGAGAAGACGACAACGTTGCAACGCTGATGGTGAGGCACACTTCAACGACCAACAACGGACAAAGGACAACGTTGCAACACTGGTATCAGCGTTACAACACCGCAGGCGTTTCACGGAAATCAACAACGAAAAGAAAAACGTTTATTTTAATATTATTTAAAATATAAAATGTTTTTTATATTAATTAATATTAATTATATTTATTTTAATTAATATAATTAGATTATATTAATTAAAATTATTTTTAGGGTGCCAAAATTGGTCTAATTTTTGCTGTTTAATTTATGCAATTGTTGTATAATTATTGCCATGCATAATGTATGCTTTTAATTTAGATATCCCACCTTAGGTTAAACACTTCCATGCATCATTTATAATATAAAGTGTTATATTATATAGTTTGCATGTATAATTAATATAAGGAGTTATATTAATTTTTGGATAGCATTGACATGCATTATAATTCATGAGATGAATATGCTATGTATGTTTATTATTCATGTTATGGATGATCAAGCAAATATAACATAGTATGCATGTCACCTAAGGTTAATTATTAGCTTTAAAATGTTTAGAACTTGGAATTAATAGACCTTAAGTTATCTAGTTTTAATTAGATTAGAATTAGGAACCATGTAATTTATCAACAATGATTAAAAGATGAACTCTATCTAAGGAAGGTTCTGCTTTAGGTCAGTATTTAAGTCGATTTAAAACTAACACCCCTACTGAGAACCGACACGGGGTGAATTTTAATTAGAGGGTTTATAAATTATAGTAACGTCAACAAGTTTATTAAGGGGTTAATAAACTAGAAATCTTAGGTTTAATATAAAGAGTTATATTAGCAAACTTAGGATAAAATCAATATAAGAGTTATATTGATTATTAATATAAGAGTTATATTAATAAGTTTAGGTAAAAACCATTAGCCGGGTTTAGCCTAGGTAAATTTCCTATAGAGTTAAAGTATCTAGTGGGAGGAAAAGTGTATATGATACATATATTTCCACCTACATATCTCCGAGAAATTCACACCGTGAGATCCATACTTGGCCTCGTGGCGTAAACGGGAGCGTCCCCCTTCGGATGGTGTTTGTATGGATCAATAGCAAGGTGAATGGAGAGGCTACTTACAGTGAGTGGTAGCAGGTTTAGTGAAAACAAAACCTATAGTCTCTTTTATCGGTTCACACCGTGAGATTACTATGATCAGCCTGCTAGTTTGGCCTGGACCAGACAATCCCTTCGGAGGGCTTTGATCATAGAAATCGAAACACAGTGAACACATGAACAAGGATAAAGATTACCTTAGTTTATTTTCCAACCTAGTCCTCCCTTCGGCGGATTTTGTTGGATCGGGACTCTGGATTCCAAAGATAAAGGGTTACACTCACAGGATACATTAGTTGTAATTGTATCCATACCAAATAATGGTAACTAAAACCTATAGGAATAAGAGTTATTTTGGCATTAAGTTTTGGTCAAGAATGTCTTGATCCAGAGGAGGAGTGTTTTTTATTACCCTTCGGTGTCATACATTCTAAACCTTTGGAGTATCATTGCGATATATTAATGACTTAGGAATCATTAGATAATTAGCTAAAAAATGATTAGATTAATGAAAGGTTTAGCGAGAAACTAATACAAGCATTTTTGTATTTCAGCAATATGAATAGCTCAATCCTTTCCTTATTGGCTACTGAGAAATTAACCGGAGAAAATATGATGACCTGGAAAAACAATCTTAATATCATCTTGGTTGCGAACGATCTAAAGCTTGTGCTTACTGAGGAGTGTTCTCAGGTGCCAAGCTTGAATGCGTCACGAAATGTTCGTGATGCATACGATAGATGGATCAAGGCCAATGACAAGGCCAAGGTCTACATCTTGGCAAGTATGTCAGACATATAGCTAAAAAGTACGAGGGCATGATGACCGCCAAGGAAATCATGGATTCACTGTAGGGCATGTTCGGACAAAAGTTTGTTCAGGTCAGGCACAATGCCCTCAAGTACATCTTCAACGCTAGAATGGCAGAGGGATCATCTGTTCGTGATCATGTTCTCGATATGATGGTTCACTTCAACACGGTGAAGTTGAATGGTGCTTCTATCGACGAATCGAGCCAGGTCAGTTTTATATTAGAAACTCTACAGAGAGTTTTCTACAGTTTCGAAGTAATGCTGTTATGAACAAACTTACTTTTAACCTTACCTCGCTTCTGAATGAACTCCAAACCTTCTAATCTCAGATGAAAATCAAGGGATCAAAAGGTGGGCAAATGTTGCCAGTAGGAGTTATCACGGAGGTTCAATCTCTGGAACAAAATCAGTGGCTTCATCTTCCTCAAGCCTGAAGGCAAGAAGAAGAAAATGAAGAAGGTTGGTAAGGGAAAACGAGCTGACAAAGCTGCCGCCCAAAAGGGTAAGAAGGTCAAAGAAGTTGCAGACAAAGGAAAATATTTCCACTGTAATGAAGACGGACATTGGAAACGAAACTGTCCGAAGTACATTGCAGAAAAGAAGAAAGAAGGTAAATATGATTTACTTTGCTTAGAAGCTTGTTTAGTGGATGATGATAATTCTGCCTGGATATTGGATTCAGGAGTCACTAATCATGTCTGTTCTTCTTTTCATGGAATTAGTTCCTGGCAGCAGTTACAAGCAGGAGAGATAACACTCCGTGTTGGAAATGAAGAAGTTGTCTCAGCTGTAGCAGTGGGCACCATGAAGCTATTTTTTGGTAAGAAACATATGTTGTTGAACAATGTACTAGTGATACCAGGGTTTACTAGAACCCTAATTTAGATTTCTTGCCTAATAGAATAATGTATTTCAATATTTTTTTCTTCTAATAAAATGTTTATTTTAAGAATGGTATTGAAATATGTGTATCACATTAGAAAATGGGTTGTATTAAGGCCTAATTCAACCAAAATGGTTTTGAACACTGAATTATTTAAAACTACAAATACACAAACTAAGAAACGTAAGATTTCTTCTAAAGAAAATGCTCAACATTGGCTCCTTCGGTTAGGTCACATTAACCTCAATAGGATTGAGAGATTGGTAAGAATTAGACTTCTAAATGAGTTAGAAGAAAATGCCTTCCCAGTATGTGAGTCCTGCTTAGAAGGAAAAATGATTAAAAGACCTTTTAGTGGAAAATGTTAAAGAGCCAAAGAACCTCTTGAGCTTATACATCCAGACCTTTGTGGTCCGATGAATGTTAAAGCCAGAGGAGGTTATTGTTGCGTATAATTTTGATAATGCAATACCGTAGTGTACAGGTCAAGTTTTAGTATAGTGATTTAAGAGTCCAAGTATCGTCATCGGGAATGGGTTTCTAGATTAATTAATTACTAAGATACTTATCTGAATTTTAGCTAAAGAAACAAAACATGGATAGGTGATGAAAGTAAAAACAAACTACAAACTAACATGTGGAGACACGAATTGATAGATTTAAGAAAACTGATTTTACAAGTTAAAGACTTAACTAACACATGCAATGAACCAATGAGATGAATTTATAAACAAGAAGCAAAATACTCAAGAAAACCTCTCGATTCTTAGTGAGCCTCGCACATGCAATGAACTCCATAGTCTCCATATGAACCTACGACATGCACGACATTAAGCAACTTCTTTATGTGTTTCCCTTAAGTTTATTAGTCATTCTCATGCCAGATTCCTAAAGGTTTTGACAACTTTGCTCTAATTCAAGTTTTATCTCTCGAATCCACTTAAACCAACAAATTAAGAGTTAAAGAACGAATTGCCAAAAATAATAACAAAACATGCTTCAATTCATAGTAAGAAATGATGGAGATCTGATCTCCTTGAGCAGCGGAAACATGTTTGGGATCTTAATTACTTGATTGTTTTGCTTAAAATAAAAAACCAGTACATTGACAAAAAGAACAGAACAAGCATGAATTCTAATCCTATTAGACATGGATTAATTGCATATAAACATGGTACAAGTTTAACGTTTAAACTAAAGGAGAGAAAGAAGAATTACCTTTGTAGACTTTCTCCAACAGCAACTCCTTGCTCCAATCAGTATAGCAAACCAAGAAGCTTAAGTTTCTCTGTTTTTACAGAACACCACCAATTGGATCACCTTCTATATCTCTGAGTTCTACTTAGATCTACCTTGGTGGAAAGGTAATCCAACAATTGGAAGAATTTTTGGGAATTTTAGAATTGAGAGAGAGAGAGAGCAATTCCCCAATTGCTTCAACCATACAGATGATCGATCCATCTGCAATGCACACCCCTTCTCCCTGTTAAGCTATCGATAGGGAGAAGGAAGGGGATAGTGGGAACGTGTGTGGATGACACGTTCCCTTATTTTATTATTAAAATAATAATAATAATAATAATATAATAATAATTAAATCAAATTTAATTATTAATTAAATAATACAAATTAAATATCATATATTTAATTTGGATTAAATCTCATTTAATCATATTACCCCTTTAACCTATAGTTTTAATGTACATCAAGTGCACATTAAATTTTAACCTATAGTTTTCAAATGTGAATCACATTCACATTTAATATAATATTTGAACTCTTTCAAATATTCAATTCTCTCTTATAATTTAATATGAATCACATTCACATTAAATTTATAATATATAGTTCCAAAACTATATATTATATTGTATCAACATACATTAAGTTTATTCCCTAATGAATTTGAACATTTCAAATTCAAATGATCTAAGAACCCTTTACGAGCTAGAAGGTGGACCTGATGGACCTAAGGAACAGAAGCTCCAACGATACGAGATTGCTCGGTTAATCTCATTAACCTCCCAATCAACATTCGTTAACTGCAGGAACACTCCACTAAAGTCCCACAGATGCACTCTTCTCACTGCAGATATATTTTACGTGTCCATGGATATTGACCAATAACAACAAGTCAATCCTTCACGAATGTTCGTAACACCACCGGGTCAAATTATCGTTTTACCCTCGGTTACATCTTGTGCCTTAAGTACCAGTGCTCTCTAATGAACAATTTGTTTGTGGTCCTACCAACAAACAGAGCCCTCTCGGGCCAATGAGAGGGTCGGACCCTTTGTTCAAGTCCCGAGACACCACTTAAGGGAACATTCCTCTACTTACCCTAGTAGGCGGGAAGGAGTGAATTCCATCTTGCTAAGTTAAGTTCCCACCGCTCACTCTCGGTCTTGTCTCCAAGAAGGTAGGCATATTGAGTCGACAAATCCGCCACTCTCACCCATACTAGTCAAAGGACAATCCCTCGCGAATAGGAGTTCGTAACTCGCTCGTGATTGAGATCAAGTTGCCTAGGTCATCCTAGTGAAATAGAAACCTAACTAGTCAACGGAGTTACAACTAGAGGTTACTATTTCGTGGTCCGGTCTTATGTAATCTCATTACATAGGATATCTCCACTCACATGTCATCTACACGAACACGTTAGGATCACAGTGTTTGTGTCAAATACAAACTGGGCCATATCCATAGTTTTACCAGGGTAAGGTACCCAAACCTTATCCCCTAACTATAGACCCTTTAGGCTGTATCTCGAACCGAGATCCTTTTTATGTACATTACATTAAGTTAAAGATTCATTTAACAGCCTTGGATGTTTAGTTTATTGGATTTAGGGTTTAAATGAAGGCAAACTCGTAGATAACGAACAATAACACTTTATTGAAATAATAACACTTTATTACATTAATTAGAACATAATTACAAACTACGAGTTTTAGGGCATAAATCCCAACAAGAAAGTCTTAACAAGTAGATCAAATCCTAACTACAACATTTAGCTACTCTAAATCACATGAAAATCAAGTTAAACATGTTGAAAACGTCTTAGAACGCTATTACAATTTGAAAGAAAAGGAAATTAAACTTATGTGTCGATGCCGGTCCTTCGTCTCCGAGCTCCCGTCTTCGATCTCGAACCTCCACGGATGCTTTGGTTCCCAAGAACACTCTTTTCTCTTTTCTTACAAAGTGTATTTCGAAAATAGGGTCAAAAGTCTACCAATTTTGCCTCCCCTTACAAGAATGCATAATGATATATTTATAGGTCTCAACGGTACAACGTTGCAACGCTGTACCCTAAATGCGTGGTATATATGGAAACAGTCGGCAACGTTGCAACGCCGCTACCCTAACGCGCGCGTTCCTCTATCGAAGTAGCGTTGCGACGCTGCAAGGCAGCGTTGCAGCACTATCTGCACGACCTTCATACACATCTTCCTTATCAAGATAGCGTTGCGATGCTGCAAGGCAGCATTGCAACGCTATCATCTCGGGTCTTCAAAAGCCTTTCAACAGCAAGCATGGCATTGCAACGCCATCACCTCGGGTCTTCAAGCTTGGATTAATTTTTCTACTTCTAAATGATTTTATTTTTAGCTCCAAATAGCCTCGTTTCGATCTCGAGTGATCTAAAATTTCTCCAATTGTCTTGTTTGTGCTCTTAACCTAAAATTGAGTATTTTAAACACGTAAAAGCTCTGAAATCATTACTAACCTAGCAATAATTAAGCCTAAGGATAACACATTTTGTGTGCTATCAAACACCCCCAAACTTAATCTTTTGCTAGTCCCGAGCAAAAACAGAATTAAACATCAGATTGTTCTTATACATACATTTGATTCAAACCTCAAAGATTTAAGAGAAAATCCAGCAATTACAAGAAACACTCAAACATAACACTTCAGCAAGCAATTTAAAACTTTTCCTAAGTGTTCCTACGTGTGTGTGTGATTAGCCTATGTTCCCTTCATTTTTACTAAGCCCGGATCAACTTTATTAGGCTCTCCATTCAACTTCCCCCTACACTAGTCTTAATTACTAATCTTTGAGCCTCCCCACATTCAAGAATTAAATAACTCTACTAATCACTTACTCACTTTTTATCAATTTTTTCCATTTTCTTCTCTTTTTTTTTTGTGCAAGGACATTAGCAAACACATCCACTGCAGGGACCCTTACCCAGAGCACTCGCTCAATGAGTGGCCTAACTGATCACAATGAAGGTAACTCTTTTTGCCCTCACGAATTTTTTTCTTTAGCAAACAAACAACAAAAACCAACTATTTCACATACTATACAAGTCATGCACTTCATATTGTTATTCACCCTATCATGCAGTTTAACCCTATCATGCAGTTTAACTCTCAAATCAGTTCTTAGACCTATCGAGGTGACATCAAACTTCTAAACCTAATAACTTTGTTCTAAGTATTTCAAAACTACAGGAACACAGACTATGTGCATAATAGTGTAGGAAAAACTCAAGAAAATTTTTAAATTAACTCGAATTCATATCATGTTCTCAAGTTTCAGCAGAATCACAAGAATTTCCAATTAAATCTCATCATAAACTATCATGATCATACTTTTGTAAAAGATCAATCAACAATTCAACACATACTCAGGACAATCACAACAGATAAACAACATCCCACCCCCAAACTTAAACTAAACATTGCCCCCAATGTTTGTAGAAATAAGCACAAATTAAGTATAAGGGTAAGAGTGAATAATACTGTCTTGGGTGATGGAGATCTTTTTGAGTTCCTTGGATAGCCAAAACATGTGTGCTGGAGTTCCTCAGAATGGGAGCATGGATTTCAACAAAGAAAGACATCGTCACAACCTACAAAGCACAACAACAAACTAGTAAATAAACTGAAACGGAAAAACAACTAAAACAAACTAAAGCAAGCTAAAGACAGAAAAACAAAAGTAAGTAAAGCTTGGGTTGCCTCCCAAGAAGCGCTTTGTTTAACGTCTTTAGCTAGACTGTACTCCCTCAAGGTGTTTCTTTCCTTTCTTGCAGTGCCTGGAGTGATGTGTTCATTTGGCCAATCTGGGTCTCTATATTCTTTATTGCAGCTCCATGACTAGTCACAATACTAGATAGACTGGTGACTGCATTTTCCACCTGGTTGGACCAACTTCTGGATTCAACTATGAAGGAGTGCAATGTCTCTTCCAGCGATGGTTTCCTCTCTGATGTAGAAGCATGCCCTGTAGGAGGATTCAACACATTTTTGTTGTTAGCATAAGAGAAATTCTCATGATACCTCAAACCTGG
This sequence comes from Trichosanthes cucumerina, assembly GCA_036507285.1. Lineage (NCBI taxonomy): Eukaryota > Viridiplantae > Streptophyta > Magnoliopsida > Cucurbitales > Cucurbitaceae > Trichosanthes > Trichosanthes cucumerina. Next base: position 73,878,771 of record CM071835.1, on the reverse strand, counting down.
ATTATAATGTGTTGGGAGGTTATTCTGAGTCAGGCTTCCTCCAAAGTTGTTGCTTCTGTTGTTCAGGTAGTGTAATTGCTCCATAGTGGATTCTCCATTGGGCTGGGAGCATTGAGAGGACATCACTGTTCGTGGTGATCCTGCAAAATTATTCAGAGCATGAGTGAGAGATGCCATATGAGATCTAAGAGATGTTACCTCATCCAGTTGATATAATCCAGCTACTGGCTTAGATCTGTCATTGTCTATAGGTCACTGGTAGCTGGCAGTTGAACTTCCTCTAAGAGGGCACGTGCTTCTGGCACAGTCTTTGCCAAGAAAACCCCTCCAGCAGTGGCATCCATAATGGTCCTGGTCTTACCTTCCAATCCATTATAAAACAGTTGTACCTGGAGCCAATCTGGGTAGCCATGCTGTGGGCACCTCCTGAGCATGTTCTTGTATCGTTCCCATGCCTCAAATAGTTGTTCTCCCTCCTGCTGCCTGAATGTTCCTATCTCCGTCCTTAACTTTGCAGCCTTCACAGGTGGAAAGAACTTGGTCATGAAGGCTTGGGCCAACTCCTCCCAAGAAGTGATACTACCTGAGGAAAGGGACCCTAGCCATTCTTTGGCTCTACCCTGCAAAGAGAAAGGAAAGAGACGTAAGCGAATATTATCAGCAAAGATACCATTCATTTAAAATGTACTACAGATTTCTAAGAAATTTTGAAGGTGTGAGTTAGGATCTTCTGTGGCTAATCCTCTAAAAGCACCTTCCCTAACCATTTGTATAAGCCCTGTCTTAAGTTCAAAATTATTAGCATTTATAGGGGCATGGACTATTCCAACTTGCTCAGAATTAAACATAGGTTGGAAATTCTCCGTGATAGGTTTAGGGTTATTGATGAACTCCTGATCAACCATAATCTGAGGTTCTGCTTTTCCTTCCCTTAGGAGTCTCCTACAGGTCCTCTCGATCTCAGGATCAAAAGGGTGCAAGTCTGCAGCTCTCCCCTTGGGCATACACCTGGAGGTACAATAAGAAAGAAATTAGATAAAAACAATAAAACTAGAAAATGAAATACAACATAAAAGAAGACAAATACAAAAATAAAGACATAAAACATAAAACTTGGGTTGCCTCCCAAGAAGCGTTTTGTTTAACGTCTTTAGCTAGACGGTGACTTATCAGGGCACATAAAACTGCTCATATTTCTTTGGGCCCTTATTGCTTGCATAGATATAGCCTTCTAAGTCTAAAAGGCTATCCTATTTTTCCTGGGCACCAGACAGATAATTATTTTTGGTGTTTTTGTTTATCGAAAAAAAAGAAAAAAAAATCAAAACAAGACTCGTGAGTGTAGGACAAATGGTTATCAAGAATAAAGGAAATTTTTGGGGATAAAAGGAAAGAAGACTTCTCAGCCTCTAACTCTATCACTTGGATTTCCTCTGTGGAAGTGATTATATTGGCAATGTCTACCTCACTAACCTGATTATGGTGTGCCTTAGTCTCCCCCAAACTATCCTCACTATCATATGAACAAATCCTCCTAGGTGGCACCTCCTGAGTGGTAAGCATAAGAAATTGTTCCTGTAAGGCCTTAAGGGAAATTACTAGTTGATTAAGGTATTGAGCTCTATCCTGTACTATTTCCCAAAGTCCTACCACCTCAGCTTCTAACCTATCTAACCTCTTTAATTCACTGTGAACTAAATTTTTAATTTTCAATTCTAAGGTATATTCCATTAATTGGTCCACAAGAGAAGATTTTTCTATGGGTTGGTCAAGGTACGAAAAATTATGGTCCCAAGTGCCTAAATAACTACCATCATAAGAATTTTTATTAATTTCAGGTACAAAATGGTAAAAATTAGACATATGGTATTCAGAGAAATCATGATGCACATACCTAGGGTCCTGGGAGGGACAATAGAAAGATGGAGAAAAATCATGCAAAGTCATGCTGGAAAAATTAATAATTCAGATCAAGACTTCTACACAATAGCAACACAACTAAAAACATGGGACAAAGACTCAAAAACACACAAAACTAAAATAAAACAAATAAGGAAACAAATAAACACACAAAACAAATAAGGAAAAACAAACAAACAAACTTTAGTCTAGAATTTCAAATTTTCTCTTAATATTAATTAATCTAAATAATTGCCATTCCCCGGCAACGACGCCAAAAACTTGTTGCGTATAATTTTAATTATGCAATACCGCAGTGTACGAGTCAAGTTTTAGTATAGTGATTTAAGAGTCCAAGTATCATCCTCGGGAATTGGTTTCTAGATTAATTAACTACTAAGATACTTATCTTCAATTTTATCTAAAGAAACAAAACATGGATAGGTGATGAAAGTAAAAACAAACAACAGACTAACATGTGGAGACACGAATTGATAGATTTGAGGAAAGTGATTTTACAAGTTAAAGACTTAACTAACACATGCAATGAACCAATGAGAAGAATTTAAAACAAGAAGCAAAATACTCAAGAAAACATGTCGATTCTTAGTGGCCTCGCACATGCAATAAACTCCATAGTCTCCATATGAACCTACGACATGCACGACATTAAGCAACTTCTTTATGTGTTTCCCTTAAGTTTCTTAGTCATTCTCATGCAAGATTCCTAAGGGTTTTGATAATTTTGCTCTAATTCAAGTTTTATCTCTCGAGTCCACTTGAACCAACAAATTAAGAGTTAAAGAACGAATTTCCAAAAATAATAACAAAACATGCTTCAATTCATAATAAGAAAGTCTTAACAAGTAAATCAAATCCTAACTACAACATTTACCTACTCTAAATCACATGAAAATCAAGCTAAACATGTAGAAAACGTCTTAGAACGCTATTACAATGTGAAAGAAAAGGAAATTAAACTTATGTGTCGATGCCGCTCCTTCGTCTCGGAGCTCCTGTCTTCGATCTCGAACCTCCACGGATGCTTTGGCTCCCAAGAACACTCTTTTCTCTCTTCTTACAAAGTGTATTTCGAAAATAGGGTCAAAAGTCTACCAATTTCGGCTCCCCTTACAAGAATGCATAATAATATATTTATAGGTCTCAACGGTACAACGTTGCAACACTAGGGACAGCGTTGCAACGCTGTACCCTAAACGCGTGGTATATATGGAAACAGTCGGCAGCGTTGCAATGCTGCTACCCTAACGCGCGCGTTCCTCTATCGAAGTAGCGTTGCTACGCTGCAAGGCAGCGTTGCAATGCTATCTGCATGGCCTTCATACGCATCTTTCTTATCGAGATAGCGTTGCGACGCTGCAAGGCAGCGTTGCAACTGAAGGGAATCGAATCCCGCAGCTGAAGCGATAGTGAATCGCGCGTTCTTAATTTCATTACGAAGATTACATTCAAGAACTAAACTTTCTAGATTAAGCAAATAATAATATGGACAAAGAGATATTACTTTTAAAAAACTCTATCTTCAAGTGCTCCTTCTCCCACGTTCACGATCTCAGCAACACGAACCCGAACGTTCATCGACACTACCACCGGATCTTCTCCGTTGTTCTCTAGGTGAGGGAGGAATGTGGGTTCCCTTTAGGTGAGATGAGATGTTGTGAGAGAGATTATGTTTTGGAACTTTTCCAACAACACAACAAATGGCACACTAGGGTTAGCAAAAGCTTGTCTTCCTTGTCTTAACCTAGTTGCATCTCATGCAACTATATATATGAGGAGATAGGGATGGAAATTACCATCTTATCCCTCTTTCATTCTCTCTTTAGTATATAGTTAATATGTGAATCTAATTCACTTTAAAACTATATATTATATCAATTATATCACATATAACTGATATGACATCTCATATATGAAATTGAACACTTCAATTTCATTCCTAACTTTATACCCTCAATATAACCATGTTGAGCCAACGGAGGGACCTAATGGACCTACAGTTCATGAGCTCCAATGATGTGAGATTAACTGATCAAACTCTTTGATCCAGTTAATCAATATTCATTAACTACAAGTTACTCCACTATAGACTTGTAGCTGCACTCTCCTCACTGTAGATTATATTGTGTCCACTGATATAATCATTACCCATGAGTCGACCCTTCACGGTTGTTCGTAATCACTGCTGGGTCAAATTACCTCTTTACCCCTGTGATTACCTCTTTGTTCCTTAAGCACCACTGATCCTCTAATGAACAACAAGTCTAAGGTCCTACCATAGACTCATACCCTCATAGAGGGCGGGGCCCCGTTGTTCAAGACCTGAAGTCAGTTCTTAAGGGAACAACCTATCTAATTCCTTAGTTTAGGAATGAGTGAATTCCATCTTCCAAACTTAAGTCCCCAGCTACCTATGAGATTCTGTCCCTGAGAAGGTAGGCTTATTGAGTCGGCTACAAGCCACTCTCACCCATACTATTCTAAGGACAAACCCCTATAAGCAGGATTTCTTAACTTGCTCAAGATTCAGGTCGAGCCACTAGTGACCATCTATAAATTATCAGTCTTATCCTGTTAACGATGTTACACTGGTTAGACTAATAATTTGCAGTCCGGTCTCGTATGAACTCTTCATACAGATGCCCCCACTTGCATGTCAACCACATGAATGAGTTGGATTACCTCATTTGTACTAATTACAAAATGGGCCGCATCCATGGTGTTACCAGAATAAGGTTTCCAACCTTATTCTTATACCATAGACCATTTAGGTTATATTCTTGAACACAATCCAAATAGTGTCCACTACACTGATGTTCAAGATATATTATAACCTTGGAGCTTAGTTTATTGGATTTATAAAGCAAGAATATAATTTTATCAAAACAAATAACCCTTTATTTATTTGATCAAAATTACACAAGTTTAGGGCATAAATCCTAACAATCTCCCACTTGACCTAAAGCTTGTGGATTACTAAAATATTACAGTAATGTAAATACAATAAACTAGGGCATTCATTTAAACCCTTTATACAAAATACTCTCACTTGCGCTAGTTGGGGAAGACTAGTAAACCTAGACCTTCTAGGTGACTCTCAAATACTTTAGCCGTGAGAGCCTTTTGTAAAAGAATCAACAACGTTGTGCTCTGAGGCTATCTTCGTGACAATCACGTCTCCTCTATACACGATCTTCCGGATGATATTTTCGCTCAATGTGCTTTCCCCTCTTGTGACTTCGGGGTTCCCTCGAATTTGTCACTGCACCACTATTATCGCAATACAGCGTGATGGGCAAAGTCATATTTCGAACAACTTCCAAATTTAGCATGAATTTCCTTAACCAAACGACATCTTTAGCTGCTTCACAAGCTGCTACATATTCGGCCTCCATGGTGGAATCAACGATGCATCCTTGCTTGACGCTTCGCCATACTAAAACTCCTCCATTAAGAGTGAATACTGACCCTGATGTAGATTTTTGAGAATCTTTATCAGTCTGAAAGTCAGAATCCGTGTATCCTGTAAGGATCAAATCCTTAGCCCCATACACAAACATGTAGTTCCTTGTTCTCCGTAGATACTTAAGGATTGTTTTAACCGCTGTCCAGTTTTTAAGTCCTGGATTGGATTGGTACCTACTGACCATTCCAACTGCAAAACAGATGTCAGGCCTAGTACACAACATGACGTACATCAGGCACCCAACAACTGATGCATAAGGAATCCGTCTCATATCCTCAACTCCTTGAGGTGTCTTAGGACACTGTTCCTTAGACAAATGGACTCCATGTCTAAAAGGCAATAAACCCTTTTTGGAGTCTTGCATCTTAAACCTTGACAACATTTTGTCTATGTAAGATGTTTGAGACAAGGCTAGTGTTTTATTCTTGCGGTTCCGGACAATCTGGATCCCAAGAACAAACTGCGCATCACCCAAATCTTTCATTTGGAACTGCGTAGCTAGCCAGTTTTTAATGTCAGTAAGATATCCTACATCATTCCCAATGAGTAGGATATCATCCACATATAGAACTAGGAATGCGACAAAACTATTGATGATCTTCTTGTAGACACAAGGTTCATCATCATTCTGGTCAAAACCATAAGATTTGATTGCCTCATCAAATCTTATATTCCAGGACCTAGAGGCTTGTTTCAGTCCATAAATTGACCTTTTAAGCCTGCAAACTTTTTGCTCTTGTCCATGTAGATGTTTTCCTCAAGATTGCCATTCAAAAAGGTTGTCTTGACATCCATTTGCCATACCTCATAGTCATAATATGCGGCAATGGCAAGTAGAATACGGATAGACTTTACCATAGCAACAGGTGAAAAGGTTTCCTCATAGTCAACCCCTTCAACTTGGGTATAACCCTTTGCTATTAGTCTAGCTTTAAAGGTTTGCACCTTCCCATCTACACCACGCTTTCTCTTGTAGATCCACTTACAACCTATAGGTTTTACCCCATCAGGCTTATCTACAAGATCCCAAATAGAATTGAAGTGCATAGACTCTATTTCTTGGTCCATGACTATGACCCAACTTGTCCTACAGTGATAGGAGTGTTGCTACGGGCATTAGTTATATCGATGGACACAACTTGTCCTACAGTGATAGGAGTGTTGCTACGGGCTTTAGCGGAGTGTTACAGTAGCTAATGAATGTTGATTAACCGGGTCAAAGAGTTTGACAGGTTAATCTCGAATCATTGGAGCTCGTCATCTGTAGGTCCATTAGGTCCCTCGGTTGGCTCAAATTGGACAAATTGAGGGTTTACAGTTTGATGTGGATTTGAAGTGTTCAAATTCATTAATTGAGTATTTATGCCATTTATATGTGATATAGTTGACATAATATATAGTTTGATGCGAATGAGATTCATAATAAACTGTAGTATAACCTAATTGATTAATTAGTGCTAAAATGAAGAAATTGAATTGAGAGAAATTAAATTGAATGTGATTCAATTTAAAATTCCACAATTATGCAAATGAGATTTGTATAATAAGGTATGAGATACCTTATATGATTTGCATATCATATGGTTGTGGTAATGGTGAATTTGTGGAGATTTTAACTCCACCACACACCATTATAAATAGATGCATTCAAAGGCATCTCATAAGTGACTTGCTCATTTTTTGGATTTGGAGATCCAAGAGAAAGTAACTCTCTCTCAAAAGCTCTCTCAAATTCCTCTAGAATTCTCTCCAACCCCAAACCAAAGGGAGTCCCACAACTCTCCTTCAACCTCACGAGAACAACCGAGAAGATCTTTCAGAGGTGTCTTTGTACTCGTTCGAAGATCGTGTTCGTGGAGATCGTTTGTTCGAGAGGGTTCGTGATCGAGAAGGATTTCAAAGAAGAGTTCTTCAAGAGGTTAGTATGTCTCATGCCTACTGTTTTCCTTCTCGTTTTTAACATGTTTAACCTAGGATGTATGAGATACGTTTGATTTTAAGAAAAACGAAACACAACGTAACAACAACGTTTCACAACGTCTTCTGCTGCGGGAAATCCATTCCCTTCAATTGGTATCAGAGCCAAATCGTTACTCTTCGTTGTGCATTATGTAATTTCTTAAAATTAGGTGGGTAGTCTTAATTTCATGAGATGAATGTTGTGGTTTGCATGGTGGGTGCCCGTTGTTTTGGGAAAATTTTAATGTAAATCGAGTTTGTAAGTCCGGGTCGTTCGTGGCAAGTGTTGCTGTGAAGAAACGGATGGGAAATGAAGATATATTTGACCTGACAAAGTTGTTGGGCGGACAGCGAGATAGCATTGAGACGCTGTTCTTTGGCGTCGCAACGCTATCCATGCGGGAGAAGCGCTTGCTACACTGCAGCGTTGCGACGCAAAGGCGTTGAAGACGCTGGCTTGACGTTGAGCGCTGCAGCATTGCAACGCTGGCCACGGCGTTGCAATGCTACAACGTAGTGGAACAGTTGGCGCGAGGAATTTCTGTGAGAGTGGCTTTATGGGATTGATGTAGATCTGATCTCCTTGAGCAGCGAAAATGTGGTTGGGGATCGTAATTGCTTGATTGTTTAGGTTGAAGCAAAAACCAGTACATTGACAAAATACAGAACAAGCATACATCATTTAATCTAATTAAAGCATGGAGTAGTACATGCAAACGTGATTAAAGTTTAACAATTTAACTAAGAAGGAAGAGGAATAAATTACCTTTCTAGCTTTTTCGCAGCAACTCCTTGCTCCACGATAAACAACAACAAGACAGAACTTCTCTGTTTTTCTTTGTGTAACAACACCACCACTTGGATCACCTCCTATATCTCTGAATGCTTAGATCCTCCTTGGTGGGAAGGATTCCAACTTTTGGAAGATTAAGGGAATTTGAGAGTGAGAGAGCGTTTTTACAGCAATTCTCCAAATGCTTAACACACAAAAAATCCATCATTCACTTCTCTTCCAGGAGAAGTTAAACACAGTAGAGGGCATCTCCCACTTCCTATCAAATAGGGAGTTGGGAGAGAGGGGGAACGTGTCTTCCTGACACGTTCCTTATTTAATTAATTAATCATATTAATTCCATAATCAAAATAAATTAAATATCTTATATTTAATTTATATTAAAACACATTTAATGAATTATCCCTCTATTCTATAGTTTTAATGCACATCTAATGTACATTAAATTTAACCTATAATTTTTAAATATGAATCACATTCACATTTAAATTTAATATTTGAACTCTTTCAAATATTTAATTCTCTCACATAACTTAATATGAATCATATTCACATTAAATATATAATCTATAGTTCCAAAACTATATATTATATCGTAACCATATACATTATATTCCCTAGTGAATTTGTACATTTCAAATTCAAATGATCTAAGAACCCTTTACGAGCTAGAAGGTGGACCTAATGGACCTACAGATCAGAAGCTCCAACGATACGAGATTGCTCGGGTAATCTCATTAACCTCCCAATCAACATTCGTTAACTGCAGGAACACTCCACTAAAGTCCCACAGCTGCACTCTTCTCAATGCAGATATATTTCTGTGTCCATGGATATTGACCAATAAAAGCAAGTCAATCCTTCACGAATGTTCGTAACACCAGCTGGGTCAAATTACCGTTTTACCCCTGGGTTACATCTTGTGCCTTAAGTATCAGTGCTCCTCTAATGAACAATTTGTTTGTGGTCCTACCAACAATCAAAATCCCTCTCAGGCCAATGAGAGGGTCAGGCTCTTTGTTCAAGTCCCGGAGACACCACTTAAGGGAACATTCATCTACTTACCCTAGTAGGCAGGAAGGAGTGAATTCCATCTTGCTAAGTTAAGTTCCCAGCCGCTCACTCGGTCTTGTCCCCAAGAAAGTAGGCATATTGAGTCGGCGAATCTGACCACTCTCACCCATACTAGTCAAAGGACAATCCCTTGCGAACAGGAGTTCGTAACCTTCTCAAGATTGAGATCAAGTTGCCTAGGTCATCCCAGTGAAATAGAAACCTAACTAGTCAATGGAGTTACAGCTAGAGATTACTATTTCGTGGTCCGGTCTTATGTAATCTCATTACATAGGATATCCCCACTCACATGTCATCTACACAAACACGTTAGGATCACTGTGTTTGCATCAAATACAAAGTGGACCACATCCATAGTTTAACCAGGGTAAGGTACCCAAACCTTATCCCCTAACTATAGACCCTTTAGGTTGTATCTCGAACCGAGATCCTTTTTATGTACATTACATTTAGTTAGAGATTCATTTAACAACCTTGGATGTTTAGTTTATTGGATTTAGGGTTTAAATAAAGGCAAACTCGTAGATAACGAACAATAACACTTTATTGAAATAATAAGACTTTATTACATTAATTAGAACATAATTACAAACTACGAGTTTTAGGGCACAAATCCCAACAAACTCCCACTTGAACTAAAACTCTAGTGGGGTACATCATAATCTAAAACAGTGGTTATATGAGATAGAAATACAATAAACTAGGGCATCCATATACCCCATTGCATATCTCCCACTTGCCCTAGATTAGCCTATGTACATATCTCGTAGACCCAGACTTTCCAGATGACCCTCGAACACTTTAGCCGTGAGAGTCTTTGTAAACGGATCAGCAATATTGTGCTCCGAAACGATCTTCGTGACTGTTACATCTCCTCGTTGCACTATTTCTCGTATCAGGTGCTTACCTCGCTTATGACTGCGAGGTTCCTTCGAATTGGCTACGACACCACTATTGTCACAGTATAAGGTGATAGGAGATTCCATATTTGGAACAACTTCCAAATCAGTAAGGAATTTCCTTAGCCAAACAACCTCTTTAGCTGGTCACAGCAGCGAAATACTCAACCTCCATTGTGGAGTCAGCGATGCATCCTTGCTTGATGCTTCGCCATACTATAGCTCACCCGTTAAGGGTGAAAACTAATCCCGATGTGGATTTCCGAGAATCCTTATCAGTCTGAAAATCTTAATCAGTGTATCCAGTAAGGATCAAATCCTTAGACCCATACACAAGCGTATTGTCCCTTGTTCTCCTTAGATACTTGAGGATATTTTTAACTGCTGTCCCGTGGTCTAACCTAGATTGGACTGGAACCTACTGACTATTCCCACTGCATAACAAATGTCCGACCTCGTGCACAACATAACATACATTAAGCTACCTACTGCAGAGGCATAGGGAATATGTCTCATATCCTCAACTTCTTGATGTTACGGCCCAGTTTAGTTAAAAAAAAAAAAAGAATTACAGAAGAAGGAGAAGAGTCGCACGACTCCCCCCCGATCCTCTCTTGATCTCTCTCTCTCCCATTTTCTCCTCACCGTCTCTCTCTCTCATCATCTCTGGCGTCTCTCTCTCTCTCTCTCTCTCTAAGCTTTCGCTCTCTCTCTCGCCTCAGGTCTCCGCCGCCACCACGAGCAGACGCCTCGAGCCGAGCCGCCGCAACGCCACCTGCTGATCAAGCCACGGCCGCGCGCCGATCCGCGAGACCCACTGTTTTGGTTCAGCCGGTTCGAGCCCTTTTCGGCCGATTTTCGACGAACGGAGTCCGATTCTGGATAGATCGGGCCGCGAGGATTCCAGATCTGCCACCCACGTGCCGCCGCCGGTCCACGCGCCGTCGCCGCCGCCGCCCGCCGGCGACACGCGCCGTCGCCTGCAGAGCCGCCAGCTGTTCTCTTCCGCCCGGTCGCCTCGGTTCGTTCTTTAGTCCGTTTTGGCACTCCGTGGGTGAGTTCCGCTCCTCTTATTTAGTTTGGTTGCAATAGGTTACCTGTACTTTGGTTTATCATTTGTGTGTGTTTCGTTAGGAGCCGGGAAGTTGAAGTACGTTTGGAGCACGCCGCGTACTCAAAGTCGCTCGTTGACGTTAGCTTTCACTGTAAGTAGTCATTTGGATTGAATTACCCCTAAGTGTAGGGCTTAGGGGCGTCGTTGTATGTATACTATTTTGTTTTAGAACGTGTAACAAACTGGACTCATAGTAGCATGCTAGGTTGTGGTAAACTCTGCAATATACTTGGATCCGGTGTTGCCTGTACATTTGTTGAGAATATGATGAATCAGTGATGTAGTCGTTATCCTTTCGTGCTATAATGATTGCCTTTCGTGCTTAGTTGTGATCTTGATAAGAAAGTTGACCTAAGCTTGTGCTGAGAACGATGCTTATGATAGAGGTACATGTCGTGCTAAAATTGTTGATTATGCTAGAGTTGTACGTCTGTTTGTCCCGAGCCTAGTCGTCCCGTGCTTAGTCTGTAGTGACTCGGGAAGTGCCGTTGAGCCATAGGATGGTAGTTAGCACAACTAGCCCTAGTGCAGGCCTAAGTCCTAAGTATCTGTGTAACCCTTAGTAGACTAAGACTAGAGGTTGGTGAGATGTCGATGATGTGCGACTCGGGGGTACGACTCCTGGAGTCAGAGGGGTTGGATAGAGTCCTTCGCCCTAGTGCAGGCCCGGGAATGAGCCCGAGGTCGATTGTGCGCGGTAGTACCGCTTTGATGCTTATGGGATGTGGTGGTCCGCCCCCATCCGGTTGTGCGACTCGGGGTGTGATCCTTAGAGTCGAGGGGTTGGATAGAGTCCTTCGCCTCTAGTGCAGCCCGAGAGATGAGTCTCGTGGCCACGTCTTTGCCAACCCGCCTAGGAGCTAAGGGTAGGACAGAACTGAGAAAAGTGAGCAAGAGTAGGGCCAGGATGTGTGTTGAGGATGTTTGGTGGGCTAGGTGTCGTGTTTAGCTAAGTCTAAGGTCGTGCTTATGTTCTTTATTCTTGGACGAAGTGGGTCAAGTTATCTTGAGTATATTTTTATACTCACCCCTTCCTTATTTCTTTTCCTTGCGGTAAGGCAAACAAACCAGGTGAGATGACCACCGACTTACGAGGCCCCTGCGAGGCTATGGAAGACTTGTAGGACTTAGGGGTTGCGTTAGGAGTTGTTCTTTTCATTTTCTTTGCTTCTGTTGCGTTTTGTTGCTTCCATTCATGTTTTAAACTTATTTCTGTCTGTTGTTCTTTTCCTGAATCAAAGCATGTTCTGATGTACTCTTTCGTTTTCAAAGCATGCTTCCGCTGTTGAGTTCTCTATTAACTCCGAGGGACTGGAGCCTAGCCTTTTGTCTCTGTGTAGTTTGGTGGAGGCTGGGTACCCTCGTGAGTCTTTTGAAGTGTTCGTGTTTAGGTTCAGGTTTCTCGTAATTTTTTCGGTTTGTCCAGTTGCGCGTTATGTTGCTAATTTTCTACAGTAATGACATAACTTGGAAGTAATGCCTCGAGTTGTTGTGTTAAATTTTTCGGGGTGTTACAGTTGGTATCATAGCGTAGTTTTAGATCTTGTATACTGCCTACATCGTAGGTGTTTAGTCCTTCATAGCCTCTCGCAAGGAATTCGTCGGGTCATCACAGGTTTGCTTTACTTAGTAAGTGTAAGAGGTTCGTTGTTAAAAATTAAGGTGCTTTCTTTTGTGTTGTACTTCTTGTAGTGTTATTGATGTGCTCTGTTGCTTTTCATTTTAGATTATGGCCCGTGGTAGAGGTCGTGCTAGAAGCAATTTGCCGTGGTCGAGGCGGGGTGGTCGCAGGGTCGAGGTCGAAGGGCCCGAGACCGAGAACCGACCGCTGATGCACCGCAGGTTGAGCACTCGAGAGCATCGAGAGGGGCTCAACCAGGATGTTCCAGTGGTCGAGGAATCAGCTGGGCAGAACGTTGGAGCCCAGGAAAGGGCAAATGTCCAAGCACCAAACGTGCGAGGATCGCCGCCGCTTCTTTGAACTCGTGGCGAGCATTCAAAGAATCGATCCAGCGAGTATAGCAAGTCAAGCTAATCAGACGACTATGTTCACTCAGGCCATGGAGGCCCTGGCATCCCGGTCGAGCGGCAGCTGCTGACTGCGCAGAATCCAGGGGTTGCACCGACCTTTATGTTCAGGGCAACGACAGAAGAAGCGGGATACTTGAAGGATTTCAAAAAGTATGACCCGCCTTTCTTTGATGGGCCGGTAGACCATGTAGCTGCCGAAGCATGGTTTGCGGCAGTGGACGACATTCTGAGTCGAATGGGTTAAGTCTGGTCAGGTAGAGGTAACAGGTCGCGTACTAGATGTGACGTTGGTTGTCATGGATATGAGCGACTTCGATGTAATTCTGGGCATGGATTGGTTGTCTACGAACCATGTCAACATCGACTGTCATTGCCGGGAGGTGGTGTTCCGACCTCCGACAGAATCTAGTTTCAAGTTCAAGGGAATCGAGACTGGAGAATTTCCGAAGATGATTTCAGCTCTTAAGGCAAAGAAGTTGATAAGTGAAGGATCTTGGGCTCTTTTGGCGAGTGTTACTGATACAAAGAACAAAGGACCAGAGTTGAGCTCGGTTCCTGTTGTTCGGGAGTTTGCAGATGTTTTCCCTGAAGAGTTGCCCGGTCTACCCCCGGTTCGTGAGGTAGACTTCAGTATTGAGCTTGAATCCGGAACGACTCCGTTGTCTAAAGCTCCCTACCGAATGGCGCCAGCAGAACTAAAGGAGCTTAAGACTCAGTTGCAGGAACTTCTAGACAAGGGGTTCATCCGTCCGAGTGTTTCACCTTGGGGTGCGCCCGTGCTGTTTGTAAAGAAGAAAGATGGGTCGATGCGGTTATGCATTGACTACCGAGAGCTGAACAAGGTGACAGTGAAGAACAAGTACCCTTTACCTAGGATCGATGACTTGTTTGACCAACTGCAAGGAGCGGCAGTGTTTTCTAAAATCGACCTACGGTCGGGGTACCATCAGTTGAGAATCAAGGATGAGGACATTCCAAAGATCGCTTTGTGTCCAGTGCGGACACTATGAGTTTACTGGTGATGTCCTTTGGCTTTGACGAATGCCCAGCAGGCGTTTATGGAGCTAATGAACAGGGTATTCAAGGAGTTCTTAGACACCTTTGTGATCGTCTTCATCGACGATATTTTGGTGTACTCCAGGTCAGAGGCGGAGCATGAAGTGCATTTGAGGGAAGTGTTGACAGTCTTGAGGACCAACCAATTGTATGCAAAGTTCTCCAAGTGCGAGTTCGTTGCGTAGCGAGAGTTGCCTTCCTAGGACACGTGGTGTCTAAAGAAGGTGTGACAAAGGATCTGCTAAGATTGAGGCCGTGGCGATTGGCATCGCCCTAAAATCGCTTTTACGAAGTCGCGAAGCTTCTTGGTCCGGTTATTATTACGTAAGGTTCGTTAAGGATTTCTCCAAGATAGCCACACCTTTGACTCGCTTAACTCGTAAAGGAAATCGGTTAGTGTGTGGTGTGAAGCTTTGTGATGCGAAGTTTTCGGGACCTCAAGCATAGGTTAGTCTCTGCACTGTGCTTACGCGATGCACTGACGGGCTCGAGGAAGTTTTGTGGTCTCTGATGATGCTTCCAAGAAAGGTTTGGGTTGTGTGTTGATGCGAGAATGGAAAGGTGATAGCCTATGCCTCTCGTCAATTGAAAGATTACGAGCGGAATTACCCAACCCATGACTTGGAGTTGGTCATCCCGGTCTTCGCTCAAGATTTGGCGTCACTACTTATATGGAGAAAAGATTCGGATGTACACGACCACAAGAGCCTCAAGTATCTTTTTACTCGTAAGAGTTGAACATGAGACAGTGCAGATGGTCGGAGTTAGTAAAAGACTATGAGGTTGAGATATCGTACCATCCGGGCAAAGCAAACGTTGTTCTTGATGCCCTTAGCGAGAAGGGTGGCTCACACCTATTACCGTCACGAGACAAGTTCCCTTGCGTTCGAGAGATGGAACGTGCGGGGATAGCGCGATTGTGTTGAGTCGTGTCACACTCACCGACCACGGTGTCGAGTCGACCGACCGACATTGAGGCAACGAGTTATTGAGGCGCAACAGGAGACTCTAGTCTCGAGGACTCATGGCGTCGAGCAAAGAAGTGGCGAGAAAGTGAATTCCTGTGACGAGCAGAGACGGTGGACTCTCGTCGGGGGCGTTTGTGTGTTCCTACCGAGAGCGGTCTCAAGGAGGAAATTTTGGGTGATGCTCATAACTCTCCTTTTCAAAGCATCCCGAAGCACTAAGATGTATCAGACTTGAAATCATTCTACCGGTGGCGTGGAATGAAAAGAGATGTGGCGAGTTTGTCGCCAGATGCTTGGTGTGCCAAAGAAGTTAAAGCACCGAGACGAAAACCAAAGCAGGATTGTTGCAACCACTGGAAGTACCCGATGGAAGTGGGAAGAGATCTCCATGGACTTTATTTCGGATTGCCCCGAACAAATGAAAGGATTCACAAAGTGATCCGGGTGATTGTGGATGAGACTAACCAAGTCCGCTCACTTTCTCACCGTAAGCCTACCTTTACTGATTGAGAAGTGGGCACACCTGCTCATGGAAGAGATAGTAAGGTTGCACTGAGTCCCGGTGAAGATCGTGTGTCGATAGGGACCCTCGGTTCACCTCGAACTTCGGGTGAGTTTTGAGAGCCCTAGGGGCTCGTGAGTAACTTTAGTACAACGCTTCACCCGCAGACCGATGGCGAGACGGAAAGGGTGAACCAGATTCGAGGATATGCTTCGGCGTGTGCATTGGACTTCACAGTAGTTGGGACTCGCACCTTCACCGATGGAGTTCGCGTGACAACAATAGTTATCGACGACTATTGGTATGGCCCCTTTTGAAGCCCTTTATGGGAGAAGGTGCAGGACCCCAGTGTGTTAGGGCTCCAACACAGGTTCCTGGTTACGAGCCCCTCGGCCCCTGCCTCCTCGACCTCCACGGCCTCTTGGTGGGCCGCTCCCTACCCTCCTACCACGCGAACGGCCTCGAGCCATAATCTAAGTCATAACACAATGAAAACTTTAAAGAGCGAAAAAGTACTTAAACAAGGTCACTCACACGTTAAAGGTCAAACAAAACATCTTAGCCTAAAAAGAACAAAAGCAAACTGGTGGCGGCAGGCGACTTCTGCGAGAGGCTATAAGAACAAAGTGCCTACGATGTAGGCGAGTCTACAAAATCTAGAACCTGGGCTCTGATACCAACTGTAACAACCCTAAAATTTTAAAAACTACACGACTAGGGGAGTTACTAAGCAACGCCGCTAATGCTGGAAAAATTTTGGCGAAGATAACTGGTAGCTTACTAGGGCAAACTTGAAAAATTTTCATAACTTTGTTAAAGGCACAAAACACTCCAATAAGCATTTTTTGACTCACCCACCCTCCACCAAACTACATGTACGATAGGTCAGGTTCAAGCAAAGCTTGATTCACAACAGGCAACAAGATAAGATAACTCAGAAAAAAAAAACAAAATTTTGATACTTGTAAACGCTCATATGCCACATCAATAGTTCAAACAATAATTCAAAACTTAAGCAGGAGTTCTTTCAAAACCACAATGGAAGAAATGCGCAGCGAGTCTACATAAATTAAGACAATAATAACTCCTAGGAGCCAGGGACACTATGGAAAGTCTTATAGCCTCGCCAGGTTGCCTCCATCGCCGTCCATCCCGGTTCAACTTTTGCCTGCGATCAAAACATAGAAAGAAAACGAATGAGTATAAAAATACCCAGTAAGCAGCCCACTTAAGTCCAAGCCTAACACAGCGAGACAACTAGAACCATCTCCCAAAACTCGCTCAACCCCTGAACCAATCTCTCCCTCAACTCTCTTCGCCCTGGTCCCTGTGGTAACTACTCGAACTCCAACTTCGGTCCTAGAACTTTGGTTGACGATGCAAATGAGAGAAAGCAACTCTCACGCCACAACACGCCGACATAGAGCGGAGCAGGTACGTATCCCACACGCTCTATGGGGAATCGCCCCTAAGCCAGCACGGGATCATGGAAAGCAACCACTCCCGATCTCGACGGGGACGCACCCCAAGCTCTCATAACACACTAGCATGGTGTCGTGCGGTGCGTAACCAACACGCCCAATGGGGAATCGCCCCTAAGCTAGTCCGGGACTATGGAAAGCAACCACTCCCGATCACAACGGGGACGCACCCCTGTCTCACGAGCCCATCATATATCGTCAACCTAGAGGTTCAGACCTGCTCAAGTGCAACCCAGGGTTCGGTGAGGGGAAAAGTTCATGGGCTCTAATCATAAGGCAAACTGAGTCTCATCTAGGTATTCCTAACCTCCCGACCCACTCCAGGGGGTCCAGGCTCTCGTCTAGGTCCTCAGACCAATCAAACCGAACTCTTGCCATACACACATTTGAAAAGTTAGATCCTACCACTGATACGACCCCTGCTTCACATAATTTCATACAAGCGAACACAATGCGTAGCAAACATGATAAATTTAAGGTAATTTTCAGACATTCGCCTCAAGCTTAAAACTCACAAGACAGTGCCAAATCTAGTTAGCCTAAGACTCGATGAGAGCTTAAAATATATGCAAGTAAGGCACATACGCTCTGCTCCTTCACTTAGGAGCTCAGGCGTTATCCCAACTAGCTACTTACTTGAGTAAAGTGTGCAATCGAAGCTCCCTACTCTTGCTAGCAACCCAAAGCACCCACTGCGGCGAGTCCGAAGTCTTGAAGCGAACGAAAACCAAGCAAGCGAATCCTTCAAGAACGCCTCTTTTGATGCGCCCCCGAACCTGTCCATTCACAATGAAAAGAGAAAGAGGAGAATTAGAGATCGAAACGAGTCCGAATCTGAGGGGAAGAGAGAAACAGAGGAAGTCTAAGGAAGAGGGAGAGAGAAAACGGAAAACGAGGGGGAGAGAGCGCGCGTCGGCGGGCGCGAAAGGAGTGAGAGTTTGGCTCGGTGATTCCACGAACGGCGCGACACGATGAAGGGAGAGCGCGAGAGCTTCGGCCGCGCATGAATGGCGAAAGTTGTCGGCCGGCGACGCGGAACGAACGACGCGAAACGCGAGCAAGATGAAGGGGCGGCGACTAGGCGTTCCGTGGCGGCGGCTGGGCTCGCAGTCGAACGATCGCCGGCGAATGGTGATCGCCTCGGCCATCGGCAGCGGGACGGACACGAGGTGAAGGTGCGTTGGGGCGGCGCGCGCTCGAGATCGCTTCCCTTTCTCTCTCTTTTTTTTTTCATTTAAATAAACTTAACTTTAAAACAACCCAAAAAGAAACCTTAAAGAGAGAGCGAAGGAATTACCTCGATTCTTCTTTTTTTTCCAAAACGCTCGATAGAGATTAAAGAGCCACCATCCCAATTTAAAGGCGAGGTTTAATTATCTTGGCCCCTGCAGGATCCATTAATTAATAAACGGCCCAACCAATTTTAAAACTGCAGCAAAAGCCCGAACGAAACTTTCGCGATAAAAACAAAAGTTACCTGAAATTAACGAGCGTCACAGCCTTCCCACCTTACGAACTTTCGTCCTCGAAAGTTGCTAGTTCCCCAAACAGCTCTGGGTAGGTCGTTCTCATCTCGTCCTCGCGTTCCCAGGTGGCCTCTTTAAGTTGTTGGTTTTGCCACAAAACCTTCACGAGGTCAATCTCTCTATTCCGCAACACCTTCTTCTCTCGGGTTAGGATCTCCACGGGTCTCTCCTCGTAGCTCAAATCCTGCTCGAGCTTCAGTGGCTCGAAATTAATCACGTGGGATGCATCTGGCACATAGCCTCGGAGCATCGACACATGGAACACATCGTGCACGGCTGCCAGGGATGGTGGCAGGGCTAAACGATACGCCACCGGACCAATACGCTCCAATATCTCGAACGGCCCAATGAACCTTGGGCTCAACTTCCCTTTCTTGCCAAATCTCATCACACCTCTCATAGGCGCGACCTTAAGGAACGCATACTCTCCAACTGCAAACTCCAAGTCCTCGCGCTCACATCAAGATAGCTCTTACATCGCTTTGGAGCCGTTAGTATCCTTGCTCTGATCTTCTGCACAGCCTCATTCGTAACCTGGATCAGCTCGGGCCCCAGAAGCTTACGCTCACCAACTTCTCCCCAATACACTGGGGACCTGCACCTCTTCCCATACAAGGCCTCGAAGGGCGCCATTCCAATCGTTGCCTGATAGCTGTTGTTATAAGCAAACTCCATCAAATGAAGATGCGTATCCCAACTCCCTGCAAAATCCAAGGCACAAGCTCGGAGCATGTCTTCCAGTATCTGGTTCAACCTCTCGGTCTGACCGTCCGTCTGAGGGTGAAAAGCGGTACTAAAACTACATTCTGCTCCTAGGGCCTTCTGGAAGCTCATCCAGAAGTTTGAGGTGAAACGAGGGTCCCTATCAGAGACGATCTTCGTTGGGACTCCGTGTAACTTGACAACTTCCTCCATGAACAACTTTGCCCACTTCTCCACAGTGTAAGTTTGTTTCCCAGGAATGAAGTGTGCCGACTTGGTTAGTCTATCAACAAGCACCCAAACTACCGTAAATCCTCTAACCGTTCGAGGTAACCCGGAAATGAAGTCCATCGAAACCTCTTCCCATTTCCACTGTGGTACCTCCAAGGGTTGCAACAACCCTGCCGGTTTCTGCCTCGGGGCCTTAACTTGCTGACAAACTAAGCATCTGCTAACGAACTCTGCTATGTCCTTCTTCATCCCCTTCCACCAATAAAACTGCTTCATGTCCTGGTACATCTTAGTGCTACCAGGGTGCACTGAGAAAGGAGAGTTGTGGGCCTCAGACAAAACTTCTTCCTTGAGATCATCCGCATCCGGGACACACAACCGTCCATTGAACAACAAACCCCCATCCGACGACACTGTGAACTCACCTTCTTGGTCTACCTTAGCCTGATTCCACAAATCCTCAAGGTTGGGATTCCCCTGTTGGGAGTCTAAGATTCGTTGTCTCAGTGTCGGTCGCCGCACCGACAATCAAGTTAAATCGAGCCATGACTCACCCACTATCACGGCTATACCAAATAAGCGCTCCATATCGGTAGCGATTGAAACTCTTTTGTGAGCATGGCTGAAGTGTGGGCTGCCTTTCGACTAAGAGCGTCGGCAACCACGTTTGCCTTACCCGGATGGTACAAGATCTCGATTTCGTAATCTTTCACTAGCTCCAACCATCTCCGTTGTCTCATATTCAACTCCTTCAGGTAAACAAATATTTCAAACTCTTGTGGTGGGTATACATTTGGATCTTCTCTCCATACAAGTAGTGTCTCCAGTTTTCAAAGAAAAGACCATCTGCGCTAACTCCAAGTCGTGAGTCGGGTAGTTTCTCTCGTAGTCTTTCAACTGTCGGGAGCGTAGGCAATCACTTTCCCATTTTGCATTAAGACACAACCCAAACCCTTCTTGGAAGCATCAACTGTAAACTACGAAATTTCCAGATCCATCGTGCAATGTAAGCAATCTTGGTGCTTGAGATCAACCTCTCGCTTCAAGTCTTGAAATCGGCCTCGCGCCGCCTCACTCCACACGAAGGCATTCCCCTTCCGTGTTAACTGGGTGAGGGGCGTTGCAATCTTGGAGAAATCCTCCACGAACCGCCGGTAATAGCCGGCCAAGCCCAAGAAACTACGGACATCCGTGGCAGTTTTGGGTCGGGGCCATTCTGAGACTGCTTCCACCTTCGCTGGGTCAACTGAAACGCCCTCCTTAGATATCACGTGCCCTAGAAAAGATACCTGCGACAACCAAAACTCACACTTGGAGAACTTGGCATACAACTGGTTCTCCTCAAGGTAGCCAAGACTTCCTCAAGTGGTTCTCGTGTTCTTCACTTGACCTTGAGTAAATCGGATGTCATCTATGAACACAATCACGGATGTGTCCAGAATTTCTTGAATACCCTATTCATCGTGTCCATGAACACGGTGGGCGTTTGTCAAGCCGAATGACATCACGGTAAACTCATAATGCCCATATCTAGATCTCGAAAGCCGTCTTCGGATGTCTTCCTCCCTTATTCGCAGCGGTGATATATCGAGCGCAGTCAATCTTAGAGAACACAAAGTGGCCCCGCAGAATCGGTCAAACAGGTCATCAATCCTGGGGAGTGGATACTTATTCTTTATCGTTACCTTGTTCAACTCCCGGTAGTCAATGCACAAGCGCATCGACCCATCCTTCTTTTTCACAAAAAGCACGGGCGCACCCCAGGGTGAGACACTAGGGCGGATAAAGCCCCTGTCTATTAGTTCCTGCAACTGAGTCTTGAGTTCTTTCAGCTCGGCTGGGGCCATTCTATACGGAGCTTTCGACAACGGTGCAGTGCCTGGTTCCAACTCAATGCAAAAATCCACCTCTCTGGTCGGAGGTAAACCGGGCAAGTCCTCAGGGAACACATCAACGAACTCCCTGACTATTGGGACCGACGACACATCCCCTTTCTCGCTTCTCGAGTCTGTCACACTTGCCAAAAAGGCCCAAGCCCCTTGGCTAACCAGCTTGCTTGCCTTTAGCGCCGAAATCACCCTTGGGACAACTCCATGTTCTGTTCCTTTCACCTTAAAACTCGGTCCTGCTGGAGGCTTAAAGACTACCTCCCGACGATGGCAATCGATGTTGGCATGATTTGCAGCTAGCCAATCCATGCCGAGGATAACGTCGAAATCACCCATCTCAAGAACGATCAGGGTGACTTCCAACGAGCGACCTTCCACTAATACCTGACCGGTCTTCACTTTTTCTCGGGTCATAAGCTCCGCCCCTACGGGGGTTGTGACCAACAGACTCAAACCTAGAGGCTCTACTCTAACCGGCTTGCCCACAAACAAACAAAGCAGAAAAACAAAAGAGTGCACACGGAATCGAAAGAAAAAGAAAGAGCAAGATGACCAAGTATAGGTAGTGTACCTGTCACCACGGCGCCTGAGCCTCCTGCAGCCCTGGTGGTGGCTGCGTAGACTCCGCCTCGCTGGTGCCCTCCTTGAGTCCCTTGCCCCTGATTCTGGAGGGACAGCCGATGCCACATGACCTACTTTCTTGCATCCAAACAAGTTCGGGATCCGCTCTCTTACATTGCTCGCACTGCATCAAGACAAATGGCTCTGTCTTTCCACAGTTTGTAACAGTCATAGTGGCCGCAAAGCACGCCGCCATGTCGTTCTACCACAACTAGCGCGGGGATCTTCGCCACCCTTTGGGTCGGTCTCTTCCCCTGAGCTACATGCCTATTAGGTCTGCCTGTCGCCTGGTCAAATCTTCTCTTCTGCCCTACTACCGGACCTTGGTTCGCCCCTGAGCTTCGTCGGGTTTCTGTGCTTTGGGCTACACCTAAATTACGCCTCTGACTTGGCTCCTCCGCACCTCGAGAATGCGGGCATCAAGCAACGACGCAGCATCGAACGGGCTGCGCGCATAAGTTTGTGGTTCCGAAACGACCACACACCGCCATACAAGGCATCACACAGTCCACCCACGAACTTGTCCACCTTCTTCTTTTCTGTGTCTACCCAATCAACTGCAAAACGGGACAACACAGTGAACTCGTGTTCATAGTCCTCTACTGACTGGGTCGGCCCTTGCTTCAGCTGAATGAACTCGGCCAATTTCCTC
Source organism: Trichosanthes cucumerina (assembly GCA_036507285.1). NCBI lineage: Eukaryota > Viridiplantae > Streptophyta > Magnoliopsida > Cucurbitales > Cucurbitaceae > Trichosanthes > Trichosanthes cucumerina. The sequence continues at coordinate 73,855,887 of CM071835.1, read as the reverse complement.
GTTCTCGTGGTGGTCGAGTAGTACTTCTCATAGAATTCCTCTCTGAACTTAGCCCACGACATTGGTCCTTCACCTGCACCAACGGATCGCTCTATGGCCTCCCACCAGAGGAGAGCTCGTCCCCTGAGTGTGTAGACGGCACACTGGACCATTTGGTTCTCCGGGCAGCGCATCCGACGGAAAACTGACTCCATGGCGGCAAGCCACGCCTCAGGGGCCATGGGATCCACCTCCTGACCTTCGAAGTTAGGCGGGTCATATTTCTTGAAATCTTTCAAATATCTGGCCTCTTCCGTAGTTGATCCGACATTCTGGTTCACCACCCCGAAATTCTGTGCGAACATTGCTGCTTGGCTTGCTAAGGCAGCTTGAATGATTCCCTGGAGGCTTTCGGGAGTCATGAGCATCGTGGTAGGCGGTGGAGCATTCTCGTTCCTCTGGTCCCCGATTCTCCGTGTTTTGGCCTAAAGACTCTCAACAACGGTGGAGGTCGGGGTGGACTTCTTCTTGTGTTTCGGGATCGCTCGTCAACTAAGGGCTCCAACACGGGTTCCCGGTTACAGAGCCCTCGGCCCCTGCCTCCTCGACCTCCACGGCCTCTTGGTGGGGCTGCTCCCCTACCCCTCCTACCACGCGAACGACCTCGAGCCATAATCTAAGTCATAACACAATGAAAACTTTAAAGAGCGAAAAAGTACTTAAACAAGGTCACTCACACGTTAAAGGTCAAACAAAACATCTTAGCCTAAAAAGAACAAAAGCAAACCTGGTGGCGGCAAGGCGACTTCCTGCGAGAGGCTATAAGAACAGTGCCTACGATGTAGGCGAGTCTACAAAATCTAGAACCTGGGCTCTGATACCAACTGTAACAACCCTAAAATTTTAAAAACTACACGACTAGGGGAGTTACTAAGCAACGCCGCTAATGCTGGAAAAATTTTGGCAGCATAACGGCGCTACTAGGGCAACCAGAAAAATTTTCATAACCTGTTAAAGGCACAAAACACTCCAATAAGCATTTCGACTCACCCAGCCTCCACCAAACTACATGTACGATAGGCTGGGTTCAAGCAGCAGTTCACAACAGGCAACAAGATAAGATAACTCAGAAAAAAAAAACAAAATTTTGATACTTGTAAACGCTCATATGCCACATCAATAGTTCAAACAATAATTCAAAACTTAAGCAGGAGTTCTTTCAAAACCACAATGGAAGAAATGCGCAGCGAGTCTACATAAATTAAGACAATAATAACTCCTAGGAGCCAGGGACACTATGGAAAGTCTTATAGCCTCGCCAGGTTGCCTCCATCGCCGTCCATCCCGGTTCAACTTTTGCCTGCGATCAAAACATAGAAAGAAAACGAATGAGTATAAAAATACCCGATGTGTTGTACCACTTAAGTCCAAGCCTAACACAAATGAGACAACTAGAACCATCTCCCAAAACTCGCTCAACCCCTGAACCAATCTCTCCCTCAACTCTCTTCGCCCTGGTCCCTGTGGTAACTACTCGAACTCCAACTTCGGTCCTAGAACTTTGGTTGACGATGCAAATGAGAGAAAGCAACTCTCACGCCACAACACGCCGACATAGAGCGGAGCAGGTACGTATCCCACACGCTCTATGGGGAATCGCCCCTAAGCCAGCACGGGATCATGGAAAGCAACCACTCCCGATCGACGGGGGACGCACTCCAAGCTCTCATAACACACTAGCATGGTGTCGTGCGGTGCGTAACCAACACGCCCATTGGGGAATCGCCCCTAAGCTAGTCCGGGACTATGGAAAGCAACCACTCCCGATCACAACGGGGACGCACCCCTGTCTCACGAGCCCATCATATATCGTCAACCTAGAGGTTCAGACCTGCTCAAGTGCAACCCAGGGTTCGGTGAGGGGAAAAGTTCATGGGCTCTAATCATAAGGCAACCAGGGTCTCATCTAGGTATTCCTAACCTCCCCGACCCACTCCAGGGGTCCAGGCTCTCGTCTAGGTCCTCAGACCAATCAAACCGAACTCTTGCCATACACACATTTGAAAAGTTAGATCCTACCACTGATACGACCCCTGCTTCACATAATTTCATACAAGCGAACACAATGCGTAGCAAACATGATAAATTTAAGGTAATTTTCAGACATTCGCCTCAAGCTTAAAACTCACAAGACAGGCTGCAAATCTAGTTAGCCTAAGACTCGACAGTAGCTTAAAATATATGCAAGTAAGGCACATACGCTCTGCTCCTTCACTTAGGAGCTCAGCGTTATCCCAACTAGCTACTTACTTGAGTAAAGTGTGCAATCGAAGCTCCCTACTCTTGCTAGCAACCCAAAGCACCCACTGCGGCGAGTCCGAAGTCTTGAAGCGAACGAAAACCAAGCAAGCGAATCCTTCAAGAACGCCTCTTTTGATGCGCCCCCGAACCTGTCCATTCACAATGAAAAGAGAAAGAGGAGAATTAGAGATCGAAACGAGTCCGAATCGAGGGGGAAGAGAAAGCAGAGAGAAGTCTAAGGAAGAGGGAGAGAGAAAACGGAAAACGAGGGGGAGAGAGGCGTCGAAGCGGCGGGGCAGAAAGGGAGTGAGAGTTTGGCTCCGGTGATTCCACGAACGGCCGCGACACGATGAAGGGAGAGAGCGGCGAGAGCTTCGGCGCGCGGAACAGCGAGAAGTTGTTCGGCCGGCGGCGCGAACGACGCGGCGAAACGCGAGCAAGATGAAGGGGCGGCGACTAGGCGTTCCGTGGCGGCGGCTGGGCTCGCAGTCGAACGATCGCCGGCGAATGGTGATCGCCTCGGCCATCGGCAGCGGGACGGACACGAGGTGAAGGTGCGTTGAGGGGGGGGGCGGCGCACGCTCGAGACTGCCCTCCCTTTCTCTCTCTTTCTTTTTTTTTTTCATTTAAATAAACTTAACTTTAAAACAACCCAAAAAGAAACCTTAAAGAGAGAGCGAAGGAATTACCTCGATTCTTCTTTTTTTTCCAAAACGCTCGATAGAGATTAAAGAGCCACCATCCCAATTTAAAGGCGAGGTTTAATTATCTTGGCCCCTGCAGGATCCATTAATTAATAAACGGCCCAACCAATTTTAAAACTGCAGCAAAAGCCCGAACGAAACTAACGAGCGTCACAGCTCTGCCGCCACCACGGGCAGACGCCTCCAGCCGAGCCGCCGCAACGCCGCTGCAGTCAAGCCGCCGGCGTGCCCAGATCCGCGAGACCCACTGTTTTGGTTTAGCCGGTTCGAGCCCTTTTCGGCCGATTTTTGACGAACGGAGTCCGGTTCCGGATAGATCGGGCCGCGAGGATTCCAGATCTGCCACCCACGTGCCGCCGCCGTCACTTTCATGCGCCGCCGCCACCCGCCGGCGACACGCGCCGCCGCCTGTAGAGCCGCCAGCTGTTCTCTTCCGCCCGGTCGCCTCGGTTCGTTCTTTAGTCCGTTTTGGCACTCCGTGGGTGAGTTCCGCTCCTCTTATTTAGTTTGGTTGCAATAGGTTACCTGTACTTTGGTTTATCATTTGTGTGTGTTTCGTTAGGAGCCGGGAAGTTGAAGTACGTTTGAAGCACGTCGCGTACTCAAAGTCGCTCGTTGACGTTAGCTTTCACTGTAAGTAGTCATTTGGATTGAATTACCCCTAAGTGTAGGGCTTAGGGGCGTCGTTGTATGTATACTATTTTGTTTTAGAACGTGTAACAAACTGGACTCGTAGTAGCATGCTAGGTTGTGGTAAACTCTGCAATATACTTGGATCCGGTGTTGCCTGTACATTTGTTGAGAATATGATGAATCAGTGATGTAGTCGTTATCCTTTCGTGCTATAATGATTGCCTTTCGTGCTTAGTTGTGATCTTGATAAGAAAGTTGACCTAAGCTTGTGCTGAGAACGATGCTTATGATAGAGGTACATGTCGTGCTAAAATTGTTGACTATGCTAGAGTTGTACGTCTGTTTGTCCCGAGCCTAGTCGTCCCGTGCTTAGTCTGTAGTGACTCGGGAAGTGCCGTTGAGCCATAGGATGGTAGTTAGCACAACTAGCCCTAGTGCAGGCCTAAGTCCTAAGTATTTGTGTAACCCTTAGTAGACTAAGACTAGAGGTTGGCGAGATTTCGATGATGTGCGACTCGGGGGTACGACTTCTGGAGTGAGAGAGGTTGGATAGAGTCCTTCGCCCTAGTGCAGGCCCGGGAATGAGCCCAAGGTCGATTGTGCACGGTAGTACCGCTTTGATGCTTATGGGATGTGGTGGTCCGCCCCCATCCAGTTGTGCGACTCGGGGTGTGATCCTTAGAGTCAGAGGGCTTGGATAGAGTCCTTCGCCCTAGTGCGAGCCCGAGGATGAGTCTCGTGGCCACGTGCTTTGCCAACCAGATCCTAGGAGCTAAGGGTAGGACAGAACTGAGAAAAGTGAGCAAGAGTAGGGCCAGGATGTGTGTTGAGGATGTTTGGTGGGCTAGGTGTCGTGTTTAGCTAAGTCTAAGGTCGTGCTTATGTTCTTTATTCTTGGACGAAGTGGGCTGCTTACTGAGTATATTTTTATACTCACCCCTTCCTTATTTCTTTTCCTTGCAGGTAAGGCAAACTAGTGAGATGACCACCGACGGCGAGGCCCCTGTGAGGCTATGGAAGACTTGTAGGACTTAGGGGTTGTGTTAGGAGTCGTTCTTTTCATTTTCTTTGCTTCTGTTGCGTTTTGTTGCTTCCATTCATGTTTTAAACTTATTTCTGTCTGTTGTTCTTTTCCTGAATCAAAGCATGTTCTGATGTACTCTTTCGTTTTCAAAGCATGCTTCCGTTGTTGAGTTCTCTGTTAACTCCGAGGGACTGGAGCCCAGCCTTTTGTCTCTGTGTAGTTTGGTGGAGGCTGGGTACCCTCGTGAGTCTTTTGAAGTGTTCGTGTTTAGGTTCGAGTTTACGTAATTTTTTTTAGTTTGTCGAGTTGCGCCACGTTATCTTTGCCGGATTTTCAGTATGAATCAGTACAACTTGGAAGTAATGCCTCGAGTTGTTGTGTTAAATTTTTCGGGGTGTTACAGGTGTCTTGGGACGCTGTTCCCTAGACAGATGAACTCCGTGCCTGAAGGGTAATAATCCCCTCTTGGAATTCTGCTTCGAATATTTGGACAACATTTTGTCGATATAAGACGCTTGAGACAGTGCTAGCGTTCTGTTCTTGCGATTCCTAAAGATTTGAATCCCAAGAACATATTGCGCCTCTCCCAAATCTTTCATTTAGAATTGTGTCGTCAACCAATTCTTTATGTCAGTAAGGTATCCTACATCATTTCCAATGAGCAGGATATCATCCACATAAAGTACTAACAAAGCTACTTTGTCGTTGATGATCCTCTTGTAAACACAAGGCTCATCAACGTTTTGGTCAAAGCCGTAAGACTTGATCGCAGTATCAAATCTTATATTCCAAGATCTTGAGGCTTGTTTCAACCCATAAATGGATCGATTGAGCTTGCAAACTTTTTGCTCCTGACCTTGGCTATGAACCCTTCGGGCTGAGACATATAGATGCTCTCGTCAAAATTACCATTCAAAAAGGCAGTCTTGACGTCCATTTGCCAAATTTCATAATCCTTATAGACTTCAGCATAGCAACAGGGAAGAAAGTTATGTCAATTTTATGTGATGTAGTCTGATGTGAATTAGATTCATAATAAACTATAGAATAGTCTAATTGATTAAAGTGCTAAATCTAAAAAATTGAATTGAGAGAAATTAAATTAAATGTGATTCAATTTATTATTCCACAATTATGCAAATAGGATTTGTATAATAAGGTATGAGATACCTTACATTATGTGATATGCAAATATGATTTGCATAATCATATGGTTGTGGTAAAATGGTAAATTGGTGGAGATTTTAACTCCACCACACACCATTATAAATAGGTGCTTTGTGAAGCATTTAATTTGATTAAGAATTCATTTTTTGGAATTTCATCAAACGGATAGATCAAATTCTCTCTAGCTTCTCTCCATTCTAAAAAATCCTTTCTCCATCCCAAATTCCAAAGGGAGTTCCACAACTCTCCCTCAACCTCCCGAGAAAAACCGAGAAGAGCTTCTTGAAGTGTCTTTGTTCGTGAGGTTCGTTGGATTGAGAGAGACCGAGAAGGAACTGCAAGAAGTTGTCTACAAGAGGTTAGTAAAATGTTTACTTTCTGTATTCCTTCTCAAATCAACATGCTTAACTTAGATTTTATGAGATAAATTATGTTTTTAAGAAATTACCCACACAACGAATTAACGTCGTTTCACAACGTCTTCCCCTGCGGGAAATTGATTCCCTTCAATTGGTATCAGAGCCCAACGTTGCTCTTCATTATTTATTCTGTAATTTCTTAAAATTAAGGTGGGTAGCATTAATTTCATGAGATGAATGTTAATGATTTGCAAAATGGATGTTTTTGGTTTTGGCACTTAGACTAGATTTACATTTTTCATTGATGAGATCGATGTAAGGGCCCGTTGTTTTTACATTATTGTATGTAAATCGAGTCTGTAAGTCCGGGTCGTTCGTGGCATGAGTTGCTATGAAGAAACGGAGCGAAAACGGGCGAATAACTCAAAATGAAGCTGCTGGACAGAGGACAACGTTGTGACACTGTTCATCGGTGTCGCAACGCCATCCTTACGGATGGAAGGCTTGCAACAGGCGGGCGTTGCAACACCGAAGATCGTGGAGGCGCGCGCAACACGCTCAGCGTTGCGACACCAGTGGCGGCATTGCAATGCTGCGAGCGTAGTGTCACGGTCATGCTTGTCCAAGGCGTGTTGCCCATGGCCGCATGGCCGTCCCCATCCTATTTTATCATATTATCATGTAACACATTTCATTTAGCATTGTCATTTCATTTTCTTGTATATTCATGGGCATATGACTCCTCGCCAAAATGACGTGCAAGGGTGTCATAGCCAAAATTCCTAGAATGTACTATAGGGGGATGCGAACATTCATCAATTCTCCCTACCAAGAGTTATATGCTAGTTAAGCGTGGCTTTCTTATTATTGCTTATCATCTGTATAATTAACTTTATAAAATCTCACAAACATTTTCCAAATGTTTTCACAAACTCTCTCTGACCCTGTTTTCTAAAATCATTTTCTCAAGAACGGGGGTGGAGGTTGCGATATAGGCCTTGTGTGCCGCCGACGATCCGAATTTGAGTTGGCTGACTTGCTCGTGAGCGAGAGCAAGTGTCGCACGGTCGTGTCGAGACCCTCTAAGAGGTGCGACCGTGACAGTTGGTATCAGAGCCTAGTTGGATTCGGAAAGGCAAGACACAATAATCATGCCTGCAAAACAATTAAACAAGTCAGACAAAGAATGGTTGGCCGAGATCGAGGAGCAATTGCTCCTCTTGACGGAAGTCCCTGATAGTATTCGGTTCTTGGAATCTCGACTGGAAGAGATTGCGGCCAAGGTCGACGTGATTGATGCGATTGGTGGACGCATCGATGGAATGCCCGTCTATGAATTGATGGGGAGAGTTGAGACCCTCGAGGACAGGGTAAACCGATGTGAAAACTTCGAGCGTGGTGATAGCTCGTCGGGCGACGTCGCCCAAATTGAGGAACGTGTCGATGGTCTGGACAGTTCCCACAGAGAGTTGGGTCAGATGTTTGATGACCTTTCTGTTGATGTGAGAGATGCCCTTAAGGTGCAGTAGGGCGAGATAGGGAGTTGGTCACGCAAAGCTAAATCTCACCATGATTGCGATGGGAAGTCAAGCCTCACCTGGGGGCGCGACCAAGTCGGGGAAGAAGAAAATTCCCGAACCAAAACCCTTCGTGGGGTTCGAGATGCCAAAGTGCTGGAAAACTTCATCTTTGATATGGAGCAAGATTTTTAGTACATGTGAATACTGTGGATCGGCGAAGAAAGAGTCACCTTAGCAACAATGCATCTGGAAGACGATGCCAAATTATGGTGGAGGACCCGTTATATGGACATCCAAGAAGGGAGATGTACCATTGACACATGGGAGACGCTGAAATAGGAATTGTGCTTGCAATTCTTTCCCGAGAATGTTGAGATAATTGCAAGGAGAAAGTTTCGAGAGCTGAGACATAAAGGAACCATTCGTGAGTACGTCAAACAGTTTGCAGGGTTGATGTTGGACATCCGAGATATGAGTGAGAAAGACAAGATCTTCTCCTTTGTCGAAGGGGTTACAACCATGGGCGGAGACTAAGTTGTATGAGCGTGAGTGCAACACTGGATCAAGCATATGTAGTAGCAAAGCGATGCTTGACACAGTGTGGCGACGAATGGCGAAATAGTCTCAAGAGGCGAGACCGAGCAAAACCTCCCCACTGGGAGATGATCGATCTTATCGGCCTGACTCTCCCAAGAATGGGGGAGGGGATAGGCCTAGAAGTTCAGGAAAGGACAATAGGAAGGCCCCACCGAGGAATGGAAATTCGTGGCAGAGACCAAAGAACAAGAGCAACTACCACCAGAAGTTCGTTCTTTGCGACGGGCCTCACCGAGTGAGCGACTGCCCGAGTAAAATAGCCCTCAAGGCCCTTCAAGCGTCCTATGAGGCAAAGAAGGGAAAGGAAGTTGACGATACGGAAATCGAGTCCGTACGAGACGAAGATCTAGAGAATTCGCGCATTGCGCCATAAAATTCTTGTCAGCTCTCCAGAAGAATGAGGGAGAGACAAAGGGCCCATCCAGTAAGGGCCTCATGTACGTTGATGAACACGTAAACCACAAAACAACTAAGAGCACTATGGTTAATTCGAGAGCCACCCATAATTTCGTCTCAGAGACAGAAGCGAGGCGATTGAACTTGTCGTGGAACTGAGATCCGGGAAGGATGAAAGCTGTGAATTCAGCAACCCTACCTATTTCGGGAATTGTGAAGGGCGTCTCAGTCAAGATGGGAGACTGGAGTGGTCGAGTTGACCTTTTCGTCGTTAGGATGGACGACTTCGACGTTGTGTTGGGAATGGAGTTTCTTCTTCAACACAAATTCATACCTGTGCCCCTAGCGAGTTGTCTAGTAATCACAGGAGGGAACCCCGCCGTAGTGCCTGCGAAGTTGAAGCAGCCTAGTGGAGCGAGGGTAATATCGGCCCTACAGCTGAGGGCGGGCTCAAGTGAGTGTTGTGGCGAAGTGCCACGAATTACTGATCATCGCTACGAGAGAAGTGGCGGTCGAAGGTATATCTTTCCGAGAGAAGGGAGGGAGAGAACAGTTCAAGTGCAAGAGTGCACGCGAAGAGCGTCGAGGCGCGAAGTTGAGGGACTCGGTCAGAGACAAGCCCCTCCTAGAATTGAAGCCAATGCGGCGAAGCCCGTATGTCGGAGTCGAACTACCCTGGGGCTTGGAAGACGCAATTGCAGCGTAGTACGAAGGCGAGCGATGTGACAAGCCCGCCGATCGAACTGAAGAATTCCTTCGAGATCCTAGCTGAAGGGACGGAATCAGATGCTGACCCACATGGCAAGGTGCAGCAGTTCTTGCAGATGTGGAAGGAAGCCGTGGGAGCAGAAGTCCGTTGGGATCGAGTGGAAGACTTGAAGATTGTTGACCCAGGGCCATCCTGTTCGAAGAGTGTCGGTTGACGAGGACGTCAACCATTTAAGTGGGGGAGAATGTCAAGGTCATGCTTGTCCAAGACGTGTTGCCCATGGCCGCATGGACGTCCCCATCCTATTTTATCATATTATCATGTAACACATTTATTTAGCATTGTCATTTCATTTCCTTGTATTTTCATGGGCATATGACTCCTCGCCAAAATGACGTGCAAGGGTGTCATAGCCAAAATTCCTAGAATGTACTATAGGGGGATGCGAACATTCATCAATTCTCCCTACCAAGAGTTATATGCTAGTTAAGCGTGACTTTCTTATTATTTCTTATCAGCTGTATAACTAACTTTCTAAACTCTCACAAATGTTTTCCAAATGTTTTCACAAACTCTCTCTGACCCCGTTTTCTAAAACCGTTTTCTCAAGAACGGGGGTGGAGGTTGCGATATAGGCATTGGTGCCGCCGGCGATCCGAATTTGAGTTGGCTGACTTGCTCGTGAGCGAGAGCAAGTGCCGCACGGTCGTGTCGAGACCCTCTAAGAGGTGCGACCGTGACACGTAGCACGCGCTGGCAGACGTGCATCAAGCGCAGCGTTGCAACACTGTGGGCGGCGTTGCAACGCTGCTCCGATAGTGGGTAGTTTCAGCGCTAGTTCTGCGCGAAAGTGGAGAGTGAGAGGCGGTTTGAGAAGCTTTTAATTAATTTAGTTTAATTAATATTAATATAAGTGTTATATTAATGTTGATTAATTAAATTAATGTCCCAAGGGTGCCAAAATCGGTCCATTTTTGCTATTTTATTTTATTATGCAAGTGTTGTATGATTTAATTATATGCATAATGTATGTCATATAGTTTTAAAATCCCACCTTAGGTTAACCATTTCATGCATCATGTTTATATTATAAATGTCATAATATATAATATGCATGATAGAGTTTTATTATAAGAGTTATAATAAAATGCATGTTTTAATTTAGTTAATATAAGAGTTATATTACTTAGATTAAAAGCATTGACATGATTTACACATGTGATGTATGCATGTTATCGTTTAATTATTCATGTGATGAATGATCAAACACAATAACATAGAAATGCATGTAACCTAAGTTAATTATTAGTTTTAAATGGTTTTGAACATGGATAATTAAACTTAGGTTTTCGTTTTCTAATAAGATTAGAATAGGAAATAAAAATATAACTAATGGAGAGTGACTAATTAGTAACTCTGTCTAAGGAAGGTTCTGTCTAAGGCTGAGGTATTTAAGCTGACGCTTTGCGGAACACCCCTACCTGGGAACCGACCTGGGAGTGAATTTGGTCCGGAGATCCATAGGTTATATTATGCGTGAGTGACCGTTAATTAATCGTTAATTGAATATACTCACATAGACCTAAGTTAATAATATGATTATAGACTTAGGCTAATCCAATATAAGAGTTATATTGGTAGACTTAGTTAAATATTAACCGATTTATCTAGGTCAACCCTGTTATTTTAAAGTACTAAGTGGGAGAAAATTAAGCGTATAAGATATATTTAAGTTTTCATCCACAAATCTCCGTGAAGTTCACACCGTGAGATCCATACTCGGCCTCGTGGCGCAAATGGGAGCGTCCCCCTACACGTGGCATTTGTATGGGTCAACATTCAAGGTGAATGGAAAGAGTCTTATAGTGAGTGGGAGCGGGATCTGTGAAAACGAGACCCACGGTCTCTTCTTTCGATTCACAACATGAGACACCCATGATCTGTCTGCTAGTTTGGCCTGACCTAGACAATCCCTACGGAGGGTTTTGATCATGGGAGTCGGAATACTGTGAATTCCTGAAAGGGATACGATTTTCTTGTTGGTTAGCCTTCATAGTCCTCCCTATGGTGGCTATTGTTTGGATGATACTTCAAAATTTAAAGATTGAGGGTGACACTCACAAGATTCATTAAGAGTTAATGGATTCAGACCAAATAATGGTAACTAGATGCCTAATGGAATAAGAGTTCTTCTAGAATTAGGGTCTGGTCGAGAAAGTCTCGTCCCAGAGGAGGAGTGATTCTGTCTACCCTACGGTGGCGGTCATTCTAAACCTTTGGGGTATCATTGCAATTTTAAATGACCTGGGCATCATAGGATAAAATTTGCTAAAACATGATTGGATTTTTTGAAAAGTTTTTACGAGAACTTATACAAAGTTTTTTTTTCTTTCAACAAAATGTCGAGTTCAATCATACCCCTTTTAGCTTCAGATAAACTCGTTGGTGACAATTGCCAATCGTGGAAAAACAATACAAACACAATTTTAGTAATAGACGACCTTTAAGTTCACACTCACTAAGGAGTGCCCTCAGGTGCCGAGCTCGACCACATCACGAAATATTCGTGATGTGTACGATCGGTGGATCCAGGCCAATGAAAAGGCCAAGGTCTACATTATAGCCAGCTTATCTGAAGTTTTGGCTATGAAGCATGAGGTAATGGTCACCGCAAAGGAGATCATGAAATCGTTGCAAAACATGTTTGGACAACAGTCCTTCCAAGTTAGGCACAATTCACTCAAACATATATTCAATGCTAGGATTAAGGAGGGGACATCTGTTAGGGAACATGTTATCGACATGATGACCCACTTTAACTTGGCGGAGATGAATGGAGCTTCGATCGATGAGTCGAGCCAAGTCAGCTTTATCATGGAGACTCTTCTGAAGCGTTTCCTTCAGTTTCGTAGCAACGTTGTTATGAACAAGATAAACTATACTCTGACCACCATTCTTAATGAATTATAGACCTTTCAGTCCTTGATGAAAGTCGGGAGACAGGAAGCTGAGGCAAATGTTGCCTTCAGGTCCTATCAAAGAGATTCGACCTCTAGGACAAAGTCTGTAACCTCTTCTGGAACGAAAGGGAAGAAGAAGAAGAAGGTGGGTAAAGCTGACTGCACTGCCGCCCTCAAAGGCAAAAAAGTCAAGGTTGTTGCGGAGAAAAGAAAATGTTTCCACTGCAACGAGGACGGTCACTAGAAAAGGAATTGTCCCAAGTACCTTGCCGAGAAGAAGAAGAAAGGTAAATATGATTTACTTGTTGTTGAAACTTGTTTAGTGGAGAGTAGTGACTCTATTTGAATACTTGATTCAGGCGCCACTAACCATGTTTGTTCTTCTTTTCAGGGAATTAGTTCCTGGCGGTGACTACAGGAGGGTGAGATAACGCTCAGGGTTGGAACCAGAGAAGTTGTCTCGGCTGCAGCTGTAGGCACAGTGAAGCTTTACTTCGGCGGGAAGTATATTTTATTAGATAACATGGTCATAGTACCAGGGTTTACTAGAAACCTTGTTTCAATTTCTTGTCTGTTAGAACAATCAATTTCTGTTTCTTTTATGAGCAATAAGGCGTTTATTTCTCGAAATGGAAATGTATTATGTTCAACTTCACTTGAGAATAATTTGTATGTTTTAAAACCAAACTTAGTCAAAAGTGTTTTGAATACTGAACTGTTTAAAACAGTTGAAACACGAACTAAGAAATTAAAAGTTTCTCCAAAAGAAAACACTCATCTTTAGCATCTAAGGTTAAGCCACATAAATCTCAATAGGATTGAGAGACTTGTGAAGAGTGGACTTCTAAGCGAGTTAAAAGAAAACTGATTACCAGTCTGTGAGTCATGCCTTGAAGGCAAAATGACCAAAACGGTATTTTGACCCAACAGTGGCTACGAACAACCTGCGAAGGGACGACTTGCGGGGATTGGTTATATCGATGGACACAATTTGTCCTACAGTGGTGGGAGTTCAACTACGGGCTTTAGTGGAGTGTTACCATAGCTAATGAATAGTGATTAACCGGATCAAAGAGTTTGATCGGTTAATCTCATATCATTGAAGCTCATCAGGTGTAGGTCCATTAGGTACCTCGGTTGGCTCAATTGGACAAATTGAGGGTTTATAGTTTGGAGTGGATTTGAAGTGTTCAAATTCATTAATTGGGAAGTTATGTTAATTTTATGTGATGTAGTTGACATAATATATAGTTTGATGTGAATTAGATTCATAATAAACTATAGAATAGCCTAATTGATTAGTTAGTGCTAAATTGGTGAAATTGAATTGAGAGAAATTAAATTGAATGTGATTCAATTTATTATTCCACAATTATGCAAATAGGATTTGTATAATAAGGTATGAGATACCTTACATTATGTGATATGCAAATATGATTTGCATATCATATGGTTGTGGTAAAATGTTGAATTGGTGGAGATTTTAACTCCACCACACACCATTATAAATAGGTGCATTGTGAAACATTTAATTTGATTAAGAATTCATTTTTTTTTTAATTTCATCAAACAGATAGATCAAATTCTCTCTAGCTTCTCTCAATTCTCAAAAATCTTTTCTCCATCTCAAATTCCAAAGGGAGTTCCATAATTCTCCCTCAACCTCCCAAGAACAATCGAGAAGAGCTTCTGGAAGTGACTTTGTTCGTGAGGTTCGTTGGATTGAGAGAGACCGAGAAGGAACTGCAAGAAGTTGTCTACAAGAGGTTAGTAAAATGTTTACTTTCTGTATTCCTTCTCAAATCAGCATGCTTAACTTAGATTTTATGAGATAAAGTTTGTTTTTAAAAAATTATACACACAACGAATCAATGGCGTTTATTCATAACGTCTTCCGATGCGGGAAATCGATTCCCTTCATTATTATTAGATAATTTGTACATAGTTCTAGGGTTTACTAGAAACCTTGTTTCCATTCTCTGTCTTCTTGAATAATGTATTTCCGTCATTTTTAAGAGTAATAAAACGTTTGTTTCTCTGAATGAAAATTTGGTATGTTCTGCTTCACTTGAGAGTAATTTATTTGTTTTAAAGTCAAATTCGGCCAAAAGTGTTTTGAATACTAAATTGTTTAAAACCGCTAAAACGCAAACTAAAAGGTTAAAAGTTTCTCCAAAAGAAAATGCCCATCTTTGACATCTAAGGTTAGGCCACATAAATCTCAATAGGATTGAGAGACTAGTGAAGAGCGAACTTCAAAGCGAGTTAGAGGAAAACTCTTTACCGGTTTGTGAGTCATGCCTTGAAGGAAAAATGACCAAACACCCTTTTAGTGGAAAAGGATATAGAGCCAAAGAGTTTCTTGAACTTATACATTCTGACCTCTATGGTCCGATGAGTGTTAAAGCACGAGGAAGTTACGAATAATTTATATCTTTTATAGATGACTATTCGAGATATGGGTACATTTACCTAATGCATCGAAAGTCTGAAACTCTTGAAAAGTTCAAGGAGTACAAGACTGAGGTTGAGAACCTGTTAGGTAAAATGATTAAAACACTTCGATCGAATTGAGGTGGAGAGTATATGAACACTGAATTCTAGGACTATATGATAGAACATGGGATCACGTCCCAACTCTCAGCACCTTGTATGCCTCAGCAGAATGGTGCATCGAAAAGGAGAAACAGAACCCTGTTGGACATGGTTCGGTCGATGATGAGCTACGCTGGTCTCCCTGATTCTTTTTGGGGTTACGCAGTGGAGACTGCGGTATACATTTTGATCAATGTTCCGTCAAAGAGTTTTTCTGAAACACCTTTTGAACTCTAGATTGGTTGTAAAGGCAGTTTATACCATTTCAGGATTTGGGGATGCCCGACCCATGTGTTGGTGACAATACCGAAGAAGTTGGAACCCCATTCAAAATTGTGCCTCTTCGTAGGTTACCTAAAAGAGACAAGAGGTGGTCTGCTTTACGAGCCTAAGGAAAATATGGTGCTTGTGACCACAAACGCCACACTCCTTAAGAAGGACCACATCAGGGATCACTTACCAAGGTGTAAGGTTGTGTTAAAAGAAATGGGCAGTTCATCAATAAGAGTTGCTGATAGTGCTAGTACTTCAACAAGTGTTGTTGATCCTAGCTCGTCTAGTCCAGTCCGTTCTCAAGAGTTGAGAATGCCTCGACGTAATGGGAGGGTTGTGAGACAGGCTGAACGTTACATGGGTTTGGCTGAAACCCAAGTTGTCACCCCTAATGATGACTGCGAGGATCCATTGACATATGATCAGGCAATGGTTGACGTTGACAAAGACGAATGGGTTAAAGGTATGAACTAGGAAATGGAGTCAATGTACTTCAATTCCGTCAGGAGCTTGTGGGCCAACCGGATGGGGTTAAACCTGTTGGTTGCAAAGGATCTACAAGCATAAACGTGGCGTAGATGGGAAGATGCAGACCTTCAAAGCCAGACTAGTGGCAAAGGATTTTATCCAGCGAGAAGGGGTAGACTATGAGGAAACATTTTCTCCTGTTGCCATGGTAAAGTCTATCAGGATCCTTTTGGTCATTGCCGAATATTATGAATATGAGGTATGACAATTGGATGTCAAAACGACCTTTCTAAATGACAATCTTGACGAGACCATCTACATGGACCAACCCAAGGGGTTCATTACTCAAGGCCAACAACAAAAAGTTTGTCGGCTTCAAAGGTCTATTTATCGACTGAAACAAGTCTTGAGGTCTTGGAATATAAGGTTTGATGAGGTTATCAAA
The DNA here is from genome assembly GCA_036507285.1 of Trichosanthes cucumerina. Lineage (NCBI taxonomy): Eukaryota > Viridiplantae > Streptophyta > Magnoliopsida > Cucurbitales > Cucurbitaceae > Trichosanthes > Trichosanthes cucumerina. The sequence goes on along the minus strand of CM071835.1, from coordinate 73,839,757 downwards.
TCTTATGGCTTTAATCAGAATATTGATAAGCCTTGTGTCTACAAGAAAAACATCAACAACACTGTCGCATTTCTAATATTGTGTGGATGATATCCTACTCATTGAGAATGACGTAGGATTCCTTACTGACATTAAGGAATGGCTGGCTTCGTAATTCCAAATGAAAGATTTGGGAGAAGCTCAGTATGTTCTAGGTATCCAATGTTGGGTTTGTCCCCTAAAACTCGTAGTTTGTAAATTTTGTTCTAATTAATTGTAATAAAGAGTTATTATTTTCAATAAAGCGTTATTGTTCATTAATTACAGTATTGCCCTTGTATTAACCCTAAATCCAATAAACTAACATCCAAGGTTGTTTAATGTCTCTTGAACTGAATGTAGTGTACATATAAAGGATCTCAGTTCGAGATATAACCTAAAGGGTCTATAGTAAGGGGATAAGGTTTGGGTACCTTACCCTGGTAATACTATGGATAAGACCCACTTTGTATTTGATACAAACACAGTGATCCTAGCGTGTTCGTGTAGACGATATGTGAGTGGGGATATCCTATGTGATGAGATCGCATAAGACCAAACCGCGAAATAGTAACCGCTAGATGTAACTCCGTTGACTAGTTAGGTTTCTATTTCACTACGATGACCTAGGCAACTTGATCTCAATCCTGAGCAGGTTACGAACTCCTTTTTGCGAGGGATTGTCCTTTGACTAGTATGGGTGAGAGTGGTTAGATTCGCCGACTCAATATGCCTACCTTCTTGGGGCCAAGACTGAGTGAGCAGCTGGGGACTTAACTTAGTAAGATGGAATTCACTCCTTCCCGTCTATTAGGGTAAGTAGATGAATGTTCCCTTAAGTGGTGTCTCCGGGACTTGAACAAAGGGCCCGCCCCTCTCATTAGCCCGAGAGAGACTTCTGTTTGTTGGTAGGACCACAAATAAATGTTCAGTAGAGGAGCACTGATACTTAAGGTAAAAGATGTAACCTAGGGGTAAAATGGTAATTTGACCCAGCTGACATTACGAACATTCGTGAAGGATTGACTTGCTGTTATTGGTCAATATCCGTGGACACAGAAATACATCTGCAGTGAAAAGAGTGCAACTGTGGGACTTTAGTGGAGTGTTCCCGCAGTTAACGAATGGTGATTAGGAGGTTAATGAAATTAACCGAATAATTTCATATCGTTGGAGCTTCTGATCTGTAGCTCCATTAGATCCACCTTCTAGCTCGTAAAGGGTTCTTAGATCGTTTGAATTTTAAATGTTCAAATTGAATTAGGGAATAAATTTAATGTATATAGATACATTATAATATAAAGTTTTGGAACTTTATATTATAAATTTAATGTGAATATGATTCATATTAAATTATATGAGAGAATTAAATATTTGAAAGTGTTCAAATATTATTTTAAATGTGAATAGGATTCATATTTAAAACTATAGGTTAAAATTTAATGTACATAAGATGTGCATTAAAACTATAGGTTAGAGGGAAAAATTGATTAAATGTGATTTAATCTAAATCAAATATATGATATTTAATTTTTGATTAATTAAATATGATTTAATTAATATATATAAAACAATTAATTAGATTAATTATTATTATTATTTATTTATTTAATTTTAATATTAAATAAATGAGAACGTGCCAGGAGGACATGTTCCCCACTTCCCTCCAACTCCCTATCGATAGGGAGTGGGGGAATTTATCCCTCTCTTATATCCTTCTTCTGTGAGGGGGGTTGGGCGATTATCGATCTATCTTGTGCAATTAGGTGAATTGTTGTAGAATTCTCTCTATCAAGTCTAAAAAATTCCCTTCTCCTCCAAATTGTTGGAATCCTTCCCACCAAGGATTGATCGAAAGAACTCAGAGGATAAGATGTTTTCACTGGTGTTGCTATCCTATTGAAAAAGAAGAACAGAGAAAATCTTGTGTTGCTGAGTTGCTGTGCTAGAGGAGCAAGGAGTTGCTGATTGTGATAACTATAAAGGTAATTGCTCATTCCTTTTAGTTTAGTTACTGTACAAGATGTTTGCATGTCTAGAATCCATGCTCTAATTAGATTAGTATTTTATTGATTATCTCTGTTTTTTACCCAATGTATTGGTATTTGGAATAAACCAAAACAAGCAACTAATTGATCTTAAAACCACGTTTCCGCTGCTCACGGGGATCAGATTCTCTTTAATTGGTATCAGAGCAATGTTTGTTTTGTTTTGGTTGAAACAATTTTCATTGGATAGGTGGGAATTGCATTTGGTTTGCTCTAAAACTAGTTTAGGAATTTTTTTGCCTTAGTTTTATTTTTGATTTGATCAATTAAATGTAGAGGCCCCTGTGTTTTGGGCAATAAAGTGCTTAATTGAGTCTGTAAAGTTGTTATGAGTCGTTTGTGACAAGTTAGAAGCATTTCGGATGACTATCAGGTGAGAATTTACAACTTGAAGCCACTGTTTTATCGAAGAAGATGCACTGGCAGTACTATCAACGTTGCAACTTCGTTCATCAGTGTTGCAACGCTGAGGAACGGCGTAGCAACGCCGAAGCCCCTATCGATAAAGAGATCGAAGGGGTCAGCAGCATTGCAACGCTACCCCGATGCCATGCGCGAGCGCGTAAGGCTCCCCTCAGCGTTGCAATGCCGTGGCAGCAACTTGAAGAAGCAGACCAGTTCAGCAGCGATTCGAGTGGTTCGGGTTGAGGTTGGTCCGGTTCGAGGGGTCTGAGCCCGGTTCGAGGTGTTTTGGGCTGACATTGTAATAAAATTAGGGTAATTTTATTATTTTTTGCACTTTAGGGGCCAAATTTTTCCGGTTTTATGACTATTTTCTTTATGAATGTCATTTAGAATTTTTCCCACCTTAGGATAAGCATGTTCATGCATTTTTATTTGTATAAATGTTATATGATAGAAACACATGATTTAATTTATTTTTCATGAGTAATTCATTATAATTGGATTATATGAAAAATAAAAGGCATGGAGCATGAAATTACTTAGATTAAAGTAAAGCGTTATTTTATTTAAGTATTTAGCATGATTCAATTAGTTTAATATACTTCCAATTTGAAATCTTTTGTTGGATTTATCACATAGTTCGCCGTCATAGGTTAATAATTAATATTTATGAAAGTTATAAAAGGGGTTTTAGAAACCATAACCTATAACAAAGAACTGCATGCAAACATAGGAACTTGGGTTAAACAAAATTAGTTTTAAATTGTTTAAAATTAATTTAGACCTAAGTTTAATTTCTAATAGGATTAAAAGTCTTACATAATATTTTAAATAGTTTAAAATATAGTAGGACAATAGGACATTGGTTATAAGGGAACTCTACCGGTGATGTTTTGTCTAACGATGGAGGTACTTAAGTTGGCAGTTAACAGAACACCTCCTACCTGGTAACTGACCTGAAACATGAGTTGAATTAACCATAGTCTTGTGTTATATATAGGTAATTAAAATGTTTATGACATAAGGATTAAAAGACCTAGTTATAATAATTACAATAGGCATTCCTCCGTTACGACGAACCTCAGATCATCAACAACAAGAACCGTATTCAGGTTTATCGAAGGCGAGTAACTGAATAAAAGAGCTTGACGTTTTGAAAAAAAATGAATTCTATTAGTGAATTGCTTGTAACCTTTACAATTAAGAATTTAGCAAAAGTAATAATGTACCCATAAACTCATTATTGGTTTTGCAACGATATCTCAGTGAGTCAGAGCAACCGCTACCGAGGGGCAGTCAATCACTCCTTCACTGAACCAAGACATTCTTGACTAAATGCTAACACCGGAATAACTCTTATTCCTATAATATTCTAGTTAACGCTACTTTGGTCAAGAATTTACTAACACTTTGCAATTCTTGTAAGTGTGACCTGCCATTTTCAGACTTCAGAGGTTGGCCCCAACAATGCTACCGAATTGGAGAGACAAACCTGGGAATGGACCTAAGAAACCCTATCCATTTCTGGAGTTTGAGTGGTTTTGAATCCCATGTTACATCCCTCCGAATGGATGGTGCTACTACGGGCAACCTACAGGCGCAACATGGAAATCTCATGGTCCAACCTAATGGAGGAGATCGTAGGATGTGTTGACACACTTCCTTCTCCCACTTAGTATAAATACTTTCTCAATTCAACTTGCTCTTGATTTATGCAAACACCATCCGAATGGGGATGCCCTATTGACTTCACGAGGCTGAGCATAAATCTCACGGGTTGAACTTCGCGGAGAGCACATAAGAGGAAAATGATATATCATATATACGTTTTCACTCCCACTAAGTATTTTAAACAGTTTGGGTATATTTTTACTTAGGCATATTTCGGCTAAACCAATATAACCTAAGTCTACCAATATAACAATTATACTGGAATTACCTAAGTCTATTAACCTTTTAATAAACCTAGGTCTATGAGTTCAATTTATTAACTTTTAATAAACGCCACTCACGAAAGATAATTTATAAACCTCTAGCTTAAATTCACTCACAGGTCAGTTCGCAAGTAGGGGTGTTCCGTTTCCGTCAGCTTAAGTACCACAGCCTAGCCAGAGCCTTCCTTAGTCAGAGTCCCTCTTTAATCAAAGTTTATAAATTATTGGTTTCATAATTCTAATCTTATTAGAACTAGATAACCTTAGGGCTAATTAATTCTAGTTCTAAAACTATTTTAAAACTAATTAATTAACCTTAGGTTACATGCATTTCTATGTTATAAATTGCTTGATCATTTATCACATGAATAAACATATATTTATAACAAATCAATCACATGAATAAATGCATAACAATTATATGTTTAATTTTTAATTAATATAACCCTTATATTAGTTATAATTAAAACATATAATATTTGTTTCATAAATTAATATAACTCTTATATTAACTCTTATGAAACCCAAAATCATGCATACTATATATTATAACACTTATAACATACTTTCAATGCATGGAGCATGCTTCCTATGGTGGGATTTTAAAATCTATATGGCACATACAATCAGGGATTTTAATTAAAACATACATTCACAATGCATAAATAATTAAACACACTAAAGTGGACTTGTTTTGGCATATAATGCAAGCAAGAAACTAAATTATTACAATAATAATCTAGAATTAATATCGAACCACTTCGAACACTTCAAATTTGGGTTGAACCAGCTTGCATATGTATGAACTAGACCTTCAAAAGGTTGAACCGGGCTGTAAAAGGCTGAACCGGACCTCCAAATGGTGAAATGGACCCCCGAAATGGAAATCATGGCCTCGAAATAGTTATAACTGGTCTAAAACTATCCGAACTGGATCGAAAACGAGCCGAACCAGTCCAAAAATAATTGAACTTATCAAAGTCAACTGAACCGGTCAAAGTCAACATCATCTTCAACCAAATGCAATTCACGGGAAGTTGAACTTGAATTTACTGTAGCAAAAAGAAAAATTAAAACCAGCAGCGGCTCTGTTTCTATTTTCTCTGACCTCTTCAGATTCTTTCTTTAATTTGAAGGCCTTCCCGAAATCCGATCGACCCGAAACTTTTACATACTCTTTTTCACACATCAATGCTCAAACACACTTGAGCAATTTGAAAATAAAGTAGCAATTGATGCTTAATTTAAATGTCAAAACCAGATTATCACTTTAGACGCCCAAAAAAATATATTTAAAAAAAACACCCACCACAACACAAAATAGATCAAATTGAGTGCTCAAAATTACTCTGAGGATCTTGAATACTCTAATTTGATCAATTTTGTAAAATAAAATGCATGCTAGAAGCTGGAAAAACAGAGGGATAGAAAACTCAATTTTGAAGATCAAATTCTCTTCACCCGGTAGATTATTTTCAACACGAACACTTCGTGGACCACCTCTAGAGTCTTCCCTACTATCTTCAGGCCTTGAAACGGATTGTGGGATCCTAGGTTGAGAGAATTTGAAACGGATCTTCAGGCCTTCATCAAACTTCATTTGAGTGACAACTCAAGTGTGATGAGGATGCTTTGAGATGGAGGTGGCCAAATTTGAGGAATTTGAAGATGAGAAAGATTGGGCAAGTTGCCAATTTGATTTTCATGAAAATCATGAAAATCCATTCATTTCCCTTTTTAATTTTAATTCAAAAATCAACATTAAATTGATAATTAAAATTAATTTAATTAATAAAATAATTTAAATAAATAATTTAAACAATTTTTTAATTTAATTTAATATCAAATATTAAATTAAATAAATTACCCAATCCCGATCGATTTTTCGAACATGAATCCTTATTCATGCTATAAACTGATCCAATATTTAAATCATATTTAAATATATGCACCTCCTTTTAATCATAGTTTAATTCATAATTAAGCTATGACTCGTTAAATCTATCACATATAATTAACGATTTCTCCCAAACTCGAATTTGAACAATTCAAATTCTTTTCTCTCAAAATGTTACAAGGCTTAATCCGAGCTAGTAAGAAGGACCTAATGGACCTACAAATCATGAGCTCCAATGATATGAGATTTAACCGACCAAACTCCTTAGCCTAGCTAATCAACATTCATTAACCACCGGGACACTCCACTAAAGCCCAGTGGCTGCACTCTCCTCACTGTAGATATATTTATGTCCACTTGATATAACCATGATTAGTAAGTCGATCATTCACAGGTCATTGATAATTACAACTGGGTTAAAATTACCGTTTTACCCCTGTAATTACCTCATGTTCCTTAAGTCCTACTGGTCCTCTAATGAACAATTGGTTTGTGGTCCAACCAGCAAATCGAATCCCTCTCGGGCCAATGAGAGGGGTGGACCCTTTGTTCAAGACCCGGAGTCAACACTTAAGGGAACAACCTCTCTACTAATCCCTAAAGCGGGTAGGAGTGAATTCTATCTTGCAGAACTATTTTCCCAGCTATCTACCCAGACTTATCCCTGAAATGGGAGGCTTATTGAGTCGACAATTTCGATCTCGGACCACTCTCACCCATGAAAATCTAAGGATAATCCGAATAAACAGGAGTTCATAGAACGCTCAGGATTAAGATCGAGTTACCTAGGTCATCGTAAGAATATAGTCAGTTAAGATAGTAAATTGAGTTATAAAGTCTAAGTGACTATTTCGCGGTCCAGTCTTATGCAAACTCATTGCATAGGACGCCTCCACTCACATGTCTCCACATGAATGATTTAGGATCACATCGTTTGTACTTTACAAAGTGGGTCGCATCCATAGTGTCCTCAAGATAAGGTACCCAACCTTATCCTTATACTATAGCCGTTCTGTCTATAACTTGAACTTGATCAACTTTTATGTCACACATAAAGTTCAAGTATTCATCCTATAGCCAAGGGTTCTTTATTGGATTTAAGGTTACACAATACACAATTCACTTTATTCAATAATACTTTTACTAAATAAATCTCAATAACATCTTTATTACAAAAATAGAATATATATTCAGTTTACAAAATCACGAGTTTTAGGACATAAAACCCAACAGATACATATCAACACTATTTTTTTCTTAAAATACAATCAATCTGAACCAACCAAACCTAAATGTCTTTATAGTTGGATTGAGTTCATTAGTTAATAAGTGTTATTTGTGTTGAAGAAATTTTCAACTTGAACAATCAGAGGCAGATTTAATTTAGGCCCAGGGGCTCAAGCCCCTCTCAAATTTTGTACTTTATATAATATGTATAGAAAAAATCAAATTAAAATATAAAAAAGTCTTATGATTTAGTGGTTAGTATGTCTTCATCCTTCTCCAAGTTTCAGTTTTAAGTTCTAGTATGTACAGTTTTAAATATTTTTTCAATTTCATATTTAAGCCCCGTCGATAAAAAATTTCGATCCGCCACGGGGAACAATTGGGTTGGATTTAAAATGTACCTCAACTTAACACAACCCTACCCATGAACACCCTATCTAAAAGTAGATTAACTAAAATAATATTTAAACCTAGTTTGTATGAGTAGGCTATTCAATAATGGTAAATGACAATCCGTTATGGTTATTGCAATAACAATTATCATTGTGATTTATGATAATAATAAGATAGATGACATCTAAATAATTGATAGTCTCTAAAGTATTAATATATTTATATGATAATAGTATATAATTATGATGTGATGTCAAATTTCGTATAAGTATAACAAAAGCTTTTATAAATTTCAGTACAAAATGTTACCTCTTGGATATTGAGAATTCCTCTTTCATCGCTAATGCCTTACATGATTTATCGATATAGTGAAGTGACAAATAAACGGCATTTTAATTTTATTTTCGTATTGAAAAAAATAACAAATGACAATATCTATATTATAATTCCAAAATCATATCAATATTTATTAACAAGTGTCGATATCCATATTTTATTTGCGTAAAAATATAAAGGAAAGTTGGATGTCATGTAATTATTTCTATAATGAGTATTTGTATTTATCCATATATATGTCGACATTGTTCAACTTATTTATAAATAAATTAAGAAAAAACCAATATCTTTGCTAACAAGCATTAAAGTCCCTTCTACATTATCTTATGAAATACAAATTCTTTTATTAATTTATTTTCAAATTATTATTTTTCTCTCTATTTGCTTTTTTAGCGCACACAACCCAACTGACATGATGAATGTGTTAACGACCATGAGGTCTGTAAAGATGCTTTGAATCTGTTTATCTGACGACGTTCGAATGACCAAGTAAGTTTATATTTTGTATTTTGGGCCTATTGGACCAATTCTGTATTAGGGTTTAGGAGGGGTGTCATATATAAACTCCCTAAACTCCTATCTGAAATAATATGCTTCTGTGTAATTTTGTCATCTCGTTTTTCCTCAGTTAATACAATTACTCTCTCCCTATGCTCGTGGATATAGCTAACATAACGTTAGTGAAACACGTAAATTCTGTGTGTTGTTTTTCTTCTGTGACTTTTCGTTTATCTACTGCTTTTGTTTTAACAAACTAGTATCAGAGCCTTATTGTTAGGGTTCTTCTGTGATAATCGAAGATGTCTGCTGTCAACGTGAAAATCGAAAAATTCACTAGAACGAACAGTTTCAATCTGTGGCAGATCAAAATGCGATCCTTGCTAAAACAACAAGGTTTGTGGGTGCTGCTATCTAGGAAATCGAAGAAGGCGAACATCGATGACTATGAGTGGAATGTCCTGGAGGAGAAGACACATTCCACAATCATGTTGTGCTTATCTGATGACGTCATTGTGGAGGCCGCAAGGGAAGAAATTGTCACTGGTCTCTAGTTAAAACTTGAAAGTCTGTATATGACGAAGTCTTTAACCAAGAAATTACTTCTAAAGCAACGTTTGTTCAGTATGCGTATGCAGGAAGGTACGCCTCTTTAGGACCATATAGATCAATTGAATGGTATTTTACTAGATCTGCATAATATTGATGTTAAAGTAGATGATGGGGATGCTGCTTTAATTCTGTTAGTGTCTTTGCCTCTTTCGAACGATAACTTTAGGGAGTCGTTTATGAGTGGGAAAGATATTATGTCTTTAGAAGATGTGAAAACTACACTTTATACAAGAGAAGTCCGTCATAAAGTTATTGCAGGTTCAGTTACTGAAAATCAGCCCTTTGGGTTAGCTGCTACAAGATCAACTGGATAGAAGAAACCTTTTTAAAAGAAGTTGAGTTACAAGAACTTGAAGCCTAGGGGTCCTAAACCTGATGATATATGTAACTATTGTAAGAAGAAGGGTCATTGGAATGATGATTGTCCTAAAAAAAATAAGCAGCAATAAAAAGTAAAGGGGAGCCCTGGAGGTCTTAGAGGTTCAGGGAATTCTGGAAATTCTAGAAGTTCTAGAAGTTTTGGAATTTCTGGAGGTTCTGTCGCTGTGGCAGAAGTTGGCACCGACTTTGAAGGAGATTTAACCTTAGCTGCAAATGAGCAGTTATGTCATGAAGACGTGTGGTTTCTTGATTCTGGGGCATCTTATCATATGTGCCCAAACAGGGAGTGGTTTTCAACTTACGAGCAGATAGATGGAGGAAATATAACTATGGCCAAAAGTGACGTCTGCAAGGTAGTTGGAATAGGCTCAATCAAGATACAGACACACGACGGTTGTTTCTGGACCTTGAGTGATGGTAGTGTTGGGATTTGTGCCCTAAAACTCGTAGTTTGTAATTATGTTCTAATTAATGTAATAAAGTGTTATTATTTCAATAAAGTGTTATTGTTCGTTTTCTACGAGTTTGCCTTTATTTAAACCCTAAATCCAATAAACTAAACATCCAAGGCTGTTAAATGAATCTTTAACTGAATGTAATGTACATAAAAAGGATCTTGGTTCGAGATACAGCCTAAAGGGTCTATAGTTAGAGGAAAAGGTTTGGATACCTTACCCTAGTTAAACTATAGAGATGTGACCCACTTTGTATTTGATACAAACACTGTGATCCTAACGTGTTCGTGTAGATGACATGTGAGTGGGGATACCCTATGTAATGAGATTACATAAGACCGGACCACGAAATAGTAACCTCTAGTCAGAACTCGTTGACTAGTTAGGTTTCTATTTCACTAGGATGACCTAGGCAACTTGATCTCAATCCGAGCGAAGTTACTGAAGTCCTGCTCGCAAGGGATTGTCCTTTGACTAGTATGGGTGAGAGTGGCCAGATTCGCCGACTCAATATGCCTACCTTCTTGGAGACAAGACCGAGTGAGCGGGTAGGAACTTAACTTAGCAAGATGGAATTCACTCCTTAAGTGGTGTCTCCGGGACTTGAAAAACGGGCCCGACCCTCTCAATGGCCCGAGAGGGACTCTGTTTGTTGGTAGGACCACACACAAATTGTTCATTAGAGAGCACTGTACTTAAGGCATAAGATGTAACCCGAGAGGTAAAACGGTAATTTGACCAACCATTACGAACATTCGTGAAGGATTGACTTGCTGTTATTGGTCGATATCCATGGACACGGAAATATATTTGCAGTGAGAATAGTGCAACTCTGGGAACTTTAGTGGAGTGTTCCCAGCTTAACGAATGTTGATTGGGAGGTTAATGAGATTAACAAGAGCAATCTCGTGATCGTTGGAGCTTCGATCCAGAGGTCCATTAGGTCCACCTTCTAGCTCGTAAAGGGTTCTTAGGTCATTTGAATTTGAAATGTTCAAATTCATTAGGGAATATATTTAATGTATATTGATACAATATAATATATAGTTTTGGAACTATTATTATAAATTTAATGTGAATATGATTCATATTAAATTATATGAGAGAATTGAATATTTGAAAGAGTTCAAATATTATATTAAATGTGAATGTGATTCACATTTGCAAACTATAGGATAAAAATTAATGTGCATTAGATGTACATTAAAACTATAGGATAGAGGGATATTTCATTAAATGTGTTTAATATAAATTAAATATAAGATATTTAATTTTGATTATTTAATTAATGTGATTAATTAAATAAATAAGGAACGTGTCAGGAGGACACGTTCTCCCTCTCTCTCCCAACTTCCTATTCGATAAGAAGTGGGAGATGCCCTTTTGAAGCTTCTTCTTCTCCTAGGGATTGGTGGAAGATAGCTTGATCGATCATTTTGGTGTGCTCACAGAAGAAAAATTCTCTCTCAATCTCAAATTCCCTTCTCATTCCAAAAGTTGGAATCCTTCCCACCAAGGAGGATCTAAGTATTCAGAGACATAGGAGGTGATCCAAGTGGTGGTGTTGTTGTTATGTAAAAACAGAGAAGTTCCTTTGTTGCTGTACTGTTTGGAGCAAGGAGTTATTGTTGGAGAAAGTCTACAAAGGTATTAATTCTTCTTCCCTTTAGTTTAATAGTTAAACTTAATATATGTTTGTATGTATGCAATTAATCCATGTCTAATAGGATTAGAATTCATGCTTGTTCTGTATTTTTATCAATGTACTGGTTTTTGTTTCAATTAAAACAATCAAGCACATTAAGATACCAAGTGTCACGGTTGTACCTCTCGAACCGTGCGGCGCCATGAATCTTCCCTCGAACATGGCCAGCCTTAAGGGGAACTCCTGCCCCATCTCTATGATCGCAACGCTTTGTGGCTTCGTCGGGCCTTTAGGCGAGGTTCTTCAGTCCTCAACCAAGCATCAAGTAAATAAGCAGCGGAATCTAACTTGGTCGTACACGTCACCCGTCCGTGTACTTGCACTTGTCTTTCCCATGAGTTGGCTTTGACGGGACATTCTCGTATCGCTGGCCGCTAACGGGCCCTATATCGGAACCTCCAGCCCATGGGAAGGGGCGCAATGTCGGCACACACCGTCGTCCGACATCGCCCCTTGAAAACCCGTTACAAAGGAAACGCCCAAGAAACTTCTCTTGAGACGCTCGCCCCAGCCATGACACGCTAACGTGCCACGGGGTGACTCACTTAGGCCCACAAGCCCAGGGCGTTTCCGCTGCTCAAGGAGATCAGATCTCCATCAGTTAGACATGTTCCATAGATGACCAAGAATCTGATATCGTTGAGTGTACTTGACAGTAAAGGTTTCACTTTCAAAGGTGAAAGTGGAGTTATGTATGTCTACAAAGATTCCAAGGTATTTCTGAAAGATGTCAAGCGGGGAACTTTGTTTTTCTTGGCAGGTTCGACTTTGACAGGGTATGTTGTTGTTGCATCATTGGTAGTTCACAAGGAGGATATGACCAAGCTATAACATACAAGACTTGGCCATATGAGTGAAAGAGGAATGAAGATTCTGTAAAAAATGAACCTTTTGTGTAGGCACGAGATGCAAGATCTTGAATTCTAGGAACATTGTGTGTTTGGAAAGCTACATCGCAACAAGTTTCCAAAGGGTGTTCACAGTACAAAGGGGACACTCGATTATATCCATGCTGATTGTTGGGGACCTTATCGAGTTGAACCTGTTGGAGGTCGCATGAATTTTTTATGTCAATAATAGATGATTACTCGAGGATGACTTGGGTGATTATGATGAAGCGTAACAAGTAGTATATCATCCACATAAAGTACTAACAAAGCTACTTTGTCGTTGACGATCCTCTAGTAAACACAAGGCACGTCAACGTTTTGGTCAAAGCCGTAAGACTTGATCGCTGTATCAAATCTTATATTCCAAGATCTTGATGCTTGTTTCAATCCATAAATGGATCGATTAAGCTTGCAAACATTTTGCTCCTAACCTTGGGCTATGAACCCTTCGGGCTGAGACATATAGATGCTATCGTCAAGATTACCATTCAAAAAGGCAGTCTTGACGTCCATTTGCCAAATTTCATAATCATAAAACGCGGCTATGGACAAGAGTATCCTTATAGACTTGAAAGATAGCAACAGGAAAAAGTTTTCTTCATAGTTAACTCCTTCCCTTTGGGTAAAACCCTTTGCTACAAGCCTAGCCTTAAAGGTCCATGCCTTTCCTACGCATCTCTCTTTCTCTTATAGATCCATTTACACCTTATGGGTCTAACCCTTCAAAGTTGGTCTACAAGTTCCCATACCGAATTGAAGTCCATTGACTCCATTTCAAGGTCCATGGCTTTGATCCATTGGTCCTTGTCTACGTCATTCATTGCCTGTTTATAAGACAATGGATCTTCTACGCTGTCATCAGGCATGACAACTTGAGTTTCAACTAAACCCAAGTAGCGGTTAGGTTGGGAAACGACCCTCCCACTGCATCGAGGCATTCCCAACGATTGAGAAGGACGAGACTGACTTGAGGTGCTGACTCCTCCATCAAGTCTTGACGAAGGTCCATCTTGATCAACAACTCTTGTTGGTTCATGTGTAGCTTCATTTAGTACTAATTTACTACGCGATTTATGGTTCCCCATGTGATCTTCCTCCAAGAACGTGGCGTTTGTCGATACAATCACCTTGTTTTCTTGTGGGTCGTAGAAAAGACCACCTCTCATTTCTTTGGGATAGCCAACAAATTGGCACAATCTTAAACGAGGTTCCAGTTTCTTTGGGTTTGTCACGAGCACGTGTGCCGGCAACCCCAAATCCTAAAGTGTTGTAAACTAGGTTTACGCCCCTTCCAAAGTTCAAAACGTGTTTCTGAAACACTTTTTGATGGAATACTGTTCAAGATTTGAATTGCTGTCTCTACTACATATCCCCAAAACGAGGCAAGCAATTGAGCATAGCTCATCATAGAACGAACCATGTCTAACAAGGTTCTAGTTCTCCTTTCTGATACACTATTTTGCTGTGGTGTATTAGGTGCTGAGAGTTGAGATTTAATTCCATGTTCTATCATATAGTCCTGGAATCTCAAATTCATATACTCTCCACCTCGATCGGATCGAAGTGTTTTAATGGTTTTTCCTAATGCATTCTCTACTTAAGCCTTATACTCTTTGAACTTTTCAAGAGCTTCAGACTTGTGATGCATTAGGTATAGATAACCATACCTCGAATAATCATCTATGAAAGAGATGAAATATTCGTACCCTCCTCGAGCTTTAACATTCACCGGACCACAAAAATCCGAATGCACAAGTTCTAGGGGCTCTACGGCTCTATAACCTTTTCCAGTAAAAGGTCGTTTGGTCATTTTACCTTCCAAGCAAGACTTGCAAGGCGGTAAAAAATCATCTTCTAACTTGTTTAGAAGTCCATTCTTATAGAGTCTCTCAATCCGGTTGAGATTAATATGACCAAGTCTAAGATGCCACAGATAGGTATTATTATTTGGAGAAATTCTTTGCCTTTTATTTTGAGTGTTAGCATTCTTAAACATCTCATGATTTAAAATTGCTTTGGTTTTATTCGGTTTCATGCGTTCAAGCCATTTTTCAATTTAGCGTAACAAATATTGACACCCTCTTTCAAAATGAACGCTTCATTAATTGAAAAGAAATACAATAACCAAGTTCTATTAAACAAGAGATAGAAATTAAGTTCCTTTTAAGCTTAGGAACTATATACTGATTTTTAAAAGAAAGAAATCTATCTCCTAAAAAATAACTTGGCATCTCCCATCGCACGCAGTGAGACGACGTCTCCTGCTCGGACTCACGAGGTCATCTCACCCTCTTGAGCTCCTTGAAGGAACTAGTTTCTGAAATGAAGAGCAAACGTGATTAGTGGCTCTGAATCAAGTATCCGTAAAATCATCATTTTCCACTAAACAAGTTTCAAGAACAAGTAAATCTAATTTACCTTTCTTCTCTTTGAGCTCAAATGAAGGTATTTTGGGCGCTTTCTCTTCAAAGCCCATCCATGTTGCAGTGGAAACACTTTCCTTATCTCTGCAAGCTTGGCTTTTCCCTTGCCTTTGTCAAGAGCAGTGTGCCTTCCCTTTCCCTCCTATTTTCTTCTTTTGGTCTTCTTAAGCCCGAAGATGAGCTACAGACTTAGTCCCAGAGGATGAACCATTCGGAACCTTTCTCGAATGGGCAAACAGTTTGCCTCTCCATCACCGTCCCTTATTCTTCATAAGAGACCGGAAAGTCTCAGTAGTTCATTAAGAAGAGTAGTCGGGGTTATACTCTATCTTGTTCATCACCGCATTCTTTGCGAGTTGCGAAACTCTTCTCGAAGAGATTCCAGGATGAACAATACCTGACTTTGCTCGTCAACGTTGAAGTGGACCATCAGATCAAGAACGTGTTCTCTCACCGATGACCCCTCCTTCATACGGGAGTTATAAACGTATTTGAGGGATTCGTGTTGAATCTGTCCAGACGATTGTCCAAACATTTCCTGCAGCGAACTCATGATCTCACGAGCTGAGACCATGCCCTCGTGCTTTTTGGCCAAAACTTCAGAAACACTAGCCAAAATGTAGACCTTGGCCTTATCATTGGCCTTGATCCAGCGGTGGTATGCCTCCTTAACAGATTGAGGAGCGTTACGAGCAGGGATCTGAGGACATTCCTCAGTTAGTACAAACCGTAGGTCGTCAACAACGAGAATCGTATTCAAGTTGGACTTCCACGTAGTAAAATTCTCACCAGTTAAACGGTCGCTTTTAAGTAAGGCTATTATTGAGGACGACATGCTGAAAATCCAAAATAGTTCTAATTAGTTATGCCTTTTAAACCCATTGTAAAAACCAATCTAATTTAGCAAAATTATTAAAGAACCCTACTGTTTAAACTAATCCCACTGTTTAAGTTAAACTTTTAATTTTGCAACGATACTTCAAGGGTTTAGAAGAAAAGCCTCCGTCGGGCGGTCAGCCATTCCTCCCTTGAATTGAGACTTTCTCAGCCAATTCTCACTACCAGAACATCTCATGTCCCAATGGTCCTTAGCTACCGTTTGTTTGCTCAAGGACTTGTTAACTAGCTTAACTCATCCCGTAAATGTGACCCTACCATTTTCAGATCCAATAGGCCCGAGCCAACAGGCTACTATTAAGAAAGACAACTGCTGGCAAACAACCTAAGAGACCCTATCCATTTCTGGAGTTCACGGTGTTCCGATCCCTATAGTCAGGCCCTCCGTAGGGTTTGGCTGTTCCAAGACAACCTAGCGGGCGAACTATAGAAATCTCACGGTGCGACCTAATGGAGGAGACCGTAGGATACGTTGACACGCGTCCTGCTCCCATTTACTATGGATACTTCCCTCATTCACCTTGTTATTGAACCATGCAAACACATACCGTAGGGGGCGCCTATTGACGCCACGTGGCGAGCATGGAACTCACGGTGTGAACTCTTGAGGACGTGAGAGTAAACTCGATGCGAACATCTCGTTTTCTCCTACTTAAGTTCCTAAAATTAGGGTATAAATTTAACTTAGTCGGATTCTGGCTAAAAGAATCTATCTAAGTCTATGCCTATTATAACTATTATACATAGGTCTTAAAACCTTATGTCTAGGTGAATAAACATTTTAATTACCTAGAGATAAAAACAGTAACTAAGTTTAATTCAACTCGGGTTCCGGTCGGTTCCCGGTGTAGAGGTGGTGTTAGTTAACTAAATCGGCTAAGTACCCACAGACTTTGACGAGAACTTTACACTGGTAGAGTTAGGGTCGGTTCCTGTGTAGGAGGTGTTCCTGCAACTGTCGATTCGGGATCTTAATTACTTGATTGTTTTGCTTAAAACAAAAACCAGTACATTGACAAAAAGAACAGAACAAGCATGAATTCTAATCCTATTAGACATGGATTAATTGCATACAAACATGCTACAAGTTTAACGTTTATACTAATAAAAGAGAGCGATACCTTTGTAGACTTTCTCCAGCAACTTGTTGCTCCAAAGATTGAACAACAAATCAATTGTATAGTGACTTCTCTGTTTTCTTCCAGCAAGAACACAACCACCAGAGATCACCTTCTATATCTCTGAGTTCTTAGATCTTCCTTGGTGGGAAGGATCCAACAATTGGAGGTTTTAGGAATCAGAGAGTGAGAGAGAGAATTCCAGGAAGTTGCAATTTCTCAATTGCAAGAATGATCGATCCAAAAATGCACACCCCTTCTCCCTGTTAAGCTATCGATAGGGAGAAGGAAGGGGATAGTGGGAACGTGTCTGGAAGACACGTTTCCTTATTTTATTATTAAAATAATAATAATAATAATAATTAAATCAAATTTAATTATTAATTAAATAATACAAATTAAATATCATATATTTAGTTTGGATTAAATCTCATTTAATCATATTACCCCTTTAACCTATAGTTTTAATGTACATCTAGTGCACATTAAATTTTAACCTATAGTTTTCAAATGTGAATCACATTCACATTTAATATAATATTTGAACTCTTTCAAATATTCAATTCTCTCATCTAATTTAATATGAATCACATTCACATTAAATTTGTAATATATAGTTCTGAAACTATATATTATATTGTATCAACATACATTAAGTTTATTCCCTAATGAATTTGAACATTTCAGATTCAAATGATCTAAGAACCCTTTACGAGCTAGAAGGTGGACCTAATGGACCTACAGATCAGAAGCTCCAACGATACGAGATTGCTCGGTTAATCTCATTAACCTCCCAATCAACATTCGTTAACTGCGGGAACAGTCCACTAAAGTCCCACAGTTGCACTCTTCTCACTACACATATATTTCTGTGTCCATGGATATCGACCAATAACAGCAAGTCAATCCTTCACGAATGTTCGTAACGCCAGCTGGGTCAAATTACCGTTTTACCCCTGAGTTACATCTTGTGCCTTAAGTACTAGTGCTCCTCTAATGAACAATTTGTTTGTGGTCCTACCAACAAACAGAGTCCCTCTCGGGCCAATGAGAGGGTCAGGCCCTTTGTTCAAGTCCCGGAGACACCACTTAATGGAGCATTCCTCTACTTACCCTAGTAGGCGAGAAGGAGTGAATTCCGTCTTGCTAAGTTAAGTTCCCAGCCGCTCACTCGGTCTTGTCCCCAAGAAGGTAGGCATATTGAGTCGGTGAATCTGGGCACTCTCACCCATACTAGTCAAAGGACAATCCCTCGCAAACAGGAGTTCGTAACCTGCTTAGGATTGAGATCAAGTTGCCTAGGTCATCCTAGTGAAATAGAAACCTAACTAGTCAACGGAGTTATAGCTAGAGGTTACTATTTCGTGGTCCGGTCTTATGTAATCTCATTACATAGGATAACCCCACTCACATGTCATCTACACGAACACGTTAGGATCACAGTGTTTGTATCAAATACAAAGTGGGCCACATCCATAGTTTAACCAGGGTATGGTACCCAAACCTTATCCCCTAACTATAGACCCTTTAGGATGTATCTCGAACCGAGATCCTTTTGATGTACATTACATTCAGTTAAAGATTCATTTAACAACCTTGGATGTTTAGTTTATTGGATTTAGGGTTTAAATAAAGGCAAACTCGTAGATAACGAACAATCACACTTTATTGAAATAATGACACTTTATTACATTAATTAGAACATAATTACAAACTACGAGTTTTAGGGCACAAATCCCAACAACCGTAGCTAATGAATGTTGATTAACCGGGTCAAAGAGTTTGATAGGTTAATCTCGGATCATTGGAACTCGTTACTGTAGGTCTATTAGGTCCCTCGGTTGGCTCAATCTGGATTAAAAGAAGGGTTACTGTTTTGGTGTGAATTGAAGTGTTCAATTTCACTAAAGGGCATTTATGTCATTTATATGAGATATGAATGATATAATATATAGTTTAATGTGAATGAGATTCATAATAAACTATAGGTTAGCCTAATTGTTGAATTAGGGCTAATTAGGAGAAATTAAATTGAGAGATATTAAATTAGATGTGATTCAATTTAAAAATCCACAATATTGCAAATGTGATTTGTAAAATAAGATATGAGATATCTTATAATATATGGTTATGAAAATATGATTTGCATAACCTATAGTTGTGGTAAAATGGTAAATAGGTGGAAATTAAACCTCCACCCATCTCCATTATTTAAACCCCTTTGCAAGAAGGGTTGAATAGGCATTCTCTCATTTTTGGAATTCTCACCAAAAGAAGAGATCATTCTCTCTCAAGTTTTCTCTCTAAATTTCTCCTCTCAAAACCAAAACACAAGATCCCACCATCTTCCTTCTTCCAAAAGAAGAACAACCGAGAAGCCAAGGGGTTGTGTTCGTTCTTGATCATGAGAAGGGTTCGAGATTGTTGAGTTCGAGAAAGCATGAAGAGTTCATGGATCGTTGGAAGGAATCTTGAAGAATGTCTTCAACAAGTAAGTATTGTGTTTAACTTATTGTTTTTCTTTCAAATTTATGCATGTTTAGCCTTTATCTAAGAGTTAGATTGTTTTAACGAAACTAAGTAGCACAACAACACCGCGACGATTTCATCGTCTTCCGCTCCGTGGGAGTTTCATTTCCTTCAATCCCCACTCACATGTCATCTATGAAGGGAATGAAACTCCCACGCATCGGAAGACGATTGAATCGTCGTGGTGAAGTTGTGCAACTATTATTCGTTAAAATCAATCTAACTCTTAGGTTAAGGCTAAACATGCATATGATGGAAGAAAATCAGTAAGTTAAAGACAATACTTACTTGTTGAAGACTTTCTTCAAGATTCCTTCCAACGATCCACGGACTCTTCGTGCTTTCTCGAACTCAACGATCTCGAACCCTTCTCACGATCAAGAACGAACACAACCACTTGGCTACTCGGTTATTCTTCTTTTGGAAGAAGGAAAATGGTGGGATCTTGAGTTTTTGTTTTAGGAGGAGAAAGCTTGAGAGAGAATTGAGAGAGAGTGATCTCTTCTTTTGGTGAGATTTCCAAAAATGAGAGAATGATTAAAGAACCCTTCTTGCAAAGGGGTTTATATAATGGAGATAGGTGGAGTTGAAATCTCCACCTATTTACCATTTTACCACAACTATAGGTTATACAAATCATATTTGCATAACCACATATTATAAGATATCTCATATCTCATATTACAAATCACATTTGCAATATTGTGGATTTATAAATTGAATCACATGCAATTTAATATCTCTCAATCTAATTTCTCCTAATTAGCCCTAATTCAACAATTAGGCTAACCTATAGTTTATTATGAATCTCATTCACATTAAACTATATATTATATCATTCATATCTCATATAAATGACATAAATGCCCTAAAGCGAACTTGAACATTTCAATTCACACAAAAACATTAAACCTTCTTTTAACCCAGTTTGAGCCATCCGAGGGACCTTATGGACCTACAGTGACGAGCTCCAATGATCCGAGATTAACCTATAAAACTCTTTGACCCGGTTAATCAACATTCATTAGCTACGGTAACACTCCACTAAAGTCCGTAGTTGCACTCCCGTCAGTGCAAGACATTACGTGCACACTGATATAACCAATGCCCATGAGTCGACCCTTCACAGGTTGTTCGTAGACACTATTGGGTCAAATTACCGTTTTACTCCTATGTCTACTTCTTGCTCCTTAAGTTCCCACTACTCCTCTAATGAACAACAATGTTGTAATGGTCCGACCATACACAACAACCCTCTCGTGCCAGTGAGAGGGTGGGCGCCCGTTGTCCAAGCCCTGAGACAACACTTAAGGGAACAACCCCTCTAGTTTCCCTAAAGGCGGGAACGAGTGAATTCCATCTCGCGTAGTTAAGTTCCCAGCTCCCTACTTGGTCCTGTCCCTGAGAAGCTAGGTATCTGGCGAGTAACTGCGACCACCCTCACCCGTACTAGTCAAAGGACAGACCCCCGCAGACAGGAGTCCTTAACACCCTCATGATTCAGGTCGAGTTACTAATGGTCATCTACGAAGTTATTAGTCCTTACTGTCAACGGTGTTACATCAGTAGGTCTACTAATTCACGGTCCGGTCTTATACAATCTCATTGCACAGGATGCCCCCACTCGCATGTCAACCACATGAACGAGTCAGATCAACTCGTTTGTATCTTAATAAAAAGTGGGTCGCATCCACAACGTATCTAGGATTAGGTCTCCAACCCATCCATATACTGTAGACCGTTCGGGTCATTTACTCGAACGTGATCCTCCCTTTGTGTCCACTACACACTGTTCATGTTCTAGTTCTCTCATATATTCAATGACCCTGGAGCTTAGTTTATTGGACAAAGTTTGCAATAAATGCGAGACACAAAATGATGAAATGAATAACTCTTTATTAATTTCAAATAGTAATTTACAAACTATACGAGATTAGGACAAACATTCCAACAAACTCCCACTTGGACTAAGCTAGTGGAGCAAATACATTTCTGAAATGTACATAAATTACAATGAAGTAATACAATAAACTAGGGCATTGAATACCCCCGTTTACATATCTCCCACTTTCCCTAGTCAGGAAGTACTCGAAGACCTAGACTCTCTAGGTGACCCTCAAACACCTTAGCCGTGAGAGGCTTTGTAAATGGATCAGCTACATTGTGCTACGACGCTATCTGCGTGACTGTCACATCGCCGTGGTGCACAATCTCCCGTATCAGATGATACTTCCACTCAATATGTTTGCCTCTCTTATAGCTCCGAGGCTCCCTGGAGTTGGCTACTGCACCACTGTTATCACAAAATAGTGTGATTGGCAAGTTCATATTTGGAACAACTTCCAAATCGGTCATGAACTTCCTAAGCCAAACAACTTCCTTTGCAGCTTCACAAGCCGTAATGTACTCCGCTTCCATAGTGGAATCAGCGATGCATCCCTGCTTGATGGTTCGCCATACTACAACTCCTCCATTCAGAATAAAGGTTGACCCCGAAGTGGATTTCCTAGAATCCTTATCGGTCTGAAAGTCAGAATCTATATATCCCGTAAGGATCAAATCCCCACCGCCATACACTAAGCTGTAGTTCCTCGTTCTCCTAAGATACTTGAGAATTGCCTTTACGGCTGTCTAGTGATCTAATCCTTGATTGGATTGATACCTACTGACAATTCCCACTGCATAACAGATGTCGGGCCTAGTACACAACATGGCATACATCAGGCTCCCTACAGCTGAAGCATAGGGGATCTGTCTCATATCCTTAACCTCTTGAGGAGTCTTAGGACACTGATCCTTAGACAGGTGAACTAGAATCGTGTTAATATTATTCTTCTGGAAGTTATCTCCCACTAGTTTGTCGGAAGCGAGTAAAGCGATTATTGAACTAGACATTTTAGCTGAAAAATTCAAAAATAATTTTGTGTCAGTCTCGCATAAATTTTTGAAAACCAATCAAGTTTTAGCAATATTTAATCCTATGATCCCTAGGTCATTTAAAAATTACAATGATATCCTAAAGGTTTAGAATGACCGCCACCGAAGGGTGAATAGAAACACTCCTCCTCTAGGACGAGACTTTCTCGACAAAACCCTAATTCCAGAACAACTCTTATTCCATTAGGTGTCAAGTTACCATTATTTGGTCGAATTCATTAACACTTAACGAATCTCGTGAGTGTCACACTCAATCATTAAGTTTCCAAGTATCCGTCCAAACAATAGCCACCGAAGGGTGAACCAAGAAGGAAAACAAACAAGGAAACTGTATCCCTTTCGGAAATTCACGGTGTTCCGACTCCCATGATCAAGGCCCTCCGAAGGGATTGTCTGGTCCAGGCAAAACTAGCAGGCAGATCATAGGGGTCTCACGGTGTGAACCGAAAGAAGAGACCGTGGGTCCCGTTTTCACAGGTCCCATTCCCACTCACTATAAGTACTCTCTCCATCCATTTTGATATTGACCCATACAAATACCATCCGAAGGGGGACACTCCCATTTGCGCCACGAGGCCGAGTATGGATCTCACGGTGAGGACTTAACGGAGATTTGTGGTCGGAAATTAAATGTATCTTATACACTATATTTCCTCCCACTGAACACTTTATAATTTTCGAGATTGACCTAGATAAACCGGCTAAAATTTACCCAAGTGTAGAATATAACTCTTATATGGTATTTAGCCTAAGTTTAAAATCACATTATTACTTAGGTCTATGTGAGTAAATTAATCAACTTTTAATTAACGACACTCACGAAAAATATAATCTAAGAATCTCTGGACCGAATTCACTCCCAGGTCGGTTTCCAGGTAGGGGTGTTCTGTAAGTGTCAACTTAAATACCCCAGCCTTAGACAAAACCTTCCTTAGACATAGTTACTAATCAGTCACCATTTAAAGATTACATTTATATTTCATAATTCTAATCTTATTAAAACTATAAAACCTAAGTCTAATTATTCAAGTTCTAAACACTATAAAAACTAATAATTAACTTAGGTTACATGCATTTCTATGTTATAGTGCTTGATCATTCATCACATGAACAACTATATACTATAACATAACATTTCAACACATGAAAATAAAATGCATGAGCATACTTTAATCTAAAAAATATAACACTTATATCAATTAAATTAAAACATGCATTTAATAATATTATAACACTTATGATAGCACACAAAATGTGCTATCCTTAGGATTAATTATTGCTAGTTTTGTAATGATTTCAGAACTTTTACGTGTTTAAAGTATTCAATTTCAGGTTAAGAGCACAAACAAGACAATTGGAGACATTTTAGATCACTCAGGATCGAAACGAGGCTTTTTGGAGCTGAAAATAACATCAATTGGAAGGAGAATGATCAATCCAAGCTTGAAGACCCGAGGTGATGGTGTTGCAACACTGTCCATAGCGTTGCAACGCCGAACGTGTAGCCTTGAAGCATGGGCGAACACTGCCGATAGCGTTGCAACGCTGCTTGGCAGCGTCGCAATGCTATCTCGATAAGAAGGCACATATGAGGAACCGTGGCGAGGGCGTTGCAACGCCAGATCGATAAGAGGCGCGCGCGTTAGGATAGCGGCGCCTCAGCGTTGCAACGCCACCAGCTATTTCCATATTTACCACGCGGTTAGGGCACAACGTTGCAACGCTGTACCGTTGAGGCCTATAAATATATCATTATGCATTCTTGTAAAGGGAGCCGAATTTGGTAGATTTTGGCCCCTATTTTAGAAATACACTTTGTAAGGAGAGAAAAGAGAGCGTTTTTGGAGCCAAAGCATTTGTGGAGTGTCGAGATCGAAGACGGGAGCTAAGAGACAAAGGACCGAATCGACACATAAGTTTAATTTCGTTTTCTTTCAGATTGTAATACAGTTCTAAGACGTTTTCTACATGTTTAGTTTGATTTTCATGTGATTTAGAGTAGCTAAATGTTGTAGTTAGGATTTGATTTGCTTGTTAAGACTTATTTGCTATGTATTGAAACATGTTTTGTTCTTATTTTTGGCAATTCGTTCTTTAACTCTTAAATTTGTTGGTTTAAGTGGACTCGAGAGATAAAACTTGAATTAGAGCAAAGTTGTCAAAATCCTTTGAAATCTGGCATGAGAATGACCTAGAAATCTTAGGGAAACACATCAAGAAGTTGCTTAATGTCGTGCATGTCGTAGGTTCATATGGAGACTACGAAGTTTATTGCATGTGCGAGGCTCACTAAGAATCGAGAGGTTTTCTTGAGTATTTTACTTCTTGTTTATAAATTCATCTCATTGGTTCATTGCATATGTTAGTTAAGTCATTAACTTGTAAAATCACTTTTCTTAAATCTATAAATTCGTGTCTCCACATGTTAGTCTGTTGTTTGTTTTTACTTTGATCACCTATCCATGTTTGATTCTTTAGCTAAAATTAAATATAAGTATCTTATTAATTAATTAATCAAGAAACCCATTCCCGAGGATGATACTTGGACTCTTAAATCACTATACTAAAACTTGACCCGTACACTGCGGTATTGCATTATCATAAATTTTGCAGCAACACTTATAATATAACTTATGATGCAAACTATATATTATAACACTTATAATATAGATGATGCATGAAATGTTTAACCTAAGGTGGGAATTTAAATCTATATGACATACATTATGCACATAGAAATTAATTAAATCATACATCTCATGCATAAAATAATTAAATAGCAAAAATAGACCGATTTTTGCACTTAGGAGCAATTATTTAATTAAATAATATTAATATAACATTTATATTAATATCATTTAATAAAATAATTAATAAACTAAAATAAAATACATTTTATAAATTAAAAAAAACAAAACTCACGTTTGAAAACTGCCCCCACGAAGCATTATCTCGCATTTCTCGCGCGCGTGCCTCGGCCAACTGCCCACTACGCTGTAGCGTTGCAACGTCGTGGGCAGCCTTGCAACGCTGCAGCCTCCAGTGCCACGCCTCAGCGTTGCAACGCTGCTCTGCAGCAAGGCCTCTGACCGCATGCGCAACGTTGAGATTCCGATGAACAACGTCTCAACGCTGTCGACAGAACAACAAACTCCTCTTGCTGTTCTTCGTCGATTCTCGCCCGTTTCCGCTTCGATTTCTTCACAACAACTCTTGCCACGAACGACTCAGACTTACAGACTCGATTTACAACAAAATGCCCAAAACACGGGCTCTTACATTGTTCTAATCAACATGAAATTATAAATCTAAACTTAAAGTGCCAAAACCGAAAACATCGATCATGCAAACCACAATTTATCTCATAAATTAAGGCAATACCCACCTAATTTTAACGAAAAATAGTGCACAACAAGAACCAACGTATGGCTCTGATACCAATTGAAGACAATGAAACTCCCATGCAGCGGAAGACGATTGAATCGTCGTGGTGAAGTTGTGCAACTATCATTCATTAAAATCAATCTAACTCTTAGATTAAGGCTAAACATGCATAAGATGGAAGAAAAACAGTAAGTTAAAGACAACACTTTCTTGTTGAAGTCTTTCTTCAAGATTCCTTCCAACGATCTACGAACTCTTCGTGCTTTCTCGAACTCAACGATCTCGAACCCTTCCCACGATCAATAACGAACATAACCACTTGGCTACTCGGTTGTTCTTCTTTTGGAAGAAGGAAGATGGTGGGATCTTGAGTTTTGGTTTTGGGAGGAGAAAGCTTGAGAGAGAATTGAGAGAGAGTGATCTCTTCTTTTGGTGAGATTTCCAAAAATGAGAGAATGATTAAAAAACCCTTCTTGCAAAGGGGTTTATATAATGGAGATAGGTGGAGTTGAAATCTCCACCTATTTACCATTTTACCACAACTATAGGTTATACAAATCATATTTGCATAACCACATATTATAAGATATCTCATATCTCATATTACAAATCACATTTGCAATATTGTGGATTTATAAATTGAATCACATGCAATTTAATATATCTCAATCTAATTTCTCCTAATTAACCCTAATTCAACAATTAGGCTAACCTATAGTTTATTATGAATCTCATTCACATTAAACTATATATTATCATTCATATCTCATAGAAATGACATAAATACCCTAAAGCGAACTTGAACATTTCAATTCACACCAAAACATTAAACCTTATTTTAACCCTGTTTGAGCCAACCGAGGGACCTTATGGACCTACAGTGACGAGCTCCAATGATCCGAGATTAACCTATCAAACTCTTTGACTCGGTTAATCAACATTCATTAGCTACGGTAACACTCCACTAAAGCCCATAGTTGCACTTCCGTCAGTGCAAGACATTACGTGTCCACTAATATAACCAATGCCCATAAGTCGACCCTTCACAGGTTGTTCGTAGACACTGTTGGGTCAAATTACCGTTTTACCCCTGTGTCTACTTCTTGCTCCTTAAGTCCCCACGATTCCTTTAATGAACAACAACGTTGTAATGGTCCGACCATACACAACAACCCTCTCGTGCCAGTGAGAGGGTGGGCGCCCGTTATCCAAGCCCTGGAGACAACACTTAAGGGAACAACCTCTCTAGTTTCCCTAAAGGCGGAACGAATGAATTCCATCTCGCATAGTTAAGTTCCCAGCTAACTTGGTCTTGTCCTTGAGAAGATAGGCATATTGGGCGAGTAACTGTGACCACCCTCACCCGTACTAGTCAAAGGAAAGACCCCCGCTGACAGAAGTCCGTAACACGCTCAGGATTCAGGTTGAGTAACTAATGGTCATCTACGAAGTTATTAGTCCTTACTGTCAACGGTGTTACATCAGTAGGTCTAATAATTCATGTACAATCTCATTGCACAGGATGCCCCCACTTGCATGTCAACCACATGAACGAGTCAGATCACCTCGTTTGTATCTTAATACAAAGCGGGTCGCATCCACAGCGTATCCAGGATTAGGTCTCCAACCACATCCATATATTGTAAACCGTTCGGGTCATTTACTCGAACGTGATCCTCTCTGTGTGTCTACTACACACCGTTCAAGTTCTAGTTCTCTCATATTTTCAATGACCCTGGAGCTTAATTTATTGGATAAAGTTTGTAATAAATACGAGACACAAAATGATGAAATGAATAGCTCTTTATTAATTTCAAATAGTAATTTACAAACTATACGAGATTAGGACAAACATCCCAACAATCTACACGAACACGTTAGGATCATAGTGTTTGTATCATATACAAAGTGGGTCACATCCATAGTATTACCAGTTTAAGGTACCAAAACCTTATCCCTTTGCTATAGACCCTTTAGGCTGTATCTCGAACCGAGATCCTTTTTATGTACACTACATTCAGTTCAAGAGACATCTTACAACCTTGGATGTTTAGTTTATGAGATTTAGTGTTAATAGAAGGGCAATAATGTAAATATCGAACAATAACTCTTTATTGCAAATAATAACTCTTTATTGCAAATAATAACTCTTTATTACAATAATTACAACATAATTACTGAAGGGATTTGGAATTCCTACAGCGAAAGACGTTGTGAAACGTCGTTGATTCGTTATGTAATTCGAATCTTAAAATTGAATTAAACTACTTTAATTCTAGGCTAAACATATATTAAAGAGAAGAAAAACAATAAGGTCTCGTTACTTACTTGTTGAAGACCACTTCTTCAAACCTTTTTCTCCTTCGGTCACGATCTCTCTCGAACACGAACCTCGATCCGAACAGGGAGACACCTCCAAAGAGTCTTCTCGGTTGTTCTCGAGAGGTTGAGGGAGAGTGAGTGGGACTCCCTTTGGATTTTGGGTGAGGAGAGAATGAGTGAATTAAGAGAGAGTTGATAGAAAAACACTTGCCATCTTTGGATGGAAATCCAAAAAATGGCTAGAAGGTCACCAAAAGCTTCTTGCAAAGCCTTTAAATAATGGTGAGATGTGGAGTTAACATCTCTCCCAAATCACCATTTTACCACAACTATATAATATACAAATCATATTTGCGTATTATATAATATAAGGTATCTCATACCTTATTATACAAATCTCATTTGCATAAATGTGGAATCATAAATTGAATCACATTCAATTTAATTTCTCTCAATTCAATTTCTCCAAATAGCACTAATTAATCAATTAGGTTATACTATAGTTTATTATGAATCTCATTCACATTAAACTATATATTATGTCATCTATATCTCATATAAATGACATAAATACCCAAATAATGAATTTGAACACTTCAAATTCACACCAAACTGTAAACCCTCAATTTGTCCAATTTGAGCCAACCGAGGGACCTAATGGACCTACACGTGACGAGCTCCAATGATCCGAGACTACCCTCTCAAACTCTTTGACCCGGTTATTTAACATTCATTAGCTACGGTAACACTCCACTAAAGCCCGTAGCTGCACTCGCATCACTGTAGGACAAGTTGTGTCCATCGATATAACAAATACCCATGAGTCGACCCTTCACAGGTTGTTCGTAGACACTGCTAGGTCAAATTACCGTTTTATCCTTGTGTCTACCTCTTGCTCCTTAAGTCCCACTACTCCTCTAATGAACAACTAAGTTGCATGGTCCAACCATAAACAACAACCCTCTCAGGCCAATGAGAGAGTGGGGCCCCGTTGTTCAAACCCTAGAGACAACACTTAAGGGAACAACCCCTCTAGTTTCCCTAAGTCATGAACGAGTGAATTCCTTCTTGCGTACTCAGGTTTCCAGCTCTCCACGTGGTCCTGTCCCTGAGAAGATAGGCATATTGGGAGATCAACAGTGATCACCCTCACCCGTACTAGTCAAAGGAGAGACCCCCGCAGACAGGAGTCCGTAACACGCTCAGGATTAAGGTGGAGTCACTAAAGGTCATCTACGAAATTATTAACCCTATACTGTTAACGGCGTGTTACATCAGTAAGTCTAATAATTCACGGTCCGGTCTTGTATAATCTCATTGCACAGGATGCCCCCACTCGCATGTCAACCACATGAACGAGTCAGATCACCTCGTTTGTATCTTAATACAAAGCGGGCCGCATCCATAGCGTATCCAGGATTACGTCTCCAACCCTATCCATATACTGTAGACCATTCGGGTCATTAACTCGAACGTGATCCTCCCTGTGTGTCCATTACACACCGTTCAAGTTCTAGTTCTCTCATTAATACAATGACCCTGGAGCTTCGTTTATTGGATGAAGTTTATGAAATATGCGAGACATAAAGTTCAAATAAATAACTCTTATTTATTTACAACTTGAAATATTACAAACTACACGAGATGAGGACATACATCCCAACAATTACAAACTACGAGTTTTAGGGCACAAACCCCAACAAACTCCCATTTGAACTAAAACTCTAGTGGGGTACATTACAATCTAAAACAGTGGTTACAGAGATACAAATACAATAAACTAGGGCATCCATATACCCATTACATATCTCCCACTTACTGTAGATTAGCCTATGTACATATCTCGTAGACCTAGACTTTCCAGATGACCCTTGAACACTTTAGCCGTGAGAGTCTTTGTAAACGGACAACAATGTTGTGCTCCGAAGCGATCTTTGTGACTGTCACATCTCCTCGTTGCACTATTTCTCGTATCAGGTGATACTTCCTCTCGATGTGCTTGCCTCGCTTATGGCTGCGAGGTTCCTTCGAATTGGCTACCGCACCACTGTTGTCACAGCATAAAGTGATGGGAAATTCCATATTTTGAACGACTTCCAAATCAGTAAGGAATTTCCTTAGCCAAACAACCTCCTTAGCTACTTCATAAGCAGCGACATACTCAGCCTCCATCGTGGAATCAGCGATGCATCCTTGTTTGATGCTTCGCCATACTATAAACTCCTGTTGTGAAAAAATCGATCCCGATGTGGATTTCCTAGAATCCTTATCGGTCTGAAAATCAGAATCAATATATCCAATAAGGATCAAATCCTTAGTCCCATACACAAGCGTATGACTCCCCGTTCTCCTAAGATACTTGAGGATATTCTTAACTGCGGTCCAATGGTCTAACCCTAGATTGGATTGGTACCTACTGACTATTCCCACTACATAACAAATGTTTTGCCTCGTGCACAACATAACATACATTAAGCTACCTACTGCAGAGGCATAGGGAATACGTCTCATATCCTCAACCTCCTAAGGTGTCTTTAGACACTATTCCTTAGACAGATGAACTCCATGCCTGAAGGGTAATAAGCCCATCTTGAAATTCTGCATCGAATATCGGACCAACATTTTGTCGATATAAGACGCTTGAGACAAAGCTAGCGTTCTGTTCTTGCGATTCTTGAAAATCTGAATCCCAAGAACATACTACGCCTCTCCCAAATCTTTCATTTGGAATTGGGTCGCCAACCAATTCTTTAGGTCAATTAGGTATCCTATATCATTCCTAATGAGTAGGATATCATCCACATAAAGTACTAAGAAAGCTACTTTGTCGTTGACGATCCACTTGTAAACACAAGGCTCATCAACGTTTTGGTCAAAGCCATAAGACTTGATCGCAGTATCCAATCTTATGTTCCAAGATCTGAATGCTTGTTTCAACCCATAAATGGATCGATTGAGCTTGCAAACTTTTTGCTCTTGACCATGGGTTATGAACCCTTCGGGCTGAGACATATAGATACTCTCGTCAAGATTACCATTCAAAAAAGCAGTCTTGACGTCTATTTTCCAAATCCCATAATCATAAAATGCGGCTATGGACAAGAGTATCCTAATCGACTTAAGCATAGCAACAGGGGAAAAAGTTTCCTCATAGTCAACTCCTTCCCTTTAGGTAAAACCCTTTGCTACAAGTCTAGCCTTAAAGGTCTGTACCTTTCCGATTGCATCTCTCTTTCTCTTATGGATCCATTCACCCTATGGGTCTTACCCCTTCAGGTTGGTCTATAAGTTCCCAAATGGAATTGAAGTACATTGACTCCATTTCAAGGTCCATGGCTTTGATCCATTGGTCCTTATCTACGTCATCAGGTATGACAACTTGAGTTTCAGCTAAACCCAAGTAGCGGTCAGGTTGGGAAATAACCATCCCACTACGTCGAGGCATTCCCAACGATTGAGAAGGACGAGACTGACTTGATGTGTTGGCTTCTTCATCAACTCTTGATGAAGGTCCAGCTTGATCAACAACTCTTATTGGCTCATTTGTAGCTTCATTTAGTACTAGTTTACTACGTGGTTTATAGTTCCTCATGTGATCTTCCTCCAAGAAAGTGGCGTTTGTCGATACAATCACCTTGTTTTCTTGTGGGTCATAGAAAAGACCACCTCTCGTTTCTTTGGGATAGCCAACAAATTGGCATAATATTGAACGAGGTTTCAATTTCTTTGGGTTTGACACCAACACGTATGCCGACAACCCCAAATCCCGAAGTATTGTAAACTAGGTTTACGCCCCTTCCATAATTCAAAAGGTGTTTCTGAAACACTCTTTAATGGAACAATGTTCAAGATTTGAACCGCAGTCTCTACTGCGTAACCCCAAAACGAGGCAGGCAATTGAGCATAGCTCATCATAGACCGAACCATGTCTAACAAGGTTTTATTTCTCCTCTCTGACACACCATTCTGTTGTGGTGTATTAGGTGCTGAGAGTTGAGATTTAATTCCATGTTCTATCAAATAGTCCTGAAATCTCAAATCCATATACTTTCCACCTCGATCGGACCGAAGTGTTGTAATGGTTTTCCCTAATGCATTCTCTACTTCAGCTTTATACTCTTTGAACTTTTAAAGAGCCTCAGACTTATGATGCATTAGGTACAGATAACCATACCTCAAATAATCATCTATGAAAGAGATGAAATATTCATACTCTCCACGAGCTTTAACAATCACCGGACCACAAAGATCCGAATGTATAAGCTCTAAGGGCTCTATGGCTCTATAACCTTTTCCAGTAAAAAGGTCGCTTAGTCATTTTGCCTTCCAAGCATGATTCACAAGAAGGTAAAGAATCATCTTCCAACTTGTTTAGAAGTCCATTCTTAGATAGTCTCTCAATCAAGTTGAGATTTATATGACCAAGTCTAAGATGACAAAGATAGGTATTATTATTTGGAGAAATTCTTTGCCTTTTACTTTGAGTATGTGCAGTTTTAAATATCTCATGATTTAAAATTTCCTTAGTTTGATTTGGTTTAAGTACATACAAGCCGTTTTCTAACTTAGCAAAAAAAATATTGATACCTTTCTTTGAAATGAACGCTTCATTACTTGAAAAGGAAATACAATAATCAAGTTCAATTAAGCAAGAGATAGAAATCAAGTTCCTCTTAATTTTGGGAACTATGTACATATTTTCTAAATATAAAAATCGATCTCTAAAAAATAGCTTGGCATCTCCCACTGTACGAGCTGAGACGACGTCTCAAGTTCCGACCCTGAGCGTCATCTCACCCTCTTCGAGCTCCTTGAAGGAACTAGTTTCCTGTAAAGAAGAGCAAACGTGATTAGTGGCTCCTGAATCAAGTATCCAAGTAAAATCATTATTTTCCACTAAGCAAGTTTCAAGAACAAGTAAATTGAATTTATCTTTCTTCTCTTTGACCTCAACAAGGTACTTTGGGCAGTTTCGCTTCCAGTGCCCGTCCATGTTGCAGTGGAAACACTTTCCTTTGTCTTCAACCTTGGCCTTTCCCTTGCCCTTATCAGCAGCAGGTGCCTTCCCTTTCCTTCCTATCTTCTTCTTTTGGGTCTTCTAAAGCCCAGAATATGGACCACAAGACTTACTTCCAGAGGATGAACCCTTCTGGAACCTTCTGGAATGGGCAAACAGATTTGCCTTTCCATCAGCCTGTTTCTTATTCTTCATAAGAGACTGGAAAGTCTGCAGTTCATTGAGGAGAGTAGTCAGGTTGTACTCTATCTTGTTCATCACCGCATTGTTGCGAAATTGCAGGAAACTCTTCGAAAGAGATTCCAGGATGAACGACACCTGACTTTGCTCGTCTATGACCGCGCCGTTAATTTCACCCACGTTGAAGTGGACCATCAGATCGAGAACGTGTTCTCTCACCGACGATCCCTCCTTCATACGGGAGTTATAAACGTACTTAAGGGATTCGTGTCGAAGCTTTCCAGACGGTTGTCCAAACATATTCTGCAACGAACTCATGATCTCACGAGCTGAGACCATGCCCTCGTGCTTTTTGGCTAGAACTTCAAAAACACTAGCCAAAATGTAGACCTTGGCCTTATCATAGGCCTTGAGACAGCGGTCGTACGCATCCTTAACTGATTCAGGAGCGTTTCAAGCAGGGATATGAGGACATTCCTCAGTCAGTACAAACCGAAGGTCGTTAACAACAAGAATCGTATTCAGGTTGGACTTCCACGTAGTATAATTTTCATCAGTTAACGTTCGCTTTTCAGTAAGGCTACAATTGAGGACGACATGCTGAAATTCCAAAAGTAGTTCTAATTAGTTATGCCTTTAACCCATTATAAACCAATCAATTTTAGCAAAATTATTAAAGAACCCTAGTGTTTAAATTAAACCTTTAATTTTGCAACGATACTTCAAGGGTTTAGAACAAAAGCAACCGTCGGGTGGTCAGTCACTCCTCAACTGAATTGAGACTATCTCAGCCGATTCTCACCACCAGAACATCTCATGTCCCAATGATCCTTAGCTATCGTTTGTTTGGTCAAGGACTTGTTAACCAGCTTAACTTATCCCGTAAATGTGACCCTACCATTTTCAGATCCAATAGGTCCGAGCCAACAGACTACTATTAAGAAAAACAACTGTTGGCAAATTACCTAAGAGACCCTATCCATTTCTGGAGTTCGCAGTGTTTCGATCCCTATAGTCAGGCCATCCGTAGGGATTGGTTGTTTCAGGACAACCTAGCAGGCGGACTAAAGAAATCTCACGGTGTGACCTAATGGAGGAGACCATAGGAAACGTTGACATGCGTTCTGCACTCATTTACTATGGATACTTCCCTCATTCACCTTGTTATTGAACCATGCAAACACTTACCGTAGGGTGACGCCCTATTGACACCACGTAGCCGAGCATGGAACTCACAGTGTGAACTCTTGAGGAAGTGAGAGTAAACTCGATGCAAACATCTCATTTTCTCCCACTGAAATTCCTAAGGTTAGGGTGTAGGTTTAACTTAGTTGGATTCTGGCTAAAAGAATCTATCTAAGTCTATGCCTATTATAACTATTATACATAGGTCTTAAAACCTTATGTCTAGGTGAATAAACGTTTTAATTACCTATATATAAAACAAGACTATGGTTAATTCAACTCAAGCTCCAGTCGGTTCCTGTAGGAGGTGTTAGTTAACCACGACTTAAGTACCCCCAACCTTAGACTTAACTTCACCGGTAGAGCCCTTATAACCAATGTCCTATTGTCCTACTATATTTTAAACTATTTAAAATACTATGTAAGACTAACTTCTAATCCTATTAGAAATTAAACTTAAGTCTAAATTAATTTTAAACAATGTAAAACTAATTTAAATTAACCCAAGTTCCTATGTTTGCATGCAATTCTTTGTTATAGATTATGGTTTCTAAAACCCCTTTATTTATAACTTTTATAAATTTTAATAATTAACCTATGACAAGGAACTATATTATAAAACCAACAAACAATTTCAAATTGGAATTATGAAATATTCAACTAATTGAAAACGCAAATTATTTAAATAAAATAACATTTATTCTAAACTAAGTAATTTCATGCTCCATGCAATTTATTTTCCATATAATCTAATTATAACAATTACAATTAATTACTCATGAAAAATAAATTAAATCATGCATTTCTCCCATATTTAAATAACATTTATACAAATACAAATGCATGAAAATGCTTATCCTAAGGTTGGAAAAAATCTAAATGACATTCATAAAGAAAAATAGTTGTAAAACAGGAAAAATTTGGCCCCTAAAGTGCAAAAATAATAAAATTACACTAATCTTATTACAAAATCGATCCAGACCACTTGAAACCGGGCTC
This sequence comes from Trichosanthes cucumerina, assembly GCA_036507285.1. Classification (NCBI taxonomy): domain Eukaryota; kingdom Viridiplantae; phylum Streptophyta; class Magnoliopsida; order Cucurbitales; family Cucurbitaceae; genus Trichosanthes; species Trichosanthes cucumerina. Next base: position 73,803,967 of record CM071835.1, on the reverse strand, counting down.
AGACCGCTCGAACCGGACCAAAAATGACTTGAACCGCCCAAAACAAGTCTGCTCCTTCAAGTTGGCGTCACGGCGTTGCAACGCTGAGGGGAGCGTTGCAACGCCGCCTCATCTCGCATGCGCGCCTGGCATCGAGGTAGCGTTACCAGCGCTAAGGGCGGCGTTACCGCAGCAACGCGACCCCTCGGTCTTCCGCATCGATAGGAGCTTCGACGTTGCAACGTCATTCCTCAGCGTTGTAACGCTGACGAACGGCGTTGCAACGCTGTTGCTTCTGCAACAACATTTTCTTTTTGAACACAACAACTTGAAATGCCAAATTCTCCCTCGATACTCATCCGAATTGCACGAAACTGGTCTCGAACGACTCACAACTCAATTACAGACTCGATTATGCACTTAATTACCCAAAATGGAGGGGTCTTTACACTTAATTTGATCAAATCAAAAAAGAAACTAAGGCAAAAAAATTCCCTAAACAGTTTTACAGCAAACCTAATGTAATTCTCACCTATCCAATGCAAATGTGTTTCAACCAAAACAAAACAAACCCTGCTCTGATATCAATTGATGGGGATCCGATCCTCTTGAGCAGCGAAAACGTGATTAAAGGATCGATTTTGCTTGTTTATTTTGGTTAAACACAAATACCAATACATTGAAAAAATACAGAGACAAGCAACATTTAATCTAATTAAAGCATGGATGTAAAGCATACAAACATGCTGTGAAGTTCTTAAACTAAAAGTAAGAAATTATTACCTTTGTAGTTTTTCCAACAACAACTCCTTGCTCCAAGAATACAGCAACACAGGAGCACCAAAAAAACTTCTCTGTTTTTTACAGAACACTACCACTAGTGAAAACCTTCTATATCTCTAGATTCCACTTAGATCTCCCTTCGTGGGAAGTGTTCCAACTTTTGGAAGAAGAAGGAAAATTGAGAGAGAGAGATTTTTTTAGAGCAATTCACCAATTGCACAAAAATGGAATGAATGACCAACCCAACTATCTTCCTTCTCCCTGTTTATCTATCGATAGGGAGAAGGAGAGGGAAAGTGGGAACGTGTCTGGATGACACGTTCCCTCAATTTAATTAAAAAATAATCTAATTATTATTTAATTAAATTAAATTAATAATATAATTAAATCATATTTAATTATATAATTATCAATTTAAATCACATTTAATAAAATCAAATTAAATATCATATATTTAATTTGGATTAAATCACATTTAATAAATTTTTCCCTCTAACCCATAGTTTTAATGCACATCTAGTGCACATTAAATTTTAACCTATAGTTTTTAAATATGAATCACATATTAATATTTGAACTCTTTCAAATATTTAATTCTCTCATATATTCATATGAAACATATTCACATTAAATTTATGATATAAAGTTCAAAAACTTTATATTATAATGTATCTATATACATAAACATTTATTCCCTAATAAATTTGAACATTTCAAATTCAAACGATCTAAGAACCCTTTACGAGCTAGAAGGTGGACCTAATGGACCTACAGATTAGAAGCTCCAACGATACGAGATTGATGGAGATCTAATCCCCTTGAGCAGCGGAAACGAGTTTGGAATCGTAATTTGCAAGCTTGTTTTGGTTGAAAAACAAAAACCAGTACATTGATGAAAAAACAGAATAAACATGCATCTCTAATCTAATTAGGCATGGAGATATACATGCAAACATGCTGAAAATAATAATTAACCCAAAAGGAAGAGAAGTTACCTTTGTAGTTTCACTTTCCAGCAACTCCTTACTCCTATTGCAGCAACACAGCAAGTAAGAACACTTCTCTGTTTTCTTCAACAGGACAACACCACAAGGAAAACCCTCTATCCTCTGAGTGCTTAGATCACCCTAAGTGGGAAAGGTTCCAACAATTGGAGAGAAGGGAATTCTAGAGAATGTGAGAGAGAGAATTCTTCTATCAGTGAAATTCAATCGAATGAATGATCGATCGATTTGCCTTTCTCACCAGGAGAAGGTCATCATTCAGTGGGTAACTCCCCACTCCCTATCGAGGGGGAGTTGGGGGATAGTGGGAACGTGTCCTCCTGACACGTTCCCAATTAATATTACAATTAATTAATTAATCATTAAATTAAATCTTATTTAATTTAAATGTAATATTAATTAAATGATTAATTAACATTTAATCATTTTACCCTTTATCATATAGTTTAATGTACATCTCATGTATATTAAGATTTTAACCTATAGTTTTCAAATATGAATCACATTCACATTTGAATTTAATATCTGAATTCTTTCAAATATTTAATTCTCTCATATAATTTAATATGAATCATATTCACATTAAATTTATAATACATAGTTCCAAAACTAAATATTATATCGTATCGATATACATTAAGTTTATTCCCTTATGAATTTGAACATTTCAAATTCAAATGATCTAAGAACCCTTTACGAGCTAGAAGGTAGACCTAATGGACCTACAGATCAGAAGCTCGAATGATGCAAGATTGCTCGGTTAATCTCATTAACCTCCCAATCAACATTCGTTAACTGCGGGAACACACCACTAAAGTCCCGCAACTGCACTCTTCTCACTGCAGATATATTTCTGTGTCCACGGATATTGACCAATAACAGCAAGTCAATCCTTCACGAATGTTCATAACACCAGCTGAGTCAAATTACCATTTTACCCCTGGGTTACATCTTGTACCTTAAGTACAAGTGTTCCTTTAATGAACAATTTTTTTGTGGTCCTACCAACAAACAGAGTTCTTCTCGGGCTAATGAGAGGGTCGGACCCTTTGTTCAAGTCTCGGAGACACCACTTATAGGAACATTCCTCTACTTACTCTAGTAGGCGGGAAGGAGTGAATTCCATCTTGCTAAGTTAAGTTCCCAGCCGCTCACTCGGTCTTGTCTCCAAGAAGGTAGGCATATTGAGTCGGCGAATCTGGCCACTCTCACCCATACTAGTCAAAGGACAATCCCTCGTAAACAGGAGTTCGTAACCTGCTCAGGATTAAGATCAAGTTACCTAGGTCATCCTAGTGAAATAGAAACCTAACTAGTCAACGGATTTACATCTAGTGGTTACTATTTCGCGGTCCGGTCTTATGTAATCTCATTACATAGGATATCCCCACTCACATGTCTTCTACATGAACACGTTACGATCACAGTGTTTGTATCATATACAAAGTGGGTCACATCCATAGTTTTACCAAGGTAAGGTACCCAATCCTTATCCCCTAACTATAGACCCTTTAGGCTGTATCTCGAACCGAGATCCTTTATATGTACACTACATTAAGTTAAAGATACATTTAACAACCTTGGATGTTTAGTTTATTGGATTTAGGGTTTATACAAAGGAAAATTCGTAAATAACGAAATAATAACTCTTTATTGAAGTAATAACAATTTATTACAATAATTAGAACAGAAATACAAACTACGAGTTTTAGGGCACAAACCCCAACAAACTCCCACTTGAACTAAAACTCTAGTGGGATACATCATAATCTAAAACAGTGGTTACAGAGATAGAAAAAACAATAAACTAGGGCATCCATATACCCCATTACATATCTCCCACTTGCCTAGATTAGCCTATGTACATGTCTTCCAGATGACCCTCAAACACTTTAGCCTTGAGAGTCTTTGTAAATGGATCAACAATATTGTGCTTCGAACCGATCTTCGTGACTGTCACATCTCCTCATTGCACTATTTCTCGTATCAGGCGATACTTCCTCTTGATGTGCTTGCCTCGCTTATGGCTGTGAGGTTCCTTCGAATTGGCTACCGCACCACTGTTATCACAGTATAAGGTGATGGAAAATTTCATATTTGGAACAACTTCCAAATCAGTAAGGAATTTCCTTAGCCAAACAACCTCTTTAGCTGCTTCACAAGTAGCGACATACTCAGCCTCCATCGTGGAGTCAGCGATGCATCCTTGCTTGATCATTCGCCATACTATAGCTCCCCCGTTAAGGGTGAAAACTGATTCCGATGTGGATTTCCGAGAATCCTTATCGGTCTGAAAATCAGAATCAGTGTATCCAATAAGGATCAAATCCTTAGTGCCATACACTAGCGTATAGTCCCTCGTTCTCCTAAGATACTTGAGGATATTTTTAACTGTTGTCCAGTGGTCTAAACCTGGAATGGATTGGTACCTACTGACTATTCCCACTGCATATCTAATGTCGGCCTCGTGCACAACATAACATACATTAAGCTACCTACTGCAGAGGCATAGGGAATACGTCTCATATCCTCAACTTCTTGAGGTGTCTTAGGACACTGTTCCTTAGACAGATGAACTCCATGCTTGAAGGGTAACAAGCCCCTCTTGAAATTCTGCATCAAATATCGGGACAACATTTTGTCGATATAAGACTCTTGAGACAGAGCTAGCGATTTATTCTTGCGATTTCTGAAGATCTGAATTCCAAGAATATATTGCGCCTCTTCCAAATCTTTCATTTGGAATTGGGTCGACAACCAATTCTTTATGTCAGTTAGGTATCCTACATCATTCCCAATGAGTAGGATATCATCCACATAAAGTACTAAGAAAGCTACTTTGTCGTTGATGATCCTCTTATAAACTCAAGGCTTATCAACATTTTGGTTAAAACCATAAGACTTGATCGCAGTATCAAATCTTATATTCCAAGATTTGGATGCTTGTTTCACCCCATAAATGGATCGATTGAGCTTGCAAACTTTTTGTTCCTGACCTTGGGTTATGAACCCTTCGGGTTGAGACATATAGATGCTCTCCTCAAGATTACCATTCAAAAAGGCAGTGTTGACGTCCATTTTCCAGATTTCATAATCATAAAATGCAGCTATGGACAAGAGTATCCTTATAGACTTCAGCATAGCAACAGGGGAAAACGTTTCTTCATAGCTTCCCTTTGGGTAAACCCCTTTGCTACAAGTTTGGCCTTAAAGGTATGTACCTTTTCGGCTGCATCTCTCTTTCTCTTATAGATCCATTTACACCCTATGGGTCTAACCCCTTCAGGTTGGTCTACAAGTTCCCATACTGAACTGAAGTCCATTGACTCCATTTTAAGGTCCATGGCTTTGATCCATTGGTCCTTGTCTACATCATTCATTGTCTGTTTATAAGACAATGGATCTTCTACGCCGTCATCAGGTATGACGACTTGAGTTTCAGTTAAACCCAAGTAGCGGTCAGGTTGGGAAACAACCCTCCCACTACGTCGAGGCATTCCCAACAATTGAGAAGGACGAGACTAACTTGGGGTGCTGGCTTCTCCATCAACTCTCGATGAAGGTCCAGCTTGATCAACAACTCTTGTAGGTTCACCTGTAGCTTCATTTAGTATTAATTTACTGCGCGGTTTATGGTTTCTCATGTGATCTTCCTCCAAGAAAGTGGCGTTTGTCGATACAATCACCTTGTTATCTTGTGGGTCGTAGAAAAGACCACCTCTCGTTTCTTTGGAATAACCAACAAATTGGCATTATCTTGAACGAGGTTCCAGTTTCTTTGGATTTGTCACTAGCACGTGTGGCGGACAACCCCCAATCCTGAAGTGTTGTAAACTAGGGTTACTGTTGGATTTTATGTCATAAAACTCGTAGTTTGTAATTGATAAACATTTTTTCGTGTTTCTTCTTCGATAAAATTGTTATTGAATTAGTATACCATAATCTTGAATCCAATAAACTAAGGTCCCGAGCCTATTTAATGTAGACTTTAACTTTATGTGATGTAAAACATGGATCAAGTTTGAGTATATAGCCTAAAATGGTCTATAGTATAGGGATAAGGTTGGGCGCCTTATTCTGGGACACTATGGATGCGACCAACTTTGTAGTTAGTACAAACGATGTGATCCTGATTCATTCATATAGAGATATGTAAGTGGGGACATCCTATGCAATGAGTTTTTATAAGACTGGACCACGACTTAGTCACTTTTGCTTTATAACATCGTTTACTGTATAAAACTAACTAATTCAATTTTGATGACCTAGATAACTCGATCTCAATCCTGAGCTAACTATGAACTCCTGTTTATTCGGGATTATCCTTAGATCTGCGTTGGTGAGAGCAGCTCAACAGCGCTGGCTCAATAAGCCTCCCATTTGAGGGGTAAGACCGGGTAGATAGCTGGGGACATAGGGTGCAAGACGGAATTCACTCCTACCCGACTCTATGGATAGTAGATAGGTTGTTCCCTTAAGTGCTGACTTCGGAACTAGAACAAGGGGCCCCACCCTCTCACTAGGCTGAGAGGGACTAGATTTGTTAGTTGGACAACAAATGAATTGTTCTATAGAGGTTTAGTGAGATTTAAGGAACAAGAAGTGTTCTCGGGGGTAAAACGATTTTTTGACCCAGCCGAGACCACGAACAACCTGTGAAGGATTGACTTACTGGTTACGGTTATATCGGTGGGCGAAAATATATCTGAAAGTGAGGGAGTGCAACTACGGGACTTTAGTGGAATGTCCCGTTAGTTAACAAAAGTTGATTAATTAGGTTAAAGAGTTTGACCAGTTAATCTCAGATTGTTGGAGCCCATGATCTGTAGGTCCATTAGGCCCCCCTGCTAGCTCATATGGATTAAACTTAGAACAGTATGATGGATTAATTCGAATTGTTCGAATTAGGAAAGGAGTTTTAAACCGACAAGTATATGTGATATAGCTATCGATTTTTTATTACACAATATATTCAAATGTGGTTGAATTTAAAAAATATGAATGCGGATTCATGTTCGGGAAGTCAAAATTAGTCAAGAGGGTCAAAATCGTAAAAAGTCAAAGGGTTGACTTTTTGCCTCAAGAAAAGTCAAAGTTTGACTTTGACCAAATGAAAAGGACTATTTTACCCTTGACTAGAGTTAGTGGAATTATCCAAGTTCTTGTTGGACAATCCCACTAACTTAAGTAGATTATGTGTAAACATTATAGAATTACACATAGCCCACTTTAGTTAGTGTTTTGTGAGGTATTGAATTTTGGTGAGCCTTGGCATGCATTTGATGCATGAAATATCTTTATAAATAGGTTTGTTTTCAAAACAAAGGGTTTCTTTTGCTAAATTTTGAGTTTTTTCAAAAGAAGTCTCCCCAAAACATATTTCTCCTCCTTTCCTCACTTAATACTTTGAACCTCCCATTCTTCCTTTTTAATCCTTCATTCATCGGGTCCCACAACCCGGTTCTGAGTCCAGAGGATAGCGGGGAAGCCCTAGTGGTGGTCCGGTTGTGTTCGGTTTTTGCTTTGGCAATTAGGAGAGAAGAAATTGAGCTACAAAGGTTGTATTTTCTTCCTTTTTTTTTTAGTTTACTATTTTTGTATGTTTGCATGTTAATTTCTATTAAGTTAGATGCAATTAGAGTTTCATTAGATCATTTTTCTGCTGCGTATATTTCGTGTTCCATCATGTGGTATCAGAGCATGCTTTAATTTCACTCAATTGCATATGGTGGGTTGTTATTTTTCATGTGATGAAATTGTTGGAAGCTAAAATTTCTTGTTATAATTTGTAATTTGCTCAACGGTTTTGAGCCTTAATGTGTGTCCAAGGAGTCTATAAATTTTGGGAGTCATTAGAGTTGAAATTAGGTTGTAATTGGAGTTTCTACCGACGTTGCGCATTGCCGAAAAAAAAATAGCACTGTGCTGTTTTTTCATCCGTTATCCGTGTGATTTTGCTGCTGTTTTCAAGCTGGTTCGGGCTGGTTCGAAGTGTTCGAGATTGGTTCTGAGCTGTTTTTCAAACTATTATTGTAATTATTTAGTTAATTGCTTGTTTAGGATGCCAAAACGGGTCCAATTTTATGTTTTATTTCCTTTATGCATTATGAATGTGTTTAATTGTTTAAATCTTTATTGTGCATAAAGTTTACCATGTAGATATAAATTCCCACCATAGGTTAACATGCACATGCATTGAAAGTATGTTATAATGGTTATAATATATATAGTATGTATGTTGGATTTCATGAATTAATGTAAAAGTGATGTATAATTCATGATTTCTTTAAGTAACTTAATATGGTAATTGATTAATTAAATCTTTTAATTAATTAATTTAATTTGTTTAATTTAATATGATTAAATTAAATAAATTAAATCCATATTAAATTTTCATTATATAATTGTTATGTAATGAATGTGGAATGTATGTTATAGTTTTGTCAATTCTTTTTATAAGTGTTATAAAATCAATTAGACTTTTTAAATCTATAACAAAGATAAGATGCATGCTCACTTAGGTTAACCATCGACAATCTCTTTTTCATAGAAATTAGGTCGATATCTTGTAAAACCGGTTTACAAGAAAACTCCAGATAAGATGACTAAGGTTGAAAGGTTTTTAAGTTGACGGTTCACGGAACACCTTCTACCTGGAGATCGAGTCGACGTCTGAATTAGGTTAAATCGATTTTATGAGCATGCGTGAGCGGTGTGAGGTAATAAAATTTGTTTATCACCTAGACATCGTAGGTTAAATTCCAGTATAAATGTTATACTCTGATGTTTCGCCTAGACTTAGGATATGTTTTAGTTAGCTGAAATATATTGCTAAGTAATTTATACCCTAACCGTCTAGAACACTTTAGCTAGAGAGAAGTAGTGTACTTTTAACTCTAGCGTCCCTAAGAGTTCACACTGTGAGATTCATGCTTGGCTTTGGGCCGCCCTGGGAGCGAACTCCATTCGAAGAGTGTTTGCATGAGTCAATATCAAGGTGAATAGGGGAAGTCGTTCATAGTAAGTGGAAGAAGGAAGTGTGTCAACGCATCCTACGGTCTCTTCCATTAGGTCGCACCGTGAGATTCCTATAATGCCCCTGCATGTCTGCCCTGGAGCGACTTTACCAATCGGAGGGTTGTATTATAGGATTCAGAACACCACGAACTCCAAAAATAGATAGGGTCTCTCAGGTTCGTTTCATTCTTGTCTTTCCAATTTCGGGAGCGTAATGATCCTGATCTTTGAGGTCTGAAAATGGAAGGTTACACTTACAAGAATCACTAAGTGTTAGCAAATTCTCGACCAAATGAGCGATAACTAAGTTACTATAGGAATAAGAGTTATTTTGGTGATAGTATTTAGTCAAGATAGTCTTGGTTCAACGAAGGAATGGTCGGTCACCTCTCGGTGAAGGTTATTCTAAACCGTTGAAATATCGTTGCAAACATAATAATGATGGGTACATTATTTTTTGCTAAACTTGATTGGATTGTAAAGGTTAATATTTTTTACTAAAAATGATATGTTTTTTTTGTTAGCATGACTAACTTTTTAGTTCAACTATTAGCTTTCGAAAAACATAACGGCGACAACTACACAACATGGAAAACAAATCTGAATACAATACTAGTAATAGATGACTTGAGATTTGTCTTAACTGAGGAATGTCCTCAGGCCCCTACCTCAAATCATATTTAAATATATATCCACCTCCTATTAATCATAGTTTAATTCATAATTAAGCTACGACTCGTTAAATATATCACATATAATTAACGATTTCTCCCAAAATCGAATTTGAACAATTCAAATTCTTTTCTCTCAAAATGTTACAAGGCTTAGTCCGAGCTAGTAAGGAGGACCTAATGGACCTACAGATCATGAGCTCCAACGATACGAGATTAATTGGCCAAACTCTTTAGCCTAGCTAATCAACATTCGTTAACTATCGGCACACTCCACTAAAACCCAGTGGTTGCACTCTCCTCACTGTAGATATATTTCTGTCCACTCGATATAACCATGATTAGTAAGTCGATCCTTCACAGGTCGTTCGTAATTACAACTGGGTCAAAAATACCGTTTTACCCCTGTAATTACCTCTTGTTCCTTAAGTCCCACTGATCCTCTAATGAACAATTGGTTTGTGGTCCAACCAACAAACCGAATCCTTCTCGGGCCAATGAGAGGGGTGGGCCCTTTGTTCAAGACCCGAAGTCAGCACTTAAGGGAACAACCTCTCTACTAATCCCTAAAGCGGGTAGGAGTGAATTCCATCTTGCATAACTATGTTCCCAGCTATCTACCCGATTGTATCCCTGAAATGGGAGGCTTATTGAGTCGGCAATCTCGAGCCACTCTCACCCATGCAAATCTAAGGATAATCCGAATAAACAGGAGTCCATCGAACGCTCAGGATTAAGATCGAGTTACCTAGGTCATCGTATGAATATAGTCGAAGAAGGCGATGCGGAGTTATAAAGTCTAAGTGACTATTTCGCGGTTCAGTCTTATGCAAACTCCTTGCATAGGGCACCCCCACTCACATGTCTCCACATGAACGATTTAGGATCACATCGTTTGTACTCTACAAAGTGGGTCGCGCCCATAGTGTCCCCAGGATAAGGTACCCAACCTATCCTTATACTATAAACCGTTCTGGCTACAACTTGAACTTGATCCACTTTTATGTCACACATAAAGCTCAAGTATTCATCCTATAGCCAAGGATTTTTTATTGGATTAGGGTTACACAATACACAATTCACTTTATTCAATAACACCTTTATTGAATAAATCTCAATAACAACTTTATTGCAAAATAGAATATACATTCAGTTTACAAAACCACGAGTTTTAGGACATAAAACCCAACAGATATATCATACTTCAAGATGTTTTGTATGCTCCTAAAATGAAACAGAACTTAATATCTATCACATGTATATTAGAAACAATGTATAAAATATCCTTTGAAATCAATGAAGCGTTCATTTTCAAAAAAGGTATTCAAATTTGTTCTTCTATACTAGAAAACAACTTATATAAGTTAAGACCAGCTAAAGCAAAATTTGTCTTAAATCTTTGAGATGTTTAGAAAGTAATTAAACTTAGAATAAAAGACAAAAAGTTTCTTCCAATGCCTATTTATGGCACTTAAGACTTGATCACATAAATCTCAATAGGATTGGAAGATTGGTTAAGAATGGACTCCTAAATCAGTTAGAAGACAATTCTTTACCTCCATGTGAGTCTTGTCTTGAGGGAAAAATGACTAAGAGATCTTTTACTAGAAAAGGTCTCAGAGCAAAAATACCCTTAAAGCTCGTACATTCGGACCTCTGTGGACCGATGAATGTCAAAGTTCGAGGTGGATATGAATATTTCATCAGTTTCGTTGATGATTATTCAACGTATGGTCATATTTACCTAATGCATCACAAGTCTGATTCTTTTGAAAAGTTCAAAGAATATAAGACTGAGGTTGAGAACCAGTTAGGTAAAACGATTAAGACACTTCGATCAGATAGAGGTGGGGAGTACATGGACTTAAGATTCCAAGACTATATGATAGAACATGGAATCAAGTCACAACTCTCTGCACCTAATATGCCTCAGCAGAACGGTGTATCTGAAAGAAGAAACAGAACCTTGTTGGAGATGGTTCGTTCAATGATGAGCTTCGCTAAGTTACCTAATTTCTTTTGGGGACATGCATTAGAAACTACTGTCTATATTTTTGAATAACGTTCCCTCTAAAAGTGTTTCAGAAACACGTTATGAGCTATGGAAAGGGTGTAAAGCCAGTTTACGTCACTTTATGATTTGGGGATGTCTGACACACGTGTTGGTGCAAAATCCTAAAAAAATTAGAACGTTGTTCAAAGTTATGCCTATTTGTAGGTTATCCAAAAGAAACAAAAGGTAGTATGTTTTAGGATCCTCAAGAGAATAAGGTGTTTGTGTCGACAAATGTCACATTCTTAGAGGAAGACCACATCAGAAGTCATCAACCTCGCAGTAGACTAGTATTAAATTAACTTTCCAAAGACGTTACAGATAGAGATAGTTCATTTACTAAAGTAGTAGATAAAACTAGTACATCTGGTTAGTCACATCATTCTCAAGAGTTGGGAATACCTCGACGTAGTGGGAGGGTTGTTCATCAGCCTGACCGTTACTTGGGTTTATCATTCCAATACTAGATATGATCATTGGACTGCCGTTAAGAATATCCTTAAATATCTTAGGAGAACGAGGAACTACATGCTCGTGTATGGTGCTAAGGATTTGATCCTTACTAGATACACTGACACTGATTTCCAGACCGATAAAGATGCAAGAAAATCCACATCGGGATCAGTGTTCATTCATTCGGAATGGAAGTGCAGTAGTTTGGAGAAGTGTGAAGCAAAACTGTATTGCAGACTCCACAATGGAAGCTGAATACGTAGGTTGCATGTGAAGCAACAAAGGAAGTAGTATGGTTGAGGAAATTCTTGAAAGATTTGGAAGTCGTTCCAAATATGCATCTGCTTATCACCCTATATTGTGATAACAGTGGTGCAGTTGCAAATTCAATAGAACCAAGAAGCTCACATTGTTGATCCTTTTACAACGACCCTCACGGCTAAAGTGTTTGAAGGTCTCCTACAGTCTCTAGGTCTACGAAGTTAGTAAACTAGGATGAGTGGGAGAACTTTTGGGTATATGCCCTAGTTCATTATATTCATATGTTTATCGTACTCATATGTTTCTCACTTAAATTCAACATTGTGATATTCCACTAGGAGTTTTAGTCCAAGTGGGAGTTTGTTGGATTTTATGTCCTAAAACTCGTAGTTTGTAATTGATAAACATTTTTTCATCTTTCTTCTTCGATAAAATTGTTATTGAATTAGTATACCATAATCTTGAATCCAATAAACTAAGGTCCCGAGGCTATTTAATGTAGACTTGAACTTTATGTGATGACATAAAACAAGGATCAAGTTCGAGTATGTAGCTTAAAATGGTCTATAGTATAGGGATAAAGTTGGGCGCCTTATTCTAGGGACACTATGGATGCAGCCTACTTTGTAGTTAGTACAAACGATGTGATCCTGAAGCGTTCATATAGAGATATGTAAGTGGGGGCATCCTATGCAATGAGTTTGTATAAGACTGGACCACGACTTAGTCACTTTTGCTTTATAACACCGTTTACTGTATAAAATTAACTAATTCAATTTTGATTACCTAGGTAACTCGATCTCAATCCTGAGCTAACTATGAACTCCTATTTATTCGGGATTATCCTTAGATCTGCATGGGTGAGAGCAGCTCAACAACGCTGGCTCAATAAGCCTCCCATTTCAGGGGTAAGACCGGGTAGATAGCTGGAGACATAGGGTGCAAGACGGAATTCACTCCTACCCGACTCTAGGGATAGTAGATAGGTTGTTCCCTTAAGTGCTGACTTCGGAACTAGAACAAGGGGCCCACCCTCTCACTAGGCTAAGAGGGACTAGATTTGTTGGTTGGACAACAAATGAATTGTTCTATAGAGGTTTAGTGGGACTTAAGAAACAAGAAGTGTTCTCGGGGGTAAAACGATTTTTTGACCCAACCGAGACTACGAACAACCTGTGAAGGATTGACTTACTGGTTACGGTTATATCAGGTGGAGAGAAATATATCTACAGTGAGGGGAGTGCAACTACAGGACTTTAGTGGAATGACCCGTTAGTTAACAAAAGTTGATTAATTAGGTTAAAGAGTTTGACCGGTTAATCTCGAATTGTTGGAGCCCATGATCTGTAGGTCCATTAGGTCCCTCTGCTAGTTCATATGGATTAAACTTAGAATAGTATGATGGATTAATTCGAATTGTTCGAATTAGGAAAGGAGTTTTACACCGACAAGTATATGTGATATAACTATCGATTTTTTATTACACAATATATTCAAATGTGATTTGCATTTCAAAAATATGAATGCGGATTCATGTTCGGGAGGTCAAAATTAGTCAAGAGGGTCAAAATCATAAAAAGTCAAAGGGTTGACTTTTTGCCTCAGGAAAAGTCAAAGTTTGAATTTGAGCAAATGAAAAAGACTATTTTACCCTTGACTAGAGTTAGTGGAATTATCCATGTTTTTATTGGACAATCCCACTAACTTAAGTGGATTATGTGTAAACATTATAGAATAACACATAGCCCACTTTAGTTAGTGTTTTGTGAGGTGTTGATTTTTGGTGAGCCTTGGCATGCATTTGATGCATGTAATTTCCTTATAAATAGGTTTGTTTTCAAAACAAAGGGTTCCTTTTGCTTAATTTTGAGTTTTTTCAAAATAAGTCTCACCAAAACATATTTCTTCTCCTTTCCTCACTTAATACTTTGAACCTCCCATTCTTCCTTTTTAATCCTTCATTCACCGGGTCCCACAACCCGGTTCTGAGTCTAGAGGATAGCGGTGAAGCTCTAGTGGTGGTCCGGTTGTGTTCGGTTTTTTCTTTGACAAGGAGGAGAGAAGAAATTGAGCTACAAAGGTTGTATCTTCTTCCTTTTTTTTTAGTTTATTGTTTTTTGTATGTTTGCATGTTAATTTCTATTAAGTTAGATGCAATTAGAGTGTCATTAGATCATTTTTCCGTTGCGTATGTCTCGTGTTCCATCATTTACGCCCCTTCCACAATTCAAAAGGTGTTTCTTAAACACTCTTTGTTGGACCAGTATTCAAGATTTGAAATGCAGTCTCTACTGCGTATCCCCAAACCGAGGCAGGCAATTGAGCATAGCTCATCATAGAACGAACCATGTCCAACAAGGTTCTTTTTCTCCTTTATGACACACCATTTTGCTGTGGTGTATTAGGTGCCGAGAGTTGAGATTTAATTCCATGTTCTATCATATTGTCCTGGAATCTCAAATCCATATACTCTCCACCTCGATCGGGTCGAAGTGTTTTAATTGTTTTTCCTAAAGCATTCTCTACTTTAGCCTTATACTCTTTGAACTTTTCAAGAGCCTCAGACTTGTGATGCATTAGGTATAGATAACCATACCTCGAATAATCATCTATGAAGGAGATGAAATATTCGTACCCTCCTCGAGCTTTAACATTCACCGGACCACAAAGATCAGAATGTACAAGTTCTAAGGGCTCTATGGCTCTGTAACCTTTTCCAGTAAAAGGTCGCTTGGTCATTTTACCTTCCAAGCATGATTCGCAAGGAGGTAAAGAATCATCTTCTAACTTGTTTAGAAGTCCATTGTTAGAGAATCTCTCAATCCGGTTGAGATTTATATGACCAAGTCTAAGATGTCATAGATAGGT
The DNA here is from genome assembly GCA_036507285.1 of Trichosanthes cucumerina. Lineage (NCBI taxonomy): Eukaryota > Viridiplantae > Streptophyta > Magnoliopsida > Cucurbitales > Cucurbitaceae > Trichosanthes > Trichosanthes cucumerina. The sequence continues at coordinate 73,788,878 of CM071835.1, read as the reverse complement.
ATTATTATGAGAAATTCTTTGCTCATCAATGATCGCTCCATTCATCTCAGCCACGTTGAAGTGGACCATCAGATCGAGAATGTGTTCTCTTACCGATGACCCCTCCTTCATACGGGAGTTATAAACGTATTTGAGGGATTCGTGCCGAAGCTGTCCAGACGGTTGTCCAAACATATCCTGCAACTAACCCATGATCTCACGTGCTGAGACCATACCCTCCAACTTCCTGGCCAAAACATCAGATATGCCAGCCAGGATATAGGTCTTGGCCTTTTCATTGGCCTTGAACCAGCAGTCAAACGCATCCTTAACAGATTGAGGTGCGTTTTGAGATGGGACCTGAGGACATTCCTCTGTCAGTACGAACCGAAGGTCGTCAACAACAAGAATCGCATCCAGGTTGGACTTCCACGTAGTAAATTTCTAATCTCATTCCACGTAGTAATGCGATTAGAAATTAGGAAATCAAAGTTTAGTCTATGAATGAACACTGATTAGTAACTCTATCTAAGGAAGGTTTTGTCTAAGGCTGGGGTATTTAAGTTGACGCTTGCGGAACACCCCTACCTGGAAACCGACCTAGGAGTGAATTCGGTCTGGAGATTCTTAGATTATACTTATCGTGAGTGCCGCTAATTAAAAGTGTTTTAATTAACTCACATAGACCTAAGTTATAATGTGATTATAGACTTAGGTTAACACCATATAAGAGTTATATTGGTAGACTTAGGTAAATTTTAGCCGGTTTATCTAGGTCAATCCCTATTAAAATTAAAGTGCTGAGTGGGAGGAAATAAAGTGTATGAGATACATTTAAATTTCCAACCACAAATCTCCGTTAAGTTCGCACCGTGAGATCTATACTCGGCCTCATGGCGCAAATGGGAGCGTCCCCCTTCGGGTGGCATTTGTATAGGTCAATATCATCGTGGATGGAGAGAGTACTTATAGTGAGTGGGAGTGGGACTTGTGAAAACGAGACCCACGGTCTCTTCTTTCGATTCACACCGTGAGAGAGCGCCTATGATCCGCTTTGCTAGTTTGGCTCGACCGCACAATCCCTTCGGAGGGCCTGATCATGGAAGTCGAAACACCGTGAATTCCCGAAAGGGATACAGTTTCCTGGTTGGTTTTCCTTCTTGGTTCACCCTTCGGTGGCTATTGTTTGGACGGATGCTTGGAAACTTAAAGATTGAGGGTGACACTCACAAAATTCGTTAAGTGTTAATGAATTCGATCGAACAATGGTAATTGGACGCCTAATGGAATAAGAGTTATTCTAGGATTAGGGTCTGATCGAGAAAGTCTCGTCCTAGAGGAGGAGTGTTCTGTTCACCCTTCGGTCGCTGTCATTCTAAACCTTTAGGATATCATTGCAAAATTTTGAATGACCTAGGGATCATGAAACAATTTTGCTAAAACTTGATTGGATTTCAAAAAAATTTTTGCGAGACTAACACAAAGTTTTCTTGATTTTTCAGCTTAAAACATGTCTAGCGCAATAATAGCTCTACTCGCATCTGATAAATTAGTGGGAGATAATTACCAAAGTTAGAAAAACAACATAAACACAATTTTGGTAACTGACGACATAAAGTTCGTGCTGTCTGAGGAGTGTCCTCAGATGTCGGGCTTGACTGCGTCGCGAAGTGTTCGGGATGCATACGATCGGTGGAACAGGGCCAATGAAAAGGCCAAGGTCTACATCATTGTCAGCATGTCTGATGTATTGGCAAAGAAGCATGAGCTGATGGTCACCGCCAAGGAGATCATGGAGCCCTTGCAGGAAATGTTTGGACAACAATCCTTTAAGATCCGGCATGACTCGCTCAAATACGTCTTCAACGCACGGATGAAAGAGGGGTCGTCTGTCCGTGAACATATTCTAGACATGATGACCAACTTTAATCTGGCTGAGATGAACGGGTCTTCGATCGACGAGTCGAGCCAAGTCAATTTTATTCTGGAGACTCTTCCGAAGAGTTTCATTCAGTTTCGTAGCAATGTTGTTATGATCAAAATTAGCTACACTCTGATTACCCTCCTCAATGAGCTACAGAATTTCAAGTCCTTAAACAAGGTCAAGGCATCGAAATCTGAGGCAAATGTTGCCTACAGGTCTTATCACAGGGGTTTGACCTCTGGGACGAAGCCTGTTGCTCCTTCACGCCCGAAAGGGAAGAAGAGGATGAAGAGGGGTAAAACTGACCGAGCTGCTGCCCAGAAGGGCAAGAAGGTCAAGGACGTTGCAGAGAAAGGAAAGTGTTTCCACTACAATTGGGGCGGACCTTTGGAAGAGTAATCGTCCCAATTCTCGACTCGAGAGGAAGAATCAAGGTAAATGTGATTTACTTGTAACAGAAACTTGTTTAGTGGAGAGTAGTGACTCTGCCCGGATATTGGATTCGGGCGCCACTAACCATTTTTGTTCTTCTTTTTAGGGGATTGATTCTTGGCAGCCGCTGCGAGAGGGTGAGGTGACTCTACGAGTTGGATCCGGGGAGCTTGTCTCTGTTGCAGCGATCGGCACGGTGAAGCTACATTTTGGCAGGAACTACATTTTGTTGACAATTTGTACATAGTTACAGGGTTTATTAGAAACCTAGTTTCTATTTCCTGCCTTTTAGAATAGTGTATTTTCGTTTCATTTCTGTTGAGATTTATGCCCTAAACTTGTGTAATTTTGATCAATTAAATAAAGTGTTATTTGTTTTAATAAGATTACAGTCTTGCTTTTATAAATCCAATAAACTAAGCTCCAAGGTTATAACGTTTATCTTGAAATCAGTGTAGTGGACACTATTTGGGTTGAATTCAAGATTATAACCTAAATAGTCTATAGCATAAGAATAAGGTTGGAAACCTCATTCTGGTAACACCATGGATGCGACCCACTTTGTAATTAGTACAAATGAGGTAATCCAACTCATTCATGTAGTTGACATGCGAGTGGGGCATCCTGTATGAAGAGTTCATACAAGATCGGATCATAAATTATTAGTCTAACCAAAGATAACAACATTAATGAGGATAAGACTAGTAATTTATAGATGGTCATTCGTGACTTTACCTGAATCCTGAGAAAGTTAAGAACTCCTGCTTATAGGGGTTTGTCCTTAGACTAGTATGGGTGAGAGTGGCCTGTAGCCGATTCAATAAGCCTACCCTCTCAGGGACAGAACCTCATATGTAGCTGGGAACTTAAATGTGCAAGATAGAATTCACTCATTCCTCTACTAAGGAATTAGATAGGTTGTTCCCTTAGAACGACTCGTGTCTTGAACAACGGGGCCCGCCCTCTATGATGGTATGAGTCTAAGGTAGGACCTTAGACTTGTTATTCATTAGAGGATCAGTGGTGCTTAAGGAGCAAAGAGGTAATCACAGGGGTAAGGCGGTAATTTGACCCAACCGTGATTACGAACAACTGTGAAGGGTCGACTCATGGGTAATAACTATATCGATGGACACAATAATATCTACAATGAGGAGAGTGCATTACAAATCTATAGTGGAGTGACTTGTAGTTAATGAATATTGATTAACTGGATCAAAAAGTTTGATCAGTTAATCTCACATCATTGGAGCTCATGATCTGTAGGTCCATTAGATCCCTCCGTTGGCTCAATATGGTAATATTAAAGGTATAAAGTTATGAGTGAAATTGAAGTGTTTAATTTCAAACATGAGGAGTTATATCAATTATATATGATATAATTGATATAATATATAGTTTTAATGTGAATTAGATTCATATATAAACTATATACTAAAGAGAGATTAAAGGAGGGGTAGGATGGTCATTTCCATCCTATTTCTCTATATATATGGTTGCATGAGATGCAACTAGGTTAAGGTTTTTGATAAGCTCTTTTGTTGTTGTTGGAAGAGTTCCAAGACAACAAAACATCTCTCTCTCAAAAATACCTCACATCTCCTAATATAAGCTCTTTTGTCTTCGCACGTTGGAGTTCTTGTTGCTGAGATCATGACCGTGGAGAGAGGAGCACTTGAAGAAAGGTTCTTCAAAGGTATATACTTGCTGTCCATTCTATTATATATGCTTAATCTATGTTTTACGTTCTTGAATTTTCCGTTGTAACTAAATCAAGAGCGCGCGATTCTCAATCGCTTCCGCTGTGGGGACTTTGATTCCCTTCAATTGGTATCAGAGCCCAATTGCGTTCTTGATTTATGTTCTGGATTTTTCAAGAACAAAGTGGGATTTACTGTTTTTTGCATGAGATGTATGAACAGTTTTTTGCGAAATTAGATGTTTTCAATTTTTGGCACTTAGATTTACAATTTTCATTGAAATGTTCAATGTAAGGGCCCGGTGTTTTGGACAAATTTAATTGTAAATCGAGTCTGTAAGTCCGTGTCGATCGAGGCAAGGCGCTTGCTTATAAGAATGGAGCAAAAACGAGCAAAGGAATGATGATTCTCAATCATCATGCGTAATGCGGCGTTGCAGCAACGCCACGCTTGCGGAGAAAGGCGACGCAGGAGGCGGCGTTGCCACGCTCGGCGAGAAAATGACAAAACCAAAATTACAGCAGCGCTGCTATCGCTATCGCGTTACGCCGATATCGTTTCACGTGAGGAGTAATCGCGAAACGTTTTTTTTATTATTTATATTAATTATAAAAATGTTTTATTTTAATATATTTAATAATTTTTATTTTAATTAATATAATTAGATTATATTAATTAAAATTATTTCTAGGGTGCCAAAATTGATCTAATTTTTGCTATTTTAATTATGCAATTGTTGTGTAATTATTGTTATGCATAGTGTATGCTTGTATTTTAGAAATCTCACCTTAGGTTAAGCATTTTCATGCATCATTTATAATATAAGGAGTTATATTATATAGTTTGCATGATTAATTAATATAAGGTTGTTATATTAATTTTTGGACAAAGATTGACATGCATTATTTTTCATGAGATGAATATGCTATGAATGTCTTATTATTCATGTGATGAATGATCAAGCACTATAACATAGTATGCATGTCACCTAAGGTTAATTATTAGTTTTAAAGTGTTTAGAACTTGAAAATAATAGACCTTAGGTTATCTAGTTCTAATTAGATTAGAATTAGGAACCAAGTAATTTATAAGCTATGATTAAAGAGAGAACTCTGTCTAAGGAAAGTTCTGTCTAGGCGGGGTATTTAAGGTTCGACTTTAAACGGAACACTCCTACACCGAACTCGACACGGGAGTGAAATTTAATCAGAGAGCCTTATAAATTACAAGAAGCGTCAGCCATGGGTTTATTAAGGGTTAATAAACTAGAAATCCTAGGTTTAATATAAGGAGTTATATTAACAAACTTAGGATAAAATCAATATAAGAGTTATATTGATCATCAATATAAGAGTTATGTTGATAGAGTTAGGTAAAACCATTAGCCAGGTTTTAGCCTAAGAAAGATTCCTATAGACTTAAAGTATTCAGTGGGAGGAAAAAGTGTATGAGATACATATTTTTCCACCTACGCTATCTCTGGGAAGTTCACACCGTGAGACTCATACTTGGCCTCGTGGAGCAAACGGGAGCGTCCCCCTTCGGATGGTGTTTGTATGGATCAATATCAAGGTGAATGGAGAGGGTACTTATAGTGAGTGGGAGCAGGTTTAGTGAAAACAAAACCTACGGTCTCCTTTGTCGGTTTACACCGTTAGACCACTATGGTCAGCCTGCTAGTTTGGCCTGGACCAGACAATCCCTTTGGAGGGCTTGATCATAGCGGATCTAACAGAGTAGACACCCGAAAGGGATAAAGATTTCCTTAGATTATTTTCTAATCTAGTCCTCCCTTCGGCGGATTTTATTGGATCGAGACTCTGGGATCTAAAGACAAAGGGCTATACTAACGGGGTACATAAGTTGTGTATGTATCCAGACCGAAAAATGGTAACTAAAACCTATAGGAATAAGAGTTATTCTGGTGTTAGGTTTTGGTCAAGAGTGTCTTGATCTAGAGGAGGAGTGTTTTTTATTACCCTTCGGTGTCATACATTCTAAACCTTTGGAGTATCATTGCAAATTATAAATGGCCTAGGAATCATTTGATAATTAGCTAAAACATGATTGGATTAGAGTTATAGCAAGAAACTCATACAAGTTTGTTTGTAAATTTTCAGCAAAAATGTCTAACTCTATGATTTCCTTATTGGGTGCGAAAAATTTAACCGAAGAGAACATAGTGAATTGGAGGGATGGACTCAACATAATCTTGGTTACACATGATCTTAAGTTCGTTCTCAATGAGGAGTGTCCTCAATTTCCTGCTCAAAATGCATCTCAACTCTCAACTCTAAACTTGTGTAATTTTTATCAATTAAATAAAGTGTTATTTGTTTTGATAAGATTACAGTCTTGCTTTTATAAAGCCAATAAACTAAGCTCAAAGGTTATAACGTTTATCTTGAAATCAGTGTAGTGGACACTATTTGGGTTGAATTCAAGATTATAACCTAAATAGTCTATGGTATAAGAATAAGGTTGGAAACCTCATTCCGTAACACCATGGATGCGCCCACTTTGTAATTAGTACAAATGAGGTAATCCAACTCATTCATGTAGTTGACATGCGAGTGGGGGCATCCTGTATGAAGAGTTCATACAAGACTAGATCGCAAATTATTAGTCTAACCAGTATAACACCGTTACAGGATAAGACTAGTAATTTATAGATGGTCATTAGTGACTTGACCTGAATCCTAAGCAAGTTAAGAACTTCTACCTTCTCAGGGACAGAACCTCGTAGGTAGCTGGGAACTTAACTGTGCAAGATGGAATTCACTCATTTCTCTACTGAGGAATTAGATAGGTTGTTCCCTTAAGAACTGACTCCAGGTCTTGAACAATGGGGCCCCGTCCTCTATGAGGGTATGAGTCTAAGGTAGGACCTTAGACTTGTTGTTCATTAGAGGATCAGTGGTGCTTAAGGAGCAAAGAGGTAATCACAGGGGTAAGACGGTAATTTGACCCAGCTGTGATTACGAACAACCTGTGAAGGGTAAACTCATGGGTAATGACTATATCAGTGGACACAATAATATATACAGTAAGGAGAGTGCAGCTACAAGTCTATAGTGGAGTGACTTGTAGTTAATGAATATTGATTAACTGGATTAAAGAGTTTGATCAGTTAATCTCACATCATTGGAGCTCATGATCTGTAGGTCCATTAGATCCCTCCGTTGGCTCAATATGGTAATATTAAGGGTATAAAGTTAGGAGTGAAATTGAAGTGTTCAATTTCATACATGAGGAGTTATATCAATTATATATGATATAATTGATATAATATATAGTTTTAATGTGAATTAGATTCATATATAAACTATCTACTAAAGAAAGATTAAATGAGGGGTAGGATGGTCATTTCCATCCTATTTCTCTCTATATATGGTTGCATGAGATGCAACTAGGTTAAGGTTTTTTATAAGCTCTTTTGTTGTTGTTGGAAGAGTTCCAAGACAACAAAAACATCTCTCTCTAAAAAATACCTCACATCTCCTAAAGGGAACCCACCTTCCTCCCTCACCTAGAGAACAACGGAGAAGAACCGGTGGTCGTGTCTTCGCACGTTGGAGTTCTTGTTGCTGAGATCGTGACCGTGGAGAAAGGAGCACTTGAAGAAAGGTTCTTCAAAGGTATATACTTGTTGTCCATTCTATTATATATGCTTAATCTATGTTTTACGTTCTTGAATTTTTCGTTGTAACTAAATCAAGAGCGCGCGATTCTCAATCGCTTCCGCTGCGGGGACTTCGATTCCCTTCAATTTCATGGTAATAATGCGTTTATTTCCAAGAATGGTAATCTTATCTGTTCTGCTTCACTTGAGCATAATCTGTATGTTTTGAAACCTAATTCGGTCAAAAGTGTTTTGAATACTGAATTGTTTAAAACTGCAGAAACACGAACTAAGAAACCAAAAGTTTCTCCTAAGGAAAATGCCCATCTTTGGCATCTATGGTTAGGCCACATTAATCTCAATAGGATTAAGAAACTAGTGAAGAGTGGACTTCTAAACGAGTTGGAAGAAAACTCTTTGCCGATGTGTGAGTCATGCCTTGAAGGCAAGATGACCAAATTTCATTTTAGTGGAAAAGGATATAGAGCCAAAGAGCCTCTTGAGTTAGTACATTCTGACCTCTGTGGTCCGATGAATGTTAAACCTCGGGGCGGTTATGAGTACTTCGTGTCTTTCATAGACGATTACTCGAGATATTGGTATATTTACCTAATGCACAGGAAGTCTGAAACTCTTGAAAAGTTCAAGGAGTACAAGACTGAGGTTGAGAACCTCTTAGGTAAATCGCTTAAAACACTTCGATCGGATCGAGATGGAGAGTACATGGACACTGAATTCCAGGACTATATGATAGAACATGGAATTACGTCCCAACTCTCAGCACCTGGTATGCCACAACAGAATGGTGTATCAGAGAGGAGAAACAGAACCTTGTTGGACATGGTTCGGTCGATGATGAGCTATGCTCGTCTCCCTGATCCTTTTTTGATGGAGATCTGATCTCCTTGAGCAGCGGAAACGTGATTGGGATCGTTATTTGCTTGATTATTTTAATTGAACAAAAAACCAGTACATTGACAAAAAGAACAGAACAAGCATGATTTCTAATCCTATTAGGCATGGATTAATTGCATACAAACATGCTACAAGTTTAACGTTTAAACTAAAGGAGAGAAAGAAGAATTACCTTTGCAGACTTTCTCCAACAGCAACTCCTTGCTCTAATCAGTACAGCAACCCAAGAAGCTTAAGTTTCTCTGTTTTTACAGAACACCACCAATTGGATCACCTTCTATATCTCTGAGTTCTACTTAGATCTACCTTGGTGGGAAGGTAATCCAACAATTGGAAGAACTTTTGGGAATTTTTTGAATTGAGAATCAGAGAGAATTTTTCCTTCTGTCCAAAAGAAAAATGATCAATCGATCAATCATGACCAACTCCCTTCTCCCTGTTAAACTGTCGATAGGGAGAAGGGGAGAGGTAGTGGGGAACGTGTCTGGATGACACATTTCCTTATTTTATTATTATTATTATTATTATTATAATAATTGAATAATAACTAAATCTAATTTAATTATTAATTTAAATCATATTTAAATAATACAAATTAAATATCATATATTTAATTTGGATTAAATCTCATTTAATCATATTACCCCTTAAACCTATAGTTTTAATGTACATCCAGTGCACATTAAATTTTAACCTATAGTTTGCAAATGTGAATCACATTCACATCTAAAACAATATTTGAACTCTTTCAAATATTCAATTCTCTCATATAATTTAATATGAATCATATTCACATTAAATTTATAATATATAGTTCCAAAACTATATATTATATCGTATCAATATACATTAAAAATATTCCCTAATGAATTTGAACATTTCAAATTCAAATGATCTAAGAACCCTTTACGAGCTAGAAGGTGGACCTAATGGACCTACAGATCAGAAGCTCCAATGATCTAAGAACCCGTCACTGTAGGTCCATTAGGTCCCTCGGTTGGCTTCACCTGGGTTAAAAGAAGGGTTAATGTTTTGGTATGAAATTGAAGTGTTCAATTTCACTTTAAGGGCATTTATGTCATTTATATGAGATATGAATGATATAGTATATAGTTTAATGTGAATGAGTTTAATAATAAACTATAGGTTAGCCTAATTGTTGAATTAGAGCTAATTGGAGAAATTAATTGAGAGAAATTAAATTAGATGTGATTCAATTTAATTAATCCACAATTATTGCAAATGAGATTTGAAATATGAGATATGAGATATCTTATATTATGTGATTATGCAAATGAGATTTGCATAACCTATGGTTGTGGTAAAGTGGTAATAATGTGGAGATTTTAACTCCATCATTCCCACTATTTAAACCCTTTGCAAGAAGGGATTGGTGAGCATTCTCTCATTTTTTGATTTTGATCAAAGAGAAGAGATCAAAATTCTCTCTACTCTTCAACTCTCCTCCCTCTCTAAAACTCTAGAATCCCACCATTCTCCTTCTTTCCAAACGAAGAACAACCAAGGTTCCATTTGGTGGTGTTGTGTTCTTGTTCGTGGATTTGTTCAGGATCGTAGAGATCGTGTTTGTTCGCGAAGTGTTCGTGATCTTTGGAATAAATATTGAAGAGAGTCTTCAACAAGTAAGTACAATTCATCTTGCTGTATTTTCTTCCTTCTTTTGCATGCTTAGCCTAGATCTATTAGTTAGATCATTTTGACAAAATTCAAGTAGCATAATGATACAATGACGATTCGATCGTCTTCCGCTGCGCGGGGATTTTCATTCCCTTCAGGAGGATCACGTTCGAGTTAATGACCCGAATGGTCTACAGTATATGGATAGGGTTGGAGACCTAATCCTGGATACATTGTGGATGCGGCCCGCTTTGTATTAGATACAAACGGGGTGATCCAGCTTGTTAATGTAGTTGACATGCGAGTGGGGACATCCTGTGCAATGAGATTATACAAGACCAGACCGTGAATTATTAGACCTACTGATGTAACACCGTTGACAGTATAGGACTAATAACTTTGTAGATGACCATTAGTGACTCGACCTTAATCCTGAATGTGTTACAGGCTCCTGTCTGCGGGGGTCTTGATGGAGATCTGATCTCCTTGAGCAGCAGAAACGTGATTAGGATCGTTATTTGCTTGATTGTTTTAATTGAACAAAAAACCAGTACATTGACAAAAAGAACAGAACAAGCGTGAATTCTAATCTTATTAGACATGGATTAATTGCATACAAACATGCTACAAGTTTAACGTTTAAACAAAAGGAGAGAAAGAAGAATTACCTTTGCAGACTTTCTCCAACAACAACTCCTTGCTCCAATCATTACAGCAACCCAAGAAGCTTAACTTTCTCTGTTTTTACAGAACACCACCAATTGGATCACCTTCTATATCTCTGAGTTCTACTTAGATCTACCTTGGTGGGAAGGTAATCCAAAAATTGGAAGAACTTTTGGTAATTTTTGGAATTGAGAATGAGAGAGAATTTTTCCTTCTGTCCAGAAGAAAAAATGATCAATCGATCAATCATGACCAACTCCCTTCTCCCTGTTAAATTGTCGATAGGGAGAAGGAGAGGGGTAGTGGGGAACGTGTCTGGATGACACGTTCTCTTATTTTATTATTATTATTATTATTATAATAATTGAATAATAATTTAATTATTAATTTAAATCATATTTAAATAATACAAATTAAATATCATATATTTAATTTGGATTAAATCTCATTTAATCATATTACCTCTTTAACCTATAGTTTTAATGTACATCCAGTGCACATTAAATTTTAACCTATAGTTTGAAAATGTGAATCACATTCACATCTAAAACAATATTTGAACTCTTTCAAATATTCAATTCTCTCATATAATTTAATATGATTCATATTCACATTAAATTTATAATATATAGTTCCAAAACTATATATTATATCGTATCAATATACATTAAATATATTCCGTGATAAATTTGAACATTTCAAATTCAAATGATCTAAGAATCCTTTACGAGCTAGAAGGTGGACCTTATGAACCTACAGATCAGAAGCTCCAACGATACGAGATTTCTCGGTTAATCTCATTAACCTCCCAATCAACATTCGTTAACTGCGGGAACACTCCACTAAAGTCTCACAGCTGCACTCTTCTCACTGAAGATATGTTTCGGTGTCCATGGATATTGACCAATAACAGCAAGTCAATCCTTCACGGATGTTCGTAACACCACCACCGGTCAAATTACCGCTTTACCCACAGGTTACATCTTGTGCCTTAAGTACCGTACTCCTCTAATGAACAATTTCTTTGTGGTCCTACCAACAAACAGAGTCCCTCTCGGGCCAATGAGAGGGTCGGGCCCTTTGTTCAAGTCCCGGAGACACCACTTAAGGGAACATTCCTCTACTTACCCTAGTAGGCGGGAAGGAGTGAATTCCATCTTGCTAAGTTAAGTTCCCAGCCGCTCACTCGGTCTTGTCCCCAAGAAGGTAGGCATATTGAGTCGGCGAATCTTGCCACTCTCACCCATACTAGTCAAAGGACAATCCCTTGCGAATAGGAGTTCGTAACCTGCTCAGGATTGAGATCAAGTTGCCTAGGTCATCCTAGTGAAATAGAAACCTAACTAGTCAACGAAGTTACAACTAGAGGTTACTATTTCGTGGTCCGGTCTTATGTAATCTCATTACATAGGATATCCCCACTCACATGTCATCTACATGAACACATTAGGATCACAGTGTTTGTATCAAATACAAAGTGGGCCATATCCATAGTTTTACCAGGGTAAGGTACCCAAACCTTATCCCCTAACTATAGACGCTTTAGGCTGTATCTCGAACCGAGATCCTTTTTATGTGCATTACATTCAGTTACAGATTCATTTAACAGCCTTGGATGTTTAGTTTATTGGATTTAGGGTTTTTGATATGAACCAAGGCATCTCATGAAGTCACATTAAATGAAGTCAAGTTCATGGAAGTTTAACATAAGTTGCATTTAATGAACTCAAGTGCAACTCATCATTTATTAAAGAACAACAAGCTTCATTTATGGGACAAGGGCTTCAAGATACTTCAAGATGTGCTTCATTTACTATTGGATGGTTACAAAGAGTTACAAAGATAACAAAGAGACATCATTCTCGGATTTATGGCTAATTTGATGTAAATTTCAGTTTTAAACTCTTGTTTTCAATGTTTTAGGTTACAAAACTGTTAGTGGACATTATGGTATTGATGAGGGTGTAAGTTACAACCCTTAAATTACCATAGGTTATCTTTAGGTTTAATTTTGAAGGCTATAAATAGCCACATGTAATCCATGAAAAAAAAAAGATTGAAAAATGTAATCAAAAGAGGCCTTGAGCTTTTTTATAGCATTTGAGCTATTTCTTTGCAATTCTATGTAGATTAGGTTGCATGCTTAGAATTAGTGATTCGAATCTCATACAAGTTCTCTTGCCTTGAGATGCTTGATCACAAGGTAATCCGATTTTACTTTCCTTGAGTTTATTTTCAAAATTCGTTTTGGGGTCTTTGAGATTGAGTTATTTAAAGGTCTTGTTTCTTTAAACAAGGTTGTTAGATCCAATTGTCAAGGGTTACTTAACATTTTGACATTAGAATCTTTGGCTTCTTTGATTTCATTTTGATTTTGAGATTTTTGGGTTTTGTGATCTAATAGTCTTGTTTGTTGTTAACAAGGTAGATTAGATTTTTAAATTCTTCCTTAAATTTCATATCAGTTTTAAATAAAGGCAAACTCGTAGATAGCGAACAATAACACTTTATTGAAATAATAACACTTTATTACATTAATTAGAACATAATTACAAACTACGAGTTTTAGGGCATAAATCCCAACAAACTCCCACTTGAACTAAAACTCTAGTGGGGTACATCAGAATCTAAAACAGTAGAAATACAATAAACTAGGGCATCCATATACCCCATTACATATCTCCCACTTGCCCTAGATTAGCCTATGTACATTTCTCGTAGACCCAGACTTTCCAGATGACCCTCGAACACTTTAGCCGTGAGAGTCTTTGTAAACGGATCAGCAATATTGTGCTCCGAAGTGATCTTACGTGGATCACATCATCTCCTCGTTGCACTATTTCTCGTATCGGGTGATACTTCCTCTCGATGTGCTTACCTCGCTTATGGTCTGCGAGGTTCCTTCGATGGCTACCGCACCACTTTGTTGTCACAAGTATAAGGTGATGGGAGATTCCATATTTGGAACAACTTCCAAATCGATGAAGGAATTTCCTTAGCCAAACAACCTCTTTAGCCGCTTCACAAGCGACATGACATACTTAGCCTCCATTGTAGAGTCAAATGATGCATCCTTGCTTGATGCTTCGCCATACTATAACTCCCGATTAAGGGTGAAAATCGATCCCGATGTGGATTTACGAGAATCCTTATCGGTCGAAAATCGTAATCGGTGTATCCAGATGAGATCGATCGATCCTTGACCCATACACAAGCATATAGTCCTCGTTCTCCTTAGATACTTGAGGATAATCGTTGTCCAGATGGTCTAACCTTGGATTGGACTGGTACTCTCACGACTATTCCCATCTTGCATAACAAATGTCCTACCTGCGTGTAACATAGCATACATTAAGCTACCTACTGCAGAGGCATAGGGAATATGTCTCATATCCTCAACTTCTTGAGGTATCTTGGGACATTGTTCCCTAGACAGATGAACTCCGTGCCTGAAGGGTAATAAGCCCCTCTTGGAATTCTGCATCGAATATCTAGACAACATCTGGTCGATATAAGACGATTGAGACAGAGCTAGCGTTCTGTTCTTGCGATTCGTAAAGATCTGAATCCCAAGAACATAATGCGCTAATCCCAAATCTTTCATTTGGAATTGGGTCGCCAGTCAATTCTTTATGTCAGTTAGGTATCGTACATCATTCCCAATGAGTAGGATATCATCCACATAAAGTACTAACAAAGCTACTTTTTCGTTGACAATCCTCTTGTAAACACAAGGCTCGTCAACGTTTTGGTCAAAGCCGTAAGACTTGATCGCAGTATCAAATCTTATATTCCAAGATCTTGATGCTTGTTTCAATCCATAAATGGATCGATTAAGCTTGCAAACTTTTTGCTCCTGACCTTGTGTTATGAACCCTTCGGGCTGAGACATATAGATGCTCTCGTCAAGATTACCATTCAAAAAGGCAGTCTTGACGTCCATTTGCAAAATTTCATAATCATAAAACGCGGCTATGGACAAGAGTATCCTTATAGACTTCAGCATAGCAAGAGGGGAAAAAGTTTCTTCATAGTCAACTTCTTCCCTTTGGGTAAAACCCTTTGCTACAAGTCTAGCCTTAAAGGTCTGTACCTTTCTAGCTGCATCTCTCTTTCTCTTATAGATCCACTTACACCCTATGGGCCTAACCCCTTCATGTTAGTCTACAAGTTCCCATATTGAATTGAAGTCCATTGACTCCATTTCAAGGTCCATGACTTTGATCCATTGGTCCTTGTCTACGTCATTCATTGCCTGTTTATAAGACAATGGATCTTCTACGCCGTCATCAGGTATGAAAACTTGAGTTTCAGCTAAACCCAAGTAGCGGTCAGGTTGGGAAACAACCCTCCCACTGCGTCGAGGCATTCCCAACGATTGAGAAGGACGAGACTGACTTGAGGTGCTAGCTCTTCCATCAACTCTTGATGAAGGTCCAGCTTGACCAACAACTCTTGTTGGTTCATGTGTAGCTTCATTTAGTACTAATTTACTACGCGGTTTATGGTTTCTCATGTGATCTTCCTCCAAGAATGTGGCGTTTGTCGATACAATCACCTTATTTTCTTGTGGGTCGTAGAAAAGACCACCTCTCGTTTCTTTGGGATATCCAACAAATTGGCACAATCTTGAACGAGGTTCAAGTTTCTTTGGGTTTGTCACGAGCACGTGTACCGGACAGCCCCAAATCCTGAAGTATTGTAAACTAGGTTTACGTCCCTTCCAAAGTTCAAAAGGTGTTTCTGAAACATTTTTTGATGGAACACTGTTCAAGATTTGAATTGCAGTCTCTACTGCATATCCCCAAAACGAGGCAGGCAATTGAGCATAGCTCAACATAGAATGAACATGTCTAACAAGGTTCTATTTCTCCTTTCTGACACACAATTTTGTTGTGGTGTATTAGGTGCAGAGAGTTGAGATTTAATTCCATGATGTATCATATAGTCCTGGAATCTCAAATCAATGTTCTCTCCACCTCGATCTGATCGAAGTGTTTTAATGGATTTCCTAATGCATTCTCTACTTCAGCCTTAAACTCTTTGAACTTTTCAAGAGCTTCAGACTTGTGATGCATTAGGTATAGATAACCATACCTTGAATAATCATCTATGAAAGAGATGAAATATTCAAACCCTCCTCGAGCTTTAACATTCACCGGACCACAAAGATCCGAATGCACAAGTTCTAGGGGCTCTATGGCTCTATAACCTTTTCCAGTAAAAGGTCGTTTGGTCATTTTACCTTCCAAGCAAGACTCGCAAGGCGGTAAAGAATCATCTTCTAACTTGTTTAGAAGTCCATTCTTAGAAAGTCTCTTAATCCGGTTGAGATTAATATGACCAAGTCTAAGATGCCACAGATAGGTATTATTATTTGGAGAAATTCTTTGCCTTTTATTTTGAGTATTAGCATTCTTACACATCTGATGATTTAAAATTGCTTTGGTTTTATTCGGTTTGATGCGTATGCTTCATTTTTCAATTTAGCGTAACAAATATTGACACCCTCTTTCAAAATGAACGCTTCATTGATTGAAAAAGAAATACAATAACCAAGTTCTATTAAACAAGAGATAGAAATTAAGTTCCTTTTAAGCCTAGAAACTATATACAAATTTTTTAAAGAAAGAAATCTATCTCCGAAAAATAACTTGGCATCTCCCACTGCACGAGCTGAGACGACGTCTCCCGTTCCGACCCTGAGCGTCATATCACCCTCTTCGAGCTCATTAAAGGAACTAGTTTCCTAAAATGAAGAGCAAACGTGATTAGTGGCTCCTGAATCAAGTATTCAGGTTAAATCATCATTTTCCACTAAACAGGTTTCAAGAACAAGTAAATCTAATTTACCTTTCTTCTCTTTGAGCTCAGCAAGGTATTTTGGGCAGTTTCTCTTCCAGTGCCCATCCATGTTGCAGTGGAAACACTTTCCTTTATCCGCAAGCTTGGCTTTTCCCTTGCCTTTGTCAGCAGCAGGTGCCTTCTCTTTCCCTCCTATTTTCTTCTTTTGGGTCTTCTTAAGCCCAGAAGATGAGCTACAGGACTTAGTCCCAGAGGATGAACCCTTCTGGAACCTTCTGGAATGGGCAAACAGATTTGCCTCTCCATCAGCCTGTCCCTTATTCTTTATAAGAGACTGAAAGTCTGTAATTCATTAAGGAGAGTAGTCAGGTTATACTCTATCTTGTTCATCACCGCATTGCTGCGGAATTGCAGGAAACTCTTCGGAAGAGATTCCGGGATGAACGATACCGACTTTGCTCGTCAATGACCGCTCTCATTCATCTCACCCACGTTGAAGTGGACCATCGGATCAAGAACGTGTTCTCTCACCGATGACCCTCCTTCATACGGGACTAATAAACGTATTTGAGGGATTCGTGTGTCGAATCTGTCCCGCATTTGCTGTCCAAACATTTCCTCCGGTGAACTCATGATCTCACGGTGAGACCATGCCCTCATGCTTTTGGCGAAACTTCGTAAACACTAGCCAAAATGTAGACCTTGGCCTTATCATTGACCTTGATCTAGCGATCGTGACGCCTCCAATGATTGAGGAGCGTTACGAGCGAGAATCGAGACATTCCTCGCTTAGTACGAACCGAAGGTCGTCAACAACGAAATCGTATTCAAGTTGGACTTCCACGTAGTAAAATTCTCACCGCTTAAGCGGTCGCTTTTAAGTAAGGCTATTATTGAGGACGACATCTTCGAAAATCCAAAATAGTTCTAATTAGTTATGCCTTTAAACCCATTGTAAAAACCAATCTAATTTAGCAAAATTATTAAAGAACCCTAGTGTTTAAACTAAAACCGACTGTTTAAGTTAAACCTTTAATCTTGGAACGATACTTCAAGGGTTTAGAACAAAAGCTTCTGTTGGGCGATCATTCATTCCTCCCTTGAATTGAGACTTTCTAAGCCAATTCCCACTACCAGAACATCTCATGTCCCAATGGTCCTTAGCTACCGTTTGTTTGGTCAAGGACTCGTTAACTAACTTAACTCATCCCGTAAATGTGACCATACCATTTTCAGATCCAATAGGCCCGAGCCAACAGGCTACTATTAAGAAAGACAACTGTTGGCAAACAACCTAAGAGACCCGATCCATTTCTGGAGTTCGCGGTGTTCCGATCCCTATAGTCAGGCCCTCCGTAGGGTTTGGCTGTTCCAGGACAACCTAGCAGGCGGACTATAGAAATCTCACGGTGCGACCTAATGAAGGAGACCGTAGGATACGTTGACACGCGTCCTACTCCCATTTACTATGGATACTTCCCTCATTCACCTTGGTATTGAACCATTGAAACACATACCGTAGGGGGACGCCACATTGACGCCACGTAGTCGAGCATGGAACTCACGGTGTGAACTCTTGAGAACGTGAGAGTAAACTCGATGCGATCATCTCGTTTTCTCCCACTGAAGTTCCTAAAATTAGGGTATGATATTTAACTTAGTCGGATTCTGGCTAAAAGAATCTATCTAAGTCTATGCCTATTATAACTATTATAACTAGGTCTTGAAACCTTATGTCTAGGTGAATAAACATTTTAATTACCTAGAATTAAAACAGAACTGAGGTTAATTCAACTCAGGTTCCAGGTTAGTTCCCAGGTAGGAGGTGTTCCGTTAACTGTCAGCTTAAGTACCCCCAGCCTTAGACAGAACTTCACCGGTAGAGTTCCCTTATAACCAAAGTCCTAAAGTCCCACTATATTTTATACTATTTAAAATATTACGTAAGACTTATTTCTAATCCTATAAGAAATTGAAACTTAGGTCTAAATTAATTTTAAACAATTTAAAACTAATTAAATTTAACCAAAGTTCCTATGTTTGCATGAATTTCTTTATTATAGGTTATGGTTTCTAAAACCCCTTTAATTTATAACTTTTATAAATTTTAATAATTAACCTATGATAAAGAAACTATATTATAAATCCAACAATCAATATTCAAATTGGAATTATAAAAAAAATTCAATTGCTTGAATTATAAAATTACTTAAACAAAATAACATTTATTTTAAACTAAGTAATTTCATGCTCCATGCAATTTATTTTCCATATAATCTAATTATAACACTTATAATTAATTACTCATGAAAAAATAAATTAGTCATGCATTCAACCATATTCATATAACATTTATATAAATAAAATGCATGAACATGCTTATCCTAAGGTGGGAATAATTTAAATGACATTCATATAGATAAAAAGCTATAAAACCGGAATAATTTGGCCCCTAAAGTGCAAAAAAAATAAATTACATTAATTTATTTCATGAAACCGGTCCAAAAACACCCTGAACCGACCCTGAATCGCTCGAACCGGAGCAAAAAACTTGAACCAACCGAACCGGTCTACATCTGCTGGAATGCCCAACGGCATTGCAACGCTGAGGCCAGCGTTGCAATGCCTGCTTCGTCGTCTTGCGCGCCTGGTATCGGGATGGCGTTGCAACGCTGAGGGGCAACGTTGCAACGCCGCTGACCCCTTGAGCACCCGCGTCGATAGGGAGCGTTGGCGTTGCGACGCTGTTCTTTAGCGTTGCAACGCTGCTGCTTTGGCAGTAGCTGAAACTCACGAACACAGCAGCTTTGTTCTTCAATTCTCCATCGATTCTCAATCAATGCAATTTTGTTTCAAAACAAAACAATACAAACCTGTCTCTGATACCAATTGATGGAGATCTGATCTCCTTGAGCAGCGGAAACGTGATTGGGATCGTTATTTGCTTGATTGTTTTAATTGAACCAAAAACCAGTACATTGACAAAAAGAACAGAACAAGCATGAATTCTAATCCTATTAGACATGGATTAATTGCATACAAACATGCTACAAGTTTAACGTTTAAACTAAAGGAGAGAAAGAAGAATTACCTTTGCAGACTTTCTCCAACAGCAACTCCTTGCTCCAATCAGTACAGCAACCCAAGAAGCTTAAGTTTCTCTGTTTTTACAGAACACCACCAATTGGGTCACCTTCTATATCTCTGAATTCTACTTAGATCTACCTTGGTGGGAAGGCAATCCAACAATTGGAAGAACTTTTGGGAATTTTTGGAATTGAGAATCAGAGAGAATTTTTCCTTCTGTCCAAAAGAAAAATGATCAATCGATCAATCATGACCAACTCCCTTCTCCTTGTTAAACTGTCGATAGGGAGAAGGAGAGGGGTAGTGGGGAACGTGTCTGGATGACACGTTCCCTTATTTTATTATTATTATTATTATAATAATTGAATAATAATTAAATCTAATTTAATTATTAATTCAAATCATATTTAAATAATACAAATTAAATATCATATATTTAATTTGGATTAAATCTCATTTAATCATATTATCCCTTTAACCTATAGTTTTAATGTACATCCAGTGCACATTAAATTTTAACCTATAGTTTGCAAATGTGAATCACATTCACATATAAAACAATATTTGAACTCTTTCAAATATTCAATTCTCTCATATAATTTAATATGAATCATATTCACATTAAATTTATAATATATAGTTCCAAAACTATATATTATATCGTATCAATATACATTAAAAATATTCCCTAATGAATTTGAACATTTCAAATTCAAATGATCTAAGAACCCTTTACGAGCTAGAACGTTGACCTAATGAACCTACAGATCAGAAGCTCCAACGATACGAGATTGCTCGGTTAATCTCATTAACCTCCCAATCAACATTCGTTAACTGCGGGAATACTCCACTAAAATCCCACAGCTGCACTCTTCTCACTACAGATATGTTTCTGTGTCCATGGATATTGACCAATAACAGCAAGTCAATCCTTCACGAATGTTCGTAACACCAGCTGGGTCAAATTGTCGTTTTACCCCTGGGTTACATCTTGTGCCTTAAGTACGAGTGCTCCTCTAATGAACAATTTGTTTGTGGTCTTACCAACAAACAGAGTCCCTCTCGGGCCAATGAGAGAGTCGGGCCCTTTGTTCAAGTCCCGGAGACACAACTTAAGGTTACATTCCTCTACTTACCCTAGTAGGCGGGAAAGAGTGAATTCCATCTTGCTAAGTTAAGTTCCCAGTCGCTCACTCGGTCTTGTCCCCAAGAAGGTAGGCATATTGAGTCGGCGAACCTGGCCACTCTCACCCATACTAGTCAAAGGACAATCCCTCACGAACAGGAGTTCGTAACTTGCTCAGGATTGAGATCAAGTTGCCTAGGTCATCCTAGTGAAATAGAAACCTAACTAGTCAATGGAGTTACAACTAGAGGTTACTATTTCGTGGTCCGGTCTTATGTAATCTCATTACGTAGGATATCCCCACTCACATGTCATCTACACGAACACGTTAGGATCAGAGTGTTTGTATCAAATACAAAGTGGGCCATATCCATAGTTTTACCAGGGTAAGATACCCAAACCTTATCCCCTAACTATAGACCCTTTAGGTTGTATCTCGAACCGGCCGAGATCCTTTTTATGTATATTACATTCAGTTAAAGATTCATTTAACAGCCTTGGATGTTTAGTTTATTGGATTTAGGGTTTTAAATAAAGGCAAACTCGTAGATAGCGAACAATCACACTTTATTGAAATAATAACACTTTATTACATTAATTAGAACATAATTACAAACTACGAGTTTTAGGGCATAAATCCCAACATTTTTGGGGTTAGGCAGTGGAGACTGCGGTCTATATTTTGAACAATGTTCCGTCGAAGAGTGTTTGTGAAACACCTTTCGAGCTTTGGAGTGGACGTAAAGGCAGTTTACATCACTTCAGAATTTGGGGATGCCCGGCCCACGTGTTGGTGTCAAACCCGAAAAAGTTGGAACCCCGTTCGAAATTGTGCCTATTCGTAGGTTACCCTAAAGAGACTAGGGGTGGTCTGTTTTACGATCCTAAGAAAAACATGGTGCTTGTGTCGACAAACGCCACTTTCCTAGAGGAAGACCACATCAGAGATCATTTAACAAGGAGTAAAATTGTGTTAAATGAAATGGACAGTACATCAGCAAGAGTTGCTGATGGGGCTAGTACGTCAACAAGTGTTGTTGATCCTAGCACGTCTAGTCAAATCCGTTCCCAAGAGTTGAAATGCCTCGACGTAGTGGGAGGACTATGAGACAGCCTGATCGCTACATGGGTTTAGCTGAAACCTTAGTTGTCGCTCCTGATGTTGACTATGAGGATCCATTGACCTATGATCAGGCAATGATTGATGTTGACAAAGACGAATGGATTAAAGCTATGGACCAGGAAATGGAGTCTATGTACTTCAATTCTGTCTGGGAGCTTATAGATCAACCGGATGGGGTAAAACCTATTGGTTGCAAATGGATCTACAAGCATAAACGTGGCGTAGATGGGAAGCTGCAGACCTTTAAAGCCCGACTAGTGGCAAAGGGTTTTACCTAAGTTGAAGGGGTTGACTATGAGGAGACCTTTTCACCTGTTGCCATGGTAAAGTCGATCAGGATCCTTCTGGCCATTGCCGCATATTATGACTACGAGGTATGGCAGATGGACGTCAAGACAGCCTTTCTGAATGGCAAACTTGATGAGACCATCTACATGGACAAGCCCAAAGGGTTCATTGCCCAAGGCCAAGAGCAAAAGATTTGTCGGCTTCATAGGTCCATTTATGGGTTGAAACAAGCTTCGAGGTCTTGGAATATAAGGTTTGATGAGGCGATCAAATCTTATGGCTTTGATCAAAATGTCGATGAGCCTTGTGTCTACAAGAAAATCGCTGACAAAGCTGCGCCGCATTTTTGGTGTTGTATGTGGGCGATATTCTTCTCATTGGGAATGAGGTAGAATTTCTTCGACGTTAAGAAGTGGCTAGCTTCGCAATTCCAAATGAAAGATTTGGGAGAAGCTCATGACGTTCTAGGTATCCAGTTATGCAGGCACCTAAGAACAAAACGCTAGCCTTGTCTCAGGCGTCTTATATTGACAATATGTTTTCTGGATATAAGATGCAGAACTCCAAGAAGGGCTTGCTGCCTTTCTGGCATGGGGTTTACTTGTCTATGGATCAGTGTCCTAAGACTCCTCAAGATGTTGAGGATATGAGACGGATTCCATATGCTTCGATTGTAGGGAGCCTGATGTATGCCATGTTGTGTACTAGGCCCGACATCTGTTATGTAGTAGGAATTGTCAGTAGATATCAGTCCAATCCAGGATTAGATCACTGGACGGACGTAAAGGCAATCCTCAAGTATCATATGAGAACGAGGAACTACAGCTTAGTGTATGGCAGTGAGGATTTGATCCATACGGGATACACGGATTCTGACTTTCAGACCGATAAGGATTCTAGGAAATCCACTTCGGGGTCAGCCTTCATTCTAAATGGAGGGGCTGTAGTATGGCGAAGCATCAAGCAGGGATGCATCGCTGATTCCACTGTGGAAGCGGAGTATGTTGCGGCTTGTGAAGCTGCAAAGGAAGCTGTTTGCCTTAGGAAGTTCATGATGGATTTGGAAGTTGTTCCAAATATGAACTTGCTGTTGAGATTTATGCCCTAAACTTGTGTAATTTTGATCAATTAAATAAAGTGTTATTTGTTTTGATAAGATTACAGTCTTGCTTTTATAAATCCAATAAACTAAGCTCCAAGGTTATAACGTTTATCTTCAAATCAGTGTAGTGGACACTATTTGGGTTGAATTCAAGATTATAACCTAAATAGTCTATGGTATAAGATTAAGGTTGGAAACCTTATTCTCGTAACACCATGGATGCGGCCCACTTTGTAATTAGTACAAATGAGGTAATCCAACTCATTCATGTAGTTGACATGCGAGTGGGGGCATCCTGTATGAAGAGTTCATACAAGAATGGATCGCAAATTATTAGTCTAACCAAAGATAACACATCGTTAACGAGGATAAGACTAGTAATTTATAGATGGTCATTAGTGACTTGACTCAATCTGAGCAAGTTAAGAACTCCCGCTTATAGGGTTTGTCCTTATACTAGTATAGGTGAGAGTGGCACATGGCCGACTCAATAAGCCTACCTTCTCGTGGGACGTAACCTCGTGTAGGTAGCCGGGAACTTAACTGTGCAAGATGGAATTCACTCATTCCTCTACTGAGGAATTAGATAGGTTGTTCCCTTAAGAACTGACTCCAGGTCTTGAACAACGGGGCCCCGCCCTCTGTGAGGGTATGAGTCTATCGTAGGACCTTAGACTTTTTGTTCATTAGAGGATCAGTGGTGCTTAAGAAGCAAAGAGGTAATCACAGGGGTAAGACGGTAATTTGACCCAGCTGTGATTACGAACAACCTGTGAAGGATAAACTCATGGGAAATGACTATATCAGTGGACACAATAATATCTACAGTGAGGAGAGTGCAGCTACAAGTCTATAGTGGAGTGACTTGTAGTTAATGAATAGTGATTAATTGGATCAAAGAGTTTGATCAGTTAATCTCACATCATTGGAGCTCATGATCTGTAGGTCCATTAGATCCCTCCGTTGGCTCAATATGGTAATATTGAGGGTATAAAGTTAGGAGTGTAATTGAAGTGTTCAATTTCATACATGAGGAGTTATATCAATTATATATGATATAATTGATATAATATATAGTTTTAATCTGAATTAGATTCATCTATAAACTATATACTAAAGAGAGATTATATGAGGGGTAAGATGGTCATTTCCATCCTATTTCTCTATATATATGGTTGCATGAGATGCAACTAGGTTAAGGTTTTTGATAAGCTCTTTTGTTGTTGTTGGAAGAGTTCCAAGACAACAAAAACATCTCTCTCTAAAAAATACCTCACATCTCCTAAATGGAACCCACCTTCCTCCCTCACCTAGAGAACAACGGAGAAGATCTGGTGGTTGTGTCTTCGCACGTTGGAGTTCTTGTTGCTGAGATCGTGATCGTGGAGAGAGGAGCACTTGAAGAAATGTTCTTCAAAGGTATATATTTGCTGTCCAAACTCTTATTTTATGCTTAATCTATGTTTTACGTTCTTGAATTTTCCGTTGTAACTAAATCAAGAGCGCGCGATTCACAATCGCTTCCGCTGCGGGGACTTTGATTCCCTTCAATTGGTATCAGAGCATTCTTGATTTATGTTCTGTTTTTTTCAAGAACGAGGTGGGATTTACTGTTTTTTGCATGAGATGTATGAACAATTTTTTGCGAAATTAGATGTTTTCAATTTTTGGCACTTAGATTTACAATTTCCATTGAAATGTTCAATGTAAGGGCCCGGTGTTTTGGACAAATTTAATTGTAAATCGAGTCTGTAAGTTCGTTTCGATCGAGGCAAGGCGGTTGCTGAGAAGAACGGAGCAAAAACGAGCAAAGGAATGGTGATTCTCAATCACATGCGTATGCGGCGTTGCAATGTTGTTCATCGGCGTTGCAACGCGCGCTTCTTGAGAGAAGAAGCGCGCGGCAGGCGGCGTTACCAGCGCTTCGCCGATGAAACGACAAAAGCGGCGTTAACGTTGCTATCGCGTTAACGCCGGGATCGTTTCACGCGAGGAGCAGCGAGCGAAAACATTTTTATTATTTATATTAATTATAAAAATGTTTTATTTTAATATATTTAATAATTTTAATTTTAATTAATATAATTAGATTATATTAATTAATATTATTTCTAGGGTGCCAAAATTGGTCTAATTTTTGCTATTTTAATTATGCAATTGTTGTGTAATTATTGCCATGCATAGTGTATGCTTGTATTTTAGAAATTCCACCTTAGGTTAAGCATTTTCATGCATCATTTATAAAATAAGGTTGTTATATTAATTTTTGGACAACATTGACATGCATTACTTTTCATGAGATGAATATGCTATGAATGTCTTATTATTCATGTGATGAATGATCAAGCACTATAACATAGTATGCATGTCACTTAAGATTAATTATTAGTTTTAAAGTATTTAGAACTTGGAAATAATAGACCTTAGGTTATCTAGTTCTAATGAGATTAGAATTAGGAATCAAGTAATTTATAAGCTATGATTAAAAGAGGAACTCTGTCTAAGGAAAGTTCTATTTAGGTTTTGGTATTTTTAAGTCGATTTTGAAACTAACACCCCTACAGGAACCGATGCGGGAGTGAAATTTAATCAGAGAGCCTTATAAATTATAGTAGCGTCAATGGGTTTATTAAGGGGTTAATAAACTAGAAATCCTAGGTTTAATATGAGTTATATTAACAAACATAGGATAAAATCAATATAAGAGTTATATTAATCATCAATATAAGAGTTATGTTGATAGAGTTAGGTAAAACCATTAGTCGGGTTTTAGCCTAAGAAAGATTCCTATAGACTTAAAGTATTCAGTGGGAGGAAAAAGTGTATGAGATACATATTTTTCCACCTACGCTATTTGCGGGTAGTTCACTTCGTGAGACTCATACTTGGCCTCGTGGCGCAAACGGGAGTGTCCCCCTTCGGATGGTGTTTGTATGGGTCAATATCAAGGTGAATGGAGAGGGTACTTATAGTGAGTGGGAGCAGGTTTAGTGAAAACAAAACCTACGGTCTCCTTAGTTGGTTTACACCGTTAGACCACTCTGGTCAGCCTGCTAGTTTGGCCTGGACAAGACAATCCCTTCGGAGGGCTTGATCATAGGGGATCTAACACAGTAGACACCCACAAACTTATGTAATTTTGATCAATTAAATGAAGTGTTATTTGTTTTGATAAGATTACAGTCTTGCTTTTATAAATCCAATAAACTAAGCTCCAAGGTTATAACGTTTATCTTCAAATCAGTGTAGTGGACACTATTTGGGTTGAATTCAAGATTATAACCTAAATAGTCTATGGTATAAGATTAAGGTTGGAAACCTTATTCTCGTAACACCATGGATGCGGCCCACTTTGTAATTAGTAAAAATGAGGTAATCCAACTCATTCATGTAGTTGACATGCGAGTGGGGGCATCCTGTATGAAGAGTTCATACAAGACTGGATCGCAAATTATTAGTCTAAGCGATATAACACCAGCTAACGAGGATAAGACTAGTAATTTATAGATGGTCATTAGTGATTTGACTGAATCTGAGCAAGTTAAGAACTCCCGCTTATAGGGTTTGTCCTTAGACTAATATGGGTGAGAGTGGCACATGGCCGACTCAATAAGCCTACCTTCTCGTGGACGTAACCTCGTAGGTAGTGGGAACTTAACTATGCAATCTGAAATTCACTCATTCCTCTACTAAGGAATTAGATAGGTTGTTCCCTTAGAACCGACTCGTGTCTTGAACAACGGGGCCCCGCCCTCTATGAGGGTATGAGTCTAAAGTAAGACCTTAGACTTGTTGTTCATTAGAGGATCAGTGGTGCTTAAGGAGCAAAGAGGTAATCACAGGGGTAAAACGATAATTTGACCCAGATGTGATTACGAACAACCTGTGAATGGTCGACTCATGGGTAATGACTATATCAGTGGACACAATAATATCTACAGTGAGGAGAGTGTAGCTACAAGTCTATAGTGGAGTGATTTGTAGTTAATGAATATTGATTAACTGGATCAAAGAGTTTGATCAGTTAATCTCACATCATTGGAGCTCATGATCTGTAGGTCCATTAGACTCCTCCGTTGGCTCAATATGGTAATATTGAGGGTATAAAGTTAGGAGTGAAATTGAAGTGTTCAATTTCATACATGAGGAGTTATATCAATTATATATGATATAATTGATATAATATATAGTTTTAATGTGAATTAGATTCATATATAAACTATATACTAAAGAGAGATTAAATGAGGGGTAGGATGGTCATTTCCATCCTATTTCTCTATATATATGGTTGCATGAGATGCAACTAGGTTAAAGTTTTTTATAAGCTCTTTTGTTGTTGTTGGAAGAGTTCCGAGACAACAAAAACATCTCTCTCTAAAAAATACCTCACATCTCCTAAAGGGAACTCACCTTCCTCCCTCACCTAGAGAACAACGGAGAAGATCCGGTGGTCATGTCTTCGCACGTTGGAGTTCTTGTTGCTGAAATCGTGACCGTGGAGAGAGGAGCACTTGAAGAAAGGTTCTTCAAAGGTATATATTTGTTGTCCAAACTCTTATTTTATGCTTAATCTATGTTTTACGTTCTTGAATTTTCCGTTGTAACTACATCAAAAGCGCGCGATTCGCAATCGCTTCCGCTGGGGGGACTTCGATTCCCTTCACTTGCCGATCACACTGTTCTGTGATAACAGTGGTGCAGTAGCCAACTCACGTGAGCCTCGGAGCCATAAGAGAGGCAAACACATTGAGCGCAAGTATCATCTGATACGGGAGATTGTGCACCGCGGAGACGTGACGGTCACGTAGATAGCGTCGGAGCACAACGTAGCTGATCCATTTACAAAGCCCGTCACGGCTAAGGTGTTTGAGGGTCACCTAGAGAGTCTAGGTCTTCGAGAGCTTCCTGACTAGGGCAAGTGGGAGATGTGTAAACGGGTATTCAATGCCCTAGTTTATTGTATTACTTCATTGTAATTTATGTACATTTCAGAAATGTATTTTCTCCACTAGCTTAGTCCAAGTGGGAGTTTGTTCGGATTTTTGTCCTAATCTCGTGTTTGTAAATTACTGTTTCAAATTAATAAGAGTTATTTATTTCATCACTTTGTGTTTTGCAATATTTATAAACTTTTCCAATAAACTAAGCTCTAGGGTCATTGAATTTATGAGAGAACTAGAACTTAAACGGTGTGTAGTGGACACACAGGGAGGATCACGTTTGAGTTAATGACCCGAACGGTCTACAGTATATGGATAGGGTTGGAGACCTAATCCTGGATACACTGTGGATGCGACCCGCTTTGTATTAGATACAAATGAGGTGATCTGACTCGTTCATGTGGTTGACATGCGAGTGGAGGCATCCTGTGCAATGAGATTGTACAAGACCGGACCATGAATTATTAGACCTACTGATGTAACACCGTTGATAGTAAGGACTAATAACTTCATAGATGACCATTAGTGACTCGACCTGAATCTTGAGCGTGTTACGGACTCGCATCATGCGAAGTGCGTCCTTTGACTAGTACGAGTGAGGGTGGTCACAGTTACTCGCCCAATATGCCTATCTTCTCAGGGACAGGACCAAGTAGGGAGCTAGGAACTTAACTACGCGAGATGGAATTCACTCGTTCCCGCCTTTAGGGAAACTAGAGGGGTTGTTCCCTTAAGTCTTTGTCTCCAAGGCTTGTACAACGGGCGCCCACCTTCTCACCGCCCGAGAAGGGTGTTGTGTATGGTTGGACCATCACAATATGTTGTTCATTAGAGGAGCACTTTGGGACTTAAGGAACAAGAGGTAGACACAAGAGTAAAGCGGTAATTTGACCCACCGTGTCTCACGAACAACCCGTGAAGGGTCGACTCATGGGCAATGGTTATATCGGTGGACACGTAATATTCTACATCGACGGGAGTGCGGCTACGGGCTATAGTGGAGTGTTACAGTAGCTAATGAATATTGATTAACCGGTCAAAGAGTTTGACAGTTAATCTCGGATCATTGGAGCCCGCCACTCAGAGGTCCATTAGGTCCCCGGTTGGCTCAATCTGGGTTAAAAAGAAGGGTTAATGTTTTGGTATGAAATTGAAGTGTTCAATTTCACTTTAAGGGCATTTATGTCATTTATATGAGATGTGAATGATATAATATATAGTTTAATGTGAATGAGATTCATAATAAACTATAGGTTAGCCTAATTGTTGAATTAGGGCTAATTGGAGAAATTAATTGAGAGAAATTAAATTGGATGTGATTCAATTTAATTAATTCACATTTATTGCAAATGAGATTTGCAATATGAGATATTAAATATCTTATATTATGTGTTATGCAAATGAGATTTGCATAACCTATGGTTGTGGTAAAGTGATAATAATGTGGAGATTTTATCTCCATCATTCCACTATTTAAACCCTTTCCAAGAAGGGATTGGTAAGGTTTCTCTCATTTTTTAATTTTGATCAAAGAGAAGAGATCAAAATTCTCTCTACTCTCTCAACTCTCCTCCCTCTCCAAAACTTTAGAATCCCAACATTCTCCTTCTTTCCAAAGGAAGAACAACCGACACTCCAAGTGGTAGTGTTCGGATTCCGTTCGTGGGAAGCGTTCGTTGAGATCGAGAAGCACGAAGTGTTCGTGACCGAGGAAGAAATCTTAAAGAGAGTCTTCAACAAGTAAGTACTTTTATCTTGCTGTAATTTCTTCCTCTTTTGCATGTTTAACTAAGATCTAAGAGTTAGATCGTTTTGACAAAATTCAAGTAGCGTAATGATAATATGACGATTCGATCGTATTCCGCTGCGCGGGAATTTTCATTCCCTACAATTGGACCTACAGATCAAAAGCTCCAACGATACGAGACTTTTCGGTTAATCTCATTAACCTCCCAATCAACATTCGTTAACTGCGGGAACACTCCACTAAAGTCCCACAGCTGCACTATTCTCACTGCAGATATATTTCTGTGTCCATGGATATTGACTAATAACAGCAAGTCAATCCTTCACGAATGTTCGTAACACCAACTCGGTCAAATTATCGTTTTACCCTTGGGTTACATCTTGTGTCTTAAGTACCAGTGCTCCTCTAATGAACAATTTGTTTGTGGTCCTACCAACAAATTGGAGGGTCGGGCCCTTTGTTCAAGTCCCAGAGACACCACTTAAGGGAACATTCCTCTGCTTACCCTAGTAGGCGAGAAGGAGTGAATTCCTTCTTGCTAAGTTAAGTTCCCAACCGCTCACTCAGTCTTGTCCCTAAGAAGGTAGGCATATTGAGTCGGCGAATCTAGCCACTCTCACCTATACTAGTCAAAGGACAATCCCTCGCGAACAGGAGTTCGTAACCTGCTTAGGATTGAGATCAAGTTTCCTAGGTCATCCTAGTGAAATAGAAATCTAACTAGTCAACAGGGTTACAGCTAGAGATTACTATTTCGTGGTCCGGTCTTATGTAATCTCATTACATAGGATATCCCCACTCACATGTCATCTACACGAACACGTTAGAATCACAGTGTTTGTATCAAATACAAAGTGGGCCACATCCATAGTTTAACCAGGGTAAGGTACTCAAACCTTATCCCCTAACTATAGACCCTTTAGGTTGTATCTCGAACCGAGATCCTTTTTATGTACATTACATTCAGTTAAAGATTCATTTAACAGCCTTGGATGTTTAGTTTATTAGATTTAGGGTTTAAATAAAGGCAAACTCGTAGATAACGAACAATAACACTTTATTGAAATAATAACACTTTATTACAATAATTAGAACATAATTACAAACTACGAGTTTTAGGGCACAAATCCCAACAAACTCCCACTTGATCTAAAACTCCAGTGGGGTACATCATAATCTAAAACTAGTGGTTACAAGAGATAGAAATACAATAAACTAGGGCATCCACATACCCCATTACATATCTCCCACTTGCCCTAGATTAGCCTATGTACATATCTCGTGAGACCTGACTTTCGGATGACCCTCGAACACTTTAGCCGTGAGAGTCTTTGTAAACGGATCAACAATATTGTGCTCCAAAGCGATCTTCGTGACTGTCACATCTCCGCGTTGCACAATTTCTCGTATCAGGTGATACTTCCTCTCGATTTGCTTACCTCGCTCATGGTTGCGAGGTTCCTTCGAATTGGCTACCGCACCACTTTGTTGTCACAAAGATAAGGTGATGGGAGATTCCATATTTGGAACAACTTCCAAATCGATGAAGGAATTTCCTTAGCCAAACAACCTCTTTAGCTGCTTCACAAGCAGCGACATACTCAGCCTCCATTGTGGAGTCAGCGATGCATCCTTGCTTGATGCTTCGCCATACTATAGCTCTCCCGTTAAGGGTGAAAACTGATCCCGATGTGGATTTCTGAGAATCCTTATCGGTCTGAAAATCAGAATCAGTGTATCCAGTAAGGATCAAATCCTTAGACCCATACACAAGCGTATAGTCCCTCATTCTCCTTAGATACTTGAGGATATTTTTAATCGTTGTCCATGGTTCAACCACGGATTGGATCGAGTACCTATTGACTATTCCCACTGCATAACAAATGTCCGGCCTCGTGCACAGCATAACATACATTAAGCTACCTACTGCAGAGGCATAGGGAATATGTCTCATATCCTCAACTTTTTTAGGTGTCTTGGGACACTGTTCCCTAGACAGATGAACTCCATGCCTAAAGGGTAATAAACCCCTCTTGGAATTCTGCATCGAATATCTGGACAACATTTTGTCGATATAAGACGCTTGAGACAGTGCTAGCGTTATATTCTTGCGATTCCTAAAGATCTGAATCCCAAGAACATATTGCGCCTCTCCCAAATCTTTCATTTGGAATTGGGTTGCCAGCCAATTGTTTATGTCAATAAGGTATCCTACATCATTCCCAATGAGTAGGATATCATCCACATAATGTACTAACAAAGCTATTTTGTCGTTTATGATCCTCTTGTAAACACAAGGCTCATCAACGTTTTGGTCAAAGCCGTAAGACTTGATCGCAGTATCAAATCTTATATTCCAAGATCTTGACGCTTGTTTCAATCCATAAATGGATCGATTAAACTTGCAAACTTTTTGCTCCTGACCTTGGGCTATGAACCCTTCGGGCTGAGACATGTAGATGCTCTCGTCAAGATTACCGTTCAAAAAGGCAGTCTTGACGTCCATTTGCCAAATTTCATAATCATAAAACGCGGCTATGGACAAGAGTATCCTTATAGACTTCAGCATAGCAACAGGGGAAAAAGTTTCTTCATAGTCAACTCCTTCTCTTTGGGTGAAACCCTTTGCTACAAGCCTAGCCTTAAAGGTCTGTACCTTTCCGGCTGCATCTCTCTTTCTCTTATAGATCCACTTACACCCTATGGGTCTAATCCCTTCAAAGTCCATGGCTTTGATCCATTGGTCCTTGTCTACGTCATCCATTGTCTGTTTATAAGACAATGGATCTTCTACGTCGTCATCAGGTATGACAACTTGAGTTTCAGCTAAACCCAAGTAGCGGTCAGGTTGGGAAACAACCCTCCCACTGCGTCGAGGCATTCCCAACGATTGAGAAGGACGAGACTGACTTGAGGTGCTGACTCCTCCATCAACTCTTGATGAAGGTCCAACTTGATCAACAACTCTTGTTGGTTCATGTGTAGCTTCATTTAGTACCAATTTACTACGCGGTTTCTGGTTTCTCATGTGATCTTCCTCCAAGAACGTGGCGTTTGTCGATACAATCACCTTATTTTCTTGTGGGTCGTAGAAAAGATCACCTCTCATTTCTTTGGGATAGCCAACAAATTGGCACAATCTTGAACGAGGTTCCAGTTTCTTTGGGTTTGTCACGATCACGTGTGCCGGACAGCCCCAAATCCTGAAGTTTTGTAAACTAGGTTTACGCCCTTTCCAAAGATCAAAAGGTGTTTCTGAAACACTTTTTGATGGAATACTGTTCAAGATTTGAACTGCAGTCTCTACTGCGTATCCCCAAAACGAGGCAGGCAATTGAGCATAGCTCATCATAGAACGAACCATGTCTAACAAGGTTCTATTTCTCCTTTCTGACACACTATTTTGCTGTGGTGTATTAGGTGTAGAGAGTTGAGATTTAATTCCATGTTCTATCATATAGTCCTGGAATCTCAAATCCATGTACTCTCCACCTCGATCTGATCGAAGTGTTTTAATGGCTTTTCCTAATGCATTCTCTACTTCAGCCTTATACTCTTTGAACTTTTCAAGAGCTTCAGACTTGTGATGCATTAGGTATAGATAACCATACCTCGAATAATCATCTATGAAAGAGATGAAATATTCAAACCCTCCTCGAGCTTTATCATTCACCGGACCATAAAGATCTGAATGCACAAGTTCTAGGGGCTCTACGGCTCTATAACCTTTTCCAGTAAAAGGTTGTTTGGTCATTTTACCTTCCAAGCAAGACTCGCAAGGCGGTAAAGAATCATGTTCTAACTTGTTTAGAAGAACATTCTTAGACGACGTCTTCCGTTACGACCCTGAGCGTCATCTCACCCTCTTCGAGCTCCTTGAAGGAACTAGTTTCCTGAAATGAAGAGCAAACGTGATTAGTGGCTCCTCAATCAAGTATCCAGGTTAAATCATTATTTTCCACTAAACAAGTTTCAAGAACAAATAAATCTAATTTACCTTTCTTCTCTTTGAGCTCAGCAAGGTATTTTGGGCAGTTTCTCTTCCAGTGCCCATCCATGTTGCAGTGGAAACACTTTCCTTTATCTGCAAGCTTGGCTTTTCCCTTGCCTTTGTCAGCAGCAGGTGCCTTCCCTTTCCCTCCTATTTTCTTCTTTTGGGTCTTCTTAAGCCCAGAAGATGAGTTACAAGACTTAGTCCCAGAGGATGAACCCTTTTGGAACCTTCTGGAATGGGCAAACAGATTTGCCTCTCCATCAACCTGTCCCTTATTCTTCATAAGAGACTGTAAAGTCTGTAGTTCATTAAGGAGAGTAGTCAGGTTATACTCTATCTTGTTCATCACCGCATTGCTGCGGAATTGCAGGAAACTCTTCGGAAGAGATTCCAGGATGAACGATACCTGACTTTGCTCGTCAATGACCGCTCCGTTCATCTCAGCCACGTTGAAGTGGACCATCAGATCAAGAACGTGTTCTCTCACCGATGACCCATCCTTCATACGGGAGTTATAAACGTATTTGAGGGATTCGTGCTGAATCTGTCCAGACGGTTGTCCAAACATTTCCTCCAGTGAACTCATGATCTCACGAGCTGAGACCATGCCCTCATGCTTTTTGGCCAGAACTTCAGAAACACTAGCCAAAATGTAGACCTTGGCCTTATCATTGGCCTTGATCCAGCGATCGTACGCCTCCTTA
Organism: Trichosanthes cucumerina; assembly: GCA_036507285.1. NCBI lineage: Eukaryota > Viridiplantae > Streptophyta > Magnoliopsida > Cucurbitales > Cucurbitaceae > Trichosanthes > Trichosanthes cucumerina. The sequence continues at coordinate 73,754,086 of CM071835.1, read as the reverse complement.
ACAGATTGAGGAGCGTTACGAGCAGGAATCTGAGGACATTCCTCAGTTAGTACGAACCGAAGGTCGTCAACAACGAGAATCGTATTCAAGTTGGACTTCCACGTAGTAAAATTCTCACCAATTAAACGGTTGCTTTTAAGTAAGGCTATTATTGAGGACGACATGCTGAAAATCCAAAATAGTTCTAATTAGTTATGCCTTTAAACCCATTGTAAAAACTAATCTAATTTAGCAAAATTATTAAAGAACCCTAGTGTTTAAACTAAAACCCACTGTTTAAGTTAAACCTTTAATCTAGCAACAATACTTCAAGGGTTTAGAACAAAAACTTTCGTCGGGCGGTCAGTCATTCCTCTTTTGGATTGAGACTTTCTCAGCCAATTCCCACTACTAGAACATCTCATGTCCCAATGGTCCTTAGCTACCGTTTGTTTGGTCAAGGACTTGTTAACTAACTCAACTCATCCTGTAAATGTGACCCTACCATTTTCAGATCCAATAGGCCCGAGCCAACAGGCTACTATTAAGAAAGACAACTGTTGGCAAACAACCTAAGAGACCCGATCCATTTCTGGAGTTTGCGGTGTTCCGATCCCTATAGTCAGGCCCTTCGTAGGGTTTGGCTGTTCCAGGACAACCTAGCAGGCGGACTATAGAAATCTCACGGTGCGACCTAATGAAGGAGACCGTAGGATACGTTGACACGCATCCTGCTCCCATTTACTATGGATACTTCCCTCATTCACCTTGGTATTGAACAATGCAAACACATACTGTAGCGGGACGCCCTATTGACGCCACGTAGCCGAGCATGGAACTCACGGTGTGAACTCTTGAGAACGTGAGAGTAAACTCGATGCGAACATCTCGTTTTCTCCCACTGAAGTTCCTAAAATTAGGGTATGATATTTAACTTAGTCGGATTCTGGCTAAAAGAATCTATCTAAGTCTATGCCTATTATAACTATTATAACTAGGTTTTAAAACCTTATGTCTAGGTGAATAATCATTTTAATTACCTAGAGATAAAACAGAACTGAGGTTAATTCAACTCGGGTTAAGGTCGATTCAGGTGTAGAGGTGTTAGTTAACTGTAACTCGACTTAAGTACCCTGACCTTTAGACGAGAACTTCACCCCAGTAGAGTTCCCTTATAACCAAAGTCCTAAAGTCCTACTATATTTTAAACTATTTAAAATATTACGTAAGACTTATTTCTAATCCTATAAGAAATTGAAACTTAGGTCTAAATTAATTTTAAATGATTTAAAACTAATTAAATTTAACCCAAGTTCCTATGTTTGCATGAATTTCTTTATTATAGGTTATGGTTTCTAAAACCCCTTTAATTTATAACTTTTATAAATTTTAATAATTAACCTATGATAAAGAAACTATATTATAAATCCAACAATCAATATTCAAATTGGAATTATAAAAGAAATTCAACTACTTGAATTATAAAATTACTTAAACAAAATAACATTTATTTTAAACTAAGTAGTTTCATGCTCCATGCAATTTATTTTCCATATAATCTAATTATAACACTTATAATTAATTACTCATGAAAAAATAAATTAGTCATGCATTCAACCATATTCATATAACATTGATATAAATAAAATGCATGAACATGCTTATCCTATGGTGGAAATAATCTAAATGACATTCATATAGATGAAAAGCTGTAAAACCAGAATAATTTGGCCCCTAAAGTGCAAAAAAAATAAATTACATTAATTTATTTCATGAAACCGGTCCAATAACACCCTGAACCGACCTTCAATCGCTCGAATCGGACCAAAAAACTTGAACCGACCGAACCGGTGCGATTCTTCGAATGCCCCACGGCGTTGCAACGCTGAGGCCCAGCGTTACAACGCGCCGCTTCGTCGTCATGCGCGCTTTGGTATCGGGGATGGCGTTGCAACGCGTAAGCGACATTGCAACGCGCGGTGACCACTTTGAGCGCCGCGTGATAGGAGAGCGCGCGGCGTTGCGGCCTTTGTTTCTTCACGTTACGCTGATGAACAACAACAGAATGACGTTACCAACGCTCGCTTCTTTGCAAGCGATAAATGAAACTCACGAACACAAAGACTTTGTTCTTCAATTTCTCCTTCGATTCTCCACCGAATTGCTTGAAATTGGTCTCGAACGACTCGTAACTCAATTACAGACTCAATTTTGTACTTTTTGCCCAAAAACGCAGGGTCTTTTACATACTAATTGATCAAAATCAAAGTAAACTAAGGCCAAAACATTCCTAAACAAGTTTTACAGCAAACCAAATGCAATTCCCACCAAATCAATGCAATTTTGTTTCAAAACAAAACAATACAAGCATTGCTCTGATACCAATTGATGGAGATCTGATCTCCTTAAGCAGCGGAAACGTGTTTGGGATCGTTAATTTGCTTGATTGTTTTGCTAAAAACAAAAACCAGTACATTGACCCAAAAAATATAGAACAAGCATATAATCAACTCTAATCTAATTAGGCATGGATTAAATGCATAGAACCATATATGGAGATTAACTATTAAACTAAAAGAGGATAAAGAAGTTACCTTTGTAGTTTCAACTTGCAGCAACTCCTTGCTCCAAATAAGACAGCAACACAGGAACTTCCAAGATGCTTATCTGTTTTCTTCAATTGGACAACACCACGAGGAAAACCTTCTATCCTCTGAGATCTTAAATCTTCCTTGGTGGGAAGGTTTCCAACAATTGGAAGATGAAGGGAATTTGAGAGTGTGAGAGAGAGAGAGTAATTCTCCAAAAAACTTAGTCTCCAGTGATTGCTCGATCAATGCCTTCATCTACCAGAGAAGAAGGATTCAGTGGGTAACTCCCCACTTCCCTATCGAGAGGGAGATGGGGAGTGGTGGGAACGTGTCCTCTTGACACGTTCCCATTTAATATTATATTAATATTCAATTAATAATTAAATACATTAAATTAAATCATATTTAATTCATATATAATATTAAATAAATGATTAAATCACATTTAATCATTTTACCATTTATCCTATAGTTTAATGTACATCTTATGCACATTAAATTATAACCTATAGTTTTCAAATATGAATCACATTCACATTTGAATTTGATATTTGAACTCTTTCAAATATTTAATTCTCTCAAGTAATTTAATATGAATCATATTCACATTAAATTTATAATATATAGTTCCAAAACTATATATTATATCGTATCCATATACATTAAATATATTCCCTAATGAATTTGAACATTTCAAATTCAAATCTAAGAACCCTTTACGAGCTAGAAGGTGGACCTAATGGACCTACAGATCAGAAGCTCCAACGATACGAGATTGCTCGGTTAATCTCATTAACCTCCCAATCAACATTCGTTAACTCCTTCTTGCTAAGTTAAGTTCCCAGCCGCTCACTCGGTCTTGTCCCCAAGAAGGTAGGCATATTGAGTCGGCGAATCTGGCGACTCTCACCCATACTAGTCAAAGGACAATTCCTCGCGAACAGGAGTTCGTAACCTGCTCAGGATTGAGATCAAGTTGTCTAGGTCATCTTAGTGAAATAGAAATCTAACTAGTCAACGGAGTTACAGCTAGAGATTACTATTTCGTGGTCCGGTCTTATGTACTCTCATTACATAGGATATCCCCACTCACATGTCATCTACAGGAACACGTTAGGATCACAGTGTTTGTATCAAATACAAAGTGGGCCACATCCATAGTTTAACAAGGGTAAGGTACCCAAACCTTATCCCCTAACTATAGACCCTTTAGGCTGTATCTCGAACCAAGATCCTTTTTATGTACATTACATTTAGTTAAAGATTCATTTAACAACCTTGGATGTTTTGTTTATTGGATTTAGGGTTTAAATAAAGGCAAACTCGTAGATAACGAAGAATAACACTTTATTGAAATAATAACACTTTATTACAATAATTAGAACATAATTACAAACTACGAGTTTTAGGGCACAAATCCCAACACATTTAGATTCCATGAATCTTGGAGAAACAATTAAAGAAGGAAATGATGCATCAAATCAAGAAAAAACAAAAGCCTTGATCTTCCTTCACCATCATCTTCACGAGGGATTGAAAATGGAGTATCTTACAGTAAAAGATCCCTATATTCTATGGAAAGGTTTGAAAGAAAGGTACGATCATAAAAAATAGTTATTCTTCAAAAAGCTCGTTATGATTGGATGCACCTGAGGTTGCAGGACTTCAAATCAGTAAGTGAGTATATTTCCGCACTATTCAGAATTAGTTCAAAATTATGCGGAGAAAAGATTAATGATGTTGATATGTTAGAGAAGACATTTTTCACTTTTCACGTCTCGAATATGCTTATGCAGCAGCAATATCGAGAGAAGAGTTTTACAAAATATTTTGAACTTATCTCATGTCTTCTCATTGCTGAACAAAATAACAAGTTATTGATGAAAAATCACGAATCCCGACAAATTGGAGCTCCACCATTCCTTGAAGTGAATATTGTGAATTTCAATAATCGTGATCGAGGTCGTGGCCGTGGTCGAGGTCGGGACCGCGGTAGAGGAAGAAATACCTAGTTTCGTTGTGGGCATTATAATTTTAAGAAACTCACACGAAGTGATGATCATAAAGGAAAGGCTCCACAAGATAAAAGTTCGAAAGGTGATGAACCTAAATGTTTCCGGTGCAGAATAACTGGGCACTGCTCACGTACCTGTCGTACGTCAAAACACCTTGTTGATCTCTATCAAGCTTCCCTGAAGGAAAAAGGAAAAGGGAAGAATGTGGAGGTAAATCTTGTCATTCAAGAAGATGATGTGTTTGACGCCTCCAATATGATGCATCTTGATGTGGCTGATTATTTTGAATCTCCTGGAGAGAGAATTGATGCAATCAAAGAAGTAGAGGATACTTTGTATGAAAATATATAATTAAGTACTGCTTGTAATTCTGTATGTTTTTGTTGTTTTTGTATATATATTTAAAACTCTTTGTGATCACTTTTCTTTTCTTATCAATGAAGAAATATTGACAATTTCAATATGTTGAGTATCTCGAAAATGAGCAATGAGGATTTATGTCTGGCAGACTGCGCAACTACGCACATGATACTCATAAGTAGAAAATATTTTACTAGATTGACAATGCTGGAAGCAAAAGTCAATACTATATCAGATTCTACAAATGTGATTGAAGGTTTCAGAAAAACAAGCTTTATTTTGCCTAGAGGAACAAGATTTACAATTAACAATGCTCTGTTCTCTAGCAAATTGAAAAGACACTTATTGAGTTTTAAAGATATACGTGAAAATAATTATCATGTTGAAACTGATTCTAAAAATAATATAGAGTGTCTCTATATAACATCTATTGTTTCACATGAAAAATGTATATTAGAAACTCTGCCTGCTTTTTCTTCTGGATTATATTATACTCATATTAAAGTAATCGAAAGTTATGCAACAATGAGCTGGAAGTTCATGAATCCAGAAATATTCAGTGTGTTGGCATGATTGATTAGGTCATCTAGGATCAATAATGATGAGGAAAATTATTGAGAATTCACATGGACATCCTTTAAAGAACCAGCAAATTCTTCAATCCAATGAGTTGTCATGTGATGATTGCTCTCAAGGGAAATTAATTATTAGACCATCACCAACTAAAGTGGGGATTGAATCACCTGCTAAAGCGGGGATTGAATCACCTGCATTTTTAGAGCGAATTCAAGATGATATTTGTGGACCTATTAACCCACCAAGTGATCCATTTAGATATTTTATGGTAATAATTGACGCATCCAACAGATGGTCACATGTATGCTTATTATCAAGTCGAAATTTTGCATTTGCAAGATTAATTGCTCAAATAATTAAGTTAAGAGCACAATTTCCTGATTATACAATTAAGACCATTCGACTTGATAATGTTGGTGAATTTACATCCCAAACTTTTAATAATTATTGTATTCAATAAAATTACAGAGATCATTATATGGATTAAAACAATCAGGATGAATGTGGTATAATCGCCTGAGTGAATATCTGTTGAAAGAAGGATATCAAAATAATCCAATATGTCCGTGCTTTTTATAAAGAAATCTCAGTCAGAATTTGCTATTATAACTGTATATGTTGATGATTTAAATATAATTGGAACTCCTGAATAGTTATCCAAGGGGATAGAATATCTTAAGAAAGAATTTGAGATGAAAGATCTTGGAAAAACAAAATTTTTCCTTGGTTTTCAAATTAAACATTTAGCAGATGAGATATTCGTTCATCAATCAACTTATATAGAGAAAATCTTAAAAAGATTCTATATGGATAAAACACATCCATTGAACATTCTAATGCAAGTTCGTTCATTGGATGTAATGAAAGATATATTGCAGCCTCGAGATGATGACGAAGAACTTCTTGGTCCTGAAATACCATATCTTAGTGCAATTGGTGCACTTATGTATCTTGCTAATAACATGAGACCACATATTGCAATTTTAGTAAATTTATTAGCGAGATATAGTTCTTGTCCAACCAAAAGATGCTGGAATGGGATTAAACATATACTTCGTTATCTCCGAGGAACAGTTGATATGAGGTTATTTTATTCTAGCAAATCTAATTTTGATCTAGTTGATTATGCAGATTCTGGATATTTATCTGATCCACACAAAGCTAGATCTCAAACAGGTTATCTATTCACATGTGGAGGTACTTCTATATCATGGTGATCAGTGAAACATACTATAACAACCACTTTTTCAAATCATGTTGAAATCCTTGCTATTCATGAAGCGAGTCGAGAATGTGTATGGCTAAGATCGATGACACAACACATTCGTGAAACATGTGGCTTGTCTTCGAGTAAACCTCTTCCAACAATATTATACGAAGACAACACAACATGTATAGCGCAAATCAAAGGAGGATATATTAAAGGAGACATAACGAAACATATCTCTCCAAAGCTTTTCTACACTCATGACCTTGAAGAAAATGGTGACATCTCAGTACAACAAATTTGTTCGAAGGATAACTTGACAGACATATTTACAAAGACATTACCAACTACAATATTTGAGAAATTGGTTCACAGTATTGGGATGCGGCGACTCAGAGACTTTAAAGGATGTCTCAATGGGGGGAGTAAATGTATTATAGTAAACTATATAAAATATGTACTATTTTTCCTTCACTAAGGGTTTTCTTCCCATTGGGTTTTTCTCTAGTAAGGTTTTAACGAGATATATTTTATATAAATGGGCATTTAAGGGGGAGTATTATAAATATTACACATGTAAATGCTCATTCCACATGCACCTTTGGTACCTATGCCAAGTGGCAAACTTTCCATAACCAAAGTGTCTCCCATGTGTCCAACAAAACTCATAGATTGGTGTCAAAATGGATCACATCATGCTCTCCAAATTGCCTATAAATAGTGGCTTTTGGTGGATAAATAAAATGCACAATTGGTGAAGAAAATTCTCAAATATTCTCTCTTCTCTCCCACTTTCTCTCTATTTTATTCCTATTTAATTTTGCAATATAATTCCACTATCTTAATTTATAATATATATATCTCTTTTTCACTTTCTTTTCTTTTTTTATTATTATTATTATATTTTTGTAAAGTAATATATATATCTCTTTTTCACTTTCTTTTCTTTTTTTATTATTATTATTATATTTTTGTAAAGTTTCGGTGCCCGGTTTTACTTCTCAATTTCACAATATCAAGAATATTATTTTTTTTCACTTAAATGAAATTCATCCTTATATTTTTTTTGGAAAAGTATAAGAACCAAAACTTCACAAGGAGCTAAAAAATATAGGACTAATGGTAGGTTCTTATTGGCGAAATAAGAAATTGTGGAATGGAAAGCCATTTTAATTGTTAAATATGTGTAGAACCTATTGCATGTTTTAAAATTTCTTACAAGTATTTTTGGAATTTATAAGGTTGGTAACTACCAGAACTTCCAAATTTTAATTATTATATTAAATTTTATAATAATTTTATTTTCTAATAAACAATTTCTACCACTTCTTTGACCCTTTCAACTGCATCTGTCTTTTTCAAGTGCCCTTCTTCTCATTTTCTCTCAACTTTTTCTAGAGTTCAACTTCTAGTGGGATATTGATTGATTTCGTTTCAATTCATTGCAAATCATTGCAATTTTGCTCCTTAGTCATTTGGTTTTAGAAGACAAAATTCGTACGTTCCATGTCAACCAATGATGAATGATTAGTGACGGATCAAGAATTTTATGTTAGGGAGAGTTTGAATTCAATTAAATATATATTTTTCCTTATAATTACAGTAATATCCTGATTTTTTTAATTATTCATTTCTAATTCTATTTAATATTTAATATAAAGGAAAAAAGCATATAAGTTTTTAAAATCAAAGATTAATCTTATAAAACTAATAATATTATTTACAAATTAAATAATTAATTACTTCATGTTTTGATAATTTCAAAATTATAAAATAAAATGGTCTACAAATTAAATTTCTAAGAGAGACTAGAGGTTCAAATCCTTCTACTCATGTGTGGTTCAACTAAGAAAAATTAACTACAATACTTTGAATTTAAGAAAAGTTAGATATATAAATTATTTAGAAAAAAAACAATCAATATAAAAAGATGGGAGCCAATTTCAATACTTTCTACTCTTTGGGTTCACCATTCTTGGATCGGATCCCAATTTCAATTTTGAGCTTCTATCTCAAAATCAATTGGTAATGAGACAAGTAACCCACATATCTTATATATTGTGAGGTTTCTCTCCACTTTTATAATATGGGATCCTCAACATTCTTGAGGTTGGAGACTTTGAAGAATCTTTGGACTAAGGACTTCAGCGAGTGTTCAACAGACTTTGCTCTGAATTCTCTCTGCATTCCTTTTGGGAGTGAAATTTCTAGGCTTAATGATTTTAACTTTATTTAACTTTAACCCAAATTTCATATAACCCAATTTGACCAAATTAAACTTGAATTGTCAATTTTTGTCTTCAAATTAAATTTGGGCACATGTCAATACATAATTGATCTTAAATTTAATTACTTAATAATTTCGTTAGTAATTTGGAATAATGACGTGACAATTGGAGATTGGTCAAAATTTCTATGCCAACAAAGAGATTTAGGTACAAGTATGTGTGAGTGAATCTCGAAAAAAGACAATTTGGAATCAAAATTTAAGATAATAAGATGTTTGCTCCTAAGTTGACTCAATTTAATGTATCAGTTTAATCAAACTATGAATTTGGCTCATAATTTACATTTTTTTTATTTGATACATTTTCATGCCAACAAAATCAAAATATGAATTTGGATCAGTATTTTGATTTTCTTGCATGACATAAAATTTGGACAAATTGGGGTAGATTTGGAGCTCTACCCAATTTCTTTTTTTGAACTTGGAGTAGCATTTGAATTTCACTCCAAGCTTAATTAGTGATAAAATCTAGAGTATATCCAAATTTCAACTTTGTGAGATAAAATTGTCATTCTATCATGATTTTGATTTGGATAGAATTAATTTGATCAACTTTGATTTGGGATAAAATCTAGAGTATGCCAAAATTTTGATTTGAGATAAAATTAAAATTCTACATGATTTAGACTTGATAGAATTAATTTTATCAAATTTTGATTTGGGATAAATTTTGGATTATGCCCAAATTTTGTTTGGCAAGATAAAATTAAAATTCTACCATGATTTTGACTTTAATAAAATTAATTTTATCTAATCTTGATTTGGGATAAAATTTGAATTATGCTGCAGAGATAAAATTAGAACTTTACCAAATTTAAATTTTGGATTTGGAGATAGAATTTTAATTTGCTTGCAGAAGATTTTCGATTGGAGATAAGATATGTCAAATTCTGATTTGAGATAAAATCCTATTAATTTTAATTTTAATTTCTATTTGAATTCCAACTTGGATTTTGGAATGTGGCCTTTATCTTTTCCTCAACTATAAATAGAGGAGGCGAGACTTCCACCAATTCACCCCAACAGTGAGCAAGTGGAGACAAGCTTGGTTAATTTTCATACTAAGGAGTGAGACAAGTCCCAAACCTTAATTTGATTTTTTTTTCTTTCTTTTTTTTTCCTGAATCATCTATGTACTTACTTTTTTTTTTATTTATTTAGAGCTTAATACTTGCAAGTCTTGCAAGCATCTCCTTCCTAACAAAAAAGGCTTCATCCATTAGAAGGTAAATAGGTAAGTAATTTTTTCTATGTAAAGATAATACTTGCCCTCTGCTTTCTTTACTTATTCTTTCACTTTCCTTAGGAGGAAACCTTTTTTCAACAACTTCTCTACCCTTGAAGAATACAACATTATCCAAAAAGCAAGGAATTAAGGTAACTCATTTTTTTTCTTTTTTCTTTTTTTTTTTTTACAGATACGGTGACTTGCAGCTGTCGGATTTCCTCGTTCCTAGCACATATAAACTCGTGGGAGCCTTGTCGGTACCGGGTGTACTTGCACCTACAAAACTCCTCATGTTCCTGTCTCATATACGGTTCTAGGACCCTTGTCGGTGTCGGGCGTACTTGCAGTTGCAGACTTCTTCGTTCCTAGCGCATATGTACTTGTGGAACCCTTGTCGGTGTTGGGTATACTTGCAGTTACAGAACTTTACATGTTCCTTTCACGCTCCTTACTGACTATGACCCTTTTTTTGTCTTGTAGGACCATGATACATTTTGCAGAAAACCTCTTATCCAACTAGTAACAACTTGTTCTCTTGAAAGACTCAAGAAAACCAATAAGGAATGACATTAGTTTTGTGGTAGAGGAACCAAAAACTGGGCGTACAACAGACAAATGGCCTAGGCTACACCATCTGAATTCCTTACTTGCTTTGGTTTGAGGAAAGGCCTTAGGATCCGGATCCTCCTTCTAAAGCATGGTTTCTAGGATCCCCCGATTCACAACCAAAACCCCACCCAAAATCTAGAAGTGACCCTAGGACGTCGGATAATAGATGGCTTAGCGCGTTGGGATTCTGTATTAAAAATTTCGGGTGAGTTCTTTTTTATCCCCTACTATATTGGGAATGGCTAGAATACGTCGTCGGTCGAAATGAGGAATTACTCCGCGCATCCTGCTTGTTAGACGCCGTAATAGGACAGTCGAGTGTACGAGAGGCCTCCTCAGTGAAGACCCAAGAGAGCATCTCGCCCTCCTCTGACCCACAACCCGGATGGCACTGGCATCAAATTCCGCGAGTAGTTGGTTCAAGAAAACAAATTGTTTCACAACCTTAACATTGAGGAGGAATGAAGAGGTCAGACGTACTTGGTTGCCTTCCTATCTTGTTGGTTCTGCACCTTTGTCTTTTCCCAAGGTAATGCGGACTACATCCGTCCCAGCGTTTTTAAAGCTGCCAGTCTAATGCGAACTACATCCGCCCCGACAAGGGTCCCACAAGTGTATATGCGCTAGGAACAAGGAAGTCTTGCAACTGCAAGTACGCCCAGAACCGACGAGGATCCCACAAGCGTATATGAGCCAGAAACATGTGGAGTTCTTTAGTTGCAAGTACACCCAACATCGACAAGGGTCCCACAAGTGTATATGCGCTAGGAACGAGGATGCCCGATAGCTGCAAGTACACCCAGAACCGATGAGGGTCCCACAAGTGCACTTGTGCTAAGAGGGGCACCATATCAGCAAAAGAAAAAGTTAAAAAGAAAAAAGAAAAAAATGAAAGAAAAAAAAAAGAAAAAAAGAAAAAAGAAAAAAAAAGTAGAAAGAAAAATGAAAAAAAGAACATCAGAGTTTGGGACTTATCAAAGTTTTAGTCAAACTTGTCTCCACATTTTGATGCGAATCGATGGAAGACCCACCTCCTCTATTTATAGTTGAAGAAAAGATAAAGATGACATTCCAAAATCATAGTTAGAATTGGAATAGGAATTGGAATTGAAATAGGATTTCATCTCAAACTAATATCTCCCATCGAAAATTGACTGCGAGCCAAATTAAAATGCTATCACTAATCCAAAGTTGAGATTTGATAGAATTTTATCTCAAAAGATAAAAAAAAAAAAACGTTTGAGTATAATCCAAATTTATCCCAAATTAAAAATTTGATAAAATAAATTCTATCAAGTAAAAATCATGGTAGAATTTTAACTTTTTCTCAAATCAAAATTTGGACACAATCCAAATTCTATCCCAAATGATAAAATTAACTCTATGGAATCCAAATCAATTTTAATTTGATCTCAAATCAAATTTGAGCATACTCCAAATTTTATCCCAAATCAAAATTTGATAAAATTAGTTCTATCCAAATCAAAATTATGATAGAGTTTCACTTTTATCTCACAAAGTTAAAATTTAGGTATACTCCAAATTTTATCCCAAATCAAAGTTTATGAAATTAGTTCTATCCAAATCAAAATCACGATAGAATTTCAATTTTATCTCACAAAGTTTAAATCTGGCATACTCCAGATTTTATCACAAATCAAGGTCAAAAAAAGAAATTGGGTAGAACTACAAATCTAATCCAATTTGTCTAAATTTTATGACATGCAAGAAAATCAAAATACCGACCCAAATTCATATTTTGTTTTTGTTGGCATGAAAATGTGTCAAATAAAAAAAATCTAAATTATAAACCAAATTCATAGTTTGATTAAACTGAGACATTAAATGGAGTCAACTTAGGAGCAAACATCTTAAATTTTGATTCCAAATTATTTTTTTCGAGATTCACTCACATATACTTGTGCGTAAATCTCGAAAAGGGGGCATTTGTTGACATAGAAATTTTTTTTGTCAATAACTAGTTCAACTGAATAATACATTATAACTCAACTAAAAGGCCAGAAATTCGGAACTCGATCCCTACATATTATTGAATTAAAAAAAAACTTTATAGTCTTTCTTTTCTGAGTACCTTCCATAATTTTTCTAGAAATTCTATATATGGACACAAATTTGCATGTTTCATCAGTCTTATTGAGGATCTCACATTGGAAAGATAGGGAGACCTCACATTCTTAATAAGATGCATGAGTTACTCCTCTCATAATCAATTCGTTTTGAGATGGAATCCCATATAATATAGTATGGTATTAGAACCTATAAAATCGAAACGTATTTGATCTATAAATTTAAACTATATTGAGGAGCATATTGAAGATCCCACATTGGAAAGATATGATGACCTCACATTCTTAGTCACCTAAACATAAACTCTTCCCGAATTCTCTCACAAACTCTCTCTGACTTAAGCATCGGAGCTTGTGTGGTTTACACCACACTGGTGTCCAGGTTTTCCTTGTCTTGCAGGCTACGTTCTTCCTCAAAGAATTACAAATTTATCGTCGTTGTCACGTGGAGGTCAGGTGTGTTCTCCTGTCCAGAATTTTGCAACAACAGTTGGCGCCGTCTGTGGGGAACGACAACGCTTGCTTGGAGAATCTCGTACCTGAGTCAATCCTCCTACTAAAAGATGAGTAGAACTTTGGGAAACTTGCATGGCAACGGAGATGGAGATGATTCTGACAAGGATCACCACCCCTGACGAACCAGAGAGACTTCTCCTCCTCGGCCTCGTATTGGCATAGGCCGACCAGATGACGAGGTGGCCGAACTAAAGGAGAAAGTCGACAAGATGGATAAGTGCTTGTGGGAGATCTTGAAGAAGCTCGACCAGCAAAACAATGATAAAAAGGAAGAAACACCTCTTATGCGAGATTCACGAAAAGGAAAAGCAAAGGTTGTTGAAGGGACAGGAGAATCAAAATCTCACATCCCGGAACACACCGATAAGCTGATCCTCGGAGGAAACGATAAGCCTCGTCAACTCTCAGCTAGGAGCAAAACGAGAAGGACAGCCAAAAGCATAATGAGCAAAGCAAGTAAGTTAAAATCTCTAGTACAAGTAAGCTCGTGTGAAAACAACCGAGGCCGACCAGGCAGACCAAAAGCGACAATAGAGAAAAGCTTTGAAGCAACGTCAGACTTGCGAAATCTGATCGATCTAAAACGAAAAGCACGGGCCGAGCAGGAGACAGCCGAGACCGACCCGAGGATGGCCGAGGCCGAGGAGATGGAAGTCGAGGCCAAGGCTAGAGGTTCAAAGCCAAAGCTTAATGCACAAACCCTAAGTCCTCCCTGGAAGGCCGATATCTTGACAATGCAGAAAGAATTTAGAAATCTTCAAGGGAACCTCTTGAAGGCTCGAGAAGTCGAGAGGTGGGATCTCGAAGCTTTGATCGAGCAAATCGACCCCCTTTTGTTGACGAAATCATGGATGGGAAGATTCCTGAAAATTTTAAAGTGCCAACCATCACCCCATACGATGGTAGTTCAGACCCTGTGGAGCACTTAAATGCCTACAGGTCCCGCATGGAGCTCCACGGAGCATCAGAGGTAATTAAGTGCAAGGCTTTCTCTTCTACATTGACTGGACCAGCGCAAGATTGGTACAGGAAACTGAAAAGGAAGTCCATTAGCTCTATCAAAGAGCTTGCCAGAGCATTTGTGTAGCAGTTCCTGGGAGGTCGAGACCAACGTAAGCCTCAGATGCACTTGCTCACCATAAAGCAAGGGTCAAAGGAGAGCTTACGAGACTATGTCTCCCGTTTTAACAAAGAAACTCTACAGGTCGAAGGCTTCACGGATACTACGACATTAATTGCCATTGTTGCAGGATTACAAGATAAAGGGTTGTTGAGATCGATCGAAAAGAAGGAACCGACTTCCTATGTTGAGTTCATAGCCAGGGCTCAGAAATACATGAGTGCAGAGGAACTGATACGATCAAAGGAAGCACCTGATCGCGAGAGAAGCGACAGATACCTGGATCAAAATAGGACTCGAGACGATTCTCTTCCTGACTCGAAGAGGAAGAGAGTTGAGGATCTAGGCCGAGGCCGATCAGATCAAAGTCGAGGCCGACTAGATCAAGGTCGAGGCCGACCCAAGCAAGGGACCATCCACGACCAACACTTTGAAAGGTATACACCAACGACTCATCCTCCCGAAAAGATCGTGATGGAAATCCGCCATCTAAACCTAGTGAGATTTCTCGATAGAATGAGAGCCCCATCTGGAAGAAGGGATCAAACAAAATACTGCTCGTTTCACAGAGATCATGGACATGCCACTCATGATTGCTACCAGCTCCGAGACGATATCGAAACCTTAATTAGGGAAGGATATTTGAAGGAGTATATCCAAGATGGAGCTGAGCATGCGCCAAACGGAGATGGTCGAGGCCGACCAGAGGTAGGTCGAGGCCGACCAGATGATGGTCGAGGCCGAACCGAGGAAGGCGTACCCCGAGAGATCAGAACGATATTTGGTGGACCATCGGGAGGCGAATCCAGTCGAAAAAGGAAGGCAATTGCACGAGAAGCCAGACATGATCCCTGTGATCGAGGTATGTATTCAGTCCACCCTGAAATTGTGTACCAAACCATAGAATTCACTGAGGCCGAAGCAAGGGTTATCCATCAACCTCATAATGATGCTTTGGTTGTAACTCTAGCTATAGCCAACGTGAAAGTTCACAGGGTCCTCATAGATGGAGGGAGCTCAGTTGATGTCTTGTCTCTGACTGCCTTCAATGCAATGAAGCTAGAGAGAGGACTTCTGAAGGAGAATCTAACTCCCTTGGTTGGATTTCGGGGAGAAAGAGTTAATCCTGAAGGCAGCATCGATCTCCCTGTCACCTTTCGGGAAGGGCTAAATGCAACTACCAAAATGGTTAACTTCTTAGTAGTCGAGTGCAGATCAGCTTACCATGTAATTCTTGGAAGGCCAACACTTCATCAGCTGAAAGCAATAGCTTCCACATATCACCAATTACTGAAGTTTCCTACCCTAAATGGAGTTGGAACTGTCAAAGGAGAACAAAAAACTTCAAGAGAATGTTACTTCACAGCATTGAAAGAGACTAAGAAGTCAACTCGAGAAGAATACCATAGCCTCAGCTTGGCCGAGGCCAACCACAGAATGGTCGAGGCCGACCTCGGCCCAGTGAATTACTAGGGGGCTTTCACCTTTTTTATTTTTCATTATTAGATAGGTTTAATTTCATGTCAGAAACTTATGTATGAATAAGTTATTCCTTATAAATAGAATCATTTCTTTCAAGCTACAAGCGTAACTCAAGCATGATTGTTTGACAAGCAAAAAATCCTACTTGAGTGGGGGCTACCAAGGGAATATGCTTCCCTATTAAACAAAAAGTAAAAGCTGCAAAAGAAGATGAAGGCTCAAAACCTGAAAGGTGCAAGTTCGTATGTAACTCAGAACAGCCAGGGCCAGACTAAGCTGAGGCCGACCAGACTGGTCGAGGGTAACTTCTCCCTTGCATCAAAGTCTCGAGGAGAGGGCGCAACGAAACGCAACCTTCTGAAAGAAAAGGCGGAGCAAATCTAATTCTGATGAGATTCTCTTGACTCACAAGAGAGAGACCGAGGCGGACGGCTTTCTAAGCTTTTCACACCCTCACAAAAGCTTTGAACAATAGCAGGGACGTTGGAACTCTCAGAACCGGAAAAGGGAAAATGTCATATGGTTAGTCACAGATATAAATGCGCCTCAAGAAAAGAGGATATGATAAAGAGAGCAACCCACCATAATCCCTAAACTTAGTGGAAACTGCATAGACAGAATTTTGAGGCCCATGGGATAACCAATTCCCGCTAACTAGAAACCATTTATTTTTCCAACCATGGATCGAACTGGATCCATCAATCAGTTTCTCACATGAAGAACTCAAATAATAAAAGAAGCTACCAAAAGAAGGATTACGACTTAGTATGTAAAGAGACATGAAAACATGAGGTGTGAGCAGACTGCCATCACCATATGTTGTCCATAACACATAACAACCTATAAGGTGACCCCAGCTATTTGGCACAATTTGGGCAGGAGCCAAACCAACCAACATCAGAAAGCTTTGCAGAAATAAAGATAAAGGAAGGCGCACGCCAAACCTAAACATCGCAAAGTAAAAAGCAACTTCTCCAAGGGGAGGATCTTCTATACGATCATCAGGCCCAGGAACCTTCAATTGTACATCGAAGGGAATATCATACTTATACTGCAATTGCCCAAGTTGAGCCTCGATTGCCAAGGATGATATAGCCTCAAGATGTACGGAAGACTCACTGGCTATATGATCAGAAGACGATGGAGCCTCATAATAACTTGTACTATGAGACTCCTCATCAAATGAAGACTCACTAATCTCATGAGAAGTGGTGGACCATTCACCATCCATTCCAAGCAAAGAGATAAAGAAAAATGGAAGAGTAAAACTACCTCAAATAGAAGAGAATAGAAGAAGAATGGTGTGAGAAGTAGAGAGAAATGAAGACCTATTTATAAGGAAAGAAGAAGAGAAAATGGAGGGAAACTTGGATTTCAAATTCGAAATTGAGATTCAAAATTATTTAAAAAAAAAAAGAGATGATGTGAAGGGTGTCGAGGCCGAGGAGGGTTGCGCATGGCAGACCCCTATGTTGCAGGCCTCGGCCTCGACTCCAACTCCGGTTCGATTGAGGCCAACCAGGCCAATCCGACCGAGGCCGATCGAGCCAATCCGACCAAGGTCGACCAGGCCAATTCGGCCAAGGCCGACCAGGCCTATTTGGCCGAGGCCAAGGTCGACCACTTGAACCGGTCTGGTACGTCGGACCGAGCACGTGCCAAACATGCCCAGATGCTTCTTCCCTCTGATCTCCATCTCCCTGGTCAACAATCGTCCTCCTCCCATTGGATCCCTATCCAAAATGAAGCGACATACGTCTGGAAAGGTTCACGGAAAGCATGAAGCTACATGGCTATTGAGTTGCCAAATATCTCTCCAAGAGAGCGACACAAGTTGTGAATCGGGATGAGAACCTAAACCCCAAGAAAAACCAATCTTGGGATGATCCAAGGAATACCTTGGAGCCCTAAACTCCCACGTGATGGATAGTCTGAGGCGCATGGTAAGCGCATTAGAATAAAATCCAAGGGGAAAGGGAGCATTTGAAATGCGAAATAAGCAGGACGGTGACCTGGAATCCCATTGGAAAGCGGGGAAATTGACCCCTAGTAAGACTGAATATCCTCATAAGGATGGAAAACATAAACTAGGGAGAATTCGAGGCAACCCTCGAAGTGTCCAAAAATGACTCCGAAGAAATTTAGCCAGGAGAATCGAAATGTAAGGTAAGCATGACGAGATCCTGAAATCTACATTAAAATACCAGAAAAAATTAACACACTAGGGGACATAATATATCTGCCAGAGTGAACAATCCACGGAATGCTAACAGTAACTCGAAGAATTTCAAAAGGGTACTCCCAAGTCAAGCTCTAAATGATTAATTCACAAGTTCTTAATCTCGGACCCTAACTAGGGAGTAGGGGGCTAATGTTGTGGGTAAAATCGGACCAACGAAAATGAGTTGGATGAATTGTCGTAGCAGAGGGCCAAATGGGATTAAAATCCCAATATGGAGTCATAGCGGGCCGAAATCGAACAGGGCAGAATCAAGATGAGAAAGGACGAGAAGGCGTGCTTGGGCTCCGGCCCAAGCGCGTGGTCGGCCTCGGCAAAGGCCGAGGCCGACCAAGATAGAGCCCCCCTCTTTTGGGCTCTACCCTCGCCCGGTGACACGAAGATGGATTCGGGTTTGGGCCGAAGCCCAAGCCCGTGGTCGGCCTTGGCCGAGGCCGACCAGATGCAAGGCCGACCCCTAGGCCTTTCAGCGATCCCACGCGACCCACAAGCTTACATTGAGCCCACTCTCGATCTTTCCTTTGCCTAGTAGGCCACGGAAACCCAGAAAGAACCCTAGAAGAAAGCTATTTAAACTCTCCCAAGAGAGGAGAGAGGGGTAAGTCAATTCTAGTCACCTAAACATAAACTCTTCCCGAATTCTCTCACAAACTCTCTCTGACTTAAGCATCGGAGCTTGTGTGGTTTACACCACACCGGTGTCCAGGTTTTCCTTGTCTTGCAGGCTACGTTCTTCCCCAAAGAATTACAAATTTACCGTCGTTGTCACGTGGAGGTCAGGTGTGTTCTCCTGTCCAAAATTTGGTAACAACAGAATCCCATATAATATAGTATGGTATTAGAACCCATAAAATCGAAACAAGTATTTGCTCTATAAATTTAAACTATATTGAGGAGCATATTGAAGATCCCACATTTGAAAGATATGATGACCTTACATTCTTAGTAACATGCGTGAGTTACTTCTCTCACATTGTTTGAGGAAGAGAGAGAAACTTTTTGGAAAAATAATTAATTATCAAAGGTTTGAACATGAATAATATAACAATATAAATTACATAATCATGATAAAATATGGAAAGTTTTATTTTTAATACAATAAAAGTTGAAGAATTGGAAGCACTCATTAACAAATTGGATCTGTCAGTTGAAGTATGTTACGTTCTTTAAGTAGCATCAAATAATAACAACATAAGAACGTAAGAAATTTCATAAAACTCATTAGGTCGTTTAAAAATATAAAGTGATCCCATTTCAACTGAAAACAGTCAATTGACCTAACAAAATGACATGTTAATTCTTCTTTCTCTTTCTCATTTCTTATTCCTCCTCTCTTTTTCTTTTGCAAATATGGTTGCCATCAAAACTTATGTCATTGTGCCACCAGCATTGCTACAGGGTATTTGGTCGTTCCCAGCTGAAACCATGCTCAGACCTAGAGCGTCGTTCCAGATTTGGAAATGAATAGAAACTAGGATTAACAAAGTTAAATATAGATTCTATTTTGTTGAAAAAAAAGAGGATGGTAAATAACAATTATAGAATGATGGTATTAAAAGCCTTGTGCACAATCACTACTACAAATTTGATTTTTATTGAAGGTCAAAAAAGGTCAGTAATTCTATTTTACTTGATGGTCGATGAACGTCAACTTATATGTCTTTGTTGACATGTTTTTACCTTCAACAATAATAATAATGTTGACATGTATTAGCCATCAACTATAACATATTTATTAACGTTTGCAAGGTGTCAATATAGGGTATTGTTGACGTGGTTTGACCGTCAAGTATAAAACATAAACCGCCAACAATTAATAATGTATTTGTTGACTCTTATTAGCCGTAATATAATCCTTTATTGATATTTCATAGCTATCAACAAAAGTTATAAGCCATCAACTGACATTTTTATTGACGCTTTTTAGCCGTCAACTATACGTTTTGCAACCTGTATTTACACATATAACTATCAATCTCAAATTTAGCTAGCAATTTTGAACCATCATTTTAAACAACCTGACATTTACATGCTACAATAATTCTAAAAATGAACTTATACAAAATTAGCTATCAACAACTGTTTATATGTTACATATATTGTACACAAATATGTGGTTAAACAAATTAAATTTCTCTCATTCAATACACATCCTAATACATTTACATTTAGAAGAGAGTTATGTGATCCTTTTTATCTTTTTTATTTAAATGTAGTAATAGCTGCAATGATTTATATATAGTGAAAAGTAAGAAAACATGAACTCAGTTACTTGATAAAAGTTCACTTGTTTTAAAACTTTCCATCTCTACAATGATTAGAGAGATGAAAAAATGTTCTTGAAATTTTTGGTAAGTGCAAGACTACATAATAAAATTAGCTAGTCATTTGTGACATTGGTAGTTGTTGGAAATTATGTTTAATGCTTTTTAGTTGAGTTTAGATGTTTTGTTATTAAATTTGTGGTTTTTTTTTAATTATCTTTCTTAATTTTTTTTCCTATTACTCTTACTCTCTAGATAGTATATATCTTTCTTATTTTTAGATTATTAGTATATTATGTTTCTTAAGTGGATAATCTTGAGTCATGTATACATTATCTTGATATAAACTAAAAAAAAGACTATTTCGAAAACTAATCGATAGGCCCCGTTTGATAACCATTTTGTTTTTTAGTTTTTAGTTTTTGAAAATTAAGCTTATTTTCACCCAATTTCTCTATAATAGAGATCATCTCCCTTAAGGAATCATTTGAATTCTAAACAACATTCTAAAAACAAAAGCAAATTTTTAAAAACTACTTTTTTTAGTTTTCAAAAGTTAACTTGGTTTTTTAAAACATAGGTACAAACTAGATAAGAAACCATATAAATCCATTAATAGAAGTAGTATTTTTAGCTTTAAATTTCAAAAACTAAAAATAAAAAATAAAATGGTTATCAAACAGGATCTTAATGATGATTTCATGGATTCGTCTATATACCTGAAAACTAAAGTTACAAAAAATAAGTCAATAATGATTTCATGGATTCGTCTATATACCCGACAACTAAAGTTACAAAAAATAAGAGCTTGAATATCAATTGTAAGTTGTAAATAATCTAAAGAGCATAACAAGTATAAGAACTACTAAATAAACTGGAACAAAAACTACTCATTCATCAATTTCATATATTTTGGGTTGATTAGTATATATTTGTTTTATGTTAATTATGAATTCCATTCATAATGTTTTAAAAGTTTTAATTTTCTCTTTCTATGTATTTGAATCTTTTTTAACAAACTTTTACTACCACAAGACCTTAAAATTATTGACGAAATAATGATGTGATATCAAAATACATTTTTTTTTATTAATCAACAAATACATTTTATTAACTTAGTTAAATACTATGTGACACTAACTCAAACATAGTTTCACGGGAAAAATATTAATATCGTTTTTTTTACGGTCGAAGGTTTGAGTTTTCATTCGTCCAATTGTACTATGCTATATTCTCGAAAAAACATTTATATACTCGTCTTCATCCTTACCCATGTTTTCTAATATTTTTAAAAGAAATTTGATGATAAAGTTAAAAAAAAGTAGATTATTTCCCGATAAGAAAAAGATTTACAATATATTATAAATAAAAAATAAAAGGAATAATATGAAAGAATATGAATATAATGTAAATATGTAACGCCCCAGGCCCATGATTCCCTACAACCTGACTGCATCACTATATCATCAATTAAATTTTTCTAGGAGGTCACCCAACATAGGATTGCTCCAAGCCACGTACGCTTAACTGTGGAGTTCTTATGATTGAGCCACCGAAAAGGAAGGTGCACCTTGTTAGTATAGGTAGTAGCTATCAATTCTTTTAAGTTTTTCTCAACTATACTTTCATATCCTCATGGTCACTCGCATGTACCCCTTTTCCTCAGGCACCATGCTTTCATATCCTCAGGATCCCTCTCATTCAGATGTGGACTCGGTTCATTCATATACCCCTCTTCCTCGGGCGTCACATGCCCACATCTGAATGAGAGGGATACTGAGGATATGAAAGCATGGTGCCCGTGGAAAAGGGGTACATGCGAGTGACCATGAGGATATGAAAGTATAGTTGAGAAAGGCTTAAAAGAATTGATAGCTACTACCTATACTAACAAGGTGCACCTTCCTTTTCGGTGGCTCAATCATAGGAACTCCACAGTTAAGCGTGCTTGGCTTGGAGTAATCCTATGTTTGGTGACCTCCTGGGAATTTTCCTAGGGAACATGTGAGTGAGGACAAAGCATGCTGAAAGAACCCCGTGTTGGTTTGTGGGGATAGTGTCTTCACTCTTATAAGCAGTCATGGATGATATAGTGACGCAGCCAAGTCGCACCAGATCCTGGACCTAGGGCGTTACAAAATATCAAACAATTAACATTATTACACAATTTAAATTAAAAGTAACTCCATAAATCCAAAGCAAAAAAAATTGCTATCATAATAGAATATAAAAATAAAATACGTGTTTACAATTTTAATAGTTAAAACATTAATTTGGTAGCTAAAATTATAATTAAATATTAAATGAGGAAAAGATAAAATAATAAAACTTTCCTGTTAAAGTTGCTTTAATTTTTGGGTTAAGAGTGCTAACAATGTTCGACATTAGTTAAGGAAGGAAGAATCTATGGTATATAAGTGAGGGCAGTTATCTTTATTAATACAAAGCATTTTGAGGGAATCAAAAGCAAAACTGTACCAGCTCGTAATTTTAAGCAAATACTACTTGTGGCGTCACTCCAAGTTGTATCGCTCACGCCGAAATTTTGACAGCATAATAGTGCAACTAGGACAAACAAATTTTTTTTTAACCTGTCCTACCCTTAGCTCCTATACTAGGTTGGCGCCAAAAGTGGTACTCCCGCCCACAAGCTCACAACCACAAGACTCGCTCTCCAGGCCTCAATCAAGGTGAAGGATCGTGTCCAACCCCTCTCAGTACTCTAGAGCTCACTCTCTGGGCCACTCTACTAGATGGAGGACGAACACCATATCCCATGTCTAATTTCGTCTACCAGATGAAGGGCGGATCCTGCATCCCATATCTAATCTCGTCAACTAGATGGAGGACGGGCCCCACATCTCACGTCTATCTCGTCTAGTAGATGGAGGACGAACTCATATCCCACGTCAATCTCGCCAGCCTAGAGTCTCAGCATGTCAAGGGTTACACAGGGATCCTGGGCCTACACTAGGACTGATTGTATTAGCTATGAACCTAAGGCTACACATTACTTCCCCGGGATGCCACAGAACCAAGAACATAACCTACGAGCCTTTACTTTAGGGAACATACAACATCTTATAAGAATAATGGTGTTCCACACGTTCCAACTGGACCTATTACACGCGCCAAAGCTAAGAAGATTTAACAAACATTCTTTATTCACATACAAAATTTGATAGGTTCAACTACACCGCCATTTCATATGCTGCAAATTGATCCAAGAGCTGATGATGATGTAAAAGTCAACATTTGGAAGATTGACATCGCTCCAACATTTTAAAGACTCATTTGTTATTTTTAATCATGAACTTTTGATTGTAATTTTTGAACTTTTGAGCTTCCAAAATGGTTTCAAAGTTAGACTTCAATTGTGGGAAGTTACTAAGTAGGCCAATTATGGTCATTAATAATTGTAGATTTTATTTTTTGGGAAATGAAAGGTTGGGGGTTTTGTTCACATATAGGCTATAAAAAGCCAACCTAGCTATGTAAAACTTAGATTATGGTGAATGAAATTTGATCTCTCAAGTTAGAGAGTTCTTCTTAGAAATCCATTTCTAAGGTTTATTGCAATTCTTGTGATAGATTGCATTTTGAGCCATTCAATCCAGCCTTGATCACATTTGATTGTGGAATGACTCACTCTAGAACAAGATTTCCAATCTTGCTTCTAGATCTTTGATCATAAGAGGTAATCGATTTCTAGCCTTTTCTCTTGGTTGATTCCAATTTGTATAGGGAGGTGTTAATCTCTTAATTCAATTGTTCTTGCTAATTCATAGCTTGGATCTTTGGGTGAGAATTATGGTTGCCTTATCATTTTGGTATCAGAGCATAGGTTGCATCGTTGTGGCCTACTCTGGAATTGATTCTATCTTCCATTTCAATTGTTCATTTTTTTAAAATTCTAGCCATTTTGTTTGTTTCTGTCATTGCATCCATTGTTATTCATCTTTTGATTCTAATCTCATTCTCATCTTAAAGATCACGTTGAAATCATGAAAAAAAATTAGAATTCTTTCATGTTGATTTCTTGAATTGTTCATGCCTATTTGTATTTAATCAGTTTCAAATTGCATGAATTTGTTGAGGTTCATATCAGTTTCCAAATAAATCTTGTTGAGACTATCGAAATTCCTAACTGCAAATTTAATGTCTAAAATGCCTCTTCAAACTAGTTGATAACGTCCAAATTTGTTTAATTGATGTCAAGATAAACATTACATCAGGTTGTTATCTTTCAAAGTTAAGAAGGAAGTTTTATAAAATTCGTAACGTAATACATTCGTTTTTGGAATTCCAATTATGTGCGCAGTTTTATCCAAAAAGTCCAACACCTTTCTTATTTGTTCTTTTCATTGTCCTCTTTGTTTTCTTTGTTCTAAATTTTTCTTATTTCATAATTATCTTGTCTTGGCTGATTTGTAAAACTCACTATTACAAGAATCGCTTGCACCAAATATGCTACCCAATATCGTCATTTAGTCACTTTTCCAAATAACCTACCTTTGTGTGATAAACACGAGTGTCCTGAGTGAAAACAAAATCAATGAGTTGAGTGTGTGAGGTCCTTAACATATTTAACTATCGTTTGTTACATCATGAGTCAAGACGGGGGAAGTGGGGGGGAGATTAGCGAAGCTAGGTGGAGAGAGTCACAAACTGGTGTTATTACTCGTTTAAACCAAGTAATCAGTACCTTGGCAGATTGTATGAATCGAATTGAAGTAGCTTTAGGAAATCCTCAAGGAAGGGAAATTAATGACGAAGTTGAAAATGAAGAAGAATATGACAATATAACTCTTTTAGCAGGGCACAATCCAAGGGGAAGGAGAGGTGTAGACCAGGGAAGAGGAAGGGGAAGAAGAGTGAGAAGAGAATTGTTACCACCGAGAAGGGTTGAGAGGGAGTACCAATATGAGAGGGAAGAGAGTAGAGTAGGGGGAGTGAAACTTACAATTCTGCCATTTCATGGGAGATTTGATCTGAAGGTGTATTTGCAATACGAAAGCAAAATTGAGCATGTATTTGATTGCAATAATTTTAGTGAAGAAAGTTGAAACTTGTTGTGGCTGAATTTTGTGATTATGTTAATATTTGGTGGACATCTTTGAAATCGGAATGGAGGAAAAACAATGAGGAACCAATTAAAACTTGGGAGGAATTAAAGGCCTTAATGAAGAAGAGGTACATTCCTAAACATTATTCCCGAGAACACAAGCAAAAGCTCTATGCTTTGCAACACAGATCTACAAGTGTTGAAGATTATTATATAGAAATGGAGGCCCTTATGAATAGAGTTGGCATTGATGAAGATGATGAGGATACAATGGCTAGGTTCCTTGGTGGGTTGAACCGACCATTGGCTCATCAAGTGGATAGACAAACTTATTTTGATATGAAAGAGTTGTTACACCTTGCTGTCAAGATTGAAGGCCCATTAGCTTGGGAGAAGGAGAACTCCAAGAGGTATAATTCTTTTAAGTCTACTTCTTTTTCTACTAATACTTAGAAAAAGAATGTAGATTTACAACCTAGAGGAAAGTATGGACTTGATAAAAAGGACAAGCCCGAGAGCTTCAAGGGCAAGGAAAAGGTGGAGGGATCTAAAGAGATCCGAGAGAGAAATAGGGACATTAAATGTTGGAAATATCAAGGGATTAGTCATATTAGCCGTGACTATCCAAACAAGAGAGTTATGATCATTAAGAATGGACAAGTTGTTACAAAAGGTGAGGAAAGTGACCAAGACGAGCTAATTGAAGATGAATTCCAAGAGGATGAGGAGGAATTGGAAGATGGGAGTCATTTGGCACTTGTTACAAGGAGACTTCTTAACACTCAAGTTAAGGAGAATGATGTTGATGACCAAAGAGACAACCCATTCCACACACGGTGTTTAGTTAATGAGACTCCTTGTAGTCTTGTTATTCATAGTGGAAGTTGCACGAATGTAGTAAGTACGTTCTTGATCAAAAGGTTGCAAATTCCAACTCAACACCATCCTAAACCTTACAAGCATCAGTGGCTCAATGATAGTGGAACAATGAAGGTCGTTTCTCAAGCCTTAATTTCTTTTACTTTGGGAAAGTACAAAGATGAGGTTCTATGTGATGTATTACTTATGAATGTTGGTAACATCTTGCTTGGCCACCCTTGGCAATTTGATAGAAATGTCATCTATGATGGTTATTTGAATAGGTATTCTTTTACAAAAGATTGTAGAAAAACAACTCTTGTACCTTTGCGTTCTGAAGATGTATTTGCTGATCAATTAAAGTTGGAGAAAAAGCGAAAGGAGTTTGAAGAAAAAGAATTGAAAGAAAAGAAGGAGATGAGTGAAAAAATAGAGAAAAATCAGAAAGAGAAAAAAAGTGGAGAAAAGAGTAAAAAAAGAGATGAAATTGAAAAAAAGGAAAGAAAGTCAGTTGTTTGGCTAGAGTGGGAGATGTGAGAAGAGCAATGTTTTCCCAAAAACCAATATTTGTATTTATGTACAAGGAAGGGTATTTGGCCTCTAACGATAACAATTTGCCTTTGCCTAGTTTGTTTCAATCCCTTTTGCAGGAATTTGAGGACGTGTTCCAAGATGAGATACCTAAAGGATTGCCTCCACTTAGAGGTATCAAACATCAAATAGACTTCATTCCAGGGGCTGCCATTCCAAATAGGTCGGCTTATAGAGCAAATCCAACTTAAACAAAAGAAATTCAAAGACAAGTGGAGGAGCTCATGGAGAAGGGGTATGTACGACAAAGTCTGAGTCCATGTTCTATACCGGTCATATTGGTGCCAAAGAAGGATGGAACTTGGCGCATGTGCGTGGATTGTAGAGCCATCAATAAAATAACTGTAAAGTATCGTCATCCTATTCCTAGGCTAGATGATATGGTTGATGAATTGCATGGTTCTTGGCTATTTACAAAAATTGATTTGAAATATGGATATCATCAAATTAGGATGCATGTAGGAGATGAATGGAAAACAACTTTCAAAATTAAGTTTGGATTGTATGAATGACTTGTTATGCCTTTTGGGTTAACTAATGCTCCTAGTACATTTATGCGCTTAATGAATCATGTTTTGAGAGAATACTTGGGGAAGTATGTTGTTGTGTATTTTGATAATATTTTGATTTATTCAAAGAATTTACTTGCGCATATGGAGCATGTTAGGTCAGTTTTGATTACACTTAGAAAAGAGAGGCTTTAGGCTAATTTTAATAAGTGTAGCTTTTGTTTGGAAAAGGTTAACTTTCTTGGCTTCATTGTTGGTAAAAATGGAGTAGAAGTATATGAAGAGAAAGTTAAGGTAATTAAGGATTGACCAACACTGAAAAATGATAGTGAGGTTAGGAGTTTTTATGGTCTAGCTAGTTTCTATAGAAGGTTTATAAAGGACTTTAGTACCATAGCTGCACCATTGAATGACTTAGTGAAAAAGAATGTTGTTTTTGAATGGGCGGAAATGCAAGAGAAAGCTTTAATGAATTGAAGGAAAAATTAACCAATGCACCATTACTTGTCTTGGCTAACTTTGATAAGACGTTTGAAATTGAGTGTGATGCAAGTGGTTTGGGCATAGGTGTTGCTTTAATGCAAGATGGAAGACCGTTAATGTATTTTAGTGAAAAACTAAATGGGGCAACATTGAACTATCCTACCTATGATAAAGAATTGTTTGCTTTAGTTCGTACATTGCAGGTATGGCAACACTACCTATGGTCGAGAGAGTTTGTGATCTACACTGATCATGAAAGCTTGAAGCATCTTAAAGGTCAAAGTAAGTTGAATCGTAGGCATGCAAAGTGCGTAGAGTTTATTGATACATTTCCCTATATTATCAAATATAAGCAAGGTAAGGACAATGTGGTGGCTGATACATTGTCAATAAGGTACAATATCTTTACTTCTCTTAGTGCAAAAAATCTTGGATTTGAGCATATTAAAGAGTTATATAGAGATGACCATGACTTTGGAACTATTTATGCATCTTGTCTTACTGGAAAAGTTGTGGATGATTATTATGTGTTTCATGACTTTTTGTTTTAAAAAAGTAAGATTTGTGTCCTCAAATGTTCTATAAGAAATTTGCTTGTGAAAGAAGCCCATAGGGGTGGATTGATGGGACATTTTTGGATTCATAAAACTTATGATATGTTGCATGAGCATTTTTTTTTAGCCTAAGATGAAACATGATGTGCATAAGGTATGTAGCCAATGTTTTAAATAGAAAGTGGCTAAGTCTAGATCACAACCAAATGGATTGTATACTCCCTTGAATGTACCAAATGAACCTTGGACTAATATCTCTATGGATTTTGTTCTTGGTTTGCCTCGGACTAAAAAGGGTAATGATAGTATTTTTGTTGTTGTGGATAGATTTAGTAAAATGGATCATTTTATAGCATGTAACAAGACGGATGATGCAAAACATGTGGCTAACTTATTCTTTAGGGAAGTGATAAGGTTACATATAATTCCTAGAACTATTGTTAGTGATACAGATGTTAAGTTTTTAAATCACTTTTGGAAGGTATTGTGGGGTAAGTTGGGTACTAAATTGTTGTTCTCAACTACATGTCATCCTGAAACTGATGGGCAAACTGAGGTGGTTAATAGAACATTGGGAGCTTTGTTTAGGGATATTATTTCTAAGAATATTAAGCCTTGGGAAAAATGTTTGCCATTTGTTGAGTTTGCATATAATAGAGCAATTCATAGTGTACCACGTTATTCTCCTTTCGAGGTTGTTTATAGTTTCAATCCACTTACACCTCTTGATTTGCTTCCTATTCCCTCTAATGATTTTGTGAGTGATGCAACCACAAGTAAGGCAGATATGATCAAGACCTTGCACAAAGAGGTCAAGAAGAGGATCGAGAAACAAAACTTGAAAGTCGCCTCACGAATTAACAAAGGACGGAAAGAACTCATTTTTCAACCAGGTGATTGGGTTTGGGTATATTTTCGCAAGGAACAATTTCCATCAAAATGGAAGACAAAGTTACATCCAAGATACTTGAGGATTGCCTTTACCGCTGTCCAGTGAACTAATCCTGGATTGGACTGATATCTACTGACAATTCCTACTTCATAACAGATGTCAGGCCTAGTACACAGCATGGCATACATGAGGCTCCCTACAGCTGAAGCATATGGAATTCGTCTCATATCCTCAACATCTTGAGGAGTCTTAGGACACTGATCCTTAGACAAGTGAACCTCATGCCTGAAAGGCAGCAAGCCCTTCTTGGAGTTCTGCATCTTATATCTAGACAACATCTTTTCAATATAAGACCCCTGAGACGAGGCTAGCGTTCTGTTCTTCCGGTTCCGGACTATCTGGATACCTAGAACATACTGAGCTTCTCCCAAATCTTTCATTTGGAATTGTGAAGCTAGCCACTTCTTAACGTCAGTTAGAAATTCTACCTCATTCCCAATGAGAAGAATATCGTCCACGTACAACACCAAAAATGCGACAGTTTTGTCAACGATTTTCTTGTAGACACAAGGCTCGTCGACATTTTGATCAAAGCCATAAGATTTGATCGTCTCATCAAACCTTATATTCCAAGACCTCGAAGCCTGTTTCAGTCCATAAATGGACATATGAAGCCGACAAACTTTTTGCTCTTGGCCTTGGGCAATGAACCCTTTGGGCTGGTCCATGTAGATGGTTTCATCAAGGTTGCCATTCAGAAAGGTTGTCTTGACGTCCATCTGCCATACCTCGTAGTCATAATACGCGACAATGGCCAGAAGGATCCTGATCAACTTTACCATGGCAACAGGCGAAAAGGTCTCCTCATAGTCAACCCCTTCAACCTGGGTAAAACCCTTTGCCACAAGTCGGGCTTTGAAGGTCTGCACCTTCCCATCTACGCCACTTCGCGCTTGTAGATCCATTTGCAACCAATAGGTTTTACCCCATCCGGTTGATCCACAAGCTCCCATACAGAATTGAAGTACATAGACTCCATTTCCTGGTCCATAGCTTTAATCCACTCGTCTTTGTCAACATCAACCATTGCCTGATCATAGGTCAATGGATCCTCACAGTCATCATCAGGAGCGACAACTGAGGTTTCAGCTAAACCCATGTAGCGATCAGGCTGTCTCACAACCCTCCCACTACGTCGAGGCATTCCCAACTCTCGGGAACGGATTTGACTAGACGTGCTAGGATCAACAACACTTGTTGACGTACTAGCCACATCAGCAACTCTTGCTGATGTACTGTCTATTTCATTTAATACAATTTTACTCCTTGGTAAATGATCCCTGACGTGGTCTTCCTCTAGGAAAGTGGCGTTTGTCGACACAAGCACCCTATTTTCCCTAGGATCGTAAAACAGACCACCCCTAGTCTCTTTAGGGTAACCTATGAATAGGCACAATTTCAACGGGTTCCAACTTTTTCTGGATTTGACACCAACACATGGGTCGGCATCCCCAAATCCTCGAAGTGATGTAAACCGCCTTTACGTCCACTCCAGAGCTCGAAAGGTGTTTCACAAACACTCTTCGAGGGAACGTTGTTCAAAATATAAACCGCAGTCTCCATTGCGTACTCCAAAAAAGAATCAGGGAGACGAGCATAGCTCATCATCGACCGGACCATGTCCAACAAGGTTCTGCTTTCTCCTCTCCAATACACCATTCTGCTTTGGGCATACCAGTCTTTGAGAGTTGGGGCGTGATTCCGTGTTCTATCATATAGTCCCAAATTCGGTGTCCATGTACTCTCCACCTCGATCCGATCGAAGTGTTTTAAGCGATTTACCTAAGAGGTTCTCAACCTCAGTCTTGTACTCCTTGAACTTTTGAAGAGTTTCAGACTTCTTATGCATTAGGTAAATATACCCATATCTGGAGTAGTCGTCTATGAAAGACACAAAGTACTCATAACCGCCCCGAGCTTTAACATTCATCGGACCACGAGGTCGAAATGTACTAACTCAAGAGGCTCTTTGGCTCTATATCCTTTTCCACTAAAAGGCGTTTGGTCATTTTGCCTCAAGTCATGACTCACACACCGCAGCAAGAGTTTTTCTTCTAACTCATTTAGAAGTCCACTCTTCACTAGTTTCTCAATCCTATTGAGATTAATGTGACCTAACCGTAGATGCCAAAGATGGGCATTTTCTTTTGGAGAAACTTTTGCTTTCTTAGTTCGTGTTTCTGCAGTTTTAAACAATTCAGTATTCAAAACACTTTTGACCGAATTGAGTTTCAAAACATACAGATTATTTTCAAGTGAAGCTGAACAAATAACATTCCCTTTGAAAGAAATAAACGCTTTATTCAATTCAAAAGAAACGGAAATACATTGTTCTATTAGGCAGGAAATTGAAACAAGGTTTCTAGTAAACCCTGGAACTATGTACAGATTGTCCAACAATAAGTACTTCCCGCCAAAGTTTAGCTTCATCTGTGTGCTTGATCGCTACAAAGAGAGACAAAGCTCCCGGATCCAACCCGTAGAGTCACCTCACCTCTCGCAATGGCGCGCCAGAATCAATCCCGAAAGAAGAACAAACGTGGTTAGTGGCACCCGAATCCAATATCCAGGCAGAGTCACTACTCTCCACTAAACATGTTTCATTCACAAGTAAATCACATTTACCTTGATTCTTCCTTTCGGCCGTGAATTTGGGACGCTTCTCTTCCAAAGACCGCCCCATTGCGCGTGGAAACACTTTCCTTTCTCTCCGCAACCTCCTTGACCTTCTTGCCCTTGTGGGCGGCAAAGACGGCCGGCTTTACCCCTCTTCATCCTCTTCTTCACTTTCGACGTGAAGGAGCAACAGAGTTCGTCCCTGCAGGTCGAACCCACGTGATAAGACACAGAGGCAACATTTGCCTCGATTCCTTGACCACTGCTCAAGGATTGGAAATTCAGTAGCTCATTGAGGAGGGTAGTCGAGTGTAACTAATTTTGTTCATAACAACATTGCTACAAAACTGAAGGAAACTCTTCGGAAGAGTCTCCAAAATAAAACTGACTTGGCTCGACTCATCGATCGAAGCCCCGTTCATCTCGGCGAGATGGAAGTGGGTCATCATGTCTAGAACGTGTTCACGGACGCATTTACCCCTCTTTCATCCGTCGCGTTGAAAACATATTTGAGCGAGTCATGCCGGACCTAAAAGGATCATTGCCCAAACATTTCTGCAAGGACTCCATGATCTCCTTAGCAGAAACCATCAGCTCGTGCTTCTTTGCCAAGACATCAGACATGCTGGCAATAATATAGACCTTGGCCTTTTCATTGGCCCTGATCCATCGATCATACGCATCGCGAACACTTCGCGACACGGTCGCGCCCGGCATCTGAGGACACTCCTCAGATAACACGAACTTAATGTCGTCTTGTACCAAAATTGTATTTATGTTGTTTTTCCAACTTTGATAGTTATCTCCCACTAATTTGTCCGGCGAGTAAAGCTATTATTATTACTAGACATTTAGCTGAAAAAAAAAAAAAAAAACCTTTGTATTAGTCTCGCAAAAAACTTTTGAAAACCAATTAAGTTTTAGCAAAATTGTTTCATGATCCCTAGGTCATTCAAAATTTTGCAATGATATCCTAAAGGTTTAGAATGACCACCACCGAAGGGTGAACAGAACTGTGACGCTCGTTAATTTTAGGTAACTTTTGTTTTTATTGCGAAAGTTTCGTTCGGGCTTTTGCCGCCGTTTTAAAATTGGTTGGGTCGTTATTAATTAATGGATCCTGCAGGGACCAAGATAATTAAATCTCGCCTTTAAATTGGGATGGCGGCTCTTTAATCTCTATCGAGCATTTTGGAAAAAAAAAGAAGAATCGAGGTAATTCCTTCGCTCTCTCTTTAGGGTTTCTTTTTGGTTGTTTTAAAGTTAAGTTAAAAAAAAAAAAAAGTTTAGAAACTCGTTCGTGCGGCCGCCCCCCTTCTCCCAGTCGCGCCTTCACCGTCTCGCAGCCGAAGATCCAGGCGTCCGCCGGCGACATCCGGCCGCAAGTCGCGCCGCCGCCTCGAATCGCAGCCGTCACCCCGTCTTCGTCTGGCTCGCGTGCCGCCGTCGGAGCGCGCACCAGGTCCGGCAGCCTTGAGTCGTTCCGCACGCCAAAGCCCTCGCCGCCTCTCCTTTCTTCGAGTCGCGGTCGTTCGTGGTCTCGCCGGAGCCAAACCCTCTCTCTGTCGGACCCGATTCTCTCCCTTTCTCTCTCTCTCTCTGTTCTTCGATCCAATCACCGCTCCCCGTCGTCGATCCGACCGCCGTAGCCGCCGAGTCTTCTCTCTCTCCTGCCAAAGCCACTGGATCTCTCTCTCTCTCTCTCTTTGTCTCTCCCGGATTCGAACCATTTGTAATCTCGCGGTTTAATGTTAGTTTTTGTGGCAGGGACGAATTCTGGATAAAGGATAGACGTTGGAGGACCCGCGAGTCTAAGACTGGGCACGAAGCGTCTTCATCTCGCATCAGTGGGTAAGCCTCGATCTTGTTTATGCTGGTTCTATAGTCAAGATTTAAAAAGTTGAGTTGGTTGTGTCTTCTTCGAATGGCTGTTGAGGAATGCCTGTTTTAGTCTGCTTCCTATCTGAGTTTTGTGCAACGTTCGTGTTTTTCCTATAGGTGCATTGGGTTGCTAGCAAGAGTAGGGGGCCTTCGTTGCATACTTTTACTCAAGGTAAGTAGTCAGTTGGACTAACGCCGGGTCCCTAAGTGAAGGGGCAAAGCGTACGAGCCTTACTTGTGTGTATCTTTTTAGTTTACTGTCGAACTTTAAACTATCTAGCTAAGAACTTGAAGGTTGCAACATGCTTTTGTGAGTTTAAGCCTGAGACAATTGTGCGAAAGTTACTTTAAATCTGCAAGGCATGTTTAATCTGAATTTTTTTACCATGTCTGTATCACCTTGTGTACTGTGTGTGAAGTATGTGAAGTATGTGAAGTAGGGGTCGTATTTCTAGTAGCATCTATCATTCCAAGTGTGTGAATGGTATAAGTTGAGTTTGATTGGTCTAGGGACCTGACGAGGTCCAGACTCTTGGATTGGGTCGGGGATGTTAGGGATACTTAGATGAGACCCTAGTTGCCTTATGAATTGAGCCCATGAACTTTTCCCTCACCGAACCCCCGGATTTGCACTTGAGCGGTGTCGAACCTCTAGGTTGACGATATATGATAGGCTCATGAGATTGGGGTGTGTCCCCGTTGTGATCGGGAGTGGTTGCTTTCCATGATCCCGGGCTAGCTTAGGGGCGATTCCCCAATGGGCGTGTTGGTTACGCATCGCACGGTGGTATGCATGCTAGTGTGTTATGAGAGCACAGGGCGCCCGCTGAGATCGGGAGTGGTTGCTTTCCATGATCCCGTCTTTGGCTTAGGGGCGATTCCATAGGGCGTGTGGGACACGTACCTGCTCTGCCCTATGCTGGCGTGTTGCGGCGTGAGGGTTGCTTTCTCTCATTGCATCGTCAACCAAAGTTCTAGGACCTAAGGTGAAGTTCGAGTAGCCACCACAGGGGCTAGGGTGAAGAGAGTTAAGGGGGAGACTGGTTCAGGGGTTAAGCGAGTTTGGGAGGTCGTTCTAGTTGTCTTGTTGAGTTAAGTTTGGACGTAAGAGGACTACTTACTGGGTATTTCTATACTCATTCTTTTTCTTTCTATGTTTTGTACGCAGGTGAAAGTTGAACCGGGAAGGGTGGCAATGGAGACAACCTGGCGAGGCTATAAGACTTTTCCGTAGTGTCCCTGACTTTTAGGGTATTACTATTGTCATATGTCATGTAGATTCGCTGCGTATTCCTTTTCTCCTTTTGGTTTTGAAAGAACTCTTATTTAAGCTTTATCTGTGGATTGAACTATTTATGTGGCATGTGAGCGTTTGCAAGTTTTAAAACTTCGTTTTCTAAGTTATCTTATCTTGTTGCCTGTTGTGATCTGTCATTGAACCCAAATTTATCATCGTATATGTAGTTTGGTGGAGGTTGGGTGAGTCGAAATGCTTATTGGAGTGTTTTGTGCCTTTAACAGGTTATGAAAAATTTTCTGGTTGCCCTAGTAACGCCGTTATGCTGCCGAAATTTTCCCAGCATTAGCGACGTTGCTTAGTAACTCCCCTAGTGTAGTAGTTCTAAATTTTAGGGTCGTTACAGTTGGTATCAGAGCCCAAGTTCTAGATTTTGTAGACTCGCCTACATCGTAGGCACTGTTCTTATAGCCTCTCGCAGGAAGTCGCCTTGCCGCCACCAGGTTTGCTTTCACTCTTTTTAGACTAAGGTGCATTGTTTGACCCCTAACGTGTGAGTAGCCTTGTTTGAGTACTTTTATTCGCTGTTTAAAGTTTTTATTGTGTTATGACTTAGATTATGGCTCGAGGTCGTTCGCGTGGTAGGAGGGGTAGAGGAGCGGCCCCACCAAGGGGTCGTGGCGGTCGAGGAGGCAGGGGTCCAGGGGCTCGTAACCAGGAGCCTGTGTTGGAGCCCTTAGTCGACGAACAGTCTGAACGTCAAGAAGAGGTCCACCCTGACCCTCCAGCCGTTGAGGAGTCGTTGAGCCAAAACCTGGAGAACCAGGGGGACCAGAGGAACGAGAATGCTCCACCACCTACCACGATGCTCATGACTCCCGAAAGCCTCCAGGGGATCATTCAAGCCGCCTTAGCAAGTCAAGCAGCGATGTTCACACAAAATTTCGGAGTGGCGAACCAGAATGTCGGATCAACCACGGAAGAGGCCGGATATTTGAAAGACTTCAAGAAATATGACCCGCCTAACTTCGAAGGTCAGGAGGTGGATCCCATGGCCGTTGAGGCGTGGCTTGCTGCCATGGAATCAGTTTTCCGTCGGATGCGCTGCCCGGAGAACCAAATGGTCCAGTGTGTCGTCTACACACTCAGGGGACGAGCTCTTCTCTAGTGGGAGGCCATAGAACGGTCCGTTGGTGCAGGTGAAGGACCAATGTCGTGGGCAAAGTTCAGGGAGGAGTTCTATGAAAAGTACTACCCGACCACCATGAGAACGAGGAAGTTGGCTGAGTTCATTGAGCTGAAGCAAGGGCCACCCAACGGTGAGAGGACTATGAGCACGAGTTCACTGTGTTGTCCCGTTTTGCGGTTGACTGGGTAGACACAGAAAAGAAGAAGGTAGACAAGTTCGTGGGCGGACTGTGTGATGCCTTGTATGGCGGTGTGGCTGTCCTGGAACCACAAACTTATGCTGCAGCAGCCATTAAATGCAAATGTCGTTGCTTGATGCCCGTACCTCGAGGTCTGGAGGAGTCAGTACAGGTCAGAGTTCAGGTGTAGCCCAAAGCGCAGAAACCCGACGACGCAGCGAGGGGCGAACCGGGTCCAAAGAAGAGGCGAAGAGGAAGTTTAACTAGGTGACAGCGGACCTAATAGACATGTAGCCCAAGCGGCGAGGCCACCCAAGGAGTGGCGAAGATTCCTGCGCTAGTTGTGGCGAAAAGCATAGTGGGGCGTGTTTTGCGCCACCATGACTGTTACAACCGTGGAAAAGTAGGTCATTTGTCTTGGTGTGCGAGCAATGTAAGAGAGCGGACCCCGAACTTGTTTCGAGATGCAAGAAAGTTGGTCATGTGGCGTCGGCTTGTCCGGAAAATCGTGAGCAAGGGGGCTCGGGAGGCGCGCCAGTGAGGCGAGTCTCACGCACCCGCCACCGTAGTCAGCAGGAGGTTCGAGCACCGTGGCAGACAGTACACTACCTATACTTGGTCATCTTGCTCTTGTGCTTTTTGATTCCGGGTGTACACACTCTTTCGTTTCCGCTTTGTTTGTGGGGCAAGCCCAGTTAGAGGTAGAGCCTCTAGGTTTCAGTCTGTTGGTTACAACCCCCGTAGGAGCGGAACTCATGACCCGAGAAAAAGTGAAGACCGGTCAGGTATTAGTGGAAGGACGCTCGTTGGAAGTGACCCTGATCGTTCTCGAGATGGGAGATTTCGACGTTATCCTTGGCATGGATTGGCTAGCTGCAAATCATGCCAACATCGATTGCCATCGTCGGGAGGTAGTCTTTAAACCCCCATCAGAATCGAGTTTCAAGGTGAAAGGAACCGAGCATGGAGTCGTCCCAAGGATGATTTCGGCACTAAAGGCAAGCAAGCTGATTAGCCAAGGGGCTTGGGCCTTTTTGGCAAGTGTGACAGACTCGAGAAGCGAGAAAGGAGATGTGTCGTCGGTCCCAATAGTTAGGGAGTTCGTTGATGTGTTCCCTGAGGACTTGCCCAGTTTACCTCCGACCAGAGAGGTGGATTTTTGCATTGAGTTGGAACCAGGCACTCCACCATTGTCGAAAGCTCCGTATAGAATGGCCCCAGCCGAGCTGAAAGAACTCAAGACTCAGTTGCAGGAACTACTAGACAGGGGCTTTATCCGCCCTAGTGTCTCACCCTGGGGTGCGCCCGTGCTTTTTGTGAAAAAGAAGGATGGATCGATGCGCTTGTGCATTGACTACCGGGAGTTGAACAAGGTAACGATAAAGAATAAGTATCCACTCCCCAGGATTGATGACCTGTTTGACCAGTTGCAGGGGGCCACTGTGTTCTCTAAGATTGACCTGCGCTCGGGATATCACCAGTTGCGAATAAGGGAGGAAGACATCCCGAAGACGACTTTCAGATCTAGATATGGGCATTATGAGTTTACCGTGATGTCTTTCGGCTTGACAAACGCCCCAGCCGTGTTCATGGACCTGATGAATAGGGTATTCAAGAAATTCCTGGACACATCTGTGATTGTGTTCATAGATGACATCCTGATTTACTCAAGGTCAAGTGAAGAACACGAGAACCACTTGAGGGAAGTCTTGGCTACCTTGAGGGAGAACCAGTTGTATGACAAGTTCTCCAAGTGTGAGTTTTGGTTGTCGCAGGTATCTTTTCTAGGGCACGTGATATCTAAGGAGGGCGTTTCAGTTGACCCAGCGAAGTTGGAAGCAGTCTCAGAATGGCCCCGACCCAAAACTGCCACGGATGTCCGTAGTTTCTTGGGCTTGGCCGGCTATTACCGGCGGTTCGTGGAGGATTTCTCCAAGATTGCAACGCCTCACCCGATTAACACGGAAGGGAATGCCTTCGTGTGGAGTGAGGCATGCGAGGCCGCCTCAAGACTTGAAGCGAGAGGTTGATCTCAAAGACCGGTGCTTACGATGCACGATGGATCTGGAAATTTCGTAGTTTACAGTGATGCTTCCAAGAAGGGCTTGGGTTGTGTCTTAATGCAAAATGGGAAAGTGATTGCCTACGCCTCTCGACAGTTGAAAGACTACGAGAGAAACTACCCGACTCACGACTTGGAGTTAGCCAGTGTGTGGTCTTTGCTTTGAAAATATGGAGACACTACTTGTATGGAGAGAAGATCCAAATGTATACCACCCACAAGAGTTTGAAATATTTGTTTACCTGAAGGAGTTGAATATGAGACAACGGAGATGGTTGGAGCTAGTGAAAGATTACGAAATCGAGATCTTGTACCATCCGGGTAAGGCAAACGTGGTTGCCGACGCTCTTAGTCGAAAGGCAGCTCACACTTCAGCCCTGGTCACAAAAGAGTTTCAACTGCGTGCTGATATGGAGCGCGCTGGTATAGCCGTGATGGTGGGTCAGGTCATGGCTCAGTTTAACCAGCTGTCGGTGCAACCGACACTGAGACAGCGAATCCTAGACTCCCAACAGGGGGATCCCAACCTTGAGGATTTATGGAAGCAGGCTAAGTCAGGACAAGGAGGTGAGTTCGCGGTGTCGTCGGATGGGGGCTTATTGTTCAATGGACGGTTGTGTGTCCCGGTTGCGGATGGTCTCAAGGAAAGAGTCTTATTCGAGGCTCACAACTCTCCTTTCTCAGTGCACCCTGGTAGCACTAAGATGTATCAAGACATGAAGCAGTTTTACTGGTGGAAGGGGATGAAGAAGGACATAGCAGAATTCGTTAGCAGATGCTTAGTTTGTCAGCAAGTTAAAGCCCCGCGTGGCGGCGTGAGGTTGTTGCAACCCTTAGAGGTACCGCAGTGGAAGTGGGAAGAAGTTTCGATGGACTTCATTTCTGGTTTACCTCGGACGATTAAAGGATTTACATTAGTTTGGGTGCTTGTTGATAGGTTGACTAAGTCGGCACATTTCATTCCTGGGAAACTGACTTATACCGTGGAGGAGTGGGTAAAGTTGTTCATGGAGGAAGTTGTCAAGTTACACGGAGTTCCAACGAAGATCGTCTCTGATAGGGACCCTCGTTTCACATCTAACTTCTGGACGAGTTTCCGTAAGGCCACGAGGAGCGGTTGTAATTTCAAAGATGACTTTTTCACCCTCAGGGCGGATGGCGGGCCAGAGAGGTTGAATCGATTTTGGAAGATATGCTCCAGCCCGTGCCTCCTAGACTTTGCAGGGAGTTGGGATACACACCTTCATTTGATGGAATTTGCCTATAACAACAGTTATCAGGCAACGATTGGAATGGCGCCCTTTGAGGCCTTGTATGGGAAAAGGTGTAGGTCCCCAGTGTATTGGGGAGAGGTCGGTGAGCGCAGGCTTCTGGGGCCCGAACTGATCCAGGTTACGAATGAGGCTGTGCAGAAGATCATAGCAAGGATGCTAACGGCTCAAAGCAGACAGAAGAGCTATGCTGATGTGAGGCGCAGGGACTTGGAGTTTGCAGTTGGAGAGTATGCGTTCCTTAAGGTCGCGCCTATGAGAGGTGTGATGAGATTTGGCAAGAAAGGGAAGTTGAGCCCAAGGTTCATTGGGCCATTCGAGATATTGGAGCGTATTGGTTCGGTGGCGTATCGTTTAGCCCTGCCACCATCCCTGGCAGCCATGCACGATGTGTTCCATGTGTCGATGCTCCGAGGCTATGTGCCAGATGCATCCCACGTGATTAATTTCGAGCCACTGAAGCTCGAGCAGGATTTGAGCTACGAGGAGAGACCTGTGGAGATCCTAGCCCGAGAGAAGAAGGTGTTGCGGAATAGAGAGATTGACCTCGTGAAGGTTTTGTGGCAAAACCATCGACCAAAGAGGCCACCGGGAACGCGAGGGCGAGATGAGAACGACCTACCCAGAGCTGTTTGGGGAACTAGCAACTTTCGAGGACGAAAGTTCGTAAGGTAGGAAGGCTGTGACGCTCGTTAATTTCAGGTAACTTTTGTTTTTATTGCGAAAGTTTCGTTCGGGCTTTTGCCGCCGTTTTAAAATTGGTTGGGTCGTTTATTAATTAATGGATCCTGCAGGGACAAAGATAATTAAATCTCGCCTTTAAATTGGGATGGCGACTCTTTAATCTCTATCGTGCGTTTTGGAAAAAAAAAGAAGAATCGAGGTAATTCCTTCGCTCTCTCTTTAGGGTTTCTTTTTGGTTGTTTTAAAGTTAAGTTAAAAAAAAAAAAAAAAAAATTAGAAACTCGTTCGCGCGCGCGCCGCCCCCTCTCCCGATCGCGCCACCGTCCTCGCACTGTAGAAGATCCAGCGCGTCGCCGGCGACGTCCGACCGCAAGTCGCGCCGCCGCCTCGAATCGCGATCGTCGCCGCCGCTTGCTCGCGCTCGCGTCGCGCCGTCGAAGCGCGCACTAGGTCCGGCAGCCTTGAGTCGTTCCGCACGCCGAAGCCCTCGCCGCCTCTCTCTTTCTTGAGTCGCGGTCGCTCGTGGTCTCGCCGAGCCAAACCTCTCTCTCGCGGATCGATTCTCTCCTTTCTCTCTCTCTCTCTTTCTTGATCCAACCGCTCCCGTCGTCGATTCGACCATTGTGTGCCGCCGAGTCTTCTCTCTCTCTCTGCCAAAGCCGCCGGATCTCTCTCTCTCTCTCTCTTTTGTCTCTCCCGGATTCGAACCATTTGTAATCTCGCGGTTTTTAATGTTAGTTTTTGTGGCGTGGGCGAGTGCGGATAAAGGATAGACGTTGGAGGACCCGCGAGTCTAAGACTGGGCACGAAGCGTCTTCATCTCGCATCAGTGGGTAAGCCTCGATCTTGTTTATGCTGGTTCTATAGTCAAGATTTAAAAAGTTGAGTTGGTTGTGTCTTCTTCGAATGGTCACATTGAGGAATGCCTGCTTTAGTCCGCTTCTATCTGAGTTTTGTGCAACGTTCGTGTTTTTCCTATAGGTGCATTGGGTTGCTAGCAAGAGTAGGGGGCCTTCGTTGCATACTTTTACTCAAGGTAAGTAGTCAGTTGGACTAACGCCGGGTCCCTAAGTGAAGGGGCAAAGCGTACGAGCCTTACTTG
The DNA here is from genome assembly GCA_036507285.1 of Trichosanthes cucumerina. Lineage (NCBI taxonomy): Eukaryota > Viridiplantae > Streptophyta > Magnoliopsida > Cucurbitales > Cucurbitaceae > Trichosanthes > Trichosanthes cucumerina. The sequence goes on along the minus strand of CM071835.1, from coordinate 73,712,294 downwards.
TGTGTATCTTTTTAGTTTACTGTCGAACTTTAAACTATCTAGCTAAGAACTTGAAGGTTGCAACATGCTTTTGTGAGTTTAAGCCTGAGACAATTGTGCGAAAGTTACTTTAAATCTGCAAGGCATGTTTAATCTGAATTTTTTTTACCATGTCTGTATCACCTTGTGTACTGTGTGTGAAGTATGTGAAGTATGTGAAGTAGGGGTCGTATTTCTAGAAGCATCTATCATTCCAAGTGTGTGAATGGTATAAGTTGAGTTTGATTGGTCTAGGGACCTAGACGAGGGTCTGGACCCTTGGATTGGGTCGGGGATGTTAGGGATACTTAGATGAGACCCTAGTTGCCTTATGAATTGAGCCCATGAACTTTTCCCTCACCGAACCCTGGATTTGCACTTGAGCAGGTCAGAACCTCTAGGTTGACGATATATGATAGGCTCATGAGATTGGGGTGCGTCCCCGTTGTGATCGGGAGTGGTTGCTTTCCATGATCCCGGGCTAGCTTAGGGGCGATTCCCCAATGGGCGTGTTGGTTACGTACTGCACGGTACCATGCTAGTGTGTTATGAGAGCCTGGGGTGCGTCCCCGTTGAGATCGGGAGTGGTTGCTTTCCATGATCCCGTGCTGGCTTAGGGGCGATTCCATAGGGCGTGTGGGACACGTACCTGCTCTGCCCTATGCTGGCGTGTTGCGGCGTGAGGGTTGCTTTCTCTCATTGCATCGTCAACCAAAGTTCTAGGACCTAAGGTGAAGTTCGAGTAGCCACCACAGGGGCCAGGTGAAGAGAGTTAAGGGGAGACTGTTCGTGGGTTAGCGAGTTTGGGAGGTGGTTCTAGTTGTCTTGTTGAGTTAAGTTTGGACGTAAGAGGGCTACTTCTTCGGGTATTTCTATACTCATTCGTTTTCTTTCTATGTTTTGTCAGTACGCAGTGAAAGTTGAACCGGGAAGGGTGGCGATGGAGACAACCTGGCGAGGCTATAAGACTTTTCCGTAGTGTCCCGACTTTTAGGATATTACTATTGTCATATGTCATGTAGATTCGCTGCGTATTCCTTTTCTCCTTTTTGTTTTGAAAGAACTCCTATTTAAGCTTTATCTGTGGATTGAACTATTTATGTGGCATGTGAGCGTTTGCAAGTTTTAAAACTTCGTTTTCGAGTTATCTTATCTTGTTGCTGTTGTGATCTGCTTTGCTTGAACCCAGCCTATCGTACATGTAGTTTGGTGGAGGCTGGGTGAGTCGAAATGCTTATTGGAGTGTTTTGTGCCTTTAACGAGTTATGAAAAATTTTCTGTTGTTTTTTAGTAACGCCGTTATCTTTGCCAAATTTTCCCAAAGATTAGCGACGTTGCTTAGTAACTCCCCTAGTTGAGTAGTTCTAAATTTTAGGGTCGTTACGAGAACACTCCTCCTCTAGGACGAGACTTTCTCGATCAGACCCTAATCCTAGAATAACTTTTATTCCATTAGGCGTCCAATTACCATTGTTCGGTCGAATTCATTAACACTTAACGAATTCCGTGAGTGTCACCCTCAATCTTTAAGTTTCCAAGTATCCATCCAAACAATAGCCACCGAAGGGGTGAACCAAGAAGGAAAACCAACTAGGAAATCAGTATCCCTTTCGAATTCACGGTTGTTCGACTCCCATGATCAAGCCCTCCGGAGGGATTGTCTAGTCCAGCCAAACTAGCGAGGCGGATCATAGGTGTCTCACGGTGTGAATCGAAAGAAGAGACCGTGGGTCTCGTTTTCACAAGTCCCGCTCCCACTCACTATAAGTACTCTCTCCATCCACGATGATATTAATCTATACAAATGCCATCCGAAGAGGGACGCTCCCATTTGCGCCTACGAGAGGTGAGTATAGTTCTCACAAAGTCACGGACTTTAAGAGATTTGTGGTTGGAAATTCAAATGTATCTCATACACTTTATTTCCTCCCACTCAAGACTTTAATTTTTATTAGGGATTGACCTAGATAAACCTGGCTAAAATTTACCTAAGTCTACCAATATAACTCTTATATGGTATTAACCTAAGTTTATAATCACATTATTAACTTAGGTCTATGTGAGTAAATTAATTAATACTTAATTAACTAAGACTCACGAGAATATAACCTAAGAATCTCGGACCGAATTCACTCCCGTGTCGGTTTCCGTAGGGGTGTTCATGGCGTCAACTTAAATACCCCAAACCTTTTAGACAAAACCTTCCTTAGACAGAGTTACTTATCACACCATTCATAGGTTATATTTGATTTCCTAAATTTCTAATCTCATTAGAAAAATAAAAAACCTAAGTCTAATTATTCAAGTTCTAAACACTTTAAAACTAATAATTAACTTAGGTTGCATGCATTTCTATGTTATAGTGCTTGATCATCCATCACATGAATAATACTATATACTATAACATAATATAATTCATCACATGAATTAAATGCATGAGCATGCTTTTAATTTAAAATATAACACTTATATTTAAATAAATTAAAACATGCATACATTATATTATAACTCTTATAATATAATCCTATCATGCATACTATATATTATAACTCTTATAATATAAATATGATGCATAAAATGTTTAACCTAAGGTGGGATTTTAAATCGATATGACATACAATATGCACATAGAAATTAATTAAATATACATCTCATGCATAAAATAATTAAATAGCAAAAATGGACCGATTTTTGGCACCTAGGGGCAATTATTTAATTAAATAACATTAATATAACATTTATATTAATATTATTTAATAAAATAATAAATAAAATAAATAATATTACATTTTATTATAAAAAAAACGTGTAAAAACCGCCCAACTTGTGCCTTGAACCCACGCCCCTCGCAGAATCGCCATGAATCGCTCCTCAACGCATGCAGCGTTGCAACGCTGTCGCCTCCAGCGTCAAGTTGCGTTCTCAACGCCACGGGTTGCAACGCTACGCCCAATTACTGTAACGCTGCTACTGCAGCAGGCCTCCAACCGCAAGGATAGCGTTGAGACGTCGTTGGGCGCGTCTCAACGCCATCGGCGCAAAAGAAACACCTTTGCTTGTTCTTCGATTCGATTTACGCTGCTTTCGCTCCAATTCTTCACACAAAGAACACTTGCCACGCATTTGCACGGACTTACGGACTCGATTTATTTTCTAAAATGTCCAAAAACACGGGCCCTTTACATTTGATCTCATCAAACAGAAAATAAATTTAAAAGTGCCAAAAAACGAAACATCCATTATGCAAACCAAGACATTCATCTCATGAATAATGACAAAACACCCACCAAATTTTAACAAAACAGTGCATAATTGAAGAACCATCGACTTGGCTCTGATACCAATTGTAGGGAATGAGAATCTCGTGCAGCGGAAGACGATTGAATCATCAATGTATCAATTATGCAAACCGTGTTTATTAAAATTGATCTAACACTTAGATCTAGGCTAAACATGCTTAAAGAAGAAGAAATTTACAGCAAGAAGAATTTTACTTACTTGTTGAAGACTTTCTTCAAGGTTTCTTCTTCAAAATCACGAACTCTTCGTGCTCCTCGTACACAACGAACGCCTCCAACGAAAGTGATTGAACACCACCAAAACGCCTTCTCGATTGTTCTCTTTTGGAGAAAGGAGGTTTGTGGGAACCTTTTGGTTTTGGAGAGGGAGGAGAATTGAGAGAGAGTTGAGGGAATTTCTCTTCTCTTCTTTGTGAAAATCTAAAAAATGAGAGAAGTCACTCACATCCTTCTTGCAAGAAGGGTTTATATAGTGGAATTGGTGGAGTTAAAATGTCCACTTAATTACCACTTTACCACAACCATAGGTTATGCAAATCTCATTTGCATAACCACATAATATAAGATATCTCATATCTCATATTGAAAATCTCATTTGTATTAATTGTGGATTAATTAAATTGAAACACATCCAATTTAATTTCTCTCAATCAATTTCTCCAATTAGCCCTAATTCAACAATTAGGCTAACCTATAGTTTATTATGAATCTCATTAACATTAAACTATATATTATATCATTCATATCTCATATAAATGACATAAATGCCCTTAAAGTGAAATTGAACACTTCAATTTCATACCAAAACTTTATCCTTTCTTAAATCCAGATGGAGCCAACCGAGGACCTAATGGACCTACAAAGGACGAGCTCCAATGATCCGAGATTAACTCACAAACTCTTTGACCTTGGTTAACCAACATTCATTAGCTACGGTAACACTCCACTATAGCCCGTAGTTTGCACTCCCGTCGGTCACGAGAATATTACGTGTCCACCGATATAACCAATACCCATGAGTCGACCCTTTACAAAGTTGTTCGTAGACACTACTGGGTCAAATTACCGCTTTACCCCATGTGTGTACCTCTTGTTCCTTAAGTCCCCACTTTGCCTCTAATGAATGAACAACATATTGTGATGGTCCAACCATACACAACACTCTTCTCGGGCCAGTGAGAAGGTGGGCGCCGTTGTTCAAGTCCTCGAGACAACAACTTAAGGGAACAACCCCTCTAGTTTCCCTAAAGGCGGGGACGCAGTGAATTCCATCTCGCGTAGTTAAGTTCTCGGCTCCTACTTGGTTCTCGTCCCCGAAGATAGGCATATTAGGCGAGTAATCGTGACCATCCTCACCTGCAGTACTAGTCAAAGAACGGACCCTCAGAGGCGAGAGTCCGTGAACCGCTCGAGATTCGTGTCGAGTCACTAATGCTCATCTACGAAATTACTAGTCCCATCACAACAACAGTGTTACATCGTGAGGTCTAATAATTCACGGTGCCGGTCTTGTACAATCTCATTGCACAGATGCCCCCACTCGCATGTCAACCACATGAACGAAGTCGAGATCACCTTGTTTGTATCTAATACAAAGCGGGCCGCATCCACAGTGTATCTAGGATTAGGTCTCCAACCCTATCCATATACTGTAGACCTTTTGGGTCATTAACTTGAACGTGATCCTCCCTGTGTGTCCACTACACACCGTTCAAGTTCCAGTTCTCACATAAATTCAATGATCCTGGAGCTTAGTTTATTGGAAAAGTTTATAAATATTGCGAGACACAAAGTGATGAAATAAATAACTCTTATTGATTTCAAACAATATATTACAAACACGAGATTAGGACAAAAATCCCAACAATTTTCAATTAGAAGAATATCATCCACGTATAATATCAGAAATGCGACAGTTTTGTCGACGATTTTCTTGTAAACACAAGGCTCGTCAACGTTCTGATCAAAGCCATAAGATTTGATTGCCTCATCAAACCTTATATTCCAAGACTTCGAGGCTTGTTTCAGTCCATAAATGGACCTATGAAGCCGGCAAACCTTTTGCTCTTGGCCTTGGGCAATGAACCCTTTGGGCTGGTACATGTAGATGGTTTCGTCAAGGTTGCCATTCTGAAAGGTGGTCTTGACATCCATCTGCCATACCTCGTAGTCATAATACGCGACAATGGCCAGAAGGATCCCGATCGACTTTACCATGGCAACAGGTGAAAAAGTTTCCTCATAGTCAACCCCTTCGACCTGGGTCAAACCCTTTGCTACTAGTCGTGCTTTGAAGCTCTGCACCTTCCCATCTATGCCACATTTACGCTTGTAGATCCATTTACAACCTATTTTTTTTACCCCATCAGGTTGATCTACAAGCTCCCAGACAGAATTGAAGTACATCGACTCCATTTCCTGATCCATAGCTTTAATCCATTCGTCGTTGTCAACATCAGCCATTGCCTGATCATATGTCAATGAATCCTCGCAGTCATCATCAGGACTGACGACTTGGGTTTTAGCTAAACCCATGTAACGTTCAGGCTGTCTCACAGCCCTCCCACTACGTCGAGACATTCCCAACTCTTGGGAACGTACTTGACTTGACGTGCTAGGATCAACAACACTTGTTGACGTACTAACCCCATCAGCAACTCTTGTTGATGTACTGTCCATTTCATTAACACGATTTTACTCCTAGGCAAATGATCCCTGATGCGGTCTTCCTCAAGGAAAGTGGTGTTTGTCGACACAAGCACCTATTATCCTTAGGATCGTAAAACAGACCACCTCTGGTCTCTTTTGGGTAACCTACGAATAGGCACAATTTTGAACGGGGTTCTAGCTACTTCGGGTTTGACACCAACACATGGATCGGGCATCTCTAAATTCTGAAATGGTGTAAACTACCTTTACGACCATTCTAGAGTTCGAAAGGTGTTTCACAAACACTGTTCGACTGAACGTTGTTCAAAATATATACCGCAATCTCCACTGCGTAACCCCAAAAAGAATCAGGTAGAGGAACATAGCTCATCATCGACTGGACCATGTCCAACAGGGTTCTGTTTCTCCTCTCCGATACACCATTCTGCTGTGGCATACCAGGTGCTGAGAGTTGGGACGCAATTCCATGTTCTATCATATAGTCCTGGAATTCAGTGTCCATATACTCTCCACCTCGATCCGATCGAAGTGTTTTTATCGTTTTACCTAACAGGTTCTCAACCTCAGTCTTGAACTCCTTGAACTTTTCAAGAGTTTCAGACTTCCTATGCATTAGGTAAATATACCCATACCTCGAATAATCATCAATGAAAGAAACGAAGTATTCGTAACCACCTCGTGCTTTAACACTTATCGGACCACAGAAGTCAGAATGTATAAGCTCAAGGGGCTCCTTGGCTCTATATCTTTTTCCACTAAAAGGACGTTTGGTCATTTTTCCTGCGAAGCATGACTCACACCGGTAAAGAGTTTTCTTCTAACTGACTTAGAAGTCCACTCTTCACTAGTCTCTCAATCCGATTGAGATTAATGTGGTCTAACCTTAGATGCCAAAGATGAGCATTTTCTTAAGGAGAAACCTTAACTCTCTTAGTTCGCATTTCTGCAGTTTTAAATAACTCAGTGTTCAAAATGCTTTTGACTGAATTTGACTTTCAAACATACAAGTTAGACTCAAGTGAAGCTGAGCAAATCAAATTGTCTTCGAAAGAAATAAACGCTTTATTAGAATCAAAGGAAATTGAAATACAATGTTCAATGAGACAGGAAATAGAAACAAGGTTTCTAGTAAACCCTGGGACTATATACACATTGTCCAACAATAAAAAATTCCTGCCAAAATAGAGCTTCACTTTGTCGATCGCTGCAGCAGAGACTATCTCCCTGGATCCAACCCGTAGAGTCACCTCACCCTCTCGCAGCGGTTGCCAGGAATCAATTCCTTGAAAAGAAGAACAAACGTGGTTAGTGGCGCCCTAATCTAAAATCCAGGCAGAGTCATCACTCTCCACTAAGCAAGTTTCAGTTACCAGTAAATCATATTTACCTTGATTCTTCCTCTCGGCAAGGAACTTGGGACAGTTTCTCTTCCAATGGTCGTCCCCATTGTAGTGGAAACACATTCCTTTCTCTCCAATTTCCTTGACCTTCTTGCCCTTTTGGGCGACAGCTCGGTCAGTTTTACCCCTCTTCATCTTGTTCTTCCCTTTCGGGCGTGAAGGAGTAACAGGTTTAGTCCCAGAGGTCGAACCCCTGTGATAAGACCTGTAGACAACATTTGCATCAAATTCCCGTGCCTTGATCCTCATCAAGGACTGGAAATTCTGTAGCTCATTGAGGAGGGTAGTCAGAGTGTAGCTAATTTTGTTCATAACAGCATTGCTACGAAACTGAAAGAAACTCTTCGGAAGAGTCTCTAGAATAAAGGTGACCTGGCTCGACTCGTCGATCGAAGACCTGTTCATCTCTGCCAAATTAAAGTGGTGCATCATGTCTAGAACATGTTCACGGACAGACGACCCTTCTTTCATCCGGGCGTTAAAGAAGTGTTTGAGTGAATCGTGCCTGACTTGAAAGGACTGTTGTCCAAACATGTCTTGCAACGAATCCATGATCTCCTTAGCGGTGACCATCAACTCATGCTTCTTTGCCAAGACTTCAGACAAGCTGGCAATTTTGTAGACCTTGGCCTTTTCATTGGCCCTGATCCATCAATCGTAAGCATCACGAACACTTCGTCATGCAGTCGAGCTCAACAACTGAGGACATTCCTCAGTAAGCACGAACTTCAGGTCGTCAGTTACTAAGATCGTGTTGATATTATTCTTCCAAGTTTGGAAGTTAGCTCCCACTAATTTGTCGGAAGCTAGTAAAGCGATTATTGAGCTAGACATGTTTTTAGCTGAAAAATCAAATAAAATTTTGTATCAGTCTCGCATAAACTTTGAAAAACCAATCAAGTTTTAGCAAAATTTAATCCTATGATCCCTAGGTCATATAAAAAGTTGCAATGATATCCTAAAGGTTTAGAATGGGCGCCACCGAAGGGTGAACAGAAACAATTCTCCTCTAAGACAAGACTTTCTCGACCAGACCCTAATCCAGAATAACTCTTATTCCATTAGGTGTCCAGTTACCATTATTTGGTCGAATTCATTAACACTTAACGAATTCTGTGAGTGTCACCCTCAATCTTTAAGTTTTCAAGTATCCGTCCAAACAATAGCCACCGAAGGTGAACCACGAAGGAAAACCAATAAGGAAATCAGATCCTTTTAGGAATTCACGGTGTTCCGACTCCCATGATCAAGGCCCACCGAAGGGATTGTCTGGTCCAAGCCAAATTAGCAGGCGGATTATAGGGGTCTCACGGTGTGAATCGAAAGAAGAGACTGTGGGTCCCATTTTCACAGGTTCGCTCTCACTCACTATAAGTACTCTCTCCATCCACGATGATATTGATCCATACAAATACCATCCGAAGGGGGATGCTCCCATTTGCGCCACGAGGCCAAGTATGGATCTCACGGTGCAGATTTAACGGAGATTTGTGATCGGTTTAAATGTACCTTATACACTATATTTCCTCCCACTCAGCACTTTATAAATTTCGGGATTGACCTAGATAAACTAGCTAAAATTTACCTAAGTCTACCAATATAACTCTTATATGGTATTTAGCCTAAGTTTATAATCACATAATTACTTAGGTCTATGTGAGTAAATTAAAACTCTTTTAATTAACGACACTCACGATAAGTATAATCTAAGAATCTTCGGATCGAATTCACTCCCAGGTCGATTTCCAGGTAGGGGTGTTCCGCAAGCGTCAACTTAAATACCCCAGCCTTAGACAAAACCTTCCTTAGACAGAGTTACTAATCAGTCACCATTCAAAGACTATACTTTGATTTCCTAATTCTAATCTTATAAGAACTAGAAAACCTAAGTCTAATTAATTCAAGTTCTAAACACTTTAAAACTAATAATTAACTTAGGTTGCATGCATTTCTATGTTATAGTGTTTGATCATTCATCACATGAATAACTATATACTATAACAAAATAATCCATCACATGAATGTAAATGCATGAGCATACTTTAATCTAAAAAATATAACACTTATATTAATTAAATTAAACATGCATTTAATTACATTATAACTCTTATAATATAACCTATCATGCAAACAGTATATTAGAACTCTTATAATATAAATGATGCATGAAATATTTAACCAAAGGTGGGATTTTAAATCTATATGACATACATTATTCACATAGAAATTAATTAAATCATACATCACATGCGTAAAATAATTAAATAGCAAAAATGGACCGGTTTTAGCACTTAGGGGCATTTATTTAATTAAATAACATTAATATAACTTTTATATTAACATTATTTAATAAAATAAATAAATTAAATAAAAGAAAATACATTTTACAAATTAAAATAAAAGAATAAGGAAAAACCGCCCACGAAGCAACTTCTTTGCTCAACCGCCCACGAAATTGTGAACTGCTCGCTGCTAACTCCCACTACGCATGTAGCATTGCAACGTCGTGGGCAGCGTTGCAACGCTGCAGCGTCTAGCGTCACGCCCCGCGTGCTCCACGCCTCGGCGTTGCAACACTACTCTGCAGCCAAGCCTCCGACCGTAATTGCAGCATTGGGACGCCGAAGAACAGCGTCTCAACGCTGTCGACAGAACAGCAAGCTCCTTTTGTTGTTCTTCGTCGTTTCTCGCTCGTTTCCGCTCCGATTTCTTCACAGCAACCCTTGCGACGAACGACACAGACTTACAAACTCGATTTATTTTCTAAATTGTCCAAAAAATACGGGCCCTTACATTTGATCTCATCAAACAGAAAATAAATCTAAAAGTGCCAAAACCGAAAACATCCAATTTTTGCAAACCAACAATTTATCACATAAATTAAGGCTTTACCCACCTAATTTTAATGAAAAACAGTGTTCAACGAAGAACCAACGTTTGGCTCTGATAACAATTGAAAGGAATGAGAATCTCAGCACAGCGGAAGACGATCGAATCGTCGTGGTATCGTTATGCTACTCGATTTCAATAAAATCAACTATCTAATAATTTAGGCTAAACATAGAAAAGGGAAGGAAAAACAACAAGTAAATGTACACTTACTTGTTGAAGACGTGCTTCGAATCCCCTTTTCAGTCACGAACTCTTCGTGTTCCTCGAACTTCTCGAACTCTTCTCTCGAACAAAGATCGAACACAACCAATCGGAATCTCGGTTGTTCTTCTTTTAGAAGAAGGAAAGTTGTGGGACTTTGGTGTTTTTGAGAAGGGAGGAGAAATTGAGAGAATTTGAGAGAATAGTAATCTTTTCTCTTTGGTGAAATCCAAAAAAGAGAGAAAATCCTTCAGTTCCTTCTTGAAGAAGGGTTTATATAATGGAAAATGATGGAGTTAAAATCTCCACATTATTACCATTTTACCACAACCATATGTTATGCAAATCATATTTGCATAACCATATATTATAAGATATCTCATATCTCAAATTACAAATCACATTTGCAATAATGTGGATTTATTAAATTGAATCACATTCAATTTAATTTCTCTCAATTAATTTCTCCAATTAGCCCTGATTCAACAATTAGGCTAACCTACAGTTTATTATGAATCTCATTCACATTAAACTATATATTATATCATTCATATCTCATATAAATGACATAAATGCCCTTTAAGTGAAATTGAACACTTTAATTCACACCAAAACATTAACCCTTCTTTTAACCCAGTTTGAGCCAACCGAGGGACCTAATGGACCTACAGTGACGAGCTCCAATGATCCGAGATTAACCTATCAAACTCTTTGACCCGGTTAATCAACCTTCATTAGCTACGGTAACATTCCACTAAAGCCCGTAGCTGTACTCCCGTCAGTGCAGAATATTACGTGTCCATTGATATAACCAATGCCCATGAGTCGACCCTTCACAGGTTGTTCGTAGACACTACTGGGTCAAATTACCGTTTTACCCTGTATCTACTTCTTGCTCCTTAAGTCCCCACTGCTCCTCTAATAAACTACAATGTTGTAATGGTCCTACCATATACAACAACCCTCTCGTGCCAGTGAGAGAGTGGGTGCCCGTTATCCAAGCCCTGGAGACAGCACTTAAGGGAACAACCCCTCTAGTTTCCCTAAAGGCGGGAACGAGTGAATTCCGTCTCGCGTAGTTAAGTTCTCAGCTCCCTACTTGGTCCTGCCCCTTAGAAGATAGGCATATTGGGCGAGTAACTGTGACCACCCTCACCCGTACTAGTCAAAGGGCGGACCACTCGCAGAGCGAGTCCGTAACACGCTCATGATTCAGGTCGAGTCACTAATGGTCATCTACGAAGTTATTAGTCCTTACTTCAACGGTGTTACATCAGTAGGTCTAATAATTCACGGTCTGGTCTTGTACAATCTCATTGTACAGGAGGCCCCCACTCGCATGTCAACCACATGATCGAGTCAGATCACCTCGTTTGTATCTTAATACAAAGCGGGTCGCATCCACAGTGTATCCAGGATTAGGTCTCCAACCCTATCCATATACTGTAGACTGTTCGGGTCATTTACTTGAACGTGATCCTCCCTGTGTGTCCACTACACACCATTCACGTTCTAATTCTCTCATGTATTCAATGACCCTTGAGCTTAGTTTATTGGTCAAAGTTGTATAAAATACGAGACACAAAATGATGAAATGAATAACACTTTATTAATTTCAAATAGCAATTTACAAACACGAGATTAGGACAAAAATTCCAACAGATTCATCTTTACCCATATCATTGTGGATGTATGCTTTTAAGAACTGCTCAATATTTATTAAACAGGGTTCCTAGTAAGTCAGTTTCAAAGACACCTTTTGAGATGTGGATAGGAAGGAAACCTAGTTTAAGGCACCTGCATGTTTGGGGTTGCCAAGCAGAAGTAAGAATTTATAATTCAAGCGAAAAGAAACCGGACTCAAGAACAACCAGTGGTTTTTTCATTTGTTATCCAGAAAAATCTAAAGGGTATAGATTTTATTGTTCTAGCCATAACACGAAATAGTTGAAACTGGAAATGTTAGGTTCATTGAGAATGGTGAAGTTAGTGGGAGTTTGGAACCACGTAAAGTGGAAATTCAAAAAGTTAAGAAGCAAATTACTTCATCTATGACTTCTTCTCAAGTTGTTGCTACTATAATTGTTGATTCTCTTAATAACTGACAAGAACAACAAATTAATGATCAAACACCACATAATGATATTATAGTTAATGAATCTACAATAGAAGAACCAGTACAAACAGAATTAAGAAGATCTGTAAGGCAAAGAAACTCTGCTATTTCTGATGATTATATGGTTTATTTGCATGAGCCAGAATTTGACTTACGCGTTGATAATGATCTAGTTTCTTTTACACAAGCCATTAAAAGTGACAGTTCTATTAAACGGTTAGATGCCATGAAAGAAGAGTTAAAATCAATGGACTACAATGAGGTAGGGACCTTATAGTATTGCCTGAAGGAAGCAAAAGAGTCGGATGTAAATGGGTTTTTAAAACCAAACGTGACTCAAATGGCAATATTGAACGACACAAGGCTAGACTCGTTGCCAAAGGTTTTACTCAGAAAGATGGTATTGACTATAAAGAAACTTTTTCTCATGTCTCTAAAAAAGATTCATTAAGAATTGTTATGGCTTTAGTAGCTCATTATGACTTACAGCTTCATCAAATGGATGTGAAAACTGCTTTCTTAAATGGGAATTTAGATGAATAAGTGTTTATTGATCAACCAGAAGGTTTTGTGATTGAAGGAAAGGAACATATGGTGTGTAAATTAAAGAGGTCAATATACGGACTTAAACAAACTTCCCGACAATGATATCTTAAGTTTAATGATACCATCACATCTTTTGAATTTAAAGAAAATATCGTTGATCGATGTATATATCTAAAGATCAGTGGGAGTAAGTTTATAATTCTTGTTTTGTATATTGATGACATCTTGTTGGCTACTAATGACCTTGGTTTATTATGTCAAACTAAGGAATTTCTCTCTAAAAACTTTGAAATGAAAGATATGGGTGAGGCATCGTATGTAATTGGAATAGAAATATTTCGTGATCGAGAACATGGATTATTAGGATTGTCTCAAAAAGCATATATTAATAAAGTTTTAGAGAGATTTAAGATGGATAAATGATCTTCAAGTGTTGTTCCAATTCAGAAGGGAGATAAGTTTAGTCTCATGCAATGTTCAAGGAATGAATTGGAACACAATGAAATGGAAACTATTCCTTATGCATCTATTGTTGGAAGCTTAATGTATGCACAAACTTGTACCAGACCAGACATCAGTTTTGTTGTCGGCATGTTGGGCAGGTATCAAAGTAATCTAGGAATGGATCATTGGAAAGCTGCAAAGAAAGATTTGAGGTATCTGTAAGGAACGAAGGATTATATGTTTACATATAGAAGATCTAATTATCTTGAGGTAATTGGATATTCAGATTCAGATTTCGCCGGATGTGTGGATACAAGAAAATCCACATTTGGCTATTTGTTCCTATTAGCTGGTGGATATTCAGATTCAGATTTCGCCGGATGTGTGGATACAAGAAAATCCACATTTGGCTATTTGTTCCTATTAGCTGGAGGAACAATTTCATGGAAAAGTGTGAAGCACTCTATCATCGTTGCTTTCACTATGGAAGCTGAATTTGTAGCACGCTTTGAAGCTACAGTTCATGGTTTATGGTTGTGGAACTTTATTTCAGGACTTGGAATTGTCGACAGTATTGCCAAGCCGCTGAAAATTTATTGTGAAAATTCTGCAGCAGTTTTCTTCTAAAAAAAGGACAAATATTCGAAAGGTGCTAAACATATGGAATTGAAATATTTTGCCGTTAAAGAAGAAGTTCAGAAACAAAGAGTTTCAATTGAACACATTAGCATTAACCTTATGATTGCAGATCCACTAACGAAAGGATTGCCACCTAAGACATTCAACGAGCATGTCGAACGTATGGGCATCAGTGGATACCATTATTGATAATATGATTATGTTGTTTGACATTTTGAGCTCATTTATTTATTGTTTCTGATTTTTATTTCATGACTCCTGTTTCTTTTGTATATACATGAATGAATTACGTAAATAAAACAGGATTTTGTCTTTTACAAAGACTATTAATGTTGGACCATTATTCAATACATTTATTATAGATCATGTTAGGTGAAGAATTAATTTTGTGATACATGGAAGAGATTATGTCGATATAATGATGTATGACCGCCATGATCCTTATTAGTTTCTTGACTTCATATTGATATCATGATATGAAGATAAAATTTATCTTCTATGCGCATTATGTTTATTAACGTACATATAGCAAATAATATCAAATGGGTCAAGTGGGAGAATGTTAGATTCTATTTAATATTATCATTAATGTGGCTCATATACATTTATTTCTATCTTAATCATTGGACCCAGTACATTAATGGGTCAGTTAACTAAAAGGTAATTCCCAATTTAACACCCTGATGGAAGGTGTATATAAAAGGATAAAACCCTAGTGATTGGTACTCTCTCTGCCTAATAAAAGTAGAAGTTTCTTCCCTATCAAGAAACCTAATCAAGCTCTAAAGGAAGGCTAAAAGAGAGAAATACAATCCTTCTATACAAGAAGATTATCATGGATCCAGGTATGTTACTCTAACGGATGTTATTGTGAAAATTATCTAGTTTAAAGATTTTGGTTTTATTGGATTATACAATATTAGAATTTTATTGTATAATCATGTAATCTCAAAAGTCAACGTGTGAATATTTGTTCTCACAGTGGGATGTTGATATTTTATGAATATTGATTTCTATGACTATGAAACATTTTTATGAGCTTGACAGTTTGATTTTTATGGTTGAGTTTTAGATGTTTCTAAGACTAGGTTTTATCATCTTCGTATCTGGTGGACTTGAGTAATTTATTGGTTTATTTTCGGAAAACTCTCTAATTAATTTCGTTTTGGAAGAGATATTCATTCACTACTTATTATAATTTAAATTGACTTGTTTATTTTTATTTATTTTTCTAGAAAGTTTTTTTTTGACTCGTTTTAAAAGTAAAATAATCAAACAAAATATTTCTAACTTAAACGTAATGCTTGATAGAACATTAGTAATCTTTTTCATAAGTCAGTGTTTAAAAGTAATATTATAATTTTTAAAAATAAAACTATTACCTTTATTATATAATTAAAAATATAGCTTATCCTTGTTATTATTATTTCAACATATAAGTCAGTGTTTAAAAGTAATATTATAATTTTTAAAAATAAAACTATTACCTTTATTATATAATTAAAAATATAGCTTATCCTTGTTATTATTATTTCAAAATTATATGTTGACCAATCTATCTTTGAAATTCTCCCCTTTTTTAATTCATTTTCTGAAAATTAGTCTTTTTTTTAAAAAAAAAAATTCCATTATGTACTATTATAATTTTTTAGTCAATTCAACTTATCATATAACTTGTTTTCTTGATGGGCTTTTTAAATGCAAACTTATTTAATGACAACCGATTTTTGTTTCTCATTAATATTTTAGTTTATGCAATTTGACTTTAGGATCGTTGAAAAATCAAACCTTTTCGATTAAACAATCATAGCAGTCTTCACTACGTTTAAATATTTGACTATAAATAAATTTATAATTAGACATTTATAGTTTTAGCCGATCTTAATATAATATCTACCAAAATATTACAAAAATTTTAAGAATTAGACTTTTCATCTAAATTTTTAGTGAAGATTAGTTCCCTCAATTTTTTAAGTCATATTTTAGGTTAAAATACCATTTTGATCTCTATACTTTAGACTTTATTCTATTCTAGTCATTGTATTTTTGTTCAATTTAATCCTCATACTTTCAATAAAATTTAAAATTGGTCCTATGACAAGTTTAGAGTTAATTTTTATCAGAATTGGTTAAATAATAATAACAATTGTAATTAAAAAAATAGTAATGATGTGAATACGCTTCCAAAATTTTTAAAAAAAAAGTTAATAGAGACTAATTTATTTAAAGAAAAATTAACAATAAACTAATAACAAAGACCAATTTTAAGCTTTATTGAAAGAACACAGACTAAAATTAAACATTTAAAAGTACATGGACCAAAATCGAACAAAGCACAAAATGTAGGGACCAAAATAATATTTTAATATATATTTTATTATAAAGGTAAGCTTTTTAATTTTTTTTAATGTCTAAACATTAAAAAAAGGAGCACTTGCAACAATGACAAAAAAGTTTGGCCAAATTGAAAGCATGTCTCTTATTTATACTATTTACAAATATAGCAAAAAAAGTTAGTCCAATCCAAATAGAATATGTGAAAAATCCAAAATGACCCTTTATTTAATCCTGTTTTAATCCCACATTTTTTGTAATATGAAATATATGAATCGTCTATTAATGACGTACTATTGATATACCTAATATGAAGTATATCAGTGATATACTATTGATATACTTGATTTTAGTTTTTGGTTTTATTAATAAATTTTGGTCACTACTTTTTTGTTGATGCATTGGTTTTTTAGTCGATACACTCATCTAGTACTATATCAATAGCAAATGAATAATATAATACTAATATACTTCATTTTAGGTATATTATTTCACTGATATATCTAATACGAAATGTGTCAATCGTATATTAATACTACATATTCATTATACTAGATATACTTATAATATACACTATTTTTGTTTTGACTTTATCAATAGTTATTCATCACTTAAGATGATGAAATATATCACTTGATGAAATATGTCATTGATATACTGTTGATATATTTATGTTGTTAGGTATATTAGTGATATACCAAATATGCGAAATATTCATAAAATGTTACTGATGTACTTCATATAGAGTATGTCATTTACCCTATATGCCTAAAAAGAAGTGTATGAGTAACATAATATTAATATACTGTTGGGGGTTTATGCCCTAAACTCGTGTAGTTTGTAAATATTCGATGAAATCAGTAATGAGTTATTAATGCATCATTGATAACTCGCCAAAGGAGAGTTATTTTACTAGAATTTTAGTGCTTAATCAACTTGAATTGCATAGAATTCATTGAGCTTCATGTTATTTTATCCCTAAAATTATGAATGTTAGTTGAAAATCTTGAATTTAAGCATTAGGTTCTAAAAGAATTAATTTTGATGATTTTGTGCTTTAATTTGGAGAAATTAGCTAACAAGTAATTAAAGACCGCAATTTGAGATTTTTCTTAACTTTTACATATTTAGTTTGATTTATGATTGATAATGATGTATGAGGAATTTTCTGTGTGCAGGAGATGTGTAAAAGAAAAAAATTACAAAAACCCATAAGGGCATTTTAGACATTTTATCCGAAGGGCAAAATGGTCTTTATACCCTAAATGGCGTGTTTGTAATTATCAAACTAGGGCAACATCTTCTTGTGATAAAAGGAAAAAGAAGAGAGGAGCTGCAAAAGGGGGCGTTTTTGCGAGAGGAGAGTCCTTGTGTTTTTGAAGCAATCGCGGAAGAAGCTAGGTGTGTTGCTACAAAGCAAAGTGCCGAGAGACGGAACAAGAGGAGCAAAGAGAACACAGGTGGTTGTCGCCGATTGCTTTGAAGCAATTGTGAGGGGAGATCGAGGTTCGGCGTTTTGCTACAAAGCAAAGCCGGGGGAGAAAAAGCGGTGAAGGCATCGAGAGAGCCAACCTACCTCCTTCTTTGAAGCAATCGGAAGAAGGCGAAAAAATTTGTCAGAGCAATTGCGATGGCGCGCATCGGAAGAAGCGGACCATCGATTGGTCAAGCAATCGCGAAGAGGACAGAGGAGCATTGTTGTGCGCGTAGGTGCGCGAGAATCGCCCAAACTTTTGCCAAGCATTCGCGCGCATTGGTGAGTATCGGCCAAGTATTGCTTTGAAGCAATTTCGAGGCGCATCGGAGAGCCGACCCATCCTATTGCCGTGGACAATCGGGCGTGATTGTTGCTTTGCGTGTGCATTTGCTTTGAAGCAAGGCCGTGGACAATCGGGAAGCACCGCCGCTACGTGCGCGATTGCTTTGAAGCAAAGCCGCTGGCTTGCTGCCGCTTGGCGCGCGATTTTGTTGTGCTCGTGTTTGCCGAAGCAAAGCCGTGGGGACCTTGGGCGCTTCTTTGCTCTGCTTTGCTTGCATTTTGTTGAAGCAAAAGTAACCGATAGGCAAATTCTTCAAGCAATCCTCGAAACTCTTCTTTGAAACTAGTGGGTAAAAATTGTTGTTTAGGAAATTTTTGCTTCTTTGCTTAGGTCGATTTTGGGACTGTTTCTTGGTCTACTATTGCTATACATGATTAGTAAGAGCATGCTTAACTTAAGGATGTGTAATTTAACTCCAAGCATGAGCTAAACTCTTCTAGGCATGGGTTAGGTTGTTTTTCACCGTATACATTGTAATAAATTTATGGTTGATGCCGTGGTTGGATTTATGAGATTTTAATGTTTATAACGATGCATGAGGATTAAAACTTGGCCACTTTGACTCTCTAAAATTCACGAACTTGGAAAAGCTAGTGAGTTAGGAAATTAGAATTTCATTCTAGGATCATGAGTTAATTAGGGATAATTAATCCACCTAGAACCTTAAAGTTATGAGCGTAATTTAGATCTCAATTGGGAAATTGTTGGTTTTAAAATTTAGTGACTTTGGAAAAATTCACTTGATCACATGCGTAGGTAAATTCAAGGCATCAACCACACATTTGTTAATCTAATTATACATGGAACTTCAACTTAACCCTAGCCTATCTCTTAATCTAAAAGCCCCATTTTTCTCTCGTTTAGTTTATGTTTAATGTTTTCACATATTTTGATTTATTGCATTAGTCTTAATTATATTTAACTCATTCAAACAACAAAACAATCGAATTCCTATTTTTGCATTCATTTATTCCTAACAAAAACTTGCATGCCCATGCATTGCACCAAAAATAAATAGGAGACAAATTTCTAGGACACTCATTGATTTAGATTCTACTAGTCCTCGTGGGATCGATACTTTTCTTATCACTTGTCGTGACCGACCGTATACTTGCACGTCAAAGGAGAGTCAGAGTCTCATCCTAGTTGCATTAGTTTAGGACACCTGACATTTTTCTGCATCAAGTTTTTGGCGCCGTTGTCGGGGACTAGCTTTGAACCTTATCTGTGAGTTCTGTGAAATTTTCTTTACTTTTGTGTTTTTTTTTTTTAGGATTAGTTTCTTTTTCATAATATTGCTTGAGTTGGGTTTTTCTGCATTTCAGGTACTTGAGGATAGTTTATGAATGTGCGTCGTCAGTTAGAGTTTGATTTTGACCCCGAAATAGATAGAACCTTTAGGAAGCGGTTGAGAGAGCAAAAATTAGTCATGGCTAACCAGAATAATCCTAGAGACCCTATAGATCCTCTAGCCGAACACCATAACCCTAGAGCACCCCAAGATGTTAGAGACAATCCACTCTTTAACCTTCCAGCAGGGGGTCCTACCAATGTGATAGAGCTAGCCAATGACCGAGAGCGAGCCATTAGGACCTATGCCAACCCCTTAGTGGATGAACTGAATCCAGGGATAATCAGACCTGTTATACAAGCTACTTCTTTTGAGCTAAAACCAGTTATGTTTCAAATGCTCCAAACGATTGGGCAGTTCCATGGCTTACCAGCCGAGGACCCCCATCTCCATTTGAAATCATTCCTGGGAGTAAGTGATTCCTTCATCATGCCAGGAGTCTCTAGTGACGCCATTAGATTGAGCTTATTCCCTTATTCCCTCAGGGATGCTGCAAAGAACTGGTTGAATTCGCTTCCGCCAGGTGCAGTAGATTCCTGGAACTCCTTGGCAGAGAAATTCCTAATAAAATATTTCCCACCCACTAGGAATGCAAGATTTAGGAATGAAATTGTAGCTTTCCAACAGTTTGATGATGAAACCACGAGCGAGGCACAGGGGAGAGGTTTAAGGATCTTTTGCGTAAATGTCCCCACCATGGATTGCCTCACTGCATCCAAATGGAGACATTCTACCATGGTTTGAACACCTCCACTAAGCAAGTAGTGGATGCCTCTGCTAATGGAGCTTTGTTGGCCAAAACTTACAATGAGGCCTACGAGATATTAGAGAGGATCTCATCCAACAATTGCCAGTGGGCGGATGTGAGGAGAACTTCGGTAGGAAAAGCAAAAGGAGTCCTTGAGTTGGACACGTTGAACTCAATAAATGCTCAAATCTCTTCCATGGCTTCCATGTTGAAGAATTTGATCTGTGGTAACGTGAATCAAATCTCTTCCAATGCTCCAACCCCATCTTTTGCACCTCAAGAGAGTTTAGAATCCTGTGTCTCACTGTGGTGAAGGACACACTTTTGAGTTCTCGCCTAGTAACCTGCATCGATGCATTATGTAGGAAACTCAAACCAGTGGTCAATCTAGGAATAACCCATATTCGAGCACACTATAACCTGGATGGAGGAATCACCCAAATCTATCTTGGGAGGCCAAAGCAAAGAATGCCCAAGCCCTCAAATGCAAAATAGAGTGAATCAACCACCGGTTTTAGGAATCAAGGGTATCGAATTATGGGAATCGAACTCGCCTTCTTCAACCACAACAGAAGGCTACACCCTCCCAAAGAAGTTTCAGTGATTCTCTAGAAAGTTTGTTCAAAGAATACATAGCTCGTGAATGATGCTATTTTAGCTCATGAATGATGCTATTTTTACTCGCAATGATGATGCTATTTTTACTCGCAATGATGCTATTATTCAACGTCACAACAAGCTTCTATAAGAAATCTTGAAATGCAAGTTGGCCAATTAGCAAATGAGCTAAAGGCAAGGCCACTGGCACGCTCCCTGCAGACACATAAATCCCAAAGAGAGATGGGAAGGAACATGTTCTAGCAAAGAGAATTAAGGAGTGGGAGAATTTTAGGAGAGGGTAGCTGTGAGGAAACCCGGAGAGATGAGCGAACCGACTCTGCATGATGAGAAAGGGCAAGATGAGAAAATGGTAGATCCAAAATATCGGGAACCGATGGGATTGAGGATAAACGAGAATCTGAACAAGCCTCAACTTCCAAGGAAACAACAATGAGCGATGGCTCGAGTTCAAACCACCCCACCACCCTATCCTCAAAGATCAAGAGGAAACAGAAGAAGGAAGCCCATTTTGAAAATTTCTGGATATGCTAAAGGAGGTCCATATCAACATACCACCGATTGATGCGTTGAAGCAAATGCCCAACTACTTGAAGTTTCTCAAGAACATATCCGCTACAAAAAGAGAAGTTCCAAGAGTTCAAAGTGGTATCGTTGAGTGAGGAGTGTAGTGCGGTGTTGTAAATAGGATACCCCATAAGGAGAGGATCATCTGGATCTTTTACCATACCTGTGTCTATTGGTGGAAGACAGTTGTTAGGAGGGCGCTATGTGATTTAGGAGCTAGCATCAACTTGATGCCTCTCTCTATTTATAAGGGATTAGGCATTGGGAGGCGAGGCCCACCACAAAGTGACCTGCAGCTAGCGAGATAGATCCATAGCCTACCCCGAAGGAAAAATAGAGGACATCCTGGTCCAAGTGGATAAATTCATATTCCCGGGATTTTATCATCCCGGATTATGAAGTCGACAAGGATGTTCCTATTATCCTAGGGGCGACCTTTCTTGAAAACAGTAGAATCGTGATAGATGTTCATGCGAGGACCATTAAGTGAGAATGAATGATCGGGAGGTCCAGTTTAGCATCTATGATACATGATGAGGTATCCAAATGGGACAGAAAGTTGTTGTTCTGTAATTCATGTTTTAGATGGAGTTATTTCAAACCGCTTGTGAAGAATTGAAAGGAATCCATGAGATGAGATTTGGAGATCTCGAGAAAAAGTGAGTTAGAGAAGTCGAGAATAGAAGAGTTGACCTGGGGTTTGGAAGAACTAGCGAAATAGCAAAGTTCGTAAAAATCTTTGAGTCATTAGATTTGAAGGAAGGAGAGAGACCTTCTATGATACCCTCGAGTTCAAGAACCCCAACACTAGAACTTAAACCTTTACCCCAAAGACTTAAAGTATGCATTCTTGGGTGATAAGGAAACTCTTCCCATTATCATATCAAAAAGTCTACCCCCTAAGGATTTAACAATATTGTTGCTTAATGTCCTTAAGCAACACAAGAAGGCCATAGGATGGACTCTTCTTTGACATTCAAGGGATTAGTCCTTCTTATTGCATGCACAAGATTACCTTAGAGGAAGGGACTTTCAGATCCATAGAGCCCCGCAGAAGACTTAACTTGACCATGAAAGAAGTGGTGAAGAAAGAAGTCATTAAATGGTTGGATGTTTGGAATTATCTACCCCATAGCGGATAGCATTTGGGTTAGTCCATCCAATGTGTTCCCAAAAGGGAGGGATGATGAGAATTATTAATGAAGCCAATGAAATCATTCCTTCTAGGGTAGTGAGCGGTTGGAGAGTCTGTATGGACTATAGATCAAATGTTGGACAAACCGGCGAGTCAAGCCTTTTATTGTTTCCTTGATGGTTACAAATGGTTATAACCAAATAACCATTGCACCACAAGACCAAGAGAAAACAACATTTACATGTCCATATGGCACCTTTGCTTTTCGAAGGATGCCATTTGGACTATGTAATGCTCCTGCGACCTTTCAAAGGTGCATGATGGCGATTTTCTCTGACTATGTAGAGGACATCATGGAGGTTTTCATGGATGACTTCTCGGTCTTTGGAAACTCATTTGAGGTTTGCTTGGAGAATTTGGGGAAAGTACTTCAGCGTTGTGAAGAGACACACCTAGTTCTAAATTGGGAAAAGTGTCACTTCATGGTTAGAGAGGGGATTGTGTTAGGGCATAAGATATCATGCAAGGGGATAGAAGTAGATAGGGCGAAGATTGAGATTATTGAGAAATTGGAACCGCCCACAAATGTCAAGGGAGTGAGAAGTTTCCTTGGACATGCGGGGTTCTATAGAAGATTCATCAAAGATTTCTCAAAAATCTCAAAACCATTGTGCTCTCTCCTGGAAGTCAACAAGCCCTTTATATTTAGTGAGGAGTGTCTCCATGCCTTTAATGTCCTCAAGACAGCCCTAGTCACTGCACCTATTATGTCTTCACCTGATTGGAAACTGCCATTCGAGTTGATGTGTGATGCAAGTGACTATGTTGTGGGTGTTATGCTAGGACAAAGGCAAGAGAAGGTAATACATCCAATTTATTATGCGAGTAGTAAAACTTTAAATGAAGCTCGGATGAACTACACAACTCATCGAAAATGAGTTGTTAGCGAGAGTCTTTGCTTTTGAAAAGTTTAGACCATATCCGGTTGGTACTAAGGTGGTGGTCTACAGATCATCATGCCGCCATTAGGTATTTGTTGGCAAAGAAAGATGCCAAACCAAGATTGATTAGATGGGTATTACTTCTGCAGGAGTTTGAAGTGGAAATCAAAGATAAAAAGGGTTCAGAGAATGTGGTGGCAGACCATTTGTCTAGGATTGAGAACTCTGAGCCTTTACCCTCACACTCCCACATAAGGGATGACTTCCCTGATGAGCAACTTTTGTTAGTTGGTGAGGTCCAAAATACCAACCCCTTGGTTCATGGACTATGCCAATTACTTGGCTTGCAATATCCTTCCCCACGATTTGTCAAAGACAATGAAAAAGAGATTCTTGCATGACACCAAATTTTTTCTGTGGGACGATCCATGTTTATATAGACAGTGTGTAGATGGTATGATTAGGAGATGTGTGACCGAAAGCGAGATACCATCTATTCTCGAGCATTGTCATTCGTCCCCTTATGGAGGCCATTTTGGTGGCCAAAAGGATCAGCAACAAAGGTGTTCCAGTCCAGCTATTATTGGCCATCCTGTCTTTAAGGATTCCTATGTTTTTAGCAAGACATGTGATACATGCCGGAGGAGAGGTAATATAGGAAAGAGAGAGGAAATGCCCTTGACATACATCTTAGAGGTGGAGCTCTTTGATGTTTGGGGATTGACTTCATGGGCCCTTTCCTCCCTCTAAGGGAATTTGTATATCTTAGTGGCGTGAGATTATGTCTCTAAGTGGGTAGAAGCCATGGCGTGCCTTAATAATGACGCCAAAACAGTGGGTCGATTCTTGCATAGGCACATATTCACGAGATTTGGGACCCTTAGAGTCTTAATCGGTGATGAGGGCTCTCATTTTGTTAATAAGGCAATGAATACCCTCCCGCCAAGTATAATGTAAAGCATAGAATCTCCACCCCGCACCATCCACAAAGCTAATGGACAAGTCAAGTGTCCAATAGGAGATTAAAGGAATCCTTGAGAAGGTTGTAAAACCTCAAAGAAAGGATTGGTCCGTCAGTGGATGAAGCCTTGTGGGCGTATAGGACCGCTTTTAAAACCCCATTGGAATGTCCCCTTATAGACTTGTGTTTGGTAAGGCTTGTCACCTACCCTTAGAATTAGAGCATAAGGCATTCTGGGCCTTAAAGGAACTCAATCTAAATCTAATTGCTGCAGGAGATCTGAGGCTACTTCAATTGAATGATTTGGATGAGTTTAGAAGATTTTCTTATGAGAATGCAAAGCTTTACAAAGAAAGAACTAAAGCTTGGCATGATAGGAGACTCATTCCAAAGACTTTTGAAGCAAAGCCAAAGAGTTTTATTATTCAATTTCCGCCTTAAACTTTTTCTGGTAAGCTTAGGTCTAGATGGTCGTGCCCTTTACGATGATCGAAACTCTCTCCTACGGGGCTATTAAGCTTCGATGTGAGCAGGATGGAAGAGAGTTTCTTGTTAATGGGCAACGTTTGAAACACTATTGGGGTGAAGACTTCCAAAGGAACATGTCCACATGGAAGTTGAGTGATAATGAAGTGTAGTGAATCCTTCTATAAAAAAAAAAAAAAAAAGCTTAGCTAGGTTGTTTTATTTTTCCTTTTTATTCGTTGTCTATGCATGATAGGAGATTTAGTTGTTCATATGATTCTTAATCCAGTTATTTCATGTTTTGCTCTTTGTTTTATCACATATAGTTAATCTTTGATTAAGTGTCGTTAGGATGTAGAATTGAAGCATACAAAAGGTTAGAGGTAAGAATTCCTTCTCCTCTTGCTCGATCACCAAGCATGATTGTTCATTTCGTATGGCTGAATTAAATACAATTTTTTTTTTCTTTTTTCTCCCTATTGAAAATTTTCCAACATACTAGTATAGGTTAACTTGTGTTTTTAGTAGAATAAAAATCTAAAACATGTGAATTTTCATTGTAGCATTAATCTAGGATGAATGGAAGCATGTGAAAAGCTAGGATACAATTTTCTCTATTGTTTTAGGATAATAAAATTCCTAGTTTGATGCTTCCCATTAATTTTTAATTGCATGTCTTAAAAAGAATGAGTAAATGTTGACTTTATGCTTCCTTTTTGTTTTGCAGGATGACCTATTTTAGGTTATGTTTCTGCCCTTTAGGTTAAGTAGTTGGATAAAGGATAGGAGTTAGTGGGAAAAGGAAAAGAAAAAAAGAAGTTGCTTTGGGGATTAATCGTTTTTTTTTTTTTTTTTTGGGTAAAGGGAATCCTAGACTTAGAACCTAAAAATGACTTGAGTTAGGAGAAACCAATCTAGATCCAAATCTAGCTTAGGCAGAATCTTTCTTAGCTTAGGAAGCTTGTCATCCATTCCTTAGAATTTTTCTAGTACCTTTCTCTCTTTTGCTTCATATTTAATCATGTGGCTACGAAGAAGCAAAAGCAAGAAAGAGGCCGAAAAATTGAAGAGTGCAATGGTAGAAGTGAACCAATCCAATCCTAGATCGTCCCACCCATTCCTCCTCTTCCTCGCGAGTAAAGGAAAGCAGTGGTTAGCGAATGGCCCTTAGAGGATGCATATCCTTTGGAGGCCCCCAACCACCGGCACCTAAGTCCAAAGAGAAGAAAGAAAAGAAGAAGAAAGGGTATACTAGGGAAAACAATCCCAAGTGATGAAGGAGGTATTGTGTGAGGAAGATATCCCAGAGATTTATCGAAGGAAAGAGCAAGAACAAAATATGAGAAGTTGAAGAAAAGAGCTCTTTTGCTAGAGAGAGGTTTCAACCTATGCTCAAGAGAGATTCCTCCTTTCCTATCCCAAAATATAGCAAATCTAGGTTGGGAAACATTTTGTAAAGAACCTGAGGCCGCCATCCCCACCATAGTTAGGGAGTTCTATGCGAACATCTATCTAGAGGAGAGGTATCCATAGTAAAGGGTAGATATGTTCATTGGGACACGGATACAATTAACTCCATGCTTGAATTGCCTTGCCAACTTTATGGTAGGACAAACGAGTTGTTAATGGCCCCATCCGACACTCAAATGAATGCCGCCCTAAGAACGGTAGGGATCAATGGGGCAAAATGGATGGTAAGCTCAACGGGAGCGAGGACTATGTTAGCTTCCTATTTAGCTCCTGAAGCACACATGTGGCTTCCTTTCGTGAAGTTGAATCTCATGCCCACTTCGCATGATTCAACGGTCTCGAGGAGTCGAATCATGCTTCTTTATGCCATCCTCTCGAATTGCAAATCGATGTAGGAAACCTAGTAGCTAGGAAATGGAAGGGTGTGCAAAGAAAAATAGTGGAAAAATCTTCTTCCCTAGTTTAGTAACCTCTCTTTGCATTAGGGTCAGGTTCCTTATTATATTTGGGAGGATAAAATCTTAGCTAGCGGGCCTTTAGACACCATTATGGACCATCACACCCAAGTTGGTTCAAATAAGGGGATGGGGTTAATGGTAGGTATGGACTAACTCATACACCAAAACAATGTGATGATGAGCATGATGCACCATATGCAAGATCAATCACATTGTTATTGGGAGTATACCCAGGAGAGAGATTTAGCCCACCGAGCCGCTATGCAAGCCAATTTTCCAAACCCCTACCCAAATTTCCCTGAATTTCCCCACTCCATTTTGCAAAATTGGATGCAATGGTGATGATGAAGAAGATGAGATGAACAACGTGGAGGAGGAGGAAGCCCAAGAAGAGGAAAAAACGAGGAGGATGACTACTAGAGCAAAAGAGGGAGGCCCTGTTCTTTTTTTTTCTTTAGCATTTTGATTTGTTTTGCTTGTTGTCTTTTCTTTTATAATTTGTTGCTGCCCTTTTTGCAATTTGTTGATTTAATTCCCTTTTATAAGCATATGTAGGTTTTGTTGGGTGTAATGGTTTCTCACGAGAATTCTTTGTTATTTACTTGCTTTAAGACTTCTAAATATTCTATTTTGACTCATCAAATCCATATTTCGTGTTGATTGGTTATGCATGATGTAGGTAGTTGATCTACCATGTTTAAGCAAGTAGAAATAAAAAAAAAAAAGAAGATGGTTGTTGTCCCTTTTATAAGAACTAAGTTTCTGCATGTTTTTATTGGTAGAAAGTATGTGTCTTCTCAGAGAAACTTGGTGAGAAACTCGTTAGAACCTAAAAGTTAAAACAATCTTATGGTTAATGAAAACAAGAGTTGTTGCTTGTGTTTGAGGCAAGGGTATGCTATCTTGTTTGGTGTTTCTCAAGGTGAAGCTTGTCATTAGGGTTCTTTAGTGCACTTATGGTTGGTGTGTCAATCAAAGTAGTTAGGATTCAACTCCTAGGCCAAAAGTTCAAAAGCTAGAGGCCATGACAAGTTAGGTAACTCATACATCGTTTAGAATGTTCCAAAATGAGTAAACTTCAAATTTGTGATCATTTCAAGTTTGGGGAGTTACCCGATTCTCCCTAACTCAATGAGGACATTGAGTACTCTAAGTTTGGGGGAAAGGTAAATTCTTCGTGTTTATTTTTAAAGAAAAAAAAAGAAAGAAAGAAAGAGTGTGCAAACTTTCCATTTCCCTAAAACTTTGTTGGGCTAAAAAGAAAAAGAGATGTTATTTATTTTGTTATTTAGAGTCGATTCTGGGTAACTTGGTACTCGATGTCGGGAGGTCCAGGCACTAACCATGCCGGCCTCTCTTGGAGCGAAGGTATCAAGCAAGTAACTGTGCACTCCATTGCTTAGGTGTGCTACGCTAACAACGTGTGCCATTCTAAGAACTACGGAGAACCCCATTGCTTAGGTGCGCTGCACACTAACCACGTGTGCCATTCTAAGAACTACGGAGAGTCGAAAAAAATAAATAAAAATATAAAAATATAAAAATAAAACTAGCCCTACGTTGTGTTTAAGGAAATGGAGGAGTAATGTACATATTTGTTTTTAAAAATATATATGTATATAAAATAAAATAAAGAGGAATGATCATGAATTTGAGGACATGCGAGTTTTGGATTGTGACTTATCTTTAACTATTGGTTGCCCGATTTGAATGATTAGGACTATAGTGATTGAGCTTGAGGGTAGGTGCGATCCTAGTTGGTTTGCTCTTGGTACTAAGAATTAAGTGTTATGTAGGAAACTCGGATGAACCACTTAGAAAGCATTGAATGAATAGTAACTTGCAACTTAGAGCATAAGTCTTTAACTCTTGTTCGAGCTTAACGCAATTGATTTGAGTCTTGGAAGGTCTTTAAAATTTTTAGGGAATAGAACTCATTGAGGACAATGAGTAGTTCAAGTTTGGGGTTTGATAACTCGCCATAGGAGAGTTATTTTACTAGAATTTTAGTGCTTAATCAACTTGAATTGCATAGAATTCATTGAGCTTCATGTTATTTTATCCCTAAAATTATGAATATTAGTTGAAAATCTTGAATTTAAGCATTAGGTTCTAAAAGAATTAATTTTGATGATTTTGTGCTTTAATTTGGAGAAATTAGCTAACAAGTAATTAAAGACCGCAATTTGAGATTTTTCTTAACTTTTACATATTTAGTTTGATTTATGATTGATAATGATGTATGAGGAATTTTCGTAATGCGGGAGATGTGTAAAGAAAAAAATTACAAAAACCCATAAGGGCATTTTAGACATTTTATCTGAAGGGCAAAATGGTCTTTATACCCTAAATGGCGTGTTTGTAATTATCAAACTAGGGCAACATCTTCTTGTGATAAAAGGAAAAAGAAGAGAGGAGCTGCAAAAGGGGGCGTTTTTGCGAGAGGAGAGTCCTTGTGTTTGCTGAAGCAATCGCGGAAGAAGCTAGGGTGTTGCTACAGCAAGGCCGAGAGACGGGAACAAGAGGAGCAGTGAGAACACAAAGTGGTTGCCGCCGATTGCTGGAAGCAATTGTGAGGAGAGATCGAGGTTCGGCGTTTTGCTGCAAAGCAAAGCCGAGGAGAAAAACGGTGAAGGCATCGAGAGAGCCAACCTACCTCCTTCTTTGAAGCAATCGGAAGAAGGCGCGAAAAAAATTGTTGTAGCAATTGGCGAGGCGACATCGGAAGAGCAGACCATCGATTGCAAGCAATCGCGGCGAGGGACAGAGGAGCATTGTTGTGCGCGTAGGTGCGAGGAATCGCCCAAACTTTTCTTTGAAGCATTCGCGCGCATTGGTGAGTATCGCCAAGTATTGCCGAAGCAATTTCGAGGCGCGATCGGAGAGTCGACCCATCCTATTGCCGTGGACAATCGGGCGTGATTGTTGCTGCGTGTGCATTTGCTTTGAAGCAAGGCCGTGGACAATCGGAAGCACCGCCGTCATGCGCGCGCGATTGCCGAAGCAAAGCCATTGCGCCGCTGCCGCTATGCGCCGTGATTTTGTTGTGCTCGTGTTTGCCAAGCAAAGCCGTGGGGACCTTGGGGCGTTCTTTCTTCGCCGGCTTCGCTTGCATTTTGGTCAAGCAAAGTAACCGATAGGCAAATTGTCAAGCAACAATCCTGAAACTCTTCTTTGAAACTAGTGGGTAAAAATTGTTGTTTAGGAAATTTTTGCTTCATCGCTTAGGTCGATTTTGGGACTGTTTCTTGGTCTACTATTGCTATACATGATTAGTAAGAGCATGCTTAACTTAAGGATGTGTAATTTAACTCCAAGCATGAGCTAAACTCTTCTAGGCATGGGTTAGGTTGTTTTTCACCGTATACATTGTAATAAATTTATGGTTGATGCCGTGGTTGGATTTATGAGATTTTAATGTTTATAACGATGCATGAGGATTAAAACTTGGCCACTTTGACTCTCTAAAATTCACGAACTTGGAAAAGCTAGTGAGTTAGGAAATTAGAATTTCATTCTAGGATCATGAGTTAATTAGGATAATTAATCCACCTAGAACCTTAAAGTTATGAGCGTAATTTAGATCTCAATTGGGAAATTGTTGGTTTTAAAATTTAGTGACTTTGGAAAATTCACTTGATCACATGCGTAGGTAAATTCAAGGCATCAACCACACATTTGTTAATCTAATTATACATGGAACTTCAACTTAACCTAGCCTATCTCTTAATCTAAAAGCCCCAGCTTTTCTCGTTTAGTTTATGTTTAATGTTTTCACATATTTTGATTTATTGCATTAGTCTTAATTATATTTAACTCATTCAAACAACAAAACAATCGAATTCCTATTTTTGCATTCATTTATTCCTAACAAAAACTTGCATGCCCATGCATTGCACCAAAAATAAATAGGAGACAAATTTCTAGGACACTCATTGATTTAGATTCTACTAGTCCTCGTGGGATCGATACTTTTCTTATCACTTGCTGCACTGACCGTGTATACTTGCACGTCAAAGGAGAGTCAGAGTCTCATCCTAGTTGCATTAGTTTAGGATACCTGACATTTTTCTGCATCAATCATTTCTCATGTTCTCGGATTTAATACTTGAAATCCAATAAACTAAGCTCTGGGGTTATGATTACGAGAACTTGAACAGTGTGTGGTAGACACATAGGTAGGATCGTGTTCAAGTATGTAACTCAAATGGTCTATAGTATATGGATAAGGTTGAGAATCTCATCCTGGTAACACTATGAATGCAACCCACTTTGTATTTGATACAAACGAGGTGATCCAACTCGTTCATGTAGTTGACATGCGAGTGGGGGCATCTTGTGCGATGAGTTCGTATAAGACCAAACCACAAATTATTAGCCTATTGATGTAACACCGTTAACATATTAGGCCTAATAGTTTATAGATGACTATTAGTGACTAAACCTGAATTCTGAGCGGGTTACGAACTTCTATCTGTGGGAGGTTTGTACTTAGACTAGTATGGGTGAGAGTGGTCAGAGTTTCCGACTCAATAAGCCTACCTTCTCAAGGACGAAACTTCGTCGGGAGCTGAGAACTTAACTCCGCAAGATGGAATTCACTCGTTCTCGAGCTAGGAAATTAAGATAGTTTGTTCTCTTAAGGGTTGCATCCAGGTCTTGAAAAATGGGCCCCACCCTCTCATTGGCCCGAGAGGGACTTTGTTTATGGTAGGACCATAAACTAGTTGTTCATTAGAGGATCAGTGGTACTTAAGGAGTAAGAGTTAATCACGGGGGTAAAAACTTAATTTTGACCCATCTGTGATTACGAACAACCTGTGAAGGGGCGTTGGTTAAATCAATGGACACAACTTATCCTACAGTGAGTAGAGTGCATTTACGAATCTATAGTGGAGTGATTCGTAATTAATGAATGTTGGTCAACCGGATCAAAGAGTTTGATCGGTTAACCTCGCATCATTAGAGGTCATGAACTGTAGGTCCATTAGGTCCCTCCGTTGGCTCAAAATGGATATATCGAGGGTATAAAGTTTTGGAGCAAACTTGAAATGTTCAATTTTGTAAATGAGAAATATATCGATTATATGTGATATAATCGATATAATATATAGTTTAATGTGAATATGATTCATAATAAACTATGTACTATATTTGGATTAATTTCCAAATATAGTTTTAGTGTGAAATTATTTCATATTAAATATTAGAGGAAATAATTGAACTGAGAGCAAAATTGAATATGATTCAATAATGCAATTATGCAAATATGATTTGCATAATAAAGTATGAGATACCTTAAATTATGCAATTATGCAAATGTGATTTGCATAATGCATAATTTGTGAATTTAGTGGGATAATGGGTGGAGGAAGTTATCTCCATCCTCACTCCCTATATAAGAATGCATCTAGAGGCATTTTCTAGATTGATTGCTCAATTTTGTAAATAAGGATTTCCATTTCTCAAAATTCTCTCTCAATTCTCAAAGAGAAAATTCTCCCAATGCCAAAAGAATTCCTACTATTCTCCCTCTCCTAGAGAACAATGGGGAAGCCTTAGTGGAGGTGTTCGGGTTGATCGTTGATAACGAGGTACAAGCACGGGAACGAAAACGGATCACAAGAATAGGTTTCTTCAAAGGTAAACCCTTCTTCTCAATTTTTGCTTAATCTAACTTAGTTACTATTTTGTGCATAATTCAACAACGTAATTGCAGGAAAAAGAGATTCCAACGCTTTCGATACGGGATGTGATTTCATCATATACTTCGTTTTAGGTATATACCAGTTGACTAATATACCAAATGTAAAGCATTTTAGATATAATATTGATATATATGGTATATTTTGTCAATAAAGTGTCATTGCATTTATTCAATAAGGTGTTGTTGAATTTTATATTAGTTTACCTTAAAATAACCCTAAATTCAATAAACAAACATCCTAGGTTGTGTTATGCATCTTGAACTTTATGTGGAGACATGCGGGGATCAAAGTTCAAGAAACAACCTAAAGGGTCTATAGTATAGGGATGAGGTTGGGTACCTTATCCTGGTGACACTATGGATACGACCCATTTTCTATTTGATACAAACGCAATGATCCAACACGTTTGTGTAGGTGACATGCGAGTGAGAGTATCCTATGTGATGAGTGTTATATAGCCTTTAAACTTAGTTATACTTGTATGTTTTTCTTCATTTTTTTAGGTAAAAGTGGATAAAGTGGAGTCAACTGCATATAATTAAGGAAGAGAAAAAAATTCTTGAAGCATGAGGGAAAATAAGCAAACATGAAAGCAAAAATCTCACATTTTCTTAGTTTTGAATGCAGAATGCAAATGCTACACAAATGCATAGTACACAGATCTGGAAAAATGCAAAAAATCGCAGGAAAATCGTTATTTCCATGATTCTGGGGGATTTTGTGCCAATTTTCTCCATAATTTCAGCAAGACAAGTTGACCCACCAAGATGGACACCCTAGCATGTAAACCCTATATATTTTGGAGGAGGGAGCCGTAAAAAAGAGAGCTCGTCTTCGAGAAAGATTCCACTTTTTCAGTTTTGGGTTTTTGTTCAGTTCTGTAATTTTTTTTTTCTTCTTAGTTTCTGTTGTAGCTCCTTCTACTTCTCAACTTGTTTCTCTTCTTCAATCTCATCTCAACGAAAGTTGTTAGTGGAGTTGAACTAAGAGCTCGGTTTAGAAGTTTTATTTTCGTTTTTTGTCTTTTCTTCATTTTATTACAGAGTTTAGTTTCTTCGACTTTCATTCTTTTATTCCCGTCAGTTTGATTTTCTTCCTTACAGAAATACTTTTTGTTGCGATTAATAGAGATTTACTGTTTCCTTTTATTTACAAAGTGTTCTCGGTTATGAAGGGAATTGAATCCCATGCGGAAGCGAATGATCGCCTTTGCTCTTAATCGTGTGACATAGAAACACTTAAAAACAGTAAATCTAGGCTAAGCATACTAATTTGAAAGCATAAATGGTTTAGAAGATTACCTTTGAAGACCAATTCTTCAAGTCGTTCCACGTTGTCAACGATCTCTTCTTCTCTACGATCGAATTCACGAACACCACCAAAAGGACTTCTCAGTTGTTCTCTAGGAGAGGGAGAGAGGTGGGATCTCCTTTTAGATAAGGGATGTTTGTAGAGAGTTTTTGGAGATAACTCTTGTGTTTGCCTAAGATACAAAACCACACAAATGGTTCAAGTGTACCAAAATGCATCCAAAAGGATGCTTTTATATGCAATGTGGGTGGAGACAAATTCTCCACCCATTTTTTCCATTAACTCCATACATTATGCGTAAATGCATAATATAATGTGTCAAACACCTTATTATATGAATCATATTCACATAATGTGAAGAAATTGGATTTGATTAAATCCAATTTCATCTCTCCAAAATTCTACCATTAGTTATGTCCTAATTCCATAATTAGACACAATTAAGTTCAATATGAATCATATTCACATTGAACTATATATTATATCAATCATATCACATATAATTGATATAATCCCTAAATTTGAACTTGAACATTTCAAATTCATTCCAAAAGTTTATACCCTCTATTAATTCCATGTTGAGCTAACTGAGGGACCTAATGGACCTACAGATCATGAGCTCCAACGATACAAGATTGACTAATCAAACTCATAATTGATCCCGTCAATCAACATTCGTTAACTACGAGTCACTCCACTAAAGACTCGTAGCTGCACTCTCCTCACTATAGGACAAGTTGTGTCCATTGATTTAACCAATGCCCGTGAATCAACCCTTCACAGGTCGTTCGTAGTCACACTGGGTCAAATTACCGTTTTACCCCTGTGACTACTTTTTGCACCTTAAGCACCACTGATCCTCTAATGAACAACAAGTTCATGGTCCAACCATAAACATTATCCCTCTCGGGCCAACAAAAGGGAGGGGCCCCGTTGTTCAAGACCTGGATTCAGCTTTTAAGGGAACAACATATCTAGTTACTCTAGAACAAGAACGAGTGAATTCCTTCTTGCGAAGTTGAATCCTCAGCTCCCTACAAGGTTCCATCCCTGATAAGGTAGACATATTGAGTTGGAAATTGTTGCGTAAAATGATATTGCAATACCGCAAGTGTACGGGTCAAGTTTTAGTATAGTGATTTAAAGTTCCATGTATCGTTCTCAGGAATGGTTTCTAGATTAATTAATTACTAAGATACTAATTCTCAATTTTAGCTAACAAAGATAAGAGATAGATGATGAAACAAAGATAAGAGATAAACAAACAAGTGGAGACAAGAATATGATAGAATTGGAGGAGATTGACTTCACAAGTTGATAACTTATTTAACACATGCAATGAACGAACATGATGAGTTTATAAACAAGAAGTGAAAATACTCAATAGAATCTTTCGACCCTTAGTGAGCCTCGCACACACGATAAATCCTAAGTCTCCTTATGAATTTTAAAAGCATGCAAGGCAATAAGCAACTTTTTTATGTGTTTCCCATAGACTTCTAGGTCATTCTCATGCTAGACTTCTAAGAGTTTTGACAACTTTGCTCTAATCTAAGCTTTTTCTCTCGAGTCCACTTAAACCAACAAGATTAAAGAATTAAAGAACGAATTGCCAAAAATAAATATCAAAACATATTTCAATACATAAGCAAATAAGTTTTAAACAAGCAAGTCAAATCCTAACTACAACTTTTAGCCACTCTAGCTAAATCACAATAAAACCAAACTAAAAGTATAGAAACGTTTTAAAACGTTGTTACAATCTGAAAGAAAGAGAAAATAAACTTATGTGTCGATGAAGGAACACAGGCTATGTGCATAATAGTGCAGGAACATTAGTAATCTTTTTCATAAGTCGGTGTTTAAAAGCAAAACAAACAAACTAGTAAGTAAACTAAGAACTGGCAAACAACCAAAACAAACTAAAAACAGAAAACAAAAATTAAAAAAAAAATGTAAAGCTTGGGTTGCCTCCCAAGAAGCGCTTTCTTTAACGTCTTTAGCTAGACTGTACTCCCTCAAGGTGTCTCTTTCCTATCCTGCAGCGCTCGAATTGATACATTCATCTGGCTGATCTGGGTCTCAATATTCTTTATGGCAGCTCAATGATTGGTTACTACGCTAGTTAGACTTGTGACTGCATTCTCCAACTGGTTGGACCTATTTTTGGATTCAGCAATAAAGGAGTGCACTGTTTCTTCAAGAGATGGTTTCCTCTCAGATGTAGAAGCATACCCTGTAGGAGGATTCAACACATTTTTATTGTTAGCATAAGAGAAGTTTTCGTGATACCTTAAACCTGGATTATAATGTGTTGGAAGGGTATTCTGAGTCTGGTTTCCTCCATAAGTGTTGCTTTTATTGTTCAGATAATGTTTGCTCCATAGTAGATTCTCCATTGGGCTGGGACCATTAAGAGGGTACCACTATTTGGGGTGATCCTGCAAAATTATTCAGAGCATGAGTGAGGGATGCCATATGAGATTTGAGGGAAGTAACCTCATCCAATTGATACAATCCAGCTACTGGTTTAGATCTGTCGTTGTCTTTGGGCCATTGGTAGCTGGCAGTTGACACTTCCTCTAGGAGAGCACGTGCTTCTGGCACCGTCTTTGCCATGAAAGCCCCTCAAGCAGTGGAATCTAGAATGGTTCTGGTCTTACCTGCAAGTCCATTAGAATAATTGTACGTGAAGCCAATCTAGGTAGCCATGTTGTGGACATCTCCTGAGCATGTCCTTATAACGGTCCCATGCCTATAATAGTTGCTCTCCCTCCTGCTGCCTGAATGTTCTTATCTCTGTCCTTAACTTTACAGCTTTCACTGGCGGAAAGAATTTGGTCATGAAGGCTTGGGCCAACTCCTCCCAAGAGGTGATACTGCCTGGTTGGAGAGACCCTAGCCATTCCTTAGCCCTACCATGCAATGAAAAAGGAAAGAGACGTAAGCGAATACTATCAGCAGAAATACCATTTAACTTAATTATACCACAGATTTCTAAAAAATTCTGCAAATGTGAATTAGAATCTTCTGTGACTTGTCCTCGAAAATCACTTTCCCTAACTATCTGAATAAGCCTTATTTTTAGTTCAAAATTGTTAGCATTTATGGGAGCATGGACAATTCCAGTCTGCTCAGAATTAAACATTAGTTGGAAATACTCCTTGATGGGTTTAGGGTTGTTGATTAGCTTTTGATCTGCCATTGTTGGAATTTCTGCTCTCCCTTCCCTTAGGAGTCTCCTACAGGTCATTTCAATCTCAGGATCAAATGGGTGCAAGTCTGCAGCTCTATCCTTGGGCATACACCTGAAGGTACCAAAAAAAATAGGAATTAGACAAAAAAAAAAAAAGGAAATGAAAGACAACATAAAAAGAAAGAAAACACAATAAAGAAAATCACAAAAAGGTAAAAAAAAAAAAAAAAAACACACAAACAGTTTAAGAAGAGAAAGGAAGTAAAACAAAAAACTAAAACTTAAACTTGGGTTGCCTCCCAAGAAGCGCTTTCTTTAACGTCTTTAGCTAGACTCTAACTTATGATTGGCATCAAGGTACGTAAAATTGATCGTATTTCTTTGGGTCATTTTTGCTTTAATCGATATAGCCTTCTAAGTCTAAAAGGCTATCTTATTTTTCTTGGGCACCTGAGAGATAATTATTTTTGGTATTTTTGTGTATTAAAATAAAAGAACAAAAGTCAAAACAAGACTCGTGAGTATAGGATAAATGGTTATCAAGATTAAAAGAAATTTCTAGAGATAAAAGGGGGAAGGACTTTTCAGCCTCGAACTCTATCACCTGAATTTCTTCCGTAGAAGTGATTGTATTACCATTGTCTACCTCAAAAACCTGTTTCTGGTGTGTTTCACACTCCTTCAACCCATCCTCACTAGCATATGAATAAGTCCTCCTAGGCTACTCCTCCTTAGTGGCAAGAATGAGAAACTGCTCCTGTAAGGCCTGAAGAGATTTTACAAGTTGATTGAGATAATGTGTTCTTTCATGTACTATTTCCCAAAGTTTTACCACTTTAGCTTCTAACCTATCCAACCTTTCTAATTCATCATGAACCAAATTTTTAATCCTCAAACTCTAACGTATATTCCATTAATATATCCACAAGAGAAGAGTTTTCTATAGGTTGGTCAGGGTACAAGAAATTTTGGTTCCAAGTGCCTATATAATTACCATCAAAAGAATTTTCATCAATCATAGATTCAGAATGGTAAGGATTAGACAAATGGTATCCAGAAAAATCATGATGTACATACCTAGGATCCTGGGAAGGACAGTACATTGGTGGAGAATCAAAATCATGAAAAGTCATCCTTTAAATCTCAACAATTCAAATCACTACTGTTACACAAAAATCAACACAACCAAAACAGGAGACAAAGACAAGAAAAACACACAAAACTAAAATAAGACAAATAAGAAAACAAAAAACAAACACACACA
Source organism: Trichosanthes cucumerina (assembly GCA_036507285.1). Classification (NCBI taxonomy): domain Eukaryota; kingdom Viridiplantae; phylum Streptophyta; class Magnoliopsida; order Cucurbitales; family Cucurbitaceae; genus Trichosanthes; species Trichosanthes cucumerina. Next base: position 73,673,722 of record CM071835.1, on the reverse strand, counting down.
GAACAACTAAGGAAAGAAAACACAAAAGGAAAAATAAAATTTAGTCTAAAATCTCAAATTTTCTCCTAATATTAATTAATCTAAATAATCGTCATTCCCCGGCAACGACACCAAAAACATTGTTGCGTAAAATGATATTGCAATACCGCAAGTATACGGGTCAAGTTTTAGTATAGTGACTTAAAGTTCCAAGTATCATCCTCAGGAATGGTTTTCTAGATTAATTAATTACCAAGATACTAATTCTCAATTTCAGCTAAAGTAACAAAACATGGATAGATGATGAAACAAATATAAGAGATAACAAAACATAGATAGATGATGAAACAAAGATAAGAGATATTGTAATACCGCAAGTGTACCCGTCACGATCTCGAACCTCCACGAATGCTTTAGCTCCCAAGGAATGCTCATTTTTCTCTTCTTACAGAGTGTATTTCGAAATTAGGGTGCAAAGACTATCAAATTCGACCCCCCTTTTTGTAAGAAGAAATCATGTTCTATTTATAAGGCTTCTCGGGATAGCGTTGCAACGTTGTGCCCTGAACGCGTAGCAAATATGGAAACTGTCGATGGTGTTACAACGCTGAGGGCAGCGTTGCAATGCCGCTACCCTAAGTGTGTGCGTCCTTATCGATCTGGCATTGTGACGGTAGTAAGCAGCGTTGCAATGCCCTCGCCACGACTCTTCACACTTGTCTTCTTATCGAGAAAGTGTTGCGACGCTGCAAAGCAGTCTTGCAACGTTATCAGGATGATCCTTCAACTCATAAAAACAGCAATCACGGCATTGCAACATTCTGCATGGCGTTACAATGCCATCACCTCGAGTCTACTAGCTTGAAATGATCCTTTTACTTCTAATGGATGTTATTTTGAGCTCCAAAAAGCCTTAATTCGATCCCGAGTGATCCATAATGTCTCCAAATGTCCTGTTTAAGCTCTTCACCTGAAATTCTATAATTAACACACATAAAAATCCTAAAATTATCATAAAACTAGCAGTAATTAAGCTTGTGGATAGTGATGGGATTGAATCCCGTAGTGGAAGCGATTTGAATCGCATGTTCTTGTAATGTATTACATAGATCAAATCAAAACATACATAAAATGATTACGCATGCATATTAGATCATATGGACAATAAGTATATTACCTTTGTAGACAAAACAACACGTGCTCCTTTTGATCCTCACGTTCTCACGATCTCAACGATCTTGCATACTCCACAAACTACGAAGTAGTTTTCAATCCGTCCGCTAGATCTTCTTCGTTGTATCTCTAGGAGAGGGAAGGTGGTTGAACCTCTTTTGGAGTTGGGAGAGATTTTTAGAAAGACAAGTGCTTTGGAACTTTTCCAACAAAAACACTTGTCAAAAGAGCACTAAGGTTGCCTTTTGAATTAGGTTAACAAATGTGCATCTCATGCACATATTTATAGAGAAATGGGATGGAAATGACCATCCTACCCTTATAGTGCTCTTATGATATATTTCTCATGGATGGAATCATATGTTATATCAATTATATCATATATAATTGACATATCCCTTTAAACATGAAATTGAACATTTCAATCTCACTCCAAATTATAAACCCTTCTTATTTCCATGTTGAGCCAACGGAGGGACCTAATGGATCTACAGATCATGAGCTCCAATGATACAAGATTAATCGATCAAACTCTTTGATTCAATTAATCAACATTCATTAACTATAAGTCATTCCACTATAGACTCATAGTTGCACTCTCCTCACTCTAGACTATGTTGTATCCACTGATATAATCAATACTTGTGAATCGACCCTTCAAAGGTTGTTTGTAATCACAGCTGGGTCAAATTATCATTTTACCCCTGTGAATACATCTTGTTCCTTAAGCTCTACTTATCCTCTAATGAACAATCAGTCTATGGTCCTACCATAAAACTTGATCCTTCTTAAGCTAGTAAGAAGGCGGGGCCCCATTGTTCAAGACCTGGATTCAGTTTTTAAGAGAACAACCTATTTGATTCCCTAATTCAGGAATGAGCGAATTCCTTCTTGCATAGTTAAGTTCCCAGCTACTTACAAAGTTATGTCGTAGAGAAGGTAGGCTTATTGAGTCGGCTACAGGCCACTCTCACCCATACTAGTCTAAGGACAAACCTCATAAGCAGGAGTTTGTAGCTTGCTCAGGATTCAGGTCAAGTCACTAATGATCATATATGAATTATTATACTTATCTTGATAACGGTGTTACTCTAGTAGGTTAATAACTCGCGGTCTGGTCTTGTATAATCTCATTATACATGATGCCCCCACTCGCATGTCTACCACATGAACGAGTTGGATTACCTCGTTTGTACCAAATACAAAACGGGTCGCATCCATGGTGTTACCAGTATAAGGTTCCCAACCCTATGCATATATCATAGACCTTTTAGGTTATACTTGAACAACTTAATACAACTCATGTCTACTACATAAATGTTCAAGATCTATCATTATAACCTTGGAACTTAGTTTATTGGATTTGGATTTATATGTGAGAATATAATAAATAACAACTTTATTTATTGTGCAATGATAATTACAAAACTACACTTGTTTAGGGCATAAATCCCAACAATCTCCCACTTGTGTTAAAGGTAGTGGAGTACATAATGAACATTACAGTAATGTAAATACAATAAACTAAGGCACTGAATACCCTTTGTACAACATACTCCCACTTGTCCTAGTTAGGGTAAGATACGTAGTCTTAGACCTTCTAGGTGACTCTCAAATACTTTAGCCGAGAGAGCCTTTGTAAATGAGTCAGCAGTATTGTGCTCCGAAACTATCTTTGTGACGATCACATCTCCTTGAAGCACTATCTCCCTGATTAGGTGATACTTTCGCTCAATGTGTTTACCCCTCTTGTGACTTTGGGGTTCTCTTGAATTTGCCACAGCACCACTGTTATGACAATAAAGTGTGATTTGGAAATTCATGTTTGGAACAATTTTCAAATCCATCATGAATTTCCTTAGCCATACGGCTTATTTAGCTGCTTCACAAGCTGCTACATATTCGGCTTCCACAGTTGAATCTGCGATACATCCTTGCTTGATGCTTCGCCAAACTACAGCCCCTCCGTTAAGAGTGAAAACTGACCCCAACGTAGATTTTCTCAAATCTTTGTCAGTTTGGAAGTCAGAATCTGTGTATCCTGTAAGGATCAAATCCTTAGCTCCATACACAAGCATGTAGTTCCTCGTTCTCCAAAGATACTTGAGGATTGTCTTAACCGATGTCCAGTGTTCTGAACCTGGATTAGATTGATATCTACTGACCATTCCTACAGCAAAGCATATGTCTGGCCTAGTACACAACATTGCGTACATCAGGCTACCAATAGCTGATGCATAAGGAATTTGTCTCATATCCTCAATTTCTTGAGGTGTCTTAGGATATTGTTCCTTAGACAGATGAACTCCATGCCTGAAAGGTAATAAACCTTTCTTGGAATCTTGAATCTTGACAACACTTTGTCGATTCCAAGAACAAGTTGCGCCTCTCCCAAATCTTTCATAATTTTAATTAATATAATCTAATTATATTAATTAAAATTAATAAAATTAATATTAATTAATATAAAAACATTTTATATATTAAATAATATTACAAAAATGTTTTTCTGCCCGTTGCTGCTTTCCGTGAAACGCATGCGGCGTTGCAACGCTGATACCAACGTTGCAACGCTGTTTTTTGTTTGTTTCTAACCGTTGAAGCGCACCTCACCATCAGGGTTAATTGTGTCAACACTCAACCCTAAGTTTGTTTTTATTAAATATATTTTGGGCAATCCTAGTCGATCACTAGGACTTGTTCATCAAGCTAGAACATGATACTAGAAGGGTCAAGGGAAAGTGAATCTCATAAAAACAATGGAGGAAAGAACTTAGACATAAGATCTGAAACTTTGACCCTAGACATAAAGCGAGACTCCAAAACCAATAGGGTTGTGCATGGAATAATCTAAGCTCAATTAGCCATAGACATATAGGTTTAGTTGCATAACCTCCTAAAGGTTTTGAGAGCAAAACCGAATATGAGTCAAATCTGGTTTACTTAGATTTACGGTTGCTGGCACAATTGCTACTGCATTTCTGGCAGCATTTTCTCCGAAGGGGTAAAATCAACTTGAATTCCCTTCCTTTAGCTTATTGAAGTCCTCTTTAGTATTAGCAACATTAGATACTCTTCAAAACAACTTTAAAAAAATTAGTTATCCCACTTGCATTTTTGTAAGCATATTTTTGCTCCCAAGTAGATTTGTTAAACATTCCTTGTTAGATACTCTGGAATACTTCCAGTTTCATATTACTTCGATTACGTACACTTGCGTGTAATGCCTGATCAAAAACATAACAAAGATGTCCAAGTAACTGTCTAAGTTCTAAGATTTGTGATTCTACTATTTTAGGTTTATCCACCTCACCATCCAAAGAGGCATCTAACACATCATCATGTTGTAAGATTAATTGATCTACGAAATTCACATCCTAGTTTCTAATACCAAGGTTTAAGTTGTTAGGCTCATGACACATACTTTTTGCTTCGAACATGATCCAAATGAACCTAGTAAAGAAAAACAAAAAGTGAAGAGCAAGAATAAATTAAACTCTAAAGTACAAGAAATAAATTATTTTACATAAATTACACTAAACGCTAAATAGAATACTACTCATAGAAAAACAAAAGGAAAAACAAAACAAGAAGACTTTTACACTAAACTACAAGAATATAAAACACAAAACAAAACATATTATACAACAAAAGAAAACATTACATAGTATACATAATTTACACAAAAGAGTAAAACTATAAGAAATTAAAACAAAAGAAGAAAATTTCTATAAATATACATTATTCAAACTCTACACTAAGATTAAGCATTTTTACCACGATATCAGTTAATCTAAAATATATCAATCTCCGACAATGGTGCCCAATTTGATAGGCAAAGCTTGTTGAAGGCCCTATCAAGATTAATTTATAAAATATTGGATCTTTAAGTATTTTGTAATAGTAGTGGCCAGAGCCACCATCTAGAGTTCTTAGAGTTAATTAAGTATTGTAGTTACTTTGGTTCGATTTTAATTAGAGAAACATAACTTTGATTTGAGTTTTAAAACAATAAAGGAACCTAAACTATTATTTACAAGAGTAGAATCCAATTCTTGAGAAATATAATAATTGATTAAATTAAGCATACCTTTGTAATTAAAGAATTGATTTTATGCAATTAGTCTTAAGCCAAGAATTACTAAATAATCAACATCCTTTCTCGAACTCAGTTGAACTCACATCTAGTAATAAATCAACCTCTCGATATAATTTTTATTTCTAAACATGGCATCAGGTGATTCTCTTCAGGATTCTAGATTCAATCGATTCACTCTCATACAACAAACCAAATTTAGTCATGCATTTATTGTTCTATGGATAAATTTATTCTTTCAGCTAAATCTAGCCTAATATGTAAAACCATGGTCGAAGGTTTAAACAATAAAACCAAGATGCATAAAAGATGTAAATATACAAAAATCAATTACAAAACCAACAAAGTTCTAAACATACAATCATTACTAAGGTCACGTGCCAACACTCGTTCTCAATATGAAATCCACGATCCTGAGCTTTGAGTCTCCTCCTTGGCTCTCCAAGGCTCTCCTCCAGGCCCTTCGACAGTCTAGAATTTAAGATTAGGATTTTGGTCTCTCAAAAATGGCTCTCCCTTCGCGAATAGCAAACTTCTCCTTTTATAGAATAGGGCAACGTTGCAATGTTGTCCCTACAGTGCTATGCATGTGAGTTTTTCAAGGTTGAAAAGCTTCTCAAATGGCATTGCAACGTTATACCCTCAGATCCAAAAGTCTTGTTCTTCTTATTCAACAATTGAATCCTCAAATATAGCTTAATTATGCTTCAAATTTGCCCAAGTACTTAACAATGCTCTAGTTCTGCTCCAATTGCTCGATATCTGAGAAATAAAAACATAAAAACATATGAAGGCACACAAAATCATAACAAAACTAGCATAAAACTAAACCTATGAATAGCACTATTTTGCCTACTATCAGTTTCCAACCTTTGTCAATATCTATTTGTCTAACACAAAGTTGATTCCACAATTTTTCTTTGTAACATGGTCCTCTTCATCAATTTTCCCACTAACAACATTTAAGGTTGTGCAATAGGTGAAAGGTTTTGTTGTGTTCTGGCTCGCCTTTTCCATTTCCTCCCATTTAGTTTTTTCAGATCACCCTGATTTTGGGCTTCCCTAGATTCTAAGTTATTTACTGAGAATTTAGGGATATAGTCTCTTTCCTTCAAATTCTTTTCTTGGGGCAACAAGAATAATGTCTAAATCTAACTCATCCTATTTGAAAAATGTCTAAAATTATTTAAATTTAGAAAAATGTCTAAATCTTTTTTCACTTTATTTATATTATGATTTTATAATTATGTTGGGACTAAAATACCCCTAGTTACATTTTTCACTCCTTAACTAACTAAATAAAAACCTACAAAAAAGCAAGATTCTAAGAAAAGAGAGAAACAAATTAGTTAACAAAATATAAAAATAGAGGATTATAAAGAGAGAGAGAAATATTAGTTAATAAAATATAACAAACTTGAATCAAATCTTAAATATTAAGTTAAATCATTTAAAGAGAAAGAAAATAATGCATAGGTTACAACAAAAAGATTTTAATGGCGAGTAATTGGATTTATAGCATATATTGGACATACATCTAGATTGATTTAATGAAATGGAAATGTGTCATTATCTATTAAGCATACAAAAATTAAACATAATATAAAAATCAATACCTCATGCACGTCGTTAAGCGAGGCGAAAATGTCATCATTAACTACTTGTCATAATTAATGCTCTACTTAAAACCCATCACGTTTCCTTTGTTGTATATACCGTATAGCTGCTTGTTGAACCATTAGGTATTTTATTTTATTTACTAGTTTCCTCTCGACGAGCCATAGTGTACACAAGGACCGCTCTTGTTGGTATTTCCTTTTGTTTCCTGCTTTCTTTGGGCTTGCCTCATCTTTGTGTATATTAGTATCTAAAATGTGTTCCTCGTTGTTTATATTGTTGGAACATTAGGTATTTCCTTTTATTTACTTCTTTAGTATACAAGGACCTCTCTTGTTGGTATTTTCTCTTGTTTCCTAGCTTCTTTAGTTTGCCTCGTCATTGTGCATATTAGTATCTACAACGCAAATGTCATTTTCGAGGTATATATTTCTATCTACTATCGTTTCTGCTTTCGAAAATTGAATTTTGTTGTTCGATTTTTTCAATCCGGCAACTTCTTCTTTCAGTGATAGCAGACGGTATATACAAAGACTTTTTTTGTTGGTATTTCCTCTAACTTAATGGTTCCTTTCCGCTTGTTCTGTTTGAGGTATATACTTCTATCTACTGTCGTTCTGTCTTTGGAAATCAAATGTGTTCGATGGACTCCTTCATACTACAACTTCTTTTTTGGGTATATATAGGTTAATGCAATAGTATATACAACTTTCTTGAGACCATACTTATACCAAAAACACACTTTTCTGAAATTCGACCTCCTTGTATTAGATCGACAATACTTTTGGGGTTAATGAAAGTGAACTCTTTACGCTCCACTGATGTTATGATTTCAACGTCCACAACTAAAGCCTAATTAGAGTGCATATCCTCTAATTCCCCTGTAAGCATTCAAACTATATCTCTTTCCTAAAAAATGGTTATGATCAACAACTTTTTTATCTCCATTCTTGACGAGTGAAAATCGTGCAATTCTTTTGGATCCATCAAGCTTAATCTCGATGCAATTGATTGAGAGAGTTCTAAAAGGATGGAAACATGGTCGAATACCACTGACATGTAGACTTGTAGTCCTTATAACCATTCTTCTCATCCCAAACACCATCAAACAAGATGGGGATGTTATGGTAATCTATTAACAATCAATCTACAAGTAAATTCAGGGAATAATCCAATACTCAGGAACATTGAATGGTAAGAAACCATTAATGAGAGAGAATCTACCTTTGTGCAACCTCTATGAGAGAGAACTTACAGTAAACAACCATAAAAAATTGGTCAATAGTAATTGCTAAAAATTAGGGGAATCGAATATTAAGAAAAATCGGTTAGGATAGATTTAAGAAAAACTTGGTTTGATTGTAAATACAATTATATACCATGGGCAATAGGCATTCAATTTTGCTTCATACTCCTCCCTGAAAAATAGGTAGACAAAATTCCAATATGAAACTTTTATAGACATTTTTCATTATATATTATTTATTTTAGACATTTGTTACAATTTCCCTTTTTCTTTTACTAATAGGCCTTGGCCCACTAACCTTTTTATCCTTTAGAATATTAATGGGCCTAAAATGTTTTATTTTCTTTTCCTCACTTGGAGCCTTTCCAATGGTTGGTTGCACATTCCTGACCAACATTTTACCTTTCTCCTTGTCTTTGTCCTTTTATAATTTTGCATGCACCTCATAATTATTTTCTCTAGTTGATAAGACCTGTGACGCCCGAAGAAAAGGGGTACATGAATGAACCAAGTCCACATCTGAATGAGAGGGATCTTGAGAATATGAAAGTATGGTGCCCGAGTAAGAGGGATACATGAGAATGACCATGAGGATATGAAAGTATCGTTGAGAAAGGCTTAAAAGAATTGATAGCTACTACCTATACCAACAAGTTGCACCTTCCTTTTTGGTGGCTCAATCATAGGAACTCCACAGTTAAGCGTGCTTGACTGGGAGCAATCCTATGTTGGGTGACTCCTTGAAAATTTTTCTAAGGAGTATGTGAGTGAGGACAAAGTATGCTGAAGGGACTCCAAGTTGGTTTGTGTGGATAGTGGCTTCACTCTTACAAGCAATCATGGATGATATAGTGACGCAACCAGGTCGCGGGAGATCCTGGGCCTGGGGCGTTACAAGACCAGTTTATTTAATTTTAAAACCTTATTATTCTCAAAATTAGTGTCACATCTCCACTCCAATGAATCTATCTTGTTACAGCAACTCTTATATGCTTCCTCTCAACTGCTTCTTACTCAGCTTCTTCATCTTCACTAGAGAGCTCATCAACTTATCTTCTTCTTCTGCCTTCTTTGTATTGTCTTCCTTTGCCCCTCCCTTTTAGGTTTGTGCTTCTTTCATCTTCACTTCTCTATTTTGAGCAACCTTTTCCAGCTAGTTCCTTAAGCCAGTCATCAACTGAGACTCCTCAGTTTCTTTTTTTTTCCTCTTTGCAGTCTTTAACCTCATGTCCCAAATTTCCATAGTTATAGCAGATATCAAGAAGTTTCTCATAGACCATTTTCCATTCATTATTAAGCCAATTTTGAATCTTATGGCTCTTGTATTAGTGTTTGTTGAATAGTTGTTATTTTATGTAGATATTCAAGATATTGTATTAGATTTGAATCTTTTATGTAGATATTCAAGATATTGTATTAGATTTGAATTCAAATATATTCCTAAAATATAGGAAAATATAGATGGTTAGTTAGTATAGACCTCCTGTATAAATACGTATCTTTATATGAATGAAGTGTGAAGAATTATTCTCATCAGAAAATTAGGCTTTTTTGTAGCTCCACATGGTATCAGAGCACTGCTTGATTTTCTGATCTCGTAACCTATTCAAAACTGAAATACAAGATGAGCTCTCTATCCTCATCATCTTCAGTAGCTCAACCACCTATCATAATTCATCAAAAGAATAATGCTTTTTCCAACAGTGTTATTCTTGATGAAACAAATTACACACTGTGGTCACAGCTTATGGAGATGCGTATTGGAGCTCGGAACAAAGTTGGATATCTCACCGACATGGAGAAGAAGCCTTCACCTGAAGATCCGAAGCTGGTAACATGGATCACTGAAAACCAGAAGTTGAAAAGTTGGTTGATTGACTCGATGAACCCATCACTAATCCAACACTTCATCAGGTTATCAATAGCATCAGAAGTTTGGGAAGCAGTATCAAAGACCTTCTATGATGGATCGATGAAACCAAGTTGTTTGAGCTGAATCAAAGGTCATTTTCCACTCGGCAAGATGGCAGACCACTGTCAACTTATTATTCTGAACTTGTTTCTATTTTTCAGGAAATTGATCAACGATCTAATTCACAAGAAGGCATAGTTAGTGGTGTGGTCGAATTGCATTTTGCTATGGCTAGGCTTAGAGTTCACATATTTCTAAGTGGCTTGGATCCTGAATTCGATCAAGTTCGTGGTGAAACTTGAGAAAAGATCCCAAACTTGATCTTGAACACTCATATGCTTATGTTTGGCGTGAATTTCAGCAGAGGCAGACCATGGGAGGAGTTGGTTTAACCTCTGGCAGTATTGTATTGATGACAAAACAAGTTGGATCCACTCGAAATCGTAAGCATCAGTCATATGGAAAATCTAACAATTTTACTTGTGAACATTGTGGTGAAACAGGTCATACCACGCAGAGATGCTATGAAATTATTGATTACCCTGACTGGTGGGACTTCTCGAAGAAGCCAAGAAAGAAAATCACTAGAAAAAATGTAGCTGCAGCTGTTGAAGTTTCTGACTCTGATCAATCTTATCCTACTGCCAATATTGCTCACTCAGGTAGTATGGGTAAGACACACTTGTTCTCTACAATGTCTAGGATGAAAAATTGGATTATTGATACTAGTGCATCCGATCATATGATTGGAAATTTTGATAACTTACATTCTCTTCATTCATCCTCTAAAAATGTTGTCTCTACTGCTAATGGTAATGAATGTCCAGTTGTATGAGAAGGGTCTGTAAAGCTATCTAATGAACTTACTCTCGATTCAGTTTTTGTTGTCCCCTCCTTGGAATATAATTTGTTATTTGTAAGTCAAATCCCATCTGCTCTTAATTGTACCGTGACTTTTTCGCCTTCTTTCTGTGTTTTTCAGAACATTTTGACTCAGAAGACTCTTGGTTATGGTGTTAGGATAGGCAAATTGTACTACCTAGATTTGTCTAAGGATGATCGAAGTAGAGTGAGTCAAATGTATTTGGTGAATGGTTCAACGCAAAAGTTTCTATTTTGTTATGGCATAATCGATTAGGTCATTTGTCATTTAAGTATCTTAGGAAATTGAAACCAAACATGATTTTCACTGTGATGTATGTGAATTGTCAAAGAGTTATCAAATTTTGTATGTACCAAGTCTAAATAAAGTTTTGAACCTTTTTCTGTCATTCATTCGGATGTTTGGAGGCCTTCTAAGGTTTTATCTCTTTCTAATGTTGTATATTTTTTCACTTTTATTGATGAATGTACACGTATGACATGAATGTACACGTATGACATTATTTTATTAACTAATCAAAATTAATGTCAACTAATAAAAATAAATTAATTAATTATAAATATTTTTAATTAAATAATTCATTATGATTATTGAGAATGAATATCTATAAATATATACTTAAATATTAATAAAGAAGAGAGAGAAAAGAGAGATGGATGAGTATAAAAAAAACTCATCATTCTTGAAAGGTATAGAAAACTCATCTCATCATAGGAATAAGTGATGTACATGTTCATGCTCACAAACCATGTTCCAAATAAGGAGTTTTAAAACTCTTACTCATTCTCATCCTCAAAACCTTGCACCAAACGACCCTTAAGGGTAAACTAATTGATACTAATAACCCATCGTAAGCTAATTACATCATTTTATCTTTAAAAATGATTGATGCATAGTACTCACATGTGTATAGTCGCAGATCCAGGATTTTATGTTAGGAGGCTTGATATATTTTGATAGTATTAATTCAGAATTTTATGTCGGTCATACATTTTGATATTAGTTTTTTCAATAAAAAATTATGATGTATATTAGTTTTTTTAATAATTATAAACTTTTTTATAATAATTATAGTTTCTAATAGAATTATTTATTAAAAAAAAAATTACTTAACATTTTAAGCATATTATTACTAGTACTAAAAAAAGGAATATTTTTACTCCAAAATATTTTTGTTCATTTTTCATTTACATTTGATATAAAAAATCAAAGTTAAAGAAAATATTAAAACAAAAAATAATAAGGCTGTTGTTTGTTATTATTTTGTATTTGTACGGTTAAATTACAAATTTAATTTATAAACTTAAATATTTGTGTCTATTTAGAGCAACCCGCGTGGGGAGAAATCTTATTCGCACTCCATATACGCTTCATAAATCCCTAACATGCTCAAATATATAAACCAACTTCCCACTTCAAAATCTTTCATGGAGAACAACTTCACCACCTTTTCTTATAAATTTGTAATCGGCCAGGTAACCCATAGTCATTCTCAACGCATGTCACTAGGACAAAGTAAGAATTTGAGAATTAGACTAAATTATTATATATTAATAAAATATATTAAAAAGTTATCAAGGGGGCTTACCGTGAATCCGTCGGTGTGCAGACTAGTTAGTAACTGTATCCATTTAAATTTTAAATTTTTATGAGTGAATCAATTTATACCCACGGTTAGTTTTGTGTTTAAAAACTACTAATGCATAAATCTCACACATGTAGATTTCTTTAAATCATCGACTATATGTTAGAATGAAGTTGGGTCAACAATTCTCATTAATATTAATAGTTTTTAATCTTCTTTTCTTCCTCTATCTTTTTTTAAGAAAAGATTTTTTTTTTTTTTTTTTTTTTTTTTTTTTTTTTGTTTCTTACTTACATACATGAGTATTCAATTGATTAGACCCACGAAACTTTGTTCCGTATTGATGAAGAATATTCAAACGATGTAGAGGTGAAAACAACGAGGCAATTAAAGTGAGAAGAGTTTCAACCAAGAAGAAGAATAATTAAGTTCATTGATTTTTGGTTATTTAAATGGGGGCAGCTGAATATAATTTTACATTTAATAAGTGATTGGTGACATATTTAGTTAAATCTAGTTGAAAAAGAAAGTTGGAAAAAGCTTTTTTCAAATTTTAGATCAGTTTTGTAAAATTTTTTTTGTGAAATGGATCATTTCTAGTAATTACTCCTATAAGTCAATCAGGTAACCATCTAGTTTTTTGTTTTAAGTTTTTTAAAATCAACCCTATGAATATCACTTTCTTGTTTTGTTATCTACCTTTTACCTATTATTGCATGTACTTTAGTGCTTGCAAGAAGCCGAGTAAGCTGCAAGTGTATGGTGTCAATTTTAATATAGTGGTAAAGTATAGAGTATTGTCTCTACAAAGATTAGTTTTTCTTAGAATTAATTAAGTACCATAGTTACATTTTCTCAATTTTATTTAGAGAACCAAACTTTGGAAAAGAAAAATAAAATCTAAACTAATATGTACATGCTTTGGAGTCCATTTATGAGAAACTTGCTCGGTTGATTACATTAAGTCCAATTTGAATTGATTAATAATTTGATTTTATACCAATAATTTTAAGCCAAGAACTTTTAAATAATCAATTGACTCTCTTAAGCCCAATTAAACTCAGGCATGGCAACAAATCAACCTCTTGGTCTATTTCTAGTACTTACTATGGAATTAAGTTATTCTCTTAAGACTTTTAGAATTAGTTTACTTATTTTCATGCAATAGATTAAACCTAGTCATGCATTTAGTGTTCTATAATTAAACTTCCTTTCTCCAACTAAATTTAGTTAAACATGCGAAACCATGGCCAAAGATTAAGACAATTGAAAAAGATGCATAAAAGACATCAATATATAAATTAAATTAAACTCAATCAAGTCTTACACAAACAGAACCAGACAAAGTGTCTTAACAAATATTTAGAACTTTAATGGAGTCCACAAAAACTTCTAAATTCAAAAGAAAAAAAAAATAGAGAATAAAATTTGGTCGCGTGTCAACACTCGTTCGCAACGTAATGTCTACTGTCTAAAGCAAAAAATTGTCGTTTTGACAATTTCAAATGAATCGTGGTAGGATATGAAAAGGAGACATTAAGTAGTTTAAAGAATTGGTACAGCTTTGATTAATCTATTGATTAGAGAGTTAGATTGAATAACAATTTTAGACTTTTACATTAAAAAGTTATTTCCAAAGTTCGAATTTTAAGTCTAACGAGCTTCGCGGTTAACACCATTATTTAAATGTCAAAGTAAAAACACTTATTAAACTAATATGTAATAATTTAGCATGACGTGTTACAAACACAAGATGGTAAACGAACTAGATATAATGAGTGCTATAAACTGAGGCGTTTTAATCATGTCATATGGACTTGAAGGGAGATGTCAAGATTGTACTAAGTTCCATGTTTATAACAAGGAGTTGTATTTAATGCACCTTATCTTCACTTATGATAAATTCAATATGAAGTATAGTTATATTCATGGAACTAAGAGTTGGAGACTAAATAAACGAACTCAAGTTGCATTTAATAAATTTAAGTGCAACTCAAGTTTCATTAAAGAAAAATCAAACTTCATTTATGAAACTAAGATTTCAAATTACTTCAGCTTTGAGCTATAATTACTCTTGAGAGTTTGTTTGGAGCGCTGGGTGGGTTATAATAATAGGAAGTTATAATAGTTCGTGGGTTATTATAGTATGTGAAACATATAATATTATTTAAAATGCAAAGTAATATAGTTTGGGGTTATAATAGTCTGTGTTTAGGGTGCAAAGTATTTCACAGGTTATTATAACATGGGTTATAATAACCAGTGGGCTAACAGACCCTGAATGATTACAAACTAATAGGTGGGTTGATTGAAACTTTAATCTTGGATTTATGGGTGCTTACTTTAGAGTTCCTTTTGAAGGTGGCTATATATATATATATATAATCATCCATATTTGACTTGGTTGAGTAATTTGAATTTCAAACAAGAAATAACTTTTCTTGCCTTGAAATAGTTGATCAACAATATAATCTAATTTTTACTTTCTTTAAGTTGATTTCATGCTTGTTTCGGATTTTTTAAATTGAATTCAATAAGTTTTGTTTGTTAACATGATTTTTTTTAGATCTAACTCTCCCGAGTTTCATAACAATAAGAACAGATGAGCCAAACAATTTGATGGGACAAAGAGGAAAAACATATTAAGTCCTTTCTTTTTTGCCCACACACTTTTATTTTATCTAATCTCCTCTCTTGCATCGCATCATCTCTAATTATCATTAATCAAACTCATCAATGTGCCATGCCACTATTTTAGTGCTTGTGTCAATGAAGTAACTTATCAGAATTTTGAGAGATGTAATTAAATTTATTTTTTTTAGTACAATAGGGGTTGGGGATTCAACCACCGACCTCGCATAAGTAAGTCATTCTGGAGCATTCGATATCTTAATTTACGCCTTTCTCTTTGGATAATTAAAATTTTTTTAAGTTTAGAGGGGGTGAAACTAGTAATGATATTCAGAAAGGGATAAGTCCAATAAACCCAAGAACAATCAGTTAGGTGGCAAATATTTGCCACAAAATATTTGAAGCTCAAAAATTTAATGCCTGAATTCAGAATTGGTTCAATTCTGTTCAATTTAAGCAATTATTGAAATGATTAATGGTGAGTACCAAAAGGTTTCAAGAGAAAAAATTAGTTGGTTAGCACATTCACTGTGACCAGAATGAACAGTGTTCATAATCGGCTGCTCATGAAAATGAACTTCCTGGAAGCACAGCTGCTGATTTCATCAACGCTGAGAGGTAACATCCAGCAAGCACTTTATACATCTAATATAGCAAGATCCCAATCCCGACCCCGTGTATAGTCGGTCATTAATCTGTCGTTTCAAAGATTAACAAGCAGTCGCAACTGGGTCGGAAAAGATATCCTGCATAACATTAGGGGGAGAGGGGGAAGGTAATATTAGTATTTTTTGAAGTGTTATGCCATATCAATAAACAAGCTAGCAAACAGGTTGGGAAGAGAGCATCCATGAATGGCCATACCGCTTTGAGCTTCTATTGTGGAACAGATATAAGGTCTTCTAGTTCATCAACAATAGTTCGGTAGCAGAAAAAGTATTGATCCTAAAAGACAGAGGAGAGAAAGTTTGTTAGGAGTAAAATAACGAAGGGAAGGCAAGCAACACAAAATTGCACAGCTCAATGATCATGATAAAACATAAATTCCTTTGACCACAGCTATAGGCATAATAATGAAGAAACAGAATTAGGGTATGAGAAATAAGAAATGAAACAGAAAAAAAATGACGTGATTTAGAACCAAATGATTCTTGCAAGAAATTTTGAGTTTGAGAGACCCAAACATGTTAGCATATAAATTAATTGCAACTCCAGGTGACTTTATTAGAAAGTTTTAGACTCCTTCAATGTGGAGAAAAGAAGAAAGAAACTTCAAAGCATTTTAACACTTGTTTACATCCCACAAAGCCTGTCACTCTCTAGATACCAAGAAGGAAAAAACGGATAACCTCCATGGGCTACACATATTTCAGGGCAGAACAGTGACATTATCTTATGCATATATTTTTTGCATGGACGAAAAATTTAGAACAATTAGAAAGGTTAGGTTACCAGTGTTTGAACCATTCCAATTCGTTGGGACCTAAATGTGGAAATGGTGCTGACAAGATCTAAAGCAGACATGTCTCCGATAAGGATTCTCTGAATTGTGTTATGAATTGTGCAATACGTTCCAGTTCTTCCAATACCTGCACTGAAGAAGAGAAATAATCTCAGATAAAGTGATGAGCACTATTGACTGTACGATGATAAACATAGGCTACCTGCAGTGAACCACTATTGGGCCAAGATCAGGAGGTAAATGATACAACCTCTTCAACATTTCACGAACTGCAAGTGTGTCAGTAGGAACTCCATGGTCAGGCCATTCTGGGTACTGAATATGCAGAACAGCCACAGACTCTTCTGACTACAAAGTTAATGGAGAGGCAAACGCGACTCAGAGATTAGTCAAACATAGAAGAGGTCCACGAAGAGTCAAATAAACAGAACTAAAATAATATATATTCTAGCAAGAGGATGCACTAGATTATCTTAGTTTCTCAAAAATTTTAGCTATCAGGCCAACATTATACATGAAGGCTCGTAAGTCGTTAGTTTTGGTATGCTTGGAATACCCTCGAGGCATCTGATGGGAAATTCAGAACAAATGATCCATTCAACAAACTAAAAGTAAAAATGTTGCGAGACTAAAGAGAAGTATCTGAGAGACTTCGCCCGATTCCCCTTCTCCCCTTCTCGAGAGATGCCCAAGTAACCTGATGTCAGAGTATTGTTAAGAGTATTGGTGGAGAAATGTAAGGAAGTTTTGGGAATGTTATTTGGATATTAGTAGTGGCACAATTGTAATTACTCGATCTTCTTTTGGGTGAGTTGGTTATAAATAGAGTGATAAGATCATGGTACCACAAGACTCAACCTACCAAAAAGACCAAGGGAGAAGCCAAAGAGGACCAGCCAACGAATATAGCTGTGCGCGCCACTCAAGTCCATCACCGATCAGCTGCGTGCATGCACACACAAAAACTGCTTAAGAGGTTATACCATGCATGCCTAGACCGATGCCTGCACATCATGCCCACACATGTCTTGGTACCTTAGACCTATGCACCAATGCGCATGCATGACACCAACACCACCTATGCATCAGCACACATGAGACATTGCCTGCATACATGCCAAAATCTGTGCACAGGATGCACACGCCACGGCCCTTGCATGCATTACCTGCTAGTTGTGACAATACTAGTAGGGGTATTTCGAAATAGTAGTAAGGGTATTATTGGTAATTAGCTAGAGAGTCTTGGTTATAGGAGTAGGGTTTGTGGGGAGGGAGTCATATTTTGGTAAGTTAGTCCTAAGTAGATTGGTTGTTGGAGGGACATAACCCTCTCAAAAGCTATCGATGTAGTAATTTCTTCATTGATATTGCAATATATTAATTTATTTGTGTTCATCGTATTTTTTGTGTTTGAATACCTTATAAAATGGTATCAGACACGTTCATCCTGGAACATCAATTTTAGTAATGGATCATGATTGTGTGCTAGATGTATTGTTGAAGTACAAACATCCATGGCCAAATAGCTGCGAATGTTGGAAAAAATGCAAAAGTAGTTGAAGGATTTCAATCACCGAAGCACGAAGAGAGAGAGAGAGGGAAAGAGAATAGAAACACATGGCAGCAATCGACGTCGTGAAAGAAAAACACAAGCAAAAAGATATGAAGAACGAGAGTCAGTCCAAAGCGAGAACAAAGGCGTCCCAAGGAGTCATTCGCCGAGAGAAGGGGGACAAGAACAAAGAGCAAGAAGTAGAAGAAAAAGAATCAAAAGAAAGTGGGTAAGAGAGATGGAGAAAGAACCGTTACTCACAAGTTGATCCAGCCTAAGAAATCCGAAGTCCGGTCGAGTTTCCAACGAATGTGGAGGAAGAAAGTCCTAAACCGCCGAAGATGGAAAACAAAGCTAGTGCAATCGAGAAGTATTGTGGAAAGGAAACGTTTGAAGGCAGAGTCAGAATTTCAAAGCGAAAAATGTCGACTAATGTTGTTGGAGCGAAAATTCGAGGGAGACGCCGACGCAAGCGTCATGTAGAGATGGTGGAGGGAGTAGCTAGGGGAAACAATGAAAAAATTATTAACGGAGGCCATTATCGACGACGAATGCAAATATCGCCAGAGATGAACCCATATGGAAGTTATTGTAGCAAGTTCCATGCGTCGTTGGGTGTTGGGCTAGTTAGTTACAGAAGGAAAGAGGAAGAAGAATGGGAACAAAACCCTAACCCCTAATGGGGAGTTAGATGGTTCTAGAAGAGGATGGGATCGTGGAATTCCTGGACTAGGGCACTTGATAAGCTATCTTTTAATGGGTTGTTTTAAAAAAAGCTTGGATGACGCCAATTTCTTTTAAAAGAGGAGGTAAAGGGAATGGAGGAAGTTTGGGTTAGATTGTCTTTTGTTGTGAGCCCAAAACCTGACTCAACATGGCAATACCTTACCCATGGGAAGATATTAACCCTAGCCTCCCTCGTACGAAGCTATACACTCACACCATCGACCATCTCCACTGGACAAACTCACGTTGTTGGCAATCACTACCATCAGTCTCACCCACCCGTCATCCACATGTACCGCTGCTATCGTCCATCGACATCCACTGAATCAAATGTCGCGGCCACAAGATTTCTTGTCCACTTGTCCTTTTCACCTCACACTCATCAATCACTACCATCAGTCTCACCTACCCATCATCCACATGTACCGCTGCTATCGACCATCGACATCCACTGAATCAAATGTCGCGGCCACAAGACTTCTTGTCCAGTTGTCCTTTTCACCTCACACTCATCGTTTTTAGACTGGTCCAACGTTGCCCACTATTGTTTTTTTTTATATAAGAAACCAGCTTTCATTGAGAAAGAATGGAAGAATACAAGGGCATACAAAAAACAAGTCCACAAAAGAAGGAGGAGTTTACAACAAAGAACTTCACCCTAGCAAAATAAAATGTAAAGAGTAAGTACAAAAAGCCTTCGCTACCGAGGCCCAAAGAGAAACGTAGAATCTAATAAGAGACCAAACATCAAAAGAAGAACACTCTAACTCTCGAAAGATAAATTTACCATTGATCCCCTTGTCAAGTATGGTATCAACCGTTAAAACAAAAATTTAAAAAGGAAAAAAAAAAAGGAAAAAGCTCAAACTACCAATACCGGCGACTAGCATGGACTTGACCAGAGAAGAAAATGGAGAAGAAGATGTTGTCAATTGGCGTGAAAGAAACAACCAGAGAAGAAGCTGACAATTTGGATGAAAGGGAAAAAGGGGAAGAAAAAGAGTAATGGAAAACGAAAGAACGATCTAAAAAATAAAAAGGCGGTGAAATGTTGAAAAAGAAAGAATAAGGAGAAAAAAGGGGAAAATGAAAAGCATGACCGAACAGAACATTGAAATCTGGAAATTCAACATTATTTTTTCAAAGATTTTGTTTTCCTCTCTCATTAACGTGGTACATTGGCATCACATCAGAGTTAATTTTATTTAGAAACACAAATGTATTATTTTCAAAATTTAATGCTTGCCTACCTATTTTGAAGTAAGTTGATGCTTTCTCTTCTTTTTTTTTTTTTTTTTTTTTGGGATTTTGAACTTTGAAGTTAGTTAATCTTTTCATACTTATTTTGAAGTTACTTAATGTTGGACTATTTATTTCTCTGTTTTAAGCTTGGCTATTTATATTTATATTTCAATGTTATTTACTAAATTAAAACTTGGGATACATGATAAGTTACTATACATGATACACTAAATTTTAATTTTGATACTAGGTCCATTTCACGAGTTAATAACCTTGGTAAAAACAAGTCCTTTTATCCCTTGGTTTTCACCTACAAGATAATCCTACCTCTAGCTCTCACCTTGAGTTGATTTCAATTTTATATTGTGGTTTTTTGGTTTGTAGGAGAGAGATATCCGTATCTTTGAAAAGTTACTGATATTGTAATAGTGTTATTTTTCTTATAATTGAGATCCTAACACTTGACACTTACTCTCTCACTCCAACTTCCTATGCTCTTTATTCCTCCTCTCGTATATCACACATGCTAATTCTAACTCAACCTGTCACCTTCAGGATATACCCAACTGACCCTCAATTACATATTATATGACACCCAAACGCTCCATTTACACACTGGCTTCTTGCCCTAATTTTCTTATCCCCACACCTAAGTTAACAATATTGGGGGTATGTATCATGAGTATTTATGTTTCAATTGACGTATAGAAGTTATCCACACACACACATAGCATGTAAAGATATTACCTCTTTATGGTTCACCTCCAAATGACGCAGTATGAGAGAGGAGTTGGAAGATCTTATCCATTTAGAGACGACAACTAGATTACCAAAATCTCTAGGACCATCTTCAGCCTGAAAATAATCTCCACACTTCATCTGCACAAATTATTAGAAGTTAGGCACTTATAGTTATAGATCACAATGATATAAAACAACCACAAAAATTTAAGCAGGATCGAAGAAATAGCTTAACAAAATCAACACACATCTTGAGAATTTGTAGATTGGAAATGAAAAGACAAGAAAGAGTTACAAGTCTTAGAGATAAACTAAAGAAACTTTAACCAAAAGCATACACAGTCTATTCAGCAAGGCCACAAAGAATTATGAAGCTGTTAGACAAACGAAATGCAACAGCATAATGGTGTGTGCACGAAGAACTGTTTATGAGTAGCTATTACCATACAAAAAGTAAAAAGAGAAGAATGTTGGAAAATAGGTAAAGGTTGGCACACTAGCTTTATAACTGATGTCCAGTTGATGATAAAACTCAGCACATGGAAACAAGAAAAATACCACATTGTTAAATTAGGGGGGTCACCCTTACGAGCCGGCTGTTTCTCTCTTCAATTTGTAATTCCAGCTCATTAGTTTTTCTTTCCTTGTATTTCTTCTTACTGTATATTTCTTTACCATTATTATTGTCTTGTACAATCACTCAATACCTCGGTGTTTATTGGTTGTATGTATTCTACTTTTTAGGTATAGAAAAAGAATAAGAATTTTCTTTCTTACATGAGCAACATGTTTAATAGAGCGTGGTATGTGAGGAGTAGGCTCTTTTTGTCCAAATCTTATGCCAGATAAAACCAGCTAATGGGCAAGAAAACAAGAGGTGATAGTGATTTTCCCCATTCAACCTACACATAACACACATTGGCAAGGTAGCTTATAAGCTGGAACTACACTTACCATATTCAAGCTCGCATTGGCAAGGTGGTTTATAAGCTGGAACTACACCCTCAGCTCACATCCACCCGATTTTTCACATTTCTCAATTGAAGAAAGTACTTGGCCACACTATGAAACCAACGCCTCCAATACTGACAAGTGAATTTGACTGGGAAGCAATGTTGATGGAAATCATGGCATACCACCAAAACCCAGATGCCAAAGAGTGGGAATTACTAGTGCAATCGAAGGACCTACCAGAGTGCAAAGTGACATGGGAATTACTTGACGACTTTTGCCGCCAATTTCCATATTTCCACATTGAGGACAAGGTGGCTTTCACTCGCAGGAGTGATGTGAGACCCCAATAGTGCACATATATGCTAGAAGGGGCAAAGAAGAAAATTCACAGTCTCTTTAATTAGTAATACTTTGTGGTTCTATAAATAGCTTTTGTTAAGGGTGTTTGGGGGTTAAGTATGATTTTGAATTGTTACCCTGTGTGCTGCAATTGTATGGAGAGATCACTACCCTCTCGAATTGGTGGATGTTATTGTGTATTGTTATTCTGAATCATCTAAGTAAAAGCGTAGTATAGAGAACCCTTACACACAACTAACAGCAACTTGAAATAAGAAACCAAAAATGACATTTTTATTCAAAATTTTCACCTAAATTAAGACTTTTCAAGAATACTGGCTAGGATAAAATATCCAGCTTTCTTCAACTCTTCGACTTCCAGAAAGCTGACACAAATGATTTCAGAAGAAACGGTGATGAGTCGGCTAACACAAGTTCAACAAGTGAGTCTACTAAGAATCTCAAAATTATCCAATTTCCAGCTTCTTTTGGCTTCCCTTCTCGACATTGGCAGCCCCTCCAAAGGATCAAAAAACTCTTTCATTTCCTCCCCAAGATTTTCTTCTTCTGGTAATCCTCCAAGATTTAATAAATAAAAAACGCAAGTAAAATGAAAGGCTGTGGGTTGATCCCAACCCAAATTTCAAAAAGTTATTCCTCATTTTCTACCTTAATTGTCAAAAACCTTTCAAAAGAAACTTTGTACTAACTTCATAATATTCCACCAATGGCTTCCATAACTTCCAGTTTTCTTCCATCTTATATGGCCTATATTACCCCTAGTCTTCATATGACAAGTGCACAAGCGGTAAAAAACAGTCGATATGCACAATGTCAATTAAAAAAAAAAAAAAAATCGAGTGTCAAAGCTTTGCTCCCCATACCCGGGGGCACCTGCGCCCGCCCCAAGACCCGACCTGGGAGACATCAAGGGTTTTTATTTATTAAGCTCACCTAAGGGCTCGAACTTGAGACCTCTAAGCCGATATGACCAAGAGGCCCCAAGCCCTTACCAACGAGGTTGCCCCTCGGAGGCTATATGTACAATGTCAATTCAATCACACTATGTTCACTAAGTACTCTCCTAAAGGAAAATTTCAATCATAATTGTGTGCTCATCTGTTAAAGCACCAACTATCAAATACTACCAAAGGAGGGGTAAAAAGGGGACTTCACAAGAGTTACTTGGTTAGTGGATGGGATCATGGGAGTGAGTGTTTTTGTGGTCTTGCAAAATTTACGCAACAGTGACTTAACATGGTATCAGAGCAAGAGATCATGTGTTCGAACTCCTGTAAAGTCGTTTCCTCCCAATTAATATTGATTTCCACTTGTTGGGTCTTTGTTCAAATTTCCAAGCCCACAAGTGGAGGGGGTGTTAGACTAGTGCTGATATAGTTAAATTTACTATTACGATCAGCTTAAGCTTTTGGGTTGATAAGTTGATTGATGATTTAACAAACACCTTTCTACCTGCTCTTTGGTAATTAGTTTTAAGAAGGGTAAGGAGATCCAATGGAATAAGTTGGCAATAACTTTCATTTGGAGCCTTTGGAAAGAAAATCCAATAAAATCTTCCATGACAAGTTTTTCCCCTACGGACATTTTTAGAGAATGTTGTCATTTTAGCACTTGGGTGGGGTAAATGTAAGACGTTTTTGTGCCCCTCCTCCTCTATATGTGGAGAAAAATCAATTTATACCCCTAACTTTTGAAGGTTGTATCACTTAAAACCTCAAACTAATAATTATATCAATTTAAACCCTAAACTTTGATAAGTGAATAAATTTAAACCTTCATTAGAATTACGTTTTAAAACCGTTAATGCATAATTTTCACGTGTTTATAAGACTTCCTTAAATGTAGGGATTAACGTAAATTAGAGAGAAATATTGAAATCAAATCGATAGTAGCAATTTTTCATTAATATAAGCAGTTTTTCATCTTCTCATCTTCATGTATTTTTCTCTACTTATTTAGGAATAATTAGACACTAATTTTTCTGGCTACTTTGTAGGACTTTAGAAGAAGAGTAATTTTATTTAAGTGATTTTTGAGCTAATTTTAAAAGAAATCAAGTGAAAATAGCTATAAATCACTATGAAGGGTCTAAATTGATTCACTTATGAGATTTTAGAGTTTAAATTAATGCAATTATTAGTTTGGAGTTTTAATTGATACAACCTCCAAAGTTTAGGGGTATAAATTGATTTTTGCACAAAAACTTGAAAAGACTATGAATTCAAATAATTAGTTCCCACTTAGGACTGGGATGACACAACTCAATATTAACTAAACTAGACACCTGTAAATCCATTTTATTTTATTTTTTCAAACTCCTTGTAATCTCTGCATATTGTGTTGACTAAGTTCATAATTGAAACTAATTGGTATAATATTTGGCAGTTAGAAAAATCGTAAATACTTAATATAGTAGGTGAGAGGGATCCTAGGTTTTGAAACCCTAATGTCTCAAGTAACCAAGGACTTTAATCAATATACCCAATCCTTTATATCAAATATATATATTGTTGGTTATTTTCCTTATTTGTTAATAAGGAAATATTTGTTATTTCCTTATTTGTTAATAAATATTTCTTTGTATTTGCCATATTGTAGATGCTGGAATTTTATTTCCTTGTATGTAAATGTAGGTTTCTTCTAAAAATCTTGTACCCTCATTGTGAATATACGGAAAATATTTCTACCCTTATTATTTTCTACCTGGTATCAGAGAAGAAATCCTAAATTTGTTCAAAGAAAAACCCTAATTCCCTTTTTGTTTCAGAACCCAAGCACAGAAAAACCCCTTTTGTTTTCGGAGAGTAAGCCCTTCACGTTTTTTCTTACCTTCGTCTTCTGGAAAGAAACCCACGGCAGCAAACACACGACCAGAAACCATCGGAGTGTAAAGCGCCGCAAACACCTGCACTCAAGTGCACACCGCTCGCGACACACGACCTCCAAGCCATACCGCAAACCTGCACGCCAAATGTACTTCGGAACCCGGGCGCCGGCAATTTGTTCTCTGCTACTAACCGGAGATTTGTCGAATTGTTTTGGAGTGTCGCCGCCGCTGGACTCTCTTGTTGTCGTTTACGCTGGTTACTCGCCGCCGGTCTCTGCTGCCATTCGTAGATTAGTTTTTCCTTTTGGTGGACTTGTATGGTTTCTCTATCTCCTTTTACTTGGAGTTTCTGTTTTTTGCTTTGTTCGTTGTTACTGTGTGGTGTTTTTCAACAGAATGTCGGACAATAAGTTGTTGCCCGTTGTAAAAACCTCAGATAGTCGGATCCACTCCAACAGTCCTATTGTCCAAATTACAACCATTCGACTTAATGGCGATAACTTCCTTCGTTGGTCGCAAAGTGTTCGAATGTACATCTGAGGATAAGGAAAGATTGGATACCTTACTGGAGACAAATTCATGCCTGCAGAAGACAATCCTTCGTTCGCTGTATGGGATACTGAAAACTCCATGGTGATTACCTGGTTAGTAAATTCCATGGTAGAAGAAATAAGTTCTAACTATATGTGTTATTATACTTCTAAGAAATTATGGGAGAATGTGACTCAGATGTATTCCGACCTGGGAAATCAATCACAATTTTTTAACTCAATCTTAAACTGGGTGATATGCGACAGGGAAATAATTTTGTTACATAATACTTTCATTTGTTAAAACGGATTTGGCAGGACTTGGATTTATTTGATACTTATGAGTGGAAGTCAACTGATGATCAAAGCACTACAGGAAAGTTGTGGAAGACGGGCGGATTTATAAATTCCTCGCAGGCCTCAATGTTGAATTTGATGAGGTTAGAGGGTGAATACTGGGAAAAACTATTCTTCCAACTATTAATTATGTGTTTTCTGAAAATCGCAGGGAAGAAAGTCGTAGAAGTGTTATGATCGGCAAGAAAGCCATTGATTCAGTTGAAAGTTCGGCTCTAGTAGTTGAAGCTACAGCACATAAGGCATCAGATCAGGCAACCAAGAATAATGAAAGGCCGCGGGTCTGGTGTGATTATTGCAACAAACCTCGACATATTCGTGAAACATGCTGGAATCTTCACGGGAAACCTACTAACTGGAAGAGTAATAAGCATGGCTCCACTTCATCTGGTGACGGGAGTGTAAATCAACACTCATCTAGTAATCAATCCTCATATTTTGCTAATGTTGTTGATTCTAATCCATTCAGCAAGGAGCAAGTCGATCAACTCCTGAAACTGTTAAAGGTCAATTCATCATCGGGTAATCCTAGTGTTTTCTTGGCACAAACAGGTACTTATCCTCAAGCCCTTTCTTGCCTTAACTCCTCCCCATGGATCATACATTCTAGGGCTTCTGATCACATGACCAGTTCCTCAAAATTATTTGAATCATACTCTCCAATGTACGTAATGAAAAAAATCGGATTGCAGACGATAGTTTCAATTCCATTGCAGGAAAAAGAACTATTAGACTGTCTTCAAAAATTAATCTATACTCTGTATTGCATGTTCCAAAACTAGAATGTAATTTGTTATCTGTCAGTAAAATTTCGAAGGATGCTAATTGTCATGTCATCTTATGTGATTCCCATAGTGTTTTTCAAGATCAGGGATCGGGGGAGATGATTGGGCGTGCTAGAATGCTTGAAGGTCTCTACTATTTTGAGGAACCCTCAACTAGTCATCAAGCAGTTCGAGGCTTGAGTAGTGTTAGTTCTTCCCCTGTTAAAGAAACTATAATGCTCTGGTATCGTAGATTAGGGCATCCCAATTTTTTCTATTTAAAGTTCTTGTTTTCAAACTTATTTAAAGGCATTGATTGCTCCGTTTTTCATTGTGAAAGCTGTATTTTTGCAAAAAAATCACAGATCCACTTATTCACCCAAACCTTACAAAACTTCTACTCCCTTTTACCTAATTCATAGTGATGTTTGGGGACCTTCAAAAGTTTTAACTCATAGTGGAAAACGGTGGTTTGTTACCTTTATTGATGACCACACCCGTTTAACCTGGATTTATTTGCTTAAAAACAAGTCAGATGTGAAAGATATTTTTATTCAATTTTATAACATGATTGAAACTCAATTCCAAACTAAAATTAGCATTTTGCATTCTGATAGCGGAAAAGAGTATTTCAATGAATATTTAAATGAATTCTTTAAAGTAAAAGGTATTTTTAACCAATCGACGTGTCGTGACACTCCCCAACAAAATGGCATTGCTGAAAGAAAAAATAGACACTTACTTGATGTTGCTCGAGCACTTATGTTTTCTATGCATGTTCCAAATTATTTGTGGGGAGAAGCTATTCTTACGGCAGCATATCTTATTAATCGAATGCCTACAAAAATTTTGGATTTTAAGACACCGTTGGATCAGTTTAAAACTTTCTTACCCTTTGTACGCTTATTTTCTGATCTACCTATCAAAGTTTTTGGTTGTACAACATATGTTCACCTTCCTAACATTTGTCGGTCCAAACTTGAGCCTAGGGCTTCTAAATGTATTTTCGTGGGATATGTTTCAAACAAGAAAGCGTATAAATGTTTTGACCCCGTGAAGAAAAAATATTTTGAAAGCATGGATGTTTCTTTTTTGGAAGATCAATCCTTTTTTAAGCCAAATTATCTTCAGGGGGAGATGGTATCTAAGTTAGAAGATAATTTCTGGGATACGTCTCCTCGACCTACCCTCATTAGTCCTGAGGTTAAAAACTCTAATTCTCCAATGCCAAGTATGGAAAACTCTTCTTCAGGGGGAGAAACACTACAAAGTGGTCTGATTGATCGAAAACTTGAGCTACAGGTTTATACTAGAAGGGGTGTAAATCAAAAGAACCAGGGCCAGAGAGTAGATCTACCACAGAACCAATCTAAAACTCCGACGACTGATCCTGAAGATCCAGGTGATTCTATTTCCCATCTACTTCAGATCACTTATCTGACATATCCGATCTTGATATTCTAATAGCCCATAGGAAAGGTACCCGTAATTGCACCAAATATCCCATATCAAATTACCTCTCTTACCATAGACTATCTGATAATCATAGAGTCTTCACCTCTAGAATAACAGACTTATTTGTGCCAAGGAATATACAGGAGGCCCTAAATGATTCGAATTGGAGGATAGCAGTTATGGAAGAAATGAATGTTGTTAAACAAAATGGCACATGGAACATAGTTGAACTACCGAAAGGTAAGAAGACTGTAGGATGTAAATGGGTGTTTACTACAAAGTGTAGAGTCGGTGGGAGCATTGAGAGGTACAAAACTAGACTCGTTGCTAAAGGTTTCACTCAGACCTATGGAATTGACTATCAGGAGACTTTTGCCCCTGTTGTTAAAATAGTAAAATTAACTCTATTAGAGTATTATTATCGATTGTTGTCAATGCAGATTGGCTCTTTTATCAACTTGATGTCAAGAATGCGTTTCTCAATGGGGACCTTGAGGAGAGGTATTCATGGATCCTCCACCTGGTTTTGAAAAAGAACTTGGGATCGACAAAGTGTGCAGATTAAAGAAAGCTCTATATGGACTTAAACAATCTCCGAGGGCGTGGTTTGAACGATTTGGAAAAGTAGTTATGAGCTATGGATTTTGTCAAAGTCAAGTCTATCATACTATTTTAGTTATGAGCAATGGATTTTGTCAAAGTCAAGTCGATCATACTATTTTCTATAGACATTCTGAAAATAACAAAGTTGTTGTTCTAATAGTGTATGTTGATGATATTATTATAACAGGAAATGACGGAGCAGGAGTGACTTCACTCCCCTGAAGAAACAACTTGCAAATGAATTCCAAATTAAAGACTTGGGAATTTTGAAGTACTTTCTAGGAATGGAATTTTCTAGATCAAAAGAAGGTATTCTTGTAAATCAACGAAAGTGTATCGTTGATTTACTCG
The DNA here is from genome assembly GCA_036507285.1 of Trichosanthes cucumerina. Lineage (NCBI taxonomy): Eukaryota > Viridiplantae > Streptophyta > Magnoliopsida > Cucurbitales > Cucurbitaceae > Trichosanthes > Trichosanthes cucumerina. The sequence goes on along the minus strand of CM071835.1, from coordinate 73,644,676 downwards.
AAGAGACAGGCTTACTTGGGTGCAGAACAGCGGAAACTCCTATTGAGCCAAATTTGAAATTGCAAATTGCAACAGGAGGAGATGTAAAAGATAAAGAAAAATATCAAAGACTTGTGGGAGACTCATTTATTTGTCTCATACACGTCCTGACATTGCCTTTGTTGTAAGCGTGGTAAGCCAGTTTATGCATACCCCAGGACAATCTCATTTTGAAGCTGTTTACAGAATCCTAAGATATTTGAAAGGTACTTCTGGAAAAGGTATACTATTTAAGAAACATGATAATTTACATGTCGAAGTATATATTGATGCTGACTGGGCAGGAAGTATAACAGATAGAAGATCTACTTCTGGGTATTGCTAGTTTGTTGGAGGCAACCTAGTCACATGGAGAAGTAAAAAATAGAGTGTGGTGGCTAGAAGTAGTGTTGAAGCTGAATTTAGAGCCTTGGCTAATGGAATTTGCGAGGGCATATGGATAAAACGATTATTGGATGAATTAAAACTCATTCAGAATAGACCAATGCATATTTACTGTGACAACAAGGCAGCTATTTCCATTGCCCACAATCTGGTCCTTCATGATAGGGCAAAGCATATTGAAGTTGATAAACACTTCATAAAAGAGAAGATTGATGCAGGGGTAATATATACTCCTTATCTCCTACGACAGAGCAGGTAGTTGATATGTTAACAAAGGGACTTCCCAAATTACAGTTTGACAAGCTAGCGATGGAAGATATATTCAAACCAGCTTGAGGGGGAGTGTTGGTTATTTTCCTTATTTGTTAATAAGGAAATATTGGTTATTTCCTTATTTGTTAATAAATATTTCTTTGTATTTGCCATATTATAGATGTTGGAAATTTATTTCCTTGTATGTAAATGTAGGTTTCTTCTATATAAGAAACCTTATACCCTCATTGTGAATATACATAAAATATTTCTACCCTTATTATTTTCTACATATATATACCCAGTCTTTCAGTTTCCCCAAGGTAGCAGTATAGCACATTCAAGGTCTCCATTTGGCACAAAAGATGGGGAAAAAGAGTTCAAAGCATACACGTAAGGATACTACAAATTAAAGCTAGAAATTTCATTGTAATCAAACCTAGACAATGTGATCATGTAATACTAGGGATTGGACTCTTCTCATTGACACAAGCAAGGGTCCAGTAGAATCTGATAGGCCTCAAATTACAAAAGTGCAAACATGTAAGCATGTGAGAAAGAGGGAGAGTGTGTGACTTGTGAGAGGAGAGTGTACATAATTATGTGGGGCCATAGTATCTTGTTAGTTCTAGGAGGGCCACAGAGCTAAGGGTTATATAGGTGAGTTGTTGGGGGAGGGGTATCTTTTTGCTATGTTTTCTTTGGACTTTCTCTGTGAGAATTGGGAGGGGCGGGAAGCTCTCAAATCTTCCCTTATTTCCTTGATCATAAATAAATTGTAGGCCAAGGCCTATCAAACGCATGAGCCATGAGTAAGTTGAAACCTTAGGGCACAGCTTGAGCAAGTGATAAAGCTTCTCAGATGCTCAAAACATAAGACTGCTCATTATAGTGTGAGGAAAAAGATTTGAACAACCCAACAAGAAACATCAAATGTTTTTCAGAGATATTAAAAAGCGTTGTAGAAATAGAAGATAAAAAATAACCCCTAAAAAAAAGTTGATCAAAATGAATTATAATTTAACCTGACTAAAACGCTTTCAGATTTTATTTTTTTTTCTGGATTGTGTATTGTGAGACCCCCAATTGTAATTACATATTCAAGAAATGGTAAAAAGGGAAATTAGTGGTTGTGGTTGTTAGAAAGAGTGGGCCCAGTGTGTTAGTGGGCGGTCTGTGGGTGTGTGAAGGTATTTGGAGAATGGGGAAATTGTGGGAAAGGCAGGTTGTATTTTGAGTGGTTGAGTGTAGACAAGAGTCTAGGGAGAGAGCCACCCCTCTCTAAAGGTTGGGAGCATTTTTATCTTTTTCTGTGTTTTCCTTTATGCTGCTTGTATTGAGAAAGAACTTCTATCATCAATATCATAATCATTGTCTATTGCAAAGATTATCAATAGAATAGTGTTTTTCATGGCTTATTTGGGGTATTTGGTTGTTTGGTGTACTATTCTAACAGGTTGACAGGTTGGGATACCTAACATCTTGGTATCAGAGCACGTGACATTCTGGGGAAGACGAGGGGAATAATGCAAAGAGAGATGGAAGAAAGAGTAGAAGGCACGGATTCATTATCCCCAACCGGTTTACTACAACCTCTAACCACTCCCAACGGTATTTGGGAAGATCTCACTATGGACTTCATTGAAGGATTACCTAAATCTCATGGAAAGAATTCTATATTTGTGATTGTGGATCGTATGAGTAAATATGCTCATTTTATAGCACTCCATCACCCGTTTTCAATTAAAGAAGTGGCGGCTATATTCATTAAGGAGGTAGTGAGACTACACGGTTTTCCAAAAACAATCATGTCTAATCAGGATAAGATTTTCATTAGTAGATTTTGGAACGAGTTGTTTCGAATCCAGAGGACCCAACTGAGACGAAGTACTTCCTTCCACCCTCAAACTGATGGGCAATCTGAAAGAGTTAACAGATGCTTGGAAAACTATCTTAGATGTTTTTGTAGTGAGCGACTGAAGGTGTGAAACATTGGCTTCATTGGGCACAGTACTGGTATAACACCACATTCCATGTATCCATCAACACCACACCTTTCAATGTGGTATATGACCGACATCCCCCACCTTTACTATCCTATGGAGAAAAGAAGACCACAAATGACACCCTTGAACAACTTTTAATGGATCACGATAGAGCTTTGATGGCTCTTAAAAGACACCTCCAAGTAGCTCAAGACCCGATGAAAAAAGAAGCAGACAAAAAGGGGAGGGATGTGGAATTCAACGTTGGTTACATGGTTTATCTTAAGCTCCGACCCTACAGATAGAAATTCATGGCCATAAAGTGTTGTGAGAAGCTCTCCCCCAAGTACTATGGCCAATACGAAATATTAGAAAGAATTGGGGTCGTAGCCTACAAACTGGCTCTTCCATTAGAAGCATCTATTCATGATATTTTCCATGCGTCACAACTAAAACAAGCAGTCTGAACAGACAGGATGTACAATCTCAACCTCCTTTGTTCACTCCTAAGTATGAATGGTCGGCCATATCGGTAAAACACCTTGGAGTTCTGATGTAGCCTAAATGAGACTAAAGGAGATAATTCTCCAAGAATCAATCAAGGATCTTTATTAGAATGAAATGTTGTATCGAATACAAGAAGGTAGCATTCTATTTATAGGGAATGTGAGGGCTAACTAATTAATCAAAGAATTACCCAATTACCCCTTACATCATTCTACCCCTCCAAAAAGAAACTCGTCCTCGAGTTTAAAAAAAGAAAGAAAGGAAGAATACAATTTTTTTTTTTTTTTTGATGATTTGTAAAACTCCTCAACATTCTCATAGAAGGTGGTGAGTATTGTAGTTTCCAATGCTTGTCAAAGGTACGCCCATTAAAAATAACAAAAAAGAAATTTGGTGTATGTAGCTCTTTTGCAGAAAGAAGCACCAAGTCTTCGCACCCAAACAGTAGCACAAAAAAAATTAATGGGCCTTCTTCTTGATCTACCGTTACATGAGTCATTAGAGTCAAGTTTTTAACCAATCCACAAGCTTTACCTTCTGGAGTATCACATGGACAAAGCATACCCCACTGACTAGGTTGTAAAGCTCTTGGTCCATTGACTTTTCTGGACTTCTCAAACTGTGGGGAGACTTTAGTCACAAGGCCCATAGTAGAAATAAAAGATAGTCTGACAAGAACTTGTGGACATCTTCCACTTCCTCGTGAGTTTCTTTGACAGATCTTGGGCCAAAAAATACCAAAATCTCCCAACGAAGTTTCGTGTCAAGTCGAATTGAATTCGGGCCGCATCATCTTCTTCCTCATTGCACCCAAAAACGTGTATTCCCTTATTCTTCGTGTAAATGGTACTTTGGCTTTCCAACTTCTTCAAATCGGTCGCATACATTTCGAGCCAAACAAAATTATTTCTCTTTCTTTGATCGCATCTTTTTCTTTGTTTGTTTGATCTTCATCTTCACACAACTTATCTTCTTTGTTCAACTTGTAAGGGGTAATTGGGTAATTCTTTGATTAATTAGTTAGCCCTCACATTCCCTATAAATAGAATGCTACCTTCTAGCATCATAATACTCCATTCTTAGATGATTCTTTGAAACTGTTTACCTTAAAGAGTTCCCCTTTGTAATTAGGTGTGCGCTGTTTGGCAACGAGCACAGCTCACAAAGCTCCCTCTTGTGATCAACGTCACCAAGAGTTTTCCGGTCTTCCACCGGCGGCAATCAACGTTGGCCCAGACGATTGCTCTGATACCAAATTGATGTAGCCTAAATGAGACTAAAGGAGATAATTCTCCAAGAATCAATCAAGGATCTTTATTAGAATGAAATGTTGTATCGAATACAAAAGGTAGCATTCTATTTATAGGGAATGTGAGGGCTAACTAATTAATCAAAGAATTACCCAATTACCCCTTACATCAAGTTCACTGGAATGAGGACATAAATGAGGAGCAATGGTTGGTACCTTGGCAAGGGGGAACTGATTGCGATGCTACTTGGGAATCAGCTGCTATTCTTAAGGATCAATTTCCAGTTATTCACCTTGAGGACAAGGTGCCTCGAAATCCAAGGGTATTGTGAGACCTCCAATTGTAATTACATATTCAAGAAGGGGTAAAAAGGGGAATTAGTGTTTGTGGTTGTGGTTGTTAGAAACAGTGGGCCCAGTGTGTTAGCGGGCAGTCTGTGAGTGTGTGAAGGTATTTGGGGATGGGGAAATTGTGGGAAAGGCAGGTTGTATTTTGAGTGTAGACAGGAGTCTAGGGAGAGAGCCAACCCTCTCTAAAGGTTGGGAGTATCTTTATCTTTTTCTATGTTTTCCTTTATACTGCTTGTATTGAGAACTTCTATCATCAATGTCATAGCCACTGTCTATTGTAGAAATTATCAATAGAATAGTGTTTTCCAGGGCTTATTTGGGGTATTTGGCTGTTTGGTGTGCTATTCTAACAGGTTGACAGGTTGGGATACCTAACAGTTTGTTGCTTCATCTTCAAGCATGCCATATGCTTGTGGTAATAACTCATAATGCTTTTAAAGTTATCTACACTTTCCTATAATTGAAATTTAGATAAGAAGTTTGAGAAACATTTTGGAGAAGAAACTCATTGTGTTTAAAATTTTCCACTGCATTTAAAAATAAAAAATAAAAGTAATTGCATTTTAAAATTTTTATCACAACATCTAACTCTCATATTTCGAACAAACGACAAAGATTTAGCATTCAATAATTTGATTTAACTCAATAGCTTTCCAGAAAACTTATGACATCTTAATGAAATCTTGCGGGATGTCCATATAGAATAGTTTTTTTTTTTTTCACAAATTGAATGTCCATATAGAATAGTACCTTGTAATTATCAACAAGACGAGTAAGCATCAAGATTGCAGGGCATTTATACTGAAATACCATCTCCCAGAAATCCTCATAAGTGTGTGGTAGTGGACCTTGTGTGGCAATAAACGTAGAAAGGCTTTTTGAGGAGGAACTCTGCATATTAAGAGTCATCAAATGTTCAAATAGACAATGGGGAGGAGTTTAGAAGAGATACTTGTACTGGAATATTATGTAAGTAGAAGCATATCAATTATTGTACTTACCGAAATAAAGCTTGCATTTATATAACCCCTTGCAGAAGGTCTGTAATCCTTACATGAGTCAAGTACAACTCTAGTCTCATCAACTAAAATTATTAATACAATATTCCAGTTACAATTTGGATTAATAATGCAAAATTTTTAGTTATCAAATAGAAGATTCAGTATAAGAAAAAATTCAGCATAGAGGTTTAAATGGTATCTTCTAACATACAGGGTATTACATCCGTGTAACGATTTTTATTTATGTTCACAGTGTCAAGAGCCACAGAGCAATTTCGCCTCATATCAAGTCCAGTTATTCTCGTGGCCTGAATATGACACAACAGTGAATGAGAATTAGAACATGAAAAAATGACCTAACAACGGCCAAGATATTGATTAACTCAAAAAAATATATATCATAAAATCCTAAGAAGCATGGATACGAAGTTACAGTTAGAAATAAACACAGTGCACATTTTTTTAAAAAAATTTAGGACACAGACACAACAAGGACAAGGATTAAACTATATCATTTTTTTAGATGTATATCATTTTAATATAAGAAGGATCTTCAAAATTAATAAGTTTATGCATTTATATGCTTTAAAATATGAGTTAGATGTACTTAACTCTCAAAATTTATTATTTTTGTGTATTGATTATGATTAACAAGCATTTCTATGTGCCTTACAAATGGTGGACTAGTATCCACTTTGCACAATTAGTATTTGACACATATCTATAGTTCTAAGAAGTGTCTGAAGCATCACACGTGTCGAACAAGTGTTGAAACATCCAAGTGTCTGACACATGTCAAACATGGACACGATATCCAAACTAAGTGTAAATGCTTCTTAGACAAGATCAAAGATATTGATACACAAAATTGGTCAATAAGTAAAACAATTAAATCTACTCACAAAACTAGAGCCTCATTTAGACACTTTCAGAGCAAAGTTTAAGAATTCAATTAGCAAGAAAGTAGAATGACCAAATAAACTCAACAATAACGTTATCAATAATCAATTCTAAAACTAGATACAAATATTGATCATTCTCCAACTTCTTACAAAGATAAACTACAATAAATAAGTAACCATAACCTACAACAATCTCCCCGTATTTCTCAAGTTTTCTCAAGAACCAAACAGAGGGGCAAGTATAGCGAATAGAGAATCAGAAAGAAACCCGAACCTGTAATCGGGCAAACTCCTGATTGATCATATTAGGCATCTGGAGCTTCTCCCTGAAGGCCCCAAGTGCTTCGAAACAAAGCTTAATCTGATGGGGTGAGAGAGCGAGCCTAGGGGGAGAATCGGGGGAGAAAATGAAAGGGTTGGAGGAGAAAGAAGAGGTGGATGAAGGGTTATCCGCCGCGGAGGCGGAGGCGGCGGCGGAGGCGGTGGCCATGGGCGGCCGGCGATGGTGGTTGCGGGAACGAGTGGAAGTGAGATTCCCCAGCGGTTTGATTTGGAAGGCAGAGGAATGAAGGATCGACGAACAGAATCTGAGTCTGCTAATGCTTCTAATGAATTGGATTTTGTTGGGAATTTGAAACAATGAATGCGCTTGCTTTATCATCTCCTCATTTCATTTGCTATTTCCTTTTTGTTCTTATTCTTCTTTTATGGGATTTCTTTGCTTTCTCTAATTTCACAATTTTGTGTCATCCAAATTAAAATGCATGAATTATTAATCCTTCCAATTTGGTTCCATGACTTTTTTTTTCTTTTTTAATTCCAAGGCAATTTAATATTTTAAATATTTTAAGTTTTATATCAAAATTAATTGAAATAGGCTTAGATTTGCATGTTTAACAATTTGAGTTCATGATTAAAAAAGTTTCAATTTGATCTCTATTGCTTACCTTAGTTTCAATTTGGCTATATGCTCCAAAATTTTTAATTTTATTTTTCTTTTATTTTATTTTGAGAATTATTATATTACAAGTGAAGGGAAGGATTTGAAACTATGATCTCCTAGAAGGAATAATGATGTTTTAACATGTGAGCCATGTTGATGTTATTTTTTATTTTGTTAAAATTTACAAATTTTTCTTAAATTAAGTACTTGTACACCCAAAAATTCACACATAATCTTCTTTTTTTTAATTAGACATAAATTCTAGTAGAACTAACTTATAAATAGTCAAATAAATAGAAAACATCAACTCATAATCATGTAAATAGAAAAGATACAACGAATTTAATATGGTAACGATTTTTAATTACGAGAATCATGTTTCTTCCCTATAATTGTCCTTTGTTAAAAGGTGTAGATACATTTTTTTAAAACACTTATTAAAAATGTATATGTATCTTAATAAAATGATGATATGTCAAATATATACACAATAATCATTTAAACTTAATTTATGAATTTCATTAGATTGATTGGTCTAACCTCCCCCAACAACTTGACCTAACTTTAATTAAAATAAATAGAAGTATCTATGGGTGTCTTAATAATGATCATTAATCACATTGTGTTATTAAAAAAATGAATTTGGTTTTGTCAATGATGTTGCAATTTTAAGATGGAACCTTGTTTATGTTTGCAAATCTTTGTAGTGGTAACCAAAATAGGAAAGCATTCCATTTCTTCTCTTTATTGTCCAACTAATTCTTTTAATTCTTTTAATGATACAATGATTCCTAAAAGGTTTTGATATTTGAGGTGGGAGATTCGAATTTTTGACCTTTTGGTCGATGGTACATATTTTCTATCAATTGATGCATTATGCAAATTCAATTTGCACAATACATTTAATTAAGTATCTTATATTTAATTGTCAACAAGAGCATAACTCAACTGACGTCAAATATAGACTTAACTATGAGTCATTCTCATTAATGACCTTTGAATGTTTCTTTATTGGACTTTAGTTTAATTTGCAAGTCTGAATATAATGAATAACACTTTTATTACATAGATAAACAAAAATACATTTAAAAACCATGAGTTTAGGGTAAAAACTCCAACACTTTTCTACTTCTTTCTCTTTTATTGAATATAGGAGTTTTTGGTAGTTGTTTTGTATTGTTTATTTATGTTTTAGACACTTTTAATGGTTGTACATTTTGTGAATCTTGTATATTTGTAATTAAATTGAATGTATACTACTTTTATGCATCTTGCTTGAATTTCTTAGCCCTAGGCAGATGTTTTGTATGTTTAACTAAACTTAGCTTGGGAAAGTGGGTTTAATTAGAGAACGTTAGATGCATGGCTAGGTTTAATTTATTGCATAAGAATGAATAAATTAATCCTATAACCTTAACTGAATAACTCAATGACATGCTTAGCAATGAAAATAGACCGATCACAAGTTGATTCATAGTTATACCTGAGTTCTAATATTGGGCTTGAAAAAGTCAATTGAGGTTTTAAAAATTTGTGGTTAAGTTTGTCATTATTTAATTAAATTATGAATTAATTCAACTTGCATGCAATGTAGACAACTATACTTATTTCCCAAAAAATTGGACTCCAAAGTATGTAAATATTAGTTAGGTTTATTTATGTTTAATTCTAAAGTGTAGTTCTCTAAATAAAATTGGGTATAATTAATCGTGGTACTAAATAAAGCTAAGAAATCTAGTCCCTGAAATCGACTCTGGTCACTTATACTCTAAATTTAAGAGGTTTAGGTTAAAATATAATTATTTGATAGGGCCTTCGACAAGTCATTTATCAAATTAGTGTTGTTGAGGAACTAGCGTATATTTTAGATTAATTGATATCGTGGTGAACGTACCTAATCTTAATTTATAGTGTAAATATTGTATAGTGTATAGTTTTATTTTTCTCTTTCCTAAACATTATGTGTATAATAGTGTAAACATTAGGGTTGTACTCTTTTTTTTTTTGTAAATTTATATTTATTTTACCATGGTATATTTTTGTAAATTTTTGTGCCTTACCTCTTAATTTTTTAAAGTAATTTAGTAAGTTTATTTGGTTTTATGTTTTAGGTTGTTGTAAATTATTTGTGTATAATTAGTTTTTTAGCTCAAATTATTTTTTTTCACTTACTGATAAAATTTCTTTTGTTTTAATGCGAGGGGATGAGGAGACAAACAACTTTGATTAACATCACTTGGAGGCATGATCTCGGGAGTTTGTAAATTATTTGTGTGTTCTTGAAACATTACCAGCCAGGACTGTAACATCCGCGTTCTTTCTTGTTATTTTCTACATCACTTCTATTGGTTATTATTATTTTATTGTTCTCACAATTTTATTTGTAGTTGTTTTATTTCTTATTTTTTTTAATGGACTACATTGATGACAATGTAAATTTTAAGTTTGGTGGTGTGAGTCTTTATTTGATTATATGTACAGTGAAATTAATTTTTGATGTCCTGTTGTGAGGAGGAATTAAGTTATGTGATTTATTTGATCCTGTTTAAACTTTGTAGGAAGTAGAAATTGAAATTTTTTTACTTTTGCTAATTTTTTAGCTTAATTTGATTGCTTTGACCATGATAATTGATAATCCCATGAAATGAGATTATTTTGACATTTGTCGTTGCTTATTTTCATTCAATATTGAGTCGTGTGCGTATTTTGGTCATGTCTTTAGTGTGTTGTTTGTTGAGTGTTGGTAAAAGTGAGTTTGGTGTTTAATTCTTTGTTTGGTTGTTGAGTTAACCTCTTTGTCAAGCTTATTTGTGTGCATTTGCCTTGCAACCATTTAGAAGAAGCATGCTTGTTGTCATGTTAATGTTGTAGCATTCCATAGCATTGGCCTCAAAAGCAGAGGAAGAATGCTTAATGTGACGGTAATGATATAGGATTGTGTTGCATTGACTTTGAGACAGTTGAGTCAAAGTGGGGCTCGTTGAGTGATGTGAGTTGCACGTGTTCTTCTTTATTTTTAACCATTTGCAAGGGGTAAAAAGTGAAAGAAAAAGATTAAAAAAAATGGGTTGTTTGAAAAGAGAAAAGAGGAAGATTAAGTGGATGCCCTAATTTGGAAAAGAGAGGAATCGAAAGGGGAAAACCTTCTTGGAGGGGACTTATCGCAAAAAGGAGAAAGAAGACTGAAGGAGAAGCTGTTGTTGGAGCTATTTTTTCTGTCATTTACCTTTGTTTTCTCTTTTTCTTCTTCTCATAGCTCTACTTTATTTTTCTAGCATGGTTTTAGGAGAAAGTTGTTTTTAGATTGTTTTCTTGTGACTTTTGTGTTTCTTTTTTAGATGTCTTTAAGCTTTATACTCTTTTTGGTTGTTTTTCTAAAAGAATTATGGGCTAACTATTGTAGGTTGGAGTTTATGGAGTAGTAACTCTAATTTGTCGAACTCTTTTGCTATGAAATGCTATAAAAGTGTAGTTTGCTTATGGGTATTTTATTTCTCATTGTTTTTCTTAAGATTGATCAACTTAAGAAAGAATATAACTTTGTTTTAATTCTGAAAATGATAAATTAATGGAAATAGCATAAACTAGGTCCTTATCTTGATTTAGAGAGAAATTCAAGGGCATAGTGTTGGGGTGTTTACTCTAATCTCGTGAAATTTGTAATACAATTGTTTTAAAATGAATAAAAGTTATTGATTTGTCAAAACTTTGTATCTCGCATTTTATAAAACTTAATCCAATAAACTAAGTTCCAAGGTCATATTATAGTACTTGAACGATGTGTATAGTTGACACACGAGGAGGATCACGTTTGAGTTAGTGACCCGAACGGTCTACAGTATATGGATAGGATTGGAAACCACATCCTAGTTACACTGTGGATGCGACCCGCTTTGTATTAGATACAAACGAGGTGATCTAGCTCGTTCATGTGATTGACATGCGAGTGACATCTTGTGCAATGAGATTGTACAAGACCGGACCATGAATTAATTATTAGACCTACTGATGTAACACCATTAACAGTAGGACTAATAACTTCGTAGATGACCATTAGTGACTCGCCCTTAATCTTGAGTGTGTCACGAACTCCTGTCTGTGAGGGTCTGTCCTTTGACTAGCACGGGTGAGGGTGGTATGGATACACCCAATATGTCTGCCTTCTTGGGGACAGGACCTCGTGAGGAGCTGGAAACTTGACTACGCAAGAAGGAATTCACTCGTTCCCAAACTAGGGAATCTAGAGAGGATGTTCCCTTAAGTGTTGTCTCCGGGGCTTGAACAACGGGCGCCCGCCCTCTCACTGGCCCGAGAGGGACATTGTTTATAGTTGGACCATACAACAAAGTTGTTCATTAGAGAAGCAGTGGGACTTAAGGAACAAGAAGTAGACACAGGGGTAAAACGATAATTTGACCCATCAGTACCTACGAACAACTTGTGAAGGGACGACTTGCGGGTATTGGTTATATCGATGGACACAACTTGTCCTACAATGGTGGGAGTTCAGCTACGGGTTTTAGTGGAGTGTTACTGTAACTAATGAATAGTGATTAACCAGATCAAAGAGTTTGATCGGTTAATCTCATATCATTGGAGCTCATTAGGTGTAGGTACATTAGGTCCCTCGGTTGGCTCAATTGGACAAATTGAAGGTTTATAGTTTGGAGTGGATTTGAAGTGTTCAAATTCATTAATTGGGTAGTTATGTTAATTATATGTGATATAGTTGACATAATATATAGTTTGATGTGAATTAGATTCATAATAAACTATAGAATAACCTAATTGATTAATTAGTGCTAAATTGGAGAAATTGAATTGAGAGAAATTAAATTGAACGTGATTCAATTAATTATTCCACAATTATACAAATAGGATTTGTATAATAATGTATGAGATATCTTACCTTATGTGATATGCAAATATGACTTGCATATCATATGGTTGTGGTAAAATGGTGAATTGGTGGAGTTTTTAACTCCAACACTCACCATTATAAATAGGTGCTTTATGAAGCACTTGGTGAGCAAGAGTTCTCATTTTTTGAATTCCACAAAAAGAGAAAGAAAGATCACTCTCTAATCTCTGTCAATTCTCCATACCTTTTCTCCATCCCAAATTCCAAAGGGAGTTCCACAACTCTCCCTCTACCTTCCGAGAACAACCGAGAAGAACTTTTGGAGGTGTCGTTGTTCGTGGGGATCGTTGGATCGTGAGAGATCGAGAAGGAATTGCTAGAAGTTGTCTACAAGAGGTTAGTAAAATATTTACTCATTGTTTTCCTTCTCAAATCATCATGCTTAACTTAGTTTTTATGTGATAAATTCTGTTTTTTAAGAAATTACACACACAACGAATCAACGACGTTTCACGACGTCTTCCGTTGCGAGAAATCGATTCCCTTCACATAGACATATGCTTTTGGCTTGTAAACTTAGGGGAATTGAGTTATTCATGTATTTGAAAGTTAGGTTTTCATAGACTTATGTTAAAACTCTGTTTTTGGACTGAAATTCGAGGATTAGAATTGATGTTCGAAAATTGTTTCATAATTCTCGTTACTACACAGTGTAGTAATGTTGCACAATGTTATAGCATTGCAGAGCATTAGATAACATAAATTAGTAATGAACCTCCATAAACTCCAGCTTTTTCATCACTTGTTCCTTGACTTCTTTGCCATCATTTTTTAGTTGTTTATGAAGGGAATTTGATCCCCGTGAGCAGCGGAAACGTGATTTAAAGATCGATCTTATTTGTTTTGGTTTACTACAAATACCAATACATTGGAAAAAATACAGAGATAAGCAATCCTAATCTAATTAGGCATGGAATATGCATACAAACATGCTGTACAATCGTATACTAAAAAGGAAATTCCAAATTACTTTTGTTGTTTCAATCCAACAACTCCTTGCTTCTTTTTCCAGTGAGTTCTACAACATAGTAACAACAAGTTTTCCTCTGTACTTTCAACAGGACAACACCACGTTGGAAAACATCCTATGTCTCTGGATATCTACTTAGATCTCTCCTTGGTGGGAAGGAGCCAACAATTGATGAGGAAGATAAGGGAATTTTTAGGTTGAGAGTGAGAGAAATCACAACAATTCGTTAATTGCCCCAAGTCATCGATCAACCAAAAAAACCTCTATATTGAGAAGTTAAGGAAGAGGAGTACTTCCCCACTCTCGATCGATAGGTAGTTAATGGGGAAGTGGAGAACATGTTCTCCTGACATGTTCCCATCATTTTTAATTAATTAATAATTAATAATTAATTAAATTAATTAAATATCATATATTTAATTAATGTTTAAATATCATATATTTAATTAAGATCAAATCATATTTAATCAATTTCTCCTTTAACCTATAAGAGTTTGAGAGAAGGAGAGAGTTCTTGGAATTGGATTTCCAAAAAATGAATGAATTTTCACCAAAAGCTTCTTGCAAAGCCTTTAAATAATGGTGAGAGGTGTGTAGTTGAAATCTCCACCAATTCACCATTTTACCACAACCTTATAATATGCAAATCATATTTGCATATTACATATAATAAGGTATCTCATGCCTTATTATACAAATCTCATTTGTATAATTGTGGAATTTTAAATTGAATCACATTCAATTTAATTTCTCCAATTAGCACTAATTAATCAATTAGGCTAACCTATAGTTTATTATGAATCTCATTCAAATCAAACTATATATTATGTCAACTATATCACATATAAATGACATAAATACCCAATTAATGAATTTGAACACTTCAAATTCACACCAAACTATAAACCCTCAATTTATCCAGTTTGAGCCAACCGAGGGACCTAATGGACCTACAGATGATGAGCTCCAATGATTCGAGATTAACTTGTCAAACTCTTTGATCCGGTTATTTAACATTCATTAGCTACAGTAACACTCCACTAAAACTCGTAGTTGCACTCCCATCACTGTAGGACAAGTTATGTCCATCGATATAACTAATGCCCGTGAGTCGACCCTTCACAGGTTGTTCGCAGACACTGCTGGATCAAATTACCGGTTTACCCCTGTGTCTACCTCTTGCTCCTTAAGTCTCATTGCTCCTCTAATGAACAACTACGTTGTATGGTCCTACCATAAACAACATCCCTCTTGGGCCAGTGAGAGGGTGGACGCCCGTTGTACAAGCCCTGAAGACAACACCTAAGGAAACAACCCCTCTAGTTTCCTACCGAGAACAATCGAGAAGACCCTTTGGAAGTGTCTTGTTGTTCAGTTTGTAGTTCGTTCGAGGATCGAGTTCGTGATTCCGTTGGATCGAGAGAGATCGAGGAGGAAATTGAGGAAATGTTCTTCAAGAGGTTAGTATGGTTTTTACTTACTATTTTTCCTTCTCTTACAACATGTTTAACCAAGGAATAAAGTAGTTTAATTCAATGTTAAGATAGAAATTATACAACGAAACTGTTGGGATTTTTGTCCTAATCTCGTGTTTGTAATATATTGATTGAAATTAATAAGAGTTATTTATTTCATCACTTTGTGTCTCGCAATATTTATAAACTTTTCCAATAAACTAAGCTCCAGGGTCATTGTATACATGAGAGAACTAGAACTTGAACGGTGTGTAGTGGACACACAGGGAAGATCACGTTCGAGTTAATGACCCGAACGGTCTCAGTATATCGATAGGGTTGGAGACCTAATCTCGGATACACCGTGGATGCGCCCGCTTTGTATTAGATACGACGAGGGTGATCCGACTCGTTCATGTAGTTGACATGCGAGTGGGGGCATCCTGTGCAATGAGATTGTACAAGACCGGACCGTGAATTATTAGACCTACTGATGTAACACCGTTGACAAAAGGACTAATAATTTCGTAGATGACCATTAGTGACTCGACCTGAATCCTGAGCGTGTTACGGACTCCTGTCTGCGAGGGTCTGTTCTTTGACTAGTACGTGTGAGGTGGTCACGCTTACTCGCCCAATATGCCTATCTTCTCGTGGACAAAACCAAGTAGGGAGTTGGGAACTTAACTACGCGAGATGGAATTCACTCGTTCCCGCTTTAGGAAACTAAAGGGGTTGTTCCCTTAAGTCTTTGTCTCCGGGCTTGGACAACGGCGCCCACCTTCTCACCGCCCGAGAAGGGTGTTGTGTATGGTTGGACCATCACAATATGTTGTTCATTAGAGGAGCAAAGGGGGACTTAAGGAACAAGAAGTAGACACAGGTAAAGCAGTAATGTGACCCACCGTGTCTCACGAACAACCCGTGAAGGGTCGACTCATGGGCATTGGTTATATTAATGGACACGTAATATTCTCTGATCGACCGGAGTGCAATGGGGCTATAGTGGAGTGTTACCGTAGCTAATGAATGTTGGTTAACCGGGTCAAAGAGTTTGGCGAGTTAATCTCGGATCATTGGAGCCCGCCATCAGAGGTCCATTAGGTCCTCGGTTGGCTCCATCCGGATTTAAGAAGGGATAAAGTTTTGGTATGAAATTGAAGTGTTCAATTTCACCTTAAGGGCATTTATGTCATTTATATGAGATATGAATGATATAATATATAGTTTAATGTGAATGAGATTCATAATAAACTATAGGTTAGCCTAATTGTTGAATTAGCGCTAATTGGAGAATTTGATTGAGAGAAATTAAATTGGATGTGATTCAATTTGATAAATCCACAACTATTGCAAATGAGATTTGCAATATGAGATATGAGATATCTTATATTATATGGTTATGCAAATGAGATTTGCATAGCCTATGATTGTGGTAAAGTGGTAAATATGTGGACATTTTAACTCCACTAATCCACTATATAAACCCTTCTTTCAAGAAGGATTAGGATTCACTCTCTTATTTTTTAGTTTTACACAAAAAGAGAAGAGAAACTCTCTCTATTCTCTCTCAAATTCTCCTCCCTCTCTAAAACCAAAAAGGTTCCCACAAGCCTCCTTTCTCCAAAAGAGAACAACCGAGAAGGCTTCTTGGTAGTGTTTTGACTCTCAATCGTTGGAGGAAATCGTTGTGTACGAGGAGCACGAAGAGTTCGTGGATTTGAAGAAGATATTGTGAAGAAAGTCTTCAACAAGTAAGTAAAATCCTTTCTTACTGTTTTTCTTCTTCTTAATTGCATGTTTAGCCTAGATCTATGTTTTAGATCAATTTTAACAAAGACGGTTTGCGTAATTGATACACCGACGATTCAATCATCTTCCGCTGCACGAGATTTTCATTACCTTAAATTGGTATCAGAGCCAAGTCGATGGTTTCTTAATTATGCACTGTTTTGTTAAAATTTGGTGGGTATTTTACCATAATTCATGAGATGAATGTCTTGGTTTGCATAATGGATGTTTTCGGTTTTTGGCACTTTTAGATTTATTTTCTGTTTGATGAGATCAAATGTAAAGGGCCCGTGTTTTTGGGCATTTTTAGAAAATAAATCGAGTCTGTAAGTCCGTGTCGTTCGTGGCAAGTGTTGCTGTGAAGAAATCGGAGCGAAAGCAAAGTGAATCAACCAAGAACAAAAAGGTGTTTCTTTGCTGCAGCCGATGGCGCTTGAGACGCGCCCATGGCGTCCCAACGCTATCCTCGCGGATGGAGGCCTGCGCAGCGAGCAGCGTTACTGTAACGCTGGGCGAAGCGTTACAACGCCCGGGCGTTGAACGTGGTCGACGCCGAGACGACAGCAACGTTAACGCGCTTCACCTGCAAGCGTTACAACGTGCACGCGTTGAGGAGCGATTCGCGGCGATTCTGCGCGAGGACGTGGGTTCAAGCCTCCACTTGGGCGGTTTTGACATGTTTTATTTATTTCTTTTTGTAAAATGTAATTTATTTTATTTATTTATTTATTTTATTAAATAATATTAATATAAATGTTATATTAATGTTATTTAATTAAATAAATGCCCCTAGGTGCCAAAAATCGGTCCATTTTTATTTTTTAATTATTTTATGCATGAGATGTATATTTTAATTAATTTCTATGTGCATATTGTATGTCATATAGATTTAAAATCCCACCTTAGGTTAAACATTTCATGCATCATATTTATATTATAAGAGTTATAATATATAGTATGCATGATAGGATTATATTATAAGAGTTATAATATAATGTATGCATGTTTTAATTTATTTAAATATAAGTGTTATATTTTAAATTAAAAGCATGCTCATGCATTTAAATTCATGTGATGAATTATATTATGTTATAGTATATAGTATTATTCATGTGATGGATGATCAAGCACTATAACAAAGAAATGCATGCAACCTAAGTTAATTATTAGTTTTAAAGTGTTTAGAACTTGAATAATTAGACTTAGGTTTTCTATTTTTCTAATGAGATTAGAAATTTAGGAAATCAAATATAACCTATGAATGGTGACCGATAAGTAACTCGCTCTAAGGAAAGTTTTGTCTAAGGTCAGGGTATTTAAGTTGACGCTTGCGGAACACCCCTACCTGGAAACCGACCTGGGAGTGAATTCGGTCCGGAGATTCTTAGGTTATATTCTCGTGAGTGCCGTTAATTAAGTGTTAATTAATTTACTCACATAGACCTAAGTTAATAATGTGATTATAAACTTAGGTTAATACCATATAAGAGTTATATTGGTAGACTTAGGTAAATTTTAGCCAGGTTTATCTAGGTCAATCCCTAATAAAAATTAAAGTCTTGAGTGGGAGGAAATAAAGTGTATGAGATACATTTGAATTTCCAACCACAAATCTCCTTTAAAGTCTGCACCGTGAGATCTATACTCGGCCTCGTGGCGCAAATGGGAGCGTCCCCTTTCGGATGGCATTTGTATAGGTCAATATCATCGTGGATGGAGAGAGTACTTATAGTGAGTGGGAGCGAGACTTGTGAAAACGAGACCCACGGTCTCTTCTTTCGATTCACACCGTGAGACGCCTATGATCTGCCTGCTAGTTTGGCCTGGACCAGACAATCCCTTCGGAGGGCTTGATCATGGGAGTCGAACACCGTGAATTCCCGAAAGGGATCAGCTTTCTGGTTGGTTTTCCTTCTTGGTTCACCCTTCCGGTGGCTATTGTTTGGACGGATGCTTGGAAACTTAAAGATTGAGGGTGACACTCACGAGAATGTTAAGTGTTAATGAATTCGACCAAACAATGGTAATTGGACACCTAATGGAATAAGAGTTATTCGGGATTAGGGTCCGATCGAGAAAGTCTCGTCCTGAGGAGGAGTGTTCTGCACACCCTTCTCTGGCATGGTCTGTTCTAAACCTTTAGGGTATCATTGCAAAATTTTGATTGACTTAGGGATCATGAAATAAATTTTGCTAAAACTTGATTGGATTTCAAAAGTTTTTTAAGAGACTAATACAAAGGTTTTCTTGATTTTTCAAATAAAAATGTCTAAGCGCAATAATAGCTTTACTCGCCTTGACAAATTAGTGGGAGATAACTATCAATGTTGGAAAAACAACATAAATACAATTTTGGTACAAGATGACATTAAGTTCGTGTTATCCGAGGAGTGTCCTCGATGTCAAGCTCGACAAGCGTCGCGAAGTGTTCGCGATACGTGCACGATCGATGGATCGGGGCCAATGAAAAGGCCAAGGTCTACATAATTGCCGCATGTGCGATGTCTTGGCAAAGAAGCACGAGTGATGGTTTCGCGAAGGAGATCATGGAGTCTTTGCGAAAATGTTTGGACAACGATCTTTTCAGTCCGGCATGACTCGCTCAAATACGTTTTCAACGCGGATGATGAAAGAGGGGTCGTCCGTCCGTGAACACGTTCTCTGACATGATGACCCACTTCCATCCGGCCGAGATGAACGGGCTTCGATCGATGAGTCGAGCCAGTCGGTTTATTTTGGAGACTCTTCCGAAGAGTTTCCTTCGCCAGAGCAATCTTTGTTATGAACAAAATTAGCTACACACCGACAACCTCCTCAATGAGCTGCGAATTTCCAATCCTTACATAGGGTCGGGAATCACTGAGGCAAATGTTGCTTCTCAGTGTCTTATCACGGGGGTTCGACCTGCGGGACGAAACTCGTTGCTCCTTCACGCCCGAAAGGAAGAAGAGGATGAAGAGGGGTAAAATCGACCGAGCCGCCACACAAGGGCAAGAAGGTCAAGGAGGTTGCGAGAGAAAGGAAAGTGTTTCCACCGCAATGGGGCGGTCCACCGGAAGAGAAATCGTCCCAAATTCCTTTGAGAAGAAGAATCAAGGTAAATATGATTTACTTGTGGATCAAACTGCTTAGTGGAGAGTAATGACTCTGCTGGATACCGGATTCGCGCCACTAACCACGCTTGTTCTTCTTTTCGTGATTGATTCTCGCGCCCCACGCGAGAGGCGAGGTGACTCTTCTGGTTGGATCCGGGAGCTTGTCTCGCTGCAATGATCGGCACGGTGAAGCTAAGCTTTGGCGGAAGTACTTATTGTTGGACAATTTGTACATAGTTCCGTGGTTTACTAGAAACCTTGTTTCAATTTCTGCCTTATAGAACAATGTATTTCAGCTCTTTTGAATCGAATAAAGCGTTTATTTCTTTCAAAGGGAATGTGATTTGTTCAAACTTCACTTGAAAATAATCAGTATGTTTTGAAACCTAATTCGGTCAAAAGTGTTTTGAATATCGAATTATTTAAAACTCAGTAGAAACACGAACTAAGAAAGCGAAAGTTTCTCCAAAAGAAAATGCCCATCTTTGGCATCTTCTGTTAGGCCACATTAATCTCAATAGGATTGAGAAACTAGTGAAGAGTGGACTTCTAAACGAGTTGGAAGAAAACTCTTTCTGGTGTGTGTGAGTCATGCCTTGAGGGCAAAATGACCAAACGTCCTTTTAGTGGAAAGGATATAGAGCCAAAGAGCCTCTTGAGTTAGTGCATTCGACCTCTCGTGGTCCGATGAATGTTAAAGCTCTGGGGCGGTTATGAGTACTTTGTGTCTTTCATAGACAACTACTCTAGATATGGGTACATTTACCTAATGCATAAGAAGTCCAAAACTCTTGAAAAGTTCAAGGAGTACAAGATCGAGGTTGAGAACCTCTTAGGTAAATCGCTTAAAACACTTCGATCGGATCGGGGTGGAGAGTACATGGACACCGAATTCCGTGACTATATGATAGAACACAGATTACGTCCCAACTCTCAAAGACCGGTATGCCACAACAGAATGGTGTATCGGAGAGAGAAAGCAGAACCTTGTTGGACATGGTTCGGTCAATGATGAGCTATGCTCGTCTCCCGATTCTTTTTGGGAGTGCAGCGTGGAGATCGCGGTTTATATTTTGAACAACGCTCCTCGAAGAGTGTTTTGAAACACCTTTCGAGCTCTCGGAGTGGACGTAAAGGTAGTTTACATCACTTCGTGATTTGGGGATGCCCGCCCATGTGTTGGTGTCAAACCCAAAAGTTGGAACCCCGCTCAAATTGTGCCTATTCGTAGGTTACCCTAAAGAGACTAGAGGTGGTCCATTTTTATAATCCTAGGGAAAATAGGGTGCTTGTGTCGACAAACGCTACTTTCCTGGAAAGATTACGTCGTGGATCATGTACCAAGGAGTAAGATTGTATTGAATGAAATGGATGGTTCATCGCCAAGAGTTCTTGATAGGGCTAGTACGTCAACAAGTGTTGTTGATCCTAAAGCACGCCTAGTCAAATTCGCTCCCAAGAGTTGGGAATGCCTCGACGTAGTGGGAGGGTCGTGAGACGATCGATCGCTACATGGGTTTAAATTGAAACCTCGCTTGTCGCCTCCCGATGATGATCGTGAGGATCCATTGTCCTATGATCGTGCAATGGTTGATGTTGACAAAGACGAGTGGATTAAAGCTATGGACCAAGGAATGGAGTCTATGTACTTCAATGTTGTATGAGAGCTTGTGGATCAACCGGATGGGGTAAAACCTATTGGTTGCAAATGGATCTACAAGCGTAAACGTGGCGTAGATGGGAAGGTGCGGACCTTCAAAGCCCGACTAGTGGCAAAGGGTTTTACCTGTGTGGAAGGGGTTGACTATGAGGAGACCTTTTACTTTGTTGCCATGGTAAAGTCAATCGAGATCCTTCGCCATTGCCGCGTATTATGACTACGAGGTATGGCAGATGGATGTCAAGACAGCCTTTCTGAATGGCAAACTTGATGAGACCATCTACATGGACCCGCCCAAAGGGTTCATTGCCCAAGGCCAAGAGCAAAAAGTTTGTCGGCTTCATAGGTCCATTTATGGACTGAAACAGGCTTCGAGTTCTTGGAATATAAAATTTGATGAGGCGATAAAATCTTATGGCTTTGATCAAAATGTCGACGAGCCTTGTGTCTACAAGAAAATTGTTGACAAAATTGTCGCATTTTTGGTGTTGTATGTGGACGATATTCTTCTCATTGGGAATGAGGTAGAATTTCTTACTGACGTTAAGAAGTGGCTAGCTTCGCAATTCCAAATGAAAGATTTGGGAGAAGCTCAGTATGTTCTAGGTATCCAGATAGTCAGGAACCGGAAGAACAGAACGCTAGCCTTGTCTCAGGCGTCTTATATTGACAAGATGTTGTCTAGATATAAGATGCAGAACTCCAAGAAGGGCTTACTGCCTTTCAGGCATGGGGTTCACTTGTCTAAGGATCAATGTCCTAAGACTCCTCAAGATGTTGAGGATATGAGACGGATTCCATATGCTTCAGCTGTAGGGAGCCTGATGTATGCCATGTTGTGTACTAGGCCCGACATCCATTATGCAAGAGGGAATTGTCGGTAGATATCACCCAATCCAGATTAGATCACCGGATGGTAGTAAAGGCAATCCTCAAGTATCTTAGGAGAACGAGGAACTACAACTTAGTGTATGGGAGTGGGGATTTGATCCTTACGGGATACACAGATTCTGATTTTCAGATCGATAAGGATTCTAGGAAATCCACCTCTGGTCACCTTCATTCTGAATGGAGGAGTCAGAGTATATGCGAAGCATCAGCGAGGATGCATCGCTGATTCCACTATGGAAGCGGAGTATGTTGCGGCTTGTGAAGCTGCAAAGGAAGCTATTTGGCTAAGGAAGTTCATGACAGATTGGGAAGTTGTTCCTAACATGAACTTGCCCATCACAATCGCTCGTGATAACAAGTGGTGCGAGCCAACTCACGTGAGCCTCGGAGCCATAAGAGAGGCAAACACATTGAGCGCAAGTATCATCCGATACGGGAGATTGTGCACCGCGAGACGTGGCGATACCACGCAGAGATAGCGTCGAGCACAACGTGGTGATCCATTTACAAAGCCCCTCACGGCTAAGGTGTTTGAGGGTCACCTGAGAGTCTAGGTCTTCGAGCTTCCCGACTAGGGCAAGTGGGAGATGTGTAAACTGGTATTCAATGCCCTAGTTTATTGTATTACTTCGTTGTAATTTATGTACATTTAAAATGTATTTTCTCCACTAGCTTAGTCCAAGTGGGAGTTTGTTGGGATTTTTGTCATAATCTCGTGTTTGTAATATATTGATTGAAATGAATAAGAGTTATTTATTTCATCACTTTGTGTCTCGCAATATTTATAAACTTTTCCAATAAACTAAGCTCCGTGGTCATTGTATACATGAGAGAACTAGAACTTGAACGGTGTGTAGTGGACACACAGGAAGATCACGTTCGAGTTAATGACCCGAACGGTCTACGATATATGGATAGGGTTGGAGACCTAATCCTCGATACACTCGTGGATGCGACCCTCTTTGTATTAGATACGAGACGAGGTGATCCGACTCGCTCATGTAGTTGACATGCGAGTGGGGGCATCCCGTGCAATGAGATTGTACAAGATCGACCGTGAATTATTAGACCTCTCGATGTAACACCGCTGATTGTGAAAAAGGACTAATAATTTCGTAGATGACCATTAGTGACTCGACCAATCCCGAGCGTGTTACGGACTCGCATGCTGCGAGTGTCTGTTCTTTGACTAGTACGGGTGAGGGTGGTCACGCTTATCGCCCAATATGTCTATCTTCTCGTGACGAGAACCAAGTAGGGGTTGGGAACTTAACTACGCGAGATGGAATTCACTGCGTTCCGCCTTTAGGGAAACCGGAGGGTTGTTCCCTTAAGTCTTTGTCTCGGGGCTTGGACAACGGCGCCCACCTTCTCACCGCCCGAGAAGGGTGTTGTGTATGGTTGGACCATCACAATATGTTGTTCATTAGAGGAGCAGTGGGGACTTAAGGAACAAGAAGTAGACACAGGGGTAAAACGGTAATGTGACCCAACCGTGTCTATGAACAACCTGTGAAGGGTCGACTCATGGGCATTGGTTATATTAATGGACACGTAATATTCTGCACTGACCGGAGTGCAACTACGGGCTATAGTGGAGTGTTACCGTAGCTAATGAATGTTGGTTAACCGGGTCAAAGAGTTTGGCAGGTTAATCTCGGATCATTGGAGCCCGTCACTGTAGGTCCATTAGGTCCCTCGGTTGGCTCCATCTGGATTTAAGAAGGGATAAAGTTTTGGTATGAAATTGAAGTGTTCAATTTCACCTTAAGGGCATTTATGTCATTTATATGAGATATGAATGATATAATATATAGTTTAATGTGAATGAGATTCATAATAAACTATAGGTTAGCCTAATTGTTGAATTAGCGCTAATTGGAGAATTTGATTGAGAGAAATTAAATTGGATGTGATTCAATTTGATAAATCCACAACTATTGCAAATGAGATTTGCAATATGAGATATGAGATATCTTATATTATATGGTTATGCAAATGAGATTTGCATAACCTATGATTAATGGTAAAGTGGTAAATATGTGGACATTTTAACTCCACTAATCCACTATATAAACCCTTCTTTCAAGAAGGATTAGGATTCACTCTCTCATTTTTTAGTTTTACACAAAAAGAGAAGAGAAACTCTCTCTATTCTCTCTCAAATTCTCCTCCCTCTCTAAAACCAAAAAGGTTCCCACAAGCCTCCTTTCTCCAAAAGAGAACAACCGAGAAGGCTTCTTGGTAGTGTTTTGACTCTCAATCGTTGGAGGAAATCGTTGTGTACGAGGAGCACGAAGAGTTCGTGGATTTGAAGAAGATATTGTGAAGAAAGTCTTCAACAAGTAAGTAAAATCCTTTCTTACTGTTTTTCTTCTTCTTAATTGCATGTTTAGCCTAGATCTATGTTTTAGATCAATTTTAACAAAGACGGTTTGCGTAATTGATACACCAACGATTCAATCGTCTTCCGCTGCATGGGATTTTCATTCCCTTCAGAAACAACGACGTTTCACAACGTCTTCTGCTCCGAGAAATCTCAATCCCGTCAATTGGTATCATAGTCAATAAGTGCTCTTCGTTGTGTATTTTGTAATATCTTAAAATTAGGTGGGTTTGCCTTAATTTCATGAGATAATTTTGTGGTATTGCATGTTGGATGTTTCGATTTTTGCACTTAAAATTAGATTTACATATTCGTTGATGTGATCAATGTAAGGGCACGTTATTTTGGGCATTTTTTATGTAAATCGAGTCTGTAAGTTCGTGTCGATCGTGGCAAGAGTTCTTGTGAAGAAAACGAAGCGAAAACGGGTGAAAAATGGTGATTTTCAGCAAGCTGTGTTGTTGGACAGTTGATGACGTTGAGACGTTGTTCTTCGACGTCTCAACGTTGTCCGCGCAGATCGGCGCGAAGTGAAGGACGTTGTTGCGACGAAGGCGTTGCGCAAACATTCTTTGTGTGTTGGGACCATTGGCATCACGCTGGGCGCTGCAGCGTTGCAACACTAGTCACGGCGTTGCAACGCTGCTGCGTAGTGGCCAGTTCACGCGAGGAAAACGTGCGGGAGTGGTGAAATGAGGCTTTTTCCAAGGGCTTTTTCTGTTTTTATTGATTATTTATTTTTTTAAATTGTAAAATAGCTTTATTAATTAATATTAATATAAGTGTTATATTAATGTTAATTAATTAAATTAATGTCCCTGCCAAAACCGGTCCAATATTGATGTTTAATTAAATTATACAATTGTTATATGATTTATATATTCTATGTGCATAATGTATGTCATATGATTAAAATCCCACCTTAGGTTAAACAATTCATGCATCATTTTATATTATAAGAGTTATAATATATAGTATGCATGATACGATTATATTATAAGAGTTATAATATAATGCATGTATTTTAATTTAATTAGTATAAGAGTTATATTTCTTAGATTAAAAGCATTGACATGCATTTATACATGTGATGTATGTGTATTATATAGTTTAATTATTCATGTTATGAATGATCAAGCATTATAAGCAATGCATGTAAACTAAGTTAATTATTAGTTTTAAATGGTTTAGAACTTGAATAATTAGACTTCGATTTTCTAGTTCTAATAAGATTAGAATTAGGAAATCAAATATGACTTATGAATGATAACTAATTAGTAACTCTATCTAAGGAAGGTTCTGTCTAATGCTGAGGTATTTAAGCTGACGCTTTGCGGAACACCCCCTACCTGAGAACCGACTTGGGAGTGAATTTGATTCGGAGATTCATAGGTTATATTCTTGTGAGTGGCGTTTAATTAAAAGTTGATTAAATTACTCACATAGACCTAAGTTAATAATGTGATTATAGACTTAGGTTAATCCAATATAAGTGTTATAATTGGTAGACTTAGGTAAATAATAGCCAGTTTATCTAGGTCAATCCCAATTAATATAAAGTGTTGAGTGAGAGGAAATGATGTGTATGAGATACATTTAATTTTTCATCCAAAAATGTCAGTTAAGTTCACACCGTGAGATCCATACTCGACCTCGTGGCGCAAATGGAAGCGTCCCCCTTCGGTTGGTATTTGTATGGGTCAATATTTAACGTGAATGGAGAGAGTAGTTATAGTGAGTGGGAGCGGGACCTGTGAAAACGGGACCCACGATCTCTTTTATCGATTCACACTGTGAGACGCCCATGATTCGCCTGCTAGTTTGGCTTGGACCAGACAATCCTTTCGGAAGACCTTGATCATGGGAGTCGGAACACTATGAATTCCCGAAAGGGATACAATTTCCTTGTTGGTTTTCCTTCGTAGTCCTTCCTTTGGTGGCTATTATTCGGACGGATACTTGGAAATTTAAAGATAGAGGGTGACACTCACAGGATTCATTAAGAGTTAATGGATTCAGACCGAATAATGATAACTGGATGCCTAATGGAATAAGAGTTATTCTGGTATTAGGGTTTGGTCGAGAAAGTCTCGTCCTAGAGGAGAAGTGTTTCTGTCTACCATTCGATGGCGGACATTCCAAACCTTTGGGGTATCATTGCAATTTTTAATGACGTAGGGATCATAGAAAATTTGTTAAAACATGATTGAATTTTCAAAGTTAATGCGAGACTAATTCAAAGTTTTTCTTATTTCAGCAAACATGTCTAGTTCAATTATAGCTCTCTTAGCTTCTGACAAATTAGTCGACGACAATTTTCAAACATGGAAAAACAATATCAACACAATTTTGGTAACTGACGACCTTAAGTTTGTGCTCAGTGAGGAGTGTCCTCAGGTGCCGAGCTTGACCGCATCACGAAGTGTTCGTGATGCATACGATCGATGGATCAGGGCGAATGAAAAAGCCAAGGTCTATATCAGTCAGCTTGTCTGAAGTCTTGGCAAAGAAGCATGAGCTTATGGTCATCGCGAAGGAGATCATGTAGTCGTTGCGGGACATGTTTGGACAACAGTCCTTTCAGGTCCGCCACGATTTCCTCAAACACGTCTTCAATGCAAGGATGAAGGAGGGGGAGTCTGTCCGTGAACACATTCTGGATATGATGACCCACTTTAACTTGGTAGAGATGAACGGGATTTCGATTGACGAGTCGAGCCAGGTCATCTTTATCATGGAGACTCTTCCGAAGAGTTTCCTCTAGTTTCGTAGCAATGCTGTTATGAACAAAATTAGCTACACTCTGACTACCTTACTCAACGAACTACAGAACTTCCAGTCCTTGATGAGGATCAGGGGACCGAAAGCTGATGCAAATATTCCCTTCAGATCCTATCACAGAGGTTCGACCTCTGGAACTAAATCTGTAGGTTCTTCAGGCCCGAAAGGTAAGAATAAGAAGTTGAAGAAGGGTAAAGTTGACCGCGCTGCCGCCCAGAAGGGCAAAAAGGTCAAGAAAGTTGCAGAGAAAGTAAAATGTTTCCACTGCAACGGGGATGGTCACTGGAAGAGAAACTGTCATAAGTTCCTTGCCGACAGGAAGAAAAAAAGTTAAATATGATTTACTTGTTACAAAAACTTGTTTAGTGGAGAGTAATGACTCTATCTGGATACTGGATTTAGGCGCCACTAACCATGTTCGTTCTTCTTTTCAGGGAATTAGTTCCTGGCAGCGGCTATTAGAGGGTGAGATAACGCTACGGGTTGGATCCAAGGAGGTTGTCTTTGCTGCAGCGATCAACATAGTGAAGCTCTTTTTTGGCAGGAAGTACTTATTATTAGATAATTTGTGCATAGTACCAGGGTTTACTAGAAACCTAGTTTCCATGTCCTGCCTTATTGAACAATGAATTTCAGTTTCTTTTGAATTAAATAAATCGTTTATTTCTTTCAAATGCAACTTGTTATGTTCTGCTTCACTTGAGAGTAATCTTTATGTTTTAAAGCCTAATTCGGTTAAAAGTGTTTTGAATACTGAATTGTTTAAAACGGTTGAAACACGAACTAAAAAAATAAAAGTTTCTCCAAAAGAAAATGTCCATCTTTGGCATTTAAGGTTAGACCACATAAATCTTAATAGGATTGAGAGACTAGTGAAGAGTGGACTTCTAAGCGAGTTGGAAGAAAACTCTTTACCGGTTTGTGAGTCATGCCTTGAAGGCAAAATGACCAAACGCCCTTTTAGTGGAAAAAGA
The DNA here is from genome assembly GCA_036507285.1 of Trichosanthes cucumerina. NCBI lineage: Eukaryota > Viridiplantae > Streptophyta > Magnoliopsida > Cucurbitales > Cucurbitaceae > Trichosanthes > Trichosanthes cucumerina. Next base: position 73,616,140 of record CM071835.1, on the reverse strand, counting down.
TATAGAGCCAAAAAGCCTCTTGAGCTTATACATTCTGACCTCTATGGTCCGATGAGTGTTAAAGCACGAGGAGGTTATGAATACTTTGTATCTTTCATAGATAACTATTCGAGGTATGGGTACATTTACCTAATGCATAGGAAGTCTGAAACTCTTGAAAAGTTCAAGGAGTACAGGACTGAGGTTGAGAACCTGTTAGGTAAAACGATTAAAACACTTCGATCGGATCGAGGTGGAGAGTATATGGACACTTAATTCCAGGACTATATGATAGAATATGGAATCACATCTCAACTCTCACCACCTAGTATGCCACAACAAAATGGTGCTTCGGAGAGGAGAAACAGAACCCTGTTGGACATGGTTCGATCGATGATGAGTTATGCTCGTCTCCCTGATTCTTTTTGGGGTTACATAGTGGAGACTGCGGTTTACATTTTGAACAACGTTCCGTCGAACAGTGTTTTAGAAACACCTTTCGAACTCTAGAATGGACGTAAAAGCAGTTTACACAATTTTAGGATTTGGGGATGCCCGACCCATGTGTTGGTGTCAAACCCGAAGAAGTTGGAACCCCGTTCAAAATTGTGTCTTTTTGTAGGTTACCCAAAACAGACTAGGGGTGGTTTGTTTTACGATCTTAAGGAAAATAGGGTGCTTGTGTTGACAAACACCACTTTCCTTGAGAAAGACCACGTTATGGATCACTTAACAAGGAGTAAGGTTGTGTTAAACGAAGTGGATAGTTCATCATCAATAGTTGTTGATGTGGTTAGTACATCAACAAGGGTTGTTGATCCTAGCTCATCTAGTCAAGTCCGTTCTCAAGAGTTGAGAATGCCTCAACGTAGTGGGAGGGATGTGAGACAACCTGAACGTTACATGGGTTTGGCTGAAACTCAAGTCGTCACCCTTGATGATGACTGCGAGAATCCATTGACCTATGATCATGGTTGACGTTGACAAAGACGAATGGATTAAAGCTATGGAAAAGGAAATGGAGTCGATGTACTTCAATTCCATCTGGGAGCTTGTGGATCAACCAGATGGGGTAAAACCTATAGGTTGCAAATGGATTATGAGGAAACATTTTCTCCTGTTGCCATGGTAAAGTCTATTAGGATCCTTCTGGCCATTGCCGCATATTACGACTATGAGGTATGGCAGATGGATGTCAATACGACATTTCTGAATGACAATCTTGATGAGACCATCTAAATGGACCAACCCAAGGGGTTCATTACCCAAGGCCAAGAGAAAAAGGTTTTCCGGCTTCAAAGGTCTATTTATGGACTGGAACAAGCCTCGAGGTCTTAGAATATAAGGTTTGATGAGACTATCAAATCTTATGACTTTGATCTGAATGTTGATGAGCCTTGTGTATACAAGAAAATCATCAACAACACTGTCGCATTTCTGATATTATTGTGGATGATATCCTGCTCATTGGGAATGACGTGGGATTTCTTACTGACATTAAGAAATGACTGACTTCGCAATTCCAAATGAAAGATTTGGGAGAAGCTCAGTATGTTCTAGGTATCCAGATAATCCGAAACTGGAAGAATAGAACGCTAGCCAAGTCTCAAGCATCTTACATAGACAAGATGTTGTTCTAAATATAAGATGCAGAACTCCAAGAAGGGCTTGCTGCCTTTCAGGCATGAGGTTCACTTGTCTAAGGATCAATTGATGGGGATCCGATCCCCTTGAGCAACGGAAACGTGTTTGGGATCATAATTGCTTAATTGTTTTTGTTAGAAACAAAAACTAGTACATTGACAAAACAGAACAAACATGCTTATCTAATCCTAATTAGATATGGAGACATACATGCAAACATGTGTAGTTTAAACAATTAAACTAAAAAGCAGAAAGGGATTACCTTTGTAGTTTTTCCTCAGCACAACAACTCCTTGCTCCACGAGATTTCAGCAACACAGGAACTTCTCTACTTCTACAACAGGACACTACCAACAGGAGAACCCTCTATCCTCTGAGTACAACTTAGATCAAAATCCTTTGTGGGAAGGATTCCAACAGTTGGAAGAACTTTGGGAAATTGAGAGAGTGACAGAGAGAGAATTCTTGCAGAGAGAACTATTCTAAAAAAAACTGATCGATCAATGTCTTCTCACCAGGAGAAGAAACCTCAAGTGAAGGGATCACTTCCCCCACTCCCTATCGATGGGGAGTTGGAGAGAAGTGGGAACGTGTCCTCCTGACACGTTCCCATTAATTTAATAATAATATTAAATTAATAATAATTAATCTAATTAATTTATTAATTAAATTATATTTAATTAATTAAAATTAAATATCTTATATTTAATTTAGATTAAATCACATTTAATCAATTATCTCTCTATCCTATAGTTTTAACATCTAATGCACATTAAATTTAACCTATAGTTTTCAGATATGAATCACATTCACATTTGAATTTAATATTTGAACTCTTTCAAATATTTAATTCTCTCACATAATTTAATATGAATCATATCCATATTAAATTTATAATATATAGTTCCAAAACTATATATTATATTGTATCTATATACATTAAGTTTATTCCCTTATGAATTTGAACGTTTCAAATTCAAATGATCTAAGAACCCTTTACGAGCTAGAAGGTGGACCTAATGGACCTACAGATCAAAAGCTCCAATGATACGAGATTGCTCGGTTAATCTCATTAACCTCCCAATCAACATTCGTTAACTGCGGGAACACTCCACTAAAGTCCCGCAGCTGCACTCCTCTCACTGCAGATATATTTCTGTGTCCACGGATATTGACCAATAACAACAAGTCAATCCTTCACGAATGTTCGTAATACCAGCTGGGTCAAATTACCGTTTTACCCCTAGGTTACATCTTGTGCTTTAAGTACCAGTGCTCCTCTAATGAACAATTTGTTTGTGGTCCTACCAACAAACAGAGTCCTTCTCGGGCCAATGAGAGGGTCAGGCCATTTGTTCAATTCCCGGAGACACCACTTAAGGGAACATTCATCTACTTACCCTAGTAGGCGGTAATGAGTGAATTCTATCTTGCTAAGTTAAGTTCCCAGCCGCTCACTCAGTCTTGTCCCCAAGAAGGTAGGCATATTGAGTCGGCGAATCTGACCACTCTCACCCATACTAGTCAAAGGACAATCCCTTGCGAACAGGAGTTCGTAACCTGCTCAGGATTGAGATCAAGTTGCCTAGGTCATCCTAGTGAAATAGAAACCTAACTAGTCAACGGAGTTATAGCTAGGGTTACTATTTCGTGGTCCGGTCTTATGTAATCTCATTACATAGGATATCCCCACTCACATGTCATCTACATGAACACGTTAGGATCACAGTGTTTGTATCAAATACAAAGTGAGCCACATCCATAGTTTTACCAGGGTAAGGTACCCAAATCTTATCCCCTAACTATAGACCCTTTAGGTTGTATCTCGAACTGAGATCCATTATATGTACACTACATTCAGTTAAAGATTCATATTACAGCCTTGGATGCTTAGTTTATTGGATTTAGGGTTAAAACAAAGGCAATATCATAGAAAATGAACAATAACACTTTATTACATTAATTAGAACATAATTACAAACTACGAGTTTTAGGGTACAAACCCCAACATCAATGTCCTAAAACGCCTCAGGAGGTTGAGGATATGAGACGGTTCCCTTATGCTTCAGCTGTAGGGAGCCTGATGTACGTCATGTTGTGTACTAGGCCCGACATCTGTTATGCAGTTGGGATTGTCAGTAGGTATCAATCAAATCCAGGATTAGATCACTGGACGGTCGTAAAGGTAATCCTCAAGTATCTAAGGAGAACGAGAAACTACAGCCTTGTGTATGGAAGTGTGGATTTGATAGTTACGGGATACACAAACTCTGACTTTCAGACCGATAAGGATTCTAGGAAATCCACTTCGGGGTCAGCATTCATTCTGAACGGAGGAGTTGTAGTGTGGCGAAGCATCAAGCAGGTATGCATCGCTGATTCTACGATGGAAGCTGAATATAATGTGGCTTGTGATGCTGCGAAGGAAATTGTTTGGCTAAGGAAGTTCATGCTTGATTTGGACGTTGTTCCAAATATAAACTTGCCAATTACCCCATTTTGTGACAACAGTGGTGCAGTAGCCAGCTCGAGAGAACCTCGGAGTCATAAGAGGGGCAAGCATATTCAGTGGAAGTATCGCCTGATATGAGAGATTGTGCACCGTGGAGACGTCATAGTCCTGCAGATAGCGTTGGAGCACAACGTTGCTGATCCATTTACAAAGGCCCTCACGACAAAGGTGTTTGAGGGTCACCTAGAGAGTCTAGGTCTTCGAGTGCTTCCTGACTAGGGCAAGTGGGAGTATTGTAAAGAGGTATACAATGCCCTAGTTTATTGTATTACTTTATTATATTACTGTACATTTGAGAAATGTATTTTGTACTCCACTGGCTTAGTTCAAATGGGAGTTTGTTGGGGTGTATGCCCTAATCTCGGGTAAGTTTGTAATATTTTACGTTGAAATAAACAAGAGTTATTTTTTTAATATTTTGTGTCTCGCATATTTATAAACTTAATCCAATAAACTAAGCTCCAGGGTCATTGTATTATGAGAGAACTAGAACTTGAACGGTGTGTAGTGGACACACAGGGAGGATCACGTCCGAGTTAATGACCTGAACGATCTATAGTATATGGATAGGGTTGGAGACCTAATCCTGGATACGCTGTGGATGCGACCTGCTTTGTATTAGATATAAACGAGGTGATCCAGCTCGTTCATGTGGTTGACATGCAAGTGGGGGCATCCTGTGCAATGAGATTGTACAAGATCGGACCGTGAATTATTAGACTTACTGACGTAACACCGTTAACAGTATAGGACTAATAACTTCATATATGACCAATAGTGACTCGTCCTTAATCCTGAGCGTGTTATGAACACCTGTCTGCAGGGGTCTGTCCTTTGACTAGTACAGGTGAGGGTGGTCACAGTTACTCGCCCATTATGCCTATCTTCTCAGGGACAGGATCATGTGGGGAGCTGGGAACTTGACTACACGAGATGGAATGCACTTGTTCCCGAATTAGGAAAACTAGAGGGGTTGTTCCCTTAAGTGTTGTCTCCAGGGCTTGGACAACGGGCACCCACCCTCTCACTAGCCCGAGAGGGATGTTGTTTATGGTAGGACCATACAACGTAGTTGTTCAGTAGAGGAGCAGTGAGACTTAAGGAGCAAGAGGTAGACACAGGGTAAAACGGTAATTTAACCCAGCAGTGTCTACGAACAACCTGTGAAGGGTCAACTCATGAGAATTGGTTATATTGATGGACACAACTTGTCCTACAGTGATGAGAGTGCAACTACGGGCTTTAGTGGAGTGTTACCGTAACTAATGAATGTTGAATAATCGGGTCAAAGAGTTTCACATGTTAATCTCGAATCATTGGAGCTCTTCATCTGTAGGTCCATTAGGTCCCTCAGTTGACTCAAACTGGATAAATTGAGGATTTACAGTTTGGTGTGAATTTGAAGTGTTCAAATTCATTAATTGGGTATTTATGTCATGTGATATAGTTGACATAATATATAGTTTGATGTGAATGAGATTCAGAATAAACTATAGGTTAGCCTGATTGATTAATGGGCAAAATACATTTTTGGTTGCTCAGTTTTGCGTTTGGTTTCCTTTTGGTTACTCAGTTTTCAAACTCAACAAATTACCCCTGAGGTTTGCATTTGGTAGCACATTTGGTCCTTTTGTCAACTTTTCCGTTAATTTCTAATAGAAAGTTGATTTGACATCTTTTTTTTATTAAAAATAATATATTTTTATTTTTTAATTATTAAAAATATTTTTATTTTTTTTCTTTTTCTCTCTCTTTTCTCTCTTACTTCTCCCTTTCCCTCTTTCCTCTTCTTTCTTCTTCGTCTTCTTCTTTGTTCTCCTATGGCCAACCAAATAAGTGGGGGAGGGTTTTGTTCGGTTGAAGGGAGAAGAATAAGGAAGAGAAAAGAAAAAAGAAGGAGAAAGAGAAAGGAAAAGAAAGAAATGGATTTCCTGAAAATGGGCAGCGGAGATTTGTGACTCGAAGAAAGCGGCTAGAGTTTGGCTCGACAGCGGGCTTACATCGCCTTTGTCGAGGTTCTTTCTATCGTGCCTATGACAACGCCGCCTTGAGGTTTAAAGGCACCAAGGCCAAGCTTAATTTTCCTGAACGGGTACAAGCCAACCCTGTCGAGTTTGGCTTTCTCCCTGCCAGTGGAGCGCTGCTAGTGCTACAACTCCGGCAGTCGTCACCTCATTATCATCACCTTCTGTTGCCCTTCCACCGCCCTTGCCTTAGGAATAAGCCTTCCCTGGACTTCACCAGTACACCCAACTTCTCTCCAGCACAGACGCCGATTTCCCTTATTACTCTTCCACTCTTCTCAAACAACCCCATTACCCTTTTTTCTTCTTCTTCTTCTTCTTTGTCTTCCAGCCAACACCACCAACAAGATCAAGATCACTACGGGAAAGATTTCAGTGCCGGTGGCTCCACGAATTAAATCAATATTGTTAGTTCACATCACCTAAATTAGTGGGGGAGGGTTTTGTTCGGCTGAAGGGAGAAGAATAAGGAAGAGAAAAGAAAAAAGAAAGGAAAAAGAAAGAGAAAGAGAAAGGAAAAGAAATGGATTTCCTGATAGTTGTTTGGTTGGCCATGGGAGAACAGAGAAGAAGACGAAGAAGAAAGAAGAGGAAAAAGGGAAAGGGAGAGGGAAAAGAGAGAAGAGAGAGAAAAAGAAAAAAAAATTAAAAATGTTTTTAATAAAATAAGATTTTTTAATAATTAAAAAATAAAAATAGATTATTTTTAATAAAAAAAGGTGTCAGATCAACTTTCCGTTAGAAATTAACGAAAAAGTTGACAGAAGGACCAAATGTGCTACCAAATGCAAACCTCAGGGGTAAATTTGTTGAGATTGAAAACTGAGGGACCAAAAGGGAACCAAACGCAAAACTGAGAGACCAAAAATGTATTTTGCCCTCGATTAATTAGTGCTACTTGGAGAAATTGAATTGAGAGAAATTAAATTAAATATGATTCAATTTAAAATTTCACAATTATACAAATGAGATTTGTATAATAAGGCATGAGATACCTTTTTATATGTAATATGCAAATATGATTTGCATATTATAAGGTTGTGGTAAAATGGTGAATTGGTGGAGATTTCAACTCCACCTCTCACCATTATTTAAAGGTTTTGCAAGAAACTTTTGGTGAGAATTCATTCAATTTTTGGAAATCCATTTCCAAGATCTCTCTCTTTCTCTCAAACTCTCTCAAGTTTCTCTCTACCAAATTCTCTCCAACCCAAAACCAAAGGGAGTCTCACAACTATCCCTCAACCTACCTATTGGGATGTATGTCCTCATCTCGTGTAGTTTGTAATATTCCAAGTTGTAAATAAATAAGAGTTATTTATTTGAACCTTGTGACATAAATAAGAGTTATTTATTTGAACTTTGTTTCTCGCATATTTCATAAACTTAATCCAATAAACTAAGCTCCAGGGTCATTATATTATGAGAGAACTAGAACTTGAACGATGTGTAGTGGACACACAGGGAGGATCACGTTCGAGTTAATGACCCGAACGGTCTACAATATATGGATGGAGTTGGAGATCTAATCCTTGACATGTGGTTGACTGACTCGTTCATGTGGTTGACATGCGAGTGGGGGCATCCTGTGAAATGAGATTGTACAAGACGGGACCGTGAATTATTAGACTTACTGATGTAACATCGTTAACAGTATAGAGATAATAATTTCGTAGATGACCATTAGTGACTCGACCTTAATCCTGAGCGTGTGACGGACTCTTGTCTGCGGGGGTCTGTCCTTTAACTAGTACGGGTAAGGGTGGCCACTGTTGCTCGCCCAATATGCCTATCTTTGAAGGGATTTTGAATTCCCGCAGCGGAAGATGTTGTGAAATGTCGTTGATCCGTTGTGTAATTGTTATCTTAAAATTGAATCTATCTCATAGATCTTAGGCTAAACATGCAAAGAAGAAGAAGAAAACAGTAAGTAAAAAGTACTAACCTCTTGAAGAACTCTTCTTCAACGTTTTCTCCTTCTCCGGTCACGATCTCTCTAGATCCAACGTTCTCCTCGAACACGAACCACGATCCGAACAGGGAGACACCTCCAAAGGGTCTTCTCGGTTGTTCTCGGGAGGTTGAGGGAGAGTAGGTGGGACTCCCTTTGGTTTTGGGTGAGGAGAAGTTTTTGAGAGAATTGAGAGAATTCTAGAGAGAATTGTCTTGCTCTCTTTGGATGGAAATCCAAAAATGGCAAGAAGTGTGTTGAGATGCCTTTGTCCTTTTATAATGGTGTGTGGTGGAGTTAAAATCTCCACCAATTCACCATTTTACTACAACTATATAATATACAAATCATATTTGCATATTATATAATATAAGGTATCTCATACCTTATTATACAAATCTCATTTGCATAAAAGTGGAATTATAAATTGAATCACATTCAATTTTATTTCTCTCAATTCTATTTCTCCAAATAGCACTAATTAATCAATTAGGCTATACTATAGTTTATTATGAATCTCATTCACATCAAACTATATATTATGTCATCTATATCTCATATAAATGACATAAATACCCAAATAATGAATTTGAACACTTCAAATTCACACCAAATATAAACCCTCAATTTGTCCAATTTGAGCCAACCGAGGACCTAATGGACCTACACGTGACGAGCTCCAATGATCCGAGAATAACTTGTCAAACTCTTTGACCAAGTTATTCAACATTCATTAGCTACTGATGAAAACTCCACTAAAGCCCGTGAGCCGCACTCTCATCATCAGTAGGACAAGTTGTGTCAATCGATATAACCAATACCCATGAGTCGACCCTTCACAGGGTTGTTCAGTAGTCACACCGGGTCAAATTACCATTTTACCCCTCGTGTCTACCTCTTGCTCCTTATGTCCCACTGCTCCTCTAATGAACAACTACGTTGCATGGTCCAACTATAAACAACAACCCTCTCAAAGCCAATGAGAGAGTGGGGCCCGCGTTGTTCAAGCCCCGGAGACAACACTTAAGGGAACAACCCTCTAGTTTCCCTAAGTCGGGAATGAGTGAATTCCTTCTTGCGTAGTCAAGTTCCCGCCTCCCCACGTGGTCCCGCCCGAGAAGGTAGGCATATTGGGCGAGCAACAACGGTGCCACCTCACCACATTACTAATCAAAGGACATACCCCGCAGATGCGAGAGTCCGTAACACGCTCGTGGATTAAGGTCGAGTCACTAATGGTCATCTACGAATTTATTAGCTCTATACTCATTAGCGGTGTTACATCGCAAGTCTAATAATTCACGGTCCTGGTCTTGTACAATCTCATTGCACAGGATGCCCCCACTCGCATGTCAACCACATGAACGAGTCAGATCACCTCGTTTGTATCTAATATAAAGCGGGCCGCATCCACAGTGTATCCAGGATTAGGTCTCCACAACCCTATCCATATCATCAGAGACCGATTGGGTCATTAACTCGAACGCGATCTTCCCCGTGTGTCCACTACACACCGCTTCAAGTTCTTAGTTCTCTCATAATACAATGACCCTGGAGCTTAGTTTATTGGATTAAGTTTATGAAAAATGCGAGACACAAAGTTTAAATAAATAACTCTTATTTATTACACAATGTTGAAATAAATAACTCTTATTCATTTACAACTTGGAATATTACAAACTACACGAGATGAGGACATACATCCCAACAATCTTCTCATGGGCAGGACCACGTGGGGAGCTAGGAACTTGACTACGCAAGAATGAATTCACTCGTTCCCGACTTAGGGAAACTAGAGGGGTTGTTCCAAGTGCTGTCTCTAGGGCTTGAACAACATGGCCCCACTCTCTCACTGGCATGAGAGGGTTGTTCATTAGAGGAGCAGTGGGACTTAAGGAGCAAGAGGTAGACACAGGGGTAAAATGGTAATTTGACCCAAACGTGTCTACGAACAACCTGTGAAGGGTCGAATCATGGGTATTGGTTGTATCGATGGACACAACTTGTTCTACAGTGATGAGAGTACAACTACGGGCTTTAGTAGAGTGATACCGTAGCTAATGAATGTTGAATAACCAGGTCGAAAAGTTTGGCAGGTTAGTCTCGGATCATTGGAGCTCGTCACGTGTAGGTTCATTAGGACCCTCGGTTGGCTCAAATTGGACAAATTGAGGGTTTACAGTTTGATGTGAATTTGAAGTGTTCAAATTCATTATTTGGGTATTTATGTCATTGATATGAGATATAGATGGCATAATATATAGTTTGATGTGAATGAGATTCATAATAAACGATAGTATAACCTAATTGATTAATTAGTGCTATTGGGAGAAATTGAATTGAGAGAAATTAAATTGAATGTGATTCAATTTAAAAATCCACAATTATGCAAATGAGATTTGTATAATAAGGTATGAGATACCTTATATTATATGATATGCAAATATGATTTGTATATCATATGGCTGTGGTAAAATTTTGATTTGGTGGAGGTTTTAACTTCATCACACAATAGTATATAAGGGATTTGCAAGAAGCTCTTAGAAAAGAATTTGCCATTTTTTAGATTTTCATTCAAAGAGAGCATTCACCTTTCTCTCATTCTCTCTCAATTCTCTCTTAAATTCTCCTCACCCAAAATTCAAAGGGAGTCCCACCTACTCTCCCTCAACCTCCTGAGAACAACCGAGAATACATTTTAGAAGTGTCTTGCACACTGTTCTAGGATCAAGTTCGAGGAGTTCGTCCGTTCGAGAGAGATCGTGACAGGAGGAGGAAAGCATTGAAGAAGGGTTCTTCAACAAGTAAGTAGCATAACCTTACTGTTTTTCTTCTTTTGCATGTTTAACCTAGAATTAAAGTTTTTTAGTTCAATTTTAAGATAAGAATTACACAACGGATCAACAACGTTTCACAACATCTTCCGCTGCGGGAATTCCAAATCCTTTCAATTGGTATTAGAGCCAATCGTTGCTTTTCGTTGTGTATTCTGTGGATTCTTAAAATTAGGTGGGTAGCATTAATTTTCATGAGATGAATGTTAATGGTTTGCATTTTGGATGTGTTTGGTTTTTGGCACTAGTTTAGATTTACGTTAAAAGCTGATGAGATCAATGTAAAGGCCTGGTGTTTTGGGCATTTTTTTTGATGTAAATCGAGTCTGTAAGTCCGTGTCGTTCGTGGCATGAGATGTCGTGAAGAAGTCGGAGCGGAAATGAGTGGAAAAACGACAAAGAACAAGCAAAGAGTTTGTTGTTCTGTCGACGGCGTTGAAACGTTGTTCATCGGCGTCTCAACGTTGTCCATGTTGATGAGGCGCGCTGCAGGCACAGCGTTGCGACGCCAGGTGTCACAACCACACTAGAAAAGAGTTGGTTGTGACTCTCACAAGCGCAGACAGTTGCAAGGGTGGCACGCGAGTGTCACCCGCCAGGCCATGTGAGGGCCGAGAGAAGACAAGTGCCATGATGCGACCGAGGAGGACGGTGCATCATCTAACACACCAAGAACAGTGGGCATGAATGCCAAGTTGTGGAACAAACATCGCGGGAAGAAACTATGTCGTAAGTGGTGTCAGTGACACGCCTAGTGGGGGCCAGATGGGGCCCCGGGCCATAGCGTCGAAAGTCGGGGTTTTGTCATGAGTTTTGATGAGCGACTCTGGAGTTAAGTCTGTATATGAGCAAGATGGAAGCTCGCCAGGTTTCGTGTCAATCGGAGTCCAGACGAGCGCTCTACGCTGGCGTATGACTTATCGCCAAAATGACGTGCATGGGTGTCAAAGCTAATATTTCACATAATCTACCATAGGGGGAGGCATGGTGTTGGCTCTCCACCACCCCTGGGCCTCATGGCCTAAGTGAGCTACCCCATGACACATGCAAGTGTGTCATGGTTGGGGCGAGCGTGTCAAGACGAGTATCTTGGGGCGTCTTCCTATGGAATGGGTTTTCCAAGGACAGTGTCGAGCGACACGGGTGTGCCGACATTGCGCCCTTCCCCATGAGCTAGAGGTTGCACCATAGGGCCCGGTAGCGGCACGCGATACGAAAATGACTCGACATGGATTTGGAAGGGTCCATGCCCCGATGACTCGGATGGATGGATGTCCGAGAGGCCCCGATCATGAAGTTAAGCTATGGGAAAGTTTTGATAGCATGTCTGAGCAAGCAACTAAGTCTGATGACCTCCCGATGCTCGGGATGGCATCACTATTCATAAGTGGGACCCGCTAGTTTCCGGTTGGCTCGAAATTTGCCCATTATGTCCCAGTAAGCGTTATAATGGCTCGAAAAGCTCTGGTTTGCAATGTTTGCTCCCAGTAAGCGTTATAATGCCCCGGTAAGTCCTGGTAAGTTCTGAAATCACCCGATAAGCTCTGGTTGAGAGTTTTTAGGCCGTTTTGGCCCCAAAAAGGGTCCAAATGAGTCTCGAAGAAGTCCCGAATCGATGTGAGTCCTATACCGACATGTCTAAGAGATTGAAGATGATGTCTTGAGAAGAGACAAAGCTTTATAATGACCTTGGCCTAGTGTAGAGGCAAGGTTGAGCCTTGAGACTTGGCCTAGAGTAAAGGCAAGTCGGCTAGAGTCGCGTTGAAGCTTGAGAGAAGCTTGGTTGAGGGTTAAGAACCTCGCCCAAGGTCCGACGAAGCCACAAAAAGTTTCGATCAGAGAGACGGGGGTTGAGTTCCCCTTAAGGTTGGCCATGATTGAGCGAAAAAATTATGGCGCCGCACGGTTGGAGAGTAGCGACTGTGACACCAAGCACGACGTTGCAACGCTGTGGGCGTTGAGAACGCTGAGGCAACGCTGAACGCAACAACGTTGCAACGCTGACCACGCCGTTGCAACGTGTTGCATAGATTTATGGATATGCAATACCGCAGTGTACGGGTCAAGTTTTAGTATAGTGATTTATGAGTCCAAGTATCGTCCTCGGGAATGGGTTTCTAGATTAATTAATTACTAAGGTACTAATTCTCAATTTTAGCTAAAGAAACATAACATGGATAGTTGGTTGACAGTAAAGACAAGCAAACAAACATGTGGAGACGCGAATTGATAGAATTGAGGGAAGTGATTATACAAGTTAATGACTCAATTAACACATGCAATGAACCAAAGAGATGAAATTATAAACAAGAAGTAAAATACTCAAGAAAATCTCTCGATTCTTAGTGAGCCTCACACATGCAATAAACTCCATAGTCTCCATATGAACCTACGACATGCATGACATTAAGCAACTTCTTTATGCGTTTCCCTAAGATTTCTAGGTCATTCTCATGCCAGATTTCTAAGGGTTTTGACAATTTTGCTCTAATTCAAGCTTTATCTCTCGAGTCCACTAAAACCAACAAATTAAGAAGTAAAGAACGAATTGCCAAAAATAAGGACAAAACATGCTTCAATACATAGCAAGAAAGTCATAACAAGTAAATCAAATCCTAACTACAATGTCTAGCTACTCTAAATCACATGAAAATCAAACTAAACATGTAGAAAACGTCTCAAACGGAGTTACAATCTAAAAGAAAAGGAAATTAAACTTATGTGTCGATGTCGGTCCTTCATCTCCGAGCTCCCGTCTTCGATCTCGAACCTCCACGGATGCTTTGGCTCCCAAAAAATGTTATTTTCTCTCTTCTTACAAAGTGTATTTCGAAATTAGGGTGGATTGTCTATCAATTTCGGCTCCCCTTACAAGAATGCATAATGATATATTTATAGGTTCAATTGGTGCAGTGTTGCAACGCTAGGGACAGCGTTGCAACATTGTACCTTAGGCGGCTGGTAAATAAGGAAACTCTTGATGGCGTTGCAACGCTGAGGGCAGCGTTGCAACGCTGCTACCCTAACGCGTGCGCCTTCCTATCGATGTGGCGTTGCGACGCTGCAAGGCAATGTTGCAATGCCCTCTGTGCGGTTCTTCAAATGTGCGTCCTTATCGAGATAGCGTTGCGACGCTTTAAGGCAGTGTTGCAATGCTATCGGCAGTGGTCTTCAACGCCTTTAAACAGCACGCTCGGCGTTGCAACGCTATGGACAGCGTTGCAACGCCATCACTTCGGGTCATCATGCTTGGATTGATTTTTTCTCTTCCAATTGGTATTATTTTTAGCTCCAAATAGCCTCGTTTCGATCCCGAGTGATCCAAATTGTCTTCAAATGTCCTGTTTAAGCTCCTAACCTGAAATTGAGTGATTTAAACATGTAAAAGCCCTGGAATCATTATAAAACTAGCAATTATTAAGCCTAAGGATAACACATTTTGTGTGCTATCAAACACCCCCAAACTTAAACTTTTGCTAGTCCCGAGCAAAAACAGAATTAAACATCAGATTTTTCTTAAACATACATTTGATTCAAGGCTCAAAGATTTAAGAGAAAATCTGGCAATCACAGGAAACATTCAAACATAACACATCAGCAAGAAATTTAAAACTTTTTCTAAGTGTTCCTACGTGTGTGTGATTAACCTATGTTTCCTTCATTTTTTACTAAGCCCAGATCAACTTTATTAGGCTCTCCATTCAACTTCCCCCTACACTGGTCTTAATTACTAATCTTTGAGCCTCCCCACATTCAAGAACTAAATAACTCTACTCAGCACTTAATCACTTTTTTTTTATCAATTTTTCTATTTTCTTTTTTTTTTTGTGCAAGGACACTAACTTTCACACATCCACTGCAGGGACCCCTTACCCAGAGCAGTCACTCAATGAGTGGCCTAACTGATCACAATGAATGTAGCTCTTTTTGCCCTCACGTTTTTTTTAGCAAACAAATAACACAAGCCAACTAATTCACATATTATACAGGTCATGCACTTCATATTGTTATTCACCCTATCCTGCAGTTTAGCTCTCAAATCAGTTCTCAGACATATCGAGGTGACATCAAACTTCTGAACCTAATAACTTTATTCTAAGCATTTCAAAACTACAGGAACACAGACTATGTGCATAATAGTGCAAGAAAACTCAAGAAAAATTTTAATTAACTCGAATTCATGTCATGCTCTCAAGTTTCAGCAGAATCACAAATATTTCAATTAAATCTCATCCTAGGCTATCATGATCATACTTCTGTAAAAGATCAATCAACAATTCCGGACATACTCAGGACAGTCACAACAAATAAACACATCCCACCCCCAAACTTAAACTAAACATTGTCCCCAATGTTTGCAGAATTAAGCACAAATTAAGTATAAGGGTAAGAGTGAACAATACTGTCCTGAGTAATGGAGATCTTTCTGAGTTTCTTGGATAGCCAAAGCATGTGTGTTGGAGTTCCTTAGAACGGGAGCGTGGATTTCAACGAAGACAGGCATCGTCACAACCTACAAAGCAAACAACACTAGTAAATGAACTAAGAATTGAAAAACAACAAACTAAAGACATAAAATAGAAAAAAATGAAAAAGCTTGGGTTGCCTCCCAAGAAGCGCTTTCTTTAACATCTTTAGCTAGACGGTGACTTATCAGGGCACATAAAACTGCTCATATTTCTTTGGGCCCTTCTTTCTTGAATCGATATAGCCTTCTAAGTCTAAAAGGCTATCCTGTTTTTCTTGAGCCCCAGACAGAAAATTAGTTTTGGTATTTTTGTTTAATAACACAAAAGAACAACAATCAAAACAAGACTTGTGAGTGTAGGACAAATGGTTATAGAAAATAAAGGAATTTTCTGGGGATAAAAGGAAAGAAGACTTCTCGGCCTCTAACTCTATCACCTGGGATTCCTCTGTGGAAGTGATTATATCACCAATGTCTACCTCACTAACCTGGTTATGGTGTGCCTCAGTCTCCCCCAAACTATCCTCATTATCATCTGAACAAATCCTCCTAGGTGGCATCTCCTGAGTGGTAAGAATAAGAAAATTGTTCCTGTAAGGCCTTAAGGGAGATTACTAGCTGGTTAAGGTACTGAGCTCTATCCTGTACTATTTCCCAAAGTCCTACCACCTTAGTTTCTAACTTATCCAACCTCTCTAATTCACCATGAACCAAATTTTTAAATTTCAATTCTAAAGTATATTCTGCCAATTGGTCCATAAGAGAAGATTTGTCTATGGGGTTGTTAAGGTACGAAAAACTATGGTTCCAACTGCCTAGATAACTACCATTACATGAATGTTTATCAATTTCAGGCATAGAATGGTAAAAATTAGACAGATGAAATTCAGAGAAATCATGATGCACATACCTAGGGTTTTAAGAGGGACAATAGAATGGTGGATAATCAAAATCATGCAAAGTCATAATTAAAAAAAATTAATAATTCAGATCAAGACTTCTACACAATAGCAACACAACCAAAACAGGGGACAAAGACTAAAAAACACACAAAACAAAAATAAAACAAAAAAGGGAACCAACAAACACACAAAAACAAATAAGGAAAAACACATAAACAAGCTTTAGTATAAGATTTCAAATTTTCTCCTAATATTAATTAATCTAAATAATCGCCATTCCCTGGCAACGGCGCCAAAAACTTATTGCGTAGATTTATGGATATGCAATATCGCAGTGTACGAGTCTAGTTTTAGTATAGTGATTTATGAGTCCAAGTATCGTCCTCGGGAACGGGTTTCTAGATTAATTAATTACTAAGGTACTAATTCTAAATTTTAGCTAAAGAAACATAACATGGATAGTTGGTTGACAGTAAAGACAAGCAAACAAACATGTGGAGACGCGAATTGATAGAATTGAGGGAAGTGATTATACAAGTTAATGACTCAATTAACACATGCAATGAACCAAAGAGATGAAATTATAAACAAAAAGTAAAATACTCAAGAAAATCTCTCGATTCTTAGTGAGCCTCACACATGCAATAAACTCCATAGTCTCCATATAAACCTACGACATGCATGACATTAAGCAACTTCTTTATGCGTTTCCCTAAGATTTCTAGGTCATTCTCATGCCAGATTTCTAAGGGTATTGACAATTTTGCTCTAATTCAAGCTTTATCTCTCAAGTCCACTTAAACTAACAAATTAAGAAGTAAAGAACGAATTGCCAAAAATAAGGACAAAACATGTTTCAATACATAGCAAGAAAGTTATAAGAAGTAAATCAAATCTTAACTACAATGTCTAGCTACTCTAAATAACATGAAAATCAAACTAAACATGTAGAAAACGTCTCAAACGGAGTTACAATCTGAAAGAAAAGGAAATTAAACTTCTGTGTCGATGCCTGTCCTTCGTCTCCGAGCTCCCGTCTTCGATCTCGAACCTCCACGGATGCTTTGGCTCCCAAAAACACTCTTTTCTCTCTTCTTACAAATTGTATTTCGAAATTAGGGTGGATTGTCTATCAATTTCGGCTCCCCTTACAAGAATGCATAATGATATATTTATAGGTTCAATCGGTGCAGCATTGCAACGCTAGGGACAACGTTACCTTATTGCACTTGTAAGCGGCTACCGGTAAATAAGGAAACTCTTGATGGCGTTGCAACGCTGGGGCAGCGTTGAAACGCCGCTACCTTAACGCGCGCGCCTTCCTATCGATGTGGCGTTGCGACGCTGCAAGGCAGCGTTGCAACGCCCTCTGTGCGGTTCTTCAAATGTGCGTCCTTATCGAGATAGTGTTGCGATGCTTTAAGGCAGCGTTGCAACGCTATCGACAGTGGTCTTCAACGCCTTTAAACAGCACGCTCAACGTTGCAACGCTATGGACAGCGTTGCAACGCCGTCACTTCGGGTCATCATGCTTGGATTGATTTGTTCTCTTCCAATTGGTATTATTTTTAGCTCCAAATAGCCTCGTTTCGATCCCGAGTGATCCAAATTGTCTTCAAATGTCCTATTTAAGCTCTTAACCTGAAATCGAGTGATTTAAACATGTAAAAGCCCTGAAATCATTATAAAACTAGCAATTATTAAGCCTAAGGATAGCACATTTTGTGTGTTATCACAACGCTGCCGCATAGTGAACGGTTTCCAGTAGTTGCACGAGATCGTGCGTGGAGTGGCAGTAGGGGCGTGCGGTGTGCGGTTCGAGCCATGAGGACGTGCTGCTGTTTTTTAATTTATTTTTAATTATTTTATTTTGTAAAATATTTTTTATAAATGTATTTCATTAATTATTTTAGTTAAGATTAATATAAATGTTATATAATGTTAATTAATTTAATTTTATGTCTCTAGGGTGCCAAAAATCGGTCCAATATGCTATTTATTTATTTATTTTATGCATGAGATGTATGAAATATTTTGGTCTGGACCCACGGTCTCTTCTTTTGATTCATACTATGAGACGTCTATGATCTGCCTGCTAGTTTGGCCTGGACCAGATAATCCCTACGGAGGGCCTTGATCATGGGAGTTGGAACACCGTGAATTCTTGAAAGGGATACGATATCCTTGTTGGTTTTCCTTCTTAGTCCTCCCTATGATGGCTATTGTTTGGACAAATACTTAAAAATTTAAAGATTGAGGGTGACACTCACAGGATTCGTTAAGAGTTAATGAATTCAGACCGAAAAATGGTAACTAGATGCCTAATGGAATAAGAGTTATTCTGGGATTAGGGTATGGTCAAGAAAGTCTCGTCCCAGAGGAGGAGTGGGTTTGTCTACCCTACGGTGGCGGTCATTCTAAACCTTTGGGGTATCATTGCATTTTTGAATGACCTAGGATCATAGGATAAAAAATTTGCTAAAACCTGATTGAATTTTTTCAAAAAGTTTTTTGCGAGACTAATACAGAGTTTTTCATTTTTTCAGCAACAAAATGTCAAACGCTTTTAACGCTCTTTTAGCTTCCGTTAAGTTAGTCGGCAATAATTTTTCGTGAAAAAACAATATTAACACGATTTTGGTAAATGACGACCAAAGGGAGTCTCACAACTATCCCTCAACCTACCTATTGGGATGTATGTCCTCATCTCGTGTAGTTTGTAGTATTCCAAGTTGTAAATAAATAACAGTTATTTATTTGAACCCTATGACATAAATAAGAGTTATTTATTTGAACTTTGTGTCTCGCATATTTCAGTAACTTAATCAAATAAACTAAGCTCCAGGGTCATTATATTATGAGAGAACTAGAACTTGAACGGTGTGTAGTGGACACATAGGGAGGATCACGTTCGAGTTAATGACCCGAACGGTCTACAGTATATGGATGGGGTTGGAGATCTAATCCTGGATACACTTTGGATGCGACCCGCTTTTAATTAGATACAAACGAGGTGGTCTAACTCGTTCATGACATGCGAGTGGGGGCATCCTGTGTAATGAGATTGTACAAGACCGAACCGTGAATTATTAGACTTATGTATGTAAAACTGTTAACAGTATAGAGCTAATAATTTCGTAGATGACCATTAGTGACTCGACCTTAATCCTGAGCGTGTTACGTGTTGGGATTTTTGTCCTAATCTCGTGTTTGCAATATATTGTTTGAAATCAATAAGAGTTATTTATTTCATCACTTTGTGTCTCGCAATATTTATAAACTTTTCCAATAAACTAAGCTCCAGGGTCATTGAATTTATGAGAGAACTAGAACTTGAACGGTGTGTAGTGGACACACAGGAGGATCACGTTCAAGTTAATGACCCGAACGGTCTCATGATATATGGATAGGGTTGGAGACCTAATCCACGAATACACCGTGATGCGCCCGCTTTGTATTAGATACAAACGAGGTGATCTCGACTTCGCTTCATGTGGTTGACATGCGAGTGGGGGCATCCTGCAATGAGATTGTACAAGACCGACCGTGAATTATTAGACCTCACGATGTAACACCGCTGACAAGATGAGACTAATAACTTCGTAGATGACCATTAGTGACTCGACACGAATCCCGAGCGTGTTACGGACTCGCCCTGCGAGGGTCCGTTCTTTGACTAAATGCACGTGTGAGGGTGGTCACGATTTACTCGCCCAATATGCCTATCTTCTCGGGCGAGCCAGCCAGGTAGGAGCTTAGAACTTAGCTACGCGAGATGGAATTCACTCGTTCCCGCCTTTAGGGAAACTAGAGGGGTTGTTCCCTTAAGTGCTGTCTCCAGGGCTTGGACAACGGGCGCCCACCTTCTCACTGGCCCGAGAAGGGTGTTGTGTATGGTTGGACCATCACAATATGTTGTTCATTAGAGGAGCAGTGAGGACTTAAGGAACAAGAAGTAGACACAGGGGTAAAACGGTATTTTGACCCAACCGTGTCTACGAACAACCTGTGAAGGGTCAACTCATGGGCATTGGTTATATTAGTGGACACGTAATATTCTGCACTGACGGGAGTGCAGATACGGGCTATAGTGGAGTGTTACCGTAGCTAATGAATGTTGCTTAACCGGTCAAAGAGTTTGGCGAGTTAATCTCGAATCATTGGAGCAAATCGCCACCGTAGGTCCATTAGGTCCCTCGGTTGGTTGCATCCGGATTTAAGAAAGGATAAAGTTTTGGTATGAAATTGAAGTGTTCAATTTCACTTTAAGAAACATTTATGTCATTTATATGAGATATGAATGATATAATATATAGTTTAATGTGAATGAGATTCATAATAAACTATAGGTTAGCCTAATTGTTGAATTAGGGCTAATTGGAGAAATTGATTGAGAGAAAGTAAATTGGATATGATTCAATTTAATTAATCCACAATTATTGCAAATGAGATTTGCAATATGAGATATGAGATATCTTATATTATGTGGTTATGCAAATGAGATTTGCATAACCTAAGATTGTGGTAAAGTGGTAATTAAGTGGACATTTTAACTCCACCAATTCCACTATATAAACCCTTCTTGCAAGAAGGATGTATGTAACTTCTCTCATTTTTTAGATTTTCACAAAGAAGAGAAGAGAAATTCTCTCAACTCTCCCTCATTTCTCCTCCCTCACCAAAACTCAAAGGTTCCCACAAACCTCCTTTCTCCAAAAGAGAACAATCGAGAAGGCGTTTTGGTGGTGTTCAATCACTTTCGTTGGAGGCGTTCGTTGTGTACGAGGAGCACGAAGAGTTCGTGATTTGAAGAAGAAATCTTGAAGAAAGTCTACAACAAGTAAGTAAGAACTCATCTTGCTGTAAATTTCTTCTTCTTCAAAGCATGTTTAGCCTAGATCTAGTGTTAGATCAATTTTAATGAAACTATGTTGCATATTGATACATCGACGATTCAATCGTCTTTCGCTGCACGAGATTTTCATTCCCTTCAATTGGTATCAGAGCCATTTCAATGGTTCCTCAATTATGCACTGTTTTATTAAAATTTGGTGAGTTTTTGCCATAATTCATGAGATGAATGTCTTAGTTTGCATAATGGATGTTTAGATTTTTGGTACTTTTAGATTTATTTTCTGTTTGATGAGATCAAATGTAAAGGGCCCGTGTTTTTGGGCATTTTAGAAAATAAATCGAGTCTGTAAGTCCGTGTCGTTCGTGGCAAGTGTTGCTGTGAAGAAATCGGAGCGGAAACAGGCGTAAATCGACGAAGAACAGCAAAGGTGTTTGTTTATTGCGCCGATAGCGTTGAGACGCCGCTCAACGGCGCCTCAACGCTATCCTTGCGGATGGAGGCCTGCGCAGCGAGAAGTTAGCGCTAACAACGCTGGCGTAGCGTTACAACGCGCCGGGCGTTGAGAACGCAGTCGACGTTGAGACGCAGCGTTACTGTTAACGCCGCCGCATTTGTTACAAACGCTAACACGCGCGCTGAAAGAGTAGTTCGCGGCGCCACGCGAGGACGTGGGATCAAGCCTCAAGTTGGGCGGTTATTCCTCGTTTTATTTATTTATTTTTAATAAAATGTATTTATTTATTTTATTTAATTATTTTATTAAATAATATTAATATAAATGTTATATTAATGTTATTTAATTAAATAATTGCCCCTAGGTGCCAAAAATCGGTCCATTTTTGCTATTTAATTATTTTATGCATGAGATGTATATTTTAATTATTTTCTATGTGCATATTGTATGTCATATAGATTTAAAATCCCACCTTAGGTTAAACATTTCATGCATCATTTTTATATTATAAGTGTTATAATATATAGTATGCATGATAGGATTATATTATAAGAGTTATAATATAATGTATGCATGTTTTAATTTATTTAAATATAAGTGTTATATTTTTAAATTAAAAGCATGCTCATGCATTTAATTCATGTGATGAATTGTATTATGTTATAGTATATAGTATTATTCATGTGATGAATGATCAAGCACTATAACATAGAAATGCATGCAACCTAAGTTAATTATTAGTTTTAAAGTGTTTAGAACTTGAATAATTAGACTTAGGTTTTCTAATTTTCTAATGAGATTAGAAATTTAGGAAATCAAATATAACCTTTGAATGGAGACCGATAAGTAACTCGTTTCTAAGGAAGGTTTTGTCTAAGGTCAGGGGGTATTTAAGTTGACGCTTGCGAACACCCTACACAGAAACCGACACGGGAGTGAATTCGATGCGAGATTCTTAGGTTATATTCTCGTGAGTGCTTAGATTAATTAAGTGTTAATTAATTTACTCACATAGACCTAAGTTAATAATGTGATTATAAACTTAGGTTAATACCATATAAGAGTTATATTGGTAGACTTAGGTAAATTTTAGCCGGTTTATCTAGGTCAATCCCTATTAAAAAATTAAAGTGCTGAGTGAGAGGAAATAAAGTGTATGAGATACATTTGAATTTCCAACCACAAATCTCCTTTAAGTCCGCACCGTGAGATCTATACTCGGCCTCGTGGCGCAAATGGGAGCGTCCCCCTTCGGATGGCATTTGTATAGGTCAATATCATCATGGATGGAGAGAGTACTTATAGTGAGTGGGAGCGGGACTTGTGAAAACGAGACTCACGGTCTCTTCTTTCGATTCACACCGTGAGACGCCTATGATCTGCCTGCTAGTTTGGCCTGGACCAGACAATCCCTTCGGAGGGCTTGATCATGGGAGTCGAAACACCGTGAATTTCCGAAAGGGATACAGTTTCCTGGTTGGTTTTCCTTCTTGGTTCACCCTTCGGTGGGTATTGTTTGGACGGATGCTTGGAAACTTAAAGATTGAGGGTGACACTCACAGAATTCGTTAAGTGTTAATGAATTCGACCGAATAATGGTAATAAGACGCCTAATGGAATAAGAGTTATTCTGGGATTAGGGTCTGATCGAGAAAGTCTCGTCCTAGAGGAGGAGTGTTCTGTTCACCCTTTGGTGGCGGTCATTCTAAACCTTTAGGGTATCATTGCAAAATTTTGAATGACCTAGGGATCATGAAACAATTTTGCTAAAACTTGATTGGATTTCATAAGTTTTTTGCGAGACTAATACAAAGGTTTTTCTTGTTTTTCAGCTAAAAAATGTCTAGTGCAATAATTGCTTTACTCGCTTCGGACAAATTAGTGGGAGATAACTATCAAAGTTGGAAAAACAACATAAATACAATTTTGGTACAAGACGACATTAAGTTCGTGTTATTTGAGGAGTGTCCTCAGATGTCGGGCTCGACCGCATCGCGAAGTGTTCGCGATGCGTACGATCGGTGGATCAGGGCCAATGAAAAAGCCAAGGTCTACATTATTGCCAGCATGTCTGATGTCTTGGCAAAGAAGCACGAGCTGATGGTTTCCGCTAAGGAGATCATGGAGTCCATGCAGGAAATGTTTGGACAATAGTCCTTTCAGGTCCGGCATGACTCGCTCAAATACGTTTTCAACGCACGGATGAAAGAGGGGTCGTCTGTCCGTGAACACGTTCTAGACATGATGACCCACTTCCATCTGGCCGAGATGAACGGGGCTTCGATCGATGAGTCGAGCCAGGTCAGTTTTATTTTGGAGACTCTTCCGAAGAGTTTCCTTCAGTTTCATAGCAATGCTGTTATGAATAAAATTAGCTACACTCTGACCACCCTCCTAAATGAGCTCTGAAATTTCCAATCTCGAATAGTGTCAAGAATCTGAGGCAAATGTTGCCTCAGTGTCTTATCACGAGGGGTTCGACCTGCAGGGATGAAACTCATTGCTCCTTCACGCCCGAAAGGGAAGAAGAGGATGAAGAGGGGTAAAATCGATCGAGCCGCCTCCACAGGGGCAAGAAGGTCAAGGAGGTTGCGAGAGAAAGGAAAGTATTTACACTGCAATGGGGGCGGTCACTGGAAGAGAAACTGTCCCAAATTCCTGGCCGAAAGGAAGAATCAAGGTAAATGTGATTTACTTGTGACTGAAACATGTTTAGTGGAGAGTAGTGACTCTGCCTGGATATTAGATTCGGGCGCCACTAACCACGTTTGTTCTTCTTTTGAGGATTGATTCTGGCGGCACCGCTAGAGAGGGTGAGGTAACTCTCGGGTTGGATCAGGGAGCTTGTCTCTCTGCGCAATGATCGACAAGGTGAAGCTTAACTTTGGCGGGAAGTACTTATTGTTGGACAATCTGTACATAGTTCCAGGGTTTACTAGAAACCTTGTTTCAATTTCCTGCCTAATAGAACAATGTATTTCAGTTTCTTTTGAATCGAATAAAGCGTTTATTTCTTTCAAAGGGAATGTGATTTGTTCAGCTTCACTTGAAAATAATCTATATGTTTTGAAACCAAATTCTGTCAAAAGTGTTTTGAATACTGAATTGTTTAAAACTGCAGAAACACGAACTAAGAAAGCAAAAGTTTCTCCAAAAGAAAATGCCCATCTTTGGAATCTTCGGTTAGGCCACATTAATCTCAATAGGATTGAGAAACTAGTGAAGAGTGGACTTCTAAACGAGTTGGAAGAAAACTCTTTCTGGGTGTGTGAGTCATGCCTTGAGGCAAAATGACCAAACGTCCTTTTAGTGGAAAAGGATATAGAGCCAAAGAGCCTCTTGAGTTAGTGCATTCGACCTCTGTGGTCCGATGAATGTTAAAGCTCGGGCGGTTATGAGTACTTTGTGTCTCTTTCATGACGACTACTCTAGATATGGGTATATTTTCCTAATGCACAAGAAAGTCCAAACTCTTGAAAAGTTCAAGGAGTACAAGACTGAGGTTGAGAACCTTTTAGGTAAATCGCTTAAAACACTTCGATCGGATCGAGGTGGAGAGTATATGGACACTTTGAATTCCGGGACTATATGATAGAACACGAAATTACGTCCCCAACTCTCAGTGCTGGTATGCCACAAAGTGAAATCTTTGACGGAGAGGAGAAAGCAGAACCTTGTTGGACATGGTTCGATGTCGATGATGAGCTATGCTCGTCTCCCCGATTCTTTTTGAAGTGCAGTGGAGATCTGCGGTTTATATTTTGAACAACGTTCCTCGAAGAGTGTTTGTGAAACACCTTTCGAGCTCTGGAGTAGACGTAAAGCGGTTTACATCACTTCGGATTTGGGGATGCCCGCCCATGTGTTGGTGTCAAATCTGAAAAAGTTGGAACCCCGTTCAAATTGTGCCTATTCGTAGGTTACCACCCTAAAGAGACTAGGGGTGGTCATTTTTACGATCCTAGGGAAAATAGGGTGCTTGTGTCGACAAACGCCACTTTCCTGAGAGGAAGACCACGTCGTGATCATTTACCAAGGAGTAAAATTGTATTGAATGAAATGGGCGGTTCATCGCCAAGAGTTGCTTGATGGGGCTAGTACGTCAACAAGTGTTGTTGATCCTAGCACGTCTAGTCAAATCCGTTCCCAAGAGTTGGGAATGCCTCGACGTAGTGGGAGGGTGTGAGACGACTGATCGCTACATGGGTTTAAATGAAACCTCGCTTGTTGCTCCCGATGATGATCATGAGGATCCATTGACCTATGATCGAGCAATGGTTGATGTTGACAAAGATGAGTGGATTAAAGCTATGGACCAGGAAATGGAGTCTATGTACTTCAATTCTGTATGGGAGCTTGTGGATCAACCGGATGGGGTAAAACCTATTGGTTGCAAATGGATCTACAAGCGTAAACGTGGCGTAGATGGGAAGGTGCGGACCTTGGCCCGACTAGTGGCAAAGGGTTTTACCCAGGTTGAAGGGGTTGACTATGAGGAGACCTTTTCACCGCTGCCATGGTAAAGTCGATCGAGATCCTTCGCCCATTGCCGCGTATTATGACTACGGTATGGCGGATGGACGCCAAGACGACCTTTACGAATGGCAAACTTGATGAGACCATCTACATGAACCAGCCCAAAGGGTTCATTGCCCAAGGCCAAGAGCAAAAAGTTTGCCGGGTTCATAGGTCCATTTATGAACTGAAACAGGCTTCAAGGTCTTGGAATATAAGGTTTGATGAGGCAATCAAGTCTTATGGCTTTGATCAAAATGTCGACGAGCCTTGTGTCTACAAGAAAATCGTTGACAAAACTGTCGCATTTTTGGTGTTGTATGTGGACGATATTCTTCTCATTGGGAATGAGGAAGAATTTCTTAATGACGTTAAAAAGTGGCTAGCTTCGCAATTCCAAATGAAAGATTTGGGAGAAGCTCAGTATGTTCTAGGTATCCAGATAGTCTGGAACCGGAAGAACATAACGCTAGCCTTGTCTCAAGCGTCTTATATTGACAAGATGTTGTCTAGATGTAAGATGCAGAACTCCAAGAAGGGCTTGCTGCCTTTCAGGCATGGGGTTCACTTGTCTAAGGATCAGTGTCCTAAGACTCCTCAAGATGTTGGGATATGAGACTGATTCCATATGCTTCAGCTGTAGGGAGCCTCATGTATGCCATGCTGTGTACTAGGCCCGACATCTGTTATGCAGTAGGAATTGTCGATGAGATATCACCAATCCAGATTAGATCACCGAATGCAGTAGTAAAGGCAATCCTCAAGTATCTTAGGAGAACGAGGAACTACAGCTTAGTGTATGGTAGTGGGGATTTGATCCTTTCGGGATACACAGATTCTGATTTTCAGACCGATAAGGATTCTAGGAAATCCACCTCGGGGTCGGCCTTCATTCCGAATGGAGGAGTCGTAGTATGGCGAAGCATCAGCGAGGATGCATCGATTCCACTATGGAAGCGAGTATGTTGCGGCTTGTGAAGTCGCAAAAGGAAGTCGCTTTGCTAAGGAAGTTCATGACAGATTTGGAAGTTGTTCCTAACAT
Source organism: Trichosanthes cucumerina (assembly GCA_036507285.1). Classification (NCBI taxonomy): domain Eukaryota; kingdom Viridiplantae; phylum Streptophyta; class Magnoliopsida; order Cucurbitales; family Cucurbitaceae; genus Trichosanthes; species Trichosanthes cucumerina. The sequence goes on along the minus strand of CM071835.1, from coordinate 73,588,960 downwards.
GAACTTACCCATCACTGCTGATGCTCGTGATAACAAGTGGTGCAATAGCCAACTCACGTGAGCCTCGGAGCCATAAGAGAGGCAAACACATTGAGCGCAAGTATCATCCGATCACGGAAATTGTGCACCGCGAGACGTGATTCTGCAGATAGCGTCGAGCACAACGTGGTGATCCATTTACAAAGCCCCTCACGGCTAAGGTATTTGAGGGTCACCTAGAGAGTCTAGGTCTTCGAGAGCTTCCTGACTAGGGCAAGTGGGAGATGTGTAAACGGGTATTCAATGCCCTAGTTTATTGTATTACTTCGTTGTAATTTATGTACATTTAAAAATGTATTTTCTCCACTAGCTTAGTCCAAGTGGGAGTTTGTTGGGATTTTTGTCCTAATCTCTTGTTTGTAATATATTGTTTGAAATCAATAAGAGTTATTTATTTCATCACTTTGTGTCTCGCAATATTTATAAACTTTTCCAATAAACTAAGCTCCAGGGTCATTGAATTTATGAGAGAACTAGAACTTGAGCGGTGTGTAGTGGACACACAGGAGGATCACGTTCAAGTTAATGACCGAACGGTCTCATGATATGGATAGGGTTGGAGACCTAATCTCGGATACACATGGATGCGGCCGCTTTGTATTAGATACAAACGAGGTGATCGACTCGTTCATGTGGTTGACATGCGAGTGGGGGCATCCTGCGTGCAATGATATTGTACAAGACCGGACCGTGAATTATTAGACCTACCGATGTAACACCGCTGTGATGAGACTAATAACTTCGTAGATGACCATTAGTGACTCGACACGAATCCACGAGCGTGTTACGGACTCCTGTCTGCGAGTCCATTCTTTGACTAAATGCGGGTGAGGGTGGTCACGATTACTCGCCCAATATGCCTATCTTCTCGTGCGAGAACCAAGTAGGGAGTCGGGAACTTAGCTACGCGAGATGGAATTCATCGTTCCTTTAGGGAAACTAGAGGGTTGTTCCCTTAAGTCTTTGTCTCTGGGGCTTGGACAACGGCGCCCACCTTCTCACCGGCCCGAGAAGGGTGTTGTGTATGGTTGGACCATCACAATATGTTGTTCATTAGAGGAGCGGTGGGGACTTAAGGAACAAGAAGTAGACACGAGGGGGTAAAGCGGTATTTTGACCCGTACCGTCTCTGAACAACTGTGAAGGGTCGACTCATGGGCATTGGTTATATTAGTGGACACGTAATATTCTGCACTGACGGGAGTGCAGCTACGGGCTATAGTGGAGTGTTACCGTAGCTAATGAATGTTGCTTAACCGGGTCAAAGAGTTTGGCAGGTTAATCTCGGATCATTGGAGCCCGTCACTGTAGGTCCATTAGGTCCCTCGGTTGGCTGCATCTGGATTTAAGAAAGGATAAAGTTTTGGTATGAAATTGAAGTGTTCAATTTCACTTTAAGGGCATTTATGTCATTTATATGAGATATGAATGATATAATATATAGTTTAATGTGAATGAGATTCATAATAAACTATAGGTTAGCCTAATTGTTGAATTAGGGCTAATTGGAGAAATTGATTGAGAGAAAGTAAATTGGATATGATTCAATTTAATTAATCCACAATTATTGCAAATGAGATTTGCAATATGAGATATGAGATATCTTATATTATGTGGTTATGCAAATGAGATTTGCATAACCTAAGATTGTGGTAAAGTGGTAATTAAGTGGACATTTTAACTCCACCAATTCCACTATATAAACCCTTCTTGCAAGAAGGATGTATGTAACTTCTCTCATTTCTTAGATTTTCACAAAGAAGAGAAGAGAAATTCTCTCAACTCTCCCTCATTTCTCCTCCCTCACCAAAACTCAAAGGTTCCCACAAACCTCCTTTCTCCAAAAGAGAACAATCGAGAAGGCGTTTTGGTGGTGTTCAATCACTTTCGTTGGAGGCGTTCGTTGTGTACGAGGAGCACGAAGAGTTCGTGATTTGAAGAAGAAATCTTGAAGAAAGTCTACAACAAGTAAGTAAGAACTCATCTTGCTGTAAATTTCTTCTTCTTCAAAGCATGTTTAGCCTAGATCTAGTGTTAGATCAATTTTAATGAAACTATGTTGCATATTGATACATCGACGATTCAATCGTCTTCCGTTGCACGGGATTTTCATTCCCTTCATTACGAACTCCTGTCTGCGGGGTTCTGTCCTTTGACTAGTACGGGTGAGGGTGGCCACTGTTGCTCGCCCAATATGCATATCTTTTCAGGGACAAGACCACGTGGGGAGCTGGGAACTTGACTACGCAAGAAGGAATTCACTCGTTCCCGACTTAAGGATACTAGAGGGGTTGTTCCCTTAAGTGCTGTCTCCAGGGATTGAACAACGGGGCCCCACTCTCTCACTGGCATGAGAGGGTTGTTGTTTATGGTTGGACCATGCAACGTTATTGTTCATTAGAGGAGCAGTGGGACTTAAGGAGCAAGAGGTAGACACAGGGGTAATACGGTAATTTGACCCAGCAGTGTCTACGAACAACCTGTGAAGGGTCGACTCATGGGTATTGGTTATATCGATGGACACAACTTGTCCTACAGTGATGAGAGTGCAGCTACGGGCTTTAGTGGAGTGTTACCGTAGCTAATGAATGTTGAATAACCAGGTCAAAGAGTTTGACAAGTTTGTATCGGATTATTGGTGCTCGTCACGTGTACGTCCATTAGGTCCCTCGGTTGGCTCAAATTGAGGGTTTACAGTTTTGTGTGAATTTGAAGTGTTCAAATTCATTATTTTGGTATTTATGTCATTTATATGTGATATAGATTGTTGGGATTTATGCCCTAAACTTGTGTAATTTTGATCAATTAAATAAAGTGTTATTTGTTTTGATAAGATTACAGTCTTGCTTTTATAAATCCAATAAACTAAGCTCCAAGGTTATAACGTTTATCTTGAAATCAGTGTAGTGGACACTATTTGGGTTGAGTTCAAGATTATAACCTAAATAGTCTATGGTATAAGAATAAGGTTGGAAACCTCATTCTGGTAACACCATGGATGCGACCCACTTTGTAATTAGTACAAATGAGGTAATCCAACTCATTCATGTAGTTGACATGCGAGTGGGGGCATCCTATATGAAGAGTTCATACAATACTGGATCGCAAATTATCAGTCTAACCAGTGTAACACCGTTTACAGGATAAGACTAGTAATTTATAGATGGTAATTAGTGACTCGACCCGAATCCTGAGCAAGTTAAGAACTCCTGCTCATAGGAGTTTGTCCTTATACTAGTATGGGTGAGAGTGGCCTGTAGCCGACTCAATAAGCCTACCTTCTCAGGGACAGAACCTCGTAGGTAGCTGGGAACTTAACTGTGCAAGATGAAATTCACTCATTCCTCTACTGAGGAATTAGATAGGTTGTTCCCTTGAGAACTGACTCCAGGTCTTGAACAACAGGGCCCCGCCCTCTATGAGGGTATGAGTCTAAGGTAGGACCTTGGACTTGTTGTTCATTAGAGGATCAGTGGTGCTTAAGGAGCAAAGAGATAATCACAGGTGTAAAACGGTAATTTGACCCAACTGTGATTACGAACAACTGTGAAGGGTCGACTCATGGGTAATACTATATCGGTGGACACAATAATATCTACAAAGATGAGGAGAGTGCAAACTACAAGTCTATAGTGGAGTGACTTGTAGTTAATGGATATTGATTAACTGGATCAAAGAGTTTGATCAGTTAATCTCACATCATTGGAGCTCATGATCTGTAGGTCCATTAGATCCCTCCGTTGGCTCAATATGATAATATTGAGGGTATAAAGTTAGGAGTGAAATTGAAGTATTCAATTTCATACATGAGGTGTTATATCAATTATATATGATATAATATATAGTTTTAATGTGAATTAGATTCATATATAAACTATATATTAAAGAGAGAATAAAAGAAGGGTAGGATGGTCATTTCCATCCCATTCCCCTATATATATGGTTGCATGAGATGCAACTAGGTTAAGACATTCTAAGCAATTCCTTGCCTTTTGTTGTTGTTGGAAAGGTTCCAAGACAACAAACATCTCTCTCACAAAAACACCACATATTTCCTAAAGGGAATTCACCTTCCTCCCTCACCCAGAGAACAACGGAGAAGATCCGGTGGTAGTGTCGGTGTTGGTACGAGTTCGTGTTGCAGTGATCTTGATCTTGAGAGAAGAGGAGCACTTGAAGAAACGTTCTTCAAAGGTAACAATCTTGCTGTCCATTCTATTTTATGCTTAATCTTGTTATTTGTGTTCTTAAATAAATCGTTGTAACAAAATCAAGAGCACGCCATTTGCAATCGCTTCCGCTGCGGGGACTACGATTCCCTTCAATTGGTATCAGAGCCAGGTTGCGTTCTTGGTTTATGTTCTGGATTTTTCAAGAACAAGGTAGGATTTACTGTTTTACATGAGATGTATGAACGATTTTGTAAAATTAGATGTTTTCAATTTTGGCACTTAGATTTACAATTTCATTGAAATGTTCAATGTAAGGGCCCGGTGTTTTGAGCAAATTTAATTGTAAATCGAGTCTGTAAGTCCGTGTCGATCGAGGCAAAGCGGTTGCTGAGAAGATCGGAGCAAAAACGAGCCAAAAACAATGGAGATTGTTGCTGTCTGTGTGCAGCGTTGCAACGCTGTTCATCGGCGAGGTTATATGCCCGATGCCTCGCACGTTATCGACTTTGAGCCGCTGAAGTTAGACAAGGATCTGAGTTACGAAAAAAATCAGTGCAAATTCTTGCTCGTGATAGCAAAGTCCTGAGGAACAGAGAAATCAACCTTGTTAAGGTCCTTTGGCAAAACCATCATCTCAAGGAAGCCACTTGGGAGCGCGAGGAGGAGATGCGAGCAAGTTACCCAGAACTGTTCGAGAGCTAGCTACTTTCGAGGACGAAAGTTCCTAAGGTGAGTAGACTGTAACAGTCGATTTATTAAACCAAAAAAACAATGCAGAAAGAAAAAGTCGGGGAGGCGAAGCCCTCCCCCTTTCTTCGCGCGCTTGAAGGCGAAGCGGCCGCCGACCTTTTCGGCCGGCGGCCCACACCCTTTTTCTTCCCCTCTCTTTCACGCTTCTCTCCCTCCCTCTTTCACAGCCTCTCTCTCTCTCTCACCCTTCTTTCTCTCTCCCTCGTGCTCGTCTCTCCCTCTCCGTCACTCTCTTTGTCTTTTTCTCGGCCTCTTGCTCACCATCTCTCTCTCTCTCATCTCTTAGAACGCCGCCAACATCGCTCGCCAGAGGAGAGCAACAACCGTAGGAGTCCGTGAAACCCACCATTTTGGTTTAGCCAGTTCGAACTCGTTTCAGTCGGTTTTCGAGGAACAGAGACCTGTTCTGGATAGATCGGGCAACGAGGAGTCCAGATCTGGTACCTGCGCCGCCGCCGCCGACTCCACGCGCCGTTGCCGTCAATCCACGCGCCGTTGCCTGTAGGGCCGCCAGTCATTCCCTTCCGTGCGGTCGCCTCGGTTCGTTCCTTAGCTCGTTTCGGATCTCTATTGGGTGAGTTTTGCTCCTCGTAAGCTTTTAAGGCCTCGATTATGTTTCAGATTACTAATCTTGTGTGTTTCTTCGTTAGGAGCTTTATTTTGGAAGTAGGAACACGTTTGGAGCACGACTCGTTACTCTAGCTGCTCGTTGTGGTTGGATTTCCTGTAAGTAGTCATTTCGACTATACCACCCCTAAGTGTAGGGCATAGGGGCACGTTGCATGCATTTACCTGATTGAAAGACCGATTGATTTGGTTGTAGTAGCATGTTAGGATGTGAGAATTATAGTTGTGCTTGATTCAAGTTCATTTGAATGTGTTGATGTATATCTGTGCTGAAACCCGAACCTGCTGGTTCAGGGTCTAGTTGTCTGTTAGTCCTACGTAATTGTAACTAGTAGGGTCGATGTAAACTTGGGCTGAGAACTCTGAATGTGTTAGTATGCTAGGATTGTTTGTCCCGAGCCTAATATTCTCGTGCTTAGTTTGGAGTAACTCGAGAAGTGTTGTTGAGCCTTAGGATTGTAGCTAACATAACTAGCCCTAGTGTAGGCCCTTGTCTTTGTGTACCCTTAGCAGGCTGAGACTCGAGGTTGGCGAGATGATGATGATGTTATGGGATGTGGTGGTCTGTCCTCCATCCAGTTGTGCGACTCAGGGTATGATCCTTAGAGTCAGAGGGATTGGATAGAGTCTTTCGCCCTAGTACAAGACCGGAAGCGAGCCCGTGGTCGACTATGCGCGGTAGTATCGCCTTCAATGCTTTATGGGATGTGGTGGTTCGTCTTCCATCCAGTTGTGCGACTCGGGTGTGATCCTTAGAGTCAGAGGGGTTGGATAGAGTCCTTCGCCCTAGTGCAGGCCCGAGAATGAGTCTTGTGGTCAATTGTGCCAACCTAGTTCAGAAGCTAAGTGTAGTACATGACTGAGAAATCTGAGTGAGAGATAGGGCCAGGATGCTTGTTGAGGTTGTGTGGCGGGCTAGGTGTCGTGCTTAGCTAGGTCTAAGGTTGTTCTGTTGTGTTCTTTATTCTGGACGAAGTGGGCTGCTTACTGAGTATTATTTTTTTCGTTGCACGTAAGACAAACCAGTGAGATGACCATCGACGGGGAGACCCCTGCGAGGCTATGTAAGACTTGTAGGACTTAGTTAGGGGTTGTTGTTTAGAAGTTGCTTTCATTTCTTTTTCTTCTGTTGCACTCTGCTTCTTTAGTTGTGCTTAAATCTTAACATGTCCCGTTCTTTCGTTCGAATTGAATTATGTTCTGTTATGTTTTCTTTCGTGTTCAAGCATGTGTTGTTGTTGCATGTTGTCTGAGAACTCCGAGGGACTTGAGCCCAGCCTGTTGTTTTCTGTGTAGTTTTGAGGAGGTTGCGTACCCTTGTGAGCCTTTTTGAAGTGCTTTAGTTCAGGTTCAGGTATTACAAACTTCTGGTTTGTATAGGTTGCGTCGTTATGCTGCCAGATTTTTGGCACTTGCGATACAACTTGGAAGTAATGCCCCGAGTAGGAAGTGTTCAAATTACGGGGCATTACAAACCGAGAAGACCCTTTGGAAGTGTCTTGTTGTTCGGTTCATAGTTCGTTCGAAGATCGAGTTCGTGATTCCGTTGGATCGAGAGAGATCGAGGAGGAAATTGAAGAAAGGTTTTTCAAGAGGTTAATATGGTTTTTACTTATTGTTTTTTCTTCTCTTACAGCATGTTTAGCTAAGGATTAAAGTTGTTTAATTCAATTTTCAGATAGGAGTTATACAACGAAACAACGACGTTTCACAACGTCTTCTGCTGCGGGAAATCCTAATCCCATCACGACTCATGGGCATTGGTTATATCGATGGACACAACTTGTCCTACAGTAATGAGAATGCAACTACGGACTTTAGTGGAGTGTTACCCTAGCTAATGAATGTTGGATAATCGGGTCAAAGAGTTTGACTAGTTAGTCTCAGATCATTGGAGCTGGTCATTTGTAGGCCCATTAGGTCCTTCGGTTGGCTCAAATTGGACAAATTGAGAGTTAACAGTTTAGAGTGGATTTGAAGTGTTCAAATTCATTAAATGAGTAATTATGTCATTTATATGTGATATAATGAGCATAATATATAGTTTGATGTAAATGAGATTCATAATAAACTATAGTATAGCCTAATTGATACATTAGTGCTAATTTGGAGAAAGTGAATTGAGAGAAATTAAATTGAATATGATTCAATTTAAAATTCCACAATTATGCAAATGAGATTTGTATAATAAGGTATGAGATACCTTATATTATGTGATATGCAAATATGATTTGCACATCATATGATTGTTGTAAATTTATAAATGGTGGAGATTTTAACTCCACCATATGGCATTATAAAAGGATGGAATGTGAGACATTCCATAAGACATCTTCTCATATTTTGAAATTCACAATCCAAAGAGAAAGAAACTCTCTCAAAAGCTCTCTCTCTCAATTCTCTAGAATTCTCTCCAATCCCAATCCAAAAGGAGTTCCACCACTCTCCCTCAACCTCTCGAGAACAACCGAGAATACCCTTTAGAAGGTGTGCCCATTGTTCGGTTCGAGGAACGAGATCGTTGAGATCGTTGGTACGAGAGAGTTTGTGATCGGAGAAGAAAACACTGAAGAAGGGTTCTTCAACAAGTAAGTATATCTTTTACTTTCTGTTTTCTTCTAGTTTTACAACATGTTTAGCCTATGATTTATGTGATAATTTCAATTTTAAGAAAACCGTTGCACAACGAAACGACGACATTTAACGATGTCTTCCGCTGCGGGATTTCCATTCCTTTCAATTGGTATCAGAGCCAATCATTGCTCTTCGTTGTGTATTCTGGTTTTTCTTAAAATTAGGTGGGATTTCCTTAATTTCATGAGATGATTTTATGGTTTGCATATTGGATGTTTTCGGTTTTTGGCACTTAGATAGGTTTACATCAATGTTGATGAGATCAATGTAAAGGTCTGTTGTTTTGGGCATTTTTTAATATAAATCGAGTCTGTAAGTCTGTGTCGTCCGTGGCATGAGATGTTGTGAAGAAACGGAGCGAAAACAAGTGAAATCGGTAAAAAATAGCAAAACAATGTTCTTTGAGAATCAATGGCGTTGAGACGTTGTTCTTCGGCATTGCAACGCCATCCATGTGGGAGCAAGGCGTGCTGCAAGATAGCGTTGCGTTGCAACGTTGCTGGCGTTGGGAACATTGGCATCACGCTGGGCTGTAGCGTTGTAACGCTGGCCACGACGTTGCAACGCCGCAACGTAGTGGAGCAGTTGCGAGAGGATTTCGAACGGAAGTGGCAAGATGGGATAGTGGAGGCGACAGTTCGAGCCCTGCAACCGTATTTTATTAGTTTTAATTTAATTTTCATTTTGTAAATTAAATTTTAATTAATTAATATTAATATAAATGTTATATTAATGTTAATTAATTAAATTAATGTCCATAGGGAACCAAAACTGATCCAATATTGCTATTTATTTTATTTTTATGCAATTGTTGTATGAAAATTCTATATGCATAATGTATATCATATAGATTTAAAATCCCACCTTAGGTTAAACATTTCATGCAACATTTTATATTATAAGAGTTATAATATATAATATGCATGATAGGATTATATTATAAATGTTATAATATAATGTATGTGTTTTAATTTAATTAATATAAGAGTTATATTTCTCTATGTATTTATACATGTGATGTATGTATATTATATAGTTTAATTATTCATGTGATGAATGATCAAACATTATAATATAGAAATGCATGTAACCTAAGTTAATTATTAGTTTTAAATTGTTTAGAACTTAAATAATTAGACTTAGGTTCTCTAGTTCTAATAAGATTAGAATTAGGAAATCAATATGACTTATGAATGGTGATTAATAGTAACTCTGTCTAAGGAAGGTTCTGTCTAAGGCTTGGGTATTTAAGCTGACGTTTTCTGGAACACCCCTACTTGGGAACCGACTTGGGAGTGAATTTGGTCCAGAGATTCATAGGTTATATTCTCGTGAGTGTCGTTAATTAAAAGTTAATTAAATTACTCACTTAAACCTAAGTTAATAATGTGATTATAGACTTAGGCTAATCCAATATAAGTGTTATATTGGTAGACTTAGGTAAAATATAGTCGGTTTATCTAGGTCAATTCCGATTAATTTAAAGTGTTGAGTGGGAGGAAATAAAGTGTATAAGATACATTTAATTTTTCCATCCACAAATCTTCGTAAATTTCACACCGTGAGATCCATACTCGACCTCGTGACGCAAATGGGAGTGTCCCCCTTTGGTTGGTATTTGTATGGGCCAATATTCAACGTGAATGGAGAGAGTACTTTTAGTGAATGGGAGTGGGACCTGTGAAAATAGGACCCACGGTCTCTTCTATCAATTCACACCGTGAGACGCCTACGATTCGCCTGTTAGTTTGGCCTAGACCAGACAATCCCTTCGGAGGGCCTTGATCATGGGAGTCGGAACACCGTTAATTCCTGAAAGGAATACAATTTCCTTGTTGGTTTTCCTTCGTAGTCCTCTATTTTGTTGCTATTGTTTGGACAAATACTTGGAAATTTAAAGATACAGGGTGACACTCACGGGATTCATTAAGAGTTAATGGATTCAGACCGAAAAATGGTAGCTGGATGCCTAATGGAATAAGAGGTATTCTGGTATTAAGTTCTGGTCGAGAAAGTCTCGTCCTAGAGGAGAGTGATTTTGTCCACCCTTCGGTGGCGATCATTCTAAACATTTGGGGTATCATTGCAATTTTTTAATGACCTAGGGATCATAGAATAAAATTTGCTAAAACATGATTGGATTTTCAAAGTTTGTGCGAGACCAATATAAAGTTTCTTCTATTTCAGCAAATAAAATGTCGAGTTCAATTATAACCCTGTTAGCTTCTGGTAAATTAGTAGGCAAAAATTTTCAAACGTGGAAAAACAATATCAACACAATCTTAGTTACCAACGACCTAAAGTTCGCGCTCACTGAGGAGTGTCCTCAGGTGTTGAGCTCGACCGCATCGCGAAGCGTTCGTAATGCGTACGACCAATGGATCAGGGCTAATGAAAAAGCCAAGGTCTATAGCATTGCCAACTTGTTTGAAGTCTTGGCCAAGAAGCATGAGGTTATGGTCACCGTGAAGGAGATCATGAAATCGCTGCAAAACATGTTTGGACAACAGTCCTTTCAGGTTCGGCACGATGCCCTCAAACATGTTTTCAATGCAAAGATGAAGGAGGGGCGTCTGTCCATGAACATGTTCTTGATATGATGACCAACTTTAACCTGGCAGAGATGAACGGTGCTTCGATCGACGAGTCGATCCCATAAGAGCTGAATCCAGGTCTTGAATAACAGGGCCCCTCCCTCTTGTTGGCCTAAGAGGGATAATGTTTATGGCACCACCATAAACTTGTTGCTCATTAGAGGATCAGTGGTGCTTAAGGTGCAAGAAGTAGTCACAGGGGTAAAACGGTAATTTGACCCAACTGTGACTACAAATGACCTGTAAAGGGTTGATTCACGGGCATTGGTTAAATCAATGGATACAACTTGTCCTACAGTGAGGAGAGTGCAACTACGAGTCTTTAGTGGAGTGACTCGTAGTTAACGAATGTTGATTGATGAGATCAATGAGTTTGATTAGTGAATCCCATATCGTTGGAGCTCATGATATGTTGGTCCATTAGGTCCCTCGGTTGGCTCAACATGGAATTAATAGAAGGTATAAAGTTTTGGGATGAATTTGAAGTGTTCAAGTTCAATCTAGGGAATTATGTCAATTATATATGATATAATTGATATAATATATAGTTCAATATGAATATGATTCATAATGAACCTAATTATGTCTAATTATGGTATTAAGGCATATATTGAGGAGATAATTTGAGAGACATAAGATTAAATTTGACCAAATTAAATTTCTCAACATTATGTGAATATGATTCACATAATAAGGTATTTGATACCTTATATTATGCATTTGTGCATAGTATGTGGAGTTAGTGGCAAAATGGGTGGAGAATTTGATGGGTCAGATCCCCTTGAGCAGCGGAAACGTTATTAAAATCGCAATTGCTCGTTTGTTTTGGTTTATTAGAAATACCAATACATTGGGTAAAATAAAAAGACAAGCAATTAATCTAATCTAATTAGAGCATGGATTCTAAGCATACAAACATGTTGTGAAATTCTTAAACTAAAAGTAAGAAATCATTTACCTTTGTAGTTTATCAATCCAACAACCCTTGCTCCAATTGCACAGCAACAAGGAAAAACTCTGTTCTTTCTTCTCCAATGGGACAACACCATGAGGAAAACCTTCTATCCTTTGAGTTCTTTTGATCAATCCTTGGTGGGAAGGATTCCAACAATTTGGAAGGAGGAAAAGAAATTGAGAGAGAGAGTTCAGAAAGCAATTCCACAAATTGCACAGAAAAATGATCGATCAATCATCTCTTCATTGATCCCCTCTCCCTGTTTATTTGTCGATAGGGAGAGGAAGAGGGGTAGTGGGAACGTGTCATCCTGACACGTTCCCTTAATTAATTTTAATTAATAATTAAATCATATTTAATTATAAATTAATATTAATTTTAATTAAATCACATTTAACCAAAATTAAATTAAATATCATATATTTAATTATGATTAAATCATATTTAATCAATATTCCCTCTAACCTATAGTTTTAATGCACATCTCATGCACATTAAATTTTAACCAATAGTTTTCAAATATGAATCACATTCACATTTAAATTAATTATTGAACCTTTTCAAATATTTAATTCTCTCGTATAATTTAATATGAATCATATTCACATTAAATTTATAATATAAAATTCCAAAATTTATATTATAACGTATCTATATACATAAATTTATTCCCTAATGAATTTGAACATTTCAAATTCAAACGATCTAAGAACTCTTTCTGAGCTAGAAGGTGGACCTAATGGACCTCTGGATCGAAGCTCCAACGATACGAGATTATTCTTGTTAATCTATTAACCCTCCTAATCAACATTCGTTAATTGTGGGAACACTCCACTAAAGTCCCACAGCTGCACTCTTCTCACTGCAGATATATTTCTGTGTCCATGGATATTGACCAATAACAGCAAGTCAATCCTTCACGAATGCTCGTAACACCAGCTGAGTCAAATTACCGTTTTACCCCTAGGTTACATCTTGTACCTTAAGTACTAGTGCTCCTCTAATGAACAATTTGTTTGTGGTCCTACCAACAAAGAGAAGTCACTCTCGGGCCAATGAGATGGTCGGGCCCTTTGTTCAAGTTCCGGAGACACAACTTAAGGGAACATTCATCCACTTACCTTAGTAGGCGGGAAGGAGTGAATTCCATTTTGCTAAGTTAAGTCCCCAACCGCTCACTCGGTCTTGTCCCCAAGAAGGTAGGCATATTGAGTCGGTGAATCTGGTCACTCTCACCCATATTAGTCAAAGGACAATCCCTTGCAAACAGAAGTTCGTAACCTGCTCAGGATTGAGATCAAGTTGCCTAGGTCATCCTAGTGAAATAGAAACCTAGCTAGTCAACAGAGTTACATCTAGTGGTTACTATTTCGTGGTCCGGTCTTATGTAATCTCATTACATAGGATATCCCACTCACATGTCATCTACACGAACACGTTAGGATCACAGTGTTTATATCATATTTAAAGTGGGTCACATCCATAGTATTACCAAGGTAAGGTACCCAAACCTTATCCCCTTACTATAGACCCTTTAGGTTGTATCTCGAACCGAGATCCTTTATATGTATACTACATTCAGTTCAAGAGACATTTTACAGCCTTGGATGTTAGTTTATTGGATTTTGGGTTAAACAAAGGGCAATATCATAAATAACGAACAATAACTCTTTATTGAAATAATAACTATTTATTACAAAAATTAGAACAAAATTACAAACTACGAGTTTTAAGGCACAAACCCCAACAAAATTTGTCTCCACCTACATTGTCTATAAAAGCATCCTTTTGGATGTATTTTGAAAAACTTGAACCATTTGTGTAGTTTTTCATTTTAGGTGATAGCACACAAAATGTGTTATCCTTAGGCTTAATTATTGCTAGTTTTATGATGATTTCAGGGCTTTTACGCGTTTAAATTACTCAATTTACGGTTAAGAGCGTAAACATAACATTTGGAGACAAATTGGATCATTTGGGATCGAAACGAGGCTATTTGGAGCTCAAAATAACATCAATTGGAAGTGAAAGGACCAAACCAAGCTTGAAGACCCGAGGTGATGGCGTTGCAACACCATATAGAGCGTTGCAACCCCGAGCGTGCGGATTAAAGGCGTTGAAGACCCCAGGCGATAGCGTTGCAACGCTGCCTTGCAGCGTCGCAATGCTATCTCGATAAGAAGATGCGCAAGAAGGACCGCACAATGGGCGTTGCGCTGCCTTTCAGCATCGCAACGCTGTATCGATAGGAAGGCGCGCGCATTAGGGTAGCGGCGTTGCAACGCTGCCCTCAGCGTTGCAACACCATCGACTATTTCCATATTTGCCAGCCACCTAGGGTACAACGTTGCAACGCTGCCCCTAGCGTTGCAACGCTGCACCGATTCCATCTATAAATATATCCTTATGATTTCATTACAAGGGAGCCGAATTTGCTAGATTTTTGCCCTATTTTCGAAATACACTTTGTAAGAAGAGAGAAAAGAGCATTTTTGGGAGCCAAAGCATCCGTGGAGGTTCGAGATCAAAGATTGGAACTCGGAGACGAAGGACCGACCTCGACACATAAGTTTAATTTCCTTTTCTTTCAAATTGTAATAGCGTTCTAAGACATTTTCTACATGTTTAGTCTGATTTTCATGTGATTTAGAGTAGCTAGACATTGTAGTTAGGATTTGATTTACTTGTTATGACTTTCTTACTATGTATTGAAGCATGTTTTGTCCTTATTTTTGGCAATTCGTTCTTTACTTCTTAATTGTTGGTTTAAGTGGACTCGAGAGATAAAGCTTGAATTAGAGCAAAATTGTCAAAACCCTTAGAAATCTAGCATGAGAATGACCTAGAAATCTTAGGGAAACACATCAAGAAGTTGCTTAATGCCATGCATGTCGTAGGTTCATATGGAGACTATGTAGTTTATGGCATGTGTGAGGCTCACTAAGAATCGAAAGGTTTTCTTGAGTATTTTACTTCTTGTTTATAATTTCATCTCTTTGGTTCATTGCATGTGTTAATTGAGTAATTAACTTGTATAATTATACGCAACAAAATTATACGCAATACCGTAGTGTACGAGTCAAGTTTTAGTATACTGATTTATGAGTGCAAGTATCGCCCTCGGGAATGGATTTCTAGATTAATTAGTTACTAAGATACTAATTCTCAATTTTAGCCAGAGAAACATAACATGGATATTTGGTTGACAGTAAAGACAAACGAACATGTGGAGGCACGAATTGATAGAATTGAGGGAAATGATTATACAAGTTAATGACTCAATTAACACATGCAATGAACCAAAGAGATGAAATTATAAACAAAAAGTAAAATACTCAAGAAACCTCTCGATTCTTAGTGGGCACACATGCAATAAACTCCATAGTCTCCATATGAACCTATGACATGCATGGTATTAAGCAACTTCTTTATGTGTTTCCCAAAGATTTCTAGGTCATTCTCATGCCAGATTTCTAAGGGTTTTTACAATTTTGCTCTAATTCAAGCTTTATCTCTCGAGTCCACTTAAACCAACAAATTAAGAAGTAAAGAACGAATTGCCAAAAATAAGGACAAAACATGCTTCAATACATAGCAAGAAAGTCATAACAAGTAAATCAAATCCTAACTACAATGTCTAGCTACTCTAAATCACATGAAAATCAGACTAAACATGCAGAAAACGTCTTAAAATGCTATTACAATTTGAAAGAAAAGGAAATTAAACTTATGTGTCGAGGCCGATCCTTCGTCTCCGAGCTCTTGTCTTCAATCTCGAACCTCCATGGATGCTTTGGCTCCCAAAAATGTTCTTTTCCTCTTCTTACAAAGTGTATTGCGAAAATAGGGCAAAAATCTTGCAAATTCGGCTCCCTTGTAATGAAATCATAAGGATATATTTATAGGTGGAATCGGTGCAGCGTTGCAACGCTGTACCCTAGGTGGCTGGCAAATATGGAAATAGTTGATGGCGTTGCAACGCTGAGGGCAGCGTTGCAACGCCGCTACTCTAACGCGCACGTCTTCCTATCGATACGGCGTTGCGACGGTGAAAGGCAGCGTTGCAACGCCCGTTGTGCGGTTCTTCTTGCGCATCTTCTTATCGAGATAGCGTTGCGACGCTGCAAGGCAGCGTTGCAACGCTATCGCCTGGAGTCTTCAACGCCTTTAATCAGCACGCTCGGCGTTGCAACGCTTTACATGGCGTTGCAACGCCATCACCTCGGGTCTTCAAGCTTGGTTTTGGTCCTTTCACTTCCAATTAAAGTTATTTTGAGCTCCAAATAGCCTCGTTTCGATCCCGAGTGATCCAATTTGTCTCCAAATGTTCTATTTACGCTCTTAACCTGAAATTGAGAAATTTAAACGTGTAAAAGCCCTAAAATCATCATAAAACTAGCAATAATTAAGCCTAAAGGATAATACATTTTGTGTGCTATCAAACACCCCCAAACTTAAACTTTTGCTAGTCCCGAGCAAAAACATAATTAAATATCAGATTGTTCTTAAACATACATTTGATTCAAGCCTCAAAGATTTAAGAGAAAATCTGGCAATCACAGAAAACATTCAAACATAACACTTCAGCAAGCAATTTAAAACTTTTCCTAAGTGTTCCTTACCTGTGTGTGTGTGATTAGCCTATGTTCCCTTCATTTTTACTAAGCCCGGATCAACTTTATTAGGCTCTCCATTCAACTTCCCCCTACACTGGTCATAATTACTAATCTTTGAGCCTCCCCACATTCAAGAATTAAATAACTCTACTCAGTACTTACTCACTTTTTTTTATCAATTTTTTTTCTTCTTTTGTTTTTTGTGTAAGGACACTAGCTTTCACATATCCACTGCAGGGACCCTTACTCAGAGCACTCGCTCAATGAGTGGCCTAACTGATCACAGTGAAGGTAGCTCTTTTTGCCCTCACGATTTTTTTCTTTAGCAAACAAACAACAAAAACAAACTATTTCACATATTATACAGATCATGCATTTCATATTGTCATTCACCCTATCCTGCAGTTTAACTCTTAAATTAGTTCTTATACCTATCGAGGTGACATCAAACTTCTGAACCTAATAACTTTGTTCTAAGCATTTCAAAACTACAGGAACACAGACTATGTGCATAATAGTGCAGGAAAAACTTCAAGAAAATTTTTAAATTAACTCGAATTCATGTCATGCTCTCAAGTTCAGCAGAATCACAAAGATTTCAAATTATATCTCATCCCAGGCTATCATGATCATACTTATGTAAAAGATCAATCAACAATTCAGCACATACTCAGGACACTCACAACAAATAAACACATCCCACCCCCAAACTTAAACTAAACATTGTCCCCAATGTTTGTAGAATTAAGCACAAATTAAGTATAAGGGTAAGAGTGAACAATACTGTCCTGGGTAATGGAGATCTTTCTGAGTTTCTTGGATAGCCAAAGCATGTGTGTTGGAGTTCCTCAGAACGGGAGCATGGATTTCAACGAAGACAGGCATCGTCACAACCTACAAAGCAAACACCACTAGTAAATGAACTAAGAATTGAAAAATAACAAACTAAAGACAGAAAATAGATAAAAAATGAAAAAGCTTGGGTTGCCTCCCAAGAAGCGCTTTGTTTAACGTCTTTAGCTAGACTGTACTCCCTCAAGATTGGCGTCAAGGCACGTAAAACTGCTCATATTTCTTCGGGCCCTTCTTGCTCGAATCGATATAACCTTCTAAGTCTAAAAGGCTATCCTGTTTCTCTTGGGCACCTGAAAGAAAATTGTTTTTGGTATTTTTGTTTGATGAAATGAAAGAACAAAAATCAAAACAAAACTCGTGAGTATAGGACAAATGGTTTTCAAGATTAAAGGAAATTTCTGGAGATAAAAGGGAAAAGGGTTTTTCAGCCTCGAACTCCATCACCTGAATTTCCTCCATAGAAGTGATTGTATTACCATTGTCTACCTCACAAACCTGTTTCTGGTGTGTCTCAGTCTCCTCCAACCCATCCTCACTATCGTACGAATAAGTCTCCCTAGATGGCACCCCCTCAGTGGTAAGGATAAGAAATTGTTCCTGTAAGGCCTTAAGGGAAATGACTAGTTGATTAAGACAATGATCCATTTCTTGTACTATTTCCCAAAGTCTTACCACCTCAGTTTCTAACCTATCCAACCTCTCTAATTCACTATGGATCAAATTTTAAAATTTCAATTCTAAGGTATATTCCGCCAATTGGTCCATGAGAGAAGATTTTTCTAGGGGTTGGTTAAGGTACGAAAAACTATGGTTCCAACTGCCTAGATAACTACCATTACATGAATGTTTATCAATTTCAGGTACAGAATGGTAAAAATTAGACAAATGAAATTTAGAGAAATCATGATGCACATACTTAGGGTCTTGAGAGGGACAATAGAATGGTGGAGAATCAAAATCATGCAAAGTTATAATTAAAAAAATTAAGAGTTCAAATCAAGACTTTTACACAATAGCAACACAACCAAAACAGGGGACAAAGACTAAAAAACACACAAAACTAAAATAAAACAAATAAGAAAACAAAAACCCACACAAGAAGAACAAATAAGGAAAGACACAGAAACAAACTTTAGTCTAAAATTTCAAATTTTCTCCTAATATTAATTAATCTAAATAATCGTCATTCCCCTGCAACAGCGCCAAAAACTTGTTGCGTATGATTATGGATATGCAATACCGCAGTGTACGGGTCAAGTTTTAGTATAGTGATTTATGAGTCCAAGTATCGTCCTCAGGAATGGGTTTCTAGATTAATTAGTTACTAAGATACTAATTCTCAATTCTATCAATTCGTGCCTCCACATGTTCGTTTGTCTTTACTGTCAACCAAATATCCATGTTATGTTTCTTTAGCTAAAATTGAGAATTAGTATCTTAGTAACTAATTAATCTAGAAACCCATTCTTGAGGACAATACTTGGACTCACAAATCACTATACTAAAACTTGACCCGTACACTGCGGTATTGCATATCCATAATCATACGCAACATTAGGCAAACACAAGAGTTCTCTCTAAATCTCTCTACAAAACATCCTTAATCCAAAAGGAGATCCCACCTCTCTCCCTCTCCTAGAGAACAACCGAAAAGGTCTTTTGTCGGTGTTCGAAGATTTGCTCATAGAGAAGAGGAGTTCGTAGACGACGAGGAACTACTTGAAGAATCGGTCTTCAAAGGTAACCTACTAATCCTTTTATGCTTTCAAGATGCATGCTTAGCTTAGATTTCTGTTTTTGAGTATTTCTATGTCACACAATTGAGAGCAAAGGAGATCGTTCGCTTCCGCACGAGATTCCATTCCCTTCAACAGTAGCCAACTCGAGAGAACCTCAGAGTCATAAGAGGGGAAAGCATCTTGAGCGCAAGTATCACCAGATACGGGAGATTGTGCACCATGGAGATGTGACGGTCACGCAGATAGCGTCGGAGCACAACGTTCCTAATCCATTTACGAAGGCCCTCACGGCTAAGGTGTTTAAGGGTTACCTAGAGAGTCTAGGTCTTCGAGTGCTTTCTGACTAGGGCAAGTGGGAGTATTGTAAAGGGGTATTAAATGCTCTAGTTTATTGTATTACTTTTATGTATTACTGTACATTTGAGAAATGTATTTTGTACTCCACTAGCTTAGTTCAAGTGAGAGTTTGTTGGAGTGTATGCCCTAATCTCGTGTAGTTTGTCATTCTTGTAAATAAATAAGAATTATTTATTCAAACTTTGTGTCTCGCATATTTTATAAACTTAATCAAATAAACTAAGCTTCAGGGTCATTATATTATGAGAGCACTAGAACTTAAACGGTGTGTAGTGGACACACGGGGGGATCACGTTCAAGGTAATGACCCAAATGGTCTACAGTATACAGATAGGGTTGGAAACCCCATCCTGGTTACACTACGGATGCGACCCGCTTTGTATTAGATACAAACGAGGTGATCCAGCTCGTTCATGTGGTTGGCATGTGAATGGGGGGCATCCTGTACAATGAGATTGTACAAGACCGGACCGTGAATTATTAGATCTACTGATGTAACACCGTTAACAGTATAGGACTAATAACTTCATAGATGACAATAGTGACTCGTCCTTAATCCTGAGAGTGTTACAAACTCCTATCTGCGGGGGTCTGCCCTTTGACTAGTACGGATGAGGATAGCCATAGTTGCTCGCCCAATATGTCGCACCTTCTTGGGGACAGTACCACGTGGGGAGCTGGGAACTTGACTACGCGAGATGGAATTCACTCGTTTCCAAATTAGGGAAACTAGAGAGGTTGTTCCCTTAAGTGCTGTCTCCAGGGCTTAGACAACGGGTGCCAACCCTCTCACTAGCCCGAGAGGGATGTTGTTTATGGTTGGACCATGCAACTTAGTTGTTCATTAGAGGAGCAGTGAGACTTAAGGAGCAAGAGGTAGACACAAGGGTAAAACGATAATTTGACCCTGACTACGAAAAACCTGTGAAGGGACGACTCACGAGCATTCGTTATATCGATGGACACAACTTGTCCGACAGTGATGGGAGTGCAGCTACGGGCTTTAGTGGAGTGTTACCGTAGCTAATGAATGTTGAATAATCGGGTCAAAGAGTTTGACTGGTTAGTCTCGGATCATTGGAGATCATCATCTGTTGGTCCATTAAATCCCTCGGTTGGCTCAAATTGGACAAATTGAGGGGTTACAGTTTGGAGTGGATTTGAAGTGTTCAAATTCATTAAATGGGTATTTATTTCATTTATATGTAATATAATGGACATATATATAGTTTGATGTGAATGAGATTCATAATAAACTATAGAATAGCCCAATCGATACATAAGTGCTAATTTGGAGAAATTGAATTGAGAGAAATTAAATTGAATATGATTCAATTTAAAATTCCACAATTATGTAAATGAGATTTGTATAATAAGGTATGAGATACCTTATATTATGTGATATGCAAATATGATTTGTATATCATATGATTGTGATAAATTAGTAAATGGTGGAGATTTTAACTCCACCATTGGCATTATAAAAGGATGGAATGTAAGACATTCCATAAGACATCTTCTCATTTTTTGGACTTCACAATCCAAAGAGAGAAACTCTCTCAAAAGCTCTCTCTCTCAATTCTCTAGAATTCTCTCCAACCCCAATCCAAAGGAAGTTGCACCACTCTCCCTCAACCTCCCGAGAATAATCGAGAAGACCCTTTGGAAGGTGTCCCCGTTGTTCGATTCGAGTAACGAGATCGTTGGTACGAGAGAGTTCGTGACCGGAGAAGAAAACACTGAAGAAGGGTTCTTCACCAAGTAAGTATATCTTTTACTTTCTGTTTTCTTCTAGTTTTACAGCATGTTTAGCCTAGGATTTATGTGATAAGTTCAATTTAAGAAAATCGTTGCACAACGAAACAACGACATTTAACGATGTCTTCCGCTGCAGGATTTCCATTCCCTTCAGTTTCTTTGCTCGAGCGTTGAAACTTCACGTTATTTTTACTTTTATGTTCAAGGCTTTCCTCTTAAGTACTTAATATTGCAAACTCTTGGTTTCACTTGTTTTTCTAATGTTTTGAGAGAGTTTACATATTTGTGAGGGGTGCTACATCTTTGGGCGTAAACACGAGCGACCATTCATTTTTTGAGTGAAACACGTGAGGGAGTGATTATGAGGTCCAATTTTCTTTATGCTAACATCTATTGCAGCCATGCATACACAAAGAAGAGCTCCAAGAAATGACCATCATGTTGAACGAAACATGCTTACATTATTGTTTGGGAGTATTTCAAATTCTGAGTACCTTTTTTGGAAAAAAGAAATTGATGACATATTTGTCATTACCATTATAGTGAAAAGAGAAAGGCAAAACTTATTATCTCTATATTTGAGGAATATGCATTAACATGGTGAAATGTTTTGTTGTAAAAAAGGAAGAGGAGTGGAAATCATGCAATGCCCTTATCCATGGGAAGAAATCACACTTCTAATGAGGAAGCATTTTGTTCCTAAGTTATTCCACAAATTGCAAACTTTAAGATAAGAGAGCAAAAGCGTGGAAAAATACTATGAAGAGATGTCCACATTGCTTAAGGAGATTAATTTATATGAAGATGAGAAACCTACCATCGACCGATTCTATCAAGGACTTAATGAGAAGATTGGCAAAAGAATTGTTGAATAAGAAGAAATTCGATCTTGTGAGGATTTGGAAGAGATGGTGCACACTGCCATCAAAATAGAAAGACAACTCCAACGGAAATCTTCAAGGTACACTAAATCTAAGTCTACCATGTATGGGTGTTTGACATCACAATGCCAATATATTTATAGGGTTAGTTTACCTACCATGTATGAGTATTTTGATAGGGTAGAAAGTAGAAAACAGAAGCTTATCAATGTTCTACCTAGGTATGATAATGATATTTTGGCTAGTAGGTCATTAGATAGCAAGGAATCACGACTGTAATCCTACTATTGTTGTGCCACTTATTTATGGAGAGACATGTTGTATTGATAGTAGTGGAAGAGAGAAAGTAGATAGTAGTGAGATTAAAACTTGACTATTTTATGATGACATTGTTAGTACATTTGATCACAAAGTAACATGTGATCCTACTCTTGTATCAGTGTTTCCAAGAAAAGTAAAACTTGATGTGTGTGAGTTGGAAAATAAAAGGCATGAGATCGAGAAAAAGCAATAGAAATTTATGAAGAAGAAAAATGTGAAAACACAAATGAAAGAAAAGTGAGTAATACTCGGTCTAGAGATTAAAATGAGGAAAAGCCAAGAATTTTCCCTTAAAAATTTGTGAGGGCAAATCTTTCAAGATTTCAAAACAAAACATTCTTGACCTTTTTTATAAAAGAGTTTGTTTTCTGACAGATGAGCTTCAACCAAGTTTTCCTAATTTTTCTTTTGAATTTTTGCAGGTTGTTAAAACATTGATCATGAAGCAAAACTCAAAGATTAGTCCAGATTCTTTTTATGGTTGCAAG
Source organism: Trichosanthes cucumerina (assembly GCA_036507285.1). NCBI lineage: Eukaryota > Viridiplantae > Streptophyta > Magnoliopsida > Cucurbitales > Cucurbitaceae > Trichosanthes > Trichosanthes cucumerina. The sequence goes on along the minus strand of CM071835.1, from coordinate 73,566,174 downwards.
CTACATGTGAATGGGAAGAACCACCATTCTTTCCAAAATAGATGGAATCCAAGAAGAAATGAGTTTTTGACATCTCATGTTTATGCAGTTGTTTTACCAGGGAGACCATTTTAGAGAAACCCAAGAAGAGCATATGATTTTTGATCGAATGAACTTTAAGGCGAAGAAAAATAAGTAATTATGTTCAATCCTAATGCAAGTCCACACTGTCGATGAAAGTAATAAAATAAGAATATTCCTGAGTATCGATTCCATGGGGAACGGAGTAACAAAAATATTGTTTGAACAAAATTTCCAGAGTAAATACAAGTTGGAAAATTAAAGTGCAAAAACTAATTGTGAGGATTGTTGTGGTGATAAATTACTAAAAGGGATAACTTAGTCAAAATGCAGAATCTTAATGGAAAACTTGATATTGCAATATGCAAATAGAAAAAAATATGAGAATTACTAGTAGTTGTAGAATTTAAATGCTAGTTGGATGATGCGAAGCAAACTAATGAAACTTGTAAAAAAATGCAAGTTGTAACTTCCAAATGCGATGACGGGGCTCAAGAATTTTCCTTGCCCTAATCTATGAATCTTAAATCCATAGCATTATCGTCACCCTTTCTTGCATCAACCAGAATCCACTTTTACAACTCCCATTTACCTTAATTAGGTGTTGAGGGACTAAGTAGGAAACATACATGTCTATAATTCCCTTTTCTTAGGTTATGTGGTACAGTAAAATTTAATTGGATTGGAGCTTTTGATCTCTATGCCTAGGGTAAAGGGAAGTTTATGTCTAAACTTTGTCTCCAATACTTGTGTGAGATCCACTCATTTCTAACCCTGTCGGTATTGAATTCAAGCTCGAATTATGATCCTAAGTGATCAGTTTAGAATCTCAATAATATTAAATCAACACAAGCAATCGCAATTGGGATGCAAGCTTGGGTTCCTTAATCCTTTAAGCTAGATTCACATCTAAGGGCATTCAAATCCTTAAACCCCTAAGAGGTTTATTGCATCAATGATTTGACATAAACACAACCATTTTTAGGGTTGGATGTTAAAATACTTGAAATCTTAATTGAATCAATGAGAAAAGAATCAAAAGATAAAGGACAAGTGTGCTTGCTGTGAAGAATAAAAGTAAAATTAATGTTAAATGCTTCTTATGTCATGCTTGAAAACTAAACTCAATAGGTAATTGCTCCTTGCTGAAACTTCTGGAAAACATAGGCAACATCATGTATTTGATATTTAAATTTCAATGCTCACACCATAGAGATGAGACTGCATGAAAAAACCTTACAAAGAAACAACTACCAACAATCTTTACATAACAAAATGGATAAAACCAAGTTAAAAACAAAAAGTTCCAATAAAATAGAATTGAAAGATTCACTAAGTTGGGAAGATTAACTAAAATTGTACTCGATAAACTGAAAAGAAAAACCAACAACACCCACAAAAGAAAAACAAAACAAAGAAGAAATCGAAGAAAAAACCCACGGAAGTAAATTCTAAAAATGCTACTAAGGCTTCAAAAAGGGCTCCATATCTCCCTTCCACGGCTCCCCTCTTCTTCTCTATTTATAGGTCTTCACTAGGGTTGAAATTGGTCCAAAAAACGTGCTTGAATTCCACCAATCGGGCATAAATCACAATTTTCCTTTTTTTGCATGGTCTGCCCAGGATTGCAATTTTCGAAATTACATTGTGCTTTTGCCTAATTTTGCAATGTGATTTTGTAGTTTTCGCAATTCCTGCACAAAAGTAAGTTATTAAGATTTTTCATTCTAATTGTTTTTATTCTTCTTTCTTTCCCAATTCCAATATATTTTCAGTTATTTTCCAATAATATAAAGACAAAACAAGAATATTTTAAGTATTTGTACGTTAAACAAGCCTTAGTACTAATACTTATCTCTTCTCATGATTTTAAAACTATCTTATAATGTATTAATTTAGATTCGGGGATGAATCTTTCAAAAGAAGGAGATAACGGTATGAACACTAGGGACATAAAATAGTTATTTTATAGTTTTGGTGTAATTTAATTAATTTTCCAATTTTATCTTTTTTTATGGCATTTTAAGTATGAGTATTTTTGTCATTTGTGATGTGGCATTTAGGTGGGAAGCTATTTAAAGCTTGGTGATCAGGTTGTAGAGGGAGTTTTTTGGATGAATGAAATTTGAAGCGTTTGAGCTTTTTTTGTCAAGTTTAGCCAGAAGTTTCTTGATTCCTTGCAATTCATGTCTTGAGTTGCATGCCAAGAACATTCCAGGAGGATTGATCATCCTATCTTGTGGAGTATTCAACTCTTGTGCCAAGAACTTGTTCTTGTCTTAAGACCATTGTGTTGGGTATATGTCCTAAACTCGTGGATATGTAAATGCTTTGATGAAATTAATAAAGAGTTATCTTATTCATTTTTTTTTTGTAATCACATTTAAACTTAAATCCAATAAATTAAGTCCCATGGTTATACATGTATGAGAACTTGAATAGTATGTACTGCACATACAAGTAGGATCCTGCTCAAGTTAATAACCCAAACGGTCTATAGTATACGAACGAGGTTGGAAACCTTATCCTTGTGACACTATAGATGCGACCCACTATGTATTTGATACGAATGAGTCAATCCACTTCGTTCATGTAGTAGAGATGCGAGTGAGGGCATCTTGTACGATGAGTTCATACAAGACCAGACTGCAGATTATTAACCAACTGTTGTAACACCGTTAACAATTTAGGTTTAATAATTCATAGATAACCATTAGTAACTCGACCTTAATCTTGAGCGGGTTATGGACTCCTGTCTGCTAGGGTTGTCCTTTGACTAGTATCGGTGAGAGTGACCCAAGTCGTCGACTCAATATGCCTACCTTCTTGGGGGACAAAATCGAGTGGGGAGTTGGTGTTGGGATTTGTGCCCTAAAACTCGTAGTTTGTAATTATGTTCTAATTATTGTAATAAAGTGTTATTATTTCAATAAAGTGTTATTGTTCGTTATCTACGAGTTTGCCTTTATTTAAACCCTAAATCTAATAAACTAAACATCCAAGGCTGTTAAATGAATCTTTAACTGAATGTAATGTACATAAAAAGGATCTCGGTTTGAGATACAGCCTAAAGGGTTTATAGTTAGGGGATAAGGTTTGGGTACCTTACCCTGGTTAAACTATGGATGTGGCCCACTTTGTATTTGATACAAACACTGTGATCCTAACGTGTTCCTGTAGATGACATGTGAGTGGGGATATCCTATGTAATGAGATTACATAAGACCGGACACGAAATACTAATCTCTAGCTGTAACTCTGTTGACTAGTTAGGTTTCTATTTCACTAGGATGACCTAGGCAACTTGATCTCAATCCGGAGCAAGTTACGAACTCCTGTTCGCGAGGGATTGTCCTTTTACTAGTATGGGTGAGAGTGGTCAGATTCGTCGACTCAGTATGCCTACCTTCTTGGGGACAAGACCGAGTGAGCGGCTGAGAACTTAACTTAGCAAGATGGAATTCACTCCTTCTCGCGTACAAGGGTCAGTAGAGGAATGTTCCCTTAAGTGGTGTCTCCGGGACTTGAACAAAGGGCCCGACCCTCTCATTGGCCCGAGAGGGACTCGTTTGTTGGTAGGACCACAAACAAATTGTTCATTAGAGGAGCACTGGTACTTAAGGCACAAGATGTAACCCAGGGGTAAAACGGTAATTTGACCCAGCTGGTGTTACGAACATTCGTGAAGGATTGACTTGCTGTTATTGGTCAATATCCATGGACACAGAAATATATTTGCAGTGAGAAGAGTGCAACTGTGGGACTTTAGTGGAGTGTTCCCGCAGTTAACGAATGTTGATTGGGAGGTTAATGAGATTAACCGAGCAATCTTGTATCGTTGGAGCTTCTGATCTGTAGGTCCATTAGATCCACCTTCTAGCTCGTAAAGGGTTCTTAGATCATTAGAATTTAAAATGTTCAAATTCATTAGGGAATAAACTTAATGTATATTGATACGATATAATATATAGTTTTGGAACTATATATTATAAATTTAATGTGAATATGATTCATATTAAATTATGTGAGAGAAAAACTATAGGTTAAATTTAATATTTGAACTCTTTCACATTAAATTTAATATGATTCATATTAAATTTAATGTGAAAGAGTTCAAATATTAAATTTAAATGTGAATGTGATTCATATTTAAGAACTATAGGTTAAATTTAATGTACATTGGATGTGCATTAAAACTATAGGATAGAGGGATAATTCATTAAGTGTGTTTAATATAAATTAAATATAAGATATTTAATTTATTTTGATTATTTAATTAATATGATTAATTAATTAGATAAGGAACGTGTCAGGAGGACACGTTCCCCCTCTTTCTCCCTACTCCCTATTCGATAGGAAGTGAGAGATGCCCTCTACTGGTTAACTTCTCCTAGAGAGAAGTGAAGCGATGATGATTGATCGATCATCTTCATTTGACAGAGAAATTTTCTCTCTCTCACTCTCATTCCCAAAATTATCCAAAAGTTGGAATCCTTCCTACAAACGATTTTGTTCTAAGTTGAATCTCAGAGGATAGGAGGTTTTCCAAATTGGTGGTGTTCTGTTGGTGAAAAACAGAGAACTTTTGAAGTTCTTGAGTTGCTGAACGTTGGAGCAAGGAGTTGTTGCTCTGCTAAACTACAAAGGTAATTCCTTCTTCCCTTTAGTTTAATTGTTAAACTTAGTTTGTTTGTATGCAATTAATCCATGTCTAATAGGATTAGAATTTCATGCTTGTTCTGTATTTATCAATGTACTACTGGTTTTTGTTTTAAGCAAAACAATCAAGCACATTAACGATCCCAATCACGTTTTCGCTGCTTAAGGAGATCAGATCTCCATCAATTAGTATCAGAGCAATGTTTGATTTGTTTTGTTTTGAGACAAAATTGCATTGATTAGGTGGGAAATGCATTTGGTTTGCTGTAAAACTTGTTTAGGAATTTTTTGGCCTTAGTTTACTTTGATTTTGATCAATTAGTATATAAAGGCCCCTGCGTTTTTGGGCATAAAGTGCATAATTTAGTCTGTAATTGAGTTACGAGTCGTTCGGGACCAGTTTCATGCAATTCAGTTGAGAATCGAAGGAGAAATTGAAGAACGAAGCTGCTGTGTTCGTGAGTTTCAGCTGTTGTCGAAGCAACAACGTTGCAACGCTACTGGCGAATAGTTGCAACGCGCCGCTTCATCGCGTTAACGCTGAAGAACGGCGTCGCAACGCCAGCGCTCCCTATCGACGCAGGCGCTCAAGGGGTCAGCGGTGTTGCAACGCTGCCCCTCAGCGTTGCAACGCCATCCCGATAGCAGGCACGCATACGACAAAGCGGGCGTTGCAACGCCGTGGGGCATTCCAGCAGCTGCAGACCGGTTCGGATGGTTCGTTAGTTTTGGTCCGGCTCGAGCGGTTCAAGGCTGGTTCAGGGTATTTTTAGACCGGTTTCATGAAATAAAATTAATGTAATTTTATTTTTTGCACTTTAGGGGCCAAATTATTTTGGTTCTACAGTTATTTATCTTTATGAATATCATTTAGAATTTTCCCACCGTAGGATAAGCATGTTCATGCATTTTATTTATATAAATGTTATATGAATATAGTTGAATGCATGATTAATTTATTTTTTCATGAGTAATTAATTATAAGTGTTATAATTAGATTATATGGAAAATAAATTGCATGGAGCATGAAATTACTTAGTTTAAAATAAATGTTATTTTGTTTAAGTAATTTTATAATTCAATTAGTTGAATTTCTTTTATAATTCCAATTTGAATAATGATTGTTGGATTTATAATATAGTTTCTTTATCATAGGTTAATTATTAAAATTTATAAAAGTTATAAATTAAAGGGGTTTTAGAAACCATAACCTATAATAAAGAAATGCATGCAAACATAGGAACTTGAGTTAAAATTTAAATTAGTTTTAAATCGTTTAAAATTAATTTAGACCTAAGTTTTAATTTCTAATAGGATTAGAAATTGGTCTTACATAGTATTTTAAATAGTTTAAAATCTAGTAGGACATTAGAACTTTGGTTATAAGGGAACTCTACCTAGTGAAGTTACATCTAAGGCCGGGGAACTTAAGTCGACTTTAACTAACACCTCCTACACAGAACCGACCGGAGCTTGAGTTGAATTAACCTTAGTTCTATTTTATCTCTAGGTAATTAAAATGTTGATTCACCTAGACATAAGGTTTTAAGACCTAGTTATAATAGTTATAATAGGCATAGACTAAGATAGATTCTTTTAGCCATAATCCGACTAAGTTAAACCTATACCCTAATCTTAGGAACTTCAGTGGGAGAAAACGAGATGTTCGCATCGAGTTTACTCTCACGTCCTCAAGAGTTCACACCGTGAGTTCCATGCTCGGCTACGTGGCGTCAATAGGGCGTCCCCCTACGGTATGTGTTTGCATGGTTCAATACCAAGGTGAATGAGGGAAGTATCCATAGTAAATGGGAGCAGGACGCGTGTCAACGTATCATACGGTCTCCTCCATTAGGTTGCACCGTGAGATTTCTATAGTCCGCCTGCTAGGTTGTCCTGGAACAGCCAAACCCTATGGAGGGCCTGACTATAAGGATCGGAACACCGCGAACTCCAGAAATGAATAGGTTCTCTTAGGTTGTTTGCCATCAGTTGTCTTTCTTAATAGTAGCCTGTTGGCTCGGACCTATTGGATCTGAAAATGGTAGGGTCACATTTACGGGATGAGGTAAGGTAGTTAACAAGTCCTTGACCAAACAAACGGTAGCTAAGGACCATTGGGACATGAGATGTTCTGGTAGTGGAAGCTGAGAAAGTCTTAATTCAAGGGAGGAATGACTGACCGCCCGACGGAGGCTTTTGTTCTAAGCCCTTGAAGTATCGTTGCAAAATTAAAGGTTTAATTTAAACATTGGGTTTAGTTTAAACACTAGGGTTCTTTAATAATTTTGCTAAATTTGATTGGTTTTTACAATGGGTTAAAAGGCATAACTAATTAGAACTATTTTGGATTTTCAGCATGTCGTCCTCTATAATAGCCTTACTTAAAAGCGCGACCGCTTAATCGGTGAGAATTTTACTACGTGAAAATCCAACTTTGAATACGATTCTGGTTGTTGATGACCTACGGTTTGTACTATCTGAGGAATGTCCTTAGGTCCCTGCTCGTAACGCTCCTCAATCTGTTAAGGAAGCATACGACCGCTGGATCAAGGCCAATGATAAGGCCAATGTCTACATTTTGGCTAGTGTTTCAGAAGTTCTGGCCAAAAAGCACGAGGGCATGGTCTCAGCTCGTGAGATCATGAGTTCGCTGCAGAAAATGTTTGGACAACCGTGCGGGACAGATTTGGCACGAAATCCTCAAATACGTTTATAACTCCGTATGAAGGAGGATCATCCGTGAGAGAACACGTTCTCGATCTGATGGTCCACTTCAACGTGGCTGAGATGAACGGAGCGGTCATTGACGAGCAAAGTCAGGTATCGTTCATCCTTGAATCTCTTCCAAAGAGTTTCCTGCAATTCCGCAGCAATGCGGTTATGAACAAGATAGAGTATAACCTGACTACTCTCCTTAATGAACTACGACTTTCCGGTCTCTCTTATGAAGAATAAGGGACAGTGATGGAGAGGCAAATCTGTTTGCCCATTCCAGAAGGTTCCAGAAGGGTTCATCCTCTGGGACTAAGTCTTGTAGCTCATCTTCTAGGCTTAAGAAGACCCAAAAGAAGAAAATAGGAGGGAAAGGGATGACACCTACTGCTGACAAAGGCAAGGGAAAAGCCAAGGTTGCAGATAAAGGAAAATGTTTCCACTGCAACGTGGATGGGCATTGGAAGTGAAACTGCCCAAAATACCTTGCTGAGCTCAAAGAGAAGAAAGGTAAATCAGATTTACTTGTTCTTGAAACTTGTTTAGTGGAAAATTATGATTTTACCTACATACTTGATTCAGGAGCCACTAATCACGTTTGCTCTTCATTTCAGGAAACTAGTTCCTTCAAGGAGCTCGAAGAGGGTGAGATGACGCTCAGGGTCAGAACGGGAGACGTCGTCTCAGCTCGTGCAGTGGGAGATGCCAAGTTATTTTTCGGAGATAGATTTCTTTTATTAAAACATCTGTATATAGTTCCTAAGCTTAAAAGGAACTTAATTTCTATCTCTTGTTTAATAGAACTTGGATATTGTATTTCTTTTTCGATTAATGAAGCGTTCATTTTGAAAGAGGGTGTCAATATTTGTTACGCTAAATTGAAAAATGGCTTGTATGTCTTGAAACCAACAAAACGAAAGCAATTTTAAATCATGAGATGTTTAAGAATGCTAACACTCAAAATAAAAGGAAAAGAATTTCTCTAAATAATAATCCCTATCTATGGCATCTTAGACTTGGGCATATTAATCTCAACCGGATTGAGAGACTCTCTAAGAATGGACTTCTAAACAAGTTAGAAGATGATTCTTTACCGCCTTGCGAGTCTTGCTTGGAAGGTAAAATGACCAAGCGACCTTTTATTGGAAAAGGTTGCAGAGCCATAGAACCGTTAGAATTTGTACATTCGGATCTTTGTGGTCCGGTGAATGTTAAAGCTCGAGGAGGGTACGAATATTTCATCTCTTTCATAGATGATTATTCGAGGTATGGTTATCTATACCTAATGCATCACAAGTCTGAAGCCCTTGAAAAGTTCAAAGAGTATAAGGCTGAAGTAGAGAATGCATTAGGGAAAACCATTAAAACACTTCGATCCGATCGAGGTGGAGAGTATATGGATTTGAGATTCTAGGACTATATGATAGAACATGGAATTAAATCTCAACTCTCTGCACCTAATACACCACAGCAAAATGGTGTGTCAGAAAGGAGAAATAGAACCTTGTTAGACATGGTTCGTTCTATCATGAGCTATGCTCAGTTGCCTGCCTCGTTTTGGGGATACGCAGTAGAGAATACAGTTCAAATCTTGAACAGTGTTCCATAAAAAAGTGTTTCAGAAACACCTTTTGAACTCTGGAAGGGGCGTAAACCTAGTTTACAACACTTCAGGATTTGGGGTTGTCCGGCCCACGTGCTCGTGACGAACCCGAAGAAACCGAAACCTCGTTCAAGATTGTGCCAATTTGTTGGCTATCCCAAAGAAACGAGAGGTGGTCTTTTCTACGACCCACAAGAAAACAAGGTGATTGTGTCGACAAACGCCATGTTCTTGGAGGAAGATCACATGAGGAACCACGTACCGCGTAGTAAATTAGTGCTAAATGAAGCTACTCATGAACCAACAAGAGTTGTTGATCAAGTTGGACCTTCATCAAGAGTTGATGGAGGAGTCAACACCTCAAGTCAGTCTCGTCCTTCTCAATCGTTGGGAATACCTCGACGCAGTGGGAGGGTTGTTTCCCAACCTGACCGCTACTTGGGTTTAGCTGAAACTCAAGTTGTCATACCTGATGACGGCGTAGAAGATCCATTGTCTTATAAACAGGCAATGAATGACGTAGACAAGGACCAATGGATCAAAGCCATGGACCTTGAAATGGAATCAATGGACTTCAATTCGATGGGAACTTGTAGAGACCTACACAAGGGGTTAGACCCATAAGGTGTAAATGGATCTATAAGAGAAAGAGAGAGATGCACTTGAAAGGTATGGACCTTTAAGGCTAGACTTGTAGCAAAGGGTTTTACCCAAAGGGAAAGAGTTGACTATGAAGAAACTTTTTCTCCTGTTGCTATGCTGAAGTCTATAAGGATACTCTTGTCCATAGCCGCTTTTTATGATTATGAAATTTGGCAAATAGACGTCAAGACTGCCTTTTTGAATGGTAATCTTGACGAGAGCATCTATATGTCTCAGCTCGAAGGGTTCATAGCCCAAGGTCAGGAGCAAAACGTTTGCAAGCTCAATCGATCCATTTATGAGTTGAAACAAGCCTCAACATCTTGGAATATAAGATTTGATACTGCGTCAACTCTTACGGCTTTGACCAAAACGTTGATGAGCCTTGTGTTTACAAGAGGATCATCAACGACAAAGTAGCTTTATTAGTACTTTATGTGGATGATATCCTACTCATTGGGAATGATGTGAGATACCTTACTGACATAAAGAATTGACTGGCGATCCAAATCCAAATGAAAGATTTGGGAGAGGCGCAATATGTTCTTGGGATTCAGATCTTCAGGAATCGTAAGAACAGAACGCTAGCACTGTCTCAAATATCTTATATCGACAAAATGTTGTCCAGATATTCGATGCAGAATTCCAAGAGGGGCTTATTACCCTTCAGGCATGCAGTTCATCTGTCTAGGGAACAGTGTCCCAAGACACCTCAAGAAGTTGAGGATATGAGACATATTCCCTATGCCTCTGCAGTAGGTAGTTTAATGTATGTTATGCTATGCACGAGGCCGGACATTTGTTATGCAGTGGGAATAGTCAGTAGGTACCAGTCCAATCAAGGGTTAGACCACTGAACAACAGTTAAAAATATTCTCAAGTATCTAAGGAGAACGCGGGACTATACGCTTGTGTACGGGTCTAAGGATTTGATCCTTACTGGATACACTGATTCTGATTTTTCAGACCGATAAAGATTCTCGGAAATCCACATCGGGATCAGTTTTCACCCTTAACGGGGAGCTATAGTATGGCGAAGCATCAAGCAAGGATGCATCGCTGATTCCACAATGGAGGCTGAGTATGTCGCTGCTTGTGAAGCAGCTAAAGATGTTGTTTGGCTAAGGAAATTCCTTACTGATGAAGTTGTTCCAAATATGGAATCTCCCATAACCTTATACTGTGACAACAGTGGTGCGGTAGCCAATTCGAAGGAACCTCGCAGCCATAAGCGAGGTAAGCACATCGAGAGGAAGTATCACCTGATACGAGAAATAGTGCAACGAGGAGATGTGACAGTCACAAAGATCGCTTTGGAGCACAATATTGCTGATCCGTTTACAAAGACTCTCACGACTAAAGTGTTCGAGGGTAATCTGGAAAGTCTGGGTCTACGAGATATGTACATAAGCTAATCTAGGGCAAGTGGGAGATATGTAATGGGGTATATGGATGCCCTAGTTTATTGTATTTATATCTTTATAACCACTGTTTTAGATTATGTTGTACCCCACTAGAGTTTTAGTGCAAGTGGGAGTTTGTTGGGATTTGTGCTCGAAAACTCGTAGTTTGTAATTATGTTCTAATTATTGTAATAAAGTGTTATTATTTGTTATCTATGAGTTTGCCTTTATTTAAACCCTAAATCCAATAAACTAAACATCCAAGGCTGTTAAATGAATTTTTAACTGAATGTAATGTACATAAAAAGGATCTCGGTTCGAGATACAACATAAAGGGTTTATAGTTAGGGGATAAGGTTTGGGTACCTTACCCTGGTTAAACTATTGATGTGGCCCACTTTGTATTTAATACAAACACTATAATCCTAACGTGTTCGTGTAGATGACATGTGAGTAGGGATATCCTATGTAATGAGATTACATAAGACCGGACCACGAAATAGTAATCTCTAGTCAGAACTCAGTTGACTAGTTAGGTTTTCTATTTCACTAGGATGACCTAGGCAACTTGATCTCAATCCCGAGCGAGTTACGAACTCCTGTTTGCGAGGATTGTCCTTTGACTAGTATGGGTGAGAGTGGCGGTTCGCCAACTCAATATGTCTACCTTCTTGGGGACAAGATCGTGTGAGCGGTGGGAACTTAACTTAACAAGATGGAATTCACTCCTTCCCGCCTACAAGGGTAAGTAGAGGAATGTTCCCTTAAGTGGTGTCTCCAGACTTGAACAAAGGGCCCGACCCTCTCATTGGCCCGAGAGGGACTCTGTTTGTTGGTAGGACCACAAACAAATTGTTCATTAGAGGAGCACTTTGTACTTAAGGCACAAGATGTAACCCGAGGTAAAAAGCGGTAATTTGACCCAACCGGTGTTACGAACATTCGTGAAGGATTGACTTGCTTTGTTATTGGTCAATATCCATGGACACGAAAATATATTTGCAAAGTGAGAAGAGTGCACTGTGGGGACTTTAGTGGAGTGTTCCGCAGATTAACGAATGTTGATTGGGAGGTTAATGAGATTAACCGAGCAATCTTGTATCGTTGGAGCTTCGATCCAGTAGGTCCATTAGGTCCACCTTCTAGCTCGTAAAGGGTTCTTAGATCATTAGAATTTAAAATGTTCAAATTCATTAGGAATAAACTTAATGTATATTGATACGATATAATATATAGTTTTGGAACTATATATTATAAATTTAATGTGAATATGATTCATATTAAATTATGTGAGAGAATTAAATATTTAAAAGAGTTCAAATATTAAATTTAAATGTGAATGTGATTCATATTTAAAAACTATAGGTTAAATTTAATGTACATTGGATGTGCATTAAAACTATAGGATAGAGGGATAATTTATTAAATGTGTTTAATATAAATTAAATATAAGATATTTAATTTATTTTGATTATTTAATTAATATGATTAATTAATTAGATAAGGAACGTGTCAGGAGGACACGTTCCCCCTCTCTCTCCCAACTTCCTATTCGATAGGAAGTGGGAGATGCCCTCTACTGGGTTTAACTTCTCCTGGAGAGAAGTGAAGCGATGATGATTGCTCGATCATCTTCATTTGATAGAGAAACTCTCTCTCTCTCACTCTCATTCCCAAAATTATCCAAAAGTTGGAATCCTTCCCACAAAGGATTTTGTTCTAAGTTGAATCTCAGAGGATAGGAGGTTTTCCAAATTGGTGGTATTCTGTTGGTGAAAAACAGAGAACTTTTGAAGTTCTTGAGTTGCTGAACGTTGGAGCAAGGAGTTGTTGTTCTGCTAAACTACAAAGGTAATTCCTTCTTCCCTTTAGTTTAATTGTTAAACTTAGTTTGTTTGTATGCAATTAATTCATGTCTAATAGGATTAGAATTTCATGCTTGTTCTGTATTTATCAATGTACTACTGGTTTTTGTTTTAAGCAAAACAATCAAGCACATTAACGATCCCAATCACATTTCCGCTGCTCAAGGAGATCAGATCTCCATTAGTTGGGAGATGGAATTCACTCGTTCCCGAGCCTAGGAAAAACATATGGGTTGTTCTCTTAAGTGTTGACTCCAAGACTTGAACAACGAGGACCTTATCGATGGATACAGCTTGTCCTACAGTAAGGACAGTGCAGCCACGGGTCTTTCGTGGAGTGACTCGTAGTTAATGAATGTTGGTTAACTCAGTCAAAGAGTTTAATCGATTAACCTCGTATCATTGGAGCTCATGATCTGTAGGTCCATTAGGTCCCTCCGCTAGCTCACTAAGGATTAACAAGGATCATTAGTTTTGGAAAATTTTTGAAGTGTTCAAATTACATATGGGAGAATGTATCAATTATATGTGATATAATTGATATAATATAAAGTTCGTTTTGAATGAGATTCAAAATTTAACTTTATTGTAAAATTAATTTAGATTCAATTTTACTTAAATATGAATTTGATTCATATTCTACCTTTAGGACAAAATTGATTTGAATCAAATTCAAATCAAAACTATAGGTTATATGAGAGAAGTACAATGGAATATGATTCAATAAAGTATATGATACTTTATTATATGCAATATGCAAATTTGATTTGCATTACGCATTTTTTGTGGAATGAATGGGTGAGTGGATGGAGGAGGTTACCTCCATCCCCACTCATTATATAAAGATACATTGGGATACATTTTCACAAAACTAGTCTCATTTTTTAGAAATTGAGATTTTCATACTTCTCCACCAAAACACTTATTCTCTCAAAAGTTCTTTCTTTCTCAATTCTCTCTACTTCCAAAAGGATTTCCCACACAACTGATCCCTTATCGAAGAATAGCGAAAAAGATTTAACGGAGGTGTCTAAAACGTTCCATGGTGTCTACAACGTTCCATTGAGATTGAGGATCGAGGATTGTGGAGAACAGATCATTGGGAGAGGAATTCTTCGAAGGTAATTCCTATTTTCTTCTTCTTCTTATGTATGTTTAACCATAGGTTTAATTTTTGTGCAAATTTTCTCACCAATCTTCAAAGCAAAGCGATCAATCACTTCCGCTGCGAGATTTGATCCCTTCAATTGGTATCAGAGCCAATCTTACTTTGAGTTTTGTTGTGAATTTCACAAAATAGAGATGGGTTGTTTTCATTTCATGTGATGAATGAAGTTTGCAAAATAGATGTTTCATATTTTGGAACTTACATTTACAATTTTGGTTATTTCATCAATGTAAGGGCCCATTATTTTTGGGCATATTTGTTATAAATCGATTCCGTAAGTTCGTGATGTTCGTGGCTAAAACAGAGAGTTGTTGTTGAACCCGAAGAGGTAGCATCGAGACATTACTCTCAGTGTCTAGACATTGTTGAATAGCTCAAGACGCTGAAGAACAACATCGAAACGTTGAGCACACTGTCCGTTGGTTGCTGCAGATGCAGCATTGAGACATTATCCCCAACGTCTCGACACTGACCCATGTTCGCGTGAAAATGGTCGCTTCATGAGATGTGCGACGATTTTTTATTTTTAATATAATTTGATTATATTAATTTTAATTCATTTTTAGGGTGTCAAAATTTGGTATATTTTACTGTTTTAATTTATGTATTTGATGTGTATTATATGTTGCATAATGTAGGCCATATAGATTAAAATCTCACCTTAGGTTAAGCATATTCATGCATCATTTTATATAATAAGTTATATAATATAGTTTGCATGATTTAATTTCATTAGTATTTAATATAAGGGTTATATTAAATTACTGAAAACATTGACATACATTTTATCATGTGATTCTGTTATGATTTTATTTATTATTCATGTAATGAATGATCAAACACTTTAAAACATAAAAATGCATGCAACCTTAGGATTTAATAAATTAGTTTTAAAATGGTATTACAATTGGATTAATTGAACCTTAGGTTATCTAGTTATAATATGATTAGAATTAGGCAAAAGATAATTTATAAAACTATGGCTAAAAAACTCTATCTAAGGAAGGTTCTGACTAGGTTGAGGTATTTAAGCTAACGGTAATGGAACACCCCTACCTGGGAATCGACCTGGGAGTTAGGTTAGCATAGTGTTTTATAAATTACTCTTCGTGAGTGTTACGTTTGTGAAAACATTTAATAAACTAAAACCTTGCGCGTTCATTAATCAATATAATCGTTATAATTGTTGGATTTTATGTCCTAAAACTCATAGTTTGTAATTGATAAACATTTTTCGTGTTTCTTCTTCGATAAAATTGTTATTGAATTAGTATACCATAATCTTGAATCCAATAAACTAAGGTCTCGAGGCTATTTAATGTAGACTTGAACTTTATGTGATGACATAAAATATGGATCATGTTCGAGTATATAGCCTAAAATGGTCTATAGTATAGGGATAAGGTTGGGCGCCTTATTCTGGGGACACTATGGATGCGACCTACTTTGTAGTTAGTACAAATGATGTGATCCTGAATCGTTCATATAGAGATATGTAAGTGGGGGCATCCTATGCAATGAGTTTGTATAAGACTGGACCACGACTTAGTCACTTTTGCTTTATAACACCGTTTACTGTATAAAACTGACTAATTCAATTTTGATGACCTGGGTAACTCAATCTCAATCATGAGCTAACTATGAACTCCTGTTTATTGGAGATTATCCTTAGATTTGCATGGGTGAGAGCAGCTCAACAACGTTGGCTCAATAAGTCTCCCATTTCAGGGGTAAGACCGGATAGATAGCAGGGGACATAGGGTGCAAGACGGAATTCACTCCTACCCGACTCTAGGGATAATAGATAGGTTGTTCCCTTAAGTGCTGACTTCAGAACTAGAACAAGGGGCCCCTCCCTCTCACTAGGCTGAAAGGGACTAAATTTGTTGGTTGGACCACAAATCAATTGTTCTATAGAGGTTCAGTGGGACTTAAGGAACAAAAAGTGTTATCGGGGGTAAAACGGTATTTTGACTCACTGGTTACGGTTATATCAGGTGGACAGAAATATATCTACAGTGAGGGGAGTGCAACTATGGGACTTTAGTGGAATGACCCGTTAGTTAACAAAAGTTGATTAATTAGGTTAAAGAGTTTGACCAGTTAATCTCGGATTGTTGGAGCCCATGATCTGTAGGTCCATTAGGTCCCCCTGCTAGCTCATATGGATTAAACTTAAAACAGTATGTTGGATTAATTCGAATTGTTCGAATTAGGTAAAGAGTTTTAAACCGATAAGTATATGTGATATAGCTATCGGTTTTTTATGACACAATATATTCAAATGTGATTTGAATTTCAAAAATATGAATGCGGATTCATGTTCGGGAGGTCAAAATTAGTCAAGAGGGTCAATATCGTAAAAAGTCAAAGGGTTGACTTTTTGGCTCGGGAAAAGTCAAAGTTTGACTTTATCCAAATGAAAAAGACTATTTTACCCTTGACTAGAGTTAGTGGAATTATCCAAGTTTTTGTTAGACAATCCCACTAATTTAAGTGGATTATGTTTAAACATTATAGAATGACACATAGCCCACTTTAGTTAGTGTTTTGTGAGGTGTTGCATTTTGGTGAGCCTAGGCATGCATTTGATGCATGTAATTTCTTTATAAATAGGTTTGTTTTCAAAACAAAATGTTCCTTTTGCTGAATTTTGAGTTTTTTCAAAAGAAATCTCACAAAAACATATTTATTCTCCTTTCCTCACTTAATACTTTGAACCTCCCATTCTTGCTTTTCAATCCTTCATTCACTGAGTCCCACAACCCGGTTCTGAGTCCAGAGGATAGCGAGAAAGCTCTAGTGGTGGTCCGATTGTGTTCGATTTTTCTTTGGCAAGGAGGAGAGAAGAAATTGAGCTACAAAGGTTATATCTTCTTCCCTTTTTTTAGTTTACTGTTTTTTGTATGTTTGCATGTTAATTTCTATTAAGTTAGATGCAATTAGAGTGTCATTAGATCCTTATTCCACTGCGTATGTCTCGTGTTCCATCAATAATCGATTAATTAATAGACTTAGGTTTATTAAATTGTTTAATAGACCTAGATTATAACCGATATAAGGGTTATATCGGTAGACTTAGGTAAATTATAGTCGGATTTATGTAGGTCAATCCATGATTCTAAAGGACTCAGTGGGAGAAATGAGATATATATGATATGTCGATTTTCTTTCACGTTACCCCAGAAAGTTGACACCGTGAGACTCATGCGCGACCTCGTGGTGCAAATGGGTGTCCCCCTTCGGATGACATTTACATGGGTCAATATCAAGGTGAATAGGGAGAGTGCTTACAGTAAATGGGAGTAGGATTTGTATCAACGAGTCCCACAGTCTCTTCTATTAGTTTGCAACGTGAGAATTTGTGCTTGGCCTCGTGTGCCTAGGTGCACCCTCCCTTAAAAAGGTATGTGGCATGGAGTCAATACCAGGGCAAACTCCCGAAAGGGATAGAGTTGCCTTAGTTTGTTCTCTAACTTAGTCCTCTCTTCAACGGATTTTATTGGGGTAAACTCTGGAATCTAAAATCAAAGGGTAATACTTGCGGGAAACATTAAAAGTTAATGGATCCAAACTGAAAAATGGTACCTAAAACCTTGTAATGACCCTAGATTTTAAGTCCAACTTACCTAGGAAAGCTACTAAGCAGCATCGTCTGCGCCGAAATTTCGACAACATAACGTCGGTACCAGAACAAACCAAAAATTTTTCCGACTTGTTTAAAGCATGTAAGCACTCCAAAAAATTACCATAACACCCAGCCTCCTCCAAACTACGTTTAACATAAGGTTGGGCTACAACAGATCAGAATACACAGGACGAAGTAAGTCCAGAACTTAACACAATTGCAATCATAACTTTAACTAAAACCTAAATGCATACTAAGAAATCCAAAAGGAAAAGAAACAAGCATATCCAAGTTTCGAAAACAGGTAAAAATATCCAACGAGAATAAGAAAACTAAAACTTCAAGAGAAACTAGTCCTAAAGCACGGAAGAAGATCCTCAACCCTCGCCAGGTTTCCACCATCGCCATCCATCCCACATTTTAGCTTTTATCTGCAAACAAAAATATCAAAATAGCCGAGTGAATATAAAAATTGAAGGGAATTAGAGTCCCAGCGCAGCGGAAGACGATCGAATTGTCGTGGTATTGTTGTGTAATTCGATTTCGTTAAAATTAAACTATCACATAGTATAGGCTAAACATGCTTTTCTAGAAAGGAAATACAGCAAGTTTAAGGCTACTTACTTGTTGAAGACGATCTTCAAGCTTTCCTTTCCGTAGAACACAAACTCTTCGTCTTCTCCTCGTTCTCAATGAACTCGAACTCTTCACACGAACACCAATCTAGACACCACCACTTGGTTTCTCGGTTGTTCTACTTTAGGAAGAAAGAGGATTGTGGGATCCTTCTTTGGTTTTTGGGAGGAGAATTTTGAGAGAGTTTTGAGAGAGAAGAGAGTTGCTTCTTTTTGTGAGAATTCCAAAAATGAGCAATTGATTAATGAACCCTTCTTGCAAAGGAGTTTATATAATGGTGATAGGTGGAGTTGAAATCTCCACCTATTTACCATTTTACCACAACCATAGGTTATACAAATCATATTTGCATAACCATTTATAATAAGATATCTCATATCTAATTTTACAAATCACATTTGTATTATTGTGGATTTTTAAATTGAATCACATCCAATTTAATATCTCTCAATCTAATTTCTCCAAATTAACCCTAATTCAACAATTAGGCTAACCTATAGTTTATTATGAATCTCATTCACATTAAACTATATAATAGATCATTCATTTCTCTTATAAATGACATAATTGCCCTTTAGTGAACTTGAACACTTCAAATTCACACCAAAATTGTAACCCTTTTATTAATCCAGTTTGAGCCAACCGAGGGACCTTATGGACCTACAGTGACGAGTTCCAATGATCCGAGATTAACCTGTCAAACTCTTTGACCCGATTAATCAACATTCATTAGCTACGGTAACACTCCACTAAAGCCCGTAGTTGCACTCCCGTCAGTTTAAGATAAGATGTTTCCACTGATATAACCAATGCCTCTGAGTCGATCCTTCACAGGTTGTTCGTAGACAATGTTGGGTCAAATTACCATTTTACCCCTATGTCTACTTCTTTCTCCTTAAGTCCTCGTTGCTCCTCTAATGAACAACAACGTTGTAATGGTCCAACCACACACAACACCCCTCTCGGGCCAGTGAGAGGGTGGGCGCCCGTTGTCCAAGCTCTGGAAACATCACTTAAGGGAATAACCCCTCTAGTTTCCCTAAAGGTGGGAACGAGTGAATTTCATCTTGCGTAGTTAAGTTCCCAGCTCCCTACTTGATCCTGCCTCTGAGAAGATAGGCATATTGGGCGAGTAACTGTGACCACCCTCACCCGTACTAGTCAAAGGACAAACCCCCGCAGACAGGAGTCCATAACACGCTCAGGATTCAGGTCGAGTCATTAATGGTCATAGGGTAGACTATGAGGAAACCTTTTCACTTGTTGCCATGGTAAAGTCGATTAGAATCCTTTTGCCCATTGCCGCATATTATGACTATGAGGTATGGCAGATGGATGTCAAGATCGTCTTTCTGAATTACAACCTTGACGAGAGCTTCTACATGGACCAGCCCAAGGGGTTCATTGCCCAAGGCCAAGAGCAAAGAGTTTGTTTGCTTAAAAGGTCTATTTATGGACTGAAACAAGCCTTGAGGTCTTGGAATATAAGGTTTGATGAGGCGATCAAATCTTATTAAACCTTATGGCTTTAATCAAAATGTTGACGAGCCTTGTGTCTACAAGAAAATCGTTAACAGTATTGTCGCATTTTTAATATTGTATGTAGATGATATCCTTCTCATTGGGAATGAGGTAGGATTTCTTACTGACATTAAGGAATGGCTGGCTTCACAATTCCAAATGAAAGATTAAGGAGAGGCACAGTATGTTCTAGGTATCTAGATAGTCCTGAACCGGAGGAACAGAACGCTAGCCATGTCTCAGGCATCTTACATTGATAAGATGTTGTCTAGATATAAGATGCAGAACTCCAAGAAGGGCTTGTTGCCTTTCAAGCATGGGGTTCACCTGTCTAAGGATCAATGTCCTAAGACGCCTCAAGAAGTTAAGGATATGAGACGAATCCCCTATGCTTCAGCTGTAGTGAGCCTGATGTATACCATGTTGTGTACTAGGCCCGACATCTGTTATGAAATTGGGATTGTCAGTAGGTATCAATCCAATCCAGGATTAGATCACTGGACAACCGTTAAGGCAATCCTCAAGTATCTTAGGAGAACGAGGAACTACAGCCTTGTGTATGGGAGTGGGGATTTGATCCTTACAGGATACACATATTCTAACTTTCAGACCGATAAGGATTCTGGGAAATCCACTTCAGGGTCAGCCTTCATTCTGAATGGAGGAGCTCTAGTGTGGTGAAACATCAAGCAGGGATGCATCGCTGATTTCACGATGGAAGCCGAGTATGTTGCGGCTTGTGAAGCTGCAAAGGAAGCTGTTTGGCTTAGTAAGTTCATGCTAGATTTGGAAGTTGTTCCAAATATGAACTTGTCGATCACGTTGTTTTGTGACAACAATGTGGTGTTAGAGCCAACTCGAGAGACCCTCGAGTCATAAAAGGGCAAGCACATTGAGCGTAAGTATCACCTGATACGGGAGATTGTGCAATCGCGAGAGACGTGATATCCACGCAGAGATAGCTTCGGAGCACAACGTTGTTGATCCATTTACAAAGGCCCTCACGGCTAAGGTGTTTGAGGGTCACCTAGAGAGCTAGGTCTTCGAGTACTTCCTGACTAGGGCAAGTGGGAGTATTGTAAAGAGGTATTCAATGCCCTAGTTTATTGTATTACTTTGTTGTATTACTTTATTGTACATTTGAGAAATATATCATGTACTCCACTAGCTTAGTCCAAGTGGGAGTTTGTTGGGATGTATGTCCTCATATCGTGTAGTTTGTAATATTCCAAGTTTATGTCTCGCATATTTCATAAATTTAATCCAATAAACTAAGCTTCAGGGTCATTGTATTAATGAGAGAACTAGAACTTGAACGGTGTGTAGTGGACACACAGGGCGGATCACGTTCGAGTTAATGACCCTAACGGTCTACAGTATATGGATAGGGTTGAGACCTAATCCTGGATACGTTGTGGATGCGAACCGCTTTGTATTAAGATACAAACGAGGTGATCTGACTCGTTCATGTGGTTGACATGCGAGTGGGGGCATCATGTGCAATGAGATTGTACAAGAGCGGACCGTGAATTATTAGACTTACTGATGTAACACCGTTAACAGTATAAGGCTAATAATTTCGTAGATGACCATTAGTGACCCGACCTTAATCCTGAGCGTCTTACGAACTCCTGTCTGCGGTGGTCTGTCCTTTGACTAGTACGGGTGAGGGTGGCCACTATTGCTCGCCCAATATGCCTATCTTCTCAGGGACGAGGACAACGTGGGAGGCGGGAACTTGACTACGCAAGAAGGAATTCAATCGTTCCCGACTTAGGGAAACTAGAGGGTTGTTCCCTTAAGTCTTTGTCTCTGGGGCTTGAACAACGGGGCCCCACTCTCTCATTGGCCTGAGAGGGTTGTTGTTTATGGTTGGACCATGCAATGTAGTTGTTCATTAGAGGAGCAGTGGGACTTAAGGAGCAAGAGGTAGACACAGGGGTAAAACAGTAATTTGACACAGCAGTGTCTACGAACAACTAGTGAAGGGTCGACTCATGGGTATTTGTTATATCGATGGACACAACTTGTCCTACAGTGATGAGAGTGCAGCTACGGGCTTTAGTGGAGTGTTACCGTAGCTAATGAATGTTGAATAACCGGATCAAAGAGTTTGACAGGTTAGTCTCGGATCATTGGAGCTCGTCACGTGTAGGTCCATTAGGTCCCTCGGTTGGCTCAAATTGGACAAATTTAGGGTTTACAGTTTGGTGTGAATTTGAAGTGTTCAAATTCATTATTTGGGTATTTATGTCATTTATATGGGATATAGATGACATAATATATAGTTTAATGTGAATGAGATTCATAATAAACTATAGTATAGCCTAATTGATTAATTAGTGCTAATTGGAGAAATTGAATTTAGAGAAATTAAATTGAATGTGATTCAATTTAAAAATTTCATATTTATGCAAATGAGATTTGTATAATAAGGTATGAGATACCTTATATTATGTGATATGCAAATATGATTTGTATATCATATAGTTGTGGTAATATTGTGATTTGGTGGAGATTTAAACTCCATTACACAATAGTATATAAAGGCTTTGCACGAAGCTTTTGGGAGAGCTCTTGCCATTTTTTGGATTTTGATCCAAAGAGAGCAAAACATTCTCTCTCAATTCTCTCTAGATTTCTCCTTACCCAAAACAAAAGGGAGTCCCCCCTACTCTCCCTCAACCTCCGAGAACAATCGAGAACACCCTGTGGAGGTGTCTCACTGTTCGAATCGAGGTTCGTGTTTGAGGAGATCGTCCGTTCGAGAGAGATCGTGATCGAAGTAGGAAAGCTTTGAAGAAGTGTTCTTCAACAAGTAAGTACCGAGAATCCTTACTGTTTTTCCTTTCCTATATGCATGTTTAGCCTAGAATTAAAGTTGTTTAGTTCAATTTTAAGATAGAATTACACAACGGATCAACGACGTTTTACAACGTCTTCCGCTGCGAGAATTCCAAATCCCTTAAGTTACATCAGTAGGTCTAATAATTCACTGTCCAGTCTTGTACAATCTCATTGTACAGGATGCCCCCACTCGCATGTCAACCACATGAACGAGTCAGATCACCTCATTTGTATCTTAATACAAAGCGGGTCACATCCCCAGCGTATCCAGAATTAGGTCTCCAACCCCATCCATATATTGTAGACCGTTCGGGTCATTAACTCGAACGTGAACCTCCCTGTGTGTCCACTACACACCGTTCAAGTTCTAGTTCTCTCATATATTCAATGACCCTGGAGCTTAGTTTATTGGACAAAGTTTGTAAGAATTGTGAGACACAAAATGATGGAATGAATAATCATTATTAATTTCAAATGTTAATTTACAAACAGAACGAGATTAGGACAAACATCCCAACAAACTCCCACTTGGACTAAGCTTGGAGCAAATACATTTCTGAAATGTATATAAATTACAATGAAGTAATACAATAAACTAGGGCATTGAATACCCATTTACGTATCTCCCACTTGCCCTAGTCAGGAAGCACTCAAAGACCTAGACTCTCTAGGTGACCCTCAAACACCTTAACCGTGAGGGGCTTTGTAAATGGATCAGCAACGTTGTGCTTCGACGCTATCTGCGTGACTGTCACGTCGTCGCGGTGCACAATCTCCCGTATCAGGTGATACTTCCGTTCAATGTGTTTGCCTCTCTTATGGCTTCGAGGCTCTCTGGAGTTGGCTACAGCACCACTGTTGTCACAAAATAGCTTGATCGACAAGTTCATATTTGGAACAAGTTCATGAACTTCCTAAGCCAAACAAGTTCATATTTGGCTACAACACCCTTCTTTTAACCTAGATTGAGCCAACCGAGGGACCTAATGGACCTACAGTGACGGGCTCCAATGATCCGAGATTAACCTGTCAAACTCTTTGACCCAGTTAATCAACATTCATTAGCTACGGTAACACTCCACTATAGCCCGTAGATGCACTCCGTCGGTCACGAGAATATTACGTGTCCACCGATATAACCAATGCCCATGAGTCGACCCTTCACAGGTTGTTCGTAGACACAGTTGGGTCAAATTACCATTTTACCCCTGTGTCTACCTCTTGTTCCTTAAGTGCCCGCTGCTCCTCTAATGAACAACAACGTTGTAATGGTCCAACCACACACAACACCCCTCTCAGGCCAGTGAGAGGGTGGGCGCCCGTTGTCCAAGCCCTAGAGACAGCACTTAAGGGAACAACCCCTCTAGTTTCCCTAAAGGCGGGAACGAGTGAATTCCATCTCGCGTAGTTAAGTTCTCAGCTCCCTACTTGGTCTTGTCCTGTAGAAGATAGGCATATTGGGCGAGTAACTGTGACTACCCTCACCCGTACTAGTCAAAGGACAGACCCCCGTAGACAGGAGTCCTTAACACGCTCAGGATTCAGGTCGAGTCACTAATGGTCATCTACGAAGTTATTACTCCTTACTGTCAACGGTGTTACATCAGTAGGTCTAATAATTCACGGTCCGGTCTTGTACAATCTCATTGCACAGGATGTCCCCACTCGCATGTCAACCACATGAACGAGTCGAGATCACCTCGTTTGTATCTAATACAAAGCGGGTCGCATCCACAATGTATCCGAGGATTAGGTCTCCAACCCTATCCATATCATCAGAGACCGTTCGGGTCATTAACTCGAACGTGATCCTCCCCCGCAGGTGTCCACTACACACCGCTCAAGTTCTAGTTCTCTCATAAATTCAATGACCTGGAGCTTAGTTTATTGGAAAAGTTTATAAATATTGTGAGACACAAAGTAATGAAATAAATAACTCTTATTAATTTCAAACAGTAATTTACAAACACGAGATTATGACAAAAATCCCAACATGAACGGGGTTCCAACTTTTTCGGGTTTGACACTAACACGTGGGTCGGGCATCCCCAAATTCTGAAATGGTGTAAACTACCTTTACAACCATTCCAGAGTTCGATAGAACATTGTTCAAAATATAAACCGCAGCCTCCACTTCGTAACCCCAAAAGGAATCAAGGAGACGAGCATAGCTCATCATCGACCGAACCATGTCCAACAGGGTTCTATTTCTCCTCTTCAATACACCATTCTGCTGTGGCATACCAGGTGCTGAGAGTTGGGACGTAATTCCGTGTTCTATCATATAGTCCCGGAATTCAGTGTTTATATACTCTCCACCTCGATCCGATCGAAGTGTTCTTATGGTTTTACCTAACAGGTTCTCAACCTCAGTCTTGTACTCCTTGAACTTTTCAAGAGTTTCAGACTTCCTATGCATTAGGTAAATATACTCATACCTCAAATAGTCATCTATGAAAGATACGAAGTATTCGTAACCTCCTCGTGCTTTAACACTCACCTAATCCTGGATATGTATAAGCTTAAAGGGTTCTTTGGCTCTATATCCTTTCCACTAAAAGGACGTTTGGTCATTTTGCCTTCGAGGCATGACTCACTCACCGGTAAAGAGTTTTCTTCCAACTGACTTAGAAATTCACTCTTCACTAGTCTCTCAATCCTATTGAGATTAATGTGGTCTAACCTTAGATGCCAAAGATGGACATTTTCTTTTGGAGAAACTTTAACTCTTTTAATTTGTGTTTCTGCAGTTTTAAATAACTCAGTGTTCAAACGGTTTTAACCGAATTAGGTTTTAAAACATACAAATTCGACATAAGTGAAGCAAAACAAATTAAGTTACCATTTCTAGAAATAAAGCTTTATTGCCATTGAAAGAAACGGATTTACATTGTTCTAAAAGACAGGAAATAGAAACGAGGTTTCTAGTAAACCCTAGAGCTATGTACATATTGTCTAACAAAATGTAATTCCTACCAAAGTAAAGTTTCACTTTGTCGATTGCTGCAGCAGAGACTATCTCCCCGGATCCAACCTGTAGAGTCACCTCACCCTTTCGTAGTTGTTGTCAGGAATCAATTCCCTGAAAACAAGAACAAACGTGGTTAGTGGCGCCCGAATCCAATATCCAGGCAGAGTTACTACTCTCCACTAAACATGTTTCAGTTACTAGTAAATCACATTTACCTTGATTCTTCCTCTCGGCAAGGAACTTGGGACAGTTTCTCTTCCAGTGGTCGTCCCCATTGCAGTGGAAACACTTTCCTTTCTCTGCAACTTTCTTTACCTTCTTGCCCTTTTGGGCGGCAGCTCGGTCAGTTTTACCCTTCTTCATCTTCTTCTTCCCTTTCGGTCGAGAAGGAGCCACATACTTTGTCCCAGAGGTCGAACCCCTGTGATAGAACCTGTAGGCAACATTTGCCTCAGCTTCTAGTGTCCTGATCCTCATCAAAGACTGGAAGTTCTGTAGCTCATTCAGAAGAGTGGTCAGAGTGTAGCTAATTTTCTTCATAACAGCATTGCTACGAAACTGAAGGAAACTCTTTGGAAGAGTCTCCAAAATAAAGCTGACCTGGCTCGACTCATCAATCGAAGCCTCATTCATCTCCGCCAAATTAAAGTGGATCATCATGTCCAGAACATGTTCATGGACAGACGTTCCTTCTTTCATTCGGGCGTTGAAGACGTGTTTGAGTGAGTCATGCCTGACCTGAAAGGATTGTTGTCCAAACATGTCCTGCAACGACTCCATGATCTCCTTAGCGATGATCATTAACTCGTGCTTCTTTGCCAAGACTTTAGATAAGCTGGTAATGATATGACCTTGGCCTTTTCATTGGCCCTGATCCATCGATCGTATGCATCACGAACACTTCGTGATGAAGTCGAGGTCGGAAACTGAGGACACTCCTGAGTAAGCACGAACTTCAGGTCGTCGGTTACAAGAATTGTGTTAATATTGTTCTTCCATGTTTGTAAGTTATCTCCCACTAATTTATCTGAAGCGAGTAAAGTGATTATCGAGCTAGACATTTTGCTGACAAATCAAATAAAATTTTGTATAAGTCTCGCATAAACTTTTAAAATCCAATCAAGTTTTAGCAAAATTTAATCCTATGATCCCTAGTTCATTTAAAAATTGCAATAATATCCTAAAGGTTTAGAATGATCGCCACCGAAGGGTGAACAGAAACACTCCTCCTTTAGGATGAGACTTTCTTGACCAGACCCTAATCCCAGAATAGTTCTTATTCTATTAGGCGTCCAGTTACCATTATTTGGTCGAATTCATTAACACTTAATGAATCCCGTGAGTGTCACCCTTAATCTTTAAGTTTCCAAGTATCCGTCCAAACAATAAACACCGAAGGGTGAACCACGAAGGTGTTGGGATTTATACCCTAAACTTGTTTAATTTTGATTAATTAAATAAAGAGTTATTTGTTTTGATAGAATTACAGTCTTTAATTCTAAATTCCGACAACTAAATATCCTTAATTTACATCAAAAGACTATTTAATGTACCTGATTTAACCGGACGTCACATTTCACCCACCTCAAGAACTTTCGTCCTCAAAAGTAGCTAATTCTCGAACAGCTCTGGTAATTAATACAAGAAATCTATTTTTTTAGCAAAAATGTCTAGCTCTCGATAATTTCATTTTTAGCCGCCGAGAAATTAATTGGAGACAATTACACAACATGAAAAAATAACATC
The DNA here is from genome assembly GCA_036507285.1 of Trichosanthes cucumerina. Classification (NCBI taxonomy): domain Eukaryota; kingdom Viridiplantae; phylum Streptophyta; class Magnoliopsida; order Cucurbitales; family Cucurbitaceae; genus Trichosanthes; species Trichosanthes cucumerina. The sequence goes on along the minus strand of CM071835.1, from coordinate 73,538,710 downwards.
AATACAATTTTAGTGGTTGACGACCTGAAGTTCGTGCTAACTGAGGAATGTCGTCAAGTGTCGAGCTCGATCGCAGCGCAAAATGTTCGTGACACGTACGATAGATGGATCAAGGCCAATGACACGACCAAGGTCTACATCTTAGCCAGCATAACAGATGTTTTGGCTAAGGAACACGAGAGTATGATCACCGCTAAGGAGATCATGAGTTCTTTGCAGGAGATGTTTGGACAATAGTCCTCACAAATCCGATACGATGCTCTTAAGCACATATTCAATGTCAGGATGAATGAGGGTTCGGAAATATGTTCTCAATATGATGGTCCACTTCAACATGAAAGAGATGAATAGTGCAACTATCGATGAGTCGAGCCAGGCCAACTTCATTTTAGAGACACTCCCGAACAGTTTCCTACAGTTTCGTAACAATGTTGTTATGAACAAGCTAAGTTACACCTTTACCACCCTCCTCAACGAGTACAGACCTACCAAACTTTGATGAAAGTCAGGAGACAAGAAGGTGTGGCAAATGTTGCCTCCCGATCCTTTCACAGGTTTCGACCTCGGGGACCAAAGTTATAGCATCGTCCTTTTCAGGTCTGAAAGGGAAGAAGAAGATAAAAATGGTTAGTAAATGGAAACAAGTTGGCTACGTTGTCGCCCGAAAGCGCAAAAAAGGTCAAGAAAGTTGCAGACGAAGGAAAGTATTTCTACTGCAATCCTGACGAGCATTGGAAGAGAAACTACCCCAAGTACTTGACCGACAAGAAAAGGGAGAAATAAGGTAAATATGATTTACTTTATGTAGAAACTTGTTTAGTGGAAAATGATAACTCTGCTTGGATACTGGATTCAGGCACCACTAATCACGTTTATTCTTCATTTTAGGGAATTAGTTCCTGGCAACAGTTGCAAGAAGGGGAGATAACACTCGGAGTTAGTATTGGGGACGTTGTTTGAGCCGTAGCAATTGGCACGTGGAACTGTTGTGTTAACAAGAAACATCTATTATTAGATAACATGTATATAGTACCAAGGTTTACTAGAAACTTATTTCTGTTTCCTGTTTATTAAAATAATGTATCTTAATCTCCTTTAATTTAAATAAAACGTTTATTTCTTATAAAGGTGTTGATATATATACAGCTTTGCTTGAGAATAATTTGTATGTTTTAAGACTTGATTCAGTTAAAATGGTTTTAAACACTGAATTCTTTAAAACTGCAAATACACGAACAAAAAGGCAAAGAATTTGACTTCATTTAATGTGATTTCATGAGATGTCTTGGTTCATATCACCCTCACTCGCATGTCACTTACACGATCGCATTGGATCATTGTGTTTGTATCAAATACAAAGTTGGGTGTATCCATAGTATCACCAGGATAAAGTACCCAACTTCATCCCTATACTATAGATCCTTTATGTTGTTTCTTGAACCTTGATTCTCATATGTCTCCACATACAGTTCAAGATACATAACACAACCTAGGATGTTTGTTTATTGGATTTAAGGTTATTTTAAGGCGAACTAATAAAATTCAACAACGCTTATGGAATAAATGCAATAATATTTTATTGAAAAAAATTACAAATTTGCAAACTACGAGTTTTAAGACATAAAACCCAATAATTAGTAGATGTAAAATTTAAAAAATAAATAGACTACAAAGGTAGTCATAGGATGTGGGTTTGAAAGGAAAGATAGAAGAATTCATTGTCTATGTTATATATATGAGGCATATATCTATACAAAATTCTTTTAATTTAGACAAGCACAAAACATCTCCAATCACATCATTTCCACACTGCTACATTTGTGATTGATAAAAGTTTGAATGTTGGTTACAGAAATTTTTCTCGCTTCGCAAAACCAATTTGATGGAAATGGCGATTTCAGTATCTTCTTTGATGACACGAAGTCCCTACATTTGTATATAATTTTGTTTTTTCTTGAACATATATATCACCTTTAGCTGCACAATCTACATACATATTACATATATGTATATCACATGTAAAAGACTCACTATATATATATCTTTAGCTGCACAATCTACATACATATTACATATATGTATATCACATGTAAAAGACTCACTATATATATATATATATATATATATATATATATATTAATGGTATTAATTATACATACTAGCACTAATAATAAACATCATCTATATATAAAATATATCTTAATCGATTTGTAATATGTTTTACTCTCTCCATAGTCTAGTATAACAATATATACAAATATCAATAATCTATCATACATCCATTTTTTTAAAAAAAAAATTATAGATTCATTTCTACAACAATGTCAGTCGCTTTTGTTGTATTTAGGATAACAAACAATAAAAATTCATCTTCTTGAAACCAAAATTGAAATAATATACTAAAATATACCCAATATATGAATTAAATATCACCACAAAATCAACTTCAATTGAATACACCCAAAATTATAAAAAAAAAAAAAAAAAAAAAATAAGGTTGAATCCATTTTTACACTAATGGTTACCGAAAACTAACAACTCCACACAAAAAATATGCAAAAAACAAATATACTACTATTAGAAGCTAAAAGAATAAGTGTATGTTTGGGAATGATTTTAGAAATATTGATTTTAGTGTAATTAATTTATCTATAATTGAATTATTAAAAGTGATTTTTATATAATTATTTTCTTGTTTGTTTCTACACTTTTAATAGTGATTTTCATACAATTAAGTGATTTTTAAAAGACATATTTGAGGAATGGCTTTTAACATAAAGTATTTTAAGCTAAATGATTTAATTATAATTAGTTTGTTTAAAAGGTATTTAGTTATAAATTATTCTAATATTTGATTCAGTCATTGTAAAAGTGATTTAAATTTATTAAAAGTATTTTTTTAAAAAAATGATTAATATTTTTTTTGAAAATGTATTTTAGAATCATCAAGTTACTAAAAAGGTATTGCATTAGAGATTTAAAAAATAAAAGATAGTAGACAAAAGTTATACAGAACTAAAAATTAAGAGAGAGAAAAATATAAAGTTAGAGAAATTTTTTAAAGAGAAACAAAATTGGAAATAAGGAGGAATAAAAATTTTAAAGGAAATGACAAAAAATGCAGAGAGAGAATTTTAATAAAGAGAGTGAAAAGATAAACAAAAAAAATTGGGCATGATCAAAATTTTAGGAAGAAAAATTAAAATGGGAAGAAAAAAGTTAAGAGTTGGGGACAAGTAGAGCGAGAGATAAAAAAAAATTAGAGAGAAAATTATAGGGAGGAACAAAAATAGAAATAAAATAATTTAAAGAGGGTTAAAACCATTAAAGAGAAAGGAAAGTGAAAAATATGAATAAAAAACAAAAAGATAATCAATTAAGATACATATTATAAAAACTTTAGAGAGAAAAATTACGGATGAACTTAATGATGACGTTTTGAGAAAATTCACTTTTTTGTGGAAATTTATGAATTTTTACAAAAGATAACGATTTTTACCCGTCATTAAAAGTATACTATTTCCAAAAATGAAATCATAGTCATTTAAAATTATAATCACTTGACAAAAAACACTTGAGAATCACCTTCTAAGTGATTGAACAGGAATCACTTCAAGTGAAAATCACTTACTCAATATTACCAATCACACTTTTGGAAAAAAAGTAAGTTTAGACATGCCAAAAGTGATTTTGGTAATTCCAAAATCACTCACAAGCATACCCTAAAATTTACAAAAAAAAAAAAAAAATCGATTTCACTACTAAACTTTCTCTTCTTAGTTCAATAATGAAGTTCTTAGCTCAACAATCAAGGATTGAGGATAGAGAGTAATGCAGGTAGAAGATACACCAAAAGAAAAAACGCAAAAAGCAAAAATAGAATCCATTTGATTTGGGTTGTGGGAGATTTTGAGGCAAATTTTTTGTTAGGAAAAAATAATGGAAATATTTGTTAAAATTTTGGAATGGAGCACAATTTAAAAAAAAATTGGGGCAAGATTATTGGGATTTTCTAAATTATGTTTTTTCCATATTATTATTATTTTAAAATATTATTTGTCAGTTAATGAAAGTTATATTTTATTTTCATTTACATAGTGGACAAATTGATAATTGGTTTTCATCTTTTTAAGACGGTGGACATGGATGCAAAACTATAAATATTTAGACACTTTTATAATAGAGGCATGTAAAATGACCCATTTGTGTAGTTTACTCCTAAAAACACACACATTACTAAATTAAATTGACATGGCTAATTACAGATTGGCCCAATAATATTTCCAGGTCAAGACCGCCTTAACTAAGCCAAACTCACCTATAAATATGTGGATTGAAAATTGATATTCCCATATAAATTCATGTGAACCTACAAATATGCTTGTTTGGTGTTATATTGGATTGATAGATTGGATTTCTATCATTCTAACAAACAATAACAATGACTTGAAAGCCTTAATCAAAAGTCACACAACAATCACAAAGACATCGAAAGGCAAAGAAACTAACTTGATATTAAGATTAAAACACAAACATAAAAATGAAACTAACCAAGGTGCAAATCAGTTGTGGACCTCAAATGGTGCTTTTCAGAAGCTAATTCAAAGCCTTACCCAACCAACAACAGGCCAATCCATCCATCCATCCATCACTTGGAAGAACTATACATAGAACATCATTCTCTTAAGGTGGTAAACCCACAACAGCCAAAAAGACAATCAAAAAAAAAAAAAAAACCCTTTCAATTTGGCTATATTATCATCATGGGTCCCTTTTTTTTTCCCTCTCTCTCTCTATAAGACATAATGTTGAGGCCCATTTTCATCAAGTAATTTCTTAGTTTCCTCTTCTGCAGCATTGCCATTGGTGGCATTCATTTCCAAACCAGTCAGTTTCTTAGCTCTCAAAGCCTCAGCCTCCCAATCAGTGTTGGACACAACCACATAGAGCATGGACGCAGCACAGGCGACCTGGGCTGAGAGCAGCCCAAACCAAAGCCCAACAAAACCAAGTCTAAGCCCAAAGGCGAGGCCCAGAGCAACAGGAGTGCCCACTAGGTAAAAAGAAGCCAAGTTGATACGAGCACCCACAGCAGGACGGGCAGTGCCACGTAGGATGCCATATCCCGTGGTCTGCGGGCAGTTCCAAAGCTCACAGAGGCCTATGATTGGCAAAGCTGAAGACACCAATGATTTAACCAACATATCATCTGTGAAAAGCCTGGCCCATGTCCGTCTCAGAATCACCGTCCACGTCACGTTGATTCCGCCTATCACAAATGCACATCCCAATGCCACTCTTGCTGCAACTTTTGCTTTCTTTGGCTTTCCACTTCCCAGCTCATTCCCTACCTGCCTTGTTTATAATCACATATCATGTGCTCGTTCATCGTAAAACAAAATGAATCATCATCAACGGTGGGGATTGTTTGTGATTTATTGCATCAATCAAATCAAAATCTTTCTAAGTTTCAAGTGAACATTTTTCTTTTCTTCTTTTTTTTTAATAATGGGATACAACAATCTAAGTGCAAGGATATTTTTGTTCTCTGTTGCCACATCATGTCTACAGCATTTTAGAAGAAAGATGACAGATGAAATTTCTCTCCAGTATGGGAAGTTTATCTTGCCCAGTTAGAATAATTCTATTAAACAATGAGTACTGAAGCAAACAATTTTGATCCTAAAATTTTAAATTAATCAGATTAGTTTTAGATTTTAATTAATAGATTTGAAACTATTAGACATTTGGACACTTTTTAAATTTTAGGACCTAATAGACATAAAATTAATAGTTTAAGAGACTTATTAAACACAAACATGAATAAACAAATATAAAAATTTAAGGATGGGACTTGTAATTTAGGGCCTGTTTGGTAGGCAATCCGAAAACAGAAATTTGAAAACAAGGGATTCAATAAAAATAGAGTTGTATTTCATGTTTTCAGATATGTGTTTGGTAGCAGATTCAGAAAATTGATTTCATTTTAAACAATAGTTTAAAATGTGTTCTATAATATATTTATAGATCATAAAATTAGTTGTAGTTGCAAAACTAAATATTAAGTTGAATATAAGACATTATTAATTAATTTATGAACATGTTTTTTTTAATATAAATTTTATATAATTATTATTTTATAATATAATATTTTATATTTATAATATATTATATTATACATATTTTAATTTTAAAAAAGTAAATTAAGTTTATAAATATGAAATACTATATTTATTAAGATTTTTATCTTTGTTTAAAATAATTCTGTATTTTAAAATTTCAAATTCGAGAATCTGATACAATGAAAACATAAAAATATTGTTTTGAATTTCTACTATTTGGATCACGAGAATCCAAAACAATTTTCAAAAACATATCACTAAAACACGTATTCACCGAATTCGGTGAATCAAAACATAAAATGAATCCTGGATTCATACAAATGCACTCCTTAACTATTTAATAAATTCTAAAATTAATATTGTTGATTTACTAGGATTTTTAGGATGGTTTGTAACTTAGCAAAAGACAATTTTGCGATGGATGGATTTCTTCGGGGGTTAGATTGAACCTTTCTTTTTGGCTAAATTGTAAGCCTTAGTTAGAATTTGGGTGGTTTTGAAATAATCTTTTTAAACTTTTTTTTTTCAGAGTGTTGATTTCACGTTTATTGAGTTCAGAGTTTGCAATAAGCATACTTTAACTAAATAAAAGTTCAAAAAATATATATAACTAAATTAAAGTTAAAAAAATAATAATAACTCTAAAAAGATCCAAATAGCAAATAAACCAAAGCAATTCTCTAGATAAAAATGGTTGGAAAGAAACTTTTAAGATGGGAGGTTAAACTTGAAAAATAGATTTTTGAGAAAGAGACTACCTGTAATGTTGGTCACTTCTAGTTTTTGGCTTGATACAAACTCTATAAAACTATTCAGATGGCAAGTGAGTTATAATAGTTTGTGGAGTTAAATAATTTTGTACTCCAACAACACAATATTATAACCTAAACTAAACAACTTTGCACCTTAAATTATAAATTATATGATTGCACAAATTATTATAACTCACACAAACCATTATAACTCACCCAAGTCCTCAAACAACCCCTAAAATATCACCTCTATTTATACTAGTTGCAACTACTGAACTTATGACTATGATTTTGCCAACACACCTACAATTCAATGTATACAAATGACTCTCTAGAATATTATTTACAAATACATTTTTTTGACACTCTAAAGAATTCTATATCATACTCTAAAACATCTTCTATAAAAGATTTTTCTAGAATATTTTAGTACTTAAAATATTTCTAAAAATTGGACTTTTATTTAGATTAGATCCAAATTCTAGTTACCCATAATCTAGTTTATATTTTTTTATATAAAAAAAGAAAAAGAAAATATAAAAGAAATTGAAGAAAAGCCTAGTACTAATACCTAATCCCAACTAAATGAATACATACACAGAGATTATAAACCAGCATGAAAAATATTCTATGCTACTATGATACCAGAAATTTACTGAGAAAGGAAATGGTGGATGGACTTGAAGCTTACGCTGGCAGAGATGCAAGCAAAGAGTCATGGGTGTCATGAGAATAGTACCCACCGGTTTGACTGGGAATTTCATGACCTGAATGTGGGGTTTGACAAATACCAAACCACTAGCTAGTCCCCCAATCTCATAAAAGATACCTAACCAAGCAGATCAGCTGCGGGTAGTGCCAACTTCGTAAATAACACATACTCACACCCTGAATTTGCTTCATTAATAACACTTTAATGCTCTGGACCCTACATTACTTTTAACTAGAAAATATCCCCATTGGACCCTCTTTTTCAATCATCAGTGAGACAGTCTTCTGTCCCTCCCCACACGTGTTGCCTTGCTCACCCACCACCTCCTTCCCACTTCTCCAACGCCCATACATTACAAGGCTGCCGCATAACTCACTCAGAGTTTAGATCACCACCACCGTATTGAGTAGGAATAGTGTTTAGACTATTGTGTTTAAAATTTATTAAATTTGAAACGCAACTTTATAATTTTGAGATTCTAAACGATTTTCAGAATGTGAAAATTATTCCCCAATCCCCAAACACTATTTTTCAAACAACTCTAATATTCTAATGGTCTAATTCCAAAACCCTCATAGGACACAGCTTCGCCATCACCAATAATTAGTACAATCTCCAGATTTAGGGAGAAAGATTCATTTTGTGGTTCTTTATACATCTGAAACACGGGAAGTAGGGGTGAAGAAGAATTTGGGTCTTGATTTGCCAGTTTTTCCATCTTAAGGAACTGGTTTGAAGAAATCTTCTGGAGAAATGGCATGTACTCTAGGCGGAAATCTCTACTGAACCATGAATAAGAATCCAGCTCCTACTAATGAAAGAATTGAACAAAATATCTTCCCCTTTTTCAATTAGAAGAACCGATACCGTACCTTACTGGAATCAAACTGCAGGAATTATGAACCACAAAACTGGGGTTGGAATTAGTAAAGCATTGATTCGGCAAGCCGCAAAAGCAGTACCAAATTGAGGTAAAATCTGAATACTAGATATTACCTCAAAATAACAAGAGTTGCTCTTGTTAAAGGATGACAAGACATGGGGGAATAAGTTTCATCGTGAGAGAAAAACATAAGGCCCCTACACCGCTGAGTGATAAAAGATCTAAAGTGCAGAGATAGACAGAAAGTTTGCCTGGAGAAAAAAACCTCTTTCAAGAGTGCGTGATAGCTTACTGATGGATGCTTTGCTCTTGCGCTGAAGATGAACGAGCAAAACAACTTGTCAAAATACACCGAAAGGAAAGTGTTCAACCTCAAAGAGAGAAATACCCGTGCACGAGCAGTGGTGGACGGAGACCACCTCCAGAGTAAGAACCACTAAGGTCTAATCTAAAATGGGAAAACGCACTAAGTATCTAAAGCCTTTTTGAAGATATGGAGTACATACACATCCGTGTAAGAAAACAAAATGACCTATAATACTAATAAGCCTACTATAACCAAACAAAGGAGAGAGAGACGGCTGAAAATGAAAGGTTCCAAATCAAAATATAGGATCAGAATATGACGTGGGTTATTGATGCGTGCCAAGTTTGTCAATATATAATTTTACTCAATTGAAGGTTTTTACCAGTTGACCACCACAGGATAATGACTGATAAGAAACTGTATAATTGACACAAATGTTAAACAAGCATAATATAATTGTTTTTCCTTGTTTGACATGATAAACAAGCATGTTACTTGTCAAAACTAATAATTAATACACAAAGATAATCATAATAACAATTGCCAAATGTTGAGATAAATCTAGCGTAGTAAATTCACAATTTTTATAGATTTATAGATAGGATGGAGAAAAAAGCCAAAAAAAAAAAAAGAGAGAGAGAAAGAGATTGGAGAGGAAACTTACCCTGGCGGAGACGCAACCAGCGAGGGCCAAGGGTACGGTGTACATCATGCTTGTAGTTTGGATGAGAATCCCAGTGGCGGCCACAGCCGACGTTGGATTGGACAAATAACCAGACAACACTGTCACTATTTCATACCACCACCACTCCAAACATATTCCCAAGCAACTCGGTACAGCCAACTTCATCACTGGCCCCACGCCTCCACAAACCTCTCCCACCTTCAACGTCCATCTCATCTCCCCTTTCCTCCCCCACACCCACACGTATCCTGACATCAATCCCACAATGTTCAAATTTGTTAGCACCGAAGCCATCGCCACTCCTTGCAATCCCATCCCCAGCACCACCACCATCACGTAATTCAGAGGCACATGAAGACCAACTGCTACTAGAGTGCAATACATCATGGGTTTCGTGTCCTTTTGTGACCTTAAAAAGGTTTTTAATGGTTGCAGCAAGGTGTTTGTTAAAAGGTCTGGAAGAGAATAAATACAGTAAATAGCCGCCATCCTTGTGATTTGTGGATCTTGGCCTAAAAATACCATGATGTTGTCAAGGTTGAGCCAGAGAAACCCAATGGGTATGGTTGCAAAGAGGAGGATTAAGATCATGCGTTGCAGAGAAAGACAGAGGAGATCCCAATTTTTGCTTCCGTAGGCTTGGCTGCATATGGGTTCCAACCCAGCGGCTAAACCCACCATAACAGAATAACCTGTGATATTTGTAAATCCTATTGCAAGTGCACCACCTGCTAGCTCCAGGCTTCCAATTCTGCCCAAGAACAAGACAGAGACCACCTGTCTAAAAAATACCAAGAAGTTCATGGCAGTTACCGGTAAGGTCATACCCCATAGCTCTTTCAACTCTTCTACCACCTGTAGTCGTTATAGAATCTTCAAATCTTGAACAAAAACCTAAAGGGGGTGGGGGTTGAGTTAAGTTTTAGGTCCGTTTCTGTACCTGAGAAACAGAGGGGACTATGTTTGAAGAAGCATCTGGGTTTTCGTCTTCCATTCTCTTCCAACGAAATTAAATTTTTAAAAATTTCTCGACGAGGCGTATAAGCTGCATGGAAACACTCGATCAAACAATGAACAAAAGAGAAACCCACGTTATAAAATTTATAAAGGAATCCATCGCCTACATCAACAAGGTAGACAGACCTCCAGTGGAACGTGTGGCATTTAGAACAAGGAACAGGAAAGCAGAGTAGAAGAACAACCTAAAGAATTCAACTCCTGATGTCATACGAGTTTATTAAAATATGTTTGAAACATTTTGATCGGCACGAAACGTACCTTCCTACGCTTGTCTAGGAGTCTGACTCTAAGTGCAGGAGTTGGAAGAAGCAAGCAAAAGCTAGAAATGAATAAGAAGACGAAAGAAGACAGAAAACAACCAAGCAGGAATCTCGAGTTTGAAGTGTCTACCCAAAAAAGGAAATAAAATACGATGTAATGCTCGAGTACTTTTGATCAGCTTTTATTTTACTAATATATACATGCACGCCCATACCATGTTGTATTGTATACACACAGAGACATATATTTGTGCTACGAAAAGCAGAAATGACTTTCTAAGTGGCAGCTATGGCCTACGACCAAACACACGCACATATTGACAAATAGTTGAATGTTAAGAGAGAGTGAATGAAAATGATTGAGAAATAGATGGGTTTCAGACTTTTGCTTTTCTATTAACGTGGTAGCAGCATAAGGGTATAGAGATAAGTAGCAGGAAAGAAAGCAACGAGAGAGAGGGGGAGGAGGAACGGGCAGACGGAAAGGGACGGCTAAAAGAAATGGATCCATTTGTTGGCGTTTCGATGATTGATAACTTTATCTTTCGACTTTTTTATATCCAAGATTTTCTACTTTTTATGTTTTCTTTAAACCATGGGAAACCGAAAAGTTAAATCTTTTTTCTTTTCAACACGACCCACCATGTGTGACCATACGAAAGCTGAGTGGGTGGGATGGGTCAAATACGGGCGTTGGTTGGAAGAGTTGGAACTTGAAGGCCAACAAGACTGGACGCTGAACTCAACTCTAATTTTTCTTTTGCTTTTTATGACCAAAATTGTATTTCTAACTTCATCATCGACGTTGAAACAAAACAAGACAGATACAATGTCCACTTATCCCTCGAGAATTCACTATCAAACAAATATAAAACATAAAAAATTATTAACTCAAAAGTTTTTTCTCCTAAATATAAAAATCCGTACGTCCACGTGCACTGCGAATCAAATATTGAAGCAATATATTCTTTCCAAAATAAAGAAATAAATAAAAGAAACAACATATATGCTTTTTATGTGGAAAGTACCTATATGCCCATATATTTACTAATGTCAAAATGGTAAATACATGTCTGCATGAAATTTAGAGATTAAATAAGTACAAAATGTGCCTAACACAGTGAATCTTTTGATACAATAATCATACTAAGTTCGCCAAAGTGACTAAGAGTATAGTTCTACGGTAATTGACATGTATATTCGATCAAGATGTTAAAGGTTCAAATCTCTCCTCCCTCGGCATTTTTTATCTCAAAAAAATTATACCAAGCTCAAATTTTGTTCCTATATTTACAACCCAGTGTATAGTCTTAAAAGAGTCGTATACATTAAAGATTAATAATCTTATAGGTAAAATAAAACAATTTTAATGAATACTTATCACCAGAGAAACTATAGTTTTATACAAGAGAGAGAAGAAAAGGCTAGCATTGAAATATACATATATGCAATTTCAATTCCCAATATGAACAAATAGATTTTTTTAGGAGTAAATTTACAATTTGTGTACATAATGACACTCAACGAGAGCTAAATAATTGGGAAAAATACTACGACTTGCAACTGACCTACAAATAAATGATAAAGAATTATCACCAAACAAATTATAAAAAAAAATCTCAAGCTACAAAAAGAAAACCATTTGGCAAAGGTATTCTAGCGATTTCAAATCAAATATTGTTAAAATAGTTCAAGTGTATAGAACTTGATACAACAGTCCTTTTTCAATGAAACTGAAAAATTTAATAAACTGTGCAATATTTATGAGCATCATTTATTCTTGAGATTAAACCGTACTAATGACATAATCAAATTCGCTAATTTATTTATAAAATCAAAAAATAAATTTTGGTAAAAAAAAAAAGAAATATATATACTTACAAATTAGAATTGTACACCAAGTTAGTTGTTACACTGGCTCTCGTTAGTTCCTTCTGAATCAATGAGATAATATTCAAGTTAATAATTGACAAAAAAAAATAATAATATTTTTTTTTAAAAAAAAGGACTGAATCAAAATAAATAGACCATTCTGACATAACGAAGTACCTCATAGCCTGTGTCTGATATTCCTTCGTACTGATTAAACTCTGCAATAATGCACATCCAACTTCAATTCTTCCATTGTCTTCTATCTCGCAAATAAATCAAAACATAATTACAAATTCTAAATAACAATCTCCAGGCGCATTCTACAAAACTCTCGTACTCTTCGACAAATAAGCTAAACAATAATCAGTCAAGTTCAAAAATCCAAACGAATTCCAAATCGGAAAAAATAAGCCAAGGCACTGAAATGAAAACCACAGCACACCACATAACGCCACAGCACAAATCTCAAAACAAATTCCATCACTAACAGCCAAAACTCGATCAACACATACAAACAGAGAATCGAGTAACAAACCTACTAGAAATTAGGTTCTAGTCAACAATACTCGTCTCGTTAGTAAGAACCACCAATCGTCGGCGGTTTCCAGCCGGAAAAGTACGCCAGAAGCTGCCGGAAAAACTTCCGGCGCGCGGTTCGCTTCAAACTTCGTCTTCCTCGCATCGGACATCGCAATTCGATGACAAAATCAGTTCGAAGAACGAAAGAATCGAGAAATGAAGAAGGAGGAAGATAGACTGATTACCTGGAATGGAATTGGAAGAGGAAGATTGAAGAAGCTTATGGTGAAATTTCTGATGAAAAGAGAGTGAAAATGGAAGGAAGAAAAGAGGGGAAATGAAAGGAAAATGGGAGGGAAGCGTCCATGTCTCTCAGTCATTTTCCCTCCAGATTTATTTATTGAAATTTAGTTTCATTATTTTTATTTTAAACTTTAAATCTCATTCTAATCCCTAAACTTTTTTGTTTATTCCATTTTAGTCCTTGCTTAGAATATGGTATGAGAATTTGAAGTTCATTCTGTATTCAAGTGGCTAATGACTTAAACATCGATATTTTATAAAAATTAATTCAGTACTTTCTATTCATTTATTTTTTAATGATTATGATATAACTATATAGATAAATCTTTTGGTCATTTGTGTATTGCCAGTGTAATAAATTTGGTGATACATATTTTTTTTTTTGAATGAGTTTAAAAAATTAAAATGAAATATGGAAAACAAATAAAATATTTAAAAGTTTAAAGTGAAGGACTAGATTATTATTATTATTAGTATTAAGAAAACAGATGCAAGTTTTTGCACGGTTTAATTTGTTTTATTATTATATCTTTATTATCTTAAAAAAATGTAACATTCTTTAACTTTTAACATCAATTTCATGAAATATAACGTTATACAAAAATGCTCTCTTTTTTTAAATTAAATCGTTTAAATGTCCATGTAAATATTATCGTAGGTTTAAATAAAAAAGTTTCTATTTTTCGTGATGAAAAAACTTATATCTTATTTTGATTTTTAAGTTTTCTGGTTATGTCAACATTTATATCGATATTTTTACATGTCAATAGATTCGATATCGACACCAGGAGTGAATTCACATTTCCATTATATCGTACAAAATTAATAAAATATTAAAGCAAATAGCAATAAGATGTAACATAAGTGAATATAATATTATAAAAAATATTTTGACTCATTTAAAAAGTATAAAAGTTTTATTTTCTAATTTTAATATTTTTTACATTTTATATTTATTATTTTTTTCAGAAATATTCATCGACATTTTATCAATATTTCCATTGATATTTTCATGAAATTGTGATCTCGACATTTTCATCGAGATCGACATTTTAAACCTTGGTTCCAATGTTTATTTTGATGATGAATTTTGCATAAAATTATACTATTTTTTTTTCTTTTTTAAACTTTTCATTGGTAATAAAAGTTTTGAATTATTCATTCTGAAATTCCAACCTACATGTGGCTGCTACACATGTGTTCTCAAATACTTATCCATGCAACTGTATACTCATAAAGTAAATACTTATCCATGCAAATGCATACTCATATAAAGTAAATGAAAAAAAAAAAAAAAATCTTTGTCTAACTTTTTATTAAAGAAAAAAACTTGGGTGCAAGCCGTTCTATGCCTCAGAATTCAAAAAAGGAAAAAAAATTAAAAAAATCTATGGCATTGAAATGGATTGCACAAGATTTATGTAACACAACTGCATCCAAATTGTATTCTTTGTTAAATAGCTTGCATAAGAGGTAGAATGGGTTTTTATGCAAAAATTTCATACTAAAACAAATATTTGAAAAATTATTGAAAAAAAAGAAGTTTATGGATGAAAGCAGATTCGAATGATGTTTTCAAAATTATACTTAGGGTGAAGAGTAAAATTTAGAATTTTACTGAGGGACAAAGTTTTACCCTATAATTTCTTTACTTGCGAACATTTTATTGTAAGAAGTTACACGAGAAAATTAGAGAGAAGACTTTAAACAGAATTTTAAAAAACTTCAATTTTTTTAATTGAAGACATATTAAAAGGGCGATTGACCTCTCATCCTCGCAATTTGAGAGAGTAAAATAAACTTTGAAGTCTTTATTTTTCAAATATATTACCCATGTATATGCCCATCCGTGGCAATTTCTCTATAGTCAATGTGTCACCTACGTGTCTTGCAAACATCTATGATTAATGTCAATTGTTCTACATCTTTCTTGTTATTTTGCCTATAAATAGTAACTTATGGTGGTTTATGTTGAATGCACAATGGGTGAGAAGATCAATTCTATTTTCTTCCTTCCACTTTCTTTCTTTAAATTTTCTTTATTTATTAAATTCCATTTTTGTTATATTATTAATATTATATACATATTTATATTAAATTCTAATTTCCTTTATTATTATTATTATTATTATTATTATTATTATTACATATATATTATATTAGTATTTAGATATTGGTAAAATTATACCCGATTTCCATCCTATTTTTACAACACGTCATCAGCATGAACCTCTGTTATTTTCCCGCTAAAGGTAGGTCCTCCAGGTAAGCCATTTTTTTTAATAATAAAATGTTATTTTGCATGTTTAATTAATTTTCTAATGTAAATGCAATTTCTTTTTATATAGCATTACTATAACAAATCTTGTAAAATTAGAATTCACGGCTCTTGACATTAATGGTAATAATTATTTGTCATGGGTGCTTGATGTCGAGATACATTTGAATGCTATGAACATTAGAGAGATCATTAAAGAAGGGAATACGACATCCTATAAAAAAAAGGCTAAAGTCATGATCTTCATTCGTCATCATCTCTACGAGGGATTAAAAATAGAATATCTCTCACGATAAAAGACCGAAATAATTTTAAAAAGTATACAATACTTTGAAAGCTCAATACGAAAATTTGTATAAAACTTATAGACTAAATCGAAAGAAACTTGAAAGTTTATGAATCAAAATGTGAATCAAATCTATGTATATTTGATAGGAGTATTTATATATTAAATAATAATTAGGTTTAATATGAAATGATTCTTATTATAGTTTAGCTAGCAATATGTTGAGTGGGGGACAGGCAATTCCTTTAGAAAGAGCATTTTATGCATCTTTAAAAGACAGATAACACTCTTCCATATCGTAAAGTTGTTTATTATTGTTTTTAAATGGTTTTGGATTAATTTAATTTAGCAAACAAAAGAGGATTTTACTTTCATAAAAAAGAATCAAATACACCTCTCTCTTTATTTGTTTCCAAATTTTGGAGGATCGCAATGATATCTTAAAAGTGTACGAATTGGATTCTTTTCCTTTTCTCTTTTCCTTCCTTTGATATAATAGGTACAATGTTTTACCTTTCATTTTGTTCGATGTCTATGTATATAAATTAAGAACACACATGAAAGATTTGGCAGGGACAACGACCCTTCAGGCTCCACATATCTCCACATATTGTCCACTTTAGGCATATACCCTCATGGTTTTGCTTTTGGTTTCACCCAAAAGGTCCCATACCAATGGATATACTATCCCTGACTTATATACCCATGATCTTCCCCTTCTCTAGCCGATGTGGGACTTTGGTCGCACTCCCAACAAGATTCAAATATATAATTGATATATGATATTTGTCGAAACAACTCCAACACACTAGCTTAAGTTAGAAGCAAGCGACAAAAATGTGGGATGAAAAATTCAATTTTCTATATCATGAGAAAAAAGAGTGTCTCCAATAATTGTAAAGATTCTTTTTAGAAAGGGTGTGCTTGAATGTTGTTGATTTTATTTTCATAAATTAAAATTTCATATCGTATTAAGCGATTATCTATCACAACAACAATCAAGCATGTTGTACATTGTTTTAAGGCTAGAAAGTTATTTGTATTATAAAGGATATCATGTGTGTTGGTCGAGCTAGGTTGTTAGTGAGATGTGAGTGTGCCAATATATATATGTCTAATTTGATACATCCTAAATTGAACTTGGTTGAGCAAAGGTAAGCGAACCTTCAAATGGTTCATATGTGGCAAGTCATGCCAAAGTGAGTGTGTCACATGATAAGTACTCGATGTCATCTAAAGTATTGGTTCAATTATGAACTTTCGTGCAAATGAATTGATGTGATTTGTTATACAATTATTTTCTCCATTTTAAAAATATTTTCGGAACTACTATATATATTCCACTTCCTTTATTCATATTATATTTGTGTATTTATAAATAATTCTTTAATATTAATGGATCTCACATCAATTTTAAAAAAGATATACTGATATGATAAACAAGGAATGAAATGTTGACCACAATTGAGGAAGAAGAGAGGGACTTGAGCAAATTAATGTTGCCCATAATGGGCTAGCAATTGAGTTTCCAAGTTACACATGTCAACCTTTAATATAAGGTCTCAATAATAATGGTGTGTGAGAATCAGTAGATCACATCAAGAGTGCTTTTCCATTTGATAATTGTTTTGTTCTAGATCATTGGATTGATTTGGTATATTAAATCCAATCTACACATACATATTTATCTTTGTTATCTCAAAACACTTCAATGACGACATCAATTATGGCTTTTAATTAAGTTTGTTCCAAAGAGATTATATAGCAGTTTTCTTGGACATCTAGTATGGTTTTTATGATTTTCTTTTAAATTTTCAATTTGGTTCTTCACTTTTTTCTGTTGTTTGATCATCAAACCCATGTGAAATTCATTCCCAAAATGTGTGGGAGAGAAAAATTTTAGTATAAAGGTTTTGACAACAAATTAGCTAGGGAGCCACTAGTTAGAAAAAAAAAAAAAAAGAAAGGAAAAAAGTTCACACGATCTTCCACACTTAAAAAGCTTGAATTTAAAGATGGTGTTGAGGGTCTAGCAAAGGATCCAACGACTATCATGACAAGCATGGTCACTATCATCTTAACATTGAAAGAAAATTTAGTTAGCTTAATTAAAATTCTAATAAGTAAGGGTGGTTTTAAGAAATTATTACTTCATAGGTATATAAAATCACGCTTAGGTAATGATTCCATAGTTTAAAACAACTAAGATTGGAGTTGTATTGCATTCTCTTCATTGGTGGTCGAAGTATATAGGTGATGTTGGAGTTCTATTTTGTGTATATTCATATATTTGAATATATATGGAACTTGGGATGGTGAGAAGGCACTCAAGGTTGATTGCTTTTGCTATTAGCTCTTGCTAGTACTTTAGGAGCCTTCAAAGAAAATCGAATAGCTTTGCTTAGCGGCTACTACTTTCTTTCTAGTAGCTGCTAAGCTTTAGGAGCCTTTTTTTTATTGTGGCTACGACTTTCTCTCCTGGCACCTCAACCGCTTACGCTCTGACCCGAGTAGCATGGGGCACGTGGAATCCCGTGTGAATCTGTAACGACCCTAAAATTTAAAACTACACAACTAGGGGAGTTACTATGTAACGCCGCTAATGCTGGAAAAATTTCGGCAGCATAACGACGCTACTAGAGCAACCAGAAAATTTTTTATAACCTGTTACAGGCACAAAACACTCCAATAAGCATTTCGACTCACCCAGTCTCCACCAAACTACATGTACGATAGGCTGGGTTCAAGCAGCAGATCATAACAGGCAACTAAGATAAGATAGTCTAGAAGAAAAGAAGTTTTAAAACTTACAAATGCTCCCATGCCACATCAATATCTCAATCAACATTTAAAGTTTAAATAGGAGTTCTATCGAAACCAAAAAAAGAAAAGAAATATGCAACGAGTCTACATGACGTACGACAACAATAACATGCTAAGAGCCAGGGGCACTACGGAACAATCTTATAGCCTCGCCAGGTTGTCTCCATCGTCGTCCATCCCAGTTCAACTTTCACCTGCGAACAAAGCATAGAAAGAAAACAAATGAGTATAAAAATACCCAGTAAGTAGCCCACTTACGCCCAAACCTAACTCAACAAGACAACTAGAACCATCTCACAAACTCGCTCACCCCCAAACCGCCTCCCCTTAACTCCTTTCACCCTGACTCCTGTGGTGGCTACTCGAACTTCACCTTAGGTCCTAGAACTTTAGTTGACGATGCAATGAGAGAAAGCAACCCTCACGCCACAACACGCCAAAGATAGGCGCGGGCAGTCACGTGTCCCACACGCCCCATGGGAATCGCCCCTAAGCCAAAGACGGATTATGGAAAGCAACCACTCCCGCTTCTCAACGGAGACGCACCCCGTGCTCTCATAACACACTAGCATGGTACCGCAAGTGCGGTGCGTAACCAACACGCCCATTGGGGAATCGCCCCTAAGCTAGCCCGGGATCATGGAAAGCAACCACTCCCGATCACAATGGGGACGCACCCGAGCCTCACGAGCCTATCATATATCGTCAACCTAGAGGTTCTGACCTACTCAAGTACGGTCCAGGGTTTGGTGAGGGAAAAGTTCATGGGCTCAAATAAAAAAGCAACTAGGGTCTCATCTAAGTATTTCTAACATTCCCGACCCACTCCAGGGGTCCAGACTCTCATCTAGGTTCTCAGACCGACCGAACTCAACTTATACCATTCACACTCTTGAAATGTTAGGTGCTACCAGAAGCACGACCCCCACTTCACATACTTCATACAATAATTCGCAAGGTGATACAAACATGGTAAATTCAGATTAAACATGCTTTGCAGATGTAAAGAAACTTTCATACAATGGTCTAAGGCTTAAACTCACAAAAGCATACTGCAACCTTCAAATCCTTAGCTAGATAAATCTAAAGTTCGACAGTAAACTTAAAAGATGCACACAAGTAAGGCTTGTAGCTCTGCCCCTTCACTTAGGGACCCGGCGTTAGTCCAACTGACCACTTACCTCAAACAGGAGTGTCGCAGGAAGGTCCTTGCCCTTACTAGCAGCCTGGTGCACCTACAAAATGCCACACAGGACGCCCAAAACCTCGATTACGGACCAACCTGTAACGGGCTTTGATCGACAACCATTCGCGGAAAACACAACAAACACAACTTTTCTACTCTTACTACAGAACCAGCAAACAAGGTCGAGGCTTACCCGCTATGGCGAACCCAGAGTCTCGAAGCGAAACGAAAACAAGGCGAGCGAATCCTTCAAGAATGCTCCTTTTGTCGCGCTCACGCACTGGCCCAAACCACAAATGAAAGGAAAAACATTAGAGAGAGCAAACGAGCCCGGACCGGAGAGAGAGAGAAAACGGAAACGGGAGAGAGAGGGAGAGAGAGGCGGCGAAACGGAGGGGCAGAGAGGGGGTTTGGCTCCGGCGAGATCACGAACGACCGCGACTCGAAGAAGGGAGAGGCGGCGAGAGCTTCGGCGCGCGAAACAATCGAAGGCTGCCGGATTTGATGCGCGAAGCGACGGCGGTACGCGAGCCAAACGAAGGAGAGGCGGTGGCTGGGCGTTTCGAGGCGCCGCGCGCGATTTATGGCGGTCGGACGATCGCCGCGAACGCTGCTGATCGTCCGCCTTCTTCGGCGAGAGAGGGAGGAGGCGCGGCCGTGCTGGGGCCGAGCCTCGGTCGAGCCGAGCCTCAGTTTTTTTTTTTTTTTCATTCTCTTACTAAAACCTAAAAAATGAAACAAAAGAAACCTGCAAAGAGAAAAGAGAGGAGATTAGCTTAACTCCTTCTACTAAACGCTCGATAAAAACTCCAGCGCTGCCAACCCAATTTAAAGGTGAGGCTTAAGTTATTTGAGTCCCTACAAGAACCAATAATTAACCTCTTAGCCTAAAACTTTTAAAACTACAACAAGGACCCAGAATCAACTTCTGCAAACACAAATAAAATACCTGAACTTGTCGGGCGTCACATCCTCCCCACCTTAAGAACTTTCGTCCTCGAAAGTGGCTAACTCCCAAACAGCTCCGGGTAGCTCGTTCTCATTTCGTCCTCGCGCTCCCAAGTGGCTTCCTTAAGCTGCTGGTTAGGTCGATTTCCCTGTTCCTCAACACCTTTGTTTCCCGGGCTAGAATTTTCACGGGTCTTTCCTCGTAGCTCAAATCCTGGTCGACCTGCAGTCGCTCGTGATCTATCACGTGGGATGTATCTGGCACATATCCTCGCAACATCGACACATGGAAAACATCGTGCACGGCTGCCAGGGACGACGACAAGGCTAAACGATACGCCACCGGGTTGATACGCTCCAAGATCTCGAACGATCCGATGAACCTAGGGCTCAACTTTCCTTTCTTGCCAAATCTCAACACGCCTTTCATAGGTGCAACCTTTAGGAACGCATACTCCCCAACTGCAAACTCTAAATCCCTGCGCCTCACATCGGCATAACTCTTCTGTCTGCTTTGAGTCGTAAGCATCCTTGCTCGATCTTCATCATGATACCTCATTCGTAACTCTGATCACTCGGGCCCCGTAAGCTTACGCTCACCAACCTCTCCCCAATACACGGGGGACCTACACTTCTTCCCATACAAAGCCTCAAAAGGCGCCATCCCAATCGTTGTCTGATAGCTGTTGTTATAAGCAAACTCCATCAAATGAAGATGCGTATCCCAACTCCCTGCAAAATCCAAGGCACAAGCTCGGAGCATGTCTTCCAGTATCTGGTTTAACCTCTCTGGCCCGACCGTCCGTCCGAGAGGGGTGAAAAGTCAGACTAAAACTACATTCTGCTCCTAGGGCCTTCTGGAAGCTCATCCAGAAGTTTGAGGTGAAACGAAGGTCCCTATCAGAGACGATCTTCGCTGGGACCCCGTGTAACTTGACAACTTCCTGCATGAACAACTTTGCCCACTTCTCCACGGTATAAGTCAATTTCCCAGGAATGAAATGTGTTGACTTAGTCAGCCTATCAACAAGCACCCAAACTACTGTGAATCCTCTAATCGTTCGGGGTAACCCGGAAGTGAAGTCCATCGAGACTTCTTCCCATTTCCACTGCGGTACCTCCAAGGGTTGCAACAGCCCTGCCGGCTTCTGCCTCGGGGCTTTAACTCGCTGACAAACTAGGCATCTGCTAACGAATTCTGTTATGTCCTTCTTCATCCCCTTCCACCAATAAAACTGTTTCATGTCTCGATACATGTTAGTGCTACCAGGGTGCACTGAGAAAGGAGAGTTGTGAGCCTCGAATAAGACTCTTTCCTTGAGACCATCCGCATCCGGGACACACAACCGTCCATTGAACAACAAACCCCCATCCGACGATACCGCGAACTCACCTCCTTGTCCTGACTTAGCCTGCTTCCATAAATCCTCAAGGTTGGGATTCCCCTGTTGGGAGTCTAGGATTCGCTGCCTCAGTGTCGGTTGCACCGACAACTGGTTAAACTGAGCCATGACCTGACTCACCATCACAGCTATACCAGCACGTTCCATGTCAGCCCGCAGCTGAAACTCCTTTGTGAGCAGGGCTGAAGTGTGAGTTGCCTTTCGACTAAGAGCGTCGGCAACCACGTTTGCCTTACCCGGATGGTACAAATTTTCGATTTCGTAATCTTTCACTAGTTCCATCCATCTCCGTTGTCTCATATTCAACTCCTTCTGAGTAGACAAATATTTCAAACTCTTGTGGTCGGTATACATCTGGATCTTCTCTCCATACAAGTAGTGCTTCAGATTTTCAAAGCAAAGACCACTGCGGCTAGCTCCAAGTCGTGAGTTGGGTAGTTTCTCTCGTAGTCCTTCAACTGTCGGGAGGCGTAGGCAATCACTTTCCCATTTTGCATTAAGACACAACCCAAACCCTTCTTGGAAGCATCACTGTAAACTACAAAATTTCCAGATCCATCAGGCACCGTAAGCACTGGTGCTGAGACCAACCTCTACTTCAAGTCTTGGAAACTGGTCACGAAGGCATTCCCCTTCCGTGTTAACTGGGTGAGGGGCGTTGCAATCTTGGAGAAATCCTCCACGAACCGTCGGTAATAGCCGGCCAAGCCTAGGAAACTACGGACCTCCGTGGCAGTTTTGGGTCGGGGCCATCCTGAGACTGCTTCCACCTTCGCTGGGTCAACTGAAACTCCCTCCTTAGATATCACGTGCCCTAGAAAGGATACCTGTGACAGCCAAAACTCACACTTGGAGAACTTGGCATACAATTGGTTCTCCCTCAAAGTAGCCAAGACTTCCCTCAAGTGATTCTCGTGTTCTTCACTTGACCTTGAGTAAATCAGGATGTCATCTATGAACACAATCACAGATGTGTCCAGGAATTTCTTGAATACCCTATTCATCAGGTCCATGAACACTGCTGGGGCGTTTGTCAATCCGAATGACATCACGGTAAACTCATAATGCCCATATCTAGATCTGAAAGCCGTCTTCGGGATGTCTTCCTCCCTTATTCGCAACTGGTGATATCCCGAGCGCAGGTCAATCTTAGAGAACACAAAGGCCCCCCTCGCAGAATCGGTCAAACAGGTCATCAATCCTGGGGAGTGGATACTTATTCTTTATCGTTACCTTGTTCAACTCCCGGTAGTCAATGCACAAGCGCATCGACCCATCCTTCTTTTTCACAAAAAGCACGCGCGCACTTGCAGTGAGACACACTAGGCGCGATAAAGCCCTTGTCTAGTAGTTCCCGCAATCGAGTCTTGAGTTCTTTCACTCACTGGGGCCATTCTATACTGAGCTTTCGACAACGGTGCGGGCACGGTTCCAACTCAATACAAAATCTACCGCCCTCGCCGAGGTAAACCGGGCAATTCCTCAGGGAACACATCAACGAACTCCCTGACTATTGGGACTGACGACACGTCCCCTTTCTCGCTTCTCGAGTCTGTCACACTTGCCAAAAAGGCCCAAGCCCCTTGGCTAACCCGCTTGTTTGCCTTTAGTGCCGAAATCACCCTTGGTACGACTCCATGCTCGGTTCTTTTCACCTTGAAACTCGGTTCCGATGAAGGCTTAAAGACTACCTCCCGACGATGGCAATCGATGTTGGCATGATTTGCAGCTAGCCAATCCATGCCAAGGATAACGTCGAAATCTCCTATTTCAAGAACGATTAGGGTCACTTCCAACGAGCGACCTTCCACTAGAACCTGACCGGTCTTCACTTTCTCTTGGGTCGTGAGTTCTGCCCTACGGGGGTTGTACCTAACAGATCAAAAACCTAGAGGCTCTACCTCTAACCGGGCTTGCCCCACAAACAAAGCAGAAAAACAAAAGAGTGTGTACACCCTAATCAAAAAGCACAAGAGCAAGATGACCAAGTATAGGTAGTGTACCTGTCACCACGGCGCTCGAGCCTCCCGCAGCTCGTGGCGGCCGCAGAGACTCCGCCGCGGCGCCTCCTTGAGCCCCTTGCTCGGTTTTTTTCTGACAAGCCGACGCCACGTGGCCAACTTTCTTGCATCTCAAAACAAGTTCTGGGTCCGCTCTCTCTTACATTCGCACACCAAGACAAATGACCTACTTTTCCACAGTTGTAACAGGTCATGGTGGCCGCAAAACACGCCCCACTATGTTGTCTGCCACAACTAGCGCAGGAAATCTTCGCCACCCCTTGGATCGGCCTCTGCCCTTGGGCTACGTGTCTATTAGGTCTGCCTGACACCTGGTCAAACCTCCTCTTCGCCTACCTGGCTCTGCCCGCCCCGAGCCGTCGGGTTTCTGTGCTTTGGGCTACACCTGAACTCTGACCTGTATTGACTCCTCTAGACCTCGAGGTACGAGCATCAAGCAACGACGCTGCACGAACAGCTGCAGCATAAGTTTGTGGTTCCAGGACAGCCACACCGCCATACAAGGCATCACACAGTCCGCCCACAAACTTGTCTACCTTCTTCTTTTCTGTGTCTATCCAATCGACTACAAAATGGGACAACACAGTGAACTCGTGCTCATAATCCTCTACTGACTGGGTCGGCCCTTGCTTCAGCTGAATGAACTCGGCCAACTTCCTCGTTCTTGTGGTGGTCGGGTAGTACTTCTCATAGAACTCCTCTCTGAACTTTGCCCACGACATTGGTCTTTCACCTGCACCAATGGATCGTTCTATGGCCTCCCACTAGAGGAGAGCTCATCCCCTGAGTGTGTAGACGGCACACTGGACCATTTGGTTCTCCGGGCAGTGCATCCGACGGAAAAAATCGACTCCATGGCAAAGAAGCCACGCCTCGTGCCGCCATGGGATCCACCTCCTGACCTTCAAAGTTAGGTGTGTCATATTTCTTGAAGTCTTTCAAATACCTGGCCTCTTCCGTGGTTGATCCGACATTCTGGTTTGCCACTCCGAAATTTAGTGTGAACATCGCTGCTTGACTTGCTAAGGCGGCTTGAATGATCCCCTGGAGGCTTTCGGGAGTCATGAGCATCGTGGTAGGTGGTGGAGCATTCTCGTTCCTCTGGTCCCCCGGTTCTCCGTGTTTTGGCTCAACGACTCCTCAACTACCGGAGAGGGTCGTGGTGGACCTCCTCTTGATGTTCGGGATCGCTCGGCTAAGGGCTCCAACACAGGCTCCTGGTTACGAGCCCCTCGGCCCCTGCCTCCTCGACCTCCACGACCTCTTGGTAGGGCTGCTCCCCTACCCCTCCTACCACGCGAACGACCTCGAGCCATAATCTAAGTCATAACACAACAAAAACTTTAAAGAGCGAAGAAAGTACTCAAACAAGGCCACTCACACGACAAGGGTCACGCAATACATCTTAGTAAAAGAAAGATAAAAGCAAACCTGGTGACGGCGAGGTGACTTCCTGCGAGAGGCTATAAGAACTAGGCGAGTCTACAAAATCTAGAACCTGTGCTATGATACCAACTGTAACGACCCTAAAATTTATAACTACACAACTAGGGGAGTTACTATGTAACACCGCTAATGCTGGGAAAATTTCGACAGCATAACGACGCTACTAGGGCAACCAGAAAATTTTTTATAACCTGTTACAGGCATAAAACACTCCAATAAGCATTTCGACTCACCCAACCTCCACCAAACTACATGTACGATAGGCTGGGTTCAAGCAGCAGATCATAACAGGCAACTAAGATAAGATAGTCTAGAAGAAAAGAAGTTTTAAAACTTACAAATGTTCCCATGCCACATCAATATCTCGATCAACATTTAAAGTTTAAATAGGAGTTCTGTCGAAACCAATAAAAGAAAAGAAATATGCAACGAGTCTACATGACGTACGACAACAATAACATCCTAAGAGCCAGGGGCACTACGGAACAGTCTTATAGCCTCATCAGGTTGTCTCCATCGCCGTCCATCCCAGTTCAACTTTCACCTGCGAACAAAGCATAGAAAGAAAACAAATGAGTATAAAAATACCCAGTAAGTAGCCCACTTACGTCCAAACCTAACTCAACAAGACAACTAGAACCATCTCACAAACTCGCTCAACCCCTGAACCAGTCTCCCCCCTTAACTCCTTTCACCCTGACTCATGTGGTGGCTACTCGAACTTCACCTTAGGTCCTAGAACTTTAGTTGACGATGCAATGAGAGAAAGCAACCCTCACGCCACAACACGCCAGCATAGGGCAGAGCAGGTACGTGTCCCACACGCCCTATGGGGAATCGCCCCTAAGCCAGCACGGGATTATGGAAAGCAACCACTCCCGTTCTCAACGGGGACGCACCCCAGGCTCTCATAACACACTAGCATGGTACCGTGCGGTGCGTAACCAACACGCCCATTGGGGAATCGCCCCTAAGCTAGCCCGGGATCATGGAAAGCAACCACTCCCGATCACAACGGAGACGCACCCCAGCCTCACGAGCCTATCATATATCGTCAACCTAGAGGTTCTGACCTACTCAAGTACGGTCCAGGGTTTGGTGAGGGAAAAGTTCATGGGCTCAAATCAAAAAGCAACTAGGGTCTCATCTAAGTATTTCTAACATTCCCGACCCACTCCAGGGGTCCAGACTCTCATCTAGGTTCTCAGACCAACCGAACTCAACTTATACCATTCACACTCTTGAAATGTTAGGTGCTACCAGAAGCACGACCCCCACTTCACATACTTCATACAATAATTCGCAAGGTGATACAAACATGGTAAATTCAGATTAAACATGCTTTGCAGATGTAAAGAAACTTTCATACAATGGGCTAAGGCTTAAACTCACAAAAGCATACTGCAACCTTCAAATCCTTAGCTAGATAAATCTAAAGTTCGACAGTAAACTTAAAAGATGCACACAAGTAAGGCTTGTAGCTCTGCCCCTTCACTTAGGGACCCGGCGTTAGTCCAACTAACCACTTACCTCAAACAGGAGTGTCGCAGGAAGGTCCTTGCCCTTACTAGCAGCCTGGTGCACCTACAAAATGCCACACAGGACGCCCAGACCTCGGTTACGGACCAACCTGTAACGGGCTTTGATCGACAATCATTCGCGGAAAACAGAGCAAACACAACTTTTCTACTCTTACTACAGAACCAGCAAACAAGGTCGAGGCTTACCCGCTATGGCGAACCCAAAGTCTCGATGCGAAACAAAAACAAGGCGAGCGAATCCTTCAAGAATGCTCCTTTTGTCGCGCTCACAGACCTGTCCAAACCACAACGAAAGGAAAAACATTAGAGAGAGCAAACGAGCCCAGACCCGAGAGAGAGAGAAAACGGAAACGGGAGAGAGAGGGAGAGAGAGAGGCGGCGAAACGGAGGGGCAGAGAGGGGGTTTGGCTCCGGCGAGATCACGAACGACCGCGACTCGAAGAAGGGAGAGGCGGCGAGAGCTTCGACGCGCGGAACAATCGAAGGCTGCCGGATTTGATGCGGGGAGCGACGGCGGTACGCGAGCCAGACGAAGGAGAGGCGGCGACTGGGCGTTTCGAGGCGGCAGCGCGACTTGCGGCCGGACGATCGCCGGCGAACGCGCGATCGTCTGCCTTCGGCTGCGAGACGAGGGAGAGGCGGCACGCTGGGGGGGGCCGCACGGTCGAGCCTCAGGTTTCCTTTTTTTTTTTTTCATTCTCTTACTAAAACCTAAAAAATGAAACAAAAGAAACCTGCAAAGAGAAAAGAGAGGAGATTACCTTAACTTCTTCTACTAAACGCTCGATAAAAACTCCAGCGCTGCCAACCCAATTTAAAGGTGAGGCTTAAGTTATTTGAGTCCCTACAAGAACCAATAATTAACCTCTTACCCCAAAACTTTTAAAACTATAACAAGGACCCAGAATCAACTTCTGCAAACACAAATAAAATACCTGAACTTGTCGGGCGTCACAGAATCAACAAGGAATTGTCCTACAATGACAATGAGATGTAAAGAGTTTTTATATTTTAGATTAGGTGGTCGGTAAAGTTATACATTCAAATTCACTTTTCTCAAACTAGAGTATATATAATTTGGTGGTTCTAATTAAGAAATTTTTATAACCAGCCGATATTGATTCAAATTACGATCCCTCCTCTTATTTGTTTGTGGTATTCGAAAAAAACACTATCCTCATGTCTAGATTTGGACTATTTTGATGGTTTGATATAGCAACTAGCTTGAGGTAATATTGATGGTAAAGAGTACTAATTTTATCACTTATTGTAAGTCAATGCTTTAATTCATTTAATGGAATTAAAACTTTTAATATGATATGTTTTTTTTAAAAAAATAATTATAATTCAAGAGATAAAATTTAATTCGATATATTAAAAAAACATGGTTTCATCTTAAAATTAATTAACAAAAATAGAAGTAATTTATGTATCTTATAAATATTATGAGCTCTTTATCTTTTTAATGTGTGATCCTTAATACTTTAAATATTCTTATTCCTAATTTCAAACATTTTTTTTTTCATTTATCATAATTTTTTTCGATGAATCACACCCTAACCATCTTAATTTATTAGAAAAGAAAAAAGGAAAAGGAACAACTTCTGTTAGGAATTTTATTACAATTAAACATTTTAAAATATTAAGTGGAAAATTGAAATCTTAGATTAGGGAGAAAACTAATACCAAATAAATTATGCAATTTGTTTTTCATCTATCAGGTTGGTTTCAATGTTTTTCATTAACATTTGAAAAGTTTCATTCTACACCCAATCTTTTAAATTCTATAGAATACTCTCATAAAAGTAGCTAATAAAGACTTTTTCAAACAAATTAAGAGGTTGTTCAAGGCATGAGAGTAATAATAATATGTGGATTATTGTGTACTCCAAACACAGATTATTATAACTCAGACGAAATAACCTTGCATCCTAAGTCCAAATTGTACAAATTATATAACTACACAGACTATTATAATCCACATACTATTATAATTCAAACTATTATAACTCACTCAATTCCCAAAAATTCCTTTAGTATAAGATAAAATTAAAACTTCATGACAAAAGTGAAACTAAATAACCAAGGAAAAAAGAAAAAACAAATAGAATGAAGGATTTTTTTTTCTCGTGTAATAAAAAATTTGGTTAAAATACTATTTTAGTTATTGTATTTTGAGTTTTGTCTCATATTTTAGTTTTTGTACTATCAAATATTTAAATTAGTTATTGTACTTTCAATAAAACTTAAAATTAGTTCATAATATTAGTTCATTGTACTTTCAATCAATCTTCAAATTAGTTCCTAATATTAGTTTTTGATAAAAATGAACTTTATAATTGGTCGGTGTCAATTTTAAGATTATTAAAAGTACAAGAATAAATTTGGACATCTAAAAGTATAAAGACCAAAATAGAATAAAGTCCAAAGTACATGGACCAAAATGGTATTTTAACTTTTTTTTTTGTTAAATATCATTTTGGTCCATGTACTTTCAAATATTCAAATTTAGTCCTTATAGTTTTAATAGAACTTAAAATGGGTTCCTAGTGTTAATTTACCTAAAAAAATTAGTCTCTATTGGCCTTCATTCTATAAATTTTTGAAAATGTGCTTACATTATGTATTTTCTTGCATGGAAATTATTATCATTATGTAGCCAATTTAAAAACAAAATAAATTCAAATAATGGCAAAGATCAATTTTAAGTTTTGTTGAAAGTACAATGACTAAAATTGGACATTTGAAAATACTAGGACTAAAATGGAATGAAAGTACATGGACCAAAATGATATTTTAACTAAAATTCTTTATGAAGTTTATTCTCTAAATTTTGAGTATTGTTTCTACTATCAAATAAATCTCAAACTTTTAATTTTGTATTTAATAATTCTTTTAAGTGCAAAATTTTAAATTTGGTAACTACTAACCTATTAGACTTTCTTTAGATTTTTAGAACTATTACGAATAAATTGAAAGGTTATAATCCCAATAAATATATAATTTAATTTGTGTGTTCAATATTCTTGAATTTTAAAAAATATTATGAAGATCCAAGAAACTATTAGACATAAAATTGAAAGTTTAGAAATTTATTAGGGTTAAATTATAAGTTTAGTCCCCTTAGGGTTTATGTTTATTTGGTCCTTATACTTTCAAAATTACAAATTATGCCTCCCGAACTTTCAATTTTTTTAAAATTTAAATCTACTACACATAAAATTAAAATTTTAGGGTTCTATTTGATATAAAACTCAAATTTATATTTAATAGATCAAATTTGGTACCTATACTTTCAAAATTACAAATTAAGCTCCTAAATTTTCATTTTCTTATAAAATTTAGATATGCTATACATAGAATTGAAATTTTAGGATTCCATTAGACATAAAACTCAAATTTATATCTAATAAATCAAAATTTTTAAAAATTTTGAATTTGTCAGACATTTGTTAGACATAAAATTAAAAGTTTACAGATCTATTAGATATAGACTTCAAAATTCATGGATTAAATATATAATTTAACCAATTTGAGTTGAAAGACCTATTAAATATAAGGTTGAAAGTTTAGAGAGTAAAATTGTAATTTAGTAAATAAATAAATAATAAAAATCCCTTTAGATGGTGTGTCCTGTCTCCCACCAACTTATGGTTTGTTAGGCATATGTCACCAGTTTTCCGTTTGCTACTTCCTTGGAAAATGAGAGGAATCGAACGTTTTTCTTACGTCGTCGTATTGGACACTTGGGAACAACGCAAAATAATAATAATAAATAAATAAACAAACAAATCGCCATTTTATTGATGATTTGCTTTAACCAATAAATTTTGATACTTTATTCCGTACAATTATTGAAATAATCAATTTTTATTTTTATTTTTTTAAACTGAAATAATCAATTGGATTGACGTAAAAATAATTTTTTAATCACTGGACCAAAAGCCTGAACCAATGTAAAAATTGAGTTAAAAACACGTCTTAAGTATGGGATTAAGGTCCCACTTCATTGCTAATAAATCAAATTAGTTAAAATTACCTGGATAGTCCCTTATCTTTTAAATTTATATCTATTTAATCTTTGAATTTTAAAAACATCTAATATGTTTTTATTCTTTCAATGTTGTAGCACTTCAAACTTTAGAAAGTCTTTAAGGCATCATTTAGTTTAATGTTTATTCTAGGTTCATGAGTAATAAATGTTTGAGAATAAAATGTCTGTAAATAATATATGTCTAGAAATAAGATGATTGTGTTAGGTTCTATATGAAATGTTATCAGATTTTTATAAATTAATATATAAATTTTATGTAATTGTGATACATTAGATAATGAAGTAAAATTATAATATACAAATACAACTCAATTAATATACTCACAATATAGTTTAGTAGATATATATTTTTCTCTTCGGGGTCGAAAGTTCAAATCTCCATATCCGATTTGTGTAGTACTAAAAAGCAATATAGTTTAATTATTAATTATAAGTAATAGATGAAGTAGACCATAAACATTATTAGGTCAATATTTTACAAGTTTGTTTCATGAGAAGTAAGCATGTCTAAAAAAAATAATCAAATAGGTAATTACATTGCATATTTATTTTATGAGATTAATCTTATAAACTTATACAATTATTATCTATTATTAATCTTATATAATTATTATGAATTTCAAAAAAGATTATAATTTTTTTAAAAAAGTAATTATAATCGTTAATAAATGAAATAATTATAATGATTATTCTAACCCTAAATTAATAAAATTAATAATTAGTTAATTAGTGACTTAATATTTTTCCTAATTTATTTTAGAATAGATGTTTATGTTTATTTTATGAAATGAATCCTAAAAGTATTATTTTGGTACATTATTTTATAAACTAATCAAAATTAATTATTTCAACCAATAAAAATTAATTAATTAATTATAAATATTTTTAACTAAATAATTGACTATAATTATTAATATATATATATATATATATATATATATATATATTAAATATTAATAAAGAAGAGAGAGAAAGAAAAAGAGAAAAAGAGAGTGGCTATAAAGAAAATTCACCCTTCAAGAAAACTCATGCGAAGAAGTGATATATGAGAATAAGTGATACACATGTCCATGAGTGCAAACCTTGTTGTGAACAAGAAATCTAAAACCTTTACCCCATTCTCATTCATATTTCTCTCCCTCCAAACGACCTTAATAGATTTTTACACTTTCAATTTTACATCCAATAAATTTCTAAACTTTCAATTTTGTGTCTAATAGGTCCTTGACCTAACATTTGTTAAAATTGACAGAACTACTAGATACAAAATTCCAAGTTTAGACTCCCAATTTTATATCTAATAGATCGATTAATTTTTTTGAAAAAACTTAAATATGTCAATAACCTATTAGACACAAAATTGAACGTTGTTGGCTTGTTAGATATTTTCAAAGTTTAGGAACCTATTAGACGTGAAATTAAAAGTTCAAGAACCTATTAGACACTGTCGCAAAGTCATCGCGACGCGGAGCGACCGACGTCCTCTCCCAAGGGTCTCTTCCGAGGTGAAGGTTTGGAGTCGCCACCAATCATCGTAGGGTGTGATTGGTCACCCATTTTAGAGGAAAAGGTTGATCTGCGTAACCAGAAATTAGGTTCGGGAGTCGATTGAGTGTAAAGAAGGTGTTAGCACCCCTACAACACCCGTTTTAGAAAAACGGTTACCACATTTTATTTTAAAATTATCTTTTTATTTATTGGTTCAAAGAAAAAAATATTTTTTGCATTTTATTTTATTGTCCCAAAATTTATTAACCCACATTTTAAAAATAAAATATGAATTAATAAGTATAAGTGACTCAATGCCATTAGAAAAACTTGGAACTTATTTTGACATTTCAAAAAAAACTTCTATTTTTTAGAAAAACAAGTTATTTAATAAAAAAATTTTAAAAACGAAACATTCTTATTTCAGAAATCTGTTTTTAAAGTAGACAATTTATTTTATTTCAAACATCATTGCTAAAATGTATATTTGAAAAATTAAATGACTCTTATTTCAGAAATTGAATTTTAAAAGGGCAAATTTGTTTTATTGCAAACTTTGATGCCAAACTTTCAATTAAAAAAAAATGGGAAGTTTTTAGTTAAAAAAAATCAATTATGAAAAGAGGCAAATTTGTTTTATTGCAAACTTTGATGCTAAAATTTAATTTTGAAAAGTTGGAGGGTTCTTATTTCAAAAATCAAATTTTAAACGAGGCAAACTTGTTTTATTTCAAACTTTAATGCCAAAATGCAATTTTTAAAAATTGAAGGGTTCTCATTTCAGAAATTCAATTTTAAAAGGGCAAATTTGTTTTATTTCAAACTTTGATGCCACAATACAATTTTGAAAAATTAGAATGTTCTTATTTCAGAAATCCAATTTTAAAAAGGACAAATTTGTTTTATTTCAAACTTTGATGCCAAAATGCAATTTTGAAAAATTGGAATGTTCTTATTTCAGAAATCCAATTTTAAAAATGGCAAATTTGTTTTATTTCAAACTTTGATGGCAAAATGCAATTTTGAAAAATTGGAATGTTCTTATTTCAGAAATCCAATTTTAAAAATGACAAATTTGTTTTATTTCAAACTTTGATGTCACAATGCAATTTTGAAAAATTAGAATGTTCTTATTTCAGAAATCCAATTTTAAAAGCGGACAAATTTGTTTTATTTCAAACTTTGATGCCAAAATGCAATTTTAAAATATTGGAGGGTTTTTATTTCAGAAATCCAATTTTGAAAATGAGCAAATTTGTTTTATTTCAAACTTCATTGCCAAGATGTGATTTTTTAAAAAAGGGTCTTTATTTCAAAATTCTCATTTTTAAAAGGGCAATTTGTTTTATTTCAAACTTTATTGCCAAAATCTAAAGTTCAGAAAATATATGATTCTTATTTCATAAATCAATTTTAATGTCAAATTTATGCCAATAAATTAAGTAAATTTCAATTGTATTCCAATGGAATAAAAAATATAAGTAAATTTGTTAAGTAGGTATATAGATACAGTGGCCAAATATGAACAATCACATCGAATTAAAATATGCAAATCTAGCCAAATTAAAGTATAATGTGCATATAAAAAAAAAGTATATGGCCAGATAAATATATGCAATTGCAATGTGACGCTCGTTAATTTCACGTAACTTTCATTTCTATTGCGAAAATTTTGTTCGGGCTTTTGCCGCCGTTTTAAAAATGGTTGGGTCGTTTATTAATTAATGGATCCTGCAGGGACCAAGATAATTAAAACTCGCCTTTAAATTGGGATGACGGCTCTTTAATCTCTATCGAGCGTTTTGGAAAAAAAAAAAAGAAGAATCGAGGTAATTCCTTCGCTCTCTCTTTAGGGTTTCTTTTGGTTGTTTTAAAGTTAAGTTAAAAAAAAAAAAAGAGTTTTAGAAACTCGTTCGTGCGACCGCCCCCCCCTCTCTCTCTCCCAGTCGCGCCTTCGCCGTCTCGCAGCCGAAGATCCAGGCGTTCGCCGGCGACGTCCGACCGCAAGTCGCGCCGCCGCCTCGAATCGCCGCCGCCGCCGCCTCCTTCGCTCGCTCGCGTCATCGCGTCGCCGCCGAGCGCGCGCACTGTGTCCGGCGACCTTTGAGTCGCTCCGCACGCCGAAGCCCTCGCCGCCTCTCTTTTCTTCGAGTCGCGGCTGCTCGTGGTCTCGCCGAGTCAAACCCTCTCTCTGCCGGATCCGATTCTCTCTCCCTCTCTCTCTCTCTCTGTCGAATCCGTTTCTCTCTCTCTCTCTCTCTCTTTGTCTCTCCCGGATTCAAATCATTTGTAATCTCGCGGTTTAGCGTTAGTTTTTGTGGCAGGGACGAATTCTGAATAAAGGTTAGACGTTGGAGGAACCGCGAGACTAAGACCGGGCACGAAGCGTCTTCATCTCGCATCAGTGGGTAAGCCTCGATCTTGTTTATGCTGGTTGTATAGTCAAGATTTAAAAAGTTGAGTTGGTTGTGTCTTCTTCGAATGGCTGTTGAGGAATGCCTGTCTTAGTCTGCTTCCTATCTGAGATTTGTGCAACGTTCGTGTTTTCCCTATAGGTGCATTGGGTTGCTAGCAAGAGTAGGGGGCCTTCGTTGCATACTTTTACTCAAGGTAAGTAGTCAGTTGGACTAACGTCGGGTCCCTAAGTGAAGGGGCAAAGCGTACGAGCCTTACTTGTGTGTATCTTTTTAGTTTACTGTCGAACTTTAAACTATCTAGCTAAGAACATGAAGGTTGCAAGATGCTTTTGTGAGTTTAAGCCTGAGACAATTGTGCGAAAGTTACTTTAAATCTGCAAGGCATGTTTAATCTGAATTTTTTTTACCATGTATGTATCACCTTGTGTACCGTGTGAAGTATGTGAAGTATGTGAAGTAGGGGTCGTATTTCTAGTAGCGTCTAACATTCCAAGTGTGTGAATGGTATAAGTTGAGTTTGATTGATCTAAGGATCCTAGACGAGGGTCTGGACCTTGGATTGGGTCGGGGATATTAGGGATACTTAGATGAGACCCTAGTTGCCTTATGAATTGAGCCCATGAACTTTTCCTCACCGAACCCCCGGATTTGCACTTGAGCGGGTCGAACCTCTAGGTTGACGATATATGATAGGCTCATGAGATTGGGGTGCGTCCCGCTGTGATCGGGAGTGGTTGCTTTCCATGATCCCGGCTAGCTTAGGCGATTCCCAATGGGCGTGTTGGTTACGTCACCGCACGGCACCATGCTAGTGTGTTATGAGAGCCTGGGGTGCGTCCCCGTTGAGATCGGGAGTGGTTGCTTTCCATGATCCCGTGCTGGCTTAGGGGCGGTTCCCCATAGGGCGTGTGGGACACGTACGTGCTCTGCCCTATGATGGCGTGTTGCGGCGTGAGGGTTGCTTTCTCTCATTGCATCGTCAACCAAAGTTCTAGAACCTAAGGTGGAGTTCGAGTAGCCACCACAGGGGCCAGGGTGAAGAGAGTTAAGGGGGAAACTGGTTCAGGGGTTAAGCGAGTTTGAGAGGTGGTTC
Organism: Trichosanthes cucumerina; assembly: GCA_036507285.1. NCBI lineage: Eukaryota > Viridiplantae > Streptophyta > Magnoliopsida > Cucurbitales > Cucurbitaceae > Trichosanthes > Trichosanthes cucumerina. The sequence goes on along the minus strand of CM071835.1, from coordinate 73,502,291 downwards.
TAGTTGTCTTGTTGAGTTAAGTTTGGATGTAAGTGGGCTACTTACTGGGTATTTCTATACTCATTCGTTTTCTTTCTATGTTTTGTATGCAGGTGAAAGTTGAACCGGGGAGGGTGGCGATGGAGACAACCTGGCGAGGCTATAAGACTTTTCCGTAGTGTCCCTGACTTTTAGGATGTTACTATTGTCATATGTCATGTAGATTCGTTGCGTATTCCTTTTCTCCTTTTGGTTTTGAAAGAACTCTTATTTAAGCTTTATCTGTGGATTGAACTATTTATGTGGCACGTGAGCGTTTGCAAGTTTTAAAACTTCGTTTTCTGAGTTATCTTATCTTGTTGCCTGTTGTGATCTGCTGCTTGAACCCAGCCTATCGTACATGTAGTTTGGTGGAGGCTGGGTGAGTCGAAATGCTTATTGGAGTGTTTTGTGCCTTTAACAGGTTATGAAAAAATTTTCTGGTTGCCCTAGTAGCGCCGTTATGCTGCCGAAATTTTCCCAGCATGGCGACGTTGCTTAGTAACTTCCCTAGTTGAGTAGTTCTAAATTTTAGGGTCGTTGCAGTTGGTATCAGAGACCAGGTTCTAGATTTTGTAGACTCGCCTACATCGTAGGCACTGTTCTTATAGCCTCTCGCAGGAAGTCGCCTTGCCGCCACCAGGTTTGCTTTCACTCTATTTAGACTAAGGTGCATTGTTTGACCCCTAACGTGTGAGTAGCCTTGTTTGAGTACTTTTATTCGCTGTTTAAAGTTTTTATTGTGTTGTGACTTAGATTATGGCTCGAGGTCGTTCGCGTGGTAGGAGGGGTAGAGGAGCGGCCCCACCAAGGGGTCGTGGCGGTCGAGGAGGCAGGGGTCGAGGGGCTCGTAACCAGGAGTCTGTGTTGGATCCCTTAGTCGACGAACGACCGAACATCAAGAAGAGGTCCACCCCGACCCTCCACCCGTTGAGAGAGTCGTTGAGCCAAAACACGGAGAACCAGGGGACCAGAGAGAACGAGAATGCTCCACCACCTACCACGATGCTCATGACTCCCGAAAGCCTCCAGGGATCATTCAAGCCGCCTTAGCAAGTCAAGCAGCGATGTTCACACAAAATTTCTGAGTGGCGAACCATAATGCCGGATCAACCACGGAAGAGGCGAGATATTTGAAGGACTTCAAGAAATATGACCCGCCTAACTTCGGTTGTCGAGGTGGATCCCATGGCACCGAGGCGTGGCTTGCGCCATGGAATCGATTTTCCGTCGGATCTGCCTGCCGAGAACCAAATGGTCCAGCAGCCGTCTATACACTCGGGGACGAGCTCTCCTCTGGTGGGAGACCATAGAACGGTCCGTTGGTGCAGGTGAAGGACCAATGTCGTGGGCAAAGTTCAGGGAGGAGTTCTATGAAAAGTACTACCCGACCACCACGAGCGAGGAAGTTGGTGAGTTCATTGAGTGAAGCGCGGCCACCCACCCAATCGAGAGGACTATGAGCACGAGTTCACTGTGTTGTCCCGTTTTGTGGTTGACTGGGTAGACACAGAAAAGAAGAAGGTAGACAAGTTCGTGGGCGGACTGTGTGATGCCTTGTATGGCGGTGTGGTCGCATCCGGAACCACAAACTTATGCTGCAGCTTGTTCGTGCAAAATGTCGTTGCTGCTGATGCCCGTACCTCGAGGTGCGGAGGAGTCGATGCAGTCGAGTTCGTGTGTAGCCCAAAGCGTAGAAACCCGACGAAGTTCAGGGGCGAACCAGGGTCCAGCAGTAGGCCAGAAGAGGAAGTTTAACCAGGTGACAGGCAGACCTAATAGACATGTAGCCCAAGGGCAGAGGCCGACCCAAGGAGTGGCGAAGATTCCTGCGCTTAGTTGTGGCGACGCATATAGTGGGGCATGTTTTGCGGCCACCATGACTGTTACAACTGTGGAAAAAATAGGTCATTTGTCTTGGTGTGCGAGCAAGCAATGTAGAGAGCGGACCCCAGAACTTGTTTTAGATGCAAGAAGGTTGGTCATGTGGCGTCAGCTTGTCCAGAAAATCAGGAGCAAGGGGCTCAGGCAGGGCGCCAGCGAGGCGGAGTCTACGCAGCCGCCACCAGAGCTGCAGGAGGTTCAGCGCCGTGGTGACAGTACACACTACCTATACTTGGTCATCTTGCTCTTGTGCTTTTTGATTCCGGGTGTACACACTCTTTCGTTTCCGCTTTGTTTTTGGGGCAAGCCCAGTTAGAGGTAGAGCCTCTAGGTTTCAGTCTGTAAGTTACAACCCCCGTAGGAGCGGAACTCATGACCCGAGAAAAAGTGAAGACCGGTCAGGTATTAGTGGAAGGTCGCTCGTTGGAAGTAACCCTGATCGTTCTCGAGATGGGAGATTTTGACGTTATCCTTGGCATGGATTGGCTAGCTGCAAATCATGCCAACATCGATTGCCATCGTCGGGAGGTAGTCTTTAAACCCCCATCAGAACCGAGTTTCAAGGTGAAAGGAACCGAGCATGGAGTCTTCCCAAGGATGATTTCGACACTAAAGGCAAGCAAGCTGATTAGCCAAGGGGCTTGGGCCTTTTTGGCAAGTGTGACAGACTCGAGAAGCGAGAAAGGAGATGTGTCGTCGGTCCCAATAGTTAGGGAGTTCGTTGATGTGTTCCCTGAGGACTTGCCCGGTTTACCTCCGACCAGAGAGGTGGATTTTTGCATTGAGTTGGAACCAGGCACTGCACCGTTGTCGAAAGCTCCGTATAGAATGGCCCTAGCCGAGAAATGAAAGAACTCAAGACTCGATTCACGGGAACTACTAGACAGGGGCTTTATCCGCCCTAGTGTCTCACCCTAGGGTGCGCCCGTGCTTTTTGTGAAAAAGAAGGATGGGTCGATGCGCTTGTGCATTGACTACCGAGAGTTGAACAAGGTAACGATAAAGAATAAGTATCCACTCCCGTGATTGATGACTGTTTGACCGATTCTGCGAGGGGCCACTGTGTTCTCTAAGATTGACTGCGCTCGGATATCACGATTCTGCGAATAAGGGAGGAAGACATCCCAAACGGCTTTCGATCTAGATATGGGCATTATGAGTTTACCGTGATGTCTTTCGGCTTGACAAACGCCCCAGCCGTGTTCATGGACCTGATGAATAGGGTATTCAAGAAATTCCTGGACACATCTGTGATTGTGTTCATAGATGACATCCTGATTTACTCAAGGTCAAGTGAAGAACACGAGAACCACTTGAGGGAAGTCTTGGCTACCTTGAGGGAGAACCAGTTGTATGACAAGTTCTCCAAGTGTGAGTTTTGGTTGTCGCAGGTATCTTTTCTAGGGCACGTGATATCTAAGGAGGGCGTTTCAGTTGACCCAGCGAAGGTGGAAGCAGTCTCAGAATGGCCCCGACCCAAAACTGCCACGGATGTCCGTAGTTTCTTGGGCTTGGCCGGCTATTACCGGCGGTTCGTGGAGGATTTCTCCAAGATTGCAACGCCCCTCACCCAGTTAACACGGAAGGGGAATGCCTTCGTGTGGAGTGAGGCATGCGAGGCCAGTTTCCAAGACTTGAAGCAGAGGTTGATCTCAGCACCAGTGCTTACAGTGCCTGATGGATCTAGAAATTTCGTAGTTTACAGTGATGCTTCCAAGAAGGGCTTGGGTTGTGTCTTAATGCAAAATGGGAAAGTGATTGCCTACGCCTCCCGACAGTTGAAAGACTACGAGAGAAACTACCCGACTCACGACTTGGAGTTAGCCGCAGTGGTCTTTGCTTTGAAAATCTGGAGACACTACTTGTATGGAGAGAAGATCCAAATGTATACCGACCACAAAAGTTTGAAATATTTGTTTACCCAGAAGGAGTTGAATATGAGACAACGGAGATGGTTGGAGCTAGTGAAAGATTACGAAATCGAGATCTTGTACCATCCGGGTAAGGCAAACGTGGTTGCCGACGCTCTTAGTCGAAAGGCAGCTCACACTTCACCACAGTCACAAAAAGTTTCAAGCTCGTCTCTTGATATGAAGCCTTATTTGGTATAGCCGTGATGGTGGGTCAGGTCATGGCTCAGTTTAACCAGCTGTCGGTGCAACCGACACTGAGACAGCGAATCCTAGACTCCCAAGGGGATCCCAACCTTGAGGATTTATGGAAGCAAGCTAAGTCAGGACAAGGAGGTGAGTTCGCAGTGTCGTCGGATGGGGGCTTGTTTTTCAATGGACGGTTGTGTGTCCCGGATGCGGATGGTCTTAAGGAGAGAGTCTTATTCGAGGCTCACAACTCTTCTTTCTCAGTGCACCCTGGTAGCACTAAGATGTATCAAGACATGAAGCAGTTTTACTGGTGGAAGGGGATGAAGAAAGACATAGCAGAATTCGTTAGCAGATGCTTAGTTTGTCAGCAAGTTAAAGCCCCGAGGCGGCTTCTAGCGCAGGTTGTTGCAACCCTTAGAGGTACCGCAATGGAAGTGGGAAGAAGTTTCGATGGACTTCATCTCTGGTTTACCTCGGACGATTAAAGGATTTACAGTAGTTTGGGTGCTTGTTGATAGGTTGACTAAGTCGGCACATTTCATTCCTGGAAAACTGACTTACACCGTGGAGAAGTGGGCAAAGTTGTTCATGGAGGAAGTTGTCAAGTTACACGGAGTCCCAACGAAGATCGTCTCTGATAGGGACCCTCGTTTCACATCTAACTTCTGGACGAGTTTCCAGAAGGCCCTGGGAGCAGATTGTAATTTCAGCACAACTTTTCACCCTCAGACGGATGGCCAGATCGAGAGGTTGAATCAGATTTTGGAGGATATGCTCCGAGCCTGCGCCCTAGACTTTGCAGGGAGTTGGGATACACACCTTCATTTGATGGAATTTGCCTATAACAACAGTTATCAGGCAACGATTGGAATAAGCGCCTTTGAGGCCTTGTATGGAAAAAGGTGTAGGTCCCAGTGTATTGGGAGAGGTCGGTGCCCGCAGCTTCGGGGCCCGGCCCGATCCAGTTACGAATGAGGCCGTGCAGAAGATCAGAGCAAGGATGCTAACGGCTCAAAGCAGACAGAAGAGCTATGCTGATGTGAGGCGCAAGGACTTGGAGTTTGCAGTTGGAGAGTATGCGTTCCTTAAGGTCGCGCCTATGAGAGGTGTGATGAGATTTGGCAAGAAAGGGAAGTTGAGCCCAAGGTTCATTGGGCCATTCGAGATATTGGAGCGTATTGGTCCGGTGGCGTATCGTTTAGCCCTGCCACCATCCCTGGCAGCCATGCACGATGTGTTCCATGTGTCGATGCTCCGAGGCTATGTGCCAGATGCATCCCACGTGATTAATTTCGAGCCACTGAAGCTCGAGCAGGATTTGAGCTACGAGGAGAGACCTGTGGAGATCCTAGCCCGAGAGAAGAAGGTGTTGCGGAATAGAGAGATTGACCTCGTGAAGGTTTTGTGGCAAAACCATCAGCTTAAAGAGGCCACCTGGGAACGCGAGGACGAGATGAGAACGACCTACCCAGAGCTGTTTGGGGAACTAGCAACTTTCGAGGACGAAAGTTCGTAAGGTGGGAAGTATGTGACGCTCGTTAATTTCAGGTAACTTTCATTTCTATTGCGAAAGTTTTGTTCGGGCTTTTGCCGCCGTTTTAAAAATGGTTGGGTCGTTTATTAATTAATGGATCCTGCAGGGACCAAGATAATTAAATCTCGCCTTTAAATTGGGATGACGGCTCTTTAATCTCTATCGAGCGTTTTGGAAAAAAAAAAAAGAAGAATCGAGGTAATTCCATCGCTCTCTCTTTAGGGTTTCTTTTGGTTGTTTTAAAGTTAAGTTAAAAAAAAAAAGAAAAAAAAAAAGAAAATGAGTTTTAGAAACTCGTTCGTGCGGCCGCCCCCCCTCTCTCTCTCCCAGTCGCGCCTTCGCCGTCTCGCAGCCGAAGATCCAGGCGTTCGCCAGCGACGTCCGGCCGCAAGTTGCGCCGCCGCCTCGAATCGCCAGCCGTCGCCCCGTCTTCGTCTGGCTCGCGTACTGCCGTCGGAGCGCGCACCAGGTCCGGCAGCCTTGAGTCGTTCCGCACGTCGAAGCCCTCGCCGCCTCTCCTTTCTTCGAGTCGCGGTCGTTCGTGGTCTCACCGGAGCCAAACCCTCTCTCTACCGGATCCGATTCTCTCTCCCTCTCTCTCTCTCTCTCTGTCGAATCCGTTTCTCTCTCTCTCTCTCTCTCTGTCGAATCCGTTTCTCTCTCTCTCTCTCTCTTTGTCTCTCCCGGATTCGAATCATTTGTAATCTCGCGGTTTAACGTTAGTTTTTGTGGCAGGGACGAATTCTGAATAAAGGTTAGACGTTGGAGGAACCGCGAGACAAAGACCGGGCACGAAGCGTCTTCATCTCGCATCAGTGGGTAAGCCTCGATCTTGTTTATGCTGGTTGTATAGTCAAGATTTAAAAAGTTGAGTTGGTTGTGTCTTCTTCGAATGGCTGTTGAGGAATGCCTGTCTTAGTCTGCTTCCTATCTGAGATTTGTGCAACGTTCGTGTTTTCCCTATAGGTGCATTGGGTTGCTAGCAAGAGTAGGGGGCCTTCGTTGCATACTTTTACTCAAGGTAAGTAGTCAGTTGGACTAACGTCGGGTCCCTAAGTGAAGGGGCAAAGCGTACGAGCCTTACTTGTGTGTATCTTTTTAGTTTACTGTCGAACTTTAAACTATCTAGCTAAGAACATGAAGGTTGCAAGATGCTTTTGTGAGTTTAAGCCTGAGACAATTGTGCGAAAGTTACTTTAAATCTGCAAGGCATGTTTAATCTGAATTTTTTTTACCATGTATGTATCACCTTGTGTACCGTGTGAAGTATGTGAAGTATGTGAAGTAGGGGTCGTATTTCTAGTAGCGTCTAACATTCCAAGTGTGTGAATGGTATAAGTTGAGTTAGATTGATCTAAGGATCCTAGACGAGGGTCTGGACCTTGGATTGGGTCGGGGATATTAGGGATACTTAGATGAGACCCTAGTTGCCTTATGAATTGAGCCCATGAACTTTTCCCTCACCGAACCCTGGATTTGCACTTGAGCAGGTCAGAACCTCTAGGTTGACGATATATGATAGGCTCATGAGATTGGAGTGTGTCCCCGTTGTGATCGGGAGTGGTTGCTTTCCATGATCCCGGGCTAGCTTAGGGGCGATTCCCCAATGGGCGTGTTGGTTACGTACCGCATGGTACCATGCTAGTGTGTTATGAGAGCCTAGGGTGCGTCCCCGTTGAGATTGGGAGTGGTTGCTTTCCATGATCCCGTGCTGGCTTAGGGGCGGTTCCCCATAGGGCGTGTGGGACACGTACGTGCTCTGCCCTATGCTGGCGTGTTGCGGCGTGAGGGTTGCTTTCTCTCATTGCATCGTCAACCAAAGTTCTAGAACCTAAGGTGGAGTTCGAGTAGCCACCACAGGGGCCAGGGTGAAGAGAGTTAAGGGGGAAACTGGTTCAGGGGTTAAGCGAGTTTGGGAGGTGCTTCTAGTTGTCTTGTTGAGTTAAGTTTGGATGTAAGTGGGCTACTTACTGGGTATTTCTATACTCATTCGTTTTCTTTCTATGTTTTGTATGCAGGTGAAAGTTGAACCGGGGAGGGTGGCGATGGAGACAACCTGGCGAGGCTATAAGACTTTTCTGTAGTGTCCCTGACTTTTAGGATGTTACTATTGTCATATGTCATGTAGATTCGTTGCGTATTCCTTTTCTCCTTTTGGTTTTGAAAGAACTCTTATTTAAGCTTTATCTGTGGATTGAACTATTTATGTGGCACGTGAGCGTTTGCAAGTTTTAAAACTTCGTTTTCTGAGTTATCTTATCTTGTTGCCTGTTGTGATCTGCTGCTTGAACCCAGCCTATCGTACATGTAGTTTGGTGGAGGCTGGGTGAGTCGAAATGCTTATTGGAGTGGTTTGTGCCTTTAACAGGTTATGAAAAAATTTTCTGGTTGCCCTAGTAGCGCCAAGTATGTCACTTAGAAATTTTCCCAAAGATGGCGACGTTGCTTAGTAACTTCCCTAGTTGAGTAGTTCTAAATTTTAGGGTCGTTACATGCAAAGTTGCCAAATTTAACACATGACAGTGGCAATAAATAAACCCAGTGGTCGCTACTCATGGCGAAATTAATATAGGCATAATTGGCTAATATAAATAAAGTGGCCAAATAAGCAAATCTATACAACATGCAATGACCTGAAATATATCTGTGTCAAATCTAGACTAAACCAAAACAAAATATGCAAGGGAGGAAAGCTAAATCTTAATACAAGGTACACAAAGACAAAATTAAACCAAATCAAAATATGATGCCCAAATTGGACAAATCTAAATATACAATAACCCAAATTAGAATGTATGCCAAATCAAAAGACGTAAACCAAATCTTAATATACAAAGGTTAGATCAAAGTACAAATCAAATCTTAATATACAAAGGTTAAATCAAAGTACTGTGATCAAAATTGGCCAAACTAAAATGATTTGCTAAAAAAAAAGCCAAACTAAAACTAGGCTAACGAGTGAAAACTCACATTATATTACAGATACACAATGACCAACTAAAATCTATAGAATTGGTCATAAAAAAACAAATCAGATCACTGGCAAAATTGTCAAATCAAATCAAATTAAATACTGGCCAACACAAATTGGCTAATGATAAATATTAATACATACCAAATCTCGTAGAAAAAAAAGAAAAAAAAAACTTACCAAAAAAAAGGAAAACTTCTTCTCAGAATCCAAAAGAAACACCTCATGTAGAATTCTTCCTCTTCTAGTCTCCCTTTGAATTTCCCGATCTCCCATGATACCTCTGAATCTTCCCCCCTCCATTCTATCGATGCTATCTCTTTCCTGAGGGAATCCCCGATCTCCATCGATGATCCTTCCTTTCCCGAGGAAATCCCCCCGATCTCCCCGATTAAATCGATTAAAAGAAACAAAAAAAATAGATAGAGAAAAGTTCGTGAGTGGGAGAAAATCATGAGAGTGGGGAGAAGGTGAGAAAAAGGGGGAGTATGTGAGAGTGGGTGGTTGAGTGATTTGAGATATTTTTTTAAAAAAAACAAAACAAAAATAAATAAAAATAAATAAAAAAAATAAACAAATTTCCTATTTAAAAAAAAATTTAAATAATAATAATAATAAGATTTAAAATACCAAACCATTTTTTTTTAAAAAATAAACTTTTATTTACAAGAAACAATTATGAAATAAAAATAAAAATTACCGGACCAAATACGGTATCTACAGTTTGCTCCCCTTTGTGTATCCTTAGGGATTGAGAGGGTAGACAAAGGAAAAAATAGAGTATTTGGATGGTGAATTTTATTTTGAGAAAAATCACAAAGACTTCGACCTCAATTAAACAATAAAGTTCACAACTTGATATGAATCCTACCATGCTAGAGAAAAGCTTGAGTTGAATTAAATGTTGTCAAACTTCATTTATGGCAAACAAAAGATGCATTTAATGAACTCAAGTGCAATAAATGCTTCATTAAAGACAAGCCAAGCTACATTTATGCAACAAGAGCTTCAAGTTACTTCAAGTGTGCCTTCATTTATTCATGGATGGTTACAAAGTATTGATAGGATTAATTGAAGTTTAATTCTCGGATTTATGGTAATTTTGATGTAATTTTCAGTTTTAAAGTTATCTTTTCAATGCTTTAAGTTACAATTGGGTTAGTGGAGATCATGATATTGATGGAGATGTAAGTTTCACCCTTTCAATTGTCCACAGGTTACTCTAGGGTTGATTTTGAGGCTATATAAAGTCATGTACCTTGTAAAAAAAAAAAAAGATTAAAAAATGTAATCAAAAGAGGCCTTGAGCTTTTTTATAGCCTTTGAGCTATGTCTTTGCAATTCTATGTAGATTAGGTTGCATGCTAGAATCATTTAAGCTTGACTTGATCAATCTTGCTTGTGGAGTGATTCGGATCTCATACAAGTTCTCTTGCCTTGAGATATTTGATCGACAAGGTAATCCGATTTTACTTTCCTTGAGTTGATTTTCAAAATTCGCTTTGGGGTCTTTGAAATTGAGTTCTAAAGGTCTTGTTTCTTTAAACAAGGTTGTTAGATCCGATTGTCAAGGGTTACTTAACATTTTGATATTAGAATCTTAGGTTTCTTTGATTTCATTTTGCTTTGGAGTTTTTGAGTTTTAGATCTAAAGGTCTTGTTTTCTCAACAAGGTTGTTAGGTCTAATTCTTGGGAGTTTCTTATCATTTTGTAACCTTCCATGCATAAATAGATCCCCACTTGGAGTAACATGAAGCTCTTGTTGCATAAATGTAGCTTGGCTTGTCTTTAATGAAGTATTTATTGCACTTGAGTTCATTAAATGCATCTTTTGTTTGCCATAAATGAAGTTTGACAACATTTAATTCAACTCAAGCTTTTCTCTAGCATGGTAGGATTCATATCACAACGATTTTTATTTCAAAACTTTGTTGTCAAAATATTGTAAAACATAGATTTCATATTTCAGAAATTTGTTTTGAAATGGTCAGTTTTTATTTCAAAACTTTGGTATTAGAATCAAATATAAGACAAAAATTTCTTATTTCAGAAATTTGTTTTAAAGGGGACAACGGTTTGTATTTCAAAACTTTGTTGTTAGAACCGCAAAGCAAAGCAGAGATTTCGTATTTCAGAAATTTACTTTGAAATGGACCGATTTTTATTTCAAAACTTTGGTGCAAAATCAAACAAAAACAAAAATTTCTTATTTCAGAAATTTGTTTTAATATGGGCAAATGTATTTTTGACGACAACAGTTTTTATTTCAAAAATTTGTTGTCAAAATCAAATGCAAAACAAAAATTTCTTATTTCAGAAATTTTGTTTCAAAAGGGACCATGGTTTTTATTTCAAAATTTTGGTGCCAAAATCAAACATAAAACAAAATTTTCTTATTTCAGAAATTTGCTTTAAAGGAGACAACGGTTTTTATTTCAAACTTTGTAGTCACAATCAAATACAAAGTAGGGATTTCGTATTTCAGAAATTTGCTTTGAAATTGACCTATTTTTATTTCAAAACTTTGGTGTCATAATGAAAATTTCTTATTTCAGAAATCTTTTTTAGAGAGGACAACAGTTTTTATTCCAAAACTTTATTGTTATAACCAAATGCGAAGCAGAGATTTCGTATTTCAGAAATTTGCTTCAAAAGACAATGATTTTTATTTCAAAACTTTATTGTCAAAGTCAAATATAAACACAAAGATTTCTTATTTCAGAAAATTTAAAATGAGCAACGGTTTTTATTTCAAAACTTTGTTGTCAAAATCAATTGTGAAGTAGAGATTTCGTATTTCAGAAATGTGTTTCAAAAGACAATGGTTTTTATTTCAAAACTTTATTGTCATACCAATTACGAAGCATGAATTTCGTATTTCAAAAATTTACTTCAAAAGACAACGATTTTTATTTCAAAACAGTGTTGTCAGAGTCAAATGCAAAGCAAAGATTTCGTATTTCAGAAATTTGCTTCAAAAGACAATAGTTTTTATTGCAAAACTTTATTGTCATACCAAATACGAAGTAGAGATTTTGTATTTCAGAAATTTACTTAAAAAAACAATGGTTTTTATTTCAAAACTTTATTGTCATGACCAAACGTGAAGCATAGATTTCGTATTTCAGAAATTTGCTTCAAAACACCATGGTTTTATTGCAAAACTTTGTTGCTAACCAAATACGAAGCAGTGATTTCGTATTTCAGAAATTTACTTCAAAAGACAACAGTTTTTATTTCAAAACTTTATTGTCATAATCAAACGTGAAGCAGAGATTTTGTATTTCAGAAATTTTCTTCAAAACACCATGGTTTTATTGCAAAACTTTGTTGCTAACCAAATACGAAGCAAAAATTTCATATTTTAGAAATTTACTTCAAAAGACAATAGTTTTATTTCAAAACTTTATTGTCTATACCAAATGCGAAGAAAATGTTTCTTATTTCAGAAATTTGATTCCAAAGACAACAGTTTTTATTCCAAAACTTTATTATCATACCAAATGCGAATCAACGATTTCGTATTTCAGAAATTTGCTTCAAAAGACAATAGTTTTTATTTCAAAACATTATTGTCAAACCAAATGCGAAGCAGAGATTTCGTATTTTAGAAATTTGCTTCAAAAGACAGTGGTTTTTATTTCAAAACTTTACTGTTATAACCAAATGTGAAACCGAGATTTCGTATTTCAGAAATTTACTTCAAAAGACAATGGTTTTTATTTCAAAACTTTATTGTCATACCAAATGCGAAGCAGAGATTTCGTATTTCAGAAATTTTCTTCAAAAGACAATGGTTTTTATTTCAAAACTTTATTGTCATACCAAATGCGAAACAGAGATTTCGTATTTCAGAAATTTGCTTCAAAAGACAATGATTTTTATTTCAAAACTTTATTGTCATAAATCAATTACAAAGAGTAGAGTTCTTTTGAACACGTTGAAAATTTTCATGAATGAAAAATGCCTACATGCATGAAATGTGAGTGTTAATGAAAATCATATTGAAATGAAAAATAACACCTAAAATGAGTTGAGTGGATATGTCAATCCAAACTGTAATATTGATGCAAGATGCAATGAATTATTTTTCATGAGAATGATCTATGTGAAATAGGCACATGAGTACTTTTTCCAAAGTTTATTTGATACAATGTCGCTGAGTGAACATGCTCATTGACTATGAGCAATGATAATGTGATTAGCTATGTATGGTAATACATGTCTTGACTTTCTACCGTATCTTTTATTTCATTTCTTCTGGAACAATCACAAACACTTTTTTGATTATGGATCTACTACCAGAAACTCAATGCGTAATCTTAGCATTCAATGTGTATTCCTGAATAATCTCATTTTTCAATTATTCAACCATTTCATTTTACCAAGTTCAATGTTAGTCAGATTAGTCAACATTTCTATGTTTTGATGCAACAACAATGTTTTGCCTTAATTGATTAATTGACTCTAAAAATGTGATGTAATGATGCATATACATGCTAAGGATAGATTGATGATGCAACATGTATGCATGATGATGTATTTTCACAATATAATCATGATATGAGAAAAAAAATCCACAAGAAATAGGGATATGGATGTCGTGAAATCAATTATGATCACAAAAATGTCTTTTTCATTTTAAACGAAGTAATCAATTTTGCCTACTCACATCATTCTTATCAGCCAATATTTAACAAATAATCAAGGTAAAAGAAAAATATAGTTACTTTTGGAGTAAACATGTCTATTTTCCTTTTTTTTTTTTCTCTTTTTTCATTGAACGCTTTCACTTAAAGGGGATCTTATGTGTTAATCATAGATTGTTCAACCATATAGACAGGGTGGGTTCTTTTGGAAGTGTCTCATGTGCTAGTTTGGAGAACTATCAAAAGTAATTCATAGCATTGGACATCTCATTTGATTAAACTGCTTCATAACATTAACATTGTAATGAACAAGAAGGTTGAATACAAGGAGATATACTTGCTTGAAAACAAGTGTGAGATGAAAGTAAATAGAGAAACACGAAAGTTTTTCTTTTCCTCATTTTTTCAATAGGAGAGAAATATGAGAGAATATGGATACAAAAAATCTCTTGAACAATAAGAGATTGAAAATATATTTTCAACGTTTGAATTATTAGAATATGATCCAAATGAATAAATGAGCTAAAGTGACCCCATTTCTTTGGACAACAATTATGAAAACTAGATTTAGCTCCTCAAGAGTTCATCTCATATATCTCACCCTATCTTTGAGTCTGCTCAAGGTATTTGATGAAAGATCATCGTTACTGTCTCCATTTCTTAAACATAACGAAGTTGAGCTTTTTATCCTTGAATGTGAAGAACCACTCGACATTGAAAGTTTCTCTGTAAGAAAAATGTGATCCCTTAACCTTTATTTGGGTTTTGCCGCAATTTAAAGGAAGCTTGCATGAGTGATGAGATGATGACACCTTTTTGCCCCAGTAATAATGAAGGTTTTACCTCAGTGTATCAAGAATGAATCTTTATTGATGATTGTTCTGCCCCATTGAAGAAAAAAGGAAGCTTTGCCTCAATGTAGTGGTGATCATTTTGCTTCAGTATAGCAAAGATGAGAGATTTGCTCCAATTGGAAAATGATGGTTTTACTCCAATGTAATAATGACTGTTTTCCCTTCAATATAGGAAAGATAAGGGATTTGCCCCCAATTTGAAAATGAGGTCTTCTCCAATGTAGTGATGACCGTTGTACTTCAATATAGCAAAGATGAGAGGTTTGCCCCAGTAAAATGATGGTCTCGCTCTAACGTTGCGATGACCGTTCTGCTTCGATATAGAAAAAATGAGGGTTTTGCTCCACTAATAATGATGGTCTTCTCCAATGTAATGATCATCGTTTTGCTTCAATATAAAAAAGATAAGGTTTGCCCCAATTTGAAAATGATGGTCTTACTTCAATGTAGAGATGATCGTTGTACTTTATATACAACAAAGATGAGGGGTTTGCCCCAATTTGAAAATGATGGCCTTGTCCTAGCGAAGTTGATGGTTGCCTCGCCCATGCTTAACAAAGATGTAGGTTTTACCCAATGTGGTGATTTGCACATAAAATCTTTCATAGCATTTAGAGTTGTAACTTCTTGATCAATCATGATTGCTACAATCTTGTACAATCTTGCATGACCTTAAATATTTTTCTTTTGTCTCATGTTTTTTTCTTTCTTTTTTGTTTTTGCTCTTTCTTTTTCTCTCTTTTTTTTTCCTTTTCTTTTTTGCTCTTTCCTTTTATTTTTCTTTTGCTTCTTCTTTTTTTAGGCCAAACATATGACTTAGCAAGATATGGTGCAATCAGACATAGAAGATTGATCATAATTCGCAACTTCAGTGGTCATTTCATGTTGTTTCTTCAACAATGCTCTTTGGTATCATGATGATGTTGCCCCCAAAGCAAAACTCATTGAAAGAAATTGAGACTTCGAGACTATTTCTCAAGTTACTAACTTCTTAGTTCTCAAAATCACTATCCTCAGTCATAAAGTCACTTTCTATTCAAGGAAAGAAGGATGACAAAGGAAAGAGATGAAAACAAAGTTTGGATCAAAAGAAATTGAAAACAAGAATTTTTGAGAAATTTACAAGTCTAAATTATGAAGCAATACAATCATAAGAGTCCAACACTATTTCAACACCTTCGAAGTTCTCTTGATAAAATTTGGTGGGTAATTTTTGGATATTTGTCACATAATTGAATGTGACAGGCTTAACAAAAGGCTTGGTAGGTAGACAGGTACCGAGATACACCATAAAATATATAGTGGACTTAGCAAATGGTCTTATGGTGAATTGACAATTCAAGTGAATTTATCACAAAATCACATGTGACAAGCAATAGGGGTTTGCCCAGTGTGATAATTAAAACCTTGTTTGGAGGTATGGTAACAAAAGGCTTAACACATGAGAAATGGGAAGGTTAAAGCAAAGTTGTCTTAATTGGAAGTTTGACTTAAAGAAGATGATAAAATGGTTGAATCTTTGAAGATTTTCTTTTATCCCAAGGGAGAAAAGTGAAAGTATTCTTTTTTTTTTTCTATTTCTTTTTTCTTTATCTGTTTTTTTATTCCTTTCCTTCCTCTTTCTTTTTTCTTTTTTCCTCATTCTTTTTTTTTCATTTCCTCCAAATGATGACTCATTATAGTTTACCAAGATTCTCGCTAATGTTTTAACCTAACAAGAATGATCGGAGTAAACTTTTGAAATGATCGAAGGAGTAAAAAGATGAACATGTATTTGTAACAAAAAAATATTTTACACAAATCCTTTTTTTATTGAAAAAAAATCAAATGAAATGAATTATGCCTAAATGTATGTATGTGTAATGGAACTCTATTTTTTTCTAAAATAAAATAACTCAATTTCTACATATTCTTTCAAGTATGTGGCCTAAGTCATGAATTGATCATATTTCATTACCTATTTCATAATTAGGAGTCATTATTCATCCAATAAAGAAAAATAGATTGATGATGAATAGTGAAAAGTGAAAACAGATCACATTGATGTGCACTAGACATTTTTTTTCCATAGAAATATAAGCTACTAACTCTATCCATTGATGCTTGAAAATTTTATTTGTCCTGTTCAAAGCCTACACATACTTTATATTTTAAAGCTAAGAATTTTTCTGTTAACTGCCCTACAACTTTTGCATGATATTCTCTAAGGCACTAAGGCTTGCTCTTAACCTTTTCAATGTTTTGTCTCATTCCTCTAACTCTAGGCTTCAAGCCAACCTTTCTTAGTTCAACATTTTGGATATTTGTGACTTCTTCTTGAACACAATCAATGGCTCGTCTCATCTTCTTCTGTTCTTTCATGACTTTTTGTCTCATACCTTATTAGAATGGTGAACAAATGGGTTGTTGAGCTATTTTTTAGAAAAAAAATAATGGAACTATGCAAGTTTTTTTTTTAATAAAATGCATGTGATGTGATGTAACGCCCCTACTTTTCTATGACTAAACTCTTAGGGACATTACTACACATGCATGCATTTATAGGCCAAAAGAGATAAAACGATCTTTAAATCTCCAATGAAAATAATTTGTCTTTAGGGATCCCAAAAAAAAAAACATTCAAAACAGATAAAAGGAGCAGTTTAAACATGGCCTATTTAAAATCTGTAAAGTAAATTTAAACTTCGAAAACATAAAGGGGACAACATCAGTTATAAAAGAAATGTGCGGAAAACATGTCTATTCCCATGGTTCTGATAACGCGCCTCCGTCACTCGCCCCACACGTCCTTGGCCTTGCCTGAAAACATTTTTTTCAAAAAGAAAGGGTGAGTATTGCAAAACAATACCCAGTAAGTGACCTCGCTACCGAGGTTTGGGATATGCATACACATACAATCATGACTTTTAAACTTGTTCGAAATGTACATATGCGGGACCTAAAACTTTCTCATATCGTCAGGTCTTTAATCCATGACTTCCTTTTTATTTAAGTGGCCAATTGGTCATCCCGAGTCATTTCATTTTGAGTCCCCACAGGACCCTGTAATAATTTGAGTCCTCACGGACCCTGTATGGTTTGAGTCCCTCACAGACCCCTGTATAAATTGAGTCCCTCACAGACCCCTGTAATTTGACCCATAGGGTCTCTAATGCATGTTTGACCATGCACACAATGCACTCAGGAGACCAATTTCCACATTTATCATCAAATCATTTCATGGCATACATAACATGCATGAGGTCCCATCATTCAACATAACTATAGTGTACATGCCACAACCATTATCATTGATATGCAAATCATGACTTTTCACATCAGATAGGGTGTAGTACTCACGTATATAATCATGCAATATTCTCATAGATAATACTGTAATATCCTCACATGAAATACTGGAATATTCTTACATAAAATACAAAGATATTCTCGCATAAAATACTAGATTATACTCACATAAAATATTGAGATATCTTCACATAGAATATCAAGGCATTCTCACATAAAATCTTGGAATATTCTCGTGTAAAATCATTAAATCTTTTTAAGTAAAATATCGTACTAATTTCACATAAAATATTGAAATTCGTTTTCTTTAATCCCATTTAAAAAGATTCGGCACAAGGTCCCTTACCTCGATTTAGATTTCAACCCGAACTTTAGTCCTAGTTCTTAGTATGTGCGCTTCTTTTAAGGGACCTGTTTAACAAGTAACCATCGAAATCACCCTCCGAACCTAACTTCACCTACATAATTAAATACACATAAATACAGATCTTAGAACCCTTTACCTACTTCTCTCAACTCCTAAGTGTATGCCGGATACTCCTTAGCTCCTTCTACTGCTCGAGATCTGGACTCTGCGTTACGTTTGAGCCTTCAAAGTTATGCTTCTACAACATGGAATCCACTCTTCAATTAGTACTCAGCAACTTAGTCAATCAGTTTATGATCTCATTACAATACCGAGGAGGGTTCGCAGCCAGCTCACCTGTCACAAACTCAATCTTCAAATAACCTCTGGTGGCGGCGTTGACGGTCTGGTAGGTGGACAATGTCCCGGTGAGAGGTGCGTGACTGCCGTTGGGCTGAGTAAATCGCGGACGGAAAACCGAGCGGCGAAACGCGTGGAGCTCGCGAACGGAAGTGACGCTGGAAAGGTTGCCGACTAGGGGACGGCTGGAGTCGCGTGCAGATCCGGCGAGGATCTAATGTTCAAGTGCTCCCCTCGTCGGTGGTTGGGTAGCGAGTTCGAAGCTCCGGCGTGCAATGGGAGCGCGCTCGGATCGTGGTGGCGTGGTCGCGGTCCGGCGCTGCAAGACTTCGACGGCGGCTTCACGCTTGATCTCCGACGCAACTCAGATGCGAACGGTGGGATCTTTCGTCCGTGGCCTTCAGGCGTGCCGGTGGATGGAAAACGGATGCGGCGGGGGCTTGCGATCGGCTGGGCAGGAACGAGCTCACGAGCGGCGTTCGTGGCTGGGGAAAACTTCGGCTCGAGGATTTCGGACGTAAATCGGCGGCGGCTGCTGCACGACCTTCGTCCGAGGCTTCTTTGCGATGCGCGGCGCACACAACACTTTTCCTTCGTTCGTGGATAGCCGAGTCTCCGATCGCTTCGTCGTGCGGAGGGATAGGGTTCCGGCTAGGGCAAAATAGGAGGGGAAGAAAGGAGATGATTATCTTTGAGGGGCTAGGGTTTTTCTTATGATTGTAGTATTAAGGATCTTAAATATTAAGAATTAGGTCAAAATCCAATGTCAAATATAACCCTCATTAGGCATTATTAACCAAAGTGCCATCGGCACTTCCTCTCCTTGTAATTTTACAATTAATTTTCAATCATACCGAGCCTGATAGAATTTACTAAACCGACTAGGCACACACACAGGTTGATAGAACGTTAAATACAATAAATAACTAGTACCTGTGGTTGTGGTCGTCACATGTGATGAAAATGAAATAAATTTTGAATTTTGATTGCAGACATGCATGAGATGACATTATGCAACTACTGAATCACTGATGAAAATAATTATTTTAAAAAAGCTGATGACATTGACATGCATGTCAAATGAGATAATGATGCATGAATTTTTTTATTTTTTTAAAAAAATAAAAAAATTACAAATTGTCTCAAATAACATGATACATTTCCAAATTTACATTCAACAGTCATTGAGAAATGTAATGTTAGATCCTAAATGTATCAACGTCTCATAATTGCATAATGATAAGGTGGAGATTTTATGTGATGCATGAGGACCAAGGACTCAAAAATAAATATGACATGGATTGAAATGCATGACATGTTTTATTCTAAGGTATACCAAAATGAAAGTGAAGCATATAATGAATGCATTAACATGAGAAAGTATCTTGTGTAGGGTATTAAAGAATGACATTATTCTACCCTAACAAAATTCTAATCCTAGATGAGAATGTACGAGAAAAATATTTTTATGGGTGAAGTGATACATATTTCTTTTTTATGGAAGTAAAGATATAAAGGAAATTATAAAATACAACTAAAATGAATGTGAATAAAAATTTAAAAAACAAAGTTGAATGTGGATTTTAATCCCAAAAAGGGAAAGTCCCCAAATTAATTTAAATGTTATAAAATAACAAATAAATCAACTTGAGTGAAAAATTTTCGTGTGCCTACACGGGGGCATTCGCAATCCCCTCGAAGGTCGACACTACTTCGTCTTAAATGAAAATATGATTAAAAAAAATGGTATGTGACCTCTATAACTTTTTAATGATGGATGACCCTAATACTCAAATACTTACTACATATGCAATATTAAATCTAAAAAAAAACTTGAGAATTTTTTCTCTTTTTTTTAAAAAAAAACTTTATTTCAAAAAGAGTATGAAAATTCATCTCTACAATTTATTTCAAATTAATTTTTTTTATTTTTCAAAACAAATTAAATAAATAGAAAAATAAAAGAAAACTCTAAAAAGAATTTCATTTTATTTTAGGAGGAGCATATACAAACATCCTGAGTTTTTTTTTTAACAAAGAAAACATGAATACTCTACCCTTTTCAAAAGAAATGAAATGATAAAATGAAGTTAACGAAAAGAAATTAAAAAAAGATTAATGAAAATGATGAAGGATAATTCCAACCCTAAAAGATAAAGATACTTGAATTAATCTCAATGTTATAAGATAATTAACTCAAACAATAAAAATAATGTAAGGTTAAACCTAGGAAACAAAGAATCTCAAATTAATTTTAATTGAATTATCCTGAACGATTAAAATGTTGAAGATGAAGTGTAACGCCCCTACTTTTCTATGACCAACTCCTAGGGACATTACTACACATGCATGCATTTATAGGCCAAGAGATAAAAGATCTTAAAAGAAAACTTCCAAATAAATATAAATAGTCTTTAGGGATCCCAAATCAAAACATTTAAAACAGATAAAAGGGTCAATTTAACATGGCCTATTAAAACTGTAAGTAAATTTAAACTCCAAATAAAACATAGAAACAACATCAGTTTAAAACAAGAATATGCGGAAAACATGTCGGTTCCCATGGTTTTAGTAACGCTCTTCCGTCACTCATACTGCACGCCCTTTCCTTACCAGAAACATTTTTAAAAGAAAGGGTGAGTATTGCAAAACAATACCCGTAAGTAACCTCGCTACTGAGGTTTGGGATATGCATACACATACAATCATGACCTTTAAACTTATTCGTAATATACATATGCGGGACCTAAAACTTTCTCATATTGTCGTCTCTTTAATCCATGACTTCCTTTTTAATTGTGTGGCCGACTGGTCATCCTGAGTCATTTCGTTTTGAGTCCCTCACAGACCCCCTGTAATAATTTGAGTCCCTCACAGACCCTGTAATTTGACCCATAGGGTCTCTATTGCATGTTTGACCATGCACATAATGATCTCAGGATACCAATGTCCACACTTTTCATTAATTCATTTCGTGGCATACATAACATGCATGAGGTCCCATCATTCACATAATAATAGTGCACATGTCACAAACATCATCGTCGATATATGATCATACTTTTCTCATGAAGACAGTTTGAAGATCATACTTTTGTAGGAAAACATGAAATATTCTCATACAAATTCTTTGTCATATTCTCACATGAAATCTTTGGAATACTTTTACATAGAATACGAGAATATTCTCACATAAAATAATAGTTTATTTCCACATGAAGCATTGAAATATTTGCACATAAAATATTAAGTATTCTCACGATAATATCTCAGATAATTTTCATATGAAAAATATAAACTAATTTCGCATGAAATCATGAAAATCATTTTCTTCAATCCCATTAAAAAGTTCGGCACAAGGTCCCTTACCTTAGTTCCGATTTCACTCCAAAACCTAACCCAGCTCCCTGACTACTCTTCTCTTAGTGCAACTTTGATTCACACCATAGATCCCGAGTTCAATCTCCGAGTATTCACTAAATCCATAATCATAAGGTACTTAAATTGCGTTATTAAGGTTCCATGCCCCGATTACCTCGAGTTTAAGGCGAATCCTTAATACTCCTTAATCCGTCTTGTCGTTTGACCTTCAACTCGCTCCAATCTTGACTCACTAATTAACGTCAAAACCGCATGACCTAAGTTCTAAATTAAATGCTTAGATATCCAAACGGTCACGCATTTACTCTCTTTCAAAATTCAAACTCAACAACACTACTCACCGGACTACAATTTCGTGAATCGCGAAATAGCGATGGCCGGCGTTGCGAGCTTCGGCTTCGACGGCAGCGCAGCGAACGACGTGTCTCGACGGGTCGCGGCGGCGCAGCAATTCCACGGCGCAAAGCAGCAGCCGAAAGGAAGAAGCTCGCGACCTTCTCGCGTGGGCTGCGCAAGCGTGGGCGGCTGCGACGGAAAACCTGTGATCGAAGCTCCGGCGCCGAAGCTTCCGTTGGATTTGCTCGACGGTGAAGGCAGCGGCGAGATCGAGCAGCACGCGTGCGGTCCGAGGCCACGGTTCTTCTTGTCGGCGAGCTTGACGCAGCTAGGAGTTCCGGTTTGCGAGCGCGATACACGCGTAGTCTCGGCGGTTGATGAACCCTTTGGTCGCAGCGCTAGGCGGGTTGGCGAACCTAGCGTGCTCGGCGGCAGGGAGAATGACACAGCACTTCGGCGGGCAGCAACAATCCGAAGGATAAGTTAGGTTTCCGGCTAGGGCAACTAAAAGAGAAAATTAGGGTTAGGTCTAGGGCTAGATGTAAGGAGAAGAAGGTGATCACCAATGTAGGCTAGGGTTTTTCTCTCTTCCAACTTCACTTAAAGACCTTATATACTAGCAAATTAGGTTAAACTTCTAGTGCTAGTTATAACCCTAATTTAGACATTAAACACCAATATGCCATTGCTTCTTCCCTCTTTCCTTTTTCTTTTAATTATTACAAAATAAATCCCATCTCAAGGGAAACAATAAATTAACGATTGAACGTCAAATACAATAAGTAATTAGTACCTGTGGTTGTGGTCGTCACAATCTTCCCTCCTTAAGAACTTTCGTCCTCGAAAGTTCCTATTCTGGAAATAATTCTGGGTATTTAGCTCGTATTTCCTCTTCTCGCTCCCAGGTGGCTTCTTCCGTGCGGTGGTTTTGCCATAACACTTTAACTAAGTTGATCTCACGGTTACGGAGGGTCTTTCGATCTCTTGCAATAATTTGTACCGGTCGTTCGCCATAACTCAGATCTTCTGTTAACTGCAATGGTTCGAAGTCTACGACATGAGTCTGTGCAGGGCGTACTTCCTCAACATGGAGACATGAAACACGTTGTGAACCGCTGAAAGGGAAGGCGGCAGTGCTAATCTGTAGGCCACTGCACCAATCCTCTCTAAAATTTCAAATGGTCCGATGAATCGCGGACTCAACTTCCCTTTTCGGCCAAACCTTAGAATTCCCTTCATTGGGGCCACCTTAAGAAACACGTGGTCCCCAACATCGAATTCTAGGTCCCTTCGTCTCGTGTCGGCATAACTCTTCTGTCTGCTTTCGGCGGTCTGCATCCGCGCTCTAATCTTTTGTATTGCCTCATTAGTGTACTAATTCTGGACCCAACAACTGGCATTCACCAACCTCCTCCCAGAAAACGGGAGTTCTGCAACGTTTTCCATAGAGAGCTTCAAATGGAGCCATTCCTATGGTCGACTGATAACTGTTATTGTAAGCAAACTCCATCAAATGCAAATGAGTGTCCCAACTACCGGGGAAGTCTAAGGTGCAAGCTCGCAACATATCTTCTAATATCTGGTTTAAACGTTAAAATGCGCCCATCCGTCACGTGGATGAAAGGTCATACTAAAGTTCAATCTGCGAACCTAACGCTCTCTGCAAACTCCTCCGAAGTTGGAGGTGAAACGTGGATCCTCATGCAAAATAATCTTAATCGGAATTCCATGCAAACGGACTATCTCTTCCGGTAAAAGTTGCGCCACTTATCTCAGTAGAATAGGTGGGTTTCCCTGGTATGAAATGTGCTGACTTGGTTAATCTGTCCACTATGACCCAAATTACCGAGTAACCTCGTAAAGTTCTAGGTAGTCCAATTATGAAATCCACAGAGATCTCCTCCCATTTCCACTGAGGTACATGTAAAGGTTGCAGTAATCCTGCGGGTCTCTGCCTAGGTGCCTTCACTGCGACAAGTCAAACACTTGCGACAAACTCGCTTTCGTCGCGCTTCATGTTGCACCACCAAAATGATCGCTTTGATCTCGATACATCTTGGTACTGCCAGGATGCATGGAGAATGGTGAGTTATGGGCTTCGCTCAAGATTTGAGCTTCGACTTGTCATCGTCGCACACATAATCGTCCACGAAATAGTAATCCTCCATCCGTGGATAGGAAAACTCACAAACTCTCGCTTTGTAGCTACCGCGATGACGCTTTTCTACTAATCGAGGTCTCCTCTGAGACTCAACGATCTGCGCTGCTTTCAAGGTTGGTTGTACCGTTAATCGAGCTAAGCGGAGCCGTGGTCTTTCCTACTAATCTTGCAATTTCGGCTCGAGCTAACTCTCTGCTGTAACTCTTCTCTCGCATCGGTAACTTTCGTCTTTGAAGTATGCATCGCTTCCCTCGAGGGCATCGGCCACGACATTAGCCTTCTTAGGGGTGGTATTGTATGTCAACATCATAATCCTTCACTAATTCCAACCATCTGCGTTGCCTCATGTTCAATTCTTGCGGGTGAACAGGATACTTGAGACTCTTATGATCTGTAAAAATCTGAATTTTCTCGCCATACGGTGTAGTGTCTCCAGTTTTTAATGCAAAGACTCTGCTTTGCTAGCTCCAAATCATGAGTTGGATAGTTCCTCTCATGCGTCTTTAACTGTCGGGATGCATAGGCTATTACCTTACCGTGCTGCATTAGAACACAACCCAAACCTTTCTTAGAAGCATCACTGTAAACTACAAAACTCTCTGTTCCCTCGGGACCGTAAGAATCGGGCCGACACTAATGCAGACTTGAGTTCTCGAAACTCGCCTCACAAGCATCATCCCAAACAAATGAGTTTCCCTTATGCACAAATTCGAGTCATAGGCATGGCTATCTTGGCAAAATCACGCACGAAACGTCTATAGTATCCCCGCAAGACCCGAGAAAACTACGTACCTCAATATAGCGGTGGTCGGACGAGGCCACCGTGTGGCGGCCTCCACTTTCATTTGGATCAACAGAGACTCGACCGGACACCACATGCCCTAAGAAGGATACTTGTCTGAGCCAGAATTCACACTTGGAAAATTTTGCATACAACTTATTCTCTCTTAGCGTGAGTAAAACTTTTCTCAGGTGCATTTCATGCTCTTCATCACACACGAGTATATCGAAGATATCGTCGATGAACACAATCACGAACGTATCAAGAAACTCTTTGAATAAACGGTTCATCAAGTCCATGAACGCGCGGCGGAGCGTTGGTCGAACCAAACGGCATCACTTTGTGAACTCGTAATGCCCATAACGTGATCTCAATCTTTGTTTTAGGGATGTCCTCTTCACCGATTCTCAATCGATGGTAGCTTCGATCTCGAGATCAATCTTGGAGAACACTTTGTTGCTCCTTGCAATTGATCCAGGCAGATCATCTATTCGGGGAGAGGGTATTTATTCTTGATCGTAACTTTATTCAACTCCTCAGTAATCTATACACAGCGCATGGATCCGTCTTTCTTTTCACGAATAATCACAGGGGCTCCCCCGGCGAAACGCTTGGGCGTATAAACCCTTGTCTAGCAAGTCTTATGTAATCAGACTTTTAGTTCTTTCAACTCTGCGGTGCCATTCTCATGCGGGGCCTTGGATATCGGGTCGTCCCCAATTCCAAACCGATGTTAAAATCTACCTCTCTCTCGACCGGAGGTATTCCGGAAGGTCCTCGGGGAAGACGTCAGTAAATTCATTCACTCATCGTACCGATGTCACTTTGAGATCTCTGTGCACCTTGCATCAAGTATGCAAGCTAAGACGCCCAAAGCTCCCGATGTAATAACTTCACGGCCTTAAGGGCGTGTAATTACCTTAGGCCTACTTCTGCTATCTCGTACCTCTCTGAACTCAGAGCCGGGTTGGTCGGGAGGAGTGAACACTACCTCCTTCCCGAAACAATCAATGCAAGCATGGTTCTCAAGCTAACTTGATCCATGCCCAATATTACATCAAAGTCAAACATGTCTAAGACTACTAGATTCACCGCTAACTCATGGTCCGATGGTCACACTACCATCCTTGACTTTCATATTGGCTAACAAATTTATCCTCACAGGTGGAGATAGACAGAGCATCTCAGAATCGTTTCTAGTTCTAACTCGGCTTGACTTACAAAGGATGCGAGAAATAAAGGAGTGTGTAGAACAGAATCAAATAATACAAAGGCAAGGTGCCCAAGTAATGGAAGTGTACACCAGAACCACCGAGTCCGAGCCATAGATGTCCCTACCGGTGCTTGCATAAGCTCTTCCCGATGTATAACCGCCTTCAGCACAGCGGTCCCACTATTGATAACTTGAGGTTGGTGGTGTCTTTGGCTTGACTCGGCAAACTATTAGCTCAGCGTGCCTTTTTCCCACACACGAAGCACACTCCGGACCGGGCGAGACACTTGCCCCAATGCTGCTTACCACAATCTTTGCACTGTGGCTTATCACCACTGTTATTTCTGCTCGTTGACTGTGGTTTCGACTTTGAACTCATGCGAAAAATGTCTCCGGCCTATGCGGTGTACGTTGTGGGCCTTTGTGAGCTTGAATTTGGCTGGTCCCACTTCCTCTTATGATTTGCCATGGGCTGACCCGGGTTAACCACTATCTGCTGTGCAGTCTGCGTCTGCACCCAAATCAATTCTGCCACTCTCACTGCGGAGGCATAATCAGGAGGTGCTAATGCTTGAATAAAGCCTCGAACGTTCTCATCCAGTCCCATAATGAAGCGCTCTGTTTTCTTTGCCTCTGTGTCAACCAGTTCGGGGGCAAAGCGTGACAAACGGGTAAATTCCCTCTCATATACCTCCACCGCCCCTCCTGCTGCGCCCAGTGTAAGAATTACGCTGCTTCGTGAATGCGAGCTGCAGCAGGATAAAATTTCCGCCAGAACGCTTCCTTGAACAGATTCCAGGTAATCGTTTCTCCGCTGGCGACAATGGTTCCCTGGGCGGACTCCCACCATAAATACGCGTCATCCCTCAGCATGAAGGTAGCACAAGACACCCTCTGGTCCTCAGGGCAGTTCATTAATCTGAAGATGGTCTCAATGGAGGACAGCCATAACTTTCGACCACCGTGGGGTCACCGGAAGACCCATCGAAAGATCTAGGGTCATACTTCCGAAGTCCTTGGATATCGAGACTCGAGTTGCATCGTTTCGCCACGATTTGCTTGGGCCACCGAGTGGCTCATCAGTGCTCGCACCAGACTCTGCATAGCCTCCACCATCATAGTCATAACGTTGGCGTTCCCCTGATCTGCCACAGGGGCAACTGCAGGCACATTCTCCTGGCGGCCAGGCTGGTCCTGGGGGAGGTCTCGAACGGGTGGAGCAACCTCTTCCTGTTCCAGTGGTAATTCCGGTTGGGCGTCAACGTTTTCCCTTGCCCTCCGGCCCCTACCACGTCCCCTACCTCTCCCTCGACCTCTAGGTGGCATTTTGTCGATACTACAATACGAAGAGTTTCTAACTCAGTTTCATTACTTTCTAACTGTAAGATAGGATCACCCTTTGTGGTCTTAAGTTCATGTATATGCATAAAACAGTATCATATCATAATCATTTACTTAATTAATAAAATATCGTAACGCATTGCAGCGGTGATGGAACGCGTTGTTCAACCATGGGAACTACTCTGTGCTTACTCAGTAAGCAAGTCTCTGAAACCCTTAAACCTAGGGCTCTGATACCAACTGTAACGCCCCTACTTTTCTATGACCAACTCCTAGGGACATTACTACACATGCATGCATTTATAGGCCAAGAGATAAAAGATCTTAAAAGAAAACTTCCAAATAAATATAAATAGTCTTTAGGGATCCCAAATCAAAACATTTAAAAAAGCAGATAAAAGGGTCAATTTAACATGGCCTATTAAAACGTAAGTAAATTTAAACTCCAAATAAAACATAGAGACAACATCGATTTAAAACAAGAATATGCGGAAAACATGTCGGTTCCCATGGTTTTAGTAACGCTCTTCCGTCACTCGCCTCGCACGCCCTTTCCACTTACACAGAAACATTTTTAAAAGAAAGGGTGAGTATTGCAAAACAATACCCGATAAGTAACCTCTCGCTACACGAGGTTTGGGATATGCATACACATACAATCATGACCTTTAAACTTATTCGTAATATACATATGCGGGACCTAAAACTTTCTCATATTGTCAGGTCTTTAATCCATGACTTCCTTTTTAATTGTGTGGCCGACTGGTCATCCTGAGTCATTTCGTTTGGAGTCCCTCACAGACCCCTGTAATTTGACCCATAGGGTCTCTATTGCATGTTTGACCATGCACATAATGATCTCAGGATACCAATGTCCACACTTTTCATTAATTCATTTCGTGGCATACATAACATGCATGAGGTCCCATCATTCACATAATAATAGTGCACATGTCACAAACATCATCGTCGATATGCAAATCATACTTTTCTCATAGACAGTTTGAAGATCATACTTTTGTAGGAAAACATGAAATATTCTCATACAAATTACTGTCATATTCTCACATGAAATACTGGAATACTTTTACATAGAATACGAGAATATTCTCACATAAAATAATAGTTTATTTCCACATGAAGCATTGAAATATTTGCACATAAAATATTAAGTATTCTCACGATAATATCTGTATAATTTTCATATGAAAAATATAAACTAATTTCGCATGAAATCATGAAAATCATTTTCTTCAATCCCATTAAAAAGTTCGGCACAAGGTCCCTTACCTTAGTTCCGATTTCACTCCAAAACCTAACCCGAGCTCCCGGACTACTCTTCTCTTAGTGCAACCTGATTCACACCATAGATCCCGAGTTCAATCTCCGAGTATTCACTAAATCCATAATCATAAGGTACTTAAATTGCGTTATTAAGGTTCCATGCCCCGCTTACCTCGAGTTTAAGGCGAATCCTTAATACTCCTTAATCCGTCTTGTCGTTTGACCTTCAACTCCGCTCCAATCTTGACTCCTGTAATTAACGTTCGAAACCGCAGCCTAAGTTCTAAATTAAATGCTTAGATATCCAAACGGTCACGTACGACTCTCTTTCAAAATTCAAACTCAACAACACTACTCACCGGACTACAATTTCAGTAACTGCGAAATAGCGATGACCGGCGTTGCAGAGCTCGACGGCGGCAGGGAACGACGTGCGTACGGGTCTCGGCGGCGGCGCAACCACGAGCAGCAGCAGCGGCTGAAGGGAAGAAGCTCGCGACCTTCGGCGTGGCTGCAAGCGTGGGCGGCTGCGACGGAAAACCTGTGATCGAAGCTCCGGCGCTGAAGCTTCCGTTGGATTTGCTCGACGGTGAAGGCGGCGGCGAGATCGAGCAGCACGCGTGCGGTCCGAGGCCACGGTTCTTCTTGTCGGCGAGCTTGACGCAGCTAGGAGTTCCGGTTCACGAGCGATACGCGCGTAGTCTCGGCGGTTGATGAACCCTTTGGCTGCAGCTAGGCGGGCGGCGAACCTAGCGTGCTTTCGGCGGGAGAATGACACGACGACTTCGGCGGCGCGCAATCAGAATCCGAAGGATAAGTTAGGTTTCCGGCTAGGGCAACTAAAAGAGAAAATTAGGGTTAGGTCTAGGGCTAGATGTAAGGAGAAGAAGGTGATCACCAATGTAGGCTAGGGTTTTTCTCTCTTCCAACTTCACTTAAAGACCTTATATACTAGCAAATTAGGTTAAACTTCTAGTGCTAGTTATAACCCTAATTTAGACATTAAACACCAATATGCCATTGCTTCTTCCCTCTTTCCTTTTTCTTTTAATTATTACAAAATAAATCCCATCTCAAGGGAAACAATAAATTAACGATTGAACGTCAAATACAATAAGTAATTAGTACCTGTGGTTGTGGTCGTCACATGAAGTGAGGATGAAATTCTAATCCTAGGAGACAAAGGCCCCCAAATTAATTTAAATGTTATAAAATAACAAATAAATTAACTTGAGTGAAGATTTTTCGTGCGCCTACACGGGGGCATTCACAATCCCCTCAAAGGTCGGCACTACTACATCCTCAATTCTAATCCTGAAGGGTAAAGCTCGGGAATAGAGCAGTGAAAGGTGTGCGAAAATGCATGTTAATATGCAAAATAAAATTGCATAAATACATTGGAAAAAAATAATGAACCAAATATAATTAATAAAAGGATAATGGGAAAATAAAATTTAAGCGACTTGACTCTCTAAGGTCCCCAGTGGAGTCGCCAAGCTGTCGCAACGTCATCGCGACGCGGAGCGACCGACGTCCTCTCCCAAGGGTCTCTTCCGAGGTGAAGGTTTGGAGTCGCCACCAATCATCGTAGGGTGTGATTGGTCACCCATTTTAGAGGAAAAGGTTGATCTGTGTAACCAGAAATTAGGTTCGGGAGTCGATTGAGTGTAGGGAAGGTGTTAGCACCCCTACAACACCCGTTTTAGAAAAACGGTTACCACATTTTATTTTAAAATTATCCTTTTATTTATTGGTTCAAAGAAAAAATATTTTTTGCATTTTATTTTATTGTCCCAAAATTTATTAACCCACATTTTAAAAATAAAATATGAATTAATAAGTATGAGTGACTCAATGCCATTAGAAGAACTTGGAACTTATTTTGACATTTCAAAATAAACTTCTATTTTTTAGAAAAACAAGTTATTTAATAAAAGAATTTTAAAAACGGAACATTCTTATTTCAGAAATTCGTTTTTAAAGTAGGCAATTTATTTTATTTCAAACATCATTGCTAAAATGTATATTTGAAAAATTAAATGATTCTTATTTCAGAAATTGAATTTTAAAAGGGCAAATTTGTTTTATTGCAAACTTTGATGCCAAACTTTCAATTAAAAAAATGGGAAGTTTTTAGTTAAAAAAATCAATTACGAAAAGAGGGAAATTTGTTTTATTGCAAACTTTGATGCTAAAATTTAATTTTGAAAAGTTGGAGGGTTCTTATTTCAAAAATCAAATTTTAAACGAGGCAAACTTGTTTTATTTCAAACTTTAATGCCAAAATGCAATTTTTAAAAATTGAAGGGTTCTCATTTCAGAAATTCAATTTTAAAAGGGCAAATTTGTTTTATTTCAAACTATGATGCCACAATGCAATTTTGAAAAATTGGAATGTTCTTATTTCAGAAATCCAATTTTAAAAAGGGCAAATTTGTTTTATTTCAAACTTTGATGCCAAAATGCAATTTTGAAAAATTGGAATGTTCTTATTTCAGAAATCCAATTTTAAAAATGGCAAATTTGTTTTATTTCAAACTTTGATGGCAAAATGCAATTTTTAAAAATTGAAATGTTCTTATTTCAGAAATCCAATTTTAAAAATGACAAATTTGTTTTATTTCAAACTTTGATGTCACAATGCAATTTTGAAAAATTAGAATGTTCTTATTTCAGAAATCCAATTTAAAAGCGGGCAAATTTGTTTTATTTCAAACTTTGATGCCAAAATGCAATTTTAAAATATTGGAGGGTTCTTATTTCAGAAATCCAATTTTGAAAATGGGAAAATTTGTTTTATTTCAAACTTCATTGCCAAGATGTGATTTTTTAAAAAAAGGTTTTTATTTCAAAAATCTCATTTTTAAAAGGGCAATTTGTTTTATTTCAAACTTTATTGCCAAAATCTAAAGTTCAGAAAATATATGATTCTTATTTCAGAAATCAATTTTAATGTCAAATTTATGCCAATAAATTAAGTAAATTTCAATTGTATTCCAATGGAATAAAAAATATAAGTAAATTTGTTAAGTAGGTATATAGATACAGTGGCCAAATCTGAACAATCACATCGAATTAAAATATGCAAATCTAGCCAAATTAAAGTATAATGTGCATATAAAAAAAAAGTATATGGCCAGATAAATATATGCAATTGCAAAGTTGCCAAATTTAACACATGACAATGGCAATAAATAAACCTAGTGGTTGCTACTCAGTGGTGAAATTAATATAGGCATAATTGGCTAATATAAATAAAGTGGCCAAATAAGCAAATCTATACAACATGCAATGGCCTGAAATATATATGTAAAATCTAGACTAAACCAAAACAAAATATGCAAGGGAGGAAAGCTAAATCTTAATACAAGGTACAAATATCTCCTTTTTGGTGGGGCTCAAATGAGAAAGGCCGGAAAATTCACTGGCAACGCTGGGATCGACTTTGCCTCCCAAGAGATGAAGGGGGTATGGGCTTCAGAGATATCTCCTTATTTACCAGACTATGTTAGCCAAGCAAAGTTGGCGACTGCTACGACAAGCAGATAGCTTACTTTATCGAATTCTCCGTGGCCGTTATTTTCAGACAGGGAATTTTCTAAAAGCAACACTCGGATCTAATCCATCCTACATTTGGCGAAGCATATTGTGGGGCCGAGAGCTTTTTGAGAAAGGATACAGATGGAAAATCGGAAACGGCTGTCAAGTAAGTATAATGAATGACCCTTGGTTCACAACTGAATGTCGGGAGCATCCCTTGGAAATTAACCCTGATCTAGCCCAAAACTCAGTCCATTCTATTTTGAAGGAGGATGGGACATGGGATATGGAAAGGATTCAAAGAAATTTTTCTAGGGACGACGCCCTCCACATACTTCAGATTCCTCGAACTGGATCTCGTATGAATGATGAAATAGTATGGAAACATAACAATCGGGGAATCTTTACAATCAAAAGTGCGTATCGACTAGGCCTTAAGTACCGATGTCATCTAGATGCCTCAAGCTCTGATAATGAGAAAGTCAGGGGGTTCTGGAAAAAGATATGGGAGACAATGATTCCAAGCAAAATTAAGATCTGTGCCTGGAAAATTATCCAGAACGCTCTCCCAACAAAGGACAATCTACTGCGCAGGGGAATGAATGTCAGTCCTTGGTGTCCGATGTGCAAATCACACCCCGAATCTATTCGCCACGTGTTCTGGGGCTGTAAGGTAACTCGTAAATTTTGGCGTTTTTTCTTACCCTCTCACGGAGATACTTTTTATGATTTCAGGAAATCCTGGGGCGCGTACGACTATTTTTGGTGGATAATGGATCGTGGCAATAAGGAGGAACTCCATGTTTTCATAATAATTTTGTGGAAAATTTGGAATAACAGAAATGACACTGTACATAGTAGCGCTGACACAGATTGGGATAGATGGAGAAGAACCACACAACTGACCATTAATGAGTTAACCTGTAATCCCATCAGTCGAGCCCGTGTTCTGGCCGGAAGTCAAAATATCCCTCAACAATGGAGCCCTCCCACTCAGGGTTGGTGGAGCCTTTGTACGGATGCCTCCTGGAGTGACGAATTGAATAGTGGAGGTATTGGTTGGATGGTACGAAACTGGGAAGGCCGTGTGATCTGTGCAGGACATTCTTACATTGACACTTACTGGCCTATTTTGGTTATGGAACTATTTTGGATAATTAAAGGAATGAGATCGATTACGGATAAAGGTATTCCCTTGATGGTGGAATCAGATTCTCTCGAAGCCATACTTTTGATAGAAGGAAAAATTGAAGATTGCACAGAAGCACGAGATTTCACAGATATAATTCATAACATGCGAGAGGATTGGAATGACATTATGTTCCGGCACATCCCTCGATCATCGAACCAAGAAGCTCACAAGCTCGCACAGAGAGCATCTCATCTTCAACAAGACGAAATTTGATCGGGGGAGTCTTTTGGACTCCATTACTTTATTACTTAAGTGCTCTACACCATGTTTTGTTTCTAAAAAAAAAAAAAATACAAGGTACAGAAAGAGAAAATTAAACCAAATCAAAATATGATGCCCAAATTGGACAAATCTAAATATACAATAACCCAAATTAGAATGTATGCCAAATCAAAAGACGTAAATCAAATCTTAATATACAAAGGTTAGATCAAAGTACAAATCAAATCTTAATATACAAAGGTTAAATCAAAGTACTGTGATTAAAATTGACCAAACTAAAATGATTTGCTAAAAAAAAAGCCAAACTAAAACTAGGCTAACGAGTGAAAACTCACATTACAGATACACAGTGACCAATGACCAACTAAAATCTATAGAATTGGTCATAAAAAACAAATCAGATCACTGGCAAAATTGTCAAATCAAATCAAATTAAATACTGGCCAACACAAATTGGCTAATGATAAATATTAATACATACCAAATCTCGTAGAAAAAAAAAGAAAAAAAAACTTACCAAAAAAAAGGAAAACTTCTTCTCATAATCCAAGAGAAACACCTCATGTAGAATTCTTCCTCTTCTAGTCTCCCTTTGAATTTCCCGATCTCCCATGATACCTCTGAATCTTCCCCCCTCCATTCTATCGATGCTATCTCTTTCCTGAGGGAATCCCCGATCTCCATCGATGATCCTTCCTTTCCCGAGGAAATCCCCCCGATCTCCCCCGATTAAATCGATTAAAAGAAACAAAAAAAATAGATAGAGAAAAGTTCGTGAGTGGGAGAGAATCGTGAGAGTGGGGAGAAGGTGAGAAAAAGGGGAGTATGTGAGAGTGGGTGGTTGAGTGATTTGAGATATTTTTTTAAAAAAAACAAAACAAAAATAAATAAAAAATAAATAAAAATAAATAAACAAATTTCCTATTTAAAAAAAAATCTTTTTTTAAATAATAATAATAATAAGATTTAAAATACCAAACCATTTTTTTTTTAAAAAAAAACTTTTATTTACAAGAAACAATTATGGAATAAAAATAAAAATTACCGGACCAAATACGGTATCTACAGACACGTTATAGAGTTTAGGAATCAAATAAAAACAAACAAGTTTTAGGACTAAACTTATAATTTAACCTAAATAATATCTCCAAAGTTTTTTCTATTTCTATTTTTCTCAATTAATTTTTCTTTTAGTACAACAAATATGATTTTTATTAGTCAGTTCGTCGTAGGGGCGGACCCATGAATTATGGGTTGGGGGGCCAACACATTTAATATATAAATAAAATTATAAAAAATAATATATAAATTATTGAAAAAAGGAATTAGGTATATTTGTACCTCTCAACTCAACATAATCTTATAGAAGGCTCACCACTAGCTCATCTCATGGAGAAAAAAACACAATATGTAAATAAAATAACATAATTTAAAATGTCAATTACAAATAAAAATAAATCATAATACCAACTAAAGTTGTGCTCGACGTTCGTTCATAGAGTAAAAATCATCTATAATTGAATAAGACCTCAAAGTCTCAGAAATATCTTTTTCAATGTAGACACTCAAGTAATTTGCAAGAAACTCATCTTCCATCTTACTTCGAAGCCTTGTTTTCACAATTCTCATTGCAGAAAATGCTCATTCTGTTGTTGTTGTTGATAGAGGAAGAGTTAAAATCAAGCGAATTAGTCGATCAATCAAATAATAAACTTTTGACTTTTCTGTTTCAACTAAGCCACAACATAGATTTGCAATTGTGGACATGTTTTTTAAACTTGGATGGTGAGGTACATCTAACTCATAATGTTGTAACTGAAACCGCAAAATGATTAATTCTTACTCACTAAAATCTTGAGGATAAAACTTCTCTACAAGCTTACAAATAGAATCAATATTGAATGCTTTATAGTTTTTCTTTTAGGTCTAATGATGAGTTGAGTATGAGCAGTTCCATTGTTTTCTCATTGAATCTATTATTCAATTCATACAATTGTGAATCAATTGTTGCTGTAAATATGTCAACTTGATAATGATGTTCAATAGTAATATGAGATCATGTAGATGACGAATTCTACCTCTCGACCTTTAATATATCGGGCATCCATATCAGACACTTCAATTTCATATCTATCACAAAATAACTTGACACTTTCAAAGAGTTCATCCCAACCTTCTTCTCTCAAATTTTGAGTTAGATCTTTTGTAGTTGAAACTAATTGCATAACATTTAAGATATCTTGAGATTTTTTCTGAAGAGCTTGACAAAGAACATTTGTAATCCCCATGATTTGTTTCATTAGATGTAAAATGAAGACAAATTCAAAAGATGTGATATCTTTATAAGCAACATCGACATCTCCACGTTGAGAATAAGTGGATCCTTCATCAATTACATTTTGTAATATTGAACATGTTGCACCAAACATTTTTATTAAACTACAAATAGAGCGAAAATGAGATCCTGATGAGTAGAAATTAATTATACTTATTATATCTAATTTTCTTACATTCTAAGTGAATAATATGTTTAATTGTTGAAATTGTGTCCAATTTGGTTTAGGTGACAAATTATCATTTTTTAGTGGAACTAGTCTAAAAAGCATACTTTAGTTCAAATCATAAATTGAAATAAAAATTGAAAAAAAAAATTAGAAAACCAAAAGAAGGAGAGAATTGAAAATAACAAAAGAACTAAAACTATAAAAAAACATAAAAGGAATGAAAAGAAAAAAAAAAAAGCTTATTATCTATTTTTTTTCTTTTGTTTTTGTTTTTTCTTCCTTATGTAGGTGACATACATGCATGGAGTCTTCCATGGGAAATGTAAGGGATAAATTGTCTTGTGGCTTGGCACACATTGTGGAGCAAGAAATGACACATATAAGGGACCTATTTTTTGTCATCAAGTATAAAAGGAGGGCAATGCATTGAGTAAGGGGGTGTAGAGTTTTAGTGTTCTCTATAAAAACAAAAGTTTAGACCGTGTTCTAGTTCTTTGTTTTTATCCTTATTAATTTATGTTTTCTCCCCTTTACAGTTATTCTTGCTTTTCCACCATGTGTGGCTAAGCTTTAATTTCTGATTCAAGGGTCATTTCATTTCCAATTGTAATTTTGTGAGACTTTAGACCTAATTGAAATTTTGTTTCTAATTTAAGATTTTTTTGTTTTTTGTTTTATTTTTATGATTGATCGTTTACTAATTAAATTGACGCCTTAATTTAGTTTCAATCAATTTATTGCTATCCATGATTTTGTGATCCGTAATTGTCACAAATGATTGAAAAAAATATAGCAAGGGGTTGGCTTATGTGTGTGTAATTAATGACTTTTCCATTTTACATAGCTTGCATAATAGACTCTAGGGAAACAAATAAACAAAATTAATTAATTTGTAGTTATCTCAATTAGTTAATTTTGGTTTAGTCCTCTCATTGTTTTTAATGCTATTATTTAATCAATATGGAACGCTACCCAATGGATTAAATTATAAGTTTTGATTTTGATGCTTGGTTAAGATCAATTAAATTAGGAGACTTTATATTTATTGCGGCTTTTCTGAGTAAATTGACTGAGTTCTTGAATTAGAAAAATTAAAATTGATTTCTTTTTTTTTTTCTTTTGAAGCCTATGATCAAGATTACAATTGGAATTTACATACTTGAATTGGAAATTGCATAAAATTATCTTTTTATTTTTTTTTTAATTTCATTTTTTGTTCGACAATTCAAACTCCCCTTTATTTTTGTTATCATTATTATTTTTAACTTTGAGAAATTAATTCGATTGGTTCCCTTGGGATTCGACCTGGTCCACTATTTCTACAAGTTAGATCTAGAAAACCAGTACATATTTTGCAGGGCTTTGACAACCCGACCAAAATTTGGTGCCGTTGCTGGGGAACCATTGTTAGTTTCTCGTTATAAAAAAATAATTTTTTATTTTATTATTTTTTTCTATACCTATTCTCACATGGCGGAAAACCTTCATCACTATTACACATTTGGTAGAGTTGCATCGTACATTGACGAGGTTAGTGAGCTCAAAACTCAAATTTCTGAATTAACTTCTGTTATTCTTCAAGTAGTTGTAGGGAAGCTACAAACACTCGAGGCATGCAAATTATGCTCGCTTCAAGGACACCCCATAGAAGCATGCCCTCGGTTGCAGCGAAACTTTATTCCTAACTACTGCATCTTGAGAGAATTTCATGGCCATCAAGTAAAGTACGAGTCATTAGATCACTACTATTCTGAATGGGATCAATCCAGCTATGGATATGTATGCCAGGTGGAGTAGAAAAACCCATACCATCAGACTTCAAACTCAGGTATGTCTCTAGAGGCTATAGTATATGAACTTGCTAGCAGTACTATTCAATTTCAAGAGGAGACTCGAGCTGGAATGCAGAGCTTGGAGGACCAAATTACCCAAGTGGCTAATTCAGTGAGAAGATTGGAGAGTCAACGAGAGCATCAATATATCGAGACCAATGAGGTTGAAGTGGCGATGTACATGGATGATGACGATGTTGGGCTTGAGAATTGTGTGCCATGGTCCAGGTTTGTGAGAAAAAGAAAGAAAATGAGCCTTACCACGAAAAGGAGATTCAAGTGATAGAGTTTGAGGCGGAAAAACCTTCATCTATTTTATTCCCTAGCATTTCTCTTAATTCTGAATTGTCTTTTCTTTATTCTCATGAGTTTGTAGAGTCTCTTATTTCTTTCAAGTCAGTTGAGTCTTATTTTATGCCCTTCATTCCTTATATAAAAAATCTAAAAAATAATGATCTTTCAGGTACCTAGAAAAACAGACGAGCCTTTTAGACTTCGAAGACTATATTGATTCGAGCAAGAAGGGACGAAAGAAAATTGAAGAATTTTATGTGCCCTAACATGCACAAGAATCTCGTCGGGGAAAACGACGTTAAATAATTGCGCTATTGGGAGGCAACCCAATGTTTTCTTTACTTTTTCTTCTCTTTATTGTAAGTTTTTTTCTTTCTTTTTTCTTTCAATTTTTCCTAATTTTATTTTTTATTTTTTGCAGGGCATTAATTTTTAATAAAACATGGTCACCCATTCTTTCAACACCCCAAACTATACCAATTCAAGTTGTTCATAAATCAGGGGAGTTTAATTTTCTTTCTTTTCTTTTGTGAGCAATATTCTATTTATACATTGGGGACAATGTATAGTTTAGGTGTGGGGGAGGATTTTGTTATACAATTTCGTATCTAAAAAAAAATAGGTTTTACTTTGAATTTAGCATGTCCTAATTCGTACATGTTAATTTTTCTTTTGAAACCTTGAATGTTTATTAATATCTTTTAATGCTTTGTAAGTTAAGAATTCATCTTTAGTTTGAATTTCCAATACATGAGAAATGAGCATGAATATTGTTTTTCTTTAAAAATTATATGATAATGTCTCATTGATTTGTTGATTTGAAAGTGTACAAGACTTGATACAAATTACACACCCAGTGAGTTTTTGAGCCTATGAGCATTTCATTATATTGCTCAATTTATTTGTCGTTGAGTGTTATCAAACTTAGTATGCTTATTCTATAACTTTCTTGTGAATACATTTTGA
Source organism: Trichosanthes cucumerina (assembly GCA_036507285.1). NCBI lineage: Eukaryota > Viridiplantae > Streptophyta > Magnoliopsida > Cucurbitales > Cucurbitaceae > Trichosanthes > Trichosanthes cucumerina. The sequence goes on along the minus strand of CM071835.1, from coordinate 73,463,237 downwards.
GACTACATTTTTTGGATTGATGCTTTAATATGATAAGGGAAAATTAGGATTAACCAATTTTTGGACCTCTCAAAATACCCACCTTTATATTTTTTCCTTTAGTTAGCCATTTTGAGCCTATTTCCTTTTTTTTTTCTTGCTTCAAACACATTATATTCAACCTAAGACCATTTTGTTTGTTAGCCTTAACATTTGTACCTTTTCTCAAGACAAGAGAAAATATTGCATGGTAATTAATGTTCGAGTGAAAAAAATAATAATGAAAAAAAAGTTGTAAAAAAAAGTAAGGCATAAATTATATATAAAAAAAAGGCCTTAGTATAAAAAAAGTAAATAAATAAAGAAGAAGAAAAAGAAGAAAAGAAAAAAAAAACTTTTTGGAGAAAAATTTGTCAAAAGCATTTGAATTATTAAAATGCTACTTCTCCAACATTCTTAGTGCTTGAAATGAGATGTAGGAATAAAGTTCAATTTCTTGGGTAATGTGTAATTGTTATGTGACATTGATATCATAAAAAGTATACAACTCTTGGTCTTGATTGTGAAACACCTAAAATTTTCCTCCTACCATACCTTTACCTAAGCTCCATTACAACCCTTATTAAGTCCTTTTAATTTTTGCATTCAATTCATTTAAGTGGTAGAGATTTGATTCATTTGCAAGTTTGTGGTAATAACAAGCTAGGTTTTGATTTTGAGAGTAAAAACACCCTAAATACTTTGAGCGTATTGAGTAAAACCACGTGAGAGTGTTAAGTCTTGGTGCATGTGATTTTGGTGAATTGATGAGATGCTTGAGTTTTTTATAAAATATTTTCTATGAGTGCTCATTCTCTTGATTGGCACTACAATTCAACATTGATGTGTAATTGGCTTTATTCGTATTGTTGGATATATAGAAATATGAAAAGGAGTAAAGAGAGGGTTCATGTAACGCCCCTACTTTTTTGAGCTATAACTCCTAGGGACACTACTACACATGCATGCATTCTTAGGCCAAAACACATAAAACAATCTTGAAATTTCCATTGTAGCAAAATTATCTTTAGGGATCCCGATGAAAACGTCAAAACATTTAAAAGAACAGTTTAAACTTGGCCTATTTAAAATCCAAAAAGAACTAAAATTTAAACTTCGAAATCATAAACAACAACATCAGTTGTTAAGGAAAAATGCGGAAAACATGACTATCCCCATGGTTTGACTACGCGCCTCCGTCACTCGCCCCGTACGTCCTTAGCCTTACCTGAAAAATATTTTAAAATAAAAAGAGTGAGTATTGCAATACAATACCCAGTAAGTGACCTCGCTGCCGAGGTTTGGGACATGCACACACATGCAATCATGACTTTTAAACTTGGTCAAAAGATTTATATGTGGGACCTGGAACTTTCTCGTATCAAACGTGACTGTAATACATGACTTCCTTTTATTTTATATGGCCAATTGGTCACCCTGAGTCATTTCATTTTGAGTCCCTCACAGACCCCTATAAGTATTTGAGTCCTCACACTACCCTGTGTGGGATTGAGTCCTCACAGGACACTGTATGGATTGAGTCCTCACAGGACCTCAGTATGCTTGACCCATAGGGTCTCTAATGCATGTTTGACCATGCATACAATGAACTCAGGAGACCAATTCCACATTTTAATTCAAATCATTTTATGGCATACATAACATGCATGAGATCCCATTATCTAACATGACTGTAGTGCACATGACATGAAACATTAACGCTGATATGCAAATCATAACTTTTCACAACAGTTTGAAGATAATACTTTTAAGCTTGATCGATTTCGTACTTTCACTAGTAGAAAACTTTCGTATGAAATCATGAAATATTCTCATATAAAATACTGAAATATTCTCATATAAAATACTGAATATTCTCACATAAAATACTAAAATATTCTCACATAAAATACTGACATATTCTCACATAAAATACAGAATTATTCTCACATACAATACTGAAATATTCTCACATAAAATACTGGCATATTCTCACATAAAATACTGAAGTATTCTCATGTAAAATAACGGACTAATTTTGCATAAAATAATGAAATCCATTTTCTTTAATCCAATTTAGAAAAGTTCGGCACAAGGTCCCTTACCTCGAGCTTTGATCTCACACTTTCCTTCTAATTCTTAAGTTAACGCCCCTTCCAAATAACCTGTAAGCCAAGAATCCTTCTAACTCGTCATCCTACTACAGAACTCGTCTAATAAATAAGAGTCTACGTATGTAAGTGTCTATGATTCTTACTTTGCTCCAATTACCTTGACTCCGAAGAATAAACCGAACGTCAATATGCCTGCTCCAAATTTTGGAAGCCTTGGAACTGAACTCCGGCTTGATCCTACAACATTTTCACGCGAATCAGATCTAATTAATTCTACACTCCAAAACCGGAGAAGGTTTCGCGTGACTCACCTATTCAACAACCTCGACTCCGAGTAATCCTTGGTGGCAGCGTAACGATGAAATGAAGGGTTGCTGGTCGGATGGTGTGGCGGTGAGGAGTATGTGATCGTGGTTGATCAGAGCAAGCGGGCACGAACTCTGGCGCTGTAAACGTCTCGGATTCTCTCGACGGCGGATGCGTGAAGCTCGCTGGCGGCTCATGGCTTGACGTCGACGTTCAGAAGCGGCAGCAGCAGCGTCGGGAGGAGCCTCCACGAACTCGGGCGGCTTGCAGCAGCGTCGGGAGGAGCCTCCACGAACTCGGGCGGCTTGCAGCAGCGCCGGAAAACACCTCCACGAGCTCGGTCGGTTTGCAGCAGCGCCGGAAGGGTTGAGTTCGCGAATCCGGACGGTTTGCAGGCAAACGACGCGGCAGCTCCGAACGGTGGGATGGCGACGTCCCGCGCGCACGCCGGTGGGGTTCCGTGAAGCGGCTGGACGGCGGTTTCTGGTCGTGGGGTCTGGCCGGCGGTAGAGCAGCAACAAGAAGGGTAGGGTTTCGGCTAGGGCAAGGAGAAGAAGGAGAAGTAGGAAAAGGTGGCTAGGGTTTTGTCCAATCATGCCTAAAAATAATATAAATACTAAGAACCCTAGGTCGTTTTTTTTTTCAAAAAACCCAACTAACCCTTGCCTTAAACATTAATCCCTAAGATGCCATTGTCACCTTCTCATCTTTCATTTAATTATATGTGTATATTTATCTAAAGGAGAACATTTCACTTTAAACTAAATAAAATCAAGGATTCACTCTCACCGAGCCTGATGAAAATTCACTAATCCGACTAGACATAAAGGTTGTTAGAACGTTAAATAAAATAAGTGATTAGTACCTATGGTTGTGGTCGTCACAATCTTCCCTCCTTAAGAACTTTCGTCCTCGAAAGTTCCTATTCTTGGAATAGTTCTGGATATTTAGCTCGCACTTCTTCTTCTCGTTCCCAGGTAGCTTCTTCCGTGCGGTGATTTTGCCATAACACTTTAACTAAGTTGATCTCACGGTTACGGAGGGTCTTTTGATCTCTTGCAATAATCTGTACCGGTCGTTCGCCATAACTCAAATCTTCTGCTAACTGTAACGGTTCAAAGTCTACAACGTGGGTCGGGTCTGGAACGTATTTTCTCAACATGGAAACATGGAATACGTTATGAACTGATGATAGGGAAGGCGGCAATGCTAGCCTGTAGGCCACCACACCAACCCTCTCTAAAATCTCAAATGGCCCTATAAAGCGCGAACTCAACTTCCCTTTTCGACCAAACCTTAGAATCTCTTTCATTGGGGCCACCCTAAGAAATACGTGGTCCCCAACTCCGAATTCTAGGTCTCTTCGTCTCGAATCGGCATAACTCTTTTGTCTGCTTTGGGCGGTCTGCATTCGCACCCTAATCTTTTGTATTGCACTATTAGTGACCTGTACCAACTCTGGTCCCAATAGCTGGCGTTCACAAACCTCCTCCCAGAAAACCGGGGTTCTGCAACGCTTTCCATAAAGGGCTTCGAATGGAGCCATTCCGATGGTCGCCTGATAACTCTGGTCCCAATAATTGTTATTGAGTCGGCTTATCTGGCCACTCTCACGCATACTAGTCAAAGGACAATCCCTTGCGAACAGGAGTTCGTAACCTGCTCAGGATTGACATCAAGTTGCCTAGGTAATCCTAGTGAAATAGAAACCTAACTAGTCAACGAAGTTACAGCTAGAGGTTACTATTTCGTGGTCCGGTCTTATGTAATCTCATTACATAGGATATCCCCACTCACATGTCATCTACACGAACACGTTAGGATCACAGTATTTGTATCAAATACAAAGTGGGCCACATCCATAGCTTTACAAGGGTAAGGTACCCAAACATTATCCCCTAACTATAGACCCTTTAGGCTGTATCTCGAACCAAGATCCTCTATATGTACACTACATTCAGTTAAAGATACATTTAACAACCTTGGATGTTTAGTTTATTGGATTTAGGGTTTAAACGAAGGCAAACTCGTAGATAACGAACAATTACTCTTTATTGAAATAATAACACTTTATTACATTACCAACATAAAATTGTAAATCTAGACTATGAAAAAACCGAAAACATCCATAATTGCAAACCAACATTCATCCCATGAATTAAAGGCTATACCCACCTAATTTCAACGAAAAACAGTGCACAACATCGAACCAACTTTGCTCTGATACCAATTGAAAGGAATGAAACTCCCACGCAACGGAAGACGATCGAATCATCGTGGTGAAGTTGTGCAACTATTATTCGTTAAAATTAATCTAACGCTTAGATCTAGGCTAAACATGCATAAGATGGAAGAAAAACAGTAAGTTAAAGAGAATACTTACTTGTTGAAGAATTTCTTCAAGGTTCCTTCCAACGATCCACGAACTCTTCGTGTGCTTCTCGATCTCTACAATCCCGAACTCTTCTCACGAACAAGAACACCACCACTTGGCTTCTCGGTTGTTCTTCTTTTGGAAGAAGGAGAATGGTGGGGTTCTCTTTGTTTTGGTAGGGAGGAGAAGAAATTGAGAATTTGAGAGAAGGAGTTCTCTTCTTTTTGGTGAGATTTCCAAAAAATGAGAGAGTGTCTTACAACCTTTCTTGCAAGAAGGGTTTAAATAATGGAGATAGTTGGAGTTGAAATCTCCACCTATTTACCATTTAACCACAATTATAGGTTATGCAAATAATATTTGCATAACCATATTGTAAAGACCCTATGTAACGCCCCTACTTTTCTAAGACCAAATCCCTAGGGACATTACTACACATGCATGCATTTATAGGCCGAGACTTAAAAGAACTTAAAAGAAATTTCCATTTGACTTAAATAGTTCCAGGGATCCCAAACAAAAACAAAACATTCAAATCATTTAAAAACATCACATCAGCTTGGCCTATCAAAAACTGTAAGTAAGTTTAACTTCAAAGGAAAACATAAAGACAACAATATTTCAAATCATGAATATGCGGAAATCAATGCTGGTTCCCATGGTCCTCATCACGCTCTCCTATCACACGCCCGCACGCCCTTCCCTTTACACAAAAACACATTTTTAAAAAAGGGGTGAGTATTGCATAAACAATACCCAGTAAGTAACCTCGCTACCGAGGTTTGGGATATGCATACACATACAAACATGATCTTTAAATTCATTCATAACATGCATAGATGGGAATTAAAACTTTCTAAAGTTGCCAGGTCTTTAATCCATGGCTGTATATTAAATGTCAGGCCTTTAATCCATGACTGTTCATATAATTGCCAGGTCTTTAATCCATGGCTACACATTCAATTGCCAGGTCTTTAATCCGTGGCTGTACATATAATTGCCAGGTCTTTAATCCATGGCTGTTCATATAATTGCCAGGTCTTTAATCCATGGCTACACATTCAATTGCCAGGTCTTTAATCCGTGGTCAGTATATATAATTGCCGTGTCTTTAATCCATGGCTGTTCATATAATTGCCAGGTCTTTAATCCATGGCTACACATTCAATTGCCAGGTCTTTAATCCGTGGCTGTACATATAATTGCCAGGTCTTTAATCCATGGCTGTTCATATAATTGCCAGGTCTTTAATCCGTGGCTATTCATTCAGTTGTGAGGCCGACTGGTCATCCTGAGTCATTTCAAATGATCTCGGGATAACCAATGTCCACACTATTCAATAATTCATTTCGTGACATACAAAATCATGCATAAGATCCCATCAGTCACATAATCATGGTGTACATATCACAATTTTCATCATCACACATCATTCATATCTTCTCATGGACAGGGTGATAAATCAAACTTTTGTAAATAACATGAAACATTCCCATACACACTGCTGTCCTATTTTCACATGAAATAATGGAATCTCTATACATACCATACGAGAATACTTTCACATAAAATAATGGTTCAATTTCACGTAACACATAGAGGCATTTGCACATAAAATGTCGCGTATTCTCAAAATAATAATTGTGTACTTTCATGTGAAAACTATAAACTGATTCGCATAAAATCATGAAATTCATTTTCATTTACTCCCAATAAAAGTTCGGCACGAGGTCCCTTACCTCGAGCTTCGATTTTTAATCCAAAATCTAATCGAACTCCCTGTCTATTCTCCTTTTAGCGAGACCTGATTCACATCATAATTTCCGAGATTAAACTCCAAGTACTCACACTTAACCCTAATCATGCGAAACTCGAAATACTGTCTTACGATGTCGTGTCCCGCTTACCTCGGTTTTTCCGCGAGAACTCGATAATCCTTAGTTGGTTCTGATGTTTGACCTCCAAATTCCGCTCCAAGTTTAATCCCTACAATTTGCGTCCGAACATATAGCTTAGGCCCTCAGTTAAGAAATAAGAAATCAATAGGGCGCGAATAAACCTTTCTCTACTTCGAAACTTAACCCGAACGTTCACCGGTCCACAATCTCGACGGCTGTGAAGACGTGCTGGTCGGCGGCGGCTCGGTAATCGCCTCTGTCCGAGGGTTTCCGGCTAGGGTGGCTGGAGGTGGCGGCTGGCTTGCGACGGGACTAGGGCCGCAACTCCCTTTTCGGCGGCGAGCGGCGTGCACGCACGCTCCGGCGATCACTGAAGTGGACCGAACTCGCGGCGGGCGAGGGAGATGAATTGCGAGTGGTTGCTCCCGTGAATTCTCGGTCTTTGCGATGCAAACGATCGGAGGAGGAGCGGCGAAGCGGTCGGCCGGCGACCTCTTCGACTGGGCGTATTGGATTCCGGCGAGGACCTGTCACCCGATCACCCTCCTCGTCGGCGGCTGCAACTCGAGGCTAGCAAAAGCAGTAGGCGAATCGGAGACGGGGCGCGCGCGACTGGTATGGCTCCGGTGCGGTAGATGCGAGCGGCGGCAGGACGTTGACGAGGCAAACGCGATCGGCGGCTGGGGTAATGGTGAGGGCAGTCTGGCGAGAGCTTGCGGCGGAGAGGCGGCTTGGACGGCGACGGCAACAGCTGCACGTTGGAGCTAGGGTATCGGTTAGGGCATGTACACGAAGGAGAAGGAGAAGAGTGAGGTGAATGTTTTTAGGGTTAGGGTTTTTTTTTTAATACAATGAGGAAGGGGAGATGATCATGCTCTAGGGCTTTTTCCTTATGGTTAAATACCAAAGAGGCTAGGGTTAGGGTTAGGTTAAATTTTACACCTCTCACTTAAACAATAATCCCCAAAACGCCCCTTTAGATTGCCCTTTTCCTTTAATTTCATAATTGATCTCATCTTAAGGAACAATTCACCTAAGCTAAACAAAAATTACGGTCTCCCTCTCGCCAAGTTTGATTAAAACACGACTCCAACTAAATACAGCGGCTAATAAAGTGTTAAATAAAATAACTAATAGTACCTGGGATGGCGGTCGTCACAATCTTCCCTCCTTAAGAACTTTCGTCCTCGAAAGTTCCTATTCTTGGAATAGTTCAGGATATTTAGCGCGTACTTCCTCTTCTCGCTCCCAAGTAGCTTCCTCCGTGCGGTGGTTCTGCCACAATACCTTAACTAAGCTGATTTCACGGTTACGGAGAGTCTTTCGGTCTCTTGCAATAATTAAATGCGGCTGCGTTCACCATAACTCGGATCTTCATTATCGCAATGGTTGAAGTCTATGACATGAGTCGGTGCGGAGCGTACTTTCTCAACATGGAGACATGAAATACGTTATGAACGCCGAAAGAGAAGCGGCGATGCTAATCAGAGGCCACTTGCACCAATCCTCTCTAAGATCTCAAATGGTCCGATGAATCGCGGACTCAACTTCCCTTACGGCCAAACCTTAGAATTCCCTTCATTGGGGCCACCTTAAGGAACACGTGGTCCCCAACCTCGAATTCTAGGTCCCTTCGCCTCGTGTCGGCATAATTCTTTTGTCTCGACTTGGGCGATCTGCATTCGTGCCACGATCTTTTGCATTGCCTCATTAGTGATCGATTTCTACTCGGACCCAACAATCGCGGCGTTCACCAACCTCCTCCCGTAAAACCGGAGTTACGCAACGTTTTCCATAGAGAGCTTCAAATGGAGCCATTCGATGGTCGTCGATAATCGTTGTTATAAGCAAACTCCATCGATGTAAATGAGTGTCCCAACCGCTCGGAAATCTAAAGTGCAAGCTCGCAACATATCCTCTAATATCTCGGTTTAAACGCTCAAATCATGTCCATCCGTCTCGTGGATGAAAAGGCATCTTCAAGTTCAGCTGTGAACCCAACGCTCTCTCGTAAACTTCTCCGGAAGTTGGAGGTGAAACGTGGATCCTCGCTCGATATAATCTTGACCGGAATTCCATGCAAACGGACTATCTCTTCCGTAAAAAGCCGTGCCCACTTATCCGTAGAATAGGTGGGTTTCCACACAGTATAAAATGTCTTGACTTTGTTAACTTTGTCCACTATGACCCAAATCACCGTGTAACCTCGTAAAGTTCTAGGCAATCCAACTATGAAATCCATAGAGATCTCCTCCCATTTCCACCGAGGCACATGTAATGGTTGCAGCAATCCTGCAGGCCTCTGTCTAGGTGCCTTCACTGCCGACAAGTCAAACACTTGCGACAAACTCGCCACGTCGCGCTTCATGTTGCACCACCAAAACGATCGCTTGAGATCTCGGTACATCTTGGTGCGCCAGGTGCATAGAAAATGGTGAGTTATGGGCTTCGTTCAAGATCTCAGTTCTCGGCTTGTCATCGTCGCACACACGATCGTCCTCGAAACAACAATCCTCCATCTGTGGATAGGAAAACTCACAACTCACTGCGAGCTATGCGGTAAGTTTTTCCACTAACTGAGGGTCCACTTGCTGAGCCTCTATAATACGTTGCCTCAAGGTCGGTTGCACTGTTAACTGGGCTAACTGAGCTGTGGTCTTTCCTACTAGCACTGCAATTTCAGCTCGAGCAAACTCTGCCTGTAACTCTGCGCTGTCTGTCACTCGTGCAGCAGTATGCACTGGCTTCCTGCTGAGGGCATCGGCCACTACATTAGCCTTACCGGGATGGTACTGTATGTCAATATCATAATCTTTCACCAATTCCAACCATCTGCGTTGCCTCATGTTCAATTCCTTCTGGGTGAACAGATACTTCAGACTTTTATGATCTGTAAAAATCTGAATTTTCTCGCCATACAGGTAGTGTCTCCAGATTTTTAACGCAAAAACTACTGCTGCTAATTCCAGATCATGAGTTGGATAGTTCCTCTCGTGTGTCTTCAATTGTCGGGATGCATAAGCTATTACTTTACCGTGCTGCATCAGTACGCAGCCCAACCCTTTCTTGGAAGCATCACTGTAAACCACAAAGCTCCCTGTTCCCTCGGGAACTGTAAGAATCGGGGCCGACACTAATCTGTGCTTGAGTTCCCGAAACTCGCTTCACAAGCATCATCCCAAACAAAAGAGTTCCCTTACGCGCGTCAATCGAGTCATAGGCATAGCTATCTTGGCAAAATCTCGTGCAAAGCGCCTATAGTATCCTGCAAGACCAGAAAAAACTACGTACCTCAGAATAATCGTGGTCGGACGAGGCCCAGCGTGTGACGGCCTCCACCTTCGCTGGATCAACAGAGACTCCAGCTTCAGACACCACATGCCCTAGAAAAGATACCTGTCTGAGCCAAAATTCACACTTGGAGAATTTTGCATACAATTTATTCTCTCTTAGTGTGAGTAAGACTTTCCTCAGGTGCATTTCATGTTCTTCATCACACACAGGTATATCAATATATCATCGATGAACACAATCACGAACGTATCAAGAAACTCCTTGAACAAACGGTTCATCAAGTCCATGAAGGCGGCAGGAGCATTGGTCAGGCCAAATGGCATCACTGTGAACTCGTAATGCCTATAACGTGATCTGAATGCTGTTTTAGGGATATCCCCCTCACTGATCCTCAACTGATGGTAGCCTGATCTCAGATCGATCTTAGAAAACACTGTCGCTCCTTGCAACTGATCGAACAAATCATCTATCCTGGGGAGAGGATATTTATTCTTGATTGTAACTTTATTCAACTCCACGTAGTCTATACACAGCGCATGGATCCGTCTTTCTTTTTCACGAACAATACCGGGTTGCTCCCGGTGAAACGCAGGGCGTATAAACCCTTTGTCTAGCAAGTCCTGTGAATCGCATTTTTTTAGCTCTTTCAACTCTGCTGGTGCCATTCTGTACGGAGCCTTGGATATCGGGGTCGTCCCCAATTCCAATCCGATGTTAAAATCTACCTCCCTGACTGGAGGTATTCCGGGGAGATCCTCGGGGAAGACGTCTGCAAACTCATTCACTATCGCACTTGATGTCACCGAGATCTCTGTGCATCTTGCATCTAGTATGCGAGCTAAGACGCCCCAAGCTCCCGATGTAATAACTTTACGGCCTTAAGGGCGTGAATACCTTAGGCCTACTTCTGCTATAGTGCCTCTCAACTCAGTAGCCGAGTTGGTTAGGAGGAGTGAACACTACCTCCTTCCCCGAAATAATCAATACAAGCATGGTTCTGCGCTAACCACCCATGCCCAATATTACATCAAAATCAAACATATCTAAGACCACTAGGTTCACTTTGCTAACACATGGTCTCATGCGATGGTCACACTACCATCCTTGACTTTCATATTGGCCAACAAATTTATTCCCGCAGGAGTGGAGACAGATAGGGCATCTCAGAATCGTTTCTAGTTCTAACTCGGCTTGACTTACAAAGGATGCGAAATATAAAAGAGTCGTAGAACTGTAATCAAATAGTACAAAGGCGAGGTGTCCAAGTAATGGAAGTGTACACAGAATTCACCGAGTCCGAGCCATAGATGTCTCTCACCGGTGCTCGCGATAGGCTCTCCTCTGTTGTATGGCGGCTTCACAAAGCGAGCCCACTACTTATAATCTGTGGTCGCTAGTCTTTGGCTTGATTCGGGCAGATATTAGCTCTGTGCCCTCCTTTCCACACTTGAAACACGCTCGGGACCGGGCCATACATTTACCAGTCACGATTTACCACATTCCTTGCACTGCGTGGCTCATCTCCGCCGCTATTCCACGATCCGTTGGTCGTGGTGGTTTATCGCCGAAACTGCATGCGAAATGCCACAGTCTATGCGATGTCTGTGGCCAGGGGCGCGTGTGAGTGGAATGGGGCTGGTCCCACTTCCTCTTATGATTCGCTAAGGTCGCCCCTGAGTTAACTACCACCGGTATGCGATGCGAGCTCGCACCAAATCGGTTCTCCGCCACTCTCACCGCGGAGGCGTAATCGGGAGGTGCTAATGCTTGAATGAAGCCTCGAACATTCTCATCTAGCCCCATGATGAAGGGCTCAGTCTTCTTTATACATATCCACTAGCTCGGGGCAAAACGGGATAGACGGTAAATTCCCTCTCATAAATCTCCACTTTGCTCTCTGCTACGCATTGCAGTGTAAGAATTCTCGCTTCTTCACTACGAGCTGCAGCGAGATAGAATTTCCGCTGAGAATGCTTCCTTGAATAAATTCCAAGTGTCGTTTCCCAGCGGCAACAATGGTTCCTTGGGCGGACTCCCACCACAAGTACGCGTCATCCTCGGCATGAAGGTCGCACACAGACACCCTCTCGGTCCTCGTGGCGGTTCATCGATCTCGAAGATGGTCTCAATGGAGGACACCACAACTCCGCCATACGGTGGGGTCACTCGGAAGACCCATTGAAAGATCTCGGATCATACTTCCCAAGTCCTTCGGTAACGGGACTCGAGGGTTGCGCTGCTTCGCCCCGATTTGCTTGGGCTTGGCCGGGTGGTGGCTACGGTGGCTCGCACTAGGCTCTGCATGGCCTCCACCATCATAGTCATAACATTGGCGTTCCCCAGTCCGCCATAGGGGCAATGCGGTATATTCTCCCGACGTTCAAAGGGTCCTGGGAGGTCTCGAGCGGGTGGAGTAATCTCTTCCCGATCCAGGGTAATTCCGGTTGGGCGTCGATGTTTTCCCTTGCCTCCGCCCCTACCACGTCCTCTACCTCTCCCCGGCCTCTAGGTGGCATTATGTCAAAACTACATTAAAGAGAGTTTCTAACTTCGGTTTCCTTTACTTTCAAATCATAAGATAGAATCACCCTTGGGGCTTTTAAGGTTATGTATGCATAAAATCGTATCATATCATAATCATTTACTTTCTTAATAAAATGTCGAAACGTACTGGCGGTGGTCGGAAGCGTTGTTAAACCATGGGAACTACTCAGTGCTTACTCTGTAAGCAAGTCTACAGAACCCTTAACCTAGGGCTCTGATACCAACTGTAACGCCCCTACTTTTCTAAGACCAAATCCCTAGGGACATTACTACACATGCATGCATTTATAGGCCGAGACTTAAAAGAACTTAAAAGAAATTTCCATTTGACTTAAATAGTTCCAGGGATCCCAAACAAAAACAAAACATTCAAATCATTTAAAAACATCACATCAGCTTGGCCTATCAAAAACTGTAAGTAAGTTTAACTTCAAAGGAAAACATAAAGACAACAATATTTCAAATCATGAATATCACGAAATCAATGCCGGTTCCCATGGTCCTCATCACGCTCTCCTATCACACGCCACGCACGTCCTTCCTTTACCACAAAAAACATTTTTAAAAGAAAGGGTGAGTATTGCATAAACAATACCCGATGAAGTAACCTCGCTACTGAGGTTTGGGATATGCATACACATACAAACATGATCTTTAAATTCATTCATAACATGCATAGATGGGAATTAAAACTTTCTAAAGTTGCCAGGTCTTTAATCCATGGCTGTATATTAAATGTCAGGCCTTTAATCCATGACTGTTCATATAATTGCCAGGTCTTTAATCCATGGCTACACATTCAATTGCCAGGTCTTTAATCCGTGGCTGTACATATAATTGCCAGGTCTTTAATCCATGGCTGTTCATATAATTGCCAGGTCTTTAATCCATGGCTACACATTCAATTGCCAGGTCTTTAATCCGTGGCTGTACATATAATTGCCAGGTCTTTAATCCATGGTCGTTCATATAATTGCAGTCTTTAATCCATGGCTACACATTCAATTGCCAGGTCTTTAATCCGTGGCTGTACATATAATTGCCAGGTCTTTAATCCATGGCTGTTCATATAATTGCCAGGTCTTTAATCCGTGGCTATTCATTCAGTTGTGAGGCCGACTGGTCATCCTGAGTCATTTCAGCGATCTCAGGATAACCAATGTCCACACTATTCAATAATTCATTTCGTGACATACAAAATCATGCATAAGATCCCATCAGTCACATAATCATGGTGTACATATCACAATTTTCATCATCACACATCATTCATATCTTCTCATGGACAGGGTGATAAATCAAACTTTTGTAAATAACATGAAACATTCCCATACACACTGCTGTCCTATTTTCACATGAAATAATGGAATCTCTATACATACCATACGAGAATACTTTCACATAAAATAATGGTTCAATTTCACGTAACACATAGAGGCATTTGCACATAAAATGTCGCGTATTCTCAAAATAATAATTGTGTACTTTCATGTGAAAACTATAAACTGATTCGCATAAAATCATGAAATTCATTTTCATTTACTCCCAATAAAAGTTCGGCACGAGGTCCCTTACCTCGAGCTTCGATTTTTAATCCAAAATCTAATCGAACTCCCTGTCTATTCTCCTTTTAGCGAGACCTGATTCACATCATAATTTCCGAGATTAAACTCCAAGTACTCACACTTAACCCTAATCATGCGAAACTCGAAATACTGTCTTACGATGTCGTGTCCCGCTTACCTCGGTTTTTCCGCGAGAACTCGATAATCCTTAGTTGGTTATGATGTTTGACCTCCAAATTCCGCTCCAAGTTTAATCCCTACAATTTGCGTCCGAACATATAGCTTAGGCCTCGGCTTAAGAAATAAGAAATCAATAGGCGCGAATAAACCTTTCTCTACTTGAAACTTAACCCGAACGTTCACCGTCCACAATCTCGGCTACGTGTGAAGACGTCGTTGGTTGGCGGCGGCTCGTGTCGCCTCTGTCCGAGGGTTTCCGGCTAGGTGGCTGGAGGTGGCGGGCCGCTTGCGACGGGACTAGGGCCGCAACTCCCTTCGGCGGCGCGACGAGCGGCGTGCTCGCACGCTCCGGCGATCTACCGTGGACCGAACTCGCGGCGGCGAGGAGATGAATTCGCGAGTGGTTGCTCCGTGAATTCGGTGCTTTGCGCCGCAAACGATCGGAGGAGGAGCAGCGAAGGCGATTCAGCCGGCGACCTCTTCGACTGGGCGTATTGGATTCCGGCGAGGACCTGTCACCCGATCACCCTCCTCGTCGGTGGCTGCAACTCGAGGCTAGCAAAAGCGATGGCGAATCGGAGGCGGGCGCGCGCGGCGGTATGGCTCGGTGCGGTAGATCTGGCGCGGCGCAGGACGTTGACGAGGCAAACGCGATCGGCGGGTGGGGTAATGGTGAGGCGATCAGCGGCGAGCTTGCGGCGAGAGGCGGCTTGGGCGGCGGCGACAGCAATAAATGCACGTTGGAGCTAGGGTATCGGTTAGGGCATGTACACGAAGGAGAAGGAGAAGAGTGAGGTGAATGTTTTTAGGGTTAGGGTTTTTTTTTTTAATACAATGAGGAAGGGGAGATGATCATGCTCTAGGGCTTTTTCCTTATGGTTAAATACCAAAGAGGCTAGGGTTAGGGTTAGGTTAAATTTTACACCTCTCACTTAAACAATAATCCCCAAAACGCCCCTTTAGATTGCCCTTTTCCTTTAATTTCATAATTGATCTCATCTTAAGGAACAATTCACCTAAGCTAAACAAAAATTACGGTCTCCCTCTCGCCAAGTTTGATTAAAACACGACTCCAACTAAATACAGCGGCTAATAAAGTGTTAAATAAAATAACTAATAGTACCTGGGATGGCGGTCGTCACACCCTAAGTCGCTAGACCTGTTCCTAGGGCCTTTACTTACACGCATGACTTGAGGCCTCAAATGTTTTAAAAATAAAAGTTGTGGAAATGAAAAAAAAACAATGTAGTTATTCTATTTGGCATCCCATTTAAATAAGGAAAATAAAAGATAACATTATTTAATGCGGAATCAAATACTCTGGCCTCCCTAACTTAAATTTTGAGAAATGAAACATGAAAAAAAATGTTTTAATCAAAGGAACAAAAGATCGAAAACTTGGGACATAAAACTTGGTGGAACTTGCTCCTCCCATCCCATGGCTTATGTAGTGCCCTCGTCATTCAACCAGCTTGCCTTTGCCCTTACCTGAAAACATTTTTTTTAAAAAAAAAAGGAAAAAAAATGGGTGAGTATTACATACAAATCCTAAGTAAGGGGACCCCACACAACGGGGTCTCAAGAAACAGAGGCCCAAAAACGCATAAAACATTCATGGCTTTTCTCTTCGGCTATTTGTGGGAATTCCTGTTCCATGGCCTCCATTCTGGGTCGACCCCGAGTCATTAGGACTCACATATCATTATTCGTACATTCATTCATTATTGGGAGTTCGGTTGTCGGGCCTTCAGTAATGTGCTTTCATTTAAAAAAAGATTTTTCCTTTCAAACATTTTTATTTAAAACTAAATTTCCTCTTCGGCCTCTGATGGACAACTAACTAGCTCCTCCCAGAACATGGCCTCTAGATGGGTCGACTCCTAGAATCATAAAATGTATAAAAACATCACCAGGAAATTTCACCACAGCCTTCACAATTATGTTTCACAATTATATTTCAGTGCAAACAATAATAGAGCCCCTAATTGCATAAATCATTGCATTTCAACACAGAAATCTCATGACATTAACATACATTATATCAACATGCATAACTTAAAGGTTGGCAACCCAACTCAATCATAACATTCACAATGTATAACGGGAGACATAACTTAATTCAACATGGTTTCAAATCCAGAATCTCAAACCACATGAGTATTTCAGCAATTATTCTAGTTCAGATTTGAAATCTCGTATGGGTTCCCTTACCTTAGCCTCAGTTACCAGTCAGGTCTTTAACTCCAACTATGTGT
Source organism: Trichosanthes cucumerina (assembly GCA_036507285.1). Classification (NCBI taxonomy): domain Eukaryota; kingdom Viridiplantae; phylum Streptophyta; class Magnoliopsida; order Cucurbitales; family Cucurbitaceae; genus Trichosanthes; species Trichosanthes cucumerina. The sequence goes on along the minus strand of CM071835.1, from coordinate 73,446,689 downwards.
CCCGACTCAGTAAACTTACTCGCTTAGATTCCGCTGCAAACTCCCACAACCTCAACGAACACCTAACGTAAACGAAGGTTAACCAACTCAGCCTTAAACTAGTCTCGGAGTTCTAGTCAACCAAAAATATAGCAGACTCACCACTACGAAAAAAGCGCGCGTGACGTGGCACACAATAATGCCGGCGCTGACGACGAGCAAGAAGGTGGCGGTGGCGGCGGCGCTGCGACTGACGCGCGCGGCGGGCGGCTGGGACAACGGATTCGCAGCGTGCTTGCGCAACCGATCCGTCTCGCGAGCGCGCCGAGCGTCGGCGTCGGCGCGGTGGCGAGCTTCAGCGTTGGGCGTCGGAGGCTGGCAGAGCTTCAGCGTCGGACGGCTGAAACTCCGATCGAGCGGGGTGGAGCTTCGACCGGCGGCGCGCGAGGGCTGGGGCTCGACTGGTTGGGGCGCGCGAGCACTTGGACTTCGATCGGCTAGGGCGCGCGAGCGGGAGACTCCGGCGGACGCGACGAGGACTTCCGGTCGACGACGAGGAGGCGACTAGGGTTTCTGTTGATGTGAAAGAGGAAGATGATGAGATGGGGGAGGCTGCCTCGATGTGCGTGCTTAAAAGGACAAAACACTCTCTCTTCCCAAAAACCCTAATGATGAGTAATTACTAAAATGCCCCAAATTTTCCTTTTAATTACAACTAGCCCTAAGACCAAGTCAACCTACTTTACCCTTTAGATTTTTAAACCATCACTAAATAGGAAAAAGTATAACTTCAAAATCAAAAGCACGAACCTAGTTCACGGGCGTTACAATCTTCCCCCCTTGAGGACTTTCGTCCTCGAAAGTTCTAAATCCTTGAACAACTCTGGGTGATTGGCTCGCATTTCCTCCTCTCGCTCCCAAGTAGCTTCCCTTGCCTCCTGGTTCTGCCACAAAACCTTTACCAGGTTGATAGTTCGATTCTGGAGAACCTTTTGGTCCCCGCCGAGAATGCTGCACCGGTGCGCTCCTCGTAACTCAAGTCCTCGCTCAAGTGCAAGGGTTCAAAGTCAACCACATGCGTTGGGTCAGGTACGTACTTCCTCAACATAGAAACATGAAAGACATTATGGACTGAAGATAGGGATGGCGGCAATGCCAACTTGTAAGCCACTGGGCCAAACCGCTCTAGGATCTCAAAGGGTCCTATAAAGCGTGGACTCAGCTTTCCTTTACGACCAAACCTCACAACTTCTTTCATTGGTGCAACCTTACGGAACACGTGGTTCCCCACCTCGAACTCCAAGTCCTTCCTCCTTGAATCAGCGTAGCTCTTCTGCCTACTCTAAGCAGTTCGCATTCTCGCTCGGATCTTCTGTATTGCTTCATTTGTAACTTGGACCAACTCAGGGCCCAATAACTGGCGTTCACCAACCTCATCCCAGTAAACGGGAGTTCTGCACCTCCTTCCGTACAATGCCTCAAATGGTGCCATACCTATGGTCGCTTGGTATTTGTTATTATAAGCGAATTCCATCAAATGCAGATGGGCATCCCAACTACCTGGAAAGTCAAGGGCGCATGCCCGTAGCATGTCCTCCAACACCTGGTTGAGGCGTTCTGTCTGACGTCTGTTTGAGGATGGAAGGAGGTACTGAAGTTTAACTGAGTGCCTAACGCCTTCTGCAAACTCCTCCATAACTTAGAGGTGAAACGAGGGTCTCTGTCTGAAACAATTTTAGCAGGAACTCCATGCAACCTGACTATCTCCTCCATGTACAACCGTGCCCATTTATCTGTGGAGTAAGTGAGTTTCCCTGGTCAGAAGTGTGCCGACTTAGTTAGTCTGTCGACCACGACCCAAACCATGGTAAACCCTTTTAAGGTCCTGGGTAGACCTACTATCAAGTCCATAGAAATTTCGTCCCACTTCCACTGTGGAACGTCCAACGGTTGCAACAGACCTGCCGACCTTTGCCTTGGTGCTTTCACTTGTTGGCAAACCAAACATCTACTGACATAATCGACCACATCTCGCTTCATATTCTGCCACCAGAAAAGTTGTTTCAGATCCCGGTACATCTTAGTACTACCTGGATGTATGGAAAATGGTGAGTTGTGACCCTCTGCTAAAATCTCATTTCTGAGTCCACCAACGTCGGGGACACACAACCGTCCCTGAAACAACAGTCCCCCGTGTGAGGACAAGGAAAACTCCTGTTCCTGCTCTGAGTTCACCCGACGGGACTTCTCCAAAAGCTAGAAATTTGTCGTTTGAGAAGTTATAATACGTTGTCTCAAGGTTGGCTGAACTTTCAACCGCGCCAAACGTGCAGTTGCTTCGCCCAACAAGACTGCAATTTCTGCACACTCAAACTCTGATTGCAACTTCGCCTGATCGGTGACTTGAGAGGAAGAGTGGACTGGCTTCCTACTAAGGGCATCTGCAACTACATTAGCTTTACCTGGGTGGTACAGGATTTCCACGTCGTAATCCTTCACCAGTTCTAACCACTTGCGTTGCCTCATGTTCAGTTCTTTCTGAGTAAACAAGTACTTTAAGCTCTTGTGGTCGGTAAAAATCTGAATCCTTTCGCCATACAGGTAATGCCTCCATATTTTAAGAGCGAACACCACGACTGCCAACTCCAAATCGTGAGTTGGATAGTTCCTCTCATGAGTTTTTCAGCTGACGAGATGCGTAAGCTATCCCCTTCCCATGTTGCATCAGGACACAACCCAGACCTTTCCCTGAGGCATCACTGTAGATCACGTAATCCTTCGTGCCATCTGGCACTGTGAGGACTGGTGCCGTAACTAAGCTCTGCTTGAGCTTTTGGAAGCTTTCCTAACAGGCATCATCCCAAACAAAAGCAGTACCTTTCCTGGTCAATTGTGTCAAGGGCATTGCTATCGCGGAGAAACCTTGCACAAAACGTCTATAATAACCTGCAAGTCCAAGAAAACTACGTACCTCTGTAAATGTAGACGGTCGAGGCCACTGCATAACTGTATCGACCTTGGCGGGATCCACAGAGATTCCTGCCTTGGATACCACGTGCCCCAAAAATGACACCTGATGGAGCCAAAATTCGCAGGCGCATTGGTCAATCCAAACGACATCACGGTGAACTCGTAATGTCCATAACGCGACCTAAAGGCAGACTTGGGAATGTCTTCTTCTCTGATTCTCAGCTGATGGTAGCCCGACCTCAGATCAATTTTTGAGAAAATAGAAGCTCCTCGCAATTGATCAAAGAGGTCGTCTATTCTGGGGAGGGGATACCGATTCTTGACTATGACTTTATTCAGTTCCCTGTAGTCTATGCACAGACGCATAGACCCGTCCTTTTTCTTAACGAACAACACAGGCGCCCCCCATGGGGAAACCCTAGGGCGTATATAACCCTTGTCTAGCAAGTCCTGCAACTGCAACTTAAGTTCCTTCAATTCGGCCGGTGCCATCCTGTAAGGAGCCTTAGAAATAGGTGTTGTTCCTGGCTCGAGGTCAATTTTGAAATCCACCTCCCTCACCGACGGTAATCCCGAAAGATCCTCAGGAAACACGTCTGGAAACTCGTAACTACAGGCACCGAGGACAGTACATCCCTAGTGTGCCCCAAGTAAACTACACTCGCCAACACACCCCATGCTCCCTGATGGATCAACTTTCTTGCCTTGAGCGCGGACACCACCCTAGGGTGTGGCCCCACTCCTGCTCCCTTGAACCTGTAGCTCTTCTGACAGGGTGGTGTGAACACCACTTCCTTATGATGACAGTTTATACCAGCATGATTTTGTGCTAACCAATCCATGCCTAGTATAACATCGAATTCAGTCATATCTAGAACTATCAAATTCACTTCTAGCTCGCGGCCCGAGACCGATAGCTTACATGCTTTAACTCTTTCAATGAGATATACAAACTCACCCTCGCAGGGGTGGCAACAGAGCAAAATGACAGTAAGGGTTCTAACTCAAGCTTGGCTTGCTCACAAAAAGATGAAGAAATAAAAGAATGAGTAGACCACTGAATCAAACAATACGAAAGTGAGATGCCCAAGTATCGGAGTGTACTGTAGAATTCTGAGTCGAGTTCTTTGCATCTCGGCTTGTGCTCGCATAGGCTCTCCCAGATTGAATCCCTGGTTTCGATGGCCCCGCACCGCTAGAGCCCTGGGGGTGACTGTCATTTGCCCTGCTTGGGCAATTTCCGGAAAAGTGCCCCTCATGACCACACCTGAAACAGGCTCCCGTTCGGGCCAAACACTTTCCCTAGTGAGACCTCCCGCAGTTGCTGCAACGGGGCTTATCCCCTCCATTGCCTCCTTGTCTACCTGGCTGATGCCTCTATTCCGTGGCGGGGCAGAATCTACCTGTCCTCTAGGAGTTTTGCTGGGGGCGGTGTGAGCTCGAACTAGCCTGATTCCACTTCCTTTTCTGACCCGAAGAGGGTTGATTTGGGTCGCTGATCATCTGTTGGTCTCTTTGCTGTTGGCCGCATATGAACTCGGCGACTCTAACTGCTGCGGCATAATCAGAAGGCTCCAAGGCTTGCACTATGCCTTTAATATTAGCATCCAGACCCATGACAAAACGTTCAATCTTCATGGCTTCTGTACTTATTAGTTCGGGGGCAAAACGCGACAAACGAGAAAATTCCCGCTCGTAGCTTTCCACGGACCGCTTGTTTTGGCGCAGCTGTAAGAATTCCTCCTGCTTCCTGTAGCGGGCTGCCACAAGGTAAAATTTTCGCATGAAAGCCTCCCTAAACTGGGCCCACGTTACTAGACCTCCTTCAGTGCCCACAGTTCTCTAGGCTGACTCCCACCACATGAAGGCGTCATCTCTCAGCATGAAGGCGGCGACAACCACAGTTCTGCTACTGTGGGATCTCCAGAAGACCCATCAAAAGGTCGGGGGTCGTATTTCCTGAAATCTTTCAGGTACCGGGCCTCCACTGTCGCGTTTACTTGTCCATGGCCCATCTGAGCCAATTAAGACGTCACAGAAGCTTGTATCATTGCTTGCATTGTGTCCAGCATCGTAGGCATCGCGGGGTTGGCTTGACCCATAGCCGGCGCGACTGGAGGGACGTTCCCCTGGTTGTTCTGTGGGGCTTGAGGTGGGTCCGGCGCAGGTGGGGGAACTTCCTCCTGTCCCACAGGAACTTCTGGGGGCGGGCCCGTTACACCAGCCCTTCGCCCCCTGCCCCGTCCTCTTCCTCTAGGTGGCATCGTACCACATCATAGCGTTAAAGACTCAGGTTTCGTCATACACAGTTTTGACAAGAATACATGAATATTCTCCAAGCATACATGACAAGTTTGCATACATTCTAGCTTCCACAAGCGTACACATAAAAATAATGGAATAATTAGGATCTTAGAGCAAACCTGGCGATGACTGAGAGTGCTACTAGCCATGGGATTTCGTTATAAGTCTACAGAACCCATGACCTGGGCTCTGATACCAACTGTAAAGACCCTAAGTCGCTAGACCTGTTCCTAGGGCCTTTACTTACACGCATGACTTGAGGCCTCAAATGTTTTAAAAATAAAAGTTGTGGAAATGAATAAAAAACAATGTAGTTATTCTATTTGGGATCCCATTTAAATAAGGAAAATAAAAGATAACATTATTTAATGCGGAATCAACTACTCTGGCCTCCCTAACTTAAATTTTGAGAAATGAAACATGAAAAAAAAAATGTTTTAATCAAAGGAACAAAAGATCGAAAACTTGGGACATAAAACTTGGTGGAACTTGCTCCTCCCATCCCATGGCTTATGTAGTGCCCTCGTCATTCAACCAGCTTGCCTTTGCCCTTACCTGAAAACATTTTTTTTTAAAAAAAAAGAAACAAAAAGGGGTGAGTATTACATACAAATACTCAGTAAGGGACCCCACACAACGGGGTCTCAAGAAACAGGGGCCCAAAAACGCATAAAACATTCATGGCTTTTCTCTTTGGTTATTTGTGGGAATTCCTGTTCCATGGCCTCCATTCTGGGTCGACCCCGAGTCATTAGGACTCACATATCATTATTCGTACATTCATTCATTATTGGGAGTTCAGTTGTCAGGCCTTCGTAAATAGTTTCATTTAAAAAAAGATTTTTCCTTTCAAACATTTTTATTTAAAACTAAATTTCCTCTTCGGCCTCTGATGGACAACTAACTAGCTCCTCCCAGAACATGGCCTCTAGATGGGTCGACTCCTAGAATCATAAAATGTATAAAAACATCACCAGGAAATTTCACCACAGCCTTCGCAATTATGTTTCACAATTATATTTAAGTGCAAACAATAATAGAGCCCCTAATTGCATAAATCATTGCATTTCAACACAGAAATCTAATGGCATTAACATACATTATATCAACATGCATAACTTAAAGGTTGCCAGCCCTACTCAATCATAACACTCACAATGTATAACGGGAGACATAACTTAATTCAACATGGTTTCAAATCCAGAATCTCAAACCACATGAGTATTTCAGCAATTATTCTAGTTCAGATTTGAAATATCGTATGGGTTCCCTTACCTTAGCCTCAGTTACCAGTCAGGTCTTTAACCCCTCCTATGTGTCCCGACTCAGAAAACTTACTCGCTTAGATTCCGCTGCAAACTCCCACAACCTCAACGTACACCTAACGTAAACGAGGGTAAACCAACTCAAGCTTAAACTAGTCTCGGAGTTCTAGTCAACCACAAATATAGCAGACTCACCACTACGAAAAACGGCGACGCGACGTGCACAACAGCCGATGGCGACGAGCAAGAAGGTGGCGACGGGCGGCGGCGCTGCAGACGCGCGGCCGGAGGCGGCTGAACAATGGATTTGCAGGCGGCAGCACGGATCCGTCTGGCGGAGCTTCAGCGTTGGGCGTCGGACAGCTGGCGGAGCTTCATCGTCGGGCGGCTTGAACTCCGATCGGCGGGTGCGCGAGCGGTCTGGAGCTTCGACCGGCGGCGCGCGAGGGCTGGGGCTCGATTGGCTGGGGCGCGCGAGCACTTGGACTTCGATCGGCTGGGGCGCGCGAGCGGGAGACTCCGGCGGACGCGACGAGGACTTCCGGTCGACGGCGAGGCGACGACTAGGGTAGGCGGCGGCCAGGGTTTCTGTTGATGTGAAAGAGGAAGATGATGAGATGGGGGAGGTTACCTCGATGTGCGTGCTTAAAAGGACAAAACACTCTCTCTTCCCAAAAATCCTAATGATGAGTAATTACTAAAATGCCCCAAATTTTCCTTTTAATTACAACTAGCCCTAAGACCAAGTCAACCTACTTTACCCTTTAGATTTTTAAACCATCACTAAATAGGAAAAAGTATAACTTCAAAATTAAAAGCACGAACCTAGTTCACGAGCGTTACACACATATTATTAAATATCTCATATCTCATATTACAAATCACATATGCAATATTGTGGATTTATTAAATTGAACCACATCCAATTTAATATCTCTTAATCTAATTTTCCAATTAGCCCTAATTCAACAATTAGGCTTACCTATAGTTTATTATAAATCTCATTCATATTAAACTATATATTATATCATTCATATCTCATATAAATGACATAAATACCCTTTAGTGAACTTGAACAATTCAATTCACACAAAAATAGTAAACCCTTTTTTTAACCCAGTTTGAGCCAACCGAGGGACCTTATAGACCTACAGTGACGAGCTCCAATGATCCAAGATTAACCTATCAAACTCTTTGACCCGGTTAATCAACATTCATTAGCTATGGTAACACTCCACTAAATCCCGTAGCTGGGCTCCCGTAAGTGCAAGATATTACGTGTCCACTGATATAACCAATGCCCATGAGTTGACCCTTCACAGGTTGTTCGGTGACAAGGCTGGGTCAAATTACCGTTTTACCCATGTGTCTACTTCTTGCTCCTTAAGTCCCCACTGCTCCTCTAATAAACAACAACGTGGTAATGGTCCAACCACACACAACAACTCTTTCATGCCAGTGAGAGAGTGGGCGCCCGTTGTCCAAGCCCTGGAGACAACACTTAAGGGAACAACCCCTCTAGTTTCCCTAAAGGCGAGAACGAGTGAATTCCATCCGCGTAGTTAAGTTCCCAACTCCCTACTTGGTCCTGTCCCTGAGAAGATAAACATATTGAAGGGAATCGTAGTCCCCGTAGCGGAAGCGATTGCGAATCAAGTGCTCTTGATTTAGTGACAACGATAAATTCAAGAACATACATAACAAGATTAAGCATAAAATCAGAATGGGCAACAAGAAATTATCTTTGAAGAACCTTTCTTCACGTGCTCATCTCTCCCATGATCACGATCTCAGCAATAGAAACTCCAACATGCGAAGACACGACCACTAGATCTTCTCCGTTGTTCTCTAGGTGAGGGAGGAAGGTGAGTTCCCTTTAGGAAAGATGAGGTATTTTGAAAGAGATGTGTGTGTCTTGGAACCTTTCCAACAACACAACAAAGAGCTTGTAATTCCTTAGAATTCCTTAACCTAGTTGCAACTCATGCAACCATATATATTGAGGAATGGGATGGAAATGACCATCCTACCCCTCCTTTAATCTCTCTTTAGTATATAGTTTATATATGAATCTAATTCACATTAAAACTATATTATATCAATTATATCATATATAATTGATATAATTCCTCATGTATGAAATTGAACACTTCAATTTCACTCCTAACTTTATACCCTCAATATTACCATGTTGAGCCAACGGAGGGATCTAATGAACCTACAGCTCATGAGCTCCAATGATGTGAGATTAACTGATCAAACTCTTTCATCCAGTTAATCAATATTCATTAACTACAAGTCACTCCACTATAGACTTGTAGCCGCACTCTCCTCACTTGTAGATATTATTGTGTCCACCGATATAGTCATTACCCATGAGTTGACCCTTCACAGGTTGTTCAGTAATCACACACGGGGTCAAATTACCGCTTTACCCCTGTGATTACCTCTTTGCTCTTTAAGCACCATTGATACTCTAATGAACAACAAGTCTTAGGTCCTACCTTAGACTCATACCCTCATAGACGGTGGGACTCAATTGTTCAAGACCTGGAGTCAGTTCTTAAGGGAACAACCTATCTAATTCCTTAGTGTAGGAATGAGTGAATTCTATCTTGCACAGTTAAGTTCCCAGCTACCTACGAGGTTCTGTCCCTGAGAAGGTAGGCTTATTGAGTCGGCTACATACCATTCTCAACCATACTAGTCTAAAGACAAACCCCTATAAGCAAGAGTTCTTAACTTGCTCAGGATTCAGGTCGAGTCACTAATGACCATCTATAAATTACAAGTTTTATCCTGTTAACGGTGTTACACTAGTTAGACTAATAATTTGCGATCCAGTCTTGTATGAACTCTTTATACAGGATGCCCCAACTCGCATGTCAACTACATGAATGAGTTGGATTACCTCATTTCTACTAATTACAAAGTGGGTCGAATCCATGGTGTTACCAGAATGAGGTTTCCAACCTTATTCTTATACCATAGATTATTTAGGTTATATTCTCGAAATCAACCCAAATAGTGTCCACTACACAGATTTCAAGATAAATGTTATAACCTTGGAGCTTAGTTTATTGGATTTATAAAAACAAGACTGTAATCTTATCAAAACAAATAACACTTTATTTAATTGATCAAAATTACACAAGTTTAGGGCATAAATCCCAACACATATACTGTAGACCGTTCGGGTCAGTTACTCGAACGTAATCCTCCCTGTGTGTCCACTATACACCGTTCAAGTTCTAGTTCTCTCATGTATTCAATTGTTGGGATGTATGTCCTCATCTCGTGTAGTTTGTAATATTCCAAGTTGTAAATGAATAAGAGTTATTTATTTCAACATTGTGTAATAAATAAGAGTTATTTATTTAAATTTTGTGTCTCGCATTTTTCATAAACTTAATCCAATAAACTAAGCTCCAGGGTCATTGCATTATGAGAGAACTAAAAACTTGAACGATGTGTAGTGGACACACAAGGAAGATTACGTTCGAGTTAATGAACCAAACGGTCTACAGTATATGGATAGGGTTGGAGATCTAATCCTGGATACACTGTGGATGCAACCCGCTTTGTATTAGATACAAATGAGGGTATCTGACTCGTTCATGTGGTTGACATGCGAGTGGGGGCATCCTGTGCAATGAGATTGTACAAGACCGGACCGTGAATTATTAGACTTACTAATGTAACACCGTTAACAGTATAGAGTTAATAAATTCGTAGATGACCATTAGTGACTCGACCTTAATCCTGAGCGTGTTACGGACTCCTGTCTGCGGGGGTCTGTCCTTTGACTAGTACGGGTGAGGGTGGCCACTATTGCTCGCCCAATATGCCTATCTTCTCAGGGGAACGACCACGTGGGGAGTTGGGAACTTGAATACGCAAGAAGGAATTCACTCGGTCCCGACTTAGAGAAACTAGAGAGGTTGTTCCCTTAAGTGCTGAGGGCTTGAACAATGGGGCCCCGCTCTCTCATTTTCCTGAGAGGGTTGTTGTTTATGGTTGGACCATACAACGTAGTTGTTCATTAGAGGAGCAGTGGGACTTAAGGAGCAAGAGGTAGACACAGGGGTAAAACGATAATTTGACCCAGCTGTGACTACGAACAACCTGTGAAGGGTCGACTCATGGGTATTGATTATATCAATGGACACAACTTGTCCTACGATGATGAGAATGCAGCTACGAGCTTTAGTGGAGTGTTACTGTAGCTAATGAATGTTGAATAACCGGGTCAAAGAGTTTGACAGGTTAGTCTCGGATCATTGGAGCTCGTCACGTGTAGGTCCATTAGGTCCCTCGGTTGGCTCAAATTGGACAAATTGATGGTTTACAGTTTGGTGTGAATTTGAAGTGTTCAAATTAATTATTTGGGTATTTATGTCATTTATATGAGATATAGATGACATAATATATAGTTTGATGTGAATGAGATTCATAATAAACTATAATATAGCCTAATTGATTAATTAGTGCTAATTGGAGAAATTAAAGTGAGAGAAATTAAATTGAATGTGATTCAATTTATAATTCCACATTTATGCAAATGAGATTTGTATAATAAGGTATGAGATACCTTATATTATATAATATGCAAATGTGATTTGTATATTATATGGTTGTGGTAAAATTGTGATTTGGTGGAGGCTTAACTCCATCACACAATAGTATTTAAAGGCTTTGCAAGAAGCCTTTGGTAAGCCATTTTGCCATTTTTTTGGATTTTGATCCAAAGAGAGCAAGTGATTCTCTCTCAAATCCTCTCTGAATTCTCTCTCATTCTCTCCTCACCCAAAACCAATGGAAGTCCCACTCACTCTCCCTCAACCTCCTGAGAACAACCGAGAAAACCCTTTAGAGGTGTCTCCCTGTTCGGATCGTGGTTCGTGTTCGAGGAGAACGTTGGATCGAGAGAGATCGTGACCGGAGAAGGAGAAAACGTTGAAGAAGTGTTCTTCAAGAGGTTAGTATCCATTATACTTACTGTTTTCTCTACTATTTTGCATGTTTAACCTAGGATCTATGAGATAGATTCAATTTTAAGACACTTTTAACACAACGGATCAACGACGTTTCACAACGTCTTCCGCTGCGGGAATTCAAAATCCCTTCATCAATGACCCTGGAGCTTAGTTTACTGCTCAAAGTTTGTAAAAAATGCGAGACACAAAATCATGAAATGAATAACTCTTTATTAATTTCAAATAGTAATTTACAAACTATACGAGATTAGGACAAACATCCCAACACTTTCGTCCTCTAAAGTAGCTAGTTTCCAAACAGCTCTGGGTAGTTCGTTCTCATCTCGTCCTCTCGCTCCCGAGTGGCTTCCTTAAGTTGTTGGTTCTTCCATAAGACCTTCACAAGGTCGATTTCTCTTTTCCTCAACACCTTTTTCTCTCGGGCCAGAATTTCCACAGGTCTTTCCTCATAGCTCAAGTCTTGATCGACCTGCAGTGGCTCGTGATCAATCACGTGGGATGCATCTGGCACATAGCCTCGTAACATCGACACATGGAACACGTCGTGCACGGCTGCCAGGGATGGTGGCAGGGCTAAACGGTACGCCATCGGGCTAATACACTCCAAGATCTCAAACGACCCGATGAACCTATGGCTCAAGTTCTCTTTCTTGCCAAATCTCAACATGCCTTTCATAGGCGAAACCTTAAGGAACACATAATCTCCAACTGCAAACTCCAAGTCCCTGCGCCTCACGTCATTGTCACTCTTCTGTCTGCTTTGAGTCGTTAACATTCTCGCTCTGATCTTCTGCACAACCTCATTCGTAACCTGGACCAGCTCGGGTCCCAGAAGCTTGCACTCACCAACCTCTCCCCAATACACTGGGAACCTGCACCTCTTCCCATACAAGGCCTCAAAGGGCGCCCATCCCAATCGTTGCCTGATAACTGTTGTTATAGGCGAACTCCATCAAATGAAGGTGCGTATCCCAACTCCCTGCAAAGTTCAGGGCACAAGTTGGAGCATTTCTTCCAATATCTGATTCAGCCTCTCGGTCTGATTGTCCGTCTGAGTGTGAAAAGTTGTGCTGAAACTATACTCTTCTCCTAGAGCCCTCTGGAAACTCATCCTGAAGTTATATGTGAAACGAGAGTCCCTATTCAGAGACGATCTTCGTCAGGACTCCGTGTAACCTGACAACTTCCTCCATGAAAAAATTTGCCCACTTCTCCACAGTGTAAGTCGGTTTCCTAGGAAGGAAATGTGCCGACTTTGTCAGCCTATCAACGATCACCCAAACTACTGTGAATCCTCTAATCATTCGGGGTAAATCGGGAATGAAGTCCATCGAAATCTCTTCGCATTTCCACTGTGGAACCCCTAAGGGTTGCAACAACCCTGCCAGCTTCTGCCTCGGGGCTTTAAGTTGCTAACAGACCAGACATCTGCTAACGAACTCTGCTATGTCTTTCTTCATCCCCTTCCACCAGTAAAACTGCTTCATGTCCTAATACATTTTAGTGCTACCTAGATGCACTGAAAAAGGAGAATTGTGAGCCTCGACCATGACTTTTTCCTTGAGACCATCAACGTCCGGGACACACAACCGTCCCTTGAACAACAAACCCCCGTTTGACGACACGACAAACTCACTTTCCATGCTCGACTTGGCCTGATTCCACCAACCCTCAAGGCTAGGGCTCCCCTGTTTGGAGTCTAAAATTTGCAGTCTCAAAGTCGGTTGCACTGACAACTGGTTAAACTGAGCCATGACTTGACCTACCATCACAGCTATACCAGCACGTTCCATGTCGGCTCGCAGATGAAACTCCTTCGTGACTGGGGCTGAAATGTGTGTTACCTTTCGACTCAGGCTATCAACACCACATTTGCCTTACTCGGGTGATACAAGATCTCAATCTTGTAGTCCTTCACTAGCTCCAACCACCTCCGTTGTCTCATATTCAACTCCTTCTGGGTAAACAAATATTTCAAACTCTTGTGTTCTATATATATCTGGATCTTCTCACCATATAAATAGTATCTCCAGATTTTCAAGGCAAAGACCATTGCAGCTAACTCCAAGTCATGAGTCAGATAGTTTCTCTCATAATCTTTCAACTGTCGAGTGGCGTAGGCAATCACCTTCTCATTCTGCATTAAGACACAACCCAAACCCTTATTGGAGACATCACTGTAAACTACGAAATTTCCCAATCCATCAGGCACTGTAAGCACTGGTGCTGAGATCAACCTCTGCTTCAAATCCTGAAAACTTGTCTCGCACGCCTCGCTTAAACACGGAGGCATTCCCCTTCCGTGTTCACTGAGTGAGGGGCGTTGTAATCTTGGAGACGTCCTCCACGAACCATCGATAATAACCGACCAAACCCAAGAAAGTACGAACTTCTATGATAGTTTTGAGTCGGGGCCAATCTGAGACTGCTTCCACCTTTGCTGGGTCTACTGAGACACCCTCCTTCGATATCACGTGCCCTTGAAGAACACCTGCGTCAGCCAAAACTCACACTTAGAGAACTTGACATACAATTGGTTCTCCCTCAAAGTAGCCAAGACTTCCCTCAAGTTGTTCTCATGTTCTTCACTCGACTTTGAGTAAACCAAGATATCGTCTATAAACACGAACACGAAGGTGATCAGAAATTTCTTGAATACCCTATTCATCAGGCCCATGAACATTGCTGGGGCATTTGTCAAACCGAACGACATCACGATAAACTCATAATGTCCATATCTGGATCTGAAAGCCGTCTTCGGGATGTCTTCCTCCCTTATTCGTAACTGGTGATATCTCGAGCGCAAGTCAATCTTAGAGAACACGGTGGGCCCCTGCAACTGGTCAAACAAATCATCAATCCTGGGGAACGGGTACTTGTTCTTTATTGTTACCTTGTTCAACTCCCAGTAGTTAATGCATAAACGCATCGACCAATCCTTCTTTTTCATGAAAAGTACCGGCCCACCCCAGGGTGAAACACTAGGGCGAATAAAGCCCTTGTCTAGCAACTCCTGCAGCTGAGTCTTGAGCTCCTTTAACTCGGTTGGGGCCATTCTATACGAAGCTTTCGACAACGGTGCAGTGCCTAGTTCTAACTCGATATTGAAATCCACCTCCCTGGCTGGAGGTAAACCGGGTAAATCCTCAAGGAACACATCAACGAACTCCCTGACTACTGGGACCGACGACACATCCCCTTTCTCGCTTCTCAAGTATGTCACACTCGCTAAGAAGGCCCAAGCCCCTTGACCAACCAGCTTTCTCGACTTTAGTGCTAAAATCACCTATGGAACTGCTCCATGTTTGGTTCCTTTCACTTTAAAACTTGGTTCTGCTAGAGGCTTGAAGACTACCTTCCGATGATGACAATCGATGTTGGCATGATTCGTATCTTGCTAATCCATGCCGAGGATAACATCAAAATCACCCATCTCTAGGACAATCGGGGTCACTTCCAACGAGCGACCTTCCACCAAGACTTGACCGGTCTTCACTTTCTCCTGAGTCACTAGTTCTGCCCCTACTGGGATTGTAGCTAACAGACTAAAACCTAGAGGCTCTACTTCTAACTGGGCTTCCCCCGCAAACAAAGAAGAAATAAAAGAGTGCGTACATCGATAATCAAATAGTACAAGAGCGAGCGACGAAGTATAGGAAGAGTACCTGTCACCACAGTGCTTGAACCCCCTGCAGCTTTGGTGGTAGCTGCGTAAACTCCGCCTCGTTGGCGCCCTGCCTGGGCCCCTTGCTCTTGACTCTCAGGGCAAGCAGACGCCACATGACCCACTTTCTAGCATCTGAAGCAAGTTCTAGGATCAACTCTCCTCTGTTGCCTGCACACCGAAGACAAATGACCCGTCTTTCCACAATTGAAACAAGTCATAGTGGTTGCAAAACAAGCCACATTGCGCTGTCTACCGCAACTAGCACAGGGAATCTTTGCCACCCCTTGGGTCGGTATCTGTCCCTGAGCCACATACCGGACCCTGGTTCGTCCCTAAGCTTCGTCGGGCTTCTGCACCTTGAGCTACCCCTGTACTCTGACTTACATTGGCTCCTCCTGATCTCGAGGTACGGGCATCAAGCAACGACGCTCCTCGAACAACTGCAACGTAAGTTTGCAGTTCCAGGACAACCACACCGCCATACAAGGCATCACAAAACCCACCCAAGAACTTGTCCACCTTATTCTTTTCCGTGTCTACCCAGTCAACTGCAAAACGGGACAACACGGTGAACTCGTGTTCATAGTCCTTTACTTACTGGGTCGACCCTTGCTTCAGCTGGATGAACTCGGCTAACTTCCTTGTCTTAGTGGTGGTTGGGTAGTACTTCTCATAGAACTCCTCCCTGAACTTTGCCCACGACATTGGTCCTTCACCCGCACCGATAGATCGTTCGATTGCTTCCCACCAGAGGAGAGCTCGACCCCTTAGTGTATAGACGACACATTGGACCATCTAGTTCTCCAGGCAGCGGATCCGATGAAAATCTGATTCCATGGCGGCAAGCCATGCCTCGACTGCCATGGGATCCACCTCTTGTCCTTCGAAGTTAGACGAGTTATACTTCTTGAAGTCCTTCAAGTATCTGGCCTCTTCTGTGGTTGACCCGTTATTCTTGTTTGACGCACCGAAGTTCTGATTGTTCATTTTCGCTTGACTTGAAAAGGCAGCCTGAATGATTCTTTGAAGGCCTTTAGGAGTCATGAGCATCGTGGTAGGTGGTGGGGCATTCTCATTTCTTTGGTTCTCCTGATTTCTCAGGTTCTGGCCTGACGACTCGTCAATGACTGGGGGATCAGGATTGGCCTCCTCCAGGTGCTCAAACTGTTCATCTACTAATGGCTCCAACACAGGCTCCTGGTTATGGGCCCCTCGACCCCGTGGCGTGGCTGCTCCCCTACCTCTCCTACCACGCGAACGACCTCAAGCTATAATCTAAGTCATATCACCAAAAACTTTAATACACGAACAACAATAATCAAACAAAACAACTCGAATGTTAAAGAACAAGCAGTACTTTTTAGTCTAACTAAAATAAAAGCAAACCTGGTGACGGCGAGGCGACTCTCTGCGAGAGGTTATAAGAACCAGTGCCTACGATGTTGACGAGTCTACAAAATCTAGAACTTGGCTCGGATACAAACTGTAACGACCCTAAATTTTAGAACTAAAACCACTAGAGAAGTTACTAAGTAACACCGTCAGTGCTGAAAATTTCGGTAGCATAACGACGCTACTAGGACAAACCAGAAATTTTTCCTAACCTGTTTTAAGCATAAAAGCACTCCAATAAATAATTCGACACACCCAACCTCCACCAAACTACAATCACAACAGGCTGGGTTCCAAACAGATCACAAGCGAGCAGTTAAGGCAAGATATTCCAAAAGAACTAAACTTTAACATTTAACTAACACTCATAAGCCATTGATAACTTTGATAGGAAATGGGAAAACAAAACTCTTAACTTAAAAAAAAAAGAGTCTAACTCAACGTATAGGGAGAACAATATCCTAAACCATCCCATCAGTCACTCAATCAGAAATCTAAACACAAATAAAAGTTCTAAACCAAAAGGAATGCACAACGAAAATACAAGGTATAAGGTCCAAACTCCCAACTAGGTTCTCAAACTAACCCGACTTAACTCAAACCATGCACTCATTAGGAATTCTAGACACAACCAGAATAACGACCCCCGACTCACATAACTTCACAAACAGAATACACAAGCAATGCAAACATGGTAAAACAGGTCCAAAACATGCTTCACAAAACCAATATAACATTCATGCAGTCGTAACACCTTTAAAACTCATAAAGACATGCCACAAGCTCCAAAATCTTTAGCTAACTAGCCCAAGATCCAATAGTAAACTCAAGAACACAAACAAGTAATGCATACACCTTACTCCTTCGCTTAGGAGCTCGACGTTACTCCAATTGACTACTTACATCAAATAGGAGTGCCACGGGATTTTCCTTGCCCTTGCTAGCAGCCTAGTGCACCTACAAAACGCCGCAAACGATGCACATACCTCTGTTAGGAACCAACCTAAAACGGACATTCCTTGACAACCCTTCGAGGAAAAACACAACCGACCCAACCTGTGTAAACTTAATACAGAAATACCAATCCAAGATCGAGGCTTACCCACTGTTGCAAGTCGAATCAATTCTCCGCTTGATCCTAGTCTCGAGGTCCTTCCAACGATTTACTCCTTAGCCAAAAGATTCGTTCCTGCCACCAAAACCAACACAAAACAAAGAGAGTGAGAGGGAGACGATTTGACTGGAAAAGGGAGAGAGAGAGATAAAACAGAAATGAGAGAGAGAGGGACGAGAGACGAGAGAGGGAGGCAAAACATAGGGTAGAGAGAGAGAAAAGAGAGAGACGATAGAGACGAGAGAGGGCGAGAGAGAGAGACAGACGAGAGGGCGAGGGAGAGAGACAGACGAGAGGGGGTGAGGGAAGGAGACGGACGACTGGGGGCGTCTGGCCTCGGCGGTGACCGACCAGTTCCTCCGGCGGCGCCCTCACGCGAAGCAGGAAAGTGAGACGAGGGAAAGAAGAGGCGCTGTCCTCGTGCAAGCCCATTTGTTTTAAACTAAATCCTAAAGCAAAACACAAAAAGAAAAGGAAGCTCCAAAAAGAAGAAAGGAGAGAGGATTACCTCGATTCCTTCCCCGAATGCTCGATAAGAAACTCAAGAGCTGACAACTCAAATTTAAAGGCGAGACTTAATTATTTGGGTCCCTGCAAGATCCAATAATTAACCTTTTAGCCCAAAACTTTTAAAACCACGACATGAACCCGGAATTAACTTTCGCGCGAAAAATAAATTTACTTGAGATTATTGGGCATCACATCTTTTAACCTTATGTCTAGGTGAATAAACATTTTAATTACCTAGATATAACGCAGGACTATGGTTAATTCAACTCAAGTTCCAGGTAAGTTTCCGGGTAGGAGGTGTTCCGTTAACCGTCAGCTTAAGTACCCCCAACCTTAGACAGAACATCACCGATAGAGTTCCCTTATAACCAATGTCCTATTGTCCTACCATATTTTAAACTATTTAAAATCTATGTAAGACTAACTTCTAATCCTATTAGAAATTAAAATTAGGTCTAAATTAATTTTAAACAATTTAAAACTAATTTCATTTAACCCAAGTTCCTACGTTTGCATGCAGTTCTTTGTTATAGGTTATGGGTTTTAAAACCCCTTTTATAACTTTTGTAAATTTTAATTATTAACCTATGACAACGAACTATATGATAAATCCAACAAACGATTTCACATTGGAAGTATATTCAACTAATTGAATCATGCTAAATACTTAAATAAAATAAAACTTTATTTTAATCTAAGTAATTTCATGCTCCACACATTTTATTTTTCATATAATCCAATTATAACAATTATAATTAATTACTCATGAAAAAAAAATTAAATTATGCATTTCTATCATATTTTTATAATAATTATACAATAAAATGCATGAACATGCTTATCCTAAGGTGAGAAAAATTCTAAATGACATTCATAAAGAAAATAACCGTAAAACCGAAAAAATTTGGCCCATAAAGTGCAAAAATAATAAAATTACACTAATTTTATTACAAAATCGGTCCAATGCTCCTTGAACCGGGCTCAGACCGCTCGAACCGGACCAACCTCGACCCAAACCGCTCGAACCGGACTGCCTCTTCCAGTTGCTGCCATGGCGTTGCAACGCCGCCTCCTCTCGCGCTCGCGCTTGGCATCGGGGTAGCGTTGCAACACTATGGGAAAACGTTGCAACGTTGCTGACCCCTTGGATTGCCTTGTTGATAGGGGCTTCGGCGTTGCAACGCTACTGGTTCTGCCAGTAGCTTACTCCTTTAAACACAACAGGTTCCAATAGAAATTTCTCCCCCGATACTCATTCGAATTGCTTTAAACTTGTCACAAATGACGCATAACAACTTTACAGACTCAATAATGCACTTTATTGCCCAGAACGCAGGGGTCTTTACATTTAATTGATCAAATCAAAAATAAAACTAAGGTAAAAAATTTCCTAAACTAGTTTTACAACAAACCATATGCAATTCCCACCTATTCAATGCAAATTTGTTTCAACTAAACAAAACAAGCATTGCTCTGATGCCAATTGAAGGGAATCTGATCTCCGTGAGCAGCGAAAATGTTGTTTTAAGATCGAATACTCGTTTGTGTCGGTTTATTCAAAATACCAATACATTGGTAAAAACACAGAATAAGCAATACAAATCTAATCTAATTAGGCATGGATTGTAAACATGCAAACATGCTGTATAAGTTCTAAAACTAAAAGGAAAGGGATATTAATTACCTTTGTAGTTTTGACAAACACAGCAACTTCCTTGCTCCAAATGTACAACAACACAGTAAGTTTTCCCTCTGTTCTCAGCAAGACACAACGACTCAACAAACCTTCTATTCTTTAAGTTTCTACTTAAATCCAATTCTTGGTGGGAAGGATTCCAACTAGTTTGGAAGGAGGAGGGAAATTAAGATTTTTTTTTTTGAGAGAGAGTTTCTGCAGCAATCGGATTGATAGATCCTTCTAACTTCTCTCCATCAAGAAGTTAAGGTAGAGGGGCACTTCCCCCACTCCCTATCGATAAGGAGTCAGAGGGGAAGTGGAGAACGTGTCCTCCTGACACGTGCCCATTAATTAATTAATATATAATTATATTAATTAATTATTAACTTAATTAAATCAAATTTAATTTTAATTAAACATCATATATTTAATTAAGATTAAATCATATTTAATCAATTTTCCTCTAACCTATAGTTGTAATGTACATCTTATGCACATTAAATTTTAACCTATAGTTTTTAAAAATGAATCTCATTCACATTTTAAATAATATTTGAACTCTTTCAAATATTTAATTCTCTGAGATAATTTAATATGAATTATATTCACATTAAATTTATAATTTTAATGTTCCAAAACCTTATATTATAATGTATCTATATACATTAATGTTTATTCCCTAATTGAATTTGAACATTTCAAATTTAAATGATCTAAGAACCTTTTACGAGCTAGAAGGTGGACCTAATGGACCTAAAGATCAGAAACTCCAACGATACGAGATTACTCGGTTAATCTCATTAACCTCCTAATCAACATTCGTTAACTGCGGGAACACTCCACTAAAGTCCCACAGCTGCACTCTTCTCACTGCAGATATATTTCTGTGTCCACGGATATTGACCAATAACAACAAGTCAGTCCTTCACGAATGTTCGTAACACCAGTTAGATCAAATTACCGTTTTACCCCTGGGTTACATCTTTTACCTTAAGTACCAATGCTCCTCTAGTGAAGAATTTGTTTGTTGTCCTATGAACAAACAAAATCCTTCTCGGGCCAATGAGAGGGTCGGGCCCTTTGTTCAAGTCCCGGAGACACTACTTAAGGGAACATTCATCTACTTACTCTAATAGGCGGGAAGGAGTGAATTCCATCTTGCTCAGTTAAGTCCCCCAACCGCTCACTCGGTCTTGTCCCCAAGAAGGTAGGCATATTGAGTCGACAAATCTGACCACTCTCACCCATACTAGTCAAAGGACAATCCCTCGCAAATAGGAGTTCGTAACCTGCTCAGGATTGAGATCAAGTTGCCTAGGTCATCCTAGTGAAATAGAAACCTAACTAGTCAACGGAGTTACACCTAGTGGTTACTATTTCGCGATCCGGTCCTATGCGATCTCATCACATAGGATATCCCCACTCACATGTCATCTACACGAACACGTTGGGATCACAGTGTTTGTATCATATACAAAGTGGGACACATCTATTGTATTACTAGGGTAAGGTACCCAAAGCTTATCCCCTTACTATAAACCCTTTAAGCTGTATCTCGAACTGAGATCCTTTATATGTACACTACATTTAGTTCAAGAGACATTTTACAACCTTGGATGTTAATGTATTGGATTTAGGGTTAATACAAGGGCAATACTGAATAATAGCACGTTATTGAAAATAATAACACTTTATTACATTAATTAGAACAAAAATTACAAACTACGAGTTCTAAGACACAAACCCCAACATTTTTGTGCATCAAGAGCTGCCTCTCTTGTTGGGGTATGCCCTAATCTCGTGTCGTTTGTAACAGTTCATGAATTAATAAGTAGCGACTGCATGATCTCCTGCAACGACTGTTGTCCAAACATGTTCTGCAACAACTGCATGATCTCCTTCGCGGTGACCATAACCTCATGCTTCTTTGCCAAAACTTCAGACAAGCTGCCAATTATGTAGATCTTTGCTTTTTCGTTAGTCCTGATTAATCGATCGTACACATCACGATTACTTCGTGATGCGGTCGAGCTCGACACTTAAGGACACTCTCAGTGAGCACAAACTTAAGGTCGTCAGTTACCAGTATAGTGTTAATATTGTTCTTCCACGTTTGGTAATTGTCGCCAACTAACTTATCGGAAGGTAATAGAGCAAGAATTGAATTATAAGAGTTATAATATATAATATGCATGATAGGATTATATTATAAGAGTTATAATATAATGTTTGCATGATTTAATTTATTTAAATATAAGTGTTATATTTTTAAATTAAAAGCATGCTCCTGCATTTAATTCATGTGATGAATATATGTTATAGTATAGTATTATGCATGTGATGAATGATCAAGCACTATAACATAGAAATGCATGTAACCTAAGTTAATTATTAGTTTTAAAGAGTGTAGAACTTGAATAATTAGACTTAGGTTTTCTATTTTCTAATGAGACTAGAAATTAGGAAATCAAATATAACCTTTGAATGGAGACTGATAAGTAACTCTGTCTAAGGAAGGTTTTGTCTAAGGCTGGGGTATTTAAGTTGACGCTTGCGGAACACCCCTACTAGAAACTGACCTGGGAGTTTATTCGGTTCGGAGATTCTTAGGTTATATTCTCGTGAGTGCTGTTAATTAAGAGTTAATTAATTTTCTCAGATAGAACTAAGTTATAATGTGATTATAGACTTAGGTTACCATACAAGAGTTATATTGGTAAACTTAGGTAAATTTTAGCCGGTTTATCTAGGTCAATCCCTATTAAAATTAGAGTGCTGAGTGGGAGGAAATATAGTGTATGAGATACATTTGAATTTTCAACCACAAATCTCCTTTAAGTCCGCACTGTGAGATCTATACTCGGCCTCGTGGCGCAAATGGGAACCTCCCCCTTCGGGTGGCATTTGTATAGGATAATATAATCGTGGATGGAGAGAGTACTTATAGTGAGTGGGAGTGAACTTGTAAAAACGAGAACCACGGTCTCTTCTTTTGATTCACACCGTGAGACGCCTATGATCTGCCTGCTAGTTTGGCCTGGACCAGACAATCCCTTCGAAGGGCTTGATCATGGGAGTCGGAACACCGTGAATTTTTGAAAGGGATACAGTTTTCTGGTTGATTTTCCTTCTTGGTTCACCTTTCGGTGGCTATTGTTTGGACGGATGCTTGGAAACTTAAAGATTGAGGGTGACACTCACAGAATTCGTTAAGTGTTAATGAATTCGACCAAACAATGGTAATTGGACGCCTAATGGAATAAGAGTTATTCTGGGATTAGGGTCTGATCGAGAAAGTCTCGTCCTAGAGGAGGAGTGTTCTGTTCACCCTTCGGTGGCGGTCATTCTAAATCTTTAGGGTATCATTGCAAAATTTTGAATGACCTAGGGATCATGAAACAATTTTGCTAATACTTGATTGGATTTCAAAAGTTTTTTGCGAGACTAAAACAAAGTTTTCTTAATTTTTCAGCTAAAAATGTCTAGCGCAATTATAGCTCTACTCGCATCCGATAAATTAGTGGGACATAATTTCCAAAGTTGAAAAAACAACATAAACACGATTTTGGTAAATGACGACCAAGAGTTCGCGCTCACTAAGAAAGGTCCTCAGGTGCACGGTTCAACAGTCCTATTCAACGATCTACAAACCTTCCAGTCCTTGGTGCAAACTAGGGGACTGCAGGTTGAGGCAAATGTTGCCTTAAGACCTTTTCATAGGGGTTTGACCTCTGGAATAAAGTTTGTAGACTCTTCAGGCCCTAAGGGGAAGAAGAAGAAGTTGAAGGAAGTTAAGGTTGACCACGCTGCCAGAAAGTGTTTCTACAACAACGGAGACGGACACCTGAGAAGGAGTTGTCCCAAGTTCCTTGATAAAAAGAAGATGACAGGTAAATGTGATTTACTTGTCACAGAAACTTGTTTAGTGGAGAGTAATTACTCTGCTTGGATATGTGATTCAAGCACCACTAACCATGTTTGCTCTTCTTTTCAAGGATTAAGTTCCTAGCAGCGGCTGCAAGAGGGTGAGATAATACTCAGGGTTGGATCCAGAGAAGTTTTCTCAGCTGCAACAATAGGCACGGTGAAGCTGTTCTTTGGCGGGAAGTACTTATTATTGGATAATATGTACATAGTTCCTAGGTTTACGAGAAACCTAGTTTTTTATTTCCTGCCTATTAGAACAAAATATTTCTGTTTCATTCAAGAGTAATAAAACGTTTATTTCTCAAAATGGAAAATTGATTTGTTCTGCTTCGCTTGAGAGTAATCTATTTATTTTCAACCCAAATTCGGTCAAAAGTATTTTGAACACCGAATTGTTTAAAATAGCTGAAACGCGAACTAAGAAAGCAAAAGTTTCTCCAAAAGAAAATGCCCATCTTTGGCATCTACGGTTAGACCACATTAATCTCAATAGGATTGAGAAACTAGTGGAGAGTGGACTTCTAAACGAGTTGGAAGAAAACTCTTTACCGGTGTGTGAGTCATGCCTTGAGGGCAAAATGACCAAACGCCCTTTTAGTGGAAAAGGATATAGAGCCAAAGAGCCTCTTGAGTTAGTACATTCTGACCTCTGTGGTCCGATGAATGTTAAATCTCAGGCCGGTTATGAGTACTTCGTGTCTTTCATAGACGATTACTCCAGATATGGGTATATTTACCTAATGCACAAGAAGTTTGAAACTCTTGAAAAGTTCAAGGAGTACAAGACTAAGGTTGAGAACCGCTTAGGTAAATTGCTTAAAACACTTCGATCGGATCGAGGTGGAGAGTACATGGACACTGAATTCCAGGACTATATGATAGAACAAAGAATTACGTCCCAACTCTCGGCGCCTAGTATGCCACAACAGAATGGTGTATCGGAGAGGAGAGACAGAACCTTGTTGGACATGGTTCGGTCGATGATGAGCTATGCTCGTCTCCCTGATTCTTTTTGGGGGTACGTAGTGGAGATTGCGGTTTATATTTTGAACAACGTTCCGTTGAAGAGTGTTTGTGAAACACCTTTCGAGCTCTAGAGTGGACGTAAAGGCAGTAAACATCACTTTAGGATTTGGGGATGCCCGACCCACGTGTTTGTGTCAAACCCGAAAAAGTTAGAACCCCGTTCGAAATTGTACCTATTCGTAGGTTACCCTAAAGAGACTAGGGGTGGTCTGTTTTACGATCCTAAGGAAAATAGGGTGCTTGTGTCGACAAACGCCACTCTCCTAGAGGAAGACTACGTCAGGGATCATATACCAAGGTGTAAAATTGTGTTGAATGAAATGGGCAGCACATCAGCAAGAGTTGCTGATGGGGCTAGTACGTCAACAAGTGTTGTTGACCCTAGCACGTCTAGTCAAATCCATTCCCAAGAGTTGGGATTGCCTCGACGTAGTGGGAGGACTGTGAGACAGCTTGATCGCTACATGGGTTTAGCTGAAACCTCAGTTGTCGCTCCTGATGATGACTGTAACGATCCATTGACCTATGATCAGGCAATGGTTGATGTTGACAAAGACGAGTGGATTAAAGCTATGGACCAGGAAATGGAGTCTATGTACTTCAATTCTGTATGGGAGCTTGTGGATCAACCGAATGGGGTAAAACCTATTGGTTGCAAATGGATCTACAAGCGTAAACGTGGCGTAGATGAGAAGGTGCAGGCCTTCAAAGCCCGACTAGTGGCAAAGGGTTTTACCTAGGTTGAAGGGGTTGACTATGAGGAGACCTTTTCACCTGTTGCCATGGTAAAGTCGATCAAGATCCTTCTGGCCATTGCTACGTATTATGACTATGAGGTTTGGCAGATGGACGTCAAGACTGTCACACCCCCTCCCGAGCCACCTGCTAACTTAGCCCGGAAGACGACATGAAGCTAACAGACATTGTTTACCTCTTACAATACCTGTTGACCCTATTTTACCTGATAAACATACTATGTTCGCATATGGAACACTTTAACATAACACAACGGAAACTTGACAACTACTAAACATACATAAGGAGAAACTCTTCTTAAGTCTCTCTTGAAAACTAAAACGGGCAAAAGCATCAGAAACCAAACAGGACAAACCATTGTTTATACAACCTCTAATGCACACACACTATAATTACATAGTCCTCTAAAAATAGACTATGACACATATGGACTTGTTATACAACACCAGCCACGTACAATTATCAAACTTATTGAGCTTCCAGCAGACTATGGCAGGATATCAGGTACCAGGAGCTCGATCTCTACCCGAAAAGTTTGGAAAACACTAAAAGAATGAGCTATGAAGCTCGGTGAGTGACTGAATTTAAAATCTATAACTTGTAATACATTTCACCTGAAAAACTTATGAGCATATGTATTTGTAGTCAAGTGTTAAAAGTAAAGATGGAATCATAATAGATTTTCAGAAAACCAACAAGTATGTTGTAGAAATCTCCTCTACGATGTAGTGGGGCCCGCCCAACACTCACGACAACATTGTTGTCATGGAGTACACTCAACGTCGACAACAGAATAAGACATGTGTGCACACGGTACCATAAAGCCTCGGGCTCAATATGTCAGTCAGGTTTCAGAAAACATCATAAAAAAGTTTTAACATGTCTGCTGATCTTTTCTTTCATAAAACTCAAGCTTACTCAACTTGTTCATAAAACTGAAAATCTTTAAATCATACTTGCTCGAAATCATCACATTTCCATAAATTTCGACAATTAATAGACATATGCTCATGTATAAATTTCATCAAGACATTTAGGGTCACAATGAATACTTGAAACCATATCTAGGAAAATATTTATACTCATAAACATGTGTTAAAAAATAATACATAAAGCATTGAAATCTTTCATTCTAGCAAAACTTGCATTTCTTAAAGCATATTTCAAGCATATGATTCATTTTCGAAGTTCATTTTGTCACTCACAGTGTTAGAACTAGAACCTTGGCCCGTACACTTGAACTATTTCTTCTTGGCCTGCCAAACAAACCAAAACCACGTTTTAGAACCTTGAGCTCATGATTCTTAACCTTAAACTACAAGAAAACACACCATTAAATTTTCCAGCATTTTATAATTTTATACCCTGTCTTCAAATAGTCATAACTTCTTCATTACTTATCCAAAAAGGATGTACTTTATACCAAATTCTTTCTTTTGGAACCCTTTAAATATTATATGAAGACATGAAATTGAGATTCCCAACAGATTGGTTCAAAAATACCTCAATAGCTTCTTCCCTAAAATCAACCTGCTGCTGTTTCCAGATTCAATTTCCTGCTGCACAACGAATTTGTCCTGCGATTTAAGACATATTTCAATCGTTTTCTACTCATAGTTTCTTCATGAACGTTGTAGGAAATGCAATAGTCTTTCCATCCATACCTATTAGAGCGTCTGATTCCGACTCTATAGATCAGGACAACCAAAACACCAGAGGCTTCTCGGATTTGACAGCAAATTCTATCTTTTGCCTTCCTCTTCACAAAACAGTAAGTTAACCTCAGAATTGACTCGAGCTTCCTTCATAAACTTTATTAAAAAATGAATTAACTTTCAAGAAACAAAACTTCAACCCTTACCTGTTCTTACTGAGCTCGAAAAGATCAAAATATCAGAACTAGTCTGAGTTGTTCACCTTGCTGCTATACCAACATCCTTTGAGTTCTATCCCTCTCTTCTGCAACTTCAACCCAAAAATTCACCTTCTTCTTCTTCCTTGCTCCTTCTCCCACGAAGCTTCAGTTTTGGTTTTGTAAAGATAGAGAAGAAAATGAGTAAGAAAAGACTATTTAAAAAACTTAGGCGGTGGAGGCCAAAAAGCAAAAAGACAAATGTTTTGTCTTTTACCCCTTTTGCTTTTTCCTTTCCTTTTCTTTTTCTTTTTTCTTCCTTTATCTCTCTCTTTCTTTCTTTTCTTTTCTTTTCTTTTCCTTTCTTTACAAAACAAAACAAAACTTAATATAATAAACATTTCTTTCATTTTCTTTTCTTCTTTATCTTTAAAGCAAACCAAACCAAAATGGTTTAAACTTTTCCTTCCTTGTTTTTCTTTTTATCTTTCACTTCATTTCTTTCTTTTTAAAACAAGGAAAACTAAGTTTTAAACATTCATTTCTTCTTTTCTTTCTTGAATTCCAAAGAATGATATCGAGTTTACAAAGACAACCTTTCTAAATGGCAAACTTGATAAGACCATCTACATGGACCAACCCAAAGCGTTCATTGCCCAAGGCAAAGAGCAAAAGGTTTGCTGGCTTCATAGGTCCATTTATGGGCTGAAACAAGCTTCGAGGTCTTGGAATATAAGGTTTGATGAGACGATCAAATCTTATGGCTTTGATCAAAATGTCGACGAGCCTTGTGTCTACAAGAAAATCGTTGACAAAACTGTCGCATTTTTTTGTGTTGTATGTGAACGATATTCTTCTCATTGGGAATGGGGTAGAATTTCTTATTGACGTTAAGAAGTGGCTAGCTTCGCAATTCCAAATGAAAGATTTGGGAGAAGTTCCGTATGTTCTAGGTATCCAGATTGTCCGGAACCGGAAGAACAGAACCGCTAGCCTTGTCTCAGGCGTCTTATAATGACAAGATGTTGTCTAGATATAAAATGCAGAACTCCAAGAAGGGCTTGCTGCCTTTCAGGCATGGGGTTCACTTGTCTAAGGATCAGTGTCCTAAGACTCCTCAAGATGTTGAGGATATGAGACGGATTCCATATGCTTCAGCTATTTGGAGCCGATGTATGCCATGTTGTGTACTAGGCCCGACATCCATATGCAAGAGGAATTGTCGGTGATATCACCCAATCCAGATTAGATCACTGGACGGTAGTAAAGCGATCCTCAAGTATCTTAGGAGAACGAGGAACTACAGATTAGTGTATGGCAGTCGGGATTTAATCCTTACGAGATACACGGATTCTGATTTTCAGACTGATAAGGATTCTAGGAAATCCACTTCGGGGGCAGCCTTCATTCTGAATGGAGGAGTTGTAATATGGCAAAGCATCAAGCGAGGATGGATCATTGCTTCCACTATGGAAGCGAGTATGTTGCGGCTTGTGAAGCTGCAAAGGAAGCTGTTTGGCTTAGGAAGTTCATGACGGATTTGGAAGTTGTTCCAAATATGAACTTGTTGATCACACTGTTCTGTGATAACAGTTGTGCAGTAGCCAACTCACGTGAGCCTCGGAGCCATAAGAGAGGCAAACACATTGAGCGCAAGTATCATCATCGATACGGAGATTGTGCACCGCGAGACGTGGCGGTCCACGCAGATAGCGTCGAGCACAACGTAGCCGATCCATTTACAAAGCCCCTCACGGCTAAGGTGTTTGAGGTCACCTAGAGAGTCTAGGTCTTCTTGAGAGCTTCCCGACTAGGGCAAGTGGGAGATGTGTAAACGGGTATTCAATGCCCTAGTTTATTGTATTACTTCATTGTAATTTATGTACATTTAAGAAATGTATTTTCTCCACTAGCTTAGTCCAAGTGGGAGTTTGTTGGGATTTTTGTCCTAATCTCTTGTTTGCAATATATTGTTTGAAATTAATAAGAGTTATTCATTTCATCACTTTGTGTCTCGCAATATTTATAAACTTTTCTAATAAACTAAGCTCCAGGGTCATTGAATTTATGAGAGAACTAAAACTTGAATGGTGTGTAGTGGACACACAGGGAAGATCACGTTCGAGTTAATGACCCGAACGGTCTACAGTACATGGATAGGGTTGGAGACCTAATCTTTGATACACTGTAAATGCGACCCGCTTTGTATTAGATACAAACGAGGTGATCTGACTCGTTCATGTGGTTGACATGCGAGTGGGGCATCCTGTGCAATGAGATTGTACAAGACCGGACCGTGAATTATTAGACCTCACGATGTAACACCGCTGTGATGGGACTAATAACTTCGTAGATGACCATTAGTGACTCGACACGAATCATCGAGCGTGTTACGGACTCCACATGCGAGCAGGTCCGTCCCATTGACTAGTGCGGGTGAGGGTGGTCACGATTACTCGCCCAATATGCCTATTTTCTCGGGACGAGGACCAAGTAGGGAGCTGGGAACTTAACTACGCGAGATGGAATTCACTCATTCCCGCCTTTAGGAAAACTAGAGGGGGTGTTCCCTTAAGTGCTGTCTCCAAGGCTTGGACAACGGGCGCCCACCTTCTCACTGGCCCGAGAAGGGTGTTGTGTATGGTTGGACCATCACAATATGTTGTTCATTAGAGGCGCAGTGGGGACTTAAGGAACAAGAGGTAGACAAAGGGTTAAAACGGTAATTTGACCCAACCGTTTCTACGAACAACCTGTGAAGGGTCGACTCATGGGCATTGGTTATATCAGTGGACACATAATATTCTGCACTGACGGGAGTGCAACTACGGGCTATAGTGGAGTGTTACCGTAGCTAATGAATGTTGGTTAACTGGGTCAAAGAGTTTGACAGGTTAATCTCGGATCATTGGAGTCTGTCACTGTAGGTCCATTAGGTCCCTCGGTTGGCTCAATCTGGGTTAAAATAAGGGTTAATGTTTTGGTATGAAATTGAAGTGTTCAATTTCACTTTAAGGGCATTTATGTCATTTATATGAGATATGAATGATAAACAAGCAACTCTCGATGACCCATTAGAGCAAATCCTCTCCGGAACCTCAAATTCATGGACCTTCTCTTAACAAATCGCAACCCCAAAAGTTTTAGTCGAATTCTTCTTCCACCAACGCGGCCTACTGGTCATAGAGTACGAATATGAAGAAGATGAAGAAGAAGAAAAAGGACGTTGTAGTAGAAATCGTCAGAGCCTCAGTTGTCGCCGTCATCACCGCCTCTATAGCGGTAGAATAAGCGTTGTCGTTGCATCGCCGTCCTCTAGAAGATGAGTGGCAAGAACCCATCAAGAAAATCGACACAGTCGATCAAAATCATTCGTCTACCCCTTTTGGGGGAGCTTTGGGCGCAATTTCCCTTCCGATTCGGTGAAGGAATTGGATCGGAGGATTTGGAGATTGGGGAGAGAGGAAATTGCAGAGGGGATGAAGCGGGGAAAGAGTGCGCAGGAGTGAAGATGTGTAGGGAGACGACAATGAGGAGCAAAGTTGGGAGACGAGTGTAGAGGAATCAGGGAGAGTGTCGGAGCGAAGTTGGGAGACGAGTGTTTGGAGGAAGACTTCATACTCGATGGGAGGAAAACGATCGAATGGGAGCGAGGTTGGGTATAAAATTTCCTTTTCTTTTTTTCGCTCGAGTTTTTAGCCCGCTAAGATATCCCGTCGAAAATTTAAGGGGGTTTCTTTATAGCATTTTGTAAAAAAGTTATTATTAAAAGCTATATTTTGTATAATTTGTTGTAGTGGATATAATATATAGTTTAATGTGAATGAGATTCATAATAAACTATAGGTTAGCCTAATTGTTGAATTAGGGCTAATTGGAGAATTTAATTAAGGACAATTAAATTGGATGTGATTCAATTTAATTAATCCACAATTAATGCAAATGAGATTTGCAATATGGGATATGAGATATCTTATATTATGTGGTTATGCATATGAGATTTGCATAACCTATGGTTGTGGTAAAGTGGTAATAATGTAGAGATTTTAACTCCATCATTCCACTATATAATCCCTTCTTGCAAGATGGAATGTAACAATTCTCTCATTTTTTTGATTTTCATCAAAGAGGAGAAGAAGAATTCTCTCTACTCTCTCTCAATTCTCCTCCCTCTCCAAAACTGCAAAGTTCCCACAAACTTTCCTTTTCCAAAAGAGAACAACCGAGACTCCAAGTGGTGGTGTACAGTATATGGATAGGGTTGGAGACCCAATCCTGGATACACTTTGGATGCGACCTGCTTTGTATTAAGATACAAACGAGGTGATTTGACTCGTTCATGTGGTTGACATGCGAGTAGGGGCATCCTGTGCAATGAGATTGTACAAGATCGAACCGTGAATTATTAGACTTCCTGATGTAACACCGTTAACAGTATAGGGCTAATAATTTCGTAGATGACTATTAGTGACTCGACCTTAATCCTTAGCGTGTTATGGACTCCTGTCTGCGGGGGTCTGTCCTTTGACTAGTACGGGTGAGGGTGGCCACTAATGCTCGCCCAATATGCCTATCTTCTCAAGGGCAGAACCCCGTGGGGATCTAGGAACTTGACTACGCAAGAAGGAATTCACTCATTCCCGATTTTGGGAAAGTAGAGGGTTTGTTTCCTTAAGTTCCAGGGCTTGAACAACGGGGCCCCACTCTCTCATTGGCCTGAGAGGGTTGTTGTTTATGGTTGGACAATGCAACGTAGTTGTTCATTAGAGGAGTAGTGGGACTTAAGGAGCAAGAGGTAGACACAGGGGTAAAACAGTAATTTGACCTAGCAGTTTCTACGAACAACCTGTGAAGGGTCGACTCATAGGTATTGGTTATATCGATGAACACAACTTGTCCCCTAGTGATGAAAGTGCAGCTACGGGCTTTAGTGGAGTGTTACCGTCGCTAATGAATGTTGAATAACCGGGTCAAAGAGTTTGACATGTTAGTCTCGGATCATTGGAACTCGTCACATGTAGGTCCATTAGGTCCCTCGGTTAGCTTAAATTGGACAAATTGAGGGTTTACAGTTTGGTGTGAATTTGAAGTGTTCAAATTCATTATTTGGGTATTTATTGAAAGAGTCTAGATTAAGAAAGCGGAAGCAATTTTGGATCTTGAACACTCTAAGTTGATCAATTTTGTAAAATAAAAAACATGCTCAAAGTTTGGAAAAAGCAGAGGATAGAAAACTCAACTTTGAAGATGAAATTCTCTTCACCCGGTTGATGGTTTTCAAACGAACACTTCGTGGACAACCATTAGAGTCTTCCCTACTACCTCGGGCCTTAGAACGGATTTGTGGGATCCTAGATTGAGAGAATTTGGAAGAAAAAGACCTCAAAGGTCACTAATTCGGGAATATTGAATTTTCTGTGTAATTCTCTAAACACCCCAAATCACCATTATATAAAGCTTCAAAAAGCTTCAATGGAGTGACAACTCAAGGGTGATGAGGATGTTTTGAGATGGAGGTGGCCAATTTTGGTGAATTTTGAAGATGAGTAAGATTGGGCAAGTTGGCAACTTGTTTTTCATGAAAATCCCTCATTTTACATTTAATTTTAATTCAAAAATCAATATTAAATTGATTTTTAATTAAAATTAATATAATTAATTAAATAATTCAAAATTAATTTAATTAATTAATTTTTAATTTAATTTAATATCAAATATTAAATTAAATAAATTGCCCGATCTCGATCGATTTTTTTTGAACATGAACCCTTATTCATGCTATAAACCGATCCCAATATTTAAATCATATTTAAATATATCCACCTCTTATTAATCATAGTTTAATTCATAATTAAGCTATGATTCGTTAAATATATCACATATAAATAACGCTTTCTCCCAAACTTGAATTTGAACAATTCAAATTCTTTTCTCTCAAAAAGTAATAAGGCTAAGTCCGAGCTAGTAAGGAGGACCTAATGGACCTCTGAGATCATGAGCTTCAACGATACGAGATTAACCATCCAAACTCTTTAGCCTAGCTAATCAACATTCGTTAACCACCGGACATTCCACTAAAGCCCGATGGTCGCACTCTCTCTCACCGTAGATAAATTTATGTCCACTCGATATAACCATGATTAGTAAGTCGATCCTTCACAGTCATTCGTAATTACAAAATGGGTCAAAATTACCGTTTTACCTCAGAATTACCTCTTGTTCCTTAAGTTCCACTTTGATCCTCTAATGAACAATTGGTTTGTGGTCCAACCAAAGAAACCAAATCCCTCTCGAGCCAATGAGAGGATGGGCCCATGTTCAAGACCCGAGTCGATGCCAAGGGAACAACCTTTCTACTAATCCCTAAAGCGGGTAGGAATGAATTCCATCTTGCCGAACTATGTTCCCACTATCTACCCGGTTTATCCTTGAAATGGCGGCTTATTGAGTCGGCGGTCTCGAGCCACTCTCACCCATGCAAATCTAAGGATAATTCGAATAAACAGAGTCCATAGAACGCTCGAGATTAAGATCGAGTTACCTAGGTCATCGATGAATATAGTCGATTAAGACAATGGCGGAGTTATAAAGTCTAAGTGACTATTACGCTGATCGATCTTATGCAAACTCATTGCATAGGGCGCCCCACTCACATGTCTCCACATGAACGATTTAGGATCACATCGTTTGTTCTCTACTAAAGTGGGCCGCGTCCATAGTGTCCCCGTGATAAGGTCCCCAACCCTATCCTTATACTATAGACTGCTTTTTGGCTATAACTTGAACTTGATCCACTTTTATGTCACACATAAAGTTCAAGAATTAATCCTATAGCCAAGGGTTCTTTATTAGATTAAGGTTACACAATACACAATAGTCAATAACACCTTTACTGAATAAATTTCAATAACAACTTTATTGTGATATAGAATATACATTCAGTTTACAAAACCACGAGTTTTAAGACATAAAACCCAACATTTATGTCATTTATATGAGATATAGATGACATAATATATAGTTTGATGTGAATGAGATTCATAATAAATTATAGTATAGCCTAATTGATTAATTAGTGCTATTTGGAGAAATTGAATTGAGAGAAATTAAATTGAATGTGATTCAATTTATAATTCCACATTTATGCAAATGAGATTTGTATAATAAGGTATGAGATACCTTATATTATATAATATGCAAATATGATTTGTATATTATATAGTTGTGGTAAAATGGTGATTTGGTGGAGATTTTAACTCCACATCTCACCATTATTTAAAGGCTTTGTAAGAAGCCTTTGGGTTTTTTCTTGCCATTTTTTGGATTTCCATCCAAAGAGAGCAAGGTTTTTCTCTCTAGAACTCTCTCAATTCAAAAAATTCTCTCCTGACCCAAAATCCAAAGGGAGTCCCACACACTCTCCCTCAACCTCCCGAGAACAACCGAGAAGATGTTTTGGAGGTGTCTCCCTGTTTGGATCAAGGATCGAGTTCGAGGAGTTCGTTGGTACGAGAGAGATCGTGACCGGAGAAGAAGAAAACGTTGAAGAAGAGTTCTTCAAGAGGTTAGTATCCATTACTTACTGTTTTCTTCTTCTTCTTTGCATGTTTAGCGTAGGATCTATGAGATAGATTCAATTTTAAGATAGGAATTACACAACGGATCAACGACGTTTCACAACGTCTTCCGCTACGGAAATTCAAAATCCCTTAAATTGGTATCAGAGCCAATCGTTGCTCTTTGTTGTTTATTCTGTGAATTCTTACAATTAGGTGGGTAGCATTAGTTTTCATGAGATGAATGTTAATGGTTTGCGTTTTGGATAATTTCAGTTTTTGGCACTAGTTTAGATTTACATTAAAAGTTGATGAGATCAATGTAAGGGCCCGTTGTTTTGGGCATTTTTTAATGTAAATCGAGTGTGTAAGTCCGTGTCGTTCGTGGCAAGAGTTGTTGTGAAGAAAACAGAGCGAAAATGGGTGTTTTTGGTGAAAAACAATGAAAGAGGTTTCCTGGAATTTCATCAGGTTGTTCTTGAGCGTTGCGACGCCATCCATGCGGCTTGAGAGAGTGTTACAGTGCAGCGTTGCAACGCCACAACGATGAGAACGCTAGGCGTGACGCTATATAGTACAACATTACAATGCAAGCAACAACGTTGCAACGCTTCAGCATAGTGGTACATGGGGTGCGAGAAAAGCGCGGGAGTGGCTTCATTGTTGGCAGTTCGAGTCCAAGTTAATGTGCTGGTTGTTTTAATTTTTTTATTTGTTTTTCTTTGTAAAAATGTATTTTATAATTGTTTTATAATTATTTTCATTAATATTAATATAAATGTTATATTAATGTTAATTAATTTAATTTTATGTCCCTAGGGTGCCAAAAATCGATCCAATAATGCTATTTAATTATTTTATGCATGAGATGTATGATTTAATTATTTCTATGTGCATAATGTATGTCATATAGATTTAAAATCCCACCTTAGGTTAAACATTTCATGCATCATATTTATATTAGAAGAGTTATAATATATAATATACATGATAGGATTATATTATAAGAGTTATAATATAATGTTTGCATGATTTAATTTATTTAATATAAATGTTATAATTTTAAATTAAAAGCATGCGCATGCATTTAATTCATGTGATGAATGTATGTTATAGTATAGTATTATTCATGTGATGAATGATCAAGCACTATAACATAGAAATGCATGTAACCAAAGTTAATTATTAGTTTTAAATGGTTTAGAACTTGAATAATTAGACTTAGGTTTTCTAGTTCTAATAAGATTAGAATTAGGAAATCAAATATGACCTTTGAATGGAGACTGATAAGTAACTCTGTCTAAGGAAGGTTCTGTCTAAGGCTGAGGTATTTAAGTTGACGCTTTGCGGAACACTCTTACCTGGGAATCGACATGGGAGTGAATTCGATCCGGAGATTCTTAGGTTATATTCTCGTGAGTGCCGTTAATTAAGAGTTAATTAATTTACTCACATAGACCTAAGTTAATAATGTGATTATAGACTTAGGCTAATCCAATATTAGAGTTATATTGGTATACTTAGGTAAATTTTAGCCGGTTTATCTAGGTCAATCCCGATTATTTTAAAGTGATGAGTGAGAGGAAATAAAGGGTATGAGATACATTTAATTTTCCATCCACAAATCTCCGTTAAGTTCGCACTGTGAGATCCATGCTCGGCCTCGTGGCGCAAATGGGAGCGTCCCCCTACGGGTGGCATTTGTATGGGTCAATATCAACGTGAATGGAGAGAGTACTTATAGTGAGTGGGAGCGGGACCTGTGAAAACGGGACCTACGGTCTCTTCTTTCGATTAACACCGTGAGACGCCTATGATCTGCCTGCTAGTTTGGCCTGGACCAGACAACCCCTACGGAGGGCCTTGATCATGGGAGTCGGAACACCGTGAATTCCCGAAAGGGATATGATTTCCTTGTTAGTTTTCCTTCTTAGTCCTCCCTACGGCGGCTATTGTTTGGACGGATACATGGAATTTAAAGATTGAGGGTGACACTCACAGGATTCATTAAGAGTTAATGGATGGTAGACCGAAAAATGGTAATTGGATGCCTAATGGAATAAGAGTTATTATGGTATTAGGGTCTGGTCGAGAAAGTCTCGTGCTAGAGGAGGAGTGGGTTTGTCTACCCTACGGTGGCGATCATTCTAAACCTTTAGGGTATCATTGAAAATTTTGAATGACCTAGGGATCATTGGATAAAAATTTGCTAAAACCAGATTGGATTTAAAAAGCGAGACTAATACAAAGTTTTTTCATTTTTTTCAGCAACAAAAATGTCAAATGCTTTTAACGCCCCTTTAGCTTCCGTTAAGTTAGTCGACGGTAGTATTTCGTGGAAAAATACTATTAACACGATTTTGGTAAATGACGACCTAGAGTTCGCGCTCACTGAGGAAGGTCCTTAGGTGCACGGTTCAATAGTCCTATTCAACAATCTACAAACCTTTCAGTCCTTGGTGCAAACCAGGGGACAAGAAGCTGAGGCAAGTGTTGCCTTGAGACCTTTTCACAGGGGTTCAACCTCTGGGACAAAACTTGTAGGCTCTTCAGGCCCTAATGGGAAGAAGGAGAAGTTGAAAAAGGTTAGAGTTGACCGCGCTGCCACCTTAAAATGTAAAGATATCAAGGAAGTTGCCAGAAAGTGTTTCTACTGCAACGAAGATGGACACATGTAAAAGAGTTGTCCTAAGTTCCTTGATGAAAAGAAGATGACAGGTAAATGCGATTTACTTGTCACAGAAACTTCTTTAGTGTAGAGTAATGAATCTACTTGGATATTGGATTCAGACGGCACTAACCATGTTTGCTCTTCTTTTCAAGGATTAAGTTCCTAGCAGCAGTTGCAAGAGAGTGAGATAACACTAATGGTTGGATCCGGAGAAGTTGTCTCAGCTGCAACAATAGGCACGGTGAAACTGTTATTTGGCAGGAAGTACTTATTATTGGATAATATGTACATAGTTCGTGGGTTTACGAGAAACCTAGTTTCTATTTTCTGCCTATTAGAACAAAATATTTCCGTTTCATTCAAGAGTAATACAACGTTTATTTCTCGAAATAGAAATTTGATTTGTTCTGCTTCGCTTGAGAGCAATTTATATGTGTTGAACCCTAATGAAGTACTAAGAAATCTACCTTATCGTTGATGATTCTTTTGTAAACACAAGATTCATCAACGTTCTAGTCAAAATCGTAAGACTTGATCGCAGTATCAAATCTTATGTTCCAAGATCTTGAAGCTTGTTTCAATCCATAAATGGATTGATTAAGCTTGCAAACGTTTCGCTCCTAACCTTTCTATGAACCCTTCGGGTTGAGACATAAAGATACATTCATCAAGATTACCATTCAAAAAGGCAGTTTTGACGTCCATTTGCTATATTTCGTAGTCATAAAACGTGGCTATGGACAAGAGGATCCTTATAGACTTTAGCATAGCAACAGGAGAAAAAGTTTCTTCATAATCAACTTGTTCCCTTTGGGTAAAACCCTTTACTACAAGTCTAGCCTTAAAGGTCTGTACCTTTCCAGCTACAACTCTCCTTCTCTTATAGATCCATTTGCACCCTATGGGTCTTACCCCTTCAGGTTGTTCTACAAGCTCCTATACTGAATTGAAGTACATTGACTCCATTTCAAGGTCCATGACTTTGATCCATTGGTTTTTATCTGCGTCATTCATTACCTGTTTATAAGACAATGGATCCTCTACGCCATCATCAGGTATGGCAACTTGAGTTTCAGTTAAACCTAAGTAGCGACCAGGTTGTGAAATAACCTTCCCGCTGCGTCGAGGCATTCCCAACGATTGAGAAAGACGAGATTGACTAAATGTACTGGCTCCTTCATCAACCTATGATGAAAGTCCAACTTGGTAAACAACTCTTGGGCATAATACCCAACAACCCTAACTCACCAATGTGATGGAGGTACGAGCTTTTCTTGGTCATGCAACCCTAAAGTAGCCCTGCCTATGACAAACTTACTTCAGAAAGATGTTATCTTCAAATTTGGTAAGGAGTGTAGTGAAGCATTTGACCTACTCAAGGAACATCTAACCAGTGCACCAATAATTTATCCACCTCAATAGCACCTTCCCTTCGAAATCACGTGTGATGCCAACAACTATGCAGTCGGAGCAGTGCTAGAGCAACGAATTGACAAGAAAGAGACACATCATCTATTATGCCTCTAGAACACTAAACTCCGCGCAGTGCAACTATTCCACAACAGAAAAAGAATTATTACCCATTGTTTTTGCCTCAGATAAATTTTGACCATATATTCTTGGTTTTGCAGTAGTTTTTTTCTCTGATCACGCAACTCTGAGGTATCTCATAGCAAAGAAAGAATCAAAGCCAAGACTGCTCAGATGGATAGTGCTTCTTCAAGAATTCAACTTGACAATCAAGAATAGGAAAAGCACGAAGAATTCAGTAGTCGATCACCTAAATAGGATAATCAGAGAAGAGGACCAACTACCATTAAATGACGAATTTTCCGATAAACATCTATTCCAGATCGCGAGTGTAACACCCTGGTATACAGATATGGTAAATTATTTAGTGATAGGTATATTCCCTCCTACATTACCATCATCTAGAAAATGTAAGTTAAAAAGAGATTCCAAGTATTACATTTGGGATGACCCTTACTTATGGAAGTTATGTGTTGACCAAGTAGTTAGGAGATGTATACCTGATTATGGGTTTGAGTCTATTCTAGCTTTCTATTATGATTATGCATGTGGAGGACACTTTGGGCCAAAAAGAACAATTAGAAAAGTCTTAGATTGTGGATTATACTGGAAACCTTGTTTAGGGATTCTTACCAATTTTGTGAATCTTGTGATAAATGTCAAAGAACAAGGACGATTACTCGTCGAAATGAGATGCCACAGGTACCTATTCTAGCATGTGAAATTTTTTATCCTTAGGGAATCGATTTTACGGGGCCCTTTCCCCATCTTGCAGTTTCTCTTACATACTATTGGCAGTAGACTACGTTTCTAAATGGGTGGAAACAAAAACCACCAGAACTAATGATGCTAAGACTGTTGCATGTTTTATCAAATCTAATATTTTTAGCAGATTTGGCATGCCACAAGCCCTTATCAACGATCAAGCCACACACTTTTGTAACACAACAATCGAAGCCCTTCTAAGGAAATATGACGTTCAACACCGATTAGCCACAACCTACCACCCTCAGTCGAACGGGTAAGCTGAAATCTTGAATTAGGAAGTAAAATATGTTCTAGAGAAAACTTTTAACCCAAAAAGAAAAGACTTGAGCCTTTGAATGGACGCCGCTTTATATGCATATCGACCCGCTTACAAACCCCCATAGGGATGCTCCCATCGATTGGTTTTTGGGAAAGCGTGGCATCTACCGGTTGAGATTGAGCATAGGGCTTACTGGGTCGTGAAGAGATGCAAGTTCGACATAGATAGGGCAGGTAAATCCCGTTAGCTGGAAATGCAGGAGTTGGAAGAACTAAGACTTGAGACATATGAAAACTCAAGGATATACAAGGGAAAATCCAAACTGCTTCATGATAGGATGATTATACAGAAGTGGTTCGAGATTGGACAAAAAATTATACTTTTCAACTCACGCTTAAAATTAATGTTATGTAAGTTTTGATCCAGATGGAGTGGACCTTTTGTTATTACTGACATATTTCCTTATGGTACAGTATAGATAGAAAACTCATCAAATCAAGATTTGTGTAAGGTAAACGATCAATGCCTTAGAATATTTCATGAAGGAGGCATGATAGATAGCTGACATCAAAGATTTTCTCTTACTGATGCCCAAGTACGATAATTCCGGATCAAGCACGAGCGACTCGTCGGACCGACGACATTAAATTGAGTGCTTGTTCCGAGGTAACTCAATGAGAACGGTATCATGAATTTTGTTTTTTACCTTATTTTCGGTTATTTTTATTTTATTTTATTTCTTTTTCTTTGGCTCCCGCTTTTTTTTTTTTAAATCGTTCTTAAAATTCAAAAAGGGAAGCGTCAAGACGCTACATGTCAAACATACTGTACCCAAGAGCACATCGTCAAGATGTTGTGTAGAGCGTCTCGACGCTACGTCGATTTTCAAATAGGACAGAATCCTCTCGATTGTACTTATTCGAGCCCCAAATTCATTTTCTCTCTCGATTTCTCTTGATTTTCTCTCAAATCTTTTGCTTCCAAACCTCAATTTTTCACCTCCTCTCAAGAATCCAAGGTACTTCTTACCTCATTATCTCTATTTTGCACTTAAATGCTTAAGATCTATGGGTTTTTGATGTTTGAATCTATGTTTTGTTTGGGATAGTTTTCTTTGATCATTCTAGGTTTTAGTTGATGAACCACACAAATCCATGCTATGTTATTGTTAAATCTGCTAAATCTTCAGTTTATGTTGCACTTCGCTCTTTAGATACTGCCAAGTTCTATGACTTTTGACTTAGGGCAAAAAGGTTGGACTCATTTGTTGGTTGGGACCCATTCGTGCCTTTTAGGTGTTTTGGGCAAAGATTTTTGGGACATATTCCCTTTTGATTTGACATAACTTTGCATTCTCTACAATTTTGGAACCTCTTTATACACTTTTTTGCCATGTTTGATTATTTGGGACCCATTGAAATGATTCAAGTTCTCGTCTACTTGTAGTGGCTCGTAATCAATGACATGAGATGCGTCAGGTACATAACCTAGCAACATCGACACATGAAACATATCGTGAACATAAGAAAGGGATGGTGGTAAGGTTAACCGATAGGCCACTAGACTGGCGTGCTCCAAGATCTTGAATGGTCCAATGAACCTGGGGCTTAGCTTCTCCTTCTTACCGAACCTCATAATGCCCTTCAAAGGCACAACTTTTAGGAACACATAGTCTCTTAAAACGAATTCCAAGTGTCTTCTCCTCACATCAACATAACTTTTCTACCTACTTTGTGGTGTTAGCATTCTTTCCCTGATCTTTTGCACAATCTCATTTGTCACCGACACTAGCTCGGACCCTAATAACTTTCGTTTGCCAACTTCACCCTAACACACTGGAGATCTGCACCTCTTCCTATACAGGGATTCAAAAGGTGCCATATCGATCGTCGCTTGATAACTATTGTTATAATCAATCCCCATCAGGTAAAGGTGTGAGTCCCAACTACCTGAAAAACCCAAGGTGTAGGCTTGGAGCATGCCCTCCAAAATCTAGTTTAACTGACCATCGATTTGTGGGTGAAATACCATCCTAAATTTCCACTCAGCCCCCAAGGCTTTTTGGAAACTCAACCAGAAGTTTAAGGTGAATTGAGGGTCTCTATTGGAGACGATCTTTACTAGGCTCCGTGTAACCTAACTATCTCTTACATAAATAGATGTGCCCACTTCTTAACAACATAAGTCGGTTTCCCTGGCAAGAAATCGGTTGATTTCATCAACCTGTCCACAATCACCAAGATCACTATGTATTCTCTAGCCGTTCGGGGCAAATCAAAAATTAAATCTATGAATATTTCCTCCCATTTCTACTGAGGTACCTCTAGAGGCTGCAACAACCCTGTAGGCTTTTGCCTCGGGGCCTTAACTTGCTGGCATACTAAGCATTTGTTGACGAACTCTGCTACATCCTTTTTCATACCCCGCTACAAGTAGATTGTTTTAGATTCTGGTGCATCTTGGTGCTTCTCGAGTGCACCGAAAAGGGAAACTGTGGCCCTCCGTCAAGATATCTTCCTTAAGACTACTCCCCTCTAGCACACACAACCACCCCTTGAAAAGGAGCCCTCCATCGACTGCCACAAAGAACTCACAAGCTGCCTCAGGGTCGGACAAACATATAACTGATTCAGTTGAGCCGTGACCTGCCAACTAAGATTGCTATCTTTTCTCGCTCCATGTGAGAGCAAACGCTTCTGCCTTGTGACCAATGATGAGGAGTGAGTCACCTTCCTGCTAGGGTCATCAACAACTACAATCACCATGCTCGGATGGTACAATATCTCGATCTCGTAATCCTTCACCAACTCTAGCCATCTTTTCTGCCTCATATTTAACTCCTTCTAAGTGAAGAGGTACTTAAGACTCTTATGGTTGGTTTACATCTGGATCTTCTTACCATATAAGTAGTGCCTCTAGATCTTCGGGGCAAAGACCAGTACCGTTAACTCTAACTCGTGGGTCA
Organism: Trichosanthes cucumerina; assembly: GCA_036507285.1. Taxonomy (NCBI): domain Eukaryota; kingdom Viridiplantae; phylum Streptophyta; class Magnoliopsida; order Cucurbitales; family Cucurbitaceae; genus Trichosanthes; species Trichosanthes cucumerina. The sequence continues at coordinate 73,403,503 of CM071835.1, read as the reverse complement.
GGTAATTCCGTTCATAATCTTTCAACTAACGAGAGGCGTGAGCAATCACCTTCCCTTGTTGCATCAGTACACAACCCAAACCTTCTTGGAAGCATCGTTGTACACAACAAAACCACCTTCATCGTTTGGAATTGCAAGCACTGGCGCTGAAACAAACCTATGCTTGAGTTCCTAAAAGCTCGGCTCACAAGTTGCGTTAGGGTTTGGCTATTTTGGAGAAATCTTTGACAAAATGTCGGTAATAGCCAACCAAACCCAAGAAACTCCACACTTTTGTGACCTTCCTAGGGCGAGGCCACTCTGAAACTGCTTCCTCTTTTGCTGGATCCACAAACACTCCTTTCTTAGACACCATATGCCCTTAAGAAAGCCACTTGTTGAAGCCAAAGCTCACACTTGGAGAACTTGGCGTACAAATTGTTTGCCCTAAATGTTGTTAGCACCTTTGTTAGGTGGGTCTAATGTTCTTCATTCGTCTTGGACTACACCAAAATATCGTTAATAAAGACGATCACAAAAGTGTCAAGGAACTCCTTAAACTCTCAGTTCATCATATCCATAAATGTTGTTGGAGCATTTGTCAACCCGAATGACATTACTATGAACTCATAGTGTCCATATCTAGACCTGAAAGTAGTCTTTGGGATATCTTCCTCATGGATTTGCAACTGATGATAACCCGAGTTTAGATCAATCTTAGAAAACACGGTTGCCCCTTCAACTGGTTGAACAAGTCATTGATCCTAAGGAGTGAATACTTATTCTTTATGATTACTTTCTTCAACTCCCTATAGTCGATGCATAGGCGCATCAATCCATCTTTCTTTTTCACAAATAGCACCGACTTACCCCATGGTGAGACACTAGGGTGTATGAACCCTTTATTCAGGAGCTCCTTCAGTTCGGATGGGGTTATCTTGTATGGCACTTTCAACAGGATGCGGTTCTCGGCTCAAGCTCGATACTAAAATCCACATCCTTAATCGGAGGTAACCCCGACAAACCATCGGGAAACACATCAGCAAAATCCTTGATCAGAGAGACTGATGCCAACTCCACTTCCTCAGTTCTCGTATCAGAGACACTAGCCAGAAGGGCCCACACCCCTTGGCTAACTAACTTATTAGCTTTTAGTGTAGAGATAACCTCTGGAGTCGATCCAACATCTAGTCCTTTAAACTTAAAGCTAGGTTCTGTCGGAGGTTGAAACACCACCTCTCTGTGATGACAACAAATGTTTGCATGTTGGCCTCTAACTAGTCCATGCCTAGGATCACATCGAAGTCACTCATTTCAAGCACAACCAGAGTCACCTCCAACAGGCGACCTGCCATTAGTACCTGCCCTGCCTTAACCTTTTCACGAGCTATCAATTCTACCTTTACTGGGATTGCAACTAGAAAACTAAACTCTAAAGGCTCTACCTCTAACTAGGCTTGCCCCACAAACAAGGAAGATATAAAGAAACACGTGCAACCAAAATCAAACAGTACATAAGCAAAATGGCCAAGAGTAGGTAAAGTACCTATCACCACTTTGTTTGAACCTCCTGGTTCCTTACTCGTTGCAACATATGCTCCAACCTGTTGGGGTTAAATTTTAAGGGCTATAAATAGCCATACATGTAATTCATATGGAGCAAGATAAGTTTTTTTTAAATGTAATCTGAGTGAGCCTTTGTGCTTTATTATAGCCTTGAGTTATTCCTTTTCAATTCTTTGTAGATTAAGTTGTATGCTTAGAATCATGCAAGCATGACTTGATCAATCTTGCTTGTGGAGTGATTGGAATCTCATAAAAGTTTCTTGTCTTGAGAAGTTTGATCTAGAGGTAATCATCGTTTAAGTTTGCGTTACAATGACATCCTTAAATTCGAGGGCGAATTCTCTTGAAGAAGGGGAAAATGATATGAATTCTACGGATATGAATCCTACCGTGCTATTCAAGGCTAAAGAAAAGCTTCATAAATTGAGTTGAATTAAATGTTGTCAACCTTTCTTTATTATGAACTAGATATGTATTTAATGAACTCAAGTGCAACTTATGCTTTACTAAAGACAAGCTTCATTAAAGAAAAGCCAAGCTTCATTTATGCAACAAGAGTTTCAAACTACTTCAAGTGGGGCTTCATTTATGCATGAGAGGTTACAAACTTTATGTAGGTGATTGAAAAATAAATTCTCAGATTTATGGATATTTTGATGTAATTTTCAGTTTTAAAGTATTATTTTCAATGATTTAAGTTAAAATATAGCTAGTGGATATTATGGTATTGATGGGAATGAGAGTTGGCCATGGGGCAGGGTAGGGTTAGGGAATAGCTTCCCCGTCCCCGCAAAATTCTCCATTTAATTTCGCAGGATTCTTAATTAGGGATTTCTATTTAGAGGCATTTTTTCAATTTTCTTAGAAAATAAAATGATATGGTTTATTATATATATATTTTTTTAAAAATAAATAAATCGGTACGGGGATGGAGAGTGGAGGGGGGACGAGGTCGGGTCGGGGTAAGGGAATATATTCTCCGTCCCCGTCCCCATTTATCCAACAAAAAAATAGTCCCTGCTCCGTTAGAAGCGGGTCCCTGTGGGGCCTCGTCCCGCGGGAAAAATGAGCATCCCTAATTATAACTCTTCAAATGATCATAGGTTACTCTAGGGTTAAATTTTGAAGGCTATAAATAGCCAAATATGTAATTCATATGGAGTTGGAGAAGTTTTTTGAAATGCAATCCGAGTGAGTCTTTATGCTTTATTATAGCCTAGAGTTATTTCTTTGCAATTCTATGTATATTAGGTTGCATGCTTAGAATCATTCAAGCATGGCTTGATCAATCTTGTTTGTGGAGTGATTCGAATCTCATACAAATTTCTTGTCTTGAGATGTTTAATCAACAAGGTAATCCGATTTTACTTTCCTTGAGTTGATTTTCAAAATTATTTTGGGGTTTTTGAGATTGAGTTCTATAGATCTTGTTTCTTTACCAAGGTTGTTAGATTCAATGGTCAAATGTTACTTAGCATTTTTTACATTAGAATCTTTAACTTCTTTGATTTCATCTAGATTTGGGGTTTTTGGGTTTTAGATCTAAAGGTCTTGTTTGTTAACAAGGTTGTTAGATTCAATTTCTCAAGAATTTCATATCATCTGGTCTTGTATTATTAGTAAGATACATAAGTGCACCAATTGCACTAAGATTTGGTACTTCAGGACAAAGAAGTTCTTTATTATCATCTCGAGGTTGAAATATATCTTTCTATACATCTAGTTAATGAACTTCTATTGGAATTTTCAGTGGATCTGCTTTGTCCATATATAACATTCTTAAATTTTTTCCTATATAATTTGACTGATGAACAAATATCTCATCCGCTGAATGTTAAATTTGCAAAGCAAGGCTAATTTTTTATTCAAGATCTTTCATCTCAAATTTTTTCTTAAGATATTATATTGCCTTCGATAACTCTTCAGGAGTTCCAATTATATTTAAATCATCAACATATACAATTATAAGGGCAAATCTATACCATGATTTCTTTTTAAAAACACATAAACATATTGAATTATTTTGATATCCTTATTTCAACAAATATCTACTCAAGCGATTGTACCACATTCGTTCTAATTGCTTTAATCCACATAACGATCTCTATAACTTTATTGAATACAATTTTCGAGAACTTGATGTATATGTTTATGGTATCTTATATCTTTTTGGAATTTTCAAATAAATGTCATTATCTAGAGATCCATATAAATATGTTGTGACTACATCCATTAGATGCATGCCAAACTTTTCATATACAGCCAGATCTGTCGCAACGTCATCGTGACGCGGGGCCGACATCCTCTCCCAAGGGTCTCTTACGAGGTAAAGGTTTGGAGTCGCCACCAATTATCATATGGTGTGATTGGTCACCATTTTAAAAGAAATTAGGTTCGGGAGCCAATTGAGTGTATGGAAGGTGTTAACACCCCTACAACACCTGTTTTTGAAAAACGGTTACCATATTTTATTTTAAAATTATCGTTTTATTTATTTGTTCAAAGAAAAATATTTTTTGTATTTTATTTGAATGCTCCAAAATTTATTAATCTAATTTTTAAACATAAAATATGAATTAATAACTATGAGTGACTCAGGGCCATTAGAAAAATTTGAATTTTATTTTCATATTTCAAAATAAACTCTTTATTTTTTTAAAAAAATGTTATTTAATAAAAGAATTTTAAAAAGCAAATCATTCTTATTTCAGAAATTTATTTTTAAAGTAGACTATTTATTTTATTCCAAACATCATTGTGAAGTTTTAATTTTGAAAACAATTGAAAAACTCTTATTTCATAAACCAAATTTTGAAAGGGCAATTTTGTTTTATTTCAAACTTCATTGCCAAAATACAATGTTGAAAAGTTGAAGAGTTCTTATTTTAGAAATTCAATTTTAAAAGGGCAACTTTGTTTTATTTCAAAATTTGATGCCAACATTTAATTAATAAAATGGAGGATTTTTATTTCAAAAATCCAATTGTAAAAGGATGCATTTTTTTTTTTATTTAAAACTTTGATAAGAAAATGCAATTTTTAAAATTGGAGGGTTCTTATTTCAAAAATCCAATTTTAAAAGGGGAATTTTTTTTTTATTTCAAAATATGATGCCAAAATGTAATTTTGAAAAATGAGAGGGTTCTTATTCTTGGGATGTATGTTCTAATCTCGTACTTGTTTGTAATATTCACGATTGAAATAAATAAGAGTTATTTTTTCATCACTTTGTGTCTCGCATATTTACAAATTTTGTCCAATAAACTAAGCTCAAGGCATTCATTTATGAGAGAACTTGAACTTGAACGGTGTGTAGTGGACACACAGGGAGGATCACGTCGAGTAAATGACCCGAACGGTCTATAGTATACGGATAGGGTTGGAGACATAATCCGGGATATGCTGTGGATGCGACTCGCTTTGTATTAGATACAAACGAGGTGATTTGACTCGTTCATATGGTTGACATGCGAGTGGGGGCATCCTGTGCAATGAGATTGTACAAGACCGAACCGTGAATTATTAGACCTACTGATGTAACACTGTTGACAATATAGGACTAATAAATTCTTAGATGACCAATAGTGACTCGACCTTAATCCTGAGCGTGTTACGGATTCTATCTGCGGGGGTCTGTCCTTTGACTAGTACGGGTGAGGGTGGTTACAGTTACTCACCTAATATGCCTATCTTCTCAGAGACAGGACCACGTGGGGAGCTGGGAACTTGACTACACAAGATGGAATTCACTCGTTCCCGACTTTAAGGAAACTAGAGGGGTTGTTCCCTTAAGTCTTGTCTCCAGGGCTTGGACAACGGGCGTCCACCCTTTCATTGGCCCAGGAGGATGTTGTTTATGGTTAGACCATACAACGTTGTTGTTCATTAGAGAAGCAGTGGGGATTTAAGGAGCAAGAAGTAGACACAGGGGTAAAACGATAATTTGACCCAACAGTGTCTATGAATAACCTGTGAAGGGTCGACTCATGGGCATTGGTTATATCAATGGACACAACTTGTCCTACACTGAAGAGAGTGCAACTACGGGCTTTCGTGGAGTGTTACCGTAGCTAATGAATGTTGATTAACCGGGTCAAAGAGTTTGACAGGTTAGTTTCGGATCATTGGAGCTCGTCATTTGTAGGTCCATTAGGTCCCTCGATTGGCTCAAACTGGATACATAGAGGTTTTATAGTTTGGTGTGGATTTGAAGTGATCAAATTCATTAAAAAGGTATTTATGTCATTTATATGAGATATGATTGAAATATTATATAGTTTAATGTGAATGACATTCATAATAAACTATAACTTAGCCTAATTGCTTAATTAGGGCTAACTTAGAGAAATTGGATTGAGAGAAATAAAATTGAATGTGATTCAATTTAAAATCCACAATTGTACAAATGTTATTTGTATAATGAGATATGAGATATCTTATTATATGTGGTTATGCAAATATGATTTGCATAACTTAAGGTTGTGGTAAAATGGTAAATAGGTGGAGATTTCAACTCCACCTATCACCATTATTTAAAGCCTTTGCAAGAATTCTCACCAAAAGAGCTCTCAAGAATTCTCTCTTCTCTCTCAAAAATTTCTCTCTTCCCATTTACCAAAGGAGTCCCACCACTCTCCATTTACAAAAAGAAGAACAACCGAGAAGGCCTTGCAGAGGTGTCCGGATCGTTCGATTTTCGGAGAGTTCGTGAATGTGGAGATCGAGAGCACGAAGAGTTCGTGACCGAGAAGGATTTCGTGAAGAACGGTTCTTCAACAAGTAAGTATTTTCCTTACTGTATTTCCTTCTTAAAGCATGTTTAGCCTAGATTCTCTAGGATAGAATTGATTTTAAGAATTATTTTCACAACGAAAAAAATCACAACGATTCAAAGTCGTTTTCCGTTGCGGGAGTTTCATTCCTTTCACTTATTTCAGAAATGTAATATCGAAAAGGGGAAAACCCGTTTTATTTCAAACTTTGTTGCCAAAATATAATATTAAAAAATTAAAGAGTTCTTATTTAGGAAATCAAATTTTAAAGAAGACAAATTTGTTTTATTTCAAGCTCTGATGCTAAAATCTTCACTTTTATTGAAATCAAATAAACAAATAAATTTGATAAAGAAACCTATAGATATAGTGATCAAATCCATTAAAACATCATGGTTAAATTTGACCAAATCAAAATATGCAGTAATCAATCCAATAAAACATTAAATATACAATAGTAAAAAAATACGAGTACATCATGTTGTCAAAATACTCAATGACCAAACAACCAAATTAATAAGATACATAATGGTGAAATTATTAAGATATAACAATGCCATATTAATAAGATCAACAATTCCATTTCCAAATTAAGGTACCAAATTCATAAGATACAACATACCCAAATTAATATACAGAACTGCCAAATTAATATACAGAAGTTCCAATTACTATACCACAGTGTCAAATTAAGTTACAACAATGTCAAATTAAATTAATAATAGGTAGCAGTGCTAAATTAAGTTATAGCAATGCCGAATAAGTTACATGCAGTGGAAGAAAAAGACAAAAAAAATGTCGGTGGCCAAATAATATATATAATAATTGACTATATAAATATGAATAAATAATGATCAAATTGATTGACCAAATCTAAGTGTGTAGTGATTCAAATGTGCATTGGCCAAAAAATCTATATATATATAGAATGCCAAACTAAAACTTCAGTGATTCACCATTAAAATGTTCACAAATAGAATATAGAGGACAAATCAAAGTACAAATCAAAATACATTTGTCAAATCTCTATATGTAATGGGAAGTCTTAATATAATTCTAAATATATGGAATGGAAATTCATAAAAATATGGACCAAATCAAATGTCAAATCAAAATACAGTGGTCAAATCTTAATACCCATTGGCCAATGAGTGAAATCGAATTATATAGAGCCAAAATAAAACAAATCAAAACACTTTCCAAATTGGCCAAATCCAGAAGAAGTAGCACAAATTGGCCAAATCTAAATACCGAATCCAAATAAACAAATGGTCAAATCTAAATACAGATAAGAATGAGAGGAAAATACAGTGGGCAAATTGGCCAAATCTCTATATGCAATGACAAGTCTCACATGGCAGAAATACAAATTCAAAAGGAAAAAAAAAAGTAACTTGGGAATGAAGTCAGGAAAAGTTGTACAGAATACGAAGGAAAAAACCCTCCTCTCTGCCTTCTTTAGAATCCCCCCTTTGTATGAATTTTTCGAGCTTTTTGTCAGGGAGAAAAACCAATACATAGTGTTGTGAAGGAAATAGGGAAAATAAGCAGGAGAGAGGGGAGATACGTGGCAATTGGGAAGTGGGAACTGGGTGGTTAAGTGATGTATTAAAAGAAAATAAAATAAATCATAATAAAATAAAATAAAATACTTTTTAGGCAAACTTTTAATTAAAATAAATAAAATATAAAATATAAAATACAATATAATATAATATAATAAACAAATAAAATAAAAGTAAAAATTATCGGACCAAATACGATATCTACAAGACCAATTAGATATCTCAATGTTATTGTATCCGCTATAGGAGAATATTGTTGGGACGTATGTTCGAATCTCGCATATGTTTGTAATATTCCTTATTGAAATAAATAAGAGTTATTTTTTCATCAATTTGTGTCTCGCATATTTACAAACTTATTCCAATAAACTAAGCTCCATGGTCATTAAATTATGAAAGAACTAGAACTTGATCGGTGTGTAGTGGACACACAGGGAGGATCACGTTCGAGTTAATGAACCGAACGAGCTACAGTATACGTGGACCTAATTCTGGATATGTTGTGGATGCGACCCGCTTTGTATTAAATACAAACGAGGTGATCGAACTTGTTCATGTGGTTGACATGCAAATGGGCCATCCTGTGCAATGAGATTCTACAAGATCGAACCGTGAATTATTAGACTTACTGATGTAACACCGTTAACAGTATAGGGCTAATAACTTCGTAGATGACCAATAGTGACTCGACCTTAATCCTGAGCGTGTTACGGATTCTTATCTGCGGGGGTCTTTCCTTTGCTAGTACGGGTGAGGGTGGTCACAGTTACTCACCCAATATGCCTATCTTCTCATGGAAAGAACCGCCTGGGGAGCTAAGAACTAGAGTACGCGAGATGGAATTCACTCGTTCCCGAATTAGAGAAACTATAAGGGTTGTTCCCTTAAGTGTTGTCTCTAGAGCTTGGACAACAGGCACCCACCCTTTCACTGACCCAAGAGGGATGTTGTTTATGGTCGGACCATGCAACGTTGTTGTTCATTAGAGGAGCAGTGGGACTTAAGGAGCAAGAGGTAGACACAGGGGTAAAACGATAATTTGACCAAGTAGTGTCTACAGACAACCTGTGAAGGGTCCACTCACGGGCATTGGTTATATCGATGGACAGAACTTGTCCTACAGTGATGGGAGTCCAGCTACGGACTTTAGTGGAGTGTTACCGTAGCTATTGAATGTTGAATAACCGGGTCAAAGAGTTTGACAGGTTAATCTCGAATCATTGGAGCTCGTCATCTGTAGGTCCATTAGGTCCCTCGGTTGGCTCAAACTGGATAATTTGAGGGTTTACAGTTTGGTGTGAATTTGAAATGTTCAAATTCATTAAAAGGGTATTCATGTCATTTATATGAGATGTTTTGACTTAATCTATAGTTTAATGTGAATGAGATTCATAATAAACTAGAGGATGGCCTAATTGATTAATTAATGTTAATTTAGAGAAATTGAATTGAGAGAAATTAAATTGAATGTGATTCAATTTAAAATTCCACAATTATACAAATGTGATTTGTATAATAAGGAATGAGATACCTTATTATATGTGTATGACATAAGGTTGTGGTAAAATGGTAGTTTAGTGGAGATTTAAACTCTACATCTCACCATTATATAAGGACCTTTGCAAGAAGGCTTTAGTGAGCAATCTCTCATTTTTTGGATTTCTATCCAAAAGGATCTCTCTTTTCTGTCAAATTCTCTCTAGAATTTCTCTCTACCCAAACAAAAGGGAGTTCCACCACTCTCCCTACCTGATCGAGAACAACCGAGAAGATCAATTTGGAGAGGTGTCCAAATTCTTGGTTCGAGAGATCGTAGTTGCGAAGAGGTTCGTGATTGGAGAAGGAAACTTTCAAGAAGCGTTCTTCAACAAGTAAGTACCTCTTACCTTACTGTTTTTCCTTCTTATAATTGTATGTTTAGCCTAGAATCTATGAGATAGGTTCGATTTTAAGAAACGTTTTTCACAACGAACACCACGACATTCCAAGTCGTTTCCGCTTCAGTAGTATCATATCCTTCAAATATGTCTCCTCATAATCAATATCAGGCTTTTGCAAGAATCCTTGTGCAAAAAGTCTCGTTTATACCTTGTGACTTTATTCTTTTCATTTCTCTTCCTTACAAGTACCCATTTGTATCCCACAGGTTGTCATCTTCTAATGTCCAGACTATTGGTCCAAAATCCTCATGTTTTGAAAGTGAGTTTAATTCTACCTACATTGCTTCTTTTCATTCAAGCAAATCTTCATGAATAATATCATGAACAACATTATAAGCAAAAATGTTGTCAACAACTATATTATTTCGGTTGCATCGTTTTCCTATTATAATATAGTTTATGAAAATCTCATTATTATCCTCAAGTATTTGAATTTCATCAAATACTTTTATGAGTATTTGTATTCAGGATTTCTTCAGGAATATCCATATCCTTCATTACATCATTTTGATTATTGACTACTTTTCTTTTCCGAGGATTTTTTTTATCTTTGGAACTCAATGGTCTACCACGCTTGTAGCATGTCCCAGACTCATCAATGACAACTTGTTGTGTTGCGATACCAATTTTCGATGGAGTATTTGCAACTGGTATATATGATTTAGTTACTTTCTTAGCATCTAAAAATGCATTTAGTAACTTATTTGTTATATTTTTCAAATAAATTATCTTTTGAACTCCAAGTTCACATTGATCTGTACGAAGATCAAAATGAGATAATAACAATGCATTTCATGCAATTTGTTTTTCTTACTTCTTAATTCCTCCACTTATTGTTGGAAAATTTATCTGGTTAAAATGGCATTTAGCAAATCGTACAGTAAATATGTCACCTGTCAGGGGTTCATGATATTTAATAATTGATGGAGAATCAAATCCAACGTGGACTCCTAGTTTCCTTTGAGGGCTCATCTTAGTACGTTGTGGTGGAGTAAGTGGAATATATGCCGCATATCCAAAGATTCGCAGATGAGAAATATTTGGTTGCATGTCGTAAGCCAATTGTATTGGAGATTACTTATTATAAGGTACTAGCCTAATGCGTGCCACTAATGCTGCATGCAAAATAACATGCCCCCGTATAGATACTGGATACTTTTCTCTCATAAGCATCGATTTAGCAATTAATTACAAGCATTTTATAAATAATTCTGCTAAACCATTTTATGTATGAACATGAGCTACAAGATGTTCGACATTCATCCAAATGGCCATACAATAATTATTTAATGTTTGAGATGTAAATTCATCAACATTATCAAGACTAATGATTTTAATTGTATATTCAGGAAATTGTGCTCTCAATATTATTAATTGAGCAAGTAATGTTGCAAATGCAAGATTTTGATTTTATAATAAAGACACATATGACCATCTGTTGGATGTACTATTTAGTACCATAAAATATCTAAATAGTTCACTTGGTGGGTTAATAGGTCTAGATATATCACCATGATTTCGTTTGAATAATGCATGTGATTTTGTCCCCACTTTAGATGGTGAGGGTCTTATGAATAATTTTCCTTGAGAGCAAGCACCACATGATAATTTTCAATAATTCTATGCCCATGTGAATTTTCAATAATTTTTGTCATCATTAATGATCTCAGATGACCTAATCGATCATGACAAACACTAAATATTTCTAGATTCATGAACTTCTGGTTCATTGTTTTATAGATTTCAATTACTCATATATGAGTATAGTATAATCCAGAAGAAAAAGTAGGTAGTGTTTCCAATATACGTTTTTTTATGTGAAACAATATATATAATATAGAGATACTATATATTATTCTTACGATTAGTCTCAACATGATTAACCATTACCACCTATATCTTTGAAACTAAATAAGTTTCTTTTCAACTTGTTAGAGAACAAAGCATTATTAATTGCAAATTTTATTTCTCTAAGCAATATAAAGTTTGCTTTTCCAAAACCTTCAATCACGTTTACATCATCTGATATACTATTGACATTTGCTTCAATCATTATCAATTTGGAAAAGTATTTTCTATTTATGACTATTGTGTGCGTAATTGCACTATATGCTAAGCATAAGTCTTCATAGTTCATATTTAGATAAGCAGAATCATGAGAAGTGGTCATGATTCTTTATAAAAAAAAACGATTACCATAAGTCTTAAAAATATATACAAGAAATATACTAGAATTAAAAGCATCACTAATATTGTATATTCTCATATGAAGTATCTTCTAGTTGTTTAATTGTATCAATTATCTCTCTAGGAGATTCAATAAAGTAAGCCACATCTAGATGCATCATGTTGGACAGGTAAACAATATCATGTTCTTGAAATGCAAAGTTTGCTTCCACATTTCCCCCTTTTTCTTTTTCCTTCAGGTAAGCTTGATAGAAATTAACTATTTGCTTTGACGTACAATAGGTACGTGACTAATGCCCATTCATTCTGCATCAGAAACATTTATGTTCATCACATCTTGAACTTCTATATTGTGGACATTTTCCTTTATGATCACCATCATATGGTTTTCTTTAAATTTGAATAATTATAATGACCACCACGAAATAATAATTATCATCACCTCAACCACGACCACGACCACGACACCGATCATTAGATATCATAACATTCACTTAAGGGAACGGTGTTGTTCTAGCTGGTCGAGATTCATGATTTTTCATCAATAACTCGTTATTTTGTTCAGTAACAAGAAGACATGAAATAAGTTCATTATATTTTGTAAAATATTATCTCGATATTGCTGCTGCAGGAGCATATTCAAGACATGAAAAGTAGAAAATATTTTATCTAACATATCTACATCAATAATTTTTTCTCCATATAACTTCAATAATTTTAAACTATTTTTGAATAATGCAGAGTTATACTCACTGATTTAAAATCTTGCAACCTCAGATGCAACCAATCATAACGAGCTTTTGGAAGAATAACGATTTTTTTATGATCATATCTTTCTTTCAAACTTTACCATAACGTATAGAGATCTTTTACTATAAGATATTCTTTTTTCAATCCTTCATGAAAATAATAGCGAAGGAAAATCAAAGCTCTTGCCTTTTCCTGATTAGATGCATTATTTGCTTCTTTAATTGTTTTTCCAAGATTCATGACATCTAAATGAATCTCAACATCGAGGACCAACGACAAGTAGTTATTTCCATTAATATCGAGGATTACAAACTCTAGTTTCGTAAGATTTGTCATAGTAACACTATCAAAAGATATTATATTTATATTATAAATTTAATATAATCTAAAATATGTTAACTAATATTTAATTTATTAATTATAAAAAAAATTACCTACCTGTAGGACCTATAGCAGGAAAAATGACAGAGGCTCGTATTGATAACGCATTACGAAATTGAGAAGCAAAACAAGGTATCACAATCTTGATGTTACAGATAAAATTATCTAGAAACCCCTTAAAATACAATGTATTTACCAAAATGTCCTTAACAGAAAACCCACCCAAAAGGAATTCTTTATTCTCCAAAGTGTTCTTTCTCGTTTTTTTTCTCATTATCAAAATATCCACCAAAAGTCATTATTTATAGACAATTTTACAAGTAGGATGTGAAGCCAAATGGACACCAAGCATATGTGGTTATAAGACATGGATAATACATGGCTAATGGGAAAGATGTCACATGATCTATGGAAAAATCAGATACATGGATAGGACAATAAGCATGAGCATCTATTTTGTAATATTTATTTATTTATTTTGACGATTTATTTATTTATTTATTTTAACTTCAACTACATTATTTTTAGTTTTAATTTAAAAACTACCCTACTTTTAGAATTTGCTTTGTATAATATGATTTGTGAAATTAATTTGCAAAAAATGTCATCTTGATTTCTGCAAGTGTTTGGTATGATGCGTTAAATTCTAAGACATTTGGAATATGAGAAAGAAAAATAATAATTGTATCCTTGATATTCTTGCCATTTTTTAATTTTTATTTATATCTTTTTATGTATTTATTTTGTTTATAAACAAACATATAAAAGTCATGATGCATGATTTTTTTTTTTTTTTGAGAAAGAAATTTCATTAAAAAAGTAAGGCCCATTGGGCTACATCAATTGCCTTATAAGAAGCTAACAAACGTAAAAACCAAGTTGGTAGATAAATTGTCCGAAGACCGGATTTTCCTGATAAAGCCGACTTGGCCAAAATGTCTACAAGAACATTGGACTCATGCATCAGATGAGAAAACTCAATCCTTTGGAACTCCTTTGTGTATGAAAGGATATCGTAAACTATATTGTGAACTTCCATCGACACTTCCACAACTCCATTCACCATAAGCACAATGCCTATGGAGTCGAAATGAACATGTACCCTTGACAACCCCAATCTATGAGCCAAATGAAACCCCTCCAATATGGCACTGCCTCTGAGCAAGCATGAGACAACACTATATTACTGCACTTCTCCATGACAACCATCACCCGTCCATCTGGGTACTTAATTATAACACCCAATCTAGATTTCCTCGAGGTCTCACTGAAAGCAGCATCCACAAACATGTCCATCTAACCATGGGCTCCCTGAACCATGTCCCTAATCGAGACTCTGAACAAGCTATCCACCAGATTACCGCTCAGGATATTCAGTTCCTGTAGGTAGCCCAATATCCACTCATTCCTCTCCTCCACTTGTTGAATTGGACGATTAAATAGCTTACTATTACGATCATTCCAAATAGCTCGCGCGCCAACACAAAGAACATTGAACTAGATAGAAGAGGTCAAAGCGAACAAACTCATTCACCTATCTTGTATGGGCATCATACCTAAACCACAAATAGAGGACCCAGGCAATAACTTTGCCCAGACATCTCGTGCTCTAGAGCATTCAAAAAGAGCATGCTCTGTGGTTTGTATCTTCCTCTCACATACTAGACAGAGCGTAGGTACCTGTAGGCCTCTGAAAGTTAGATTAGCCCTTGTAGGAATGCAATCATGATATGTGCTCCAAAAAGCTCTCCACCAGCCTTTACATTTATTATCACTCGAAGTAGCCACTTGGTCTTGCAATAACATCCCCATCTTATAGCTACTTTCAATAGTAGACTTACCTGTCTTATCGAAGTGCCATATCCACCGATCCATCAAGGCTATCTCAGAATCGGTAACGCAAACATCTCCTGCACATCATACATGCTAAGATGACTACCCAACTTTGGAACATCCTAGGTGTTTGATGGAGTGATAAATTCAGAGACCATTATATTGTTCCCCCCACCAGAAGGTGAGATGACTCTAAAGGACCAAGGTCGCGGGAGGCAAGGGTCATGAAACAACCTGATCGATTGCCCATTCCCAACTTGCCATCAGAGACCGTTCTTCAAAAGATCCTTACCCCACACAAAACTTTTCCAGAAAAAGGAAGCAGATCGAGTCGCGGTAGCATTTAAAAGGTTTATATGAGGAAAATATCGTCCCCTCAATACTTTAGACACTAGCAACTCAGGTCTAATGAACACTCGACACACCTTTTTTGCCACCAAGGCTTGTTTGAAACATCTGGGATCATGAAAATTCAAACCCCCCAGTTGTTTCGATTTGCACATTCTTTCCTAACTCATCTAATGGATTTTCCTTCTATCGTCTGCTGCCCCCCACCAAAGGCAACCTAAAATAGCTCATTGCAAAAGTAGGAATGGCCTGCACAACACTTTTAATCAAAATTTCCTTAGCCCCCTAGAAAACAACTTACCCTTCCATCCTTGGAGGACATTCCAAATCCTATCCTTCAATTTTTAGAAATCTGCCCTTTTACATCTTGTAAATGAATACGGTAAACCTAAATATGTACCTAGTGAATCCACAACTTTCATAGGTAGAATTTGGCTAAAGAATGATTTACACTCATCCAGTACATTAGGTGAAAAACACACAACAGATTTAGACAGATTTATATTTTGCCCAGACGCCAACTCATACCAATTAAGAATATACCTCATATATCCAAATTCTACAACATTAGCTTCCAAAACAATGAGGCTAACATCAGCGAAAACAAGTGGGTTACCTTGGGGCTCCGTCGGGCTATTGCCATCCCTGATAAATGTCCTATCCCTGCCTTCTCAGAAATGTGAGCTTAAAGAACTTCTGCACATAAGAAGAAAAGATAAGGGGACAAAGGATCACCTTGCCTCAAGCCTCGTGTTGGGTTGAAATAACTAAAAGTTCTTCCATTAACCACAACAACAAGTGAAGCGGTCGATATGCACTCCATAATTAAATCTACCAAACATGTTGCAAACCCCAACTTCAACTTCACTTGTTTCAGAAAGGACCACTCTACCCGATCGTATGCCTTGCTCATATCTATTTTGATAACATCAAAGCCTTCCCGACCTTTTTGTGTTTACTAAGGAAATGTAGGCTATCATGTCCAATAACGACGTTGTCTGTTCTGGCCCTACCTGGTATAAAGGTTGACTAGGCATCATAAACAATGTCCCCAAGCACTTGCTTCATACGGTTTGCAATAACCTTGGACAGAATCTTATAAGATACATTACACAGATGATAACTCTCCAGTAGAGAGTTATTTAGCTTCATTCTTGCTACTAAACCTTGGATTATTGTAATTGATTTGTGCTTTTTAACTTCTTATCTTCCTAGATTATGAATGATTGATTGTGTTTTGGTTACATATTGATCTTAGCACTAGCAATGAATGAAATTATGATATTTCTGTCTAAATGGAGACATTTTGCTTGTTTATGGAGGAAAAAGCTGAAAAGAATAGTTTTGGAAAAGTTGATCAATTGATTCTTGAAAACTCTACTTCAACAATCTAGAAATGGTTCTGGCTTCAGTAAAGTAACAATGTTGTGTTTGACAGTTGAAAAAGCATTGTAGCTTCTGCACGGGAATTTTAAAGACAAGCACGTGATTTGCAAACCCATTCTCATTAACTCAAGTTAGAAGTCATTGGGTCTTGGTTAGGGTTGACTAGGGTTAAGTTAGGGTTTGAGAGAGGTTATTTAAGTATTATCTTCTTTTTGTAAGAGGTAGGTTTTGTTTGTGGGTCTCATTCTCGATTAGGGTAAGAAGAGAAAGGGAGAAGTGCACAAGAGATCTAGAGGAGGGAGTGATTGGGCATCAAAAAGCTCCCTCAAAGAGGGAGTTTTTACTTAGTTCTTGGTATTGCTTCCATTAGCTTAGATTCACTTTTTCTCCTTGAACATCTTCTTTGTGTATGCTCTTTTCTTTGGCCGAGAGCCTCTAATTGATTGTACCTCATTGTTGACATCTAATGTATGAAGATTATGCTTTATAATGTTAAATGGCTTTGATTAATGACCTTTTTGAGTTACTTAACTTATTATTAGGTGTATGTTTAACTCTTGATGTTGGAAAATAGTTGTGTTGAATGATTTATGTTGTGATTAAGATTGTCCATTTTAATTTCCATCGTGTTTCTTGCTTTTGGGAAAAAGGGGAAGTCGATTTACTATTTCCATTCTAGGATAAAGCACTAAGAGCAATCTTGTGTAGATGAAGGGAAGATTAGAAATGATCTCTCACCTAAAATATGAGCAAGGGCATACTAGGCATGTTAAATGAAAATTTACTTGCTGAAAAATTAGGTAAGTTTAGGAAAGAACTACCATGAACACTTGTTATGGTGTCAAGAGGATCACATCCACTTAATAGAAAGCAATTGGCTTAAAGAGCTCTCTTAATTTGAACCTACATGCTTTAATGAACCCGAACAACCTCATCTTGTGAATATTACTTACTTTCATTTGCTTGCTTTCATTTACTTGCTTTCTTTACTTGCTGTCATTTACTTGCTTTCTTTATATGCTTTCATCTATCGCTTTCCTTTATCCGCTTTTTTACTTATCTGTCATTTACTTTTTCTACAAAAATTACCATTCATCATTTATTTTTACTTTCCTGTTGGTTACCCAAGATTTCACTGCAAGAGATTTGAACTTGTCTTGAGAATCTCATTTAGTCCATGAGGAGACGATATTCGGTACTCAATACCAATTATTTATTACTTGCTGCAATTGACTATGTATACTTGCATATTTTGCGCTGTGTTGTAACTATTTCATATCTATTTTTGCACACATGACACACGCAACAAAAGACTGATGAGTCTGAAGTCTCCTACTTCCCTTAGTTTTGTCACCTTCGGTGTCAAGACATATTTGTCTTGTTCCATCCTTCAACTGAACACCTTCTATTCAGAAATTCAAATAGTTTGACACTGTTTTCGGTCCCACTACATCCCAGTACTTTTAATAGAATATAGTCGGAAACCCATCAGGTCCTGGAGCCTTTGTTGGCCCAAGGCTCTTAATGGCTCTCTCTTCCTCCTCCTTTGTAAACACTTGCATCAAATCCTCATTTATCCTGTCAGTGATCTTCGACGAAATGCACCTAGTGACTCTGTTCATATCTTTCACACTTGGCTCTGATATCGAAAGATTTTGTGAAAATACCCTATAAGAACATTCAAAACACTATGAGGCGCCTCTTGCCAGACTTCATTGTTATCTAGGATGCCTCTAATTTCATTTTTTTTTCTCTTTATCGCTTTATGATGGAACCATTTTATGTTTCGGCCACCCCACTTAAGCCATTCTTCCATTGATCGCTGCTTCTAGTAAATTTCTTCATCCTGTAGAGCTTCGTTCAATTCTGATTCCAAATCCTTGACCACATTAAAATCGATAGGGTAAGGCTTTTTATAGGCTTCTTGTAAACAAGACTTCAACCTCCTAATCCTGTCCCTCAAAGTTGCATTTATCCGTCGCCCCCACTTCCCTAACGCAGAGGCACAAAGTTCGAGATGATTTTGTAAGGATACATTTGTTTCAGTCATAGCATTCCAGTTACTAGTGGATTGAATCAAATTTCTACACTCAGTTTAGACATCAAGAACTCTTCAAACCTGAATTTTGACTGTCTGCACCTGCCCCCCTAGAAGGTAGGCTTTTTGAGCAGACATAACTCAAGAGGTCTATGATCCGATTTTGTCCAATCTACATGTTTCACATGACAGTCTTTAAACAAATCAATAAACTCCTGATTAGCCAAATAACGGTCAAGACGGAGATTAACCTGTGCATCATCCAGTCTTCTATTACACCAAGGGTAAACTTCACCCTCGAACCCCAAATCTTGTAGGTTGCTATCATCCAACATTGATCTGAAGTTATTCATCAAACCCTTGTCTCTATCTCTTCCCCCTCTCTTCTTAGAATCCCATAGGATTTCATTCAAATATCCTCCCACCACCCAAGGTTCATCGTGGTGTCCCCTTAATCTCGCAAGACCTCCCAGGTTTTCCACCTCAAAGTATGATTAGGTTGACCATATACCCCTGTGAACCTCCACCACTTATTTTTCCATTTATCCCCTCATCAATGTGATATTGTGAATAAGATCGAATTGAAACTTCCACATTATCACGCCAAAGGAGGCACAAATTAAACCACCACCTAAACCACCAAGATCTATTACAAAACAACCAACATAAGGTAAGCAATTCTTTAACTTATTCAAAATAAAGGAATTACATTTGGTCTCCATCAAAAAACATAAATCGGGGTTTAAATTTCGTAAACTCTTGTAAACATCACGGAATGCCCATGTATTCCCCAAACCACGAACGTTCCAACAAATTAATTTCATTGTAATCGCGCGGGGTTGACGTGCAACCTCCACCGATATAACTTCTGTGATTTGAGTAGGCTCCTCTAGATCAACCAATTTTGGCTTCTTTGGACCGACCATGTCTTCCTTGTCTTGAACCTTACACTTCCCTACCGCTTCCATTTGATCATCAATTTGCACGACCTTGGTAAAATCTCTAGCCATTCGCATCCACTTCCTCTCATTTCCCATGAATTCATCATCAAAGAAACTATGTAATATATTATTAGAAGGAGTAAGGAATTCGTTTTCCGTCACCTCTGTTTCAACAGGTTGTTCAACTAAATTTTTTTGGCTTATTGGGCTAATCGTGCTTCAGGGACAAAATTAACCCCAACCGCCAGACCTACATTCCCGAGCCCACATGCATCCTTAAAATCAGGAGTAGGGCAGCTTCCCATAACATTACCTTCGTCTTCTCCAAAGTTCAGTTTCCTTGCACAACCGTTTCGTTTTTGCACCTCAACTGCTGGCATTCCTCCAGAGATAGCAGACACCATTAATTCTGGAGATTGCTCCATCATTGAGCAATCTTAAACCTTAATGGACGAATTTATGGCACCATCAATGCTTATTAAAGATGGGAAGCAACCAGACTCTGGCGATGCGCCATCGTTCTTCTGATCAATCGAACCAGGTTCATCGTTCTCCCCCTTGCTTCCATCTATCTGCATCTGCATGTGGCTCCCCGAGGAAGCCCGTTCCATCGATCCATCCCTTTCACTCCCTAGGTTTGTTTCTGCTCTACCTCTATGCTTGCGATTTCCAGAATTTTTGAGAAGGGATCGGGCAACCGAGGTGAACCTCCCATTGAACCTTAGACCTTGACCATACTGATGGAAATTCAAATTTGGGTTGGCGTTCTTTTAGAAGAAATTACAATCCTTAAAATGGTGACCAATGATGCCACAGTGGGAGCAAAAGTCTGGTAATTTCTCGTACTTGATTGGAATAAGAACGTCTCCCATAAGGCCCTCTAAATTCAACTTAATTTCTCTCCTCGAGCATTTCCTGATATTGATACGAGTTTTAACCCTCATACTCACACCCCAACATAACGATCCTTCCCTATCATCAAACTCCTCAATCACTTCCATCGCGTTCCTCACACTCTTTGCCATTTCCTTGTTAAAACAAGTTAATGAGATATCAAGAAAATGAACCCAGAACGCTACAAAATCGAACTGCATGTCAGACGGTTATAAAAAAGGTTGTGGTTTTTTCAAAACAATCAGGAAACGGTCGAACAACTAAGGACCATTACAAACCACTCTAATCCGATCTAGCTCACTTTGAAATTGAAAAATAAATTGATTTTTCCCAATAACTTCAACCTCCAACCCATTTCCAATCTTCCAAGCTGCTTTAAAGGTTTTCCGGATTACCTAATCTGAAACAACTCTCGGAGACAGAAGTTTCCCGACCATACATCCTTCAAACAAAAATTTAATAGTCTGACCAGCTCCCACTCGTACATCAACTGAGACTTCTTCCTCCTCTGTAGTCAAATTCAACTTGCTCCAATCCTCAATCAATCCATTGTGATCCATTTGGAAATCGAAGACTAGTAGAACAAACTTAGAGCGTGCAAGAATCGTACCACCAGACACCTAGATCGAAAGACAAGGGTCTGACTTGTCTCTTCCAACGAAGATACAACGCCGACGAGAACACCATACAAAGTGGAGCCATTGATAGGATTCCAGCCGACAGTTATAGGGTGTTTTTTTATGATGCATGAATTTAGAAACAAAATTGGTTAAGTGATAGGACACAAAATGTGCTATCCTTAGGCTTAATTATTACTAGTTTTATGATAATTTCAGGACTTTTATATGTGTTAATCATTGAACTTCAGGTTAATAGCTTAAACAGGACAATTGGAGGCATTTTGGATCACTCGGGATCAAACCGAGGCTTTTTGGCGCTTAAAATAACATTAATTGGAAGAAGAATGGACAAACCTAGCCATTTGACCCGAGGTGATGGCATTGCAACGCCCTGCATAGCGTTGCAATGCCATCCGTGTTGCTTTGATGCGTTGAAGAGCTCTGTCGATAGCGTTGCAACGCTGCCTTGCAGCGTCGCAACACTATCCCGATAAGAAGAACAAGAAGAAGGATCGTGGCAAGGGCATTGCAACGCTGCCTTTTAGCGTTGCAACGACAGTTCGATAGAAGAAGCGCACATTAAAGTAGCAGCGTTGCAACCCTACCGACACTTCCTATATTTGATACCCGCATAACGTTGTGCCGAAAATACTTATAAATAAAACATTGTATCTTCTTGCAACGCTACCGACACTTCCCATATTTAAGAAATCAAATTGCATAACGATGCCAGGAATTAAAGCATCTACCCACCTAATTTTAAGAAAATCAAATGCACAACAAGAAGCCAACGATTGGCTCTGATACCAATTGAAAGGAATGAGAATCTCCGCACAACGGAAGACCATCGAATCGTCGTAGTATCGTTATGCAATTTAATTTCTTAAAATTAAACTATCTAATAGTATAGGTTAAACATGCAAGTTAGAAGAAAAAAACAAGTTAGAGTTACTTACTTGTTGAAGACCGTCTTCAAGTTTTCCTTCCGTTGATCACGAATTCTTCGTGTACTCGTTCTCAACGATCTCGATCTCCTCACACGAACAACGAACCGGACACCTCCACATGGATACTCGGTTGTTATACTTTAGGTAGAAGGAGAATTGTGGGATTCTTAGTTTGGTTTAGGGAGGAGACTTTGAGAGAGAGAGATTTGAGAGAGAATTGGTTTTGCTTCTTTTGGTGAGAATTCCAAAAATGAGCAAATGCATAATGAACCCTTCTTACAAAGGGGTTTATATAATGGTGATAGGTGGAGTTGAAATCTCCACCTATTTACCATTTTACCACAACCATATGTTATGCAAATCATATTTGCATAACCACATATAATAAGATATCTCATATCTAATTTTACAAATCACATTTGTAATATTTTGGATTTATAAATTGAATCACATTCAATTTAATTTCTCTCTACCTAATTTCTCCAAATTAGCCTTAATTCAATAATTAGGCTAAAGTATAGTTTATCATGAATCTCATTCACATTAAACTATATAATATATCATTCATATCTCATATAAATGACATAATTACCCTTCAGTGAACTTGAACACTTCAAATTCACACAAAAAATGTAAATCTTCTATTATTCAAGTTTGAGCCAACCGAGGGACCTTATGGACCTACAGTGACGAGCTCCAATGATCCGAGATTAATCTATCAAACTCTTTGACCCGATTAATCAACATTCATTAGCTATGGTAACACTCGACTAAAGCCCATAGCTGCACTCCCGTCATTGTAAGACAAAATGTGTCCACTGATATAACCAATGCCCATGAGTCGACCCTTCACAGGTTGTTCGTAGACAGTGCTGGGTCAAATTACCGTTTTACTCTTGTGTCTACTTCTTGATCCTTAAGTCCCCACTTCTCCTCTAATGAACAACAACGTTGTAATGGTCCAACCATACACAACACCCCTCTTGGGCTACTGAGAGAGTGGGCGCCTGTTGTCCAAGCCCTGGAGACAACACTTAAGGGAACAACCCCTCTAGTTTCCCTAAAGGCGAGAACGAGTGAATTCCATCTCGCGTAGTTAATTTTCCAGGTCCCTACTTGGTCCTGCCCCTGAGAAAATAGGCATATGGGGCGAGTAACTATGACCACCCTCACTCGTACTAGTCAAAGGACAGACCCCGCAAACAGGAGTCTGTAACACGCTCAGGATTCAGGTCAAGTCACTAATGGACATGTACAAAGTTATTAGTCCATACTTTTAACGGTGTTACATCAGTGGGTCTAATAATTCACGGTCCGGTCTTGTACAATCTCATTGTACAGGATGCCCTCACTCGCATGTCAACCACATGAACGAGTAAGATCACCTCGTTTGTATCTTAATACAAAGCGGGTTGTATCCACAGCATATCCAGGATTAGGTGTCCAACCCTATCCATATATTGTAGACCATTCGGATCATTAACTCGAACGTGATTCTCCTTGTGTTTCCACTACACACCGTTCAAGTTCTAGTTCTCTTATATATTCAATGACCCGGGAGCTTAGTTTATTGGACAAAGTTTGTAAAATTTGCGAGATACAAAATGATGAAATAAATAACTTTTATTTATTTCAAATGTTCAATTTACAAACTAAACGAGATTACGACATACATCCCAACAAACTGCCACTTGAACTAAGCTAGTGGAACAAATACATTTCTTAAATGTACAATAAATTATAATGAAGTAATACAATAAACTAGGGCGTTGAATACCCGTTTACAATTCTCCCACTTGCCTTAGTCAGAGAGCACTCTAAGACCTAGACTTTCTAGGTGACCCTCAAACACCTTAGCTGTGACGGCCTTTGTAAATGGATCAGCAACATTGTGCTTTGACGCTATCTCCGTGACTGTCACGTCGCTGCGGTGCACAATCTCCCGTATCAGATGATACTTCCGCTCAATGTGTTTGCCTCTCGTATGGCTCCGAGGCTCTCTGGAGTTGGCTACAACACCACTATTGTCACAAAACAGCATAATCGACAAGTTCATATTTGGAACAACTTCCAAATTCGTCATGACATAAAGCTTCCTTTGCAGCTTCACAAGCCGCAACGTACTCTGCTTCCATAGTAGAATCAACGATGCATCCCTGCTTGATGCTTCAGCATACTACAGCTCATCCATTCAGAATGAAGCCTGACCCCGAAGTGGATTTCCTCGAATCCTTATTGGTTTGAAAGTAAGAATCTGTTTATCCCGTAAGGATCAAATCCCCACTGCTATACACTAAGCTGTAGTTCATCGTTCTCCTATGATATTTGAGAATTGCCTTTACGGCTGTCCAATGATCTAATCCTGGATTGGATTGATACCTACGTACAATCCCTATTAGATAACAGATGTCGGGCCTAGTACACAGCATGACATAAATCAGGCTCCCTACAGCTGAAGCATAGGGGATCCGTCTCATATTCTCAACCTCTTGAGGAGTCTTAGGACATTGATCCTTAGACAAGTGAACCCCGTGCCTGAAAGGCAACAAGCCCTTCTTGGAGTTCTGCACGTTATATCTAGACAACATTTTGTCAATATATGACGCTTGAGACATGGCCAACGTTCTGTTCTTCCGGTTCAAAACTATCTAGATACTTAGAAAATACTGAGCTTCTCCCAAATCTTTTATTTAGAATTGCGAAGCTAGCCATTTCTTTACGTCAGTAAGAAATCCTAGCTCATTCCCAATGAGAAGGATATCATCCACGTACAATATCAGAAATGTGACAGTTTTGTAGACACAAGGCTCGTCAACATTCTGAACAAAGCCATAAGATTTGATCGCCTCATCAAACCTTATATTCCAAGACCTCGAGGCTTGTTTCAGTCCATAAATAGACCTATGAAGTCGACAAACCTTTTGCTCTTAGCCTTGGGTTATGAACCCCTTGGCCTGGTCCATGTAGATGGTTTTGTCAAGGTTTCCATTCAGAAAGGCGGTCTTGACATCCATCTTCTATACCTCATAGTTATAATATGCGGCAATGGCCAGAAGGATCTCGATCGACTTTACCATGGCAACAGGTGAAAAAGTTTCTTCATAGTCAACCCCTTTAACCTGGGTAAAACCCTTTGCCACTAGTCTGTTGGGATTTTTGTCTTAATCTCGTATTTGTAAATTACTATTTGAAATTAATAAAGTGTTATTCATTTCATTATTTTGTGTCTCGCATTTTATACAACTTTGACCAATAAACTAAGCTCCAGGGTCATTGTATTAATGAGATAACTAGAACTTGAACAGTGTGTAGTGGACACACAGGGAGGATCACGTTCGAGTTAATGACCCGAACGGTCTACGGTATATGGATAGGGTTGGAGACCTAATCGTGGATACACTGTGAATGCCACCCGCTTTGAATTAAGATACAAACAAGGTGATCTGACTCGTTCATGTGGTTGACATGCGAGTGGGGGCATCTTGTGCAGTTAGATTGTACAAGACCGAACCGTGAATTATTAGACCTACTGATGTAACACCATTGACAGTAAGGACGAATAACTTCGTAGATGACCATTAGTGACTCGACCTGAATCCTGAGCGTGTTACGGACTCCTGTTTGCGGGAGTCTTTCCTTTGACTAGTACTAGTGAAGGTGGTCACAGTTACTCGCCCAATATGCCTATCTTCTAAGAGACAGGACCAAGTAGGGAGTTGGAAACTTAACTACGCGAAATGGAATTCACTCGTTCCCGCCTTTAGGAAAACTAGAGGGATTGTTCCCTTCAGTGTTGTCTACAAGGCTTGGACAACGGGCGCCCACTCTCTCACTGGCACGAGAGAGTTGTTGTGTATGGTTAGACCATTACAACGTTGTTGTTCATTAGAGCAGCAGTGGGGATTTAAGGAGCAAGAAGTAGACATAGGGGTGAAACAATAATTTGTCCCAATAGTGTCTACGAACAACCTGTGAAGGGCCGACTCATAGGCATTGGTTATATCAGTGGACACGTAATATTCTACACTGACAGGAGTGCAACTACGGGCTTTAGTGGAGTGTAACTGTAGCTAATGAAGGTTGATTAACCGGGGCAAAGAGTTTGATAGGTTAATCTCGGATCATTGGTGCTCCTCACTATACGTCCATTAGGTCCCTTGGGTGGCTTAATCTTAGTTAAAAGACGGGTTAGTGTTTTTGTGTGAATTGAAGCGTTCAATTTCACTTAAAGGGCATTTATGTCATTAATATATAGTTTAATGTGAATGAGATTCATAATAAACCATAGGTTAGCCTAATTGTTGAATTACGACTAATTGAAGAAATTAATTGAGAGAAATTAAATTGAATGTCATTCAATTTAATAAATCCAGAATTATACAAATGTGATTTGTAATATGAGATATGAGATATCTTATTATGCAAATATGATTTGCATAACCTATAGTTGTGGTAAAATGGTAATAATGTTGAGATTTTAACTCCATCATTTTCCACTATTTAAACCCTTTGCAAGAAGAGTTTCTTCACTCATTCTCTCATTTTTTGGATTCTAACAAAAAAGAAGAGAACCATTCTCTCTCAACTCTCTCAACTCTCCTCCCTTCTCCAAAACAAAAAAGTCCCACCACTTTCCTTTTTTCAAAAGAAGAACAACCGAGAAGCCTTTGGTTGTGTTCGACTTTTGTTCGAGAGAAGAATTCGATGAGATCGAGATTGCACGAAGAGTTCGTGATTCGATGGAAAGGATTTTGAAGAGGGTCTTCAACAAGTAAGTATCATGTGTTCTACTTGTTGTTTATCTTTCGATTTGAGCATGTTTAGCCTTAACTATTAGATAGTTAATTTTAGTGAAATCGAGTAACATAACGGTACCACGACGATTCGATCATCTTCCGCTGTGCGGGGATTCTCATTCCCTTCAATTGGTATCAGAGCCACTCGTTGGTTCTTCGTTGTGCACTGTTTTTTCATTAAAATTAGGTGGGTAAAGCCTTGATTTATGAGATAAATGTTTTGTTTGCATGATAGGTTATATTATAAGTGTTATAATATAATTAAATGCATGTTTTAATTTAATTAGTATAAGTGTTATATTTTTTAGATTAAAGTATGCTCATGCATTTTAATTTCATGTGATGAAATTATTCAATTATGTTATAGTATATAGTTATTGATGGATGAATAATCAAGCACTATAACATAGACATGCATGCAACCTAAGTTAATTATTAGTTTTAAAGTGTTTAGAACTTGAATAATTAGACTTAGGTTTTCTAGTTCTAATAAGATTAGAATTAGGAAATCAAAGTATAGTTTATGAATGGTGACTGATTAGTAATTTTGTCTAAGGAAGGTTTTGTCTAAGGCTGGGGTATTTAAGTTGACGCTTGCGGAACACCCCTACTTGGAAATCGACCTGGGAGTGAATTCGGTTCGGAGATTCTTATATTATACTTATCGTGAGTGCCGTTAATTAAAAGAGTTTTAATTGAGTGTCGTTAATTAAAAGAGTTTTAATTTACTCACATAGACCTAAGTAATAATGTGATTATAAACTTAGAATACCATATAAGAGTTATATTGGAAGACTTAGGTAAATTGTAGCCGGTTTATCTAGGTCAATCCCGAAATTTATAAAGTGTTTAGTCGGAGGAGACTTAGTGTATGAGAAACATTTAAGTTCCGACCACAAATCTCCGTTAATTCTGCACCGTGAGATCCATACTCGGCCTCGTGGCGCAAATGGGAGCGTCTCCCTACGGATGGTATTTGTATGGATCAATATCATAGTGGATGGAGAGAGTACTTATAGTGAGTGGGAGCGGGACCTATGAAAATGGGACCCACGGTCTCTTCTTTCGATTCACACTGTGAGACCCCTATGATACGCCTACTAGTTTGGCCTGGACCAGACAATCCCTTCGGAGGGCATTGATCATGGGAGTCGGAACACCGTGAATTCCCGAAAGGGATACAGTTTCCTTGTTGGTTTTCCTTTGTGGTTCACCCTTCGGTGACTATTGTTTCGACGGGTACTTGGAAACTTAAATATTGAGGGTGGCACTCACAGAATTCGTTAAGTGTTAATGAATTCGACCAAATAATGGTAACTGGACGCCTAATGGAATAAGAGTTTTTCTGGGATTAGGGTCTGGTCGAGAAAGTCTCGTCCTAGAGGAAGAGTGTTTCTATTCACCCTTCGGTGGCGATCATTCTAAACCTTTAGGATATCATTGCAATTTTTATATGACCTAGGGATCATAGGATTAAATTTTGCTAAAACTTGATTGGTTTTTTCAAAAGTTTATGCGAGACTGACACAATTTTTTTCAATTTTTCAGCTAAAAACATGTCTAGCTCAATTATAGATTTATTAGCTTCCGACAAAATAGTAGGAGATGACTTCTAATCTTGGAAGAATAATATCAACACGATCTTAGTAACTGACGACCTAAAGTTCATGCTTATTAAGGAATGTCCTCAGTTGTCGAGCTCGACTGCATCACGAAGTGTTCATGATGCTTACGATCGATGGATCAGGGCCAATGAAAAGGCCAACGTCTATATAATTGCCAGATTATCTAAAGTCTTGGCAAAGAAGCATGAGTTGATGGTCACCGCCAAGGAGATCATGGATTCGTTGCAGGACATGTTTGGACAACAGTCCTTTCAGGCCAGGCACGATTCACTCAAACAGGTCTTCAACGCACGGATGAAAGAGGGGTCGTCTGTCCGTGAACATGTTCTAGACATGATGACCAACTTTAATCTGGCTGAGATGAACGGGGCTTCAATCGACGAGTCGAGCCACGTTAGCTTTATTCTGGAGACTCTTTCGAAGAGTTTCCTTCAGTTTCGTAGCAATGCTGTTATGAACAAAATTAGCTACACACTGACTACCCTCCTCAATGAGCTACAAAATTTTCAGTCCATGATGAGGATCAGGGCACCGGAATCTGAGGCAAATGTTGCCTACAGGTCATATAACATGGGTTCGACCTTTAGGACTAAACCTGTTGCTCCTTCTCACCCGAAAGGGAAGAAGAAGAAGATGAAGAGGGGTAAATGTGACCGAGTTGCCGCCAAAAAAGGCAAGAAGGTCAAGGAAGTTGCAGAGAAAGGAAAGTGTAAGGAAGTTGCAGAGAAAGGAAGGTGTTTCCACTATAATGGGGACGACCACTGGAAGAGAAACTGTCCCAAGTTCCTTGTCGAGAGGAATAATCAAGGTAAATGTGATTTACTGGTTACTGAAACATGTTTAGTGGAGAGTAGTGACTCTGCCTGGCTTTTAGATTCGGGTGCCACTAACCACGTTTATTCTTCTTTTCAGGAAATTGATTCCTTGCAGCCGATGCGAGAGGGTGAGGTGGCTCTACAGGTTGGATTCGGGGAGATAGTCTCTGCTGCAGCGATCGACAAAGTGAATCTTTATTTTGGCAGAAATTTTTTATTGTTGGATAATATGTACATAGTTACAGGGTTTACTAGAAACCTTGTTTCTATTTCCTGCTTATTAGAACATTTAATTTCTATAAATTTTTCTAGTAATTAAGCGTTTATTTCTAGAAATGGAAATTTCTTGTGTTCTGCTTCACTTAAGTCTAACTTATATGTTTTAAAGTCAAATTCGGTCAAAAGCGTTTAGAATACTGAATTGTTTAAAAATGCAGAAACGCGAACTAAGAGAGTTAAGGTTTCTCCTAAAGAAAATGCCCATCTTTGGTATCTATGGTTAGGCCACATTAATCTCAACCGGATTGAGAGACTAGTGAAGAGTGGACTTCTAAGTCATTTAGAAAAAATTTCTTTACCGGTCTGTGAGTCATGTCTCGAAGGAAAAATGACCAAACGTCCTTTAGTGGAAAAGGATATAGAGCCAAGGAGCCCCTTGAGCTTATACATTATGACCTCTATGGTCCGATGAATGTTAAACCACGAGGTTGTTATGAATAATTTGTTTGTTCATTGATGATTATTCGAGGTATGGGTATATTTACTTAATACATAGGAAGTCTGAAACTCTTGAAAAGTTCAAGGAGTACAAGACTGAGGTTGAGAACCTGTTAGGTAAAACGATTAAAACACTTCGAGCAGATCGAGGTGAAGAGTATATGGACACTGAATTCAAGGACTATATGATAGAACACGGAATTACGTCCCAACTCTCGGCACCTGGTATGCCACAGCAGAATGGTGTATTGGAGAGGAGAAACAGAATTCTGTTGGACATTGTTTGGTCGATGATGAGCTATGCTCGTCTCCCTGATTCTTTTGGGGGTTACGCGGTGGAGACTGCGGTGTATATTTTGAACAACGTTCTGTCGAAGAGTGTTTGTGAAACACCTTTTGAACTCTGGAATGGTCGTAAAGGTAGTTTACACCATTTCAGAATTTTGGGATGCCCGACCCACGTGTTGGTGTCAAACCTGAAGAAACTGGAATCCCGTTCAAAATTGTGTCTATTCGTAGGTTACCTAAAAGAGACCAGAAGTGGTCTGTTTTACAATCTTAAGGATAATAGGATGCTTGTGTCGACAAACACCCCTTTCCTTGAGGAAGACCATATTAGGGATCATGTGCCTAGGAGCAAAGTCGTGTTAAACGAAATGGACAATACGTAAGCAAGAGTTGCTGATGGGGCTGGTACGTCAACAAGTGTTGTTGATCATAGCACGTCAAGTCAAGTTCGTTCCCAAGAGTTGGGAATGCCTCGACGTAGTGGGAGGGTTGTGAGACAGTCTGAATGTTACATGTGTTTAGCTTAAACCCAAGTCGTCAGTCCTGATGATGACTTCGAGGATCCATTGACCTATGATCAGGCAATGGTTGATGTTGACAAGGACGAATGGATTAAAGCTATGGACCAGGAAATGGAGTCAATGTACTTCAAATCTGTCTGGGAGCTTGTGGATCAACCGAATGGGGTAAAACCTATAGGTTGTAATTGATTTACAAGCGTAAACGTGACGTAGTGGGAAGGTGCAGACCTTTAAAGCACGACTAGTGGCAAAGGGTTTTACCCAGGTCGAAGGGGTTGACTATGAGGAAACCTTTTCACCTGTTGCCATGGTAAAGTCGATCAGGTATGGCAGATGGATGTCAAGACCGCCTTTCTGAATGGCAACCTTGACGAAACCATCTACATGGACCAACCCAAAGTGTTCATTACCCAAGGCCAAGAGCAAAAAGTTTGTCGGCTTCATAGGTGTATTTATGGACAAAAACAAGCCTCGAGGTCTTGGAATATAAGGTTTGATGAGGCAATCAAATCTTATAGCTTTGTTCAGAATGTTGACGAGCCTTGTCTTTACAAGAAAAACGTTGACAAAACTGTCGCATTTCTGATATTATACGTGGATGATATTCTTCTCATTGAGAATGAGGTAGAATTTCGTACTGACATAAAGAAATGGGTAGGTTCGCAATTCCGAATGAAAGATTTGGGAGAAGCTAAGTATGTTCTAGGGATCCAGATAATCCAGAACCGGAAGAACAAAACGCTAGCCATGTCTCAAGCCTCTTATATTGACAAGATGTTGTCTAGATATAAGATGCAGAACTCCAAGAAGGGCTTGCTGCCTTTTAGGCACGGGGTTCACATATCTAAGTATCAGTGTCTTAAGACTCCTCAAGAGGTTGAGGATATGAGACGGATACCCTATGCTTCAGCTGTAGGGAGCCTGATATATGCCATGTTATGTACTAGGCCCACATCTGTTATGCAGTAGGGATTGTCGGTAGGTATCAATTCAATCCAGGATTAGATCACTGGACAACCGTAAAGGCAATGCTCAAGTATCTTAGGAGAACGAGGAATTACAATTTAGTGTATGGCCGTGGGGATTTGATCTTTACGGGATACACAGATTCTGACTTTCAGATCGATAAGGATTCTAAGAAATCCACTTCGGGGTCAGCCTTCATTCTGAATGGAGGAGCTGTAGTATGGCGAAGCATCAAGTAGGGAGGCATCGCTGATTCCACTATGGAAGCAGAGTAAATTGCGGCTAGTGAAGCTGCAAAGGAAGCTGTTTCGCTTAGAAAGTTCATGACAGATTTGGAAGTTATTCCATGTATGAACTTGTCGATCACAATGTTTTGTGACAACAGTGGTGCAGTAGCCAACTCCTGGAAACCTCAAAGCCAGTAGAGAGACAAACACATTGAGCGGAAGTATCATCTTGAAGGGAATGAAAGTCCCGTGCAGCGGAAGGCGATTGAATCGTCGATGTATCAATTATGCAAACTGTGTTTATTTAAATTAATCTAACACTTAGATCTAGATTAAACATGCTTAAAGAAGAAGAAATTTACAGCAAGAAGAATTTACTTACTTGTTGAAGACTTTCTTCAAGATCTCTTCTTCAAATCCACGAACTCTTCGTGCTCCTCGTACTCAACGAACACCTCCAACGAGAATGATTGAACATCACCAAAATTCCATCTCGGTTGTTCTCTTTTGGAGAAAGGAGGTTTGTGGGAACCTTTTGGTTTTGGAGAGGGAGGAGAATTGAGTGAGAATTGAGAGAATTTCTCTTCTCTTCTTTGTGAAAATCTAAAAAATGAGAGAAGTGTACCCTATCCTTCTCGTAAGAAGGGTTTATATAGTGGAAATGGTGGAGTTAAAATGTCCACATTATTACCACTTTACCACAACCATAGGTTATGCAAATCTCATTTGCATAACCACATAATATTAGATATCTCATATCTCATATTTCAAATCTCATTTGCATTAATTGTGTATTAATTAAATTGAATCACATTCAATTTAATTTCTCTCAATCATATTCTCCAATTAGCCCTAATTCAACAATTAGGCTAACCTATAGTTTATTATGAATCTCATTCACATTAAACTATATATTAAATCATTCATATCTCATATAAATGACATAAATGCCCTTAAGGTGAAATTGAACACATCAATTTCATACCAAAACTTTATCCCTTCTTAAATCCAGATGGAGCCAACCGAGGGACCTAATGGACCCTCTGATGGCGGGCTCCAATGATCCGAGATTAACTGCCAAACTCTTTGACCGGTTGACCAACATTCATTAGCTACGGTAACACTCCACTATAGCTCGTGCAGCGCACTCTCCCGTCGATCACGAAACATTACGTGTCCACCGATATAACCAATACCCATGAGTCGTCCCTTCACAGGTTGTTCGTAGACACGGCTGGGTCAAATTACCGTTTTACCCCTGTGTCTACCTCTTGTTCCTTAAGTCCCCACTTTGCTTCTCTAATGAACAACATATTGTGATGGTCCAACCATACACAACACCCTTCTCGGGCGGTGAGAAGGTGGGCGCCAGTTGTTCAAGCCACGGAGACGACGACTTAAGGATACAACCCCTCTAGTTTCCTAAAGGCGGGAGCAGTGAATTTCATCTCGCGTAGTTAAGTTCCCGACTCCTACTTGGTTACGTCACTGAGAAGATAGGCATATTGGGAGTAATCGTGACCACCCTCACCCGTACTAGTCAAAGAAACGGACCTCGCAGGCGAGTCCGTAACACGCTCGAGATTCGTGTCGAGTCACTAATGGTTATCTCTGAAGTGATTAGTCCCTTCATCATTAGCGGTGTTACATCAAGTGGTCCAATAATTCACGGTCGGTCTTGTACATCTCATTGCACGGATGCCCCACTCACATGTCAACCACATGAACGAGTCGAGATCACCTCGTTTGTATCTAATACAAAGCGGGCCGCATCCACGATGTATCCGAGGATTAGGTCTCCAACCCTATCCATATACTGTAGACCGTTCGGGTCATTAACTCGAACGTGATCCTCTCTGTGTGTCCACTTCATACCGTTCAAGTTCTAGTTCTCTCATAAATTCAATGACCCTCGAGCTTAGTTTATTGGAAAAGTTTATAAATATTGCGAGACACAAAGTGATGAAATAAATAACTCTTATTAATTTCAATGAATATATTACAAACACGAGATTAGGACAAAAGACCCAACAAACTCCCACTTGGACTAAGCTAGTGGAGAAAATACATTTCCGAAATATACATAAATTACAACGAAGTAATATAATAAACTAGGGCATTGAATACCCGTTTACACATCTCCCACTTGCCCTAGTCAGGAAGCTCTCGAAGACCTAGACTCTCTAGGTGACCCTCAAACACCTTAGCCGTAAGGGGCTTTGTAAATGGATCCGCTACGTTGTGCTCCGACGCTATCTGTGTGACCGTCACGTCTCCGCGGTGCACAATCTCCCGTATCAGATGATACTTGCGCTCAATGTGTTTGCCTCTATTATGGCTCCGAGGCTCACGTGAGTTGGCTACTGCACCACTGTTATCACAGAACAGTGTGATGGGCAAGTTCATGTTAGGAACAACTTCCAAATCTGTCATGAACTTCCTTAGCCAAAACGCTTCCTTTGCAGCTTCACAAGCCGCAACATACTCCGCTTCCATAGTGGAATCACCGATGCATCTCTGCTTGATGTTTCGCCATACTACAGCTCCTCCATTTAGAATGAAGGTTGACCCGGAGGTGGATTTCCTAGAATCCTTATCGGTCTGAAAATCAGAATCTGTGTATCCCGTAAGGATCAAATCCCCACTACCATACACTAAGTTGTAGTTCCTCGTTCTCCTAAGATGCTTGAGGATTGCCTTTACAGCTGTCCAGTGATCTAATCCTGGATTGGACTGATATCTACTGACATTTCCTACTGCATAACAGATGTCGGGCCTAGTACACAACATGGCATACATGAGGCTCCCTACAGCTGAAGCATATGGAATCCGTCTCATATCCTCAACATCTTGAGGAGTCTTGGACACTTGATCCTTGACAAGTGAACCCCATGCACGAAAGGCGACAAGCGCCTTCTTGGAGTTACTCCTCATCTTATATCTAGACAACATCTTGTCAATATAAGACGCCTAAGACAAGGCTAGCGTTCTGTTCTTCCGGTTCCGGACTATCTAGATACCTAGAACATATTGAGCTTCTCCCAAATCTTTCATTCGGAATTGCGAAGCTAGCCATTTCTTAACGTCAGTAAGAAATTCTACCTCATTCCCAATGAGAAGAATATCGTCCACATACAACACTAAAAATGCGACAGTTTTGTCAATGATTTTCTTGTAGACACAAGGCACGTCGGCATTTTGATCAAAGCCATAAGATTTGATCGCCTCATCAAACCTTATATTCCAAGACCTCGAAACTGTTTGGTCAAAAAATGGACCTATGAAGCCAAACAAACTTTTTGCTCTTGGCCTTGGGCAATGAACCCTTTGGGCTGGTCCATGTAGATGGTCTCATCAAGTTTTCCATTCAGAAAGGCTGTCTTGACGTCCATCTGCCACATCTCGTAGTCATAATATGCGGCAATGGCCAGAAGGATCCTGATCGACTTTACCATGGCAACAGGTGAAAATGTCTCC
The DNA here is from genome assembly GCA_036507285.1 of Trichosanthes cucumerina. Taxonomy (NCBI): domain Eukaryota; kingdom Viridiplantae; phylum Streptophyta; class Magnoliopsida; order Cucurbitales; family Cucurbitaceae; genus Trichosanthes; species Trichosanthes cucumerina. Next base: position 73,367,924 of record CM071835.1, on the reverse strand, counting down.
TCATAGTCAACCCCTTCCACCTGGGTAAAACCATTGGCCACTAGTCGGGCTTTGAAGGTCTGCACCTTCCCATCTACGCCACGTTTACGCTTGTAGATACATTTGCAACCAATAGGTTTTACCCCATCCGGTTGATCCACAAGCTCCCATACAGAATTGAAGTACATAGACTCCATTTCTTCGTCCATAGCTTTAATCCACTCGTCTTTGTCAACATCAACCATTGCCTGATCATAGGTCAATGGATCCTCACGATCATCATCGGGAGGCGGCGGTGAGGTTTCAAATTAAACTCATGTAGCGATCGGTGTCTCACGACCCTCCCACGACATCGAGGCATTCCCAACTCTTGAAACGGATTTGACTAGGCGTGCTGGGATCAACAACACTTGTTGACGTACTAGCCCCATCGGAACTCTTGGCGATGAACCATCCATTTCATTCATTACAATTTTACTCCTTGGTACATGATCCCTGACGGGGTCTTCCTCTAGGAAAGTGCGTTTGTCGACACAAGCACCCTATTTTCCCTAGGATCGTAAAACATACCACCCCTAGTCTCTTTAAGGTAACCTACGAATAGGCACAACTTCGAACGGGGTTCCAACTTTTTCGGGTTTGACACCAACATATGGGTCAGGCATCCCCAAATCCTGAAGTGATGTAAACTGCCTTTACGTCCACTCCAAAGCTCGAAAGGTGTTTCACAAACACTCTTCGACGGAACGTTGTTCAAAATATAAACCGTAGTCTCCACTGCGTACCCCCAAAAAGAATCAGGGAGACGAGCATAGCTCATCATCGACCGAACCATGTCCAACAAGGTTCTGTTTCTCCTCTCCGATACACCATTCTACTGTGGCATACCAGACGCCTAGAGTTGGGATGTAATTCCGTGTTCTATCATATAGTCCTGGAATTCAGTGTCCAACTCCCCACCCCGATCAGATCGAAGTGTTTTAAGAGATTTACCTAAGAGGTTCTCAACCTCAGTCTTGTACTCATTGAACTTTTCAAGAGTTTCAGACTTCTTATGCATTAGGTAAATATACCCATATCTGGAGTAGTCGTCTATGAAAGGCACAAAGTACTCATAACCGCCCCGAGCTTTAACATTCATCGGACCACAGAGGTCAGAATGCACTAACTCAAGAGGCTCTTTGGCTCTATATCCTTTTCCACTAAAAGGACGTTTGGTCATTTTGCCCTCAAGGCATGACTCACACACCGGTAAAGAGTTTTCTTCCAACTCGTTTAGAAATCCACTCTTCACTAGTTTCCCAATCCTATTGAGATTAATGTGGCCTAACCGAAGATGCCAATGATGGGCATTTTCTTTTGGAGAAACTTTTGCTTTATTAGTTCGTGTTTCTGCAGTTTTAAATAATTCAGTATTCAACACACTTTTGACTGAATTGGGTTTCAAAACATACAGATTATTTTCAAGTGAAGCAGAACAAATCATATTCCCTTTGAAAGAAATAAACGCTTTATTCGATTCAAAAGAAACTGAAATACATTGTTCTATAAGGCAGGAAATTGAAACAAGGTTTCTAGTAAACCCTGGAACTATGTACAGATTGTCCAACAATAAGTACTTCCGGCCAAAACTTAGCTTCACCGTGTCGATCGCTGCAGCATAGACAAGCTCCCCGGATCCAACTCGTAGAGTCACCTCACCCTCTTGCAGCGGCAGCCAGGAATCAATCCCCTGAAAAGAAGAACAAACGTGGTTAGTGGCGCCCGAATCAAGTATCCAGGCAGAGTCACTACTCTCCACTAAACAGGTTTCAGTCACAAGTAAATCAAATTTACCTTGATTCTTCTTCTCGGCAAGGAATTTGGGACAGTTTCTCTTCCTGTGACCGCCTCCATTGCAGTGGAAACAATTTCCTTTCTCTGCAACCTCCATGACCTTCTTGCCCTTGTGGGCGGCAACACGGTCAGTTTTACCCCTATTCATCCTCTTCTTCCCTTTCGGGTGTGATAGAGCAACAGGTTTCGTCCCAGAGGTCGAACCCCTGTGATAAGACCTGTAGGCAACATTTGCCTCAGATTCCTTGACCCTATGCAAGGATTGGAAATTCTGTAGCTCGTTGAGGAGGGTAGTCAGAGTGTAGCTAATTTTTTCATAACGACATTGCTCTGGCCAAGGAAACTCTTGGAAGAGTCTCCATAATAAAGCGCGACTGGCTCGACTCATCGATCGAAGCCCCGTTCATCTCAGCCAGATGGAAGTGGGTCATCATGTCTAGAATGTGTTCACAGACAGACGACCCTTCTTTCATCCGTGTGTTGAAAACGTATTTGAGCGAGTCATGCCGGGACACAGAAAGAATTCTTTGTCCCAAACATTTCCTGCAGGGACTCCATGATCTCCTTAGCGGAAACCATCAGCTCGTGCTTCTTTGTCAAGACATCAGACATGCTGGCAATAATGTAGACCTTGGCCTTTTCATTGGCCATGATCCATCGATCGTACGCATCGCGAACACTTCGCGACGCGGTCGAGCCCGACATCTGAGGACACTCCTCAGATAACACGAACTTAATGTCGTCTTGTACCAAAATTGTATTTATGTTGTTTTTCCAACTTTGATAGTTATCTCCTGCTAATTTGTCCGAAGCAAGTAAAGCTATAATTACGCTAGACATTTTTAGCTGAAAAATAAGAAAAACCTTTGTATTAGTCTCGCAAAAAACTTTTGAAATCCAATCAAGTTTTAGCAAAATTGTTTCATGATCCCTAGGTCAATCAAAATTTTGCAATGATACCCTAAAGGTTTAGAATGACCGCCACCGTAGGGTGAACAGAACACTCCTCCTCTAGGACGAGACTTTCTCGATCAGACCCAAATCCTAGAATAACTCTTATTCCATTAGGCGTCTAATTACCATTGTTCGGTCGAATTCATTAACACTTAACGAATTCTGTGAGTGTCACCCTCAATCTTTAAGTTTCCAAGCATCCGTCAAACAATAGCCACCACCGAGGGTGAACCAAGAAGGAAAACCAACCAGGAAACTGTATCCCTTTCGGGAATTCACGGTGTTCCGACTCCCATGATCAAGCCCTCCGAAGGGATTGTCTGGTCCCGGCCAAACTAGCAGGCAGATCATAGGTGTCTCACGGCGTGAATCGAAAGAAGAGACCGTGGGTCTCGTTTTCACTAGCCCCGCTCCCACTCACTATAAGCACTCACTCCATCCACGATGATATTGACCTATACAAATGTCATCCGAAGGGGGATGTTCCCATTTGCGCCACGAGGCCGAGTATAGATCTCACGGTGCGGACTTAAAGGAGAATATAACCTAAGAATCTCTGGATCGAATTCACTCCCATTTGGAAACTCAAATGTATCTCATACACTTTATTTCCTCCCACTTAGCACTTTAATTTTTATTAGGGATTAACCTAGATAAATAGGCTAAAATTTACCTAAGTCTACCAATATAACTCTTATATGGTATTAACCTAAGTTTATAATCACATTATTAACTTAGGTCTATGTGAGTAAATTAATTAACACTTAATTAACGACACTCACAAGAATATATCCTAAGAATCTCCAGACCGAATTCACTCCCAGGTCGGTTTCCAGGTGGGGGTGTTCCGCAAGCGTCAACTTAAATGCCCCAGCCTTAGACAAAACCTTCCTTAGACAGAGTTACTTATCAGTCTCCATTCAAGGTTATATTTGATTTCCTAAATTTCTAATCTCATTAGAAAATTAGAAAACATAAGTCTAATTATTTAAGTTCTAAACACTTTAAAACTAATAATTAACTTAGGTTGCATGCATTTTTATGTTATAGTGCTTGATCATCCATCACATGAATAATACTATATACTATAACATAATATAATTCATCACATGAATTAAAATGCATGAGAATGCTTTTAATTTAAAAAATATAACACTTATATTTAAATAAATTAAAACATGCATACATTATATTATAACTCTTATAATATAATCCTATCATCCATACTATATATTATAACTATTATAATATAAATATGATGCATGAAATGTTTAACCTAAGTTGGGATTTTAAATCTATATGACATACAATATGCACATAGAAATTAGTTAAAATATACATCTCATGCATAAAATAATTAAATAGCAAAAATGGACCGATTTTTGGCACCTAGGGGCAATTATTTAATTAAATAATAATAATATAACATTTATATTAATATTATTTAATAAAATAAATAATATTACATTTTAATAAAAATAAATAAATAAAACGTGCAAAAACTGCCCAACTAGAGGCTTGAACCCACGCCCTCGTGAAATCGCCATGAATCTTGCTCAACTCAGCGCGTGCGGCGTTACTAGCCTGTTGCTCGCCTCGTCGTCGACCCGTGTTCTCAACGCCGGTATGTTATTAACGCTGATTCTGCTGCAGGGCCTCCAACCGCAAGGTTAGCGTTGAGACACCGTTTGGCAGCGTCTGAACGCCATCGACAGAATAATAAACACCTTTGTTGTTCTTCGTCGATTTTCGCCTGTTTCCGCTCCGATTTCTTCACAGCAACACTTGCCACGAACGACACAGACTTACAGACTCGATTTATTTTCTAAAATGCCCAAAAATACGGACCATTTATATTTGATCTCATCAAACAGAAAATAAATCTAAAAGTGTCAAAAATCGAAACATCCATTATACAAACCAAGACATTCATCTCATAAATTATGGTAAAAGACCCACCAAATTTTAACAAAACAGTGCATAATTAAGAAACCATCGAACCTGGCTCTGATACCAATTGAAGGGAATGAAAGTCCCGTGCAGCGGAAGACGATTGAATTGTCGATGTATCAATTATGCAAACCGTGTTTATTAAAATTGATCTAACACTTAGATCTAGATTAAACATGCTTAAAGAAGAAGAAATTTACAGCAAGAAGAATTTACTTACTTGTTGAAGACTTTCTTCAAGATCTCTTCTTCAAATCCACGAACTCTTCGTGCCCCTCGTACCCAACAACCACCTCCAACCAGAATGATTGAACACCACAAAAATGTCTTCTCGGTTGTTCTCTTTTTGAGAAAGGAGGTTTGTGGGAACCTTTTGGTTTTGGAAAGGGAGGAGAATTGAGAGAGAATTGAGAGAATTTCTCTTCTCTTCTTTGTGAAAATCTAAAAAATGAGAGAAGTGTATCCTATCCTTCTTGTAATAAGGGTTTATATAGTGGAAATGGTGGAGTTAAAATGTCCACATTATTACCACTTTACCACAACCATAGGTTATGCAAATCTCATTTGTATAACCACATAATATAAGATATCTCATATCTCATATTGCAAATCTCATTTGCATTAATTGTGTATTAATTAAATTTAATCACATTCAATTTAATTTCTCTCAATCATATTCTCCAATTAGCCCTAATTCAACAATTAGGCTAACCTATAGTTTATTATGAATCTCATTTACATTTATATATTATATCATTCATATCTCATATAAATGACATAAATGCCCTTAAGGTGAAATTGAACACATCAATTTCATACCAAAACTTTATCCCTTCTTAAATCCAGATGGAGCCAACCGAGGGACCTAATGGACCTACAGTGACGGGCTCCAATGATCCGAGATTAACCTGCCAAACTCTTTGACCCGGTTGACCAACATTCATTAGCTACGGTAACACTCCATTATAGCTCGTAGCTGCACTCCCGCAGTGCCGAATATTACGTGTCCACTGATATAACCAATATCCATGAGTCGACCCTTCACAGGTTGTTCGTAGACACGGCTGGGTCAAATTACCGTTTTACCCCTGTGTCTACCTCTTGTTCCTTAAGTCCCCACTACTTCTCTAATAAACAATATATTTTGATGGTCCAACCATACACAACACCCATCTCAGCCCAGTGAGAGGGTGGGTGTCCGTTGTCCAAGCCCTGGAGACAGCACTTAAGGGAACAACCCCTTTAGTTTCTCTAAAGGCGGGAACGAGTGAATTCCATCTCGCGTAGTTAAGTTCCCAGCTCCCTACTTGGTCCTGCCCCTGAGAAGATAGAAATATTGTGCGAGTAACTGTGACCACCCTCACCCGTACTAGTCATAGAACATACCCTCGCAGACAGGAGTCCGTAACACACTCAAGATTCAGGTCGAGTCACTAATGGTCATCTACAAAGTTATTAGTCGTTACTGTTAACGGTGTTACATCAGCAGGTCTAATAATTCACGGTCCTGTCTTATACAATCTCATTGCACAGGATGTCCCCACTCACATGTCAACCACATGAACGAGTTAGATCACCTCGTTTGTATCTTAATACAAAGCGAGCGACATCCACAGCGTATCTAGGATTAGGTCTCCAACCCTATCCATATACTTTAGACCGTTCGGGTCATTAACTCGAACGTGATCCTGCCTGTGTGCCCACTACACACTGTTCAAGTTCTAATTCTCTCATATATTCAATGACCCTGGAGCTTAGTTTATTGGACAAAGTTTGTAAAATTTGCGAGACACAAAATGATGAAATAAATAACTTTTATTAATTTCAAATGTTAAATTTACAAACTAAACGAGATTAGGACATACATCCCAACAAATTTGACCCAACTGTGATTACGAATAATTTGTGAAGGGTCTACTCATGGGTAATGATTATATCAATGGCCTCAATATAATCTACAGTGAGGAGAGTGCAACTACAAGTCTATAGTGGAGTGACTTGTAGTTAATGAATATTAATTAACTAGATCAAAGAGTTTGATCAGTTAATCTCACATCATTGGAGCTCATGAACTGTAGGTCCATTAGGTCCTTCCATTGGCTCAACATGGTAATATTGAGGGTATAAAGTTAGGAATGAGATTGAAGTGTTCAATTTCATGTATGAGGTGTTATATCAATGTGAATTAGATATAACACTATATACTAATGAAAGAATGTAGGAGGGATAGGATGATAATTTCCATCCTATTTCTCTATAAATAGTTGCATAAAGATGCAACTTTGAGACTAACAATAATTGGATTCACAACCCTAGAGTTTCATTTTGCGTTGGAAATAGTTCCAAACAAATACTTCTCTCAAACCTTCACATCTCATCTTAAAGGAACCCACCTTCCTCCCTCACCAAGAGAACAACGGAGAAGATCTAGTGGTGAATCTTCATACGTTCAGGTTCGTGTTGCTGAGATCGTGATCGTGGGAGAAGGAGCTCGTGAAGAAAGTATTCTTCAAAGGTATATTTCTTGCTGCCCTATCTTTAAAAGCATGATTAATCTTAAATTTAGTTATTGTATTTTAGATCTATGTAACAAAATCATGAACACGCGATTCACTGTCACTTCCGCTGCGGGATTCGATCCCTTAAGTTTAAGACTTGTTTACTATGTATTGAAGTATGTTTTGTTATTTATTTTTGGCAATTCGTTCTTGAATTCTTTAATCTTTTTGGTTTAAGTGGACTCGAGAGAAAAAGCTTAGATTAGAGCAAAATTGTCAAAACTCTTAGAAGTCTTGCATGAGAATGACCTAGAAGTGTAAGGGAAACACATAAAAAAGTTGCTTAATGTCGTGCATGCTTTTAGATTCATATGGAGACTATAGAATTTATTGTGTGAGCGAGGCTCACTAAGAATCGAGAGATTTTCTTGAGTATCTTACTTCTTGTTTATAAATTCATCATGTTAGTTCATTGCATGTGCTAAATAAGTGTTTACTTCTTTTTTATAAATTCATCATGTTAGTTCATTGCATGTGTTAAATAAGTGTTAACTTGTGAAGTCAAATTTCTCTAAATCTATCATATTCGTGTCTCCATTTGTTTGTCTATGGTTTATCTTTGTTTTCACCATCTATCCATGTTATGTTACTTTAGCTAAAATTGAGAATTAGTATCTTGGTAATTAATTAATCTAGAAACTCATTCCCGAGGACGATACTTGGAACTCTCAAATCACTATACTAAAACTTGACCCGTACACTTGTTGTATTTCAAAATATAATTTTACGCAACATTAAGACGATGTCAATTATTCGTATAATAACACTTTTAATGAGTTTATGTTTTATAGCACATTTTTTTTTTATTTGGTAAATACATTAATATATGTCATGATGTAAGTTTTCGACTTCACATATGAACCATGTCTATTTTATTAAAATAAAATATAAGACATTTTTAATTAAGTTCATGCATTCGCCAAACTTAGAGTGTGATTAAATTAGTTAAAATATATTAACTTTTAACTAAAAAGTGAGAGATTCGAATCTTCTCACATATTAATGAATAGAAAATAAAAAGATTCAAATGGATGTATTTTAATTTCATATAATCTATTTATCACATTTTAATGGACAACAAAGTTTTGATTGAAAAATGGAACTAAAACTTTTCAAAAATTACTTCTAAACATAAAAAATAACATAAAAAAGGTAAAACATATTTTGTAAGTAAATACTAGAACAAGTAATAAGTCTCCAATAAGGTTTATGTAACGCCCCTACTTTTCTATGACTAAACTCTTAGGGACATTACTACACATGCATGCATTTATAGGCCAAGAGATAAAAGATCTTAAAAGAAAACCTCCAACTGAAATAATTCGTCTTTAGGGATCCCAAATAAAACATTCAAAACAGATAAAAGGAGCAGTTTAGCATGGCCTGTTTAAAATCTGTAAAGTAAATTTAAACTCCAAAACATAAAGGGACAACATCAGTTATAAAAGAAATGTGCGGAAAACATGTCTATTCCCATGGTCCTGGCAACGCGCCTCCGTCACTCGCCCTGCACGTCCTTAGCCTTACCTGAAAAAAATATTTTTTAAAAGAAAGGGTGAGTATTGCAAAACAATACCCGATGAAGTGACCTCGCTCAACAGAGGTTTGGGATATGCATACACATACAATCATGACTTTTAAACTTGTTCGAAATGTACATATGCGGGACCTAAAACTTTCTCATATTGTCAGGTCTTTAATCCATGACTTCCTTTTTATTTGTGTGGCCGACTGGTCATCCTGAGTCATTTCATTTTGAGTCCCTCACAGACCCCTGTAATAATTTGAGTCCCTCACAGACCCCTGTAATAATTTGAGTCCCTCACAGACCCCTGTAATTTGACCCATAGGGTCTCTATTGCATGTTTGACCATGCCCATAATGCTCTCAGGAGACCAATGTCCACACTTTTCATTAATTCATTTCATGACATACATAACATGCATGAGGTCCCATCATTCGTCATAACTATAGTGTACATGCCACAACCATTATCATTAATATGCAAATCATGACTTTTCACATCAGATAGGGCGTAATACTCGCAGACAAAAATCATGCAATATTCTCATAGATAATCTTGTACTATCCTCACATGAAATCTTTGGAATATCCTTACATAAAATACAAAGACATTCTCGCATAAAATACTAGATTATTCTCGCATAAAATATTGAGATATCTTCTCATAGAATATCAAAGTATTTTCACATAAAATCTCGGGATATTCTCGTATAAAAATCATTAAATCCTTTTAAGTAAAATATCGTACTAATTTCACATAAAATATTGAAGTTCGTTTTCTTTAATCCCATTTAAAAAGATTCGGCACAAGGTCCCTTACCTCGAGCTTTGATCTTACTCTTTCCTTCCAATTCTTAACTTAACGGTCCTTTCCAAATAACCTGTCAATCAAGAATCCTTCTATTCGTTATCCTACTACTCAGTTCATTCTATATACGGAATCTAAATACGCAAGCGTCTATAATTCTCACTTTGCACCAATTACCTTGACTCCGAATAATAATTCGAACGTGGGTTTGTTTGCTCCGAAGCTTGGGAGTCTTGAACTCGAAATTCAGCTCGTTCCTACAATAATTTCATGCAAGATTTTCATGCGAGTTAGATCCAATTAATTCTATATTCCAAAATCGAAGGGGGGTTTCGCGTGGCTCACCTAATCCACAACTTAGACCTCGATTTCTTTCTTGTTGCGGCGTAACAACGAACAACGGTTGCTGGTCGGACGATGGGGCGGCGAGCTCACGGCAGTCGGCAGCGCGCGAGCGTCCCGAACGTGATCTGCTTCGGCGTGAGCGCCGCAACACCGGGAGGAACAACTGCGGACGAAGCGCTGCGTACGCGGTGTTGAACGGCCTTCGTCCGAGGCTGGCTGGCGCGAGCGGCTGAAACGCTCACCTGCTCGGAGAACTCGCAGGCGTGTACTGGGTGTTGTAGACGGACGGTTGGCGGCTGGACGAGGATCACGAGCGACTGGCAAACCTCGGCGGCAAGGGAACGGCTTGCCCGGCGTCGCTTCGTACGTGGAGACGAGGCGGCGAGAGAGAAGTCCGGCGGCGTTAACGTTGAAACGCCCGGGGGGGGCTTGCCGCCGAGGTACTCGGGAAGGAAAGCCGGACGACGGTTCTTTTGCGAGTGAGCGCTCCGACTAAGGGCCTTCCGTCCACGACTTTCGGTGTGGCTGCGGCGTGCGTGTTGGACTGGCCGTACGCGTGGTCTCTTGCTCCGATCGGCAGCAGCTGTAATGAAGGTATGGTGGCTCTCGGTTAGGGCAAGGATTAGGGTTTTGGGTTAGGTTAAAGATAAGATGAAGAAGATGATGATGGGGCTAGGGTTTTCTTATGGTTAAATACTAAGGAGGCTAAGGGGTTAGGGTTTAGGTCAAATTTTAAATGTTACTACAAACCCTCATTTACCCTAATACTAAAATACCATTGCTCCTTCTCCTTCTATTAATTTTAACCCAACATAATTCTCTAAAGGAGGATGCTTTGCTTACAACTAGTGTAAATTAAAGACTCATTTACACCGAGCTCGATGAAATTCACTAGCCCAACTAAACACACACAGGTTGATAGAACGCTGAATAAAATAAATAATTAGTACCTGTGGTCGTGGTCGTCACAGTTTAAGGATATGTAAGAAAGAAAAAGAAGAAGATAGGAATAGAGCTAAATAAAGTGACCATCAAGTTTGGGCACATTTTACAATTTCTTTTAAAAATTTAAAATAAGCAAATTCTTTTAAATGATTTATATTGTAAATATTACACATGTAAATGCCCATTCCACATGTCATTTTAATACCCATGCCTAGTGGCAAACCTTTCATAGGCAAAGTGTCTCCCATGTGTCCAAAATTTACCAATGCTTAGTGTCCAAATATACCAACTCATCCTTTCCAAATTGCTTATAAATAGTGGCATTTGGTGGATCACGTAAGATATATCGAGTTCATTTTCTCCAATCTCTCTTCTCTTCCTCTACTTTCTCTCAATTTTATTTCTTATTTAATTTGCCATAAAACTCCACTATCTCTCATTTATTTTATATATATATTTCATTTCTATAACACTTGTATTATTATTATTATATTAATATTTAAATATTGTTAAAATCTTGGTACCCGATTTTGCTTACAATTTTACAACAATATAAGGATTACCGATAAGCCATGTTATCTATCTATCTATATATTCAACATAACAACTTAGCTCAGTATTTCTCATTTTCTAAAGTCATTTTATTTTATTTTTTTGCCAATGAGCATAACATTAACAATCGAGACATGATGTATGCATTCTCTAAAAGATCCAATTGACTTTTAACCTTAAAGAAGATAAAGTAATAAATATTTTATCCATTTACCTCGGTTCAAATTTCTTTTCTGTAATCTTTTGAATTTTTTGAGTTCAACATTTGTTAAGAACTATCCACCTTTTAAATGACAATGATTTTTTTATCCACTTAACTATTTTCGAATTGATTCTTTACTTAATTAGTTTCTATAGGATTTCTTTTTCATCATGCTCTCTCTCACTTTCTCTTTCTCCTCTCTCTCCCTCTCTTTCTAAAAATTTGACTTCGTTAACAATGGGTTGAGATGACTAGCAAAACTAGGATAAATTATTCAATAACACTGTTACAATGTGATTGCCTCTTAATAATCATTAGATGTGGATCCAATAATTTTCAAACCCCTTAATATCCCTTGGATATAAATTCGAGATGTTTATATCTCTCCATCCAAATAAAGTTGAATTTTTATCGATAATGTTGACATGTGAAATAAAGTTGATAATTCCAGATATAAATAAAGTTGCAAATTTCATCCCAAACATAATTTTTGTTTTTTTTTAATTTAATGACACGTGAAAGTGAATATAAATCTCTCAGATAACTATGTAAAATTATATCCAATCCTACACTTAGTATTATTCGAGAAAAATGCTAATGTAACATTTTATTCCATAAATTATAAAATAAAATAGTCAAATACAAGTATATATGTCTGAAGCATATAGACTTGACAGACAATTAATAAAGTCAACTGATTAAAACAAGGGGTCAAAATATAATTGTCGGTTGATTCTCCATCACAATTTATAATACATCCAAATGCAAGGATAAGTATGATTTAAAATGTAAGAATATATATAATTGAAACTTTTTAATTTTCCAAACAGAATAAATACATATAATCAAAACACATAGACGAAATATAATTTAACCTAATAAATTAGGAGGGGATAAACTTGTCCTCATTCAAGTAGCTTCATTTTTTACTAATTACATTTCCAAAATGATATCATTATATTAATTAGGGGTCCACAACCTGTTAAAACACAAAAAAAAAAAAAGAAGAAAAAAAGTCGACAATTAAACTCTCATCTCACTTATAAACATAAGACAATTCTATCGATAACATAAAATCGAAACATCTGACATGTAATATTAAATAATCTTAGAAGACACCGAACAAAAACTTAGGTCCAACCTCAAAGACCATAATCAAAGCATCATTAATAATTAAAAGGAAAGAAGCAAATAAATTAAATAAAAACATACAAAAACTAAGTCTCATAATAAAATAATAGAATAGTTAATAAATAATGTTAATATTGGAAGCCACTTCAAAAGAGCGGCACCGCCATGAACACTAAAAGCAAATATATATATATGTGTTTGCGCATGAAAGCTCCAATTTTAAAGGAGAAATAATATATGTATATATATATATATGTTTTTTGTTTCCTTGTGGTTCGAAACATGTTCCTTAAATAATGCTAATAGAGCCAAACCGACCCCTCTTTTAACTCAAGTTGGAAAAATTAGGTCTTTTTGTCCCCATCTTCATTCAATATATATATATTTATATTTTTGGAATATGGTGCTCCATTGCTTATTCATTCTCTCTCTTGTTTTAATATGTTGAAGAGTTTAGAATTGTTGTTTTAATCGAGTTATAAATCTGTTTTGGTTTTTGAATTTTCGTGTTTATTTTATCACGAGAATTCGAATATAAAATTAATTTAAAAAATAAGACATCTAGAACTTTAGGTTAAGAGGGCACAAATTCATATTACATTAAATTATAAGTTTAGTTTTTGAAAATCTAGATTTATGTTTATATAATCCTTTAAGTTTTTCTTTATTTTGAAGTTTCAATTATGTTTTCATTGTTCAAAATTTTTAAATGGTAATTGTTCTTTAGCCACAAAATTTAAATTTGTGTCCAATAAATTTTTACTAACAAAATCTTTTTCAAAATTAATATATTTATTAATTACAAAATTAAAAGTTTAAGATTCAATTCGATACCAAATTAAATTTTATATCTAATAGAATAACGTTAAATTTAAAATGTGTTGAATATGTATAAAACATATTGAGTAGATCTTTTAATTTTTTTAAAAGTTTAAATACTTTTTTTACACAAAATTGAAAGTTTAAAATCTATCTCATACTTTTTTGTCATTATTTTTCTAAAATACTTTACTAAACAATTTTTTTATATATATGAACTTCTAACCGGTTCTACTTATTTTTTTGGAGCCAAAGAGAGCATAGTTCAACTGATATCTTCAATGTATTAACGACAAATTTGAATCTCCAACTCCCTATTGTATTAAAAAAAGGGAATTGTAATGGGTAGTACAAAATATTAGCATATTTGCAAACTTAGCTATGATTTTTTAGATTTGCAAATATAGCAAATTTTTTAAATCTAATTTTTTGTTTTTTTATTATTCAAGATTTATCCCATTGGTGTTGCAGTAGGTATATCAGTAGTATATCTCTAATATACTTTATATTGTATATCAGAAGTATATCTGATATACGTTATTTTTATACACCAATATATATCTAAAACGAAGTATGTAAATAGTATATTACTGATATACTACTACAGATACCCTTGTTTTAAGTATATCATTTAGAATGATATTCTTCCTATATATCCGTAGCAAATTAGATATATTTTTCATATTAATATATCACTAATGTACTTAATTTTAGATAGGTTTATTTCACTAATATACCTACCATTTAGTATATCATTAGTATATCTATGCGAGTTACTGATATACTCTTAATTAACTTCATATACATATATCAGTAGTATATTAGTGATATACTCTATACAATAACGCATCTCACACAATAAGATATAACAATCAAATTTGGGTTTAAATTATGAATTCTACCTGAAATTTAAAAGCATGACCTGAAATTTACTCTACCTGAAATGTCGGACATTACAAATAGCTTTTGAGATCTCGTTGATATACTTAATATTACTGAATAAAGTATATCATCATAAATCACTATCAACCATAAATCACTATTTGTGATATATCGTTGATATACTGAATAAAGTATTTTTGTATTATATCACACCGATATATACTTAATATTAGTGAAATCAACGACTATTAGTTATTTTTTTGTTAGATCTATCATTGGTATATATGATCTATTGTTAATAAACTACTGATTTTTTCGATATTGAAAAACACGGGAGGGTATTTCCAAATCTAGCAATAGTTTTTGAGATCCCGTTGATATACTTAATATTATTGAATAAAATATATCAACATAAATCACTGTCAAGCATAAATCACCATTCGTGATATACTGTTGATATATTAAATAATGTATATCGTTAGTATATTACACTGATATATACTTAATATTAGTGAAATCAACATATATCATATCATTTATGTAGTTACTTTTTGGTTCGATATATCATTGGTATATCAGATCTATTATTGATAAAATACTTATTTTCTCGACATTGAAAAACACAAGAAAGACATTTGTAAATCTAACAATAGATTTTGAGATTCCATTGATATACCTAATATTACTGAATAAAGTATATCAGCATAAATTCTTATTTGTGATATGATGTTGACATACTAAATAAAGTATATCACATTGATATATACTTAATATTAGTGAAATCAACCGAATCAGTAGTATATCACTTATACAGTTATTTTTTGGTTAGATATATTATTGCTATATTAGATCTATTGTTGATAGACTACTAATTTTCTCGATATCGAACAACAGGGAGAAGCTATTTGTAAAGCTAACAATAGTTTTTTAGATATAGTAGTATATAAACAGTATATCTAATATAATTTATATTTGGTATATCAGTAGTATATCAATAGTATATTTCATTTTAGGTATATTATTAGTAATCAATAGTATATCATAAGTACATCATCAGTATGTACATCATCAGTATGTTTTTGATAGACTATTGATAAGTATGTTTTTGATAAACTATTGATAGGCTATTAATATACTTCATATTGAAAAATGTGCGAGAAAAATATAATGATACTTTTGACTTTGCACGTCATCCGTTTAGGTTGGTCCTTTTTTTTGTTGTTATTTTGGCAAATTAAATTAAAGGTTTTTTTGGAATATTTATATATTTTTTTCTATTAAAGCAAGTGCCCCTAAAAAACAATTTTTTTTGGAAAACGGTGTTAACTCCAAAAAAAACAAAAAAAATATAAATATGTTTATTATGAAATTTAAAAATTGAAAATTAGAATAACATAAAAGGTACAAGCAGGATTTGAACCTGGAC
Organism: Trichosanthes cucumerina; assembly: GCA_036507285.1. Lineage (NCBI taxonomy): Eukaryota > Viridiplantae > Streptophyta > Magnoliopsida > Cucurbitales > Cucurbitaceae > Trichosanthes > Trichosanthes cucumerina. The sequence continues at coordinate 73,352,013 of CM071835.1, read as the reverse complement.
ATCCAAAATTGGGGGGAAGAAAAAGACATAAATGCCCCTGAACCTCTAGGAACTTACATGCCTTCCCATGATACAATGACTGTAGAACAATATATAAAATCTAAAATATCAATGGCATGCGTTCCTCAACCCCCAACTGGATCCCCTCTTAATTACCATTTGAAAAATGGAGGGATAGTTTAGGTCCCGTATTTCATTTTTTACTTTTAGTTTTTTAAAATTAAACCTATAAGTTTTACTTATTATCAAGAGTATCTTTATTTTACTACCCACCTTATATATTTATTTTAAAAAACAAACCTAAGTTTTGAAAACTAGAAAAACTAGTTTTCAAAAATTTGTTTTTTTTTTAGAATTTGGCTATATATTCAAATGTTTTCTTAAGAAAGGTGAAAGACATGGTAGAAAATTATAGAGAAAGGATGAAAAAACCAGTACAATTTTCAAAAACTAAAAAGGAACAACCAAATGGTTATCAAAAGAGGCCTTAATTGTTTACTTTGGTAATGGTTGATCTCAAAACTAAAATAAGAGTTAGAATTTTTGAATTTATGATCTTTTAAGAGAGATAGCGGTATTAGTTTAACAAGTCATGCTTAAGTTGGCTATTCTAATTTGGTCATTGTATAAATTATATTATATTTTTGAGTCATTCAATTTTATATTTAAACCATTGTTTTAAGGGTAATTGCATTGGGTAGCAAATTAAAATAAACTATTTGCAAATGTAACAACTTTTAAAAATATTTACAAATATAGCAAATCTTTTATATAAAGTTTTGTTATTCCTTTTTTTATTGTATTAGTATATGAGAGTGAAAAAAATGATCCCTTGTGATTTTTTTAATGTTTCTAAACATTCTTTCGCATGTGATTTTTTTAATTATTATTTTCTTTAATTTTCTTTGCCTTCATCTTCTCCTCCTCTTTTAACATGTTGTCCGACATTTTCTTCACATAGATATTTTTCCATTCAAACTTTTTATGCAGTTTAGAAATTTTATGATCATAACATTACTTAAATCTGTTTGAAAATTACAATTAAGAGAAAAAAAAAATCATTATACTAGATATTATATTGCGAGAGATTAAAACCTATAACAATTTCGTCGCTAATATATTAATTAAAGATCGCCAAATGACGATAGAGAATAAAACAAAATAAAAATATGAGATACTAATTGAAAAAATATAATTTGATAGAATGAGTAATTAAAAAATACTTTTACATTCGAACAAAGTTTTATATAAATGATTAATTTTCAATGAATTTTTTTGGGTTTAATTTTTAAATCTTCAATTTAAAACTAGTATTTAACACTTACCAAACTTCTAAATTATTGAATTGGGAATTTGAAATATGTTTCGTCCAATAACCCAAAAATTCATCTATCTCAATTCAACCACTTAATTCTAAAAACACTCAAAAAAAAAAATAGTCGGATTGAAAATGTGGGGCGTTACACGAGAAGTCTATCAGTGATAGTGATAGATTTCAATCAACCAAGATAAACAACAACAAACAAGAAGTCTATCAATGATAGTGATAGACTTTTATCACTGAAATTATCATTAATAGGCTTCAATCAATACTGATAAAATACACCAAGCAAAAAGTCTATTAGTGATAGCGATAAACTTCAATTAATACCAATAAACAAATAACAAACAAGAAGTCTATTAGTGCTAGTGATAGACTTCAATCAACACTGATAAACAACACAAAACGAGAAATTTATCAGTTATTGTGATAACCTTCTATCACTGATATACTTCAATCATCACAAATAAACAATACTAAACAAGAAGTCTATCAGTGAAAGCGAAGACTTCTATCGCTGGCAGACTTCAATAAACACAGATAAACAACAACAAACAAGAAGTCTTTAGTGATAACGATAGACTTCAATTAATACTGATAAAATACACCAAACAAGAAGTCTATTAATGATAATGATAGACTTCAGTAAATACAATTAAACAAAAAACAAACAAGAGGTCTATTAGTGTTAGTGATAGACTCCAATCAACACTAATAACCAATACCGAACAAGAGGTTTATCAGTTATACTAATAGCCGTCTATCACTGATAAACTTCCATTATCACAAATAAAAAATACCAAACAAGAAGTCTCTTAGTGAAAGTAATAGACTTCTGTCACTAATAGAAATCAATATTCATATATAAACAACAATAGACAAGAAGTCTATCAGTGATAGTGAGATCCTTCTATCACTGATAGATTTCAATCGACACAAATAAACAATACCAAACAATAAGTTTATCAGTAACAATGATAGGTTTATATCATACGTTTCTATCACTTATAGACATCAATCAACATTGAACGTGGATAAACAACACCAAACAATAAGTCTATAAGTCACCAAACAACAAGTCTATTAGTGAGAGTGATAGATTTCAATCAACATAGATAGACAATACCAATTAAGAAGTCTACCAGTGATAGTGATAAACTTTTATCACTAATAGACTTCAATCAACACAGATAAACAATATCAAACAAGAAGTCTAACAGTGACAATGTTAGACTTCTATCACAGATAGATTTCAATCAAAAGATATGAACAATATAAATAGAAGTCTATCAGTGATAGTGATAGACTTCTATCACTGATAGACTCCAATCAAAAGGGATAAACAAAACATATAGAAGTATATTAGTGATAGTGATACATGATAGACTCCTATCACTGATAGACTCTAATAAGAAGAGATAATTAAACAACACAAATAGGAGTGTATCGATGATAATGATAGATTTCTATCACTGATCGGTTCTAATCATAACAAATAAAACAACACATATATAACTCTATTAGTGATATGATAGACTTCTATTACTGATATACTTCAATCACAAGAGATAAACAACAGAAATAGAAATCTATCGGTGATAGTGATAGACTTTTATCATTGATAGATTTCAAAGAAATAAAAATTCCAAACAAGAAATCTATCAGTAATAGTAATAGACTTCAATCATAACATATAAAAGTCCCAAACAAGAAATCTATCCCAAACAAGAAATCTATCGATGATAATGATAAACTTCAATAAGAAAAAAAAAGTCCAATGAAAAAGTATATTAGTGATAGTGATAAACTTCTATCATTGATAGTTTTCACTCAAACTATATAAACAATCCAACCAAAAAGTCTATCAGTGATAGACTTGATAGACTTCTATCAGTGATAAACTTCTATCACTAAAATTGGTTGTGGGTTTTTGGCTATATTTGCAATATTTTTTACATTTTGCTATATATGCTATTTTGTAGCCTCATTTTGCAATATGCCCAATTGTCTCTTGTTTTAACCTTTATTATTAATTTCATTTTCAATAAATTATTGGTTCAAATATACTAATTAAATGTCCTTAGATTTATATAGTTTTTTTTTTTTGAGTACATCAACAAATTGGGGGTGGGGGATTCGAACTCATGACCTTTTAGTCATGAGTCATACTGGATATAAGTCGAGCTACACTCTTGTTAGCCTTAGATTTATATAGCTAGATTCAAATTTTACCTCTCCAACTTTAGTTTTTTTTCCTAAAAAACAATTATAAATTTTTTTCTGTAATTAGACTTTTTAAAAGATTAGAGTCAAGATTAAAACTTAGTTATAAAAAAAAATGCCCATACATATGTAGTTGTTTCGAATTTATCTTTGATGTTCAGAAGGTTTCAGATTTACCCATGCATGATTTTTAAATATTTTTTATAATTTAGCCACCAGTATTTAATAAAAACTTAGACGTGTTTTCTTGATGTCAACAAGAACATATCTCAAATGACATAAAGTATAGGCTTGTGATCAAGATCCCATGGGTTCGAATCCCCCACCTCAAATGTTGTTGAACTAAACAAACAAAACGTTACTTCTCGAATTAATTTACCTGATTAGCCAATTCAGACATAACTTAGTGGATAAATACTAATAACGTGATGACCCTAAAACCAATAGTTGAAACTAGAAAGTTCCATAAGTAAAATCATATTATGCTTCGAACATTTTGGCAACATAACAACACAATTAGACGAAAGAAACCAAAAATTCTAGAAACTTGAAAAGCAGGAGAACACACTCCCAAAAGCTCAAAACTACTTGAACACCTTCCAAACTAAGATTATGTCTAAGTTTAGTCTAACAATGTTACAAGAACAAAAGCTGCAACAAAGCAAAGAAAAGAATTCATTAAGAAAACTACTCCGAGTTCAATAAAACAAACATAAAAGTACATAATCTAATAAAGGGGGTTTTCAAATCCTTATGAAGATTAAATTTATAAAAATTGAACACTTAAGTATTTTACAATAGTTGTGGCCGATTATCTATAAGAATTGGAGTTCTTAGAGTTAATTAAGTAGCATAGTTGGTTATGCTCAATTTTCTTTAGAGAAACATAACTTTGATTTGAGTTTTAAAACAATAAATAAACCTAAATTATTATTTACAGATATAGAGTCCAATTCTTGAGAAATTTAATGATTGATTACTAAACACAACTTTATAGATAAAGAGTTTATTTCATGCCATTAGTCTTAAGCCAATGAATTAGAAAATCATCAACATTTTCTCTCCAGCTCAGTTGAACTCATGTCTAACAATAAATCAACATCTCGATCTATTTTTATTTTTAAACATGACATTAAACGATTCTCTGAAGGCTCCTAGATTCAATCGACTTAGTCTCGTGCAATAAACTAAATATAGTCATGCATCTAACGTTCTATGGATAAATTTATTCTCTCCAACTAAATCTAGCCTAACATGCAAAACCATGACGAATAATTTAAATGAAATAAAGAAGTACAAAGGAGGTAAATACACAAATCAATTACATCAATAAGTTCTAAAATATACCATCATTCTTGTCTAAATACAAAAATAGACAGTAAATAAGTTCATAACAAAACTCCTAAATCCAAAAGAAAAGCAAAGAGAAAGAGATTAGACTAAAATTGCGTGTCAACATCGTTTCTAACGTGAAACCCACGATCCCGAGTTGAGAGTCTCCTCCTTAAATTCTCCTCCAAGCCTTTAGACAGGGTAGAAATTGAGATTAAGATTTTGGTCTCTAAAAAAAGGACTCCTTATACATATGTACTTCTTATTTATAGAGAATGGACAACATTGCAACGTTAGGGGTGAGTATAAAAATACTAATTAAGCATCCCACTTAAACTCAAAGGTTCATAGTACCACAACAAAAGTCATTCAACAAGATGATAACACTAAATTATGCTATATTTTTGCCTACTTTTACCTAGTTTTATGTAATAAATGTAAGTTTTTACGTGGATTAATTGTTGATTTCAGGAAACCGATCAATTTTGAGAGGAAATCATGTTTTGAGAGTATTTTGGGTGTTTTGGAGCTATTTTTTTAAACCATGAAGAGAGGAGATAAATTTTGAGAGTTGAAATGTTGTTCATAGCATCTCAACACCATCCTGTAACGTCACAATGCCATGCTCAATGCTAGAAACGTGCGGAAGCTGATTTCCATATCCTTAGTATTAAGACGTTGTCCCTAGTGTCTCAACGATGTCTCGATAGATCGTATATATTCATCACTTTCTCAGTGGAAAATGGGAGACCAACTCGAGAGTTTTAGTCTTAATTTCAATACAAAGCCTTCTTGGGACATGTTGAGTTGCTACTACAAAAGTTTTGGGATATGCCGATGCAACAATACGTCGGCCAAAGTCCTAATTGCGTCGGCATAGCTACCTCCTGACGAAATCACTGCGTCGAGATTTTACGTCGCGATAAGACCGTCGGCATATCTTTTGCCCACGCGTAACAGTATGCGTCGGAAATTATGTCTGCTCAATGTCATGGGTCGGGATCTTTCCCCACGCGTCGTGTGTCGGGAAATGTATCAAAGAAAATCAAAACAAGCTTAGGGGGTCAACTATATGCCGACGTCTTTTGCGTCGGCAGAAATTTGACTAAAATTAAAATTTTAATATTTTTTTATTAAAATTTATTTTTTAAATTTAAATGTATTATTTTTAATTATGCTTGCTTGCTTGTAATAATTTAATATTCATAATTGAATAATAAATAATATTATCATTGATATGAAGGCATAATCATAATATCATTCAAAATGATACATAATCCAAAAGTGCAATAGTTTTTCACAAAAAAAAAAAAAAAAACTTCAACATATCCATGTACTTTAATCCAGATATAGTACTAAGTTGTCCAAAGAAACCAAATTCATTACATAGACATTTCAAAAGTAAATGACATCCGTTCTTCTATGCTTCAAAAGTCGTTGCTTGAAGATTATGTGTTGCAGCTACAAACCTGAATGCAAAGAAATAGAAAGAAAAATAAAAGATAGACAAAGAAAATGTTCATAAATCTTCTATGAAAATAAAACAAAATTTACCGTGGCTAAGAATTTTGTAAATAACTTAAATCTTTATACACTAAAAGTACCATGGGAGGTGAAAACCTAGCTAGACATGACCTCATATCAAAGAATCTATTCCAGCCCCTCGAAAAAAGAAACAATATTACAATTTTGAGAAAAGTGTGAATGGGGTGAAAACAAACTCGAATGTGCCCTTAATAATCTTCCCAACTAAATAGCCCAACCTTGAACCTATTTAATTATAGAAAAGTGCCAAACAGTCAAATGAGAGGGAAAACTAAGCTAAAAAATAATTTAATAAAACTACCACATCCCTCGAAAGCATCAAAGTGGCCTAAGAGAGTAAAAAAAGTGTCAAAAGTTTCCTATGGGGTTCACAACAAACATGAACGTGTCCTAAAGAGTCTTAAACTCAAATAACCCACCCTGAACGGAATCAAAAGTCCAAAACGTATTTTAATTGGCCATGTTGGCTGAGATCAAACTATAAATAATCAATATGAATGTACCCCACCCCTCGAAAGCATCAAAATACACTAAAAACTCTGTAAAAGTGCCAAAGTGTCCAATGAGAGAAAAAAACAAACTCGATGGAGCCTTGGACAAGCCTCAAGCATAAAGAAGTCAATCTTAAACCTATCGAAGTGTCAAGAAGTTATCTAAAAGACTATGGAGGTGGAAATTAAGCTAAAAAAAAATTCAATGCAACTACCCCATCCCTCGAAAGCATCAAAATGGCTTAAAAGAGTAAAAAAAGTGTCAAAGTTCCCTATGGGGCTCACAACAAACATGAACGTGTCCTAAAAGAGCTTCAAACTCAAAAAACTCACCCCGAACCGAATCAAGAGTCCAAAACATATTTAATTCGCCATGTTGGTTGAGATCAGGCTTGAAATAATCAATAATAATGTACCTCACCCTCGAAAACATCAAAATACACTAAAAACTCTATAAAAGTGCCAAAGTGTCCAATGAGAGAAAGAAAAAAAACTCGATTGAGCCTTCGACAAGCCTCAAGCATAATGAAGCAAACCTTGAACCTATCCAAGTGCCAAAAAGATGTCTGAATGCCCTTGGAGGTGGAAACTAAGCTAAAAAAATAATTCAATGCAACTACCCCATCCCTCGAAAGCATCAAAGTGGCCTAAAAGATTAAAAAAAGTGTCAAAGTTTCCTATGGGGCTCACAACAAACATGAACGTGTCCTAAAAGAGCTTCAAACTCAAAAAACCCACCTCAAACCGAATCAAGAGTCCAAAACATATTTAATTGGCCATCTTGGTTGAGATCAAGCTTGAAATAATCAATAAGAATGTACCCCGACCCTCGAAAACAATAAAATACACTAAAAGTGGCTACCATAGCTGCAGGATAGCCACTTTAACCTTGAAGCTACGGGTTTAATGCTTTTTAATCCACTTATAAATCTATAAATGAATTCATTGGCTACCATAGCTGCAGGATAACCACAAAATTCATGTTATTATAAACGTACATGTATCACACAAATAGACACTCAGTTTTCTGACAATGGTCTAGTACCAAATAAAATTACTCTTCTTGGGGCAGCACCAGAGCCATTTAATACAAAGTTCATTTTTCTTAAGTTTCCTAAATTCAAACCACTCCTAAAGGGAAGGGGAAGCATATATGAATCACAAGATAACTACCTTTTATGTTTGATTTATCTACACAGAAAATTTATAAAAAAAAACCTCTAGCATTGTTGCCTCGATCTTAAGCCAACTGAACAAAAATTTAGAATATGTCGACATACACAAAAGCACACATATAGAACCAACAAACTGATTTCTATGAGTTCATATCAATTTACAAATCTTATAAACCTACCAAGTGAGCGAAAGATCTAAAAATGACCTCCAAACAATCTTCAAGTGCATACCCCACCCCCTTACAACCTACAAAATATCCCAAAAGTAATTAAATTTGTAAAAGTGCATTTGGGATGGAAAAATTGCCTTAGGAAGCAAGAACCTAACTCAAAATTTACTTAAAAGGTCTATCTTGTCCCCAAAACCTACGCAATATACCAAAAGTTGCAAAAAAAAAAAAGGTGTTGCTTCATTTTTAAAGTCGAAATGGATTTCAACACATCCCAAACAAAACTAATGTGTTTTTTTCCCCTCTTGAACCTACCCAAGTGAGCTAAAAGTACAAAGTTGAGCGTGCCCTAGACAAGCTTCACACGTAAAAACTACACCCTCGAACCACGCCAAAGGAGGGAAATGTATCTAAGTGTCATTAGAGAAACAAACATAGCTATAAATGACTCCAAAGCATTTACTTTGTCCCTACAAAATATTAAATTAGCCTACGAGAGATAAAAAAAGTGTCCAAGTATCAAATGAGGGGTAAAACAAAGTTGAATGTGTCCTAAAGAAGCTTCACACCTAAAGAACCCACCCTTAATCCTAAGAAGGTATAAAAAACGAGGCTAAAATTCAAATCATTTTCAAATCCTATCATGTTTGGAAGTTGATAACAAAACGTATGTGACTCAACCTCACATCATATCCAACAAACTCACCCAAGCACACATTCTTAGGCATCATCCAAGTGTCAAAAAGGTGTTGAAATGCCCTTGGAGGTGGAAACTAAGCTAAAAACCTGCTTAATCCAACTACTTCGTCCCTTGAAAACATCAAAGTGGCTTAAAAGTGTAAAAAAAGTGTCCTATGGGGCTCAAATCAAACTTGAGTGTGTCGTAAAAGTGTTTGAAACTCAAATAACAAACCACGAACCGAATCAAGAGTCTGAAACGTATTTAAGTGACCATGTTGGTGGAAAAGTTTAAAAAAAGTGTCCAACTGTCCTATATGGGCAAAAAAAAAAAAACTTAAACGTTCCTTAGGCAAGCTTCACAACTAAAACCCACCAAAAGAACACTCTACTCCTAAAACTACGAGTGTAATGACCTAAGTGGCTACAATAACTGCAGGATAGCCACTTCAACCTTAAAGCTACGGGCTTAATGCACTTTAATCCACTTTTAAATCTACAAAAGAATAAGTTGGCTCCTTAAACATACCGCAAAACATAAGAAATATTACATGATTTATATATCTAATCCTATAGATTTCATTAAAATTATATAAGTAGTAATGTTAAACCAACAAGATCTAAATTGAAATAAGAAATACACATGTTATTCACAAGCAAGGTTTCTCTTTATTTTCTTATAACACCAAAATGAAGAAGAAAATTGAGAGAAAGATGGGTAACATTTTTCCTTTGCCATTAAAACTCCAATAGATCATACATTAAAACAAAAAGTACCAAAAATTGATCCATTTCATCGTAAGGTAACCTTTTCATTTGGTTTTCACTTTATATCTTTTCTTTTCACTAAAAGAAGTTGAAACATAATTAAATAAAACATAATTAACTCTAGTTTAGTTAGTCACATATTACAAACCTCTTTTAAGTTTCATTACCTCAAATTAAATCAGTGAATAAATTCTACACATTTATTGAGAAATATACTTTTCCAATATGTTAAATATAATAACATGTATCAATCAACACCAAGAACAGAAAAAAACTACATGTTTACACACAAATTTCAAAACAGAACATCATGCAAATTTTCACATGTTTCCATTATTTCAAATTTTGAAATATTACTCCAACATCACCATTGTAAATTCTAGTTTAAACCATAAGTTTAAATTTCTAAACATAATCAATAGGGAGAGATAAAAAACCTTAGCTAAACAGAATATATGGCCACAAGTAGAAGTAGCATATGAGAAACATACCATCTCCATTCAAAGGAAAAAAATGTCCCTTTAATTTCGAGATTATTTTCAGAAAAAAAATCCAACCAAACAACCAAACATTTGAATGTAAAAGATCAAGAATCAAGTCTCACTCACCTTAATCTACAACTGGAAAAACGAGTCACACCGAAAACACCTACACCAGACTAGATCCGCAGAAACTCGAGAGGAAAAGGGATATTTTGCTGGAAATCGAACAACTGTCGTTGCTGCTATATCAACTTGCAAGAGCATTCAACGTGGGCTGCTCGCGAAGATGATGCACTATGAACTTAGGGTTAGCACCGAAGAAGGAGAAGAAACGTGTAGAAGGAACTGCGAAGTCGAAGGAGAAATCAAGAAGAGGCTGAGCGTCGACACTTTTTGCGAAGAAGGAGAAATAATTAAAAAAGATGAGGACGTTGGCTTGCTGATGCGACACTTAGGGCTTTTTTTAAAAAAATTCTATATATCCTGACGCAATATGCGTCGGGAATTCCTTAAGTTGCATCGGCAAAGATAAAAACATATGGCGACGCGATCTGCGTCGGCATTTCTAGTCTCCACGCATTCACTTGCGTCAGGAAAAAACTCGTCGGCAGATCTAAAATTTTTTGTAGTGTGCTATGGAGTGCTCGAAATTGGTGTTCGAGGCGAGAATCAAGAATTCAGCGACGATGACCCTTTTTTCCCGTTTCTCTCTCTATATTATACATTTAGGAGGATTGTGGCTGTTGTTTATCATTATTTTAATGATTTTTATGGGCTAATGTCAATTGTTTAGAGGTTATGATATTTCTCATTTATGATTATTTAGCCCTAAATTAGGTTACTCTTGTCATTTTTCTAGGTTTTGCTGAATATCAAACATGATAAAAATAGTGTTGGGGTTTGTGCCCTAAAACTCGTAGTTTGTATTTTTGTTATAATTATTGTAATAAAGTGTTATTAATTCAATAAAGTGTTATTGTTCATTTTCTATGATATTGCCTTTATTTTAACTGTAAATCCAATAAACTAAACATCCAAGGCTGTAAAATGAATCTTTAACTGAATGTAGTGTAGATATAAAGGATCTCGGTTCGAGATACAACCTAAAGGGTCTATAGTTAGGGGATAAGGTTACAATACCCTGGTAAAACTATGGATGTGGCCCACTTTGTATATGATACAAACACTGTCATCCTAACGTGTTCGTGTAGATGACATGTGAGTTGGGATATCCTATGTAATGAGATTACATAAGACCGGACCACGAAATAGTAACCATTAGATGTAACTCCGTTGACTAGTTAGGTTTCTATTTCACTAGGAGGACCTAGGCAACTTGATCTCAATCCTGAGCCGGTTACGAACTCCTGTTCGCGAGAAATTGTCCTTTGACTAGTATGGGTGAGAGTGGCTAGATTCGTCGACTCAATATGCCTACCTTCTTGGGGACAAGACCGATGAGCGGCTAAGAACTTAACTTAGCAAGATGGAATTCACTCTTTCCTGCCTACTTGTGTAAGTAGATGAATGTTCCCTTAAGTGGTGTCTCCGGGACTTGAACAAAGAGCCCAACCCTCTCATTGGCCCGAGAGGGACTCTGTTTGTTGGTAGGACCACAAACAAATTGTTCATTAGAGAAGCACTTGTATTTAAGGTACAAGATGTAACCCAGGGGTAAAACGGTAATTTGACCCAACTGGTATTACGAACATTCGTGAAAGATTGACTTAGTGTGATTGGTCAATATCCGTGGACACAAAAATATATCGCAGTGAGAAGAGTGCAGCTGCGGGACTTTAGTGGAGTGTTCTCGCAGTTAACGAATGTTGATTGAGAGGTTAATGAGATTAACCGAGCAATCTCGTATCGTTAAAGCTTCTGATCTGTAGGTCCATTAGGTCCACCTTCTAGCTCGTAAAGGGTTCTTAGATTGTTTGAATTTGAAGTGTTCAAATTCATAGGGAAATAAACTTAATGTATATTGATACAATATAATATATAGTTTTGGAAGTATATATTATAAATTTAATGTGAATATGATTCATATTAAATTATATGAGAGAATTAAATATTTGAAAGAGTTCAAATATTAAATTTAAATGTGAATGTGATTCATATTTGAAAACTATAGGTTAAATCTTAATGTGCATGTGATATACATTAAAGTATAGGATAAAGGGTAAAATGATTAAATGTGATTTAATCATTTAATTAATATTATATTTAAATTAATTTAATTATTAAATAATTAATTAATTAATTATAATATTAATTGGGAACGTGTCAGGAAGACATGTTCCCACTCTCCCCAACTCCCCCTCGATAGGGAGTGGGGAGTTACCCATTGAAGTGTCCTTTTCCTGGTGAGAAGGAAAAAGCTTCACTCTATCATTTAATTCAATCGATTGAATGTCTTACAAAAGAATTCTCTCTCTCTCACATCCTCCTAGAATTCCCTTCACTCCAATAGTTGGAACCCTTCCCACAAAGGAAGATCTAAGTAGAACTCAGAGATATAGGAGGTTCTCCAAGTGGTTGTGTTCTTGCTGTAAAGTACAGAGGAGTTCCTTGGTTGCTGTATTGCTGAATTCTCTAGGAGTAAGGAGTTGTTGTTCGAGGAAAAACTACAAAGGTAATCCCTTTTCACCCTTTTAGTTTAATTGTTAAACTTAAGCATGTTTGCATGTATATCTCCATGCCTAATTAGATTAGAAAATACATGTTTATCTATGTTTTTTGTCAATGTACTGATTTTTGTTTCTAACCAAAACGATCAGGCAATTACAATCCCAAACTCGTTTCCGCTACTCAAGGGGATCAGATCTCCATCAAATAGTTGATATTAGTCTTATTTTTATCTACCTTTTCCTTGTCATTTCGAATGTTTTTAGGCACTTTATTGCCCATTTTATAGGAAATTTAGTCCAAGGAGCAATTGGAGCTAATTAGCCAATTTTTGGAACTTTTTGTAATGTTCGGGATGAGACCGAATGCTAAAAAATAGGGCAGCTTTGAGACGTTGCTTGTAGCATCTCGACATTACTTCAAAGGCAAAAGTGCTTGGATGAAGCCAACGTCGAAATGCTTGAAGGGAATGAAACTCCCGTAGCGGAAAACGACATGAAACGTCGTGATTTTCGTTATGCTATTGATTTCTTAAAATCGAATTAAACTACTTTAACCCTAGGCTAAACATGAAAAATTAGAAGAAAACAGAAAGTAAATCGTGGTACTTACTTGTTGAAAAACACTTTTTCGACGTTTCCTTCTCCGATCATGAACTCTTTTGGTTCCAACGATCTCTACACACGATCTCTCGAACCAAGAAATAAAGACACTTTCAAAGAGTCTTCTCGGTTGTTCTCGATCGGTTAAGGGAGAGTTGTGAGACTCCCTTTGGTTTTTGGGTTGGAGAGAATTTGGTGATAGTTGAGAGAATTTGTGAGAGAACTTTCTTCTCTTGGATGCCAAATCCAAAAAATGAACAAGTGAATTGCAAAAGGGTTCTCACCAAGCCTTTACATAATGTTGAGTGGTGGAGTTGAAATCTCCACTAAATCACCATTTTACCACAACCTTATAATATGCAAATCATATTTGTATATTACATATTAAGTATCTCATACCTTATTATATAAATCTCATTGGTATAATTGTGTAATTTAAATTGAATCACATTCAATTTAATTTCTCTCATTTCAATTTCTCCAAATTAGCACTAATTAATGAATTAGGCTAACCTATAGTTTATTATGAATCTCATTCACAATAAACTATATGTTATGCCAACCATATAACATATAAATGACATAAATACCCAAATTACAAATTTGAACACTTCAAATTCACACCAAACTGTTAACCTTCAATTTATCTAGTTTGAGCCAACCGAGTGACCTAATGGACCTACAGATGACGAGCTCCAATGATTCGAGATTAACCTGTCAAACTCTTTGACCCGGTTATTCAACATTCATTGGTTATATCAGTGGACACAACTTGTCTTACAGTGATGGGAGTGCAGCTACGGGCTTTAGTGGGGTGTTGCCATAGCTAATGAATGTTGATTAACCGAGTCAAAGAGTTTGGCAGGTTAGTCTCGAATCATTGGAGCTCGTCATTGTAGGTCCTGTAACGCCCCTACTTTTCTATGACTAAACTCTTAGGGACATTACTACACATGCATGCATTTATAGGCCAAGAGATAAAAGATCTTTAAAACCTCCAATGAAAATAATTTGTCTTTAGGGATCCCAAATAAAACATTCAAAATAGATAAAAGGAGCAGCTTTTAACATGGCCTATTTAAAATCAGAAAGTAAATTTAAACTTCAAAAACATAAAGGAACAACATCGAGTTATAAAAGAAATGTGCGGAAAACATGTCCATTCCCATGGTTCTAGTAACGCGCTCCGTCACTCATACTCGCACGCCCTTGGCCTTACACAAAAACATTTTTAAAAAAAAGGGTGAGTATTGCAAAACAATACCAGAGTAAGTGACCTCGCTACACGAGGTTTGGGATATGCATACACATACAATCATGACTTTTAAACTTGTTCGAAATGTACATATGCGGGACCTAAAACTTTCTCATATTGTCGTCTTTAATCCATGACTTCCTTTTTATTTATGTGGCCGATCAATCATCCTGAGTCATTTCATTTTTGAGTCCCTCACGGACCCTCTAATAATTTGAGTCCTCACGCACTGTATGGTTTGAGTCCCTCACAGCACCCTGTAATAATTTGAGTCCCTCACGACCCTCATAATTTGACCCATAGGGTCTCTATTGCATGTTTGACCATGCACATAATGCACTCGGAGAGACCAATGTCCACACTTTTCATCAAATCATTTCATGACACACATAACATGCATGAGGTCCCATCATTCACATAACAATAGTGTACATGTCACAAACATCATCGTCAATATGCAAATCATACTTTTCTCATGAGACAGTTTGAAAATCATACTTTTGTAGGAAATCATGAAATATTCTTATGCAAATTCTTCACATATCCTCACATGAAATACTTGGAATACTCTTACATAGAATACAAGAATATTCTCACATAAAATACGAGTTTATTTTCACATGAAGCATTGAAATATTTGCACATAAAATATTAAGTATTCTCACGAAAATATCTGTATATTGTCATATGAAAATATAAACTAATTTCGCATGAAATCGTGAAAATCAATTTCTTCAACCCCAATAAAAAGTTCGGCACAAGGTCCCTTACCTTAGTTCGAATTCTACTCCAAAATCTAACCCGAGCTCCCGGACTACTCTTCTTTTAGTGAAACCTGATTCACACCATAGTTCCCAAGTTCAATCTCCAAGTATTCACTAAATCCATAATCATAAGGTACTTAAATTACGTTATTAAGATGTCATGCCCCGCTTACCTCGAGTTTAATGCGAATACTCAATACTCCGTAGTTCGTCTTGACGTTTGACCCTCAATTCCGCTCCGAACTTGGTCCCTATAATTAGCGTTCGAAATAATAGTTTAGGCTTTCAATTATACCCTTAGATAAACAATAGGCCCCGAATAATTCGCATCCAAAAATCCAAACTCAACGAGATCGCTCACCGACTATAACTTCAGCGGCTTTAAAGTAGTGTCGGTCGGCGTTCGTGGGTCGGCGTGGCTCTCGGTTGGAGTGAAGCTTGTGGGTAGCTGGACGATCGGAGCGGCGACGGCGCTACCACGAGCTATCGACGGCGTCACTGCCTTGCTCGTACACTCCGGCAAAGCAGCAGGCGCGGCCAGCCGTAGAAACTGCACGTGGAAGGACGGCTGGAGCTCTCCTCCTTCGCGGCGGCCGGCTGGACGATCGGAGCGGACGACTGGGACGAAGTTCACGAGCGCGCGGCGGGTTGGGTGCGCGTGAGGAGATCCGTGACCGCAAAGCTTCAATGGTGTGACTTCACGTTCGAGGGTTTTCGCCGGCGCGAGTGGCTGCAGCAACTTCGATCGTGGACTCGCCGGCGGCTGCTTCTGTACGTGGGCTTCTGGTCGGCGGCTAGGGCACGGCGACTTGGACGGCAAAAACTTGCGTGAAGCTCGCTGTAATGCAGACGCTCGCGGCTGGAGAGCTTCGGTTCGAGGACTCGCCGGCGTCCCTTCGTGTGTGGGTGGCAGACGAGACGGCTGGACGGCAGCGACACCAATGCTATGTTGGGTCTAGGGTTTAGAGGAGAAGAAGAGAATTGTTAGGCTTAGGGTTAGGGTTTTGATTTCTCCTTCTTTTGGTTGGGACTTAAGGATGTTAAATACCATGAATTAGGTTAAAATTCTAGTGTTAGTTATCACCCTAATTTAGCCATTAATCACCAACATGCCATTGCCACTTCCTTTTTCTTTTAATTATTATCAATAGTTGTCTAAAGGATAATATTTCGCCTTAAACCAATAAAATTAACAAAACTCATTAACACCGAGCTTGATGTAATTCACAAATCCAATTAGACACACACAGGTTGATAGAACGTTAAATAGGATAAATAATCAGTACCTTTGGTTGTGGTCGTCACAATCTTCCCTCCTTAAGAACTTTCGTCCTCGAAAGTTCCTAATCTTGGAATAGTTCTGGATACTTAGCTCGCACTTTCTCTTCTCGCTCCCAGGTAGCTTCTTCCGTACGGTGGTTTTGCCATAACACTTTAACTAAGTTGATCTCACGGTTACGGAGGGTCTTTTGATCTCTAGCAATAATCTGTACAGGTCGTTCGCCATAACTCAAATCTTCTGTTAACTGTAATGGTTCGAAGTCTATGACGTGAGTCGGGTCTGGAACGTATTTCCTCAACATGGAGACATGAAATACGTTATGAACCGCTGATAGGGAAGGCGGCAGTGCCAGTCTGTAGGCCACCGCACCAACCCTCTCTAAAATCTCGAATGGTCCGATGAAGCGCGGACTCAACTTCCCTTTTCGGCCAAACCTTAGAATTCCTTTCATTGGGGCAACTTTAAGAAATACGTGGTCCCCAATTTCGAATTCTAGGTCCCTTCGTCTTGTGTCGGCATAGCTCTTTTATGCTGTCTTGGGATCTGCATTCGCGCCTAATCTTTTGTATTGCCTCATTAGTGACTGTACTAGTTCTCGGACCCAACAATCGGCGTTCGCCAACCTCCTCCGAAAAACGGGAGTTACGCAACGTTTTCCATAGAGAGCTTCAAATGGAGCCATTCCGATGGTCGACTGATAACTGTTATTGTAAGCAAACTCCATTAAATGCAAATGAGTGTCCCAACTACCGGGGAAGTCTAAGGTGCAAGCTCGCAACATATCTTCTAATATCTGGTTTAAACGCGTTACATGCGCCCATCCGTCAGTGGATGAAAAGGCATACTAAAGTTCAACTGCGCGAACCTAACGCTTTACGTAAACTCCTCCGAAGTTGGAGGTGAAACGTGGATCCTCATGCAAATAATCTTGACCGGAATCCCATGTAAACGGACTATCTCTTCCATGTAAAGCTGCGCCCACTTATCTGTAGAATAGGTGGGTTTCCCTGGTATGAAATGTGCTGACTTGGTTAATCTGTCCACTATGACCCAAATTACCGAGTAACCTCGTAAGGTTCTAGGCGATCCGACTATGAAATCCATAGAGATCTCCTCCCATTTCCACTTTGGGGCACATGTAAAGGCTGCGAGAGTCCTGCGGGCCTCTGCTCTAGAGTGCCTTCACTGCCGACAAGTCGGGCACTTGCTAACAAATTACGCCACGTCGCGCTTCATGTTACACCACCGCAACGATCGACGATCTCGATACATCTTGGTGCTACCGTGGTGCATAGAGAATGGTGAGTTATGGGCTTCGCCAAGATTTACGCCTTGATTTGTCATCGTCTGGCACACATAATCGTCCCTAAAATAGTAATCCTCCATCTGTGGATAGGGAAAACTCTACCAACTCACCAGAATTCTACCGCAGTAAGTTTTCCACTAATCGAGGGTCTCCTGTTGAGACTCAACGATGCGTTGTCTCAAGGTTGGTTGTACCGTTAATCGAGCTAATCGAGCCGTGGTCTTTCCTACTAGTCTCGCAATTTCACTCGAGCAAACTCGCTCAGTAACTCTCTGCTCTGCAAGGTAACTCGTCTTTGAAGTATGCACTGGCTTCCTACTGAGGGCATCGGCCACGACATTAGCCTTACCGGGGTGGTATTGTATGTCAATATCGTAATCCTTCACTAATTCCAACCATCTGCGTTGCCTCATGTTCAATTCCTTCTGGGTGAACAGATACTTGACTTTTTATGATCTGTAAAAATCAATTTTCTCGCCATACGTGTGTAGTGTCTCCAGATCTTTAATGCAAAGACCACTGCTGCTAGTTCCAAGTCATGAGTTGGATAATTCCTCTCATGCGTCTTCAATTGTCGGGATGCATAGGCTATTACTTTACCGTGCTGCATTAGAACACAGCCCAAACCTTTCTTAGAAGCATCACTGTAAACCACGAAGCTCCCTGTTCCCTCGGGGACTGTAAGAATCGGGGCTGACACTAATCTGCACTTGAGCTCTTGGAAACTTGCCTCGCAAGCATCATCCCAAACAAATGAGTTCTTTGCGCGTCAGCTGGGTCATGGGCATGGCTATCTTGGCAAAATCCCGCACGAAACGTCTATAGTAACTCCGCAAGACCCGAAAAAACTACGTACCTGCAGAATCGGTGGTCGGACGAGGCCACCGTGTGGACGGCCTCCACTTTTGCTTTGGGTCAACAGAGACTCGGCCGGACACCACATGCCCTAAGAAGGATACCTGTCTGAGCCAGAATTCACACTTGGAAAATTTTGCATATAACTTATTCTCTCTCAGCGTGAGTAAAACTTTTCTCAGGTGTCTTTCATGATCTTCATCACATCCGGAGTATATCGAAATATCGTCAATAAACACAATCACGAACGTATCTAGAAACTCTTTGAATAAACGGTTCATCAAGTCCATGAAAGCGGCGGGAGCGTTGGTCAAA
This sequence comes from Trichosanthes cucumerina, assembly GCA_036507285.1. Lineage (NCBI taxonomy): Eukaryota > Viridiplantae > Streptophyta > Magnoliopsida > Cucurbitales > Cucurbitaceae > Trichosanthes > Trichosanthes cucumerina. The sequence continues at coordinate 73,332,824 of CM071835.1, read as the reverse complement.
CCAAACGGCATCATTTGTGAACTCGTAATGCCCATAACGTGATCTCAATCTTTGTTTTAGGAATATCCTCTTCACCGATCCTCAATCGATGGTAGCTTTGATCTCGGATCAATCTTGGAGAACATCGTTGCTCCTTGCAAATCGATCGAACAAATCATCTATTCGGGAAGAGGGTATTTATTCTTGATCGTAACTTTATTCAACTCCTCGTAATCTATACACAGCGCATGGACCCGCTTTTCTTTTTCACGAACAACACTGGTGCTCCCAAGGCGAAACGCTAGGGCGTATAAACCCCTTGTCCGATGAAGTCCCGCAAATGTAGTTTCGCTTCTTTCAACTCTGCGGTGCCATTCATGCGGTGCCTTGGATATCGAAGTCGCCCCCTAATTCCAATCCGATGTTAAAATCTACCTCTCTCGACCGGAGGTATTCCGGAGGTCCTCGGGGAAGACGTCAGAAATTCATTCACCATCGTACCGGCGACACCGAGATCTCCGTGCACCTTGCATCTAGTATGCAAGCTAAGGCGCCCCAAGCTCCCCGATGTAGTAACTTCGGCCTTAAGGGCGATGAATACCTTAGGCCTACTTCTGCTATCGTGCCTCTCAACCTATAGCCGAGGTTGGTCGAGGAGTGAACACTACCTCCTTCCCGAAACAATCAATGCAAGCATGGTTACTGCGCTAACCACCCATACCCAATATCACATCAAAGTCAAACATGTCTAAGACTACTAGATTTCTTTGTTAACTCATGGTCCATGATGGTCACACTACCATCCTTGACTTTCATAGTGGCTAACAAATTTATCCCCGCGAGTGGAGCAGAGACAGAGCATCATCACATGAATCGTTCTAATTCTAACTCACTTGACTTACGAAGGATGCGAAATAAAAGAGTGTGTAGAACTGAATCAAATAATACAAAGGCAAGGTGCCCAAGTAATGGAAGTGTACACAGTAACCACCGAGTCTGAGCCATAGATGTTTTTCTTGGTGCTTGCATAAGCTCTTCCTTGATGTATAACAGCTTCACAAAGCGGTCCCACTATTGATAACTTTGAGGTTGGCTAGCGCTTGGCTTGACTCGGGCAGCTATTAGCTCAGTGCCCTTCTTTCCCACATCTGAAGCACACTTCGGACCGGGCCAAACACTTACCCCAATGCTACTTACCACAGTCTTTGCATTGTGGCTTATCTCCACTGTTATTTCCCGTTCTGTTGACCTGTGGTTTCTGACCTGAACCTGCACGAAAATTTCCTGGTCTATGCGGTGTACGCTGGGGACGCTGTGAGCTTGAATTTGGCTGGTCCCACTTCCTCTTATGATTTGCCATAGGCTGCCTCGGGTTAACCACTACTGCATGCGATCTGCGCTGCACCCAAATCAATTCTGCCACTCTCACTGCGGAGGCGTAGTCAGGAGGTGCTAGTGCCTGTATGAAGCCTCGAACATTTTCATCCAGACCCATAATGAAACGCTCTGTTTTCTTCGCCTCTGTGTCTACTAGCTCGGGGGCAAAGCGTGACAGACGGGTGAATTCTCTCTCATATACCTCCACTGCCCTCCTGTTCTGGCTAAGTTGTAAGAATTCTGCTTGTTTCCTGTAACGAGCTGCAGCAGGGTAAAATTTCCGCCAAATGCTTCCTTAAACATATTCCGTAATCGTTTCTCGGCGCGACAATGGTTCCACTGGCGGACTCCCACCATAAATACGCGTCATCCTCGGCGATAAAGGTAGCACAGGACACCTCTCGGTCCTCGGGGCGGTTCATCAATCGAAGATGGTCTCAATGGAGGACGACCATAACTTCGACCACGGTGGGGTCACCGGAAGACCCATCAAACGATGCGGGATCATATTTCAAGAAGTCCTTGGATATCGAGACTCGAGTTGCATCGTTCGTCTCTCGATTTTCTTGGGCGGTGAGTGGCTCTCGTGGCTCGCACTAGAGTCCGCGCATAGCCTCTACCATCATAGTCATAACGTTAGTGTTCCCTTGATCCGCCACTCGGAGCAACTGCGCAGTGCATTCTCCGGCGGCGGCCGTCCTCTGGGGAGGTCAATGCGGGTGGAGCAATCCCTTCTGTTCCAGTGGGTAATTCAGTTGGGTGTCGACGTTTTCTCTTGCCCTCCGGCCCCTACCACGTCCCCTACCTCTCCCTCGACCTCTAGGTGGCATTTTGTCGGTACTACAATACAGAGTTTTTAACTCCGGTTTCATTACTTTCTAGCTATAAAATAGGATCACCCTTAGGGTTTTAAATTCATTTACATTTATAATACAGGATCACATCATAATCATTTGCTTAATTTGTAAAATACCGTAACGCACTGCACAGCGGTGGCCCTAACGCGTTGTTCAACCATGGGAACTACTCAGTGCTTACTCAGTAAGCAAGTCTCACGAGAACCCTTAAACCTAGGGCTCGATACCAACCGTAACGCCCCTACTTTTCTATGACTAAACTCTTAGGGACATTACTACACATGCATGCATTTATAGGCCAAGAGATAAAAGATCTTTAAAACCTCAATGAAAATAATTTGTCTTTAGGGATCCCAAATAAAACATTCAAAATAGATAAAAGGAGCGATTTAACATGGCCTATTTAAAATCAGAAAAAGTAAATTTAAACTTCAAAAACATAAAGGAACAACATCGATTATAAAAGAAATGTGCGGAAAACATGTCCATTCCCATGGTTCTAATGTAACGCGCCTCAGTCACTCGCCCCGCACGCCCTGGCCTTACCTCGAAAAACATTTTTTAAAAGAAAGGGTGAGTATTGCAAAACAATACCCGATAAGTGACCTCGCTACCGAGGTTTGGGATATGCATACACATACAATCATGACTTTTAAACTTGTTCGAAATGTACATATCACGGGACCTAAAACTTTCTCATATTGTCGTCTCTTTAATCCATGACTTCCTTTTTATTTATGTGGCCGACTGGTCATCCTGAGTCATTTCATTTTTGAGTCCCTCACAGACCCCTGTAATAATTTGAGTCCCTCACAGACCCCTGTATGGTTTGAGTCCCTCACAGACCCCTGTAATAATTTGAGTCCCTCACAGACCCCTGTAATTTGACCCATAGGGTCTCTATTGCATGTTTGACCATGCACATAATGCACTCAGGAGACCAATGTCCACACTTTTCATCAAATCATTTCATGACACACATAACATGCATGAGGTCCCATCATTCACATAACAATAGTGTACATGTCACAAACATCATCGTCAATATGCAAATCATACTTTTCTCATAGACAGTTTGAAAATCATACTTTTGTAGGAAATCATGAAATATTCTTATGCAAATTACTGTCATATCCTCACATGAAATACTGGAATACTCTTACATAGAATACAAGAATATTCTCACATAAAATACGAGTTTATTTCCACATGAAGCATTGAAATATTTGCACATAAAATATTAAGTATTCTCACGAAAATATCTGTATATTGTCATATGAAAATATAAACTAATTTCGCATGAAATCGTGAAAATCAATTTCTTCAACCCCAATAAAAAGTTCGGCACAAGGTCCCTTACCTTAGTTCGAATTCTACTCCAAAATCTAACCCGAGCTCCCGGACTACTCTTCTTTTAGTGAAACCTGATTCACACCATAGTTCCCAAGTTCAATCTCCAAGTATTCACTAAATCCATAATCATAAGGTACTTAAATTACGTTATTAAGATGTCATGCCCCGCTTACCTCGAGTTTAACGCGAATATTCAATACTCAGTAGTTCGCCTTGACGTTTGACCCTCAATTCCGCTCCGAACTTGGTCCCTATAATTAGCGTTCAAATAATAGTTTAGGCTTTCAATTATACCCTTAGATAAACAATAGGCCCGAATAATTCGCATCCAAAATCGAACTCAACGAGATCGCTCACCGACTATAACCCAGTGCTTTTTAAAGTGGTGTCGGTTCGGCGTTAAATGGTCGGCGTGGCTCTCGGTTGGAGTGAAGCTTGTGGGTAGCCGGGACGATCGGAGCGGCGGCGACGACGCTACCACGAGCTATCGACGGCGTCATCGCCTTGCTCGTACACTCGGCAAGCGGCGCGCGCCACCGTAGAAACCGCGCGTGGAAGGACGGGCCGAGCTCTCCTCCTTCGCGGTGGCCGGCTGGACGATCGGAGCGGACGACTGGGACGAAGTTCACGAGCGCCGGCGCCAGCTGGCTGGTGCGTGAGGAGATCCGGCGCTGCAAAGCTTCAATGGTGTGACTTCACGTTCGAGGGTTTTCACGCGCGAGTGGCTGCAGCAACTTCGATCGTGGACTCGCCGCCGGCGCCAGACGTGGGCTTACGGTGGCGGCTAGGCACGGCGACTTGACGGCAAAAACTTGCATGAAGCTCGTTGTGTGCAGACGCTTCATGGTGAGAGCTTCGGTTCGAGGACTCGCCGTCCCCTTCGTGTGTGGGGGTGGCGATTTGTGACGGTGGGCGGCAGCGACACCAATGCTATGTTGGGTCTAGGGTTTAGAGGAGAAGAAGAGAATTGTTAGGCTTAGGGTTAGGGTTTTGATTTCTCCTTCTTTTGGTTGGGACTTAAGGATGTTAAATACCATGAATTAGGTTAAAATTCTAGTGTTAGTTATCACCCTAATTTAGCCATTAATCACCAACATGCCATTGCCACTTCCTTTTTCTTTTAATTATTATCAATAGTTGTCTAAAGGATAATATTTCGCCTTAAACCAATAAAATTAACAAAACTGATTAACACCGAGCTTGATGTAATTCACAAATCCAATTAGACACACACAGGTTGATAGAACGTTAAATAGGATAAATAATCAGTACCTTTGGTTGTGGTCGTCACAAGTCCATTAGGTCCCTCAGTTGGCTCAAACTGGATTAATAGAGGGTTTACAGTTTTGGTGTGAATTTTAAGTGTTCAAGTTCATTAAAGGGTAATTATGTCATTTATATGAGATATGATTCCCATATTTTATAGTTTAATGTGAATGAGATTCATAATAAACTATAAGTTAGCCTAATTGTCTAATTATGGCTAATTTGGAGAAATTGGATTGAGAAAAATTAAATTGAATGTGATTCAATTTAAAATTCTACAACTATACAAATGTGATTTGTATAATGAGATATGGGATATCTTATTATATGTAGTTATGCAAATATGATTTGCATTACCTATGGTTGTGGTTAAATGGTAAATAGGTGGAGATTTCAACTCCACCTATCACCATTATATAAACCCTTTGCAATAAGGATTTCTTATGCATTTGACTCATTTTTTGGAAGTCTCACCAAAGAGCTCTTGCAATTCTCTCTCAATCTCTTCTCCCTTACACCAAAGAAGAGTCTCACCACTCTCCTTCTACCAAAAGTAGAACAACCGAGAAACCTTTCGGAACGTGTCTGGATCGTTTGTTCGTCGAGGAGTTCGAGTTCGTTGAGATCGTGATCACGCAGAGTTCGTGACCGGAGGAAGAATACGTGAGAAAGGTTCTTCAACAAGTAAGTGTACTTACTGTTTTTCTTCCTAAATTGCATGTTTAACCTAGTTACTATTAGATAGTTTTGATTTTAAGAAAACGTATTTCACAACGATAACACGGTGATTCGATCACCTTTCCGCTGTGTGGGATTTTTATTCTCTTCAATTGGTATCAGAGAAACATTGACTTTTTCGTTGTGCATTTGTATTCTTGATCTTCAATTCATTTGATGTAATTGTGGTTTGCATAATTCGATGTTTCGGTTTTGGCACTAGTTTAGGTTTATTTTCTGTTTGATAAGATCAAATGTAAAGGCCCGTATTTTTTGGGCAAATTAGAAAATAAATCGAGTCTGTAAGTCCAGGTCTTTGGCGGCAAGAGTTGTTGTGAAGAGATCAGAGCAAAAACGGGCGAAAATCGACAAAGAACAACAAATGAGCTTGTTGTTCTGTCGACAACATTGAAACGCCGAAGAATCGACGTCTCTGAAAGAGTCTAGATTAAGAAAGCGGAAGCAATTTTGGATCTTGAACACTCTAAGTTGATCAATTTTGTAAAATAAAATGCATGCTCAAAGTCGAAAAAAGAGGGGATAGAAAACTCAACTTTGAAGATCAAATTCTCTTCACCCGGTGGATGGTTTTCAACACGAACACTTCGTGGACAACCGTTAGAGTCTTCCCTACTATCCTCAGGCCTTAGAACGGATTGTGGGATCCTAGGTTGAGAGAATTTGGAAGAAAATACCTTAAAGGTCACAAAACGTGAATTCTTTTAATTTCTGCAAAATTCTCTCAAAACACTTCAAACCACCATTAAATAAAGCTTCATTAAGTTTCATTTGAGTGATAACTCAAGTGTGATGAGGATGGTTTGAGGTGGAGGTGGCCAATTTTGGTAAATTTGAAGATGAGAGGGATTGGGCAAGTTGTAATTTGGATTTTATGAAAATCCAAGAAAATTCTCTAATTTTCATTTAATTTTAATTAAAAAATCAATATTAAATTGATTTTAAATTAAAATTAATTTAATTAATTAAATAATTCAAAAATTAATTTAATTAATTAATTTTTAATTTAATTTAATATTAAATATCAAATTAAATAAATTGTCCAATCCCGATCGTTTTTCCGAACATGAATCTTTATTTATGCAATGAACCGATCCAATATTTAAATCATATTTAAATATATCCACCTCTTTTTAATCATAGTTTAATTCATAATTAAGCTATGATTCGTTAAATATATCACATATAATTAACGCTTTCTTCCAAACTCGAATTTGAACAATTCAAATTCTTTTCTCTCAAAATGTTACAAGGCTTAGTCCGAGCTAGTAAGGAGGACCTAATGGACCTACCGATCATGAGCTTCAACGATACGAGAATAACCGGCCAAACTCTTTAGCCTAGCTAATCAACATTCGTTAACCACCGGGACACTCCACTAAAGCCCAGTGGTTGCATTCTCCTCACTGTAGATATATTTCTGTCCACTCGATATAACCATGATTAGTAAGTCGATCCTTCACAGGTCGTTCGTAATTACAGATGGGTCAAAATTACCTATTTACCCCTGTAATTACCTCTTGTTCCTTAGATCCCACTGATCCTCTAATGAACAATTGGTTTGTGGTCCAACCAGCAAACCGAATCCCTCTCGGGGCAATGAGAGGGGTGGGCCCATTGTTCAAGACCCGGAGTCAGTACTTAAGTGAACAACCTCTCTACTAATCCCTAAAGCGGGTAGGAGTGAATTCCATCTTGCAGAACTATGTTCCCAACTATCTACCCGATTTTATCCCTGAAATGGCAGGCTTATTGAGTCGGCAGTCTCGAGCCACTCTCACCCATGCAAATCTAAGGATAATCCGAATAAACAGAAGTCCGAACGCTGAGGATTAAGATCGAGTTACCTAGGTCATCGTATGAATATAGTCAGTTAAGATAGTAAACGGAGTTATAAAGTCTAAGTGACTATTGTGCGGTGCAGTCTTATGCAAACTCATTGCATAGGGCGCCCCCACTCACATGTCTCCACATGAACGATTTAGGATCACATCGTTTGTTCTCTACAAAGTGGGTCACGTCCATAGTGTCCCCGAGGATAAGGTCCCCAACCCTATCCTTATACTATAGACTGCTTACAAGCTATAACTTGAACTTGATCCACTTTTATGTCACACATAAAGTTCAAGTATTCATCCTATAGCCAAGAGTTCTTTATTGGATTAAGGTTACACAATACACAATAGTCAATAACACCTTTACTGAATAAATTTCAATAACAACTTTATTGTGATATAGAATATACATTCAGTTTACAAAACCACGAGTTTTAGGACATAAAACCCAACAATCTCCCACTTGGACTAAAACGTCTGTGGGGTAAAACATCTTTGAGCAAAGAAAAAACGCCTCTTTGTACAACCCGTAGTCCTAGACTCTCTAAGTGTCCCACAAACACTTTAGCCGTTAGAGGCTTTGTAAACGGATCAGCAATGTTGTGCTCCGAAGCGATCTGCGTGACGATCACGTCTCCTCGTTGCACAATCTCCCTAATGAGATGGTATTTGCGCTCTATGTGCTTTCCGCGCTTATGGCTTCTAGGTTCTTTAGAATTTGCCATCTTGCACCACTATTATCACAATAAGGGTGATAGGAAAATTCATATTTGGAACAACTTCCAAATCGGTCAAGAACTTCTTAAGCCATACTGACCTCCTTCATTTGCTTCGCAGCGGCGACGCACTCGACCTCCATGGTGGAGTCGACAATACAACCTTGCTTTATCTTGCGCCATACTATAGCTCGTCCGTTAAGAGTGAACACCGATCCTCGATGTGGATTTCCTGGATCCACATCACCCCAAAATCGAGTCAGTGTATCCTGCAAGGATCAAATCCTTTGCACCATACACAAGCATATAGTCCCTCGTTCTCCTAAGATATTTGAGGATGTTCTTAACGGCAGTCTAGTGATCATATCCTGGATTAGACTGATATCTGCTGACTATTCCCACTGCATAGCATATGTCGGGTCGAGTACATAGCATGGCATACATCAGACTACCGACAGCAGATGCATAAGGATGCGTCTCATATCCTCAACTTCATAAGGTGTCTTAGGGCACTGTTCCTTAGACAAATGATTTCCATGCCTGAAAGGTAAAAACCCTTTCTTGAAATTCTGCATCTTATATCTAACCAACATCTTGTCAATATAAGATGCCTGAGACAATGCTAGAATTTTGTTCTTGCGATTCCGAACGATTTGGATTCCAAGAACAAACTGAGCCTCTCCCAAATCTTTCATTTGGAATTGGGTTGCTAGCCATTGCTTTACGCCAGTCAGGAACCCTGCATCATTCCTAATGAGTAAGATATCATCTACGTATAGAACTAAGAAAGCTATAGTGGTACTGACTATCTTCTTGTAAACACAAGGCTCGTCAATATTCTGTTCAAAGCCATAAGATTTGATCGCAGTATCAAATCTTATATTCCAGGATCTAGAAGCTTGTTTCAATCCATAGATGGATCGTTTAAGCTTGCAAACCTTTTGCTCTTGACCCTGAACTATGAACCCTTCTGGTTGATCCATATAGATACTCTCTTCAAGATTGCCATTTAGAAAGGCTGTCTTGACATCCATTTGCCAAATTTCATAGTCATAAAACGTGGCAATGGACAAGAGTATTCTAATGGACTTAAGCATGGCAACAGGGGAGAAGGTTTCTTCATAGTCCACCCCTTCCCTTTGGGTATAACCCTTTGCCACAAGTCGAGCCTTAAAGGTTTGCACCTTACTGGCTTGATCTCGGTTTCTCTTGTAGATCCACTTGCAACCGATAGGTCTTTCACCATCTGAATGATCTACAAGTTCCCAGACTGAATTGAAGTACATGTACTCCATTTCAAGGTCCATGACTTTAATCCACTCGTCCCTATCTATATCATTCATTGCCTGTTTATAAGTCAATGGATCCTCAACGCCATCAGCAGGTATGATGACTTGGGTTTCAGTCAAACCCATGTAACGGTCGGGTTGTCTAACATCCCTCCCACTACATCGAGGCATTCTCAACTCTTGAGAAGGATCAGCTTGATCAACAACTCTTGTTGATTTATCTGTAGATTCCCTGGAAATTTCACTTAAGACAATCCTGCTACGAGACTGATGATCTCTCATGTGGTCTTCCTCTAAGAACGTGCCGTTTGTCGACACAAGCACCTTGTCTTCTTGAGGATCATAAAATGTACTCACCTTTACGTTTCCTTGGAGTATCCTACGAATAGGCATAATTTTGAACGATGTTCCAGTTTCTTTGGATTGGACACTAGCACATGTGCCGGACATCCCCAAATTCTAAAGTGACGTAAACTATCTGTACGCCCTTTCCATAATTCATAGGGTTTTTCTGAAACACTTTTAGAGGGAACCATGTTCAAAATATATGCAGCAGCTTCTACTGCATATCCCAAAACGAACTAGGCAGCTGAGCGTAGCTCATCATGGATCGAACCATGTCTAACAGGGTTCTATTTCTCCTCTCAGATACACCATTCTGCTGAGGTGTACCAGGTGCTGAGAGTTGGGATACGATTCCATTTTCTATCATATAGTCTTGGAATCTCAAATCCATATACTCTCCACCTCGATTTGATCGAAGTGTTTTAATCCTTTTACCTAATGTATTCTCAACTTCTGCCTTATATTCCTTGAACTTTTCAAGGGTTTCAGACTTATGATGCATTAGGTAAAGATAACCATACCTAGAATAATCATCAATAAAACTGATGAAGTATTCATACCCTCCTCGTGCCTTGACATTCATAGGACCACAAAGGTCTGAATGCACGAGTTCCAAGGGCTCTTTGGCTCTATAACCTTTTTCAGAAAAAAAGGTCTTTTAGTAATTTTTCCTTCGAGACATGACTCACATGGTGGTAAAGAGTTGTCCTCTAACTGACTTAGGAGACCACTCTTGACCAATCTCCCAATCCGATTGAGATTAATGTGACCTAGTCTCAAGTGCCAAAGATAGGTACTAAGAGAAAGTTTCTGTCTTTTATTTTGAGTATCAGTTGTTTTAAACATCTCGGTGTTCAAATAGCTTTTACTTCTGTTGGTCTTAACACATATAAGTTGTTTTCAAGTTTAACAGAACATATTCGTACACCTCTTTTGCAAATGAATGCTTCATTATGATCAAAAGATACTTTATACATATGTTCAAGCAAACAAGAGATAGATACAAGATTTCTTTTGATTCCAGGAACCAAAAGTACATTTTCTAATAAAACGAATCTATCTCTAAACAACAGCTTCTCTGCTCCCACTGGTTTGGTTGAGACAACCTCTCCCGTTCCAACCCTGAGAGATATCTCCCCATCAGCAAGCTGCTGCCAGGAACTAGTTTCCTGAAAAGATGAACAAACATGGTTAGTGACTCCTGAATCTAATATCCAGGCGGAATCATCATGTTCCACTAAACATGTTTCAATAACGAGTAAATCATATTTACCTTGTTTTTCTTTCTCAGCTTTCTTTTCTGCAAGGTATTTTGGGTAGTTGCTCTTCTAATGCCCGTCTGCACCACAGTGTAAACATTTTCCTATGGCTTTGGCCTTGCGTGTGGGAGCCTGTCCCTTCCCTTTGTCCTTCTTCTTCTTTTTCTGAATACCCTTATTCTTAAAAAAGGAAGGACCAGACTTGGTCCCAGAGGACGATCCTCTTAAACACTTCTTCGAAGTGACAACATTTGCCTCCTTCTCTTTTCCTTTTGATTTCATCAGGGACTCAAAAGTCTGAAGCTCGTTGAGGAGAGTAGTCAGGTTATACTCTATTTTATTCATCACCGCATTTGTGCGAAATGGCAGGAAACTCTTCGGAAGAGATTCCATAATAAAGGTTACCTGACTTTTCTCATCTATGACTGCCCCATTTACTTCAGCCACGTTGAAGTGGGTCATCATGTCAAGGACATGTTCCCTAACAGAGGCTCCCTCCTTCATACGGGAGTTGTAAACGTATTTGACAGCATCATAATGGACCGATGAGGACGGTTGTCCAAACATTGCTTGTAATGATCCCATGATCTCCTTTGCGGTGACCATGGTCTCATGTTTCTTAGACAACACATCAGATATGCTGGCTAAGATATAGACTCGGGCCTTCTCATTAGCCCTAATCCATCTGTCATAAGCGTCCCGAACAATTCGGTTTGCAGTCGAGTTGGGAGGGGGAGGACATTCTTTCGTTAAGACGAACCTCAGATCATCAAGAACAAGAATCGTATTCAAGTTTGATTTCAAGGTTCCATAATTATCGCCGCTAAGTTTATTGAAGGCGAGTAACTGGATAAAAGAGTTCGACATGCTGAAAAAGAATGAATTCTATTAGTGAATTGTATGCAACCTATCCAATTTAAAAATTTAGCAAAAGTAATAATGTACCCATAAACTCATTATTGTTTTTGCAACGATACTTCAGTGAGTTAGAGCAACCGCTACCGAAGGGCAGTCAATCACTCCTTCACTGAACCAAGACATTCTTGACTAAATGTTAATACCGGAATAACTCTTATTCCTATAACATTCTAGTTATCGCTACTTTGGTCAAGAATTTACTAACACTTAGCAATTCTTGTAAGTGTGACCCACCATTTTCAGACCTCAGAGGTCGGCCCCAACAATGCTACTGAACTGGAGAGCAAAGCTGGGAATGGACCTAAGAGTCCCTATCAATTTCTGTAGTTTGAGTTGTTCCGAATCCCATGTTACATCCCTCCGAATGGATGGTGCTACTTCGGGCAACCTGCAGGCGCAACATGGGAATCTCACGGTCTAACCTAATAGAGGAGACCGTAGGATGTGTTGACACACCTCCTTCGCTCACTTACTATAAATACTTTCTCCATTCACTTTGCTCTTGATTTATGCAAACACCATCCGAATGGGGATGCCCTATTGACATCACGAGGCCGAGCATAAATCTCACGGTGTGAACATCGTGGAGAGCATAAGAGGAAATTGATATATCATATATACCTTTTCACTCCCACTAAGTATTTTTATTTGTTTGGGTATACTTTTACTTAGGCATATTCCGGCTAAAACAATATGACCTAAGTCTACCAATATAACACTTGTACTGGAATTACCTAAGTCTATTAACCTTTTAATAAACCTAGGTCTATGAGTTTAATTTATTAACTTTTAATAAACGCCACTCATGAAAGATAATTTATAAACCTATGGATTAAATTCACTCCCATGTCAGTTCCCAGGTAGGGGTGTTCCGTTTCTGTCAGCTTAAGTACCCCAACCTAGCTAGAACCTTCCTTAGTCAGAGTCCCTTTTTAATCAAAGTTTATAAATTATTGGTTTTCTAATTCTAATCTTATTAGAACTAGATAACCTAAGATCTAATTAATTCCAGTTTTAAAAACCTTTTAAAACTAATTAATTAACCTTAGGTTACATGCATTTCTATGTTATAAATTGTTTCAACAATCATCACAAGAATAAACATTCATTTATAACAAATTCATCACATGAATAAATGCATAGCAATTATATGTTTAATTTTTAATTAATATAACCCTTATATTAATTATAATTAAAACATATAATATTTGTTTCATAATTTGATATAACACTTATATTAATTCTTATCAAACCCAATAAACATGCATAAAATATATTATAACACTTATAACATACTTTCAATGCATGAAGCGCTTCCTATGGTGGGATTTTAAAATCTATATGGCATAAATTATGCACATACAATCAGGGATTTTAATTAAAACATACATTCACAATGCATAATTAATTAAACACACTAAAGTGGACTGGTTTTGGCATCTAATGCAAGCAAACTACTAAATTATTACATTAATAATCTAAGATTAACATCGAACCACTTCGAACATTTCGAATTTGGGTTGAACCGACTTGCAAATGTGTGAACCAGATCTTCAAAAGGTTGAACCGGGCTAAAAAAGGCTGAACTGGGCCTCCAATTGATGAACATACCTCCAAAAAGGAAAAACCGGCCTCAAAATAGTCAGAACCGGTCTAAAACAACCCGAACCGGACCAAAAACGAGCTGAACCGACCCAAAATGACTTGAACCGGTCAAAGTCAAATGAACCGGTCAAAGTGAACATAGAAAGTCAACTCTTTCTTCTTAAATTGAAAACACGGGCTGGAGAAAAAACACTGTAGCAGATTCAAAAAAAACATTCTCTGTTTCTAGATTTTTTGACCTTTCGAGCTTCTTTCTTCAAATTGAAGGCCTTCTCGAACTCCGATCGACCCGAAATTTTTACAGCTTATTCTACACACATTAATGCTCAAACACACTTGAGAAATTTGAAAATTAAGCACAAATTGATGCTCAATTTAAATGCCAAAACCAGAAGAACACTTTAGACGCCCATAAAAATTATTTTTCAAAAAACACCCACCACACAACAAAATAGATCAAATTGAGTGCTCAAAATTGTTCTGATACCAATTGAAAGAGTTTAGATTAAGAAAGCGGAAACAATTTTGGATCTTGAACACTCTAAGTTGATCAATTTTGTAAAATAAAATGCATGCTCAAAGCTGGAAAAACAGAGGGATAGAAAACTCAACTTTGAAGATCAAATTCTCTTCACCCGGTGGATGGTTTTCAACACGAACACTTCGTGGACAACCGTTAGAGTCTTCCCTACTATCCTCAGGCCTTTGAACGGATTGTGGGATCCTAGGTTGAGAGAATTTGGAAGAAAAGACCATAAAGGTCACAAAACGTGAATTCTTTTAATTTCTGCAAAATTCTCTCAAAACACTTCAAATCACCATTAAACAAAGCTTCATTAAGCTTCATTTGAGTGACAACTCAAGTGTGATAAGGATGGTTTGCGATGGAGGTGGCCAATATTTGTGAATTTGAAGATGAGAGGATTGGGCAAGTTGTAATTTGGATTTTATGAAAATCCAAGAAAGTTCTTTAATTTTCATTTAATTTTAATTCAAAAATCAATATTAAATTGATTTTAAATTAAAATTAATTTAATTAATTAAATAATTCAAAAATTAATTTAATTAATTAATTTTTAATTTAATTTAATATTAAATATTAAATTAAATAAATTGTCCAATCCCGATCGTTTTTCCGAACATGAATCTTTATTCATGCAATAAACAGATCCAATATTTAAATCATATTTAAATATATCCACCTCTTTTTAATCATAGTTTAATTCATAATTAAGCTATGATTCGTTAAATATATCACATATAATTAACGCTTTCTTCCAAACTTGAATTTGAACAATTCAAATTCTTTTCTCTCAAAATGTTACAAGGCTTAGTTCGAGCTAGTAAGGAGGACCTAATGGACCTACAGATCATGAGCTTCAAAGATACGAGAATAACCGACCAAACTCTTTAACCTAGCTAATCAACATTCGTTAACCACCGGGACACTCCACTAAAGCCCAGTGGCTGCATTCTCCTCACTGTAGATATATTTCTGTCCACTCGATCTAACCATGATTAGTAAGTCGATTCTTCACAGGTCGTTCGTAATTACAGCTGGGTCAAGATTACCATTTTACCCCTGTAATTACCTCTTATTCCTTAAGTCTCACTGATCCTCTAATGAACAATTGGTTTGTGGTCCAACCAGCAAACCGAATCCCTCTCGGGCCAATGAGAGGGGTGGGCCCATTGTTCAAGACCCGAGTCGATGCCAAGGGAACAACCTCTCTACTAATCCCTAAAGCGGGTAGGAGTGAATTCTATCTTGCAGAACTATGTTCCCAACTATCTACCCGATTTTATCCCTGAAATGGCAGGCTTATTGAGTCGGCAGTCTCGAGCCACTCTCACCCATGCAAATCTAAGGATAATCATAATAAACAGGAGTCCATAGAACGCTGAGGATTAAGATCGAGTTACCTAGGTAATCGTATGAATATAGTCAGTTAAGACAGTAAACGGAGTTATAAAGTCTAAGTGACTATTGCGCGATGTGATCTTATGCAAACTCATTGCATAGGCGCCCCACTCACATGTCTCCACATGAACGATTTAGGATCACATCGTTTCTTCTCTCTACAAAGTGGGCGCGTCCATAGTGTCCCCGTGATAAGGTCCCCAACCCTATCCTTATACTATAGATTGTTCTGGCTATAACTTGAACTTGATCCACTTTTATGTCACACATAAAGTTCAAGTATTCATCCTATAGCCAAGGGTTCTTTATTGGATTAAGGTTACACAATACACAATAGTCAATAACACCTTTACTGAATAAATTTCAATAACAACTTTATTGTGATATAGAATATACATTCAGTTTACAAAACCACGAGTTTTAGGACATAAAACCCAACAGTCTCAACGTCGTCCGCGTGGAAGGAGGCTTGGCAGCAAAGCAGCGTTGCAACACCCTAGCGTGGAACATGCGGCATGCGACGCTGAGTGCTGCAGCGTTGCAACGTTGCGTGCGTTGAGGAGCAGTTGGCGAGGTGTGCGCGCGAGACGTGGGACGT
The DNA here is from genome assembly GCA_036507285.1 of Trichosanthes cucumerina. Lineage (NCBI taxonomy): Eukaryota > Viridiplantae > Streptophyta > Magnoliopsida > Cucurbitales > Cucurbitaceae > Trichosanthes > Trichosanthes cucumerina. The sequence goes on along the minus strand of CM071835.1, from coordinate 73,316,771 downwards.
TTGCAACAGTTGCTTCGTGGGCAATTTTTTTTTATTTATTATTTGTAAAATGTAAATTTAATTTAATTTTAATTAAATTTATTAATTAATATTAATATATTGGTTATATTAATGTTAATTAATTTATTTAATGCCCCTAAGTGCCAAAAACTGGTCCAATTTTACTATTTAATTATTTTATGCATGAGATGTATGAATTTATTTAATTCTATGTGCATAATGTATGTCATATAGATTTAAAATCCCACCTTAGGTTAAACATTTCATGCATCATATTTATATTATAAGTGTTATAATATATAGTATGCATGATATGTTATATTACAAGAGTTATAATATAATTAAAACATGTTTTAATTTATTTAATATAAGAGTTATATTTCTTAGATTTGAAGTATGCTCATGCATTTAATTCATGTGATGAATTTTTGTTATAATAGTATTATTCATGTGATGAATGATCAAGCACTATAACATAGAAATGCATGTAACCTAAGTTAATTATTAGTTTTAAAATGTTTAAAACTTGAATAATTAGACTTAGGTTTTCTAGTTCTAATAAGATTAGAATTAGGAAATCAAAATATGACCTTTGAATGGTGACTGATAAGTAACTCTGTCTAAGGAAGGTTTTGTCTATGGCTGGGGTATTTAGGCTGACGCTTTGCGGAACACCCCTACCTGGAAACCGATCTGAGAGTAAATTCGCTCTGGAGATTCTTAGGTTATATTACCGTGAGTGGCGTTAATTAAAAGTTGATTAATTTACTCACATAGACCTAAGTTAATAATGTGATTATAAACATAGGCTAAATCAATATAAGAGTTATATTGGTAGACTTAGATAAATATTAGCCGATTTATCTACGTCAATCTCGAATAATATAATGTGCTGAGTGGGAGGAAATAAAGTGTATAAGATACATTTGAATTTCTGCATCGTGAGATCCATACTCGGCCTCGTGGCGCAAATGGGAGCGTCCCCCTTCGGATGGTATTTGTATGGATCAATATCATAGTGGATGAAGAGAGTGCTTATAGTGAGTGGGAGCGGGACTTGTGAAAATGGGACCCACGGTCTCTTCTTTCGATTCACACCGTGAGACGCTCATGATCCGCCTGCTAGTTTGGCCTGGACCAGACAATCCCTTCGGAGGGCCTTGATCATGGTAGTCGGAACACTGTGAATTCCCGAAAGAGATACAATTTTCTTGGTTTTCCTTCTTGGTTCATCCTTTGGTGGCTATTGTTTGGACAGATACTTGGAAACTTAAAGATTGAGGGTGACACTCACAGGATTCATTAAGAGTTAATGGATTCTGAACGAAAAATGGTAACTGAACGTCTAATGGAATAAGAGTTATTTTGGTATTAGGGTCTGGCTGAGAAAGTCTCGTACTAGAGGAGGAGTATTTTTGTTCACCCTTCGGTGGCGGTCATTCTAAATCTTTAGGATATCATTGCAAATTTTAATGACCTAGGGGTCATAGGATAAATTTTTGCTAAAACTTGATTTGTTTTCAAAAAGTTTTTTGCGACACTGACACAAAGCATTTATTTGATTTTTCAGCAAAAGTGTCTAGCTCAATAATAGTGTTACTAGCATCCGAAAAATTAGTGGGAGATAATTTCCAAACATGGAAAAACAATATAAACACGATTCTAGTAACTGGCGACCTTAAGTTCGTGCTCACTGAGGAGTGTCCTCTGTTGTCGAGATCGACTACAACACAAAGTGTTTGTGATGCATACGATCGGTGGATCACGACCAATGAAAAGCCCAAGGTCTACATAATTGCCAACTTGTCTGAAGTTTTGGAAAAGGAGCATGAGTTGATGGTCACCGCTAAGAAGATCATGGAGTCATTGCAGGATATGTTTAGACAATTGTCCTTTCAAGTCCAGCATGACTCTCTCAAATACGTCTTCAACGCTCGGATGAAAGACGGGACGTCTAACTGTGAACACGTTTTAGACATGATGACCTACTTTAATCTGCGGAGATGAACGGGGCTTCGATCGATGAGTCGAGTCAGGTCAGCTTTATCTTGGAGACTATTTCGAAGAGTTTTGTTCAGTTTCATAGCAATGTTGTTATGAACAAAATTATCTACACACTGACCACCCTTCTAAACGAGTTACAGAATTTCCAGTCCTTGATAAGGATGAGGACACTGGAATCTGAGGCAAATGTTGCCTTCAGGTCCTATCATAGGGGTTCGACCTTTGGGACAAAACTTGTAGCACTTTCTCACCCGAAAGGAAAGAAGAAGAAGATGAAAAAGGGCAAAGTTGACCGTGCAGCCGCCCAAAAGGGCAAAAAGGTCAAGAAAGTTGCAGAGAAAGAAAAGTGTTTCCACCGAAATGGAAACTTAATTTGTTCTACTTCACTTGAAAATATTCTGTATGTTTTGAAACCTAATTCGGTCAAAAGTGTTTTGAATACTGAATTGTTTAAAACGGCAGAAACGCGAACTAAGAGAGCGAAAGTTTCTCCTAAAGAAAATGCCCATCTTTGGCATCAATGGTTGGGCCACATTAATCTCAATCGGATTGAGAGACTAGTGAAGAGTGGACTTTTAAGTCAGTTAGAAGAAAACTCTTTTTGCCGGTGTGTGAGTCATGCCTTGAAGGGAAAATGACCAAACATCCTTTTAGTGGAAAAGGATATAGAGCCAAGGAGCCCCTTGAGCTTATACATTCTGACCTCTGTGGTCCGATGAGTGTTAAAGCACGAGGTGGTTACGAATACTTCGTTTCTTTCATTAAGGATTATTCGAGTTATGGGTATATTTACCTAATGCATAGGAAGTCTGAAACTATTGAAAAGTTCAACGAGTACAAGACTAAGGTTGAGAATTGTTGGGATTTGTGCCCTAAAACTCGTAGTTTGTAATTATGTTTTAATTAATGTAATAAAGTGTTATTATTTCAATAAAGTGTTATTGTTCCTTATCTACGAGTTTGCCTTTATTTAAACCCTAAATCCAATAAACTAAACATCCAAGGCTGTTAAATGAATCTTTAACTGAATGTAATGTAAATAAAAAGGATATCGGCTCGAGATACAGCCTAAAGGGTCTATAGTTAGGGGATACGGTTTGGATACCTTACCCTGGTAAAACTATGGATGTGGCCCACTTTGTATTTGATACAAACACTGTGATTCTAACGTGTTTGTGTAAATGACATGTGAGTGGGGATATCCTATGTAATGAGATTTCATAAGACGGACCACGAAATAGTAACCTCTAGCTGTAACTTCGTTGACTAGTTAGGTTTCTATTTCACTAGGATGACCTAGGCAACTTGATCTCAATCCTAAGCAGGTTACGAACTCTTGTTCGCGAGGGATTGCCCTTTGACTAGTATGGGTGAGATTTGTCAGATTCGCCGACTCAATATGCCTATCTTCTTGGGGACAAGACCGAGTGAGCGGCTGGGAACTTAACTTAGCAAGATGAAATTCACTCCTTCCCGCCTACTAGGGTAAGTAGAGGAATGTTCCTTTAAGTGGTGTCTCCAGGACTTGAACAAAGAGCCCGACCCTCTCATTGGCACGAGAGGGACTCCGTTTTTTAGTAGGACCACAAACAAATTGTTCATTAGAGGAGTAGTGGTACTTAAGGCACAGGATGTATCCTAGGGGTAAAACGGTAATTTGATCCAGTTGGTGTTACGAACATTCGTGAAGGAGTGACTTGCTGTTATTGGTCTGATCCATGGACACAGAAATATATCTGCAGTGAGAAGAGTGCAGCTGTGGGACTTTAGTGGAGTGTTCCCGCAGTTAACGAATGTTGATTGGGAGGTTAATGAGATTAACCGAACAATCTCGTATCGTTGGAGCTTCTGATCTGTAGGTCCATTAGGTCCACCTTTTAGCTTGTAAAGGGTTCTTAGATCATTTGAATTTGAAATGTTCAAATTCATTAGAGAATATATTTAATGTATTTAGATACGATATAATATATAGTTTTGGAACTATATATTATAAATTTAATGTGAATATGATTCATATTAAATTATATGAGAGAATTGAATATTTGAAAGAGTTCAAATATTATATTAAATGTGAATGTGATTCACATTTGCAAACTATAGGTTAAAATTTAATGTGCAATCGTTACATTATTAAAACTATAGGTTAAAGGGGTAATGTGATTAAATAAGATTTAATCCAAATTAAATATATGATATTTAATTTGTATTATTTAAATATGATTTAAATGAATAATTAAATATGATTTAAATGAATAATTAAATTTGATTTAATTATATTATTATTATTATTATTATTATTATTTTAATAATAAATGAGGGAACGTGTCATCCAGACACGTTCACCACTACCCCCTCCCCTTCTCCCTATCGACAGTTTAACAGGGAGAAGGGAGTTGCTCATTTAGGTGACCGATCAATCAGATTGTTTTTACAGAAGGAAAAATTCTCTCTCTCTCTCACTCTCATTCCCAAAAACTCTTCCAATAGTTCGAATCCTTCCCGTTAAGGAGGATCTAAATAGAACTTAGAGATATAGGAGGTGATCCAAGTGGTGGTGTTGTAACACAGAGGTTGCTGCGAAAAAGTTACAATCGTAATTTATTCACCTCTTCATTGTTGTTGTTTATCGTGGAGCAAGGAGTTGCAGCGAAAAAGCTACAAAGGTAATTTATTCACCTCTCTTCATAGTTTAATTGTTAAACTTAACATGTTTGCATGTATGCTATTATCCATGTCTAATAGGATTAGAATTTAATGCTTGTTCTGTATTATTTATCAATGTACTGATTTTTGTTTTAAGTAAAACAATCAAGCACATTAACGATCCCAAACACGTTTCCACTGCTCAAGGAGATTAGATCTCCATCAATTCGTATCAGAGCAATGTTTGATTTGTTTTGTTTTGAAACAAAATTGCATTGATTTGGTGGGAAATGCATTTGGTTTGCTGTAAAAGTTGTTTAGGAATTTTTTGGCCTTAGTTTACTTTGTTTTTGATCAAATTGTATGTGAAAGCCCCTGCGTTTTGGTGCATAAAGTGCATAATTGAGTCTCTAATTGAGTTACGAGTCGTTCAGGACCAGTTTCATTCAATTTGGTTGAGAATCGAAGGAGAAATTGAAGAACGAAGTTGTTGTGTTCGAAGAAGAAAGCTGCTGCCGAAGCAGCAGCGTTGCAACGCTACCATCAGCTTTGCAATGCTGAAGAACAGCGTCGCAACGCCAGCGCTCCCTATGGACGCGGGCGCTCAACGGGTCAGCGACGTTGCAACGCTGCCCCTCAGCGTTGCAACGCCACCCCGATAGCAGACGCGAAAAAGGACAAAGCGGGCGTTGCAACGCTTGCATAAGCGTTGCAACGCGCATGGCATTCAAGCGTTTCTTGGCCGATTCGGCCCGTTCGATGGTTTTGGTCCAGTTCGAGCGGTGTAAGGCCAGTTCAGGGTGTTTTTGGACAGGTTTCATGAAATAAATTAATGTAATTTTTTTTTTGCACGTTAGGGGCCAAATTATTCCGGTTTTACAGTTTATGAATGTCATTTAGATTATTATCACCTTAGGATGAACATGATCATGCATTTTATTTATATAATTGTTATATGAATATGGTTAAATGCATGATTAATTTATTTTTCATGAGTAATTAATTATAATTGTTATGATTAGATTATAGGGAAAATAAATTGCATGGAGCATGAAATTACTTAGTTTAAAATAAATGTTATTTTGTTTAAGTAATTTTATAATTCAATTAGTTGAATTCTTTTTATAATTCTAATTTGAATATTGATTGTGGGATTTATAATATAGTTTCTTTCATAGGTTAATTATTAAATTTACAAAAGTTAAAAATTGAAAGAGTTTTAGAAACCATAATCTATAATAAAGAAATGCATGCAAACATAGGAACTTGGGTTAAAATTTAATTAGTTTTAAATAGTTTAAAATTAATTTAGAACTAAGTTTCAATTTCTAATAAGATTAGAAATTAGTCTTACGTAGTATTTTAAATAGTTTAAAATATAGTAGGACTTTAGGACTTTGGTTATAAGTGAACTCTACTGGTGAAGTTCTGTCTAAGGTTGGGGGTACTTAAGTTGACGGTTAACAGAACACCTCCTACCTGGGAATTGACCCGGAACCTGAGTTGAATTAACCTTAGTTCTATTTTATCTCTAGGTAATTAAAATGTTTATTCACCTAGACATAAGATTTTAAGACCTAGTTATAATAGTTATAATAGGCATAGACGTAGATAGATTCTGTTAGCCAGAATCCAGCTAAGTTAAACCTATACCCTAATTTTAGAAACTTCAGTGGGAGAAAACGAGATGTTCGCAACGAGTTTACTCTCATGTCCTCAAGAGTTCACACCGTGAGTTCCATGCTCGGCTACGTGGCGTCAATAGGGCGTCCCCCTATGGTATGTGTTTGCATGGTACAATACCAAGGTGAATGAGGGAAGTATCCATAGTAAATGGGAGCAAGGCGCGTGTCAACGTATCCTACGGTCCCCTCCATTAGGTCGCACCGTGAGATTTCTATAGTCCGCCTGGTAGGTTGTCCTGGAACAGCAAAACCATATGGAGGGCCTGACTATAGGGATCAAAACACCGCGAACTCGAGAAATGGATAGGATCCCAACAATTGTCTTTCTTAATAGTAGCCTGTTGGCTCGGGCCTATTGGATCTGAAAATGTTAGGGTCGCATTTACGGGATGAGTTAAGATAGTTAACAAGTCCTTGACCAAACAAACAGTAGTTAAGGACCATTGGGACATGAGATGTTCTGGTAGTGAGAATTGGCTGAGAAAGTCTCAATTCAAGGGAGGAATAACTGACCGCCCGATGGAGACTTTTGTTCTAAAACCTTGAAGTATCGTTGCAAAATTACAGGTTTAATTTAAACAGAGGGTTTAGTTTAAACACTAGGGTTCTTTAATAATTTTGCTAAATTTGATTGGTTTTTACAATGGGTTAAAAAGGCATAACCAATTAGAACTATTTTGAATTTTTAGCATGTCATCCTCAATAATAGCCTTACTTAAAAGCGACTGTTTAACTGGGGACATAAGGAACAACAAGTAGACACAGGGGTAAAACGGTAAATTGACCCAACCGTGTCTACGAACAACCGATGAAGGGTTGACTCATGGTTATTGATTATATTAGTGGACACGTAATATTTTGCACTAACGTGAGTGCAACTACGGGCTTTAGTGGAGTGTTACCGTAGCTAATGAAGGTTGATTAACTGGGTCATAGAGTTTGATAGGTTAATCTTGGATCATTGGAGCTCGTCACTGTAGGTCCATTAGGTCACTCGGTTGACTCAATCTGGGTTAAAGGAAGGGTTAATGTTTTGGTGTGAATTGAAGTGTTCAATTTCACTTAAAGGGCATTTATGTCATTTATATGAGATATGAATGATATAATATATAGTTTAATGTGAATGAGATTCATAATAAACTATAGGTTAGCCTAATTGTTGAATTAGTGCTAATCTGAGAAATTAATTGAGAGAAATTAAATTGAATGTGATTCAATTTAATAAATCCACAATTATGCAAATGTGATTTGTATAATGAGATATGAGATATCTTATATTATATGGTTATGCAAATATGATTTGCATAACCTATGGTTGTGGTAAAATTGTAATAATACGGAGATTTTAACTCTGTGTTCTCTCCATTATTTAAACCCTTCTTGCAAGAAGGAAAGGAAGGTCAATCTCTCATTTTTTGGAATCTCACCAAAAAGAAGAGAACCATTCTCTCTGAACTTTTCTCTAGAATTTCTCCTCTTTAAACCAAAACAAAGTTTCCACAAACTTCCTTCTTTCCAAAAGAAGAACAACCGAGACTCCGACTTGTTATGTTTATGTTCTTGCTCATGAGAAGAGATTAAGTTCGTTGAGATCGAGATTTCGCGAAGTGTTCGTGATCGAAGGAAGGAACAGTGAAGAATTGTCTTCAACAAGTAAGTAATTCTACTTGTTGTATTTTTCTTTCCTTTAATTGCATGTTTAGCCGAGATCTAAGTGTTAGATTAATTTTAATGAAATCTAGTTGCACAATTTTCACCACGATGATTCAATCGTCTTCCGCTGCGTGGGATTCTCATTCCCTTCATTTAACCCTTTGTACAAAATACTCCCACTTACCCTTGTTGGGGAAGACTTGTAAACCTAGACCTTCTAGGTGACTCTCAAATACATTAGCCGTGAGAGCTTTTGTAAAAGGATCATCAACGTTGTGCTCTGAGGCTATCTTCCTGACAATCACGTATCCTCTATGCAGGATCTCTCGGATGAGATGATACTTTCGCTCAATGTGCTTTTCCCTCTTCTAACTTCGGGGTTCCCTCGAATTTGGGATTGCACCACTGTTATCGCAATACAGTGTGATGGACAAAGTCATATTTGAAACAACTTCCAAACTTAGCATGAATTTCCTTAACCAAACGACCTCTTTAGCTGCCTCACAAGCTGCTACATATTCGATCTCCATGGTGGAATCAACGATGCATCCTTGCTTGACGCTTCGCCATACTACAACTCCTCCGTTAAGAGTGAATACTGACCCTAGTGTAGATTTTTGAGAATCTCTATCAGTCTGAAAGTCAGAATCCGTATATCCTGTAAGGATCAAATCCTTAGCCCCATACACAAGCATGTAGTTCCTTGTTCTCCGTAGATACTTAAGGATTGTTTTAACCGTTGTCCAGTGTTCAAGTCTTGGATTGGATTGATACCTACTGACCATTCCAAATGCAATACAAATGTCTGGCCTAGTACACAACATGGCGTACATAAGGCTCCCGACAGCTGATGCATAAGGAATCCGTCTCATATTCTCAACTCCTTAAGGTGTCTTAGGACACTGTTCCTTAGACAAATGGACTCCATGTCTAAAAGGCAATAAACCCTTTTTGGAGTCTTGCATCTTAAACCTCGACAACACTTTTTCTAAGATGTTTGAGACAAGGCTAGTGTTTTATTCTTGCGATTCCGGACAATCTGGATCGCAAGAACAAACTGCGCTTCACCCAAATCATTCATTTGGAATTGCGTAGCTAGCCAATTCTTAATGTCAGAAAGATATCCTACATCATTCCCAATGAGTAGGATATCATCCACATATAGAACTAGGAATGCGACAGAACTATTAATAATTTTCTTGTAGACACAAGGTTTATCATAATTCTGATCAAAACCATAAGATTTGATTGCCTCATCAAATCTTATATTTCAGGACCTAGAGGCTTGTTTCAGTCCATAAATTGACCTTTTAAGCCTGCAAACCTTTTGCTCTTGTCCTGGTTCAATGAACCCTTTAGGTTGGTCCATGTAGATGTTTTCCTTAATATTGTCATTCAAAAAGGCTGTCTTGACATCCATTTGTCATACCTCATAGTCATAATATGCGGCAATGACAAGTAGGATACAGATAGACTTTACCATAGCAACAGGTGAAAAGGTTTTCTAATAGTCAACCCCTTCAACCTTGGTATAACCCTTTGCTACCAGCCTAGCTGTAAAGGTTTGCACCTTCCCATCTACACCACGCTTTCTCTTGTAGATCCACTTACAACCTATATGTTTTACCCCAACAGGTTTATCTTCAAGATCCCAAATAGAATTGAAGTGCATAAACTCCATTTCTTAATCCATGGCTATGACCCATTTGTCTTTATCTTTGTCAACCATTTCTTGATTATAAGTCGATGGGTCCTCGCCGTTGTCATCTGATATAACAGCTTGGGTTTCAGATAAACCCATGTAATGGTCTGGTTGCGTTATAACCCTCCCATTACATCGAGGCATACTCAACTCTTGAGTTGGACTCTCTTGATTAAACAATCTAGTATCAACAACTTTGTTGGGATGTTTTGTCCTAATCTCGTGTTTGTAAATTATTGTTTGAAATTAATAAAGTGTTATTCATTTCATCATTTTTGTGTCTTGTGTCATTGAATATATGAGAGAACTAGAACTTGAACGGTGTGTAGTGGACACACAGGGAGGATCACGTTCGAGTTAATGACCCGAACGGTCTACAGTATATGAATGGGGTTTGAGACCTAATACTAGATACATTGTGGATGCGACCCGCTTTGTATTGAGATTCAAACAAGGTGATCTGACTCACTCATGTGGTTTACATGCGAGTGGGGGCATCCTGTATAATGAGATTGTATAAGACCGGACCGTGAATTATTAGACCTACTGATGTAACACCGTTGACAGTAAGGAATAATAACTTCGTAGATGACAATTAGTGACTCGACCTTAATCCTGAGCGTGTTACGGACTCCTGAATATAAAGGTATGTCCTTTGGCTAGTATGGGTGAGGGTGGTCCCAGTTACTCGCCCAATATGCTTATCTTCTCAAGTATAGGATCAAGTAGAGAGCTGAGAACTTAACTACACGAGATGGAATTCACTCGTTCCCGCCTTTTGGGAAACTAGAGGGGTTGTTCTCTTAAGTGCTGTCTCCAGGCCTTGGACAACGGGTGCCCACTCTCTCACAGGCACGAGAGAGTTGTTATGTATGGTTGGACCATTACAACGTTGTTGTTCATTAGAAGAGCAGTGGGGACTTAAGGAGTAAGAAGTAGACACAGGGGTAAAATGGTAATTTGACCCAGTTGTGTCTACGAACAACCTGTGAAGGGTCGACTCATGGGGATTGGTTATATCAGTGGACACGTAATATTCTGCACTGACGGGAGTGCAACTACGGGCTTTCGTGGAGTGTTACGTAACTAATGAATGTTGATTAACCGAGTCAAAGAGTTTGATAGGTTAACCCCGGATCATTGGGGCTCGTCACTGTAGGTCCATTAGGTCACTCAGTTGGCTCAATCTGGGTTAAAAGAAGGGTTAATGTTTTGGTGTGAATTGAAGTGTTCAATTTCACTTAAAGGGCATTTATGTCATTTCTTCGAATTCTGAAATGACATAAACTACCTTTACGTCCTTTCCAGAGTTCAAAAGGTGTTTCAAAAATACTTTTTGAGGGCACATTGTTCAAAATGTATACCGCAGTCTCTACTTCGTAACCCCAAAAAGAAGTAGGGAGATGAGCATAACTCATCATTGATTGAACCATGTCCAACAAGGTTCTATTTCTCATTTTCGATACACCGTTTTGTTGTGGCGTACCGGGAGCTGAGAGTTGGGACGTAATTCCATGTTCTATCATATAGTTCTGGAATTTTAAATACATGTACTCTCTCCCTCGATCTGATCAAAGTGTTTTAATTGTTTTGCCCAATTGATTTTCAACTTCAGTCTTGAATTCCCTAAACTTTTCAAGTTCTTCAGACTTATGTTGTATTAGGTAAATATGCCCAAATCTAGAATAAGCATCTACAAAGGAGATGAAATATTCATAACCTTCTCTGGCTTTAACACTCATCGGACCACAAAGGTCTGAATGTATAAGTTCAAGAGGTTGTTTGGCTCTATAACCTTTTCCACTAAAAGATCTTTTAGTCATTTTTCCTTCTAGGCATGATTCACATACAGGTAAAGTATTATCTTCTAACTCATTTAGAAGTCCATTCTTTACTAATCTCACAATCCTATTGAGATTAATGTGACCCAATCTAAGATCCAAAGATGAGCCTTTTCTAGGAGAAATTAGTTCGTGTATTTGCTATAATTTAGTGTTTAAAACTATTTTAACTGAATTAACACCTTACAAATAATTCCCAAGAAGAGTAACACATATAGTTCAATACTTTTCCAAAGAAATAAACACTTTATTCAATTGAAAAGAAATTGAAGTACGATGTTCGCTAAGGCAAGAAATAAAAATAAGGTTTCGAATAAACCCTATAACTACATACATGTTATCAAATAACAGTCTTTCTTACCAGATGATTGTTCTTTATTTGCTTCTTTTCCTTTTCTTCTGTATCTTCTTAAGTTTAGAAGTATGACTGCAGTTCTTAGTTCCAGAGGGTGAACCCTTCATAGAACTTTTGGAATGGGCAAACAGATTTGCCTATCCATTTTGTTGTCTCTTATCATCCATAAGAATCCTATAGTTCTGCAGCTCATTTAGTAGAGAAGTCAGATCATACTCTATGTTATTCATCGTTGCATTGCTTCGAAATTGCAGAAAACTCTTCGAAAGAGATCCTAGGATGAACGAAACCTGACTTTTTCTCATCTATGACCGCCCCGTTTAATTCCGCTATGTTGAAGCGAGCTATCAGATTGAGAACATGTTCTCTTACTGACGTTCCCTCCTCCATGTGCGCGTTGTAAACATATTTTAGGACTTCATGTCGAATTTGTTTGGACGGTTGCCTAGACAAATTTATCTCAAAATCCATGATCTCTCGAGCTGAGACCTTGCCCTCCAGCCTCCTGGCTAAAACATCAGGTATGCTAGCCTAGATATAGGCTTTTGCCTTTTCATTGGCATTGATCCAGCGGTCATATGCATCCTCAACAGATTGAGGTGTGTTTTGAGTAGGGAATTGATGACACTCCTCATTGAGAACGAGCTTAAGATCATGTGCTACCAATACAACGTTGAGTGTATTCCTCGAAGTCATTATGTTTTGTCCGGTTAATTTTTCCACAACCAGTAAGGAAATAATTAAGCTAGACATTTTACTGAAAATTTACAAATAAAACTTGTATAAGTTTCTTGCTATAACTGTCTAATCCAATCATGTTTTAGCTAATTATTAAATGATTCCTAGGTCATTTATAATTTGCAATTATACTCCAAAGGTTTAGAATGTATGACACCGAAGGGTAATAAAAAACACTCCTCCTCTGGATCAAGACACTCTTAACCAAAACCTAATGCCAGAATAACTTTTATTCCTATAGGCTTTAGTTAGCATTTTCCGGTCAGGATACATACACATCTTATGTACGTTGTGAGTGTAACCCTCTGTCTTTAGATCCCAGAGTCCCTATCCAATAAAATTCACCGAAGGGAGGAGTAGATTGAAAAACAGACTAAGGAAATCTTTATCCCTTTCGGGTGTCTACTGTGTTCAATCCCCTATGATCAAGCCCTTTGAAGAGATTGTCTGGTCCAGGCCAAACTAGCAGGCTGAACATAGTGATCTTACGGTGTAAACCGACTGAAGAGACCATAAGTTTTTTTTTCGCTAAACTTGCTCCCACTCACTATTAGTACCCTCTCCATTTACCTTGATATTGACTCATACAAACACCATCCGAAGGGGGACGCTCCCGTTTGCACCACGAGGCCAAGTATGAGTCTCACGGTGTGAACTTCTCGGAGATACGTAGGTGGAAAATTATGTATCATATACACTTTTCCTCCCACTGGATACTTTATATCTATAGGAATCTTACTTAGGCTAAACCCGACTAATGGTTTTACCTAAACTTATCAATATAACTCTTATATTGATAATCAATATACCTCTTATATTGATTTTATCCTATGTTTGCTAATATAACTCTTTATATTAAGCCTAGGATTTCTAGTTTATTAACCCCTTAATAAACCCGCTGACGCTACTGTAATTTATAAACTCTCTAATTAAATTTCACTTCCAGGTCAGTTCTCAGGTAAGGGTGTACCGTTTTCGTCAGCTTAAATACCCAAGCCTAGATAGAACCATACTTAGATAGAGTTCCTCTTTTAATCATTGTTTATAAATTACTCGGTTCCTAATTCTAATCTAATTAGAACTAGATAACCTAAGGTCTATTATTTTAAAGTTCTAAACATTTTAAAACTAATAATTAACCTTAGGTGACATGCATACTATGTTATAGTGCTTGATCATTCATCTCATGAATAATAAAACCTACATAGCATAATCATCACATGAAATATAATGCATGTCAATGCTGTTCATAAATTAATATAACACCTTATATTAATTAATCATACAAATTATATTATATAACTCTTTATATTATAAGTGATGCATAAATGCTTAAGTTAAGATGAGATTTCTAAATAAAAAGCATACATTATGCATGACAATAATTACACAACAATTGCATCATTTAAACAATTTTAATTAATATAATATAATTATTTTAATTAAAATTAAATAAATTAAATAGAAATAAATTTCTGCTCTTTGCTCCTTCGCGTGAAACGCCTGTGGCGTTGCAACGTTAATACCAGCGTTGCAACACTGCGATTTACCCTCTTCTGCACGTTGAAGTGCGCCTCAGCAGCAGCGTTGCACAACACCTTAGCATTACAACGCTGATAACAGCGTTGCAACGCTGTCATCTTCTGTGTGCCTCCTTCCGCAAGCGCAGTGTTGCAACGCCAATGAACAGCGTTGCAACGCTGCACACAGGTACCAAAGAAAAAGCTCCATTTCCTGCTCGTTTGCTTCGATCTTCTCAGCAACCACCTTTCCTCGATCGACACAGACGTACAAACGCGATTTACAATTAAAATTGGCCAAAACCCCGGGCCCTTACATTGAACGATTCAATGAAAAATTGTAAATCTAAGAGCCAAAATTAAAAACGTCTAAATTGAAAATCGTTCATACATCACATGCAAAACAGAAAATCCCACCTCGTTCTTGATAAATCCAGAACGAAAATTAAGAACACAATTGCGCTCTGATACCAATTGAAGGGAATCGAGTCCCGCAGCGGAAGCGATTGTGAATCGCGCGTTCTTAATTTCGTTACATGGATATTATTCAATAACAGTTTAACTAAGATTAAGCATATATTAATATACTGGACAACAAGGAATTATACCTTTGAAGAACTTTTCTTCGAGTGCTCCTTTCTCCCACGATCATGATCTTAGTAACTGGAACCCGAACGGATGAAGACACTACCACCGGATCTTCTCCGTTGTTCTCTAGGTGAGGGAGGAATGTGGGTTCCCTTTAGGTGAGATGAGATGGTTTTTAGAGAGATTGTGTTTTGCAACCTTTCCAACACAATATGAGAGAATTCTCTAGGGTTTCTCAAAGAGATTGAATTACCTTACCTAGTTGCATCTCATGCAACTATATATATAAGGAAATAGGATGGAAATTACCATCCTATCCTTCCTTTATTCTCCTATTATTATATGGTTTATATGTGAATCTAATTCCTATTAAAACCATATATTATATCAATTATATCACATATAACTGGTATGACATCTCATATATGAAATTGAACACTTCAATTTCATTCCTAACTTTATACCCTCAATATAACCATGTTGAGCCAACAGAGGGACCTAATGAACCTACAGTTCATGAGCTCCAATGATGTGTGATTAACTGATCAAACTCTTTGATCAAGTTAATCAATATTCATTAACTTCAAGTCACTTCACTATAGACTTGTAGTTGCACTCTCCTCACTGTAGATTTTATTGTGTCCACTGATATAATCATTACTCATGAGTCGACCCTTCACAGGTTGTTTGTAATCACGGCTGGGTCAAATTACCATTTTACCCCTTTGATTACCTCTTTGTTCCTTAAGCACCACTTATCCTCTAATGAACAACAAGTCTAAGGTGCTACCATAAGGGAACAACCTATCTAATTCATTAGTGTCAGAATTAGTGAATTCCATCTTGCACAGTTAAGTCTCCAGCTACTTACGAGGTTCTGTCCCTGAGAAGGTAGGCTTATTGAGTCGGCTACAAGCCACTCTCACCCATACTAGTCTAAGGACAAACCTCTATAAGCAGGAGTTCTTAACTTGCTCAGGATTCAAGTCGAGTTACTAATGATCATCTATAAATTATCAGTCTTATCCTGTTAACGATGTTATACTGATTAGACTTAATAATTTACAGTCCGGCCTTGTATGAACTCTTCATATAGGATGCCCCCACTCGCATGTCAACCACATGAATGAGTTGGATTACCTCATTTGTACTAATTACAATATGGATCGCATCCATGGTGTTACCAACCTTATTCTTATACCACAGACCATTTAGGTTATACTCTTGAACATAATCCAAATAGTGTCTACTACACTAATGTTCAAGATTACATTATAACCTTGGAGCTTACTTTATTGGATTTATAATGCAAGAATATAATTTTATCAAAACAAATAACTCTTTATTTATTTGATCAAAATTACACAAGTTTAGGGCATAAATCCCAACAAATATCCTTTGCCCTACATAGATGACCTGTTCGATCAACTAAAGGGTGCCTAAGTGTTTTCCAAAATTGATTTACGATCAGGTTACCATCAGCTGAAGATCACTGATTCAGATGTACCGAAAATAGCTTTCAGGACAAGGTATGGGCATTACGAGTTCTTGGCAATGCCATTCGGGTTAACAAATGCCCCAACAACATTCAAGGATCTCATGAATCGAGTATTCCATCCCTACCTTGATCAGTTTGTGATAATATTTATTGATGACATCTTGGTGTATTCAGAAAGTAAAGAGAAACATGTAGAACATCTCAGAATAGTGCTACAAACATTACGAAATCAGAAACTGTATGCTAAGTTTAGTAAGTGCGGGTTTTGGCTGGAAAAGGTTGTATTTTTGGGACACGTAGTGTCAGCAACTGGAGTTCAAGTGGATCCTCAGAAGACAGAAGCTATAGTCAAGTGGGAACAACCCACTTCAGTATCGGAAGTCCGTAGTTTTTTGGGACTTGCAGGATACTATCGACGTTTTGTCAAGGGATTTTCGAAGATAGCTCTTTTATTAACCAATTTGGCATAAAAGAATACGAAGTTCGAGTGGAGTGAAGCGTGTGGAAAAAGTTTTCAAGAGTTAAAGAACAGACTTGTGACAACACCAGTACTAACTGTACCCACCACGGGAAAAGAGTTTAAGGTTTACTGTGATGCCTCACATCAGGGCCTTGGATGTGTGTTTATGCAAGATGGGAAAGTGATCACTTATGCGTCAAGACAGTTGAAAAAGCATGAATGTAACTCTCCTACTCATGATCTGAAGCTCGCATCAGTTGTTTTATCTTTAAAGATTTGGAGACATTATCTGTTTGGTGAGAAGTGTTGTATTTACACAGATCATAAAAGTTTAAAATATATCTTCGAACAAAAAGAGTTGAATTTGAGACAACGACGGTGGCTTGATTTGATAATTGACTATGACTGCACGATTGAATACCACCCAGGAAAGGCTAATTTTGTAGCTAATGCACTCAGTAGGAAGTCGAAGCAACATAGGAGTTCACTTAATGCTATTAGAGTGGCTGTATTTGAGGAACTCAAGAGTTGTAATGCAAAAGTGTCAGTTGGTAACAAAGAGAATTTGTTAGCTCATTTTCAGGTAAGACCTACCTTAATTAATAATGTTATCTCAAGTCAAGCCAGAGACCCTGACCTCAAGGAATTGATAGGAGTGGTAAACTCGAAGTAGAGAGCAGATTACGAAGTAACGCATGATGGAACGTTGATGAAGTGTGGTAGATTTTGTGTACCTAAAGATGAAACTTTGAGAAATGCAATGTTGGAGGAAGCACACAGCTCAACTATGCGATGCATCCAGAAGTTTCAAAGATTTATGGGACCCTAAAGAACCCTTATTGGTGGTCAGGAATGAAATATGAGATAGTATAGTGTGTCTCTAAATGTTTAATTTGTCAGCAGGTGAAACCTGAATGACAGAAAAAAGGAAGGCTTCTAAATCCACTCCCAATACCTGAATGGAAGTGGGAGTATGTAACCATGGTTTTCTTATTTGGACTTCCCTAGACACCGAACGGTTATGACAGGATATATGTGATAGTAGACAGGCTGACAAAGACTGCTCGATTCTTACCCGTCAAGGTAACTTTTATTTTGGATAAACTTGCTAAATATGTTAGCAGGATCGTAAACCAATACGAAGCCCCAGTATCAATTGTGTCAGATAGGGATTCGAGATTTACTTCCATGTTATGGCCGAGTCTCCAAGAGGCCTTAAGAACTAAGCTGCACTTTAGTACGACATTTCATCCCAAGACTGATGGTCAGTCAGAAAGAACTCATACCCTCGAAGACATGCTTCGACCATGCGTATTGCAATATAAAGGAAGTTGGGAGACTAACCTATCGTTGATGGAGTTTGCATACAATAATAGTTATCATTCTAGCATCGGAATGGCAGCGTACGAAGCATTATATGGAAGGAAATGTACAACCCCTATTTGTTGGGTGAGGTAGGAGAAAGAAAGTCTATTGGGCAAGAGTTGTTCGAAGTTTCCTTGGAAAGACTGAAGATGTGACGCCCGGTAAATTCAAGTAAGTTCTTGGTCCTTTTCAGAGTTAATTTTGGACTTGTTTTAGTTTTAAATGTGTTGGGCCAAGAAAAAAAAAAAAATTAACTCTTGGATCTTGCAGGAGCCCAAATATTTCCAAATCTCGCTTTAAATTGGGGGTAGACACCCTTGAGCTTCTTATCGAGCGTTTTGAGAGAAAAGAATCAAGGTAATCTCTCTTTTCCTTTTCTCTTCCTTAAAGTTTCTAGGGTTTTAGTTTAAAAAAATAAGAATTAAAAAAAAAAAAAAAAAAAAAGGATTCGAAAGGAGAGGAACCGCAGAGCAGCCCCAGTGTCTCCTTCAAGCAGACAAGTCGCGCCGCCGGCCGGCGAGCCGGCGGCCTCCAACGCCGCCTCCCCAGAGCCCATCTCTCTCTTTCTTTTCGTCTCTCTCCTCTCAACCGCCATCCGCCGCTTCCCCGTTTGCTCGCCGTCCGCCCCTCCTCTCGCACTCTCGGTCTCCTCTCTGCTCTCCTTCCCTTCCGCTCCGAGTTCTCTCTCTCCTCCTCCTCCTCCGTCGTCGTCGTCACGCCACCGAGACCCACGCCTTCGATTCGCCACCGCCACCACGCCCCTCGCGGCGCATCGCCTCTCGATCCGCCGCCCCCTCCCTCGTTCGATTTCTCTCTTTCTCTCCTCTCTTGAGATCTGTCTCTCTCTCTCCTGGATCCGATCCGACTTGCCCCTAATCGAATCTTTCTCTCGCTGATTTGTGTTGGTTTTGTTGGACAGGTTCAGATCCGTCAGCTAAGGGTAGATCTTTGAAGGAATATCGAGGCTAAGATTGAACGAAGAATCGTTTCGGCTGATAATCGTGGGTAAGACTCGTTCTCGAATCTTTTTGGTTCTGAATTGTGAGCTTAGGATGTGTTGCTTTAGCTTTAAGTTCTTGTTGGTTGAGTTAAAGGCTTCGGTTAGCTCGGTTGGATTCGCTTTTGTGTCGTGCCTTAAGGATAGGGCCACGAGGTTAGTTCCCAACTGAACTTATGCATCGATTGTGATGTTTTGTAGGTGCTTAGGGTTGCTAGCAGGAGTAAGGACCTCCCTTTGCGTACTTTATTCAATGTAAGTAGCTGTTTGGTTAAGTATCAAGCTCATAAGTGAATGAGCTTGAGTACGGGGTCGTTGTGGTCGACTTTATAATTGTTATGTGGACTGTTAACTGTTGTTTGGTGCATGAGACCCTGATTATCCTGTTCTAATAGTGAATGCCCTGTACATCTTGTAAGTCTTATGGTTGAATCACTTGTGTGCCCTGAACGTATTGCTTAATTCTTGTTTGTGCTCTTATGACTCGGGATTGGTTGCTGAGTGAGGTTCGAGTCTGTATGGTAGGGCGAGTTGTGTGGTTGACCCCTGGAGCGGAACAGGATGAGCTGTGTGATGGTTTTGGCTAGGAATGGCTGGTTAGTTCTGTGAATGGGCCAAGAGTTTGCTGTGTGATTGGCTGGTTAGGTTGTTGATTAGGGACTCGGTTTCAAGACGACCTTGGAACGGTTTAGGGGAAACCTAGGAGAAACGTTAGAGCTTAACCTCCTAGGCTAGCGTTACCAAACCCACTGAGTGACCCCGAGCGAGACAAAACCTTTAGGCTGGCATCTCTGTGTGGGCATTAGGGTCGAGTGCGCCCTTATGCGAGCTGTGTGGGCATTAGGGTCGAGTGCACCCTTTTGCGAGCTGTGTGGACATAGGGTTGAGCACCCTACGTGATCTCTGTGTGGGCACTTGGGTGGGTCGCCCTTGTGCAATCTGTGTGGGCTTTAGAGTCGAGGCTCTATTATTACAGTGGGGCGTTAGAGTGATTACTCTTTCGCGTTGGGGCGCGTCCCCGTCTATGGCCGCCTAGGTTTCTGGATCGTCGGTTAGTCTCGGGGTGAGGTAGACACGTGAGCGCCTAGTCTTGAGTCCCTAAGATACTTGGTCACGAACCTATTTTACCTCTGTGTGTGCACATGCGAATGTTAGTAGCTTGGACGTGAGTGGGCTACTTACTGAGTATTCTCATACTCACCCGTCTACTTTATTGTTTTTGGTTGCAGGTAAGGGCAAAGCAAAGAGTGGAGGAGCGGCGGTGGCGACATGACGGGGCTATGAGACCTTACTTGCTTTAAAGAGATTTTTATGTTGGAACTTAGGGAGTTCGTGTAGTTTTGAGTTGTTACATGACTCCTGTTTTTCACTTGTTGATTTTTATGAACTCTATGGGTGTTGAGCATGACATTTATCCCTTTAATTTCCGTGTTCAGCATGCTCGTTTATATTTCTGTTCAAGTGCTTTCGTTGCCCCTGTTGTGTGTTCTGCTGGAGCCCGACCTGTTTTGTTGTAGTTTGGGAGGAGGTCGGGCGTTGAGAAAGACAATTAGAAGTGTTTCTTGTTTAAACAGGTTAAGAAAATTTTTGGTTTCGTCCAGATAGCGCCGTTATGCTGCCGAAATTTCGGCGCAGAGGGTGCTATCTAGTGACGTCCCTAGTTGGAATTGTGTCGAAAACTAGGGGCGTTACAGAAGAAACACAAGATAGACAAAAGAGCTACACTGACAAGGGAAGGAGAGATTTAGAATTCGAAATCGGAGACAAAGTTTTCTTGAGACTGTCCCCGTGAAAGGGTATTTTACTGTTCAGAAGCAAAGGGAAATTGAGCCCGAAATATATAGGGCCTTACGAGATTTTGGAACGTGTAGGACCATCAGCTTACAAATTAGCTTACTTATAGAATTGTCTCAGGTACATAATGTTTTCCATCTATCAATGTTGAGGAAATACATTTCTGATCCATCGCATGTGCTCAAGTAAGAAACAATACAGCTTAAGGAGAATCTATCCTATGAGGAAGAACCTCTACAAGTACTTGATCGGAAAGAAAAGGTACTTAGGAATAATGCAATACCATTGGTAAAGGTATTGTGGAGAAATCACGACGTCGAGGAAGCAACATGGGAGTGCAAAGACCACATGAAAGAAATGTACTCACAACTTTTCTTGTGCTGAATTTCAAGGGCGAAATTCTCTTAAGGGGGGTAGTAATTGTAAGCCCTAAACTTCTTTTTTTTTTATCATTTTGCACTCATACATGATGTTTTGACATATGCAAAATGATATAGGTTGCACTAAAGGATGTCGTGATCGGATTTGGCAATCTAGTGAATTGAGGACTACAATGTGTTTAAAGCTACATAAGGAGATAGGTAAGACACTGAAATAAGCATATTAAAAGTAGATTTGAAGTAAGTTAAGATCATTAGAAAATTGGGTAAATTTTAGGTGCATTATGTATTGAATGAAAAAATCTTATTTCTCACAAACTTATGTGAAGTTGGCTAAATGCTTCAGGTTGATTTACTTACTTATTTTGGTGTTATAAAAAGGGGATTATGATGTAAATAATGAAGTAGGAGCGGGCGAAAAGAGGTGAAGCCTCAGACTTAAGTTTGGCAAGTAGGTGCTGTCAAATTCTTAGTAAAACAACAAGCTGCTGGAAAATGGATCAACTTCAAACGACCATATCTCTTAGTTTACTGAACCAAATTTGATGATTTTTGCGTCAAATTCTCTGATATTGAGTGTAGAATACGAAGCTTGTTAGCCGTTTTGTAAATACGAAGAGGAAGTGAAAATTGAAGAACACTAAGAGGCGTTCACAGTTCTTTGGTTGCAGAACAGTGTGAGAAGATCAGTCTCTTTTGAGCTCTTGAGGAGGAATTAGAAGCTGGCATTTTGAGGTAAGTAAGCTAAGATGTTTTTTTGATACATTATGAGGAACCCAAGCTGAAAGTTGAACCTGAAATTTTAGGTGCAAGGAAAAAACTGATAGCAAGAGATTGGAGGAGATGTGCTTCCATTTCTAGATACCTTAAAACACAGTGTATATGGTTATTATGAATCGAGTTATGAGACTGAATTAGATCTGTTTTTAAAGTGCATAAGTGTTATTGATATGTTGTGACTTTGCTGAGTATATGTTGAATTGCTGATTGATCTTATGCATAAGTATGATCATGATAGCCAAAGATGAGAATTAATTGAAAATGTTTTGTGATCCTGCTGAAACTTGAGAGCATGATATGAATTTGAGTAAATTTAAAAATTTTCTTGACTTTTTCCTGCACTATTATGCACATAGCCTGTGTTCCTGTAGTTTTGAAATGCTTAGAACAAAGTTATTCGGTTTAGAAGTTCGATGTCACCTCGATATGTCTAAGAGCTAATTTGAGAGTTAAACTGCAGGATAGGGTGAATGACAATATGAAGTGCATGATCTGTATAATGTGTGCTTTATGTGAAAGAGTTATCGTCTGCTTTTGTTGTCTGTTTGTTAAAGAAAAAAGTTAGTGAGGGCAAAAAGAGCTACCTTCACTGTGATTAGTTAGGGCACTCATTGAACGAGTGCTCTGGATAAGGGTCCCTGCAGTGGATGTGTGAAAGGTAGTGTCCTTGCACAAAAAAAAAAAAGAAAAGAAGAAAATAGAAAAAAGTGATAAAAAGTGATTAAGTGTTGAGTAAAGTTATTTATTTCCGGAATGTGGAGAGGCTCAAGGATTAGTAATTATGACCAACGTAGGGCGAAGTTGAATGGAGAGCCTAATAAAACTGATCCGAGCTTAGTAAAAATAAAGGGAACATAGGCAAATAGCACACACATGTAGGAAAACTTTGGAAAAATTCTAAATTGCTCATTGAAGTATTATGTTTGAGTGCTTTCTGTGATTGCCAAAATTTTCTTGTAAATCTTTAGGCTTGAATCAAATTATGTATAAGAACAATCTCATGTTTAACTCTGTTTTTGCTCGGGACTAGCAAAATTTTAAGTTTGGGGGTGTTTGATAGCACAAAAATTGTGCTATCATTAGGCTTCATTATTGCTAGTTTTATGATAATTTCAGGGCTTTGATGTGTTTAGATCACTAAATTGCAGGTTAAGAGCATAAACAGGACAATTGGGACTTTTTGGAGCTTAGAATGACATCAATTGGAAGAAGAATGGACAAACCTAGCCATTTGACCCGAGGTGATGGCGTTGCAATGCCCTACACAGCATTGCAACGCCATCCGTGTTGTTTTGAGGCGTTGAAAAATCTTGCCGATAGCGTTGCAATGCATCGTCGCAACGCTATCTCAATAAGAAGACTAGCGTGAAGAGTCGTAGTGAGGGCGTTGTAACGCTGCTTACTAGCGTTACAACGCCAGATCGATTGAAGGGGTGCGCGTTAAGGTAGCAGCGTTGCAACGATGCCCTCAGCATTGCAACGTTGTCGATATTTTCCATATATGCTATGCGCATAGCGCACAGCGTTGCACTGTTGTGCCGAAAACACTTATAAATAGAACATGATTTCTTCTTGCAAATGGAGTTGAATTTGATTGAGATTGCATCTTAATTTCGAAATACACTCTGTAAGAAGAGAAAAGTGAGCATTCCTTGGGAGCCAAAGCATTCGTGGAGGTTCGAGATCGAAACGGGAGCTCGGGAACGAAGGACACATAAGTTTATTTTCTCTTTCTTTCAGATTGTAACATCGTTCTGAAAGTTGTAGTTAGCCCTTCTAAATCACATACCTTTTCACGATTCCTTCCTTCGATCATGAACTCTTCGTATTGTTCTCAACGATCTCGAACTCCTCGTAGGAACCAACAAACCAGACACTTCCACTTAGTTATTCGGTTGTTCTACTTTTGGTAGAAGCAGAATGGTGGGATTCTCTTCATTAGTCTGGGGAGGAGAGATTGAGAGAGAAATGTTTTTTTAGAGACAATTGCCAATTGCTTTTTGGTGAGAAATTCAAGAATGAGCAATTAAGCATACCACCCCTTCTTGCAAAGGGGTTTATATAATGGTGATAGGTGGAGTTGAAATCTCCACCTATTTAATATTTTACCACAACCATAGGTTATAAAAATATATTTGCATAACCACATATAATAAGATATCTCATATCTCATTTTACAAATCACATTTGTATAATTGTTGATTTTTAAATTGAATCACTTTCAATTTAATTTCTCTTAATCTAATTTCTCCAAATTAGCCCTAATTTAACAATTAGGCTTAGTTTATCATGAATATCATTCACATTAATCTATATAATATGTCATTCATATCTCATATAAATGACATAATTACCCTTTAGTGAACTTGAACACTTCAAATTCACACCAAAACTGTAAACCTTCTATTAATCCAGTTTGAGCCAACCGAGGGACCTAGTGGCCCTACAGTGACGAGCTCCAACGATCCGAGACTAACCTGTCAAACTCTTTGACTGGTTAATCAACATTCATTAGCTACGGTAACACTCCACTAAAGCTCGTAGCTGCACTCACGTCAGTGTAAGACAAGTTGTGTCTACTGATATAACCAATGGCCATGACTCAACTCTTCATAGGTTGTTCGTAGACACTGCTTGGTAAAATTACCGTTTTACCCCTGTGTCTACTTCTTGCTCCTTATGTCCCCATTGCTCCTCTAATGAACAACAACGTTGAAATGGTCCAACCATACACAACATCCCTCTCGGGCCAGTGAGAGGGTGGGCGCCCGTTGTCTAAGCCATGAAGACAGCAGTTAAGGGAACAACCCCTCTAGTTTCCCTAAAGGCGGGAACGAGTGAATTCCATCTCGCGTAGTTAAGTTCCGAGCTCCCTACTTGGTCCTGTCCCTGAGAACATAGGCATATTGGGCGAGTAACTGTGACCACCCTAACCCGAACTAGTCAAAGGACAGACACCCGCAGACAGAAGTCAGTAACACGCTCTGGATTCAGGTCGAGTCAGTAATGGTCATCTACGAAGTTATTTGTCCCATACTGTTAACGGTGTTACATCAGTAGCTCAAATAATTCACGGTGTGGTCTTGTACAATCTCATTGCATAGGATGCCCAATTCGCATGTCAACCACATGAATGAGTCAGATCACTTCGTTTGTATCTAATACAAAGCGGGTCGCATCCACAATGTATCTAGGATTAGGTCTCCAACCCCATCAATATACTATAGACCGTTTGGGTCATTAACTCGAACGTGATCCTCCCTGTGTGTCCACTACACATCCTTCAAGTTCTAGTTCTCTCATATATTCACTGACTTTGGAGCTTACTTTATTGGACAAAGTTTGTAAAATTAGCGAGACACAAAATAATGAAATAAATAACTCTTGTTAATTTCAAATGTTAAATTACAAACAAAACGAGATTAGGACATACATCCCAACAAGTGCAGCTACAGGCTTAAGAGCCAATCATTAGATTCTCGTTGTGCAAACTAATTTTCTTAAAATTCGGTGGGTTATGCTTTAATTCATGAGATGAATTGTGGATTTTGCATATTGGATGTTTTCAGTTTTGGCACGTTTTAGATTTACTTTTCTGTTGATGCGATATATGTAAAGGCCTACTGTTTTTGGGAATTTTAGAAAGCAAATTGAGTCTATAAGTCCGTGTCATTCGTGGCAAGAGTTGCTGTGAAGAAATCGTAGCGGAATTGGGTGAAAAACAACGAAGAACAACAAAGGAGTTTGTTGTTCGGTCGACGACGTTGAGACGCTGTTCTTCGGCGTCTCAACGCTGTCCGTGCTGATACAAGCGTGCTGCAGGCACAACGTTGCGACGCATGGTGCGACGTTGCAACGTTGTGGGCGTTGAGAATGCGGTCTCGAAACTAGACGCAGCAACGTTGCAACGCTGCGAGCGTAGTGGGGAGTTCACCCGCATAGTGGAAGTTGAGGACTATTTTTCATTCGTGGGACATTATTTTGTCTTATTTAATTAATTTTATTTTTGTAAAATGTTTTTTTAATTTTAATTTTATTAATTAATATTAATTTAAATTTTACATTAATGTTAATTAATTTAATTAATGTCCCTAGGGTGCCAAAACCGGTCCAATTTTGCTATTTAATTTATTTTATGCATGAGATATATGAAATTTATTATTTCTATGTGCATAATGTATAACATATTGATTAAAATCCCACCTTAGGTTAAACATTTCATGCATCATTTTTATATTATAAGAGTTATAACATATAGTATGCATGATATGTTTATATTGTTGGGGTTTGTGCCCTAAAACTCGTAATTTGTATTTTTGTTCTAATTATTGTAATAAAGTGCTATTGTTCATTTTCTATGATATTGCCTTTGTTTTAACCCTAAATCCAATTAACTAAACAACCAAGGCTGTAAAATGAATCTTTAAGTGAATGTATTGTACATATAAAGGATCTCGGTTCGAGATACAATCTAAAGGGTCTATAGTTAGGAGATAAGCTTTGGGTACCTTACCCTTGTAAAACTATAGATGTGGCCCACTTTGTATGTGATACAAACACTCTAATCCTAACATGTTCGTGTAGATGACATGTGAGTGGGGATATCCTATATAATGAGATTACATAAGACCAGACCACGAAATAGTAACGACTAGATGTAACTCCGTTGACTAGTTAGGTTTCTATTTCACTAAGATAACCTAGGCAACTTGATTTCAAGCCTGAGCAGGTTACGAACTCCTGTTTGCGAGGGATTGTCCTTTGACTAGTATGGGTGAGAGTAGCCAGATTCGGCGACTCAATATGCCTACCTTTTTGGGGACAAGACCGAGTGAGCGGCTGGGAACTTAACTTAGTAAGATGGAATTCACACCTTCCCGCCTACTAGGGTAAGTAGAGGAATGTTCCCTTAAGTGATGTCTCTGAGACATGAACAAAGGGCCCGACCCTCTCATTGGCCCGAGAGGGACTCTCTTTGTTGGTAGGACCAAAAACAAATTGTTACTTAGAGGAGCACTAGTACTTAAGGTACAAGATGTAACCCAGGGGTAAAACGATAATTTGACCCAGCTGGTGTTACGAACATTCGTGAAGGATTGGCTTGCTGTTATTTGTCAATATCCGTGGACACAGAAATATATCTGTAGTGAGAAGAGTGCAGCTGTGGGACTTTAGTGGAGTGTTCCCGCAGGTAACGAATGTTGATTGGGAGGTTAATGAGATTAACCGAGCAATCTCGTATCGTTGGAGCTTCTGATCTGTAGGTCCATTAAATCCACCTTCTAGCTCGTAAAGGATTCTTAGATCGTTTGAATTTGAAGTGTTCAAATTCATAAGGGAATAAACTTAATGTATATTAATACGATATAATATATAGTTTTGGAACTATATATTATAAATTTAATGTGAATATGATTCATATTAAATTATATGAGAGAATTAAATATTTGAAAGAGTTCAAATATTAATTTCAAATGTGATCGTGATTCATATTTGAAAATTATAGGTTAAAATTTAATGTGCATTTGATGTAGATTAAACCATAGATTAAGGGGTAAAATGATTAAATAAGATTTAGTCATTTAGTATTTAATTAAATTAGATTTAATTAAATGAATTAATACTATATTAATTAATTAGGGAATGGGTCATGATGACACGTTCCCACTACTCCCCAACTCCCACTCGATAGGGAGTGGGGAGTTACTCACTACGATGTTTTTCTCGTAGTGAGAAGGGGCAAAAACGATGATCGGTCAATTCAATCGACTGATTTCTGTAACAAATGAATTCTCTTTCTCTCACTCTCAAAAGAATTCCCAATTTTTCTAATTGTTGGAACCCTTCCCACCTAGGGTGATCTAAGCACTCAGAGGATAGAAGGTTTTCTCTACTTGCTGTGTCCTGTTGGAGAAAAGACGAGAGTTTTTTTTTGGGTGTTGTTGTGTTGCTTTGAACCTTGGAGCAAGGAGTTGTTGTTTGAGGAAAAACTACAAAGGTAATACCTTTTCTCTCTTTATTAGTTTAATTGTTAAACTTTTAGCATGTTTGCATGATAGATCTTCATGTCTAATTAGATTAGTTTTACATGTTTATCTCTTCTTTTATCAATGTACTGGTTTTTACATTTGAACCAAAACGAACTTGCATATTACGATTCCAAACTCGTTTCCGCTTCTCAAGGGGATCGGATTCCCATCAATTGGTATCAGGGCAAATGCTTGTTTTGCTTTTATTGAAACAAAATTGCATTGATTTGGTAGGAAATTCACTTTGGTTTGCTGTAAAACTAGATTAGAAATATTTTGGCCATAGTTTACTTTTGATTTGATCAGGCCCTTGTGTTTTTGGGCATAAAGTTCATTATCGAGTTTGTATTCAAGTTAAGAGTCGTTCGGGACAAGTTTCATGCAATTCGGTTGAGAATCGTCGGAGAAATTGATGATTGTTGCTGCTATGTTCGAAGAAGAAGGTTGTTGTCGAAGCAGCAGCGTTGCAACGTCGCAACGCAACCAGCTGCGTTGCAACGTCGTTCATCAGCGTTGCAACGCTGAGAAACGACGTCGCAACGCGAAGCATCCCTATCGACGCAATAGCTCTAGGGTCGTGGCGTTACCAACGCCGCCCTATAGCGAGACGAGCGCGCGTTACAGCGCTTCGCATTAAGCGTTACTGTAACGCCGTGATGCCAAGAATGCTATTGCTGACCAGTTCAGGTGGTTTGGTTTATTTTCGATCCGATTCAAGCGATTCAAGCCCGATTCAATGAGTTTGAACCGGTTTATGTAATAAAGTTAGAGTTATTTTATTATATTGCACTTTATGGGCAAATTTATTCTGGTTTTACAGCTTTATTTTTTTATGAATGTCATTTAGATTTTTTTCCACCTTCAGATAAGCATGTTCATGCATTTTTATTTGTATAATTGTTATATGAATATGGTTTAAATTTATGATTAATTTATTTTTCATAAGTAATCAATTATAAATGTTATAATTAGATTATATGAAAAATAAATTGCATGGAGCATGTAATTACTTAGTTTAAAATAAATGTTATTTTATTTTAAGTAATTTATTTATTCAATTAGTTGAATATTTTATAACTCCAATTTGAAAAATAATTGTTGGTTTTATAATATAGTTCTTTGTCATAGGTTGATTATTAAATTTATAAAAGTTATAAATTAAGGGGTTTTAGAAACCATAACCTATAACAAAGAAATGCATGCAAGCATAGGAACTTAGGTAAAAATTAAATTAGTTATAAATTGTTTAAATTTAATTTAAACCTAAGTTTTAATTTCTAATAAGATTTGAAATCAGTCTTACATAGTATTTTGAATAGTTTAAAATATAGTAGGACCATAGAACTTTGGTTATAAGGGAACTCTACCGGTGAAGTTCTGTCTAAGGCTGAGGTACTTAAGCTGACAGTTAACGGGACAACTCCTACCTGGGAACTGACCCAGAGCTTGAGTTGAATTAACCTTCTATTTTATATCTAGGTAAATTAAAATGTTTATTTACCTAGACATAAGTTTAAAAGACCTAGTTATAACGGTTGTAATAGGCATAGACTTAGAGAGATTCTTTTAGCCAGAATCCAAATAAGTTAAACTTATACCCTAATCTTAGGAGTTTCAGTGGGAGAAAACGAGATGTTCGCATCGAGTTTACACTCACATCCTCATGAGTTCACATTGTGAGTTCCATGCTCGGCTACGTGGCGTCAATAGGGCGTCCACCTACGGTATGTGTTTGCATGGTTAAATACCAAGGTGAATGAGGGAAGTATCCATAGTAAATGGGAACAAGACGGGTGTCAACGTATCATACGGTCTCCTCTATTAGGTTGCACCGTGAGATTTCTATTGTCCGCCTGCTAGGTTGTCCTGGAACAGCCAAATCCTACGGAGGGCCTGACTATAGGGATCAGAACACCGCGAACTCCAGAAATAGATAGGGTCTCTTAGGTAATTTGCCAACAGTTGTCTTTCTTAGTAGTAGCCTTGTGGCTCGGACCTATTGGATCTGAAAATCGTTGGGTCACATTTACGGGATGAGTTAAGCTAGTTAACATGTCCTTGACCGAACAAACGATAGCTAAGGACCATTGGGACATAAGATGTTCTGGTAGTGAGAATTGGCTGAGAAAGTCTCAATTCAGAGGAGGAATGACTGACCGCCCGACGAAAGCTTTTGTTCTCAACCCTTGAAATATCGTTGCAAAGTTAAAGGTTTAATTTAAACATTGGGTTTAGTTTAAACACTAGGGTTCTTTAATAATTTTTCTAAATTTGATTTATTTTTCATGGTGCAAAAGACATAACTAATTAGAACTATTTTTAATTTTCAGCATGTTGTCCTCAATTATAGCCTTATTAAAAAGCGATCGTTTAACTGGTGAGAACTTTACTACGTGGAAGTCCAACTTGAATACGATTCTTGTTGTTGACGACCTTCGGTTTGTACTGACTGAGGAATGTCCTCAGGTCTCTGCTCGAAACTCTCCTCAATCTGTTAAGGAGGCGTACGACCGCTGGATCAAGGCTAATGATAAAGCCAAGGTCTACATTTTGGCTAGTGTTTCTGAAGTTCTAGCCAAAAAGAACGAGGGCATGGTCTCAGCTCGTGAGATCATGAGATCGTTGCAGGATATGTTTGGACAACCGTCTGGACAACTTCGGCACGAATCCGTCAAATATGTTTACAACTCCCGTATGAAGGAGGGCTCATTGATGAGAGAACACGTTCTCGATCTAATGGTCCACTTCAACGTGGCTGAGATGAACGGAGCGGTCATTGACAAGGAAAGTAAGGTCTCGTTCTTCCTAGAATCTCTTTTGAAGAGTTTCCTGCAATTCCACAGCAATTCGGTGATGAACAAGATAGAGTATGACCTGACTACTCTCCTTAATGAACTACAAACTTTCCAGTCTCTTATGAGGAATAAGGGACAGGCTGATGGATAGGCAAATTTTTTTCCCCATTCCATAAGGTTCCAGAAGGGTCATCTTCTGGGACTAAGTCCTGTGGTTCATCTTCTGGGCTTAAGAAGACCCAAAAGAAGAAAATAGGAGGGAAAGGGAAGGCACCTGCAGCTGATAAAGGCAAGGGAAAAGCCAAGGTTGAAGACAAAGGAAAATGTTTCCACTGCAACGTGGATGGGCACTTGAAGCGAAACTACCCAAAATACCTTCCTGAGCTCAAAAAGAAGAAGATTTACTTGTTCTTGAAACTTGCTTAGTGAAAAATGATGAATTTACCTGGATACTTGATTCAGGAGCAACTAATCACGTTTGCTTTTCGTGTCAGGAAACTAGTTTATCCAAGGAGCTCAAAGAGGGTGAGATGACGCTCAGGATCGGAACCAGAGACGTCGTCTCAACTCGTGCAGTGGGGGATGCCAAACTGTTTTTTAGAGATAGATTTTGGTTTTTAGAAAATCTGTATATAGTTCCTAAAAGTAAGAGGAACTTACTTTCTATCTCTTGTTTAATTGAACTAGGCTACTGTATTACCTTTTCATTTAATGAATCCTTCATTTCAAAGAAAGCTGTCAATATTTGTTGTGCTAAGTTAGAAAACGACTTGTATCTACTTAAACCAAATCGAATTAAAGAAATTTTGAATCATGAGATGTTTAAAACCGCTAATACTCAAAGTAAAAGATAAAGAATTTCTCAAATTAATAACTATCTGTGGCATTTTAGACTTGGTCATATTAATCTCAACCGGATTGAGAGGCTCTCTAAGAATGGACTTCTAAACAAGTTAGAAGATGACTCTTTACCTCCCTGTGAATCATGTTTGGAAGGTAAAATGACCAAGCGACCTTTTGCTGGAAAAGTTCACAGAGCCATAGAACCCTTAGAACTTGTACATTAGGATCTTTGTGGTCCGGTGAATGTTAAATCTCGTGGAGGGTACAAATATTTCATTTCTTTCATAGATGATTATTTGAGGTATGGATATTTATACCTAATGAATCATAAGTCTGAAGCTCTTGAAAAGTTCAATGAGTATAAGGCTGAAGTAGAGAATGCATTAGGGAAAACCATTAAAACACTTCAATTCGAACGAGCTGGAGAGTATATGGATTTGAGATTCCCAGACTATTTGATAGAACATGGAATTAAATCCTAACTCTCAGCACCTAATACACCACAACAAAACGGTGTGTCAGAAAAGAGAAATTGAACCTTGTTTGACATGGTTAGTTCTATGAGAAGCTATGCTCAATTGCTTGCCTCGTTTTGGGGATACGCAGTAAAGACTACAGTTCAAATCTTTAACACTGTTCCATCAAAGAGTGTTTCTAAAACACCTTTTGAATTATGGAAGGGGCGTAAACGTAGTTTACAACACTTCAGGATTTGGGGTTGTCCGACACACGTGCTAGTGACAAACCCAAAGAAACTGGAACTTCGTTCAAGATTGAACCAATTTGTTGGCTATCCCAATGAAACGAGAGGTGGTCTTTTCTACGACCCACAAGAAAACAAGGTGATAGTATCGACAAACACCACGTTCTTGGAGGAAGATCACATGAAGAACCACAAATCACGAAGTAAATTAGTGCTAAATGAAGCTACAGATGAACCAACAGGAGTTGTTGATCAAGCTGGACCTTCATCAAGAGTTGATGGAGAAGCCAGCACCTCTAGTCAGTCTCGTCCTTCTCAATTGTTGGGAATGCCAAGACGCAGTGGGAGGGTTGTTTTCCAACCTGACCGCTGCTTGGGTTTAGCTGAAACTCAAGTCGTCATACTTGATGACGGCGTAGAAGATCCATTGTCTTTTAAACAGAAAATGAATGACGTAGACAAGAACCAATGGATCAAAGTCATGGACCTTGAAATGGAGTCAATAGACTTCAATTCAGTATGGGATCTTGTAGACCAACCTGAAAGGGTTAGACCCATAAGGTGTGAATGGTGTTGAGATTTTTGTCCTAATCTCGTGTTTGAATATATTGTTTGAAATTAATAAGAGTTATTCATTTCATCACTTTGTGTCTCGCAATATTTATAAACTTTTCCATTAAACTAAGCTCCAGGGTCTTGAATTTATGAGAGAATTAGAACTTCAACGGTGTGTAGTGGACACAAAGGGAGGATCACGTTCGAGTTAATGACTCGAATGGTCTACAGTATATGGATAAGGTTGGAGACCTAATCCTGGATACACTGTAGATGCGACCCGATTTGTATTAGATACAAAGAAGGTGATCAAACTCGTTCATGTGGTTGACATGCGAGTGGGGGCATCCTGTGCAATGAGATTGCACAAGACGGACCTTGAATTTTTAGACCTACTGATGTAACACCGTTGACAGTAAGGACTAATAACTTCGTACATGACCATTAGTGACTCGACTTGAATCCGGAGCGTGTTACTGGCTCCTGTATGCGAAGGTCTGTCCTTTGACTAGTACGGGTGAGGGTGGTCTGTAAGCCCTAAACTCTATTTTCTTTTATCATTCTGCACTCGTTCATGATGTTTTGAAATATGCAAAATCGTATAGGTTGCACTAAATGATGTCGTGATCGGATTTGGGAATCCATTGAATTTGGAGCTACAATGTGTCTAAGCTTCATAAGGAGATAGGTAAACCATTGAAATAAGCATATTAGAAGGTTAATTGAAGTATGTTAATATCGTTAGCAAATTAGGCAAATTTTAGGTGCATTACATATTGAATGAAAAGCTCATATCTTTTATAAACTTAGGTAAAGTTGGTTAAATGCTTTAGATTGACTTATTTACTTATTTTGGTGTTTTAAAAAGGAGATAATGATGTAAATAATTAAGTAGGAGCTGGCCAAAGGAGGAGAAGGCTCGGAGTTATGTTTGGCAAGAAGGAGGTGTCAAATTCTTATTAAGATAGCAAACAGCTGGAAAATGGGACAACTTCAATCGATCATATCTCTCTGTCTACTGAACCAAATTCGATGATTTTTGAGTCAAAATCTCAGGAGTGTAGAATACGAAACTGGTCGGCTTTGCAGAAAATACCAAGAGGACGAAGGAGAAAAGAGCAGAACAGTGAAGGGTGTTCAAGTTTCTCGGGTAGCAGAACAGTATGGGGAGTTCAGTCTTTTTTGAGCTCTTGAGGAGGAATTAGAAGCTGAAATTTTGCGGTAAGCAAGCTAAGATGTTGTCCTTGAGGTTTATCAAAAAATATTTTGTGGTTGTGTTGATAAATTTTGAGGAACCCAAGCTGAAATTTGAACCTGTAATTTTAGGTGAAAGGAAAAAACTTCTAGCAAGAGATTGAAGGAGATTCTCTTTCATTTCTATATACCTTACAATCAATTGTGTGTATGGTTATTGTGAATTGAGTTATGGGACTGAGTTAGACCTGTTTCTAAGGTGCATAAGGAAAGGAATTGATGCTACTGTTTTAAAGAAGAAGGAAGAAGATAGAAGTTTGCTGTCAAATCCGGGAAGTCTCTGATGTTTTTGTTGTTCTGATCTGCATACTTGGAGTTAGAAGCTGTAGTTGGTATGGTTCGAAAGATTATTGAATTTACTACAACTTTCGTGAAGAAATCGTGAGTAGAAAATGTCTAGAAGATATTTTTAATATCAGATTAAATTTATTGTGCAACAGGAAATCCGAATTTGGAAACAGCAGAAGTCTGTTTTGAGGAAAGTAGCTTTCGAAGTATTTCTGAACAAATCCATTTGGAATCTCAATTTCATGTCTTAATATGATTTTACGAGGGTTCAAAAAGGAAGAGTTTGGTATATATTACATTATTTTAGGATAAGTAGTGAAGAAGTTATGGCTGTCTGAAAACAGGGCGGAAAATCTGAAAATGCTGGAAATTTGAAAATGTATTTTCTTGCAAGTTTTAAGGTTAAAAATCATGAGCTCGAGATTCGAATGGTTGAGTTGGTTTGTTTGACAGGCCAAGAGCAATAGGTCAAGTTTACAAGCCAAGGTTCTAATTCTAATACTGTGAGTGACTCTATCTTAGAACTATGCTTGGCCTATGTTTTTCTTCGAAAACATATTTGTTGATCATTGAATCTTGTTTGAACTATTTATGTATAGCTCCATGAAGTTTCTAACATAAGGTTCATGATGGAACCTAAGCATGCTTTGAATTAGTTGTAACTACAAATCCAAGTATGGAAACTAAATTATGAAAGTATGCTTTCCTTTAGAGAATGTTTTGTGTAAATCCACTTGGGAACATGTTTAGATGATAATATGAAAATGTCAAGAAATTGTTGTATGTGTTATAAAGACATGATTTCCATGGTAAACAAGTTATGCCCTTGATCATGGTTAACCCCTAATACTGAAGGACATTCGAGAAGGTATTTAGAGGGGGAATGAATCATAATTTCCCGATACTGAAGGACAATGAGAAGGTATTCGGGTAGTAAATGGTCTTACCTTAATACTGAAGGACATAGAGAAGGTATTAGGGAAAACCAAAGGGCCAAAGGTATTCCACGTGCACGTGAAAGAGGCGTGAACCTTATTGGTACAAATGTAACTCTACCACCTCTATGGTTCAAAAGTGGTATCATGCCATGTGGTTTATTGTTATGATCTTCTACATTATTGATCTATCTACCCTCAATATAATACTACATTATGAGTTGTGTGTTATGCATAAGTGGTGACTTTAACCTGTAAATTGGAAGCATGGTTTGTTTATGTTAAGCTATTTTCTACTTATAGTCTGCCATTCTTTTCTATGCTTCACCTGTGAACTTATGATAGACACTCACTGAGCTTCCTAGCTCACGTTTTCTTTATGTCTACTCTTCCCATGTAGCAGACGAGTTACCAGTGCTTAGGCTTCACAAGACCTATTTGCCACCACGCCATTTAGCTCCTTGTATATACACTTTCTTTTGTATATGGTTTGTAGTGAGAACATATTAGATGGGTTGTAATGAACATGGAAACTTTATGATTATCTAAAGAACATAGTAAAGGAAGTGAATGTGTTTCTTATATAAGTGTATATCAGTGCTTAATTTTCCTTGTTCAAACATGTTGTGTTACGTTTGTTTTAAGTTAAGTCTTGGGTTAGTCAAGGAAAGCCAACAAGAGGTTTGGTTATCTTTGTCTTTGCATCTCTTCCTAGGTTAGGCAAGTAAGCTGGGACGGAGTGTGACATGGTCACAGTTACTTGCCCAATATGCCTATCTCTCAGGACCAAGTAGGGAGCTGGGAACTTAACTACGCGAGATGGAATTCACTCGTTCCCGCCTTTAGGGAAACTCCAGGGGTTGTTCCCTTAAATTCTATCACCAGGGCTTGGTCAACGGGCGCCTACCTTCTCACTGGGCTGAGAAGGGTGTTGTGTATGGTTGGACCAGCACAATGTGTTGTTCATTAGAGGAGCAGTGGGGACTTAAGGAACAAGAGGTAGACACAGGGGTAAAATAGTAATTTGACCCAGCCGTGTCTACGAACAATCTGTGAAGGGTCGACTCATGAGCATTGGTTATATAAGTGGACACGTAATATTCTGCACTGACGGAAGTGCAGCTACGTGCTATAGTGGAGTGCAACCGTAGCTATGTTGATTAACCGGGTAAAAACGTTTGACAGGTTAATCTCGAATCATTGGAGCCCGTCACGGTAGGTCCATTAGGTCCCTCGGTTGGGTCAATCTCGGTTAAAAGAAGGGTTAATGTTTTGGTACGAAATTGAAGTGTTCAATTTCACTTTAAGGGCATTTATGTCATTTATATGAGATATGAATGATATAATATATAGTTTAATGTGAATGAGATTCATAATAAACTATAGGTTAGCCTAATTGTTGAATTAGGGTTAATTGGAGAATTTAATTGAGAGCAATTAAATTGGATGTGATTCAATTTAATTAATCCACAATTAATGCAAATGAGATTTGCAATATGAGATATGAGATATCTTATATTATGTGGTTACTATGGTTTTGGTAAAGTGGTAATAATGTTGAGATTTTAACTCCATCATTCCACTATATAATCCTTTCTTGCAAGAAGGAATGTAATCATTCTCTCATTTTTTTTATTTTCATCAAAGAAGAGAAGAAGAATTCTCTCTACTCTCTCTCATTTCTCCTCCCTCTTCAAAATTCAAAAGTTCCCACAAACTTCCTTTTTCCAAAAGAGAACAACCGAGTCTCCAATTGGTGGTGTTCGGGTTCCATTCGTGGGAAGAGTTCGTTGAGATTGAGAAGCACGAAGAGTTCCTGATTTGAGGAAGAAACCTTGAAGAAAGTCTTCAACAAGTAAGTACCTCTAATCTTACTGTATTTTTCTTGCTTTTCCAGCATGTTTAGCTTAGATCTATAGTAGATCGTTTTAACAAAAAACGAGTTGCAAAATGATACCATGACGATTTAATCGTCTTCCGCTGCGCGAGGATTCTCATTCCCTTCAATTGGTATCCGAACCATTTCGATGGTTCTTTATTTATGCATTGGTTTTGTTAAAATTAGGTGGGTAAATTGCCTTAATTTCATGAGATGAATATTGGTTTGCTTAAATGGATGTTTCGGTTTTTTGCATTTTAGAAAATAAATCGAGTCTGTAAGTCCGGGTCGTTCGTGGCAAGAGTTGCTGTGAAGAAATCGGAGCGGAAACAGGCGGAAATCAGTGAAAGAACAACAAAGAGTTTGTTGTTCTGTCGATGGTGTTGAGACGTTGCCTTACGGCGTCTCAACGCTGTCTTTGCGACGCGAGGCCTGCAGCGAGCGGCGTTGCAATCTTTGGGTGTAAGCGTTACCGCGCCACGGCATTGAGAACGCAGCTTGACGCTGGAGGCGACAACGTTGCGACGCTGCATGCGTTGAGGAGCGGTTGCAGCTTCATTTTCGCGAGGACGTGGGCGCATTTTCTCAAAGTGGGGCGTTATTTTTTGTATTTTAATTTATTTTTTGATATTTAAATGTAATTTATTTATTTATTTAATTATTTTATTAAATAATGTTAATATATGTGTTATATTAATATTATTTAATTAAATAATTGCCCCTAGGTGCCGAAAACCGGTACAGTTTTGCTGTTTTAATTACTTTATGCATGAGATGTATATTTTTAAGTAATTTCTATGTGCATAATGTATGTCATATAGATTTAAAATCCCACCTTAGGTTAAACATTTCATGCATCATATGTATATTATAAGAGTTATAATATATAGTATGCATGATAGGATTATATTATAAGAGTTATAATATAATGTTTGCATGATTTAATTTATTTAAATATAAGTGTTATATTTTTTAAATTAAAAGCATGCTCATGCATATAATTCATGTGATGAATGTATGTTATAGTATAGTATTATTCATGTGATGAATGATCAAGCACTATAACATAGAAATGCATGCAACCTAAGTTAATTATTAGAGTTAAAGAGTTTACAACTTGAATAATTAGACTTAGGTTTTCTATTTTCTAATGAGATTAGAAATTAGGAAATCAAAAATAACCTTTGAATGGAGACTATTAAGTAATCCTGTCTAAGGAAGGTTTTGTCTAAGGCTGGGGTATTTAAGTTGACCCTTGCAGAACACGCCTACCTGGAAACCGACTTGGGAGTGAATTCGGTCCGGAGATTCTTAGGTTATATTCTCGTGAGTGTCGTTAATTAATTTACTCACTTAGACCTAAGTTAATAATGTGATTATAAACTTAGGTTAATACCATATAAGAGTTATATTGGTAGACTTAGGTAAATTTTAGTCGGTTTATCTAGGTCAATCCCTATTAAAATTAAAGTGCTGAGTGGGAGGAAATAAAGTGTATGAGATACATTTGAATTTCCAACCACAAATCTCCATTAAGTCCGCACCGTGAGATCTATACTCGGCCTTGTGGTGCAAATGGGAGCGTCTCCCTTCGGGTGGCATTTGTATAGGTCAATATCATCGTGGATTGAGAGAGTACTTATAGTTAGTAGGAGCGGGACTTGTGAAAACGAGACCCACGATCTCTTCTTTCGATTCACACCGTGAGACGCCTATGATCTGCCTGCTAGTTTGGCCTGGACCAGACAATCCCTTCGGAGGGCTTGATCATGGGAGTCGGAACACCGTGAATTAGCGAAAGGGATACAGTTTCCTGGTTTGTTTTCCTTCTTGGTTCACCCTTCGGTGGCTATTGTTTGGATGGATACTTAGAAACTTAAAGATTGAGGGTGACACTCACAGAATTCGTTAAGTGTTAATGAATTCAACCGAACAATGGTAATTGGACGCCTAATGGAATAAAAGTTATTCTTAGATTAGGGTCTGATCGAGAAAGTCTCGTCCTAGAGGAGGAGTGTACTGTTCACCCTTCGGTGGCGGTCATTCTAAACCTTTAGGGTATCATTGCAAAAAAAAATTTGAATGACCTAGGGATCATGAAACAATTTTTGCTAAAACTTGATTGGATTTCAAAAAGTTTTTTTCCAGACTAATACAAAGTTTTTCTTATTTTTCAGCTAAAAATGTCTAGCGCAATAATAACATTACTCGCATCCGATAAGTTGGTGGGAGATAATTACCCTAGTTGGAAAAACAACATTAACAAGATTTTGGTAACTGACGACATAACGTTCGTGCTGTCTGAGGAGTGTCCTCAGATGCAAGGCTCGACCGCGTCGCGAAGTGTTCGCGATGCGTGCGATCGGTGGATCAGGGCCAATGAAAAGGCCAAGGTCTACATAATTTCCAGCATGTCTGATGTCTTGGCAAAGAAGCATGAGCTGATGGTCTCTGCCAAGGAGATCATGGAGTCCTTGCAGGAAATGTTTGGACAACAACCTCTTCAGGTCCGACATGACTCGCTCAAATACGTCTTCAACGCACGGATGAAAGAGGGGTCGTCAATCCATGAACATGTTCTAGACATGATGACCCACTTTAATCTGGTCAGATGAACGAGGCTTCAATCGACGAGTCGAGCCAAGTCAGTTTCATTTTGGAGACTCTTCCGAAGAGTTTCCTTCAGTTTCGTAGCAATGCTGTTATGAACAAAATAAGCTACACTCTGACTACCCTCCTCAATGAGCTACAAAATTTCCAATACTTGAATAGGATCAAGGAATTTGAGGCAAATGTTGCCTACAGGTCTTATCACAGGGGTTTGACCTCTGGGACGAAACTTGTTCCTCCTTCACACCCGTAAGGGAAGAAGAGGATGAAGAGGGGTAAAACTGACCGAGATGCCGCCTAAAAGGGCCAGAAGATCAAGGACGTTGTAGAGAAAGGAAAGTGTTTCCACTGCAATGGGGGTGGACACTGGAAGAGGAACTGTCCCAAGTTCCTGGTCGAGAGGAAGAATCAAGGTAAATGTGATTTACTTGTGACAGACACATGTTTAGTGGAGAGTAGTGACTCTGCCTTGATATTGGATTCGGGCGCCACTAACCACGTTTTATCTTCTTTTCAGGGGATTGATTCCTTGCAGCCACTGCGAGACGGTGAGGTGACTCTACGGATTGGATCCGGGGAGCTTGTCTCTGCTACAGCGATCGACACGGTGAAGCTACACTTTTTCGGGAAGAACTTATTGTTGGACAATTTGTACATAGTTCCAGGGTTTACTAGAAACCATGTTTCCATTTCCTGCTTAATTGAACATTGTATATCTGTTTCCTTTGAATCAAGTAAAGCGTTTATTTCTTTCAAAGGCAATCTTATTTGTTCAGCTTCACTCGAGCATAATTTGTATGTTTTGAAACCTAATTCCGTCAAAAGTGTTTTGAATACTGAATTGTTTAAAACTGCAGAAACACGAACTAAGGAAGCAAAAGTTTCTCCAAAAGAAAATGCCCATCTTTGGCATCTACGGTTAGGCCACATTAATCTCAATAAAATTGAGAAACTAGTGAAGAGTGGACTTCTAAACGAGTTGGAAGAAAACTTTTTGTCGGTGTGTGAGTCATGCCTTGAGGGCAAGATGACCAAACGTTCTTTTAGTGGAAAAGGATATAGAGCCAAAGAGCCTCTTGAGTTAGTACATTTTGACCTCTGTGGTTCGATGAATGTCAAAGGTCGGGGCGGTTATGAGTATTTCGTGACTTTCATAGACGATTACTCCAGATATGGGTATATTTACCTAATGCACAAGAAGTTTGATACTCTTGAAAAGTTCAAGGAGTACAAGACTGAGGTTGAGAACCTCTTAGGTAAATCGCTTAAAACACTTCGATCGGATCGAGGTGGAGAGTACATGGACACTGAATTCCAAGACTATATGATAGAACACGGAATTACGTTCCAACTCTCAAATACACAGTATGCCACAATGAGAATGGTGTATCGGAGAGGAGAAACAGAACTTTGTTGGACATGGTTCGGTCGATGATGAGGTATGCTCGTCTCTCTGATTCTTTTTCGGGGTACGCAGTGGAGACTACACTTTATATTTTGAACAACGTTCCGTCGAAAAGTGTTTGTGAAACACCTTTCGAGCTCTGGAGTGGACGTAAAGGCAATTTACGTCACTTCAGGATTTGGGGATGCCCGACCCACGTGTTGGTGTCAAACCCAAAAAAGTTCGAACCCCATTCAAAATTGTGCCTATTCGTAGGTTCCCTAAAGAG
Source organism: Trichosanthes cucumerina (assembly GCA_036507285.1). NCBI lineage: Eukaryota > Viridiplantae > Streptophyta > Magnoliopsida > Cucurbitales > Cucurbitaceae > Trichosanthes > Trichosanthes cucumerina. The sequence continues at coordinate 73,275,204 of CM071835.1, read as the reverse complement.
ACTAGGGGTGGTTTGTTTTACGATCCTAAGGAAAATAGGGTGCTTGTGTCGACAAACGCCACTTTCCGAGAGGAAGACCACGTAAGGGATCATTTACCAAGGAGTAAAATTGTGTTAAATCCGTTCCCAAGAGTTGGGAATGCCTCGAGGTAGTGGAAGGACTGTGAGATAGCCCGATCGCTACATGGGTTTAGCTGAAACCTCAGTTGTCGCTCCTGATGATGACTGTGAGGATCCATTGACTTATGATCAGGCAATTGTTGATGTTGACAAATACGAGTGGATTAAAGCTATGGACCAGGAAATGGAGTCTATGTACTTCAATTCTGTATGGGAGCTTGTGGATCAATCGGATGGGGTAAAACCTATTGGTTGCAAATGGATCTACAAGCGTAAACGTGTCGTAGATGGGAAGGTGCAGACCTTCAAAGCCCAACTAGTGGGAAAGGGTTTTACCTAGGTTGAAGGGGTTGACTATGAGGAGACCTTTTCACCTGTTGCCATGGTAAAGTCGATCAGAATCCTTCTGGCCATTGCCGCGTATTATGACTACGAGGTATGGTAGATGGACGTCAAAACAACCTTTCTGAATGGCAAACTTGATGAGACCATCTACATGTACCATCCCAAAGGGTTCATTGCCCAAGGCCAAGAGAAAAGGTTTGTCGGCTTCGTAGGTCCATTTATGGGATGAAAGAAGCTTCGAGGTCTTGGAATATAAGGTTTGATGAGGCGATCAAATGTTATGGCTTTGATCAAAATGTCGACGAGCCTTGTGTCTAAAAGAAAATAGTTGACAAAACTGTCGCATTTTTGGTGTTGTTTGTGGACGATATTCTTTTCATTGAGAATGAGGTAGAATTTCTTACTGACGTTAAGAAGTGGCTAGCTTCGCAATTCCAAATGAAAGATTTGGGAGAAGCTCAATATGTTCTAGGTATCGAGATAGTGCGGAACCGGAAGAACAGAACGTTAGCCTTGTCTTAGGCGTCTTATATTTGCAAGATGTTGTCTAGATATAAGATACAGAACTCCAAGAAGGGCTTGCTGCCTTTCAGGCATGTGGTTCACTTGTCTAAGGATCAGTGTCCTAAGACTCCTCAAGATGTTGAGGATATGAGACAGATTCCATATGCTTCAGCTGTAGGGAGCTTGATGTATGCCATGTTGTGTACTAGGCCCAACATCTATTATGCAGTAGGAATTGTCAGTGGATATCAGTCCAATCCAGGATTAGATCACTGGACAACCGTAAAGGCAATCCTGAAGTATCTTAGGAGAACGAGGAACTACAATTTAGTGTATGGCAGTGGGGATTTGATCCTTACGGGATACACGGATTCTGATTTTCAGACCGATAAGGATTTTAGAAAATCCACTTCGGGGTCAGCTTTTATTCTGAATGGAGACGCTGTAGTATGGCGAAGCATCAAGAAGGGATTCATCGCTGGATCCACTATGGAAGCGGAGTATGTTGCGGCTTGTGATGCTGCAAAGGAAGCTGTTTGGCTTAGGAAGTTCATGATAGATTTTGAAGTTGATCCAAATATGAACTTGTCTATCACACTGTTCTGTGATAATAGTGGTGCAGTAGCCAACTCACGTGAGCCTCAGAGCCATAAGAGAGGCAAACACATTGAGTGCAAGTATCATCTGATACGGGAGATTGTTCACCGCGGAGAAGTGAAGGTCACACAGATAGCGTCAGAGCACAACGTAGCTGATCAATTTACAAAGCCCCTCACGGCTAAGGTGTTTGAGGATCACCTGAAGAGTCTAGGTCTTCGAGAGCTTCCTGACTAGGGCAAGTGGGAGATGTGTAAACGGGTATTCAATGCCCTAGTTTGTTCTATTACTTCATTGTAATTAATGTACATTTCAGAAATGTATTTTCTCCACTAGCTTAGTCCAAGTGGTTGTTTGTTGGGATTTTTGTCCTAATCTCGTGTTTGTAATATATTGTTTAAATTAATAAGAGTTATTCATTTAATGACTTTGTGTCTCAAAATATTTATAAACATTTCCAATAAACTAAGCTCCAGGGTCATTGAATTTATGAGAGAATTAGAACTTGAACGGTGTGTAGTGGACACACAGGGAGGTCACGTTCGAGTTAATGACCCAAACGGTCTACAGTATATGGATAGGGTTGGAGACCTAATCCGGGATACACTGTGGATGCGACCCGCTTTGTATTAGATTCAAACGAGATGATCTGACTCGTTCATGTGGTTCACATGCGAGTGGGGGCATCCGGTGCAATGAGATTGTACAAGACCGGACCGTGAATTATTAGACCTACTGAAGTAAGGACTAATAACTTCGTAGATTACCATTAGTGACTCGACTTGAATCCTGAGCGTGTTACGGACTCCAGTCTGCGGGAGTTTGTCCTTTGACTAGTACGGGTGAGGGTGGTCACAGTTACTCGCCCAATATGCCTATCTTCTCAGGACCAAGTAGGGAGCTGGGAACTTAACTACGCGAGATGGAATTCACTTGTTCCCCTCTTTAGGGAAACTAGAGGGGTTGTTCCCTTAAGTGCTATCTCCAGAGCTTGGACAACGGGTGCCCACCTTCTCACTGGCCCGAGAAGGGTGTTGTGTATGGTTGGACCATCTTAATGTGTTGTTCATTAGAGGTGCAGTGGGGACTTAAGGAATAAGAGGTAGACACAGGGGTAAAACAGTAATATGACCCAATCGTGTCTTCGAACAACCTGTGAAGGGTCGACTCATGGGCATTGGTTATATCAGTGGACACGTAATATTCTCGCACTTGCGGGAGTGTGCGGCTATGGGCTCTGAGTGGAGTGTTACCGTAGCTAATGAATGTTGGTTAACCGGGTCAAATAGTTTGACAGGTTAATCTCGGATCATTAGAGCCCATCACTGTAGGTCCATTAGGTCCCTCGATTGGCTCAATCTCGGTTAAAAGAAGGGTTAATGTTTTGGTAAGAAATTGAAGTGTTCAATTTCACTTTAAGGGCATTTATGTCATTTATATGAGATATGAATGATATAATATATAGTTTAATGTTAATGAGATTCATAATAAACTATAGGTTAGCCTAATTGTTGAATTAGGACTAATTGAAGAATTTAATTTAGAGCAATTAAATTGGATGTGATTCAATTTAATTAATCCACAATTAATGCAAATCAATTAATGCAAATGAGATTTCCAATATGAGATATGAGATATCTTATATTATGTGGTTATGCAAATGAGATTTGCATAACCTATGGTTGTGGTAAAGTGGTAATAATGTAGAGATTTTAACTCCATCATTCCACTATATAATCCCTTCTTGCAAGAAGGAATGTAATCATTCTCTCATTTTTTTTATTTTCATCAAAGAAGAGACGAAAAATTCTCTCTACTCTCTCTCATTTCTCCTCCCTCTCCAAAACTCAAAAGTTCCCACAAACTTCCCTTTTCCAAAAGAGAACAACCGAGTCTCCAAGTGGTGGTGTTCGGGTTCCGTTCGTGGGAAGAGTTCGTAAAGATCGAGAAGCACGAAGAGTTCGTGATTTGAGGAAGAAACCTTGAAGAAAGTCTTCAACAAGTAAGTACCTCTAATCTTACTGTATTTTTCTTCCTTTTCCAGCATGTTTAGCCTAGATCTATAGTAGATCGTTTTAACAAAAAAACGAGTTGCGTAATGATACCATGACGATTCAATCGTCTTCGGCTGCGCGATGATTCTCATTCCCTTCAAATGGATCTATAAGAGAAAGAGAGATGCAACCGAAAAGGTACAGACCTTTAAGGCTAGTTGATTATGTAGAAACTTTTTCCCCTGTTTTTATGCTGAAGTCTATAATGATACTCTTGTCCATAGCCACGTTTTATGATTATGAAATCTGGAAAATGGATATAAAGACTGCCTTTTTGAATGGTAATCTTGACGAGAGCATCTATATGTCTCAGCCCGAAGGGTTCATAACCCAAGGTCAGGAGCAAAAAGTTTGCAAGCTCAATCGATCTATTTGTGGATTGAAACAAGCATCCAGATCTTTGAATATAAGGTTTGATACTGCGATCAAGTCTTATGGTTTTGATCAAAACGTTGATCAGTCTTGTGTTTACAATAGGATCATCAACGACAATGTAGCATTCTTGGTACTTTTGGATGATATCGTACTCATTGGGAATGATGTAGGATACCTTACTGACATAAAGAATTGGTTGGGGACCCAATTCCAAATGAAAGATTTGGGAGAGGCGCAATATGTTATTGGGATTTACTAGTAACTGAATCCTGTTTAGTGGAGAGTAATGACTCTGCCTGGATACTGGATTCAGATGCCACTAACCATGTTTGTTCTTCTTTTCAGGGAATTAGTTCCTGGCAGCACTGCGAAAGGGTGAGATAACGCTACGGATTGGATTCGGGGAGGTTATCTCTATTGCAGCGGTCGGCAAAGTGATGCTCTATTTTGGCGGGAAATACATTGTATTGGATAATATGTATATAGTGTCAGGGTTTACTAGAAACCTTGTTGCCATATCCTACCTACTTGAACACTGTATTTCTGTTATTTTTTCTAGTAATAAAGCGTTTATTTCTAGAAATGGAAATTTGTTGTGTTTTGCTTCACTTGAGAATAACTTGTACGTTTTGAAACCTAATTCAGTCATAAGTGTTTTGAATACTGAATTGTTCAAAACGGTAGAAACACGAACTAAGAGATTAAAGGTTTCTCCTAAACAAAATGTTCATCTTTGGCATCTAAGGTTAGGCCACATTAATCTCAATAGGATTGAGAGACTAGTGAAGAGTGGACTTCTAAGCGAGTTAGAAGAAACTCTTTATCGGTATGTCAGTCATGCCTTGAATGACAAATGACCAAACGTCATTTTAGAAGGAAAGGATATAGAGCCAAAGAACCTCTCGAGCTTATACATTCTGACCTCTGTGGTCTGATGAGTGTTAAAGCACGAGAACGTTATGAATATTTTGTATCTTTTATAGATGACTATTCCAGGTATGGGTATATTTACCTAATGCATAGAAAGTCTGAAACTCTTGAAAAGTTCAAGGAGTACAAGACTGAGGTTGAGAACCCATTAGGTAAAACAATAAAAATACTTCGATTGGATCGAGGTAGAGAGTATATGGACACTGAATTCTAGGACTATATGATAGAACATGGAATTACGTCCCAACTCTCAGCACCTGGTATGCTACAGTAGAATGGTGTATCAGAGAGGTGAAACAAAACACTGTTGGACATGGTTCGGTCGATGATGAGTTTTGCTCGTCTCCCTGATTCTTTTTGGGGTTACGCAGTGGACACGACGATTTATATTTTGGGCAACATTCCGTCAAAAAGTGTTTGTGAAACACCTTTCGAACTGTGGAATGAACGAAAATACAGTTTACACAAATTTAGAATTTGGAGATGCCCAACCGATGAGTTAGTGTCAAACCCGAAGAAGTTGGAACCTCGTTCAAAATTGTTCCTCTTTTTTGGTTACCCAAAAGAGACTAAGGGTGGTATGTTTTGCGATCCGAAAGAAAATAGGGTGCTCGTGTCGACAAACGCCACTTTCCTTGAGGAAGACAACATTAGAGATCATTTACCTAGAAGTAAAATTGTGTTAAACGAAAATGACAGTTCATCAGCAAGAGTTGTTAATGGGGCTAGTACGTCAACAAGTGTTTTGATCCTAGCTCGTATAGTCAAGTCCGTTCTCAAGAGTTAAGAATGCCTCAACGTAGTCGGAGGGCTGTGAGATAGCCTGAATGTTACATGGGTTAAGCTGTAACCCATGTTGTCACTCTTGATCATGACTGCAAGGATCCATTGACCTATGATGAGGCAATGGCAGACGTTGACAAAGACGAATGGATTAAAGCTATGGACAAGGAAATGGAGTCGATGTACTTCAATTCTGTCTGGGAGCTTGTGGATCAATCGGATGGGGTAAAACCTATTGGTTGCAAATGGATTTACAAGCGTAAACGTGGCGTAGATGGGAAGGTGAAGACCTTCAAAGCACGACTAATGGCAAAGGATTTTACCCAGGTTGATGGGGTTGACTATGAGGAAACCTTTTCACCTGTTAGCACTATGAGGTATGGCAGATGGATGTCAAGACAGCCTTTCTGCATGACAATCTTGATGAAACCATCTACTTGGACTAGCTCAAAGGGTTCATTGCCCAAGGCAAAGAGCAAAAGGTTTGTCATCTTCATAAGTCTATTTATGGACTGAAACAAGCCTCGAGGTCTTGGAATATAAGGTTTGATGAGGCGATCAAATCTTATGGCTTTGATCAGAATGTTGACGAGCCTTGTGTCTACTAGAAAATCGTTGGCAACACTGTCGCATTTCTTATATTATATGTGGATGATATCCTTCTCATAGGGAATGAGGTTGGATTTCTTACTAACATTAAGAAATATTTTGCTTCGCAATTCCAAATGAAAGATTTGGAAGAGGCTCAGTATGTTCTAGGTATCCAGATAGTCTGAAACCGAAAAAACAGAACGCTAGCCATGTTTTAGGCGTCCTATATTGACAAGATATTGTCTAGATATAAGATGCAGAACTCCAAGAAGGGATTGTTGCCTTTCAGGCATGGGGTTCACCTGTCTAAGGATCAATGTCCTAAGGCACCGCAAGAGGTTAAGGATATGAGACGAATCCCCTATGCTTCAGCTGTTAGGAGCCTCATGTATGCCATGTTGTGTACTAGGCTCGACATTTGTTATGCAGTAGGGATTGTCAGTAGGTATCAATCCAATTCAGGATTAGATCACTGGACAACCGTAAAGGCAATCCTTAAGTATCTCAAGAGAACGAGGAACTACAACCTTGTGTATGGGAGTGGGGATTTGGTCCTTACGAGATACACAAACTCTTACTTTCAGACCGATAAGGATTCTAGGAAATCCACTTATGTGTCAACCTTCATTCTTAATGGAGGAGCTGTAGTGTGGCGAGGCATCAAGAAGGGATGCATCACTGATTGCACGATGGAAGTTGAGTATGTTGCGGCTTGTGAAGCTACAAAGGAAGCTATTTTGCTTAGGAAGTTCATGATGGATTTGGAAGTTGTTCCAAATATGAACTTGTCGATTACCCTGTTTTATGACAAAAGTGGTGCAGTAGCCAACTCGAAAGAACCTCAGAGTCATAAGAGGGGCAATCACTTTGTGCGGAAATATCACATAATATGGGAGATTGTGCATCGCAGAGACAAAACAGTCACGCAGACAGCGTCGGAGCACAGCGTTGCTGATCCACTTACAAAAACCCTCACGGATAAGGTGTTTGAGGGTCACCTAGAGAGTCTAATCCTTCGAGTGATTCCTGACTAGGGCAAGTGGGAGTATTGTAAAAGGTATTCAATGCCCTATTTTATTTTAATTTTACTGTACATTTGAGAAATGTATTTTTGTACTCCTCTAGCTTAGTCTGAGTGGGAGTTATGATTAAAGGGAATAAAACTCCCACAGTAGAAACGACTTTGAATGTCATGGTGTTCGTTGCGAAAACCTTTTCCTAAACCGAACCTATCTCATAGATCCTAGGCTAAACATGTTGTAAAGGAAGGAAAAACAGTAAGATAAATGTGCTTACTTGCTGAAGAACACTTCTTCTAGAATTCCTTCTACGATCTCGATCTCTATCGTCACGAACTCTCGAACAACGAACAAATTGGACACCTCCAAGTGATCTTCTCAGTTGTTCTCGATCGGTAAAGGGTGAGTGGTGGAACTCCCTTTTGTTTAGGGTAGAGAGAAATTCTAGAGAGAGTTGATGTTGGATGGAAATCCAAAAAAAGACAAATTCTTAAGCAATCCTTCTTGCAAAGGTGCTTTTATAATGGTGATAGGTGGAGTTGATGTCTCCACCTATTTACCATTTTTCCACAACCTTAGGTTATGCAAATCATATTTGCATAACACATATAATAAGATATCTCATATCTTATTATACAAATCACATTTGTATAATTGTGGATTTTAAATTGAATCGCATTCAATTTAATTTCTCTCAATTTAATTTCTCTCAATTAGCACTAATTAATCAATTAGGCTAACCTATAGTTTATTATGAATCTCGTTCACATTAAATTATATATTATGTCCATCATATCTCATATAAATAACATAAATACCCTTTTAATGAATTTGAACATTTGAAATCCATACCAAACAGTAAACCCTCAATTTTTAAAGTTTGAGCCAACTGAGCGACCTAATGGACCTACGGATGACGAGCTTCAATGATCCGAGACTAACCTGTCAAACTCTTTGATCTTGTTATTCAACATTCCTTAGTTACGGTAACACACCACTAAAACTCATAGCTACACTCCCATCACTATAGGACAAGTTGTGTTCATTGATATAACAAATGCCTGTGAGTTTACACTTGACAGGTTGTTCGTAGACACTGCTGGGTCAAATTACCATTTTACCTATGTGTCTGCCTCTTACTCCTTAAGTCCCCACTACTCCTCTAATGAACAACAACGTTGTATGGTCTAACCACAAACAACACCCCTCTCGGGCCAGTGAGAGGGTGGGTGCCCGATGTCCAAGCCCTGGAGAGAGCACTTAAGGGAACAACCCCTATAGTTTCCCTAAGTATTGAACGAGTGAATTTCATCTCTCGTAGTCCAGTTCCCAGCTCCCCACATGGTCCCTTCCCTGAGAAGATAGGTATATTGGGTGAGTAAGTGTGACCACCCTCACCCGTACTAGTGAAAGGACAGACCCCAACAAATAGGAGGCCATAACACGCTCAGGATGTCACTAATGGTCATCTACGAAGTTATTAGTCCTATACTGTTAATGCTGTTACTGATGGAGATCCGATCTCCTTGAGCAGCGGAAATGTATTTGAAAGATCAAAAAGCTTGTTTGTTTTGGTTTAATACAAATACTAATACATTGGTAAATTACAGAGAATAAGCAAACAAATGCTAATCTAATTAGGCATGGATTCTAGACATGCAAACATATGCTGTGAATTAGTTAAATTAAAGGCATAAACAACAATTACCTTTGTAGTTCAAGTCACAACAATTCCTTGCTCCCTTTACACAACAACATAGCAACACAAATTGGACTTCTCTGTTTTTCTTTTCCAACAGAACACAACGAAAATGGTAAACCTTCTATGTCTCTTGATTCAACTTAGTCCAACCTTGATGAGAAAGTGTTCCAACACTTGGAAGAGGTAGAAAAGAGAATTGATTAAGGTTGAGAGAGAATTTTTTAATAAAAAATTCATTGATCGATCAACTTATTTCTTCTCGTTTGAGAGGTTTAACGAAGAGGAACTCTTCTCCCACTCCCTATCGATAGGGAGTTAGCGGAGAAAAGGGGAATGTGTCTTCTTGACACATTCCTATTAATTAATTAATTAAAAATTAATTAATTATTAACTTAACTAAATCAAATTTAATTAATCATTTAAATAAATAATATTTAATTAATTTTTAAATATCATATATTTAATTAAGAACAAATCATATTTAATCTATTTCTCTTCTAACCTATAGTTTTAATGCACATCTCATGCACATTAAATTTTAACCTATAGTTTTTAAATATGAATCACATTCACATTTAAATTAATATTTGAACTCTTTCAAATATTTAATTCTCTCATATAATTTAATATGAATCATATTCACATTAAATTTATAATATAAAATTCCAAAACTTTATATTATAATGTATCCATATACATAAATTTATATTCCCTGATGAATTTAAACATTTCAAATTCATATGATCTATGAACCCTTTACGAGCTAGAAGGTGGACCTAATGGACCTACATATTAGAAGCTCCAACGATACGAGATTACTCGGTTAATCTCATTAACTTTATATTCAACATTCGTTAGTTGCGGGAACACTTCACTAAAGTACCGCAGTTGCAGTCTTCTCACTGCAAATATTTTTCTGTGTCCATGGATATTGACCAATAACGACAAGTCAGTCCTTCACGAATGTTCGTAACACCACCTGGGTGAAATTGCCGTTTTACCCCTGAGTTACATCTTGTACCCTAAGTACCAGTGCTCCTCTAATGTACAATTTCTTTGTGGTCCTACCAACAAACTGAAGTCCCTCTCGGGCCAATGAGAGGGTCAGGCCCTTTGTTCAAGTCTAGGAGATACCACTTGACGGAACATTCATCTACTTACCCTAATAGGCGGGAAGTAGTGGATTCCATCTTGCTAAGTTAGGTCCCCAACCACTCACTCGTTCTTGTTTCCAAGAAGGTAGGCATATAGAGTCGGCGAATCTGGCCACTCTCACCCATACTAGTCAAAGGACAATGCCTCGCGAACAGGAGTTCGTAACCTGCTCAGAATTGAGATCAAGTTGCCTAGGTCATCCTAGTGAAATAGAAACATAGCTAGTCAACGGAGTTACATCTACTGGTTACTATTTCGCGGTATGGTCTAATGTAATCTCATGACATTGGATATCCCACTCACATTTCATCTACACGAACACGTTAGGATCACAGTGTTTGTATCATATACAAAGTGGGCCACATCCATAGTTTTACAATGGTAAGGTACCCAAACCTTATCCCCTTACATAGACCCTTTAGGCTATATCTCAAACCAAGATCCTTTATATGTACACTTCATTAAGTTCAAGATACATTTTACAGCCTTTGATGTTTAGTTTATTGGATTTAGTATTAAAACAAGGGGCAATATCGTAAATAACGAATCAATAACTCTTTATTGCAATAATAATATTTTATTACAATAATTAGAACAAAATTACAAACTACGAGTTTTAGAGCACAAACCCAACAAATTCCCACTTGAACTAAAACTCGAGTGGTGTACATCATAATCTAAAACAATGGTTTCAAAGATACAAATACAATAACCTAGGGCATCCATATACCCCATTACATATCTCCCACTTACCCTAGATTAGCCTATATACATATCTCGTAGACCTAGACTTTCCAAATGGCCCTCGAACACTTTAGCCATGAGAGTCTTAGTAAACGGATCAACAATGTTGTGCCCAAAAGTGATCTTAGTGACTGTCACATCTCCTCATTGCACTATTTCTCGTATCAGGTGATACTTCCTTTTGATGTGCTTGCCTCACTTATGGCTGCGAGGTTCCTTCGAATTGGCTACCGCACCACTGTTGTCACAGTATAACGTGATGGGAAATTCCATATTTGGAACAACTTCCAAATTAGTAAGGAATTTCCTTAGCCAAACAACCTCTTTAGCTGCTTTACAAACAACGACATACTCAGCCTCCATCATGGAGTCAGCGATGCATCCCTACTTGATACTTCGCCATACTATAGCTCCCCCGTTGAGCGTGAAAATTGATCCCAATGTGGATTTCCTAGAATTATTATCGGTCTTAAAATCAGAATCAATGTATCTAGTAAGGATCAAATCATTAGTCCCATACACAAGCGTATAGTCCCTCGTTCTCCTAAGATACCTGAGGATATTTTTAACTACGGTCTAGTGGTCTAACCCTGGATTGGATTGGTAATAACTGACTATTCCCACTGCATAACAAATGTATGGTCTCGTGCACAACATAACATACATTAAGCTACCTAATGCAGAGGCATAGGGAATGCGTCTCATATCCTAAACTTCTTGAGGTGTCTTAGGACAGTATTCCTCAGACAGATAAACTTCATGCCTGAAGGGTAATAAGCCCATTTTGTAATTCTGCATCGAATATCGAGCCAACATTTTGTCGATATAAGATGCTTGAGATAGAGCTAGCGTTCTGTTCTTGCGATTCCTGAAAATTTGAATCCCAAGAACATACTGCACCTCTTTCAAATATTTCATTTGGAATTGGGTCGCCAACCAATTCTTTATGTCAGTTAGGTATCCAACTTCATTCCTAATGAGTAGGATATCATCCACATAAAGTACTAAGAAAGCTACTTTGTCGTTGACGACCTCTTGTAAACACATGGCTCATTAACGTTTTGGTCAAAGCCATAAGACTTGATCGAAGTATCAAATCTTATGTTCCAAGATCTGGATGCTTGTTTCAACCCATAAATGGATCGATTGAGCTTGCAAACTTTTTTCTCCTGACCTTGTGTTATGAACCCTTCGGGCTGAGACATATAGATGCTCTCGTCAAGATTACCATAAAAAAAGGTTGTCTTGACGTCCATTTTTCAAATCTCATAATCATAAAATGTGGCTATGGACAAGAGTATCCTGATAGACTTAAGCATAGCAACAGGAAAGAAAGTTTCCTCATAGTCAACTCCTTCCCTTCGGGTAAAACCATTGCTACAAGTCTAGCCGTAAAGGTCTGTACCTTACCGAGTACATCTCTCTTTCTCTTATAGATCCATTTACGCCCTATGGGTCTTACCCCTTCAGGTTGGTCTACAAGTTCCCATACTGAATTGAAGTACATTGACTCCATTTCAATGTCCATGGCTATTATCCATTGGTCCTTATCTACGTCATTCATTGCCTGTTTATAGGACAATGGATCCTTTACATCGTCATCAGGTATGCCAACTTGACTTTCAACTAAACTAAGTAGCGGTCAGGTTGGGAAACAACCCTCCCACTGCTTAGTGGAATTCTCAACGATTGAGAAGGACGAGACTGACTTGATGTGTTGGCTTCTTCATTAACTCTTGATGAAGGTCCAGCTTGATCAACAACTCTTGTTGACTCATTTGTAGCTTCATTTAATACTAACTTACTACGTGGTTTATGGTTCCTTATGTGATCTTCCTCCAAGAAAGTGGCGTTTGTCGATACAATCACCTCGGTTTTCTTGTTCATTGCAGAAAAACCACCTCTCGTTTCTTTGGAATAGCCAACAAATTGGCATAATCTTGAATGAGGTTCCAGTTTCTTTGGGTTTGTCACCATCACGTATGCCGGACAACCCCAAATCCAGAAATGTTGTAAACTAGGTTTACGCCCCTTCCATAATTCAAAAGGTGTTTCTGAAACACTATTTAATTGAACAATGTTCAAGGTTTGAACCGCAGTCTCTACTACATAACCCCAAAACGAGGCAGGCAATTGAGCATAGCTCATCATAGACCGAACCATGTCTAACAAGGTTCTATTTCTCCTCTCTAACACACCATTCTGCTATGGTGTATGAGGTGCTGAGAGTTGTGATTTAATTGCATGTTCTATCAAATAGTCTTAGAATCTCAAATCCATATGCTCTTCACCTCGATCGGATCGAAGTATTTTAATGGTTTTCCCTAACGCATTCTCTACTTCAGCCTTATACTCTTTGAACTTTTCAAGAGTCTCAAACTTATGATGCATTAGGTATAGATATCAATACCTCGAATAATCATCTATGAAAGAGATGAAATATTCGTACCCTCCACGAGTTTTAACATTCACCGAACCACAAAGATCCGAATGTATTAGCTCCAATGGTTCTTTGTGTCTATAACCTTTTTCATTAAAAGATCGCTTAGTCATTTTACCTTCCAAGCAAGATTCGCAAGGAGGTAAAGAATCATCTTCTAACTTGTTTAGAAGTCCATTCTTAGATAGTCTCCCAATCCGGTTGAGGTTTATATGACCAAGTCTAAGATGCCAAAGATAGGTATTATTTTTTGGAGAAATTCGTTGCCTTTTACTTTGAGTGTTAGCAGTTTTAAACATCTCATGATTTAAAATTGCTTTAGTTTGTTTCGGTTTAAGTACATACAAGTCGTTTTCTAACTTAGTAGAACAAATATATGACACCTTTCTTTGAAATGCGCGCTTCATTAAATTAGAAGGTAATACAATAACCAAGTTCAATTAAGCAAGAGACATAAATTAAGTTCCTCTTAATCTTAGGAACTATGTACAGATTTTTTAAATATAAAAATATATCTCTAAAAAACAGCTTGGCATCTCCCACTTCATGAGCTTAGACGACGTCTCCCGTTCCGACCTTTAGCGTCATCTCACCCTCTTCGAGCTCCTTGAAGGAACTAGTTTCTTGTAAAGAAGAGGAAACGGGATTAGTGGCTCCTGAATCAAGTATCCAGGTAAAATCGTCATTTTCCACTAAGCAAGTTTCAAGAACAAGTAAATCAAATTTACCTTTCTTCTCTTTGAGCTCAGCGAGGTACTTTGGGCAATTTCGCTTCCAATGCCCGTCCATGTTGCAGTGGAAACACTTTCCTTTGTCTGCAACCTTGGCTTTTCCCTTGTTCTTATCAGCAGCAGGTACCTTCCTTTTCCCTCCTATCTTCTTCTTTTGGGTCTTCTTAAGCCCAGAAGATGGACAACAGAACATAGTCCGAGAGGATGAACCCTTCTGGAACCTTATAGAATCGGCAAACAGATTTGCCTCTCCATCAGCCTGTACCTTATTCTTCATAAGAGACTGGAAAGTCTGTCGTTCATTGGGGAGAGTAGTCAGGTTCTACTCTATCTTGTTCATCACCGCATTGCTGCAAAATTGCAAGAAACTCTTCGAAAGAGATTCCAGGATGAACGACACCCGACTTTGCTTGTCTATGACCATGTCATTCATTTCAGCCACGTTGAAGTGGACCATTAGATCGAGAACCTGTTCTCTCACTGACGACCCTTCCTTTATACAAGAGTTATAAACGTACTAAAGGGATTCGTGTCAAAGTTATCCAGACGGTTTTCCAAACATATTCTGCAACGAACTCATGATCTGACGAGCTGAGACCATGCCCTCGTGTTTTTTAGCTAGAACTTCAGAAACACTAGCGAAAATGTAGACCTTGACCTTATCATTGGCCCTGATCCAACGGTCGTACGCATCCTTAACCGATTGAGGAACATTTCGAGTAGGGACCTGAGGACATTCCTCAGTCAGTACAAACCGAAGGTCGTCTACAACAAGAATCGTATTCAGGTTCGACTTCCACGTAGTATAATTTTTGCCAGTTAAACGTTCGCTTTTGAGTAAGGCTATAATTGAGGACGACATGCTGAAATTTTAAGCTTGTTCTAATTAGTTATGTATTTAACCCATTACAAGCCAATAAATTTTAGCAAACTTATTAAAGAACCATCGTGTTTAAATTAAACCTTTAATTTTGCAACGATACTTCAAGGGTTTAGAACAAAAGCCACCATCGGGTGGTCAGTCACTCCTCTCCTGAATTGAGACTATCTCAACCAATTCTAACTACAAGAACATCTCATATCCCAATGATCCTTAGCTACCGTTTGTTTGGTCAAGGACTTGTTAACTAGCTTAACTTACCCCGTAAATGTAACCCTACCATTTTCAGATCTAATAGGTCCGAGCCAACAGGCTACTATTAAGAAAGACAACCGTTGGCAAGTTACCTAAGAGACCCTATCCATTTCTGGAGTTCGCGGTGTTTTGATCCCTCTAGTCAGGCCCTCCGTAGGGATTGGCTATTCTTGGACAACCTAGCAGGCGGACTATAGAAATCTCACGGTGCAACTTAATGGAGGAGACCATAAGATACGTTGACACACGTCCTTCTCTCATTTACAATGGATACTTTCCTCATTCACCTTGTTATTGAACTATGCAAACACTTACCGTAGGTGGACGCCCTATTGATGCCTCACGGTGTGAACTCTTGAGGACGTGAGAGTAAACTTCATGCGAACACCTCGTTTTCTCCCACTGAAGTTCCTAAGGTTAGGGTATAGGTTTAACTTAGTCGGATTCTGGCTAAAATAATCTATCCAAGTCTATGCCTATTATAACTATTATAACTATTATAACTAGGTCTTCTAACCTTATGTCTAGGTGAATAAACATTTTAATTACCTAAATATAAAACAAGACTATGGTTAATTCAACTTAAGCTCCGTGTCACCACCGCGGTAGGAGGTGTTACATTAACAAATCGACTTAAGTACATACCAACCTTAGACGAACTTCACCCCAGAGAGTTTCCTTATAACCAATGTCCTGTTGTCCTTCTATATTTTAAACTATTTAAAATACTATGTAAGACTAACTTGATCTAATCCTATTAGAAATTAAACTGAGGTCTAAATTAATTTTAAACAACTTAAAGCTAATTCAATTTAACCCAAGTTCCTAATTTTGCATGCAATTCTTTGTTATAGGTTATGGTTTCTAAAACCACTTTATTTATAACTTTTATAAATTTTAATAATTAACCTATGACAAAGAAGTATTTTATAAAACCAACAAACAATTTCAAATTGGAATTATAAATGATATTCAACTAATTGAATAACACAAATTACTTAATTAAAATAACATTTATTTTAAACTAAGTAATTTCATGGTCCATGCAATTTATTTTCCATATAATCTAATCACAACAGTTATAATTAATAACTCATGAAAAATAAATTAATCATGCATTTCTACCATATTTATATAACACTTATACAAATAAAAAAAATGCATGAACATGCTTATCATAAGGTGGAAAAAATTCTAAATGATATTCATAAAGAAAAATAGTTGTAAAATCGAAAAAAATTTGGCACACTAAAGTGCAAAAGTAATAAAATTACGCTAATCTTATTGCAAAACCAGTCCAAAACTCCTTGAACCGAGCTCAGACCGCTCGAACCGATCAAAAAATGAACCGAACCGCCCCAAAGTTGTCTGCATCTTCAGGTTGGCGTCATGGCGTTGCAACGCAACCTCATGTCTCGCGCGCGCCTGGCATCGGGGTTGCAATGTTGAGGGCCAACGTTGCAACGCTGCTGTCCCCTGGAACTTCTGCATCGATAGGGAGCGTCGGCATTGGGACGCCATTCCTCGGCGTTGCAACGCTGATGAACGGGGTTGCAATGCTGCTGGTAGTGTTGCAATGTTGTTGCTTTTGCAGCAGCATTTTCCATCGAACACAAGAACTTGAAATGCGAAATTCTCCTTCGCTACTCATCTGTAATGCACGAAACTTGTCCCGAACAACTCACAACTCAATTACAGGCTCGATTATGCACTTAATTGCCCAAAACATAATGGCATTTACATTTAATTTGATCAAATCAAAGCAAATTAAGGACAAAAGTTTTTCTAAATAATTTTACAGCAAACCATAATGCAATTCCCACCTAACCAATGCAAATTTGTTTCAACCAAAACAAAAGCAAGCATTCCTCTGACAGTAATTGATGGAGATCCGATCTCCTTAAGATGCGAAAATGTATTTAAAAGATCGAAAAAACTAGTTTGTTTTGGTTTAATACAAATACCAATACATTGGTAAATTATAGAGAATAAGCAAACAAATCCTAATCTAATTAGGCATGGATTCTAGACATGCAAACATATGCTGTGAATTAGTTAAATTAAAGGGAAAAACAACAATTACCTTTATAGTTCAAGTCACAACAATTCCTTGCTCCCGTCACATGGCAACACAACAACACAAATAGGACTCCTCTGTTTTTCTTTTCCAACAGAACACAACCAAAATGGTAAACCTTTTATGTCTCTAGATTCAACTTAGACCAACCTTGGTGGGAAGGTGTTCCAACACTTGGAAGAGGTAGAAGAGGGAATTGATTGAGGTTGAGAGAGAATTTTTTAATCAAAGATTCATTGATCGATCAACTGATTTCTTCTCGTTTGAGAGGTTTAACGACGAGGAACTCTTTTCCCACTCCCTATCGATAGGGAGTAAGTGGAGAATAGGAGGACATGTCCTCCTGACACGTTCCCATTAATTAATTAATTAATTAATTATTAAATTAATTAAATCAATTTAATTAATTGTTTAATTAAATATCATATATTTAACTAATCTTTAAATATCATATATTTAATTAAGATCAAATCACATTTAATTTATTTCTCTTCTAACCTATAATTTTAATGCACATCTCTTGCACATTAAATTTTAAACTATAGTTTTTAAATATGAATCACATTGACATTTAAATTAATATTTAAACTCTTTCAATTATTTAATTCTCTCATATAATTAAATATAAATCATATTCACATTAAATTTATAATATAAAGTTCCAAAACTTTATATTATAATGTATCCATATACATAAATATATATTCCCTAATGAATTTGAACATTTTAAATTCAAACGATCTAAGAACCCTTACGAGCTAGAAGGTGGACCTAATGGACCTACATATCAGAAACTCTAACGATACGAGATTACTCGATAAATCTCATTAACTTCCTGATCAAAATTCGTTAGTTGCGAGAGCATTCCACTAAAGTCCCGCAGCTCCACTCTTCTCACTGTAGATATTTTTCTGTGTCCATGTATATTGACAAATAATGACAGGTCAATCCTTCATGAATGTTCGTAACACAAGCTGGGTCAAATTACCGTTTTAACCCTGGGTTACATCTTGTACATTAAGTACCAGTGCTCCTCTAGTGGTCATACCAACAAACAGAAGTCCCTCTCGGGCCAATAAGAGGGTCAGGCGCTTTGTTCAAGTCCCGAAGATACCACTTAAGGGAACATTCATCTACTTACCCTAATAGGCGGGTCCCCATCCACTCACTATGTCTTGTCCCCAAGAAGGTAGGCATATTGAGTCGGCGAATCATGCCACTCTCACCCACACTAGTCAAAGGACAATCACTCGCGAACAGGAGTTCGTAACCTACTCAGGATTGAGATCAAGTTGCCTAGGTCATCCTTGTGAAATAGAAACCTAGCTAGTCAACGGAGTTACATCGAGTTGTTACTATTTCGCGGTCCGATCTTATGTAATCTCATTACATAGGATATCCCCACACACATGTCATCTACACGAACACGTTAGGATCAAAGTATTTGTATCATATACAAAGTTGGCCAAATCTATAGTTTTACCAGGGTAAGGTACCCAAACCTTATCCCTTTACTATAGACCCTTTAGGTCGTATCTCGAACCGAGATCCTTTATATGTACACTACATTCAGTTCAAGAAACATTTTACAGCCTTGGATGTTTAGTTTATTGGATTTAGGATTAAATCAAGGGGTTATATCGTAAATAACAAATAAATAACTCTTTATTGAAATAATAACACTTTATTACACTAATTATAACAAAATAACATACTACGAGTTTTAGGGCACAAACCCCAATTGTTACATCAGTAGGTCTAATAATTCACGGTCCGACCTTATACAATCTTATGACACAGGATGCCCTCACTCGCATGTTTACCACATGAACGAGTTTGATCACATCGTTTGTATCTAATACAAAACGGGACGCATCCACACCGTATCCAGGATTAGATCACTAACCCTATCCGTATATTGTAGACCGTTCGGGTCATTAACTCGAACGTGATCCTCCCTGTGTGTCCACTACACACCGTTATAGTTCTAGTTCTCCCATAATTCAATAACCTTAGTTTATTGGATAAAGTTTGTAAATATGCGAGACAAAAAAAAATATCTCTTATTTATTTCAATTGTGAATATTACAAACAAATACGAGATTAAGACATACATCCCAACAAACTCCTACTTGGACTGAGCCAGTGGAGTACAAAAATACATTTCTCAAATGTACAGTAAAATTAAAATAAACTAGGGCATTGAATACCGTTTACCATACTCTCACTTGCCCTAGTAAGGAAGCACTCGAAGACCTAGACTCTCTAGGTGACACTTGAACACCTTAGCCATGAGGGCCTTTGTAACTGGATCAGCAACGTTGTGCTTCGACGCTATCTGCGTGACTGTCACGTCTCTGCGGTGCATAATCTCCCATATTTGGTGATACTTCCTCTCAATGTGCTTGCCCCTCTAATGACTCTAAGGTTCCCTCTGAAGGGAATGAAAATCCCATGCAGCGGAAGACGATTGAATCGTTAATGTATCAATTACGCAAACCGTCTTTGTTAAAATTGATCTAATACATAGATCTAGGCTAAACATGCAATTAAGAAGAAGAAAAAAAGTAAGAAAGGATTTAACTTACTTATTGAAGACTTTCTTCACAATACCTTCTTCCAATCTACGAACTCTTCGTGCTCCTCGTACACAACGATTTCCTCCAACGGTGATGAACCGAACACCACCAAAAAGCCGTCTCGGTTGTTCTCTTTTGGAGAAAGGAGGCTTGTGGGAACCTTTTTGGTTTTGGAGAGGAAGGAGAATTTGAGAGAGAATAGAGATAGTTTCTCTTCTCCCTTTAAGGGAACAACCCCCACTCCCATAAGATCAAATCCCCACTCCCATACACAAGGTTGTAGTTCCTCGTTCTCCTAAGATACTTAAGGGTTGCCTTTACGGTTGTCTCGTGATCTAATCCTTAATTGGGTTGATACCTATTGACAATCCCAATTGCATAACAGATGTCGGGCCTAGTACACAACATGGCATACATGAGGCTCCCAATAGCTGAAGCATAGGGGATTCGTCTCATATCCTCAACCTCTTGACGTGTCTTAGGACATTAATCCTTAGACAGGTGAACCCCATGCCTGAAAGGCAGCAAGCCCTTCTTTGAGTTCTGCATATTATATCAAGACAACATCTTGTCAATATAAGACGCCTGGGACATGGCAAGCATTATGTTCTTCCAGTTCCGGACTATCTAGATACCTAGAACATACTAAGCCTCTCCAAAATCTTTCATTTGGAATTGCAAAGCCAACCATTTCTTATTGTCAGTAAGAAATCCAACCTCATTCCCAATGAGAAGGATATCATCCACATATAATATCAGGAATGCGACAGTGTTGTCAACGATTTTCTTATAGACACAAGGCTCGTCAAAGCCATAAGATTCGATCGCCTCATCAAACCTTATATTCCAAGACCTCGAGGCCTGTTTCAGTCCATAAATAGACCTGTGTAGCCGACAATCCTTTTGCTCTTGGACTTGGGCAAAGAACCCTTTGGGTTGGTCCATGTAGTGAAGGGAATCGAAGTCACCGCAGCGGAAGCGATTGCGAATCGCACGCTCTTGATTTAGTTACAACGATTAATTGAAGAATACAAATAACAAGATTAAGCATAAAATAGAATGAACAACAAGAATGTTACCTTTGAAGAACCTTTCTTCAAGTGCTCCTCCTCTCGTACGATCAAGATCAACGCAACACAAACTCGTACGAACACCGACACTACCACCAGATCTTCTCCATTGTTATCTAGGTGAGGGAGGAAAGTGGGTTCCCTTTAGGAAAAATGAGGTGTTTTGTGAGAGAGATGTTTGTTGTCTTGGAACCTTTCCAACAACAACAAAAATGCTAGGAATCACTTAGAATGACTTAACCTAGTTGCATCTCATGCAACCATATATATAGGGGAATGGGATGGAAATGACCATCTTACCCTTCCTTTATTCTCTCTTTAGTATATAGTTTATATCTGAATCTAATTCACATTAAAACTTATTATATAAATTATAACTGATATAACACCTCATGTATGAAATTGAACACTTCAATTTAACTCCTAACTTTATACACTCAATATTACCATATTGAGCCAACGGAGGGATCTAATGGACCTACAGTTCATGAGCTCCAATGATGTGAGATTAATTGATAAAACTCTTTGATCCAGTTAATCAATATTCATTGACTACAATGTTGTGATATTATTGTGTCCACTGATATAGTCATTACCCATGAGTTGACCCTTCACAAGTTGTTCGTAATCATAGCTGGGTCAAATTACCATTTTACCCATGTGATTACCTCTTTGCTTCTTAAGCACCACTGATCCTCTAATGAACAACAAGTCTAAGGTCCTACCTTAGACTCATACCGTCATAGAGGGCGGGGCCCCGTTGTTCAAGACGTGGAGTCAGTTCTTAAGGGAACAACCTATCTAATTCCTTAGTGTAGGAATGAGTGAATTCCATCTTGCACAGTTAAGTTCCCAGCTACCTACGAGGTTCTGTCCCTGAGAAGGTAGGCTTATTGAGTCGGCTATAGGCCACTCTCACCCATACTAGTCTAAGTACAAACTTCTATAAGCAGGAGTTCTTAACTTGCTCAGGATTCAGGTTGAGTCACTAATGACCATCTATAAATTACTAGTTTCATCCTATTAATGGTGTCACACTGGTTAGACTAATAATTTATGATCTAGTCTTGTATGAACACTTCATACAGGATGCCCCCACTCGCATGTCAACTACATGAATGAGTTGGATTACCTCATTTGTACTAATTACAAAGTGGGTCGCATCCATGGTGTTACGAGAATGAGGTTTCCAACCTTATTCTTATACCATAGACTATTTAGGTTATAAACTTGAACTCAACCCAAATAGTGTCCACTACACTGATTTGAAGATAAATGTTATAATCATGGAGCTTAGTTTATTGGATTTATAAAAGCAAGATTGTAATCTTATCAAAACAAATAACAGTTTATTTAATTGATCAAAATTAAACAAGTTTATGGCATAAATCCCAACATGTAGATGGTTTCATCAAGATTGCCATTCAGGAAGGCTGGCTTGACATCCATCTGCCATACCTCATTGTCATAATATGGGGCCATGCCCAGAAGGATCCTGATCGACTTTACCATGGCAACAGGTGAAAAGGTTTCCTCATAGTCAACCCCTTCAACCTTGGTAAAACCCTTTGCCACTAGTTGTGCTTTGAAGGTATGCACCTTTCCATCTACGCCACGTTTACGCTTGTAGATCCATTTGCAACCAATAGGCTTTACCCCATCCTGCGGATCCACAAGCTCTAGACAGAATTAAAGTACATCGACTCCATTTCATGGTCCATAGCTTTAATCCATTCGTCTTTGTCAACGTCTGCCATTGCCTGATCATAGGTCAATGGATCCTCGCTGTCATCATCAGGGGTGACGACTTGGGTTTCAGTTTAACCCATGTAACGTTATGGCTGTCTCACAACACTCCCACAACGTCAACACATTCTCAACTTTTGAGAACGGACTTGACTAGACGAGTAAGGATCAACAACACTTGTTGACGTAATAGCCCCATCAACAACTCTTGTTGATGAACTGCCCATTTCGTTTAACACAATTTTACTTATAGGTAAATGATCCCTGATGTGGTCTTCCAGAAGCAAAGTGGCGTTTGTGGACACGAGCACCCTATTTTCCTTAGGATCGTAAAACATACCACCCATAGTCTCTTTGGGGTAACCTACAAAGAGGCACAATTTTGAACGGGGTTTCAACTTCTTCGGGTATGACACCAACACATGGGTCGGGCATCCCCAAATTCTGAAATGGTATAAATTGCCTTGACGCCCATTCAAGGGTTCAAAGCGTGTTTCACAAACACTTTTTGATGGAACGTTGTTCAAAATATAAACCGTAGTTTATATTGTGTAACCACAAAAAGAATCAGGGAGACGAGAAAAGCTCATCATCGACCGAACCATGTCCAACAGGGTTTTGTTTCTCCTCACCGATACACCATTCTGCTGTGGCATACCAGGTGCTGAGAGTTGGGACGTAATTCCATATTCTATCATATAGTCCTATATTTCAATGTCCACATACTCTCCACCTCGATCTAATCGACGTGTGTTGATTATTTTACCTAACATGTTCTCAACGTCAGTCTTGTACTACTTGAACTTTTCAAAAGTTTCAGACTTCTTATGCATTAGGAAAATATACCCATACCTTGAATAGTCATCTATAAAAGATACAAACTATTAGTAATCTCCTTATGCTTTAACACTCATCGGACCACAAAGGTCAGAATGCATAAGCTCCAGAGGTTTTTTGGCTCTATATCCTTTTCCACTAAAAGGACGTTTTGTCATTTTGCCTTCAAGGCATGACTCACATATCCGTAAAGAGTTTTCTTCTAACTCGCTTAGAAGTCCACTTTTCACTAGTGTCTCAATCCTACTGAGATTAATGTGGCCTAACCTTAGATGCCAAAGATGGGCATTTTGTTTAGGAGAAACCTTTACTTTCTTGGTTCGTGTTTCTGCCTTTTTAAATAATTCAGTATTCAAAATAGTTTTGAGTGAATTAGGTTTCAAAACGTATAGATTATTCTCAAGTGAAGCATAACACAACAAATTTTCATTTCTAGAGATAAACGCTTTACTACTAGAAAAAATATCAGAAATACAGTATTCAAGTAGGCAGAAAATAGAAACTAGGTTTCTAGTAAACTCTAGAACTATATACAAATTATCTAATAAATTGTAGTTCCTGCTAAAAAACAGCTTCACCGTGTCGATTGCGGCAGTAGAGACAACTTCATCGAATCCAACCCGTAGCGCTATCTCACCCTCTCGCAGTTGCTTCCAGGAACTAATTCCCTGAAAAGAAGAACAAACCTAGTTAGTGGCACCTGAATCCAGTATCCAGGAAGAGTCATTACTCTCCAATAAACAGGTTTCAGGTACTAGTAAATCACATTTACCGTCTTTCCACCTATCGGCAAGGAACTTGGGACAGTTTCTTGATAACTCGCCATAGGAGAGATATTTTACTAGAATTTCAGGACTTGAATTGCATATAATTCATTGAGCTTCATGTTATTTTATCTTCAAATTATGAATGTTAGTTGAAATTCTTGAATTTAAGCATGAGGTTCTAAAAGAATTAATTTTGATGTTTTTATGCTTTAATTTAAGAAATTTGGAGAAATTAGCTAACAAGTAATTAAAGACCAGGAATTGAGATTTTTCTTGACTTTTACATATTTAGTTTAATTTATGATTGGTAATGATTTATGAGTATTTTTCTGTGTGCAGGAGATGTGTAAAAGAAAGAATATTGCAAGAACCCAGAAGGGCATTTTAGACATTTTACCCGAAGGGCAAACTGGTCTTTATACCCTAAATGGCGTTTTCGTGATTATCAAACTAGAGCAAGATCTCCCTGTGAGAATAGGAAAAGAAGAAATTAAAAGGAAAAGAATAGGGGAGCTGCGGGGGGTCGTTTTTGCAAAGGAGAGAAATTGGAAAGAAGGATTGCTGAAGCAATCTTGAGAGGAGACCGAGAGGACCTGTTGTTTGCTACAGCAAAGCCGAGAGAGAAGGAATTCTTGAAGGACGTTGCCACAGCAAGGCTTAGTCGGAGGAAGGCGCTGAGATTTGCTGTAGCAATATGGAGGGTCAACATCGGGAGAGCTGGCCCATGATTTGCTGAAGAAATCGCGAAGGAGGGACAAAGGAGCATTTGCTGCGTGTGTAGGTGCGAGGAGTCACCCGACTATTGCTGAAGAATTCACGCACATTGGTGTGTATCGCCTGACTTTTGCTGAAGAATTCACACACGTTACATTCATGCAGCTGTGACTAGTCGCCCGACGGATTGCTGAAGCATTCACGTAGCCGTGCGAAGTCAACCAACTATTGATGAAGCAATCGCAAAGAGTCACCCGACTGTTGCTGAAGAATTCATGCAACCGTGCGGAGTCGCCCGACTGATTGCTGAAGCTATTGCGTGCGTTGGCTGCAAAGAGAGAAATCCGAGACCCCTCTTGCAGAAGCAATTGGCGACAGATTCGTGCGGAGTTCAACTGAAGCAACATGCTGAAGCAAAGTACCCTGCCTTAGACCTAAGTTGAGGTATTTTTCTAGGCATTTGTTGAAGCAAAAGTTCGAGCTACCAACATGTAACTATCTCCTATCTTGAAGGGCTTCTGTTTATTATTCTTAACAAATTTACATTGCTTTTGTGGGTTGCTTTACATTAATTTAGAGGTCAGATTGCCCATTGTTTAGACGAATTGTGTGGTTGTTTTGTGATGCTATTATATATAAATCTCTTGATTAGTGAAAGCATGCTCAACTTAAAGATGTGTAATTTGACTCCAATCATGAGCTAAATTCTTCTACGCACGGGTTAGGTTGTTCTTCAATGTATAAATTGTAATAAATTAATGGTTGATGTCATAGGTTGATTTATGAGATTTCAATGTTTGTAACGTTGCATGAGGGTTAAAATTTGGTCACTTTAACTTCTCTTAAAATTCACAAACTTGGAAAAGCTAGTGAATTAGGAAATTAAAATTTCATTCTAGGATCTTGAGTTAATTTGGGATAATTAACCCACCTAGAACCTTAAAATCATGAGCGTAATTTAGGTCTCAATTGGGAAATTGTTGATTTTAAAATTTAGTGATTTTAGAAAACTTCACTTAATCACATGTGTAGGTAAATTCAAGGCATCAACCACATATTTGTTATTTTAATTATACATGAAACTTCAACTTACCCCTAGCCTATCTCTTAATCTAAAAGCCCCAGTTTTCTCTCGTTTAGTTTATGTTTTTAATGTTTTCACATACCTTGATTTTTTTGCATTAGTCTTAATTTTATTTAACTCATTCAAACAACAAAAATCAAATTCCTATTATTGCATTCACTTATTCTTAACAAAATTGTGCATGCCATTGCATTGCACCAAAAATTAAGGAGAAAAATTCCTAGGAAACTCATTGGTTTAGATTCTACTAGTCTTTGTGGGATCGATACTTTTCTTATCACCTGCTGCACTGACCGTGTATACTTGCACATCAAAGAAGAGTCAGAGTCTCATCCTAATTTGCATTAGATTAAGGCACTGATATTTTTTGCATCAAATTTGTGGCGCCGTTGTCGGGGACTACCTTTGCATCTTATCTGTGAGTTCTGTGAAATTTTCTTTACTTTTGAGTTTTTTTAGGATTGGTTTCTTTTTCATAACATTGCTTGAGTTGGGTTTTTCTGCATTTCAGGTACTTGAGGATAGTTTATGAATGTGCGCCGTCAGTTAGAGTTTGATTTTGGCTCCGAAATAGATAGGACCTTTAGGAAGCTCTTGAGAGAGCAAAACTTAGCCATGGCTAACCAGAATAATCCTAGAGACCCTATAGATCATCTAGCCCGACACCATAACCCTAGAGCACCCCAAGATGTTAGAGATAATCCACTCTTTAACCTTGCGGCAGGGGGTCCTACCAATATGATAGAGCTAGTAAATGACCGAGAGCGAGCCATTAGGACCTATGACAACCCTTTAGTCGAGGAACTGAATCCAGGGATAATCAAACCTGTTATACAAGCTACATCTTTTGAGCTAAAACCAGTTATGTTTCAAATGCTCAAAACGATTGGGCAATTCCATGGCTTACCAACCGAGGACCCCCATCTCCATTTGAAATCATTCATAGGAGTAAGTTATTCCTTCATCATGCCAGAAGTCTCTAGTGACGCTATTAGATTGAGCTTATTCCCTTATTCCCTCAGGGATGCTGCAAAGAACTAGTTGAATTCGCTTTCGCCAAGTGCAATAGATTTCTGGAACTCCTTGGTAGAGAAATTCCTAATAAAATATTTACCACCCACTAGGAATGCAAGATTTAGGAATGAAATTGTAGCTTTCCAACAGTTTGATGATGAAACCCTGAGCGAGGCCTGGGAGAGGTTTAAGGATCTTTTGCGTAAATGCCCTCACCATGGATTGCCTCACTGCATTCGAATGGAGACATTCTACCATAGTTTGAACACCTCCACTAATGGAACTTTGTTGGCCAAAACTTACAATGAGGCCTACGAGATGTGAGAGAGGATCAAATCCAACAATTGCCAGTGGGCGGATGTGAGGAGAACTCCGGTGGGAAAAGCGAAAGGAGTCCTTGAGATGGACACGTTGAATTCGATAAGTGCTCAAATCTCTTCCATGACTTCCATGTTGAAGACTTTGACTATGGGTAACGTGAACCAAATCTCTTCCAATGCTCCAACCCCATCTTTTGCACCTCAAGAGAGTTTCGAATCCTGTGTCTACTATGGTGAAGGACACACTTTTTAGTTCTGCCTTAGTAACCCTGCATCGGTCTGTTATGTAGGAAACTCAAACCAGGGTCAATCTAGGAATAACCCATATTCGAACACCTATAACCAAGGATGGAGGACTCACCCAACTCTAACTTGGGGAGACCAAAGCAGCAATGCCTAAGCCCCTCAAATGCAAAATAGAGTAAATCAACAACCTGGTTTTATGAATCAAGGGTAACAGAATTATGGGAATCAGAACTCTGCCCTTCAACAACAACAGAACACCCTCCCAGAAAGTTTCAGTTGATTCTCTAGAAACTTTGTTCAAAGAATACATAGCTCGCAATGATGTTATTTTAGCTCGCCATGATGCTATTTTTACTCGCAATGATGCTATTATTCAAAGTCAACAAGCCTCTCTAAGAAATCTTGAAATGCAAGTTGGCCAATTAGCAATTGAGCTTAAGGCAAGACCACTGGGTACGCTCCCTGCAGACCCAGAAATCCCAAAGAGAGATGGGAAGGAACATGTTCTAGCAGTAGATTTAAGGAGTGGGAGAATTTTAGGAGAGGGTAGCTGTGAGAAAACCTAGAGAGATGAGCGAACTGACTCTGTTGATGAGGAAGGAGAAGATGAGGAAATGGTAGATCCAAAACATCGGGGAACCGATGGGATTGAGGTTAAAGCAGAATCTCAACAAGCCTCAACTTCCAAGGAAACAACAGTAGCAGTGTGTGTGTTCAAACCACCCCCACCACCCTATCCTCAAAGACTAAAGAGGAAACAAAAAAATGAAGCCCATTTTGAACAATTCCTGGATATGCTAAAGGAGGTCCATATCAACATACCACTGATTGATGCGTTGAAGCAAATGCCCAACTACTTGAAGTTTCTCAAGGACATCTGTTCTTAAAAAGAGAAGCTCTAAGAGTTCAAAGTTGTATCGTTGAGTGAGGAGTGTAGTGCGGTGTTCAGAAATAGGATACCCCATAAGGAGAAGGATCCTGGATCTTTCACCATACCAGTGTCTATTGGTGGAAGACATTTAGGGAGGGCACTATGTGATTTAGGAGGTAGCATCAACTTGATGCCTCTCTCTATTTATAAGGGATTGGGCATTGGGGAAGCGAGGCCCACAACAGTGACCCTGCAGGTAGCAGATAGATCCATAGCCTACCCTAGAGGAAAAATAGAGGACATCCTAGTCCAAGTGGATAAATTCATATTCCCAGCGGATTTTATCATCCTGGATTATGAAGCTGACAAGGATGTTCCTATTATCCTAGGGCGGCCATTCCTGAAAACAGGTAGAACTGTGATAGATTTTCATGCAGGGACCATTAAGCTGTGAATGAATGATCAAGAGATTCAGTTTAGCATCTATGATACAGTGAGGTATCCTGATGGGACATAAAGTTGTTCTGTAATTCATGGCGTAGATGGAGTTATTTCTGAAACCGCCAGTGAAGAATTGAAAGGAATCCATGTTATGAGATTTGGAGATCTGAAAAAAATTGAGTTAGAGAAGTTAGGAATAGAGGAGTTGACCAAGGGTTTGGAAGAACTAGCAGAAATAGCAAAGTTCAGAAAAATCTTTGAGTCATGAGATCTGAAGGAAGGAGAGAGACCTTCTAATATACCCTCAGTTTAAGAACCCCCAACACTAGAACTGAAACCCTTACCCCAACACTTAAAGTATGCATTCTTGGGTGATAAGGAAACTCTTCCCATTATCATATCGGCAAGTCTACCTCCTAAGGACGAACAGTTGTTGCTTAATGTCCTTAAGAAACACAAGAAAGCAATAGGATTGACTCTAGCTGACATTTAAAGGATTAGTCTTTCTTATTGCATGCACAAGATTACCTTAGAGGAAGGGACTTTCAGATCCATAAAGCCCCAGAGAAGACTTAACCCAACCATGAAAGAAGTGGTGAAGAAAGAAGTCATTAAATGGCTGGATGCTGGAATGATCCACCCCATAGCGGATAGCAGTTGGGTCAGTCAAGTCCAATTTGTTACCAAAAAGGGAGGGATGACAGTAATTATTAATGAAACCAATGAAATCATTCCTTCTAGGGTAGTGAGCGGTTGGAGAGTCTGTATGGACTATAGGAGGATAAACAAGGCAACTAGGAAAGACCATTTTCCTCTCCCGTTCATAGATCAAATGTTGGACAAACTGGCAGGTCAAGCCTTCTATTGTTTCCTTGATGGTTACAGTGGTTAAAACCAAATAACCATTGCACCACAAGATCAAGAGAAAACAACATTTACATGTCCATATGGTACCTTTGCTTTATGAAGGATGCCATTTGGACTGTGTAATACTCCTGCGACCTTTCAAAGGTGCATTATGGCGATTTTCTCTGACTTTATAGAAGACATAATGGAGGTTTTCATGATGACTTCTCGGTCTTTGGAAACTCATTTGAGGTTTGCTTAGAGAATTTGGGGAAGGTACTTCAGCGTTGTGAAGAGACACACCTAGTTCTAAATTGAGAAAAGTGTCACTTCATGGTTAGAGAGGGGATTGTGTTGGGGCATAAGATATCATGCAAGGGAATAGAAGTAGATAGGGCGAAGATTGAGATCATTGTGGAATTGGAACCGCCCACAAATGTCAAGGGAGTGAGAAGTTTCCTTGGACATGCAGGGTTCTATAGAAGATTCATCAAAGATTTCTAAAAAATCTCAAAGCAATTGTGCTCTCTCCTGGAAGTCAACAATCCCTTTATATTTAGTGAGGAGTGTCTCCATGCCTTTAATGTCCTCAAGTCAATCCTAGTCACTGCATCTATTATGTCTTCACCTGATTGGAATTTGCCATTCGAGTTGATGTGTGATGCAAGTGACTATGTTGTGGGAGTCATGCTAGGACAAAGGCAAGAGAAGGTAATACATCCAATTTATTATGCAAGTAAAACTCTGAATGAAGCTCAGATGAACTACAGAACTACTGAAAAGGAGTTGTTAGCAGTAGTCTTTGCTTTTGAAAAGTTTAGGCCATATCTTGTTGGTACTAAGGTGGTGGTCTACACAGATCATGTTGCCATTAGATATCTGTTGGCAAAGAAAGATGTCAACCAAAGATTGATTAGATGGGTATTACTTCTGCAGGAGTTTGAAGTGGAAAGCAAAGATAAAAAGGTTCAGAGAATTTGGTTGCAAACCATTTGTTTAGGATTGAGAATTCTGAGCCTTTACCCCTACACTTCCACATAAGGGATGACTCCCTGATGAGCAACTCTTGTTAGTTGGTGAGGTCCAAAATACCAACCCCCTTGGTTCGCTGACTATGCCAATTACTTGGCTTGCAATATCCTCCCCCCTGATTTGTCAGCATAACAGAAAAAGAGATTTTTGCATGAATCCAAAGGTTTTTCTGTGGGACGATCCATGTTTATATAGATAGTGTGTAGATGGTATGATTAGGAGATGTGTGACCGAAAGCGAGATACCATCTATTCTCGAGCATTGTCATTCGTCCCTTTATGGAGGCCATTTTGGTGGCCAAAGGATCAGAGTAAAGGTATTCCATCACTATTATTATTGGCCATCTGTCTTTAAGGATGCCTATGTTTTTAGCAAGACATGTGATACATGTTAGAGGAGAGGTAATATAGGAAAGAGAGAGGAAATGCCCTTGACATACATCTTAGAGGTGGAGCTCTTTGATGTTTAGGGGATTGACTTCATGGGCCATTTTTCTCCCTCTAAGGGGAATTTGTATATCTTAGTGGCAGTAGATTATGTCTCTAAGTGGGTAGAAGCCATGGCGTGTCCGAATAATGACGCCAAAACAGTGGTCAGATTATTTCATAGGGACATATTCACGAGATTTGGGACCCCAAGAGTCTTAATCAGTGATGAGTGCTCTCATTTTGTTAATAAAGCAATGAATACCGTCCTGGCCAAGTATAATGTAATGCACAGAATCTCCACCCCGTACCATCCACAAGCTAATGGACAAGCTGAAGTGTCCAATAGGGAGATTAAAGGAATCCTTGAGAAGGTTGTAAAACCTCAAAGAAAGGATTGGTCCTTCAGGCTGGATGAAGCCTTGTGGGCTCATAGGACCGCCTTTAAGACCCCCATTGGAATGTCCCCATATAGACTTGTGTTTGGAAAGGCTTGTCACCTACCCTTAGAATTAGAGCATAAGGCATTATGGGCCTTAAAAGAAGTCAACCTAAATCTAATTGTTGCAGGAGATCTGAGGCTACTTCAATTGAATGATTTGGATGAGTTTAGGAGATTTTCTTATGAGAATGCAAAGCTTTACAAAGACTTTTGAAGCAGGCCAAAGAGTTTTATTATTCAATTCCCGCCTCAAACTTTTTCCTGGTAAGCTTAGGTCTAGATTGTCAGGTCCCTTTACAGTGATCGAAACTCTCTCCTACGGGGCTATTAAACTTCGATGTCAGAAGGATGGAAGAGAGTTTCTAGTTAATGGGCAACGTCTAAAACACTATTGGGGTGAAGACTTCCAGAGGAACATGTCTACATGGAAGTTGAGTGGTGATGAAGTGTAGTCAATCCGTCTAAAAAAAAAAAACTTTTTAGCTAGATTGTTTTCCCCTTTTATTTGTTGTCTTTGCATATTAGGAGATTTAGTTGTTCATTCATTCTTTGATGCAGTTGTTTCATGTTTTGCTATTTGTTTTCTTATACATAGTTATTCTTTGTTTAAGTATCGTTAGGATGTAGAGCTGAAGCATACAAAAGGTTAGAGGTAAGAATTCTTTCTCCCCTGACTCTATTACCAAGCATCATTGTTGTCACACCCCTTCTCGAACTACCTGCTAACTTAGCCCGAAGGCTGCGTGAAGCCAACAGACGTTGTTACCTTTTAACAATACCTGCTGATTCTGCTTTATCTGATAAACATACTATGTTCACATATGGAAAACTTTAAACATACATAAGGAGAAACTCTTCTTAAGTCTCTCTTGGAAACTAAAACGAGCAAGAACATCAAAACAACAAACAGGCCAAACCATTAATTATATAACCACAACCTCTAACGCACATATGACTATAACTACAGAGTCCCCTCAAAACTAACTACAATACATAAGGACTTGCTATACCACCCAACCACGTACAAAATATCAACTCCTGGAGCTTTCAGCAGACTATGGCAGGATGTCAGGTACCAGGAGCTCGATCTCTACCTGAAAAGTTTGGAAACATTGAAAGAATGAGCTATGAAGCTCAGTGAGTGACTGAGTTTAAAAGAAAACTATTAACTCACAAATCATATCACCTGACCATCTATGAGCATATGCATCTGTAATCAAACGTTAAAAGTAATTGCGTAATCATAATAACTTTTCAGAAAAACCAGCAAGTATGTCGTTAAAATCTCGTAAGGCATGTAAATGATATAAACTCTTTTTTAAATATGTCACAATCTACGTTGCGTAGGGCACGCCCAGTACAACCAACATTTGTTCTACGATGTAGTGGGGTCCGCCCAGCACTTCCATCGTCTTTGTCGTAGTGGGGCCCGCCCAACACTCACGACAACGTTGTTGTCACGGAGTACACTCAACGTCGACAACAAAAATGACCTATGTGCACACGGTACCATAAAGCCTTGGGCTCAATATCTAAGAAGATCACAAGAAAACATTTGAACATGCCTGCTTATCTTTTCTTTCATAAAACTCAAGCTTACTTAGCTTGTTAATAAAACTGGAAATCTTTAAAAACATACTTGCTAAAACGTACTTGCTCGAAATCATAACATTTTCATAAACTTCAGAAATTCAATAAACATATGCTCGTGTATAAATTTCATCAAAACATTTAGGCCCATCATGAACACTTTAACACATTTCTAAGAAATCATGAATTCTCATAAACAAGTGTTCAAGGAAAACAATAAACATCGAAACTCTTTCATTCAAGCAAAACTTGTATTTTCTTAAAACATAATTCAAGCATATAGAACATTTTTGAAGTTCGTTTTGTCACTCACTATGTTAAACTAGAACCTTGGCCCGTACACTCGACCTATCTCCTCTTGGCCTGTCAAACAAACCAAATTCATTTATTATAACCTCGAGCTCATGGTTTTTAACCTTAAAACTACAAGAAAACACACTTTCCAATTTTCCAGCATTTTCAGGTTTTCTGCCCTATTTTCAGACAACCATAACTTCTTCATTACTTATCTAAAAAGAATTTAATTTATACCAAACGCTTCCTTTTTGAACCTTCCAAAACTATTATGAAGACATGAAAATGAGATTCCAAACGGATTAGTTCGAATTTACCTCGAAAACTACTTTCCTCAAATCAACTTCTTGTTGTTCCAGTTTCATTTTTCCTGTTGCACAACAAACTTAACCTGAGATTTAAAATATCTTCTAGACAATTTCTACTCACGATTTCTTTATGAAACTTGTAGGAAATTCAATAAGCTTTCGAACCATACCTAATAGAGTTTTTGATTCCAAATGTACAGATCAGTACAACCAAAACACCAGAGACTTCTCGGATTTGACAGCAAATTCTGTCTCCTGTCTTCCTCTTCAGAAACCAGTAGCTTAAGATCCGAATTTGCTCTAGCTTCCTTCACGAATTTTGTTCCAATATGAGTTAACTTTCACGAAGAAAAACCTCAACTCTTACCTCTTCCTGTGGAGCTCGAGATGAACAGAAAACCAGAATAGGATTGAATTGATTAACTTGCTGTTAAAAAGACAAACCTTTAGTTCTTCTCCCCTCTTCTGCAACTTCAGCTCCAAAAACCCTCTTCTTTCTCTTCCTTTCTGCTTCTCCCACGAAAACCCTTGCTTTTACTTGATAAAATGAGAAGAAATCGATGGAAAAATGAGTTTTAAAAAGATAACAAAGGTGGGGGTCCCACCATCCATTTTCCCTTTTTCATTCTTTTCCTTTTCCTTTCTTTTCTTTTCTTTTGTTTTCTTTTCAAAAAAAACCAACCATAAAACATTAACCTTTTCTTTCTTGAATTCCATATAATGGTCTTGATTTTACAATTGTTCATTTCATATGGTTGAATTAATTGGAGTTTTTGATCTTCCATATTTAGAATTTTCAAGGATAGTAGTATAGGCTAATTTTTGTCTTTAGTTGAATAAAAATTTAGAGAATGTGAATTTCATTGAAGCATGTAATCTAGGGTAAATGGAATATGTGAAAAGCTAAGATAAAATTCTCTATTGTCTTAGGATA
The DNA here is from genome assembly GCA_036507285.1 of Trichosanthes cucumerina. Classification (NCBI taxonomy): domain Eukaryota; kingdom Viridiplantae; phylum Streptophyta; class Magnoliopsida; order Cucurbitales; family Cucurbitaceae; genus Trichosanthes; species Trichosanthes cucumerina. The sequence goes on along the minus strand of CM071835.1, from coordinate 73,240,342 downwards.
ATAATATCCCTAGTTTGATGCTTCCCATTAATTTGTAATTACATGTCTTAGAAAAAATGAATAAATGTTGACTTTATGCTTTATTTATGTTTTGCAGGTTGACATGTTTTTGTTAGATGTTTTTGCCCTTTAGGGTAGGTAGTTGGATAAAGGTAGGAGTTAGTGTGAAGGAAAAAGAAAGAAAAAAAAGTTGCTTTTGGGATTAGTTGTTCTTTAGGGTAAAAGGGAATCCTAGACTTGGAACCTAATGAAACTTCAGCTAGGAGAAACCAATCGAGATCCAAATCTAGCTTAGGAAGAGTCTTTCTTAGCTTAGGAAGCTTGTTGTCCGTTCCTTATAATTTTTCTAGTACCTTTCTCTCTTTTGCTTCATATTTAATCATGTGGCTATGAAGAAGCAAAAACAAGAAAGAGGCCGAAAAATTGAAGGGTGCAATTGTAGAAGTGAGCCAATCCAATCCTAGATCGTCCACCCATTCCACCTCTTCCACGCGGAGTAAAGGAATGCATGTGGTTAGTGAATGGCCCTTAGAGGATGCATATCCTCTAGAGGCCCCTGAACCACCAACACCTATGTCCAAAGAGAAGAAAGAAAAGAAGAAGAAAGGGTACACTAGGGAAGACAATCTCGAAGTGATGAAGGAGGTATTGTGTGAGGAAGATATCCCTGAGAGATTCATCAGTGAAAGAGCAAGAACAAAATATGAGAAGTTTAAAAAAAGAGCTCTTTTGCTAGAGTGAGGTTTCAACCTATGCTCAAGAGAGATTCCTCCTTTCCTATCCCAAAATATAGCAAATATAGGTTGGGAAACATTTTATAAAGAACCTAAGGCCGCCATCCCCACCATAGTTAGGGAGTTCTATGCGAACATCTATCTAGAGGAGAGGGTATCCATAGTAAGGGGTAGATATGATCATTGGGACATGGATAACATTAACTCCATGCTCGAATTGTCTTGTCAACTTTATGGTAGGACAAACGTGTTGTTAATGGCCCCATCCGACACTCAAATCAATGTCGCCCTAAGAACGGTAGGGATCAATGGGGCGAAATGGTTGGTAAGCTCAACGGGAGCGAGGACTATGTTAGCTTCCTATTTAGCTCCTGAAGCACACATGTGGCTTCCTTTCGTGAAGTTGAATCTCATGCCCACTTCGTATGATTCAACGGTCTCGAGGAGTCGAATCATGCTTCTTTATGCCATCCTCTCAGAATTGCAAATTGATGTAGAAAACCTAGTAGGTAGGGAAATAGAAGGGTGTGTGAAGAAAAAGAGTGGAAATATCTTCTTCCCTAGTTTAGTAACCTCTCTTTGCATTAGGGTCGGGGTTTTTTATTATATTTGGGAGGATAAAATCTTAGCTACCGGGCCTTTAGACACCATTATGGACCATCACACCCAAGTTGGTTCAAATAAAGGAATGGGGTTAATGGTAGGAATGGACCAACTCATAGACAAAAACAATGTGATGATGAGCATGATGCACCATATGCAAGATCAATCACATTGTTATTGGGAGTATGCCCAAGAAAGAGACTTAGCCCACCGAGCCGCTATGCATGCCAATTTTCAAAACTCCTACCGAAATTCCCCCGAATTTCCTCACTCCATTTTGCAGCCTTGGATGCAGTCGGGTGATGATGAAGAAGATGAGGTGAACAACGAGGAAGAGGAGGAAGCCCAAGAAGAGGAAGACGAGGAGGATGACTACTAGATCAAAACAGGGAGGCCCTATTCCCTTTTCTCTTTAGTATTATGAATTGTGTTGCTTGTTGTCATTTGTTTTCCTTTTCTTTATAATTTGTTGCTTCCCTTTTTGCAATTTGTTGATTTATTTCCCTTTTATAAGCATGTGTAGGTTCTGTTGGTTGTAATCGTTTCTGCTGAGAATTCTTTGTTATTTACTTACTTTAAGACTTCTGTTTTGACTACTGAAATCCATATTTCGTGTTGATTTTTAAAGTGTTGGTTATGCATGATGTAGGTAGTTGATTCACTATGTTTAAGCAAGTAAAAATAAGAAAGATGGTTGTTGTCCCTTTTATAAATACTAAGTTTCTGCATGTTTTTAATGATAAAAAGTATGTTGTCTTGTGTAGAAACTTGGTGAGAAACTCATTAAAACTGAAAAGTAAAAAAAAAAATCTTAGAGGGAATAACAATAGGAGTTGTTGCTTGTGTTTGAGGCAAGGGTATGTTATCTTGTTTGGTGTTTCTCGAGGTCAAGTTATCATAAGGGTTTTTTTAGTGAACTTAAGTTTAGTATGTCAATCAAACCAGTTAGGATCCAACTCCTAGGCAAAAAAGTTCGAAAACTAGAAGACATGAAAAGTTAGGTAACCCATACATCCTTTAACAACGCCTCAAAATTAGTAAACTTTGATTTTGTGATCATTTCAAGTTTGGGGGAGTTAACCGACCTCCCTAACTCAATGAGGACATTGAGTACTCTAAGTTTGGGGGGAAAGGTAAATTCTTCATTTTTTTTAAGAAAAAAATAAAAAAAAATGAAAGAAAGAAAGAGTGTGCAAACCTTTCATTTCCACAAACTCCATTGAGCTAGACCAAAAAGTTGTTATTTATTTTGTTATTTAGATTCAGTTCAGGTAACTTGGTGCTCGATGTCAGGGGGTTTGGTCACTAACCAGGCTGGCCTCTTGGAGCGAAGGTATCAAGCAAGAAACCTATACCCATTGCTTAGATGTGTTGTGCTAACCACGTCTGCAATTCTAAGAACTACGGGAAAACCCCATTGCTTAGGTGTGTTGCGCTAACAATGTGTACCATTCTAAGAACTACGGGAGGGTAAAAAAAAAAAAACTAGCCTTAAGTTGTGTGTTTAAGGAAATGGAAGGGGTAATGTACATATTTGTTTTAAAAAATATATATATTTATAAAATAAAATAAAAAGGAATGATCATGAATTTGTGGACATGTGAGTTTTGGAATGTGACTTATCCTTAACTATGGGCTGCCTAATTTGAATGATTAGGACTATAGTGATTGAGCTTGAGGGTAGGTTTCTAGATCCTATTTGGTTTGCTCTTGGTACTGAGATATAAGTGTTATGTAGGAAACTCTGGATGAACCACTTAGAAAGCATTGAATGAATAGTAACTTGCAACTTAGAGCATAAGTCTTTAACTCTTGTTCAGTTAATTGATTTGAGTCTTGGAAGGTCTTTAAAATTTTTAGGGAATAGAACTCATTGAGGACAGTGAGTAGTTCAGGTTTGGGGGTTTGATAACTCGCCATAGGAGAGTTATTTTACTAGAATTTCAGTGCTTAATCGACTTGAATTGCATAGAATTCATTGACCTTCATGTTATTTTATCCCCCAATTATGAATGCTAGTTGAAAACTTGAATTTAAGCATGAGGTTCTAAGAGAATTAATTTTGATGTTTTTGTGTTTTAATTTAAGATATTTGGAGAAATTAGCTAACAAGTAATTAAAGACCAGGATTTGAGATTTTTCTTAACTTTTACATATTTAGTTTGATTTATGATTGATGATGATGTATGAAGATTTTTCTGTGTGCAGGAGATGTGTAAAAGAAAAAATATTACAAGAACCTATAAGGACATTTTAGACATTTTACCCGAAGGGCAAAATGGTCTTTATACCCTAAATGGCGTTGTCATAATTATCAAACTTGGGCAAGATCTGCTTGTGAGAATAGGAAAATAAGAAAATAAAAGGAAAATAATAGGGGAGTTGCGGGGGGTCGTTTTTGCAAAGGAGAGAAATTTGAAAGAAGGATTGCTGAAGCAATGTTGAAAGGAGACAGAGAGGACCTGTTGTTAGCTACAACAAAGTCGAGAGAGAAGGAATTCTTGAAAGGCGTTGCTACAGCAAGGCTGAGTCGGAAGAAGGCGCTGAGATTTGTTGTAGCAATATTGAGGGACAACATCGGGAGAGCTGGCCCATCGATTTGCTGAAGCAATCGCGAAGGAGGGACAGAGGAGCGTTTGAAGCGTGTGTAGGTGCGAGGAATCACCAGACTTTTGCTGAAGCATTCGCGCACATTGGTGAGTATCGCCTGACTTTTGTTGAAGCATTCACACACGTTGCATTCACGAAGCTGTGACTAGTCGCCCGACGGATTCTTTGAAGCATTCGGCGTAGCCATCGCGAGTCGTCGACTATTCTTGCCGGCAATCGCGTGAGAGTCACCCGATTATTCTGTGAAGAATTCGTGCGGCCGTCTTTGAAGTCGCCCGACCGATTCTTTGAAGCAATTGCGTGCGTTGGCTGCAAAGAGAGAAATCTGAGACCCCTCTTGCAGAAGCAATTGGCGATAGATTTGTGCAAAGTTCAACTGAAGCAACTTGCTGAAGCAAAGTACCCTGCCTTAGACCTAAGTTGTGGTATTTTGCTAGGCATTTGCTGAAGCAAAAATTCGAGCTACAGGTTGTGTAACTATCTACTATCTTGAAGTGCTTCTGTTTATTATTCTTGACAAATTTACATTGCTTTTGTGGGTTGCTTTACATTAATTTAGAAGTCAGATTGCCCAATGTTTAGATGAATTGTGTGGTTGTTTTGTGCTGCTATTTATATATAAATCTCTTGATTAGTGGAAGCATGCTCAACTTAAAGATGTGTAATTCGAATCTAATCATGAGCTAAATTCTTCTAGGCACGGGTTTTGTCGTTCTTCAATGTATAAATTGTAATAAATTAATGGTTGATGTCATAGTTGGATTTATGAGATTTTAATGTTTGTAACGTTGCATGAGGGTTAAAATTTGGCCACTTTAACATCTCTTCAAATTCATGAACATGGAAAATCTGTTGAATTAGGAAATTAAAATTTCATTCTAGGATCTTTAGTTAATTAGGGAAAATTAACCCACCTAGAACCTTCAAATCATGAGCGTAATTTAGGTCTCAATTGGGAAATTGTTGGTTTTAAAATTTTGTGATTTTGGAAAACTTCACTTGATCACATGTGTAGGTAAATTAAAGCTAGGCATCAACCACATATTTGTTATTCAAATAATACATGAAACTTCAACTTAACCCTAGCCTATCTCTTAATCTAAAAGCCCCAGTTTTCTCTCGTTTAGTTTATGTTTTTAATGTTTTCACATACCTTGATTTTTTTGCATTAGTCTTAATTTTATTTAACTAATTCAAACAACAAAAACAAATTCCTATTATTGCATTCACTTATTCTTAACAAAAACTTGCATGCCATTGCATTGCACCAAAAATTAAGGAGAAAAATTTCTAGGACACTCATTGGTTTAGATTCTACTAGTCCTTGTGGGATCGATACTTTTCTTATCACTTGTTGTACTGACCGTGTATACTTGCACGTCAAAGAAAAGTCAGAGTCTGATCCTAATTTGCATTAGTTTAGGGCACTGATATTTTTTGCATCATTTCTCTTCCACTAACCATCCCCATTGCAGTGGAAACACTTTCCTTTCTCTGCAACTTCTTTGACCTTCTTGCCCTTTCTCTCCAACTTCTTTGACCTTCTTGCCCTTTTTGGTGGCAGCATGGTCGACTTTGCCCTTCTTCAACTTCTTTTTCTTCCCTTTCGGGCCTGAAAAACCTACAGATTTTGTTCTAGAGGTCGAACCCCTGTGAAAGGACCTGAAGGCAACATTTCCTCAACTTCCGGTGTCCTGATCCTCATCAAGCACTGGAAGATCTTTAGTTCATTGAGAAAGGTGGTCAGAGTGTAGCTAATTTTGTTCATAATAGCATTGCTACAAAGCTAAAGGAAACCCTTCGGAAGAGTCTCCAAGATAAAGCTGACCTGGCTCCACTAGTCGATCGAAGCACCGTTCATCTCTGCCAGATTAAAGTGGGTCATCATGTCCAGAACATATTCACGGACAGAGCTTTCTTCTGCACATTAAAGACGTGTTTGAGGGAATCGTGTCGGACCTGAAAGGACTCTTGTCCAAACATTTCCTGCAGAGATTCTATTATCTCCTTGGCGGTAATCATCACCTCATGCTTCTTTGCCAATACTTCAGGTAAACTGGCAATGATATAGACTTTGGCCTTTTCATTCACCATGATCCTCGTACGCATCACGAACACTTCGCGATGCGGTCTAGCCCGACATTTGAGGACACTCCTCAGTGAGCACGAACTTTAGGTCGTCAGTTACGAGTATTGTGTTGATATTATTTTTCCACGTTTGGAAATTATCTCCCACGAGTTTATCAGAAGCTAATAGGACGATGATTGAGCTAGACGTTTTTGCTGAAAACAAGTAAAACTTCGTATTAGTCTCGAAAAAAACTTTGAAAATCCAATCATGTTTTAGCAAAATTTTATCCTATGATCCCTAAGTCAATAAAAATTGCAATGATACCCCATATGTTTAGAATGGCCGCCACCGAAGGGTGAACAAAAACACTCCTCCTCTAGGACGAGACTTTCTCGACCAGACCCTAATACGAGAATAAGTCTTATTCCATTAGGCATCCAGTTACCATTTTTTGGTCTGAATCCATTAACTCTTGATGAATCCTTTGACTGTCACCCTCTATGTTTAAATTTCCAAGTATCCGTCCAAACAATGGCCATCAAAGGGTGAACCACGAAGGAAAACCATCAAGGAAATTGTATCCCTTTCGGGAATTTAGGGTGCTCCGACTATCATGATCAAGGCCCTCCGAAGGGATTGTTTGGTCCAGGCCAAACTAGCAGGCGGATCATAGGCATCTCACGGTGTGAATCGAAAGAAGAGACCGTGCACCCTTTTTTTACAAGTCCCGCTCCCACTCACTATAAGTACTCTCTCTATTCAAATTTATATTGGCCCATACAAATACCATCCGAAGGGGGACGCTCCCATTTGCGCCACGAGGTCGAGTATGGATCTCACGGTGTGAACTTAACGGAGATTTGTGGTCAGAAAATTTAATGTATCTTATACACTTATTTCCTCTCACTCAACACTTTAAATTAATCGGGATTGACCTAGATAAATCGGCGAATATTTACCTAAGTCTACCAATATAACTCTTATACTGGATTAGCCTAAGTCTATAATCACATTATTAACTTAGGTCCATTCGAGTAAATAAATTAACTTTTAATTAACGACACTCACGAGAATATAACCTATGAATCTCCAGACAAAATTCACTCCCAGGTCGGTTCCCAGGTAAGGGTGTTCCGCAAAGCGTCAGCTTAAATACTCCAGTCTTGGACAGAACCTTCCTTAGAAAGAGTTTCTAATTAGTTTCCATTCATAAATCATATTTGATTTCCTAATTCTAATCTTATTAGAACTAGAAAACCTAAGTCTAATTATTCAAGTTCTAAACAATTTAAAACTAATAATTAACTTAGGTTACATGCATTTCTATGTTATAGTGCTTGATCATTCATCACATGAATAATAAACTATATAACATGCATTCATCACATGAATAAATGCATGTTCATGCTTTTAATTAAAAAAATATAACACTTATATTAATTAAATTAAAACATGCATACATTATATTATAACTCTTATAATATAATCCTATCATGCATACTATATATTATAACTCTTATAATATAAAAATGATTCATGAAATGTTTAACCTAAGGTGAGATTTTAATATATACGGCATACATTATGCACATAGAAATAATAAATTTCATACATCTCATGCATAAAATAAATTAAATAGTAAAACCAGACCGGTTTTGGCACCCTAGGCACATTAATTAAATTAATGAACATTAATATAACTTTTATATTTATATTAATTAATAAAATTAAAATAAAAAAAAACATTTTACAAAAATAAAATTAATTAAATAAGACAAAATAATATCCCACGATTGAAAAATAGTCCTCAACTGCCACTATGCGCGCGAACTGCCCACAACAGTCACAGCGTTGCAACGTCGTGGCTAGCGTTGCAACACTGCAGTGTCCAACGTCAAGACCGCGTTCTCAACACCCACATCGTTGCAACACCGCGCCTGGCGTTGCAACGTTGTGCCTGCAGCGCACCTCGATCTGCACGGACAACGTTAGACGCCAAACAACAATGTCTTAACGTCGTCGACGGAACAACCAACCCCTTTGTTGTTCTTCATCGTTTTTCGTCCGATTCTGCTTCGATTTCTTCACAACAACTCTTGCTACGAATGACACAGACATACAAACTCGATTTACTTTCTAAATACGCCCAAAACAGTAGACCTTTACATTGTCTCATCAACAAAAAAGTAAATCTAAAACGTGTCAAAACCGAAAATATCCAATATGCAAAAAACCACAATTCATCTCATGAATTAAAGCATAACCCACCTAATTTTAACAAAATTAGTTTGCACAACAAGAAGCCACCGATTGTCTCTGATACCAATTGAAGGGAATAAAACTCCTGCAGCGGAAACGACATTGTGTGTCAAAGGAAGGGAAAACAGTAAGATAAATGTACTTACTTGTTGAACATCGCTTTTTCTAGAATTCCTTCTCCAATCTCGATCTCTATCGTCACGAACTCTCGAAAAATGAACGAACTGGACACCTCTACTTGATCTTCTCCGTTGTTCTCGATCGGTAGAGGGAAAGTGGTGGAACTCACTTTGGTTTAGGGTAGAGAGAAATTATAGAAAGAGTTAAGAGATGAGAGAGTTGTTGTTGGATGGAAATCCAAAAAAGGACAAAAACTTAAGAAATCATTCTTGCAAAGGTGCTTTTATAATGTTGATAGGTGGAGTTGAAATCTCCACCTATTTACAATTTTACCACAACCTTAGGTTATGCAAATAATATTTGCATAACACATATAATAAGATATCTCATACCTTATTATACAAATCACATTTGTATAATTGTGTATTTTAAATTGAAGCACATTTAATTAATTTCTCTCAATTCAATTTCTCTAAATTAGTACTAATTAATCAATTAGGCTAACCTATAGTTTATTATGAATCTCATTCACATTAAACTATATATTATGTCAGTCTTATCTCATATAAATGATATAAATACTCTTTTAATGAATTTGAACACTTCAAATCCACACAAAACTGTAAAGCCTCAATTTATCAAGTTTGAGCCAACCGAGGGACCTAATGAACCTACAGATGACGAGCTCCAATGTATTGAGACTAACCTGTCAAACTCTTTGACCCGGTTATTCAACATTCATTAGCGACGATAACACTTCACTAAAGTCCATAGTTGCACTCCCATCACTGTAGGACAAGTTGTGCCCATTGATATAACCAATGCCCGTGAGTCAACCCTTCACAGGTTGTTCGTAGACACTACTAGATCAAATTACTGTTTTACCCCTATGTCTATCTCTTACTCCTTAAGTCCCCACTGCTCCTCTAATGAGCAACAACGTTGTATTGTCCAACCATAAACAACACCCCTCTCGGGTCAGTGAGTGGGTGGGCGCCCTTTATCCAAGCATTGGAGACAACACTTAAGGGAAAACCCCCCACTTAAGTCAGGAACGAGTGAATTCCATCTCGCATAGTTAAGTTTCCAGCTCCCCACGTGGTCCTGTCCTTGAGCAGATAGGCATATTGGGTAAGTAGCTGTAACCAACCTCACCCGTACTAGTCAAAGGACAGACCCCCGCGGACAGGAGTCCATAACATGCTCAGGATTAAGGTCGAGTCACTAATGGTCAACTACGAAGTTATTGCTCCTATACTATTAACGGTGTTACATCAGTAAGTGTAATAATTCACGGTCCGATCTTGTATAGCCTCATTGCACAGGGTGCCCCCACTCGCATGTCAACCACATGAACGAGTTGGATCACCTCATTTGTATCTAATACAAAGCGGGTCGCATCCACAACATATCCAGGATTAGGTCTCCAACCGTATCCATATACTGTAGACTGTTGGGGTCATTAACCCGAACGTGATCCTCCCTGTGTGTCTACTACACTCTGTTCAAGTTCTAGCTCTCCCATAATTCAATGACCCTGTCGCTTAGTTTATTGGATAAAGTTTGTAAATATACGAGACACAAAGTGATGAAAAAATAACTCTTATTTATTTCAATAAATAATATTAAGCTCTTAACCTGAAATTGACTGATTTAAACACATCAAAGCCCTTAAATTATCATAAAACTAGGAATAATTAAGCTTAAGGATAACACATTTTGTGTGCTATCAATAAGGAAAGGAATTAATGTTATTAATTTCATTTTCAGCGCCAACGGAGATAGGAATAGTTTATAATCCTTGGAACCCTTTTTGGTGATTGTGAGTGACTCTATTTTAGAACTATACTTGACCTTTGTTTTTCTTCAAAAGCATAAATGTTGATTATTGAATCCTGCTTGAATTAATTTTGTATAGTTTCATGGAGTTTTTGATAGAATCTTCTTGATGGAACTTAAGCATGTTTTGAATTAGTATGTTACGATATATTCGAGTATGGAAACTAAATTATGGAAGTGTGATTTCCTCTAGAGAATGCCTTGTGTAAATCCACTTGGAAACATGTTTAGAAAGTAATATGCAAATGTTGAGAAATAGTTGTATGTGTTTTGAAACATGATTTCCAAGGTAAACAAAGTATGCCCCTGTATGTTGTTAACCCCCAGTACTGAAGGACATCGAGAAGGTACTTGTGGTGTAGGAATCATGATTTCCCGACACAAAAGGACAATGAGAAGGTATTCGGGTAGTAAATGGTCTTACCTTAATACTAAAGGACATAGAGAAGGTATTAGGGAAAACCAAAGTGCCACATGGCATTCCACGTGCACGTGAGAGAGGTATGAACGTTGTTGGTATAAAGATAAGTCTACCACCGCTAAGGTTCGAAAGCGGTATCATGCCATTGTTGGGATGTATGTCCTAATCTCGTACTTGTTTGTAATGGTTATGATTGAAATAAATAAGAGTTATTTTTTCATCACTTTGTGTCTTGCATATTTACAAACTTTGTCCAATAAACTAAGCTCCAGGGTCATTGAATTATGAGAGTACTAGAACTTGAACGGTATGTAGTGGACACACAGGGAGGATCATGTTCGAGTTAATGAACCGAATGATCTACAGTATATGGATAGGGAGGGTTGGAAACCTAATCCTAGATACGCTGTGGATGCGACCTGCTTTGTATTAGATTCAAACAAGGTCATCCAACTCGTTCATGTGGTTGACATGCGAGTGGGGGCATTCGATGCAATGACATTGTACAAGACGGAACCGTGAATTATTAGACCTACTAATGTAACACCGTTGACAGTATGGACTAATAACTTCGTAGATGACCAGTAGTGACTCGACCTTAATCCTGAGCGTGTTAAGGACTCCTGTCTGCGGGGGTTTGTTCTTTGACTAGTACGGTTGAGGGTGGTCACAGTTACTCGCCCAATATGCCTATCTTCTCAATGACAAGACCACGTGGGGAGCTGGGAACTTGACTACGCGAGATGGTATTCACTCGTTTCCGACTGTAGGAAAACTAGAGGGGTTGTTCCCTTACATGTTTTCTCTAGGGCTTGGACAACGGGCGCCCACCCTCTCACTGGCCCGAGAGGTGTATTGTTTATGGTTGGACCATACAACGTTGTTGTTTATTAGAGGAGCAGTGGGGACTTAAGGAGCAAGAAGTAGACATAGGGGTAAAACGGTAATTTGACAAAGTAGTGTCTACGAACAACCTATGAAGGGTCGACTCACGGGCATTGGTTATATCAATGGACACAACTTGTGCTACAGTGACTGAAATGCAGCTACGGGCTTTCGTGGAGTGTTACCGCAGCTAATGAATGTAGATTAACCGGGTCAAAGAGTTTGACCGGTTAGTCATGGATCATTGAAGCTCGTCACCTGTTGGTCCATTAGGTCCCTCGGTTGGCTCAAACTGGATACATAGAGGGTTTACAGTTTGGTGTGGATTTGAAGTGCTCAAATTCATTAAAAGGGTATTTATGTCATTTATATGAGATATAGTTTACATATGCTATAGTTTAATGTGAATGAGATTCATAATAAACTACAGGTTAGCCTAATTGTTTAATTAGGGTTAATTTAGAGAAATTGAATTGAGAGAAATGTAATTGAATGTGATTCAATTTAAAATCCACAATTATACAAATGTGATTTGTATTATAAGGTATTAGATATCTTATTATATGTGGTTATGCAAATATGATTTGCATAACCTATGGTTGTGCTAAAATTGTATATAGGTGGAGATTTCAACTCCACCTATCACCATTATACAAAGCCTTTGTAAGAAGGCTTTTGGTAGGAGTTGATTCATTTTTTAGAATCTCACAAATTTGCAATTCTCAAATTCTCTCTTCTTCTCTCAAGTACTCTCTCTCTCCCTTTACCAAAGGAGTCCCACCAATCTTCTTCTACCTAAGGAGAACAATCGAGAAGCCCTTTCGTAGGTGCCTGATTATTCGAGGTTCGGTGAGATCGTGATTGTTGAGGTCGAAAACGCGAAGTGTTCGTGACTAGAGAAGGAAATCGTGAAGAAAGGTTCTTCAACAAGTAAGTGCATCTTCTTACTGTTTAGCCTAGATTCTTGATAGCACACAAAATGTGCTATCCTTAGGCTTAATAATTGCTAGTTTTATGATAATTTCAGAGCTTTTATTTGGTTTAATCAGTCAATTTTTGGTTAAGAGCTTAAAAAGGACATTTGGAGACATTTCGGATCACTCGGGATCGAAACGAGGCCTTTTGGAGCTAAAAATAACATCATTTGGAAGTAGAAAGATCAATACAAGCTAGTAGACCTGAGGTGATGGCGTTGCAACGCCAAGGATAGTGTTGCAACACCGTGATTGCTGTTTAGAGGCTTTGAAGACTCAAAGTGATAGCATTGCAACGCTGCCTAGCAGCGTCACAACGCTATCTCGATAAGAAGATGAGCATGAAGGACCACATAACGAGCGTTGCAACGGTGCTTCGCAGCGTCGCAACACCATTTCGATAAGGAGCGCGCACGTTATGATAGTGACATTGCAACCCTGCCCTCAGCGTTGCAACACCATCGATAAATTCAATATCTGCCAGCTTTTCTTTAGCTAAAATTGAGAATTAGTATCTTAGTAATTAATTAATCTAGAAACTCATTCCCGAGGACGATACTTGGACTCATAAATCACTATACTAAAACTTGACCCGTACACTGCGGTATTGCATATTCATAATTATACGCAACAAGTTTTTGGCGCCGTTGCCGGGGAATGGCGATTATTTAGATTAATTAATATTAGGAGAAAGTTTGAAATTTTACACTAAAGCTTGTTTGTGTGTATTTCCTTATTTGTTCTTTTTGTGTGTTTGTATGTTTCCTTATTTTTCATATTTTAGTTTTGTGTGTTTTTGAGTCTTTGTCCCCTGTTCTGGATATGTTGATATTGTGTTGAAGTCTTGTTGTGAAATTCTTATTTTTCTTCAAGTATGACTCTGCATGATTTTTCTCCACCATTCTATTGTCCCACTCAGGACCCTAGTTTTGTGCATCATGATTTTTCTGAATACCATGTGTCCAATTTTTACCATTTTGTACGTGACATATATGAAAATTCACATGAGGGTAGTTATTTGGGCACTTGGAACCATAGTTTTTCGTACCTTAACCAACCCCTAGAAAAATCTTCTCTTATGGACCAATTGGTGGAATATACCTTAGAATTGAAATTTCAAATTTTGGTTCATAGTGAATTAGAGAGGTTGGATAGGTTAGAAACTGAGGTTATAGGACTTTGGGAAATCGTACGAGATAGAGCTCAGTATCTTAAGCAGCTAGTAATTTCCCTTAAGGCCTTAGAGGAACACTTTCTTATCCTTACCACTTAGGAGATGCCACCTAGGAGTATTTGTTCATATGATAATGAGGATAGTTTGGGGGAGACTGAGGCACACCATAACCAGGTTAGTGAGGTAGACATTGGTGATATAGTCACTTCTACAGTGGAATCCCAGGTGATAGAGTTAGAGGCTGAGAAGTCTTCTTTCCTTTTATCCCCAAAAAATTCCTTTATTTTCTATAACAAATTCTCCTACACTCACGAGTCTTATTTTTATTTTCGTTCTTTTGTGTTATTAAACAAAAATACCAAAATAAGTTTTTGTATGGTGCTCAAGAAAAACAGGGTAGCCTTTTAGATTTAGAAGGCTATATCAATTCAAGCAAGAAAGACCCAAAGAAATATGAGCAATTTTATGTGCCCTGATAAGTCACCATCTAGCTAAAAACGTTAAAGAAAGCGCTTCTTGGAAGGCAACCCAAGTTTCATGTTTCATGTCTTTATCTTTGTTTTTGTCTTCTTTTATGTTTTATTTTATTTCCTAGTTTTTGTATTTTTGTCTAATTTCTTTCTTTTTGTACCTCCAGGTGTATGCCCAAGGGGAGAGCTGCAGACTTGCACCCTTTTGATCCTGAGATTGAGAGAACCTGTAGGAGACTCTTAAGGGAAAGAAGAGCAGAGCTTCATGCAATGGCTTGTCAGGAACTCATCACTAACCCTAAACCTATCAGGGAGTATTTCCATCCTGTGTTTAATTCTAAGCAGGCTGGAATAGTCCATGCCCCCTATAAATGCTAGTAATTTTGAACTTAAGACAGGGTTTATACAAATTGTTAGGGAAGGTGCTTTCAGAGGCTTAGCCACAGAAGATCCTAACTCTCATCTTCAAAATTTCTTAGAAATCGGTGGTACATTTAAAATGAATGGTATCTCTGCTGATAGTATTCGCTTACGTCTCTTTCCTTTTTCCTTGTAGGGTAGAGCCAAAGAATGGCTAGGGTCTCTTCCCTCAGGTAGTATCACTTCCTGGGAGGAGTTGGTCGAAGCCTTCATGACCAAATTCTTTCCACCTGTGAAGGTTGCAAAGTTATGGACTGAGATTGGAACATTCAGGCAGCAGGAGGGAGAGCAGCTATTCGAGGCATGGGAACGGTACAAGCACATGCTCAGGAGGTGCCCACAACATGGCTACCAAGATTGGCTTCAGGTACAATTGTTTTACAATGGACTGAAAGGTAATACCAGAACCATCCTTGATGTCACTACTGGAGGGGCTTTACATCTTTGTTGTTTTCTGTCTTTAGTTTGTTTTAGTTGTTTTCAGTTCTTAGTTTAATTAATGGTTGTTTATTTTGCTTTATAGGTTGTGATTATGTCATCCTTCGTTAAAATCCATTCTCGTATTCTGAGGAACTCCAACACACATGCTTGGGCTATACAAGGAACTCAGAAAGATCTCCATAGCTCATAACAGTATTGTTCACTCTTACCTTTAGACTTAATTTGTACTTATTTCTACAAACATTGGGGACAATGTTTAGTTTAAGTTTGTGTGTGGGATGTTGTTTATTTGTTGTGACTGTCCTGAGTAGGTGTTGAATTATTGATTGATCTTTTACATAAGTATGATCATGATAGCCTAGGATGAGATTTAATTGGAAATCTTTGTGATTCTGCTGAAACCTCAGAGCATGACATGAATCTGCGTTAATTAAAAAAGATTCTTAAGTTCCTCCTGCATTATTATGCACATAGCTTGTGTTCCTGTAGTTTTGAAATGCTTAGAACAAAGTTATTAGATTTAGAACTTTGATGTCACCTCGATAGGTCTGAGAACTTATTTGAGAGTTAAACTGCAGGATAGGGTGAATGACATTATGCAGTGCATGATCTGTATAATATGTGAAATAGTTTGTTTTTGTTGTTTGTTTGCTAAAGAAAAAAAATCGTGAGGGCAAAAAGAGCTACCTTCACTGTGATCAGTTAGGCCACTCATTGAGCGAGTGCTCTGGGTAAGGGTCCCTGTAGTGGTTGTGTGAAAGCTAGTGTCCTTACACAAAAATAAAATGATAAAAAAGGGATTAAGTGTTGAGTAGAGTTATTTAGTCCTTGAACAAAAATTATAAATTAAGACCAGTGTAGGGAGAAGTTGAATGGAGAGCCTAATAAAGTTTATCCGGGCTTAGTAAAAATGAAGGGAACATAGGTTAATCACACACACACGAAGGAACACTTAGGAAAAGTTTTAAATTGCTTGTTGAAGTATTATGTTTGAATGTTTCCGATGATTACTAGATTTCCTCTTAAATCTTTGAGGTTTGAATCAAATGTATGTATAAGAACAATCTAATGTTTAATTCTATTTTTGCTCGGGACTAGCAAAAGTTTAAGTTTGGGGGTGTTTGATAGCACATAAAATGTGTTATCCTTAGGCTTAATAATTGCTAGTTTTATGATAATTTCAGAGCTTTTATTTGGTTCAATCACTCAATTTAAGGTTAAGAGCTTAAATAGGACATTTGGAGACATTTTGGATCACTCGGGATCGAAACGATACCTTTTGGAGCTAAAAATAACATCATTTGGAAGTAGAAAGATCAATACAAGCTAGTAGACTCGAGGTGATGGCGTTGCAATGCCGTGATTGCTGTTTAGAGGCTTTGAAGACTCCAGGCGATAGCGTTGCAATGCTGCCTAGCAGCGTCGCAACGCTATCACGATAAGAAGATGAGCATGAAGGATCGCACAACGGGCCCTCAGGGTTGCAACGCCATTGATACATTCCATATCTGCCAGCCGCCTAGGGTACAACGTTGCAACGCTGTCTCTAGCATTGCAACACTGCACCTATTCCATCTATAAATATATCCTTATGATTTCATTACAGGGGAGCCGAATTTGGTAGATGTTTGCCCTATTTTCGAAATACACTTTGTAAGAATAGAGAAAAGAGCGTTTTTGGGAGCCAAAACATTCGTGGAGGTTCGAGATCGAACACAGGAGCTCGGAGACGAAGGTCCGAAATCGACCCATAAGTTCAATTTCCTTTTATTTCAATTTGTAATAGCGTTCTAAGACGTTTTCTACTTGTTTA
The DNA here is from genome assembly GCA_036507285.1 of Trichosanthes cucumerina. Taxonomy (NCBI): domain Eukaryota; kingdom Viridiplantae; phylum Streptophyta; class Magnoliopsida; order Cucurbitales; family Cucurbitaceae; genus Trichosanthes; species Trichosanthes cucumerina. The sequence continues at coordinate 73,223,508 of CM071835.1, read as the reverse complement.
GTTTTGTTTTCATGTGATTTAGAGTAGCTAGACATTGTAGTTAGGATTTGATTTACTTGTTATGACTTTCTTGCTATGTATTGAAGAATGTTTTGTCCTTATTTTTTGCAATTCATTCTTTATTTCTTAATTTGTTGGTTTAAGTGGTCTCGAGAGATAAAGCTTGAATTAGAGCAAAATTGTCAAAACCCTTAGAAATTTTGCATGAGAATGACTTAGAAATCTTAGGAAAACACATAAAGAAGTTGCTTAATGTCATGCATGTCGTAGGTTCATATGGAGACTATGGAGTTTATTGCATGTGTGAGGCTCACTAAGAATCGAGAGATTTTCTTGAGTATTTTACTTTTTGTTTATAAATTCATCTCATTGGTTCATTGCATGTGTTAATTGAGTCATTAACTTGTATAATCACTTCCCTCAAATCTATCAATTCGTGCCTTCACATGTTTGTTTGTTTGTTTGTCTTTACTTCCAATCAACTATCCATGCTATGTTTCTTTAGCTAAAATTGAGAATTAGTATCTTAGTAATTAATTAATCTAGAAACCCATTCCCGAGGACGATACTTGGACTCATAAATCACTATACTAAAACTTGACTCGTACACTGCGGTATTGCATATTCATAATTATACGCAACAATCCTATTGGATAGTATTGATTTTAAAGCTTAATTTCACAACGAAACCATGACGATTCAAAGTCATTTTTCCACTGCAGGAGTTTTATTCCTTCAATTGGTATAAGAGCCAAACGTTGGCTTCTTCGTTGTGCAAATAATTTTCTTAAATTTAGGTGGGTTGTACTTCAAATTCATGAGATGAATTGTGGTTTTGCAAAATTGGATGTTTCGGTTTTGACATTTAATTTAGATTTATTTTTTGTTGATTAGATCAATGTAAAGGCCTATGTTTTTTGGGCAATTAGAAAATAAATCGAGTTTGTAAGTCTGTGTCTTGTATGGCAAGAGTTGCTGAGAAATTAGAGCGGAAATGAGCGAGAAACGACGAAGAATGACAAAGGTGTTTGTTGTTCTGTCGACGACATTGAGACGTTATTCTTCGACGTCTCAACGTTGTCCGTGCGGTACAAGGCTAAGCTGCAGGGCAGCGTTCCAATGCTGAGGCGTTGGGCGCGCTGACGACAACGTTGTACGTTGCAGCGTTGCAACGCTGTGAGCGTTGAGGGGCAGTTCGCGAGGCAGTTTCGGGCGAGACGTGGCTTGGAGAAGTTTGCTTGATAGCGAGGCGTTAATTTTAGTTTTTTATTTTATTTATTTTATTTAATTTGCAGAGTGTATTTATTAAATTAATTTTATTAATTAATATTAATATAAAAGTTATATTGATGTTAATTAATTCAATTAATATCCCTAAAGTGCCAAATTCGTTCCAATTTTTACTATTTATTTATTTTTTTCATGAGATGTATGAAATTAATTATTCTATGTGCATAATGTATGTCATATAGATTAAAATCTCACCTTATGTTAAATATTTCATGCATCATATTGATATTATAAGAGTTATAGTATATAATATGCATGATAGGTTTATATTATAAGAGTTATAATATATGGTATGCATGTTTTAATTATTCAATATAAGTGTTAAATTTCTTAGATTAAATGCATGCTCATGCATTTAATTCATGTGATAAATGTTTATGTTATAGTTTATTATTCATGTGATGAATGATCAAGCACTATAACATAGAAATGCATGTAACCTAAGTTAATAAGATTAGAATTAGGAATCAAATCTGACTTATGAATGGTGACTAATAAGTCGCTCTTTCTAAGAAAGGTTCTGTCAAAGGGTGGGGTAAAGCCGCGGAACACCCCTACCTGGTAACCGATCTGGGAGTGAATTTGGTCCGAAGATTCATAGGTTATATTATCGTGAGTGTCGTTAATTAAAAGTTGATTAATTTACTCTCATAGACATAAGTTAATAATGTGATGATAGACTTAGGCTAATCCAATATAAGAGTTATACTGGTAGACTTAGGTAAATATTAGTCAATTAATCTAGGTCAATCCCAATTAATTTAATCTAGGTTATTCATTGAATTTATTTGTTTCAATGAATATGAAAAGAAAAAATAGAGTCGAAATTGTGTACCAATTAAATCCTTAGTTTCAAAAAAATATTTCTTTTTCATTCTCAATTCTAAGCATGGTTAATCTAACATTTCTGGAAAAGGTAATTTTGTTGAAGCATGGGTCAAAATTAGCCTACCTTGTCGGTCTCTTTAATGTTGCATTGATATACTCATTCTTCCAAGATGACATAAGATTGATTATTTATTTTTTCCTTTTGAAGAAAAGATGACATAAGATTGAGTTCCTAACTTGTGGTATGATCTCTTCATTAAGTCCTTCAAAATTTCTAGTGTAACGCCCCCCATATCCTGGTATTATTAAATTTAAGTTGGTGTTTAAATTTTCAAAAAAATTCATGTTTTAAGTCAAATAGAAATTTTGACATCTTATTTTTTGGGTTGTTTAATGTTTAGAAATTTAGTTTGAGGCACTATGGTGGTTTTATTTTAAAGTGAAGGACAAATTGGTAAAAGACTTTTGATTAGTGTTGATAGACACTTTGTCTTTTAGTGCACACACAAATCAAGGACTACTATTCATCATCTTTTTCCTTCTCCCTCTATTCACGAGCAACTTCCCCTTCATTCTCTATTTTTTCGTTCAACCCCCAACCACCGACCGCATCCTCTAGCTGCCGGTTCTTCTGCTTCATCGTTTGAGTTCCTTGCCGCCGGTCAGCACGTGCATCCGTTCACTGGATGAGGCAGTCCATTTAGTCGTGTGCCCAGCCAAATCGCGAAGTGGGTTGCTGCAGCAAATGCCTTTCGTCGGACAGATCTGCGAGCTCCCGTCTCTTTATTTGTAGCTTCATCGTGTAATCTGTGTGTCATCTGCAGCCACGTGTCGATCTGCAACATGTCTTCGTCCCAGATCATCTTGAGTTCGGTCGCCTGAATCGTGCCAAAAGCGAGCTTTTGGGTTCAAAAGTCGGCTTGGTTCGATAGCTTGCAGACCGGTTTTGAGAGGTTTGAGATCGGTTTTAGATAGATCGAGTTGTGGGCTTTTCGGGAATAGGTTTGGCTCGTCGCCGCCACCACTAGAGTTGGTCCGGTCAAGACAGTTTCCACCCCGAATTGAATTTTGACCTCAGTTGTGGATTTTAGCGATGCTGGAGTTAAATCAGGGGCTTTGTATCATATGAGATTGCAAGACTGATGAAAATATTTGAGCTCGAATCACCAAAGGAATTTATAGTCAAGGTAATTTCGGAGAAATTGCTAAAGATCTCTAAGATCTTAAATTTAAGGAATTATTGGGTTTGAATTGAACTTTATTATTGAGCAGGTTCAAGGAAGAACGAACACCAATGAATTTAGTTGAAAAAAAAGGAAGAGGAATTTAAGACTTCGGAACCAAGCGAAGGTAAGGGATCCCACACCAAACTTTAAAATTCAGAATTTAAAGGCTTTACTCGAATGCCATGATACGTTTGAAAAGTTCTTTATAAATACCATGATATGTTTGAGAGGTCCGTTTTAAATGCCATGATCGGATTGAAAAGTCTCTTTTAAATGCCATGATATGTTTTTGAAAAGTCTCTTTTAAAGGTTATGATATGTTTGAAAAGTTCTTTATAAATGTTGTGATCTGTGTGAGAAGTCTGTTTGAATGCCATGGTCTGTTTGAGTTGATGTCTATTTCAAAGGCCATGAATGTCATGATGTTGCTGGTTTAAGAACTAAGCATTTTTTTAAAATCTTTGATATATGTTCATGCCACAAAACGTTTTGCACAAATGTGGTTACTGTTTCATTTGATACCCTGAGCATGTGTTTCTTGAAAATGTTTGTGAATGCAGTGGTGAAATCTTCCTGATAATATTTATTATAAATTATGAATGAGTTAGAGTCGACTCGAATTAGAGGCCATGATCCGGGAGAATTTAATTGTCCACTAAAGGTCGAAGAGAAAATTTATGAATTAAAATGCTTATGAAGGTCGTGGCGATTAGACTTCCATTATATATTTATATACATATTTGATGCTATGTAAGTCATGAAATACTTAGCTTCGACGTAAACTATTTGACCATGGATCAGGAAGCCTTAATTTCTCACTGATAGCCGACAAGATAAGCCATGAAATATATTTTCATATGTATGGGTCCCACATAGAGCCATGATTTGTTATGACGACATGTTTTCAAACCCTGATAGTGGGGTCGCTTACTGTCTATTATTATAGGACTCACCATTTCTTTTTAAAATGTTTTCAGGTAAAGGCAAAGACATACTTGGCGAGTGAAGGGGGCGTGCTACGAAGGCCATGGGGTTACAAAAGTCATGATTTCTACATTTTAGAAACTAGAGAAATTTTAGGAAAAAATGTTTTATCTATTAGGTGATGTTTGATTTGAGTATTCAATACTTTTGTGTTGACACTAGAGGCCAAATTTTTAAGTTGCATGTATTTTAAATTACTTTGTTTCATGGGATCCCGTATAAATCATTTTTTGTTTTACGTTGAAGTTTATTTCTTTTAATGTTTTGTGGCCTAAAAAAACATGCATGTTTGTAATGACCCTAGAAAGAAAATCTTAAAGTTAGGGTCGTTACATCTAGGATTCGCCAACATAAAAAAAATGTCGGAAAAACTAATAAAAGCGTCGGCAAAAATAAACGCCGATGAAAAATAACGTCGGGAAAAGTCATTGGCGTAGAGCTGTCAGGAAAGGCTATGCCTATGCAACGCTTTGCTTGGAGAGAACTTATATATGCCAACAGTTATTTATTGCATCCACATAGGTTTATTTTGTCTATTTTTTTTTTTTTTTGTTCATTTGATTTGTAATTACCTAGAAGTTCAACCCAATGATACCATTATATAAAACGCAATATATTAATTATAATATTCTTACAAAAATATCATCGAACGTGTTCACTACGCAATAGTTTTGAAAGAAAAACTACACTAAAAAGAAAAAAGAAGCTTATTTCAAAAGACTTCTATCGTCTTCGTCATTCTATAGGCCTGAAAAAAAAATAAAATAATATGGAAAACCAAAAACTTAAATAAAAAAAAAGTAAGTAAAATGCACAATCATTTTTCAAAAGAAAAGAAACGTTCCTAAGTTTCATTTAATTTTAAAGCATAAAAAAAGCCAAAACCTAACTTCAAATAAGTTTAATGTGTCTGCCCCGCCCCGCCCCACCTCCCCCCCCCCCCGCAAAAGACTATATATTTAAATTGACGTAAAAGTATCTAAGTATCCTATGCAACTAAAATGAATTTGAGTGTACCCTAGGCATGCTTAACAGACCTAACCCAACTAAAGGCCCTTTAAGACCAAAACCTAACTCAAAATGATATTAAAACATCTAACGTTCCCCTAAAATTTACAAAGAAGACTAGTAAGAAATGAACGTAAACAAGCCTATGCATTTAACCCAGCTTGCGAAGCTATGTAACTGTCTTAAAGGTGCCTATATATCCTTCAGATGACATTTAAGGCACCCTCCAAAACTACAAAGTTTTAAAAAGTGGTCAAACTCACTCCCAATTCAACAAACTCATCTAAACACACTTCTTAAATCTACAATCTCATCTAAACACACTTTAAATCTTATAAAAAGACACAAGGAGAATAATAATGACATGTTTTTATGTACTCACCCAAAATTACAAGGACACATCATCAATTTGTTCTTAATCTCTTTTAGCCTATTCGATAGGAATTGAGAGTCTTGCTCTTCAGACCACTCCTGAGCAATTCAAAATTAATGATGGTTGAGGGAATGCGTATTGTTCTAGGATGATTGGTGCAAATTCATATAAGTACCTATTGTTGGGATTTATGCCCTAAACTCGTGTATTTGTAATTTTCAAGGAAATCAATAAAAGTGTTATTTTTTCCTTAAACCTTGTATTCTCGCAATTACAAACTTAAATCCAATAAACTAAGCTCTAGGGTCACATTTAGGAGATCTTGAACTCTGTGTAGCTAACTCATAGCTAGGATGAAGTTCAAGTAGACGACCCGAATGGTCTATAGTACATGGATTAGGTTGGGAACCTCATCCTGATAACACTATTGATGCCACCCACTTGGTATTTGATACAATCGAGACGATCCAGCTCGTTCATGTAGTTGACATGGGAGTGGAGGCATCATGTGCGATCAGATTATACAAGTCTGAACCGAGAATTGTTAGTGAACTCTAGTAACGTCATTGATAGATTATGGCTAATAATTCAATGATGACCATTTGTTACTAAACCTCAATCTTGAGCGAGTTACGAACTCCTGTCTGCAGGGATTTATCCTTAGAATAGTTCGAGTGAAAGTGGCTACAGCTGTCGACTGAATATGCCTACCTTCTTAGGAATAAAACCTTGTAGGGAGTTGAGGATTTAATTTTGTAAGAATGAATTCACTCGTTCCCGCACAAGGGTAACTAGATAGGTTGTTCCCTTAAAAACCGAGTCTAGGTCATTAAGAATGAGGTCTTTTCCTCTCGTAGGCTCGAGAAGGGCATTGTTCATGGTCGGACCATAAACTTGTTGTTCATCAGAGGATCAGTGGTTTTTAAGGAGCAAGAAGTAGTCAGAGGGGTAAAACAGTAATTTGACCCAACTGTGACTACGAACGACCTGTGAATGGTTGATTCATGGGCACTGGTTAAATAAATGGGCACAACTTGTCCTACGGTGAGGAGACTGCAACTACGAGTCTATAGTGGAGTGACTCCTAGTTATTGAATGTTCATTAACGAGATCAAAGAGTTAGATTAGTTAATCTCGTATCATTAGAGCTCATGATTTGTCGGTCCATTAGATCCCTCGGTTGGCTCAATATTGAAGTAATGAGGGTATAAAGTTTTGGAATGAATTTTATGTAGGGATATGTGCCCTAAACTTGTGTAATTTTAGTCAAATGAATAAAGAGTTATTTGATATGATAGAATTATCTTATCGCATTATAAATCCAATAAACTAAGCTCCATGGTTATAATGTATCTTGAACATCAGTATTGTAGACACTATTTGGATTGTGTTCAAGAGTATAACCTAAATGGTCTATGTGAAGGAATTTTGAATTCCCGCAGAGGAAGACGTTGTGAAACGTCGTTATTCCGTTGTGTAATTCCTATCTTAAAATTGAATCTATCTCATAGATCTTAGGCCAAACATGTAAATAAGAGAAGAAAACAGTAAGGAATTATAAGATACTTGTTGAAGAACTCTTCTTCAACGCTTTTCTCCTCCGGTCACGATCTCTCTCGATCCAACGATCTCCTCGAACACGAACCACGATCTGAACAGGGAGACACCTCCAAAGGGTCTTCTCGGTTGTTCACGGGAGGTTGAGGGAGAGTGAGTGGGACTCCCTTTTGTTTTGGGTGAGGAGAGAATTTTAGAGAGATAAGAGAATTCTAAAGAGAATTGCCTTGCTTTCTTTGGATGAAAATTCAAAAAATGGCAAACGGCCTTACAAAGGCTTCTCACCAAGCGTTTAAATAATGGTGAGATGTGTAGTTAACATCTCAACCAAATCACCATTTTACCACAACTATATAATATACAAATCATATTTGCATATTATATAATGTAAGGTATCTCATACCTTATTATACAAATCTCATTTGCATAAATGTGGAATTATAAATTGAATCACATTCAATTTAATTTCTCTTAATTCAATTTCTCCAATTAGCACTAATTAATCAATTAGGCTATACTATAGTTTATTATGAATCTCATTTACATCAAACTATATATTATGACATCTACATCTCATATAAATGACATAAATACCCAAATAATGAATTTGAACACTTCAAATTCACACCAAACTGTAAACCCTCAATTTGTCGAATTTGAGCCAATCGAAGGACCTAATGGACCTACACGTGACGAGCTCCAAAGATCCGAGACTAACCTGTCAAACTCTTTGACCCGGTTATTCAACATTCATTAGCTACGGTAACACTCCACTAAAGCCCATAGCTGCACTCTCAGCACTGTAGGACAAGTTGTGTCCATCGCTATAACCAATACCCATGAGTCGACACTTCACAGGTTGTTCGTAGTCACAGCTGGGTCAAATTACCGTTTTACCCTTGTGTCTACCTCTTTCTTCTTAAGTCCCACTGCTCCTCTAATGAACAACTATGTTGCATGGTCTAACCATAAACAACAACCCTCTCAGGCCAATGAGAGAGTGGGGCCCCGTTGTTGAAGCCCTAGAGACAACACTTAAGGGAACAACCCCTCTAGTTTTCCTAAGTTGGGAAAGAGTGAATTCCTTCTTGCGTAGTCAAGTTCCCAGCTCCCCACGTGGTCCTTCCTTGAGAAGATACGCATATTGGGCGAGCAATAGTGGCCACCCTCACCCGTACTAGTCAAAGGGCGGACCCATGAGATGAGGGAGTCCGTAACACGCTCAGGATTAAGGTCAAGTCACTAATGTTCATCTACGAATTTATTAGCTCTATACTGTTAACGGTGTCACATCAGTACGTCTAATAATTTACGGTCCGGTCTTGTACAATCTCATTGTACAGGATGCCCCCACTCGCATGTCAACCACATGAACGAGTCATATCACCTCGTTATATCCAATACAAAGTGGGCAACATCCACAGTGTATCCAGGATTAGGTCTTCAACCCTATTCATATACTATAGACAATTCGGGTCATTAACTCGAACGTGATCTTCCCTGTGTGTCCAATACACACCATTCAAGTTCTTAGTTCTCTCATAATGCAATGACCTTGGAGCTTAGTTTATTGGATTAAGTTTATGAAAAATGCGAGACACAAAGTTTAAATAAATAACTCTTATTTATTACACAATGTTGAAATAAATAATTCTTATTCATTTACAACTTAGAATATTACAAACTACACGAGATGAGGACATACATCCAAACAAACTCCCACTTGGACTAAGCTAGTGGAGTACATGATACATTTCCCAAATGTACAGTAAAGTAATACATGAAGTAATACAATAAACTAGGGCATTGAATACCCCTTTACAATACTCCCACTTACCCTAGTCAGGAAGCACTCGAAGACCTAGACTCTCTAGGTGACCCTCAAACAACTTAGTCGTGAGGGCTTTTGTAAATGGATCAGTAACGTTGTGCTCCGAAGCTATCTGTGTGACTGTTACGTCTCCACGGTGCACAATCTCCCGTATCAAGTGATACTTACGCTCTATGTGCTTGCCCCTTTTATGACTCCGAGGATCTCTCGAGTTGGCTACTGCACCACTGTTGTCACAAAACAGTGTGATTGGCAAGTTCATTTTTGGAACAACTTCCAAATCCGTCATGAACATCCTGAGCCAAACAACTTCCTTTGCAGCTTCACAAGCCGTAACATACTCGGCTTCCGTCGTGGAATCAATGATGCATCCCTGCTTGATGCTTCGCCACACTACAACTCCTCCATTCAGAATGAAGGTTGACCCCGAAGTGGATTTCCTAGAATCCTTATCGGTCTGAACGTCAGAATTTGTGAATCCCGTAAGGATCAAATCCCCACTCCAATACACAAGGTTGTAGTTCCTCGTTCTCCTAAGATACTTGGGGATTGCCTTTATGGTTGTCCAGTGATCTAATCATGGATTGGATTGATACCTACTGACACTCTCAACTGCATAACAGATGTTTGGCCTAGTACACTGTTGGAATTTCTGTCCTAATCTCGTGTTTGTAAAATATTGTTTTGAAATTAATAAGAGTTATTCTTTTCTTCACTTTGTGTCTCGCAATTATATTAAACCTTACCAATAAACTAAGCTCCTGGGTTATTGAATATATGAGAGAACTAAAACTTGAACGGTGTGTAGTTGACACACAAGGAGGATCACGTTCGAGTTAATGACCCGAACGGTCTACAGTATAAGGATAGGCTTGGAGATCTAATCCTGGATACACTGTGGATGCGGCCCGCTTTGTATTAGATACAAACGAGGTGATCTGACTCGTTCATGTGGTTGACATGCTAGTGGGGGCATCCTGTACAATGAGTTTGTACAAGATCGGACCATGAATTATTAGACTTACTGATATAACACCGTTGACAGTAAAAGAGTAATAAATTCGTAGATGACCATCAGTGACTCGACCTGAATCCTGAGCGTATTACGGACTCCTGTCTGTTGGGGTCTGTCCTTTGATTAGTACGGGTGAGGGTGGTCTCAGTCACTCGCCCAATATGCCTATCTTCTTAGGGACAGAACCAAGGAGAGAGCTGGGAACCTAATTACGCGAGATGGAATTCACTCGTTCCCGCCTATAGGGAAACGAGAGGGGTTGTTCCCTTAAGTGTTGTCTCCAGGGCTTGGACAACGGGCGCGCACCTTCTCACTGGGCCGAGAAGTGTGTTGTGTATGGTTGGACCATCACAGTATGTTTTTCATTAGAGGAGCAGTGGGGACTTAAGGAACAAGATGTAGACACAGGGGTAAAACGATAATTTGACCCAGCCGTGTCTACGAACAAACTGTGAAGGTCGACTCATGAGTATTGGTTATATTAGTGGACACGTAATATTCTACACTTATGGGAGTACAACTACATGCTTTAGTGGAGTGTTACTGTAGCTAATGAACATTGGTTGACCGGGTCAAAGAGTTTGACTGGTTAACCTCAAATCATTAGAGCCCGTCACTCTGGGTCCATTAGTTCCCTTGGTTGGCTCAAACTGGGATAAAAGAAGGGTTAATGTTTTGGTATGAAATTGAAGTGTTCAATTTCACTTTAAGAGTAATTATATCATATAGATAATATAATGTATAGTTTAATATGAATGAGATTCATAATAAACTATGTGTTAGCCTAATTGTTGAGTTAAAGGCTAATTGGAGAAATTGAAAGAGAGAAAATAAATTGAATGAGATTCAATTTGATTAAATCCCCAATTATTGCAAATAAGATTTGCAACATAAGATATGAGATATCTTATAAAATTATGTAAATGAGATTTACATAACATATGGTTGTGGTAAAGTGGTAATTATGTGAAGTTGTGAACTTCATCATTCAACTATTTAAACCCTTTATTAGATGGGTTTTGGAAGCTAAGCAAAACTAAGTTGTCATTTTTGGATTTTGACCTAAGAATCCAAAAGTGCTCTCTCTCCATTCTCTCATTCCTACACTCCTTCCAAAACACAAAGTTCCCACCAACTTCCCTTCTCCAAAAGAGAACAACCAAGAAGATCATTTGGTAGTGTTTGGAATCCGTTCGTGGGAAGAATTCGTGGAGATCGAGAAGCGCGAAAAGTTCGTGATCTACAAGGAGAGTTTGCTGAATTGATCTACAACAAGTAAGTTTTTCTTCTTGCTGTAAAATTTCAGCATTTTTAGCCTCGATCTAATAGTTAGATCGATTTTAATAAGCATGTTGCATGATGATACCATGACAATTCGATCGTCTTCCGCTGCGCGGGGATTCTCATTCCCTTCAATTGGTATTAGAGCCATTTTGATGGTTCTTCATCTATGCACTGTTTTATTAAGATTGAGGTGGGTAATTTACCATGTTTTCATGAGATGAATGTTTGGTTTGCAAAAAGGGATGTTTTCGATTTTTTGCACTAGATTAGATTTACAATTATGTTGATGAGATCAATGTAAGGGCCCGTTCTTTTGGGCAATTTTGTTGAAAATCGAGTCTGTAAGTCTGGATCGTTCGTGGCAAGAGTTGTCGTGAAGAAATCGGAACGGAAACAGGCAAAAAATCGGGCAAAAAACAGCAAGAACAGTGTTGTTCTGTCGATGGCGTTGAGACGCTGCCCACGACGTCTCAACGCCGTCCTTGCGGTCGGGGCCCTGCAGCACGATAGCGTTGCAACGCCGCTGGCGTTGAGAATGCAGCTCAACGCTGCAGGCGACAGCGTTGCAACGCTGTAACGTTGGACAGTTACTGCACGCGCGTTGGAACGTTTTTTTTCGTTTATATATTAATTTTTTCTATTTTTTTTAATAAAAACATTTTTTAATTTATTTATTTAATTATTTTATTAAATTTTATTAATATAAATGTTATATTAATTTTATTTAATTAAATAATTCTCCCTAGTTGCCAAAAACCGGTCCAATTTTGCTATTTAATTATTTTTATGAATGAGATGTATAATTTTAATTAATTTCTATGTGCATAATGTATGTCATATAAATTTAAAATCCCACCTTAGGTTATACATATTCATGCATCATGTATATTATAAGAGTTATAATATAGTTTGCATGATAGGTTATATTATAAGAGTTATAATGTAATTAAATGCATATTTAATTTAATTAATATAAATGTTATATTTTTAGATTAAAGTATGCTCATGCATTTATATTCATGTGATGAATGATTAGCATGTTATAGTATATACTTATTCATGTTATGAATGATCAAACACTATAACATAGAAATGCATGCAACCTAAGTTAATTATTAGTTTTAAAGTGTTTAGAACTTGAATAATTAGACTTAGGTTTTCTAATTTTCTAATAAGATTAGAATTTTAGGAAATCAAATATAATCTTTGAATGGTGACTGATTAGTAACTCTGACTAAGGAAGGTTTTGTCTAAGGCAGGGGTATTTAAGTTGACGCTTGCGGAACACCCCTACCTGGAAACCGACCTGGGAGTGAATTCGGTCCGGAGATTCTTAGATTATATTTACGTGAGTGCCGTTAATTAAGTGTTAATTAATTTTCTCACATAGACCTAAGTTAATAATGTGATTATAGACTTAGGCTAAATACCATATAAGAGTTATATTGGTAGACTTATATAATTTTTAGCCGATTATCTAGGTCAATCCCTATTAAAGTTAAAGTATTGAGTGGGAGAAAATATAGTGTATAAGATACATTTGAATTTTCAACCACAAATCTCCGATAAGTCCGCACCGTGAGATCTATACTCGGCCTCGTGGCGCAAATGGGAGCGTCCCCCTTCGGGTGGCATTTGTATAAATCAATATCATCGTGGATGGAGAGAGTACTTATAGTGAGTGAGAGCGGGACTTGTGAAAACGAGACACACGGTCTCTTCTTTCGATTCACACCGTGAGACACCTATGATCTGCCTGCTAGTTTAGCCTGGACCAGACAATCCCTTCGGAGGGCTTGATCATAGGAGTCGGAACACAGTGAATTCTCGAAAGGGATACAGTTTCCTGGTTGGTTTTCCTTCTTAGTTCACCCTTCGGTGGCTATTGTTAGGACGAATACTTGGAAACTTAAAGATTGAGGGTGACACTCACAGAATTCATTAAGTATTAATGAATTCGGCCGAACAATGGTAATTGGATGCCTAATGGAATAAGAGTTATTCTGGGATTAGGGTCTGATCGAGAAAGTCTCGTCCTAGAGGAGTAAAGTTCTGTTCACCCTTCGGTGGCAGTTATTCTAAACATTTATGGTATCATTGCAAAGTTTTGAATGACCTAGGGATCATGAAAACATTTTTGCTAAAATTTAGATTGGTTTTTCAAAAAGGTTTTTGCGAGACTAATACAAAGTTTTTCTTAAATTTTCAGATAAAAATGTCTAGTGTTATTATAGTTTTACTTGCTTCCGATAAGTTAGTGGGAGATAATTACAAGAGCTGGAAAAACAACATCAATACAATTTTGGTGACTAACGACATAAAGTTCGTGTTGTCTTAGGAGTGTCCTCAGATGCCGGGCTCGACCGCATCGCGAGTTGTTCCCGATACGTACGATCGATGGATCAGGGCCAATGAAAAGGCCAAGGTCTATATAATTGCCAGAATGTTTGATGTTTTGGCAAAGAAGCATGAGTTAATGGTTTCCGCTAAGGAAATCATGGAGTCCTTGCAGGAAATGTTTGGACAACAGTCCTTTCAGGTCCGGCATGACTCGCTCAAATACATTTTCAACGCTCGGATGAAAGAGGGGTCGTCTGTCCGTGAACATGTTCTAGACATGATGACCCGCTTTAATCTGGCTGAGATGAATGGGGTTTCGATCGACAAGTCGAGCCAGGTCAGTTTTATCATGGAGACTCTTCCGAAGAGTTTCCTTCAGTTTCGTAGCAATGTTGTTATGAACAAAATTAGCTACACTCTGACTACCCTCCTCAATGAGCTACAGAATTTTCAGTCCTTGAACAGGGTCAGGGAATCTGAGGCAAATGTTGCCTACAGGTCTTACCATAGGGGTTTGACCTCTGGGACAAAACCTGTTGCTTCTTTACGCCCGAAACGGAAAAAGAGGATGAAGAGGGGTAAAACTGACTGAGCTGCCGCCAGAAGGGCAAGAAGGTCAAGGAGGTTGCAGAGAAAGGAAAATGTTTCCACTGCAATGGTAGCGGACACTGGAAGAGAAACTGTCGCAAATTCCTTGCCGAGAGGAAGAACCAAGGTAATGTGATTTACTTGTGGTAGAAACATGTTTAGTGGAGGGTAATGACTCTTCCTGGATATTAGATTCAGGCGCCACTAACCACGTTTGTTCTTCTTTTCGAGGATTGATTCTGGCACCACCATGAGAGGGTGAGGTGACTCTACGGGTTGGATCCGAGGAGCTTGTCTCTGCTGCAGCAATCGGCACGGTGAAGCTGAATTTTGGCGGGAAGCACTTATTGTTAGACAATTTGTACATAGTCCCAGGGTACTAGAAACCTTGTTTCTATTTCCTGCTTAATTGAATAATGTATTTCCGTTTCTTTTGAATTAAGTAAAGCGTTTATTTCTTTCAAAGAGAATGTTATTTATTCAGCTTCACTTGAAAATAATCTGTATGTTATAAAACCCAATTCGGTTAAAAGTATTTTAAATACTGAATTGTTTAAAACTGCGGAAACACAAACTAAGAAAGTAAACATTTCTCCAAAAGAAAATGCCCATCTTTGGCATCTACGGTTAGGCCACATTAATCTCAATAGGATTGAGAAACTGGTGAAGAGTGGACTTCTAAACGAGTTGGAAGAAATCTCTTTACCAGTATGTGAGTCATGCCTTGAAGGCAAAATGACCAAACGTCCTTTTAGTGGAAAAGGATATAGAGCCAAAGAGCCTCTTGAGTTTGTACATTCTGACCTCTGTGGTGCGATGAATGTTAAAGCTCGGGGCGGTTATAAGTACTTTGTGTCTTTCATAGACGATTACTCCAGATATGGGTATATTTACCTAATGAATAAGAAGTCTGAAACTCTTGAAAAGTTCAAGGAGTATAAGACTGAGGTTGAGAACCACTTAGGTAAATCGCTTAAAACACTTCGATCGGATCGAGGTGGAGAGTACATGGACACTGAATTCCAGGACTATATGATAAAACACGGAATTACGTCCCCAACTCTCAAAGACTGGTATGCCATGCAAAGAGAATGGTGTATCTGAGAGGAGAAATAGAACCTTGTTGGACATGGTTCGGTCTATGATGAGCTATGCTCGTCTCCCTGATTCTTTCTGGGGGTCCGCAATAGAGACTGCGGTTTACATTTTGAACAATGTTCCTTCAAAGAGTGTTTGTGAAACACCCTTTGAGCTCTAGAGTGGACGTAAAGGCAGTTTACATCACTTCAGGATTTGGGGATGCCCGACCCATGTGTTGGTGTCAAACCCGAAGAAGTTGGAACCTCGTTCAAAATTGTGCCTATTCGTAGGTTACCCTAAAAAGACTAGGGGTGGTCTGTTTTACGATCCCAAGGAAAATAGGGTGTTTGTGTCGACAAACGTCATTTTCCTAGAGGAAGATCACATCAGGGATCATTTACCAAGAAGCAAAATTATATTGAATGAAATGGACAGTACGTCAGCAAGAGTTGCTGATAGAGCTAGTACGTCAGCAAGCGTTGTTGACCCTAGCACGTCTAGTCAAATCCGTTCCCAAGAGTTGGGAATGCCTCGACGTAGTGGGAGGACTGTGAGACAGCCCGATCGTTATATAAGTTTAGCTGAAACCTGAATTGTCGCTGCTGACGATGATTGTGAGGATCCATTGACCTATAATCAGGCAATGGTTGATGTTGATAAAGACGAATGGATTAAAGCTATGGACCAAGAAATGGAGTCTATGTACTTCAATTCTGTCTGGGAGCTTGTGGATCAACCCGATGGGGTAAAACCTATTGGTTGTAAATGGGTCTACAAGCGTAAACGTGACGTAGATGGGAAAGTGCAAACCTTCAAAGCCCGACTAGTGGCAAAGGGTTTTACCCAGGTTGAAGCGGTTGACAATGAGGAGACCTTTTCACCTGTTACCATGGTAAAGTCAATCAGGATCCTTTTGGCTATCGCCGCGTATTATGACTACGAGGTATGGCAGATGGATGTGAAGACAACCTTTCTGAATGGCAAACTTGACAGACCATCTACATGGACCAACCCAAAGGGTTCATTGCCCAAGGCCAAGAGCAAAAAGTTTGCAAGCCTCTTGGAATATATGGTTTGATGAGGCAATCAAATCTTATGGATTTGATCAAAATGCCGACGAACCTTGTGTCTACAAGAAAATCATTGACAAAACTGTCGCATTTCTGGTGTTGTACGTGGACTATATTCTTCTCATTGGGAAGGAGGTAGAATTTCTTACTGACGTTAAGAAATGGCTGACTTCACAATTCCAAATGAAAGATTTGGGAGAAGCTCAGTATGTTCTAGGTATCCGATAGTCCTAACTGGAAGAATGAGAATACTAGCCTTGTCTCAAAGCGTCTTATATTGACAAGATGTTGTCTAAATATAAGATGCAGAACTCCAAGAACGGCTTGCTGCCTTTTAGGCATGGGGTTCACTTGTCTAAGGATCAGTGTCCTAAGACTCCTCAAGATGTTGAGGATATGAGACGTATTCCATATGCTTCAAATTGTAGGGAGCTTTGATGTATGCAATGTTGTGTACTAGGCCCGACATACATTATCACAGAGGAATTGTCGATGAGATATCACCCAATCCGAGATTAGATCACCGGACGGTAGTAAAGACAATCCTCAAGTATCTTAGGAGAACGAGGAACTACAGCTTAGTGTATGGGCGTGGGAATTTGATCCTTACAGGATACACGGATTCTGATTTTCAGACCGATAAGGATTCTAGGAAATCCACTTGTGGTCACCTTCATTTGGAATGGAGGAGTCAGAGTCCAGTGAAGCATCAGCGAGGATGCATTGTTGATTCCACTATGGAAGCAGAGTATGTTGCGGCTTGTGAAGCTGCAAATGAAGCTCTTTGGCTAAGGAAGTTCATGACGGACTTGGAAGTTGTTCCAAATATGAACTTGCCAATCACGTTGTTCTGTGATAACAGTGGTGCAGTAGCAAACTCGCGTGAGCCTCGAAGCCATAAAAGAAGTAAACACATTGAGCGCAAGTATCATCTGATACGGGAAATTGTGCACCGCGGAGACGTGACAGTCACGCAGATCGCATCGGAGCACAATGTAGCTGATCCATTTACAAAGCCCCTCACGGCTGAAGTGTTTGAGGGTCACCTAGAGAGTTTAGGTATTCGAGAGTTTCCTGACTAGGGCAAGTGGGAGATGTGTAAACGGGTATTCAATGCCCTAGTTTATTGTAATTTTTATTGTAACTCAAATACATACCTTCTCAACTAGCTTAGTCCAAGTGGGAGTTTGTTGGAATTTCTGTCCTAATCTCGTGTTTGTAAAATATTTTTTTGAAATTAATAAGAGTTATTCTTTTCTTCACTTTGTGTCTCGCAAATATATTAAACCTTACCAATAAACTAAGCTCCTAGGTCATTGAATATATGAGAGAACTAAAACTTTAACGGTGTGTAGTTGACAAACAAGGAGGATCACGTTCGAGTTAATGACCTGAACGGTCTACAGTAAAAGGATAGGGTTGGAGATCTAATCCTGGATACACTGTGGATGCGACCCGCTTTGTATTAGATACAAACAAGGTGATCTGACTCGTTCATGTGGTTGACATGCGAGTGGGGGCATCCTGTACAATGAGATTGTACAAGACCGGACCGTGAATTATTAGACTTACTGATATAACACCGTTGACAGTAAAAGACTAATAAATTCGTAGATGACCATTAGTGAATCGACCTGAATCCTGAGCGTATTACGGACTCCTGTCTCCCGGAGACTGTCCTTTGATTAGTACGGGTGAGGGTGGTCTCAGTCACTCGCCCAATATCCCTATCTTCTCAGGGACAGAACCAAGTAGAGAGCTGGGAACCTAATTACGCGAGATGGAATTCACTCATTCCCGCCTATAGGGAAACTAGAGGGGTTGTTCCCTTAAGTGCTGTCTCTAGGGCTTGGACAACGGGCGCCCACCTTCTCACTGGCCCGAGAAGGGTGTTGTGTATGGTTGGACCATCACAATATTTTGTTCATTAGAGGAGCAGTGGGGACTTAAGGAATAAGATGTAGACATAGGGGTAAAATGGTAATTTGACCCAGCCGTATCTACGAACAAACTATGAAGGGTCGACTCATGAGTATTGGTTATATCAGTGGACACGTAATATTCTACACTGATGGGAGTACAGCTACAGGCTTTAGTGGAGTGTTACTGTAGCTAATGAACATTGGTTGACCGGGTCAAAGAGTTTGACTGGTTAATTTCAAATCATTGGAGCCCGTCACTGAAGGTCCATTAGGTCCCTTGGTTGGCTCAAACTGGGATAAAAGAAGGGTTAAAGTTTTGGTATGAAATTGAAGTGTTCAATTTCACTTTAAGAGTAATTATATCATATAGATGATATAATGTATAGTTTAATATGAATGAGATTCATAATAAACTATGTGTTAGACTAATTGTTGAGTTAAAGGCTAATTGGAGAAATTGAAAGAGAGAAAATAAATTGAATGAGATTCAATTTGATTAAATCCACAATTATTGCAAATAAGATTTGCAACATAAGATATGAGATATTTTATAAAATTATGTAAATGAGATTTACATAACATATGGTTGTGGTAAAGTGGTAATTATGTGATGTTGTGAACTTCAACATTCCACTATTTAAACCCTTTGTTAGATGGGTTTTGGAAGCTAAGCAAAGCTAAGTTGTCATTTTTGGATTTTGACCTAAGAATCCAAAAGTGCTCTCTCTCCATTCTCTCACACTACAACAAATTTGGGCTTCCCCGTCAGTTTTGCACTGATATTGAACCTATATAATGTCGGTTTTGCCAACCGACATCTTTCCAGGTGTCATCGTATGGGTATAATGTCGGTTGGGTTTAATGTCGGTTTACAACTGACATCGTAGTGAAGCGTCATCATACCCATACGACGTCGGTTGATAACCGACATCAAACCTAGTGACATCTTACCCATACGATGTCGGTTGGATACCATGTCAGTTTTAAACCGACATCTATGCTAGTGTCATCTTACCCATATGATGTCGGTTTGAAACCATGTCAGTTTAAAACCGACATTTATGCCAGTGTCATTATACCTATACGATGTCAGTTTTTAAACGACATCTAAGCCAGTGCCATCTTACCCATACGATGTCGATTTAGCAATAATGTCGGTTTGAAACTGATATCGAACTAAGTGTCATCGTTCGCATACGATGTCGGTTTATAATGATATCAGTTAGAAACTGACATCCAAATTTGATTCGAGGTACACATACGATGTCAGTCAACTATGATGTCAACGACGAACTGACATCTATATGGGTATCGATGACAGTCTAAAACCGACATTGTATCTTCATCTAATATTAATGTTATGATGTCAGTTTATGTCATTTTTTAACCGTCATTATTGTAATATACCATGTCAGGTTTAAACCAACATTGATTATTATATCACCAAAAATATATTTATTTGTATATAATCGGAACCCGAAACCTGGAATAAAAATTCTATAGCAATGCTTTCTAATAATTCTCAGCTCCCAAACACAATTATTAATTCCGTTCAATAAAAAACAAAAACATAAATCAAATAAACTATTATATTTCATTTAGTTCACGAAAGCAACGCACAGATCTATTTTCATAAAAAACAAATGAATATAACTAAAACTCACCTATAACAAATTTCTTTAGCTAAAGAATTGTCCTAATCGACAAAACAAAGTTATTGGTTTACAAAAAGTGCCTAGCTATAAAACTATCAAAAGTTCTAAAATTGTACGCATGTGATAAGCAATAAACGCATATGTACAACACTCAACCGATGAAATTTGAAACATAATCTGCCCATTCAACTCGTAACTCGCCTATTTCTACTTGTGTAAACGCCTGCTTAGTATTGAACTACATGAAAACAAAAAAAAAATATTATAATTATATTTAAAAAAGTACAATGTATATATCGCGAGAATAATTTAAAAGTAAGGATAGAGGTGTGTGTTACATATGAGAGTTTTGAGAGGTACATCTGGATTATGAACAATCTTTCGAATTAAATTCAAAATATAATATCCACATTCAACGCTACCTTGTTGGCGTGGACACTACACAATATATAAATAAAATAAAAATATTAAAAATACTAGAAAACATATGCAAACAATTGATATAAACTCATTTAACTTACCTTTACAGGTATCCAATTAACAGTATTGATTTTTCTTTGTACTCGAATAGTACTTTGGGCCAGACAAATTCTCATTGCCCTAAAGATGATTGAAAAATGTATAAAAATCAATGTTTTAATGAGCTAAAATAATCATATATTAAATGAAGTTTCAATACTAAATAAACTTACGTATTCACAATATTTTGAAGGTCATCTGTCATGCTAGGATGTAGGGAATTAAAAAGATAAGCATTATTCGCAAATACATCCACCACGCACAATAGCCAATGACATCTATTAAAATCAACCAATATATATGTAATTATATTTTTATAAAAATAAAATAATCTTGAATTTAACCAAGTGAATTATTTAGACTCTTACCCAGGATTGTATGGAATGAGTAAAATCTGTCGTGGTTTTATTTGGGAAAAAACATGTCCCACTTTTCTAGCTCGATCTTCCAGAGTTCCAAAGCATGGTGCAATGTCATTCGAATCTACTACTCTAAACATGTTTATTCTTTCTGTCCGTTGAAAATGTTTCCAAAGAAACCTGCATCACATTTTGTCACAGATATATCAACCCATATATAATTTAATAGGTATAAATTTTTAATAGTATTAAAAGTTATTTACTTACGCGAGGTAGACTAATATGCAGGTATTTGATATTGCTTCCATTGCACAAAATTCCATGATATCTTCTGACATAAGATAAAAGGTTTCTCCTTTTCCAAATATTCCATTACTTATGGGCACAACCACTGGATCATCTTTACCATGTTTTTCAGCATATCGATAAAGAATCTTGATGCATGAAGGGACAGTCGTATGACTAGGAAAACTATGTTTAGTAGGTTTGTTTTGTTTAGAATCCTATAAAGAATTCAATGTAATAATTAAAATCTGATGTACATTATACATAACTAGATTTAAATAATTTAATTTAAAAGCATACCTTGTCATTTTTAGAAATAATAACAAGATTGCGAGGCCAAGCAACGAAACAACTCTGAGCTTGTCAAAGACTCGTCTCCATATTTTCCATCATCGAAAAAGGAATATGAAGATTACCTTTTTCAACTTGTATGACATCAATAAACACCTTCACATTGTCTTTCCCTAAAAGCACCCCATTTACTTTTTCCTTCTCATCACTCTCGACCATGGTGGCCACTGCAACAAGGTTGGAAGCCAAGCCTGTTGCTAACTTACAAGATGTACCCTTCAAAAGAATAAAATGAAATCGTTAACAAATAAAATAAATATCATGAAAAATATGTTTAAATCATAATTACCACTACAGGTTGCTCATCTACAACCTCCCTTTGAGTCATTTCTTGAGTTTCAACCACCCTTTGAGTCATGTCTTGAGTGTCTTCAACTTTTGGTGTATTCGAAGTTGTATCCATGGAAATAGGTGCAACCGATGAAACAAGCGCTAGTTTTGACCTAGGTCGCGCTTCAACACTCATACTTTTCGATGTACGTTCAACTAAATTTGAACTTTCTTTGATATTATGAGTACCTGGAGTACTCAAAGCTGTAACTGGATTGCTTGATCCAGTCGATGAAGCATAAATCTTTTTTGTATTTGCTCTCACAGTGTTAAAATAAACTGAAGGCGAAACAAATTCTCCAACGCCTCTTACTCGACCAGCATGTTCAGGTGTCCCCAATGCTTCAGTGAGAACATCTTTACCTTCATGTTCTTCTTCTAACTCATCCTACAACAAATAAAGTAATATAACTACATTCATCAGTATTTATAATCGTTATAGAACATATATTATTATAAGATATTAAACTTACAATTCGACGTGCAACTTCACGAGTATGTTCATCATAATAATCATTTGTTTCTTTGTTGACTCTTGCCTTCTTCCATAATGTCGCACGATTAGGCAATTCATCCCCATCAGATTTCTAGATTAAAATGTACATGTTAATTATTTATATAGCAAATCACTTTATATATACGTGATTTTACAATAATGACGTTAATTATAACTTACCATCTCATCTGCTAAATTTGCATATCCTTTACGCGAAATACGGTGATTATATTTGTTTTGTGATCTCCGGTCATATTGAACTTGACTAAGTTTCTGGGAAAAAAAAATAAACGATAACATTATGCAAATAGTTCAAATTTCTTAACTCTTAATTTAATTATGACGTATCCATCAAATTATATTTACCTGAAACTCTTCAGATAGTCTATTCTTAACAAATTCATCCCAATGAACCTGTTTGATGTGACTATATATTGGTGGAGGTTTGGCCATAAGAGTTGGTTGATCTTTGAATGGCATGATATACTTTTGAGTCAAGGTACTTTTAAATGACCTAAACTTTGTTCAGCTGATTGTAAGATTGCGTGCTTCGAACGAGAATCAATTTGAAATGACATCTGTAATCATATTAGAAAAAATAAAGTGAGAATGATATAATATAATATAAACGACTTAATCTAAACAATTGTGAGTTAATCTAAAAATTGTGTATCTATATATTTAAAGTTGTATAAAAACAATATACCTCGACACATTCAATTATTCTATTCTTCAGATCACGTGGTACTTGTTTCCAATGATTATATGTTATTGGGATTTGATTCCTTACACAAACCCCAATAAAACTTTGCATCGACTTTGCGTTTTCTCCAACAGGTTGTCCATCGTTATTATATCTAATAACTTTTTTCTCTCCCCCATCTCTAACCCGCGCTAAGTCACACATGGTCGTGGCACCCCTAAAAACAATTCTATTTTTTGTAACATCATCTGCTTCATCGTGACTACTACTGGTGGATGACACCATGATGGACAATATAATCTGTACAGAAAGTAAGAATTATGTTTGATAGTATGTAAAGAGAAACTCAGTAATAGAAAAAAAAATAATAGTTTATACAACATACATTTATTAAAAATGTTATTTCTTTTCAATCCATGTACCGTCGCAATCAGTTCTGACATACAAAGATGAGTTTTCATTCATATCATTGAGTTTAGTAATATTAGGTATTGATTTCAATAACCCATAACAATCAAGAATTGTGTCTCCTAACTCATCTTCATTAGCCTCATCTTCTTGGTCTCGTTGAGGTGGGGTGAGCACTACAGACCAACTAGGGTTCACAGGATGAATGGATCAGATTTATGTCCTAATCGATTAAAATCCACTGTCGTAAATCCCAGTTCGTCTATTTTGATACCTTTGTTATTGTTCACCCAATCACATTTTAATAAGACGGTCGTGAAACTGTAATAGCTAAGCTCCCATATCTCCTGAATTACTCTATAGTAAATCAAGTTTGATACAATGGGATTTTTTTCTCTAGCACTAGAAACTTGCATAGTATTGGCAACTAAGCTAACACCACTATTTTGAACATTTCTTATTCCATCACGTTCTTTCGTGTGGTACCGACGACCATTCACCATATATCCAGCATACTTTGATACATCCGGTCGGGGACCATTTGCTAACCACCTCAATGTAGATGATATAGTGTTATTTGGGATCTCAAGTGCAAGAGCAACCTGTATGTTATTCTATATTAAAAAATGATATACAAATATGAACCTCATAATATATATTAACTTTAAGGAATGTTACCCTTTCACGTAGCCAATGTGCGAAAGTACGATTATGTTCATCTTGCAACCATTTAGGGTTTTTCAATTTGTTTCGATTGACTGCTTTCAAATATTTCATGTGTTGCCTATTGAAATAGTATGTCAAACATATTATACAATTAGATAAGTATAACAACATATAGTTAAAAGTGGTCAAAAGATCTAAGACACGTTTACATACTCTATGAATGGAAGCACGTCGTCTGTGTTTTCTAGAACATAAAGGTGAGCTTGATCTAATAGTTGTTTATCTGGTTTGATATAAGTAGCAGTTGATAATGGTCTACTCGTACACAACTCTTGTTCAAATTTTAAACTTGAGCCCATCCCAATAGGATCCATGCGAGATAAAAACTCATAAAAAAATTCCACAGCTTCTTCAACAATATAACATTCACCAATACATCCTTCAGGCCTATTTTTGTTCCTAACATAGCCTTTTAATACTTTCATGTATCTCTCAAAAGGATACATCCATCTTAAATAAGTAGGTCCGCACAGTTCTATTTCTCGCACTAGATGCACTGTAAGGTGAACCATAATGGTGAAAAATGCTGGTGGAAAATATTTTTCTAACAAACATAGAGTGACGACTATCTCATTTTGCAACTCAGGAAGCTTCCACGGATCCATTACTTTACTGCATATAGCATTGAAAAAAAAACACAATTGAATAATAGCATACCTCACATGTTTTGGTAAAATCCCACGAATTGCCACAGGTGGCAACTGTTGCATCAGAACGTGATTGTCATGAGATTTGAGACAATAAAGCTTTAAGTCTGTGAGTGACACAAGATTTCGTATATTGGATAAATACCCGTCGGACACTTTAATTTCTGCTAGTGTTTTACACAAACTTAATTTCTCCGATCGTGATAATGTATAACATGCTGGAGGTATGAAAATTCGGTTCCCTCTTACTTGTGGGGCCAGTTCTGACCTCATGTTTAAATCAACCAAATCTTCTCGGGTGTTTAGTCCATCTCTAGTTTTTCCAGGAATATCAAGTAAGGTTCCAATGATATTTGTGCACACGTTTTTCTCAATGTGCATTACATCTAAACAATGTCTTACATGTAGTTTTTTCCAATATTCTAACTCAAAGAAAATAGATTTTTTTTCCAATAACTACTTGTAATATCTTCTGACCGATTACTTTTTCCAACCGATTTACCCAAGACATTATTAATTGTACTTGTAATTGTAAATATTTCCTCCCCAGACAATGCATTTGGTGTTGAATTAAAATCTTGTTGTCCATTAAAGCTCTTTTTCTCTCTTCTGTATGGATGGTATCGAGGTAAATATCGTCGATGTCCAAGGTATGCCATTTTCTTTCCATGTGTCAATCTAATAGAGGATGTTTGTTCTCCACAAATCGAGCATACATGGTAACCTTTTACAGTACAACCACATAAGTTTCCATACGCTGGAAAATCATTTATAGTCCACAATAATACAGCTTTCAATACAAAAGTTTGATCTCGATATGCATCATAACATGCAACTCCTTCAATCCAAAGTTTTTTCAAGTCGTCAATTAATGGACCTAAGTAAACATCAATGTCATTTCCAGGTTGTTTAGGGCCATATATTAGTGTAGTAAACATCATAAACTTTCGTTTCATGCACAACCAAGGTGGAAGGTTATAAATTACTACTATAACTGGCCAACAACTATATCTACTACTAAGGTCGCCATGAGGATTAATTCCATCTTTTGAGAGGGCTTAAGGAAGATTTCTCGACTCAAAACCAAATTTTGGCCACAAGTTGTCTATTAATTTCCAAGATGGTGTGTCTGCTGGATGTCGCAAAAATCCATCCTTTTTTCTTTCCCTAGCATGCCAAGTTAACAACTTCGATGTTTCAACACGACGAAACATTCGTTGAAATCGAGGGATTGGAGAAAAGTACCACATAACCTTTGCGGGGACACCTTTCTTAACTTCATTTGAATTCTTATGGACCTTCCATCTAGATGTCTTACATATTGGGCATGATTTTGCATAAGAAAGTTCTTTTCTAAATAAAACGCAGTCGTTGGCACATGCATGTATCTTTTGATAATCCATCCCGAGAGTGCATAGTGCTTTTTTTGCTTCATATACAGATCTGGGAAGCTCATTCGGATTTGGTAGGAGTTCATGTGTCAATGATAATAACTCAGTAAAACTCTTATCACTACAACAAAATCTAGCTTTCAAGTTATATAGTTTTAATAATGCAGAGATTTTCGTAAACTTTTGAGAACCTGAATACAATGGTTTTTGTGCATCACTCAACAACTGGTCGAAGTTTTCATCTCTATTTGAAAAATAGTCTTGTGCAGCTTCAAACATATCAGTTGTATTTCTTAAATCATTTTCATCGTCATCTTCTTCCCCACGAGTAGAAAAATCTTCTTCCTCATTTCTGGTAGGTAATTGGTCTCCATGCCAAACCCAAGTCTTATAACTCTTATCAATGCCATTAACAAATAAGTGGTCTCTAACTGTGTTAGCATCCTGTTTAAGTGCATTCGCATACTTTAAGCATGGACACCACATGAGTTTTGACTCTTTTGAATGGCGTAATCCATTCTCAATGAATTGCTCAATGCCTATGTAAACCCGATCTCTTCGGAACTTCCTTATTAATAAACAACAAAAAGAAAGAAGAAATGAATGTTTAAAACTTTGTTTCCCATGTTTTAAAAAGAAAAGAAATGAAGTGAAAGACAAAAGAAAAACAAGGAAAGAAAGTTTAGACCATTTTGGTTTGTTTTGCTTTTAATGACAAAAGAAGAAAAGGAAATGAAACAAATGTTTTATATTAAGTTATTTTGGTTTTGTTAAGAAAAGAAAAGAAAAGAAATGGAAGGAAGGGATAAAGGAAAGAAAAAGAAAAGGAAAAAGAAAAAGAGAAAAAGGGGAAAAAGACAAAACAACCTCTTTCCACCGATTGTTTTGTTTTAAAAGGGGTTTTCTCTTCAATTTCTTCTCTTTCATCACAAACCAAGCTGAAATTTCGTGGGAGAAGGAGAAAGGAAGAAGAAGGAAGCCATTTTTCATAAATTTGGAGCTGTAGTTGCAGAAGAAAGAAGAAGAACTCAAGAGGATTCTTTATGACAGCAAGGTAATCACTCTGCCATGTTCTGCTATTTTGTTCATCACGAGCTCCACAGGAAGAGGTAAGATTTGAAATTTTGTTTCATGAAAGTTAACTCCTATTGGAACAAAATTCGTGAAGGATGCTCGAGCAAATTCGGATCTTAAGCTACTGATTTGTGAAGGGGAATTCAGAACACAGAATTTACTGTCAAATCCGAGAAGTCTCTGATGTTTTGGTTGTACTGACCAGTAGAGTTGGAATCAGAAGCTCTGTTAGGTATGGTTGGAAAGCTTATTGCATTTCCTACAACTTTCGTGAAGAATTCGTGAATAGAAAAGGATTGGAAGATGTTGTAAATAGCAGGTCAAGTTTCGGATTGCAGCAGAAAATCGAATCTGGAATAGCAGAAGTTAGTTCCGGGGAAAGGAGCTTTCGAGGTATTTCTGAACCAATCTATTGGGAATCTCATTTTCATGTCTTCATAAGAGTTTTAGAGGATTCAAAAAGGAAGAGTTTGGTATAAAGTACATTCTTTTTGGATAAGTAATGAACACGTTATGGCTGTCTGAATACAGGGCATAAAATCTGTTAAATGCTGGAATTTTTGTTGGAGTGTTTTCTTGTAGTTTTAAAGTTAAAACCATGAGCTCGAGGTTCTAAAACATGGTTTTGGTTTGTTTGACAGTCCAAGAGGAGATAGGTCGAGTGTACGGGCCAAGGTTCTAGTTCTAACACGGTGAGTGACAAAACGAACCTTGAAAATGGTTTATAGGCTTGTATTATGCTTATGAAATGCAAGGTTTTGCTAAAACGAAATGGTTTAGATGTTTATTGTTTTCTTGAACACTTGTTTATGAGCATTCATGATTTCTTAGAAATGTTTTAAAGTGTTCATGATGAGCCTAAAAGTCTTTATAAAGTTTATACATGAGCATATGTCCAATGGTTGCCAAAACTTATGAAAATGTGATGATTTCAAGCAAGCATGTACTAGCAAGTATGTTTTAAAGATTTCTAGTTTTATGAACAAGCTAAGTAAGCTTGAGTTTTATGAAAGAAAAGATAAGTGGCATGTTCAAATGTTTTCATGTGATCTTCTCGAGATATTGAGCCCGAGGCTATGTAGTGCAGTGTGTGCACAGTGTCTTATTCTATTGTCGACGTTGAGTGTACTCGTGACAACAATACTGTCGTGAGTCTTTGGGCGGGCCCCACTACATCGTAGAATAAACGTTGGTGTCTCAAGTGCCCTACACAACGTGAGATTGTGACATGTTTTAAAAAGAGTTTATATCATTTACATGCCTTACGAGATTTTAACGGTGTCTTACTTGTTTTCATGAAAAGCTATAATGATTACACGATTACTTTTAACGCTTGATTACGGATGCATATGCTCATAGATGGCGGTGATATGATTTACGAGTTAATAGCTTTCTTTTAAACTCAAGTCACTCATCGAGCTTCATAGCTCATTCTTCCGATGTTTTTTCCCACTTTTCGGTGGAGATCGAGCTCCCTGTGCACGAGAACCTTCCATAGTCTGCTGAAGCTTCACATGTTTGATATTTTGTACGTGGTGGTGTGGTTTAGCAAGTCCATATGTCTGTAAATTATTTTAAGAGAACTATGTAGTTATAGTCGTATGTGCTTTAGAGGTTGTGGTTGCTTAATTAGTGGTTTGGGTGTTTGTGGTTACGATGTTCTAGCTCATCTTAGTTTCCAAGAGAGACTTAAGAAGAGTTTCTCCTCATGTACGTCTTATAGATGTCCAGCTTCACTGAGTTAAGTTTAAAGTGTTCCATATCACGAACATAGTTTGTTTTCGTAAAAGTAGTGTCAGCAGTATTGTTAAGAGGTAACAATGTCTGCATTGGCTTCATGCCGCTCCGGGCTAAGTTAGCAAGTGGTTCGGGAGGGGGTGTGACAGCCTATGTTGTATTCATCTGACAATCTATCTTTGTCCATCCAGGATTTATCCATATGGGCAAAATATACAAAGATACTGTCTAAAAAAATTAAAAGATAAAAAATGGTCAATCTATACGCTTTGAATATTTCGACAACATAACGGCGTAACTATGACAATATCAAAATTTTTATAAACTTGTTCAACAAGAAAACAACACTCCAATAAACCAGAGTAACAAAACATAACCACCATGCACTCTAACCATAGTCCACCAACCACATTAATTCAGAAACCTAAACAAAAAGAAGAAATAACCTATACGCCTTGAATATGTCAACAACCTAATAACGTAACTATGGCAATATCAACATTTTCATAAACCTGTTCAACAAGAAAACAACACTCAAATAAACCAGAGCAACTAAACATAACCACTATGCAACAAGACCACGTCCACTAACCAGCATTGTTTGAGAAACGTAAACAAAAAGAAGAAACAACCTATACTAACTATGCCAATATCAAACTTTTCGTAAACCTGTTCAACAAGAAAACAACACTCAAATAAACAAGAGCAACAAAACATAACCACCATGCACCCAAACCATGTCCACCAACAAGCATTGTTTCAGAAACCTAAACAAAAAGAAAAAATAACCTATACGCCCTGAATATTTCGATAGCATAACGACGTAACTATGACAATATCAAAATGTCCGTAAACCTATTCAACATGAAAAAAACACTCCAATAAACCAGAGTAACAAAACATAACCACCATGCACTCTAACCACAGTCCACCAACCACATTAATTCAGAAACCTAAACAAAAAGAAGAAATAACCTATACGCCCTGGATATGTCAACAACCTAATAACGTAACTATGGCAATATTAAAATTTTCATAAACCTGTTCAACAAGAAAACAACACTCAAATATACCAGAGCAACTAAACATAACCACTATGCAACCAGACCACGTCCACTAACTAGCATTGTTTAAGAAACGTAAACAAAAAGAAGAAATAACCTATACTAACTATGACAATATTAAACTTTTCGTAAACCTGTTCAACAAGAAAACAACAATCAAATAAACCAGATCAACAAAACATAACCACCATGCACCCAAACCACGCCCACAACCCAGCATTGTTTCAGAAACCTAAACAAAAAGAAAAAATAACCTATATGCCCTGAATATTTCGATAGCATAACGACGTAACTATGACAATATCAAAATGTTCGTAAACCTATTCAACATGAAAAAAACACTCCAATAAACCAGAGCAACAAAACATAACCACCATGCACTCTAACCACAGTCCACCAACCACATTAATTCAGAAACCTAAACAAAAAGAAGAAATAACCTATACGCCCTGAATATGTCAACAACCTAATAACGTAACTATGGCAATATCAAAATTTTCATAAACCTATTCAACAAGAAAACAACACTCAAATAAACTAGAGCAACTAAACATAACCACTATGCAACCAGACCACGTCCACTAACCAGCATTGTTTCAGAAACGTAAACAAAGAGAAGAAATAAACTATACGCCCTAAATATGTCGACAACCTAACGACGTAACTATGGCAATATCAAACTTTTCGTAAACCTGTTCAACAAGAAAACAACACTCAAATAAACAAGAGCAACAAAACATAACCACCATGCACCCAAACGACGTCCACCAACCAGCATTGTTTCAGAAACCTAAACAAAAAGAAAAAATAATCTATACCCCCTGAATATTTCAATAGCAGAACGACGTAACTATGAAAATACCAAATGTTTGTAATCCTATTTAACATGAAAAAAACACTCCAATAAACCAGAGCAACAAAACATAACCACCATGCACTCTAACCACAATCCACCAACCACATTAATTCAGAAACCTAAACAAAAAGAAGAAATAACCTATACGCTCTGAATATGTCAACAACCTAATAATGTATCTATGGCAATATCAAAATTTTCATAAACCTGTTCAACAAGAAAACAACCCTCAAATAAACCAGAGCAACTAAACATAACCACTATGCAACCAGACCACGTCCACTAACCAGCATTGTTTCAGAAACGTAAAAAAAAAAGAAGAAATAACCTATACGCCCTAAATATGTCGACAACCTAACGACGTAACTATGGCAATATCAAACTTTTCGTAAACCTGTTCAACAAGAAAACAACACTCAAATAAACCAGAGCAACGAAACATAACCACCATGCACCCAAACCACGTCAACCAACCAACATTGTTTCAGAAACCTAAACAAAAAGAAAAAATAACCTATACGCCCTGAATATTTCGATAGCATAACGACGAAACTATGACAATATCAAAATGTTCGTAAACCTATTCAACATGAAAAAAACACTCCAATAAACCAGAGCAACAAAACATAACCACCATGCACTCTAACCACAGTCCACCAACCACATTAATTCAGAAACCTAAACAAAAAGAAGAAATAACCTATACGCTCTGAATATGTCAACAACCTAATAACGTAACTATGGCAATATCAAAATTTTCATAAACCTGTTCAACAAGAAAACAACACTCAAATAACTCAGAGCAACTAAACATAACCACTATGCAACCAGACCACGTCCACTAACCAGCATTGTTTCAGAAACGTAAACAAAAAGAAGAAATAACCTATACGCCCTAAATATGTCGACAACCTAACGGCGTAACTATGGCAATATCAAACTTTTCGTAAACCTGTTCAACAAGAAAACAACACTCAAATAAACCAGAGCAACGAAACATAACCACCATGCACCCAAACAACGTCAACCAACCAACATTGTTTCAGAAACCTAAACAAAAAGAAAAAATAGCCTATACGCCCTGAATATTTCGATAGCATAACGACGTAACTATGACAATATCAAAATTTTCGTAAACCTATTCAACATGAAAAAACACTCACATAAACCAGAGCAACAAAACATAACCACCATGCACTCTAACCACAGTCCCCCAACCACATTAATTCAGAAACCTAAACAAAAAGAAGAAATAACCTATACACCCTGAATATTTATACAACATAACAACGTAACTATGAATATATTAAAATTTTCCTAAACTTGTTCAACAAGAAAAGAACACTCTAATAAACCAGATCAACAAAACAAAACCACCATGCACCATCTCTGCATCAGGATATATAGAATAAACAATTGCCGACATAATAAGAAATCCAGATCGATTATGGATAAAATACCTAAAAACTATCTCAAGCTATAAGAGATCCAAAAGTATAGTAGGGTATGTTCCCATGCTTCTAATGCCTTGAGTGTAACTACAAACTAGCATTGTTTCGTTAGACCTACAAAGGGACCCCTCAAAGTCGAAAATAAGCACATTGAATGAATAAATTCGAGGAGGCAACTGGCTTACGTATCAATCACCACAAATCAGAATTCCTTGGCATTAATAAAGTTTGAACCGGATGTTGCCGACCTGGTCAAGGATTTTGGCTGCAAAGGAACCTCATTTCCTACGACAGTGGTGAGTCACGAATCGAAGGCCTTAGATGAATTAATGAAGCAAGCCCAATTGCTTGAGGATAGTAATTTGGCCATTAAGTTGACCCAAGAAGAAAAGGCCCAATGGTCGACGGGAATGCATAAACGAGGAATGGGCCAGGCACAAGGGAACAATCACTCCAATTTGGTTTTAATGGGCTCGGTAAACCAAATTCCCAACCTCTCGGAAGATTCAACACAAAACCTACATATTATTTGAGAACTGTCTTCGTTCCGTAGAAAAGAGAGGGAATCGTCGTGAGCCAATGAAAAGGTTATTATATGCAAAGTTCCAAGAAAAGCGTGAGGAAGGGCTCTGTTTTCGATGTGATGAGAAATACACAACCAATCATCGGTGCAAGAATCGAGAGGTTCGTGAGTTGCGAGTGATGCTCATTGTGGAGTTTGGAGAGGTTGAAATCATATGGGGAGTAGAAGGGGAGATCGACGAAGTTCCTGAAGAAATAGAACTCCAAACGACTGAAGTGGTGGAAGAAGCAGAGTTAGATTTCAAATTCTTTCTGGGGTTTTCCACGTCGGGGATGATGAGAGTTCGAGGAAGAGTGGGAGATAGAGAAGTAACTGTTCTAATCGATAGCGAGGCCACACACAATTTTCTTTACTTAGAGGTTGGTTGATGAGTTGAATCTACCTATCAAAGACATCATGAGCTATAACATCCTCATGGGCAACGGGAAAGCAATTAAAGGCAAAAGGGTATGTAAAGAGGTGGTTGTCCCCTTAAATGAAATATCTATTGCAGAGGATTCTCTACCGTTCGAATTGAGACAAGTTGACGTAGTGTTGGGATGCAATGGTTGAAGACAATGGGATATATGGGAGTGAATTTGAATGAACTCACGATGACCGACACAACGCAAGTCACTATACAAGGGAACCCTTCCTTAACCACCACTAAAGTGTTTTAATAAACCATAGCCAAGTCATGGGGAGAACAAGACCTATGCTTTGTAGTCGAATACATGGGATTGATTGTGGAGGACGAGGATTACAATTTTGGGTTAGACAACATACAAAAGGGCGAGGAATTGACCCGTGGAATCACCGAACTGTTAGAAGAGTACGATGAGGTGTTCCACTTACCAAGAAAATGACCTTCCAAACTGAAGGTCGATCACCGCATTATAATGAAGGATTGCAAACAAACGGTAAACATCAGGTCATATCGCTATGCTCACGCCCAGAAGGCAGAGATTGAACGACTAATTGGGGTGATGATGGTGGCAGGGATAATTCGAACAAGTAATAGCCATTTTCTATCCCTGTTCTTTTAGTTAAGAAAAAGGATGGAGGGAGATTTTGCGTTGACTACAGGGCCCTAAACCAAGCCACGGTACCTGATAAGTTCCCAATACCATTCATCGAGGAATTTCTGGATGAGCAACATGAGTCGCGAATTTATTCAAAGTTGGACCTTAAATCAAGTTACAATCAAATTCGGAGGTGCGAGCAGGATATATCGAAAATGGCTTTCAAGACTCATGAGGGTGTTAGACCTCCAGTTGTTAAATGTTACCAAAGGAGAGGTAAAAAAGAGAATTAGCTGAAAAGTTAGTTATGGTGGGATAGTGGGATTGATTTCTACAGTGAAAAAAAGGGGGGGACCAGAAAGCTAGAGAGAGAGGACGAGTGAGCATTTTCCTTTATGAGGGAGGGAGAATTGTATTTTGTTTTTGTCGATATTTTTGATAGTTTGCTGGTTAAGGCAGTAGGAGGAGAGACCATACCGTCTCGAAAAGGCTGGAGTACTCTGTTTTTCTTTGAAAGCTAGTAATAGTAAGGATAAACCTTACATATTGGTATCAGAGCACTTTCTTGGGAATTGGCTGAGAAAAATGTCACAAAGGAAAGTTGAAGAAAAGTTGGAGTTGGCGTAGCAGGAAAGAGACGAGTTGAAAGTAGACATTGAGCGTATTCAGGAATAAATCACGCGACTACCGACGATCGAGGAAAACTTGGCCTTGTTGTCGAAGACGATGATCAAACTAGTTTTAGAACTCGCCGCAATGAGGAGTCGATCAGTTCTGATCGAAGGAGAGAGTTTAGAACTCAGTCAGATGAAATCGAAGGAAGCGGAGACGTCGATGAGAACCAGGAAACTGGCAAAAGAGTTCCTCGACAATACTCAAATCGAGAAGTCGACTAGGGTAGGAGGTGGAGAAGAAAGAAATAAGTTCAAAAAAGTCAAGAAGCTGAGAAGATGATAGTCACTGCAATCAGTTTCGAAGGAATGGCACTCAACTAGTTTCGTGCCAAGGAAGAAAGGGAGTCGTTCGCAGGATGGGAGGATTTGAAAGAATGGTGGAAGAAATGTTGCAAAGTGGGGTGATAAGGTCGAGTACGAGTCCCTATTCCAGTCCAGTGTTATTGGTGAAAAAGAAAGACGGAGGCTCGAGATTTTGCGTGGATTATAGAACTTTGAACTCAGTAACTATCCCAGACAAGTTCCCTATACCAGTGGTCGAAGAGCTACTTGATGAGTTGCACGGGTCAGTTATATATTATAAGCTGGATTTGAAAGCTGGGTACTTTCAAATTATAGTAAATGAACAAGATATAGAGAAGACAACCTTCAGGACACATGAGGGACACTATGAATTTGTGGTCATGCCTTTTGGATTGACCAATGCACCCTCAACATTTCAGTCCTTGATGAACAAAATATTCAAGCCCTATTTGCGTAAGTTTATACTTGTTTTCTTTGATGATATTCTGGTATACAACCCTACTTTTGAATTACATTTACAACATCTGTCCGTGATGTTTGAGGTGTTGAAGCAGCATAAGCTTTATGCTAATCGTAAGAAATGCCAATTTGCAAAGACTAAAATTGAAAACTTAGGGCACTGGATTTCGAAAGAGGGAGTGAAGGCTAATAGTGAGAAGGTGAGAGCCATGAGGGATTGGCCAGAGCCCAAAAACATAGGGGAACTACGCAGTTTCTTGGGACTAACTGGGTATTATAGAAGATTCGTTCAAAATTATGGAAATATCGCAGCTCCAATGACTCAGTTGTTAAAGAAAGGAGGGTTTGTGTGGAATGTAGAGGCTTCAGAGTCATTCAACAAACTGAAAAAAGCCATGGTTACCCTTCCAGTTCTAGCACTTCCAGACTTTGCTCAGCCGTTTGTGGTGGAGACAGATGCTTCAGGCATAGGGTTAGAGGCAGTGCTATCTCAAGGAGGTCGACCGATAGCTTTCTACAGTCATTCTCTATCCCCTAGAGCCTAGATGAAGTCAAACTACGAACGAGAACTCATGGCCATTGTGTTTGCAGTGCAAAGGTGGAGGCCATATTTGCTTGGACATAAATTCAAAGTCCAAACTGATCAACATGCTCTAAAATTTTTGCTCGAACAGAGAGTAATCCAACCACAGTTTCAGAGATGGATTGCCAAGCTGATGGGGTACGACTTTGAAGTTCAATACAGGCCGAGGATGGAGAACAAAGCGGCGGGCGCCTTTTCAAGGTCGCTGCGATGCGGCACGAGATGAACGGATGACAATCCCAATGCTATTGGATGTGGAAGTAGTTAGAATAGGTGGCGGCGGTGACGATGAAATTGCAAAAGATTGTCCAGCGTATTAGTGAGGGCGGTGAAGAAGGAACCAAATATTCAGTGGTGCAGGGGAACTTGCTCTACAAGGATCGATTGGTGTTGGCTAAAGCATCCATTTTAATCCCATCAATCTTGCAAGCCTACCATGATTCAGTAGTGGGGGGGGCATTCAGGGTTCCTTTGAACTTATAAATGGTTGACAGGAGAGTTATATTGGGAAATGATGAAAAGTGATGTGAAGAAATATGTGGAAGAATGCTCGGTTTGCAAAAGAAATAAACACCTAGCGCTTTCCCCTGCTGGATTACTTGTCCCATTGGAGATTCCATAGAGAATTTGGGAAGATATTACTATGGATTTTATTTAAGGGTTGCCAACATCTGAGGGATTCCGTGTTATCATGGTAATCGTGGATAGATTGAGTAAGATGACCCATTTGTTAGCCCTTAAACACCCTTTCACGACAAAATCAGTAGCAGAAAATTTTGTATCTGAGATAGTAAAGCTACATGGATTCCCTAAGTCCATAGTATCGGATAGGGATAAAATATTTCTAAGCAAGTTTTGGACTGAGTTATTCCGAGCAAATGACACTAAATTTTTCAGGAGTTCGGCTTACCATCCACAATCCGATGGACAAACAGAAGTGGTCAACAAATGTGTGGAAACCTACTTGAGGTGCTTCTGCAACGAGAAGCCAAAACAGTGGAAGAAGTGGTTGTGTTGGGCTGAATTTTGGTATAATACTACGTACATAGTTCTATTGGAATGACCCCCTTCAAGGCAATCTAGGGCCGACCACCACCCCCTGTGATATCCTATGGTGATAAGAGAATTGTGATTGATTCGGTGGAAGGACAACTTATGGAACGAGATCAAATGTTAGAGAGGCTAAAGTCTCATCTAAAAGAGGCTCAAGATAGAATGAAGAAGTTTGCAGACAGGAAACGAAGAGATGTGCAATTGAAGCAGGAGAATGGGTGTTCCTGAAGGTTAGACCATATCGACAAGTTACAGTAGCAAAGAGAAGAAATGAAAAGCTATTAGCTATATTTTTCGGGCCTTATTGTATTACTAAATTTTTCGGGGCTTATTTTGTCCTTTTTTTAGAAGATTTATACTAGTATTCTTTGATGATATCCTAGTTTTTAACTTGGTCAAAATTAAAGGTGTTATATTTGTCAGATTTCCTAGGGTCAGTGACAAAATATTGGGTTATATCTACCCTTATTGATCCCTTAAACCATTGGGAGGACTTCTCCATGAATTTTTTCGTTGAAGTTGGTGAACTCTCTCTATGTAAATAACATCCTCGAAGCAAGTTTGGTTAATTTAGACTTCTAAGACTTCGTCATAAGTTTGGACATGGATTGCATGGTTTTAGGTAAGAGGATTGTTTGATCTGAGAATAAGTTCACTATAGGTTACCATTTGCCTAAAGTCTTAAGTTTAAGAGAGTTTAGGGAGGGAAGTCCAAAGTAAGTATCAGGTCTAAAAGCTAAGTATCTTTTATGGTTCCAAGAGCTAGTGTTCATTATTATGAATATATTTAAGACCAAGAAAAAGGGCTAGAGTGAACCTACTCATGCTTATGCAATAAATTAATCCTAATTACAACTAAGTTCCTTAGTTAAATTTACTTCCTCTAGCTAAATTTAACCTAACATGTAATAGCCAAAAGCTTCGAAAATTCATTTAAGATACATAAATAAAGCTACAATATAATACATCTCAAAAGTCAGACATAATTCAAAGTTACAATCCACCAGGAGTCTAAACTACTTGAGAATATAGCGAGTGTCTTATATTATATGTCTCGAGCCATACCTTGGGGGTTCCCACTTGCAACACTTCTTCTACTTATCTTCTTTGTTCCAAAGTGCGTCTTTAAGATCTAATTAAGGTCCAAATATCTTCCAAAATCCAGTTTAGCACTAGTTGCTTGAAATCTATAAAATATATAAATAAGTGCAAGTGCATCAAAGCTCATTATAAACATACAAAACCAACATAAATCTAAGCCTAGAAATTCTTTGCAAATTATGTGGGAGTATGGAGAAAAGCTTGCTACTATGATTCAGTTAAGGGAATTTCAAGAATACAATTTGCCAAAACAACCGTTCTCCTAAATTAGTTCAGCAAGGTTTCCACTAATCACATTGTTCGGCACAAAACTACAATTAGTTCACTGAAAGTCAAAGTTTGGCACTAAACTATCATTCCAAATTCACTTCTTACTGATAATTTCCAGTTCACTGGAAACCTAAACTATAGTGGTTATTAAAATACAAATATGCCAAAAGAAAGATTTAAGAAACCTTATCTTTGTTTGGCGTCGTCAATAAAAGTCAAAGTCGTAGCAGTCAATGGAAGTCGAAACACAGCCGTCAAGATATCGTTATATGGTCGTCAAGCTCTATAAATAGAAATAGTGAGTCGTCGCCGTCAACCTTGATCAAAAGATGCGTAGAAGAAGATTGAAAGAAATAAATGACTGATCGAAGAAACACCAGATTTAAGATTGAACGTGTAGTTGCTGTCGATGTTGAGTGATCGGAGAAACGCAACGCGGTCGACTGAAACTATTCTGCCATCTTCGAAGTATGCGTTAAAGTCGATCCCTGAGACGTAAGAAAAACGTAAAGAAGTTCCTTTCTGGTTTCGGTTTCAGATTGATGCTAGAGGGATGAAGTTAGGGCACAAAGCGACGTCGTTTTGGCTTTTCAATATGAAACCTAGGGCACAAAACGACGCCGTTTTGGCGTTTATACAGCCAGTCGTTCGGCGTTAATAATAAACGCACTTCACGACCCAAAAAGACGTCGTTTTGGATGGCTCACTAATGAACCTACTATGACAGTTCACAACCGTCATTGAATGTTCCTTTTTGATGACGGTTGGAAACCGTCATCGAATCTAACATTCAGATTATTAAACATTCAGATTATTAATTTATGCACGATTTTGAAAACCTTTCATGATGGTTTAAAACCATCATCGAATCCAAACATTCACATTACTACACGTCTGATTTTGAAAACATTTTTAATGACGGTTCCAATCGACATCGAAACCATCTTTTAATGACGGTTTAAAACCGACATGTAAAGGAGCTCTTTCAAAGGTTTTGATGTCGGTTTTTAAACTGACATCGTGAGGATATATTCGATGACGGTTTAAAACCGACATCAAAGTTTGCGATAATTTTGAAGAGTCTTTCATGTCGATTTTAAACCGACATCGTAAGGGTCATGCCAGTTTTTTAAACCGACATCGTAAAGGTATGTTCGATGACGGTTTAAAATTGACATCAAAGGTCGGGGAAATTTTGAACGATCTTTCATGTCGATTTTTAAATCGATAACTTAAAGGTATGTTCGATGACAGTTTAAAACTGACATCAAAGGTCGCGGAAATTTTGAACGATCGTTCATGTCGGTTTTTAAACCGACAACGTAAAGGTATATTCGATGACGGTCTAAAACCGACGTCAAAGGTCGCGAAATTTTTGAGCAGTCTTTAAGGACGG
Source organism: Trichosanthes cucumerina (assembly GCA_036507285.1). Classification (NCBI taxonomy): domain Eukaryota; kingdom Viridiplantae; phylum Streptophyta; class Magnoliopsida; order Cucurbitales; family Cucurbitaceae; genus Trichosanthes; species Trichosanthes cucumerina. The sequence continues at coordinate 73,183,637 of CM071835.1, read as the reverse complement.
TTTTAAACCGACATAGTAAGGCACCCCTTTGATGTCGATGTGAAACCGACATCAAAAGTCGCGATAATTTTAGAGGGTCTTTAATGACAGTTTTGAACCAAAATCGTAAGAGTATATTCGATGACGGTCTTTCATGTCGGTTTTCAAAAACCGACATCAAAGGTCACAAAAATTTTGAATGGTCTTTCATGTCGGTTTTCAAACCGACATCGTAAGGGTATATTCGATGATGGTTTAAAACCGACATCAAATTTTGCGATAATTTTGAAGAGTCTTTCATGTCGATTTTAAACCGACATCGTTAGGGTATATTTGATGACGGTTAAAAACAAACATCAAAGGTCGTGAAAATTTTGAACGGTCTTTCATGTCAGTTTTTAAACCGACATCGTAAAGGTATGTTCGATGACAGTTTAAATCTGACATCAAAGGTCACAGAAATTTTGAACGGTCTTTCATGTCGGTTTTTAAACCGACATCGTAAAGGTATATTCGATGACGGTTTAAAACCGACATCAAAGGTCGCAGAAATTTTGAACGGTCTTTAATGACGGTTGTAAACCGACATCGTAAGGACCCCTTTGATGTCGATGTTAAACCGACATCAAAAGTTGTGCTAATTTTGAAGAGTCTTTAATGTCGGTTTTAAAGTGACATTGTAAGGGTGCCTTTACGATGTCGGTTTAAAACGGATATTAAAGGGTACAATTTCGAAAACCGACATCGTTTACAATATGCCCAATTATCCTACCGACATTAAAGGTCAAATTTGTTGTAGTGTCATTTCTCCACCTCTTCCAAAACACAAAGTTCCCACCAACTTCCCTTCTCCAAAAGAGAACAACAAAGAAGATCATTTGGCAGTGTTTGGAATCCGTTCGTGCGAAGAATTCGTGGAGATCGAGAAGCGCGAAGAGTTCGTGATCTACAAGGAGAGTTTGCTGAATTGATCTACAACAAGTTTTTCTTCTTGCTGTAAAATTTCATCATGTTTAGCCTAGATCTAATAGTTAGATCGATTTTAATCAGCATGTTGCATGATGATACCATGACGATTCGATCGTCTTCCGCTTCGCGGGGATTCTCATTCCCTTCATACACAACATGGCATACATCAGGCTCCCTACAGCGGAAGCATAAGGGATTCGTCTCATATCCTCAACCTCTTGAGGCGTCTTAGTACATTGATCCTTAGACACGTGAACCCCATGCCTGAAAGGCAGCAAGCCCTTCTTGGAGTTCTGCATCTTATACCTATACAACATCTTGTCAATGAAAGATGCTTGAGACATGGCTAGTGTTCTATTCTTCCGTTTCCGGACTATCTGGATACCTAGAACGTACTGTGCCTCTCCCAAATCTTTCATTTGGAATTGCGAAGCCAACCATTCCTTAATGCCAGTACGAAATCCTACCTCATTCCCAATGAGAAGGATATCATCCACATACAATATAAGAAATGCGACAGTTTTGTCGACGATTTTCTTGTAGACACAAGGCTCATCAACATTTTGATCAAAGCCATAAGATTTGATTGCCTCGTCAAACCTTATATTTCAAGACCTCGAGGCTTGTTTCAGTCCATAAATAGACCTTTGAAACCGGCAAACCATTTGCTCTTGGCCTTGGGCAATTAACCCCTTGGGCTGGTCCATGTAGATGATCTCGTCAAGGTTGCCATTCAGAAAGGCGGTCTTGACATCCATCTTCCATACCTCATAGTCATATGATGCGACAATGGCCAGAAGGATTCTAATCGACTTTACCATGGCAACAGGTGAAAATGTTTCCTCATAGTCCACCTCTTCCACCTGGGTAAAACCCTTTGCCACTAGTCGACCTTTAAAGGTCTGCACCTTCCCATCTACGCCACGTTTACGCTTGTAGATCCACTTGCAACCAATAGGTTTCAGCCCATCCGGTTGGTCCACAATCTCCCAGACGGAATTGAAGTACATTGACTCCATTTCCTGGTACATAGCTTTAATCCATTCGCCTTTGTCAACGCCGACCATTGCCCGATCATAGGTCAATGGATCCTCACAGTCATCATCAGGAGTGACGACCTGGGTTTCAGCTAAACCCATGTAACGTTCAGGTTGTCTCACAACCCTCCAACTACGTCGAGGCATTCCTAACTATTGGAAACGGACTTGACTAGACGAGCTAGGGTCAACAACACTTGTTGACGTACTAGCACCATCAACAACTCTTGCTGATGAACTGTCCATTTCATTCAACACAATCATACTCCTTGGTAAGTGATCCCTGATGTGGTCTTCCTCAAGGAAAGTGGCGTTTGTTGACACAAGCACCCTATTCTCCTTAGGATCGTAAAAGTAACCACCTCTAGTCTCTTTTTGGTAACCTACAAAGAGGCACAACTTTCAACGGGGTTCCAACTTCTTCGGATTTAACACCAACACATGAGTCGGGCATCCCCAAATTCTGAAATGACGTAAACTGGTTTTACGACCATGCCAGAGTTCAAAAGGTGTTTCACAAACACTTTTCGACAGAACTGTGTTCAAAATGTAAACCGCAGTCTCCACTGCGTAACCCCAAAAGAAATTAGGGAGACGAGCATAGCTCATCATCGACCGAACCATGTCCAACAAGGTTCTGTTTCTCCTCTCCGATTCACCATTCTGTTGTGGCATGTAGGTGCTGAGAGTTGGGACGTAATTTCGTGTTCTATCATATAGTCTTGGAATTCAGGTTCCATGTACTCTCCACCTTTATCCGATCGAATTGCTTTAATCGATTTACCTAACAGGTTCTCAACCTCAGTCTTGAAGTCCTTGAACGTTTCAAGTGTTTCAGACTTCCTATGCATTAGGTAAATGTACCCATAACTCCAATAGTCATCTATGAAAGATACGAAGTATTCGTAACCTCCTCGTGCTTTAACATTCATCGAACCATAGAGGTCAGAATGTATAAGCTCAAGGGGCTCCTTGGCTCTATATTCTTTTCCACTAAAAGGACATTTGGTTGTTTTGCCTTCAAGGCATGACTCACACACCGGTAAAGAGTTTTCTTCCAACTCACTTAGAAGTCCACTTTTCACTAGTCTCTCAATCCTATTGAGATTAATGTGGCCTAACCGAAGATGCCAAAGATGGACACTTTCTTTTGGACAAACTTTTAATCTCTTACTTCGCGTTTTAGCTATTTCAAACAATTCGGTGTTCAAAACACTTTTGACCGAATTTTGGTTCAAAACATATAGATTGCTCTCAAGCAAAGCAGAACAAATCAAATTTCCATTTTGAGAAATAAACGCTTTATTACTCTTGAATGAAACAGAAATATTTTGTTCTAATAGGCAGGAAATAGAAACTAGGTTTCTCGTAAACCCAGGAACTATGTACATATTATCCAATAATAAGTACTTTCCGCCAAAGAACATTTTCACCGTTGCTGCAACTCAGACAACTTCTCCGGATCCAACCCTGAGTGTTATCTCACCCTCTTGCAGCCGCTGCCAGGAACTTAATCCTTGAAAAGAAGAGCAAACATGGTTAGTGGCGCCTGAATCCAATATACAAGCAGAGTCATTAATCTCCACTAAACAAGTTTCTGTGACAAGTAAATCACATTTACCTGTCATCTACTTTTCATCAAGGAACTTGGGACAACTCCTTTTCAGGTGTCCATCCCCGTTGCAGTAGAAACACTTTGTGGCAACATCCTTGATTTCTTTGCCTTTTAGGGCGGCAGCACGGTCAACCTCATCCTTTCTCAACTTCTCCTTCTTCCCTTTAGGGCCTGAAGAGCCTACAAACTTCGTCCTAGAGGTCATACCCCTGTGAAAAGGTCTTAAGGCAACACTTGCCTCAGCTTCCTGTCCTCTAGTTTGCACCAAGGACTGGAAGGTTTGTAGATCGTTGAATAGGACTGTTGAACCGTGCACCTGAGGACCCTCCTCCGTGAGCACGAACTCTTGGTCGTCATTTACCAACATCGTGTCTATATTGTTTTTCCACGAAATACTATCGCCGACTAACTTAACGGAAGCTAAAGGAGCGTTAAAAGCGTTTGACATTTTTGTTGCTGAAATAAAATGAAAAACTTTGTATAAGTCTCGCAAAAACTTTTGAAAATCCAATCGGGTTTTAGAAAATTTTTATCCTATGATCCCTAGGTCATTCAAAATTTGCAATGATACCCTAATGGTTTAGAATGACCGCCACCGTAGGGTAGACAAACCCACTCCTCCTCTAGGACGAGACTCTCTAATCAGACCCTAATCCCATAATAACTCTTATTCCATTAGGCGTCCAATTACCATTGTTCGGTCGAATTCATTAACATTTAACGAATTTCGTGAGTGTCACCTTCAATCTTTAAGTTTCCAAGCATCCGTCCAAATAATAGCCACCGAATGGTGAACCAAGAAGGAAAACCAACCAGGAAATTGTATCCCTTTCGGAAATTCACGATATTCCGACTCCCATGATCAGGCCCTCCAAAGGGATTGTCTGGTCCAGGCCAAACTAGCATGCGGATCACAGGCGTCTCACGGTGTGAATTGAAAGAAGAGACCATGGGTCCCGTTTTCACAGATCCCGCTCCTGCTCACTATAAGTACTCTCTCCATTCACGTTGATATTGACCCATACAAATGCCACCCGTAGGGGGATGCTCCCATTTTCGCCACGAGCCCAAGCATGGATCTCACGGTGCGAACTTAACGGAGATTTGTGGATGAAAAATTAAATATATCTCATACACTTATTTCCTCCCACTCAGTACTTTAAAATATTCGGGATTGACCTAGATAAACCAGCGAAAATTTACCTAAGTCTACCAATATAACTCTTATATTGGATTAGCCTAAGTTTATAATCACATTATTAACTTAGGTCTTTGGGAGTAAATTAATTAACTCTTAATTAACGGCAGTCATGAGAATATAACCTAAGAATCTCCGGACCGAATTCACTCCCATGTCGGTTCCCAGGTAAGAGTGTTCCGCAAAGCGTCAACTTAAATACCTCAGCCTTAGACAGAACCTTCCTTAGACAGAGTTACTTATCAGTCTCCATTCAAAGGTCATATTTGATTTCCTAATTCTAATCTTATTAGAACTAGAAAACCTAAGTCTAATTATTCAAGTTCTAAACATTTTAAAACTAATAATTAACTTAGGTTACATGCATTTCTATGTTATAGTGTTTGATCATTCATCAGATGAATAATACTATACTATAACATACATTCATCACATGAATGAAATGCATGAGCATGCTCTTAATTTAAAAATATAACGCTTATATTAAATAAATTAAATCATGCAAACATTATATTATAACTCTTATAATATAATGCTATCATGCATACTATATATTATAACTCTTATAATATAAATATGATGCATGAAATGTTTAACCTAAGGTGGGATTTTAAATCTATATGGCATACTCTATGCACATAGAAATAATTAAATCATACATCTCATGCATAAAATAATTAAATAGCAATATTGGACCGATTTTTGGCACCCTAGGGACATAAAATTAAATTAATTAACATTAATATAACATTTATATTAATATTAATTAAAATAATTAAATAAAATACATTAATAAAACCAATTTCACACATAAATAAATAAATAAAAACGGTTGTTGCACCAGTCAGGAATCGAACCGCCGACCACAATCACATCCCCAAAATCTCGAGCGCTCCACGCACCACTACGCAAGGCATTGCAACGCTATAATGTATAGCGTCGCGCCCAACGTTCTAAACGTTGTGGCGTTGCAACGCTGCACTGCAGCAGCCTCCAGCAGCAAGGATGGCGTCGCAACGCTGAAGAACAACGTTACAACGCTGATGAACTTCCAGCAAACACCTTTTGCTGTTTTTCACCAAAATCGCCCGTTTTTGCTTCGTTTTCTTCACGACAACTCTTGCCACAAATGACACGGACTTACAGACTCGATTTATATTAGAAAATACCCAAAACAACGGGCCCTTACATTGATCTCATCAACTTTAATGTAAATCTAAACTAGTGCCAAAAACCGAAAACATCCAAAATTGCAAACCATTAACATTCATCTCATGAAAATTAATGCTACCCACCTAATTTTAAGAATTCACAGAATACACAACGAAGAGCAACGATTGGCTTTGAATTTCCGCAGCAGAAGACGTTGTGAAACGTCGTTTATCCGTTGTGTAATTCCTATCTTAAAATTGAATCTATCTCATAGATCCTAGGCTAAACATGCAAATCAGAGAAGAAAACAGTAAGGAATTATAAGATACTTACTAGTTGAAGAACTCTTTTTCAACACTTTTCTCCTCCGGTCACGATCTCTCTCGATCCAACGATCTCCTCGAACACGAACCACGATCCGAATAGGGAGACACCTCCAAAGGGTCTTCTCGGTTGTTCTCGGGAGGTTGAGGGAGAGTGAGTGGGACTCCCTTTGGTTTTGGGTGAGGGGAGAATTTTAGAGAGATGAGAGAATTCTAGAGAGAATTGCCTTGCTCTCTTTGGATGAAAATCCAAAAAATGGCAAATGGCTTTACAAAGGCTTCTCACCAAACCTTTAAATAATGGTGAGATGTGGAGTTAACATCTCCACCAAATCACCATTTTACCACAACTATATAATATACAAATCATATTTGTATATTATATAATATAAGGTATCTCATAACTTATTATACAAATCTCATTTGCATAAATGTTGAATTATAAATTGAATCACATTCAATTTAATTTCTTTCAATTCAATTTCTCCAATTAGCACTAATTAATCAATTAGGCTATACTATAGTTTATTATGAATCTCATTCACATCAAACTATATATTATGTCATCTATATCTCATATAAATGACATAAATACCCAAATAATGAATTTCAACACTTCAAATTCACACTAAACTGTAAACCCTCAATTTGTCCAATTTGAGCCAACTGAGTGACCTAATGGAACTACACGTGACGAGCTCCAATGATCCGAGACTAACTGTCAAACTCTTTGACCCGTTATTCAACATTCATTAGCTACGGTAACACTCCACTAAAGCCCATAGTTGCACTCTCATCATCACAGTAGGACAAGTTGTGTGCATCGATATAACCAATACCCATGAGTCGACCCTTCACAAAGTTGTTCGTAGTCACACTGGGTCAAATTACCGCTTACCCACAGTCTACCTCTTGCTCCTTAAGTCCCACTGCTCCTCTAATGAACAACTATGTTGCATGGTCCAACCATAAACAACAACCCTCTCAAGCCAATGCGAGAGTGGGGCCCCGTTGTTCAAGCCCCTGAGACAACACTTAAGAGAACAACCTCTCTAGTTTCCCTAAGTCGGGAACGAGTGAATTCCTTCTTCTTGCGTAGTCAAGTTTCCAGCTCCCACGTGGTCCCCTTTTTGAAGATGGGCATATTGGGTGAGCAATAGTGGCCACCCTCACCCGTACTAGTCAAAGGACAGACCCCCGCAGACAGGAGTCCGTAGCACGCTCAGGATTAAGGTTGAGTCACTAATGGTCATCTACGAATTTATTAGCTCTATATTGTTAATGGTGTTACATCAGTAAGTCTAATAATTCACGGTCCGGTCTTGTACAATCTCATTGCACACGATGCCCCCACTCGCATGTCAACCACATGAACGAGTCAGATCACCTCGTTTATATCAAATTCAAAGCGGGCCACATCCAAAGTGTATCCAGGATTAGGTCTCCAACCCTATCCATATACTGTAGACCATTCAGGTCATTAACTCGAACGTGATCTTCCCTGTGTGTCCACTACACACCGTTCAAGTTCTTAGTTCTCTCATAATGCAATGACGCTGGAGCTTAGTTTATTGGATTAAGTTTGAAAAATGCGAGACACAAAGTTTAAATAAATAACTCTTATTTATTACACAATGTTGAAATAAATAATTCTTATTCATTTACAACTTGGAATATTACAAACTACACGAGATGTGGACATACATCCAAACACAATGGTATAAGAATGAGGTTGGAAACCTTATTATCGTAACACCATAGATGCAACCCACTTTGTAATTAGTACAAATGAGGTAAACCAAAATTCATGTGGATGACATGCGAGTTGGGGCATTATGTATGAAGAGTTCATACAAGACCGGGCTTCAAAATATTAGTGTAACAAGTATAACACTTTTAACAGGATACGACTGATAATTTATAGGTCATTAGTGACTCGACCTGAATCCTTGGCAAGTTAAGGACTCCTGCTTATAGAGTTTTTCCTTAAACTAGTATGGGTGAGAGTGGCTTGTAGTCGACTCAATAAGCCTACCTTCTCATGGACAAAACCTCGTAAGTAGTTGAGAACTTAACTTTGCAAGATGGAATTCACTCATTCCTAAACTAAGGAATTAGATAGGTTGTTCCCTTAAGAACTGAGTCCAGGTCTTGAACAGTGGGGACCCACCCTCTTCAATGGCTTAAGAGGGTTTGAGTTTATGGTAGGACCCTAGACTTGTGGTTCATTAGAGAATCAGTGGTACTTAAGGAACAAATAGGTTATCATAAGGGTAAAACGGTAATTTGACTCAACTGTGATTACTATCAAACTGTGAAGAGTCGTTCATGGGTAGTGATTATATCAATGGACACAATATAACCTACAGTGAGGAGAGTGCAACTACATGTCTATAGTGGAGTGACTTGTAGCAAATCAATATTGATTAACCAGATCAAAGAGTTTGATCATTTAATCTCACATCATTGGAGCTCATGAACTGTAGGTCCCTCCGTTGGCTGAACATGGTAATATTGAGGGCATAAAGTTAGGAATGAAATTGAACTGTTCAATTTCATATATGAGGTGTTATATCAATTATATGTGATATAATTGATATAATATATAGTTTTAATGTGAATTAGATTCACAAATTAACTATATACTAATGATAGAAGAAGGAGGGATAGGATGGTAATTTCCATTCTATTTCCCTATAAATAGTTGCATAAGATGCAATAAGTTTGAGGAATGCTATTATGAAACTTAGAGTTCCCACATTTGTGTAGTTGGAAAGAGTTCCAAACACACATCTCTCGTTCCACATGTCATCCTAAAGGAACTCACATTCCTCCCTCACCAAGAGAACAACGGAGAAGATGTAGTGGTGGATCTTCACACGTGTCGGGTTTATATTGTTGAGATCGTAATCGTTGGAGAAGGAGCTTGTGAAGAAAGTGTTCTTCAAAGGTAAATTTCTTGTTCTCCCATTTAGAAATGCATGCTTAATCTTTAGTATATTTTTCTTGTTATAGATCTATGTAACAATATCACGAATACGCGATTCACAATCGCTTCTGTTGCAGGATTCGATCCCTTCAATTGGTATTACAGCGCCAATTGTGTTCTTGATTTTGTTCTGGATTTCTCAACATCAAAGGTGGGATATACTAATTTCATGAGATGTATGATCGGTTTGCAAATAAGATGTTTTCGTTTTTGGCACCATAGATTTACATATTGTATGTCGAATTGTTCAATATAAAAAGCCTATTGTTTTTCGCATATATTTATGTAAATCGAGTCTCTAAGTCTGTGTCGATCGAGACAAAGTGGTTGCTGAGAAGAACGGAGCGAAAACGAGCAAAAATAGTAGAGATAGCTTGTTGTTTTGTGTGTAGCGTTGCAACGCCATTGAAGCGGTGTCCAGGCTGCAGATGGAATAGTGTTGCAACGCAAAAATCAACGTCACAAGGCTGGACGAAATTTACATGAGTGTTGCAACGCCAGCACAGGCGTCACAACACTAAAGGCAGAGACGTTTTGGACAGCGTTCCAACGGGCAGAAACGAACAAAAAGCAGCGTTGCAACGCCGTAGACGTTTCATGAAGGCTCCAACAGACGAAAATGATGGTTTTATTATATTTATTTAATATAAAAATGTTTTATATTAATTTTATTTAATATTACAAATTTTAATTAATATAATTAGATTATATTAATTAAAATTAATTTTAGGGTGTCAAAAATGGTCTAATTTTGCTATTTAAATTTATCGATTGTTGTATAATTATTGTCATGCATAATGTATGTTTTTATTTAGATATCCCACCTTAGGTTAAGCATTTCTATAAATCATTTATAATATAAGTGTTATATTATATAATTTGAATGTATAATTAATATAAGGTGTTATATTATTTTTTGGCAACATTGGCATGCATATTTGTCATGTGGTGAATGTGTTATGTATATTTTATTATTCATGTGATAAATGATGAAGCACAATAACATTGAATTGCATGTCGCCTAAGGTAAATTTCATTAGTTTTAAAATGTTTAGAACATGAAATTAATAGATCTTAAGTTATTTAGATCTAATTAGATTACAATTAAGAACCATATAATTTATAAACAATTATTAAAAGTGGAACTCTGTCTAAGGAAGGTTCTGTCTAGGTTGGGGTATTTAAGTTGACGAAAACGGAACACCCCTATCTGGGAACTGGCCTGGGAGTGAATAATTTTAATTAGAGAGTTTATAAATAATAGTAGCGTTAGCGGGTTTATTAAGCAGTTAATAAACTAGAAATCCTAGGTTTAATATAATGAGTTATATTAGCACACATAGGATAAAATAAATATAAGAGTTATATTAATTATCAGTATACGAGTTATATTGATAAGTTTAGTTAAAACCATTAGTCGTGTTTAACGTAGGTCAATTTCCTATAGAGTTAAAGTATCTAGTGGGAGGAATAGTGTATATGATACATATAATTCCACCCACATCTCTCCGGGGAAGTTCACAAACAGGAACGCTCCCTTCGGATGGTGTTTGTATGAGTCAATAGCAAGGTGAATGGAGAGGGTACTTATAGTTAGTGGGAGCATGTTTAGTGAAAACAAAACCTGTGGTCTCTTCTGTCGGTTCACATCGTGAGATCACTATGGTCAGCCTGCTAGTTTGGCCTGGACCAGACAATCCCTTCAGAGGGCTTGATAATAGGGGATCGAACACAGTACACACTCGAAAGGGATAAAGGTTTTCTTAGTTTGTTATTCAACCTAGTCCTCCCTTCGACGGATTTTGTTGGATGGGGACTCTAGGTCTAAAGATAGAGGGTTACACTCACAAGGTACATAAGAAGTGTATGTACCCTTATCAAATAATGGTAACTAAAGCCTATAGGAATAAGAGTTATTATGACATTAGGTTTTTTTCAACAATGTCATGATCCAGAGGATGAGTGTTTCTTGATTACCCTTCGGTGTCATACACTCTAAACCCTTTGGTGTCGAACACAGTACACACTCGAAAGGGATAAAGATTTCCTTAGTGTGTTATTCAACCTAGTTCTCCCTTCGGCAGATTTTGTTGGATGGGGACTCTAGGTCTAAAGACAGAGGGTTACATTCACAAGGTACATAAGAAGTGTATGTATCCTTATCAAATAATGGTGACAAAAGCCTATAGGAATAAGAGTTATTCTGACATTAGGTTTTTGTCAACAATGTCATGATCTAGAGGATGAGTGTTTTTTGATGACCCTTCGGTGTCATACACTCTAAACCCTTCGATGTCGAACACAGTACACACTCTAAAGGGATAAAGGTTTCCTTAGTCTGTTATTCAACCTAGTCCTCCCTTCGGCAAATTTTGTTAGATGGGGACTCTGGGTCTAAAGACAGAGGGTTACACTCACAAGGTACATAATAAGTGTATGTATCCTTATCAAATAATGGTAACTAAAGTCTGTAGGAATAAGAGTTATTCTGACATTAGGTTTTTGTCAACAATGTCATGATCCAGAGGATGAGTGTTTTTTGATGACCCTCCGGTGCCATACACTCTAAACCCTTGGTGTATCATTGTAAATTATTAATGACCTAGGAATCATTAGATAATTAGCTAAAACATGGTTGGATTAGATAGTTTTTTAGCGAGAAACTTATACAAGTTTTTTTTTTTTGTAAATTTCATCAAAATGTCTACCTCTATAATTTCCTTACCTGGTGCAGAAAAATTAATCGGAGAGAACATAATGATATGGAAAAACAAACTTCACACTATCTTAGTAGTGGACAATCTTAAGTTTTGTGTTGATTGAGGAGTGTCCTCAGGTGCCAGGCTCGAATGCAACACGAAATGTTCGTGATGCATATGATCGATGAATCAAGGACAATGATAAGGCCAAGATCTATATGCTGACAAGTATGTCTTGTTGGGATGTATGTCCTAATATCGTACATGTTTGTAATATTCACTATTGAAATAAATAAGAGTTATTATTTGTATCTCGCATATTTACAAACTTTGTCCAATAAACTAAGTTCTAGGGTTATTGAATTATGAGAGAACTAGAACTTGAATGGTGTGTAGTGGACACACAGGGAGGATCACGTTCGCATTAATGACCCGAATGGTCTAAAGTATACAGATAGGGTTGGAGACCTAATCCTGGATACGCTGTGGCTGCGGTCCTCTTTGTATTAGATACAAACGAGTTGATCTGTCTTGTTCATGTGGTTGACATGCGAGTGGGGGCATCTTGTGCAATGGGATTGTACAAGACCAGACCGTGAATTATTAGACCTACTGATGTAACACCGTTAACAATATTTAACTAATAACTTCGTAGATGACCATTAGTGACTCAACCTTAATCCTAAGCATGTTACGGACTCCTATCTGTGGGGGTCTGTCATTTGACTAGTACGGGTTAGGGTGGTCACAGTTACTCACCCAATATGCATATCTTCTCACAGATAGGACCACGTGGGGAGCTGGGTACTTGACTATGCGAGATGGAATTCACTCGTTCCCGACTTAGGAAAACTAGAGAGGTTGTTCCCTTAAGTGTTGTCTCTAGGGCTTAGACAACGGGCCCCACCCTCTCACTGGCCCGAGAGGGGTGTTGTTTATGGTTGGATCATAAAACATTGTTGTTCATTAGAGGGGCAGTGGAGACATAAGGAGCAAGAGGTAGACACAATGGTAAAACAGTAATTTGACCCAGAAGTATCCACGAACAACCTATGAAGGGTCGACTCACGGGCATTGGTTAATGGACACAACTTGTCCTGCAGTGATGGGAGTGCAGCTACGAACTTTAGTGGAGTGCTACCGTAGCTAATGAATGTTGAAGAACCGGGTCAAAGAGTTTGATATGTTAGTCTCGGATCATTGGAACTCGTCATTTGTAGGTCCATTAGGTCACTCGGTTGGCTCAAACTGGATACATAGAGGGTTTACAGTTTGGTGTGGATTTGAAGTGTTCAGATTCATTAAAAGGGTATTTATGTCATTTATATGAGCTGGGGACTTAACTATGAAAGATGGAATTCACTCATTCTTATACTAAGGATTTAGATAGGTTGTTCTCATAATAACTGACTGCAGGTCTTGAACAATGGGGCCCCACCCTCTAAACTTACTTAAGAGGGTATGAGTCTATGGTAGGACCTTAGACTTGTTGTTCATTAGTGGATCAGTGGTGCTTAAGGAACAATGAGGTAATTACAGGAGTAAAACGGTAATTTGACCCAGCCGTGATTACGAACAAACTGTGAAGGGTCGACTCATAGGTAATGATTATATCAATGGACACAATATAATCTATAGTGAGGAGAGTGCAACTACAAGTCTATAGTGGAGTGACTTGTAGTTAATGAATATTGATTAACTGGATCAAAGAGTTTGATCAGTTAATCTCACATCATTGGAGCTCATGAACTGTAGGTCCATTAGGTCCCTCTGTTGGTTCAACATGGTAATATTGAAGTGTTCAATTTCATATATGAGATGTTATATCAATCATATGTGATATAATTTACATAATGTATAGTTTTAATCTGAATTAGATTTACATATTAACTATATACTAATGAGAGAATGAAGGAGGGATGGGATGGTAATTTCCATCCCATTTTCTTATAAATAGTTGCATAAGATGCAATTTTGAAGAGGCTCTTCAAAAACCCTATAATTGCAAATCATATTATGGTTGGAAAAGTTCCAAACACAAATTTTCTCATAACCTCCACATCTCACCCTTAAAGGAACCCACATTCCTCCCTCACCTAGAGAACAACGGAGAAGATCTAGTGGTGTCAACTTCATACGTTCGAGTTCGAGTTACTGAGATCGTGATCGTGGGAGAAGGAGCAGGTGAAGAAAGAGTTCTTCAAAGGTAATCTCTTGTTGTCTTATGTAGAATTATATGCTTAATCGTACTTATATTGTTCTTGATTGAAATTAGTGTAACAAAATTAAGAACACGCAATTTACAATCGCTTCAGTTGCGGGATCCAATCCCTTCAATCAGGATCCTTCTGACCATTGTCGCATACTACGACTATGAGGTATGACAAATGGATGTTAAGGCAACCTTTATAAATGACAATCTTGATGAAACAATGTACATGAACCAACCCAAGGGGTTCATTATCCAAGGCCAAGAGCAAAGGGTTTGTCAGCTTCATAGGCCTATTTATGGAGTGAAACAAGCCTCGAGGTCTTGGAATATAAGGTTTGATGAGTCGATCAAATCTTATTGCTCTAATCATAATGTTGATGTCTATAAGAAAATCTTCAAGAACACTGTCGCATTTCTGATATTATATGTGGATGATATCCTACTCATTGAGACTAAGGTGGGATTTCTTACTGACATTAAAAAGTTGTTGGCTTCGCAATTCCAAATGAAAGATTTGGCAGAGGCCCAGTATGTTCTAGGTATCCAGATAGTCTGGAACTAGAAGAACAAAATGCTAGCCATGTGTCAGGCGTCTTATATTGACAAGATGTTTTCCAGATATAAGATGCAGAACTCCAATAAGTGCTTGCTGCCTTTCAGGCATGGGGTATGGATAGAACACAAAATGTGTTATCCTTAGGCTTAACTATTGCTAGTTTTATGATGATTTAAGGGCTTTTACATGTTTAAATCACTCAATTTCAGGTTAAGAGCTTAAACAGAACGACTGGAGACAATTTGAATCACTCGGAATCGAAACGAGGCTATTTGGAGCTAAAAATAATACCAATTGGAAGTAGAATAACCAATTGAAGCTAGTAGGCCCAAGGTGATTTACTTACAACGCCGTGATTGCTGTTTGGACGCATTGAAGACCCCAGGCGATAGCATTGCAACGCTACTTTGAAGCGTCGCAACGTTGTCTCGATACGAAGATACACATGAAGACCCGCACTGAGGGTGTTGCAACAGTGCTTTGCAGCGTCAAAACGACAGATCGATAAGAGGCGCGCGCGTTATGGTAGCGATGTTGTAACGCTGGCCTCAGCGTTGCAACGCTATCGAGACATTTCATACATTCCAGTCGCCTAGGGTACAGCGTTGCAACACTGTCCTTAGCATTGCAAGATTGTACCGAAGGACATTATAAATAGAACATGTTGTCTTCATTAAAGAGGAGCCGAATTTGGTAGACTTTTGCTCATATTTTCGAAATACACTTTGTAAGAAGAGACAAAAGAGTGTTTTTGGGAGCCAAAGCATCCGTGGATGGTCGAGATCGAAGACGGGAGCTCGGAGACGAAGGACCGACATCGGCACATAAGTTTAATTTCTTTTTCTTTCACATTGTAATATCGTTTTAAGATATTTCCTACTTGTTTAGCTTGGTTTTCATGTGATTTAGAGTAGCTAAATGTTGTAGTTAGAATTTGATTTACTTGTTAAGACTTAATTGCTATGTATTGAAGCATATTTTATTCTTAGTTCTTGCAATTCGTTCTTTAACTCTTAATTTTGTTGGTTTAAATGGACTCGAGAGATAAAACTTGAATTAGAACAAAATTGTCAAAACCCTTTGGAGTCTGGCATGAGAATGACTAAAAAACATAAGGGAAACACATAAAGAAGTTGCTTAATGTCGTGCATGTCGTAGGTTCATATGGAGACTATGGAGTTTATTGCATGTGCGAGGCTCACTAAGAATCGAGAGGTTTTCTTGACTATTATACTTCTTGTTTATAAAAGCATCACATTAGTTTATTGCATGTGTTAATTAAGTCATTAGCTTGTAAAGTCAATTTCCTTTGAGTCTATCAATTCGGGTCTCCACATGTTAGTCTGTTGTTAGTTTCTACTTTCAATCACCTACACATGTTATGTTTCTTTAGATGAAATTGAGAATCAGTATCTTAGTAATTAATTAATCTAGAAACCCATTCCGGAGGACGATACTTGGACTCTTAAATCACTATACTAAAACTTGACATGTACACTGCAGTATTGCAATATTATTTTACGCAACTAGTTTTTGGCGTCGTTGTCGGGGAATGACGATTATTTAGATTAATTAATATTGGGAGAAAATTTCAGATTTTAGACTAAAGCTTGTTTGTGTGTCTTTCCTTATTTATTTTTTTTTATGTGTTGATTGTTTCTTTTTTTTTTGTGTGTGTTATTTTAGTTTTGTGTGTTTTTTAGTTTTTGTCCCCTGTTTTTTGTTGTGTTGCTATTGTGTAAAAGTCTTGATCTAAATTATTAATTTTTCAAGTATGACTTTGCATGATTTTTCTCCATCTTTCTATTGTCCCTCTTAGGATCCTAGGTATGTGCATCATGATTTCTCTGTATTCCATTTGTCTATTTTTTACCATTCTGTACCTGAAATTGATAAAAATTCATGTGATTGTAGTTATTTAGGCAATTGGAACGATAATTTTTCGTACCTTCCCAACCTGATGAAAAATCTTCTCTTGTGAACCAATTGATGGAATATATCTTAGAATTGAAAATAAAAAATTTGGTTCATAATGAATTAGAAAGGTTGAATAGGTTAGAAGCTGAGGTGGTAGGACTTTGGGAAATAGTATAGGATAGAGCTAAATATCTTAATTAGCTAGTAATTTCCCTTAAGGCCTTACCGGAACAATTTCTTATCCTTACCACTCAGAATGTGCACAATAGGAGAACTTATTCATACGATAGCGGGGATAGTTTGAGGGAGACTAGAACACACCACAAAAAGGATAGTGAGGTAGACATTGTTGATACAATTTTTCCCACAGGGAAGGTTCAGGTGATAGTTGTTGAGGTTGAGAAGTCATTTCCCTTTTTGTCTCCAGAAATTTCCCTTAGTATACATAATCAATTGTCTTACACTCATGAGTCTTGCTTTGCTTTTTGTTATTTCATTTCAGTAAACAAAAATACAAAAAATAGTTATCTGTCTGGTGCCCAAGAGAAAAAGGATAGTCTTTTAGACTTAGAAGGCTATATCGATTCAAGCAAGAATGACCCAAAGAAATACGAGCAGTTTTATGTGCTCTGATAAGTCACCGTCTAGCTAAAGATGTTAAAGAAAGCGCTTCTTGGGAGGCAATCCAAGTTTTATGTATTATGTTCTTCGTTTTTATGTTTTTTTTTATGTTTTATATCATTTTCTAGTTTTGTGTTTTTGTCTAATTTCTTTCTTTTTGTACCTCCATGTGTATGCCCAAGAGAAAAGCGCAGACTTGCACCATTTTGATCCTTAGATCGAGAGGACCTGTAGGAGACTCCTAAGTGAAGGAAAAGTAGAACCTCATACTATGGTTGATCAGGAGCTCATCAATAACCCTAAACCCATCAGTGAGTATTTCCAACCTGTGTTTGATTATGAGCAGGCTCGAATAGTCTCTGCGCCTATAAATGCTAACAATTTTGAACTTAAGACAGGGCTTATACAGATGGTTAGGGAAGGTGCTTTTAGAGGATTAGCCACAGAAGATCCAAACTCACACTTATAGAATTTCTTAGAATTATGTGGTACAGTTAAAATGAATTGTATCTCTGTTGATAATATTCGCTTACGTCTCTTTTCTGCCTCTTTGCAGGGTAGAGCTAAAGAATGGCCAGGGTCCCTTCCCTCAGATAGTATCACTTATTGTGAGGAGTTTGCCCTAGCCTTCATGACCAAATTCTTTCCACCTGTGAAAGCTGCAAAGTTAAAGACGGAGATAGGAACATTCAGGCAACAGGAGAGAGAGCAACTATTTGAGGCATGGGAAAGGTACAAGGACATGCTCAGGAGGTGCCCACAGCATGACTACCTAGATTGGCTCCAGGTACAACTATTTTATAATGGAATTGAAGGTAAGACCTGGACCATTCTGGATGCCACTTACTGGAGGGGCATTCATGGCCATGATTGTGCCAGAAGCACATGCCCTCCTCGAAGAAGTGTCAACTGCCAGCTACTAGTGGCCTACAGACAATGAAAGATCTAAGCCAGTAGCTGGATTGTATCAACCTGAAGGGTAACCTCTCTTAAATCTCATATGGCATCCCTCACTCAAGCTCTGAATAATTTTGCAGGATCACCATAAACAGGGATGTCCTCTCAATGCTCCCAGCCCAATGGAGAATCCACTATGGAGTAATTACACTACCTGCACAACAGAAGCAACAAATATGGAGAAAGCCAGACTCAGAATAACCTCCCAACACATTATAATCCAAGTTGTTTTAAGTTCTTCGTTTACTTACTAGTTTGTTTGTTTTGCTTTGTAGGTTGTGATGATGTCATCCTTCGTTGAAATCCATGCTCCCATTCTGTGGAACTCAAACACACATGTTTTGGCTATCCAAGGAACTCAGAAAGATCTGCATAACTTAGGAAAGTATTGTTCACTCTTACCCTTATACCTAATTTGTGCCTATTTCTGCAAACATTGGGGACAATGTTTAGTTTAAGTTTGGAAGAGGGATGTTGTTTATTTGTGTTGACTGTCCTGAGTATGTGCTGGAATTGCTGACTGATCTTTTACATAAGCATGAGTATGATAGCATAGGATGTGATCTAATGGGAAATCTTTGGGATTCTGCTGAAACCTGAGAGCATGACATGAATTTGAGTTAATTAGAGGACATGATCCGTATATTGTAGACCCTTCAGCTCCCCTTTAATGAAGACAACATGTTCTATTTATAATGTCCTTCGGTAAAGCGTTGCAACGTTGTACCTTAGGTGGCAGACATGTATGGAATGTCTCGATGGTGTTGCAACGTTGAGGGCAGCGTTGCAACGCTGCAACCCTAACGCGCGGGCCTCTTATCGATCTGACATAGGGGATTCATCCGCTACACAAGGAGGATCACGTTCGAGTTAATGACCCGAACGGTCTACAGTATAAGGATAGGGTTGGAGACCTAATCCTGGATACACTATGGATGCATCCCGCTATGTATTAGATACAAACGAGTTGATTGGACTCGTTCATGTGGTTGACATGCGAGTGGGGGCATCCTGTGCAATGAAATTGTACAAGACCGGATCGTTAATTATTAGACCTACTGATGAAACACCGTTAATAATATAGGACAAATAACTTCGTAGATGGCCATTACTGACTCGACCTTAATCTTGAGCGTCTTACAGACTCCGTTTGTAGGGGTTGTCCGTTAAGAATATGAACCTAATTCACATCTAAATAATATTTGAACTCCTTCAAATATTTAATTTTCTCAATTAATTTACTTTGAATCATATTCAAATAAATTTATACTAAAGTTTTAATGTACATATATCATGCTTATTCCCTAATGGAATTTGAACGTTTTAAATTCTAATGATCTAAGAACCCTTTACGAGCAAGGAAGTAGACCTAATAGGCCTACAGATCAGAAGCTCCAACCATACAAGATTATTTAGTTAATCTCATTAACCTTCTAATCAACATTCGTTAACTGCGAGAACACTCTACTATAGTCCCGCAGTTGCACTTTTCTCACTGCATATATATTTCTGTGTCCACGGATATCGACCAATAGAAGCAAGTCAATCCTTCACGAATGTTCATAACACCAACTAGGTCAAATTACCGTTTTAGCCTTGGGTTACATCTTTTACCTTAAGTTCCAGTGCTTCTCTAATGAACAACCTGTTTATGGTCTTACAATAAACAGAAGTCCCTTTCGGGTCAATGAGAGGGTCAGACCCTTTGTTCAAGTCTCGGAGACACCACTTAAGGGAACATTCATCTAGTTACCTTCAAGTGGGGAAGGAGTGAAAGTTCCATTTTGCTAGGTTAAGTCCCCAGTCACCTGTTTGGTCTTACCCCCAAGAAGGTAGGCATATCGAGTCGACGTCTCGAGCCACTCTGACCCATACTAGTCAAAGCACAATCTCTCGCAAACAGGAGTTTGTAACCTGCTCAGGATTGAGATCAAGTTCCGTAGGTCATCCTATTGAAATAGAAACCTAACTAGTCAACGAAGTTACATCTAATAGTTACTATTTCATTGTTCGGTCTCGTGCAATCTCATCACATAGGATATCCCCACTCACATGTCGTCTTCATGAACACGTAGGATCACAGTGTTTTTATCAAGTACAGAGTGGGCGATGCCCATAGTATTACGAGGATGAGGTACTCAACATTATCCCTATACTATAGACCCTTTAAGTTGTATCTCGAACTAAGATCCTTATATGCCCACTATATTTAGTTCAAGAGACATACAAAGACCTCGAATGTTAGTTTATTGGATTTAGGGTTAACATAAGACAATATGAATTAAACAATAACACTTTATTGATATAATTAGAACATAATTACAAACTACGAGTTTTAGGGCATAAAACCCCACACATACTTCCTCATTCTATCTTTTTATTCACTGTAAAAATTTTGTGATCATAACCTTTCTTAAGTCGTCTGGAAAATTACAATAAAAAATCCAGTTACATTGAATATTATACCGTAAGAGACCAAAACTTATAACAATCTCGTCGCTAATATATTAATTAATGATTTCCAAAAGGTGAGAGAGAAGAGACCAAAATAAAAAGATGAGATATTGATTGAAAAATAACATTTGATAGAATGTCTAATTAAAAAAAATGCTATTAAATCTGAACAAAGTTCTATATAAACAACTAGCATATCTCAATCTCACCAATCCTATCTCATATTCTCGTAATCGTAATAGTCTACTCTAATAAGCAATATATCAAAATTTTACTGCCATAGCAAATTAACATAATTACATCACTTTTATTCTCAAACATTATCAATATATACATCATTCTACCAACAAAAGTGTAGTTCAACGGTAATTAACACGTACTATTTTCACCATTTTCAATGTGGCAAATATTGAAAGTTACAATACTAAATATCTTCATCATGTAAAGGAATACTAGGTAGGCTTAATATAGCAGGTTTACGATATATAGTAAAACAAGTTAACTAAGGGAGTTGTATTTCATCTAGTCCTTGCATTTGATTAGAAGCTCAATTACCGTGTTTGATTTAGTTCTTATTTTTTATTTACTAAACTCATTTGTATTCCTTAGATATAGTGTTATTTCTATTCTTTGGGATATACATTCTTCAACCATAAATAGATATTCATCTCTGATATGAGAGAGAAAAATAGGGTTATAATTAATAAACTTCAATATGTGACTGAAGTCTATTATTGATAAACTTATATATCTATAATATCAAACTATTCCTCTATGATGTCAGTTTATCATTGATGGACTCAAATCATTAAGTCTCTAACTGATAGACTGCTAATATGTTGGATAAATTTATCAGTGATAGACTTTAATATGAGATCGATATTGGAAAAAGTCACACTAATATGTTGGGGTTTATGCCCTAAACAAGTGTAGTTTTGTAATAATGTTATTTAAATAAATAAAGAGTTATTTATTATATTCTTGCACATAAACCGAAATCCAATAAACTAAGTTCCAAGGTTATAATGATAGATCTTGAACAAATGTGTAGTGGGCACAAGATGGATAATGTTCAAGTATATATAACATAAAAGGTGTATGGTATACACATGATGGTGGGAACCTTATATTGGTATCACCATGGATGTGGCTCATTTTATATTTAGTACAAACAAGGTAATCCAACTTGTTCATGTGGCAGACGTGCGAGTGGGGGCATCCTGTACGATGAGATCGTACAAGACCAGACAGAAAATTATTAGCCTATTAGTGTAATACCGTTAACAGGATAGGTCTAATAATTTATATATGATCATTAGTGACTTGACCTAAATCTTGAGCAAGTTACGTACTCCTGCTAATGGGGTTTATCCTTAGATTAGTATGGGTGAGAGTGACCAGTAGTGGACTCAATATTCCTACTTTCTCAAGGGCAGAACCTTGTAGGTAGTTAGGGGCGTAACTCTTCAAGATGTAATTCACTCATTCCTGAATTAGGGAATCAGTTAGGTTTTTCTCTTAAGAACTGAATCTAGGTCTTGAACAACGGGGCCCCACCCTCTTACTAGCCTAAGAGGGATTATGTTTATGATAGGACCATAGATTGTTGTTCATTAGAGGATTTGTAGTGCTTAAGGAGCAAGAGGTAATCACAGGGGTAAAAAAGTAATTTGACCTACCTCTGATTACGAACAACCTGTGAAGGGTTAACTCATAAGTATTGATTATATCAATGGTCACAACACAGTCTATAGTGAGGAGAGTGCAGCTGCGAGTCTATAGTGGAGTTACTCGCAATTAGTGAATGGTTGTTAATTTGATCAAAGAGTTTGATCGGTTAATCTCGCATCATTGGAGCTCATGATTTGTAGGTCCATTAGGCAACTTCCGTTGGCTCAATATGGAAATATTGAGGGTATAAAGTTTGGAGTGAAATTGAATTGTTCAATTTCATATATGAGATATATATCAATTATATATTATATAATTGATATAATATAGTTTAATGAGAATTTGATTCACAATAAACTAAATACTAAAATGAGAGATGGCTTATGATTAGGTAAATTTGCAAATATGATTTGCAAATACATAATAAGAGCATTGTAGAGATATGGTGGTAATTTCTACCATATTTCCCTATAAATACATGCATAAGATGCATATTTTGACTAAGCATTCTTAAGAAAAGAAACCTTAATGATCTCTCTTGTGAAAAAGAGTTTTTCACTCCTCTCATATTCTCCAAACTCTAAAAAGGAATCCCACCATCCTCCCTCTCCTAGACAATAGAGAAGACTTGGTGGGGTAATCGATTGCACCGGGATCATTGAGAACGTGAGATCGTGAGAAGAAAAGGAGCACGTTAAGGTTTTAGTCTACAAAGGTAACATGTTGTCCAAAAATTCTTATTTTATGCTTAATCTTTTATTTTAGTGTTCTTGATTTGATCTATGTAACAAATTTCAAGAACACGCGATTAAACTCATTTTCGCTGTGAGATTCGATTCTATCAATTTGTATAAGAGTCAGGTTTTGTTCTTGTTTTTGTTATAGATTTTTTCAGAACATAGTGGGGATTTCATTATATTCATGAGATGAATGTTGGTTTACACAAGTAGATGTTTTCATTTTTGACACTTAGATTTATAATTTTTTCATTGAATTGTTCAATATAAGGGCATGATGTTTTAGAAAATTTTAATGGTAAATCGAGTCTGTAAGTCCGTGTCAATTGAGGAAAAGTCGTTACAGAAAAGTCAATTGAGATGTCTTCTTTCCTTTTATCCCTAGAAAATCCCTTTAGTTTTGATAACCATTTTTCCTACACTCACGAGTCTTGTTTTGATTTCTATTCTTTTGTGTTATTAAACAAAAATACCAAAAATAATTTTTTGTTAGGCGCCGAAGAGAAAGAAGATACCCTTTTAGACTTAGAAGGCTATATCGATTCAAGCAAGAAGGGGCCGAAGAAATGTGAGCAGTTTTACGTGCCTTGACGCCAATCTTGAGGGAGTACAGTCTAGCTAATGACGTTAAACAAAGCGCTTCTTGGGAGGCAACCGAAGCTTTACTTACTTTTGTTTTCCTGTCTTTAGCTTGCTTTAGTTTGTTTTTGTTGTTTTCCAATTCTTATTTAATTGTTGTTTTGCTTTGTAGGTTGTGGAGATGTCCTTTTTCGTTGAAATCCATGCTCCCGTTCTGAGGAACTCCAACACACATGCCTTGGCTTTCCAAGAATCTCATAAAGATCTCCATTACCTTGGACAATATTGTTCACTGTTACCCTTATACGTCATTTATGCTTAATTATGCAAACATTAGGGACAATGTGTAGTTTAAGTTTGGGGGTGGGATGTGTTTATTTGTGTTGTGACTGTCCCGAGTATGTGCTGAATTGTTGGTTGATCTCTTACATAAGTATGAGTATGATAGCCTAGGATGAGATATAGTTGAAAATCCTTGTGATTCTGCTGAATCATGAGAGCATGACATGAATTTGAGTTAATTTAAAAATTTTCTTGAGTTTTCCCTGCACTATTATGTGTTCTTGTAGTTTTGAAATGCTTAGAACAAAGTTATTAGGCTTAGAAATTTGATGTCACCTCGATAGGTCTGAGAACTAATGTGAGAGTCAAACTGCAAGATAGGGTGAATGACAATATAAAGTGCATGATCTGTATAATATGTGCATTATGTGAAAAAGTTTTTTTTTTGTTGGTTGTTTGCTAATGAAAAAAAATTGTGAGGCAAAAAGAGCTACCTCCACTGTGATCAGTTAGGCCACTCATTGAGCGAGTGCTCTGGGTAAGGGTCCCTGTAGTGGATGTGTGAAAGCTAGTGTTCTTGCATAAAAAAAAATGATGATTAAGTGCTAAATAGAGTTATTTATTTCTTGAATGTGGAAGACTCAAGGATTAGTAATTATGACCAGTGTAGGGGGAAGTTGAATGGAGAGCCTAATAAAGTTGATCCGGGCTCAGTAAAAATGAAGGGAACATAGGCTAATCACACACACACGTAAGAACACTTAGGAAAAGTTTTAAATTACTTGTTGAAGTGTTATGTTTAAGTGTTTCCTGTGATTGCAAAATTTTCTCTTAAATCTTTGAGGCTTGAATCAAATGTATGTTAAAGAACAATCTGATGTTTAATTATGTTTTTGCTCGGGACTAGCAAAAGTTTATGTTTGGGGGTGTTTGATAACACACAAAATGTGCTATCCTTAGGCTTAATAATTGCTAGTTTTATAATGATTTCAAGGCTTTTACGTGTTTAATTCATTCAATTTCAGGTTCATAGCTTAAACAGAACTATTGGAGACAAATTGGATCACTCGGGATCAAAATGAGGCTATTTGGAGCTAAAAATAACATCAAATGGAAGAGAAAATACCAAACCAAGCTGAAGACCCGAGGTGATGGCGTTGCAACGCCATATAGAGCGTTGCAATGCCGAACGTGCAGCCAAACAGCTCTGAAGATCATTGTCGATAGCGTTGCAACGGCGCGCTGCAGCGTCGCAGCAATATCGATATCGAGCGCGCGTATAAGAAGCCACACGCGCAGGCGTTGTTGTAACGCCGCTTCTGCGTCGCAAGGCCAAATCGATAGGAGCACGCGCGTTAAGGTAGCAGCGTTGCAACGTTGTCCTTAGCGTTGCAACGCTGCCGATAGTTTCCTTTTTTACCACGCGTTTAGGGTACAGCGTTGCAACGCTGTCCCTAGCGTTGCAACGCTGCCCCTTTGATGCCTATAAATACAACATTATGTTTTCATCACAAGGGAGTCGAATTGGATAGAGTTTTGCCCCAATTTCGAAATACACCTTGTAAGAAGAGAGAAAAAAGAGATTTTGGGAGCCAAAGCATTCGTGGAGGTTCGAGATCGAAGATGGGAGCTCGGAGACGAAGGACCGACATTCACATCTAAGTTTATTTCTCTTTCTTTCAATTTGTAATAGCGTTCTAAGACGTTTCTACTTGTTTAGTTTGTTTTTCATGTGATTTAGAGTAGCTAAACATTGTAGTTGGATTTGATTTACTTGTTATGACTTTCTTGCTATGTTTTGAAGCATGTTTTGTCTTTATTTTTGGAAATTCGTTCTTGACTTCTTAATTTTTTGATTTAAGTGGACTCGAGAGATAAAGCTTGAATTAGAGCAAAATTGTCAAGACCCTTAGAAGTCTGGCACGAGAGTGACCTAGAAATCTTAGGGAAACACATAAAGAAGTTGCTTAATGTCATGCATGTTGTAGGTTCATATGGAGACTATGAGTGTATTGCATGTGTGAGGCTCACTAAGAACCGAGAGGTTTTCTTGAGTAATTTACTTCTTGTTTATAAATTCATCTCATGAGATCAATGCATGTGTAGTTAGGTTATTAACTTGTAAAATCACTTCCTTTAATTCTATCAATTCGTGTCTCCACATGTTTGTTTGTTTGGTTGTCTTATTTGTCAAACACCTATCCATGTTTTGTTGCTTTAGCTAAATTTGAGAATTAGTATCTTAGTACTTAATTAATCTAGAAACTCATTCCCGAGGACGATACTTGGACTCATAAATCACTATACTAAAACTTGACCCGTACACTGCGGTATTGCAATAATCATAAATATCATGCAACACTAACCATAGTGGTCTAACGGTGTAAACCGACAAAAGAGATCGTAGGTTTTGTTTTCACTTAACCTGCTCTCACTCACTATAAGTATCCTCTCCATTCACCTTGATATTGACTCATACAAACACCATCCGAAGGGGGACGCTCCCGTTTGGCCACGAGGCCAAGTATTAATCTCACGGTGTGAACTCCCTGGAGATAGCGTAGGTGGAAAAATATGTATCTCATACACTTTTCCTCCCACTGGATACTTTAAAATTTTAGGAATCCTACTTAGGCTAAGACCAGACTAATGGTTTTACCTAACTCTATCAATATAACTCTTATATCGATAATCAATATAACTCTTATATTTATTTTATCCTATTTTGTTAATATAACTCCTTATATTAAACCTAGGATTTCTAGTTTATTAACCTCCTGATAAACTCACTGACGCTACTGTAATTTATAAGACTCTCTGATTAAATTTCACTCCCAAGTCAGTTCCGAGGTAAGGGTGTTCCGTTTCCGTCAGCTTAAATACTCCAGCCTAGACAGAACTTTCCTTAGATAGAGTTCCTCATTTAATCCTAGCTTATAAATTACTTGGTTCCTAATTCTAATCTAATTAGAACTAGATAACCTAAGGTCTATTAATTCTAAACACTTTTAAACTAATAAGTAACCTTACGTGACATGCATACTATGTTATAGTGCTTGATCATTCATCAAATGAATAATAAGACATTCATAGCATAATCATCTCATGATATATAATGCATGCTAGTGCTGTTCATAAATTAATATAACAACTTTATATTAATTTATCATGTAAACTATATAATATAACTCTTTATATTATAAATGATGCATGAAAATTCTTTAACCTAAGGTGAGATTTCTAAAATAAAAGCATATATTATGCATGACAATAATTACACAACAATTGCATAATTTAAATAGCAAAATTAGACCAATTTTGGCACCCTAAAAATAATTTTAATTAATATAATATAATTATATTAATTAAAATTAAATCAATTAAATATAAATAAATATAAAACATTTTTATATTTATTATATATAATAAAATTACGTTTTTTGTGTGTTGGAAGCTGCTGAAAAACGCCTCCAGCGTTGCAACGTTGTGCCTTGTCTGTTTCTGCCCGTTGGAGCGCGTTACGAAATGCCTTTGGCGTTGCAACGCTGCCTCCTGTGCGCGCCTCATCCCGCAAGCGCAACGTTGCAACGCCAATGAACAACGTTGCAACGCTGCACACGGACAGCACATGGAATCCGCTATTCCTTGCTCATTTTTGCTCCGATCTTCTCAGCAACCACATTGCGCGATCGACACAGACTTACAGACTCGATTTAAACTTAAAAATGCCCAAAACAGCGGGTCCTTACATTGAACGATTCAATGGAAATTGTAAATCTAAGTGCCAAAATTAAAACCATCTAATTTTGCAAAAACCGTTCATACATCTCATGCAAAAACAGTAAATCCCAGAACGCAATTGGGTTGTGATACCAATCGAAGGGAATCGGAGTCCTGCAGCGGAAGCGATTGTGAATCGCGCGCTCTTGATTTAGTTACAAAGATTTAATTCAAGAACATATATAACTAGATTAAGCATATAAACATAATGGGCAGCAAGAAAATTACCTTTGAAGAACCTTTCTTCAAGGGCTCCTCCTCTCTCACGATCAAGATATCAGAAACACGAACCAAAAACAGAATAAGACACCACCACTGGATCTTCTCCGTTGTTCTCTAGGTGAGGGAGGAATGTGGGTTCCCTTTAGGAGATATGAGATTTGGTAGAGAGATGTTTTTGTGTTTTGGAACCTTTCCAACAACACAACAAAAGCTTGGAATCACTTAACCTAGTTGCATCTCATGCAACCATATATATAGGGGAATAGATTGGAAATGACCATCCTAACCCTCCTTTATTCCCCCTTTTAGTATATAGTTTATATATGAATCTTATTTACATTAAAACTATATATTATATTAATTATATCGTATATAATTTATATAACACCTCATATATGAAATTGAACACTTCAATTTCATTCCAAACTTTATACCCTCAATATAATCTTGTTGAGCCAACGGAGGGACCTAATGAACCTACAGTTCATGAGCTCCAATGATATGAGATTAACTGATCTAACTCTTTGATATAGTTAATCAATATTCATTAACTACAAGTCAGTCCACTATAGACTTGTAGCTGCACTCTCCTCACCGTAGATAATATTGTGTCCACTGATATAGTCATTACCCATGAGTCGACCCTTCACAGGTTATTCGTAATTACAGCTGGGCCAAATTACCGTTTTACCACTGTGATTACCTCTTTGTTCCTTAAGCACCACTGGTCCTCTAATGAACAACAAGTCTAAGGTCGTACCTTAGACACATACCCTTATAGAGGGCGGGGCCCCGTTCTTTAAGACCTGGAGTCAGTTCTTAAGGGAACAACCTATCTAATTCCTTAGTGTAGAAATGAGTGAATTTCATCTTGCACAATTAAGTTCCCAGCTACCTATGAGGTTTTGTCCCGGAGAAGGTAGGCTTATTGAGTCGACTACAGGCCACTCTCACCCATACTAGTCTAAGGACAAACTCCTATAAGAAGGAGTTCTTAACTTGCTCAGGATTAAGGTCGAGTCACTAATGCCATCTATAAATTACTAGTCTTATCCTGTTAACGGTGTTACACTGGTTAACCTAATGATTTGCGGTCCGGTGTTGTATGAACTCTTCATACAGGATGCCCCCACTCGCATGTCAACTACATGAATGAGTTGGATTACCTCATTTGTACTAATTACAAAAATGGGTCGCATCCATGGTGTTTCAAGAATGAGGTTTCCAACCTTATTCTTATACCATAGACCATTTAGGTTATAATCTTGAACACAATCCAAATAGTGTCCACTACACTAATGTTCAAGACATATTTTATAACCTTGGAGCTTAGTTTATTGGATTTATAAAACAAGACTGTAATTCTATCAAAATAAATAACCCTTTATTTAATTGATCAAATTTACACAAGTTTAGGGCATAAATTCAAACAAGGACTATATGATAGAACATGGAATTACATCCCAACTCTAAGCACCCGGTATGCCTCAACAAGATGGTGTATCGAAAAGGATAAATAGAACCTTGTTGGGCATGGTTCGATCAATGATGAGTTACACTCATCTCCCTAACTCGTTTTGGGGTTATGTAGTAGAGACTGCACTTTACATTTCGAATAATGTTCCGTCAAAAAGTTTTTCAGAAACACAATTTGAACTCGTAAAGGTAGTTTATGTCATTTCGGAATTTGAGGATGTCCAACACATGTGCTTGTGACAATTCCAAAGAAATTCGAATCACTTTTAAAATTTTGCCTATTTGTAGGCTACCCTAAAGAAACGAGAGGTTGATTATTCTATGATCTTAAGGAAGATAAGGTACATGTATCAAAAAATGTCACTTTCTTAAAGGAGGACCACATGAGGAATCACAAACCAAGAAGTAAAGTTGAGTTAAATGAGTTCGACAGAACAACAACAAAAGTTGTTGATAGCACTTGTACATAAACAAGAGTTGTTGATAATAGTTTGTCAAGTCAAGAATGTCAATCTCAAGAGTTGAGAGTGCCTCGACGTAGTGGGAGCGTTATAACACAACCTGACCGTTACATGGGTTTAACTGAAACCCAAGTCGTTATACAAGATGACGACAGTGAGGATAATTGACATATAACCAAGCTGAATGGATCGAATCCCGCCGCGGAAGCGATTGTGAATCACGTGTTCGTGATTTTCTTAGATATATCTAAAACCAGAATTAAATATTAACCATTAAGCAAACATTACAAGTAATAACAACAAGAAATTTACCTTTGAAGAACACTTTCTTCACGAGTTCTTCTCCAACGATCACGATCCTAGCAACACGAACCCGAACAGTGTGAAGATCCGCCATTAGATTTTATTTGTTGTTCTCTAGGTGAGGGAGGATGATGGGTTCCTTTAGGATGAGATGTGGAGCTTTTGAGAGAGATTATGTTTGGAACTATTTCCAACTACACAAAATAGAGAACTCTAGGGTTGTGTGTAATGTCATACCAAAAGTTGCATCTTATGCTACTATTTATAGGGGCATGTGATGGAAATTACCATCCTACCCCTCTTTCATTCTCTCATTAGTATATAGTCAATTTGTGAATCTCATTCACATTAAAACTATATATTATATCATTTATATCACATATAATTGATGTAGCACCTCCTATATGAAATTGAACACTTCAATTTCATACCTTAGTTTATACCCTCAATGTTAACATGTTGAGCCAACGGAGGAACCTAATGGACCTACAGTTCATGAGCTGCAATGATGTGAGATTAACTAATCAAACTATTTGATTTGGTTAATAAATATTCATTAACTACATGTCACTCCACTATAGACTTGTAGTTGCACTCTCCTTACTCTAGATTATATTGTGTCTATTGATATAATCACTACCCATGTATCGACCCTTCACAGGTTGTTCGTAATCATACTTGGGTAAAATTGTCGTTTTACCTCTATGATTACCTCTTTGTTCCTTAAGCACAACTGATCCTCTAATGAACAACAAGTCTATGGTCCTACCATAAACTCAAACCCCTCCTATGCTAGTTTTGAGCGTGGGGCCCCGTTGTTCAAGACCTAGGCTCAGTTCTTAATGGACACAAGCTATCTAATTCCTTAGTCTAGGAATGAGTGAATTTCGTCTTGAAGTGTTAAGTCCCCAGCTACCTACGAGGGTGTTTCCCTTAGAAGGTAGGCTTATTGAGTCGACTACAGGCCACTCTCACCAATACTAGTCTAAGGACAAACCCCTATAAGTAAGACTTCTTAACTTACTCAGGATTCAGGTCGAGTCACTAATGACCATCTATAAACTATCAGTCGTATCATGTTATCGGTGTTATACTGGTTAGACTAATAATTTGCAGTCTGGTCTTGTATGAACTCTTCATACAGAATGCCCCCATTTGCATGTCATCCACATGAATGAGTTGGATTACCTCATTTGTACTAATTACAAAGTGGGTCGCATCCATGGTGTTACCAAAATAAGGCTTCCAGTCTCATTTTTATACCATATAGACCATTTAGGTTATACACTTGAACACAATCCAAATAGTGTCCATTACACTGATGTTCAAGATTCATTATAACCTTGGAGTTTAGTTTATTCGATTTATAAGGCGAGGAGATAATTTTATCAAAATCAAATAACTCTTTATTCATTTGACTAAAATTACCCAAGTTTAGGGCACATATCCCAACACTACTACAAATTAGGCGTTTACTGACAGCTAAAAACTCTCAACATTCACTTCAGTTGACGTTTTTTTACTGTCATTGAAAGTGTTGTCAATAAATCTAAGCGTCAACTTTAAGTTGATAGTTGACGATTATTAAATGTCAACGATTATGTCTTTATTGACGGATTTTACCTGTCAATAATGTGAAAGTTGACACCTATTAGCCATCAACTATGACGTAAATCTGTCAACAAGGACCTTTTTATTGATACTTATGTATCGTCAACATAGGGTATAGTTGATGGCTTTTAGCCGTCAATATTTAGGTGAAAACGTCAATAAAAACGTTTTTATTACCGTCAACATAGGGTATAGTTGATGGTTCTTACCCTTCTATATATTTAGGTCAAAGCGTCAACAATAACCACTTTATTGACATCTGTGAGCCGTCAACATCACGTATGGTTGATATTTTTTAACTGTCAACATTTTTAGCCAACCGTCAATAATACCCCTTTTAATTACACTTGTTGTCTATCAATATAAATATATCTTGACGTATTTTAGTTGTCATCTATAACTAGACTTGACGTTTTTCATTGTTGACCATGACATATATGTTGACAGTTTTGAACCATCAATACCGTCGATTTTAATGTCGTTTTTTAGTCGTCAACTATAACTATGTATAAAAAAATAAAAAAAAATTGATATTATTCACCCATCCTCTACCACATGCATCTGTATGAACAACCCTATTAATTCATATTTTTCTCATTAAGGTAGTTGTTATCAACATGTAATTCACATAAGACTAGGAGACTCAACGATTGTCAAACTATATAAGTACAAATTTTATCCAAGTAAATCATAATTGCAAATGAACTAAAACAAAGTTCCATTGACTAACTAATAAGTTAAAATTACATATCGTTCCAAACAAACTGTTTAAAAACGTAACACTAACTCCTGAAAATCACGTAAATGAAGTACAAATCCACACAACTCAACTTTGATCTCGTCCAACTCCTCTCGGTTGTACTTACCTTTTTTAGTCAACAACAAAGAAATAAGTGTGCATAATAAATTAGAAAAATGAATAAATAAAAAAAAATTTAAAACATAAAAATAAGGATAAAATTTTTACAACATCTGTAATCACTATGCTTCTTTAAATTACTATATCTTGCATGAACTTTAT
The DNA here is from genome assembly GCA_036507285.1 of Trichosanthes cucumerina. Taxonomy (NCBI): domain Eukaryota; kingdom Viridiplantae; phylum Streptophyta; class Magnoliopsida; order Cucurbitales; family Cucurbitaceae; genus Trichosanthes; species Trichosanthes cucumerina. The sequence goes on along the minus strand of CM071835.1, from coordinate 73,150,816 downwards.
GGTGTAGTACCCACACTCCATATTACTCGATTGCTTAACACACTGTTATATAAATAGTTTAAAACATGTAATAAGCAAGACTCGTATACATAAACAAAATGTTAGTAAAAAAATAGATTGAAATCATAAGACACTTCACATCTTATCTCGCCCAATTAAAAAAATAGAACTCGCTTGATAAAGTATTATCAGAATATACTTTAAGTTTAAATATCATCATCGTGTCACCCTTTGATTCTCCAATTTCAACAACAATACTCAGAAGGGAATTGGATAAAGAAGTTCAAATATTGGGAATAAAATTGGAAAAATAGTATATACTTCAAGGATGAAATGACATATTTAGCATAAGCTCCCTAGAAGAAAAATAGAGGAAAGGGACCAGAGAGAGTGTGTATAGTAAAAACCTGAATCCTATACTTATTATGTGGATCAACGACAAGCTTGGTATCATTGTCATCTAGACAAGCATCTTTTTCCTAAGATAAAAAGATAGTTAACATTTTAGAATTGTTATTTTAGAACTGGAATAAACTACTCTAATAAACCATACAAAATGCTTACCTATTTTAAAAGTTTAACTTGTGTGAGTTTCATTCTAAAATAAGAACTTTATTCCAATCGCTCTAATGTACGTGTATGAGTATCATCTGATGTCACTATAACAAAAGAAATCTCTATTTGACATTCACCTACAAATTTAAAGAGAATAAAACATTGTCACTTCCCATACACAGAAAAGTGGCAACTGGCCACTTAAGTGAATCAACATAAACTTATGGTAAATCTAACCAGTAGCTACAATATTCTGAGTTCTAACAAGCTTCCTAAAAATCCAATGAACTAAAGAGACTAGGATTGATAAGGCACATGAATACCTACTATCTAGTATTCAAATAGTAAGTATACCCAGGCCCCAGGCTTTCTTATAAGATATTCTGTTCCAAGTAACAAGGAACCACCATCCAAGTCAAAATGACAATATAGTCCTAAAAAATAATTGTTTTGTGATACTCTGTTGTCTTTTGAATGTTTTTATTTTTTGTTCACATGATACAATATATTTACGCCTTGCAAGCATGTTTCAAATATTATTGTTCGACTTCCAATTCTCTTTGTATTCTCCTTAAAGCTTCCACGATTTTTTTGTTCTTCCATCAATTAATATAATTGCTCTATTTTAAGGGCCATTTTTCAATTTTACATGTTGAACCACACAACATCAAGTCAATATATGGTCTGCCACTGTTCAAAAATGAAGTTGGGGTTTGAGAACGAGATTCAATATCGTCCTATTCATAATGCCTTTCAAACATCTTAACAATCTTAACAAATGAAGTTGGTGATAAGTTCCACACGGATCGAAGAGTTAAAAATTACTATTCATAAACAAAAAATTTCAAGATAAAAGTTTATCAATACCCACATGGTCATGTATTACTAAGGACAAACCTACAAGTTTATTGCTAGCTTCTTGAAGAGCCAAAATGTATTCAATGTAACTCTGTAAGAAACATGTTCCTATAGTAGTTTCTGCTGAAAGAACCACCTGAAAGATGTGATAGTTGTTAAACTATTGTAACAATAGAAATATATAAAATACATGTCACAAATTGCATTGTTAGCTGTAAAACTTCCACGTGAGGTTAGATGAATCACCTTAATTCCATTATATCCTAGCCGCCCCCTAAGCCTACTAGTAACAAGAATAAATGTAGTCTTTCGGACTTCCTTTACGCCTCTTTCCTCAAAGTTGACAAAGCTATCATCACCGAAAGTCAAAACTTCACTCGTAGGAACTTACAGAGTCATCGTCAAAGGATCAACCAAAAACTATTTCATTGACTGTCATAGTACATTACCAAACACATCACTAGAGGATGATGAAAGTTGTGGATATCTCGCCATAACAAAAGAAAAAAACTTACCATTGCAGTAATGTAGGATGTTGCACTCACTTATTGTTAAATAATCACTCAAAAACTAAACTAATTTCATGATGAAAAACACCATGAATAAAATGCCTTGCAATGTTTAATAAAATCATTTAAATATACACCACAAAGTGATCTATATTCTTTATGACACTGTTTGAATACTAGCAAGTTTACACCGTGATTTATTCAAACTGGAAGAATTTTTATAATTCTTTGACTTTTGTAGGCTTTGATCTTGCCCATTGCATTTTTTTCAGCGAAATTAGTTTCTCAACCCAGAAAAAGCTTAAAGATAGAAGTTTTATTGCTTCAATTTGAATCTTAATATACACATCTCCCATAACGTCCTAAAAAGAATATAACTAAACCAATAACTTTCACAATGTGTTAATTTGTTAACATCCATTACCAATTTGCGGCATATATAGTTTCAATGGAATAAGTTGTTTACTTACAGAGGAAGTGAAACCGTCAAATAGTTCTTTCCTGTTTTGGAATCCTCTAAGAGTCCTCTGGCAGTCTTGATATAGGAGGCTAAATCCCCAAGATTGCTAGAATTAAGCCAAGCAACCTGCAATGGAATTCCAATTAAAGGGCATACAAGGCACGAGAAAAATCCCTTAAGTATCTTTTCTCATACCATCAGAGAAGTAGTAGCACAAAAAATAATAATATATAAAAGTGAAAATAAAAGCAATTTCTGAGCACACAGATGTAATTAGTAAAAATTAATTCTTAAAGAAATTGAAGACATTTTTTCAGTTCCGGAACAAAGTAGGTGAAATCGCTATCAAATCACCTGAATTCCATTATATACTAACCGCTCCACAAGCCCACCAACAACTAGAACAAATGAAACCTTCTGGAATTCCTTTACACCCTAAAAAGGAGAGGAGTCTCATTATTGACATCGCCACCAGGATGTCCACTTGCAGCTATTAATGGTCAAGGGCAGAGCAACAATTTAATCCTCTAAAGTCTGACAATGGAAGCTCAAAGAAAGAAAGCTAGAAGGAAGAAGATGCAGATCATGTGGGAGTTTCGGGTGAACGACGATAAAGGGGTAAGGTTTCTTATCTTCTTTTTTTTTTTACGATAAGGGTTACATTTTATGATTTTTTTTAACAATAAATAATCGAAACCGTCGTTTTGCTTCATATACCTTTATGAAAAAAACTCCCTCCATGTTGACGATTTGTGACTGTCTATCATAAAAGTCTCATATATTGATGGTCTATAACACCATCAATAAAGTCTCGATGTTGACGATCATCGACCATCAATAAAAGCTCTGAATATTGACGGTCATAGACCGTCAATAAAACAGACCTTCTGCGCGTCAACATAATTATCGTTCAATGACACGTAATACCCGTCAAGTACTATAAAACACGGAGATTTTCCAATTCTAACGGAATTTTTCGGAAATACTGGCAATAAAGTAACCGATTTTGACAGTTTATGCGTAAACTTAAATATAAATCTTTTTTGACATATAAAAGTCATTGGTATATGTATTTTTAAATTAATTGTTAATTTTAAAGTCTAAATTAATCTTTTATTGACAGTTTTTTTCTCAAATGTCAACAATTCGAATAAGTCACGCGTCAATAAATGCAAAATTTGTAGTAGTGCAACAATCTCCCACTTGACCTAAAGCTTTGTGGAGTACATTATTTAAACATTACAATAATTTAAAATACAATAAACTAGGGCATTGAAAACCTGTGTACAATATACTCCCACTTGCCCTAGTTGGGGAAGACTTGTAAACCTAGACCTTCTAGGTGACTCTCAAATACTTTAGCCGTGAGAGCCTTTGTAAAAGGATAAACAATGTTGTGCTCGGAGCCTATCTTCGTGACGATCACGTCTCCTCGATGCACGATCTTCTGGATGAGATGATATTTTCACTCAATATGTTACCCCTCTTGTGACTTCGGGGTTCCCTTGAATTTTCCACAACACCACTATTATCACAAAACAACGTGATAGACAAACTCACATTTGGAACATCTTCCAAATCAAAAATGAATTTCCTTAACCAAACGACCGATTTACCTACTTCACAAGCCGCTACATATTCAGCCTCCATGGTGGAATCAGCGATGCATCTCTGCTTGACGTTTTACCATACTACAACTCCTTCGTTAAGAGTAAATACTGACCCCGATGTTGATTTCCGAGAATCTTTACAGTTTGAAAGTTTGAATCCGTGTATCATGTAAGGATCAAATCCTTAGCCCCATACACAAGCATGTATTTCCTTTTTCTCTGAAGATACTTAAGGATCGTTTTAACTGTTGTCCAGTGTTCAGGTCCTGGATTGGATTGATATATACTGACCATTCCAATTGCAAAACAGATGTCTGGCCTAGTACACAACATGGCGTACATCAGGCTCCCAACAACTGATAGATAAGGAATCCGTCTCATATCCTTAACTCCTTGATGAATGGATTTGGAATTCCTGCAACGAAAGACATTATGAAACGTCGTTGTTTCGTTGTGTATAACGTGTCTTAAAATCAAATTAATCTCATTAATCCTACGCTAAACATGCATAAAGAGAAGAAAAATTGCAAGAAACTCGTTACTTACTTGTTGAAGAACTCTTCTTCAAAGCTTTCCTCCTCCGATCACGATCCCTCTCGAATCAACGATCTCTACGAACTCGATCCTCGAATCGAACAAAAAGACACCTCTAAAGGGTCTTCTAGGTTGTGGGACTCCTTTTGGTTTTGGGTAAGGAGAAGAGGGAGAGAGAAAGAGAGAATTTTTCTTTGCTCTCTTTGGATGAAAATCCAAAAAATGGCAAAATCCTTACCAAATGCCTTTGATTGCACCTTTTTATAATGGTGTATGGTGGAGTTAAAATCTCCACCAATTCACCATTTTACCACAACTATATGATATGCAAATTATATTTGCATATTACATAATATAAGGTATCTCATACCTTATAATACAAATCTCATTTGCATAATTGTGAAATTTAAATTGAATCACATTCAACTTAATTTCTCTCAATTCAATTTGTCACACCCCCTCCCGAACCACTTCCTAACTTAGCCCGGGAGACGGCATGAAGCCAACAGACATTGTTACCTCTTAACAATACCTGCTGACACTACTTTACCTGAAAACAAACTATGTTCGCATATGGAACACTTTAAACTTAACACAATGAGCTGGACATCTATAAGACGTACATGAGGAGAAACTCTTCTTAAGTCTCTCTTGGAAACTAAAACGAGCAAGAACATCAGAACCACAAACAGTCCAAACCACTAATTAAACAACCACAACCTCTAAAGCACATACGACTATAACTACATAGTTCTCTTAAATTAATTTACAAACATATGGACTTGCTAAACCACACCAACCACGTACAACATATCAAACATGAGAAGCTTCCAGCAGATTATGGCGGGTTTATCGTGCACCGGAGCTCGATCTTACGAAAAGTGGGGAAAAACATCGAAAGAATGAGCTATGAAGCTCGAAGAGTGACTTGAGTTTTAAAAAAGTTATTAACTCGTAAATCATATCACCCGCCATCTATGAGCATATGCATCCAGTAATCAAATGTTTAAAGTAATCGTGTAATCATAATAGCTTTTCATGAAAACCAGCAAGTATATCGTTAAAATCTCGTAAGGCATGTAAATGTGATAAACTCTTTTTAAAACATGTCACAATCTACATTTGTTCTACGATGTAGTGGGGTCCGCCCAGCACTCCCATCGTCTTTGTCGTAGTGGGACCCGCCAAAGACTCACGGCGGCAATACTGTTGTCACGAGTTCACTCAACGTCGACAATGAAAAATGACCTGTGCACACTGCGGTACCATAAAGCCTCGGGCTCAATATTTGAAAGATCACATGAAAACTTTTGAACATGCCTGCTTATCTCTTCTTTTCATAAAACTCAAGCTTACTTAGCTTGTTCATAAAGCTGGAAATCTTTAAAAACATACTTGCTAAAACATACTTGCTCGAAGTCATAACATTTCCATAGACTTCGGAAATGCAATAAACATATGCTCGTGTATAAATTTCATCAAGACATTTAAGCTCATCATGAACACTTTAAAACATTTCTAAGAAATCATGAATGCTCATAAACAAGTGTTCAAGGAAAACAATAAGCATTGAAACCATTTCGTTTTAGCAAAACCTTGCATTTCATAAGCATATTACAAGCCTATAAACCATTTTCAAGGTTCATTTTGTCACTCACCGTGTTAGAACTAGAACCTTGGCCCATACACTCGACCTATCTCCTCTTGGACTGTCAAACAAACCCAAACCATGTTTTAGAACCTCGAGCTCATGGTTTTTAACCTTAAAACTACAAGAAAACACTCCAACAAAAATTTCAGCATTTTCAGAATTTCTGCCCTGTTTTCAGATAGCCATAACTTCTTCATTACTTAGCCAAACATGGTGAAATTTATACCAAACTCTTCCTTTTTGAATCCTCTAAAAATAATATGAAGACATGAAATTGAAATTCCCAATAGATTGGTTCAGAAATACCTCGAAAGCTTCTTTCCCAGGAACTAACTTCTGCTATTCCAGATTCGATTTTCTGCTGCAACCCGAAACTTGACCTGCTATTTACAACATCTTCCAATCATTTTCTATTCACGATTTCTTCATGAAAGATGTAGGAAATTCAATAAGATTTCCAACCATACCTAATAGAGCTTCTGATTCCAACTCTACAGACCAGTACAACCAAAACACCAGAGACTTCTCGGATTTGACAGCAAATTTTGTCTTCTGTCTTCCTCTTCACAAATCAGTAGCTTAAGATCCGAATTTGCTCGAGCTTCCTTCACGAATTTTGTTCTAATATGAGTTAACTTTCACGAAACAAAATCTCAACTCTTACCTCTTTCTGTGGAGCTCGTGATGAACAAAATAGCAGAACTGGTCTGAGTTGTTCACCTTGCTACTACACAAGAAATCTTTGAGTTCTCCTCCCTCTCTTCTGCAATTCCAGCACCAAAACCCCTTCTTCCTCTTCCTTTCTGCTTCTCTCATGAAAACCCTTGCTTTTCTTTTGATAAATGAAGGAGAAGATCGAAGGAAACATGGTTTTAAAAAGGAGTTTAGGTGGGGTCCCACCATCCACTTCCCTTTTACCTTTTTCATTTTTCCTTTTCATTCTTTTCCTTTTCCTTTCTTTTCTTTTCTTTTCTTTTCTTTTCAAAACAAAACTTAACATGATTTACATTTGTTTCATTTTCTTTCCTTCATTATTCCTAGAGCAACCAAACCAAAATGATTTATGTTTTTCCTTCCTTGTTTTCCTTTTGCCTTTCACTTCATTACTTTTCTTTTTAAAACAAGGAAAACCAAGTTTTAAGCATTCATTTCTTCCTTTCTTTTGTTGTTTGATAAAAAGGAGGTTCCAAAGAAAGATCTCGGGTTTACAACTTACCTCCCCTTAAGAAATTTCGTCCTCGAAATTTAGTAGTCCTTAGCTGAAAATCATCAGATACTTCCTCCTCATTTAGTCTTCTAACTCTCAGGTTGCCTCCTCCACTCCATGATGTCTCCAACGAACCTTCACGAGTGGGATCGTCTTGTTTCTTAAAACTTGTTTTTTTTCTGTCGAGAATTTGAACTGCATCCTCTGCGTAACTCATGTCTTTTTTCAGTTCAACGGGTTGTGCTTGTAGCACATGTGTCAGATCTGGAATATACTTTCTCAACATGGACACATGAAAAATCATCATGTACTCGAGATAGTTCTGCACGGCAATTCTAGTCCAGTAGGTCTTGGCCCAACTTGTCCCGTTACTTAATAAGGACCAATATAACTAGGGCTTAGTTTACCTTTCTTACCAAAACGAAGGACACCTCTCCACGGAGATAACTTCAAGAAAACTTGATCTCCGATCTGGAATTCCAAGTCATTTCGTCGCTTATCTGCATAACTCTTCTGACGGTCTTGTGCTACCTTCAGATTCTCTCTGATTACCTTAATATTGTTTGTCATAACTTGCACCAACTCAGGACCGATTAGCTTCCGTTCTTCTAGTTCATTCCAATATACGAGCGTTCTACACGGTCTTTTATCTAGAGTTTCAAATGGTGCCATGTCAAAACTAGACTGATAATTGTTATTGTAAGCAAATTCCATAAGTGATAGGTGTGTATCTCAACTTCCCTTAACTTGAGGGACACACGCTTGCAACATGTCTTCTAGGTGCGGATGGTCCTCTCGATGCACAATCTGTCTCGAACATGAAACGATGTACTAAAACTCAGCTCTGTCCCCATAGTTTTTTTTTTGTAAGCTAGGCCAAAACATAGAAGTAAATCTCGGATCTCTATCTGGAAGTATGGACACTGGCACTCCGTATAGCTTAGACGTCGATTTTAATCGGTATAAACCTTGTTGTCTTAGTGAGTCTATCGACCATTATCATATACCATAATGTCCATCGGGAGTATGATGTACAAGCAACAGAAATCCATAACGATATGCTCTTATTTCCACTCCGACACGAGTAGTGGATTAAGGAGTCCTCCGGTCTTTGTCTAATCTGGTTCAACTTGGCGGCAGCCAGATTAAACATCTATCAACATAATCAACTATCTCCCGCTTCATCCTGTGCCACCAATAAGTCCTTTCACGGTTTTACATCTTGGTGCTTCTGGATGTATAGCATAGCTGAATTGTGAGGTTCCTCTAGAATAGCATCTTAAGCTCACTAAGACTCGGGACACATAGTTTTCTCTGCTTAACTATGGTTTCATCTGTTCTCATTCTAGATTATACCTCTGGGCCCTGTTTGGACATTCCAAACATTTCTGCAAGTTACTAATCTCTGGTTGTTTTCTCACAATCTCTGTTACGAGTGAAGACCTGATCTGGAATTGAGCTAAGAGACCCCCCTGAATTCTTTGCAATCACAGCTGCCTTAGAATCCCTTAGAGTACTTAAAAAATGTTGCTCGAATACCACATAAGGCATCCCTAGGAAGTCTTGACTTCCTGCTCAAAGCATCAGCTACCACATTCACCTTACCAGGATGGTATTATATGGTACAATCATAATCTTTAATCAATTCTAACCATCTTCGTTGTCTCATATTCAGCTCCCTCTGATCAAAGATATATTTCAGACTTTTATGATTTGTGTAAATGTGACACCTTTCACCAAACAAGTAATGTCTCCAGATCTTCAGTGCTAAAATAACTGTTGCTAACTCAAGATCATGGGTAGTGTAATTACATTCGTGCTTTTTCAATTGTCTTAACGCATAAGTTATTACTTTTCCTTCTTGCATCAGTACACACCCTAAATCTTTCCTCGAGGCATCACAGTAAACCACATACTCTTTTCTCATTCTGAGAAGTGTCAAAATAGGTGTTGTAACTAATCTCTTTTTCAAAGACTGAAACTCTGTTCACACTTATCTGACCATTCAAACTTAGCATTTTTTCTTGTTTAAGCTGTTAAAGGTAATGCTAATCGTGAGAAATCCTCAACAAACCGCCTGTTGTGTCCTGCCATGCCTAAGAAACTACGTACCTCTATCGTACTAAATGGTCTCTCCCAGGTTGACTCTGACTTTAACTTTATTTGGATCCACACTAACACCATTTCTTTGAGGCAACATGCCCCAAAAACACTACTGGTTCAACCAAAATTCACATTTGGTGAATTTAGCGTACAATCTCGCTTTATCTCGTAGTGTTTGCGAGAATAATACTCATGTGTTTCCTCGTAGGCTTTCTGTCAACCGAGTAAACTAGTATATCATCAATAATCACTATTACAAAGTTATCCAAATACTGTGGAAAACTCCGTCCATGGGGTCCATGAAAACTGCTAGTGCATTGTTAAACCGAATGACATTACTAAACACTCATAATATTCGTACCTCATTCTGAATAATGTCTTAGGAATGTCTGATCCTCTGTTCTTTAACTGATGATATCCTGATCTTAAATCAATCTTACCAAACACCGATGCACCTCTTAACTGGTCAAACAAGTCATCTATTCAGGGTAAATGATACTTGTTACGTATCGTGACTTTGTTTAACTGTCTGTAATCAATGCACAATCTGAGGGTACCATCTTTCTTCTTTACGAATAACACTGGAGCTCTCCAAGGCGATACACTAGGTTTGATGTATCTCTTATCAACTAGTTCTTGTAACTGCATCTTTAGCTCCCGATCGCACTTGGAGCCATTCTATACGTGCTTGCGAAATAGATGTTATTCATGGTAATAGTTCAATGGTGAACTCAACTTCCTATCGTGTGAAATCTCGATAGATCTGCTAGAAAAACAACAAGAAAATTCATTCACAACAAGAACATTTTCTTGTTTTAGCTTTTCTTCCTGCACCTCAACTACATGTGCAAGAAACATCGTGCAACCTTTCCTCAATAACTTCTGAGCTTTGAATGCTGAAAACAAACTCGTAGGGATAGTCTTTCTTTCATCCCATAAAACCACTTCAGCTAATCCTGGTTTCTTGAAAACAACTTCCTTTATATGGCAATCTCTGGAAGCATAATGAGTGAATAAGAAATCCATTCCTAGGATTGCATCTAACACCTGCAACTCTAGTGGAAGAAGATCCACTAACATATTGAGACCTTCTACTAAGACCTCACAATTCTCGCATCACCGAATTGACTAATAAAGCATCACCAATCTGAGTGTATATAACTAACCTTTTACATAAAGGTTCTAGCTTCCCATTCAACTTAGTCAAGAACATACTAAAAATAAAGAAATGTGTAGCACCTTGTTCTATTAAAAAAAGTGCGGTACATTTCAAATAGTAATCGTACCAATAATCATATCTGGTGCATCCTCGCTTTTCTTTGAGTCATAACCTAGACCTTTCCGTGTTCCCTAGGCCTCCCTACAACTCTCTTTAGTCTAACACCACTGGTGCCCTCTCTTGCGCCTCACTTTGAAACTCTCATTGCTTTCTCAACTAATCGGGACTCAACTCCTAGTCCTCCTGCAGTGCGTTTGTCCATAGGCAGTGGACAATCCTCTTGACATGTCCTGGTTGGCGTGACTGCGGTAGCATGTACCAACACTCACAAGACAATGACCTTGAGGATTCTTGCAACAGATCACACATGGAGTTTTCCTTGCTATACTGGCATAGACTCTTGCCCTCCCTGCAACTTGCTGCCAATCAAACAAACTAACTAGGTCCTCTTTAACTCTGCCTCTGATAGGTACTAACCACAAACATCTGCCTCGATGCCTGGCTACTTGGCTACTAGCTTGCTCCTTAAAGTCATATTGACTTAGAAACATTTACTCCAAGTGTGAACCTCCGCTGCTCACGACATTGGAAACTGCTTGTTGTCGAAGCCTCCACAACTAGGCTTCACTACTGACTACGCCTCTGCTATACTCTGCTCAACACGTAGAGCAGTCTCTACCAGCTGGGAAAAATCAATCCACTTAGCAATGGTCAGAATCGCGGGAGTGCGATATCTCGTGTCGTAACCCTTTTTCAAAACTTCGATACACCGCCACTCTCGGATGCCACAATTACATCAACATACCGCGAATACTCGGTATATCTTCTCTCATACTCAGCCACTGAAAGTGTCCCTTGTTTCAGTTCTAAAAATTCATCCCTCTTTGCCTCTCGGTACGTGCTAGGGTAATATTTATTTTCAAATATACTTCTGAAAGTTTTCCAGTGTGAAGTACGTGCATCACTACAATCGGCTAACGCCGATTCTCATCATCCTTCGCGCTTCTTTAGTAGCAAGAATGTGGCCAACTTAACATTTCGCTCCTCGGAGAAACTCATAACATCAAAACATTTATCAAGCTTATTTAGCCAAACCTCGAAACTTCAATCGGATCTTTGGAACCCTCAAACACCGTGGGCTCCTAATTATTTTAGTTGATCTATTTTATATGTCTTATCTCGGATTACTTAGCCCCGCTCCTGCATGGCTTACCTACCTCCGTGAGGAATTAACATGTTTGCTTAATTCGGCCCTATCTCGAACTCTCGGGGCACTAGATCTCCACGGGATTGATCTTGAGTAGGATCCTGCGTCGCCCCGATCTTGCTGCATCGTCGCTGCTAGTGCGTGGTGGCATGACTTCTATAACATATTAACATACTAGACATGTAATGAGTACTCAACTCAAACACACAATTCTAGACTTGTGTTCACATTCTAGTCCTGACTGGACTTACTCTTATCCTTACTTGGATCATGTTACGCTAGTTCTATTGAACTAACTCAATAACTTGCTATTTACTTTTCGCTTTCTTGTAGAGCTAACTTGCTCTGTCTCATTCCCATGGAGCTAATCGCTCGATACCAAGTTGTCACACCCCCTCCCGAACCACTTCCTAACTTAGCCCGGAGATTTGCATGAAGCCAACGGACATTGTTACCTCTTAACAATACCTGCGACACTACTTTACACGAAAACAAACTATGTTCGCATATGGAACACTTTAAACTTAACACAACGGAAACTGGACATCTATAAGACGTACATGAGGAGAAACTCTTCTTAAGTCTCTCTTGGAAACTAAAACGAGCAAGAACATCAGAACCACAAACAGTCCAAACCACTAATTAAACAACCACAACCTCTAAAACACATACGACTATAACTACATAGTTCTCTTAAATTAATTTACAAACATATGGACTTGCTAAACCACACCAACCACGTACAACATATCAAACATGAGAAGCTTCCAGCAGATTATGGCGAAGTTATCGAGCACCGGAGCTCGATCTTACTCGAAAAGTGGGGAAAAACATCGAAAGAATGAGCTATGAAGCTCGATGAGTGACTTGAGTTTTAAAGAAAGTTATTAACTCGTAAATCATATCACCGCCATCTATGAGCATATGCATCTGTAATCAAATGTTTAAAGTAATCGTGTAATCATAATAGCTTTTCATGAAAACCAAAGAAGTATATCGTTAAAATCTCGTAAGGCATGTAAATGTGATAAACTCTTTTTAAAACATGTCACAATCTACGTTTGTTCTACGATGTAGTGGGGCCCGCCCTCCCCTCGTCTTTGTCGTAGTGGGGCCCGCCAAAGACTCACGGCCAATGCAATGTTGTCACACGGAGTTCACTCAACGTCGACAACGAAATGACCGTGTGCACACGTACTATAAAGCCTCGGGCAATATATTTGAAGAAGATCACATGAAAACTTTTGAACATGCCTCGCTTATCTTTTCTTTTCATAAAACTCAAGCTTACTTAGCTTGTTCATAAACCTGGAAATCTTTAAAAACATACTTGCTAAAACATACTTGCTCGAATTCATAACATTTCCATAGACTTCGGAAATGCAATAAACATATGCTCGTGTATAAATTTCATCAAGACATTTAAGCTCATCATGGACACTTTAAAACATTTCTAAGAAACCATGAATGCTCATAAACAAGTGTTCAAGGAAAACAATAAGCATTGAAACCATTTCGTTTTAGCAAAACCTTGCATTTCATAAGCATATTACAAGCCTATAAACCATTTTCAAGGTTTGTTTTGTCACTCACCGTGTTAGAACTAGAACCTTGGCCCGTACACTCGACCTATCTCCTCTTGGACTGTCAAACAAACCCAAACCATGTTTTAGAACCTCGAGCTCATGGTTTTAACCTTAAAACTACAAGAAAACACTCCAACAAAAATTCCAGCATTTTCAGAATTTCTGCCTACTGTTTTGGACAGCCATAACTTCTTCATTACTTAGCCAAACATGGTGAAGTTTATACCAAACTCTTCCTTTTGAATCCTCTAAAAATCATATGAAGACATGAAATTGAAATTCCCAATAGATTGGTTCAGAAATACCTTGAAAGCTTCTTTCCCAGAACTAACTTCTCGCTATTCCATTCGATTTTCTGCACAACTTGAAACTTGACTGCTATTTACAACATCTTCCAATCATTTTCTATTCACGATTTATTCATGACAGATGTAGGAAATGCAATAAGCTTTCCAACCATACCTAATAGAGCTTCTGATTCCAACCTACAGACCAGTACAACCAAAACACCAGAGACTTCTGGATTTGACATCAAATTTGTGTCTTCTCTCTTCCTCTTCACAAATCAGTAGCTTAAGATCCGAATTTGCTCAAGCTTCCTTCACGAATTTTGTTCCAATATGAGTTAACTTTCACGAAACAAAATCTCAACTCTTACCTCTTTCTGTGGAGCTCCTGATGAACAAAATAGCAGAACGGTCTGAGTTGTTCACCTTGCTACTACACAAGAAATCTTTGAGTTCTCCTCCCTCTCTTCTGCAATTCCAGCACCAAAACCCCTTCTTCCTCTTCCTTTCTGATTCTCTCATGAAAACCCTTGCTTTTATTTTGATAAATGAAGGAGAAGATCGAAGGAAACATGGTTTTAAAAAGGATTTTAGGTGGGGTCCCACCATCCACTTCCCTTTTACCTTTTTCATTTTTCCTTTTCATTCTTTTCCTTTTCCTTTCTTTTCTTTTCTTTTCTTTTCTTTTCAAAACAAAACTTAACATGATTTACATTTGTTTCATTTTCTTTCCTTCATTATTCCTAGAGCAACCAAACCAAAATGGTTTATGTTTTTCTTTCCTTGTTTTCCTTTTGCCTTTCACTTCATTACTTTTCTTTTTAAAACAAGGAAAACCAAGTTTTAAGCATTCATTTCTTCCTTTCTTTTGTTGTTTGATAAAAAGGAGGTTCCAAAGAAAGATCTCGGGTTTACAAAATTTCTCCAATTAGAACTAATTAATCAATTAGGTTATACTATAGTTTATTATGAATCTCATTCACATCAAACTATATATTATGTCATCTATATCACATATAAATGAGATAAATACCCAAATAATAATATTTGAACACTTCAAATTCACACCAAAGTTTAAACCCTCAATTTGTCCAATTAGAACCAACCGAGGGACCTAATGAACCTACCCGTGACGAGCTATCCAAGACTAACCTGTCAAACTCTTTGACCCGGTTATTCAACATTCATTAGCTACGGTAACACTCCATTAAAGCCTGTAGCTGCACACTTATCACTGTAGGACAAGTTGTGTCCATCGATATAACCAATACCCGTGAGTCCACCCTTCATAGGTTATTCGTAGACACTGCTGGGTCAAATTACCATTTTACCCCTGTGTCTACCTCTTGCCCCTTAAGTCCCACTGCTCCTCTAATGAAAAACTACGTCGCATGGTCCAACCATAAACAGCAACCCTCTCAGGCCAATGAGAGAGTAGAGCCCCGTTGTTCAAGCCTTGGAGAAACAACTTAAGGGAACAACCCCTATACTTTCCCTAAATTGGGAACGAGTGAATTCCTTCTTGCGTAGTTAAGTTCCCAGCACCCCATGTGGTCCTGCCTCTGAGAAGATAGGCATATTGGTCGAGCAACAGTGGCCACCCTCACCCGTACTAGTTAAAGGACAGACCCCTGCAGACAGGAGTTCGTGACACGCTCAGGATTAAGGTCGAGTCACTAATGGTCATCTACGAAATTATTAGCTCAATACGGTTAACGGTGTTACATGAGTAAGTCTCATAATTCACGGTCTGGTCTTGTACAATCTCATTGCACAGAATGTCCCCGCTCGCATGTCAACCACATGAACGAGTCAGATCACCTCGTTTGTATCTAATACAAAGCGGGTCGCATCCACAGTGTATCCAGGATTAGGTCTCCAACCCTATCCATATACTGTAGACCGTTCGGGTCATTAACTCAAACGTGATCTTTCCTGTGTGTCCACTACACACCGTTAAAGTTCTTAGTTCTCTCATATTACAATGACCCTGGAGCTTAGTTTATTGGATTAAGTTTATGAAAAAATGTGCGAGACACAAAGTTTAAATAAATAACTCTTATTTATCACACAGAGTTCAAACAAATAACTCATATTTATTCACAACTTAACTTGAAATATTACAAACTACACGAGATGAGGACATACATCCCAACAGGCAAGTAAGATACAGATAGACTTTACCATAGAACCAGTCGAAAAGGTTTCCTCACAGTCCACCCCTTCAACCTGGGTATAACTCTTTGCTACTAGTCTAGCTTTAAAGGTTTTCACCTTTCCATCTACACCACACTTTCTCTTGTAGATCCACTTACAATCTATAGGTTTTACCCCATCACAATTGAATTGCATAGACTCCATTTCATGGTCAATGGATAGGACCCATTTGTATTTGTCTTAGTCAACCATTGCTTCATTATAAGTCATTGGATCCTCATAATCGTCATTCGATATGACAACTTGGGTTTCAGATAAACCGATATACTGGTCAGGATGTGTTATAACTCTCCCACTACGTTGAGGCACTCTCAACTCTTGAGAGGTATATTCTTGACTACACAATCTAGTATCAACAACTCTTGTTGAAGTACTAGCATTACTAGCAACCTTTACTGTTGTTCCGTTTAACTCACTCAACACAATTTTACTTCTTGCTTTGTGGTCCCTGATGTGGTCCTCCTTTAAGAAAGTTCAATTTGTCGACATAAGTACCTTGTCTTCCTTAGGATCATAGAATAATCCACTTTTTGTACCTTTTGGGTAGCCTATAAATACACACAATTTTGAACGTGAATCGAATTTCTTTGGAATTATAACAAACACATGTGTTTGTCATCCCCAAATTCTGAAATGACATAAACTACCTTTACGTCCTTTCGAACGTTCAAAAGGTGTTTCAGAAAAACTCTTTGATGGCACATTGTTCAAAATGTATACTGCAGTCTCTACTACATAACTCCAAAAAGAATCAGGGAGATGGACATAACTCATCATTGATCGAACCATGTCCAACAAGGTTCTATTTCTCCTTTCCTATACACCATTCTGGTGAGGCATACCGAGTGCTGGGAGTTTGGATGAAATTCCATGTTGTATCATATAGCTCTTGAATTTTAAATCCATGTACTCTCCACCTCGATCTGATCGAAGTGTTTTAATTGTTTTACATAATTCATTCTCAACTTCAACCTTGAATTCCTCGAACATTTCAAGTGCTTCAGACATATGATGAATTAGGTAAATATGCCAAAATCTTGAATAATCATCTATAAAGAGATGAAATATTTATAACCTCCTCTGGCTTTAACATTTATCGGACCACAAAGGTCTGAATGTATAAACTCAAGGGATTCTTTGGCTCTATAACCTTTTTCACTAAAAGGTCTTTTAGTCATTTTGCCTTCTAGGCAAGATTCACATACAGGTAAAGTATTTTCTTCTAACTAATTTAGAAGTTCACTCTTTACCAATCACTTAATCCTATTGAGATTGATGTCACCCAATCTAAGATGTCAAAAAATGAGCATTTTCTTTAGGAGGAATTTTACGTTTCTTAGTTTGTGTGTTTGTTGTCTTAAATAATTCCGTGTTCAAAACAGTTTTGACTGAATTTGGTCTCAAAACATACAAACCATTTTTCTAATGAAGCTGAACATATTTCCACACCTTTCTTTGAAATAAACACTTTATT
The DNA here is from genome assembly GCA_036507285.1 of Trichosanthes cucumerina. Classification (NCBI taxonomy): domain Eukaryota; kingdom Viridiplantae; phylum Streptophyta; class Magnoliopsida; order Cucurbitales; family Cucurbitaceae; genus Trichosanthes; species Trichosanthes cucumerina. Next base: position 73,133,339 of record CM071835.1, on the reverse strand, counting down.
TAAAGAAAACGAAACAAAAATACATTGTTCTATAAGGCAAGAAATTGAAATAAGGTTTCTAGTAAACCCTGGTATCACTAATACATTATCTAACAACATATATTTCTTGTTGAACATAAGCTTCATTGTGCCAATTGTTACTGTTGAGACGATATCTCCATTTTCAACCCAGAGCGTTATTTCTCCTTTCTGTAGCTGCTGCCATGAATCAACCCCCCGAAAAAAGAGCAAACATGATTAGTGGCGCCTGAATCATGTATCCAAGCAGTTTTATCATTATCCACTAAAGATGCTTCTATATAAAGTAAATCATATTTACCTTCTTTTTTCTTCTCGGTGAGGTACTTTGGAAAACTTCGTTTCCAGTGTTCATGCTCGTTGCAGTGGAAAGATTTTTCTTTCTCAGCAACTTCCTTGACCATCTTGCCTTTTTGGGCGACAACTTTATCAGTCTGTATCCCTTTACCAACATTCTTCATGTTCTTTTTCTTCTCTTCCAAGTTAGAAGAAGTTGAAGCCACTGATTTTGTTCCAGAGGTCGAACCTCTGTGATAACTCCTACTGGCAACATTTGCCTCACCTTTCGATCCTTGAATTGTCATCAAAGACTCAAAGGTCTGGAGTTCATTCAGAAGGGAGGTAAGATTAAAAGTAAGTTTGTTCATAACAACATTACTTCTAAACTATAAGAAACTATCTGGAAAAGTTTCCAGAATGAAGCTGACTTCGCTCGATTCATCGATGGAAGCACCATTCGACTCCGTGATGTTGAAGTGTACCATCATATCCGGAGTATGATCCCGAAAAGATGAACCCTCTGTCATCCTCGAGTTGAATATCTATACTTGAGGGTATTGTGTCGGGCCTGTGTAGACTGTTGTCCAAACATGCCCTGCATCGAATCCATGATTTCCTTAGCAGTCATCATGCCCTCGTGCTTCTGGGCTAATATGTCAGACATACTTGCCAGCATATAAACCTTGGCCTTATCATTGGCCTTGATCCATGGATCATATGTATCACGAACATTTCGTGTTGCATTCGAGCTTGAGACCTGAGGACACTTCTCAGTCAGCACAAACTTAAGATTGTCCACAACCAAGATAGTGTTAAGTTTGTTTTTCCAAGTCATTATGTTCTCTCCGATTAATTTTTCGCACCCAGTAAGGAAATAATAGAGCTAGAAATTTTGCTGAAATTTAGAAAAAAAAACTTGTATAAGTTTCTCGTTAAAAAAAAACTACATAATCCAATCACATTTTAGCTAATTATCTAATGATTCCCAGGTCATTAATAATTTTTAATGATACTCCAAAGATTTAGAGTGTATGAGACCGAAGGATAATCAAAAACACTCCTCCTCTAGATCAAGACATTCTTGACCAAAACCTAATGTAAGAATAACTTTTATCCTATAGGCTTTAGTTACCATTATTTGGTCAGGATACATATAATTCTTATGTACCTTGTGACTATAACCCTCTATCTTTAGACCTCAGAGTCCCCATCCAACAAAATCCGCCGAAGGGAGGACTAGGTTGAAAAATAGACTAAGGAAATCTTTATCCCTTTCGGGTGTCCACTGTGTTCGACCCTCTATGATCAAGCCTTCCGAAGGGATTGTCTGGTCCAGGCCAAACTAGTTGGCTGACCATAGTGATCTCACGGTGTGAACCGACATAAGAGACCATAGGTTTTTGTTTTCATTAAACCTACTTCCACTCACTATAAGTACCCTCTTCATTCACCTTGCTATTGACTCATACAAATACCACCCGAAGGGAGACGCTCCCGTTTGCGCCACGAGGCCATGTATGAGTCTCACGGTGTGAACTTCCCCGGAGAGATGTAGGTGAAATTATAGGTATCACATACATTTTTCCTCCCACTAGATACTTTAACTCTATCGGAAATTCACCTAGGTTAAACCCGGCTAATGGTTTTACCTAAACTTATCAATATAACTCTTATACTGATAATCAATATAACTCTTATATTGATTTTATCCTAAGTTTGCTAATATAACTGTTTATATTAAACTTAGGATTTCTAGTTTATTAACCCCTTAATAAACACGTTGACGCTACTATAATTTATAAACTCTTTGATTAAAATTCACTCACAGGTCAGTTTCCAGGTAGAGGTGTTTTGTTTCCATCAGCTTAAATACCCTAGCCTAGACAAAACCTTCCTTAGACAAAGTTCCTTTTTTAATCATAATTTATATATTACATGGTTCCTATTCCTACTCTAATTAGAACTAGATAACCTAAGATCTATTAATTTCATGTTCTAAACATTTTAAAACTAAGGAATTTAACCTTAGGTGACATGCAATTCTATGTTATTGTGCTTGATCATTCATCACATGAATAATAAAACATACATAACACATTCATCTCATGAAAAGTATGCATGTCAATGCTGCCAAAAAATTAATATAATATTTTATATTAATTATACATGCAAACTATATAATATAACATTTTATATTATAAATAACGCATGAAAATGCTTAACCTAACGTGGGATATCTAAATAAAGACATACTTTATACATGACAATAATTATACAACAATTGCATAAATTAAATAGCAAAATTAGACCATTTTTTGGCACCCTAAAATTAATTTCTACAAATATAATCTAATTATAATAATTTAAATTAATAAAATTAAATTAAATTAAATATAAAATATTTTTATATCTAATATATATATAAAAAAAAACATATTTTTCGTCCATTGGTGCCTTCATGAAATGCCTTCAGCATTGCAACGCTACCTTTGTCGCGCGCCTTAATCCGTTAGTGCGACATTGCAACGCTGATGAACAACGTTGCAATGCTGCACACAGAACAATAATCAACCTCCACTATTTTTTCTCGTTTTTATTGACATGGACTTACAGACTCATTTTACATAAATATATGCCCAAAACAATAGGTCGTTCCATTGAACAATTCAACGAAAAAATATGTAAATCTATGTGCCAAAAATGAAAACATCTAATTTGCATACTGATTAATCATCACATGAAATCAGTAAATCTAACGTTTGTTCTTCATTAATCCAAAACAAAATCAAGAACACAATTGGTGCTCTGATACCAATTGAAGGGACCGAATCTCGCAGCGGAAGCGTTTGTGAATCGTGTGCTCGTGATTTTGTTACATTGATCTAAAACAATAACTAAATACTAAACATTAAGATACATTACAAGTAAGGACAACAAAAAATTTACCTTTGAAGAGCACTTTCTTCACAAGTTCCCTCTCAAACGATCATGATCTCAGTAACACGAACTCCAACAGTGTGAAGATCCGCCACTAGATCTTCTCCATTGTTCTCTAAGTGAGGGAGGATGGTGGGTTCCTTTAGGATGAGATGCGGAGGTTTTGAGAGAGATTGTATTTGGAACACTTTCCAACTACACAAAATAGAACTCTCGGGTTGTGTGTAATGTCATACCCAAAGTTGCATCTTATTCAACTATTTATAGGAGAATAGGATGGAAATTACCTTCATATCCCTCTTTCATTCTCTCATTATTATATAACAATTTTTGAATTTCATTCACATTAAAACTATATATTATATCAATTATATCACATATAATTGATATAACACCTTATATATAAAATTGAACACTTCAATTTCATTCCTAAGTTTATAGCCTCAATGTTACCATGTTGACCCAACGGAGGGACCTAATGAACCTACAGTTCATGAGCTCTAATGATGTGAGATTAACTGATCAAACTCTTTGATTTGGTTAATCAGTATTCATTAACTACAAGTCACTCCACTATAGACTTGTAGTTGCACTCTCCTCACTGTAGATTATATTGTGTCCATTGATATAATCACTACCCATGAGTCGACCCTTCACAGGTTGTTCGTAATCACAGTTGTGTTAAATTACCATTTTACCCCTGTGATCACCTATTTGTTCCTTGAGCACCACTGATCCTCTAATGAACAACAAGTGTATGGGCCTACCATAAACTCAAAACCCTATTAAGCTAGTTTAGAGGGTGCGACCATGTTGTTCAAGACTCGGACTCAGTTCTTAATGGAACAACCTATCTAATTCCTTAGTCTAGGAATGAGTGAATTCCGTCTTGCAGAGTTAAATCCCCAGCTACCTACAAGGTTCTGTCCCTGAGATGGTAGGCTTATTGCGTCGGCTACAAGCAACTCTCACTCATACTAGTCTAAGGACAAATGCCTATAAGCAAGAGTTCTTAACTTACTCATGATTCAGGTCGAGTCACTAATGACCATCTATCAATTATCAGCCATATCCAGTTAACGGTGTTATACATGTTAGACTAATAATTTACAGTCTGTTCTTGTATGAACTCTTCATACAGAATGCCCCCACTCGCATGTCCTCAACATGAATGTGTTGGATTACCTCATTTGTACTAATTACAAAGTGGGTCGCTTCCATGGTGTTACCAGAATAAGGTTTCCCACTTCATTCTTATACCATAGACCATCTAGGTTATACTCTTGAACACAATCCAAATAGTATACTATAGTGATGTTCAAGACTCATTATAACCTTGAAGCTTAGTTTATTGGATTTATAAGGCGAGAAGATAATTTTATCAAATCAAATAACTCTTTATTCATTTGACTAAAATTACACAAGTTTAGGCCACCGATCCCAACACAAGCAATGGTTGACAAAGACAAAGAAAAATAGGTTATAGCCATGGACCAAGAAATTGAGTTTACGTACTTCAACTCTTTTTTGGATCTTGTAGATAAACCTGATGGGGTAATACTTATAGGTCGTAAATAGATTTACAAGAGAAAACGCGGTGTAGATGGAAAGGTGCAAACCTTTAAGGCTAGACTAGTAGCAAAGGGTTATACCCAGGTAGAAGGGATGAACTATGAGTAAACCTTTTCGCTTGTTTCTATGGTAAAGTCTATCCATATCCTACTTATTATTGCTGCATATTATGACTATGAGGTATGGTAGATAGATGTCAAGACAACATTCTTGAATGGTAATCTTGACGAAAACATCTACATGGACCAACCAAAAGGGTTCGTTGAACAAGGATAAGAGCAAAGGGTTTGCAAGCTTAAAAGGTCCATTTATAGACTGAAACAAGCTTCTAGATCCTGGAACATAAGATTTGAGGAAACAATCTAATATTGTGATTTTGATCAAAATGATGATGAACCTTGTGTCTACAAGAAAATAATCAATAGTTCTGTCGCATTCCTAGTTTTATATGTGGATGATGTCCTACTCATTGGCAATGATGTAGAATATCTTACTGACATTAAGAAATTGCTAGCTACACAATTCCAGATGAAAGATTTGGGAAAAGGTGCAGTTTGTTCTTGGAATCCAGATTATCCAGAATCGCAAGAATAAAACTCAAGCATTGTCTCAAACATCTTACATCGATAATGTGTTGTCACGATTTAAGATGCAAGACTCCAAGAAAGGTCTATTACATTTCAGGCACGAAGTTCATTTATCTAAGAAAAAATGTCCTAAGACACCTCAACAAGTTGAGGACATGAGACGAATTTCTTATGCATCAACTGTTGGGAGCCTGATGTACGCTAGGTTCTGTACTAGGTCGGACATTTGTTTTGCAGTAGGAATGGTTAGTAGATATCATTCCAACCCAGGACCAGAACGTTGGACGACTGTTAAAACAATCCCTAAGTATCTTTGGAGAACGAGGGACTGCATGCTTGTGCATGGAGCTAAGGTTTTGATCCTTACGGGATACAAAGATTCTGACTTCCTAACCAACAAAGAGTGTAGGAAATCTACGTCAGGGCCAGTTTTCATTCATAATGGAGGAGTTGTAGTTTAGCGAAGCATCAAGCAAGGGTGCATCACAAATTCAACCATGGAATCCGAATACGTAGCAACTTGTGAAGCAACTATAGAGGTCGTGTGGCTAAGGAAATTCATGATGGACTTTGAAGTTATTCCATATATAAGTTTGCCAATCACAATTTATTGTGATAATAGTGGTGTTGTATAAAATTCGAGTGAACCCTGAAATCATAAGAGGGGTAAACATATTGAGCGGATGTATCACCTAATGCGGGAGATAGTACATCGAGAAGACGTGGTAATCACGAAGATACCTTCAGAGCACAATATTGTTGTACCCTTTACAAAGGCTCTCACTGCTAAAATGTTTGAGAGTCACCTAGAAGGTCTAGGTCTACATGTCTTACCCTAACTAGGGCAAGTGGGAGAATATTGTACAAAGGCTATTCAAGTGCCCTAATTTATTGTATTTACATTACTGTAATGTTTATTATGTACTCCACTACCTTTATGTCAAGTGGGAGATTATTGGGGTTTATGCCCTAAACAAGTGTACTTTTGTAATAATGTTATTCAAATAAATATAAAGTTATTTATTATATTCTCGCACATAAACTTAAATCAAATAAACTAAGTTCCAAGGTTATAATGATAGATCATGAACAAATGTATAGTGGACACAAGTTGGATAATGTTCAAATATATATAACCTAAAAGGTATATGGTATGCACATGAGGTTTGAAACCTTATACTGGTAACACCATGGATGCGACCCACTTTGTATTTAGTACAAACGAGATAATCCAACTCGTTCATGTGGTAGACATGCGAGTGGGGGCATCTTGTATGATGAGATCATACAAGATCAGACTGCAAATTATTAGCCTATTAGTGTAACACCGTTAACAGGATAGGTCTAATAATTGATAGATGATCTTGATGATGGAGATCTGATCTCCTTGAGCAGCGAAAACGTTGTATCTTAATGTGCTTGATTGTTTTAATTGAAACAAAAACCAGTACATTGATAAAAATACTAAACAAGCATGAACTCTAGTCCTATTAGACATGGATTAATTGCTTACATGCAAACATAAATATTAAGTTTAACAATTAAACTAAAGGGAAGAAGAATACCTTTGTAGTTTTCCTCAGCACAACAACTCCTTACTCCTAGAGAAATCAGCAAAGTAGCAACAAAGGTACTTGATGCGAAGATATTGGGTGCCATAAACTAATGCAAATTAGAATAAAACCCCGACACTTTTACGACGTGCAAGTATACACGGTAGAGAACAGCAAGTGATAAGTTAAAAGTATCGATCCCACGAGGACTAGTTAGACCTAAATTAGTGAGTGTCGTAGCAAATTTTCCTTATTTTATTGCAATGCATGAGTGTGCAAATTATTTTTGTGAATAAATAATTTGATAAGTAAGAAAGATAAGATAAGACAAAAGAAAATAACTGAATTTAAATGCGGGGAGGGAAAAATGCGAACAAGAAGACAGATACAAGAGATGAGATTTGTAATGAAAAATAAGCTCGTGTTAGGTTAGAGTTCTAATATTCAATTGGAATAAATTTTGAGTGATGCCTTGAATTTAACTACACATGCATTCAAATGATTCATTCCAAAATCACTAAGTTGTAAAACCTACAATTTCCCAATTGTGATCTAAATTATGCCCATGATTTTAGGTTCTAGGAGGGTTAATTATCCCTAATAAACTCAATAATCCTAGAATGAAATTTTAGTTTTCTAATTCATTAGCTTTACCAAGTTTATGAATTATAGAGAAGTTAAAAAGGCTAATTTTAATTCTCATGCAACGTTAAATTCAATAAAATTTCATAAATTCAATCAATGGCATCAACCATAAATTTAATCCAAAATTACATTAAAACAACCTAACTTTTGCTTAAGAAAATTTAGTTCATGTAAATCAACTCACACATCTCTAATTTATGCATGCTTGTGTTGTTTAATGAATTCAAATATGTGTTGTAACAATGTCACAAAATAACCCAAATTCATCACAAATTCAGCCCAAAAACAGTCATGAATTTAGCCTAAGACAGCGAGTCAAAAGAGCACAATGAACGCTCAAAATTGGAGTAACAACAAGCCAAAATAATTAGGGAATAGGAGAAGTTTACAGGAGGCAATTGACATGTGTTTTGTGTAAGCCCTAAACTCTATTTTCTTTTATCATTTTGCACTCGTTCATGATGTTTTGAAATATGCAAAATGGTATAGGTTGCACTAAATGATGTCGTGATCGGATTTGAGAATCTATTAAATTTGGAGCTACAATGTGTCTAAGCTTCATAAGGAGATAGGTAAGCCATTGGAATAAGCATATTAAAACTTGCATTGAAGTAAGTTAAAATCATTAGCAAATTGGAGAAGTTTTAGGTGCATCATGTATTGAATTGAAGATCTTATATCTAACAAACTTAGGATAAGTTGGCTAAATGCTTAGGGTTTATTTACTCACTTATTTTGGTGTTTTAAAAGGTGATTATGATGTAAATATTGATGTAGGAGCTGGCCAAAGAAGGCGAAGCATCAAAGTTAAACATGACAAGTAAGTGCTGTCAAATTCGCAGAAAAACAGCAAGCAGCTGGAAAATGGGTCATCTTCAAACGATCATATCTCTCAATTTAGTGAGTCAAATTCGTTGCTTTTTGAGTCAAAATCTCATAAATTGAGTGTAGAATACGAAACGAGTCGACTTTTGGGGGAATATAGAGAGGACAAAGGACAAAAGTGCAGAACAGTGAGAGGTGTTCAAAGTTCTCGGGTAGCAGAACAGTGTGAGGAGTTCAGTCTGTTTTGAGCTCATTAGGAGGAATTAGAAGCTGCAATTTTGGGGTAAGTAAGCTAAGATTTTGTCCTTGAGGTTTATCAAAAAATATTTGGTGGTTGTGTTGATAACTTTTGAGGAACCCAAGCTGAAATTTGAACCTGTAATTTTAGGTGCAAGGGAAAAACTGCTAGCAAGAGATTGAAGGAGATTCTCTCCCATTTCTATATACCTTACAACCAATTGTGTGTATGGCTATTCTGAATTGAGTTATGAGATTGAATTAGAACTGTTTCTAAGGTGCATAGAGGAAAGAATTGATATTACTAATTTCATTTTCAGGGCAAACGGAGATAGGAAAAGTGTATAACCCTCGGAACTCTTTTGGTGATTGTGAGTGACTCTATTTAGAATTATGCTTGACCTATGTATTTCTTCAAAAACATAATTGTTGATCATTGAATCCTGTTTGAACTAATTATGTATAGCTTCATGGAGTTTCTAAAATAAAGTTCATGATGGAACGTAAGAATGTTTTGAATTAGTTTGTAACTGTAAATTCAAGTATGGAAACTAAATTATGAAGGTATGTTTTCCTATAAAGAATGTTTTGTGTAAATCCACCTGGGAACATGTTTAGAAGATAATGTGAAAATGTCGAAAAATTTTTGTATGTATTATAAAGACATGATTTCCATGGTAAACAAATTATGCCCATGTTTGTGGTTAACCCCTAATACTGAAGGACATTCGAGAAGGTACTTAGGGGGGGGGATGAATCATAATTTCCCGATACTGAAGGACAATGAGAAGGTATTTGAGTAGTAAATCGTCTTACCTTAATACTGAAGGACAATGAGAAGGTATTAGGGAAAACCAAAGGGCCAAAGGTATTCCACGTGCACGTGAGAGAGGTATGAACCTTATTGGTATAAATGTAACTCTACCACCTCTATGGTTCAAAAGTGGTATCATGTCATGTGTTCTATTGTTATGAGCTTCTACATGATCTATCTACCCTCAATATAATACTACATTATGAGTTGTGTGCTATGCATAAGTGGTGACTTAAACTTGTAAATTGGAAGCATGGTTTGTTTATGTTACAAACAAATGTTAAGCTATTTTCTACTTATAGTCTGCCATTATTATGCTTCACCTGTGAGCTTATAATAGACACTCACTGGGCTTCCTAGTTCACGTTTTCTTTATGTCTACTCTTCCCAGGTAGCAGACGAGTTTCCAATGCTTAGCCTTAACAAGACCTATTTGCCACGACGCCATTTAGCTCCTTGTATATACACTTTCTTTTGTATATGATTTGTAGTGAAAACATATTAGATGGTCTGTAATAAACTTGGAAACTTTATGATTACCTAAAGAACATAGTAATGGAAGTGAATGTGTTTCTTTTATATGTGTATATCAGTGCTTAATTTTGCTTGTTCAAACGTGTTGTGTTACGTTTAATTTAAGTTAAGGCTTGGGTTAGTCAAGGAAAGCCAACAAGAGGTTTGGTTATCTTTGTCTTTGCATCTCTTCCTAGGTTAGGCAAGTAAGCTGGGACCGGGTGTGACATTTTGCTTCAGCAAAACGCCAAGATCCCACAGAAGGCAGCAGGCAATAGCAGCAGGTTTCAGTATTTTGTAGCTTGTGTCCGACATCAATATCTAATGAACCAAAGCCCTGAATGATGATCCAACCATTGACAACTACGGTCTATGAGTCCCCAACACGCTGACAAAATTTCAGTACAATCCAACGGTTCAAACTCCAGAAAACGACAACTTTGTCACTGTCGTTCGTGAAAAACCGAACTGCAGTGGACGTCCAATGTGACAACGATATCTGACATCAGAGAGCTCCAAACGACGATCCAACCGTTCAAAAGGGAGCTCTATGAGCCCTTAATATGCTGACAAAATTGTAGAAAAATCCAACGGTTGGGTAGCTGGAAATCACAAACTTCGTGAACAACGTCTGTGAAAACCGAACTGCCCATGCTCTCGATTTTGCTTCAGCAAATCACAGCAGTGGACAAACCCCTACTCTCGGCTTTGCTTCAGCAAAGGTAGGTTGATTCCAGCAGATGGCCAACCCCCTACTCCACTGTTTGCTTCAGCAATGCCTCCCTCTCGTGATTTCTTCTTCTCTCATCCAATTGCTTCAGCAAATAGCAGCCTACCACCAAGTACAGCTACACTTTGCTTCAGCAAAAGGCCTCCCTCTCGGATGTGTGCAGCAACGTTTGTTTCAGCAAAGGGTTGTAGATTTTTTCCTTCCAACGCAGGCCCTTTGCTTAAGCAATCTCACGAGTTCTTTTTTTCCCTCTCGATCTCTTCCTCTTGTCACAACTCCAACTCTACCTTCACACTTGTAAACCCTAGACTCCTTATACAAGATGGTGTTGCCCTAACTCCACAAATTACTAAAATACCCTTAAGAATAAAAAGACCATATAACCCTTCGGGTAAAATGTCTAAAATGCCCTTAGGGACTCTTGTAATTTTTAAACATCTCCTGCACACAGAAAAATTCCAAATAATTTTATGAAGTCAATTATAAATCAAACTAAATACACGAGGATTTTTGGAGATTAGAAAAATCTAAAATTTCGGTCTTTAATTAACCATTAGCTTATTTTCCTAAATTTCTTGAATTAAAACACAAAAACATCAAAATTAATTCTTTTTGCATCTAATGCTTAAATTCAAGATTTTAAAGCTAACACACATAGTTTAGGGATAAAATAACATGAGGATCACTAAATTAAATGCATTTCAAGTGGATTAAACACTAAAATTCTAGTAAAATAACTCACTTATGGTGAGTTATCACTACTCCTCTGTATTTCAAAGCACGACACCACCAAAAGAATAAACCTTCTATCCTCTGAGTGCTTAGATCTTTCCTTTGTAGGAAGGATTCCAACAGTTGGAAGAACTCTTCGGAATGAGAATGTGAGAATCAGAGAGAGAGATAGCAATTCTCCAATTGCTTGTCCAAAAAACATCGATCCACCTCCTCTCCTCCATTGGAGAGGAATAAAACGAGGGATCACCTCCCCACTCCCTATCGATGGGGAGGGAGGTGGGGAACGTGTCCTTCTGACACGTTCCCAATAAAATATCTTATATTTAATTAAGATTAAATCATATTTAATCATGTCCTTAAATCATATTTAATTAATCAAATTAAATATCTTATATTTAATTAAGATTAAATCATATTTAATCATGTCCTTCCCTCTAACCTATAGTTTTAATGTACATCTAATGCACATTAAATTTTAATCTATAGTTTTTAAATATGAATCACATTCACATTTAAATTTAATATTTGAACTCTTTCAAATATTTAATTCTCTCACATAATTTAATATGAATCATATTCACATTAAATATATAATATATAGTTCCAAAACTATATATTATATCGTAACCATATACATAAAATATATTCCCTACTGAATTTGAACATTTCAAATTCAAATGATCTAAGAACCCTTTACGAGCTAGAAGATGGACCTAATGGACCTACAGATCAGAAGCTCCAACGATACGAGATTGCTCGGTTAATCTCATTAACCTCCCAATCAACATTCGTTAATGCATGGAACACTCCACTAAAGTCCCACAAATTTGCACTCTTCTCTCACTGCGCAGATATATTTCTGTATCCACGGATATCGACCAATAATAGCAAGTCAATCCTCCACAAATGTTCGTAACACCAGCTGGGTCAAATTATCGTTTTGCCCCTGGGTTACATCTTGTGCCTTAAATACCAGTGCTCCTTTAATTACCAATTTGTTTGTGGTCCCACCAACAAACAGTGTCCCTCTCGGGCCAATGAGAGGGTCGGACCCTTTGTTCAAGTCCCGGAGACACCACTTAAGGGAACATTCCTCTACTTACCCTAGTGGGCGGGAAGAAGTGAATTCCATCTTGCTAAGTTAAGTTCCCAGCTGCTCACTCGGTCTTGTCCCCAAGAATGTAGGCATATCTAGTCGGCGAATCTGGCCACTCTCACCCATACTAGTCAAAGGATAATCTCTCTCGCAAATGAGGAGTTCGTAACTCCTTTCGAGTTGAGATCAAGTTGCCTAGGTCATCCTAGTGAAATAGAAACCTAACTAATCAACGGAGTTACAGCTAGAGGTTACTATTTCGTTGTCTGGTCTTATGCAATCTAATTACATAGGATATCCCCACTCACACGTCATCTACATGAACAAGTTAGGATCATAGTGTTTGTATTAAATACAAAGTGAGCCACATCCATAGTTTGACCAGGGTAACGTACCCAAACCTTATCCCCTAACTATAGACCCTTTAGGCTGTATCTCGAACCGAGATCCTTTTTATGTACATTACATTCAGTTAAAGATTCATTTAACAGCCTTGGATGTTTAGTTTATTGGATTTAGGGTTTAAATAAAGGCAAACTCGTAGAAAACGAACAATAACACTTTATTGAAATAATAACACTTTATTACACTAATTAGAACATAATTACAAACTACGAGTTTTAGGGCACAAATCCCAACAAGCTCCCACTTGCACTAAAACTCCAGTGGGGTACATCATAATCTAAAACAGTGGTTACAAGAGATAGGAATACAATAAACTAGGGCATTCATATACCCCATTATCTATCTCCCATTTGCCCTAGATTAGCTTATGTATATATCTCGTAAACCAAGACTTTCCAGATGACCCTAGAACACTTTAGCCGTGAGAGTCTTTGTAAAAGGATCAACAATATTGTGCTCCGAAGCGATCTTCGTGACTGTCACATCTCCTCGTTGCACTATTTCTCGTATCAGGTGATACTTCCTCTCGATGTGCTTTCCTCGCTTATGGTGCGAGGTTCCTTCGAATTGGCTACCGCACCACCTGTTGTCACAGTATAAAGTGATGGGAGATTCCATATTTGGAACAACTTCCAAATCAGTAAGGAATTTCCTTAGCCAAACAGCCTCCTTAGCTGCTGATGCGAAAATATCAGTGTCCTAAACTAATACAAATTAGAATGAGACTCAGATACTTCTACGATGTGCAAGTATACACGGTCGAGTGCAGCAAGTGATAAGTTAAAGTATCGATCCCACGAGGACTAGCTAGACCCTAAATGAATGAGTGTTCTAGCAAATTTTTCTTATTTTAGTGCAATGCATGAGTGTGCAAATTATTCTTGTAAATAAATAAATTTATAAGGAAAGAAGATAGCATAAGACAAAAGAAAATAACTGAATTTAAATGTGGGAAGAGGACAATGCAAACAAGAGGCAAGAAGTAAAAGTTGTGATTCTATAATTGAAAAGGTAGGCTTGGGTTAGGTTGTAACTCTCATGCTTTAATTGGAATAAAGATGTGATTAATTCCTCAAGTTCACCTATTTATGTGTTCAAATGATTTCTTTCAAATTCATTATGTTTTAAAATCAACAATCTCTCAATTGAGATCTAAATTATGATCATGAATTTTAGGTTCTAGGTGTGTCAATCATCTCTAATCAACTCAAAACCCTAGAATGAAGTTTTAGTTTTCTAATTCACTAGCTCTCTCAAGTTCGTGAATTCTAGAGAAATTAAAAACCCAATTTCAATTCTCATGCAATATTTAAAATTACTAAAATTTCATAAACTCAATCGATGACATTAATCATAAATTTATTCCAAAATTTGCATTTGACCACAACCCAACCTTTGCCCAAGATAAATTAGTTCATGGCAAGGATCAATCACACTTCATTAAATTGGTCATGGTTACACTAATCAAGAAATTCATATGCAAAAATAAGCCAAAACAGTCACACAAATTTCTTAGAACAGTAAGACAATTAATCTCCAATTAGTGTATGACAAGACCCAATAAAATCAGTGATATTTGGCAAAATATTAGAGTAAGTGCTAGAGGAAAGGAAGTCAAATTACACAACAATTAGGCTAAAATTGCTTCAGCAAATGCCTAGCAAAACACCTCAGAATTTGGTATAAAGTTAGGCACTTTGTTTCAGCAATTGCTCTGGTTGTTCCCAACATTGATCAGCCAATTGCTTCAGCAAAAGGCCTATCGGGTACCTCATTCACAAAGCGTTTGCGCGTTGCTTCAAAGAAACCTCTCGGCGACTCGACGCGCGCATGAACCTCACGCGATTACTTCAGCAAATCGATGGGCCAACTCTCTCGATGTCGTCCCTCGCAATTGCTGTAGCAAACCTTTATCGATTAACTTCTCCCTTGGCCCTCTCGAACCCTCTCGCTTGGTCTTGCTGTAGCAACGTCACAAACGATTTCTTCCGCCCCTTTTTGCTGTAGCAATTGCCTGAGATGCGGGGCCTCGCGATGGTCTGCGGCAGGGCTCTTTGCTTCGATAAAGCCCTTGGGTTGGCTTCAAAATAGTGTGCGACCAATTGCTTCCGGCAAGGCAAGAAACAAAGAAGAACAACCCTTTCGATCAACGGATTGCTTCAAAGAAACAAAAACTCACGTGATTGCTTCAAAGAATCGCCGACAACTCTCAATGTCGGTAACCTCACGTGATTGCTTGAGCAATCCTTGACAGCTCCCAACGACAGTCTCTTCACACGATTGCTTCAGCAAATTGATAGGCCAACTCTCCCGATGTCATCCCTCGACTTTGCTGTAGCAAAATTGAAGCCCCTCTCGGTCTGCCTCCAACAATTGCCTCAGCCACGGATGAACCTCACGATTGCTACAGCAAAGACACCATCATGATTTGTCTCTCCAACGCACACTTTGCTGTAGCAATCACTTGGTTCTCCTTCTTTTCTCGGTCTCTTTCTCTTGTCGCAATTTCTCTCTTCTCCCCACACTTGTAAACCCTAGCCTCCTTATGCAAGATGGTGTTACCCTAACTCCACAAATTACAAAAATACCCTTAAGGGTAAAAAGACCATATTACCCTTCGGGTAAAATGTCTAAAATACCCTTAGGGACTCTTGTAATTTTTAAACATCTCCTGCACACAGAAAAATCTCAAATAAATTAATGAAGTCAATTATAAATCAAACTAAATATGCAAGGATTTTTGGAGTTAAGAAAAATATCAAATTTCGGTCATTAATCAACCGTTAGCTTGTTTCCTTAAATTTCTTGGATTAAAGCACAAAAACATCAAAATTAATTCTTTTTGCACCTAATGCTTAAATCCAAGATTCAAAGCTAACACACGTTATTTAGGGATAAAATAACATGAGGATCACTAAATTAAATGCAATTCAAGTGGATTAAATACTAAAATTCTAGTAAAATAACTCCCTTATGGTGAGTTATCAAACCCCCAAACTTGAACTACTCATTGTCCTCAATGAGTTCTATTCCCTAAAGATATTAAAGTCCTTTAAAGACTGAAATCATTTGGGTTAATTAAAAAAGGATTGAGTACTTATGCTCTAAGCTACAGTCACCATTCATTCAATGCTCTCTAAGTGGCTCACCTAGGGTTTCCTAACTACACTTATGCATCAATATCCAAGAGCAAACCAACCAGGATTTAACACCTATCCTCAAGCTCAAACACTAGAATCCTAATCATTTAAATCAAGCAACCCATAGTTAAAAATAAGTCAGACTCCAAAACTCGCATGGCTACAATTTAATGATCATTCATTTTTTATTTTTTTTATATATTCTTTTTTTTTTAAATAGATATGTGCATTACTCCCCTCAATTTCCATAAAACTCACTGCTAAGGGCAAGGGTTTTTTTTTTTACTTTTTTTTGTTTGCTTTATTTTTATTTATTTTTTTGAGTCTCCCGTAGTTCTTAGAATGCCACACGTGTTTTGCGCAGCACACCTAAGCAATGAGACTTCCCGTAGTTCTTAGAATGACACACGTGGTTAGCGCAGCGCACTTAAGCAATGGGAATAAGCTTCTTGCTTGATACCTTCGCTCCAAGAGGCCAGCATGGTTAGTGCCTGCACTTCACGACATCGAGCACCAAGTTGCTGAATCGACTCTAAGTAACAAAATAAGTAACACATTTTTTTTCTTGCCCAATAGAGTATTAGGGAATTGAAAAGTTTGCACACTCTTTCTTTCTTTCACTTTTTTCTTTCTTTTTTTTCTTTTTTTGTTTTTTTTTTAAAAAAAACATGAAGAATTTACCTTTCCCCCCAAACTTAGAGTACTCAATGTCCTCATTGAGTTAGGGATGTCGGGTAACTCCCCCAAACTTGAAATGATCACAAATTTGGAGTTTACTCATTTTGGAGCATTCTAAAAAATGTATGAGTTACCTAACTTGTCATGGCTTCTAGCTTTCGAACTTTTTTGGCCTAGGAGTTGAATCCTAACTACTTTGATTGACACACCAAGCATAAGCGCACTAAAGAACCCTAATGACATGCTTGACCTTGAGAAACACCCAACACAATAACATACTCTTGCCTCAACCACAAGCAACAACTCTTATTTTCATTAACCCTGAGATTTGACCTTAACTTTTTATTTTCAAGGAGATGCATACTATGTTTCTACAAAAGACATAACACTTTTTACCATTAAAAACACATGACAACCTTAATTTTTAAAGAAGAGACAACAACAATTTTTTCCTATTTTTACTTGCTTAAACACAATGAATCAACTACCTACATCATGCATAACACAAACCATGAAACCAACAACTAACATGGAATCCAGTAGTCAAAATAGATCATTTTGAAGTCCTAAAGCAAGTAAATAACTTTACAAACACAAAGGCATGCAACACCCTATAAACGCTAACAACACACAGTCTCATCAACAGAAAATTTTCAATCAAGCCCAAGATCAGATTCAGAACAACACATGTCTCCCTCATGGTTAATGCATACATTGCCCTTAATGTAAAAAAAATGCTCACCTAAGCATGCTTAAGGACAACTAACAAAGATCGAAGGGAGAACAATACTGCCCTGAATCGATGAGACCTCCACTAAAGCGCATATCAATCACCAAACCCTAAGGGAGCTGCAAAATAGGCAAAGGTTATTTATTTAAAAACAAAAACAACTAAAAACGAAACAAAAGAAAAAAATTAAAAAAATTAAAAAATTAAAAAAATTAAAAACGAAACAAACGAAATAAACTTTGGGTTGCCTCCCAAGAAGCGCTTGTTTAACGTCCTTAGCTTGACGCAGTATACGTGGGCTCGTCAAGGTACGTAAAAATTCTCCCACTTCTTTGGGCCTCCCTTTCTTGAATCTACAAAACAAATTAATGCTAGCAAGAATACTAGCTTCTCATGAGAGCCCGATTCAAATATATTTTTTGATTTTTTATATAATAAAAGAAAAGGAAAAACAACAAAGTAAATATTTTTTAGTTTTTTATTTGATAATAGAAAATAAGAAAAAACAGGAAAATAAACAGACTCACAAAAATACACTGACTCAAGAGCATAGAAAGAAAAACACTCACCAATAAGAGAAAAATCAAAAGATAGAACTAACATAGACTCAAGAGCTTCAAACTCTACCTCCTGGCCTAACTCAACAGGCTCGACTTCTTCCACGCTCTCATTGACTCCTTGTTGGTGTGTGTTACAAGGTTCTAGTTCTTTTACATCTAAAGCACAATCCTCTAATTGCCCATACTCAGAAAAACTTGAAGGACTAGGCTCCTGAAGGTCTATAGCGGGTCAGTGATCAAGTGACTCACCGAACTATCTAAGGGTGTGGGTCCTCCTTCACTCTCTTCCCTAGGATGTTCAAGCTCAGATGAGTCTAAATACATTTGTTCTCTAAGGGACACAAGTGTATCTGTTAGGCATTGAATTGACTCCCCTATTTGCCTATTCCTCTCATCTGTGGTTCTCATATATTCTAATAATAATATTTTAAGGGAAGATTCGTCTTCTACCTGGGTTTCTTGAATATAGGAAGGACATGGCTCAAACCCCCTAGGATATGGTTCATAGGCCCAATTGCTCTTATTATTATTATCATACATGTGGTTCCCATAAGTCAAAGGTTCAGTATGATGGTAATTAGGCATTTGGTAGCCATAAGCTCCATACTCCTCACTAGAAGACTCTAAATTGACATAGGGATGATCATAAGAAAAAGAACTATTATGTGTTTGTTCATTGGGCACAGAAGGCCACCCAAAATTATTATAAGCCATAGTGAAATAATGAATCAATTATAACAGGCTCAACAAACACAATATGCACCAACACAACCAGAAAGAATAACCAAAATCAACAAAGATAAAAAAAAAAGATAACAATACACACCCAACAAAAAAAAAAGGATAAAATTCACTAAAATAAACTCAAACAAGATAAGAATCAAAACTAGTCCCCGGCAACGGCGCCAAAAACTTGGTGCGAAAATATCAGTGTCCTAAACTAATACAAATTAGAATGAGACTCAGATACTTCTCGACGACGCAAGTATACACGACCGAGTGCAACAAGTGATAAGTTAAAGTATCGATCCCACGAGGACTAGCTAGACCCTAAATGAATGAGTGTTCTAGCAAATTTTCCTTATTTTAGTGCAATGCATGAGTGTGCAAATTATTCTTGTAAATAAATAAATTTATAAGGAAAGAAGATAGGATAAGACAAAAGAAAATAACTGAATTTAAATGTGGGAAGAGGACAATGCAAACAAGAGGCAAGAAGTAAAAGTTGTGATTCTATAATTGAAAAGGTATGCTTGGGTTAGGTTGTAACTCTCATGCTTTAATTGGAATAAAGATGTGATTAATTCCTCAAGTTCACCTATTCATGTGTTCAAATGATTTCTTTCAAATTCATTATGTTTTAAAATCAACAATCTCTCAATTGAGATCTAAATTATGATCATGAATTTTAGGTTCTAGGTGTGTCAATCATCTCTAATCAACTCAAAACCCCAGAATGAAGTTTTAGTTTTCTAATTCACTAGCTCTCTCAAGTTCGTGAATTCTAGAGAAATTAAAAACCCAATTTCAATTCTCATGCAATGTTTAAAATTACTAAAATTTCATAAACTCAATCGATGACATTAATCATAAATTTATTCCAAAATTTGCATTTGACCACAACCCAACCTTTGCCTAAGATAAATTAGTTCATGGCAAGGATCAATCACACTTCATTAAATTGGTCATGGTTACACTAATCAAGAAATTCATATGCAAAAATAATCCAAAACAGTCACACAAATTTCTTACAACAGTAAGGCAATTAATCTCCAATTAGTGTATGAAAAGGCCCAATAAAATAAGTGATATTTGGCAAAATATTAGAGTAAGTGCTAGAGGAAAGGAAGTCAAATTCCACAGCAATTAGGCTGAAATTGCATCAGCAAATGCCTAGCAAAACACCTCAGAATTCGGTATAAAGTTAGGCACTTTGCTTCAGCAATCGCTCTGGTTGTTCCCAATACTGATAAACCAATTGCTTCAGCAAAAGGCCTATCGGGTACCTCCTTCACAGCAGCTGCACGTTGCTTCAGCAAACCTCTCGGTAGCTCCGACGCCCTCAACCTCATGTGATTGCTTCAGCAAATCGATGGGCCAACTCTCTCGATGTCGTCCCTCGCAATTGCTATAGCAAACCTTTATCGATTAGCTTTTCCCTTGGCCCTCTCGAACCCTCTCGCTCGGTCTTGCTGTAGCAACGTCACCAACGATTTCTTCCGCCCCTTTTTGCTATAGCAATTGCCAAGATGCGAGCCTCATCGATGGTCTGCAGCGGGCACTTTGCTTCAAAGAAAGCCCTGGGTTGGCCCGACAATGAAGTCGACCAATTGCTTCAAAGAAAGGCAAGAAACAACGAAGAACAACCCTTGGATCAACGGTTGCTTGACAAACGGCGACCTCACGTGATTGCTTCAAAGAATCGCCGACAACTCTCAATGTCAGTAACCTCACGTGATTGCTTCAGCAATCCTTGAAAGCTCTCAACGACAGTCTCTTCACACGATTGCTTAAGCAAATCGATAGGCCTCTCCCGATGTCGTCCCTCGACTTTGCTGTAGCAAAATTGAAGCCCCTCTCGGTCTGCCTCCAACAATTACCTCAGCCACGGATGAACCTCACGATTGCTACAGCAAAGACACCATCATGATTTGTCTCTCCAACGCACACTTTGCTGTAGCAATCACTTGGTTCACCTTCTCTTCTCGGTCACTTTCTCTTGTCGCAATTTCTCTCTTCTCCCCACACTTGTAAACCCTAGCCTCCTTATGCAAGATGGTGTTGCCCTAACTCCACAAATTACAAAAATACCCTTAAGGGTAAAAAGACCATATTACCCTTCTGTAAAATGTCTAAAATGCCCTTAGGGACTCTTGTAATTTTTAAACATCTCTGCTTATGAAAAATCTCAAATAAATTAATGAAGTCAATTATAAATCAAACTAAATATGCAAGGATTTTTGGAGTTAAGAAAAATCTCAAATTTCGGTCATTAATCAACCGTTAGCTTGTTTCCTTAAATTTCTTGGATTAAAGCACAAAAACATCAAAATTAATTCTTTTTGCACCTAATGCTTAAATTCAAGATTCAAAGCTAACACACGTTATTTAGGGATAAAATAACATGAGGATCACTAGATTAAATGCAATTCAAGTGGATTAAATACTAAAATTCTAGTAAAATAACTCCCTTATGGTGAGTTATCAAACCCCCAAACTTGAACTACTCATTGTCCTCAATGAGTTCTATTCCCTAAAGATATTAAAGTCCTTTAAAGACTGAAATCATTTGGGTTAATTAAAAAAGGATTGAGTACTTATGCTCTAAGCTACAGTCACCATTCATTCAATGCTCTCTAAGTGGCTCACCTAGGGTTTCCTAACTACACTTATGCATCAATATCCAAGAGCAAACCAACCAGGATTTTTACACCTATCCTCAAGCTCAAACACTAGAATCCTAATCATTTAAATCAAGCAACCCATAGTTAAAAATAAGTCAGACTCCAAAACTCGCATGGCTACAATTTAATGATCATTCATTTTTATTTTTTTTGTATATTCTTTTTTTTTTAAATAGATATGTGCATTACTCCCCTCAATTTCCATAAAACTCATTGCTAAGGGCAAGGGTTTTTTTTTTACTTTTTTTTGTTTGCTTTATTTTTATTTATTTTTTTGAGTCTCCCGTAGTTCTTAGAATGTCACACGTGTTTAGCGCAGCACACCTAAGCAATGAGACTTCCCGTAGTTCTTAGAATGGCACACGTGGTTAGCGCGCGCGTGTCACGTCGCACCTCTCGGACCGTCGCGGCGCCATGATTCATCCTCGAACATGGCCACCTTGAGGGGAACTCCCGCCCCATCGTTATGATCGCAACGCTTTGTGGCCTCGTCGGGTCTTTAGGCGAGGTTCTTGATCCTCAACCAAGCATCAAGTAAATAAGCGTGGAATATAACTTGGTCGCATACCGTCGCCGCCGCGTCTGTGTACTTGCTCTTGTCTTTCCCATGAGTTGGCTTTGACGGACATTCTCGGATCGGCGGGCCGCTAACGGCCCTATAGTGAACCTTCACCATGGGAAGGGCGCAATGTCGGCACACACGCGTCGAACCGACATCGCCCCTGAAAACCCGTTACAAAGGAAACGTCCAAGACACTTCTCTTGAGACGCTTTCGCCCCAACCATGACACGCGAACGTGCCACGGGGTGACTCACTTAGGCCCACAAGCCCAGGGGTGGTGGAGAGTCGACACCATGGTACCCCCTATAGTATATTATGTGAAATATTGGGTCTTCCTCCCTTGCACGTCATTTTGGCGAGGAGTCATACGCCCATACATCGACCCCTCCGACGACACGGTTGGCCCCAGTCTCACATGCCTTCGAGCCCACCTATCTTGGTGTGTTAGGTGATGCATCGTCCTCCTCGATCGCATCATGGCACGACTTGTCACTGTGAGGTTCACAAACATACGCTCTTCTAGTACGATTGTGACACAGCGCACTTAAGCAATGGGAATAAGCTTCTTGCTTGATACCTTCGCTCCAAGAGGCCAGCATGGTTAGTGCCCAGACCCCCTGACATCGAGCACCAAGTTGCTTGAACTGACTCTAAGTAACAAAATAAGTAACACATTTTTTTTTCTTGCCCAATAGAGTATTAGGGAATTGAAAAGTTTGCACACTCTTTCTTTCTTTCACTTTTTTCTTTCTTTTTTTTCTTTTTTTGTTTTTTTTTTTAAAAAACATGAAGAATTTACCTTTCCCCCCAAACTTAGAGTACTCAATGTCCTCATTGAGTTAGGGAGGTCGGGTAACTCCCCCAAACTTGAAATGATCACAAATTTGGAGTTTACTCATTTTGGAGCATTCTAAAAAATGTATGAGTTACCTAACTTGTCATGCCTTCTAGCTTTCGAACTTTTTTGGTCTAGGAGTTGAATCCTAACTACTTTGATTGACACACCAAGCATAAGCGCACTAAAGAACCCTAATGACATGCTTGACCTTGAGAAACACCCAACACAATAACATACTCTTGCCTCAAGCACAAGCAACAACTCTTATTTTCATTAACCCTGAGATTTGACCTTAACTTTTTATTTTCAAGGAGATGCATACTAAGTTTCTGCAAAAGACATAACACTTTTTACCATTAAAAACACATGACAAACTTAATTTTTAAAGAAGAGACAACAACAATTGTTTCCTATTTTTACTTGCTTAAACACAATGAATCAACTACCTACATCATGCATAACACAAACCATGAAACCAACAACTAACATGGAATCCAGTAGTCAAAATAGATCATTTTGAAGTCCTAAAGCAAGTAAATAACTTTACAAACACAAAGGCATGCAACACCCTATAAACGCTAACAACACACAGTCTCATCATGTCACACCCCCTCCCGAACTACCTGCTAACTCAGCTCGAAAGGCGGCGTGAAGCCAACAGACATTGTTTATCTCTTAACAATACACATTGACCCCGATACACGATAAACATACTATGTTCGAAAATGGAACACTTAAACATGACCTAGCGAAAACTGGACAACTATTAATCATATACAAGGAGAAACCTTTCACAAGTCTCTCTTGGAAACTAAAAGTCTAGTGCATCAGAAACAACACAAGACAACCATTGTTTATACAACCTCTAATGTACAAACAACTATAACACCCAAGTCCTCACAAATAATTTACAAACATAGAGACTTTCTAGACAAAACCGACCACGTACAAAGTATTTAACTTATGAAGCTTCAATGGACTATGGCGTAACTTTCGGTGCAGGGAGCTCGATCTCTACCAAAGGTTTGAAAACATAGAAAGAATGAGCTATGAAGCTCAGTGAGTGACTGTGTTAAATATCTGTAACTTGTAAAACACGTGACCTGAAAACTATGAGCATATGCATTTGTATTCAAGCATTGAAAGTAAACGTGGAATCATAATAGACTTTCAGAAAACCAACAAGTATATCATCAAAATCTCGTAAGGCATGTAAATGAGATAAACTCTTTTAAAAACATTTCACAATCCACGTTGTGTAGTGGCACGCGCCAAGATAAACCAACGTTTACTCTCGATGTGTAGTGGGGCCCGCCCGGACTCCCATCGTCTTTGTCGTAGTGGGGCCCGCCCAAAGACTCACGGCAGCGTGCTGTTGTTATCACGAGTACACTCAACGTCGACAACAGAATAAGACCTGTGTGCACACGGTACCATAAAACCTCGGGCTCAATATCTCAGAAATTCACATGAAAACATTTGAACATGCCTGCCTATCTTTTCTTTCATAAACTCAAGCTTACTCAGCTTGTTCATAAAATTGGAAAACTTTAAAACATACTTGCTAGTACATGCTTGCTTGAAATCATAACATTTCCATAAATTTTGGCAACCATTGAACATATGCTCATGTATAAACTTTATAAAGAATTTTAGGGTCACAATGAACACTTAAAACATTTCTAGGAAAACATGAATACTCATAAACATGTGTTCAAAAGAAAGCATAATGCATTGAAAACTTTTATTCTAGCAAAACTTGCATTTCTTGAACATAATTCAAGCATATATACACTTTTGAAGTTCGTTTTATCACTCACGATGCTTGAACTAGAATCTTAGCCCGTACACTCGACCTATTTGCTCTTGGCCTGTCAAACAAACCAAATTCATGTATTAGAACCTCGAGCTCATGGTTTTTAACCCTAAAACTACAAGAAAACACACTTTCAAAAATTCCAGCATTTTCAGATTTTCTGCCCTGTTTTCAGACAGCCATAACTTCTTCATTACTTATCCAAAAAGAATGTACTTTATACCAAACTCTTCCTTTTTGAACCCTCTAAAACCCTTATGAAGACATGAAAATGAGATTCCTAACGTAGTGGTTAGAAATTACCTCAGTAGCTTAACCCCTAAAATGATTCTGCTGCTGTTCCAGATTTCACTTCCTGCTGCAACCCGAAACTTAAACTGATGATTACAACATCTTCCAATCATTTTCTTCTCACGATTCCTTCACAAAACTTGTAGGAAATTGAATAAGATTTCGAACCATACCAATTAGAGCTTGTAACCCCAAGTATAGAGATCAGAACAACCAAAACATCAGAGACCTCTCGGATTTGACAGCAAATTTCTGTCTTCTGGCTTCCTCTTAACATAACAGCAACTTAACATCAGAATTGGCTCGAGCTTCCTTCACGAATTTTGTTCAAATATGAGTTAACTTTCATGAAACAAAAGCTCAACTCTTACCTCTTCTTGTGGAGCTCGAGATGAACAGAAAAGCAGAGCTTGTCTGAGTTGATTTTCTTGCTGTAATAAAGAATCCTCTTGAGTTTTCCCCTTTTCTTCTGCAACTCCAGCTCAAAATCACCAAAAATGGCCTCCTTCTTCTTCCTTCCTCCTTGAACCACGAAGCTTCAGCCTTAGTTTGTGATGAAAGAGAAGAAATTGAAGAGAAATCCCTTCTTAAAAAAGTCAATCGGTTGAAAGATGATGTTTTGTCTTTTTGCACTTTTTCTTTTTCATTTTCTATTTCTTTTTCCTTTTCTTTTCTTTCCTTTATCTTCTTTCTTTCTTTTCTTTTCTTTTCTTTTCTTTTCTTAACAAAACTAAATAGCTTAATATATAAAACATTTGTTTCATTTCCTTTTCTTCTTTTGTGTTTAAAAGCAAACCAAACCAAAATGGTTTAAACTTTTCCTTCCTTGTTTTCCTTTTGTCTTTCACTTCATTACTTTTCTTTTTAAAACATGGGAAACCAAGTTTTAAACATTCATTTCTTCTTTCTTTTTGTTGTTTGATAATAAGAAAGTTCCAAAGAAAGATCTCGGGTTTACAACTTACCTCCCCTTAAGAAATTTCGTCCTCGAAATTTAGTAGTCCTTAGTGAATATCGTCGGTACTTGCTTCTCATTAGATCCTCTAACTCCCAGGTTGCCTCCTCCACTCCGTGATGTCTCCAACGAACCTTCACGAGTGGGATCGTCTTGTTCCTTAAAACTTGCTCTTTCCTGTCGAGGATTTGAACTGCATCCTCTACGTAACTCATGTCTTCTTTCACTCAATGGTTTGTGCTTGCAACACATGTGTCGGATCTGGGATATACTTCCTCAACATGGACACATGAAATACATCATGTACTCGAGATAGTTCTGGCTGCAACTCCAGTCAGTGAGGCTGCCGCCCAACTCTCGTCCGTTACTAGATAAGGACCAATATATCTAGGGCTTAGTTTACCCTTCTTACCAAAACGAAGGACACCTCTCTATGGAGATAACTTCAAGAAAACTTGATCTCCAACCTGGAATTCTAAATCCTTTTGTCGCTTATCAGCATAACTCTTCTGACGGTCTTGTGCTACCTTCAAATTTTCTCTGATTACCTTAATATTGTCGGTAGTAACTTGTACCAACTCAGGACCGATTAGCTTTCGCTCTCCAACTTCATTCCAACATACGGGGCGTTCTACATGGTCTTCCATACAGAGCCTCAAATGGTGCCATACCAATACTCATTGTAGTAGTGTTGTTATTGTAAGCAAATTCCATAAGCGATAGGTGAGTATCCCAACTCCCTTTAAATCAAGGACACATGCTCTCAACATGTCCTCTAAGGTCCGGATGGTCCTCTCTGATCGCCCATCCAATCTCGAGTATGGAATCTTCAGTACTAAACTTCATCTTTGTTCCCATAGCTTTCTGTAAACTAGGCCAAAACTTAGAAGTAAATCTTGGATCTCTATCTGAAACGATAGACACTAGCACTCCGTATTGACTCACAATTCTATCGACGTATAGCTTAGCTAGCCGATCAAGCGTGAGACGTCGCTTTAATCTATCAGTAAAACCGTCTTTGCTTTTAGTGAGTCTATCCACTATTACCCAAATACCATCATGCCCACTTGAAGTGCGTGGTAATCCAAATAGAAAATCCATAGTGATATGCTCCCATTTCCACTCGCACTTTGGCGATGGGTTAAGGAGTCCTCCGGCCTCTGTCTAATCAGTTTAACTTTGTTGGCGGATCAAACATCTATCAACATAATCGGCTATCTCTCGTTTCATTCCAGGCCACCAATACGTTCCTTTCAAAGTTTTGTACATCTTGGTGCTTCCTGGATGCATAGCGTAAGCTGAACTGTGAGCTTCCTCTAGAATAGCATCTTTAAGCTCACTAAAATTCGGAACACATAGTCTTCCTTGCCTTTCTATGGCCCCGTCTCGATCTCATCTTAAACTCGCTTGGGGCCTTGTTTGGACTTTCCAAACATTTTCTCGCAAGTTACTATCCTCTCGCTTGTCTTCTCACAACCTCTCGCTACGAGTGAAGACTGACTGAAGGCCGAGGCTAACGACTCCTGAACTCTCTGCATTCACAATCGCCTTAGAATCCCTTAGAGTTCTTAAAAATGTTGCTCGAATACCACACAAAGCATCCCTAGGAAGTCTTGACTTCTGCTCAAAGCATCTGCGCTACCACATTCGCCTTCCCTGGATGGTATTCTATAGTACAATCATCATAATCTTTAATCGATTCTAACCATCTTCTCTGTCTCATATTCAACTCCTCTCGATCAAAGATATACTTGAGACTCTTATGATCTGTGTAGATGTGACACCTTTCACCAAACAAGTAATGTCTCCAGATCTTGATTGCTAGAACAATCTGCTGCTAGCTCGAGATCGTGGGTAGGTAATTACATTCATGCTTTTTCAATTGTCTTGACGCATAAGCTATTACTTTTCCTTCTTGCATCGAACACACCCTAAACCTTGTCTCGAGGCATCACAAGAAATCACATACTCTTTTCCCGATTCACGGAAGTGTCGAATAGGTGCCAACTAATCTCTTTTTTCACTCACCTGAAAACTCTGCTCACACTTATCCGACCACTCAAACTTAGCATTCTTTCTTGTCAAAGCCGCGGGGTAATGCTAATCGTGAGAAATCCTCAACAAATCGCTCGTAGTATCCCCGCCAAGCCTAGGAAACTACGTACCTCTGTCATATGACCGGTGGTCTCTCCCGATTGACTACAACTTTAACTTTATTTGGATCCACACTAACACCATTTCTTTGAGACAACATGCCCCAAAAACACTACTACAGATCCAACCAAAACTCACATTTGGTGAATTTAGCGCACAAATTGTTTATCTCGTAGTGTTTGCGAATAATCCTTAGATGTTCCTAATGAGCTTTCACATCAATCGAGTAAACTAGTATATCATCAATAAATACTATCACGAATCGATCCAAATCTTGGTGGAATATCCTGCTCATGAGGTCCATGAAAATCGCCGGGTGCATTCGTCAAACCGAATGGCATTACTAGAAACTCATAATGCCCGCACAGTTACAATGTTGTCTTAGGAATATCTCGATTCCTTTACCTTTAATCGATGGTATCCGGATCTTAAATCAATCTTAGAAAACACTGATGCTCTCGTAATCGGTCAAACAAGTCATCTATACGGGGTAAAGGATACTTGTTACGTGTCGTGACTTTGTTTAATCTGTCTGTAATCAATGCATAATCTAAGGGTACCATCTTTCTTCTTTACAAATAACACTGAGCTCCCGGGTGATACACTAGGTCCGATGTATCCCTTATCAACTAGTTCTTGTAATTCCATCTTGACTCTTTGAGCTCACTTGGAGCCATTCTATACGGCGCTGCGAAATAGGTCTTTGTTTCTGGTAGCAATTCAATAGTGAACTCTACCTCCCTATCGTGGCAACCACGACAGATCTCTTGAAAAACATCTAGAAATTCGTTCACAACAAGAACATCTTACGGTTTTAACTTTTCTTCTTGCACCTCCATTACGTGAGCAAGAAACGCCAGTGCATCCTTTTCTCAACAACTTCGAGCTTTGAATGTCAAAAATCAAACTCGTAGGAATAATCTTCTTTTCACCCCGAAACCACCACTTGACCAACCCCGGTTTTCTAAAAACAACTTCCTTTTATGGCAATCCATGGAAGCATAATGAGTGAATAAGAAATCCATCCCTAAGATTGCATCTAACATCTGCAACTCTAGTGGAAGAAGATCCACTAACATATTGAGACCTTCTACTAAGACCTCAATATCTCGCAACACCGAATTGACCAAGAAAGCATCACCAACCTGGAGTGTATATAACTAACTCCTCAAATAAAGGCTCTAGCTTCCTACTAAGCTTAGTTAGGAATATCTTTGAAACAAAGGAATGCGTAGCACTGGATCTATCAAAACACATGCAGTACATTACAAATAGAAATCGTACCAGTAATCACATCCGGTGCATCCTCTGCTTCTCTTTGAGTCATAGCGTAGACCTTTCCTCTGTTTGCTGGGTCTCCCTACAACTCCTTCTCGCTTTTGCACCACCGGTGCCTACTCTCGCAGCTTACCGAACTCTCATTTGCTCAACCGCTCAGGGACCCAACTCCTCGGGTCCTCTCTGCGGCCGCTCTAAGCCGTGGACAATCCTCTTGAAATGCCCTGCTGCCCCACATCGGTAACACACACCGACACCAACAAGACATTGGCCTCGATGATTCATGCCACAAGTTGCACATGGAGTTCTCCTTGCCAGCCGGCAACAGCACTCTGCATTGTCCGTGTGTGGTCTTGCTTTGTGGATCTGCGAGATTGACTAGGTGCTCTTTGACTCTGCCCTCGATAGGCACCACTAACATTCATCCGCCTCGATATCTGGCCGCCAGCTCGATTCTTAAAGTCTTGACGACTTGAAACATTCACCCAAGGTGTGAATCTTCGCTGTTCGCGACCCCGAAAACTACTCGTCGTTGAAGGCCCACGAGTAGGCTCCACTCATCGATCGCGCCTGCTATACTCGCTCAACACGTAGAGCGGTCTCTACCAAATGCGTGAGAAGTCACCCACTTAGCAATGGTCGTGGATCGGGAGTACGTATCTCGTGTCGTAACCTCTCTCTCAAATCGTCGACACTGTCACTCTCGGATGCCACAATAACATCAGCATACCGTGATAGCTCGGTATACCTTCTCTCATACTCAGCCACTGATAGTGACCCTTGCTTTAATTCTAAAAATTCATCTCTCTTTGCTTCGCGGTATGTGCCGGGTAATATTTATCTTCAAATATTCCTCTCGAAAGTTTGCCGATCTAAAGTGCGTGCATCACTCCGTCTCAAGCAATTGACTTCCACCATCCTCTGCGCTTCTTTCTCTAGCAGAATGTGGCTAGCTTGACTTTACGCTCCTCGGGCGACTCATCACGTCAAAACATTTCTCAAGTTTATTCAAATACACACCTCGGCGTCACCGGATCTGTGGAACCCTCAAACACCGTGGCTCCCAATTTCTTCGACGTTCTATTCCATACGCCTTTTTCTCGGATCACTTGGCCTGCTTCTCTCGCCTGCCTACCTCTCGTGAGGAAATGGCATGTTGCTGATCTCGGCCTCGGTTTGGACTCTCGGGGCACTAGATCCTCTCTCAGATTGGCCTTGGGTAGGATCCTCGTGTCACCGCCTCGATCTGCTGCGTGCGTGCTGCCTGCTAGTACGCGTGGTGGCATGACTCCTATAACATATCAAAATATTAGACATGCTATGGATACTTAACTCAAATACACACTACTAAACTTCTATTCATATTTTAGCCCTAAGCTGGACTTGCTCTTACCCTTACTTAAACCATACTCCACTAGTTCGATCCGAACTAACTCAATAACATGCTATGACTTTTACTTTATTCTCGTGAGCTAACTTGCCTGTCTCATTCCCATGGAGCTAATCGCTCTCGATGCAAGTCGTCGCACACCCTCCCGAACTACCTCGCTAACTCACTTTCGAAAGGCGGCGTGAAGCCAACAGGACATTGTTTATCTCTTAACAATACCACATGACCCTGATACACTGATAAACATACTATGTTCGAAAATGGAACACTTAAACATGACCTAGCGAAAATCGACAACTATTAATCATATACAAGGAGAAACCTTTCACAAGTCTCTCTTGAAACTAAAAGTCTAGTGCATCGAACAAACAACACAAGACAACCATTGTTTATACAACCTCTAATGTACAAACAACTATAACACCCAAGTCCTCACAAATAATTTACAAACATAGAGACTTGCTAGACAAAACCAAACCACGTACAAAGTATTTAACTTATGAAGCTTGAGCAGACTATATGGCGAATCTCGTGTACTGTGAGCTCGATCTCTACACGAAAGGTTTGAAAACATAGAAGGAATGAGCTATGAAGCTCAAAGGAGTGATCCCATGTAAAATATCTCAGAACTTGTAAAACATGTGACACAAAAACTATGAGCATATGCATTTGTATTCAAGCATTGAAAGTAAACGTGGAATCATAATAGACTTTCGAAAAACCAACAAGTATATCATCAAAATCTCGTAAAGGCATGTAAATGAGATAAACTCTTTTAAAAACATTTCACAATCCACGTTGTGTAGGGCACGCCAAAGATACAACCAACGTTTACTCTACGATGTAGTGGGGCCCGCCAAACACTCCCATCGTCTTTGTCGAGTGGTGGCCCGCCCAAAGACTCACGACAAAGTATTTGTAATCACGAGTACACTCAACGTCGACAACGAGAATAAGACCTGTGTGCACACGGTACCATAAAACCTCGGGCTCAATATCTCAGAAATTCACATGAAAACATTTGAACATGCCTGCCTATCTTTTCTTTCATAAACTCAAGCTTACTTAGCTTGTTCATAAAATTGGAAAACTTTAAAACATACTTGCTAGTACATGCTTGCTTGAAATCATAACATTTCCATAAATTTTGGCAACCATTGAACATATGCTCATGTATAAACTTTATAAAGAATTTTAGGGTCACAATGAACACTTGAAACATTTCTAGGAAAACATGAATACTCATAAACATGTGTTCAAAAGAAAGCATAATGCATTGAAAACTTTTATTCTAGCAAAACTTGCATTTCTTGAACATAATTCAAGCATATATACACATTTGAAGTTCCTTTTATCACTCACAGTGCTTGAACTAGAATCTTAGCCCGTACACTCGACCTATTTGCTCTTGGCATGTCAAACAAACCAAATTCATGTATTAGAACCTCGAGCTCATGGTTTTTAACCCTAAAACTACAAGAAAACACACTTTCAAAAATTCCAGCATTTTCAGATTTTCTGCCCTGTTTTCAGACAGCCATAACTTCTTCATTACTTATCCAAAAAGAATGTACTTTATACCAAACTTTTCCTCTTTGAACCCTCTAAAACTCTTATGAAGACATGAAAATGAGATTCCTAACGTATTGGTTAGAAATTACCTCAGTAGCTTAACCCCTAAAATGATTCTGCTGCTGTTCCAGATTTCACTTCCTGCTGCAACCCGAAACTTAAACAGATGATTACAACATCTTCCAATCATTTTCGTCTCACGATGCCTTCACAAAACTTGTAGGAAATTGAATAATCTTTCGAACCATACAAATTAGAGCTTGTAACTCCAAGTATAGAGATCAGAACAACCAAAATATCAGAGACCTCTCGGATTTGACAGCAAATTTCTGTCTTCTGCCTTCCTCTTAACATAACAGCAACATAACATCAGAATTGGCTCGAGCTTCCTTCACGAATTTTGTTCAAATATGAGTTAACTTTCATGAAGCAAAAGCTCAACTCTTACCTCTTCTTGTGGAGCTCGAGATGAACAGAAAATCAGAGCTTGTCTGAGTTGATTTTCTTGCTGTAATAAAGAATCCTCTTGAGTTTTCCCCTTTTCTTCTGCAACTGCAGCTCAAAATCACCAAAAATGACCTCCTTCTTCTTCCTTCCTCCTTGAACCACGAAGCTTCAGCCTTAGTTTGTGATGAAAGAGAAGAAATTGAAGAGAAATCCCTTCTTAAAAAAGTCAATCGGTGGAAAGATGATGTTTTGTCTTTTTGCACTTTTTCTTTTTCATTTTCTATTTCTTTTTCCTTTTCTTTTCTTTCCTTTATCTTCTTTCTTTCTTTTCTTTTCTTTTCTTTTCTTTTCTTAACAAAACAAAATAGCTTAATATATAAAACATTTGTTTCATTTCCTTTTCTTCTTTTGTGTTTAAAAGCAAACCAAACCAAAATGGTTTAAACTTTTCCTTCCTTGTTTTCCTTTTGTCTTTCACTTCATTACTTTTCTTTTTAAAACATGGGAAACCAAGTTTTAAACATTCATTTCTTCTTTCTTTTTGTTGTTTGATAATAAGAAAGTTCCAAAGAAAGATCTCGGGTTTACACATCAACAGAAAATTTTCAATCAAGCCCAAGATCAGATTCAGAACAACACATGTCTCCCTCATGGTTAATGCATACATTGCCCTTAATGTAAAAAAAATGCTCACCTAAGCATGCTTATGGACAACTAACAAAGATGGAAGGGAGAACAATACTGCCCTGAATCGATGAGACCTCCACTAAAGCGCATATCAATCACCAAACCCTAAGGGAGCTGCAAAATAGGCAAAGGTTATTTATTTAAAAACAAAAAAAAACTAAAAACGAAACAAAAGAAAAAAATTAAAAAAATTAAAAAATTAAAAAACTTAAAAACGAAACAAACGAGATAAACTTTGGGTTGCCTCCCAAGAAGCGTTTGTTTAACATCCTTAGCTTGACGCAATATACGTGGGCTTGTCAAGGTACGTAAAAATTCTCCCACTTCTTCGGGCCTCCCTTTCTTGAATCTACAAAACAAATTAATGCTAGAAAGAATACTAGCTTCTCATGAGAGCCCGATTCAGATATATTTTTTGATTTTTTATATAATAAAAGAAAAGGAAAAACAACAAAGTAAACATTTTTTAGTTTTTTATTTGATAATAGAAAAGAAGAAAAAACAGGACAATAAACAGACTCACAAAAATACACTGACTCAAGAGCATAGAAAGAAAAACACTCACCAATAAGAGAAAAATCAAAAGATAGAACTAACATAGACTCAAGAGCTTCAAACTTTTACCTCCTGGACTAACTCAACAGGCTCGACTTCTTCCACGCTCTCATTGGCTCCATCTTGGTGTGTGTTACAAGGTTCTAGTTCTTTTACATCTAAAGCACAATCCTCTAATTGCCCATACTCAGAAAAACTTGAAGGACTAGGCTCCTGAAGGTCTATAGCGGGTCAGTGATCAAGTGACTCACCGAACTATCTAAGGGTGTGGGTCCTCCTTCACTCTCTTCCCTAGGATGTTCAAGCTCAGATGAGTCTAAAAACATTTGTTCTCTAAGGGACACAAGTGTATCTGTTAGGCATTGAATTGACTCCCCTATTTGCCTATTCCTCTCATCTGTGGTTCTCATATATTCTAATAATAATATTTTAAGGGAAGATTCGTCTTCTACCTGGGTTTCTTGAATATAGGAAGGACATGGCTCAAACCCCCTAGGATATGGTTCATAGGCCCAATTGCTCTTATTATTATTATCATACAAGTGGTTCCCATAAGTCAAAGGTTCAGTATGATGGTAATTAGGCATTTGGTAGCCATAAGCTCCATACTCCTCACTAGAAGACTCTAAATTGACATAGGGATGATCATAAGAAAAAGAACTATTATGTGTTTGTTCATTGGGCACAGAAGACCACCCAAAATTATTATAAGCCATAGTGAAATAATGAATCAATTATAACAGGCTCAACAAACACAATGTGCACCAACACAGCCAGAAAGAATAACCAAAATCAACAAAGATAAAAAAAAAAGATAACAATACACACACAACAAAAAAAAAAGGATAAAATTCACTAAAATAAACTCAAACAAGATAAGAATCAAAACTAGTCCCCGGCAACGACGCCAAAAACTTGGTGCGAAAATATCAGTGTCCTAAACTAATACAAATTAGAATGAGACTCAGATACTTCTACGACGTGCAAGTATACACGGTCGAGTGCAGCAAGTGATAAGTTAAAGTATCGATCCCACGAGGACTAGCTAGACCCTAAATGAATGAGTGTTCTAGCAAATTTTCCTTATTTTAGTGCAATGCATGAGTGTGCAAATTATTCTTGTAAATAAATAAATTTATAAGGAAAGAAGATACGATAAGACAAAAGAAAATAACTGAATTTAAATGTGGGAAGAGGACAATGCAAACAAGAGGCAAGAAGTAAAAGTTGTGATTCTATAATTGAAAAGGTATGCTTGGGTTAGGTTGTAACTCTCATGCTTTAATTGGAATAAAGATGTGATTAATTCCTCAAGTTCACCTATTCATGTGTTCAAATGATTTCTTTCAAATTCATTATGTTTTAAAATCAACAATCTCTCAATTGAGATCTAAATTATGATCATGAATTTTAGGTTCTAGGTGTGTCAATCATCTCTAATCAACTCAAAACCCTAGAATGAAGTTTTAGTTTTCTAATTCACTAGCTCTCTCAAGTTCGTGAATTCTAGAGAAATTAAAAACCCAATTTCAATTCTCATGCAATGTTTAAAATTACTAAAATTTCATAAACTCAATCGATGACATTAATCATAAATTTATTCCAAAACCCAACCTTTGCCTAAGATAAATTAGTTCATGGCAAGGATCAATCACACTTCATTAAATTGGTCATGGTTACACTAATCAAGAAATTCATATGCAAAAATAATCCAAAACAGTCACACAAATTTCATAGAACAGTAAGGCAATTAATCTCCAATTAGTGTATGACAAGGCCCAATAAAATCAGTGATATTTGGCAAAATATTAGAGTAAGTGCTAGAGGATAGGAAGTCAAATTACACACACAGAATTAGGCTAAAATTGCTTGACAAAATGCCTAGCAAAACACCTCAGAATTCGGTATAAAGTTAGGCACTTTGCTTCAGCAATCGCTCTGGTTGTTCCCAACACTGATCAGCCAATTGCTTCAGCAAAAGGCCTATCGGGTACCTCCTTCACAAAGAATGTGCGTTGCTTCAAAGAAACCTCTCGGCGACTCGACGCCCGCAACCTCACGCGATGCTTCGAAGAAATCGATGGGCCAACTCTCTCGATGTCGTCCCTCGCAATTGCTGTAGCAAACCTTTATCGATTAGCTTCTCCCTTGGCCCTCTCGAACCCTCTCGCTCGGTCTTGCTGTAGCAACGTCACCAACGATTTCTTCCGCCCCTTTTTGCTATAGCAATTGCCAAGATGCAGGCCTCTGTCGATGGTCTGCAGCAGGGCACTTTGCTTCAACAAAGCCCTTGGGTTGGCTTCAAAGAATAATGCGACCAATTGCTTCAAAGCAAAGCAAGAAACAACAAAGAACAACCCGCTTGGATCAACTGGATTGCTTGAAGAAACAAAGACCTTTCTCACGTGATTTCTTCAACAATCGCTTGACAACTCTCAATGTCGGTAACCTCACGTGATTGCTTCCAAAGAATCGCCAGCGACTCCCAACGACGGTCTCTTCACACGATTGCTTGACCGTCGATGAGCCAACTCTCCCGATGTCGTCCTCGACTTTGTCTGTAGCAAAATTGAAGCCCCTCTCGATGCGCCTCCAACAATTGCCTCAGCCACGGATGAACCTCACGATTGCTACAACAAAGACACCATCATGATTTGTCTCTCCAACGCACACTTTTTGTGTAGCAATCACTTGGTTCACCTTCTCTTCTTCGGTCTCTTTCTCTTGTCGCAATTTCTCTCTTCTCCCCACACTTGTAAACCCTAGCCTCCTTATGCAAGATGGTGTTTCCCTAACTCCACAAATTACAAAAATACCCTTAAGGGTAAAAAGACCATATTACCCTTCGGGTAAAATGTCTAAAATGCCCTTAGGGACTCTTGTAATTTTTAAACATCTCCTGCACACAGAAAAATCTCAAATAAATTAATGAAGTCAATTATAAATCAAACTAAATATGCAAGGATTTTTGGAGTTAAGAAAAATCTCAAATTTCGGTCATTAATCAACCGTTAGCTTGTTTCCTTAAATTTCTTGGATTAAAGCACAAAAACATCAAAATTAATTCTTTTTGCACCTAATGCTTAAATTCAAGATTCAAAGCTAACACACGTTATTTAGGGATAAAATAACATGAGGATCACTAAATTAAATTCAATTCAAGTGGATTAAATACTAAAATTCTAGTAAAATAACTCCCTTATGGTGAGTTATCAGCTGCTTCACAAGCAGCGACATACTCAGCCTCCATTGTGGAGTCAGCGATGCATCCTTGCTTGATGCTTCACCATAATATAGCTTCCCCATTAAGGGTGAAAACTGATCTCGATGTGGATTTCCGATAATCCTTATCGGTCTGAAAATCAGAATCAGTGTATCCAGTAAGGATCAGATCCTTTAGACCCATACACAAGCATATAGTCCCTCGTTCTCCTTAGATACTTGAGGATATTTTTAACTGTTGTCCAGTGGTCTAACCCTGGATTGGAGTGGTACCTACTGGTTATTCCCACTGCATAACAAATGTCTGGCCTCGTGCACAACATAGCATACATTAAGCTACCTACTGCAGAGGCATAGGGAATATGTCTCATATAATCAACATCTTGAGGTGTCTTTGGACACTGTTCCCTAGACAGATGAACTCCGTGCCTGAAGGGTAATAAGCCCCTCTTGGAATTCTGCATCGAATATTTGGACAACATCTTGTCGATATAAGACGCTTGAGACAGAGCTAGCGATCTGTTCTTGCGATTCCTAAAGATCTGAATCCCAAGAACATATTGCGCCTCTCCCAAATCTTTCATTTGGAATTGGGTCGCCAGTCAATTCTTTATGTCAGTTAGGTATCCTACATCATTCCCAATGAGTAGGACATCATCCACATAAAGTACTATCAAAGCTAATTTGTCGTTGACGATCCTCTTGTAAACACAAGGCTCGTCAACGTTTTGGTCAAAGTCCTAAGACTTGATCGCAGTATCAAATCTTATATACCAAGATCTTGGTGTTTGTTTCAATCCATAAATGGATCAATTAAGCTTGCAATCTTTTTGACCATGACCTTGTGTTATGAACCCTTCGGGCTGAGACATATAGATGCTCTCATCAAGATTACCATTCAAAAAGGCAGTCTTGTCGTCCATTTGCCAAATTTCATAATCATAAAACGCGGCTATGGACAAGAGTATCCTTATAGACTTCAGCATAGCAACAGGGAAAAAAGTTCCCATACTGAATTGAAGTTCATTGACTCTATTTCAAGGTCCATGACTTTGATCCATTGGTTTTTGTCTACGTCATTCATTGTCTGTTTATAAAACAATAGATCTTCTACGTCGTCATCAGGTATGACAACTTGAGTTTCAGCTAAACCCAAGTAGCAGTCAGGTTGGGAAACAACCCTCCCACTTCGTCGAGGCATTCCCAACGATTGAGAAGGACGAGACGGACTTGACGTGCTGACTTCTCCATCAACTCCTGATGAAAGGTCGAGCTTGATCAACAACTCTTGTTGCTTCATGTGTAGCTTCATTTAGTACTAATTTACAACGCGTTTTATGGTTCCTCATGTGATCTGCCTCCAATAATGTGGCGTTTGTCGATACAATCACCTTGTTTTCTTGTGAGTCGTAGAAAAGACCACCTCTCGTTTCTTTGGGATAGCCAACAAATTGGCACAATCTTGAACGAGGTTCTAGTTTCTTTGGGTTTGTCACGAGCACGTGTGCCGGACAGCCCCAAAACCTGAAGTGTTGTAAATTAGGTTTACGCCCCTTCCAAAGTTCAAAAGGTGTTTCTGAAACACTTTTTGATGGAACACTGTTTAAGATTTGAACTGCAGTCTCTACTGCGTATCCCCAAAACGAGGCAGGCAATTGAGCATAGCTCATCATAGAACGAACCATGTCTAACAAGGTTCTATTTCTCCTTTCTTACACACCATTTTGCTTTGGTGTATTAGGTGCTGAGAGTTGAGATTTAATTCCATGTTCTATCATATAGTCCTGGAATCTCAAATCCATATACTCTCCACCTCGATCGGATCGAAGTGTTTTAATGGTTTTTCCTAATGCATTCTCCACTTCAGACTTATATTCTTTGAACTTTTCAAGAGCTTCAGACTTGTGATGCATTAGGTATAGATAACCATAACTCAAATAATCATCTATGAAAGTGATGAAATATTTGTACCCTCCTCGAGCTTTAACATTCACCGGACCACAAAGATCCGAATGC
The DNA here is from genome assembly GCA_036507285.1 of Trichosanthes cucumerina. Taxonomy (NCBI): domain Eukaryota; kingdom Viridiplantae; phylum Streptophyta; class Magnoliopsida; order Cucurbitales; family Cucurbitaceae; genus Trichosanthes; species Trichosanthes cucumerina. The sequence goes on along the minus strand of CM071835.1, from coordinate 73,094,098 downwards.
ACAAGTTCTAGAGGTTCTACGGCTCTATAACCTTTTCCAGTAAAAGGTCGTTTGGTCATTTTACCTTCCAAGGAAGACTCGCAAGGCGGTAAAGAATCATCTTCTAACTTGTTTAGAAGTCCATTCTTAGAAAGTCACTCAATCCGGTTGAGATTAATATGACCAAGTCTAAGATGCCTTAGATAGGTATTATTATTTGGAGAAATTCTTCGCCTTTTATTCTGAGTACTAGCATTTTTAAACATCTCATGATTTAAAATTGCTTTGGTTTTATTCTCTTTCAGTACATACAAGCCATTTTTCAATTTAGCAGAACAAATATTGACACCCTCTTTCAAAATGAATGCTTCATTGATTGAAAAAGAAATACAATAACCAAGTTCTATTAAACAAGAGATAGAAATTAAGTTCCTTTTAAGCTTAGGAACTATATACAGATTTTTTAAAGAAAGAAATCTATCTCCTAAAAATAACTTGGCATCTCCCACTACACGTGAGGAGACGTGTCGATTCAGCCACACTGGCGTCATCTCACCCTCTTCGAGCTCCTTGAAGGAACTACTTTCCTGAAATGAAGAGCAAACGTGATTAGTGGCTCATGAATCAACTATCCAGGTTAAATCATCATTTTTCACTAAACATGTTTCAAGAACAAGTAAATCTAATTTACCTTTCTTCTCTTTGAGCTCAATGTCTGCAGCAGCAGAAGCTTTCCCTTTTCCTCCTTTCCTCTTCTTCTGAGTCGAACCATAGGGCTTAGTCCTAGAGGATGAACCCTTCTAGAACCTCTTGGAATGGGCAAACAGATTTGCCTCTCCATCAGCCTGTCTCTTATTCTTAATAAGAGACTCGAAAGTTTGTAGTTTATTTAGGAGGGAAGTCAGGTTATACTTCTTTTCGTTCAACTCCGCATTTCTACGGAAGGACAGGAAACTCTTCGGAAGAGATTCCAGGATGAATAATACCTGAATTTGATCATCTATGACCGCTCCGTTCATTTCGACCACGTTGAAGTGAACTATAAGATCGAGAACATGTTCTCTCACTGAAGTTCCCTCCTTCATGCGCGCGTTATAAACGTATTTGATGGTATCGTGTCGAATTTGCTCAGACGGTTGTCTAGACAAATTTTGCACATAGCCCATGATCTCACGAGCTGAGACCATACCCTGCAATCTCCTGGCTAAAACATCAGATATCCCAGCCAGGATATAGGCCTTGGCTCAGCGGTCAAACGCATCCTTAACTGATTGAGATGCGTCTTGAGCATGAATCTGAGGACATTCCTCAGTTAGTACGAACCGAAGGTCGTCAACAACAAGGATCGCACCCAGGTTTGACTTCCACGTAGTAAAGTTTTCACTAGTTAAACGTTCCTTTTTTAGTAAGGCTATAAATGAGGACGACATGTGATGCGAAAATGTCAGGTGTCCTAAACTAATGCAACTAGGATGAGACTCTGACTCTCATTTGACGTGCAAGTATACACGGTCAGTGCAGCAAGTGATAAGAAAAGTATCGATCCCACGAGGACTAGTAGAATCTAAATCAATGAGTGTCCTAGAAATTTGTCTCCTGTTTATTTATTTATTTTTTTTTGCAATGCAATGGGCATGCAAATTTGTGTTATAAGAAATCAGTGAATGCAATAATAGAATTTGATTCTTTCTTTTTAATCTTGTTATTCGGATGAGTTAAGTATAACGAAGACTAATGCAATAATTCAAAAGTACGTGAAAACGTTAAAAACATAAACTAGACGAGAGTAAACTAGGGCTTTTTAGAGTGAGAGATAGGCTAGGGTTAAGTTGAAGTTTCATGTATAATTAGAATAACAAATATGTGGTTGATGCCTTGAATTTACCTTCACACGTGATCAAGTGAATTTTTTCAAAATCACTAAATTTTAAGACCAACAATTTCCCAATTGGGACTTAAATTACACTCATGATTTCAAGGTTCCAGGTGGGTTAATTATCCCTAATTAACGCAAGATCCTAGAATGAAATTTTAATTTCCTAATTCACTAGCTTTTCCAAGTTCATGAATTTAAAAAGAAGTTAAAGTGGCCAAATTTTAACCCTCATGCATCGTTGTAAACATTAAAATCTCATAAATTCAACGATGACATCAACCATTAATTTATTACAATTTATACATTGAAGAACAACTTAACCCGTGCCTAGAAAAATTTAGCTCATGATTGGAGTCAATTTACACATCTTTAAGTTTAGCATACTTTTACTAATCAAGAGATTTATATCTAGAGAACAACACAAAACAGCCACACAATTTGTCTAAACAGTGAGCAATTTTGACTTCTAATCAGTGTAAAACAACTCAACAAAACAGTGTCAAATTTGCAAGAATAATAAGCAATAACACTTCAAGGTAAGGAATAGTTACACAACAGGTAGCTTGTTTGTTTTTGCTTCAGAAATAGCCTAGCAAAGCACCTCAACTTTTGTCTAAGGCAGGGTACTTTGCTTCAGCAAACTGCCTCAGTTGACCTCAACACTGATCTGCCAAATTGCTTCAGCAAATGGCTTGTCGGGTTTTGCTCTTCAAAGCTTACCACGTGCTTGCTTCAGCAACAGTCGGGCGACTCCACGCAATTGCTTCAGCAATAATCGGGCGACTCCTCACAGCTACGCAAAGTCTGCACAAATGCTTCAGCAATACTTGGCCGATACTCACCTACGCGCACAACAACCCTCCTCTGTCCCTCCATCGCGATTGCTTCAGCAATCGATGGGTGTACTCTTCTGATGCTGCCCCTCGCAATTGCTACAACAATTTTTCAGCGCCTTCTTCCGATTGCTTCAGCAAGGAGGTAGGTTGGCTCTCTCGATGGCTTCACCGTTTTTCTCCCCTCGGCTTTGCTGTAGCAGAACGCCGAACCTCAGTCTCCCCTCACAATTGCTTCAGCAATCGACGACAACCACTGTGTTCTGCTCCTCTCGTTCCTATCTCTCGACCTTGTTGTAGCAACGCCCTAAAAATTCTTCTTCCACGATTGCTTCAGCAAACACAAAGACTCTCCTATCGCAAAAACACCCTCCTTAGCTCCTCTCTTCTTTTTCCTTTTATCACAAGAAGATGTTGCCCTAGTTTGATAATTACAAACACGCCATTTAGGGTATAAAGACCATTTTGCCCTTCGGGTAAAATGTCTAAAATGCCCTTCTGGGTTTTTGTAATTTTTTTCTTTTACACATCTCATGCACACAGAAAAATCCTCATACATCATTATCAATCATAAATCAAACTAAATATGTAAAAGTTAAGAAAAATCTCAAATTGCGGTCTTTAATTACTTGTTAGCTAATTTCTCCAAATTAAAGCACAAAATCATCAAAATTAATTCTTTTAGAACCTAATGCTTAAATTCAAGATTTTCAACTAACATTCATAATTTTAGGGATAAAATAACATGAAGCTCAATGAATTCTATGCAATTCAAGTTGATTAAGCACTGAAATTCTAGTAAAATAACTCACTTATGGTGAGTTATCAACATGCTGAAAATCCAAAATAGTTATAATTTGTTATGCCTTTAAACCCATTGTTAAAACCAATCTGATTTAGCAAAATTATCAAAGAACCCTAGTTTTTAAACTAAAACTCATTGTTTAAGTTAAAGCTTTAATTTTGCAACGATACTTCAATGTTTTAGAACAAAAGCCTTCGTCAGGCGGTTAGTCATTCCTCCCTTAAATTGAGACTTTCTCAGCCAATTCCCACTACCAGAACATCTCATGTCCAAATGGTCCTTAGCTACCGTTTGTTTGGTCAAGGATTTGTTAACTAACTTAACTCATACCGTAAATGTGACCTTGCTATTTTCAGATCCAATAGGCCCGAGCCAACGGGCTATTACTAAGAAAGACAACTGCTGGCAAACAACCTAAGAGACCCTATCCATTTTTGGAGTTCGCGGTGTTCCGATCCCTATAGTCAGGCCCTCCGTAGGGTTTTGCTGTTCCAGAACAACCTCGCAGGCGGACTATAGAAATCTCACGGTGCGACCTAATGGAGGAGACCGTAGGACACGCGACACGCGGCCCTCGCTCCCCATTTACTATGGATACTTCCTCATTCACCTTTGTATTGAACCATGCAAACACATACCGTAGGGGACGTCATATTGACTCCACGTAGCCGAGCATGGAACTCACGGTGTGAACTCTTGAGGACGTGAGAGTAAACTCGATGCGAACATCTTGTTTTCTCCCACTGAAGTTCCTAAAATTAGGGTATGGATTTAACTTAGTCGAATTCTGGCTAAAAGAATCTATCTAAATCTATGCCTATTATAACTATTATAACTAGGTCTTAAAACCTTATGTCTAGGTGAATAAACATATTAATTACCTAGAGATAAAACAGAACTGAGTTTAATTCAACTCAGGTTTCGGGTTTGTTCCCAGGTAGGAGGTGTTCCGTTAACCGTCAGCTTAAGTACCCCCAAACCTTGACAGTAACTTCACCAAAGAGAGTTCCCTTATAACCAAAGTCCTAAAGTCCTACTATATCTTAAACTATTTAAAATACTACGTAAGACTTATTTCTAATTCTATTAGAAATAGAAACTTAGGTCTAAATTAATTTTAAACGATTTAAAACTAATCAAATTTAACCCAAGCTCCTATGTTTGCATGCATTTCTTTATTATAGGTTATGGTTTCTAAAACCCCTTTAATTTATAACTGTTATAACTTTTAATAATTAATCTATGATAAAGAAACAATATTATAAATCCAACAATCAATATTCTAATTGGAGTTATATAAGAAATTCAACTTCTTGAATTACAAAATTACTTAAAGAAAATAACATTTATTTAAAACTAAGTAATTTCATGCTCCATGCAATTTATTTTTCCATATAATATAATTATAACACTTATAATTAATTACTCATGAAAAAATAAATTAGTCATGCATTGAACAATATTCATATAACATTTATATAAATAAAATGCATGAACATGCTTATCCTAAGGTGGGAATAATCTAAATGACATTCATATAGACAAATAGCTGTAAAACCGAAATAATTTGGCCCCTAAAGTGCAAAAAAAAAAAAATTACATTAATTTATTTCATGAAACCGATCTAAAAATACCCAGAACCAACCTTGAACCGCTCGAACCGGACCAAACCCAATGAACCTACTCGAACCGGTCTGCTACTGCTTGAACCCCTCACGGCGTTGTAACGCCTGCTTCATCCTCGTGCGCGCTTGCTATCGGGATGGCGTTGCAACGCTGAGGGGCAACATTGCAACGCCGCTAACCCCTTGAGCGTCCGCGTCGATAGGGAGCGCTGGCGTTGCGACACTGTTCTAACGCTGAAGAACAGCGTCGCAACGCCGCTGGTAGCGTTGCAACGCTACTGCTTCGGCAGCAGGCTTCTTCCACTAACACAACACCTTCAACTTTCAATTTCTCCTTTGATTCTCAACCGAAATGCATGAAATTTATCCCGAACGACTCGTAACTCAATTACTGACTCAATTTTGCACTTTATGCCCCAAAATGCAAGGGCCTTTACATCAAATTTGAACAAAAAAAGAAGTAAACTAAGGCCAAAACATTGTTAAACTAGTTTTACAACAAACCAAATGCATTTCCAACCAAATCAATGCAATTTTGTTTCAAAACAAAACAATTCAAGAATGGCTCTGATACCAATTGATGGATATCTGATCTTCTTGAGCAGCGGAAACGTGTTTGGGATCATAATGTGCTTGATTGTTTTAATTGAAACAAAAACTAGTACATTGATAAAAATACAAAACAAGCATGAATTCTAATCCTATTAGACATGGATTAATTGCTTACATGCAAACATATATATTAAGTTTAACAATTAAACTAAAGGGAAGAAGAATACCTTTGTAGTTTTCCTCTGCACAACAGCTCCTTGCTCCTAGAGAAATCAGCAAAGTTGCAACACAGGTACTTCTCTCTATTTCCAAGCAGGACACCACAAAAAGAATAAACCTTCTATCCTCTGAGTGCTTAGATCTTTCCTTTGTGGGAAGGAATCCAACAGTTGGAAGAACTCTTGGGAATGAGAATGTGAGAATCAGAGAGAGAGATAGCAATTCTCCAATTGCTTGTCCAAAAATCATCAATCCACCTCCTCTTCTCCATTGGAGAGGAATAAAAGAGTTGGGCTTAGGTTTTAGTTTTAAAAGAGCTGGGTCAAGAAACTAATTTTTGGATCTTGCAGGAACCCATTAGACTTCCAAATCTCGCTTTAAATTTGGATTGACAGCCTTACGCTTCTTATCGAGCGTTTTGGGAGAAAAGAGTCAAGGTAAGTTTCCTTATTTCTTTCCTTTAAGTTTTTAGGGTTTAAAAAAAAAAAAAGGGAAATTTTTTCGTGTGGCCGAACACCCCCCTCCCCGCTCATCTCCTCTTCTTCACAGGGAACCACGAGCCGCCAGCCGCAGTCGCCGAAGAAAAGCCACTCGCGTCGCCATCCTCCCAGTCCGCTCACCGTCCGCCGCCGCCTCCCCTCGTCGATCTCTCCCTTTGTTTCTCAATATGCCGACTCAATATGCCTACCTTCTTGGGGACAAGACCGAGTGAGCAGCTGGAAACTTAGACCAGCAAGACGGAATTCACTCCTTCCCGCCTACTAGGGTAAGTAGATGAATGTTCCCTTAAGTGGTGTCTCCGAGACTTGAACAAAGGGCCCGAGCCTCTCATTGGCCCGAGAGGGACTTCTGTTTGTTGGTAGGACAACAAACAAATTGTTCATTACAGGAGCACGATAATTTGACCAAGTTGGTGTTATGAACACTCGTGGAGGATTGGCTTGCTGTTATTGGTCAATATCCGTGGACATACAAATATATCTATAGTGAGAAGAGTGCAGTTGTGGGAGTTTAGTGGAGTGGTCCCGCAGTTAACGAATGGTGATTAGGAGGTTAATGAAATTAATCGAATTATTTCGTATCATTGGAGCTTCTAATCTGTAGGTCTATTAGGTCCACCGTCAAGCTTGTAAAGGGTTCTTAGATCGTTTGAATTTGAAATGTTCAAATTCATTAGGGAATAAATTTAATGTATATAGATACGTTATAATATAAAGTTTTGGAAGTTTATATTATAAATTTAATGTGAATATGATTCATATTAAATTATATGAGAAAATTATATATTAGAAAGAGTTCAAATGTTAAATTTAAATGAGAATGTGATTCATATTTGAAAACAATAGGTTGTAATTTAATGTGCATAAGATGTACATTAAAACTATAGGTTAGAGGGAAAAATATGATTAAATATGATTTAATCTTAATTAAATATAAGATATTTAATTTGATTAATTAAATATGATTTAATTAATATATAATAACTAATTGGATTGATAATTATTATTATTTAATTTTAATATTAAATTAATGGGAACATGTCAAGAGGACACGTTCCCCACTTCCCTCCAACTCCCTATGGGGTAAGTTGTCCCTCGATATTATGCTTCTTCTCCTCTGGGATAAGGGCTGGAAGATTGATCGATGCAATTGGTGAATTAGTCTGCCAAAAAACTCACTCTCTCCCAAATTCCCTTCTCCTTTCCAAATCAGTTGGACCCTTCCAACCAAGGGAGATCTAAGTGAAACTCAGAATCATAGGAGGTTTTCCTGTTGGTGGTGTTCTGTTGAAAGAAAAGAATAGAGAAGTGTTCCTGTGTTGTTGTGCAATTGGAGCAAAAGTTTGTTGTGTTGCAAGTTGAAACTATAAAGGTAATTAAATCTCTTTCTTTTAGTTTAATTATTTAATAGCATGTTTCCATGGTTAATTTCCATGCCTAATTAGATTATAAAATGTATGCTTATTCTCTATATTTTTTCCAATGTACTAGTATTTGTTTTCAAGCAAAAATTAAACTAGCAAAATCGATTTCAAATCACGTTTCCGCATCTCAAAGAGATCTGATCTCCATCAATTGCTATCAGAGCAATGCTTGTTTTGTTTTGGTAGAAACAAATTTGCATTGGTTAGGTGGGAATTGCATTTTGGGTTGCAGTAAAATTGTTTAGAAAAATTTTGGCCTTAGTTTGCTTTGATTTGATCAAAGTAAATGTAAGGGCCCTTGTGCTTTGGGCACATAAGTGCACAATTGAGTCTGTAATCGAGTTTTGAGTCGTTCGGGACCAGTTTCATTCATTTTGGATGAGTATCAAAGGAGTATTTGGCGATTGAAGCTGCTGTGTTCGAAGGAAATTGTTGTTGCTGAAGCAATAACGTTGCAACGCTACCAACAGCGTTGCAACGCCGTTCGTCAATGTTGCAACGCTGAGGAACGACGTCGAACGCCGAGGCTCCCTATCGATGCGGAATCTCAAGGGGTCAGCAGCGTTGCAACACTACCCTGATGTCAGCCGCGCGCACGAGATGAGGCGACATTGTAATGCTCCCATCAGCGTTGCAACTCCGTGATGCCAAAATGGAGCAGTAGACCGGTCAGGGCGGTTCAGATGGTGTTTTGTTCGGTTCGACCGGCTTGAGCCCGGTTGAAGAAGTTTTCGACCGGTTTATGTAATAAGATTAGTGTAATTTTATTATTTTTGCACTTTAAGGGCCAATTTTTTTCGATTTTACAACTATTTTTATTTATGAATGTCATTTAGAATTTTCCGACCTTAGGATAAGCATGTTCATTCATTTTATTTGTATGATTGTTATATAAATATGGTAGAAATGCATGATCTAATTTATTTTTCATAAGTATTTACTTATAATTGTTATAATTAGATAATATGGAAAATAAATTACATGGAGCATGAAATTACTTAGTTTAAAATAAATGTTATTTTATTTAAGTAATTTTGTTATTCAATTAGTTGAATAATTTTTTATAATTCCAATTTGGTTTTATAACATAGTTCCTTGTCATAGGTTAATTATTAAAATTTATAAGAGTTATAAATTAAAGGGGTTTTGGCAAACCATAACCTATAACAATGAATTGCATGCAAACATAGGAACTTGAGTTAAAATTAAATTAGTTTTAAATTGTTTAAAATTAATTTAGACCTATGTTTTGTTTTCTAATATGATTAGAAGTTTGTCTGACATAGTATTTTAAGTAATTAAAAATATAGTAGGACAATAGAACTTTGGTTATAAGGGAACTCTACTGGTGAAGTCCTGTCTAAGGTTGGGGGTACTTAAGCTGAAGGTTAACGGAACACCTCGTACCTGGAAACTTACCCGGAGCTTTAGTTGAATTAACCATAGTCCTGTTTTATATCTAGGTAATTAAAATGTTTATTCACCTATAAATAAGGTTAAAAGACCTAGTTATAATAGTTATAATAGGCATACACTTAGATAGATTGTTTTAGCCAGAATCCGACTAAGTTAAACCTACACTCTAACCTTAGGAGCCTTAGTGGGAGAAAACGAGATGTTCACATCAAGTTTACTCTAAGGTCCTCAAGATGTTCCATTCTCGGCTACGTGGCGTCAATAAGGCGTCCCCCCACGGTAAGTGTTTGCATGGTTCAATACCAAGGTTAATGAGAGAAGTATCCATTGTAAATGGGAGCAGGACGCGTGTCAACGATCTATAGTCCGACTGCTAGGGTTGTCTTGGAAAAGCCCATCCCTACGGAGGGCCTGACTATAGGGATCGGAACACCGCGATCTCCAGAAATGGATAGGGTCTCTTATGTAATTTTCCAACAGTTGTCTTTCTTAATAGTAGCTTGTTGGCTCGGATCTATTGGATCTAAAAATGGTAGGGTAACATTTACGGGATAAGTTAAGCTAGTACACAAGTCCTTGACCAAACAAACGGTAGCTAAGGATCGTTAGGACATGAGATGTTCTGGTATTGAGAATTCGCGAGATAGTTTCATTTCAGAGGGGGAATGACTGACCACCAGGATGCGATTCTGGTTATGGATGAAAACTACACTACGTGGAAGTCCAACCAGGATGCGATTCTGGTTATGGATGACCTTCGGTTTGTACTGACTAAGGAATGTACTCAGGTCCCTGCTCAAAACGCACCTCAATCAGTTAAGAATGTGTTTGACCGCTTGTCCAAGGCCAATGAAAAGGCCAAGGCCTATATCCTGGCTTTCATATCCAATGTTTTGGCCAGGAAGTTGGAGGGAATGGTCTCAGCCCGTGAGATCATGGGTTATCTGCAGAGTTTGTCTCGACAACCGTCTGAACAAATTTGACACGAATCCCTCAAGTACGTTTATAACGCGGGCATGAAGGAGGGAACTTCTATGAGAGAACATGTTCTCGATCTCATAGTTCACTTCAACGTGGCCGAAATGAACGGAGTAGTTTTGGATGAGCAAAGTCAAGTATTCTTTTGGAATCTCTTCCGAAGAGTTTCCTTCCATTCCGCCGCGATGCGGAGATGAATAAAAGGGAGTATAACCTAACTTCCCTCCTAAATGAACTGCAGTCTTACCAGTCTCTTATTGATAATAAGGGACATGTTGATGGAGAGGCAAATCAGTTTGCACATTCCAAAGGGTCCAGATGGGTTCATCCTCTTGAACCAAATCCTGCGGTTCCTCTTCTGGGATTAAGAAGACTCGGAAGAAGAAGAAAGGGGGAAAAAGGAAAGCTTTTGCTACTGCAGACATTTAACTCGAAGAGAAGAAAGGTAAATCCGATTTACTTGTTCTTGAAACTTGTTTATTGGAAAATTGAAGGGAATGACAATCCTCGTGCAACGGAAGACGATCGAATCGTCAAAAGTATCATTACGCTACTTGAAATTTGCTAAAACGATCTAACATTTAGATCTAAGTTAAACATACAAAACTATGGAAGAAAACAACCAGAAGAACGAATTTACTTACTTCTTGAAGACTCTCTTCAATATTTCTTCCAATGATCACGAACAGTTCGCGAACTATCATGATCTCTATGATCCCGGACAAGTCCCACGAACAAAAACACGACACCACCAATTGGAACCTTGGTTGCTCTTCTCTTGAAAACAAGGAGAATGGTGGGATTCTATTGTTTTGGAGAGGGAGGAGAGTTGAGAGAATTGAAACTCTTTTATTTGGTGAAATCCAAAAAATGAGAGTGTGAGAGCTCATTTCCTTCTTGCAAGAAGGGATTAAATAGTGGAGTTAAAATCTTCACATTATTACAATTTTACACAACCATAGGTTATGCAAATCATATTTGCATAACCATATAATCTAAGATATCTCATAACTCATATTGCAAATCACATTTGCAATAATTTTTTATTAATTAAATTGACTCACATCCAATTTAATTTCCCTAAATTAATTTCTCCAATTAGACCTAATTCAACAATTAGGCTAACCTATAGTTTATTATGAATCTCATTCACATTAAACTATATATTATATCATTCATATCTCATATAAATGACATAAATGCCCTTTAAGTGAAATTGAACACTTCAATTTCATACCAAAACATTAACCCTTCTTTTAACCAAAATGGAGCCAATCGAGGGACCTAATGGACCTACAGTGACGGGCTCCAATGATCCGAGATTAACCTGTCAAACTCTTTGACCCGATTAATCAACATTCATTAGCTACGGTTGTTGGGATGTATGTCCTCATCTCGTGTAGTTTGTAATATTCCAAGTTGTAAATGGATAAGAGTTATTTATTTCAACATTGTGTAATAAATAAGAGTTATTTATTTAAACTTTGTGTCTCGCATTTTTCATAAACTTAATCCAATAAACTAAGCTCCAGGGTCATTGCATTATGAGAGAACTAAAAACTTGAACGGTGTGTAGTGGACACACAGGGAAGATCATGTTCCAGTTAATGACCCAAACGGTCTACAGTATATGGATAGGGTTGGAGACCTAATCCTGGATAAACTGTGGATGCGGCCCGCTTTGTATTAGATACAAACGAGGTGATCTGACTCGTTCATGTGGTTGACATGCGAGTGAGGGCGTCCTGTGCAATGAGATTGTACAAGACCAGACCGTGAATTATTAGACTTACTGATGTAACACCGTTAACAATATAGAGCTAATAAATTCGTAGATGACCATTAGTGACTCGACCATAATCCTGAACGTGTCACGGACTCCTGTCTGCGGGAGTCTGTCCTTTGACTAGTACGGGTGAGGGTGGCCACTATTGCTTGCCCAATATGCCTACCTTTTTAGGGGCAAGACCACGGGGGAGCTGGGAACTTGACTACGCAAGAAGAAATTCACTCGTTCCTGACTTAGGGAAACTAGAGGGGTTGTTCCCTTAAGTGCTGACTACAGGGCTTGAACAACGGGGCCCCACTCCCTCATTGGCCTGAGAGGATTGTTGTTTATGGTTGGACCATGCAACGTAGTTGTTCTTTAGAGGAGCAGTGGGACTTAAGGAGCAAGAGGTAGAACAGTGGGTAAATGATGAATTTGACCCACTATTTACTTACTGAACAACCTGTGAAGGGTCGACTCATGGGTATTGGTTATATCGATGGACAAAACTTGTCCTACAGTGATGAGAGTGCAGCTACGGGCTTTAGTGGAGTGTTACCGTAGCTAATGAATGTTGAATAACCAGGTCAAAGAATTTGACAGGTTAGTCTCGGATCATTGGAGCTCGTCACGTGTGGGTCCATTAGGTCCCTCGGTTGGCTCAAATTGGACAAATTGAGGGTTTACAGTTTGGTGTGAATTTGAAGTGTTTAAATTCATTATTTGGGTATTTATGTCATTTATATGAGATATAGATGACATAATATATTAATGTGAATGAGATTCATAATAAACTACAGTATAGCCTAATTGATTAATTAGTGCTATTTGGAGAAATTGAATTGAGAGAAATTAAATTGAATGTGATTCAATTTATAATTCCACATTTATGCAAATGAGATTTGTATAATAAGGTATGAGATACCGTATATTATATGATATGCAAATGTGATTTGTATATTATATAGTTGTGGTAAAATTGTGATTTGGTGGAGGTTTTAACTCCATCACAGAATAGTATTTAAAGGCTTTGCAAGAAGCCTTTAGTGTGCCATTTGCCATTTTTTGGATTTCCATCCAAAGAGAGCAAGTGTTTTCTCTCTAGAACTCTCTCAATTCTCCAAAATTCTCTCCTCACCCAAAACCAAAGGGAGTCCCACTCACTCTCCCTCAACCTCCAGAGAACAACCGAGATGACCCTTTGGAGGTGTCTCCCTGTTCGGATCGAGGTTCGTGTTCGAGGAGATCGTTGGATCGAGAGAGATCGTGACCGGAGGAGAAAAGCATTAGAAGAGATCTTCAACAAGTAAGTATCTTATAATTCCTTACTGTTTTCTTTTCTTATTTGCATGTTTAGCCTAGAATCTATGAGATAGGTTCGATTTTAAGACACGTTTTACACAACGGATCAACGACGTTTCACAAAGTCTTCCGCTGCGGGAATTCAAAATCCCTTCAATTGGTATCAGAGCCAATCGTTGTCCTTCGTTGTGTATTCTGTGAATTCTTAAAATTAGGTGGGTAGCATTAATTTTCATGAGATGAATGTTAATGGTTTGCAATTTTGGATGTTTTCGGTTTTTGGCACTTTTTTTTTAGATTTACATTAAAGTTGATGAGATCATTGTAAGGGCTCGTTGTTTTGGGCATTTTTTAATATAAATCGAGTCTGTAAGTCCGTGTCGTTCGTGGCAAGAGTTGTCGTGAAGAAAACGGAGCAAAAATGGGCATTTTCGGTGAAAAACAGCAAATTTTGTGTTGCTGGAAGTTCATCAATGTTGCGACACGATCCTTGCTGCTGGAGTCTGCTGCAGTGCAGCGTTGCGACTCTAGCGGTGGCGTTGCAACAACACGACATGGAGAACGCTAGGCGGGACGCTATAGTATATAGTGTTGCAACTAAATAAAAGTGTTGCAATGTTGTGGTGTAGTGGTGCGTGGTACGGTTGATTTGCGGGAGGCGGAAATGATGTTATCGGTTCGATTCCCACCTTGTGCAATTGGCGTTTTTATTTTTTAATTTATTTATTTATTTGTAAAATTAGTTTTTAAATGTATTTTATTTAATTATTTTAATTAATATTAATATAAATGTTATATTAATGTTAATTAATTTAATTTTGTATCCCTAGGGTGTCAAAAATCGGTCCAATATTGCTATTTAATTATTTTATGCATGAGATGTATGATTTAATTATTTCTATGTGCATAGAGTATGCCATATTGATTTAAAATCCCACCTTAGGTTAAACATTTCATGCATCATATTTATATTATAAGAGTTATAACATATAGTATGCATGATAGAATTATATTATAAGAGTTAGAATATAATGTTTGCATGATTTAATTTATTTAATATATGTGTTATATTTTTTAAATTAAAAGCATGCTCGTGCATTTAATTCATGTGATGAATGTATGTTATAGTATAGTATTATTCATGTGATGAATGATCAAACACTATAACATAGAAATGCATGTAAACTAAGTTAATTATTAGTTTTAAATGGTTTAGAACTTGAATAATTAGACTTAGGTTTTCTAGTTCTAGTAAGATTAGAATTAGGAAATCAAATATAACCTTTGAATGGAGACTGATAAGTAACTCTGTCTAAGGAAGGTTTTGTCTAAGGCTGGGGTATTTAAGTTGACGCTTGCGGAATACCCCTACCTGGAAACCGACCTGGGAGTGAATTCGGTCCGAAGATTCTTAGGATATATTCTCGTGAGTGCCATTAATTAAGATTTAATTAATTTACTCAAATAGACCTAAGTCAATAATGTGATTATAGACTTAGGCTAATCCAATATAAGAGTTATATTGGTAGACTTAGGTAAATTTTAGCCGGTTTATCTAGGTTAATCCCGATTATTTTAAAGTGCTGAGTGGGAGGATATAAAGTGTATGAGATACATTTAATTTTCCATCCACAAATCTCTGTTAAGTTTGCACCGTGAGATCCATGCTCGGCCTCGTGGCGCAAATAGGAGCGTCCCCCTACGGGTGGCATTTGTATGGGTCAATATCAACGTGAATGGAGAGAGTATTTATAGTGTGTGGGAGCGGGACCTGTGAAAACGGGATCCACGGTCTCTTCTTTCGATTCACACCGTGAGACGCCTATGATCTGCCTGCTAGTTTGGCCTGGACCAGACAATCCCTTCGGAGGGCCTGATCATGGGAGTCGGAACACCGTGAATTCCCGAAACAGATACAGTTTCCTGGTTGGTCTTCCTTCTTGGTTCACCCTTCGGTAGTTATTGTTTGGACGGATGCTTGGAAACATAAAGATTGAGGGTGACACTCACGGAATTCGTTAAGTGTTAATGAATTCGACCGAACAATGGTAATTGGACGCCTAATGGAATAAGAGTTATTATGAGATTAGGGTTTGATCGAGAGAGTCTCGTCCTAGAGGAGGAGTGGGTTTGTCTACCCTACGGTGGCGGTCATTCTAAACCTTTAGGGTATCATTGCAAATTTTAAATGACCTAGGGATCATAGGATAAAAATTTGCTAAAATCCGATTGGATTTTCAATAGTTTATGCGAGACTAATACAAAGTTTTTTCATTTTATTTCAGCAACAAAAATGTCAAACACTTTTAATGCTCCTTTAGCTTCCGTTAAGTTAGTCAGCGATAGTATTTCGTGGAAAAACAATATAGACACGATTTTGGTAAATGAAGACCAAGAGTTCGCGCTCACTGAGGAGGGTCCTCAAGTGCCCGGTTCAACAATCCTATTCAACAATCTACAAACCTTTCAGTCCTTGGTGCAAACTAGGTGACAGGAAGCTGAGGCAAGTGTTGCCTTAAGACATTTTCACAGGGGTATGACCTCTGGGATAAAGTTTGTAGACTCTTCACACCCTAAGGGGAAGAATGAGAAGTTGAAGGAAGTTAAGGTTGACCGCGCTGCCGCTCTAAAAGGCAAAGAAATCAAGGATGTTGCCAGAAAATGTTTCTACAGCAACTGGGACAGACACCTGAAAAGGAGTTGTGTAAACCCGAGATCTTTCTTTGGAACTTCCTTATTATCAAACAACAAACAGAAAGAAGAAATGAATGTTTAAAACTTGGTTTCCCATGTTTTAAAAAGAAAAGTAATGAAGTGAAAGACAAAAGGAAAACAAGGAAGAAAAAGTTTAAACCATTTTGGTTTGGTTTGCTTTTAAACACAAAAGAAGAAAAGGAAATGAAACAAATGTTTTATATTAAGTTATTTTGGTTTTGTTAAGAAAAGAAAAGAAAAGAAAAGAAAAGAAAGAAAGAAGATAAAGGAAAGAAAAGAAAAGGAAAAAAGAAATAGAAAATGAAAAAGCAAAAGTGCAAAAAGACAAACTCTTCCACCGATTGACTTTTTGTTAAAAAGGGTTTCTCTCCATTTTCTTCTCTTTCATCACAAACCAAGCTGAAATTTCGTGGTTGAAGGAGAAAGGAAGAAGAAGGAGGCCATTTTTGGTGATTTTAGGCTGGAGTTGCAGAAGGAAAGAGGAAAACTCAAGGGAATTCATTTTTACAGCAAGAAAATCAACTCAGACAAGCTCTGATTTTCTGTTCATCTCGAGCTCCACAAGAAGAAGTAAGAGTTGAGCTTTTGTTTCATGAAAGTTAACTCATATTGGAACAAAATTCGTGAAGGAAACTCGAGCCAATTCTGATGTTAAGTTGCTGTTTTGTTAAGAGGAAGGCAGAAGACAGAATTTTGCTGTCAAATCCGAGAAGTCTCTGATGTTTTGGTTGTTCTGATCTGTATACTTGGAGTTAGAAGCTCTAATTGGTATGGTTCGAAAGCTTATTCAATTTCCTACAAGTTTTGTGAAGGAATCGTGAGAAGAAAAGGATTGGAAGATGTTGTAAGCGTCAGGTTAAGTTTCGGGTTGCAGCAGGAAGTGAAATCTGGAACAGCAGCAGAATTAATTTAGGGGTTAAGCTACTGAGGTAATTTCTAACCAATACGTTAGGAATCGCATTTTCATGTCTTCATAAGAGTTTTAGAGGGTTCAAAAAGGAAGAGTTTGGTATAAAGTACATTCTTTTTGGATAAGTAATGAAGAAGTTATGGCTATCTGAAAACAGGCCAGAAAATCTGAAAATGCTGGAATTTTTGAAAGTGTTTTCTTGTAGTTTTAGGGTTAAAAACCATGAGTTCGAGGTTCTAATACATGAATTTGGTTTGTTTGACAGGCCAAGAGCAAATAGGTCGAGTGTACGGGCTAAGATTCTAGTTCAAGCACTGTGAGTGATAAAAGGAACTTCAAAAGTGTATATATGTTTGAATTATGTTCAAGAAATGCAAGTTTTGCTAGAATAAAGTTTTCAATGCATTTATGCTTTCTTTTGAGTACATGATTATGACTATTCATGTTTTCCTAGAAATGTGTCAAGTGTTCATTGTGACCCTAAAAGTCTTTATAAAGTTTATACAGGAGCATATGTCCAATGGTTGCAAAATTTATGGAAATGTTATGATTTCAAGCAAGCATGTACTAGCAAGTATGTTTTAAAGTTTTCCAATTTTATGAACAAGCTGAGTAAGCTTGAGTTTATGAAAGAAAAGATAGGCATGCATGTTCAAATGTTTCCATGTGAATTTCTGAGATATTGAGCCCGAGGCTTTATGGTACCGTGTGCACACAGGTCTTATTCTGTTGTCGACGTTGAGTGTACTCCGTGACAACAGCTGTTGTCGTCGAGTAGTGGGCGGGCCCCACTACGACAAAGACGATGGGAGTCTTTGGCGGGCCCCATTACATCGTAGAGTAAACGTTGGTTGTACTGGGCGTGCCATACACAACGTGGATTGTGAAATGTTTTTAAAAGAGTTTATCTCATTTACATGCCTTACGAGATTTTGATGATATACTTGTTGGTTTTCTGAAAGTCTATTATGATTCCACGTTTACTTTCAATGCTTGAATACAAATGCATATGCTCATAGTTTTCAGGTCACATGTTTTACAAGTTACAGATATTTAACACAGTCACTCACTGAGCTTCATAGCTCATTCCTTCTATGTTTTCAAACCTTTCGTAGAGATCGAGCTCCCTCGGCACCCGAAAGTTCTCGCCATAGTCTGCTTTGAAGCTTCATAAGTTAAATACTTTGTACGTGGGTCAGGTTTTGTCTAGCAAGTCTCTATGTTTGTAAATTATTTGTGAGGACTTGGGTGTTATAGTTGTTTGTACATTAGAGGTTGTATAAACAATGGTTGTCTTGTGTTGTTTCTGATGCACTAGACTTTTAGTTTCCAAGAGAGACTTGTGAATGGTTTCTCCTTGTATAAGATTAATAGTTGTCCAGTTTCCGCTATGTCATGTTTAAGTGTTCCATTTTCGAACATAGTATGTTTATCAGTGTATCGAAGGTCACAGTGTATTGTTAAGAGATAAACAATGTCAGTTGGCTTCACGCCGCTTTTTCGAGTTAGCGATTAGTTCGGGAGGGGGTGTGACAACTTGGTATCGAAAGCGATTAGCTCCATGGGAATGAGACAGGCAAGTTAGCTCGAGAATAAAGTAAAAGTCATAGCATGTTATTGAGTTAGTTCGGATCGAACTAGTGGAGTATGGTTAAGTAAGGGTAAGAGCAAGTCCAGTTAGGGCTAAAATATGAATAGAAGTTTAGTAGTGTGTATTTGAGTTAAGTATCCATAGCATGTCTAATATTTTGATATGTTATAGGAGTCATGCCACCACGTACTAGCGCATTTACGCAGCGAGCGAGATCGGGCGGGGCGCAGATCCTACCCAAGGCCAATCCGAGAGGGGATCTAGTGCCCCGAGAGTCCAAACCGAGGCCGAGATCAAAGAACATGCCATTTCCTCACACGAGGTAGGCGGGCCGAGAGAGCGAGGCCAAGTGATCCGAAAAAGGCGTATGGAATAGAACGTCTGAAGAAATTGGGAGTCACAGTGTTTGAGGGTTCCACAGATCCAGCTGACGCCGAGGTGTGGCTGAATAAACTTGAGAAATGTTTTGACGTGATGAGCTGCCCTGAAGAGCGTAAAGTCAAGCTAGCCACATTCCTGCTAGAGAAAGAAGCGGAGGATGGTGGAAGTCAATTTTAGCTTGAGTGAGTGATGCACGCACTTTAGATCGCAAACTTTCGAGGAATATTTGAAGATAAATATTACCCTGGCACATACCATGAAAGCAAAGAGATGAATTTTAGAATTAAAGCAAGGGTCACTATCGGTGGTCGAGTCACGAGAGAAGGTATACCGAGCTATCACGGTATCTTTCAAGTAATTGTGGCATCCGGGAGTGACAGTGTCGACGATTTGAAAGAGGGTTACGACACGAGATACGTACTCAGATCCACGACCATTGCTAAGTGGACCGATTTCTCACACCGGTAGAGACCGCCCCTACGTGTTGAAAGCGAGTATAGCGAGCGCGCCGATGAGTGGAGCTTACTCGTGGGCCTTCAACGACGAGTAGTTTTGGGTCGCGAATAAAGCGAAGATTCACACCTAGGGTGAATGTTTCAAGTCGCCGAGGACTTTAAGAATCGAGTGGCGGCGATATCGAGGCGGATGAATGTTAGTGGTGCCTATCGAGGCGAGTCAAAAGAGCACCTAGTCAATCTGCGGATCCACGGCAAGACCACGGACAATGCGAGAGTTCATTGCCGGTCAAAGCAGGAGAACTCCATGTGCAAATTGTGGCAAGAATCATCGAGGCCAATGTCTTGTTGGTGTCGGTGTGTGTTACCAGTGTGGGCGGCGGGGGCATTTCAAGAGGATTGTCCACGGCCAGAGCAAACGCAGAGGACCCCAGGAGTTGGATCCCGCATACTTGAAGCGGCCAAGAGAGTTCCAAAGAGTCTGCAGGAGAAGGCACCAGTGGTGCAAAAATGTAGAAGGAGTTGTAGGAGACCTAGGCAACAGGAAAGGTCTACGCTATGACTCAAAGAGAAGCAGAGGATGCACGGATGTGTGATTACCGGTACGATTTCTATTTGTAATGTACCGCATGTGTTTTGATAGATCCAGTGCTACGCATTCCTTTGTTTCCAGCTTATTCCTAACTAAGCTTAGTAGGAAGCTAGAGCCTTTATTTGAAGAGTTAGTTATATACACTCCAGTTGGTGATGCTTTACTAGTCAATTCAGTGTTGCGAGATTGTGAGGTCTTAGTAGAAGGTCTCAATATGTTAGTGGATCTTCTTCCACTAGAGTTGCAGAGATGTTAGATGCAATCTTAGGGATGGATTTCTTATTCACTCATTATGCTTCCATGGATTGCCATAAAAAAAAAGTTGTTTTTAGAAAACCAGGGTTGGCTGAAGTGGTTTTCAAGGGTGAAAAGAAGATTATTCCTACGAGTTTGATTTCAGCATTCAAAGCTCAGAAGTTGTTGAGAAAAGGATGCACGGCGTTTCTTGCTCACGTAGTGGAGGTGTAGGAAGAAAAGTTAAAACCAGAAGATGTTCTTGTTGTGAACGAATTTACGGATGTTTTTCCAGCCAGAGATCTGTCAGGGGTTGCCACCGATAGGAGGTAGAGTTCACTATTGAATTGCTACCAGAATAAAGACCTATTTTCGCGGTAGCGCCGTATAGAATGGCTCCAAGTGAGCTCAAAGAGCTGAAGATGCAATTGCAAGACCTAGTTGATAAGGGATACATCAGACCTAGTGTATCACCCTGGGGAGCTCCAGTGTTATTTGTAAAGAAGAAAGATGGTACCCTTAGGTTATGCATTGATTACAGACAGTTGAACAAAGTCACGATACGTAACAAGTATCCTTTACCCCGTATTGATGACTTGTTTGACCAGATTCTGAGGAGCATCGAGTGTTTTCTAAGATTGATTTGAGATCGAGATACCATCGATTAAAGGTAAGGAAATCGAGACATTCCTAAGACAAAGATTCGTAACTGTGCGGGCATTATGAGTTTTTAGTAATGACATTCGGTTTAACTAATGCACCAACAGTTTTCATGGACCTCATGAACAGGATATTCCACCAGTATTTGGATCAATTTGTGATAGTATTTATTGATGATATACTAGTTTACTCAGTTGACAGGAAAGCTCATGAGGAACATTTAAGGATTATTCTGCAAACACTATGAGATAAACAGTTGTACGCTAAATTCACCAAATGTGAGTTTTGGTTGGATCGTAGTGTTTTTGGGGCATGTTGTCTCAAAGAAATGGTGTTAGTGTGGATCCAAATAAAGTTAAAGTCGTAGTCAATCGGGAGAGACCAGCCCGTCGACAGAGAGGTACGTAGTTTCCTAGGCTTGGCGGGATACTACAAAGCGGTTTGTTGAGGATTTCTCACGATTAGCATTACCCTTAACAGCTTTGACAAAGAAGAATGCTAAGTTTGAGTGGTCAGATAAGTGTGAACAGAGTTTTCGAGGAGTGAAAAAGGATTAGTTACAAGACCTATTCGACACTTCCCCGTAACGGAAAAGAGTATGTGATTTCTTGTGATGCCTCGAGACAAGGTTTAGGGTGTGTTACGATGCAAGAAGGAAAAGTAATAGCTTATGCGTCAAGACAATTGAAAAAGCATGAATGTAATTACCTACCCACGATCTTGAGTTAGCGGCGAGCTGTTCTAGCAATCAAGATCCGGAGACATTACTTGTTTGGTGAAAGGTGTCACATCTACACACATCATAAGAGTCTCAAGTATATCTTCGATCGAGGGAGTTGAATATGAGACAGAGAAGATGGTTGGAACCGATTAAAGATTATGATTGTACTATAGAATACCATCCAGGAAGGCGAATGTGGTAGCAGATGCTTTGAGCGGTGAAGTCAAGACTTCCTAGGGATGCCTTGTGTGGTATTCGAGCAACATTTTTAAGAACTCTAAGGGATTCTAAGGCGTTGTGAATGCAGAGAGTTCAGAAGTCTTTAGCTCGAGTTCCAGTCGAGTCTTCACTGTTCATGAGCAGAGGTTGTGAGAAGACAAGCGAGAGGATAGTAACTTGCGAGAAAATGTTTGGAAAGTCCAAACAAGGCCCGTAGCGAGTTTAAGATGAGATCGAGGCGGGGGCCATAGAAAGGCAAGGAAGACTATGTGTTCCGAATTTTAGTGAGCTTAAAGATGCTATTCTAGAGGAAGCTCACAGTTCAAACACGCTATGCATCCGAGAAGCACCAAGATGTACAAAACTTTGAAGGGAACGTATTGGTGGCCTGGAATGAAACGAGAGATAGCTGATTATGTTGATAGATGTTTGATCTGCCAACAGGTTAAACCGGTTAGACAGAGGCCAGGAGGACTCCTTAACCCACTGCCAGTGCCGGAGTGGAAGTGGGAGCATATCACTATGGATTTTCTGTTTGGATTACCACGTACTTCAAGTGGGCATGATGGTATTTGGGTAATAGTGGATAGACTCACTAAAACAAAGACGGTTTTATACCGATTAAAGCGGCGTCTACGCTTGATCGACTTGCTAAGCTATACGTCGGCGGTGTTGTGAGTCAATACGGTGCCGTGTCTATCGTTTGAGATAGAGATCCAAGATTTACTTCTAAGTTTTGGCCTAGTTTACAAAAAGCTATGGGAACAAAGTCAAGTTTAGCACAACATTCCATCCTCGAGCGGATGGGCGATCGAGAGGACCATCCGCACCTTAGAGGACATGTTGAGAGCATGTGTCCTTCGATTTAAAGGGAGTTGGGATACTCACCTATCGCTTATGGAATTTGCTTACAATAATGAATACACCAATCGAGTATTGGTATGGCACCATTTGAGGCTCTGTATGGAAGACCATGTAGAACGCCCGTATGTTGGAATGAAGTTGGAGAGCGAAAGCTAATCGGTCCTGAGTTGGTACAAGTTACTACCGACAATATTAAGGTAATCAGAGAAAATTTGAAGGTAGCACAAGATCGTCGGAAGAGTTATCTTTGATAAGCGACGAAAAGGATTTAGAATTCCAAGTTGGAGATCAAGTTTTCTTGAAGTTATCTCCATGGAGAGGTGTCCTTCGTTTTGGTAAGAAGGGTAAACTAAGCCCTAGATATATTGGTCCTTATCCAGTAACGGGACGAGTTGGGCCAGCAGCCTACAGACTAGAGTTGCCAGCAGAACTATCTCGAGTACATGATGTATTTCATGTGTCCATGTTAAGGAAGTATATTCCAGATCCGACACATGTTTTGCAAGCACAACCAGTTGAGCTGAAAGAAGTCATGAGTTACGTAGAGGATGCAGTTCAAATCCTCGACAGGAAAGAGCAAGTTTTGAGGAACAAGACAATCCCACTCGTGAAGGTTCGTTGGAGACATCACGGAGTAGAGGAGGCAACCTGGGAGTTGGAGGATCTAATGAGAAGCAAGTACCCGACGATATTCACCTAAGGACTACTAAATTTCGAGGACGAAATTTCTCAAGGGGAGGTAAGTTGTAAACCCGAGATCTTTCTTTGGAACTTCCTTATTATCAAACAACAAACAGAAAGAAGAAATGAATGTTTAAAACTTGGTTTCCCATGTTTTAAAAAGAAAAGTAATGAAGTGAAAGACAAAAGGAAAACAAGGAAGAAAAAGTTTAAATCATTTTGGTTTGGTTTGCTTTTAAACACAAAAGAAGAAAAGGAAATGAAACAAATGTTTTATATTAAGTTATTTTGGTTTTGTTAAGAAAAGAAAAGAAAAGAAAAGAAAAGAAAGAAAGAAGATAAAGGAAAGAAAAGAAAAGGAAAAAAGAAATAGAAAATGAAAAAGCAAAAGTGCAAAAAGACAAACTATTCCACCGATTGACTTTTTGTTAAAAAGGGTTTCTCTCCATTTTCTTCTCTTTCATCACAAACCAAGCTGAAATTTCGTGGTTGAAGGAGAAAGGAAGAAGAAGGAGGCCATTTTTGGTGATTTTGGGCTGGAGTTGCAGAAGGAAAGAGGAAAACTCAAGGGAATTCATTTTTACAGCAAGAAAATCAACTCAGACAAGCTCTGATTTTCTGTTCATCTCGAGCTCCACAAGAAGAGGTAAGAGTTGAGCTTTTGTTTCATGAAAGTTAACTCATATTGGAACAAAATTCATGAAGGAAACTCGAGCCAATTCTGATGTTAAGTTGCTGTTTTGTTAAGAGGAAGGCAGAAGACAGAATTTTGCTGTCAAATCCGAGAAATCTCTGATGTTTTGGTTGTTTTGATCTGTATACTTGGAGTTAGAAGCTCTAATTGGTATGGTTCGAAAGCTTATTCAATTTCCTACAAGTTTTGTGAAGGAATCGTAAGAAGAAAATGATTGGAAGATGTTGTAAGCTTCAGGTTAAGTTTCGGGTTGCAGCAGGAAGTGAAATCTGGAACAGCAACAGAATTAATTTAGGGGTTAAGCTACTGAGGTAATTTCTAACCAATACGTTAGGAATCTCATTTTCATGTCTTCATAAGAGTTTTAGAGGGTTCAAAAAGGAAGAGTTTGGTATAAAGTACATTCTTTTTGGATAAGTAATGAAGAAGTTATGGCTATCTGAAAACAGGCCAGAAAATCTAAAAATGCTGGAATTTTTGAAAGTGTGTTTTCTTGTAGTTTTAGGGTTAAAAACCATGAGTTCGAGGTTCTAATACATGAATTTGGTTTGTTTGACAGGCCAAGAGCAAATAGGTCGAGTGTACGGGCTAAGATTCTAGTTCAAGCACTGTGAGTGATAAAAGGAACTTCAAAAGTGTATATATGTTTGAATTATGTTCAAGAAATGCAAGTTTTGCTAGAATAAAGTTTTCAATGCATTTATGCTTTCTTTTGAGTACATGATTATGACTATTCATGTTTTCCTAGAAATGTGTCAAGTGTTCATTGTGACCCTAAAAGTCTTTATAAAGTTTATACATGAGCATATGTCCAATGGTTGCAAAATTTATGGAAATGTTATGATTTCAAGCAAGCATGTACTAGCAAGTATGTTTTAAAGTTTTCCAATTTTATGAACAAGCTGAGTAAGCTTGAGTTTATGAAAGAAAAGATAGGCATGCATGTTCAAATGTTTCCATGTGAATTTCTGAGATATTGAGCCCGAGGCTTTATGGTACCGTGTGCACACAGGTCTTATTCTGTTGTCGACGTTGAGTGTACTCGTGACAACAGCCATTTGTCGTGAGTCTTTGGCGGGCCCCACTACGACAAAGACGATGGGAGTGCTGGGCGGGCCCCATTACATCGTAGAATAAACGTTGGTTGTACTGGGCGTGCCCTACACAACGTGGATTGTGAAATGTTTTTAAAAGAGTTTATCTCATTTACATGCCTTACGAGATTTTGATGATATACTTGTTGGTTTTCTCGAAAAAGTCTATTATGATTCCACGTTTACTTTCAATGCTTGAATACAAATGCATATGCTCATAGTTTTGTGTCACATGTTTTACAAGTTCTGAGATATTTAACACGATCCACTCACCGAGCTTCATAGCTCATTCCTTCTATGTTTTCAAACCTTTCGTAGAGATCGAGCTCCCAGCACCCGAAAGTTCTTGCCATAGTCTGCTGAAGCTTCATAAGTTAAATACTTTGTACGTGGTCGGGTTTTGTCTAGCAAGTCTCTATGTTTGTAAATTATTTGTGAGGACTTGGGTGTTATAGTTGTTTGTACATTAGAGGTTGTATAAACAATGGTTGTCTTGTGTTGTTTCTGATGCACTAGACTTTTAGTTTCCAAGAGAGACTTGTGAATGGTTTCTCCTTGTATAAGATTAATAGTTGTCCAGCTTTCCGCTATGTCATGTTTAAGTGTTCCATTTTCGAACATAGTATGTTTATCAGTGTATCGAGGTCACTGTATTGTTAAGAGATAAACAATGTCTGTTGGCTTCACGCCGCCTTCGAGCTGAGTTAGCAGTTAGTTCGGGAGGGGGTGTGACAAGTTGTCCTAAGTTCCTTGATGAAAAGAAGATGACAGGCAAATGTGAGTTACTTGTCACAGAAACTTGTTTAGTGGAGAGTAATTACTCTGCTTGGATATTGGATTTAGGCGCCACTAACCATGTTTGCTCTTCTTTTCAAGGATTAAGTTCTGGCGGTAATGCAAGAGGTGAGATAACACTCGTGGTTGGATCCGGAGAAGTTGTCTCAAATGCGCACAATAAACACTGATGAAGTCGTTTCTTTGGCGGGAAGTACTTATTATTGGATAATATGTACATAGTTCCCGAGTTTACGAGAAACCTAGTTTCTATTTCACCTATATTAGAACAAAATATTTCTGTTTCATTCAAGAGTGATAAAGCGTTTATTTCTCGAAATGTAAATTTGATTTGTTCTGCTTCGCTTGAGAGCAGTCTATATGTTTTAACCCTAATTCGGTCAAAAGTGTTTTGAACATCGAATTGTTTAAAACAGCTGAAACGTGAACTAAGAGATTAAAAGTTTCTTCAAAAGAAAGTGCCCACCTTTGGCATCTTCGGTTAGGCAACATTAATCTCAATAGGATTGAGAGACTAGTGAAGAGTGGACTTCTAAGCGAGTTTGAAGAAACCTCTTTACCGGTGTGTGAGTCATGCCTTGAGGGCAAAATGACCAAACGTCCTTTTAGTGGAAAAGGATATAGAGCGAAATAGCCTCTTGAGTTAGTACATTCTGACCTCTGTGGTTCGATGGATGTTAAAGCTCGGGGCGGTTATGAGTATTTCGTGTCTTTCATAGACGATTACTCCAGATATGGGTATATTTACCTAATGCACAAGAAGTCTGAAACTCTTGAAAAGTTCAAGGAGTACAAGACTGAGGTTGAGAACCCCTTAGGTAAATCGCTTAAAACACTTCGATCGGGTCGAGGTGGAGAGTATATGGACACTGAATTCTAGGACTATATAATAGAACATGGAATTACGTCCCAACACTCAGCACCTGGTATGCCACAACAGAATGGTGTATCAGAGAAGAGAAACAGAACCTTGTTGGACATGGTTCGGTCGATGATGAGCTATGCTCGTCTCCCTGATTCTTTTTGGGGTTATGCAGTGGAGACTGCGGTTTATATTTTGAACACAGTTCCGTCGAAAAGTGTTTGTGAAACACTTTTCGAACTCTGGCATGGTCGTAAAACCAGTTTACGTCATTTCAAAATTTGGGGATGCCCGACCCATGTGTTGGTGTCAAACCTGAAGAAGTTGGAACCCCGTTCAAAGTTGTGCCAATTTGTAGGTTACCTAAAAGAGACTAGAGGCGGTTACTTTTACGATCCTAAGGACAATAGGGTGCTTGTGTCGACAAACGCCACTTTCCTTGAGGAAGACCACTTCAGGGATCACTTACCAAAGAGCAAGATTGTGTTAAATGAAATGAACAGTTCATCAGCAAGAGTTGCTGATGGTGCTAGTACGTCAACAAGTGTTCTTGATCCTAGCTCGTCTAGTCAAGTCCGTTCCCTAGAGTTGGGAATGCCTCGACGTAGTGGGAGGGTTGTGAGATAGCCTGAACGTTACATGGGTTTAGCTGAAACACAAGTTATCGCTCCTGATGATGACTGCGAGGATCCGTTGATCTATGATCAGGCAATGACGGACGTTGACAAAGACGAATGGATTAAAGTCATGAACTTGGAAATGGAGTCGATGTACTTAAATTCTGTCTGGGAGCTTGTGGACCAACCGGATGGGGTTAAACCTATTGGTTGCAAGTGGATCTACAAGCGTAAACGTGGCGTGGATGGGAAGGTGCAGACCTTCAAAGCTCGACTAGTGGCAAAGGGTTTTACCCAGGTGGAAGGGGTTGACTATGAGGAAATCTTTTCACCTGTTGCCATGGTAAAGTCGATTAGAATCCTTCTAGCCATTGCCGGATATTATGACTATGAGGTATGGCAGATGGATGTCAAGACCGCCTTTCTGAATGACAACCTTGACCAGATCATCTACATGGACCAGCCCAAGGGGTTCATTGCCCAAGGCCAAGAGCAAAGAGTTTGCCGGCTTAAAAGGTCTATTTATGGACTGAAACAAGCCTCGAGGTCTTGGAATACAAGGTTTGATGAGGCGATCAAATCTTATGGCTTTGATCAAAATGTTGACGAGCTTTGTGTCTACAAGAAAATCGTCGACAAAACTGTCGCATTTCCTATATTGTATGTGGATGATATCCTTCTCATTGGGAATGAGGTAGGATTTCTTACTGACATTAAGGAATGGTTGGTTTCACCATTCCAAATGAAAGATTTGGGAGAGGCACAGTATGTTCTAGGTATCCAGATTGTCCGAAACCGGAAGAACAGAACGCTAGCCATGTCTCAGGCATCTTACATTGACAAGATGTTGTCTAGGTATAAGATGCAGAACTCCAAGAAGGGCATGTTGCCTTTCAGGTATGGGGTTCACCTGTCTAAGGATCAATGTCCTAAGACGCCTCAAGAGGTTGATGTTATGAGACGAATCCCCTATACTTCAGTTGTAGGGAGCCTTATGTATGCCATGTTGTGTACTAGGCCCGACATCTGTTATACAGTTGTGATTGTCAGTAGGTATCAATCCAATCCAGGATTAGATCATTGGACAACCGAGCGACCGAATGGACCTACACGTTACGAGCTCCAATGATCCGAGACTAACCTATCAGTAGGGAGTTTGTTGGGATGTATGTCCTCATCTCGTGTAGTTTGTAATATTCTAAGTTGTAAATGAATAAGAGTTATTTATTTCAACATTGTTTAATAAATAAGAGTTATTTATTTAAACTTTGTGTCTCGCATTTTTCATAAACTTAATCCAATAAACTAAGCTCCAGGGTCATTGCATTATGAAAGAACTAAAAACTTGAAGGTGTGTAATGGACACACACGGAAGATCACGTTCGAGTTCATGACCAAAATTAACGATCTACAGTAAATGGATAGGGTTGGAGACCTAATCCTGGATAAACTGTGGATGCGACCCGCTTTGTATTAGATACAAACGAGGTGATCTGACTCGTTCATGTGGTTGACATGCGAGTGGGGGCCTCCTGTGCAATGAGATTGTACAAGACCCGACCGTGAATTATTAGATTTACTGATGTAACACCGTTAACAATATAGAGCTAATAAATTCGTAGATGACCATTAGTGACTCGACCATAATCCTAAACGTGTCACGGATTCCTGTCTGCGAGGGTCTGTCCTTTGACTAGTACGGGTGAGGGTGGCCACTGTTGCTTGCCCAATATGCCTACCTTCTCAGGGGCAAGACCACGTGGGGAGCTGGGAACTTGACTACGCAAGAAGAAATTCACTCGTTCCCGACTTAGGGAAACTAGAGGGGTTGTTCCCTTAAGTGCTGACTACAGGGCTTGAACAACGGGGCCCCACTCCCTCATTGGCCTTAAAGGATTGTTGTTTATGGTTGGACCATGCAACGTAATGTTCATTAGAGGAGCAGTGGGACTTAAGGAGCAAGAGGTAGAACAGGGGTAAACGGTAATTTGACCCAGCTGTGACTACGAAAAACCTGTGAAGGATCGATTCACGGGTATTGGTTATATCGATGGACACAACTTGTCCTAAAGTGATGAGAGTGCAACTACGGGCTTTAGTGGAGTGTTACCGTAGCTAATGAATGTTGATTAACTGGGTCAGAGAGTTTGACAGGTTAGTCTCGGATCATTGGAGCTCGTCACGTGTAGGTCCATTAGGTCCCTCGGTTTGCTCAAATTTGACGAATTGAGGGTTTACAGTTTAGTGCGAATTTGAAGTGTTCAAATTCATTATTTGGGTATTTATGTCATTTATATGAGATATAGACGACATAATATATAGTTTGATGTGAATGAGATTCATAATAAACTATAGTATAGCCTAATTGATTAATTAGTGCTATTTGGAGAAATTGAATTGAGAGAAATTAAATTGAATGTGATTCAATTTATAATTCCACATTTATGCAAATGAGATTTGTATAATAAGGTATGAGATACCTTATATTATATGATATGCAAATGTGATTTGTATTTTATATAGTTGTGGTAAAATTTTAATTTGGTGGAGGTTTTAACTCCATCACACAATAGTATTTAAAGGCTTTGCAAGAAGCCTTTAGGGTGCCATTTGCCATTTTTTTTTATTTCCATCCAAAGAGAGCAAGTGTTGTCTCGCTAGAACTCTCTCAATTCTCCAAAATTCTCTCCTCACCCAAAACAAAAGGGAGTCCCACTCACTCTCCCTCAACATCTCGAGAACAACAGAGAAGACCCTTTGGAGGTGTCTCCCTGTTCGGATCGAGGTTCGTGTTCGAGGAGATCGTTGGATCGAGAGAGATCGTGACCGGAGGAGAAAAGCGTTGAAGAAGAGATCTTCAACAAGTAAGTATCTTATAATTCCTTATTGTTTTCTTCTCTTATATGCATGTTTAGCCTAGGATCTATGAGATAGTTCGATTTTAAGACACGTTTTACACAATGAATAAACGACGTTTCACAACGTCTTCCGCTGCGTAAATTCAAAATCCCTTCAACGGTAACACTCCACTATAGCTCGTAGATGCACTCCCGTCAGTGCAGAATGTCACACCCCCTCCCGAACTTCTCAATACTTAGCTCGGAAGACGGCGTGAACCAAACAGACATTGTTAACTCTTAACAATACCAGTTGACCCTGCTTTACCCGGTAAACATACTATGTTCACATAATGGAACACTTTAAACTTAACACAGCGGAAACTGGACAACTATTTAACATACATAAGGAGAAACTCTTCTTAAGTCTCTCTTGGAAACTAAAACGACAAGATCATCAGAAGCAACATAAGACAACCCATTTACACAACCACAACCTCTAAAGCACATACAACTATAACTACATAGTCCCCTTAAAATTTATTACAACACATACGGACTTGCTATACAACATCAACCACATACAGAATATCAAACTCGTGGAGCTCTCAGTAGACTATGGCACGATATCAGGCACTTGGAGCTCGATGTCTACGTGAAAAGTGGGAAAACCCTGAAAGAATGAGCTATGAACCTTAGTGAGTGACTGAATTTAAAGAAAAGACTATTAACTCGTAAATCATATCACCTGACCATCTATGAGCATATGCATCTGTAATCAAACAGTAAAAGTAACCGTGTAATCATAATAGCTTTTCAGAAAACCAACAAATATGTCGTTAAAAACTCGTAAAGAATAAGAATGATATAAATCCTTTTAGAACATGTCTCAATCCACGGTGTGTAGGGCACGCCCAGTACAACAAACGTTTACTCTAAGGTGTAGTGGGACCCGCCCTTCACTCCCATCGTCTTTGTCGTAGTGGAGCCCGCCCAACACTCACGACAGCATTGTTGTCACGGAATACACTCAACGTCGACAACTGAAAATGACCTGTGTGCACACGGTACCATAAACCCTCAGGCACAATATCTCAGAAAAAATCATAAAAATGTTTGAACATGCCTGCATATCTTCTTTCATAAAACTCAAGCTTACTCAGCTTGTTCATAAAACTGAAAATCTTTAAATCATACTTGCTAGTACACACTTGCTCGAAATCATAACATTTTCATACATTTCGACAATCAAGAACATATTCTCACGTATAAATTTCATCAAGACATTTAGGCTCACAACGAGCACTTGAAATAATTTCTTAGAAAATATGAATACTCATAAACATGTGTTTCAAGGAAAACAGTTAGCATTGAAACCATTTCGTTTTAGCAAAACCTTGCATTTTCATAAGCATAATACGAGCATATAGTTCATTTTCGAAGTTCGTTTTGTCACTCACAGTGTTAAACTTGAACCTTGGCCCGTACACTCGACCTATCTCCTCTTGGCCTGTCAAACAAACCAAATCCATGTATTAGAACCTCAAGCTCATGATTTTTAACCTTAAAATTACAAAAACCACACAATCCAATTTTCCAGCATTTCATAAATTTTATACCATGTATTCAAACAGTCATAACTTCTTCATTGCATATCCAAAAAAGATGTACTCTATATAAAACTCTTCCTTTTTCAACCCTCTAAAAATCATATGAAGAAATAAAATTGAGATTCCCAATGGAGTCGTTCGAAAATACCTCGATAGCTTCTTCCGTAAAAACAACCTGCTGCTGTTTCCAGATTCAATTTCCTACTGCACAATAAATTTAACCTGAAATTTAAAACATCTTCCAGTCGTTTTCTACTCACGATTTTTTCACAAACGTTGTAGGATATTAAATAAGCTTTCCAACCATACCTATTAGAGCTTCTGATTCCAACTCTACAGATCAAAACAACCAAAACACAAGAAGCTTCTCGGATTTGACAGCAAATTCTTTCTCCTGCCTTCCTCTTCATAAAACAGTAACTTAAGGTCAGAATTGGCTCGAGAATCCTTGACGAACTTTGTTCCAAAATGAATTAGCTTTCGAGAAAATAAAATCTCAACTCTTAACTCTTCCTGTGGAGCTCAAGATGATCAGAAAATTAGAACAGGGTTGAGTTGATCACCTTGCTGCTATACAAACAAGCTTTGAGTTCTCCTCCCTTTTTCTGTAACTCTAACTCACGAAAATCACCTTCTTCTTCTTCCTTTCTCCTTCTCCCACGAAACCCTCAACTCCTCTTTGTTGAAATGAGAAGAAGATCGATGAAAACTTGGTTACTTAAAAGAAAACATAGGTGGGGTCCCACCTTCCACTTTCATTTTTCCTTCTTTTTTCCTTTTCATTTCTTTTCATTTCTTTTCTCTTCTTTTCTTTTTAAAACAAAACCAACCATAATATATTAACCGTTTCTTTCTTGTTTTCCTTTGTTTTTCTTTTTTTTTCTTGAATTCCAATGAAAGTTCTTGGGTTTTCAACTTACCTCCCCCTTAAGAAAGTTCGTCCTCGAAATTTAGTAGTCTTAAAGTGAAAATCGCCAGGTACTTCCTCCTCATTTGGTCCTCTAACTCCAAGGTTGCCTCCTCCACTCCGTGATGTCTCAAACGAACCTTCACGAGTGAGATCGTCTTGTTTCTCAAAACATGTTTTTTCTTGTCGAGGATTTGAAGTGCATCCTCTACGTAACTCATGTCTTCTTTCAGTTTAACTGGTTGTGCTTACAACATATGTGTTGGATCTAGAATATACTTCCTCAACATGGACACATGAAAAACATCATGTACTCGAGATAGTTATGCTGGCAACTCAAGTCTGTAGGTTGCTGACCCAACTCGTTCCACTATCTTATAAGGACCAATATACCTAGGACTTAACTTATCTTTCCTGCCAAGCGAAGGACACCTTTCCATGGAGATAACATCAAGAAAACTTGATCTCGGACCTGGAATTCTAAGTCCTTTTGTTGCTTATATGCGTAACTCCGCTACGATCTTAAGTTACTTTCAGATTCTCTCTGGTTACCTTAATGTTGTCTGTCGTACCTTGCACCAACTTAGGACCAACTAGCTTTCTCTCTCCTACCTCGTTCCAACATACAGGCGTTCTACACGATCTTCCATATAGAGCCTCAAGTTGTGCTATGCAAATACTAGACTGCTAGCTGTTAAGCGAATTCCATAAGTGATAAGTGTGTATCTCAACTCCCTTTAAATTAAAGGAAACATACTCTTAAGATGTCCTGTAAGGTCTTAATGGTCCTCTCTAACTGAACATCTGTCTGAGGATAGAATACTATACTAAAATTCAACTTTGTCTCTATAACCTTCTGTAAGCTAGGCAAAAACTTAGAAGTAAATCTTGGATCTCTACCTGAAACTATGGACACTGGCACTCCGTATTGACTCACAATTTTGTCAACGTATAACTTAGCAAGCTGATGAAGCGTAGATGTCGCTTTAATCGGTATAACCGTATTGTCTAATTGAGTATATCCATAATTTCCCAAATTCCATCATGTCCACTTGAAGTATGTTGTACGAACAAACAGAAAATCCATAGTGATATACTCTCATTTCCACTCCGGCACTGGTAGTGGGTTAAGGAGTCCCCCTGTCCTCTGTTTAATTTGTTTAACTTGTTGGTATATCAAACATCTTACCAACTCAATAAGTTACCTCCCGTTTCATTACGGGCTACCAATACGTTCCCTTCAAAATTTGTACACCTTGGTACTTCCTAGATGCATAGTGTAAGTTGAACTGTGAGCTTCCTCTAAAATAGCATATTTAAGCTCACTAATACTCGGGACACATAGTCTTCTCTGTTGAACTATGGTTCCATCTGTTCTCATTCTAAATTATGCCTCTGGGCCCTGTTTGGACATTTCAAACATTGTTTTGCAAATTACTATCCTCTTGTTATCATCTAGCAATCTCGGTTACGAGCGAAAACCTGACCTGGAATTAAGTTAAAAGACTCCCTGAACACTCTGTAGTCACAACTGCCTTAGAATCCCTTAGAGTACATAGAAATGTTGATTGAATACCACACAAGGCATCCCTAGGAAGTCTTGACTTCCTTCTCAATGCATCTGTTACCACATTCGCCTGACCAGGATGGTATTCTATGGTACAATCATAATCTTTAATCAGTTCTAACCATCTTCTCTACCTCATATTCAACTCTCTATGATCAAAGATATATTTCAAACTCTTATGATCTGTAAAAATGTGACACCTCTCACCGAATAAATAATGCATCCAGATCTTTAATGCTAAAACAACTGCTGCTAGCCCAAGATCATGGGTAGGGTAATTACATTCGTGATTTTTCAATTGCCTTGACGCATAAGCTATTACTTTTCCCTCTTCCATCAGCACACACCCCAAACCTTGCCTCGAAGCGTCACAGTAAATCACGTATTCTTTTCCCGTTACAATAAGTGTTAGAATAGGTGTTGTAACTAATCTCTTTTTCAGCTTCTAAAAACTCTGTTCACACTTATCTGTCCACTCAAACTTAGCATTCTTCTTGTCAAAGTTGTTAAGGGTAATGCCAATCGTGAGAAATCCTCAACAAATCATTTGTAGTATCCTGCCAAGCCTAGGAAACTACGTTCCTCTGTCGCACTAGTTGGTCTCTCCTAGTTGACTACAACTTTTACTTTATTCGGATCCATATTAACTCCATTTGCTCAGACAACATGCCCTAGAAATACTACCTGATTCAACCAAAAGTCACATTTGGTGAATTTATCGTACAATTGTTCATCGCCTGGTGTTTGTAAAATAATCATCATGTGTTCCTCATGGGCTTTCTTGTCAACCGAATAAACTAGTATATAATCAGTGAATACTATCACAAACTGATCCAAATACTAGTGGAAAAACCTGTCCATGAGGTCCATGAAAACTGCTAGTGCATTTGTTAAACTGAATGGCATTACTAAACACTCATAATGCTCGTACCTCATTCTGGATAATGTCTTAGGAATATCTGATTCCCTTACTTTTAACTGATGGTATCCTGATTTTAAATCAACCTTAGAAAACACTGATGCTCCTCGTAACTGGTCAAACAAGTCATCTATTTGGGGTAAAGGATACTTGTTACGTATCGTGACTTTGTTTAACTGTCTATAATAAATGCATAATCTAAGGGTACCATCTTTCTTCTTCACAAATAACACTGGAACTCTCCAAGGCGATACACTAGGTCTGATGTATCCCTTATCAACTAGTTATTGTAACTGCATCTTCATCTCTCTAAGCTCACTTGGAGCCATTCTATATGATGCTTGCGAAATAGGTGTTGTTCCTGGTAGAATTTCAATAGTGAACTCAACTTCTCTATCAGGTGGCAACCCTGACAGATCTACTGAAAGAACATCAAGAAATTCGTTCACAACAAGAACATTTTCTGGTTTTAGCTTTCCCTCCTGCACCTCTACTACATGTGCAAGAAACGTCGTGCAACCTTTCCTCAACAAATACTCACCTTTTAATGCTGAAATCATACTTGTAAGAATAATCTTTCTTTGACCCCTGAAAACTACTTCAGCCAACCCTGGTTTCCTGAATATCACTTCCTTTCTATGGCAATCCATGGAGGCATAGTGATTAAGAAATCCATCCCTAAGATTGCATCTCACACCTGCAAGTCTAGTGGAATAAGACCCACTAACATATTGAGACCTTCTACTAAGACCTCACAATTTCGCACCACTGCATCACCAACTGGAGTGTATATAACTAACCTCTCATATAAAGGCTCTAACTTCCTATTCAGCTTAGTTAGGAATATACTGGAAACAAAGGAATGTGTAGCACCTGGATCTATTAACACACGTGCAGGTACATTACAAATAGAAATTGTACCAGTAATAACATCTGGTGCATCCTCCGCTTCTTGCTGAGTCATAGCGTAGACCTCTCTCTTTTGCCTAGGTCTCCCTACAACTCCTTTCTGTCTGGAACCATGGGTGCCCTCTCCTGCAGTTACTGAACTCTCGACTGCTCAACTGCCTGGGACCCAACTCCCTCGTCCCTCTATGCGCCTACTCTAAGCTGTGGACAATCCCTCTTGAAATGCCCTTGTTGTCCACACTGGTAACACACATCAACAAAAACAAGGCAGTGATCTCATTGATTCTTTAAGTCCTGACGACTTGGAACATTTATTTTAGGTGTGAACCTCCTCTGTTCACGACCTCAGAAACTGTTTGTTGTCGAAGCCCACAACTTGGCTCCACTACTAATTTTATCTTTGTTATACTCTGCTCAACACGTAGAGCAGGCTCTATTAGCTGAGAAAAATATCTCCACTTAGAAATAGTTGTAACTGGGTACGTATCTCAGGACGTAATTCTCTTTTAAACTTTTGACACCTGTCATTCTCAGATGCCACAATCACATCAGCATACCGTGATAGTTCGACATACCTTCTCTCGTACTAAGCCACTGAAAGTGACCCTTGCTTCAATTCTAAAAATTCATCCCTCTTCGCCTCACGGTACGTGCTAGGGTAATATTTATCTTCGAAGATGCTTCTGAAAGTTTGCCAATCTAGAGTGCGTGCATCACTGCGCAAGGCTAGTATTGACTTCCACCAACCCTCTACTTCCTTTTCTAGAAGGAATGTTGCCAACTTGACTTTTCGCTCTTCAGGGCAACTCATCACGTCAAAACATTTCTCAAGCATATTCAACCAAACATTGTCGTCATCTGGATCTTTAGACCCTCAAACACTGTGGCTCCTAATTCTTTTAAGTGTTCTATTATATATGTCTTGTCTGGATCACTTAGCCCTTCTCTCTATGGCTTACCTACCTCCTGATAGGAATTAGCATGCTGCTTAATTCTGGCCCCTATCTGGACTCTCGGGGCACTAGATCCCCACTGAGATTGAGCTTGGGTAGGATCCTGCGTCCCGTTCTGATCCTGCCTGCATCGTCTGCTAGTACGTGGTGACACAACTTCTATAACATATCAACATACTATACATGTAATTAATACTCTCAAATGCACAATTCTAGACTTGTGTTCACATTCTAGTCCTGACTGGACTTACTATTATCCTTACTTGGATCATGCTCTGCTAGTTCTATTGAACTAACTCAATAACTTGCTATTTACTTTTTAGTTTCTTCTAGAGCTAACTTGTTCTGTCACATTTCCCATGGAGCTAACTTCTCACTACTTAGCTCAGAAGACGGCGTGAAGCCAACACACATTGTTACCTCTTAACAATATCAGTTGACCCTGCTTAACCTGGTAAACATACTATGTTCACGTATGGAAAACTTTAAACTTAACACAGCGGAAACGGGACAACTATTAAACATACATAAGGAGAAACTCTTCTGAAGTCTCTCTTGGAAACTAAAACGACAAGAACATCGAAGCAACACAAGACAACCCATTTACACAACCACAACCTCTAAAGCACATACAACTATAAGTACATAGTCCCCTCAAAATTTATTAGAACACATACGGAGTTGCTATACAACACCAACCACGTACAGAATATCAAACTCGTGGAGCTCTCAACAAACTATGGAAGGATATCAGGCACTGGGAGCTCGATCTCTACCTGAAAAGTGGAAAAAACACTGAAAGAATGAGCTATGAAGCTCAGTGAGTGACTGAATTTAAAGAAAAGACTATTAACTCGTAAATCATATCACCTGACCATCTATGAGCATATGCATCTGTAATCAAACGTTAAAAGTAACCGTGTAATCATAATAGCTTTTCAGAAAACCAACAAGTATGTCGTTAAAAACTCGTAAAGCATAAGATGATAAATCCTTTTAAAACATGTCTCAATCCACGTTGTGTAGGGCATGCCCAGTACAACCAACATTTACTCTACGATGTAGTGGGGCCCGCCCAACACTCTCATTGTCTTTGTCGTAGTGGGACCCACCCAACACTCACAACATCATTGTTGTCACGGAGTACACTCAACGTCGACAACAGAAAATGACATGCGTGCACACGGTACCATAAAGCCTCGGGCTCAATAACTCAGAAAACATCATAAAAATGTTTGAACATGCCTGCTTATCTTTTCCTTCATAAAACTCAAGCTTACTCAGCTTGTTCATAAAACTGAAAATCTTTAAATCATACTTGCTAG
Source organism: Trichosanthes cucumerina (assembly GCA_036507285.1). Lineage (NCBI taxonomy): Eukaryota > Viridiplantae > Streptophyta > Magnoliopsida > Cucurbitales > Cucurbitaceae > Trichosanthes > Trichosanthes cucumerina. Next base: position 73,055,709 of record CM071835.1, on the reverse strand, counting down.
TACATACTTTCTCGAAATCATAACATTTTCATAAATTTCGACAATAAAAAACATATGCTCACGTATAAATTTCATCAAGTCATTTAGGCTCACAACGAGCACTTGAAATAATTTCTTAGAAAATATGAATACTCATAAACATGTGTTTCAAGGAAAACAGTAAGCATTTGAACCATTTCGTTTTAGCAAAACCTTGCATTTTCATAAGCATGATACAAGCATATAGTTCATTTTCGAAGTTCGTTTTTTCACTCACAGTGTTAAACTAGAACCTTGGCCCGTACACTCGACCTATCTCCTCTTTGCCTGTCAAACAAACCAAATCCATGTATTAGAACCTCAAGCTCATGATTTTTAACCTTAAAATTACAAAAACCACACCATCCAATTTTCAAGCATTTCACAGATTTTATACCCTGTATTCAAACAGTCATAACTTCTTCATTACTTATCCAAAAATAATGTACTCTATACCAAACTCTTCCTTGTTGAACCTCTAAACATCATATGAAGAAATGAAATTTAGATTCCCAACAGAGTTATTCAAAAATACCTCGATAGCTTCTTCCCTAAAAACAACATGCTGCTGTTTCCAGATTCAATTGCCTAGTGCACAACAAACTTAACCTAAAATTTAAAACATCTTTCAGTCATTTTCTACTCACGATTTCTTCACAAAAGTTGTAGGGACTTCAATAAGATTTCCAACCATACCTATTAGACCTTTTGATTCCAACTCTACAGATCAGAACAATAAAACACCAGAGGCTTCTCGGATTTGACAACAAATTCTGTCTTCTGCTTTCCTCTTCACAAAACAGTAACTTAAGGTCAGAATTGGCTCGAGCATCCTTCACGAACTTTGTTAAAAAATGAATTATATTTTGAGAAAACCAAACCTGAACTCTTACCTCTTCCTGTGGAGCTCAAGATGATCAAAAAATAAGAACATGGTTGAGTTGATCACCTTACTGCTATACAAACAAGCTTTGAGTTCTCCTCCCTTCTTCTGCAACTCTAACTCACGAAAATCACCTTCTTCTTCTTCCTTTCTCCCTCTCCCACAAAAACCTCAGCTCCTCTTTGTTGAAATGAGAAAAAGATCGAAGGAAACTTGGTTACTTAAAAGAAAACATAGGTGGGGTCCCACCTTCCACTTTCCTTTTTCCTTCTTTTTTCCTTTTCCTTTCTTTTCTTTTCTTTTCTCTTCTTTTCTTTTTAAAACAAAACCAACCATAATATATTAACTTGGTTACTGTAGACCATTCGGGTCATTAACTCGAACATGATCCTCCCTGTGTGTCCACTACACACCGTTCAAGTTCCAGTTCTCTCATAAATTCAATGACCCTAGAACTTAGTTTATTGGAAAAGTTTGTAAATATTGCGAGACACAAAGAAATGAAATAAATAACTCTTATTAATTTCAAACAGTACTTTAAAAACACAAGATTAGGACAAAAATCCCAACAAACTCCCACTTGGACTAAGCTAGAGGAGAAAATACATTTCTGAAATGTACATAAATTACAACGAAGTAATACAATAAACTAGGGCATTGAATACTCGTTTACATATCTCCCACTTGGCCTAGTCAGGAAGCTCCCGAAGACCTATACTCTTCAGGTGACCCTCAAACACCTTAGCCGTTAGGGGCTTTGTAAATGGGTCAGCTACGTTATGCTCTGACGCACGTCTCTGCAATGCACAATCTCCCGTATCAGATGATACTACCGCTCAATGTGTTGCCTCTCTCATCGCTCTGAGGCTCTCGTGAGTTGGCTCTTCGCACCACTCATTATCACGCATCAGCGATTGATCAACAAGTTCATATTTGGAACAACTTTCAAATCGGTCATGAACTTCCTAAGCCAAACAGCTTCCTTTGCAGCTTCACAAGCCGCAACATACTCCGCTTCCATAGTGGAATCGTTGAGGCATCCCTGCTTGATGCTTCACCACACTACAACTCCTCCATTCAGAATGAAGGTTGACCCCGAAGTGGATTTCCTAGAATCCTTATCGGTCTGAAAGTCAGAATTTGTGTATCCCGTAAGGATCAAATCCCCACTGCATACACTAAGCTGTAGTTCCTCGTTCTCCTAAGATGCTTGAGGATTGCCTTTACGGTTGTCTAGTGATCTAATCCTGGATTGGACTGATACCTACTAACAATTCCTACTGCATAACAGATATCGGGCCTAGTACACAACATGGCATACATCAGGCTCCCTACAGTCGAAGCATATGGAATCCGTCTCATATCCTCAACATCTTGAGGATTCTTAGGACACTGATCCTTAGACAAGTGAACCCTATGCCTGAAAGGCAGCAAACCCTTCTTGGAGTTCTGCATCTTATATCTAGACCACATCTTGTCAATATAAGACGCCTGAGACAAGGCTAACATTCTGTTCTTCCGGTTTTGGATTATCTGGATACCTAGAACATACTGAGCCTCTCCAAAATCTTTCATTTGGAATTGCGAAGCTAGCCACTTCTTAACGTCAGTAAGAAATTCTACCTCATTCCCAATGAGAAGAATATCATCCACATACAACACTAAAAATGCGACAGTTTTGTCAACGATTTTCTTGTAGACACAAGACTCGTCAACATTTTGATCAAAGCCATAAGATATGATCGCCTCATCAAACCTTATATTCCAAGACCTCGAAGCTTGTTTCAGTCCATAAATGGACCTATGAAGCCGGCAAACCTCTTGCTCTTGGCCTTGAGCAATGAACCCTTTGGGCTGGTCCATGTAGATGGTCTCATAACGTTTTACATTCAGAAAGGTTGTCTTGACGTCCATTAGTCATAATACGCGACAATGGCTAGAAGGATCCTGATCGACTTTACAATGGCAATAGGTGAAAACGTCTGCTCATAGTCAACCCCTTCAACCTGGGTAAAACCCTTTGCCACTAGTCGGGCTTTGAAGGTCTGCATCTTCCCATCTACGCCATGTTTACACTTGTAGATCCATTTGCAACCAATAGGTTTTACCCCATCCGGTTGATCCACAACCTCCCATACAGAATTGAAGTACATAGACTCGATTTCCTGGTCCATAGCTTTAATCCATTCGTCTTTGTCAACATCAACCTTTGCCTGATCATAGGTCAATGGATCCTCACAGTCATCATCAGGAGTGACAACTGAGGTTTCAGCTAAACCCATGTAGCAATCAGGCTGTCTCACAACCCGCCCACTACTTCGAGGCATTCCAAACTCTTGGGAACTGATTTGACTAGATGTGCTAGGATCAACAACGCTTGTTGACGTACTAGCCCCATCAACAACTCTTGCTGATGTACTGTTCATTTCATTTAGCACAATTTTACTCCTTAGTAAATGATTCCTTACGTGGTCTTCCTCTAGGAATGTGGCGTTCATCGACACAAGCACCCTATTTTCCTTAGGATCGAAAAGTAGACCACCCCTACTCTCTTTAGGGTAACCTACGAATAGGCACAATTTTGAACGGGGTTCCAACTTTTCTGGGCTTCACACCAACACATGAGTCGGGCATCCCAAAATTCTTAAGTGATGCAAACCGCCTTTACGTCCACTCCAGAGTTCGAAAGGTGTTTGACAAACACTCTTCGACGGAACGTTGTTCAAAATATAGACCGCAGTTTGAACTGCGTAACCCCAAAAAAAATCAGGGAGACGAGCATAGCTCATCATTGACCGAACCGTGTCCAATAGGGTTCTGTTTCTCCTCTCCGATACACCATTCTGCTGTGGCATACCAGGTGCTGAGAGTTGGGACGTAATTCCGTGTTCTATCATATAGTCCTGGAATTAAGTTTCCATATACTCTACACCTCGATCCGATCGAAGTGTTTTAAGCGATTTACCTAACAGGTTCTCAACCTCAGTCTTGTACTCCTTGAACTTTTCAAGAGTTCCCGACTTCTTGTGCATTAGGTAAATATACCCATACCTCGAGTAATCGTCTATGAAAGACACGAAGTATTCATAACCACTTCGAGGTTTAACATTCATCGGACCACAGAGGTCAGAATGTACTATCTCAAGGGGCTCTTTGGCTCTCTATTCTTTTCCACTAAAAGGACGTTTGGTCATCTTTCCCTTAAGGCATGACTCACACACCGGTAAAGAGTTTTCTTCCAACTCATTTAGAAGTCCACTCTTCACTAGTTTCTCAATCCTATTGAGATTAATGTGGAATAACCTCAGATGCCAAAGATGGGCATTTTCCTTAAGAGAAACTTCCGCTCTTTTAGTTCGTGTTTCTGCAGTTTTAAAAAATTTAGTATTCAAAACACTTTTGACCGAATTAGGTTTGAAAACATACAGAATATGCTCAAGTGAAGCCGAAAAAATACGATTGCCTTTGAAAGAAATAAACGATTTATTGGATTCAAAGGAAACAAATATACATTGTTCAATTAGGCAGGAAATGGAAACAAGGTTTCAAGTAAACCCTGGTACAATGTACAAATTATCTAATAATCAGTACTTTCCACCGAAATGTAGCTTCACCGTGCAAATCGCTGCAGCAGAGACAAGCTCCCCAGATCAAACCCGTAGAGTCACCTCACCATCTAGCAGCTGCTGCCAAGAATCAATCCCCTAAAAATAAGAACAAACATGGCTAGTGGCGCTCGATTCCAATATCAAGGCAGAGTCACTACTCTCCACTAAACAGGTTTCTATCACAAGTAAATCACATTTACTTTGATTTTTCCTCTCGGCTACGAATTTGGGGCAGTTCCTCTTCCAGTGTCCGCCCTTATTGTAGTGGAAAGACTTTCCTTTTTCTGCTACTTCCTTGACCTTCTTGCCCTTCTAGGCGGCAGCTCGGTCTCTTTTACCCCTCTTCATCCTCTTCTTCTCTTTCGGGCATGAAAGAGCAACAGGTTTCGTCCCAGAGGTCGAACCCTAGTGATAAGACCTGTAGGCAACATTTGACTCATATTCCGATGCCCTGACTCTCATCAAGGACTGTAAATTTTGTAGCTCATTGAGGAGGGTAGTCAGAGTGTAGCTAATTTTGTTCATAACAGCATTGCTACGAAACTGAAGGAAACTCTTCGGAAGAGTCTCTAAAATAAAACTGACCTGGCTCGACTCGTCGATGGAAGCCCCGTTCATCTCAGCAAGATTAAAGTGGCTCATCATGTCTAGAACATGTTCACGGACAGACGACCCCTCTTTCATCCGTGCGTTGAGGACGTATTTGAGCGAGTCATGTCGGACTTGAATGGACTGTTGTCCAAACATATCCTGCAAGGACTCCATGATCTCCTTAGCGGTGACCATCAACTCATGCTTCTTTGCCAAAACATCAGACATGCTGGCAATGAGATAGACCTTGGCCTTTTCATTGGCCCTGATCCATCGATCGTATGCATCGCGAACACTTCGCGACGCAGTCCAGCCCGACATCTGAGGACACTCCTCAGAGAGCACGAACTTAATGTCGCCAGTTACCAAAATTGTGTTTATGTTGTTTTTCCTAGTTTGGTAATTATCTCCCACTAATTTATCAGACGCGAGTAGAGCTATGATTGAGCTAGACATGTTTTAAGCTGAAAAATTAAGAAAACTTTGTGTTAGTCTGGCAAAAAAACTTTTAAAACCCAATCAAGTTTTAGCAAAAAAATATTTTATGATCCCTAGGTCATTCAAAATTTTGCAATGATATCCTAAAGGTTTAGAATGACCGCCACCGAAGGGTGAACAGAACACTCCTCCTCTAGGACGAGACTTTCTCGATCAGACCCTAATCCCAAAATAATTCTTATTCCATTAGGCGTCTAATTTCCATTGTTTGGACGAATTCATTAACTCTTAACGAATTCTGTGAGTGTCACCCTCAATCTTTAAGTTTCAAAGCATCCGTCCAAACAATAGCCACCGAAGGGTGAACAAGGAAGGAAAACCAACCAGGAAACTGTATCCCTTTCGGAAATTCACGGTGTTCCGACTCCCACGATCAGGCCCTCCGAAGGGATTGTCTGGTCCCGGCTAAACTAGCAGGCGGATCATAGGCGTCTCACTCACTATAAGTACTCTCTTCATCCACGATGATATTGACCTATACAAATGCCACCCTAGGGGGACGCTCCCATTTGCGCCACGAGGCTGAGTATAGATCTCACGGTGCGGACTTAACGGAGATTTGTGGTTGGAAAATCAAATGTATCTTATACACTTTATTTCCTCCCACTCAGCACTTTAATTTTATTAGGGGTTGACCTAGATAAACCGGCTAAAATTTACCTAAGTCTACCAATATAACTCTTATTTGGTATTAACCTAAGTTTATAATCACATTATTAATTAGGTCTATGTGAGTAAATTAAAACACTTTTAATTAGCGACACTCATGATAAGTATTATCTTAGAATCTCCGGACCGAACTCACTCCCAGGTCGGTTTTCAGGTAGGGGTGTTTCGCAAGCGTCAACTTAAATACCCCAGCCTTAGACAAAACCTTCCTTAGACAGCGTTACTAATCAGTCTCATTCATAGACTAAACTTTGATTTCCTAATTTCTAATCTTATTAGAAAATAGAAAACCTAAGTCTAATTATTCAAGTTCTAAACTCTTTAAAACTAATAATTAACTTAGGTTGCATGCATTTCTATGTTATAGTGCTTGATCATTCTTCACATGAATAACTATATACAACACTTATATTAAACATGCATTTAATTATATTATAACTCTTATAATATAACTTATCATGCAAACTATATATTATAACTCTTATAATATAAATGATGCATGAATATGTTTAACCTAACGTGGGATTTTAAATCTATATCACATACATTATGCACATAGATAATTTAATTCAATCATACATCACATGCATAAAATAATTAAATAGCAAAAATTGACAAATTTTGGCACCTAGGGGCAATTATTTAATTAAATTACATTAATATAACATTTATATTAATATTATTTAATAAAATAATTAAATAAATAAAATAAATGTAGTTTAAAAATAAAAAAATAAAAGAAATTCGGAAATAAACTGCGCACTAAGCAATGAAAACTGCCCACGTCTTGCAAATGCTCGCGAACTGCCCACTACGCGTGCGGCGTTGCAACGTTGTGGGTAGTGTTGCAACGCAACCGCGTCCAGCGTTGAGATCAACGTGCTCCACGCCGTGGCGTTGCAACGCTGCTCTGCAGCCAAGCCAGCGCCTGCAAGGATAGCATTGAGACACCGATGAAAACGTCACAACACCATCGACATAACAACAAGCTCCTTTGCTGTTCTTCGTCGTTTTTCGCCTGTTTCCCCTTCGATTTCTTCATAGAAACTCTTGCCACGAAGGACTCGGACTTATCGATTTACAACAAAATGCCCAAAATCAACGGGCCCTTACATTGATCTCATCAACATAAAATTGTAAATCTAAAAAATGCCAAAAATCGAAACATCCATTATGCAAACCCATCATCCATCTCATGGAATAAGGTAATTTACCCACCTATTTTAACAAAAATCAGTGCATAACGAGAACCATCGAAATAGCTCTTATACCAATTGAAGGGAATGAAAATCCCCGTGCAGCAGAAGACGATCGAATTGTCAAAAGTATCATTACGCTACTTGAAATTTGCTAAAACGATCGAACACTTAGATCTAACTTGAACATAAAAAACTATTGAAAAAAAAAACAAGAAGAACAAATTTACTTACTTGTTGAAGACACTCTTCAATATTTCTTCCAATGGTCACGAACACTTCGCGAACTATCACGTTCTCTACGATCCCGACCAAGTCACACGAACAAGAACACGACACCACCAATTGGAATCTTGGTTGTTTTTCTTTTGGAAGGAAGGAGAATGGTGGGATTCTAGTATTTTGGAGAGGGAGGAGAGTTGAGAGAATTGATACTCTTCTCTTTGGTGAAATCCAAAAAATGAGAGTGTGAGAGCTCATTTCCTTCTTGCAAGAAGGGATTAAATAGTGGAGTTAAAGTCTCCACATTATTACCATTTTACCACAATCATAGGTTATGCAAATCATATTTGCATAACCATATAATATAAGATATCTCATATCTTATATTGCAAATCACATTTGCAGTAATTGTGGATTAATTAAATTGAATCACATCCAATTTAATTTCTCTCAATTAATTTCTCCAATTAGCCCTAATTCAACAATTAGGCTAACCTATAGTTTATTATGAATCTCATTCACACTAAACTATATATTATATCATTCATATCTCATATAAATGACATAAATGCCCTTTAAGTGAAATTGAACACTTAAATTTCATACCAAAACATTAACACTTCTTTTAACCCAGATGGAGCCAACCGAGTGACCTAATGGACCTACAGTGACGGGCTCCAATGATCCGAGATTAACTTGTCAAACTCTTTGACTCGGTTAATCAACATTAATTAGCTACGGTAACACTTCACTATAGCCCGTAGTTGCACTCCCGTTAGTGCAGAATATTACGTGTCCACTTATATAACCAATGCCCATGAGTCGACCCTTCACAGGTTGTTCATAGACACGGCTGGGTCAAATTACCGTTTTACCCCTGTGCGTGCCTCTTGTTCCTTATGTCTCCACTGCTCCTCTAATGAACAACACATCGTGATGGTCCAACCATACACAACACATTTCTCTGGCCTGTGAGAAGGCGGGTGCCTGTTGTCCAAGCCTTGGAGAAACACTTAAGGGAAAAACTCCTCTAGTTTCCCTCAAGGCGGGAACGAGTGAATTCCATCTCGCGTAGTTAAGTTCCCAGCTCCTTACTTGGTCCTGCACCTAACAAGATAGACATATGGGGCGAGTAACTGTGACCACCCTCACCCCTACTAGTCAAAGCACAGACCCCCACAGACAGGAGTCCGTAACACGCTTAGGATTCAGGTCGAGTCACTAATGGTCATCTACGAAGTTATTAGTCCTTTCTGTCAACGGTGTTACATCAGTAGGTCTAATAATTGACGGTTCGGTCTCGTACAATCTCATTGTACAGGATGCCCCCACTCGCATGTCAACAACATGAACGAGTCAGATCACCTCGTTTGTATCTAATACAAAGCGGGTCGCATCCATAATGTATCCAGGATTAGGTCTCTAACCCTATCCATATCATCATGTAGACCGTTCGGGTAATTAACTTTCGAGCGTGATCCTCCCCGTGTGTCCACTACACACCGTTCAAGTTCCAGTTTTCCCATAAATTCAATGACCCTGGATCTTAGTTTATTGGAAAAGTTTGTAAATATTGCGAGACACAAAGTAATGCAATAAATAACTTTTATTAATTTGAAACAGTAATTTACAAACACGAGATTAGGACAAAAATCCCAACAAATAATTATTTTACCTGGATACTTGATTCAGGAGCCACTAATCACGTTTGCTCTTCTTTTCAGGAAACTAGTTCCTTCAAAGAGCTCGAAGAGGGTGAGATGTCGCTAAGTGTCGGAACGGGAGACGTCGTCTCAGCTCGTGCAATGGGAGATGCCAAGCTGTTTTTTAGAGATAGATTTATCTTCTTATAAAATCTGTACATAGTTCCCAAGATTAAGAGGAACTTAATTTCTATCTCTTGTTTAATTGAACTTGGCTAGTATATTACTTTTTCTTTTAATGAAGCATTCATTTTAAGGAAAGGTGTCAATATTTATTCTGCTAAGTTAGAAACGACTTGTATGTACTTAAACCGAATCAAACAAAGGCGATTTTAAATCATGAGATGTTTAAGACTGCTAATACTCAAAGTAAAAGACAAAGAGTTTCTCAGAATAATACCTATCTTTGGCATCTTAGACTTGGTCATATAAATCTCAACTGGATTGAGAGACTATCTAAGAATGGACTTCTAAACAAGTTTGAAGAGGATTCTTTACCTCCTTGTGAATCTTGCTTGGAAGGTAAAATGACTACGCGAGCTTTTACTATAAAAGGTTATAGAGCCATAGAGCCCTTAGAACTTATACATTTGGATCTTTGTGGTTTGGTGAACGTTAAAGGTCAAGGAGAGTACGAATATTTCATCTCTTTCATAGATGATTATTCAAGGTATGGTTATTTATACCTAATGCATCATAAGTCTGAGGCTCTTGAAAAGTTCAAAGAGTATAAGGCTGAAGTAGATAATGCATTAGGGAAAATCTTTAAAACACTCCGATCCGATCGAGGTGGAGAGTATATGGATTTGAGATTCAAGGACTATTTGATAGAATATGGAATTAAATCTCAACTCTCAGCACCTAAAATACCACAACAAAATTGTGTGTCAAAAAGGAGGCATAGAACCTTGTTGGACATGGTTCGATCTATGATGAGTTATGCTCAATTGCCTGCCTCATTTTTGGGATACACAGTAGAGACTGCAATTCACATCTTGAACACTGTTCCATCAAAGAGTGTTTTAGAATCACCTTTTGAATTGTGGAACGAGCGTAAACCTAGTTTACAACACTTCAGGATTTGGGGTGACAAACCCAAAGAAACTGGAACCTTGTTCAAGATTATGCCATTTTGTTGGCTATCCTTAAGAACGAGAGGTGGTCTTTTCAACGACCCAAAAGAAAACAAGGTGATTTAATCGACAGATGCCACTTTTTTGGAGGAAGATCACATGAGGAACCATAAACCACGTAGTAAACTAGTACTAAATGAAGTTACAGATGAACGAACAAGAGTTGTTAATCAAGTTGGACCTTCATAAAGATTTGATGAAGAAGCCAGCATATCAAGTCAGTCTCGTCCTTCTCAATCAATGAGAATGCCTCGATGTAGTGGGAGGGTTGTTTCCCAACCTGATCGCTATTTAGGTTTAGCTGAAACTCCAGTCGTCATACCTGATGACGGCGTAGAAGATCCATTGTCCTATAGACGGGCTATGAATGATGTAGACAAGGACCAATGGATCAAAACCATGGACCTTGAAATGGAGTCAATCTACTTCAATTAAGTATGGGAACTCGTAGACCAACCTAAAGGGGTAAGACCCATAGGGTCAAAATGGATCTATAACAGAAAGAGAGATGCAGTCAGAAAGGTACAAACCTTTAAGGCTAGACTTGTAGCAGAAGGTTTTACCCAAAGGGTAAAGGTTGACTATGAGGAAACTTTTTCCGTTGTTGTTATGCTTAAGTCTATCAGTATACTCTTGTCCATAGCCACATTCTATGATTATGAGATTTGGCAAATAGACGTCAAGACTGCCTTTTTGAATGGTAATCTTGACGAGAGCATCTATATGTCTCAGCCCGAAGGGTTCTTAACCCAAGGTCAAGAGTAAAAAGATTGCAAGCTCAATCGATTCATTTATGGGTTGAAACAAGCATCCAGATCTTGGAACATAAGATTTGATACTGCGATCAAGTCGTATGGCTTTGACCAAAACGTTGATGAGCCTTGTGTTTACAAGAGGATCATTAACAACAAAGTATCTTTCTTAGTTCTTTATGGGGATGATATCCTACTCATTGGGAATGATGAAGGATACCTTACTTACATAAAGAATTGGATGACGACCCAATTCCAAATGAAAGATTTGTGAGAGGCGCAATATGTTATTGGTATTCATATTTTCAGGAATTGCAAGAACAAAACGCTACCTCTGTCTCAACCATCTTATATCGATAAAATGTTGGTCTAATATTCGATGCAGAATTCCAAGAAGGGCTTATTACCCTTCAGGCATGGAGTTCATCTGTCTAAGGAACAGTGTCCTAAGACACCTCAAGAGGTTGAGGATATGAGACGTATTCCCTATTCCTCTACACTAGGTAGCTTAATGTATGCTATGTTGTGCACGAGCACAAACATTTGTTATGCAGTGGTAATAGTCAATAGGTACCAATCCAATCCCGGGTTAGACCACTGGACCGCAGTTAAAAATATCCTTAAGTATCTCAAGTGAACGAGGGACTATACGTTTGTGTATGGGACTAAGGTTTTGATCATAACTAGATACACTGATTCTAATTTTCAGACCGATAAGGATTCTAGGAAAACCACATCGGGATCAGTTTTCACACTTAACGGGGGAGCTATAGTATGTCGAAGCATCAAGCAAGGATGCATCGCTGACACCACGATGGAGGATGAGTATGCCGCTCCTTGTGAAGCAGCTAAAGAGGATGTTTGGCTAAGTAAATTCCTTACTGATTTGGAAGTTGTTCAAAATATGGAATTTTCCATCACCTTATACTATGACAACAGTGATGGGGTAGCCAATTCGAAGGAACCTCGCAGCCATAAGCGGGGTAAACACATCGAGACAAATTATCACCTGATACGAGAAATAGTGCAACGAGGAGATGTGACACTCACGAAGATCGCTTCAGAGCACAATATTGTTGATCCGTTTACAAAAACTCTCCATTTACAAGTGTTCGAGGGTCATCTGGAAAGTCTAGGTCTATGAGATATGTACATAGGCTAATCTAGGGCAAGTAAGAGATATGTAATGTGTATATGGATGCCCAAGTTTATTGTATTTGTATCTCTATAACCACTGTTTTAGATTGTAATGTACCCAACTAGAGTTTTAGTTCAAGTGGGAGTTTGTTGGGGTTTGTGCCCTAAAACTCGTAGTTTTTAATTATGTTCTAATTATTGTAATAACATGTTATTATTTCAATAAAGAGTTATTGTTTGTTATTTACGATATTGCCCTTGTTTTAACCCTAAATCTAATAAACTAAACATCCAAGGTTGTAAAATGTATCTTTAACAGAATGTAGTGTACATATAAAGGATCTCAGTTTGAGATACAACCTAAAGGGTATATAGTAAAGGGATAAGGTTTGGGTACCTTGCCCTGGTAAAACTATGGATGTGACCCACTTTGTATATGATACAAATACTATGATCCTAACGTGTTCGAGTAGATGATATCTGAGTGGGAATGTCCTATGTAATGAGATTACATAAGACCGAACCACGAAATAGTAACCTCTAGATGTAACTCCGTTGACTAGCTAGGTTTCTATTTCACTAGGATGACCTGGGCAACTTGATCTCAATCCTGAGCAGGTTAGGAACTCCTGTTTGCGAGGAATTGTCCTTTGACTAGTATGGGTGAGAGTGGCCAGATCCGCCGACTCAATATGCCTACCTTCTTCGGGACAAGACCGAGTGAGCGGCTGGGAACTTAACTTAGAAAGATGGAATAAACTCCTTCCCACCTACTAGGGTAAGTAGATGAATGTTCCCTTAAGTGGTGTCTTCGGGACTTGAACAAAGGTTCCGAACCTCTCATTGGCCCGAGAGAGACTTCTGTTTGTTGGAAAACCACAAACAAATTCTTCATTAGAGGAGCATTGGTACTTAAGGTACAAGATGTAACCAAGGGATAAAACGGTAATTTGACCCAGTTGTTGTTATGAACACTCGTGAATGATTTACTTGCTGTTATTGGATTGACTTGCTGTTATTGCTCATTATATTGATATAGTATAATATATGGTTTTGGAACTATATATTATAAATTTAATGTGAATATGATTCATATTAAATTATTTGAGAGAATTAAATATTTGAAAGAGTTAAAATATTAATATGAATGTGATTCATATTTAAAACTATAGGTTAAAATTTAATGTGCATTAACACTATAGGTTAGAGAAAAAATTGATTAAATGTGATTTAATCCAAATTAAATATATGATATTTAATTTATAATTAATTAAATATGATTTGATTAATTAATTATATTATTTAATTAATAATTTTATTATTTCTTTTATAATATAATAAATAATAGAAAAGAGGAACGTGTTGAAGCGAATGAAAATCCCCACGCAGCGGAAGACGATCGAATCGTCAAGGTATCGTTACGCTACTAGAAGTTCGTTAAAACAACCTAACACTTAGATCTAAGTTAAACGTACAAATAAAGGAAGAAATTACAGCAAGAATAACACACTTACTCGTTGTAGACAATTCTTCAAGCTTTCTTCCTTGATCACGAACACTTCGTGCTTCAGGATCTCAACGAACACTTCTCTCGAATAAAACCCGAACACCACCAACGACCTTCTCGGTTGTTCTTCCTTTGGAAGAAGGAAAGTAGTGGGACTTTAGTTTTGGAGAGGGATGTCACACCCCCTTCCCAACTCACGTATTCATATGTTTACTCTTCCCAAGTAGCAGACGAGTTCCCGGTGCTTAGCCTTGACAAGTCCTGTTTGCCACCATGTCGTTTGAGCTCCTTGTATATACACTTTCTTATGTATATGGTTTGTAGTGAAAACATATTAGTTTGGTTGTAATAAGCTTGAAGGCTTTATGACTAGCTAAAGAACATATTACTTGAAGTGAATGTGTCGTGCTTATATGTGTATTCAATGTTTAATCTTGGTTGTTCAAACGTGTTGTGATGCGTTTAATTTTAGGTTAAGTCTTTGGTTAGTCAGAGAGAGCACGAAGAGTGTTGGTTATCTCTGTCTTTGCATCTCTTCCTAGGTTAAGCAAGTAAGCTGGGAGGGGCTGTGACAACTACGTATTCATATGTTTACTCTTCCCAGGTAGCAGACGAGTTCCCGGTGCTTAGCCTTGACAAGACCTGTTTGCCACCACGCCGTTTTAGCTCCTTGTATATACACTTTCTTATGTATATGGTTTGTAGTGAAAACATATTAGTTGGGTTGTAATAAACTTGAAGGCTTTATGACTAGCTAAAGAACATAGTACTGGAAGTGAATGTGTCGTGCTTATATGTGTATTCAATGTTCAATCTTGCTTGTTCAAACGTGTTGTGATGCGTTTAGTTTTAGGTTAAGTCTTTGGTTAATCAGGGAGAGCCAGAAGAGAGTTGGTTATCTCTGTCTTTGCATCTCTTCCTAGGTTAAGCAAGTAAGCTGGGACGGGGTGTGACAAGGGATAAGAGTTTGAGAGAATAGTTGAGAGAAAGTTCTCTTCTTTTGGTCAAATTTCCAAAAATGTGAAAAATGATCCTGAAACCCTTCTTGCAAAGGATTTCAATCGTAAAATAACATGGAGTTATAATCTCCACATTATTACCATTTTACCACAACTATAGGTTATGCAAATCACATTTGCATAACCATATATTATAAGATATCTCATATCTAATTATACAAATAACATTTGCATAATTGTGGATTTTATTAAATTGAATCACATTCAATTTAATTTCTCTCAATCAATTTCTCCAATTAGCCATAATTCAACAATTACGCTAACCTATAGTTTATTATGAATCTCATTGACATTAAACTATATATTATATCATTCATATCACATATAAATGACATAAATGCCCTTTAAGTAAAACTGACCACTTAAATTCACACCAAAACATTAACCCTTCTTTTAACCCAGATTGAACAAACCGAGGGACCTAATGGACCTACAGTGACGGGCTCCAATGATACGAGATTAACCTATCAAACTCTTTGACCGGATTAATCAACATTCATTAGCTACAGTAACACTCCACTAAAACCCGTAGTTGCACTCCCATCAGTGCAGAATATTATGTGTCCACTTATATAACAAATAACCATGAGTCGACCCTTCACTGGTTTTTCGTAGACACGACTTGGTCAAATTATCGTTTTACCCTTATGTCTACCTCTTGTTCTTTCAATCCCCACTACTCATCTAATGAACAACATATTGTTATGGTCCAACCACACACAACACCCATCTCGGGCAAGTGAGAAGGTGGGCGCTCGTTGTCCAAGCTCTGAAGACAGCACTTAAGGGAACAACCCTTCTAGTTTCACTAAAGGTGGGAACGAGTGAATTCCATCTCGCGTAGATAAGTTCCAAGCTCTCTACTTGGTCCTATCCCTGAGAAGATAAACATATTGGGAGAGTAACTGTGACCACCCTCACCCTACTAGTCAAAGGATAGACCCCCGCAGACAGGAGTCCGTAACACGCTCAGGATTCAGGTCGAGTCACTTATGGTCATCTATGAAGTTATTAGTCCTTCATCATCAACAAAGGTGTTAGATCGATGGGTCTAATAATTCACGATCCGATCTTGTACAATCTCATTGCACTGGATGCCCGCACTCGCATGTCAACCACATGAACGAGTCAGATCACCTCGTCTGTATCTAATACAATGCGTATCGCAACCACAACGTATCCAGGATTAGGTCTCCAACCCTATCCATATACTGTAGACCGTTCGGGTCATTTACTCGAACGTGATCCTCCCTGTGTGTCCACTACACACCGTTCAAGTTCTAGTTCTCTCATAAATTCAATGACCCTGGACCTTAGTTTATTGGAAAAGTTTGTAAAATTTGCTAGACACAAAGTAATGAAATGAAGAACATTTTATTAATTTCGAACAATAAATTACAAACACGAGATTATGACAAAAATCCCAACAAACTCCCACTGGGACTAACCTAGTTGAGAAAATACATTTCTGAAATTTGCATACATTACAACGAAGTAATGCAAATAAACTAGGGCATTCAATAATCGTTTACACATCTCCCACTTGCCCTAGTCAGGAAGTACTCGAAGACCTAGACTCTCTAGGTTACCCTCAAACACCTTAGCCGTGAGAGGCTTTGTAAATGGATCAAACACATTCCGCTCCATGTGTTTGCCTCTCTTATGGCTCTAAGGCTCCCTGGAGTTGGCTACTACACCACTGTTATCACAGAATAGTGTGATCGACAAGTTCATATTTGGAACAACTTCCAAATCTGAAATGAACTTCCTGAGCCAAACAGCTTCCTTTGCTGCTTCACAAGCCGCAACATACTCCACTTCCAAAGTGGAATCAGCGATGCATCCTTGCTTGATGCATCGCCATACTACAGCTCCTCCGTTCAGAATGAAGGCTAACCCCGAAGTGGATTTCCTAGAATCCTTATCGGTCTGAAAGTCAAAATCCGTGTATCCCGTAAGGATCAAATCCACACTGCCAGACACAAAGCTGTAGTTCCTCGTTCTCCTAAGATACTTGAGGATTGCCTTTACGGATGTCCATGTTGGGATTTATGCCCTAAACTTGGGTAATTTTGATCAATTAAATAAAGTGTTATTTGTTTTGATAAGATTACAGTCTTACTTTTATAAATCCAATAAACTAAGCTCCAAGGTTATAACATTTATCTTGAAATCAGTTTAGTGGACACTATTTGGGATGAGTTCAAGATTATAACCTAAATAGTCTATGGTATAAGAATAAGGTTGGAAACCTCATTCTGGTAACACCATGGATGCAGCCTACTTTGTAATTAGTACAAATGAGGTAATCCAACTCATTCATGTAGTTGACATGCGAGTTGGGGCATCCTATATGAAGAGTTCATACAAGACTGGATCGCAAATTATTAGTCTAACTAGTATAACACCGTTAACAGGATAAGACTAGTAATTTATAGATGGTCATTAGTGACTCGACCTGAATCCAGAGCAAGTTAAGAAGTCCTGCTTGTAGGGGTTTGTCCTTAGACTAGCATGGGTGGGAGTGCCCTGTAGCCGACTCAATAAGCCTACCTTCTCAGGGACAAAACCTCGTAGGTAGGTGGGAACTTAACTGTGCAAGATGGAATTCACCGATTCCTCTACTAAGGAATTAGATAGGTTGTTCCCTTAAGAACTGACTCCAGGTCTTGAACAACGGGGCCCCGCCCTCTATGAGGGTATGAGTCTAAGGTAGGACCTTAGACTTGTTGCTCATTTGAGGATCAGTGGTGCTTAAAGAGCAAAGATGTAATCACAGAGGTAAAACGGTAATTTAATCCAGCTGTGATTACGAACAACCCGTGAAAGGTCGACTCATGGGTAATGAATATATCATGGACACAATAATATCTACAGTGACGAGAGTGCAATTACAAGTCTATAGTGGAGTGACTTGTAGTTAATGAATATTGATTAACTGGATCAAAGAGTTTGATAAGTTAATCTCACATCATTGGAGCTCATGATCTGTAGGTCCATTAGATCCCTCCGTTGGCTCAACATGGTAATATTGTGGGTATAAAGTTAGGAGTAAAATTGAAGTGTTCAATTTCATCCATGAGGAGTTATATCAATTATATATGATATAATTGATATAATATATAGTTTTAATATGAATTAGATTCACATATAAACTCTATACTAAAGAAAGATTAAATTAGGGGTAGGATGGTCATTTCCATCCCATTCCCCTATATACATGGTTGCATGAGATGCAACTAGGTCAAGGTTTTACAAGCTCCCTTGTTGTGTTGTTGGAAGAGTTCAAAAACACACATCTCTCTCACAAATTACCGCACCACTCCTAAAGGGAACCCACCTTCCTCCCTCACCTAGAGAACAACAAAGAAGATCCAGTGGTGGTGTCGGTGTTCGTACGAGTTCTTGTTGCGTTGATCTTGATCGTGAAGAGAGGAGGAACACTTGAAGAAAGGTTCTTCAAAGGTAAATACTTGTCCATTTTATTATATGTTCTTAATCTTATTATGTTTGTTCTTGAATAAATCGTTGTAACCAAATCAAGAGCGCGCGATTCAGAATCGCTTCCGCTGCGGGGACTTCGATTGCCTTCAATTGGTATCAGAGCCAGGTTGCGTTCTTGATTTATGTTCTTGATTTTTCAAGAACAAGGTGGAATTTACTGCTTTTGCTATGTGATGTATGAACGGTTTTGCAAAATTAGATGTTTTTAATTTTGGCACTTAGATTTACAATTTCCATTGAATCGTTCAATGTAAGGGCCCGGTGTTTTGGATAATTTTAATTGTAAATCGAGAATGTAAGTTCGTGTCGATCGAGGCAAAGCGGTTGCTGAGAAGATCGGAGCGAAAACGAGCCAAAAACAATGAAGATTGTTGTTGTTCTGTTAATGGCGTTGCAACGCAACTGCGCCAGACGCGCGACTGTAGAAGGCGACAACGTTGCAACGTTGCCCTCAACGTTAACGCTGGCGTAAAACGACAAGACAAGCGCGGCGTTGCAGCGCCACGACGTTCAAAGAATTTACGAACGAACGAAAAACTATTTTTTTTATATATATTAATTATAAAAACGCTTTAGATTATATTAATTAAAATTATTTCTAGGGTGCAAAATTGGTCTAATTTTTGCTATTTTAATTATGCAATTGTTGTGTAATTATTTTCATGCATAATGTATGCTTGTATTTTAGAAATCGCACCTTAGGTTAAGCATTTTCATGTATCATTTATAATATAAGGAGTTATATTATATAGTTTGCATGATTAATTAATATAAGGTTGTTATATTAATTTTGGAAAGTTCTGTCTAGGCTGGGTTATTTAATCTGACGGAAACGGAACACCCCTACCTAGGAACTAACCTGAAAGTGAAATTTAATTAGAGAGCCTTATAAATTACAGTAGCGTCAGCGGGTTTATTAAGGGGTTAATAAACTAGAAATCCTAGGTTTAATATAAAGAGCTATATTAACAAACTTAGGATAAAATCAATATAAGAGTTATATTGATCATCAATATAAGAGTTATGTTGATAGAGTTAGGTAAAACCATTAGTCGGGTCTTAGCCTGAGAAAGATTCCTATAGACTTAAAGTATTCAGTGGGAGGAAAAAGTGTATGAGATACATATTTTTTCACCTACGCTATCTCCGAGAAGTTCACACCCTGAGACTCATCCTTGGCCTCGTTGTGCAAACGAGAGCGTCCCCCTTCGGATGGTGTTTGTATGAGTCAATACCAAGGTGAATGGAGATGGTACTTATAGTGAGTGGGAGCAGTTTAGTGAAAACAAAACCTACAGTCTCTTTTGTCGGTTTACACCGTTAGACCACTATGGTCAGCCTACTAGTTTGGCCTGGACTAGACAATCCCTTCGGAGGGTTTGATCATAGGGGATCTAACACATTAGACACCCGAAAGGATAAAGATTTCCTTAGACTATTTTCCAACCTAGTCCTCCCTTCGGCGGATTTTATTGGATCAAGACTCTGGGATTTAAAGACAAAGGGTTACACTCACGGTATACATAAGTTGTGTATGTATCTAGACCGAAAAATGGTAACTAAAACCTATAGGAATAAGAGTTATTCTGGTGTTAGGTTTTGGTCAAGAGTGTCTTGATCCAGAGGAGGAGTGTTTTTGATTACCCTTCGGTGTCATACATTATAACCTTTGGAGTATCATGGCAAATTATAAATGCCCTAGGAATCATTTAATAATTAGCTAAAATATGATTGGATTAGAGTTATAGCAAGAAACTCATACAAGTTTGTTTGTAATTTTTCAGCAAAAATGTCTAGCTCTATAATTTCCTTATTGGTTGCGGAAAAGTTAACCGGAGAGAATATAATGACATGAAAAAAAAAACTCAACACTATTTTTGTAGTGGATAATCTGAAGTTTGTGCTAACTGAGGAGTGTCCTCAGTGTCGAGAGCTCGAATGCGTCCGCGAAATGTTAAGTGATGCATATGATCGATGGATGAAGGCCAATGATAAGGCCAAGGTCTACATCTTTGGCAAGTATGTCCGACATATTAGCCAAGAAGCATGAGGGCATGATTATCGCCAAAGAAATCATGGATTACGTAGATAGGTATGTTTGGACAACGATCCACACAAGCCCGACATAATGCCCTAAAGTACATATTCAACTCGAGGATGCCAGAGGGTACATCTGCTCGAGATGATGTCCTTGATATGATTGTACACTTTAACATCACGGAGTCGAATGGTGCTTCCATCGATGAGTGGAGCCAGGTAAGCTTCATTCTGGAAACTCTTCCATATAGTTTCCTGCAGTTTAGAAGTAATGTTGCTATGAACAAGCTTACTTTTAATCTTACCTCCCTTCTGAATGAACTCCAGACCTTTCAATCTATGATGAAAATTCAGGGATCGAAAGGTGAGGCAAATGTTTCCAATAGGAGTTATCACAGAGGTTCGACCTCTGCGACAAAAATAGTGGCTTCATCTTCTTCTAACCCGAGAGGTAAGAAGAAGAATATGAAGAAGGTTGGTAAAGGGAAACAAGCTGACAAAGGTGCCGCCAAGAAGGGCAAGAAAGTCAAAGACGTTGCTGACAAAGGAAATTGTTTCCACTGCAACGAAGACGGGCATTGGAACCGGAACTGTCCAAAGTACATTGCAGAAAAAAAGAAGGGAGGTAAATATGATTTACTTTACCTAGAAGCTTGTTTAGTGGATAATGATAAAACAGCTTGGATACTTGATTTAGACGCCACTAATCATGTTTTTTCTTCTTTTCAGGGAATTGATTCCTGGCAGTAGCTACAACAAGGAGAGATGACGCTCCGGGTTGGAAATGGAGAAGTCGTCTCAGCTGTAGGAGTAGGCACAATGAAGATTTATTTTTGCAAGAAATATGTATTGTTGGACAATATATTAGTGATACCAGGGTTTACTAGAAACCTCATTTCCATTTCTTGCATTATTGAACAATGTATTTTTGTTTCCTTTTCTATGAATAAAGTGTTTATTTTAAAGAATAGTTTAGAAATATGTTCAGCTTCATTAGAAAATGGATTGTATGTTTTAAGGCCTAATTCAGTCAAAATGGTTTTGAACATTAAATTATTTAAAACTGCACACGCACAAACTAAGAAACGTAAAATTTCTCCTAAATAAAATGCTCATCTTTGGCATCTAAGATTGGGTCACATTAATCTTAATAGGATTGAGAGATTGGTAAAGAACAAACTTCTAAACGAGTTAGAAGAAAATTCCTTGTCAGTATGTGAATCCTGCCTAGAAGGCAAGATGACTAAAAGACGTTTTAGTGGAAAACGTTATAGAGCCAAAGATACTCTAGAGCTTACACATTCAGACCTTTGTGGTCCGATGAATGTTAAAGCCAGGGGAGCATATGAATATTTCATCTCTTTTATAGATGATTATTCCAGATATGGGCATATTTACCTAATGCACTACAAGTCTGAAGCACTTGAAAAGTTCAAGAAATTCAAGACTGAGGTTGAAAATCAATTAGGTAAAAGAGTTAAAACACTTCGATCTGATCGAGGTGGAGAGTACATGGATTTAAAATTCCAGAACTATATGGTAGAACATGGAATTACATCCTAACTCTCATCTCCCGGCACACCACAGCAAAACAGTGTATCAGAAAGGAGAAATATAACCTTGTTGGACATGGTTCGATCGATGATGAGTTATGTCATCTCCCTAGTTCCTTTTGGGGTTATGCAGTAGAGACTGCAGTATACATTTTGAATAGTGTGTCCTCAAAAATTGTTTCTGAAGCACCTTTTGAACTTTGGAAAGGACGTAAAGGTAGTTTATATCACTTTAGAATATGGGGATGTCCAACACATGTGCTTGTGACAAATCCAAAGAAGTTGGATTCACGTTCAAAGTTCTGTCTATTCGTAGGATACCCAAAAGAAAACATAGGTGGTTTATTCTATGATCCTAAGGAAGATAAGGTCTTTGTGTCGACAAATGCCACTTTCTTGGAGGAGGACCACATGAGGGACCACAAACCAAAAAGTAAGGTAGTGTTGAGTGAGTTAGACGGAACAATAGCAAAGGTTGATAATAAGAACACTAGAACGGCAACAAGAATTGTTGATACTAGTTTGTCTGGTCAAGAGAGTCCATCTCAAGAGTTGAGTATGCCTCGACGTCGTGGGAGGGTTGTGATCCATCCTGACCAATACATGGGTTTAGCTGAAACCCAAGTTGTTATACCAGATGACAGCTGCGAGGATCCATTGACTTATAATCAAGAAATGGTTGACATTGACAAAGACAAATGGATCATAGCCATGGACCAAGAAATGGAGTCTATGAACTCCAATTCTGTTTGGGATCTTGTAGATAAGCCTAGTGGGGTAAAACCTATAGGTTGTGAGTGGATCTACAAGAGAAAACGTGGTTTAGATGGGAAGGTGCAAACCTTTAAAGCTAGACTAGTAGCAAAGGGTTATACCCAGGTTGAAGGGGTTGACTATGAGGATACATTTTCACCTGTTGCTATGGTAAAGTCTATCCGTATCCTTCTTGCCATTGCCGCATATTATGACTATGAGATATGGCAAATGGATGTCAAGAAAGCCTTTTTGAATGGCAATCTTGAAGAAACCATCTAAATGGACCAACCCAAAGGGTTCATTAAACCAGGACAAGAGAAAAAGGTTTTCAGGCTTAAAAGGTCGATTTATGGACTGAAACAAGCCTCTAGGTCCTGGAATATAAGATTTGATGAGGCTATCAGATCTTATGGTTTTGACCGAAATGATGATGAACCACGTGTCTACAAGAAAATCATCAATAGTTCTATCGCATTCCTAATTCTCTATGTGGATGATATCCTACTCATTGGGAATGATGTAGGTTATCTTACTAACATTAAGGAATGGCTAGCTCCGCAGTTCCAAATGAAAGATTTGGGTGATGCGAAGTTTGTTCTTGGGATCCAGATTGTCCGAAAGCATAAGAATAAAACACTAGCCTTGTCTCAAGCATCATACATAGACAAAGTGTTGTCGAGGTTTAAGATGCAAGATTCCAAAAAGGGCTTGTTGCCTTTTAGACATGAAATCCATTTGTCTAAGGAACAATGTCCTAAGACACCTCAAGGAGTTGAGGATATGACACAGATTCCTTACGCATCAGCTGTTGGAAGCTTGATGTACGCCATGTTGTGTACTAGGCCTGACATCTGTTTTGCAGTTGGGATGGTAAGCAGGTATCAATCCAATCAAGGACTTGAACACTGGACAACGGTTAAAACAATCCTTAAGTATCTTCGGAGAACAAGGAACTACATGCTTGTGTATGGGGCTAAGGATTTGATCCTTACATGATATACGGATTCTGACTTTCAGACTGATAAAGATTCTCAGAAATCTACATCAGAGTCAGTTTTCACTCTTAACGGAGAATCTGTAGTATGGCGAAGCGTCAAGCAAGGATGCATCGCTGATTCCACCATGGAGGTCGAATATGTAGCAGCTTGTGATGCAGCTATAAGGAGGTCGTTTGGTTAAGGAAATTGATGCTAAATTTGGAGTTTGTTCCAAATATGACTTTGCCCATCACGCTGTATTGTGATAACAGTGGTGCAGTGGAAAATTCAAGGGAACCCCGAAGTCACAAGAGGGGAAAGCACATAGAGGAGAAGTATCATCTCATCCGGGAGATCGTGCATAGATGAGACGTGATTGTCATGAAGATTGCCTCAGAGCACAACATTGCAGATCTTTTACAAAGGCTCTCACGGCTAGAGTATTTGAGAGTTACCTAGAAGGTCTAGGTTTACAAGTTTTCCCAAACTAGGGCAAGTGGGAGTATTTTGTACAAAGGGGTTTAAATGCCCTAAGTTATTGTATTTACACTATTGTAATGCTTAGTACTCCACAAGCTTTAGGTCAAGTGGGAGATTGTTGGGATTTATGCCCTAAACTTGTGTA
Organism: Trichosanthes cucumerina; assembly: GCA_036507285.1. NCBI lineage: Eukaryota > Viridiplantae > Streptophyta > Magnoliopsida > Cucurbitales > Cucurbitaceae > Trichosanthes > Trichosanthes cucumerina. Next base: position 73,031,321 of record CM071835.1, on the reverse strand, counting down.
ATTTTGATCAATTAAATAAAGTGTTGTTTGTTTTGATAAGATTACAGTCTTGCTTTTATAAATCCAATAAACTAAGCTCCAAGGTTATAACATTTATCTTGAAATCAGTGTAGTGGACACTATTTGGGTTGAGTTCAAGATTATAACCTAAATAGTCTACGGTATAAGAATAAGGTTGGAAACCTCATTCTGGTAACACCATGGATGCGACCCACTTTGTATTTAGTACAAATGAGGTAATCCAACTCTTTCGTGTAGTTGACATGCGAGTGGGGGCATCCTGTATGAAAAGTTCATACAAGACTGGATCGGAAATTATTAGTCTAACTAGTATAACACCGTTAACAGGATAATACTAGTAATTTATAGACGGTCATTAGTGACTCAACCTGAATCTTGAGCAAGTCAAGAACTCCTGCTTATAGGGGTTTGTCCTTAGACTAGTATGGGTGAGAGTGGCTTGTAGCCGACTCAATAAGCCTACCTTCTCAGGGACAGAACCTCGTAGGTAGTTGAGAACTTAATTGTGCAAGATGGAATTCACTCATTCCTCTACTAAGGAATTAGATAGGTTGTTCCCTTAAGAATTTACTCCAGGTCTTGAACAACGGGGCCCGCCGTCTATGAGGGTATGAGTCTAAGGTAGGACCTTAGACTTGTTGTTCATTAGAGGATCAGTGGCGCTTAAGGAGCAAAGAGGTAATCACATGGGTAAAACGGAAATTTGACCCAGTTGTGATTACGAACAACCTGTGAATGGTCGACTCATGGGTAATGACTATATCAGTGGACACAATAATATCTACAGTGAGGAGAGTGCAACTACAAGTCTATAGTGGAGTGACTTGTAGTTAATGAATATTGATTAACTGGATCAAATAGTTTGATCAGTTAATCTCACATCATTGGAGCTCATGATCTGTAGGTCCATTAGATCCCTCCGTTGGCTCAACATGGTAATATTGAGGCTATAAAGGTAGGAGTGAAATTGAAGTGTTCAATTTCATACATGAGGAGTTATATCAATGATATATGATATAATTGATATAATATATAGTTTTAATGTGAATTAGATTCATATATAAACTATCTACTAAAGAGAGATTAAATGAGGGGTAGGATGGTCATTTCCATCTCATTCCCCTATATATATGGTTGCATGACATGCAACTAGGTCAAGGTTTTACAAGCTCCCTTGCGGTGTTGTTGGAAGAGTTCCAAAACACACATCTCTCTCACAAAATACCCCACCACTCCTAAAGGGAACCCACCTTCCTCCCTCACCTAGAGAACAACGGAGAAGATCCGGTGGTGGTGTCGGTGTTCGTTCGAGTTCGTGTTGCGTTGATCTTGATCGTGAAGAGAGGAGGAGCACTTGAAGAAAAGTTCTTCAAAGGTAAATACTTGTTGTCCATTTTATTATATGTTCTTAATCTTATTATGTTTGTTCTTGAATAAATCGTTGTAACTAAATCAAGAGCGCGCGATTCGCAAACGCTTCCACTGCGGGGACTTCGATTCCCTTCAGTCTAGTGATCTAATCCTTGATTGGATTGATACTTACTGACAATCCCTACTGCATAACAGATGTTGGGCCTAGTACACAACATGGCATACATCAGGCTCCCTACAGTTGAAGAATATGGGATCCGTCTCATATCCTCAACCTCTTGATCCTTAGACAAGTGAACCCCATGCCTGAAAGGCAACAAGCCCTTCTTGGAGTTCTGCATCTTATATCTATACAACATCTTGTCAATATAAGACGCCTGAGACAAGGCTAGTGTTCTGTTCTTCCGGTTCTGGACTATCTGGATACCTAGAACATACTGAGCTTCTCCCAAATCTTTCATTTGGAATTGTGAAGCTAGTCACTTCTTAACGTCAGTAAGAAATTCTACCTCATTCCCAGTGAGAAGAATATCATCCACATACAACACTAAAAATGTGATAGCTTTGTCAACGATTTTCTTGTAGAACAAGTCTGGTCGACATTTTGATCATAGCCATAAGATTTGATCACCTCATCAAACCTTATATTCCAAGACCTCGAAGCTTGTTTCAGTCCATAAATAGATCTATGAGGCCGACAAACCTTTTGCTATTGGCCTTGGGCAATGAACCCTTTGGGCTGGTCCATGTAGATGGTTTCATCAAGTTTGTCATTCAGAAAGGTTGTCTTAACGTCCATCTTCCATAGCTCGTAGTCATAATACGTGACAATGGCCAGAAGGATCCTGATCGATTTTACCATGGCAACAGGTGAAAAGGTTTCCTCATAGTCAACCCCTTCAACCTAGGTAAAACTCTTTGCCACTAGTCGGGCTTTGAAGGTTTGCACCTTCCCATCTACTCAACGTTTACGCTTGTAGATCCATTTCAAACCAATAGGTTTTACCCCATCCGGTTGATCCACAAGTTCCCAGAAAGAATTGAAGTACATCGACTCCATTTCCTAGTCCATAGTTTTGATCCATTCGTCTTTGTTAACATCAACCATTCCCTGATCATAGGTCAATGGATCCTCGTAGTCATCATCAGGAGTGACAACTGAGGTTTCAGCTAAACCCATGTAACGATCAGGTTGACTCACAGCCCTCCCACTACGTCGAGGCATTCCCAACTCTTGGGAATGGATTTGACTAGACGTGCTAGGATCAACAACACTTGTTGACATACTAGCCCCATCAGCAACTCTTGCTAATGTACTGTCCATTTCATTTAACACAATTTTACTCCTTGGTAAATGATCCCTGACGTGGTCTTCCTATACGAAAGTGGCGCTTGTCGACACAAGTACCATATTATCCTTAGGATCATAAAATAGACTACCTCTAGTCTCTTTTGGGTAACCTACGAATAGTCTCAATTTCGAACGGGGTTCCAACTTTTTCGGGTTGGACACCAACACGTGGGTCGGGCATCCCCAAATTCTGAAATGGTGTAAACTACCTTTACGACCATTCCAGAGTTCGAAAGGTGTTTCACAAACACTCTTCGACGGAACGTTGTTCAAAATATACACCATAGTGTCCACTGCGTAACCCCAAAAAAAATCAGGGAGACGAGCATAGTTCATCATTAACCGAACCATGTCCAACAGGGTTCAGTTTCTTCTATCCTATACTCCATTCTGCTGTGGCATACCAGGTGCTGAGAGTTGTGATGTAATTCCGTGTTCTATCATATAGTCCTGGAATTCAGTGTCCATATACTCTCCACCTCGATTCGATCGAAGTGTTTTAAGCGATTTACCTAATAGGTTCTCAACCTCAGTCTTGTACTCCTTGAACTTTTCAAGAGTTACAGACTTCTTATGCATTTGGTAAATATACCCATAACCACCTCGAGCTTTAACATTCATCGGACAACAGAGGTTTGAATGTACTAACTCAAGGGGCCTTTTGGCTCTATATCCTTTTCCAATAAAAGGACGTTTGGTCATTTTGCCCTTAAGGCATGACTCGCACACCGGTAAAGAGTTTTTTTCCAACTCGTTTAGAAGTCCACTCTTCACTAGTTTCGCAATCCTATTGAGATTAATATGGCCTAACCGCAGATTCCAAAGATGGGCATTCTCTTTAGGAGAAACATTCGCTCTTTTAGGTTTGAAAACATATAGATTATGCTCAAGTGAAGCAGAACAAATAAGATTACCATTTCTGGAAACAAACGTTTTATTACCATGGAAAGAAACGAAAATACACTATTCTAACAGGCAGGAAATAGAAACTAGGTTTCTACTAAACCATAGAACTATATACATGTTGTCTAACAAAATGTAATTCCTGTCGAAATGTAGTTTCACCGTGTCGACCGCTGCAACAGAGACAAGCTCCCTGGATCCAACTCGTAGAGTCACCTCACCCTCTCGCAGCTGCTGCCAGGAATCAATCTCCTGAAAAGAAGAACAAACATGGTTAGTGGCGCCCGAATCCAATATCCAGGCAGAGTCACTACTCTCTACTAAACTGGTTTGTGTCACAAGTAAATCACATTTACCTTGATTCTTCCTCTCAGCTAGGAATTTGGGGCAGTTCCTCTTCCAATGTCCGCCCCCATTGTAGTGGAAAAAAATTCCTTTTTCTACAACGTCCTTGCCTTCTTGTCCTTCTGGGCAGCAGCTCGGTCAGTTCTACCCCTCTTCATCTTCTTCTTCCCTTTCGGGCGTGAAGGAGCTACAGGCTTTGTCCCAGATGTAGAACCCCTGTGATAAGAACTAAAGGCAACGTTTGCCTTAGCTTCCGACGTCCTGATCCTCATCAAGGACTGAAAGGTTTGTAGCTCATTTAGAAGAGTTGTTAGTGAATAGTTTATCTTGTTCATAACAGCATTGCTACGAAACTGAAGGAAACTCTTCGGAAGAGTCTCCAAGATAAAACTGACCTGGCTCCACTCGTCGATCGAAGCCCTGTTCTTCTCTGCTAGATTAAAGTGGGTCATCATGTCTAGAACATGTTCATGGAAAGACGACCCCTCATTCATCCGTGTGTTGAAGACGTATTTGAGTGAGTCATGTCGGACTTGAAAGGATTGTTGTCCAAAGATATCCTGCAAAGACTCCATGATCTCCTAAGGGGTGACCATTAACTCATGCTTATTTGCCAATACATCAGACATGCTGGCAATGATATAGACCTTGGCCTTTTCATTGGCCCTGATCCATCGATTGTATGCATCACGAACACGACGCGATGAAGTCGAGCCTGGCATCTGAGGACATTCCACAGAGAGCATGACCTTAATGTCGTCAGTTACCAAAATTGTGTTCAAGTTTTTTTTTCCACGTTTGGTAATTATCTCCCACTAATGTATCGGATGCGAGTAAAGCTATAATTGAGCTAGACATGTTTTAAGCTAAAAAAATTAAGAAAACTTTGTGTTAGTCTCGCAAAAAACTTTTGAAATCCAATCAAGTTTTAGCAAAAATTGTTTCATGTTCCCTAGGTCATTCAAAAATTTTGCAATGATATCCTAATGGTTTAGAATGGCCACCATCGAAGGGTGAACAGAACACTCCTCCTCTAGGACGAGACTTTCTCGATCAGACCCTAATCCTAGAACAACTCTTATTCCATTCGGCATCCAATTACCATTGTTTGGTCGAATTCATTAACACTTAACGAATTGTGTGAGTGTCACCCTCAATCTTTAAGTTTTTAAGCATCCGTCCAAACAATAGTCACCGAAGGGTGAACCAAGAAGAAAAACCAACTAGGAAACTGTATCCCTTTCGGGAATTCACGGTGTTCCGACTCCCATGATCATGCCCTCCGAAGGGATTGTCTTGTCCAGGCCAAACTAGCAGGCAGATCATAGGGATCTCACGGTGTGAATCGAAAGAAGAGACCGTGGGTCCCATTTACGCTCCCATACACTATAAGTACTCTCTCCATCCACGTTGATATTGACCTATACAAATGTCATCCAAAGGGGGACGCTCCCATTTGCGCCACGAGGCCGAGTATCACTACAACAAATGTGACCCTTAATGACGCTCATAAAATTTCAAGGAGGACATTCAATGACGCACATGAGCAAAACACTGTAATTTTCGGAAATGAATTTGTAACGTTCTAAATGAGCGTCATTAAAGCTATAAAACAATAAATAATAAATGTGGATTCTCTCACAAACCCTCGTAGTCTCCCACTCTCTCCGTCTCTCACAGTCTCCTTCCTTCTTCGCAATCTCCCTTGATCTAAAAATCTCTCACAAACAAGATGGGTATCTTTTAGATCTACGACGCTCTCTCTTGAACGCTTCCTTCTTCCTTTTCCAATCCTCGATCATCCTCGATTCCCTCTTTATTTCTCCCCAGATCTTCGCTTTTTTGCCCCATTGTTGATGGTTTACTATTGAACTCTTCCTTATTTTCCAGTTGGTAGCATCCCTACAAGTTCTCTTATGATCCATTCAGGGCATATAAGTACTTATCAAAGCTATGGAGGAAGAAGAAGTCAGATGCGATGAAGTTTCTACCGAGGGTGAGATGTTGGGAGTATCGCCACCATTTATCCATTATTTGCGTCATTCATGCCAGTCGAGGAAAAATAACACACTCTCCTTTTATCGTTAACGTTGCTCTTTGGTGATGTTTTTCTTTGTTTTGGCATCATTATCATCTGCATTATGTTTGGAGAATTTAGTTGAAGATACTACTTAGATCTAGAATTTTATTCGAACTTTATTTTTGCACTTAGAATACCCTTCCTTCTCCCTTGTTTTGGTCTTTGTCCATTCGTAATCCATTGTCTTAAGTTGTGACTTCTTTAGGTGTGTTGTGAGTACGCCATGGGTAATTTTAGCATTGGAAATAACATGAGAAGAACCAAGAGTGATGAGCAATTTACCGTAGTCTCTGTGTTCGTGTATGTATTGTCTGCTTGATATATTTTAATTATATTTTTTTAAAGCTTTGGTTCCATCACTATGATGTCGGTTCCACGAAATAGGATCTTGATGAACAATTATATTTTGAAACAATAAAAAACATGGATGTTCTGTTAAATTCAGAAATGTAAAATTTACTTCATGAAAGATAACATTTAGAATATTTAGAATATTCATAAACGTAGAAAAAAAAATCTCCTCTTCTCTCATTTAAGAGCTCTGGACACCTCAGTAACATCAATAAGAGGCTTTCTTCAAGAAACCTGACACATTGTAGCTAGATAATACATGTCATACCCACACAAAGATGGAAATTTACTTAAAAGGAACTCTTACGCCAACTACTTTTTTCTTTCATTTTTCTTGTTTACCATCCACATTAGAAAGTTTTAGTTTTGTAAACGTGACAAGAGGTAGATAGTTATCTATTAGTGAAAATCTATTACAAACTTATTGGTAGGATATAAGATTAAAACAATAAGTTTGTTGATGGAGTCAACACAAAAAAAAAAGAAGAAGAAGAAGAAAAAGTTGGTTGATGGTGGACCTGTTTAGTAATGAAATCAAATTTCAGTATATTACTGGAATAGCTACATGTGAAGTGATTTCTCTACAAATTTCTTAAATACCCATTAAATTTGAGTATATTACTAGAATAGCTAATGTGTTGTTTTGGTTGTAGCATCTTCATCTTCCTTAGTAGTTCTTTCCGAAGAAAGTTGTATGTATGCTTCCTTGGTTTTCTTTCTCATATTGAATAATTTGTGAGTGTTTATTATTCTGGGTGTATAATTTTGAGTTCATTTCAGTTTAAAATTGTAACGCCCCTACTTTTATAACACAAGTTCATAGGGCATTACTACTCATGCATGACTTTGAGGCCTTAAATAAAGGTAAATAGGTAAAATCTTGACGATTAAATTCACTTTATGTTGGGATCCCATAAGAATAAAAACATTTAAAAACATAACTCGGTTTTGCCTCTGGTTTCAAACTCCTATAATACTTAGCGGAAAACAATAGTCTGTAAAAATTGTTATCTAAAACATATGCGCGAAAAACTATGACTTGATCCCCATGGCTTCTCTAGCGCATCCCCGTCACTCGCCTGGTATGCCCTCGCCTTTACCTGAAAACATTTTTAAAATAGAGAAAACAGAACAAAGGTAAAAGGGTGAGTATTATAAAATACCCAGTAAGTGGGGGGTCAGAAAATGTAATCACATGCAACATGACTTTCTTTTAAACATGACTTTTATACATGACTGTTATTCGTGACTTTTGAAATCATAAAATTTTCTGTTGTGGGACCTAAAACTCCTTTCATAATATCATGACTTTCTCCTTTGGCTATAAGTGGTCAATTGAGTCTACCTGAGTCTTTTCATATTGAGTCTCTCACAGACCCCTATAGGTTTGAGTCCCTCACAGACCCCTATAAGATTTGAGTCCCTCACAGACCCCTATAAGTTTTTGAGTCCCTCACAGACTCCTATAAGTTTGACCCATAGGTTCTCTGATGCATGTTTTACCATGCATAATTTCTCAGGAGACCAATTGCCACAGCCCACATAACATGTTCATATTCACACAATATGCATGAGGTCCCATATATCGATACACACATATAGGCGATCATAATGATGTACAATCACATAATCATGGCATAGCTTTCATAAATTTAAAACCAGAGTCAATCAATCATAAAGCATAAATACATTTACATTTTCCAGTACGTATTCATCACAATAGCATAACTGAACATCTCACTATATGTAAATATCCATAACTGTGTAAAATAAACTTATTTTCAAATACTTTAAAAACAAACATTTCTATTCGGGTCTCCTCAGACCCTTAAATCACTTGGAACCCTCTCGAATTCCAAGATTAGTTTCTTTTCTGAATCTTTTGGAAATTATTTACTTAGGGTCATTTCAAACCCTTTGAAATATTTCTTTTCTACGTCCAAGTTTTAAGCATAAATCCTGGGACACCATTCTTTGAAATAAATCCATAATAATACTCTTTTTGGAGAAACCTTTGAATTTCATCTTTTGCAATAAATATTTCATAAATGCGCTAACTCCCATTTTCAAAATCATTTATAGAAAATCCCTTACCTTGGATTTTCGATCAAAGATTTCCAAGAGCTCCTAAAATCTTGCCTTGTCTTTCACGTTCAACTCGACACTCAAATTTCCAACTCTCCTATACCATAAATAAGATTCATAACTAATTCTCTTTTAAAGAAGCTTATAATAAAAAATCGACAATAACTAGGTCGGATTACCATTAACAGAGGCTTGAGACGACTCGAGGAACGAAACGGACATAGTCCAGCAAGCGGCGGCGCGTGGCGGTCGGCGGCGGCGCGTGGCGCGTGACGGTCAGATCTGTGAAGCTCGTGACCCAATCTATCCAAAACCGATGTTGGTTTAATGAAAACCGGGCGAGAAGACCGTGAACCGATTGAACCAAGGGAGCCCAACCTTCTTCTTCTTCTTCTCGCTTTTGAACGGCGGCCTTTCGCAAACTAAGTACCCTGGTTCACACGGCCTTCGACGTCTGACTGAAGCACCCTTGCAGGTGTGTGACTCGTGCGTGCGACGGAGGGATCGCGGCTCGGCAAGACGGTGCGTGACGCAGGCGGTCGACTTCACCGGACAGAGACGATAAGCTGCTACTCGTTTTCCGGCGAGGACCTGCGACGGGCAGCGACTATAGACGGAGGGCTTCACGGTCGGCTTCAACGTGCGACACAGTCCGACGAGCTCAAGTACCACGTCGTTGGGATTGGCTAGGACGGTGAGAAGCCCATCGACGATGACATGGGGCTCGGTTGTCGTTAGTTGAAGGGAAGTTAGAAGATGGCTCTTGGGAGTTGTGCAATAATGGGACAAAAGAGGAGATGAAAACCCTAGTTTTCTTTTCTATTAAATTACAAGAATGTCCCTCTTTTATCTCTTAAGTACAAAAGGCCCTTAACCCAATTTAAATAATCCCAATTAACTCATAAATAGTTGTGCCCATAAAATCTATTAAATTTGTCAAAAGATAAACTAAGTATGAGTTTCAAGGCTTGATTAAATTTGATTTTTTGCACTAAATTAATCCAAACACAATTTTAAGAGTGACTAGAGTTCTGGGGCGTTACAATCTTCCCTCCTTAAAAACTTTCGTCCTCGAAAGTTTCTAACCTCGCAGTAATTTCGGGATAGCTCACTCGTACCCTCTCCATCAAGTTACGATGAGTCTTCGATCCTTATGCGATAATTAACATCAGTTGCTTCTCAAGTATCACACTGGGAATACGTATTATTCAACGACCTCATAACTTTAACTTGAGCTCCTTCCATTCTATTGGGTTTTTCTATCATAGCCTAAATAACTGATGCCCTTGACTCGGATTCTAAATTTGGAAAGTTCCAGGTTCAAATTCTAAGATAACTAGGGATATTTAGCTCGTATTTCCTTTTCTAGTCCTTTAATTAGTCCTTTCTGTCTTGTAATTTTAGAGTGGAATTCTTTGCTAAAACGATTCAGTTGTTGTTGAGCCTCAAAATCCCTTTTAAGGTTTGTTGCACCCGCTACTAGCATTCATTTCAAGGCATGACTCGATCGTACCATCTGACCATCGTTTCCAAAACCTTAACACCCTTTTTAAGAGATGTGACTTCGAGGATAGAGTTAGGAACTTTGTTTGGTTGATCAAGACTAGATATTGTTGGTTAACCTCTCGCTACTCTCAACGACCTTTTAGTAAACGTTGCAGTGACAATCTCACTCACATGCTTACTAAATTTTTTCTTTTGGTTTCCTATTGCACTCACTATTTCTTTGAAAGTTTCAAGTCACGGTAGGAGTAACTCAAACTTAAGTCTCCTCTGGTTGTCATGACACATGAAATGTTCCGTACACCTCACACCTTTATTACGAAAATGCTCAAAAATTTCTTAGTGAGATAACAAAGATAACTACAACAATGCCAAAATTTTCTCAAACACCTGTTCGATAGAAAATGCACTTCTAAAATCAGACAACCAACCAGTCACGCCTCCAAACTTCATTTCAAGATTTACTCAGAGTTCAGAACACATAATACATAGGAATGTTGAACAAACAAATATAAGTGAAACTAAGTATCTTTAATCGTAAACAATGATTCTTCAAAGACAAAATAATCTAACAATCAGATTGCGACATCAACTTTAAAACAAACTTTAAAAGAGTGTAATGAAATTCTCTTGACTTACCTTGTTTTAGAGACTAAACATTTATAGGTTATCGCATCAAGTGTCAATTTTTTTTTTATTACAAGTTCTAGGAAATAGAATGAACCTTTTAAAGCAAGTTATTCATGATACACTCGTACTCTATCTCTTTTAACCTTTCCTCAACCTATGGCACGACGCAACAGTCATTCATATCACTCTCCTTTAAAATAACTCAACCGATAACAATTTCGATACTAAGCGATCTCGCCAAAATGAATTTAGTCTTTTAAACTCATTCTCCCTTTACCTTCCATCTCCTTAAATAACCTGTTCGGTGACCACTCGAATGTAATGAAATTTCCTTATCACCCATAGGGTTGGACACTTTAGAATGGCATCCACTACATCCTTTAACTTTTCCGTCTCTTTTGTCGTAGAACCCTAACGTTCAGATTTTGAATACGAATACTTCACTTAACACCTCTAGACTTTGACTTTTCAAGAAATTATAGTATTCCTCTATCAAGGTTCTACTTACGGAACTTAGTTGTTCAAAGTTTCATGGAAGGCTTTCACATCGCAATGTCTACTCTTTCCCTCTTTTGTCCAAACTAGCTCTTTTAATAACGTGCAGGTGAGTGTCTAATCTTGACAAAATTTCTCTTAAGTCTTACACCTTCAACTCAGACATTTCCTTTCTAACACCAAACACCTAAGGTCACATATTCGTCTTTTCTGAGCTTAATAAATTGCAGTACGCTCATCCTTTGAAATTTACTTGGGGCACTCAACCCCTTAGTGACCTTTCGACTACTTTCACATCTCAGGACTTACTCTTCCCTCCTTATGCCTAAACCAATCGTTCTAAAGTACTTTCTCTGTCCCTTCTTAGACTTGGACTAAACCAGAATATCTCCAGTAACTTATGCACAACAATATTTTAGCATTTCCTTAAGCCGTAAATCCGTCATGTCTATAAACATCGAGGGTGTTCTAGTCGGGTCTCTATAACTTCATAATGTTCATAACGTAATTTGATAGTTATCTTGGGATATCTTAACCCTGGTCCATGACTGGCGCTAACTTGACCCCAAAATCATCTTAAGGAACACTGTGCTCCTCGTAACCGGTGGAATAGGTCGTTCATCTAAGGACGAAGATATTTATTCTTAGCAACAAGTTTCTTCCACTTCCCATAGCCTGTGCACAAACATAAAGATGCTTCTTTCTCCTTTACGAACAACACTAATACTCCTTAGGGTGCTATACTACTATTAACTCTTATATAAAAGTTCTTGTACCTATAACTTGAGTTCTTTTAACCTCACTAGAGCATTCTGCAAGGAGTATTAAAAGCTATCGTTGCTTTCACTTTAACTTCATGCTTAAGTCTATCTCTTGTGTTAAGGATAACCTTAAAATATCAAAGTTATTTTATCTAACACAAATGAATTGTTCCTCGTGCTTACTTTCTTTAAACTCGATTCTCCTTTTAGTCAAATTGAGGACTTTCTCAACTACTTGTACCATTGTAGTTCTAATGTCGATTTCTCTAAAATCTGACTTAAGTACCATTGGCCTAACCTTTACTAAATGGATCCTCCGGTTTCACTCTAATGATCGTTCGACCACTACAGCTATACACTTTACTAATTCAAAGGGGTTCCTCAGCTTGACTTCTACGTAACGAAGAAGAGATTAAAGACGCTTTCCAAATCCTCTCTCCTTAATCCTCTGATCGGGGAAAAAGGAAACTTTTCTAAGAACTTAAGGTTAACATCTCATATTATCTCTTCCAAGTTATGCATATATATCCTGACTAACAGGTGGAAATTAATGGTAAGGTGCCTTATTCACATCCCGAAAGCTTGATCACACGGGTGACCATGTGACAGTCGAAATATGTACAAGGTTCTAGGGTCCAGTTCATCCTTTCTCTTATGTTCTCGGACTAGAACCCTAAATACTTATTTTTTCTCTCTGTACTTGTCTGTATTAAGTTTATTACGCTTATGGTAATACTTTTGAAAGCTCACACCATGCCTAACTGCAATAACACATTAATTGTGGCTATTCCGGTAACTTTCCTATCAAAGCAATAGTATAAATAAAATCGAAGTGTTTCAAGCATTTAGAAAAATTTAAATTTTCGTTTCAACATTAACAATCTATCTTTCCATTTAAATCTCGAGTCCATTTTTTAAAACATCTTTGTTCTCTTTACTTTTCAACTACTTGAATACCATAGTTATGTATTCACTTGAAGATGAAGGGGCTTTATTTAGGACCAATGAAGTCGAGAACTCCGAAGTGGCACGTATACTAAATCTCATACCTTTTTATCCATTTGTTCCAGCACAAATGAATGAGACCACTAACCTCTTACCGCACCCATTCAAACCTTGAACTTCTCAAGACTAGTCTTAACTTTTATCTTTGAAAACTATACTTAAGTAATCTAGTTGCTTAGCGACCTTTAACACTCTAACCCCTTAAGTCTGACTCTTCCCTCTCTTGGCCAAAGCGACCCTTTTCAATAACCCACAACATGTGTTTTATGGCTATAAAACTTCATTTTTTAGCGCAAACATTCTTAACTAAAACATTTTCCTTTCTATCGTCAATAGTAGGGGTCACATGTATGTATTCCTTTCCTTTCACAGAAAACAAAAAAACACGTCAACTTTACGACATATACGCATAAAGATTCACACATAAGCATTACCTTTCTATAGACATATAGTTCAACTCATACATGCTCATTCTTCCTTAGTTTGGAAATTTATCAACCTCGATTTTTATATAAAAATAACTTTACATAGAATACCAAATTTTCTTTTCACGATCAAATAAGATTTTAGCTCAAAGGCATACGTGGCGGTGACCTGGAGTTGCTACTTAGCCATGGGATACTTGTTGCTTACTCTGTAAGCGAGTCTACAAGACCTATGACCTTGGGCTCTGATACCAACTGTAACGCACCTACTTTTATAACACAAGTTTCTAGGGCATTACTACTCATGCATGACTTTGAGGCCTTAAATAAAGGTAAATAGGTAAAAACTTGACGATTAAATTCACTTTATGTTGGGATCCCATAAGAATAAAAACATTTAAAAACATAACTCGGTTTTGCCTCTGGTTTCAAACTCCTATAATACATAGCGGAAAATAATAGTCTGTAAAAATTATTATCTAAAACATATGCGCGGAAAACTATGACTTGATCCCCATGGCTTCCATGCGCATCCCCATCACTCACTTTGGTATGCCCTCGCCTTTACTCAAAACATTTTTAAAATAGAGAAAAGCAAACAAAGGTAAAAGGGTGAGTATTATAAAATACTCAGTAAGTGGGGGGTCAGAAAATGCAATCACATGCAACACGACTTTCTTTTAAACATGACTTTTATACATGACTGTTATTCGTGACTTTTGAAATCATAAAATTTTCTGTTGTGGGACCTAAAACTCCTTTCATAAAATCATGACTTTCTCCTCTCGGCTATAAGTGGTCAATTGAGTCTACACCGAGTCTTTTCATATTGAGTCCTCATGCACTCCCTATAGATTTGAGTCCCTCACAGCACTCTCTATAAGATTTGAGTCCTCACAGCACTCTATAAGTTTTTGAGTCCCTCACAGACTCCTATAAGTTTACCCCTAAGGGCCTCTGATGCATGTTTTACCATGCATAATTTCTCAGGAGACCAATTGCCACAACCCACATAACATGTTCATATTCACACAATATGCATGAGGTCCCATATGTCAGTCACACATATATAGGCAGTCACAATGATGTACAATAACATAATCATGGCATAGCTTTCATAAATTTAAAACCTGAGTCAATCAATCATAAAGCATAAATACATTTACATTTTCCAGTACGTATTCATCACAATAGCATAACTGAACATCTCACTATATGTAAATATCCATAACTGTGTAAAAGAAACTTATTTTCAAATGCCTTAAAAAAAACATTTCGATTTGGGTCTCCTCAGACCCTTAAATCACTTGGAACCCTCTCGAATTCCAAGATTAGTTTCTTTTCTGAATATTTTGGAAATTATTTACTTAGGGTCATTTCAAACCCTTTGAAATATTTCTTTTCTACGTTCAAGTTTTAAGCATAAATCCTGGGACACCATTCTTTGAAATAAATCCATAATAATACTCTTTTTGGAGAAACCTTTGAATTTCATCTTTTGCAATAAATATTTTATAAATGCGCTAACTCCCATTTTCAAAATCATTTATAAAAAATCCCTTACCTTGGATTTTCGATCAAAGATTTTCAAGAGCTCCTAAAATCTTGCCTTGTCTTTCACGTTCAACTCGACACTCAAATTTCCACCTCTCCTATACCATAAATAAGATTCATAACTATTCTCTTTTAAAGAAGCTTATAATAAAAAATCGACAATAACTAGGTCGGATTACCATTAACAGAGGCTTGAAACGACTCTAGGAACGAAACGGACATAGTCCGTGCAGCGCGTGACGTGTGGCGGTCGGCAATGGCGCGTGGCGCGCGTGATCGGGCCGATCTCATGAAGCTCGTGACCCGATCTATCCAAAACCGATGTTTGTTTAATGAAAACCGGGCGGGAAGACCGTGAACCGATTGAACCAAGGGAGCCCAACCTTCTTCTTCTTCTCGTTTTCGAACGACAGCTTCTGCAACTAAGTACCCTGGTTCACACGGCCTTCGACGTCTGACTGAAGCACCCTTGCAGGTTGGTGACTCGTGCGTGCGACGGAGGGATCGCGGCTCGGCGAGACGGTGCGTGACGCAGGCGGTCGACTTCACCGGACAGAGACGATAAGCTTCTACTCGTTTTCCGGCGAGGACCTGCGACGGGCAGCGACAATAGACGGACGGCTTCACGGTCGGCTTCAACGTGCGACACAGTCCGGTGAGCTCAAGTACCATGTCGTTGAGCGTGGGATTGGCTAGGACGGTGAGAAGCCCGTCGACGGTGACATGGGGCTCGGTTGTCGTGTCACACCCCCTCCCGAACTACCTGCTACTTAGCCCGAAAGGCGGCGTGAAACCAACAGACATTGTTTACCTCTTAACAATACCTGCGACCTCAGATTCTGATAAACATACTATGTTCGCATATGGAACATTTTAACATAACACAAAGCAGAACCGGACAACTATTAAACATACACAAGGAGAAACCTTCATAAGTCTCTCTTGGAAACTAAAAGTCAAGTGCATCAAAACAACACAAGACAACTCATTGTTTATACAACCGCTAATGTACAAGACTTCTATAGCTACATAACGACTTTCTATACAAAGACTGACCACGTACAAACTAACAACTTATGAACTTCCAGCAGACTATGGCAGGATGTCAGGTACCAGGAGCTCGATCTCTACCTGAAAAGGTTTGAAAACATTTAAAGAATGAGCTAAAAAGCTAAGTGAGTGTCTATCTTTAAAACATTATAAGCTCACAGGTGAATCATAATAATGGCGATTATAAGTAGAAAATAGCTTAACATCCGTTTGTAAACATTAACAAACCATGCTTCCAATTTACAGTGTTTTAAGTCGCCACTTGTGCATAGCACACAACTCGAAATGTACTAACTTATCGAGGGTAGATAGATCAATAATATAATAACTCATAACAATAAAACACATGACATGATACCACATCAAACCATAGAGGTGGTAGAGTTACATTTATACCAATAAGGTTCATACCTCTCTCTCTCTCTCTCACGTGCACGTGGAATACCTTTAGTCGCTTTGGTTTTCCCTAATACCTTCTCTATGTCCTTCAAGATAAAGGTAAAACCATTTACTACCCGAATACCTTCTCATTGTCCTTCAAAGATTTAGGTAAAACCATTTACTTCCTGATACCTTCTCATTGTCCTTCAAAGATCGGGATATCATGATTCATTCTCCCCTAAGTACCTTCTCGAATGTCCTTCAAGATTAGGGGTTAACCCCAAACAAGGGCATAATTTGTGTACCATGGAAATCATGTCTTTATAACACATATAACAATTTCTTGACAATTTCATATTATCATCTAAACATGTTTCCAAGTGGATTTACATAAAACATTCTCTAAAGGAAAGCATACTTTCATAATTTAGTTTCCATACTTGGATTTATAGTTACAACTAATTCAAAGCATGCTTAGGTTCCATCATGAACCTTATATTAGAAAACTCTATGAAGCCATTCACAACTAGTTCAAACAAGATGTATTTATCAATACTTATGTTCATGAAGAAAAACATAGGTCAAACATAGTTCTAAGATAGAGTCACTCACAGTATTAGAATTGGAACCTTGGCTTGTAAACTTGACCTATTTGCTCTTGACCTGTCAAACAAGCCAAATCAATCATTAGAACCTCGAGCTCATGATTTTTGACCTTAAAACTTGCAAGAAAACACACTTTCAAATTTCCAGCATTTCCAGCATTTTCTGCCCTGTTTTCAGACAGCCATAACTTCTTCATTACTTATCCAAAAATAATGTAATTTATACCAAACTCTTCCTTTTTGTATCCTCTAAAAATCATATGAAGACATGAAATTGAAATTCCAAACGGATTTGTTCAGAAATACCTCGCAAGCTACTTTCCTCAAAACCGACTTCTGCTGTTTCCAGATTCGGATTTCCTGCTGCACAACAAATTTAACCTGATATTTAGAACATCTTCTAGACATTATTTACTCACGATATCTTCACAAAAGTTGTAGGAAATTCAATAAGCTTTCGAACCATACTAATTGGAGCTTCTAACTCCAAGTATTCAGATCCGAACAACCAAAAGATCAGAGACTTTCCAGATTTGACAGCAAATTCTGTCTTCTGTCTTCCTCTTCACAAAATAGTAAGTTAACTTCAGTATTAGCTCGAGCTTCCTTCACAAACGTTGTTCTAAATTGAGTTAACTTTCATGTATCAAAAACTCAACTCTTACCTCTTCTTGTAGAGCTCGTGAAGATCAAAACATCAGAACTGGTCTGAGTTGATCACCTTGCCGCTATACAATTAAGCTTTGAGTTCTCCTCCTTTCTTCTGCAATTCCAGCTCCAAAATCACGAAAATGGCTTCCATTTTCTTCCTTTCTCCTTCTCCCACGAAGCTTCAACTTTGGTTTTGATAAATGATGAAAAAAATGGAGAAGATAATGCCATTTTAAAAAGCAAGGAGGCAAACTTTGTCTTTTTCCCTTTTGCCTTTTCTTTTCTTTTTCCTTTTCTTTTTCCTTTCCTTTATCCCTTTCTTTCTTCTTTTTAAAACACCAAAATAAGTCTATAAAGAAACCCTAAGCATTTAGCCAACTTATCCCAAGTCTGTGAGACATATGATTTTCCATTCAATACATGATGCACCTAAAACTTCTCCAATTTGCTAATGATTTGAACTTACTTCAATGCAACTTTTAATATGCTTATTTCAATGTTTACCTATCCCTTTATGAAGTTTAGACACATTGTAGCTCCAAATTCAATAGATTCCGAAATTCGATCACGACATCATTTAGTGCAACCTATCCGATTTTGCTTATTTCAAAACATCATGAATGAGTGTTAAATGATAAAAGAAAATAGAGTTTAGGGCTTACAATTACTACCCCCTTAAGAGGAATTTCGCCCTCGAAATTCAACACGAGAAAAGTTGTGGGTACTTTTCTTTCATTATGTCTTCGCTTTCCCATGTTGCGTCCTCGACGTCGTGATTTCTCCACAAGACCTTTACCAGTGGTATTGACTTGTTCCTAAGCACCTGTTCTTTCCGATCCAGTACCTGTAGAGGTTCTTCCTCGTATGATAGATTCTCCTTAAGTTGTCTTGGTTCTACCTTGAGCACATGTGATGGATCGAAATGTATTTCTTCAAAGATTGATACATGGAAAACATTATGTACTCGAGATAGTTCTCACTGCAACTCCAATCAGAGGTTGTTGGCCCAACTCGCCCCGCTATCTAGGGCTTAACTTGATCTCCTACTGAATTCTAAGTCCTTTCGTCTCTTATCTGTGTTACTCTTCTGACGGTCTTGTGCTTCCTTCAGATTCTTTCTGATTACCTTAATATTATCCGTCGTAACTTGTACCAACTCAGGACCGGTTAGCTTCCGTTATCCTACTTCATTCCAACATATGGGTGTTCTACACAACCTTTCATACAGAGCCTCAAATGGTACCATGCCATTACTCGACTAATAGTCGTTATTATAAGCGGATTCCATAAGTGATAGGTGTGTATAACAACTACCCTTAAATTGAAGGACACATACTCTCAACATATCCTTTAGGGTCTGGATGGTCCTCTTTGACTGACCATCTGTGTGAGGATGGAACGTTGTACTAAATTTCAACTTTGTCCCCATAGCCTTACAGTAAACTAAGCCAAAACTTAGAAGTAAATCTTGGATCCCTATCTCAAACTATGGACACTGCACTGTATTGACTCTCACAATTACGCCGACGTGTATAGCTTAGCTAGTTGATCAAGCGTGAGCGCCGCTCTAATCGATATAAACCGTCTTTGTTTTAGTCGATCTATCCACTATTACCGAAATATCATCATGTCCACTAGAAGTACGTGGTAATCCAAACAGAAAAAATCCATAGTGATATTTTCCTATTTCCATTCCTAAGACCGCAATGGATTAAGGAGTTCTCCTGTCTCTCGCTCTAACTGGTTTAACTCATTAGCGTATCAAACATTATCAACATATTCGGCTACCTCCCGCTTCATCCCGGTCCACCAATACATTCCTTTCAATGTCTTATACATCTTGGTGCTTCCCGGATGCATAGCATAAGTTTAATCTGTGAGCTTCTTCTAGAATAGCATCTTTAAGCTCACTAACACTCGGAACACATAGTCTTCCTTTGCCTCTATGGCTCCATCTGATCTCATTTTAAATTCTGCATGGGGGCCTTGTTTGGACTTCCCAAACATTTTCTGGTAAGTTACTATCCTCTGGTTTGTCTTCTCACAACCTTTGCTATGAGTGAAGACCTGACCTGGAATTGAGCTAAAAGATTCCCTAAACTCTCTGCATTCACAACTGCCTTAGAATCCTTTAGAGTACTTAAAAATGTTGCTTGAATACCACACAAGGCGTCCTTAGGAAGTCTTGACTTCCTACTCAATGCATCTGCTACCACATTCGCCTTACTGATGGTATTCTTTAGTACAATCATAATCTTTAATCAGTTCTAACTATCTTCCTTGTCTCACATTCAACTCCCTCTAATAAAAGATATGTTTCAGACTCTTATGATCTGTGTAAATGTGACACCTTTCACCAAACAAGTAATGTCTCCAGATCTTCAGTGCTAAAACAACTGCTGCTAGCTCGAGATCATGGGTAGGGTAATTACATTCGTGCTTTTTCAATTGTCTTGATGCATAAGCTATTACTTTTCCTTCTTGCATCAGAACACACCCCAAACCTTGTCTCGAGGCATCACAGTAAATCACATACTCTTTTTCAGCTCCTGAAAACTCTGTTCACACTTATTTGACCATTCAAACTTAGCATTCTTCTTTGTTAAAGTTGTTAAGGGTAATGCTAATCGTGAGAAATCCTCAACAAATCGTATGTAGTATCCTGCCAAGCCTAGGAAACTACGTACCTCTATCGCACTAACTAGTCTCTCCAAGTTGACCACAACTTTCACTTAATTTGGATCCATACTAACACCATTTGTTGATACAACATGCCCCAAAAATACTACTTGATTCAACCAAAACTC
Source organism: Trichosanthes cucumerina (assembly GCA_036507285.1). NCBI lineage: Eukaryota > Viridiplantae > Streptophyta > Magnoliopsida > Cucurbitales > Cucurbitaceae > Trichosanthes > Trichosanthes cucumerina. The sequence goes on along the minus strand of CM071835.1, from coordinate 73,010,947 downwards.
ACATTTGGTGAATTTAGCATACAACTGCTTATCTCGTAGTGTTTGTAGAATAATCCTCAAATGTTCTTCATGAGCTTTCCTATCAATTGAGTAAACTAATATATCATCAATAAATACTATCACGAACCGATCCAAATCATCGGTGGAATAATATTCTTCATGAGGTCCATGAAAATTTGGTGCATTCGTCAAACCGAATGACATTACTAAATGCTCATAATGCCCATACTTGGTTCTGAATGTTGTCTTAGGAATATCTAATTCCCTAACCTTTAACTGATGGTATCCTGATCTCAAATCAATCTTAGAAAACACTGATGCTCCTCTTAATCGGTCAAACAAGTCACCTATACGGGGTAAAGGATACTTATTACGTATCGTGACTTGTTTAACTGTCTATAATCAATGCATAATCTAAGGGTACCATCTCTCTTCTTTACAAATAACACTTGAGCTCCCGGGATGATACACTAGGTCTGGTGTATCCTTTATCAACTAGTTCTTGTAACTACATCTTCAACTCCTTGAGCTCACTTGGAGCCATTATATACAACGCTTAGGAAATAGGTGTTGTTTCTGGAAGCAATTCAATAGTGAACTCAACTTCCCTATCGTGGCAACCACCAGATGGATCTACTGAAAAAACATCAAGAAATTCGTTCACAACTTCTTCGGTTTTAGTTTTTCTTCCCGCACTCTCCACTACGTGTGCAAGGAATACCATGCAACCTTTCCTCAACAACTTTTCACTTTTAATCTGCCAAATCAAGCTCAGAGGAATAATCTTCCTTTCACCCCGAAAACCATTCCAAATTAATCCTAGTTTCTTGAAAACAACTTCCTTTATATGGCAATCTCTGGAAGCATAATGAGTAAATACGAAATCCATCCTTAAGATTGCATCTCACACCTGCAAGTCTAGTGGTAGAAGATCCACTAACATAATAAGATCTTCTACAAAGATCTCACAGTTCCGCAACACTACATCGACTAAAATAACATCACCAACTAGAGTGTATATAACTAACCTTTTACATAAAGGTTCTAGCTTCCCCATTCAACTTAGTCAAGAACATACTAAAAACAAAGAAATGTGTAGCACCTGTTTTTATTAAAACAGGTGCAGGTACATTTCAAATAGTAATCGTACCAGTAATCACATCTGGTGCATCCTCAGCTTCTTGTTGAGTCATAACGTAGACATTTCAAAGTGTTGCCTAGGCCTCCCTACAACTCTCTTTAGTCTAACACCACTGGTGCCTCTCTCTGCGACTCTTTGAAACTCTTGGTCGCTCAACTGCCTCGGATCCAACTCCTCGGTCCTCTGTGTGGCTACTCTAAATCAGGGCAATCCTCTTAAAATGTCCTAGTTGCCCACATTGGTAACACACATTGACACAAACCGGACATTGGCCTCGGTGATTCCTACCACAATTTATACATGGAGTTCTCCTTGTTGCACTTGCAAATGCACTCTGTATTGTCGGTGGTCTTACCGTGGATCCGCGGATTGACTAGGTGCTCTTTGGCTCGCCCTCCGAGGGGCACCACTAACATGCGCTTTACCTCGATGTCCGCCGCCACCGACTTTTAAAGTCCTCGACGACTCAAAACATTCACTCAAGGTGTGAATCGTCGCCGCTCACGACCATGAAAATCGCTTCGTCGGTGAAGGCCCTCGAGTAGGCTCCACCACCACTTTTTGTGCCCTCTGTTATACTCGCTCAACACGTAGAGCACTCTCTACAAGCAGGGAAAAGTCAGCCCACTTTGCAATGCTTGTGACTGGGGTTTGTATCTCAAGACGTAACCCTCTTTCAAATCTCCGACACCTGTCACTCTCAGATGCCATAATCACATCAAAGATACCGTGATGTTTCGGTATACCTTCTCTCTTCACACTCACCCACTAAAAAGTGGCCCTTGCTTCAGCTTCTAAAAATTCATCCCTCTTTGCCTCACGTTACGTGCTAGGGTAATATTTATCTTTGAATATGCCTCTGGATGTTTGCCAATCCAGAGTACGTGCATCACTCCGTCGCTAAAATCGATTTCCACCATCCTCTCGCTTCCTTCTCTAGCGCGGAATGTGGCTAACTTGACCCTTCGTTCGTCGGGCAACTCATTACATCAAAACATTTTGTAGCATATTCACCAAAACCTCGGCATCAGCTGGATGTATGGAACCATCAAACACTGTGGCCCTAATTTCTTCAGACGTTCCATTCTATACGCCTTTTTTTTTTTTTTTTTTTTGGATCACTTGGCCTGCTCGCTCTCGCCCACCGCCTCTGTGAGAAACTAACATGTTGCTCATCCAGTAGCCTCGCTTTGGATTCTCGGGAACTAGATCCCTCTCGATTGGCCTTGGGTAGGATCCTCGCATCCCGCCCCGATCCCCGCTGCGTGGCCGCTCGCTAGTACGTGGTGGCATGACTCCAATAACATATCAATATATTAGACATACTATGGATATCTAACTCCAATACGCAGTACTAAACTTCTATTCACATTTTAGCCCTAACAGGACTTACTCTTATTCTTACTAGGACCATACTTTACTAGTTTGATCTAAACTAACTCAATAACTTACTATGACTTTTACTTTGTTCTCAGAGCTAACTTGCCCTGTCTCATTCCCATGGAGCTAACTTCTCTGATACCAAGTTGTCACACCCCCTCCCGAACTACCTGCTACTTAGCCCGAAAGGTGGCGTGAAACCAACAGACATTGTTTACCTCTTAACAATACCTGCTGACCCTGTATTCCTGATAAACATACTATGTTCGCATATGGAACATTTTAACATAACACAGCAGAAACTGGACAACTATTAAACATACACAAGGAGAAACCCTTCATAAGTCTCTCTTGGAAACTAAAAGTCAAGTGCATCAAAACAACACAAGACAACTCATTGTTTATACAACCGCTAATGTACAAGACTTCTATAGCTACATAACGACTTTCTATACAAAGACTGACCACGTACAAAACTAACAACTTATGAACTTCCAAAGAGACTATGGCGGGATGTCAGTACTGTGAGCTCGATCTCTACCTCAAAAGGTTTGAAAACATTTAAAGAATGAGCTAAAAAGCTCAGTGAGTGTCTATCTTTAAAACATTATAAGCTCACAGGTGAATCATAATAATGGCAGATTATAAGTAGAAAATAGCTTAATATCTGTTTGTAAACATTAACAAACCATGCTTCCAATTTACAGTGTTTTAAGTCACCACTTGTGCATAGCACACAACTCGAAATGTACTAACTTATCGAGGGTAGATAGATCAATAATATAATAGCTCATAACAATAAAACACATGACATGATACCACATCAAACCATAGAGGTGGTAGAGTTACATTTATACCAATAAGGTTCATACCTCTCTCTCTCTCTCACGTGCACGTGGAATACCTTTAGTCGTTTGGTTTTCCTAATACCTTCTCTATGTCCTTCAAGATTAAGGTAAAACCATTTACTACCCGAATACCTTCTCATTGTCCTTCAAGATTTAGGTAAAACCATTTACTTCCCTGATATCTTCTCATTGTCCTTCAAAGATCGGGATATCATGATTCATTCTCCCCTAAGTACCTTCTCGAATGTCCTTCAAGATTAGGGGTTAACCCCAAACAAGGGCATAATTTGTGTACCATGGAAATCATGTCTTTATAACACATATAACAATTTCTTGACAATTTCATATTATCATCTAAACATGTTTCCAAGTGGATTTACATAAAACATTCTCTACAGAAAGCATACTTTCATAATTTAGTTTCCATACTTGGATTTATAGTTACAACTAATTCAAAGCATGCTTAGGTTCCATCATGAACCTTATATTAGAAAACTCTCTATGAAGCCATTCACAACTAGTTCAAACAAGATGTATTTATCAACACTTATGTTCATGAAGAAAAACATAGGTCAAACATAGTTCTAAGATAGAGTCACTCACGATATTAGAATTGGAACCTTGGCTTGTAAACTTGACCTATTTGCTCTTGGCCTGTCAAACAAGCCAAATCAATCATTAGAACCTCGAGCTCATGATTTTTGACCTTAAAACTTGCAAGAAAACACACTTTCAAATTTCCAGCATTTTCAGATTTTCTGCCCTGTTTTCAGACAGCCATAACTTCTTCATTACTTATCCACAAATAATGTAATTTATATCAAACTCTTTCTTTTTGAACCCTCTAAAAATCATATGAAGACATGAAATTGAAATTCCAAACGGATTTGTTCAGAAATACCTCGAAATCTACTTTCCTCAAAACAGACTTCTGCTGTTTCCAGATTCGGATTTCCTGCTGCACAACAAATTTAACCTGATATTTAGAACATCTTCTAGACATTATTTACTCACGATTTCTTCACAAAAGTTGTAGGAAATTCAATACGATTTCGAACCATACCAATTAGAGCTTCTAACTCCAAGTATTCAGATCAAAACAACCAAAAGATCAGAGACTTCCCAGATTTGACAGCAAATTCTGTCTTCTGTCTTCCTCTTCACAAAACAGTAAGTTAACTTCAGTATTAGCTCGAGCTTCCTTCACAAACTTTGTTCTAAATTAAGTTAACTTTCATGTATCAAAAACTCAACTCTTACCTCTTCTTGTAGAGCTCGTGAAGATCAAAACATCAGAACTGGTCTGAGTTGATCACCTTGCTGCTATACAATTAAGTTTTGAGTTCTCCTCCTTTCTTCTGCAATTCCAGCTCCAAAATCACGAAAATGGCTTCCATTTTCTTCCTTTCTCCTTCTCCCACGAAGCTTCAACTTTGGTTTTGATAAATGAAGAAGAAAATGGAGAAGATAATGCCATTTTAAAAAGCAAGGAGGCAAACTTTGTCTTTTTCCCTTTTGCTTTTTCTTTTCTTTTTCCTTTTCTTTTTCCTTTTCTTTATCCCTTTCTTTCTTCTTTTTAAAACACCAAAATAAGTCTATAAAGAAACCCTAAGCATTTAGCCAAGTTATCCCAAGTCTGTGAGACATATGATCTTCCATTCAATACATGATGCACCTAAAACTTCTCCAATTTGCTAATGATTTGAACTTACTTCAATGCAACTTTTAATATGCTTATTTCAATGTTTACCTATCCCTTTATGAAGTTTAGACACATTGTAGCTCCAAATTCAATAGATTCCGAAATTCGATCACGACATCATTTAGTGCAACCTATCCGATTTTGCTTATTTCAAAACATCATGAATGAGTGTTAAATGATAAAAGAAAATAGAGTTTAGGGCTTACATGTCGTGAGTTGAAGGGAAGGAAGAAGATGGCTCTTGGGAGTTGTGCAATAATAGGACAAAAGAGGAGATGGAAACCCTAGTTTTCTTTTCTATTAAATTACAAGAATGTCCCTCTTTTATCTCTTAAGTACAAAAGGCCCTTAACCCAATTTAAATAATCTCAATTAACTCATAAATAGTTGTGCCCATAAAATCTATTAAATTTTTCAAAAGATAAACTAAGTATGAGTTTCAAGGCTTGATTAAATTTGATTTTTTGCACTAAATTAATCCAAACACAATTTTAAGAGTGACTAGAGTTCTGGGGCGTTACAAAAATGTCCTCTACTAAGTTAGATGCCAAACCAAAATTCTGATAATTTGTGTTATATTTCATTCACCTATGTTGATTACCTCAGGTATGTTTTCTAAAAATTTCCACAAAAAGATATTTTAGTCATTATTAATACTTCAATAGCTATCAATCTACGAATCCCGTTAATGTTATTTTTATAAATTGTTTGACCACTTGTTATTCATGATAATGATTTACATTAGTTTATGAGATTCCCTGAAAGTATGTATTATTGTCTTTGATATGTGATAAATGTAACTCTTTTTTTTTATTATTATTTTCTATATTTAAAGATTATGGGCATTCAATACTTCATGTTTTCACTTCGAAATAGTTCCTCACTATCAAGTGTTTGTCCACCATCCGTTGTTCACACGTTCATGGATAGATTTGTGGTTTGTGTGTTGCAAACGCTTTAATACTAATATTTAATTGCACACAAAAAGCTATTCATATCCTCCATTTATATCTGCAAAGAAACACATATGCGTTTTGAGAAGCATTTGTTGGTGCCCTTTTCGAAAATGGTCATGTCTTTTTCCTTTTCAATATCTTGCTTTCAATTTTTGTCTTCTTTTTGCTTGACTTTGTTCTCTTAGTATCTCAGTTTAGTTGGTTTAATTTGCTTATATTGTTGAAATCGATTGATAATGAGTAATGGGCGTTGACTTTTTTGTTGTTCTTTTAACTATGGAGTTGGTTAGATACATTTTTTTCCTTTCGATGCTTTTTTGTAATTCTTATTGTGAAAGCTTCACTTCTTGGGTTGAGTTGTCGCTTATCATCAATTTAACACTCCCCAATATATTACTTCTATTCTGTTAATCTTCGGAATTAACATTCTTTCAGATTGACATAGTTAAACGGTTGAAATTTTAGACCATTTATGTATTTGAATTTATTTTGCATTTTCAGATGCATTGTCTTGGAGTGGAGAGATTGAGGTTATTGAATTTTTTTTAGTGGTAGAGAAATACAACACTGAAAGTTGAGCAACTGCAACCTCAATGTGTGAGTCTCTTCTTTGCATCTTTTTTTTCCTCAAAGCATTCAAAATTGAGTTCTAAGTCTTTTTTTGCCCATTCTTCTGAATTTAGTTGGTGTTAGTGCCTCTTGAATGCTTAGGAAAGCTTTTATTTCTTTTTTTGAAAAGAAATTTGAAAGTAAAGATGGTTAAAATAATTAAACTAAAGATTATATATCCAGAGTAGATGAGAATCTGAATAACTTCCTTCTGTTTGTGCTTTTGTTGGCTATGAAATTGAATTAGTATGTCAATTAATTGAGCTATGATTTGATTTGTATCTATGACCTTAATTCACTCTTGGTTGAAGCTTTTCTAAAAAGTTTTCATCTTACCAACCACCAAATGCAGTTGGTCTTTGATATTCGTTTTTTCATGCTTACATGTCAGGCCAAGTTTTGGAGTCTTCTCCTGCAAAGCCACATGCAGACTAGAAGTCTGGTGGATCAAATAGCCAAAAGTCTGGGTTGCTTCCAAACTATCCACGTCGTGTTGGATATGGTTTTGTTAGGGGTGCTTATGGTTATGTAAATGCAAGTTAATGACCAATTCTTTGACTTTAAACCGTGAAGGAATCCACCGTCAAGAATAATATACAATACTTCACACCTATAAAGTGTTATGTATACTCTTTTTTTACTCTTATAATGTGTCATTTTGAACATAAACTCTTGACACTTTGTATTCGTCAAATGCAGTTTTATCTTCACTCTGAAAAAGTGTCAAATTTATGTTAATACTTGACATTTTATCTGTGTCAAAAATATGTTTATCTTGACATTGCATAAATGTCAAATAAAAGTTACCTGACGCATGAAATGTGTCAAATATGAGTTTATCTTGACAGTCCTAAAACGTAAAATTGAAAGTAAAGTTTGACAATTGTAAAGTGTCTAATGTAATGTTCTTTTTTGCCATTTAAAAAGTGTCAATTTGAATTAGTTCTTGACACATTATACATGTCTTGTTGGTTACTGATTTTATTTTTCAATCAATTATTCCCTAAAATCTAGAATTTTCTGCATTGCATTCCAAAAAATTATATTCAAGATCTATGAAATAAAATTTCATCAATAATACCCAAAAAAGTTCAAATCTTCTTCTCATATGAACAATTCTAAAATGAAAAGAAAGTTCAACTTTTAACAACTCCAACATTAGTAACTACCATAATGGTTAAAAATGACAAACTACACTTATCTCCACCATATATGTTCAAACACTAATCACCCCCACCATAGTTAGTCACTCTGTGGATCCTAGCCTGAACAACATTTAAACAAAAATATTTTGTAGCCATCAAAAAAATGTGACTATCAATCCTATCTCAAGCAAACATCTATACAAAATATTTGGTACCTTCATGTAGCTATCCAAAAAATATCACTATCAATCCTATGTCAAACCACATTTACACAAAAAGAATATTTGGCAGAAGTTTCAATGTATGAGATATTTCATTTTGATGCACATCAAGCTCGTGCCTTTTTGTCTGAAACCTGAAGTATTCAGAAAAAACATAATATTCCAGTCTACTATCCCATGAAGATTGAAAGAGGAAACGATACAAAAGGACGAAATGATACAGTATAGAAATTTAGGTAATACTTACAACTCTACTGTTTCCACCATCAACGCCAACTTTATTTCCTAAAACAACGAAGGGAAAATTATCCAGATTTGAAGGGCTCGCCTGCAGATGGTTTTGCCAAAGTATCAAAAGATGGATTGATTGAATATACAACATTTTCCCTATAATAGACGAAGCATAAGGAAAATAAATAGCTTTGGTTATCAAATAATGTAAGTTTGCAACATCACACAGTAGATTGAGGTGAATTGTCAAAGCACTTTTGTGCATTTTTTGATCGCATCGAGTTCAAGACAATTCACCTAAGTATACTAATAAAAAAGTGCAGGTGCATGCGCAAACTGAGGTCCCCTTGTCACTAACCTTCAAAGTGAAAAGTCTATCTTCAGATTGCACCTCTTTAGTCTTCCAAACTCTGCAAGTTGAAAAACAATCTTCAAATTACCATATAGTAGACATGGAACAAACTAAAATACAAGAATCTGATCCAAACATGTCAGTTCCCCATATCAGAACCATCAAATAACAACTTAATAAACTAAAAAAAACAAAACTCCATCGCAACAATTTTCGCGAATACTATCAACCAAACAAGTTTCCTAGTACCTGGATAAATGAAATCACTTCATAAATTCATATATGGGCGTCTAGCGTCCTCCAAACTACAAATTCATTCAAGTTGGGCTTTAGTCCCTCAGAGTTCATAGATAGATAATCACAACTAGCAACGAGAGGTTAGAAACAACCACAACATATCCTACATCTTATATGATGCCATTAGTCAAGAAGATAGTAAACAAAAACTGAACAAAGTTCACAACTTGAAACAGGAGTTCAACAGAAATAGAAAAACTATGAATACTAGTCTTTATATTAGTCCTCTTTCATTACCTTGATATCCTCTAAATGTCGACTAATGTCAAGGTCAGTCTTCCTAAGACTTTAAGGTTATAATAAGTAAAAGATGTAAAACATTTAAAAAACTCCCTATGAGAATATTGAAAAAGTCTCATATTTTTTTTCAACCAAAATACAACATATCAAACTTTAGACCTTCATAGAGGTGGCTTAAGCTATTTCAATGGTTGAAGCAAGCCTATTAGTTGGTGCAGTTTTTTCATATGTAATCTTTAACAAGTAACGAAATGTAATTTATACAAAAACGGATGCAGTCTTTTTGTGCGCATTCTATTAAAAAGGAAACAAGTTTCAAACCATTGTCCCTAGGATTTAGAGAATTGAAAAATATGTCGAGGAAATGAAAAAAGAGCAAAGGTTTCAAACCCATGTTAACTCAGAGAGATTTGAATAAGATCAACAAAATCATAGCAACTTGAATCGAATACCTGCATTTTCAAGGTCTTGATCTGCAATAACATTATTGTCAAGCTTTATACCAGGGAGATACTTAACATTCTTCTGTTATGTTAATCAAGATTCAAGAATCATTAATCTATAACGCTATAAATTTCCTAAAATTGAAAAGGGTCGTAATAAACCAACAAAACATTACATTGTTAAGGTTAATAAGATGAGTTAACTTCTCACCTACAATGACAGAATTTGGACTTGTCATATCAAGATTCAGGAACTGTCTAAGTGCTTCAATCCTCCAAATGAACAATGCATTTTCTACCATTAAAATTACAAGTGCTTCAGATCAAGTTAAACTATTTGAGTCCAAATTAATTAATGAAACGGTAATTAGATTGTAGTCGGTCATCGATATCCCAAACACAAAGCAATTCAAAGCACTAAGTTTGAGATTTTACCTTGTATTGAGATGCAATACTACCCTCTGTTATTTTCTTAGTGACCCATTTTGAAGATGAAATGCGATACTGTAATAGCAATAGGAGTTTCTGACATGCATCAGATCTTGCTTTTGTGCCATTTTCATCTTCAATTCATAGTCTTCAAGTCCATCTCTCAATTCACTCCATTAAATGATGCAAGAACCACCACTACTTGGGAACGATGTATTTCCTTTGCTATAAACCTTTCTTTCAACATACAAGACTTATACTGCATGAGCTCTCTTCTTGTGGAGCCTTGCAGATTTCCATAATCCATGGATAACGTATCGACATGTTAAGCTATTCGGAACGAAACCCACTTTTATCATCTGATCTTGCAGCTGCATCATCTTGGTTTCATTACCAACATCATGGTAAACTTTAATTAGGGCATTTAAACTTTCAGTGTCAAAGAACTGAAAATCCTTGGCAAATGAAACCGATCATGATTCTGCGTTATCAACATTACCTTCCTTGCAGTAACCATTTATATATATGTAAAGTGCTTCCTCTAATCTTCCTTTTCTGCAATAGTTGTCAATCAAAGTCACGACATCGGGATCGAATACCTCTTCTTCTATCTTCTCCAAGAACTCATTAACCTTATTCACATTTCCATCTTTGAACAAAACATAAGTCAAAATATTAAAAGTATATGCATTAGAATGAACTTAAATCCTCCACGTCTCTTCATAGAGCTCCCAACAATGGCCATCACACGTCATCTTCGCCAGTCCATTCAGAATACAATTACAAATAATCACACTTGGGACAAAACCCAATTTCACCATCTTCTTAAAGCTTCAATAACTTTCTTGAATCATATGCATTTTCACATAAGCCTTAATAAGCATCTCAAAGATTACTGGATGCAAATTACAGTGCTTAGTGCACAATACCAAATTCTGGAAGACGTCTTTACTACTTTGGCATCATCCTTAAATAATTCAATCAATTCAGATAAAAATTTAATAGCCAGAGAAAATTGTCGAGACCAAGCCAATATATGGATAATAAGTCATAGAACGTAAAGAAACCATGAAAAAAATATTAAAAAGAAAAAAATGTAAACTTCTCTTTGACATTTTCACAAACACGTTACCTACCAATTCTTGAGAATGGCATTGATGGTAAGTGAATCAAAATTTTTTTAAAAACTAAATTGGAAATATTTTTGAAACCAGGGCATTATGCAAAAGAATTTACTTTCAAAAGGATTAGAAATATGCATCTAGCTAATGAAGAAGTGTAGTTTATAAGTTATGAAACTGAGGATAGAAATCAATCTACTCCCAAAGCATTGGAAACCATTGAAATATCTTTAGCAATAAGAATCCACCCGACTATATCCAACTTCCTTTTGAATACTGTTGTTCTCCATCATCGTTCTAACTTCAGCAACATCATTCTATCGTCCCACACCTTGAGTACATGGTAACAAGAGAATTGAACTGATAACCTCCAAATCGCAAAACAAAAACATAAAACATGAATGTCAAACACCGAGAATGAACAATAGCTAAAGTATCTTGTATTTGCTATCAATCAACAAAAAATAGAAGACATTGGTGAAAGGTTAGATGGAACAGGGAGAAAAAAACCTGGCAGATGAGAATCGTGCAAAATCTAGAAACCTTAACGCGAAGAAACCACCATTAAAAGAGGAAATAACAATACCTTGAGCTCTCCAAAGTTGAAATCCGCTTTACTCCCTCCCATGGCAGAATCACATCGATCACCTTCGACGCCAAAATCCCTATGCTGCACCTTCGACGCCAAAAAGGAAGAACGAGGTGTGAGAAGAAGAAGAAAAAGATCATACGAAGAAGGGGAAGAAGAGAAGGGGGATGTTTTTCATTGCAAAGGCTTGAGGGTTTTCGTCTTTCGTTTGTAGGGGTTCTTTGTTTCGATTAGAAAATTGACCGCTAAAATTGAGCGCTTTTTTCATTTTTGTTTTACTTGACTTTTAAAAGACTTACACTTGACGTTCAAGACTTACACTTCACGTTTTTTAAACATCAACTAAAGTGTACGCGAGCAAAAATTTGAAATCTTTGTCAACCTCCGTATTTTTTTAATTTTTCTTGATGTTTTTCTTTAAAAACTTCATCCTACTTGAGATTTTTTCATAAAACCGTCAAGTATTTTAAACTAGCAAGTGTCAAGAAATATATAATTTGCAGTAGTGAAGGTTGATTTTCATATATTGCAAAAGTAAGGAGTGTGCATTTCATATATTGCTTATTTTGAGGAACTGATTAGATTATGAAGAAACATTAGATCTACTTGTAAAATTGTATAGTTTTTAGGAGATCTATATTTGAAGCTCTACTCGTGGACCAACACTTGTGCTCATCGTGTTCAAATTTCCCTCAACTTGAAAGATCTTTTATTTCTCTTTATTTTCCTGGTAAATTTTTTTAATATATGTTCATCTTCAAATCAATATTGGTTGGATTTTTTTTTTATAGTTTCTTCTTCTTTTGTTCTTGGTATTGTTCATTAATGGTTTTTTTTGTTACTTTTAAAGGCTAAAATTTGCATACAAGGTTATTGACATTACAAAGGGAGAACATTCACTTTGTAGTAATGATATCTCATCTTTTTGTCATCATCAATCTCTACCAATTGCTTTATTTCATTTTCTTGTCAGCCTCTCTTTCATTAACTTGTTTAAATTTGAAATTTTACTGTTATGTCTACTTTTTAGTAAGAACTAAATGGTCCTGATGAAAAAAGTGAAAGCTTTGCTTTTTATTGGATTGGACTAATGGGTTAAAATTGTTTAACTTTTACTATTATGTCTACTTATTAGTGATGTTGATTTTTATTAACATGTTTGTAATTGATTTTAATATTTTTGATTATTGTTTTGTAGTATTGATATTTGGTTATATGTTCAAAGTTTATTGGATTGAATATGGCTATCCTGTAGTTATGGTAGCTAATGTTTTTTTTTTTAATACTGAAAGTGGATCCTAGTTTGTAGTATGGAATGGGAAACTCATGAAATAACTTAATCATTTTATTTGTCTTGCAGTTGCATCAAGAAAATAAAATGCACAAGTCCTATGTGATAGTTACAGCTTGGTGCAAATCAGGTGAGTATAATGCAAGATAATTTAGATGGGATAATCATTCAAAACTAGCAAAAATGCCAAACTTAAGTGTGAGCATTACTTATTTGTAGTCATGATGCCATTCAGTGGCTTAAAGGACATTATTGATTTATGTGTTTTTTTCTTTGGGTTGTGATTGGGTTTAATAATGCAACAACTAGAAGTTTGTCTCTTAGGGACATTGTTGGGATTTCTGTCCTAATCTCGTGTTTGTAAAATATTGTTTTGAAATTAATAAGAGTTATTCTTTTCTTCACTTTGTGTCTCGTAAATATTTTAAACCTTTCCAATAAACTAAGTTCCAGGGTCATTGAATATATAAGAGAACTAGAACTTGAACGATGTGTAGTTGACACACAAAGAGGATCACGTTCGAGTTAATGACCCGAACGGTCTACAGTATAAGGATGGGGTTGGAGACCTAATCCTGGATACACTATTGATGCGGTCCGCTTTGTATTAGATACAAACGAGGTGATCTGACTCGTTCATGTGGTTGACATGCGAGTGGGGGCATCATGTACAATGAGATTGTACAAGACCAGACCGTGAATTATTAGACTTACTGATATAACACCGTTGACAGTAAAGACTAATAAATTCGTAGATGACCATTAGTGACTCGACCTGAATCCTGAGCGTATTATAGACTCCTGTCTGCGGGGGTCTGTCCTTTGACTAGTACGGGTGAGGGTGGTCTTGGTTACTCGCCCAATATGCCTATCTTCTCAGGGACAGAACCAAGTAGAGAGCTGGGAACCTAATTACGCGAGATGGAATTCACTCGTTCCCGCCTATAGGAATCTAGAGGGGTTGTTCCCTTAAGTGCTGTCTCCAGGGCTTGGACAACGAGCGCCCACCTTCTCACATGCCCGAAAGGGTGTTGTGTATGGTTGGACCATCACAATATGTTGTTAATTAGAGGAGTAGTGGGGACTTAAGGAACAAGATGTAGACACAGGGGTAAAACAGAAATTTTACCCAACCGTGTCTACGAACAACCTGTGGAGGGTCGACTCATGAGCATTGGTTATATTAGTGGACACGTAATATTCTAAACTGATGGGAGTACAACTACAGGCTTTAGTGGAGGGTTATTGTAGCTAATGAACACTGGTTGACCGGGTCAAAGAGTTTGACTGGTTAACCTCAAATCATTGGAGCCCGTCACTGTAGGTCCATTGGGTCCCTTGGTTGGCTCAATCTAGGATAAAAGAATGGTTAATGTTTTGGCATGAAATTGAAGTGTTCAATTTCACTTTAAGAGTAATTATATCATATAGATGATATAATATATAGTTTAACATGAATGAGATTCATAATAAAGTATATATTAGCCTAATTGTTGAATTAAAGGCTAATTGGATAAATTGATAGAGAGAAAATAAATTGAATGTGATTCAATTTGATTAAATCCACAATTATTGCAAATGAGATTTGCAACATAAGATATGAGATGTGACGCCCGAGGAAGAGGGGTACATGAATGAACCGAGTCCACATCTGAATGAGAGGGATCCTGAGGATATGAAAGCATGGTGCCCGAGGAAAAGGGGTACATGCGAGTGACCATGAATATATGAAAGTATAGTTGAGAAAGGCTTAAAAGAATTGATAGCTACTACCTATACCAACAAGGTGCACTTTCCTTTTCGGTGGCTCAATCATAGGAACTCCACAGTTAAGCGAGCTTGGCTTGGAGCAATTCTATGTTGGGTGACCTCCTGAAAATTTTCCTAGGGAGCATGTGAGTGAGGACAAACCATGCTGAAAGGACCCCGTGTTGGTTTGTGGGGATAGTGTCTTCACTCTTACAAGCAGTCATGGATGATATAGTGACGCAGCCAGGTCGCAGAGGATCCTGGGCCTGGGGCGTTACATGAGATATCTTATATTATATAATTATGCAAATAAGATTTAAATAACATATGGTTGTGGTAAAGTGGTAATAATGTGAAGTTTAGAACTCCATCATTCCACTATTTAAACCCCTTTGCAAAAAGGGTTTTGGTAACCTAACCCAAGCTAAGCTTTGGAAGCTAAGTGAAATTCTCTCTTCTCTCTCAATTTTCTCATCTCTTTCCAAAACACAAAGTTCCCACCAACTTCCATTCTCCAAAAGAGAACAACCAAGAAGATCAATTGGTAGTGTTTGAAATCCGATAGTGGGAAGAGTTCGTGGAGATCGAGAAGCGCGAAGAGTTCGTGATCTACAAGGAGAGTTTGCTGAATTGGTCTACAACAAGTAAGTTTTCCTTCTTGTTGTAAAATATCAGCATGTTTTAGCCTAGATCTAATAGTTAGATCGATTTAATAAGCATGTTGCATGATGATACCATGACGATTCGATCGTCTTCCGCTGCGCGGGGATTCTCATTCCCTTCAATTGGTATCAGAGCCATTTCGATGGTTATTCATCTGTGCACTGTTTTATTAAGATTTAGGTGGGTATTTTGCCATGTTTTCATGAGATGATTGATTGGTTTGCGAATTGGATGTTTTCGGTTTTTTGCACTAGATTAGATTTACAATTATGTTGATGAGATCAATGTAAGGGCCCGTTGTTTTGGGCAATTTTGTTGTAAATCGAGTTTATAAGTCTGGGTCGTTCGTGGCAAGAGTTGCTATGAAGAAATCGGAGCGGAAACAGGCGAAAAACCGGCCGAAAAACAGCAAGAACAGTGTTATTCTGTCAATGGCGTTTAGACGTTGCCCAACGGCGTCTCAACGTCGTCCTTGCGGTCGGGGCGCTGCAGCATGATGGCGCTGCAACACGATGGCGTTGCAACGCCGCTGGCATTGAGAACGCAACTCAACGTTGCAGGCGACAGCGTTGCAACGCTGTAACGTTGGAGATTAATAACGCGCGAACGTGACCGTTTTTCCGTTTATTTTATTAATTTTTCAGTTTTTTCTTTTATAAAACATTTTTTAATTAATTATTTTATTATTTTATTATATATTATTTATATAATTGTTATATTAATTTTATTTAATTAAATAATTGCCCCTAGGTGCCAAAAACCGGTCCAATTTTGCTATTTAATTATTTTATGCATGAGATGTATATTTTAATTAATTTATATGTACATAATGTATGTCATATAGATTTAAAATCTCACCTTAGGTTAAACATATTCATGCATCATATATATTATAAGAGTTATAATATAGTTTGCATGATAGGTTATATTATAAGAGTTATAATGTAAATAAATGCATATTTAATTTAATTTATATAAGTGTTATATTTTTTAGATTAAAGTATGCTCATGCATTTATATTCATGTGATGAATGATTACCATGTTATAGTATATAGTTATTCATGTGATGAATGATCAAGCACTATAACATAGAAATGCATGCAACCTAAGTTAATTATTAGTTTTAAAGTGTTTAGAACTTGAATAATTAGACTTAGGTTTTCTAATTTTCTAATAAGATTAGAATTTTAGGAAATCAAATATAATCTTTGAATGGTGACTGATTAGTAACTCTGTCTAAGGAACGTTTTGTCTAAGGCTGGGGTATTTAAGTTACAGCTTGGTGCAAATCATGTGAGTATAGTGCAAGATAATTTAGATGGTATAATCATTCAAAACTAGCAAAAATGCCCAACTTAAGTTAGAGCATTACTTATTTGTAGTCATGATGCCATTCAGTGGCTTAAAGGACATTATTGATTTATGTGTTTTTTTCTTTGTGTTGTGATTGGGTTTGATAATGCAACAACTTGAAGTTTGTCTCTTAGGGACATGTAGAAAAATAATAAAAGGAATGAGGCATATCACTCTTGGAAAACTATTGAAGTTCTTTTCAGTTCATGAGTTGACTATAGGTTTAACAAGGTCAATCAATCTTTGTTGTTTTATGGTGTTGGGTCTTGAATGTATTGTTAGCCAGGAATATGTACAAATTAGAAGGCATGTATATAATAGTTGATATCTAAAAATTAGAAGACATGTACATTAGGCTTGTGAATTAGTGTTCAAAGATTGAAATGAATTAATGTCCAAGAGGTGCAAAACGTGTAGAAACAATTACAGAATCATTGACAAACATTTGTCAGAACTTTTTCTTGACTAATCATCAGTCTTGTACATTATCAATTGTGAGGTATATAAGATAAGATGAAGAAACGTATAGTTTATTAAGGTTGATACAGGACATAGCTTTTTACTGTTTCGATTTCATAGTAAGTTGAATTTGTAATTTGCAGAATCTCTCATCAAATTGGTGTACTTTTCGAGGCATGAAGATCAATCGGTTGATGATTAGGGGAAGAAGAGCATGAAGTAGAGGTTGAGTTCTTTATTTTGTTTAGCAAATTTTCTTCTATTTGTAAAGTAAATGTAGTTTGTATATATATTTTTGTGATATGTTATACACTTCTTTTAACACATACTTTATATTTTATCAATTAAAGTTAAGTTGGTAAGATTACTTGTGTAAAAATATATTAGTATTGAAATTTGTTTGTACAAAATTTACGAAATATTAATATTTTTTGTTAGAGCCATTAAGGCAAATAACAATTTTTTTCTTAAATTACGAACAAAACAATGACGGGCAATGCCTGTCATTAAAAGTGTCTGTCATTAGTCATTAAAAGTGTTTGTCATTATAGGCTATAATGACAGACACTTTTAATGACGGTCAAAGACCTTAAATGACGGGCATTGCCCGTCATTAAAAACTGCCTGTCACAATGACACTCGCATAGATGACAGACGCACCCGTCATCAAAACCCTTTTTTCTTCTAGTGGAGATGGATCTTACGGTACAGACTTAACAGGGATTTGTGGTCGGAAATTAAATGTATCTCATACACTATATTTCTTCCCACTCAACACTTTAATTTATTAGGGATTAACCTAGATAAACAGACTAAAATTTACCTAAGTCTACAATATAACTCTTATATGGTATTAACCTAAGTATATAATCACATTATTGCTTAGGTTTATGTGAGTAAATTAAAACTCATTTAATTAACGGCACTCACGATAAGTATAATCTAAGACTCCCGACTGAATTCACTCCCAGGTCAGTTTCCATGTACGGGTGTTCCGCAAGCGTCAACTTAAGTACCCCAGCCTTAGACAAAACCTTCCTTAGACAGAGTTACTAATCAGTCTCCATTCATAGAATAAACTTTGATTTCCTAATTCTAATCTTATTACAACTAGAAAACCTAAGTCTAATTATTCAAGTTCTAAACTCTTTAAAACTAATAATTAACTTAGGTTGCATGCATTTCTATGTTATAGTGCTTGATCATTCATCACATGAATAACTTTTTTACTATAACAAAAAATAATTCATCACATGAATAAATGCATGAGCATACTTTAATTCAAAAAATATAACACTTATATTAATTAAATTAAACATGCATTTAATTATATTATAACACCTATAATATAACCTATCATGCAAACTATATATTATAACTCTTATAATATAAATGATGCATGAATATGTTTAACCTAAGGTGGTATGTTAAATCTATATGACATACACTATGCACATAGAATTTAATTAAATCATACATCACATGCATAAAATAATATAAATAGCAAAAATGGACCAGTTTTTGGCACCTAGGGGAAATGATTAAATTAAATAACATTAATATAACAATTATATTAATATTATTTAATAAAATAATTAAATAAATAAATATAAATACATTTTACAGTTATAAAATAAATAAAATTCAAAAAAAAAAACTGCCCCACGACCAGCCTCTCGCCCACATTGCGCGAAACCGTCCGCAACTACCCACTACGCGTGCGACGTTGCAACGTCGTGGGCAGCGTTGCAACGCTGCCGCGTCCAACGTCATGCAAGCGTTCGAAACGCCAGCTGCGTTGCAACGCTGTCCTGCAGAGCGCCTTGGTTCTGTTGGCATAGCGTTGAGACGCCATTTAATAACGTCTCAATGCCATCGCCTGTATAACAAACTCGTTTGCTATTTTGTTTCGATTTTCACCCGTTTCCGCTCCGATTTCTTCACAGCAACTCTTGCTACTACAGACTCCGACTTTACAGACTCGATTTACAACAAAAATGCACAAAAACAACGGGCCTTTACATTGATCTCATCAACATAATTGTAAATCTAAAAAAAAAATGCCAAAAACCAAGACATCCATCATGCAAACTAGCATTCATCTCATGAAATTAAGGTAAATTACCCACATAATTTTAACAAAATCAGTGCATAACGAAGAACCATCGAAATGGTTCTGATACCAATTGAAGGGAATGAAAATCCCCGCGCAGCGGAAGACGATCGAATCATCAAGGTATCGTTACGCTACTAGAAGTTCGTTAAAACGACCTAACACTTAGATCTAAGTTAAACATACAAATAAAGGAAGAAATTACAGCAAGAAGAACACATTTACTTGTTGTAGATAATTCTTCAAGCTTTCTTCCTTGATTACAAACACTTCGTGCTTCTCGATCTCAACGAACACTTCTCTCGAACAAAACTCGATCACCACCAACGACCTTCTCGGTTGTTCTTCCTTTGGAAGAAGGAAAGTAGTGGGACTTTAGTTTTGGAGAGGGAGGATAGTTTAAGAGAATAGTTGAAAGAGAGTTCTCTTCTTTTGGTTAAATTTCCAAAAATGGGAGAAATGATCCTGAAACCCTTCTTGCAAAGGGTTTAAATAGTGAAATAACATGGAGTTAAAATCTCCACATTATTACAATTTTACCACAACTATAGGTTATGCAAATAACATTTGCATAACCATATATTATAAGATATCTCATATCTAATAATACAAATCACATTTGCATAATTGTGGATTTTATTAAATTGAATCACATTCAATTTAATTTCTCTCAATCAATTTCTCCAATTGGCCCTAATTCAACAATTAGGCTAACCTATAGTTTATTATGAATCTCATTCACATTAAACTGTATATTATATCATTCATATCTCATATAAATAACATAAATGCCCTTTAAGTGAAATTGAACACTTAAATTCACACCAAAACATTAACCCTTCTTTTAACCAAGATTGAGCCAACCGAGGGACCTAATGGACCTACTGTGACGGGCTCCAATGATCCGAGATTAACCTATCAAACTCTTTGAACCTATTAATCAACATTCATTAGCTACGGTAACACTCCACTAAAGCCCGTAGTTGCACTCCCGTCAGTGCAGAATATTACGTGCTCACTGATATAACCATTAACCATGAGTCGACCCTTCACTGGTTGTTCGTAGACACGGTTGGGTCAAATTACCGTTTTACCCCTGTGTCTACCTCTGGTTCCTTAAGTCCCCACTGCTCCTCTAATGAACAACATATTGTGATGGTCCAACCACACACAACACCCTCTCGGCCCAGTGAGCAGGTGGGCACCCGTTGTCCAAGACCTGGAGACAGCACTTAAGGGAACAACTCTTCTAGTTTCCCAAAGGCGGGAACAGTGAATTCCATCTCGCGTAGTTAAGTTCCCAGCTCCCTACATGGTCCTGTCCCTTAGAAAATAGGCACATTGCGCGAGTAACTATGACCACCCTCACCCGTACTAGTCAAAGGACAGACCCCCACAGACAAGAGTCCGTAACACGCTTAGGATTCAGGTCGAGTCACTAATGGTCATCTATGAAGTTATTAGTCCTTACTGTCAACGGGGTTACATCAGTAGGTCTAATAATTCATGGTCTGGTCTTGTACAATCTCATTGCACAGGATGCCCCCACTCGTATGTCAACTACATGAACGAGTCAGATCACCTCGTTTGTATCTAATACAAAGCGGGTCGCATCCACAGCGTATCCAGGATTACGTCTGCAACCCTATCCATATAATGTAGATCGTTCGGGTCATTTACTCGAACGTGATCCTCCATGTGTGTCCACTACACACCGTTCAAGTTCTAGTTCTCTCATAAATTGAATAACCCTAGAGCTTAGTTTATTGGAAAAGTTTGTAAAATTTGCGAGACACAAAGTAATGAAATGAATAACATTTTATTAATTTCAAACAATAATTTAAAAACACGAGATTCAGACAAAAATCCCAACACGACACGTTCCCCACTTTCCTCTAACTCGCCATCGATAGGGAGTGGGGGAAGTTTTCACTCTGACTTGTTTTCGTCTCCTGGTGAGTAGAAATTCTAACGATAAAATGGATGCAATTTTGGAATTGCTTTCTCCAATTGTTGGAATTCCTTCCCACCAAAGAAATTGGTCTAAGTAGTACTCGGAGGATAGAGGGTTTTCCTTGTGGTGTTGTCCTGTTTGAGAAAACAGAGAAGTGTTCTTACTTGTTGTGTTGCTTCAATAGGAGCAAGGAGTTGTTGGAGACTGAAACTACAAAAGTATTGTGAATTCTCTTTTAGTTTACTTTAATTACATAACATGTTTCATGTTTACTCCATGCTTAATTAGATTAGGATTTTTGTATGCTTATTCTATTTTTTACCAATATATGGTTATTTTATTTTCAACCAAAACAAAGTAGAAAATTTACGATTTCTATCACGTTTCCCCTGCTCAAGGAGATCAGATCTCCGTCAATGTGACTGAGGATATCCTATGTAATGAGATTACATAAGACCAGACCGTGAAATAATAACCACTAGGTGTAACTCCGTTGACTAGTTAGGTTTCTATTTCACTAGAATGACCTAGGCAACTTGATTTCAATCATGAGCAGGTTACGAACTCCTGTTCGCGAGGGATTGTCCATTGACTAGTATCGGTGAGAGTGACCAGATTCGTCGACTCAATATGCCTACCTTATTGAGGACAAGACCGAGTGAGCACCTGGAGACTTAGCCTAGCAAGATGGAATTCACTCCTTCCCGCCTACTAGGGTAAGTAGGTGAATGTTCCCTTAAGTGGTGTCTCCGGGACTTGAACAAAGGGTCCGAGCCTTTCATTGGACCGAGAGGGACTTTTGTTTGTTGGTAGGACCACAAACAAATTGTTCATTAAATGAGCACTAGTACTTGAGGTAGAAGATGTAACCCAGGGGTAAAACGGTAATTTGATCAAGTTGGTGTTACGAACATTCGTGAAGGATTGACTTGCCGGTATTGGTCAATATCCGTGGACACAGAAATATATCTGCAGTGAGAAGAGTGCAGCTGCGGGACTTTAGTGGAGTGTTTCCGGTGTTAACGAATGATGATTAGGAGGTTAGTGAGATTAACCGAGTATTCTCGTTTCGTTGGAGCTTCTTACTTCTAGGTCCATTAGGTCCACCTTCTAGCTCGTAAAGGATTCTTAGATCCTTTGAATTTGAAATGATCAAATTCTTTATGGAATAAATGTAATGTATATAGATACGATATAATATAACGTTTTGGAACTATATATTATAATTTAATGTTAATATGATTCATATTAAATTATATGAGAGAATTATATATGTGAAAGAGTTCAAATGTTAAATTTAAATGTGAATGTGATTCATATTTGAAAACTATAGGTTGTAATTTAGTGTGCCTAAGATGTACATTAAAACTATAGGTTAGAGGGAAAAGTATGATTAAATATGATTTAATCTTAATTAAATATAAGATATTTAATTTGATTAATTAAATATGATTTAATTAATATATATAATAATTAATTAGATTAATTATTATTATTATTTAATTTTAATATTAAATTAATGGGAACGTGTTAGGGGAAAACGTTTCCCACTTCCCTCCAACTCCCTATCGATAGGGAGTGGGGGAAGTTGTCCGTCGATATTATGCTTCTTCTCTTCTTGGAGAAGGGTTGGATGATCGGTCAATGCAATTGGTGAATTGCTCTGCCAAAAATCTCTCTCTCTCTCTAATTCCCTTCTCCTTTCCAAATCAGTTGGACCCTTTGTTGGGATGTATGTCCTAATCTCGTTTTTGTTTGTAATATTACAATTTGAAATTAATAAGAGTTATTTCTTTCATCGCTTTCTGTCTCGCAATTTTACAAACTTTGTCTAATAAACTAAGCTTCAGGGTCATTGAATATATGAGAGAACTAGAACTTAAATGAACACACAGGGAGGATCGCGTTCGAGTTAATGACCCGAACGGTCTACAGTATATGGATAGTGTTGGGACCTAATCATGGATACGCTGCGGATGCGACCCGCTTTGTATTAGATACAAACGAGGTGGTCTTACTCGATCAAGTTGTTGACATGCAAGTGGGGGAATCTTGTGCAAGGAGATTGTACAAGACCGGACCGAGAATTATTAGACCTACTGATGGCTAACCTATAGTTTATTATGAATCTCATTCACATTAAACTATATAATATGTCATTCATATTTCATATAAATGACAAAATTACCCTTTAGTGAACTTGAACACTTCAAATTCACACCAAAAATGTAAAACTTCTATTAATCAAGTTTGAATCAACCGAGGAACCTAATGGACCGACAGTGACGAGCTCCTATGATACGAGATTAACCTGTCAAACTCTTTGACCCAGTTAATCAACATTCATTAGCTACGGTAACACTCCACTAAAGCTCGTAGCTGCACTCTTGTAAGTGTAAGACAAGTTGTGTCCATTGATATAACCAATGCCCATGAGTCGACCCTTCACAGGTTGTTTGTAGACACTGCTAGGACAAATTACCGTTTTACCCCTGTGTCTACTTCTTGCTCCATAAGTCACCACTGCTCCTCTAATGAACAACAACGTTGTAATGGTCCAACCATACACAAAACCACTCTCGGGCCTGTGAGAGGGTGGGCGCTCGTTCTCCAAGCCTTGGAGACAACACTTAAGGGAACAACCCCTCTAGTTTCCCTAAAGGCGGGAACGAGTGAATTCCATCTCGCGTAGTTAAGTTCCCACCGCCTACTTGGTTCTCGTCACTCGAGTAATCGTGACCACCCTCACTGTACTAGCCTAAGGATGCACTCCCCGCCGACGAGTGAGTCCAAACACGCTAAGGATCTGTGTCGAGTCACTAATGGTCATCTACGAAGTTATTAGTCTTATACTGTTAATGGTGTTACATCAGTAGGTCTAATAATTCACGGTCCTGTCTTGAATAATCTCATTGCACAGGATGCCCCCACTCGCATGTCAACCACATGAACGAGTCAGATCACCTCATTTGTATCTAATACAAAGAGGGTCGCATCTACAACGTATCCAGGATTACGTCTCCAAGCCTATCTATATAGTATAGACCGATCGGGTCATTAACCCGAACGTGATCCTCCCTGTGTGTCCACTACACACCGTTGAAGTTCTTGTTCTCTCATATATTCAATGACCCTGGAGCTTAGTTTATTGGACAAATTTGTAAAATTTGCGAGACACAAAGTGATGAAATAAATAACTCTTATTAATTTCAAATGGTAAATTACAAACTAAACGAGATTAGGACGTACATCCCAACAAACTCCCACTTGGACGAAGGTAGTGGAGCAAATACATTTCTCAAATGTACAATAGATTACATTAAAGCAATACAATAAACTAGGGCATTGAATACCCGTTTACAATACTCCCACTTTCCCTTGTTAGGAAGCACTCGAAGGTCTAGACTCTCTAGGTTACCCTCAAATACCTTGGTCGTGAGGGGCTTTGTAAATGGATCAGCAACATTGTGCTCTGACGCTATCTGCGTGGATCACACGTCGTCGCGATGCACAATCTCCGATGTCGTGATACTTCCGCTCAATGTGTTTGCCTCTCTTATGGCTCCAAGGCTCTCTGGAGTTGGCTATTGCACCATTGTTGTCACAAAACAGTGTGATCGACAAGTTCATATTTGGAACAACTTCAAATCCGTCATGAGCATCCTAAGCCAAACAGCTTCCTTTGCAGCTTCACAAGCTGCAACGTACTCAGCTACCATAGTCGAATCAGCGATGCCTCCCTGCTTGATGCTTCGCCATACTATAGCTCCCTCATTCAGAATGAACGCTGACCCCGAAGTGGATTTCCTAGAATCCTTATCGGTCTGAAAGTCACAATTTGTGTATCCCGTAAGGATCAAATCCCAACTCCCATACACTAAGCTGTAGTTCCTCGTTCTCCTAAGATACTTGAAGATTGCCTTTACGGTCGTCCAGTGATGTAATCCTTGATTGAATTGATACCTACTGACAATCCCTACTCCATTACAGATGTCGGACCTAATAAACAACATGACATACATCAGGCTCCCTACAACTGAAGCATAGGGGATCCGTCTCATATCCTCAACCTCTTGAGAAGTCTTAGAACATTGATCCTTAGACAGGTGAACCCCATGCCTGAAAGGCAGCAAACCCTTCTTGGGATTCTATATCTTATATCTACACGCTTGAGACATGGCCAACGTTCTGTTCTTCCAGTTTCGGACTATGTGGATACCTAAAACATATTGTGCTTCTCCTAAATATTTCATTTAGAATTGCGAAGCTAGCAATTTCTTTACGTCTGTAAGAAATCCTACCTCATTTCCAATGAGAAGGATATCATCCACGTACAATACAAGAAATGCGACAGTTTTGTCAACGATTTTCTTGTAGACACAAAGCTCATCAACATTCTAATCAAAGCTATAAGATTTGATCGCTTCATCAAACCTTATATTCCAAGACCTTGAGTCTTCTTTCAATCCATAAATAGACCTACGAAGTCGGCAAACCTTTTGCACTTGGCGTTGGATTATGTACCCCTTGGGTTGGTCCATGTAGATGGTCTCGTCAAGGTTGCCTTTCACAAAGGCGGTCTTGAATTCCATCTGCCATACCTCATAGTCAAAATATGCAGCAATGGCCAGAAGGATCTTGATCAACTTTACCATGGCAACAGGTGAAAAGGTTTCCTCATAGTCAACCGCTTCAACCTGGGTAAAACCCGTTGCCACAAATCGTGCTTGAAGGTCTGCACCTTCCCATCTACGCCACGTTTACGCTTGTAGATCCATTTGCAACCAATAGGTTTTACCCCATCCGATTGATCCACAAGCAACCAGACAGAATTGAATACATCGACTCCATTTCCCAGTCCATAGCTTTAATCCATTCGTCCTTGTCAACGTTAGCTATTGCCTGATCATAGGTCAATGGATTCTCGTAGTCATCATCAGGTGTGACGACTTGGGTTTCAGCTAAACCTATGTAACGTTCAGGCTGTCTCACAGCCCTTCCACTACGTCGAGGCATTCCCAATCTTGGGAAAGAAATTGACTAGACGTGCTAGGATCAACAACACTTGTTGATGTACTAGCCCCGTCAGCAACTCTTGCTGATGTACTTTCAATTTCGTTCAACACGATTTTGCTCCTAGTCAAATGATCCCTGACGTGGTCTTCCTCAAGGAAAGTGGAGTTTGTCGACAAAAGCACCCTATTTTCCTTAGGATCGTAAAATTGACCACCCCTAGTCTCTTTTGGGTAACCTACAAATAGGCACAATTTTGAACGGGGTTCCAACTTCTTCGAGTTTGTCACCAACACGTGGGTCGGGCATCCCCAAATTCTGAAATGGTGTAAACTACCTTTACGTCTATTACAGATTTCGAAAGGTGTTTCACAAACACTCTTCGACGGAACAATGTTCAAATTATACACCGTAGTCTCCACTTCATAACACCAAAAAGAATCAGGGAGACGAGCATAGCTCATCATCGAACGAACCATGTCCAACAGTGTTCTGTTTCTACTCTCCGATACACCATTCTGCTGTGGCATACCAGGTGTTGAGAGTTAAGACGCAATTCCGTGTTCTATCACATAGACCTGGAATTATGTGTCCATACTCGATTCGATCGAATTGTTTTATCGTTTTACCTAAAAGGTTCTCAAACTCATTCTTGTACTCCTTGAACTTTTCAAGAGTTCCAGACTTCTTATGCATTAGGTAAATATACCCATACCTTGAATAGTCATCTATAAAAGATACAAAGTATTCGTAACCTTGTCGTGGTTTAACACTCATCGGACCACAATAGTCAGAATGTATAAGCTCAAGGGGTTCTTTTGCTCTATATCATTTTCCACTAAAAGAAGGTTTGGTCATTTTGCCTTCGAGGCATGACTCACACACCGGTAAAGAGTTTTCTTCCAACTAGCTTAGAAGTCCACTTTTCACTAGTCTCTCAATCCTATTGAGATTAATGTGGCCTAGCCTTAGATGCCAAAGATGGGCATTTTCTTTTGGAGAAACTTTTACGCTTTTAGTTCGTGTTTCTGCAGTTTTCAATAATTCAGTGTTCAAAACGCTTTTGACCGAATTTGGTTTCAAAACATGCAAATTAGACTCAACTGAAGCAGAACAAATCAAATTGCCTTTGAAAGAAATAAACGCTTTATTATATTCAAAGGAAATCAAAATACATTGTTCAATAAGACATGAAATAGAAACAAGGTTTCTAGTAAACCCTAAGACTATATACAAATTGTCTAACAATAAGTAATTCCTGCCGAAATAGAGCTTCACTTTGTCGATAGCTGCAACAGAGACAATCTCCCTGGATTCAACCCGTATAGTCAGCTCACCCTCTCGCAGCTGCTTCCAGGAACTAATTCCCTGAAAAGAAGAACAAACGTGATTAGTGGCACCCGAATAAAATATCCAGGCAGAGTCATTACTCTACACTAAACAAGTTTCATTCACTAGTAAATCATATTTACCTGTATTCTTCCTCTCGGAAAGGAATTTGGGAAAGTTTCACTTCCAATGGTCGTCCCCATTGCAGTGGAAACACTTTCCTTTCTCTGCAACTTCCTTGACCTTCTTGCCCTTTTGGGCGGCAGCTTGGCAAGCTTTACCCTTCTTCATCTTCTTCTTCCCTTTCAGGTGAGAAGGAGCTACATGTTTTGTCCCAGAGGTCGAACCCCTATGATAGGACCTATAGACAACATTTGCTCAGCTTCCGGTGTTTTAATCCTCATCAAGGACTGGAAGTTTTGTAGCTCGTTTAGAAGGGTGGTCAGTGCGTAGCTTATCTTGTTCATAACAACGTTGCTACGAAACTGAAGGAAACTCATTGGAAGAGTCTCGAAAATGAAGCTGACCTGGCTCGACTCACAAATCGAAGCCCCGTTCATCTCCGCGAGATTAAAGTGGGTCATCATGTCCAGAACATGTTCACGGACAGACGCCCCTTCTTTCATCCGGGTGTTGAAGACGTGTTTGAGCGAGTCATGCCTGACTTGAAATGACTGTTGTCCAAACATGTCTTTTAGAGACTCCATGATCTCCTCGGCGGTTATTGATGCGAAAATATCAGTGCCCTAACTAATGCAAATTAGGATGAGACCCTGACTCTTCTTTGACGTGCAAGTATACACGGTCAAGTGCAGCAAGTGATAAGAAAAGTATCGATCCCACGAGGACTAGTAAAATCTAAACCAATGAGTGTCCTAGAAATTTTCTCCTTATTTTTTGTGCAATGCATGGACATGCAAATTTTTTTTGTTAAGAGTAAGTAAATTCAATAATAGGAATCTGATTTTTGTTGCTTGAATGAGTTAAATATAATTAAGACTAATACAATGAATCAAAGTATGTGAGAACAATAAGAACATAAATTAAACAAGAGAAAACTTGGGTTTCTAGATTAAGAGATAGGCTAGGGTTAAGTTGAAGTTCCATGTATAATTAGATTAACAAATGTGTGGTTGATGCCTTGAATTTACCTACACATGTGATCAAGTAAATTTTTCCAATGTCAATAAATTTTAAAACCAACAATTTCCCAATTGAGATCTAAATTACGCTCATAACTTAAAGGTTCTAGGTGGATTAATTATCCCTAATTAACTCATGATCCTAGAATGAAATTCTAATTTCCTAACTCACTAGCTTTTTCAAGTTCGTGAATTTTAGAGAAATCAAAGTGGCCAAGTTTTAATCCTCATGCATCGTTATAAACATTAAAATCTCATAAATCCAACCACGGCATCAACCATAAATTTATTAAAATGTATACGGTGAAAAACAACCTAACCCATGCCTAGAAGAGTTTAGCTCATGCTTGGAGTCAAATTACACATCCTTAAGTTAAGCATGCTCTTACTAATCATGTATAGCAATAGTAGACCAAAAACAACCCCAAAATCGACCTAAATAGTAAGCAAAAATTTCCTAAACAATAATTTTTTACCCACTAGTTTCAGCAAGAGTTTCTAGGATTGCTTCAGCAAATTTCCTATCGGTTGCTTTGCTTCAGCAAAACGCAAGCAGCAGCAGCAACAACGCCCAAGGTCCCCACGACTTTGCTTCAGCAAACACGAGCACAATAAAAATCACGCGCAACGACAACGGCAACAGCGCAACGGCTTTGCTTCAGCAATTGCGCGCACGCAGCGACGACGCTTCCCGATTGTCCACGACCTTACTTCAGCAAATGCACACGCAGCAACGATCACGCGCAACAGCGCAACGACTTTGCTTCAGCAATCGCGTGCAACGACAACAGGCGCTTCCCGATTGTCCACGGCCTTGCTTCAGCAAACGCGCACGCAACAACGACACTCCCGATTGTCCACAACAATAGGATGGGTCAGCTCTCCCGATGCCGCCCCTCGAAATTGCTACAGCAATGCTTGGCGCCTTCTTCCGAATGCTTTTTGCACGCTTCGAAATTGCTACAACAATGCTTGGCGCCTTCTCCCGAATGCTTCAGCACGCTTCGAAATCGCTACAGCAATGCTTGGCGCCTTCTCCCGAATGCTTCAGCACGCTCCCTCGGCTTTGCTGTAGCAAAATTGAAGCCCCTCTCGGCCTGCCTCCAACAATTTCCTCAGCCACGGATGAACCTCACGATTGCTACAGCAAAGACACAATCATGATTTGTCTCTCCGACGCACACTTTGCTGTAGCAATCACTTTGTTCTCATTCTCTTCTCGGTCTCTTCCTCTTGTCGCAAATTCTCTCTTCCTCTCACCCATGTAAACCCTAGCCTCCTTAATCAATATGGTGTTGCCCTAACTCCACAAATTACAAAAATACCCTTAAAGGTAAAAAGACCATATTACCCTTCGAGTAAAATGTCTAAAATGCCCTTAGGGACTCTTGTAATTTTTAAACATCTCCTGCACATAGAAAAATCTCAAATAAATTTATGAAGTCAATTATAAATCAAACTAAATATGCAATGATTTTTGGAGTTAAGAAAAATCTCAAGTTTTGGTCTTTAATTAACCATTAGCTTATTTTCCTAAATTTCTTGAATTAAAGCACAAAAACATCAAAATTAATTCTTTTTGCACCTAATGCTTAAATTCAATATTTTAAAGCTAACACACATAATTTAGGGACAAACTAACATAAGGATCACTAAATTAAATGCAATTCAAGTGGATTAAACACTAAAATTCTAGTAAAATAACTCACTTATGGCGAGTTATCAAACCCCCAAACTTGAACTATTCATTGTCCTCAATGAGTTCTATTCCCTAAGGACTTAAAAGACCTTTAAAGACTCAAATCATTAAGAGTAACTAAACAAGGGTTGAATACTTATGTTCTAAGCTACAAGTGACCATTTATTTCATGCTTTCTAAGTGGCTCATCTGGGGTTTCCTAGCTACACTTATGCATCAATAACCAAGAGCAAACCAACTAGGATTCTACACCTACCCTCCAGCTCAACCACTAGATTCCTAATCATTCAAATCAAGCAACCCATAGTTAAAAATAAGTCATACTCCAAAACTCGCATGGCTACAATTTAATGATCATTCCTTTTTTTTTATATATATATATATATATATTTTTTTTTTTAAAAAAATAGATACGTGCATTATTCCCCTCAATTTCCATAAAACTCACTGCTAAGGGCAAGATTTTTTTTTTTTTACTTTTTTTATTTTTATATATTTTTTGACTCTCCCGTAGTTCTTAGAATGGCATACGTGTTTAGCGCAGCACACCTAAGCAATGAGACTTCCCGTAGTTCTTAGAATGGCACACGTGGTTAGCGCAACACACCTAAGCAATGGGAATAGGCTTCTTGCTTGATACCTTCGCTCCAAGAGGCCAACATGGTTAATGCCCAAACCCCCTGACATCGAGCACCAAGTTGCCTGAACTGACTCTAAATAACAAAATAAGTAGCATATTTATTTTCTAGCCCAACAAAGTTTTAGGGAAATGGAAGGTTTGCACACTCTTTCTTGTTTTTTTTTTCTTTTTTCCTTAAAAATAAACACGAAGAATTTACCTTTCCCCCAAAACTTAGAGTACTCAATGTCCTCATTGAGTTAGGGAGGTCGGGTAACTCCCCCAAACTTGAAATGATCACAAATTTGAAGTTTACTAATTTTGGAGCGTTCTAAAAAAAATGTATGGGTTACCTAACTTGTCGTGGCTTCTAGTTTTCGAAACTTTTTGGATCAGGAGTTGAATCCTAACTACTTTGATTGTCATACTAACCATAAGCGCACTAAAGAACCCTAATGACAAGCTTGACCTTGAGAAACACCAAACAAGATAGAATACTCTTGCCTCTAACACAATCAACAACTCTTATTTTCATTAACCCTGAGATTTGACCTTAACTTTTTATTTTCATGGAGATGCATACCAAGTTTCTATAAAAGACATCACACTTTTACCATAAAAACACATGTAGAAGCTTAATTTTTAAACAAGAGACAACAACCATTTTTTCCTATTTTTAATTGCTTAAACATAATGAATCAACTACCTACATCATTCATATCAAAGACCATGAAACCAACAACTAACATGGAATCCAGTAGTCAAAATAGATCATTTTGAAGTCCTAAAGCAAGTAAATAACTTTATAAACACAAAGGCATGCAACACCCTATATACTCTATCAGCACACAGTCTCATCAATAGCAAAAATTTCAATTAACCCAAAATCAGATTCATAACAACACTTCTCCACCTCATGTTTAAAGCATATATTCCCCTTAATGTATAAACAACTATCTTAAGCATGCTTAAGAACAACTAACAAAGATGGAAGGGAGAACGATACTGCCCTGAATTGAGGAGACCTCCACTGCAGCGCATATCAATCATCAAACCCTAGGGGAGCTGCAAAATAAGCAAGGGTTACTTATTAAACAAAAACAAAAACAAAAACAACTAAAAAAAAATGAAACAAAAGAAATAATCCTTGGGTTGCCGACCAAGAAGCGCTTGTTTACACGTCATTAGCTTGACGAAGTACACTTGAGCTTGTTAAGTTATATAAAAATTCTCCCATTTCTTCGGTCCTCCCTTTCTTGAATCTACAAAACAAATTAATGCGAGCAAGAATACTAGCTTCTCATGAGTGCCCGATTTAGATATATTTTTTGATTTTTTATATAATAAAAGAAAAGGAAAAACAACAAAGTAAATATTTTTTAGTTTTTTATTTGATAATAGAAAAGAAGAAAAAACAGGAAAATAAACAGACTCACAAAAATACACTGACTCAAGAGCATAGAAAGAAAAACACTCACCAATAAGAGAAAAATCAGAAGATATAACTAACATAGACTCAAAAGCTTCAAACTCTACCTCCTGGCCTAACTCAACAGGCTCAACTTCTTCCACGCTCTCATTGACTCCATCCTGGTGTGTACTACAAGGTTCTGGTTTTTTTACATCTAAAGCACAATCCTCTAATTGCCCAAACTCAGAAAAATTTTAAGGACTAGGCTCTTGAAGGTCTATCAGCAGGTCAGTGATCAAGTGACTCATCGAACTATCTAAGGGTGTGGGTCCTCCTTCACTCTCTTCCCTAGGATGTTCAAGCTCAGATGAGTCTAAATACATTTGTTCTCTAAGGGAGACAAGTGTATCCGTTAGGCGTTGAATTGACTCTCCTATTTGCCTATTCATCTCATCTGATGTTCTCATATATTCTAATAACAACGTTTTAAGGGAAGATTCGTCTTCTACCTGGGGTTCTTGGATATGGGAACGGTATGGCTCAAAACCCCTAGGATATGGTTCATAGGCCCAACTACTCTCATTATTATCATACATGTGATCCCCATAAGTCATAGGGTTACTATGATAGTAATTAGGCATTTGGTAGCCATAAGATCCATACCCCTCACTAGAAGACTCTAAATTTGCAAAGGGATGATCATAAGAAAAAGAACTATATTGTGGTTGCTCATTGGGCACAGAAGACCACCCAAAGTTATCATAAGCCATAATAAAGTAATGAAGCAATTATAAAAGGCTCAACAAACACAATATACACCAACACAACCAGAAAGAATAACCAAGACTCAACAAAGATAAAAACACGAAACAAAGATAACAAGACACACCCAACAAGAAAAACAAGGATAAAAAGCTAAAATCAACTCAAACAAAATAAGAATCAAAACTAGTCCCCGGCAACGGCACCAGAAACTTGATGCGAAAATATCAGTGCCCTAACTAATGAAAATTAGGATGAGACTCTGACTCTTCTTTGACGTGCAAGTATACACGGTCAAGTGCAGCAAGTGATAAGAAAAGTATCGATCCCACGAGGACTAGTAAAATCTAAACCAATGAGTGTCCTAGAAATTTTCTCCTTATTTCTTTGTGCAATGCATGGGCATGCGATTTGTTTTTGTTAAGAGTAAGTAAATGCAATAATAGGAATCTGATTTTTGTTGCTTGAATGAGTTAAATATAATTAAGACTAATACAATGAATCAAAGTATGTGAGAACAATAAGAACGTAAATTAAACAAGGGAAAACTGGGGTTTCTAGATTAAGAGATAGGCTAGGGTTAAGTTGAAGTTCCATGCATAATTAGATTAACAAATGTGTGGTTGATGCCTTAAATTTACCTACACATGTGATCAAATGAATTTTTCCAAAGTCACTAAATTTTAAAACCAACAATTTCCCAATTGAGATCTAAATTACGCTCATAACTTTAAGGTTCTAGGTGGATTAATTATCCCTAATTAACTCATGATCCTAGAATGAAATTCTAATTTCCTAACTCACTAGCTTTTCCAAGTTCGTGAATTTTAGAGAAATCAAAGTGGCCAAGTTTTAATCCTCATGCATCGTTATAAACATTAAAATCTCATAAATCCAACCACGGCATCAACCATAAATTTATTACAATGTATACGGTGAAAAACAACCTAACCCATGCCTAGAAGAGTTTAGCTCATGCTTGAAGTCAAATTACACATCCTTAAGTTTAGCATGCTCTTACTAATCATGTATAGCAATAGTAGACCAAAAACAGTCCCAAAATCGACCTAAATAGTAAGAAAAAATTTCCTAAACAACAATTTTTTACCCACTGGTGCAGACTTAACAGAGATTTATGGTCGGAAAATTAAATGTATCTTATACACTTTATTTTCTCCCACTCAACACTTTATATTATTCGGGATTGACCTAGATAAACCGGCTAAAATTTACCTATGTCTACCAATACAACACTTATATTGATTTAACATAAGTTTATAATCTTATTATTAACTTAGGTTTGTGTGAGTAAATTAATCAACTTTTAATTAACGACACTCATGATAATATAACCTAAGAATCTCCGGACCGAATTCCTTCCTAGATGGTTTCCATGTAGGGGTGTTCCGCAAGCGTCAACTTAAATACCCCAGCCTTAGACAAAACCTTTCTTGGTCAGAGCTACTTGTCAGTCACCATTCAAACGTCATATTTTGATTTCGTAATTCTAATCTTATTAGAACTAGAAATCCTAAGTCTAATTATTCAAGTTCTGAACATTTTAAAACGAATAATTAACTTAGGTTACATGTATTTCTATGTTATAGTGCTTGATCGTTCGTCACATGAATAACTATATACTATAACAAATATTCATCACATGAAGAAAACGCATGAGCATACTTTTAATCTGAGAAATATAACTCTTATATTAAATAAATTAAAACATGAATTTAATTATATTATAACACTTATAATATAATCTAGCATGCATACTATATATTATAACACTTATAATATACAATGATGCATGAAATGTTTAACCTAAGGTGGGATTTTAAATCTATATGACAAACATTATGCACATAGAAATAATTAATTCATACATCTCATGCATAAAATAATTAACTAACAAAAATTGGACCGATTTTGGCACTTAGGGGCATTAAATAAATTAATTAACATTAATATAACAATTATATTAATAATAATTAATATATTTAATTAAAATAATATAAATAATACATTTTATAAAAGAAATTAAAAAAAATGCACAAAAAATTGCCCACGTTGAACAAAAGCTTCACGCACCACGTCTCGCGCTTCAGCCTTGCGAACTGCCCACTAACGCACGCAGCGTTGCAATGTCGTGGGCAGCGTTGCAACGCTGCAGCGTCCAGCGTTGTGCCAACATTCCCAACGCCTTGCGTCACAACGCTCTCCTGCAACACGCCTTGCTCCTGCCATGACAGCGTTGAGACGCCAATGAACAACGTCTCAACGCCGTCGACAGAACAACAAGCTCCTCTTGTTGTTCTTCTTCATTTCTTGCCCGTTTCCGCTCTGATTTCTTCACAACATCTCACGACACGAACGACACGGATCTACAGACTCGATTTACATTAAAAATGGCCAAAACACCGGGCCATTACATTGATCAAATCAACATAAATGTAAATCTGAAATAAAGTGCAAAAAATCGAAACATCCATTTTGCAAAACACAATTTATCTCATAAATCAAAGCATTTACCAACCTAATTTTAAGAAATCAAATGCACAACGAGAAGCCAACGATTGGCTCAGATACCAATTAAAGGGAATGAAAATATCGCGTAACAGAATACAATCGAATCGTCGTGGTATCGTTGTGAAATTCGTTTTCTTAAAACTATTTATATTACATAGAAACTAGATTAAACATGCATAATAAGAAGAAAAACCAGTAAGCAACACTTACTTGTTGTAGAACCTTTCTTCACGTTTTCCTCCTTCTTCGATCACGAACTCTTCGTGTTGTTTTCAATGACCTCGATCTCCTCGTACGAATCAACGAACCGGACACCTCCACTTGGTTACTCAGTTGTTCTACTTTTGGTAGAAGGAGAATGGTGGGATTCTCTTTTTTGGTGTAGGGAGGAAGGATTGACAGAGAGTTGTTTGAGAGAAAATTGCCAATGCTCTTGGTGAGAAATCCAAAAATGTGCAAGAAGCCTTACCACCCCTTATTGCAAAGGGGTTTATACAATGGTGATAGAAGGAGTTGAAATCTCCACCTATTTACCATTTTACCACAACTATAGGTTATGCAAATCATATTTGCATAACTACATATAATAAGATATCTCATATCTCATTATATGTATTTTTATAATTGTGGATTTTTAAATTGAATCACATTCAATTTAATTTCTCTCAATCTAATTTCTCAAAATTAGCCCTAATTCAACAATTAGGCTAACCTATAGTTTATTATGAATCTCATTCACATTAAACTATATAATATGTCATTTATATCTCATATAAATGACATAATTAAACTTTAGTGAACTTGAACACTCGAAATTCACACCAAAAATGTAAACCTTCTATTAATCCAGTTTTAGCGAACCGAGGGACCTAATAGATCTACAGTGACGAGCTCCAATGATCTGAGATTAACCTGTCAAACTCTTTGACCCGGTTAATCAACATTCATTAGCTACGGTAACATTCAACTAAAGTCCGTAGCTGCACTCCCGTCAGTGTAAGACAAGTTGTGTCCACTGATATAACCAATGCCCATGAGTCGACCCTTCATAGGTTGTTCGTAGAAATTTCTACATCAAATTACCGTTTTACCCCTGTGTCTACTTCTTGCTCCTTAAGTCCCCACTCTCCACTAATGAACAACAACATTGTAATGGTCCAAATATACACAACAGCCCTTTCGGGCCAGTGAGAGGGTGGGCGCCCATTGTCCAAGCCCTTGAGACAACACTTAAGTGAACAACCCTTCTAGTATCCCTAAAGGCGGGAACGAGTGAATTCCATCTCTCGTAGTTAAGTTCTCAGCTCCCTACTTTGTTCTGTCCATGAGAAGATAGGCATATTGGGTGAGTACTAGTCAAAGGATAGACCACCGCAGACAGGAGTCCGTAACACGCTCAGGATTCAGGTCGAGTCACTAATGGTCATCTACGAAGTTATTAGTCCCATACTGTTAACGATGTTACATTAGTAGGCCTAATAATTCACGGTCCAGTCTTGTACAATCTCATTGCACAGGATGCCCTCACTCGCATGTCAACCACATGAACGAGCCAGATCACCTCGTTTGTATCTAATACAAAGCGGGCCGCATCCACAACGCATCCAGGATTAGGTCTCCAACCCTATCCATATTGAAGGGAATCGAAGTCCCCGCAGCAGAAGCGATTGTGAATCGTGTGTTCTTGATTTAGTTACAATGGAA
This sequence comes from Trichosanthes cucumerina, assembly GCA_036507285.1. Taxonomy (NCBI): domain Eukaryota; kingdom Viridiplantae; phylum Streptophyta; class Magnoliopsida; order Cucurbitales; family Cucurbitaceae; genus Trichosanthes; species Trichosanthes cucumerina. The sequence continues at coordinate 72,973,452 of CM071835.1, read as the reverse complement.
AATTCATGAACGTAAAACATGGATTAAGCATAAAATACAAAAATGGACAACAAGAAGTTTACCTTTGAAGAACCTTTCTTCAATGTCTCCTCTCTCCACGGTCACGATCTTAGCAACAAGAACTCCAACGCACGAAGATACGATCATCGGATCTTCTCCGTTGTTCTCTAGGTGAGGGAGGAAGGTGGGTTCCCTTTAGAAGATGTGAGGTATTTTTGTGAGAGAGAGTTGTATTTTTGGAACTCTTCCAACAACACAACAAGGAGGCTAGGTATACTTTCTCAAAGTCTTACCAAAGTCTTGACAAAGTCTTAACCTAGTTGCATCTCATGCAACTATATACATAGGTGAATGGGATAGAAATGGCCATCCTATCACTCTTTTAATCTCTCATTAGTATATAGTTTATATATGAATTTAATTCACATTAAAACTATATATTATATCAATTACATCGTATATAATTAATATAAATCCTCATGTATGAAATTGAACACTTCAATTTCACTTCTAACTTTATACCCTCAATATTACCATGTTGAGCCAACGGAGGGATCTAGTGGACCTACAGATCATGAGCTCCAATGATGTGAGATTAACTGATCAAACTCTTTGATCCAGTTAATCAATATTCATTAACTGCAAGTCACTCCACTATAGACCAGTGAGTTGCACTCTCCCCATCAGAGATATTATTGTGTCCACCGATATAGTCATTGCCCATGAGTCGACCCTTCACAGGTTGTTCGTAATCACAGCTGGGTCAAATTACCGTTTTACCCCTGTGATTACCTCTTTCCTCCTTAAGCACCACTGATCCTCTAATGAACAACAAGTCTAAGGTCCTACCTTAAACTCATACACTCATAGAGGGTGGGGCCCCGTTGTTCAAGACCTGGAGTCAGTTCTTAAGGGAACAACCTATCTGATTCCTCAGTAGAGGAATGAGGGAATTCCATCTTGCACAGTTAAGTTCTCAGCTACGTACGAGGTTCTGTCCCGTAGAAGGTAGGCTTATTGAGTCGGCTACAAGCCACTCTCACCCATACTAGTCTAAGGACAAACCCCTATAAGCAAGAATTCTTAATTTGCTCAGGATTCAGGTCAAGTCATTAATGACTATCTACAAATTACTAGTCTTATCTTGTTAACGGTGTTATACTGGTTAGACTAATAATTTGCGATCCAGTCTTGTATGAACTCTTCATACAGGATCCCCCACTCGCATGTCAACTACATGAATGAGTTGGATTACCTCATTTGTACTAATTACAGAGTGTGTCTCATCCATGGTGTTACCAGAATGAGGTTTCCAACCTTATTCTTATACCATAGACTATTTAGATGATAATCTTGAAGTCCACCCAAATAGTGTCCACTACACTGATTTCAAGATAAATGTTATAAGCTTGGAGCTTAGTTTATTGGATTATAAAAGAAAGACTGTAATCTTAACAAAACAAATAACACTTTATTTAATTGATCAAAATTACACAAGTTTAGGGCATAAATCCCAACACATATACTGTAGACCATTCAGGTCATTAACTCGAATGTGATCCTCCTTGCGTGTCCACTGCACACCGTTCAAGTTCTAGTTCTCTCAAATATTCAATGACCCTGGAGCTTAGTTTATTGGACAAAGTTTGTAAAATTTGCGAGACACAAAGTGATGAGATAAATAACTCTTATTAATTTCAAATGGTAAATTACAAACAAAATGAGATTAGGACATACACCCCAACACCTTTGACTAATACGGGTGAGGGTGGTCACAATTACTCGCCCAATATGCCTATCTTCTAAGGGACAAGACCACGTGGGGAGCTGGGAACTTAACTACACGAGATGGAATTCACTCGTTCCCAACCTTAGGGAAACTAGAGAGGTTGTTCCCTTAAGTGTTGTCTTTAGGGCTTGGACAACGGGCGACCACCCTCTCACTAGCCGGATAGGGGTGTTGTGTATGGGTGGAACATTACAACGTTGTTGTTCATTAGAGGAGCAGTGGGGACTTAAGGAGCAAGAAGTAGACATAGGGGTAAAACGGTATTTGACCCAGCAGTGTCTACGAACAACCTTTGAAGGGTCGACTCATGGGCATTGGTTATAATAGTGAACATAACTTGTCTTACACTGACAGGAGTGCAACTACGGGCTTTAGTGGAGTGTTACCGTAGCTAATGAATGTTGATTAACCGGGTCAATGAGTTTGACACGTTAGTCTCGGATAATTTGACGTCGTCACTGTAGGTGAAGGAATTCGATTCCCGCAGCGGAAGTGATTGTTAATCGCGTGTTGTTAATTTTGTTACATGGATATCAGCCAAAAACAAATCTAACTAAGATTAAGAATATAATAACATATTGGACAACAAGAATTATAGCTTTGAAGAACTCTTTCTTCTAGTGCTTCTTCTCCCACAATCACGATCTCAACAACACGAACCCGAGCGATCACGGACACTACCACTAGATCTTCTCCATTGTTCTCTATGTGAAGGAGGAAGGTGGGTTCCTTTTAGGTGAGGTGAGATGATCTTATCAAGATGTAGTTGGACCTCTTTGCAAAACTATAAGATAATGCACTAGGGTTTCTCCAAGAGAATTATTTCGCTAAGTTGCATCTCATGCAACTATATATATAGGGGAATATGATAGAAATTACCATCATATCCCTCCTTTATTCTCCCACTATTATATTATTTATATGTGAATCTAATTCACATTAAAACCATATATTATATAAATTATATCATATATAATTGATATAACACCTCATGTATGAAATTGAACACTTCAATTTCATTCCTAACTTTATACCCTCAATATAACCATGTTGAGCCAACGTAGGGACCTAATGGATTTACAGTTCATGACCTCCAATGATGTGAGATTAACAGACCAAACACTTTGATCAAGTTAATCAATATTCATTAACTACCAGTCACTCCACTATAGACTTGTAGTTGCACTCTCCTCACTGTAGACTATATTGGGTCCATTGATATAATCATTACCTATGAGTCGACCCTTCACAGGTTGTTCGTAATCACAGCTGAGTCAAATTACCGTTTTACACCTGTGATTACCTCTTTGTTCCTTAAGCACCACTGATCCTGTAATGAACAACAAGTTTAAGGTCCTACCCTAGACTCATAACCACTTAAGTCAGTTAGAGGGCGGGGCCCCGTTGTTCAAGACTTGAAGTCAGTTCTTAAGGGAACAACCCATCTAATTCCTTAGTGTAGGAATGAGTGAATTCCATCTTGTATAGTTAAGTCCCCAACTACCTACGGAGTTCTGTCCTTGAGAAGGTAGGCTAATTAAGTCGGCTACAGGCCACTCTCTCCCATACTAGTCTAAGGACAAACCCTTATAAGCAGGAGTTCTTAACTTACTCAGGATTCAGGTCGAGTCAATAATGATCATCTATAAATTATGAGTCTTGTCCTGTTAACGGTGTTATACTGGTTAGACTAATAATTTGCAGTCCGGTCTTGTATGAACTCTTCATACAGGATGCCCCCACTCGCATGTCAACCACATGAATGAGTTGGATTACCTCATTTGTACTAATTACAAAGTGGGTCGCATCCATGGTGTTACCAGAATAATGTTTCCAACCATGTTCTTATACCATAGACCATTAAGGTTATACTCTTGAACATAATCCAAATAGTGTCTACTACACTGATGTTTAAGATACATTATAACGTTGGAGCTTATTTTATTGGATTTTTAAAGCAAGGATATAATTTTATCAAAACAAATAACTCTTTATTTATTTGATCAAAATTACATAAGTTTAGGGCACAAATCCCAACAATCTCCCACTTGACCTAAAGCTTGTGGAGTATTAAAACATTACAAGCATTACAGTAATGTAAATAAAATAAACTACGACATTTTACACCCTTTGTACAGAATAGTCCCACTTTCCATAGTTGGTGAAGACTTGTAAACCTATACCTTCTAGGTGTTGGGGTTTATGCCCTAAAACTCGTAATTTGTATTTTTGTTCTAATTATTGTAATAAAGTGTTATTATTTCAATAAACAGTTATAGTTCGTGATCTACGAGTTTGCTTTTATTTAAACCCTAAATCCAATAAACTAAACATCCAAGGTTGTTAAATGTGTCTTCAACTGAATTTAGTGTGCATATAGAGGATCTCGGTTCAAGATACAACCTAAAGAGTTTATAGTTAGGGGATAAGTTTGGTTACCTTACCATGGTAAAACTATGGATATGGCCCACTTTGTATTTGATACAAACACTGTGATCCTAACGTGTTCGTGTAGATTACATGTGAGTGGGGATATCCTATGTATTTAGATACGATAAGACCGAACCACGAAATAGTAACCTCTAGCTGTAACTCCGTTGACTAGTTAGGTTTCTATTTCACTAGGATGACCTAGGAAAATTGATCTCAATCCTGAGCATGTTTCGAACTCCTATTTGCGAGGGATTGTCCGTTGACTAGTATCGTTGACTAGTATGGGGACAAAACCGAGTGAGCGGCTGGGAACTTAACTAAGCAAGATGGAATTCACTCTTTCCCGCCTACTAGGGTAAGTAGAGGAATGTTCCCTTAAGTGGTGTCTCGGAGACTTGAAGAAAGGGCCCGACCCTCTCATTGGTCCGCGAGAGACTCTGTTTGTTCGTAGGACAACAAACAAATTGTTCATTAGAAGAGCACTAGTACTTAAGGCACAAGATGTAACACTTGGGTAAAACTGTAATTTGACCCAGCTGGTGTTACGAACATTCGTAAAGGATTGACTTGTTGTTATTGGTCAATATCCGTGGACACAGAAATATATCTGCAATGAGAAGAGTGCAGCTGCGAGACTTTAGTGGAGTGTTCCCGCAGTTAATGAATGTTGATTGGGATGTTAATGTGATTAACCGAGCAATCCCGCTTCGTTGGAGCTTCTGATCTGTAGGTCCATTAGGTCCACCTTCTAGCTCGTAAAGGGTTCTTAGATCATTTGAATTTGAAATGTTCAAATTCATAAGGGAATAAATTAGATGTATTTAGATACGATATAATATATAGTTTTGGAACTATATATTATAAATTTAATGTGGATATGATCGATATTAAATTACATGAGAGAATTAAATATTTGAAAGAGTTCAAATATTAAATTCAAATGTGAATGTGATTCATATTTGAAAACTATAGGTCAAATTTAATGCGCATTAGATTCGCATTAAAACTATAGGATAGAGAGATAATTGATTAAATGTGATTAATATAAATTAAATATAAGATATTTAACCTAATTTAATTAAATATGTTTTATTTGATTTATTAATTAATACGATTAATTAATTAAAAATAAAAATAGGGAACATGTATGGAGGACATGTTCCCCCTCTCTCCCAACTCCCTATTCGATAGGGAGTGGGAGATGCCCTCTATAGGGTTTTTTTTTTCTCTTGGTGAGAAGAAATGATTGGATGATCGATTCATACGATGGAACACGTAAGAAATTCTCTCTCTCTCACAATTCCCTCTTACTCTCTTCCAAATTGTTGGAATTCCTTCCCACCAAAGGATTTGTTCTAAGAACTCAGAGATGTAGAAGGCTTTCTCTTTTGGTAGTGTTCGGTTTGTGAAAAACAGAGAAGCAGAGAAGCAGAGAAGTCCATGTTCGTGCTTGCTGTCCTGTTTAGCAAGGAGTTGCTGTGTGGAAGAACTACAAGGTAATTACCTTCTCTCCTTTTATTAGTTTAATTGTTAAACTTTTAGCATGTTTGCATGATAGATCTTCTTGCCTAATTAGAATTAGATAAGCATGTTTGTTATGTTTTGTCAATATACTTGTTTTTGTTTCTAACTAAAACAATCAAGCAATTACGATCCAAAACTCGTTACCGCTGCTCAAGGGGATCACGTCTCCATCAATTGGTATTAGAGCCATTCTTGATTTTGTTTGGTTGAAACAAAATTGCATTGATTTGGTGGGAAATGCATTTGGTTTGCTGTAAAACTAGTTTAGGAATATATGGCCATAGTTTAATTTTTTGATTTGATCAATTTGTATGTAAAGGCCCCAGTGTTTTTGGGCATAGAGTGCATTATTCAGTCTGTATTCGAGTTAAGAGTTGTTCGGGACCAGTTTCATGCAATTCGGTTGAGAATCGAAAGAGAATTTGAAGTTTTAAGCTGTCGTGTTCGAAGAAGAAAGTTGCTGCCAAAGTAGCAGCGTTGCAACAACGTTCATCAGACCTGCAACGTTGAGGAACGGTGTCGCAACGCCAACATCCCTATCGACTCGGGAGTTCCAGGGGTCAGCGTCGTTGCAACGCTGCCACTCAACGTTGCAACGCCACCCCGATAGAAGGCGCGCTCGCGGACGAAGCGGGAGTTGCAACGCCGTGATGTATTTCCAGCAGTTGCAGACCGGTTCGACGGTTCTGATTAATTTTTGGTCGAGTTCGAGCGGTTCAAGCCCGATTCAAGGTGTTTTAGACCGGTTAATGTAATAAAGTTATAGTAATTTTATTATTTTGCACTTTAGGGGTCAATTTATTCCAGTTTTACAGCTATATTTCTTTATGAATGTAATTTATAATTTTTCCCACCTTAGGATCAGCATGTTCATGCATTTTATTTGTATAATTGTCATATGAATATGGTTAAAATGTATGATTAATTTATTTTTCATGAGTATAATTATAATTGTTATAATTAGATTATATGAAAAATAAATTGCATGGAGTATATAATTACTTTGTTTAAAATAAATGTTATTTTATTTTAGGTAATTTTATTATACATTTAGTTGAATATTTTGTTTATAATTCCAATTTGAAAAATAATTGTTGGATTTATAATATAGCTCTTTATCATAGGTTAATTATTAAATTTATAAAAATAAATTAAAGGGGTTATAGAAACCATAACCTATAATAAAGAAATGCATGCAAACATAGGAACTTGGGTTAATTTTTGAATTAGTTTTAAATTATTTAAAATTAATTTAGACCTAAGTTTTAATTTCTATTAGGATTAGAAATTAGTCTTACATAATTTTTTAAATAGTTTTAAATATAGTATGACTTTAGAACTTTGGTTATAAGGGAACTCTACTGGTGAAGTTCTGTTGAAGGTTGGGGGTACTTAAGCTGACAATTAACGGAACACCTCCTACCTGGGAAGTGATCCAGAACTTGAGTTGAATTAACCTTAGTTCTATTTTATATCTAGGTAATTAAAATGTTTATTTACCTAGACATATGGTTAAAAGACCTAGCTATAATAGTTATAATAGGCATAAACTTAGATAGATTCTTTTAGCCAGAATCCGACTAAGTTAAACCTATACCCTAATCTTAGGAGCTTCAGTGGGAGAAAACGAGATGTTTGCATCAAGTTTACTCTCACGTCCTGAAGAGTTCACACCGTGAGTTCCATGCTCGGCTACGTGGCATCAATAGGGTGTCCCCGTACGGTATGTGTTTGCATGGTACAATACCAAGGTGAATGAGGGAAGTATCCATAGTAAATGGGAGCGGGACGCGTGTCAACGTATCCTACGGTCTCCTCCATTAGGTCGCACCGTGAGGGCCTAACTATAGGGATCAGAACACCGCGAAGTCCATAAATGGATAGGGTCTCTTTGGTAATTTGCCAATAGTTGTCTTTCTAAATAGTAGCATGTTGGCTCGGACCTATTGGATCTGAAAATGGTAGGGTCACATTTAAGGGATGAGTTAAGCTAGTTAACAAGTCCTTGACCAAACAAACGGTAGCTAGGACCATTGAGACATGAGATGTTCTGGTAGTGAGAATTGGCTTAGAAAGTCTTAATTTAGGGGAGGAATGACTGACCGCCCGACGGAGGCTTTTGTTCTAAACCCTTGAAGTAACGTTGCAAAATTAAAGGTTTAATTTAAACATTGGGTTTAGTTTAAACATTAGGGTTTTTTAATAATTTTGTTAAAATTGATTGGTTCTATAATGGGTTAAAAGACATAACTAATTAGAAATATTTTGGATTTTCAGCATGTCGTCCTCATATATAGCGTTGCTCAAAAAGTAACGTTTAACTTGTGAAAACTTTACTACGTGGAAGTCCACCTGGATGCGATTCTTGTTCTTGATGACCTTCGGTTCGTACTAACTGAGGAATGTCCTTAAATCCTTGCTCAAAATGCACCTCAATCAGTTAAGGATGTGTTTGACCGCTGGGCCAAGGCCTATATCCTGGCTGGGAAATCTGATGTTTTAGCCAGAAAATTGGAGGGTATGGTCTCAGCTCGTTAGATCATAGGTTATCTGCAGAATTTGTCTGGACAACCGTCTTAACAAATTCGACACGAATCCCTCAATTATGGTTATAACGCGCGCATGAAGGATGGAAGTTCAATGAGAGAACATGCTCTCGATCTTATTGGTCACTTCAACATGGCCGAAATGAACGGAGCGGTCTTAGATAAGCAAAGTCAAGTATTCTTCATCCTGCAAACTCTACCGAAGAGTTTCCTACCATTCCGTACCAATGCGGAGATGAACAAAAAGGAGTATAACCTAACATTCCTCCTAAATGAACTGCAGACTTACAAGTCTCTTATTGAAATAAAGGATAGGTAAATGGAGAGGCATATAAGTTTGCCCATTCCAAAAGATTCCAGATGGGTTCATCGTCTAGAACCAAGTCCTGCGGTTCTTCTTCTGGGATTAAGAAGACTCCAAAGAAGAGGAAAGTAGGAAAAGGGAAAGCTTCTGCCACTTCAGACACTGAGCTCAAAGAAAAGAAAAGTAAATTAGATTTACTTGTTCTTGAAACTTGTTTAGTGAAAAATGACGTTTTTACCTGGATACTTGATTCAGGAGTCACTAATCACGTTTGCTCTTCATTTCAGGAAACTAGTTTCTTCAAGGAGCTCGAAGTGGGTGAGATGACGCTTAGGATCGGAACGGAAGACGTCGTCTCACTTCGTACAGTGAGATGCCAACCTGTTTTTCGGAGATAGATTTATTTTATTAAAAAATCTGTATATAGTTCCTAAGATTAAGAGAAACTTAATTACTATCTCTTGTTTAATAGAACTTGTATATTGTATTTCCTTTTCATTGAATGATGCGTTCATTTTAAAAGAGGGTGTCAATATTTGTTCTGCTAGATTGAAAAATGGATTGTTTGTACTTAAACCGAATAGAACTAAAGCAATTTTGAATAATGAGATGTTTAAAACTGCTAACACTCAAAGTAAAAGGCAAGGAATTTCTCAAAATAATACCTATCTATGGCATCTTAGACTTGGTGATATAAATCTCAAACGGATTGAGAGATTATCTAAGAATGGACTTCTAAATGAGTTAGAAGATGATTTTTTACCTCCTTGTGAATCTTGCTTGGAAGGTAAAATGACCAAGCGACCTTTTACTGAAAAAGGTTATAGAGCCATAGAGCCCTTAGAACTTGTACATTCGGATCTTTGTGGTCCAGTGAATGTTAAATCTCGAGGAGGGTAGGAATATTTCATCTCCTTCATAGATGATTATTCGAGGTATGGTTATCTATACCTAATGCATCACAAGTATGAGACTCTTGAAAAGTTCAAAGTGTATAAGGCAGAAGTAGAGAATGCATTAGGGAAAACCATTAAAACACTTCGATCTAATCGAGGTGGAGTGTATATGGATTTGAGATTCCAGGACTATATGATAGAACATGGAATTAAATCTCAACTCTCAGCACCTAATACACAACAGCAAAATGGTGTGTCAGAAAGGAGAAATAGAACCTTGTTGGACATGGTTCGTTCTATGATGAGCTATGCTCAATTGCATGCCTCGTTTTGGGGATATGCAGTAGAGACTGCAGTTCAAATCTTGAACATTGTTCCATCAAAGAGTGTTTCAGAAATACCTTTTGAATTGTGGAAGGGGCGTAAACCTAGTTTACAACACTTCAGGATTTGGGGTTGTCTAGCACACGTGATAGTGACAAACTCGAAGAAATTGGAACCACGTTCGAGATTATGCCAATTTGTTGGTTATCCCAAAGAAACGAGAGGTGGTCTTTTCTACGATCCACGAGAAAACAAGGTGATTGTATCGACAAACGCCACGTTCTTGGAGGAAGATCACATGAGGAATCACAAACTGCGTAGTAAATTAGTACTAAATGAAGCTACAGATGAAGCAACAAGAGTTGTTGATCAAGTAGGACATTCATCAAGAGTTGATGGAGGAGCCAACACCTTAAGTCAGTCTCGTCCTTCTCAATCGTGGGAATGCCTCGATGTAGTGGGAGAGTTGTTTTCCAACCTGACCGCTACTTGGGTTTAGCTGAAACTCAAGTCGTCATACCTGATGACGGCGTAGAAGATCCGTTGTCTTATAAACAGGCAATGAATGACGTAGAAAAGGATCAATGGATCAAAGCCATGGGCCTTGAAGTGGAGTCAATGGACTTCAATTCAGTATGGGAACTTGTAGACCAACCTGAAGGGGTTAGACCCATGCGGTATAAATGGATCTATAAGAGAAAAAGAGATGCGACCGGAAAGGTACAAACCTTTAAGACTAGACTTGTAGCAAAGAGTTTTACCCAAAGAGAAGGAGTTGATTATGAAGAAACTTTTTCCCCTTTTGCTATGTTGAAGTCTATAAGGATACTCTTGTGCATAGCCGCGTTTTATGATTATGAAATTTGGCAAATGGACGTCAAGATTGACTTTTTGAATGGTAATCTTGATGAGATCATCTATATGTCTCAGCCCGAAGGGTTCATAACCTAAGGTCAGGAGCAAAAAGTTTGCAAGCTCAACGATCCATTTATGGGTTGAAACAAGCATTCAGATCTTGGAATATAAGACTTGATACTTCGATCAAGTCATATGGCTTTGACCAAAACGTTGATGAACCTTGTGTTTACAAGAGGATCATCAACAACAAAGTAACTTTCTTAGTACTTTATGTAGATGATATCCTACTCATTCGGAATGATGTAGGATACCTAACTGACATAAAGAATTGGTTGGCGACCCAATTCCAAATGAAAGATTTGGGAGAGGCGCAGTATGTTCTTGAGATTCAGATCTTCAGGAATCGCAAGAACAGAACGCTAGCACTGTCTCAAGCGTCTTATATTGACAAAATGTTGTCCCGATATTCGATGCATAATTCCAAGAGGGGTTTTTTGCCCTTCAGGCATGGAGTTCATTTGTCTAAGGAACAGTGTCCTAGGATACCTCAAGTAGTTGAGGATGTGAGACGTATTTCCTATGCCTCTACAGTAGGTAGCTTAATGTATGTTATGCTGTGCACGAGACCAGACATTTGTTATGCTGTGGGAATAGTCAGTCGGTACCAATCCAATCCACGGTTAGACCACTAGACAACAGTTAAAAATATCCTCAAGTATCTTAGGAGAACGAAGGTCTATATGCTTGTATATGGGACTACGTATTTGATTCTTACTAGATACACTGATTCTGATTTTAGACCGATAAGGATTCTAGAAAATCCACATCGGGATCAGTTTTTACCCTTAACGGGGGAGCTATAGTATGGTGAAGCATGAAGCAAAGATGCATCGCTCACTCCACAATGGAGGCAGAGTATGTCGTTACTTGTGAAGCAGCCAAATAACCTCTTTGGCTAAGGAAATTCTTTACTGATTTGGAAGTTGTTCCAAATATGGAATTTCTGACAACAGTGGTGCGGTAGCCAATTCGAAGGAACCTCGCAGCCATAAGCGAGGCAAACACATCGAGAGTAAGTATCACCTGATACGAGAAATAGTACAACGAGGAGATGTGACAGTCACGAAGATCGCTTTGGAGCATAATATTGTTGATCCATTTGCAAAGACTCTCACGCCTAAAGTGTTCGAGGGTCATCTGGAAAGTCTGGGTCTACGAGATATGTACATAGACTAATCTAGGGCAAGTGGGAGCTATATAATGGGGTATATTGATGTCCTAGTTTATTGTATTTCTATCTCTGTAACCACTGTTTTAGATTATGATGTACCCCACTAGAGTTTTAGTTCAAGTGGGAGTTTGTTGGGGTTTGTGCCCTAAAACTCGTAGTTTGTATTTTTGTTCTAATTATTGTAATAAAGTGTTATTATTTCAATAAAGAGTTATTATTCGTTATCTACGAGTTTACCTTTATTTAAACCCTACTTCCAATAAACTAAACATCCAAGGCTGTTAAATGTGTCTTTAACAGAATGTAATGTACATATTGAGGATCTCGATTCAAGATACAGCCTAAAGAGTGTACGGTTAGGGAATAAGGTTTGGGTACCTTATCCTAGTAAATCTATGGATATGACCCACTTTGTATTTGATACAAACACTATGATCTTAACGTGTTCGTGTAGATGACATGTGAGGTGGATATCCTATGTAATGAGATTACATAAGACCAGACCATGAAATAGCAACCTCTAGATGTAACTCCGTTGCTAGTTAGGTTTCTATTTCATTAGGACTACCTAGGCAACTTTATCTCAATTCTGAGCAGGTTACGAACTCCTGTTTGCAAGGGATTATCCTTTGACTAGTATGGGTGAGAGTGGCCAGATTCGCCGATTCAATATGCCTACCTTCTTGGGGACAAAATCGAGTGAGCGGCTGGGAACTTAACTTAGCAAGATGGAATTCACTCCTTCCCTTCTACTAGGGTAAGTAGAAGAATGTTACCTTAAGTGGTGTCTCCGGGACTTGAACAAAGGGTCTAACCATCTCATTAGCCCGAGAGGGACTCTATTTTTTGGTAGGACCACAAACAAATTGTTCATTACAACAACACTCATACTTAAGGCACAAGATGTAACCCAGAGGTAACACGGTAATTTGACCCAGCTGGTGTTACGAACATTCATGAAGGATTGACTTGCTGTTATTGGTCAATATCTGTGGACATAGAAATATATCTTCAGTGAGAAGAGTGTAGCTGCGGGACTTTCGTGGAGTGTTCCCGCAGTTAACGAATGTTGATTGAGAGGTTAATGAGATTAACCGAGCAATCCCGCATCGTTGGAGTTTCTGATTTGTAGGTCAATTAGGTCCACCTTCTAGCTTGTAAAGGGTTCTTAGATCATTTGAATTTGAAATGTTCAAATTCAAAAGGGAATAAATTAGATGTATTTAGATACGATATAATATATAGTTTTGGAACTATATATTATAAATTTAATATGGATATGATCCATATTAAATTACATGAGAGAATTAAATATTTTAAAGAGTTCAAATTTAAATTCAAATGTGAATGTGATTCATATTTGAAAACTATAGGTCAAATTTAATGTGCATTAGATGTTCATTAAAACTATAGGATAGAGGGATAATTGATTAAATGTGATTTAATCAAAATTAAATATAAGATATTTAATGTAATTTAATTAAATATGTTTTATTTGATTTATTAATTAATACGATTAATTAATTAAAAATAAAAATAGGGAACGTGTCAGGAGGACACGTTCCCCCTTTCTCCCAACTCCCTTTTCGATAGGGAGTGAGAGATGCCCTCTACAGGGGTTTTTCTTCTCCTGATGAGAAGAAATGATTGGATGATCGATTCATACGATGAAACACAAAAGAAATTCTCTCTCTCTCCCAATTCCCTCTTACTCTCTTCCAAACTGTTGGAATTTCTTCCCACCAAAGGATGTGTTCTAAGAACTCAGAGATATATAAGGTTTTCTCTTTTGGTAGTGTTCGGTTTGTGAAGAACAGAGAAGTAGAGATGTCCTTGTTCGTGCTTGTTGTCCTGTTGTGATCCTTGTAGCAAGGAATTGTTGTGTGGAAGAACTACAAAGGAAATTACCTTCTCTCCCTTTATTAGTTTAATTGTTAAACTTTTAGCATGTTTGCATGATAGATCTCCATGCCTAATTAGGATTAGATAAGCATGTTTGTTCTTTTTTGTCAATGTACTGGTTTTTGTTTCTAACTAAAACAATCAAGCAATTACGATCCCAAACTCGTTTACGCTGCTCAAGGGGATCGGATCCCCATCAATAGGTGACTATCAAACAATTTACCCGTGAGAGCCTTTGGTAAAGGATAAGCAACGTTATGCTCTGAGGCTATCTTCGTGACAATCACGTCCACTTGATGCACGTTCTCCTGGATGAGATGATATTTCCGCTCAATGTGCTTTCCCCTCTTATGACTTCGAGGTTCCCTTGAATTTCCCACTGCACCACTGTTATCGCAATACTGCGTGATGGGCAAAGTCATATTGGGAACAACTTCCAAATTTAACATGAATTTCCATAACCAAACGACCTCTTTAATTGCTTCACAAGCTGCTACATATTCGACTTCCATGGTGGAATCAACGATGTATCCCTGCTTGACACTTTGCCATACTACAGCTCCTCCGTTAAGAGTGAATACTGACATTGATGTAGATTTTCGAGAATCTTTATCAGTCTGAAAGTCAGAATTCGTGTATCTTGTAAGGATCAAATCCTTAGCCCCATGCACAAGCATGTAGATCCTTGTTCTCCGTAGATACTTAAGGATTGTTTTAACTGTTGTCCAGTGTTCAAGTCCTGGACTTGATTGATACCTACTGACCATTCCAACTGCAAAACAGATGTCTAACCTAGTACACAACATGGCGTACATCAGACTCCCAACAACTGATGCGTAAGGAATCTGTTTCATATCCTCAACTCCTTGAGGTGTCTTAGGACACTGTTCCTTAGACAAATAGACACCATGTCTAAAAGGCAATAAACCCTTTTTGGAGTCTTACATCTTAAACCTCGACAACACTTTGTCTATGTAAGATGTTTGAGACAAGGCTAGTGTTTTATTCTTGCGGTTCCGGACAATCTGGATCCCAATAACCAACTGTGTTTCACCCAAATCTTTCATTTGGAATTGCGTAGCTAGCCAATTCTTAATGTCAGTAAGATGTCCTACGTCATTCCCAATGAGTAGGATGTCATCCACATATAGAACTAGGAATGCAACAGAACTATTGATGATTTTCTTTTAGACACAATATTCATCACCATTTTGATCAAAGCCATAGGATTTGATCGTCTCATCAAATCTTATATTCCAGGACCTAGAAGCTTGTTTCATTTCATATATTGACCTTTTAAGCCTGCAAACCTTTTGCTCATGTCCTGGTTTAATGAACCTTTTGGGTTGGTCCATGTAGATGTTCTCGTCAAGGTTGTCATTCAAAAAGGTTGTCTTGACATCCATTTGTCATACCTCATAGTCATAATATGCGACAATGGCTGGTAGGATACGGATAGACTTTTCCATAGTAACAGGTGAAAGGGTTTCCTCATAGTCAACCCCTTCAACCTGGGTATAACCCTTTGCTACTAGTCTAGCTTTAAAGGTTTGCACCTTTCCATCTACACCACACTTTCTCTTGTAGATCCATTTACAACCTATAGGTTTTACCCCATCAGGTTTATCTACAAGATCCCAAACAGAATTGAAGAACATAGACTCCATTTCTTGGTCCATGGCTATGATCCATTTGTCTTTGTATTTGTCATTTATCGCTTGATTATAAGTCGTTGGATCCTCACAGTTGTCATCTGGTATAACAACTTGGGTTTCAGATAAACCCATGTAACGGTCTTGTTGTGTTATAACCCTCCCACTACGTCGAAGCATAATCAACTCTTCAGATGGACTCTCTTTACTAGACAAGCCAGTATCAACAACTTTTGTTGGCGTACTAGTTTTATTAGCAACTTTTGCTATTGTTCTGTCTAACTCATTTAACACAATTTCACTTCCTGGTTTGTGGTCTCTTATGTGGTCCTCCTCTAAGAAAATGATATTTGTAGACACAAAAACCTTATCTTCCTTAAGATCATAGAATAAACCACCTCTTGTGTCTTTTGGGGTAGCCTGCAAATAAGCACAATGTTGAACGTGAATCCATCTTTTTTGAATTTGTAACAAGCACATGTGTTGGACAACCCCAAATTTAGAAATGACATAAACTACCTTTACGTCCTTTCCAGAGTTCAAAAAGGTGTTTTAGAAACACTCTTTGATGGCACATTGTTGAAAATGTATACCGTAGTCTCTACTGCATAACCCCAAAAAGATCTAGGGAGATGAGCATAACTCATCATTGATCGAAACATGTCCAACAGGGTTCTATTTCTCCTTTCCGATACATCGTTTTGCTGTGGTGTAGCGGGAGCGGAGAGTTGGGATGTAATTCCATGTTCTATCATATAGTTCTGGAATTTTAAATCCATGTACTCTCCACCTCGATCTGATCGAAGTGTTTTAATCATTTTACCTAATTGATTTTCAACTTCAGTCTTGAACTCCTTGAACTTTTCAACTGCTTCAGACTTGTGATGCATTAGGTAAATATGCCCAAACCTAGAATAATTATCTATAAAAGAGATGAAATATTCATAACCTCATCTGACTTTAAAATTCATCGGACCACAAAGGTCTAAATGTATAAGCTCAAGAGGTTCTTTGGCTCTATAACCTTTTCCACTAAAAGGTCTTTTAGTCATTTTGCCTTCTAGGCAAGATTCACATACATGTAAAGTATTTTCTTCTAACTCATTTAAAAGTCCATTCTTTACCAATCTCTCAATCCTATAGAGGTTCATGTGACCAAATCTAAGATGTCAAAAATGAGCATTTTCTTTAGGAGAAAACAGTTTGTGTATTTCCTATAATTTAGTGTTTAAAACTATTTTAACTGAATTAAAACCATGCAAATAATTCTCAAGAAGAGCATCACATAGTTCAATACTTTTCCAAAGAAATAAACACTTTATTCAATTGAAAAGAAATTTAAGTACAATGTTCACTAAGGCAAAAAATAGAAATAAGGTTTCTAATAAACTCTGAAATTACATTCATGTTATCAAATAACAACGTTTTCTTGCGAGACGATTGCTCTTTATTTGCTCTTTTTTTTTCTGTATCTTCTTAAGTTCAGAAGTATGACTGCAATATTTAGTTCAAGAGGTTGAACCATTCTGAGAACTTTTAGAATGGGCAAACAGATTTGACTCTCCATTGTGTTTTCTCTCATCATCCATAAGAGACTGATAATTCTACAGCCCATTTAGCAGAGAAGTCAGATCATACTCTACGTTGTTCATCGCAACATTGCGGTGGAAATGTAGAAAACTCTTCAGAAGAGATTCTAGTATGAACAAAACCTGACTTTTCTCATCTATGACCGGTCCGTTTAATTCCACTATGTTGATGTGAGCAATCAGATTGAGAACATGTTCCCTCACTGACGTTCCCTCCTCCATGTGTGCGTTGTAAACGTCTTTTAGGTCTTCATGCTGAATTTGTTTGGACAGTTGTCTGGACAAATTTAGCATAAAATCCACGATCTCACGAGCTGAGACCTTTCCCTCCAGCCTCCTGGCTAAAACATCGAGTATGCTAGCTAGGATATAGGCTTTTGCCTTCTCATATTAGCATTGATCAAGCGGTCATACGCATCCTCAAACGATTAAGATATGTTTTTAGCAGGGAATTGAGGACACTCCTCATTGAGAACGAACTTAAGATCATCTGCAACAAAGATTATGTTGAGTCTATTCCTCAAAGTCATTATGATTTTTGCGGTTATTTTTTCCACACCCAGTAAGGAAATAATTGAGCTAGACAATTTGTTGAAAACATACAAACTAAACTTGTATGTTTTTTTGTTATAATTGTCTAATGCAATCATGTTTTAGCTAATTATCAAATGATTCCTAGGTCATTTATAATTTTCAATGATACTCCGAAGGTTTAGAATGTATGACACCGAAGGGTAATAAAAAACACTCCTCCTCTAGAACAAGACACTCTTGACTAAAACCTAATGCCAAAATAACTCTTATTCCTATAGGCTTTAGTTACCATTATTTGGTCAGGATACATTCACTTCTTATGTACCTTGTCAGTGTAACCTTCTTTCTTTAGATCCCAGAGTCCCCATCCAATAAAATCCGTCGAAGGGAGGACTGGATTGAAAAACAGACTAAGGAAATCTTTATCCCTTTCCGGTGTCTGCTATGTTCGATCCTCTATGATCAGCCCTCAAAAGGGATTGTCTGATCCAACCCAAACTAGCAGGCTGACCATGACGATCTTATGGTGTAAACCGACCGAAGAGACCATAGGTTTTGTTTTCACTAAAGTTGCTCCCACTCCCTATAAGCACCCTCTCCATTCACCTTGATATTGACTCATACAGACACCATTCGAAGGGGGACGCTCCCATTTACGCCATAAGGCCAAGTATAAGTCTCACGGTGTGAACTTCCTAGAAGGGTTAATGTTTTGGTATGAAATTGAAGTGTTCAATTTCACTGTAAGAGTAATCATATCATATAGATGATATAATATATAGTTTAATATGAATGAGATTCATAATAAACTATATGTTAGCCTAATTGTTGAATTAAAGGCTAATTGGAGAAATTGATAGAGAGAAAATAAATTGAATGTGATTCAATTTAATTAAATCCACAATTATTGCAAATGAGATTTGCAACATAAGATATGAGATATCTTATATTATATAATTATGTGAATGAGATTTACATAACATATGGTTGTGGTAAAGTGGTAATTATGTGAAGTTGTGAACTTCATCATTAAACTATTTAAACCCTTTTATAGATGGGTTTTAGGTTAACCTAAGCTACACTAAGCTTTGGAGGCTAAGTGAGATTCTCTCTACTCTCTCATTTTCTCCTCTCTTCCCAAAACACAAAAGAAGTTCCCACCAACTTCCCTTCTCCAAAAGAGAACAACCAAGAAGATCTAGTTTGGTAGTGTTTGGAATCCGTTCGTGGAAAAGTTTGTGGAGATCGAGGAGCGCGAAGAGTTCGTGATCTACAAGGAGAGGTTGCTGAATCGGTCTACAAGAAGTAAGCTATTCTTATTGTTGTAATTTTTCAGCATGTTTAGCCTAGATCTAATAGGTAGATCAGTTTTAGTAAACACGTTGCATGATGATACCATGACGATTCGATCGTCGTCCGCTGCGCGGGGATTCTAATTCCCTTCAATTGGTATCAGAGCCATCTCGATGGTTCTATCATCAATGCACTGTTTTATTAAAATTTAGGTGGGTAATTTACCATGTTTTCATGAGATGAATGTATGGTTTGCGAATTGGATGTTTTCGGTTTTTGGCACTAGATTAGCTTTACAATTATGTTGATGAGATCAATGTTAGGGCCCGTTGTTTTGGGCAATTTTGTTGTAAATCGAGTCTGTAAGTCCGGGTCGTTCGTGGCAAGAGTTGTCGTGAAGAAATCGGAGCGGAAACAGGAAAAAAACTGGGAGAAAAACAGCAAGGATGTTGCTGTTCTGTCGATGGCGTTGAGACGCTGCCCAACGGCGTCTCAACGCGTTCGTTTTCGCCGGGCGGCAGCAAAGACGATGGCGCGTTACGCTTGCGAAGCGTAAGCGTTACGCGCCGGCGGCGTTGAGAATGCAACTCAACGTTGCAGGCGACAGCGTTGCAACACTGCCAACAGCATTGCAACGCTGTAACGATTGAAGAACAATAATGCGTGAGAATGACCGTTTTTCATTTTATTTTATTTATTATTTCAGTTTTTTTTATAAAAACGTTATTTAATTATTTTATTAAATATTATTAATATAAATGTTATATTAATTTTATCTAATTAAATAATTGCCCCTATGTGCCAAAAACCGGTTCAATTTTGCTATTTAATTATTTTATGCATGAGATGTATGATTTTAATTAAATTCTATGTGCATAATGTATGTCATATAGATTTAAAATCCCACCTTAGGTTAAACATAATCATGCATCATGTATATTATAAGAGTTATAATATAGTTTGCATGATAGGTTATATTATAAGAGTTATAATGTAATTAGATACATATTTAATTTAATTAATATAAGTGTTATATTTTTAGATTAAAGTATGCTCATGCATTTATATTCATGTAATGAATGGTAATTATGTTATAGTATATACTTATTCATGTGATGAATGATCAAGCACTATAACATAGAAATGCATGCAAACCTAAGTTAATTATTAGTTTTAAAGTGTTTAGAACTGGAATAATTAGACTTAGTTTTTCTAATTTTCTAATAAGATTAGAATTTTAGGAAATCAAATATGATCTTTGAATGGTGACTGATTAGTAACTTTGTCTAAGGAAGGTTTTGTCTAAGGCTAGGGTATTTAAGTTGACGCTTGCGGAACACCCCTACCTGGAAACCGACCTGGGAGTGAATTTGGTCCGGAGATTCTTAGATTATATTTATGTGAGCGCCGTTAATTAAGTGTTAATTAATTTTCTCATAGACATAGGCTAAATACCATATAAGAGTTATATTGGTAGGCTTAGGTAATTTTAGCCGATTATCTAGGTCAATCCATATTAAAATTAAAGTACTGAGTGGGAGGAAATATAGTGTATAAGATACATTTGAATTTCTAACCACAAATCTCCGTTAAGTCCGCACCGTGAGATCTATACTCGGCCTCGTGGCGCAAATGGGAGCGTCCCCCTTCGGATGGCATTTGTATAGATCAATATCATCGTGGATGGAGAGAGTACTTATAGTGAGTGGGAGCGGGACTTGTAAATACGAGACCCATGGTCTCTTCTTTCGATTCACACCGTGAGACACTCATGATCTGCCTGGTAGTTTGGCCTGGACCAGACAATCCCTTCGGAGGGCTTGATCATGGGAGTCAGAACACAGTGAATTCCCAAAAGGGATAAAGTTTCTTGGTTGGTTTTCCTTCTTAGTTCACCCTTCGGTGACTATTGTTTGGACGGATACTTGGAAACTTAAAGATTGAGGGTGACACTCACAGAATTCGTTAAGTGTTAATGAATTCGACCGAACAATGGTAATTGGATGCCTAATGGAATAAGAGTTATTCGGGATTAGGTCCGATCGAGAAAGTCTCGTCCCTAGAGGAGGAATGTTCTGCTCACCCTTCGGTGGTAGTCATTCTAAACCTTTAGGGTATCATTGCAAAATTATGAATGACCTAGGGATCATGAAAACATTTTTGCTAAAATTTAGATTGGTTTTTCAAAAAGGTTTTTGCGAGACTAATACAAAGTTTTTCTTAAAATTTCATCTAAAAATGTCTAGCGCTATTATAGCTTTACTTGCTTCCGATAAGTTAGTGGGAGATAATTACTAGAGCTGGAAAAACAACATCAATACAATTTTGGTGACTGACGACATAAAGTTCGTGTTGTCTGAGGAGTGTCCTCAGATGTCGGGTCGACTACATCGTGGGTCGTTCGCGATACGTACGATCGATGGGTCAGGGCCAATGAAAAGGCCAAGGTCTATATAATTGCCAGCATGTCTGATGTTTTGGCAAAGAAGCATGAGCTGATGGTTTCTGCTAAGGAAATCATGGAGTCCTTGCAGAAATGTTTGGACAACGATCCTTTCAGTCCCGCATGACTCGCTTCAAATACATTTTCAACGCTCGGATGAAAGAGGGGTTGTCTGTCCGTGAACATGTTCTAGACATGATGACCCGCTTTAATCTGGCCGAGATGAATGGGGATTCGATCGATGAGTCGAGCCAGGTTAGTTTTATCATGGAGACTCTTCCGAAGAGTTTCCTTCAGTTTCGTAGCAATGCTGTTATGAACAAAATTAGCTACACTCGACTACCCTCCTCAATGAGCTACAGAATTTCAGGTCCACGAACAGGTCAAGGAATCTGAGGCTAATGTTGCCTCATGAGTCTTATCACGGGGGTTCGACCTGCAGGACAAAACTCGTTGCTCCTTCACGCTGAAAGAAAAGAAGAAGATGATGAAGAGGGGTAAAATCGACCGAGCCGCCAAGAAGAAGGGCAAGAAGGTAAAGGAGGCTGCAGAGAAAGGAAAGTGTTTCCACTGCAATGGAAGCGGACATTGGAAGAGAAATTGTCCCAAATTCCTGGCCGAAAGGAAGAACCAAAGTAAATATGATTTACTTGTGGTAGAAACATGTTTAGTGGAGAGTAATGACTCTTCCTGGATATTGGATTCAGGCGCCACTAACCACGTTTGTTCTTCTTTTCAGGGGATTGATTCCTAGCAGCCGCTGCGAGAGGGTGAGTTGACTCTACGGGTTGGATCCGGGGAGCTTGTCTCTGCTGCAGCAATCGGCATGGTGAAGCTGCATTTTGGCGGGAAGTACTTATTGTTAGACAATTTGTACATAGTCCCAGGGTTTACTAGAAAACTTGTTTCTATTTCCTGCTTAATTAAACAATGTATTTCCGTTTCGTTTGAATTAAATAAAGTGTTTATTTCTTTCAAAGGGAATGTTATTTGTTCAGCTTCACTTGAAAATAATCTGTATGTTTTAAAACCCAATTCGGTTAAAAGTGTTTTAAATACTGAATTGTTTAAAACTGCGAAAAGAGAAACTAAGAAAGCAAAAATTTCTCCAAAAGAAAATGTCCATCTTTGGCATCTAAGGTTAGGCCACATTAATCTCAATAGGATTGAGAAACTGGTGAAGAGTAGACTTCTAAACGAGTTGGAAGGAAACTCTTTACCAGTATATGAGTCATGCCTTGAAGGCAAAATGACCAAGCGTCCTTTTAGTGGAAAAGGATATAGAGCCAAAGAGCCTCTTGAGTTAATACATTCTGACCTCTGTGGTCCGATGAATGTTAAAGCTCGGGGCGGTTATGAGTACTTCGTGTCTTTCATAGACGATTACTCCAGATATGGGTATATTTACCTAATGGATAAGAAGTCTGAAACTCTTGAAAAGTTCAAGGAGTTTAAGACTGAGGTTGAGAACCACTTAGGTAAATCGCTTAAAACACTTCGATCGGATCGAGGTGGAGAGTATATGGACATAGAATTCCAGGACTATATGATAGAACACGGAATTACGTCCCAACTCTCAGCACCTGGTATGCCGCAGCAGAATGGTGTATCGGAGAGGAGAAATAGAACCTTGTTGGACATGGTTCGGTCGATGATGAGCTATGTTCGTCTCCCTGATTCTTTCTGGGGTTACGTAGTAGAGACTGCGGTTTACATTTTGAACAATGTTTCCTCAAAGAGTGTTTGTGAAACACCCTTTGAGCTATGGAGTAGACGTAAAGGTAGTTTACATCACTTCAGAATTTGGGGATGCCCGACCCATGTGTTGGTGTAAAACCCGAAGAAGTTGGAACTCCGTTCGAAATTGTGCCTATTCGTAGGTTACCCCAAAGAGACTAGGGGTGGTCTGTTTTACGATCCCAAGGAAAATTGGGTGCTTGTGTCGACAAACGCCATTTTTCTAGAGGAAGACCACATCAGGGATCATTTACCAAGAAGCAAAATTGTATTGAGTGAAATGGACAATACACCAGCAAGAGTTGCTAGTACGTCAGCAAGCGTTGTTGACCCTAGCACGTCTAGTCAAATCCGTTCCCAAGAGTTGGGAATGCCTCGACGTAGTGGGAGGACTGTGAGACAGCCCGATCGCTATATGGGATTAGCTAAAACCTCAGTTGTCACTGATAACGATGACTGTGAGGATATATTGACCTATAATCAGGCAATGGCTGATGTTGATAAAGACGAGTGGATTAAAGCTATGGACCAAGAAATGGAGTCTATGTACTTCAATTCTATCTGGGAGCTTGTGGATCAACCGGATGGGGTAAAACCTATTGGTTGCAAATGGATCTACAAGCGTAAACGTGGCGTAGATGGGAAGGTGCAAACCTTCAATGCTCGACTAGTGGCAAAGGGTTTTACCCAGGTTGAAGGGGTTGACTATGAGGAGACTTTTTCACCTGTTGCCATGGTAAAGTCAATCAGGATCCTTCTGGCCATCGCCGCGTATTATGACTACGAGGTATGGCAGATGGATGTCAAAACAACCTTTCTAAATGGCAAACTTGACAAGACCATCTACATGGAACAACCCAAAGGGTTCATTGCCCAAGGCTAAGAGCAAAAGGTTTGCAAGCTTCATAAGTCCATTTATGGACTGAAACAAGCTTCAAGGTCTTGGAATATAAGGTTTGATGAGGTAATCAAATCTTATGGCTTTGATCAAAATGCCGACGAACCTTGTGTCTACAAGAAAATCGTTTACAAAACTGTCGCATTTCTAGTGTTGTACGTGGACGATATTCTTCTCGTTGGGAATGAGGTCGAATTTCTTACTGACGTTAAGAAATGGCTAGCTTCACAATTCCAAATGAAAGATTTGGGAGAAGCTCAGTATGTTCTAGGTCTCAAGATAGTCCGAAACCGGAAGAAACGAATATTAGCCTTGTCTCAAGCATCTTATATTGACAAGATGTTGTCTAGATATAGAACTCCAAGAAAGGCTTGCTGCCTTTTAGGCATGGGGTTCACTTGTCTAAGGATCAGTATCCTAAGACTCCTCAAGATGTTGAGGATATGAGACGTATTCCATATGCTTCAGCTGTAGGGAGCCTGATGTATGCAATTCTGTGTACAAGGCCCGACATCTGTTATGCAGTCGGAATTGTTAGTAGATATCAGTCCAATCCAGGATTAGATCACTGGACAGCCGTAAAGACAAGCCTAAAGTATCTTAGGAGAACGAGGAACTACAACTTAGTGTATGGGCGTGGGGATTTGATCCTTACAGGATACACGGATTCTGATTTTCAGACTGATAAGGATTCTAGGAAATCCACTTCAGGGTCAGCCTTCATTTTGAATGGAGGAGCTGTCGTCTGGCGAAGCATCAAGTAAGGATGCATTGTTGATTCCACTATGGAAGCAGAGTATGTTGCGGCTTATGAACCTGCAAAGGAAGCTGTTTGGTTAAGGAAGTTCATGACGGATTTGGAAGTTGTTCCAAATATGAACTTTCCCATCACGTTGTTCTGTGATAACAGTGGTGCGGTAGCCAACTCACGTGAGCCTCGAAGCCATAAGAGAGGTAAACACATTGAGCGCAAGTATCATCTGATACGGAAAATTGTGCACCGCGGAGACGTGACAGTCACGCAGATAGCATCGGAGCACAATGTAGCTGATCACTTTACAAAGCCCCTCACGGCTAAAGTATTTAAGGGTCACCTAGAGAGTGTAGGTATTCGAGAGCTTCCTTACTAGGGCAAGTGGGAGATGTGTAAACGGGTATTCAATGGCCTAGTTTATTGTAATTTCTATTGTAACTCAAATACATTTTGGAAATGTACCTTCTCCACTAGCTTAGTCCAAGTGGGAGTTTGTTGTGATTTCTGTCCTAATCTCGTGTTTGTAAAATATTGTTTTGAAATTAATAAGAGTTATTCTTTTCTTCACTTTGTGTCTCGCAAATATTTTAAACCTTTCCAATAAACTAAGCTCCAGGGTCATTGAATATATAAGAGAACTAGAACTTGAACGGTGTGTAGTTGACACAAAAGGAGGATCACGTTCGAGTTAATGACCCGAACGGTCTACAGTATAAGGATGGGGTTGGAGACCTAATCCTGGATACACTGTGGATGCGGCCTGCTTTCTATTTGATACAAACGAGGTGATCTGACTCGTTCATGTGGATGACATGCGAGTGGGGGCATCCTGTACAAAGGAGATTGTACAAGACCGGACCGTGAATTATTAGACTTCTCGATATAACACCGCTGATGGAAAGACTAACAAATTCGTAGATGACCAATAGTGACTCGACACAATCCCGACCGTATTACGGACTCCATGCTGCCGGATCCGTCCCTTTGATTATTAGTGCGGTGAGGGTGGTCCCGCCACTCGCCCAATATGCCTATCTTCTCGGGACGAACCAAGTAGAGAGCCGAGAACCTAATTACGCGAGATGGAATTCACTCGCTTCCGCCTATAGGAAACTAGAGGGGTTGTTCCCTTAAGTCTTTGTCTCCGTGGCTTGGACAACGGCACCCACCTTCTCACCGCCCGAGAAGGGTGTTGTGTATGGTTGGACCATCACAATATGTTGTTCATTAGAGGAGCAAAGGGGACTTAAGGAACAAGATATGACACGAGGGTAAAAAACGGTAATTTGACCTACCGTGTCTATGAACAACTTTGTGAAGGGTCGACTCATAAGCATTGGTTATATCAGTGGACACGTAATATTCTACACTGATGGGAGTACAGCTACAGGCTTTAGTGGAGTGTTATTGTAGCTAATGAATATTGGTTGACCGGGTCAATGAGTTTAACTGATTAACCTCAGATCATTGGAGCCCGTCACTGTAGGTCCATTAGGTCCCTTGGTTGGCTCAATCTGGGATAAAAGAAGGGTTAATGTTTTGGTATGAAATTGAAGTGTTCAATTTCACTGTAAGAGTAATCATATCATATAGATGATATAATATATAGTTTAATATGAATGAGATTCATAATAAACTATATGTTAGCCTAATTGTTGGATTAAAGGCTAATTGGAGAAATTGATAGAGATAAAATAAATTGAATGTGATTCAATTTAATTAAATCAACAATTATTGCAAATGAGATTTGCAACATAAGATATGAGATATTTTATATTATATAATTATGTGAATGAGATTTACATAACATATGGTTGTGGTAAAGTGGTAATTATGTGAAGTTGTGAACTTCATCATTCCACTATTTTAACCCTTTGATAGATGGGTTTTAGGTTAACCTAAGCTATACTAAGCTTTGGAGGCTAAGTGAGATTCTCTCTACTCTCTCATTTTCTCCTTTCTTCCCAAAACACAAAAGAAGTTCCCACCAACTTTCCTTCTCCAAAAGAGAACAACCAAGAGGATCTAGTTTGGTAGTGTTTGGAATCCGTTCGTGGAAAAGTTCGTGGAGATCGAGGAGGGCGAAGAGTTCGTGATCTACAAGGAGAGGTTGCTGAATCGGTCTACAACAAGGAAACTATTCTTATTGTTGTAATTTTTCAGCATGTTTAGCCTAGATCTAATAGGTAGATCGGTTTTAGTAAACACGTTGCATGATGATACCATGACGATTCGATCGTCTTCCGCTGCGCGGAGATTCTAATTCCCTTCAGAAGTATGGTTGCAGTTCTTAGTTCTAGAGGATGAATCCTCCTGATAACTTTTGGAATGAGAAAACAAATTTGCCTCTCCATTTTATTGTCTCTTATCATCCATAAAAAACTGATAATTCTGCAGCTCATGTAGCAGAGAAGTAAGATCATACTCTATGTTGTTCATCGTTGCTATGCTACGGAATCGCAGAAAACTCTTCGGAAGAGATTCTAGGATGAACAAAACTTGACATTTCTCATCTATGACAACTCCGTTTAATTCCGCTACATTGAAGTGGGCAATTAGATTCAGAACAATTAGCACAAAATCCTTGATCTCACGAGTTGAGACCTTGCCCTCCAGCCTCCTGGCTAAAACATCAGGTATGCTAGCCAGGATATAGGCTTTTGCCTTTTCGTTGGCATTGATCCAACGGTCATTTGCATCCTCAACAGCTTAAGATGCATTTTGAGCAGGAAATTGCGGACACTCCTCATTGAGAACGAACTTAAAATCATGTGTAACCAAAATTATGTTGAGTTCATTCCTCCAAGTCATTATGTTCTCTCCGATTAACTTTTTCGCACCTTATAAGGAAATTATAGAGCTAAACATTTTTGCTGAAATTTACAAAAACACTTGTATGAGTTCTTGCTATAACTCTAATCCAATCATGTTTTAGCTAATTATCAAATGATTCCTAGGCCATTTATAATTTGCAATGATACTCCAAAGGTTTAGAATGTATGACACCGAAGGGTAATAAAAAATATTTCTCCTTTGGATCAAGACACTCTTATTCCTATAGGTTTTAGTTACCATTTTTCGGTATGGATACATACACAACTTAGGTATCCCGTGAGTGTAACCCTCTGTCTTTAGATCCCATAGTCTCCATCCAATAAAATCCCAGAAGGGAGGACTAGATTGAAAAATAGTCTAAGGGAATCTTTATCGCTTTCGAGTGTCTACTGTGTTCGATCCCCTATGATCAAGCCCTCCGAAGGGATTGTCTGGTCCAGGCCAAACTAGCAAGCTGACCATAGTGGTCTAACGGTGTAAACCAACAAAAGAGACCATAGGTTTTGTTTTCACTAAACCTGCTCTCACTCACTATAAGTACCCTCTCCATTCACCTTGATATTGACTCATACAAACACCATTCGAAGGGGGACGCTCCGTTTACACTTACGAGGCCAAGTACGAGTCTCATGGTGTGAACTTCCCGGAGATAGCGTAGGTGGAAAAACATGTATCTCATACACTTTTTCCTCCCACTTAATACTTTAAAGTCTATAGGAATCTTACTTAGGCTAAACCCCGACTAATGGTTTTTCCTAACTCTATCAATATAACTATTATATTGATAATCAACATAACTCTTATATTGATTTTATCCTAACTTTGTTAATATAACTCATTATATTAAATCTAGGATTTCTAGTTTATTAACCCCTTAATAAACCCGCTGACGCTACTATAATTTATAAGACTCTTTGATTAAATTTCACTCACAGGTCAGTTTCGAGGTAGGGGTGTTCTGTTTCCGTCGGCTTAAATACCCCAACCTAGACAGAACTTTCCTAAGACAGAGTTCCTCTTTTAATCATAGCTTATAAATTACTTGGTTCCTAATTCTAATCTAACTAGAACTAGACAACCTAAGGTCTATTATTTCCAAGTTCTAAAAACTTTAAAACTAATAATTAACCTTAGGTGACATGCATACTATGTTATAGTGCTTGATCATTCATCACATGAATAATAAGACATTTATAGCATATTCATCTCATGATATATAATGCATGTCAATGTTGTCCATAAATTAATATAACAACTTTATATTAATTAATCATGCAAACTATATAATATAACTCCTTATATTATAAATGATGCATGAAAATACTTAACCTAAGGTGGGATTTCTAAAATATAAGCATACATTATGCATGGTAATAATTACACAACAATTGCATAATTTAAATAGAAAAATTAGACCAATTTTGGCACCCTAGAAATAATTTTAATTAATATAATCTAATTATATTAATTAAAATTAAAAGTATTAAATATAAATTAAATATAAAACATTTTTATATTTAATATATAATAAAAAAACGGTTCGGCCCGTTGCTCCTTTGCGTGAAACGGCTCTGGCGTTGCAACACTGATAGCAGCATTGCAACGCTCCTTCTTGTCGTCTTCTGTCAAGCGTTGCAAAGCTAGAGGCTCGCGTTACCGCGCTTTCCTATCTTGCGCCTTCTCCCGCAAGCGCAGCTTTAGTAATGCCAATGAACAAATTGCAACGCCGCACACGCATAAACAACTAGGAATCTCTGTTCCTTGCTCGTTTTCACTCTGATCTTCTCAGCAATAACTTTGCCTCGATCAACACGGACTTACAGACTCGATTTACAATTAAATTTGCCCAAAACACCGGGCCCTTAAATTGAAAACATCTAATTTTGCAAAACCGTTCATACATCTCATGCAAAAACAGTAAATCCCACCTTGTTCTTGAAAATTTCAGAACATAAATCAAGAACACAATTGGGCTCTAATACCAATTGAAGGGAATCGAAGTCCCGCAGCGGAAGCGATTGCAAATCGCGCGCTCTTGATTTAGTTACAACGATAAATTCAAGAACAAAGATAACTTGATTAAACATGTAAAACAGGATGGACAACAAGATAATTACTTTTGAAGAACCTTTCTTCAAGTGTTCCACTCTCCCACGATCACGATCTCAGCAACAGGAACTCCAACATACGAAGACGCGACCACCAGATCTTCTCCGTTGTTCTCTAGGTGAGGGAGGAAGGTGGGTTTCCTTTAGGTGAGGTGAAGTATTTTGACAGTGATGTGTGCTTTGGAACTCTTCCAACAACACAACAAGAGAGAGCTTGTAATTCATTAGAATGTCTTAACCTAGTTGCATCTCATGCAACCATATATATAGGGGAATGAGATGGAAATGAGCATCCTACCCCTCCTTTATTCTCTCTTTAGTATATAGTTTATATATGAATCTAATTCACATTAAAACTATATATTATATCAATTATATCATATATAATTGATATAACACCTCAGGTATGAAATTGAACACTTCAATTTCACTCCTAACTCTATACCCTCAATATTACCATATTGATCCAACGGAGGGATCTAATGGACCTACAGTTCATGAACTCCAATGATGTGAGATTAACTGATCAAACTCTTTGATCCAGTTAATCAATATTCATTAACTACAAGTCACTCCACTATAGACTTCTAGCTGCACTCTCCTCCTTGTAGATAATATTGTGTCCACTGATATAGTCATTACCCATGAGTCGACCCTTCAAAGGTTGTTCGTAATCACAGCTGGATCAAATTACCGTTTTACCCCTATGATTACCTCTTTGCTCCTTAAGCACCACTGATCCTCTAATGAACAACAAGTCTAAGGTTCTACCTTAGACTCATACCCTCATAAAGGGAGGGCCCCGTTGTTCAAGACCTGGAGTCAGTTCTTAAGGGAACAACCTATCTAATTCTTTAGTAGAGGAATAAGTGAATTCCATCTTGCACAATTAAGTTTCCAGCTACCTACGAGGTTCTGTCCCTGGGAAGGTAGGCTTATTGAGTCGGCTACAGGCCACTCTCGCCCATACTAGTCTAAGGACAAACCCCTATAAGCAGGAGTTCTTAACTTGCTCAAGATTCAGGTCGAGTCACTGATGACCATCTATAAATTACTAGTCTTATCCTGTTAACGTTGTTACACTGGTTAGACTAATAATTTGTGATCCAGTCTTGTATGAACTCTTCATACAGGATGCCCCCACTCGCATGTCAACTACATGAATGAGTTGGGTTACCTCATTTGTACAAATTACAAATTGAGTCGCATCCATGGTGTTACATGAATGAGTTTTCCAACCTTATTCTTATACCATAGACTATTTAGGTTATATTCTTGAACTCAACCCAAATAGTGTCCACTACAATGATGTTCAAGATAAAAGTTATTACCTTCGAGCCTAGTTTATTGGATTTATAAAGCAAGACAGTAATTCTATCAAAATAAATAACACTTTATTTAATTGATCAAAATTACACAAGTTTAGGGCATAAATCCCAACAGGTTGCTGAGAAGATCGGAGAAAAACGAGAAAGAAATTTATCATGGGGTTGTTGTTCTGTGAATTGCGTTGCCACACTATTCTATAGCGTTGCAACGCCAATACGGCAGGCGCGCGGCTAGGATGACGACAGCGTTGCAACGCTGCCCTCAACGTTGCAACGTTGAGGCGTTGTGTAACGCAGAAGCTGAGGCGCGCTGCAAAGGGGAGAAACGGACAACATGTAGCGTTGCGACGCTGCCATCAACAATGCAACACTGAAGGCGTTTCAGCAACCTGTCTAACGGGCGAAAAATATTTTTTTATTATTTATTCAATATAAAAATGTTTCATATTTAATTTATATTTAATTTATTTAATTTTAATTAATAAAATTAGATTATATTAATTGAAATTGAATTTAGGGTGCCAAAATTCGTCTAATTTGTTGTGTAATTATTGTCATGCATAATGTATGCTGTTAATTTAGAAATCACACCTTAGGGTAAGCATTTCCATGCATCATTTATAATCTAAAGGGTTATATTATATAGTTTGCATGATTAATTAATATAAAGTGTTATATTAATTTTGTGGACAACATTGACATGCCTTATATATCATAAGATGATTATGCTATGTATGTCTTATTATTCATGAGATAAATGATCAAGCACTATAACATACTATGCATGTCACCTAAGGCTAATTATTAGTTTTAAAATGTTTAGAACTTGTAAATTATAGACCATAGGTTATCTAGTTCTAATTAGAATAGAAGTAGGAACCAAGTGATTTATAAACAATGATTAATAGAGAAACTCTGTCTAAGGAAAGTTTCGTCTAGGTTGGGGTATTTAAGCTGACGGAAACAGAACACACCTACCTGGGAACTGACGTGGAAGTGAAATTTAATCAGAGAGTTTATAAATCATAGTGGCGTCAGCGGGTTTAGTAAGGGGTTAATAAACTAGAAATGCTAGGCTTAATATAAAGAGTTAGACTAGCAAACTTAGGATAAAATCAATATAAGAGTTATATTGATAACTTTAGGTAAAACCATTAGCCGGGTTTAGCCTAAGTAAGATTCCTATAGATTTAAAGTATCCAGTGCGAGGAAAAGTGTATATGATACATATTTTTCCACCTACGTATCTCTGGGAAGTTCACACCGTGAGACTCATACTTGGCCTCGTGGCGCAAACGGGAGCGTCCCCCTTCGGATGGTGTTTGTATGAGTCAATATCAAGGTGAATGGAGAGGGTACTTATAGTGAGTGGGAGCAGGTTTAGTGAAAACAAAACCTATGGTCTCTTCAGTCAGTTTACACCGTAAGATCACTATGGTCAGCCTGCTAGTTTGGCCTGGACCAGACAATCCCTTCGGAGCGCTTGATCATAGAGGATCGAACACAGTAGACACCCGAAAGAGATAAAGATTTCCTTAGTCTGTTTTCAATGTAGTCCTCTCTTCGGCGGATTTTCTTGAATGGTGACTCTGGGATCTAAAGAGAGAGGGTTACACTCACAAGGTACATACGTAGTGTATGTATCCTGACCAAATAATGGTAACTAAAGCATTTAGGAATAAGAGTTATCCTGGGATTAGGTTTTGGTCAAGAGTGTCTTGATCCAAGGAGGAGTATTTTTTATTACCATTCGGTGTCATACATTCTAAACGTTTGGAGTATCATTTCAAATTATAAATGACCTAGGAATCATTTGATAATTAGCTAAAACATGATTGGATTAGAAAATTATAGCAAGAAACTCACTCTCCTCTTCATTCTCCAGCCACACGACAAGGGGAGGCCTCCACCGCCGGTAGCCGCTTCAGATCGCCGTGAAGGGGCTCGTGCAAAAGTGGTGAATCTTCGTCTGGGTTCTTGACACCTTCATCCATTCTGCTCGCTGATGTTCTTGAAGCCAAGTGCAGTCGAGCCTCCATCTGCTCGCTGATGTTCTTGAAGCCAAGTCGACCTGTTCGCGCCGCTGCCTTCAGTCGAACGCTGGAAGAGTGCCACGCCGCCGTTGCCTCGTCGGAGCTAAGTCGATAGAGAGCCTCCAAGCCAAACGAGGTTTGGTTCAACCGGTTCACTGTTTTTTAGATCGATTTCGAACAGATCGCCTCACGAGCTTTGTAGATCTGGCCGCTACACTCTGAGAGGAGTCACCACTGCCGCAACCCATCCCACGCGCCGCTGCCATGCCTCCACGCGTCGCCGCCGCTCGCCGGAGTTGTTTCCGGTCCATCTGTTTTGACCTCTGAGTCGGTTTTGAGCCTCCGTTAGTGGTAATTTGATTGACCTCTAATTGCATTCGAAAATATAAGTTTATTTATGTGTTTCAACTAGGAAAATGTATCAAATTGAAGGAATTCGAGTACCGAGTAGGTCTGAGAGGAGCCTTGATTTAGGGGAAAAATTTTAGGCGTTTCAAGCCAAGCTATGGTAAGGGATTTTCTACAAATGATCTTAAAAAGGGAAGTTAATACGATTTCTTGAAAGGTTTATTTTAAAAGATGAAATTCGAGGACTTATTTCAAAAGGGCGAATTTCCAAGACTTATGCTCATGAATTTAGAAAAGAAATATTTCAAAGGGTTTTAAAGGATCTTGAGAAATGATTTCTAAGTATTTTAAAACGAGCCTCGACACAGTTATGTATAGTTATGCATATTAAGATTTTTAAGTTATGCCATTGTGTTAATTATGTATCTTAAATTATAAACGTATTTATTACTTATGATTGATTGACTCAAGTTTAAAGTTATGAAAGTTATGCCATGATTTTATGTTTTATGTGATTGTTGCGTCATCCTGAATGTATATGTATATGTGTTTGAAGAATGGGACCTCATGCATATTGTATGTATATGAACATGTCATGTAGGCTGTGGCAATTGGTCTCCTGTTAATTTATGCATGGTAAAACATGCATTAGAGACCATATGGGTCAAACTTATAGGAGTCTGTGTGGGACTCAAACTTATAAGGGTCTGTGAGGGACTCAAAAACTTATAGGGGTCTGTGAGAGACTGTAATCTTATATAGGTCTGTGAGAGACTCAAACCTATAGGGGCCTGTGTGAGGGACTCAATATGAAAAAGACTCAGGTAGACTCAATTGACCACGCATAGCCAAAGAGAAAAGTCATGATTTTATGAAAGGAGTTTTTAGGTCCCACAACAAAAAGTTTTATGATTTCAAAAGTCACGAATCACAGTCATGTATAAAAGTCATGTTTAAAAGAAAGTCATGTTGCATGTGTTTGCATTTCTCGACCCCCACTTACTAGGTATTTTATAATACTCATCTCTCTACCTTTGTTGTGTTTCCTCTGTTTTAAAAATGTTTTCAGGTAAAGGCGAGGACATACCATGCGAGTGACAGGGATGCGCTACAGAAGTCATGGGAACCAAGTCATGATTTTCCGCACACATGATTTAGAAAGTATATTTTAAAGTGATTTTAGTTTCCGCTTATGTAGCCTAACAATTTTTAAATTG
This sequence comes from Trichosanthes cucumerina, assembly GCA_036507285.1. NCBI lineage: Eukaryota > Viridiplantae > Streptophyta > Magnoliopsida > Cucurbitales > Cucurbitaceae > Trichosanthes > Trichosanthes cucumerina. The sequence continues at coordinate 72,938,876 of CM071835.1, read as the reverse complement.
AGGCCAAAGTTAGTTATGCTTGTAAATGTTTTGTATTTATGGGATCCCAAATTAAATCGATTTTAATTATCAATTTTTATTTATTTAAAGTTATTTAGTGCCTCAAATGCATGCATGAGTAGTAATGTCCCTATGAACTTATGTTATAAAAGTAGGGGCGTTACAATTATATTATATTAGTATTTAAATATTAGTAAAATTATACTCGGTTTTCATCTTATTTTCACAACACGTTATCAGCACGAAGCTCTACCGATTTTTCCACTGAAGGTAGGTCGTCCGAGTAAGCCATCAGGACCGCGGTACAGGAAGAAATACCTATTTTCGTGGTGGGCAGTATAATTTTAGGAAACCCACACGAACTGATGATCATAAAGGAAAAGCTCTACAAGATAGAAGTTCAAAAGGTGATGAACATAAATGTTTCCAGTGCATGGAATGATCGGGCACTTCGTCACGTAGTCGCCGTGACGTCAAAACACCTTGTTGATCTCTATCAAGCTTCCCTGAAGGAAAATGGAAAAGGGAAGAATGTGGAGGTGAATCTTGTCATTCAAGAAGATGATGTGTTTGATCCCTCTAATATGGTGCATCTTGATGTGGCTGATTATTTTGAATCTCCTGGAGAGAAAATTGATGCAATCAAACAAGTAGATGATGCTTTGTATGAAGATATATAATTAAGTACTATTTGGAATTATAATATGTTTTTCTTGTTTTTGTATATATATTTAGAACTTTATGTAATCGTTTTTTCTTTCTTATCAATGAAGAAATATGGACATTTTCAATATGTTGAGTAACCCGAAAATGAGCAATGAGGATTTATATGCAGCGATCTTGCGACTACGCACACGATACTCATAAACAAAAAATATTTTTCTAAGTTGACAATGCTGGAAGCAAAAATCAATACTATATCAGGTTCTGCAGACATGATTGAAGGTTTTGAAAAAACAAGTTTTATCTTGCCTAGAGGAACAAAATTTTCAATTAATAATGTCTTGTTCTCTAGCAAATCAAAAAGAAATCTATTAAGTTTCAAAGATATACGTAATAATGATTATCATGTTGAAACTGATCGTTAAAATAATATAGAGTATCTCTATATCACATCTATTGTTTCACATGAAAAACGTATATTGGAAACATTGCAAGCTTTTTCTTCTGGATTATATTATACTCATATACGAGTAATCGAAAGTTATGCAACAATGAACCAGAAGTTCATGAATCCAGAAATATTCAGTGTTTGGCATGATCGACTTCGTCATCCAGGATCGATAATGATGAAGAAAATTATTGAGAATTCACATGGACATCCTTTAAAGAACCAGAAGATTCTTCAATCAAATGAGTTGTCATGTGATGGTTGCTCTCAAGGGAAATTAATTATTAGACCATCACCAACAAAAGTGGGGATTGAATCGCCTGCATTTTTAGAGCGAATTCAAGGTGATATTTGTGGACCCATTAACCCACCAAGTGGTCCATTTAGATATTTTATTGTATTAATTGACGCATCCAGCAGATGGTCACATGTATGCTTATTATGAAGTCGAAATCTTGCATTTGCAAGATTACTTGCTCAAATAATTAAGTTAAGATCACAATTTCCTGACTATACAATTAAAACTATTCGACTTGATAATGTTGGTGAATTTACGTCCCAAACTTTTAATAATTATTGTATGTCAATTGGGATAAATGTTGAACATCATGTAGCTCATGTTCATACACAAAATGGTCTAGCAGAATCATTTATAAAACGTCTGCAATTAATTGCAAGACTATTGCTTATGAGAGTTAAACTCCCTACATCGGTCTGGGGGCATGCTATTTTACACGCTGCATCATTATTACGTATTAGGTCAGTAGCCTATACTAAATATTCCTCCATGCAATTAGCTTATGGCGAGCAGCCAAATGTATCCCATCTGAGAATTTTTGGTGTGCAGTATATGTTCCCATTGCTCCACCAAAACGTACTAAGATGGGTCCTCAAAGAAGGTTACGAATATATGTTGGATATGATTCCCCATCAATTATTAAATATCTTGAACCCTTGACGAGTGATGTATTTATTGCACGATTTGCTGATTGTCATTTTAATGAGACAAATTTCCCAACATTAGGGGGAGGAATTAAGAAGTTGGAAAAAGAAATTACATGGAATGCATCATTATTATCTCATTTAGATCCTCGTAGAGATCAATGTGAACTTGAAGTTCAAAAGATAATTTATTTGCAAAATATAACAAATCAACCAGATGCATTCACAGATGCTAAAATGGTGACTAAATCATATATAATAGCAACGAATGCTCCATCAAAAATAGATATCCCAAAAGAACAAGTTGTCAATAATGAGTCTGGAGCACGCCAGAGGCGTGGTAGACCTATGGGTTCTAAAGATAAAAATCCTCGAAAAAGAAAAGTAGTTGAGAATCAAAATGATTCGATAAAAGGTATGGATGTTCCAGAAGAAATCCTAGATACAACTACTCAAAAGAGTATTGATGAAAATCAAACGCTTGAGGATAATAATGAAATTTCTATAAACTATGTTACAACAGGAATGAGATGGAACCGAAATGATATCATTGTTGACAACATTTTTGCTTATAATGTTTCTCACGATATTATTCATGAAAGTGACGATTTTGATCCAAAATCTATCGAAGAATGTCAACGGAGAAAGGATTAGCCAAAATGGAACGAAGCAATCCAAGTAGAGTTGAACTCACTTTCAAAACGTGAGGATTTTGGACCAGTAGTCCTAGCACCAGAAGGTGTCAAACCTGTGGGATACAAATGAGTATTTGTAAGGAAAAGAAATGAAAAGAATGAAGTCACAAGATATAAAGCGAGACTTGTTGCACAAGGATTCTCACAAAGGGTTGGTATAGATTATGAGGAGACATATTCTCCTGTGGTGGATGCAATAACGTTAAGATATTTGATTGGTCTGACTGTATATGAAAAACTTGATATGCATTTAATGGATGTAGTCACGACGTATTTATATGGATCTCTGGATAATAACATTTATATGAAAATCCCGGAATGATTCAAAATACCAGAAACATATGAATCAAGTTCTCGGGAATGGTATTCAATAAAGTTACAGAGATCATTATATCGATTAAAACAATTAGGACGAATGTGGTATAATCGCTTGAGCGAATATCTCTTGAAAGAAAGATATCAAAATAATCTGATATATCCGTGTGTTTTTATAAAGAAATCTCAGTCAGGATTTGCTATTATAACTGTATATGTTTATGAGTTAAATATAATTGGAACTCTTGAAGTGTTATCTAAGGCAATAGAATATCTTAAGAAAGAATTTGAGATGAAAGATCTTGGAAAAACAAAATTTTTTCTTGGTTTGCAAATTGAACATTTAGCATATGGGATATTTGTTCATCAATCAACTTATATAGAGAAAATCTTAAAAAGATTTTATATGGATAAAGCACATCCATTGAACATTCCAATGGAGGTTGGTTCACTGGACGTAAAAAAAGATATATTTCGACCTCGAGATGACAATGAAGAACTACTTGGTCCTAAAGTACCATATCTTAGTGCAATTGGAGCACTTATGTATTTGGCTAATAACACAAGACCAGATATTGCATTTTCAGTAAATTTATTAGCTAGATATAGTTCATCCTTCAAAATGGCATTGGAACGGACTTAAGCATGTACTCCGATATCTTCGAGGGACGATTAATATGGGTTTATTTTATTCTAACAAATCCAGTTTTGATCTGGTTGGTTATATAATCGCGATCAGTTAAACAGAACATCACGGCCACTTTTTCGAAACATGCTTAAATCCTTGCAATTCACGAGCCAAGTCGAGACTGTGTATGGCTAAGATCAATGATACAACACATTCGTGAGACATGTGACTTATCTTCGAGCAAACCCCTTCCAACAATATTATACGAAGACAACACAATATGTATATCTCAAGTCAAATGAGGATATATTAAAGGAGATAGAACGAAGCATATCTCTCCAAAGTTTTTCTACACTCATGACCTTAATGAAAATGACGACATCTCAGTACAACAGATTTGTTCGAAGGATGACTTGGCGGACATATTTACAAAGGCATTACCAACTACAACATTTGAGAAATTGGTTCAAAGTATTGGGATGCGAAGACTCAGAGATCTCAAGTGATGTCGTCATGAGGGGGAGTTGTAACGCCCCTAATTTTCTACACAAATCCAACTAGAGACCTCACTAGATAGCACCCTCTGCGCCGAAATTTCGGCAGCATAACGGCGCTATCCGGACGAAACCAAAAAATTCCTTAACCTGTTTAAGCAAGAAACACTTCTAAGGACTCTTTTCAATGCCCGACCTCCTCCCAAGCTACAACAAAATAGGTCGGGCTCCAGCAGAACACACAACAGAGACAACGGAAGCACTAGACAAAAGTTAAACGAACATGCTGAACAAGGAAAACTAACTGAATAATATCATGCTCAACAACCCAAGGAGTTCAGAAAACCAATGAACGAATAACAGTAGTTAAAGTGCAACCCATAAGTACAAAGAATGCAAAGAGCTTCCTAAGTTCCCAAAGTTTAATTCTCTTTAAAACAAGATAGGTCTCATAGCCCGTCGTGTCGCCACCGTCGCTCTCCAGCTCACTGTTTGCCCTTACCTGCAACCAAAGACAATAAAGTAGACGGGTGAGTATAAGAATACTCAGTAAGTAGCCCACTCACGTCCAAGCTACTAACATTCACATGTGCACACATAGGGTAAAACAGATTCGTAACCAAAGTATCTTAGGGACTCAAGACTAGGCGCTCACGTGTCTACCTCACCCCGAGACTCACCGACGATCCAGAAACCTAGGCGGCCATAGACGGGACGCGCCCCCAATGCGAAAAGAGTGATCACTCTAACGCCCACACGTAACGCAATAGAGCCTCGACTCTAAAGCCCACACAGATCGCACAAGGCGGCCCACCAGTGCCCACACGAGAGATCACATAGGGTGCTCGACCCCATGTCCACACAGATCGGAAAAGGGTGCACTCGACCCTACACCCACAGCTCGCAAAGGGTGCACTCGACCCTAATGCCCACACACTCGCATAAGGGCGCACTCGACCCAAATGCCCACACAGAGATGCCACCTAAAGGTTTTGTCTCGCTGGCTCTGGGGTCACTCGGTGGGTTTGGTAACGCTAGCCTAGGAGGTTAAGCTCAAATGTTTCTCCTAGGTTTCCCTAAACTGCCCAAGGTCGTCTTGAAACCGAGTCCCTAACCAACAGTCTAAACAATCAACCACACATTCCGCCAATCAACCTTTTGCCCCAACCACGAGAGTTAACTAGTCACCCATGCCCTAGAGCATCACCAACTCGCTCGCCTAGGGATCAATCACACAAAGCACATTACCACACAAGCTCGAGTCTCACTTAGCAGCCAACACAAGCAACGCAATCACGACAATAAGCAACACGTTCGGGGGCACGCAAGAGATCCAATCACAAAACTTATAAACGATACAAGGGTAAACACGGCGAGTAAAAGGATATCCAGAGTCTCATGCACCAAGTAACAATCTAGCACTCAAACAACAATTATAAGGCCAATCACAACACCCCATACTCAAACTCATTCGCTTATGAGTTTGATGTTAAACCAAACAACTACTTACCTCAAATAAAGTACGCAAAAAGGAGGTCCTTACTCTCGTTAGCGACCTAAGCACTGCAGAATAAAGACAAACGATGCACAAGTTCGGTTGTGAATCAACCTTTGGCTCTACTCTTAAGGCACAACTCCGAACGAACTTAATCAAGCTAACATGACACCTAATGTGCATCTAATGGTAAACACGGTTGAAACGACAAGTTCTAAACTCGAAATTCATAACCAAAAGATTCGTAACGAGTCTTACCCACGATTCTGGAATAGAAACGATTCTTCGTTCAATCTTAGCCTCGATATTCCTTCAAAGATCTACCCTTAGTCGACGGATCCGAACTCATCCCAACAAAACCAACACAAATCAATGAGAGAAAGATTCGATTAGGGGCAAATCGGATCGATCCGAGGGAGAGAGACACAGATCTCAAGAGAGTGAGAGAGGGGTTGCACGAGAGAGGCGGATCGGTGAGAGAGAGAGAGAGAGGAGAGAGAGAGAGAATCGAACGAGGGAAAGGCGCGCGGATCGAGAGGGGCGGCGGAGAGGGGGCGATCGAATGAGAGAAAGCGAAGGGAGGGGAAATGAAATCGCGAGAGAGAGAGAGAAGAGAGAGAGACCGACGGAGAGAGAAGATCGAGCCGGCGAACGGAAACGAAGGAGGAGAGGGAGGGGAGCCGCCGGCCGTCGGTTCGGCCTCGCCGGCGCGCGTACCCCGCTGCTGCGAAGGAGACGGCGGGAGGGGCGCCTCCTCGCGAATCCCTTCGCGTTTCTCCTTTTTTTTTTTTTTTTTTAAACCCTAAACTTAAAGGAAAGAAAAGAGTGAACTTACCTTGACTCCCTTCTCCCAAAACGCTCGATAAGAAACTTAAGGTTGCCCATCCAATTTAAAGCAAGATTTAGAAATGTTTGGGCTCTGCGAGATCCAAAAGTCAATTTTCTTGGCCCAACACTTTTAAAAAGTTAAACAAGTAAAAATTAACCCTGAAAGGAACCAAAAACTTACTTGAATTTACCGGGCGTCACATCCTCCCCACCTTAAGATCTTTCGTCCTCGAAAGTGGTTAGCTCTCAAACAGCTCCGGATAGTTCGTTCTCATCTCGTCCTCACGCTCCCAGGTAGCTTCTCTAAGCTGCTGATTTTACCATAAGACTTTGACAAGGTCGATTTCTCTGTTCCTCAACACCTTCTTCTTTCGAGCTAAGATTTCCACTGGCTTCTCCTCATAGCTCAGGTTCTCGTCCACCTGTAGTGGCTTGTAGTCAATCACGTGGGATGCGTCTGGTACGTAGCCTCGCAGCATCGACACGTGAAACACGTCGTGTACGGCTGCTAGCGACGGTGGCAAGGCTAAACGATACGCCACTGGGCCAATACGCTCCAAGATCTCGAATGGCCCGATGAACCTAGGGCTCAACTTGCCTTTCTTGCCAAATCTCAACACACCTTTCATAGGTGCAACTTTCAGGAACGCGTACTCTCCCACTGCAAACTCCAAGTCCCTGCGCCTCACATCGGCATAACTCTTCTGTCTTCTCTGAGCTGTCAACATTCTCGCTCTAATCTTCTGCACAGCCTCATTAGTAACTTGGACCAGCTCGGGTCCCAAGAGCTTACGCTCACCAACTTCTCCCCAATACACTGGGGTCCTGCACCTCTTGCCATACAAGGCCTCAAAGGGTGCCATCCCGATCTTTGCCTGATAACTGTTGTTATAAGCAAACTCCATCAAGTGAAGGTGCGTATCCCAACTCCCTGTAAAATCAAGGGCACAAGCTCGGAGCATATCTTCCAAGATCTGGTTCAACCTCTCAGTCTGACCATCCGTCTGAGGGTGAAATGCTGTACTGAAACTACACTCCGCTCCTAAAGCCTTCTGAAAACTCATCCAGAAGTTAGATGTGAAACGAGGGTCCCTATCCGAGATAATCTTCACCGGGACTCCGTGTAGCCTGACAATTTCCTCCATGAATGAGCCTTCGCCCACTTCTCCCACCGTATAAGTCGGTTTTTCCAGAAGGAAATGTGCCGACTTTGTCACTGTCAACGATGACCCAAACCACCGTGAATCCTCTAACGGTTCGAGGTAGACCTGAAATGAAATCCATCGAAACTTCTTCCCATTTCCACTGAGGAACCTCTAAGGGTTGCAGTAGCCCTGCCGGCTTTTGCCTCGGGGCTTTAACTTGTTGGCAGACTAAACATCTGCTGACAAACTCCGCTACGTCTTTCTTCATTCCACTCCACCAGTGAGAAGCTTTCGAGTCCCGATACATTTTAGTATCTGCCAGAGGATGCGAGAGAATGGGGAACCGTGAGCCTCGGCTAGAACTTCCTCCTTGAGGCCACTTACATCTGGAACGCATAACCGTCCTCTAAACAACAAGCCCCCATCTGACGACACTGTGAACTCGCTCTCTTGGCCCGACTTGGCCTGTTCCCACCAATCCACGAGACCAGGGTTCCCCTGTTGGGAGCCTAGAACTCGTTGTCTCAGGGTCGGTTGCACTGACAACTGGTTAAACTGGTTAAACTCGTTGTCTTATTGGTGAGTGTTTTTCTTTCTATTGTTAATGCTATTTTTCTGCCATTGGACACATATTTTAGACTATTTTTGCTCGTTGTTTTAGACCGAATTCGTGACCGTTTTTAGGCTAGAATTATGACTGATTTAGGCTAGATTTGTGAACATCGTTGGGTTATTTTTATGAATTCTTTGATCGATAAAAGTATGCATCAATTAGAAGTTTATGAGTTAATTTCCATCATGAACTAAATTTCTTTAGGCAAGGGTTAGGTTGTTTTAATGTAATTTTGGATTAAATTTATGGTTGATGCCATTAATTGAATTTATGAAATTTTATTAAATTTAACGGTGCATGAGAATTAAAATTGGCCTTTTTAACTTCTCTATAATTCATAAACTTGGGAAAGCTAATGAATTAGAAAACTAAAATTTCATTCTAGGATTATTGAGTTGATTAGGGATAATTAACCCACCTAGAACCTAAAATCATGGGCATAATTTAGATCACAATTGGGAAATTGTAGGTTTTAAAACTTAGTGATTTTGGAAAGAATCATTTGAATGCATGTGTAGGTAAATTCAAGGCATCACTCAAAAATTTATTCAAATCGAACATTAGAACTCTAACCTAACCTTGAGCCTATTTTTCATTACAAATCTCATCTCTTGTATCTCCCTCTTGTTTGCATTCTCCTCTCCCCTCATTTAAATTTACTTATTTTCTTGAGTCTAGTCTTATCTTGTCTTACTTATCACATCTGTTTATCTACTATAGGAAATTGCACACTCATGCATTGCACTAAAATAAGGAAAATTTGCTAGGACACTCACTAATTTAGGTCTAACTAATCCTCGTGGGATCGATACTTTTAACTTATCACTTGCTGCTCTCGACCGTGTATACTTGCACGTCGTAAAAGTGTCGGGGTTTTATTCTAATTTGCATTAGTTTAGGGCACTCGAGATTTTCGCATCAACGACACGTCTCCTTTCTCACTTCTCAAGTCCGTCACACTTGCTAAGAAGGCCCAAGCCCCTTGACCAACCAACTTACTCGCCTTAAGTGCTGAGATCACCTTGGGAACCGTTTTTGACTCGCTCCCTTTAAATTTGAAACTTCGCTTACGCGGAGGCTTGAACACAACCTCCTGCGGTGGTGACAATCGATGTTGGCATGATTTGTTTGCTAACCAATCCATGCCCGTGATTACGCCAAAGTCACTCATCTCCGGACAATCGTGGTCACTTCCAACGAGCGACCCTCCACCAAGACCGACCGGTCTTCACCTTTTCTCGTGTCACTAACTCTCGCCCCTCACTGGGGTTGCAAATCGATAGGCTAAAACCTAAGGGCTCTACTTCTAGCCGGACTTGCCCCACAAATCAAGAGAAATAAAGGAGTGCGTGCAACCGAAAATCAAAAAGTACAAAAGCTAAATGACCGAGAATAGGTAAGGTACTGTGGACGACTTTACCAAAGACCTCATGCGGCTCGGCCAAAGATTAGCATACGCTCCTCCTCTCTGCGACCTTCCCGGTTCCCGCACTTTACATTATCCGGCACGCTGAGGCCACATGGCCTTCCTTCCGGCATGTATAACACACTCTCAAGTCGCCCTTCTTCGCTGCACACCGACGCCATATGGCCCACCTTGCCACAATGGAAGCAAACTTTGGTGGTCATCGGGCAAGCTTCTCGCATATGTTGCCCTCCACGCTTAGGGGCACGCACCTCTGCCGCTCCTTGGGCCCCATCTGCTGCCCTTTGCGCTCCAGTCGGTTTGGCCTAGGGAAGGCTCGATCGTGTCTCCTCTTCGACTGACCAGAAGTCCGCCCCGCTTCGACGCGTCGCCAACACTATTCCTCGTTGTTTCGAATCCGCATCGATCAAGGTGGCCACTCGAACCACCGCGGCATACGCCTTTGGGTCATGGGCGCTACGTAACCACGTAACCCTCCACGCACTGCGAGGAACCGCTTCAATCTTCTTCTTGTGCAGGTCCACCAATTTCTGCGAAAGCCAACCGGGACAACATTGTGAACTCATGTTCATACTCTTCGACCGATCGATTCGGCCTCGCTTGTGTGTAAACTTCACCGCTTCGATTCTCATTGCGGCTGGGTAGTACTTCTCATAGAATGCTTCCTGGAACTGCGCCCAGGTTATAGGCCCTTCACTCACGTCAATGGACCGCGAGGCAGACTTCCACCATACATAGGCCCGTCCTCTGAGTGTGTAAACTGCGCACTGGACTCTCTGTCGATCGGGGCAGCACATGCGCTCAAATATGTCTTCCACCATCCCGAACCACGCTTCCGCAGCCACATGGTCAACTCCTTGCCCATCGAAGAGAGGCGGCTCATATTTCCTGAAGTCTCGAAGGTATCTAGCCTCCTCTGTAGTGGCTCCACGTGTCTGGGCAGTCTCTCTTTCGTTCTGAGCTGGAGCTGCCTGGTTCTGGTTCTGCGCTCCCTGATTTTGATTAGCCATCACCCCCAGAACTTGGGTCACTCGATTAAGCGATCTGCGTCGACTAGCCAACGTTGCTGCGCAGATCTCCGAGTCTCCGCCATAGTTGCGGGAGAGCCGGTTGTGCGGCACGGTCGTTCCTCGCTCCCGAGGGTTTTCATCAACATGTTCCGCGACTCCCGGCGGTGGGGCGTCTCGATTAAGCTCCTCCGATGTTCGGAGTGCTCATCTATTGGTGGATCCACCACCGGGCCACGCCACGGGCTCCACGACCTCGGCCTCTTCGGCCTCCACGACCACGCCCACCACCCCACGGCTCTACCACGTCCACGTCCACGCGCCATACTCTGAGTTAACCACAACAAACTTTAAAACACAAACACCAAGGTCTTAAACAAGCACGATTTCAAGCATCCAGAGGCAAACAACTTACTAAACCCGACTTACTTTACAAGAATAAAAACAAGCAAACTCGAGGTGACGAGGCGACATTCTCGCGAGAGGCTATGAGAACCGTTACTCTCGATGTAGGCAAGTATACACGAGGACCTAAAAACTTTCGCTCACGATACCAACCAGTAACGCCCCTAATTTTCTACACAAATCCAACTAGAGACGTCACTAGATAGCACCCTCTGCGCCGAAATTTCGGCAGCATAACGGCGCTATCCGGACGAAACCAAAAATTTCCTTAACCTGTTTAAGCAAGAAACACTTCTAAGGACTCTTTTCAATGCCCGACCTCCTCCCAAGCTACAACAAAATAGGTCGGGCTCCAGCAGAACACACAACAGAGACAACAGAAGCACTAGACAAAAGTTAAACGAACGTGCTGAACAAGGAAAACTAACTGAATAATATCATGCTCAACAACCCAAGGAGTTCAGAAAACCAATGAACGAATAACAGTAGTTAAAGTGCAACCCATAAGTACAAAGAATGCAAAGAGCTTCCTAAGTTCCCAAAGTTTAATTCTCTTTAATACAAGATAGGTCTCATAGCCCGTCGTGTCGCCACCGTCGCTCTCCAGCTCACTGTTTGCCCTTACCTGCAACCAAAGACAATAAAGTAGACGGGTGAGTATAAGAATACTCAGTAAGTAGCCCACTCACGTCCAAGCTACTAACATTCACATGTGCACACATAGGGTAAAACATATTCGTAACCAAAGTATCTTAGGGACTCAAGACTAGGCGCTCACGTGTCTACCTCACCCCGAGACTCACCGACGATCCAGAAACCTAGGCGGCCATAGACGGGGACGCGCCCCAATGCGAAAGAGTGATCACTCTAACGCCCACACAGAACGCAATAGAGCCTCGACTCTAAAGCCCACACAGATCGCACAAGGGCGGCCCACCCAGGTGCCCACACAGAGATCACATAGGGTGCTCGACCCCATGTCCACACAGATCGGGAAAAGGGTGCACTCGACCCTACAGCCCACAGGCTCGCAAAAGGGTGCACTCGACCCTAATGCCCACACAGCTCGCATAAGGGCGCACTCGACCCAAATGCCCACACAGAGATGCCAGCCTAAAGGTTTTGTCTCGCTCGGGGTCACTCAGTGGGTTTGGTAACGCTAGCCTAGGAGGTTAAGCTCAAATGTTTCTCCTAGGTTTCCCCTAAACCGTTCCAAGGTCGTCTTGAAACCGAGTCCCTAACCAACAGTCTAAACAGTCAACCACACATTCCGCCAATCAACCTTTTGCCCCAACCCCGGAGTTAACTAGTCACCCATGCCCTAGAGCATCACCAACTCTGCTCAGTTCTAGGGATCAATCACACAGTGCACATTACCACACGAGCTCGAGTCTCACTTAGCAGCCAACACAAGCAACGCAATCACGACAATAAGCAACACGTTCAGGGCACGCAAGAGATCCAATCACAAAACTTATAAACGATACAAGGGTAAACACAGCCAGAAAAGGATATCCAGAGTCTCATGCACCAAGTAACAATCTAGCACTCAAACAACAATTATAAGGCCAATCACAAACACCCCATACTCAAACTCATTCGCTTATGAGTTTGATGTTAAACCAAACAACTACTTACCTCAAATAAAGTACGCAAAAGGGAGGTCCTTACTCCTGTTAGCAGCCCTAAGCACCTGCAGAACAGCACAAACGATGCACAAGTTCAGTTGTGAATCAACCTTTTGGCTCTACTCTTAAGGCACAACTCCGAACGAACTTAATCAAGCTAACATGACACCTAATGTGCATCTACACTGGTAAACACAGTTGAAACGACAAGTTCTAAACTCAGAATTCATAACCAAAAAGATTCGAACGAGTCTTACCCACGGTTCATGAGTGAAACGATTCTTCGTTCAATCTTAGCCTCGATATTCCTTCAAAGATCTACCCTTAGCTGACGGATCTGAACCTGTCCAACAAAACCAACACAAATCAGCGAGAGAAAGATTCGATTAGGGGCAAATCGGATCAGATCCGAGGGAGAGAGACACAGATCTGAAGAGAGTGAGAGAGGGGTTGCACGAGAGAGGGGCAGATCGATGAGAGGGAGAGAGAGAGGGAGAGGAAGAGAGGAATCGAACGAGGGAGGGGGCGGCGGATCGAGAGGGGGCGGCGGAGAGAGGGCAGTCGAATGAGAGAAGCAGAACGGAAGGGGAAGTGAAATCGCGCGAGAGGGAGAGAGAAAGAGAGAGACCGACGGAGAGAGAAGATCGAGCCGGCGAACGGAAACGAAGGAGGAGAGGGAGGGGAGCCGCCGGCCGTCGGTTCGGCCTCGCCGGCGCGCGTACCCCACTGCTGCGAAGGAGACGGCGGGGGGGCGCCTCCTCGCGAATCCCTTCGCGTTTCTCCTTTTTTTTTTTTTTTTTTTTTTTTTTAAACCCTAAACTTAAAGGAAAGAAAAGAGTGAACTTACCTTGACTCCCTTCTCCCAAAACGCTCGATAAGAAACTTAAGGCTGCCCATCCAATTTAAAGCAAGATTTAGAAATGTTTGGGCTCCTGCGAGATCCAAAAGTCAATTTTCTTGGCCCAACACTTTTAAAAAGTTAAACAAGTCAAAAATTAACCCTGAAAGGAACCAAAAACTTACTTGAATTTACCGGGCGTCACAGGAGTAAATATATTATATAAAATATGTATTCTTTTTCTTTCACTAGGGTTTTTATCCCATAGGGTTTTTCCCTAGTAAGGTTTTAACGAGGCATATTTTATATAAATGGGCATTTAAGGGGCAGTATTATAAATATTATGATGTAAATGCCTATTTCCACATGCCCTTTAAGACCCATGCCATGTGACAAATTATCCTTAGCCATAGTGTCCTTCATGTGTCCATTTCTTACCAATGCTTAGTGTCCAAATGTACCAACTCATCCCTTGCCAAATTGCCTATATATAGTGGCTTTTGGTGGAAGAATAAAAGGCACAATTGGTGAATAAGCCTCCAATTCTTTTTCTTTTCTCCCACTTTCTCTTTAGTTTATTTCTTATTTAATTTCTCATAAATTTCTACTATCTTTTGTCTATATCATTTATATATATATATATATATTCTAATTCTAATTTCCAAATACTTGAATTATTATTATTATTATTAATATTATATTATATTATATTAGTATTTAAATATTGGTAAAATTATACCTGGTTTTCATCCTATTTTCACAACATTTGTAGATATGTATGTCTGATAGAATAAGAACCTACAAATATATCAATTTTATAAAATCTATACTTAATAAAATATTGTAATTTTTAAATTAAAATACCTATTAATTAATTATTTGAGGATAGAAATCAATTTTCAGTTTAATCCTTTTTGTAATAATAATTTTTAATTTACTTAATTGATAGTGATATTTTCAATGGCATGTGTTGCTTAAAATAAAATACTTGCAATGTTGAAGTAAAAAATAAAATATAAAATAAAGTAAAAGTAAAATTACATTATCAAAAAGAGAGACAAAAAATAGGAGTAGTTGAAAGCTTACCGACTAAATAAATAACATTTTTCTTACTTTTAAATTTTTGATTTCTCAATATTAAAAGTAATTGTATTACTGTAATAATATTTTTCCCACAAGAGAATAACTCAACTGACATCAAGTAAAAAACTGTAATAATATTCTAAAAATATATTTAAAAAATATAAATAATATTGAATCACACATTCATTATACAATAAATAAGATGTATATTATAGTACATAAATGAATAATTTATTTCACACAATAATTCAATAAGAAATATTTCTGTAGAAAACAATTCAATAGGAAATATCTTTTGTGATGTTAATCGTTTTTTTTTTGGATGTTAACATTTGTGATGTTAATCTTGAGTGTATTAGTTTCAACACTCTTTTCTTCACTGCCTATAACACCATTTCCTGCATCGTCGTTATGAATCTTTTCTATTTCACCATCCACAATATCTTTTTTGTCATCCGTCTTGATCCTCTTTTCTTTACCATATGTATCATTCTCTTTCTCGTCTATTTTTTCATCACCATCTATGACATTAGATCCTCCTCTCACAACGGTCGATTGCACTACAACCTCTTTGATATGGGTTTACTTGGTCTTCCACAAAGTTCGGGATGTTTAGCGCTACATCCAGGACTAATATCACCTTTTAGAGGACCATACTCGATGTAATTTGCATTTGTAATCTCAATCATGTCAATACAAACAAAGAGAATGCCAACAAAAATAAGCGTGCTTCCTTTGATGATGGCCATGGTCGATAATAAAAAATATACAAAACCTATTTGAAAACTTAAAACTTAGAATGGTTTGATAAAAAAAAAAAGATTTTAAACTAGGGATATTTATACTAGCTTGTTAGCTTTTTATAGATTGTGTTTGCTTTTTCTTTGGTGGGTTTATATATCTCTTACAACCAAACCTAATAAAAGTAGGTTTGAATTGTATGATTAACATTTTGCCAACTCATAGATTCAATCAAATGACAACCTCACTTGTTAATTCTTAAATATAGAATAACCACAACGGAAGCTAATAAAAAAAATATCAAATTATCTGTAAAGCCCCTACTTTTCAATGACCAACTCCTAGGGACATTACTACACATGCATGCATTTATAGGCCGAGAGATAAAAGAACTTAAAAGAAATTTCCAATTAACATAAATAGTTCCAGGATCCCAAAACAAAACATTAAAATCGCTTAAAAACATCGATTCAAATTTTGCCTATTAAAACCGTAAATAAGTTTAACTCCAAATAAAAACATAGAGACAACAACAGTTCGAAACAAGAATATGCGGAAATCATGCTGGTTCCCATGGTCTTAGTAACGCTCCTCCGTCACACGCCCTGCACGTCCTTTCCTTTACACAGAAAACATTTTTAAAAGAAAAGGGTGAGTATTGCAAAACAATACCCAGTAAGTAACCTCGTTACGAGGTTTGGGATATGCATACACATACAATCATGATCTTTAAACTCATTCGTAACATACATATACGGGACCTAAAACTTTCTAGTATTGTCGTCTTTAATCCATGATCGCTATTTAGTTGTCGTCTCTTTAATCCATGATCGCTTATTTAATTGTCGTGTCTTTAATCCATGATCGCTCATTTAATTGTCGTGTCTTTAATCCATGATCGCCATTTAATTGTCGTCTTTAATCCATGACTGCTTATTTAATTGTGGGGCCGACTGGTCATCCTGAGTCATTTCGTTTTGAGTCCTCACAGACCCGCATTTTTGACCCATAGGTCTCTATTGCATGTTTGACCATGCACATAATAATCTCAGGATACCAATGTCCACACTATTCATTAATTCATTTCGTGGCATACAAAACATGCATGAGGTCCCATCATTCACATAATAATAGAGTACATGTCACAAACATCATCATCGATATACCAATCATACTTTTCTCATGGACAGTTTGAAGATCATACTTTTGTAAGAAAACATGAAACATTCTCATACAACTACTGTCCTATTCTCACATGAAATAATGGAATACTTTTACATAGCATACGAGAATAATCTCACATAAAATAATGGTTTATTTCCACATGATGCATCGAAGTATTTGCACATAAAATATTACGTATTCTCACGACAATATCTGTATATTTTCATATGGAAAAACATAGACTATTTTCGCATGAAATCATGAAAATCATTTTCATTTAATCCCATTAAAAGTTCGGCACAAGGTCCCTTACCTCGAGCTTTGATCTCACTCTTTCCTTCTAATTCTTAAATTGACGGTCCTTTCCAAGTCACCTGTCAACCAAGAATTCTTCTATTCGTTATCCTACTACACCACTCGTTCAATACAAAGAATCTAAGTACGAAAGCGTCTATAGTCCTCGCTTTACTCCAATTACCTCGACTTCGAATAATAAATCGAATGTGGATTTGTTCGCTCCAAAGCTTGGAAGTCTTGCACCCGAAATTCAGCTCGTTCCTACAATGCATTCGAAACAGGGGGTTACGTTCTAAATTTAATGACTAAATATTCGATAGGTTACGTGTAGCTCTCCCTCAAAACCGGACTTAATATAGACGCTCACCGAAAAAGCAATCCCGCTGCAGAACGGTATTGGTGGTGGCGCCGATCACGATCGGCGGTGAAGGAAAAGTTCGCGAGCGACGTGCCGACTTGATCGACGGTTGCGGCTGGAAGAGCAGCTCGCGAGTCGCTGTTTACGTGGGGTTCTCGACCGTGGAGCTTCGACGGCGGCGACGCTTGTGGGACGTGTTCGTGGAGGCTCTCGGCTGCGCGCGTGAGCGGCGGTGGAGGACGAATGAGCGCTCAAGTAAAACGACCGGGACCACCGGCCGTTCGTGGGTTTCGGCGGCGCGTTCTAACTAAGGGACCTCCGCGTCTTTGCGCGCGTGGATGGCTGGATCGGCTGCACGGCGTTCCTTCGTGCGTGGGTCTGCAGCGGCCTTCGATCGGGAAGATACCGGCGTGGTTTGTTGGAGGCAGCTGCGGTTGGAGCTCCGGTTGCAGGCGACGCTCGATTGATCTTGGGTAGCTGCCGATCCTTTCAGTTGCAGCAAGACGGCGGCAACGACCACTTGAACTCGGGGAGAGGTATCGCCGGCGGTGGAAGTAATTTTGAAGGCCTTGGGTGGTCGGCTAGGGCAAAGCAAAGGAAGGAGAAAGTGCTTAGGGTTAGGGTTTCATAAGATGAAGATAATGGGGAAAATAGGGTTAGGGTTTGCATCCTCTTGGTGGCTTCACTTAAGGAGATTATATACCATCAATTTAGGTTAAATTCCAATTGCCTAAAGTAGCCCCCAATTACACATTAATAACCAAGACGCCCTTGAAATTTCCTTTTCTTTTAATTTCATAAGTAATCTTATCTTAGAAGGAACCATTCACTTAAACTGAACAAAAATTACGGTCTCACTCACACCGAGCTTGATTAAAACACCAATCCAACTAAATACAGCGGCTAATAAAGTGTTAAATAAAATAACTAATAGTACCTGAGATGGCGGTCGTCACATTATCATAGGTATTCAAGAGAGAATTGAAGTAAATAACCTTTAACTTGGAAAATAAACTTGAAAATTATCCGATATAAATTTTTTTTCAAATAGTTTTATCTATAATATATTAAAAAGTGAGGATGTTGGAAAAATCTTTTTGGACACTTTTGTGTTTTTTAATTTATTAATTTATAAAATATGTCATTATTGAGTAATTATAAATAGTTAATTAATTAATTACTATTAATAAATGTATGGAATTTAAAATGTTGGAATGGAAAAGTTTTTCCTACCACTTAAATATTTTTTCTTTAATTATAATTCATAATTCAATTTGAAAAACACAAGAATTTTAAAAGTTTTGTAACTTCTCATGTAACGACCCTACTTTCCAAACTCGCTTTATGTAGGACCGCTACTAAACATGCATGCATTTGAGACCATAAATAACATTAAATAAATAAAACATGATGATTAAAATCGCTTTAATTTTGGATCCCATAAAATAAAACATTTAAAACAACATCAATCAGTTTGGCCTCAGTTTAAAACGCTCTAAAATCATAATGCGTAACAAAAAATCGTTTAACCATGACTCTTAAAAACATAAATGCAAAAAACATGACTTTGTCCCATGGCCTTCGTAGCGCGCCCCCGTGATTCACCTTGTATGCCTTTGCTCCTATCTGAAAACATTTTAAAAAGAAAGAGTGAGTATTAGAAAAATAATGCCTAGTAAGTGACCTCGCTACCGAGGTTTTGGGACATGTACGCATACAATCATGACCATAAAACTTTCATGTGTGGGACCTAACTTTCTAATAACTATCCTGGCTATTCCTTTTTGGCTTTTAGTGGTCAATTAAGTTTTCCTGAGAGCATGTGAGTCCGAAGACTCCTGTACTGTGGAGTCCTCCCTAACCCCGAGAGCATGTTGAGTCCGAAGATTCTTCAGTCATATTGAGTCCGAAGACTCCTGAATCATGTTTAGTTCGAAGACTCCTGTCATATAGGGTCCTTTTAAAACCCTGGGAGTATGTTAGGTCCGAAGACCATTGTCATATGTGGAGTCCTCTCAAAATCCCCTTAGAACCTTATGAAGTATAATTGCCACAACCATTCATATATCTATCATGTACATACAAATATGCATGAGGTCTCATCATCCTTTCATATACTATGATGCACATGTCATAGAATAATAGTAAATCAAATATCAAAGAATACTTTTCATAACATTTAAGCTTAAATCAAATCATCATAAATCATAGCATAACTTTAATAGCTTTCAATTTAAAACACTTTAAAACATAATACTTTCGAAATATATAAGTAATCAAACATAATAAAATCCATGACTTTTAAACTATACATATAACTTTCATATACGAGACCTAAAACTTTCTCATAAGAGAACATAACTAAAATACATGACTTTCTTTTGGTTTAAGTGGTCAATTCATGAACCTGAGTCCTTTCATGTTGAGTCCCTCACAGATTCCTATATGTTTTGAGTCACTCACAGACCCCTATAGGCTGACCCATAGGGTCTCTAATGCATGTTTGACTGTGCATAAAATCTCAGTAGACGAATTGCCACAACCTCCTTTCCAATCATTTCATGGCATACATACAGTGCATGAGGTCCCATTTATTAATCATAACTTTAATACACATATCATGAGAAGACAATAAATTAACATTCATGGCATAACATTCATAACTTGACTAAAATAATACTCCAGAACATAATAGATTTCAAAAGTGTAAATAATAAAATACTTTTGAAATAAAATAACAAAAACTCTTTTTTATCCCATTTTAGAAAATTCGGCACAAGATCCCTACCTTAGCTTTCGCTCTGAAATTTCCTATAATTAAATCTCTGACTCAAAAAATCCTTTGAACTATGCTCAATACTTGAGTCCCTTAAATCAAATCCATTTTCTTAATTAATTCACAAACATAAATAATCTTATTTTTTAATCCACTAGTAGTTAGGCTAAATTACCAAAAACAGAAGGTCAAATCACGCTCGGAGGGTCGAATTAATCGAACTGGACAACTTCAAAAGGTTGCGTTGACCATTGACCGTTGCCGACGAGCAGAACGTGTTGACCAACGAGCAACGGTGTGTTGACGACACGTGGAGGTCAGATCTGAGATGCCCGCTTGCTGATCTACTTAGCCCCGATCATGATTCGCCCAAAATCTGTGCAAAATGAGGCGAACCGCTCGAACCAAGGCGGCGGTTTGACCCAAACTTGCGTGAACCTATAGTGTCGTTGGCTGAACGTTCGACTTCAGATCAGACTCTAGTGGCGGTTCGAGCGTTCGGTTCGTGGCAGCGTGCGGCGGTCTATAGGAGATCTTATCCCCGTGAGCAGCGGAAACGTGTTTTAAGATCGAAATTACTTGTTTATATTGGTTTACTAGAAATACCAATACATTGGAAAAATACAGAGACAAACATTCACTCTAATCTAATTAGAGCATAGAATTTAGACATGAAAACATATGTTGTACAATATATTAAACTAAAAGAAAAAAGGTAACTACCTTTGTAGTTTTCACACAGCAACCCTTGCTTCAATTCCATAGCAACACAACACCTCTGTTCTTTCTTCTCCAACAGGACACCAACCACTTGGCAAACCCTCTATCCTCTGGATTCAACTTAGATCTCTCCTTTTATGGGAACGAGCCAACAATTGGAAGTGAAAGGAACTTTTTTGTTGAGAGAATTCATTCAGCAATTTCTCAGAAAAAACCAATTGATCAATTAGTCCGAACTTCTGTCCAAAGAGAAGTTAAAGGGGAGAGTAGCACTTCCCCACTCCCTATCCATAGGGAGGAAGTGGGGACGTGGGGAACGTGTCCTCTTGACACGTTCCCACCACTAATAATTAAATTAATTAAAATAAATTTTATTAAATATCTATATTTAATCAATTATCAATTAAATATCATATATTTAATAAACGTTTAAATATCATATATTTAATTGAGATTAAATCATATTTAATCAATTTCTCCTCTAACCTATAGTTTTAATGCACATCTCATGTACATTAAATTTTAACCTATAGTTTTTAAATATGAATCAAATCACATTTAAATTAATATTTGAACTCTTTCAAATATGTAATTCCCTCCTACAATTTAATATGAATCATATTCACATTAAATTTATAATGTAGAGTTCAAAAACTTTATTATAAAGTATCTATATACATTAAATTTATTCCCTAATGAATTTGAACATTTCAAATTCAAACGATCTAAGAACCCTTTACTGGAAGTAGGGGTGAGCATCGGTCGGTCGGGGTCAGTTTTCAACCGACCACCGAACCGACCAAGGGCGGTTGATTCGGTCGGAGTTTTTTTTTTTAAAAAAAACCTTACCAAAACCGACCGACCGACCGGTCGGTTTGGTCGGTTTATATATATATATTTAAATATTTATTTAATTAATTATTTAATATTTATAATAATAATAATAATAATAATAATTATTATTATTATATATATATTTTTTCATTTTTCGTCGGTTTTGTGAAGGCCAAAATCGACCCCGACCGAAACCTTCACAAAACCGATCGACCGCCCTCGGTTCGGTCGGTTTCGGTCGGTCGTGTCGGTTTTCGGTCTTTTTTTGCTCACCCCTAACTGAAAGTATTCCGTTAACCATCAGCTTAAGTACCCCAGCCTTAGACAAAACATCACTGGAAGAGTTCCCTTATAACCAATATCCTATTATCCTATTATATTTTAAACTATTTAAAATACTATGTAAGACTAACTTCTAACCCTATTAGAAATTAAACTTAAGTCTAAATTAATTTTAAACAATTTAAAGCTAATATTTTTGTTTAATCCAAGTTCCTATGTTTGCATGCAACTATTTGTTATAGGTTATGGTTTCTAAAACCCTTTTTTATAAATTTTATAAATTTTAATTATTAACCTATATCGACGAACTATATGATAAAACCAACAAATGATTTCTAATTGGAATTACATTCAAGGGCAAAATACCTTTTTGGTCCCTTAGTTTTGTGTTTAGTTCCCTTTTAGTCGCTCAGTTTTCAAACTTAAAAATTTAGCCCCTGAGTTTTGTATTTATTTACACTGTTTGTCCTTCCATCCAATTTTTCGTTAGTCATAACAGAAAGCTGACGTGACAGTTATTTTTTTATCTATAATAAATTATTTTATAAATATCTAATTATATTTGATTTAAAATTTATTTTTTATTTGACAAAATACTTTTTTAATCTCTCAATTTTGTATTTGGTTCACTTTTGGTCCCTAAGTTTTCAAAAACTCAACAGATTTACCCTCAGGTTTTTCATTTAGTTACGATATTAGTCCTTTCATCCAATTTTTCGGTAGTCTAAAATAGTGACGTGACACCTATTTTTTATTAAAAATTATTATTTTATTAATATTTAATTATTTTTAGTCTTTAATCAAAATTTTATTTTTTTATTTTTTAGTTCGTTCTCCTTTCCAGATAAGTTTTTGATAGTGATGTGACATCTATTTTTTTTTAAATATCATTTTATTAATATTTAATTATTTTCAGTCTCTAATTAAAATTTATTTTTTATTTTTTAATTCATTCTCCTTTCTTGATAAGTTTTGATAATTGAATTAAATAAAAAATAAAAAATAATTAAATAGAATGACTAATAGCGTTATTAAAAGTAAAAGTTGAGGGTAAATTTGTTGAGTTTTTAAAAACTTAGGGACAAAAAGAGAACCAAATACAAAATTGGGAGATTAAAAGAGTATTTTGTCAAATAAAAAATAAATTTTAAATAAAATATATTTCAATATTAATAAAATATTTTATTATATATAAAAAAAAGGTGTCACGTTACTTTTTCGTTAGGGACTAATAGAAAATTGGATGGAAGGAAAACAGTGTAACTAAATGCAAAACTAAGGGGCTAAATAGTTAAGTTTGAAAACTAAGGGACTAAAAGGGAACTAAACACCAAACTGAGGGACCAAAAAGGTATTTCGCTCTACAGGCAACAATTTGAATCATGCAAATTACTTATATAGAATAACACATTATCTTAAACTAAGTAATTTCATGCTCCATGCTATTTAGTTTTCATATAATCCAATTATAACAATTATAATTAATTAGTTATGAAAAATAAAATAAATCATGCATTTCGACCATATTTATATAACTATTATACAAATACAATGCATGAACATGCTTATCTTAAGGTGGGAAAAATCTAAATGACATTCATAAAGAAAATAGTCGTAAAACCGAAAAAGTTTGACCCCTAAAGTGCAAAAAATTATAAAATTACTCTAATTTTATTATAAAACCGATCCAAAACACTTGGAACCGGGCTCAGACCACTCGAGCCAGACCAATCATGACCCGAACCGCTCGAACCGCCCCTGAACCGGTCTGCTTCTTCAAGTTGATGCCACGACGTTGCAACGCTTGGGGAGCGCTGCAACGCCGCCCCCTTATGCGCGCGGTTAAGGTATCGGGGCAGCGTTGCAACGCTGCTGACCCCTCAAATCTCCTTATCGATAGGAGCTTCGACATTGTGACGTCGTTCCTCAGCATTACAACGCTGCTGGTTCTGCTAGTAGCTAATTCCTTCGCACACAGCAGCTTCCAATGGCAATTTCTCCCTCGAATCTCATTCGAAATGTTTCAAACTTATCACAAACGACTCAATTATGCACTTAATTGCCCAAAACACAACCGCTTTTACACTTAATTTGATCAAATCAAAGATGAAACTAAGGCAAAAAATTACCTAAACAATTTTACAACAAACCAAATGTTATTCCCACCTATCCAATGCAAATTTGTTTCAACCAAAACAAAACAAACTTGACTCTGATACCAATTGAAGGAGATCTTATCCCCGTGAAAAGCGGAAACGTGTTTTAAAATCAAAATTGCTTGTCTATTTTGGTTTACTAGAAATACCAATACATTGAAAAACTACAGAGACAAGCATTCATTCTAATCTAATTAGAGCATGGAATTTAGACATGCAAACATATGTTGTACAATATATAAAACTAAAAGAAAAAAGTTAATTACCTTTGTAGTTTTCACATAGCAACCCTTGCTCCAATTGCAAAACAACAAAACACCTCTGTTCTTTCTTCTCCAACAGGATACCAACCACTTGGCTAACCCTCTATCCTCTAGATTCCACTTAGATCTCTCCTTTTGTGGGAAAGAGCCAACAATTGCAAGTGAAGGGAACTTTTGTGTTGAGAGAATTCTTTCAGCAATTTCTCAAAAAGAACCAATTGATCGATTAGTCCAAACTTCTGTCCAAAGAGAAGTTGAAGGGGAGAGGAGCACTTCCCCACTCCCTATCGATGGGGAGGCAGTAGGGTAGTGGGGAGGGTGTCCTTTTGACACGGTCCCACCATTTAAATTAATTTAATAATTAAATTTATTGAAACAATTTGAATTAAATATCATATATCTAATCAATTATCAATTAAATATCATATATTTAATTAATGTTTAAATATCATATTTTTAGTAGAGATTAAATCATATTTAATCAATTTCTTCTCTAACCTATAGTTTTAATGTACATGTCATGCACATTAAATTTTAATCTATAGTTTTTAAATATGAATCACATTCACATTTAAATTAATATTTGAACTCTTTCAAATATTTAATTATCTCATATAATTTAATATGAATCATATTCACATTAAATTTATAATATAATGTTCCAAAACTTTATATTATAACGTATCTATATACAATAAATTTATTCCCCTAATGAATTTGAACATTTCAAATTCAAACGATCTAAGAATCCTTTACGAGTTAGATGGTGGACCTAATGGACCTACAGATCAGAAGCTTTAACGATACGAAATTATTTGGTTAATTTCATTAACCTCCTAATCACCATTCGTTAACTCCGGGAACACTCCACTAAAGTCCCACAACTGCACTCTTGTCACTGCAGATATATTTCTGTGTCCACGAATATTGACCAATAACAGCAAGTCAATCCTTCACGAATGTTCGTAATGTTAGGATGTATGTCTTAATCTCGTTTTGTTTCTAACATTACCATTTGAAATTAATAAGAGTTACTTCTTTCATCACTTTTTGTCTCGCAATTTTTACAAAATTTGTCCAATAAACTAAGCTCTAGGGTCATTGAATATATGAGAGAACTTTAACTTGAACGGTGTGTAGTGGACACACAGGGAGGATCGGGTTCGAGTTAATGACCCAAACGGTCTACAGTATATGGATAGGGTTGGAGACCTAATCCTGGATACGTTGTAGATGTAGCCCGCTTTGTATTAAATACAAACGAGGTGATCTGACTCGTTCATGTTGTTGACATGCAAGTGGGGGCATCTTGTGCAATGAGATTGTACAAGACCGGACCGTAAATTATTAGAACTACTGATGTAACACCGTTAACAGTATGGGACTAATAACTTCGTAGATGACCATTAGTTACTTTACCTTAATCGTGAAGGTGTTACGGACTCCTGTCTGCGGGGGTCTGTCCTTTTACTAGTACGGGTGAGGGGGTCACAGTTACTCGCCCAATATGTCTATCTTCTGAGGGACATGACCACGTGGGGAGCTTGAAACTTAACTACGCGAGATGAAATTCATCCGTTCCCGCATTTAGGGAAACTAGAAAGGTTGTTCCCTTAAGTGTTGTCTCTAGGGCTTGGACAACGAACGTCCACCCTCTCACTGGCCCGAAAGGGGTGTTGTGTATGGTTGGACCATTACAACGTTGTTGTTCATTAGAGGAGTAGTTGGGACTTAAGAAGCAAGAAGTAGACACAGAGGTACAACGCTAATTTGACCTAGCAGTGTCTACGAACAACCTGTGAAGGGTCGACTCATGGGCAATTGTTATATCAGTGGAAACAACTTGTCTTACACTGAAGGGAGTGCAGACACGGGCTTTAGTGCAGTGTTACCGTAGCTAATGAATGATTTTTTAACCGGGTCAAAGAGTTTGACAGGTTAATCTCGGATCATTGGAGCTCGTCACTGTAGGTCCATTAGGTCAGTTGGTTGGCACAAACTTGATTAATAGAGGGTTTATAGTTTTGGTGTGAATTTGAAGTGTTCAAGTTCATTAAAAGGTAATTATGTCAATGCGATATGATTGACATATTATATAGTTTAATGTGAATGAGATTCAAAATAAACTATAGGTTAGACTAATTGTCTAATTAGTGCTAATTTGGAGAAATTGGATTGAGAGAAATTAAATTGAATATGATTCTATTTAAAAATCCACAATTATACAAATGTGATTTGTATAATGAGATATGAGATATCTTATTATATGGGTTATGCAAATATGATTTGCATAACCTATGGTTGTGCTTAAATGGTAAATAGGTGAAGATTTGAACTCCACCTTTCACCATTATTTAAACTCCTTTGCAAGAAGAATTTGGTAACTCAAGGCTCATTTTTTGGAAATCTCACCAAAGAGCTCTTGTAATTCTCTCTCAATATCGCTTTCATTTTCTCCTTCCTTTCACCAAAAGAAGAGTCGCACAACTCTCGTTCTACCAAAAGTAGAACAACTGAGAAACCTTTCGGAACGTGTCTGGTTTGTTGTTTGTTCGAGGAGATCGAGTACGTTGAGTTCATGATAACAGAGGGTTAGTGACCGGAGGAGGAAACCATGAAGACGGTTCTTCAACAAGTAGGTACACTTGCTGTTTTTCTTATTAAATTTCATGTTTAGCCTAGTGTTTATGAGATAGAAACTGTTTTAAGAAAACATATTTCGCAACGATACCATGGTGATTCGATCACCCTTCCGCTGCGTGGGATTTCATTCCCTTCACGTAACACCAGCTGGGTTAAATTACCGTTTTACCCCTAGGTTACATCTTGTACCTTAAGGACCAGTACTCATCTAATGAACAATTTGTTTGTGGTCCTACCAACAAATAGAAGTCCCTCTCGAGCCAATGAGAGGGTCAGGCCTTTTGTTCAAGTCCCGGAGACCCCACTTAAGGAAACATTCACCTGCTTACCCTAGTAGGCAGAAAGAAGTGAATTCCATCTTGCTAAGTTAAGTCCCCAGGCGCTCACTCGGTGTATTCCCCAAGAAGGTAGGCATATTGAGTCGGTGAATCTGACCACTCTCACTCATACTAGTCAAAAGACAATCCCTCTCAAACAGGAGTTCGTAACCTGCTTAGGATTGAGATCAAGTTGCCTAGGTAATCCTAGTGAAATAGAAACCTATCTAGTTTACATCTAGCGGTTACTATTTCACGGTTTGATCTTATGTAATCTCATTACATAGGATATCCCCACTCACATGTCATCTACACAAACACGTTAGGATCATAGTCTTTGTATCATATACAAAGTGGGTCACATCCATAGTGTTAGCGGGGTAAGGAACCCAAACCTTATCCTCTTACTATATTCCCTTTAGGTTGTATCTCGAACCGAGATCCTTTATATGTACACTATATTCAGTTCAATAAACATTTTACAGCATTGGATGTTAGTTTATTGGATTTTGGTTTAAAACAAGGGAAATATCGTAAATAACGAACAATAACTCTTTATTTAAATAATAACTCTTTATTACAATAATTAGAACAAAAAAATTTTAAACTACGAGTTTTAGGGCACAAACCCCAATACTATCGGCTTCACTCATAGAGTTGACAAAACTCACGGCGCGGTTCCAACGAGCAACCAAAACAGACCGGCGCTCTGTTTGCATGCACGCCCCTAAAAAAATGAGACGAATCTACGCTAGGAAAGTTACTCACTTCTACAATCGTTTCGTGCAAAATTTCAAAGACATAACGACATAACAAGGAGAAAACAAAAATTTTTCCTGGAACCTAACAAGCAGAAAACACTTCAATGAGTTTCAAAGGATGCCCAACCGCCACCAAATTACAATTAAAGAATGGGTTGGGCTACAACAAGAGTTCCAAGGTACATTCTCTTGCACATACGAACACGTAACAAAACGACAACTCAACCAGAATGAAAGTTTACAAACTAAAAGTACAAGAGAAATAGAGGGTCGCGCGACCAAAAGAAAATAAAGCGGAACCTAAACATGACAGTGACAAATGAAAACTCTAAGCTAGGGAAGACAATAAGGTAACAGGGTCCCACAGCCTCGTCGGGTCGTCGTTGTCATCATCCGCCTCAGGGTTTCTTACCTGCAACCAAAAACAACAAATTTGACGGGTGAGTATAATGTCCAAGAAACCTAACATGCAACAAAACAAAACTCGCCTTCTAAATTCACTCAACCCCAAACAGGTCTCACACTTAGCACACTTCACCCTTAGCCCTCCTGCGGCAATAACTCAAGCTCTACCTTCGATCCTGGAACTTTGATTGACGATGGAATGAGAGGAAGCAACTCTCACGACACTACACACTAGCATATAGCAGAGTAGGTATGTATCCTACATGCCCTATGGAGAATTGCCCCCTAAGCCAGCACGGGATAATGGAAAGCAACCACTCCCTGACGGGGACGTACCCCAGGCTCTCGCAACACAATAAACTAGCATAGGGTAGTGAGGTACGTAACCAACACGCCCTATGGGGAATCCCCCCTAAGCTAGCACGGGATAATGGAAAGCAACCACTCCCTGATCTCAACGGGGATGCACCCGAGTCTCACGAGCCGATCATATATCATCAACCTAGATGTTCCGACTCGCTCAGGCGTAACTCAGGGTTTAGTAAGTGTTGCGTTTTGCGCTTCATAAGGTTATTTAGAAATCTAACCCGATATTCCTAATATCCCCATTCTCAAGGGTCTCAAATTCAACCAGGTTTTAACTTTTAGCCAACACCTCAAAGTACAAAAAATCCACCTTCAGGCCACACTCAGCTAGACATCCGACTTAGCCTTACCCCAATTCCACACAAGTTTTCTCAGCTCCTTGCTTCACGTCAGTAAACGCCTCCCTAACTAGAATTCTCGACATAGCCTGCACTCCCCGCGAGCAGACGCCGTAAGCTATGTCCCACCCCGAGTCTATTGTCACACTCATTATGACTCACCTTGAGGCACTCTCGTCTTTGGTCTGTTGCCATGACTACCATGGCTCACCAAAAGACATCATCGCCCTGATGGGATTTATGCCCTAAACTTGTGTATTTTGATCAATTATATAAAGTGTTATTTGTTTTGATAAGATTACAGTCTTGCTTTTATAAATTCAATAAACTAAGCTCCAAGGTTATAACATTTATCTTGAAATCAGTGTAGTGGACACTATTTGGGTTGTGTTCAAGATTATAACCAAAAGAGTCTATGGTATAAGAATAAGGTTGGAAACCTCATTCTGGTAACACCATGGATGCGACCCACTTTGTAGTACAAATGAGGCAATCCAACTCATTCATGTAGTTGACATATGAGTGGAGGCATCCTGTATGAAGAGTTCATACAAGTCTGGATCGCAAATTATTAGTCTAGCCAGTATAACATCGTTAACAGGATAAGACTAGTAATTTATAGATGGTCATTAGTGACTTGACTTGAATCCTTAGCAAGTTAAGAACTCCTGCTTATAGGGGTTTGTCCTTAGACTAGTATGAGTGAGAGTAGCCTGTAGCCGACTCAATAAGCCTACATTTTCAGGGACAGAACCTTGTAGGTAGCTGAGAACTTAACTGTGCAAGATGGAATTCACTCATTCCTCTACTGAGGAATTAGATAGGTTGTTCCCTTAGGAACTGACTCCAGGTCTTGAATAACGGGGCCCGCCCTCTATGAAGGTATGAGTCTAAGGTAGGACCTTAGACTTGTTGTTCATTAGAGGATAGTGGTGCTTAAGGAGTAAAACCTGTGAAGGGTCGACTCATGGGTAATGACTATATCGAAGGGACACAATATTATCTACAAAGAGAGAGAGTGCAACTACAAGTCTATAGTGGAGTGACTTGTAGTTAATGAATATTGATTAACCTGGATCAAAGAGTTTGATCGGTTAATTTCACATCATTGGAGCTCATGATCCGTGAGGTCCATTAGATCCTCTCGTTGGCTCAACATGGTAATATTGAGGGTATAAAGTTAGGAGTGAAATTGAAGTGTTCAATTTCATACATGAGGAGTTATATCAATTATATATGATATAATTGATATAATATATAGTTTTAATGTGAAAATTAGATTCATATATAAACTATATACTAAAGAGAGATTAAAGGAGGGGTAGGATGGTCATTTCCATCCCATTCCCCTATATATATGGTTGCATGAGATGCAACTAGGGTAAGGTTTTTGGAAGCTCACTTGTTGTTGTTGTTGGAAGAGTTCCAAGACAACACAAACATCTCTCTCTCAAAATTCCTCACATCTCCTAAAGGGAACCCATCTTCCTCCCTCACCTAGAGAACAACGAACAAGATTCGGTGGTCGTGTCTTCCACGTTGGAGTTCTTGTCGCTGAGATCGTGACCGTGGAGAGAGGAGCACTTGAAGAAAGGTTCTTCAAAGGTAAATTCTTGCTGTCCATTTCACTTTTATGCTTAATCTAGTTTTGTATGTTCTTGAATTTATCGTTGTAACTAAATCAAGAGCGTGCGATTCACAATCGCTTCCGCTGCGGGGACTTCAATTTCCTTCAATTGGTATTAGAGCCCAATTACGTTCTTGATTTATTTTCTGGTTTTTTCAAGAACAAGGTGGGATTTACTGTTTTTGCATGAGATGTATGATCGGTTTTGCAAAATTAGATGTTTTCACTTTTAGCACATAGATTTATAATTTCCATTGAAATCTTGAATGTAAGGGTCCGGTGTTTTGGGAAAATTTAATTGTAAATCGAGTTTGTAAGTCCGTGTCGATCGAGGCAAGGCGGTTGCTGAGAAGATCGGAGAAAAAACGAGCAAGGAATGGGATTCGTAGTTGTTGTTCAGGTGCGCGTTGCAACGTTGTCCATCAACGTTGCAACGCCGCACTTGAGGGAGAAGGCGCGCGCAGGAGGCAGCGTTGCAACACATCCTCTAGCGTTGCAACGCTCGGCAGAAGACGACAAAAGCAGCGTTGCAACGCTGCTATCAGCGCTGCAACACCAGATACGTTTCACGCGAGGAGAAACAGGCCGAAAACGTCTTTTTTATTATATATATTAATTATAAAAATGTTTTATATTTAATATTTTTAATTTTAATTAATATAATTAGATTATATTAATTAAAAAATTTTTTAGGGTGCCAAAATTGGTCTAATTTTTGCTATTTTAATTATGCAATTGTTGTGTAATTATTGTCATGCATAGTGTATGCTTTTATTTTAGAAACCCCACCTTAGGTTAAATATTTTCATGCATCATTTATAATATAAGGAGTTATATTATATAGTTTGCATGATTAATTAATATAAGGTTGTTATATTAATTTTTAAAGACATTGACATGCATTATTTTTCATGAGATGAATATGCTATGAATGTCTTATTATTCATGTGATGAATGATCAAGCACTATAACATAGTATGCATGTCACCTAAGGTTAATTAGTAGTTTTAAAATGTTTAGAACTTTGAAATAATAGACTTTAGGTTATCTAGTTCAAATTAGATTAGAATTAGGAACCAAGTAATTTATAAGCTATGATTAAAAGAGGAACTCTGTCTAAGGAAAGTTCTGTCTAGGCTGGGGTATTTAAGCGCATGTAAACTAACAACACTTTACTTTAACCGACTGGGAGTGAAATTTAATCATAGAGTCTTATAAATTACAAGAAGGTCAATGGGTTTTATTAAGGGGTTAATAAACTAGAAATCCTAGGTTTAATATAAGGAGTTATATTAACAAACATAGGATAAAATCAATATAAGAGTTATATTGATTATCAATATAAGAGTTATATAGAGTTAGGTAAAACCATTAGTCGGGTTTTAGCCTAAGAAAGATTCCTATAGACTTAAAGTATTCAGTGGGAGGAAAAGTGTATGAGATACATATTTTTCCACCTACGCTATCTCCGGGAAATTCACACCGTGAGACTCATACTTTGCCTCGTGGCGCAAGAGGGGAGCGTCCCCCTTTAGATGGTGTTTGTATGAGTCAATACCAAGTTGAATGGAGAGGGTACTTAGAGTGAGTGGGAGTAGGTTTAGTGAAAACAAAACCTACGGTCTCTTTTGTCGGTTTACACCGTAAGACCACTATGGTCAGCCTGCTAGTTTTGCCTGGACAAGACAATCCCTTCGGAGGGCTTGATCATAGGGGATCTAACACAGTAGACACCCGAATGCGATAAAGATTTCTTTAGACTATTTTACAATCTAGTCCTCCCTTCGGCGGATTTTATTGGATCGAGACTCTAGGATCTAAAGACAAAGAGTTACACTCACGGCTTACATAAGTTGTGTATCTATCCAGACCGAAAAATGGTAACTAAAACCTATAGGAATAAGAGTTATTCTAGTGTTAGATTTTGGTCAAGAGTGTCTTGATCCAGAGGAGGAGTGTTTTTTATTACCCTTCGGTGTCATACATTCTAAACCTTTGGAGTATCATTGCAAATTATAAATTGCCAAGGAATCATTTGGTAATTAGCTAAAACGTGATTGGATTAGAGTTATAGCAAGAAACTCATATAATTTTCTTTGTAAAGTTTTTCAGCAAAATGTCTAGCTCTATGATTTCCTTATTGGGTGCGAAAAAGTTAACCGGAGAGAACATAATTACTTGGAGGAATGAACTGAACATAATTTTGGTTACACATGATCTTAAATCCGTTCTCAATGAGGAATGTCCTCAATTTCCTGCTCAAAACGCATCTCAAGCTGTTGAGGATGCATATGACCGTTGGTTCAGTGCCAACGAAAAGGCAAAAGCCTATATCCTGGCTAGCATACCTGATGTTTTAGCCAGGAGGCTGGAGGGCAAGGTCTCAGCTCGAGAGATCATGGATTTTGTGCTAAATTTGTCTAGACAACCGTCCAAACAAATTCGACATGACACCCTAAAATTCGTTTATAACGCACGTATGAAGGAAGGAACATCAGTGAGAGAACATGTTCTCAATCTGATTGCCCACTTCAATATAGCGGAATTAAACGGAGCGGTCATAGATGAGAAATGCCAGATTTCGTTCATCCTAGAATCTCTTCCGAAGAGTTTTCAGCGATTCCGTAGCAATGCAGCGATGAACAACATAGAGTGTGATCTGACTTTTTTGCTACATGAGCTGCAGAATTATCAGTTTCTTATGGATGATAAGAGACAACAAAATGGAGAGGCAAATTTGTTTGCTCATTCCAAAAGTTCTTAGGAGGATTCATCCTCTGGGAAAAAGAACTGCAACCATGCTTCTGGACTTAAAAAGATACATAGAGGAAAAGGAGTAGATAAAGAGCAATCGTCTGGCAAAGAAAAGCTGTTATTAGATAACATGTAGCTTAAGGGTTTATTAGAAACCTCATTTCTTGCCTTAGCGAACATTGTACTTCTTGGTTTTTTCAATTGAATAAAGTGTTTATTTCATTGGAAAAATATTGTACTATGTGTTGCTCTTCTTGAGAATTATTTGCAAATGGTTTAATTCAGTTAAAATAATTTTAAGAAGTGAATTTTACAAAATTGCAAGTACACGAACTAATTTCTCCTAAAGAAAAAGCTCATCTTTGGCATCTAAAATTGTGTCACATTAATCTCAATAGGATTGAGAGTTTGGTAAAGAAAGGACTTCTATACGAGTTAGAAGAAAATTCTTTGCCATTATGTGAATCATGCCTAGAAGGCAAAATGACTAAAAGACCTTTTAGTGGAAAAGGTTATAGAGCCAAAGGCCCTCTGGAGCTTATACATTCAGACCATTGTGGTTCGATGAATGTTAAAGCCAGGGGAGGATATGAATATTTCATCTCTTTTATAGATGATTATTCTAGATTTGGGCATATTTACCTAATGCACCACAAGTCTAAAGCACCTGAAAAGTTCAAGGAATTCAAGACTGAAGTTGAAAATCAATTAGGTAACACGGTTAAAACACTTCGATCGAATCGAGGTGGAGAGTACTTGATTTAAAATTCCAGAACTATATGATAGAACATGGAATCACATCCTAACTCTCAGCTCCTGGCACACCACAACAAAATGGTGTATCAGAAAGGAGAAATAGAACATTGTTGGACATGGTTCGATCAATGATGAGTTATGCTCATCGCCTAGTTCCTTTTGGGGTTACGTAGTGAGAGATCACGATATATATTTTGAATAATGTGCCCTCCAAAAGTGTTTCAAACACCTTTTAAACACCGGGAAAGGACGTAAAGGTAGTTTATGTCAATTCGAGATATGGGGTTGTCCAGCACATGTGCTTGTGACAAATCCAAAGAAGTTGGATTCACATTCAAAGTTGCGCCTATTCGTAGGATACCCAAAAGAAACAAGAGTTTGTTTATTCTATGATCCTAAGGAAGATAAGGTTTTTGTGTCGACAAATGCCATTTTCTTGGAGGAGGACCACATAAGGGACCACAAACCAAAAAGTAAGGTAGTGTTGAGTGAGTTAGACGGAACAATAGCAAAGGTTGCAAATAAGAACACTAGTACATCAACAAGGGTTGTTGATACTAGTTTGTCTAGTCAAGAGAGTCCATCTCAAGAGTTGAGTATGCCTCGACGTAGTGGGAGGGTTGTGATGCAGCCTGACCGTTACATGGGTTTAGCTGAAACCCAAGTTGTTATACCAGATGACAACTGCGAGGATCCATTGACTTATAGTCAAGCAATGGTTGACAAAGACAAAGACAAATGGGTCATAGTCATGGACCAAGAAATGGAGTCGATGTACTTCAATTATGTTTGGGATCTTGCATATAAGCCTGATGAGGTAAAACCTATAGGTTGTAAGTGGATCTACAAGCGAAAACGTGGTGTAGATGGGAAGGTGCAAACCTTTAAAGCTAGACTAGTAGCAAAGGGTTATACCCAGGTTGAAGGGGTTGACTATGAGGAGACCTTTTCACCTGTTGCTATGGTAAAGTCTATCCGTATCCTTCTTGCCATTGCCGCATATTATGACTATGAGGTATATCAAATAGATGTCAAGACAGCCTTTTTGAATGGCAATCTTGAGGAAACCATCTACATGGACCAACCCAAAGGGTTCATTAAACAAGGACAAGAGTAAAAGGTTTGCAGGCTTAAAAGGTCGATTTATGGACTGAAACAAGCCTCTATGTCCTGGAATATAAGATTTCATGAGGCTATCAGATCTTATGGTTTTGACCAGAATGATGATGAACCTTGTGTCTACAAGAAAATCATCAATGGTTCTGTCGCTTTCCTAATTTTCTATGTGGATGATATCCTACTCATTGGGAATGATGTAGGTTATCTTACCGACATCAAGGAATGGCTAGCTACGCAGCTCCAAATGAAAGATTTGGGTGATGCGCAGTTTGTTTTTGGGATCCAGATTGTCCGAAACCGCAAGAATAAAACACTAGCCTTGTCTCAAGCATCATACATAGACAAAGTGTTGTCAAGGTTTAAGATGCACGATTCCAAAAGGGCTTGTTGCCTTTTAGACATGGAATCCATTTGTCTAAGGAACAATGTCCTAAGACGCCTCAAGGAGTTGAGAATATGAGACGGATTCATTACGCATCACCGTTGTTGGGAGCCGATATACGCCATGTTGTGTACTAGGCCCGACATCCGCTTTGCGCTTGGGATGGTCGAGAGGTATCAATCCAATCCAAGACTTGAACACTGGACAGCGGTTAAAACAATCCTTAAGTATCTTCGAAGAACAAGGAACTACATGCTTGTGTATAGAGCTAATGATTTGATCCTTACAGGATACACAGATTCTTACTTCCAGACTGATAAAGATTCTCAGATATCTACATCAGGGTCAGTTTTCACTCTTAACGGAGGAGCTGTAGTATGGAGAAGCGTCAAACAAGGATGCATCGCTGATTCCACCATGGAGGTCGAATATGTAGCAGCTTGTAAAACAGCTAAAGTGGTCGTTTGGTTAAGAAAATTTATGCTAAATTTGGAAGTTGTTCCAAATATGACTTTGCCCATCACGCTGTATTGCGATAACAGTGGTGCAGTGGCAAATTCGAGGGAACCCCGAAGTCACAGAGGGGAAAGTGATGCAGAAAATATCAGTGTCCTAAACTAGTGTAACTTAGAATGAGACTCCGACACTTCTATGACGTGCAAGTATACACGGTCGAGTGCAGCAAGTAATAAGATAAGAGTATCGATCCCACAAAAACTAGCAGAATCTAAGTAAGTGAGTGTCCTAGAAATTATCCTTTATAATTTTGGTGCAATGTATGCGATTGAAAAATCATTCAAACATACACTTAGTGATGCAAGAAGGTAAAGTACTTAAAACCATATGCAAGTAATCAATTAAATTAAATGTGAAGATAAAAAAATGCAAACGAGAGGCAAGGGGCAAAAGTTGAGATTCTATAATGAAAAAGTAGGCTTGGGTCAGGTTGTAACTCTCATGCTTAATTGGAATAAAGATGTGATTAATTCCTCAAGTTCACCTATTCATGTGTTCAAATGATTTCTTTCAAATTCATTAAGTTTTAAAATCAACAATCTCTCAATTGAGATCTAAATTATGATCATGAATTTTAGGTTCTAGGTGTGTCAATCATCTCTAATCAACTCAAAACCCTAGAATGACGTTTTAGTTTTCTAATTCACTAGCTCTCTCAAGTTCGTGAATTCTAGAGAAATTAAAAACCCAATTTCAATTCTCATGCAATGTTTAAAATTACTAAAATTTCATAAACTCAATCGGTGGCATTAATCATTAATTTATTCCAAAATTTGCATTTGACCACAACCCAACCTTTGCCTAAGATAAATTAGTTCATGGCAAGGATCAAATCACACTTCTTTAAATTGTCATGCTTACACTAATCAAGAAATTCATATGCAAAAACAATCCAAAACAGTCACACAAATTGCTTAGAAGAGTAAGGCAATTAACCTCCAATTAGTGTATGACAAAGCCCAATAAAAGCAGTGATATTTGGCACAATATTAGAGTAAGTGCTAGAGAAAAGGAAGTCAAATTACACAGCAAATAGGCTAAAATTGCTTCAGCAAATGCCTAGCAAAACACCTCAAATTTCAGTAGAAAGTTAGGCACTTGCTTCAGCAAAACCCTTTAGTTGGCCTCAAAAAAGATCAGCCAATTGCTTCAGCAAAAGCCTTCTCGGGTTCCCACTTCACAAGAAATGTGTGATTGCTTCAAAGAAACATCGACGACTCCCAACAATTGCTTGAAAGAAACTTTCGACGATCAAAGAACCTCTCAAAGAACTGACGCCAATTGTCAGTAGCAAACCTCTCAGCAACTCCTTTTCTTCTCCCTAATGATTGCTTCAGCAAAAGTTAGAATGGTCCTCTCGGTTTTCCTTCTTTTGCTGTAGCAAAATCAACAACTCAACTCCTCCCGTGATTGCTTCAGCAAAGACAGCCTCTCACGATTTTTCTCCAGTTTGCTGCAGCAAAGACCTTATCGATTCCCTTCTCCCTTAGCCCTCTCGAATCCTCTCCCTAGGCCTTGCTGTAGCAACGCCCTTTGGTTCATAAACGAATGGATCTCACGATTGCTACAACAAAGACACCATCCTGATTTGTCTCTCCAATGACTACTTTGTTGTAGCAATCGCTTGATTCTTCTTCTTTCCTAAGCCTCTCCTCTTGTCGCAAATTCTCACCCCAACTCCTCTTTGGCACTTGTGAACCCTAGCCTCCTTATACAAGATGGTGTTACCCTAACTCCATAATTTACAAAAACGCCCTTAGGGGTAAAAAGACCATCTTACTCTTTGGGTAAAATGTCTAAAATGCCCTTAGGGTTCCTGTAATTTTCAAACATCTCCTGCACATAGAAAAATCCTAATAAATTCATTAATTAAAATATGGATCTAATAAATATGATAGGATTTTTCTAGAATTAAAAATTTCGTTTTTCGGTCTTTAATTACTGTTAGCTTATTTTTCCAAATTTCTTAAATTAAAGCATAAAAAATATCAAAATTAATTCTTTTCGAACCTAATGCTTAAATTCCAGATTTTAAAGCTAACACACACAATTTAGGGATAAAATAACATGAGACTCAACAAATTTTATGCAATTCAAGTAGATTGAGCACTAAATTTCTATTAAAATAACTCT
Organism: Trichosanthes cucumerina; assembly: GCA_036507285.1. Lineage (NCBI taxonomy): Eukaryota > Viridiplantae > Streptophyta > Magnoliopsida > Cucurbitales > Cucurbitaceae > Trichosanthes > Trichosanthes cucumerina. The sequence continues at coordinate 72,900,515 of CM071835.1, read as the reverse complement.
ACTATGGCGAGTTATCAGAAAGCACATAGAGCGGAAGTACCATCTCATCTGGGAGATCGTGCATAGAGGAGACGTGTTTGTCACGAAGATAGCCTCAGAGCATAACATTGTTGATCCTTTTACAAAGGCTCTCACGGCTAAAGTATTTGAGAGTCACCTAGAAGGTCTAGGTTTACAAGTCTTCCCCAACTAGGGCAAGTGGGAGTATTTTGTACAGAGGGGTTTAATTGCCCTAGTTTATTGTATTTACGTTATTGTAATGTTTAATACTCCACAAGCCTTAGGTAAAGTGGGAGATTGTTGGGATTTATGCCCTAAATATGTGTAATTTTGATCAATTAAATAAAGTTTTATTTGTTTTGATAAGATTACAGTCTTGCTTTTATAAATTCAATAAACTAAGCTCCAAGGTTATAACATTCATCTTGTAATCAATGTAGTGGACACTATTTGGGTTGAGTTCAAGATTATAACCTAAATAGTCTATGGTATAAGAATTAGGTTGGAAACTTCATTCTGGTAACACCATGGATGAGACCCACTTTGTCTATGGTATAAGAATGAAAATCCCGTGCAGCGGAAGACGATTGAATCGTCGATGTATCAATTATGCAAACCGTGTTTATTAAAATTGATCTAATACTAGATTTAGGCTAAACATGTTCGAGAGAAGAAGAAAAACAGTAAAAACAGTATAACTTACTTGTTGAAGACTTTCTTCAAGAATTCCTCTTCAAATTCACGAACTCTTCGTGCTTCTCGTACTCAACGAACACCTCCAACGATTATGATGTTGGGATTTCTATCCTAATCTCGTGTTTGTAAAATATTGTTTTGAAATTAATAAGAGTTATTCTTTTCTTCACTTTATGTCTCGCAAATATTTTAAACCTTTCCAATAAACTAAGCTCCAAGGTCATTGAATATATAAGAGAACTAGAACTTGAACGATGTGTAGTTGACACACAAGGAGGATCACGTTCGAGTTCATGACCCGAACGGTCTACAGTATAAGGATGGGGTTGAAGACCTAATCCTGGATACACTGTGGATGCGGGCCGCTTTGTATTTGATACAAACGAGGTGATCTGACTCGTTCATGTGGATGACATGCGAGTGAGGGCATCCTGTACAATGAGATTGTACAAGACCGGACCGTGAATTATTAGACTTACTGATATAACATCGTTGACAGTACAGACTAACAAATTCGTAGATGACCATTAGTGACTCGACCTGAATCCTGAGCGTATTACGGACTCCTATCTGCCGGGATCTGTCCTTTGATTAGTACGGGTGAGGGTGGTCCCAGTCACTCGCCCAATATGCCTATCTTCTCACAGACAGAACCAAGTAGAGAGCTGGCAACCTAATTACGCGAGATGGAATTCACTCGTTCCCGCCTATAGGGAAACTAGAGGGGTTGTTCCCTTAAGTGCTATCTCCAGGGCTTGGACAACGGGCGCCCATCTTCTCACTGGCTCGAGAAGGGTGTTGTGTATGGTTGGACCATCACAATATGTTGTTCATTAGAGGAGCAGTGGGGACTTAAGGAACAAGATATAGACACAGGGGTAAAATGGTAATTTGACCCAGTCGTGTCTATGAACAACTGTGAAGGGTCGACTCATAAGCATTGGTTATATCAGTGGACACGTAATATTCTACACTTGATGGGAGTACAACTCACAGCTTTAGTGGAGTGTTACCGTAGCTAATGAATATTGGTTGACCGGGTCAAAGAGTTTGACTGATTAACCTCAGATCATTGGAGCCCGTCACTGTAGGTCCATTAGGTCCCTTGGTTGGCTCAATCTGGGATAAAAGAAGGGTTAATGTTTTGGTATGAAATTGAAGTGTTCAGTTTCACTGTAAGAGTAATCATATCATATACATGATATAATATATAGTTTAATATGAATGAGATTCATAATAAACTATATGTTAGCCTAATTGTTGAATTAAAGGCTAATTGGAGAAATTGATAGAGAGAAAATAAATTGAATGTGATTCAATTTAATTAAATCCACCATTATTGCAAATGAGATTTGCAACATAAAATATGAGATATCTTATATTATATAATTATGTGAATGAGATTTACATAACATATGGTTGTGGTAAAGTGGTAATTATGTGAAGTTGTGAACTTCATCATTCCACTATTTAAACCCTTTGATAGATGAGTTTTAGGTTAACCTAAGCTACACTAAGCTTTGGAGGCTAAGTGAGATTCTCTCTACTCTCTCATTTTCTCCTCTCTTCCCAAAACACAAAAGAAGTTCCCACCAACTTCCCTTCTCCAAAAGAGAACAACCAAGAAGATCTAGTTTGGTAGTGTTTGGAATCCGTTCGTGAAAAGTTCGTTGAGATCGAGGACCGCGAAAAGTTCGTGATCTACAAGGAGAGGTTGTTGAATCGGTCTACAACAAGTAAGCTATTCTTATTGTTGTAATTTTTCAGCATGTTTAGCCTAGATCTAATAGGTAGATCGGTTTTAGTAAACACGTTGCATGATGATACCATGACGATTCGATCGTCTTCCGCTGCGCGGGGATTCTAATTCACTTCAATTGGTATCAGACATGAATGTATGGTTTGCGAATTGGATGTTTTCGGTTTTTGGCACTAGTTTAGATTTACAATTATGTTGATGAGATCAATGTAAGGGCCCATTGTTTTGTGCAATTTTGTTTTAAATCGAGTCTGTAAGTCCGGGTCGTTCGTGGCAAGAGTTGTCGTGAAGAAATCGGAGCGGAAACAGGCGAAAAACCGGGCGAAAAACAGCAGGGATGCTGTTGTTCTGTCGATGGCGTTGAGAGGCTTCCCAACGGCGTCTCAACGCCGTTCTTGCGGTCGAGGCGCCAGCAGCAGAAGAAGCGCGCAACGCGCTACCGGCGTTGAGAACGCACTCAACAACGTCAGAGGTGACAAAGTTACAACGCAGAACGATTGAAGAACAATAACGCGCGAGAATGACCGTTTTTCGTTTTATTTTATTTATTATTTCAGTTTTTTTATAAAAACGTTATTTATTTATTTATTTAATTATTTTATAACATATTATTAATATAAATGTTATATTAATTTTATTTAATTAAATAATTGCCCCTAGGTGCCAAAAACCGGTTCAATTTTGATATTTAATTATTTTATGCATGAGATGTATGATTTTAATTAAATTATATGTGCATAATGTATGTCATATAGATTTAAAATCCCACCTTAGGTTAAACTTAATCATGCATCATGTATATTATAAGAGTTATAATATAGTTTGCATGATAGGTTATATTATAAGAGTTATAATGTAATTAAATGCATATTTAATTTAATTAATATAAGTGTTATATTTTTAGATTAAAGTATGCTCATGAATTTATATTCATGTGATGAATGGTAATTATGTTATAGTATATACTTATTCATGTGATGAATGATGAAGCACTATAACATAGAAATGCATGCAAACCTAAGTTAATTATTAGTTTTAAAATGTTTAGAACTTGAATAATTAGACTTAGTTTTTCTAATTTTCTAATAAGATTAGAATTTTAGGAAATCAAATATGATCTTTGAATGGTGACCGATTAGTAACTCGTCTAAGGAAGGTTTTTTGTCTAAGGTCAGGGTATTTAAGTTGACGCTTGCGGAACACCCCTACCTGGAAACTGACCTGGGAGTGAATTCGGTCCGGAGATTCTTAGATTATATTTACTTGAGCGCCGTTAATTAAGTGTTAATTAATTTTCTCACATAGACCTATGTTAATAATGTGATTATAGACTTAGGCTAAATACCATATAAGAGTTATATTGGTAGACTTAGGTATTTTTTAGCCGATTATCTAGGTCAATCACTATTAAAATTAAAGTACTCAGTGAGAGGAAATATAGTGTATAAGATATATTTGAATTTCCAACCACAAATCTCCGTTAAGTCCACATCGTGAGATCTATACTCGGCCTCGTGGCGCAAATGGGAGCGTCCCCCTTCGGATGGCATTTGTATAGATCAATATTATCGTGGATGGAGAGAGTACTTATAATGAGTGGGAGCGGGACTTGTGAATACGAGACCCACGGTCTCTTCTTTCGATTCACACCGTGAGACACCCATGATCTGCCTGCTAGTTTGGCCTAGACCAGACAATCCCTTCGGAGGGCTTGATCATGGGAGTCGGAACACAGTGAATTCCCGAAAGGGATAAAGTTTCCTGGTTGGTTTTCCTTCTTAGTTCACCCTTCGCTGACTATTGTTTGGACGGATACTTGGAACCTTAAAAATTGAGGGTGACACTCACAGAATTCGTTAAGTGTTAATGAATTCGACCGAACAATGATAATTGGATGCCTAATGGAATAAGAGTTATTCTGGGATTAGGGTCTGATCGAGAAAGTCTGGTCCCAGAGGAGGAATGTTATGTTCACCCTTCGGTGGTAGTCATTCTAAACCTTTAGGGTATCATTGCAAAATTATGAATGACCTAGGGATCATGAAAACATTTTTGCTAAAATTTAGATTGGTTTTTCAAAAATGTTTTTGCGAGACTCAACAAAGTTTTTCTTAAAATTTCAGCTAAAAATGTCTAGCGCTATTATAGCTTTACTTGCTTTCGATAAGTTAGTGGGAGATAATTACTAGAGCTGGAAAAACAACATCAATACAATTTTTGTGACTGACGACATAAAGTTCGTGTTGTCTGAGGAGTGTCCTCAGATGCCGGGCTCGACTGCATCGCGTGTCGTTCGCGATACGTACGATCGATGGGTCAGGGCCAATGAAAAGGCCAAGGTCTATATAATTGCCAGCATGTCTGATGTTTTGGAAAAGAAGCATGAGCTGATTGTTTCTGCTAAGGAAATCATGGAGTCCTTGCAGGAAATGTTTGGACAACAGTCCTTTTAGGTCCGGCATGACTCGCTCAAATACATCTTCAACGCTCGGATGAAAGAGGGGTCTGTCCGTGAACATGATCTAGACATGATGACCCGCTTTAATCTTGCCGAGATGAGTGGGGCTTCGATCGATGAGTCGAGTCAGGTCAGTTTTATCATGGAGACTCTTCCGAAGAGTTTCCTTCAGTTTCGTAGCAATGCTGTTATGAACAAAATTAGCTACACTCTGACTACCCTTTTCAATGAGCTACAGAATTTCCATTCCCTTAACAGGGTCAGGGAATCTAAGGCAAATGTTGCCTACAGGTCTTATCACAGGGGTTCGACCTCTGGGACAAAACCTGTTGCTCCTTAACGCCCGAAAGGGAAGAAGAGGATGAAGAGGGGTAAAAGCGACCGAGCCGCGCCTGCGAGAAGGCAAGAAGGTCAAGGAGGTTGCAGAGAAAGGAAAGTGTTTCCACTGCAATGGAAGCGGACATTGGAAGAGAAATTGTCCCAAATTCCTGGCCGTGAGGAAGAACCAAGGTAAATGTGATTTACTTGTGGTAGAAACATGTTTAGTGGAGAGTAATGACTCTTCCTGGACATTGGATTCAGGAGCCACTAACAACATTTGTTCTTCTTTTCAGGGGATTGATTCCTGGCAGCCGCTGCGAGAGGGTGAGGTGACTCTACGGGTTAGATCTGGGGAGCTTGTCTCTGCTGCAGCAATCAGCACGGTGAAGCTGCATTTTGGCAGGAAGTACTTATTGTTGGACAATTTGTACATAGTTCCAGGGTTTACTAGAAACCTTGTTTCTATTTTCTACTTAACTGAACAATGTATTTCCGTTTCTTTTGAATTAAATGAAGCGTTTATTTCTTTCAAAGGGAATGTTATTTGTTCAGCTTCACTTAAAAATAATCTGTATGTTTTAAAACCCAATTCGGTTAAAATTGTTTTAAATACTGAATTGTTTAAAACTGCGGAAACACGAACTAAGAAAGCAAAAATTTCTCTAAAAGAAAATGCCCATCTTTGGCATCTAAGGTTAGGTCACATTAATCTCAATAGGATTGAGAAACTGGTGAAGAGTGGACTTCTAAACGAGTTGGAAGAAAACTCTTTACCAGTATGTGAGTCATGCCTTGAAGGCAAAATGACCAAACGTCCTTTTAGTGGAAAAGGATATAGAGCCAAAGAGCCTCTTGAGTTAATACATTCTGACCTTTGTGGTCCGATGAATGTTATAGCTCGGGGCGGTTATGAGTACTTCGTGTCTTTCTTAGACGATTACTCCAGATATGGGCATATTTACCTAATGCATAAGAAGTCTGAAACTCTTGAAAAGTTCAAGGAGTTTAAGGCTGAGGTTGAGAACCACTTAGGTAAATCGCTTAAAAGACTTTGATTGGATCGAGGTGGAGAGTATATGGACATAGAATTCCAGGACTATATGATAGAACACGGAATTACGTCCCAACTCTCAGCACCTGGTATGCCGCAGCAGAATGGTGTATCGGAGAGGAGAAATAGAACCTTGTTGGACATGGTTCGGTCGATGATGAGTTATGCTCGTCTCCCTGATTCTTTCTGGGGTTACGGAGTAGAGACTGCGGTTTACATTTTGAACAATGTTCCCTCCAAGAGTGTTTGTGAAACACCCTTTGAGCTCTGGAGTGGACGTAAAGGTAGTTTACATCACTTCAGAATTTGGGGATGCCCGACCCATGTGTTGGTGTCAAACCCGAAGAAGTTGGAACCCCGTTCGAAATTGTGCCTATTCGTAGGTTACCCCAAAGAGACTAGGGGTGGTCTGTTTTACGATCCCAAGGAAAATAGGGTGCTTGTGTCGACAAACGCCATTTTTCTAGAGGAAGACCACATCAGGGATCATTTACCAAGAAGCAAAATTGAATTGAATGAAATGAACAGTACAATGGCTGATTGTTGACAAACCCTTGCTGATTGTTTAGCTGAAACCTCAGTTGTCACTGCTAACGATGACTGTGATGATCCATTGACCTATAATCAGACAATGGCTGATTGTTGATAAAGACGAGTGGATTAAAGCTATGGACCAAGAAATGGAGTCTATGTACTTCAATTCTGTCTTAGAGCTTATGGATCAACCGGATGGGGTAAAACCTATTGGTTGCAAATGGATCTACAAGCGTAAACGTGGCGTAGATGGGAATGTGCAAACCTTCAAAGTACGACTAGTGGCAAAGGGTTTTACCCAGGTTGAAGGGGTTGACTATGAGGAGACCTTTTCGCCTGTTGCCATGGTAAAGTCAATCAGGATCCTTCTGGCCCTCGCTGCGTATTATGACTACGAGGTATGGATGATGGATGTCAAGACAGCCTTTCTGAATGGCAAACTTGACGAGACCATCTACATGGAACAACCCAAGGGGTTCATTGCCCAAGGCCAAGAGCAAAAAGTTTGCAAGCTTCATAAATCCATTTATGGACTGAAACAAGCTTCAAGGTCTTGGAATATAAGGTTTGATGAGGTAATCAAATCTTATGGCTTTGATCAAAATGCCGATGAACCTTGTGTCTACAAGAAAATCGTTGACAAAACTGTCGCATTTCTTGTGTTGTACGTAGACGATATTCTTCTCATTGGGAATGAGGTAGAATTTCTTACTGACGTTAAGAAATGACTAGCTTCACAATTCCAGATGAAATATTTGGGAGAAGCTCAGTATGTTCTAGGTATCCAGATAGTCCGGAACCGGAAGAACAGAATACTAGCCTTGTCTCAGGCGTCTTATATTGACAAGATGTTGTCTAGATATAAGATGCGAGAACTCCAAGAAGGGCTTCTTTGCGCTTTTAGGCATGGGGTTCACTTGTCTAAGGATCAGTGTCCTAAGACTCCTCGAGATGTTGAGGATATGAGACGTATTCCATATGCTTCTGCTGTAGGGAGCCTGATGTATGCAATGTTGTGTACAAGGCCCGACATCTGTTATGTAGTCGGAATTGTCAGTAGATATCACTCCAATCAAGGATTAGATCACTGGACAACTGTAAAGACAATCCTCAAGTATCTAAGGAGAACGAGGAACTACAGCTTAGTGTATGGGCGTGGGGATTTGATCCTTACAGGATACACGAATTCTGATTTTCAGACTAATAAGGATTCTAGGAAATCCACTTGGTCCGCCTTCATTATTAATGGAGGAGTTGTAGTATGGCGAAACATCAAGCAAGATGCATTGCTGATTCCACTATGGAAGCAGAGTTTGTTGCGGATTGTGAAGCTGCAAAGGAAGCTGTTTAGTTGAGGAAGTTCATGACGGATTTGGAAGTCGTTCCAAATATGAACTTTCCCATCACGCTGTTATGTGATAACAGTGGTGCGGTAGCCAACTCACGTGAGCCTCGAAGCCATAAGAGAGGTAAACACATTGAGCGCAAGTATCATCTGATACGGGAAATTGTGCACCGCGGAGACGTGACAGTCACGCAGATAGCATCAAAGCACAATGTTGCTGATCCATTTACAAAGCCCCTCACGGCTAAAGTGTTTGAGGGTCACCTAAAGAGTCTAGGTATTCGAGAGCTTCCAGACTAGGGCAAGTGGGAGATGTGTAAACGGGTATTCAATGCCCTAGTTTATGTAATTTTTTATTGTAACTCAAATACATTTTGGAAATGTACTTTCTCCACTAGTTTAGTCCAAGTGGGAGTTTTTTGGGATTTCTGTCCTAATCTCGTGTTTGTAAAATATTGTTTTGAAATTAATAAGAGTTATTCTTTTCTTCACTTTGTGTCTCACAAATATTTTAAACCTTTCAAATAAACTAAGCTCCAGGGTCATTGAATATATAAGAGAACTAGAACTTGAACGGTGTGTAGTTGACACACTAGGAGGATCACGTTCGAGTTAATGACCCGAACGGTCTACAGTATAAGGATGGGGTTGGAGACCTAATCCTGGATACACTGTGGATGCGGCCCGCTTTGTATTTGATACAAACGAGGTGATCTGACTCGATCATGTGGATGACATGCGAGTGGGGGCATCCTGTACAATGAGATTGTACAAGACCGGACCGTGAATTATTAGACTTACTGATATAACACCGTTGACAGTAAAAACTAACAAATTCGTAGATGACCATTAGTGACTCGACCTGAATCCTGAGCGTATTACGGACTCCTATCTGCCGGGATCTGTCCTTTGATTAGTACGGGTGAGGGTGGTCCCAGTCACTCGCCCAATATGCCTATCTTCTCACAGACAGAACCAAGTAGAGAGCTGGCAACCTAATTACGCGAGATGGAATTCACTCGTTCCCGCCTATAGGGAAACTAGAGGGTTGTTCCCTTAAGTGCTATCTCGTGGCTTGGACAACGGCGCCCATCTTCTCACTGGCTCGAGAAGGGTGTTGTGTATGGTTGGACCATCACAATATGTTGTTCATTAGAGGAGCAGTGTGGGGACTTAAGGAACAAGATATAGACACGGGGTAAAATGGTAATTTGACCCGTTCGGTCTATGAACAACCTGTGAAGGGTCGACTCATAAGCATTGGTTATATCGGTGGACACGTAATATTCTACATGATGGGAGTACATTTCTGAGCTTTAGTGGAGTGTTCATGTAGCTAATGAATATTGGTTGACCGGTCAAAGAGTTTGACCGATTAACCTCGGATCATTGGAGCCCGCCATCAGTAGGTCCATTAGGTCCCTTGGTTGGCTCAATCTGGGGATAAAAGAAGGGTTAATGTTTTGGTATGAAATTGAAGTGTTCGGTTTCATCAGTAGAGTAATCATATCATATACATGATATAATATATAGTTTAATATGAATGAGATTCATAATAAACTATATGTTAGCCTAATTGTTGAATTAAAGGCTAATTGGAGAAATTGATAGAGAGAAAATAAATTGAATGTGATTCAATTTAATTAAATCCACCATTATTGCAAATGAGATTTGCAACATAAGATATGAGATATCTTATATTATATAATTATGTGAATGAGATTTACATAACATATGGTTGTGGTAAAGTGGTAATTATGTGAAGTTGTGAACTTCATCATTCCACTATTTAAACCCTTTGATAGATGGGTTTTAGGTTAACCTAAGCTACACTAAGCTTTGGAGGCTAAGTGAGATTCTCTCTACTCTCTCATTTTCTCCTCTCTTCCCAAAACACAAAAGAAGTTCCCACCAACTTCCCTTCTCCAAAAGAGAACAACCAAGAAGATCTAGTTTGGTAGTGTTTGGAATCCGTTCGTGAAAAGTTCGTGGAGATCGAGCAGCGCAAAGAGTTCGTGATCTACAAGTAGAGGTTGTTGAATCGGTCTACAACAAGTAAGCTATTCTTATTGTTGTAATTTTTAAGCATGTTTAGCCTAGATCTAATAGGTAGATCGGTTTTAGTAAACACGTTGCATGATGATACCATGACGATTCGATCGTCTTCCGCTGCGCGGGGATTCTAATTCCCTTCATATGAACCGAACACCACCAAAATGCCTTCTCGGTTGTTCTCTTTTGGAGAAAGGAGGCTTGTGGAAACTTTTGGTTTTTGAGAGGGAGGAGAACTTGAGAGAGAATTGAGAGAGTTTCTCTTCTCTTTTTTTGTGGAAAAACGAAAAATGAGAGAATGAATCACCATCCTTCTTGCAAGAAAGGTTTATATAGTGGGATTAGTAGAGTTAAAATGTCCACATTATTACCACTTTACCACAACCATAGGTTATGCAAATCTCATTTGCAAAACCACATAATATAAGATATCTCATATCTCATATTGCAAATCTCATTTGCAATAATTGTGGATTTATTAAATTGAATCACATCCAATTTAATTTCTCTCAATCAAATTCTCCAATTAGCCCTAATTCAACAATTAGGCTAACCTATAGTTTATTATGAATCTCATTCACATTAAACTATATATTATATCATTCATATCTCATATAAATGACATAAATACCGTTAAGGTGAAATTGAACACTTCAATTTCATACCAAAATTTTATCCCTTCTCAAATCCAGATGGAGCAAACCGAGGGACCTAATGGACCTACAGTGACGGGCTCCAATGATCCGAGATTAACCTGCAAACTCTTTGACCCGGTTAACCAACATTCATTAGCTACGGTAACACTCCACTATAGCCCGTAGCTGCACTCTCGTCAGTGCAGAATATTACGTGTCCACTGATATAACCAATACCCATGAGTCGACCCTTCACAGGTTGTTCGTAAGACACGGCTGGGTCAAATTACCGTTTTACCCCTGTGTCTACCTCTTGTTCCTTAAGTCCTCACTGCTCCTCTAATGAACAACATATTGTGATGGTCCAACCATACACAACACCATTCTCGGGCCAGTGAGAAGGTTGGCGCCCGTTGTCCAAGCCCTGGAGACGCACTTAAGGGAACAACCCCTCTAGTTTCCCTAAAGGCGGGAACGAGTGAATTCTATCTCGCGTAGTTAAGTTCCCAGCTCCTACTTGGTTCTGTCCCTCGAGAAGATAGGCATATTGGGCGAGTAAATCGTGAGCACCCTCACCAGTGCTAGTCAAAGAAACGGACCTCTCGCAGACGAGTCCGTAACACGCTCTGCGGATTCGGTCGAGTCACCGATGGTCATCTACGAAATTATTAGTCCTTCACAACAGCGGTGTTACATCGATGGGTCTAATAATTCACGGTCCGGTCTTGTACAATCTCATTGCACAGGATGCCCCCACTCGCATGTCAACCACATGAACGAGTCAGATCACCTCGTTTGTATCTAATACAAAGCGGGCCGCATCCACAGTGTATCCTTAATTATGCGCACAATATTCATACTTAATTATGCGCGTAAATGTAATGGGTAACAACTTAGAGTAAATTATTTTTAAATATAACAACTTTTAAAAAGATTTGCAAGTACGACAAATTTTTAAATAAATCTTGTTATTCCTTTTTTTACCTTTATGGCTGCATATGAGAATGAAAAATGACTACCAAAAGATGTTGTGATTTCTTAATGCCTGCAAACATTCTCATGGAGGATTTTTAAATTTATTTTTATTCTCTTGCATTCTTATTTTTCTTTTCGTTTCTTTACATGCCTCTCCTCCTTCTCCTTTCACCTCATGCCCCTTTTTTTTTGTATTCCCTTCATATACATACTTCCCTATTCCAATTTCATATGCAGTTTAGAAATTTTATGATCATAACATTACTTAAATTTTCTTGAAAATTGTAATTAACAAAAAAGAAATCCTACTACACTAAATATTATACCGTGAGAGATCAAAATGTATAATAATCTTATCCCATATATATTAATTAGATATTGCAAAAAGGCAAGGTTGAAGGAAACGAAATAAAAAAATGAGATATTAATTGAAAAATAATATTTGATAGGATGTCTATTTAAAAAAGACTTTTACATTTGACCAAGTATTATCTCATATCTCATTCTTACCAGTTTTATCCCATATTCTCGTAATCCTATTATTCTACTCTAACAAACAATATATCAAAATTTTATTACCCAAAATATTCTTAATACAAATTACTCTATATCTTTTTTATTCGTATACATTATTAATATGTACATCCTTCTACCAATATTAGTATAATTCAATGGTAATGATCATGTACCTTTTTTACCATTTTAAATATGGAAGATATTAAAAGTTGCGATAAAATTATCTTCCAAATGTGTAGGTGACAAGTCGATCGGGGTTGATTTTCGACCCCAACCGACCCCAAATCGACCATATGGTCAGTTCGGTAGGTAACTACATTATTTTTTTTTGCCTAAAGCCTAAATCGTTTGACTTCTGTTTTTTAATATTTTTTTATTTATTTATTTAAGTTTATTTCATATTTATTTAGAATATATAATATAAATATATAAATTTTTTACCGTTTTTTATTTTTATTTGTATTATTATTATAATAATAATTATATATATATATATATATTCTCCTTTTTAAATTTAATTCGGTTTTGCTAATGGCAAAACCAACTCTGATCGATCACCTCCCTATAACTACTTGACCAACGTCGATTCGATCGGTCATGTCAAATTTCGATCTTTCTTTGCTCACTTCTATGTGTAGGAAAACCCTTTCGGCTTACTATAACGGGTTTATAATACATAGAAAAAATTATCGTGTTTCATTTAGTGTATGTGTATTTGATTTAGAAGCTAAATTATCGTGTTTGATTTAGTTCTTGGTTTTCTTTTGCAATACTCATTTGTATCCTTCAGATATAGTATTAGTTCTAATCTTTTGGATATATATTATTTAATAATAAATTGATATTCCTCTTTGATATTCGAGAGAAAAATCATGATATCACTAAAGACTTCAATATGTGGTTGAAGTCTATTGTTGATAGATTGATATGTTTCTTTAATATCAATCTGTCACTGATAGACTAATATTCCTCTACATTACAATAGTGATATCAGAGAGGAATATAAGTCTATCAGTGATAGATTTTAATATCGATTAAAGTTAGAAGAACTCTCACTAATATTAGTATCATTAACTTACATTTTTTTTTGGAGTAATTTAAAATTATGGTTAAGCTTGTTATGAGAACTATAAGGCTATTGAAGTTTTGGTTGATGAAATGACGAGTTTTTAGACCTTTTGGTTTAACATTAAAGCAATTAAACATCAAACAAAACTAAACATGTAACAGTCAATATTTAAAAAAAAAAAGAAGCACAATGGAGAAGAAGAAGTCGGGGAGGGCTTCGCCCTCCCACTTCTTCACGTAGCTGCAGGCGAAGCGGCCGCCGACAGTTTTGGCCTGCGGCCCACGCTCTCCCTCGGCTTTTAAACCTCTCTCTCGCCCTCCCTCTCTCCCTCTGAGTTCTCTCCCCGACCCCCGACCATCTCTCTCTCTCGCAGTTCTCTCTCTCTCACTCAATCTTTCTCTTTCTCTCTCTTGACTCTCAGATTGCCGTTGCACCGTTACGAAGCTTCGTCCCCACCTACGGAAGCTCGTCTAAAACCCAACGCCGCCGCAGCATGTCAATCGTCGCGAAGGCAGCCGCCGGTCGAAGAGATATGCGAGACCCATCACATTGTTCTAACCGATTCAGGTCGTTTTCGACGATTTGAGGCTAGTTCTGGATAGATCGAGTTGCGAGGATTTTCGATCTGCTACCCACACACCGCCCCCGTTGTCGATCAACGCGTCGCGGCCCGCCGGTGACACGCGTCGTCGCCTGCAGAGCCGCGGATCGTCTTCTTCCGTGCGGTCGCCTCGGTTCGTTCCATAGCTCGTTTTGGATCTCCATTGGGTGAGTTTGACTCCTTCTAAGCTTTTAGGGCCTCGTTTGTGTTTCGGGTTTCTAATTTGTGCATGTTCTTCATTAGGGACTATTTGGAAATAGAAGCACGTTTGGAGCACGCTGCATTTCTCAAGTTGGACGTTGTTGCTGGATTATAGGTAAGTAGTCATTTGGACTAGGCTTAGAGGCATCAATGCATGCAATACCTAGATTGCAAGTAAACTGAATGATTTGAACTTGTGGTAGCATGCTAGGATGTGATGTTCGCTGTTGTGCCTAATTTAAGTTCCTTTGATTATGTTTGATGTTAATATGTGCTGAAACCGGAACTTGTTAGTTCAGAGTATGGTTTGTCTGTTAGCCCTATGTGGTTGTAACTCTAAAGTCGCGGTAAGCTTGTGTTGAGGATTCTAAATGTGTTAATGTGACTGATGATGTCTGTTCCTCTAAGTAGGAGCCTGGTAGTCTCATGCTTAGTTTGAAAGTAACCCGGGAAGTGTTGTGAGCTTTAGGATTGTAGCTAGCAGGACCAGTTCTAGTGTAGGCCCTAGTCTCTGTGTAACCCTTATCAGGCTGAGACTCGAGGTTGGCGCGATAATTATTGAAGGGATTTTGAATTTCCGCAGCGGAAAACGTTGTGAAACGTCGTTGATCCGTTGTGTAATTCCTATCTTAAAATTTAATCTATCTCATAGATCCTAGGCTAAACATGCAAAGAAGAAAAAGGAAACAATATAAAATAGATACTAACCTATTGAATAACTCTTTTTCAACGTTTTCTCCTTCTCTGGTCACGATCTCTCTCGTACCAACGAACTCCTAGAACTCGATCCTCGATCCGAACAGAGATACACCTCCAAAACATCTTCTCGGTTCTTCTCGAGAGGTTGAGGGAGAGTGTGTGGGACTCCCTTTGGATTTTTGGTAAGGAGAGAATTTTTAGAATTGAGAGAGTTCTAGAAAGAAACCCCTTGCTCTCTTTGGATGGAAATCCAAAAAATGGCAAGAAGCACACCAAAGGCTTCTTGCAAAGCCTTTAAATAATGGTGAGATGTGGAGTTAACATCTCCACCAAATCACCATTTTACCACAACTATATAATATACAAATCATATTTGCATATTATATACTATAAGGTATCTCATACCTTATTATACAAATCTCATTTGCATAAATGTGGAATTATAAATTGAATCACATTCAATTTAATTTCTTTGAATTCAATTTCTCCAAATAGCACTAATTAATCAATTAGGCTATACTATAGTTTATTATGAATCTCATTCATATCAAACTATATATTATGTCATCTATATCTCATATAAATGACATAAATACCCAAATAATGAATTTGAACACTTCAAATTCACACAAAACTTTAAACCCTCAATTTGTCAAATTTGAGCCAACCGAGTGACCTAATGGACCTACACGTGACGAGCTCCAATGATCCAAGACTAACCTGTCAAACTCATTAACCCGGTTATTCAACATTCAATAGCTACGGTAATACTCCACTAAAGGTCGTAGCTGCACTCTCATCACTGTAGGACAAGTTATGTCCATCGATATAACAATTACGTATGAGTCGACCCTTCACAGGTTGTTCGTAGATACTACTTGGTCAAATTACCGTTTTACCCCTGTGTCTACCTCTTGCTCCTTAAGTTCCACTGCTCCTCTAACGAACAACTACGTTGCATGGTCCAACCATAAACAAAAACTCTCTCAGGCCAATGAGAGAGTGGGGCCTCATTGCTTAAGCCCTGGAGACAACACTTAAAGGAACAACCCTTCTACTTTCCCTAAATCGGGAACGAGTGAATTCTTCTTGCGTAGTCAAGTTCTCAGCTCCCCACGTGGTCCGACCCCTGAGAAGATAGGCATATTGGGCGAGCAACAGTGGCAACCCTCACCTGTACTAGTCAAATGACATACCCCCGCAGGCAGGAGTTCGTGACACGTTCAGGATTAAGGTCGAGTCACTAATGGTCATCTACGAAATTATTAGCTCTATACTGTTAACGGTGTTACATCAGTAAGTCTAATAATCCACGGTCCAGTCTTGTACAATCTCATTGCACAGGATCCCCCACTCGCATGTCAACAACATGTACGAATCAGATCACCTCATTTGTACCTAATACAAAGCGGACCGCATCCAAAGTGTATCAAGGATTAGGTCTCCAACCCTATCCATATACTATAGACCGTTCGGGTCATTAACTAGAACGTGGTATTCCTTCTGTGTCCATTACACATCGTTAAAGTTCTTAGTTCTCTCATTAATACTATGACCCTAGAGCTTAGTTTATTGGATTAAGTTTATGAAAAATGCGAGACACAAAATTTAAACAAGTAACTATTTTTTATCACACAATTTCAAATAAATAACTCTTATTTCTTCACATCTCAACTTGAAATATTACAAACTACACGAGATGAGGACATACATCCCAACAAACTCCCACTTGGACTAAGCTAGTGGAGTACATGATACATTTCTCAAATGTACAGTAAAGTAATACAACAAAGTAATACAATAAACTAGGACATTGAATACCCCTTTATAATACTCCCACTTGCCCTAGTTAGGAAGCACTCGAAGACCTAGATTCTCTAGGTAACCCTCAAACACCTTAGCCTTGAGGGCCTTTGTAAATGGATCCGCAACGTTGTGCTCCGAAGCTATCTGCGTGACTGTCACGTCTATACGATGCATAATCTCCCGTATCAGGTGATACTTACGCTCTATGTGCTTGCCCCTTTTATGACTCGGAGGCTCTCTCGAGTTGGCTAATACACCACTGTTTGTTGGGATTTGCGCCCTAAAACTCGTAGTTTGTAATTATGTTATAATTAATGTAATAAAGTGTTATTGTTCGTTATCTACGAGTCTGCCTATATTTAAACCCTAAATCCAATAAACTAAACATCCAAGGCTGTTAAATGAATCTTTAACTTAATGTAATGTACATAAAAAGGATCTCAGTTCGAGATACAGCCTAAAGGGTCCATAGTTAGAAGATGAGGTTTGGGTACATTACCCTTGTTAAACTATGGATGTGGCCCACTTTGTATTTGATACAAACACTGTGATCGTAAAGGATTGACATGTTGTTATTGGTCAATATCCATGGACACAGAAATATATCTGCAGTGAGAAGAGAGCAGTTGTGGGACTTTAGTTGAGTGTTCCTGCAGTTAACGAATGTTGATTGGGAGGTTAATGAGATTAACCGAGCAATCCCGTATCGTTAGAGCTTCTGATCTGTAGGTCCATCAGGTCCACCTTCTAGCTCGTAAGCGGTTTTTAGATCATTCTAATTTGAAATGTTTAAATTCATTAGGGAATATATTTAATGTATTTAAATACGATATAATATATAGTCTTGGAACTATATATTATAATGTATTTAAATACGATATAATATATAGTCTTGGAACTATATATTATAAATTTAATGTGAATATGATTCATATTAAATTATATGGGAGAATTGAATATTTGAAAGAGTTCAAATATTATATTAAGTGTGAATGTGATTCACATTTGAAAACTATAGGTTAAAATTTAATATACACTGGATGTGCATTAAAACTATATGTTAGAGGGAAGGATATGATTAAATATGATTTAATCTTAATTAAATATAAGATATTTAATTTGGTTATTAAATATGATTTAATGAATGTTTTTAATTTAATTCAATATTAAATTAATGGGAACGTGTCAGAAGGACACGTTCCCCACCTCCCACCCCATCGATAGGGAGTGGGGAGGTGATCCCTAGTTTTATTCCTCTCCAATGGAGAAGAGGAGGTTGATAGATCATTTTTTATTACACAGAAAGAATTTTCTCTCACATTCTCATTCCTTTCTTCTCCCAATTGTTGGAAACCTTCCCACCAAGGAAGATTTAAGAACTCAGAGATATAAAAGGTGCTCACTGTTGGTGGTGTTCTATTGAAGAAAAAGAGAGAACTTAGGAAGTTCCTGTGTTGCTGATTTCTTTTAGAGGAGCAAGGATTTGCTGCAAGTTGAAACAACAAAGGTATTTTTCTTCCCTTAGTTTAATTGTTAAACTTAACATATGTTTGCATGTATGCAATTTATCCATGTCTAATAAGATTAGAAATACCATGCTTGTTCTGTATTTTTGGTCAATGTACTGGTTTTAGTTTTTTAAGCAAAACAATCAAGTAATTAAGATCTCAAACACGTTTCCGTTGCTCAAGGTGATCAAATCTCCATCAAATGGTATCAGAGCAATGCTTGTATTATTTTGTTTTGAAACAAAGTTGCAACGCCGTGGAGCATTCCACCAGCTGCAGACCGGTTCAGTTGGTTAAATTATTTTGGTCCGGTTCGAGAGGTTGAAGGCAGGTTCAAGGTGTTTTTGGACCGGTTTCATGAATTAAACTAATGTAATTTATTTTTCTTTGCACTTTAGGGCAAAATTATTCCGGTTTCACAGCTATTTATCTATATGAATGTCATTTAGATTATTCTCACCTTAGGATAAGCATGTTCATGCATTTTATTTATATAAATGTTATATGAATATGGTTGAATGCATGACTAATTTATTTTTTCATGAGTAATTAATTATAAATGTTATAATTAGATTATATGGAAAATAAATTGCATGGAGCATTAAATTACTTAGTTTTTTAAATAAATGTTATTTTATTTAAGTAATTTTATAATTTAAATAGTTGGATTCCTTTTATCATTCCAATTTGAATATTGATTGTTGGATTTATAATATAGTTTCTTTATCATGGGTTAATTATTAAGATTTATAAAAGTTATAAATTAAAGGGGTATTAGAAACCATAACCTATAATAAAGAAATGCATGCAAACATAGGAACTTGAGTTAAAATTTAATTAGTTTTAAATCGTTTAAAATTAATTTAGACTTAAGTTTCAATTTCTAATATGATTAGAAATAAGTCCTACGTACTATTTTAAATAGTTTAAAATATAGTAGGACTTTAGGACTTTGGTTATATGGGAACTCTACCGGTGAAATTCTGTCTAAGGCTGGGGGTACTTAAGCTAAAGGTTAACAAAACACCTCCTACCTAGAAACTGACCCGGAACCTGAGTTGAATTAACCTTAGTTCTGTTTTATCTCTGGGTAATTAAAATGTTTATTCACCTAGACATAAGGTTTTAAGACCTAGTTATAATAGTTATAATAGGCATAGACTTAGATAGATTCTTTTAGCCAGAATCCGACTAAGTTAAATCCATACCCTAACTTTAGGAACTTCAGTGGGAGGAAACAAGATGTTCGCATCAAGTTTACTCTCACGTCCTCAAGAGTTCACACCGTGAGTTCCATGCTTGGCTACGTGGCATCAATAGGGCGTCCCCCTATGGTATGTGTTTGCATGGTTCAATACCAAGGTAAATGAGGGAAGTATCCATAGTAAATGGGAGCAGGACGCGTGCCAACGTATCCTACGGTCTCCTCCATTAGGTCGCACCGTGAGATTTCTATAGTCCGCCTGCTAGGTTGTCTTGGAACAACGCAACCCTACGGAGGGCCTGACTATAGGGATCGGAACAACGCGAACTCCAGAAATGGATAGAGTCTCTTAGGTTGTTTGCTAGCAGTTGTCTTTCTTAATAGTAGCCTGTTGGCTCGGGCCTATTGGATTTGAAAATGGTAGGGTCACATTTACGGGATGAGTTAAGTTAGTTAACAAATCATTGACCAAACAAACGGTAGCTAAGGACCATTGAGACATGAGATGTTCTGGTAGTGAGAATTGGCTAAGAAAGTCTCAATTTAAGGGAGGAATGACTGACCACCCGACGGAGGCTTTTGTTCTAAACCCTTGAAGTATCGTTGCAAAATTAAAGGTTTAACTTAAACAGTGGGTTTTAGTTTAAACACTAGGGTTCTTTAATAATTTTACTAAATTAGATTGGTTTTTACAATGGGTTTAAAAGGCATAACTAATTAGAACTATTTTGGATTTTCAACATGTCGTCCTCAATAATATCCTTACTTAAAAGCGATCGTTTAACTGGTGAGAATTTTACTACGTGGAAGTCCAACTTGAATACGATTCTCGTTGTTGACGACCCACGGTTTGTACTGTCTGAGGAATTTCCTCAGATCCCTGCTCGTAACGCTCCTCAATCTGTTAAGGAGGCGCACGATCGCTGGATCAAGGCCAATGATAAGGCCAAAATCTATATTTTGGCTAGTGTTTATGAAGTTATGGCAAAAAAGCATGAGGGCATGGTCTCAGCTCGTGAGATCATGAGTTCGCTGCAGGAAATGTTTGGACAACCGTTTGGACAGATTTGGCACGAATCCCTCAAATACGTTCATAACTCCCGTATGAAGGAAGGGTCATCGGTGAGAGAACAAGTTCTTGATCTGATGGTCCACTTCAACGTGGCTGAGATGAACAGAGCAGTCATTGACGAACAAAGTCAGGTATCGTTCATCCTAAAGTCTCTTCCGAAGACTTTCATGCAATTCCGCACCAATGCGGTGGTGAACAAGACAGAGTATAACCTGACTACTCTCCTTAATGAACTACAAACTTTCCAGTCTCTTATGAAGAATAAGGGACAAGCTGATGGAGAGGCAAATCTGTTTGCCCATTCCAGAAGGTTTCAGAAGGGTTCATCCTCTAAGACTAAGTCCTGTAACTCTTTTGTTAGGCTTAAGAAGACAAGAAGAAAATAGGAGGGAAAGGGAAGGGACCTGCTGCTGACAAAGGCAAGGGAAAAGCCAAGCTTGGAGATAAAGGAAAGTGTTTCCACTGCAACATGGATGGGCACTGGAAGAGAAACTGCCCAAAATACCTTGCTGAGCTCAAAGAGGAGAAAGATAAATTACATTTACTTGTTCTTGAAACATGTTTATTGGGAAATAATGATTTTACCTGGATACTTGATTCAGGAGCCACTAATCACATTTGCTCTTCATTTCATGAAACTAGTTCCTTCAAGGAGATCGAAGAGGGTGAGATGACGCTCAGGGTCGAAACAGGAGACGTCGTCTCAGCTCGTGCAGTGGGAGATGCCAAGTTATTTTTCAGAGATAGATTTCTTTCTTAAAAAAATCTGTATATAGTTCCTAAGCTTAAAAGGAACTTAATTTCTATCTCTTGTTTAATAGAACATGGACATTGTATTTCTTTTTCGATTAATGAAGCGTTCATTTTGAAGAGGGTGTCAATATTTGTTCTGCTAAATTGAAAAATGGCTTGTACGTACTGAAACCGAATAAAACGAAAGCAATTTTAAATCATGAGATGTTTAAAAATGCTAACACTCAAAATAAAAGGCAAAGAATTTCTCCAAATAATAATACCTATCTGTGGCATCTTAGACTTGGTCATATTAATCTCAACCGGATTGAGAGACTCTTTAAGAATGGACTTCTAAACAAGTTAGAAGCTGATTCTTTACCGCCTTGTGAGTCTTGCTTGGAAGGTAAAATGACCAAACGACCTTTTCCTGGAAAAGGTGATAGAGTCGTAGAGCCCTTAGAACTTGTACATTCGGATCTTTGTAGTCCGGTGAATGTTAAAGCTCGAGGAGGGCACGAATATTTCATCTCTTTCATAGATGATTATTCGAGGTATGGTTATCTATACCTAATGCATCACAAGTCCAAGCTCTTGAAAAGTTCAAAGAGTATAAGGTCAAGTAGAGAATGCATTAGGAAAACCATTAAAACACTTCGATCCGATCGAGGTGGAGAGTATATGGATTTGAGATTCTAGGACTATATGATAGAACATGGAATTAAATCTCAACTCTCAGCACCTAATACACCACAGCAAAATGGTGTGTCAGAAAGGAGAAATAGAACCTTTTTAGACATGGTTCGTTCTATGATGAGCTATGCTCAATTGCCTGCCTCGTTTTGGGAATGCGCACTAGAGACTGCGTAAACCTAGTTTGCAACACTTCAGGATTTGGGGTTGTCCGTCGCACGTGCTCGTGACAAACCCAAAGAAACTGGAACCTCGTTCAAAATTGTGCCAATTTGTTGGCTATCCCAAAGAAACGAGAGGTGGTCTCTTCTACGTCCCAGAAGAAAATAAGGTGATTGTATCGACAAACGCCACGTTCTTGGAGGGAGATCACATGAGGAACCATAAACCGCGTAGTAAATTAGTACTAAATGAAGCTACATATTAACCAACAAGAGTTGTTGATCAAGCTGGATCTTCATCAAGAGTTGATGGAGGAGTCAACACCTCAAGTCAGTCTCGTCCTTCTCAATCGTTGGGAATTCCTCGATGCAGTGGGAGGGTTGTTTCCCAACCTGACCGCTACTTGGGTTTAGCTGAAACTCAAGTTGTCATACCTGATGACAGCGTAGAAGATCCATTGTCTTATAAACAGGCAATGAATGACGTAGACAAGGATCAATAGATCAAAGCCATGGACCTTGAAATGGAGTCAATGGACTTCAATTCAGTATGGGAACTTGTAGACCACCTGAAGGGGTTAGACCCATAGGGTGTAAATTGATCTATAAGAGAAAGAGAGATGCAGCCGGAAAAGTACAGACCTTTAAGTCTAGGCTTGTAGCAAAGGGTTTTACCCATACGGAAGGAGTTGACTATGATTGCTGTGCTGAAGTCTATAAGGATACTCTTATCCATAGCCACATTTTATTATTATTAAGTTTGGCAAATGGACGTCAAGATTGCCTTTTTGAATGGTAATCTTGACGAGAGCATCTATATGTCTTAGCCCGAAGGGTTCATAGCCAAAGGTCATGAGCAAAAAGTTTGCAAGCTTAATCGATCCATTTATGGTCCGAAACAAGCATCAAGATCTTGGAATATAAGATTTGACACTGCGATCAAGTCTTACGGCTTTGACCAAAACGTTGACGAGCCTTGTGTTTACAAGAGGATCGTCAACGATAAAGTAGCTTTGTTAGTACTTTATGTGGATGATATCCTACTCATTAGGAATGATGTAGGATACCTAACTGACATAAAGAATTGGTTGGCGACCCAATTCCAAATGAAAGATTTGGGAGAGACGCAGTATGTTCTTGGGATTCAGATCTTTAGGAATCGCAAGAACAAAACGCTAACACTGTCTCAAGCGTCTTATATCAACAAAATGTTGTCAAGATATTTAATGCAGAATTCCAAGAGGGGCTTATTACCTTTCAGGCACGAAGTTCATCTGTCTAGGGAACAATTCCATATGCCTCTGCAGTAGTTAGCTTAATGTATGCTATGCTATGCACGAGGTCGGACATTTGTTATGCAAAGGGAATAGTCAGTAGGTACCAGTCCAATCCAGGGTTAGACCACTGGAGAACAGTTAAAAATATCCTCAAGTACATAAGGAAAATGAGGGATTATATGCTTGTGTATGGGTCTAAGGATCTGATCCTTACTAGATACACTGATTCTGATTTTCAGACCGATAAGGATTCTCGAAAATCCACATCGGGATCAGTTTTCACCCTTAACGGGGGAGCTATAGTATGGCGAAGCATCAACCAAGGATGCATCGCGGACTCCACAATGGAGGCTGAGTATGTCGCTGCTTGTGAAGAAACTAAAGAGGCTGTTTGGCTAAGGAAATTCCTTACTGATTTGGAAGTTGTTCCAAATATGGAATCTCCAATCACCTTATACTGTGACAACAGTGGTGCGGTAGCCAATTCGAAGGAACCTCGCAATCATAAGCGGGTAAAGCACATCGAGAGGAAGTATCACCTGATACGAGAAATAGTGCAATGAGGAGATGTGATAGTCACGAAGATCGCTTCGAAGCACAAGTGTTCAAGGGTCATCTGGAAAGTCTGGGTCTACGAGATATGTACATAAGCTAATCTAGGGCAAGTGGGAGATATGTAATGGGGTATATGGATGCCCTAGTTTATTGTATTTGTATCTCTTGTAACCACTGTTTTAGATTATGATGTACCCCACTAGAGTTTTAGTTCAAGTGGGAGTTTATTGGGATTGTGCCCTAAAACTCGTAGTTTGTAATTATGTTCAAATTAATGTAAAAAAGTGTTATTATTTCAATAAAGTGTTATTGTTCGTTATCTACGATTTTGCCTTTATTTAAACCCTAAATCCAATAAACTAAATATCCAAGGTTCTTAAATAGGATCTCGGTTCGAGATACAACCTAAAGGATCTATAGTCAGGGGATAAGGTTTGGGTACCTTACCCTGGTTAAACTATGGATGTGGCCCACTTTTTATTTCATACAAACACTGTGATTCTAACGTCTTCGTGTAGATGACATGTGAGTGGGGATATCATATGTAATGAGATTACATAAGACCGGAGCACGAAATAGTAACCTCTAGTTGTAACTTCGTTGACTAGTTAGGTTTCTATCTCACTAGGATGACATAGGCAACTTGATCTCAATCCCAAGTAGGTTACGAACTCCTGTTTGCGAGGGATTGTCCTTTGACTAGTATGGGTGAGAGTGACCAGATTCGCCGACTCAATATGCCTACCTTCTTGAGGAAAAGACTGAGTGAGCAGCTGGGAACCTATCTGAGCAAGGCAGAATTCACTCCTTCCTGCCTAGTAGGATAAGTAGAGGAATGTTCCCTTATGTGGTGTATCTGGGACTTGAACAAAAGGCCCAACCCTCTCATTGGCCCGAGAGGGACTCTGTTTGTTGGTAGGACCACAAACAAATTATTCATTAGAGAAGCACTGGTACTTAAGGCACAAAGTGTAACTCAGGGGTAAAACGGTAATTTGACCCAGCTTGTGTTACGAACATTCGTGAAGGATTGACTTGCTGTTATTGGTCAATATCCATGGACACAGAAATATATCTGCAGTGAGAGGAGTGTAGCTGTGGGACTTTAGTGGAGTGTTCCCGCAGTTAACGAATGTTGATTGGGAGGTTAATGAGATTAACCGAGCAATCTCGTATCGTCAGAGCTTCTGATCTATAGGTCCATTAGGTCAATCTTCTAGCTCGTAAAGGGTTTTTAGATCATTTGAATTTGAAATGTTGAAGTTCATTAGGGAATATATTTAATGTATTTAGATACGATATAATATATAGTCTTGGAACTATATATTATAAATTTAATGTGAATATGATTCATATTAAATTATATGGGAGAATTGAATATTTGAAAGAGTTCAAATATTATATTAAGTGTGAATGTTTGCATGTATGCAATTAATCCATGTCTAATATGATTAGAAATACCATGCTTGTTCTGTATTTTTGGTTAATGTACTGGTTTTTGTTTTTTAAGAAAAACAATCAAGTAATTAAGATACCAAACACGTTTCCGCTGCTCAAGGAGATCAGATCTCCATCACTGTTGTCACAAAACAGCATGATTGGCAAGTTCATATCTGGAACAACTTCCAAATCCATCATGAACTTCCTGAGCCAAATAGCTTCCTTTGCAGCTTCACAAGCCGCAACATATTCGGCTTCCATCGTGGAATCAGCGATGCATCCCAGCTTGATGCTTCACCACACTACAACTCCTCCATTCAGAATGAAGGTTGACCCCGAAGTGGATTTCCTAGAATCCTTATCGGTCTGAAAGTCAGAATCCCCACTCCCATTCACAAGGCTGTAGTTCCTCGTTCTCTTAAGATACTTGAGGATTGCCTTTACGGTTGTCCAGTGATCTAATCCTGGATTGGATTGATACCTACTGGCAATCCCATACGCATAACATATGTCGGGCCTAGTACACAACATGGCATACATTAGGCTCTCTACAGCTGAAACGTAGGGGACTCGTCTCATATCCTCAACCTCTTGAGGAGTCTTAGGACATTGATCCTTAGACAGGTGAACCCCATGCCTGAAAGGCAGCAAGCCCTTCTTGGAGTTCTGCATCTTATACCGAGACAACATCTTGTCAATATAAGATGCCTGAGACATGGCTAGCGTTCAGTTCTTCCGGTTCCGGACTATATGGATACCTCGAACATACTGTGCCTCTCCCAAATCATTCATTTGGAATTGCGAAGCAAGCCATTCCTTAATGTCATTAAGAAGTCCTACCTCATTCTCAATGAGAAGGATATCATCCACAAACAATATTAGAAATGCGATAGTTTTGTCGACGATTTTCTTGTAGACGCAAGGCTCGTCAACATTTTGATGAAAGCCATAAGATTTGATCGCCTCATCAAACCTTATATTCCAAGACCTCGAGGCTTGTTTAAGTTCATAAATAGACCTTTGAAGCCGACAAACCTTTTGCTCTTGGCCTTGGGCAAAGAATCCCTTGGGTTGGTCCATATAGATTGTCTCGTCAAGGTTGCCATTAAGAAAGGCGGTCTTGACATTCATCTGCCATACCTCATAGACATAATATGCAACAATGCCCAGAATGATTCTAATTGACTTTACCTGCAATAGGTGAAAAGGTTTCTGATAACTCACCATAAGTGAGTTATTTTACTAGAATTTTAGTGTTTAATCCACTTGAATTGCATTTAATTTAGTGATCCTCATGTTATTTTATCCCTAAATAACGTGTGTTAGCTTTGAATCTTGAATTTAAGCATTAGGTGCAAAAGGAATTAATTTTGATGTTTTTATGCTTTAATTCAAGAAATTTTGGAAAATAAGCTAACAGTTAATTAAAGACCGAAATTTGAGATTTTTCTTAACTCCAAAAATCCTTGCATATTTAGTTTGATTTATAATTGACTTCATTTATTTATTTGGGATTTTTCTGTGTGCAGGAGATGTTTAAAAATTACAAAAGTCCCTAAGGGCATTTTAGACATTTTACCCGAAGGGTAATATGGTCTTTTTACTCTTAAGGGTATTTTTGTAATTTGTGGAGTTAGGGCAACACCATCTTGCATAAGAAGGCTAGGGTTTACAAGTGTGGGGGGGAGTTGGAGTTGTGACAAAAGGAAGAGACCGAGAGAGAACGGGCGATTGCTACAGCAAAGGTGTGCATTGGAGAGGAAAATCGTGAAGGTTCCATTGCTGTAGCAATCGTGATTTGAGTGAGGAAAAATTGAAGATTCAGGGTGTTATTGCTGTAGCAAAACCGAGAGGCCATTGTTGTAACAAAATTGAGAGTGCAGTTCGATTTTCACGGATGTCATTCACGAAATTTGTGATTACCGCGATCCAACCGTTGGATTTTACTAAAACTTTGTCAGCCTGTTGAGGACTCATAGAGCTCCCATTTGAACGGTTGTATCGTGGTTTCGAGCTTTCCCGTGTCGATATCGCAGTCACATTGGGCGACAACAGCAGTTCGGTTGTTCACAGACGATGCTCACAAAGTTGTCGTTTACCGGAGTTTCAACCGTTGGATCGTGCTGAAATTTTGCCAGATTATTCAAGACTCATAGGGCATTACTTTGAACGGTTGGATCGTCGTTCTGAGATTTGGTGGATGAGATATCGCTGTCGCACAGAACCTGCAAAACTAAAATCTGCTACTATGGTCTCTTTGTCTTTGGTGGTATCTTTTGCTTCGTGTCATT
Organism: Trichosanthes cucumerina; assembly: GCA_036507285.1. Taxonomy (NCBI): domain Eukaryota; kingdom Viridiplantae; phylum Streptophyta; class Magnoliopsida; order Cucurbitales; family Cucurbitaceae; genus Trichosanthes; species Trichosanthes cucumerina. The sequence goes on along the minus strand of CM071835.1, from coordinate 72,872,864 downwards.
ACCTCTCTCCTAATCTCTAATTGTTAATGTTGTTTTTCCGCTATTGGACACATATTTAAGACTATTTTTGTTCACTATTTTAGACCGAATTCGTGACTGTTTTTAGGCTAGAATTGTGACTGATTTATGATAAATTTGTGAACATCATTGGGTTGTTTTCTTGAATTATTTGATGGATAAAAATATGCATCAATTAGAAGTTTGTGAGTTGATTTTTGTCATGAACTAAATTATCTTAGGCAAGGGTTAGGTTGTTTTAATGTAATTTTGGATTAAATTTATGGTTGATGCCATTAATTGAATTTATGAAATTTTATTAAATTTAACGGTGCATGAGAATTAAAATTGGCCTTTTTAACTTCTCTATAATTCATAAACTTGGGAAAGCTAATGAATTAGAAAACTAAAATTTCATTCTAGGATTATTGAGTTGATTAGGGATAATTAACCCACCTAGAACCTAAAATCATGGGCATAATTTAGATCACAATTGGGAAATTGTAGGTTTTAAAACTTAGTGATTTTGGAAAGAATCATTTGAATGCATGTGTAGGTAAATTCAAGGCATCACTCAAAATTTATTCAAATCGAACATTAGAACTCTAACCTAACCCGAGCCTATTTTTCATTACAAATCTCATCTCTCGTATCCGCTTCTTGTTTGCATTCTCCTCTCCCGCATTTAAATTTATTTATTTTCTTCTGTCTTATCTTATCTTTCTTACTTATCAATTTATTTATTTACAACAATAATTTGCACACTCATGCATTGCACTAAAATAAGGAAAATTTGCTAGAACACTCACTAATTTAGGTCTAACTAGTCCTCGTGGGATCGATACTTTTAACTTATCACTTGCTGCTCTCGACCGTGTATACTTGCACGTCGTGAAAAGTGTCGGGTTTTATTCTAATTTATATTAGTTTTACTGGCATCCAAATTTTCGCATCAAGTTTTTGGCGCCGTTGCCGGGGACTAGTTTTGATTCTTATCTTGTTTGAGTTGATTTAGTGAATTTTATCCTTATTTTTCTTGTTGGGTGTGTCTTGTTATCTTTGTTTCGTATTTTTATCTTTGTTGAGTCTTGGTTATTCTTTCTGGTTGTGTTGGTGCAAATTGTGTTTATTGAGCCTGTTATAATTGATTTACTATGGCTCATAATAATTTTGGGTGGTCTTCTGTGCCCAATGAACAAACACATTATAGTTCTTTTTCTTATGATCATCCCGTTGCCAATTTAGAGTCTTCTAGTGAGGGGTATGGATCTTATGGCTACCAAATGCCTAATTACTATCATACTAATCCTATGACTTATGGGAATCCTATGTATGATAATAATCAAAGCAATTGGGCCTATGAACCATATCCTAGGGGTTTTGAGTCATATCCTGCCTGTATTCAAGAAACCCAGGTAGAAGACGAATCTTCCCTTAAAATGTTGTTATTAGAATATATCAGAACCACGAAGGAGAGAAATAGGCAAATAGATGAGAGGAATAGGCAAATAGATGAGATGAATAGACAAATAGGGGAGTCAATTCATCACCTAACAGATACACTTACCTCCCTTAGAGGACAAATGTATTTAGACTCATTTGAGGTTGAGCACCCTAGGGAAGATAGTGAAGGAGGACCCACACCTTTAGATAGTTCGGTGAGTCACTTGATCACTGACCCACTGATAGACCCTCAGGATCCTAGTCCTTCACATTTTTCTGAGTATAGGCATTTAGAGAATTGTGCTTTAGATGTAAAAGAACTAGAACCTGTTAGCACACACCAGGATGGAGTTAGTGAGAGTGTGGAAGAAGTCGAGCCTGTTGAGTCAAGCCAGGAGGTAGAGTGTGAGGCTTTTGAGTCTATGTTAGTTCTATCTTCTGATTTTTCTCTTATTGGTGAATGTTTTTGTATCTATGCTCTTGAGTCGGTGTCTTTTTGTGAGTCTGCTCATTTTCCTATTTTTCCTTCTTTTCTTTTTATCAAATAAAAAACTAAAAAATGTTTACTTTGTTGTTTTTCCTTCTTTTCTTTTAATATATAAAAAATCAAAAAATATATATGTTTCAGGCTCTCACGAGAAGCTAGTATTCTTGCTAGCTCTAATTTGTTTTGTAGATTCAAGAAAGAGAGGCCCGAAGAAGTGGGAGAATTTTTACGTACCTTGACGAGCCCACGTATACTACGTCAAGCTAATGACGTTAAATAAGCGCTTCTTGGGAGGCAACCCAAAGTTTATTTCGTTTGTTTCATCTTTAATTTTTTTTTTATTTTTTTTGTTTAGTTTTGTTTTTAGTTATTTTTATTTTTAAATAAATAACCCTTACCTATTTTGCAGCTCCCTTAGGGTTTGATGATTGATATGCGCTGTAGTAGAGGTCTCTTCGATTCAGGGCAGTATTGTTCTCCCTTCCATCTTTATTAGTTGTCCTTAAGCATGCTTAAGTGAGTAGATTATACATTAAGGGCAATGTGTGCTTTAACCATGAGGGGCAGATGTGTTGTTCTGAATCTGATTTTGGGCTTAATTGAAAATTTTTCTAATGATGAGACTGTGTGCTGCTAGAGTATATAGGGTGTTGCAAGCCTTTGTGTTTATAAAGTTATTTACTTGCTTAGGACTTCAAAATGATCTATTTTGACTACTGGATTCCATGTTAGTTGTTGGTTTCATGGTCTTTGATATGCATGTTGTAGGTAGTTGATTCATTATGTTTAAGTAAGTAAAAATAGTAAAAATGGTTGATGTCTCTTGTTTAAAAATTAAGTTTCTACATGTGTTTTTATTGTAAAAGTCTGATGTCTTTGGTAGAACTTGATATGCATCTCTTGAAAATAAAAAAAGTTAAGGTCAAATCTCAGGGTTAATGAAAATAAGAGTTGTTGCTTGTGTTCGAGGCAAGAGTATCCTATCTTGTTTGGTGTTTCTCAAGGTCAAGCTTGTCATTAGGGTTCTTTAGTGCGCTTATGGTTAGTATGTCAATCAAAGTAGTTAGGATTCAACTCCTGATCCAAAAAGTTTCGAAAACTAGAAGCCACGACAAGTTAGGTAACTCATACATTTTTTTTTTTAGAACGCTCCAAAATTAGTAAACTTCAAATTTGTGATCATTTCAAGTTTGGGGGAGTTACCCGACCTCCCTAACTCAATGAGGACATTGAGTACTCTAAGTTTGGGGGGAAAGGTAAATTCTTCGTGTTTATTTTTAAGAAAAAATTAAAAAGAAAGAGTATGCAAACCTTTCATTTTCCTAAAACTCCATTGGGCTAGATAAAATGTGTTACTTATTTTGTTACTTAGAGTCAGTTCAGGCAACTTGGTGCTCGATGTCAGGGGGTCTGGGCATTAACCATGTTGGCCTCTTGGAGCGAAGGTATCAAGCAAGAAGCCTATTCCCATTGCTTAGGTGTGTTGCGCTAACCACGTGTGCCATTCTAAGAACTACGGGAAGTCCCATTGCTTAGGTGTGCTGCGCTAAACACGTGTGCCATTCTAAGAACTACGGGAGAGTCAAAAAAATATATAAAAATAAAAAAAGTAAGAAAAATAAAAATCTTGCCCTTAGCAGTGAGTTTTATGGAAATTGAGGGGAATAATGCACATATCTATTTTTTTAAAAAAATAATATATATAAAAAAGTAAAAAGGAATGATCATTAAATTGTAGCCATGCGAGTTTTGGAGTATGACTTATTTTTAACTATGGGTTGCTTGATTTGAATGATTAGGATTCTAGTGGTTGAACTTGAGGGTAGATGTTGAATCCTAGTTGGTTTGCTCTTGGTTATTGATGCATAAGTGTAGCTAAGAAACCTCCAGGTGAGCCACAAAGAGAGCATTGAATGAATGGTGACTTGTAGCTAGAGCATAAGTTCTCAATCCTTATTTAGTTACCCAAATGATTTGAGTCTTTAAAGGTTTTTAAAGTGTTTAGGGAATAGAACTCATTGAGGACAATGAGTAGTTCAAGTTTGGGGGTTTGATAACTCACCATAAGTGAGTTATTTTACTAGAATTTTAGTGTTTAATCCACTTGAATTGCATTTAATTTAGTGATCCTCATGTTATTTTATCCCTAAATAACGTGTGTTAGCTTTGAATCTTGAATTTAAGCATTAGGTGCAAAAGGAATTAATTTTGATGTTTTTGTGCTTTAATTCAAGAAATTTTGGAAAATAAGCTAACAGTTAATTAAAGACCGAAATTTGAGATTTTTCTTAACTCCAAAAATCCTTGAATATTTAGTTTGATTTATAATTGACTTCATTAATTTATTTGGGATTTTTCTGTGTGCAGGAGATGTTTAAAAATTACAAAAGTCCCTAAGGGCATTTTAGACATTTTACCCGAAGGGTAATATGGTCTTTTTACTCTTAAGGGTATTTTTGTAATTTGTGGAGTTAGGACAACACCATCTTGCATAAGAAGGCTAGGGTTTACAAGTGTGGGGGGGAGTTGGAGTTGTGACAAAAGGAAGAGACCGAGAGAGAACGGGCGATTGCTACAGCAAAGGTGTGCATTGGAGAGGAAAATCGTGAAGGTTCCATTGCTGTAGCAATCGCATAACGCAGTGAGGAAAAATTGAAGATTCGGGTGTTATTATTGCTGTGTGAAAAACCGAGAGGCCATTGTTGTAACAAAATTGAGAGTGCAGTTCGATTTTCACAGATGTCATTCACGAAATTTGTGATTACCAGCGATCCAACCGTTGGATTTTACTAAAACTTTGTCAGCCTGTTGAGGACTCATAGAGCTCCCATTTGAACGGTTGGATCGTGGTTTCGAGCTTTCCTGTGTCAGATATCGCAGTCACATTGGGCGACAACAACAGTTCGGTTTTTCACAGACGATGCTCACAAAGTTGTCGTTTGCCGGAGTTTCAACCGTTGGATCGTGCTGAAATTTTTCCAGATTATTCAAGACTCATAGGGCATTACTTTGAACGGTTGGATCGTCGTTCTGAGATTTGGTGGACGAGATATCGCTGTCGCACAGAACCTGCAAAACTAAAATCTGCTACTATGGTCTGCTGTCTTTGGTGGTATCTTTTGCTTCGTGTCATTACCTCTCCTAATCTCTAATTGTTAATGTTGTTTTTCCGCTATTGGACACATATTTAAGACTATTTTTGTTCACTATTTTAGATCGAATTCGTGACTGTTTTTAGGCTAGAATTGTGACTGATTTATGATAAATTTGTGAACATCATTGGGTTGTTTTCTTGAATTATTTGATGGATAAAAATATGCATCAATTAGAAGTTTGTGAGTTGATTTTTGTCATGAACTAAATTATCTTAGGCAAGGGTTAGGTTGTTTTAATGTAATTTTGGATTAAATTTATGGTTGATGCCATTAATTGAATTTATGAAATTTTATTAAATTTAACGGTGCATGAGAATTAAAATTGGCCTTTTTAACTTCTCTATAATTCATAAACTTGGGAAAGCTAATGAATTAGAAAACTAAAATTTCATTCTAGGATTATTGAGTTGATTAGGGATAATTAACCCACCTAGAACCTAAAATCATGGGCATAATTTAGATCACAATTGAGAAATTGTAGGTTTTAAAACTTAGTGATTTTGGAAAGAATCATTTGAATGCATGTGTAGGTAAATTCAAGGCATCACTCAAAATTTATTCAAATCGAACATTAGAACTCTAACCTAACCCGAGCCTATTTTTCATTACAAATCTCATCTCTCGTATCTGCCTTCTTGTTTGCATTCTCCTCTCCCCGCATTTAAATTTATTTATTTTCTTCTGTCTTATCTTATCTTTCTTACTTATCAATTTATTTATTTACAACAATAATTTGCACACTCATGCATTGCACTAAAATAAGAAAAATTTGCTAGAACACTCACTAATTTAGGTCTAACTAGTCCTCGTGGGATCGATACTTTTAACTTATCACTTGCTGCTCTCGACCGTGTATACTTGCACGTCGTAAAAGTGTCGGGGTTTTATTCTAATTTACATTAGTTTAGGGCATCCGAAATTTTCGCATCAGTTTCCTCATAGTCAACACCTTCAACTTGGGTAAAACCTTTTGCCACTAGTCGAGCTTTGAAGATCTGTACCTTCCCATCTACGCCACATTTACACTTATAGATCCACTTGCAACCAATAGGTTTAGCCCCATCCGGTTGGTCCACATGCTCCTAGACGGAATTGAAGTACATCGAATCCATTTCCTGGTCCATAGCTTTAATCCATTCGTCTTTGTCAACGTTTGCCCTTGCCTGATCATAGGTTAATGGATCCTCATAGTCATCTTCAGGAGTAACGACTTGGGTTTCAACTAAACCCATGTAAGATTCAGGCTGTCTCACAACCCTCCCACTACGTCGAGGCATTCCCAACTCTTGGGAACGGACTTGACTAGACGAGCTAGGATCAACAACAATTGTTGACGTACTAGCACCATCAGAAACTCTTGTTGATGAACTGGCCAGTTACTTCAACAAAATCGTACTCCTTGGTAAGTGATCCCTGATATGGTCTTCCTCGAGGAAAGTGGCGTTTGTCGATACAAGCACCCTATTATCCTTAAGAACGTAAAAGAAACGACCTGTAGTCTCTTTTGGGTAACCTACAAAGAGGCACAAACTTGAACGGGGTTCCAACTTCTTCGGGTTTGACACCAACACATGGGTCGGGCATCCCCAAGTTCTGAAATGACGTAAACTTATTTTACGACAATGCTAGAGTTTGAAAGGTGTTTCACAAACACTTTTCGACGAAACTATGTTCAAAATGTATACTGCAATCTCCACTACGTAACCCAAAAACAATCAAGGAGACGAGCATAGCTCATCATCGACCGAACCATGTCCATCAAGGTTCTGTTTCTCCTCTCCGATACACCATTCTGCTGTGGCATACTAGGTGTGGAGAGTTGGGACGTAATTCCATGTTCTATCATATAGTCCTTGAATTCAGTGTCCATATACCCTCCACCTAGATCGAATCGAAGTGTTTTTATAGTTTTACCTAACAGGTTCTCAACCTCAGTCTTGGACTCCTTGAACTTTTCAAGAGTTTCAGACTTCCTATGCATTAGGGAAATATACCTGTACCTCGAATAGTCATCTATGAAAGATACGAAGTATTCGTAACCACCTCGTGCTTTAACATTCATCGGACCACAGAGGTCATAATGTATAAGCTCAAGGGGCTCCTTGGCTCTATATATCCTTTTCCACTAAAAGGATGTTTGGTCATTTTGCCTTCAAGGCATGACTCACATGCCGGTAAAGAGTTTTATTCCAACTCGCTTAGAAGTCCACTCTTCACTAGTCTCTCAATCTTATTGAGATTAATGTGGCCTAACCATAGATGCCAAAGATGGACACTTTCTTTGGGAGAAACTTTTACTCTCTTAGTTCGCGTTTCGGTTGTTTTAAACAATTCGGTATTCAAAATACTTTTGACCGAATTAGGGTTCAAAACATATAAATTGCTCTCAAGCGAAGCAGAACAATTCAAATTTCCATTTCGAGAAATAAACGCTTTATTACTCTTGAAAGAAGCAAAAATATTTTGTTCTAATAGGTAGGAAATAGAAAGTAGGTTTCTCGTAAACCCAGGAACTATGTACATATTATCTAATAATAAGTACTTCCCGCGAAAAAACAGATTCACCGTGCCTATTGCTGCAGCTGAGACAACTTCTCCGGACCCAACCCTGAGTGTTATCTCACCCTTTTGCAGCCACTGCAAGGAACTTAATCCTTGAAAAGAAGAGCAAAAATGGTTACTGGCGCCTGAATCCATTATCCAAGCAGAGTAATTACTCTCCACTAAACAAGTTTCTCTGACAAGTAAATCACATTTACCCGTCATCTTCTTTTAATCAAGGAAATTGGGACAACTCTTTTTCAGGTGTCCGGCCCCGTTGCAGTAGAAACACTTTCTGGCAACTTCCTTGATTTCTTTGCCTTTTAGGGTGGCAGCGCGGTCAACCCTATCCTCTTTCAACTTCTCCTTCTTCCCTTTAGGGCCTGAATAGTCTACAAACTTTGTCCCAGAGGTCATACCCCTGTGAAAATGTCTTAAGACAACACTTGCCTCAACTTCCTGTCCCCTTGTTTGTACGAAGGACTGGAAGGTTTGTAGATCGTTGAATAGGACTGTTGGACCGGGCACCTGAGGACCCTCCTCAGTGAGCGCGAACTCTTGGTTGTCATTTACCAAAATCGTGTCTATATTGTTTTTCCACGAAATCTTATCGCCGACTAACTTTACGGAAGCTAAAGGAGCGTTAAAAGCGTTTGACATTTTGTTGTTGAAAAAATGAAACTTTGTATTAGTCTAGCAAAAACTTTTGAAAATCCAATAAGGTTTTAGCAAATTTTTATCCTATGATCCCTAGGTCATTCAAAATTTGCAATGATACCCCAAAGGTTTTGAATGACCACAACCGTAGGGTAGACATTCCCACTCCTCCTCTGGGACAAGATTTTCTCGACCAATCACTAATACAAAAATAACTCTTATTCCAGTAGGCATCAAGTTACCATTTTTCAGTCTGAATCCATTAACTCTTATTGAATCCTTTGAATGTCACCCTCAATCTTTAAATTTCCAAGTATCCGTCCAAACAATAGCTGTCGTATGGAGGACTAAGAAGGAAAACCAACAAGGAAATCATATCCCTTTCGGGAATTCACGGTGTTCTGACTCCCATGATCAAGGACCTCTGTAGGGATTGTCCGTCCAGCCAAACTAGCGAAGGATCATAGGCGCTCTCACGGTGTGAATCGAAAGAAGAGACAGCGATGGTCCCGTTTTCCACAGTCCCGCTCCCACTCACTATAAGTACTCTCTCCATTCACGTTGATATTGACCCATTCAAATGCCACCCGTAGGGGGACGCTCCCATTTGCGCCACGAGGCCGAGCATGGATCTCACGGTGCGAACTTAACGGAGATTTGTGGATGGAAAAATTAAATGTATCTCATACACTTTATTTCCTCCCACTCAACACTTTAAAAATAATCAGGATTGTCCTAGATAAACCGGCTAAAATTTAGCTAAGTCTACCAATATAACTCTTATATTGGAATATCGTAAGTCTATAATCACATTATTAACTTAGGTCTATGTGAGTAGATTAATTAACTCTTAATTAACGACACTCACGAGAATATAACCTAAGAATCTCCAGACCGAATTCACTCCTAGGTCGGTTCCAAGGTAGGGGTGTTCCGCAAATCGTCAGCTTAAATACCCCAACCTTAGACAGAACCTTACTTAGACAAAGTTACTTATCAGTCACCATTCAAAGGTCATATTTGATTTCTTAATTCTAATCTCATTAGAACTAGAAAACCTAAGTCTAATTATTCAAGTTCTAAACCATTTAAAACTAATAATTAACTTAGGTTACATGCATTTCTATGTTATAGTGTTTGATCATTCATCACATGAATAATACTACACTATAACATACACTCATCACATGAATTAAATGCATGAGCATGCTTTTAATTTAAACATATAACACTTATATTAAATAAATTAAATCATGCAAACATTATATTATAACTATTATAATATTATCCTATCATGCATACTATATATTATAACTCTTATAATATAAATATGATGCATGAAATTTTTAACCTAAGGTGAGATTTTAAATCTATATGACATACATTATGCACATAGAAATAATTAATCATACATCCCATGCATAAAATAATTAAATAGCATTATTGGATCGAATTTTGGCACCCTAGGAACATAAAATTAAATTAATTAACATTAATATATAACTATATTAATATTAATTAAAATACATTTATAAAAAACAAATTTAACAAAGAAAATAAATAAAAAAACATAGTTGCACGTCCCAAGGCTCGAACTGCTGCACTTGAAGTCGCAACTCCCACTCCACGCACGATCTCAAGCAACTGCTGGAAACCTCCCACTAAGCGTTCAACGTTGCCTCTCGCGTGTGCAACGCTACACCCAGCGTTGCAACGCTGACCTGCAACAACGCCTTGATCAGCATGGACAACGTTGAGACACCAATGAACAGTGTCTCAACGCTATCGACAGAACACCAACTCCTTGCTCGTTCTTCATCGAATTTTCGCCCGTTTCCGCTCCGATTTCTTCACGCCATCTCATGCCATGAATGGCACAGTCTTACAGACTCGATTTACATCAAAAAATTCTCAAAACACTAGGCCTTTACATTGATCTCATTAACTTTGAATGTAAATCTATTCTAGTGCCAAAAATGGTAAACATCCAAAAACTCAAACCACAATTTCATCTCATGAATTTTAAGAATTCACAGAATTACACAACGAAAAGCAACATATCTCTGATACCAATTCAAGGATTTTGAATTCCCGCAGCGGAAGACGTTGTGAAACGTCATTGATCCGTTGAATCTATCTCATAGATCATAGGCTAAACATGCAAAGAAGAAGAAGAAAACAATAAGTAATAGATACTAACTTATTGAAGAACTCTTCTTCAATGTTTTCTCATTCTCCGGTCACGATCTTTCTCGTACCAACGAACTCCTCGAACTCGATCCTCGATCCGAACAGGGAGACACCTCCAAAACGTCTTCTCGGTTGTTGTCGGGAGGTTGAGGGAGAGTGTGTGGGACTCCCTTTGGATTTCGGGTGAGGAGAGAATTTTTAGAATTGAGACAGTTCTAGAGAGAAAAACCCTTACTCTCTTTGGATGGAAATCCAAAAATGGCAAGAAGCACACTGATGGCATCCATCATTAATATCAAACTCACTCCCAATTCAACAAACTCATCTAAACACACTTCTTAAATCTACAATCTCATCTAAACACACTGTAAATCTTACAAAAAGACACAAGGAGTTTCATAATGACATGTTTTTATGTACTTACCAAAAATTACAAGGACACATCAATAATTTGTTCTTAATCTCTTTTAGCCTATTGGATAGGAATTGAGAGTCTTGCTCTTCAGACCAGTCCTGAGCAATTCGAAATTAATGATGGTTGAGGGAATGCGTACTATTCTAGGATGATTGGGGCAAATTCATATAAGTACCTATTGTTGGGAATTATGCCCTAAACTCGTGCATTTGTAATTTTCAAGGAAATCAATAAAAGTGTTATTTTTTCCTTAAACCTTGTATTCTCGCAATTACAAACTTAAATACAATAAACTAACCTCTAGGGTCACATTTAGGAGATCTTGAACTGTGGGTAGCTAACTCATAGCTAGGATGAAGTTCAAGTAGATGACAATAATGGTCTATAGTGTATGGATTAGGTTGGGAACCTCATCCTGTAACACTATGGATGCAACCCACTTGGTATTTGATACAAACGAGGCGATCCAGCTCGTTCTTGTAGTTGACATGCGAGTGGGGACATCCTGTGCGATGAGATTATACAAGACTGAACCGAGAATTGTTAGTCAACTCTAGTAACGTCATTGATAGATTAGGGCTAATAATTCAATGATGACCATTAGATACTCAACCTCAATCTAGAGCGAGTTACGAACTGCTGTCTGCGGTGTTTTATCCTTATAATAGTTCCGGTGAGAGTGGCTACAGCTGCCGACTAAATATGCCTACCTTCTTAGAAATGAAACCTTGTAGGCAGTTGAGGATTTAACTTTGTAAGAAGGAATTCTCGTTGTTGCACAAGGGTAACTAGATAGGGTGTTCCCTTAAGAACCGAGTGTAGTTCTTTAAGAATGGGGCCCTTTCCTCTCGCAGGCTCGAAAAGGGAATTTTTCATGGTCGGACCATAAACTTGTTGTTCATCAGAGGATCAGTGGTTGTTAAGGAGCAAGAAGTAGTCAGAAGGGTAAAACGGTAATTGGACCCAACTATGACTACGAACGACCTGTGAAAGGTTGATTCATGAGAATTGGTTAAATAAATGGGCGCAACTTGTCCTACAGTGAGAAGAGTGCAACTACGAGTCTGTAGTGGAGTGACTCCTAGTTAATGAATGTTGATTAACGAGATCAAAGAGTTAGATTAGCTAATCTCGTATCATTGGAGCTCATGATCTATCTGTTCATTAGGTCCCTCGGTTGGCTCAATATAGAAATAATGAGGGTATAAAGTTTTGGAATGAATTTGATGTAGGGATATGTGCCCTAAACTTGTGCAATTTTAGTGGAATGAATAAAGAGTTATTTGATATGATAGAATTATCTTCTCGCATTATAAATCCAATAAACTAAGCTCCAAGGTTATAATGTATCTTCAACATCAGTAGAGTAGACACTATTTGGATTGTGTTCAAGAGTATAACCTAAATGGTCTGGTTTATGGTAACAGCATAGATGCGACCCACTTTGTAATTAGTACAAATGAGGGAATCCAACTCATTCATGTGGATGACATGTGAGTTGGGGCATTATGTATGAAGAGTTCATACAAGACCGGACTGCAAATTATTAGTCTAACAAGTATAACCCTGTTAACAGGATACGACTGATAATTTATAGATGGTCATTAGTGACTAGACCTGAATCTTGAGCAAGTTAAGAACTCCTGCTTATAAGGGTTTGTCCTTAAACTAGTATGGGTGTGAGTGGCCTGTAGTCGACTCAATAAGCGTACCTTCTCAGGAACAGAACCTCGTAAGTAGCTGGGAACTTAACTCTGCAAGACGGAATTCAATCATTCCTAGACTAAGGAATTAGATAGGTTGTTCCCTTAAGAACTGAGTCCAGGTCTTGAACAGTGGGGCCACACCCTCTTCATTAGCTTAAGAGGGTTTGAGTTTATGGTAGGATCATAGACTTGTTGTTCATTAGAGGATCAGTGGTACTTAAGGAACAAAGAGATTATCACAGGGGTAAAATGGTACTTTGACTCAAATGTGATTACGATCAATCGGTGAAGGGTCGACTCATGGGTAGTGATTATATCAATGGACACAATATAATCAATAGTGAGGAGAGTGCAGCTACATGACTATAGTGAAGTGACTTACAACTCATGAATATTGATTAACAAGATCAAAGAGTTTGATCGTGGAGTAGTTAATGAATATTGATTAACAAGACCAAAGAGTTTGATAAGTTAATCTCACATCATTAGAGCTCATGAACTATAGGTCTATTAGGTCCCTCCGTTGGCTCAACATGGTAATATTGAGGGCATAAAGTTAGGAATGAAATTGAAGTGTTCAATTTCATATATGAAATGTTATATCAATTATATGTGATATGATTGCTATAATATATAGTTTAATGTGAATTAGATTCACAAATTAACTATATACTAATGAGAGATGAAGGAGGGATGTGATGGTAATTTCCATCCTATTTCCCTATAAATAGTTGCATAAGATGCAACTTTGAGGAATGCTATTTTGAAACCTAGAGTTCCCATATTTGTGTAGTTGGATAGAGTTCCAAACACACATCTCTCAAAATTCCACATCTCATCCTAAAGGAACCCACATTCCTCCTGAAGGAAATGAGAATCCACGCGCAGCGGAAAACGATCGAATCGTTGTGGTATCATCATGAAACATGCTTATTAAAATTAATCTAACTATTAGATCTAGGCTAAACATGCTAAATTGTACAGCAAGAAGAACATATTTACTTGTTGTAGACCAATTCAGCAATCTCTCCTTGTTGGTCACAAACTGTTCGTGCTCCTTGATCTCTACGAACTCTTCCCACGATCAGATCCCAAACACTACCACATGATCTTCTTGGTTGTTCTCTTTTGGAGAAGGGAAGTTGGTGGGAACTTTTGTGTTTTGAAAAGAGAGGAGAAATGAGAGAGTGGAGAGAGTTCACTTTTAGATTCTTAGGTCAAAATCCAAAAATGAGAACTTGGCTTCCAAAGCGTACCAAAACCCTTTTGCAAAGGGGTTTAAATAGTGGAATGATGAAGTTCACAACTTCACATTATTACCACTTTACCACAATCATAGATTATGTAAATCTCATTTACATAATTATATAATATAAGATATCTTATATCTTATGTTGCAAATCTCATTTGCAATAATTGTGGATTAATTAAATTGAATCATACTCAATTTATTTTCTCTCTATCAATTTCTCCAATTAGCCTTTAATTCAACAATTAGGCTAGCATTTTGTTTATTATGAATCTCATCAATATTAAACTATATATTATATCATCTATATCTCAAATGAATGATATAAATACTCTTAAAGTGAAATTGAACACTTCAATTGCTTACCAAAACATTAACCCTTCTTTTATCCCAGATTGAGCCAACCAAGAGACCTAATGAACCTACAGTGACGGGCTCCAATGATATGAGGTTAACTGGTCAAACTCTTTGACCCAGTCAACCAATATTCATTAGTTACAATAACACTCCACTATAGTTTGTAGCTGTACTCCCATCAGTGTAGAATATTACCTGTCCACTGATATAATCAATGCCCATGAGTCGACCCTTCACAGGTTGTTCGTAGACACGGCTTGGTCAAATTACCGTTTTACCCCAGTGTCTACGTCTTGTTCCTTGAGTCCTCACTGCTCCTCTAATGAACAACATATTGTGATGGTCCAACCATACACAACACCCTTCTCGAGCCAGTGAGAAGGTGGGCGCCCGTTGCCCAAGCCCTGGAGACAGCACTTAAGGGAACAACCCCTCTAGATTCCCTATAGACAGGAACGAGTGAATTCCATTTCACGTAATTAGGTTCCCAGCTCTCTACTTGGTTCTGTCCATGAGAAGATAGGCATGGGCAAGTGACTGAGACTACCCACACCCGTACTAGTCAAAGTACACACCCCCGCTGACAAGAGTCCGTAATACGCTCAATATTCAGGTAGAGTCACTAATGGTCATCTATGTATTTATTAGTCTTTATTCTCAACGGTGTTATATCAGTAAGTCTAATAATTAACGGTTCGGTCTTGTACAATCTCATTGTACAGGATGCCCCCACTCGCATGTCAACCACATGAATGAGTCAGATCACCTCGTTTGTATCTAATACAAAGCGGGCCGCATCCACAGTGTATCTAGGATTAGGTCTCCAACCCTATCCTTATACTGTAGACCATTCGGGTCATTAACTCGAACGTGATCCTCCTTGTGTGTGAACTACACACCGTTCAAGTTCTAGTTCTCTCATATATTCAATGACCCTGGAGATTAGTTTATTGGAATGGTTAAAAATATTTGCGAGACACAAAGTGAAGAAATGAATAACTCTTATTAATTTCAAATCAATATTTTACAAACACGAGATTAGGACAGAAATCCCAACAAACTCCCACTTCGACTATGCTAGTGGAGAAGGTACATTTCCAAAAATGTATTTGAGTTACAATAAAAAATACAATAAACTAGGGTATTGAATAGTCGTTTACACATCTTCCACTTGCCTTAGTCAGGAAGCTCTCGAATACCTAGACTCTCTAGGTGACCCTCAAACACTTTAGCCGTGAGGGGCTTTGTAAATTGATCAGCTACATTGTGCTCCGATGCTATCTGCGTGACTGTTACGTCTCCGCGGTGCACAATTTCCCGTATCAGATGATACTTGAGCTCAATGTGTTTACCTCTTTTATGGCCTCGAGGCTCACGTGAGTTGGCTACTGCACCACTCTTATCACAGAACAGCGTGATTGGCAAGTTCATATTTGGAACAACTTTCAAATCCGTCATGAACTTCCTTAGCCAAACAACTTCCTTTGCAGCTTCACAAGCCGCAACATACTCTGCTTCCATAGTGGAATCAACAATGCATCCCTGCTTGATGCTTCGCCATACTACAACTCCTCCATTCAAAACGAAGTCTGACCCCGAATTGGATTTCCTAGAATCCTTATCGGTCTGAAAATCAGAATCCGTGTATCCTGCAAGGATCAAATCCCCACGGTCATACACTAAGCTGTAGTTCCTCGTTCTCCTAAGACACTTAAGGATTGTCTTTACGGCTGTCCAGTGATCTAATCCTGGATTGGACCGATATCTACTGATAATTCCTACTGCATAACAGATGTCGGGCCTAGTACAGAGCATTGCATACATCAGGCTCGCTACAGCTGAAGCATATGGAATACGTCTCATATCCTCAACATCTTGAGGAGTCTTAGGACACTGATCCTTAGAGAAGTGAACCCCATGCCTAAAAGGCAGCAAGCCCTTCTTGGAGTTCTGCATCTTATATCTAGACAACATCTTGTCAATATAAGACGCTTGAGACAAGGCTAACATTCTTTTCTTTCGGTTCCGGACTATCGGATACCTCATTCTGATTTTCAGACCGATAAGGATTCTACCTCATTCCCAATGAGAAGAATATCGTCCATATACAACACCAAAAATGCGACAGTTTTGTCAACGATTTTCTAGTAGACACAAGGCTCGTCGGCATCTTCATCAAAGCCATAAGATTTGATTGCTTCAGCAAACCTTATATTCCAAGACCTCGTAGCTTGTTTTAGCCCATAAATGGACTTATGAAGGTTGCAAACTTTTTGCTCTATGCCTTGGGAAATGAACCCTTTGGGCTAGTCCATGTAGATGGTCTCGTCAAGTTTTCCATTCAGAAAGGCTGTCTTGACATCCATCTGCCATACCTCGTAGTCATAATACGCGGCGACGGCCGGAAGGATCCTGATTGACTTTACCATGGCAATAGGTGAAAAGGTCTCCTCATAGTCAACCCCTTCAACCTGGGTAAAGCCCTATTCCACTAGTCGGGCTTTGAAGGTTTGCACCTTTCAATCTATGCCACGTTTACGCTTGTAGATCCATTTACAACCAATAGGTTTTACCCCATCCGGTTGATCCACAAGCTCCCCGACAGAATTGAAGTACATAGACTCCATTTCTTGGTCCATAGCTTTAATCCACTCGTCTTTATCAACATCAGCCATTGACTGATCATAGGTCAATGGATCCTCGCGATCATCATCGTCGGGAGCGATAATCGAGGTTTCAAATTAAACCTATATAGCGATCGGGCTGTCTCACAGTCCTCCCACTACGTCGAGGCATTCCCAACTCTTGGGAACAGATTTGACTAGACGTGTTATGGTCAACAACGCTTGCTGACGTGCTAACCCCATCAGCAACTCTTGCTGATATACTGTCCATTTCATTCAATACAATTTTACTTCTTGGTAAATGATCCTTGATGTGGTCTTCCTCTAGGAAAATGGCTTTTGTCGACACAAGCACCCTATTTTCCTTGGGATCGTAAAACAGACCACCCCTAGTTTCTTTAGGGTAACCTACGAATAGGCACAATTTCGAACGGGGTTCCAACTTTTTCGGGTTTGACACCAACACATGGGTCGGGCATCCCCAAATTCTTAAGTGATGTAAACTACCTTTACGTCCACTCCAGGGCTCAAAGGGTGTTTCACAAACACTCTTTGATGGCACATTGTTCAAAATGTAAATCGCAGTACCCTCAGAAAGAATCAGGGAGACAAACATAGCTCATCATCGACCAAACCATGTCCAACAAGGTTCTATTTCTCCTCTTCGATACACCATTCTGCTGTGGCATACCGGGTGCTTAGGGTTGGGACGTAATTCTGTGTTCTATGATATAGTGCTGGAATTCAGTGTCCATGTACTCTCCTCCTCGATCCGATCGTAGTGTTTTAAGCGATTTACCCAAGAGGTTCTCAACCTCAGTCTTATACTCCTTGAACTTTTCAAGAGTTTCAGGCTTCTTATGCATTAGATAAATATACCCATATCTGGAGTAATCGTCTATGAAAGACACGAAGTATGAAGGGAATGAGAATCCCCGCGCAGCGGAAGACGATCGAATCGTCATGGTATCATCATGCAACATGCTTATTAAAATCGATCTAACTATTAGATCTAGGCTACACATGCTGAAATTTTACAGCAAGAAGAACAACTTACTTGTTGTAGATCAATTCAGCAAACTCTTCTTGTAGATCACCAACTATTCGCGCTTCTCGATCTCCATGAATTCTTCCCACGAACGGATTCCAAACACTACCAAATGATCTTCTTGGTTGTTCTCTTTTTTGGAGAAGGGAAGTTGGTGGGAACTTTGTGTTTTTGAAGGAGTGGAGAAATGAGAGAATGGAGAGAGAGCACTTTTGGATTCTTAGGTCAAAATCAAAAAATGACAACTTAGGTTTGCTTAGCTTACAAAACCCATCTAACATAGGGTTTAAATAGTGGAATGATGAAATTCACAACTTCACATAATTACCACTTTACCACAACCATATGTTATGCAAATCTCATTTACATAATTTTATAAGATATCTCATATCTTATGTTGCAAATCTTATTTGCAATAATTGTGGATTTAATCAAATTGAATCTCATTCAATTTATTTTCTCTATCCCAATTTCTCCAATTAGCCTTTAACTCAACAATTAGGCTAACACATAGTTTATTATGAATATCATTCATATTAAACTATACATTATATCATCTATATGATATAATTACTCTTAAAGTGAAATTGAACACTTCAATTTCATACCAAAACTTTAACCCTTCTTTTATCCCAGTTTGAGCCAACCAAAGAACCTAATGGACACACAGTGACAGACTCCAATGATTTGAGGTTAACCAGTCAAACTCTTTGACCCGGTCAACCAATGTTCATTAGCTACAGTAACAATCCACTAAGGCTTGTACTTCTACTCCCATCAGTGTAGAATATTACGTGTCCACTGATATAACCAATACTCATGAGTCGACCCTTCACAGTTTGTTCGTAGACACGGCTGAGTCAAATTATCGTTTTACCCTTGTGTCTACATCTTGTTCCTTAAGTCCCCACTGCTCCTCTAATGAACAACATATTGTGATGGTCCAACCATACACAACACCCTGCTCGCGCTAGTGAGTGAGAAGGTGGGCGCCCGTTGTCCAAGCCCTATAGACAACACTTAAGGGAACAACCCCTCTAGTTTCCCTATAGGCGGGAACGAGTGAATTCCATCTCGCGTAATTAGGTTCCCAGCTCTCTACTTGGTTCTGTCCCTGAGAAGATAGGCATATTGGGCGAATGACTAAGACCACCCTCACCAGTATTAATCAAAGGACAGTCCCCGGCCGACAAGAGTCCGTAATACGCTTAGGATTCAGGTCGAATCACTAATGGTCATCTACTAATTTATTAGTCTTTTACTGTCAACGGTGTTATATCAGTAAGTCTAATAATTCACGGTCCGGTCTTGTACAATCTCATAGTACAGGATGCCCCCACTCGCATGTCAACCACATGAACGAGTCGGATCACCACGTTTGTATCTAATACAAAGCGGGCCGCATCCACAGTGTATCCAGGATTAGGTCTCCAACCTATCCTTATACTGTAGATCGTTCGGGTCATTAATTCGAACATGACCCAGGAGCTTAGTTTATTGGTAAGGTTTAATATATTTGCGAGACACAAAGTGAAGAAAAGAATAACTCTTATTAATTTCAAAACAATATTTTACAAACACGAGATTAGGACAGAAATTCCGACAAACTCCCACTTGGACTAAGCTAGTTGAGAAGGTATGTATTTGAGTTACAATAAAATTACAATAAACTAGGGCATTAAATACCCGTTTACACATCTCCCACTTGCCCTAGTCAGGAAGCTCTCGAATACCTAGACTCTCTAGGTGACCCTCAAACACTTTAGCCTTGAGGGGCTTTGTAAATGGATCAGCTACATTATGCTCCGATGCGATCTGCGTGACTGTCACGTCTCCGCGGTGCACAATTTCCCGTATCAGATGATACTTGCGCTCAATGTGTTTACCTCTTTTATGGCTTCGAGGCTCATGTGAGTTGGCTACTGCACCACTGTTATCACAGAACAACGTGATTGGCAAGTTCATATTTGGAAGAACTTCCAAGTCCGTCATGAACTTCCTTAGCCAAACAGCTTTCCTTTGCGGCTTCACCACCATGCACATACTACGCGCTTCCATAGTGGAATCGGCAATGCATCCTCGCTTGATGCTTCGCTGACTCTGACTTCTCCATTCAAAATGAAGGTGGCTCTGAAGTGGATTTCCTAGAATTCTTATCGATCTGAAAATCGAACTGTGTATCCTGTGAGATCAAATCCCCACGCCCATACACTAAGTCAGAGTTTCTCGTTCTTCTAAGATACTTGAGGATTGTCTTGACGGTACCGTCCCAGTGATCTAATCTTGGATTGGGTGATATCTCATCGACTATTCCTCTTTGCATAACAGATGTCGGGCCTAGTACACAACATTGCATACATCAGGCTCCCTACAGCTGAAGCATATGGAATACGTCTCATATCCTCAACATCTTGAGGAGTCTTAGGACACTGATCCTTAGAGAAGTGAACCCCATGCCTAAAAGGCAGCAAGCCCTTCTTGGAGTTCTGCATCTTATATCTAGACAACATCTTGTCAATATAATATGCCTGAGACAAGGCTAGTATTCTGTTCTTCCGGTTCTGGACTATCTGGATACCTAAAACATACTTAGCTTCTCCCAAATCTTTCATTTGGAATTGTGAAGCTAGCCATTTCTTAACGTCAGTAAGAAATTCTACCTCATTTCTAATGAGAAGAATATCGTCCACGTACAACACCAGAAATGCGACAGTTTTGTCAACGATTTTCTTGTAGACACAAGGTTCGTCGGCATTTTGATCAAACCCATAAGATTTGATTGCCTCATCAAACCTTATATTCCAAGACCTCGAAGCTTGTTTTAGCCCATAAATGGACTTATGAAGCTTGCAAACTTTTTGCTCTATGCCTTGGGCAATGAACCCTTTGGGTTGGTCCATGTAGATGGTCTCGTCAAGTTTTCCATTCAGAAAGGCTGTCTTGACATCCATTTGCCATACCTCGTAGTCATAATACGCGGCGATAGCCAGAAGGATCCTGATTGACTTTACCATGGAAATAGGTGAAAAGGTCTCCTCATAGTCAACCCCTTCAACCTTGGCAAAACCCTTTGCCAATAGTCGGGCTTTGAAGGTTTGCACCTTCCCATCTACGTCACGTTTACGCTTGTAGATCTATTTACAACCAATAGGTTTTACCCCATCGGGGTGATCCACAAGCTCCCAGACAGAATTGAAGTACATAGACTCCATTTCTTGGTCCATAGCTTTAATCCACTCGTCTTTATCAACATCAGCCATTGCCTGATTATAGGTCAATGGATCCTCACAATCATCGTCAGCAGGCGACAATTGAGGTTTCAAATAAACCCATATAGCGATCGGCCGCCTCACGGTCCTCCCACTACGTCGAGGCATTCCCAACTCTTGGGAACGGATTTTACTAGACGTGCTAGGGTCAACAACGCTTGCTGACGTACTAGCTCTATCAGCAACTCTAGCTGACGTACTGTCCATTTCATTCAATACAATTTATCTTCTTGGTAAATGATCCCTGATGTTGTCTTCCTCTAGAAAAATGGCGTTTGTCGACACAAGCACCCTATTTTCCTTGGGATCGTAAAATAGACCACCCCTAGTCTCTTTAGGGTAACCTACGAATAGGCACAATTTTGAACGTGGTTCCAACTTCTTTGGGTTTGACACCAACACATGGGTCGGGCATCCCCAAATTCTGAAGTGATGTAAACTGCCTTTACGTGCACTCCAGAGCTCAAAGGGTGTTTCATAAACACTCTTTGAAGGAACATTGTTCAAAATGTAAACCGCAGTCTCTACTGCGTACCCCCAGAAAGAATCAGGGAGACGAGCATAGCTCATCATAGACCGAACCATGTTCAACAAGGTTCTATTTCTCCTCTCAGATACACCATTCTGTTGTGGCATACCAGGTGCTGAGAGTTGGGACGTAATTCCGTGTTCTATCATATAGTCCTGGAATTCAGTGTCCATGTACTCTCCACCTCGATCCGATCGAAGTGTTTTAAGCGATTTACCTAAGTGGTTCTCAACGTCGGTCTTATACTCCTTCAAATTTTCAAGTGTTTCAGACTTCTTATGCATTAGGTAAATATACCCATATCTGGAGTAATCGTCTTTAAAAGACACGAAGTACTCATAACCGCCCCGAGCTTTAACATTCATCGGACCACAGAGGTCAGAATGTACTAACTCAAGAGGCTCTTTGGCTCTATATCCTTTTCCACTGAAAGGACGTTTGGTCATTTTGCCTTCAAGGCATGACTCACATACTGGTAAAGAGTTTTCTTTCAACTCGTTTTGAAGTCCACTCTTCACCAGTTTCTCAATCTTATTGAGAATAATGTGGCCTAACTGTAGATGCCAAAGATGGGCATTTTCTTTTGGAGAAATTTTTGCTTTCTTAGTTCGTGTTTCCGCAGTTTTAAACAATTCATTATTTAAAACACTTTTAACCGAATTGGGTTTTAAAACATACAGATTATTTTCAAGTGAAGCTGAACAATTCAGTATTTAAAGACACGAAGTACTCCTAACCGCCGCGAGCTTTGACATTCATCGGACTACAGAGGTCATAATGTACTAACTCAAGAGGCTCTTTGGCTCTATATCCTTTTCCACTAAAATGACGTTTGGTCATTTTGCCTTCAAGGCATGATTCACATACTGGCAAAAAGTTTTCTTCCAACTCGTTTAGAAGTCCATTTTTCACTAGTTTCTCAATCCTATTGAGATTAATGTGTCCTAACTGTAGATGCCAAAGATGGGCATTTTCTTGTGGAGAAATGTTTGCTTTCTTAGTTCGTGTTTCCGTAGTTTTAAACAATTCAGTATTCAAAAAACTTTTAACCGAATTGGGTTTTAAAACATACAGATTATTTTCAAGTGAAGCTGAACAAGTAACATTCCCTTTAAAAGAAATAAACGCTTTATTGAATTAAAAAGAAACTGAAATACAATGTTCAATTAAGTAGGAAATAGAAACAAGGTTTCTAGTAAACCCTGGAACTATGTACAAATTGTCTAACAATAAGTACTTCCTGCCAAAATGCAGCTTCACCTTGTCGATTGCTGCAGCAGAGACAAGCTCCCCGATCCAACCCGTAGAGTCACCTCACCCTCTCGCAGCGGCTGCCAGGAATCAATCCCCTAAAAAGAAGAACAAACGTGGTTAGTGGCGCCTGAATCTAATATGCAGGAAGAGTCATTACTCTCCACTACACATGTTTCTACCACAAGTAAATCACATTTACCTTGGTTCTTCGTCTCGGCCAGGAATTTGGGACAGTTTCTTTTCCAGTGTCCGCTTCCATTGCAGTGGAAACACTTTCCTTTCTCTGCAACCTCCTTGACCTTCTTGCCCTTCTGGGCGGCAGCTCGGTCAGTTTTACCCCTCTTCATCCTCTCCTTCCCTTTCGGAAGTGAAGGAGCAACAGGTTTTGTCCCAGAGGTCGAACCCCTGTGATAAGACCTGTAGGCAACATTTGCCTCAGATTCCTTGACCCTGTTCAGGGACTTGAAAATCTATAGCTCATTGAGGAGGGTAGTGAGATTGTAGCTAATTTTGTTCATAACAGCATTGCTACGAAACAGAAGGAAACTCTTCGGAAGAGTCTCCATGATAAAACTGACCTAACTCGATTCGTCGATCGAAGCCCCATTCATCTCGGCCAGATTAAAGCGGGTCATCATGTCTAGAACATGTTCACGGACAGATGACCCCTCTTTCATCCGAGCGTTGAAAATGTATTTGAGCGAGTCATGCCGGACTTGAGAGGACTGTTGTCCAAACATTTCCTGCAAGGACTCCATGATTTCCTTAGCGAAAACCATCAACTCATGCTTCTTTGCAAAAACATCAGACATGCTGGACCTTATATAGACCTTGACCTTTTCATTGGCCTTGATCCATCGATCGTACGTTTCGCGAACGACTCGCGACGCGGTCGAGCCCGACATTTGAGGACACTCCTTAGACAACACGAAATTTATGTCGTTAGTCACCAAAAATGTATTGATGCTGTTTTTCAAGCTCTGGTAATTATCTTCCACTAACTTATCGGAAGCAAGTAAAGCTATAATAGCGCTAGACATTTTTAGCTGAAAATTTAAGAAAAACTTTGTATTAGTCTCACAAAAACCTTTTGAAAAACCAATCTAGTTTTAGCAAAAATGTTTCATGATCCCTACGTCATTCAAAATTTTGCAATGATACCCTAAAGGTTTAGAATGACTGCCACCGAAGGGTGAACAGAACACTCCTCCTCTAGGATGAGACTTTCTCGATTAGACCCTAATCCCAGAATAACTCTTATTCCATTAGGCATCCAATTACCATTGTTCGGTCGAATTCATTAACACTTAATTAATTCTGTGAGTGTCACCCTCAATCTTTAAGTTTCCAAGTATCCGTCCTAACAATAGCCAGCGAAGAGTGAACTAAGAAGGAAAACTAACCAGGAAACTGTATCCCTTTCGGGAATTCACTGTGTTCCCACTCCCATGATCAAGCCCTCCGAAAGGATTGTCTGGTCCAGGCCAAACTAGCAGGCAGATCATAGGTGTCTCACGGTGTGAATCGAAAGAAGAGATCGTGGGTCTCGTTTTCACAAGTCCCGCTCCCACTCACTATAAGTACTCTCTCCATCCACGATGATATTGACCTATACAAATGCCACCCAAGAGGGGGACGCTCCCTTTGTGCCACGAGGCCGAGTATAGATCTCACGGTGCGGACTTAAAAGAGATTTGTGGTTGGAAATTTAAATGTATCTCATACACTATATTTCCTCCCAATTAGTACTTTAATTTTAATAGGGATTAACCTAGATAATCAGCTAAAAATTAGCTAAGTCTACCAATATAACTCTTATATGGTATTTAGCCTAAGTCTATAATCATATTATTAACTTAGGTCTATGTGAGAAAATTAATTAACACTTAAATAACGGCGCTCACGTAAATATAATCTAAGAATCTCCGGACCGAATTCACTCCCGGTGCCTTTTTTTAGTAAGTAAGTGTTCATAGCGTCAACTTAAATACCCCAGCCTTAGACAAAACCTTCCTTAGACAGAGTTCCTAATCAGTCACCATTCAAAGATTATATTTGATTTCCTAAAATTCTAATCTAATTAGAAAATTAGAAAACCTAAGTCTAATTATTCAAGTTCTAAACACTTTAAAACTAATAATTAACTTAGGTTGCATGCATTTCTATGTTATAGTGCTTGCTCATTCATCACATGAATAACTATGTAGTATAACATAATAATCATTCATCACATGAATATAAATGCATGAGCATACTTTAATCTAAAAATATAACACTTATAATATAACCTATCATGCAAACTATATTATAACTCTTATAATATATATGATGCATGAATATGTTTAACCTAAGGTGGGATTTTAAATCTATATGTCATACATTATGCACATAGAAATTAATTAAAAATATACATCTCATGCATAAAATAATTAAATAGCAAAATTGGACAGGTTTTTGGCACCTAGGGGCAATTATTTAATTAAATAAAATTAACATAACAATTATATAAATAATATTTAATAAAATAATTAAATAAATAAATAATAAAACGTTTTTATAAAATAAAACTGAAATACATTAAAACTCAACGGACTAAAACCGCCCACGTCGCCTGCATACAATCTGCAACGTACACAGCGTTGTGGGCAGCGTTGCAACGCTGTTGCCCATAGCGTCGAGGCGCGTCCTCAACTCCAGCGGCGTTGCAACGCTACGCCCAGCGTTGCAACGCCATCGTGCTGCAGGGCCTTCTACCGCGAGCATGGCCAACGACGTCTCAACGCCATCGAAAGACAGCATGCACCTTGTTATTTTTCCCCCGGTTTTTCACCTGTTTCCGCTCCGATTTCTTCACAACAACTCTTGCAACGAACAACCCGGACTTACAGACTCGATTTACAACAAAATTGCCCAAAACAACGGGCCCTTACATTGATCTCATCAACATAATTGTAAATCTAATCTATTGCAAAAAAACAAAAACATCCATTTTGCAAACCAAGCATTCATCTCATGAAAACATGGTAAAATACCCACCTAAATATTAATAAAATAGTTCATAGATGAAGAACCATCGAGATGTCTCTGATACAAATTGAAGGGAATGAGAATCCTCGCGCAACGGAAGACGATCGAATCGTCGTGGTATCATCATGCAACATGCTTATTAAAATTGATCTAACTGTTAGATCTAGGCTAAACATGCTAAATTGTACAGCAAGAAGAACATACTTACTTGTTGTAGACCAATTCAGCAATCTCTCCTTGTTGGTCACAAACTCTTCGTGCACCTTCATCTCCACGAACTCTTCCCACGATCGGATCCCAAACACTACCAAATGATCTTCTTGGCTGTTCTCTTTTGGAGAAGGGAAGTTGGTGGGAACTTTTGTGTTTTGGAAAGAGAGGAGAAATGAGAGAGTGGAGAGAGTTCACTTTTGGATTCTTAGGTCAAAATCCAAAAATGAGAATTTGGCTTCCAAAGCTTACCAAAACCCTTTTGCAAAGGGGTTTAAATAGTGAAATGATGAAGTTCACAACTTCACATTATTACCAGTTTACCCCAATCATAGATTATGTAAATCTCATTTGCATAATTATATAATATAATATATCTTATATCTTATGTTGCAAATCTCATTTGCAATAATTGTGGATTAATTAAATTGAATCATACTCAATTTATTTTCTCTCTATCAATTTCTCCAATTAGTCTTTAATTCAACAATTAGGCTAGCATATTGTTTATTATGAATCTCATCCATATTAAACTATATATTATATCATCTATATCTCATATAAATGATATAAATACTCTTAAAGTGAAATTGAAAACTTCAATTTCATACCAAAACATTAACCCTTCTTTTATCCCAGATTGAGCCAACCAAAGGACTTAATGGATCTACAGTGATGGGCTCCAATGATATGAGGTTAATGATAACTCACCATAAGTGAGTTATTTTACTAGAATTTTAGTTTTTAATCCACTTGAATTGCATTCAATTTAGTGATCCTCATGTTATTTTATCCCTAAATTATGTGTGTTAGCTTTAAAATCTTGAATTTACGCATTAGGTGCAAAAAGAATTAATTTTGATGTTTTTGTGTTTTAATTCAAGAAATTTAGGAAAATAAACTAACGGTTAATTAAAGATCGAAATTTGAGATTTTTCTTAACTCCAAAAAACCTTGCGTATTTAGTTTGATTTATAATTGAATTCATAAATTTATTTGAGATTTTTCTGGGTGCAGGAGATGTTTAAAAATTACAAGAAGTTCCTAAGGGCATTTTAGACATTTTACCCGAAGGGTAATATGGTCTTTTTACCCTTAAGGGTATTTTTGTAATTTGTGGAGTTAGGGCAACATCATCTCGTATAAAGAGGCTAGGGTTTACAAGTGTAAAGGGGGAGAGAAGAGTTGCCACAAAAGGAGAAGAGAGCGAGAGAGAGATTGGGCGATTGCTACAACAAAGGTGTGCATTGAAGAGAAGAATCATGAAGGTGCCATTATTGTAGCAATCGTGCGAGTGAAGAATAAAATCGAAGCTTGAAGGTGTCATTGTTGTAGCAAAAATCGTGCAGCTCGATTTTTCACAGACGACGCTCACAAAGTTGTCGTTTTCCAAAGTTTTCACCGTTGGATTGCGCTGAAATGTTTACAGCATATTTGAGACACACAGGGCTTTACTTTGAACGGTTGGATCGTCGTTCTGAGCTTCGCTGTGTCGGATATCGCTGTCACGTTAGGAAATCAGTGCAGTTCAGTTTTTCACCGGCGGCGCTCACAAAGTTGGCGATTCTAGAAGTTTAAACCGTTGGATTGTGCTGAACTTTTGACAGCTTGTTCGAGACTCACATGGCTTCATTTTGAACGGTTGGATCGGTGTTTCGAACTTCTGTTGATGAGATATTGCTATCGAACTGAACTAGAAAAATAAGGCCACCTGCTGTGTAACGTTTTCCCTATCTCTAAGTCTTATTGCTTGATGTCAACCACCAATTCAATTCTGAAATTTTGGGTGGTTTACGTACTAATTTAGACTACTTTTTTTCACTATTTTAGGCATAAGTCGTGACTGTTTTAGGCTAGAATTGTGGTTGATTTGGGCTAATTCAGTAATCATTGTTGGTTGTTTTTCATGAACTCCTCGATCAATAAAAGCATGCTTAAACTAGAGATATGTGACTCGATTTTAATCGTGAACTAAATTTTCTTAGGCAAGGGTTAGGTCGTTTTCAATGTAAACGTTGGAACGAATTTATGATTAATGTCATTGTTGAATTTATGAAATTTTATTGATTTTAACATTGCATGACAATTAGAATTGGCCACTTTGATTTCTCTACAATTCATGAACTTGAGAGAGCTAGTGAATTAGAAAATAAAAATTTCATTCTAGGATTATTGAGTTGATTAGAGATGATTAACCCACCTAGAACCTTAAATCATGAGCATAATTTAGATCTTAATTGAGAGATTGTAGGTTTTAAAACTTAGTGATTTTGAAAGAAATCATTTGAATACATGTGTAGGTAAATTCAAGGCATCACTCAAAATTCATTCCAATTGAATACGAAAACTCCAACCTTACCCGAGCCTATATTTTTCATAAAAATCTCATCTCGTGCATCTTCCCTCTTGTTTGCATTCTCCTCTCCCCGCATTTAAATTCAATTATTTTTCTTTTGTCTTATCTTATCTTTCTTACTCATCAATTTATTTATTTACAATAGTAAATTTGCACACTCATGCATTGCACTAAAATAAGGAAAATTTGCTAGGACACTCATTCATTTAGGTTTAGCTAGTCCTCGTGGGATCGATACTTTAACTTATCACTTGCTGCACTCGACCGTGTATACTTGCACGTCGTAGAAGTGTCAGAGTCTTATTCTAATTTACATTAGTTTAGGGCACCTGATATTTTCAAATCAAGTTTTTGGCGCCGTTGCCGGGGACTAGTTTTGATTCTTATTTTGTTTGAGTTGATTTTAGCATTTTATCCTTATTTTTTTTTTGTTGGTTGTGCCTTGTTGTCTTTATTTCGTGTATTTTTTAGTCTTGGTTATTTTTTTTTTCTTCTGGTTGTGTTGGGGCTTATTGTGTTTGTTGAGTCTGTTATAATTGATTAATTAATTTATTATGGCTTATGATAACTTTGGGTGGTCTTTTGTGCCCAATGAGCAACCACAATATAGTTCTTTTTCCTATGATCATCCCTTTGCCAATTTAGAGTCTTCTAGTGAGGGGTATGGATCTTATGGCTACCAAATGCCTAATTACTATCATAGTAACCCTATGACTTATGGGGATCACATGTATGATAATAATCAGAGCAATTGGGCATATGAACCATATCATAGGGGTTTTGAGCCATATCCTTTCCAAATCCAAGAACCCCAGGTAGAAGATGAATCTTCCTTAAAACGTTGTTATTAGGATATATGAGAACATCAGATGAGAGGAATAGACAAATAGGAGAGTCAATTCAATGCCTAAAAGATAAACTTGTCTCCCTTAGAGAACAAATGTATTTAGACTCATCTGAGGTTGAACATCCTAGGGAAGAGAGTGAAGGAGGACCCACACCCATAGATAGTTCGGTGAGTCACTTGATCATTGACCCGCTGATAGACCTTTAGGATCCTAGTCCTTCAAATTTTTCCAAGTATGGGCAATTAGAGGATTGTGCTTCAGATGTAAAAGAACTAGAACCTTTTAACACACACCAGGAAGAAGTTAGTGAGAGTGTGGAAGAAGTTAAGCCTGTTTACTTAGCCCAAGAGGTAGAGTGTGAGACTTTTGAGTCTATGTCAGTTCTATCTTCTGAATTTTCTCTTATTGGTGAATGTTTTTCTTTCTATGCTCTCGAGTCAGTGTCTTTTTGTGTGTCTGTTCATTTTCCTGTTTTTTCTTCTTTTCTATTATCAAATAAAAATCCAAAAAATGTTTACTTTGTTGTTTTTCCTTCTTTTCTTTTATCAAATAAAAAATTTAAAAATATATCTGTTTCGGGCTCTCACGAGAAGCTAGTATTCTTGCTAGCTCTGATTTTTTTTGGAGATTCAAGAAAGAGAGGTCCGAAGAAATGGGAGAATTTTTATGTACCTTGACAAGTCCAAGTGTACTTCGTCAAGCTAATGACGTTTGAACAAGCGCTTCTTGGGAGGCAACCCAAAGATTATTTCTTTTATTTCATTATTTTAATTTTTGTGTTTTTTTTTTTAGTTTAATAAGTAACCCTTGCTTATTTTGCAGCTCCCCTAAGGTTTGATGATTGATATGCGCTGCAGTGGAGGTCTCGTCGATTCAAGGCAGTATTATTCTCCCTTCCATCTTTGTTTGTTGTCCTTAAGCATGCTTAAGTGAGCATTTTTTTTTTTACATTAAGGGCAATGTATGCCTTAACCATGAGGGAGACATGTGTTGTTCTTAATCTGATTTTGGGCTTGATTGAAAATTTTCTGTTGATGAGACTGTGTGTTGTTAGCGTTTATAGGGTGTTGCATGCCTCTGTGTTTGTAAAGTTATTTATTTGCTTTAGGACTTCAAAATGATTTATTTTGACTACTGGATTCCATGTTTGTTGTTGGTTTCATGGTCTGTGATATGCATGATGTAGGTAGTTGATTCATTATGTTTAAGCAAGTAAAAATAGAAAAATCGGTTGTTGTCCCTTGTTTAAAAATTAAGTTTCTCATGTGTTTTTTATGGTAAAAAGTGTTATGTTTTTTGTAGAAACTTAGTATGCATCTCCTTGAAAATAAACAGTTAAGGTCAAATCTCAGGTTTAATGAAAATAAGAGTTGTTGCTTGTGTTTGAGGCAAGAGTATGCTATTTTGTTTGGTGTTTCTCAAGGTCAAGCTTGTCATTAGGGTTCTTTAGTGCGCTTATGGTTGGTGTCTCAAACAAAGTAGTTAGGATTCAACTCCTAGGCCAAAAAGTTCGAAAGCTAGAAACCATGACAAGTTAGGTAACTCATACATTTCTTAGAATGCTCCAAAATTAGTAAACTTCAAATTCGTGATCATTTCAAGTTTGGGGGAGTTACCCGACCTCCCTAACTCAATGAGGACATTGAGTACTCTAAGTTTAGGGGGAAAGGTAAATTCTTCGTGTTTATTTTTAAGGAAAAAAAAGAAAAAAAGAAAGAGTGTGAAAACCTTCCATTTCCCTAAAATTTTGTTGGGCTAAAAAAAAAAATATGCTACTTATTTTGTTATTTAGAGTCAGTTCAGGCAACTTGGTGCTCGATGTCAGGGGGTCTGGGCACTAACCATGTTGGCCCCTTGGAGCGAAGGTATCAAGCAAGAAGCCTATTCCCATTGCTTAGGTGCGTTGCACTAACCACGTGTGTCATTCTATGAACTAAGGGAAGTCCCATTGCTTAGGTGTGCTGCGCTAAACACGTGAGTCATTCTAAGAACTACGGGAGAGTCAAAAAATAAAAAAAAAAGTAAAAAAAGTAAAACAAAAAAACCTTGCCCTTAGCAGTGAGTTTTATGAAAATTGAGGGGAATAATGCACATATCTATTTTTTTTTTAAAAAAAGAATATATATAAAAAAAAATAAAAAGGAATGATCACTAAATTGTAGCCATGCGAGTTTTGGAGTATGACTTATTTTTAACTATGAGTTGCTTGATTTGAATGATTAGGATTCTAGTGGTTGAGCTTGAGGGTAGATGTTGAATCCTAGTTGGTTTGCTCTTGGTTATTGATGCATAAGTGTAGCTAAGAAACCCCAGGTGAGCCACTTAGAGAGCATTGATTGAATGGTGACTTGTAGCTTAGAACATAAATATGCAATCCTTGTTTAGTTACCCAAATGATCTGAGTCTTTAAAGGTCTTTTAAATCTTTGGGGAATAAAACTCATTGAGGACAAGGAGTAGTTCAAGTTTGGGGGTTTGATAACTCACCATAAGTGAGTTATTTTACTAGAATTTTAGTGTTTAACCCACTTGAGTTGAATTCAATTTAGTGATCCTCATGTTATTTTATCCCTAAATTATGTGTGTTAGCTTTAAAATCTTGAATTTACACATTAGGTGCAAAAAGAATTAATTTTGATGTTTTTGTGTTTTAATTCAAGAAATTTAGGAAAATAAGCTAACGGTTAATTAAAGATCGAAATTTGAGATTTTTCTTAACTCCAAAAATCCTTGCGTATTTAGTTTGATTTATAATTGACTTCATAAATTTATTTGAGATTTTTCTGTGTGCAGGAGATGTTTAAAAATTACAAGAAGTCCCTAAGGGCATTTTAGACATTTTACCCGAAGGGTAATATGGTATTTTTACCCTTAAGGGTATTTTTGTAATTTGTGGAGTTAGGGCAACATCATCTCGTATAAAGAGGCTAGGGTTTACAAGTGTAAAGGGAGAGAGAAAAGTTGACACAAAAGGAGAAGAGAGCGAGAGGGAGATT
Source organism: Trichosanthes cucumerina (assembly GCA_036507285.1). Taxonomy (NCBI): domain Eukaryota; kingdom Viridiplantae; phylum Streptophyta; class Magnoliopsida; order Cucurbitales; family Cucurbitaceae; genus Trichosanthes; species Trichosanthes cucumerina. The sequence goes on along the minus strand of CM071835.1, from coordinate 72,840,507 downwards.
GGGCGATTGCTACAACAAAGGTGTGCATTGAAGAGAAGAATCATGAAGGTGCCATTATTGTAGCAATCGTGCGAGTGAAGAATAAAATCGAAGCTTGAAGGTGTCATTGTTGTAGCAAAAATCGTGCAGCTCGGTTTTTCACAGACGACGCTCACAAAGTTGTCGTTTTCCAAAGTTTCCACCGTTGGATTGTGCTGAAATGTTTACAGCTTATTTGAGACACAAAGGGCTTTACTTTGAACGGTTGGGTCGTCGTTCTGAGCTTCGCTGTGTCGGATATCGCTGTCACGTTAGGAAATCAGTGCAGTTCGGTTTTTCACCGGCAGCGCTCACAAAGTTGGCAATTCCAGAAGTTTAAACCGTTGGATGGTTCTATTATATTTATTTAATATAAAAACGTTTTATATTAATTTTAATTAATTTTACGGTGTCAAAAATGGCCTAATTTTACTATTTAAATTTATGCAATTGTTGTATAATTATTGTCATGCATAATGTATGTTTTTATTTAGTTATCCCACCTTAGGTTAGGCATTTCTATGAATCATTTATAATATAAAGTGTTATATTATATAATTTGCTTGTATAATTAATATAAGGTGTTATATTATTTTTTGGACAACATTGACATGCATATTTTTCATGAGATGAATGTGTTATGTATGTTTGATTATTCATGTGATAAATGATGAAGCACAATAACATAGAATTGCATGTCGCCTAAGGTTAAATTCATTAGTTTGAAAATGTTTAGAACATGAAATTAATAGACCATAAGTTATTTACATCTAATTATATTAGAATTAGGAACCATGTAATTTATAAACAATAATTAAAAGTAGAACTCTGTCTAATGAATGTTTTGTCTAGGTTGGGGTATTACGAAACACCCCTACCTGGGAACTGGCCTGGGAGTGAATTTTAATCAGAGAGTTTAAAAATTATAGTAGCGTCAGCGGGTTTATTAAGCGGTTAATAAACTAGAAATACTAGGTTTAATATAAAGAGTTATATTAGCAAACATAGGATAAAATAAATATAAGAGTTATATTGATTATCAATATGAGAGTTATATTGATAAGTTTTGGTAAAACCATTAGTCGGGTTAACCTAGGTCAATTTCCTATAGAGTTAAAGTATCTAGTGGGAGGAATAGTGTATATGATACATATAATTCTACCCACATCTCTCCGGGGAAGTTCACACCATGAGACTCATACTTGGCCTCATGGCGCAAACGGGAGCGCCTCCCTTCAGATGGTGTTTGTATGAGTCAATAGAAAGGTGAATGAGGAGGGTACTTATAGTGAGTGGGAGCAGGTTTAGTGAAAACAAAACCTATGGTCTCTTCTATCGGTTCACATCGTGAGATCACTATGGTAAGCCTGCTAGTTTGGCCTGGACCAGACAATCCCTTCAGAGAGCTTGATAATAGGGGATCGAACACAGTGGACACCCGAAAGGGATAAAGGTTTCGTTAGTCTGTTATTCAACCTAGTCCTCCCTTCGACGGATTTTGTTAAACGTTATTCTGACATTAGGTTTTTGTCAACAATGTCTGTATCCAGAGGATGAGTGCTTTTGATGACCCTTCGGTGTCATGCACTCTAAACCCTTGGAGTATCATTGCAAATTATTAATGACCTAGGAATCATTAGATAATTATCTAAAACATGATTGGATTAGATAGTTTTTTAGCGAGAAACTTATACAAGTTTTTTTTTTTTGTAAATTTCAGCAAAATGTCTAACTCTATAATTTCCTTACTGGGTGAAGAAAAATTAATCGGAGAGAACATAATGACTTGGAAAAAAAAAACTTAACACTATCTTGGTAGTGGACAATCTTAAGTTTGTGTTGATTGAGGAGTATCCTCAGGTGACAGGCTCGAATGCAACACGAAATGTTAGTGATGCATATGATCGATGAATCAAGGCCAATGATAAGGCCAAGATCTATATGCTGACAAGAATGTCTTGTTGGGATGTATGTCCTAATATCGTACATGTTTGTAATATTCACTATTGAAATAAATAAGAGTTATTTTTTTTCGGGTGTCGCATATTTACAAACTTTGTTCAATAAACTAAGTTCTAGGGTCATTTAATTATGAGCGAACTAGAACTTGAATGGTGTGTAGTGGACAGACAAGGAGGATCACGTTCGAGTTAATGACCCGAATGATCTATAGTATACGGATAGGGTTGGAGACATAATCCTGGATACGCTGTGGATGCGACCCGTTTTGTATTAGATACAAACGAGTTGATCCGACTAGTTCATGTGGTTGACATGCGAGTGGGGGTATCTTGTGCAATGAGATTGTACAAGGTCGGACCGTGAATTATTATACCTACTGATGTAACACCGTTAATAGTATTTGACTAATAACTTTGTAGATGACCATTAGTGACTCAACCTTAATCCTGAGCGTGTTACAGACTCCTGTCTGCGGGGGTCTGTCCTTTGACTAGTACGGGTTAGGGTGGTCAAAGTTACTCACCCAATATGCATATCTTCTCACGGGCAGGGTCACGTAGGGAGCTGGGAACTTGACTACGCGAGATGGAATTCACTCATTCCCGACTTAAAAAAACTAGAGGGGTTGTTCCCTTAATTGTTGTCTCTAGGGCTTGGACAACGAGCCCCACCCTCTCACTAGCCCGAGAGGGGTGTTGTTTATGGTTGGACAATACAACGTTATTGTTCATTAGAGGGGCAGTGGGGACATAAGGAGCAAGAGGTAGACATAGGGGTAAAATGGTAATTTGACCCAACAGTGTCTACGAATAACCTATGAAGGTTCGACTCACGGGAATTGGTTATATCAATGGACACAACTTGTCCTACAGTGATGGGGGTGCAGCTACGGGCTTTAGTGGAGTGCTACCGTAGCTAATGAATGTTGAAGAACCGGGTCAAAGAGTTTGATAGGTTAGTCTCGGATCATGGGAACTCGTAATCTGTAGATCCATTAGATCCCTCGGTTGGCTCAAACTTGATACATAGAAGGTTTACAGTTTGGTGTTGATTTGAACTGTTCAAATTCATTAAAAGGGTATTTATGTCAATTATATGAGCTGGGGACTTAACCATGCAAGATGGAATTCACTCATTCCTATACTAAGAAATTAGATAGGTTGTTCTCTTAAGAACTGACTACAGGTCTTGAAAAATGGGGCCCCACCCTCTAAACTAACTTAAAAGGGTATGTGTCTATGGTAGGACCTTAGACTTGTTGTTCATTAGAGGATCAGTGGTGCTTAAGGAACAATGAGGTATTCACAGGGGTAAAACAATAATTTGATCTAGCCGTGATTACAAACAACTTGTGAAGGGTCGACTCATAGGTAATGATTATACCAATGGACACAATATAATCTATAGTTAGGAGAGTGCAACTACAAGTCTATAGTGGTGTGACTTGTAGTTAATGAATATTGATTAACTAGATCAAAGAGTTTGATGAGTTAATCTCACATCATTGGAGCTCATGAACTGTAGGTCTCCGTTGGCTCAACATGGTAATATTGAGGGTATAAAGTAAGGAATGAAATTGAAGTGTTCAATTTCATATATAAGATTTTATATCAATCATATGCGATATAATTGACATAATATATAGTTTTAAGTTGAATTAGATTTACATATTAACTATATACTATGAGAGAATGAAGGAGGGATATGATGGTAATTTCCAGCCCATTTCCTTATAAATAGTTGCATAAGATGCAATTTTGAAGAGGCGCTTGAAAAACCCTAGAATTGCAAATCATATTGTGGTTGCAAAAGTTCCAAACACACATTTTCTCATAACCTCCACATCTCACCCTAAAAGGAACCCACATTCCTCCCTCACCTAGAGAACAACGGAGAAGATCTAGTGGTGTCAACTTCATACATTCGGGTTCGAGTTGCTGAGATCGTGATCGTTGGAGAAGGAGCACGTGAAGAAAGAGTTCTTTAAAGGTAAAATCTTGTTGTCCTATGTAGAATTATATGCTTAATCGTACTTAGATTGTTCTTGATTGAAATTCGTGAAATAAAATTAAGAACACGAGATTCACAAACGCTTCAGGCGCGGGATCCGATCCCTTCAATCAAGATCCTTCTGGCCATTGTCACATATTATGACTATGAGGTATGGCAGATGGATGTCAAGACAACCTTTCTAAATGGCAATCTTGATGAAACCATCTACATGAACCAGCCCAAGGGGTTCATTGCCCAAGGCCAAGAGTAAAAGGTTTGTCAGCTTCATAGGTCTATTTATGGAGTGAAACAAGCCTCGAGGCCTTTGAATATAAGGTTTGATGAGGCGATCAAATCTTATGGCTCTGATAAGAATGTTGACGAGCCTTGTGTCTATAAGAAAATCATCAACAACATTGTCGCATTTCTGATATTATATGTGGATGATATCCTTCTCGTTGAGAATGAGGTGGGATTTCTTACTGACATTAAGAAATGGTTGGCTACGCAATTCTAAATGAAAGATTTGGTTGAGGCCAAGTATGTTCTAGGTTTCCATATAGTCTAGAACCGGAAGAACACAACGCTAACCATGTGTCAGGCGTCTTATATTGACAAGATGTTTTCCAGATATAAGATGCAGAACTCCAAGAAGAGCTTGCTTCTTTTCAGGCATGGGGTTCTGATAGCACACAAAATGTGTTATCCTTAGGCTTAACTATTACTAGTTTATGATGATTTCAAGGCATTTACATGTTTAATCACTCAATTTCAGGTTAAGAGCTTAAACAGAACGGATTGGAGACAATTTGGATCACTCGAGATCGAAACGAGGCTATTTGAAGCTAAAAATAATACCAATTGGAATTAGAAGAATCAATTCAAGCTAGTAGACCCGAGGTGATGGCGTTGCAACACCGTGATTGCTGTTTGGAGGCATTGAAGACGCCAGGCGATAGCGTTGCAACGCTGCTTTGCAGCGTCGCAACGCTGTCTCAATAGGAAGATACACATGAAAACCCACAAAAAGGGTGTTGCAACGCTGCTTTGCAGCGTCCCATATCGATAAGAGGCGCGCGCGTTAGGGTAGCAGCGTTGCAATGCTACTCCCAACGTTGCAACGCCATCGAGACATTCCATACATCCAAGCTGCCTAGGGTACAACGTTCCTAGCGTTTCAAGGTTGTACCGAAGGACATTATAAATAGAACATGTTGTCATCATTAAAGGGGAGCCGAATTTGGTAGACTTTTGCCCCTATTTTCGAAATACACTTTGTGAGAAGAGAGAAAAGAGCATTTTTAGGAGCTAAAGCATCCGTGGAGGGTCGAGATCGAAGACTAGGGCTTGGAGACGAAGGACCGACATCGACACATAAGTTTAATTTCTTTTTCTTTCAGATTGTAATACCGTTATAAGACGTTTCCTACATGTTTAGCTTTGTTTTCATGTGATTTAGAGTAGCTAAATGTTGTAGTTCGGATTTCACTTACTTGTTAAGACTTAATTGTTATGTATTGAAGCATGTTTTATTCTTATTTTTGGCAATTCGTTCTTTAACTCTTAATTTTGTTGGTTTAAGTGGACTCGAGAGATAAAACTTGAATTAGAACCAAGTTGTCAAAACCCTTAGGAGTCTGGCATGAGAATGACTAAGAAACTTAAGGGAAACACATAAAGAAGTTGCTTAATGTCGTGCATGTCGTAGGTTCATATGGAGACTATGGAGTTTATTGCATGTGCGAGGCTCACTAAGAATCGAGAGGTTTTCTTGAGTATTATACTTCTTGTTTATAAAAGCATCACATTAGTTTATTGCATGTGTTAATTAAGTCATAAGCTTGTGAAGTCAATTTCCTTTGAGTCTATCAATTCGTGTCTCCACATGTTAGTCTGTTGTTAGTTTCTACTTTCAATCACCTATCCATGTTATGTTTCTTTAGCTGAAATTGAGAATCAGTATCTTAGTAATTAATTAATCTAGAAACCCATTCCCGAGGATGATACTTGGACTCTTAAATCATTATACTAAAACTTAACCCGTACACTACGGTATTGTAATATTATTTTACGCAACAAGTTTTTGGCGCCGTTGTCAGGGAATGGCGATTATTTAGATTAATTAATATTAGGAGAAAATTTGAGATTTTAGACAAAAGCTTGTTTGCGTGACTTTCCTTATTTATTTTTTTTTTGTGTTGATTGTTTCTTTTTTTTGTGTGTTATTTTAGTTTTGTGTGTTTTTGAGTCTTTGTCCCATATTTTTGGTTGTGTTGCTATTGTGTAAAAAACTTGATCCAAATTGTTAATTTTTCAATTATGACTTTGCATGATTTTTCTCCATCTTTCTATTGTCCCTCTCAGGATCCATTATGTACCTGATAAAAAAGGACATGATTTATCTAAATTCCATTTATCTAATTTTTACCATTATATACCTGAAATTGATAAAAATTCATGTGATTGTAGTTATTTAGGCAATTGGAACCATAATTTTTCGTACCTTTACCAACCTGATCAAAAATCTTCTCTTGTGAACCAATTGATGGAATATACCTTAGAATTGAAAATTAAAAATTTGGTTCATAATGAATTAGAAAGGTTGAATAGGTTAGAAGCTGAGGTGGTAGGACTTTGGGAAATAGTACATGATAGAGCTAAATATCTTAATCAGCTAGTAATTTCCCTTAATACATTATAGGAACAATTTCTTATCCTTACCACTAAGAATGTTCACCCTAGGAGAACGTATTCATACAATAGTGGGGATAGTTTGGGGGAGACTAAGACACACAACAAACATGATAGTGAGGTAGACATTGTTGATACAATATTTCCCATAGGGGAGGTTTAGGTGATAGAGGTTGAGGCTGAGAAGTCCTTTCCCATTTTGTCTCCAGAAATTTCCCTTAGTATACATATCCAATTGTCTTACACTCATGAGTCTTGCTTTGCTTTTTGTTATTTCATTTCATTAAACAAAGATTCAAAAAATAGTTATCTGTCTGGTTCCCAAGGGAAACAGGATAGCCTTTTAGACTTATAAGGTTATATCGATTGAAGCAAGAAGGGCACAAAGAAATACGAGCAGCTTTATGTGCCCTGATAAGTCACCGTCTAGCTAAAAACGTTAAAGAAAGCGCTTTTTTGGAGGCAACCCAAGTTTTATGTATTATGTTCTCTGTTTTTATGTTTTATGTTTTATTTCATTTTCTAGTTTTTTGTTTTTGTCTAATTTCTTTCGTTTTGTACCTCCAGGTGTCTGCCCAAGGGAAACACTGCAGACTTGCACCATTTTGATCTTGAGATCGAGAGGACCTGTACGAGCCTCATAAGGGAAGAAAAAGCAGAACTCAGACTATGGCAGCTCAGGAGCTCATCAATAACCCTAAACCCATCAGGGAGTATTTCCAACCGGTGTTTGATTCTGAGCAGGCTGGAATAGTTTATGCCTTTATAAATGCTAACAATGTTGAACTTAAGACAGGGCTTATACATATGGTTAGGGAAGGTGCTTTTAGAGGATTAGCCAGAAAAGATCACAACTCACACATACATAATTTCTTTGAAATCTATGGTACAGTTAAAATTAATGATATCTCTACTGATAATATTCGCTTACGTCTCTTTTCTTTCTATTTGCAGGGTGAGCTAAAGAATGGCTAGGGTCCCTTCTCTCAGATAGTATCACTTCATGGGAGGAGTTGGCCCAAGCCTTCATGACCAAATTCTTTCCACATGTGAAAGCTGCAAAGTTAAGGACGGAGATAGGAACATTCAGGCAGCAGGAGGGGGAGCAACTATTTGAGACATGGGAAAGGTACAAAGACATGCTCAGGAGGTGCCCACGACATGGCTATCCAGATTGGCTCCAGGTACAACTGTTTTATAATGGACTGGAAGGTCAGACCAGGACCATTCTCGATGCCACTGCTGGAGGGGCTTTCATGGCAAAGACGGTGCTACAAAAACGTGCCCTCCTCGAGAAGTGCCAACTGCCAGCTACTAGTGGCCTATAGACAATGACAGATCAAAGCCAGTAGCGGGATTGTATCAACTTGATGAGGTAACCTCTCTTAAATCTCATATGGGATCTCTCATTTATGCTCTGAATAATTTTGCAGGATCACCACAAACAAGGATGTCCTCTCAATGCTCTAAGCCAAATGGAGAATCCACTATGGAGCAATTACACTATCTGCACAACAGAATCAACAACTATGGAAGAAGCAAGACTTAGAATAACCTCCCAACACATTATAATCCAGGTTTGAGGTAGCATGAGAATTTCTCATATGTTAACAATAAAAATGTGTTGAATCCTCCTACAGGGTATGCTTCTACATCAGAGAGGAAACCATCTCTCGAAGATACATTGCAATCCTTGATAGCTAAATCCAGAAGTCCGTCCAACCAGCTGGACAATGCAGTCACCAGTATATCTGGTATAGTGACTAGTCATGGATCTGCAATAAAGAATATTGAGACCCAGAGCGGCCAAATGAACACATCACTCTGAGCGTTGCAAGAAATGAGAGAAACACCTTGAGGGAATACAGTCTAGCTAAACACATTAAACAAAGCGCTTCTTGGGAGGCAACCCAAGCTTTACATTTTTGCTGTTTTCTTTCTTTAGTTTGGTTTAGTTGTTTTCAGTTCTTTGTTTACTTACTAGTTTGTTTGTTTTGCTTTATAAGTTGTGATGATGTCATCCTTCGTTGAAATCCATGCTCTCGTTCTGTGGAACTCCAACACACATGCTTTGGCTATCCAAGGAACTTAGAAAGATCTCCATAACTCAAGACAGTATTGTTCACTCTTACCCTTATACCTAATTTGTGCATATTTCTGCAAACATTGGGGACAATGTTTAGTTTAAGTTTGGGGGAGGGATGTTGTTTATTTGTTATGACTGTCATGAGTATGTGCTGGAATTGCTTACTGATCTTTTACATAAGTATGAGTATGATAGCATAGGATGAGATATAATTGGAAATCTTTGTGATTCTGCTGAAACCTGAGAGCATGACATGAATTTTGAGTTAATTAGAGCACATGATCCGTATATTGTAGACCCTTCGACTCCCCTTTAATGAAGACAACATGTTCTATTTATAATGTCCTTCGGTACAGCTTGCAACGCTGTACCCTAGGCGGCTGGCATGTATGGAATGTCTCGATTGCGTTGCAACGCTGAGGGCAGCGTTGCAAAACCGCTACCTTAACGCGCGCGCCTCTTATCGATCTGGCATAGGGGATTCATCAACTACATAGGGAGGATCACGTTCGAGTTAATGACTCGACCTTAATCCTGATCGTGTTACAGACTCTTGTCTGCAGGGGTCTGTCCTTTGACAAGTACGGGTGAGGGTGGCCACCGTTACTCACCGAATATGCCTATCTTCTCAGGGACAGGTGATGACTCGCTATAGGAGAGTTATTTTACTAGAATTCCAGTGCTTAATCAACTTCAATTGCATAGAATTCATTGGGTTTCATGTTATTTTATCCCTAAATTATGAATGTTAGTTGAAAATCTTGAATTTAAGCATTAGGTTCTAAAAGAATTAATTTTTATGATTTTGTTCTTTAATTTAGGAAATTTAGAGAAATTAGCTAACAAGTAATTAAAGACCGCAATTTGAGTTTTTTCTTAACTTTTACATATTTAGTTTGATTAATGATTGATAATGATGTATGAGGATTTTTCTGTGTGCAGGAGATGTGTAAAAGGAAAAAAAATATTACAAAAACCCATAAGGGTATTTTAGACATTTTACCCGAAGGAAAAATGGTCTTTATACCCTAAATGGCATTTTCGTAATTATCAAACTAGGGCAACATCTCCTTGTGAGAATAGGAAAAGAAGAAAATAAAAGGAGAAGAGAAGGGGAGCTTTCGTGGGAATTTTGCGTGAAGAGAGACCTGCGACAGAGGAAAAGAGTGGACACCATCGATTGCTGAAGCAATCGTGAGGGGAGACTGAGGGATTTCGTCATTTTGCTACAACAAGGCCGAGGCAGAGAAATCGTGAAGGCATTAGGAGAGCCAACCAACCTACCTTGCTGAAGCAGTCGGAAGAAGACGCAAAGAATTGTTGTGGCAATTGCGAGGGACAATATCGATAGAGTTGGCCCATCGATTGCTGAAGGAATCACGAAGGAAGACCGAGGAGCGTTGCTGTGCGCGTAGGTGCGAGGAATCGCCCAACTATTGTTGCAGCATTCACGCGCGTTGGTGACTATCAGTTGAACATTGTTGAAGCAATTGTGCGGCATGTGCGTAACTGTGTCCAGACGCCCAATTGCTGAAGCAATTGCGTGCATTGGCTTCGAAGACGAAATTTGGGATCACCCCCTTTGATGGAGCAAAAAAATAAATAAATCGGTGTCACTGTGTAACTATTCCCGATCTCGTGATTATTTGTGCCAATTAACACTGTTTTGTTGGATGCTTTTCATTAATTAGGAGTCGAATTGCTCACTGTTTTCTTTTGAAAAATTGAGTGGCTGTTTTTTATTGATAATTTTCTACACTTCCATTGATTAGTGAAAGCATGCTTAACCTAAAATTGTGTAATTTGACCCAAAGCATGAGTTAAAATTCTTCTAGGCACGGGTTAAGTTGTTCATCAATGTATAAATTGTAATAAATTAATCGTTGATGTCATAGTTGAATTTATGAGATTTTAATGTTTACAACGATGCATGAGGGTTAAAATTTGGCCACTCTAACTTTTCTTTGAATTCACGAACTTGGAAAAGCTAGTGAATTAGGAAATTAAAACTTCATTCTAGGATCTTGAGTTAATTAGGGATAATTAACCCACCTGGAACCATGAAATCATGAGCGTAATTTAGGTCTCAATTGAGAAATTGTTGGTCTTAAAATTTAGTAACTTTGGAAAAATTCACTTGATCACATGTGTAGGTAATTTCAAGGCATCAACCACATATTTGTTATTCTAATTATACATGAAACTTCAACTTAACCCTAGCCTATCTCTCAATCTAAAAGCCCTAGTTTTCTCTCGTTTAGTTTATGGTTTTAACGTTTTCACGTACTTTGATTTATTGCATTAGTCTTCATTATACTTAACTCATCCAAACAACAAGATAAAAAAATCAAATTCTATTATTGCATTCACTTATTTTTAACACAAATTTGCATGCCCATTACATTGCACCAAAAGAAAAAAAATAAGGAGAAAAATTTCTAGGACACTCATTGGTTTAGATTCTACTAGTCCTCGTGGGATCGATACTTTTCTTAATACTTGCTGCACTGACCGTGTATACTTGCATGTCAAAGGAGAGTCAGAGTCTCATCCTAGTTGCATTAGTTTAGGACACCTGACATTTTCTACATTTCAGGTACTTGGGATAGTTTATGAATGTGCGTCATCAGTTACAGTTTGATTTTGACCCCGAAATAGATAGAACCTTTAGGAAGCGGTTGAGAGAGCAAAAATTAGCCATGGCTAACAAGAATAATCGTAGAGACCCTATAGATCCTCTAGCCCAACACCATAACCCTAGAGCACCCCCTGATGTTAGAGACAATCCACTATTTAACCTTCCGGCAGGGGGTCCTACCAATGTGATAGAGCTAGCCAATGACCGAGAGCCAGCCATTAGGACCTATGCCAACTCCTTAGTGAATGAATTGAATCCAGGGATAATCAGACCCGTTATACAACCTACTTCTTTTGAGCTAAAACTAGTTATGTTTCAAATTCTCCAAACGGCTGGGCAGTTTCATGGCTTACCAGCCAAGGACCCCCATCTCCATTTGGAATCATTCCTTGTAATAAGCGATTCCTTCATCATGCCAGGAGTCTCTAGTGACGCCATTAGATTGAGCTTATTCCCTTATACCCTCAGGGATGCTGGAAAAATTTGGTTGAATTCGCTTCTGCCAGGTGCAGTCGATTCCTGGAACTCCTTGGTAGAGAAATTCCTAATAAAATATTTCCCACCCACTAGGAATGCAAGATTTAGGAATGAAATTGTAGCTTTCCAACAGTTTGATGATGAAACCTTGAGCGAGGCCCGAGAGAGGTTTAAGGATCTTTTGCGTAAATGCCCCCACCATGGATTGCCTCACTGCATCCAAATGGAGACATTCTACCATGGTTTGAACACCTCCACTAAGCAAGTAGTGGATGCCTCTGCTAATGGAGGTTTGTTGGCCAAAACTTACAATGAGGCCTATGAGATATTAGAGAGGATCTCATCCAACAATTACCAGTGGGCGGATTTGAGGAGAACTCCGGTAGGAAGAGCGAAAGGAGTCATTGAGATGGACATGTTGAATTCGATAAGTGCTCAAATCTCTTCCATGACTTCCATGTTGAAGACTTTGACTATGGGTAACGTGAACCAAATCTCTTCAAATGCTCCAACCCCATCTTTTGCACCTCAAGAGAGTTTAGAATCTTGTGCCTACTGTGGTGAAGGACACACTTTTGAGTTCTGCCCTAGTAACCCTGCATCGGTCTGTTATGTAGGAAACTCAAACCAGGGTCAATCTAGGAATAACCCATATTCAAATCTTGGGGAGGCCAAAGCAGCAATGGCCAAGCCCCTCAAATGCAAAATAGAGTGAATCGACCACCTTGTTTTAGGAATCAAGGGTATAAGAATTATGGGAATCAGAACTCTGCCCTTCAACCACAACAGAAGTCTACACCCTCCCAGCAAGTTTTAGGTGATTCTCTAGAAAGTTTGTTCAAAGAATACATAGCTTGCAATGATGCTATTTTAGCTCGCAATGATGCTATTTTAACTCACAATGATGCTATTATTCAGGGTCAACAAGTTTCTCTAAGAAATCTTGAAATGCAAGTTGGCCAATTAGCAAATGAGCTAAAGGCAAGGCCACTGGGTACGCTCCCTGCAAACACAGAAATCCCAAAGAGAGATGGGAAGGAACATGTTCTAGCAGTAGAATAAAGAAGTGGGAGAATTTTAGGAGAGGGTAGCTGTGTGAAAACCCAGAGAGATGAGCGAACTGACTCTGTTGATGAGGAAGGGCAAGATGAGGGAATGGTAGATCCAAAACATCGGGGAACCGATGGGATTGAGGATAAACCAGAATCTCAACAAGCCTCAACTTCGAAGGAAACAACAGTAGCAGTGCCTGAGTTCAAACCACCCCCACCACCCTATCCTCAAAGACTGAAGAGGAAACAGAAGAAGGAAACCCATTTTGACAAATTCTTGGATATGCTAAAGGAGGTCAATATCAACATACCACTAATTGATGTGTTCAAGCAAATGCCCAACTACTTGAAGTTTCTGAAGGACATCTGTTCTGGAAAGGAGAAGCACCAAGAGTTCAAAGTTGTAACGTTGAGTGAGGAGTGTACTGCGGTGTTCAAAAATAGGGTACCCCATAAGGAGATGGATCCTGGATCTTTCACCATACATGTGTCTATTGGTGGAAGACATTTAGGGAGGGCGTTATGTGATTTAGGAGCTAGCATCAACTTGATGCCTCTCACTATTTATAAGGAATTAGGCATTGGGGAGACGAGGCCCACCACAGTGACCCTGCAGCTAGCAGATAGATCCATAGCCTACTCAGAATGAAAAATAGAGGACATACTGGTCCAAGTGGATAAATTCATATTCCCAACGGATTTTATCATCCTTGATTATGAAGCTGACAAGGATGTTCCTATTATCCTAGGGTGACCTTTACTTAAAACAGGTGGAACTGTGATAGATGTTCATGCAGGGACCATTAAGTTGAGAATAAATGATCAAGAGGTCCAGTTTAGCATCTATGATACAGTGAGGTATCCTGATGGGACAGAAAGTTGTTCTGTAATTCATGTCTTAGATGGAAATATTTCTGAAACCTCTAGCGAATAATTGAAAGGAATCCATGAGATGAGATTTGGAGATCTGAGAGAAAGTGAGTTAGAGAAGTGAGGAATAGAAGAGTTGACCCAGGGTTTGAAAGAACTAGTAGAAATAGCAAAGTTTAGAATAATCTTTGAGTCATTAGATCTGAAAGAAGGAGAGAGACCTTCTATGATACCCTCAGTTCAAGAACCCCCAACACTAGAACTGAAACCCTTACCCCAGCACTTAAAGTATGCATTCTTGGGTGATAAGGAAACTCTTCCCATTATCATATCAGCAAGTCTACCCCCTAAGGACGAACAGTTGTTGCTTAATGTCCTTAAGCAACACAAGAAAGTTATAGGATGGACTCTAGCTGACATTTAAGGGATTAGTCCTTCTTATTGCATGCACAAGATTACCTTAGAGGACGGGACTTTCAGATCCATTAAGCCCCAGAGAAGACTTAACCCAGCCATGAAAGAAGTGGTGAAGAAAGAAGTCATTAAATGGCTAGATGTTGGAATTATCTACCCCGTAAGGGATAGCAGTTGAGTCGGTCCAGTCCAATGTGTTCCCAAAAAGGGAGGGATGAGAGTAATTATTAATGAAGCCAATGAAATCATTCCTTCTAGGGTAGTGAGCGGTTGGAGAGTGTGTATGGACTATATGAGGCTAAACAAGGCCACCAGGAAAGACCATTTTCCTCTCCCGTTCATAGATCAAATGTTGGACAAACTGGCAGGTCAAGCCTTTTATTGTTTCCTTGATGATTACAGTGGTTATAACCAAATAACCATTGCACCACAAGACCAAGAGAAAACAACATTTACATGTCCATATGGTACCTTTTCTTTTCGAAGGATGCCATTTGGACTGTGTAATGCTCCTGCGACCTTTCAAAGGTGCATGATGGCGATTTTCTCTGACTATGTAAAAGACATCATGGAGGTTTTCATGGATGACTTCTCTGTCTTTGGAAACACATTTGAGGTTTGCTAAGAGAATTTGTGGAAAGTAATTCAGCGTTGTGAAGAGACACACCTAGTTCTAAATTGGGAAAAGTGTCACTTCATAATTAGAGAGGAGATTGTGTTGGGGCATAAGATATCTTGCAAGGGAATAGAAGTAGATGGGGCGAAGATTGAGATGTTGAGAAATTGGAACCGCCCACAAATGTCAAGGGAGTGAGAACTTTCCTTGGACATGCAGGGTTCTATAGAAGATTCATCAAAGATTTCTCAAAAATCTCAAAGTCATTGTGCTCTCTCCTAGAAGTCAACAAACCCTTTATATTTAGTGAGAACTGTCTCCATGCCTTTAATGTCCTCAAGTCAACCCTAGTCACTGCACCTATTATGTCTTCACATGATTGGCAACTACCATTCGAGTTGATGTGTGATGCAAGTGACTATGTTGTGGGAGTTATGCTAGGACAAAGGCAAGAGAAGGTAATACATCCAATTTATTATGCGAGTAAAACTTTGAATGAAGCTCAGATGAACTACACAACTACTGAAAAGAAGTTGTTAACAGTAGTCTTTGCTTTTGAAAAGTTTAGGCCATATCTGGTTGGTACTAATGTGTTGGTCTACATAGATCATGCTGCCATTAGGTATCCGTTGGCAACGAAAGATGCCAAACCAAGATTGATTAGATGGGTATTACTTATGCAAAAGTTTGAAGTGGAAATCAAAGTTAAAAAAGGGTTCTGAGAATTCTGAGCCTTTACCCCCACACTCCCACATAAGGGATGACTTCCCGAATGAGCAACTCTTGTTAGTTGGTGAGGTCCAAAATACCAACCCCCCTTGGTTCGTGGACTATGCCAATTACTTGGCTTGCAATATCCTCCCCCCTTATTTGTCAGCACAACAGAAAAAGAGATTTCTACATGAATCCAAATTTTTCTGTGGGACGATCCATGTTTATATAGACAGTGTAGATGGTATGATTAGGAGATGTGTGACCGAAAGCGAGATACCATGTATTCTCGAGAATTGTCATTCGTCCCCTTATGGAGGCCATTTTGGTGGCCAAAGGACTGCAACAAAGGTATTCCAGTCTGGCTATTATTGGTCATCTGTCTTTAAGGATGCATATGTTTTTAGCAAGACATGTGATACATGCCAGAGGAGAGGTAATATAGGAAAGAGAGAGGAAATGCCCTTGACATACATCTTAGAGGTGGAGCTCTTTGATGTTTGGGGGATTGACTTCATGGGCCCTTTTCCTCCCTCTAAGGGGAATTTGTATATCTTAGTGGCAGTAGATTATGTGTAACGCCCCTACTTTACTATGACTAAACTCTTAGGGACATTACTACACATGCATGCATTTATAGGCCAAGAGATAAAAGATCTTAAAAGAAAACCTCCAACTAAAATAATTTGTCTTTAGGGATCCCAAGTAAATCATTTAAAACAGATAAACGGAGCAGTTTAACATGGCCTATTTATGATCTGTAAAGAAAAGTTTAAACGTCAAAAACAAAAAGGAACGACATCGCTATATGAAAGAAATGTGCGGAAAACATGTCTATTCCCATGGTCCTCGGCAACGCGCCTCAGTCACTCGCCTCCGCACGTCCTTAGCCTTACACGAAAAACATTTTTTAAAAGAAAGGGTGAGTATTGTAAAACAATACCCGATAAGTGACCTCGTTACGAGGTTTGGGATATGCATACGCATACAATCATGACTTTAAACTTGTTCAAAATGTACATATGCGGGACCTAAAACTTTCTCATATTGTCGGTCTTTAATCCATGACTTCCTTTTTTTATTTGTGTGGCCGATTGGTCATCCCGAGTCATTTCGTTTTGAGTCCCTCACGGACCCTCTGTAATAATTTGAGTCCCTCACGCACCCTTGTAATAATTTGAGTCCTCACACGGACCCACTGTAATTTGACCCCTAGGGTCTCTATTGCATGTTTGACCATGCACATAATGCTCTCAGGAGACCAATGTCCACACTTTTCATTAATTCAATTCATGACATACATAACATGCATGAGGTCCCATCATTCACATAATAATAGTGTACATGTCACAAACATCATCGTCAATATGCAAATCATACTTTTCTCATAGACAGTTTGAAGATCATACTTTTGTAGGAAATCATGAAATATTCTCATACAAATTACTGTCATATCCTCACATGAAATCTTTGGAGTACTCTTACATAGAATACAAGAATATTCTCACATAAAATACTAGTTTATTTCCACATGAAGCATTGAAATATTTGCACATAAAATATTAAGTATTCTCACGAAAATATCTGTATATTGTCATATGAAAAATATAAACTAATTTCGCATGAAATCGTGAAAATCATTTTCTTCAATCCCAATAAAAAGTTCGGCACAAGGTCCCTTACCTTAGTTCGATTTCTGCTCCAAAATCTAACCCGAGCTCCTGGACTACTCTTCTTTTAGTGAAACCTGATTCACACCATAATTCCCAAGTTCAAACTCCAAGTATTCACTAAATCCATAATCATAAGGTACTTAATTTACGTTATTAAGATTTCATGCCCCGCTTACCTCAAGTTCGATGCGAAAACCTAAACCTCCTTAGTTCGCCTTGACTTCTGATCCTCAGTTCCGCTCCAAACTTGGTTCCTATAATTAGCGTTCGAAACAGCAGCCTAAGTTCTCAATCAAACGCTAAAATATTCGATAGGTCACAATTAATTCTCATTCCAAATCCATACTTAACAAGGTCGCTCACGGGTTATAACTTCGAGGTTGCGGTGCTTCTTGATCGGAAACAGTGGGACGGCGTCGGCTAATTCCACGATCCCGACCACGCGGCGGCGCGCTCCACAACCGACAACGGCCCGGCCGGCGAAGTCGCGTGGTCCGGCGAAGCCTTGCGGCTTGGCGCTCTCTCGCGGTGGCTTGCTCGCTCCTTGACGCCGCTCAACGCCCTTCGCGGGCGGATGTGTGAAGCGCGCTGTGGCTCGTGGAACGTGACAGTGGATCGGCGCTCGTGGGTTGGCCTGCAGAAGTTCGTGACAGGTTACTCGGCGGCGCTAATCTCGTGCTTAGTCTTCCGGCTTGACGATGGTCGGCGTGGCTGCGCGTGGGCGCTCGCGAACTACCGTGGGCGAGCGAAATCTTCGGCGCGGCGGCGCAAGACTAGCGGTTGCGGTGCGGCGGCTCACGCGCGCGTCGAGCTCGGCGTGAGGTCTTCGTGCGAACCGCGGCCGGGTGCTTGGCGTGACCTGCGGCAATGCCCGGCGAGGAAGCGGGCGACGACGGCGGTGAAAGATGCTCGTCCGTGGGGCTTGATCGGCGGTGGGCGACCTGAGTGAGGGTAGGGTTTCAACTAGGTTAAAAAATGAGAAGGAGGAGAGGTGATGGTTCCAATATTAGGGTTTTCTCTTGGGTTGTAGTCAAAAGGAGATTAAATACTAAGGGTTAGGTTAAAATCCAATTGTCAACTATAACCCCCGATTAGGCAATATTCACTAAAGTGCCATTGCCACCTCCTACCCTTTTAAATTTAAAAACAAATTATCTAAAGAAGAATATTTCGCTTTAAACTAAGTAAAATTTAGGGCTCCTTAACACCGAGCTCGATGAAATTCACTAATCCAACTCGACACACACACAGGTTGAAAGAACGCTAAATAAAATAAATAATTAGTACCTGTGGTCGTGGGCGTCACAATCTTCCCTCCTTAAGAACTTTCGTCCTCGAAAGTTCCTATTCTTGAAATAATTCTGGGTATCTAGCTCGCACCTCTTCTTCTCGCTCCCAGGTAGCTTCCTCCGTGCGGTGATTTTGCCACAATACTTTAACTAAGTTGATCTCACGGCTACGGAGGGTCTTTCGATCTCGGGCAATAATCTGTATAGGTCGTTCGCCATAACTCAAATCTTCTGCTAGCCGTAACGGTTCAAAGTCTACGACGTGAGTCGGGTCTGGAACGTATTACCTCAACATGGAGACATGAAATACGTTATGAACCGCTGATAAGGATGGCGGCAGTGCCAGTCTGTAGGCCACCGCACCAACCCTCTCTAAAATCTCGAATGGTCCGATGAAGCGCGGACTTAACTTCCCTTTTCGGCCAAACCTCAGAATTCCTTTCATTGGGGCAACTCTAAGAAAAACGTGGTCCCCAACTTCGAATTCTAGGTCCCTTCGCCTCGAATCGGCATAACTCTTCTGTCTGCTTTGGGCGGTCTGCATCCGTGCCCTAATCTTTTGTATTGCATCATTTGTGACCTGTACCAACTCTGGACCCAATAACTGGCGTTCACCAACTTCCTCCCAGAAAACGGGAGTTCTGCAACGTTTTCCATAGAGAGCTTCAAATGGAGCCATTCCGATGGTCGATCGATAATCATTGTGTAAGCAAACTCCATCAAATGCAAATGAGTGTCCCAACTACGGGAAGTCTAAGGTGCAAGCTCGCAACATATCTTCTAATATCTGGTTTAAACGTTAAAATGCGCCCATCCGTCGTGGATGAAAAGTCATACTAAAGTTCAATCTGCGAACCTAACGCTCTCTGTAAACTCCTCCGTAAGTTGGAGGTGAAACGTGGATCCTCATGCGAAATAATCTTAATCGGAATCCCATGCAAACGGACTATCTCTTCCAGGTAAAGCTGCGCCCATTTATCTGTAGAATAGGTGGGTTTCCCTGGTATGAAATGTGCTGACTTGGTTAATCTGTCCACTATGACCCAAATTACCGAGTAACCTCGTAAGGTTCTAGGCAGTCCGACTATGAAATCCATAGAGATCTCCTCCCATTTCCACTGAGGTACATGTAAAGGTTGTAGTAATCCTGCGGGTCTCTGCCTAGGTGCCTTCACCTGCTGACAAGTCAAACACTTGCTGACAAACTCTGCTACGTCGCGCTTCATGTTGCACCACCAAAATGACTGTTTCAGATCTCGATACATCTTGGTACTGCCAGGATGCATAGAAAATGGTGAGTTGTGGGCTTCGCTCAAGATTTCAGTTTTCAGTTTGTCATCATCTGGCACACATAATCGTCCCTGGAATAGTAATCCTCCATCTGTGGATAGGGAAAACCCTGCCAACTCACCTGTAGCTACTGCAGTAAGTTTTTCCACTAACTGAGGGTCTTTCTGTTGAGACTCAACGATGCGTTGTCTCAAGGTTGGTTGTACCGTTAACTGAGGTAACTGATTCGTGGTCTTTCCTACTAGTATCGCGATTTCAGCTCGTGCAAACTTTGTCTGTAACTCTGCTCTGTCAGTAACTCGTGCAGAAGTATGCACTGGCTTCCTACTGAGGGCATCGGCCACGACATTAGCCTTACCGGGGTGGTATTGTATGTCAATATCGTAATCCTTCACTAATTCCAACCATCTGCGTTGCCTCATGTTCAGCTCTTTCTGGGTGAACAAGTACTTCAGACTTTTA
Source organism: Trichosanthes cucumerina (assembly GCA_036507285.1). NCBI lineage: Eukaryota > Viridiplantae > Streptophyta > Magnoliopsida > Cucurbitales > Cucurbitaceae > Trichosanthes > Trichosanthes cucumerina. The sequence goes on along the minus strand of CM071835.1, from coordinate 72,820,266 downwards.
TGATCTGTAAAAATCTGAATTTTCTCGCCATAGAGGTAATGTCTCCAGATCTTTAATGCAAAGACCACTGCTGCTAGTTCCAAGTCATGAGTTGGATAGTTCCTCTCGTGCGTCTTCAATTGTCGGGATGCATAAGCTATTACTTTACCGTGTTGCATTAGCACACAACCCAAACCTTTCTTAGAAGCATCACTGTAAACCACGAAGCTCCCTGTTCCCTCGGGGACTGTAAGAATCGGGGCTGACACTAATCTGCACTTGAGTTCCTGGAAACTCGCCTCGCAAGCATCATCCCAAACAAATGAGTTACCTTTGCGCGTCAGCTGAGTCATGGGCATGGCTATCTTGGCGAAGTCCTGCACGAAACGTCTATAGTAACTCCGCAAGACCAGAAAACTACGTACCTGCAGAATCGGTGGTGGACGAGGCCACCGTGTGGCGGCATCCACTTTCGCTGGGTCAACAGAGACTCCACCTTCTGACACCACACCACATGCCCTAAGAAAGATACATGCGAGCGAAATTCACACTTGGAAAATTTTGCATATAACTTATTCTCTCTCGCGTGAGTAAAACTTTTCTCGTGTGCATTTCATGCTCTTCATCACACTGGAGTATATCGAGATATCGTCGATAAACACAATCACAAACGTATCTAGAAACTCTTTGAATAGACGGTTCATCAAGTCCATGAAAGCGGCGGGGCGTTGGTCAAACCAAACGGCATCACCGTGAACTCATAATGCCCATAACGTGATCTGAATCTTTGTTTTAGGAATATCCTCTTCACTGATCCTTAACTGATGGTAGCCTGATCTTAGATCAATCTTGGAGAACACTGTTGCTCCTTGCAACTGATCGAACAAATCATCTATTCTCGGGAGAGGGTATTTATTCTTGATCGTAACTTTATTCAATTCCTCGTAATCTATACACAGCGCATGGACCCGTCTTTCTTTTCACGAACAACACAGTGCTCCCAAGGCGAAACGCTAGGCGTATAAACCCCTTGTCCAAAGAAGTCCTCGCAATCGTAGTTTCGATTCTTTCAACTCTGCGGGTGCCATTCTCATGCGGTGCCTTGGATATCGGAGTCGTCCCTAATTCCAATCTGATGTTAAAATCTACCTCTCTCGACCGAGGTATCCCGGGAGGTCCTCGGGAAGACGTCAGAAATTCGTTCACCATCGGTACAGGTGACACAGAGATCTCCGTGCACCTTGCATCTAGTATGCAAGCTAAGACGCCCCAAGCTCCCGATGTAATAACTTTCGGCCTTAAGGGCGTAATTACCTTAGGCCTACTTCCCGCTATCGTGCCTCTCCGAACTTCAGCTTGTGTTGGTCGGGAGGAGTAAACATTACCTCCTTCCCGAAACAATCAATGCAAGCATGGTTCTGCGCTAACCATCCATGCCCAATATCACATCAAAGTCGGACATGTCTAAGACTACTAGATTTCTTTGTTAACTCATGGTCCGCGATGGTCACACTACCATCCTTGACTTTCATAGTGGCTAACAAATTTATCCTCGCAGAGTGGAGACAGACAGAGCATCATCAGAATCGTTCTAATTCTAACTCGGCTTGACTTACGAAGGATGCGAGAAATAAAAGAGTGTGTAGAACCGTAATCAAATAATACAAAGGCAAGGTGCCCAATTAATGGAAGTGTACACAGTAACCACTCTGAATCGAGCCATAGCTGCTTTTTCTTGGTGCTTGCATAAGCTCTTCCTTGATGTATAACCGCTTCACAAAGAAATCCCACTATTGATAACTCGAGGTTGGCTAGTCTTTGGCTTGACTCGGGCGACTATTAGCTCTGTGCCCTTCTTTCCCACACAGAAGCACACTCGGGCCCGGGCCAAACACTTACCCCAATGCCGCTTACCACAATCTTTGCAATCGTGGCTTATCTCCACTTTTTATTTCCGCTCTGTTGGCTTGTGGTTTCGACACCAACACACTGCGAAAAATGTCCTGGTCTATGCGGTACGTCTGTGGGACACGCTTGTGAGCTTGAATTTGGTTGGTCCCACTTCCTCTTATGATTTGCCATGGGCTGCCCCGTTAACCACTACTGGCACATGCGATCTGCGCCGCACCCAAATCAATTCCGCCATTCTCACTGCGGAGGCATAATCGGGAGGTGCTAGTGCTTGAATGAAGCCTCGACATTCTCATCCAGTCCCATAACGGCGCGCTCTGCTTTCTTAGCCTCTGTGTCTACCACTTCGGGGCAAAGCGAGACAAACGGGTGAATTCCCTCTCATACACCTCCACCGCCTCCCGCTCGCCAGGTGTAAGAATTTCGCTGCTTCACGTAACGAGGCTGCAGTGAGGTAAAATTTCCGCCGAATGCTTCCTTAAACATATTCCGTGTCGTTTCTTGGCGGGCGACAATGGTTCCTCAGGCGGACTCCCCACCATAAATACGCGTCATCCTCAAAGATAAAGGTAGCACAGGACACCCTCTGGTCCTCAGGGCAGTTCATCAATCTGAAGATGGTCTCAATGGAGGACAGCCATAACTCAGCCACAATGGGGTCACTGGAAGACCCATCAAACGATCTGGGATCATATTTCCTGAAGTCCTTCAGATATCGAGACTCCAGAGTTGCATCGTTCCGTCCCTGATTTGCTTGGGCCAGCTGAGTGGCTACTGTAGCTCGCACTAGAGTCTGCATAGCCTCTACCATCATAGTCATAACGTTAGTGTTCCCTTGATTCGCCACTGGAGCAACTGCAGGTGCATTCTCCTGGCGGCGGTGAGTCCTGGGGAGAGTGCAATGCGGGTGGAGCAATCCCTTCCTGTTCCAGTGGTAATTCTGGTTGGGTGTTAACGTTTTCTCTTGCCCTCCGGCCCCTACCACGTCCCCTACCTCTCCCTCGACCTCTAGGTGGCATTTTGTTGGTACTACAATACAGAGAGTTTCTAACTCAGTTTCATTACTTTCTAGCTATAAAATATGATCACCCCTTAGGGTTTTAAGTTCATGTATATGCATAAAATAGAATCACATCATTATCATTTACTTAATAAATAAAATACCGTAACGCATTACACGGTGGCCGGGCGCGTTGTTCAACCATGGGAACTACTGCGTAGCACTCAGTAAGCAAGTCTACGAACCCTTAAACCTAGGGCTCGATACCAACCGTAACGCCCTACTTTACTATGACTAAACTCTTAGGGACATTACTACACATGCATGCATTTATAGGCCAAGAGATAAAAGATCTTAAAAGAAAACCTCCAACTAAAATAATTTGTCTTTAGGGATCCCAAGTAAATCATTTAAAACAGATAAACGGAGCGGTTTAACATGGCCTATTTATGATCTCAGAAAGAAAAGTTTAAACTTCAAAAACAAAAGGAACGACATCGCTTATGAAAGAAATGTGCGAAAACATGTCTATTCCCATGGTCCCGGCAACGCGCCTCCGTCACTCGCCCGCACGCCCTTAGCCTTACCTCGAAAAACATTTTTTTTTAAAAGAAAGGGTGAGTATTGTAAAACAATACCCGATGAAGTGACCTCGTTACGAGGTTTGGGATATGCATACGCATACAATCATGACTTTAAACTTGTTCAAAATGTACATATGCGGGACCTAAAACTTTCTCATATTGTCGTCTTTAATCCATGACTTCCTTTTTATTTGTGTGGCCGATGGTCATCCCGAGTCATTTCGTTTTGAGTCCCTCACGCACTCCCTCAGTAATAATTTGAGTCCTCACGGACCCACTGTAATTTGACCCATAGGGTCTCTATTGCATGTTTGACCATGCACATAATGCTCTCGGGAGACCAATGTCCACACTTTTCATTAATTCAATTCATGACATACATAACATGCATGAGGTCCCATCATTCACATAATAATAGTGTACATGTCACAAACATCATCGTCAATATGCAAATCATACTTTTCTCATAGACAGTTTGAAGATCATACTTTTGTAGGAAATCATGAAATATTCTCATACAAATTACTGTCATATCCTCACATGAAATCTTTGAGTACTCTTACATAGAATACAAGAATATTCTCACATAAAATACTAGTTTATTTCCACATGAAGCATTGAAATATTTGCACATAAAATATTAAGTATTCTCACGAAAATATCTGTATATTGTCATATGAAAAATATAAACTAATTTCGCATGAAATCGTGAAAATCATTTTCTTCAATCCCAATAAAAAGTTCGGCACAAGGTCCCTTACCTTAGTTCGATTTCTGCTCCAAAATCTAACCCGAGCTCCTGGACTACTCTTCTTTTAGTGAAACCTGATTCACACCATAATTCCCAAGTTCAAACTCCAAGTATTCACTAAATCCATAATCATAAGGTACTTAATTTACGTTATTAAGATTTCATGCCCCGCTTACCTCAAGTTCGATGCGAAAACCTAAACCTCCTTAGTTCGCCTTGACCTCTGATCCTCAGTTCCGCTCCAAACTTGGTTCCTACAATTAGCGTTCGAAAAAGCAGCCTAAGTTCTCAATCAAACGCTAAAATATTCGATAGGTCACAATTAATTCTCATTCCAAATCCATACTTAACAAGGTCGCTCACCGTTATAACTTCGAGGTTGCAGTCTTCCGATCGGAACGCGAAATTTGGGCGGCGTCGGCTAATTCACGACGACCGACGGGCGGCGCGCTCCACAACCACAAACAAAGAATGGTGCGTGGTCGCGTGGTCGCGAAGCCTTGCGGCTTGGCGCTCTCTCGCCGTGGCTTGTCGCTCCTTGACGCCGCTGCTGAGCGTCCTTCGCCGGCGGATGTGTGAAGGCGCCGTGTGGCTCGTGGAACGTGATGGTGGATCGCGCCGTGGGTTGGCTGCGAGGTTCGTGATGAGTTACTCAGCGGCGCTAATCTCGTGCTTAGTCTTCCGCTTGACGATGGTGCGGACGTGATCGTGGGCGCTGGACGAGCGTGAACTGCCGGACGAGCGAAATCTTGAGCGGCGCGGCGCGCAAGATTAGCGGTTGCGCGGTGCGGCGGCTCACGCCGCGTCGAGCTCTGGCGTGAGGTCTTCGTGCGAACCGGCAGCCGGGTGCTTCGGCGTAGACTTCTGCGCTGCCGGCGAGGAAGCGGCTTCGACGACGGCTGAAGATGCTCGTCCGTGGGGCTTGATCGGCGGTGGGGCAGCACAGTGAGGGTAGGGTTTCAACTAGGTTAAAAAATGAGAAGGAGGAGAGGTGATGGTTCCAATATTAGGGTTTTCTCTTGGGTTGTAGTCATAAGGAGATTAAATACTAAGGGTTAGGTTAAAATCCAATTGTCAACTATAACCCCCGATTAGGCAATATTCACTAAAGTGCCATTGCCACCTCCTACCCTTTTAAATTTAAAAACAAATTATCTAAAGAAGAATATTTCGCTTTAAACTAAGTAAAATTTAGGGCTCCTTAACACCGAGCTCGATGAAATTCACTAATCCAACTCGACACACACACAGGTTGAAAGAACGCTAAATAAAATAAATAATTAGTACCTGTGGTCGTGGGCGTCACATTATGTCTCTAAGTGGGTAGAATCCATGGCGTGTCTGAATAATGACGCCAAAACAGTTGTCAGATTATTGCATAGGCACATATTCACGAGATTTGGGACCCCTAGAGTCTTAATCAGCGATGAGGGCTCTCATTTTGTCAATAAGGCAATGAATACCCTTCTTGCCAAGTATAATGTAAAGCACAAAATCTCCACCCCGTACCATCCACTAGCTAATGGACAAGCTGAAGTGTCCAATACGGAGATTAAAGGAATCCTTGAGAAGGTTGTAAAACCTCAAAGAAAGGATTGGTCCTTCAGGCTGGGTGAAGCCTTGTGGGCTTATAGGACCGCCTTTAAGACCACCATTGGAATGTCCCATATAGACTTGTGTTTGGAAAGGCTTGCCACTTACCCTTAGAATTAGAGCATAAGGCATTCTGGGCCTTAAAAGAACTCAACCTAAATCTAATTGTTGCAGGAGATCTGAGGCTACTTCAATTAAATGATTTGGATGAGTTTAGGAGATTTTCTTATGAGAATTAAATGCTTACAAAGAAAGAACTAAAGCTTGGCATGATAGGAGACTCATTCCAAAGACTTTTGAAGCAGGCCAAAGAGTTTTATTATTCAATTCCCGCCTCAAACTTTTTCCTGGTAAGCATAGGTCTAGATGGTTAGGCCCCTTTACAGTGATCGAAACTCTCTCCTACGGGACTATTAAGCTTCGATGTGAGCAGGATGGAAGAGAGTTTCTTGTTAATGGCCAACGTTTGAAACACTATTGAGGTGAAGACTTCCAAAGGAACACGTCCACATGAAAGTTGAGTGATGATGAAGTATAGTGAATCCTTCTATAAAAAAAAATAAAATAAAAAAAAAATTATTAGCTAGGTTGTCTTTTCCCTTTTATTCGTTGTCTATGCATGATAGGAGATTTAGTTTGTTCATATAATTCTTGATCCAGTTGTTTCATGTTTTGCTCTTTGTTTCATCATATATAGTTAATCTTTGATTAAGTGTCGTTAGGATGTAGAATTGAAGCATACAAACGGTTAGAGGTAAGAATTCTTTCTCCCCTTGCTCGATCAACAAGCATGATTGTTCATTTCGTATGGTTGAATTAAGTGCGATTTCTTTTTTTTTTCCTATTGACAACTTTCCGACATACTAGTATAGGTTAACTTGTGTTTTTAATAGAATAAAATTCTAAAGCATGTATATTTTCATTGTAGCATGTAATCTAGGATGAATGGAAGCATGTGAAAAGCTAGGTACAATTTTCTCTATTGTTTTAGGATAATAAAATTCCTAGTTTGATGCTTCCCATTAATTTTTAATTGCATGTCTTAAAAAGAATGAGTAAATGTTGACTTTATGCTTTCTTTTTTGTTTTGCAGGTTGACCTATTTTCGGTTAGATGTTTTTGCCCTTTAGGTTATAGGTAGTTTGATAAAGGATAGGAGTTAGTGGGAAAAAGGAAAAAGAAAAAAAAAAAGTTGCTTTGGGGAGTCGTTTTTTTTAGGGTAAAGTGGAATCCTAGACTTGGAACCTAAAAAAATACTTGAGTTAGGAGAAACCAATCTAGATTGAAATCTAGCTTAGGCAGAATCTTTCTTAACTTAAGAAGCTTATTGTCCATTCCTTATAATTTTTCTAGTACCTTTCTCTCTTTTGCTTCATATTTAATCATGTGGCTAAGAAGAAGCAAAAGCAAGAAAGAGCCCGAAAAATTGAAGAGTGCAATGGTAGAAGTGAGCCAATCTAATCCTAGATCGTCCACCCATTCCTCCACTTCCTCGCGAAGTAAAGGAAAGAGGTGGTTAGTGAATGGCCCTTAGAGGATGTATATCCTTTTGAGGCCCCTGAACTACCGGCACCTAAGTCCCAAGAGAAGAAAGAAAATAAGAAGAAAGGGTATACTAGGGAAGACAATCCCGAAGTGATGAAGGAGGTATTTTGTGAGGAAGATATCCCTAAGAGATTTATCAGTGAAAGAGCAAGAACAAAATATGAGAAGTTGAAGAAAAGAGCTTTTTTGCTAGAGAGAGGTTTCAACCTATGCTGAAGAGAGATTCCACTTTTCCTATCCCAAAATAGAGCAAATCTAGGTTTGGAAACGTTTTGTAAAGAACCTGAGGTCTCCATCCCCACCTTAGTTAGGGAGTTTTTTATGCGAACATCTATCTAGAAGAGAGGATATCCATAGTAAGGGGTAGATATGTTCATTGAGACACAGACCATTAACTCCATGCTCGAATTTCCTTGCCAACTTTATGGTAGACAAACGAGTTGTTAATGGCCCCATCCGACACTCAAATAAATGCCGCCCTAAGAACGGTAGGGATCAATGGGGCGAAATGGATGGTAATCTCAACGGGAGCGAGGACTATGTTAGCTTCCTATTTAGCTCCTTAAGCACACATGTCGCTTCCTTTCATGAAGTTGAATCTCATGCCCACATCGCATGATTCAACGGTCTCGAGGAGTCGAATCATTCTTCTTTATGCCATCCTCTCAGAACTGAAATCGATGTAGGAAACGTAGTAGCTAGGGAAAGATAAGGGTGTGGAAAGAAAAATAGTGGAAAAATCTTCTTCCCTAGTTTAGTAACCTCTCTTTGCATTAGGGTCGGAGTTCCTTATTATATTTGGGAGGATAAAATCTTAGCTAGCGGGGCTTTAGACAACATTATGGACCATCACACAAGTTGGTTCAAATAAAGGAATGGGGTTAATGGTAGGAATGGACCAAGTCATAGACCAAAACAATGTGATGATGAGCATGATGCGCCATACGAAAGATGAATCACATTGTATTGGGAGTATGTCCCAGAGAGAGACTTAGCCCACCGAGCCGCTATGCAAGCCAATTTTCCAAACCCCTACCCAAATTTTCCCGAATTTTCCCACTCCATTTTGAAGCATTGGATGCAATCAGGTGATGATGAAGAAGATGATATGAACAACGAGGTGGAGGAGGAAGCCCAAAAAAAGGAAAACGAGGAGGATGACTACTAGAGCAAAAGAGGGAGGCCCTGTTCCCTTTTCTCTTTAGTATTATGAATTGTTTTGCTTGTTGTCTTTTGTTTTCTTTTCCTTCATAATTTGTTGGTGGCTTTTTTGCAATTTGTTGATTTATTTCCCTTTTATAAGCATGTGTAGGTTTTGTTGGTTGTAATGGTTTCTGCTGAGAATTCTTTGTTATTTACTTGCTTTAAGACTTTTAAATACTTTGTTTTGACTACTGAAATCCATATTTCGTATTGATTTTCAAAGTCTTGGTTATGCATGATGTAGGTAGTTGATCCACTATGTTTAAGCAAGTAGAAATAAAAAAAATGGTTGTTGTCCCTTTTATAAAATCTAAGTTCCTGCATGTTTTTCATTGTAAAAAGTATGTTGTCTTCTGTAGAAACTTGGTGAGAAACTCGTTAAAACTGAAAAGTTAAAAAAAAATCTTAGGGGGAATAACAATAGGAGTTGTTGCTTGTGTTTGAGGCAAGGGTATTTTATCTTGTTTGGTGTATCTCGAGGTCAAGTTTATCATAAGGGTTTTTTTTCGTGAACTCATGTTTAGTATGTCAATCAAACCAGTTAGGATCCAACTCCTAGGGCAAAAAATTTGAAAACTAGAAGCCATGACAAGTTAAGTAACCCATACAACCTTTAACAGCACCCCAAAATTAGTAAACTCTGATTTTCTGATCATTTCAATTTTGGGGGAGTTACCCGACCTCTCTAACTCAATGAGGATATTGATGACTCTAAATTTGGGGGGAAAGGTAAATTCTTCGTTTTTTTAAGGACAAAAAAATTGAAAAAAAAAAGAAAAAAGTGAAAGAAAGAAAGAGTGTGCAAAACCTTTCATTTCCATAAACTCCATTGAGCTAGACCAAAAAGATGTTATTTATTTTGTTATTTAGAGTCAGTTCAGGTAACTTGGTGCTCGATGTCAGGGGGTCTGGGTACTAACCATGCTGGCTTCTTGGAGCGAAGGTATCAAGCAAGTAACCTGTACCCATTGCTTAGGTGTGTTTTGCTAACCACGTGTGCCATTCTAAGAACTACAGGAGAATCCCATTGCTTAGGTGCGTTGCGCTAACCACGTGTGTCATTCTAAGAACTACAGGAGAGTCGGAAAAAATATAAATAAATAAAAACAAAACAAAACTAGCCCTAAGTTGTGTTTAAGGAAATGGAGGGGGTAATGTACATATTTGTTTTAAAAAAATATATATATATAAAACGATAAAATAAAAAGGAATGATCATGAATTTGAAGACATGCAAGTTTTGGATTGTGACTTATCTTTAACTATGGGTTGCCTAATTTGAATGATTAGGACTATAGTGATTGAGCTTGAGGGTAAGTGCTAGATCCTAGTTGGTTTGCTCTTGGTACTAAGACATAACTGTTATGTAGGAAACTCTGGATGAACCACTTAGAAAGCATTGAATGAATAGTAACTTGCAACTTAGAGCATAAGTCTTTAACTCTTGTACAGTTAACCCAATTGATTGTAGTCTTGGAAGGTCTTTAAAATTTTTAGGAAATAGAACTCATTGAGGACAATGAGTAGTTCATGTTTGGGGGTTTGATAACTCGCCATAGGAGAGTTATTTTACTAGAATTTCAGTGCTTAATCAACATGAATTGCATAGAATTCATTGAGCTTCATGTTATTTTATCCCTAAATTATGAATGTTAGTTGAAAATCTTGAATTTAAGCATTAGGTTCTAAAATAATCAATTTTGATGATTTTGTTGTTTAATTTAAGAAATTTAGAGAAATTAGCTAACAAGTAATTAAAGACCGCAATTTGAGATTTTTCTTAACTTTTACATATTTATTTTGATTAATGATTGATAATGATGTATGAGGATTTTTCTGTGTGCAGGAGATGTTTAAAAGGAAAAAAATATTACAAAAATCCAGAAGGGCATTTTAGACATTTTACCCGAAGGGCAAAATGGTCTTCATACCCTAAATGGCATTTTCGTAATTATCAAAGTAGGGCAACATCTCCTCGTGAGAATAGGAAAAGAAGAAAATAAAAGGAGAAAAGAAGGGGAGTTGCCGTGGGAATTTTGCGTGTAGAGAGACCTGCGGCAGAGGAAAAGAGAAGAGTAAACGGTGGACAGCATCGATTGTTGAAGCAATCGTGAGGGGAGACTGAGGGATTTCGTCATTTTGCTACAACAAGGCCAAGGGAGAGAAATCGTGAAGGCATCGGGAGAGCCAACCAACCTACCTTGCTGAAGCAGCTGGAAGAACACGCCAAGAATTGTTGTAGCAATTGCGAGGGACAACATCGACAGAGCTGGCCCATCGATTGCTAAAGCAATCGCGAAGGAGGACCGAGCAGCGTTGCTGTGCGCGTAGGTGCGAGGAATCACCCAACTATTGCTGCAGCATTCGCGCGCGTTGGTGACTATCGACTGAACATTGTTGAAGCAATTGTGCGGCCTGAGCGTAGCTGTGTCCAGACGCCCAATTGCAAAAGCAATTGCGTGCATTGGCTTCGAACACCAGAATCCGAGATCCCCCCTTTGCTGAAGCAAAAAAAAAAAAAATCGCTGTCACTATGTAACTATTCCCGATCTCGTTATTATTTGTGCCAATTAACACTGTTTTGTTGGATGTTTTTCATTAATTAGGAGTTGAATTGCTCACTTTTTTCTTTTGAAAAATTGAGTAGCTGTTTTTTATACATATTTTTATACACTTCCATTTATTAGTGAAAGCATGTTTAACCTAAAATTGTGTAATTTGACCCAAAGCATGAGCTAAAATTCTTCTAGGCACGGGTTAAGTCATTCTGCAATGTATAAATTGTAATAAATTAATGGTTCATGTCATAGTTGAATTTATGAGATTTTAATGTTTAAAACGATGCATGAGGGTTAAAATTTTGCCACTTTAACTTCTCTTTAAATTCACGAACTTGGAAAAGCTAGTTAATTAGGAAATTAAAATTTCATTCTAGGATATTGAGTTAATTAGGAATAATTAACCCACCTGGAACCTTGAAATCATGAGCGTAATTTAGGTCTTAATTGGGAAATTGTTGGTCTTAAAATTTAGTGATTTTGGAAAAATTCACTTGATCACATGTGTAGGTAAATTCAAGGCATCAACCACATATTTGTTATTCTAATTATACATGAAACTTCAACTTAACCCTAGCCTATCTCTCAATCTAAAAGCCATAGTTTTCTCTCGTTTAGTTTATGTTTTTAACGTTTTCAGGTACTTTGATTTATTGCATTAGTCTTCATTATACATAACTCATCCAAACCACAAGATAAAAAAATAAAAATCTATTATTGCATTCACTTATCTTTAGCACAAATTTGCATGCCCATTGCATTGCACCAAAAAAAATAATAAGGAGAAAAATTTCTAAGACACTCATTGGTTTAGATTCTACTAGCCTCGTGGGATCGATACTTTTCTTATCACTTGTTCCACTGACCGTATATACTTGCACGTCAAAGGAGAGTCAGAGTCTCATCCTAGTTGCATTAGTTTAGAACACCTGACATTTTCTGCATCATGTTTTTTGGACAGGACCACGTGGGGAGATGGGAACTTGACTACGCGAGATGGAATTCACTCGTTCATGACTTAGGAAAACTAGATGGGTTGTTCCCTTAAGTGTTGTCTCAAGGGCTTGGACAAAGGGCACCCACCCTCTCACTGGCCCGAGAGGGGTGTTTTTTATGGTTGGACCATACAACATTGTTGCTGATTTGAGGAGCAGTGGGGACTTAAGGAGCAAGAGATGGACAAAGGGATAAAATGATAATTTTACCCAACAGTGTGTACGAACAACCTGTGAAGGGTCGACTCACGGGCATTGGTTATATCAATGGACACAACTTGTCCTACAGTGATGGGAGTGGAGCTACGAGTTTTAGTAGAGTGTTACCGTAGCTAAGAATGTTGAATAACTGGGTCAAAGAGTTTGACAAGTTAGTCTTGGATCATTGGAGCTCGTATCCTGTAGGCCCATTAGGTCCCTCGGTTCGCTCAAACTGGATACATAGAGGGTTTATAGTTTGGTGTGGATTTGAAGTGTTCAAATTCATTAAAGGGTCGTTATGTCATTTATATGAGATATGATTGACATAATATATAGTTTAATGTGAATGAGATTCATAATAACCTATAGGTTAGCCTAATTGATTAATTAGTGCTAATTTAGAGAAATTAGATTGAGAGAAATTAAATTGAATGTGATTAAATTTAAAAATCAACAATTATACAAATGTGATTTGTATAATAAGGTATGAGATATCTTATTATATGTGTTATGCAAATATTATTTGCATAACCTAAGGTTTTAATAAAATGATAAATAGGTGGAGAAGATCTTTCGGAGGTGTCATTGTTTGGTTCATCGTTATTGTAGAGATCGAGAGCTTGAAGAGTTCGTGACCGGAAAAGGAGATCTTGAAGAAACGTTTTTCAAGAAGTAAGTAAACACTAACTCACTGTTTTTCTTCTTTTAGAGCATGTTTAGCCTAGTATCTATGAGATAGGTTTGGTTTTAATAAAATGTTTTTCACAACAAACACCACGACGTTCAAAGTCGTTTTCGCTGCGGGAGTTTCATTCCCTTCATGTATGACATATTATCAAAGAACACGACGACATGATGACCACTAAGGAAATCATGGATTCGTTGCAGGGCATGTTTGGACAACAGTCTACATAGGCTCGACACAATGCCCTCAAGTATATATTAAACTCGAGGATGCTAGAGGGTTCTGTTGGGATTTTTGTCCTAATCTCGTGTTTGTAATATATTGATTGAAATTAATAAGAGTTATTTATTTCATCACTTTTCCAATAAACTAAGCTCCAGGATCATTGAATTTATGAGAGAACTAGAACTTGAACGGTGTGTAGTGGACACACAGGGAGGATCACGTTCGAGTTAATGACTCGAACAATCTACAGTATATGGATAGGGTTGGAGAACTAATCCTGGATACACTGTGGATGCGACCCGCTTTGTATTAGATACAAACGAGGTGATCTGACTCATTCATGTGGTTGACATGCGAGTGGGGATCTGTGCAATGAGATTGTACAAGATCGACCGTGAATTATTAGACCTCATCGATGTAACACCGCTTGGTATGAGAAGGACTAATAATTTCGTAGATGACCATTGGTGACTCGACCTGAATCCTGAACGTGTTACGGACTCCTGTCTAAGAGGGCCTGTTCTTTGACTAGTACGGGTGAGGGTGGTCACAGTTACTCGCCCAATATGCCTATCTTCTTAGGGACAGAACCAAGTAGGGAGTTGGGAACTTAACTACGCGAGATGGAATTCACTCGTTCCCGCCTTTAAGGAAACTAGAGGGGTTGTTCCCTCAGGTGTTGTCTTCAGGGCTTGGACAACGGGCGCCCACCTTCTCACTAGCCCGAGAAGGGTGTTGTGTATGGTTGGACCATCACAATATGTTGTTCATTAGAGGAGTAGTTGAGACTTAAGGAACAAGAGGTAGACACAGGGGTAAAACGGTAATTTGACCTGATCTGTCTCTGAAACAACTGTGAAGGGGTTGACTCGTGGGTATTGGTTATATCGGTGGACACATAATATTCGCAGCTGACGGGAGTGCGGCTACGGGCTACAAAGATGGAGTGTTACCCTAGCTAATGAATGTTGGTTAACCGGGTCAAAGAGTTTGGCAGGTTAATCTCGGATCATTGGAGCCCGTCACTGTAGGTCCATTAGGTCCCTCGGTTGGCTCCATCTTGATTTAAGAAGGGAAAAAGTTTTGGTATGAAATTGAAGTGTTCAATTTCACCTTAAGGGAATTTATGTCATTTACATGAGATATGAATGATATAATATATAGTTTAATGTAAATGAGATTCATAATAAACTATAGGTTAGCCTAATTGTTGAATTAGGGCTAATTGGAGAATTTGATTGAGAGAAATTAAATTGGATGTGATTCAATTTAATAAATCCACAATTATTGCAAATGAGATTTGCAATATGAGATATGAGATATCTTAATTATGTGGTTATGCAAATGAGATTTGCATAACCTATGGGTGTGGTGAAGTGGTAATAATGTGGACATTTTAACTCCACTAATCCCACTATATAAACCCTTCTTGCAAGAAGGATGGTGGTTCATTCTTTCACATTTCGTTTTTCCACAAAAGAAGAGAAGAGAAACTCTCTCAATTCTCTCTCAAATTCTCCTCCCTCTCCAAAACCAAAAGGTTCCCACAAGCCTCCTTTCTCCAAAAGAGAACAACCGAGAAGGCACTTTGGTGGTGTTCGGTTCATAATCGTTGGAGGTATTCGTTGAGTACGAGAAACACGAAGAGTTCGTGAATTTGAAGAGGAATTCTTGAAGAAAGTCTTCAACAAGTAAGTTATATTGTTCTTACTGTTTTTCTTCTTCTATCAAGCATGTTTAGCCTAGATCTAAGTGTTAGATTAATTTTAACAAATACGATTTGCATAATTGATACATCGGCGATTCAATCGTCTTCCGCTGCACGGGAATTTCATTCCCTTCAGGTTCACCTGTTCGGGATCATGTCCTTGATATGATGGAACACTTCAACATGGAGTCTAATGGTGCTCCCATCGATGAATCGAGCCAAGTCAGCTTCATTTTGGAAACTCTTCCAGATAGTTTCTTACAGTTTGGAAGTAATGTTGTTATAAACAAACTTACTTTTAATCTTACCTCCCTTCTGAATGTACATCAGACCTTTCAGTCTTTGATGAAAATTCAGGGACCGAAAGTTGAGGTGAATGTTGCTAGTAGAAGTTATCACAGAGGTTCGACCTATTGAACTAAATTAGTGGCTTCATCTTCTTCTAACATAAAAAGGAAGAAAAAGAACATGACAAAGGTTGGTAAAGGGAAATAGGTCGATAAAGTTATCGCCCAAAAGGGCAAGAAGGTCAAGGAAGTTGCTGACAAAGGAAAATGTTTCAACTGCAACGAGGATAGACACTGGAAAAAGAATTGTCCAAAGTACCTTACCGAGAAGAAGAAAAAAGATAAATATGATTTACTTTGTATGAAAGCATATTTAGTGGATAATGATAAAACTACTTGAACACTGAATTATTTAAAAGAGTAAACACACAAACTAAGAATCGTAAAATTTGTCCTAAAGAAAATGCTCATCTGTTGCATCTTAGATTGGGTCACATTAACCTCAATAGGATTGAGAGATTGGTAAAGAGTGGACTTCTAAATGAGTTAGAAGAAAATACTTTACCTGTATGTCATTCTTGCCTAGAAGGAAAAAAGACTAAAAGACCTTTTAGTGGAAAAGGTTATAGAGCCAAAGAACCTCTTGAGCATACACATTCCGACCTTTGTGGTCCGATGAATGTTAAAGCCAGAGAAGGTTATGAATATTTAATCTCAATTATAGATGATTATTCAAGATTTGGGCATATTTACCTAATGCATCATAAGTCTGAAGCATTTGAAATGTTCAAGGAATTCAAGGCTGAAATTGAGAATCAATTAAGGAAAACAACTAAAACACTTCGATCAGATCGAGGTGGAGAGTACATTGATTTAATATTCAAGAGCTATATGATAGAACATGGAATTACATCCCAACTCTCAGCACTCAGTATGCCTCAGCAAAATGGTGTATCGGAAAGGAGAAATAGAAACTTGTTAGACATGGTTCGATCAATAATGCTCATCTCCCTAATTTGTTTTGGGGTATGCAGTAGAGACTGCAGTATACATTTTGAACAATGTGCCATCAAAGAGTGTTGATGAAACACCTTTTGAACTTTAGAAAGGACGTGAAGGAAGTCTATGCCATTTCCGAATTTGGGGATGTCCAACACATGTGCTTGTTATAAACCCAAAGAAATAAGATTCACGTTCAAAATTGTGCCTATTTGTAGCCTACCCAAAAGAAACAAGAGGTGGATTATTCTATGATCCTAAGGAAGACAAGGTAATTGTGTCGACAAATGCCACTTTCTTAGAGGAGGACGCATTAGGGACAACAAACCAAGAAGTAAAATTGTGTTGAGTGAGTTAGATGGAACAACAACAAAGGTTGTTGATAATGCTAGTACGTCAACAAGAGTTGTTGATACTAGATTGTTTAGTCAAGAGTGTCCATCTCAAGATTGACAGTGCCTCGCCGCAGTGGAGGGGTTATAACACAAACTGACTGTTATATGGGTTTATTTGAAACCTAAGTTGTCATGTTAGATGACGATTGTGAGGATCCATTGACTTATAATCACGCAATGGTTGACAAAGACAAAGACAAATGGGTCATAGTCATGGACCAAGAAATGGAGTTTATGCACTTCAATTATGTTTGGGATCTTATAGATAAACCTGATGGGGTAAAAGCTATAAGTCGTAAGTGGATCTAGAAGAGAAAGCGTGTTGTAGATGGAAAGGTGCAAACCTTTAGAGCTAAACTAGTAGCAAAGGGTTATACCTAGGTTGAAGGGGTGGACTATGAGAAAACCTTTTTGCCTGTTGTTATGGTAAAGTCTATCCGTACCCTACTTGTCATTGCTGCATATTATGACTATGAGGTATGGCAAATGGGTGTCAAGAACACATTCTTGGATGGCAATCTTGACGAGAAGATCTACATGGACCAACCCAAAGGGTTCGTTGAACCAGGACAAGAGCAAAAGGATTGCAGGCTTAAAAGGTCAATCTATGGTCTGAAACAAGCCTCTAGGTTCTGGAATATAAGGTTTGATGAGATAATCAATTTTTTTGGCTTGGACGAGAATGATGATGAACCTTGTAGCTTTGACAAGAAAATCATCAATAGTTCTATCGCATTCCTAGTTCTATATGTGGATGATATCCTACTCATTAGGAATGGCATAGGTCTTCTTACTGACATTAAGAATTGGCTAGCTACGCAATTCCAAATTAATGATTTGGGAGAAACGCAGTTTGTTCTTGGGATCCAGATTATCCGGAACCGCAAGAATAAAATCCTAGCATTGTCTCAGACATCTTAAATCGACAAAGTGTTGTTGAGGTTTAAGATGCAAGACTCCAAGAAATGTTTATTGCCTTTTAGATATGGAGTTCATATGTCTAAGGAACAGTGTCCTAAGACACCTCAAGGAGTTGAAGACATGAGACTGATTCCTTATGCATCAGTTGTTGCGAGCCTGATGAACGCCATGTTGTGTACTAGGCCAGACATCTGTTTTGCAGTTGGAATGGTCAGTAGATATCAATCCAACCCAGGACCTGAACACTGGACAACGGTTAAAATGATCCTTAAGTATCTTCGGAGAAGAAGGAAATACATGCTTGTGTATGGGGCTAAGGATTTCATCCTTACAAGGTACACGGATTCTGACTTGAAAACTTATAAAGATTCTCGAAAATCTACATTAGGGTCAGTATTTACTCTTAACGGAGGAGTTGTAGTATGGCGAAGCGTCAAGTAGGGATGCGTCACTGATTCCACCTTGGAGGTCGAATATGTAACAGCTTGTGAAACAACTAAAGAGGTGGTTAAGAAAATTCATGTTTGATTTGGAAGTTGTTCCAAATATTAGCTTGCCTATCACGCTGATGTGATAACAATGGTGTCGTGGAAAATTCAAGGGAACCCCGAAGTCACAAGAGGGGTAAGCATATTGAGCGGAAATATCATCTCATGCTGGAGATCGTGCATCGAAGAGATGTGATCATCACGAAGATAACCTCCGAGCACAACATTGTTGATCCTTTTACAACGGCTCTCATGGCTAAAGTTTTTAAAAGTCACCTAGAAGGTCTAGGTTTACATGTCTTCCCCAAATATAGTAAGTGGGAGTATATTGTACACAACGTTTCAGTGCCCTAGTTTATTGTATTTTTACATTATTGTAATGTTTAAATTATGTACTCCAAAAGCTTTAGGTCAAGTGGGAGATTGTTGGGATATGTGCTATAATCTTGTGTAATTTTAGTCAAATGAATAAAGAGTTATTTGATTTGGTAGAATTATCTTCTCGCATTATAAATCCAGTAAACTAAGCTCCAAGGTTATAATGAATCTTGAACATCAGTATAGTAGACACTATTTGGATTTTGTTCAAGAGTATAACCTAAATGGTCTATGGTATAAGAATGAGATTGGAAACCTTATTCTTGTAACACCATGTATGCGACCCACTTTGTAATTAGTACAAATGAGGTAATCAAACTAATTGATGTTGATGACATGCGAGTGGGGGCATTATGTATGAAGAGGTCATACAAGATCGGACTGCAAATTATTAGTCTAACACCTATAACATCGTTAACAGGCTAAGACTGATAATTTATAGATGGTCATTAGTGACTCGACCTGAATCCTGAGCATGTTAAGAACTCCTGCTTATAGGGGTTTGTCCTTAGACAAGTATGGGTGAGAGTGGCCTGTAGCTGACTCAATAAGCCTACCTTCTAAGGGACAGAACCTCGTAAGTAGCTGGGAACTTAACTCTGCAAGATTCAATTCACTCATTCGTAGACTAAGGAATTAGATAGTTTGTTCCCTTAAGAACTGAGTTTAGGTCTTGAGCAACGGGGCCCCACCCTCTAAACTAGCATATGACGGTTTGAGTTTATGGTAGGACCATTGACTTGTTTTTCATTAGAGGATCAGTGGTGCTTAAGGAACAAATAGGTAATCACATGAGTAAAACGGTAATTTGACCCAACTGTGATTACGAACAACCTTTGAAGGGTCGACTAATGGGTAGTGATTATATCAATGGACACAAAATAATCTACAGTTAGGAGAGTGCAGTTACAAGTCTATAGTGAGGTGACTTGTAGTTAATGAATATTGACTAACCAGATCAAAGAGTTTGATCAGTTAATCTCACATCATTGGAGCTCATGAACTGTAGATCCATTAGGTCCCTCCGTTGGCTCAGCATGGTAATATTGAGGGTATAAAGTTAGGAATGAAATTGAAGTGTTCAATTTCATATATGAGATGTCATATCAATTATATGTGATATAATTGATATAATATAAAGTTTTAATGTGAATTAGATTCACAAATTAACTATATACTAATGAGAGAATGAAGGAGGGATTGGATGGTAATTTCCATCCTATTTCACTATAAATAGTTGCATAAGATGAAACTTTGAGGGATGCTATTGTGAAACCTAGAGTTCTCACATTTGTGTTGTTGGAAAGAGTTCCAAACACACATCTCTCAAAATTCCACATCTCATTCTAAAGGAACCTACATTCCTCCCTCACTTAGAGAACAACGGAGAAGATCTAGTGGAGGATCTTCACATGTGTCGGGTTCGTATTGCTGAGATCATGATCATTGGAGAAGGAGCTCGTGAAGAAAGTGTTGTTCAAAGGTAAATTTCTTGTTGTCCCATTTAGAAATGCATGCTTAATCTTTAGTATATTGTTCTTGTTCTAGATCTATGCAACAATATCACGAACACGCGATTCACAATCGCTTCCACTGAGGGATTTGATCCCTTCATTTGAAGTTTTCAAATTCAAATTTAGGGAACTATATCAATTATATAGGATGTAATGGATATAGAATATAGTTTAATGTGAATATGATTCCAATAAACTATATTATTTCATAATTATAGAATTAAGGCATATTTAGAGAAATTTATAGACAGACATGTAAATTGAATATGATACAATTTAATTTCCCCTTTATGTAAATATGATTTACATAATAAGGTATTTGATACCCTATATTATGCATTTATGCAAATTGATTTTTGCATAATGCATAATTAGTGGAAATAGTGATGTAATGGGTGGAGAGTTTGTCTCCACCAACATTGGCTATATAAGCATCCTTTTGGATGCAATTTTGAACACTTTAGTCAGTTGCCAATTTTTAACACAACAAATGATCGATCAATCATTATCTCAACTGCCCCCTCTCTCTCTATATCTATCGAGAGGGAGAGGAAGAGGGAAGTGAGCGGAAAGTATCATTGACACCTTCCCCTCTTATTTTATTTTATTTTATTTTTTAATTAATTTAAAATCAATTCATCAATTAATTTGTTAAAATAATTAAATTAATTAATATAATTAAACTAATTTAATTATATAAATATATATAACTTTATTTAATTAAATCTTACTTAATTAATTCTTAAATCAATTAATCAAATATCTTTTATTTGAGTTATATATATATATATATATATGATTAAATCATATTTAATCAACTTCCCTTTTAACCTATAGTTTTAATGTACATCTTATGCATATTAAATTTTAACCTATAGTTTTAAATATGAACGGAATTCACATCTAAATAATATTTGAACTACTTCAAATATTTCATTTTCTCAATTAATTTACTTTGAATCATATTCAAATTAAATTTATACTAGAAAGTTTTAATGTACATACATCATGCTTACACCCTAATGGAATTTGAACGTTTTTAATTCTAATGATATAAGAACCCTTTACGAGCTAGGAAGTAGACCTAATAGGCCTACAGATTAGAAGCTCTAACCATACAAGATTAATTAGTTAATCTCATTAACCTTCTAATCAACATTCGTTAATTGCAAGAACACTCTACTATAGTCCCGCAGTTGCATTTTTCTCACTGCATATATATTTATGTGTCCACGGATATCGACCTATAGAAACAAGTCAATCATTCACAAATGTTCGTAACACCAGCTGGGTCAAATTAACGTTTTAGCCCTAGGTTACATCTTTTACCTCAAGTTACAGTGCTTCTCTAATGAACAACCTGTTTATGGTCCTACCAATAAACATAAGTCTCTGTTGGGTCAATGAGAGTGTCAAACCCTTTGTTGAAGTGTCGGAGACACCACTTAAGGGAACATTCATCTACTCACCTTAAAGTGGGGAAGGAGTGAATTTCATTTTGCTAGGTTAAGTCCCCAGCCATGTAACGACCCTACTTTTAAAAACTCTATTTCTAAAGGTCATTACTATCATGCATGCATTCGATGCCCTAAATGACTTTAAATAGATAAAACTTGATAATTAAAATTAGTTTAATTTTGGATCCCATAAATACAAAACATTTAAAAAGAATATATAATTAACTTTGGCTTCAATTTAAATGTCATTAGGCTACATAAGCGGAACACTAAAATCACTTAAAAATATACTTTCTAAATCATGTATGCGGAAAATCATGACTTGGTTCCCATGGCTTCTGTAGCGCATCCCTGTCACTCGCCTGGTATGTCCTTGCCTTTACCTGAAAACATTTTAAAAATGGAGAAAACACAACAGAGGTAAAGGGGTGAGTATTATAATAATACCCAGTAAGTGTGGGTCGGGAAATGTAAACACATGCAACATGACTTTTAAACACGAATATAAACATGGGTTTCAAGATCATAAAACTTTCTGCAGTGGGACCTAAAATTTCCTTCCATAAAATCATGACTTTTCTCTTCGGTTTTGCATGGTCAATTGAATCTACATGAGTCTTTTCATCTTAAGTCCCTCACTGACTCCTATAAGTTTGACCCATAGGGTCTCTGATGCATGTTTGACCATGCATAAATCCTCAGGAGACCCATTGCCACAACCTTCATAAACATGTTCATATACATACAATATGCAAGAAGTGTCATTCGTCAATCACATGTACGTATGCAGTCATAATGATACAACAATCATATAATCATGGCATAACTTTCAAAACTTTAAATTCAAATTATTCAATCATGAATCATATATACAAATAGATTTTCAAATACGTGTTTGTCACCATGGCATAACTGAAAATCTCAATGTACGTAAATATCCATAACTATGTCAAAACTCATTTTCAAAAACTTTTGAATTGTCTTTAAAAATAAAATCATGCATCGAAGTTCCTCTCAAATTCTTTCGAATAGTAAATCTTGGGAAATCATTCTTGAAATAAATCACTGAGACTTCTCTTTTGGAATAAATCATTGAGACTCCTTTTTTGGGATAAATCTTTGAAATTCATGCTTTTAAACTAAAATATTCAAAACATATATACTTCCCTTTTTCAAAATAATTTGTAGAACAATCGTTTACCTTATTTTACATTGAACTGCTAAAGTTCCGCTCCTAACTCAAGGTTCCTAACAAACGTGCTTCATACTCAAATCCCCTAAAACAATTTCATCAATTCCTTAATTAAAACACATAATTAGAAACTTATTTTTACATCCAATTATAGTTAGGCTAAATTATCACAAACGGACCCTTAAAACGGACTCGGGGATCGAAACGGATCGGGTTGGGTTGTCACCGGCGAGCGAGGGTGCGTGTGGCGGTCGGCGATAGTGCGTGGAGGCGGCCCAACGACGCGTGTGGAGCATATCGTTGGGAAGCTCGTGGCCTAGTCTATCCAAAACCGGCCTCTACTCTCTGAAAATTGGTCGGAATACACTCAAAAGCCCGGACCAAACTGCGAACCAGCGGTTGAGGTGCTCAACCTGCTATGGTTGTTCGACGACGAGGGAACTTCAGCTTCACTATTGGCGGCAGTTCCGGCGTGGGTCACTGCAGTGACTTGGCACGGAGCATGCGCCTACCGGTCGGGCGAGTAGACGACGACAAGGACCGTGGAACAAGCTAGAGCGACGCAGGTGAGATTCGATTGTTCGACGGGGACTGTGAAGCTCGTGGCGGTGCAGTTGTGTGCAGTTCGTGGATGGACAGGCACGAACGGCTCGGCTACAGATCTTGCTTGACCGATTGGTCAACTCGCTAGCGACACGCGACATGATCGATTGTACGGCGCAAGGACTGTGATGCTCGAACTCTCGCTGGCGGCTAGACGAAGAACTCTCTCATGGTGGCTATGTAAAATTATTTCAAGAGAGGATGAAGATGGTGTCCTCGAAATCTGTGCCTCTCAAATGCTAATCCTAAATTGACTTGTTTGAGAATTACAAAAATACCCTTCCTCTTCCTTTTAACCACAAGCATGCCCTTAAACAAATCAAATGTTCTCAAAATTCCTTTACTTACAAAAAACCCTTAATTTACATATGATTGCAATAAAATACAAAGCTCTAAAGCCCACTTAATATAATTTTCAGTAAATTAATCCAAGACACAAATTAAAAGGCACTTGATGTTCTTGGGCGTTACAAGCCACCTACTTGGTCTTGCCCCCAAGAATGTAGGCATATTGAGTCGACGTCTCGAGTCACTCTCACCCATACTAGTCAAAGCACAATCCCTCGCAAACAGGAGTTTGTAACCTGCTCAGGATTGAGATCAAGTTTTGTAGGCCATCCTATTGAAATAGAAACCTAATTAGTCAACAGAGTTACATCTAATAGTTACTATTTCATGGTCCAGTCTTGTGCGATCTCATCACATAGGATATCCCCACTCATATGACGTCTACATCAACACGTAGGATCACTGTGTTTTTATCAAGTACAGAGTGGGCCATGCCCATAGTATTACGAGGATGAGGTACTCAACGTTATCCCTATACTATAGACCATTTAGGTTGTATCTCGAACTCATATCCTTATATGCCCACTATATTCAGTTCAAGAGACATACAACAACCTCAGATGTTTGTTTATTGGATTTACGGTTAACATAAGGCAATATGAATTAAACAATAACACTTTATTTATATAATTAGAACATAAGTACAAAATAAGAGTTTTAGGGCATAAGACCCAACACATACTTCCTCATTCTATCTTTTTATTCACTTTAAAATTTTTGTGATCATAACCTTTCTTAAGTCGTCTGGAAAATTACAATAAAAAAATCCAGTTACATTGAATATTATACCGCGAGAGACCAAAACTTATAACAATCTCGTCGCTAATATATTATATAATGATCTCCAAAAGGTGAGAGAGAAACAACCAAAATAAAAAGATGAGATATTAATTGAAAAATAACATTTGATAGAATGTCTAACTAAAAAAAATGCTATTAAATCTGAGCAAAGTTTTATATAAATAATTAGCATATCTCAATCTCACCAATCCTATCTCATATTCTCGTAATCCTAATAGTCTACTCTAATAAGCAATATATCAAAATTTTATTGTCATAACAAATTAACATAATTACATCTCTTTTATTCTCAAACATTATTAATATATACATCATTCTACCAACAAAAATGTAGTTCAACGGTAATTGACACGTACTATTTTCACCATTTTCAATGTGGCAGATATTGAAAATTACAATACTAAATATCTTCATGATGTAAAGGAATACTAGGTAGGCTTAATATAGCAGGTTTACGATATATAGAAAATCAAGTTAACTAAGGGAGTTGTATTTCTTCTAGTCTTTGAATTTGATTAGAAGCTCAATTACCGTGTTTGATTTAGTTCTTATTTTTTATTTAGTAAACTTATTTGTATTCCTTAGATATCGTGTTGTTTTTATTCTTTGGGATACACATTCTTCAACCATAAATAGATATTCATCTCTGATATGAGAGAGAAAATATGGGTATAACTAATAAACTTCAATATGTGACTGAAGTCTATTATTGATAAACTTATATAGTAATAAACTTCAATATGTGACTGAAGTCTATTATTGATAAACTTATATAGTAATAAACTTCAATATGTGACTGAAGTCTATTATTGATAAACTGATATATCTATAATATCAAACTATTCCTCTATGATTCCAGTTTATCATTGATGGACTCAAATCATTAAGTCTCACAGTTATAGACTGTTATTTCTTTATACTACAAGAGTGATATCAAAGAGATCAATTTATCAGTGATAGACTTTAATATGAGATTAATATTTGAAAAAGTCTCACTAATATGTTGGGGTTTATGCCCTAAACAAGTGTAGTTTTGTAATAATTATATTCAAATAAATAAAGAGTTATTTATTATATTCTTGCACATGAACCGAAATCCAATAAACTAAGTTCCAAGGTTATAATGATAGAGCTTGAACAACTGTATAGTGGACAGAAGATGGATAATGTTCAAGTATATATAACGTAAAAGGTGTATGGTATACGCATGAGGTTGGGAACCTTATATTGGTAACACCATGGATGTCGCTCGCTTTGTATTTAGTACAAACAAGGTAATCCAACTTGTTCATGTGGCATACATGCGAGTGGGGGCATCCTGTATGATGAGATCATAGAAGACCGGACTGCAAATTATTAGCCTATTAGTGTAACACCGGTAACAGGATAGGTCTAATAATTTATATATGATCATTAGTGACTTGACCTAAATCTTTAGCCAGTTACGTACTCCTGCTTATGGGGGTTTGTCCGTAGATTAGTATGGGTGAGAGTGACCAGTAGTGGAATCAATATGCCTACCTTCTCAGGGATATAACCTTGTAGGTAGTTAGGGCGTAACTCTGCAAGATGGAATTCACTCATTCCTGAATTAGGGGATCAGATAGGTTGTTCTCTTAAGAACTAAATCTAGGTCTTGAACAACGGTGTCCCACCCTCTTACTAGCGTAAGAGGGATTATGTTTATGGTAGAACCATAGACTTGTTGTTCATTAGAGCATCAGTAGTGCTTAAGGACAAGAGGTGATCATAGGGGTAAAACGGTAATTTGACCCAACTCTTATTACGAACAACCCCTGAAGGGTTAACTCATAGGTATTGATTATATCAATGGTCACAACACAGTCTACAGTGAGGAGAGTGCAGCTGTGAGTCTATAGTGGAGTGACTAGTAGTTAATGAATGTTGGTTAATTAGATTAAAGAGTTTGATCGGTTAATCTCCCATCATTGGAACTCATGAACCGTAGGTCAATTAGGCCTTTTCCGTTGGCTCAATATGGAAATATTGAAGGTATAAACTTTGGAGTGGAATTGAAGTGTTCATGTATCAATTATATGTGATATAATTGATATAATTTAGTTTAATGAGAATTTGATTCACAATAAACTAATTAGTAAAATGAGAGATGCCTTATGATTAGGTAAATATGCAAATACATAATAAGAGCATTGTAGGGATATGATGGTAATTTCTACATTATTTCCCTATAAATACATGCATAAGATGCATATATTGACTAAGCATTCTTAATAAAAGAAACCTTAATGCTCTCTCTTGTGAAAAAGAGTTTTTCACTCCTTCTCTCATATTCTCCAAACTCCCAAAAGGAATCCCACTATCCTCCCACGGTCTCTTCTATCGGTTGGCATGGTGAGATCACTATGATCAACCTGCTACTTTGGTTTGGACCAGATCAGAGGGCTTTGATCATAGGGATCGGAATACAGTGAACACTTGAAAGGGATAAAGGTTACCTTAGTCTATTTTCCAACCTAGAACCCGTTTTGACGGATTTTGTTAGATCGTGACTCTTGAAACTAAAGACAGAGGGTCACACTCACGAGATACATTAGTTGTAAGTGTGTCCAAACGAAATAATTGTAACTAAAGCCTATAGGAATAGTTATTCTAGCATTAGGTTTTGGTTAAGAATTTCGTTATCCAGATGAGTGGTTTTGATTACCTTTCAGTGTCATGCATTCTAAACCTTTAGACTATAATTGCAAATTATTAATGACCTAGAAATCATTAGATAATTAGCTAAAATTGGTTGGATTAGTTACAGGTTTAGCGAGAAACTAATACAAGTAATTTATTTTTCAACAAAATGAATAGCTCGATCATTTTCTTGTTGGCTACTGAAAATTTAACTGGAGAAAACATGATGACATGGAAGAACAACCTTAACATAATCTTGGTTGCAAACGATCTTAAGTTTGTGCTCACTAAGGAGTGTCCTCAGCTGCCAGACTCGAATGCGTCACGAAATGTTCATGATGCATACGATAGATGGATCAAGGTGAATGACAAGACCAACGTCTATATATGAGCAAGTATGTCTGAAATACTAGCCAAAAAGAACGAGGGCATGACGACCGCTAAGGAAATCATGGAATCGTTGCAGGACATGTTCGGACAACAGTCTGTTCAAACAAGACACAATGCCCATAAGTTCATCTTCAACGCCATGATGGTAGAGGGATCACCTTTCAGGATCATGTTCTCGATATGATAATCCACTTCAACATGGCGGAGTCGAATAGTGCTTCTATCGATGAATCGAGCCAAGTCAACTTTATATTAGAAACTCTTCCAGAGAGTTTTTTTACATATTCGAAGTAATGTTGTTATGAACAAGGTTACGTTTAAACTTACCAGCCTTCTGAATGAACTCCAAACCTTCCAATCTCTGATGAAAATCAAGAGATCAAAAGGTGAGGTAAATGTTGCCAGTAGGAGTTATCACAAAGGTTGAACGTTGGGAACAAAATAAGTGGCTTCATCTTCTTCAGGCCTCAAAGGGAAGAAGAAGAAAATGAAGAAGGTTGGTATGAGGAAACAAACTGACAAAGCTTCCACCCAAAAGGGCAAGAGGGTCAAGAAAGTTGCAGACGAAGAAAAATGTTTCCACTACAATGAGGACGAACCCTGGAAACGAAACTGTTCGAAGTACATGGCCAAAAAGTAGAAAGAATGTAAATATGATTTACTTTGTTTAGAAACTTGTTTAGTTGATGATGATAATACTGTCTGGATATTGGATTCCGGCACCACTAGTCATGTTTGTTCTTATTTTCAGGGAATTAGTTCCCTACAGCAGCTACAAGAAGCGGAGATAACACTCCGACTTAGAACTGGGGAAGTTGTATCAGTTGTAGCAGTTGACATAATAAAGTTGTTGTTTGGCAAGAAATATATGTTGTTTGACAATGTATTAGTGATACCACGACTTACTAGAAACCTTATTTCCATTCCTTGCCTAGTCGAACAGTGTATTTCAGTTTCTTTCTCTTTCAATAAATTGTTTATTTTAAAGAAGGAGTAGAAATATGTGCAGTTTCATTAGAAAATGGTTTGTATGTTTGACGGCCTAATTTAGTCAAAATGGTTTTGAATACTGAGTTATTTAAAACTGCAAACACGCAAACTAAGAAACATAATTTTTCTCCTAAAGAAAATGCTCAACTTTGGCATTTTAGGTTAGGCCATTAATCTCAATAGAATTGATATATTTGTAATGAATGGACATCTAAATGAGTTAGAAGAAAGTACCTCACCAGTATGTGAGTCCTGCCTAAAGGGTAAAATGACTAAAAGACCTTTTAATGGGAAAGGTTATAGAGCCAAAGAACCCTTGGAGCTTATACATTCAGATTTTTGTGGTCCGATGAATGTTAAAGCTAGAGGAGGGTATGAATATTTCATCTCTTTTATAGATGATTATTCAAGAGATGAACATATTTACCTAATGCATTAGTGAAGGGAATGAATATCCCCGCGCAGCGAAAGACGATCGAATCGTCATGGTATCATTACGCAACTCGAATTTTGTTAAAACGATCTAACTATTAGATCTAGGTTAAACATGCAGAGAAGGAAGAAATTACAGCAAGATTAAACTACTTACTTGTTGAAGACTCTCTTCAAGGTTTCTTCCTCGGTCACGAACACTTCGTGCTTCTCGATCTCAACGAACACTTTCTCGAACAAAACCAGAACACCACCAACGACCTTCTCGGTTGTTCTTCCTTTGGAAGAAGGAAAGTGGTGGGACTTTTGGTGTTTTGGAAAGGGAGAAGAGTTGAAAGAAAGTGAGAGAGAATTCTCTTCTTTTTGGGTGAGAATCCAAAAAATGAGAGATTGGCTTCAATTCCTTCTTGCAAGAAGGGATTATATAGTGGAATAATAATGGAGATAAAATCTCCACATTATTACCACTTTACCACAACCATAGGTTATGCGAATCTCATTTGCATAACCACATAATATAAGATATCTCCTATCTCATATTGCAAATCACATTTGCAACAACTGTGGTTTAATTAAATTGAATCATATCCAATTTAATTTCTCTTAATTAATTTCTCTAATTAGCTCTAATTCAACAATTAGGCTAACCTGAATCTCATTCACATTAAACTATATATTATATCATTCATATCTCTTATAAATGACATAAATGCCCATAAAGTGAAATTGAACACTTCAATTTCATACCAAAACATTAACCCTTCTTGTAACCCAATTTGAGCCAACCGAGGGACCTAATGGACCTACAGTGATGGGCTCCAATGATCCGAGATTAACCTGTCAAACTCTTTGACCCGGTTAGTCAACATTCATTAGCTACGATAACACTCCACTATAGCCCGTAGCTGCACTCCTGTCAGTGCAGAATATTACGTGTCCACTAATATAACCAATGCCCATGAGTCGACCCTTCACAGGTTGTTCATAGACACGACTGGGTCAAATTACTGTTTTACCCCTGTGTCTACCTCTTGTTCCTTAAGTCCCCATTGCTCCTCTAATGAACAACATATTGTGATGGTCCAACAATACACAACACCCTTCTCGGGCCATGAGAAGGTGGGCGCCCATTATCCAAGCCCTACAGACAACACTTAAGGGAACGACCTCTCTAGTTTCCCTAAAGACGGGAACGAGTGAATTCCATCTCGCGTAGTTAAGTTCCCAATTCCCTACTTGGTTTTGTCCCTAAGAAGATCGACATATTGAGCGAGTAACTGTGACCACCCTCAACCGTACTAGTCAAAGGACGCACTTCATGCAGACGAGAGTCCGTAACACGCTCGTAATCTGTGTCGAGTCACTAATGGTCATTTATGAAGTTATTAGTTCTTCATCACAACGATATTACATCGATGAGGTCTAATAATTCACGGTCCGGTCTTGTACAATCTCATTGCACAGGATGCCCTCACTTGCATGTCAACCACATGAACGAGTCAGATCACCTCGTTTGTATCTAATACAAAGCGGGCCGCATCCACAGTGTATCAAGGATTAGGTCTCCAACCCTATCCATATATCAGAGACCGCTTCAGGTCATTAACTCGAACGTGATCCTCCCCGTGTGTCACTACACACCGCTCAAGTTCTAGCTCTCTCATAAATTCAATGACCACGGAGCTTAGTTTATAGGAAAAGTTTATAAATATTATGAGACACAAAGTGATGAAACAAATAACTCTTATTAATTTCAAACAGTATTTACAAACACGAGATTAGGACAAAAATCCCAACAAAGTCCCACTTGGACTAAGCTAGTGGAGAAAATACGTTTATGAAATGTACATAAATTACAATGAAGTAATACAATAAACTAGGGCATTGAATACCCGTTTACACATCTCCCATTTGCCCTAGTCAGGATGCTCTCGAAGACCTAGACTCTCTAGGTGACCCTGAAACACCTTAGCCTTGAGGGGCTTTGCAAATGGATCAGCTTTGTTGTGCTCCGACGCTATCTGCGTGACTGTCACGTCTCCGCGATGCACACTCTCCCGTATCAGATGATACTTGCGCTCAATGTGCTTGCCTCTCTTATGGCTCCGAGGCTCAAGTGAGTTGGCTACTGCACCACTGTTATCACATAACAGTGTGATCGACAAGTTCATATTTTGAACAACTTCCAAATCCGTCATGAACTTCGTAAGCCAAACAGCTTCCTTTGAAACTTCACAAGCCGCAACATACTCCGCTTCCATAGTGGAATCAGCGATGCATCTCTGCTTGATGCTTTATCATACTACAACTCCGACATTCAGAATGAAGGTTGACCCCGATGTGGATTTCCTAGAATCCTTGTCGGTCTGAAAGTCAGAATCCGTGTATCCCGTAAGGATCAAATCCCCACAGCCATACACTTAGTTGTAGTTCCTCGTTGTCCTAAGATACTTGAGGATTGCCTTTACGGCTGTCCAGTGATCTAATTTTGGATTGGACTGATATCTACTAACAATTCCTACTGCATAACAGATGTCGGGCCTAGTACACAACATGGCATACATCAGGCTTCCTACAGCCGAAGCATATGGAATCCATCTCATATCCTCAAAATCTTGAGGAGTCTTAGGACACTAATCCTTAAACAAGTGAACCCCATGCCTGAAAAGCAGCAAGCCTTTCTTGGAGTTCTGCATCTTATATCTTGATCAAAGCCATAAGATTTGATCGCCTCATCAAACCTTATATTCCAAGACCTCGAAGCTTGTTTTAGCATATAAATGGACCTATGAAGTCGGCAAACCTTTTGCTCTTTGCCTTAGGCAATGAACCCTTTGGGTTGGTCCATGTAGATCATCTCATCAAGTTTTCAATTTAGAAAGGGTGTTTTCACGTCCATCTGCCACAGCTCGTAGTCATAATACGCAACAATGGCCAGAAGGATCCTGATCGACTTTAACATGGCAACAGGTGAAAAAGTCTCCTCATAGTCAACCCCTTCAGCCTGGGTAAAACACTTTGCCACTAGTCGGGCTTTGAAGGTCTGCACCTTCCCATCTACGCCACGTTTACGCTTGTAGATCCATTTACAACCAATAGGTTTTACCTCATCCGGGTTGATCCACAAGCTCCGTCTGCACTGAAAGTACATAGACTCCATTTCCTTGTCCATAGCTTTAATCCACTCGTCTTTGTCAACATCAACCATTGCCTGATCATAGGATAATGGATCCTCACAATCATCATCAGGAGCGATAACTGAGGTTTCAGCTAAACTCATGTAGCGATCGGGGTGTCTCACAGTCCTCCCACTACGTCGAGGCATTCCCATCTCTTGGGAACTGATTTGACTAGACGTGGTAGGATCAACAACACTTGTTGACGTACCAGCCCCATAAGCATATCTTGATGTAAAGTGCCTTTACGTGCACTTCAGAGTTCGAATGGTGTTTCACAAATACTCTTCGACGGAACGTTGTTCAAAATATAAACCGCAATCTCCATTGCGTAACCCCAAAAAGAATCAGGGAGACGAGCATAGCTCATCATCGACCGAACCATGTCCAACAAGGTTCTGTTTCTCCTCTCCGATACACCACTCTGCTGTGGCATACCAGGTACTGAGAGTTAGAACGTAATTCCGTGTTCTATCATATAGTCCTGGAATTCAGTGTCCATGTACTCTCCACCTCGATCCGATCGAAGTGTTTTAAGCGATTTACCTAAGAGGTTCTCAACCTCAGTCCTGTACTCCTTGAACTTTTCAAGAGTTTTAGACTTCCTGTGCATTAGGTAAATATACCAATAACTCGAGTAATCGTCTATGAAAGACATGAAGCACTCATAACTGCCCCGAGCTTTAACATTCATCGGACCACAGAGGTCAGAATGTACTAACTCAAGAGGCTCTTTGGCTCTATATCCTTTTCCCCTAAAAGGACGTTTGGTCACCTTGCCCTCAAGGCATGACTCACACACCGACAAAGAGTTTTCTTCCAACTCGTTTAGAAGTCCACTCTTCACTAGTTTCTCAATCCTATTGAGATTAATGTGGCCTAACCGTAGATGCCAAAGATGGGCATTTTCCTTAGGAGAAACTTTCACTTTCTTAGTTCGTGTTTCTGCAGTTTTAAACAATTAAGTATTCAAAACACTTTTGACCGAATTAGGTTTCAAAACATACAGATTATGCTCAAGTGAAGCAAAACAAATAAGATTACCATTTCTTGAAATAAACGCTTTATTACCATGAAATTAAACGGAAATACACTGTTCTAAAAGGTAGGAAATAGAAACTAGGTTTCTAGTAAACCCTTGAACTATGTACAAATTGTACAACAAAATGTAGTTCCTTCCAAAATGTAGCTTCACCGTGTCGATCGCTGCAGCAGAGACAAGCTCCCTGGATCCAACCCGTAGAGTCACCTCACCCTCTCCCAACGGCTGCCAAGAATAAATCCCCTGAAAAGAAGAACAAACATGGTAAGTGGCGCCCGAATCCAATATCCAGGCAGTGTCACTACTCTCCACTAAACAGGTTTTTGTCATAAGTAAATCACATTTACCTTAATTCTTCCTCTCGTCCAGGAATTTGGGACAGTTCCTCTTCCAGTGTCC
Source organism: Trichosanthes cucumerina (assembly GCA_036507285.1). Lineage (NCBI taxonomy): Eukaryota > Viridiplantae > Streptophyta > Magnoliopsida > Cucurbitales > Cucurbitaceae > Trichosanthes > Trichosanthes cucumerina. Next base: position 72,786,856 of record CM071835.1, on the reverse strand, counting down.
AACATTGTAGTGGAAACACTTTTCTTTCTTTCCAACGTACTTGACCTTCTTGCCCTTGTGGGCGGCAACTCTGTCAGTTTTACCCCTCTTCAACCTCTTCTTCCCTTTCGGGCTTCAAGGAGCAACAGGTTTCGTCCGAGAGGTCGAACCACGGTGATAAGACCTGTAGGCAACATTTGCCTCTGATTCCAATGCCTTGACCCTATTCAAGGACTGGGAATTTTGTAGCTCATTTAGGAGGGTAGTCAGAGTGTAGCTAAATTGTTCATAACAACATTGCTACGAAACTGAAGGAAACTCTTCGGAAAAGTCTCCAGAATAAAACTGACTTGGCTCGACTCGTCGATCGAAGCCCCGTTCATCTCAGCCAGATTAAAGTGGGTCATCATGTCTAGAACATGTTCACGGTCAGACGACCCCACTTTCATTTGTGCATTGAAGATGTATTTGAGCGAGTCATGTCGGATCTGAAAGAACTGTTGTCCAAACTGTAAACCCGAGATCTCTCTTTGGAATTTTCTTATAAAAAAAAAAGGTAAGAAGAAATGAATGTTTAAAACTTGGTTTTCCTTGCTTTAATATGAAAAGAAAGGAAGTGAAAGACAAAAGGAAAACAAGGAAGGAAAAGTTTAAACCATTTTGGTTTGGTTTTCTTTAAAGACAAAAGAAGAAAAGGAAATGAAACAAAAGTTTAATATATTAAGTTTTTTTTTGTTTTGTAAAGAAAAGAAAAGAAATGAAAGAAAGAGATAAAGGAAGAAAAAAGAAAAAGAAAAGAAAAGGACAAAGCAAAAAAGGCTAAAGGACAAAAGACATTCCTTTATGCTTTTGTCCTCCACCGCCAATGTATTCTTAAAACCTTTCTTCTTTATTTTCTTCTCTATCTTTACAAACCAAAGCTGAAGCTTCGTGGGAGAAGGAGAAATGAAGAAGAAGAAAGTCATTTTCATGATTTTGGAGCTGGAATTGCCGAAAAAGGGAGGAGAACTCAACTTGGTGTTGTATAGCAAGCCCCTATGTGTTATAGTTTATTTTGAGAGGACTATGTTGTCATAGTGGTTTGTACATTAAGGGTTGTATAAACAATGGTTTGTATTGTGTTGTTTCTGATGCACTTGACGTTTTAGTTTTCAAGTGAGACTTATGAAGAGTTTCTCCTTATGTATGTTTAGTAGTTGTCAAGTTTCCGCTGTGTTATATTAAAGTGTTCCATATGCGAACATAGTATGTTCATCAGGTGAAACAGGGTCAGTAGGTGTTGTTAAGAGGTAAACAATGTCTGTTGGCTTCACGCCACCTTTCGAGCTAAGTAGCAGGCAGTTCAGAATGGGGTGTGACAACTTGGTATCAGAGCAGTTAGCTCCATGAGAATGAGAGAGGGCAAGTTAGCTATGAGAATAAAGTAAAAAGTCATAGCAGGTTATTGAGTTAGTTCATATCGAACTAGTTGAGTATGGTCCAAATAAGGATAAGAGTAAGTCCAGTTACGACTAAAATGTGAATAGAAGTTTAGTATTGTGTATTTGAGTTAAGTATCCATAGCATGTCTAATGTGTTGATATGTTATAGGAGTCATGCCACCACGTGACTAGCGGCATTTACGCAGTGTGATCGGGACAGATGCGAGATCCTACCCAAGGCCAATCTGAGAGGGAATCTAGTGCCCCGAGAGTCCAAAGTGATGCCAGAGATGAGCAACATGTAAGTTTCTCATATGAGTTGGGCAGGCCAGAGAGAGTAGAACCAAGTGACCAAGAGAAGATGTATGGAATAGAACGTCTGAAGAAATTGAGAGCCACAGTGTTTGAAGGGTTCCATAGATCCAGCTGATGTTGAGGATTGGTTGAACAAGCTTGAGAAATGTTTTGTCGTCATGAGTTGTCCTGACGATTGGAAAGTCAAATTGGCCACATTCTTGCTAGAGAAGGAAGCAGAGGGATTGTGAAAATCAATTTTAGCCAGACGGAGTGATGCACGTACTCTGGACTGGAAAACATTCAGAGACATATTTGAAGATAAATATTATCCTAGCACCTACCGTGAGGCGAAGAGGGATGAATTTCTAGAATTGAAGCAAGGGTCACTATCAGTGGCTGAGTACGAGAGAAGGTATACCGAGCTATCGCGATATCAAGAAAGTAATTGCGATCTCGAGAGTGACAGTGTCGACGATTTGAAAGAGGGTTACGACCTGAAATACGTACCCCAGTTACAACCATTGCTAAGTGGACTGACTTCTCACAGCTGGTAGAGACTGCTCTACGTGTTGAGTAAACTATAACAGAGGCACAACCAGTAGTGGAGCCTATTCGAGGGCCTTCAACGGCGATCAATTTTTGAGGTCGTGAACAACGAAGATTCACACCTGGAGTGAATGTTTCAAGTCGCCAGGACTTTAAGAATCGAGTTGGTGGCCAGACATCGAGGCAAATAAATGTTAGTGGTGCCTATCAGAGGCAGAGTTAGAGAGCACCTAGTCGATGCGCGGATCCATAACAAGACCACGTGACAATGCAGAGTCATTGCGGTCAAGCAAAGCAAGGAGAACTCCACGTGCAAATTTTGGCATGAATCATCGAGTACAATGTCTTGTTGGTGTGGATGTGTGTTACCAGTGTGGACAACCAGGACATTTCAAGAGGGATTGTCCACAGCTTAGAGAGAACCGCATGAGGACCAGAAGTTGGGTCCCGCATAGGTTGAATGTAAATGAGAGTTCCAGTAGCTGCAGGAGAGGGCACAGTGGTGCACGACAGAAGGGAGTTGTGGGAAGACCTAGGCAACAGGGAAAAGTCTACGCTATGACTCAGCAACAATCGAATGATACACCAGATGTTATTACTTCTACGATTTCTATTTGTAATGTACCTGCACGTGTTTTGATAGATCCAGGTGCTACGCATTCCTTTGTTTCAACTATATTCCTAACTAAGTTGAATAGAAAGCTAGAGCCTTTATTTGAGAGGTTAGTTACATACACTCCAGTTGGTGATGCTTTATTAGTCAATTCAGTGTTGAGGAATTGTGAGGTCCTAGTAGAAGGTCTCAATAAGTTAGTGGATCTTCCACTAGAGTTGCAAGTGTTAGATGCAATCTTAGGGATGGATTTCTTATTCACTCATTATGCTTCCATGGATTGCAATAGAAAAGAAGTTGTTTTTAGAAAACCAGGGTTGGGTGAAGTGGTTTCTAGGGGTGAAAAGAAGATTATTCCTATGAGTTTGATTTCAACATTCGAAGATCAGAAGTTGTTGAGAAAATGTTGCACGGCGTTTCTTGCACACGTAGTGGAGGTGGAGGAGGAAAAGCTAAAACCAGAAGATGTTCTTGTTGTGAACGAGTTTCTTGATGTTTTTCCAGCAGATCTGTCAGGGTTGCCACCTGATAGGGAAGTAGAGTTCACTATTGAATTGCTATTAGGAACAACACCTATTTCGCAAGCATTGTATTGAATGGCTCCAAGTGAGCTCAAGGGGCTGAAGATGCAGTTACAAGAACTAGTTGATAAGGGATACATCAGACCTAGTTTATCGCCTTGGGGAGCTTCAGTCTTATTTGTAAAGAAGAAAGATGGTACCCTTAGATTATGCATTGATTATAGACAGTTAAACAAAGTCACGATATGTAACAAGTATCCATTGCCCCGAATAGATGACTTGTTTGAGCAATTACGAGGATCAAGATTGATTTGAGATCAGGATACCATCAGTTAAAGGTAAGGGAATCAGATATTCCTAAGATAGCATTCAGAACGAGGTACGATCATTATGAGTTTGTAGTAATGCCATTCGGTTTGACAAATGCACCAGCAGTTTTCATGGACCTCATGAATAGGATATTCCACTAGTATTTGAATCAGTTCGTGATAGTATTTATTGATGATATACTAGTTTACTCAGTTGACAGGAAAGCTCATGAGGAACATTTGAGGATTATTCTTCAAACACTGCGAGATAAACAGTTGTATGCTAAATTTACCAAATGTGAGTTTTGGTTGAATCAGGTAGTGTTTCTGGGGCATGTTGTTTCAGCAAATGGAGTTAGTGTGGATCCGCATAAAGTGAAAGCTATGGTCAACTAGGAGAGACCACCCAGTGTGACAAAGGTACGTAGTTTCCTAGGATTTGCAGGATACTACAAGAGATTTGTTGAGGATTTCTCACGATTAGCATTACCCTTAACAGCTTTGACAAGGAAGAATGCTATGTTTGAATGGTCAGATAAGTGTGAACAGAGTTTTCAGAAGCTGAAAAAAAGATCAGTTACAACACCTATTCTGACACTTTCTATAACGGAAAAAGAGTATGTGGTGAACAGAGTATGTGCTTCGGCAAGGTTTAGGGTGTGTTCTGATGCAAGAAGGAAAAGTAATAGCTTATGCGTCAAGACAATTGAAAAAGCATGAATGTAATTACCCTACCCATGATCTCGAGCTAGCAGCAGTTGTTTTAGCACTCAAGATCTGGAGACATTACTTGTTTGGTGAAAGGTGTCACATTTACACAGATCATAAGAGTCTGAAATATAGCTTTGATCAGAGGGAGTTGAATATGAGACAACGAAGATGGTTAGAACTGATTAAAGATTATGATTGTACTATAGAATACCATCCAGGTAAGGCGAATGTGGTAGCAAACGTATTGAGTAGGATGTCAAGACTTCCTAAGGACGCCTTGTGTGGTATTCGAGCAACATTTTTAAGTACTCTAAGGGATTCTAAGGCAGTTGTGAATGTAGAGAGTTCAGGGAGTCTTTTAGCTCAATTCCAGGTCAGGTCTTCACTCGTAGCAGAGGTTGTGAGAAGACAACCAGAGGATAGTAACTTACAAAAAATGTTTGGGAAGTCCAAACAAGGCCTAGAAGCAGAATCTAAAATTAGGTCAGATGGAGCCATAGAAAGGCAAGGAAGATTATGTGTTCCATGTTTTAGTGAGGAAGCTCAAAGCTCAAAGTTCAGCCTGCGCTATGCATCCAGGAAGCACCAAGATGTACAAAACTTTGCAGGGGACGTATTGGTGGCCTGAGATGAAGCGGGAGATAGCTTATTATGTTGATAGATGATTGATCTGCCAACAGGTGAAACCAGTTAGACAGAGGCGAGGAGGACTCCTTAACCCACTGCCAGTGCCGGAGTGGAAATGCGAGCATATCACTATGGATTTTCTGTTTGGATTACCACGTACTTCAAGTGGACTTGATGGTATTTGGGTAATAGTGGATAGACTCACTAAAATAACACGGTTTGTACCGATTAAAGTGACGTCTACGCTTGATCAACTAGCTAAGCTATACGTCGACATAAGTGTGAGTCAATACGGAGTGCAAGTGTCTATCGTTTCAGATAGGGACCCGAGATTTACATCTAAGTTTTGGCCTAGCTTACAAAAAGCTATGGGAACAAAGCTGAATTTTAGTACAGCATTCCATCCTCAGACAGATGGCCAGTCAGAGAGGACCATCAAGACCTTAGAGGACATGTTGAGAGCATGTGTTCTTCAATTTAAGGGAAGTTGGGATACACACCTATCACTTATGGAATTCGCTTACAATAACAGCTATCAGTCGAGTATTGGAATGGCACAATTTGAGGCTCTGTATGGAAGACCATGTAGAACGCCTGTATGTAGGAATGAAGTAGGAGATCGGAAGCTAATCGGTCTTGAGTTGGTATAAATTACGACAGACAACATTAAGGTAATCAAGGAGAATTTAAAGGTATCACAAGACCGTCAGAAGAGTTATGCAGATAAGCGACGAAAGGACTTAGAATTCCAGGTCGGAGATCAAGTTTTCTTGAAGTTATATCCGTGGAGAGGTGTCCTTCGTTTTGGCAAGAAAGGTAAGCTAAGCCTTAGATATATTTGTCCTTATCTAGTAATGGGACGAGTTGGGCCAGCAGCCTACAGATTGGAGTTGCCAACAGAACTATCTCGAGTACATGATGTTTTTCATGTGTCCATGTTGAGGAAGTATATTCAAGATCCGACACTTGTGTTGCAAGCACAACCAGTTGAGCTGAAAGAAGTCATGAGTTACGTAGAGGATGCAGTTCAAATCCTCGACAGGAAAGAACAAGTGTTAAGAAACAAGACGATCTCACTCGTGAAGGTTCGTTGGAGACATCACAGAGTGGAGGAGGCAACCTGGGAGTTAGAGGACCTAATGAGGAGGAAGTACCCGACAATTTTCACTTAAAAACTACTCAATTTCGAGGACGAAATTTCATAAGGGGAGGTAAGTTGTAAGCCCGAGATCTCTCTTTGGAATTTCCTTATATAAAACAAACAAAAGGAAAGAATAAATGAATGTTTAAAACTTGGTTTCCCTTATTTTAAAAAGACAAGAAAAGAAGTGAAAGACAAAAGGAAAACAAGGAAGGAAAAGTTTAAACCATTTTGGTTTGGTTTGCTTTAAAGACAAAAGAAGAAAAGGAAATGAAACAAATGTTTAATATGTTAAGTTTTTTTTTTGTTTTGTAAAGAAAAGAAAAGAAATGAAAGAAAGAGATAAAGGAAGAAAAAAGAAAAAGAAAAGAAAAGGAAAAAGCAAAAAGGGCTAAAGGACAAAAGACATTCCTTTATGCTTTTGTCCTCCACCGCCAATGTATTCTTAAAACCTTTCTTCTTTATTTTCTTCTCTATATTTACAAACCAAAGTTGAAGCTTCGTGGGAGAAGGAGAAAGGAAGAAGAAGAAAGTCATTTTCGTGATTTTGGAGCTCGAATTGCAGAATATGGGAGGAGAACTCAACTTGGTGTTGTATAGCAAGCCCCTATGTGTTATAGTTTATTTTGAGAGGACTATGCTGTTATAGTGGTTTGTATATCAAGGGTTGTATAAACAATGGTTTGTCTTGTGTTGTTTCTGATGCACTTGACGTTTTAGTGTTAAAGAGAGACTTATGAAGAGTTTCTCCTTATGTATGTTTAGTAGTTGTCAAGTTTCCGGTGTGTTATGTTAAAGTGTTCCATATGCGAACATAGTATGTTTATCAGGTGAAACAGGGGCAACAGGTATTGTTAAGAGGTAAACAATGTCTGTTGGCTTCACGCCGCCTTTCGGGCTAAGTAGCAGGTAGTTCGGAAGGGGGTGTGACACAAACATTTCCTATAGGGACTCCATGATCTCCTTGGCAGTGACCATCAACTCATGCTTCTGTGCCAAAACATCAGACATGCTGGCAATGATGTAGACTTTGGCCTTTTCACTGGCCCTGATCCATCGATCGTATGCATCGTGAACACTTCGCGACGCAGTCGAGCCCGACATCTAAGGACACTCCTCTGACAGCACGAACTTAATGTCGTCAATTACCAAAATTGTGTTAATGTAGTTTTTCCAACTTTGATAGTTATCTCCTACTAACTTAATGTCGCCAGTATAGCTATTATTGCGCTAGACATGTTTTAAGCTGAAAAATTAAGAAAACTTTGTGTTTGTCTCGCAAAAAATTTTTGAAATCGAATCATGTTTTAGCAAAATTGCTTCATGATCCCTAGGTCATTCAAAATTTTGCAATGATACCCTAAAGGTTTAGAATGACCGCCACCGAAGGGTGAACATAACACTCCTCCTCTAGGACGAGACTTTCTCGATCAGACCCTAATCCCAGAATAACTCTTATTCCATTAAGCGTTCAATTACCATGGTTCGGTCAAATTCATTAACACTTAACGAATTTTGTGAGTGTCGCCCTCAATCTTTATGTTTCCAAGCATCCGTCCAAACAATAGCCACATAAGGGTGAACCAAGAAGGAAAACCAACCAGGAAACTGTATCCCTTTCGGGAATTCACGGTGTTCTGACTCCCATGATCAGGCCCTCCGAAGGGATTGTCTGGTCCAGGCCAAAACAGCCAGATCATAGGCGTCTCACGGTGATGAATCGAAAGAAAAGACCGTGGTTCTCGGTTTCACAAGTCCCGCTCCAACTCACTATAAGTACTCTCTCCATCCACGATGATATTGACCTATACAAATGCCACCCGAAGGGGGACACTCCCAATTGCGCCACGAAGCCGAGTATAGATCTCACGATGCGGATTTAAAGGAGATTTGTGGTAGGAAGTTCAAATGTATCTCATACACTTTATTTCCTCCCACTCAGCACTTTAATTTTAATAGGGATTGACCTAGATAAACCGACTAAAATTTACCTAAGTCTACCAATATAACTTTTATATGGTATTAACCTAAGTCTATAATCAAATTATAACTTAGGTCTATGTGAGTTAATTAAAATACTTTTAAATAGCAACACTCACGATAAGTATAATCTAAGAATCTCCGGACCGAATTCACTCCCAAGTCGGTTTCCAGGTAGGGGTGTTCCGCAAGCGTCAACTTACCTTAGGCAAAACCTTTCTTAGACAGAGTTACTAATCAGTCTCCATTCATAGACTAAACTTTGATTTCCTAATTTCTAATCTCATTAGAAAATAGAAAACCTAAGTCTAATTATTCAAGTTCTAAACTCTTCAAAACTAATAATTAACTTAGGTTGCATGCATTTCTATGTTATAGTGCTTGATTATTCATCACATGAATAACTATATACTATAACATAATATAATTCATCACGTGAATATAAATGCATGAGCATACTTTAATCTAAAAAATATAACACTTATATTAATTAAATTAAACATGCATTTTAATTATATTATAACTCTTATGATATAAACTATCATGCAAACTGTATATTATAACTCTTATAATATAAATGATGCATGACATGTTTAACCTAAGGTGGGATTTTAAATCTATATGACATACATCATGCACATAGAATTTAATTGAATCATACACCTCATGCATAAAATAATTAAATAGGAAAATTGGACCGGTTTTGACACCTAGGGGCAATTATTTAATTAAATGACATTAATATAACACTTATATTAATATTATTTAACAAAATAATTAAACAAATAAATAAAAAATTACATTTTACAAAAATAAAATTAAAATACAATTTAATTTCGGATGAAAAACGCCCCACTAACTCCAAAAGCAATCGCCACGCCTCGCAATCGCCGAAATCGCCTCAACGCGTGCGTGCAAGCGTAACGTTGTCGCTTCCACCGTCGACCCAGTAGCGCGCCTTGCTCCTGTAGCGCGCCTTGCTCCTGCTGGCACAACGTTGAGACGCCAAGGAGCAGCGTCTCAATGTCGTGCCCTGTACAACAAACACCTTTGTTGTTTGTGCTTCGAAAAATGCCCGTTTTCGCTCCGATTTCATCACAGCAACACTTGCTAATAAAGGTTGGACTTTACAGACTCGATTTACAACAAAATGCCCAAAAACAACGGGCCCTTACATTGATCTCATCAACATAAATTGTAAATCTAAACTAGTGCCAAAACCGAAAACATCCAAATTCGCAAACCAACATTCATCTCATGAATTCAAAGTAAATTACCCACCTATTTTAACAAAAAATAGTGCATAATGAAGAACCGTCGAAATGGCTCTGATACCAATTGAAGGGAATAAAAATCCCCACACAGCGGAAGACGATCGAATCGTCATGGTATCATTACGCTACTCGAATTTTGTTAAAACGATCTAACTATTTGATCTAGGTTAAACATGCAGAGAAGGAAGAAATTACAACAAGATAAAACTACTTACTTGTTGAATACTCTCTTCAAGGTTTCTTCCTCGGTCACGAACACTTCGTGCTTCTCGATCTCAACGAACACTTCTCGAACAAAACCCAAACACCACCAACGACCTTCTCGGTTGTTCTTCCTTTGGAAGAAGGAAAGTGGTGGGACTTTTGGTGTTTTGGAGTGGGAGGAGAGTTGAGAGAAAGTGAGAGAGAATTCTCTTCTTTTTGGGTGAGAATCCCAAAACTGATAGATTGGCTTCAATTCATTCTTGCAAGAAGGGATTATATAGTGGAATCTCATTTGTCACTTTACCACAACCATAGGTTATGCAAATCTCATTTGCCTAACCACATAATATAAGATATCTCATATCTCATATTGCAAATCACATTTGCAACAATTGTGGTTTAATTAAATTGAATCATATCCAATTTTATTTCTCTCAATTAATTTCTCCAATTACACCTAATTCAACAATTAGGCTAACCTATAGTGCATTATGAATCTCATTCAAATTAAATTATATATTATATCATTCATATCTCATATAAATGACATAATTGCCCTTAAACTGAAATTGAACACTTCAATTTCATACCAAAACATTAACCCTTCTTTTAACCCAGATTGAGCCAACCGAGGGACCTAATGGACCTACGGTGACGGGCTCCAATGATCCGAGATTAACCTGTCAAACTCTTTGACCGAGTTAGTCAACATTTATTAGCTACGGTAACACTCCACTATAGCCCGTAGCTGCACTCCCGTAAGTGCAGAATATTACGTGTCCACTGATATAACCAATGCCCATGTGTCGACCCTTCACAGGTTGTTCATAGACACGACTGGGTCAAATTACTGTTTTACCCCTGTGTCTACCTCTTGTTCCTTAAGTCCCCACTGCTCCTCTAATGAACAACATATTGTGATGGTCCAACAATACACAACACCCTTCTCGGGCTAGTGAGAAGGTGGGCGCCCATTGTCCAAGCCCTACAGACAGCACTTAAGGGAACAACCTCTCTAGTTTCTCTAAAGGAGGGAACGAGTGAATTCCATCTTGCGTAGTTAAGTTCCCAGCTCCTTACTTGGTCTTGTCCCTGAGACGATAGGCATATTGGGCGAGTAACTGTGACCACCCTCACCCGTACTAGTCAAAGGACAGACCCCCACAGACAAGAGACCGTAACACGCTCAGGATTTAGGTTGAGTGACTAATGGTCATCTATGAAGTTATTAGTCCTTACTGTCAACGGTGTTACATCAATAGGTCTAATAATTCACGGTCCGGTCTTGTACAATCTCATTGAGGATGCCCCCACTCGCATGTCAACCACATGAACGAGTACGATCACCTCGTTTGTACCTAATACAAAGCGGGTCGCATCCACAGTGTATCAAGGATTAGGTCTCCAACCCTATCCTTATAATGTAGACCGTTCGGGTCATTAACTCGAACGTAATCCTCCCTGTGTGTCCACTACACACCGTTCAAGTTCTAGTTCTCTCACAAATTCAATGACCCTGGAGCTTAGTTTGCGAGGCACAAAGTGATGAAATAAATAACTCTTATTAATTTCAAACAATATTTACAAACACGAGATTAGGAACAAAATCCCAACAATTAAAAAACTGAAGCACTTGAAAAGTTCAAGGAATTCAAGGCTGAAGTCGAAAACCAATTAGGTAAAACTAGTAAAACGTTTCGATCTGATCGAAGTGGACAGTACATGGATTTGAAATTCCAGTAATATATGATAGAACATGGAATTACATCCCAACTCTCAGCACTCGGTATGCCTCAATAAGATGGTGTATCAGAAAAGAGAAATAGAACATTGTTCGGCATGGTTCGATCAGTGATGAGTTACACTCATCTTCCTAACTCGTTTTGGGGTTACGTAGTAGAGACTCAACTTTACAATTTGAATAACATTCCGTCAAATAGTGTTTCAGAAAGACAATTTGAACTTGTAAAGGTAGTGTATGTCATTTCAAAATTTGAGGATGTCCAACACATGTTCTTGTGACAAATCTAAAGAAATTTGAATCACCTTTCAAATTTTGCCCTAAAGAAACGAGAGGTTGATTATTTTGTGATCCTAAGGAAGATAAAGTACATATATCAACAAATGCCACATTCTTAGAGAAGGACCACATAAGGAATCACAAACCAAGAAGTAAAGTTGAGTTAAGTGAGTTAGACAGAACAACAACAAAAGTTGCTGATAGCACTAGTACATCAACAAGAGTTGTTGATACTAGTTTGTTAAGTCAAGAAAATCTATCTCAAGAGTTGAGAGTGCCTTGACGTAGTGGGAGGGTTATAACACAACCTGACCGTTATATGGATTTAACTGAAACCCAAGTCGTCATACTAGATGACGACTGTGAGGATCATTGACTTATAACCAAGTTGACGGATCGAATCCCGCAACGGAAGCGGTTGTGAATCACGCGTTCGAGATTTTGTTACATAGATCTAAAATAAGAATTAAATACTAAACATTAAGCATACATTACAAGTAAGGCCAACAAGAAATTTACCTTTGAAGAACACTTTCTTCACGAGTCCCTCCAACGATCACGATCTCAGCAACACGAACCCGAACAGTGTGAAGATCCGCCACTTGACTTTCTTTGTTGTTCTCTAGGTGAGGGAGGATGATGGGTTCGTTTAGGATGAGATATGGAGGTTTTGAGAGAGATTGTGTTGGGAACTATTTCCAACTACAAAAAAAGAGAATTCTAGGGTTGTGTGTAATGTCATACAAAAGTTGCATCATATGCTACTATTTATAGGGGAATGAAATGGAAATTACCATCCTACCCCTCCTTCATTCTCTCATTAGTAAATAGTCAATTTGTGATTCTCATTCACAGTAAAACTATATATTTTATCATTTATATCACATATAATTTATAAACACCTCATATATGAAATTGAACACTTCAATTTCATACCATAGTTTATACCCTCAATGTTAGCATTTTGAGCCAATTGAGGGACCTAATGGACCTACAGTTCATGAGCTCCAATGATGTGAGATTAACTGATCCAACTTTTTGATTTGGTTAATCATTATTCATTAACTACAAGTTACTCAACTATAGACTTGTAGTTGCACTCTCCTCACTATAGATTATAATGTGTCTATTGATATAATCACTACCCATGTGTCGACCCTTCACAGGTTGTTCGTAATCATAGTTGGGTCAAATTATCGTTTTACCCATGTGATTACCTCTTTGTTCCTTAAGCACCACTGATCCTCTAATGAACAACAAGTCTATGGTCCTACCATAAACTCAAACCTCTCTTTAGCTAGTTTAGAGCGTGGGGCCCCGTTGTTCAAGATCTGGGCTCAGTTCTTAAGGGAACAACCTATCTAATTCCTTAGTCTAGGTATGAGTGAATTCCGTCTTGCAGAGTTAAGTCCCCAGCTACCTACGAGGTTCTGTCCCTGAGAAGGTAGGCTTATTGAGTCGGCTACTGGCCACTCTCACCCATACTGGTCTAAGGACAAACCCCTTCTTAACTTTCTCAGGATTCAGGTCGAGTCACTAATGACCATCTATAAATTATCAGTCGTATCCTGTTAACGGTGTATACTGGTTAGACTAATAATTTGCATCTAGTCTTGTATGAATTCTTCATACAGAATGCCCCCGCTTGCATGTCATCCACATGAATGAGCTGGATTACCTCATTTGTACTGATTACAAAGTGGGTCGCATCCATGGTGTTACCAGAATAAGGTTTCCAATCTCATTCTTATACCATAGACCACTTAGGTTATACTTTTGAACACAATCCAAATAGTGTCCATTACACTGATGTTCAAGATTCATTATAACCTTCTAGCTTAGTTTATTGGATTTATAAGCCGAGAAGATAATGTTATCAAATCAAATAACTCTTTATTCATTTGACTAAAGTTGCCCAAGTTTATTGCACATATCTCAACAATCTCCCACTTGACCTAAAATATTCTGGAGTACAGTATTTAAACATTACAATAATGCCAAATGCAATAAACTAGGGCATTGAAAACCTGTGTACAATATACTCTCACTTGACCTAGTTGGGGAGACTTGTAAACCTAGACCTTCTAGGTGACTCTCAAATACTTTAGCTGTGAGAGCCTTTGTAAAAGGATCAACAATGATGTGCGCGGAGGCTCTCTTCGTGACGATCACGTCTCCTCGATGCACGATCTCCTGGATGAGATGATATTTCTGCTCAATATGTTACCCCTCTTTTGACTTCGGGGTTCCCTTCAATTTGCCATAACACCACTATTACCACCAAACAACGTGATAGGCAAACTCAGATTTTGAACAACTTCCAAATCTAACATGAATTTCCTTAACCAAACACCCTATTTACCTACTTCACAAGCCGCTACATATTCAACCTCCATGGTTGAATTGAAGGGAATGAAAATCCCCGCAAAGCGGAAGACGATCGAATCGTCAAGGTATCGTTACGCTACTTGATTTTTGTTAAAACGATCTAACTCTTAGATCTAAGTTGAACATGCAAAAGAGGAAGAAAAACAGTAAGACAAATTTTACATACTTGTTGTAGACAAAATGTCACACCCCCTCCCGAACCACATGCTAACTTAGCCCGGGAGACGGCATGAAGCCAACAGACATTGTTACCTCTTAACAATACTGCTTGACATTACTTTACACGAAACAAACTATGTTCGCATATGGAACACTTTAAACTTAACACAATGGAATCGGACATCTATAAGACGTGACATGAGGAGAAACTCTTCTTAAGTCTCTCTTGGAAACTAAGATGAGCAAGAACATCGTAACCACAAACAAATCCAAACCACTAATTAAGCAACCACAACCTCTAAAGCACATACTACTATAACTACATAGTTCTCTTAAAATAATTTACAGACATATGGACTTGCTAAACCACACCAACCACGTACATAAATATATCAAACATGAGAAGCTTCCAGCAGATTATGGCAGTTATCGTGCACCGGAGCTCGATCTCACCGAAAAGTGGAAAAACATCGGAAGAATGAGCTATGAAGCTCGAAGAGTGACTTGAGTTTAAAAGAAAGCTATTAATTCGTAAATCATATCACCCGCCATCTATGAGCATATGCATCCAGAATCAAGCGTTAAAAAAAGTAATCGTGTAATCATTCTAGCTTTTCATGAAAACTAGCAAGACACCGTTAAAATCTCGTAAGGCATGTAAATGATATAAACTCTTTTTAAAACATGTCACAATCTACTTTGTTCTCACGATGTAGTGGGGCCCGCCAAAGACTCCCATCGTCTTTGTCGTAGTGGGGCTCGCCCGAAAGACTCACGACAGTACCATGTGTCATGGAGTACACTCAACGTCGACAACAGAATAAGACCTGTGTGCACACGGTACTACATAGCCTCGGGCTCAATATCTCAGAATATCACATGAAAACATTTGAACATGCCAGCTTATCTTTTTCTTTCATAAAACTCAAGCTTACTTAGCTTGTTCATAAAACTGGAAATCTTTAAAACATACTTGCTAGTACATGCTTGTTTGAAATCATCACATTTTCATAAGTTTTGGCAACCATTGGACATATGCTCATGTATAAACTTTATAAAGACTTTTAGGCTCATCATGAACACTTTAAAACATTTCTAAGAAATCATGAATGCTCATAAACAAGTGTTCAAGAAAACAATAAACATCTAAACCATTTCGTTTTAGCAAAACCTTGTATTTCATAAGCATAATACAAGCCTATAAACCATTTTCAAGGTTCGTTTTGTCACTCACAGTGTTAGAACTAAAGTCTTCACCCGTACACTCGACCTTTTGTTCTTGGCCTGTCAAACAAACCAAAACCATGTTTTAGAACCTCGAGCTCATGGTTTTAACTTTAAAATTACAAGAAAACACTCCAACAAAAATTCCAGCATTTAACAGATTTTATGCCCTGTATTCAGATACTCATAACGTCTTCATTACTTATCCAAAAATAATGTACTTTATACCAAAATCTTCCTTTTTGAACCCTCTAAAACTCTTATGAAGACATGAAAATGAGATTCCCAATAGATTGGTTCAGAAATACCTCGAAGGCTTCTTTCCCCGGAACCAACTTCTGCTATTCCAGATTCAATTTCTGCTGCAACCCGAAACTTGACCTGCTATTTACAACATCTTCCAATCATTTTCTAATCACGAATTCTTCACGAAAGTTGTAGGAAATTCAATAAGCTTTCCAACCATACCTAATAGAGCTTCTGATTCCAATTCTACAGGTCAGTACAACCAAAACATCAGAGACTTCTCGGATTTGACAGCAAATTCTGTCTTCTGTCTTCCTCTTCACAAAACAGCAACTTAACATCAGAATTGGCTCGAGCTTCCTTCACGACTTTTGTTCCAATATGAGTTAACTTTCATGAAACAAAATTTCAGCTCTTACCTCTTTCTGTGGAGCTCGTGATGAACAAAATAGCAGAACATGGCAGAGTGATTACCTTGCTGTCAAAAAGAATCTTCTTGAGTTCTCTCCCTCTCTTCTGCAAATCCAGCTCCAAAACGTTCTTCTTCTTCTTCCTTAAAGCTTCTCCCATGGAAACCCTTGTCTTTACTTCATAAAATGAGGAGATATCGATGGGGAAAGCCTTTTTAAAAAGAGAGAAACAAGGTGGGGTCCCACCATCCACCATCCAATCTTTCCTTTCCTTTCTTTTCTTTTCTTTTCTTTTTCCTTCCTTTATCTTTTCATTTCTTATCTTTTCTTTGCAAAACAAGGCAAACTTAGTATATTAAACATTGTTTCATTTCCTTTTCTTCTTTTGTCTTAAAAGCAATCCAAACCAAAATGGTTTAAACTTTCCTTCCTTGTTTTCCTTTTGCCTTTCACTTCATTTCTTTCCTTTTTAAAACAAGGAAAACCAAGTTTTAAGCATTCATTTCTTCCTTTCTTTTGTTGTTTGATAATAAGGAGGTTCCAAAGAAAGATCTCGGGTTTACAACTTACCTCCCCCTTATGAAATTTCGTCCTCGAAATTGAGTAGTCTTAAGGTGAAAATCATCAGATACTTCCTCCTCCACTCTGTGATGTCTCCAACGAACCTTCACGAGTGGGATCGTTTTGTTTCTTAAAACTTGTTCTTTTCTGTCGAGGATTTGAACTGCATCCTCTGCGTAACTCATGTCTTTTTCAGCTCAACGGGTTGTGCTTGTAGCACATGTGTCAGATCTGGAATATACTTCTCAACATGAACACATGAAAAACATCATGTACTCAAGATAGTTTTGCTGGCAATTCTAGTCATAAGGGTCACGCCCAACTTGTCCCAAGCACTTGATAAGGACCAATATATCTGGAACTTAGCTTACCTTTCTTTCCAAAACTTGATCTCCAACTTGGAATTCTAAGTCTTTTCGCTGCTTAACTGCATAACTCTTCTAACGGTCTTGTGCTACTTTCAGATTCTCTCTGATTACGTTAATATTGTTTGTCATAACTTACACCAACTCAGGACCGATTAGCTTCCGTTCTTCTAGTTCATTCCAATATACGAGCGTTCTACACGGTCTTTTATCCAGAGCCTCAAATGGTGCCATGCCAATATTCGACTGGTAGCTGTTATTGTAAGCAAATTCCATAAGCGATAGGTGTGTATCCCACTCCCCTTAACTTGAAGAACACATGCTTTCAACATGTCTTTTAGGGTCTGGATGGTCCTCTCTGACTGACCATCTGTCTGGGAATGGAGCGCTGTACTAAAACTCAACTTTGTCCCCATAGCCTTCTTTAAACTAGGCCAAAACTTAGAAGTAAATCTCGAATCTCTATCTGATACTATGGACACTGGCACTCTGTATTGTCTTACAATTAAAGTCGACGTATAAGCTTAGCTAGTGATCAAGCGTGAGACGTCGATTTTAATCGGTATAAACCGTGTTATCTTAGTGAGTCTATCCACCATTACCCAAGTACCATCATGTCCATTTGAAGTACGTGGTAATCTAAACAGAAAACCATAGTAATACGCTCCCATTTCCATTCCGACACTAGCAATGGGTTAAGGAGTCCTTTTTGCTTCTGTCTAACTGGTTTAACTTGCTGACAGATTAAACATCTATCAACATAATCAACTATCTCCCGCTTCATCCCAGGCTACCAATAAGTCCCATTCATGGTTTTACACATCTTGGTGCTTCCTGGATGCATAGCGTAGCTGAACTGTGAGCTTCTTCTAGAATAGCATTCTTAAGCTCACTAACACTCGGAACGCATAGTCTTCCTTGTTTCTCTATGGCTCAAAATCGATCTCATTTTAAATTTTGCTTCTTGGCCCTATTTGGACTTTCTAAACATCTTTTGCAAGTTACTATTCTCTGATTGTCTTCTCACAATCTCTATTATGAGTGAAGGCCTGATCTGAAATTAAACTAAAAGACCCTTTGAATTCTCTGCAGTTACAACTGCCTTAGAATCCCTTAGAGTACTTAAAAAAAAAATGTTGCTCGAATACCACACAAGGCATCCCTAGGAAGTCTTGACTTCCTGCTCAATGCATCAGCTACCACATTCTCCTTACCAAGATGGTATTATATGGTACAATCACAATCTTTAATCAAATCTAACCATCTTCGTTGTCTCATATTCATCTTCCTCTGATCAAAGATATATTTCAGACTCTTATGATCTGGGTAAATGTGACACCTTTCACCAAACAAGTAATGTCTCCAGGTCTTCAGTGCTAAAACAATTGCTGCTAACTCAAGATCATGGGTAGGGTAATTACATTCGTGCTTTTTCAATTGCCTTGATGCATAAGCTATTACTTTACCCTCTTGCATGAGCACACAACCCAAACCTTGCCTCGAAGCATCACAGTAAATTACATACTCTTTTCCTGTTACAGGAAGTGTCAGAATAAGTGTTGTAACTAATCTCTTTTTCAGCTCTTGAAAACTTTGTCCACACTTATCTGACCATTCAAACTTAGCATTCTTTCTTGTTATAACTGTTAAGGGTAATACTAATCGTGAGAAGTTCTCAACAAATCATCTGCAGTATCCTGCCAAGCCTAGGAAACTACGTACCTCTGTCGCTTTAGCTGGTCTCATTAAGTTGACCCTAACTTTTACTTTATGTGGACCCATACCAACTCCATTTGTTGAAACAACTTACCTCAAACACTACCTGATTCAATCAAAACTCACCTTTGGTGAATTTAGCGTACAACTGTTTATCTCGTAGTGTTTGTAGAATAATACTCATGCGTTCCTCGTGGGCTTTCCTGTCAACCGAATAAGCTAGTATATCATCAATAATTACTATTACAAAGTTATCCAAATACTGGGGAATAACCTGCCCATGAGGTCCATGGAAACTACTAGTACCTTGTTAAACCAAATGGCATTACTAAACACTCGTAATGCTCGTACCTCATTATGAATAACGTTTTAGGAATGTCTGATTCTCTGACCTTTAACTTATGATATCCTGATCTTAAATTAATCTTACAAAACATCGATGCACCTCTTAACTGGTCATACAAGTTATCTATTCAGGGTACAGGGTACTTATTACATATCGTGACTTTGTTTAATTGTCTATAATCAATGCATAATCTACGGGTACCATCTTTCTTTTTCACAAATAACACTGGAGCTTTCCAAGGCGATACACTAGGTCTGATGTATCCCTTATCAACTAGTCCTTGTAACTGCATCTTTAGCTCCCTGATCTCACTTGGAGCCATTCTATACGGCGCTTGCGAAATAGGTGTTATTCATGGTAACAGTTCAATGGTGAACTCAACTTCCCTATCAGGTGGCAATCCTGATAGATCTGCTAGAAAACAACAAGAAAATTCATTCACAACAAGAACATTTTCTTGTTTTAGCTTTTCTTCCTGCACCTCAACTACATGTGCAAGAAACGTCGTGCAACCTTTCCTCAATAACTTCTGAGCTTTGAATGCTGGAAACAAACTCGTAGGGATAGTCTTTCTTTCATCCCATAAAACCACTTCAGCTAATCCTGGTTCCTTGAAAACAACTTCCTTTATATGGCAATCTCTGGAAGCATAATGAGTAAATAGGAAATCCATTCCTAGGATTGCATCTAACACCTGCAACTCTAGTGGAAGAAGATCCACTTAACACATTGAGACCTTCAACTAAGACCTCACAATTCCGCATCACTGAATTGACTAATAAAGCATCACCAACTGGAGTGTATATAACTAACCTTTTACATACAGGTTCTAGCTTCCCATTCAACTTAGTCAAGAACATACTAAAAACAAAGAAATGTGTAGCACCTTGTTCTATTAAAACAGGTGCAGGTACATTTCAAATAGTAATTGTGCCAATAATCATATCTGGTGCATCCTCAGCTTCTTGCTGAGTCATAACCTAGACCTTTCCGTGTTGCCTAGGCCTCCCTAAAACTCTCTTTAGTTTAACACCATCGGTGCCCTCTCTTGCGCCTCATCAAACTCTCTTACCGCTCAACTAATCGGGACTCAACTCCTAGTCCTCAAGGTCACGGTGTCCATAGTCAGGACAATCCTCTTGACATATCCTGGTTGTCAGCATTGGTAGCATGTACCAACACTCACAAGACAATGATCTTGATGATTCTTGCAACAGATCACACATGGAGTTTTCCTTGCTATACTGGCATAGACTCTTGCCCTCTTTGCAGTCTTGCTGCTAATCAAACAAACTAATTAGGTTCTTTTTAACCCTGCCTCTGATAGGCACTACCCACAATCATCTGCCTCGATGCCTGGCTACTTGGCTACTAGCTTGCTCCTTAAAGTCATATTGACTTGGAAACATTTACTCCAAGTGTGAACCTCCACGCTCACGACCTTGAAATCGCTTGTTGTCGAAGCCTTCACAACTAGGCTTCACTCATCGACTTCTCCTCTGCTATACTCGCTCAACACGTGGAGCAAATCTCTACGAGCTGAGAGAAGTCAGTCCACTTAGCAATGCCTGTAACTGGGGTACGTATCTCAGGTCGTAACCCTCTTTCAAATTGTCGACACCTATCGCTCTTAGATGCCACAATCACATCAACATACCGCGACAACTCGGTATATCTTCTCTCATACTCAGCCACTGAAAGTGTATCTTGTTTTAGTTCTAACAAAATTCATCCCTCTCGCTCTCTCAGACGCGTGCTAGGGTAATATTTATCTTGAAGAGGCTTCAAAGTTTGCCGATGTGAAGTACGTGCATCACTACAATCAAGCTAACATCGATCTCCATCATCCTTCCGCTTTCTTTAGTAGCAAGAATGTGGCCAACTTAACATTTCGCTCCTCAGAGAAACTCATAACATCAAAACATTTATCAAGCTTATTTAGCCAAACCTCAGCTTCAACTGGATCTTTGGAACCCTCAAACACTGTGGCTCCTAACTCTTTTAGGTGATCTATTCTATATGTCTTATCTGGATTACTTAGCCCTGCTCCCTATGGCTTACTTACCTCCTGTGAGGAATTAGCATGCTGCTTAATTCTGGCCCGTATCTGAACTCTCGGGCACTAGATCTCCACTGGGATTGATCTTGGGTAGGATCCTGCGTCCCCGCCCCGATCTTGCCTCATCGCCTCGCTAGTACGTGGTGGCATGACTTCTATAACATATTAACATACTAGACATGTAATGAGTACTCAACTCAAATGCACAATTCTAGACTTGTGTTCACATTCTAATCCTGACTGGACTTACTCTTGTCCTTACTTGGACCATGCTCTACTAGTTCTATTGAACTAACTCAATAACTTGCTATTTACTTTTGAGTTTCTTCTAGAGCTAACTTGCTCTGTCTCATTCCCATGGAGCTAACTGCTCTGATACCAAGTTGACACACCCCCTCCCGAACCACATGCTAACTTAGCCCGAGAGCGGCATGAAAGCCAACAGAGACATTGTTACCTCTTAACAATACTGCTGACATTACTTTACACGAAAACAAACTATGTTCGCATATGGAACACTTTAAACTTAACACAATGGAATCGGACATCTATAAGACGTGACATGAGGAGAAACTCTTCTTAAGTCTCTCTTGAAACTAAGATGAGCAAGAACATCGAACCACAAACAGTCAAACCACTAATTAAGCAACCACAACCTCTAAAGCACATACTACTATAACTACATAGTTCTCTCAAAATAATTTACAGACATATGGACTTGCTAAACCACACCAACCACGTACAACATATCAAACATGAGAAGCTTCCAGCAGACTATGGCAGTTTATCGTGCACCGGAGCTCGATCTCTACCAAAAGTGGAAAAAACATCGGGAAGAATGAGCTATGAAGCTCGAAGTGAGTGACTTGAGTTTAAAAGAAAGCTATTAATTCGTAAATCATATCACCTCGCCATCTATGAGCATATGCATCCAGTAATCAGCGTTAAAAGTAATCGTGTAATCATTCTAGCTTTTCATGAAAACTAGCAAGACACCGTTAAAATCTCGTAAGGCATGTAAATGATATAAACTCTTTTTAAAACATGTCACAATCTACTTTGTTCTACGATGTAGTGGGGCCCGCCCAGCACTCCCATCGTCTTTGTCGTAGTGGGGCCCGCCAAAGACTCACGATAATATGGCTGTTGTCACGGAGTACACTCAACGTCGACAACGAGAATAAGACTGTGTGCACACGTGCACTACATAGCCTCGGGCTCAATATCTCAGAATATCACATGAAAACATTTGAACATGCCAGCTTATCTTTTTCTTTCATAAAACTCAAGCTTACTTAGCTTGTTCATAAAACTGGAAATCTTTAAAACATACTTGCTAGTACATGCTTGTTTGAAATCATCACATTTTCATAAGTTTTGGCAACCATTGGACATATGCTCATGTATAAACTTTATAAAGACTTTTAGGCTCATCATGAACACTTTAAAACATTTCTAAGAAATCATGAATGCTCATAAACAAGTGTTCAAGAAAACAATAAACATCTAAACCATTTCGTTTTAGCAAAACCTTGTATTTCATAAGCATAATACAAGCCTATAAACCATTTTCAAGGTTCGTTTTCTCACTCACAGTGTTAGAACTAAAGTCTTCACCCGTACACTCGACCTTTTGTTCTTGGCCTGTCAAACAAACCAAAACCATGTTTTAGAACCTCGAGCTCATGGTTTTTAACTTTAAAATTACAAGAAAACACTCCAACAAAAATTCCAGCATTTAACAGATTTTATGCCCTGTATTCAGATACTCATAACTTCTTCATTACTTATCCAAAAATAATGTACTTTATACCAAACTCTTCCTTTTTGAACCCTCTAAAACGCTTATGAAGACATGAAAATGAGATTCCCAATAGATTGGTTCAGAAATACCTCGAAGGCTTCTTTCCCCGGAACCAACTTCTGCTATTCCAGATTCGAATTTCTGCTGCAACCCGAAACTTGACCTGCTATTTACAACATCTTCCAATCATTTTATAATCACGAATTCTTCACTAAAGTTGTAGGAAATTCAATAAGCTTTCCAACCATACCTAATAGAGCTTCTGATTCCAATTCTACAGGTCAGTACAACCAAAACATCAGAGATTTCTCGGATTTGACAGCAAATTCTGTCTTCTGTCTTCCTCTTCACAAAACAGCAACTTAACATCAGAATTGGCTCGAGCTTCCTTCACGACTTTTGTTCCAATATGAGTTAACTTTCATGAAACAAAATGTCAGCTCTTACCTCTTTCTGTGGAGCTCGTGATGAATAAAATAGCAGAACATGGCAGAGTGATTACCTTGCTGTCAAAAAGAATCCTCTTGAGTTCTCTCCCTCTCTTCTGCAAATCCAGCTCCAAAACGACCTTCTTCTTCTTCCTTAAAGCTTCTCCCATGGAAACCCTTGTCTTTACTTCATAAAATGAGGAGATATCGATGGGGAAAGCCTTTTTAAAAAGAGAGAAACAAGGTGGGGTCCCACCATCCACCATCCAATCTTTCCTTTCCTTTCTTTTCTTTTCTTTTCTTTTTCCTTCCTTTATCTTTTCATTTCTTATCTTTTCTTTGCAAAACAAGGCAAACTTAGTATATTAAACATTGTTTCATTTCCTTTTCTTCTTTTGTCTTAAAAGCAATCCAAACCAAAATGGTTTAAACTTTCCTTCCTTGTTTTCCTTTTGCCTTTCACTTCATTTCTTTCCTTTTTAAAACAAGGAAAACCAAGTTTTAAGCATTCATTTCTTCCTTTCTTTTGTTGTTTGATAATAAGGAGGTTCCAAAGAAAGATCTCGGGTTTACACAAAACTTCAAAGTTTCTTCCTCGATCACGAACACTTCGTGCTTCTCAACGAATGCTTCTCTCGAACAAAACGAACGCCACCAACGACCTTCTCGGTTGTTCTTGCTTTGGAAGAAGAAAATTGGTGGGACTTTTCTTTATTTTGGAGGGGGAGGAGAATTGAGAGAGTTGAGAGAATTCTTAATCTCTTCTCTTTGATGAAAATCAAAGAATGAGAGAATGAGTTACTAATCCCATCTTGCAAAGGGTTTAAATAATGAAAAAT
The DNA here is from genome assembly GCA_036507285.1 of Trichosanthes cucumerina. Lineage (NCBI taxonomy): Eukaryota > Viridiplantae > Streptophyta > Magnoliopsida > Cucurbitales > Cucurbitaceae > Trichosanthes > Trichosanthes cucumerina. Next base: position 72,762,669 of record CM071835.1, on the reverse strand, counting down.
GATGGAGTTAAAATCTCCACATGATTACCACTTTACCACAACCATAAGTTATGCAAATCTCATTTGCATAACCACATAATATAAAATATCTCATATCTCACATTGCAAATCATATTTGCAATAATTGTGGATTAATTAATTTGAATCACATCCAATTTAATTTCTCTCAATTAATTTATCCAATTAGCACTAATTCAACAATTAGGCTAACCTATAGTTTATTATGAATCACATTCACATTAAACTATATATTATATCATTCATATCTCATGTAAATGACATAAATGCCCTTTAAGTGAAATTGAACACTTCAATTTCATACCAAAATATTAACCCTTCTTTTATACCAGATTGAGCCAACCGAGGGACCTAATGGACCTACAATGACGAGCTCCAATGATCCGAGATTAACTTGTTAAACTCTTTGACCCGGTTAATCAACATTCATCAGCTACAGAAACACTTCACTATAACCAGTAGCTGCACTCCCGTCAATGCATAATATTACGTGTCCACTGATATAACCAATACCTATGAGTCGACCCTTCACAGGTTGTTCGTAGACACGGCTGGGTTAAATTACTGGTTTACCCCTGTGTCTACCTCTTGTTCCTTACGTCCCCACTGCTCCTTTAATGAACAACATATTGTGATGGTCCAACCATACTCAACACCCTTCTCGAGCCAGTGAGAAGGTGGGCGCCCGTTGTCCAAGCCCTGGAGAAAACACTTAAGGGAATAACCCCTCTACTTTCCCTAAATGCGGGAACGAGTGAATTCCATCTCGCGTAGTTAAGTTCCCAGCTCCCTACTTGGTCCTGTCCCTAAGAAGATAGGCATATTGGGCGATTAACTGTGACCACCCTCACCCGTACTAGTCAAAGGATAAACCCCCGCAGATAGGAGTCCGTAACACGCTCAAGATTCAAGTCGAGTCACTAATGGTCATCTACGAAGTTATTAGTCCTTACTGTCAACGATGTTACATCAGTAGGTCTAATAATTCACGGTCCGGTCTTGTACAATCTCATTGCACAGGATGCCCCCAGTCGCATGTCAACAACATGAACGAGTCAGATCACCTCGTTTGTATCTAATACAAAGCGGGCAACATCCACATTGTATCCAGGATTAAGTCTCCAACCCTATCCATATACTGTAGACCGTTCGGGCCATTAACTCGAACGTGATCCTCCCTGTGTGACCACTACACACCGTTCAAGTTCTAGTTCTCTCATAAATTCAATGACTCTGGAGCTTAGTTTATTGGAAAAGTTTGTAATTATTACGAGACACAAAGTAATGAAATAAATAACTCTTATTAATGTCAAAACAGTAATTTACAAACATGAGATTATGACAAAAAAATCCAAACAGGAATCAGCGATGCATCCAAGCTTAACGCATTGCCGTACTACAACTCCTCCATTTAGAGTAAATACAGACCCTGATGTATATTTCCGAGAATCTTTATCAGTTTGAAAGTCATAATTCATGTATCTTGTAATGATTAAATCCTTAGCCCCATACACAAGCATGTATTTTCTTTTTCTCTGAAGATGCTTAAGGATCGTTTTAACTGTTGTTAGTGTTCAAGTTCTAGACTGGATTGATATCTACTGACCATTCCAATTGCAAAAGATATGTTTGGCTTAGTACACAACATGGCGTACATCAGGCTCCCAAAAACTGATGCATAAGGAATCCATCTCATATCCTCAACTCCTTGATGAAAGGATTTTGAATTCCCTCAGCGGAAGACGTTATGAAACGTTGTTGTTTCGTTGTGTAAAACGTGTCTTAAAATCGAATTAATCTCATTAATCCCACGTTAAACATGCATAAAGAGAAGAAAACACAGTAAGAAACTCGTTACTTACTTGTTGAAGAACTCTTCTTCAAAGCTTTCCTCCTCCGGTCACGATCCCTTTCGAATCAACGATCTCTACGAACTCGATCCTCGAACTAAACAGCAAGACACCTCCAAAGGGTCTTCTAGGTTGTGGGACTCCCTTTGATTTTGGGTGAGGAGAAGAGGTAGAGAGAATGAGAGAATTTTTCTTTGGTCTCTTTGGATGAAAATCCAAAAAATGGCAAAATCCATACCAAATGCCTTTAATTGCACCTTTTTATAATGGTGTCTGGTGAAGTTAAAATTTCCACCAATTCACCATTGTTCCACAACTATATGATATGTAAATCATATTTGCATATCACATAATATAAGGTATCTCATACCTTATAATACAAATCTCATTTGCATAATTGTGGAATTTTTTAAATTGAATCACATTCAATTTAATTTCTCTCAATTGAATTTCTCCAAATAACACTAATTAATCAATTAGGTTATACTATACTAGTCAAATATGAATTTCATTCACATCAAACTATATATTATGTCATTTATATAACATATAAATGACATACATACCCAAATACTGAATTTGAACACTTCAAATTCACGCCAAACTGTAAACCCTCAATTTGTCCAATTTGAGCGGACCTAATGGACCTACAGATAACTAACTCCAATGATCTAAGACTAACCTGTCAAACTATTTGACCCGGTTATTCAACATTCATTAGCTAGGTAACACTCTATTAAAGCCCGTAGTTGTACTCTCATCACTGTAGGACAAGTTGTGTCCATCGATATAACTAATGCTCGTGAGTCGACCCTTCACAGGTTGTTGATAGCCACAGCTGGGTCAAATTATCGTTTTACCCCAGTGTCTACCTCTTGTCCTTAAGTCCCCACTGCTCCTCTAATGAACAACAATGTTGTAGTTTCCAACAATAAACAGCAACTCTCTCAGGCCAGTGAGAGGGTGGGGCCTCATTGTTCAAGCCCTGGAGAAAACACTTAAGGGAACAACCCCTCTCGTTTCCCTTAATCGGGAACAAGTGAATTCCATCTCGCGTAGTCAAGTTCCCAGCTCCCAACGTGGTCCTTTCCCTGAGAAGATAGGCATACTGCGCGAGCATCGGTGGCCACCCTCACTCGTACTAGTCAAACGACAAACCCCCGCAGACAGGAGTTCGTAACACGCTCAGGATTAAGGTCGACTCACTAATGGTCATCTACGAATTTAATAGTCCTATACTGTTAACGGTGTTACATCAGTAAGTCTAATAATTCACCATCCGATCTTGTACAATCTCATTGCATAGGATGCCCACACTCGCATGTCAACCACATGAACGAGCTGGATCACTTCGTTTGAATTTAATACAAAGCGGGTCGCATGCACAGCATATCCAATGGATTAGGTCTCTAACCCTATCCGTATACTATAGACCGTTCGGGTAATTAACTCGAACGTGATTCTTCCCGTGTGTCCACTACACACCGTTCAAGTTCTTAGTTCTCTCATAATATAATGACATTAGAGCTTAGTTTATTGGTTTAAGTTTATGAAATATGTGAGAAACAAAGTTCGAATAAATAACTCTTAGTTATTTAGAATAATGAAATATTACAAACTACACGAGATTAGAACATACATCCCAACAATTGAGGTGTCTTAAGACATTGTTCCTTAGACAAATGAACTTCATATCTAAAAGGCAATAAGCCTTTCTTGGAGTCTTGGATCTTAAACCTCAACATTACTTTGTCGATGTAAGATGTCTGAGACAATGCTAGGGTTTTATTCTTGCGGTTTCGGACAATCTGGATCCCAAGAACAAACTGCGCTTCTCGCAAATCTTTCATTTCGAATTACGTAGCTAGCCAATTCTTTATGTCAGTAAGATAACCTACATCATTCCCAATGAGTAAGATATCATCCACATATAGAACTAAGAATGCAACAGAACTATTGATGATCTTCTTGTATACACAAAGTTCATCAACATTCTGGTCAAACCCAAAAGACTTGATTGCCTCATCAAACCTTATATTCCAAGACATAGAGGCTTGTTTTAGTCCATAGATTGAGCTTTTAAGCCTACAAACTTTTTGCTTTTGTCCTTGTGCAATGAACCCTTTGGGTTGGTCCATGTAGATGTTCTCGTCAAGATTGTCATTCAAGAATACTGTCTTGACATCCATTTGTCATACCTCATAGTCATAATATGCAACAATGGCAAGTAGGATACAGATAGACTTTACCATATAGCAACAGGTGAAAAGATTTCCTCATAGTCCACCCCTTCAACCTGGGTATAACCCATTGCTACTAGTCTAGCTTTAAAGGTTTTCACCTTTCCATCTACACCATACTTTCTCTTGTAGATCCAATTAAAATTTATATGTTTTACCCCATCAGGTTTATCTACAAGATCCCAAACAAAATTGAACTGCATAGATTCCATTTCTTGGTCCATGGATATTACCCATTTGTCATTTTCTTTGTCAACCATTGCTTCATTATAAGCCAATTGATCCTAACATACAAACCATTGCTTCATTATAAGCCAATTGATCCTAACATATTACAATCGTCATTCGATATGACAACTTGGGTTTCAGATAAACCCATATAACGGTCAGGTTGTGTTATAACCCTCCCACTACGTTGAGAAACTCTCAACTCTTGAGATGTATACTCTTCACTAGACAATCTTGTATTAACAACTCTTGTTGGCATACTAGCATTATTAGCAACCTTTACTGTTGTTCCGTCTAACTCACTCAAAACAATTTTACTTCTTGGTTTGTGGTCCCTGATGTGGTCCTCCTTTAAGAAAGTGCCATTTGTCGACACAAGTACCTTGTATTCCTTAGGATCATAGAATAATCCACCTCTTGTACCTTTTGGGTAGCCTACAAATACACACAATTTTGAACGTGAATCCAATTTTCTTTGGGATTATAACAAACACATGTGTTAGACATCCTCAAATTATGAAATGACGTAAACTACCTTTACGTCCTTTCCAAAGTTCAAAAGGTGTTTCAGAAACACTCATTGATGGCACAATGTTCAAAATGTATACTGCAGTCTTTACTACATAACTCCAAAAAGAATCAGGGAGATGGGCATAATTAATCATTGATCGAACCATTCCCAACAAGGTTCTATTTCTCCTTTCCTATAGACCATTCTGCTGAGGCATATCGGGTGTTGAGAGTTGGGATGAAATTCCATGTTCTATGATATAGCTCTGGAATTTTAAATCCATGTACTCTCCACCCGATCTGATCGAAGTGTTTTAATTGTTTTACCTAATTGATTCTCAACTTCAACCTTGAATTCCTTAAATATTTCAAGTGCTTCAGACTTATGATGAATTAGGTAAATATGCTCTTGAATAATCATCTATAAACGAGATGAAATATTTATAACCTCCTCGGGCTTTAACATTCATCGGACCACAAAGGTCTGAATTTATAAGCTAAAGAGGTTCTTTGGCTCTATAACCTTTTTCACAAAAAGGTCTTTTATTCATTTTGCCTTCTAGGAAGGATTCACATACAGGTAAAGTATTTTCTTCTAACTAATTTAGAAATCCACTCTTTACCAATCTCTCAATCCTATTGAGATTAATGTGAGATGTCAAAAAATGAGTATTTTCTTTAGGAGAAATTTTACGTTTCTTAGTTTGTGTGTTTGCTGTTTTAAATAATTTAGTGTTCAAAACAATTTTGACTTAATTTGGTCTCAAAACATACAAACCATTTTCTACTGAACCGGAACATATTTCCACACCTTTTCTTTGAAATAAATACTTCATTTGAAGAATGCGAAACAAAAATACATTGTTCTATGAAGCAATAAATTGAAATAAGGTTTCTAGTAAACCCTGGTATCACTAGTACATTGTCTAACCACATATATTTCTTGTCGAACATAAGCTTTATTGTGCCAATTGCTACAGCTAAGAGGATATCTCCATTTCCAACCCGGAGCGTTATTTCTCTTTTCTGTAGCTGCTGCCAGGATAGAACTCCCTGAAAAGAAGAGCAAACATGATTAGTGGCGCTTGAATCCTGTATCCAAGCAGTTTTATCATTATCCACTAAACATGTTTCTATATAAAGTAAATCATATTTTACCTTATTTCTTCTTCTCGGTCAGGTGCTTTGGACATTTCCGTTTCCAGTGTCCATCCTCGTTGCAGTGGAAACATTTTCCTTTCTCAGCAACATCTTTGACCTTCTTGCCTTTTTGGGCTACAACTTTATCAGTCTGTTTCCCTTTACCAACATTCTTCATGTTTTTTTTCTTCTCTTTCAGGTTAGAAGAAGTTGAAGCCACTGATTTTGTTTCAGAGGTCGAACCTCTGTGATAACTCCTACTTGCAACATTTGCCTCAACTTTCGATCCTTGAATTTTCATCAAAGACTGAAAGGTTTGGAGTTCATTTAGAAGGGAGGTAAGATTAAAAGTAAGCTTGTTCATAACAACATTGCTTCTAAACTATAGGAAACTATCTGGAAGAGTTTCCATAATGAAGTTGACATGGCTTGATTCATCGATGGAAGCACCATTCGACTCCGTGATGTTGAAGTGTACCATCATATCAAGGGTATGATCCCGAACAGATGAACCCTCTGGCATCCTTGAGTTTAATATATATACTTGAGGGCATTGTGTCGGGCCTATGTAGACTGTTGTCCAAACATGCCCTGCAACGAATCCATGATTTCCTTAGCGGTCATCATGCCCTCGTGCTTCTTGGCTAATATGTCACACATACTTGCCAACATATAGACCTTGGCCTTATCATTTGCCTTGATCCATCGATCATATGTATCACAAACATTTCGTGTTGCATTCAAGCCTGGCACCGGAGGACACTCCTCAGTCAGCACAAACATAAGATCGTCCACTACCAAGATAGTGTTAAGTTTGTTTTTCCAAGTCATTATGTTCTCTCCGATTAATTTTTTCACACCTAATAAGGAAATAATAGTGCTAGAAATTTTGCTAAAATTTAAAAAAAAAACTTGTATAAGTTTCTCGTTAAAAAAAAAAACTATCTAATCCAATCACATTTTAGCTAATTATCTAATGATTCCCAGGTCATTAATAATTTACAATGATACTCCAAAGGTTTAGAGTGTATGACACCGAAGGGTAATAAAAAACACTCTTCCTCTGGATCAAGACATTCTTGACCAAAACCTAATGTCAGAATAAGTTTTATCCTATAGGCTTTAGTTAACATTATTTGGTCAGGATACATATACTTCTTATGTACCTTGTGAGTGTAACCCTCTGTCTTTAGACCTCAGAGTCCCCATCCAACAAAATCCGCCGAAAGGAGGACTAGGTTGAAAAAAAGACTAAGAAAATCTTTATCCCCTTCGAGTGTCCAGTGTGTTCGTTCCTCTATGATCAAGCCCTCCAAAGGGATTGTCTGGTCCAAACCAAACTAGCAGGCTGACCATTGTGATCTCACGGTGTGAACTGACATAAGAGACCATAGGTTTTTGTTTTCACTAAACCTGCTCCCACTCACTATAAGAACCCTTTTCATTCACCTTGCTATTGACTCATACAAACACCGTTCGAAGGGGGACGCTCCCGTTTGCGCCACGAGGCCATGTATGAGTCTCACGGTGTGAACTTCCCCGGCGAGATGTAGGTGAGATTATAGGTATCACGTACATTTTTCCTCACACTAGATACTTTAACTCTATTGGAAATTGACCTAGGTTAAACCCGACTAATGGTTTTACCTAAACTTATCAATATAACTCTTATACTGATAATCAATATAACTCTTATATTGATTTTATCCTATGTTTGCTAATATAACTCTTTATATTAAACCTAGGATTTCTAGTTTATTAACCCCTTAATAAACCCACTAACGCTACTATAATTTATTAACTCTCTGATTAAAATTCACTCCCAGGTCAGTTTCCAGGTAGGGGTGTTCCGTTTTCATCAGCCTAAATATCCTAGCCTGGACAGAACCTTCCTTTGATAAAGCTCTTCTTTGAATCATAATTTATAAATTACCTGGTTCCTATTCCTACTCTAATTAGAACTAGATAACCTATGTCTATTAATTTCATGTTCTAAACATTTTAAAACTAATGAATTTAACATTAGGTGACATGCAATTCTATATTATTGTATTTGATCATTCATCACATGAATATTAAAACATACATAACACATTCATCTCATGAAAAATATGCATGTCAATACTGCCAAAAAATTAATATAACACATTATATTAATTATACATGCAAACTATATAACATAACATTTTATATTATAAATGAAGCATGAAAATTCTTAACCTGAGGTGGGATATCTAAATAAAGGCATACTTTATGCATGACAATAATTATACAACAATTGCATACATTAAATAGCAAAATAAGACCATTTTTGGCACCCTAAATTAATTTCAACTAATATAATCTAATAATAATAATTAAAATTAATAAAATTAAATATAATTAAATATAAAAAGTTTTTATATCTAATATATATATAAAAAATAGATTTTTCGTCAGTTGGAGCGTTCATGAAACGCCTTCAGCATTACAACGCTACCTCTGTCGCGTGCCTTAATCCGTCAGCTCAGCGTTGCAACGCTGCACACAGAACAACAAGCAGCCTCCACTATTTTTTCTCGTTTTTATTGACAGGGATTTACAGACTCGATTTACATAAATATATGCCAAAAACAATAGATCGTTCCATTGAACAATTCAACGAAAAAAATATGTAAATCTATGTGCCAAAAAAGAAAACATCTAATTTCCATATCGATTAATCATCACATGAAATCAGTAAATCTCACCTTTGTTGTTCATTAATCCAAAAAAAAATCAAGAACATAATTGGTGCTCTGATACCAATTGAAGGGATTGAATCCCGCAGCAGAAGCGATTGTGAATTGCGTGCTCGTGATTTTGTTACATAGATCTAAAACAAGAACTAAATATTAAACGTTAAGCATACATTACAAGTAAGGACAACAAAAAATTAACCTTTGAAGAACACTTTCTTCACGAGTTCCCTCTCCAACGATCACGATCTCAGCAACACGAACTCGAACAGTTTGAAGATCTGCTACTAGATCTTCTCCGTTGTTCTCTAGGTGAGGGAGGATGGTAGGTTCCTTCATGTTGAGATGTGGTGGTTTTGAGAGAGATTATGTTTGGAACTCTTTCCAACTACACAAAATAGAACTCTCGAGTTCTGTGTAATGTCATGCCCACAGGGGAATAGGATGGAAATTACCATCATATCCCTCTTTCATTCTCTTATTAGTATATAGACAATTTGTGAATATCATTCACATTAAAACTATATATTATATCAATTATATCACATATAATTGATATAACACCTCATATATAAAATTGAACACTTCAATTTCATTCCTAAGTTTACCCTCAATGTTACCATGTTGAGTCAATAGAGGCACCTAATGGACCTACAGTTCATGAGCTCTAATGATGTGAGAGTAATTGATCAAACTCTTTGATTTGGTTAATCAATATTCATTAACTACAAGTTACTCCACTATAGACTTGTAGTTGAACTCTCGCCACTGTAGCTTATATTGTGTCCATTGATATAATCACTACCCATGAGTCGACCCTTCACAGGTTGTTCGTAATCACAGTTGTGTTAAATTACCATTTAACCCCTGTGATTACATCTTTGTTCCTTACGCACCACCGAACCTCTAATGAACAACAAGTCTATGGTCCTACCATAAACTCAAACCCCTCTTAAGCTAGTTTAGAGGGTGGGACCATGTTGTTCAAGACTTGGACTAAGTTTTTAAGGAAACAACCTATCGAATTCCTTACTCTAGGAATGAGTGAATTTCGTCTTGTAGAGTTAAATCCTCAGCTACCTACGAGGTTCTTTCCTTGAGAAGGTAGGCTTATTGCATCGGCTACAGGCCACTCTCACCCAGGACAAATGCCTATAAGCAAGAGTTCTTAACTTGCTCAGGATTCAGGACGAGTCATTAATGACCATCTATCAATTATCAGTCGTATCCTATTAACAGTGTTATACTGGCTAGACTAATTGTGACGCCCGGTAAATTCAAGTAAGTTTTCGGTTCTTTTCAGGGTTAATTTTTGACATGTTTTACTTTTTAAAAGAGTTGGGCCAAGAAATTAATTTTTGGATCTTGCAGGGACCCATTAGACATCCAAATCTCGCTTTAAATTTGGATTGACAGCCTTAAGCTTCTTATCGAGTGTTTTGGGAGAAGAGAGTCAAGGTAAGTTTCCTCTTTTCTTTCCTTTAAGTTTTTAGGGTTTTTTTTAAAAAAAAAAAGAAACGGGAAGGGATTCGCGAGGAGGCGCCCCCTCCCGTCGTTTCCTTCGCAGCAGCAGGGTACGCGCGCCGGCGAGGCCGAACCGGCGGCCGGTGGCTCCCCTCCCTCTCCTCCTTCGTTTCTGTTCGCCGGCTCGATCTTCTCTCTCCGTCGGCCTCTCTCTCTCTCTCTCTCCCTCTCGCGCGATCTCTCACTTCCTCTTTCCGTTCTGCTTCTCCCTTTCGCCCGCCGCCTCCTCTCGAATCGCCGTTCGTCCCTCTCACCCTCACTCTCGATCGCCGCCGTCTCCTACCCTCTCTGCTCGTCGCCCTCTCCGCCGCCCCCCTCTCTCGTCCGATTTCTCTCTTTCTCTCCCTCTCGGTCAACTCTCTCTCTCTCTCCCTCTCACCGATCTGCCCCTCTCTCGTGTAACTCCTCTCTCTCTCTTCAGATTCGATTTATCTTCCTCTCCCTCCCTCAGATCCGACCTCACCCTCTTCAGATCTGTCTTCATCTCTCTCTCGGATCCGAATCGATCTCCCTAGCCCTCCTGTCCAAACCAAATGTTGTGATCTTGCTGATTGGTGTTGTTTTGTGGACAAGGGCAGATTCGTTGGCGAAGGAGTAAGGCCTTTGGAAAAGAATTTCGAGGCTAAGAGCGAGTGGAGAGTCGGTTCAACTTGTAACCGTGGGCAAGACTCGTTTTCGAACCTTTTTGTTTTGAATTGTAAGCTTAGGATGTGTTGTTTTGGCTTTGAGTTCTTGTTGAATGAGTTAAAGGTGTTTGGTTAGCTCGGTTGGGTTTACTTTTGTATCGCGCCGCAAGGGTAGGGCCATGTGGTTGGTTCACAGCTGAACTCGTGCGTTGTTGTGATGTTTCTGTAGGTGGTTTAGGCCGCTAAACAAGAGCAAGGACCTTTGCGCACTTTATTCGAGGTAAGTAGCTGTTTGGTTAAGTATCAAGCTCATAAGTGAATGAGCTTGAGTATAGGGTCGTTGTGGTTGACTTTATAACTGTTATGTGGACTGTTAACTGTTGTTTCGTGCATGAGACTCTAATTATCCTATTCTAGTGGTGAATGCCCTGTACGGCTTGTAAGTCTTGTGGTTGAATCACTTGTGTGCCCTGAATGTATTGCTTAATTCATGATTGTGCTCTTACGACTCGGGATTGGTTGCTGAGTGAGATTCGAGTCTATATGGTAGGGTGAGATGTGTGGTTGACCCCTGGAACGGAACAGGATGAGCTGTGGGGTGGTTTTGGCTAGGAATGGCTGGTTGGTTCTGTGGATGGGCCAAGAGTTTGTTGTGTGATTGGCTGGTCAGGTTGTTGGTTAGGGACTCGGTTTCAGGATGACCTTGGACGTTTAAGGGAAGCCTAGGAGAAACGTTAGAGCTTAACCTCCTAGGCTAGCGTTACCAAACCCACTGAGCGACCCCAAGCGAGACAAAACCTTTAGGCTGGCATCTGTGTGTGGGCATTAGGGTCGAGTGCGCCCTTATGCGACCTGTGTGGGCATTAGGGTCAAGTGCGCCCTTTTGCGAGCCTGTGGGCTTTAGGGTCGCGTGCACCCTTTTGCGAGCTGTGTGGACATAGGGTTGAGCACCCTACGTGATCTCGGTGTGGGCACTTGGGTGGGTCGCCCTTGTGCGATCTGTGTGGGCTTTAGAGTCGAGGCTCTATTGCGTTCTGTGTGGGCGTTAGAGTGATTACTCTTTTGAATTGGGGCGTGTCCCCGTCTATGGCCGCCTAGGTTTCTAGATCGTCGGTGAGTCTCGGGGTGAGGTAGACACGTGAGCGCCTAGTCTTGAGTCCCTAAGATGCTTTGGCTGTGAATCCTGTTTTACCTCTGTGTGTGCACTTGTGAAATTTGTAGCTTGGACGTGAGTGGGCTACTTACTGAGTATTCTTATACTCACCCGTCTACTTTATTGTCTTTGGTTGCAGGTAAGGGCAAATAGTGAGCTGGAGAGCGACGGTGGCGACATGACGGGGCTATGAGACCTTTCTTGTTTTAAAGAGACTTTTATCTTAGAACTTAGGAACCTTTTTGTATTAAGTTGAACTTTGATTCCTTTTAATTATTCGTTGGTTTCTGAACTCTATGGGTGTTGAGCATGATACTCATTCTTTTAGTTTCCGTGTTCAGCATGCTCGTTTATTTTTCTGTTTAAGTGCTTTCGTTGCCTCTGATGTCTGTTCTGCTGGAGCCCGACCTGTTTTGTTGTAGTCTGGGAGGAGGTCGGGCGTTGAAAAAGGTATTTAGAAGTGTTTCTTGCTTAAATAGGTTAAGTAAAATTTTTGGGTTCGTCTAGATAGCGTCGTTATGCTGCCGAAATTCCGGTGCAAAGGGTGCTATCTAGTGACGTCCGTAGTTGGATTTGTGTCGAAAACTAGGGGTGTTACACTAATAATTTACATTCTGGTCTTGTATGAACTCTTCATACAGATTGCCCCCACTCGCATGTCATCAACATGAATGAGTTGGGTTACCTCATTTGTTCTAATTACAAAGTGAGTCGCATCCATGGTGTTACTAAAATAAGGTTTTCAACTTCATTCTTATACCATAGACCATCTATGTTATACTCTTGAACATAATCGAAATAGTGTCTACTACAGTGATGTTGAAGACTCATTATAACCTTTGAGCTTAGTTTATTGCATTTATAAGGCGAGAAGATAATTTTATGAAATCAAATAACTCTTTATTCATTTGACTAAAATTACACAAGTTTAGGGCACATATCCCTGTTGGGATTTGTTCCCTAAAACTCGTAGTTTGTAATTATGTTCTAATTAATGTAATAAAGTGTTATTATTTCAATAAAGTGTTATTGTTCATTATCTACGAGTTTGCCTTTATTTAAACCCTAAATCCAATAAACTAAACATCCAAGGCTGTTAAATGAATCTTTAACTGAATGTAATGTACATAAAAAGGATCTCGGTTCGAGAGACAACCTAAAGGGTCTACGATAAGAGTTAAACTATGGATGTGGCCCACTTTGTATTTGATACAAACACTGTGATCCTAACGTGTTCGTGTAGATGACATGTGAGTGGGGATATCCTATGTAATGAGATTACATAAGACCGGAGTACGAAATAATAACCTCTAGTTGTATCTCCGTTGACTAGTTAGGTTTCTATTTCACCAGGATGGCCTAGGCAACTTGATCTCAATCCTGAGCAGGTTACGAACTTCTTTTTGCGAGGGATTGTCCTTTGACTAGTATGGGTCAGAGTGGCCAGATTCGCCGACTCAATATGCCTACCTTCTTGGGGACAAGACCTAGTGAGTGGCTGGAAACTTAACTTAGCAAGACAGAATTCACTCCTTCCCGCCTACTAGGGTAAGTAGAGGAATGTTCCCTTAACTGGTGTCTCTGGGACTTGAATAAAGGGCCCGACCCTCTCATTGGCTCGAGAGGGACTCTGTTTGTTGGTAGGACAACAAACAAATTGTTTATTAGAGGAGCAATGGTACTTAAGGCATAAGATGTAACCCAGGGGTAAAAAGGTAATTTGACCCAGCTGGTGTTACGAACATTCATGAAGGATTGACTTGCTGTTATTGGTCAATATCCATGGACACAGAAATATATCTGCAGTGAGAAGAGTGCAGCTGTGGGACTTTAGTGGAGTGTTCCCGCAGATAACGAATGTTGATTGGGAGGTTAATGAGATTAACCGAGATATCGTATCGTTGGAGTTTCTGATCTGTTGGTCGTAAAGGGTTCTTAGATCATTTGAAATTTGAAATGTTCAAATTCATTAGGGAATATATTTAATGTATTTAGATACGATATAATATATAGTTTTTGAACTATATATTATAAATTTAATGTGAATATGATTCATATTAAATTATATGTGAGAATTGAATATTTGAAAGAGTTCAAATATTATATTAAGTGTTAATGTGATTCACATTTGAAATCTATAGGTTAAAATTTAATGTACACTGGATGTGCATTAAAACTATAGGTTAGAGGGAAGGATATGATAAAATATGATTTTATCTTAATTAAATATAAGATATTTAATTTGGTTAATAAAATATGATTTAATTAATGATTTTAATTTAATATTAAATTAATGTGAACGTTTCAGAAGGACACGTTCCTCACCTCCCACCCTATCGATAGGGAGTGGGGAGGTGATCCCACGTTTTATTCCTCTCCAATAGAGGAGGGGAGATTGATAAATCATTTTTTTTATTACACATAAAGAATTCACTCTGACATTCTCATTCCCTGCTTCTTCCAATTGTTGGAAACCTTCCCACCAAGGAAGATTTAAGATCTCAGAGATATAAAAGGTGCTCACTGTTGGTGGTCTTCTGTTGAAGAAAAACAGAGAACTTAGGAAGTTCTTGTGTTGTTGATTTCATTTAGAGGAGCAAGGAGTTGCTGCAAGTTATTTTTCTTCCCTTAGTTTAATTGTTAAACATAACATATGTTTGCATGTATGCAATTAATCGATGTCTAATAGGATTAGAAATACCATGCTTGTTCTATATTTTTTATCAATGTACTGGATTTTGCCTTAAGCAAAACAATCAAGTACTTAAGATCCCAAACACGTTTTCGCTGCTCAAGGAGATCAGATCTCCATCAATTGGTATCAGAGCAATGCTTGTATTGTTTTGTTTTGAAACAAAATTGCATTGATTTAGTGGAAAATGCATTTGGTTTGTTGTAAAACGTGTTTATGAATGTTTTGGCGTTAGTTTACTTCAAATTTTGATTAAATTGGATGTAAAGGCCCCTGGGATTTTGGGCAAAAAGTGAAAAATTGAGTCTGTAATTGAGTTACGAGTCGTTTGGGGCAAGTTTCATGCGTTTCAGTTGAGAATCGAAGGAGAAATTGAAGTTTGAAGCTGTTGTGTTCGTGGAAGAAAGCTGTTGCCGAAGCAGCAACGTTGCAACGCTGAAGAATAGCGTCGCAACGCCAGCGTTCCCTATCGACGCGGGCGATCAAGGGGTCAACGGCGTTGACACGCTGCCCCTCTGCGTTGCAACGCCACCCCGATACCAGGCGCGCAAGACGACGAAGCGGGCGTTGCAACGCCGTGGGGCCTTCCAGTAGCTGCAGACCAGTTTGGTTGGTTCAACTGTTTTTGGTGCGGTTCGAGTGGTTCAAGGCTCGTTCAAGGTGTTTTTGGACCGGTTTCATGAAATAAATTAATGTAATTTATTTTTTCACTTTATGGGTCAAATTATTCTGGTTTTACAACTATTTATCTATATGAATGTCATTTAGATTATTCCCACCTTAGGATAAGCATGTTCATGCATTTTATTTATATAAATGTTATATGAATATGGTTGAATGCATGATTAATTTATTTTTTCATGAGTAATTAATTATAAGTGTTATAATTAGATTATATGGAAAATAAATTGCATGGAGCATGAAATTACTTAGTTTAAAATAAATGTTATTTTGTTTAAGTAATTTTATAAATCAAATAGTTGAATTCATTTTATAATTCCAATTTGAATATTGATTGGTTGATTTATAATATAGTTTCTTTATCATAGGTTAATTATTAAAATTTATAAAAGTTATAGTTTTCGAAACCATAACCTATAATAATGAGTTGCATGCAAACATAGGAACTTGGGTCAAATTTTAATTAGTTTTAAATCGTTTAAAATTAATTTTTACCTAAGTTTCAATTTCTAATAGAATTAGAAATAAGTCTTACGTAGTATTTTAAATAGTTTAAAATATAGTAAGACTTTAGGACTTTGGTTCTAAGGGAACTCTACAGGTGAAGTTTTGTCTAAGGTTGGGGGTACTTAAGCTGACGGTTAACGGAACACCTACTACCTGGGAACTGAATTGGAACCTTAGTTGAATTAACCTTAGTTCTGTTTTATCTCTAGGTAATTAAAATGTTTATTCACCTAGACATAAGGTTTTAAGACCTAGTTATAATAGTTATAATAGGCATAGACTTAGATAGATTCTTTTAGCCATAATCTATGTAAGTTAAATCCATACCATAATTTTAGGAACTTCAGTGGGAGAAAACGAGATGTTCGCATCGAGTTTACTCTCACGTCCTCAAGAGTTCACATCGTGAGTTCCATGCTCGGCTACGTGGCGTCAATAGGGCGTCCCCATACTGTATGTGTTTGAATGGTTCAATACCAAGGTGAATAAGGGAAGTATCCATAGTAAATGGGAGCAGGACGCGTGTCAACGTATCCTACGGTCTCCTCCATTAGGTCGCACCGTGAGATTTCGATAGTTCACCTGCTAGGTTGTCCTAGAAAAGCCAAACCCTACGGAGGGCCTGACTATAGGGATCAGAACACCGCGAACTCCATAAATGGATAGGGTCTCTTAGGTTGTTTGGCAGCAGTTGTCTTTCTTAATAGTATCCTGTTGGCTCGGGCCTATTGGATTTGAAAATGGTAGGGTCACATTTACGGGATGAGTTAAGTTAGTTAACAAATCCTTGACCAAACAAACGGTAGCTAAAAACCATTTAGACATGAGATATTCTGGTAGTGGGAATTGGCTGAGAATGTCTCAATTCAATGGAGGAATGATTGACCACCTGACGGAGGCTTTTGTTCTAAACCCTTGAAATATCGTTGCAAAATTAAAAGTTTAACTTAAACAGTGGGTTTTAGTTTAAACGTTAGGGTTCTTTAATAATTTCGCTAAATTAGATTGGTTTTTACAACTAATTAGAACTATTTTGGATTTTCAGCATGTCGTCCTCAATAATAGCCTTACTTAAAAGCGACCGTTTAACTAGTGAGAATTTTACTACGTGGAAGTCCAACTTCAATACGATTCTCGTTGTTGACGACCTACGATTTGTACTAACTGAGGAATGTCCTCAGATCCCTGCTCGTAACGATCCTCAATGCATTGGAGGCATACGATCATTTGGATCAAGGCCAATGATAAGGCCAAGGTCTACATTTTGGCTAGTGTTTACGAAGTTACGCCAAAAGCACGAGGGCATGGTCTCGGCCGTGAGATCATGAGTTCGGCCACGAGGAAATGTTTGGACAACCGTCTGGACAGATTCGACACGAATCCCTTAAATACGTTTATAACTCCCGTATGAAGGAGGGGTCATCGGTGAGAGAACACGTTCTTGATCTGATGGTCCACTTGAACGTGGCTGAGATGAACGGAGCGGTCATTGACGAGCAAAGTCAGGTATCGTTCATCCTGGAATCTCTTTTGAAGCGTTTCCTGGAATTCCGCAGCAATGCGATGTTGAACATGATCGAATATAACCTGACTACTCTCATTAATGAACTACAGACTTTCCAGTCTCTTATGAAGAATAAGGGACAGGCTGATGGAGACGCAAATCTGTTTGCCCATTCCAAAAGGTTCTAGAAGGGTTTATCCTCTGGGACTAAGTCCTTTAACTCTTCTTCTGGGCTTAATAAGAGCCAAAAGAAGAAAATATGAGGGAAAGGGAAGGCACCTGCTGCTGACAAAGGCAAGGGAAAACCCAAGCTTGCAGATAAAGGAAAGTGTTTCCACTGCAACATGGATGGGCACTGGAAGAGAAACTACCCAAAATACCTTGCTGAGCTTAAAGAGAAGAAAGGTAAATTAGATTTACTTGTTCTTGAAACTTGTTTAGTGGAAAATGATGATCTTACCTGTATACTTGATTCAGGAGCCACAAATCATGTTTACTCGTCATTTCAGGAAACTAGTTCATTTAAGGAGCTCGAAGAGGGTGAGATGACGCTCAGGGTCGGAACGGGAGATGTCGTCTCAACTTATGCAGTGGGAGATGCTAAGCTATTTTTCGGAGATAGATTTCTTTCATTAAAAAATATGTATATAGTTCCTAAGCTTAAAAGGAACTTAATTTCTATCTCTTGTTTAATAGAACTTGGTTATTGTATTTCCTTTTCAATTAATGAGGCGTTCATTTTGAAAGAGGGTGTCAATATTTGTTCTGCTAAATTGAAAAATGGCTTGTACGTACTGAAACCGAATAAAACGAAAGCAATTTTAAATCATAAGATGTTTAAGAATGCTCACACGCAAAATAAAAGGCAAAGAATTTATCCAAATAATAATACCTATCTGTGGCATCTTAGACTTGGTCATATTAATCTCATCCGGATTGAGAGACTCTCTAAGAATGGACTTCTAAACAAGTTAGAAGATGATTCTTTACCGTATTGCAAGTCTTACTTTGAAGGTAAAATGACCAAACGACCTTTTACTGGAAAAGGTTATAGTGTCGTAGAGCCCCTAGAATTTGTGCATTCAGATCTTTGTGGTCTAGTGAATGTTAAAGCTCGAGGAGGGTACGAATATTTTATCTCTTTCATAGATGATTATTCGAGGTATGGTTATCTATACTTAATGCATCACAAGTCTGAAGCTCTTGAAATGTTCAAAGAGTATAAGGTTGAAGTAAAGAATGCATTAGGTAAAACCATTAAAACACTTCGATCCGATCGAGGTGGAGAGTATATGGATTTGAGATTCCAGGACTATATGATAGAACATGGAATTAAATCTCAAATCTCAGCACCTAATACACCACATTGTTAGTTTACGGAAAATTTTATTAAAATCATGTGCATTGATCTATTTATTTTAGCATGGATGTTGTTGTTGTTAGTTTAGGGAAAAAAAGAGTGTTGTGTATTTGTAGGAAAAACTTAATGTTTGTGTTTAGTTTCATGGATTGTTGACTTTAGTTTGATTAAGGGTTTAGTTTAGTAAGTACATAGTAAGGACATAAGTTTAAGTAATTATTATTCTTCTTGTAGATTGAACTTTCAAAGCACCAGATTTATAGTTATGGATAAGTCGTGGATGTCAAAGAATAGGATGTCATCAGAATATCGTTTAGGAGTTGAGACGTTTATCCAAGTATACGACATTCAAATAGGTGAGATGTCATTTGTTGTTCATGCTTGAAATGTCTGAATGCAAAGTGTCAAAATGTGAATGTCGTAAGAGACCATTTATATATTAATGGCATTGATGAAAGCAATAGAACATGGATTTGGCATTGTGAGTCACTACCGAATGAGAGAAAAGAGGAAGCTGAAGTTTAGGACGAAGATGTTGACGACACAATTGGAATGTTTGAGGCTGCACATAACTATTTTAATGACAAGTCTCCAATATTTGAAGAAGTGTCAGATGATAACAAGAAACCATTGTACTTAAATTGTGACAATCTTACCAAAATATCTACATTGATAAAGTTATATAATTTGAAAGCAAAGTGCGGATGGAGCGATAAGAGTTTCACTGAGTTGTTAGCATTGGTTCGTGAAATCTTACCAAGTCCAAATGAACTTCCTAGCTCTACATATCATGCAAAACAAAACTTGTGTACTCTTGGAATGAAGTATGAAAAGATTCATGCATGGAAAAATGATTTTGTTTTTTAGGAAAAGAGCTTGCAGATGTAGAAGTATGCCCTACATGCAGAACATCAAGATGGAAGCTTTGTAAAAATTCGAAGGATGTGATGATGAACATTCCTGCGAAAGTCATGTCGTATTTCTCTCCTATCCCAAGATTTGAAAGAATGTTTCGCAGTAAAAAAATATCGAGTTTGTTAACTTGGCATGCTAATGAACGAGTAATTGATGGGTACATACGTCATCCTGACGATACACTATCATGGAAGCAAGTAGACAATTTGTGGCTAGAGTTTGGTTTAGAACCTAGAAATCTTTGTCTTTCTCTTTCAACTGATGGAGTCAATCCACACAGTGATCTTGGTAGTAGAAATAGTTGTTGACCAGTTATGTTGGTGACATACAATTTACGTCCATGGTTATGCATGAAGCGAAGATTTTTTATGTTAAATGCATTAATATCTGGGCCTCAACAACTAGGGAATCACATAAATATTTATTTAGCTCCATTAGTTGATGATTGTAAAAAACTTTGGAATTATGGAGTTTAGTGTTATGATGTACATCATGAACAATCTTTCATACTTAAAGCTATTTTATTGTGGAATATTAATTATTTTCTTGCATATGGCAATATGTGTGGTTGTACAGTAAAAGGATATCATGCATGCTCAATATGTGGGAAAAAATGTCATCCACTAATTTGCCAAAAGGAAAAAAGATAGCATATCTTGGACATCGAAAATATTTACCCGTAATCATCCATATAGAAGACAAAAGAAATCTTTTAAACGTGAACAAGAACTGGAATTTGCTCCCGAACCGTTAAGTGGAAAGGAAATTCTTGCGAATGTTAGTAGACTTCAATACTAGTTTAGAAAGAAGCCAAGAAAGTAAAAAATTAAAGGAGATCATTCAAGCACTTATTGGAAGAGAAGTCTATTTTCTTTTAGTTAGAATACTATAAACATTTTGACGTGTGACATTGTTTAGATGTGATGCATATTGAGAAGAATGTGTGTGCAATTATTATTGGCACGTTACTTGATATTCCTAGCAAGACAAAAGATGGATTAAAAACTCGTCTAGATTTGTTTGAATTGAATATTAGGTTAGAGTTGGTCCCTCAATTAGGAGAGAAAACAATCTTCTTACCTCCAACATGTTATACACTATCGCGGATGGAGAAATTGAATTTGTGTAAGACACTACCAGAAATTAAAGTACTTGAAGATTATTCATTCAATATACGGACTTTAGTGTCGCTCATCGATTTGAAACTTTATGGGCTTAAATCACATGACCACCATGTTCTTATGCAACAATTATTACATGTGGTTATACGTGGTATTTTAGCAAAGCATGTTAGATATGCAATTATTCGTCTGTGTTTCTTTTTTAATGTCGTATGTAATAAAGCGATCGATTCATCAAAGTTAAAAGACTTGCAAGAGGATGTAGTTGTTACTTTGTGCTTGTTAGAGAAATATTTTCCACCGACATTCTTCACGATAATGGTACATTTTGTGGTCCATCTTTTAAGAGAGATAGAATTTTGTGGACTAGTGTATTTGAGGTGGATGTGTTCTTTTGAACGATAAGTGAAAGTTCTAAAAGGTTATGTGTGAAATAGAAACCGACCAGAACGATGCATTGGAGAAAATTATAGTGTGGAGGAAGCTGTAGAATTTTGTTCTGAATTTCTCTTTGGGGTTGAGTTTATTGGGGTACATTCAATGACAAGGAAAGAGAAATAAGATTTTGATAGACCATTGTCTATTGCTCACTATATCAAATCCGGTAAGGAACAATGGGATCAAGCTCATCATTATGTTCTTCAAAATGTGAATGATGTGCTTCCATACGTAGGGCACGTAAATCTCAATTCTTTCGCATAACTTTCCAACAATGGAATGATGTAATAATTTTCATGTGTTCTATGGACAACAAATGGAAACTCTATCTAGACTCAATCTCACTAGATCCAAAAAGAAAAAGTGACTTCAAGTGAACATAATCGCACATTAGCATATGGTTGCGTGATCGGATAATCTTCCTACTTAATTTACAATGAGTGGGTTTAATGTTTATTCCTACTTAATTTACAACGTATATTTTCAGGTTCAACTTGATGTTGAGGTGCCAAACAACTCCATATCACCTTCTTTAAGATGGAAAGCTCATTGGCCTTGTCCAGATGTTACCACATTTAGTGGTTATGTGGTCAATGGTACTCATTATCATATGAAGAAACATGATGATATTAGGAATACCCAAAATAGTGGAATTCTTATAACAGCAAATACAATGCAAGTCTCTAGTGCTAAGGATAAAAATCATGTTATGTTAGACATGACCTTTTATGGTGCAATACAGGAGATTTGGGAGATTGATTTACCAAAATTAACATTTATTTTGTTAAAATGTGACTGGATTGAGAATAATAATGGAGTTAAAGTAGATGACCTTGGATTTACAACTGTCAACCTTATTCGCATTGGGCATAGATCATACTCATTTATTTTAGCATCTCAAACCAAGCAAAGATTTTATGTGAAAAACCCTCTTGATTCTCGATGGTCAGTGGTTTTAACCCCTCCTCAAAGAATAGTTGAAGAGGAATATTTTGAGGCTGATGTTGATATCGTTCAAAATTATGGTTATGAGGTGCTAGAAAGAATGCCTAATATTGATGTGACCCATGAAATCGACGAAATGTTATCCACATATCTTAAAAATGATTGTGAGGGTATATGGATCGATAAATAATGTATTAAATATGGTATGTCATTGTCTAATTATTGCAATTTTTATGAGTTCATATATCTTATGCGCTATTATAACTTATTTTTTTTCATGGTTTTTTTTTTTTTGCAAATTGTTACAATGAGTGGATCAAGTGACGATGAAGTGAACGTATTGATCCAAATGGAGGGTAGGCATACTAATCGACGTGGTCTCACTACTATGCGTGGTCTGGCACGGGTAAGGACTATAGGAGAACGGTTAGTCATCTAATTCAACAATCAAGGTCAGAATGTTGATGATAATGCAAACCAATTGCAAAGTTATATTGGAGTTTGCATTAGGCAACAAATTCCATTAAGTTAATAGACTGGAAAGTAGTTCCCCAAGAATTGAAAGATAAAATTTTTTATTTTGTAGAGGTAAGAATAATAATAGTATTTTTCCCTAAAGACTTCTTAATATATAGAGTTATTTAACCCTTTATTATGTGTTTCCTATGGAGATGTCATATGTGATAGACTCTCGGTCCAAAAATAGTATTCTTCAATCAGCGGCAAATAAGTTTCGAACCTTTCGATACACGTTGTATCAAAAACACACACTTCTATTTGATAAGTCGTCCTTCTTGAAACATCCTCCACAAAAGTATTCACATATTGATAAAAAACAATGGGAAGCATTTTTAAATGGTAGATTATCAAAAGAATGAGAGGTAAGTACATTATACTTATTGCTTTTAAAAGTTAGTAAAAAAAGTATTAAATGATTTAAATTGATTCTATTAAATGATTTTTAAATGGTAGATTATCAAAAGAATGAGAGGTAAGTACATTATACTTATTGCTTTTAAAAGTTAGTAAAAAAAGTATTAAATGATTTAAATTGATTCTATTATGTTATATAGGCACAAAGTCGTGTGCAAAAGAAAAAGAGAGAGAAATGTAAATATAATCATCACATCTCTCGCAAAGGATATGGAAACTTAGCTGAAAAACTAGTGAGTAACATTATTTCTTATAATTTTCCATACACGAAAATTAATAACTTCTATGTTTATTTAGGAATTGGCAGACTCGTGTCACCTTATGGATACAGACACGAAAAAGAAAAAATAATGGATACTTCGATGAAGAAACCAAACAATGTGTTGGTCGAGTCGTAAGTCCAATATGTTTTATTTAAGCATGCTGTAAAAATGATTCTTAGTTTAAATATCTTATGGATAGTTTCAATGTCAATCTAAATGGTTGTGACAGGACAAACTAGCTAAGAAAAATAAAGGTACAAACATATTGACCGAAACATTAGGCACCTCATAACACAGGGGACGTGTTAGAGGAATAGGTATGTCTGTCAATCCATCATCATAATTTAACATTCCTCGAGGGAAATCAAAATCAAGTAAAGTGTCCGGCAGCAAAATGTCGACTTATCATAATATGTGATCTATGATGTGGAAGAAATTTTAGAGGTAATTAGAATGTTGTGTATATTGATCATAATATGTGATCTATGATACTTTATTTTGACATTCTTTTTTAATTTCTGAAAGGAACTCCATGCCATCTAGCAATAGGATCAAAGGATAATGTGGTTGTTGTAGGCACAATGTACACGTCTGACGCTCAACATCCCACAGTCCATGGAGTTCCCTTAGGAGCTCAAAATTTTAGAGTGGTAGTGGACATGATCGTAGTTAAAGATGCTCCATTACCCATTCCTATACGAGGAGAAGTAGAGTCTCTGAGTCAATCAATGGGAAATTTTGTGGCATGGCCTCGTGACCTTGTCATTTTTAATACGGGGAAAAAGGTATGAAATTCTTAAACTCAATGTTTAAAATTACTATATTCTTTGTTTAGAAATTTAAATGTTGTTTTGTTGTGATAGGTGGCTTTTTCAGCAAAACATAAGTCGGATGATTCTGTGCATGTGCCTATTTCACATTCTACAAAGTACACAAATGCTCATGTGACTATTAAACTTCTTAATCGTTATGCAATGTTATCGATGCAAGAAGATTATACGATTCAAGTAAAGTTGAGCGAGCACATGTTCGTGGAGGAAAAGATAATTTATTTACATCGCAATGATATCATGCATTACTGTGGGATGGTGGAGATAGGGTACTCTTGCATAGTCGCATACATTACATAAGTATACAACATCTTTCACATACAACTATATTGACTACGCTTTTGAATGTTTTATAAAATAACTTTACTTTTATTTAGGTATCTTTGGACTGTATGTGACTATGAAATAATCGCCAAGTTCTTGCTAGTTCATCAAATAACTATTTCTAATTTTGTTAAAAGTCAAGAAAACACGTTTTATAAATCTGGTTAACAAGTTAGAAATAGTTAATTTGGATTTCGATCAACAAGTTTTCATCCCATATAATACTGGGTAAGTAATCATTTCAATTACTTCAACTTATTTATACTTTTTTTTGTTCATAAACAATGATATTAGAATATTCATTGTTTAATACATATCATTGGATGTTGATCGTTATCCATCCGCGGGCAAACACCGTTTATGTCTAAACTCGTTGAGGAGTAAGTTCCAAAAAAGTTTTCAAGGAACAATAAATACGTAATTTTTTCAAACCTTTAGAATTAACTACTTTCTATTAATTTTTCTAATGCTTCAAACTCTTGAGATCCTAGAGAATGTGGCAAGCCAAGCACTCACTTCAACAATATCGTTCCACCATCACTTGGAAACTAGTAAAGGTGAACATAATTGAGATATTCGATTGTTTTGATCAACGTTGGAACGAAATTTAACTCAAACATGCTATTTTTTAAATTATTTTGCATGTAGTGCCCCTGTCAACCGGGTTTTGTAGAGTGCGGGTACTATGTACAGAAGTATATACAAGAAATAGTATATAATTCTAGTATCCCTATAAGTAAACTTGTAAGTACTCTTATTTTATCGTCATAGTGATTTAAAATATAATTTAGTCTGATGTTATTGTTGCGTAAATTTTGCAATACCGCAAGTGTACGAGTCAAGTTTTAATATAGTGAATTTGAGTACGAGTATCGTCCACAGGATTGGGTATTTAATTCAATCAATTCCTATCAATAACACCACTCAATTTTTTCTAGAAAATTATATTTAATGTGGGGTGAAAACACAAAATGAAATAGTGAAAGTCGAGAACAATCAGGAGAGACGAATATCTTAAGGACTAGATTTCACCAATTCATTAACTATTTTATTGAGATCATGCTAATGGGTTATTGCACTGTTATAAACCAAGAAACTATAACCTCTCTCGAGGCAACTGAATCTTATGCAAAACATAGAATTAAACATCTCTGTTCAACCTAAAAATCAAACATGACACTAAGTTCAATTCTTATGGGTTTCTAATAGCACTTCAATCATTCTCATGTCAAAGTAACTATCAGTCATGCAAACGAGATCAGATCTAATGTATCTTTCTCAAGAATAAATTCAGACCTAAGAACAAATAAACCGTGATCAAGAGTCTATAAGCATTAAGGATGCAATTGCATGAATAAAAGCATTACAATAAGCCAAAGGCCGTCAATTCAACAAAATAACATAATTAAAAGGCTACATCTATCCCTAAGATAACATTTTTAGCTACTCATGTCCACTATAAATCCTACTAAACTCAAATACAAAACCATAGTTCAACAATGAAAAGTGAAAAGAACGAAGAAAGAACTCTCGTGGCGTGAACGACAACGATCCCGGCACCTATCACGTATCCCGAGCTCCAAAAAGTCTTCTCCTTGAAATCTCTCCAAAATCTTCTTACAATCTCTCACAATAATGTTTAAACAATGATGTGAAAATCTCTCCAAAAAGGTCCTCCTTTGCAAGAAGCATCCTTTCCTTTAAATATTAATGGCACAGCGTTGCAACGCCGTGCCCTAGCGAATAAATCAAAAAGGAAAATATCTAACGGTGTTGCAATGTTGTTGCCCCCGCGCGCCTTTTCCTATCGACGTAGCGTTGCAACGCTAAGGACGGCGTTGAAACGCTGCTACCCTCGCGCGCCTTTTCTTATCAAAGTAGCAGCATTGCAACGCCATCACTACGGATCTTCATGGCATCTTTTCTGCGTGTGGAGCGTTACAACGCTGCAAGGCAGCGTTGCAATGCCATCGGTAAGAGCTTCTATAGTAGAACGGTTGCACACAGAGCGTTGCAACGCCCTAAATGGCATTGCAACACCATCTCCATGGATTTGATGGCTTGGTTTGGCCTTCCTTCTTCCATTTAATGTAAATTTTAGTTCCCTTAGGCAATCTTTGGCTTATTTTTCACTTATAATTCTTCATCGATCCTTATATTGCTCTTTAACCTGAAATTCAACAAATTAATTATGTTAAGGCCGTGAAATTTTCACAAAACTAACATAATTCAACAAACAATTGTTAGTCCTCGAGCAAATATAAGAAAAAGAAGGATCATATCAGAGTAGGATTCATACTACAGACTCAAATCTCAAGAATTCTATGAATCGAAAAATAAACTCATCAAAAAGGTAACATTGATTAAAACTACATAATAAGATTTTAAAATTAAATCAAATTATTCCTTGAGTGAGTTTGTGCTAGCCTTTTCCAGTTTAGTCCTTATAAGCTCAAGATAACCTTATTGAGTTCTCTGTTCATTTTCCCTCTACACTGGCCCTAGGCTCCAAATCTTCAACTCATTTACATAATCAGAAAATTTTAACCTTTTTTGTTGTTGTTTTTCTTTCACCCCCAAACTTAAACTTTATTTTACTAACAACATATTTATTATTATATTTTTTTTTGGAGGGAATCCTTCCGTCGTCTATGCCTTCGCTCTAACATATTAACACTTTGTGGTGAAAATAGCTGACTACGAGCACATATACCATACAGATTGTCAAAGACTACTCGCATCCTAAGTTTAATCCTTCAAAAGACAAGTATTGGTCACAATACTTAGGATGTTGGAGTACCCTCTTATTTATCACTCTTTTTTTTTAGTGGAAAAACATTAAAAAGGTATAATTTTCAGTTGAGAAAACTTGCTCTTTCATCAGCTCCTAAGCCTATCGAGGTGACAACGATCTTCTGGACAAAATAAACATGCCCTAAGCATCCAGGACCTATCCAGGATTGGCTAAGTGCAATTAGGTTCAAGGAATTCTCTAATCAATTTTAAACATCCTAAAATTGGAATTTAATCAAGTTCTCTTGGTTGATGAACATTATTCACAATTCTCAATTAAATTTTATTAGTGGTTATCGTAGTAAAAGTAGGAAAAACTGACAATGAGTAATCCATTCCATTAACCTGAAATCGATCAAATGCACCAAAAAAAAAAAAACACACAACAGAAAAGAATATGATAGAATATGGAATGGAGTCAGATAAATCTCATGCAGTAAACAGTAATTAAGAGTCATACAATTACCCCCAAACTTGAGAACAGCATTGTCCTCAATGTGCAAATACAGATAAGAAAATAGCATCCAAATCAGCTAAAGAAACAACGGGGGAGAGAAAATGACTGTACTCCCCTGGACATGAAAAAGTCTCATTCCTCGTCAGAAGAGGCGTGAGGAGGCATAGGGCCCGGGAATGAAGGATCTGAGTCATGAATGTGTCGAAGACAGTCATAAAGATGGCGGTGAGAGGCCTCACTAACTACAAATGTCTCGTGATCCGACACTCCTCTCTACGACTTTGAGTCTCGTGATGGTCGAACTGCTGCTCGAGGCTAGCTATGGCCTGAACTAGATCCTGGTACTCCTGTGGGGTAGAGCGCTGTGGTGACTCATGTTGCCCCTCCTTTCCCATCATCCTCGCGAGTACTCCTTGATCATGATCCCGAAGTCCCATGATGTAGTTTTTATCCATCACTCCCTTGGGGTGAATCAACTCCTCCTCGGATGTCCAGATGACTCCGACAAGACGACAGAGGGTAGTGATGAGAGAGGGATGGCCTAGACTGCCCATGGTCGTGCCTCATCGCACGTGCCTGATGTATGGACTAATGACTTTGCCTACATCAATTGTCTTTTCAGTGACAATGGCATACAAGAGAATGGTGCGATCCTTCGTCACGTCACTCATGTGTGCAACCGGCTGGAATCTAGCACAGATAAAACTGTGCCACACTCTGCTGGACACGGTGAGGTCCGCTGTCTGGAGTTTTGAGACCTCGCGCTCTCCTTGTTACCCATTGGGTCCCGGGTCGTGCTAACGTAGCAAGTCCTCTGCAGGGTTGAACTGTGTCCTGGCATAGATAGTGTACTCATCAGTCTCATAATCAGGTAAGTGAAAATCCTTTTAATTGAGACAGCGTCAAACGAGATGCGTTTCCCTCGCACGGTGGTATGGTAAGCCTCCAGAGGCATGTTGGGATCAAATTCCCGCACAAGGGGGACCACGCCTGCCTCGGGTTGTTGCACCAACAACTCCCAATGTCACTGTTGAATGGTAGTGTAGATGTCCTGGCGATGGGAGTCGTCAGGAGCAATGCCCCGCTCAGGAACCAGAGTGTGATGCACTACATAGCTCTAGTAGCGACTCATAGTTTCAGCATCCACGAACCGTTGTCTATCATATTAGAAACTAGAGCCGATAGCTGTCTTTGCCCTTTTTGGTGTCGTATGTGATCAGTGTAAAAGAAAGAACTAGACAAGAGCAAGTAACAAAGTTAGTGCAAAATAAAAGGGAAGACAAGGAGATGCCCTATGGATGATGCATGAGGTATAAATGAAAATAAAGTTTGAAGTTCTCTACCCAAAGATGATGTAAATGGGGGAGAAAGATAAGAACCCAATGACTCTCTCCGCCTAGCAATCAAGAATAAGAAGTGGAAATACAACACAAGAGGGCCATATATAAAAGTGGACCACCTCATCATAGGCATACTAGGAGCAAGAGAAAAATAAGCGTAAACCCAAAGATAATCCAAGCAAAACAATTATACAGGTCCCATCCAACAATAAGAATAAGTTCCCAATTAGCAAGTGAAGACATCCAAAGGACCAAATTGACATACTAATTCAAGTACAAGGTCAACCAACTCATCTCATGTTCATGTAGGAAAAGTAGTCCAAAGAGAAAGCACAAACACAACTAAAGAGCAAGGATGAGTCTTACCAAAATCAAAATGCACCTAATGAGCAAGGACTTGTCTTACCAATAGTAATGAGCAAAGATACAACCACACAAGGAAATCATGTATCCATCACAATGCACATCTAATGAGAAAGGACTTATGTTACCAAAATCAATGATTTCAATACCCCAAACTTACGATTCAAGCCTTAAAGAGTAATAATGCCTAAAAATGAGAAAAAATGGAAACTAACATCAAGACAATATGAAAACTCATCTAAGAACACAAGTGGACACTTCCATCAAACTACCCAAATCCTCAACAATATGCTATGAAAGTTTATCTAAGGCCAAGATTCATTTTACTAAACAATAATATAGCCAAAAAAAGCAACAAATCCTAAGCCTAATCAAAGAAACAAAACAAAAGATGGAAGGAAAAGGGTAGAGGAAGAGTTACACACGATTTGCCTTCAAATGGGTAGGAAGTTTGCCCCAAAATGCCCAACTTAGCACAAAATAGGAAGAAAAGTGAGTGGGGAAGGGTCAAAGTGAACAATCTAGGGGAAATATTGAGAGAGATTGAAAGAAACAAGAGAGAAAGGAGAGGAGAAGATAGAAATTTGGGCAAAAATAAGCCCTAATCGCGAAATCTGGAATTTTAAAATTCCAGATTTCGCGAAAGCGTTGCAACCTCTGAAGGTAGTGTTGCAACGCTGTCCTCACAAGTCACGTGACTGATACAGCGCGCAACATTGCAACGCTGCGCCTGGCGTTGCAACGCCAGCGCATGGGTTGCAACGCTTAAATAAGCGTTGTGACGCCGTTTCGAGACTTCTTTTTTTTTAAAACCTGAAAACAAAAAACAAAAAAAAAATGTCAACCAAATGATAAAATAATAAATAAAATAAAGTAAAAGAAAATAAGATAAAATAATATAATGAAATAAAATAAAATAAAATTGAAATAACTAAATTAAAATAGAAATGGGTTGCCTCCCGTTCAGCGCTTTCTTTAACGACTTTCAGCTAGACCACCTATAGTTGGGTCACGTGACATTTTCATCAGTAAGGACAATGTTCTCCAGATGTCGCTTCTCGTCACCGCAATAATGTTTCACACGTTGGCCATTGCATTTGAACAATGCTCCATCTTTGCCTTGCAACTCAATTGCCCCATAAGGAAATACTTCATTCACAGTGAATGGACCCAATCACCTTGATTTCAATTTACCTGGAAACAAACGTAAACGAGAGTTAAAAACGAGAATTTGTTGACTAGGAGAAAATATTCTATTTTTGATCTGTTCATCATGCCAACGAGTTGTTCTCTCTTTATATAACTTGGCGTTCTCATAGGCTTAATTTCTGAACTCCTCCATCTCATGAATTTGCAACAATCTTTGCTCGCCCGCCTTCTGAAGGTAAAAGTTGAGAGTTCTATGGCCTTGTAGGCTTTATGTTCCAGCTCCACAGGTAAGTGGCACGCCTTGCCAAACACCAATCGGTACGGTGATGCACCTATCGGTGTTTTGAAGGCCGTGCGATATGCCCATAGTGCCTCATCCAATTTGTGGGTCCAATCCTTCTTGTTGGTCTTGACTGTTTTCTCCAAAATGAGTTTAATCTCCCTATTCGAGATCTCGACTTGGCCATTTGTCTGAGGATGAAATGCAATTGAGACCTTATGCCTAACTCCATACCTTTCTAACATAGAATCAAACAGTTTGTTGCAAAAATGAGTGCCCTCATCACTAATAATAGCTCGAGGGGTGCCGAATCTCGTGAAAATAATTTTGTGTAAAAACTCAATGACAACACGAGCATGGTTTTTCTTAGCGGCAATGGCCTCTACTCACTTAGAAACATAATCTACGGCAACCAGGATATACAGATAACCATGTGAAGATGGAAAAGGCCTTATAAAATCTATTCCCCAGACATCAAATAATTCAACGTCAAGAATAGGGGTAAGAGGAAGTTCATGCTGACGTGAAATATTACCCAAAATATTTAAAAAGACTAGGCGAATATAAACCTGATTGTAATACTTTAACAATTGTTCGAGTGGACCCAAAATATCCTCCATAAAGGGATGCATGACAATCATGTATGATTTTGCCCAGTTACTCTCGATGCACACACCTTCTGATAAGTTGATCTGCACAAACCTTGAAGAGTAGTGGATCATTCGATAGATAGGACTTCACATCATGTAATAATTTCTTCTTTTGCTGAGAAGTCAGATCTGGTGGCATTACTCCTCTTGCAAGATAATTCATATAATCAGCAAACCATGGTAAATTATCTTGTACCTGATAAAGTCTTTCATCAGGGAAATCTTCTGTGATAGGAGAGAAGGTGAATTGTTCTCCTTTTCCATCATAGATAGGTGGGCAGCTACCACATTTTCACATCCTTTCCTATCTCTGATATCAAAGTCAAAATCCTGTAATAGAAGAATCCATCTAATCAGGCGAGGTTTAGCATCTTTCTTATCAAATAAATATCTAAGTGCAACATGATCAGTGTGTACAATTACTCTAGTCCCTAACAGATAAGGGCTAAATTTATCAAAAGAAAACACAACAGCAAGCATCTCTTTTTCAGTGGTAGTGTAATTTTGTTGTGCACTATCATAAGTTTTGCTTGCATAATAAATGATCCTGAAAATCTTTTCCCAATGTTGGCCCAGAACTGCGCCTACAGCATAGTCACTAGCATCACACATGATCTCAAAGGGTTGACTCCAATCTGGCACAATAATAATGGGAGCAAAAGTTAGCTTTTTCTTCAAAAGATCAAAAGCAACTAAATAGTCATCACTAAAAACAAAAGGAGAATCTTTTTCTAGCAAGTTACAAAGGGGTTTCACAATTTTTGAAAAATCTTTTATCAAACGTCTATAAAACCCTGCATGTCCTAAGAAACGGCGTACTCCTTTAACATTAATTGGAGGTGGTAGTTGTTCAATGGTTGAAATCTTAGCTCTATCCACCTTTAGTCCCTTTTCAGAGACTTTGTGCCCTAGGACTATACCTTCCTTGACCATAAAATGGCATTTTTTCCCAATTCAAAACAAGGTTAGTTTCCTGGCACCTCTGTAAAACACGAGGGAGATTATGCAAACAGATATCAAATGAACAACCAAGGACAGAAAAATCATCCATAAAAACCTCCATTATCTCCTCAATCATGTCATGGAATATTGTCATCATGCAACGCTCGAAAGTGGTAGGTGCATTGCACAATCCAAATGGCATTCTCCTGAAAGCATACGTTCCATAAAGGCATGTGAAAGTAGTCTTCTCTTGGTCCTCAGGAGCAATAGCGATCTGGTTATAACCTGAATAGCCATCAAGAAAACAATAGTAAGGATAACCAGCAAGTCTATCAAGCATCTGATCAATAAAAGGAAGGGGAAAGTGATCTTTTCGTGTAGCCTTATTCAACTTCCTGTAATCGATACAGACACACCATCCAGTGACTTTCCTTGTGGATATGAACTCATTGTTGTCATTTTTTATGACAGTCATCCCCCCTTTCTTTGGAACAACCTGCACATTACTCACCCAAGAACAGTCAGATATAGCATAAATAATTCTTGCATTAAACAGTTTGAGTACCTCAGCTTTAACTACCTCCTTCATTGTTGGGTTAAGCCTTCTTTGGTGTTCAACTGATCGAACCTTTCTGATAACTCCTACTGGCAACATTTGCCTGACCTTTCGATCCCGGAATTTTCATCAAAGGCTGAAAGGTCTGGAGTTCATTCAGAAGAGAGGTAAGATTAAAAGTAAGCTTGTTCATAACAACATTGCTTCTAAATTGTAGGAAACTATCTTGAAGGGTTTTCAGAATGAAGCTGACCTGGCTCGACTCATCGATGGAAGCACCATTCGACTCCGCGATGTTAAAGTGTACCATCATATCCAGGACATGATCCCGAACAAATGTACCCTCTGGCATCCTCGAGTTGAATATGTACTTTAGGGCATTATGTCGGGCTTGTGTGGATTGTTGTACAAACATACCCTGCACAGAATCCATGATTTTCTTGGCGGTAATCATGCTCTTATGCTTCATGGCTAATATGTCAGACATACTTGCCAGCATGTAGGCTTGGCCTTATCATTGGCCTTGATCCATCGATCATATGCATCACGAACATTTCGTGACGCATTCGAGCCCGACACCTGAGGACACTCCTCAGTTAGCACAAACATCAGATCATCCACTACCAAAATAGTGTTGACTTTGTTTTTCCATGTCATCATATTCTCTTGATTAACTTTTCCTTTTAATAAGGAAATTATAGAGCTAGACATTTTTGCTGAAAAATTTACAAACAAACTTGTATGAGTTTCTTGCTATAACTCTAATCCAATCATGTTTTAGTTAATTATCAAATGATTCCTAGGCCATTTATAATTTGCAATGATACTCCAAAGGTTTAGAATGTATGACACCAAAGGGTAATCAAAAACACTCCTCCTCTGGATCAAGACATTCTTGACCAAAACCAGACACCAGAATAACTCATATTCCTATTTGTTTTAGTTACCATTTTTCGTTCTAAATACATACACAACTTATGTATCCCGTGAGTGTAATCCTTTATCTTTAGATCCCAGAGTCTCGATCCAATAAAATCCACCAAAGGGAGGACTAGATTAGAAAATAGTCTAAGGAAATCTTTATCCCATTCGGGTGTCTACTATGTTAGATCCCCTATGATAAAGCCCTCCGAAGGGATTGTCTGGTCCAGGCCAAACTAGCATGCTGACCATAGTGGTCTAACGGTGTAAACTGACAAAAGAGACCGTAGGTTTTGTTTTCACAAAACCTGCTCCCACTCACTATAAGTACCCTCTCCATTCACCTTGGTATTGACTCATACTAACACCATCCGAAGGGGGACGC
Source organism: Trichosanthes cucumerina (assembly GCA_036507285.1). Taxonomy (NCBI): domain Eukaryota; kingdom Viridiplantae; phylum Streptophyta; class Magnoliopsida; order Cucurbitales; family Cucurbitaceae; genus Trichosanthes; species Trichosanthes cucumerina. The sequence goes on along the minus strand of CM071835.1, from coordinate 72,728,314 downwards.
TGTTGGGATTTCTGTCCTAATCTCTAGTTTGTAATATATTGTTTGAAATGAATAAGAGTTATTCATTTCATCACTTTGTGTCTCGCAATATTTATAAACTTTTTCCAATAAACTAAGCACCAGGGTCATTGAATTTATGAGAGAACTAGAACTTGAACGGTGTGTAGTAGACACACAGGGAGGATCACGTTCGAGTTAATGACCCGAATGGTCTACAGTATATGGATAGGGTTGGAGACCTAATCCCTGATACACTATGGATGCGACCCACTTTGTATTAGATACAAACGAGGTGATCTGACTCGTTCATGTGGTTGACATGCGAGTCGGGGCATCCTGTGCAATGAGATTGTACAAGACCGGACCGTTAATTATTAGACCTACTGATGTAACATCGTTGACAGTAAGGAATAATAACTTTGTAGTTGACCATTAGTGACTCGACCTGAATCCTGATCCTGTTACGGATTCCTACCTGCGGGAGTCTGTCCTTTGAATAGTACGGGTGAGGGTGGTCACAGTTACTCGCCCAATATGCCTATCTTCTTAGTGACAGGACCAAGTAGGGAGTTGGGAACTTAACTACGCGAGATGGAATTCACTCGTTCCCCCCTTTAAGGAAACTAGAGGGGTTGTTCCCTTAAGTGTTGTCTCCAGGGCTTGGACAACGGGCGCCCACCTTCTCACTAGCCCGAGAAGGGTGTTGTGTATGGTTGGACCATCACAATATATGTTGTTCATTAGAGGAGCAGCGGTGGGGACTTAAGGAACAAGAGGTAGACACGAGGGTAAAGCGGTAATTTGACCCGGATGTGTCTCACGAACAACCTGTGAAGGGTCGACTCATGGGCATTGGTTATATCAGTGGACACGTAATATTCTGCAGTGACGGGAGAGCAACTACGAGCTATAGTGGAGTGTTACCGTAGCTAATGAATGTTGGTTAACCGGGTGAAAGAGTTTGACAGGTTAATCTTGGATCATTGGAGCCCGTCACTGTAGGTCCATTAGGTCCCTCGGTTAGCTCAATCTGGGTTAAAAGAAGGGTTAATTTTTTGGTATGAAATTGAAGTGTTCAATTACATTTTAAGGGCATTTATGTCATTTATATGAGATATGAATTATATAATATATAGTTAATGTGAATGAGATTCATAATAAACTATAGATTAGCCTAATTGTTGTATTAGGGCTAATTGGAGAAAGTAATTGAGAGAAATTAAATTGGATTTGATTCAATTTAATTAATCCAAAATTATTGCAAATAAGATTTGGAATATGAGATATGAGATATCTAATATTATGTGGTTATGCAAATGAGATTTGCGTAACCTATGGTTGTGGTAAAGTGGTAATTATGTGGAGATTTTAACTCCATGAATTCCACTATATAAACCCTTCTTGCAAGAAGGAATGACTCTCACTCTCTCATTTTTGGAATTTCAACCAAAAGAAGAGAATTCTCTCTCAACCTTTTCTCTCAATTCTCCTCCCTTTCACAAAATTAAAGTCCCACCACTTTCTTTCTTCCTAAGGAAGAACAACCGAGAAGGCCATTGGTGGTGTTCAGGATCCGTTCGTCGGAAGAGTTCGTTGAGATCGAGAAGCACGAAGAGTTCGTGATCCGAAGAAGAAATTCTTGAGTTTGTCTACAACAAGTAAGTAAAACTCATTCTTGCTATAAATTTCTTCCTATTCAGCATGTTTAGCATAGGTCTAAGTATTAGATCGGTTTTAACAAATACAATTTGCATTATGATACCACGACGATTTGATTGTCTTCTGCTGCGCGGGTATTTTCATTCTCTTCAGACGCTCCCGTTTGCGCCACGAGGCCATGTATGAGTCTCACGGTGTGAACTTCCCAGAGATAGCGTAAGTGAAAAAATATGTATCTCATACACTTTTTCCTCCCACTAAATACTTTAATTCTATAGGAATATTTCTTAGGCTAAAACCCGGCTAATGGTTTTACCTATATCTATCAACATAACTCTTATATTGATAATCAATATAACTCGTATATTGATTTTATCCTAAGTTTGTTAATATAACTCCTTATATTAAATCTAGGATTTCTAGTTTATTAACCCCTTAATGAACCCGCTGACGCTACTGTAATTTATAAGGCTCTCTGATTAAATTTCACTCCCAGGTCAGTTCCCAGGTAGGGGTGTTCCGTTTCCGTCAGCTTAAATACCCAACCTAGACCGAACTTTCCTTAGACAGAGTTCCTCTTTTAATCATAGCTTATAAATTACTTGGTTCCTAATTCTAATCTAATTAGAACTAGATAACCTAAGGTCTATTACTTCCAAATTCTAAACACTTTAAAACTAATAATTGAGGGGAATCGAAGTCCCCGCAGCGGAAGCGGTTGCGAATCGCGCGCTCTTGATTTAGTTACAATGGAAAATTCATGAACGTAAAACATAGATTAAGCATAAAATACAGAAATGAATGTTGCGTGATATTTATGAATATTGCAATACCGCAGTGTACGGGTCAAGTTTTAGTATAGTGATTTATGAGTCCAAGTATCGTCCTCGGGAATGGGTTTCTAGATTAATTAAGTACTAAGATACTAATTCTCAAATTTAGCTAAAGCAACAAAACATGGATAGGTGTCTGACAAATAAGACAACCAAACAAACAAGCATGTGGAGACACGAATTGATAGAATTAAAGGAAGTAATTTTACAAGTTAATAACCTAACCACACATGCATTGACTTCATGAGATGACTTTATAAACAAGAAGTATATTACTCAAGAAAACCGCTCGGTTCTTAGTGAGCCTCACACATGCAATAAACTCCATAGTCTCCATATGAACCTACAACATGCATGGCATTAAGCAACTTCTTTATGTGTTTCCCTAAGATTTCTAGGTCACTCTCGTGCCAGACTTCTAAGGGTCTTGACAATTTTGCTCTAATTCAAGCTTTATCTCTCGAGTCCACTTAAACCAACAAATTAAGGAGTAAAGAACGAATTGCCAAAAATAAGGACAAAACATGCTTCAAAACAAAGAAATAAAGTCATAACAAGTAAATCAAATCCAACTACATTGTTTAGCTACTCTAAATCACATGAAAAACAAACTAAACAAGTAGAAAACGTCTTAGAACGCTATTACAAATTGAAAGAAAGAGAAATAAACTTAGGTGTCGATGCCGGTCCTTCGTCTCCGAGCTCCCGTCTTCGATCTCGAACCTCCACGAATGCTTTGGCTCCCAAAATCACTCTTTTCTCTCTTCTCACAAGGTTTATTTCGAAATTAGGGCAAAAATCATCCAAATTCGGCTCCCCTGTGATGAAAACATAATGTTGTATTTATAGGCAACAAAGGGCCAGCGGTGCAACGGTAGGGACAGCGTTGCAACGTTGTACCCTAAACGCGTGGTAAATAAGGAATCTATCGGCAGCGTTGCAACGCTAAGGACAGCGTTGCAACGCTGCTACCTTAACGCGCGTGTGCCTATCGATCTAGTGTTGCAACGCTGCAAGGCACCGTTGCAACGCCCTGTGTGCGGCTTCTTATGCGTGCGACCTTATTGATAAAGCGTTGCGACGATGCAAAGCAGCGTTGCAACGCTATCGGCAGTGATCTTCAGAGTTGTTTGGTTGCACGTTCGGCGTTGCAACGCGATCACCTCGGGTCTTCAGCTTGGTTTGGTCTTTTCTCTTCCATTTGATGTTATTTTTTGCTCTAAATAGCCTCGTTTTGATCCCGAGTGATCCACTTGTCTTTAATAGTTCCGTTTAAGCTCTGAACCTGAAATTGAATGAATTAAACACGTAAAAGCCTTGAAATCATTATAAAACAAGCAATTATTAAGCATAAGGATAACACATTTTGTGTGTTATCAAACACCCCAAAACTTAACCTTTTGCTAGTCCCGAGCAAAAACCTAATTAAACATCAAATTGTTCTTAAACAAACATTTGATTCAAGCCTCAAAGATTTAAGAGAAAATTTTGCAGTCACAGGAAACACTTAAACATAGCACTTCAACAAGTAATTTAAAACCTTTCCTGAGTGTTCCTACGTGTGTGTGTGCTTAGCCTATGTTCCCTTCATTTTAACTAGGCCCGGATAAACTTTATTAGGTTCTCCATTCAACTTCCCCTTACACTGGTCATAATTACTAATCCTTGAGTCTTCCACATTCAAGAAATAAATAACTCTATTTAGCACTTAATCATTATTTTTATTTATTTATTTATTTATTATTTTTTTTTAGTTATGCAAGAACACTAGCTTTCACACATCCACTGCAGGGACCATTACCCAGAGCACTCGCTCAATGAGTGGCCTAACTGATCACAGTGGAGGTAGCTCTTTTTGCCCTCACGATTTTTTTTTCTTTAGCAAGCAAACAACAGAAACGAAATAATTCACATATTATACAGATCATGCGCTTCATATTGTCATTCACCCTATCCTGCAGTTTTAACTCTCAAATCAATTCTTAGACCTATCGAGGTGACATCAAACTTCTAAGCCTAATAACTTTGTTATAAGCATTTCAAAACTACAGGAACACATTCTATGTGCTTAATGGTGCAGGAAAAACTCAAGAAATTTTTAAATTCACTCAAATTCATGTCATGCTCTCAAGTTTCAGCAGAACCACAAGGATTTCCAATTAAATCTCATCCTAGGTTATCATGATCATCCTTATGCAAAAGATTAATCAACAATTCAGCACATACTCAGGACACTCTCAACAGATGAACAACATCCCACCCACAAACTTAAACTAAACATTGTCCTCAATGTTTGCAGAACTAAGCACAAATTAAGTGTCAGGGTAAGAATGAACAATATTGTCCTGGTTTATGGAGCTCTTTCTGGTATTCTGGGATAGCCAAAGCATGTGTCTTGGAGTTCCTCAGAATGGGAGCATGGATTTCAACGAAAAGGGACATCTCCACCACCTACAAAGTAAAACAACAACTAACTAAGAATTTAAAAACAACAAACAAAAGCAAGCTAAAGACAAGAAAACAAAAGTAAGTAAAGCTTGGGTTGCCTCCCAAGAAGCGCTTTGTTTAACGTCTTTAGCTAGACTGTACTCCCTCAAGGAGTTTCTTTCCTTGCTTGCAGCGCCTGAAGTGATGTGTTCATTTGGCCAATCTGGGTCTCTATATTATTTTTTGCAGCTCCATGACTGGTCACTATACCAGATAAACTTGTGACTGCATTCTCCAAATGTTGGACCGACTTACGATTCAAATATGAAGGAGTGCAATGTGTCTTCCAGAGATGGTTTCCTTTCTGATGTAGAAGCATGCCCTGTAGGGGGATTCAACACATTTTTATTATTAGCATAAGAAAAGTTTTCATGATACCTCAAACCTGGATTGTAATGTGTTGGTAGATTATTCTGAGTCTGATTTCCCCCATCGATGTTGCTTCTGTTGTTCAGGTAATGCAATTGCTCCATAGTGGATTCTCCATTGAGCTGGGAGCATTGAGAGGACATCCATGTCTGTGGTGATCCTGTAAAATTATTCAGGGCATGAGTGAGGGATGCCATATGAGATTTAAGGGAGGTTACCTCATCCAATTGATATAATCCAGCTACTGACTTAGATCTGTCATTTTCTGTAGGCCACTGGTAGCTGGCAGTTGACACTTCCTCCAGGAGGGCACGTGCTTACAGCACGCCTTACGCCATGAAAGCCCCTCCAGCAGTGGCATCCAGAATGGCCCTGGTCTTACCTTCCAATCCATTATAAAACAGTTGTACCTAGAGCCAGTCTGGGTAGCCATGCTGTGGGCACCTCATGAGCATGTCTTTGTACCTTTCCCATGCTTCAAATAATTGCTCTCCCTCTTGCTGCCTGAATGTTCCAATCTCAGTCCTTAACTTTGCAGCTTTCACAGGTGGAAAGAATTTGGTCATGAAGGCTTGGGTCAACTCCTCCCAGGCAGTGATACTCCCTGAGGGAAGGGACCCTAGCCACTCTTTGGCTCTACCCTGCAAAGAAAAAGGAAAGAGACGTAAGCGAACACTATCAACAGAGATACTATTCATTTTAAATGTACCACAGATTTCCAAAAAATTTTGAAGATGAGAGTTAGGATCTTCTGTGGCTAGGCCTCTGAAAGCATGTTCCCTAACAATTTGTATCAGCCCTGTTTTCAGTTCAAAGTTATTAGCATTTATAGGGGCATGGACTATTCCAGCCTGCTCAGAATTAAACACGGGTTGGAAATACTCCCTGATAGGTTTAGGGTTATTAATGAGCTCCTGATCAGGCATTTCCTGAGGTTCTGCTCTTTCTTCCCTTAGAAGTCTCCTACAGGTCCTCTCGATCTCATGATTAAAAGGGTGCAAATTTGCAGCTCTCCCCTTGGGCATACACCTGGAGGAACAAAAAGAAAGAAATTAGATAAAAAAGGAAAACTCAAACAAATAAATCAGAAAATAAATACATAAAACATAAAACTTGGGTTGCCTCCCAAGAAGCGCTTTCTTTAACGTCTTTAGCTAGACGGTGACTTATCAGGGCACATATTTCTTCGGGTCCTTCTTGCTCGAATCAATGTAGCCTTCTAAGTCTACAAGGCTAACCTGTTTTTCTTGAACCCCAGACAGAAAATTATTTTTGGGATTTTTATTTATCAAAAGAAAAGAACTGAAATCAAAGCAAGACTCGTGAGTGCAAGACAAATGGTTATCAAAAACAAGGGAAATCTTTGGGGATAAAAGAAAAGGAGACTTCTCAGCTTCTAACTCTACCACTTGGATCTCCTCTGTGGAACTAAGTGTATCACCACTGCCTTCGTCACTAACCTGATCATCGTGTGCCTCAGTCTCCCCCAAACTATCCTCACTAACATCTAAACGAACCCTCCTAGGTGGCATCTCCTGAGTGGTAAGGATAAGAAATTGTTCTTGTAAGGCCTTAAGGGAAACTACTAACTGGTTAAGGTATTGAGCTCTATCCTGTACTATTCCCCAAAGTCTTACCACCTCAGTTTCCAACCTATCCAACCTTTCGAATTCATCATGAACCAAATTTTTTATTTTCAATTCTAAGGTATATTCTGCCAATTGATCCATAAGAGAAGATTTTTCTAGGGGTTGTTTAAGGTATGAAAAACTATGGTTCCAAGTGCCTAAATAACTACCCTCATGTGAGTTTTCATATATGTCAGGTACAAAATGGATAAAATTAGACACATGGTATTCAGAAAAATCATGATGCACAAAACTAGGGTCATGAGAGGGACAATAGAATTGTGGAAACTCAAAATTATGCAAAGTCATACTAGAAAAATCAGTAATTTCACCGCAAGACTTCACACAATATCAACACAAACAAAAAAGGAAACAAAGACTCAAAACACACAAAACTAAAAATAACACAAATAAGGAAACAAACAATCACACAAAACAATTAAGGAAAGACAAACAAACAAGCTTTAGTCTAAAATTTCAAATTTTCTCCTAATATTACTGAATCTAAATAATCGCCATTCCCCGGCAACGACGTCAAATACTTGTTGCGTGATATTTATGAATATTGCAATACCGCAGTGTACGGGTCAAGTTTTAGTATAGTGATTTATGAGTCAAAGTATCGTCCTCGGGAATGGGTTTCTGGATTAATTAAGTACTAAGATACTAATTTTCAAATTTAGCTAAAGCAACAAAACATGGATAGGTGTTTGACAAATAAGACAACCAAACAAACAAGCATGTGGAGACAGAAATTGATAGAATTAAAGGAAGTGATTTTACAAGTTAATAACCTAACCACACATGCATTGACTTCATGAGATGACTTTATAAACAAGAAGTAAATTACTCAAGAAAACCTCTCGGTTCTTAGTGAGCCTCACACATGCAATAAACTCCATAGTCTCCATATGAAACTACAACATGCATGGCATTAAGCAACTTTTTTATGTGTTTCCATAAGATTTCTAGGTCACTCTCGTGCCAGACTTGTAAGGGTCTTGACAATTTTGCTCTAATTCAAGTTTTATCTCTCGAGTCCACTTAAACCAACAAATTAAGGAGTAAAGAACGAATTGCCAAAAATAAGGACAGGACATGCTTCAAAACATAGAAATAAAGTCATAACAAGTAAATCAAATCCAACCACAATGTTTAGCTACAATAAATCACATGAAAAACAAACTAAACAAGTAGAAAATGTCTTAGAACGCAATTACAAATTGAAAGAAAGAGAAATAAACTTAGGTGTCGATGCCGATCCTTCGTCTCCGAGCTCCCGTCTTCGATCTTGAACCTCTACGAATGCTTTGGCTTCCAAAATGACTGTTTTCCTCTTCATACAAGGTGTATTTCGAAATTATTACAAATATCTACCAAATTCGGCTCCCCTGTGATGAAAACATAATGTTATATTTATAGGCAACAAAAGGGCAGCGTTGCAACGCTAGGGACAGCGTTGCAACGTTGTACCCTAAACGCGTGGTAAATAAGAAATCTATCGGCAGCGTTGCAACGCTAAGGACAGTTTTGCAACGCTGCTACCTTAACGCGCGTGCGCCTATCGATCTAGCGTTGCGGCAGCGCAAGCGGCGTTACGCAACGCCTGCCTCTGTGCGCTTATGCGCGCGCGCCTTATTGATATAGCATTGCGATGCTGCAACGCAGCATTGCAACGCTATTGGCAGTGATCTTCAGAGTTGTTTGGCTGCACGTTGGGCGTTGCAATGCTCTATATGGCGTTGCAACGCCATCACCTCGAGCTTTCAGCTGGGTTTGGTCTTTTCTCTTCCATTTGATGTTATTTTTGGCTCTAAATAACCTCGTTTTGATCCCGAGTTATCCAATTTGCCTCTAATAGTTCCGTTTAAGCTCTGAACCTGAAATTGAATGAATTAAACACGTAAAAGCCTTGAAATCATTATAAAACTAGCAATTATTAAGCCTAAGGATAACACATTTTGTGTGCTATCAACGAACAACAAGTACATTACCTTTGAAGAACCTTTCTTCAAGTGCTCCTCTCCCCACGGTCACGATCTCAACAACAAGAACTCGTACGATCACCGACACCACCACCGAATCTTCTCCGTTGTTCTCTAGGTGAGGGAGGAAGTTGGGTTCCCTTTAGGAGTGGTGAGGTATTTTGTGAGAGTGATTTGTGTTTTGGAACACTTCCAACAACACAACAAGGAGGCTTATAAAAACTTTCTAAAAGTCTTGTAAAAAACTTAACCTAGTTGCATCTCATGCAACTATATATATAGGGGAATGGGATGGAAATGACCATCCTACCCCTCTTTAATCTCTCTTTAGTATATAGTTTATATATGAATCTAATTCACAATAAAACTATATATTATATCAATTACATCATATATAATTGATATAACTCCTCATGTATGTAATTGAACATTTCAATTTCACTCCTAACTTTATACCCTTAATATTACAATATTGAGTTAACAGAGGGATCTAATGGACCTACAGTTCATGAGCTCCAATGATGTGAGATTAACTGATCAAACTCTTTGATCCAATTAATCAATAATCATTAACTACAAGTCACTCCACTATAGACTTGTAGCTGCACTCTATTCACTCTAGATATTATTGTGTTCACTGATATAGTCATTACCTATGAGTCGACCATTCACAGGTTGTTCGTAATCACAGCTAGGTCAAATTACCGGTTTACCCCTGTGATTACCTCTTTGCTCCTTAAGCACAACTGATCCTCTAATGAACAACAAGTCTAAGGTCCTACCTTAGACTCATACCCTCATAGAGGGCGGGGCTCCGTTGTTCAAGACCTGGAGTCAGTTCTTAAGGGAACAACCTATCTGATTCCCTCAGTAGAGGAATGAGTGAATTCCATCTTACACAGTTAAGTTCCTAGCTACCTACGAGGTTCTGTCCCTGAGAAGGTAGGCTTATTAAGTCGGCTACAGGCCACTCCACCCATACTAGTCTAAGGACAAACCCCTATAAGCAGGAGTTCTTAACTTGCTCAGGATTCAGGTCAAGTCACTAATGATTTCAAACCCATACTAGTCTTGTATGAACTCTTCATACATGATGCTCCACTCGTATGTCAACTACATGAATGAGTTGGATTACCTCATTTGTACTAATTACAAAGTGGTCGCATCCATGGTGTTACGAGAATGAGGTTTCCAACCTTATTCTTATACCATAGACTGTTTAGGTTATAATCTTGGAATCAACCCAAATAGTGTCCACTACACTGATTTCAAGATAAACGTTATAACCTTGGAGTTTAGTTTATTGGATTTATAAAAGCAAGACTGTAATCTTATCAAAACAAATAACATTTTATTTAATTGATCAAAATTACACAAATTTAGGGCATAAATCCCAACATTGGTTGCATGTTTAAAAATTGTGTAATGATTTCATGTGTGGTTTCAATATAGAAGTTAATATATATGCAATATTTCAGGTAATTAGTTATTAAATATTGTTGGTTAGCCATCGGGCTATCAACTTTTTTTTATTACATTACGCTAAAAACGATGATGGGCATTGCCTGTCATTAAATAAAGAATTATGAACTAAACTAATGACGAACAATATATAATGACGGACAACAGGTATTTAAAAAGTTATTTTTACCAAATATAGATGACAGACAAATTCCGACATTAAAAAGTGGGTTGGAACATGGTTTTTAATGGCAGGCATTGCCCGTCATTAAATCTCACTTTTCATGACGGGCAATGCCCATCATTAATAATCGGGTTCCAACCCATATTTAATGACGGTCAAAGGGCTTTAATGACGAGCATTGCCCATAAAAAAAACCGACCGCCATTGTAACATACAATTACGGGTGGTTTTTAATGGTTGTCAATGTCCGTCATTAAAAACCGTCAGTCATTGTATGTTACAATTGTTGGGGTTTGTGCCCTAAAACTCGCAGTTTGTAATTATGTTCTTATTATTGTAATAAAGTGTTATTATTTCAATAAAGAGTTATTGTTCGTTAGTTACGATATTGCCCCTTTTTTAACCCTAAATCCAATAAACTAAACATCCAATGCTGTAAAATGTGTCTTGAACTAAATGTAGTGTACATATAGAGGATCTCGGTACGATATACAACCTAATGGGTCAATAGTAAGGGGATAAGGTTTGAGTATCTTACCCTGATAACACTCTGGATGTGGCCCACTCTGTATATGATACAAACACTATGATCCTAACGTGTTCGTGTCGATGACATGTGAGTGGGGATATCCTGTGTAATGAGATTACATAAGACCGGACCACGAAATAGTAATCACTAGATGTAACTCTGTTGACTAGTTAGGTTTCTATTTCACTAGGATGACCTAGGCAACTTGATCTATCCTGATGAGGCTACGAAATCCTGTTCGCGAGGGATTGTCCTTTGACTAGTATGGGTGAGAGTGACCGATTCGCCGACTCAATATGCCTACCTTCTTGGGGACAAGACCGAGTGAGCAGTTGGGAACTTAGCCTTGCAAGATAGAATTCACTCCTTCCCGCCTACTAGGGTAAGTAAATTAATGTTCCCTTAAATGGTGTCTTCGGGACTTGAACAAAAGGCCCGAGCCTCTCATTGGGCCGAGAGGAACTTCTGTTTGTTGGTAGGACCACAAACAAATTGTTCATTAGAGGAGCATTGTAATTTGACCAAGCTGGTGTTATGAACACTCGTGAAGGATTGACTTGCTGTTATTGGTCAATATTAGTGGACATACAAATATATCTGCAGTGAGAAGAGTGCAGTTGTGGGACTTTAGTGGAGTGTTCCCGCAGTCAATGAATGGTGATTAGGAGGTTAATGAGATTAATCGAATAATTTCGCATCGTTGAAGCTTCTGATCTGTAGGTCTATGAGGTCCACCTTCTAGCTCGTAAACGTTTCTTAGATCGTTTGAATTTCAAATGTTCAAATTCATTAGGGAATAAATTTAATGTATATAGATACGTAATATAAAGTTTTGGAACTTTATATTGTAAATTTAATATGAATATGATTCATATTAAATTATACGAGAGAATTATATATTAGAAAGGGTTCAAATGTTAAATTTAAATGTGAATGTGATTCATATTTGAAAACTATAGTTTGTAATTTAATGTGCATAAGATATACATTAAAACTATAGGTTAGAGGGAAAAATATGATTAAATATGATTTAATCTTAATTAAATATAAGATATATAATTTGATTAATTTAATATGATCACGTTAGAGTTAATGACTCGAACGGTCTACAGTATATGGATAGGGTTGGAGACATAATCCTGGATACACTGTGGATGCGGCCCGCTTTGTATTAGATACAAACGAGGTGATCTGACTCGTTCATGTGGTTGACATGCGAGTGGGGGCATTACATGCAATGAGATTGTACAAGATCGGACCGTGAATTATTAGACCTCACTTGATGTAACACCGCTAATGATGTAAGACTAATAATTTCGTAGATGACCATTAGTGACTCGACCTGAATCCTGAGTGTGTTACGGACTCTTGTCTGCGAGGGTCTGTTCTTTGACTAGTACGGGTGAGGGTGGTCACAGTTACTCCCCCAATATGCCTATCTTTTCAGGGACAAAACCAAGTAGGGAGTTGGGAACTTAACTACGCGAGATGGAATTCACTCGTTCCTGCCTTTAGGAAAACTAGAGGGGTTGTTCCCTTAAGTGTTGTCTCTAGGGCTTGGACAACGGGCGCCCACCTTTTCACTGGCCCGAGAAGGGTGTTGTGTATGGTTGGACCATCACAATATGTTGTTCATTAGAGGAGCAGTGGGGACTTAAGGAACAAGAGGTAGACACAGGGGTAAAACGGTAATTTGACCCATCCGTGTCTACGAAAAACCTGTGAAGGGTCGACTAATGGGTATTGGTTATATCAATGGACACGTAATATTCTGCACTGACGGGACTGCAGCTACGGGCTATAGTGGAGTGTTACCGTAGCTAATGAATGTTGGTTAACCGGGTCAAAGAGTTTGGCAGGTTAATCTCGGATCATTGGATCCCGTCATTGTAGGTCCATTAGGTCCCTCGGTGTGCTCCATCTGGATTTAAGAAGGGATAAAGTTTTGGAATGAAATTGAAGTGTTCAATTTCACTTTAAGGGCATTTATGTCATTTATATGAGATATGAATGATATAATATATAGTTTAATGTGAATGAGATTCATAATAAACTATAGGTTAGCCCAATTGTTGAATTAGGGCTAATTGGAGAATTTGATTGAGAGAAATTAAATTGGATGTGATTCAATTTAATAAATCCACAATTATTGCAAATGAGATTTGCAATATGAGATATGAGATATCTTATATTATGTGGTTATGCAAATGAGATTTGCATAACCTATGGTTGTGGTAAAGTGGTAATAATGTGGACATTTGAACTCCACTAATCCCACTATATAAACCCTTCTTGCAAGAAGGATGTAACTTCATTCTCTCATTTTTCGTTTTTCCACAAAAGAAGAGAAAAGAAACTCTCACAATTCTCTCTCAAATTCTCCTCCCTCTCCAAAACCAAAGGTTCCCACAAGCCTCCTTTCTCCAAAAGAGAACAACCGAGAAGGCATTTGGGTGGTGTTCGGTTCATAATCGTTGGAGGTGTTCGTTGAGTACGAAAAGCACGAAGAGTTCGTGAATTTGAAGAGGAATTCTTGAAGAAAGTCTTCAACAAGTAAGTTATAATGTTCTTATTGTTTTTCTTCTTCTCTCTAGCATGTTTAGCCTAGATCTAGTATTAGATCAATTTTAATAAACACGGTTTGCATAATTGATACATCGACGATTCAATCGTCTTCCGCTGCACGGAATTTTCATTCCCTTCAATTGGTATCAGAGCCATTTCGATGATTTCTTAATTATGCACTGTTTTGTTGAAATTTGGTGGGTGTTTTACCATAATTCATGAGATGAATGTCTTGGTTTGCATAATGGATGTTTCGGTTTTTGCACTTTTAGATTTATTTTCTGTTTGATGAGATCAAATGTAAAGGGCCCGTGTTTATGGGCATTTTAGAAAATAAATCGAGTCTGTAAGTCTGTGTCGTTCGTGGCAAGTGTTGCTGTGAAGAAATTGGAGCGGAAACAGGCGCAAATCGACGAAGAACAACAAAGGTGTTTGTTCTTCTGTCGATGGCGTTGAGACGCTACCCAACGGCATCTCAACGCTCTCCTTGCGGTTGGAGGCCCTGCTGCAGAATAGCGTTGCAACGCCGCTGGCGTTGAAAACGCGGGTCGACGCTAGAGACGACAGCGTTGCAACGATGCCCACGGCGTTGCAACATTGTACGCATTAAGGAGCAGTTCGCGACAGTTACGCGAGGTCGTGGGTTCAAGGCCTCTCTTGGGCGGTTTTCACAGGTTTTATTTATTTCTTTTTGTAAAATGTAATTTATTTAATTTTATTTAATTATTTTATTAAATAATATTAATATAAATGTTATATTAATGTTATTTAATTAAATAATTGCCCCTCGGTGCCAAAAATCAGTCCATTTTTGCTATTTAATTATTTTATGCATGAGATGTATATTTTAATTAATTTCTATGTGCATATTGTATGCCATATAGATTTAAAATCCCACCTTAGGTTGAACATTTCATGCATCATATTTATATTATAAGAGTTATAATATATAGTATGCATGATAGGATTATATTATAAGAGTTATAATATAATGTATGCATGTTTTAATTTATTTAAATATAAGTGTTATATTTTTAAATTAAAAGCATGCTCATGCATTTAATTCATGTGATGAATTATATTATGTTATAGTATATAGTATTATTCATGTGATGGATGATCAAGCACTATAACATAGAAATGCATGCAACCTAAGTTAATTATTAGTTTTAAAGTGTTTATAACTTGATTAATTAGACTTAGGTTTTCTAATTTTCTAATGAGATTAGAAATTTCGGAAATGAAATATAACCTTTGAATGGAGACTGATAAGTAACTCTGTCTAAGGAAGGTATTGTCTAAGGCTGGGGTATTTAAGTTGATGGTTGCGAAACACCCCTACCTGAAAACCGACCTGGGAGTGAATTCGATCCGAAGATTCTTAGGTTATATTCTCGTGAGTGTCGTTAATTAGGTGTTAATTAATTTACTCACATAGACCTAAGTGAATAATGTGATTATAAACTTAGGTTAATACCATATAAGAGTTATATTGGTAGACTTAGGTAAATTTTAGCCAGTTTATCTAGGTCAATCCCTAATAAAAATTAAAGTGCTGAGTGGGAGGAAATAAAGTGTATGAGATACATTTGAATTTCCAACCACAAATCTCCTTTAAAGTCTGCACCGTGAGATCTATACTCGGCCTCGTGGTGCAAATGGGAGCGTCCCCCTTCGGATGGCATTTGTATAGGTCAATATCATCGTGGATGGAGAGAGTACTTATAGTGAGTGGGAGTGGGACTTGTGAAAACGAGACCCACGGTCTCTTCTTTCGATTCACACCGTGAGACCCCCTATGATCCGCTCGCTAGTTTGGCTGGACAAGACAATCCCTTCGGAGGGCTTGATCATGGGAGTCGGAACACCGTGAATTCCCGAAAGGGATACAGTTTCTGGTTGCTTTTCCTTCTTGGTTCATCCTTCGGTGGCCATTGTTTGGACGGATGCTTGGAAACTTAAAGATTGAGCGTGACACTCACAAAATTCGCTAAGTGTTAATGAATTCGACCGAACAATGGTAATTGGACGCCTAATAGAATAAGAGTTATTCTGGGATTAGGGTCTGATCGAGAAAGTCTCGTCCTAGAGGAGGAGTGTTCTGTTCACCCTTCCGTGGCGGTCATTCTAAACCTTTAGGGTATCATTGCAAAATTTTGATTGACCTAGGGATGATGAAAAATATTGCTAAAACATGATTGGATTTCAAAAATTTTTTGCGAGACTAATACAAAGGTTTTCTTGTTTTTCAGCAAAAAATATCTAGCGCAATAATAGCTTTACTCGCTTCGGACAAATTACTGGGAGATAACTATCAAAGTTGGAAAAACAACATAATACAATTTTGGTACAAGACGACATTAAGTTCGTGTTATCTGAGGAGTGTCCTCAGATGTCGGGCCCGACCGCGTCGTGAAGTGTTCGCGATGCGTACGATCGATGGATTAGTGCCAATGAAAAGGCCAAGGTCTATATAATTGCCAGCATGTCTAATGTCTTGGCAAAGAAGCACGAGCTGATGGTTTCCGCTAAAGAGATCATGGAGTCTCTACAGGAAGTGTTTGGACAGCAGTCCTTTCAGGTCCGACATGACTTGCTCAAATACGTTTTCAACGCACGGATAAAAGAGGGGTCGTCTGTCCGTGAACACGTTCTAGACATGATGACCCACTTCCATCTGGCCAAGATGAACGGGGCTTCGATCGATGAGTCGAGCCAGTCGGGCTTTATTTTGGAGACTCTTCCAAGAGTTTCCTAAAGTTTCGTGAGCAATGTCTTTGTTATGAACAAAATTAGCTACACTCGACAACCGTCCTCAATGAGCTACTGTAATTTTCAATCCTTGCATAGGGTTAGGAATCGAGGCAAATGTTGCCTCACGTGTCTTATCACGGGGTTCGACCTGGGGACGAAACTCGCTGCTCCTTCACGCTCGAAAGGGAAGAAGAGGATGAAGAGGGGTAAAAAGCGACCGTCTTTGCCGCCCACAAGGGCAAGAAGGTCAAGGAAGTTGCGAGAGAAAGGAAAGTGTTTCCACCGCAATGGGGCGATCCACCGGAAGAGAAACCGCCCCCAAATTCTCGCGAGAAAGAAGAATCAAGGTAAATGTGATTTACTTGTGGATCAAACTGCTTTAGTGGAGAGTAGTGACTCTGCTGAATCTTTTGGATTCGGCGCCACTAACCACGTTTGTTCTTCTTTTGAGGGGATTGATTCCTTGCAGCCGCTGCGAGAGGGTGAGGTGACTCTATGGGTTGGATCCGGGGAGCTTGTCTCTGCTGCAGCGATCGGCACAGTGAAGCTAAGCTTTGGCGGGAAGTACTTATTGTTGGACAATCTGTACATAGTTCCAGGGTTTACTAGAAACCTTGTTTCAATTTCTTACCTTATAGAACAATGTATTTCAGTTTCTTTTGAATCGAATAAAGCTTTTATTTCTTTCAAAGGGAATGTGATTTGTTCAGCTTCACTTGAAAATAATTTGTATGTTTTGAAACCCAATTCGGTCAAAAGTGTTTTGAATACTGAATTATTTAAAACTGCAGAAACACGAACTAAGAAAGCGAAAGCTTCTCCAAAAGAAAATGCCCACCTTTGGCATCTTCGGTTAGGCCACATTAATCTCAATGGGATTGATAGACTAGTGAAGAGTGGACTTCTAAGCGAGTTTGAAGAAAACTCTTTGCCGATGTGTGAGTCATGCCTTGAAGGCAAAATGACCAAACGTCCTTTTAGTGGAAAGGGATATAGAGCCAAAGAGCCTCTTGAGTTAGTGCATTCTGACCTTTGAGATCCGATGAATGTTAAAGCTCGGGGCGGTTATGAGTACTTTGTGTCTTTCATAGACGACTACTCTAGATATGGGTACATTTACCTAATGCATAAGAAGTTTGAAACTCTTGAAAAGTTCAAGGAGTACAAGACTGAGGTTGAGAACCTCTTAGGTAAATCGCTTAAAACACTTCGATCGGATCGAGGTGGAGAGTACATGGACACTGAATTCCAGGACTATATGATAGAACACGGAATTACGCCCCAACTCTCAAAGACCGGTGTGCCACAAATGTAGAATGGTGTATCGGAGAGGAGAAACAGAACCTTGTTGGACATGGTTCGGTCGATGATGAGCTATGCCCGTCTCCCTGATTCTTTTTGGGGGTACGCAGTGGAGACTGTGATTTATATTTTGAACAACGTTCTGTCGAAGAGTGTTTGTGAAACACCTTTCGAGCTCTAGAGTGGACGTAAAGGCAGTTTACATCACTTCAGGATTTGGGGATGCCCGACCCATGTGTTGGTGTCAAACCCGAAAAAGTTAGAACCCCGTTCGAAATTATGCCTTTTCGCAGGTTACCCTAAAGAGACTAAGGGTGGTCTGTTTTATGATCCTAGGGAAAATAGGGTGCTTGTGTCGACAAACACCACTTTCCTAGAGGAAGACCACGTCAGGGATCATGTACCAAGGAGTAAAATTGTATTGAATGAAATGGACAGTTCATCAGCAAGAGTTGCTGATGGGGCTAGTACGTCAACAAGTGTTGTTGATCCTAGCACGTCGAGTCAAATCCGTTCCAAAGAGTTGGGAATGTCTCGACGTAGTGGGAGGGCTGTGAGACAGCCTGATCGCTACATGGGTTTAGCTAAAACCTCAGTTGTCGCTCCTGATGATGACTGTGAGGATCCATTGACCTATGATCAGGCAATGGTTGATGTTGACAAAGACGAGTGGATTAAAGTTATGGACCAAGAAATGGAGTCTATATACTTCAATTCTGTATAGGAGCTTGTGGATCAACCGGATGGGGTAAAACCTATTGGTTGCAAATGGATCTACAAGCGTAAACGTGGCGTAGATGGGAAGGTGCAGACCTTCAAAGCCCGACTAGTGGCAAAGGGTTTTACTCAGGTTGAAGGGGTTGACTATGAGGAGACCTTTTCACCTGTTTCCATGGTAAAGTCGATTAGGATCCTTCTGGCCATTGCCGCATATTATGACTACGAGGTATAGCAGATGGACGTCCAAGACAAATTTTTACGAATGACAAACTTGATGAGACCATCTACATGGACCAGCCCAAAGGGTTCATTGCCCAAGGCCAAGAGCAAAAAGTTTGCCAGCTTCATAGGTCCATTTACGAACTGAAACAGGCTTCGAGATCTTTGAATATAAGGTTTGATGAGGCGATCAAATCTTATGGCTTTGATCAAAATGTCGGCGAGCCTTGTGTCTACAAGAAAATAGTTGACAAAACTGTCGCATTTTTAGTGTTGTACATGGACGATATTCTTCTCATTGGGAATGAGGTAGAATTTCTTACTGACGTTAAGAAGTGGCTAGCTTCGTGATGCGAAAATATCGGGTGCCCTAAACTAATGCAAATTAGAATGAGACTCTGACACTTCTACGACGTGCAAGTATACACGATCGAGAGCAGCAAGTGATAAGTTAAAGTATCGATCCCACGAGGACTAGCTGAACCTAAGTTAGTGAGTGTCCTAGAAAATTTTCCTTATAGTTTGTGCAATGCATGGGCATGAAATTTTTGTTGAAAATAAATAAAAACACGAATAGGAATTGGATTTTCTAATTTTGATGGGACAAATAAAGATAATGGAACAACATGCAAGAAAATAATTAAAATTAACGGGAGGATAGAAAAATGCAAACAAGAGGGAAGATGCAAGAGATGAGATTTGTAATGAAAAATATAGTCTCGGGTAAGGTTAGAGTTTTCGTATTCAATTGGAATGAATTTTGAGTGATGCCTTGAATTTACCTACACATGTATTCAAATGATTTCTTTCAAAATCACTAAGTTTTAAAACCTACAATCTCTCAATTAAGATCTAAATTATGCTCATGATTTAAGGTTCTAGGTGGGTTAATCATCTCTAATCAACTCAATAATCCTAGAATGAAATTTTAGTTTTCTAATTCACTAGCTCTCTCAAGTTCATGAATTGTAGAGAAATCAAAGTGGCCAATTCTAATTCTCATGCAATGTTAAATTCAATAAAATTTCATAAATTCAACCATGACATCAATCACTAATTTATTACAATTTATACATTGAAGAACAACCTAACCCGTGCCTAGAAGAATTTAGCTCATGCTTGGAGTCAAATGACACATCTTTAAGTTAAGCATGTTTTCACTAATCAATGGAATTGTATAAAAATAACAGTCCAAAAACAACCACACAATTCGTCTAAACAGTGGGAAAATCGACTTCTAATTAATGTAAAGCATCCAACAAAATCAGTGTTAATTTAGCAAAAATAGTGAACAAGAGCACTTCAAGATAGGAACAAGTTATATAGCAGGTGGCATTGCTTTTGCTACAGCAATTGCCTAGTGTCACGGTCGCACCTCTCGGACCGTGCGGCGCCATGATTCATCCCTCGAACATGGCCAGCCTTGAGGGGAACTCCTGCCCCATCGCTATGATCGCAACGCTTTGTGGCCTCGTCGGGTCTTTAGGCGAGGTTCTTCAGTCCTCAACCAAGCATCAAGTAAATAAGCAGCGGAATATAACTTGGTCGTACACGTCGCCCGTCCGTGTACTTGCACTTGTCTTTCCCATGAGTTGGCTTTGACGGGACATTCTCGGATCGCTGGGCGCTAACGAACCCTATAGCTAAACCTCCAGCCCATGGGAAGGGGCGCAATGTCGGCACACCTGTGACGTTCGACACTGTCCCTTGAAAACCCGTTACAAAAGAAACGCCCAAGACACTTCTCTTGAGACGCTCGCCCCAACCATGACACGCGAACGTGCCACGGGGTGAGTCACTTAGGCCCACAAGCCCAGGGGTGGTGGAGAGTCGACACCATGGTACCCCCTATAGTATATTATGTGAAATATTGGGTCTTCCTCCCTTGCACGTCATTTTGGCGAGGAGTCATACGCCCATACATCGATCCCTCCGACGACACGGTTGGCCCCAGTCTCACATGCCTTCGAGCCCACCTATCTTGGTGTGTTAGATGATGCACCGTCCTCCTCGATCGCATCATGGCACGACTTGTCACTGTGAGGTTCACAAACATACGCTCTTCTAGTATGATTGTGACATTCTCCCCCACTTAATCTCGTCATCGTCCTCGATGACATACTCGGGGGTTCAATCCAAATCATGGATTATAACACCCTCCCCCGCTCGAAACTCGGCATCGTCTCGATGCCTTAACAATGCTAACGGACTTGCTTGAAAATTTGCGCTTCAGACGGCTACCGCAATTCAGAAAACTGGTCACCACTGGTTGGTGGGCTATCCCTTCATAGGGCACTCTCTTCGCCCGACTCTTGGGGCTTCGGCCCGGGACTCACCAGACGTACCATGGTACCAAACCTAGGCATTCACTCGCCTGGTCACGGGAACCTGTCCCAACTCGGCCATCTTGGCCTCGGCCATCTTGGCCAGAACGCACGTATGTTCTGAGCGACTGCTTCAGCAAGGTCGGAAAGCTTCTCCTGCCGTTGGCACTCTGTCGGCCAACTAACTGCAACAAGCCACACTGTGTGGCAACACAATCTGACGCCTCGGCGCTTCACAATGTGCTCACTCGCTCGAGCACTTTCATGAAGTGGCACTCGGCCACATCGCAACGATTGCGCACTCTTGGCGCTTCGATCGGGCACCACCGCCCGCACAACTCGTTGGCTTTCGCACGCCAACTGCTCAACTTGCGCACATTGGCGCTTCAATCGGGCACCACCGCTCGCACAACTCGTTGGCAAACATGCCAACTGATCAACTTGCCCCTCTTGGGCATCATGTGGAAGTCGCGTTCCATATGGACAACTCTCTCGAAACCGAGCCAACGCCAACATTGTCCTCATCATACGCCAAATCATGCCCATTCTTGCTTGACATGTGATTTCTCTTGCTAATGCTAACTCAATTCACAAAACATCGATTTCGGCAACTCGAACAAACATCACCCAGGTACTTCCTCGAAAGTGATTTTCCCGACTCGTCCAGGTCTTTTAACCGATACCATCCAGGTTCTTCCTCGAAAATGGCTATCGGCGACCAACACTTCACCTGTGTCTCGCCTCGAAAGTGTAAGTGTTTAACATTGCCCAGGTACTGCCTCGAAAGTCAATGTCAACACGGTCTTGATTTGAACGAAGCCACCAACTGGTTTCAACCCACGAAAGTTACATTCATTGTCACAACGGACCCCATTCGACTCTTGTCCGACTGCGCGCACAAAGGTTGGCTCTGATACCAATTGTCACGGTCGCACCTCTCGGGCCGTGCGGCGCGCCATGATTCATCCTCGAACATGGCCACCTTGAGGGGAACTCCCCCCATCGCTATGATCGCAACGCTTTGTGGCCTCGTCGGGTCTTTGGCGAGGTTCTTGATCCTCAACCAAGCATCAAGTAAATAAGCAGCGGAATATAACTTGGTCGTACACGTCCCCTATCCGTGTACTTGCACTTGTCTTTCCCATGAGTTGCCTTTGACGGGACATTCTCGGATCGTTGGCCGCTAACGGGCCCTATAGCTAAACCTCCACCCATGGGAAGGGCGCAATGTCGGCACACACCGCGTCGTCGACACCGCCCCCTTGAAAACTTCGTTACAAAGGAAACGCCCAAGACACTTCTCTTGAGACGGTGCGCCCCATCCATGACACGCGAGCGTGCCACGGGGTGACTCACTTAGGCCCACAAGCCGGGGTGGTGGAGAGTCGACACCATGGTACCCCTATAGTATATTATGTGAAATATTGGATCTTCCTCCCTTGCACGTCATTTTGGCGAGGAGTCATACGCCCATACATCGACCCCTCCGACGACACGGTTGGCCCAGATCCTCACATGCCTTGAGCCCACCTATCTTGGTGTGTTAGATGATGCACCGCCCTCCTCGATCGCATCATGGCACGACTTGTCATCGTGAGGTTCACAAACATACGCTCTTCTAGTATGATTGTGACACCTAGCAAACAACCCTCTGTCGATGGCTCGCACTGGCACTTTGCTTCAAAAAAAACCTTTGGTTGGTTTCAAAGAATAATTATTGCCAATTGCTTGAAAGAAATGGCTCAATCGCAATGATTTTTTTAAGGTTCTGTCCGACGGTGATATCGGATAAACCAAAGCTCCGAATGACGATCCAACTGTTCAAACCAAAACTTATGAGTCTCAAACATGCAGACAAAATTTCAGCACAATCCAACGGTTGCAACTCCGGCAAAGAACAACTTTGTGAGCGTTGGTGTGAAAAAGCTGAATCTGCATGGTCCCCAACGTGACAACAATATCTTACACAGAAAACCTCCAAACGACGATCCAAAAGTTAAAACTGAAGCTCTATGAGTCTCCAACAGGCTGATAAAATTGTGGCAAAATCCAACGGTTGAATAGCCGAAATCACAAATTTCGTGAAAGACGTGCATGAAAACCGAATCTGCAGGTGATGCTCTCGATTTTCCTACAACAATGGGTCTCGGTTTTGCTACTACAAAGAATGACACCTTGAAGCTTCAATTTTTCCTCACTCACACGATTGCTACAAAGAATGGAACCTTCACAATTTTTCTCTCAATGCACACCTTTGTTGTAGCAATCACCCGTTCTCTCTGGTCTCTTTCCCTTGTCGCCAATTCTCTCCCCCTTTTGCACTTGTGAACCCTAGCCTCCTTATATAAGATGATGTTACCCTAACTCTATAATTTACAAACAAGCCCTTAGGGATAAAAAGACCATCTTACCCTTTGGGTAAAATGTCTAAAATGCCCTTAGGGTTCTTGTAATTTTCAAACATCTCCTGCACATAGAAAAATCCTAATAAATTCATTAATTAAAATATGGACCCAATAAATATGATAGGATTTTTCTAAAATTAAAAATCTCGTTTTTCGGTCTTTAATTACTGTTAGCTTATTTTTCCAAATTTCTTAAATTAAAGCATAAAAAACATCGAAATTAATTCTTTTTGCACCTAATGCTTAAATGCAAGATTTTAAAGCTAACACACATAATTTAGGGATAAACTAACATGAGGATCACTAAATTAAATGCAATTCAAGTGGATTAAACACTAAAATTCTAGTAAAATAACTCACTTATGGTGAGTTATCAAACCCCCAAACTTGAACTACTCATTGTCCTCAATGAGTTCTATTCCATAAAGACTTAAAAGACCTTTAAAGACTCAAATCATTAAGAGTAACTAAACAAGACAATACTTATTTTCTAAGCTACAAGTGACCATTTATTTCATGCTTTCTAAGTGGCTCATCTGGGGTTTCCTAGCTACACTTATGCATCAATAACCAAGAGCAAACCAACTAGGATTCTACACCTATCCTCCAGCTCAACCACTAGATTCCTAATCATTCAAATCAAGCAACCCATAGTTAAAAATAAGTCATACTCCAAAACTCGCATGACTACAATTTAATGATCATTCCTTTTATACACACACATATATATATATATATATTTTAAAAAAAAATAGATATGTGCATTATTCCCCTCAATTTCCATAAAACTCACTGCTAAGGGCAAGATTTTTTTTTTTTTACTTTTTTTATTTTTATATATTTTTTGACTCTCCCGTAGTTCTTAGAATGGCACACGTGTTTAGCGCAGCACACCTAAGCAATGGGACTTCCAGTAGTTCTTAGAATGGCACACGTGGTTAGCGCAACACACCTAAGCAATGGGAATAGGCTTCTTGCTTGATACCTTCGCTCCAAGAGGCCAACATGGTTAATGCCCAGACCCCCTGACATCGAGCACCAAGTTGCTGAGGCTGACTCTAAATAACAAAATAAGTAGCATATTTTTTTTCTATCCCAACAAAGTTTTAGGGAAATGGAAGGTTTGCACACTCTTTCTTTTTTTTTCTTTTTTTTCCTTAAAAATAAACACGAAGAATTTACCTTTCCCCCAAACTTAGAGTACTCAATGTCCTCATTGAGTTAGGGAGGTCGGGTAACTCCCCCAAACTTAAAATGATCACAAATTTGAAGTTTACTAATTTTGGAGCGTTCTAAAAAAATATATGGGTTACCTAACTTGTCATGGCTTCTAGTTTTCGAAACTTTTTGGATTAGGAGTTGAATCCTAACTACTTTGATTGACATACTAACCATAAGCGCACTAAAGAACCCTAATGACAAGCTTGACCTTGAGAAACACCAAACAATATAGGATACTCTTGCCTCGAACACAAGCAACAACTCTTATTTTCATTAACCCTGAGATTTGACCTTAACTTTTTATTTTCATGGAGATGCATACCAAGTTTCTACAAAAGACATCACACTTTTACCATAAAAACACATGAGAAACTTAATTTTTAAACAAGGGACAACAACCATTTTTCTATTTTTACTTGCTTAAACATAATGAATCAACTACCTACATCATGCATATCAAAGACCATGAAACCAACAACTAACATGGAATCCAGTAGTCAAAATAGATCATTTTGAAATCCTAAAGCAAGTAAATAACTTTATAAACACAGAGGCATGCAACACCCTATATACTCTAGCAGCACAGTCTCATCAATAGAAAAATTTTCAATTAAGCCCAAAATCAGATTCAGTACAACACATCTCCCCCTCATGGTTAAAGCCACACATTTCCCTTAATGTATAATATACTCACTTAAGCATGCTTAAGGATAATTAATAAAAATGGAAGGGAGAACAATACTGCCCTGAATCAAGGAGACCTCTACTACAGCACATATCACTCATCAATCCCCAAGGGAGCTGCAAGATAGGCAATGGTTATTTATTCGAAAACAAAATCAACTAAAAATGAAACAAAAGCAAACCAAAAAAAAAATTAAAAACAAAACAAACGAAATAAATTTTGGGTTGCCTCCCAAGAAGCGCTTGTTTAAACGTCATTAGCTTCACGGAGTACACTTGGCTTGTCAGGGTACATAAAAATTCTCCCATTTCTTCGGGCCTCTCTTTCTTGAATCTACAAAACAAATCAGAGCTAGCAAGAATACTAGCTTCTCATGAGAGCCCGATTCAGATATATTTTTTAATTTTTTGTATAATAAAAGAAAAGAAGGAAAAACAACGAAGTAAATATTTTTTGGTTTTTTATTTGGTAAAAGAAAAGAATGAAAAATAGAAAAATTAACAGACTCACACAAAGACACTGACTCGAGAGAATAGAAAGAAAAACACTCACCAATAAGAGAAAAATCAGAAGATAGAACTGTCATAGACTCAAAAGCCTCAAACTCTACCTCCTAGCCTAACTCAACAGGCTCGACTTCTTCCACGCTCTCATTGACTTCATCCGGGTGTGTACTACAAGGTTCTAGTTCTTTTACATCTAAAGCACAATCCTCTAATTGCCCATACTTAGAAAAATTTGAAGGACTAGGATTCTGAAGGTCTATCAGCGGGTCAGTGATCAAGTGACTCACCGAACTATCTATGGGTGTGGGTCCTCCTTCACTCTCTTCCCTAGGATGTTCAACCTCAGATGAGTCTAAATACATTTGTTCTCTAAGGGAGACAAGTGTATCTGTTAGGCGTTGAATTGACTCTCCTATTTGCCTATTCCTCTCATCTGATGTTCTCATATATTCTAATAACAACGTTTTAAGGGAAGATTCATCTTCTACCTGGGGTTCTTGGATTTGGGAAGGATATGGCTCAAAACCCCTAGGATATGGTTCATAGGCCCAATTGCTCTAATTATTATCATACATGGGATCCCCATAAGTCATAGGGTCAGTATGATAGTAATTAGGACTTTGATAGCCATAAGCTCCATTATCCTCACTAAAAGACTCTGAGTTGGAAAAAGGATGATCATAAGAAAAAGAACTATATTGTGGTTGCTCATTGGGCACAGAAGACCACCCAAAGTTATCATAAGCCATAATAAAGTAATGAATCAATTATAACAGGCTCAACAAACACAATATGCACCAACACAACCAGAAAGAATAACCAAGACTCAACAAATATAAAAACACGAAACAAAGATAACACGACACACCCAACAAAAAAAAAACAAAGATAAAATTCAGTAAAACTAACTCAAAGAAGATAAGAATCAAAACTAGTCCCCGACAACGGCGCCAAAAACTTGATGCAAAAATATCGGGTGCCCTAAACTAATGCAAATTAGAATGAGACTCCGACACTTCTACGACGTGCAAGTATACACGATCGAGAGCAGCAAGTGATAAGTTAAAGTATCGATCCCACGAGGACTAGCTGAACCTAAGTTAGTGAGTGTCCTAGCAAATTTTCCTTATTTTTTGTGCAATGCATGGGCATGAAATTTTTGTTGAAAATAAATAAAAACACGAATAGGAATTGGATTTTCTAATTTTGATGGGACAAATAAAGATAATGGAACAACATGCAAGAAAATAATTAAAATTAACGGGAGGATAGAAAATTGCAAACAAGAGGGAAGATGCAAGAGATGAGATTTTTAATGAAAAATATAGGCTCGGGTAAGGTTAGAGTTTTCGTATTCAATTGGAATGAATTTTGAGTGATGCCTTGAATTTACCTACACATGTATTCAAATGATTTCTTTCAAAATCACTAAGTTTTAAAACCTACAATCTCTCAATTAAGATCTAAATTATGCTCATGATTTAAGGTTCTAGGTGGGTTAATCATCTCTATTCAACTCAATAATCCTAGAATGAAATTTTAGTTTTCTAATTCACTAGCTCTCTCAAGTTCATGAATTGTAGAGAAATCAAAGTGGCCAATTCTAATTCTCATGCAATGTTAAATTCAATAAAATTTCATAAATTCAACCATGACATCAATCACTAATTTATTACAATTTATACATTGAAGAACAACCTAACCCGTGCCTAGAAGAATTTAGCTCATGCTTGGAGTCAAATTACACATCTTTAAGTTAAGCATGCTTTCACTAATCAATGGAATTGTATAAAAATAACAGTCCAAAAACAACTACACAATTCGTCTAAACAGTGGGAAAATCGACTTCTAATTAATGTAAAGCATCCAACAAAATCAGTGTTAATTTAGCAAAAATAGTGAACAAGAGCACTTCAAGATAGGAAAAAGTTATACAAATAGTGGCATTGCTTTTGCTACAAAGAATTGCCTAGCAAAACCCTCTCTCGTCGATGGCTCTGCACTGGGCACTTTGCTTCAAAAAACCCTTTGGTTGGTTTCAGAATAGTGTGCCAATTGCTTCAGCAAATGGCTCAATCGCAACAGTTTTTTTTAAGGTTCTGTCCGACAGTGATATCGGATAAACCAAGGTTCGAATGACGATCCAACCGTTCAAACCGATGGCTTATGAGTCTCAAACATGCTGACAAAATGTCAGCACAATCCAACGGTTGAAACTCCGACAAAGAACAACATTGTGAGCGTTGTCTGTGAAAAACCGAACTGCAGTGGTCCCCCAACGTGACAGCAATATCTTACACAGAAAACCTCCAAACGACGATCCAACCGTTATAACCGAAGCTCTATGAGTCTCCAACAGGATGATAAAATTGTGGCAAAATCCAACGGTTGAATAGCCAGAAATCTCAAATTT
Organism: Trichosanthes cucumerina; assembly: GCA_036507285.1. Lineage (NCBI taxonomy): Eukaryota > Viridiplantae > Streptophyta > Magnoliopsida > Cucurbitales > Cucurbitaceae > Trichosanthes > Trichosanthes cucumerina. Next base: position 72,700,065 of record CM071835.1, on the reverse strand, counting down.
TGTGAAAGACGTCTGTGAAAACTGAACTGCAGTGATGCTCTTGATTTTGCTACAACAATGGGTCTCGGTTTTGCTACAACAATGACACCTCGAAGCTTCAATTTTTCCTCACTCACACGATTGCTACAGCAATGGAACCTTCACAATTTTTCTCTCCAATGCACACCTTTGCTGTAGCAATCACCCGTTCTCTCTTGGTCTCTTTCCCTTGTCGCCAATTCTCTCCCCCTTTTGCACTTGCGAACCCTAGCCTCCTTATATAAGATGGTGTTACCCTAACTCTATAATTTACAAAAATGCCCTTAGGGGTAAAAAGACCATCTTACCCATTGGGTAAAATGTCTAAAATGCCCTTAGGGTTCCTGTAATTTTCAAACATCTCCTGCACATAGAAAAATCCTAATGAATTCATTAATTAAAATATGGACCCAATAAATATGATATGATTTTTCTAGAATTAAAAATCTCGTTTTTCGGTCTTTAATTACTGTTAGCTTATTTTTCCAAATTTCTTAAGTTAATGCATAAAAAACATCGAAATTAATTCTTTTTGCACCTAATGCTTAAATGCAAGATTTTAAAGCTAACACACATAATTTAGGGATAAACTAACATGAGGATCACTAAATTAAATGCAATTCAAGTGGATTAAACACTAAATTCTAGTAAAATAACTCACTTATGGTGAGTTATCACTTCGCAATTCCAAATGAATGATTTGGGAGAAGCTCAGTATATTCTAGGTATCCAGATAGTCCGGAACCGGAAGAATAGAACGGTAGCCTTGTCTCAAGCGTCTTATATTGACAAGATGTTGTCTAGATAGAAGATGCAAAACTCCAATAAGGGCTTACTGCCTTTCAGGCATGGGGTTCACTTGTCTAAGGATCAGTGTCCTAAGACTCCTCAAGATAGGATATGAGACGGATTGCATATGATTCAGCTATAGGGAGCCTAATGTATGCCATGCTGTGTACTAGGCCCGACATCCATTATGCAAAGAGGGAATTGTCGGTGAGATATCACCAATCCAGGATTAGATCACTGGACAACCGTAAAGGCAATCGTCAAGTATATTAGGAGAACGAGGAACTACAACTTAGTGTATGGTAGTGGGGATTTGATCCTTACGGGATACACAGATTCTGATTTTCAGACCGATAAGGATTCTAGGAAATCCACCTCGGGGTCAGCCTTCATTCTCGAATGGAGGAGTCGTAGTATGGCGAAGTATCAAGCGAGGATGCATCGATTCCACTATGGAAGCGGGTATGTTGCGGCTTGTGAAGCTGCAAAGGAAGCTTTTTGGCTTAGGAAGTTCATGACAGACATGGAAGTTGTTCCTAACATGAACTTGCCCATCACACTGTTCTGTGATAATAGTGGTGCAGTAGCCAACTCACGTGAGCCTCAGAGCCATAAGAGAGGCAAACACATTGAGCGCAAGTATCATCTGATACGGGAGATTGTGCACGCGAGACGCGTGGCCCATCACGTTGATAGCGTCGAGCACAACGTAGCTGATCCATTTACAAAGCCCCTCACGGCTAAGGTGTTTGAGGGTCACCTAGAGAGTCTAGGTCTTCGAGAGCTTCCTGACTAGGGCAAGTGGGAGATGTGTAAACGGGTATTCAATGCCCTAGTTTATTGTATTACTTCGTTGTAATTTATGTACATTTCTGAAATGTATTTTTCTCCACTAGCTTAGTCCAAGTCGGAGTTTGTTGGGATTTTTGTCCTAATCTCGTGTTTGTAATATATTGATTGAAATTAATAAGAGTTATTTATTTCATCACTTTGTGTGTCGCAATATTTATACACTTTTCCAATAAACCAAGCTCCAGGGTCATTGAATTTATGAGAGAACTAGAACTTGAATGGTGTTTAGTGGACACACAGGGAAGATCACGTTAGAGTTAATGACCCGAACGGTCTACACTATATGGATAGGGTTGGAGACCTAATCCTGGAACTGTGGATGCGACCCGCTTTGTATTAGATACAAACGAGGTGATCTGACTCGTTCATGTGGTTGACATGCGAGTGGGGGCATCCTGTGCAATGAGATTGTACAAGATCGGGACCGTGAATTATTAGACCTCACCGATGTAACACCGCTAATGCTGATGGGACTAATAATTTCGTAGATGACCATTAGTGACTCGACCAATCCCGAGCGTGTTACGGACTCCTGTCTCTGCGGGTCATTTTTTGACTAAATACGGGTGAGGGTGGTCAGTCACTTACTCGCCCAATATGCCTATCTTCTTAGGGACAGACGAACAAGTAAGTAGGAGCTGAACTTAACCACGCGAGACGGAATTCACTCGTTCCCGCCTTTAGGGAAACTAGAGGGGTTGTTCCCTTAAGTGTTGTCTTCAGGGCTTGGACAATGGGTGCCCACCTTCTCACTGGCCCGAGAAGGGTGTTGTGTATGGTTGGACCATCACAATATGTTGTTCATTAGAGCAGGAGTGGGGACTTAAGGAACAAGAGCTAGACACAGGGGTAAAACGGTAATTTGACCCAGCCGTGTCTACGAATAACCTGTGAATGGTCGACTCATGGGTATTGGTTATATCGGTGGACACGTAATATTCTCGCAGACCGACGGAGGCGCACTACGGGCTATAGTGGAGTGATACCATAGCTAATGAATGTTGGTTAACCGGGTCAAAGAGTTTGGCAGGTTAATCTCGGATCATTGGAGCCCTTCACTATAGGTCCATTAGGTCCCTCGGTTGACTCCATCTGGATTTAAGAAGGGATAAAGTTTTGGTATGAAATTGAAGTGTTCAATTTCACCTTAAGGGCATTTATGTCATTTATATGAGATATGAATGATATAATATATAGTTTAATGTGAATGAGATTCATAATAAACTATAGGTTAGCCTAATTGTTGAATTAGAGCTAATTGGAGAATTTGATTGAGAGAAATTAAATTGGATGTGATTCAATTTAATAAATCCACAATTATTGTAAATGAGATTTGCAATATGAGATATGAGATATCTTATATTATGTGATTATGCAAATGAGATTTGCATAACCTATGGTTGTGGTAAAGTGGTAATAATGTGGACATTCTAACTCCACTAATCCCACTATATAAACCCTTCTTGCAAGAAGGATGTAACTTCATTCTCTCATTTTTCGTTTTTCCACAAAAGAAGAGAAGAGAAACTCTCTCAATTCTCTCTGAAGTTCTCCTCCCTCTCAAAAACCAAAAGGTTCCCACAAGCCTCCTTTCTCCAAAAGAGAACAACCGAGAAGGCATTTTTGTGGTGTTCGGTTCATAATCGTTGGAGGGGTTCGTTGAGTACGAAAAGCACGAAGAGTTCGTGAATTTGAAGAGGAATTCTTGAAGAAAGTCTTCAACAAGTAAGTTATAATGTTCTTACTGTTTTTCTTCTTCTCTTTAGCATGTTTAGCCTAGATCTAGTATTAGATCAATTTTAATAAACACGGTTTGCATAATTGATACATCGACGATTCAATCGTCTTTCGCTGCACGATATTTTCATTCCCTTCACTAATCACATTTGCTTTTCTTTTCAGGAAACTAGTTCCTTCAAGGAGCTCGAAGAGGGTGAGATGACGCTCAGGTTGGAACGGGTGTCGTCGTCTCAGCTCGTCCAGTGGGAGATGCCAAGCTATTTTTTAGAGATAGATTTATCTTCTTAGAAAATCTGTACATAGTTCCCAAGATTAAGAGGAACTTAATTTCTATCTCTTGTTTAATTGAACTTGGCTATTGTATAACTTTTTTTTTTTTAATGAAGCGTTCATTTTAAGGAAAGGGGTCAATATTTGTTCTGCTAAGTTAGAAAACGGCTTGTATGTACTTAAACCGAATCAAACAAAGGCGATTTTAAATCATGAGATGTTTAAAACTACTAATACTCAAAGTAAAAGGCAAATAGTTTCTCAGAATAATACCTATCTTTGGCATCTTAGACTTCGTCGTATAAATCTCAACCGGATGGAGAGACTATATAAGAATGGACTTCTAAACAAGTTAGAAGAGTATTCGTTACCTCATTGTGAATCTTGCTTGGAAGATAAAATGACTAAGCGACATTTTACTAGAAAATGTTATAGAGCCATAGAGCCCTTAGAACTTCTACATTCGGATCTTTGTGGTCCGGTGAATGTTAAAGATTTGGGAGGGTACGAATATTTCATCTCTTTCATAGCTGATTATTCGAGGTATGGTTATCTATACCTAATGCATCATAAGTCGGATGCTCTTGAAAGGTTCAAAGAGTATAAGGTTGAAGTAGAGAATGCATTAGGGAAAATAATTAAAACACTTCGATCCGATCGAGGTGGAGAGTATATGGATTTGAGATTCCAGGACTATTTGATAGAACATGGAATTAAACCTCAACTCTCAACACCCAATACACCACAGCAAAATGGTGTGTCAGAAAGAAGGCATAGAACCTTGTTGGATATGGTTCGAACTATGATGAGTTATGCTCAATTTCCTGTCTCGTTTTTTGGATACACAAAAGAGACTGCAATTCAAATCGTGAACACTGTTCCATCAAAGAGTGTTTTGGAAACACCTTTTGAATTGTGGAAAGGGTGTAAACCTAGTATACAACACATTTGGATTTGGGGTTGTCCGACACACGTGCTAGTGACAAATCCAAAGAAACTGGAACTTCGTTCAAGATTATGCCAATTTGTTGGCTATCTTCAAGAACGAGAGGTGGTCTTTTCTACGACCCAAAAAGAAAACAAGGTGATTGTATCGACAAACACCACTTTCTTGGAGAAAGATCACATGAGCTACCATAAACCACGTAGTAAACTAGTACTAAATGAAGCTACAAATGAACCAACAAGAGATGTTAATCAAGTTTGACCTTCATCAAGATTTGATGAAGAAGCCAGCACATCAAGTCAGTCTCTCCTTCTCAATCAATGAGAATGCCTCAATGCAGTGGGAGGGTTGTTTCCCAACCTGATCGCTACTTGGGTTTAGCTGAAACTTCAGTCGTCATACCTAATGACAGCATAGAAGATCCATTGTCTTATAGACAGACAATGAATGACGTAGACAAATACCAATGGATCAAAACCATGGACCTTGAAATGGAGTCATTGGATCTATAAGAGAAAGAGAGATATAGTCGAAAAGGTACCGACCTTTAAGGCTAGACTTGTAGCAAAGGGTTTTACCCAAAGGGAAAGAGTTGACAATGAGGAAACTTTTTCCGTTGTTGCTATGCTTAAGTATATCAGTATACTCTTGTCCATAGCCGCATTCTATGATTATGAGATTTGGCAAATAGATGTCAAGACTACCTTTTTGAATGGTAATCTTGACGAGAGCATCTATATGTCTCAGCCCGAAGGGTTCATAACCCAAGGTAAGGAGCAAAAAGATTGCAAGCTCAATCAATCCATTTATGGGTTGAAACAAGCATCCAGATCCTTGAACATAAGATTTGAAACTACGATCAAGTCTTATGGCTTTGACCAAAACGTTGATGAGCCTTGTGTTTACAAGAGGATCATCAACAACAATGTAGCTTTCTTAGTTCTTTATGTGGATGATATCCTACTTATTGGGAATGATGTAGGATACCTTACTGACATAAAGAATTGGATGGCAATCCAATTCCAAAAGAAAGATTTGGGAGAGGCGCAATATGTTCTTGGTATTCAGATTTTCAGGAATCACAAGAACAAAACGCTACCTCTGTGTCAAGCATCTTATATTGACAAAATATTGGTCTGATATTCGATGCAGAATTCCAAGAAGGGTTTATTACCCTTCAGGCATGGAGTTCATCTGTCTAAGGAACAGTGTCCTAAGACACCTCAAGAGGTTGAGAAAATGAGACGTATTCCCTATTCCTCTGTAGTAGGTAGCTTAATGTATGTTATATTGTGCACGAGGCCAAACATTTGTTATGTAGTGGGAACAGTCAGTAGGTACCAATCCAATCCAGGGTTAGACCATTGGACCGCAGTTAAAAATATCCTCAAGTATCTTAGGAGAACGAGGGACAATACGCTTGTGTATGGGACTAAGGATTTGATCCTTCACGGATACACCGATTACGATTTTCACCCCGATAAGGATTCTAGGAAATCCACATCGGGATCAGTTTTCACCCTTAACGGGGGAGCTATAGTATGGCGAATCATCAAGCAAGGATGCATCGTTGACTCCACAATGGAGGCTGAGTATGTCGCTGCTTGTGAAGCAGCTAAAGAGGTCGTTTGGCTAAGGAAATTCTTTACTGATTTGGAAGTTGTTCCAAATATAGAATTTCCCATCACCTTATACTATGACAACAGTGGTGGGGTAGCCAATTCGAAGTAACCTCACAGCCATAAGCGGGGCAAACACATCGAGACAAATTATCACCTGATATGAGAAATCGTGCAACGAGGAGATGTGACACTCACGAAGATCGCCTCGGAGCACAACATTGTTGATCCATTTACAAAGACTCTCACGACTAAAGTGTTCGAGGGTCATCTGGAAAGTCTAGGTCTACGAGATATGTACATAGGCTAATCTTGGGCCAGTGAGAGATATGTAATGGGTATATGGATGCCCTAGTTTATTGTATTTGTATCTCTATAACCACTGTTTTAGATTGTAATGTACCCCACTAGAGTTTTAGTTCAAGTGGGAGTTTGTTGGGGTTTGTGCCTTAAAACTTGTAGTTTGTAATTATGTTCTAATTATTGTAATAACGTGTTATTATTTCAATACAGAGTTATTGTTCGTTATTTATTATATTGCCCTTGTTTTAACCCTAAATCTAATATACTAAACATCAATGGTTGTAAAATGTATCTTTAACTGAATGTAGTGTACATATATAGGATCTCAGTTCGAGATACATCCTAAAGGGTCTATAGTAAGGGGATAAGGTTTGGGTACCTTGCCCTGGTAAAACTATGGATGTGGCACACTTTGTATATGATACAAATACTATGATCCTAACGTGTTCGTGTAGATGACATGTGAGTGGGGATATCCTATGTAATAAGATTACTTAAGGATTGTTTTAACTGTTGTCCAGTGTTCATGTCCTGGATTAGATTGATACCTACTGACCATCCCAACTGCAAAACAGATGTCGGGCCTAGTACACAACATGGCATGCATCAGGCTCCCAACAGCTGATGCGTAAGGAATCCGTCTCATATCCTCAACTCCTTGAGGTGTCTTAGGACAGTGTTCCTTAGACAAATGGATTCCATGTCTAAAAGGCAACAAGCCCTTTTTGGAATCTTGCATCTTAAACGTTGACAACACTTTGTCTATGTTGAAGGGAATGAGAATCCCCGCACAACGGAAGACGATTGAATCGTCGTGGTTTCATTATGCAACATGTATTTATCAAAATTGATCTAACACTTAGATCTAGGCTAAACATGCTAAAAATTTACAGCAGGAAGTAAATTACTTACTTGTTGTAGACAAATTCAACAATTTCTCTCGTAGATCCTAAACTCTTCGTGCTTCTCGATCTCTACGAACTCTTCCCACGATCAGATCCCAAACACCACCAAATGGTCTTCTTAGCTGTTCTCTTTTGGAGAAGGGATGTTGGTGGGAACTTGTTTGTGTTTTTGAAAGGGAGAAGAAATGAGAGGGTAGACAGAATTTTCTTTTGGACTCTTTGATTAGAATCCAAAAAATGAGAACTTAGCTTACCAAAACCCTTTTGCAAAGGGTTTAAATAGTGGAATGATGGAGTTCAAAACTTCACATTATTACCACTTTACCACAACCATAGGTTATGTAAATCTCATTTACATAATCACATAATATAAGATATCTCATATCTCATATTGCAAATCTCATTTGCAATAATTGTGAATTAATTAAATTGAATCACATCAAATTTAATTTCACTCAATTAATTTCTCCATTTAGCCATTAATTCAACAATTAGGCTAACATATAGTTTATTATGAATCACATTCACATTAAACTATATATTATATCATCCATATCTCATATAAATGATATAAATACCCTTAAAGTGAAATTGAACACCCCAATTTCAAACCAAAACATTGTCCCTTCTTATATCCCAGAGTGAGCCAACCAAGGGACCTAATGGACCTACAATGACGGGCTTCAATGATCTGAGATTAACCTTTCAAACTCTTCGACCCGGTTAACCAGTATTCATTAGCTACGGTAACACTCCACTATAGCCCGTAGTTGCACTCCCGTCAATGCAAAATATTACGTGTCCACTGATATAACCAATACCCATGAGTGGACCCTTCACAGGTTGTTCGTAGACACGGCTGGGTCAAATTACCGTTTTACCCCTGTGTCTACCTCTTCTTACTTAAGTCCCCACTGCTCCTCTAATGAACAACATATTGTGATGGTCCAACCATACACAACACCCTTCTCGGGTCAGTGAGAAGGTGGGTGCCCGTTGTCACGATCACACTTTTTGAAGGGTCTTGAGTGATCGTGCGGCAATTGTTCTCGCACTCGAACAAGTAAGCCAACTCAGAGAAAAGGGATCGTCGATGGCACAACGGCCGTATCTCGCAACCTCCACCCCCGTTTCAAGAGAAAACGGTTTTCGAAAACGGGGTCAGAGAAAGTTTAGAAAGCGTTTGGAAAAGCATTTTGAGAAAAGATTGTTATAGGCTAGCAAGCAATCAAGGGACAACCACGCTCACGATAGCATATAACTCCGGGTAGGAAGATTTGACGACTAGTCGCATCCCCCTATAGTATATTATATGAAATTTTAGCTATTACAGGCATAAACATGCAAAGTGGCGAGGAGTCATACACTCGCGAAAATACAAGGAAAAGTAAACAACCTACACTAAGGAAAGTAAGAACATGAAAGCATTGTAAAAAGGGTTGGACGGGCATGCGGCCATGGGCAACACGCCCTGGACGAGCATGACTGTGACATCCTCCCCCACTTAATTGGTTGACGTCCTGTCAAACCGACTTTCTTCAAACTTGGCAATCTTGGCGGCGATCGACTTGTGTCTTGGTAAGCTCCCAACTGATCTCATCTTCAGGGAGACCTTTCCATTTCACTAGGAATTCCTGTACGTCTTTCCTTGGTCTGCCGATTCGTCGCGTTCTATCGGCCAATATCTCTTCTACCTCCTTCTCGGAAGTGTTCTTGATCGTCACAGGGGGTCTGGATACCTCGTTACGAGAATCATCCTCAGGATCCGGATGATAGGGTTTCAAGTTACTTACGTGAATGACAGGGTGGACTTTCATCCACGAAGGAAGTTGAACCCTATATGATGCTTTGCCGACTTTTTGGATCACTTCCACAGGGCCTTCGTACTTTGCACTAGACGTTGGTCTTTGTTTCCCTGAAATCGGAGCTGTTATGGTCGCAACTTGATCAACACTTTCTCCCCCGCTTGGAATTCTAAGGGACGACGTTTTTGGTCGGCCCACTTCTTCATCCTCTTTGTCGCTTTCTCAAGATAAGCACGAGCCACTTCCGACGTTTGCTTCCACTCCTTAGTGAAGTTATAAGCTTGAGGGCTTTTCCCCACATAAGGGTGATCTATGACATGAGGCATTGTCGGTTGTCTTCCGCTCACAATTTCAAATGGGGTTTTTCCCGTTGCGGAACTCTGTTGGCAGTTGAAGCTAAACTGAGCCACGTCAAGCATATCAACCCAGTTTTTCTGTCTTGCATCGATGAAGTGTCGGAGGTATTCCTCCAACATGCTGTTGAAGCGTTCAGTTTGTCCATCGGTCTGTGGGTGATAACTGGAAGAGATGTTAAGGTTGGAGCCTAACAACCTGAACAATTTTGTCCAAAAGGTTCCTGTGAATCGCCCATCTCGGTCGCTGACGATGCTCTCTGGAACGCCCCATAGTTTTACGACGTTCTTAAAGAACAAGTGGGTCGTCATCTCTGCTGAACACATTCTCGGAGTCGGAATAAAGGTCGCATACTTCGAGAATCTATCGACAACCACTAGTACTGCTTCTAATTCGCCGACTTTGGGAAGGTGGGTGATAAAATCTAGCGAGACACTTTCCCAAGGCCGACTATCTTTGTTCTCTTGACTTTGTCTTGTTGACAGATTAGACAAGTCTTGGTGAACTGCATCACGTCGTCACGTAGATTGGGCTAGTAGTACCCCCTTTTTAGTAGGGCATAAGTTCTCTCCCATCCAGCGTGACCTGCCCATAGCGTGTTGTGGCATTCTTCTAACAACAACTTCCTCAAGTTCCCCGAACGGGGTACGTACAATCGATTTCCTCTAGTAAACAAGAGGTCATCTTCCACCCAAAGCGCTGGGGTTTTCCTTCTCGAGCTAGTTGCATGATCGCCCGAGCGGCGGCGGGTCGTTACTCGGTGGTTCTTTATGTTCTCGCGAACCGTTCCATCTAACCTGCTGCTTTTCAAGTGGGCTAGCATGCACAGGGCCGCATGCTCGCTCTTGCGACTAAGGGCATCTGCAGCTTGATTAGCCCGTCCGGGCTTATGTTCAAATTGAAAATCAAATTCGGCTAGATACTCTTGCCAGCGTGCTTACTTAGATGAGAGCCTTGGTTGGTTGAAAAAGTGACAGATCGAACTATTGTCCGTCTTCACTACAAACTTGGCTCCCAGTAGGTATTGTCTCCAGGCTCTCAGACAATGGACAACTGCTAGCATTTCTTTCTCGGAAGCGACATACTTTCTTTCCGCTTCGTTCAACTTTCGACTCTCGTACGCGATGGGGTGACCGTCTTGCAAGAGGACGCCCCCCAATGCGAAGTCAGAAGCGTCGGTCTCAATCTCAAAGGGTTTGGTTACATCGGCAATTCCGAGTACCGGTCCCTCCATCATTGCCTTTTTCAGGTCTTCAAAGGCAACATTACATTCTGTTGTCCATTTCCAACTGAGGTTCTTCTTCAGAAAATCGGTCAGGGGACCTGTTCGTTTTGAGAATCCTTCCACGAATCGCCTGTAGTAATTGGCTAACCCGAGGAAGGATCGCAACTTAGTGACTGAGGTCGGCACCTTCCAGTCTCGTATGGCTTCGACCTTTCCATCTTCCATTCCGATCTTTCCACAGTCGATGACGTGCCCCAAGAAACTTATACGTTATTGGGCAAAAGAGCATTTCTCCTTCTTCACGTATAACTTATTCTGTCTTAGTTTATCGAAGACAAGTCGAAGGTGGACCTGATGTTCTTCCAATGTCGGGCTGTAAACCACGATGTCGTCAAGGTACACTACCACGAATTTGTCGAGGTATTCATGGAACACTTGGTTCATTAGAGTGCAAAAGGTAGCTGGAGCATTGGTGAGACCGAAGGGCATTACAAGGAATTCAAAAGCCCCATATCTGGTGACGCAGGTTGTCTTAGGCTCGTCCCCTTCTGCAATTCAAACTTGGTAGTACCCCGATCTCAGGTCTAGTTTAGAGAAGTACTTTGCCCCATGGAGACGATCGAACAGGTCAGTTATAATGGGCAACGGATACTTGTTTCGGATGGTGAGCTTGTTTAGAGCTCTATAGTCGATGCACAGACGGAGACTGCCATCTTTCTTCTTCTTACGAACAGGCCCGGGCTCCATAGGGGGCCTTTCACGGTCTAATGAATCCAGCATCTAGAAGTTCGTCGAGCTGTTTCCGGAGTTCAGCCAACTCGGGAGGTGCCATCCGGTAGGCATTTTTGGCGGGCGGTTTGACACCTGGTATCAACTCAATCTCGTGATCGATTCCCCTCCTCGGGGGTAAGGACTTCGGCAAGCTATCAGGCATGACGTCGACATACTCGTCTAAGACGCCCTGAATTTCTCTTGGGACTGTCTGTTCTCCACTTTTCTCCTCCAACAAGGGAATGGCCATGAATGTTGGTTCGTCATGGGCGAGGCCCCTCTTCAGCTGAAGGGCTGATATCATTCTCGTGTCGTGCGGTGGTCTAATGATGGTTTGGACAACCGTGGGGTTGGTCCCTGTAATCACCAAGCAGTGGGCCAGGGGCATAGGTATGACTTTGTGTTCGAGCAGGAATTCCATCCCCAACACGACGTCGAAGTCATCTATTTTAACTATCACGAAGTCCGCTTGCCCTTTCCAATCACGCAATTTTATTGTCGCTCTCTTCGTAATCCCCAAAATGGGTAGAGCTGCCGAGTTGACGGCTTTCATTTTTCCTGAGTCTCGGTGCCATAGCAAATTCAGTCATCGGGCTTCGGTCTCTGTCATGAAGTTGTGGGTAGCCCCAGAGTCGACCATAGTGTTCTTGGCCGCCCTGTGGTTGACCCACGCCTCCACATACATCAAGCCCCGCTCTACCGGTTCCTTTGCCTGATCTGTTTTCCTTTAGAGGGCGGATAGGAATTTCAGTGCCCCCATGCGGGGATTGTCTTCGCCCTCGTTATGGCCTGTCTCGCCTTCGTGTTCCAGTATCTCAGATTCTTGATTTGGAGAAAGGGTAGCTGTGAAAGCTTGAAGGGCTGCTCGCTGAGGGCAATCCCTTACTCGGTGGTTTCCCTTGCAAATGAGACAAGAGAAGGGACCTTGATAGGGGGCCCTCGGTGTATAGTTCTGGTTAGGCCCTCGCCAATTCTTCGCTCATTTCGCGGTGGGAGGGTGCTGCGATCTCCCCCTTGCTGTCTCTCCTCCCCGCTTCTAGGGGACCATGCTGGTGTTCCTTTGTCCTCCACTGGAGGACGCTTGATTACGTCTCGTGTCTTGGTTCGGTTCATGACTTAGGTCAAACAATCGTTCGGCGGCGGCATAAGTAGACACTAGGTCTTGCACTCTTTGTTCATATAACTTCGTCTTTGCCCAAGGCTTGAGCCCCTCGACAAAACAGAAAACTTTGACTTTCTTGGACATGTCGCGGATGTCCAACATCAGCCCAGCGAATTGTTTGACGTAGTCTCGGATGCTGCCTGTGTGTTTTAGTTCCCGCAGCTTCCTTCGTGCCAGGATTTCAACATTCTCGGGGAAGAACTGAGAACGTAGTTCTTGCTTCAGTTTCTCCCACGTGTCTATCGAGCAGCGACCATCCTGGATGTCCACGTATCTGGACCTCCACCATAACTTGGCATCTTCAGATAGATGCATTGTGGCAATCATAATCTTTGCCATCTCCATCACTGTCTCAGTTGCCTCAAAGTACTGTTCGAGGTCGAAGAGGAAGTTCTCTATGGCTTTGGCGTCACGAACCACGCAAAGGGGTTTGGTTCGAGGACCTTGTATTTCTTTGATTGAATCCACGCCCGATTGGGGCTTGGTTTCAACCGCTCTCATGGTAACGTTCAACTTGTCGATTATTTGATCATCTCGGCCTACAAATTTCTAGGGTCGCCTTTACGCCTTCGAAAAGGTCACCATCATCTACCTAGTACTTTTTGGGAACCGCCTCATGCCATCGACGCGTTCCTCCATTTGGGCAAAGTGAGCCCGATGAGCTATCCTCTCGTTCAAAGCTACCACGTTGGGTAACTTTCTCCTCCAGGGTCTCAACTCTTATCATTAGTTCTTTGATGGGCATCCCATCAAGGCGCCGACTATCGCGCATCGATCCTGCCGGCTTTGGATGCAATCTCTTCGCACGAGACTCCAAAACCGAATCGCCGCTCGGGGACTTCGACTAGATAGAGCAGTTGCTCTTCGATCTCAGTCAATCGTTCTTTGTCTGATTTGTTCAATTGTTTAGCGGCAGCCATGATCGTTGGGTCGAGTATGAGGAGCCAACTCGGCTCTGATACCAACTGTCACGATCACACTTTTTGAAGGGTCTTGAGTGATCGTGCGGCACTTGTTCCCGCACTCGAACAAGTAAGCCAACTCAGAGAAAAGGGATCGCCGGTGGCACAACGGCCGTATCTCGCAACCTCCACCCCCGTTTCAAGAGAAAACGGTTTTCGAAAACGGGGTCAGAGAAAGATTAGAAAGCGTTTGGAAAAGCATTTTGAGAAAGGATTGTTATAGGCTAGCAAGCAATCAAGGGACAACCACGCTCACGATAGCATATAACTCAGGGTAGGAAGATTTGACGACTAGTCGCATCCCCCTATAGTATATTATATGAAATTTTAGCTATTACAGGCATAAACATGCAAAGTGGCGAGGAGTCATACACTCGCGAAAATACAAGGAAAAGTAAACAACCTACACTAAGGAAAGTAAGAACATGAAAGCATTGTAAAAGGGGTTGGACGGGCATGCGGCCATGGGCAACACGCCCTGGACGAGCATGACCGTGACACCCGTTGTCCAAGCCCTTGAGACAACACTTAAGGGAACAACCCCTCTAGTTTCTCTAAAGGCGGGAATGAGTGAATTCCATCTCGCGTAGTTAAGTTCTCAGCTCCCTACTTGGTTCTGTCTCTGAGAAGATAGGCATATTGGGCGAGTGATTGAGACCACCGCATACATGAGTCCGTAACACGCTCAGGATTCAGGTCGAGTCACTAATGGTAATCTACGAAGTTATTAGTCTTTACTGTCAACGAGGTTATATCAGTAAGTCTAATAATTCACGGTCCGGTCTTGTACAATCTCATTGTACAGGATGCCCCCACCCGCATGTCAACCACATGAACGAGTCAGATCACCTCGTTTGTATCTAATACAAAGTGGGTCGCATCCACAGTGTACCCAGGATTAGGTCTCCAACCCCATCCTTATACTGTAGACCGTTCGGGTCACTAACTCAAACGTAATCCTCCTTTGGTGTCAACTACACACCGTTCAAGTTCTATTTCTCTCATAAATTCAATGACCCTGGAGCTTAGTTTATTGGATAGGTTTATAAATATTGCGAGACACAAAGTAAAGAAATGAATAACTCTTATTAATTTCAAACAATATATTACAAACACGAGTTTAGGACAAAAATCCCAACATATGTAAGATGCTTGAGACAAGGCTATTGTTTTATTCTTGCGGTTCCGGACAATCTTATTCCAATAACAAACTGCGTATCACTCAAATCTTTCATTTGGAATTGCGTAGCTAGCCATTCCTTAATGTCAGTAAGATAACCTAAATCATTCCCAATGAGTAGGATATCATCCACATAGAGAATTAGGTATGCGACAAAACTATTGATGATTTTCTTGTAGACACAAGATTCATCATCATTCTGGTCAAAACCATAAGATCTGATTGCCTCATCAAATCCTATATTCCAGGATCTAGAGGCTTGTTTCAGTCCATAAATTGACCTTTTAATCCTGCAAACCATTTGCTCTTGTCCTGGTTCAATGAACCCTTTGGGTTGGTCCATGTAGATGGTTTCCTTAAGATTGCCATTCAAAAAGGTTGTCTTGACTTCCATTTGCCATACCTCATAGTCATAATATGCGGAAATGGCAAGGAGGATACGAATAGACTTTACCATAGCAATAGGTGAAAAGGATTCCTCATAGTCAACCCCTTCAACCTGGGTATAACCCTTTGCTACTAGTCTAGCTTTAAAGGTTTGCACCTTCCCATTTACCCCACGTTTTCTCTTGTAGATCCACTTACAACCTATAGGTTTTACCCCATCAGGCTTATCTACAAGATCCCAAACAGAATTGAAGTACATATACTCCATATCTTGGTCCATGGCTATGACCCATTTGTCTTTGTCTTTGTCAAACATTGCTTGATTATAAGTCAATGGATCCTTGCAGTTGTCATCTGGTATAACAACTTGGGTTTCAGCTAAACCCATGTAACGGTCAGGCTGTATCACAACCCTCCCACTACGTCGAGGCACACTCAACTCTTTAAATTGACTTTCTTGACTAGAGAAACTAGTATCAACAACTCTTATTGACGTACCAGTGTTCTTATTAGCAACCTTTGCTATTGTTCCGTCTAACTCACTCAACACTACTTCGCTTTTTGGTTTGTGGTCCCTTATGTGGTCCTCCTCCAAGAAAGTGACATTTGTCGACTCAAAAACCTTATCTTCCTTAGGATCATAGAATAAACCACCTCTTGTTTCTTTTGGGTATCCTACGAATAGGCATAATTTTGAACGTGATTCCAACTTCTTTGGATTTGTCACAAGCACATGTGCCGGACAGACCCATATTCTGAAGTGACATAAACTACCTTTACGTTCTTTCCAGAGTTCAAAAGGTGTTTCAGAAACACTTTTGGAGGGCACATTATTCAAAATGTATACTGCAGTCTCCACTGCGTAACCCTAAGAGGAACTAGGGATATGAGCATAACTCATCATTGATCGAACCATGTCTCACAAGGTCCTATTTCTCTTTTCCGATACACCATTTTGCTGTGGTGTGTCGGAAGCTGATAGTTGGGATGTAATTCAATGTTCTATCATATAGTTCTGGAATTTTAAATCTATGTACTCTCCACCTCGATCCGAGCGAAGTATTTTAATAGTTTTACCTAATTGATTTTCAACCTCAGGCTTGAATTCTTTGAACTTTTCAAGTGCTTCAGACTTGTGTTGCATTAGGTAAATATGCCCAAATCTAGAATAATCATCTATAAAAGAGATGAAATATTCATATCCTCCCCTGACTTTAACATTCATCGGACCACAAAGGTTTGAATGTATAAGCTCTAGAGGGTCTTTGGCTCTATAACCTTTTCCACTAAAAGGTCTTTTAGTCATTTTGCCTTCTAGGCAAGATTCACATACAGGCAAAGAATTTTCTTCTAACCCGTTAAGAAGTCCGTTCTTTACCAATCTCTCAATCCTATTGAGATTAATGTGACCCAATCTTAGATGCAAAGATGAGCATTTTCTTTAGGAGAAATTTTACGTTTCTTAGTTTGTGCGTTTGCAGTTTTAAATAATTCAGTGTTCAAAACCATTTTGATTGAATTAGGCCTTAAAACATACAATCCATTTTCTAATGAAGCTGAACATATTTCTAAACCTTTCTTCAAAATAAACACTTTATTCATAGAAAAGGAAACAAAAATACATTATTCAATAAGGCAGGAAATGGAAATAAGGTTTCTAGTAAACTCTAGTATCATTAATATATTGTCCAACAATACATATTTCTTCCAAAATAAAGCTTCATTCTGCCTATTGCTACAGCTGAGACGACTTCTTTATTTCCAATCCGGAGCGTTATCTCTCTTTGTTGTAGCTGCTGCCAGGAATCAATCCCCTGAAAAGAAGAGCAAACATGATTAGTGGCGCCTGAATCAAGTATCCAAGTTGTTTTATCATTATCCATTAAACAAGCTTCTAGGCAAAGTAAATCATATTTACCTTCCTTCTTCTTTTCTGTAATATACTTCAGACAGTTCCGTTTCCAATGCCCGTCTTCGTTGCAGTGGAAACACTTTCCTTTGTCAGCAGCGTCTTTGACTTTCTTGCCCTTCTGGGCGGGGCTTTGTCAACCTGTTTTCCTTTACCAACCTTCTTCATGTTCTTCTTCTTTCCTCTCAGGTTAGAAGAAGATGAAGCCACTGTTTTTGTCCCAGAGGTCGAACCTCTGTGATAACTCCTACTGGCAACATTTGCCTCGCCTTTCGATCCCTTAATTTTCATGAAAGACTGAAATGTCTGGAGTTCATTCAGATGGGAGGAAAGATTAAAAGTAAGATTGTTCTTAACAACATTACTTCTAAACTGCAGGAAACTATCTGGAAGGGTTTCCAGAATGAAGCTGACCTTGCTCGACTCATCGATGGAAGCATCATTCGACTCCGCGATGTTAAAGTGCACCATCATATCCAGGACTTGATCCTGAACAGATGTACCCTCTGGCATCCTCGAGTTGAATATGTACTTTAGGGCATTATGTCGGGCTTGTGTGGACTGTTGTCCAAACATACTCTGCACAGAATCCATGATATCCTTGGCGGTAATCATGTTCTCCTGCTTCTTGGCTAATATGTCAGACATACTTGCCAATATGTAAACCTTGGCCTTATCATTTTCCTTGATCCATCGATCATGTACATCACAAACATTTCTTGATGCATTCGAGCCTGGCACCTGAGGACACTCGTCAGTTAGCACAAACTTCAGATCATCCACTACCAATATAGTGTTGAGTTTGTTTTTCCATGTCATCATATTCTCCCCGGTTAACTTTTTCGCACCCAAGAAGGAAATTATAGAGCTAGACATTTTGGCTGAAAATTACAAACAAACTTGTATGAGTTTCTTGCTATAACTCTAATCTAATCATGTTTTAGCTAATTATCAAATGATTCCTAGGCCACTTATAATTTGCAATGATACGGTTTATAATGTATGACACCAAAGGGTAATAAAAAACACTTCTCCTCTGGATCAAGACACTTTTGACCAAAACCTAATACCAGAATAACTCTTATTCATATAGGTTTTAGTTACCATTTTTCGGTCTGGATACATACACAACATATGTACCCCGTGAGTGTAACCCTCTGTCTTTAGTGTTGGGATTTATGCCCTAAAACTCGTAGTTTGTAATTATGTTCTAATTAATGTAATAAAATGTTATTAATTCAATAAAGTGTTATTATTCGTTATCTACGAGTTAGCCTTCATTTAAACTCTAAATCCAATAAACTAAACATCCAAGGTTGTTAAATGAATCTTTAACTGAATGTAATGGACATAAAAAGGATCTCGGTTCGAGATACAACCTAAAGGGTCTATAGTTAGGGGATAAGGTTTGGGTACCTTACCTTGGTTAAACAATGGATGTAGCCCACTCTGTATTTGATACAAACACTGTGATCCTAACGTGTTCGTGTAGATGACATGTGAGTGGGGATATCCTATGTAATGAGATTGCATAAGACCGGACCACGAAATAGTAACCTCTAGCTGTAACTCCGTTGACTAGTTAGGTGTCTATTTCACTACGATGACCTAGGCAACTTGATCTCAATCCTTGGCAGGTTACAAACTCCTGTTCGCGAGAGATTGTCCTTTGACTAGTATGGGTAAGAGTGGCCAGATTCGCCGACTCAATAAGTCTACCTTCTTGGGGATAGGACCGAGTGAGCGGCTGGGAACATAGCTTAGCAAGATGGAATTCACTCCTTCCCGCCTACTAGGGTAAGTAGAGGAATGTTCCCTTAAGTGGTGTCAACGGGACTTGAACAAAGGGCCCGACCCTCTCATTGGTCCGAGAGGGACTCTGTTCGTTGGTAGGACCACAAACAAATTGTTCACTAGAGGAGCACTGGTACTTAAGGCACAAGATGTAACCAAGGGGTAAAACGGTAATTTACCCACCACCGTTCATTTAACATTCGTGAAGGATTGACTTGCTGTTATTGGTCAATATCCATGGACACAGAAATATATTTGCAGTGAGAAGAGTGCAGTTGCGAGACTTTAGTCGAGTGTTCCCGCAGTTAACGAATGATGATTAGGAGGTTAATGAGATTAACCGAGCAATCTTGTATCGTTATAGCTTGTGATCTGTGGGTCCATTAGGTCTACCTTCTAGCTCGTAAAGGGTTCTTAGATCATTTGAATTTGAAATGTTCAAATTCATTAGGGAATATATTTAATGTATATTGATACGATATAATATATAGTTTTGGAACTATATATTATAAATTTAATGTGAATATGATTCATATTAAATTATATGAGAGAATTGAATATTTGAAAGAGTTCAAATATTGTTTTAGATGTGAATGTGATTCACATTTGCAAACCATAGGGTAAAATTTAATGTGCACTGGATGTACATTAAAACTATAGGTTAAAGGGGTGATATGATGAAATGAGATTTAATCCAAATTAAATATATGATATTTAATTTGTATTATTTAAATTAATAATTAATTTTTTTAATTATTATTTATTATTATATTATATTATTATTATTATTATTATTTTAATAATAATAAATGAGGGAACGTGTCACTCAGGCACCTTCCCCACTATCCCTTTCCTTCTCCCTATCGACAGCTTAATACGGAGAAGGGGTGTGATTATCGATAGATCGTTCATTTTGGACAAGCAATTGGAGAATTACTCTCTCTCTCACACTCTCTCTCAATTCTAGAATTCCCAAAAGTTCTTCCAACTGTTGGAATCCTTCCCACAAAGGAAAGATCTAAGCACTCAGAGGATAGAAGGTTTATCCAATTGGTGGTGTCTTGTTGGTGAAGAACAGAGAAGTTTCTTGGAAGTTCCTTTGTTACTGTATTGCTTGGAGCAAGGAGTTGTTGTGTATCTACAAAGGTAATAATTTATTTTTCTTTCCTGTTAGTTTAATTGTTAAACTTGCAGTATGTTTGCATGCAAAACACCCATGCCTAATTAGATTATACTTAATTTTATGCTTGTTCTATCATTTTGGACAATGTACTGGTTTTTGGTTCAATTAAAACAATCAAGCAATAACGATCCCAATCACGTTTCCGCTGCTCAATTGGTATCAGAGCAATGCTTGTATTGTTTTGTTTTAAAACAAAATTGCATTGATTTTGGTGGGAATTGCATTGGTTTGCTGTAATACTGCTTAGGAATTTTTTGGCCATAGTTTACTTTTGATTTTGATCAAATTATATGTAAAGACCCCTTCGTTTTTGGGCAAGAAGGGCAAAATTGAGTCTTTAATTTAGTTACAAGTCGTTCGGGACAAGTTTAATTCAATTTGGTTGAGAATCGAAGGAGAAATTTAAGTTTGAAGCTGTTGTGTTCATGGAAGAAGGCTATTGCCGAAGCAGCAGTGTTGCAACGCTACCAGCGGCGTTGCAACGTTGTTCATCAGCGTTGCAACACTGAAGAACAGCTCGCAATGCCAGCGTTCCTTATCAACGCGGGCGATCAAGGGGTCAGCAGCGTTGCAACGCTACCCCTCAGTGTTGCAACGCCATCCCGATAGCAGGCGCGCGCGAGGATGAATCGGGCGTTGCAACGCTAGCATCAGTGTTTCAACGCCGTGAGGCGATTCAAGCAGTAGCCGATCGGTTCGAGCTGGTTTGTTGGTTTTGGTCCGGTTCGAGCAGTTCAAGGTTGGTTCAGGGTGTTTTTGGACCGGTTTCATGAAATAAATTAATGTAATTTACATTTTTTTTGCACTTTAGGGGCCAAATTATTCTGGTTTTACAGCTTTTTATCTATATGAATGTCATTTAGATTATTCCCACCTTAGGATAAGCATGTTCATGCATTTTATTTATATAAATGTTATATGAATATGGTTGAATGCATGACTAATTTATTTTTCATGAGTAATTAATTATAAGTGTTATAATTAAATTATATAGAAAATAAATTGCATGCATGTTATTTTGTTTAAGTAATTTCATAATTCAAGTAGTTGAATTTTTTTATAATTCCAATTTGAATATTGATTGTTGGATTTTTAATATAGTTTCTTTGTCATAGGTTAATTATTAAAATTTATAAAAGTTACAAATTAAAGGGGTTTTAGAAAGCATAACCTATAATAAAGAAATGCATGCAAACATAGGAACTTGGGTTAAATTTAATTAGTTTTAAATCGTTTAAAATTAATTTAGACCTAAGTTTCAATTTCTAATAGGATTAGAAATAAGTCTTACGTAGTATTTTAAATAGTTTAAAATATAGTAGGGCTTTAGGACTTTTGTTATAAGGGAACTCTACCAGTGAAATTTTGTCTAAGGCTGGGGGTACTTAAGCTGATGGTTAACAGAACACCTTCTACCTAGGAACTGACCCGGAACCTGAGTTGAATTAACCTCAATTCTGAATTATCTCTAGGTAATTAAAATGTTTATTCACCTAGACATAAGGTTTTAAGACCTAGTTATAATAGTTATAATAGGCATGGACTTAGATAGATTCTTTTCGCCATAATCTGACTAAGTTAAATCCATACCCTAATTTTAGGAACTTCAGTGGGAGAAAACGAGATGCTCGCATCGAGTTTACTCTCACGTCCTCAAGAGTTCACACTGTGAGTTCCATGCTCGGCTACGTCGCGTCAATAGGGCGTCCCCCTACGGTATGTGTTTGCATGGCTCAATACCAATGTGAATGAGGGAAGTATCCATAGTAAATGGGAGTAGGACGTGTGTCAACGTATCCTACGGTCTCCTCCATTAGGTCGCACCGTGAGATTTCTATAGTTCGCCTGCTAGGTTGTCATGGAACAGCAAAACCATACAGAGGGCCTGACTATAGGGATCGGAACATCGCGAACTCTAGATTTGGATAGGGTCTCTTAGGTTGTTTGCCAGCAGTTGTCTTTCTTAATAGTAGCTTGTTGGCTCGGGCCTATTAGATCTGAAAATGGTAGGGTCACATTTACGGGATGAGTTAAGCTAGTTAACAAATCCTTGACAAAACAAACGGTAACTAAGGACCATTTGGACATGACATGTTCTGGTACTGGGAATTGGCCGAGAAAGTCTCAATTCAAGGGAGGAATGACTGACCGCCCGACGGAGGCTTTTCTTCTAAACCCTTGAAGTATCGTTGCAAAATTAAAGGTTTAACTTAAATAGTGTGTTTTAGTTTAAACACAAGGGTTCTTTAATAATTTTGCTACATTAGATTGGTTTTTACAATGAGTTTAAAAGACATAACTAATTACAACTATTTTGGATTTTCAGCATGTCGTCCTCAATAATAGCCTTACTCATAAGCGATCGTTTAACTGGTGAGAATTTTACTACGTGGAAGTCCAACTTGAATACGATTCTTGTTGTTGACGACCTACGATTTGTACTAACTGAGGAATGTCCTCAGATCCCTGCTCGTAACGCTCCTCAATCTGTTAATGAGGCGTACGACTGCTGGATCAAGGCCAATGATAAGGCCAAGGTCTATATTTTGGCTAGTGTTTCTGAAGTTCTAGCCAAAAAGCACGAGGGCATGGTCTCGACTCGTGAGATCATGAGTTCACTGCAGGAAATGTTTGGACAACCGTCTTGACAGATTCTGCACGAATCCCTCAAATACGTTTATAACCCCGTATGAAGGAGGGGTCGTCGGTGAGAGAACACGTTCTTGATCTGATGGTCCACTTCAACATGGCTGAGATGAACGGAGCGGTCATTGACGAGCAAAGTCAGGTATCGTTCATCCTGGAATCTCTTCCGAAGAGTTTCCTCCAATTATGCAGCAATGCGGTGATGAACAAGATAGAGTATAACCTGACTACTCTCCTTAATGAACTAAAGACTTTCCAGTCTCTTATGAAGAATAAGGGGCAGGCTGATGGAGAGGCAAATCTATTTGCCTATTCCAGAAGGTTCCAGAAGGGTTCATCCTCTGGGACTAAGTCCTGTAACTCTTCTTTTGAGCTTAAGAAGACCCAAAAGAAGAAAATAGGAGGGAAAGGGTAGGCACCTGCTGCTGACAAAGGCAAGAAAAAAGCCAAGTTTGCGGATAAAGGAAAGTGTTTCCACTGCAACATGGATAGGCACTGGAACAGAAACTGCCCAAAATACCTTCCTGAGCTCAAAGAGAAGAAAGGTAAATTAGATTTACTTATTCTTGAAACATGTTTAGTGGAAAATGATGATTTAACCTGGATACTTGATTCAGTAGCCACTAATCAAGTTTGCTCTTCATTTCAGGAAACTAGTTCCTTCAAGGAGCTCGAAGAGGGTGAGATGACGCTCAGGGTCGGAACGGGAGACGTCGTCTCAGCTCGTGCTGTGGGGGATGCAAAGTTATTTTTCGTGGATAAATTTCTTTCTTTAAAAAATCTGTATATAGTTCCCAAGCTTAAAAGAAACTTAATTTCTATCTCTTGTTTAATAGAACTTTGTTATTGTATTTTTTTTTTCAATCAATGAAGCGTTCATTTTGAAAGAGGGTGTCAATATTTGTTCTGCTAAATTGAAAAATGGCTTATACGTACTGAAAACGAATAAAACCAAAGCAATTTTAAATCATGAGATGTTTAAAAATGATAGTACTCAGAATAAAAGGCAAAGAATTTCGCCAAATAATAATACCTATTTGTGGCATCTTAGGCTTGGTCATATTAATCTCAACCGGATTGAGAGACTTTCTAAGAATGGACTTCTAAACAAGTTAGAAGATGATTCTTTACCGCCTTGCGAGTCTTGCTTGGAAGGTAAAATGACCAAACGACCTTTTACTAGAAAAGGTTATAGAGCCGTAGAGTCCCTAGAACTTGTGCATTCGGATTTTTGTGGTCCGGTGAATGTTAAAGCTCGATGAGGGTACAAATATTTCATCTCTTTCATAGATTATTATTTGAGGTATGGTTATCTATACCTAATGCATCACAAGTCTGAAGGTTTTGAAAAGTTCAAAGAATATAAGGCTGAAGTAGAGAATGCATTAGGGAAAAGCATTAAAACACTTCAATCCGATCGAGGTTGAGAGTATATGAATTTTAGATTCCAGGACTATATGATAGAACATGAAATTAAATCTCAACTCTCGGCACCTAATACACCACAACAACACGGTGTGTCAGAAAGGAGAAATAGAACCTTGTTAGACATGGTTCCTTCTATGATGAGCTATGCTCAATTGCCTGCCTCGTTTTTTGGATATGCAGTAGAGACTGTAGTTCAAATCTTAAATAGTGTTCCATCGAAAAGTGTTTCAGAAACACCTTTTGAACTTTGGAAGGGGCGTAAACATAGTTTACAACACTTCAGGATTTGGGGTTGTCCGGCACACGTGCTCGTGACAAACCCAAAGAATGTGGAACCTCATTCAAGATTGTGCCAATTTGTTGGCTATCCCAAAGAAACAAGAGGTGGTCTTTTCTACGACCCACAAGAAAATAAGGTGATTGTATCGACAAACACCACGTTCTTGGAGGAAGATCACATGAGAAACCATGAACCGCATAGTAAATTAGTACAAAATGAAGCTACACATGAACCAACAAGAGTTGTTGGTCAAGCTGGACCTACATCAAGAGTTGATGGAAGAGCCAGCACCTGAAGTCAGTCTCGTCCTTCTCAATGGTTGGGAATGCCTCGACGCAGTGGGAGCGTTGTTTCCCAACCTGACCGCTACTTGGGTTTAGCTTAAATTCAAGTTGTTATACCTGATGATGACGTAGAAGATCTATTGTCTTATAAACAGGCAATGAAGGACATAGACAAGGACCAATGGATAAAAGCCATGGACCTTTAAATGGAGTCAATGGACTTCATTTCAGTATGGAAACTTGTAGACCAACCTGAAGGGGTTAGACCCATAGGGTGTAAGTGGATCTATAAGAGAAAGAGAGATGCAGCCGGAAAGGTACAAACCTTTAAGGCTAGACTTGTAGCAAAGGGTTTTACCCGAATGAAAGGAGTTTACTATGAAGAAACTTTTTCCCCTGTTGCTATGTTGAAGTCTATAAGGAAACTCTTGTCCATAGCCGCGTTTTATGATTATGAAATTTGGCAAATGGGCGTCAAGACTGCCTTAGTGAATGGTAATCGTGACGAGAGCTTCTATATGTCTCAGCCCGAAGGGTTCATAGCACAAGGTCAGGAGCAAAAAGTTTGCAAGCTTAATCGATCCATTTATGGATTGAAACAAATATCGAGATCTTGGAATATAAGATTTGATACTGCGATCAAGTCTTACGACTTTGACCAAAACGTTGACGAGCCTTGTGTTTACAAGAGGATCGTCAACGACCAAGTAGCTTTGTTAGTACTTTATGTGGATGATATCCTACTCATTGGGAATGATGTAGCTAACTGTCATAAAGAATTGGTTGGCGACCAAATTCCAAATGAAAGATTTGGGAGAGGCGTAGTATGTTCTTGGGATTCAGATCTTTAGGAATCGCAAGAACAGAACGCTAGCACTGTCTCAAGCGTCTTATATCGACAAAATGTTGTCCAGATATTCGATGCAGAATTCCAAGAGGGGTTTATTACCCTTCAGGCACGGAGTTCATCTATCTAGGGAACAGTGTCCCAACACACCTCAAGAAGTTGAGGATATTAGACATATTCTCTATGCCCCTGCAGTAGGTAGCTTATTGTATGCTATGCGATGCACAAGGCCAGACATTTGTAATGTAGTGGGAATAGTCAGTAGGTACCAGTCCAATCCAGGATTAGACCACTGGACATCAGTTAAAAATATCCTCAAGTATCTAAGGAGAACGAGGGACTATATGCTTGTGTATGGGTTTAAGGATCTGATCCTTACTGGATACACTGATTCTTATTTTCAGACCGATAAGGATTCTCGAAAATCTACATCGGAATCAGTTTTCACCCTTAACGAGGGAGCTATAGTATGGCAAAACATCAAGCAAGGATGCATCGTTGACTCCACAATGGAGGTTGAGTATATCGCTGCTTGTGAAGCAGCTAAGGAGGGTGTTTGGCTAAGGAAATTCCTTACTGATTTGGAAGTTGTTCCAAATATGGAATCTCCCATCACCTAATACTGTGACAACAGTGGTGCGGTAGCCACTTCGAAGGAACCTCGCGCCATAAGCGAGGAAAACACATCGAGAGGAAGTATCTCCTGATTCGAGAAATAGTGCAACGAGGAGATGTGACAGTCACGAAGATCGCTTCGGAGCACAATATTGTTGATCCGTTTACAAAGACTCTCACGGCTAAAGTGTTCGAGGGTCATCTGGAAACTCTGGGTCTACGAGATATGTACATAAACTAATCTAGGGCAAGTCGGTGATATGTAATGGGGTATATGGATGCCCTAGTTTATTGTATTTCTATCTCTTGTAACCACTGTTTTAGATTATTATGTACCCCACTAGAGTTTTAGTTTATGTGGGAGTTTGTTGGGATTTATGCCCTAAAACTCGTAGTTTGTAATTATGTTCTAATTAATGTAAGAAAGTGTTATTACTTCAATAAAGTGTTATTGTTTGTTATCTACGAGTTTGCCTTCATTTAAACCCTAAATTCAATAAACTAAACATCCAAGTCTGTTAAATTAATCTTTAACTGAATGTAATGTACATAAAAAGGATCTCGGTTCGAGATACAGCCTAAAGGGTGTGGATGTGGCCCACTCTGTATTTGATACAAACACTTTGATCCTAACGTGTTCATGTAGATGACATGTGTGTGGGGATATCCTATGTAATGAGATTGCATAAGACTGGACCACGAAATAGTAACCTCTAGTCGTAACTCTTTGACTAGTTAGGTTTCTATTTCACTAAGATTACATAGGCAACTTGATCTCAATCCTGAGCAGGTTACGAACTCCTGTTCGCGAGGGATTGCCCTTTGACTAGTATGGGTGAGAGTGGCTAGATTCGTCGACTCAATAAGCGTACCTTCTTGGGGACAAGACCGAGTGAGCGGCTGGGAATTTAACTTAGCAAGATGGAATTCATTCCTTCCCGCCTATTAGGATAAGTAGAGGAATGTTCCCTTAAGTGGTGTCTCTGGAACTTGACCAAAGCGTCGGACCCTCTCATTGGCCCGAGAGGGACTCTGTTTGTTGGTAGGACCACAAACAAATTGTTCATTAAAGGAGCACTGGTACTTAAGGTACAAGATGTAACCCAGGGGTAAAACGGTAATTTGACCCAACTGGCGTTACGAACATTCGTGAAGGATTAACTTGCTGTTATTGGTTAATATCCATGGACACAGAAATATATCTGCAGTGCGAAGAGTGCAACTGCGGGACTTTAGTGGAGTGTTCCCGCAGTTAACAAATGTTGATTGGGAGGTTTAATGAGATTAACCGAGGAATTTTGTATCGTTTGAGCTTCTGATCTGTGGGTCCATTAGGTCCACCTTCTAGGTCGTAAAGGGTTCTTTGATATTTGAATTTGAAATGTTCAAATTCATTAGGGATGATCGATGGTGTGTGCAGATCTGGAGCAGCGATCTTCAACCATGAAAATAGTTCCGACGAGTCAGGCAAGGGCGCGGGTTTGTCCCGCGGTTGTCTCTCGGATCTGGTCGCGGATGACTAGACAGAGATGATCGATGGTGTGGAGATCTCCAGTAGCTGAACCGACAAACTCATCGACCACGAAAATAGATCTGGCGTCTAAGGCAAGGATGATCTCGGGTCGGTGGCGCAACTATCTCTGAAAGGATCTGGGCATTGAATGAATATGGGTTGCGTAGTGCGGTTCGAAGGTAGATCTGGGCGGGAGGACGATGTGAACGGTTTCGTGAAGGGGGACGGTGAGCGGCTGGTTCGATTTGACAGTAGATCTACACTTACGACGGTGAGTTGCGGTTCCTGGGTCCTTCACGGCGACGTGACGACGTGATCGACCCCTAAGAATTCTCCAATGGTTGTTTTGCTGAATGAGGGAGTTGAGGATGAAGACAATGAATAGTAATTTTGAAATTCGTGCCCACTAAAGGACAAAAACGACATCCACAAACCCTAATCTCATTCTCATAATTTTTTCCCAACTTTACTCCTTTTCTCTTAAAATATTCACAACTAATCCACTAAATCTCAATTTATAATTATTAACATAAACCAAGTTTTATATATACTAAAAACAATCTAACTTAATTCTAATTAAATTTCTTTTCAAAACTAATATCAACCTAGCATGAAACTTTAATTTCAACCTTATCATTTTTTGAAAAAATTTTACAATTCAAAATTAATCAGGTCTTAAATAACAACGTTTAAAATTTTATTTAATAAGTTTATTGCTTAAATTTTTTTTTAATTAAATTACTGAACTATCAATTTCTATCTAATAACTTCATGAATTTTAAATTTGTTAGTCTTAAACTAAAAAAAATTATTAAGTTATATATTTATTAGCCATTAATTGAAAATTCCAAAACTTATTAGATGTAAAATTAAAAGTTAAAAGTTGGTGCTATTTTGTTGGTTTATAATTTATAATTCATTTAACTTTTTTCTTCAATGAAAGGAATCACAAATTTCTCAAAATTTAAGGAATCACAATTGACCATCCTTTTCTAAGAAAGAAATTGAGTTCAATTCATTATTGCATACATTCCCGTTTCATGATCTGTACATTAATTTTGTGATCGTAACCTTCCGATTTTCAATTTTAGTTACCATATATATCCATATTTCCTTTGAAATCAGAATTTTAATTTGTTAGCTTATTTAGTTTAAACCAATAGACATTCCTCAATTATATAAGAGAGTTTTTCAAGAAACTAGAAAGTATAAACAAAATTAGGTTATAATCAACATCAAAAGAACTCTTAGACATTAATTATAATATCATACATTTCTTATTATTTATAAATTTAAATTGTTTTAGAAAATAGGAAAAAAATTCAGTTTTGACCATAAATTTGTCATATTGTGCAAATTTGTATCCTAAACTTTTGATTACATCAAATTCTATCTCAAACTTAGATGAGTATTGCAATATTAACTCAAAAGGAGATGAGTATTGCAATATTAACTCAAAACTTAAAAAATATGCAATTTTAGTCCTCTAATGAGCTTTCATTTGAAGGATCATTAAAAAATATATTTTCACATGCACTCATAGAATTCTAAAACATATATATTGTACAAATTTGATAACATTTAAAAAAAATGTCATTAGAGCTTTTTTCATTTGAAAGATCATTAAAAAAAAATATTTTCACATGCATTCTTAGAAGTGAGAGTTATGATGTCGGTTAAAGACTGACATGAAAGCGAGGGTTATGTTGGCGGTTTTAAACCGACATCAGATGCTAAATTTTCAAAAAAAATCGTAAATTTCCGAAAAAATAGGTGGTTTTAAACTGACATTGTAAGGATATATTCGATGATGGTTTAAAACCGACATCAAAGGGTGCGATAATTTTGAAGAGTCTTTAATGACGGTTTTAAACTGACAATGTAAGGGTATATTTGATGACGGTTTAAAACTGACATCAATGGTTGTGATAATTTTGAAGAGTCTTTAATGACGGTTTTAAACCGACATCGTAAGAGTATATTTGATGACGGTTTAAAATTGACATCAAAGATCGCAATAATTTTGAAGAGTCTTTAATGACGGTTTTAAACCAACACTTTAATGACAGTTTTAAACCGACATCATAAGGGTATATTCAATGATGGTTTAAAACCGACAACAAAGGTCGTGATAATTTTGAATAGTATTTCATGACGGTTTTAAACCACCATCGTAAGGGTCTCTATTCGATGACGGTTTAAAATCGACATTAAAAGTCGCGATAGATTTGAAGAGTCTTTAATGACAACTTTTAAACTGACATCGTAAGGGTATATTCGATGACGGTTTAAAACCGACATCAAAGGTCGCGATAATTTTGAAGAGTCTTTCATGTGGGTTATTAAACCGATATCGTAAGGATATATGCGATGACGGTTAAAAAATGACATCAAAGGTCGCGATAATTTTGATGAGTCTTTCATGTCAGTTTTTAAACCGACATCGTAAGGGTATATGCGATGACGGTTTAAAACCGACAACAAAGGTCGCGATAATTTTGAATAGTGTTTCATGACGGTTTTAAACCACCATAGTAAGGGTCTCTATTCGATGACGGTTTAAAATCGACATTAAAAGTCGCGATAGTTTTGAAGAGTCTTTAATGACAATTTTTAAACTGACATCGTAAGGGTATATTCGATGACGGTTTAAAATCGACATCAAAGGTCGCGATAATTTTGAAGAGTCTTTCATGTGGGTTATTAAACCGATATCGTAAGGATATATGAGATGACGGTTAAAAAATGACATCAAAGGTCGCGATAATTTTGAAGAGTCTTTCATGTCAGTTTTTAAACCGACATCGTAAGGGTATTATGCGATGACGGTTTAAAACCGACATCAAAGGTCGCAATAATTTTGAAGTGTCTTTGATGTCAATTTTTAACCGACATGTAAGGGTATATTCGAGGATGGTATAAAACCGACATCAAAGGTCGCAATAATTTTGAAGAGTCTTTCATGTCGGTTTTTAAACTGACATCGTAAGGGTATATTCGATGACGGTTTAAAACTGACATCAAATTTTGCGATAATTTTATAGGGTCTTTAATGACGGTTTAGAACCGACATCGTAAGGGTATATTTGATGACGGTTAAAAACCGACATCAAAGGTCGTGGTAATTTTGGATAGACTTTCATGTTAGTTTTAAACCGACATTGTAATGGTATATTCGATGACGGTTTAAAACCGACATCAAAGATTGCGATAATTTTGAAAAGTCTTTCATGTCGTTTTGAAACCGACAACGTAAGGGTATAATCAATGACGGTTTAAAACCGACATCGTAAGGTCATGATAATTTTGAAAAGTCTTTAATGTCGATATTAAACCGACATCGTAAGGCATCCTTTCATGTCGGTGTCAAACCGACATCAAAGGTTGTGATAATTTTGAAGAGTCTTTAATGTCGGTTTTAAACTTACATCGTAAGGGTGCCTTTACGATGTCGGTTTAAAACTGACATTAAAGGGTACAATTCAAAAAACCGACATCATTTACAATATGCCCAATTGCCCTACCGACATTAAAGGTCAAATTTGTTGTAGTGCTTACCATGGTAAAACTATGGATATGACCCACTTTGTATTTGATACAAACAATGTGATCCTAACGTGTTCGTGTAGATGACATGTGAGTGGGGATATCCAATGTAATGAGATTACATAAGACCGGACCACGAAATAGTAACCTCTAACTGTAACTCCGTTGACTAGTTAGGTTTCTATTTCACTAGGATGACCTAGGCAAATTGATCTCAATCCTAAGGAGGTTTCGAACTCCTATTTGCGAGGGATTGTCCGTTGACTAGTATGGGTGAGAGTGGCCAGATTCGCCGACTCAATATGCCTACCTTCTTGGGGACAAAACCGAGTGAGCGGCTGGGAACTTAACTTACCAAGATGGAATTCACTCCTTCCCGCCTACTAGGGTAAGTAGAGGAATGTTCGCTTGAGTGGTGTCTCCGAGACTTGAAGAAAGGGCCCGACCCTCTCATTGGTTCGAAAGAGACTCTGTTTGTTGGTAGGACAACAAACAAATTGTTCATTAGAAGAGCACTAGTACTTAAGGCACAAGATGTAACCCAGGGGTAAAACGATAATTTGACCTAGCTGGTGTTACGAAAATTCGTGAAGGATTGACTTGCTGTTATTGGTCAATATCCGTGGACACAGAAATATATCTGCAGTGAGAAGAGTGCAGCTGCGGGACTTTAGTGGAGTGTTCCCGCAGTTAACGAATGTTGATTGGGATGTTAATGAGATTAACCGAGCAATCCCGCTTCGTTGGAGCTTCTGATCTGTAGGTCCATTAAGTCCACCTTCTAGCTCGTAAAGGGTTCTTAGATCATTTGAATTTGAAATGTTCAAATTCATAAGGGAATAAATTAGATGTATTTAGATACGATATAATATATAGTCTTGGAACAATATATTATAAATTTAATGTGGATATGATCAATATTAAATTACATGAGAGAATTAAATATTTGAAAGAGTTCAAATATTAAATTCAAATGTGAATGTGATTCATATTTGAAAACTATAGGTCAAATTTAATGTGCATTAGATTTGCATTACAACTATAGGATAGAGAGATAATTGATTAAATGTGATTTAATCTAAATTAAATATAAGATATTTAATCGAATTTAATTAAATATGTTTTATTTGATTTATTAATTATTACGATTAATTAATTAAAAATAAAAATAGGGAACGTGTAAGGAGGACACGTTCCCCCTCTCTCCCAACTCCCTATTCGATGGGGAGTAGGAGATGCCCTCTATAGGGGTTCTTTGTCTCTTGGTGAGAAGAAATGATTGGATGATCGATTCATACGATGGAACACGTAAGAAATTCTCTCTCTCTCACAATTTCCTCTTACTCTCTTCCAAATTGTTGGAATTCCTTCCAACCAAAGGATTTGTTCTAAGAACTCAGAGATATAGAAGGTTTTCTCTTTTAGTAGTGTTCGGTTTGTGAAAAACAGAGAAGCAGAGAAGCAGAGAAGTCCTTGTTCGTGCTTAATTACCTTCTCTCCTTTTATTAGTTTAATTGTTAAACTTTTAGCATGTTTGCATGATAGATCTTCTTGCCTAATTAGAATTAGATAAGCATGTTTGTTCTGTTTTGTCAATGTACTTCTTTTTGTTTCTAACTAAAACAATCAACCAATTACGATCCCAAACTCGTTACCGCTGCTCAAGGGGATCGCATCTCCATCAATTGGTATTAGAGTCATTCATGATTTGGTTTGGTTGAAACAAAATTGTATTGATTTGGTGGGAAATGCATTTGGTTTGCTGTAAAACTAGTTTAGGAATATATGGTCATAGTTTATTTTTTTGATTTGATCAATTTGTATGTAAAGGCCCCAGTATTTTTGGGCATAAAGTGCATTATTCAGTTTGTATTCGAGTTAAGAGTTTATCCGGGACCAGTTTCATGCAATTCGGTTGAGAATCGAAGGAGAATTTGAAGTTTAAAGCTGCCGTGTTCGAAGAAAAAAGTTGCTGCCAAAGTAGCAGCGTTACAACGACGTTCATCAGACCTGCAACGTTGAGGAACGGCGTCGCAACGCCAACATCCCTATCGACTTGGGAGTTCCAGGGGTCAGCGTCGTTTCAACGGTGCCTCTCAACGTTTCAACGCCACCCGGATAGAAGGCGCGCTCGCGGACGAAGCGGGCATTGCAACGCCGTGATGTATTTCCAGCAGCTGCAGACCGGTTCGGCGGTTCTGGTTGATTTTTGGTCCAGTTCGAGCGGTTCAAGCCCGATTCAAGGTGTTTTAGACCGGTTAATGTAATAAAGTTATAGTAATTTTATTATTTTGCACTTTAGGGGTCAATTTATTCCGATTTTACAGCTATATTTCTTTATGAATGTCATTCAGAATTGTCCCACCTTAGGATCAGCATGTTCATGCATTTTATTTGTATAATTGTCATATGAATATGGTTAAAATGCATGATTAATTTATTTTTCATGAGTAATTAATTATAATTGTTATAATTAGATTATATGAAAAATAAATTGCATGGAGTATATAATTACTTTGTTTAAAATAAATGTTATTTTATTTTAGGTAATTTTATTATACATTTAGTTGAATATTTTGTTTATAATTCCAATTTGAAAAATACTTGTTGGATTTATAATATAACTCTTTATCATAGGTTAATTATTAAATTTATAAAAGTTATAAATTAAAGGGGTTATAGAAATCATAACCTATAATAAAGAAATGCATGCAAACATAGGAACTTGGGTTAATTTTTGAATTAGTTTTAAATTATTTAAAATTATTTTAGACCTAAGTTTTAATTTCTATTAGGATTAGAAATTAGTCTTACATAGTTTTTTAAATAGTTTAAAGTATAGTAGGACTTTAGAACTTTGGTTATAAGGGAACTTTACTGGTGAAGTTCTGTCGAAGGTTGGGGGTACTTAAGTTGACGGTTAACGGAACACCTCCTACCTGGGAAGTGATCCAGAACTTGAGTTGAATTAACCTTAGTTCTATTTTATATCTAGGTAATTAAAATGTTTATTTACCTAGACATAAGGTTAAAAGACCTAGTTATAACAGTTATAATAGGCATAAACTTAGATAGATTCTTTTACCCAGAATCCGACTAAGTTAAACCTATAATCTTAGGAGCTTCAGTGAAGTTAAACCTATACCCTAATCTTAGGAGCATAAGTGGGAGAAAACGAGATGTTCGCATCAAGTTTACTCTCATGTCCTCAAGAGTTCACACCATGAGTTCCATGCTCGGCTACGTGGCATCAATAGGGTGTCTACGTACGGTATGTGTTTGCATGGTTCAATACCAAGGTGAACGAGGGAAGTATCCATAGTAAATGGGAGCAGGACGCGTGTCAACATATCCTACGGTCTCCTCCATTATGTCGCACCATGAGATTTCTATAGTCCGCCTGCTGGGTTGTCCTGGAACAACCAAACCCTATGGAGGGCCTAACTATAGGGATCAGAACACCGCGAAGTCCATAAATGGATACGGTCTTTTAGGTAATTTGCCAATAGTTCTCTTTCTAAATAGTAGCATGTTGACTCGGACCTATTGGATCTGAAAATGGTAGGGTCACATTTAAGGGATGAGTTAAGCTAGTTAACAAGTCCTTGACCAAACAAATGGTAGCTAGGACCATTGGGACATGAGATGTTCTGGTAGTGAGAATTGGCTGAGAAAGTCATAATTCAGGGGAGGAGTGACTGACCGCCCGAGAGAGGCTCTTGTTCTAAACCCTTGAAGTAACGTTGCAAAATTAAAGGTTTAATTTAAACATTGGGTTTAGTTTAAACATTAGGATTTTTTAATAATTTTGTTAAAATTGATTGGTTCTATAATGGGTTAAAAGGCATAACTAATTAGAAATATTTTGGATTTTCAGCATGCCGTCCGCATATATAGCGTTTCTCAAAAAGTAGCGTTTAACCTGTGAAAACTTTACTACATGGAAGTCCACCTGGATGCGATTCTTGTTGTTGATTACCTTCGGTTCGTACTAACTGTGGAATGTCCTTAAATCACTGCTCAAAACACACCTCAATCAGTTAAGGATGTGTTTGACCGCTTGGCCAAGGCCTATATCCTGGCTGGGAAATCTGATGTTTTAGCCAGATGATTGGAGGGTATGGTCTCAGCTCGTGAGATCATAGGTTATCTGCAGAATTTGTCTGGACAACCGTATTAACAAATTCGACACGAATCCCTCAATTTCGTTTATAACGCGCGAATGAAAGAAGGAAGTTCAGTGAGAGAACATGCTCTCAATCTTATAGTTCACTTCAACGTGGTCGAAACGAACGGAGCAGTCTTAGATGAGCAAAGTCAGGTATTCTTCATCCTGCAATCTCTTCCGAAGGGTTTCCTGCCATTCCGTAGCAATGCGGAGATGAACAAAAAGGAGTATAACCTAACTTCCCTCCTCAATGAACTGTAGACTTACCAGTCTCTTATTGAAATAAGGGACAGGTAAATGGAGAGGCAAATAAGTTTGCCCATTCCAAAAGATTCCATATGGGTTCATCGTCTAGAACCAAGTTCTGTGGTTCTTCTTCTGGGATTAAGAAGACTCCGAAGAAGTGGAAAGGAGGAAAAGGGAAAGCTTCTGCCACTTCAGACACTAAGCTCAAAAAAAAAAAAAAGAAAGGTAAATTAGATTTACTTGTTCTTAAAACTTGTTTAGTGAAAAATGACGTTTTTACCTAAATACTTGATTCAGGGGTCACTAATCACGTTTGCTCTTCATTTCAGGAAACTAGTTTCTTCAAGGAGCTCGAAGTGGGTGAGATGACACTCAGGGTCGGAACGGGAGATGTCGTCTCAGTTCGTACAGTGGGAGATGCAAACCTGTTTTTTGGAGATAGATTTATTTTATTAAAAAATTTGTATATAGTTCCTAAGATTAAGAGGAACTTAATTACTATCTCTTGTTCAATAGAACTTGTATATTGTATTTCCTTTTCATTGAATGATGCGTTCATTTTAAAAGAGGGTGTCAATATTTGTTCTGCTAAATTGAAAAACGGATTGTTTGTACTTAAACCGAATAGAAATAAAGAAATTTTGAATCATGAGATGTTTAAAAATGCTAACACTCAAAGTAAAAGGCAAGAATTTCTCAAAATAATACCTATCTATGGAATCTTAAACTTGGTCATATAAATCTCAACCGGATTGAGAGATTATCTAAGGATGGACTTCTAAATGAGTTAGAAGATGAATTTTTACCTCCTTATGAATCTTTCTTGGAAGGTAAAATGACCAAGCGACCTTTTACTGGAAAAGGTTACAGAGCCATAGAGCCCTTAGAACTTGTACATTCGGATCTTTGTGGTCCGGTGAATGTTAAACCTCGAGAAGGGTACGAATATTTCATCTCCTTCATAGATGATTATTCGAGGTATGGTTATCTATACCTAATGCATTACAAGTCTGAGGCTCTTGAAAAGTTCAAAGTGTATAAGGCAGAAGTAGAGAATGCATTAGGGAAAACCATTAAAACACTTCGATCTAATCGAGGTGGAGTGTATAAGGATTTGAGATTCAGGGACTATATGATAGAACATGGAATTAAATCTCAACTCTCAGCACCTAATACACAGCAACAAAATGGTGTGTTAGAAAAGAGAAATAAAACCTTGTTGGACATGGTTCGTTCTATGATAAGTTATGCTCAATTGCCTGCCTCGTTTTGGGGATATGCAGTAGAGACTGCAGTTCAAATCTTGAACATTGTTCCATCAAAGAGTGTTTCAAAAATACCTTTTGAATTGTGGAAGGGGCGTAAACCTAGTTTACAACACTTCAGGATTTGGGGTTGTCTAGCACACGTGATAGTGACAAACCTGAAGAAATTGGAACCACGTTCGAGATTATGCCAATTTGTTGGTTATCCCAAACAAACGAGAGGTTGTCTTTTCTATGATCCACAAGAAAACAAGGTGATTGTATCGACAAACGCCACGTTCTTGGAGGAAGATCACATGAGGAATCACCAACTGCGTAGTAAATTAGTACTAAATGAAGCTATAGATGAACCAACAAGAGTTTTTGATCAAGCTGGACATTCATCAAGAGTTGATGGAGGAGCCAACACCTTAAGTTAGTCTCGTCCTTCTCAATCGTTGGGAATGCCTCGATGCAGTGGGAGGGTTATTTTCCAACCTGACCGCTACTTGTGTTTAGCTGAAACTCAAGTCGTCATACCTGATGACGGCGTAAAAGATTCGTTGTCTTATAAACAGGCAATGAATGACGTAGAAAAGGATCAATGGATCAAAGCCATGGACCTTGAAGTAGAGTCAATGGACTTCAATTCAGTATGGGAACTTGTAGACCAACCTGAAGGGGTTAGACCCATGGGGTATAAATGGATCTATAAGAGAAAAAGAGATGCGACCGGAAAGGTACAAACCTTTAAGACTAGACTTGTAGCAAAGAGTTTTACCCAAATGGAAGGAGTTGATTATGAAGAAACTTTTTCCCCTGTTGCTATGCTGAAGTCTATAAGGATACTCTTGTTCATAGCCGCGTTTTATGATTATGAAATTTGGCAAATGGACGTCAAAGCTGACTTTTTGAATGGTAATCTTGACGAGATCATCTATATGTCTAATCCCGAAGGGTTCATAACCCAAGGTCAGGAGCAAAAAGTTTGCAAGCTCAACGATCCATTTATGGGTTGAAACAAGCATTCAGATCTTGGAATATAAGATTTGATACTGCGATCAAGTCTTATGGCTTTGACCAAAACGTTGATGAACCTTGTGTTTACAAGAGGATCATCAACAACAAAGTAGCTTTCTTAGTATTTTATGTAGATGATATCCTACTCATTGGGAATGATGTAGGATACCTAACTGACATAAAGAATTGGTTGGCGACCCAATTCCAAATGAAAGATTTAGGAGAGGCGCAGTATGTTCTTGAGATTCAGATCTTCAGGAATCGCAAAAATAGCACTGATACGAATCCTACCATGCTATGCAAGACGAGAGAAAAGCTTCAAAATGGAGTTGAAATAAATGTTGTCCAACTTCATTTATGAGGAACTGAAGATGCATTTAATGAACTCAAGTGCAATAAATGTATCTTTAAAGATAACTCAAGCTTCATTTATGCAACAATGGTTTCAATTTAAATCATGTGAAGCTTCATTTGTGCATGGAAGGTTACAAAAACTTTCAAGATTAGTACAAGACTTCAATCTCGGATTTATAGATATTTTGATGTAAATTTCAGTTTTAAAGTCTTGTTTTCAATAATTTAGGTTACAATTTGGTTAGTGGAGATCATGGTATTGATGGGGATGTAAGTTACAACCTTTCAATTGACCATAGGTTACTCTAAGGTTGATTTTGAGGCTATATAAAGCCATGTACCTTGTAGGGAAAGAAAAAGAAAAAAAAGATTAAAAAATGTAATCAAAAGAGGCCTTGAGCTTTTTCTTTGCAATTCTATGTAGATTAGGTTGCATGCTTAGAATCATTAAAGTTAGACTTGATCAATCTTGCTTGTGGAGTGATTCAAATCTCATACAAGTTCTCTTGCCCTGAGATGCTTGATCACAAGGTAATCCGATTTTACTTTCCTTGAGTTGATTTTCAAAATTGGTTTTGGGGTCTTTGAAATTAAGTTATCTAAAGGTCTTGTTTCTTTAAACAAGGTTGTTAGATCCAATTGTCAAGGGTTACTTAACATTTTGATATTAGAATCTTTGGCTTCTTTGATTTTCATTTTGATTTTGAGATTTTTTGGGTTTTGTGATCTAATAGTCTTGTTTGTTGTTAACAAGGTAGATTAAATATTTCCAAATTCCTCTTAAATTTCTTATCAAGAACGCTAGCACTGTCTCAAACGTCTTATATCGACAAAATGTTGTCCCGATATTCGATGCATAATTCCAAGAGGGGCTTGTTGCCCTTCAGGCATGTAGTTCATTTGTCTAAGGAACAGTGTCCTAGGATACCTCAAGAAGTTGAGGATGTGAGACGTATTTCCTATGCCTCTACAGTAGGTAGCTTAATGTATGCTATGTTGTGCACGAGGTCAGACATTTGTTATGCTGTGGGAATAGTCAGTCGGTACCAATCCAATCCAGGGTTAGACCACTGGACAACAGTTAAAAATATCCTCAAGTATCTTAGGAGAACGAAGGACTATATGCTTGTGTATGGGACTACGAATTTGATCCTTACTAGATACACTGATTCTGATTTTCAGACCGATAAGGATTCTAGGAAATCCACATCGGGATCAGTTTTCACCCTTAACGGGGGAGCTATAGTATGGTGAAGCATGAAGCAAAGATGCATCGTTGACTCCACAATGGAGGCAGAGTATGTCGTTGCTTGTGAAGCAGCCAAATAACCTCTTTGGCTAAGGAAGTTCTTTACTGATTTGGATGTTGTTCCAAATATGGAATTTCCCATCACCTTATACAGTGACAACAGTGGTGCGGTAGCCAATTCGAAGGAACCTCGCAGCCATAAGCGAGGCAAACATATCGAGAGTAAGTATCACCTGATACGAGAAATAGTACAACGAGGAGATGTGACAGTCACGAAGATCGCTTCAGAGCATAATATTGTTGATCCATTTGCAAAGACTCTCACGGCTAAAGTGTTCGAGGGTCATCTGTAAAGTCTGGGTCTACGAGATATGTACATAGACTAATCTAGGGCAAGTGGGAGCTATGTAATGGGGTATATTGATGTCCTAGTTTATTGTATTTCTATCTCTGTAACCACTGTTTTAGATTATGATGTACCCCACTAGAGTTTTAGTTCAAGTGGGAGTTTGTTGGGGTTTGTGCCCTAAAACTCGTAGTTTGTATTTTTGTTCTAATTATTGTAATAAAGTGTTATTATTTCAATAAACAGTTATTATTCGTTATCTACGAGTTTGCCTTTATTTAAATCCTAATTCCAATAAACTAAACATCCAAGGTTGTTAAATGTGTCTTTAATTGAATGTAGTGTACATATTGAGGATATCGGTTCAAGATACAGCCTAAAGAGTGTACGGTTAGGGAATAAGGTTTGGGTACCTTACCCTAGTAAATCTATGGATATGGCCTACTTTGTATTTGATACAAACACTGTGATCCTAACGTGTTCGTGTAGATGACATATGAGTGGGATATCCTATGTAATGAGATTACATAAGACTAGACCATGAAATAGTAACCTCTAGCTGTAACTCTGTTGACTAGTTAGGTTTCTATTTCATTAGGATTACCTAGGCAACTTTATCTCAATTCTGAGCAGATTACGAACTCCTGTTTGCAAGGGATTGTCCTTTGACTAGCATGGGTGAGAGTGGCAAGATTCGCCGACTCAATATGCTTACCTTCTTGGGGACAAAATCGAGTGAGCGGCTGGGAACTTAACTTAGCAAGATGGAATTCACTCCTTCTCTTCTACTAGGGTAAGTAGAAGAATATTACCTTAAGTGGTGTCTCCGGTACTTGAACAAACGGCCTGACCCTCTCATTAGCCCGAGAGGGACTCTGTTTGTTGGTAAGACCACAAACAAGTTGTTCATTACAACAACACTCATACTTAAGGCACAAGATGTAACCTAGGAGTAAAACGGTAATTTGACCCAGCTGTTGTTACGAACATTCCTGAAGGATTGACTTGTTGTTATTGGCCAATATCCGTGGACATAGAAATATATCTTCAGTGAGAAGAGTGTAGCTGCGGGACTTTCGTGGAGTGTTTCCGCAGTTAACGAATGTTGATTGAGAGGTTAATGAGATTAACC
Source organism: Trichosanthes cucumerina (assembly GCA_036507285.1). Classification (NCBI taxonomy): domain Eukaryota; kingdom Viridiplantae; phylum Streptophyta; class Magnoliopsida; order Cucurbitales; family Cucurbitaceae; genus Trichosanthes; species Trichosanthes cucumerina. Next base: position 72,658,973 of record CM071835.1, on the reverse strand, counting down.
GAGCAATTCCACATCGTTGGAGTTTCTGATCTGTAGGTCAATTAGGTCCTCCTTCTAGCTTGTAAATTAGGTCTAAGGTCAATTAGGTCCACCTTAGATCATTTGAATTTGAAATGTTCAAATTCATAAGGGAATAAATTAGATGTATTTAGATACGATATAATATATAGTTTTGGAACTATATATTATAAATTTAATATGGATATGATCCATATTAAATTACATGAGAGAATTAAATATTTTAAAGAGTTCAAATTTAAATTCAAATGTTAATGTGATTCATATTTGAAAACTATAGGTCAAATTTAATGTGCATTAGATGTGCATTAAAACTATAAGATAGAGGGATAATTGATTAAATGTGATTAAATATAAGATATTTAATCTAATTTAATAAATATGTTTTATTTGATTTATTAATTAATACGATTAATTAATTAAAAATAAAAATAGGGAACGTGTGAGGAGGACACATTCCCCCTTTCTCCCAACTCCCTTTTCGATAGGGAGTGGGAGATGCCCTCTACAGGGGTTTTTCTTCTCCTGATGAGAAGAAATGATTGGATGATCGATTCATACGATGGAACACAAAAGAAATTCTCTCTCTCTCCCAATTCCCCCTTACTCTCTTCCAAAATGTTGGAATTTCTTCCCACCAAAGGATTTGTTCTAAGAACTCAGAGATATATAAGGTTTTCTCTTTTCGTAGTGTTCGGTTTGTGAAAAACAGAGAAGTAGAGATGTCCTTGTTCGTGCTTGTTGTCCTGTGTGATCCATGTAGCAAGGAATTGTTGTGTGGAAGAACTACAAAGGAAATTACCTTCTCTCCCTTTATTAGTTTAATTGTTAAGCTTTTAGCATGTTTGCATGATAGATCTCCATGCCTAATTAGGATTAGATAAGCATGTTTGTTCTGTTTTATCAATGTACTGGTTTTTGTTTCTGACTAAAACAATCAACCAATTGCGATCCCAAACTCGTTTACGCTGCTCAAGGGGATCGGATCCCCATCACTAGGTGACTTTCAAACACTTTAGCCGTGAGAGCCTTTGTAAAAGGATCAGCAACGTTATGCTCTGAGGCTATCTTCGTGACAATCACGTCCACTTGATGCACGTTCTCCCAGATGAGATGATATTTCCGCTCAATATGCTTTCCCCTCTTATGACTTCGAGGTTCCCTTGAATTTCCCCTGCACCACTGTTATCGCAATACAGCGTGATGGGGAAAGTCTTATTGGGAACAACTTCCAAATTTAACATGAATTTCCTTAACCAAACGACCTCTTTAACTGCTTCACAAGCTGCTACATATTCGGCTTCCATGGTGGAATCAACGATGCATCTCTGCTTGACACTTCGCATTACTACAACTCCTCCGTTAAGAGTGAATACTGACACTGATGTAGATTTTCGAGAATCTTTATCAGTCTGAAAGTCTGAATTCGTGTATCCTGTAAGGATCAAATCCTTAGCCCTATGCACAAGCATGTACATCCTTGTTCTCCGTAGATACTTAAGGATTATTTTAACTGTTGTCTAGTGTTCATGTCCTGGACTGGATTGATACCTACTGACCATTCCAACTGCAAAATAGATGTCTGACCTAGTACACAACATGGCGTACATCAGACTCCCAACAGCTGATGCGTAAGGAATCCATCGAATATCCTCAACTCCTTGAGGTGTCTTAGGACACTGTTCCTTAGACAAATAGACTCCATGTGTAAAAGGCAATAAACCCTTTTTGGAGTCTTAAATCTTAAACCTCGACAACACTTTGTCTATGTAAGATGTTTGAGACAAGGCTAGTGTTTTATTCTTGCGGTTCCAGACAATATGGATCCCAAGAACAAACTGTGTTTCAACCAAATCTTTCATTTGAAATTGCGTAGCTAGCCAATTCTTAATGTCAGTAAGATGTCCTACGTCATTCCCAATGAGTAGGATGTCATCCACATATAGAACTAGGAATGCAACAGAACTATTGATGATTTTCTTGTAGACACAAGATTCATCATCATTTTGATCAAAACCATAGGATTTGATCGTCTCAACATATCTTATATTCCAGGACCTAGAAGCTTGTTTCATTCCATAAATTGACCTTTTAAGCCTGCAAACCTTTTGCCCATGTCCTGGTTTAATGAACCTTTTGGGTTGGTCCATGTAGATGCTCTCGTCAAGGTTGCCATTCAAAAAGGTTATCTTGACATCCATTTGTCATACCTCATAGTCATAATATGCGACAATGGTTGGTAGGATACGGATAGACTTTACCATAGTAACAGGTGAAAGGGTTTCCTCATAGTCAACCCCTTCAACCTGGGTATAACCCTTTGCTACTAGTCTAGCTTTAAAGGTTTGCACCTTTCCATCTACACCACGCTTTCTCTTGTAGATCCATTTACAACCTATAGGTTTTACCCCATCAGGTTTATCTACAAGATCCCAAACAGAATTGAAGAACATAGACTCCATTACTTGGTCCATGGCTATGATCCATTTGTCTTTGTATTTCTCAACCATCGCTTGATTATAAGTCGATGGATCCTCACAGTTGTCATCTGGTATAACAACTTGGGTTTCAGATAAACCCATGTAACGGTCTTGTTGTGTTTTAACCCTCCCACTACGTCGAGGCATACTCAACTCTTGAGATGGACTCTCTTGACTAGACAAGCTAGTATCAACAACTTTTGTTGGCGTACTAGTTTTATTAGCAACTTTTGCTATTGTTCTGTCTAACTCATTTAACACATTTCACTTCCTAGTTTGTGGTCCCTTATGTGGTCCTCCTCTAAGGAAATGACATTTGTAGACACAAAAACCTTTTCTTCCTTAAGATCATAGAATAAACCACCTCTTTTGTCTTTTGGGGTAGCCTGCAAATAAGCACAATTTTGAACGTGAATCCATCTTTTTTGCATTTGTAACAAGCACATGTGTTGGACAACCCCAAATTTAGAAATGACATAAACTACCTTTACGTCCTTTCTGAAGGAAATGAAAATCCCGTGCAGCGGACGACGATTGAATCGTCGATGTATCAATATGCAACATAGTTGTGTTAAAATTGATCTAAGACTAGATCTAGGCTAAACATGCATATAAGAAAAAGGAAAAATACAACAAGTAGAGTTTACTTACTTGTTGAAGACTTTCTTCAAGGTTTCTTCTTCAAATCACGAACTTTTCGTGCTCCTCGTACTCAAGGAACTCCTCCAACGAAAGTGAACTGAACACAACCAAAATGGCCTTCTCGGTTGTTCTTTTTTGGAGAAGGGAAGATGGTGGGATCTTGTGAGTTTTGGAGAGGGTGGAGAATTAAGAGAGAATTGAGAGAATTCCTCTTCTCTTCTTTGATGAAAAATCAAAAAATGAGAGATTGTGATGCCATCCTTCTTGCAAGAAGGGTTTATATAGTGGAATTGATGGAGTTAAAATCTACACATAATTACCACTTTACCACAACTATAGGTTATGCAAATCTCATTTGCATAACAACATAATATAAAATATCTCATATCTCATATTGCAAATCTCATTTGCAATACTTGTGGATTAATTAAATTGAATCACATTCAATTTAATTTATCTCAATCAATTTCTCCAATTAGCCCTAATTCAACAATTAGGCTAACCTATAGTTTATTATGAATCTCATTCATATTAAACTATATATTATATCATTCATATCTCATATAAATGACATAAATGCCCTTATAGTGAAATTGAACACTTCAATTTCATACCAAAACATTAACCCTTCTAAAACCCAGATGGAGCCAACCGAGGGACCTAATGGACCTACAGTGACGGGCTCCAATGATCCGAGATTAACCTGCCAAACTCTTTGACCCGGTTAACCAACATTCATTAGCTACAGTAACACTCCACTATAGCCTGTAGCTGCACTCCCGTCAGTGCATAATATTACGTGTCCACTGATATAACCAATGCCCATGAGTCGACCCTTTACAGGTTGTTCGTACACACAGCTGGGTCAAATTACCGTTTTACCCCTGTGTCTACTTCTTGTTCCTTAAGTCCCCACTGTTCCTCTAATGAACTACATATTGTGATGGTCCAACCATACACAACACCCTTCTCGGGCCAGTGAGAAGGTGGCCGCCTGTTGTCCAAGCCCTGGAGACAACACTTAAGGGAACAACCCCTCTAGTTTCCCTAAAGGCGGGAACGAGTGAATTCCGTCTCGCGTAGTTAAGTTCCCAGCTCCCTACTTGGTTCTGTCCCTGAGAAGATAGGCATATTGGGCGAGTAACTGTGACCACCCTCACCCGTACTAGTCAAAGAACAAACCCTCGCAAACAAGAGTCCGTAACACGCTCAGGATTCAGGTCGAGTCACTAATGGTCATCTACGAAGTTATTAGTCCTTACTGTCATCAGTGTTACATCAGTAGGTCTAATAATTCACGGTCGGTCTTGTACAATCTCATTGCACAGGATGCCCCCACTCGCATGTCAGCCACATGAACGAGTTAGATCACCTCGTTTGTATCTAATACAAAGCGGGTCGCATTCACAGTGTATCCAGGATTAGGTCTCCAACCCTATCCATATCATCAGAGACCGTTTTCGGTCATTAACTCGAACGTGATCCTCCCCAATGTGTCCACTACACACCGTTCAAGTTCTAGTTCTCTCATAAATTCAATGACCCTGAAGCTTAGTTTATTGGAAAAGTTTATAAATATTGCGAGACACAAAGTGATGAAATAAATAACTCTTATTAATTTCAAACAATATATTACAAACACGAGATTAGGACAAAAATCCCAACAAACTCCCACTTGGACTAAGTTAGTGGAGAAAATACATTTCAGAAATGTACATAAATTACAACGAAATAATACAATAAACTAGGGCATTGAATACCCGTTTACACATCTCCCACTTGCCCTAGTCTTGAAGCTCTCGAAGACCTAGACTCTCTAGGTGACCCTCAAACACCTTAGTCGTGAGGGGCTTTGTAAATGGATCAGCTATGTTGTGCTCCGATGCTATCTGCGTGACCGTCACGTCTCCGCGGTGCACAATCTTCCGTATCAGATGATACTTGCGCTCAATGTGTTTGCCTCTCTTATGGCTCCGAGGCTCACGTGAGTTGGCTACTGCACCACTGTTATCACAGACCAGTGTGATCGACAAGTTCATGTTAGGAACAACTTCCAAATCTGTGATGAACTTCCTAAGCCAAACAGTTTCCTTTGCAACTTCACAAGCGCAACATACTCCGCTTCCATAGTGGAATCGGTGATGCATCCTCGCTGATGCTTTGCCATACTCTGACTCCTCCATTCAAAGATGAAGGTGACCAAAGTAGATTTCCTAGAATCCTTATCGATCCGAAAATCGAGATCTCTCAGTATCCCGTGAGATCAAATCCCCACTACCGTACACTATCTTTGTGTAGTCCTCGTTCTCCTAAGATACTTGAGGATTGTCTTTACGGTTGTCCAGGTGATCTAATCCTTGATTGGGTGATATCTCACCGACAATTCCTACTGCATAACAGATGTCGGGCCTAGTACACAACATGACATACATCAGGCTCCCTACAGCCGAAGCATATGGAATCCGTCTCATATCCTCAACATCTTGAGGAGTCTTAGGACACTGATCCTTAGACAAGTGAACCCCATGCCTGAAAGGCAGCAAGCCCTTCTTGGAGTTCTACATCTTATATCTAGACAATATCTTGTCAATATAAGACGCTTGAGACAAGGCTAGCGTTTTGTTCTTCCGGTTCTGGACTATCTGGATACCTAGAACATATTGAGCTTCTCCCAAATCTTTAATTTGGAATTGTGAAGCTAGCCAACTTTTAACGTAAGTAAGAAATTCTACCTCATTCCCAATGAGAAGAATATCGTCCACATACAACACTAAGAATGCGACAATTTTGTCAACGATTTTCTTGTAGGCACAAGGCTCGTCGATATTTAGATCAAAGCCATAAGATTTGATCGCCTCATCAAATCTTATATTCCAAGACCTCGAAGCCTGGTTCAGTTCATAAATGGACCTATGAAGTCGGTAAACTTTTTGCTCTTGGCCTTGGGCAATGAACCCTTTGGGCTGGTCCATGTAGATGGTCTCATCAAGTTTGCAATTCAGAAAGGCTGTCTTGACGTCCATCTACGATACCTCGTAGTCATAATACGCGGCAATGGACAGAAGGATCCTGATCGACTTTACCATGGCAACAGGTGAAAAGGTCTCCTCATAGTCAATCCCTTCAACCTGGGTAAAACCCTTTGCCACTAGTCGGGCTTTGAAGGTCTGCACCTTCCCATCTACGCCACGTTTACGCTTGTAGATCCATTTGCAACCAATAGGTTTTACCCCATCCGGATCCATCAAGCTCCCATACGCAATTGAAGTACATAGACTTCATTTCTGGTCCATAGCTTTAATCCACTCGTCTTTGTCAATATCAACCATTGCCTTATCATAGGTCAATGGATCCTCACATTCATCATTAGTAGCGATCAGGCTGTCTCACAGCCCTCCAACTACGTCGAGGCATTCCCAACTCTTGGGAACGGATTTGACTAGACGTGCTAGGATCAACAATACTTGTTGATGTACTAGCCCCATCAGCAATTCTTGCTGATGAAATGTCCATTTCATTCAATACAATTTTACTCCTTGGTATATGATCCCTTACGTTGTCTTCCTCTAGGAAAGTGGCGTTTGTGGACACAAACACCCTATTTTCCCTAGGATCGTAAAACAGACCACCCCTTGTCTCTTTAGGGTAACCCACAAATAGGCATAATTTCGAACGGGGTTCCAACTTTTTCGGGTTTGACAGCAACACATGGGTCGGGCATCCCCAAATCCTGAAGTGATGTAAACTGCCTTTACGTCCACTCTAGAGCTCGAAAGGTGTTTCACAAACACTGTTCGATGGAACGTTGTTCAAAATATAAATCGCAGTCTCCACTGCGTACCCCCAAAAAGAATCAGGGAGACGAGCATAGCTCATCATCGACCGAACCATGTCCAATGAAGTTCTGTTTCTCCTCTCCGATACACCATTCTGTTGTGGCATACCAGGCGCTGAGAGTTGGGACGTAATTCCGTGTTCTATCATATAGTCCTAGAATTCAGTATCCATGTACTCTCCACCCCGATCCGATCGAAGTGTTTTAAGCGACTTACCTAAGAGGTTCTCAACCTCAGTCTTGTACTCCTTGAACTTTTCAAGAGTTTCAGACTTCTTTTGCATTAGGTAAATATACCCATATCTGGATTAGTCGCCTATGAAAGACACAAAGTAATCATAACCGCACCGAGCTTTAACATTTATCGAACCATAGAGGTCAGAATGCACTAACTCAAGAGGCTCTTTGGATCTATATCCTTTTCAACTAAAAGGACGTTTGGTCATTTTGCCCTCAAGGCATGACTCACACATCAGTAAAGAGTTTTCTTCCAACTCGTTTAGAAGTCCATTCTTCACTAGTTTCTCAATCCTATTGAGATTAATGTGGCCTAACCGAAGATGCCAAATATGGGCATTTTCTTTTGGAGAAACTTTTGCTTTCTTAGTTCGTGTTTCTACAGTTTTAAACAATTCAGTATTCAAAATACTTTTGACCGAATTGGGTTTCAAAACATACAGATTATTTTCAAGTGAAGCTAAACAAATAACATTCCCTTTGAAAGAAATAAACGCTTTATTCGATTCAAAAGAAACTGAAATACATTGTTCTATTACGCACGAAATTGAAACAAGGTTTCTAGTAAACCCTGGAACTATGTACAGATTGTCCAACAATAAGTACTTCCCGCCAAAATTTAGCTTCACCGTGTCGATCGCTGCAGTAGAGACAAGCTGCTCGGATCCAACCCGTAGAGTCACCTCACCCTCTCGCAGCGGCTGCAAGGAATCAATCCCCTGAAAAGAAGAACAAACGTGGTTAGTGGCGCCCGAATCCAAAATCCAGGCAGAGTCACTACTCTCCATTAAACATGTTCAGTCACAAATAAATCACATTTACCTTGATTCTTCTTCTCGACCAGGAATTTTGGACAGCTTCTCTTCCAGTGACCGCCCCCATTGCAGTGGAAACACTTTCCTTTTTCTGGAACCTCCTTGACCTTTTTGCCCTTATGGGCGGCAGCCGGTCAGTTTTACCCCTCTTCATCCTCTTCTTCCCTTTCGGGCGTGAAGAAGCAACAGGTTTCGTCCCTGAGGTTGAAAACCTGTGATAAGACCTATTGGCAACATTTGCCTCAGATTCCATGACCCTATGCAAGGATTGGAAATTCTATAGCTCATTTAGGAGGGTAGTCAGAGTGTAGCTAATTTTGTTCATAACAGAATTTCTACGAAACTGAAGGAAACTCTTCGGAAGAGTCTCCAAAATAAAACTGACCTGGCTCGACTCATCGATCGAAGCCCAGTTCATCTCGGCCAGATGGAAGTGTGTCATCATGTCTAGAACGTGTTCATGGACACACGACCCTTCTTTCATCCGTGTGTTGAAAACGTATTTGAGCGAGTCATACCGGACCTGAAAGGACTGCTGTCCAAACATTTCCTGCAAGGACTCCATGAACTCTTTAGCGGAAACCATCAGCTCGTGCTTCTTTGCCAAGACATCAGACATGCTGGCAATAATGTAGCCCTTGGCCTTTTCATTGGCCCCGATCCACCGATAATAAGCATCGCGAACACTTTGCGACGCAGTCGAGCCCCGCATCTGAGGACACTTCTTAGATAGCACGAACTTAATGTCGTCTTATACCAAAATTGTATTTATGTTGTTTTTCCAACTTTGATAGTTATCTCCCACTAATTTATCCGAAGCGAGTAAAGCTATTATTGCGCTAGACATTTTTAGCTGAAAAACAAGAAAAACCTTTGTATTAGTCTCGCAAAAAAAACTTTTGAAATCCAATCATGTTTTAGCAAAAATTGTTTCATGATCCCTAGGTCATTAAAAATTTTGCAATGATACCCTAAAGGTTTAGAATGACCGCCACCGAAGGGTGAACAGAACACTCCTCCTCTAGGACGAGACTTTCTCGATCAGACCCTAATCCCAGAATAACTCTTATTCCATTAGGCGTCCAATTACCATTGTTCGGTCGAATTCATTAACACTTAACAAATTCAGTGAGTGTCACCCTCAATTTTTAAGTTTCCAAGTATCCGTCTAAACAATAGCCACTGAAGGGTGAACTAAGAAGGAAAACCAACCAGGAAACTGTATCCCTTTCGGGAATTCATGGTGTTCCGACTCCCATGATCAAGTAGGAAGGGATTGTCTGGTCCAAGCCAAACTAGCAGGCAGATCATAGGCGTCTCACGGTGTCAATCGAAAGAAGAGACCGTGGGTCTCGTTTTCACAAGTCCCGCTCCCACTCACTATAAGTACTCTCTCCATCCACGATGATATTGACCTATACAAATGCCATCCGAAGGGAGACACTCCCATTTGCGCCACGAGGCCGAGTATAGATCTCACAGTGCAAACTTAAAGGAGATTTGTGGTTGGAAATTCAAATGTATCTCATACACTTTATTTCCTCCCACTCAACACTTTAATTTTATTAGGGATTGACCTAGATAAATCGGCTAAAAATTACCTAAGTTTACCAATATAACCCTTATATGGTATTAACCTAAGTTTATAATCACATTATTAACTTAGGTTTATGTGAGTAAATTAATTAACACTTAATTAACGACACTCACGAGAATATAACCTAAGAATCTCTGGACCGAATTCACTCCGAGGTCTGGTTTCGTGTAAGGGTGTTCATAGCGTCAACTTAAATACTGACCTTAGATAAAACCTTCCTTAGACAGAGTTACTTATCAGTAGTCTCCATTCAAAGGTTATATTTGATTTCCTAAATTTCTAATCTCATTAGAAAATTAGAAAACCTATGTCTAATTATTCAAGTTCTAAACACTTTAAAACTAATAATTAACTTAGGTTGCATGCATTTCTATGTTATAGTGCTTGATCATCCATCACATGAATAATACTATATACTATAACATAATATAATTCATCACATGAATTAAATGCATGAGCATGCTTTTAATTAAAAAAAAAATATAACACTTATATTTAAATAAATTAAAACATGCATACATTATATTATAACACTTATAATATAATCCTATCATGCATACGATATATTATAACTCTTATAATATAAATATGATGCATGAAATGTTTAACCATAGAAATTAATTAAAATATACATCTCATGCATAAAATAATTAAATAACAAATATGGACCGATTTTTTTGGCACCTAGGGGCAATTATTTAATTAAATAACATTAATATAATAATTATATTAATATTATTTAATAAAATAAATAAATAAATAAATAAAATACTTTTTAATAAAAAAAATAAATAAAACGTGTAAATAACCGCCCAACTTAAGGCTTGAACCCACGTCCTCGCGAAACTTTCGCGAAGCCATGAAGCGCGTTACCAGTAACGCAGCATAAACTTATAAGCGTCGACCGCGTTCTCAACGCCAATGCAGATATTACAACTACGCCCGACGTGTTGGGATTTCTGTCCTAATCTCGTGTTTGTAAAATATTGTTTTTGAAATTAATAAGAGTTATTATTTTCTTCACTTTGTGTCTCGCAAATATTTTAAACTTTTCCAATAAACTAAGCTCCAGGGTCATTGAATATATAAGAGAACTAGAACTTGAACGGTGTGTAGTTGACACACAAGGAGGATCACGTTCGAGTTAATGACCCAAACGGTCTACAGTATAAGGATCAGGTTGGAGACCTAATCCTAGATACACTGTGGATGCGACCCGCTTTGTATTTGATACAAACGAGGTGATCTGACTCGTTCATGTGGATGACATGCGAGTGGGGGCATCCTGTACAATGAGATTGTACAAGACCGGACCGTGAATTATTAGACTTACTGATATAACACCGTTGATAGTAAAGACTAATAAATTTGTAGATGACCATTAGTGACTCGACCTGAATCCTGAGCGTATTACGGACTCCTGTCTGCGGGGATCTGTCCTTTGATTAGTAAGGGTGAGGGTGGTCTCAGTCACTCGCCCAATATGCCTATCTTCTCAGGGACAGAACCAAGTAGAGAGCTGGGAACCTAATTACGCAAGATGAAATTCACTCGTTCCCGCCTATAGGGAAACTAGAAGGGTTGTTCCTTAAGTGCTGTCTCCAGGGCCTGGACAACGGGCGCCCACCTTCTCACTGGCCCGAGAAGGGTGTTGTGTATGGTTGGACCATCACAATCTGTTGTTCATTAGAGGAGCAGTGGGGACTTAAGGAACAAGATATAGACATAGGGGTAAAACCGTAATTTGACCCAGCCGTGCCTATGAACAACCTCTGAAGGGTCGACTCATAAGCATTGGTTATATCAGTGGACACGTAATATTCTACACTGATGGGAGTACAACTACACAGCTTTAGTGGAGTGTTCTGTAGCTAATGAATATTGGTTGACCCAAGGTCAAAGAGTTTGGTGATTAACCTCGAGATCATTGGAGCCAGTCACTGTAGGTCCATTAGGTCCCTTGGTTGGCTCAATATGGGATAAAAGAAGGGTTAATGATTTGGTATGAAATTGAAGTGTTCAATTTCACTGTAAGAGTAATCATATCATATAGATGATATAATATATAGTTTAATATGAATGAGATTCATAATAAACTATATGTTAGCCTAATTGTTGAATTAAAGGCTAATTGGAGAAATTGATAGAGAGAAAATAAATTGAATGTGATTCAATTTAATTAAATCCACAATTATTGCAAATGAGATTTGCAACATAAGATATGAGATATCTTATATTATATAATTATGTGAATGAGATTTACATAACATATGGTTGTTGTAAAGTGGTAATTATGTGAAGTTGTGAACTTCATCATTCCACTATTTAAACCCTTTGATAGATGGGTTTTAGGTTAACCTAAGCTACACTAAGCTTTGGAGGCTAAGGGATTTTCTCTCCATTCTCTCATTTCTCATCTCTTTCCAAAACACAAAAGAAGTTCCCACCAACTTCCCTTCTTCAAAAGATAACAACCAAGAAGATCATTTTGGTAGTGTTTGGGATTCGTTCGTGGGAAAAGTTCGTGGAGATCGAGGAGCGCGAAGAGCGCGAAGGTAGATCGGTTTTAATAAACACGTTGCATGATGATACCATGACGATTCAATCGTCTTCCGCTGCGCGGGGATTCTAATTCCCTTTAATTGGTATCAGAGCTAGGTTAAATGGTTCTTCATCTATGCACTGTTTTATTAAAATTTAGGTCGGTGTTTTACCATGTTTTCATGAGATGAATGTATGGTTTGTGAATTGGATGTTTTCGGTTTTTGGCACTAGATTAGATTTACAATTATGTTGATGAGATCAATGTAAGGGCCCGGTGTTTTTGGGCAATTTTGTTGTAAATCGAGTCTGTAAGTCTGAGTCGTTCGTGGCAAGAGTTGTCGTGAAGAAATCGGAGCGGAAACAGGCGAAAAACCGTGGAAAAATAGCAAGCTCGAGTGTTGTTCTGTCGATGGCGTTGAGACGCTGCCCAACGGCGTCTCAGCGCCGTCCTTGCGGTAGATGGCGCTGCAGCACGATGGCGTTGCAATGTTGGGCGTAGTGTTGCAACGCCGCTAGCGTTGAGAACGCAACTCAACGCTGCTGGCGACGGCGTTGCAACGCTGCCAACAGCGTTTCAACGCTGTAACGATTGGAGAAGAATAACGCGCGAAGTTGAACCGTTTTTCGTTTTATTTTATTTATTATTTCAGTTATTTTTTATAAAAACGTTTTTATTTATTTATTTATTTAATTATTTTATTAAATATTATTAATATAAATATTATATTAATTTTATTTAATTAAATAATTGCCCCTAGGTGCCAAAAACCGGTCCAATTTTGCTATTTAATTATTTTATGCATGAGATGTATGATTTTAATTAAATTCTATGTGCATAATGTATGTCATATAGTTTTAAAATCCCACCTTAGGTTCAACATAATCATGCATCATGTATATTATAAGAGTTATAATATAGTTTGCATGATAGGTTATACTATAAGAGTTATAATGTAAATAAATGCATATTTAATTTAATTAATATAAGTGTTATATTTTTTAGATTAAAGTATGCGCATGCATTTGTATTCATGTGATGAATGATTACCATGTTATAGTATATAGTTATTCATGTGATGAATGATCAAGCACTATAACATAGAAATGCATGCAAACCTAAGTTAATTATTAGTTTTAAAGTGTTTAGAGCTTGAATAGACTTAGGTTTTCTAAATTTCTAATAAGATTAGAATTTTAGGAAATCAAATATGATCTTTGAATGGTGCTCTATCTAACGAAGGTTTTGTCTAAGGCTGGGGTATTTAAGTTGACGCTTGCGGAACACCCCTACCTAGAAACCGACCTGGGAGTGAATTCGGTCCGGAGATTCTTAGATTATATTTACGTGAGCGCCGTTAATTAAGTGTTAATTAATTTCTCACATAGACCTAAGTTAATAATGTGATTATTGACTTAGGCTAAATACCATATAGGAGTTATATTGGTAGACTTAGGTAATTTTTAGCCGATTATCTTGGTCAATCCCTGTTAAAATTAAAGTATTGAGTGGGAGGAAATATAGTGTATAAGATACATTTGAATTTTCAACCTCAAATCTCCGTTAAGTCCGCATCGTGAGATCTATACTCGGCCTCGTGGCGCAAATGGGAGCGTCCCTCTTCGGATGGCATTTGTATAGATCAATATCATCGTGGATGGAGAGAGTACTTATAGTGAGTGGGAGCGGGACTTGTAAATACGAGACCCACGGTCTCTTCTTTCGATTCACACCGTGAGAGACCTATGATCTGCCTGCTAGTTTGGTCTGGACCAGACAATCCCTTCGGTGGGCTTGATCATAGGAGTCGGAACACGTTGAATTCCTGAAAGGGATACAGTTTCCTGGTTGGTTTTCCTTCTTAGTTCACCCTTCGGTGACTATTGTTTGGACGGATACTTGGAAACTTAAAGATTGAGGGTGACACTCACGGAATTCGTTAAGTGTTAATGAATTCGACCGAACAATGGTAATTGGATGCCTAATAGAATAAGAGTTATTCTGGGATTAGGATTTGATCGAGAAAGTCTCGTCCTATAGGAGGAATGTTCTGTTCACCCTTCGGTGGCAGTTATTCTAAACCTTTATGATATCATTGCAAAATTTTGAATGACCTAGGGATCATGAAAACATTTTTGCTAAAATTTAGATTGGTTTTTTTCAAAAAGTTTTTTGCGAGACTAATACAGAGTTTTTTCTTAAAATTTCAGCTAAAAATGTCTAGCGCTATTATAGCTTTGCTTGCTTCCGAAAAGTTAGTGGGAGATAATTACCAGAGCTGGAAAAACAACATCAATACAATTTTGGTAACTGACGACATAAAGTTCGTGTTGTCTGAGGAGTGTCCTCAGATGTCGGGCTCGACCGCATCGCGTGTCGTTCGCGATACGTACGATCGATGGATCCGGGCCAATGAAAAGGCCAAGGTCTATATAATTGCCAGCATGTCTGATGTTTTGGCAAAGAAGCATGAGCCGATGGTTTCAACTAAGGAGATCATGGAGTCCTTGCAGGAAATGTTTGGACAACAGTCCTTTCAAGCCCGGCATGACTCGCTCAAATACATTTTCAACGCTCGGATGAAAGAGGGGTCGTCTGTCCATGAACATGTTCTAGACATGATGACCCGCTTTAATCTGGCCGAGATGAATGGGGCTTCGATCGATGAGTCGAGTCAGGTCAGTTTTATCATGGAGACTCTTCCGATGAGTTTTCTTCAGTTTCGTAGCAATGCTGTTATGAACAAAAATTAGCTACACTCTTACTACCCTCCTCAACGAGCTCTGAGAATTTCAGGTCCACTGAGCAGGTCGAGAGAATCGAGGTAAATGTTTCCCTCTGTGTCTTATCACAGGGGTTCGACCTCTAGAACAAAACCTATTGCTCTTTCACGCCCGAAAGGGAAGAAGAGGATGAAGAGGGGTAAAACTGACCGAGCTGCCGCCCAAGAGGGCAAGAAGGTCAAGGAGGTTGCAGAGAAAGGAAAGTGTTTCCACTGCAATGGAAGCGGACATTGGAAGAGAAATTGTCCCAAATTCCTGGCCGAGAGGAAGAACCAAGGTAAATGTGATTTACTTGTGGTAGAAACATGTTTAGTGGATAGTAGTAACTCTTCCTGGATATTGGATTCAGGCGCCACTAACCACGTTTGTTCTTCTTTTCAGGGGATTGATTCCTGGCAGCCGCTGTGAGATGGTGAGGTGACTCTACGGGTTGGATCCGGAGCTTGTCTCATCTGTGCGAAGAATCGCACGCAGTGAAGTCGCATTTTGGCGGGAAGTACTTATTGTTAGAGAATTTGTACATAGTCCCAGGGTTTACTAGAAACCTTATTTCTATTTCCTGCTTAATTGAACAATGTATTTTCGTTTCATTTGAATTAAATAAAACGTTTATTTCTTTCAAAGGGAATGTTATTTGTTCAACTTCACTTGAAAATAATCTGTATGTTTTAAAACCCAATTCGGTTAAAAGAGTTTAAATACTGAATTGTTTAAAACTGTGGAAACAAGAACTAAGAAACCAAAAATTTCTCCAAAAGAAAAGCCCCATCTTTGGCATCTAAGGTTAGGCCACATTAATCTCAATAGGATTGAGAAACTGGTGAAGAGTGGACTTCTAAACGAGTTGGAAGAAAACTCTTTACCAGTATGTGAGTCATGCCTTGAAGGCAGAATGACCAAACGTCCTTTTAGTGGAAAAGGATATAGAGCCAAAGAGCCTCTTGAGTTAATACATTATGACCTCTGTGGTCCGATGAATGTTACAGCTCGGGGCGGTTATGAGTACTTCGTGTCTTTCATAGACGATTACTCCAGATATGGGTATATTTACCTAATGCATAAGAAGTCTGAAACTCTTGAAAAGTTCAAGGAGTTTAAGACTGAGGTTGAGAACCACTTAGGTAAATCGCTTAAAACACTTCGATTGGATCGAGGTGGAGAGTATATAGACACAGAATTCCAGGACTATATGAGAGAACACGGAATTACGTCCCAACTCTCAGCACCTGGTATGTCGCAGCAGAATGGTGTATCGGAGAGGAGAAATAGAACCTTGTTGGACATGGTTCGGTCGATGATGAGCTATGCTCGTCTCCCTGATTCTTTCTGGGGTTACGCAGTAGAGACTGCGGTTTACATTTTGAACAATGTTCCCTCAAAGAGTGTTTGTGAAACACCCTTCGAGCTCTAGAGTGGACGTAAAGGTAGTTTACATCACTTTAGAATTTGGGGATGGCCGGCCCATGTGTTGGTGTCAAACCCGAAGAAGTTGGAACCCCGTTCGAAATTGTGCCTATTCGTAGGTTACCCCAAAGAGACTAGGGGTGGTCTGTTTTACGATCCCAAGGAAAATATGGTGCTTGTGTCGACAAACACCATTTTTCTAGAGGAAGGCCACATCAGGGATCATTTACCAAGAAGCAAAATTGTATTGAATGAAATGGACAGTACACCAGCAAGAGTTGTTGATGGAGCTAGTACGTTAGCAAGCGTTGTTAACCCTAGCACATTTAGTCAAATCCGTTCCCAAGAGTTGGGAATGCCTCGACGTAGTGGGAGGACTGTGAGACAACCCGATCGCTATATGGGTTTAGCTGAAACCTCAGTTGTCGCTGCTAACGATGACTGTGAGGATCTATTGACCTATAATCAGGCAATGGCTGATGTTGATAAAGATGAGTGGATTAAAGCTATGGACCAAGAAATGAAGTCTATGTACTTCAATTCTGTCTGGGAACTTGTGGATCAACCGGATGGGGTAAAACCTATCGGTTGCAAATGGATCTACAAGCGTAAACGTGGCGTAGATGGGAAGGTGCAAACCTTCAAAGCCCGACTAGTGGCAAAGAGTTTTACCCAGGTTGAAGGGGTTGACTATGAGGAGACCTTTTCACCTGTTGCCATGGTAAAGTCAATCGAGATCCTTCCGCCATCGCCACATTATGACTACGGTATGGCGGATGGATGTGAAGATAGCCTTTCTGAATGGCAAACTTGACGAGACCATCTACATGGAACAACCCAAAGGGTTCATTGCCCAAGGCCAAGAGCAAAAAGTTTGCAAGTTTCATAAGTCCATTTATGGACTGAAACAAGCTTCAAGGTCTTGGAATATAAGGTTTGATAAGGTAATCAAATCTTATGGCTTTGAGTAAAATGCCGACGAACCTTGTGTCTACAAGAAAATCGTTGACAAAACTGTCGCATTTCTAGTGTTGTACGTGGACGATATTCTTCTCATTGGGAATGAGGTAGATTTTCTTACTGACGTTAAGAATTGGCTAGCTTCACAATTCCAAATGAAAGATTTGGGAGAAGCTCATATGTTCTAAGTATCCAGATAGTCCGGAACCGAAAGAACAGAATACTAGCCTTGTCTCAGGCATCCTATATTGACAAGATGTTGTCTAGATATAAGATGCAAAACTCCAAGAAGGGATTGCTGCCTTTTAGGCATGGGGTTCACTTGTCTAAGGATCAGTGTCCTAAGCCTCCTCAAGATGTTGAGGATATGAGACGTATTCCATATGCTTCAGCTGTAGGGAGCCTGATGTATGCAATGCTGTGTACAAGGCCCGACATCTGTTATGCAGTCGGAATTGTCAGTAGATATCAGTCCAATCAAGGATTAGATCACTGGACAGCTGTAAAGACAATCCTCAAGTATCTTAGGAGAACGAGGAACTATAGCTTAGTGCATGGGCGTGGGGATTTGATCCTTACAGGATACACGGATTCTGATTTTCAGACTGATAAGGATTCTAGGAAATCCACTTCGTGATCACCCTTCATTTTGAATGGAGGAGTCAGAGTCAGCGAAGCATCAAGCAAGGATGCATTGCTGATTCCACTATGGAAGCAGAGTATGTTGCGGCTTGTGAAGCTGCAAAGGAAGCTGTTTGGCTAAGGAAGTTCATGACGGATTTGGAAGTTGTTCCAAATATGAACTTTCCCATCACACTGTTTTGTGATAACAGTGGTGCGGTAGCCAACTCACGTGAGCCTCGAAGCCATAAGAGAGGTAAACACATTCAGCGTAAGTATCATCTGATACGGGAAATTGTGCACCGCAGAGACGTGATGATCCACTTGAGATAGCATCGGAGCACAATGTAGCTGATCCATTTACAAAGCCCCTCACGGCTAAAGTGTTTGAGGGTCACCTAGAGAGTCTAGGTATTCGAGAGCTTCCTGACTAGGGCAAGTGGGAGATGTGTAAACGGGTATTCAATGCCCTAGTTTATTGTAATTTTTTATTGTAACTCAAATACATTTTTGGAAATGTACCTTCTCCACTAGCTTAGTCCAAGTGGGAGTTTGTTGGGATTTCTGTCATAATCTCGTGTTTTAAAATATTGTTTTTGAAATTAATAAGAGTTATTCTTTTCTTCACTTTGTGTGTCGCAAATATTTTAAACCTTTCCAATAAACTAAACTCCAGGGTCATTGAATATATAAGAGAACTAGAACTTGAACGGTGTGTAGTTGACACACAAGGAGGATCACGTTCGAGTTAATGACCCGAACGGTCTACAGTATAAGGATGGGGTTGTAGACCTAATCCTGGATACACTGTGGATGCGGCTCGCTTTGTAATTGATACAAACGAGGTGATCTGACTCGTTCATGTGGATGACATGCGAGTGGGGGCATCCTGTACAATGAGATTGTACAAGGTCGGACCGTGAATTATTAGACTTACTGACATAACACCGTTGACAATAAAGACTAATAAATTCGTAAATGACCATTAGTGACTCGACCTGAATCCTGAGCGTATTACGGACTCCTGTCTGCCGGAATCTATCCTTTGATTAGTACGGGTGAGGGTGGTCCAAGTCACTCGCCCAATATGCCTATCTTTTCAGGGACAGAACCAAGTAGAGAATGGGAACCTAATTACGCGAGATGGAATTCACTCGTTCCCACGTATAGGAAAACTAGAGGGGTTGTTCCCTTAAGTGCTGTCTCCAGGGCTTGGACAACGGGCGCCCACCTTCTCACTGGCCTGAGAAGGGTGTTGTGTATGGTTGTACCATCACAATATGTTGTTCATTAGAGGAGCAGTGGGGACTTAAGAAACAATATATAGACACAGGGGTAAAATGGTAATTTGACCCAGCCGTGTCTATGAACAACCTGTGAAGGGTCGACTCATAAGCATTGGTTATATCAGTGGACACGTAATATTCTACACTGATGGGAGTACAGCTACAGGCTTTAGTGGAGTGTTACTGTAGCAAATGAATATTGGTTGACCGGGTCAAAGAGTTTGACTGATTAACCTCAGATCATTTGAGCTCGTCACTATAGGTCCATTATGTCCCTTGGTTGGCTCAATCTGGGATAAAAGAAGGGTTAATGTTTTGGTATGAAATTGAAGTGTTCAATTTCACTGTAAGAGTAATCATATCATATCGATGATATAATATATAGTTTAATATGAATGAGATTCATAATAAACTATATGTTAGCCTAATTGTTGAACTAAAGGCTAATTGGAGAAATTGATAGAGAGAAAATAAATTGAATGTGATTCAATTTAATTAAATCAACAATTATTGCAACTGAGATTTGCAACATAAGATATGAGATATCTTATATTATATAATTATGTGAATGAGATTTACATAACATATGGTTGTTGTAAAGTGGTAATTAAGTGAAGTTGTGAACTTCATCATTCCACTATTTAAACCCTTTGATAGATGGGTTTTAGGTTAACCTAAGCTACACTAAGCTTTGAAGGCTAAGGGATTTTCTCTCCATTCTCTCATTTCTCATCTCTTTCCAAAACACAAAAGAAGTTCCCACCAACTTCCCTTCTTCAAAAGAGAACAACCAAGAAGATCATTTTGGTAGTGTTTGGGATCCGTTCGTGGGAAAAGTTTGTGGAGATCGAGGAGCGCGAAGAGTTAATGATCTACAAGGAGAGGTTGCTGAATCGGTCTACAACAGGTAAGCTATTCTTATTGTTGTAATTTTTTAGCATGTTTAGCCTAGATCTAATAGGTAGATCGGTTTTAATAAACACGTTGCATGATGATACCATGATGATTCAATCGTCTTCCGTTGCGCGGGGACTCTAATTCCCTTCACAACAACTCTTGCCACGAACGACACAGACTTACAGACTCGATTTACAACAGAATGCCCAAAAACAACGGGCCCTTAGATTGATCTGATCAACATAATTGTAAATCTATACTAGTGCAAAAAACCGTAAACATCCATAATGCAAACCAAGACATTCATCTCATGAATGATGGCAAAACACCCACCAAATTTTAACAAAACAATGCATAATTGAAGGGAATGAAGGGAATGAAAATTCCGTGCAATGGAAGACGATTTAATCGTCGATGTATCAATATGCAACATAGTTTTGTTAAAATTGATCTAAGACTAGATCTAGGCTAAACATGCATATAAGAACAAGGAAAAATACAACAAGTAGAGTTTACTTACTTGTTGAAGACTTTCTTCAAGGTTTCTTCTTCAAATCACGAACTCTTCGTGCTCCTCGTACTCAACGAACTCCTCCGACGAAAGTGAACTGAACACAACCAAAATGGCCTTCTCGGTTGTTCTTTTTTAGAGAAGGGAAGATGGTGGGATCTTGTGAGTTTTGGAGAGGGTGGAGAATTGAGAGAGAATTGAGAGAATTCCTCTTCTCTTCTTTGATGAAAAATCAAAAAATGAGAGATTGTGATGCCATCCTTCTTACAAGAAGGGTTTATATAGTGGAATTGATGGAGTTAAAATCTCCACATAATTACCACTTTACCACAACTATAGGTTATGCAAATCTCATTTGCATAACCACATAATATAAGATATCTCATATCTCATAATAATTGTGGATTAATTAAATTGAATTACATCCAATTTAATTTCTCTCAATCAATTTCTCCAATTAGCCCTAATTCAACAATTAGGCTAACCTATAGTTTATTATGAATCTCATTCACATTAAACTATATATTATATCATTCATATCTCATATAAATGACATAAATGCCCTTAAAGTGAAATTGAACAATTCAATTTCATACCAAAACATTAACCCTTCTAAAACCCAGATGGAGCAAACCGAGGGACCTAATGGACCTGCAGTGACGGGCTCCAATGATCCGAGATTAACCTGCCAAACTCTTTGACCCGGTTAACCAACATTCATTGGCTGTAACACTCCACTATAGCTCGTAGCTGCACTCCCGTTAGTGCATAGTATTACGTGTCCACTGATATAACCAATGCCCATGAGTCGACCCTTCACAGGTTGTTCGTAGACACGACTGGGTCAAATTACCATTTTACCCCTGTGTCTACATCTTGTTCCTTAAGTCCCCACTGTTCCTCTAATGAACAACATATTGTGATGGTCCAACCATACACAACACCCTTCTCGGGCCAGTGAGAAGGTGGGTGCCTGTTGTCCAAGCCCTGGAGACAACACTTAAGGGAACAACCTCTCTAGTTTCCCTAAAGGCGGGAACAAGTGAATTCTGTCTCGCGTAGTTAAGTTCCCAGCTCCCTACTTGGTTCTGTCCCTAAGAAGATAGGCATATTGGGTGAGTAACTGTGACCACCCTCACCCGTACTAGTCAAAGAATCGACCCTCAGCATGCGAGTCCGTAACACGCTTAGGATTCGTGTCCGGGTCACTAATAGTCATCTACGAAGTTATTAGTCCTTACTGTCAACGGTGTTACATCAGTAGGTCTAATAATTCACGGTCCGGTCTTGTACAATCTCATTGCACAGGATGCCCCCACTCGCATGTCAATGACCCTGGAGCTTAGTTTATTGGAAAAGTTTATAAATATTGCGAGACACAAAGTGATGAAATAAATAACTCTTATTAATTTCAAACAATATATTACAAACACGAGATTATGACAAAAATCCCAACACTTTCCAGATTTCAAAAAGGTGTTTTAGAAACACTCTTTGATGGCACATTGTTGAAAATGTACACCCAGTCTCTACTGCGTAACCCCAAAAAGATCTAGGGAGATGAGCATAACTCATCATTGATCGAAACATGTCCAACAGGGTTCTATTTCTCCTTTTCGATACATCGTTTTGCTGTGGTGTATCGGGAGCTGAGAGTTGGGATGTAATTCCATGTTCTATCATATAGTTCTGGAATTTTAAATCCATGTACTCTCCACCTCGATCTGATCGAAGTGTTTTAATCATTTTACCTAATTGATTTTCAACTTCAGTCTTGAATTCTTTGAACTTTTCAAGTGCTTCAGACTTGTGATGCATTAGGTAAATATGCCCAAACCTAGAATAATTATCTATAAAAGAGATGAAATATTCATAACCTCATCTGACTTTAACATTCATCGGACCACAAAGGTCTGAATGTATAAGCTCAAGAGGTTCTTTGGCTCTATAACCTTTTCCACTAAAAGGTCTTTTAGTCATTTTGCCTTCTAGGTAGGATTCACATACAGGTAAAGTATTTTCTTCTAACTCATTTAGAAGTTCATTCTTTACCAATCTCTCAATCCTATTGAGGTTCATGTGACCCAATCTAAGATGTAAAAATTGAGCATTTTCTTTAGGAGAAAACAATTCGTGTATTTCCTATAATTCAGTGTTTAAAACTATTTTAACTGAATTAAAATCTTGCAAATAATTCTCAAGAAGAGCAACACATAATTCAATAATTTTCCAAAGAAATAAACACTTTATTCAATTGAAAAGAAATTGAAGTACAATGTTCACTAAGGCAAGAAATAGAAATAAGGTTTCTAATAAACTCTGAAATTACATTCATGTTATCAAATAACAACTTTTTCTTGCGAGACGATTGCTCTTTAGTTCTTCTTTTTTTTTTCTGTATCTTCTTAAGTTCTGAAGTATGACTGCAATATTTAGTTCCAGAGGGTGAGCCATTCTGAGAACTTTTAGAATGGGCAAACATATTTGCCTCTCCATTCTGTTTTCTCTCATCATCCATAAGAGACTGATAATTCTACAGCTCATTTAGCAGAGAAGTAAGATCATACTCTACGTTGTTCATCGCAACATTGCGGTGGAATTGTAGAAAACTATTCAGAAGAGATTATAGTATGAACAAAACCTGACTTTTCTCATCTATGACCGCTGCGTTTAATTCCGCTATGTTGATGTGAGCAATCAGATTGAGAACATGTTCCCTCACTGATGTTCCCTCCTCCATGTGCGCGTTGTAAACGTCTTTTAGGTCTTCATGCTGAATTTGTTTGGACAGTTGTCTGGTCAAATTTGGCACAAAATCTACGATCTCACGAGCTGAGACCTTGCCCTTCAGCCTCTTGGCTAAAACATCAAGTATGCTAGCCAGGATATAGGCTTTTGCCTTCTCATTAGCATTGATCAAGCGGTCATACGCATCCTCAAAAGATTGAGATGTGTTTTTAGCAGGGAATTGAGGACACTCCTCATTGAGAACAAACTTAAGATCATCTGGAACAAAGATTATGTTGAGTCTATTCCTCAAAGTCATTATGATTTCTGCGGTTATTTTTTCCACACTCAGTAAGGAAATAATTGAGCTAGACGTTTTGCTGAAAGTTTACAAACTAAACTTGTATGTGTTTTTGCTATAGTTGTGTAATCCAATCATGTTTTAGCTAATTATCAAATGATTCCTAGGTCATTTATAATTTGAAATGATAGTCCAATGGTTTAGAATGTATGACACCGAAGGGTAATAAAAAATACTCCTCCTCTAGATCAAGACACTCTTGACTAAAACCTAATGTCAGAATAACTATTATTCGTATAGGCTTTAGTTACCATTATTTGGTCAGGATACATTCACTTATTATGTACCTTGTCAGTGTAACCCTCTGTATTTAGATCCCAGAGTCCCCATCCAATAAAATCTGCCGAAGGGAGGACTGGATTGAATAACATACTAAGGAAATCTTTATCCCTTTCGGGTGTCTGCTATGTTCAATCCTCTATGATCAACCCCTTCAAAGGGATTGTCTGATCCAGGCAAAACTAGCAGGCTGACCATAATGATCTTATGGTTTAAACCGACAGAAGAGACCATAGGTTTTGTTTTCACTAAAGATGCTCCCACTCCGTATAAGCACCCTCTCCATTCACCTTGATATTGACTCATACAGACACCATCCGAAGGGTGACGCTCCCATTTGCGCCATGAGGCCAAGTATGAGTCTCACGGTGTGAACTTCCCGGAGATACGTAGGTGAAAAATATGTATCACATATAGTTTTCCTCCCACATGATACTTTAAGTCTATAGGAATCTTACTTAGACTAAACCCGACTAATGATTTTACCTAAACTTATCAATATAACTCTTATATTTATTTTATCATAAGTTTGCTAATATAACTCTTTATATTAAGCCTATGATTTATAGTTTATTAATCCCTTAATAAACCAGCTGACGCTACTATGATTTATAAACTCTCTGATTAAAATTCACTCCCAGGTCAGTTCCCAGTTAAGGGTGTTCCATTTCCGTCAGCTTAAATACCCCAGGCTAGACAGAACCTTACTTAGACAGAGTTCCTCTTTTAATCATTGTTTATAAATTACTTGGTTCCTAATTCTAATCGAATTAGAACTAGGTAACCTAAGGTTTATTATTTCCATGTTCTAAAGATTTTAAAACTAATAATTAACCTTAGGTGACATCCATACTATGTTATAGTGCTTCATCATTCATCTCATGAATAATAAGACATACATAGCGTAATCATCTCATGAAATATAATGCATGTCAATGTTGTCCATAAATTAATATAACTCTTTATATTAATGATTCATGCAAACTATATAATATAACACTTTATATTATAAATGATGCATGGAAATGCTTAACCTAAGTTGAGATATATAAATTAAAAACATACATTATGCATGGCAATAATTACACAACAATTGCATAATTTATATAGCAAAATTAGACCAATTTTGGCATCCTAAATTAAATTTTAATTAATATAATCTAATTATATTAATTAAAATTAAATAAATTAAATATAAATAAATATAAAACGTTTTTATATTTATTATATATAAATAAAACTGTTTCTGCTCGCTGCTCATTCGCGTGAAACGGCTGTGGCATTGCAACGCCCCATCTTGTCTTCTTCCGCCCGTCAAAGCGCGCCTCAGCACAAGCATTGCAACGCCAAGGACAGCATTGCAACGTTGTCGTCTTCTCAGTCGTGCGCCTGCTGTAGTGGCGTTGCAACACCAACGAACAGCGTTGCAACGCCATACACTGAAGAACAATGGATCATCAAGATTCTTGCTCGTTTTCGCTCCGATCTTCTCAACAACCACTTTCCTAGATTGACACGGACTTACAGACTCGATTTACATAAAAAAATGCCCCAAAACAATAGGCCATTACATGGAACAATTCAACGAAATTACGTAAATCTAAGTGCCAAAATTGAATCCATCTAATTTGCAAACCGTTCATCCATCAAATGAGAAACATTAAATCTCACCTTTGTTCTTGATAAATCAAGAAGAAAATTAAGAACACAATTGGGCTCTGATATCAATTGAAGGGATTCAATTCCTGCAGCGGAAAGGATTGTTAATCGCGTGTTCTTAATTTTGTTACATGGATATAAGTCAAGAACAAATCTAACTAAAATTAAGCATATAATAACATATTGCACAATAAGAATTTGTTGGGATTCATGCCTTAAACTTGTGTAATTTTGATCAAATAAATAAAAAGTTATTTGTTTTGATAAAATTATATTCTTGCTTCATAAATGCAATAAACTAAGCTCTAAGGTTAGAATGTATCTTGAACATCAGTGTAGTGGACACTATTTGGATTGTGTTCAAGAGTATAACCTAAATGGTCTATGGTATGAGAATAAGGTTGGAAAACTCATTCTGATAACACCATGGATGCGACCCACTTTGTAATTAGTACAAATGAGGTAATCCAACTCATTCATGTGGTTGACATGCGAGTGAGGGCATCCTGTATGAAGAGTTCATACAAAACTAGACTTCAAATTATTAGTCTAACCAGTATAACACCGATAACATGATAAGAGTGATAATTTATAGATGGTCATTAGTGATTCGACTTGAATCCTGAGTATGTTAAGAACTCTTGCTTATAGGGGTTTGTCCTTAGACTAGTATGGGTGAGAGTGGCCTGTAGCCGACTCAATAAGCCTACCTTCTCAGGGACAGAACCTCGTAGGTAGCCTAGAACTTAACTGTACAAGATGAAATTCACTCATTCCTACACTGAGGAATTAGATAGGTTGTTCCCTTAAAAACTGACTCCAGGTCTTCCACAACGGAGCCCCGCCCTCTATGAGGGTATGAGTCTATGGTAGAACCTTAGACTTGTTGTTCATTAGAGGATCAGTGGTGCTTAAGGAACAAAGGGTTAATCACAAGGGTAAAACGGTAATTTGACCCAATGTGATTACTGAACAACTGTGAAGGGTCGACTCATCGATGTGATTATATCAATGGACACAATATAATCTACGATGAGGAGAGAGCATTTACAAGTCTATAGTGGAGTGACTTGTAGTTAATGATTATTGATTAAGCGGATCAAAGAGTTTGATCGCTTAATCTCACATCATTGGAGCTCATGAACCGTAGGTCCATCGTGTCTCTCCGCTATTGAACATGGTTATATTGAGGGTATAAAGTTGGGAATGAAATTGAAGTGTTCAATTTCATATATGAGATGTCATATCAGTTATATATCATATAATTGATATAATGTATAGTTTTAATGTGAATTAGATTCACATGTTAACTATATACTAAAGAGAGAATGAAAGAGGGATAGGATAGTAATTTTCACCTTATTTCCCTATATATGTAGTTGCATGAGATGCAAGTTTAACCTAAGAATTGAAAAACCCTAGTGTGCCATTTTGTTGTTGGAAAGGTTCCAAAAACAAAATGCACAACCTTTCACAAATATCTCATCTCACCTAAAGGGAACCTACCTTCCTCACTCACCTAGAGAACAACGGAGAAGATCCGATGGTAGTGTCGGTGATCGTTCGGGTTCGTGTTGCTGAGATCGTGAACGTGGGAGAAGGAGCGCTTGAAGAAAGAGTTCTTCAAAGGTAATTTCTTGTTGTCCATCTTGTTTGTATATGGTAAATCTTGGTTAATATGTTCTTGATTCATATCCATATAACTAAATTAGGAACGCGTGATTCACAATCGTTTCCACTGCTGGATTCGATTCCCTTCAATCGGTATTAGAGCCTAATTGTGTTCTTGATTTACGTTCTATATTTTTCAAGAACGAGGAAGGATTTACTGTTTTGCATGTGATGTATGAACGGTTTGCAATTTAGACGTTTTCAATTTTGGCACTTAGATTTACAATTTTTCATTGAATCGTTCAATGTAAGGGTCTGATGTTTTGGGAAATTTTAATTGTAAATCGATTCTGTAAGTTCGTGTCGATCGAGGCTAGGTTGTTGTGAAAGGAATCGAAGTCCCGCAGCGGAAGCGATTGCAAATCGCACGCTCTTGATTTAGTTACAACGATAAATTTAAGAACAAATATAACTAGATTAAACATGTAAAACAGAATGGACATCAAGATAATTACCTTTGAAGAATTTTTCTTCAAGTGCTCCACTCTCTCACGATCATGATCTCAGCAACAAGAACTCAAATGTACGAAGACACAACAACCGGATCTTCTCCGTTATTCTCTAGGTGAGGGAGGAAGGTGGGTTCCCTTTAGGAGAGGTGAAGTATTTTGAGAGTGATGTGTGCTTTGGAACTCTTCCAACAACACAACAAGACAGAGCTTGTAATTCCTTAGAATGTCTTAACCTAGTTGCATCTCATGCAACCATATATTAGGGAATGGGATGGAAATGACCATCCTACCCCTCCTTTATTCTCTCTTTAGTATGTAGTTTATATATGAATCTAATTCACATTAAAACTATGTATTATATCAATTATATCATATATAATTAATATAACACCTCATGTATGAAATTGAACACTTTAATTTCACTCCTAACTTTATACCCTCAATATTACCATATTGAGTCAACGGAGGGATCTAATGGACCTACAGTTAATGAGCTCCAATGATGTGAGATTAACTGATCAAACTTTTTGATCAAGTTAATCAATATTCATTAACTACAAGTCACTCCACTACAAACTTGTAGCTGCACTCTCCTCACTATAGATAATATTGTGTCCACTGATATAGTCATTACCCATGAGTCGACCCTTCACAGGTTGTTCGTAATCACAGCTGGGTCAAATTACCATTTTACCCCTGTGATTACCTCTTTTCTCCTTAAGCACCCTTGATCCTCTAATGAACAACAAGTCTAAGGTCCTACCTTAGACTCATACCCTCATATAGGGTGGGGCCCCGTTGTTAAAAACCTGGAGTCAGTTCTTAAGGGAACAACCTATCTAATTCCTTAATAGAGGAATAAGTGAATTCCATCTTACACAGTTAAGTTCCCAGCTACCTACGAGGTTCTGTCCCTGAGAAGGTAGGCTTATTGAGTCGGCTACAGGCCACTCTCACCCATACTAGTCTAAGGACAAACCCCTATAAGCAGGAGTTCTTAACTGTCTCAAGATTCAGGTCGAGTCACTAATGATCATCTATAAATTACTAGTCTTATCCTGTTAACGGTGTTACACTAGTTAGACTAATAATTTGCGATCCAGTCTTGTATGAACTCTTCATACAGGATGCCCCCACTCGCATGTCAACTACATGAATGAATTGGATTACCTCATTTGTACTAATTACAAAGTGAGTCGCATCCATGGTGTTACCAGAATGAGGTTCCCAACCTTATTCTTATACCATTAGACTATTTAGGTTATATTATTGAACTCAACCCAAATAGTGTCCACTACACTGATGTTCAAGATAAAGGTTATAACCTTGGAGCTTAGTTTATTGGATTTATAAAGCAAGACTGTAATTGTATCAAAATAAATAACACTTTATTTAATTGATCAAAATTACAAAGGTTTAGGGGATAAATCCCAACAATCTCCCACTTGACCTAAAGCTTGTGGAGTACTAAAACATTACAGTAATGAAAATACAATAAACTAGGGCATTTAAATCCCTTTGTACAAAATACTCCCATTTGCCCTAGTTGGGAAACGATTTGTAAACCTAGACCTTCTAAGTGACTCTCAAATACTTTAGTCGTGAGAGCCTTTGTAAAAAGATCAGCAATGTTGTGCTCTGAGGCTATCTTCGTGACAATCACGTCTCCTCTATGCACGATCTCCCGGATGTGATGATACTTCCGCCCTATGTGCTTTCTCCTCTTGTGATTTCGTGGTTGCCTCGAACTTGCCACTGCACCACTGTTATCGCAATACAGCGTGATGGGCAAAGTCATATTTGGAACACCATAAAAATTTAGCATGAATTTCCTTAACCAAACAACCTCCTTAGCTTCTTCACAAGCTGCTACATATTCAGCCTCCATGGTGGAATCAACGACGCATCCTTGTTTGACGCATCGCCATACTACAGCTCCTCCGTTAAGAGTGAATACTGACCTTGAGGTAGATTTTTTAGAATCTTTATCAGTTTGAAAGTCAGAATCCGTGTATCCTGTATGGATCAAATCATTAGCCCCATACACAAGCATGTAGTTCCTTGTTCTCCGAAGATACTTAAGGATTGTTTTAACCGTTGTCCAGTGTTCAAGTCCTGGATTTGATTGATACCTACTGACCATCCCAACTGCAAAACAGATGTCTGGCCTAGTACACAACATAGCGTACATCAGGCTTCCAACATCCGATGCATATGGAATTCGTCTCATATCCTTAACTCCTTGAGGTGTCTTAGGACACTGTTCCTTAGACAAATGGATTCCATGTCTAAAAGACAAGAAGCCCTTTTTGGAATCTTCCATCTTAAACCTTGACAACACGTTGTCTATGTATGATGCTTGAGACAAGGCTAGTGTTTTATTCTAACGGTTCTGGACAATCTGGATCCAAAGAACAAACTGCGCATCACCCAAATCTTTCATTTGGAACTGCGTAGCTAGCCATTCCTTGATGTCAGTAAGATAACCTTCATCATTCCCAACGAGTAGGATATCATCCACATACAGAATTAGGAATGCGACAGAACTATTGATGATTTTCTTGTAGGCACAAGGTTCATCATCATTTTTGTCAAAACCATAAGATCTCGATTGCCTCATCAAATCTTATATTCCAAGACCTCTGAGCTTGTTTCATCCATAAATTGACCTTTTAAGCCTGCAAACCTTTTGCTCTTGTCCTGATTCAATGAACCCTTTGTGTTGGTCCATGTAGATGTTTTCCTCAAGATTGCCATTTAAAAAGACTGTCTTGACATACATTTGCCATACCTCATAGTCATAATATGCAGCAATGGCAAGAAGGATACGGATAGCAACAGGTGAAAAGGTCTCCTCATAGTCAACCACTTCAACCTGGGTATAACCCTTTGCTACTAGTCTAGCTTTAAAGGTTTGCACCTTCCCATCTACACCACGTTTTCTCTTGTAGATTCACTTACAACCTATAGGTTTTACCCCATCAAGCTTATCTACAAGATCCCAAATAGAATTGAAGTACATAGACTTCATTTCTTGGTCCATGGCTATGACCCATTTGTCTTTGTCTTTGTCAACCATTGCTAGATTATAAGTCAATGGATCCTCGCAGTTGTCATCTGGTATAACAACTTGGGTTTCAGCTAAACCCATGTAACGGTCAGGCTATATCACAACCCTCCCACTACGTCGAGGCATACTCAACTCTTGAGATGGACTCTCTTGACTAGACAAACAAGTATCAACAACTCTTGTTGGCGTACTAGTGTTCTTATTAGCAACTTTTTCTATTGTTCCGTCTAACTCACTCAACACTACTTTACTTTTTGGTTTGTGGTCTCTTATGTGGTCCTCCTCCAAGAAAATGGCATTTGTCGACACAAAAACCTTATCCTTCCTTAGGATCATAGAATAAACCACCTCTTGTTTCTTTTGGGTATCCTACGAATAGGCATAACTTTTAATGTGAATCTAACTTCTTTGGATTTGTCACAAGTACATGTGTCGGACAATCCCATATTCTTAAATGACATAAACTACCTTTACGTCATTTCCAGAGTTCAAAAGGTGTTTCAGAAACACTTATAGAGGGCACATTATTCAAAATGTATACTGCAGTCTCCACTGCATAACCCCAAAAGGAACTAGGGAGATGAGCATAACTCATCATTGATCGAACCTTGTCCAACAAGCTTCTATTTCTCCTTTCCGATACACCGTTTTGCTGTGGTGTGCCAGGAGCTGAGAGTTGGGATGTAATTCCATGTTCTATCATATAGTTCTAGAATTTTAAATCCATGTACTCTCCACCTCGATTCGATCGAAGTGTTTTAATAGTTTTACCTAATTGATTTTCAACCTCAGTCTTGAATTCCTTGAACTTTTCAAGTGGTTCAGACTTGTAGTGCATTAGGTAAATATGCCCAAATCTAGACTAATCATCTATAAAAAAGATGAAATATTCATATCCTCCCCTGACTTTAACATTTATCAGACCACAAAGGTCTGAATGTATAAGCTCTAGAGGGTCTTTGGCTCTATAACCTTTTCCACTAAAAGGTCTTTTAGTCATTTTGACTTCTAGGCATGATTCACATACTGACAAAGAATTTTCTTCTAACTCGTTTAGAAGTTCGTTCTTTACCAATCTCTCTACCCTATTGAGATTAATGTGACCTAATCTTAGATGCCAAAGATGAGCATTTTTCTTTAAGAGAAATTAGTTCGTGTACTTGAAATTTTGAATTGAATTAAACCGTTTGGAAATAATTCTCAAAAAAAGAGCAACACATAGACAATACTTTTTCAATGAAATAAACACTTTATTCAATTGAAAAGAAAAATAAGTACAGAGTTCGCTAAGGCAAGGAATTGAAATAAGGTTTCTAATAAACCCATAAGCTACATTTTATCAAATAACAGTTTTTCTTTGCCAGACGATTGCTCTTTATATGCTCCTCTTCCTCTTCTTCTGTATCTTCATGAGTTCAGAAGTATGGTTGCAGTTCTTAGTTCAAGAGGATGAAGCCTCCTGATAACTTTTGGAATGAGCAAACAAATTTGCCTCTCCATTTTGTTGTCTCTTATCATCCATAAGAAACTGATAATTCTGCAGCTCATGTAGCAGAGAAATCAGATCATACTCTATGTTGTTCATCGTTGCAATGCTACGAAATCGCAGAAAATTCTTCGGAAGAGATTCTAGGATGAACAAAACCTGACATTTTTCATCTATGACAGCTCCGTTTAATTTCGCTACATTGAAGTGGGCAATCAGATTGAGATCATGTTCTCTCACTGATGTTCCTCCTTCATGTGTGCATTGTAAACGAATTTTAGGGCTTCATGCCGAATTTTTTTGGACGGTTGTCTATAAAATTTAGCACAAAATCCTTGATCTCACGAGTTGAGACCTTGCCCTCCAGCCTCCTGGCTAAAACATTAGGTATGCTAGCAAGGATATAGGCTTTTGCCTTTTCGTTGGCATTGATCCAGTGGTCATATGCATCCTCAACAACTTAAGATGCATTCTGAGCAGGAAATTGCGGACACTCCTCATTAAGAACGAACTTAAAATCATGTGTAACCATAATTATGTTGAGTCCATTCCTCCAAGTCATTATGTTCTCTCCGGTTAACTTTTTTCCACCCAATAAGGAAATTATAGAGCTAGACATTTTTGCTAAAAATTTACAAACAAACTTGTATGAGTTTCTTGCTATAACTCTAATCCAATCATGTTTTAGCTAATTATCAAATGATTCCTAGACCATTTATAATTTGCAATGATACTCCAAAGGTTTAGAATGTATGACACCGAAAGGTAATAAAAAACATTTCTCCTTTGGATCAAGACACTCTTGACCAAAACCTAATACCAAAATAACTCTTATTCCTATAGGTTTTAGTTACCATTTTTTGGTCTAGATACATACACAACTTATGTATCCCGTGAGTGTAACCCTCTGTCTTTACATCCCCGAGTCTCCATCCAATAAAATCCAAGAAGGGGGGACTAGATTGAAAAATAGTCTAAGGGAATCTTTATCGCTTTCAGGTGTCTACTGTGTTCGATCCCCTATGATCAAGCCTCCGAAGGGATTATGCAGTCCGAGCCAAACTAGCGGTGACCATAGTGGTCTAACGGTGTAAACCGACAAAAGAGATCATAGGTTTTGTTTTCACTAAACCTGCTCTCACTCACTATAAGTACCCTCTCCATTCACCTTGATATTGACTCATACAAACACCATCCGAAGGGGGACGCTCCCGTTTGCGCCACGAGGCCAAGTACGAGTCTCATGGTGTGAACTTCCCGGAGATAGCGTAGGTGGAAAAACATGTATCTCATACACTTTTTCCTCCCACTTAATACTTTAAAGTCTATAGGAATCTTACTTAGGCTAAACCACGGCTAATGGTTTTTTCTAACTCTATCAATAGAACTATTATATTGATAATCAATATAACTCTTATATTGATTTTATCCTAACTTTGTTAATATAACTCATTATATTAAAAGTAGGATTTCTAGTTTATTAACCCCTTAATAAACCCGCTGACGCCACTGTAATTTATAAGACTCTCTTATTAAATTTCACTCACAGGTCAGTTCCGAGGTAGGGGTGTTCTATTTCCGTCAGCTTAAATACCCCAGCCTAGACAGAACTTTCCTAAGACAAAGTTCCTCTTTTAATCATAGCTTATAAATTACTTGCTTCCTAATTCTAATCTAACTAGAACTAGATAACCTAAGGTCTATTATTTCCAAGTTCTAAACACTTTAAAACTAATAATTAACCTTAGGTGACATGCATACTATGTTATAGTGTTTGATCATTCATCACATGAATAATAAGACATTCATAGCATAGTCATCTCATGATATATAATGCATGTCAATGATGCCCATAAATTAATATAACAACTTTATATTAATTAATCATGCAAACTATATAATATAACTCCTTATATTATAAATGATGCATGAAAATACTTAACCTAAGGTGGGATTTCTAAAATAAAAGCATACATTATGCATGGCAATAATTACACAACAATTGCATAATTTAAATAGCAAAATTAGCCCAATTTTTGCACCCTAGAAATAACTTTAAATAATATAATCTAATTATATTAATTAAAATTAAAAGAATTAAATATAAATTAAATATAAAACATTTTTATCTTTAACATATAATAAAAAAACGGTTCGCCCCGTTGCTCCTTTGCGTGAAACGGCTCTGGCGTTGCAACGCTGATAGCAGCATTGCAACGCACTTTCTTGTCGCCTTCTGCCAAGCGTTGCAAAGCTAGAGGTTGCGTTGCAACGCTGCCTTCTATGCGCCCCTTCTCACGCAAGCGCAGCGTTGCAATGCCAATGAATAGCGTTGCAACGCTGCACACAGACAACAACTAGGAATCCCTGTTCCTTGCTCGTTTTCGCTCTGATCTTCTCAGCAATAACTTTGCCTCGATCGAAACGGACTTACAGACTCGATTTACAATTAAAATTGCCAAAAACACCGGGCCCTTAAATTGAAAACATCTAATTTTGCAAAACCGTTCATACATCTCATGCAAAAACAGTAAATCCCACCTTGTTCTTGAAAAATTCAGAACATAAATCAAGAACACAATTGGGCTCTAATACAAATTGAAGGGAATCGAAGTCCCGAAGCGAAAGCGATTGCGAATCGCGCGCTCTTGATTTAGTTACAACGATAAATTCAAGAACAAAGATAACTAGATTAAACATGTAAAACAGGATGGACAACAAATAATTACCTTTGAAGAACCTTTCTTCAAGTGTTCCACTCTCCCACGATCACGATCTCAGCAACAGGAACTCCAACGTACGAAGACGCAACCACCAGATCTTCTCCGTTGTTCTCTAGGTGAGGGAGGAAGGTGTGTTTCCTTTAGGAGAGGTGAAGTATTTTGACAGTGATGTGTGCTTTGTAACTCTTCCAACAACACAACAAGAGAGAGCTTGTAATTCCTTAGAATGTCTTAACCTAGTTGCATCTCATGCAACCATAAATATAGGGGAATGAGATGGAAATGACCATACTACCCCTCCTTTATTCTCTCTTTAGTATATAGTTTATATATGAATCTAATTCACATTAAAACTATATATTATATCAATTATATCATATATAATTGATATAACACCTTAGGTATGAAATTGAACACTTCAATTTCACTTCTAACTCTATACCCTCAATATTACCATATTCAGCCAACGGAGGGATCTAATGGACCGTTCATGAACTCCAATGATGTGAGATTAACTGATCAAACTTTTTGATCCAGTTAATCAATATTCATTAACTACAAGTCACTCCACTATAGACTTGTAGCTGCACTCTTCTCACTGTAGATAATATTGTGTCCACTGATATAGTCATTACCCATGAGTCGACCCTTCATAGGTTGTTCGTAATCACAGCTGGGTCAAATTACCGTTTTA
Source organism: Trichosanthes cucumerina (assembly GCA_036507285.1). Classification (NCBI taxonomy): domain Eukaryota; kingdom Viridiplantae; phylum Streptophyta; class Magnoliopsida; order Cucurbitales; family Cucurbitaceae; genus Trichosanthes; species Trichosanthes cucumerina. Next base: position 72,623,223 of record CM071835.1, on the reverse strand, counting down.
CCCCTATTATTACCTCTTTGCTCCTTAAGCACCACTGATCCTCTAATGAACAACAAGTCTAAGGTCCTACCTTAGACTCACACCCTCATAGAGGGTGGGGCCCCGTTGTTCAAGACCTGGAGTCAGTTCTTAAGGGAACAACCTATGTAATTCCTTAGTAGAGGAATAAGTGAATTTCATCATGCACAGTTAAGTTCCCAGCTACCTACGAGGTTCTGTCCCTGGGAAGGTAGGCTTATTGAGTCGGCTACAGGCCACTCTCACCCATACTGGTCTAAGGACAAACCCCTATAAGCAGGAGTTCTTAACTTGCTCAAGATTCAGGTCGAGTAATTGATGACCATCTATAAATTACTAGTCTTATCCTGTTAACGGTGTTACACTGGTTAGACTAATAATTTGCAATCCAGTCTTATATGAACTCTTCATACAGGATGCCCACACTCGCATGTCAACTATATGAATGAGTTGGGTTACCTCATTTGTACTATCTACAAAGTGAACCGCATCCATGATGTTACCAGAATGAGTTTTCCAACCTTATTCTTATACCATAGACTATTTAGGTTATATTCTTGAACTCAATCCAAATAGTGTCCACTACAATGATGTTCAAGATAAAAGTTATAAGCTTTGAGTTTAGTTTATTGGATTTATAAAGCAAGACTGCAATTCTATCAAAACAAATAACACTTTATTTAATTGATCAAAATTACACAAGTTTAGGGCATAAATCCCAACAGGTTGCTGAGAAGATCGGAGAAAAACGAGAAAGAAATTGATCATGGGGTTGTTGTTCTGTGAATGGCATTGCCACATCGTTTCTATAGCGTTACCAACGCCATTACACAGCGCGCGCTACCGGGATGACGATAATAAAGCGTTACGCTGTGAGGCGTTGTGTAATGCAGAAGCTGAGGCGCGCTTCAACGGGGAGAAACGAACAACATGTAGCGTTGCGACGCTGCCATCAACAATGCAACACTGAAGGCGTTTCAGCAACCTCTCTAACGAGCGAAAAATATTTTTTATTATTTATTAAATATAAAAAACGTTTTATATTTAATTTATATTTAATTTATTTAATTTTAATTAATAAAATAAGTTTATATTAATTGAAATTTAATTTAGGGTGTCAAAATTCGTCTAATTTTGCTATTTAAATTATGCAATTGTTGTGTAATTATTGTCATGCATAATGTATGCTGTTAATTTAGAAATCCCACCTTAGGTTAAGCATTTCCATGCATCATTTTTAATCTAAAGGGTTATATTATATAGTTTGCATGATTAATTAATATAAAGTGTTATATTAATTTTGTGGACAACATTGACATGCATTATGTATCATAAGATGATTATGCTATGTATGTCTTATTATTCATGAGATAAATGATCAAGCACTATAACATAGTATGCATGTCACCTAAGGCTAATTATTAGTTTTAAAATGTTTAGAACTTGTAAATAATAGACCTTTGGTTATCTAGTTCTAATTAGAATAGAATTAGGAACCAAGTGATTTATGAACAATGATTAATAGAGAAACTCTGTCTAAGGAAAGTTTAGTCTAGGTTGGGGTATTCAGTCTGACGGAAACGGAACACACCTACCTGGGAATTGACCTGAAAGTGAAATTTAATCAGAGAGTTTATAAATCATAGTAGCGTCAACGGGTTTATTAATGGGTTAATAAACTAGAAATGCTAGGCTTAATATAAAGAGTGATATTAGCAACTTTAGGATAAAATCAATATAAGAGTTATATTGATTATCAATATAAGAGTTATATTGATTATCAATATAAGAGTTATATTGATAACTTTAGGTAAAACCATTAGTCGGGTTTAGCCAAAGTAAGATTCCTATAGATTTAAAGTATCCAGTGCGAGGAAAAGAGTACATGATACATATTTTTCCACCTACGTATCTCTGGGAAGTTCACACCGTGAGACTCATACTTGGCCTCGTGGCGCAAACGGGAGTGTCCCCCTTCGGATGATGTTTGTATGAGTCAATATAAAGGTGAATGGAGAGGGTACTTATAGTGAGTGGGAGCAGGTTTAGTGAAAACAAAACCTATGGTCTCTTCAGTCCGTTTACACTGTTAGATCACTATGGTCAGCCTGGTAGTTTGGCCTGGACAAGACAATCCCTTCGGAGCGCTTGATCATAGAGGATCGAACACAGTAGACACTAGAAAGGGATAAAGATTTCCTTAGTATGTTTTCAATGTAGTCCTCCCTTTGGCAGATTTTATTGAATGGTGACTCTGGGATCTAAAGACAGAGGGTTACACTCACAAGGTACATAAGTAGTGTATGTATCCTGACCAAATAATGGTAACTAAAGCATAAAGGAATAAGAGTTATCCTCGGATTAGGTTTTGGTCAAGAGTGTCTTGATCCAGAGGAGGAGTATTTTTGATTACCCTTCAGTGTCATACATTCTAAACCTTTGGAGTATCATTGCAAATTATAAATGACCTAAGAATCATTTGATAATTAGCTAAAACATGATTGGATTAGAAAATTATAGCAAGAAACATATACAAGTTTTGTTTGTAAATTTTCAGCAAAAATGTCTAGCTCTATAATTTCCTTATTGGGTGCAGAAAAGTTAACCGGAGAGAATATGATGACATGAAAAAACAAACTCAACACTATATTGGTAGTGGATGATCTGAAGATTGTGTTGACTGAGAAGTGTGCTCAGGTGCCAAGCTCGAATGCTTCACGAAATGTTCGTGATGCATATGATCGATGGATTGAGGTCAATGATAAGACCAAGGTCTAAATGCTGACAAGTATGTCTGACATATTAGCCAAGAAGCATGAGGGCATGATAACCACAAAGGAAATCATGGATTCCGTGCAGGGTATGTTTGAACAATAGTCCACACAGGCCCGACACAATGTCCTAATGTACATATTCAACTAAAGGATGCCAGAGGGTACATCTGTTCGAGATCATGTCCTGGATATGATGGTACACTTTAACATCGCAGAGTCGAATGGTGCTTACATCGATGAATCGAGCCAGGTCAGCTTCATTCTGGAAATCCTTCCAGATAGGTTCCTACAGTTTAGAAGTAATGTTGTTATGAACAAGCTTACTTTTAATCTAGCCTCCCTTCTGAATGAACTCCAGACCTTTCAATCTTTGATGAAAATTCAAGGATCGAAAGGTGAGGCAAATGTTGCCAGTAGGAGTTATCACAGAGGTTCGACCTCGGGATAAAAAACAGTGGCTTCATCTTCTTCTAACCTGAAAGGGAAGAAGGTGAACATGAAGAAGGTTGGTAAAGGGAAACATGCTGAAAAAGTTGCCGCCCAGAAGGGCAAGAAAGTCAAAGAAGTTGCTGACAAATGAAAGTGTTTTCACTGCAACGAAGAAGACCATTGAAAACGGAACTCTCCGAAGTACATTGCAGAAAAAAAATGAGGAAGGTAAATATGATTTACTTTACTTAGAAGCTTGATTAGTGGATAATGATAAAACTGCTTGGATACTTGATTCAGGCGCCACTAATCATGTTTTCTATTCTTTTCAAGGAATTGATTTCTTGCAGCAGTTACAGAAAGGAGAGATAACACTCCGAGTTGGAAATGGAGAAATCGTCTAAGCTGTAGCAGTAGGCACGATAAAGCTTTATTTTGGCAAGAAATATATGTTGTTAAACAATATATTAGTGATACCAGGGTTTACTAGAAACCTTATTTCAATTTCTTGCCTTATTGAACAATGTATTTTTGTTTTTTTCTCAATGAATAAAGTGTTTATTTTTGAAGAAATGTGTGAAAATATGTTCACCTTCATTAGAAAATGGGTTGTATGATTTAAGGTCTAATTCAGTCAAAATGGTTTTGAACACTGATTATTTAAAACTGCAAACACACAAACTAAGAAACGTAAAATTGCTCCTGAAGAAAATGCTCATCTTTGGCATCTTAAATTGGGTCACATTAATCTCAATAGGATTGAGAGATTGGTAAAGAATGGACTACTAAATGAGTTAGAAGAAAATACTTTACCTTTATGTGAATCATGCTTGGAAGGCAAAATGACTAAAAGACCTTTTAGTGGAAAAGGTTATAGAGCCAAAGAACCTTTTTAGCTTATACATTCAGATCTTTGTGGTCCGATGAGATATGAATATTTCATCTCCATTGTAGATGATTTTTCTAGATTTGGGCATATTTACCTAATACAACATAAGTCTGAAGCACTTGAAAAGTTCAAGGAATACAAGACTGAAGTTGAAAATCAATTGGGTAAAACAATTAAAACGCTTTGATCTGATCGAGGTGGAGTGTACATGGATTTAAAATTCCAGAACTATATGATAGAACATGGAATTACATCCCAACTCTCGGCTCCCGGTAAAACACAACAAAACGGTGTATCGGAAAGGAGAAATAGAACCTTGTTAGACATGGTTCAATCAATGATAAGTTACGCTCATCTCCCTAGTTCATTTTGGGGTTTCGCAGTAGGGACTCTGGTATACATTTTGAACAATGTGCCCTCAAAAAGTGTTTCTGAAACACCTTTTGAACTCTGGAAAGGACGTATTGGTAGTTTATATCATTTCATAATATGGGGCTGTCCAACACATGTGCTTGTGACAAATCCAAATAAGTTGGATTCACGTTCAAAATTGGCCTATTCGTAGGATATCCAAAAGAAACAAGAGGTGGTTTATTCTATGATCCTAAGGAAGATAAGGTTTTTGTGTCGACAAACGCCACTTTCTTTAATGAAGGACTACATAAGGGACAACAAACCAAGAAGTAAAATTGTGTTGAGTGAGTTAGACGGAACAATTGCAAAGGTTGCTAATAAAACTAGTACATCAACAAAAGTTGTTGATACTAGCTTGCCTAGTCAAGAGAGTCCATCTCAAGAGTTGAGTATGCCTCGACGTAGTGGGAGGGTTATAACGCAACCTGACCATTACATGGGTTTATCTGAAACCCAAGTTGTTATACCAAATGACAACTGCGAGGATCCATCGACTTATAATCAAGCGATGGTTTACAAAGACAAAGACAAATGGGTAATAGCCATGGACCACGAAATGGAGTCTATGCACTTTAATTCTGTTTGAGATCTTGTAGATAAACCTGATGGGGTAAAATTTATAGGTTGTAAGTTTATCTACAAGAGAAAGCGTGGTGTAGATGAGAAGGTGCAAACCTTTAAAGCTAGACTAGTAGCAAATGGAGTTTATCCACTTCAATTCTGTTAAGGATGCCCGACCCACATGTTGGTGCATTCAATATTGTGCCTATTTGTAGGTTACCCAAAAGAGACAAGGGGTGGTCTATTTTTCGATCCTAAGGAAAATAGGATACTTGTGTCGACAAACGCTACTTTCATTTAGGAAAACCACATCAGGGATCATTTGCCTAGAAGCAAAACCGTGTTGAACAAATGGACAGTACATCAACAAGAGTTGCTGATGGGGCTAGTACGTCAACAAGTATTGTTGTATCCTAGCACATCTAGTCAAGTTCGTTCCCAACAGTTGGGAATGCCTCGACGTAGTGGGAGGGTTGTGAGACAGTCTGAACGTTACGTGGGTTTTGCTGAAACCCAAGTCGTCACCCCTGAAGATGACTGTGAGGATCCATTGACCTATGATAAGGCAATGGTTGGGGTTGACAAAGACGAATGGATTAAAGCTATTGACCAGGAAATGGAGTCGATGTACTTTAATTCTGTCTGGGAGCTTGTGGATCAACCGGATGGGGTAAAACCTATAGGTTGCAAATGGATCTACAAGCGTAAACGTGGCGTAGATGGGAAGGTGCAGACCATCAAAGCACGACTAGTGGCAAAGGGTTTTACCAAGGTTGAAGGGGTTGACTATGAGGAAACTTTTTCACCTGTTGTCATCGTAAAGTCGATCAGGATCCTTCTAGCCATTGCCGCATACTATGACTATGAGGTATGGCAGATGGATGTCAAGACCACCTTTCTGAATGACAACCTTGACGAGACCATCTACATGGACCAGCCCAAAGGGTTCATTGCCCAAGGGCAAGAGCAAAAGGTTTGTCGGCTTCGTAGGTCCATTTATGGACTAAAACAAACCTCGAGGTCTTGGAATATAAGGTTTGCTGAGGCGATCAAATCTTACGGCTTTGATCAGAATGTTGACGAGCCTTGTGTCTACAAGAAAATCGTTGACACAACTGTCGCATTTTTGATATTGTACGTGGATGATATCCTTCTCATTATGAATGAGGTAGGATTTCTTACTGACGTAAAGAATTGGCTAACTTCGCAATTCCAAATGAAAGATTTGGGAGAAACGAAGTTTGTTTTAGGTATCCCGATAGTCCGAAATAGGAAGAACAGAGCATTGGCTATGTCTTAGGCGTCTTATATTGACAAGATGTTGTCTAGATATAAGATGCAGAACTCCAAGAAGGACTTGTTGTCTTTCAGGCATGGGTTCACCTGTGTAAGGATCAATGTCCTGAGACTCCTCAAGAGGTTGAGGATATGAGACGAATCCCTTATTCTTCAGACGTTGGGAGCCTGATGTATGCCATGTTATGTACTAGGCCCGACATCTGTTATGCAGTAGGGATTGTCAGTAGGTATCAATCCAATCCACGATTAGATCACTGGACGACCGTAAAGGCAATCCTCAAGTATCTTAGGAGAATGACGAACTACAACCTAGTGTATGGAAGTGGGGATTTGATCCATACGGGATACACAGATTCTGACTTTCAGACCGATACGGATTCTAGAAAATCGACTTCGGGGTCAGCATTCATTCTAAATAGGAGTTGTAGTATGGCGAAGCATCAAGCAGGGATGCATCGTTGATTACACAATGGAAGCTAAGTACGTTGCGGCTTGTGAAGCTGCAAAGGAAGCTATTTGGCTTAGGAAGTTCATTACGGATTGGAAGTTGTTCCAAATATGAACTTGTTGATCACGCTGCTTAGTGACAACAGTGGTGGTGTAGCTAACTCCAGAGAGCCTCAGAGTCATAAGAGAGGCAATCACATTGAGCGGTAGTATCACCTGATACAGGAGATTGTGCATCGCGGTGACGTGACAATCATACAGATAGCGTCGGAGCACAACATTGTTGATCCATTTACAAAGACCCTCACAGCTAAGGTGTTTGAGGGAAACCTACAGAGTCTTGATCTTCGGGTGCTTCCTGACTAGGGCAAGTGGGAGTATTGTAAAGGGTATTCAATGCCCTAGTTTATTGTATTACTTTATTGTAATCTATTGTACATTTGAGAAATGAATGTTTGCTTTACTAACTTAGTCCAAGTGGGAGTTTGTTGGGATGTATTTCCTAATCTCGTTTTTGTTTGTAATCTGACCATTTGAAATTAGTAAGAGTTATTTGTTTCATCGCTTTGTGTCTCGTAATTTTACAAACTTTGTTCAATAAACTAAGCTCTATGGTCATTGAATATATGAGGGAACTAGAACTTGAACGGTGTGTAGTAGACACACAGGGAGGATCGAGTTCGAGTTAATGACCCGAACAGTCTGCAGTATATGGATAGGGTTGAAGACCTAATCCTGTATACGTTGTGGATGCAACCTGCTTTGTATTAGATACGAACGAGGTGATCTGACTCGTTCATGTGGTTGACATGCGAGTGGGGGCATCTTGTGCAATGAGATTGTACAATACCGGACCGTGAATTATTAGACCTACTGATGTAACACCGTTAACAATATGGAACTAATAACTTCGTAGATAACCATTAGTGACTCGACCTTAATCCTGAGCGTGTTACAGACTCCTGTCTGCGGGGGTCTGTTCTTTGACTAGTACGGGTGAGAGTGGTCACAGTTACTCGCCCAATATACCTATCTTTTAAGGGACAGAACCACGTGGGGAGCTGGAAACTTAACTACGTGAGATAGAATTCACTGACCTTAGGAAAACTAGAGGAGTTGTTGCCTTAAGTGTTGTCTCCAGGGCTTGGACAACGGGCGACCACCCTCTTACTAGCCCGAGAGGGGTGTTGTGTATGGTCGGACCATTACAACGTTGTTTTTCATTAGAGGAGCAGTGAGGACTTAAGGAGCAAGAAGTAGACGCAGGGGTAAAACAGTAATTTGACCCAACAATGTCTACGAACAACCTATGATGGGTCGACTAATGGGCATTGGTTATATCAGTAGACACAACTTGTCTTATACTAACAGGAGTGCAGGTACGGACTTTAGTGGAGTGTTACCGTAGCTAATGAATGTTGATTAACCGTGTCAAAGAGTTTGATAGGTTAGTCTCGGATCATTGGAGCTCGTCACTGTAGGTCCATTAGGTCCCTCGGTTTTCTTAAACTTGATTAATAGAGGATTTATAGTTTTGGTGTGAATTTGAAGTGTTCAAGATCATTAAAGGGTAATTATATCATTTATATGAGATATGAATGACATATTTATATTGTTTAATGTGAATGAAATTTGTAATAAACTACAGGTTAGCCTAATTATCTAATTAGGGCTAATTTGGAGAAATTTGATTGAGAGAAATTAAATTGAATGTGATTCAATTTAAAAGTCCACAATTATACAAATGTGATTTGTATAATGAGTTACGAGATACCTTATTATATGTGGTTACCTATGGTTGTGGTTAAATGGTAAATAGGTGGAGATTTCAACTCCACCTATCACCATTATTTAAACTTCTTTGCAAGAAGGATTTCGCAACTCAAGGATCATTTTTTGGAAATCTCACCAAAGAGCTCTTGCTATTCTCTTTCAAATTCTCTCTCAATCTCTCCTCCATTTCACCCAAAGAAGAGTCCCACAACTCTCCTTCTACCAAAAGTACAACAACTGAAAACCTTTCGGAGCGTGTTCGGTTTGTTGTTTGTTCGAAGAGATCGAGTACGTTGAGATCGTGATCACGAATGGTTCGTGATAGGAGAAGGAAAACGTGAAGACGGTTCTTCAACAAGTAAGTACACTTGCTGTTTTTCTTCTTAATTTTCTTGTTTAGTCTAGTTTTTATGTGATAGAAACAGTTTTAAGAAAACATATTTCGCAACGATACCACGACGATTCGATCATCCTTCCGCTGTGTGGGATTTCATTCCCTTCACTCTTGCCACCAAGGGAGATCTAAGTGGAACTAAGAGTCATAGGAGGTTTTCTTGCTGGTGGTGTTCTGTTGAAAGAAAAGAACAGAGAAGTGTTCCTTTGTTTTTGTGCAATTGGAGCAAAAGTTTGTTGTGTTGCAAGTTGAAACTACAAAGGTAATTAAATCTATTCCTTTTAGTTTAATTATTTAATAGCATGTTTGCATGACTAATTTCCATGCCTAATTAGATTAGGAAATGTATGCTTATTCTCTGTATTTTTTCCAATGTACTAGTATTTGTTTTCAACCAAATACAAACTAGCAAAACCGATTTCAAATCACATTTCTGTTGCTCAAGGAGATCCGATCTCCATCAACAATGACACTCGCATAGATGACAGACGCGTGCCCATCATCAAAACCCTTTAATGACGAGCAATGCTTGTCATTAAAACCCTGTTTTCTTCTAGTGTTCACTGGATGTAAAGAAAGACATATTTCGACCTCGAGATGAAAATGAAGAACTACTTGGTCCTGAAGTACCATATCTTTGTGCAATTGGTGCACTTATGCATCTGGCTAATAACACAAGACCAGATATGGTAACACTCCACTAAATACCAAATTTATTAGTTTGATATAGTTCATGTCTTATGAAAAGTCATTGGAAAGGAGTTAAGCATGTACTCTGATAACTTCGAGGGACGATTGATATGAGTTTATTTTATTCTAACAAATCTAATTATGATCTAGTTTGTTATAAAGATTCTGGTTATCTATCTTATCCACACAAAGCTAGATCTTAGACAGTTTATCTATTCACATGTGGAGAAACTGTTATATCGTGGCGATCCGTGAAATAGACTATAACAACCAATTCTTCAAATCATGCTAAAATCATTGTTATTCATGAAGCAAGTCGAGAATGTGTATGGCTAAGAACGATGACACAACACATTCATGAGACATGTGGCTTGTCTTCGGGTAAACTTCTTCCAACAGTATTATACGAAGACAATACAACATGTATAACTCAAATCAAAGGAGGATAAATTAAATGAGATAGAACAAAACATATCTCTCCAAAGCTTTTCTACACTCATGAACTTGAAGAAAATGACGACATCTCAGAACAAAAGATTTGTTCGAAGGATAACTTGGGGGACATATTTACAAAGGCATTACCAACTACAACATTTGAGAAATTGGCTCACAGTATTGGGATGCGACGACTCAGAGATTTCAAGTGATGTTTCCATGAGGGGGAGTAAATATAATGTATTCTTTATATAAAATATGTAATATTTTTCCTTCACTAGGATCTTTTTTCCCATTGGGTTTTTTCATAGTAAGGTTTTAACGAGACATATATTATATACAATGGACATCTCAGGGGGAGTATTATAAATGCATTGAAAAATAGATGTTCATTTCCCATATACCTATGTGTCATGCCCTCCATTGATCATGTGCTTTCCATGTGCCACAAGATTATTCATGTTTGGTGTCCAAAATAATCCACTTGCTTCATGCCAAATAGCCTATAAATAGTGACTTTTGGTGGATAATGAAAAACACAATTGGATGTGAAATTCATCCACTTTCTCTCTAATTTTATCATCTATTTAATTGCCATATATTTCCATTATCTTTGCTTAATATAATATATACTTATATTCCATTTTCTTATACTACTACTACTACTATTATTATTATTATTATTATTATTATTATTATTATTATTATTATTATTATTATTATTATTATTATTATTATTATTATTATATTAGTATTTAAATATTGGTAAAGTTATACCCGATTTCTATCCTGTTTTTTTACAACAATAATCATTTTGTTATGATTATAGTCCATCAACGATTAGATACATCAATGCTTCTAACACAATAAAAATATGTTTGACTATCAGTAATAAAATGATCAATGTTATATTTGTAATTAGTTTTAAATATAATGTTTAACTTGTAATCACCTTTATTTAGTATTTTTAAAAGATGCTATATATATATTCTAATTCTAATTTCTAAATAATTGAATTATTATTATTATTATTATTATTATTATTATTATTATTATTATTGTAACGACCCAGAACTCCAAGTACCTTTTATTCTATGTTTCAGATTTATTTTTATGGAAATTAAATTAATCAAGCCTTTAAATTCTTGTTTTAGTTTGACTTTTTGCAATTTAAAGAGATATCATGGGTATAGTAATATATGAGTTAAGTTGGATTATTTAAATTGGTTAATGGCCTTTTGTAGTTAAGAGATTGAAAGAGGGGCAGTCTTGTAATTTAGTAGAATAAGGGGATTAGGGTTTTAACCTTTGTTTAGCATGTAAATCGAGGAGCCTCACTCTCCTCTTCATTCTCCAGCCACACGACAAAGGGAGGCCTCCACTGCCGGTAGCCGCTTCAGATCGCCGCCTCCTGCTGCTAGATCGTCGTGAAGGGGCTCGTGCAAAAGTGGTGAATCTTCGTCTGGGTTCTTCACACCTTCATCCATTCTTTCGCAGCAGCCGGCGACGAGGGACGACCTACCCACTGCGGTTGCGATGTTGCGCAAAAAAATCGGTCGAGCCTCCATCTGCTCGCTGATGTTCTTGAAGCCAAGTCGACCTGTTCGCGCCGCTGCCTTCAGTCGAACGCTGGAAGAGTGCCACGCCGCCGTTGCCTCATCGGAGCTAAGTGGACAGAGAGCCTCCAAGCCAAACGAGGTTTGGTTCAACCGGTTCATTGATTTTCAGATCGGTTTCAACTGAATGGTGACCGGTTCCGAACAGATCGCCTCACGAGCTTTGCAGATCTGGACGCTACACTCTGAGAGGCGCCGCCGCCGGCCACCACGCACCGCCGCAGACCATCCCACCCGCCCACGCCTCGCTCCATGCGTCGCGCTGCGCCACGCCGCTTGCTCGCCGGAGTTGTTTTCGATCCACCTGTTTTGACCTCCCGAGTCGGATTTGAGCCTCCGTTACTGGTAATTCGATTGACCTCTTATTGCATTCGAAAATATAAGTTTATTTATGAGTTTTAACTAGGAAAATGTATCGATTGAAGGAATTCGAGTACCGAGTAGGTCTGAGAGGAGCCTTGATTTAGGAGAAAAATTTTAGGCGTTTCAAGCCAAGCTATGGTAAGGGATTTCTACAAATGATCTTAAAAAGGGAAGTAAATATGATTTCTTGAAAGGTTTATTTTAAAAGATGAAATTCGAGGACTTATTTGAAAAGGGCGAATTTCCAAGACTTACGCTCATTAATTTAGAAAAGAAATATTTCAAAGGGTTTTAAATGATCTTGAGAAATGATTTCTAAGTATTTTAAAACGAGCCTCGACACAGTTATGTATAGTTATGCATATTATGATTTTTCAGTTATGACATTGTGTTAATTATGTATCTTAAATTATAAAGGTACTTATTACTTATGATTGATTGACTCAAGTTTAAAGTTTTGAAAGTTATGCCATGATTTTATGTTTTATGTGATTATTGCATCATCCTGAATGTATATGTATATGTATTTGAAGAATGGGACCTCATGCATATTGTATGTATATGAACATGTCATGTAGGCTGTGGCAATTGGTCTCTTGAGAATTTATGCATGGTAAAACATGCATTACAGACCCTATGGGTCAAACTTATAGGAGTCTGTGAGGGACTCAAACTTATAGGGGTCTGTGAGGGACTAAAAAACTTATAGGGGTCTGTGAGGGACTCTAATCTTATAGGGGTCTGTGAGGGACTGAAACCTATAGGGGTCTGTGAGGGACTCAATATGAAAAAGACTTGGGTAGACTCAATTGACCACGCATAGCCAAAGAGAAAAGTCATGATTTTATGAATAGAGTTTTTAGGTCCCACAACAGAAAGTTTTATTATTTAAAAAGTCACGAATCACAGTCATGTATTAGTAATGTTTAAAAGAAAGTCATGTTGCATGTGTTTGCATTTCTCGACGCCCACTTACTGGGTATTTTATAATACTCATCCATCTAACTTTGTTGTGTTTCCTCTGTTTTAAAAACGTTTTCAGGTAAAGGCGAGGGCATACCATGCGAGTAACAGGGATGCGCTACAGAAGTCATGGGAACCAAGTCATGATTTTCCGCACACATGATTTAGAAAGAATATTTTAAAGCGATTTTAGTTTCCGCTTATGTAGCCTGACAATTTTTAAATTGAGGCCAAAGTTAGTTATGTTTGTAAATGTTTTGTATTTATGGGATCCCAAATTAAATCGATTTTAATTATCAATTTTTATTTATTTAAAGTTATTTAGTGCCTCAAATCCATGCATGAGTAGTAATGTCCCTAGGAACTTATGTTATAAAAGTAGGGGCGTTACAGTTGGTATCAGAGCCCAAGGGCATATGTCTTGTAGACTCGCTTATAGAGTAAGCAACAAGTATCCCATGACTAAGTAGCAACTCCAGGTCACCGCCAGGTATGCTTTTGAACTAAAGTTTTATTTGTTCATGAAAAGAAAATTTGTATTCTATGTAAAGTTATTTTTATATAAAAAATCGAGTTTAATGAATTTCTAAACTAAAAAATAATGAGAATGTATGAGCTGAACCATATGTCTATAGAAAGGAAATGCTTATATGTGAATCTATATGCGCATATGTCGCAAAGTTGACGTGTTTTTGCGCTGAAAAGAAAACGAACGTTTGTGATCCCTACTGTTGGACGTAGAAAGGAAAGAGCTGGGAAAAAGGTTGACACCTAGAGGAAGTTTTGCAAATATGAAACATTTATGTATTACTGAAGATAGGCATGGTGTGAACTTCCAAAAGTAATACCGTAAGCGTAATGAACTTATTAAAGACAAGTACGGAGAGAAAAAGTAAGTAGTTAGTGTTCTAGTTCGAGAACAAAAGAGATGGGATAATCTGGACCCCAGAACCCTGTATACATTTCGACAGTCATATTGTCACCCGTGTGTTCAAGCTTTTGGAATGTGAATAAGGAACTGTGCCATTAATTTCCATCTGTTGGTCAGGATATATATGTATAACTTGGAAGAGATAAAATGAGATGTTGACCTTAAGTTCTTATGTAGTAAAGTTTCCTTTTCCTCGATCCGAGGATTAAGGAGAGAGGATTTGGTTAATAGAGGAAAGTGCTTTAAATCTCTTCTTCGTTATGTAGAAGTCAAGCTGAGGAACCCCTTTGAATTAGTAAAGTGTATAGTTGTAGTGTGACGACCACAACCACAGGTACTAGTTGTTTATTTTATTTAACGTTCTGTCAACCTGTGTATGTGGGTCTAGTTGGATTAGTGAATCTCATCAAGCTCGGTGTTAGTGAGTCTTTGATTTTACTTAGCTTAAAACGAAATATTCTCCTAGATAATGATTTGTAAAATTAAAGGAAAAAGAAGGAGCGATGGCACTTTGGTTATTAATCACTAAATGAGGGTTACATAGGACTTTTGATTATTGACCTAATTTTGTAGTATTTAAGCTCCTTAAATTTCAAATTAAAGAAAACCCTAACCCTAAACTCATTGAGACAAACCCTAACCCTAAACTCATTTTCTTCTTCCTCCACAATTCACCCTAGCCGGCCACCTTCTCCTCGTTACTACTGCTCTCCCGCCGGCCACCACGAAAAAGAACTCGTCGTCCAGCTAGCCGTTCGAGAAATCCCCCAGCCACCTCGTCCGAAGCTCACGAACGAAGAAGCGCCTGTCGTTTGAAGAAGCCACGACCGTACGCTGAAGTCATCCTGTTGAAGTCGTTCGTGGAAGCCGCTCGTTGCTGCACGACCGAGATCGACGAAGGTCCAGCCGCTCCACGCCGCCGAATCCTTCGCGCTCGCAAGCCGCCGCTCACAAGCTTCACCTCGCCGTCGATTCCTGCACGCCGGAGACCGCTCGAGTTTGACGCCGCTCACAAGCTCCACCGCAGCCGCCCTCGAGACTTCGTCCGATCGAGCAGAAGCAGAACCTCGCGCCGGAGTTGCACGAACACGGGAACCACGTGCGAGCTCATCCCTCCCAGCCGCAGCTCCTGCCGGATTCGCAACGCCGGCCAGCACGACTCCACAGCCGCTTGGATTACATCCGGTGAGCGTTCGTGTTTAGCTTCGATGTTGTTGAAGGATTAAATCGCGACTTATTATTTATCTAAGAGTCTAATTGAGAGTTTAACTACGGTTTCGAACACAACTTGTAGGGACTAAACTTGGAGCGGAACTGGAGGTCAAACGCCAAAACAAACTAAGGAATATTAAGTCCTCGCGTTGAACCCGAGGTAAGCGGGGCATGAAATTGTAAGGACTTGAGTTAGGTACTTCTACAATTATGGATTTAGTGAAGGCTCGGTGAATAATTTCGAATTGTTGTGTGAATCAGGTCCCACTAAAGGAAGAGTAGTCAAGGAGTTCGGTTAGGTTTTGGAGCGAAATCGGAACTAAGGTAAGGGACCTTGTGCCGAATCTTTTTAAATGGGATTAAAGAAAACGAATTTCAATATTTCATGTGAAATTAGTACGATATTTTTCTTAAAAAGATTTCATGATTTTTACACGAGAATATCCCGAGATTTTATGTGAAAATACTTTGATATTCTATGTGAAGATATCTCAATAGTTTATGCGAGCATCATCTAGTATTTTATGCGAGAATGTCTTTGTATTTTACGTAAGGATATTCCAGTATTTCATGTGAGGATAGTACAGTATTATCTATGAGAATATTGCATGATTATATACGCGAGTATTACACCCTATCTGATGTGAAAAGTCATGATTTGCATATTAATGATAATGGTTGTGGCATGTACACTATAGTTATGTTGAATGATGGGACCTCATGCATGTTATGTATGTCATGAAATGAATTGATGAAAAGTGTGGACATTGGTCTCGTGAGAGCATTATGTGCATGGTCAAACATGCAATAGAGACCCTATGGGTCAAATTACAGGGGGTCTGTGAGGGACTCAAATTATTACAGGGTCTGTTGAGGGACTCAAACCATACAGGGTCTGTGAGGGACTCAAAATGAAATGACTCAGGATGACCAGTCGGCCACATAAATAAAAAGGAAGTCATGGATTAAAGACCTGAAATATGAGGAAAGTTTTAGGTCCCGCATATGTACATTTCGAACAAGTTTAAAAGTCATGATTGTATGTGTATGCATATCCCAAACCTCGGTAGCGAGGTCACTTACTGGGTATTGTTTTGCAATACTCACCCTTTCTTTTAAAAATGTTTTTCAGGTAAGGCCAAGGACGTGCAGGGCGAGTGACGGAGGCGCGTTACTAGAACCATGGGAATAGACATGTTTTCCGCACATTTCTTTTATAACTGATGTTGTTCCTTTATGTTTTTTTTGAAGTTTAAATCTACTTTACAGATTTTAAATAGGCCATGTGAAACTGCTCCTTTTATCTGTTTGAATGTTTTATTTGGGATCCCTAAAGACAAATTATTTTTATTGGAGATTTAAAGATCGTTTTATCTCTTGGCCTATAAATGCATGCATGTGTAGTAATGTCCCCTAAGAGTTTAGTCATAGAAAAGTAGGGGCGTTACAGTTGGTATCAGAGCCCTAGGTTTAAGGGTTCTGTAGACTTGCTTACAGAGTAAGCACAGAGTAGTTCCCATGGTTGAACAACGCGTTCCGGTCACCGCTAGGTACGTTCTGGTATTTTATTAATTAAGTAAATGATTATGATGTGATTCTGTTTTATGCATATACATGAACTTAAAACCCTAAGGGTGACCCTATCTTGTAGTTAGAAAGTAATGAAACCGAGTTAGAAACTCTGTATTGTTGTAATCGACAAAATGCCACCTAGAGGTCGAGGGAGACGTAGGGGACGTGGTAGGGGCCGGAGGGCAAGAGAAAACGTTGACACCCAACCGGAATTACCGCTGGAACAGGAAGAGGTTGCTCCACCCGCATTTCGCACCTTCCCCAGACCACTGGCCGCGGAGAATGCACTGCGCAGCTGCTCCAGATGGCGGATCAAGGGAACACTAACGTTATGACTATGATGGTAGAGGCTATGCACTCTAGTGCGAGCTACAATAGCCACTCAGCTGGCCCAAGCAAATCAGGGGCGAAACGATGCAACTCTGGAGTCTCGATATCTGAAGGACTTCAGGAAATATGATCCCTGTAACGCCCCTACTTTTCTATGATCAAATCCCTAGGGACATTACTACGCATGCATGCATTTATAGGCCGAGAGATAAAAAGAACTTAAAAGCCATTTTCCATTTAAAGTAAATAGTTCCAGGGATCCCAAACAAAAACAAAACATTCAAATCATTTAAAACATCACGTCAGTTTGGCCTATTAAAAACTGTAAGTAAGTTTAACTTCAAATAAAAACCTAGAGACAACAATAGTTCAAATAAGAGTATGCGGAAAATTATGCTTTGGTTCCCATGGTCCTAATCACGCTCTCCGTCACACGCCCGCACGCCCTTCCTTTTACCCGAAAAACATTTTTAAAAGAAAGGGTGAGTATTGCATAAGCAATACCCAGTAAGTAACCTCGCTACCGAGGTTTGGGATATGCATACACATACAATCATGATCTTTAAACTCATTCATAACATACATAGATGGGAATTAAAACTTTCTAAAGTTGCCAGGTCTTTAATCCATGGCTGCATATTTAAATGTCAGGCCTTTAATCCATGATCGCTTATTCATTGCAGTCTTTTAATCCATGGTCGCCATTCAATTGCCGTGTCTTTAATCCGTGGCTGTTCATTTAATTGTCAGGTCTTTAATCCATGGCTGTTCATATAATTGCCAGGTCTTTAATCCATGGCTGTTCATATAATTGCCAAGTCTTTAATCCATGGCTGTATATTTAATTGTGAGGCCGATCGGTCATCCCGAGTCATTTCATTTCGGGTCCTCACAGACTTCGCATTTTTGACCCATAGGTCTTTATTGCATGTTTGACCATGCACATAACGATCTCAGGATAACCAATGTCCACACTATTCCTTAAATCATTTCGTGGCATACAAAACATGCATAAGGTCCCATCAGTCACATAATCATGGTGTACATCTCACAAATATCATCATCAACATATCATTCATACTTTCTCATGGACAGGGTGATAAATCATACTTTTGTAATAGACATGAAACATTCTCATACACACTACTGTCCTATTTTCACATGAGATAATGGGATCTTTATACATAACATACGAGAATACTTTCACATAAAATAATGATTCATTTTCACATAATACATCGAAATATTTGCACATAAAATATCACGTATTCTCAAAATAATATCTGTGGATTTTCATGTGGGAAATATGAACTATTTCACATAAAATCATGAAAATCATTTTCATTTACTCCCATTAAAAGTTCGGCACAAGGTCCCTTACCTCGAGTTTCAATTTTTCTCCAAAACCTAATCGGACTCCCTGTCTATCCACCCTTTAGTGAAAACCTGATTCACACATAATTTCCGAAATCAACCTCCAAATATTCACTAAAACCCTAATCATGCGTTACTCAAAATACTGCATTTCGATGTCGTGTCCCGCTTACCTCGGTTTTCACGCGAGAACTCGATATTCCTTAGTTTGCTTGGCAATCGACCTCCAACTCCGTTCCAAGTTCGGTTCCTACAAGGACGTGTTCGAACCTGTAACTTAAAATCTCAATCGAACGCTTAATTAAACTCGATAAGTCGCAATATTACTAATTAGGTACGAAACTCGAATTAAACGCTCACCGAAGGAATCGCCGCTGCTGTGAACGTGCTGGCCGGAATTCAACGGAGAGAGGTGCTGCTCGACAGAACCTCACGTCGGCGGCTGGAGTGCTGATCAACCGAACCCTCGTCGGCGGCTGAACTCCGTGAAACTCGGCGCTGCAGGCGTAGGCGTCAGACGGCGGCTGAATCGCGAGGTCGAGATCGTGAAGGTCCTCGGCTGCAGGTGTGAGCGACGGCTGGAAGACTTCGACGGCGACGCAGATCCGAGCAGCACCAGCGGTTGGAGCTTCGCCGAAGGTGACCGGAGCGCTGCAACGCGAGACCGGCAGACGTGGTTCGGAGGTGGCGCGCGCGGCTTCTGCAAAACGACCGAGTCTCCTTCGTGCGCGCGGGTTGCGGTGACGACGGCTCTTCTCTTCTTGCGTTCGCCGGCGAGGATGACCGAAGTGCCAATGGCTTGCCGGCGGCTAGGCTATGCGGTTGGAATGCTTCGTGCGGCTGGCTGGACGGCTGGAGTGACGTGAGGTCCGGATGATGATCAGCTGGCGGCGGCACGATGGTGGGTTCCGGCTAGGGCTAAGTGAAACGAGAAGGAGGTTGAAAATTAGGGTTTTCTGGTCGTGCAATCCACAACAAGAAGACAACTCCTTTCCTAGGGTTAGGGTTAGGGTAAATTAAGAGAAAGGGAAGGTGTTGGTGGCTAGGGTTAGGGTTCCTTTGCATTTGAAGACCAATGAGGAGCTTAAATACTAGTTAATTAGGTTAACCAAGTGCTACACCTCACCTTAATTTAAACATTAATCACCAAAATGCCATTGTCACTTCCTTTTTCTTTTGATCACTAACTAGGTGAATCCAAACTTAGGGAAACTAATAATTAACGATAGAACGTCATATACAAATATTAAGTAGTACCTGTGGTGGCGGTCGTCACAATCTTCCCTCCTTAAGAACTTTCGTCCTCGAAAGTTCCTATTCTGGAATAGTTCGGGATATTTAGCGCGCACTTCCTCTTTCTCGCTCCCGTAGCTTCTTCCGTGCGTTGGTTCTCGCCACAATACTTTA
Organism: Trichosanthes cucumerina; assembly: GCA_036507285.1. Taxonomy (NCBI): domain Eukaryota; kingdom Viridiplantae; phylum Streptophyta; class Magnoliopsida; order Cucurbitales; family Cucurbitaceae; genus Trichosanthes; species Trichosanthes cucumerina. The sequence goes on along the minus strand of CM071835.1, from coordinate 72,603,332 downwards.
ACCAAGTGATCTCACTACATTGGAGGGTCTTTCGATCTCTAGCAATAATTTGTACCCTGGTGCTCACCATAACTCGGATCTTCATTAATCGTAATGGTTCAAGTCTATGACATGAGTCGGTCCGGAACATACTTTCTCAAAGATGGAGACATGGAATACGTTATGAACCACGAAGAGAAGGCGGCAGTGCTAATCTGTAAGCCACTGCACCAATCCTTTCCAAGATCTCAAATGGTCCGATGAATCGCGGACTTAACTTCCCTTTACAGCCAAACCTCAGAATTCCCTTCATTGGGGCCACCTTAAGAAATACGTGGTCCCCAACATCGAATTCTAGGTCCCTTCGCCTCGTGTCGGCATAATTCTTTTTATCGACTTGGGCGATCCGCATTCGTGCTCTCGATCTTTTGCATTGCCTCATTAGTGACTGTGCTATTTGGACCCAACAACTGGCGTTCACCAACCTCCTCCCAGAAAACGGGAGTTCTGCAACGTCTTCCGTAAAGAGCTTCAAATGGAGCCATTCCGATAGTCGACTGGTGACTGTTATTGTAAGCAAACTCCATTAGATGCAAATGAGTGTCCCAACTACCTGGGAAATCTAAAGTGCAAGCTCGCAACATATCCTCTAATATCTGGTTCAAACGCTCCGTCTGCCCATCCGTCTGTGGATGAAAAGGCTGCTTTAAGTTCAAACTGCGAACCCAACGCTCTCTGTAAACTTCTCCAGAAGTTGGAGGTGAAACGTGGATCCCTGTCTGATATAATCTTGACTGGAATTCCATGCAAACGGACTATCTCTTCCAGGTAAAGCTGCGCCCACTTATCTGTAGAATAGGTGGGTTTCCCTGGTATGAAATGTGCTGACTTTGTTAACCTGTCCACTATGACCCAAATCACTGTGTAACCTCGTAAAGTTCTAGGCAGTCCAACTATGAAATCCATAGAGATCTCCTCCCATTTCCACTGAGGCACATGTAATGGTTGCAGCAATCCTGCGGGCCTCTGTCTAGGTGCCATCACCTGCTGACAAGTCAAACACTTGCTGACAAACTCTGCCACGTCGCGCTTCATGTTGCACCACCACAACGACTGTTTCAGATCTCGGTACATCTTGGTACTGCCAGGATGCATAGAAAATGGTGAGTTATGGGCTTCGTTCAAAATCTCAGTTCTCAGCTTGTCATCGTCTGGCACACACAAACGTCCCTGAAATAGCAACCCTCCATCTGTGGATAGGGAAAACTCACAACTCACCGTAGTTATTGCGTAAGTTTTTCCACGAATCGGGGTCCACCACCGAGCCTCTATAATACGTTGCCTCAAGGTCGGTTGCCACCGTTAATCGGGCTAATCGGCCGTGGTCTTTCCTACTAGCACCGCAATTTCAGCTCGAGCAAACTCGCTCAGTAACTCTGCTGGCGTCATCACTCACTCGCAGCAGCAGCATGCACTGGTTTCTCTTTGAGGCATCGGCCACTACATTAGCCTTACCGGGATGGTACGTATGTCAATATCATAATCTTTCACCAATTCCAACCATCTGCGTTGCCTCATGTTCAATTCCTTCGGGTGAACAGATACTTGAGACTTTTATGATCTGTAAAAATCAATTTTCTCGCCATACTGAGTAGTGTCTCCGGATCTTTAACGCAAATACCACTACTTTGCTAGTTCCGGGTCATGAGTTGGATAGTTCCTCTCGTGCGTCTTCAATTGTCGGGATGCATAAGCTATTACTTTACCGTCTTTGCATCGAGACACGCATTAACCCTTTCTTGGAAGCATCATCAGAAACCACAAAGCTCCTGTTCCTCGGAACTGTAAGAATCGGGCCGACACTAATCGTGCTTGAGTTCCCGGAAACTCGCTTCACAAGCGTCATTCCAAACAAAAGAGTTTCCCTTACGCGTCACCGAGTCATAGGCATGGCTATCTTGGCAAAATCCTCGCACGCAAACGCCTATAGTATCCTGCAAGACCCGAGAAAACTACGTACCTCTCAGAATCGTGGTCGGACGAGGCCACCGTGTGACGCCCCACTTTTGCTGGATCAACAGAGACTCCAGCTTCAGACACCACATGCCCTAGGAAAGATACCTGCCTGAGCCAAAATTCACACTTGGAGAATTTTGCATACAACTTATTCTCTCTCAGTGTGAGTAAGACTTTCCTCGTGCATTTCATGTTCTTCATCACACACGAGTATATCAATATATCATCGATGAACACAATCACGAACGTATCAAGAAACTCCTTGAACAAACGGTTCATCAAGTCCATGAAAGCGGGGAGCATTGGTCGGACCAAACGGCATCACTGTGAACTCGTAATGCCCATAACGTGATCTCAATCTTTGTTTTAGGGATATCCCTTTCACCGATCCTCAATCGATGGTAGCTTTGATCTCGGATCGATCTTAGAGAACACCGCCGCTCCTTGCAAATCGGTCGAACAAGTCATCTATCCCGGGAGAGGATATTTATTCTTGATGGTAACTTTATTCAATTCCTCAGTAATCTATACACAAAGCGCATGGATCCGTCTTTCTTTTCACGAACAATACGGTGCTCCCGGGTGAAACGCAGGCGTATAAACCCTTTGTCTAGCAAGTCTTGTAATCAGCACTTTTAGTTCTTTCAACTCTGCTGGTGCCATTCTCAGACGGCCTTGGATATCGGGGTCGTCCCAATTCCAATCAATGTTAAAATCTACCTCCGATCGGAGGTATTCCGGGAGGTCTTCGGGAAGACGTCAGAAACTCATTCACTCATCGCACCGATGTCACCGAGATCTCTGTGCACCTTGCATCTAATATGCGAGCTAAGACGCCCAAGCTCCCCGATGCAATAACTTTCTCGCCTTAAGGGCGTGAATTACCTTAGGCCTACTTCCTCGCTATCGTGCCTCCAACTCAGTAGCTGAGGTTGGTTAGGAGGAGTGAACACTACCTCCTTCCTCGAAACAATCAATACAAGCATGGTTCTGCGCTAACCACCCATGCCCAATATTACATCAAAATCAAACATATCCAAGACCACTAGGTTCATCTTTGCTAACTCATGGTCTGCGATGGTCACACTACCATCCTTGACTTTCATATTGGCTAACAAATTTATTCCCATGAGGAGTGGAGACAGACAGGGGCATCATCAGAATCGTTCTAGTTCTAACTCAAATTGACTTACAAAGGATGCGAGAAAAATAAAAGAGTCGTAGAACCGTAATCAAATAGTACAAAGGCGAGGTGTCCAAGTAATGGAAGTGTACACCAGTAACCACTGAGTCTGAGCCATAGATGTCTCTACTGGTGCTTGCATAGGCTCTCCCCTGATGTATGGCCGGCTTCACAGCAGGCCCACTACTCATAATTTGTGGCTGGCTAGTGCTGGCTTGATTCGGGTAGCTATTAGCTCTGTGCCCTTCCTTTCCACACTTGAAACATGCTCCGGACCGGGCCATACATTTACCCCAGTGCAGTTTACCACATTCTTTGCACTGTGGCCTATCTCCGCTGCTATTCCCTGGCCTGTTGATCGGTGGTTTCGGGCCGACACATGTCGGAAATGCCACGGTCTATGCGGGAGTACGCTGGGGCGCTGTGAGTGGAATGGGGCTGGTCCCACTTCCTTTTATTATTCGCTATGGGTCCGCCTTGAGTTAACCACCACCATTTGTGTGGATGCCGAGCTCGCACCCAAATCGGGCCGCCACTCTCACGCTGCGGGCGTAATCGGGAGGTGCTAATGCTTGAATAAAACCTCGAACATTCTCATCTAGCCCCATAATGAAGCGCTCGGTCTTCTTTGCTTCAGTATCCACCACTCGGGGCAAAAAGCGGGACAAACGGGTAAATTCCTCTCATATCTCTCTCGCGCCTCCGGTTCGACACACCAGTGTAGAATTCCCGCCGCTTCTGTATGTGAATTGCGGCGGGGATAAATTTCCGCCAGAATGCTTCTTTGAATAGATTCCAAGTAATCGTTTCTCCGCTGGCAACAATGGTTCCTTGGGCGGACTCCCACCACAAGTACGCGTCATCCCTCAGCATGAAGGTCGCACAGGACACCCTCTGGTCCTCAGGGCAGTTCATCAGTCTGAAGATGGTCTCAATGGAGGACAGCCACAACTCTGCCACAGTGGGGTCACTGGAAGACCCATTGAAAGATCTCGGATCATACTTCCTGAAGTCCTTCAGGTAACGGGACTCCAGAGTTGCGTCGTTTCGCCCCTGATTTGCTTGGGCCAGCTGGGTGGCTACTGTGGCTCGCACTAGGCTCTGCATGGCCTCCACCATCATAGTCATAACATTGGCGTTCCCCTGGTCTGCCACAGGGGCAACTGCAGGTACATTCTCTCGGCGGTCAAAGGGTCCCGGGGAGGTCTCGAGCGGGTGGAGTAATCTCTTCCGATCCAGGTAATTCCGGTTGGGCGTCCAATGTTTTCCCTTGCCCTCCGCCCCTACCACGCCCCCTACCTCTCCTCGGCCCCTAGGTGGCATTATGTCAAAACTACAATATAGAGAGTTTCTAACTCAGTTTCCTTTACTTTCAAATCATAAGATAGAATCACCCCTTGGGGCTTTTAAGGTTATGTATGCATAAAACTGTATCATATCATAATCATTTACTTTCTTAATGAAATATCAGGACGTACCTGGCGGTGACTGGAAGCGTTGTTAAACCATGGGAACTACTCTGTGCTTACTCTGTAAGCAAGTCTACAGAACCCTTAAACCTAGGGCTCTGATACCAACTGTAACGCCCCTACTTTTCTATGATCAAATCCCTAGGGACATTACTACGCATGCATGCATTTATAGGCCGAGAGATAAAAAGAACTTAAAAGCCATTTTCCATTTAAAGTAAATAGTTCCAGGGATCCCAAACAAAAACAAAACATTCAAATCATTTAAAACATCACGTCGGTTTGGCCTATTAAAAGCGTAAGTAAGTTTAACTTCAAATAAAAACCTAGAGACAACAATAGTTCAAATAAGAGTATGCGGAAAATTATCTTTGGTTCCCATGGTCCTAATCACGCTCTCCGCACACGCCCGCACGCCCTTCCTTTACCCAAAAACATTTTTAAAAGAAAGGGTGAGTATTGCATAAGCAATACCCAGTGTAAGTAACCTCGCTACTGAGGTTTGGGATATGCATACACATACAATCATGATCTTTAAACTCATTCATAACATACATAGATGGGAATTAAAACTTTCTAAAGTTGCCAGGTCTTTAATCCATGGCTGCATATTTAAATGTCAGGCCTTTAATCCATGACTGCTTATTCAGTTGCCAGGTCTTTAATCCATGGCTGCTCATTCAATTGCCAGGTCTTTAATCCGTGGCTGTTCATTTAATTGCCAGGTCTTTAATCCATGGCTGTTCATATAATTGCCAGGTCTTTAATCCATGGCTGTTCATATAATTGCCAGGTCTTTAATCCATGGCTGTATATTTAATTGTGAGGCCGACTGGTCATCCTGAGTCATTTCATTTCGGGTCCCTCACAGACCCCTGTACTTTGACCCATAGGTCTTTATTGCATGTTTGACCATGCACATAACGATCTCAGGATAACCAATGTCCACACTATTCCTTAAATCATTTCGTGGCATACAAAACATGCATAAGGTCCCATCAGTCACATAATCATGGTGTACATCTCACAAATATCATCATCAACATATCATTCATACTTTCTCATGGACAGGGTGATAAATCATACTTTTGTAATAGACATGAAACATTCTCATACACACTCATCGTCCTATTTTCACATGAGATAATGGGATCTTTATACATAACATACGAGAATACTTTCACATAAAATAATGATTCATTTTCACATAATACATCGAAATATTTGCACATAAAATATCACGTATTCTCAAAATAATATCTGTGGATTTTCATGTGGGAAATATGAACTATTTCACATAAAATCATGAAAATCATTTTCATTTACTCCCATTAAAAGTTCGGCACAAGGTCCCTTACCTCGAGTTTCAATTTTTCTCCAAACCCTAATCGGACTCCTGCCTATCCACCCTTTAGTGAAAACTTTGATTCACACATAATTTCCAAATCAACCTCCAAATATTCACTAAAACCCTAATCATGCGTTACTCAAAATATCGCATTTCGATGTCGTGTCCCGCTTACCTCGGTTTTCACGCGAACTTCGATATTCCTTAGTTTGCTTGGCAATCGACCTCCAACTCCGTTCCAAGTTCGGTTCCTACAAGGGCGTGTTCGAACACAGTAACTTAAAATCTCAATCGAACGCTTAATTAAACTCGATAAGTCGCAATATTACTAATTAGGTACGAAACTCGAATTAACGCTCACCGAGCGAATCGCCATTCTTTGTGAGCGTCTTTGGCGGAAATTCAACGGAGAGAGTGCTTTGCTCGGCGAGAACCTCACGTCGGCGGGTGAGTCTTGATCAACCAACCTCGTCGGCGGTGAACTCGTGAAACTTCGCTGCCTGCGCGTAGGCGTCGACGGCACCGAATCGCGAGGTCGAGATCGTGAAGGTCCTCGGCCGCAGTGTGTGCGACGGCCGGGAAGACTTCGACGGCGACGCAGATCCGAACAGCACCAGCGATTGGAGCTTCGCCGAAGGTGACCGGAGCGCTGCAACGCGAGACCGGCAGACGTGGTTCGGAGGTGGCGCGCGCGGCTTCTGCAAAACGACCGAGTCTCCTTCGTGCGCGCGTTGCGGTGTGACGGCTCTTCTCTTGCGTTCGCGGCGAGGATGGACAAAGTGCCAATGGCTGCCGGCGGCTGGGCTATGCGGTTGGAATGCTTCGCGCGGTGGGCCGGCCGGGTGGTGGAGACGTGAGGTCCGGATGATGATCAGCTGGCGGCGGCACGATGGTGGGTTCCGGCTAGGGCTAAGTGAAACGAGAAGGAGGTTGAAAATTAGGGTTTTCTGGTCGTGCAATCCACAACAAGAAGACAACTCCTTTCCTAGGGTTAGGGTTAGGGTAAATTAAGAGAAAGGGAAGGTGTTGGTGGCTAGGGTTAGGGTTCCTTTGCATTTGAAGACCAATGAGGAGCTTAAATACTAGTTAATTAGGTTAACCAAGTGCTACACCTCACCTTAATTTAAACATTAATCACCAAAATGCCATTGTCACTTCCTTTTTCTTTTGATCACTAACTAGGTGAATCCAAACTTAGGGAAACTAATAATTAACGATAGAACGTCATATACAAATATTAAGTAGTACCTGTGGTGGCGGTCGTCACAATCCCAGATCGTTTGATGGGTCTTCCAGTGACCCACTGTGGCTGAGTTATGGCTGTCCTCCATTGAGACCATCTTCAGATTGATGAACTGCCCTGAGGACCAGAGGGTGTCCTGTGCTACCTTTATGCTGAGGGATGACGCTTATTTATGGTGGGAGTCCGCCCAGGGAACCATTGTCGCTAGCGGAGAAACAATTACACGAATCTGCTTTAAGGAAGCGTTACGCGGAATTTTACCCCTCTGCGGCTCGTTACGAGTGAAGCGGCGCGAATTCTTACAGCCTTGGGCGAGCAGGAGGGCAGTGGAGGTATATGAGAGGGAATTCACCCGTTTGTCTCGCTTTGCCCCCGAGCTGGTAGACACAGAGGCAAAGAAAACAGAGCGCTTCGTTATGGGACTGGATGAGAATGTTCGAGGCTTCATTCAAGCACTAGCACCTCCTGATTATGCCTCCGCAGTGAGAGTGGCGGAATTGATTTGGGTGCAGGCGCAGACTGCACAGCAGGTAGTGGTTAACCCGGGGCAGCCCATGGCAAATCATAAGAGGAAGTGGGACCAGCCAAATTCAAGCTCACACGGCGTCCTCGGCGTACACCGCATGAACCAGGACATTTTTTTCGTGCGCGAGTTCAGTCGAAACCACGAGTCAACAGAACGGGAAATAACGGTGGAGATAAGCCACAATGCAAAGATCGTGGTAAGCGCGATTGGGGTAAGTGTTTGGCTTGGTCCGGAGTGTGCTTCGGATGTGGGAAAGAAGGGCCTGAGAGCTAATAGTTTGCCCGAGTCAAGCCGGCGTTAGCCAACCTCAGAGTTATCAATAGTGGGATCGCTTGTGAAGCCTGGTTATACATCAAGGAAGAGCTTATGCAAGCACCCAAAAAAACATCTATGGCTCGGACTCGGTGGTTACGGTACACTTCCATTACTTGGACACCTTGCCTTTGTATTATTTGATTCTGTTTCTACACACTTTTTATTTTTGCATCCTTCGTAAGTCAAGCTGAGTTAGAATTAGAAATGATTCTGATGATGCTCTGTCTGTCTCCACTCCTGCGGGGATAAATTTGTTAGCCACTATGAAAGTCAAGGATGGTAGTGTGACCATCGCAGACCATGAGTTAACAGTAAATCTAGTAGTCTTAGACATGTTTGACTTTGATGTGATATTGGGCATGGATCAGGTTAGCGCAGAACCATGCTTGCATTGATTGTTTCAGAAGGAGGTAGTGTTCACTCCTCTGACCAACACAGCTACTGAGTTCAGAGAGGCACGATAGCGGAAGTAGGCCTAAGGTAATTCACGCCTCTAAGGCTAGGAAGTTATTACATCGGGGAGCTTGGGGCGTCTTAGCTTGCATACTAGATGCAAGGTGTACGGAGATCTCAGTGTCATCGGTACCAGTGGTGAATGATTTTACAGACGTCTTCCCCGAGGACCTCCCTAATACCTCCTACGTCGAGAGAGTAGATTTTAACATCTGATTGGAATTAGGGGCGACTCCGATATCCAAGGCACCGCATCTGAGAATGGCACCGCAGAGTTGAAAGAACCGAAACTACGATTCACAGACTTCTTCGGACAAAGGGTTTATACGCCCAAGCGTTTCGCCTTGGGAGCCCCCGTGTTGTTCGTGAAAAAGAAAGACGCGATCCATGCGCTGTGTATAGATTACGTGGAGTTGAATAAAGTTACGATCAAGAATAAATACCCTCTTCCCGAGAATAGATGATTTGTTCGATCGATTGCAGGAGCAACAACGATGTTCTCCAAGATTGATCCGAGATCGAAGCTACCATCGATTGAGAATCGGTGAAGAGGATATTCCTAAAACAAAGATTCGTGATCACGTTATGGCCATTACGAGTTCACGGTGATGCCGTTTGGTTTGACCAACGCTCCCGCCGCTTTCATGGACTTGATGAACCGTTTATTCAAAGAGTTTCTTGATACATTCGTGATAGTATTTATCGACGATATCTTGATATACTCGGTGTGATGAAGATCATGAAAGGCACCGAGAAAAAAAGTTTACTCACGCCGAGAGAGAGAAAGTTATATGCAAAATTTTCCAAGTGTGAATTACGCTCGCATGTATCTTTCTTAGGGCATGTAGTGTCCGGCCGAGTCTCTGTTGACCCAAAGAAAAGTGGAGGCCGCCACGCGCGGTGCTCTCGTCCGACCACCGCTACAGAGGGCACGTAGTTTTCTCGGGTCTTGCGGTTTATTATAGACGTTTACGTGCGAGGACTTCGCCAAGATAGCCATGCCCATGACTCACCGTGACGCAAGGGAAACTCATTTGTTTGGGATGATGCTTGCGAGACGAGTTTCCGGGAACTCAAGTGTGCAGATTAGTGTCACCCCAATTCTTACAGCCTCCCAGAGAACAGGAGCTTTGTGGTTTCTGATGATGCTTCTAAGAAAGGTTTGGGCTGTGTTCTAATGCAACACGGTAAAGTAATAGCCTATGCGTCCCGACAATTAAAGACGCATGAGAGGAATTATCCAACTCATGATTTGGAGCTAGCAGCAGTGGTCTTTGCATTAAAGATCTGGAGACACTACCTGTATGGCGAGAAAATTCAGATTTTTACAGATCATAAAAGTCTGAAGTATCTGTTCACCCAGAAGGAATTGAACATGAGGCAACGCAGATGGTTGGAATTAGTGAAGGATTACGATATTGACATACAATACCACCCCGGTAAGGCTAATGTAGTGGCCGATGCCCTCAGTAGAAAGCCAGTTCATACTTCAGCACGAGTTACTGACAGAGCAGAGTTACAGGCAGAGTTTGCACGAGCTGAAATCGCAGTACTAGTAGGAAAGACCACGGCTCAGTTAGCTCAGTTAACGGTGCAACCAACTTTGAGACAACGTATCATTGAGGCTCAACAGGTGGACCCTCAGTTAGTAGAAAAGCGTACTGCAGTAACTACAGGTGAGTCGGCAGAGCTTTCCCTATCCACAGATGGAGGATTACTATTCCAGGGACGATTATGTGTGCCAGATGATGACAAACTGAAAACTGAGATCTTGAGCGAAGCCCACAACTCACCATTTTCTATGCATCCTGGCAGTACCAAGATGTATCGAGATCTGAAACAGTCATTTTGGTGGTGTAACATGAAGCGCGACGTAGCAGAGTTTGTCAGCAAGTGTTTGACTTGTCAGCAGGTGAAGGCACCTAGGCAGAGACCCGCAGGATTACTACAACCTTTACATGTACCTCAGTGGAAATGGGAGGAGATCTCTATGGATTTCATAGTCGGACTGCCTAGAACCTTACGAGGTTACTTCCTGTCAATCTGGTCATAGTGGGCAGATTAACCAAGTCAAAGACATTTCATACCAGTGGAAACCCACCTATTCTACGAGATAAGTGGGCGCAGCTTTACCGGAAGAGATAGTCCGTTTGCATGGAATTCCAAATCAAGATTATTTCGAGCATGAGGACCTGTGTTTCACCTCCAACTTCCGGAGGAGTTTACGTAAAGCGTTAGGTTCGCAGCTGAACTTTAGTACGACTTTTCATCCACGAGACGGATGGGCGCATGCGAACGCGTTTAAACGATATTAGAAGATATGTTGCGAGCCCGCACCTTAGACTTCCCTGGTAGTTGAGACACTCATTTGCATTTGATGGAGTTTGCTTACAATACGATTATCGATCGACCATCGAAATGGCTCCATTTGAAGCTCTCTATGGGAAACGTTGCAGAACTCCCGTTTTCTGGGAGGAGGTTGGTGAACGCCAGTTATTGGGTCCAGAGTTAGTACAGGTCACAAATAGTGCGATACAAAAGATTAGGGGGCGAATGCAGACCGCCCAAGACAGACAAAAGAGTTATGCCGACACGAGACGAAGGGACCTAGAATTCGGTGTTGGGAACCACGTATTTCTTAAGGTGGCCCCAATGAAAGGAATTCTAAGGTTTGGCCGAAAAGGAAAATTGAGTCCGCGCTTCATCGGACCATTTGAGATTTTAGAGAGGATTGGTGCAGTGGCCTACAGATTAGCACTGCCGCCTTCCCTTTCAGCGGTTCATAACGTGTTTCATGTCTCCATGTTGAGAAAATACGTTCCAGACCCGACTCACGTCATAGACTTCGAACCACTACAGCTAGCAGAAGATCTGAGTTATGGCGAGCGACCTGTACAGATTATTGCAAGAGATCGAAAGACCCTCCGTAACCGTGAGATCAACTTAGTTAAAGTGTTATTGCAAAACCACCGCACGGAAGAAGCTACCTGGGAGCGAGAAGAGAAGTCTGAGCTAAGTACCTAATTATTCCAAGAATAGGAACTTTCGAGGACGAAAGTTCTTAAGGAGGGAAGATTGTGACGACCACAACCACAGGTACTAGTTGTTTATTTTATTTAACGTTCTGTCAACCTGTGTATGTGGGTCTAGTTGGATTAGTGAATCTCATCAAGCTCGGTGTTAGTGAGTCTTTGATTTTACTTAGCTTAAAACGAAATATTCTCCTAGATAATGATTTGTAAAATTAAAGGAAAAAGAAGGAGCGATGGCACTTTGGTTATTAATCACTAAATGAGGGTTACATAGGACTTTTGATTATTGACCTAATTTTGTAGTATTTAAGCTCCTTAAATTTCAAATTAAAGAAAACCCTAACCCTAAACTCATTGAGACAAACCCTAACCCTAAACTCATTTTCTTCTTCCTCCACAATTCACCCTAGCCGGCCACCTTCTCCTCGTTACTACTGCTCTCCCGCCGGCCACCACGAAAAAGAACTCGTCGTCCAGCTAGCCGTTCGAGAAGTCCCCCAGCCACCTCGTCCGAAGCTCACGAACGAAGAAGCGCCTGTCGTTTGAAGAAGCCACGGCCGTACGCTGAAGTCATCCTGTTGAAGTCGTTCGTGGAAGCCGCTCGTTGCTGCACGACCGGAGATCGACGAAGGTCCAGCCGCTCACGCCGTCGAATCCCTTCGCGCTCGCAAGCCGCCGCTCACAAGCTTCACCTCGCCGTCGATTCCTGCACGCCGGAGACCGCTCGAGTTTGACGCCGCTCACAAGCTCCAGCCGCAGCCGCCCTCGAGACTTCGTTCGATCGAGCGAAGCGAAACTCGCGCGGAGTTGCACGAACACGGGAACCACGCGTGCGAGCTCATCCTCCCACCGCGCGGCTCTGCCGGATTCGCAACGCCGCCAAAGACGGCCACGACTCCACGGCGCTTGATTACATCCGGTGAGCGTTCGTGTTTAGCTTCGATGTTGTTGAAGGATTAAATCGCGACTTATTATTTATCTAAGAGTCTAATTGAGAGTTTAACTACGGTTTCGAACACAACTTGTAGGGACTAAACTTGGAGCGGAACTGGAGGTCAAACGCCAAAACAAACTAAGGAATATTAAGTCCTCGCGTTGAACCCGAGGTAAGCGGGGCATGAAATTGTAAGGACTTGAGTTAGGTACTTCTACAATTATGGATTTAGTGAAGGCTCGGTGAATAATTTTGAATTGTTGTGTGAATCAGGTACCACTAAAGGAAGAGTAGTCAAGGAGTTCGGTTAGGTTTTGGAGCGAAATCGGAACTAAGGTAAGGGACCTTGTGCGAATCTTTTAAATGGGATTAAAGAAAACGAATTTCAATATTTTATGTGAAATTAGTACGATATTTTTCTTAAAAAGATTTAATGATTTTTACACGAGAATATCCCGAGATTTTATGTGAAAATACTTTGATATTCTATGTGAAGATATCTCAATAGTTTATGCGAGCATCATCTAGTATTTTATGCGAGAATGTCTTTGTATTTTACGTAAGGATATTCCAAAGATTTCATGTGAGGATAGTACAAGATTATTATCTATGAGAATATTGCATGATTATATACGCGAGTATTACACCCTATCTGATGTGAAAAGTCATGATTTGCATATTAATGATAATGGTTGTGGCATGTACACTATAGTTATGTTGAATGATGGGACCTCATGCATGTTATGTATGTCATGAAATGAATTGATGAAAAGTGTGGACATTGGTCTCCGAGAGCATTATGTGCATGGTCAAACATGCAATAGAGACCCTATGGGTCAAATTACAGAGGTCCATGAGGGACTCAAATTATTACAGGGTGCATGAGGGACTCAAACCATACAGGGTCCATGAGGGACTCAAAATGAAATGACTCAGGATGACCAGTCGGCCACATAAATAAAAAGGAAGTCATGGATTAAAGACCTGACAATATGAGAAAGTTTTAGGTCCCGCATATGTACATTTCGAACAAGTTTAAAAGTCATGATTGTATGTGTATGCATATCCCAAACCTCTAGCGAGGTCACTTACTCGGGTATTGTTTTGCAATACTCACCCTTTCTTTTAAAAATGTTTTTCAGGTAAGGCCAAGGACGTGCAGGGCGAGTGACGGAGGCGCGTTACTAGAACCATGGGAATAGACATGTTTTCCGCACATTTCTTTTATAACTGATGTTGTTCCTTTATGTTTTTTTTGAAGTTTAAATCTACTTTACAGATTTTAAATAGGCCATGTGAAACTGCTCCTTTTATCTGTTTGAATGTTTTATTTGGGATCCCTAAAGACAAATTATTTTTATTGGAGATTTAAAGATCGTTTTATCTCTTGGCCTATAAATGCATGCATGTGTAGTAATGTCCCTAAGAGTTTAGTCATAGAAAAGTAGGGGCGTTACATGTAGTGCTCGAGCGACCATTACAGTGAAACCGGAGGGTCCATTTAGTAAGGGTTAGGCTAACGGTTCTTAAGTGAGATTTTAGAAAAATCGACATTAGAACTACAATGGTACAAGTAGTTGAGAAAGTTCTCATTTTGACTAAAAGGAGAAAGTCGAGTTTAAAGAAAGTGAGCATGAGGAACAATTCATTGGCGTTAGATAAAATAAGTTTGATATTTTAAGGTTATCCTTAACATAAGAGATAGACTTAAGCATGAAGTTAAAGTGAAAGCAGCGGTAGCTTTTAATACTCCTTACAGAATGCTCCAGTGAGGTTAAAAGAACTCAAGTTATAGGTACAAGAACATTTATATGAGAGTTAATAGTATAGCACCCTAAGGAGTATTAGTGTTGTTCGTAAAGGAGAAAGAAGCATCTTTATGTTTGTGCGCAGGTTAGAGGAAGTGGAAGAACGTCGCTGCTAAGAATAAATATCTTCGTCTTTGGATGAACGACCTATTCCACCAACTACAAGGAGCACAATGTTATTTAAGAAGAAAATGGGGTCAAGTTATCGCCACCAAGAATTAGAGATAAGATATCCCGAGACAACTTTCAAACCACATTACGAACATCATGAAGATTATATTTGACTTAAGTGCCCCTAATGTTTATAGACTTGATGGATTTAGTGCTCAAGAAAAGGATAAAACATTGTTGTTATTAAGTTGTCGGAGACATTCTAGTTAAACCAAGTCTAAGAAGGGGCAGAAAAGACAATTTCGAATGATTGCTTTAGACAAAAGGAGAGAAGAGTAAGTTTTAAGAGGTGAAAATAGTTGAAAGGTCACCAAGGAGTTATGTGTCCAAGTAAATTTCAAGAGATGCGCATAATGAAATTTGTTGAGCTAAGAAGAGACGAATAGGTGACCTTAGATGTTGGTGTTAGAAAGGAAATGTCTGAGTTGAAGATCATGAAACTTTGAACAACTAAGTTCAATAAGTAGAGCCTTCACAGAGGAATACTATAATTTCTTGAAAAGTCAATGTCTAGAGGTGTCAAGTGAAGTATTCGTATTCAAAGTTTGAACGTTAGGGTTCCACGACAAAAGAGACGAAAAAATTTAAGGATATAGTGAATGCCATTCTAAAGTGTCCAACCCTATGGGTGATAAGAAAATTTCATTACATTCGAGTGATCACCTGAACAAGATATTTAAGGAGTTAGAAGGTAAAGGGAGAATGAGTCTTAAAAGACTAAATTCATTTTCGCAAGACCGCTTAGTATCGAACTTGTTATCAGTTGATATTTTTTTTTAGGGGAGTGATATGAATGACTGTTGCGTGGTGCCATAGGATGAGGATAGATTAAAAGAGATAGAATACGAGTTGTATCATGAATAACTTGCTTTAAAAGGTTCATCCTAATTCCTAGAACTTGCAATGAAGATTTTGACACTTAATGTGATAATCTATAATTGATTAGGCTCTAAATAAAGGTAAGTCAAGAGGATTTTGTTACACTCTCTGAAAGTTTGTTTTAAAAATTAAGGTCGCAACCTGATAGTTAGATTTTCTTGTCTTTAAAGAATCATTGTTTACAACTAAAGAAATTGAGTTTCACTTATATTTGGTTGTTCAACATTCCTATGTATTGTGTGTTCTGAACTCTGAGTAATCTTGAAATGAAGTTTGGAGGCATGACTGGTTGGTTGTCTGATTTTAGAAGTGCAATTTCTATCAAATAGGTGTTAGAGAAAATTTTGGCATTGTTGTAGTTATGCCGTTATGCTGCCGAAATTTTCGGAGAATTTTTGCAATAAGATTGTTAAAGTTTTATGGAACATTCCATGTGTCGCGACAACCAAAGGAGACATAAGTTTGAGTTACTCCTACCATAATTCAGAGCTTCCAACGAGATATTGATTTCAATAGAAAGCCCCGAAGTTAATTAAGTACGTGAGTGAGATGTCACTGCAACGTTTACTAAAAAGTCGTTGAGAGTAGCGAGAGGTTAACCATCAACGTGAAAACTCTTGAACAACCGAACAAAGTTGTTAACTCTAGCGAAGTCACATCTTTGGTAAAGGTTAAAAGGTTATGGGAGCAATGACTAGATGAAACGATCGAGTCGTGCCTCGAAGTAAATGCTAGTAACCAGTACAGTATGCATTAAGACGGTTTTGAGAATCAACCAAAAAGAAATTGGTTTAGTAAAGCGTTCCATCCAAGGATCGTAAGATAGAAGAGACTAATTAGGCGACGAAAGAAGAAAACGTGAGTTGTCTTATCCCGAGCTATTTCAAGATTAATAACTTTTGAGGACGAAAGTTCTTAAGGAGGGAAGATTGTAACGACCCACAACTCCAAGTACCTTTTATTCTATGTTTCATATTAATTTTTATGGAAATTAATTTAATCAAGCCTTTAAATTCTTGTTTTAGTTTGAGTTTTTTCAATTTAAAGAGATATCATGGGTATAGTAATATATTAGTTAAGTTGGATTATTTAAATTGGTTAATGGCCTTTTGTAGTTAAGAGATTGAAAGAGGGGCAGTCTTGTAATTTAGTAGAATAAGGGGATTAGGGTTTTAACCTTTGTTTAGCACGTAATTCGAGGAGCCTCACTCTCCTCTTCATTCTCCAGCCACACAACAAGGGAGGCCTCCACCGCCGTGGCAGCTTGGATCGCGCCTCCCCGCTTTGCTAGATCGTCGTGAAGGGGCTCGTGCAAAAGTGGTGAATCTTCGTCTGGGTTCTTGACACCTTCA
Source organism: Trichosanthes cucumerina (assembly GCA_036507285.1). Taxonomy (NCBI): domain Eukaryota; kingdom Viridiplantae; phylum Streptophyta; class Magnoliopsida; order Cucurbitales; family Cucurbitaceae; genus Trichosanthes; species Trichosanthes cucumerina. Next base: position 72,586,624 of record CM071835.1, on the reverse strand, counting down.
TCCATTCTTCCGCAGCAGCCGGCGACGAGGGATGACCCACCTGGTTGCATTGTTGTCGTCAAAACTGCGGTCGAGCCTCCATCTGCTCGCTGATGTTCTTGAAGCCAAGTCGACCTGTTCGCACCGCTGCCTTCAGTCGAACGCTGGAAAAGTGCCACGCCGCCGTTGCCTCGTCGGAGCTAAGTCGACAGGGAGCCTCCAAGCCAAACGAGGTTTGGTTCAACCGCTTCACTTATTTTCAGATCTGTTTCAAGTGAATGGTGACCGGTTCCGAATAGATCACCTCACGAGCTTTGCAGATCTGGCCGCTACACTCTGAGAGGCGTCACCACGCGCTGCCGCAGACCATCCCACGCGCCACTGCCCTGCCTCCACGCGTCGCCGCCGCCCGGCCACGCTGCCGCCGCTCGCCACGGAGTTGTTTCTGATCCACCTGTTTTGACCTCCTGAGTCGGTTTTGAGCCTCCGTTAGTGGTAATTCGATTGACCTCTTATTGCATTCGAAAATATAAGTTTATTTATGTGTTTTAACTAGGAAAATAAATCGAATTGAACGAATTCGAGTACCGAGTAGGTCTGAGAGGAGCCTTGATTTAGGAGCAAAATTTTAGGCGTTTTAAGCCAAGCTATGGCAAGTGATTTTCTACAAATGATATTAAAAAGGGAAGTAAATATGATTTCTTGAAAGGTTTATTTTAAAAGATGAAATTCGAGGACTTATTTCAAAAGGGCGAATTTCCAAGACTTACGCTCATGAATTTAGAAAAGAAATATTTCAAAGGGTTTTAAAGGATCTCGAGAAATGATTTCTAAGTATTTTAAAACGAGCCTCGACACAGTTATGTATAGTTATGCATATTAAGATTTTTCAGTTATGCCATTGTGTTAATTATGTATCTTAAATTATAAACGTACTTATTACTTATGATTGATTGACTCAAGTTTAAAGTTTTGAAAGTTATGCCATGATTTTATGTTTTATGTGATTGTTGCTTCATCTTGAATGTATATGTATATGTGTTTGAAGAATGGGACCTCATGCATATTGTATGTATATGAACATGTCATGTAGGCTGTGGCAATTGGTCTCCTGATAATTTATGCATGGTAAAACAGGCATCAGAGACCCTATGGGTCAAACTTATAGGAGTCTGTGAGGGACTCAAACTTATAGGGGTCTGTGAGAGACTCAAAAACTTATAGAGGTCTGTGAGGGACTCTAATCTTATTGGGGTCTGTGAGGGACTCAAACCTATAGGGGTCTGTGAGGGATACAATATGAAAAAGACTTGGGTAGACTCAATTGACCACGCATAGCCAAAGAGAAAAGTCATGATTTTATGAAAGGAGTTTTTTGGTCCCACAACAGAAAGTTTTATGATTTCAAAAGTCACGAATCACAGTCATGTATAAAAGTCATGTTTAAAAGAAAGTCATGTTGCATGTGTTTACATTTCTCGACCCCCACTTACTGGGTATTTTATAATACTCATCCCTCTACCTTTGTTGTGTTTCCTCTATTTTAAAAACGTTTTCAGGTAAAGGTGAGGGCATACCATGCGAGTGACAGGGATGTGCTACAGAAGTCATGGGAACCAAGTCATGATTTTCCGCACACATGATTTAGAAAGTATATTTTAAAGTGATTTTAGTTTCCGCTTATGTAGCCAAAAATTTTTAAATTGAGGCCAAAGTTAGTTATGTTTGTAAATGTTTTGTATTTATGGGATCCCAAATTAAATCGATTTTAATTATCAATTTTTATTTATTTAAAGTTATTTAGTGACTCAAATGCATGCATGAGTAGTAATGTCCTTAGGAACTTATGTTATAAAAGTAGGGGCATTACAATTATATTATATTAGTATTTAAATATTGGTAAAATTATACTCGGTTTTCATCCTATTTTCACAACACGTTATTAGCACGAAGCTCTACCAATTATTCCACTGAAGGTAGGTCCTCCGGGTAAGCCATTTTTTTTTATAATAAAATGTTATTTTGCATGATTTCCTAATGTAAATGCAATTTCTTTTTATATAGTATTACTATGGCAAATCTTGCAAAATTAGAATTTGCGGCCCTGGATATTAATGAAAATAACTACTTGTCATGGGTCCTTGATGCTGAGATCCATTTAGATTCCATGAATCTTGGAAAAAGCGAACGCCGTGATCTTTCTTCGCCATCTTCTTCACGAGGGATTAAAAATGGAGTATCTTACAATAAAAGATCCCTACATTCTATGACAAGGCTTGAAAGAAAGGTATGATCATCAAAAAACAGTTATTCTTCCAAAAGCTCGTTATGATTGGATGCACCTGAGGTTGCAAGATTTCAAATCAGTAATTGAATATAATTCTGCACTATTCAGAATTAGTTGAAAATTAAATTTATGCGGAGAAAGGATTACTTATGTTGATATGTTAGAGAAGACATTCTCCACTTTTCATGTCTCGAATATGCTCCTGCAGCAGCAATATCGAGAGAAAGACTTTAAAAAATATTCAGAACTAATTTCATGTCTTCTCGTGCCTGAACAAAATAACGAGCTATTAATGAAAAATCATGAATCTCGACCAACTGGAGCGACACCATTCCCTGAAGTGAGTGTTGTGAATTTCAATAATCGTGGTCGAGGTCGTGGTCGTGGTCGAGGTCGGAACCGCAGTAGAGGAAGAAATACCTATTTTCGTGGTGGGCATTATAATTTTAGGAAACCCACACGAACTGATGATCATAAAGAAAAAGCTCCACAAGATAGAAGTTCAAAAGGTGATGAACATAAATGTTTCTGGTGCGGAATGACTGTGCACTGGTCACGTACCTATCGTACGTCAAAACACCTTGTTGATCTCTATCAAGCTTCCCTGAAGGAAAATGAAAAAGGGAAGAATGTGGAGGTGAATCTTGCCATTCAAGAAGATGATGTGTTTGATCCCTCCAATATGGTGCATCTTGATGTGGCTGATTATTTTGAATCTCCTAGAGAGAAAATTGATGCAATCAAACAAGTAGAGGATGCTTTGTATGAAGATATATAATTAAGTACTGTTTGTAATTATAATATGTTTTTCTTGTTTTTGTATATATATTTAGAACTTTTTGTAATCGTTTTTTCTTTCTTATCAATGAAGAAATATGGAAAATTTCAATATGTTGAGTATCCTGAAAATGAGCAATGAGGATTTATGTCTGGCAGACTGCGCGACTATGCACACGATACTCATAAACAAAAAATATTTTTCTAAATTGACAATGCTGGAAGCAAAAATCAATACTATATCAGGTTATGCAGACATGATTGAAGGTTTTGGAAAAACAAGTTTTATCTTGCCTAGAGGAACACAATTTTCAATTAATAATTCTAGCAAATCAAAAAGAAATCTATTAAGTTTCAAAGATATACGTAATAATGGTTATCATGTCGAAACAGATCGTTAAAATAATATAGAATATCTCTATATCACATCTATTGTTTCACATGAAAAACGTATATTGGAAACACTGCAAGCTTTTTCTTCTGGATTATATTATACTCATATACGAGTAATCGAAAGTTATGCAACAATGAACCAGAAGTTCATGAATCCAGAAATATTCAGTGTTTGGCATGATCGACTTGGTGATCCAGGATAGATAATGATGAAGAAAATTATTGAGAATTCACATGGACATCCTTTAAAGAACCAGAAGATTCTTCAATCAAATGAGTTGTCATGTGATGCTTGCTCTCAAGGGAAATTAATTATTAGACCATCACCAACAAAAGTGGGGATTGAATCGCTTGCATTTTTAGAGCGAATTCAAGGTGATATTTGTGGATCCATTAACCCACCAAGTGGTCCATTTAGATATTTTATTGTATTAATTAACGCATCCAGCAGATGGTCACATGTATGATTATTATCAAGTCGAAATCTTGCATTTGCAAGATTACTTGCTCAAATAATCAAGTTAAGAGCACAATTTCCTGATTATACAATTAAAACTATTCGACTTGATAATGCTGGTGAATTTACGTCCCAAACTTTTAATAATTATTGTATGTCAATTGGGATAAATGTTGAACATCATGTAACTCATGTTCATACACAAAATGGTCTAGTAGAATCATTTATAAAACGTCTGCAATTAATTGCAATACTATTGCTTATGAGAGCTAAACTCCCTACATCGGTCTGGGGGCATGCTATTTTACACGCTGCATCATTATTACGTATTAGGCCAGTAGCCTATAATAAATATTTCTCCATGCAATTAGCTTATGGCCAGCAGCCAAATGTATCCCATCTGAGAATTTTTGGATGTGCAGTATATGTTCCAATTGCTCCACCACAACGTACTAAGATGGGTCCTCAAAGGAGGTTAGGAATATATGTTGGATATGATTCCCCATCAATTATTAAATATCTTGAACCCCTGACGGGTGATGTATTTACTACACGATTTGCTGATTGTCATTTTAATGAGATAAATTTTCCAATATTAGGGGAATGAATTAAGAAGTTGGAAAAAGAAATTACATGGAATGCATCATTATTATCTCATTTAGATACTTGTATAGATCAATGTGAACTTGAAGTTCAAAAGATAATTCATTTGCAAAATATAGCAAATCAATTGCCAGATGCATTCACAGATGCTAAAAGGGTGACTAAATCATATATACCAGCAACGAATGCTCCATCAAAAATAGATATCCCAAAGGAACAAGTTGTCAATAATGAGTCTGGAGCACGCAAGAAGTGTGGTAGACCTATGGGTTCCAAAGATAAAAATCCTCGAAAAAGAAAAGTAGTTGAGAATCAAAATGATTCGATAAAAGGTATGGATGTTCCAGAAGAAATCCTAGATACAACTACTCAAAAGAGTATTGATGAAAATCAAACGCTTGAGAATAATAATGAAATTTCTATAAACTATGTTACAACAGGAAAGAGATGGAATCGAAATGATATATTGTTGATAACATTTTTGCTTATAATGTTTCTCACGATATTATTCATGAAATTGACGATTTTGATCCAAAATCTATCGAAGAATGTCAACGGAGAAAGGATTAGCCAAAATGGAAAGAAGCAATCCAAGCAGAGTTGAACTCACTTTCAAAACGTGAGGTTTTTGGACTAGTAGTCCTAACACTAGAAGGTGTCAAACCTGTGGGATACAAATGAGTATTTGTAAGGAAATGAAATGAAAAGAATGAAGTCACAAGATATAAAGCGAGACTTGTTGCACAAGGATTCTCACAAAGGGTTGGTATAGATTATGAGGACACATATTCTCCTGTGGTGGATGCAATAACATTAAGATATTTGATTGGCCTGACTGTATATGAAAAATTTGATATGCATTTAATGGATGTAGTCACAACGTATTTATATGGATCTCTGAATAATGACATTTATATGAAAATCCCGGAATGATTCAAAATACCAGAAACATATGAATCAAGTTCTCGAGAATGGTATTCAATGAAGTTACAGAGATCATTATATCGCTTAAAACAATCGGATTTAAATGTGGTATAATCGCTTTGAGCGAATATCTCTTGAAAGAAAGATATCAAAATAATCCGATATATGCATGTATTTTTATAAAGAAATCTCGATCGAGATTTGCTATTATAACAGTATATGTTGATGACTTAAATATAATTGGAACTCCCGAAGAGTTATCTAAGGCAATAGAATATCTTAAGAAAGAATTTGAGATGAAAGATCTTGGAAAAACAAAATTTTGTCTTGGTTTGCAAATTGAACATTTAGCAGATGGGATATTTGTTCATCAATCAACTTATACGGAGAAAATCTTAAAAAGATTCTATATGGATAAAGCACATCCATTGAACATTTGAATGGAGGTTGGTTCACTGGATAAAGAAAGATATATTTCGACCTCGAGATGGCAATGAAGAGCTACTTGGTCCTGAAGTACCATATCTTAGTGCAATTGGAGCACTTATGTATTTGGCTAATAACACAAGACCACATATTGCATTTTCAGTAAATTTATTAGCTAGATATAGTTAATGTCCTACAAAAAGACATTGGAACGGAGTTAAGCATGTACTACGATATCTTCGAGGGACGATTGATATGGGTTTATTTTATTCTAACAAATCCAGTTTTGATCTAGTTGGTTATGCAGATTCTGGTTATCTATCTGATCAACACAAAGCTAGATCTCAGACAGGTTATCTATATACATGTGGAGGAACTGCTATATCATGGCGATCAGTGAAACATACCATCACGACCACTTCTTCGAATCATGCTAAAATCCTCGCAATTCACGAGGCAAGTCGAGACTGTGTATAGCTAAGATCAATGACACAACACATTCGTGAGACATGTGGCTTATCTTCTTGCAAACCCCTTCCAACAATATTATACGAAGAAAACACAACATGTATATCTCAAGTCAAATGAGGATATATTAAAGGAGATAGAACGAAGCATATCTCTCCAAAGTTTTTCTACACTCATGACCTTGATGAAAATGGCGACATCTCAGTACAACAGATTTGTTCGAAGGATAACTTGGCGGACATATTTACAAAGGCATTACCAACTACAACATTTGAGAAATTGGTTCACAGTATTGGGATGCGAAGACTTAGAGATCTCAAGTGATGTCGTCATGAGGGGGAGTAAATATATTATATAAAATATGTATTCTTTTTCCTTCACTAGGGTTTTTATCCTATAGGGTTTTTCCCTAGTAAGGTTTTAACGAGGCATATTTTATATAAATGGGCATTTAAGGGGCAGTATTATAAATATTATGATGTAAATGCCCATTTCCACTTGCCTTTAACACCCATGCCATGTGGCAAATTATCCTTAGCCATAGTGTTCTCCATGTGTCCATTTCTTACCAATGTTTAGTGTCCAAATGTACCAACTCATCCCTTGCCAAATTGCCTATATATAGTGGCTTTTGGTGGAAGAATAAAAGGCACAATTGGTGAAATAAGCCTCCAATTCTTTTTCTTTTCTCCCACTTTCTTTTTAGTTCATTTCTTATTTAATTTCTCATAAATTTCCACTATCTTTTGTCTATATCATTTATATATATATATATATATTCTAATTCTAATTTCCAAATACTTGAATTATTATTATTATTATTATTATTATTATTATTATTATTATATTATATTATATTAGTATTTAAATATTGGTAAAATTATACCCGGTTTTCATCCTGTTTTCACAACATTTGTAGATATGTATGTCTGAAAGAATAAGAACCTACATATATATCAACTTTATAAACTCTATAACGCTGAAATATTGTAATTTTTTAAATTAAAATACCTATTAATTAATTATTTGAGGATAGAAATCAATTTTCAGTTTAATCCTTTTTGTAATAATAATTTTTAATTTACTTAATTGATAGTGATATTTTCAATGGTATGTGTTGCTTAAAAAATCAAATTTCATTACCTTACATTGTATGAAAACAAATATTAAAAAAGGAATTCATTAAAGTTAGATAATTAAAACTTGTAATGTTGAAGTAAAGAATAAAATATAAAATAAAGTAAAAGTAAAATTACATTATCAAAAAGAGAGACAAAAAATAGGAGTAGTTGAAAGCTTACCGACTAAATAAATAACATTCTTCTTACTTTTAAATTTTTGATTTCTCAATATTAAAAGTAATTGTATTACTGTAATAATATTTTGTCCACAAGAGAATAACTCAATTGACATCAAGTGAAAAACTGTAATAATATTCTAAAAATATAAATAATATTGAATCACACATTCATTATACAATAAATAAGATGTATATTATATTACATAAATGAATAATTTATTTCACACAATAATTCAATGAGAAATATTTCTGAAAAAAGAAAACAATTCAATAGGAAATATCTTTTGTGATGTTAATCTTTTTTTTTTGGGATGTTAACATTTGTGATGTTAATCTTGAGTGTATTAGTTTCAACACTCTTTTCTTCACTGCCTATAACACCATTTCCTGCATCGTCGTTATGAATCTTTTCTATTTCACCATCCACAATATCTTTTTTGTCATCGGTCTTGATCCTCTTTTCTTTACCATATGTATCATTCTCTTTCTCGTCTATTTTTTCATCACCATCTATGACATTAGATCCTCCTCTGCAACGGTCGATTGCACTACAACCTCTTTGATATGGGTTTACTTGTGTCTTCCACAAAGTTCGGGATGTTTAGCGCTACATCCGTGACTAATATCACCTTTTAGAGGACCATACTCGATGTAATTTGCATTTGTAATCTCAATCGTGTCAATACAAACAAAGAGAATGCCAACAAAAATAAGCGTGCTTCCTTTGATGATGGCCATGGTCGATAATAAAAAATATACAAAACCTATTTGAAAACTTAAAACTTAGAATGGTTTGATAAAAAGAAAAGATTTTAAACTAGGGATATTTATACTAGCTTGTTAGCTTTTTATAGATTGTGTTTGCTTTTTCTTTGGTGGGTTTATATATCTCTTACAACAAAACCTAATAAAAGTAGGTTTGAATTGTATGATTAACATTTTGCCAACTCATAGATTCAATCAAATGACAACCTCACTTGTTAATTCTTAAATATAGAATAACCACAACGGAAGCTAATAAAAAAAATATCAAATTATCATAGGTATTCAAGAGAGAATTGAAGTAAATAACCTTTAACTTGGAAAATAAACTTTAAAATTATCCGATATAAATTTTTTTCATATAATTTTATCTATAATATATTAAAAAGTGAGGATGTTGGAAAAATTTTGTTTGGACACTTTTGTGTTTTTTAATTTATTAATTTACAAAATATGTCATTATTGAGTAATTATAAATAGTTAATTAATTAATTACTATTAATAAATGTATGGAATTTAAAATGTTGGAATGGAAAAGTTTTTCTACCACTTAAATATTTTTTCTTTAATTATAATTCATAATTCAGTTTTAAAAACACAAGTATTTTAAAAGTTTTGTAACTTCTCATGTAACGACCCTACTTTCCAAACTCACTTTACGTAGGACCGCTACTAAACATGCATGGATTTAAGGCCATAAATAAGATTAAATAAATAAAACATGATGATTAAAATCGCTTTAATTTGGGATCCCATAAAATAAAACATTTAAATCAACATCAATCAGTTTGGCCTAGTTTAAAACGCTCTAAAATCATAATGCGTAACAAAAATCGTTTAACCATGACTGTTAAAAACATAAATACAGAAAACATAACTTTGTCCCATGACCTTCGTAGCGCGCCCCCGTCATTCACCTTATACGCCTTTGCTCCTACCTGAAAACATTTTAAAAAGAAAGAGTGAGTATTAGAAAAATAATGCCCGATGAAGTGACCTCGCTCACAGGGTTTTGGGACATGTACGCATACAATCATGACCATAAAACTTTCATGTCTGGGACCTAACTTTCTAATTACTATCATGACTATTCCTTTTTGGCTTTTAGTGGTCAAGTAAGTTCTCCTGAGAGCATGTGAGTCCGACGACTCCTGTACTATGGAGTCCTCCCTAACCCCGAGAGCATGTTGAGTCCGAAGATTCTTCAGTCATATTGAGTTCGAAGACTCCTGAATCATGTTTAGTCCGAAGACTCCTATCATATAGGGTCCTTTTAAAACCCTGGGAGTATGTTAGGTCCGAAGACGATTGTCATATGTGGAGTCCTCTCAAAACCCCCATAGAACCTTATGAAGTATAATTGCCACAACCATTCATATATCTATCATGTACATACAAATATGCATGAGGTCTCATCATCCTTTCATATACTATGATGCACATGTCATAGAATAATAGTAAATCAAATATCAAAGAATACTTTTCATAACTTTTAAGCTTAAATCAATCCATCATAAATCATAGCATAACTTTCATAGCTTTCAATTTAAAACACTTTAAAACATAATACTTTCGAAATATATAAGTAATCAAACATAATAAAATCCATGACTTTTAAACTTTACATATAACTTTCATATACGGGACCTAAAACTTTCTCATAACAGAACATAACTAAAATATGACTTTCTTTTGGTTAAGTGGTCAATTCATGAACCTGAGTCCTTTCATGTTGAGTCTCTCACAGACTCCTATATGTTTTGAGTCACTCACAGACCCTATAGGCTGACCCATAGGGTCTCTAATGCATGTTTGACTGTGCATAAGACCTCAGGAGACGAATTGCCACAACCTCCTTTCCAATCATTTCATCACATACATACAGTGCATGATGTCCCATTTATTTATCATAACTTTAATACACATATCATGAGAAGACAATAAATTAACATTCATGGCATAACATTCATAACTTGACTAAAATAATACTTCAGAACATAATAGATTTCAAAAGTGTAAATAATAAAATACTTTTGAAATAAAATAACAAAAACTTTTTTTTCTCCCATTTTAGAAAATTCGGCACAAGATCCCTTACCTTAGTTTTCGCTCTTAAATTTCCTATAATTAAATCTCTGACTCAGAAATCCTTTGAACTATGCTCAATACTTGAAGTCCCTTAAATAAAATCCATTTTCTTAATTAATTCACACACATAAATAATCTTATTTTTTAATCCACTAGTAGTTAGGCTAAATTACCACAAACAGAAGGTCAAATCACGCTCGGAGGGTCGAATTAATCGAATTAGACAACTTCAAAAGGTTACGTTGACCATTGACCGTTGATTGACCGAGCGAAAGACGCGCGTTGACCAACGAGCAACGGTGTGTTGACGACACGTGGAGGTCAGATCTGAGATGCCCGCTTGCTGATCTACTTAGCCCCGATCATGATTCGCCAAAATCTGTGCAAAATGAGGCGAACCGCTCGAACCAAGGCGGCAGTTTGACCCAAACTTGCGTGAACCAATTGTGTCGTTGGCTGAATGTTCGACTTCAGATCAGACTCTAGTGGCGGTTCGAGCATTCGGTTCGTGGCAGCGTGGGACGGTCTATAGGAGATCTTATCCCCGTGAGCAGCGAAAACGTGTTTTAAGATCAAAATTTCTTGTTTATATGTGTTTACTAGAAATACCAATACATTGGAAAAATACAGAGACAAGCATTCACTCTAATCTAATTAGAGCATAGAATTTAGACATGCAAACATATGTTGTAAAATATATTAAACTAAAAGAAAAAAGGTAACTACCTTTGTAGTTTTCACACAGCAACCCTTGCTCCAATTGCATAGCAAGACAACACCTCTGTTCTTTCTTCTCCAACAGGACACCAACCACTTGGCAAACCCTCTATCCTCTGGATTCAAGTTAGATCTCTCCTTTTGTGGGAAGGAGCCAACAATTGGAAGTGAAGAGAACTTTTTTGTTGAGAGAATTCTTTCAGCAATTTCTCAGAAAAAACCAAATGATCAATTAGTCCAACCTTCACATCAAAAGAGAAGTTAAAGGGGAGGAGCACTTCCCACTCCTATCCATAGGGAGGCGGTGGGGATGTGGGGAACGTGCCCTCTTGACACGTTCCCACCACTAATAATTAAATTAATTAAAACAAATTTAATTAAATATCATATATTTAATCAATTATCAATTAAATATCATATATTTAATTAACGTTTAAATATCATATATTTAATTGAGATTAAATCATATTTAATCAATTTCTCCTCTAACCTATAGTTTTAATGCACATCTCATGCACATTAAATTTTAACCTATAGTTTTTAAATATGAATCAAATCACATTTAAATTAATATTTGAACTCTTTCAAATATGTAATTCCTCCTACAATTTAATATGAATCATATTCACATTAAATTTATAATATAAAGTTCAAAAACTTTATTATAAAGTATCTATATACATTAAATTTATTCCCTAATGAATTTGAACATTTCAAATTCAAACGATCTAAGAACCCTTTACTGGAAGTACGGGTGAGCATCGGTCGGTCGGGGTCAGTTTTCGACCCCAACCGACCACCGAACCGACCAAGGGCGGTCGGTTCGGACGGAGTTTTTTTTTTTTAAAAAAAAAAATCTTACCAAAACCGACCAACCGACCGATTGGTTTGGTCGGTTTATATATATATATTTAAATATTTATTAAATTAATTATTTAATATTTATAATTATTATTTTATTATTATTTAATCATTCATAATTATTATTTAATTATTTTTAGAAGAATTTTTAGTTTTTTATTTTTTTTAATTATTATTATTATTGTTATTATATATATATATTTTTTGTTTTTCATTTTCGGTCGGTTTTGTGAAGGCCAAAACCGACCCCAACCGAAACCTTCACAAAACCGATCGACTGCCCTCGGTTCGGTCGGTCGTGTCGGTCGTGTCGGTTTTCGGTCTTTTTTGCTCACCCCTAACTGGAAGTATTCCGTTAACCATCAGCTTAAGTACCCCAACCTTAGACAAAACATCACTGGAAGATTTCCATTATAACCAATGTCCTATTATCTATTATATTTTAAACTATTTAAAATACTATGTAAGACTAACTTCTAATCCTATTAGAAATTAAACTTAAGTCTAAATTCATTTTAAACAATTTAAAACTAATATTTTTGTTTAATCCAAATTCCTATGTTTGCATGCAACTATTTGTTATAGGTTATGATTTCTAAAACCCTTTTTTATAGATTTTATAAATTTTAATTATTAACCTATATCGACGAACTATATGATAAATCCAACAAATGATTTCTAATTGGTATTACATTCAAGGGCAAAATACCTTTTTGGTCCCTTAGTTTTGTGTTTAGTTCCCTTTTAGTCCCTGAGTTTTCAAACTTAACAATTTAGCCCCTGAGTTTTGTATTTATTTACACTGTTGGTCCTTCCATCTAATTTTTCGTTAGTCATAACAGAAAGCTGACGTGACACCTATTTTTTTTATCTATAATAAATTATTTTATTAATATCTAATTATATTTTATTTAAAATTTATTTTTTATTTGACAAAATACTTTTTTAATCTCCCAATTTTGTATTTGGTTCTCTTTTGGTCTCTAAGTTTTCAAAAACTCAACAGATTTACCCTCAAGTTTTTCATTTAGTTACCATATTAGTCCTTTCATTCAATTTTTCTGTACTCTAAAATAGTGACGTGACACCTATTTTTTGTTAAAAAATATTATTTTATTAATATTTAATTATTTTTATTCTTTAATCAAAATTTTATTTTTTTTTATTTTTTAGTTCGTTCTCCTTTCCTGATAAGTTTTTAATACTGAGTGACATCCATTTTTTTAAAAAAAAAAATATCATTTTATTAATATTTAATTATTTTCAATCTCTAATTAAAATTTATTTTTTATTTTTTAATTCATTCTCCTTTCTTGATAAGTTTTTGATAATTGAATTAAATAAAAAATAAAAAATAATTAAATAGAAGGATTAATAGCGTAATTAAAAGCAAAACTTGAGGGTAAATTTGTTGAGTTTTTAAAAACTTAGGGACAAAAAGAGAACCAAATATAAAATTGGGAGATTAAAAGAGTATTTTGTCAAATAAAAAATAAATTTTAAATAAAATATATTTAAATATTAATAAAATAATTTATTATATATAAAAAAAAAGGTGTCACGTTAGTTTTTCGTTAGGGACTAATAGAAAATTGGATGGAAGGACCAACAGTGTAACTAAATGCAAAACTAAGGGGCTAAATAGTTAAGTTTGAAAACTAAGGGACTAAAAGGAACTAAACACAAAACCGAGGACCAAAAAGGTATTTTGCCCCACAATCAACAATTTGAATCATGCAAATTACTTATATAAAATAACACATTATCTTAAACTAAGTAATTTCATGCTCCATGCTATTTATTTTTCATAAATCCAATTATAACAATTATAATTAATTACTTATGAAAAATAAAATAAATCATGCATTTCGACCATATTTATATAACTATTATACAAATAAAATGCTTGAACATGCTTATCTTAAGGTGGGAAAAAATCTAAATGACATTCATAAAGAAAATAGCCGTAAAACCGAAAAAGTTTGGCCTCTAAAGTGCAAAAAATTATAAAATTACTCTAATTTTATTATAAAACGATCCAAAACACTTGGAACCGGGCTCAGACCACTCAAGTCGGACCAATCATGACCCGAACCGCTCGAACCGCCCCAACCGGCCTGCGCTTCTTCAAGTTGATGCCACGGCGCGTTGCGCGAGGGAGGCGTCTGCAACGCCGCCTCCTTATGCACGCGGTTCAGGTATCGGAGCAGCGTTGCAACGCTGCTAACCCCTCAATTCTCCTTATCGATAGGAGCTTGGGCATTGTGACGTCGTTCCTCAGCGTTGCAACGCTGCTGGTTCTGCCAATAGCTAATTCCTTCGAACACAGCAGCTTCCAATGGCAATTTCTCCCTCGAATCTCATTCGAAATGTTTCAAACTTGTCACAAACGACTCAATTATGCACTTAATTGCCCAAAACACAACCGCTTTTACACTTAATTTGATCAAATCAAAGATGAAACTAAGGCCAAAAATTTCCTAAACAATTGTACAGCAAACCAAATGTTATTCCCACCTATCCAATTCAAATTTGTTTCAACCAAAACAAAGCAAACTTGACTCTGATACCAATTGAAGGAGATCTTATCCCCATGAGAAACGGAAACGTGTTTTAAAATCAAAATTTCTTGTCTATTTTGGTTTACTAGAAATACCAATACATTGAAAAAATACAGAGACAAACATTCATTCTAATCTAATTAGAGCATGGAATTTAGACATGCAAACATATATTGTAAAATATATAAAACTAAAAGAAAAAAGGTAATTATCTTTGTAGTTTTCACACAGCAACCCTTGCTCCAATTGCACAACAACACAACACCTTTGTTCTTTCTTCTCCAACAGGATACCAACAACTTGGCAAACCCTCTATCCTCTATATTCCACTTAGATCTCTCCTTTTGTGGTAAGGAGCCAACAATTGCAAGTGAAGGGAACTTTTGTGTTGAGAGAATTCTTTCAGCAATTTCTCAAAAAGAACCAATTGATCGATTAGTCCAAACTTCTGTCCAAAGAGAAGTTGAAGGGGAGAGGAGCACTTCCCACTCCGTATTGATGGGGAGGCAATAGGGAAGTGGGGAGGGTGTCCTTTTGACACGGTCCCACCATTTAAATTAATTTAATAATTAAATTAATTAAAACAAATTGAATTAAATATCATATATCTAATCAATTATCAATTAAATATCATATATTTAATTAATGTTTAAATATCATATATTTAATAGAGATTAAATCATATTTAATCAATTTCTTCTCTAACCTATAGTTTTAATGTACATCTCATGCACATTAAATTTTAATCTATAGTTTTTAAATATGAATCACATTCACATTTAAATTAATATTTGAACTCTTTCAAACATTTAATTATCTCATATAATTTAATATGACTCATATTCACATTAAATTTATAATATAATGTTCCAAAACTTTATATTATAACGTATCTAATATACAATAAATTTATTCCCCTAATGAATTTGAACATTTCAAATTCAAACGATCTAGGAACCCTTTACGAGTTAGAAGGTGGACCTAATGGACCTACAGATCAAAAGCTCCAATGATACGAAATTATTCGGTTAATCTCATTAACCTCATAATCACCATTCGTTAACTGCGGGAACACTCCACTAAAGTCCCACATCTGCACTCTTGTCACTGCAGATATATTTCTGTGTCCACGGATATTGACCAATAACAACAAGTCAATCCTTCACGAATGTTCGTAATGTTATGATGTATGTCTTAATCTGGTTTTGTTTGTAACATTACCATTTGAAATTAATAAGAGTTACTTCTTTCATCACTTTCTGTCTCGTAATTTTTACAAACTTTGTTCAATAAACTAAGCTCCAGGGTCATTGAATATATGAGAGAACTTGAACTTGAACGGTGTGTAGTGGACACATAGGGAGGATCGAGTTCGAGTTAATGACCCAAACGGTCTACAGTATATGGATAGGGTTGGAGACCTAATCCTGGATACGTTGTAGATGTAGCCCGCTTTTAATTAAATACAAACGAGGTGATCTGACTCGTTCATGTGGTTGACATGGGAGTGGGGGCATCTTGTGCAATGAGATTGTACAAGACCGGACCGTAAATTATTAGACCTACTGATGTAGCACCGTTAACAGTATGGGACTAATAACTTCGTAGATGACTATTAGTTACTCGACCTTAATCCTGAGCGTGTTACGGACTCCTGTCTGCGGGGGGTCTGTCTTTTGACTAGTACGGGTGAGGGTGGTCACAGTTACTCGCCCAATATGTCTATCTTCTGACGGACATGACAACGTGGGTAGCTTGAAACTTAAGTACGCGAGATGAAATTCATTCGTTCCCGCCTTTACGGAAACTAGAAGGGTTGTTCCCTTAAGTGCTGTCCCTAGGGCTTGGACAACGAACGCCCACCCTCTCACTGGTCCGAGAGGGGTGTTGTGTATGGTTGGACCATTACAACGTTGTTGTTCATTAGAGGAGCAGTGGGGACTTAAGAAGCAAGAAGTAGACACAGAGGTACAACGCTAATTTGACCTAGGAGTGTCTACGAACAACCTGTGAAGGGTCGACTCATGGGCAATTGTTATATCAGTGGAAACAACTTGTCTTACACTAGGGAGTGCAGCTACGGGCTTTAGTGCAGTGTTGCCGTAGCTAATGAATGTTTTTTAACCGGGTCAAAGAGTTTGACAGGTTAATCTCGGATCATTGGAGCTCGTCACTGTAGGTCCATTAGGTCAGTTGGTTGGCTCAAAGTTTATTAATAGAGGGTTTATAGTTTTGGTGTGAATTTGAAGTGTTCAAGTTCATTAAAAGGTAATTATTTCAATGAGATATGATTGACATATTATATAGTATAATGTGAATGAGATTCAAAATAAACTATAGGTTAGCCTAATTGTCTAATTAGGGCTAACTTGGAGAAATTGGATTGAGAGAAATTAAATTGAATGTGATTCTATTTAAAAATCCACAATTATACAAATGTGATTTGTATAATGTGATATGAGATATCTTATTATATGTGGTTATGCAAATATGATTTGCATAACCTATGGTTGTGCTTAAATGGTAAATAGGTGAAGATTTCAACTCCACCTTTCACCATTATTTAAACTCCTTTGCAAGAAGGATTTGGTAACTCAAGGCTCATTTTTTGGAAATCTCACCAAAGAGCTCTTGTAATTCTCTCTCAACATCGCTTTCATTTTCTCCTTCCTTTCACCCAAAGAAGAGTCGCACAACTCTCGTTCTACCAAAAGTAGAACAACCGAGAAACCTTTCGGAGCGTGTCTGGTTTGTTGTTTGTTCGAGGAGATTGAGTACGTTGAGTTCATTATCACGGAGGGTTAGTGACCAGAGGAGGAAAACATGAAGACGGTTCTTCAACAAGTAGGTACACTTGCTAATTTTCTTCTTAAATTTCATGTTTAGCCTAGTTTTTATGTGATAGAAACTGTTTTAAGAAAACATATTTCGCAACGGTACCATGGTGATTCGATCACCCTTCTGCTGCGTGGGATTTCATTCCCTTCACGTAACACCAGCTGGGTTAAATTATCGTTTTACCCCTAGGTTACGTCTTGTACCTTAAGTACAAGTACTCATCTAATGAACAATTTGTTTGTGGTCCTACCAACAAACAGAAGTCCCTCTCGAGCCAATGAGAGGGTCGGGCCCTTTGTTCAAGTCTCGGAGACCCCACTTAAGGGATCATTCACCTGCTTACCCTAGTAGGCGGAAAAAAGTGAATTCCATCTTGCTAAGTTAAGTCCCCAGTCGCTCACTCGGTGTTGTCCCCAAGAAGGTAGGCATATTGAGTCGGTGAATCTGGCCACTCTCACTCATACTAGTCAAAGGACAATCCCTCTCAAACAGGAGTTCGTAACCTGCTCAGGATTGAGATCAAGTTGCCTAGGTAATCCTAGTGAAATAGAAATCTAACTAGTTTACATCTAGCGGTTACTATTTCACGGTCCGATCTTATGTAATCTCATCACATAGGATATCCTCACTCACATGTCATCTACACAAACACGTTAGGATCACAGTCTTTGTATCATATACAAAGTGGGCCACATTCATAGTGTTACCAGGGTAAGGAACCCAAATCTTATCCTCTTACTATAGACCCTTTAGGCTGTATCTCAAATCGAGATCCTTTATAGGTACACTATATTCAGTTAAAGAAACATTTTACAGCATTGGATGTTAGTTTATTGGATTTTGGTTTAAAACAAGGGCATTATCGTAAATAATGAACAATAACTCTTTATTTAAATAATAACGCTTTGTTACAATAATTAGAACAAAAAAATTATAAACTACGAGTTTTAGGGCACAAACCCCAACACAATCGGTTTCACTCATAGAGTTGACAAAACTCACGGCGCGGTTCCAGCGAGCAAAAACAACAAAGTAGACGGGTGAGTATAACGTCCAAGAAAACTAACATGCAACCAAACAAAACTCGTCTCCTAAACTCACTCTACCCCAAATAGGTCTCACACTTAGCACACTTCACCCTTAGCCCTTCTGCGGTAATAACTCGAGCTCTACCTTCGATCCTGGAACTTTGATTGACGATTCAATGAGAGAAAGCAACTCTCACGACACTACACACTGGCATAGAGCATAGTAGGTACGTATCCTACATGCCCTATGGGGAATTGCCCCTAAGCCAGCACGGGATAATGGAAAGCAACCACTCCCCACGACGGGGGCGTACCCGTGCTCTCTCGCAACACAATAAACTAGCATAGGGTAGTGAGGTACGTAACCAACACGCCCTATGGGGAATCCCCTCTAAGCTAGCACGGGATAATTGAAAGCAACCACTCCCTGATCTCAACGGGGACGCACCCCAGTCTCACGAGCCGATCATTTATCATCAACCTAGAGGTTCTGACTCGCCCAGGCGTAACTCAGGGTTTAGTAAGTGTATAGTTTTGCGCTTCATAAGGTTATTTAGAAATCTAACCCGATATTCCTAATCTCCCCGATCCATTCTCAAGGGTCTCAAATTCAACCAGGTTTTCACTTTTAGCAAACACCTCAAAGTACCAAAAATCCACCTTCAGGCCACACTCAGCTAGACATCGACTTAGCCTTACCCCAATTCCACACAAGTTTTCTTAGCTCCTTGCTTCACGTCGGTAAACGCCTCCCTAACTAGAATTCTGACATAACCCAGACCCGCCGCGCAGGACGCTCGTAAGCTATGTCCCACCCCGAGTCTAATGTAACACTCGTTGTGACTCACCTCGAGGCACTCTCGTCTTTGGTCTGTTGCCATGACTATCATGGCTCACCAAAAGACATCATCGCCCTGTTGGGATTTATGCCCTAAACTTGTGTAATTTTGATCAATTATATAAAGTGTTATTTGTTTTTATAAGATTACAGTCTTGCTTTTATAAATTCAATAAACTAAGCTCCAAGGTTATAACATTTATCTTGAAATCAGTTTAGTGGACACTATTTGGGTTGAGTTAAAGATTATAACCTAAATAGTCTATGGTATAAGAATAAGGTTGGAAACCTCATTCTGGTAACACCATGGATGCGACCCACTTTGTAGTACGAATGAGGTAATCAAACTGATTCATGTAGTTGACATGCGAGTGGAGGCATCCTGTATATGAAGAGTTCATACAAGATCGGATCGCAAATTATTAGTCTAGCCAAAGATAACAATCGCTAATGTGATAAGACTAGTAATTTATAGATGGTCATTAGTGACTTGACTTGAATCCTGAGCAAGTTAAGAACTCCTTCTTATAGGGGTTTGGCCTTAGACTAGTATGAGTGAGAGTAGCCTGTAGTTGACTCAATAAGCCTACCTTCGAGGGACGTAACCTCGTAGGTAGCCGGGAACTTAATGCAAGCAAGATGGAATTCACTCATTCCTCTCTTGAGGAATTAGATAGGTTGTTCCCTTAGAACCGACTCGTGTCTTGAACAACGGGGCCCCGCCCTCTATGAGTGTATGAGTCTAAGGTAGGACGTTAGACTTGTTGTTCATTAGAGGATAGTGGTGCTTAAGGAGTAAAACTTGTGAAGGGTCGACTCATGGGTAATGACTATATCAGTGGACACAATATTATCTACAGTGAGGAGAGTGCAGCTACAAGTCTATAGTGGAGTGACTTTTAGTTAATGAATATTGATTAACTGGATCAAAGAGTTTGATCGATTAATCTCACATCATTGGAGCTCATGATCCAGTAGGTCCATTAGATCCTCTCCGCTGGCTCAACATGGTAATATTGAGGGTATAAAGTTAGGAGTGAAATTGAAGTGTTCAAGTTCATACATGAGGAGTAATATCAATTATATATGAGATAATTGATATAATATATAGTTTTAATGTGAAAATTAGATTCATATATAAACTATATACTAAAGTGAGATTAAAGGAGGGGTAGGATGGTCATTTCCATCCTATTCCCCTATATATATGGTTGCATGAGATGCAACTAGGGTAAGGTTTTTGGAAGCTCACTTGTTGTTGTTGTTGGAAGAGTTCCAAGACAACACAAACATCTCTCTCTTAAAATTCCTCACATCTCCTAAAGGGAACCAACCTTCCTCCCTCACCTAGAGAACAATGGAGAAGATCCGGTGATCGTGTCTTCGCACAATGTTCTTGTCGCTGAGATCGTGACCGTGGAGAGAGGAGCACTTGAAGAAAGGTTCTTCAAAGGTAAATTCTTGCTGTCCATTTCAATTTTATGCTTAATCTAGTTTTGTATGTTCTTGAATTTATCGTTGTAACTAAATCAAGAGCGCGCGATTCACAATCGCTTCCGCTGCGGGGACTTCAATTTCCTTCAATTGGTATCCGAGCCCAATTGCGTTATTGATTTATTTTCTGATTTTTTCAAGAACAAGGTGAGATTTACTGTTTTTACATGAGATGTATGATCGGTTTTGAAAAATTAGATGTTTTCAATTTTGGCACTTAGATTTACAATTTCCATTGAAATCTTCAATGTAAGGGTCCGGTGTTTTGGAAAAAGTTATTTGTAAATCGAGTCTGTAAGTCCGTGTCGATCAAGGCAAGGCGGTTGCTGAGAAGATCGGAGCAAAACGAGCAAGGAATGGGATTTCTAGTTGTTGTGCGTAATGCGGCGTTGCAACATTGTCCATCGGCGTTGCAATGCCGCACTTGCAAGAAGAAGGCGTCGCGCGGAGGCGCTAAGTTAAACGCTTCTCAGAAGAGAAGATTTACAAAGCGGCGCGGCCGCTACACGCTATATCACAACAACACTGACACGTTTCACGCGAGGAGCAACAGGCAGAAAACGTCTTTTTTATTATATATATTAATTATAAAAATGTTTTATATTTAATATTTTTAATTTTAATTAAGATAATTAGATTATATTAATTAAAATTATTTTTAGGGTGCCAAAAGTGGTCTAATTTTTGCTATTTTAATTATGAAATTTTTGTGTAATTATTGTCATGCATAGTGTATGCTTTTATTTTACAAACCCCACCTTAGGTTAAATATTTTCATGCATCATTTATAATATAAGGAGTTATATTATATAGTTTGCATGATTAATTAATATAAGGCAGTGATATTAATTTTTAAAGACATTGACATGCATTATTTTTCATGAGATGAATATGCTATGAATGTCTTATTATTCATGTGTTGAATGATCAAACAATATAACATAGTATGCATGTCACCTAAGGTTAATTAGTAGTTTTAAAATGTTTAGAACTTTGAAATAATATACCTTAGGTTATCTAGTTCAAATTAGATTAGAATTAGGAACCAAGTAATTTATAAGCTATGATTAAAAGAGGAACTCTGTCTGAGGAAAGTTCTGTTTAGGCTGGGGTATTTAAGCTGACGAAAACGAAACACCCCTACGAACTGACCAGGGAGTGAAATTTAATCATAAAGTCCTATAAATTACTGTAGCGTCAGCGAGTTTATTAAGGGGTTAATAAACTAGAAATCCTAGATTTAATATAAGGAGTTATATTAACAAACATAGGATAAAATCAATATAAGAGTTATGTTGATAGAGTTTGGTAAAACCATTAGCCGGGTTTTAGCCTAAGAAAGATTCCTATAGACTTAAAGTATTCAGTGGGAGGAAAAGTGTATGAGATACATATTTTTCCACCTACGCTATCTCCTGAAGTTCACACACGTGAGGCTCATACTTGGCCTCGTGGCGCAACGGGAGCGCCCCCTTCGGGATGGTGTTTGTATGAGTCAATACCAAGGTGAATGGAGAGGGTACTTATATTGAGTGGGAGCAGGTTTAGTGAAAACAAAACCGACGGTCTCTTTTGTCGGTTTACACCGTTAGACCACTATGGTCAGCCTACTAGTTTGGCCTGGACCAGACAATCCCTTCGGAGGGCTTGATCGTAGGGGATCTAACACAGTAGACACCCGAAAGAGATAAAGATTTCTTTAGACTATTTTCCAATCTAGTCCTCCCTTCGGCGGATTTTATTGGATCGAGACTCTAGGATCTAAAGACAAAGAGTTACACTCACGGGGTACATAAGTTGTGTATGTATCCAGACCGAAAAATGGAAACAAAAACCTATAGGAATAAGAGTTATTCTGGTGTTAGGTTTTGGTCAAGAGTGTCTTGATCCAGAGGAGGAGTGTTTTTTATTACCCTTGGGTGTCATACATTCTAAACCTTTGGAGTATCATTGCAAATTATAAATGGCCTAGGAATCATTTGATAATTAGCTAAAACATGATTGGATTAGAGTTATAGCAAGAAACTCATACAAGTTTGTTTGTAAAGTTTTCAGCAAAATGTCTAGCTCTATGATTTCCTTATTGGGAGCGAAAAAGTTAACCTGGAGAGAAACATAATTACTTGGAGGAATGGACTCAACATAATTTTGGTTACACATGATCTTAAATTCGTTCTCAATGAGGAATGTCCTCAATTTCCTGCTCAAAATGCATCTCAAGCTGTTGAGGATGCATATGACCGTTGGTTTAGTGCCAACGAAAAGGCAAAAGCCTATATTCTGGCTAGCATACCTGATGTTTTAGCCAGGAGGCTGGAGGGCAAGGTCTCAGCTCGAGAGATCATGGATTTTGTGCTAAATTTGTCTAGACAACCGTCCAAACAAATTCGGCATGAAACCCTAAAATTCGTTTATAACGCACGTATGAAGGAAGGAACATCAGTGAGAGAACATGTTCTCAATCTGATTGCCCACTTCAATATAGCGGAATTAAACGGAGCGGTCATAGATGAGAAATGCCAGATTTTGTTCATCCTAGAATCTCTTCCGAAGAGTTTTCAGCGATTCCGTAGCAATGCAGCGATGAACAACATAGAGTGTGATCTTACTTCTTTGCTACATGAGCTGCATAATTATCAATTTCTTATGGATAATAAGAGACAACAAGATGGAGAGGCAAATTTGTTTGCTCATTCCAAAAGTTCTCAGGAGGATTCATCCTCTGGGAAAAAGAACTACAACCATGCTTCTGGACTTAAGAAGATACATAAGAAGAGGAAAAGGAGTAGATAAAGAGCAATCGTCTGGCAAAGAAAAGCTGTTATTAGATAACATGTAGCTTAAGGGTTTATTAGAAACCTCATTTCTTGCCTTAGCTTAACATTGAACTTCTCTTTTTTCAATTGAATAAAGTGTTTATTTCATTGGAAAAGTATTGTACTATGTGTTGCTCTTCTTGAGAATTATTTGCAAATGGTTTAATTCGATTAAAAATAATTTTAACAAGTGAATTTTACAAAATTGCAAGTACACGAACTAATTTCTCCTAAAAAAATGCTCATCTTTGGCATCTATACTTGGGTCACATTAATCTCAATAGGATTGAGAGTTTGGTAAAGAAAGGACTTTTATACGAGTTAGAAGAAAATTCTTTGCCAAGATGTGTGAATCATGCTTAGAAGGCAAAATGACTAAAAGACCTTTTAGTGGAAAAGGTTATAGAGCCAAAGACCTCTAAAGCTTATACATTCTCGCACCATTGTGGTCCGATGAATGTTAAAAGGAGGAGGATATGAATATTTCATCTCTTTTATAGATGATTATTCTAGATTTGGGCATATTTACCTAATGCACCACAAGTCTGAAGCACTTGAAAAGTTCAAGGAATTCAAGACTGAGGTTGAAAATCAATTAGGTAAAACGGTTAAAATATTTCGATCGAATCGAGGTGGAGAGTACTTGGATTTAAAATTCCAGAACTATATGATAGAACATGGAATCACATCCCAACTCTAAGCTCCTGGCACACCACAACAAAATGGTGTATCGGAAAGGAGAAATAGAACATTGTTGGACATGGTTCGATCAATGATGAGTTATGCTCATCTCCCTAGTTCCTTTTGGGGTTACGTAGTGGAGACTGCAGTATACATTTTGAATAATGTGCCCTCCAAAAAGTGTTTCTGAAACACCTTTTGACCTCTGGAAAGGACGTAAAGGTAGTTTATGTCAATCCAAAATATGGGGTTATCCAGCACATGTGCTTGTGACAAATGCAAAGTAGTTGGATTCACGTTCAAAGTTGCGCCTATTCGTAGGATACCCAAAAGAAACAAGAGTTTGTTTATTCTATGATCCTAAGGAAGATAAGGTTTTTGTGTCGACAAATGTCATTTTCTTGGAGGAGGACCACATAAGGGGCCACAAACCAAAAAGTAAGTTAGTGTTGAGTGAGTTAGACGGAACAGTAGCAAAGGTTGCAAATAAGAATACTAGTACATCAACAAGGGTTGTTGATACTAGTTTGTCTAGTCAAGAGAGTCCATCTCAAGAGTTGAGTATGCCTCGACGTAGTGGGAGGGTTGTGATGCAGCCTGACTGTTACATGGGTTTAGCTCAAACCCAAGTTGTTATACCAGATGACAACTGCGAGGATCTATTGACTTATAGTCAAGCAATGGTTGACAAAGACAAAGACAAATGGGTCATAGCCATGGACCAAGAAATGGAGTCGATGTACTTCAATTGTGTTTGGGATCTTGTATATAAGCCTGATGGGGTAAAACCTATAGGTTGTAAGTGGATCTACAAGAGAAAACGTGGTGTAAATGGGAAGGTGCAAACCTTTAAAGCTAGACTAGTAGCAAAGAGTTATACCCAGGTTGAAGGGGTGGACTATGAGGAGACCTTTTCACCTGTTGCTATGGTAAAGTCTATCCGTATCCTTCTTGCCATTGTCGCATATTATGACTCTGAGGTATGGCAAATAGATGTCAAGACAGCCTTTTTGAATGGCAATCTTGAGGAAACCATCTACATGGACTAACCCAAATGGTTCATTAAACCAGGACAAAAGTAAAAGGTTTGCAGGCTTAAAAGGTCGATTTATGGACTGAAACAAGCCTCTAGGTCCTGGAATATAAGATTTCATGAGGCTATCAGATCTTATGGTTTTGACCAGAATGATGATGAATCTTGTGTCTACAAGAAAATCATCAATGGTTCTGTCGCTTTCCTAATTCTTTATGTGGATGATATCCTACTCATTAGGAATGATGTAGGTTATCTTACTGACATCAAGGAATGGCTAGCTACGCAGTTCCAAATGAAAGATTTTTCTCTCGAATATCCAGATTGCTTACTGGAACAAGTTGGCAACATACATCGACTCGAGGATCCATGAACAACCACTTCCTTAAAAGGAAAACACGAGCTCACCTAAAACAATTTCAAAGAATGAACGGTCACTAGCTTGGCCTAGGGCTCACCCCTAGCTCGTAACAAGCTAGTTAAAGCAATCCAAAGAACTTAAACACGAACCGAAGCTTAAAACATTGCACCCAACGATCACACTTGGCCCAAGCCTTAGTAACCAAAACATCAATAAGCAACCTGGAACCCTTTACAAGTATAGTCTCACGCTTAGGCGACCTTGAGCCCAACGAAGTAATTTTCTATTTAGTCTGGTCAAATACGCTTTACTTCACTCGCCCATCTAGGTTTTACTTGTGGTTCACAAATTCCAACTACCATCCTCGTGGTGGAACCCGAGCATTGATCCACCTCTCAACTTCTTCACTGTTACACCGTCGCGTTCGCTCTCAGCTTATTACGATCAAAGGCTTTTAGTCTCACTATTAACCTGAAGCCTTAAGCCCCTATTCCCAATATTAACTACCTTCTTAGTCCATTCGTGGTACAGGCAACACAACCACAAACTCAAACTCAAACGTATGCATCACAACAAAGTTTTCGTGGATTAAACACAATTCACGGATTACAACATTAAAATAAATCACATATTAACTTTAAAAAGCTTAATCCAAATGACTACTTACCTCAATAACGAAGTCCGAAACTTTGATCCCGAGTCCCAAACACTTATTTAATACGTTCAGACCCCTAAGTCACAAACAAAGTCTTAAAGTCACACTCCAATCATCGATATTTGGATTATCTTGACATAAATAACCAACACAACATACGAGGGCCTATAACGGGATTGAGAAAATGAAAACGACCAACTGTACCTAATCGGCGGCGGTGGCGGCAGCGGAATCCAGCGAGCGGCGGCAGCTTTCGGCGAGTTAAGGCGTGTGGAGCACAGATTCGAGATGCCCACGACTTGATCTATCCAAAACCAAAGCCCAAAACACGAGAATCGATCAAAAAGGATGCCAACCACTCAAACTAAAACTTAAATCTGTTTGAAAGAAACTTACCATCTTAGATTTTTCGGTGATAGCTTGCGAATCCGACGTTTGCTGACCCCCTTGCTGCTCCGATGAGTGTGCGACGGTGGCAGAGAAGACAAACAAGGGAGAGGGTAGCAAAAAATGACCTAATGGCGCCAATCCTTTTTGTAAGGAGCGCGACTGTTCCGTGAATGACGAAAAGGGAGCAAGGGGAAAACGGATCCGACAGCGTGATGGAGTCGTCGACGGTGAGGAGAGGCGTCGGAGTGGAAGAGACGAGGGCAATGACGGCGGGTTGAACTGAAAGGAGAAGAAGAAGGAGAAGAAGAGGAAGAAGAAAAGGGAGGGCGACAACGAGAAACGCTTCTTGCATTTTCTTCTTTCTTTTCTTTTTTTTTTAAACGGGTGTTGCATTGCAGGTGGCCTCGACTGCTTAAGCTCGAGCGGTTGTCGATCGGTGATGGAGGTTGTAAGAGACTTGGGGTTACCGTTTGTTGAAGTGCTGGTCGGCCGGAAATGAAAGGAAGGAGGCGCCAGTTGCTTTGAAGTGAATGAGAGAATTGAAAGGAAGAAGAGAGATTGGTTTGCGTGCCCCTAAAAGACAAAAGTGTCTTTTTCTAACCCTAATTCAATTTAATTTACTATAATACCCTCCAAGTTCCTCTAAACCACAAACATGTCCTTGGACTTAATTAAAAACCCCATTTATCTAATTTTCTTTAACTTTCTTTAATTGAACAAGAAGTGGAATTTCATGAGAACTTAAATTCAAACCTTAAGTTTAATAATACTTGAAAATCGTGGGCGCTACATCTCATCGGCTACTACTATAAATAATGAGGGGTTTCACCATTTTTTTCACCAACCTTAGAGTCTTGTTCTTTTTTTTTTTTGGTTGTTTCTATTATTTGCTCTCAAATCGTGTTTAATCTCTAAGGCTCTTCAATCTTGAAAGCATCTCGATCTAATATGAAGATGTATGTGGTACATTCAAGTTGCAAGAGTTACGTGTATCGAGTCATTATCTGTAACACCCCAAAAAATTGAACACAAAAACTCGAGGCATTACTTCCAAGTTGTGCAGTTCATACAAAATCCGGCAAAGATAACGACGCAACCTGGACAAACCAAAAAATTTTACAAGAAACCTGAACCTAAACACGAACACTTCAAAAGGCTCACGAGGGTACCCAACCTCCACCAAACTACAAAGAGACAATATGCTGGGCTCCAATCCCTCGGAGTTAACAGAGAACTCAACAGCAGAAGCATGCTTTGAAAATGAAAGAGTACAACAAAACATACTTTGATTCGAGAAATGGACAACAGATAGAATAAAGTTTAAAACATGCATGGAAGCAACAGAACGCAACAGAAGAAGGAAAAAGAAACGACAACTCCTAATCGAATACTCCTAACTAAGTCCTACAAGTCTTCCATAGCCTCACAGGGTCTCGTGTCGGTGGTCATCTCACCGGTTTGCCTTACCCAAACGAAAAAGAAAAATAAAGAAGGGGTGAGTATAAAAATACTCAGTAAGCAGCCCACTTCGTCCAAGAATAAAGAATATAAGAACGACCCTAGACTTAGCTAACACGACACCTAGCCCGCCAATCAATCTCAACACGCTTCCTGGCCCTACTCTTGCTCACTTTTCTCAGTTCTGTCCTACCCTTAGCTCCTAGACTGGGTTGGCAGCACGTGGCCACGAGACTCATCCTCGGGCATTCACTAGGGCGAAGGACTCTATCCAACCCCTCTAACTCTAAGGATCTCACCCCGAGTCGCACAACTGGATGGGGGCGGACCACCACATCCCATAAGCATCAAAGCGGTACTACCGCGCACAATCGACCTCGTGCTCATTCCCGGGCCTGCACTAGGGCGAAGGACTCTATCCAACCCTCTCGACTCTAAGGATCGTACTTCAGTCGCACAACTTGATGGAGGGCGGACCATCACATCCCATACATCATCTCGCCAACCTCGAGTCTCAGTCTACTAAGGGTTACACAGGTACATAGGACTTGGGCCTGCACTAGGGCTAGTTGTGCTAACTACCATCCTAAGGCTCAACGGCACTTCCCGAGTCACTGCAGACTAAGCACGGGATGACTAGGCTCGGGACAAACAGACGTACAACTCTAGCATATTCAACAATTTTAGCACGACATGTACCTCTATCATAAGCATCGTTCTCAGCACAAGCTTAGGTCAACTTTCCTAACAAGATCACAATTAAGCACGAAAGGCAATCATTATAACACGAAAGGATAACGACTACAGCACTGATTCATCATATTCTCAACAAATGTACAGGCAACACAGGATCCAAGTATATCGCAGAGTTCATCACAACCTAGCATGCTACTACGAGTCCAGTTTGTTACACGTTCTAAAACATTCAGTTCCGAAATAGTATACATGCAACGACGCCCCTAAGCCCTACACTTAGGGGTAATTCAATCCAAATGACTACTTACCGTGGAAGCCAACGACAACGAGCGACTTTGTGGCGTGCTCCAACGTTCTTCTACTTTCAATTAATCCCTAACGAAGAGCAATCACGACAAGAATCAATAAATCGAACACGACGCAATGAACCTAACATAGAAACTAAAAGAAAGAAACGAAACTCACCCCCGAAGTGTCAAAACGGACTAAGAAACGGATCGAGGCGACCGGACGGAAGAGAACAACTGGCGTCTATGCAGGCAGCGGCGGCGGCGGCTGCGCGTGGAAGTGACGGCGGCGACACGTGGGTGGCAGATCTGGAATCCTCGCGGCCCGATCTATCCAGAACCGGGCTCCGTTCATCGAAAACCGGCTGAAAAGGGCTCGAACCGGCTAAACCAAAACAGTGGGTCTCGCAGATCTGGGCACGCCGGCGGCTTGACTGCAGCGGCGTTGCGGTGGCTCGGCTGGCGCGCTCGCTCGTGGCGGCGGCGACGAGACTGAGAGGCGGGAGAGAGAGAGAACCGTGAGGGAGAGAGAGAGAAAGCTTAGAGAGAGAGAGAGAGAGTGAGAGCTTCTCGGAAGAGGGACGGGGGAGAGAGGAGAAAAGGGGAGGGAGAGCGAGGGCGTGGGCCGCCGGCCGAAACGGCCGGAGGCAGCATTTCTCGCGGCGCGAGAAGAGGACGGGAGGGGAGTGCTTCGCCCTCCCCGTTTCGTTTCTGCTGCGAAGAGGAAGAAAAATAATTTTCTCTTTTTTTTTTTTTTTTTTAAAACGACTGTTACAGTCTACCCACCTTAGGAAGTTTCGTCCTCGAAAGTAGCTAGCTCTCGAACAACTCTGGATAGCTTGCTCGCATCTCCTCCTCGCGTTCCCAGGTGGCTTCCTTGAGATGGTGGTTCTGCCAAAGGACCTTCACAAAGCGGATTTCCCTATTCCTCAGGACTTTGCTATCACGAGCAAGGATTTGCACTGGCTTTTCCTCATAACTCAAATCCTTGTCTAACTTCAACGGCTCAAAGTCGATGACGTGCGAGGCATCTAGCACATATGCTCGCAGCATCGACACATGGAACACGTCGTGGACCGACGCAAGGGACGGCGGTAGGGCCAACCGATAAGCTACTGGTCCAATGCGCTCCAGAATCTCGAACGGGCCAACAAACCTACGACTTAGCTTTCCTTTCTTATCGAACCTCAGGACACCCCTCATAGGTGCAACTTTCAAGAACACAAGGTCCCCAACGACAAACTCCAACTCTCGGCGCCTGACATCAGCATAACTCTTCTGCCTACACTGTGCCGTTAACATCCTTGCCCTGATCTTCTGTATGGCCTCATTTGTCACTTGGACCAACTCAGGTCCCTGCAATTTCCGTTCTCCAACCTCACCCCAACACACCGGGGTCCTACACCTTCTCCCATAAAGGGCTTCAAAAGGGGCCATACCAATAGTCGTCTGATAACTATTGTTATACGCGAACTCCATCAGGTGAAGGTGTGAGTCCCAACTACCTGTGAAGTCCAATGCACATGCCCGAAGCATATCCTTCAGAATCTGGTTCACCCTTTCCGTCTGGCTATCGGCCTGCGGGTGAAACGCTGTACTAAAGTTACTCTTGGCTCCTAGGGCTCGCTGAAAACTCACCCAAAAGTTCGAGGTGAACCGTGGGTCTCTGTCAGACACAATCTTCACTGGGACTCCGTGCAACCTTACTATCTCTTCCATGAATGTGTGCCCACTTCTCAATCAGTAGGTAGGCTTACTGGGCAAAAAGTGAGCGAACTTGGTTAGTCTCCCACAATCACCTGGATCACTGTGAATCCTTTCACTGCTCGGGGCAATCCCAAATAAAGTCCATGGAGATCTCTTCCCACTTCCACTGGGGTACTTCCAGCGGTTGCAACAATCCTGCTGGTTTCTGTCTCGGTGCTTAAACTTACTCGCACACCAAGCATCTCCCGACAAACTCGCCACATCTCTTTTCATTCCACTACACGAGTGAATGATTTCAAGTCTGATACATCTTAGTGCTTCCAGGATGCACCAAAAAAAGAGAGAGTTAGGAGCATCACCCAAAATCTCCTCCTTGAGACCACTCTCGCGGAACACACAAACGCCCCCGAACAAAGAGTCCACCATCTGCGCAAGTTACAGAGAATTCACTTTCTCGCCACTTCTTGCTCGGCGCCAACAAATCCTCAAGACTAGAGTCTCCCTGTTGCGCCTCAATAACTCGTTGCCTCAAGGTCGGCCGTTGCATCGACAACCGATTCACCGAGCCGTGACCTGACTCAACACAACTGCTATTTCTGCACGCTCCATCTCTGAACGCAAAGAAACTTGCCTCGTGACCAGAGCTGAGGTGTGAGCCACCTTTCTGCTAAGGGCATTAGCAACAACGTTTGATTTGCCTGGATGGTACAGTATCTCAACCTCATAGTCCTTTACTAACTCCAGCCATCTGCGCTGTCTCATGTTCAACTCCTTCTGAGTAAAAAGATACTTGAGGCTCTTGTGGTCCGTGTACATCTGAATCTTTTCCCCATATAAGTAGTGACGCCATATCTTCAGAGCGAAGACCACGGCAGCCAACTCTAAATCATGGGTTGGGTAATTTCGCTCATAATCCTTCAACTAACGAGAGACATAGGCTATCACCTTTCCCTTCTGCATCAACACACAACCCAAACCTTTCTTGGAAGCATCACTGTAGACCACAAAACTTCCTGAGCCATTAGGCACTGCAAGCACAGGTGCAGAGACTAACCTATGCTTGTCCTGAAAACTTGCTTCACAAGCTTCACACCACACGAACTGATTTCCTTTACGAGTTAACTGAGTCAAGGGTGTGGCTATCTTGGAGAAATCCTTAACAAATCTCCTGTAATAACCGACCAGACCCAAGAAGCTTCGCACTTCGGAAACAGTTTTAGGACGAGGCCAATCTGCCACTGCCTCGATCTTAGCAGGATCCACTGTCACACCTTCTTTAGACACCACGTGTCCTAGGAAGGCAACTCGCTGCAACCAGAACTCACACTTGGAGAACTTTGCATACAATTGGTTGGTCCTCAAGACTGTCAACACTTCCCTCAAATGCACTTCATGTTCCGCCTCTGACCTGAAGTACACCAAAATATCGTCGATGAAGACAATCACAAAGGGTTCTAAGAACTCCTTGAATACCCTGTTCATTAGCTCCATAAACGCTGCTGGGGCATTCGTCAGGCCAAAGGACATCACAGTGAACTCATGGTGTCCGTACCTAGACCTGAGAGCAGTTTTCGGAATGTCCTCATCCTTAATTCTCAACTGATGGTACCCCGACCGTAGGTCGATTTTAGAAAACACTGTCGCTCCTTGTAATTGGTCAAACAAGTCATCGATCCTAGGTAAGGGATACTTGTTCTTCACTGTCACCTTGTTCAACTCTCGGTAGTCAATGCATAACCGCATCGACCCATCTTTCTTCTTTACAAACAGCACAGGCGCACCCCAAGGTGAAACACTTGGACGGATGAACCCCTTGTCTAGAAGTTCCTGCAACTAAGTCTTAAGCTCCTTCAATTCTGCTGGTGCCATTCGGTAGGGAGCTTTAGACAACGGAGTCGTTCCGGACTCAAGCTCAATACTGAAGTCTACCTCACGAACCGGGGGTAGACCAGGCAACTCTTCAGGAAAAACATCTCCAAACTCTCGAACAACAGGAACCGAGCTCAACTCTGGTCCTTTGTTCTTTGTATCAGTAACACTCGCCAAAAGAGCCCAAGCTCCTTCACTTATCAATTTCTTTGCCTTAAGAGCTGAAATCATCTTCGGAAACTTTCCAGTCTCAATTCCCTTGAACTTGAAACTGGATTCTGTCGGAGGTCGAAACACCACCTCCCGACAATGACAGTCGATGTTCGCATGGTTCCAGACAACCAATCCATGCCCAGGATTACATCGAAGTCGCTCATATCCAGGACAACCAACGTCACATCTAGCACGCGACCTGTTACCACTACCTGACCAGACTTAACTTTTTCCCGAGCTACTAACTCTCTACCCACCAAGGTAGCTACTGCCAGGTCAACATCTAAAGGTTCTACTTCTAACTGGGCTTGCCTCACAAATATTGTGACGACCACAACCACAGGTACTAGTTGTTTATTTTATTTAACGTTCTGTCAACCTGTGTGGGTGGGTCTAGTTGGAATAGTGAATTTCATCAAGCTCGGTGTTAATGAGTCGTAGATTTTATTAGTTTAGAGTGAAACATTCTCCTTTAGACAACTAATTATAAAATTAGAAGAAGAGGACGTGTCAATGGCACTTTAGTGATTATTGTCTAAATAAGGGTTATAGTGGGCATTTGGTTTTAACCTAATTTTGAGTATTTAAGGTCCTTAAATTGAAAATTCAAAGGAAAACCCTAACCCTAGCCCCATCAACATCTTCTCCTCTCATTGTACGTATGCCGTAGCCGTGAGCTTCAACCCTCAGCAGCTCTTCCGGCCGATCCACGAAGCAATTCGCACACCTCGACGCCCCATCGCCGCGCACGCAGCAATCGCAAGTTGTCATCCCAGGCCGCGAGTCGTGCGCCGCGTCGTCTCGCAAAGCTGAAACTTCACCGCGCTGCCGAGGGGATACGCGACAACGAACAGCAGCCGCTCGCCGTCCTTTGAAGCCGCTCGTCTGATCACGATCACGAACAACAGGTCTCGCGCCGGACTCCACATCACCTCAGCCACCACAGCTGTTCCGAGAGAGAGGCCACGTCCAGCCGCCTTCTTTCTCGTGTGATTCTCACGCCGACAAGCCCTCGATCGAGTTCGGTTACAGCAAACTCGCGCCGGCCAGAATATGAACGGGTGAAGACTCCACCCCCGGCCGTTTCCTCCTCGTGTTGCAGCCGTTCACGACCGAGAGCCCCACGTAAGCAGCAACTCGCGAGTGTCCTTTCAGCCGCAACTGTTGATCGAGGCTGCACGCCGCTCGTGAACCCTTTTTCCTTCACCGCCGATCGTGACCACAGCGCCGGCCAACACCGTTTACAACAGCGGAGTTTACATCCGGTGAGCGTTCGTGTTTAGCTTCGATGTTGTTGAAGGATTAAATCGCGACCTATTATTTATCTAAGAGTCTAATTGAGAGTTTAACTACGGTTTCGAACACAATTTGTAGGGACTAAACTTGGAGCGGAATTGGAGGTCAAACGCCAAAACAAACTAAGGAATATTAAGTCCTCGCGTTGAACCCGAGGTAAGCGGGGCATGAAATTGTAAGGACTTGAGTTAGGTACCTTTACAATTATGGATTTAGTGAAGGATCGGTGAATAATTTCGAATTGTTGTGTGAATCAGGTCCCACTAAAAGAAGAGTAGTCAAGGAGTTCGGTTAGGTTTTGGAGCGAAATCGGAACTAAGGTAAGGGACCTTGTGCCGAATCTTTTTAAATGGGATTAAGGAAAACGAATTTCAATATTTTATGTGAAATTAGTACGATGTTTTACTTAAAAAGATTTAATGATTTTACACGAGAATATTCCAAGATTTTATGTGAGAATGCCTTGATATTCTATGTGAAGATATCTCAATATTTTATGTGAGCATAATCTAGTATTTTATGCGAGAATATCTTTGTATTTTATGTAAGGATATTCCAGTATTTCATGTGAGACTATTACAGTATTATCTATGAGAATATTGCATGATTATATACGTGAGCATTACACCCTATCTGATGTGGAAAGTCATGATTTGCATATCAGTGATAATGGTTGTGGCATGTATACTATAGTTATGTTGAATGATGGGACCTCATGCATGTTATGTATGCCATGAAATGATTTGATGAAAAATGTGGACATTGGTCTCCTGAGTGCATTATGTGCATGGTCAAACATGCATTAGAGACCCTATGGGTCAAATTACAGGGTCCAGAGGGACTCAATTTATACAGAAGTCCATGAGGGACTCAAACCATACAGGGGTCTGTGAGGGACTCAAATGATTACAGGGGTCTGTGAGGGACTCAAAATGAAATGTCTCAGGATGACCAATCGGCCACTTAATTAAAAAAGGAAGTCATGGATTAAAGACCTGACAATATGAGATAGTTTTAGGTCCCGCATATGTACATTTCGAACAAGTTTAAAAGTCATGATTGTATGTGTATGCATATCCCAAACCTCGATGAGCGAGGTCACTTTCTCGGGTATTGTTTTGCAATACTCACCCTTTCTTTTAAAAATGTTTTTCAGGTAAGGCCAAGGACGTGCAGGGCGAGTGACGGAGGCGCGTTACTAGAACCATGGGAATAGACATGTTTTCCGCACATTTCTTTTATAACTGATGTTGTTCCTTTATGTTTTTGAAGTTTAAATTTACTTTACAGATTTTAAATAGGCCATGTTAAACTGCTCCTTTTATCTGTTTTGAATGTTTTATTTGGGATCCCTAAAGACAAATTATTTTCATTGGAGGTTTTAAAGATCTTTTTATCTCTTGGCCTATAAATGCATGCATGTGTAGTAATGTCCCTAAGAGTTTAGTCATAGAAAAGTAGGGGCGTTACAGTTGGTATCAGAGCCCTAGGTTTAAGGGTTCTGTAGACTTGCTTACAGAGTAAGCACAGAGTAGTTCCCATGGTTGAACAGTAGCGTTTGGTCACCGCTGCAGTGCGTTACGTATTTTACAAATTAAGCAAATGAGTATGATGTGATCCTGTATTATAAATGTAAATGAATTTAAAACCCTAAGGGGTGATCCTATTTTATAGCTAGAAAGTAATGAAACTGAGTTAGAAACTCTCTGTATTGTAGGACCGACAAAATGCCACCTAGAGGTCGAGGGAGAGGTAGGGGACATGGTAGGGGCCGGAGGGCAATAGAAAACGTTGACACCCAACCAGAATTACCATTGGAACAGGAAGGGATTGCTCCACCCGCACTGCA
Organism: Trichosanthes cucumerina; assembly: GCA_036507285.1. NCBI lineage: Eukaryota > Viridiplantae > Streptophyta > Magnoliopsida > Cucurbitales > Cucurbitaceae > Trichosanthes > Trichosanthes cucumerina. The sequence goes on along the minus strand of CM071835.1, from coordinate 72,550,512 downwards.
CCTCCCCCGGACCAGCACTGGTCGCGCAGAGAGAATGCACTGCGCATCGCTCGATGGCGAATCAAGGGAACCCTAACGTTATGACTATGATGGTAGAGGCTATGCAGACTCTAGTGCGAGCTACAGTAGCCACTCAGCTGGCCCAAGCAAATCAGGGGCGGAACGATGCAACTCTGGAGTCTCGATATCTGAAGGACTTCAGGAAGTATGATCCCAGATCGTTTGATGGGTCTTCCAGTGACCCCACTGTGGCTGAGTTATGGTTGTCCTCCATTGAGACCATTTTCAGACTGATGAATTGCCCTGAGGACCAGAGGGTGTCCTGTGCTACCTTCATGCTGAGGGATGACGCTTATTTATGGTGGGAGTCCGCCCAGGGAACCATTGTCGCCAGCGGAGAAACGATTACCTGGAATCTGTTTAAGGGAGCATTCTGGCGGAAATTTTACCCTGTTGCAGCTCGTTACAGGAAACAAGCAGAATTCTTACAACTTAGCCGAATGCGGAGGGCGGTGGAGGTATATGAGAGAGAATTCACCCGCTTGTCACGCTTTGCCCCGAACCGGTAGACACAGAGGCGAAGAAGGCAGCGTTTCATCATGGGGCCGGATGAAAATGTTCGAGGCTTCATCCGAGCACTAGCACCTCCCGATTATGCCTCGCAGCGGTGAGAGTGGCGAGGTTGATTTGGGTGCAGCGTGATCGCCAAACAGTAGTGGTTAACCTGGCGACCTATGGCAAATCATAAGAGGAAGTGGGACCACCAAATTCAAGCTCACAAAGTCCCAGCGTACACCGCATAGACCAGAAATTTTCGTGCGGGTTGGTCGAAACCACAGTCAACGAGCGGGGAAATAACGGTGGAGATAAGCCACAATGCAAAGACGTGGTAGCGGCATTGGGGTAATCTGTTTGGCCCATCCCGAGTGTGTTTCGGATGTGGGAAAGAAGGGCACAGAGCTAATAGTTTGCCCGAAGTCAAGCCAGGCGCTAGCCAACCTCGAGTTATCAATAGTGGGACTAACTTTGTAGCCTGTGTAATACACCAAGGAAGAGCTTATGCAAGCACCAAGAAAAACATCTATGGCTCGGACTCGGTGGTTACAGTACACTTCCATTACTTGGGCACCTTGCCTTTGTATTATTTGATTCGGTTCTACACACTCTTTTATTTCTCGCATCCTTCGTAAGTCAAGTGAGTTAGAATTAGAAACGATTCTGATGCTCTGTCTGTCTCCACTCCTGCGGGATAAATTTGTTAGCCACGATGAAAGTCAAGGATAGTAGTGTGACCATCGCGGACCATGAGTTAACAATGAAATCTAGTAGTCTTAGACATGTTTGACTTTGATGTGATATTGGGTATGGATCAAGTTAGCGCAGAACCATGCTTGCATTGATTGCTTCGGGAAAGGAGGTAGTGTTTACTCCTCTCGACCAACCTCAAGCTACTGAGTTCAGAGAGCACGTTAGCGAGGAAGTAGGCCTAAGGTAATTCACGCCTAAGGCCGAGAAGTTATTACATCGGGAGCTTGGGGCGTCTTAGCTTGCATATTAGATGCAAGGTGTACGGAGATTTCCGTGTCATCGGTACGATGGTAAATGAATTTCAGACGCGTTTCCCGAGGACCTCCCTGAATACCTCCTACGTCGAGAGGTAGATTTTAACATCAGATTGGAATTGGGGACGACCCGATATCCAAGGCACCGTCTGAGAATGGCACCGCGAGAGTTGAAAGAACTCAAACTACGATTACAAGACTTCATCGACACAAGGGGTTCATACGCCTAGCGTTTACGCCTTGAGAGCACCAGTGTTGTTCGTGAAGAAGAAAGATGGGTCCATGCGCCTGTGTATAGATTACAGGGAGTTGAATAAAGTTACGATCAAGAATAAATACCCTCTTCCCAGAATAGATGATTTGTTCGATCAGTTGCAAGGAGCAACAGTGTTCTCCAAGATTTATCTGAGATCAGGCTACCATCAGTTGAGAATCAGTGAAGAGGATATTCCTAAAAGAGCATTCAGATCACGTTATGGGCATTACGAGTTCACAATGATGCCGTTTGGTTTGACCAACGCTCCTGCCGCTTTCATGGACTTGATGAACCGTTTATTCAAAGAGTTTCTTGATACGTTCGTGATAGTATTTATCGACGATATACTGATATACTCCAGGTGTGATGAAGATCATGAAAGGCACCTGAGAAAAGTTTTACTCACGCTGAGAGAGAATAAGTTATATGCAAAATTTTCCAAGTGTGAATTCCGCTCGCATGTATCTTTCTTAGGGCATGTGGTGTCCAAAGTCGAGTCTCGTTGACCCAAAGAAAAGTGGAGGCCGTCACACGCTGGCCTCGTCCCCACCACCGCATGCAGGTACGTAGTTTTCTCGGGTCTTGCAGATACTATAGACGTTTACGTGCGCGATTTTCGCCAAGATAGCTATGCCCATGACTCACCGGCGCGCAAAGGTAACTCATTTGTTTGGGATGATACTTGCGAGGCGAGTTTCGAGAACTCAAGTGCAGATTAGTGTCGACCCCGATTCTTACAAATTCCCGAGGAACGAGGAGCTTTGTGGTTTCTGATGATGCTTCTAAGAAAGGTTTGGGCCGTGTACTAATGCAAAGACGGTAAAGTAATAGCCTATGCATCCCGACAATTGAAGACGACGAGAGGAACTATCCAACTCATGACTTGGAACTAGCAAAGAGTGGTCTTTGCATTAAAGATCCGGAGACATTACATATGGCGAGAAAATTCGATTTTTACAGATCATAAAAGTCTCAAGTATCTGCTCACCCGAATGAATTGAACATGAGGCAACGCAGATGGTTGGAATTAGTGAAGGATTATGACATAGACATTCAATACCACCCCAGTAAGGCTACGTCGTGGCCGATGCCCTCGATGAAAGCCAGTTCATACTTCAAAGACGAGTTACCGACGGAGAGCAGAGTTACTGAGCGAGTTTGCACGAGCCAAATCGCAGATACTAGTAGGAAAGACCACGGCTCGATTAGCTCGATTAACGGTGCAACCAACTTTGAGACAACGTATCGTTGAGGCTCAACAGGTGGACCCTCAGTTAGTAGAAAAGCGTACTGCAGTAACTTCAGGTGAGCTGGTAGAGTTTTCCCTATCCACAGATGGAGGATTACTATTTCAGGGACGATTATGTGTGCCGAACGATGACAAACTGAAAACTGAAATCTTGAGCGAAGCCCATAACTCACCATTTTCTATGCATCCTGGTAGTACCAAGATGTATCGAGATCTGAAACAGTCGTTCTGGTGGTGTAATATGAAGCGCGACGTGGCAGAGTTTGTCGGCAAGTGTTTGACTTGTCAACAGTGAAAGCACCTAGACAGAGGCCCGCAGGACTCTGCGGCCTTTACATGTGCCCCGAAAGGGAAATGGGAGGAGATCTCTATGGATTTCATAGTCGGATCGCCTAGAACCTTACGAGGTTACTCAAGATTTGGGTCATTGTGGGCCAGATTAACCAAGTCAAGACATTTCATACTGTGGAAACCCACCTATTCTACTGATAAGTGGGCGCGGCTTTACACGAGGAGAGATAGTCCGTCTGCATGGGATTCCAACGAAGATTATTTCGGGCATCGGATCCGCGATTCACCTCCAACTTTTGGAGGAGCCTACGTAAAAGCGTTAGGTTCACGGTTGAACTTTAGTACGACTTTTCATCCACGCACGGATGGGCGATGAGAGCGTTTAAACCGGAGATATTAGAAGATATGTTGCGAGCTTGCACCTTAGACTTTCCAGCGGTTTAGGACACTCATCCGCATTTGATGGAGTTTGCTTACAATAACAGCTTATCGATCGACCATCGGAATGGCTCCATTTGAAGCTCTCTATGGAAAACGTTGCAGAACTCCCGTTTTCTGGGAGGAGATTGGTGAACGCCAGTTGTTGGGTCCAGAATTAGTACAGGTCACTAATGAGGCAATACAAAAGATTAGGGCGCGAATGCAGACCGCCCAGAGCAGGCAAAAGAGTTATGCCGATTCGAGACGAAGGAACCTAGAATTCGAAGTTGGGGACCACGTATTTCTTAAAGTTGCCCCAATGAAAGGGATTCTAAGGTTTGGCAGAAAAGGGAAGTTGAGTCCGCGCTTCATCGGACCATTTGAGATTTTAGAGAGGGTTGGTGTAGTGGCCTACAGGCTAGCATTGCCGCCTTCCCTATCAGCAGTTCATAACGTATTCCATGTCTCCATGCTGAGAAAATACGCCCCGGACCGACTCATGTCGTAGACTTGAACCACTACACGACTAGCGTAAAGATCCGAGTTATGGCGAGCGACACATGCAGTTATTGCAAGAGATCGAAAGACCCTCCGTAACCGTGAGATCAACATAGTTAAAGTGTTATGGCAAAACCACCGCACGGAAGAAGCTACCTGGGAGCGAGAAGAGGAAGTACGAGCTAAGTACCCAGAATTATTCCAAGAATAGGAACTTTCGAGGACGAAAGTTCTTAAGGAGGGAAGATTGTGACGACCACAACAACAGGTACTAGTTGTTTATTTTATTTAACGTTCTGTCAACCTGTGTGGGTGGGTCTAGTTGGAATAGTGAATTTCATCAAGTTCGGTGTTAATGAGTCGTAGATTTTATTAGTTTAGAGTGAAACATTCTCCTTTAGACAACTAATTATAAAATTAGAAGAAGAGGACGTGTCAATGACACTTTAGTGATTATTGTCTAAATGAGGGTTATAGTGGGCGTTTGGTTTTAACCTAATTTTGAGTATTTAAGGTCCTTAAATTGAAAATTCAAAGGAAAACCCTAACCCTAGCCCCATCAACATCTTCTCCTCTCATTATACGTATGCCCTAGCCGTGAGCTTCAACCCTCAGCAGCTCTTCCGGCCGATCCACGAAGCAATTCGCACAGCTCCGACGCCCCCATCGCCTGCGCCGCAACTGCAAGTTGTCATCCCAGGCCGCGAGTCGTGCGCCGCGCCGTCTGCAAGCTGAAACTTCAGCCGTGCCGCCGAGGGATACGCGACAACGAACAGCAGCCGCTCGCCGTCCTTTGAAGCCGCTCGTCTGATCACGATCACGAACAACAGGTCTCGCGCCGGACTCCACATCACCTCACCATCGCACTGCGGTGTTCAGAGAGATGCCACGTCCAGCCGCCTTCTTTCTCGTGTGATTCTCACGCCGGCAAGCCCTCGATCGAGTTTGGTCACAGCAAACTCGCGCCGGCCAGAATATGAACGGGTGAAGACTCCACCGCCGGCCGTTTCCTCCTCGTGTTGCAGCCGTTCACGGCCGAGAGCCCCACGTAAGCAGCAACTCGCGAGTGTCCTTTCAGCCGCAACTGTCGATCAAGGCTGCACGCCGCTCGTGAACCCTTTTTCCTTCACCGCCGATCGTGACCACAGCGCCGGCCAACACCGCTTCTGCGAGTTTACATCCGTGAGCGTTAAATGTTTAGCTTCGATGTTGTTGAAGGATTAAATCGCGACCTATTATTTATCTAAGAGTCTAATTGAGAGTTTAACTACGGTTTCGAACACAATTTGTAGGGACTAAACTTGGAGCGGAATTGGAGGTCAAACGCCAAAACAAACTAAGGAATATTAAGTCCTCGCGTTGAACCCGAGGTAAGCGGGGCATGAAATTGTAAGGACTTGAGTTAGGTACCTTTACAATTATGGATTTAGTGAAGGCTCGGTGAATAATTTCGAATTGTTGTGTGGATCAGGTCCCACTAAAAGAAGAGTAGTCAAGGAGTTCGGTTAGGTTTTGGAGCGAAATCGGAACTAAGGTAAGGGACCTTGTGCCGAATCTTTTTAAATGGGATTAAGGAAAACGAATTTCAATATTTTATGTGAACTTAGTACGATGTTTTACTTAAAAAGATTTAATGATTTTACACGAGAATATTCCAAGATTTTATGTGAGAATGCCTTGATATTCTATGTGAAGATATCTCAATATTTTATGTGAGCATAATCTAGTATTTTATGCGAGAATATCTTTGTAATTTATGTAAGGATATTCCAAATTTCATGTGAGACTATTACATGATTATCTATGAGAATATTGCATGATTATATACGTGAGCATTACACCTCTCGATGTGGAAAGTCATGATTTGCATATCGCTGATAATGGTTGTGGCATGTATACTATAGTTATGTTGAATGATGGGACCTCATGCATGTTATGTATGTCATGAAATGATTTGATGAAAAATGTGGACATTGGTCTCCTGAGTGCATTATGTGCATGGTCAAACATGCATTAGAGACCCTATGGGTCAAATTACAGAAGTCCTGTGAGGGACTCAATTTATACAGAGGGTCCGTGAGGGACTCAAACCATACAGGGTCCATGAGGACTCAAATGATTACAGGGGTCTGTGAGGGACTCAAAATGAAATGTCTCAGGATGACCGATCGGCCACTTAATTAAAAAAGGAAGTCATGGATTAAAGACATGACAATATGAGAAAGTTTTAGGTCCCGCATATGTACATTTCGAACAAGTTTAAAAGTCATGATTGTATGTGTATGCATATCCCAAACCTCGGTAGCGAGGTCACTTACTGGGTATTGTTTTGCAATACTCACCCTTTCTTTTAAAAATGTTTTTCAGGTAAGGCCAAGGACGTGCAGGGCGAGTGACGGAGGCGCGTTACTAGAACCATGGGAATAGACATGTTTTCCGCACATTTCTTTTATAACTGATGTTGTTCCTTTATGTTTTTGAAGTTTAAATTTACTTTACAGATTTTAAATAGGCCATGTTAAACTGCTCCTTTTATCTGTTTTGAATGTTTTATTTGGGATCCCTAAAGACAAATTATTTTCATTGGAGGTTTTAAAGATCTTTTTATCTCTTGGCCTATAAATGCATGCATGTGTAGTAATGTCCCTAAGAGTTTAGTCATAGAAAAGTAGGGGCGTTACAAATATAGCAGAAATAAAAGAGTGCGAGGAACCAGAATTAAACAGAACAAGGGCCTAGTGGCCAAGAACGGGTAGTGTACATGTCACCACAGCACCGGAACCTCCTGCGTTCCTATTTGCACTCGCATAAACTCCACCCCTCGGGCGGTTTCAAGACTCGTCTTTCTTCGCTGTGCAGGCTTTGGCCAGGTGCCCAGGCTTTCCACAGTTATAACAAACTCGCTGATCTCTCGACTCCGCTGCACACACAATGACAAGTGTCCCCCATTTTCCACAATTATTGCAGACCTTGTTAGCTGCATGACAGGTTCCACTATGATGAACTCCACACCTGAGCCATGAACCCCTGTTTGGTGCCTGCTGGGGTTGATGTCCCTGAGTTCCAGGTTTGTTTGGCCTAGCAAAGGCCTGCTCAAACTTCCTCTTCTCGGCCGTTCCTAGAACTCGACTCGCCTCGAACTCGATCAAGACGAACTCATGCGCCTCTCAGTCTCAGATCAATCGTGGATGCCACTCGAACTGCTGCGGCGTACGTCTTGGGATCGTGAGCAACTGTCGACCCACGTACGCCTCCTCGCAAACTTGTGAGGAAACACTCAACCTTCTTCTTCTCTGTATCTACCATATCAGGGGCGAACCGAGACAATGATGTGAACTCATGCTCGTACTCCTCAACCGTCTGGTTCGACCCTTGCTTGAGCTGTACAAACTCGGCCTTCTTGTCAATTCTAAGCACAGCCGGATAGTACTTCTCGTAGAACACTTCTTGGAACTGCGCCCAAGTTATCGGTCTTGCACTGACATCTATGGACCGTACAGCAGCTCGCCACCACAGGAGAGCACTTCCCCTTAACGCATAGACTGCACATTGAACTTTCTGGTGCTCGGGGAAACCCATTCGACTCAGGATGTGGTCCACTGCTGCAAACCATGCTTCGGCAGCTACATGGTCTACCGGCCCATCGAAGAAAGGCGGGTCATACTTCTTGAAATCCTTCAGGTACCCCGCTTCCTCTGTCGTTGCCCTGAACGTAAACATCGGTGCAACCCCTGGATTTTGCGCAGGTGCTGGCTCCTGACTACGGGATACTAGGGCCTCCATGGCCTGAGTGAACATAGCCGTCTGATTAGCTTGACTTGCTATACTCGCTTTGGATCGATTCTTTGAATGCTCGCCACGAGTTCAAAGAATCGGCGACGGTCCTTGCACGTTTGGTGCTCGGACATTTGCCCTTTCCTGGGCTCCTACGTTCTGCCCAGCTGATTCCTCGACCACTGGGACATCCTGGTTGAGCCCCTCCCGATGCTCGGAGTGCTCAACCTCTGGTGCATCGACGGTCGGTTCCTGGTCTCGGGCCCTTCGACCTCGACCCCTGCGACCACCCCGACCTCGACCACCAACAGCTGCTCTTGCACGACCTCTACCACGGGCCATAATCTATAACCAGAAACAGAGCATAACATCAACAATACAAGAAGTACAACACAAAGGGAAGCACATTAAACTCAACATCGAACATCCTACTACTTACTAAGTAAAAGCAAACCTGTTGATGACCCGACGAGTTCCTTGCGAGAGGCTATGAAGGACTAACACCTACGATGTAGGCAGTATACAAGATCTAAAACCCGCTCTGATACCAACTGTAACACCCCGAAAAATTGAACACAACAACTCGAGGCATTACTTCCAAGTTGTACTGCTTCATGCTAAAAATCCGGCAAAGATAACTACAAGCAACTGGACAAACCGAAATATTTTACAAGAAACCTGAACCTAAACACGAACACTTCAAAAGGCTCACGAGGGTACCCAGCCTCCACCAAACTACACAGAGACAATAGGCTGGGCTCCAGTCCCTCGGAGTTAACAGAGAACTCAACAGCAGAAGCATGCTTTGAAAACGAAAGAGTACTACAGAACATACTTTGATTCGAGAAATGAACAATAGATAGAATAAAGTTTAAAACATGCATGGAAGCAACAGAACGCAACAGAAGAAGGAAAAAGAAACGACAACTCCTAATCGAATACTCCTAACTAAGTCCTACAACTCTTCCATTGCCTCGCAGGGGTCTCGCCGTCGGTGGTCATCTCACTGGTTTGCCTTACCTGCAACGAAAAAGAAAAATAAAGAAGGGGTGAGTATAAAAATACTCAGTAAGCAGCCCACTTCGTCCAAGAATAAAGAACATAAGAACGACCCTAGACTTAGCTAACACGACACCTAGCCCGCCAATCAACCTCAACACGCTTCCTGGCCCTACTCTTGCTCACTTTTCTCAGTTCTGTCCTACCCTTAGCTCCTAGACTGGGTTGGCAGCACGTGGCCACGAGACTCATCCCCGGGCCTGCACTAGGGCGAAGGACTCTATCCAACCCCTCTGACTCTAAGGATCACACCCCGAGTCGCACAACTGGATGGGGGCGGACCACCACATCCCATAAGCATCAAAGCGGTACTACCGCGCACAATCGACCTCGGGCTCATTCCCGAGCCTGCACTAGGGCGAAGGACTCTATCCAACCTCTCTGACTCTAAGGATCGTACCCCCGAGTCGCACAACTGGATGGAGGGCGGACCATCACATCCCATACATCATCTCGCCAACCTTGAGTCTCAGTCTACTAAGGGTTACACAGGTACTTAGGACTTGGGCCTGCACTAGGGCTAGTTGTGCTAACTACCATCCTAAGGCTCAACGGCACTTCCCGAGTCACTGCATACTAAGCACGGGACGACTAGGCTCGGGACAAACAGACGTACAACTCTAGCATATTCAACAATTTTAGCACGACATGTACCTCTATCATAAGCATCGTTCTCAGCACAAGCTTAGGTCAACTTTCCTAACAAGATCACAATTAAGCACGAAAGGCAATCATTATAGCACGAAAGGATAACGACTACAGCACTGATTCATCATATTCTCAACAAATGTACAGGCAACACAGGATCCAAGTATATTGCAGAGTTCACCACAACCTAGCATGCTACTACGAGTCCAGTTTGTTACACGTTCTAAAACATTCAGTTCCGAAATAGGATACATGCAACAACGCCCCTAAGCTCTACACTTAGGGGTAATTCAATCCAAATGACTACTTACCGTGGAAGCCAACGACAACGAGCGACTTTGTGGCGTGCTCCAACATTCTTCTACTTTCAATTAATCCCTAACGAAGAGCAATCACGACAAGAATCAATAAATCGAACACGACGCAACGAACCTAACATAGAAACTAAAAGAGAGGAGCGAAACTCACCCCCGAAGGGTCAAAACGGACTAAGGAACGGATCGAGGCGGCCGGACGGAAGAGAACAGCTGGCGGCTCTGCAGGCGGCGGCGCGTGAAAGTGACGGCGGCGACACGTGGGTGGCAGATCTGGAATCCTCGCGGCCCGATCTATCCAGAATCGGACTCCGTTCGTCGAAAACCGACCGAAAAGGGCTCGAACCGGCTGAACCAAAACAGTGGGTCTCGCGGATCTGGGCACGTCGGCAACTTGACTGCAGCGGCGTTGTGGCGACTCGGCTGGGCGCGTCTGCTCGTGGCGGCGGCGGAGACCTGAGGGCGAGAGAGAGAGAGAACCGTGAGGGAGAGTGAGAGAAAGCTTAGAGAGAGAGAGCTTCGAGGAGAGAGAGAGAGAGTGAGAGCTTCTCGGAAGAGGGACGGGGAGAGAGGAGAAAGGGGGGAGGAGAGCGAGGCGTGGGCGTGGGCCCTACTGAATCGCTGGAGGCGCATTTCTCGCGCGAGAGAAGAGGACTGGGGGGAGGGCTTCCCTCCCGCTTTTCGCTCACAAGAAAGAGGAAGAAAAAAAGTTTTCTCTTTTTTTTTTTTTTTTTTTTTTTTTTTTAACGATCACATTATCTCGATCTTAGGCTTGTAACTTTGCAACTATACTTAGATGAAGTTCAATAATAGTGTTTATTTATCTATTTTGTAATTATTTTTTTAATAAAGTAGACAAATCTATTTTAGGAATGTATAGGCATAGTTTTGTATTCTTTGTTACTATTTATTAGTGTTATTTCATGTATTGTTATGGTTTTTTTTAAAAAAAAATATAGATGATTATTTTAATTTAATTTAAAATAGTATAAAAATATTGAAGTTTAAAAAGTTTTACAATTTCAATAAATTATAGGTTGAATTAGACCATAAAATCTATATTCTATATGATATTGGACTTAGTTGTCAATGCTCGTATTAATGTGTTATAATTAATTTGTGTTAAATTGAGAAATAATTATTAGTTTTTTTTTCTCACACAATATATCCATTGATATAAACACTATTGTCTTTTATTATTATTATTATTATTAATAATCCTTTAAATACAAATAAAAATATAAGTACTTGAAAGATAAAAGTTTTTTTTTAAAAAAAAACCCATAGTGATGAAGAGTTAAAATATAAAAAGTTGGAACCCATTTATTTTTTATAAATTAATTCTAAAAATTTATGAATTTGACTTTAATTATATTTAATGATGAAAAATGGTAAGAGTTTTTTAAGTTACTTTTGATTTATTTATTATTATTATTATCTTTCTTTAAAATTATTTTATTAGTTATTATCATTTAATTAAAATATAAAAACTTTATAAAAAAATAAAATATAAAATCCATTCATTACCATAGATGTTATTAGATTATATTTAAATTAATAAAAGAATAAGGGGCAATTGGGCTGGTAGCAAAAAGGCCCAAAATAATTGCCCATATAGCAAATGTCTCAATCTATTTGCAAAAATAGCAAAAATTTGAAAAGAGAAATTGAAATTACTAAAACACCCCACGTTATATCAGTGATATCACTGATAGGATGCTATCAGTGATATCATAGATAGAATTCTATCAGTGATATCACTGATAGAAGTCTGTTTATTTAATAACTAATTTTTTTGTCTGTTTATTTAATAACTAATTTTTTCGTCTGTTTATTTAATAACTAATTTTTTCTTATAATTTTAGTTTTCCATCACCCCATTGATAGCAAACGAAGAAGAAATCATTGATAGGATGCTATTAGTGATATCACTGATAGAAGTTTGTTTATTTAATAACTATTTTTTTTGTCGTTTGGGAATGGTTACACGATTGTCAGTGTGTTATAGTGTTAGACTTCTATCAGCTTATATCAGTGATAAAAGTCTATAAGGTGATAGAACTAATATGAGTGATAGAAGTCTATAATGATTGTGAATGTGTTACAGTGTTAGACTTCTATCCTTTGATATCAGTGATAGAAGTCTATTAGGTGATAGAACTGATATAAGTGATAAAAGTCTATAACTCTATTAGACTTCTTATTCTTCATGAATATTATTCTATCAGGCTTGTGATAAATCTCTATCACTAATAGTTGTTTATCAATCATTAACTTCTTTCTAGTGATAGCTATCAGTGATAGATGTTTAATAGAAGTGATAGACTACTATTGTGATATCTATCACTGATAGAAGTGATATCTATCAGTAATAGTTGTCTGATAGACTTCTACCATAGTTGTCTATCTATTACCTATTACTCATAACTTTTCTATTATCTATTAGACTTATTGTTCCTATCCGACTTCTATCATTGTCTATCACTAATAGAAGTGATAAACTACTATCACTATTAATGATTGATAGAAATTAAAGAAAAAGAAGTGATAGACTACTATCACTGATAGAAGTGATAGGCTTCTATCAGTGATAGTTGTCTGATAGATTTCTACCTATCTATTACCTATTACTCATAACTTTTCTATTAGACTTCTTGTTATTCATGATTATTAACTTTTTTCTTCTATCTGACTTCTATCAGTGATAGATGTCTATCACTGATAGTTGTCTATCAATCATTAACTTCTTTCAAGTAATAGACTTTTATCAGTGATAGATGTCTATCACTGATAAAAGTGATAGACTTCTATCAGTGGTAGTTGTCTATCACTATCATTGATAGTTGTCTATCTGTTAACTATTATTGTTTGTTGTGTGGTCTTCAAATTTTCTCATCAGATGTCAAAGTCCTTGTGTTCATAGTATTGATATTAAACTTTTGAAACAATCACAAACCTTGTATTGATAGTATGAATAGTATGATAACAACAATATTGAGTTCTATCTTGAAAAAATATGTCTAAAACTAATTGTCAAAAATTACATCATGGTAAAAATGGTGGAAAATTACATGTCCTACGATTGTGACCAACACGATGACAATGACTACATTTTGTGTGATTTCTTGCTTCAGCAATCGACAAAATCCTTTGCTTTCACGGTCTTCCTGCTTGACGTTTAACAATTGGAGGTAATGCATTCATGTCAACATTTATCGAACTCCATTCAGAATGATTCCCAATTGGGTGGATTACACCTCCGTAAGTTGTCACTCTCATCACTAATTGCACAAGAAGAGTCATCAAAACAAGCATCATTAATATGAGCAACTAAATGATATCTTGTATTTTGATCTTCCACTAAAGTTAAAAACCAAGCAACATCAAAACAACGACATGGCGTTAGTTAATAACATCCATCATTTCTATGTTTTTTTTTCTTTTAATATTACCTAATTTTCTAAAGTATTAATATTAATATCAATATTAATATTAACATTTTTCCGAGAAAATGAAAAGGAAAATGCTACCGATAGAGAGAAAGGAGAGGGGGGTAGTGTTTGGATTCCGATAAAATTCTTGTAATGTAAACTAGAAAAAAAAAGAGATGAAGAAAAAATTGATTAATATTTTCTTAATTTTGGGTTGTGTGAAAGCGGAAGTTTGGTGAAGTGTCAACTTGTTGTAGTGTCATTCCTCTCTCAAATTAACAAACTAGATGGGCCCTACTTTTATTTTTCCTAATTTGTTTTCTTGAAAAAGGGAAGAAGAAGGAAATACTGAGGAAGAAAAAAAAATAGATTTAAACCAAGGGTATAATAGGAATTATGAAAACAATTTAAAGATTTTTGCCATATTTGCAATTATTTTAAAATGTTGCTATATCTACAAATAGTAAAATCATCCTTGCTACCCATTACAAATTCTCAAAGAATAATTAATAAAAAATTGTTCACACAACACACATCCACCTCCTACTAAAAATTATTGTTTTTATAAATAATTCTAATTATTTTATTATTAATTATCATTTAATTAACTCTGGTCTATGCGTGGCGTCGACCGGCGAGTGGTTCGCAAAGGAGGCAGCGACTGCTGGTGCACATCGACGGATCGACGACGTCACTACACAACGCAACGTGGTTGATGGCTTCCGATCGACGGCGTGTCGAACAAGCGGTTGAACAAAACTGTAGTGGTCGGTTGGGTGAAGGTTATGGTGAGGTTAAAGCTTGAAGCTTCTTCAATGGAGGTGCTTTCGTGAAAGAGAAGGGATAGAGAAGATGTTGCTTCAAAACATGTGCCTAATTGGACAAAAATGATTATTTTGAAACCCTAGGTCCAATTTTCCATAAATGCCCATCACTTTCCATTAAACTACTATAATGTCATTCTCTCTAAATTTCTAAAATTAAAACCGCACAACATTGTACATTTAAGAACTCCAACTCGAAATTTCTAATAAATCTCAAACAAAACTATAAATTAAATGCACATAAATTTCTCGGGTGTTACACATTGTTCACCCGATGAAGATCTATTGCAGGTGAAAATTACTTTTCTTTAAATCTTGTCAAAATATGTTGCCTTTATTTCATTTACATACATAAGAGATAAAAAGTAATGGTATGAATTTTAGTGGACATTTTGGAAAATTTTTTATGGAACAGTACAAATCATGACTTTCTTTTATGGCTTACCAACATAACTATCTAGAGCATGAATAGTATTATACTTAAAAATATTATATGAATTTAAATTTTTTTAATTTATCATTTATCATGACTAAAATTATTTGGTAGAATTCTTTAATTTTATTATTACAAAAAATTATTATTTGATACTCACTCCTACTAACAAAGACAATAAGAAATAATACTAAATTCGTTGTTTTTTTTTTTAAAAAAATGAAAGTAACGTATTTTTTAACATAAAGTTTTCTTCTAATATTGCAAATTTTAACATGAATGCAAAATTTATTTAATCATTTTATAGATTACGTTAAAATTAATTTATGTCCTCGCAAAATTTGCTACATTATCTTTGAAATATATTGTTCATGAAATATATATTTATTCAATTTAAAAAACATATATTTAAATTATATTCATGCTTAAGTTTTATATATTTCATTACTTACTAGTTGAATGTTTATAAATGTTTAGAATTTAAAAGATTAAAAAAAAAAAGTAAATTTAAAAAACCACAATATTTGAAAAAAAATTAGACTATTTTACCATTTATAAAATCTTATAATTACAAGACATGTTATCCTAACTAATTACTAATAATTATAAATAATGACATTTAAATAATTGGAATATAAATGGTCTCTCTATATTTACTTAGTCACTAACTTAATTATATTTAATTTATTTTTTATGATGATTATGTTTAATTTAATTACATAACAATAATTTAATTTAATTATATTTAATGAGAATTTGAAGACAATTTACTATCAATTATATTTAATGAAATTTTAAATAAACTTAATATTTAAAACCAAATTAACAATTAAAAATATTTTTTTAAAAACATAAATTATATATAGTCAAAATTTTTTTAAAAAAAATCAATATTTTGATTCATAATTAACATTTAAATTAAGAATATGAAAGACTTGAATATAAAACTTCTATTCTATAGTTAATGTTTTTTTACATTAATTGTATTTAATAATGGATGTTCAAGAGTTTTAGGATCTTCTACAACTTCTAGCTACAACTATATAACGACATGTTTGAAATGATTTTGAAATGACTAAAATCAGTTTTGACATGTCTAAAATCACTTTCCTATCAAAATTTTTATGTTTGGCAATATTGATAAGTGATTTTGCTCTAACTTTTTTTTCTCTTTGAAAATTTTTCTACCTTTGTATTTTCTTTTTGTATAACTTTTGTCTATCACCATCTAATTTAAATCTCTATGCAATATTTTTTTTAATAACTTGATGATTCTAAATGGTACAATTTTAATATATTATTAAATTGACTAATATATTATTTTTTAAACTGATTAATATATTATTTTACATTTCTATAAATATAAAATTATTAATTTAAATAATTTAAAATTAATACATTTTTGTTCAATGTTCCAATTTTTAGACTTTTATCAAATATAATATATTTAATTTAATATTATATTTGAATGAATTAAAAAAATTACCAACTAAATAAGATTAACAATTTACTTAAATAATTAAAATTTTCAAAATTAAAGAACACGCGTGCATTGCACGTGCTAAAACATTAGTATATTATAAATGAGAAGAAAAGAATTCAAACTAGATTTGATAAGAAGGGGAGAGATAAGGACTACAAGCGCAGTATACTAGAGAAATTATTCGGTGAGGGCGCCATAATGTGGCCGATAATTTTTCACCGTTGGATGAAGAGAGAGAAACATTTTGACTTTATATCCAACAGTTATTAGGGGGCATGAAAATTATTGGATTTACGTCCAAAGATTATTATGAGACAACCACATTGTGACGGTCTCATTGAATAATTTGTCCAGTAAATACTGATGATATTATAAAATGGGACCACAAACAAATGTAAACGTAAAGTGTACGCAAGCATATACAAATCTCAGTAAGTAATTATAGAAAAGTATTCAAAAAAATATTGAATCCACAAAAACATAAATATACGCTCTTTTTAAGAAATAATTTATTGCTTAGAGGTAACCAAAAAAATTAGTGTGTTTTTCAAGGTGAATAAGGTATAAGAATAATTTGAAAACAAGAGAAGATAAAACATTGACGAGAGGTACGTTTGAGAAATATCACCCTATGTCATTTATCTCATTTTGTGTGCACAATATTCATACTTAATTATGCTGCAGAAATGTAATGGGTAACAAATTAGAGTAAATTATTTGTAAATATAACAACTTTAAAAAGATTTGCAAATACCACAAATTTTTAAATAAATCTTGTTATTCCTTTTTTACCTTTATGGTTGCATATGGGAATGAAAATGACTACCAAAAGAGGTTATGATTTCTTAATGCCTGCAAACATTCTCATGGAGCATTTTTAAATTTATTTTTATTCTCTTGCATTCTTAATTTTCTTTTCGTTTCTTTGCATGCCTCTTCTCCTTCTCCTCTCTCCTCATGTCCTTTTTTTTTTATTCCCTTCATATACATACTTCCATATTCCAATTTCATATGCGCTTTAGAAATTTTATGATCATAACATTACTTAATTTTTCTTGAAAATTGTAATTAACAAAAAAGAAATCCTACTACACTAAATATTATACCGCGAGAGATCAAAATGTATAATAATCTTATCCCATATATATTAATTAGAAATTGCAAAAAGGCAAGGTTGAAGGAAACAAAATAAAAAATGAGATATTAATTGAAAAATAATATTTCATAGGATGTCTATTTAAAAAGGCGTTACATTTGAACCATATATTATCTCATATCTCATTCTTACCAGCTTCTATCCCATATTCTCGTAATCCTATTAGTCTACTCTAGCAAACAATATATCAAAATTTTATTACCCAAAATATTATTTATACAAATTACTCTATATCTTTTTTATTCATATGCATTATTAATATGTACATCCTTCTACCAACATTAGTATAATTCAATGGTAATGATCATGTACCTTTTTTACCATTTTCAATATGGAAGATATTAAAAGTTGCGATAGAATTATCTTCCAAATGTGTAGGTGACATGATCGGGTCGATTTCGACTTAATCCGACCCTTTAATCGACCATATGGTCACTTCTGTAGGTAACTTCATTATTTTTTTTTGCCTAAAGCCTAAATCGTCTGACTTCTTGTTTTTAATATATTTGTTTGTTTATTTATTTAAGTTTATTTCATATTTATTTAGAATATATAATATAAATATATAAATTTTTTACCCTTTTTTTTATTTTTATTTGTATTATTATTATAATAATAATTATATATATATATATTCTCCTTTTTAAATTTAAGTCGGTTTTGCTAAGGGCAAAACCAACTCGATCGATCACCTCCTATAATCGCTTCACCAACGCTAATTCGATCGGTCATGTCGATTTTCGGTCTTTCTTTGCTCACTTCTATGTGTAGGAAAACCCTTTCGGCTTACTATAACAGGTTTATAATACATAAAAAAAAAATAAGTTAACTTAGGGGGTTATGTTTCATTTAGTGTATGTGTATTTGATTTAGAAGCTAAATTATCGTGTTTGATTTAGTTCTTGGTTTTTTTTTTGCAATACTCATTTGTATCCTTTAGATATAGTATTAGTTCTAATCTTTTGGATATATATTATTTAATAATAAATTGATATTCCTCTTTGATATTCAAGAGAAAAATCATGATATCACTAAAGACTTCAATATGTGGTTGAAGTCTATTGTTGATAGATTGATATGTTTCTTTAATATCAATCTGTCAGTGATAGACTAATATTCCTCTACATTACAATAATGATATCAGAGAGGAGTATTAGTCTATCAGTGATAGACTTTAATATGGATTAAAGTTAGAAGAAGTATCACTAATATTAGTATCATTAACTTACTTTTTTTTTTTTTTGCAGTAATTTAAAATTATGGTTAAGCTTGTTATGAGAACTATAAGGCTATTGAAGTTTTGGTTGATGAAATGACGAGTTTTTAGACTTTTTGGTTTAACATTAAATCAATTAAACATCAAACAAAACTAAATATGTAACGGTTAATATTTTTTTAAAAAAGAAGTTGAATGGAGAAGAAGAAGTCGGGGAGGGCTTCGCCTCCAACTTTTCACGTGAATCGCAGCGAAAGCGCCGCGATCGCTTTCGCCAAACGCCCACGCCTCCTCCTCTTTAACCCTCTCTCTCCTCCTCCTCTCTCCTCTCGCCTCTCCCGACCCCCTCGACCATCTCTCTCTATCACTCAAACTTTCTCTGCCTCTCTCTTGTCTCTTAGATCGTGTTGCACCGCCACGGCTTCGCCTCCACCTACTAAAGCTCGCCTAAAGCCCAAAGACCGCCACAACATGTCCATAACATTGTTCTGACCGATTCAGGCCATTTTCGACGATTTGAGGCCTGTTCTGGATAGATCGGGTTGCGAGGATTTTTGATTTGCTACCCACACGACGCCGCCGCTGCCGATCCACGCGCTGCGCGCTCGCCGTGACACGCTGCCGCCCCTCAGAGCCGCCGATCGCCTCCTTCCGCAAGGCCGGCCGCTCTGCCTCGTTCCTTTAGCTCGCTTTTGGATCTCCATTGGGTGAGTTTGACTCCTTGTAAGCTTTTAGGGCCTCGCTTGTATTTCGGGTTTCTAATTTGTGCATGTTCTTCATTAGGGACTATTTGGAAATAGAAGCACGTTTGGAGCACGCTGCATTTCTCAAGTTGCACGTTGTTGCTGTATTATAGGTAAGTAGTCATTTGGACTAGGCTTAGAGGCATCAATGCATGCAATAACTAGATTGGAAGTAAACTAAATGATTTGAACTTGTCGTAGCATGTTAGGATGTGATGTTCATTGCAGCCTAATTTAAGTTCCTTTGATTGTGTTTGATGTTTATATGTGTCAAAACCCCGAACTTGTTAGTTCGTAGTCTTGTTTATCTCATAGCCCTATGTGATTGTAACTCTAAAGCCGGGTAAGCTTGTGTTGAGGATTCTAAATGTGTTAATGTGACTGATGATGTCTGCTCCCTAAGTAGGAGCCCGTAGTCTCATGCTTAGTATGAAAGTATCCCGGGAAGTGTTGAGAGCTTTAGGATTGTAGCTAGCGTAACCAGCTTCTAGTGTAGGCCCTAGTCTCTGTGTAACCCTTATCAGCCGAGACTCGAGGTTGGCGAGATAATTATTGAAGGGATTTTGAATTTCTCAAGCGGAAAACGTTGTGAAACGTTGTTGATCCGTAGTGTAATTTCTCTCTTAAAATTTAATCTATCTTATAGATCCTAGGCTAAACATGCAAGGAAGAAGAAGGAAACAGTATAAAATAGATACTAACCTCTTGAATAACTCTTCTTCAACGTTTTCTCCTTCTCCTGGTCACGATCTCTCTCGCACTAACGAACTCCTCGAACTCGATCCTCGATCCGAACAGGAGACACCTCCAAAACAACTTCTCGGTTGTTCTCGGGAGGTTGAGGAGAATGTGGGACTCCCTTTGGATTTTTGGTGAGGAGAGAATATTTAGAATTGAGAGAGTTCTAGAAAGAAAAACCCTTGCTCTCTTTGGATGGAAATCCAAAAAATGGCAAGAAGCACACTAAAGGCTTCTTGCAAAGCCTTTAAATAATGGTGAGATGTGGAGTTAACATTTCCACCAAATCACCATTTTACCACAACTATGTAATATACAAATCATATTTGCATATTATATACTATAAGGTATCTCACACCTTGTTATACAAATCTCATTTGCATAAATGTGGAATTATAAATTGAATCACATTCAATTTAATTTCTCTCAAGTCAATTTCTCCAAATAGCACTAATAATCAATTAGGCTATACTATAGTTTATTATGAATCTCATTCACATCAAACTATATATTATGTCATCTATATATCATATAAGTGACATAAATACCCAAATAATGAATTTGAACACTTCAAATTCACACCAAACTGTAAACCCTCAATTTGTCAAATTTGAGCCAACCGAGTGACCTAATGGATCTACACATGACGAGCTCCAGTTATCCGAGACTAACCTGTCAAACTCTTTATCCCGGTTATTCAACATTCATTAGCTACGGTAACACTCCACTAAAGCCCGTAGCTGCACTCTCATCACTGTAGGACAAGTTATGTCCATCGATATAACCATTACCTATGAGTCGACCCTTCACAGGTTTTTCGTAGACACTGCTTGGTCAAATTACCGTTCTACCCCTGTGTCTACCTCTTGCTCCCTAAGTTCCACTGCTCCTCTAATGAACAACTACGTTGCATGGTCCAACCATAAAGAACAACTCTCTCAGGCCAATGAGAGAGTGGGGCCCCGTTGTTCAAGGCCTGGAGACAGCACTTAAGGGAACAACCCCTCTACTTTTCCTAAATCGGGAACGAGTGAATTCCTTCTTGCGTAGTCAAGTTCCCAGCTCCCCACATGGTCCTGCCCCCTGAGAAGATATGCATATTGGGCGAGCAACAGTGGCAACCCTCACCCGTACTAGTCAAAGGACAAACCCCCGCAATAAGGAGTTCGTGGCATGCTCAGGATTAAGGTCGAGTCACTAATGGTCATCTACGAAATTATTAGCTCTATACTGTTAACGGTGTTACATCAGTAAGTCTAATAATCACCGGTCCAGTCTTGTACAATCTCATTGCACAGGATGCCCCCCACTCGCATGTCAACCACATGAACGAGTCAGATCACTTCGTTTGTATCTAATACAAAGCGGGCCGCATCCAAAGTGTATCAATGATTAGGTCTCCAACCCTATCCATATACTGTAGACCGTTCGGGTCATTAACTAGAACGTTATATTCCTTCTGTGACCACTACACACCGTTAAACTTCTTAGTTCTCTCATTAATACAATGACCCTAGAGCTTAGTTTATTGGATTAAGTTTATGAAAAATGCGAGACACAAAGTTTAAAAAAGTAACTCTTTTTTATCACACAAAGTTCAAATAAATAACTCTTATTTATTCACAACTCAACATGAAATATTACAAACTACACGAGATGAGGACATACATCCCAACAAACTCCCACTTGGACTAAGCTAGTGGAGTACATGATACATTTCTCAAATGTACAGTAAAGTAATACAACAAAGTAATACAATAAACTAGGGCATTGAATACCACTTTACAATACTCCCACTTGCCCTAGTTAGGAAGCACTCGAAGACCTAGATTCTCAAGGTGACCCTCAAACACCTTAGTCGTGAGGGCCTTTGTAAATGGATCAGCAACATTGTGCTCCGAAGCTATCTGCGTGACTGTCACGTCGACGAGGTGCACAATCTCCCGTATCAAGTGATACTTACGCTCTATGTGCTTGCCCCTTTTATGACTCTGAGGCTCTCTCGAGTTGGCTACTGCACCACTGTTTGTTGGGATTTGTGCCCTAAAACTCGTAGTTTGTAATTATGTTCTAATTGATGTAATAAAGTGTTATTGTTCGTTATCTACGAGTTTGCCTTTATTTAAACCCTAAATCCAATAAACTAATCATCCAAGGTTGTTAAGTGAATCTTTAACTGAATGTAATGTACATAAAAAGGATCTCGGTTCGAGATACAACCTAAACAATCCATAGTTAGGGGATAAAGTTTCGGTACCTTACCCTGGTTAAACTATGGATGTGGCCCACTTTGTATTTGATACAAACACTGTGATCCTAACGTGTTCGTGTAGATGACATGTGAGTGGGGATATCCTATGTAATGAGATTACATAAAACCGGACCACGAAATAGTAACCTCTAGCTGTAACTTCGTTGACTAGTTAGGTTTCTATTTCACTAGGATGACCTAGGCAACTTGATCTCAATACTGAGGAGGTTACGAACTCCTGTTTGCTAGGGAATTTCCTTTGACTAGTATTGGTGAGAGTGGCCAGATTCGCCGACTCAATTAGCCTACCTTCTTGGGGACAAGACCGAGTGAGCGGCTGGAAACTTAACTTAGCAAGACGGAATTCACTCCTTCCTGCGTACTAGGGTAAGTAGAGAAATGTTCCCTTATGTGGTGTCTCCGGGAGTTGAACAAAGGGCCCGACCCTCTCATTGGCCCGAGAGGGACTTTGTTTGTTGGTAGGACCACAAATAAATTGTTCATTAGAGGAGCACTGGTACTTAAGGCACAAGATGTAACCCAGGGGTGAAACGGTAATTTGACCCAACTTGTTTTACGAACATTCGTGAATGATTGACATGCTGTTATTGGTCAATATCCATGGACACAAAAATATATTTGCAGTGAGAAGAGTGCAGTTGTGGGACTTTAGTGGAGTGTTCTCGTAGTTAACGAATGTTGATTGGGAGGTTAATGAGATTAACCGAGCAATCCCATATCGTTAGAGCTTTTGATCTGTAGGTCCATTAGTTCCACCATCTAGCTCGTAAAGGGTTCTTAGATCGTTTGAATTTGAAATGTTCAAATTCATTAGGGAATATATTTAATGTATTTAGATATGATATAATATATAGTTTTGGAACTATATATTATAAATTTAATGTGAATATGATTCATATTAAAGTATATGCGAGAATTGAATATTTGAAAGAGTTCAAATATTATATTAAGTGTGAATGTGATTCACATTTGAAATCTATAGGTTAAAATTTAATGTACACTGGATGTGCATTAAAACTATAGATTAGAGGGAAGGATATGATTAAATATGATTTAATCTTAATTAAATATAAGATATTTAATTTGGATAATTAAATATGATTTAATTAATGTTTTTAATTTAATTCAATATTAAATTAATGGGAACGTGTCAGAAGGACAGGTTCCCCACCTCCCTCCCCATCAATATTAAATTAATGGATCCGCTCTTTCTTTTCACGAACAACACAGGGGCCCCAAGGCGAAACGCTTGGGCGTATAAACCCTTTGTCCAAAGAAGTCCTCGCAAATCGTAGTTTCAGCTTCTTTCAACTCTGCGGTGCCATTCTCAGACGCGCCCTTGGATATCGGAGTCGCCCCTAATTCCAATCCGATGTTAAAATCTACCTCTCGACCGAGGTATTCCGGGAGGTCCTCGGGAAGACGCTCAGAAATTCGCTTCACCATCGTACCGATGACACAGAGATCTCCGTGCACCTTGCATCTAGTATGCAAGCTAATACGCCCCAAGCTCCCGATGTAATAACTTCTCGGCCTTAAGAGCGAATTACCTTAGGCCTACTTCCTCGCTATCGTGCCTCTCAACTCAGAGCTTGTGTTGGTCGAGGAGTGAACACTACCTCTCCTTCCCCGAAACAATCCATGCAAGCATGGTTCTCACGCTAACCACCCATGCCCAATATCACATCAAAGTCAAACATGTCTAAGACTACTAGATTTATCATAACTCATGGTCTCATGCGATGGTCACACTACCATCCTTGACTTTCATAGTGGCTAACAAATTTATCCCCACAGGAGTGGAGACAGATGTGAGCATATCAGAATCGTTTCTAGTTCTAACTCACTTGATTCACGAAGGATGCGAGAAATAAAAGAGTGTGTAGAACCGTAATCAAATAATACAAAGGCAAGGTGCCCAAGTAATGGAAGTGTACCTGTAACCACTGAGTCTGAGCCATAGATGTTTCTACTGGTGCTTGCATAAGCTCTTCCTTGATGTATTACAAAGCTTCCCAAAGAGCCCCACTATTGATAACCCGAGGTTGGCTAGTGCTTGGCTTGACTCGGGCAAACTATTAGCTCGGTGCCCTTCTTTCCCACATCCGAAGCACACTCGGACCGGGCCAAACACTTACCCCAATGCCGCTACTACGCTTTTTGCATTGTGGCTTATCTCCACTGTTATTTCCCGTTCTGTTGACCTGTGGTTTCTGACCAGAACCTGCACGAAAATGTCCTGGTCTATGCGGTGTACGCTGGGGGCGCTGTGAGCTTGAATTTGGCTGGTCCCACTTCCTCTTATGATTTGCCATGGCCGCCTGTTAACCACTACTTGTTGTGCAGGCGCTCACGCCGCACCCAAATCAATTCCGCCACTCTCACCGCGGAGGCATAATCGAGAGGTGCTAGTGCTTGAATGAAGCCTCGAACATTCTCATCCAAATCCCATAACGAACGCTCTGCTTTCTTTGCCTCGTGTCTACCACCTTTCGTGGGCAAAGCGAGACAAACGGGTGAATTCCCTCTCATATACCTCCACTGCCCTCCTGTTCTGGCCAAGCCTGTAAGAATTCTCCCTGCTTCTTGTAACGAGCTGCAGCAGGGTAAAATTTCCGCCAGAACGCTTCCTTAAACAGATTCCAGTTAATTGTTTCTCCGCTAGCGACAATGGTTCCCTGGGCGGACTCCCACCATAAATAAGCGTCGTCTCTCAAAGATAAAGGTAGCACAGACACCTCTCGGTCCTCGTGGCGCTTCATCACCAAAAAATGGTCTCAATGGAGGACAACCACAACTCGGCCACAGTGGGGTCACTGGAAGACCCATCAAACGATCTGGGATCATATTTCCTGAAGTCCTTCAGATATCGAGACTCCAGAGTTGCATCGCTCCGCCCTCGACGCATTTGGGCCACCGGAGTGGCTATCAGAGCTCGCACTAGAGTCTGCATAGCCTCTACCATCATAGTCATAACGTTAGTGTTCCTTGATCTCGCCACCGAGCGATCGCAGTGCATTCTCCGCGCGACAGCCGGGTCCCGGGAGGTCCGTGCACGGTGGAGCAACCTCTTCCCGCCTCCAAATGATAATTCCGATTGGGTGTCAACGTTTTCTCTTGCCTCCGGCCCCTACCACGCCCTCTACCTCTCCTCGACCTCTAGGTGGCATTTTGTCGATACTACAATACAGAGAGTTTCTAACCCGGTTTCATTACTTTCTAACTACAAGATAGGGTCACCCTTAGGGTTTTAAATTCATGTATATGCATAAAATGTAATCACATCATAATCATTTACTTAATAAATAAAATACTGTAACGTACATCAAGCGGTGGCCTAACGCGTTGTTCAACCATGGGAACTACTCAGTGCTTACTCAGTAAGCAAGTCTACGTAACCCTTAAACCTAGGGCTCGATACCAACTGTAACGCCCCTACTTTTCTATGACTAAACTCTTAGGGACATTACTACACATGCATGCATTTATAGGCCAAGAGATAAAAAGATCTTTAAAACTTCCAATGAAAATAATTTGTCTTTAGGGATCCCAAATAAAACATTCAAAACAGATAAGAGGAGCAGTTTAACATGGCCTATTTATAATCAAAAGTAAATCAACTTCAAAAAAACATAAAGGAACAACATCGCTTATAAAAGAAGTGTGCGGAAAACATGTCTATTCCCATGGCTCTAGTAACGCGCCTCCGCTACTCGCCCGCACGCCCTGGCCTTACCTCAAAAACATTTTTAAAAGAAAGGGTGAGTATTGCAAAACAATACCCAGTAAGTGACCTCGCTACCGAGGTTTGGGATATGCATACACATACAATCATGACTTGTAAACTTGTTCGAAATGTACATATGCGGGACCTAAAACTTTCTCATATTGTCAGGTCTTTAATCCATGACTTCCTTTTTATTTGTGTGGCCGATCGGTCATCCCGAGTCATTTCATTTTGAGTCCCTCACGCACCACTCTGTAATAATTTGAGTCTCTCATGCACTCTGTAATAATTTGAGTCCTCACGCACTTCTGTAATTTGACCCATAGGGTCTCTATTGCATGTTTGACCATGCACATAATGCTCTCGTGAGACCAATGTCCACACTTTTCATTAATTCATTTCATGACATACATAACATGCATGAGGTCCCATCAATCATCATAACTATAGTGTACATGCCACAACCATTATCATTAATATGCAAATCATGACTTTTCACATCAGATAGGGCGTAATACTCGCGTACAAAATCATGCAATATTCTCATAGATAATACTGTACTATCCTCACATGAAATACTGGAATATCCTTACATAAAATACAAAGACATTCTCGGATAAAATACTAGATTATTCTCGCATAAAATATTGAGATATCTTCTCATAGAATATCAAAGTATTTTCACATAAAATCTCGGGATATTCTCGTATAAAAATCATTAAATCCTTTTAAGTAAAATATCGTACTAATTTCACATAAAATATTGAAGCTCGTTTTCTTTAATCCCATTTAAAAAGATTCGGCACAAAGTCCCTTACCTTAGTTCGAATTCTACTCCAAAATCTAACCCGAGCTCCTGGACTACTCTTCTTTTAGTGAAACCTGATTCACACCATAATTCCCAAGTTCAATCTCCAAGTATTCACTAAACCCATAATCATAAGGTACTTAAATTACGTTATTAAGATGTCATGCCCCGCTTACCTCGAGTTTAATGCGAATCCTTAATACTCCTTAATCCGTCTTGGCGTTTGACCTTCAATTCCGCTCCAATCTTGACTCCTATAATTAGCGTTCGAAAACAGCAGCCTAAGTTCTCAATCAAACGCTTAAATATTCGATAGGTCACATATAACTCTCATTCCAAATCCATACTTAACAAGATCGCTCACCGGGTTATAACTTCAGAGGTTGTAGGTGCTGCTGATCGGAAGCGGACTGGACGGTATCGGCTGATTCACGACTGACCGGCGGCGGCGTGCTCCATAAGCCGCTGCAGCGGCTGAAGTCGTGAGAAAACCGGCGAGGCTTGCTGCGGTGCTCGTGAACGGACGAGCGGGTGGAGCGAGCGAGTTCCGCTTCGGTGATCGCCCGCGTGACTCGGGATGTGAACGGCGACTCTTCCGTCCGTGGTCTTCAGCGCGTGTCGACGGATGAAAACGGCCGCGCGCGGGACTTGCGATCGGGCCGGCGGGGATGAGTTCACGAGTGGCGGCCAGTGAAGTCACGAGCTATCAACGGCATCAGAGTTTCGTTCGTCCTTCGGCGTGCGGACGCGTACGATTCGCGGTAGGGGTGACGGCGGCGCTGGGCGTGCGTGACTGGCGGCAGGCACGAATAAATCACGTTCGTTGATCCGCCGGTGGAAGTTGCGCCGACGCCCCGCTTGCGTGCAGCGCGCGCGAATGTTTGCAAGGACTAAACTTTCTTCGTGGAGCTGCCGGTGGAAGGGTGTTCGTCCGTAGGCTTGGTCGGCGGCTAGGGCATAGAGGGGGAAGATAAGATGGTTAGGTTTAGGGTTAGGGCAAGGTACAAGGGGAAGGAGAAGATATTGATGGGCTAGGGTTAGGGTTTTGTTTTTAACTTTTCAAAGATGAGGAGCTTAAATACTATCAAATTAGGTCAAAAACCAAGTGTTAATTATCACCCTAATTTAGGCATTAATCCCCAAAGTGCCATTGCTACTTCCTTTTCTTTTAATTTTACAAATCATTATCTAGGAGAATATTTCGCTTTAAGCTAAGTAAAATCAAAGACTCACTAACACCGAGCTTGATGAGATTCACTAATCCAACTCGACACACACACAGGTTGATAGAACGCTAAATAAAATAAATAATTAGTACCTGTGGTCGTGGTCGTCACAAGATCTCCATCACATGGTATCAGAGCAATGCTTGTATTGTTTTGTTTTGAAACAAATTTGCATTGATTTGGTGGGAAATGCATTTGGTTTGCTGTAAAACTTGTGTAGGAATGTTTTGGCCTTAGTTTACATCGACTTTTGTTCAAATTGGATGTAAAGACCCCTGCGTTTTTTGGCAAAAAGTGCAAAATTAAGTATATAATTGAGTTACGAGTCGTTCGGGACCAGTTTCATGCATTTCGATTGAGAATCGAAGGAGAAATTGAAGTTTGAAGCTGCTGTGTTCGTGGAAGAAAGCCGCCGCCGGCGCGAAGAACGCTGCAAACGTTGTTCATCGGGCCGCAACGTTGAAGAACAACGCCGCAATGCCGCGCTCCCTATCGACGCGCGATCAAGGGTCACGGCGGTGTTGCAACGCCGCCCCGCGTTAAGCAACGCCACCCCGATACCAGCGCGCAAGACGACGGCGGGCGGGCGTTACCAACGCCGCCTCGCTCACAGCGTGTAACGCCAGGGGCATTCCAAAGCAAATGGAGACCTGTTCAGTTGGTTAAATTCTTTTGGTCCGATTCGAGCGGTTCAAGGCTGGTTCATGGTGTTTTTGGACCGGTTTCATGAAATAAATTAATGTAATTTATTTTTCTTTGTACTTTAGGGCCAAATTATTCCGGTTTTACAGGTATTTATCTATATGAATGTCATTTAGATTATCCCCACCTTAGGATAAGCATGTTCATGCATTTTATTTATATAAATGTTATATGAATATGGTTGAATGCATGACTAATTTATTTTTTCATGAGTAATTAATTATAAGTGTTATAATTAGATTATATGGAAAATAAATTGCATGGAGCATGAAATTACTTAGTTTAAAATAAATGTTATTTTATTTAAGTAATTTTATAATTCAAATAGTTGAATTCCTTTTATCATTCCATTTTGAATATTGATGGTTGGATTTATAATATAGTTTATTTATCATAGGTTAATTATTACGATTTATAAAAGTTATAAATTAAAGGGGTTTTAGAAACCATAACCTATAATAAAGAAATGCATGCAAACATAGGAACTTGGGTTAAAATTTAATTAGTTTTAAATCGTTTAAAATTAATTTAGACCTAAGTTTCAATTTCTAATAGGATTAGAAATAAGTCTTACGTAGTATTTTAAATATTTTAAAATATAGTAGTACTTTAGGACTTTGGTTATAAGGGAACTCTACCGGTGAAGTTCTACTTAAGTTTGACTGTTAATGTAACACCTCCTACCGAACCGACCCTAACCTGAGTTGAATTAACCTTAGTTCTGTTTTATCTCTAGGTAATTGAAATGTTTATTCACCTAGACATAAGGTTTTAAGACCTAGTTATAATAGTTATAATAGGCATAGACTTAGATAGATTCTTTTAGCTAGAATCCGACTAAGTTAAATGCATACAATAATTTTAGGAACTTCAGTGGGAGAAAACGAGATGTTCGCATCGGGTTTACTCTCACGTCCTCAAGAGTTCACACCGTGAGTTCCATGCTCGGGTACGTGGCGTCAATAGGGCGTCCCCCTACGATATGTGTTTGCATGGTTCAATACCAAGGTAAATGAGGGAAGTATCGATAGTAAATGCGAGCAGGATGCGTGTCAACGTATCCTACGGTCTCCTCCATTAGGTCGCACCGTGCGATTTCTATAATCCGCCTGCTAGGTTGTCCTGGAACAGCCAAACCCTACGGAGAGCCTGACTATAGGGATCGGAACACCGCGAACTCCAGAAATGGATAGGGTCTCTTAGGTTGTTTGCCAACAGTTGTCTATCTTAATAGTAGTCTGTTAGCTCGGGCCTATTGGATCTGAAAATGGTAGGGTCACATATACGGGATGAGTTAAGTTAGTTAACAAATCATTGACCATTGGGACATGAGATGTTCGTAGTGGGAATTGGCCGAAAAAGTCCCAATTCAAGGGAGGAATGACTCGATCACTTGACGGAGGCTTTTGTTCTAAACCCTTGAAGTATCGTTGCAAAATTAAAGGCTTAACTTAAACAAAGGGGTTTTAGTTTAAACACTAGGGTTCTTTAATAATTTTGCTAAATTAGATTGGTTTTTACAGTGGGTTTAAAAGGCATAACTAATTAAAACTACTTAAAAGCGATCGTTTATCTCGTGAGAATTTTACTATGTGGATGTCCAACTTGAATACAATTCTCATTGTTAACGACCTACGGTTTGTACTGTCTGAGGAATTTCCTCAGATCCCTGCTCGTAACCCTCCTCAATGCATAAGGAGGCGTCGACCGCATTGCTTTTTCAAGGCCAATGATAAGACCAAGGTCTACATTTTGGCTAGTGTTTCTGAAGTTCTAGCCAAAAAGCACGAGGGCATGGTCTCAGCTCGTGAGATCATGAGTTCCTTACAGGAAATGTTTGGACAACCGTCAGGAAAGATTCAGCACGAATCCCTCAAATGCGTTTATAACTTCCGTATGAAGGAGGGGTCATCGGTGAGAGAACACGTTCTTCATCTGATTGTCCACTTCAACGTGGCTGAGATGAACGGAGCGGTCATTGACGAACAAAGTCAGGTATCGTTCATCCTGGAATCTCTTCCGAAGAGTTTCCTGCAATTCCGCAGCAATGCGGTGATGAACAAGATAGAGTATAACCTGACTACTCTCTTTATGAAGGGAATAAGAACCCCGTGCAGCGGAAGACGATTGAATCGTCGAGGTATCAATATGCAACATAGTTTTGTTAAAATTGATCTAATATTAGATCTAGGCTAAACATGCTTAAAAGAAGAAGAAAAAATACAGCAAGTAGAGTTTACTTACTTGTTGTAGACTTTATTCAAAGATTCTTCTTCAAGTCACGAACTCTTCGTGCTCCTCGAACTCAACGAACACTTCCAACGAAAGGAACCCGAACACAACCAAATGGCCTTCTCGGTTGTTCTCTTTTGGAGAAGAGAAGATGGTGGGATCTTGTAAGAGTTTTGGAGAGGGAGGAGAATTGAGAGAGAATTGAGAGAATTCCTCTTCTTTTCTTTGATGAAAAATCAAAAAATGAGAGATTGCCTTGTAGTCCTTCTTGCAAGAAGGGTTTATATAGTGGAATTGATGGAGTTAAAACCTCCACTTAATTACCACTTTACGACAACTATAGGTTATGCAAATCTCATTTGCATAACCACATAATATAAGATATCTCATATCTCATATTGCAAATCTCATTTGCAATAATTGTGGATTAATTAAATTGAATCACATCCAATTTAATTTCTCTCAATCAATTTCTCCAATTAGCCCTAATTCAACAATTAGGCTAACCTATAGTTTATTATGAATCTCATTCACATTCTACTATATATTATATCATCCATATCTCATATAAATGATATAAATGCCCTTAAAGTGAAATTGAACACTTCAATTTCATACCAAAACATTAACTCTTCTTTTAACCAAGATGGAGCCAACCGAGGGACCTAATTTACCGACAGTGACGGGCTCCAATGATCCGAGATTAACCTGCCAAGCTCTTTGTCCCGGTTAACCAACATTCAATAGCTACGGTAACACTCCACTATAGCCCGTAGCTGCACTCCCGTCAGTGCAGAATATTACGTGTCCACTGATATAACCAATGCCCATGATTCGACCCTTCACAGGTTGTTCGTAGACACGACTTGTTCTAAATACCGTTTTACACCAGTGTCTACCTCTTGTTCCTTAAGTCCCCACTGCTCCTCTAATGAACAAAATATTGTGATTGTCCAACCATGCACAACACCCTTCTCGGGCCAGTGAGAAGGTGGGCGCCCGTTATCCAAGCCCTGGAGACAGAACTTAAGGGAACAACCCCTCTAGTTTCCCTAAAGGCGAGAACGAGTGAATTCCATCTCGCGTAGCTAAGTTCCTAGTTCCCTACTTGGTTCTGTCCTTGAGACAATAGGCATATTGGGCGAGTAATCGTGACCACTTTCACCCGTGCTAGTCAAAGAAACGGACTCTCAGATAGGGAGTCCGTGAACACGCTCAAGATTCAGTGTTGAGTTACTAATGGTCATCTCTACGGTTATTAGTCCTTCATCACAATCGGTGTTACATCGTGAGGTCTAATAATTCACTGTTCGGTCTTGTACAATCTCATTGCATAGGATGCCCCACTCGCATGTCAACCATATGAACGAGTCAATTCACCTCGCTTTGTATCTAATACAAAGCGGTCGCATCCACAATGTACCGTGATTAGGTCTCCAACCCTATCCATATACTTTAGACCGGTTCGGGTCATTAACTCGAACGTGATCCTCCCTGTGTGTCCACTACACACCGTTCAAGTTCTAGTTCTCTCATAAATTCAATGACCTTGGAGCTTAGTTTATTGGAAATGTTTATAAATATTGCGAGACACAAAGTGATGAAATAAATAACTCTTATGAATTTCAAACAATATATTACAAACACGAGATTAGTACAAAAATCCCAACAAACTCCCACTTGGACTAAGCTAGTGGAAAAATATTACAACCAAGTAAGACAATAAACTAGGGCATTAAATACCCGTTTACACATCTCCCACTTGTCCTAGTCAGGAAGCTCTCGAAGACCTAGACTCTCTAGGTGACCCTCAAACACCTTTGCCGTGAGGGGCTTTGTCAAAGGATCACCTACGTGTGCTCTGACGCTATCTGCGTGACCGTCACGTCTCCCCGGTGCACAATCTCCCGTATCAGATGATACTTGCACTCAATGTGTTTGCCTCTCTTATGGCTCCGAGGCTCACGTGAGTTGGCTACTGCACCACTGTTATCACAGAATAGTGTGATCGGCAAGTTCATGTTTGGAACAACTTCCAAATCTGTCATGAACTTCCTGAGCCAAACAACTTCCTTTGCAGCTTCACAAGCCGCAACATACTCTGCTTCCATAGTGGAATCAGCGATGCATCCCTGCTTGATGCTTCGCCATACTACAGCTCCTCCATTCAGAATAAAGGCTGACCCCGAAGAGGATTTCCTAGAATCCTTGTCGGTCTGAAAATCAGAATCTGTGTATCCCGTAAAGATCAAATCCCCACTACCATACACTAAGCTGTAGTTCCTCGTTCTCCTAAGATACTTGAGGATAACCTTTACGGTTGTCCAATGATCTAATCCTGGATTGGACTGATATCTACTAACAATTCCTACTGCATAACAGATGTCGGGCCTAGTACACAGCATGGCATACATCAAGCTACCTACAGCTGAAGCATATGGAATCCGTCTCATATCCTCAACATCTTGAGGAGTCTTAGGACACTGATCCTTAGACAAGTGAACCTCATGCCTTAAAGGCAGCAAGCCATTCTTGGAGTTATGCATCTTATATCTAAACAACATCTTGTCAATATAAGACCCATGAGACGAGGCTAGCGTTCTGTTCTTCCGGTTCCAGACTATTTGGATACCTAGAACATACTGAGTTTCTCCAAAATCTTTCATTTGGAATTGCGAAGCTAGCCACTTTTTAACGTCAGTAAGAAATTCTAGCTCATTCCCAATGAGAAGAATATCGTCCACGTACAAAACCCGAAATGCGACAGTTTTGTCAACGATTTTCTTGTAGACACAAGGCTCGTCGACATTTTGATCAAAGCCGTAAGATTTGATCGCCTCATCAAATCTTATATTCCAAGACCTCGAAGCCTGTTTCATTCCATTAGTGGACCTATGAAGTCGGCAAACTTTTAGCTCTTGGCCTTGGGCAATGAACCCTTTGGCCTGGTCCATGTAGATTGTCTCATCAAGTTTGCCATTCAGAAAGGCTGTCTTGACGTCCATCTGCCATACCTCGTAGTCATAATACGCGACAATGGCCAGAAGGATCCTGATCGACTTTACCATGGAAACAGGTGAAAATGTCTCCTCATAGTCTTAAAACCCTTTGCCACTAGTCGCCCTTTGAAGGTCTGCAGCTTCCCATCTACGCCACGTTTACGCTTGTAGATCCATTTGCAACCAATAGGTTTTACCCCATCCGGTTGATCCACAAGCTCCCATACAGAATTGAAGTACATGGACTCCATTTCCTGGTCCATAGCTTTAATCCACTCGTCTTTGTCAACATCAACCATTTCCTGATCATAGGTCAATGGATCCTCACAGGCATCATCAGGAGCGACAACTGAGATTTCAGCTAAACCCATATAGCGATCAGGCTGTCTCACAGCGCTCCCACTACGTCAAGGCATTTCCAACTCTTGGGAATGGATTTGACTAGACGTTCTAGGATCAACAACACTTGTTGACTTATTAACCCCATCAAAGAACTCTTGGCGATGAACTCGCCCATTTCATTTAATACAATTTTACTTCTTGGTAAATGATCCCTGACGTGGTCTTCCTCTAAGAAAGTGGCGTTTGTCGACACAAGCACCATGGTTTCCCTAGGATCGTAAAACAGACCACCCCTAGTCTCTTTAGGGTAACCTACGAATAGGCACAATTTCGAACGGGGTTCCAACTTTTTCGGGTTGGACACCAACACATGGGTCGGGCATCCCCAAATCCTGATGTGATGTAAACTGCCTTTACGTCCACTCCAGAGCTCGAAAGGTGTTTCACAAACACTCTACGACGGAACGTTGTTCAAAATATAAACCGCAGTCTCCACGGCGTACCCCCAAAAAGATTCATGGAGACGAGCATAGCTCATCATCGACTGAACCATGTCTAACAAGGTTCTGTTTCTCCTCTCCGATACACCATTCTCACATTTGCATACCAGGCGCTGAGAGTTGGGACGTAATTCCGTGTTCTATCATATAGTCCTGGAATTAAGTGTCCATGTACTCCCACCTCGATCTGATCGAAGTTTTTTAAGCGATTTAGCTAAGAGGTTGTCAACCTCAGTCTTGTACTCCTAGAACTTTTCAAGAGTTTCAGACTTCTTATGCATTAGGTAAATATACCCATATCTTGAGTAGTCATCTATGAAAGACACAAAGTACTCATAACTGCCCGAGCTTTAACATTCATCTGGACCACGGGCACGCCGAATGTACTAACTCAAGAGGCTCTTTGGCTCTGTATTCTTTTCCACAAAAAGGACGTTTGGTCATCTTGCCCTCAAGGCACGACTCACACACTGGTAAAGAGTTTTCTTCCAACTCGTTTAGAAGTCCACTCTTCAATAGTTTCTCAATCCTATTGAGATTAATGTGGCCTAACCGAAGATGCCAAAGTTGGGCATTTTCTTTTGGAGAAACTTTTGCTTTCTTAGTTCGTGTTTTGATGAGTTTTAAACAACTCAATGATTCAAAACACTTTTGACCGAATTGGGTTTCAAAACATACCGATTATTTTCGAGTGAAGTTTGACATATGACATTCCCTTTGAAAGAAATAAACGCTTTATTAAGTTCAAAAGAAACTGAAATACAATGTTCAATTAGGCAGGAAATTGAAACAAGGTTTCTAGTAATCCCTGGAACTATGTACAGATTGTCCAACAATAAGTACTTCCCGCAAAAATGCAGCTTCACCATGCCGATCGCTGCAGCAGTGACAAGCTCCCCGGATCAACCTCGTAGAGTCACCTCACCCTCTCGCAGCGGCTGCCAGGAATCAATCCCTTAAAAAGAAGAACAAACATGGTTAGTGGCACCCAAATCCAATATCCAGGCAGAGTCACTACACTCCACTAAACATGTTTCTGTCACAAGTAAATCACATTTACCTTGATTCTTCCTCTCAGCCAGGAATTTGGGACGCTTTCTTCTTCCAATGTCCGCCCCATTGCGGTGGGAAACACTTTCTTTCTCTCGCAACCTCCTTGACCTTTTGCCCTGGGTGGGCGCAGAACTCGGTCGGGCTTTACACCTCTTCATCCTCTTCTTCCCTTTTGGGCGTGAAGGAGCAACAGGTTTCGTCCCAGAGGTCGAACCCCTGTGATAAGACCTGTAGGCAACATTTGCCTCAGATTCCTTAACACTGTTCAAGGATTGGAAATTCTATAGCTCATTTAGGAGGGTAGTCAGAGTGTAGCAAATTTTGTTCATAACCGCATTGCTACGAAACTGAAGG
Organism: Trichosanthes cucumerina; assembly: GCA_036507285.1. Lineage (NCBI taxonomy): Eukaryota > Viridiplantae > Streptophyta > Magnoliopsida > Cucurbitales > Cucurbitaceae > Trichosanthes > Trichosanthes cucumerina. Next base: position 72,514,202 of record CM071835.1, on the reverse strand, counting down.
AAACTCTTCGGAAGAGTCTCCAATATAAAACTGACCTGGCTCGAAGCATCGATCGAAGCCCCGTTCATCTCGGCCAGATGGAAGTGGGTCATCATGTCTAGAACGTGTTCGGACAGAGCGACCCCTCTTTCATCCGTGCGTTGAAAACGATTTCAATGAGTCATGTCGGACTGAAAGGATCGCCGTCCCAAACATTTCTGCAAGGACTCCATGATCTCCTTAGTTGAAACCATCACCGTGCTTCTTTGCCAAGACATCGGACATGCCGGCAATTATGTAGACCGACCTTTTCATTGGCCCCGATCCACCGATCATATGCATCGCGAACACTTCGCGACATTGTTGAAAGCACCGACATCCGAGGGCACTCCTCGAGATAGCATGAACTTTATGTCGTCTTGTACCAAAATTGTATTAATGTTGTTTTTCCAACTTTGGTAATTATCTCCCACTAATTTATTTGAAGCGAGTAAGGCTATTATCGCACTAGACATTTTTTAGCTGAAATACAAGTAAAATTTTGTATTAGTCTCGCAAAAAAACTTTAAAAAAACCAATCAAGTTTTAGCAAAAAAATTTCATGATCCCTCGGTCATTCAAAATTTTGCAATGATACCCTAAAGGTTTAGAATGACCGCCACCGAAGGGTGAACAGAGCACTCCTCCTATAGGACGAGACTTTCTCGATCGGACCTAATCCCGAATAACTCTTATTCCATTAGGCGCCCAATTACCATTGTTCGGTCGAATTCATTAACACTTAACGAATTCTGTGAGTGTCACCCTCAATCTTTAAGTTTCCAGGTATCCGTCCAAACAATAGCCACCGAAGGGCGAACCAAGAAGGAAAACCAACCAGGAAACCGTATCCCTTTTGGGAAGTCACGGTGTTTCGCCTCTCATGATCAAGCCCTCCGAAGGGATTGTCCGTCCAGCCAAAACTAGCGAGCGATCATATGCGTCTCACTCACGGTGTGAATCGAAAGAAGAGACCGTGGGTCTCGTTTTCACAAGTCTCGCCTCCCACTCACTATAAGTACTCTCTCCATCCACGATGATATTGACCTATACAAATGCCATCCGAAGGGGGACACTCCCATTTGCACCACAAGGCCGAGTATAGATCTCACGTTGCGGACTTAAAGGAGATTTGTGGTTGGAAATTCAAATGTATCTCATACACTATATTTCCTCCCACTCAGCACTTTAATTTTTAAATAGGGATTTACCTAGATAAACCGGCTAAAATTTACCTAAGTCTACCAATATAACTCTTATATGGTATTAACCTAAGTTTATAATCACATTATTAACTTAGGTCTAAGTGAGTAAATTAATTAACACTTAATTAACTATGACCGACGAGAATATAACCTAAGAATCTCCTAACCGAATTCACTCCTGTGTCGGTTTCCGTAGGGGTGTTCCGCAAGCGTCAACTTAAATACCCCAGCCTTAGATAAAACCTTCCGTAGACAGAGTTACTTATCAGTCTCCATTCAAAGGTTATATTTGATTTCCTAAATTTCTAATCTCATTAGAAAATTAGAAAACCTAAGTCTAACTATTCAAGTTCTAAACACTTTAAAACTAATAATTAACTTAGGTTGCATGCATTTCTATGTTATAGTGCTTGATCATCCATCACATGAATAATACTATATACTATAACATAATATAATTCATCACATGAATTAAATGCATGAGCATGCTTTTAATTAAAAAATATAACACTTATATTTAAATAAATTAAAACATGCATACATTATATTATAACTCTTATAATATAATCCTATCATGCATATTATATATTATAACTCTTATAATATAAAAATGATGCATGAAATGTTTAACCTAAGGTGGGATTTTAAATCTATATGACATACAATATGCACATAGAAATTAATTAAAATATACATCTCATGCATAAAATAATTAAATAGCAAATATGGACCGATTTTTGGCACATAGGGGCAATTATTTAATTAAATAACATTAGTATAACAATTATATTAATATTATTTAATAAAATAATTAAATATAAAATTAAAATACATTTTATAAATTAGAAAATAATTAAAAACCGAAATAAACCGCCCTACTAAATGAAAGTTGCCCACGTTCCTCGCGAAAAGAAGCTTCAACCGCTCTCAACGCGCAGCATAAACGCAGTAACGCTGCCGCTTGAAGGCGTCGACCCGCGTTCTCAACGCCAGCGGCATTGCAACGCTGATCTGCTGCAGAGCCTCCGTCCGCAAGGACAGCGTTAAGACGCCGTTGGGCAGCGTCTCAACGCCATCGACAGAACAACAAACCCTCTGCTGTTCTTACATCGAATTCCGCCTGTTTCCGCTCCGATTTCTTAACAACAACTCTTGCCACGAACGACCCGGCCTTACAGACTTGATTTACAACAAAATGCCCAAAAACAACGGGCCCTTACATTGATCTCATCAACATAATTGTCTAAACTAGTGCCAAAAACCGTAACCATCCATAATGCAAACCAAAACATTCATCTCATGAATTATGGTAAAACACCCACCAAATTTTAACAAAACAGTGCATAGTTGAAGAACCATCAACTTGACTCTGATACCAGTTGAAGGGAATAAGAATCTCGTGCAGCGGAGGACGATTGAATCGTCGAGGTATCAATATGCAACATAGTTTTGTTAAAATTGATCTAACACTAGATCTAGGCTAAACATGCTTAAAAGAAAAAGAAAAAATACGGCAAGTAGTGTTTACTTACTTGTTGAAGACTTTCTTCAAAGTTTCTTCTTCAAGTCACGAACTCTTCGTGCTCCTCGAACTCAACGAACATTTCCAACGAAAGGAACCCGAACACAACCAAATGGCCTTCTCGGTTGTTCTCTTTTGGAGAAGAGAAGATGGTGGGATCTTGTTAGTGTTTTACTGAGGGAGGAGAATTGAGAGAATTCCTCTTCTCTTCTTTAATGAAAAATCAAAAAATGAGAGATTGCCTTGTAATCCTTCTTGCAAGAAGGGTTTATATGGTGGAATTGATGGAGTTAAAATCTCCACTTAATTACCACTTTACCACAACTATAGGTTATGGAAATCTCATTTGCATAACCACATAATATAAGATATCTCATATCTCATATTCCAAATCTCATTTGCAATAATTGTGGATTAATTAAATTGAATCACATCCAATTTAATTTCTCTCAATCAATTTCTCCAATTAGCCCTAATTCAACAATTAGGCTAACCTATAGTTTATTATGAATCTCACTCACATTAAACTATATATTATATCATTCATATCTCATATAAATGATATAAATGCCCTGAAAGTGAAATTGAACACTTCAATTTCATACCAAAACATTAACTCTTCTTTTAACCAAGATGGAGCCAACCGAGGGACCTAATGGACCTACGGTGACGGGCTCCAATGATCCGAGATTAACCTGAAAAACTCTTTGACCCGGTTAACCAACATTCATTCGCTACGGTAACACTCCAATATAGCCCGTAGTTGCACTCCCGTCAGTAAAACGACCATCTTACCCTTCGAGTAAAATGTCTAAAATGCCCATAAGGACTCTTGTAATTTTTAAACATCTCCTGCACACAGAAAAATCCCAAATAAATGTATAAAGTCAATTACAAAAGAAACTAAATACGCAAGGATTTTTGGAGTTAAGAAAAATCTCAAATTTTGGTCTTTAATCAACCGTTAGCTTATTTTCCTAAATTTCTTAAATTAAAGCACAAAAACATCAAAATTAATTCTTTTTTAACCTAATGCTTAAATTCAAGATTTTAGAGCTAACACACATAATTTAGGGATAAAATAACATGAGGATCACTAAATTAAATGCAATTCAAGTGAATTAAACACTAAAATTATAGTAAAATAACTCACTAATGGTGAGTTATCATCCACTAATATAACCAATGCCCATGAGTCGACCCTTCACAGGTTGTTCGTAGACACGACTGGGTCTAAATACCGTTTTACCCCTGTGTCTACCTCTTGTTCCTTAAGTCCCCACTGCTCCTCTAATGAACAACATATTGTGATGGTCCAACAATACACAACACCCTTCTCGGGCCAGTGAGAAGGTGGGCGCCCGTTATCCAAGCCCTGGAGACAACACTTAAGGAAACAACCCCTCTAGTTTCCCTAAAAGCGGGAACGAGTGAATTCCATCTCGCGTAGTTAAGTTCCCGACTCCTCCTACTTGGTCGGTCCAAATTAGAAGATAGGCATATCAAGAGTAATCGTGACCACCTTGACCCGTGATTAGGCAAAGAAATGGACCCTCGCATGCGAGGAGTCCGTAACACGCCGTGATTCAGGTCGAGTCAATAATGGTCATCTACGAAGTTATTAGTTCTTACTGTCAACGGTGTTACATCAGAAGGTCTAATAATTCACGGTCCGGTGTTGTACAATCTCATTGCACAGGATGCCCCCACTCGCATGTCAACCACATGAACGAGTCAATTCACCTCGTTTGTATCTAATACAAAGCGGGTCGCATCAAGAGTGTATCCAGGATTAGGTCTCCAACCCTATCCATATACTGTAGACCGTTCGGGTGATTAACTTGAACGTGATCCTCCCTGTGTGTCCACTACACACCGTTCAAGTTCTAGTTCTCTCATAAATTCAATGACCCTAGAGCTTAGTTTATTGGAAAAGTTTATAAATATTGCGAGACACAAAGTGATGAAATAAATAACTCTTATTAATTTCAAACAATATATTACAAACACGAGATTAGGACAACCTTAATGTACTACAGACTTTCCAGTCTCTTATGAAGAATAAGGGACAAGCTGATGGAGAGGCAAAACTGTTTGCCCATTCCAGAAGGTTCCAGAAGGGTTCATCCTCTGGGACTAAGTCCTGGAACTCTTCTGCTGAGCTTAAGAAGACCCAAAAGAAGAAAATAAGAGGGAAAGGGAAGGCACCTGCTGCTGACAAAGGCAAGGGAAAAGCCAAGCTTGGGGATAAAGGAAAGTGTTTCCACTGAAACATGGATGGGCATTGGACGAGAAACTGCCCAAAATACCTTGTTGAGCTCGAAAAGAAGAAAGGTAAATTAGATTTACTTGTTCCTGAAACATGTTTAGTTAAAAAAATGATTTTACCTTGATACTTGATTCAGGAGCCACTAATCACGTTTGCTCTTCATTTAAGGAAATTAGTTCCTTCAAGGAGCTCAAAGAGGTGAGATGACGCTCAGGGTCGGAACGGGAGACGTTGTCTCAGCTCGTGCAGTAGGAGATGCCAAGTTATTTTTCGGAGATAGATTTTTTTCTTAAAAAAATCTGTATATAGTTCATAAGCTTAAAAGGAACTTAATTTCTATCTTTTGTTTAATAGAACTTGGATATTGTATTTCTTTCTCGATTAATGAAGCGTTCATTTTGAAAAGGGTGTCAATATTTGTTCTACTAAATTGCAAAATGACTTGTACGTACTGAAACAGAATAAAACGAAAGCAATTTTAAATCATGAGATGTTTAAAAATGCTAACACTCAAAATAAAAGGCAAAGAATTTCTCCAAATAATAATACCTATTTGTGGCATCTTAGACTTGGTCATATTAATCTCAACCAGATTGAGAGACTCTCTAAGAATGGACTTCTAAATAAGTTAGAAGTTGATTCTTTACCGCCTTGCGAGTCTTGCTTGGAAGGTAAAATGACCAAACGACCTTTTCCTGTAAAAGGTTATAGAGTCGTAGAGCCCTTAGAACTTGTACATTCGGATCTTTGTGGTCCGGTGAATGTTAAAGCTCGATGAGGGTACGAATATTTCATCTTTTTCATATATGATTATTCGAGGTATGGTTATCTATACCTAATGCATCACAAGTCGGAAGCTCTTGAAAAGTTGAAAGAGTGTAAGGCTGAAGTAGAGAATGCATTAGAGAAAACCATTAAAATAATTCGATCCGATCGAGGTGGAGAGTATATGGATTTGAGATTCCAGAACTATATGATAGAACATGGAATTAAATCTCAACTCTCAGCACCTAATACACCTCAACAAAATGGTGTGTCAGAAAGGAGAAATAGAACCTTGTTAGACATGGTTCGTCCTATGATGAGCTATGCTCAATTACTTGCCTCGTTTTGGGGATACGCAGTAGAGACTACAGTTCAAATCTTGAACAGTATTCCATCAAAAAGTGTTTCAGAAACACCTTTTGAGCTATGGAAGGGGCGTAAACCTAGTTTACAACACTTCAGGATTTGGGGTTGTCCGGCACACGTGCTCATGACAAACCCAAAGAAACTAGAACCTCGTTCAAAATTGTGCCAATTTGTTGGCTATCCCAAAGAAACGAGAGGTGGTCTTTTCTACGTCCCACAAGAAAATAAGGTGATTGTATCGACAAACGCCACGTTCTTGGAGGAAGATCACATGAGGAACCATAAACCGCGTAGTAAATTAGTACTAAATAAAGCTACATGTCAGTCAAGTTGGACCTTCATCAAGAGTTGATGGAGGAGTCAGCACCTCAAGTCAGTCACGTTCTTCTCAATCGTTGGGAATGCCTCGACGCAGTGGGAGGGTTGTTTCCCAACCTGATCGCTACTTGGGTTTAGCTGAAACTCAAGTTTTCATACCTGATGACGACGTAGAAGATCCATTGTCTTATAAACAGACAATGAATGACGTAGACAAGGACCAATGGATCAAAGCCATGGACCTTGAAATGGAGTCAATGGACTTCAATTCAGTATGGGAACTTGTAGACCAACCTTAAAGGGGTTAGACCCGTAGGGTGTAAATGGATCTATAAGAGAAAGAGACATGCAGCCGGAAAAGTACAGATCTTTAAGGCTAGGCTTGTAGCAAAGGGTTTTACCTAGAAGGAAGGAGTTGACTATGAAGAAACTTTTTACCCGATTGTTATGCTGAAGTCTATAAGGATACTCTTGTCCATAGCCGCATTTTATGATTATGAAATTTGGAAAATGGACGTCAAGACTGCCTTTTTGAATGGTAATCTTGACGAGAGCAACTATATGTCTCAACCCGAAGGGTTTGTACCCCATGGTCAGAAGCAAAAAGTTTGCAAGCTTAATCGATCCATTTATGGATTTAAACAAGCATCAAGATCTTGGAATATAAGATTTGATACTCCGATCAAGTCTTACGGCTTTGACCAAGACGTTGACGAGCCTTGTGTTTACAAGAGGATCGCCAACGATAAAGTAGCTTTGTTCGTACTTTATGTGGATGATATCCTACTCATTGGGAATGATGTAGGTTAAAGAGTCTAGATTAAGAAAGCGGAAGCAATTTTGGATCTTGAACACTGTAAGTTGATCAATTTTGTAAAATAAAAACATGCTCAAAGTTTGAAAAACAGAGGGATAGAAAACTCAACTTTGAAGATAAAATTCTCTTCACCCTGGTTGATGGTTTTCAAACATGAAAACTTCGTGGACAACCAGTTAGAGTCTTCCCTACTACCCTCGGGCCTTAGAACGGATTGTGGGATCCTAGATTGAGAGAATTTGGAAGAAAAGACCTCAAAGGTCACTAATTCGAGAATATTGAATTTTCTCAGGTAATTCTCTCAAAACACCCCAAATCACCATTATATAAAGCTTCAAAAGCTTCAATGGAGTGACAACTCAAGGATGATGAGGATGCTTTGAGATGGAGGTGGCCAATTTTGGTGAATTTTGAAGATGAGTAAGATTGGGCAAGTTGGCAACTTGTTTTTCATGAAAATCCTCATTTTACATTTAATTTTAATTCAAAAATCAATATTAAATTTATTTTTAATTATAATTAATTAAATAATTCAAAATTAATTTAATTAATTATTATTTTTTAATTTAATTTAATATCAAATATTAAATTAAATAAATTGCCCAATCTCGATCGATTTTTCAACATGAATCTTTATTCATGCTATAAATCGATCCCGATATTTAAATCATATTTAAATATCTCCACTCATATTAATCATAGTTTAATTCATAATTAAGCTATGATTCGTTAAATATATCACATATAAATAACGCTTTCTCCCAAACTTGAATTTGAACAATTCAAATTGTTTTCTCTCAAAAGTTATAAGGCTAAGTCCGAGCTAGTAAGGAGGACCTAATGGACCTACTGGATCATGAGCTCCAACGATACGAGATTAGCCTACCAAACTCTTTTTTAGCCTAGCTAATCAACATTCGTTAACCACCGGACACTCCACTAAAGTCCAAAGTGGTGCACTCTCTCACTCAGAGATATATTTATGTCCACTCGATATAACCATGATTAGTAAGTCGATCCTTCACAAAGTCATTCGTAATTACACCGGGTCAAAATTACCGCTTTTACCCCAGAATTACCTCTCTTGTTCCTTAAGTTCCACCGATCCTCTAATGAACAATTGGTTTGTGGTCCAACCAAAGAAACCAAGTCCTCTCGGGCCAATGAGAGGGATGGGCCCATTGTTCAAGACCCGAGTCGATGATTTAAGGGAACAACCTTTCTACTAATCCCTAAAGCGGGTAGGAATGAATTCCATCTTCTTTGAACTATGTTCCCACTATCTACCCGGTTTTATCCTCGAAATGGCAGGCTTATTGAGTCTGGCGATCTCTCAGCCACTCTCACCTATGCAAATCTAAGGATAATTCGAATAAACAGGAGTCCATAGAACGCTCGGGATTAAGATCGAGTTACCTAGGTCATCGGATGAGAGTATAGTCGATTAAGACAATGAAACGGAGTTATAAAGTCTAAGTGACTATTGCGCTGGTCCATCTTATGCAAACTCATTGCATAGGGCGCCGCCCCACTCACATGTCTCCACATGAATGATTTAGGATCACATCGTTTGTTCTCTACAAAGTTGGCCGCGTCCATAGTGTCCCGTGATAAGGTCCCCAACCCTATCCTTATACTATAGACTGTTCTGACTATAACTTGAACTTGATCCACTTTTATGTCACACATAAAGTTCAAGTATTCATCCTATAGCTAAGGGTTCTTTATTGGATTAAGGTTACACAATACACAGTAGTCAATAATTTCAATAACAACTTTATTGTGATATAGAATATACATTCAGTTTACAAAACCACGAGTTTTAGGACATAAAACCCAACAATCTCCCACTTGGACTAAAACGTCTGTGGGGTAAAACATGCTGAGCAAAGAAAAATTGCCCTCTCAGCACAACCCGTAGTCCTAGACTCTCTAGGTGACCTCAAACACTTTAGCCGTGAGGGGCTTTGTAAACGGATCGACAATGTTGTGCTCCGGCGATCTGCGTGACAATCATGTCTCCTCGTTGCACAATCTCCCGATGAGATGGTATTTGCGCTCTATGTGCTTTCCGCGCTTATATGGCTTCTAGGTTCTTTAGATTTGCCCTGCACCACTATTATCACAATAAAGGGTGATAGGCAAATTCATATTTGGAACAACTTCCAAATCGGTCAAGAACTTTCTAAGCCATACGACCTCCTTCACGCCGCTTCGCAGTCGCGACGTACTCGACCTCCATTGTGGAGTCGCAATACAACCTTGTTTTATACTCCTCCATACTATAGCTCCTCCGTTAAGAGTGAACACTGATCCTGATGTGGATTTCCTCGAATCCACATCATCTAAAATCGAGTCGCGTATCCTGCAAGGATCAAATCGCTTGCACCATACACAAGCATATAGTCCCTCGTTCTCCTAAGATATTTGAGGATGTTCTTAACGACATCCAGTGATCATATCCTCGGATTAGACTGATATCTGCGACTATTCCCATCGCATAGCATATGTCGGGTCGAGTACATAACATGGCATACATCGGACTCACCGGCAGCAGATGCATAGGGAATGCGCCTCATATCCTCAACTTCTTGAGGTGTCTTAGGACACTGTTCCTAGACAAATGAATTCCATGCCCGAAAGGTAATGAACCTTTCTTGGAATTCTCGCATCTTATATCTAACCAACATCTTGTCAATATAAGATGCTCATGATAATTAGCTAGCGTTTTTGTTCTTGCGATTCCAACAATTTGGATTCCAAGAACAAATCGAGCCTCTCCCAAATCTTTCATTTGGAATTGGGTCGCTAGCCATTGCTTAACGCCACCGAGAATCTGCATTATTCCCAATGAGCAAGATATCGCTCACGATAGAACTAAGAAAGCTACAGCATGGTATTGACTATCTTTTTGTAAACACAAGGCTCGCAATATTCTCGTTTCAAAAGCCATAAGATTTGATCGCAGATCAAATCTTATATTCCGTGATCTAGAAGCTTGTTTCAATCCATAGATGGATCGTTTAAGGTTGCAAACCTTTTGCTCTTGACCTGAACTATGAACCCTTCTCGTTTGATCCATATAGATACTCTCTTCAAGATTGCCATTTAGAAAGGTTGTCTTGACATCCATTTGCCAAATTTCATAGTCATAAAACGTGGCAATGGACAAGAGTATTCTAATGGACTTAAGCATGGCAACAGGGGAGAAGGTTTCTTCATAGTCCACCCCTTCCCTTTGGGTATAACCCTTTGCCACAAGTCGAGCCTTAAAGGTTTGCACCTTACCGGCTTGATCTCGCTTCCTCTTGTAGATCCACTTGCAACCGATAGGTTTCTCACCACCGGTTGATCTACAAGTTTCCGATCAATTGAAGTACATTGACTCCATTTCAAGGTCCATGGCTTTAATCCACTCGTCCCTATCTATATCATTCATTGCTGCTTATAGGTCAATGGATCCTCAACGCCATTATCGTGTATGACGACTTGGGTTTCAATCAAACCCATGTAACGGTCAAAGTTGTCTAACATCCCTCCCACTACGTCGAGGCATTCTCAACTCTTGAGAAGGACCAGCTTTATCAACAACTCTTGTTGATTTATCTGTAGCTTCCTTGGAAATTTCACTTAAGACAATCCTACTACGAGGCTGATGATCTCTCATGTGGTCTTCCTCTAAGAATGTGGCGTTTGTCGACACAAGCACCTTGTCCTCTTGAGGATCATAAAATGACCACCTTTCGCTTCCTTGGAGTATCCTACGAAATAGGCATAATTTTGAACGATGTTCCAGCTTTCTTTGGATTGGACACCAACACATGTGTCTGGACATCCCCAAATCCTCGAAGTGGCGTAAACTCCCTTTACGCCATTTCCATAACTCATAGGGTGTTTCAAACACTTTTAGAGGAACCATGTTCAAAATATATACAAAGCAGCCTCTACTGCATATCCCCAAAACGAACTAGGCAGCTGAGCGTAGCTCATCATGGATCGAACCATGTCTAACGAGGTTCTATTCCTCCTCTCGAGATACACCATTCTCATTGAGGTGTACCGGGTCTTTGAGAGTTGGGATACGATTCCATGTTCTATCATATAGTCTTGGAATCTCAAATCCATATACTCTCCACCTCGATCCGATCGAAGTGTTTTAATCGCTTTACCTAATGTATTCTCAACTTCGCCTTATATTCCTTGAACTTTTCAAGGGTTTCTGGACTTATGGTGCATTAGGTAAAGATAACCATACCTAGAATAATCATCAATAAAACCGATGAAGTATTCATACCCTCCTCGTGCCTTGACATTCATAGGACCACAAAGGTCCGAATGCACGAGTTCCAAGGGCTCTTTAGCTCTCTATAACCTTTTTCTGAAAAGGTCTTTTAGTCATTTTTCCTTCGAGACAGACTCACATGGTGGTAAAGAGTTGTCCTCTAACCGACTTAGGAGACCACTCTTGACCAGTCTCCCAATCCTATTGAGATTAATGTGGCCTAGTCTCAAGTGCAAAAGATAGGTACTAGGAGAAAGTTTCGCTTTTTATTTTGAGTATCACTGCTTTTAAACATTTCAGTGTTCAAAATAGCTTTTACATCGATTGGTCTTAACACGTATAAGTTGTTTTCAAGTTTAGCGAACATATTCGTACACCTCTTTTGCAAATGAACGCTTTCATTATGATCAAAAGACACTTTATACATATGTTCAAGTAAACAAGAGATAGATACAAGATTTCTTTTGATTCCAGAACCAAAAGTATATTTTCTAATAAAATAAATCTATCTCTAAACAACAACTTCACAGCCTCCCATCGCTTTGGTTGAGACAACCTCTCCCTGCTCCAACCACGAGAGATATCTCCCCATCTGCAGCAAGTCTTTGCGAAAACTAGTTTCTGAAAAGAAGAACAAACATGGTTAGTGGCTCCTGAATCTAATATCCAGTGGAATCATCATGTTCCACTAAACATGTTTCAAAAACGAGTAAATCATATTTACCTTGTTTTTCTTTCTCGCCTTTCTTTTCTCGCAAGGTATTTCTGCGCGCTTCCTCTTCCAAAGGCTGCCCGCACTACAAAGTGGAAACATTTTCCCGTGGCTTTGGCCTTGCGTGTGGGAGCCTGTCCCTTCCCTTTGTCCTTCTTTCTTTTTTTTTAATACCCTTATTTTTAGAAAAGAAGGACCGGACTTGGTCCCGAGGACGATCCTCGAAGGAACGTCTTGAAGTGACAACATTTGCCTCCTTCTCTTTTCCTTTTGATTTCATGAGGGACTCAAAAGTCTGACTCGTTGAGGAGAGTAGTCGGAGTTATACTCTATTTTATTCATTACCGCATTTGTGCGGAATGGCGGAAACGCCTAAGAGATTCCATAATAAAAGTTACCGACTTCTCTCATCTATGATCGCCCATTTACTTCAAATGACGTTGAAGTGGGTCATCATGTCAAGGACATGTTCCCTAACAGAGGCTCCTCCTTCATACGGGAGTTGTAAACGTATTTGACAAAGATCATAATGGACCGATGAGGACGGTTGTCCAAACATCGCTCGTAATGATCCCATGATCTCCTTTGCCGTGACCATGGTCTCATGTTTCTTAGACAACACATCGAGATATGTTTGGCTAAGATATAGACTCGCCTTCTCATTAGCCCTAATCCATCTTTCATAAGCATCCCGAACCATTCGGTTTGCGATTGAGTCGGGAGGGGAGGACATTCCTCCGTTAAGACGAACCTCAGATCATCAAGAACAAGAATTGTATTCAAGTTTGTCTTCCAGGTTCCATAGTTATCGCCGCTAAGTTTATTGAAGGCGAGTAACTGGATAAAAGAGTTCGACATGCTGAAAAAGAATGAATTCTATTAGTGAATTGTTTGTAACCTATCCAATTTAAGAATTTAGCAAAAGTAATAATGTACCCATAAACTTATTATTGTTTTTGCAAAGATACTTCAGTGAGTCAGAGCAACCACTACAGAGGGACAGTCAATCACTCCTTCACCGAACCAAGACATTCTTGACTAAATGCTAATACCGGAATAACTCTTATTCCTATAACATTCTAGTTATCGCTACTTTGGTCAAGAACTTACTAACACTTAGCAATTCTTGTAAGTTTGACCCGCCATTTTCAGACCTCGGAGGTCGGCCCCAACAATGTTACCAAACTGGAGAGACAAAGTTGGGAATGGACCTAAGAGACCCTATCCATTTCTGAAGTTTGAGTTGTTCCGAATCCCATGTTACATCCCTCCGAATGGATGGTGCTACTTCGGGCAACCTGCAGGCGTAACATGGGAATCTCACGGTCCAACCTAATGGAGGAGACCGTAGGATGTGTTGACACACTTTCTTCACTCACTTACTATAAATACTTTCTCCATTCACCTTGCTCTTGATTTATGCAAACACCATCCGAATGGGGATGCCCTATTGACATCACGAGGCCGAGCATAAATCTCACGGTGTGAACTTCGTGGAGAGCGTAAGAGGAAATTGATATATCATATATACCTTTTCACTCCCACTAAATATTTTAAACAGTTTGGGTATACTTTTACTTAGGCATATTCCTAAATTAAAACAATATCACCTAAGTCTACCAATATAACAATTATACTGGAATTACATAAGTCTATTAACCTTTTAATAAACCTAGGTCTATGAGTTTAATTTATTAACTTTTAATAAACGCCACTCGAAAGATAATTTATAAACCTATGGATTAAATTCACTCCCGTGTCGGTTCCTGTGTAGGGTGTTCCGCTTCACGACTTAAGTACCCCAACCTAGCTGAACCTTCCTTAGTCGAGTCCCTCTTTAATCAAAGTTTATAAATTATTAGTTTCCTAATTCTAATCTTATTAGAACTAGATAACCTTAGATCTAATTAATTTCGGTTCTAAAACCATTTTAAAACTAATTAATTAACCTTAGGTTACATGCATTTCTATGTTATAAATTATTTCATCATTCATCACATGAATAAACATACATTTATAACAAATTCATCACATGAATAAATGCATAGCAATTATATGTTTAATTTTTAATTAATATAACCCTTATATTAATTATAATTAAAACATATAATATTTATTTCATAAATTAATATAACTCTTATATTAATTCTCATGAAACCCAATTAACATGCATACAATATATTATAACACTTATAACATACTTTCAATGCATGGAGCATGCTTCCTATGGTGGGATTTTAAAATCTATATGGCATACTTTATGCACATATAATTAGAGAATTTAATTAAAACATACATTCACAATGCATAATTAATTAAACACACTAAAGTGGACTGGTTTTGGCATCTAATGCAAGCAAACTACTAAATTATTACAATAATAATCTAGAATTGATATCGAACCACTTGAACACTTCAAATTTGGGTCGAACCAAACTTGCAAATGTGTGAACCGGACCTTCATAAGGTTAAACCGGGCTGTAAAAGGATGAACCGGCCTCCAATTGGTGAAACGGACCTCCAAAATGGAAAAACCGGTCCTCGAAATAGTCGAACCGGTCTAAAACCAACCGAACCGGACCAAAATCGAGCCAAACCGGTCCAAAAACCATTGAACTGGTCAAAGTCAATCGAACCGGTCAATGGTCAACGGTCCAGTCAAAGTCAACTTCTTCTTCATGAATTTGGAAAACACGGGCTGGAGCTGCAGATTTGAGAGAAAAAAATTACAAAGCAACTCTCTGTTTTCCGGTTTTGTGACCTTCCGAGCTTATTTCTTCAAATTGAAGGCCTTCCCAACTCCAATCAACTTGAAATTTTTACAGCTTATTCTACACACATTAATGCTCAAAGACACTTGAGCAATTTGAAAATAAAGCACAAATAGATGCTCAATTTAAATGTCAAAGTCAGAAGAACACTTTAGATACCTGGAAAAATTGTATTTCATAAAACACCCACCACATAACACAATTGATCAAATTGAGTGCTCAAAATTGCTCTGATACCAATTGAAAGAGTCTAGATTAAGAAAGCGAAGCAATTTTGGATCTTGAACACTGTAAGTTGATCAATTTTGTAAAATAAAAACATGCTCAAAGTTGGAAAAAGCAGAGGATAGAAAACTCAACTTTGAAGATAAAATTCTCTTCACCCGGTTGATGGTTTTCAAAGACGAACACTTCGTGGACAACCATTAGAGTCTTCCCTACTACCCTCAGGCCTTAGAACGGATTGTGGGATCCTAGATTGAGAGAATTTGGAAGAAAAGACCTCAAAGGTCACTAATTCGGGAATATTGAATTTTCTGTAATTCTCTCAAAACACCCCAAATCACCATTATATAAAGCTTCAAAAAGCTTCAATGGAGTGACAACTCAAGGATGATGAGGATGCTTTGAGATGGAGGTGGCCAATTTTGGTGAATTTTGAAGATGAGTAAGATTGGGCAAGTTGGCAACTTGTTTTTCATGAAAATCCTCATTTTACATTTAATTTTAATTCAAAAATCAATATTAAATTTATTTTTAATTATAATTAATTAAATAATTCAAAATTAATTTAATTAATTATTATTTTTTTAATTTAATTTAATATCAAATATTAAATTAAATAAATTGCCCAATCTCGATCGATTTTTCGAACATGAATCTTTATTCATGCTATAAATCGATCCCGATATTTAAATCATATTTAAATATCTCCACTTCATATTAATCATAGTTTAATTCATAATTAAGCTATGATTCGTTAAATATATCACATATAAATAACGCTTTCTCCCAAACTTGAATTTGAACAATTCAAATTGTTTTCTCTCAAAAAGTTATAAGGCTAAGTCCGAGCTAGTAAGGAGGACCTAATGGACCTACAGATCATGAGCTCCAACGATACGAGATTAGCCTACCAAACTCTTTAGCCTAGCTAATCAACATTCGTTAACCACCGACACTCCACTAAAGTCCAAAGGGCTGCACTCTCCTCACTTCAGAGATATATTTATGTCCACTCGATATAACCATGATTAGTAAGTCGATCCTTCACAGTCATTCGTAATTACACCGGGTCAAAATTACCGCTTTACCCCCTGTAATTACCTCTTGTTCCTTAAGTTCCACCGATCCTCTAATGAACAATTGGTTTGTGGTCCAACCAAAGAAACCAAGTCCCTCTCGGGCCAATGAGAGGATGGGCCCATTGTTCAAGACCCGAGTCGATGATTTAAGGGAACAACCTTTCTACTAATCCCTAAAGCGGGTAGGAATGAATTCCATCTTCACGAACTATGTTCCCAGCTATCTACCCGTTTTATCCCCGAAATGGCAGAGCTTATTGAGTCTCGCAGTCTCGAGCCACTCTCACCTATGCAAATCTAAGGATAATTCGAATAAACAGGAGTCCATAGAACGCTCGATTAAGATCGAGTTACCTAGGTCATCGGATGAGTATAGTCGCTTAAGACAAGAAACGGTTATAAAGTCTAAGTGACTATTGCGCGTCCATCTTATGCAAACTCATTGCATAGGGCGCCCCCACTCACATGTCTCCACATGAACGATTTAGGATCACATCGTTTGTTCTCTACAAAGTGGGCCGCGTCCATAGTGTCCCCAGGATAAGGTCCCCAACCCTATCCTTATACTATAGACTGTTCTGACTATTACTTGAACTTGATCCACTTTTATGTCACACATAAAGTTCAAGTATTCATCCTATAGCTAAGGGTTCTTTATTGGATTAAGGTTACACAATACACAGTAGCCAATAATTTCAATAACAACTTTATTGTGATATAGAATATACATTCAGTTTACAAAACCACGAGTTTTAGGACATAAAACCCAACAGTAGGATACCTAACTGACATAAAGAATTGGTTGGCGACCCAATTCCAAATGAAAGATTTGGGAGAGACGTAGTATGTTCTTGGGATTCAGATCCTTAGGAATCGCAAGAACAGAACGCTAGCACTTTCTCAAGCGTCTTATATCGATAAAATGTTGTCCACATATTCCATGCAGAATTCCAAGAGGGGCTTATTACCCTTAAGGCACGGAGTTCATCTGTCTAGGGAACAATGTCCCAAGACACCTCAAGAAATTGAGGATATGAGACATATTCTCTATGCCTCTGCAGTAGGTAGCTTAATGTATGTTATGCTATGCACGAGGTCGGACATTTGTTTTGCAAAGTGGGAATAGTCGTGAGGTAGCAAATCAATCCGTGGTTAGACCAATCGGACAAAAGATAAAAATATCCTCAAGTATCTAAAGAGAACGAGGGATTATATGCTTGTGTATGGGTCTGAGGATTTGATCCTTACTGGATACACTTATTCTGATTTTCAGACTGATAAGGATTCTTGGAAATCCACATCGGATCGATTTTCCACTTAACGGGAGCTATAGTATGGCGAAGCATCAAGCAAGGATGCATCGATGACTCCACAATGGAGCCTGAGTATGTCACTGCTTGTGAAGCAGCTAAGGAGGCTGTTTGGCTAAGGAAATTCCTTACTGATTTGGAAGTTGTTCCAAATATGGAATCTCCAATCACCTTATACTTTGACAACAGTGGTGCGGTAGCCAATTCGAAGGAACCTCGCAGCCATAACCGAGTAAAGCACATCGAGAGGAAGTATCACCTGATACGAGAAATAGTGCAACGAGGAGATGTGGCAGTCACGAAGATCGCTTTGGAGCACAATATTATTGATCTGTTTACAAAGACTCTCACGGCTAAAGTGTTCGAGGGTAATCTGGAAAGTCTGGGTCTACGAGATACATAAGCTAATCTAGGGCAAGTGGAAATATGTAATGGGGTATATGGATGCCCTAGTTTATTGTATTTCCATCTCTTGTAACCACTGTTTTAGATTATGATGTACCCCACTAGAGTTTTAGTTCAAGTGGGAGTTTGTTGGGATTTTTGCCCTAAAAGTCGTAGTTTGTAATTATGTTCTAATTAATGTAACAAAGTGTTATTATTTCAATAAAGTGTTATTGTTCGTTATCTACGAGTTTGCCTTTATTTAAACCCTAAATCCAATAAACTAAACATCCAAGGTTGTTAAATGAATCTTTAACTTAATGTAATGTACATAAAAAGGATCTCAGTTCGAGATACAGGCTAAAGGGTCTATAGTTAGGGGATAAGGTTTGGGTACCTTACCCTTGTTAAACTATGGATGTGACCCACTTTGTATTTGATACAAACATTGCGGTCCTAACGTGTTCGTGTAGATGACATGTGAGTGGGGATATCCTATGTAATGAGATTACATAAGACCGGACCACGAAATAGTAACCTCTAGCTGTAACTCCGTTGACTAGTTAGGTTTCTATCTCACTAGGATGACCTAAGAAACTTGATCTCAATCCTGAGCAGGTTAGGAACTTCTGTTTGCGAGGGATTGTCCTTTGACTAGTATGGGTGAGAGTGACCAGATTCGCCGACTCAATATGCCTACCTTCTTGGGGACAAGACCGAGTGAGCGACTGGAAACTTAAATTAGCAAGGCGAAATTCACTCCTTCCCGCCTACTAGGGTAAGTAGAGAGAATGTTCCCTTAGTGGTGTGTCTCTGCCTTGAACAAAGGGCCCGCCCCACATTGGCCCGAGAGGACTCTCTGTTTGTTGGTAGGACCACAAACAAATTGTTCATTAGAGGAGCACTGGTACTTAAGGCACAAGATGTAACCCAAGGGTAAAACGGTAATTTGACCCAGCTGGTGTTACGAACATTCGTGAAGGATTGACTTGTTGTTATTGGTCAATATCCATGGACACAGAAATATATCTGCAGTGAGAAGAGTGAAGTCGTGGGACTTTAGTGGAGTGTTCCCAGCTTAACGAATGTTGATTGGGAGGTTAATGAGATTAACCGAGCAATCTCGTATCGTTAGAGCTTCTGATCTGTAGGTCCATTAGGTCCACCTTGTAGCTCGTAAAGGGTTCTTAGATCATATGAATTTGAAATGTTCAAATTCATTAGAGAATATATTTAATGTATTTAGATACGATATAATATATAGTTTTGGAACTATATATTATAAATTTAATGTGAATATGATTCATATTAAATTATATGAGAGAAATTAATATTTGAAAGAGTTCAAATATTATATTAAGTGTGAATGTGATTCACATTTGAAAACTATAGATTAAAATTTAATGTACACTGGATGTGCATTAAAACGATAGGTTAGAGGGAAGCATATGATTAAATATTATTTAATCTTAATTAAATATAAGTTATTTAATTTCGTTAATTAAATATGATTTAATTAAGGTTTTAATTTAATTCAATATTAAATTAATGGGAAGGTGTCAGAAGGACACGTTCCCCACCTCCCTCCCCATCGATAGGGAGTGGGGAGGTGATCCCTTGTTTTATTCCTCTCCAATGAAGGAGAGAAGGTTGATCGATCATTTTTTATGTAACGCCCCAGGCCCAGGATCTCCTGCGACCTAGTTGCGTCACTCTGATCATCCATGACTGCTTGTAAGAGTGAATACACTATCCCCACAAACCAACACGGGGTCCTTTCAGCATGCTTTGTCCTCACATGTACCCCTCAACTGTAACTATCAATTATTTTAAGCCTTTCTCAACTGTACTGTCATATCCTCATGGTCACTCTCATGTACCCCTCTTCCTCGGGTACCATACTTTCATATCCTCAGGATCCCTCTCATTCAGATGTGGACTTGGTTCATTCATGTACCCCTCTTTCTCGGGCGTGACATTTTATTACACAGAGAGAATTATCTCTCACATTCTCATTCCCTTCTTCTTCCAATTGTTGGAAACCTGCCCACGAAGGAAGATTTAAGAACTCAGAGTTATAAAAGGTGCTCACTGTTGGTGGTGTTCTGTTGAAGAAAAACAGAGAACTTAGGAAGTTCCTGTTGTGACGACCACAACCACAGGTACTAATTATTTATTTTATTTAACGTTCTATCAACCTGTGTGTGTGTAGTCGGATTAGTGAATTTCATCAGGCTCGGTAATAATGAGTCTTTGATTTTATTCAGTTTAAAGTGAAATGTTCTCCTTTAGATAATTATTTATAAAATTAAAAGAAGAGGAAGTGACAATGGCACTTTAGTTATTAGTGCTTAAATGAGGGTTAGATATGATCTTTGGAATTTGACCTAAACACTAGTATTTAGCCTCCTTAATATTACAACCAAAAGAAAACCCTAACCCTACAAGCATAATCATCTTCTACTTCTTCTCTATGCCCTAGCCGACCAGCTCTCTCCCAATTGTCATTCAAACAGCTCCCGCCGGCAGGTCCACGAACGAAAGTTGTTCGTTTGCGGCTCGCCGCCGCAAGAAAGCCACGATCGAAGGTCGTTCAAAGACTCACGCACGCCAAGAACCCTGGGCAGAGACGACTCCAGCCACGAACGCCTGCAGGATTCACGTGCAGAAGCCACCGGCAAGCAGCGTCGGAACCCTCCAATTCACGTTGCCGCCGCCGACCTGCTAGTAGACCCCACGCCGTCGTAAGCTCGTGGTCGCGCCGCCACCGCTGGTGAACTCGAACCTCCAGCCATTCGTGAACTCCGTCCCAGCCGTCCATGCGTGAGCCGCCGCCGTCGAGTCTTGCAGCGCCGGATCTCCCTCACGCGAGCTCAGCCGATCGCAAGCCTCACCTTCAGCCGCTGCCGCTGCTTGTGAAGCGCACCGCCGCCGACTACCGTGAGCTCGTCGTCGCCGCCCCACCATCCGACCAGCGACCTTGGTTTCGTTGTTACGCTAAAATCAAGAATTATTCGAGGTCAAGTTGTGGATTAGGTGAGCCACGCGAAACCCTCTTTGATTTTGGAGTGCAGAATTATTTAGATCTGATTCGCATGAAAATATTCGCATGAAATTATTGTAGGAACGAGCTGAATCTCGGTATCAAGACTTCCAAGTTTTGGAGCGAACAATTGAACGTTCGGTTTATTCTTCGGAGTCAAGATAATTGGAGCGAGGTAAGAATCATAGACGCTTTTGTACTTAGACTCTTTATATTGGATGAGTTGTGTAGTGGGATGACGAAATAGAAGAATTCTTGGTTTACAGGTTATTTGGAAAGGACCGTTAACTTAAGAATTAGAAGGAAAGTGTGAGATCAAAGCTCGAGGTAAGGGATCTTGTGCCGAATCTTTTTAAACGGGATTAAAGAAAACGAATTTCATTATTTTATGTGAAATTAGTTCGTCATTTTACTTAAAAGGATTTAATGATTTTACGCGAGAATAATCCAATATTTTATCAAAGAATACTTTAATATTCAATGTGAAGGTATCTCAATATTTTATGTGAGTATAATTCAGTATTTTATGTAAGAATATCTTTGTATTTGAAGTAAGAATATTCCAAAGATTTCGTGTAGTTATTACAATTTATATATATGAGGATATTTCATGATTACATACAAGAGTGTTATTTCCAAACTGTTGTGAAAAGTCATGATTTGCATATCAATGATAATGTTTTGTGACATGTGCACTATAGTCATGTTGAATGATGGGACCTCATGCATGTTATGTATGCCATAAAATGATTTGATGTGAAATGTGGAAATTGGTCTCCTGAGTGCATTGTATGCATGGTCAAACATGCATTAGAGACCCTATGGGTCAAGTTTACAGGGGTCTGTGAGGGACTCAATCTATACAGGGGTCTGTGAGGGACTCAAACCATACAGGGGTCTGTGAGGGACTCAAATAATTACAGGGGTCTGTGAGGGACTCAAAATGAAATGACTCAGGATGACCAATTGACCACTTAAAGAAAAGGAAGTCATGTATTACAGTCATGTTGATATGAGAAAATTTTAGGTCCCACATATGTGCATTCCGAATAAGTTTAAAAGTCATGATTTTATGTGTTTGCATATCCCAAACCTCGGTAGCGAGGTCACTTACTGGGTATTGTATTGCAATACTCACCCTTTCTTTTTAAAAAAAATGTTTTCAGGTAAGGCCAAGGACGTGCAGGGCGAGTGACGGAGGCGCGTTGTCAGGACCATGGGAATAGTCATGTGTTCCGCATATTTTCTTTAATAATTGATGTTGTCGCTTTATGATTTCGAAGTTTAAATTTACTTTCAGGATTTTTAAGTAGGCCATGTTTAAACTGCTTCTTTTACATGTTTTGAATGTTTTAATGGGATCCCTAAAGACAATTTGTTTTGGAGATTTAGATTTAAAGATCGTTTTATGTCTTTTGGCCTAAGAATGCAAAGTCATGTGTGTAGTAATGTCCCTAAGAGTTTTAGTTATAGAAAAGTAGGGGCGTTACGGTTGGTATCAAAGCCCTAGGTTTAGGGTTCTCAGAGACTTGCTTACGGGTAAGCACGAGTAGTAGTTCCCATGGTTGAGCAACGCGCGTCCTGGCCACCGCTTGCACGTTACGTGATTTATAAACTAAGCAAATGATTATGATGTAATTCAGATTGTGAATGTAAATGAATTTAAACCCTAAGGGTGATCCTATCCTACAGTTAGAAAGTGATGAAAACTAAGTTAGAAATTCTCTATATTGTAGTACTGACAAAATGCCACCTAGAGGTCGTGGGAGAGGTAGAGGGGCGTGGTAGGGGTCGGAGATCGGGAGTTAACGTTAACACCCGGCCCGTAACTACCACCGAACAGAAGAGATTACCCCACCCGTGCGGATCTCCCCCAGACCACCCAGGATCGCCAGAGGATGCACTGCGCAGTCGCTCCAATGGCAGATCAAGGGAACCCTAATGTCATGACTATGATGGTAGAGGCTATGCAGACTCTGGTGCGAGCTACAGTAGCCACTCAGTTAGCCCAAACAAACCAGGGGCGGAATGATGCAACTCTGGAGTCCCGATATTTGATAGATTTCAGGAAATATGATCCCAGATCTTTTGATGGGTCCTCTAGTGACCCCACTGTGGCTGAGTTATGGTTGTCCTCCATCGAGACCATTTTCGAGATCGATGAACCGCCTCGAGGACCGTGAGGGTGTCCTGTGCAACCTTTATGTTGAGAGACGACGCTTACTTATGGTGGGAGTCCGCTCAGGAACCATAGTCGCCACGAGAGACGACACTGAATTTGTTTAAGGAAGCATTCATGGAAATTCTACCTTGCTACACTTCGATATAGGAAGCAAAGCGGAATTCTTACAACTTAGCCGAATGCAGGAGAGGGCAAAGGAGATATATGAGAGAGAATTCACCCGCTTGTCACGCTTTGCCCCGAGTTAGTAGACACAGAGGCGAAAAACAGAGCGTTTCGTCATGGGGATTTGGATGAAAATATTCGAGGTTTCATTCAGCACTAGCACCCTGCACTATGCATCCGCAATGAGTGGCGAGTTGATTTGGGTACAAGCACAGATCGCACATCGTAGTGGTAGCTAGCAGGCGGCCACCAATGAATGAGAAGAGGAAATGGGAACAATGCAAACTCAAGCTCGCAGCGTCCCCAGCGTACACCACATAGGCCAGAAAATTTTCGTGCGAGTTCGGATGAAACCGCAGCTTCAACAGTCGAGAACTAACAAAGGGAGAAAAGCCACAATGCAAAGACTGTGGTAGGCATCATTGGGGTAAGTGTTTGGCCCGGTCCGAGTGTGCTTGGATGTGGGAAAGAAGGGCACCGAGCTAATAGTTTGTCCGAAAGTCAAGCCGGTGCTAGCCAACCTCGGGTTATCAATAGTGGAAATTTCGCCAAGCCCGTAATACACCAAGGAAGAGCTTATGCGAGCACAAGTAAGAGCATTCATGGCACAGACTCCGTGGTTACAGGTACACTCCCATTACTTGGGCACCTTGCCTTTGTACTCTTTGATTCTTGTTCTACGCATTCTTTTATTTCTGCATCCTTCGTAAGTCAAGCTGAGTTAGAGTTAGAACAGTTACAGTATGCTTTGTCTGTCTCCACTCCTGCGGGGATAAACTTGTTAGCCACCATGAAAGTCAAGGATGGTAGTGTGACTATCGCAGACCATGAGTTAACAGTAAATCTAGTAGTCTTAGACATGATTGACTTTGACGTGATATTGGGTATGGACTGGTTAGCGCAGAACCATGCTTGCATTGATTGTTTCAGGAAGGAGGTAGTGTTCACTCCCGCCAACCCGGTTCTGAGTTCGAGGCACCCTAGCGGGAAGTAGGCCTAAGGTGATTACCGCCCTAAGGCCGTGAAGTTATTACATCGGGAGCTTGGGCGTCTTTAGCTTGCATACTAGATGCAAGGTGTAACGGAAATCTCAGTGTCATCGGTACCCGTGGTGAATGAATTTCCAGACGTCTTCCCCGAGGACCTCCCAGGAGTACCTCCGGTCAGGGAGGTGGATTTTAACATAGGATTGGAGTCGTGGGCGACTCCGATATCCAAGGCACCGCATGCAATGGCACCGGGAGAGTTGAAAGAACTGAAACTACGATTCTGGTGGACTTACTAGACAAGGGATTTATACGCCCTAGCGTTTTCGCCTTGGGAGCCCGTGTTGTTTGTAGAAAAAAAGAAAGACGGGTCCATGCGCTGTGTATAGATTACGAGAGAGTTGAATAAGGTTACGATCAAGAATAAATACCCTCTTCCTAGAATAGATGATTTGTTCGATCGATTGCAGTGAGCAACAACGGTGTTTTCCAAGATTGACTCGAGATCAAAGCTACCACCATTGAGGATCGATGAAGAAGATATTCCCATGACAAAGATTCGATCACGTTATGGGCATTACGAGTTCACAAAGTGATGCCGCTTGGTTTGACCAACGCCCCGCCGCTTTCATGGACTTGATGAACCGATCGCTCAAGGAGTTTCTAGATACGTTAGTAATTGTGTTCATTGGCGACATTCTGATATACTCCAAATGTGATGAAGATCATGAAAGGCACCTGAGAAAAGTTTTAATCACGCTGAGAGAGAATAAGTTGTATGCAAAATTCTCCAAGTGCGAATTCTGGCTCAGGCAGGTATCCTTCTTAGGGCATGTGGTGTCCGAACTCGAGAGTCTCTGTGAGACCCAGGCGAAAGTGGAAGCGATCCACGCAGGTAGCCTCGTCCACCACCGCCACAGCAGGTACGTAGTTTTTTTACGGGTCTTGCAGATACTATAGACGTTTCGTCCAGGACTTCGCCAAGATAGCCATGCCCATGACCCAGCTGACGCGCAAAGGTAACCCATTTGTGTGGGATGATAATTGTGAGGCGAGTTTCCAAGAGCTCAAGTGTAGGTTGGTGTCAGCTCCGATTCTTACAGTCCCCGAGGGAACAGGGAGCTTTGTAGTTTACAGTGATGCTTCAAAGAAAGGTTTGGGCTGTGTTCTAATGCAGCACGGTAAGGTAATAGCCTATGCATCCCGACAACTGAAGACGCACGAGAGAAATTATCCCACACATGACTTGGAACTAGCGGCAGTAGTTTTTGCACTAAAGATCTGGAGACATTACCTGTATGGCGAGAAAATTGATTTTTACTGCATCATAGAAGTCTCAAGTATCTGTTCACCCGAAGAATTGAACATGAGGCAACGCAGATGGTTGGAATTAGTGAAGGACTACGACATAGATATTCAATACCACCCCGGTAAGGCTAATGTCGTGGCCGATGCCCTCGTCGAGAAAGCCGCTCATACTTCAAAGACGAAGTTACCGATGCAGAGCGAGTTACGCATGAGTTTGCACGAGCCGAAATTGCGATCTTTGTAGGAAAGGCCACGCACGATTAGCTCGATTAATCTGCTCAACCGACTTTGAGGCAACGCATCGTTGAGTCTCTCAACAGGGGACCTCGCTTAGAGAAAGCTTAGTGCGAACTACGGTGAACTAGCGAGTTTTCGCTATCCGCAGATGGAGGACTACTATTTCGGGGACGATTATGTGTGCGACGACGACGACAAATCGAAACGGAAATCTTGAGCGAAGCCCATAACTCACCATTTTCTATGCATCCCGGTAGTACCAAAATGTATCGAGATCTGAAACAGTCGTTCTGGTGGTGTAACATGAAGCGCGACGTGGCAGAGTTTGTTAGCAAGTGTTTGACTTGTCAGCAGGTGAAGGCACCTAGGCAGAGACCCGCAGGATTACTGCAACCTTTACATGTACCTCAGTGGAAATGGGAGGAGATCTCTATGGACTTCATAGTCGGATTGCCCAGACTTTACGAGGTTACTCGAAGAATTTGGGTCATTGTAGACAGATTAACCAAGTCAAGCACATTTCATACCAGGGAAACCCACCTACTCTACAGATAAGTGGGCGCAGCTGTACCTGGAAGAGATAGTCCGTCTACATGGGATTCCAGCCAAGATTACTTCAGACAGGGATCCACGCTTCACCTCCAACTTTTGGAGGAGTTTACAGAGAGCGTTAGGTTCGCAGTTAAACTTTAGTACAGCTTTTCATCCACAGACGTATTTGGGCGCATGCGAACGTTTGAATCGAGATCTTGGAAGACATGTTGCGTGCTTGCACCTTAGACTTTCCGTAGTAGTTGGGACACTCATTTGCATTTGATGGAGTTTGCTTACACATAATGATTATCGATCGACCATCTAATGGCTCCATTTGAAGCCCTTTATGGAAAGCGTTGCAGAACTCCCATTTTCTGGGAGGAGGTTGGTGAACGCCAGCTCTTGGGTCCAGAATTAGTACAAGTCACTAATAGCGCGATACAGAAGATTAGGGTGCGAATGCAGACCGCCCAAGACAGACAAAAGAGTTATGCCGATACAAGACGAAGGGACCTAGAATTCGAAGTTGGGGACCACGTATTTCTTAAGGTGGCCACAATGAAAGGGATTCTAAGGTTTGGTCGAAAGGGGAAGTTGAGTCCGCGCTTCATAGGACCATTCGAGATTTTAGAGAGGGTTGGTGTGGTGGCCTACAGACTGGCACTGCCGCCTTCCTTGTCAGCGGTTCACAACGTATTTCATGTCTCCATGTTGAGAAAATACGTTCCAGACCCTACTCATGTCGTAGACTTCGAACCACTACAGCTAGCAGAAGATTTGAGTTATGGCGAAAGACCGGTACAAATAATTGCAAGAGATTGAAAGACCCTCCGTAATCGGGAAATCAACTTAGTTAAAGTGTTATGCCAAAACCACCGTACGGAAGAAGCTACCTGGGAGCGAGAAGAGGAAGTACTAGCTAAATACCCAGAACTATTCCAAGAATAGGAACTTTCGAGGACGAAAGTTCTTAAGGAGGGAAGATTGTGACGACCACAACCACAGGTACTAATTATTTATTTTATTTAACGCTCTATCAACTTTGTGTGTGTAGTAGTCGGATTAGTGAATTTCATCGAAGCTCGGTAATAATGAGTCTTTGATTTTATTCAGTTTAAAGTGAAATGTTCTCCTTTAGATAATTATTTATAAAATTAAAAGAAGAGGAAGTGACAATGGCACTTTAGTTATTAGTGCTTAAATGAGGGTTAGATATGATCTTTGG
This sequence comes from Trichosanthes cucumerina, assembly GCA_036507285.1. Classification (NCBI taxonomy): domain Eukaryota; kingdom Viridiplantae; phylum Streptophyta; class Magnoliopsida; order Cucurbitales; family Cucurbitaceae; genus Trichosanthes; species Trichosanthes cucumerina. The sequence goes on along the minus strand of CM071835.1, from coordinate 72,486,479 downwards.
AATTTGACCTAAACCCTAGTATTTAGCCTCCTTAATATTACAACCAAAAAAAACCCTAACCCTACAAGCATAATCATCTTCTACTTCTTCTCTATGCCCTAGCCGACCAGCTCTCTCCCAATTGCCGCTCCAACAGCTCCCGCCGGCAGGTCCACGAACGAAAGTTGTTCGTTGCGCTGCCGCCGCGCGAAGCCACGATCGGTCGGTCGCTCGGCCACTCACACGGCGAAAACCTCGGACGCAGACGACTCGACCCACGAACGCTGCGCAGGATTCACGTGCGTAAGCCGCCGCAGCGCAGCGTCGTAACCTCCAATTCACGTTGCCGCCGCCGACCTGCTAGTAGACCCCACGCCGTCGTAAGCTCGTGGTCGCGCCGCCGCCACTGGTGAACTCGAACCTCCAGCCATTCGTGAACTCCGCCCCACCCGCCCACGCGTGGCCGCCGCCGCCGTCCCGAGTCTTGCGGCCACGGATCTCCCTCACGCGAGCTCAGCCGATCGCAAGCCTCACCTTCAGCCGCTGCCGCTGCTTGTGAAGCGCGCCGCCGCCGACTACCGTGAGCTCGCCGTCGCCACCCCACCATCCGACCAGCGACCTTGGTTTCGTTGTTACGCTAAAATCAAGAATTATTCGAGGTCAAGTTGTGGATTAGGTGAGCCACACGAAACCCTCTTTGATTTTGGAGTGCAGAATTATTTAGATCTGATTCGCATGAAAATATTCGCATGAAATTATTGTAGGAACGAGCTGAATCTCGGTATCAAGACTTCCAAGTTTTGGAGCGAACAATTGAACGTTCGGTTTATTCTTCGGAGTCGAGATAATTGGAGCGAGGTAAGAATCATAGAAGCTTTTGTACTTAGACTCTTTATATTGGATGAGTTGTGTAGTGGGATGACGAAATAGAAGAATTCTTGGTTTACAGGTTATTTGGAAAGGACCGTTAACTTAAGAATTAGAAGGAAAGTGTGAGATCAAAGCTCGAGGTAAGGGATCTTGTGCCGAATCTTTTTAAACGGGATTAAAGAAAACGAATTTCATTATTTTATGTGAAATTAGTTCGTTATTTTACTTAAAAGGATTTAATGATTTTACGCGAGAATAATCCAATATTTTATGAAAGAATACTTTAATATTCTATGTGAAGGTATCTCAATATTTTATGTGAGTATAATTCAGTATTTTATGTGAGAATATCTTTGTATTTGAAGTAAGAATATTCCAGTATTTCAGGTGTAGTTATTACAGTACTATATATGAGGATATTTCATGATTACATACAAGAGTGTTATTTCCAAACTGTTGTGAAAAGTCATGATTTGCATATCAATGATAATGTTTTGTGACATGTGCACTATAGTCATGTTGAATGATGGGACCTCATGCATGTTATGTATGCCATAAAATGATTTGATGTGAAATGTGGAAATTGGTCTCCTGAGTGCATTGTATGCATGGTCAAACATGCATTAGAGACCCTATGGGTCAAGTTTACAGGGGTCCATGAGGGACTCAATCTATACAGGGTCCATGAGGGACTCAAACCATACAGGTGTCCTGTGAGGACTCAAATAATTACAGGTCCAGTGAGGGACTCAAAATGAAATGACTCAGGATGACCAATTGACCACTTAAAGAAAAGGAAGTCATGTATTACAGTCATGTTGATATGAGAAAGTTTTAGGTCCCACATATGTGCATTCCGAATAAGTTTAAAAGTCATGATTTTATGTGTTTGCATATCCCAAACCTCGGTAGCGAGGTCACTTACTGGGTATTGTATTGCAATACTCACCCTTTCTTTTAAAAAAAATGTTTTCAGGTAAGGCCAAGGACGTGCAAGGCGAGTGACGGAGGCGCGTTGTCAGGACCATGGGAATAGTCATGTGTTCCGCATATTTTCTTTAATAACTGATGTTGTCGCTTTATGATTTCGAAGTTTAAATTTACTTTCAGGATTTTTAAGTAGGCCATGTTTAAACTGCTTCTTTTACATGTTTTGAATGTTTTAATGGGATCCCTAAAGACAATTTGTTTTCAGTGGAGATTTAAAGATCGTTTTATGTCTTTTGGCCTGAGAATGCATGCATGTGTAGTAATGTCCCTAAGAGTTTTAGTTATAGAAAAGTAGGGGCGTTACACCTGTGTTGCTGATTTCTTTTAGAGGAGGAAGGAGTTGCTGCTAATTGAAACGACAAAGGTATTTTTCTTCCCTTAGTTTAATTGTTAAACTTAACATATGTTTTCATATATGCAATTCCATGTTTAATAGGATTAGAAATGCCATGCTTGTTCTGTATTTTATGTTAATGTACTGATTTTTATTTTTAAAGCAAAACAATCAAGTAATTAAGAGCCCAAACATGTGATTGGCAAGTTCATATTTGGAACAACTTCCAAATCCATCATGAACTTCCTCAGCCAAATAGCTTCCTTTGCAGCTTCACAAGCCGCAACATATTCGGCTTCGATCGTGGAATCAGTGATGCATCCCTGCTTGATGCTTCACCACACTACAACTCCTCCATTAAGAATGAAGGCTGACCTCGAAGTGGATTTCCTAGAATCCTTATCGGTCTGAAAGTCAGAATATGTGTATCCCGTAAGGATCAAATCCCCACTCCCATACACAAGGCTGTAGTTCCTCGTTCTCCTAAGATACTTGAGGATTGCCTTTACGACTGACCAGTGATCTAATCCTGGATTGGATTGATACATACTGACAATCCCAACCGCATAATAGATGTCGGGCCTAGTACACAACATGGCATACATCAGGCTCCCTACAACTAAAGCATAGGGGATTCGTCTCATATCCTCAACATCTTGAGGTGTCTTAGGACATTGATCCTTAGACAGGTGAACCCCATGCCTGAAAGGCAGCAAGCCCTTCTTGGAGTTCTGCATCTTATACCTAGACAATATCTTGTCAATATAAGATGCCTGAGACATGGCTAGCGTTCTGTTCTTCCAGTTCTGGACTATCTGGATACCTAGAACATACTGTGCCTCTCCCAAATCTTTCATTTGGAATTGCGAAGCAAGCCATTACTTAATATTAGTAAGAAGTCCTACCTCATTCTCAATGAGAAGGATATCATCCACATACAATATTAGAAATGCGATAGTTTTGTCGACGATTTTCTTGTAGACACAAGGCTCGTCAACATTTTGATCAAAACCATAAGATTTGATCGCCTCATCAAACCTTATATTCCAAGACCTCGAGGCTTGTTTCAGTCCATAAATAGACCTTTGAAGCCGACAAACCTTTTGCTCTTGGTCTTGGGCAATGAATCCCTTTTGCTGGTCCATGTAGATGGTCTCGTCAAGGTTTCCATTAAGAAAGGCGGTCTTGACATCCATCTGCCATACCTCATAGTCATAATATGCAGCAATGGTCAGAAGGATTCTAATCGACTTTACCATGGCAACAGGTGAAAAGGTTTCCTCATAGTCAACCCCTTCCACTTGGGTAAAACCTTTTGCCATTAGTCGAGCCTTGAAGGTCTGTACCTTCCCATCTACGCCACGTTTACGCTTGTAGATCCACTTGCAACCAATAGGTTTAGCCCCATCCGGTTGGTCCACATGCTCCTAGACAAAATTGAAGTACATTGGCTCCATTTCCTGGTCCATAGCTTTAATCCATTCGTCTTTGTCAATGTCTGTCCTTGCCTGATCATAGGTCAATGGATCCTCACAGTCATCTTCAGGAGTGACGACTTGGGTTTCAGCTAAACCCATGTAACGTTCAGGCTGTCTCACAACCCTCCCACTACGTCGAGGCATTCCCAACTCTTGGGAACGGACTTGACTAGACGAGCTAGGATCAACAACAATTGTTGACGTACTAGCACCATCAGAAACTCTTGCTGATGAACTTTCCAATTCATTCAACACAATCTTACTCCTTGGTAAGTGATCCCTGATATGGTCTTCCTCAAGGAAAGTGGCGTTTGTCGACACAAGCACCCTATTATCCTTAGGATCGTAAAAGAAACGATCTCTAGTCTCTTTTGGGTAACCTACAAAGAGGCACAAACTTGAACGGGGTTCCAACTTCTTCGGGTTTGACACCAACACATGGGTCGGACATCCCCAAATTCTGAAATGACATAAACTTCTTTTACGACCATGCTAGAGTTTGAAAGGTTTTTCACAAACACTTTTCGACGAAACTATGTTCAAAATGTATACTGCAATCTCCACTGCGTAACCCCAAAATCAATCAGGGAGACGAGCATAGCTCATCATCGACCGAACCATGTCCATCAAGGTTCTGTTTCTCCTCTCCGATACACCATTCTGCTGTGGCATACCAGGTGTGGAGAGTTAGGACGTAATTCCATGTACTATCATATAGTCCTTGAATTCAGTGTCCATATACACTCCACCTATATCCGATCGAAGTGTTTTTATAGATTTACCTAACAGGTTCTCAACCTCAGTCTTGAACTCCTTGAACTTTTCAAGAGTTTCAGACTTCCTATGCATTAGGTAAATGTACCCGTACCTCGAATAGTCATCTATGAAAGATACGAAGTATTCGTAACCACCTCGTGCTTTAACATTTATCGGAACACAGAGGTCAGAATGTATAAGCTCAAGGGGCTCCTTGGTTCTATATCCTTTTCCACTAAAAGGATGTTTGGTCATTTTGCCTTCAAGGCATGACTCACATACCGGTAAAGAGTTTTATTCCAACTCGCTTAGAAGTCCACTCTTCACTAGTCTCTCAATCTTATTGAGATTAATGTGACTTAACCGTAGATGCCAAAGATGAACACTTTCTTTTGGAGAAACTTTTACTCTCTTAGTTCTCGTTTCTGTTGTTTTAAACAATTCGATATTCAAAACACTTTTGACCGAATTAGGGTTCAAAACATATAAATTGCTCTCAAGCGAAGCAGAACAATTCAAATTTCCATTTCGAGAAATAAACGCTTTATTACTCTTGAAAGAAACAGAAATATTTTGTTCTAATAGGCAGGAAATAGAAACTAGGTTTCTCGTAAACCCAGGAACTATGTACATATTATCCAATAATAAGTACTTCCATGAAAAAATAGCTTCACCCGTGCCTATTGTTTGCAATCGAGACAACTTCTCCGGATCCAACCCTGAGTGTTATGTCACCCTTTTGCAGCCACTGCCAGGAACTTAATCCTTGAAAAGAAGAGCAAACATGGTTATTGTCTCCTGAATACATTATCCAAGCAGAGTAATTACTCTCCACTAAACAAGTTTCCGTGACAAGTAAATCACATTTACCTGTCATCTTCTTTTCATCAAGGAAATTGGGACAACTCATTTTCAGGTGTTTGTCCCCGTTGCAGTAGAAACACTTTTTGGAAACTTCCTTGATTTCTTTGCCTCTTAGGGCGACAACGCGGTTAACCCTATCCTCTTTCAACTTCTCCTTCTTCCCTCTAGGGCCTAAATAGTCTACAAACTTTGTCCCAGAGGTCAAACCCCTGTGAGAATGTCTTAAGACAAGTCTTGCCTCAGCTTCTTGTCCTCTTGTTTGTACCAAGGACTGGAAGGTTTGTAGATCGTTGAATAGGGTTGTTGGACCGGGCACCTGAGGACCCTCCTCAGTGAGCGCGAACTCTTGGTCGTCATTTACCAAAATCGTGTCTACATTGTTTTTTCATGAAATCTTATCGCCGACTAACTTAATGGAAGGTAAAGGAGCGTTAAAAGCGTTTGACCTTTTGTTGTTGAAAAAAAGAAACTTTGTATTAGTCTCGCAAAAACATTTGAAAATCTAATAAGGTTTTAGCAAATTTTTATCCTATGATCCGTAGGTCATTCAAAATTTGCAATGATACCCAAAAGGTTTAGAATGACCGCCACCGTAGGGTAGACAAACCCACTCCTCCTCTGGGACAAGATTTTCTCGACCAAACCCTGATACCAGAATAACTCTTATTCCATTAGGCATCCAGTTACCATTTTTCGGTTTGAATCCATTAACTCTTAATGAATCCTGTAAGTGTCACCCTCAATCTTTCAATTTCCAAGTATTCGTCCAAACAATAGTTGTCGTATGCAGGACTAAGAAGGAAAAAACCAACAAGGAAATCGTATCCCTTTCGGGAATTCACGGTGTTCTGACTCCCATGATCAAGGCCTCCGTAGGGATTGTCTGGTCCAGGCCAAACTAGCAGGCGGATCATAGGCGTCTCACGGAGTGAATCGAAAGAAGAGACCGTAGGTCTGGTTTTCACAGGTCCCGCTCCCACTCATTATAAGTACTCTCTCCATTCACGTTGATATTGACCCATTCAAATGCCACCCATAGGGGGACGCTCCCATTTGCGCCACGAGGCCGAGCATGGATCTCACGATGCGAACTTAACGATGATTTGTGGATGGAAAACTAAATGTATCTCATTCACTTTATTTCCTCCCACTCAACACTTTAAAAATAATCAGGATTGACCTAGATAACCAGCTAAAATTTACTTAAGTCTACCAATATAACTCTTATATTGGAATATCTAAAGTCTATAATCACATTATTAACTTAGGTCTATGTGAGTAGATTATTTAAATCTTAATTAACAACACTCACGAGAATATAACCTAAGAATCTCCAGACCGAATTCACTCCCAGGACGGTTCCCAGGCAGGAGTGTTCCGCAAAGCGTCAGCTTAAAAACCTCAACCTTAGACAAAACCTTCCTTAGACACAGTTACTTATCAGTCACCATTCAAAGGTCATATTTGATTTCTTAATTCTAATCTCATTAGAACTAGAAAACCTAAGTCTAATTATTCAAGTTCTAAACCTTTTAAAACTAATAATTATCTTAGGTTACATGCATTTCTATGTTATAGTGCTTGATCATTCATCACATGAATAATACTATACTATAACATACATTCATCACATGAATTAAATGCATGAGCATGCTTTTAATTTAAAAATATAACACTTATATTAAATAAATTAAATCATGCAAACATTATATTATAACTCTTATAATATTATCCTATCATGCATACTATATATTATAACTCTTATAATATAAATATGATGCATGAAATGTTTAACCTAAGGTGAGATTTTAAATCTATATGACCTACATTATGCACTTAGAAATAATTAAATCATACATCCCATGCATAAAATAATCAAATAGCATTATTGGACCGAATTTTGGCACCCTAGGGACATAAAATTAAATTAATTAACATTAATATACAATTATATTAATATTAATTAAAATAATTAAATAAAATACATTTATAAAAATAAATTTAACAAAGAAAATAAATAAAAAAACACGGTTGCACGTCCCAAGGCTCGAACATTGCACTTGAAGTCGCAACTCCCACTCCACGCACGATCTCAAGCAACTGCTGGAAACCTCCCACTACGCATTCAACGTTGCCTCTCGTGTGTGCAACGCCTCGTTGTTGCAACGCTACACCCAGCGTTACAACGAACGACTGCTGCAGCAGCGCCTTGATCGGCATTGACAACGTTGGGGCGCGAATGAATGAATGATTTTCCAACATTAGGGAAGGAATTAAGAAGTTGGAAAAAGAAATTACATGGAATGCATCATTATTATCTCATTTAGATCCTCGTATAGATCAATGTGAACTTGAAGTTCAAAAGATAATTCATTTGCAAAATATAGCAAATCAATTACGGATGCATTCACGGATGCTAAAAGGGTGACTAAATCATATATACCAACAAACGAATGCTCCATCAAAAATAGATATCCCAACGGAACAAGTTGTCAATAATGAGTCTGGAGCACGCCAGAAGCGTGGTAGACCTATGGGTTCCAAAGATAAAAATCCTCGAAAAAGAAAAGTAGTTGAGAATCAAAATGATTCGATAAAAGGTATGGATGTTCCAGAAGAAATCCTAGATACAACTACTCAAAAGAGTATTGATGAAAATCAAACGCTTGAGGATAATAATGAAATTTCTATAAACTATGTTACAACAGGAAAGAGATGGAATCGAAATGATATCATTGTTGACAACATTTTTGCTTATAATGTTTCTCACGATATTATTCATGAAATTGACGATTTTGATCCAAAATCTATCGAAGAATGTCAACGGAGAAAGGATTAGCCAAAATGGAAAGAAGCAATCTAAGCATAGTTGAACTCACTTTCAAAACATGAGGTTTTTGGACCAGTAGTCCTAACACTAGAAGGTGTCAAACGTGTGGGATACAAATGAGTATTTGTAAGGAAATGAAATGAAAAGAATGAAGTCACAAGATATAAAGCGAGACGCACAAGGATTCTCACAAAGGGTTGGTATAGATTATGAGGAGACATATTCTCCTGTGGTGGATGGAATAACGTTAAGATATTTGATTGGCCTGACTGTATATGAAAAACTTGATATGCATTTAATGGATGTAGTCACGGCGTATTTATATGGATCTCTTGATAATGACATTTATATGAAAATCCCGGAATGATTCAAAATACCAGAAACATATGAATCAAGTTCTCGGGAATGGTATTCAATGAAGTTACAGAGATCATTATATCAGTTAAAACAATCAGAATGAATGTGGTATAATCGCCTGAGCGAATATCTCTTGAAAGAAAGATATCAAAATAATCCGATATGTCTGTGTATTTTTATAAAGAAATCTCTGATTTGCTATTATAACTGTATATGTTGATGACTTAAATATAATTGGAACTCTTGAAGAGTTATCTAAGCCAATAGAATATCTTAAGAAAGAATTTAAGATGAAAGATCTTGGAAAAACAAAATTTTGTCTTGGTTTGCAAATTGAACATTTAGCAGATGAGATATTTGTTCATCAATCAACTTATATAGAGAAAATCTTAAAAAGATTTTATATGGATAAAGCACATCCATTGAACATTCCAATGGAGGTTGGTTCACTGGATGTAAAGAAATATATATTTCGACCTCGAGATGACAATGAAGAACTACTTGGTCCTGAAGTACCATATCTTAGTGCAATTGAAGCACTTATGTATTTGGCTAATAACACAAGACCACATATTGCATTTTCAGTAAATTTATTAGCTAGATATAGTTAATGTCCTACAAAAAGACATTGGAACGGAGTTAAGCATGTACTTCGATATCTTCGAGGGACGATTGATATGGGTTTATTTTATTCTAACAAATCCAGTTTTGATCTAGTTGGTTATGCAGATTCTGGTTATCTATCTGATCCACACAAAGCTAGATCTCAGACAGGTTATCCATATACATGTGGAGGAACTGCTAATCATGGCGATCAGTGAAACAGACCATCACGACCACTTCTTCGAATCATGCTAAAATCCTCGCAATTCACGAAGCAAGTCGAGACTGTGTATGGCTAAGATCAATGACACAACACATTCGTGAGACATGTGGCTTATCTTCTTGCAAACCTCTTCCAACAATATTATACGAAAACAACACAACATGTATATCTCAAGTCAAATGAGGATATATTAAAGGAGATAGAACGAAGCATATCTTTCCAAAGTTTTTCTACACTCATGACCTTGATGAAAATGGCGACATCTCAGTACAACAGATTTGTTCGAAGGATAACTTGGCGGACATATTTACAAAGGCATTACCAACTACAACATTTGAGAAATTGGTTCACAGTATTGGGATGCGAAGACTCAGAGATCTCAAGTGATGTTGTCATGAGGGGGAGTAAATATATTATATAAAATATGTATTCTTTTTCCTTCACTAGGGTTTTTATCCCATAGGGTTTTTCCCTAGTAAGGTTTTAACGAGGCATATTTTATATAAATGGGCATTTAAGGGGCAGTATTATAAATATTATGATGTAAATGCCCATTTCCACATGCCCTTTAACACTCATGCCATGTGACAAATTATCCTTAGCCATAGTGTCCTTCATGTGTCCATTTCTTACCAATGCTTAGTGTCCAAATGTACCAACTCATCCCTTGCCAAATTGCCTATATATAGTTGCTTTTGGTGGAAGAATAAAAGGCACAATTGGTGAAATAAGCCTCCAATTCTTTTTCTTCTCTCCCACTTTCTCTTTAGTTTATTTCTTATTTAATTTCTCATAAATTTCCACTATCTTTTGTCTATATCATTTATATATATATTATATATATATATTCTAATTCTAATTTTCAAATACTTGAATTATTATTATTATTATTATTATTATTATTATTATTATATTATAATATATTAGTATTTAAATATTGGTAAAATTATACCCGGTTTTCATCCTATTTTCACAACATTTGTAGATATGTATGTCTTAAAGAATAAGAACCTACAAATATATCAACTTTATAAAATCTATAACGCTGAAATATTGTAATTTTTTAAATTAAAATATCTATTAATTAATTATTTGAGGATAGAAATCAATTTTCAGTTTAATCCTTTTTGTAATAATAGTTTTTAATTTACTTAATTGATAGTGATATTTTCAATGGTATGTGTTGCTTAAAAAATCAAATTTCATTACCTTACATTGTATGAAAACAAATATTAAAAAAGGAATTCATTAAAGTTAGATAATTAAAACTTGTAATGTTGAAGTAAAGAATAAAATATAAAATAAAGTAAAAGTAAAATTACATTATCAAAAAGAGAGACAAAAAATAGGAGTAGTTGAAAGCTTACCGACTAAATAAATAACATTCTTCTTACGTTTAAATTTTTGATTTCTCAATATTAAAAGTAATTGTATTACTATAATAATATTTTGTCCACGAGAGAATAACTCAACTGACATCAAGTAAAAAACTGTAATAATATTATAAAAATATATTTAAAAAATATAAATAATATTGAATCACACATTCATTATACAATAAATAAGATGTATATTATATTACATAAATGAATAATTTATTTCACACAATAATTCAATGAGAAATATTTCTGAAAAAAGAAAACAATTTAATAGGAAATATCTTTTGTGATGTTAATCTTTTTTTTTTTTGGACGTTAACATTTGTGATGTTAATCTTGAGTGTATTAGTTTCAACACTCTTTTCTTCACTGCCTATAACACCATTTCCTGCATCGTCGTTATGAATCTTTTCTACTTCACCATCCACAATATCTTTTTTCTCATCGGTCTTGATCCTCTTTTCTTTACCATATGTATCATTCTCTTTCTCGTCTATTTTTTCATCACCATCTATGACATTAGATCCTCCTCTGCAACCTCTTTGATATGGGTTTACTTCAGGTCTTCCACAAAGTTCAGGATGTTTAGCGCTACATCCAGGACTAATATCACCTTTTAGCCATACTCGATGTAATTTGAATTTGTAATCGCAATCGTGTCAATACAAACAAAGAGAATGCCAACAAAAATAAGCTTGCTTCCTTTGATGATGGCCATGGTCGATAATAAAAAATATACAAAACCTATTTGAAAACTTAAAACTTAGAATGGTTTGATAAAAAAAAAAAAAGATTTTAAACTAGGGATATTTATACTAGCTTGTTAGCTTTTTATAGATTGTGTTTGCTTTTTCTTGGGTGGGTTTATATATCTCTTGTGTGGAGTCCTCTCAAAACCCCCTTAGAACCTTATGAAGTATAATTGCCACAACCATTCATATATCTATCATGTACATACAAATATGCATGAGGTCTCATCATCCTTTCATATACTATGATGCACATGTCATAGAATAATAGTAAATCAAATATCAAAGAATACTTTTCATAACATTTAAGCTTAAATCAATCCATCATAAATCATAGCATAACTTTCATAGCTTTCAATTTAAAACACTTTAAAACATAATACTTTCGAAATATATAAGTAATCAAACATAATTAAATCCATGAGTTTTAAACTTTACATATAACTTTCATATACAGGACCTAAAACTTTCTCATAACAGAACATAACTAAAATACATGACTTTCTTTTGGTTAAGTGGTCAATTCATGAACCTGAGTCCTTTCATGTTGAGTCCCTCACAGACTCTTATATGTTTCGAGTCACTCACAGACCCCTATAGGCTGACCCATAGGGTCTCTAATGCATGTTTGACTGTGCATAAAACCTCAGGAGACGAATTGCCACAACCTCCTTTCCAATCATTTCATCGCATACATACAGTGCATGATGTCCTATTTATTTATCATAACTTTAATAGACATATCATGAGAAGACAATAAATTAACATTCATGGCATAACATTCATAACTTGACTAAAATAATACTTCAAAACATAATAGATTTCAAAAGTGTAAATAATAAAATACTTTTGAAATAAAATAACAAAAACTCTTTTTTCTCCCATTTTGGAAAATTCGGCACAAGATCCCTTACCTTAGCTTTCGCTCTTAAATTTCCTATAATTAAATCTCTGACTCAGAAATCCTTTGAACTATGCTCAATACTTGAGTCCCTTAAATCAAATCCATTTTCTTAATTAATTCACACACATAAATAATCTTATTTTTTAATCCACTAGTAATTAGGCTAAATTACCACAAACAGAATGTCAAATCACGCTCGGAGGGTCGAATTAATCGAACTAGACAACTTCAAAAGGTTGCGTTGACCATTGACCGTTGACCGACGAGCAACATGCGTTGACCAACGAGCAACGGTGTGTTGACGACACGTGGAGGTCAGATCTGAGATGCCCGCTTGCTGATCTACTTAGCCCCGATCATGATTCGCCAAAATCTGTGCAAAATGAGGCGAACCGCTCGAACCAAGGCGGCGGTTTGACCCAAACTTGCGTGAACCTATAGTGTCGTTGGCTGAACGTTCGACTTCAGATCAGACTCTAGTGGCGGTTCGAGCATTCGGTTCGTGGCAGCGTGCGACGGTCTATAGGAGATCTTATCCCCGTGAGCAGCGGAAACGTGTTTTAAAATCGAAATTTCTTGTTTATATTGGTTTACTCGAAATACCAATACATTGGAAAAATACCGAGACAAGCATTCACTCTAATCTAATTAGAGCATAGAATTTAGACATGCAAACATATGTTGTACAATATATTAAACTAAAAGAAAAAAGGTAACTACCTTTGTAGTTTTGACACAGCAACCCTTGCTCCAATTGCATAGCAACACAACACCTCTGTTTTTTCTTCTCCAACAGGACACCATGTAACGCCCCAAAACTTTAAGTACCTTTTAAATTTGTATTTTAGTCTAAGTTCTTAGAATTTAAATTAGTTAGGCCTTGAAATTATATTTTTTCAAGTTAATATAATGTTATATGGGAATTTTGATTAATTAGAGGCCTTTTGAAAGAAATTAAATAAGCTCAATAGCATTTAAGTTGTTATGGTTAAGGAGAGGGGCATTTTCGCAATTAGCTAAAAGGAGGAATTAGGGTTTCTTTTTAGGCACGGTCTACGAGGCAATCCATCTTCTCTTCCCCTTCATTTCACCGCCACGATAGCCAAAGGGTCGTATTCCCTTTCCTCGCCACCAGCCACCGCACTCGGCCGATCGCCGGTGATGCCTGACGTCCCCCACAGTCGTGAGTGTCCGACGGCCACCCTCCCTCCTCAGCCTCGCCGCCTGCCGGATAACCACGCCATCGACTGGACGTCGACCGCCGCTTCATCTTCGGGAGTTCGAGGCTCGTCCACCGCCGCCGAAACCGAGCCGCCGCCGGACCTCGCGTTCGCTGAAAGCGCGCCGCCGCGCCCACCGACATGCCGGATTCGAGCCCGAGCCGTGGTGAGGCTGCCGCCGAGCTCTAAGGCTGCCGGAAGATACGGCAGCCACTGCTTCAGCCACCAGTTCAAAAGGAAATTGGTTCAATCGGTTCATGATGTTTTCGACCGGTTCTCGCTAACCCGACATCGGTTTGGATAGATCGGGCCACGAGCTTTTCAATGGTATGTTCCACGCTCAGAGACGCGCGCCGCTCTCGCCCTCCACGCGCCACCGCTGTCGTCACACGCGCCGCCATTGACCGCCGCCACGCCGCCGCCGCGCGGAGCTGCTCCGGTCCACCTGTTTTGACCTCCCGAGTTCGTTTTAAGCGCCCGTTTGTGGTAATTTAGCCTAACGATGATTGAATTCAAAATAAGTGTCTAATTATGTAAGTTAATTAAAGAATTGATGAATGTGATTTAGGGGATTCGACTATCGAGCATGACTAAGCGAAACTTTGAGCTAGGAGCGGAATGTAAAGAGTTTCGAGCTAAGGTAAGGGATTTTCTACAAACGATCTAAAAGAGGGAAGTGAATACGATTTCCTGAAATATGTATTTGTTTTAAAGGATGAAAATTGAGGAATTATTTCAAAAGGCGAATTTCCAAAACTCATGCTTAGGGCTTGAATTTAGAAACGAATATTTCAAAGGGTTTCTCGGGAATCTCGAGTGAATGATTCTCAAAAGGTTTAGTAAGGGACCTCGTGTTAACTTTTAATGGGAGTAAATGAAAATGATTTTCATGATTTTAAGTGAAATAGCTCATATTTTCCACATGAAAATCCACAGATATTATTTTGAGAATACGTGATATTTTATGTGCAACTATTTCGATGTATTATGTGAAAATGAGTCATTATTTTATGTGAAAGTATTCTCGTATGTTATGTATAAAGATCCCATTATTTCATGTGAAAATAGGACGAGAGTGTGTATGAGAATGTTTCATGTTTATTACAAAAGTATGATTTATCACCTGTCCCATGAGAAAGTATGAATGATATGTTGATGATGATATTTGTGATATGTACACCGTGATTATGTGACTGATGGGACCTTATGCATGTCTTGTATGCCACGAAATGAATTAAGGAATAGTGTGGACATTGGTTATCCTGAGATCGTTATGTGCATGGTCAAACATGCAATACAGACCTATGGGTCAAAGTACAGGGGTCTATGAGGGACCCGAAATGAAATGACTCAGGATGACCAGTCGGCCTCACAATTATATGAACAGCCATGGATTAAAGACCTGGCAATTGAATGAGCAGCCATGGATTAAAGACCTGGCAATTAAATGAACAGCCACGGATTAAAGACTGGCCAATTGAATGAGCGCCCATGGATTAAAGACCTGGCAATTAAATGAACAGCCACGGATTAAAGACCTGGCAATTGAATGAGCAGCCATGGATTAAAGACCTGGCAATTAAATGAACAGCCACGGATTAAAGACCTGGCAATTGAATGAGCAGCCATGGATTAAAGACACGCAATGAATAAGCGATCATGGATTAAAGGCGACATTTAAATATGCGACCATGGATTAAAGACACGCAACTTTAGAAAGTTTTAATTCCCATCTATGTATGTTATGAATGAGTTTAGAGATCATGATTGTATGTGTATGCATATCCCGACCCCCCACTTACTGGGTATTTTATAATACTCATCCCTCTACCTTTGTTGTGTCTTTCTTTGTTTTAAAATGTTTTCGGTGTAGAGACGAGAGCATACCAAAGTAGTGGCATGGATGCGCTACAGAAGCCATGGGAACCAAGTCATGAATTCCGCATCCATGATTTAGAAAGAATTTTAAAAGATTGTGGTCTTCCGCTTATGTAGTACAGAGTTTTGAAACTAGAGGCCGAACTTAATTATGTTTCTTGTAAACGTTTTGTATTTATATGGGATCCCAAATTAAATTGATTTTTATTTATCAACTTATATTTGTTTTAAGCTCAGTTAAGGCCTCGAATGCATGCATGAGTAGTAATGTCCCTAGGAATTTATGTTGTAAAAGTAGGGGCGTTACAGTTGGTATCAGAGCCCAAGGTTATAGGTCTTGTAGACTCGCTTACAGAGTAAGCAACAAATATCCCATGGCTAAGTAGCAACTCCAGTCACCGCCAGGTATGCCTTCGAACTAAAAGTCTTATTTGTTCATGAAAAGAGAATTTAGTATTCTATGAGAAAATAATTTTTATATAAAAATCGAGGTTGATGAATTTCCAAACTAAGAAAGAATGAGAATGTATGAGCTAAACTATATGTCTATGAAAAGGAAATGCATAAATGAAATGCTTATATGTGAATCTATATGCGTATATGTCATAGAGTTGACGTGATCTTACGCCGAAAGGAAAGAGAAACACATGTGATCCCTGATATTGATGATAGAAAGGAAAATGTTTTAGTTAAGAATGCTTACGCTAAAAATGAAATTTTATAGCCATAAAACACATGTTGTGGATTATTAAAAGGTCCGCTTTGACCAAGGGAGTAAAGAGTAAGACTTAAGAGGTTAGAGTGTTAAAGGTTGCTAAGAAACTAGATTACTTAAGTATAGCTTTCAATAATAGAAGTTAAGACTACTCACGAGAAGTTCAAAGTTTGAATGTGTTCGGTAAGAGGTTAGTAGTCTCATTCATTCATGCTAGATCAATTGGATAGAAAGGTATGAGATTTAGTAAACGTACCACTTTGGAGTTTTCGGCTTTGTTGGTCCCTAAATAAAGCCCTTCACCTTCAAGTGAATACGTAAGTATGGTACTCAAGGAGTTCAAAAGTAAAGAGAGCAAAGATGTTTAAAATGGACTCGAGCTTTAAAGGGAAGGATAGATTGTTAATGGTGGAACGAAAATTTAATTCTTCAAAATACTTGAAACACTTCGATTTTATTTAGACCTTTGCTCTGAGGGAGAAACCACAGAGATATACACAATTAATGTGTTACTACAGATAGGCATGATACGAAGTTTCAAAAGCGATACCATAAACTAAATAGACTTAATAAGGACAAGTATAAAGAAGAAAAGTAAGGAATTAGAGTTTTAGTTTGGGAACACAAGAGAATTGATTGTCGGGACTCCAGAAACTTGTGCACGAATAGACATTCATATGATCACAGGTGTGTTCACGCTTGTGGAATGTGTATAAGGAACCTTGCTACTAATTTCTACCTGTTGGACTAGATTTACGTGTACAACTCGAAGGAGATAACATGTGATGTTACCTTTGAACTCTTACGTAGTAAAGTTTCCTTTTTCCCAATCAAAGGGTTAAGGAGAAAGGATTCAGTTATTAGAGGAAAGTGCTTTGAATCTCTTCTTCGCTATATAGCGGTCAAGCTGAGGTACTTCTTCCAATTATTAAAGTGTAGAGTGGTAGTGGTCGAGCGACCATTAGAAACATGAAACTATAAGGTTCCTTTAGTAAAGGCTAGGTTGATGGTTTCTTAAGAAAGGTTTTAATGAATTTGGCTTTATAACCAAACTAGTACAGATAGTTGAGGAAGTCCTTAATCCTACTAAAAGAAGAAGGCCAAGTTTAAGGAGAGTAAGCACGAGGAACAATGCGTTAGTGTTAGATAAGGAAGGTTTTATCTTTTAAAGTTACCCCTAACACAAGAGACAGACTTAAGTATGGAATTAAAAGTAGAGAGTAACAGTAATTTTGAATACTTCTTTCAGAATGCTCCAGTAAAGTAAAGGAACTCAAGTTATGGGTACATAACCTTCCTTGTAAGAGTTAATAGTAGTTTTTTTTTTTTTTCGCCATAAGGAGTAATAGGGGGTCGCGTAAAGGAGAAAGGTGTATTCTTACGCTTGTACATGAGAGGTGAGAAGTGGAAGAAAGTGGTTACTGAGAATAAATCTCTTCGTCCGTGGATGAACGACCTATTCCACAAGTGCAAGGACACATAGTGTTCCTTACGATGATTTTGGAGACTAGTTAGCGCTCATCATGAACCAGAGGATTAGATATCCCGAGACGACTTTCAAATCACTTTACTTAACATCATGAAGGTTGTAGAGATTTTACTTAAATGCCCCTAATGTTTATAGGCTTGATGGATTTAGTGCTCAAGAGAAAGGTAAATCATTGTCGGGATAAAGTTGTCGGAGACGTTCTAGTTTAACCAAGCCTAAGAAGGGGCAGAAATGACAATTCGGAAGGATTGCTTTAGGCATAAGGAGGGAAGAGTAAGTCCTGAGATATGGAAGTAGTCGAAAGGTCACTAAGGAGTTAAGTGCTCAAGTAAACTTCCAAAGGTGAGCATAAGGAAATTTGTTAAGCTAAGAAAAGACGAGAATGTGACCTCAGGTGAGTAATATTATAAAGGAAATGTCCGAGTTCAGGATGTAAGGCTTAAGAGGAATTTGGTCAAGATTAGACACGCACCTGCACGTTATTAAGAGAGCCAGTTTGGACAAAAGAGGGAAATAGTGGACATTACGATGTGGAAGTCTCCCATGAAAACCTTGAACAACTAAGTCCCGTAAGTAGAGCCTTGACAGAGGAATCCTATAATTTCTTGAAAAGTTCAAAGTCTAGAGGTGTTGAATAAAGTATTTGTATCCAAGGTTTGAACGTTAGGGTTTCATGACAAAAGAGTCGGAAAAGTTAGGAAATGTAGTGGATGCCATTAAAAAGCATCCAACCCTAGATGTGTTAAGAAAGTTCCATTACATCCAAGTGATTACTTGAGCAGGATATTTAAGGGAGTGAAGGATAAAGGGAGAATGAGTTTTAAAAGACTATTTTCCTTTCGCGAAACCGCTTAATATCGAGGTTGTTATCGGTTGAGTTATATTAAGGGGAGCGATATGAATGACTGTTGCGTTGTACCATAGGCTGAGGAAGAGTTAAAAGTGTTAGAGTACGAGTGATAACATGAATGACTTGCTTTAAAAGGTTCATTCTAAATCCTAGAACTTACAACGAAAACTTTGTCACTTAAGGCGATAACCTATAATTGATTTGGTTCTAAAGCGAGGTAAGACAAGAATAGTTTGTTAACTCCTTTTAAAGTTTGTGTTAAAGTTAAGGTTGTAACCTGATTGTTAGATTATTGTGTCTTTGAAGGATCACTGTTTACAATTAAAGAAAATTAGTTTCACTTATTTTTGGTTGTTCAACATTTCTGTGTATAGTGTGTTCCTGAACCCTGAGTAATCTGAAATGAAGTTTGGAGGCATGATTGGTTTGTTTTCTGATTTTAGAAGTGCAATTTCTATCTGACAGGTGTAGAGAAAATTTTGGCATTGTTGTAGTTACGTCGTTATGTCATTGAATTTTCTGGGGCATTCTTGTAATAAGAATGACAGAGTTGTACTGGAACATTTCATGTGTCACAACAACCAAATGAGACCTAAGTTTGAGTTACTCCTACCGTGACTTGAAACCTTCAACGAGCTATTGATTTCAATAGAAAACCCCAAAGTTAATTAAATACGCAAGTGAGATCGTCACTGCAACGTTTACTAAAAGGTCGTTGAGAGTAGCGAAAGGTTAACCATTAATGTGAAGAGTCTCGAACAACCGAACAAAGTTGCTAACTTTATCCTTGAAGTCACATCTCTTAGAAAGGTGTTAAAGTTATGGAAACGATGGTCACCTTAGGAATGATCTAGTTATGTCTTGAAACGAATGCTAGTAGTCAAAAAAGAAACCTTAAAGAGGATTTTGTGACTCAACAACAATGTAATGGTTTTAGCAAAGAGTTCCTTTCTAAAATCACAAAACAGAAGAAACTAATTAAAGGACTAGAGAAGGAAAAAGAGCTAAATATCCCGAGTTATTGTAGAATTTAAATCTGAAACTCCCCAAAATTTAGAATCCAAGTCAAGGGCCTCACTCATGTAGGCCTTAGTAGAAAGACTCCAGTGAAAAGAACGAGCTCAAGTTAAAGTCGTGAGACTGTTGGGTAATAAGTTTACGCTAAGATGTGATACTTGAGGAACAGTTAGTGCTAATCCTTGCATAAGGATCGAAGGCTCGTCGTAACCAAGTGGAGCGGGTGTGAGCAAGCTTGCCCAAAGTATTATAAGATTAGAAACTTTCGAGGATGAAAGTTCTTAAGGAGGGAAGATTGTAACGCCCCAAAACTTTAAGTACCTTTTAAATTTGTATTTTAGTCTAAGTTCTTAGAATTTAAATTAGTTAGGCCTTGAAATTATATTTTTTCAAGTTAATATAATGTTATATGGGAATTTTGATTAATTAGAGGCCTTTTGAAAGAAATTAAATAAGCTCAATAGCATTTAAGTTGTTATGGTTAAGGAGAGGGGCATTTTCGCAATTAGCTAAAAGGAGGAATTAGGGTTTCTTTTTAGGCACGGTCTACGAGGCAATCCATCTTCTCTTCCCCTTCATTTCAGCTGCACGATAGCCAAAGGGGTCGTATTCCCTTTCCTCGCCGCGGCCACCACTGCACTCGACACAGCGGTGATGCTCGACGCGTCCCCACGATGCGTGAGTGTCCGACGGCCACCCTCCTCGCTCGGCCTCGCCGCTGCGGATAACCACGCCATCGATGGATCGGACGCGTCGACCGCCGCTTCATCTTCGGGAGTTCGAGGCTCGCCCGCCACCGCCGTCGAAAACCGAGCCGCCGACCTCGCGTTACGCTGGCCGCCGCCTGCGCCAAACCGACATGCCGATTCGAGCCCGAGCGTGGTGGTGAGGCCGCCGCCGAGCTCTAAGGTGCCGGAAATTACTGGCAGCCACCGCTTCACCACCGATTCAAAAGGAAATTGGTTCAATCGGTTCATGATGTTTTCGACGGTTCTCGCTAACCCGACATCGGTTTCGGATAGATCGGGCCACGAGCTTTTCAATGGTATGTTCCACGCCCGAGACGCGCCGCCTCTCGCCTCCACGCTGCGCCGCACGCCGTCGTCACATCGCCGCCGCCGGCCGCCCACGCCGCGCCGCCGCCGGGCCGCTCCGGCCCACCTGCTTTGACCTCCCGAGTTCGTTTTAAGCGCCCGTTTGTGGTAATTTAGCCTAACGATGATTGAATTCAAAATAAGTGTCTAATTATGTAAGTTAATTAAAGAATTGATGAATGTGATTTAGGGGATTCGACTATCGAGCATGACTAAGCGAAACTTTGAGCTAGGAGCGGAATGTAAAGAGTTTCGAGCTAAGGTAAGGGATTTTCTACAAACGATCTAAAAGAGGGAAGTGAATACGATTTCCTGAAATATGTATTTGTTTTAAAGGATGAAAATTGAGGAATTATTTCAAAAGGCGAATTTCCAAAACTCATGCTTAGGGCTTGAATTTAGAAACGAATATTTCAAAGGGTTTCTCGGGAATCTCGAGTGAATGATTCTCAAAAGGTTTAGTAAGGGACCTCGTGCCGAACTTTTAATGGGAGTAAATGAAAATGATTTTCATGATTTTAAGTGAAATAGCTCATATTTTCCACATGAAAATCCACAGATATTATTTTGAGAATACGTGATATTTTATGTGCAACTATTTCGATGTATTATGTGAAAATGAGTCATTATTTTATGTGAAAGTATTCTCGTATGTTATGTATAAAGATCTCATTATTTCATGTGAAAATAGGACAGTAGTGTGTATGAGAATGTTTCATGTTTATTACAAAAGTATGATTTATCACCCTGTCCATGAGAAAGTATGAATGATATGTTGATGATGATATTTGTGATATGTACACCGTGATTATGTGACTGATGGGACCTTATGCATGTCTTGTATGCCACGAAATGAATTAAGGAATAGTGTGGACATTGGTTATCCTGAGATCGTTATGTGCATGGTCAAACATGCAATACAGCACTCTATGGGTCAAAAATCAGAAGTCCGTGAGGGACCCAAATGAAATGACTCAGGATGACCAGTCGGCCTCACAATTATATGAACAGCCATGGATTAAAGACCTGGCAATTGAATGAGCAGCCATGGATTAAAGACCTGACAATTAAATGAACAGCCACGGATTAAAGACCTGGCAATTGAATGAGCAGCCATGGATTAAAGACCTGGCAATTAAATGAACAGCCACGGATTAAAGACCTGGCAATTGAATGAGCAGCCATGGATTAAAGACCTGGCAATTAAATGAACAGCCACGGATTAAAGACCTGGCAATTGAATGAGCAGCCATGGATTAAAGACCTGGCAACTGAATAAGCAGTCATGGATTAAAGGCCTGACATTTAAATATGCAGCCATGGATTAAAGACCTGGCAACTTTAGAAAGTTTTAATTCCCATCTATGTATGTTATGAATGAGTTTAGAGATCATGATTGTATGTGTATGCATATCCCGACCCCCCACTTATCGGGTATTTTATAATACTCATCCTCTACCTTTCTTTGTGTCTTTCTTTGTTTTAAAATGTTTTGGTAGAGACGAGAGCATACTGAGTGAGTGGCATGGATGCGCTACAGAAGCCATGGGAACCAAGTCATGAATTCCGCATCCATGATTTAGAAAGAATTTTAAAAGATTGTGGTCTTCCGCTTATGTAGTACAGAGTTTTGAAACTAGAGGCCGAACTTAATTATGTTTCTTGTAAACGTTTTGTATTTATATGGGATCCCAAATTAAATTGATTTTTATTTATCAACTTATATTTGTTTTAAGCTCAGTTAAGGCCTCGAATGCATGCATGAGTAGTAATGTCCCTAGGAATTTATGTTGTAAAAGTAGGGGCGTTACACACCAACCACTTGGCAAACCCTCTATCCTCTGGATTCAACTTAGATCTCTCCTTTTGTGGGAAGGAGCCAACAATTGGAAGTGAAGAGAACTTTTTTGGTGAGAGAATTCTTTCAACAATTTCTCAGAAAAAACCAAATGATCAATTAATCCAAACTTCTATCCAAAGAGAAGTTAAAGGGGGGAGGAGCACTTCCCCACTCCCTATCCATAGGGAGGCAGTGGGGATGTGGGGAACCTGCCCTCTTGACACGTTCCCACCACTAATAATTAAATTAATTAAAACAAATTTAATTAAATATCATATATTTAATCAATTATCAATTAAATATCATATATTTAATTAACGTTTAAATATCATATATTTAATTGAGATTAAATCATATTTAATCAATTTCTCCTCTAACCTATAGTTTTAATGCACATCTCATGCACATTAAATTTTAACCTATAGTTTTTAAATATGAATCAAATCACATTTAAATTAATATTTGAACTCTTTCAAATATGTAATTCCCTCCTACAATTTAATATGAATCATATTCACATTAAATTTATAATATAAAGTTCAAAAACTTTATTATAAAGTATCTATATAGATTAAATTTTTTCCCTAATGAATTTGAACATTTCAAATTCAAACGATCTAAGAACCCTTTATTGGAAGTAGGGGTGAGCATCGGTCGGTCGGGGTCAGTTTTCGACCCCAACCGACCAAGTGCGGTCGGAGTTTTTTTTTTTTTAAAAAAAAATTTTACCAAAACCGACCGACCGACCGATCGGTTTGGTCGGTTTATATATATATTTAAATATTTATTAAATTAATTATTTAATATTTATAATTATTATTTTATTATTATTTAATCATTCATAATTATTATTTAATTATTTTTAGAAAAAATTTTAGTTTTTTATTTTTTTTAATTATTATTATTATTATTATATATATATATATTTTGTTTTTCATTTTCGGTCGGTTTTGTGAAGGCCAAAACCGACCCCGACCGAAACCTTCACAAAACCGATCGACCGCCCTCGGTTCGGTCGGTTTCGGTCGGTCGTGTCGGTTTTCGGTCTTTTTTGCTCGACCCTAACTGGAAGTATTCCGTTAACCATCAGCTTAAGTACCCAACCTTAGACAAAACATCACTGGAAGAGTTCCCTTATAACCAATGTCCTATTACCTATTATATTTTAAACTATTTAAAATACTACGTAAGACTAACTTCTAATCCTATTAGAAATTAAACTTAAGTCTAAATTCATTTTAAACAATTTAAAACTAATATTTTTGTTTAATCCAAATTCCTATGTTTGCATGCAACTATTTGTTATAGGTTATGGTTTCTAAAACCCTTTTTTATAAATTTTATAAATTTTAATTATTAACCTATATCGACGAACTATATGATAAATCCAACAAATGATCTCTAATTGGAATTACATTCAAGGGCAAAATACCTTTTTGGTCCCTTAGTTTTGTGTTTAGTTCCCTTTTAGTCCCTGAGTTTTCAAACTTAACAATTTAGCCCCTGAGTTTTGTATTTATTTACACTGTTGGTCCTTCCATCTAATTTTTCGTTAGTCATAACAGAAAGCTGACGTGACACCTATTTTTTTATCTATAATAAATTATTTTATTAATATCTAATTATATTTTATTTAAAATATATTTTTTATTTGACAAAATACTTTTTTAATCTCCCAATTTTGTATTTGGTTCTCTTTTGGTCCCTAAGTTTTCAAAAACTCAAAAGATTTACCCTCAAGTTTTTAATTTAGTTACCATATTAGTCCTTTCATTCAATTTTTCTGTTGTCTAAAATAGTGACGTGACACCTATTTTTTGTTAAAAAATATTATTTTATTAATATTTAATTATTTTTAGTCTTTAATCAAAATTTTATTTTTTTATTTTTTAGTTCGTTCTTCTTTCCTGATAAGTTTTTAATAGTGAGTGACATCCATTTTTTTTTTTAAAAAAATATCATTTTATTAATATTTAATTATTTTCAGTCTCTAATTAAAATTTATTTTTTATTTTTTAATTCATTCTCCTTTCTTGATATGTTTTTGATAATTGAATTAAATAAAAAATAAAAAATAATTAAATAGAAGGACTAATAGCGTAATTAAAAGCAAAACTTGAGGGTAAATTTGTTGAGTTTTTAAAAACTTAGGGACAAAAAGAGAACCAAATACAAAATTGGGAGATTAAAAGAGTATTTTGTCAAATAAAAAATAAATTTTAAATAAAATATATTTAAATAATAATAAAATAATTTATTATATATAAAAAAAAGGTGCCACGTTAGTTTTTCGTTAGGGACTAATAGAAAATTGGATGGAAGGACCAACACTGTAACTAAATGCAAAACTAAGGGGCTAAATAGTTAAGTTTGAAAACTAAGGGACTAAAAGGGAACTAAAAACAAAAACCGGGGACCAAAAATTATTTTGCTCTACAGTCAACAATTTGAATCATGCAAATTACTTATATAAAATAACACATTATCTTAAACTAAGTAATTTTATGCTCCATGCTATTTATTTTTCATATAATCCAATTATAACAATTATAATTAATTACTTATGAAAAATAAAATAAATCATGCATTTCGACCATATTTATATAACTATTATACAAATAAAATGTTTGAACATGCTTATCTTAAGGTGGGAAAAAATCTAAATGACATTCATAAAGAAAATAGCCAGAAAAACCGAAAAAGTTTGGCCCCTAAAGTGCAAAAATTATAAAATTACTCTAATTTTATTATAAAACCGATCCAAAACACTTGAAATCGGCTCGTACCACTCGAGTCGGACCAATCATGACCCGAACCGCTCGAACCGCCCCAACCGAACCGCAGTGCGCTTCTTCAAGTTGATGCCACGACGTTGCAACGCTGGGGAGAGCGTTGCAACGCCGCCTCCTTATGCACGCGGTTCAGGTATCGGAGCAGCGTTGCAACGCTTCTAACCCCTCAAATCTCCTTATCGATAGGAGCTTGGGCATTGTGACGTCATTCCTCAGCGTTGCAACGCTGCTGGTTCTGCCAGTAGCTAATTCCTTCGAACACAACAGCTTCCAATGGCAATTTCTCCATCGAATCTCATTCGAAATGTTTCAAACTTGTCACAAACGACTCAATTATGCACTTAATTGCCCAAAACACAACCGCTTTTACACTTAATTTGATCAAATCAAAGATGAAACTAAGGCCAAAAATTTCCTAAACAATTGTACAGCAAACCAAATGTTATTCCCACCTATCTAATGCAAATTTGTTTCAACCAAAACAAAACAAACTTGACTCTGATACCAATTGAAGGAGATCTTATCCCCGTGAGAAACGGAAACGTGTTTTAAAATCAAAATTTCTTGTCTATTTTGGTTTACTAGAAATACCAATACATTGAAAAATACAGAGACAAGCATTCATTCTAATCTAATTAGAGCATGGAATTTAGACATGCAAACATATGTTGTAAAATATATAAAACTAAAAGAAAAAAGGTAATTATCTTTGTAGTTTTCACACAGCAACCCTTGCTCCAATTGCACAACAACACAACACCTCTGTTCTTTCTTCTCCAACAGGATACCAACAACTTGGCAAACCCTCTATCCTCTATATTCCACTTAGATCTCTCCTTTTGTGGTAAGGAGCCAACAATTGCAAGTGAAGGGAACTTTTGTGTTGAGAGAATTCTTTCAGCAATTTCTCAAAAAGAACCAATTGATCGATTAGTCAAACTTCATCCAAAGAGAAGTTGAAGGGGAGAGGAGCACTTCCCACTCCGTATTGATGGGGAGGCAGTAGGGAAGTGGGGAGGGTGTCCTTTTGACACGGTCCCACCATTTAAATTAATTTAATAATTAAATTAATTAAAACAAATTGAATTAAATATCATATATCTAATCAATTATCAATTAAATATCATATATTTAATTAATGTTTAAATATCATATATTTAATAGAGATTAAATCATATTTAATCAATTTCTTCTCTAACCTATAGTTTTAATGTACATCTCATGCACATTAAATTTTAATCTATAGTTTTTAAATATGAATCACATTCACATTTAAATTAATATTTGAACTCTTTCAAATATTTAATTATCTCATATAATTTAATATGAATCATATTCACATTAAATTTATAATATAATGTTCCAAAACATTATATTATAACGTATCTAATATACAATAAATTTATTCCCCTAATGAATTTGAACATTTAAAATTCAAACGATCTAAGAACCCTTTACGAGTTAGAAGGTGGACCTAATGGACCTACAGATCAAAAGCTCCAATGATACGAAATTATTCGGTTAATCTCATTAACCTCCTAATCACCATTCGTTAACTACGGGAACACTCCACTAAAGTCCCACAGCTGCACTCTTGTCACTGCAGATATATTTCTGTGTCCACAGATATTCACCAATAACAGCAAGTCAATCCTTCACGAATGTTCGTAATGTTAAGATGTATGTCTTAATCTCGTTTTGTTTGTAACATTACCATTTGAAATTAATAAGAGTTACTTCTTTCATCACTTTCTGTCTCGCAATTTTTACAAACTTTGTTCAATAAACTAAGCTCCAGGGTCATTGAATATATGAGAGAACTTGAACTTGAACGGTGTGTAGTGGACACACAGGGAGGATCGGGTTCGAGTTAATGACCCAAACGGTCTACAGTATATGGATAGGGTTGGAGACCTAATCCTGGATACGTTGTAGATGTAGCCCGCTTTGAATTAAATACAAACGAGGTGATCTGACTCGTTCATGTAGTTGACATGCGAGTGGGGGCATCTTGTGTAATGAGATTGTACAAGACCGGACCGTAAATTATTAGACCTACTGATGTAGCACCGTTAACAGTATGGGACTAATAACTTCGTAGATGACTATTAGTTACTCAACCTTAATCCTGAGCGTGTTACGGACTCCTGTCTGCGGGGGGTCTGTCATTCGACTAGTACGGGTGAAGGTGGTCACAGTTACTCGCCCAATATGTCTATCTTCTGAGGGACATGACTACGTGGGTAGCTTGAAACTTAACTACGCGAGATGAAATTTATTCGCTCCCTTCAGCATTTTAAACTAGAAGGGTTGTTCCCTTGCGTCGCCCCCCTAGGGCTTGGACAACGAACGCCCACCCTCTCACCGCCCGAGAGGGGTGTTGTGTATGGTTGGACCATTACAACGTTGTTGTTCATTAGAGGAGCAGAAGGACTTAAGAAGCAAGAAGTAGACACGAGGTACAACGCTAATTTGACCTAGCAAAGGTCTACGAACAACCCGTGAAGGGGTCGACTCATGGGCAATTGTTATATCGGTAGAAACAACTTGTCTTACACTAAGGAGTGCAACTACGGGCTTTAGTGCGATGTTACCGTAGCTAATGAATGTTTTTAACCGGTCAAAGAGTTTGACAGTTAATCTCGAATCATTGGAGCTCACATCAGAGGTCCATTAGGTCAGTTGGTGGCTCAAACTGGATTAATAGAGGGTTTATAGTTTTTGTGTGAATTTGAAGTGTTCAAGTTCATTAAAAGGTAATTATGTCAATGAGATATAATTGACATATTATATAGTTTAATGTGAATGAGATTCAAAATAAACTATAGGTTAGCCTAATTGTCTAATTAGGGCTAACTTGGAGAAATTGGATTGAGAGAAATTAAATTGAATGTGATTCTATTTAAAAATCCACAATTATACAAATGTGATTTGTATAATGAGATATGAGATATCTTATTATATGTGGTTATGCAAATATGATTTGCATAACCTATGGTTGTGCTTAAATGGTAAATAGGTGAAGATTTCAACTCCACCTTTCACCATTATTTAAACTCCTTTGCAAGAAGGATTTGGTAACTCAAGGCTCATTTTTTGGAAATCTCACCAAAGAGCTCTTGTAATTCTCTCTCAACATCGCTTTCATTTTCTCCTTCCTTTCACCCAAAGAAGAGTCGCACAACTCTCGTTCTACCAAAAGTAGAACAATCGAGAAACCTTTCGGAGCGTGTCTGGTTTGTTGTTTGTTCGAGGAGATTGAGTACATTGAGTTCATGATCACGGAGGGTTAGTGACCGGAGGAGGAAAGCATGAAGACGGTTCTTCAACAAGTAGGTACACTTGCTATTTTTCTTCTTAAATTTCATGTTTAGCCTAGTTTTTATGTGATAGAAACTGTTTTAAGAAAACATATTTCGCAACGATACCATGGTGATTCGATCACCCTTCCGCTGCGTGGGATTTCATTCCCTTCACGTAACACCAGCTGGGTTAAATTACCGTTTTACCCCTAGGTTACATCTTGTACCTTAAGTACTCATCTAATGAACAATTTGTTTGTGGTCCTACCAACAAACAGAAGTCCCTCTCGAGCCAATGGGAGGGTCGGGCCCTTTGTTCAAGTCTTTGAGACCCCACTTAAGGGATCATTCACCTGCTTACCCTAGTAGGCGGAAAAAAGTGAATTCCATCTTGCTAAGTTAAGTCCCCAGTCGCTCACTCGGTGTTGTCCCCAAGAAGGTAGGCATATTGAGTCGGTGAATCTGGCCACTCTCACTCATACTAGTCAAAGGACAATCCCTCTCAAACAGGAGTTCGTAACCTGCTCAGGATTGAGATCAAGTTGCCTAAGTAATCCTAGTGAAATAGAAACCTAACTAGTTTACATCTAGCGGTTACTATTTCACGGTCCGATCTTATGTAATCTCATCACCTAGGATATCCTCACTCACATGTCATCTACACAAACACGTTAGGATCACAGTCTTTGTATCATATACAAAGTGGGCCACATTCATAGTGTTACCAGGGTAAGGAACCCAAACCTTATCCTCTTACTATAGACCGTTTAGGCTGTATCTCGAACCGAGATCCTTTATAGGTACACTATATTCAGTTCAAGAAACATTTTACAACATTGGATGTTAGTTTATTGGATTTTGGTTTAAAACAAGGGCAATATCGTAAATAATGAACAATAACTCTTTATTTAAATAATAACTCTTTATTACAATAATTAGAACAAAAAAATTATAAACTACGAGTTTTAGGGCACAAACCCCAACATAATCGGCTTCACTCATAGAGTTGACAAAACTCACGGCGCGGTTCCAGCGAGCAATCGACGCAGACGAGCAACCAAAACAGACCGACGCTTTATTTGCATGTAACAACCCTAAAAAAATGAGACGAATCTACGCTAGGGAAGTTACTCCGCTACACCGTTCGTGCCGAAATTTCAGCAGCATAACGACATAACAAGGAGAAAACCAAAATTTTTCTTGGAACCTAACAAGCAGAAAACACTTCAATGTGTTTCAAAGGATGCCCAACCCCCACCAAATTATAATTAAAAAATGGGTTGGGCTACAACAAGAGTTCCAAGGTACATTCTCTTGCACATACGAACACGCAACAGAACGACAACTCAACCAGAATGAAAGTTTACCAACTAAAAGTACAAGAGAAATAGAGGGTCGCGCAACCAAAAGAAAATAAAGCGGAACTTAAACATGACAGTGACAAATGAAAACTCTAAGCTAGGGAAAACAATAAGGTAACAGGGTCCCACAGCCTTGTCGGGTTGTTGTCGTTATCATCTGCCTCAGGGTTTCTTACCTGCAACCAAAAACAACAAAGTAGACGGGTGAGTATAACGTCCAAGAAAACTAACATGCAACCAAACTAAACTCGTCTTCTAAACTCACTCTACCCCAAATAGGTCTCACACTTAGCAGACTTCACCCTTAGCCCTCCTGCGGTAATAACTCGAGCTCTACCTTCGATCCTGGAACTTTGATTGACGATGCAATGAGAGAAAGCAACTCTCGCGACACTACACGCTGGCATAGAGCATAGTAGGTACGTATCCTACATGACCTATGGGGAATTGCCCCTAAGCCAGCACGGGATAATGGAAAGTAACCACTCCCTGACGGGGACATACCCCAGGCTCTCGCAACACAATAAACTAGCATAGGGTAGTGAGGTACGTAACCAACACGCCCTATGGGGAATCCCCCCTAAGCTAGCACGGGATAATTGAAAGCAACCACTCCCTGATCTCAACGGGGACACACCCCAGTCTCATGAGCCGATCATATATCATCAACCTAGAGGTTCTGACTCGCCCAAGCGTAACTCAGGGTTTAGTAAGTGTTGAGTTTTGCGCTTTATAAGGTTATTTAGAAATCTAACTCGATATTCCTAATATCCCCGATCCATTCTCAAGGGTCTCAAATTCAACTGTGTTTTCACTTTTAGCCAACACCTCAAAGTACCAAAAATCCACCTCCTTGAGCCACACTCACCTAGACATCCGACTTAGCCTTACTCCAATTCCACACAAGTTTTCTTAGCTCCTTGCTTCACGTCGGTAAACGCCTCCCTAACTAGAATTCTGACATAACCCAGACCCGCCCCGTAGGACGCTCGTAAGCTATGTCCCACCCCGAGTCTAATGTCACACTCGTTGTGACTCACCTCGAGGCACTCTCGTCTTTGGTCTGTTGCCATGACTACCATGGCTCACCAAAAGACATCATCGCCCTGTTGGGATTTTATGCCCTAAACTTGTGTAATTTTGATCAATTATATAAAGTGTTATTTGTTTTGATAAGATTACAGTCTTGCTTTTATAAATTCAATAAACTAAGCTCCAAGGTTATAACATTTATCTTGGAATCATTGTAGTGGACACTATTTGGGTTGAGTTAAAGATTATAACCTAAATAGTCTATGGTATAAGAATAAGGTTGGAAACCTCATTCTGGTAACACCATGGATGCGACCCACTTTGTAGTACGAATGAGGTAATCAAACTCATTCATGTAGTTGACATGCGAGTGGAGGCATCCTGTATGAAGAGTTCATACAAGACTGGATCGCAAATTATTAGTCTAGCCAGTATAACACCGTTAACAGGATAAGACTAGTAATTTATAGATGGTCATTAGTGACTTGACTCGAATCCTGAGCAAGTTAAGAACTCCTGCTTATAGGGGTTTGGCCTTAGACTAGTATGAGTGAGAGTAGCTTGTAGACGACTCAATAACCCTACCTTCTCAGGGACAGAACCTCGTAGGTAGATGGGAACTTAACTATGCAAGATGGAATTCACTCATTCCTCTACTGAGGAATTAGATAGGTTGTTCCCTTAAGAACTGACTCCAGGTCTTGAACAACGGGGCCCCGCCCTCTATGAGTGTATGAGTCTAAGGTAGGACGTTAGACTTGTTGTTCATTAGAGGATAGTGGTGCTTAAGGAGTAAAATTTGTGAAGGGTCGACTCATGGGTAATGACTATATCAGTGGACACAATATTATCTCTGATGAGAGAGAGTGCAGCTACAAGTCTATAGTGGAGTGACTTTTAGTTAATGAATATTGATTAACTGGATCAAAGAGTTTGATCAGTTAATCTCACATCATTGGAGCTCATGATCTGTAGGTCCATTAGATCCCTCCGTTGGCTTAACATGGTAATATTGAGGGTATAAAGTTAGGAGTGAAATTGAAGTGTTCAATTTCATACATGAGGAGTTATATCAATTATATATGAGATAATTGATATAATATATAGTTTTAATGTGAAAATTAGATTCATATATAAACTATATACTAAAGAAAGATTAAAGGAGGGGTAGGATGGTCATTTCTATCCTATTCCCCTATATATATTGTTACATGAGATGCAACTAGGGTAAGGTTTTTGGAAGCTCACTGGTTGTTGTTGTTGGAAGAGTTCCAAGACAACACAACATCTCTCTCTTAAAATTCCTCACATCTCCTAAAGGGAACCAACCTTCCTCCCTCACCTAGAGAACAACGGAGAAGATCCGGTGGTCGTGTCTTCGCACAATGTTCTTGTCGCTGAGATCGTGACCGTGGAGAGAGGAGCACTTGAAGAAAGGTTCTTCAAAGGTAAATTCTTGTTGTCCATTTCAATTTTATGCTTAATCTAGTTTTGTATGTTCTTGAATTTATCGTTGTAACTAAATCAAGAGCGCACGATTCACAATCGCTTCCGCTGCGGGGACTTCAATTTCCTTCAATTGGTATCAGAGCCCAATTGCATTATTGATTTATTTTCTGGTTTTTTCAAGAACAATGTGAGATTTACTGTTTTTGCATGAGATGTATGATCAGTTTTGAAAAATTAGATGTTTTCAATTTTGGCACTTAGATTTACAATTTCCATTGAAATCTTCAATTTAAGGGTCCGGTGTTTTGGAAAAATTTATTTGTAAATCGAGTCTGTAAGTCCGTGTCGATCAAGGCAAGGCGGTTGCTGAGAAGATCGGAGCAAAAACGAGCAAGGAATGGGATTCCTAGTTGTTGTCTGTGTGCAGCGTTGCAACATTGTCCATCGGCGTTGCAACGCCGCACTTTTGCAAGAGAAGCGCGAGGGCGGCGTTACTGCGCTCGCCGAGAAGACGACAAAAGCGGCGTTACAGTAACGCTGCTATCGTGCTGCAATACGGATATGTTTCACGCGAGGAGTAACAGGCAGAAAACGTCTTTTTTATTATATATATTAATTATAAAAATGTTTTATATTTAATATTTTTAATTTTAATTAAGATAATTAGATTATATTAATTAAAATTATTTTTAGGGTGCCAAAATTGGTCTAATTTTTGCTATTTTAATTATGCAATTTTTGTCTAATTATTGTCATGCATAGTGTATGCTTTTATTTTACAAACCCCACCTTAGGTTAAATATTTTCATGCATCATTTATAATATAAGGAGTTATATTATATAGTTTGCATGATTAATTAATATAAGGCAGTGATATTAATTTTTGGGCAGCATTGACATGCATTATTTTTCATGAGATGAATATGCTATGAATGTCTTATTATTCATGTGTTGAATGATCAAGCAATATAACATAGTATGCATGTCACCTAAGGTTAATTAGTAGTTTTAAAATGTTTAGAACTTTGAAATAATAGACCTTAGGTTATCTAGTTCAAATTAGATTAGAATTAGGAACCAAGTAATTTATAAGCTATGATTAAAAGAGGAACTCTGTCTAAGGAAAGTTCTGTCTAAGGTCAGTATTTAAGTCGGAAAACGAAACACCGCTACTTAACCGACTCAGGAGTGAGTGAATTTAATCATAGAGTCTTATAAATTACAATAGCGTCAGCGGGTTTATTAAGGGGTTAATAAACTAGAAATCCTAGGTTTAATATAAGGAGTTATATTAACAAACATAGGATAAAATCAATATAAGAGTTATATTGATTATCAATATAAGAGTTATGTTGATAGAGTTTGGTAAAACCATTAGCCGGGTTTTAGCCTAAGAAAGATTCCTATAGACTTAAAGTATTCAGTGGGAGGAAAAGTGTATGAGATACATATTTTTCCACCTACGCTATCTCTGGGAAGTTCACACCGTGAGACTCATACTTGGCCTCGTGGCGCAAACGGGGCGCCCCCTTCGGATGGTGTTTGTATGAGTCAATACCAAGGTGAATGGAGAGGGTACTTATAGTGAGTGGGAGCAGGTTTAGTGAAAACAAAACCGACGGTCTCTTTTGTCGGTTTACACCGTTAGACCACTATGGTCAGCCTACTAGTTTGGCCTGGACAAGACAATCCCTTCGGAGGGCTTGATCATAGGGGATCTAACACAGTAGACACCCGAAAGGGATAAAGATTTCTTTAGACTATTTTCCAATCTAGTCCTCCCTTCGGCGGAATTTATTGGATCGAGACTCTGGGATCTAAAGACAAAGAGTTACACTCACGGGGTACATAAGTTGTGTATGTATCCAGACCGAAAAATGGTAACTAAAACCTATAGGAATAAGAGTTATTCTGGTGTTAGGTTTTGGTCAAGAGTGTCTTGATCCAGAGGAGATGTTTTTATTATTACCCTTGGGTGTCATACATTCTAAACCTTTGGAGTATCATTGCAAATTATAAATGGCCTAGGAATCATTTGATAATTAGCTAAAACATGATTGGATTAGAGTTATAGCAAGAAACTCATACAAGTTTGTTTGTAAAGTTTTCAGCAAAATGTCTAGCTCTATGATTTCCTTATTGGGTGCGAAAAAGTTAACCGGAGAGAACATAATTACTTGGAGGAATGGACTCAACATAATTTTGGTTACACATGATCTTAAATTCGTTCTCAATGAGGAATGTCCTCAATTTCCTGCTCAAAACGCATCTCAAGCTGTTGAGGATGCATATGACCGTTGGTTCAGTGCCAACGAAAAGGAAAAAGCCTATATTCTGGCTAGCATACCTGATGTTTTAGCCAGGAAGCTGGAGGGCAAGGTCTCAGCTCGAGAGATCATGGATTTTGTGCTAAATTTGTCTAGACAACCGTCCAAACAAATTCGGCATGAAACCCTAAAATTCGTTTATAACGCACGTATGAAGGAAGAAACATCAGTGAGAGAACATGTTCTCAATCTGATTGCCCACTTCAATATAGCGGAATTAAACGGAGCGGTCATAGATGAGAAATGCCAGATTTTGTTCATCCTAGAATTTCTTTCGAAGAGTTTTCAGCGATTCGTAGCAATGCAACGATGAACAACATAGAGTGTGATCTGACTTCTTTGCTACATGAGCTGCATAATTATCAATTTCTTATGGATAATAAGAGACAACAAGATGGAGAGGAAAATTTGTTTGCTCATTCCAAAAGTTCTTAGGAGGATTCATCCTCTGGGAAAAAGAACTGCAGCCATGCTTCTGGACTTAAGAAGATACATAAGAAGAGGAAAAGGAGTAGATACAGAGCAATCGTCTAGCAAAGAAAAGCTGTTATTAGATAACATGTAGCTTAAGGGTTTATTAGAAACCTCATTTCTTGCCTTAGCGAACATTGTACTTCTCTATTTTTTCAATTGAATAAAGTGTTTATTTCATTGGAAAAGTATTGTACTATGTGTTGCTCTTCTTGAGAATTATTTGCAAATGGTTTAATTCAGTTAAAATAATTTTAACAAGTGAATTTTACAAAATTGCAAGTACACGAACTAATTTCTCCTAAAAAAAATGCTCATCTTTGGCATCTAAACTTGGGTCACATTAATCTCAATAGGATTGAGAGTTTGGTAAAGAAAGGACTTCTATACGAGTTAGAAGAAAATTCTTTGCCAGTATGTGAATCATGCTTAGAAGGCAAAATGACTAAAAGACCTTTTAGTGGAAAAGGTTATAGAGCCAAAGACCCTCTAAAGCTTATACATTCAGACCATTGTGGTCCGATGAATGTTAAAAGGAGGGGAGGATATGAATATTTCATCTCTTTTATAGATGATTATTCTAGATTTGGGCATATTTACCTAATGCACCACAAGTCTGAAGCACTTGAAAAGTTCAAGGAATTCAAGACTGAGGTTGAAAATCAATTAGGTAAAACAATTAAAGCACATCGATCGAATCGAGGTGGAGAGTACTTGGATTTAAAATTCCAGAACTATATGATAGAACATGGAATCACATCCCAACTCTAAGCTCCTGGCACAACACAACAAAATGGTGTATCGGAAAGGAGAAATAGAACATTGTTGGACATGGTTCGATCAATGATGAGTTATGCTCATCTCCCTAGTTCCTTTTGGGGTTACGTAGTGGAGACTGCAGTATACATTTTGAATAATGTGCCCTCCAAAAAGTGTTTCTGAAACACCTTTTGAACTTTGGAAAGGACGTAAAGGTAGTTTATGTCAATCCAAACTATGGGGTTGTCCAGCACATGTGCTTGTGACAAATGCAAAGAAGTTGGATTCACGTTCAAAGTTGCGCCTATTCGTAGGATACCCAAAAGAAACAAGAGTTTGTTTATTCTATGATCTTAAGGAAGATAAGGTTTTTGTGTCGACAAATGCCATTTTCTTAGAGGAGGACCACATAAGAGACCACAAACCAAAAAGTAAGGTAGTGTTGAGTGAGTTAGACGGAACAGTAGCAAAGGTTGCAATTAAGAATACTAGTACATCAACAAGGGTTGTTGATACTAGTTTGTCTAGTCAAGAGAGTCCATCTCAAGAGTTGAGTATGCCTCGACGTAGTGGGAGGGTTGTGATGCAGCCTGACTGTTACATGGGTTTAGCTCAAACCCAAGTTGTTATACCAGATGACAACTGCGAGGATCCATTGACTTATAGTCAAGCAATGGTTGACAAAGACAAAGACAAATGGGTCATAGCCATGGACCAAGAAATGGAGTCGATGTACTTCAATTGTGTTTGCGATCTTGTATATAAGCCTGATGGGCTAAAACCTATAGGTTGTAAGTGGATCTACAAGCGAAAACGTGGTGTAGATGGGAAGGTGCAAACCTTTAAAGCTAGACTAGTAGCAAAGGGTTATACCCAGGTTGAAGGGGTGGACTATGAGGAGACCTTTTCACCTGTTGCTATGGTAAAGTCTATTCGTATCCTTCTTGCCATTGTCGCATATTATGACTATGAGGTATGACAAATAGATGTCAAGACAACCTTTTTGAATGGCAATCTTGAGGAAACCATCTACATGGACTAACCCAAAGGGTTCATTAAACCAGGACAAAAGTAAAAGGTTTGCACGCTTAAAAGGTCGATTTATGGACTGAAACAAGCCTCTAGGTCCTGGAATATAAGATTTCATGAGGCTATTAGGTCTTATGGTTTTGACCAGAATGATGATGAACCTTGTGTCTACAAGAAAATCAACAATGGTTCTGTCGCATTCCTAATTCTTTATGTGGATGATATCCTACTCATTAGGAATGATGTAGGTTATTTTACTGACATCAAGGAATGGCTAGCTACGCAGTTCCAAATGAAAGATTTTTCTCTCGAATATCCAGATTGCTTACTGGATCAAGTTGGCAACATACATCGACTCGAGGATCCATGAACAACCACTTCCTTAAAAGGAAAACACGAGCTCACCTAAAACAATTTCAAAGAATGAACGGTCACTAGCTTGGCCTAGGGCTCACCCCTAGCTCGTAACAAGCTAGTTAAAGCAATCCAAAGAACTTAAACACGAACCGAAGCTTAAACATTGCACCCAACGATCACACTTGGCCCAAGCCTTAGTAACCAAAACATCAATGAGCAACCTGGAACCCTTTACAAGTATAGTCTCACGCTTAGGCGACCTTGAGCCCAACGAAGTAATCCTCTATTTAGTCTGGTCAAATACGCTTTACTTCACTCGCCCATCTAGGTTTTACATGTGGTTCACAAATTCCAACTACCATCCTCGTGGTGGAACCCGAGCATTGACCCACCTCTCAACTACTTCACTGTCAGACCGTCGCGTTCGCTCTTAGCTTATTATGATCAAAGGCTTTTAGTCTCACTTTTGACCTGAAGCCTTAAGCTCCTATTCCCAATATTAACTACCTTCTTAGTCCATTCGTGGTACAGACAACACCAACACAAACTCAAACTCAAACGTATGCATCACAACAAAGTTTTCGTGCATTAAACACAATTCACGGATTACAACATTAAAATAAATCACATATTAACTTTAAAGGGCTTAATCCAAATGACTACTTACCTCAATAACGAAGTCCGAAACTTTGATCCCGAGTCCCACACACTTCTTTAATACGTTCAGACCCCTAAGTCACAAACAAAGTCTTAAAGTCACACTCCAATCATCGATATTTGGATTATCTTGACCTCAATAACCAACACAACATACGAGGGCCTATAACGGGATCGAGAAAATGAAAACGACCAACTGTACCTAATCGGCGGCGATGGCGGCAGCGGAATCCAGCGAGCGGCGGCAGCTTTCGGCGAGTGAAGGCGTGTGGAGCACAGATTCGAGATGCCCACGACTTGATCTACCCAAAACCAAAGCCCTAAACACGAGAATAGATCAAAAAGGATGCCAACCACTCAAACTAAAACTTAAACCGGTTTGAAAGAAACTTACCATCTTAGATTTTTCGGTGATAGCTTGCGAATCCGACGTTGTCGACGACTCTTGCCGCCCCGATGATCAGGCGTGCGGCGATGGCGGCAGAAAGACAAACAAGGGAGAGGGTAGCAAAAAATGACCTAATGGCGCCAATCCTTTTTGTAAGAAGCGCGACTGTTCCGTGAATTACGAAAAGGGAGCAAGGGGAAAACGGATCCGACAGCGTGATGGAGTCGTCGACGGTGAGGAGAGGCGTCGGAGTGGAAGAGATGAGGGCAACGACGGCGGGTTGAACTGAAAGGAGAAGAAGAAGGAGAAGAAGAAGAAGAAGAAAAGGGAGGGCGACAACGAGAAACGCTTCTTGCATTTTCTTCTTTCTTTTCTTTTTTTTTTTTAACCGGGTGTTGCATTGCAGGTGGCCTCGACTGCTTAAGCTCGAGCGGTTGTCGATCGGTGATGGAGGTTGTAAGAGACTTGGGGTTACAGTTTGTTGAAGTGCTGGTCGGCCGGAAATGAAAGGAAGGAGGCGCCAGTTGCTTTGAAGTGAAGGAGAGGATTGAATGGAAGAAGAGAGATTGGTTTGCGTGCCCCTAAAAGACAAAAGTGTCTTTTTCTAACCCTAATTTAATTTAATTTACTATAATATTATATTTGAATGAATTAAAAAAATTACCAACTAAATAAGATTAACAATTTACTTAAATAATTAAAATTTTCAAAATTAAAGAACACACGTGCATTCCACGTGCTAAAACATTAGTATATTATAAATGAGAAGAAAAGAATTCAAACTAGATTTGATAAGAAGGGGAGAGATAAGGACTACAAGTGCAGTATATACTAGAGAAATTATTCGGTGAGGGCGCCATAATGTGGCCGATAATTTTTCACCGTTGGATGAAGAGAGAGAAACATTTTGACTTTATATCCAACCGTTATTAGGGGGCATGAAAATTATTGGATTTACGTCCAAAGATTATTATGAGACAACCACATTGTGACGGTCTCTCATTGAATAATTTGTCCAAGAAATCACTCGATGATATTATAAAATGGGACCACAAACAAATGTAAACGTAAAGTGTACGCAAGCATATACAAATCTCAGTAAGTAATTATAGAAAAGTATTCGAAAAAATATCGAATCCACAAAAACATAAATATACGCTCTTTTTAAGAAATAATTTATTGCTTAGAGGTAACCAAAAAAAATTAGTGTGTTTTTCAAGGTGAATAAGGTAGAAGAATAATTTGAAAACAAGAGAAGATAAAACATTGACGAGAGGTACGTTTGAGAAATATCACCCTATGTCATTTATCTCATTTTTTGCGCACAATATTCATACTTAATTATGCGCGTAAATGTAATGGGTAACAAATTAGAGTAAATTATTTGTAAATATAACAACATTAAAAAAGATTTATAAATACCACAAATTTTTAAATAAATCTTGTTATTCCTTTTTTTACCTTTATGGTTGCATATGGGAATGAAAAATGACTACCAAAAGAGGTTATGATTTCTTAATGCCTGCAAACATTCTCATGGAGGATTTTTAAATTTATTTTTATTCTCTTGCATTCTTAATTTTCTTTTCGTTTCTTTGCATGCCTCTTCTCCTTCTCCTCTCTCCTCATGTCCTTTTTTTTTTATTCGCTTCATATACATACTTCCATATTCCAATTTCATATGCAGTTTAGAAATTTTATGATCATAACATTACTTAATTTTTCTTGAAAATTGTAATTAACAAAAAAGAAATCCTACTACACTAAATATTATACCGCGAGAGATCAAAATGTATAATAATCTTATCCCATATATATTAATTAGAAATTGCAAAAAGGCAAGGTTGAAGGAAACGAAATAAAAAATGAGATATTAATTTAAAAATAATATTTCATAGGATGTCTATTTAAAAAAGACGGTTACATTTGAACCAAGTATTATCTCATATCTCATTCTTACCAGTTCTATCCCATATTCTTGTAATCCTTTTAGTCTACTCTAACAAACAATATATCAAAATTTTATTACCCAAAATATTCTTAATACAAATTACTCTATATCTTTTTTATTCGTATGCATTATTAATATGTACATCCTTCTACCAACATTAGTATAATTCAATGGTAATGATCATATACCTTTTTTACCATTTTAAATATGGAAGATATTGAAATTTGCGATAGAATTATCTTCCAAATGTGTAGGTGACAAGTGATTGGGGTCAATTTCGACCCCAACCGACCCCGAATCGACTATATGGTCACTTCGGTAGGTAACTTCATTATTTTTTTTGCCTAAAGCCTAAATCGTCTGACTTATTGTTTTTAATATATTTGTTTATTTATTTATTTAAGTTTATTTCATATTTATTTAGAATATATAATATAAATATATAAATTTTTTACCGTTTTTTTTTATTTTTATTTGTATTATTATTATAATAATAATTATATATATATATATATTCTCCTTTTTAAATTTAAGTCGATTTTGCTAAGGGCAAAACCGACTCTGATCGATCACCTCCCTATAACTGCTTAACCAACGTCGATTCGATCGGTCATGTCGATTTTCGGTCTTTCTTTGTTCACTTCTATGTGTAGGAAAACCCTTTCGTCTTACCATAACAGGTTTATAATACATAAAAAAAAAAAAAGTTAACTTAGGGGGTTATGTTTCATTTAGTGTATGTGTATTTGATTTACAAGCTAAATTATCGTGTTTGATTTAGTTCTTGGTTTTTTTTTTGCAATACTCATTTGTATCCTTCAGATATAGTATTAGTTCTAATCTTTTGGATATATATTATTTAATAATAAATTGATATTCCTCTTTGATATTCAAGAGAAAAATCATGATATCACTAAAGACTTCAATATGTGGTTGAAGTCTATTGTTGATAGATTGATATGTTTCTTTAATATCAATCACATGCGATGATAGACTAATATTCCTCTACATTACAATAGTGATATCGAGAGAGGAATATTAGTCTATCGTGATAGACTTTAATATGGATTAAAGTTAGAAGAAGTATCACTAATATTAGTATCATTAACTTACTTTTTTTTTTTTTTGCAAAGAATTTAAAATTATGGTTAAGCTTGTTATGAGAACTATAAGGCTATTGAAGTTTTGGTTGATGAAATGACGAGTTTTTAGACTTTTTGGTTTAACATTAAATCAATTAAACATGAAACAAAACTAAATATGTAACAGTTAATAATTTTTTTTTTAAAAAAAAGAAGCTGAATGGAGAAGAAGAAGTCGGGGAGGGCTTCGCCTCCCACTTTTTCATGTAGTCAGCGAGCGAAGCGCCGCCGCGACCGTTTGACCCGCCCACGCTCTCCCTCCCTCTTTTAACCCTCTCTCTCGCCCTCCCTCTCTCCCTCTCAGTTCTCTCCCCGACCCCCGACCATCTCTCTCTATCACTCAAACTTTCTCTGTCTCTCTCTTGTCTCTTAGATCGTGTTGCACCGTCACGAAGCTTCGTCTCCACCTACGGAAGCTCGTCTAAAACCCAGCGCCGCCATAACATGTCCATAACATTGTTCTGACCAATTCAGGCCATTTTCGACGATTTGAGGCCAGTTCTGGATAGATCGGGTTGCGAGGATTTTTGATCTGCTACCCACACGACGTCGCCGCTGTCGATCCACGCGTTGCGGCCTGCCGTTGACATGCGTCGTCGCCTTCAGAGCCACCGATCGTCTCCTTCCGTGCGGTCGCCTCGGTTCGTTCCTTAGCTCGTTTTGGATCTCCATTGGGTGAGTTTGACTCCTTGTAAGCTTTTAGGGCCTCGTTAGTGTTTCGGGTTTCTAATTTGTGCATGTTCTTCATTAGGGACTATTTGGAAATAGAAGCACGTTTGGAGCACGCTGCATTTCTCAAGTTGCACGTTGTTGCTGGATTATAGGTAAGTAGTCATTTGGACTAGGCTTAGAGGCATCAATGCATGCAATAACTAGATTGGAAGTAAACTAAATGATTTGAACTTGTGGTAGCATGTTAGGATGTGATGTTCGCTGTTGTGACTAATTTAAGTTCCTTTGATTGTGTTTGATGTTTATATGTGCTGAAACCCGAACTTGTTAGTTCGTAGTCCAGTTTTTATCTCATAGCCCTATGTGATTGTAACTCTAAAGCCGGTAAGCTTGTGTTGAGGATTCTAAATGTGTTAATGTGATCGATGATGTCTGCTTCCGTAAGTAGGAGCCTGGTAGTCTCATGCTTAGTATGAAAGTATCCCGGGAAGTGTTGAGAGCTTTAGGATTGTAGCTAGCAGAACCAGTTCTAGTGTAGGCCCTAGTCTCTGTGTAACCCTTATCAGGCTGAGACTCGAGGTTGGCGAGATAATTATTGAAGGAATTT
The DNA here is from genome assembly GCA_036507285.1 of Trichosanthes cucumerina. Taxonomy (NCBI): domain Eukaryota; kingdom Viridiplantae; phylum Streptophyta; class Magnoliopsida; order Cucurbitales; family Cucurbitaceae; genus Trichosanthes; species Trichosanthes cucumerina. The sequence continues at coordinate 72,443,764 of CM071835.1, read as the reverse complement.
TAAATTTCCCAAGCGGAAAATGTTGTGAAACGTTGTTGATCCGTAGTGTAATTCCTCTCTTAAAATTTAATCTATCTCATAGATCCTAGGCTAAACATGCAAAGAAGAAGAAGGAAACAGTATAGAATAGATACTAAAATCTTGAATAACTCTTCTTCAACGTTTTCTCCTTCTCTAGTCACGATCTCTCTCGTACCAACGAACTCCTCGAACTCGATCCTCGATCCGAACAGGGAGACACCTCCAAAACAACTTCTCGGTTGTTCTCGGGAGGTTGAGGGAGAATGTGTGGGACTCCCTTTGGATTTTTGGTGAGGAGAGAATATTTAGAATTGAGAGAGTTCTAGAAAGAAAAACCCTTGCTCTCTTTGTAATATACAAATCATATTTGCATATTATATACTATAAGGTATCTCACACCTTATTATACAAATCTCATTTGCATAAATGTGGAATTATAAATTGAATCACATTCAATTTAATTTCTCTCAAGTCAATTTCTCCAAATAGCACTAATTAATCAATTAGGCTATACTATAGTTTATTATGAACCTCATTCACATCAAACTATATATTATGTCATCTATATATCATATAAGTGACATAAATACCCAAATAATGAATTTGAACACTTCAAATTCACACCAAACTGTAAACCCTCAATTTGTCAAATTTGAGCCAACCGAGTGACCTAATGGACCTATACGTGACGAGCTCCAGTTATCCGAGACTAACCTGTCAAACTCTTTATCCCGGTTATTCAACATTCATTAGCTACGGTATGAATTCCACTAAAGCCCGTGAGTCGCACTCTCATCACTGTAGGACAAGTTATGTCCATCGATATAACCATTACCTATGAGTCGACCCTTCCCAGGCTGTTCGTAGACACTGCTTGGTCAAATTACCGTTTTACCCCTGTGTCTACCTCTTGCTCCTTAAGTTCCACTGCTCCTCTAATGAACAACTACGTTGCATGGTCCAACCATAAAGAACAACTCTCTCAGGCCAATGAGAGAGTGGGGCCCGGAGACAACACTTAAGGGAACAACCCCTCTACTTTCACTAAATCGGGAACGAGTGAATTCCTTCTTGCGTAGTCAAGTTCCCACCTCCCCACGTGGTCCCGCCCGAGAGATATGCATATTGGGCGAGCAACAAAAGGGCAACCCTCACCCGCAGTACTAGTCAAAGGACAAACCCCGCAGCGTGGAGTCCGTGGCACGCCGTGATTAAGGTCGAGTCACTAATGGTCATCTACGAAATTATTAGCTCTATACTGTTAACGGTGTTACATCAGTAAGTCTAATAATCACCGGTCCAGTCTTGTACAATCTCATTGCACAGGATGCCCCCCACTCGCATGTTAACCACATGAACGAGTCAGATCACCTCGTTTGTATCTAATACAAAGCGGACCGCATCCAAAGTGTATCAATGATTAGGTCTCCAACCCTATCCATATACTGTAGACCGTTCGGGTCATTAACTAGAACGTTATATTCCTTCTGTGACCACTACACACCGTTAAAGTTCTTAGTTCTCTCATTAATACAATGACCCTAGAGCTTAGTTTATTGGATTAAGTTTATGAAAAATGCGAGACACAAAGTTTAAAAAAGTAACTCTTTTTTATCACACAAAGTTCAAATAAATAACTCTTATTTATTCACAAATCAACATGAAATATTACAAACTACACGAGATGAGGACATACATCCCAATAAACTCCCACTTGGACTAAGCTAGTGGAGTACATGATACATTTCTCAAATGTACAGTAAAGTAATACAACAAAGTAATACAATAAACTAGGGCATTGAATACCACTTTACAATACTCTCACTTGCCCTAGTTAGGAAGAACTCGAAGACCTAGATTCTCTAGGTGACCCTCAAACACCTTAGTTGTGAGGGCCTTTGTAAATGGATCAGCAACATTGTGCTCCGAAGCTATCTGCGTGACTGTCATGTCTCCGAGGTGCACAATCTCCCGTATCAGGTGATACTTACGCTCTATGTGCTTGCCCCTTTTATGACTCTGAGGCTCTCTCGAGTTGGCTATTGCACCACTGTTTGTTGGGATTTGTGCCCTAAAACTCGTAGTTTGTAATTATGTTCTAATTAATGTAATAAAGTGTTATTGTTCGTTATCTACGAGTTTGCCTTTATTTAAACCCTAAATCCAATAAACTAATCATCCAAGGCTGTTAAGTTAATCTTTAACTGAATGTAATGTACATAAAAAGGATCTCGGTTCGAGATACAACCTAAACGGTCCATAGTTAGGGTATAAGGTTTCGGTACCTTACCCTGGTTAAACTATGGATGTGGCCCACTTTGTATTTGATACAAACACTGTGATCCTAACGTGTTCGTGTAGATGACATGTGAGTGGGGATATCCTATGTAATGAGATTACATAAGACAGGACCACGAAATAGTAACCTTTAGGTGTAACTCTGTTGACTAGTTAGGTTTCTATTTCACTAGGATGACCTAAGCAACTTGATCTCAATACTGAGGAGGTTACGAACTCCTGTTTGCTAGGGAATGTCCTTTGACTAGTATTGGTGAGAGTTGCCAGATTCGCCGACTCAATTAGCATACCTTCTTGGGGACAAGACCGAGTGAGCGGCTGGAAACTTAACTTAGCAAGACGGAATTCATTCCTTCCCGCCTACTAGGGTAAGTAGAGGAATGTTCCCTTAAGTGGTGTCTCCGGGAGTTGAACAAAGGGCCCGACCCTCTCATTGGCCCGAGAGGGACTCTGTTTGTTGGTAGGACCACAAACAAATTGTTCATTAGAGGAGCACTAGTACTTAAGGCACAAGATTTAGCCCAGGGGTGAAACGGTAATTTGACCCAACTGGTGTTACGAACATTCGTGAATGATTGACATGTTGTTATTGGTCAATATCCATGGACACAAAAATATATTTGCAGTGAGAAGAGTGCAGTTGTGGGACTTTAGTGGAGTGTTCCCGCAGTTAACGAATGTTGATTGGAAGGTTAATGAGATTAACCGAGCAATCCCGTATCGTTAGAGCTTTTGATCTGTAGGTCCATTAGGTCCACCTTCTAGCTCGTAAAGGGTTCTTAGATCATTTTAATTTGAAATGTTCAAATTCATTAGGGATTATATTTAATGTATTTGGATACGATATAATATATAGTTTTGGAACTATATATTATAAATTTAATGTGAATATGATTCATATTAAAGTATATGCGAGAATTGAATATTTGAAAGAGTTCAAATATTATATTAAGTGTGAATGTGATTAACATTTGAAATCTATAGGTTAAAATTTAATGTACACTGGATGTGCATTAAAACAATAGGTTAGAGGGAAGGATATGACTAAATATGATTTAATCTTAATTAAATATAAGATATTTAATTTGGATAATTAAATATGATTTAATTAATGTTTTTAATTTAATTCAATATTAAATTAATGGGAACGTGTTAGAAGGACAGGTTCCCCACCTCCCTCTCCATCGATAGGGAGTGGGGAGGTGATCCCTTGTTTTATTCCTCTCCAATGGAGGAGAGGAGGTTGATCGATCATTTTTTATTACACAGAAAGAATTCTCTCTCACATTCTCATTCCCTTCTTCTTCCAATTGTTGGAAACTTTCCCACCAAGGAAGATTTAAGAACTTAGAGATATAAAAGGTGCTCACTGTTGGTGGTGTTCTGTTGAAGAAAAACAGAGAACTTAGGAAGGTCATGTGTTGCTGATTTCTTTTAGAGGAGCAACGAGTTGCTGCAAGTTGAAACTACAAAGGTATTGTTCTTCCCTTAGTTTAATTGTTAAACTTAACATATGTTTTCATGTATGCAATTAATCCATGTCTAATAGGATTAGAAACACCATGCTTGTTCTGTATTTTTGGTCAATGTACTGGTTTTTGTTTTTTAAGAACAACAATCAAGTAATTAAGATCCCAAACACGTTTTCGCTGCTCAAGGAGATCAGATCTCCATCACATGGTATCAGAGCAATGCTTGTATTGTTTTGTTTTGAAACAAATTTTCATTGATTTGGTGGGAAATGCATTTGGTTTGCTGTAAAACTTGTTTAGGAATGTTTTGGCCTTAGTTTACATCGACTTTTGTTCAAATTGGATGTAAAGGCCGCTGCGTTTTTTGGCAAAAAGTGCAAAATTAAGTATATAATTGAGTTACGAGTCGTTCGGGACTAGTTTCATGCATTTCAGTTGAGAATCGAAGGAGAAATTGAAGTTTGAAGCTCCTGTGTTCGTGGAAGAAAGTCGCCGCTGGCAGCAGCGCGCGGTAACGCTGCTTTCATCAGCGTCGCAACGTTGAAGAACAACGTCGTAACGCCAGCGTTCCCTATCGACGCGGGCGATCAAGGGGTTAGCGGCATTGCAACGCTGCCCCCTAGCGTTGCAACGCCACCCCGATACCAGGCGCGCAAGATGACGAAGCGGGCGTTACAACGCCGCCTCGGCGTTACAACGCCGGGCATCTCATCAAAGCCAACAGACCCGCCTCGATTGGTTAAATTCTTTTGGTCCGATTCGAGCAGTTCAAGGCCAGTTCAGGGTGTTTTTTGACCGGTTTCATGAAATAAATTAATGTAATTTATTTTTCTTTGCACCTTAGGGCCAAATTATTCCGGTTTTACAGTTATTTATCTATATGAATGTCATTTAGATTATCCCCACCTTAGGATAAGCATGTTCATGCATTTTATTTATATAATTGTTACATGAATATGGTTGAATGCATGACTAATTTATTTTTTCATGAGTAATTAATTATAAGTGTTATAATTAGATTATATGGAAAATAAATTACATGGAGCATGAAATTACTTAGTTTAAAATAAATGTTATTTTATTTAAGTAATTTTATAATTCAAATAGTTGAATTCCTTTTATCATTCCAATTTGAATATTGATGGTTGGATTTATAATATAGTTTATTTATCATAGGTTAATTATTAAGATTTATAAAAGTTATAAATTAAAGGGGTTTTAGAAACCATAACCTATAATAAAGAAATGCATGCAAACATAGGAACTTGGGTTAAAATTTAATTAGTTTTAAATTGTTTAAATTTAATTTAGACCTAAGTTTCAATTTCTAATAGGATTAGAAATAAGTCTTACGTAGTATTTTAAATATTTTAAAATATAGTAGTACTTTAGGACTTTGGTTATAAGGGAACTCTCTGGGTGAAGTTCTGTTTAAGGTGACTTGGTTAATGTAACACCTCCTACCCGGAACCGACCGGAACTGAGTTGAATTAACCTTAGTTCTGTTTTATCTCTAGGCAATTGAAATGTTTATTCACCTAGACATAAGGTTTTAAGCCCTAGTTATAATAGTTATAATAGGCATAGACTTAGATAGATTCTTTTAGCTAGAATTCGACTAAGTTAAATCCATACAATAATTTTAGGAACTTCAGTGGGAGAAAACGAGATGTTCGCATCGGGTTTACTCTCACGTCCTCAAGAGTTCACACCGTGAGTTCCATGTTCGGGTACGTGGCGTCAATAGGGCGTCCCCCTACGATATGTGTTTGCATTGTTCAATACCAAGGTAAATGAGGGAAGTATCGATGGTAAATGGGAGCAGGACGCGTGTCAACGTATCCTACGGTCTCCTCCATTAGGTCGCACCGTGAGATTTCTATAGTCCGCCTGCTAGGTTGTCCCGGAACACCAAAACCCTACGAGGGGCTCGACTATAGGGATCAAACACCGCGAACTCCGGAAATGGATAGGGTCTCTTAGGTTGTTTGCCAACAGTTGTCTATCTTAATAGTAGCCTGTTAGCTCGGGCCTATTGGATATGAAAAATGGTAGGGTCACATTTACGGGATGAGTTAAGTTAGTTAACAAATCATTGACCATTGGGACATGAGATGTTCTGGTAGTGGGAATTGGCTGAGAAAGTCTCAATTAAAGGGAGGAATGACTGACCGCCCGACGAAGGCTTTTGTTCTAAACCCTTGAAGTATCGTTGCAAAATTAAAGGCTTAACTTAAACAGTGGGTTTTAGTTTAAACACTAGGGTTCTTTAATAATTTTGCTAAATTAGATTGGTTTTTACAGTGGGTTTAAAAGGCATAACTAATTAAAACTATTTTTAATTTTCAACATGTCGTCCTTAATAATATTCTTACTTAAAAACGATCGTTTAACTGGTGAGAATTTTACTACGTGGATGTCCAACTTGAATACGATTCTCATTGTTAACGACCTACGATTTGTACTGTCTGAGGAATTTCCTCAGATCCCTGCTCGTAACCTTCCTCAATCTGTTAAGGAGGCGTACGACCGCTGGATCAAGGCCAATGATAAGACCAAGGTCTACATTTTGGCTAGTGTTTCTGAAGTTCTGGCCAAAAAGCACGAGGGCATGGTCTTAACTCGTGAGATCATGAGTTCGCTACAGGAAATGTTTGGACAACCGTCTGGAAAGATTCAGCACGAATCCCTCAAATGCGTTTATAGCTCCCGTATGAAGGAGGGATCATCGGTGAGAGAACACGTTCTTCATCTGATTGTCCACTTCAACGTGGCTGAGATGAACGGAGCGGTCATTGACGAACAAAGTCAGGTATCGTTCATCCTGGAATCTCTTCCGAAGAGTTTCCTGCAATTCCGCAGCAATGCGGTGATGAACAAGATAGAGTATAACCTGACTACTCTCTTTATGAAGGGAATAAGAACCCCGTGCAGTGGAAGACGATTGAATCGTCGAGGTATCAATATACAACATAGTTTTGTTAAAATTGATCTAATACTAGTTCTAGGCTAAACATGCTTAAAAGAAGAAGAAAAAATACAGCAAGTAGAGTTTACTTACTTGTTGAAGACTTTCTTCAAAGATTCTTCTTCAAGTCACGAACTCTTCGTGCTCCTCGAACTCAACGAACACTTCCAACGAAAGGAACCCGAACACAACCAAATGGCCTTCTCGGTTGTTCTCTTTTGGAGAAGAGAAGATGGTGGGATCTTGTAAGAGTTTTGGAGAGGAGAATAGAGAGAGAGAATTGAGAGAATTCCTCTTCTTTTCTTTGATGAAAAATCAAAAAATGAGAGATTGCCTTGTAATCCTTCTTGGAAGAAGGGTTTATATAGTGGAATTGATGGAGTTAAAATCTCCACTTAATTACCACTTTACCACAACTATAGGTTATGCAAATTTCATTTGCATAACCACATAATATAAGATATCTCATATCTCATATTGCAAATCTCATTTGCAATAATTGTGGATTAATTAAATTGAATCACATCCAATTTAATTTCTCTCAATCAATTTCTCCAATTAGCCCTAATTCAACAATTAGGCTAACCTATAGTTTATTATGAATCTCATTCACATTAAACTATATATTATATCATCCATATCTCATATAAATGATATAAATGCCCTTAAAGTGAAATTGAACACTTCAATTTCATACCAAAACATTAACTCTTCTTTAAACCCAGATGGAGCCAACCGAGGGACCTAATGTACCGCAGTGACGGGCTCCAATGATCCGAGATTAACCTGCCAAGCTCTTTGTCCCGGTTAACCAACAGTCATTAGCTACGGTAACACTCCACTATAGCTCGTAGCTGCACTCCCGTCAGTGCAGAATATTACGTGTCCACTGATATAACCAATGCCCATGAGTCGACCCTTCACAGGTTGTTCGTAGACACGACTGGGTCTAAATACCGTTTTACACCAGTGTCTACCTCTTGTTCCTTAAGTCCCCACTGCTCCTCTAATGAACAACATATTGTGATGGTTCAACCATGCACAACACCCTTCTCGCGCCAGTGAGAAGGTGGGCGCCCGTTATCCAAGCCCTGGAGACAGCACTTAAGGGAACAACCCCTCTAGTTTTCCTAAAGGCGAGAACGAGTGAATTCCATCTCGCGTAGTTAAGTTCCTAGCTCCCTACTTTGTTCTGTCCTTGAGAAGATAGGCATATTGGGCGAGTAATTGTGACCACATTCACCCGTACTTGTCAAAGAACAGACCCTCGCAGATAGGAGTCCGTAACACGCTCAAGATTCAGGTCGAGTCACTAATGGTCATCTACGAAGTTATTAGTCCTTACTGTCAACGGTGTTTATCAGTAGGTCTAATAATTCACGGTTCGGTCTTGTACAATCTCATTGCATAGGATGCCCCCACTCGCATGTCAACCATATGAACGAGTCAATTCACCTCGTTTGTATCTAATACAAAGCGGGTCGCATCCACAGTGTATCCAGGATTAGGTCTCCAACCCTATCCATATACTTTAGACCGTTCGGGTCATTAACTCGAACGTGATCCTCCTTGTGTGTCCACTACACACCGTTCAAGTTCTAGTTCTCTCATAAATTCAATGCCCTTGGAGCTTAGTTTATTGGAAATGTTTATAAATATTGCGAGACACAAAGTGATGAAATAAATAACTCTTATGAATTTCAAACAATATATTACAAACACGAGATTAGGACAAAAATCCCAACAAACTCCCACTTGGACTAAGCTAGTGGAAAAATATTACAACCAAGTAATACAATAAACTAGGGCATTAAATACCTGTTTACACATCTCCCACTTGCCCTAGTCAGGAAGCTCTCGAAGACCTAGACTCTCTAGGTGACCCTCAAACACCTTAGCCGTGAGGGGCTTCGTAAAAGGATCAGCTACGTTGTGCTCCGACGCTATCTGCGTGACCGTCACGTCTCCCCGGTGCACAATCTCCCGTATCAGATGATACTTGCACTCAATGTGTTTGCCTCTCTTATGGCTCCGAGGCTCACGTGAGTTGGCTACTGCACCACTGTTATCATAGAATAGTGTGATCGACAAGTTCATGTTTGGAACAACTTCCAAATCTGTCATGAACTTCCTAAGCCAAACAACTTCCTTTGCAGCTTCACAAGCCGCAACATACTCTGCTTCCATAGTGGAATCAGCGATGCATCCCTTCTTGATGCTTCTCCATACTACAGCTCCTCCATTCAGAATAAAGGCTGACCCCGAAGACGATTTCCTAGAATCCTTGTCGGTCTGAAAATCAGAATTTGTGTATCCCGTAAAGATCAAATCCCCACTACCATACACTAAGTTGTAGTTCCTCGTTCTCCTAAGATACTTGAGGATAACCTTTACGGTTGTCCAATGATCTAATCTGGATTGGACTGATATCTCACCGACAATTCCTCTGCATAAAAGATGTCGGGCCTAGTACACGCATGGCATACATCAAGCTCCCTGGTGAAGCATATGGAATCCGTCTCATATCCTCAACATCTTGAGGAGTCTTAGGACACTCGATCCTTAGACAAGTGAACCCCATGGCTTAAAGGCGAAGAAGCCCTTCTTGGAGTTCTGATCTTATATCTAGACAACATCTTGTCAATATAAGACGCATGAGACGAGGCTAGCGTTCGCTTCTCTTCTGCTCTGCACTATCTCGATACCTAGAACATACTTGAGTTTCTCCCAAATCTTTCATTTGGAATTGCGGCTAGCCACTTTTTAACGTCGAAGAAATTCTAGCTCATTCCCAATGAGAAGAATATCGCCCACGTACAACACCGTAAATGCGATGCTTTGTCAACGATTTTCTTGTAGACACAAGGCTCGCCGACATTTTCATCAAAGCCGTAAGATTTGATCGCCTCATCAAATCTTATATTCCAAGACCTCAAGCTCGCTTTCATTCCATAAGTGGACCTATGAAGTCGGCAAACTTTTTGCTCTTGGCCTTGGGCAATGAACCCTTTGGGCTGGTCCATGTAGATTGTCTCATCAAGTTTGTCATTCAGAAAGGCTGTCTTGACGTCCATCGGCCATACCTCGTAGTCATAATACGCGACAATGACCAGAAGGATCCTGATCGACTTTACCATGGCAACAGGTAAAAAGGTCTCCTCATAGTCAACCCCTTCAACCTGGGTAAAACCCTTTGCAACTAGTCGGCCTTTGAAGGTCTGCAGCTTCCCATCTACGCCACGTTTACGCTTGTAGATCCATTTGCAACCAATAGGTTTTACCCCATCCGGTTGATCCACAAGCTCCCATACAGAATCGAAGTACATGGACTCAATTTCCTGGTCCATAGCTTTAATCCACTCGTCTTTGTCAACATCAACCATTGCCTGATCATAGGTCAATGGATCCTCACAATCATCATCAGGAGCGACAACAGAGGTTTCAGCTAAACCCATGTAGCGATCAGGCTGTCTCACAGCGCTCCCACTACGTCAAGGCATTTCCAACTCTTGGGAACGGATTTGACTAGACGTTCTAGGATCAACAACACTTGTTGACTTACTAGCCCCATCAACAACTCTTGCTGATGAACTGTCCATTTCATTTAATACAATTTTACTTCTTGGTAAATGATCCCTGACGTGGTCTTCCTCTAAGAAAGTGGCGTTTGTCGACACAAGCACCATGTTTTCCCTAGGATCGTAAAACATACCACCCCTAGTCTCTTTAGGGTACCTACGAATAGGCACAATTTCGAACGGGGTTCCAACTTTTTCGGGTTTGACACCAACACATGGGTCGGGCATCCCCAAATCCTGATGTGATGTAAACTGCCTTTACGTCCACTCCAGGGCTCGAAAGGTGTTTCACAAACACTCTTCGACGGAACGTTGTTCAAAATATAAACCGCAGATCCACTGCGTACTTCAAAAAGAATCGGGAGACGAGCATAGCTCATCATCGACCAAAACCATGTCTAACAAGGTTCTGCTTTCTCCTCTCGATACACCATTCTCATTGCATGGCATACCAGTGCTACCGAGAGTTGGGACGTAATTCTGTGTTCTATCATATAGTCCGGGAATTCAGTGTCCATGTACTCTCCACCTCGATCTGATCGAAGTTTTTTAAGCGATTTAGCTAAGAGGTTGTAAACCTCAGTCTTGTACTCCTAGAACTTTTAAAGAGTTTCAGACTTCTTATGCATTAGGTAAATATACCCATATCTTGAGTAGTCATCTATGAAAGACACAAAGTACTCATAACCGACCCGAGCTTTAACATTCATCGGACCACAGACGTCAGAATGTACTAACTCAAGAGGCTCATTGGCTCTGTATTCTTTTCCACAAAAAGGACGTTTGGTCATCTTGCCCTCAAGGCACGACTCACACACTGGTAAAGAGTTTTCTTCCAACTCGTTTAGAAGTCCACTCTTCACTAGTTTCTCAATCCTATTGAGATTAATGTGGCCTAACCGAAGATGCCAAAGTTGGGCATTTTCTTTTGGAGTAACTTTTGCTTTCTTAGTTCGTGTTTTTGCAGTTTTAAACAACTCAGTATTCAAAACACTTTTGACCGAATTGGGTTTCAAAACATACAGATTATTTTCGAGTGAAGCTGAACATATGACATTCTCTTTGAAAGAAATAAACGCTTTATTAAGTTCAAAAGAAACTGAAATACAATGTTCAATTAGGAAGGAAATTGAAACAAGGTTTCTAGTAAACCCTTGAACTATGTATAGATTGTCCAACAATAAGTACTTCCCGCAAAAATGCAGCTTCACCGTGCCAATCACTGCAGCAGAGACAAGCTCCCCGGATCAAACTCGTAGAGTCACCTCACCCTCTCGCAGCGGCAGCCAGGAATCAATCCCATAAAAAGAAGAACAAACGTTGTTAGTGGCACCCAAATCCAATATCCAGGCAGAGTCACTACACTCCACTAAACATGTTTCTGTCACAAGTAAATCACATTTACCTTGATTCTTCCTCTCGGCCAGGAATTTGGGACAGTTTCTCTTCCAATGTCCGCGCTCATTGCAGCGGAAACACTTTCTTTTCTCTGCAACCTCCTTGACCTTTTTGCCCTTGTGGGCAGCAACTCGGTCAGTTTTACCCCTCTTCATCCTCTTCTTCCCTTTTGGGCGTGAAGGAGCAACAGGTTTCGTCCCAGAGGTCGAACCCCTGTGATAAGACATGTAGGCAACATTTGCCTCAGATTCCTTAACACTGTTCAAGGATTGGAAATTCTGTAGCTCATTTAGGAGGGTAGTCAGAGTGTAGCAAATTTTGTTCATGACAACATTGCTACGAAACTGAAGAAAAGTCTTCGGAAGAGTCTCCAAAATAAAACTGACCTGACTCGAATCATCAATCGAAGCCCCGTTCATCTCGACCAGATGGAAGTGGGTCATCATGTCTAGAACGTGTTCGGACAGACGACCCCTCTTTCATCCGTGCGTTGAAAACGTATTTGAGCGAGTCATGTCGGACTGAAAAGGATTCTTTGTCCAAACATTTCCTGCAAGGACTCCATGATCTCCTTAGCTGAAACCATCAGCTCGTGCTTCTTTGCCAAGACATCGGACATGCTGGCAATTATGTAGACCTTGACCTTTTCATTGGCCCTGATCCACCGATCATATGCATCGCGAACACTTCGCGACGTTGTCGAGCACGACATCTGAGGGCACTCCTCAGATAGCACGAACTTTATGTCGTCTTGTACCAAAATTGTATTAATGTTGTTTTTCCAATTTTGGTAATTATCTCCCACTAATTTATTTGAAGCGAGTAAGGCTATTATCGCGCTAGACATTTTTTAGCTGAAATACAAGTAAAATTTTGTATTAGTCTCGCAAAAAAAACTTTAAAAAAACCAATCAAGTTTTAGCAAAAAAATTTCATGATCCCTCGGTCATTGAAAATTTTGCAATGATACCCTAAAGGTTTAGAATGACCGCCACCGAAGGGTGAACAGAACACTCCTCCTATAGGACGAGACTTTCTCGATCATACCCTAATCCCAAAATAACTCTTATTCCATTAGGCGTCCAATTACCATTGTTCGGCCGAATTCATTAACACTTAACGAATTCTGTGAGTGTCACCCTCAATATTTAAGTTTCCAGGTATCTGTCCAAACAATAGCCACCGAAGGGCGAACCAAGAAGGAAAACCAACCAGGAAACTGTATCCCTTTTGGGAAGTCACGGTGTTCCGACTCCCATGATCAAGCCCTCCGAAGGGATTGTCTGGTCCAGGCCAAACTAGCAGGCAGATCATATGCATCTCACGGTGTGAATCGAAAGAAGAGACCGTGGGTCTCGTTTTCACAAGTCCCGTTCCCACTCACTATAAGTACTCTCTCCATCCACGATGATATTGAACTATACAAATGCCATCCGAAGGGGGACATTCCCATTTGCGCCACGAGGCCGAGTATAGATCTCACGTTGCGGACTTAAAGGAGATTTGTGGTTGGAAATTCAAATGTATCTCATACACTATATTTCCTCCCACTCAGCACTTTAATTTTTAAATAGGGATTTACCTAGATAAACCGGCTAAAATTTATCTCAGTCTACCAATATAACTCTTATATGGTATTAACCTAAGTTTATAATCACATTATTAACTTAGGTCTAAGTGAGTAAATTAATTAACACTTAATTAACGGCACTCACGAGAATATAACCTATGAATCTCCGGACCGAATTCACTCCCAAGTCGGTTTCCAGGTAGGGGTGTTCCGCAAGCGTCAACTTAAATACCCCAGCCTTAGACAAAACCTTCTGTAGACAGAGTTACTTATCAGTGTCCATTCAAAGGTTATATTTGATTTCCTAAATTTCTAATCTCATAGAAAATTAGAAAACCTAAGTCTAATTATTCAAGTTCTAAACACTTTAAAACTAATAATTAACTTAGGTTGCATGCATTTCTATGTTATAGTGCTTGATCATCCATCACATGAATAATACTATATACTATAACATAATATAATTCATCACATGCTTTTAATTTAAAAATATAACACTTATATTTAAATAAATTAAAACATGCATACATTATATTATAACTCTTATAATATAATCCTATCATGCATACTATATATTATAACTCTTATAATATAAAAATGAAGCATGAAATGTTTAACCTAAGATGGGATTTTAAATCTATATGACATACAATATGCACATAGAAATTAAATAAAATATACATCTCATGCATAAAATAACTAAATAGCAAATATGGACCGATTTTTGGCACCTAGAGGTAATTATTTAATTAAATAACATTAGTATAACAATTATATTAATATTATTTAATAAAATAATTAAATATAAAATTAAAATACATTTTATAAATTAGAAAATAATTAAAAACCGAAATAAACCGCCCCACTAAATGAAAGTTGCCCACGTTCCTCGCGAAAAAGAAGCTTCAACCGCTCCTCAACGCGTACAGCGTTGCAACGCTGTCGCTTGTAGCGTCGACCCGCGTTTTCAATGTCAGCGGCGTTGCAACACTGATCTGTTGCAGAGCCTCCATCCACAAGGACAGCGTTGAGACGCCGTTGGGCAGCGTCTCAACGGCATCGACAGAACAACAAACACTCTGCTGTTCTTACATCGAATTCTGCCTGTTTTCGCTCCGATTTCTTAACAACAACTCTTGCCACGAACGACCCAGACTTACAGACTTGATTTACAACAAAATGCTCAAAAACAACGGGCCCTTACATTGATCTCATCAACATAATTGTCTAAACTAGTGCCAAAAATCGTAACCATCCATAATGCAAATCAAAACATTCATCTCATGAATTATGGTAAAACACCCACCAAATTTTAACAAAACAGTGCATAGTTGAAGAACCATCAACTTGACTCTGATACCAGTTGAAGGGAATAAGAATCCCGTGCAGCGGAGGATGATTGAATCGTCGAGGTATCAATATGCAACATAGTTTTGTTAAAATTGATCTAACACTAGATCTAGGCTAAACATGCTTAAAAGAAGAAGAAAAAATACGGCAAGTAGTGTTTACTTACTTGTTGAAGACTTTCTTCAAAGTTTCTTCTTCAAGTCACGAACTCTTCATGCTCCTCGAACTCAACGAACATTTCCAACGAAAGGAACCCGAACACAACCAAATGGCCTTCTCGGTTGTTCTCTTTTGGAGAAGAGAAGATGGTGGGATCTTGTTAGTGTTTTACTGAGGGAGGAGAATTGAGAGAGAATTGAGAGAATTCCTCTTCTCTTCTTTAATGAAAAATCAAAAAATGAGAGATTGCCTTGTAATCCTTCTTGCAAGAAGGGTTTATATGGTGGAATTGATGGAGTTAAAATCTCCACTTAATTACCACTTTACCACAACTATAGGTTATGCAAATCTCATTTGCATAACCACATAATATAAGATATCTCATATCTCATATTCCAAATCACATTTGCAATAATTGTGGATTAATTAAATTGAATCACATCCAATTTAATTTCTCTCAATCAATTTCTCCAATTAGCCCTAATTCAACAATTAGGCTAACCTAAAGTTTATTATGAATCTCACTCACATTAAACTATATATTATATCATCCATATCTCATATAAATGATATAAATGCCCTGAAAGTGAAATTGAACACTTCAATTTCATACCAAAACATTAACTCTTCTTTTAACCAAGATGGAGCCAACCGAGGGACCAAATGGACCTACAGTGACGGGCTCCAATGATCCGAGATTAACCTGCAAAACTCTTTGACCCGGTTAACCAACATTCATTGGCTACGGTAACACTCCAATATAGCCCGTAGCTGCACTCCCGTCAGTAAAAAGACCATCTTACCCTTCGGGTAAAATGTCTAAAATGCCCTTGAGGACTCTTGTAATTTTTAAACATCTCCTACACACAGAAAAATCCCAAATAAATTTATAAAGTCAATTACAAAAGAAACTAAATACACAAGGATTTTTGGAGTTAAGAAAAATCTCAAATTTCGGTCTTTAATCAACCGTTAGCTTATTTTCCTAAATTTCTTAAATTAAAGCACAAAAACATCAAAATTAATTCTTTTTTAACCTAATGCTTAAATTCAAGATTTTAGAGCTAACACACATAATTTAGGGATAAAATAACATGAGGATCACTAAATTAAATGCAATTCAAGTGAATTAAACACTAAAATTCTAGTAAAATAACTCACTAATGGTGAGTTATCATCCACTAATATAACCAATGCCCATGAGTCGACCCTTCACAGGTTGTTCGTAGACACGGCTGGGTCTAAATACCTATTTACCCCTGTGTCTACCTCTTGTTCCTTAAGTCCCCACTGCTCCTCTAATGAACAACATATTGTGATGGTCCAACCATACACAACACTCTTCTCGGGCGGTGAGAAGGTGGGCGCCGCTATCCAAGCCCCCGAGACAAAGACTTAAGGAACAACCCTCTAGTTTCCCTAAAGTGGGAACGAGTGAATTCCATCTCGCGTAGTTAAGTTCCCAGCTCCCTACTTGGTCCAGTCCCTTAGAAGATAGGCATATTGGGCGAGTAACTGTGACCACCTTGACCTGTACTAGTCAAAGAACAGACCCTCGCAGGCAGGAGTCCGTAACACGCTCAGGATTCAGGTCGAGTCAATAATGGTCATCTACGAAGTTATTAGTTCTTACTGTCAACGGTGTTACATCAGAAAGTCTAATAATTCACGGTCCGGTGTTGTACAATCTCATTGCACAGGATGCCCCCACTCGCATGTCAACAACATGAACGAGTCAATTCACCTCGTTTGTATCTAATACAAAGCGGGTCGCATCCACAGTGTATCCAGGATTAGGTCTCCAACCCTATCCATATACTGTAGACCGTTCGGGTGATTAACTTGAACGTGATCCTCCCTGTGTGTCCACTACACACCGTTCAAGTTCTAGTTCTCTCATAAATTCAATGACCCTAGAGCATAGTTTATTGGAAAAGTTTATAAATATTGCGAGACACAAAGTGATGAAATAAATAACTCTTATTAATTTCAAACAATATATTACAAACACGAGATTAGGACAACCTTAATGTACTACAGACTTTCCAGTCTCTTATGAAGAATAAGGGACAAGCTGATGGAGAGGCAAAACTATTTGCCCATTCCAGAAGGTTCTAGAAGGGTTCATCCTCTGGGACTAAGTCCTGGAACTCTTCTGTTGGGCTTAAGAAGACCTAAAAGAAGAAAATAAGAGGGAAAGGGAAGGCACCTGCTGCTGACAAAGCCAAGGGAAAAGCCAAGCTTGGGGATAAAGGAAAGTATTTCCATTGAAACATAGATGGGCATTGGACGAGAAACTGCCCAAAATACCTTGTTGAGCTAAAAAAGAAGAAAGGTAAATTAGATTTACTTGTTCTTGAAACATGTTTAGTGGAAAATAATGATTTTACCTGGATACTTGATTCAGGGCCACTAATCACGTTTGCTCTTCATTTCAGGAAACTAGTTCCTTCAAGGAGCTCAAAGAGGTGAGATGACGCTCGTGGTCTGAACGGAGACGCTGCGTCTCACTTCGTGCGATAGGAGATGCCAAGTTATTTTTCGGAGATAGATTTTTTTCTTAAAAAAATCTGTATATAGTTCATAAGCTTAAAGGAAACTTAATTTCTATCTTTTGTTTAATAGAACTTGGATATTATATTTCTTTCTCGATTAATGAAGCATTCATTTTTAAGAAGGTGTCAATATTTGTTCTGCTAAATTGAAAAATGGCTTGTACGTACTGAAACCGAATAAAACGAAAGCAATTTTAAATCATGAGATGTTTAAAAATTCTAACACTCAAAATAAAAGGCAAAGAATTTCTCCAAATAATAATACCTATTTGTGGCATCTTAGACTTGGTCATATTAATCTCAACTGGATTGAGAGACTCTCTAAGAATGGACTTCTAAATAAGTTAGAAGTTGATTCTTTACCGCCTTGCGAGTCTTGCTTGGAAGGTAAAATGACCAAACGACCTTTTCTTGTAAAAGGTTATAGAGTCGTAGAGCCCTTAGAACTTGTACATTCGGATCTTTGTGGTCCAGTGAATGTTAAAGCTCGATGAGGGTACGAATATTTCATCTTTTTCATATATGATTATTCGAGGTATGGTTATCTATACCTAATGCATCACAAGTCGGAAGCTCTTGAAAAGTTCAAAGAGTGTAAGGCTGAAGTAGAGAATGCATTAGGGAAAACCATTAAAATACTTCGATCCGATCGAGGTGGAGAGCATATGGATTTGAGATTCCAGAACTATATGATAGAACATGGAATTAAATCTCAACTCTCAGCACCTAATACACCTCAACAAAATGGTGTGTCAGAAAGGAGAAATAGAACCTTGTTAGACATGGTTCGTCGTATGATGAGCTATGCTCAATTGCCTGCCTCGTTTTGGGGATACGCAGTAGAGACTACAGTTCAAATCTTGAACAGTATTCCATCAAAAAGTATTTCAGAAACACCTTTTGAGATATGGAAGGGGCGTAAAACTAGTTTACAACACTTCAGGATTTGGGGTTGTCCTGCACACGTGCTGTCACGCCCCCTCCCGAACCACTTGCTAACTTAGCCCGGGTGACGGCATGAAGCCAACAGACATTGTTACCTCTTAACAATACCTGCTGACACTACTTTACCTGAAAACAAACTATGTATGGAACACTTTAAACTTAACACAGTAGAAACTGGACATCTATAAGACGTACATGAGGAGAAACTCTTCTTAAGTCTCTCTTGGAAACTAAAACGAGCAAGAACATCGGAACCACAAACACCCAAACCACTAATTAAACAACCACAACCTCTAAAGCACATACGACTATAACTACTTAGTTCTCTCAAAATAATTTACAAAACATATGGACTTGCTATACAACACCACCACACACAAAAATATCAAACTTGTGAAGCTTCACAGAGACTATGGCGGTTCTCGAGGCACCGGAGCTCGATCTCTACCGAAAAGTGGGAAAACATCGAAAGAATGAGCTATGAAGCTCGGTGAGTGACTTGAGTTTAAAGGAAACTACTAACTCGTAAATCATATCACCTCGGTCATCTATGAGCATATGCATCCAGTAATCAAGTGTTGAAAGTAATCGTGTAATCATAATAGCTTTTCGGAAAAACCACGCAAGTATATCGTTTAAATCTCGTAAGGCATGTAAATGATATAAACTCTTTATTAAAACATGGCACAATCTACTTTGTTCTACGATGTAGTGGGGCCCGCCAAAGACTCCCATCGTCTTTGTCGTGGTGGGGCCCGCCCCGGCACTCACGACAAATGGTGTTGTCACGGAGTACACTCAACGTCGACAACGAGAATAAGACCCAATGTGCACACGGTACCATAAAGCCTCGGGCTCAATATCTCGTAAAAACCACATGAAAACATTTGAACATGCCCGCTTATTTTTCTTTCATAAAACTCAAGCTTACTTAGCTTGTTCATAAACCGAAATCTTTAAAACATACTTGCTAAAACATACTTGCTCAAAATCATAACATTTCCATAGACTTCGGAAATGCAATAAACATATGCTCGTGTATAAATTTCATCAAGACATTTAAGCTCATCATGAACACTTTAAAACATTTCTAAGAAAACAAGAATACTCATAGTCATGTGTTCAAAAATAAAACACAAAGCTTTGAAACAATTCATTCTAGCAAAACTTGCATTTCTTAAAGCATTTTTCAAGCATATAGCTCATTTTCGAAGTTCGTTTTGTCACTCACAGTGTTAGAACTAGAGTCTTGACCCGTACACTCGACTTATTTGCTCTTGGCCTGTCAAACAAACCAAATTCAACCATTAGAACCTCGAGCTCATGCTTTTTAACCTTAAACTTACAAGAAAACACACTTTCAAAAATTCCAGCATTTAACAGATTTTATGCCCTGTATTCAGATACTCATAACTTCTTCATTACTTATCCAAAAATAATGTACTTTATACCAAACTCGTCCTTTTTGAACCCTCTAAAACTCTTATGAAGACATGAAAATGAGATTCCCAATAGATTAGTTCAGAAATACCTCGAAGTCTTCTTTCCCAGGAACCAACTTCTGCTATTCCAGATTCGATTTTCTGCTGCAACCCGAAACTTGACCTGCTATGTACAACATCTTCCAGTCATTTTCTATTCACGATTTCTTCATGAAAGTTGTAGGAAATTCAATAAGCTTTCCAACCATACCTAATAGAGCTTCTGATTCCAATTCTACAGGTCAGTACAACCAAAACATCAGAGACTTCTCGGATTTGACAGTAAATTCTGTGTTCTGTCTTCCTCTTCACAAATCAGTAGCTTAAGATCCGAATTTGCTCGAGAATCCTTCACAAATTTTGTTCCAATATGAGTTAACGTTCACGAAACAAAATGTCAAATCTTACCTCTTCCTGTGGAGCTCGAGATGAACAGAAAACCAGAATAGGATTGGAGTTGTTCACCTTGCTGCTAAATAATCAAACTTTGAGTTCAAAACAACCTTCTTCCTCTTCCTTAAAGCTTCTCCCACGAAACCCTTACCTTTAATTTGATAAAATGAAGAAGAAGATCGATAGAAACTTTGTTTTTAAGAAGAAACTTAGGTGGGGTCCCACCATCCACCATCCTTTCTTTGTTTTTCTTTCTTTTTCCTTTTCTTTTCTTTTCCTTTCTTTTCTTTTCTTTCCTTTTCTTTTCTAAACATAACAAACTTAGTATATTAAACATTGTTTCATTTCCTTTTCTTCTTTTGTCTTAAAAGCAATCCAAACCAAAATGGTTTAAACTTTCCTTCCTTGTTTTCCTTTTGCCTTTCACTTCATTTCTTTCATTTTTAAAACAAGGAAAACCAAGTTTTAAGCATTCATTTCTTGCTTTCTTTTGTTGTTTGATAATAAGGAGGTTCCAAAGAAAGATCTCGGGTTTACAACTTACCTCCCCCTTATGAAATTTCGTCCTCGAAATTGAGTAGTCTTTAAGTGAAAATCATTGGGTACTTCCTCCTCATTAGATCCTCTAACTCCCAGGTTGCCTCCTCCACTCCGTGATGTCTCCAACGAACCTTCACGAGTGAGATCGTCTTGTTTCTTAACACTTGTTCTTTCCTGTCGAGGATTTGAACTGCATCCTCTACGTAACTCATGTCTTCTTTCAACTCAATTGGTTGTGCTTGCAACACATGTGTCGGATCTGGAATATACTTCCTCAACATGGACACATGAAATACATCATGTACTTGAGATAGTTCCGTTGGCAACTCCAGTTTGTAGGTTGGTAGCCCAACTCGTTTCATTACTTGATAAGGATCAATATATCTGGAACTTAGCTTACCTTTCTTTCCAAAACTTGATCTCCGACTTGGAATTCTAAGTCCTTTCGCTGCTTAACTGCATAACTCTTCTGACGGTCTTTTGCTACCTTCAAATTCTCCTTGATTACCTTAATACTATCTGTCGTAACTTGTACCAACTTAGGACCGATTAGCTTCCGCTCTCCTAGTTCATTCCAATATACGAGCGTTCTACATGGTCTTTTATCCAGAGCCTCAAATGGTGCCATGCCAATATTCGATCGTAGTCATTATTGTAAAGCAAATTCCATAAGCGATAGGTGCGTATCACAACTTCCCTTAACTTGAAGGAAACATGCTCTCAACATGTCCTCTAAGGTCCGGATGGTCCTCTCTAACCGCCCATCTGTCTCAACATGAAACATCAGACTAAAACTCGACTTTGTCCCCATAGCCTTCTTTAAACTAGGCCAAAACTTAGAAGTAAATCTCGGGTCCCTATCTGAAACTATGGACACTGGCACTCTGTATTGACTCACAATTTTGTCGACGTATAGCTTAGCTAGCTGATTAAGCGTAGACATCGCTTTAATCGGTACAAACCGTGTTGTCTTAGTGAGTCTATCCACCATTACCCAAGTACCATCATGTCCATTTGAAGTACGTGGTAATCTAAACAGAAAAACCATAGTAATACGCTCCCATTTCCATTCCGACACTAGCAATGGGTTAAGGAGTCCTTTTTGCTTCTGTCTAACTGGTTTAACTTGCTGACAGATTAAACATCTATCACATAATCAACTATCTCCCGCTTCATCCCAGGCCACCAATAAGTCTCATTCAAGGTTTTACACATCTTGGTGCTTCCTGGATGCATAGCGTAGCTGAACTGTGAGCTTCTTCTAGAATAGCATTCTTAAACTCACTAACACTCTAACGCATAGTCTTCCCTGTTTTCTATGACTCAAAATCGATCTCATTTTAAATTTTGCTTCTTGGCCTATTTGGACTTTCTAAACATCTTTTGCAAGTTACTATTCTCTGATTGTCTTCTCACAATCTCTATTATGAGTGAAGGCCTGATCTAAAATTAAACTAAAAGACCCTCTGAATTCTCTGAAGTTACAACTGCCTTAGAATCCCTTAGAGTACTTAAAAATGTTGCTCGAAAACCACACGAGGCGTCCTTAGGAAGTCTTCACTTCTGCTCAATGCAATCACTACTACACATCACCTTACCAGGTGGTATTCTATGGTACAATCATAATCTTTAATCGATTCTAACCATCTTCTCTGCCTCATATTCAACTCCTTTGATCAAAGATATACTTCAGACTCTTATGATCTGTGTAAATGTGACACCTTTCACCAAACAAGTAATGTTTCCAGATCTTGAGTGCTAAAATAACTGCTGCTAACTCAAGATCATGGGTAGGGTAATTACATTCGTGCTTTTTCAATTGCCTTAACGTATAAATTATTACTTTTCCTTCTTGCAGGAACGCACACCCTAATCCTTGTCCTGAAGCATAACAGTAAAACACATATTCTTTTTCCGTTATAGGAAGTGCTAGTATAGGTGTTGTAACTAATCTCTTTTCACTCTGAAAAACTCATTCACATTTATCTCACCATTCAATCTTAGCATTCTTTCTTGTTATAATCAAGTAAGGGTAATACTAATTGTGAGAAGTTCTCAACAAATCATCTGCAGTATCCTCGCAAAGCCTAGAAACTACATTGCACTGCCAGTACTAATCGGTCTCTCCTATTGACTACAACTTTAACTTTATTTGGATCCACACTAACACCATTTGCTTTGAGGCAACATGCCCCAAAAACATTACACGTTCAAACCAAAACTCACATTTGGTGAATTTAGCGTATAAATCGCTTATCTCGTAGTGTTTGCGAATAATACTCATGTGTTCCTCGTAGGCTTTCTGTCAACCGAGTAAACTAGTATATCATCAATAAATACTATTATAAATCGATCCAAATATCGATGAAAATCCTGCTCATGAGGTCCATGAAAATCATTGGTGCATTTGTCAAACCGAACGACAATACTAAAAATTCATAATGCCCGTACTCTAGTTCTCAATGTCGTCTTTAGGAATATCTCGATTTCCTTACCTTTAATCGATGGTATCCTCGATCTCGGATCAATCTTAGAAAACACTGATGCTCCTCGTAACTAGTCAAACAAGACATCTATACGGGGTAAAGAATACTTATTACGTATCGTGACTTTGTTTAACTATCTATAATCAATGCATAATCTACGGATACCATCTTTCTTTTTCACAGATAACACTGGAGCTCTCAAGGCGATACACTAGGTCTGGCTGTATCCCTTATCTACTAGTCTTTATAATCGCATCTTTAGCTCCCCTCGATCTCACTTGGAGTCATTCTATACGGCGCTTGCGAATAGGTGCTATTCCTGGTAGCAGTTCAATAATGAACTCAACTTCCCTATCAGGTGGCAACCCTGACAGTTCTACTGGGAAAACATCAAGAAGTTCGTTCATAATAAGAGCATTGTTTGGTTTTAGCTTTTCCTCCTGCACCTCTACTACATGTGCAAGAAACGTCATGCAACCTTTCCTCAATAACTTCTGAGCTTTGAATGCTGAAAACAAACTCGTAGGGATAGTCTTTCTTTCATCCCATTAAACCACTTCAGCTAATCCTGGTTTCTTGAAAACAACTTCCTTTATATGGCAATTTCTGGAAGCATAATGAGTAAATACGAAATCCATCCTTAAGATTGCATCTCACACCTGCAACTCTAGTGGAAGAAGATCCACTAACAAATTGAGACCTTTTACTAAGACCTCACAATTCTGCATCACTGAATTGACTAATAAAGCATCACCAACTGGAGTGTATATAACTAACCTTTTACATAAAGGTTCTAGCTTCTGCTCAACTTAGTCAAGAACATACTAAAAACAAAGAAATGTGTAGCACCTTGTTCTATTAAAACAGTGCGGTACATTTCAAATAGTAATCGTACCAATAATCATATCTCGTGCATCCTCGCCTTCTTCTTTGAGTCATAACCTAGACCTTCTCATGTTGCCTAGGCCTCCCTACAACTCTCTCTTTAGTCTAACACCACCGGTGCCCTCTCTTGCAACTCACTGATATACTCTCTTTGCTTCAACTAATCGGGACTTAACTCCCTAGTCCCTCTCAGCAGGTTGTCCATAGTGTGGACAATCCCTCTTGACATGTCCTCGTTGTCAAGACTGGTAGCATGTACCAACACTCACAAGACAATGACCTTGATGATTCTTGCAACAGATCACACATGGAGTTTTCCTTGCTATAACGGGCAATAGACTCTTGCCCTCTTTTGATCTTGCCGCTAATCAAACAAACTAATTAGGTTCTTTTTAACTCTGCCTCTCGATAGGTACTCGACCACAAACATCCGCCTCGATGCACGCTACTTGGCTACTACTAGCTTGCTCCTTAAAGTCATATTGACTTAGAAACATTTACTCCAAGTGTGAACCTCACGCCTCACGACCTTGAAATCGCTTGTTGCCAAGCCTCCACAACTAGGCTTCACTCACGACTTCTCCTCTGCTATACTCGCTCAACACGTAGAGCGCTCTCTACGAGCCGAGAGAAGTCACCCACTTAGCAATGGTCAGAATCGGGTACGATCTCGTGTCGTCGTAACCCTCTTTTTCAAATCGTCGACACCTATCGCTCTTAGATGCCACAATCACATCAACATACCGCGACAACTCGTTATATCTTCTCTCATACTCACCACCGAAAGTGTATCTTGTTTTAGTTCTAACAAAATTCATCCTCTCTCGCCTCTGAGACGTGCTAGGGTAATATTTATTTTCAAATATACTTACAAAGTTTGCCAAGTGGTGAAGTACGTGCATCACTACAATCGCTAACATCGATTTCCATCATCCTTCCGCTTTCTTTAGCAAAGCAAGAATGTGGCCAACTTAACATTTCGCTCCTCGAGCAACTCATAACATCAAAACATTTATCAAGCTTATTTAGCCAAACCTCGCCTTCAATCGGATCTTTGGAACCCTCAAACACTGTGGCTCCTAATTCTTTTAGTTGATCTATTTTATATGTCTTATCTCGGATTACTTAGCCCTCGCTCCCTATGGCTTACCTACGTCCCGTGAGGAATTAACATGTCGCTTAATTTTGGCCCGCATCCCGAACTCTCGGGCACTAGATCTCCACCGGGATTGATCTTGGGTAGGATCCTGCGTCCGTCCCCGATCTTGCCTTGCCTCGCATCGTCACTGCTAGTACGTGGTGGCATGACTTCTATAACATATTAACATACTAGACATGTAATGAGTACTCAACTCAAATGCACAATTCTATACTTGTGTTCACATTCTAGTCCTTACTTGACTTACTCTTGTCCTTACTTGGACCATGCTCTACTAGTTCTATTGAACTAACTCAATAACTTGCTATTTACTTTTCAGCTTCTTCTAGAGCTAACTTGCTCTGTCTCATTCCCATGGAGCTAATCTCTCGACACTGTTGTCACGCCTCCCGAACCACTTGCTAACTTAGCCCGGTGATTTTGGCATGAAGCCAACAGACATTGTTACCTCTTAACAATACTTGCGACACTACTTTACTCCGAAAACAAACTATGTTTGCATATGGAACACTTTAAACTTAACACAAGAGAAAACTGGACATCTATAAGACGTACATGAGGAGAAACTCTTCTTAAGTCTCTCTTGGAAACTAAAACGAGCAAGAACATCGTAACCACAAACAGTCCAAACCACTAATTAAACAACCACAACCTCTAAAGCACATACGACTATAACTACTTAGTTCTCTCAAAATAATTTACAAAACATATGGACTTGCTATACAACACCAAATACACACAAAATATCAAACTTGTGAAGCTTCAAAGAGACTATGGCAGTGTTCTCGTGCACCGGAGCTCGATCTCTACCGAAAAGTGGGAAAACACTCAAAAGAATGAGCTATGAAGCTCAAAGTGAGTGACTTGAGTTTAAAGGAAACTACTAACTCGTAAATCATATCACCCGTCATCTATGAGCATATGCATCCAGAATCAAGTGTTGAAAGTAATCGTGTAATCATAATAGCTTTTCGTAAAAACCAGCAAGTATATCGCTTAAATCTCGTAACGCATGTAAATGATATAAACTCTTTATTAAAACATGGCACAATCTACTTTGTTCTACGATGTAGTGGGGCCCGCCAAAGACTCCTATCGTCTTTTGTCGTGAGTGGGGCCCGCCAAAGACTCACGACAAACGCTCGTTGTCACGAGTACACTCAACGTCGACAACGAGAATAAGACCTGTGTGCACACGGTACCATAAAGCCTCGCCTCAATATCTCGTAAAAACTACATGAAAACATTTGAACATGCCTCGCTTATCTTTTCTTTCATAAAACTCAAGCTTACTTAGCTTGTTCATAAAATCGAAATCTTTAAAAACATACTTGCTAAAACATACTTGCTCAAAATCATAACATTTCCATAGACTTGAAATGCAATAAACATATGCTCGTGTATAAATTTCATCAAGACATTTAAGCTCATCATGAACACTTTAAAACATTTCTAAGAAAACAAGAATACTCATAGTCATGTGTTCTAAAATAAAACACAAAGCTTTGAAACAATTCATTCTAGCAAAACTTGCATTTCTTAAAGCATTTTTCAAGCATATAGCTCATTTTCAAGTTCGTTTTGTCACTCACAGTTGTTAGAACTAGAGTCTTGACCCGCATACACTCGACTTATTTGCTCTTGGCCTGTCAAACAAACCAAATTCAACCATTAGAACCTCGAGCTCATGCTTTTTAACCTTAAACTTACAAGAAAACACACTTTCAAAAATTCCAGCATTTAACAGATTTTATGCCCGGTATTCAGATACTCATAACTTCTTCATTACTTATCCAAAAATAATGTACTTTATACCAAACTCTTCCTTTTTGAACCCTCTAAAACGCTTATGAAGACATGAAAATGAGATTCCCAATAGAATGGTTCAGAAATACCTCGAAGTCTTCTTTCCCAGGAACCAACTTCTGCTATTCCAGATTCGATTTTCTGCTGCAACCCGAAACTTGACCTGCTATGTACAACATCTTCCAGTCATTTTCTATTCACGATTTCTTCATGAAAGTTGTAGGAAATTCAATATGATTTCCAACCATACCTAATAGAGCTTCTTATTCCAATTCTACAGGTCAGTACAACCAAAACATCAGAGACTTCTCGGATTTGACAGTAAATTCTGTGTTCTGTCTTCCTCTTCACAAATCAGTAGCTTAAGATCCGAATTTGCTCGAGAATCCTTCACAAATTTTGTTCCAATATGAGTTAACTTTCATGAAACAAAATTTCAAATCTTACCTCTTCCTGTGGAGCTCGAGATGAACAGAAAACCAGAATAGGATTGGAGTTGCTCACCTTGCTGCTAAATAATCAAACTTTGAGTTCACCTTCCTCTCTTCTGCAATTCCAGCACCAAAACAACCTTCTTCCTCTTCCTTAAAGCTTCTCCCACGAAACCCTTACCTTTCATTTGATAAAATGAAGAAGAAGATCGATAGAAACTTTGTTTTTAAGAAGAAACTTAGGTGGGGTCCCACCATCCACCATCCTTTCTTTGTTTTTCTTTGTTTTTCCTTTTCTTTTCTTTTCCTTTCTTTTCTTTTCTTTCCTTTTCTTTTCTAAACATAACAAACTTAGTATATTAAACATTGTTTCATTTCCTTTTCTTCTTTTGTCTTAAAAGCAATCCAAACCAAAATGGTTTAAACTTTTCTTCCTTGTTTTCCTTTTGCCTTTCACTTCATTTCTTTCCTTTTTAAAACAAGGAAAACCAAGTTTTAAGCATTCATTTCTTCCTTTCTTTTGTTGTTTGATAATAAGGAGGTTCCAAAGAAAGATCTCGGGTTTACACGTGCTCGTGATAAACCCAAAAAAACTAGAACCTCGTTCAAAATTGTGCCAATTTGTTGGCTATCTTAAAGAAACGAGAGGTGGTCTTTTCTACGTCCCACAAGAAAATAAGGTGATTGTATCGACAAACGCCACGTTCTTGGAGGAAGATCACATGAGGAACCATAAACCGCGTAGTAAATTAGTATTAAATGAAGCTACATGTCAGTCAAGTTGGACCTTCATCAAGAGTTGATGGAGGAGTCAGCACCTCAAGTCAGTCACGTTCTTCTCAATCGTTGGGAATGCCTCGACGCAGTGGGAGGGTTGTTTCCCAACCTGATCGCTACTTGGGTTTAGCTGAAACTCAAGTTTTCATACCTGATGACGACGTAAAAGATCCATTGTCTTATAAACAGATAATGAATGACGTAGACAAGGACCAATGGATCAAAGCCATGGACCTTGAAATGGAGTCAATGGACTTCAATTTAGTATGGGAACTTGTAGACCAACCATAAAGGGGTTAGACCCGTAGGGTGTAAATGGATCTATAAGAGAAAGAGACATGCAGCCGGAAAAGTACAGACCTTTAAGGCTAGGCTTGTAGCAAAGGGTTTTACCCAGAAGGAAGGAGTTGACTATGAAGAAACTTTTTACCCGATTGTTATGCTGAAGTCTATAAGGATACTCTTGTCCATAGCCGCATTTTATGATTATGAAATTTGGAAAATGGACGTCAAGACTGTTGAATGGTAATCTTGACGAGAGCAACTATATGTCTCAACCCGAAGGGATTGTAGCCCAAGGTCAGAAGCAAAAAGTTTGCAAGCTTAATCGATCCATTTATGGATTTAAACAAGCATCAAGATCTTGGAATATAAGATTTGATACTGCGATCAAGTCTTACGGCTTTGACCGGGACGTTGACGAGCCTTGTGTTTACAAGAGGATCGCCAACGATAAAGTAGCTTTGTTAGTACTTTATGTGGATGATATCCTACTCATTGGGAATGATGTAGGATACCTAACTGACATAAAGAATTGGTTGGCGACCCAATTCCAAATGAAAGATTTGGGAGAGACGCAGTATGTTCTTGGGATTCAGATCTTTAAGAATCGCAAGAACAGAGCGCTAGCACTTTCTCAAGCGTCTTATATCGATAAAATGTTGTCCACATATTCGATGCAGAATTCCAAGAGGGGCTTATTACCTTTAAGGCACGAAGTTCATCTGTCTAGGGAACAATGTCCCAAGACACCTCAAGAAGTTGAGGATACGAGACATATTCTCTATGCCTCTGCAGTAGGTAGCTTAATGTATGTTATGCTATGCACGAGGTCGGACATTTGTTATGCAGTGGAAATAGTCAGTAGGTACCAGTCCAATCCAAGGTTAGACCACTGGAAAAAAGATAAAATTTTCCTCAAGTATCTAAGGAGAATGAGGGATTATATGCTTGTGTATGGGTCTAAGGATCTGATCCTTACTAGATACACTGATTCGGATTTTCAGACTGATAAGGATTCTTGAAAATCCAAATCGGGATCAGTTTTCACTCTTAACAGGGGAGCTATAATATGGCGAAGCATCAAGCAAGGATGCATCGCTGACTCCACAATGGAGGTTGAGTATGTCATTGCTTGTGAAGCGGCTAAGAGGTCGCTTGTTTGCTAAGAAATTCCTTCACCGATTTGGAAGTTGTTCCAAATATGGAATCTCCAATCACCTTATACTGTGACAACAGTGGTGCGGTAGCCAATTCGAAGGAACCTCGCAGCCATAACCGAGTAAAACACATCGAGAGGAAGTATCACCTGATACGAGAAATAGTGCAACGAGGAGATGTGACAGTCACGAAGATCGCTTTGGAGCACAATATTGTTATCTGTTTACAAAGACTCTCACGGCTAAAGTGTTCGAGGGTAATCTGGAAAGTCTGGGTCTACGAGATACATAAGCTAATCTAGGGCAAGTGGAAATATGTAATGGGGTATATGGATGACCTAGTTTATTGTATTTCCATCTCTTGTAACCACTGTTTTAGATTATGATGTACCCCACTAGAGTTTTAGTTCAAGTGGGAGTTTGTTGGGATTTGTGCCCTAAAACTCGTAGTTTGTAATTATGTTTTAATTAATGTAACAAAGTGTTATTATTTCAATAAAGTGTTATTGTTCGTTATCTACGAGTTTACCTTTATTTAAACCCTAAATCCAATAAACTAAACATCCAAGGTTGTTAAATGAATCTTTAACTTAATGTAATGTACATAAAAAGGATCTCGGTTCGAGATACAGGCTAAAGGGTCTATAGTTAGGAGATAAGGTTTGGGTACCTTACCCTGGTTAAACTATGGATGTGACCCACTTTGTATTTGATACAAACATTGCGATCCTAACGTGTTCGTGTAGATGACATGTGAGTGGGGATATCCTATGTAATGAGATTACATAAGACCGGACCACGAAATAGTAACCTCTAGCTGTAACTCCGTTGACTAGTTAGGTTTCTATCTCACTAGGATGACCTAGGCAACTTGATCTCAATCCTGATCAGGTTAGGAACTCCTGTTTGCGAGGGATTGTCCTTTGACTAGTATGGGTGAGAGTGACCAGATTCCCGACTCAATATGCCTACCTTCTTGGGGACAAGACCGAGTGAGCGGCTGGAAACTTAAATTAGCAAGGAAGAATTCACTCCTTCCCGCCTACTAGGGTAAGTAGAGGAATGTTCCCTTAAGTGGTGTCTCCGGGACTTGAACAAAGGGCCCGACCCCACATTGGCCCGAGAGGGACTCTTTTTGTTGGTAGGACCACAAACAAATTGTTCATTAGAGGAGCACTGGTACTTAAGGCACAAGATGTAACCCAAGGGTAAAACGGTAATTTGACCCAGCTGGTGTTACGAACATTCGTGAAGGATTGACTTGCTGTTATTGGTCAATATCCATGGACACAGAAATATATCTGCAGTGAGAAGAGTGAAGCTGTGGGACTTTAGTGGAGTGTTCCCGCAGTTAACGAATGTTGATTGGGAGGTTAATGAGATTAACCGAGCAATCTCGTATTGTTAGAGCTTCTGATCTGTAGGTCCATTAGGTCCACCTTGTAGCTCGTAAAGGGTTCTTAGATCATATGAATTTGAAATGTTCAAATTCATTAAAGAATATATTTAATGTATTTAGATACGATATAATATATAGTTTTGGAACTATATATTATAAATTTAATGTGAATATGATTCATATTCAATTATATGAGAGAAATTAATATTTGAAAGAGTTCAAATATTATATTAAGTGTGAATGTGATTCACATTTGAAAACTATAAATTAAAATTTAATGTACACTGGATGTGCATTAAAACGATAGGTTAGAGGGAAGCATATGATTAAATATGATTTAATCTTAATTAAATATAAGTTATTTAATTTCGTTAGTTAAATATGATTTAATTAAGGTTTTAATTTAATTCAATATTAAATTAATGGGAAGGTGTCAGAAGGACACGTTCCCCACCTCCCTCCCCATCGATAGGGAGTGGGGAGGTGATCCCTCATTTTATTCCTCTCCAATGAAGGAGAGAAGGTTGATCGATCATTTTTTATGTAACGCCCCAGGCCCAGGATCCCCTGCGACCTGGCTGCGTCACTCTGATCATCCATGACTACTTGTAAGAGTGAAGACACTAAGGAGAGAAGGTTGATCGATCATTTTTTATGTAACGCCCCAGGCCCAGGATCCCCTGCGACCTGGCTGCGTCACTCTGATCATCCATGACTGCTTGTAAGAGTGAAGACACTATCCCCACAAACAAACACGAGGTCCTTTCAGCATGCTTTGTCCTCACTCACATGCTCCCTAGGAAAATTCCCAGGAGGTCACCCAACATAGAATTGCTCCAAGCCAAGCACGCTTAACTGTGTAGTTCCTATGATTGAGCCACCGAAAAGGAAGGTGCACCTTGTTGGTATAGGAGTAGCTATCAATTATTTTAAGCCTTTCTCAACTGTACTGTCATATCCTCATGGTCACTCTCATGTACCCCTCTTCCTCGGGTACCATACTTTCATATCCTCAGGATCCCTCTCATTCAGATGTGTACTCGGTTCATTCATGTACTCCTCTTCCTCGGGCGTGACATTTTATTACACAGAGAGAATTATCTCTCACATTCTCATTCTCTTATTCTTCCAATTGTTGGAAACCTTCCCACGAAGGAAGATTTAAGAACTCAGAGTTATAAAAGGTGCTCACTGTTGGTGGTGTTCTGTTGAAGAAAAACAGAGAACTTAGGAAGTTCCTGTGTTGCTGATTTCTTTTAGAGGAGGAAGGAGTTGCTGCAAGTTGAAACTATAAAGGTATTTTTCTTCCCTTAGTTTAATTGTTAAACTTAACATATGTTTTCATATATGCAATTAATCCATGTTTAATAGGATTAGAAATGCCATGCTTGTTCTGTATTTTATGTTAATGTACTGGTTTTTGTTTTTAAAGCAAAACAATCAAGTAATTAAGATCTCAAACATGTGATTGGCAAGTTCATATTTGGAACAACTTCCAAATCCATCATGAACTTCCTCAGCCAAATAGCTTCCTTTGCAGCTTCACAAGCCGCAACATATTCGGCCGATCGTGGAATCGGTGATGCATCCTGCTGATGCTTCACCACACTACAACTCCTCCATTAAGAATGAAGGCTGACCTCGAAGTGGATTTCCTAGAATCCTTATCGGTCTGAAAGTCAGAATATGTGAATCCCGTAAGGATCAAATCCCCACTCCCATACACAAGGCTGTAGTTCCTCGTTCTCCTAAGATACTTGAGGATTGCCTTTACGACTGTCCTGTGACGACCACGACCACAGGTACTAATTATTTATTTTATTTAGCGTCCTTTCAACCTGTGTGTGCCTAGTGAATTGGTGAATTTCATCAAGCTCGGTGTTAATGAGTCCTCGATTTTACTTAGTTTAAAGCCAAATATTCTCCTTTAGATTTTTATTTATTAAAATTAAAAGAAAAGGAAGAGTCAACGGCATTTTAGCTATTAGGGTAAATGAGGGTTTGTGGTAACATGTAAAATTTGACCTAACCCAAGCCCCTTAGTCTCCTTAGTATTTATATTATTTTAAACAAAACCCTAGCCACATGATTCTACTTCTCCTTATTCCCTTGCCCTAACCCTAAAAACAAAACACACTTCCATTCTCTTCTTCTCCTTGTATTTTGCCCTAATCGAAAACCTAAACCCTAAACTAATTGTGCAACTCCACGCCGACCAAGCTCACGTCCAAGGGGGGAAGCCGCACGTCCATTCACCAGCTGCAGCCGAATAAGAGTTCGCCGCCGATCAAACTTGCGCACGAAGAGCACGCCGGAAGCGCCCAGCCATCCAATCGTGAGTCAACGCGCCGCCGCTCGTGAGTTTGATTCGTCCCGCCGATCGCGACCCAAGTCGAGCTACACCGGCCGATCCACGAAGTCCTTGCGCGCGCGGCTTCCGCCGGCAGACCAACGAACGAGGTTTATTCGTTCTAGCTGCTCACGCTCGCGAGGATTCGCCGGGTCTCACGTCGCCGCTGCAAGCCACCGCCGTTGCACCGAAAGGATCACGCCGTCGTGAACTCGTTCGTGTCGGGGCCACCGCCGATCCACGAGCGCCTGCAGCAACTCGAAGCTCCAGCCGGCCGTCGATCCGCGAACATCTGCAGCAGACCTCGCCGGACTTCACGCACACCGGCCACCGCGATTTGTCGGTAGCTAGGTTTACACAATGGTGAGTGTTCGTGTTGAGTTTCGCTGATGAAGATTTATTCGTGATCTATTATGTATCTAAGAGTCTAATTGAGGGTTTAACTACGGTTTCGAACACAACTTGTAGGGACTAAACTTGGAGCGAAATTGGAGGTCAAACGCCAAAACCAACTAGGGAATATTAAGTCCTCGCGTTGAACCCGAGGTAAGTAGGGCATGAAATTGTAAGGACTTGAGTTAGGTACGTCTACAATTATGGATTTAGGGAAGGCTCGGTGAATAATTTCGAATTGTTGTGTGAATCAGGTCCCACTAAAGGAAGAGTAGTGAAGGAGTTCGGTTAGGTTTTGGAGCGAAATCGGAACTAAGGTAAGGGACCTTGTGCCGAATCTTTTAAATGGGATTAAAGAAAACGAACTTCAATATTTTATGTGAAATTAGTACGATATTTTACTTAAAAGGATTTAATGATTTTCATACGAGAATATCACGAGATTTTATGTGAAAATACTTTGTTATTCTATGAGAAGATATCTCAATATTTTATGCGAGAATAATCTAGTATTTTATGCGAGAATGTCTTTGTATTTTATGTAAGGATATTCCTGTATTTCATGTGAGGATAGTACAGTATTATCTATGAGAATATTGCATGATTGGTATACGAGTATTACGCCCTATCTGATGTGAAAGGTCATGATTTGCATATTAATGATAATGATTGTGGCATGTACACTATAGTTATGATGAATGATGGGACCTCATGCATGTTATGTATGACATGAAATGAATTAATGAAAAGTGTGGACATTGGTCTCCTGAGAGCATTATGTGCATGGTCAAACATGCAATAGAGACCCTATGGTCAAATTTCAGGGGGTCTGTGAGGGACTCAAATTATTACAGTGGTCATGGGGACTCAAATTATTACAGGGTCCATGAGGACTCAAAATGATATGACTCAGGATGACCAATGGCCACACAAATAAAAAGGAAGTCATGGATTAAAGACTCGACAATATGAGAAAGTTTTAGGTCCCGCATATGTACATTTTTCGAACAAGTTTAAAAGTCATGATTGTATGTGTATGCATATCCCAAACCTCATTAGCGAGGTCACTTCATCGGGTATTGTTTTGCAATACTCACCCTTTCTTTTAAAAATGTTTTTCGGTAAGGCCAAGGACGTGCGGGGCGAGTAGTGACTGAGGCGCGCGTTGCTAGAACCATGGGAATAGACATGTTTTCCGCACATTCCTTTTATAATCTGCTTTATTGTCCCTTTATGTTTTGGAGTTTCAATTTACTTCACTTGATTTTAATAGGCCATGTTAACCTGCTCCTTTTATTTGTTTTAAATGATTTATTTGGGATCCCTAAAGACAAATTATTTTTAATTGGAGGTTTATTAAAGATCTTTTATCTCTTGGCCTATAAATGCATGCATGTGTAGTAATGTCCCTAAGAGTTTAGTCATAGAAAAGTAGGGGCGTTACAGTTGGTATCAGAGCCCTAGGTTTAAGGGTTCTGTAGACTTGCTTACAGAGTAAGCACAGAGTAGTTCCCATGGTTGAACAACGCGTTCCGGTCACCGCCAGGTACGTTCTGGTATTTTATTTATTAAGTAAATGATTATGATGTGATTCTGTTTTATGCATATACATGAACTTAAAACCCTAAGGGGTGATCCTATCTTGTAGTTAGAAAGTAATGAAACTGAGTTAGAAACTCTCTGTATTGTAGTATCGACAAAATGCCACCTAGAGGTCGAGGGAGAGGTAGGGGACGTGGTAGGGGCCGGAGGGCAAGAGAAAACGTTGACACCCAACCGGAATTACCACTGGAACAGGAAGAGGTTGCTCCACCCGTACCAGACCTCCCCGAGACCACCGCCGCCGCGAGAGAATGCACCTCTGATTGCTCCAAAGTGGCGGATCACGAAACACTAACGTTATGACTATGATGGTAGAGGCTATGCGGACTGCAGTGCGAGCTCGATGAGCCACTCACCGGCCCAAGCAAATCGTGGGCGAAACGATGCAACTCGAGTCTCGATACCGAAGGACTTCGTGAAGTATGATCCTAGATCTTTCGATGGGTCTTCCAAAGGACCCCACCGTGGTCGAGTTGTGGTTGTCCTCCATTGAGACTATTTTCAGTGATAAATTGCCCCGAGGACCGAGAGGGTGTCTGTGCTACCTTCATGCGCCGAGGATGACGCATATTTATGGTGGGAGTCCGCCCGAGGAACCATTGTCGCCAGCCCGAGAAACGATTACAGAATCATTTAAGGAGGCGCGCGCGCGAAATTTTACCTGCCGCCGCAGCTCGTTACAGAAGCGGCGAAATTCTTCTACAAATTGGACGAGCAGGAGGCGGTGGAGGTGTATGAGAGGGAATTCACCCGTTTGTCTCGCTTGCCCCGGAGCCGGTAGTAGACACGAGAGGCGAAGAAAACAGAGCGCTTCGTTATGGGACTGGATGAGAATGTCAGAGGCTTCATTCAAGCACTAGCACCTCCTGATTATGCCTCCGCAGTGAGAGTGGCGGAATTGATTTGGGTGTGCGCGCGATCGCACGTGCGAGTAGTGGTTAACCCGGGCACCCATGGCAAATCATAAGAGGAAGTGGGACCAGCCAAA
Source organism: Trichosanthes cucumerina (assembly GCA_036507285.1). Taxonomy (NCBI): domain Eukaryota; kingdom Viridiplantae; phylum Streptophyta; class Magnoliopsida; order Cucurbitales; family Cucurbitaceae; genus Trichosanthes; species Trichosanthes cucumerina. The sequence goes on along the minus strand of CM071835.1, from coordinate 72,407,321 downwards.
TTCAAGCTCACAGCGTCCCCAGCGTACACCGCATAGACCAGGACATTTTCGTGCAGGTTCAGGTCAGAAACCACAAGTCAACAGAACGGGAAATAACAGTGGAGATAAGCCACAGTGCAAAGATTGTGGTAAGCAGCATTGGGGTAAGTGTTTGGCCCGGTCCGGAGTGTGCTTCAGGTGTGGGAAAGAAGGGCACAGAGCTAATAGCTGCCCGAGTCAAGCCAGCACTAGCCAACCTCAGGTTATCAATAGTGGGACTGCTGTGAAGCCTGTTATACATCAAGGAAGAGCTTATGCAAGCACCAAGAAAAAAAGCAGCTATGGCTCGGTTCGGTGGTTACAGGTACACTTCCATTAATTGGGCACCTTGCCTTTGTATTATTTGATTCTGGTTCTACACACTCTTTTATTTCTGCATCCTTCGTAAGTCAAGCTGAGTTAGAACTAGAACAGTTACAGTATGCTCTGTCTGTCTCCACTCCTGCGGGGATAAATTTGTTAGCCACTATGAAAGTCAAGGATGGTAGTGTGACCATCGCAGACCATGAGTTAACAGTAAATCTAGTAGTCTTAGACATGTCTGACTTTGATGTGATATTGGGCATGGATCAAGTTAGCGCAGAACCATGCTTGCATTGATTGTTTCGGGGAAGGAGGTGGTGTTCACTCCTCCCGACCAACCCAGCTACAAGTTCGAGAGCACGATAGCGAGTGAAGTAGGCCTAAGGTAATTCACGCCCTTAAGGCCGTAAAGTTATTACATCGGGGAGCTTGGGCGTCTTAGCTTGCATACTAGATGCAAGGTGCACGGAGATCTCTGTGTCATCCTGCACCAGTGGTGAACGAATTTGAGACGTCTTCCCGAGGACCTCCCGGGATACCTCCCGGTCGAGAGAGTAGATTTTAACATCGGATTGGAATTAGGGACGACTCCGATATCCAAGGCACCGTCTGAATGGCACCGCCAGAGTTGAAAGAATCAAAACTACGATTGCGGGACTTACTAGACAAGGGGTTTATACGCCCAAGCGCTTCGCCTTGGGAGCCCCCGTGTTGTTCGTGAAAAAGAAAAAGACGGATCCATGCGCTGTGTGTATAGATTACAGGAGTTGAATAAAGTTACGATCAAGAATAAATACCCTCTTCCCGCAATAGATGATTTGTTCGATCGATTTGCGAGGAGCAACGATGTTCTCCAAGATTGATCCGAGATCGAGCTACCATCGCTTGAGAATCGGTGAAGAGGATATTCCTAAAACAAAGATTCGATCACGTTATGGGCATTACGAGTTCACGGTGATGCCATTTGGTTTGACCAACGCTCCCGCCGCTTTCATGGACTTGATGAACCGCTTATTCAAAGAGTTTCTTGATACGTTCGTGATAGTATTTATCGACGATATATTGATATACTCCAGTGCGATGAAGATCATGAAAGGCACACGAGAAAAGTTTTACTCACGCCGAGAGAGAATAAAGTATATGCAAAATTTTCCAAGTGTGAATTACGGCTCGAGCAGCATGTATCTTTCTTAGGGCACGTGGTGTCCGGTGAGTCTCTGTTGACCCGGCAAAAGTGGAGGCCGTCACACACGCTGGCCTCGTCCACCACCGCATGCAGTGGTACGTAGTTTTCGGGTCTTGCAGTTATTATAGACGCCGTGCGGGACTTCGCCAAGATAGCCATGCCCATGACTCACCGTGTGCGCAAGGGAAACTCATTTATTTGGGATGATGCTTGCGAGGCGAGTTTCCGTGAACTCAAGTACAAATTAGTGTCACTCCGATTCTTACAAATCCCCGAGGAACAGGAGCTTTGTGGTTTACTGATGATGCTTCTAAGAAAGGTTTGGGGCCTGTGTTCTAATGCAAAGACGGTAAAGTAATAGCCTATGCATCCCGACAATTGAAGACGCACGAGAGGAACTATCCAACTCATGACTTAGAACTAGCAAAGATGGTCTTTGCATTAAAGATCCGGAGACACTACTACAGATGGCGAGAAAATTCGATTTTTATAGATCATAAAAGTCCAAGTATCTCTGATTCACCCGAAAGGAATTGAACATGAGGCAACGCAGATGGTTGGAATTAGTGAAGGATTATGACATTGACATACAATACCACCCCTGGTAAGGCTAATGTCGTGGCGATGCCCTCGATGGAAGCCGATGCATACTTCAAAGACGAGTTACTGACAGAGCAGAGTTACAGGCAGAGTTTGCTCGAGCTGAAATTGCAGTACTAGTAAAAAAGACCACGGCTCAGTTAGCTCAGTTAACGGTACAACCAACCTTGAGACAACGCATCGTTGAGTCTCAACAGAAAGACCCTCAGTTAGTGGAAAAACTTACTGCAGTAACTACAGGTGAGTTGGCAGAGTTTTCCCTATCCACAGATGGAGGATTACTATTTCAGGGACGATTATGTGTACCGAACGATGACAAACTAAAGACGGAAATCTTGAGCGAAGCCCATAACTCACCGTTTTCTATGCATCCTGGTAGTACCAAGATGTATCGAGATCTGAAACAGTCGTTCTGGTGGTGTAACATGAAACGCGACGTGGCAGAGTTTGTCAGCAAATGCTTGACTTGTCAACAGGTGAAGGCACCTAGACAGAGACCCGCAGGATTGCTGCAGCCTTTACATGTACCTCAGTGGAAATGGGAGGAGATCTCTATGGATTTCATAGTCGGACTGCCTAGAACCTTACGAGGTTACTCGGTAATTTGGGTCATAGTGGACAGATTAACCAAGTCAAGACATTTCATACTGTGGAAACCCACCTATTCTACGAGATAAGTGGGCGCGGCTTTACTTGGAAGAGATAGTCCGTTTGCATGGAATTCCAACAAGATTATTTCGCATGAGGATCCACGTTTCACCTCCAACTTCGGAGGAGTTTACAGAGAGCGTTAGGTTCAGCAGCTTGAACTTTAGTACGACTTTTCATCCACGCAGACGGATGGGCGAGCGAGCGCTTAAACCCGGATATTAGAAGATATGTTGCGAGCTTGCACCCTAGACTTCCCGGTGAGTTGGGACACTCATTTGCATTTGATGGAGTTTGCTTACAATAATAGATTATCGATCGACCATTGGAATGGCTCCATTTGAAGCTCTCTATGGAAAACGTTGCGAGAACTCCCGTTTTTACGGGAGGAGGTTGGTGAACGCCGCTTATTGGGTCCATAGTTGGTACAGGTCACAAATGATGCGGTACAAAAGATTAGGGCACGAATACGAGACCGCCCAAGACAGGACAAAAAGAGTTATGCCGACATGAGATTTAAGGGACTTAGAATTCGGTGTTGGGGACCACGTATTTCTTAAGGTGGCCCCAATGAAGGGAATTCTAAGGTTTGGCCGGTAAGGGAATTGAGTCCGCGATTCATCTGACCATTTGAGATTTTAGAGAGGATTGGTGCGATGGCCTCACGATTAGCACCGCCGCCTTCCCTTTCAGCCCGGTTCATAACGTGTTTCATATCTCCATGTTGAGAAAGTACGTTCGGACTTCGACTCATGTCGTAGACTTCGAACCATTGCAATTAGCAGAAGATCTGAGTTATGGCGAACGACCGGTACAGATTATTGCAAGAGATCGAAAGACCCTCCGTAACCCGTGAGATCGGCTTAGTTAAAGTGTTGTGGCAAAACCACCGCACGGAAGAAGCTACCTGGGAGCGAGAAGAAGAAGTGCGAGCTAAATATCCGAACTATTTCAAGAATAGGAACTTTCGAGGACGAAAAGTTCTTAAGGAGGGAAGATTGTGACGACCACGACCACGGTACTAATTATTTATTTTATTTAGCGTCCTTTCAACCTGTGTGTGCCTAGTGAATTGGTGAATTTCATCAAGCTCTTGTTAATGAGTCCTCGATTTTACTTAGTTTAAAGCCAAATATTCTCCTTTAGATTTTTATTTATTAAAATTAAAAGAAAAGGAAGAGTCAACGGCATTTTAGCTATTAGGGTAAATGAGGGTTTGTGGTAACATGTAAAATTTGACCTAACCCAAGCCCCTTAGTCTCCTTAGTATTTATATTATTTTAAACAAAACCTTAGCCACATGATTCTACTTCTCCTTATTCCCTTGCCCTAACCCTAAAAACAAAACACACTTCCATTCTCTTCTTCTCCTTGTATTTTGCCCTAATCGAAAACCTAAACCCTAAACTAATTGTGCAACTCCACGCCGACCAAGCTCACGTCCAAGGGGGGAAGCCGCACGTCCATTCACCAGCTGCAGCCGAATAAGAGTTCGCCGCCGATCAAACTTGCGCACGAAGAGCACGCCGGAAGCGCCCAGCCATCCAATCGTGAGTCACCGCGCCGCCGCTCGTGAGTTTGATTCTGTCCGCCGATCGCAACCCCTGAAGTCGAGCTACCGCCGGCCGATCCACGAAGTCCTTGCGCAGCAGCTTCCGCCGGCAGACCAACGAACGAGGTTTATTCGTTCCAGCTGCTCACGCTCGCGAGGATTCAACGGGTCTCACGTCGCCGCTGCAAGCCACCGCCGTTGCACCGAAAGGATCACGCCGTCGTGAACTCGTTCCTGTCGGGGCCACCGCCGATCCACGAGCGCCTGCAGCAACTCGAAGCTCCAGCCGGCCGTCGATCCGCGAACATCTGCAGCAGACCTCGCCGGACTTCACGCACACCGGCCACCGCGATTTGTCAGCCGCTAGGTTTACAGCCGGTGAGTGTTCGTGTTGAGTTTCGTTTTCGATGAAGATTTATTCGTGATCTATTATGTATCTAAGAGTCTAATTGAGGGTTTAACTACGGTTTCGAACACAACTTGTAGGGACTAAACTTGGAGCGAAATTGGAGGTCAAACGCCAAAACCAACTAGGGAATATTAAGTCCTCGCGTTGAACCCGAGGTAAGCGGGGCATGAAATTGTAAGGACTTGAGTTAGGTACGTCTACAATTATGGATTTAGGGAAGGCTCGGTGAATAATTTCGAATTGTTGTGTGAATCAGGTCCCACTAAAGGAAGAGTAGTCAAGGAGTTCGGTTAGGTTTTGGAGCGAAATCGGAACTAAGGTAAGGGACCTTGTGCCGAATCTTTTAAATGGGATTAAAGAAAACGAACTTCAATATTTTATGTGAAATTAGTACGATATTTTACTTAAAAGGATTTAATGATTTTCATACGAGAATATCACGAGATTTTATGTGAAAATACTTTGTTATTCTATGAGAAGATATCTCAATATTTTATGCGAGAATAATCTAGTATTTTATGCGAGAATGTCTTTGTATTTTATGTAAGGATATTCCCGTATTTCATGTGAGGATAGTACAAAGATTATCTATGAGAATATTGCATGATTGGTATACGAGAGTATTACGCCCTATCCGATGTGAAAGGTCATGATTTGCATATTAATGATAATGATTGTGGCATGTACACTATAGTTATGATGAATGATGGGACCTCATGCATGTTATGTATGACATGAAATGAATTAATGAAAAGTGTGGACATTGGTCTCCTGAGAGCATTATGTGCATGGTCAAACATGCAATAGAGACCCTATGGGTCAAATTACAGTGGTCCGTGAGGGACTCAAATTATTACAGAGTCCTGTGAGGACTCAAATTATTACAGGGTCCGTGAGGACTCAAAATGATATGACTCGTGATGACCAGTCGGCCACACAAATAAAAAGAAAGTCATGGATTAAAGACCTGACAATATGAGAAAGTTTTAGGTCCCGCATATGTACATTTCGAACAAGTTTAAAAGTCATGATTGTATGTGTATGCATATCCCAAACCTCAGATGGCGAGGTCACTTACTGGGTATTGTTTTGCAATACTCACCGCTTCTTTAAAAATGTTTTTCGTAAGGCCAAGGACGTGCAGGCGGCGAGTGACTTGAGGCGCGCTGCTAGAACCATGGGAATAGACATGTTTTCCGCACATTCCTTTTATAATCGCTTTGTTGTCCCTTTATGTTTTGGAGTTTCAATTTACTTCACGGATTTTAATAGGCCATGTTAACCTGCTCCTTTTATTTGTTTTAAATGATTTATTTGGGATCCCTAAAGACAAATTATTTTTAATTGGAGGTTTATTAAAGATCTTTTATCTCTTGGCCTATAAATGCATGCATGTGTAGTAATGTCCCTAAGAGTTTAGTCATAGAAAAGTAGGGGCGTTATAGTCCAGTGATCTAATCCTTGATTGGATTGATACATACTGACAATCCCAACCGCATAATAGATGTCGGACCTAGTACACAACATGGCATACATCAGGCTCCCTACAACTGAAGCATAGGGGATTTGTCTCATATCCTCAACCTCTTGAGGTGTCTTAGGACATTGATCCTTAGACAGGTGAACCCCATGCCTGAAAGGCAGCAAGCCCTTCTTGGAGTTCTGCATCTTATACCTAGACAACATCTTGTCAATATAAGATGCCTGAGACATGGCTAGCGTTACGCTCTTCCTTACGGACTATCTGGATACCTAAAACATACTGTGCCTCTCCCAAATCTTTCATTTGGAATTGCGAAGCAAGCCATTACTTAATGTTAGGAAGAAGTCCTACCTCATTCTCAATGAGAAGGATATCATCCACATACAATATTAGAAATGCGATAGTTTTGTCGACGATTTTCTTGTAGACACAAGGCTCGTCAACATTTTGATCAAAACCATAAGATTTGATCGCCTCATCAAACCTTAAATTCCAAGACCTCGAGGCTTGTTTCAGTCCATAAATAGACCTTTGAAGCCGAGAAACCTTTCGCTCTTGGCCTTGGGCAATGAATCCCTTTTGCTGGTCCATGTAGATGGTCTCGTCAAGGTTGCCATTAAGAAAGGCGGTCTTGACATCCATCTGCCATACCTCATAGTCATAATATGCGGCAATGGTCAGGAGGATTCTAATCGACTTTACCATGGCAACAGGTGAAAAGGTTTCCTCATAGTCAACCCCTTCCACTTGGGTAAAACCTTTTGCCATTAATCGAGCTTTGAATGTCTGTACCTTCCCATCTACGCCACGTTTACGCTTCTAGATCCACTTGCAACCAATAGGTTTAGCCCCATCCGGTTGGTCCACATGCTCCTAGACGGAATTGAAGTACATCGGCTCCATTTCCTGGTCCATAGCTTTAATCCATTCGTCTTTGTCAATGTCTTCCCTTGCCTCATCATAGGTCAATGGATCCTCACAGTCATCTTCAGGAGTGACGACTTGGGTTTCAGCTAAACCCATGTAACGTTCAGGCTGTCTCACAACCCTCCCACTACGTCGAGGCATTCCCAACTCTTGGGAACGGACTTGACTAGACGAGCTGGGATCAACAACAATTGTTGACGTACTAGCACCATCAGAAACTCTTGCTGATGAACTGTCCAATTCATTCAACACAATCTTACTCCTTGGTAAGTGATCCCTGATATGGTCTTCCTCAAGGAAAGTGGCGTTTGTCGACACAAGCACCCTATTATCCTTAGGATCGTAAAAGAAACGATCTCTAGTCTCTTTTGGGTAACCTACAAAGAGGCACAAACTTGAACGGGGTTCCAACTTCTTCGGGTTTGACACCAACACATGGGTCGGGCATCCCCAAATTCTGAAATGACATAAACTTCTTTTACGACCATGCTAGAGTTTGAAAGGTTTTTAACAAACACTTTTCGACGAAACTATGTTCAAAATGTATACTGCAATCTCCACTGCGTAACCCCAAAATCAATCAGGGAGACGAGCATAGCTCATCATCGACCGAACCATGTCCATCAAGGTTCTATTTCTCCTCTCCGATACACCATTCTGCTGTGGCATACCAGGTGTGGAGAGTTAGGACGTAATTCCATGTACTATCATATAGTCCTTGAATTCAGTGTCCATATACACTTCACCTATATCCGATCGAAGTGTTTTTATAGATTTACCTAACAGGTTCTCAACCTCAGTCTTGAACTCCTTGAACTTTTCAAGAGTTTCAGACTTCCTATGCATTAGGTAAATGTACCCATACCTCGAATAGTCATCTATGAAAGATACGAAGTATTCGTAACCACCTCGTGCTTTAACATTCATCGGACCATAGAGGTCAGAATGTATAAGCTCAAGGGGCTCATTCGCTCTATATCCTTTTCCACTAAAAGGATGTTTGGTCATTTTGCCTTCAAGGCATGACTCACATACCGGTAAAGAGTTTTATTCCAACTCGCTTAGAAGTCCACTCTTCACTAGTCTCTCAATCTTATTGAGATTAATGTGACTTAACCGTAGATGCCAAAGATGAACACTTTCTTTTAGAGAAACTTTTACTCTCTTAGTTCTCGTTTCTGTTGTTTTAAACAATTCGATATTCAAAACACATTTGACCGAATTAGGGTTCAAAACATATAAATTGCTCTCAAGCGAAGCAGAACAATTCAAATTTCCATTTCGAGAAATAAACGCTTTATTACTCTTGAAAGAAACAGAAATATTTTGTTCTAATAGGCAGGAAATAGAAACTAGGTTTCTCGTAAACCAATGAACTATGTACATATTATCCAATCATAAGTACTTCCCGCGAAAAAACAGCATCACCGTGCCTATTGCTGCAACTGAGACAACTTCTCCGGATCCAACCCTAAGTGTTATCTCACCCTTTTGCAGCCACTAGGAACTTAATCCTTGAAAAGAAGAGCAAACATGGTTACTGGCGCCTGAATACATTATCCAAGCAGAGTAATTACTCTCCACTAAACAAGTTTCTGTGACAAGTAAATCACATTTACCTGTCATCTTCTTTTCATCAAGGAAATTGGGACAACTCATTTTCAGGTGTTTGTCCCCGTTGCAGTAGAAACACTTTTTGGCAACTTCCTTGATTTCTTTGCCTTTTAGGGTGGCAACGCGGTCAACCCTATCCTCTTTCAACTTCTCCTTCTTCCCTCTAGGGCCTAAATAGTCTACAAACTTTGTCCAAGAGGTCATACCCCTGTGAAAATGTCTTAAGACAAGTCATGCCTCAGCTTCTTGTCCCCTTGTTTGTACCAAGGACTGGAAGGTTTGTAGATCGTTGAATAGGATCATTGACATTAGGGCACCGAGGACCCTCCTCAGTGAGCGCGAACTCTTGGTAGTCATTTACCAAAATCGTGTCTATATTGTTTTTTCACGAAATCTTATCGCCGACTAACTTAATGGAAGGTAAATGAGCGTTAAAAGTGTTTGACCTTTTGTTGTTGAAAAAAAAAAACTTTGTATTAGTCTCGCAAAAACATTTGAAAATCCAATAAGGTTTTAGCAAATTTTTATCCTATGATCCGTAGGTCATTCAAAATTTGCAATGATACCCCAAAGGTTTAGAATGACCGCCACCGTAGGGTAGACAAACCCACTCCTCCTCTGGGACAAGATTTTCTCGACCAAACCCTGATACCAGAATAACTCTTATTTCATTAGGCATCCAGTTACCATTTTTCGGTTTGAATCCATTAACTCTTAATGAATCCTGTAAGTGTCACCCTCAATCTTTCAATTTCCAAGTATTCGTCCAAACAATAGTTGTCGTATGGAGGACTAAGAAGGAAAAAACCAACAACGAAATCGTCTCCCTTTCGGAATTCACGGTGTTCTGACTCCCATGATCAAGGCCTCCGTAGTGATTGTCTGGTCCAGGCCAAATTAGCAGGCGGATCATAGGCGTCTCACGGAGTGAATCGAAAGAAGAGACCGTGGGTCTGGTTTTCACAGGTCCCGCTCCCACTCACTATAAGTACTCTCTCCATTCACGTTGATATTGACCCATTCAAATGCCACCCATAGGGGGACGCTCCCATTTGCGCCACGAGGCCGAGCGTGGATCTCACGGTGCGAACTTAACGATGATTTGTGGATGGAAAACTAAATGTATCTCATACACTTTATTTCCTCCCACTCAACACTTTAAAAATAATCAGGGTTGACCTAGATAAACCAGCTAAAATTTACCTAAGTCTACCAATATAACTCTTATATTGGAATATCTTAAGTCTATAATCACATTATTAACTTAGGTCTATGTGAGTAGATTATTTAACTCTTAATTAACGACACTCACGAGAATATAACCTAAGAATCTCCAGACCGAATTTACTCCCAGGTCGGTTCCCAGGCAGGGGTGTTCCGCAAAGCGTCAGCTTAAAAACCTCAACCTTAGACAAAACCTTCCTTAGACAGAGTTACTTATCAGTCACCATTCAAAGGTCATATTTGATTTCTTAATTCTAATCTCATTTGAACTAGAAAACCTAAGTCTAATTATTCAAGTTCTAAACCATTTAAAACTAATAATTATCTTAGGTTACATGCATTTCTATGTTATAGTGCTTGATCATTCATCACATGAATAATACTATACTATAACATACATTCATCACATGAATTAAATGCATGAGCATGCTTTTAATTTAAAAATATAACACTTATATTAAATAAATTAAATCATGCAAACATTATATTATAACTCTTATAATATTATCCTATCATGCATACTATATATTATAACTCTTATAATATAAATATGATGCATGAATTGTTTAACCTAAGGTGGGATTTTAAATCTATATGACCTACATTATGCACTTAGAAATAATTAAATCATACATCCCATGCATAAAATAATCAAATAGCATTATTGGACCGAATTTTGGCACCCTAGGGACATAAAATTAAATTAATTAACATTAATATACAATTATATTAACATTAATTAAAATAATTAAATAAAATACATTTATAAAAATAAATTTAACAAAGAAAATAAATAAAAAAACACGGTTGCACGTCCCAAGGCTCGAACCGCTGCACTTGAAATCGCAACTCCCACGCCACGCACGATCTCGAGCAACTGCTGGAAACCTCCCACTACGCATTCAACGTTGCCTCTCGCGTGTGCAACGCCTTAGTGTTGCAACGCTACACCCAGCGTTGCAACGCTGACCTGCAGCAGCGCCTTGATCAGCATTGACAACGTTGAGACGCGAATGAACAGATTTTCCAACATTAGGGGAAGGAATTAAGAAGTTGGAAAAAGAAATTACATGGAATGCATCATTATTATCTCATTTAAATCCTCGTATAGATCAATGTGAACTTGAAGTTCAAAAGATAATTCATTTGCAAAATATAGCAAATCAATTACCAGATGCATTCACATATGCTAAAAGGGTGACTAAATCATATATACCAGCAACGAATGCTCCATCAAAAATAGATATCCCAACGGAACAAGTTGTCAATAATGAGTCTGGAGCATGCTAGAAGCGTGGTAGACCTATGGGTTCCAAAGATAAAAATCCTCGAAAAAGAAAAGTAGTTGAGAATCAAAATGATTCGATAAAAGGTATGGATGTTCCAGAAGAAATCCTAGATACAACTACTCAAAAGAGTACTGATGAAAATCAAACGCTTGAGGATAATAATGAAATTTCTATAAACTATGTTACAACAGGAAATAGATGAAATCGAACTGATATTATTGTTGACAACATTTTTTCTTATAATGTTTCTCACGATATTATTCATGAAATTGACGATTTTGATCCAAAATCCATCGAAGAATGTCAACGGAGAAAGGATTAGCCAAAATGGAAAGAAGCAATCTAAGCATATTTGAACTCACATTCAAAACATGAGGTTTTTGGACCAGTAGTCCTAACACTAGAAGGTGTCAAACATGTGGGATACAAATGAGTATTTGTAAGGAAATGAAATGAAAAGAATGAAGTCACAAGATATAAAGCGAGACGCACAAGGATTCTCACAAAGGGTTGGTATAGATTATGAGGAGACATATTCTCCTGTGGTGGATGCAATAACGTTAAGATATTTGATAGGTCTGACTGTATATGAAAAACTTGATATGCATTTAATGGATGTAGTCACGGCGTATTTATATGGATCTCTTGATAATGACATTTATATGAAAATCCCGGAATGATTCAAAATACCAGAAACATATGCATCAAGTTCTCGGGAATGGTATTCAATGAAGTTACAGAGATCATTATATCAGTTAAAACAATCAGAACGAATGTGGTATAATCGCCTGAGCGAATATCTCTTGAATGAAAGATATCAAAATAATCCGATATGTCTGCGTATTTTTATAAAGAAATCTCGGATTTGCTATTATAACAGTATATGTTGATGACTTAAATATAATTGGAACTCCTGAAGAGTTATCTAAGGCAATAGAATATCTTAAGAAAGAATTTGAGATGAAAGATCTTGGAAAAACAAAATTTTGTCTTGGTTTGCAAATTGAACATTTAGCAGATGGGATATTTGTTCATCAATCAACTTTTACAGAGAAAATCTTAAAAAGATTTTATATGGATAAAGCACATCCATTGAACATTCCAATGGAGGTTGGTTCACTGGATGTAAAGAAAGATATATTTCGACCTCGAGATGACAATGAAGAACTACTTGGTCCTGAAGTACCATATCTTAGTGCAATTGGAGCTCTTATGTATTTGGCTAATAAAACAAGACCACATATTGCATTTTCAGTAAATTTATTAGCTAGATATAGTTAATGTCCTACAAAAAGACATTGAAACGGAGTTAAGCATGTACTCCGATATCTTCGAGGGACGATTGATATGAGTTTATTTTATTCTAACAAATCCAGTTTTGATCTAGTTGGTTATGCAGATTCTGGTTATCTATCTGATCCACACAAAGCTAGATCTCAGACAGATTATCTATATACATGTGGAGGAACTGCTATATCATGGCGATCGGTGAAAATGTACCATCACGACCACTTCTTCGAATCATGCTAAAATCCTCGCAATTCACGAGGCAAGTCGAGACTGTGTATGGCTAAGATCAATGACACAACACATTCGTGAGACATGTGGCTTATCTTCATGCAAACCCCTTCCAACAATATTATACGAAGACAGCACAACATGTATATCTCAAGTCTAATGAGGATATATTAAAGGAGATAGAACGAAGCATATCTCTCCAAAGTTTTTCTACACTCATGACCTTGATGAAAATGGCGACATCTCAGTACAACAGATTTGTTCAAAGGATAACTTGGCGGACATATTTACAAAGGCATTACCAACTACAACATTTGAGAAATTGGTTCACAGTATTGGGATGCGAAGACTCAGAGATCTCAAGTGATGTTGTCATGAGAGGGAGTAAATATATTATATAAAATATGTATTCTTTTTCCTTCACTAGGGTTTTTATCCAATAGGGTTTTTCCCTAGTAAGGTTTTAACGAGGCATATTTTATATAAATGGGCATTTAAGGGGCAGTATGTGACGACCACAACCACAGGTACTAGTTATTGATTTTAATCAACATGCTCTCAACCGGTGTGTGTCTAGTTGGATTAGCGATTTTCATCAAGCTCGGTGTTAACGAGTCTTTGATTTTATTAGTTTCAAGCGAGATATTCTCCTTTAGACAACTACTTATGAAAATTAAAAGAAAAGGAGGTGGCGATGGCACTTTGGTGATTAATATCTAAATGAGAGTGATAACTAACACTTGGATTTTGACCTAATTTGCTAGTATTTAAGCTCCTTACCATGAAAATTTAAAAAGAAAACCGAACCCTAGCCATCAACATCTTCTCCTTCTCCTTGTATGTTTGCCTAGCCGAGCTCCTAACCCATTGCTTTGCGCGACGAATCGATCGGAGACTCGGCTATCCACGAACGAAGGCGTGGCAAAGACCACATCGAACCGCTCAAATCCTCGAGCCGAAGTTTCCCATCCATCCATCCGCCTCGCTCGCTCAGCCCCACGTCGAAGAGCTCGCGGAGCTTAGCGCATTCGCTCCAGCCGCCCACGCAAAAACGCCTCACGCGAGCCCTGCGCCGGCCGTAAGTTCGCGGCGCCGCGCCGCTTACAAGACGGCTCCCCGCCGCCGACGGCCGTTCACGAGTCTCGACCATCCGCGAGTCCTCCGCCAGTCGCAGCCGAAGGTTCCCAGCCGCCGCAGCCGTCTTCATCCATCGGTACGCCTGAAGACCACGGACGGAATCCCACCGTTCACGTCTGAGTCGCGCCGACAGATCCGAACGGAGTTTGCTCGTTCGGTACGCCGTTCGTCCACCACGAGTACAACAAAGAAGCCTCGCCGAATTCACACGACTTCAATCTGCTGCATTTGTGGTTGTGGAGCGCGCCGCCGCCGGTCAATCGTGATTCAGCCGACGCCGCCCAGCCCCGCTTCCGATCGGCAACACCTACAGCCTCTGAAATTATAATCCGGTGAGGAACCGTTACACCTTCGATTAGAGAGATTATACAACGATTTTCGGTTAATAAAGCATTTACGTAAGAACTTAAATTGTTGTTCGAACATGACTTTAGGAACCAAATTGGAGCGGAATTGAAGGTCAAACGCCAAGACGGATTAAGGAGTATTAAGTATTCTCATTAAATTTGAGGTAAGCGGGGCATGAAATCTTAAGAACGTAATTTAAGTACCCTTACGTTTATGGATTTAGTGAATGCGTGGAGAATGAACTTGGAATTTTGGGTGTGAATCAGGTCCCACCAAAAGAAGAATAGTCCAGGAGCTCGGGTTAAGTTTTGGAGTAGAATTCGAATTAAGGTAAGGGACCTTGTGCCGAACTTTTCTAATGGGATTGAAGAAAAATGATTTTTCATTATTTCATGCGAATCTAGTTTACACTCTTATATGAGAATATATTGATATTTTGTGAGAATACTTAATATTTTATGTGAGTATGTTGCAGTATTTTATGTGAGAATGTCCTTGTATTTTACGTAAGAAAAATTCAGTATTTTATGTGAGGATATTACAGTATCTCGTATGAGAATATTTCATGATTACCTACAAAAGTATTATCTCCAAACTGTCTATGAGGAAATGATGATTTGCATATTATGATGATGCTTGTGGCATGTACACTATTGTTATGTTGAATGATGGGACCTCATGCATGTTATGTATGCCATGAAATGATTTAATGAAAAACGTGGAAATTGGTCTCCTGAGTGCATTGTGTGCATGGTCAAACATGCATTAGAGACCCTATGGGTCAAATTACAGGGGTCTGTGAGGGACTCAATCTATACAGAGTCCATGAGGGACTCAAACCATACAGAGTCTCATGAGGGACTCAAATTATTACAAATGATGCATGAGGGACTCAAAATGAAATGACTCAGGATGACCAATTGGCCACTTAAAAGAAAAAGGAAGTCATGTATTATAGTCATGACGATATGAGAAAGTTTTAGGTCCCACATATGTACATTTCGAACAGGTTTAAAAGTCATGATTGCATGTGT
Organism: Trichosanthes cucumerina; assembly: GCA_036507285.1. Taxonomy (NCBI): domain Eukaryota; kingdom Viridiplantae; phylum Streptophyta; class Magnoliopsida; order Cucurbitales; family Cucurbitaceae; genus Trichosanthes; species Trichosanthes cucumerina. The sequence continues at coordinate 72,392,010 of CM071835.1, read as the reverse complement.
TTGCATATCCCAAACCTCGAGGCGAGGTCACTTATCGGGTATTGTTTTGCAATACTCACCCTTTCTTTTAAAAATGTTTTCAGGTAAGGCCAAGGACGTGCAGGGCGAGTGACGGAGGCGCGTTGCCAGGACCATGGGAATAGTCATGTTTTCCGCATATTTTTCTTTGATAACTAAAGCTGTCATTTTATGGTTTTGAAGTTAAGTTTAACTTTCAGGATTTTAAGCAGGCCATGTTTAAACTGCTCCTTTTACCTGATTTTGAATGTTTTGTTTTTGGGATCCCTAAAGACAATTTATTTTCTATTGGAGATTTAAAGATCGTTTTATATCCTTTGGCCTATAAATGCATGCATGTGTAGTAATGTCCCTAAGAGTTTAGTTATAGAAAAGTAGGGGCGTTACAGTTGGTATCAGAGCCCTAGGTTTAAGGGTTCTGTAGACTTGCTTACAGAGTAAGCACAGAGTAGTTCCCATGGTTGAGTAACGCGTTCCGGTCACCGCCAGTGCGTTTTTGGTAATTTATATACTGAGTAAATGATTATGATGTAATTCTGCTTTGTGAATGTAAATGAATTTAAACCCTAAGGGTGATCCTATCTTATAGTTAGAAAGTAATGAAAACCGAAAGTTAGAAACTCTTTGTATTGTAGTATCGACAAAATGCCACCTAGAGGTCGTGGGAGAGGTAGAGGACGTGGTAGGGTCGAGATCGGGAGTTAATGTTAACACCCGCCCGTAACTACCACTGGAACAAAGAGAAATTACCCCACCCGTGCCAGATCTCCCCCAGGACCAGCCAAATCGCCAGGAGAATGCACCTACAGTCGCTCCAGTGGCGGATCAAGGAAACCCTAATGTCATGACTATGATGGTAGAGGCCATGCGGACTGCAGTGCGAGCTACGATAGCCACTCACCGCCCAAGCAAATCGTGGGGCGAACGATGCAACTCGAGTCTCGATATCCAAGGACTTCGTGAAGTATGATCCCGAGATCTTTTGATGGGTCTTCTAGTGACCCCACTGTGGCTGAATTATGGTTGTCCTCCATTGAGACCATCTTCAGATTGATGAACTGCCTTGAAGACCAAAGGGTGTCCTGTGTAACCTTTATGCTGAGAGACGACGCTTATTTATGGTGGGGGTCCGCCCAGGGAACCATAGTCGCCAGCGGGGAAACGATCACATGGAATCTTTTTAAAGAAGCATTCTGGCGGAAATTTTACCCTACTGCAGCTCGTTATAGGAAACAGCGAAATTCTTACAAATGAGCCATAACGGAGGGGCAAAGTGGAGGTATATGAGAGAGAATTCACCCGCTTGTCACGCTTTGCCCCGGGCTAGTAGACACAGCAGAGGCGAAGAAGACAGAGTGTTTCGTCATGGGGCCGGATGAAAATGTTCGAGGCTTCATCCGAGCACTAGCACCTCCTCGATTATGCCTCCGCATGCGAGTGGCGGAATTGATTTGGGTGCGCAGCATCGCACACCTGAGTAGTGGTTAACCCGGGGCAGCCCATGGAAAATCATAAGAGGAAATGTGACCAGCCTAATTCAAGCTCGCAGCGTCCCCAACGTACACCGCATAGACCAGGAAACTTTCGTGCAGGTTCAGGTCAGAAACCACCGGTCACCAGGACAGGAACTAACAGTGGAGATAAGCCACAATGCAAAGACTGTGGTAAGCATCATTGGGGTAAGTGTTTGGCCCGGTCCGGAGTGTGTTTCAGATGTGGGAAAGAAGGGCACAGAGCTAATAACTGTCCGAGTCAAGCCAGTGCTAGCCAACCTCAGGTTATCAATAGTGGGGCTGCTGCCAAGCCCGTAATACACCAAGGAAGAGCTTATGCAAGCACTTGTAAAAGCATTTATGGCACAGACTCAGTGGTTACAGGTACACTTCCATTACTTGGGCACCTTGCCTTTGTATTATTTGATTCTGGTTCTACACACTCTTTTATTTCTGCATCCTTCGTAAGTCAAGCTAAGTTAGAATTAGAATAGTTACAGTATGCTTTGTCTGTCTCCACTCCTGCGGGGATAAACTTGTTAGCCACTATGAAAGTCAAGGATGGTAGTGTGACTATCGCAGACCATGAGTTAACAGTAAATCTAGTAGTCTTAGACATGTTTGACTTTGATGTGATATTGGGTATGGATCAAGAAGTGCAGAGAACCATGCTTGCATTGATTGCTTCAGAAGGAGGTAGTGTTTACTCCTCCCGACCAACCCAAGCTCACGAGTTCAGGGGCACGTTAGCGTGAAGTAGGCCTAAGGTAATTCTGCGCCTTAAGGCCGTGGAAGTTATTACATCGGGAGCTTGGGCGTCTTAGCTTGCATACTAGATGCAAGGTGTACGGAGATCTCAGTGTCGCTTGTACGATGGTGAATGAATTTCCAGACGTTTTCCCCGAGGACCTCCCCGGAGTACCTCCGGTCAGGGAGGTGGATTTTAACATAGGATTGGAGTTAGGGACGACTCCGATATCCAAGGCACCGTACAGAATGGCACCGGCAGAGCTGAAAGAACTGAAACTACAGTTACAGGACTTACTGGACAAGGGATTTATACGCCTAGCGCTTACGCCTTGGGAGCACCGTGTTGTTCGTGAAAAAGAAAGACGGGTCCATGCGCCTGTGTATAGATTACAGGGAGTTGAATAAAGTTACGATCAAGAATAAATACCCTCTTCCTAGAATAGATGATTTGTTCGATCAGTTGCAGGGAGCAACAGTGTTTTCCAAGATCGATCTGAGATCAGGCTACCATCAGTTGAGAATCAGTGAAGAGGATATTCCTAAGACAACATTCAGATCACGTTATGGGCATTACGAGTTCACAGTGATGCCGTTTGGTCTGACCAACGCCCCTGCCGCTTTCATGGACTTGATGAACCGTTTATTCAAAGAGTTTCTAGATACGTTCGTGATTGTGTTTATTGACGATATTCTGATATACTCCAGATGTGATGAAGATCATGAAAGGCACTTGAGAAAAGTTTTACTCACGCTGAGAGATAATAAGTTATATGCAAAATTTTCCAAGTACGACTCGCTCGCATGTATCCTTCTTAGGGCATGTGGTGTCCGGAAGCCGAGTCTCTGTTGACCCAAATAAAGTGGAGGCCGTCACACAAAGGCCCCGGCCCCACCACCGCCACAGGGAGGTACGTAGTTTTCTCGGGTCTTGCGAGTTACTATAGACGTTTTCGTGCGGGACTTCGCCAAGGTAGCTATGCCCATGACTCACCGACACGCAAGGGTAACTCATTTGTTTGGGATGATGCTTGCGAGGCGAGTTTCGAGAACTCAAGTGCGATTAGTGTCACTCCCGATTCTTACAAATCCCGAGAGGAACAGGGAGCTTTGTGGTTTACTGATGATGCTTCTAAGAAAGGTTTGGGCTATGTACTAATGCAACACGGTAAAGTAATAGCCTATGCATCCCGACAATTGAAGACGACGACGAGAGGAACTATCCAACTCATGACTTGGAACTAGCAAAGCGATGGTCTTTGCATTAAAGATCCGGAGACACTACCAGTATGGCGAAAATTCGTGATTTTTACAGATCATAAAAGTCCAAGTATCTGTTCACCCGAAGGAATTGAACATGAGGCAACGCAGATGGTTGGAATTAGTGAAGGATTACGATATTGACATTCAATACCACCCCAGTAAGGCTAATGTCGTGGCGATGCCCTCGATGAAAGCCGATTCATACTTCAAAGACGAGTTCTTGTGAGTGAGCGCAATGCGTGCGAGTTTGCACGAGCGGAAATTGCGGACTAGTAGGGAAGACCACGCACGCTTAGCTCAACTAACCGTCGACGACCGACTTTGAGACAACGCATCGTTGAGTCTCAAAGCAGGGGACCCTCGCTTAGTAGAGAAACTTATCGCAAAGAACTACTGGTGAGTTGGCGAGTTTTCACTATCCACGGATGGAGGATTATTATTCCAAGGACGATTATGTGTTCCAAGCGATGACAAACCAAGGCGCGTAAATCTTGAGCGAAGCCCATAACTCACCATTTTCTATGCATCCCGGTAGTACCAAGATGTATCGAGATCTCAAATATCGTTACGGTGGTGTAACATGAAGCGCGACGTGGCGAGTTCGTCGCCAAGTGTTTGACTTGTCAGTAGGTGAAGGCACCTAGGCAGAGACCCGCAGGATTACTACAACCTTTACATGTACCTCAGTGGAAATGGGAGGAGATCGCTATGGATTTCATAGTCGGATTGCCCAGGACTTTGCGAGGTTACTCGACCATTTGGGTCATTGTAGACAGATTAACCAAGTCGGCACATTTCTTACGTGAAACCCACCTATTCTACTTGATAAGTGGGCGCAAATTGATCTCTGGAAGAAATAGTCCGTCGCATGGGATTCCATCGAGATTATTTCGATGCGAGGATCCACGTTTCACCTCCAACTTTTGGAGGAGCCTACAGAAAGCTCTAGGTTCACAGTTGAACTTTAGTACAGCTTTTCATCCACAGACGGATGGGCAGACAGAACGTTTGAATCAGATCTTGGAAGACATGTTGCGAGCTTGCACCTTAGACTTCCCAGGCAGTTGGGACACTCATTTGCATTTGATGGAGTTTGCTTACAATAACGATTATCGATCGACCATCTAATGGCTCCATTTGAAGCTCTCTATGGAAAACGCTGCGAAACTCCCGCTTTCTAGGAGGAGGTTGGTGAACGCCAGATATTGGGTCCAGAGTTAGTACAGGTCACAAATAGTGCGTCTGAGGTAAGATCGTGGTGCGAATGCATCGCCCCAAAGCGAGATAAAGAGTTATGCCGATTCGAGACGAAGGGACCTAGAATTCGAAGTCGGGGACCACGTATTTCTTAAAGTTGCCCCAATGAAAGGGATACTAAGGTTTGGTCGGAAAGGGAAGTTGAGTCCGCGCTTTATAGGGCCATTTGAGATCTTAGAGAGGGTCGGCGTGGTGGCCTACAGGCTAGCATTGCCGCCTTCCCTATCAGCAGTTCATAACGTATTCCATGTCTCCATGTTGAGGAAATACGTTCCAGACCCCGACTCATGTCGTAGACTTCAACCACTACAGCCTAGCGAGGATTTGAGTTATGGCGGCGACCTGTACAGATTATCGCAAGAGATCGAAAGACCCTCCGTAACCGTGAGATCAACTTGGTTAAGGTGTTGTGGCAAAACCACCGTGCGGAAGAAGCTACCTGGGAGCGAGAGGAGGAAGTGCGAGCTAAATATCCAGAACTATTTCAAGAATAGGAACTTTCGAGGACGAAAGTTCTTAAGGAGGGAAGATTGTGACGACCACAACCACAGGTACTAGTTATTGATTTTAATCAACATGCTCTCAACCGGTGTGTGTCTAGTTGGATTAGCGATTTGATTTTCATCAAGCTCGGTGTTAACGAGTCTTTGATTTTATTAGTTTCAAGCGAGATATTCTCCTTTAGACAACTACTTATGAAAATTAAAAGAAAAGGAGGTGGCGATGGCACTTTGGTGATTAATATCTAAATGAGAGTGATAACTAACACTTGGATTTTGACCTAATTTGCTAGTATTTAAGCTTCTTACCATGAAAATTTAAAAAGAAAACCTAACCCTAGCCATCAACATCTTCTCCTTCTCCTTGTATGTTTGCCTCAGCCGAGCCCCTAACCCATTGCTTGCCGCCAAACGAACCGATCGGAGACTCGGCTATCCATCCACGAACGGCCGTGGCAAAGAACCACCGCCGAACCACGTTCAAATCCTCGAGCCGGTTTTCCCGACCATCCATCCGCCTCGTCTCGCACCCACGTGCGCGAAGAGCTCGCGCGAGCTTAGCGCGTTCGCTCCACCCGCCCACGCAAAAACGCCTCACGCGAGCCTGCCGCCGGCCGTAAGTTCGTGCGCGCCGCGCTTACAAGACGAAGCCCCCACCGCCGACCGCTCACGAGTCTCGACCATCCGCGAGTCCTCCGCGATCGCGGCCGAAGGTTCCCACCGCCCGCGGCCGTCTTCATCCATCGAGTGCGCTCAAGACCACGGACGGAATCCCACCGCTTCACGCCCGAAGTCGCGCCGGCGGATCCGAACGGAGTTTGCTCGCGTTCCACCGCTTTCGTCCGTCCACGAGTACAACAAAGAAGCCTCGCCGACCACACGACTTCAATCTGCTGCTGCACTGGTTGTGGAGCGCGCGCGCCGCCGGTCAATCGTGATTCAAATGACGCCGCCCGACCCCGCCGATCGGCAACACCTCTGACCTCTCGAAATTATAATCCGGTGAGGAACCGTTACACCTTCTTCGATTAGAGAGATTATACAACGATTTTCGGTTAATAAAGCATTTACGTAAGAACTTAAATTGTTGTTCGAACATGACTTTAGGAACCAAATTGGAGCGGAATTGAAGGTCAAACGCCAAGACGGATTAAGGAGTATTAAGTATTCTCATTAAATTTGAGGTAAGCGGGGCATGAAATCTTAAGAACGTAATTTAAGTACCCTTACGTTTATGGATTTAGTGAATGCGTGGAGAATGAACTTGGAATTTTGGGTGTGAATCAGGTCCCACCAAAAGAAGAATAGTCCAGGAGCTCGGGTTAAGTTTTGGAGTAGAATTCGAATTAAGGTAAGGGACCTTGTGCCGAACTTTTCTAATGGGATTGAAGAAAAATGATTTTTCATTATTTCATGCGAATCTAGTTTACACTCTTATATGAGAATATATTGATATTTTGTGAGAATACTTAATATTTTATGTGAGAATATCCTTGTATTTTACGTAAGAAAAATTCAGTATTTTATGTGAGGATATTACAGTATCTCGTATGAGAATATTTCATGATTACCTACAAAAGTATTATCTCCAAACTGTCTATGAGGAAATGATGATTTGCATATTATGATGATGCTTGTGGCATGTACACTATTGTTATGTTGAATAATGGGACCTCATGCATGTTATGTATGCCATGAAATGATTTAATGAAAAACGTGGAAATTGGTCTCCTGAGTGCATTGTGTGCATGGTCAAACATGCATTAGAGACCCTATGGGTCAAATTACAGGGGTCTGTGAGGGACTCAATCTATACAGGGGTCTGTGAGGGACTCAAATTATTACAGGGGTCTGTGAGGGACTCAAAATGAAATGACTCAGGATGACCAATTGGCCACTTAAAAGAAAAAGGAAGTCATGTATTATAGTCATGACGATATGAGAAAGTTTTAGGTCCCACATATGTACATTTCGAACAGGTTTAAAAGTCATGATTGCATGTGTTTGCATATCCCAAACCTCGGTAGCGAGGTCACTTACTGGGTATTGTTTTGCAATACTCACCCTTTCTTTTAAAAATGTTTTCAGGTAAGGCCAAGGACGTGCAGGGCGAGTGACGGAGGCGCGTTGCCGGGACCATGGGAATAGTCATGTTTTCCGCATATTTTTCTTTGATAACTAAAGCTGACATTTTATGGTTTTGAAGTTAAGTTTAACTTTCAGGATTTTAAGCAGGCCATGTTTAAACTGCTCCTTTTACCTGATTTTGAATGTTTTGTTTTTGGGATCCCTAAAGACAATTTATTTTCTATTGGAGATTTAAAGATCGTTTTATATTCTTTGGCCTATAAATGCATGCATGTGTAGTAATGTCCCTAAGAGTTTAGTTATAGAAAAGTAGGGGCGTTACACAGTATTATAAATATTATGATGTAAATGCCCATTTCCACATGCCCTTTAACACCCATGCCATGTGACAAATTATCCTTAGCCATAGTGTCCTTCATGTGTCCATTTCTTACCAATGCTTAGTGTCCAAATGTACCAACTCATCCCTTGCCAAATTGCCTATATATAGTGGCATTTGGTGGAAGAATAAAAGGCACAATTGGTGAAATAAGCCTCCAATTCTTTTTCTTCTCTCCCACTTTCTCTTTAGTTTATTTCTTATTTAATTTCTCATAAATTTCCACTATCTTTTGTCTATATCATTTATATGTATATATATATATATATTCTAATTCTAATTTCCAAATACTTGAATTATTATTATTATTATTATTATTATTATTATTATTATTATTATTATATTATATTATATTATATTAGTATTTAAATATTGGTAAAATTATACCCGGTTTTCATCCTATTTTCACAACATTTGTAGATATGTATGTCTGAAAGAATAAGAACCTACAAATATATCAACTTTATAAAATCTATAATTATTGAAATATTGTAATTTTTAAATTAAAATACCTATTAATTAATTATTTGAGGATAGAAATCAATTTTCAGTGTAATCCTTTTTGTAATAATAGTTTTTAATTTACTTAATTGATAGTGATATTTTCAATGGTATGTGTTGCTTAAAAAATCAAATTTCATTACCTTACATTGTATGAAAACAAATATTAAAAAAGGAATTCATTAAAGTTAGATAATTAAAACTTGTAATGTTGAAGTAAAGAATAAAATATAAATAAAGTAAAAGTAAAATTAAATTATCAAAAAGAGAGACAAAAAATAGGAGTAGTTGAAAGCTTACCGACTAAATAAATAACATTCTTCTTACTTTTAAATTTTTGATTTCTCAATATTAAAAGTAATTGTATTACTATAATAATATTTTGTCCACAAGAGAATAACTCAACTGACATCAAGTAAAAAACTGTAATAATATTCTAAAAATATATTTAAAAAATATAAATAATATTGAATCACACATTCATTATACAATAAATAAGATGTATAATATATTACATAAATGAATAATTTATTTCACACAATAATTCAATGAGAAATATTTCTGAAAAAAGAAAACAATTTAATAGGAAATATCTTTTGTGATGTTAATCCTTTTTTTTTGGGATGTTAACATTTGTGATGTTAATCTTGAGTGTATTAGTTTCAACACTCTTTTCTTCACTGCCTATAACACCATTTCCTGCATCGTCGTTATGAATCTTTTCTATTTCACCATCCACAATATCTTTTTTGTCATCGGTCTTGATCCTCTTTTCTTTACCATATGTATCATTCTCTTTCTCGTCTATTTTTTCATCACCATCTATGACATTAGATCCTCCTCTGCAACGGTCGATTGCACTACAACCTCTTTGATATGGGTTTACTTCAAGTCTTCCACAAAGTTCAGGATGTTTAGCGCTACATCCAGGACTAATATCACCTTTTAGAGGACCATACTCGATGTAATTTGCATTTGTAATCGCAATCGTGTCAATACAAACAAAGAGAATGCCAACAAAAATAAGCGTGCTTCCTTTGATGATGGCCATGGTCGATAATAAAAAATATACAAAACCTATTTGAAAACTTAAAACTTAGAATGGTTTGATTAAAAAAAAAAGATTTTAAACTAGTGATATTTATACTAGCTTGTTAGCTTTTTATAGATTGCGTTTGCTTTTTCTTGGGTGGGTTTATATATCTCTTACAACAAAACCTAATAAAAGTAGGTTTGAATTGAATGATTAACATTTTGCCAACTCATAGATTCAATCAAATGACAACCTCACTTGTTAATTCTTAAATATAAAATAACCACAACGGTAGCTAATAAAAAAATATCAAATTATCATAGGTATTCAAGAGAGAATTGAAGTAAATAACCTTTAACTTGGAAAATAAACATTAAAATTATCGGATATAAATTTTTTTTCAAATAATTTTATCTATAATATATTAAAAAGTGAGGATGTTGGAAAAAAAATTTTTGGACACTTTTGTGTTTTTTAATTTATTAATTTACAAAATATGTCATTATTGAGTAATTATAAATAGTTAATTAATTAATTACTATTAATAAATGTATCGAATTTAAAATGTTGGAATGGAAAAGTTTTCTACCACTTAAATATTTTTTATTTAATTATAATTCATAATTCAGTTTTAAAAACACAAGTATTTTAAAAGTTTTTTAACTTCTCATGTAACAACCATACTTTCCAAACTCACTTTACGTAGGACCGCTACTAAACATGCATGCATTTAAGGCCATAAATAACATTAAATAAATAAAACATGATGATTTAAATCGCTTTAATTTGGGATCCCATAAAATAAAACATTTAAAACAACATCAATCAGTTTGGCCTCAGTTTAAAACGCTCTAAAATCATAATGCGTAACAAAAATCGTTTAACCATGACTCTTAAAAACATAAATGCAGAAAACATGACTTTGTCCCATGGCCTTCGTAGCGCGCCCCCATCATTCACCTTGTATGCCTTTGCTCCTACCTGAAAACATTTTAATAAGAAAGAGTGAGTATGAGAAAAATAATGCCCAGTAAGTGACCTCGTTACCGAGGTTTTGGGACATGTACGCATACAATCATGACCATAAAACTTTCATGTGTGGGACCTAACTTTCTAATTACTATCATGACTATTCCTTTTTGGCTTTTAGTGGTCAAGTAAGTTCTCCTGAGAGCATGTGAGTCCGACGACTCCTGTACTATGGAGTCCTCCCTAACCCCGAGAGCATGTTGAGTCCAAGATTCTTGATCATATTGAGTCCAAGACTCTGAATCATGTTTAGTCCGAAGACTCCTGTCATATAGGGTTCTTTTAAAACCCTGGGAGTATGTTAGGTCCGAAGACCATTGTCATGTGTGGAGTCCTCTCAAAACACCCTTAGAACCTTATGAAGTATAATTGCCACAACCATTCATATATCTATCATGTACATACAAATATGCATGAGGTTTCATCATCCTTTCATATACTATGATGCACATGTCATAGAATAATAGTAAATCAAATATCAAAGAATACTTTTCATAACATTTAAGCTTAAATCAATCCATCATAAATCATAGCATAACTTTCATAGCTTTTAATTTAAAACACTTTAAAACATAATACTTTTGAAATATGTAAGTAATCAAACATAATAAAATCCATGACTTTTAAACTTTACATATAACTTTCATATACGGGACCTAAAACTTTCTCATAACAAAACATAACTAAAATACATGACTTTCTTTTGGTTAAGTGGTCAATTCATGAACCTGAGTCCTTTCATGTTGAGTCCCTCACAGACTCCTATATGTTTTGAGTCACTCACAGACTGTAACGCCCCTACTTTTCTATGACCAACTCCTAGGGACATTACTACACATGCATGCATTTATAGGCCGAGAGGTAAAAAAAAACTTAAAAGAAATTTCCAATTAATATAGATAGTTCCAGGGATCCCAAAAAATAACAAAACATTAAAATCAGATAAAAACATCGATTTAGCATGGCCTATTAAAAACATAAATAAGTTTAACTCCAAATAAAATCATAGAGACAATATCACTTTGAAACAAGAGTATGCGGAAATCATGCTGGTTCCCATGGTCTTAGTAACGCTCCTCCGTCACACGCCCTGCACGTCCTTTCCTTTACCTGTAAAACATTTTTAAAAGAAAGGGTGAGTATTGCAAAACAATACCCAGTAAGTAACCTCGCTACCGAGGTTTGGGATATGCATACACATACAATCATGACCTTTAAACTTATTCGTAACATACATATACGGGACCTAAAACTTTCTCATATTGTCGTCTTTAATCCATGATCGCTATTTAATTGTCGTGTCTTTAATCCATGATCGCTTATTAGATTGTCGTGTCTTTAATCCATGATCGCTTATTAGGTTGTCGTGTCTTTAATCCATGATCGCTTATATAATTGTGGGGCCGATCGGTCATCCCGAGTCATTTCGTTTTGAGTCCTCACGCCCTCGTACCTTGACCCATAGGGTCTCTATTGCATGTTTGGCCATGCACATAATGATCTCGGGATACCAGTGTCCACACTATTCATTAATTCATTTCGTGACATACAAAACATGCATGAGGTCCCATCATTCACATAATACTAGCGCCCATATCACAAACATCATCATCGATATGCCAATCATACTTTTCTCATAGATAGTTTGAAAATCATACTTTTGTAAGACAACACGAAATATTCTCATGCAAATTCTCACATATTCTCACGTGAAATAATGGAATACTTTTACATAGCATACGAGAATAAACTCACATAAAATAATGGTTTATCTCCACATGATGCATCGAAATATTTGCACATACAATATTAAGTATTCTCACGATAATATCTCAGTATATTTTCATATGAAAAATATAAACTAATTTCGCATGAAATCATGAAAATCATTTTCATTTAATCCCATTAAAAGTTCGGCACAAGGTCCCTTACCTCGAGCTTTGATCTCACTCTTTCCTTCCAATTCTTAACTTAACGGTCCTTTCCAAATAACCTGTCAATCAGAAATTCTCCTATTCATTATCCCACTACTCAGTTCATTCAATAAGGGGAATCTAAGTACGCAAGCGTCTATAATACTCACTTTGCACCAATTACCTCGACTCTGAATAATAATCCGAACGTGGATTCGTTTGCTCCAAAACTTGGAAGTCTTGATCCTGAAATTCAGTCCGTTCCTACAAATCGTGTTCGACACCTTAGTTTCACACTCTCAGTTAGACGTTCAGATATATAATAGATCACGAATAATTTTCATCGGAATCGAAACTCAACCCGAACACTCACCGACTGTAAACCTAGCGGCTGACAAAAAGGTGCCGATCGGCACTGCAGTCGGAGATGGATCCGGACGGCGACGGCAAGGCGCACGAGTAGTCGGCGGCGGTTGACCCTACGAGCAGCAGCAGCGGCGGCACCGTCCACGAACAGCAGTAGCAGCGGTCGGAGACTTCGGGCTGCTGCAGGTGTTCGTGGAGCTGTCGAAGTAAACCGGGCGTGACGACGGCGGGACGGGCGATCGGTGCTCTGGCGCTGTCGAACTCGACGGCGCGTTGAGGCTCGAGAGCGGCGGCGGTCCTCGGACGCGTAACGGATCCCGACTCATCGGAGGTTTCATTTCGCCGCAACCGCGACGGCGTCTGATCCGAGCAGCAACACGGTGAATCTGAAGCTCGGCGTTCGTCCGTGTCCGTGGGTCTTCGCCGATGAGGTTGGCTAGGGCTTCGTTGGTCTCCGGTCGTGCAGCAACGAGCAGCCTCCACTAGAACGTCAGCTTCAGCGTACGGCCGTGGCTTCTTCAGAGCTTCTCCGTTCGTGAGCTCCGGATGAGGCAGCTGGCGGCTTGCACGATTAGGTGGGCGGCGCGCACGTGGAGTCGGGGTTCGGCTAGGGCAAAATTACGAGGAGAAGGCGCGTGATTTCTTTTCTCTAGGGTTAGGGTTAGGGTACTTGATAAGATGAAAACGGTGGGAAAGATAAGGTTAGGGTTTGCATCTAGGTTAAAATGAGGTGAAGGAGATGATGATGGGCTAGGGTTTTCTTATGGTTAAATACTAAGGGGGCTTAGGGTTTAGGGTTTTAGGTCAAGTCTTATACAACCCTCATTTAAGCAATAATCACCAAAACGCCCTTGAAATTGCCTTTTCCTTCAATTCCATAATTAATCTCATCTTAAAAGAAATAATTCACATAAGCTAAACAAAATTACGGCCTCCTTCTCGCCGAGCTTGAATAAAACACTAATCCGGCTAAATACAGCGGTTAATAGAGCGTTAAATAAAATAAATAGTAGTACCTGTGATGGTGATCGTCACAATCTTCCCTCCTTAAGAACTTTCGTCCTCGAAAGTTCCTATTCTTGAAATAACTCTGGGTATTTAGCCCGCACTTCCTCTTCTCGCTCCCAGGTAGCTTCTTCCGTGCGGTGGTTTTGCCACAACACTTTAACTAAGTCGATCTCATGGTTACGGAGGGTCTTTCGATCTCTTGCAATAATTTGTACCGGTCGTTCACCGTAACTCAGATCTTCTGTTAACTGCAACGGTTCGAAGTCCACGACATGAGTCGGATCTGGAACGTACTTTCTCAACATGGAGACGTGAAACACGTTGTGAACTGCTGACAGGGAAGGCGGTAGTGCTAATCTGTAGGCCACTGCGCCAATCCTCTCTAAAATCTCAAATGGTCCGATGAAACGTGGACTCAACTTCCCTTTTCGGCCAAACCTTAGAATTCCCTTCATTGGGGCCACCTTAAGAAATACGTGGTCCCCAACATCAAATTCTAGGTCTCTTCGTCTCGTGTCGGCATAACTCTTCTGTCTGCTCTGGGCGGTCTGCATCCGCGCCCTAATCTTTTGCACTGCCTCATTAGTGACCTGCACTAATTCTAGACCCAACAACTGGCGTTCACCCACCTCCTCCCAGAAAACGGGAGTTCTGCAACGTTTCCCATAGAGAGCTTCAAATGGAGCCATTCCGATGGTCGACTGATAACTGTTATTATAAGCAAACTCCATCAGATGTAAATGAGTGTCCCAACTGCCTGGGAAGTCTAAAGTTCAAGCTCGCAACATATCCTCTAATATCTGGTTTAATCGTTACATGCGCCATGTCATCCGTCTGTGTGGATGAAAAGCATCTTCAAGTTCAACTCACAACCCATCGCTCTCTGTAAACTTCTCCGGTTGGAGGTGAAACGTGGATCCTCATGCAAATAATCTTGACCGGAATCCCATGCAAACGGACTATCTCTTCCGGTGTAAAGTCGCGCCCACTTATCTGTAGAATAGGTGGGTTTCCACAGGTATGAAATGTCTTGACTTTGTTAATGTCCCACTATGACCCAAATTCTTGTGTAACCTCGTAAAGTTCTAGGCGGTCCCACTATGAAATCCATAGAGATCTCCTCCCATTTCCACCGAGGCACGTGTAAAGGTTGCAAAGAAACCCGCGGGTCTCTGCTCTAGGTGCCTTCACTGCCGACAAGTCAAACACTTGGCGACAAACTCGCTACGTCGCGCTTCATGTTGCACCACCAAAACGATCGTTTGGATCTCGGTACATCTTGGTACTTTGCCGGGATGCATAGAAAATGGTGAGTTATGGGCTTCACTCAATATTTCGATTTTTCGTTGCCGCCGTCGCTTTGCACACATAATCGACCTTGAAATAGTAATCCTCCATCCGTGGATAGGGCAAACTCACAACTCACACAGTAGTTCTTTGCGATGCGCTTTTCTACTAATCGAGGTCCACCAATTTGAGCCTCAATGATACGTTGTCTCAAGGTCGGTTGTACTTTAACCCGGGCTAAGCGAGCCGTGGTCTTTCCTACTAGTCTTTGCAATTTCACTTCGAGCAAACTACTGTAACTCTAACTCTGCTGCATGTCATCTGTCATGTGTATATGCAACTTCTTCTCACTGAGGGCATCGGCCACTACATTAGCCTTACCGGGATGGTATTGTATGTCAATGTCATAATCCTTCACTAATTCCAACCATCTGCGTTGCCTCATGTTCAATTCCTTCTGGGTGAACAGATACTTCAGACTTTTATGATCTGTAAAAATCTGAATTTTCTCGCCATACAGGTAGTGTCTCCAGATCTTTAATGCAAATACCACTGCTGCTAGTTCCAGGTCATGAGTTGGATAGTTCCTCTCGTGCGTCTTCAATTGTCGGGATGCATAAGCTATTACTTTACCGTGCTGCATCAGTACACAGCCCAACCCTTTCTTAGAAGCATCACTGTAAACCACAAAGCTCCCTGTTCCCTCGGGAACTGTAAGAATCGGGGCCGACACTAATCTGTGCTTGAGTTCCTGGAAACTCGCCTCACAAGCATCATCCCAAACAAATGAGTTTCCCTTACGCGTCAGCTGAGTCATAGGCATGGCTATCTTGGCAAAATCCTGCACGAAACGTCTATAGTATCCTGCAAGACCCAGAAAACTACGTACCTCTGTAACGGTGGTCGGACGAGGCCACTGTGTGACGGCCTCCACTTTCGCTGGATCAACAGAGACTCCAGCTTCAGACACAACATGTCCTAAGAAGGATACACCGCGAGCGAATTCACACTTGGAAAATTTTGCATATAACTTATTCTCTCTCAACGTGAGTAACACTTTCCTCAGGTGCATTTCATGCTCTTCATCACACCTGGAGTATATCAGTATATCATCGATGAACACAATCACGAACGTATCAAGAAACTCCTTGAATAAACGGTTCATCAAGTCCATGAAAGCGGCAGGGGCGTTGGTCAAACCAAACGGCATCACTGTGAACTCGTAATGCCCATAACGTGATCTGAATGCTGTTTTAGGAATATCCCCTTCACTGATTCTCAACTGATGGTAGCCTGATCTCAGATCAATCTTAGAGAACACTGTTGCTCCTTGTAGCTGATCGAACAAGTCATCTATTCTGGGGAGAGGGTATTTATTCTTGATCGTAACTTTATTCAACTCCTCGTAATCTATACACAAAGCGCATGGATCCGTCTTTCTTTTCACGAACAATACAGTGTGCTCCCAGGCGAAACGCTTGGGCGTATAAACCCTTTGTCTAGCAAGTCTTGTAATCGTACTTTTAGTTCCTTCAACTCTGCTTGTGCCATTCTCATGGGGCCTTGGATATCGGTCGTCCCCAATTTCAATCTGATGTTAAAATCTACCTCCCGACCGGAGGTATTCCGGGAGGTCCTCGGGAAGACGTCTCAGTAAACTCATTCACTCACTGGGTATGCGATGTCACTTTGAGATCTCTGTGCACCTTGCATCTAGTATGCAAGCTAAGGCCTTCAAGCTCCCGGTGCAATAACTTTCGGCCTTAAGGGCGATAATTACCTTAGGCCTACTTCCTGCTATCGTGCCTCTCAGAACACAGTAGCCGGGTTGGTCGGGAGGAGTGAACACTACCTCCTTCTGAAACAATCAATACAAGCATGGTTCTGCGCTAACTACCATGCCCAATATTACATCAAAGTCAAACATGTCTAAGACTACTAGATTCACTTTGCTAACTCATGGTCTCTGCGATGGTCACACTACCATCCTTGACTTTCATATTGGCTAACAAATTTATCCAGCAGAGTGGAGACAGAGCAGGCATCATGTGTGAATCGTTCTAGTTCTAACTCAGCTTGACTTACAAAGGATGCAGAAATAAAAGAGTGTGTAGAACCAGAATCAAATAATACAAAGGCAAGGTGCCCAAGTAATGGAAGTGTACCTGTAACCACTGAGTCCGAGCCATAGATGTCTCTACTGGTGCTTGCATAGGCTCTCCCCTGATGTATAACCGGCTTCACAGCAGGCCCACTATTTATAACCCGAGGTCAAGTAGTCTTTGGCTTGACTCGGGCAGCTATTAGCTCTGTGCCCTTCTTTTCCGCACCTGAAACACACTCCGGACCGGGCCAAACACTTGCCCCAGTGCTGCTTACCACATTCTTTGCACTGTGGCCTATCTCCGCTGCTATTTCCCGATCTGTTGACTTGTGGTTTCTGACTGGGACCTGTACGAAAATGCCCTGGTCTATGCGGTGTACGCTGGGGACGCTGCGAGCTATAATTTGGCTGGTCCCACTTCCTCTTATGATTTGCTATGGGCTGCCCCGGGTTAACTACTACCTGCTGTGCAGTCTGTGCCTGCACCCAAATCAATTCCGCCACTCTCACTGCGGAGGCGTAATCAGGAGGTGCTAATGCTTGGATAAAGCCTCGAACGTTCTCATCCAAATTTCATAATGAAACGCTCAGTCTTCTTTGCCTCTGTATCTACCAGCTCGGGGGCAAAACGGGACAAACGGGTAAATTCCCTCTCATACACCTCCACTGCCCTCCTGTTCTGGCAAAGCTGTAAGAACTCTGCCTGCTTCCTGTAACGAGCTGCAGCAGGATAAAATTTCCGCCAGAATGCTTCTTTAAATAGATTCCAGGTAATCGTTTCTCCGCTGGCAACAATGGTTCCCTGGGCGGACTCCCACCATAAGTCGCGTCATCCTCGGCATAATAAAGGTAGCGCGCAGACACCCTCTCGGTCCTCGGGCGGTTCATCAATCGAAGATGGTCTCAATGGAGGACGACCACAACTCGACCACGGTGGGGTCACCTGGAAGACCCATTGAAAGATCTAGGATCCTACTTCACGAAGTCCTTCGTAACGAGACTCGAGTTGCATCGTTTCGCCCCGATTTGCTTGGGCCACCGGGTGGCTCTCAGAGCTCGCACTGCACTCTGCATAGCCTCCACCATCATAGTCATAACATTGGCGTTCCCTTGATCTCGCCACTGGGCAAGCTGCGGTACATTCTCCCGACGGCGGCGGGCCGATCCTTGGGGAGGTCTCGAGCGGGTGGAGCAACCTCTTCTGTGTTCTAGGGTAATTCCGGTTGGGGCGTCAACGTTTTCCCTTGCCTCCGGCCTCTACCACGTCCCTACCTCTCCCTCGGCCTCTAGGTGGCATTTTGTCAATACTACAATCTGAGAGTTTCTAACTTTCGGTTTTCTTTACTTTCTAACCATAAGATAGGATCACCCTTGGGGTTTTAAGTTCATGTATATGCATAAAAAACAGTATCATATCATAATCATTTCTTAATTAATAAAAACATCATAACGTGCACAGGCGGTGATCGAAAAGCGTTGTTAAACCATGGGAACTACTCAGTGCTTACTCAGTAAGCAAGTCTACGAACCCTTAAACCTAGGGCTCGATACCAAGCTATACGCCCCTACTTTTCTATGACCAACTCCTAGGGACATTACTACACATGCATGCATTTATAGGCCGAGAGGTAAAAAAACTTAAAAGAAATTTCCAATTAATATAGATAGTTCCAGGATCCCAAAAAAAACAAAACATTAAAATCGAGATAAAAACATCGATTTAGCATGGCCTATTAAAAACATAAATAAGTTTAACTCCAAATAAAATCATAGAGACAATATCGGTTTGAAACAAGAGTATGCGAAAATCATCTTTGGTTCCCATGGTCTTAGTGCGCTCCTCAGTCACACGCCCGCACGTCCTTTCCTTTACACAGTAAAACATTTTTAAAAGAAAGGGTGAGTATTGCAAAAACAATACCCAGTAAGTAACCTCGCTCTGAGGTTTGGGATATGCATACACATACAATCATGACCTTTAAACTTATTCTTAACATACATATACGGGACCTAAAACTTTCTCATATTGTCAGGTCTTTAATCCATGACTGCTTATTTAATTGTCAGGTCTTTAATCCATGACTGCTTATTAGATTGTCAGGTCTTTAATCCATGACTGCTTATTAGGTTGTCAGGTCTTTAATCCATGACTGCTTATATAATTGTGGGGCCGACTGGTCATCCTGAGTCATTTCGTTTTGAGTCCCTCACAGACCCCTGTACCTTGACCCATAGGGTCTCTATTGCATGTTTGGCCATGCACATAATGATCTCAGGATACCAGTGTCCACACTATTCATTAATTCATTTCGTGACATACAAAACATGCATGAGGTCCCATCATTCACATAATACTAGCGCCCATATCACAAACATCATCATCGATATGCCAATCATACTTTTCTCATAGACAGTTTGAAAATCATACTTTTGTAAGACAACACGAAATATTCTCATGCAAATTACTGTCATATTCTCACGTAAAATAATGGAATACTTTTACATAGCATACGAGAATAAACTCACATAAAATAATGGTTTATCTCCACATGATGCATCGAAATATTTGCACATACAATATTAAGTATTCTCACGATAATATCTGTATATTTTCATATGAAAAATATAAACTAATTTCGCATGAAATCATGAAAATCATTTTCATTTAATCCCATTAAAAGTTCGGCACAAGGTCCCTTACCTCGAGCTTTGATCTCACTCTTTCCTTCCAATTCTTAACTTAACGGTCCTTTCCAAATAACCTGTCAATCAGAAATTCTCCTATTCATTATCCCACTACTCAGTTCATTCAATAAGGGGAATCTAAGTACGCAAGCGTCTATAATACTCACTTTGCACCAATTACCTCGACTCTGAATAATAATCCGAACGTGGATTCGTTTGCTCCAAAACTTGGAAGTCTTGATCCTGAAATTCAGTCCGTTCCTACAAATCGTGTTCGACACCTTAGTTTCACACTCTCAGTTAGACGTTCAGATATATAATAGATCACGAATAATTTTCATCGGAATCGAAACTCAACCCGAACACTCACCGACTGTAAACCTAGCGGCTGACAAAAAGGTGCCGATCGGCACTGCAGTCGGAGATGGATCCGGACGGCGGCGGCAAGGCGCCACGAGTAGTCGCGCGGTTGACCCTCTGACGGCGCGGCGGCGGCACCGTCCCGCGAGCAGCGATGCGGCGGTCGAGACATCGGCTGCTGCGGTGTTCGTGGAGCCGCCGAAAAACCCGGCGTGGCGACGGGCGGGGCGGAGGCGATCGGTGCTCTGCGTTGTCGAACTTCGGCGGCGCGTTGAGGCTCGAGGCGCGGCGGTCCTCGGGCGCAGCGTAACGGATCCCGACTCACGGAGGTTTCACTTCATAACCGGCGACGGCGTCTGATCCGGCGCAACACGGTGAATCTGAAGCTCGGCGTTCGTCCGTGTCCGTGGGTCTTCGCCGATGAGGTTGGCTAGGGCTTCGTTGGTCTCCGGTCGTGCGGCAACGAGCAACCTCCACTACAACGTCGGCCCGGCCAGTCACGGCGTGGCTTCTTCAGCTTCTCGTTCGTGAGCTCCGATGAGGCGGTGGCGGCTTATGCGATTAGGTGGGCGGCGGCGCACGCAGTGGAGCTGGGGTTCCGGCTAGGGCAAAATTACGAGGGAGAAGGCAGCCGATTTCTTTTCTCTAGGGTTAGGGTTAGGGTACTTGATAAGATGAAAACGGTGGGAAA
Organism: Trichosanthes cucumerina; assembly: GCA_036507285.1. Taxonomy (NCBI): domain Eukaryota; kingdom Viridiplantae; phylum Streptophyta; class Magnoliopsida; order Cucurbitales; family Cucurbitaceae; genus Trichosanthes; species Trichosanthes cucumerina. The sequence goes on along the minus strand of CM071835.1, from coordinate 72,371,288 downwards.
GATAAGGTTAGGGTTTGCATCTAGGTTAAAATGAGGTGAAGGAGATGATGATGGGCTAGGGTTTTCTTATGGTTAAATACTAAGGGGGCTTAGGGTTTAGGGTTTTAGGTCAAGTCTTATACAACCCTCATTTAAGCAATAATCACCAAAACGCCCTTGAAATTGCCTTTTCCTTCAATTCCATAATTAATCTCATCTTAAAAGAAATAATTCACATAAGCTAAACAAAATTACGGCCTCCTTCTCGCCGAGCTTGAATAAAACACTAATCCGACTAAATACAGCGGTTAATAGAGCGTTAAATAAAATAAATAGTAGTACCTGTGATGGTGATCGTCACACAGACCCCTATAGGCTGACCCATAGGGTCTCTAATGCATGTTTGACTGTGCAAAAATCTCAAGAGACGAATTGCCACAACCTCCTTTCCAATCATTTCATCGCATACATACAGTGCATAATGTCCTATTTATTTATCATAACTTTAATACACATATCATGAGAAGACAATAAATTAACATTCATGGCATAACATTCATAACTTGACTAAAATAATACTTCAGAACATAATAGATTTCAAAAGTGTAAATAATAAAATACTTTTGAAATAAAATAACAAAAACTCTTTTTTCTCCCATTTTAGAAAATTCGGCACAAGATCCCTTACCTTAGCTTTCGCTCTTAAATTTCCTATAATTAAATCTCTGACTCAGAAATCCTTTGAACTATACTCAATACTTGAGTCCCTTAAATCAAATCCATTTTCTTAATTAATTCACACACATAAATAATCTTATTTTTTAATCCACTCGTAGTTAGGCTAAATTACCACAAACAGAAGGCCAAATCACGCTCGGAGGGTCGAATTAATCGAACTAGACAACTTCAAAAGGTTGCGTTGACCATTGACCGTTGATTGACCAAAGCGGCGCATCGCGACGACCAACGAGCAACGGTGTGTTGGCGACACGTGGAGGTCGAGATCGAGATGCCCGCTTGGCGATCTACTTAGCCCCGATCATGATTCGCCAAAATCTGTGCAAAATGAGGCGAACCGCTCGAACCAAGGCGGCGGTTTGACCCAAACTTGCGTGAACCTATAGTGTCGTTGGCTGAACGTTCGACTTCAGATCAGACTCTAGTGGCGGTTCGAGCATTCGGTTCGTGGCAGCGTGCGACGGTCTATAGGAGATCTTATCCCCGTGAGAAGCGGAAACGTGTTTTAAGATCGAAATTTCTTCTTTATATTGGTTTACTAGAAATACCAATACATTGGAAAAATACAGAGACAAGCATTCACTCTAATCTAATTAGAGCATAGAATTTAGACATGCAAACATATGTTGTACAATATATTAAACTAAAAGAAAAAAGGTAACTACCTTTGTAGTTTTCACACAGCAACCCTTGCTCCAATTGCATAGCAACACAACACCTCTGTTCTTTCTTCTCCAACAGGACACCAACCACTTGGCAAACCCTCTATCCTCTGGATTCAACTTAGATCTCTCCTTTTGTGGGAAGGAGCCAACAATTGGAAGTGAAGAGAACTTTTTTGTTGAGAGAATTCTTTCAGCAATTTCTCAGAAAAAACCAAATGATCAATTAGTCCAAACTTCTGTCCAAAGAGAAGTTAAAGGGGGGAGGAGCACTTCCCCACTCCCTATCCATAGGGAGGCAGTGGGGATGTGGGGAACGTGCCCTCTTGACACGTTCCCACCACTAATAATTAAATTGATTAAAACAAATTTAATTAAATATCATATATTTAATCAATTATCAATTAAATATCATATATTTAATTAACGTTTAAATATCATATATTTAATTGAGATTAAATCATATTTAATCAATTTCTCCTCTAACCTATAGTTTTAATGCACATCTCATGCACATTAAATTTTAACCTATAGTTTTTAAATATGAATCAAATCACATTTAAATTAATATTTGAAGTCTTTCAAATATGTAATTCCCTCCTACAATTTAATATGAATCATATTCACATTAAATTTATAATATAAAGTTCAAAAACTTTATTATAAAGTATCTATATACATTAAATTTATTCTCTAATGAATTTGAACATTTCAAATTCAAACGATCTAAGAACCCTTTATTGGAAGTAGGGGTGAGCATCGGTCGGTCGGGGTCAGTTTTCGACCCCAACCGACCACCGAACCGACCAAGTGCAGTCGGTTCGGTCGGATTTTTTTTTTTTTTGAAAAAATCTTACCAAAACCGACCGACCGACCGATCGGTTTGGTCGGTTTATATATATATATTTAAATATTTATTAAATTAATTATTTAATATTTATAATTATTATTTTATTATTATTTAATCATTCATAATTATTATTTAATTATTTTTAGAAAAAATTTTAGTTTTTTATTTTTTTTAATTATTATTATTATTATATATATATTTTTTGTTTTTCATTTTCGGTCGGTTTTGTGAAGGCCAAAACCGATCCCGACCGAAACCTTCACAAAACCGATCGACCGCCCTCGGTTCGGTCGGTTTCGGTCGATCGTGTCGGTTTTCGGTCTTTTTTGCTCACCCCTAACTGGAAGTATTCCGTTAACCATCAGCTTAAGTACCCCAACCTTAGACAAAACATCACTGGAAGAGTTCCCTTATAACCAATGTCCTATTACCTATTATATTTTAAACTATTTAAAATACTACGTAAGACTAACTTCTAATCCTATTAGAAATTAAACTTAAGTCTAAATTCATTTTAAACAATTTAAAACTAATATTTTTGTTTAATCCAAATTCCTATGTTTGCATGCAACTATTTGTTATAGGTTATGGTTTCTAAAACCCTTTTTTATAAATTTTATAAATTTTAATTATTAACCTATATCGACGAACTATATGATAAATCCAACAAATGATTTCTAATTGAAATTACATTCAAGGGCAAAATACCTTTTTGGTCCCTTAGTTTTGTGTTTAGTTCCCTTTTAGTCCCTGAGTTTTCAAACTTAACAATTTAGCCCCTGAGTTTTGTATTTATTTACACTGTTGGTCCTTCCATCTAATTTTTCGTTAGTCATAACAGAAAGCTGACGTGACACCTATTTTTGTATCTATAATAAATTATTTTATTAATATCTAATTATATTTTATTTAAAATTTATTTTTTATTTGACAAAATACTTTTTTAATCTCCCAATTTTGTATTTGGTTCTCTTTTGGTCCCTAAGTTTTCAAAAACTAAACAGATTTACCCTCAAGTTTTTCATTTAGTTACCATATTAGTCCTTTCATTCAATTTTTCTGTAGTCTAAAGTAGTGACGTGACACCTATTTTTTGTTAAAAATATTATTTTATTAATATTTAATATTTTTAGTCTTTAATCAAAATTTTATTTTTTTATCAAATATATTTAAATATTAAAAAAATAATTTATTATATATTAAAAAAAGGTGCCACGTTAGTTTTTCGTTAGGGACTAATAGAAAATTGGATGGAAGGACCAAAAGTGTAACTAAATGCAAAACTAAGGGGCTAAATAGTTAAGTTTGAAAACTAAGAGACTAAAAGGGAACTAAACACAAAACTGAGGGACCAAAAAGGTATTTTGCCCTACAGTCAACAATTTGAATCATGCAAATTACTTATATAAAATAACACATTATCTTAAACTAAGTAATTTCATGCTCCATGCTATTTATTTTTCATATAATCCAATTATAACAATTATAATTAATTACTTATGAAAAATAAAATAAATCATGCATTTCGACCATATTTATATAACTATTATACAAATAAAATGCTTGAACATGCTGATCTTAAGGTGGGAAAAATCTAAATGACATTCATAAAGAAAATAGCCGTAAAACCGAAAAAGTTTGGCCCCTAAAGTGCAAAAAATTATAAAATTACTCTAATTTTATTATAAAACCGATCTAAAACACTTGGAACCGGGCTCGGACCACTCGAGTCGGACCAATCATGACCGAACAATCGAACCGCCCCAACCGTGCAGCTTCTTCAAGTTGATGCCACGCGCGTTACCTTGTGGGGGAGCGCCGCAACGCCGCCTCCTTATTCACGCGATTCGGAGTATCGGAGCAGCGTTGCCCCTCAAATCTCCTTATCGATAGGAGCTTGGGCATTGTGACGTCGTTCCTCAGCGTTGCAACGCTGCTGGTTCTGCCAGTAGCTAATTCCTTCGAACACAGCAGCTTCCAATGGCAATTTCTCCCTCGAATCTCATTCGAAATGTTTCAAACTTGTCACAAACGACTCAATTATGCACTTAATTGCCCAAAACACAACCGCTTTTACACTTAATTTGATCAAATCAAAGATGAAACTAAGGCCAAAAATTTCCTAAACAATTGTACAGCAAACCAAATGTTATTCCCACCTATCTAATGCAAATTTGTTTCAACCAAAACAAAACAAACTTGACTCTGATACCAATTGAAGGAGATCTTATCCCCGTGAGAAACGGAAACGTGTTTTAAAATCAAAATTTCTTGTCTATTTTGGTTTACTAGAAATACCAATACATTGAAAAATACAGAGACAAGCATTCATTCTAATCTAATTAGAGCATGGAATTTAGACATGCAAACATATCTTGTAAAATATATAAAACTAAAAGAAAAAAGGTAATTATCTTTGTAGTTTTCACACAGCAACCCTTGCTCCAATTGCACAACAACACAACACCTCTGTTCTTTCTTCTCCAACAGGATACCAACAACTTGGCAAACCCTCTATCCTCTATATTCCACTTAGATCTCTCCTTTTGTGGTAAGGAGCCAACAATTGCAAGTGAAGGGAACTTTTGTGTTGAGAGAATTCTTTCAGCAATTTCTCAAAAAGAACCAATTGATCGATTAGTCGAAACTTCTGTCCAAAGGGAAGTTGAAGGGGAGAGGAGCACTTCCCACTCCGTATTGATGGGGAGGCAGTAGGGAAGTGGGGAGGGTGTCCTTTTGACACGGTCCCACCATTTAAATTAATTTAATAATTAAATTAATTAAAACAAATTGAATTAAATATCATATATCTAATCAATTATCAATTAAATATCATATATTTAATTAATGTTTAAATATCATATATTTAATAGAGATTATATTTAATCAATTTCTTCTCTAACCTATAGTTTTAATGTACATCTCATGCACATTAAATTTTAATCTATAGTTTTTAAATATGAATCATATTCACATTTAAATTAATATTTGAACTCTTTCAAATATTTAATTATCTCATATAATTTAATATGAATCATATTCACATTAAATTTATAATATAATGTTCCAAAACTTTATATTATAACGTATCTAATATACAATAAATTTATTCCCCTAATGAATTTGAACATTTCAAATTCAAACGATCTAAGGACCCTTTACGAGTTAGAAGGTGGACCTAATGGACCTACAGGTCAAAAGCTCCAATGATACGAAATTATTCGGTTAATCTCATTAACCTCCTAATCACCATTCGTTAACTGCGGGAACACTCCACTAAAGTCCCACAGCTGCACTCTTGTCACTGCAGATATATTTCTGTGTCCACGGATATTGACCAATAACAGCAAGTCAATCCTTCACGAATGTTCGTAATGTTAGGATGCATGTCTTAATCTCGTTTTGTTTGTAACATTACCATTTGAAAATTAATAAGAGTTACTTCTTTCATCACTTTCTGTCTCGCAATTTTTACAAACTTTGTTCAATAAACTAAGCTCCAGGGTCATTGAATATATGAGAGAACTTGAACTTGAACGGTGTGTAGTGGACACACAGGGAGGATCGGGTTCGAGTTAATGACCCAAACGGTCTACAGTATATGGATAGGGTTGGAGACCTAATCCTGGATACGTTGTAGTTGTAGCCCGCTTTGAATTAAATACAAACGAGGTGATCTGACTCGTTCATGTGGTTGACATGCGAGTGGGGGCATCTTGTGCAATGAGATTGTACAAGACCGGACCGTAAATTATTAGACCTACTGATGTAGCACCATTAACAGTATGGGACTAATAACTTCGTAGATGACTATTAGTTACTCGACCTTAATCCACGAGCGTGTTACGGACTCCACATGCGAAGTCCGTCCTTTGACTAGTAATGCGGGTGAAGGTGGTCACGATTTACTCGCCCAATATGTCTATCTTCTGAGCGACATGACCACGTGGGTAGCTTGAAAATTAACTACGCGAGATGAAATTCATTCGTTTCCGCATTTACGGAAACTAGAAGGGTTGTTCCCTTAAGTGCTGTCCCTAGGGCTTGGACAACGAACGCCCACCCTCTCACTGCCCCGAGAGGGGTGTTGTGTATGGTTGGACCATTACAACGTTGTTGTTCATTAGAGGAGTAGTGGGGACTTAAGAAGCAAGAAGTAGACACAGAGGTACAACTCTAATTTGACCTAGCAGTGTCTACGAACAACTTGTGAAGGGTCGACTCATGGGCAATTGTTATATCAGTGGAAACAACTTGTCTTACACTAGGGAGTGCAGCTACGGGCTTTAGTGCAGTGTTACCATAGCTAATGAATGTTTTTTAACCGGGTCAAAGAGTTTGACAGGTTAATCTCGGATCATTGGAGCTCGTCACTGTAGGTCCATTAGGTCAGTTGGTTGGCTCAAACTGGATTAATAGAGGGTTTATAGTTTTGGTGTGAATTTGAAGTGTTCAAGTTCATTAAAAGGTAATTATGTCAATGAGATGTGATTGACATATTATATAGTTTAATGTGAATGAGATTCAAAATAAACTATAGGTTAGCCTAATTGTCTAATTAGGGCTAACTTGGAGAAATTGGATTGAGAGAAATTAAATTGAATGTGATTCTATTTAAAAATCCACAATTATAGAAATGTGATTTGTATAATGAGATATGAGATATCTTATTATATGTGGTTATGCAAATATGATTTGCATAACCTATGGTTGTGCTTAAATGGTAAATAGGTGAAGATTTCAACTCCACCTTTCACCATTATTTAAACTCCTTTGCAAGAAGGATTTGGTAACTCAAGGCTCATTTTTTGGAAATCTCACCAAAGAGCTCTTGTAATTCTCTCTCAACATCGCTTTCATTTTCTCCTTCCTTTCACCCAAAGAAGAGTCGCACAACTCTCGTTCTACCAAAAGTAGATTAACCGAGAAACCTTTCGGAGCGTGTCTGGTTTGTTGTTTGTTTGAGGAGATTGAGTACGTTGAGTTCATGATCACGGAGGGTTAGTGACCGGAGGAGGAAAACATGAAGACGGTTCTTCAACAAGTAGGTACACTTGCTGTTTTTCTTTTTAAATTTCATGTTTAGCCTAGTTTTTATGTGATAGAAACTGTTTTAAGAAAACATATTTCGCAACGATACCATGGTGATTCGATCACCCTTCCGCTGCGTGGGATTTCATTCCCTTCACGTAACACCAGCTGGGTTTTATTACCGTTTTACCCCTAGGTTACGTCTTGTACCTTAAGTACCAGTACTCATCTAATGAACAATTTGTTTGTGGTCCTACCAACAAACAGAAGTCCCTCTCGAGCCAATGAGAGGGTCGGGCCCTTTGTTCAAGTCTCGGAGACCTCACTTAAGGGATCATTCACCTGCTTACCCTAGTAGGCGGAAAAAAGTGAATTCCATCTTGCTAAGTTAAGTCCCCAGTCGCTCACTCGGTGTTGTCCCCAAGAAGGTAGGCATATTGAGTCGGTGAATCTGGCCACTCTCACTCATACTAGTCAAAGGACAATCCCTCTCAAACAGGAGTTCGTAACTTTTCTCGATGTTGAGATCAAGTTGCCTAGGTAATCCTAGTGAAATAGAAACCTAACTAGTTTACATCTAGCGGTTACTATTTCACGGTCCGATCTTATGTAATCTCATCACATAGGATATCCTCACTCACATGTCATCTACATAAACACGTTAGGATCACAGTCTTTGTATCATATACAAAGTGGGCCACATTCATAGTGTTACCAGGGTAAGGAACCCAAACCTTATCCTCTTACTATAGACCCTTTAGGCTGTATCTCGAACCGAGATCCTTTATAGGTACACTATATTCAGTTCAAGCAACATTTTATAGCATTGGATGTTAGTTTATTGGATTTTGGTTTAAAATAAGGGCAATATCGTAAATAATGAACAATAACTCTTTATTTAAATAATAACTCTTTATTACAATAATTAGAACAAAAAAATTCTAAACTACGAGTTTTAGGGCACAAATCCCAACACAATCGGCTTCACTCATAGAGTTGACGAAACTCACGGCGGGGTTCCAGCGAGCAATCCACGCAGACGAGCAACCAAAACAGACCAACGATCTATTTGCATGTAACGACCCTAAAAAAATGAGACGAATCTACGCTAGGAAAGTTACTCCGCTACACCGTTCGTGCCGAAATTTCAGCAGTATAACGACATAACAAGGAGAAAACCAAAATTTTTCTTGGAACCTAACAAGCAGAAAACACTTCAATGTTTTTCAAAGGATGCCCAACCCCCACCAAATTATAATTAAAGAATGGGTTGGGCTACAACAAGAGTTCCAAGGTACATTCTCTTGCACATACGAACACGCAACAAAACGACAACTCAACCAGAATGAAAGTTTACCAACTAAAAGTACAAGAGAAATAGAGGGTCGCGCGACCAAAAGAAAATAAAGCGGAACTTAAACATGAAAGTGACAAATGAAAACTCTAAGCTAGGGAAAACAATAAGGTAACAGGGTCCCACAGCCTTGTCGGGTTGTTGTCGTTATCATCCGCCTCAGGGTTTCTTACCTGCAACCAAAAACAACAAATTAGACGGGTGAGTATAACGACCAAGAAAACTAACATGCAACCAAACAAAACTCGTCTTCTAAACTCACTCTACCCCAAATAGGTCTCACACTTAGCACACTTCACCCTTAGCCCTCCTGCGGTAATAACTCGAGCTCTACCTTCGATCCTGGAACTTTGATTGACGATGCAATGAGAGAAAGCAACTCTCACGACACTACACACTGGCATAGAGCATAGTAGGTACGTATCCTACATGCCCTATGGGGAATTGCCCCTAAGCCAGCACGGGATAATGAAAAGCAACCACTCCCTGGCGGGGACGTACCCCAGGCTCTCGCAACACAATAAACTAGCATAGGGTAGTGAGGTACGTAACCAACACGCCCTATGGGGAATCCCCCCTAAGCTAGCACGGGATAATTGAAAGCAACCACTCCCTGATCTCAACGGGGACGCACCCCAGTCTCACGAGTCGATCATATATCATCAACCTAGAGGTTCTGACTCGCCCAAGCGTAACTCAGGGTTTAGTAAGTGTTGAGTTTTGCGCTTCATAAGGTTATTTAGAAACCTAACCCGATATTCCTAATATCCCCGAGCCATTCTCAAGGGTCTCAAATTCAACCAGGTTTTCACTTTTAGCCAACACCTCAAAGTACCAAAAATCCACCTTCAGGCCACACTCAGCTAGACATCCGACTTAGCCTTACTCCAATTCCACACAAGTTTTCTTAGCTCCTTGCTTCACGCGTCAGTGCGCCTCCTAACTAGAATTCTAACATAACCTGGACCCGCCCATGAGCAGCTGCCGTAAGCTATGTCCCACCGCTAGTATAATGTCACACTCGTTGTGACTCACCTCGAGGCACTCTCGTCTTTGGTCTGTTGCCATGACTACCATGGCTCACCAAAAGACATCATCGCCCTGTTGGGATTTATTCCCTAAACTTGTGTAATTTTGATCAATTATATAAAGTGTTATTTGTTTTGATAAGATTACAGTCTTGCTTTTATAAATTCAATAAACTAAGCTCCAAGGTTATAACATTTGTCTTGAAATCAGTGTAGTGGACACTATTTGGGTTGAGTTAAAGATTATAACCTAAATAGTCTATGGTATAAGACTAAGGTTGGAAACCTCATTCTGGTAACACCATGGATGCGACCCACTTTGTAGTACGAAGGAGGTAATCAAACTCATTCATGTAGTTGACATGCGAGTGAAGGCATCCTGTATGAAGAGTTCATACAAGACTGGATCGCAAATTATTAGTCTAGCCAGTATAACACCGTTAACATTATAAGACTAGTAATTTATAGATGGTCATTAGTGACTTGACTTGAATCCTGAGCAAGTTAAGAACTCCGCCTTATAGAGTCCGGCCTTAGACTAGTATGAGTGAGAGTAGCACATGGCCGAGCTCAATAACCCTACCTTCTCGGGGGATGAGGAACCTCGTAGGTAGATGGGAACTTAACTGTGCAAGATGGAATTCACTCATTCCTCTACTGAGGAATTAGATAGGTTGTTCCCTTAAGAACTGACTCCAGGTCTTGAACAACGGGGCCCCGCCCTCTATGAGTGTATGAGTCTAAGGTAGGATGTTAGACTTGTTGTTCATTAGAGGATAGTGGTGCTTAAGGAGTAAAACTTGTGAAGGGTCGACTCATGGGTAATGACTATATCAGTGGACACAATATTATCTACAGTGAGGAGAGTGCAGCTACAAGTCTATAGTGGAGTGACTTTTAGTTAATGAATATTGATTAACTGGATCAAAGAGTTTGATCAGTTAATCTCACATCATTGGAGCTCATGATCTGTAGGTCCATTAGATCCCTCCGTTGGCTCAACATGGTAATATTGAGGGTATAAAGTTAGGAGTGAAATTGAAGTGTTCAATTTCATACATGAGGAGTTATATCAATTATATATGAAATAATTGATATAATATATAGTTTTAATGTGAAAATTAGATTTATATATAAACTATATACTAAAGAGAGATTAAAGGAGGGGTAGGATGGTCATTTCTATCCTATTCCCCTATATATATGGTTGCATGAGATGCAACTAGGGTAAGGTTTTTGGAAGCTCACTTGTTGTTGTTGTTGGAAGAGTTCCAAGACAACACAAACATCTCTCTCTTAAAATTCCTCACATCTCCTGAAGGGAACCAACCTTCCTCCCTCACCTAGAGAACAACGGAAAAGATCCGGTGGTCGTGTCTTCGCACAATGTTCTTGTCGCTGAGATCGTGACCGTGGAGAGAGGAGCACTTGAAGAAAGGTTCTTCAAAGGTAAATTCTTGCTGTCCATTTCAATTTTATGCTTAATCTAGTTTTGTATGTTCTTGAATTTATCGTTGTAACTAAATCAAGAGCGCGCGATTCACAATCGCTTCCGCTGCGGGGACTTCAATTTCCTTCAATTGGTATCAGAGCCCAATTGCGTTATTGATTTATTTTCTGTTTTTTTCAAGAACAAGGTGAGATTTACTGTTTTTGCATGAGATATATGATCGGTTTTGAAAAATTAGATGTTTTCAATTTTGGCACTTAGATTTACAATTTCCATTGAAATCTTCAATGTAAGGGTCCGGTGTTTTGGGAAAATTTATTTGTAAATCAAGCCTGTAAGTCCGTGTCGATCAAGGCAAGGCGGTTGCTGAGAAGATCGGAGCAAAAACGAGCAAGGAATGGGATTTCTAGTTGTTGTCTGTGTGCAGCGTTGCAACATTGTCCATCGGTGTTGCAACGCCGCACTTGCAAGAGAAGCGCGAGAGGAAGCGTTACAACAACGCCGGTGAAGATTTACAAAGCAAAGTTAAAGCGTGTAACGCTGCTATCGCCATATACAACACGAATCGTTTCACGCGAGGAGCAACAAGCAGAAAACATATTTTTTATTATATATATTAATTATAAAAATGTTTTATATTTAATATTTTTAATTTTAATTAAGATAATTAGATTATATTAATTAAAATTATTTTTAGGGTGCCAAAATTGGTCTAATTTTTGCTATTTTAATTATGCAATTTTTGTATAATTATTGTCATGCATAGTGTATGCTTTTATTTTACAAACCCCACCTTAGGTTAAATATTTTCATGCATCGTTTATAATATAAGGAGTTATATTATATAGTTTGCATGATTAATTAATATAAGGCAGTGATATTAATTTTTGGGCAGCATTGACATGCATTATTTTTCATGAGATGAATATGCTATGAATGTCTTATTATTAATGTGTTGAATGATCAAGCAATATAACATAGTATGCATGTCACCTAAGGTTAATTAGTAGTTTTAAAATATTTAGAACTTTGAAATAATAGACATTAGGTTATCTAGTTCAAATTAGATTAGAATTAGGAACCAAGTAATTTATAAGCTATGATTCAAAAAGGAACTCTGTCAAAGGAAAGTTCTGTCTAGGCTGGGGTATTTAAGCTGACGAAAACGGAACACCCCTACGAACTGACCAGGGAGTGAAATTTAATCATAGAGTCTTATAAATTACAGTAGTGTCAACGGGTTTATTAAGGGGTTAATAAACTAGAAATCATAGGTTTAATATAAGGAGTTATATTAACAAACATAGGATAAAATCAATATAAGAGTTATATTGATTATCAATATAAGAGTTATGTTGATAGAGTTTGGTAAAACCATTAGCCAGGTTTTAGCCTAAGAAAGATTCCTATAGACTTAAAGTATTCAGTGGGAGGAAAAGTGTATGAGATACATATTTTTCCACCTACGCTATCTCCGGGAAGTTCACACCGTGAGACTCATACTTGGCCTCGTGGCGCAAACGGGGAGCGTCCCCCTTCAGATGGTGTTTGTATGAGTCAATACCAAGGTGAATGGAGAGGGTACTTATAGTGAGTGGGAGCAGGTTTTGTGAAAACAAAACCGAAGGTCTCTTTTGTCGGTTTACACCGTTAGACCACTATGGTAAGCCTACTAGTTTGGCCTGGACCAGACAATCCCTTCGGAGGGCTTGATCATAAGGGATCTAACACAGTAGACACCCGAAAGGGATAAAGATTTCTTTAGACTATTTTGCACTCTAGTCCTCCCTTCGGCGGATTTTATTGGATCGAGACTCTAGGATCTAAAGACAAAGAGTTACACTCACGGGGTACATAAGTTGTGTATGTATCCAGCCCGAAAAATGGTAACTAAAACCTATAGGAATAAGAGTTATTCTGGTGTTAGGTTTTGGTCAAGAGTGTCTTGATCCAGAGGAGAAGTGTTTTTTATTACCCTTTGGTGTCATACATTCTAAACCTTTGGAGTATCATTGCAAATTATAAATCGCCTAGGAATCATTTGATAATTAGCTAAAACATGATTGGATTAGAGTTATAGCAAGAAACTCATACAAGTTTGTTTGTAAAGTTTTCAGCAAAATGTCTAACTCTATGATTTCCTTATTGGGTGCGAAAAAGTTAACCGGAGAGAACATAATTACTTGGAGGAATGGACTCAACATAATTTTGGTTACACATGATCTTAAATTCGTTCTCAATGGGGAATGTCCTCAATTTCCTGCTCAAAACGCATCTCAAGCTGTTGAGGATGCATATGACCGTTGGTTTAGTGCCAACGAAAAGGCAAAAGCCTATATTCTGGCTAGCATACCTGATGTTTTAGCCAGGAGACTTGAGGGCAAGGTCTCAGCTCGAGAGATCATGGATTTTTTGCTAAATTTGTCTAGACAACCGTCCAAACAAATTCGGCATGAAACCCTAAAATTCGTTTATAACGCACGTATGAAGGAAGGAACATCAGTGAGAGAACATGTTCTCAATTTGATTGCCCACTTCAATATAGCAGAATTAAACGGAACGGTCATAGATGAGAAATGCCAGATTTTGTGCATCCTAGAATCTCTTCCGAAGAGTTTTCAGCGATTCCGTAGCAATGCAACCATGAACAACATAGAATGTGATCTGACTTCTTTGCTACATGAGCTGCATAATTATCAATTTCTTATGGATAATAAGAGACAACAAGATGGAGAGGCAAATTTGTTTGCTCATTCCAAAAGTTTTCAGGAGGATTCATCCTCTGGGAAAAAGAACTGCAACCATGCTTCTGGACTTAAGAAGATACATAAGAAGAGGAAAAGGAGTAGATAAAGAGCAATCGTCTGGCAAAGAAAAGTTGTTATTAGATAACATGTAGCTTAAGGGTTTATTAGAAACCTCATTTCTTGCCTTAGCGAACATTGTACTTCTCTATTTTTTCAATTGAATAAAGTGTTTATTTCATTGGAAAAGTATTGTACTATGTGTTTCTCTTCCTGAGAATTATTTGCAAATGGTTTAATTCAGTTAAAATAATTTTAACAAGTAAATTTTACAAAATTGCAAGTACACGAACTAATTTCTCCTTAAAAAAATGCTCATCTTTGGCATCTAAACTTGGGTCACATTAATCTCAATAGGATTGAGAGTTTGGTAAAGAAAGGACTTCTATACGAGTTAGAAGAAAATTCTTTGCCAGTATGTGAATCATGCTTAGATGGCAAAATGACTAAAAGATCTTTTAGTGGAAAAGGTTATAGAGCCAAAGACCCTCTAAAGCTTATACATTCAGACCATTGTGGTCCGATGAATGTTAAAAGGAGGGGAGGATATGAATATTTCATCTCTTTTATAGATGATTATTCTAGATTTGGGCATATTTACCTAATGCACCACAAGTCTGAAGCACTTGAAAAGTTCAAGGAATTCAAGACTGAGGTTGAAAATCAATTAGGTAAAACGGTTAAAACACTTCGATCGAATCGAGGTGGAGAGTACTTGGATTTAAAATTCCAGAACTATATGATAGAACATGGAATCACATCCCAACTCTAAGCTCCTGGCACACCACAACAAAATGGTGTATCGGAAAGGAGCAATAGAACATTGTTGGACATGGTTCGATCAATGATGAGTTATGCTCATCTCCCTAGTTCATTTTGGGGTTACGTAGTGGAGACTACAGTATACATTTTGAATAATGTGCCCTCCAAAAAGTGTTTCTAAAACACCTTTTGAACTCTGGAAAGGACGTAAAGGTAGTTTATGTCAATCCAAAATATGGGGTTGTCCAGCACATGTGCTTGTGACAAATGCAAATAAGTTGGATTCACGTTCAAAGTTGCGCCTATTCGTAGGATACCCAAAAGAAACAAGAGTTTGTTTATTCTATGATCCTAAGAAAGATAAGGTTTTTGTGTCGAAAAATGCCATTTTCTTGGAGGAGGACCACATAAGGGACCACAAACAAAAAAGTAAGGTAGTGTTGAGTGAGTTAGACGGAACAGTAGCAAAGGTTGCAAATAAGAATACTAGTACATCAACAAGGGTTGTTGATACTAGTTTGTCTAGTCAAGAGAGTCCATCTTAAGAGTTGAGTATGCCTCGACGTAGTGGGAGGGTTGTGATGCAGCCTGACTGTTACATGGGTTTAGCTCAAACCCATGTTGTTATACCAGATGACAATTGCGAGGATCCATTGACTTATAGTCAAGCAATGGTTGACAAAGACAAAGACAAATGGGTCATAGCCATGGACCAAGAAATGCAGTCGATGTACTTCAATTGTGTTTGGGATCTTGTATATAAGTCTGATGGGGTAAAACCTATAGGTTGTAAGTGGATCTACAAGCGAAAACGTGGTGTAGATGGGAAGGTGCAAACCTTTAAAGCTAGACTAGTAGCAAAGGGTTATACCCAGGTGAAGGGGTCGACTATAAGGAGACCTTTTCACCTGTTGCTATGGTAAAGTCTATCCGTATCCTTCTTGTCATTGCCGCATATTATGACTATGAGATATGGCAAATAGATGTCAAGACAACCTTTTTGAATGGCAATCTTGAAGAAACCATCTACATGGACTAACCTAAAGGGTTCATTAAACCAGGACAAGAGTAAAAGGTTTGCAGGCTTAAAATGTCGATTTATGGACTGAAACAAGTTTCTAGGTCCTGGAATATAAGATTTCATGAGGCTATCAGATCTTATGGTTTTGACCAGAATTATGATGAACCTTGTGTCTACAAGAAAATCATCAATGGTTCTGTCGCTTTCCTAATTCTCTATGTGGATGATATCCTACTCATTGGGAATGATGTAGGTTATCTTACTGACATCAAGGAATGGCTAGCTACGCAGTTCCAAATGAAAGATTTTTCTCTCGAATATCCAGATTGCTTACTGGATCAAGTTGGCAACATACATCGACTCGAGGATCCATGAACAACCACTTCCTTAAAAGGAAAACACGAGCTCACCTAAAACAATTTCAAAGAATGAACGGTCACTAGCTTGGCCTAGGGCTCACCCCTAGCTCGTAACAAGCTAGTTAAAGCAATCCAAAGAACTTAAACACGAACTGAAGCTTAAAACATTGCACCCAACGATCACACTGGCCCAAGCCTTAGTAACCAAAACATCAATGAGCAACCTCGAACCCTTTACAAGTATAGTCTCACGCTTAGGCTACCTTGAGCCCAACGAAGTAATCCTATATTTAGTCTCGTCAAATACGCTTTACTACACTCGCCCATCTAGGTTTTACTTGTGGTTCACAAATTCCAACTACCAACCTCGTGGTGGAACCCGAGCATTGATCCACCTCTCAACTACTTCATCATGCCGGACCGTCGCGTTAGCTCTCGACATTACGATCAAAGGCTTTTAGTCTCACTCTTAACTCAAGCCTTAAGCCCCTATTCCCAATATTAACTACCTTCTTAGTCCATTCGTAGTACAGCAACACCAACAAAAACTCAAACTCAAACGTATACATCACAACAAAGTTTTCGTGCATTAAACACAATTCACTTGATTACAACATTAAAATAAATCACATATTAACTTTAAAGGCTTAATCCAAATGACTACTTACCTCAATAACGAAGTCCAAACTTGATCCCTAGTCCCACACACTTCTTTAATACGTTCGGACCCTAAGTCACAAACAAAGTCTTAAAGTCACACTCCAATCATCGATATTTGGATTATCTTGACTTAAATAACCAACACAACATACGAGGGCCTATAACGGGATCGAGAAAATGAAAACGACCAAGCTGTACCTAATCGGCGGCGTGTGGCGGCGGCGGAATCCAAATGAGCGGCGACTTTTCTGGCGAGTGAAGGCGTGTGGAGCATGATTCGAGATGCCCACGACTTGATCTATCCAAAACCAAAGCCCAAAACACGAGAATCGATCAAAAGGACACCAACAACTCAAACTAAAACTTAAACCGGTTTGAAAGAAACTTACCATCTTAGATTTTTCGGTGATAGCTTGCGAATCCGACACTTGCTGACCCCCTTGTTGCTCCGATGACTGTGCGACGGTGGCGGAGAAGACAAACAAGGGAGAGGGTAGCAAAAAAAGCGACCTAATGGCGCCAATCCTTTTTGTAATGAGTGCGATTGTTCGTGAATGACGAAAAGGAGCAAGGGGAAAACGGATCCGACAAATGATGGAGTCGTCGACGGTGAGAGAGGCGTCGGAGTGGAAGAGACGAGGCAACGGCAGGGGTTGAACTGAAAGGAGAAGAAGAAGGAGAAGAGGAGGAAGAAGAAAAGGGAGGGCGACAACGAGAAACGCTTCTTGCGTTTTCTTCTTTCTTTTCTTTTCTTTTTTTTTTTTAACCGAGTGTTGCATTGCAGGTGACCTCGACTGCTTAAGCTCGAGCGGTTGTCGATCGGTGATGAAGGTTGTAAGAGACTTGGGGTTACTGTTTGTTGAAGTCTTTGGTCGGCCGTAAATGAAAGGAAGGAGGCGCGCATTGCTTTGAAGTGAAGGAGAGGATTGAAAGGAAGAAGAGAGATTGGTTTGCGTGCCCCTAAAAGACAAAAGTGTCTTTTTCTAACCCTGATTCAATTTAATTTACAATAATACCCTCCAAGTTTCTCTAAACCACAAACATGTCCTTGGACTTAATTAAAAACCCCATTTATCTAATTTTCTTTAACTTTCTTTAATTGAACAAGAAGTGGAATTTCATGAGAACTTAAATTCAAACCTTAAGTTTAATAATACTTGAAAATCGTGGGCGTTACATCTCATCGACTACTACTATAAATAATGAGGGGTTTCACTATTTTTTTCACCAACCTTAGAGTCTTGTTCTTTTTTTTTTTGTTGTTTCTATTATTTGCTCTCAAATCGTGTTTAATCTCTAAGGCTCTTCAATCTTGAAAGCATCTCGATCTAATATCGAAGATGTATGTGATACATTCAAGTTGCAAAAGTTACGTGTATAGAGTCATTATCTCCGATCTTAGGCTTGTAACTTTGCAACTATACTTAGATGAAGTTCAATAATAGTGTTTATTTATCTATTTTGTAATTATTTTTTTTTTAATAAAGTAGACAAATCTATTTTAGGCAATGTATAGGCATAGTTTTGTATTCTTTGTTACTATTTATTAGTGTTATTTCATGTATTGTTAGGGTTTTTTTTTTAAAAAATATAGATGATTATTTTAATTTAATTTAAAACAGTATAAAAATATTGAAGTTTAAAAAGTTTTACAATTTCAATAAATTATAGGTTGAATTTAGACCATAAAATCTATATTCTATATGATATTGGACTTAGTTGTCAATGCTCGTATTAATGTGTTATTATTAATTTGTGTTAGATTGAGAAATAATTATTAATTTTTTTTTCTCACACCATATATCCATTAATATAAACACTATTGTAACGCCCCTACTTTTCTATGACTAAACTCTTAGGGACATTACTACACATGCATGCATTTATAGGCCAAGAGATGAAAAGATCTTTAAAACCTCCAACTAAAATAATTTGTCTTTAGGGATCCCAAATAAAACATTCAAAACAGATAAAAGGAGCAGTTTAACATGGCCTATTGAAAATCTGTAAAGTAAATTTAAACTTCAAAAACATAAAGGGACAACATCAGTTATAAAAGAAATGTGCGGAAAACATGTCTATTCCCATGGTCCTGGCAACGCGCCTCCGTCACTCGCCCTGCACGTCCTTAGCCTTACCTGAAAAACATTTTTTAAAAGAAAGGGTGAGTATTGTAAAAACAATACCCAGTAAGTGACCTCGCTACCGAGGTTTGGGATATGCATACACATACAATCATGACTTTTAAACTTGTTCGAAATGTACATATGCGGGACCTAAAACTTTCTCATATTGTCAGGTCTTTAATCCATGACTTCCTTTTTATTTATGTGGCCGACTGGTCATCCTGAGTCATTTTATTTTGAGTCCCTCACAGACCCCTGTATGGTTTGAGTCCCTCACAGACCCCTGTAATAATTTGAGTCCCTCACAGACCCCTGTAATTTGACCCATAGGGTCTCTATTGCATGTTTGACCATGCACATAATGCACTCAGGAGACCAATGTCCACACTTTTCATCAATTCATTTCATGACATACATAACATGCATGAGGTCCCATCATTCAACATAACTATAGTGTACATGCCACAACCATTATCATTAATATGCAAATCATGACCTTTCACATCAGATAGGGTGTAATACTCACGTATATAATCATACAATATTCTCATAGATAATACTGTACTATCTTCACATGAAATATTGGAATATCCTTACGTAAAATACAAAGACATTCTCGCATAAAATACTAGATTATGCTCGCATAAAATAATGAGATACCTTCACATAAAATCTCAAAGTATTTTCACATAAAATCTCGGGATATTCTCGTATGAAAATCATTAAATCTTTTTAAGTAAAATATCGTACTAATTTCACATAAAATATTGAAATTCGTTTTCTTTAATCCCATTTAAAAAGATTTGGCACAAGGTCCCTTACCTTAGTTCCGATTTCGCTCCAAAACCTAACCTAACTCCTTGACTACTCTTCCTTTAGTAGAACCTGAATCGCACAACAATCCGAAATTATTCTCTAAACTTACACCGATTCCATAAAGTAAAGATACCTAATTTATGTTCATAAGTTTTCGTGCTCCGCTCACCTCAAGTTCAGCGCGAAAACCTAGTATTCCTTAGTTCGTTTTGGCGTTTGACCTCCAATTCCGCTCCAAGTTTAGTCCCTACAATTTGTGTTCGAAATAGTAGCTTAGGCTCTCGGTTATACGCTTAGATAATCGGTAGATGGTCAAGAATAATTCTCAATCAAGTTCGAAACTTAAACGGATCGCTCACCGGATCAAATCTTAGTCTTTGTCTGATTCTTGGCGCGGCGTTATGAGCTCGACGACGCGGAAAGAGATCTGCGGCTTGGAGAGAGGCTTCCGATCGGCGGGCGTCGCGTGGCTCTCGGTACCGAAGGGCTCGACGAATCGAAGCGGCGGCGCAGACGTGAACGGCCCGTATGATCCTGCCGCCGGCTTACTACTCGATCGTGGACTCGGCGTGAGCAACCGACGCGCTCGAGACCAGCTAGAGTCGCTTCTGTCCGAGGCCTCGAACGTGGCTTCAATCGTCGGTCGGCGGCTAGGGCTTCGTTTCCGTTCGTGGGTTTCGCCGGCGGGAGCTTGCGATCGGCTGGGCAGGAACGAAAATCCTCAAGCGGCGGCGTGCAGTTGGCTGAAAGACAGCTTGGATGGCGAGGAGGCGATCGTCCGTGGATTGCAAACGAGGCGGCTGGGGCGGCTTGCACGGTTGACTGGACGGCGACGGCAGCAGCAGCACGTTGGAGTAGGTTTCCGGTTAGGGCAAGCACACGAAGGAGAAGGGAAAAATCGAAGTGTATATTGTTTTAGGGTTAGGGTTAGGGCTAGGGTTTTGTTCTCTTCCAACTTCACTTAAGGACCTTAAATACTAACAAATTAGGTCAAAATTCTAGTGCTAGTTATCACCCTAATTTAGACATTAATCACTAACATGCCACTGCCACTTCCTTTTTCTTTTAATTATTACAAAATAAATCCCATCTCAAGGGAAAACAATAATTAACGATAGAACGTCAAATACAATAAATAATTGGTACCTGTGGTTGTGGTCGTCACAATCTTCCCTCCTTAAGAACTTTCGTCCTCGAAAGTTCCTATTCTTGAAATAGCTCTGGATATTTAGCTCGCACTTCTTCTTCTCGCTCCCAGGTAGCTTTTTCCGTGCGGTGGTTTTGCCACAACACTTTAACTAAGTTGATCTCACGGTTACGGAGGGTCTTTCGATCTCTAGCAATAATCTGTACAGGTCGTTCGCCATAACTCAAATCTTCTGCTAGTGTAATGGTTCAAGTCTACGACATGAGTCGGTCCGAACGTATTTTCTCAGCATGGAGACATGGAATACGTTATGAACTGCTGATAGGGAAGGCGACAATGCTAGCCTGTAGGCCACTACACCAACCCTCTCTAAAATCTCAAATGGTCCGATGAAGCGCGGACTCAACTTCCCTTTTCGGCCAAACCTTAGAATCCCTTTCATTGGGGCAACTTTAAGAAATACGTGGTCCCCAACTTCGAATTCTAGGTTCCTTCGTCTCGAATCGGCATAACTCTTTTGCTCGCTCTGGCGGCGCATCAGCATCCGCCCCTAATCTTCTCATGACGCACTATTAGTGATCTCTGTACTATTTGGACCCAACAATCGGCGTTAGCCAACCTCCTCCCGAAAACGGGAGTTCTCGCAACGTTTTCCATAGAGAGCTTCAAATGGAGCCATTCCGATGGTCGACTGATAACTGTTATTGTAAGCAAACTCCATCAAATGCAAATGTGTGTCCCAACTACCCGGAAAGTCTAAAGTGCAAGCTCGTAACATGTCTTCTAAGATCTGGTTCAAACGTTACATGCGCCCATCCGTCTCGTGGGTGGAAAGGTCATACTAAAAATTCACCGTGAACCTAATGCTTTCTGTAGGCTCTTCCAAAAGTTGGAGGTGAAACGTGGATCCCTGTCTGAAATAATCTTGACTGGAATCCCATGCAGGCGGACTATCTCTCCCAGGTAAAGCTGCGCCCACTTATCTGTAGAATAGGTGGGTTTCCGTACAGTATGAAATGTCTTGACTTGGTTAATCTGGCCCACTATGACCCAAATTACCGAGTAACCTCGTAAGGTTCTAGGCGATCCGACTATGAAATCCATAGAGATCTCCTCCCATTTCCACTGGGGGCATGTAAAGGCTGCGAGAGTCCTGCGGTCTCTCTCTCTGGTGCCTTCACTGTTTGACAAGTCAAGCACTTGCTGACAAACTCTGCCACGTCGCGTTTCATGTTACACCACCAGAACGACAGTTTCAGATCTCGATACATCTTGGTACTACCAGGATGCATAGAAAATGGTGAGTTATGGGCTTCGCTCAAGATTTCAGTTTTAAGTTTGACATCGTTCGGCACACATAATCGTCCCTGAAATAGTAATCCTCCATCTGTGGATAGGGAAAACTCTACCAGCTCACCTGAAGTTACTGCAGTACGCTTTTCTACTAACTGAGGGTCCACCTGTTGAGCCTCAACGATACGTTGTCTCAAAGTTGGTTGCACCGTTAACTGAGCTAACTGAGCCGTGGTCTTTCCTACTAGTACTGCGATTTCAGCTCGTGCAAACTCTGCTGTAACTCGCTCACAAGAACTCGTCTTTGAAGTATGAATCGGCTTTCTCACGAGGGCATCGGCCACTACATTAGCCTTACAGGGTGGTATTGAATGTCTATGTCATAATCCTTCACTAATTCCAACCATGTGCGTTGCCTCATGTTCAATTCCTTCAGGTGAATGATACTTGGACTTTTATGATCTGTAAAAATCTGAATTTTCTCGCCATACAGGTAATGTCTCCAGATCTTTAATGCAAAGACCACTGCTGCTAGTTCCAAGTCATGAGTCGGATAGTTCCTCTCGTGCGTCTTCAATTGTCGGGATGCATAGGCTATTACTTTACCGTGCTGCATTAGTACACAGCCCAAACCTTTCTTAGAAGCATCATCAGTAAACCACAAAGCTCCTGTTCCCTCGGGACCGTAAGAATCGGGGGTGACACTAATCTGTACTTGAGTTCTTGGAAACTCGCCTCGCAGGCATCATCCCAAACAAATGAGTTACCCTTGCGCGTCAGCTGAGTCATGGGCATAGCTATCTTGGCGAAGTCCTGCACGAAACGTCTATAGTAACCTGTAAGACCCAGAAAACTACGTACCTCTGTCACGGTGGTCGGACGAGGCCACTGTGTGACGGCCTCCACTTTCGGCCGGATCAACAGAGACTCGAAATTTCTGGACACCACATGCCCTAAGAAGGATACCTGTCTGAGCCAGAATTCACACTTGGAAAATTTTGCATATAACTTATTCTCTCTCAGCGTGAGTAAGACTTTTCTCAGGTGCCTTTCATGATCTTCATCACACCTGGAGTATATCAGTATATCGTCGATAAATACTATCACGAGCGTATCAAGAAACTCTTTGAATAAACGGTTCATCAAGTCCATGAAAGCGGCGGGAGCGTTGGTCAAACCAAGCGGCATCACTTGTGAACTCGTAATGCCCATAACGTGATCTCAATCTTTGTTTTAGGAATATCCTCTTCACCGATTCTCAATCGATGGTAGCTTTGATCTCGGATCAATCTTGGAGAACATCTTTGTTGCTCCTTGCAACCGATCGAACAAATCATCTATTCAGGGAGAGGGTATTTATTCTTGATCGTAACTTTATTCAACTTCCTATAATCTATACACAGCGCATGGACCCGCTCTTTCTTTTCACGAACAACACCGGTGCTCCCAAGGCGAGACGCTAGGGCGTATAAACTCCTTGTCCAGTAAGTCCTGCAACTGTAGTTTCAGTTCTTTCAACTCTGCCGGTGCCATTCTGTACGGTGCCTTGGATATCGGAGTTGTCCCTAATTCCAATCCGATGTTAAAATCTACCTCTCTGACCGGAGGTATTCCGGGGAGGTCCTCGGGAAGACGTCAGAATTCATTCACCATCGTACCGGTGACACCGAGATCTCCGTGCACCTTGCATCTAGTATGCAAGCTAAGACGCCCAAGCTCCCCGATGTAATAACTTCCACGGCCTTAAGGGCGATGTACCTTAGGCCTACTTCCTGCTATCGTGCCTCTGAACTTGAAGCCGGGTTGGTCAGGAGGAGTGAACACTACCTCCTTCCTGAAACAATCAATGCAAGCATGGTTCTGCGCTAACCATCCATGCCCAATATCACATCAAAGTCAGACATGTCTAAGACTACTAGATTTTACTGTTAACTCATGGTCCGCGATGGTCACACTACCATCCTTGACTTTCATAGTGGCTAACCAATTTATCCCATGAGTGAGACAGCAGACAGAGCATACATCAGAATCGTTTCTAATTCTAACTCGGCTTGACTTACGAAGGATGCGAGAAATAAAAGAGTGTGTAGAACCTGTAATCAAATAATACAAAGGCAAGGTGTCCAAGTAATGGAAGTGTACCTGTAACCACTGAGTCTGAGCCATAGATGTTTTTACTGGTGCTTGCATAAGCTCTTCCTTGATGTATAACCGGCTTCACAGCAGTCCCACTATTGAGAACTCCGAGGTTGACTAGCGGCCCGCTTGACTCGGGCAACTATTAGCTCTGTGCCCTTCTTTCCCACATCCGAAAGCACACTCGGGATCGGGCCAAACACTTACCCCAATGTCTGCTACTACGCTCTTTGCATTGTGGCTTATCTCCACCGTTATTTCCGTTCTGTTGACTGTGGTTTCGACCAACCTCACACGAAAATGTCCTGGTCTATGCGGTATCTGCCGGGACGCTGTGAGCTTGAATTTGGCCGGTCCCACTTCCTCTTATGATTTGCCATGGCCGCCTCGGGTTAACCACTACTGCATGCGCGCTCTGCCGCACCCAAATCAATTCCGCCACTCTCTCACTGCGAGGCATAATCGGGAGGTGCTAGTGCTCGGATGAAGCCTCGAACATTTTCATCCAGTCCCATGACGAAACGCTCTTCTTCTTCTTCGCCTGTGTGTCTACGGTTCGGGGCAAAGCGTGACAAGCGGGTGAATTCTCTCTCATATACCTCCACCGCCTCCTCTGTTACGCTAAGTTGTAAAATTACGCTTGTTTCTCCAAACGAGTCGCAGCTGGTAAAATTTCCGCTGCAATGCTTCCTTAAACATATTCCAGGTAATCGTTTCTCCGCTGGCGACAATGGTTCCCTGGGCGGACTCCCACCATAAATACGCGTCATCCCTCAGCATAAAGGTAGCACAGACACACCTCTCTCGGTCCTCGGGGCGGTTCATCAATCAAGATGGCCTCAATGGAGGGCGACCATAACTTCGACCACGGTGGGGTCACCGGAAGACCCATCAAACGATCTGGGATCATATTTCCTAAAGTCCTTCAGATATCGAGACTCCAGAGTTGCATCGTTCCGTCCCTGATTTGCTTGGGCCAGCTGAGTGGCTACTGTAGCTCGCACTAGAGTCTGCATAGCCTCTACCATCATAGTCATAACGTTAGTGTTCCCTTGATCCACCACTGGAGCAACTGCAGGTGCATTCTCCTGGCGGCCAGGCTGGTCCTGGGGAAGGTCTGGTACGGGTGGAGCAACCTCTTCCTGTTCCAGCGGTAATTCCGGTTGGGTGTCAACGTTTTCTCTTGCCCTCCGGCCCCTACCACGTCCTCTACCTCTCCCACGACCTCTAGGTGGCATTTTGTCCGTACTACAATACAGAGAGTTTCTAGCTCAGTTTTCATTACCTTCTAACTGTAAGGTAGGATCACCCCTTAGGGTTTTAAGTTCATGTATATGCATAAAACAGAATCACATCATAATCATTTACTTAATTAATAAAATACCAGAACGTACCTGGCGGTGACCGGAACGCGTTGTTCAACCATGGGAACTACTCTGTGCTTACTCTGTAAGCAAGTCTACAGAACCCTTAAACCTAGGGCTCTGATACCAACTGTAACGCCCCTACTTTTCTATGACTAAACTCTTAGGGACATTACTACACATGCATGCATTTATAGGCCAAGAGATGAAAAGATCTTTAAAACCTCCAACTAAAATAATTTGTCTTTAGGGATCCCAAATAAAACATTCAAAACAGATAAAAGGAGCAGTTTAACATGGCCTATTGAAAATCTGTAAAGTAAATTTAAACTTCAAAAACATAAAGGGACAACATCAGTTATAAAAGAAATGTGCGGAAAAACATGTCTATTCCCATGGTCCTCGGCAACGCGCCCTCAGTCACTCGCCCACGCACGTCCCTTAGCCTTACCTCAAAAACATTTTTTAAAAGAAAGGGTGAGTATTGTAAAAACAATACCCAGTAAGTGACCTCGCTACCGAGGTTTGGGATATGCATACACATACAATCATGACTTTTAAACTTGTTCGAAATGTACATATGCGGGACCTAAAACTTTCTCATATTGTCAGGTCTTTAATCCATGACTTCCTTTTTATTTATGTGGCCGACTGGTCATCCTGAGTCATTTTATTTTGAGTCCTCTCACGGACTCCCTCGTATGGTTTGAGTCCTCACGCACCCTGTAATAATTTGAGTCCTCTCATGGACCCACATAATTTGACCCATAGGGTCTCTATTGCATGTTTGACCATGCACATAATGCACTCGTGAGACCAATGTCCACACTTTTCATCAATTCATTTCATGACATACATAACATGCATGAGGTCCCATCATTCAACATAACTATAGTGTACATGCCACAACCATTATCATTAATATGCAAATCATGACCTTTCACATCAGATAGGGTGTAATACTCACGTATATAATCATACAATATTCTCATAGATAATAATTGTACTATCTTCACATGAAATATTGGAATATCCTTACGTAAAATACAAAGACATTCTCGCATAAAATACTAGATTATGCTCGCATAAAATAATGAGATACCTTCACATAAAATCTCAAAGTATTTTCACATAAAATCTCGGGATATTCTCGTATGAAAATCATTAAATCTTTTTAAGTAAAATATCGTACTAATTTCACATAAAATATTGAAATTCGTTTTCTTTAATCCCATTTAAAAGATTCGGCACAAGGTCCCTTACCTTAGTTCCGATTTCGCTCCAAAACCTAACCTAACTCCTTGACTACTCTTCCTTTAGTAGAACTCCGAATCGCACAACAATCAGAAATTATTCTCTAAACTTACACCGATTCCATAAAGTAAAGATACCTAATTTATGTTCATAAGTTTTCGTGTTCGCTCACCTCAAGTTCAACGCGAAACCTAGTATTCCTTAGTTCGTTTTGGCGTTTGACCTCCAATTCCGCTCCAAGTTTAGTCCCTACAATTTGTGTTCAAATAGTAGCTTAGGCTCTCGCTATATACGCTTAGATAATCGTCGAGGTCAAGAATAATTCTCAATCAAGTTCAAACTTAAACAGATCGCTCACCGGATCGAAATCTTAGCTTTGTCAGATTCTTTGTCGGCGTTATAGAGAGCTCGGCGGCGGAAAGAGATCTGCGGCTTGGAGAGAGGCTTCCGATCGGCGGACGTCGCGTGGCTCTTACCGTGAAGGCTCGGCGAATCGAAACGGCGGCAGCAGACGTGAACGGAAGCCAGTATGATCCTGCCGTGGTTACTACTCGATCAGGGACTCGGCGTGAGCAACCGACGCGCGCTCGAGACCAACTAGAGTCGCTTCGCCCGAGGCCTCGAACGTGGCTTCAATCGTCGGCCGGCGGCTAGGGCTTCGTTCCGTTCGTGGGGTTTCGCGGCGGGAGCTTGCGATCGGTGGCGCGAACGAAAATCCTCAAGCGGCGGCGTGCGCTGGTGAAAGACGGCTTGGATGGCGAGGAGGCGATCGTCCGTGGATTGCAAACGAGGCGGCGCCAGGGCGCTTGCACGTTGGATCGACGGGCGACGGCGGCAGCAGCAGCGTTGGAGTAGGTTTCCGCTTAGGGCAAGCACCACGAAGGAGAAGGAAAAATCGAAGTGTATATTGTTTTAGGGTTAGGGTTAGGGCTAGGGTTTTGTTCTCTTCCAACTTCACTTAAGGACCTTAAATACTAACAAATTAGGTCAAAATTCTAGTGCTAGTTATCACCCTAATTTAGACATTAATCACCAACATGCCACTGCCACTTCCTTTTTCTTTTAATTATTACAAAATAAATCCCATCTCAAGGGAAAACAATAATTAACGATAGAACGTCAAATACAATAAATAATTGGTACCTGTGGTTGTGGTCGTCACAATCTTCCCTCCTTAAGAACTTTCGTCCTCGAAAGTTCCTATTCTTGAAATAGCTCTGGATATTTAGCTCGCACTTCTTCTTCTCGCTCCCAGGTAGCTTTTTCCGTGCGGTGGTTTTGCCACAACACTTTAACTAAGTTGATCTCACGGTTACGGAGGGTCTTTCGATCTCTAGCAATAATCTGTACAGGTCGTTCGCCATAACTCAAATCTTCTGCTAGCTGTAATGGTTCGAAGTCTACGACATGAGTCGGTCCGAACGTATTTTCTCAAGATGGAGACATGGAATACGTTATGAATCTGGCGATGGGAAGGCGACAATGCTAGCACAGAGGCCACTACACCAACCTCTCTAAAATCTCAAATGGTCCGGATGAGCGCGGACTCAACTTCCTTTTTTCGGCCAAACCTTAGAATCCCTTTCATTGGGGCAACTTTAAGAAATACGTGGTCCCCAACTTCAATTCTAGGTTCCTTCGCCTCGAATCGGCATAACTCTTTTGCTCGCTCTGGCGGCGATCGCATCCGCCCCTAATCTTCTCTCAGATCGCACTATTAGTGATCTGTACTATTTCTGGACCCAACAACTGGCGTTCGCCAACCTCCTCCCAGAAAACGGGAGTTCTGCAACGTTTTCCATAGAGAGCTTCAAATGGAGCCATTCCGATGGTCGATCGATAATCGTATTGTGTAAAGCAAACTCCATCAAATGCAAATGTGTGTCCCAACTACCCGGAAAGTCTAAAGTGCAAGCTCGTAACATGTCTTCTAAGATCTGGTTCAAACGCTCGCATCCGCCCATCCGTCAGGTGGGTGGAAAGTCAGACTAAAATTCAAATTGTGAACCTAATGCTTTCTGTAGGCTCTTCCAAAAGTTGGAGGTGAAACGTGGATCCTCGCTCAAAATAATCTTGACCGGAATCCCATGCAAAGGACTATCTCTCCTGTAAAGCCGCGCCCACTTATCTGTAGAATAGGTGGGTTTCCACAGTATGAAATGTGCTTGACTTGGTTAATCTCACCCACTATGACCCAAATTACCGAGTAACCTCGTAAGGTTCTAGGCGATCCGACTATGAAATCCATAGAGATCTCCTCCCATTTCCACTGGGCACATGTAAAGGCCGCAGAGTCCCGCGGGTCTCTGCTTCAGGTGCCTTCACCGCTGACAAGTCAAGCACTTGCGACAAACTCGCCACGTCGCGTTTCATGTTACACCACCGTAACGAGCGGTTTGATCTCTCGATACATCTTGGTACTACCGGGATGCATAGAAAATGGTGAGTTATGGGCTTCGCTCAAGATTTCATTTTAAGTTTGACATCGTTTCGGCACACATAATCGTCCCCCGAAATAGTAATCCTCCATCTGTGGATAGGAAAACTCTACCACTCACCGGTTACTTTGCGATGACGCTTTTCTACTAATCGAGGGTCCACCTGTGAGCCTCAACGATACGTTGTCTCAAAGTTGGTTGCACCGTTAATCGAGCTAATCGAGCCGTGGTCTTTCCTACTAGTACTGCGCGATTTCACTCGTGCAAACTCTGCTCAGAACTCTCTCTCTCTGTCGGAACTCGTCTTTGAAGTATGAATCGGCTTTCATCGAGGGCATCGGCCACTACATTAGCCTTACACCGGGTGGTATTGAATGTCTATGTCATAATCCTTCACTAATTCCAACCATCTGCGTTGCCTCATGTTCAATTCCTTCAGGTGAATGCAGATACTTGAGACTTTTATGATCTGTAAAAATCTCGAATTTTCTCGCCATACTGTAATGTCTCCCGGATCTTTAATGCAAAGACCACTCTGCTGCTAGTTCCAAGTCATGAGTCGGATAGTTCCTCTCGTGCGTCTTTCAATTGTCGGGATGCATAGGCTATTACTTTACCGTCTTTGCATTAGTACACACGCCCAAACCTTTCTTAGAAGCATCACTGTAAACCACAAAGCTCCTGTTCCTCGGGACCTGTAAGAATCGAGGTGACACTAATCTGTACTTGAGTTCCTGGAAACTCGCCTCGCAGCATCATCCCAAACAAATGAGTTACCCTTGCGCGTCACACCGAGTCATGGGCATAGCTATCTTGGCGAAGTCACCGCACGAAACGTCTATAGTAACTGTAAGACCCGAGAAAAACTACGCACCTCTGTCACGGTGGTGGACGAGGCCACCGTGTGGACGGCCTCCACTTTCATTTGGATCAACAGAGACTCCACCGGACACCACATGCCCTAAGAAGGATACCCGTGCGAGCGGTAATTCACACTTGGAAAATTTTGCATATAACTTATTCTCTCTCAGCGTGAGTAAGACTTTTCTCAGGTGCCTTTCATGATCTTCATCACACCTGGAGTATATCAGTATATCGTCGATAAATACTATCACGAACGTATCAAGAAACTCTTTGAATAAACGGTTCATCAAGTCCATGAAAGCGGCAGGAGCGTTGGTCAAACCAAACGGCATCACCGTGAACTCGTAATGCCCATAACGTGATCTCAATCTTTGTTTTAGGAATATCCTCTTCACCGATTCTCAATCGATGGTAGCCCGATCTCGAGATCAATCTTGGAGAACATCATTTGCTCCTTGCAAATCGATCGAACAAATCATCTATTCTGGGAGAGGGTATTTATTCTTGATCGTAACTTTATTCAACTTCTATAATCTATACACAGGCGCATGGACCCGTCTTTCTTTTTCACGAACAACACTGGTGCTCCCCAAGGCGAGACGCTAGGGCGTATAAACTCCTTGTCCAGTAAGTCCTGCAACTGTAGTTTCAGTTCTTTCAACTCTGCCGGTGCCATTCTGTACGGTGCCTTGGATATCGGAGTTGTCCCTAATTCCAATCCGATGTTAAAATCTACCTCTCTGACCGGAGGTATTCCGGGAGGTCCTCGGGGAAGACGTCTCAGAATTCATTCACCATCGTACCGGCGACACCGAGATCTCCGTGCACCTTGCATCTAGTATGCAAGCTAAGACGCCCCAAGCTCCCGATGTAATAACTTCACGGCCTTAAGGGCGTGAATACCTTAGGCCTACTTCCCGCTATCGTGCCTCTGAACTCAGAGCTTGGGTTGGTCGGAGAGGAGTGAACACTACCTCCTTCCCCAAACAATCAATGCAAGCATGGTTCTGCGCTAACCATCCATGCCCAATATCACATCAAAGTCGACATGTCTAAGACTACTAGATTTATCATTAACTCATGGTCCATGCGATGGTCACACTACCATCCTTGACTTTCATAGTGGCTAACCAATTTATCCCCGCAGAGTGGGAGACAGACAGAGCATACCAGAATCGTTTCTAATTCTAACTCACTTGACTTACGAAGGATGCGAAATAAAAGAGTGTGTAGAACTGTCATCAAATAATACAAAGGCAAGGTGTCCAAGTAATGGAAGTGTACACAGTAACCACCGAGTCCGAGCCATAGATGTTTTTCTTGGTGCTTGCATAAGCTCTTCCTTGATGTATAACCGCTTCACAAAGCAGTCCCACTATTGAGAACTCGAGGTTGGCTAGCGCCGGCTTGACTCGGGCAAATATTAGCTCTGTGCCCTTCTTTCCCACATCCCGAAGCACACTCGGATCGGGCCAAACACTTACCCCCAATGTCGCTTACCACGCCTTTTTGCATTGTGGCTTATCTCCACCGTTATTTCCCGCTCGTTTGACTGTGGTTTCGACTGAACTCGCACGAAAATGTCCCAGTCCTATGCGGTATACTGCCGGGACGCCGTGTGAGCTTGAATTTGGCCGGTCCCACTTCCTCTTATGATTTGCCATGGTCGCCCCGGGTTAACCACTACTCACATGCGATCTGCGCGCACTCCAAATCAATTCCGCCACTCTCACCTGCGAGGCATAATCGGGAGGTGCTAGTGCTCGGATGAAGCCTCGAACATTTTCATCCAGTCCCCATGACGAAACGCTCTGCCTTTTCTTCTCCTGTGTGTCTACGGGTTCGGGGCAAAGCGTGACAAGCGGGTGAATTCTCTCTCATATACCTCCACTGCCCTCCTGTTCTGGCTAAGTTGTAAGAATTCTGCTTGTTTCCTGTAACGAGCTGCAGCGGGGTAAAATTTCCGCTAGAATGCTTCCTTAAACATATTCCAGGTAATCGTTTCTCATTGGCGACAATGGTTCCACTGGCGGACTCCACCATAAATACGCGCCATCCTCCTCGGCATAAAGGTAGCACAGGACACCCTCTGGTCCTCAGGGCAGTTCATCAATCTGAAGATGGCCTCAATGGAGGACAGCCATAACTCAGCCACAGTGGGGTCACTGGAAGACCCATCAAACGATCTGGGATCATATTTCCTAAAGTCCTTCAGATATCGAGACTCCAGAGTTGCATCGTTCCGTCCCTGATTTGCTTGGGCGGTGGTGGCTCTCAGAGCTCGCACTAGAGTCCGCATAGCCTCTACCATCATAGTCATAACGTTAGTGTTCCCTTGATCCACCACCGAGCAACTGCAGTGCATTCTCCCGGCGCCGGCCGGTCTCGGGAAGGTCGCACGCGGGTGGAGCAACCTCTTCCTGCTCTCCAATGGTAATTCCGGTTGGGTGTCAACGTTTTCTCTTGCCCTCCCGGCCCCTACCACGTCCTCTACCTCTCCCACGACCTCTAGGTGGCATTTTGTCCGCATACTACAATACAGAGTTTCTCTAGCTCGGTTTTCATTACCTTCTAACTGTAAGGTAGGATCACCCTCTTAGGGTTTTAAGTTCATGTATATGCATAAAATGCAGAATCACATCATAATCATTTACTTAATTAATAAAATACCGTAACGTGCTGGCGGTGGCCTAGACGCGTTGTTCAACCATGGAACTACTCGTGCTTACTACTCGTAAGCAAGTCTCTGTAACCCTTAAACCTAGGGCTCACGATACCAACTGTAACGCCCCTACTTTTCTATGACTAAACTCTTAGGGACATTACTACACATGCATGCATTTATAGGCCAAGAGATGAAAAGATCTTTAAAACCTCCAACTAAAATAATTTGTCTTTAGGGATCCCAAATAAAACATTCAAAATGCAGATAAAAGGAGCGGCTTTAACATGGCCTATTGAAAATCAGAAAGTAAATTTAAACTTCAAAACATAAAGGGACAACATCGCTTATAAAAGAAATGTGCGGAAAACATGTCTATTCCCATGGTCCCGGCAACGCGCCTCCACTCGCCCGCACGCACGTCCTTAGCCTTACTCAAAAAACATTTTTTAAAAGAAAGGGTGAGTATTGTAAAAACAATACCCGATGTAGTGACCTCGCTACCGAGGTTTGGGATATGCATACACATACAATCATGACTTTTAAACTTGTTCGAAATGTACATATGCGGGACCTAAAACTTTCTCATATTGTCAGGTCTTTAATCCATGACTTCCTTTTTATTTATGTGGCCGACTGGTCATCCTGAGTCATTTTATTTTGAGTCCCTCACAGACCCCTGTATGGTTTGAGTCCCTCACAGCACCCTGTAATAATTTGAGTCCTCACACGGACCCTGTAATTTGACCCATAGGGTCTCTATTGCATGTTTGACCATGCACATAATGCACTCAGAGACCAATGTCCACACTTTTCATCAATTCATTTCATGACATACATAACATGCATGAGGTCCCATCATTCAACATAACTATAGTGTACATGCCACAACCATTATCATTAATATGCAAATCATGACCTTTCACATCAGATAGGGTGTAATACTCACGTATATAATCATACAATATTC
The DNA here is from genome assembly GCA_036507285.1 of Trichosanthes cucumerina. Classification (NCBI taxonomy): domain Eukaryota; kingdom Viridiplantae; phylum Streptophyta; class Magnoliopsida; order Cucurbitales; family Cucurbitaceae; genus Trichosanthes; species Trichosanthes cucumerina. The sequence goes on along the minus strand of CM071835.1, from coordinate 72,337,520 downwards.
TCATAGATAATACTGTACTATCTTCACATGAAATATTGGAATATCCTTACGTAAAATACAAAGACATTCTCGCATAAAATACTAGATTATGCTCGCATAAAATAATGAGATACCTTCACATAAAATCTCAAAGTATTTTCACATAAAATCTCTGGATATTCTCGTATGAAAATCATTAAATCTTTTAAGTAAAATATCGTACTAATTTCACATAAAATATTGAAATTCGTTTTCTTTAATCCCATTTAAAAGATTCGCACAAGGTCCCTTACCTTAGTTCCGATTTCGCTCCAAAAACCTAACCTAACTCCTTGACTACTCTTCCTTTAGTAGAACTCGAATCGCACAACAATCCGAAATTATTCTCTAAACTTACACCGATTCCATAAAGTAAAGATACCTAATTTATGTTCATAAGTTTTCGTGTTCGCCTCACCTCAAGTTCAAGCACAAAAACTAGTATTCCTTAGTTCGTTTTGGCGTTTGACCTCCAATTCCGCTCCAAGTTTAGTCCCTACAATTTGTGTTCGAAATAGTAGCTTAGGCTCTCGGTTATACGCTTAGATAATCGTGAGGTCAAGAATAATTCTCAATCAAGTTCGAAACTTAAACAGATCGCTCACCGATCGAAATCTTAGTCTCTTTGATCTGATTCTTTGGCGGCGTTGTAGAGCTCGGCGGCGGAAAGAGATCTGCGGCTTGGAGAGAGGCTTCCGATCGGCGGGCGTCGCGTGGCTCTCCGTGAAGAAGGCTCGACGAATCGAAACGGCGGCGTGAGTGACGTGAACGGCCAGTATGATCCTGCCGCGGGCTACCTCGATCGTGGACTCGGCGTGAGCAACCGACGCGCTGAGACCAAATAGAGTCGCTTCGCCCGAGGCCTCGAACGTGGCTTCAATCGCTCGGCCGGCGGCTAGGGCTTCGTTTCGTTCGTGGGTTTCGCCGGCGGGAGCTTGCGATCGGTGGCGCAGAACGAAAATCCTCAAGCGGCGGGCGTGCGCTTGGTGAAAAGACGACTTGGATGGCGAGGAGGCGATCGTCCGTGGATTGCAAACGAGGCGGTGGGCGGCTTGCACGTTGGTTGGATCGGACGGCGACGGCAGCAGCAAAGACGTTGGAGTAGGTTTCCGGTTAGGGCAAGCACACCACGAAGGAGAAGGGAAAAATCGAAGTGTATATTGTTTTAGGGTTAGGGGTTAGGGCTAGGGTTTTGTTCTCTTCCAACTTCACTTAAGGACCTTAAATACTAACAAATTAGGTCAAAATTCTAGTGCTAGTTATCACCCTAATTTAGACATTAATCACCAACATGCCACTTTGCCACTTCCTTTTCTTTTAATTATTACAAAATAAATCCCATCTCAAGGGAAAACAATAATTAACGATAGAACGTCAAATACAATAAATAATTGGTACTGTGGTTGTGGTCGTCACAATCTTCCTCCTTAAGAACTTTAGTCCTCGAAAGTTCCTATTCTTGAAATAGCTCGGATATTTAGCTCGCACTTCTTCTTCTCGCTCCCGTAGCTTTTTCCGTAAGTGGTGGTTTTGCCACAACACTTTAACTAAGTTGATCTCACTTCATGGAGGGTCTTTCGATCTCTAGCAATAATCATGCAGTCGCTCGCCATAACTCAAATCTTCTCGCTAGCCGTAATGGTTCGAAGTCTACGACATGAGTCGGGTCTGGAACGTATTTTCTCAGCATGGAGACATGGAATACGTTATGAACCTGCGATAGGGAAGGCGACAATGCTAGCCTGGTGAGGCCACTACACCAACCCTCTCTAAAATCTCAAATGGTCCGATGAAGCGCGGACTCAACTTCCCTTTTCGGCCAAACCTTAGAATCCCTTTCATTGGGGCAACTTTAAGAAATACGTGGTCCCCAACTTCGAATTCTAGGTTCCTTCGTCTCGAATCGGCATAACTCTTTTGCTCGCTCTGGGCGATCTGCATATCCGCCCCTAATCTTCTCAGACGCACTATTAGTGATCTGCATTTATTTCGGACCCAACAACTGGCGTTCGCCAACCTCCTCCCAGAAAACGGGAGTTCTGCAACGTTTTCCATAGAGAGCTTCAAATGGAGCCATTCCGATGGTCGACTGATAACTGTTATTGTAAGCAAACTCCATCAAATGCAAATGTGTGTCCCAACTACCCGGAAAGTCTAAAGTGCAAGCTCGTAACATGTCTTCTAAGATCTGGTTCAAACGTTCTGTCTGCCCATCCGTCTGTGGGTGGAAAGCTGTACTAAAATTCAGCTGTGAACCTAATGCTTTCTGTAGGCTCTTCCAAAAGTTGGAGGTGAAACGTGGATCCCTGTCTGAAATAATCTTGACTGGAATCCCATGCAGGCGGACTATCTCTCCCAGGTAAAGCTGCGCCCACTTATCTGTAGAATAGGTGGGTTTCCCTGGTATGAAATGTGCTGACTTGGTTAATCTGTCCACTATGACCCAAATTACTGAGTAACCTCGTAAGGTTCTAGGCAGTCCGACTATGAAATCCATAGAGATCTCCTCCCATTTCCACTGGGGCACATGTAAAGGCTGCAGTAGTCCTGCGGGTCTCTGTCTAGGTGCCTTCACCTGTTGACAAGTCAAGCACTTGGCGACAAACTCGCCACGCCGCGTTTCATGTTACACCACCGTAACGATGGTTTGGATCTCGATACATCTTGGTACTACCAGGATGCATAGAAAATGGTGAGTTATGGGCTTCGCTCAAGATTTCAGTTTTAAGTTTGACATCGTTCGGCACACATAATCGTCCCTGAAATAGTAATCCTCCATCTGTGGATAGGAAAACTCTACCACTCACCCGGTTACTTTGCGATGACGCTTTTCTACTAATCGAGGGTCCACCGTTGAGCCTCAACGATACGTTGTCTCAAAGTTGGTTGCACCGTTAATCGAGCTAATCGGTAGTGGTCTTTCCTACTAGTCTCTGCGATTTCGGCTCGTGCAAACTCGCTCAGAACTCTGCTCTGTCAGTAACTCGTGCTGAAGTATGAACTGGCTTTCTACTGAGGGCATCGGCCACTACATTAGCCTTACCGGGGTGGTATTGAATGTCTATGTCATAATCCTTCACTAATTCCAACCATCTGCGTTGCCTCATGTTCAATTCCTTCTGGGTGAACAGATACTTCAGACTTTTATGATCTGTAAAAATCTGAATTTTCTCGCCATACAGGTAATGTCTCCAGATCTTTAATGCAAAGACCACTGCTGCTAGTTCCAAGTCATGAGTCGGATAGTTCCTCTCGTGCGTCTTCAATTGTCGGGATGCATAGGCTATTACTTTACCGTGCTGCATTAGTACACAGCCCAAACCTTTCTTAGAAGCATCACTGTAAACCACAAAGCTCCCTGTTCCCTCGGGGACTGTAAGAATCGGGGCTGACACTAATCTGTACTTGAGTTCCTGGAAACTCGCCTCGCAGGCATCATCCCAAACAAATGAGTTACCCTTGCGCGTCAGCTGAGTCATGGGCATAGCTATCTTGGCGAAGTCCTGCACGAAACGTCTATAGTAACCTGTAAGACCCAGAAAACTACGTACCTCTGTCACGGTGGTCGGACGAGGCCACTGTGTGACGGCCTCCACTTTCGCTGGATCAACAGAGACTCCAGCTTCGGACACCACATGCCCTAAGAAGGATACCATGCCGAGGAGCTTTAATTCACACTTGGAAAATTTTGCATATAACTTATTCTCTCTCAGCGTGAGTAAGACTTTTCTCAGGTGCCTTTCATGATCTTCATCACACCTGGAGTATATCAGTATATCGTCGATAAATACTATCACGAACGTATCAAGAAACTCTTTGAATAAACGGTTCATCAAGTCCATGAAAGCGGCAGGAGCGTTGGTCAAACCAAACGGCATCACTGTGAACTCGTAATGCCCATAACGTGATCTCAATCTTTGCTTTTAGGAATATCCTCTTCACCGATTCTCAATCGATGGTAGCTTTGATCTCGGATCAATCTTGGAGAACACTGTTGCTCCTTGCAACTGATCGAACAAATCATCTATTCTGGGGAGAGGGTATTTATTCTTGATCGTAACTTTATTCAACTTCCTATAATCTATACACAGGCGCATGGACCCGTCTTTCTTTTTCACGAACAACACTGGTGCTCCCCAAGGCGAGACGCTAGGGCGTATAAACTCCTTGTCCAATGAAGTCCCGCAAATCGTAGTTTCATTCTTTCAACTCTGCCGGTGCCATTCTGTACGGTGCCTTGGATATCGGAGTTGTCCCTAATTCCAATCCGATGTTAAAATCTACCTCTCTGACCGGAGGTATTCCGGGGAGGTCCTCGGGGAAGACGTCTGTAAATTCATTCACCACTGGTACCGATGACACTGAGATCTCCGTGCACCTTGCATCTAGTATGCAAGCTAAGACGCCCAAGCTCCCGATGTAATAACTTCCCGGCCTTAAGGGCGGCGTGAATTACCTTAGGCCTACTTCTTCCTGCTATCGTGCCTCAACTCGTAGCCGGGTTGGTCGGGAGGAGTGAACACTACCTCCTTCCCCGAAACAATCAATGCAAGCATGGTTCTGCGCTAACTTGATCCATGCCCAATATCACATCAAAGTCGACATGTCTAAGACTACTAGATTTATCGTTAACTCATGGTCTCGCGATGGTCACACTACCATCCTTGACTTTCATAGTGGCTAACCAATTTATCCTCGCAGGAGTGGAGACAGATGAGCATATCAGAATCGTTTCTAATTCTAACTCGGCTTGACTTACGAAGGATGCGAAAATAAAAGTGTGTGTAGAACCGTAATCAAATAATACAAAGGCAAGGTGTCCAAGTAATGGAAGTGTACCCAGAACCACCGAGTCCGAGCCATAGATGTTTTTACCGGTGCTTGCATAAGCTCTTCCTTGATGTATAACCGGCTTCACAAAGAAATTCCACTATTGAGAACTCGAGGTTGGCTAGCGCTGGCTTGACTCGGGCAAACTATTAGCTCTGTGCCCTTCTTTCCCACATCCGGCACACACTCGGGATCGGGCCAAACACTTACCCCAATGCTTTACTACCACAGTCTTTGCATTGTGGCTTATCTCCACCGTTATTTCCCGCTCTGCTGACTCGTGGTTTCGACCAAACCTCGCACGAAAATGTCCTGGTCTATGCGGTATCTGGCTGGGGGCCACGCCGTGAGCTTGAATTTGGCCGGTCCCACTTCCTCTTATGATTTGCCATGGGTCGCCCCGGTTAACCACTACTGCATGTGCGATCTGCGCGCACACCCAAATCAATTCCGCCACTCTCACATGCGAGGCATAATCGGGAGGTGCTAGTGCCCGGATGAAGCCTCGAACATTTTCATCCAGTCCCATGACGAAACGCTCTGTCTTCTTCGCCTCTGTGTCTACCGGTTCCGGGCAAAGCGTGACAAGCGGGTGAATTCTCTCATATACCTCCACCGCCTCCCCTCTGCTCGGCTAAGTTGTAAGAATTTCGCTTGTTTCTCGTGCGAGCCGCAGCGGGTAAAATTTCCGCCAGAATGCTTCCTTAAACATATTCCAGGTAATCGTTTCTCAGCTGGCGACAATGGTTCCCTGGGCGGACTCCCACCATAAATACGCGTCATCACTCAGCATAAAGGTAGCACAGGACACCCTCTGGTCCTCAGGGCAGTTCATCAATCAGAAGATGGCCTCAATGGAGGACAGCCATAACTCAGCCACAGTGGGGTCACTGGAAGACCCATCAAACGATGCGGGATCATATTTCCTAAAGTCCTTCGGATATCGAGACTCGAGTTGCATCGTTCGCCCCCGATTTGCTTGGGCGGTGAGTGGCTATCAGAGCTCGCACTAGAGTCTCATGATAGCCTCTACCATCATAGTCATAACGTTAGTGTTCCCTTGATCCACCACCGAGCAACTGCGCAGTGCATTCTCCCGGCGGCGGTGGTCTCCGGGAAGGTCGAATGCACGGTGGAGCAACCTCTTCTGCTCAGTGGTAGTAATTCCGGTTGGGTGTCAACGTTTTCTCTTGCCCTCCGGCCCCTACCACGTCCTCTACCTCTCCCACGACCTCTAGGTGGCATTTTGTCCGTACTACAATACAGAGAGTTTCTAGCTCAGTTTTCATTACCTTCTAACTGTAAGGTAGGATCACCCCTTAGGGTTTTAAGTTCATGTATATGCATAAAACAGAATCACATCATAATCATTTACTTAATTAATAAAATACCGTAACGTGCACAGCGGTGGCCTAACGCGTTGTTCAACCATGGGAACTACTCAGTGCTTACTCAGAGCAAGTCTGAACCCCCTTAAACCTAGGGCTCGATACCAACCTATAACGCCCTACTTTTCTATGACTAAACTCTTAGGGACATTACTACACATGCATGCATTTATAGGCCAAGAGATGAAAAGATCTTTAAAACCTCCAACTAAAATAATTTGTCTTTAGGGATCCCAAATAAAACATTCAAAACAGATAAAAGGAGCAGTTTAACATGGCCTATTGAAAATCTGTAAAGTAAATTTAAACTTCAAAAACATAAAGGGACAACATCAGTTATAAAAGAAATGTGCGGAAAACATGTCTATTCCCATGGTCCTGGCAACGCGCCTCCGTCACTCGCCCTGCACGTCCTTAGCCTTACCTGAAAAACATTTTTTAAAAGAAAGGGTGAGTATTGTAAAAACAATACCCGAGTAGTGACCTCGCTACTGAGGTTTGGGATATGCATACACATACAATCATGACTTTTAAACTTGTTCAAAATGTACATATCACGGGACCTAAAACTTTCTCATATTGTCGGTCTTTAATCCATGACTTCCTTTTTATTTATGTGGCGGCCGGTCATCCCGAGTCATTTCATTTTGAGTCCCTCACAGCACCCCTCGTATGGTTTGAGTCCCTCACACAGACCCTGTAATAATTTGAGTCCCTCACAGCACTTCAGTAATTTGACCCATAGGGTCTCTATTGCATGTTTGACCATGCACATAATGCACTCAGGAGACCAATGTCCACACTTTTCATCAATTCATTTCATGACATACATAACATGCATGAGGTCCCATCATTCAACATAACTATAGTGTACATGCCACAACCATTATCATTAATATGCAAATCATGACCTTTCACATCAGATAGGGTGTAATACTCACGTATATAATCATACAATATTCTCATAGATAATACTGTACTATCTTCACATGAAATATTGGAATATCCTTACGTAAAATACAAAGACATTCTCGCATAAAATACTAGATTATGCTCGCATAAAATAATGAGATACCTTCACATAAAATCTCAAAGTATTTTCACATAAAATCTCGGGATATTCTCGTATGAAAATCATTAAAGCTTTTTAAGTAAAATATCGTACTAATTTCACATAAAATATTGAAATTCGTTTTCTTTAATCCCATTTAAAAGATTCGGCACAAGGTCCCTTACCTTAGTTCCGATTTCGCTCCAAAACCCTAACCGAACTCCTTGACTACTCTTCCTTTAGTAGAACTCAGAATCGCACAACAATCCGAAATTATTCTCTAAACTTACACCGATTCCATAAAGTAAAGATACCTAATTTATGTTCATAAGTTTTAGTGCTCGCTCACCTCAAGTTCAAATACAAAACCTAGTATTCCTTAGTTCGTTTTGGCGTTTGACCTCCAATTCCGCTCCAAGTTTAGTCCCTACAATTTGTGTTCGAAATAGTAGCTTAGGCTCTCGGTTATACGCTTAGATAATCAGTAGGTCAAGAATAATTCTCAATCAAGTTCGAAACTTAAACAGATCGCTCACCGGACTGAAATCTTAGCCTTTGGTATCGGTTGCTGGCCGGCGTTGTAGAGCTCGACGGCGGAAAGAGATCTGCGGCTTGGAGAGAGGCTTCCGATCGGCGACGTGCGTGGCTCTCGGTGCGTGAAGGCTCGGCGAATCGGAAGCGCGCGGCGGCGACGTGAACGGCTTCGTGCGATCCCGCCGTGGCTTCTACCTCGACTGTGGACTCCGGCGTGAGCAACCGACGCGCTCGAGACCAGCTGGAGTCGCTTCTGTCCGAGGCCTCGAACGTGGCTTCAATCGTCGGTCGGCGGCTAGGGCTTCGTTTCCGTTCGTGGGTTTCGCCGGCGGGAGCTTGCGATCGGCTGGGCAGGAACGAAAATCCTCAAGCGGCGGCGTGCGATTGGTCGAACGGCGACCTGACGGCGCGAGAGGTGATCGTCCGTGGATTGCAAACGAGGCGGCCGGGGCGGCTTGCGCGATTGACTGGGCGGCGCGCGACGCAGCAGCAAAGACGTTGGAGCTAGGTTTCCGGTTAGGGCAAGCACACGGGAGAAGGGAAAAATCGAAGTGTATATTGTTTTAGGGTTAGGGTTAGGGCTAGGGTTTTGTTCTCTTCCAACTTCACTTAAAGACCTTAAATACTAACAAATTAGGTCAAAATTCTAGTGCTAGTTATCACCCTAATTTAGACATTAATCACCAACATGCCATTGCCATTTCCTTTTTCTTTTAATTATTACAAAATAAATCCCATCTCAAGGGAAAACAATAATTAACGATAGAACGTCAAATACAATAAATAATTGGTACCTGTGGTTGTGGTCGTCACAACTATTGTCTTTTATTATTATTATTATTATTAATTATCCTTTAAATACAAATAAAAATATAAGTACTTGAAAGATAAAAGTTTTTTTTTAAAAAAAAAACCCTTAGTGATGAAGAGTTAAAATATAAAAAGTTGGAACCCATTTATTTTTTATAAATTAATTCTAAAAATTTATGAATTTGACTTTAATTATATTTAATGATGAAAAATGGTAAGAGTTTTTTAAGTTACTTTTGATTTATTTATTATTATTATTATCTTTCTTTAAAATTATTTTATTAGTTATTATCATTTAATTAAAATATAAAAACTTTATAAAAAAATAAAATATAAAATCCATTCATTACCATAGATGTTATTAGATTATATTTAAATTAATAAAAGAATAATTAATAAAAAATTGTTCACACAACACACATCCACCTCCTACTAAAAATTATTGTTTTTATAAATAATTCTATTTGTTTTATTATTAATTATCATTTAATTAACTCTGGCCTATGCGTGGCGTCGACTGGCGAGTGGTTCGCAAAGGAGGCAGCGACTGCTGGTGCACATTGCCGGATCGACGACGTCACTGCACAACGCAACGTGGTTGATGGCTTCTGATCGACGGCGTGGCGAACAAGCGGTTGAACAAAACTTTAGTGGTCGGTTGGGTGAAGGTTATGGTGAGGTTAAAGCTTGAAGCTTCTTCAATGGATGTGCTTTCGTGAAGGAGAAGGGATAGAGAAGATGTTGCTTCAAAACATGTGCCTAATAGGACAAAAATGAGTATTTTGAAACCCTAGGTCCAATTTTCCATAAATGCCCATCACTTTCCATTAAACTACTATAATGTCATTCTCTCTAAATTTCTAAAATTAAAACCGCACAACATTGTACATTTAAGAACTCCAACTTGAAATTTCTAATAAATCTCAAAGAAAACTATAAATTAAATGCACATAAATTTCTCGGGTGTTACACATTGTTCACCCGATGAAGATCTATTGCAGGTGAAAATTACTTTTCTTTAAATCTTGTCAAAATATGTTGCCTTTATTTCATTTACATACATAAGAGATAAAAAGTAATGGTATGAATTTTAGTGGACATTTTGGAAAATTTTTTATGGAACAGTACAAATCATGACTTTCCTTTATGGCTTACCAACATAACTATCTAGAGCATGAATAATATTATACTTAAAAATATTATATGAATTAAATTTTTTTAATTTATCATTTATCATGACTAAAATTATTTGGTAGAATTCTTTAATTTTATTATTACAAAAAATTATTATTTGATACTCATTTCTACTAACAAATACAATAGGAAATAATACTAAATTCGTTGTTTTTTTTTTAAAAAAAATGAAAGTAACATATTTTTTAACATAAAGTTTTCTTATAATATTGCAAATTTCAACATGAATGCAAAATTTATTTAATCATTTTATAGATTACGTTAAAATTAATTTATGTTCTCGCAAAATTTGCTACATTATCTTCGAAATATATTGTTCATGAAATATATATTTATTCAATTTAAAAAAACATATATTTAAATTATATTCATGCTTAAGTTTTATATATTTCATTACTTACTAGTTGAATGTTTATAAATGTTTAGAATTTAAAAGATTAGGAAAGAAAAAAAAAAGTAAATTTAAAAAACCACAATATTTGAAAAAAAATTAGACTATTTTACCATTTATAAAATCTTATAATTGCAAAACATGTTATCCTAACTAATTACTAATAATTATAAATAATGGCATTTAAATAATTGGAATATAAAAGGTCTCTCTGTATTTACTTAGTCACTAACTTAAATTATATTTAATTTATTTTTTATGATGATTATGTTTAATTTAATTACATAACAATAATTTAATTTAATTATATTTAATGAGAATTTGAACACAATTTAATATCAATTATATTTAATGAAATTTTAAATAAACATAATATTTAAAACCAAATTAACACTTAAAAATATTTTTTTTAAAACATAAATTATATATAGTCAAAAAAATTTTAAAAAAAAAATCAATAATTTGATTCATAATTAACATTTAAATTAAGAATATGAAAGACTTGAATATAAAACTTCTATTCTATACTTAATGTTTTTTTACATTAATTGTATTTAATAATGGATGTTCAAGAGTTTTAGAATCTTCTACAACTTCTAGCTACAACTATATAACGACATGTTTGAAATGATTTTGAAATGACTAAAATCAGTTTTGACATGTCTAAAATCACTTTCCTATCTGGCAATATTGATAAGTGATTTTGCTCTAACTTTTTTTTCTCTTTGAAAAATTTTCTACCTTTGTATTTTCTTTTTGTATAACTTTTGTCTATCACCATCTAATTTAAATCTCTATGCAATATTTTTTTTAATAACTTGATGATTCTAAATGGTACAATTTTAATATATTATTAAATTGACTAATATATTATTTTTTAAACTGATTAATATATTATTTTACATTTCTATAAATATAAAATTATTAATTTAAATAATTTAAATTTAATACATTTTTGTTCAATGTTCCAATTTTTAGACTTTTATCAAATATAATATATTTAATTTAATATTATATTTGAATGAATTAAAAAAATTACCAACTAAATAAGATTAACAATTTACTTAAATAATTAAAATTTTCAAAATTAAAGAACACACGTGCATTGCACGTGCTAAAACATTAGTATATTATAAATGAGAAGAAAAGAATTCAAACTAGATTTGATAAGAATGGGAGAGATAAGGACTACAAGTGCAGTATACTGGAGAAATTATTCGGTGAGGGCGCCATAATGTGGTCGATAATTTTTCACCGTTGGATGAAGAGAGAGAAACATTTTGACTTTATATCCAACGGTTATTAGGGGGCATGAAAATTATTGGATTTACGTCCAAAGATTATTATGAGACAACCACATTGTGACGGTCTCATTGAATAATTTGTCCAAATAAATCACGATGATATTATAAAATGGGACCACAAACAAATGTAAACGTAAAGTGTATGCATGCAAGCATATACAAATCTCATTAAGTAATTATAGAAAAGTATTCGAAAAATATTGAATCCACAAAAACATAAATATACGCTCTTTTTAAGAAATAATTTATTGCTTAGAGGTAACCAAAAAAAATTAGTGTGTTTTTCAAGGTGAATAAGGTAGAAGAATAATTTGAAAACAAGAGAAGATAAAACATTGACGAGAGGTACGTTTGAGAAATATCACCCTATGTCATTTATCTCATTTTGTGCGCACAATATTCATACTTAATTATGCGCGTAAATGTAATGGGTAACAAATTAGAGTAAATTATTTGTAAATATAACAACTTTAAAAAAGATTTGCAAATACCACAAATTTTTAAATAAATCTTGTTATTCCTTTTTTTACCTTTATGGTTGCATATGGGAATGAAAAATGACTACCAAAAGAGGTTATGATTTCTTAATGCCTGCAAACATTCTCATGGAGGATTTTTAAATTTATTTTTATTCTCTTGCATTCTTAATTTTCTTTTCGTTTCTTCGCATGCCTCTTCTCCTTCTCCTCTCTCCTCGTGTCCTTTTTTTTTATTCCCTTCATATACATACTTCCATATTCCAATTTCATATGCAGTTTAGAAATTTTATGATCATAACATTACTTAATTTTTCTTGAAAATTGTAATTAACAAAAAAGAAATCCTACTACACTAAATATTATACCGCGAGAGATCAAAATGTATAATAATCTTATCCCATATATATTAATTAGAAATTGCAAAAAGGCAAGGTTGAAGGAAACGAAATAAAAAATGAGATATTAATTGAAAAATAATATTTCATAGGATGTCTATTTAAAAAAGACGGTTACATTTGAACCAAGTATTATCTCATATCTCATTCTTACCAGTTCTATCCCATATTCTCGTAATCCTATTAGTCTACTCTAACAAACGATATATCAAAATTTTATTACCCAAAATATTCTCATTACAAATTACTCTGTATCTTTTTTATTCGTATGCATTATTAATATGTACATCCTTCTACCAACATTAGTATAATTCAATGGTAATGATCATGTACCTTTTTTACTATTTTATATATGGAAGATATTAAAAGTTGCGATAGAATTATCTTCCAAATGTGTAGGTGACAAGTGATCGGGGTCGATTTCATTTCTAACCGACCCCGAATCGACCATATGGTCACTTCGGTAGGCAACTTCATTATTTTTTTTGCCTAAAGCCTAAATCGTCTGACTTCTTGTTTTTAATATATTTGTTTATTTATTTATTTAATTTAATTTCATATTTATTTAGAATATATAATATAAATATATAAATTTTTTACCGTTTTTTTTATTTTTATTTGTATTATTATAATAATAATATTTATATATATATATTCTCCTTTTTAAATTTAAGTCGGTTTTGCTAAGGGCAAAACCAACTCTGATCGATCACCTCCCTATTGCTTAACCAACGTCGATTCGATCGGTCATGTCGATTTTCGGTCTTTCTTTGTTCACTTCTATGTGTAGGAAAACCCTTTCGGCTTACTATAACAGGTTTATAATACATAAAAAAAAAATAAGTTAACTTAGGGGGTTGTGTTTCATTTAGTGTATGTGTATTTGATTTAGAAGCGAAATTATCGTGTTTGATTTAGTTCTTGGTTTTTTTTTGCAATACTCATTTGTATCCTTCAGATATAGTATTAGTTCTAATCTTTTGGATATATATTATTTAATAATAAATTGATATTCCTCTTTGATATTCAAGGGAAAAATCATGATATCACTAAAGACTTCAATATGTGGTTGAAGTCTATTGTTGATAGATTGATATGTTTCTTTAATATCAATCACATCGATGATAGACTAATATTCCTCTACATTACAATAGTGATATCGAGAGAGAATATTAGTCTATCAGTGATAGACTTTAATATGGATTAAAGTTAGAAGAAGTATCACTAATATTAGTATCATTAACTTACTTTTTTTTTTTTGCAATAATTTAAAATTATGGTTAAGCTTGTTATGAGAACTATAAGGCTATTGAAGTTTTGGTTGATGAAATGACGAGTTTTTAGACTTTTTGGTTTAACATTAAATCAATTAAACATCAAACAAAACTAAATATTTAACAGTTAATATTTTTTTTTTTTAAAAAAAGAAAGCAGAATGGAGAAGAAGAAGTCGGGGAGGGCTTCGCCTCCCACTTTTTCACGTAGCAGCGGCGCGGCGGCACCGCCGTTTGGCGATTCTCCGGCCTCTCCCCACCCCCACCATCTCTCTCTCTCACTCAAACTTTCTCTGTCTCTCTCTTGTCTCTTAGATCGTGTTGCACCGTCACGAAGCTTCGTCTCCACCTACGGAAGCTCGTCTAAAACCCAGCGCCGCCACAACATGTCCATAACATTGTTCTGACCGATTCAGGTCATTTTCGACGATTTGAGGCCAGTTCTGGATAGATGGGGTTGCGAGGATTTTTTATCTGCTACCCACACGACGCCGTCGCTGTCGATCCATGCGTTGCGGCATGCCGGTGACACGCGTCGTCGCCTGCAGAGCCACCGATCGTCTCCTTCCGTGCGGTCACCTCGGTTCGTTCCTTAGCTCGTTTTGGATCTCCATTGGGTGAGTTTGACTCCTTGTAAGCTTTTAGGGCCTCGTTTGTGTTTTGGGTTTCTAACTTGTGCATGTTCTTCATTAGGGACTATTTGGAAATATAAGCTCGTTTGGAGCACGTTGCATTTCTCAAGTTGCACGTTGTTGCTGGATTATAGGTAAGTAGTCATTTGGACTAGGCTTAGAGGCATCAATGCATGCAATAACTAGATTGAAAGTAAACTAAATGATTTGAACTTGTGGTAGCATGTTAGGATGTGATGTTCGCTGTTGTGCCTAATTTAAGTTCCTTTGAGTGTGTTTGATGTTTATATGTGCTGAAACCCGAACTTGTTAGTTCAGAGTCTGGTTTATCTGTTAGCCCTATGTGATTGTAACTCTAAAGCCGGGGTAAGCTTGTGTTGAGGATTCTAAATGTGTTAATGTGACTGATGATGTCTGTTCCCCTAAGTAGGAGCCTGGTAGTCTCATGCTTAGTATAAAAGTATCCCGGGAAGTGTTGAGAGCTTTAGGATTGTAGCTAGCAGAACCAGTTCTAGTGTAGGCCCTAGTCTCTGTGTAACCCTTATCAGGCTAAGACTCGAGTTTGGCGAGATAATTATTGAAGGGATTTTGAATTTCCCAAGCGGAAAACGTTGTGAAACGTTGTTGATCCGTAGTGTAATTCCTCTCTTAAAATTTAATCTATCTCATAGATCCTAGGCTAAACATGCAAAGAAGAAGAAGGAAATAGTATAAAATCGATACTAACCTCTTGAATAACTCTTCTCCAACGTTTTCTCCTTCTCCGGTCACGATCTCTCTCGTACCAACGAACTCCTCGAACTCGATCCTCGATCCGAACAGGGAGACACCTCCAAAACAACTTAACGGTTGTTCTCAAGAGGTTGAGGGAGAATGTGTGGGACTCCATTTGGATTTTCGGTGAGGAGAGAATATTTAGAATTGAGAGAGTTCTAGAAAGAAAAACCCTTGCTCTCTTTGGAGGGAAATCCAAAAAATGGCAAGAAGCACACTAAAGGCTTCTTGCAAAGCCTTTAAATAATGGTGAGATGTGGAGTTAACATTTCCACCAAATCACCATTTTAACACAACTATGTAATATACAAATCATATTTGCATATTATATACTATAAGGTATCTCACACCTTATTATACAAATCTCATTTGCATAAATGTGGAATTATAAATTGAATCACATTCAATTTAATTTCTCTCAAGTCAATTTCTCCAAATAGCACTAATTAATCAATTAGGCTATACTATAGTTTATTATGAATCTCATTCACATCAAACTATATATTATGTCATCTATATATCATATAAGTGACATAAATACCCAAATAATGAATTTGACCACTTCAAATTCACACCAAACTGTAAACCCTCAATTTGTCAAATTTGAGCTAACAAGTGACCTAATGGACCTACACGTGATTTGAGCTCCGATTATCCGAGACTAACTCACAAACTCTTTATCCCGGTTATTCAACATTCATTAGCTACGGTAACACTCCACTAAAGCCCGTAGCTGCACTCTCATCACTGTAGGACAAGTTATGTCCATCGATATAACCATTACCTATGAGTCGACCCTTCACAGGTTGTTCGTAGACACTGCTTTGTCAAATTACCGTTTTACCCCTGTGTCTACCTCTTGCTCCTTAAGTTCCACTGCTTCTCTAATGAACAACTACGTTGCATGGTCCAACCATAAAGAACAACTCTCTCAGGCCAATGAGAGAGTGGGGCCCCGTTGTTCAAGGCCTGGAGACAGCACTTAAGGGAACAACCCCTCTACTTTCCCTAAATCAGGAACGAGTGAATTCCTTCTTGCGTAGTCAAGTTCCCAGCTCCCCACGTGGTCCTGCCCCTGAGAAGATATGCATATTGGGCGAGCAACAGTGGAAACCCTCACCCGTACTAGTCAAAGGACAAACTCCCGCAGGCAGGAGTCCGTGGCACGCTCAGGATTAAGGTCGAGTCACTAATGGTCATCTACGAAATTATTAGATCTATACTGTTAACGGTGTTCCATCAGTAAGTCTAATAATCACCGGTCCAGTCTTGTAGAATCTCATTGCACAGGATGCCCCCCACTCGCATGTCAACCACATGAACGAGTCAGATCACCTCGTTTGTATCTAATACAAAGCGGGTCACATCCAAAGTGTATCAATGATTAGGTCTCCAACCCTATCCATATACTGTAGACCGTTCGGGTCATTAACTAGAACGTTATATTCCTTCTGTGACCACTATGCACCGTTAAAGTTCTTAGTTCTCTCATTAATACAATGACCCTAGAGCTTACTTTATTGGATTAAGTTTATGAAAAATGCGAGACACAAAGTTTAAAAAAGTAACTCTTTTTTATCACACAAAGTTCAAATAAATAACTCTTATTTATTCACAACTCAACATGAAATATTACAAACTACACGAGATGAGGACATACATCCCAACAAACTCCCACTTGGACTAAGCTAGTGGAGTACATGATACATTTCTCAAATGTACAGTAAAGTAATACAACAAAGTAATACAATAACTAGGGCATTGAATACCACTTTACAATACTCCCACTTGCCTAGTTAGGAAGCACTCGAAGACCTAGATTCTCTAGGTGACCCTCAAACACCTTAGTCGTGGGGGCCTTTGTAAATGGATCAGCAACATTGTGCTCCGAAGCTATTTGCGTGACTGTCACGTCTCCGAGGTGCACAATCTCCCGTATCAGGTGATACTTACGCTCTATGTGTTTGCCCCTTTTATGACTCTGAGGCTCTCTCGAGTTGGCTACTGCACCACTGTTTGTTGGGATTTGTGCCCTAAAACTCGTAGTTTGTAATTATGGTCTAATTAATGTAATAAAATGTTATTGTTCGTTATCTACGAGTTTGCCTTTATTTAAACCCTAAATCCAATAAACTAATCATCCAAGGCTGTTAAGTGAATCTTTAACTGAATGTAATGTACATAAAAAGGATCTCGGTTCGAGATACAACCTAAACGGTCCATAGTTAGGGGATAAGGTTTTGGTACCTTACCCTGGTTAAACTATGGATGTGGCCCACTTTGTATTTGATACAAACACTGTGATCCTAACGTGTTCGTGTAGATGACATGTGAGTGGGGATATCCTATGTAATGAGATTACATAAGACCGGACCACGAAATAGTAACCTCTAGGTGTAACTCCGTTGACTAGTTAGGTTTCTATTTCACTAGGATGACCTAGGCAACTTGATCTCAATACTTAGGAGGTTACGAACTCCTGTTTGCTAGGGAATGTCCTTTGACTAGTATTGGTGAGAGTTGCCAGATTCGCCGACTCAATTATCATACCTTCTTGGGGACAAGACCGAGTGAGCGGCTGGAAACTTACCTTAGCAAGACAGAATTCACTCCTTCCCGCCTACTAGGGTAAGTAGAGGAATGTTTCCTTAAGTGGTGTCTCTGGGACTTGAACAAAGGGCCCGACCCTCTCATTGGCCCGAGAGGGACTCTTTTTGTTGGTAGGACCACAAACAAATTGTTCATTAGAGGAGCATTGGTACTTATGGCACAAGATGTAACCCAGGGTTGAAACGGTAATTTGACCCAACTGGTGTTACGAACATTCGTGAATGATTGACATGCTGTTATTGGTCAATATCCATGGACACAAAAATATATTTGTAGTGAGAAGAGTGCAGTTGTGGGACTTTAGTGGAGTGTTCCCGCAGTTAACGAATGTTGATTGGGAGGTTAATGAGATTAACCGAGAAATCCCGTATCGTTAGAGCTTTTGATCTGTAGGTCCATTAGGTCCACCTTGTTGCTCGTAAAGGGTTCTTAGATCATTTAAATTTGAAATGTTAAAATTCATTAGGGATTATATTTAATGTATTTAGATACGATATAATATATAGTTTTGGAACTATATATTATAAATTTAATGTGAATATGATTCATATTAAAGTATATGCGATAATTGAATATTTGAAAGAGTTCAAATATTATATTAAGTGTGAATGTGATTCACATTTGAAATCTATAGGTTAAAATTTAATTTACACTGGATGTGCATTAAAACTATAGGTTAGAGGGAAGGATATGATTAAATATGATTTAATCTTAATTAAATATAAGATATTTAATTTGGATAATTAAATATGATTTAATTAATGTTTTTAATTTAATTCAATATTAAATTAATGGGAACGTGTCAGAAGAACAGGTTCCCCACCTCCCTCCCCATCGATAGGGAGTGGGGAGGTGATCCCTCGTTTTATTCCTCTCCAATGGAGGAGAGGAGGTTGATCGATCATTTTTTATTACACAGAAAGAATTCTCTCACATTCTCATTCCCTTCTTCTTCCAATTGTTGGAAACCTTCCCACCAAGGAAGATTTAAGAACTTAGAGATATAAAAGGTGCTCACTGTTGGTGGTGTTCTGTTGAAGAAAAACAGAGAACTTAGGAAGTTCCTGTGTTGCTGATTTCTTTTAGAGGAGCAAGGAGTTGCTGCAAGTTGAACTACAAAGGTATTGTTCTTCCCTTAGTTTAATTGTTAAACTTAACATATGTTTGCATGTATGCAATTAATCCATGTCTAATAAGATTAGAAACACCATGCCTGTTCTGTATTTTTGGTCAATGTACTGGTTTTTGTTTTTTAAGAACAACAATCAAGTAATTAAGATCCCAAACACGTTTTCGCTGCTCAAGGAGATCAGATCTCCATCACATGGTATCAGAGCAATGCTTGTATTGTTTTGTTTTGAAACAAATTTGCATTGATTTGGTGGGAAATGCATTTGGTTTGCTGTAAAACTTGTTTAGAAATGTTTTGGCCTTAGTTTACATCTACTTTTGTTCAAATTGGATGTAAAGGCCCCAACATTTTTTGGCAAAAAGTGCAAAATTAAGTATATAATTGAGTTACGAGTCGTTCGGGACCAGTTTCATGCATTTCGGTTGAGAATCAAAGGAGAAATTGAAGTTTGAAGCTGCTGTGTTCGTGGAAGAAAGCTGCTGCCGAAGCAGCAGCGTTGCAACGCTGTTCATCAGCATCGCAACGTTGAAGAACAACGTCGCAACGCCAGCGTTCCCTATCGACGCGGCGATCAAAGGAGTCGTGGCGTTACAACGCCGCCCCAGCGTTACGCAACGCCACCCCGATACCAGCGCGCAAGACGACGGCGGCGGCGTTACAACGCGCCCTCGCCGTTAACGCCGTGGGGCATTCCAAATTGCCGAGACCCGGTTGATTGGTTAAATTCTTTTGGTCCGATTCGAGCGGTTCAAGGCCGGTTCAGGGTGTTTTTGGATCGGTTTCATGAAATAAATTAATGTATTTTATTTTTCTTTGCACTTTAGGGTCAAATTATTCCGGTTTTACAACTATTTATCTATATGAATGTCATTTAGATTATCCCCACCTTAGGATAAGCATGTTCATGCATTTTATTTATATAAATGTTATATGAATATGGTTGAATGCATGACTAATTTATTTTTTCATGAGTAATTAATTATAAGTGTTATAATTAGATTATATGGAAAATAAATTGCATGGAGCATGAAATTACTTAGTTTAAAATAAATTTTATTTTATTTAAGTAATTTTATAATTCAAATAGTTGAATTCCTTTTATCATTCCAATTTGAATATTGATGGTTGCATTTATAATATAGTTTACTTATCATAGGTTAATTATTAAGATTTATAAAAGTTATAAATTAAAGGGGTTTTAGAAACCATAACCTATAATAAAGAAATGCATGCAAACAAAGAAACTTGGGTTAAAATTTAATTAGTTTTAAATCGTTTAAAATTAATTTAGACCTAAGTTTCAATTTCTAATAGGATTAGAAATAAGTCTTACGTAGTATTTTAAATATTTTAAAATATAGTAGTACTTTAGGACTTTGGTTATAAGGGAACTCTATCGGTGAAGTTCTGTCTAAGGCGAGGGGTACTTAAGCTGACGATTAACAGAACACCTCCTACCTGGGAACTGACCCGGAACCTGAGTTGAATTAACCTTAGTTCTGTTTTATCTCTAGGTAATTGAAATGTTTATTCACCTAGACATAAGGTTTTAAGACCTAGTTATAATAGTTATAATAGGAATAGACTTAAATAGATTCTTTTAGCTAGAATCCGACTAAGTTAAATCCATACAATAATTTTAGGAACTTCAGTGGGAGAAAACGAGATGTTCGCATCGGGTTTACTCTCACGTCCTCAAGAGTTCACACCGTGAGTTCCATGCTCGGGTACGTGGCGTCAATAGGGCGTCCCCCTACGATATGTGTTTGCATGGTTCAATACCAAGGTAAATGAGGGAAGTATCGATAGTAAATGGGAGCAGGACGCGTGTCAACGTATCCTACGGTCTCCTCCATTAGGTCGCACCGTGAGATTTCTATAGTCCTTTGCTAGGTTGTCTGGAATAAACAACCCTACGGAGGGCCCGACTATAGGGATCGGAACACCGCGAACTCTAGAAATGGATAGGGTCTCTTAGGTTGTTTGCCAACAGTTGTCTATCTTAATAGTAGCCTGTATGCTCGGGCCTATTGGATCTGAAAATGGTAGGGTCACATTTACGGGATGAGTTAAGTTAGTTAACAAATCATTGACCATTGGGAGATGAGATGTTCTGGTAGTGGGAATTGGCTGAGAAAGTCTCAATTCAAGGGAGGAATGACTGACCGCCCGACGGAGGCTTTTGTTCTAAACCCTTGAAGTATCGTTGCAAAATTAAAGGTTTAACTTAAACAGTGGGTTTTAGTTTAAACACTAGGGTTCTTTAAAAATTTTGCTAAATTAGATTGGTTTTTACAGTGGGTTTAAAAGGCATAACTAATTAAAACTATTTTGAATTTTCAACATGTCGTCCTCAATAATATTCTTACTTAAAAGCGATCGTTTAACTGGTGAGAATTTTACTACGTGGATGTCCAACTTGAATACGATTCTCATTGTTAACGACCTACGGTTTGTACTGTCTGAGGAATTTCCTCAGATCCCTGCTCGTAACCCTCCTCAATGCATTGAAAGCGTCGACCCACTGGATCAAGGCCAATGATAAGACCAAGGTCTACATTTTGGCTAGTGTTTCTGAAGTTCTGGCCAAAAAACACGAGGGCATGGTCTCAGCTCGTGAGATCATGAGTTCGCTACAGGAAATGTTTGGACAACCGTCAGGAAAGAATCAGCACGAATCCCTCAAATGCGTTTATAACTCCCGTATGAAAGAGGGGTCATCGGTGAGAGAACACGTTCTTCATCTGATTGTCCACTTCAACGTGGCTGAGATGAACGGAGCGGTCATTGACGAACAAAGTCAGGTATCGTTCATCCTGGAATCTCTTCTGAAGAGTTTCCTGCAATTCTCCAGCAATGCGGTGATGAACAAGATAGAGTATAACCTGACTACTCTCTTTATGAAGGGAATAAGAACCCCGTGCAGCGGAAGACGATTGAATCGTCGAGGTATCAATATGCAACATGGTTTTGTTAAAATTGATCTAATACTAGATCTAGGCTAAACTTGCTTAAAAGAAGAAGAAAAAATACAGCAAATAGAGTTTACTTACTTGTTGAAGACTTTCTTCAAAGATTCTTCTTCAAGTCACGAACTCTTCGTGCTCCTCGAACTCAACGAACACTTCCAACGAAAGGAACCCGAACACAACCAAATGGCCTTCTCGGTTGTTCTCTTTTGGAGAAGAGAAGATGGTGGGATCTTGTAAGAGTTTTGGAGAGGGAGGAGAATTGAGAGAGAATTGAGAGAATTCCTCACCTTTTCTTTGATGAAAAATCAAAAAATGAGAGATTGCCTTGTAATCCTTCTTGCAAGAAGGGTTTATATAGTGGAATTGATGGAGTTAAAATCTCCACTTAATTACCACTTTACGACAACTATAGGTTATGCAAATCTCATTTGCATAACCACATAATATAAGATATCTCATATCTCATATTGCAAATCTCATTTGCAATAATTGTGGATTAATTAAATTAAATCACATCCAATTTAATTTCTCTCAATCAATTTCTCCAATTTGCTCTAATTCAACAATTAGGCTAACCTATAGTTTATTATGAATCTCATTCACATTAAACTATATATTATATCATCCATATCTCATATAAATGATATAAATGCCCTTAAAGTGAAATTGAACACTTCAATTTCATACCAAAACATTAACTTTCTCTTAACCCAGATGGAGCCAACCGAGGGACCTAATGTACCGACAGTGACGGGCTCCAATGATCCGAGATTAACCTGCCAAGCTCTTTGTCCCAGTTAAGCAACATTCATTAGCTACGGTAACACTCCACTATAGCCCGTAGCTGCACTCCCGTCAGTGCAGAATATTACGTGTCCACTGATATAACCAATGCCCATGGGTCGACCCTTCACAGGTTGTTCGTAGACACGACTGGGTCTAAATACCGTTTTACACTAGTGTCTACCTCTTGTTCCTTAAGTCCTCACTGCTCCTCTAATGAACAACATATTGTGATGGTCCAACCATACACAACACCCTTCTCGGGCCAGTGAGAAGGTGGGCGCCCGTTATCCAAGCCCTGGAGACAGCACTTAAGGGAACAACCCCTCTAGTTTCCCTAAAGGCAAGAACGAGTGAATTCCATCTCGCGTAGTTAAGTTCCTAGCTCCTACTTGGTTCTGTCCTTGAGAAGATAGGCATATTGGGCGAGTAACTGTGGCCACATTCACCCGTACTAGTAAAAGAACAGACCGTCGCAGACAGGAGTCTGTAACACGCTCAAGATTCAGGTCGAGTCACTAATGGTCATCTACGAAGTTATTAGTCCTTACTGTCAACGGTGTTACATCAGTAGGTCTAATAATTCATGGTTCGGTCTTGTACAATCTCATTGCACAGGATGCCCCCACTCGCATGTCAACCATATGAACGAGTCAATTCACCTCGTTTGTATCTAATACAAAGCGGGTCGCATCCACAGTTTATCCAGGATTAGGTCTCCAACCCTATCCATATACTTTAGACCGTTCGGGTCATTAACTCGAACGTGATCCTCCCTGTGTGTCCACTACACACCGTTCAAGTTCTAGTTCTCTCATAAATTCAATGACCCTGCAGCTTAGTTTATTGAAAATGTTTATATATATTGCGAGACACAAAGTGATGAAATAAATAACTCTTATGAATTTCAAACAATATATTACAAACACGAGATTAGGACAAAAATTCCAACAAACTCCCACTTGGACTAAGCTAGTGGAAAAATACTACAACCAAGTAATACAATAAACTAGGGCATTAAATACCCGTTTACACATCTCTCACTTGCCCTAGTCAGGAAGCTGTCGAAGACCTAGACTCTCTAGGTGACCCTCAAACACCTTAGCCGTGAGGGGCTTTGTAAAAGGATCAGCTACGTTGTGCTCCGACGCTATATGCGTGACCGTCACGTCTCCGCGGTGCATAATCTCCGGTATCAGATGATACTTGCACTCAATGTGTTTGCCTCTCTTATGGCTCCGAGCCTCACGTGAGTTGGCTCGCACCATCGTATCACGAGCGATGTGATCGACAAGTTCATGTTTGGAACAACTTCCAAATCATCATGAACTTCCCGAGCCAAACAACTTCCTTGCGCCTTCACAAGCCGCAACATACTCTGCTTCCATAGTGGAATCAGCGATGCATCCCTGCTTGATGCTTCGCCATACTACAACTCCTCCATTCAGAATAAAGGCTGACCCCGAAGAGGATTTCCTAGAATCCTTGTCGGTCTGAAAATCAGAATCTGTGTATCCCGTAAAGATCAAATCCCCACTACCATACACTAAGCTGTAGTTCCTCGTTCTCCTAAGATATTTGAGGATAACCTTTACGGTTGTCCAATGATCTAATCCTTCATTGGACTGATATCTACTGACAATTCCTACTGCATAAAAGATGTTGGGCCTAGTACACAGCATGGCATACATCAAGCTCCCTACAGCTGAAGCATATGGAATCCGTCTCATATCCTCAACATCTTGAGGAGTCTTAGGACACTGATCCTTAGACAAGTGAACCCCATGCCTTTAGGCAGCAAGCCCTTCTTGGAGTTCTGCATCTTATATCTAGACAACATCTTGTCAATATAAGACGCATGAGACGAGGCTAGCGTTCTGTTCTTCTGGTTCCAGACTATCTGGATACCTAGAACATACTGAGTTTCTCCCAAATCTTTCATTTGGAATTGCGAAGCTAGCCACTTTTTAACGTCAGTAAGAAATTCTAGCTCATTCCCAATGAGAAGAATATCGTCCACGTACAACACCAGAAATGCGACAGTTTTGTCAACGATTTTCTTGTAGACACAAGGCTCGTCGACATTTTGATCAAAGCCGTAAGATTTGATCGCCTCATCAAATCTTATATTCTAAGACCTCGAAGCCTGTTTCATTCCATAAGTGGACCTATGAAGTCGGCAAACTTTTTGCTCTTGGCCTTGGGCAATGAACCCTTTGGGCTGGTCCATGTAGATTTTCTCATCAAGTTTGCCATTCAGAAAGGCTGTCTTGACGTCCATCTGTCATACCTCGTAGTCATAATACGCGACAATGGCCAGAAGGATCCTGATCGACTTTACCATGGCAACAAGTGAAAAGGTCTCCTCATAGTCAACCCTTTCAACCTGGGTAAAACCCTTTGCCACTAGTCGGCCTTTGAAAGTCTGCAGCTTCCCATCTACGTCACGTTTACGCTTGTAGATCCTATTTGAAACCAATAGGTTTTACCCCATCCGGTTGATCCACAAGCTCCCATAAAGAATTGAAGTACATGGACTCCATTTCCTGTTCCATAGCTTTAATCCACTCGTCTTTGTCAACATCAACCATTGCCTGATCATAGGTCAATGGATCCTCACAGTCATCATCAGGAGCGACAACTGAGGTTTCAGCTAAACCCATGTAGCGATCAGGCTGTCTCACAGCGTTCCCACTACGTCAAGGCATTTCCAACTCTTGGGAACGGATTTGACTAGACGTTCTAGGATCAACAACACTTGTTGACTTACTAGCCCCATCAGCAACTCTTGCTGATGAACTGTCCATTTCATTTAATACAATTTTACTTCTTGGTAAATGATCCCTGACGTGGTCTTCCTCTAAGAAAGTGGCGTTTGTCGACACAAGCACCATGTTTTCCCTAGGATCGTAAAACAAACCACCCCTAGTCTCTTTAGGGTAACCTACGAATAGGCACAATTTCGAACGGGGTTCCAACTTTTTCGGGTTTGACACCAACACATGGGTCGGGCATCCCCAAATCCTGATGTGATGTAAACTGCCTTTACGTCCACATCAGAGCTCGAAAGGTGTTTCACAAACACTCTTCGACGGAACGTTGTTCAAAATATAAATCGCAGTCTCCACTGCGTACCCCCAAAAAGAATCAAGGAGACGAGCATAGCTCATCATCGATCGAACCATGTCTAACAAGGTTCTGTTTCTCCTCTCCGATACACCATTCTGCTGTGGCATACCAGGTGCTGAGAGTTGGAACGTAATTCCGTGTTCTATCATATAGTCCTAGAATTCAGTGTCCATGTACTCTCCACCTCGATCTGATCAAAGTTTTTTAAGCGATTTACCTAACAGGTTGTCAACCTCAGTCTTGTACTCCTAGAACTTTTCAAGAGTTTCAGACTTCTCATGCATTAGGTAAATATACCCATATCTTGAGTAGTCATCTATGAAAGACACAAAGTACTCATAACCGGCCCGAGCTTTAACATTCATCGGACCACAGAGGTTAGAATGTACTAACTCAAGAGGCTCTTTGGATCTGTATTCTTTTCCACAAAAAGGACGTTTGGTCACCTTGCCCGCAAGGCACGACTCACACACTAGTAAAGAGTTTTCTTCCAACTCGTTTAGAAGTCCACTCTTCACTAGTTTCTCAATCCTATTGAGATTAATGTGGCCTAACCGAAGATGCCAAAGTTGGGCATTTTCTTTCGGAGTAACTTTTGCTTTCTTAGTTCGTGTTTTTGCAGTTTTAAACAACTCAGTATTCAAAACACTTTTGACCGAATTGGGTTTCAAAACATACAGATTATTTTCGAGTGAAGCTGAACATATGACATTCTCTTTGAAAGAAATAAACGCTTTATTAAGTTCAAAAGAAACTGAAATACAATGTTCAATTAGGAAGGAAATTGAAACAAGGTTTCTAGTAAACCCTTGAACTATGTACAGATTGTCCAACAATAAGTACTTCCCGCAAAAATGCAGCTTCACTGTACAATCATCTGCAGCAGAGACAAGCTCCCCGGATCAAACTCGTAGAGTCACCTCACCCTCTCGCAGCGGCAGCCAGGAATCAATCCCATAAAAAGAAGAACAAACGTTGTTAGTGGCACCCAAATCCAATATCCAGGCAGAGTCACTACACTCCACTAAACATGTTTCTGTCACAAGTAAATCACATTTACCTTGATTCTTCCTCTCGGCCAGGAATTTGGGACAGTTTCTCTTCCAATGTCCGCGCTCATTGCAGCGGAAACACTTTCTTTTCTCCGCAACCTCCTTGACCTTGTTGCCCTTGTGGGCGACAACTCGGTCAGTTTTACCCCTCTTCATCCTCTTCTTCCCTTTTGGGCGTGAAGGAGCAACGGTGTTTCGTACTGCAGGTCGAACCCCGTGATAAGACACATGAGGCAACATTTGCCTCGCATTCCTTAACACTGCTTCAAGGATTGGAAATTCAGTAGCTCATTTTAGGAGGGTAGTCGAGTGTAGCAATTTTTGTTCATAACAAAGATTGCTCTGGCCCGAAAGGAAACTCTTCTAAGAGTCTCCAAAATAAAATCGACTGCTCGAATCATCGATCGAAGCCCTGCTCATCTCGGTCCGGATGGAAGTGGGTCATCATGTCTAGAACGTGTTCGGACAGACGACCCCTCTTTCATCCGTGCGTTGAAAACGTATTTGAGCGAGTCATGTCGGACCTAAAAGGACTGTTGTCCAAACATTTCCTGCAAGGACTCCATGATCTCCTTAGCGGAAACCATTAGCTCATGCTTCTTTGCCAAGACATCAGACATGCTGGCAATTATGTAGACCTTGGCCTTTTCATTGGCCCTGATCCACCGATCATATGCATCGCGAACACTTCGCGACGCTGTCGAGCACGGCATCTGAGGGCACTCCTCAGATAGCACGAACTTTATGTCGTCTTGTACCAAAATTGTATTAATGTTGTTTTTCCAACTTTGGTAATTATCTCCCACTAATTTATTTGAAGCAAGTAAGGCTATTATCGCGCTAGACATTTTTTAGCTGAAATACAAGTAAAATTTTGTATTAGTCTCGCAAAAAAAACTTTAAAAAAACCAATCAAGTTTTAGCAAAAAAATTTCTTGATCCCTAGGTCATTCAAAATTTTGCAATGATACCCTAAAGGTTTAGAATGACCGCCACCGAAGGGTGAACAGAACACACCTCCTATAGGACGAGACTTTCTCGATCAGACCCTAATCCCAGAATAACTCTTATTCCATTAGGTGTCCAATTACCATTGTTCGGTCGAATTCATTAACACTTAACGAATTCTGTGAGTGTCACCCTCAATCTGTAAGTTTCCAGGTATCCGTCCAAACAATAGCCACCGAAGGGCGAACCAAGAAGGAAAACCAACAAGGAAACTGTATCCCTTTTGGGAAGTCACAGTGTTCCGACTCCCATGATCAAGCCCTCCGAAGGGATTGTCTGGTCCAGGCCAAACTAGCAGGCAGATCATATGCGTCTCATGGTGTGAATCGAAAGAAGAGACTGTGGGTCTCATTTTCACAAGTCCCGCTCCCACTCACTATAAGTACTCTCTCCATCCACGATGATATTGACCTATACAAATGTCATCCGAAGGGGGACACTCCCATTTGCGCCACGAGGCCGAGTATAGATCTCACGTTGCGGACTTAAAGGAGATTTGTGGTTGGAAATTCAAATGTATCTCATACACTATATTTCCTCCCACTCAGCACTTTAATTTTTAAATAGGGATTTACCTAGATAAACCGGCTAAAATTTACCTAAGTCTACCAATATAACTCTTATATGGTATTAACCTAAGTTTATAATCACATTATTAACTTAGGTCTAAGTGAGTAAATTAATTAACACTTAATTAACAGCACTCACGAGAATATAACCTAAGGTCTAAGTGTTTTAAATAAATTAAAACATGCATACATTATATTATAACTCTTATAATATAATCCTATCATGCATACTATATATTATAACTCTTATAATATAAAAATGATGCATGAAATGTTTAACCTAAGGTGGGATTTTAAATCTATATGACATACAATATGCACATAGAAATTAATTAAAATATACATCTCATGCATAAAATAATTAAATAGCAAATATGGATCGATTTTTGGCACCTAGGGGCAATTATTTAATTAAATAACATTAGTATAACAATTATATTAATAATATTTAATAAAATAATTAAATATAAAATTAAAATACATTTTATAAATTAGAAAATAATTAAAAACCGAAATAAACCGCCCCACTAAATGAAAATTGCCCACGTTCCTCGCGAAAAAGAAGCTTCAACCGCTCCTCAACGCGTACAGCGTTGCAACGCTGTCGCTTGTAGTGTTGTCCCACGTTCTCAACGCCAGCGGTGTTGCAACGCTGATCTGCTGCAGAGCCTCCGTCCGCAAGGACAACGTTGAGACGTCGTTGGGCAGCGTCTCAACGCCATCGACAGAACAACAAACACTCTGCTGTTCTTACATCGAATTCTGCCTGTTTCCGCTCCGATTTCTTAACAACAACTCTTGCCACGAACGACCCAGACTTACAGACTTGATTTACAAGAAAATGACCAAAAACAACGGGCCCTTACATTGATCTCATCAACATAATTGTCTAAACTAGTGCCAAAAACCGTAACCATCCATAAGGCAAACCAAAACATTCATCTCATGAATTATGGTAAAACACCCACCAAATTTTAACAAAACAGTGCATAGTTGAAGAACCATCAACTTGTCTCTTATACCAGTTGAAGGGAATAAGAATCCCGTGCAGCGGAGGACGATTGAATCGTCGAGGTATCAATATGCAACATAGTTTTGTTAAAATTGATCTAACACTAGATCTAGGCTAAACATGCTTAAAAGAAGAAGAAAAAATACGGCAAGTAGTGTTTACTTACTTGTTGAAGACTTTCTTCAAAGTTTCTTCTTCAAGTCACGAACTCTTCGTGCTCCTCGAACTCAACGAACATTTCCAACGAAAGGAACCCGAACACAACCAAATGGCCTTCTCGGTTGTTCTCTTTTGGAGAAGAGAAGATGGTGGGATCTTGTAAGTGTTTTACTGAGGGAGGAGAATTGAGAGAATTCCTCTTCTCTTCTTTAATGAAAAATCAAAAAATGAGAGATTACCTTGTAATCCTTCTTGCAAGAAGGGTTTATATAGTGGAATTGAAGGAGTTAAAATCTCCACTTAATTACCACTTTACCACAACTATAGGTTATGCAAATCTCATTTGCATAACCACATAATATAAGATATCTCATATCTCATATTCCAAATCTCATTTGCAATAATTGTGGATTAATTAAATTGAATCACATCCAATTTAATTTCTCTCAATCAATTTCTCGAATTAGCCCTAATTCAACAATTAGGCTAACCTATAGTTTATTATGAATCTCATTCACATTAAACTATATATTATATCATCCATATCTCATATAAATGATATAAATGCCCTTAAAGTGAAATTGAACACTTCAATTTCATACCAAAACATTAACTCTTCTTTTAACCAAGATGGAGCCAACCGAGGGACCTAATGGACCTACAGTGACGGGCTCCAATGATTCAAGATTAACCTGCCAAACCCTTTGACCCGGTTAACCAGCATTCATTAGCTACGGTAACACTCCAATATAGCCCGTAGTTGCACTCCCGTCAGTAAAAAGACCATCTTACCCTTCGGGTAAAATGTCTAAAATGCCCTTAAGGACTCTTGTAATTTTAAACATCTCCTGCACACAGAAAAATCTCAAATAAATTTATAAAGTCAATTACAAAAGAAACTAAATACACAAGGATTTATGGAGTTAAGAGAAATCTCAAATTTCGGTCTTTAATCAACCGTTAGCTTATTTTCCTAAATTTCTTAAATTAAAGGACAAAAACATCAAAATTAATTCTTTTTTAACCTAATGCTTAAATTCAAGATTTTAGAGCTAACACACATAATTTAGGGATAAAATAACATGAGGATCACTAAATTAAATACAATTCAAGTGAATTAAACACTAAAATTCTAGTAAAATAACTCACTAATGGTGAGTTATCATCCACTGATATAACCAATGCCCATGAGTCGACCCTTCACAGGTTCTTCGTAGACACGGCTGGGTCTAAATACCGTTTTACCCCTGTGTCTACCTCTTGTTCCTTAAGTCCCCACTGCTCCTCTAATGAACAACATATTGTGATGGTCCAACCATACACAACACCCTTCTCGGGCCAGTGAGAAGGTGGGCGCCCGTTATCCAAGCCCTAGAGACAGCACTTAAGGGAACAACCTCTCTAGTTTCCCTAAAAGCGGGAACAAGTGAATTCCATCTCGCGTAGTTAAGTTCCCATCTCCCTACTTGGTCCAGTCCCTGAGAAGATAGGCATATTGGGCGAGTAACTGTGACCACCTTGACCCGTACTAGTCAAAGAGCAGACCCTCGCAGGCAGGAGTCCGTAACACGCTCAGGATTCAGGTCGAGTCAATAATGGTCATCTACGAAGTTATTAGTTCTTACTGTCAACGGTGTTACATCAGTAGGTCTAATAATTCACGGTCCGGTGTTGTACAATCTCATTGCACAGGATGCCCCCACTCGCATGTCAACCACATGAACGAGTCAATTCACCTCGTTTGTATCTAATACAAAGCGGGTCGCATCCACAGTGTATCCAGGATTAGGTCTCCAACCCTATCCATATACTGTAGACCGTTCGGGTGATTAACTTGAACGTGATCCTCCATGTGTGTCCACTACACACCGTTCAAGTTCTAGTTCTCTCATAAATTCAATGACCCTAGAGCTTAGTTTATTGGAATAGTTTATAAATATTGCGAGCCACAAAGTGATGAAATAAATAACTCTTATTAATTTCAAACAATATATTACAAACACGAGATTAGGACAACCTTAATGTACTACAGACTTTCCAGTCTCTTATGAAGAATAAGGGACAAGCTGATGGAGAGGCAAAACTGTTTGCCCATTCCAGAATGTTCCAGAAGGGTTCATCCTCGGGGACTAAGTCCTGGAACTCTTCTGCTGGGCTTAAGATGACCCAAAAGAAGAAAATAAGAGGGAAAGGGAAGGCACCTGCTGCTGACAAAGGCAAGGGAAAAGCCAAGCTTGGGGATAAAGGAAAGTGTTTCCACTGAAACATGGATGGGCATTGGACGAGAAACTGCCCAAAATACCTTGTTGAGCTCGAAAAGAAGAAAGGTAAATTAGATTTACTTGTTCTTGAAACATGTTTAGTGGAAAATAATGATTTTACCTGGATACTTGATTCAGGAGCCACTAATCTTGTTTGCTCTTCATTTTAGGAAACTAGTTCCTTCAAGGAGCTCAAAGAGGTGAGATGACGCTCAGGGTCGGAACGGGAGACGTCGTCTCAGCTCGTGCAGTAGGAGATGCCAAGTTATTTTTCGGAGATAGATTTTTTTCTCAAAAAAATCTGTATGTAGTTCATAAGCTTAGAAGGAACTTAATTTCTATCTTTTGTTTAATAGAACTTGGATATTATATTTATTTCTCGATTAATGAAGCGTTCATTTTTAAAAGGGTGTCAATATTTGTTCTGCTAAATTGAAAAATGGCTTGTACATACTGAAACCGAATAAAACGAAAGCAATTTTAAATCATGAGATGTTTAAAAATGCTAACACTCAAAATAAAAGGCAAAGAATTTCTCCAAATAATAATACCTATTTGTGGCATCTTAGACTTGGTCATATTAATCTCAACCGGATTGAGAGACTCTCTAAGATTGGACTTCTAAATAAGTTAGAAGTTGATTCTTTACCGCCTTGCGAGTCTTAATTGGAAGGTAAAATTACCAAACGACCTTTTCCTGAAAAAGGTTATAGAGTCGTAGAGCCCTTAGAACTTGTACATTCGGATCTTTGTGGTCAGGTGAATGTTAAAGCTCGATGAGGGTACGAATATTTCATTTTTTTCATAGATGATTATTCGAGGTATGGTTATCTATACCTAATGCATCAGAAGTCGGAAGCTCTTGAAAAGTTCAAAGAGTGTAAGGCTGAAGTAGAGAATGTATTAGGGAAAACCATTAAAATACTTTGATTGAGCCACCGAAAAGAAAGGTGCACCTTGTTGGTATAGGTAGTAGTTATCAATTATTTTATGCTTTTCTCAACTGTACTGTCATATCCTCATGGTCACTCTCATGTACCACTCTTCCTCGGGTACCATACTTTCATATCTTCAGAATCTCTCACATTCAGATGTGGACTCGGTTCATTCATGTACCCCTCTTCCTCGGGCGTGACATTTTATTACACAGAGAGAATTATCTCTCACATTCTCATTCCCTTCTTCTTCCAATTGTTCGAAACCTTCCCACGAAGGAAGATTTAAGAACTCAGAGTTATAAAAGGTGCTCACTGTTGGTGGTGTTCTATTGAAGAAAACAGAGAACTTAGGAAGTTCCTGTGTTGCTGATTTCTTTTATAGGAGGAAGGAGTTGCTGCAAGTTGAAACTACAAAGGTATTTTTCTTCCCTTAGTTTAATTGTTAAACTTAACATATGTTTTCATGTATGCAATTAATCCATGTTTAATAGGATTAGAAATGCCATGCTTGTTCTGTATTTTATGTTAATGTACTGGTTTTTGTTTATAAAGCAAAACAATCAAGTTATTAAGATCCCAAACATGTGATTGGCAAGTTCATATTTGGAACAACTTCCAAATCCATCATGAATTTCCTCAGCCAAATAGCTTCCTTTGCAGCTTCACGAGCCGCAACATATTCGGCTTTGATCGTGGAATCAGCGATGCATCCCTGCTTGATGCTTCACCACACTACAACTCCTCCATTAAGAATGAAGGCTGACCTCGAAGTGGATTTCCTAGAATCCTTATCGGTCTAAAAGTCAGAATATGTGTATCCCGTAAGGATCAAATCCACACTCCCATACACAAGGCTGTAGTTCCTCGTTCTCCTAAGATACTTGAGGATTGCCTGTACGACTGTCCAGTGATCTAATCCTAGATTGGATTGATACATACTGACAATCCCAACCGCATAATAGATGTCGGGCCTAGTACACAACATGGCATACATCAGGCTCCCTACAACTGAAGCATATGGGATTCGTCTCATATCCTCAACCTCTTGAGGTGTCTTAGGACATTGATCCTTAGACAGGTGAACCCCATGCCTGAAAGGCAGCAAGCCCTTCTTGGAGTTCTGCATCTTATACCTAGACAACATCTTGTCAATATAAGATGCCTGAGACATGGCTAGCGTTTTGTTCTTCCGGTTCTGGACTATCTGGATACCTAGAACATACTGTGCCTCTCCCAAATCTTTCATTTGGAATCGCGAAGCAAGCCATTACTTAATGTTAGAAATGCGATAGTTTTGTCGACGATTTTCTTGTAGACACAAGGCTCGTCAACATTTTGATCAAAACCATAAGATTTGATCGCCTCATCAAACCTTATATTCCAAGACCTCGAGGCTTGTTTCAGTCCATAAATAGACCTTTGAAGCCGACAAACCTTTTGCTCTTGGCCTTGGGCAATGAATCCCTTTTGCTGGTCCATGTAGATGGTCTCGTCAAGATTGCCATTAAGAAAGGCGGTTTTGACATCCATCTGCCATACCTCATAGTCATAATATGCGGCAATGGTCAGGAGGATTCTAATCGACTTTACCATGGCAACAGGTGAAAAGGTTTCCTCATAGTCAACCCCTTCCACTTGGGTAAAACCTTTTGCCATTAGTCGAGCTTTGAAGGTTTGTACCTTCCCATCTACGCCACGTTTACGCTTGTAGATCCACTTGCAACCAATAGGTTTAGCCCCATCCGGTTGGTCCACATGCTCCTAGACGAAATTGAAGTCTATCGGCTCCATTTCCTGGTCCATAGCTTTAATCCATTCGTCTTTGTCAATGTTTGCCCTTGCCTGATCATAGGTCAATGGATCCTCACTGTAACGCCCCTACTTTTCTATGACTAAACTCTTAGGGACATTACTACACATGCATGCATTTATAGGCCAAGAGATAAAAAGATCTTTAAAACCTCCAATGAAAATAATTTGTCTTTAGGGATCCCAAATAAAAACTTTCAAAACAGATAAAAGGAGCAGTTTAACAAGGCCTATTTATAATCTGTAAAGTAAATTTAAACTTCAAAAACATAAAGGAACAACATCAGTTATAAAAGAAATGTGCGGAAAACATGTCTATTCCCATGGTCCTGGCAACGCGCCTCCGTCACTCGCCCTGCACGTCCTTAGCCTTACCTGAAAAACATTTTTAAAAGAAAGGGTGAGTATTGTAAAAACAATACCCAGTAAGTGACCTCGCTACCGAGGTTTGGGATATGCATACACATACAATCATGACTTTTAAACTTGTTCGAAATGTACATATGCGGGACCAAAAACTTTCTCATATTGTCAGGTCTTTAATCCATGACTTCCTTTTTATTTATGTGGCCGACTGGTCATCCTGAGTCATTTCATTTTGAGTCCCTCACAGACCCCTGTAATAATTTGAGTCCCTCACAGACTCCTGTATGGTTTGAGTCCCTCACAGACCCCTGTAATAATTTGAGTCCCTCACAGACCCCTGTAATTTGACCCATAGGGTCTCTATTGCATGTTTGACCATGCACATAATGTACTCAGGAGACCAATGTCCACACTTTTCATCAAATCATTTCATGACATACATAACATGCATGAGGTCCCATCATTCACATAACAATAGTGTACATGCCACAAACATCATCGTCAATATGCAAATCATACTTTTCTCATAGACAGTTTGAAAATCATACTTTTGTAGGAAATCATGAAATATTCTCATGCAAATTACTGTCATATCCTCACATGAAATCTTTGGAATACTCTTACATAGAATACAAGAATATTCTCACATAAAATACTAGTTTATTTCCACATGAAGCATTGAAATATTTGCACATAAAATATTAAGTATTCTCACGAAAATATCTGTATATTGTCATATAAAAATATAAACTAATTTCGCATGAAATCGTGAAAATCAATTTCTTCAACCCCAATAAAAAGTTCGGCACAAGATCCCTTACCTCGAGCTTTGATCTCATTCCTTCCTTCTAGTTCCCAAACTAACGGTCCCTTCCAAATAATCTGTAAACCAAGAATTCTTCTATTCGTTAACCTACTACACAACTCGTCCAATATGAAGAATCTAAGTACGAAAGCGTCTATAATTCTCACTTTGTTTCAATTACCTCGACCCCGAATAATAATTCGAACGTGGGTTTGTTTGCTCCAAAGCTTGGGAGTCTTGAACTCGAAATTCAGCTCGTTCCTACAATAATTTCATGCAAGATTTTCATGCGAATTAGATCCAATTAATCCTATATTCCAAAATCGAAGAGGGTTTCGCGTGGCTCACCTAATCCACAACTTTGACCTCGATTACTTTCTGGTTGCAGCGTAACAACGAACAACGGTCGTTGGTCGGATGATGGGGCGGCGAGCTCACGGTAGTCGGCGGGCGCGAGTGTCGATCGTGATCGCAGCCGCGACGTGGCGGCCGCAACCCGAGGAGGTCGGCGTTGGAGTCTTCACCGCTCGTGGTGCGGCGGCGCGATCTGCGTGATAGAACTCGATCGAGGGCTTCTGCGCCGAGAATCACACGAGGGGAAATCGCTGAACGTGGGCTCTCTCGGGCGCTGCGCGGGCTGGGGTGATGTGGGGTCCGGCGCGAGACCTGCGGTACGTGAATCGTGATCGGACAAGCAGCTTCAAGGGACGGCGGCGAGCTCCATCGCTCGTGGTCGCATTTCTCTCAGCGGCACGGCTGTGGTTTCAACTTGCAGGCAGCGCGACGCACGACTCGCGAGCTGGGATGGCGGCTTGCAGTTGCGGCGCAGGCGATGGGGTGGCGTCGGAGCTGTTCGAATGGCTTCGTGGATTCGGCTGGCGAGAGCTGCTGCACCAGAGCTTCGTGGGTAGCTGTAGTTTCCGGTCGGCTCGTCGGCGGCAGCAGTGGCACTAAGAGGTGGCTGTCGGCTAGGCAAGTAAGGGATGAAGACAAAGAGTTTAGGGTTAGGGCTTGCTCAATGTGTTTAGGGTTAGGGTTTTGCTTCAATTTGCAATTTTAGGAGCTTAAATACTACAAAACTAGGCCAATATTCAAAAGTCCTATGTAACCCTCATTTAGGGATTAATAACCAAAGTGCCATCGCTCCTTCTTTTTCCTTTAATTTTACAAATCATTATCTAGGAGAATATTTCGCTTTAAGCTAAGTAAAATCAAAGACTCACTAACACCGAGCTTGATGAGATTCACTAATCCGACTCGACACACACACAGGTTGATAGAACGCTAAATAAAATAAATAATCAGTACCTGTGATCGTGGTCGTCACAATCTTCCCTCCTTAAGAACTTTCGTCCTCGAAAGTTCCTATTCTTGAAATAGTTCTGGATATTTAGCTCGTACTTCTTCCTCTCGCTCCCAGGTAGCTTCTTCCGTGCGGTGATTTTGCCACAATACTTTAACTAAGTTGATCTCACGGTTACGGAGGGTCTTTCGATCTCTGGCAATAATCTGTATAGGTCGTTCGCCATAACTCAAATCTTCTGCCAACTGCAATGGTTCAAAGTCTACGACGTGGGTCGGGCTGGAACGTATTTCCTCAACATGGAGACATGGAATACGTTATGAACTGCTGACAGGGAAGGCGGCAGTGCCAGTCTGTAGGCCACTACACCAACCCTCTCTAAAATCTCGAATGGTCCTATAAAGCGCGGACTCAACTTCCCTTTTCGCCCAAACCTTAGAATCCCTTTCATTGGGGCCACCTTAAGAAATACGTGGTCCCCAACACCGAATTCTAGGTCCCTTCGTCTTGAGTCGGCATAACTCTTTTGTCTGTCTTGAGCGGTCTGCATTCGCGCCCTAATCTTTTGTATTGCCTCATTAGTGACTGGACTTATCTCGACCCAATAAAAGGCGTTCACCAACTTCCTCCCCAGAAAAACGGGAGTTCTGCAACGCTTTCCATAGAGAGCTTCAAATGGAGCCATTCCGATGGTCGACTGATAACTGTTATTGTACGCAAACTCCATCAAATGCAAATGAGTGTCCCAACTACCTGGAAAGTCTAAAGTGCAAGCTCGTAACATGTCTTCTAATATCTGGTTTAAACGTTCTGTCTGCCAATCCGTCTGTGGATGAAAAGTTGTACTAAAGTTCAACTGCGAACCCAACGCTTTCTGTAAACTCCTCCAGAAGTTGGAGGTGAAACGTGGATCCCTGTCTGAAATAATCTTGACTGGAATTCCATGCAAACGGACTATCTCTTCCGTAAAGCTAGCCCACTTATCTCAGTAGAATAGGTGGGTTTCCCTGTATGAAATGTCTTGACTTGGTTAATCTGGCCCACTATGACCCAAATTACTTGAGTAACCTCGTAAGGTTCTAGGCGATCCGACTATGAAATCCATAGAGATCTCCTCCCATTTCCACTGAGGTACATGTAAAGGTTGCAGTAATCCTGCGGGTCTCTGCCTAGGTGCCTTCACCTGCTGACAAGTCAAACACTTGCTGACAAACTCCGCTACGTCGCGCTTCATGTTACACCACCAAAATGACTGTTTCAGATCTCGATACATCTTGGTACTGCCAGGATGCATAGAAAATGGTGAGTTGTGGGCTTCGCTCAAGATTTCGGCCCGGTTGTCATCATCGCACACATAATCGTCCCTGGAATAGTAATCCTCCATCTGTGGATAGGGAAAGCTCTGCCGACTCACCTGTAGTTACTGCAGTACGCTTTTCTATTAACTGAGGGTCCACCTGTTGAGCCTCAATGATACATTGTCTCAAAGTTGGTTGCACCGTTAACTGAGCTAACTGAGCCGTGGTCTTTCCTACTTGTACTGCGATTTCACTCGTGCAAACTCTGCTGTAACTCGCTCATCGATATTTCGTCTTTGAAGTATGAACGCTTTCTCGAGGGCATCGGCCACTACATTAGCCTTACCGGGGTGGTATTGTATGTCAATATCGTAATCCTTCACTAATTCCAACCATCTGCGTTGCCTCATGTTCAATTCCTTCTGGGTGAACAGATACTTCAGACTTTTATGATCTGTAAAAATCTTAATTTTCTCGCCATACAGGTAGTGTCTCCAGATCTTTAATGCAAAGACCACTGCTGCTAGTTCCAAGTCATGAGTTGGATAATTCCGCTCATGCGTCTTTAATTGTCGGGATGCATAGGCTATTACTTTACCGTGCTGCATTAGAACACAACCCAAACCTTTCTTAGAAGCATCACTGTAAACCACGAAGCTCCCTGTTCCCTCGGGGACTGTAAGAATCGGGGCTGACACTAATCTGTACTTGAGTTCCTGGAAACTCGCCTCGCAAGCATCATCCCAAACAAATGAGTTTCCCTTGCGCGTCACCGAGTCATGGGCATGGCTATCTTGGCAAAATCCTCGCACGCGCCTATAGTATCCCGCAAGACCCGAGAAACTACGTACCTGAATTAGCGGTGGTCGGACGAGGCCACTGTGGTGACCTCCACTTTTCTTTGGGTCAACAGAGACTCGACTTTCAAACACCACATGCCCTAAGAAAGATA
The DNA here is from genome assembly GCA_036507285.1 of Trichosanthes cucumerina. Lineage (NCBI taxonomy): Eukaryota > Viridiplantae > Streptophyta > Magnoliopsida > Cucurbitales > Cucurbitaceae > Trichosanthes > Trichosanthes cucumerina. The sequence continues at coordinate 72,298,288 of CM071835.1, read as the reverse complement.
CCGTGCGAGCGAGATTCACACTTGGAAAATTTTGCATATAACTTATTCTCTCTCAAATATGAGTAAAACTTTTCTCGTGTGCATTTCATGATCTTCATCACACACGAGTATATCGGATATATCGTCGATAAATACTATCACGAACGTATCAAGAAACTCTTTGAATAAACGGTTCATCAAGTCCATGAAAGCGGCGGGCGTTGGTCAAACCAAACGGCATCACTGTGAACTCGTAATGCCCATAACGTGATCTCAATCTTTGCTTTTAGGAATATCCTCTTCACCGATTCTCAATCGATGGTAGCTTCGATCTCGGATCAATCTTGGAGAACATCGTTGCTCCTCGCAATCGATCGAACAAATCATCTATTCTCGGGAAGAGGGTATTTATTCTTGATCGTAACTTTATTCAACTCCTCGTAATCTATGCACAGCGCATGGATCCGTCTTTCTTTTCACGAACAACACAGGGGCTCCCAAGGCGAAACGCTTGGGCGTATAAACCCTTTGTCCAATGAAGTCCTCGCAATCGTAGTTTCAGATTCTTTCAACTCTGCTAGGTGCCATTCTCATGCGGTGCATTGGATATCGGAGTCGTCCCTAATTCCAATCCGATGTTAAAATCTACCTCTCTGACCGGAGGTATTCCGGGGAGGTCCTCGGGGAAGACGTCTGTAAATTCATTCACCACTGGTACCGATGACACAGAGATCTCCGTGCATCTTGCATCTAGTATGCAAGCTAAGACGCCCCAAGCTCCCCGATGTAACAACTTCCTGGCCTTAAGGGCAGTAATTACCTTAGGCCTACTTCCTGCTATCGTGCCTCTCGAACTCAGAGCCGGGTTGGTCAGGAGGAGTGAACACTACCTCCTTCCTGAAACAATCAATGCAAGCATGGTTCTGCGCTAACCAGTCCATGCCCAATATCACGTCAAAGTCAGACATGTCTAAGACTACTAGATTTACTGTTAACTCATGGTCTGCGATGGTCACACTACCATCCTTGACTTTCATAGTGGCTAACAAATTTATCCCCGCAGGAGTGGAGACAGATAGAGCATCATCAGAATCGTTTCTAGTTCTAACTCACTTGACTTACGAAGGATGCGAGAAATAAAAGAGTGTGTAAACCGTAATCAAATAATACAAAGGCAAGGTGCCCAAGTAATGGAAGTGTACCTGTAACCACTGAGTCTAAGCCATAGATGTTTTTACTGGTGCTTGCATAAGCTCTTCCTTGATGTATAACCGGCTTCACAGCAGTCCCACTATTGATAACCTGAGGTTGGCTAGCGCTGGCTTGACTCGGGCAGCTATTAGCTCTGTGCCCTTCTTTCCCACATCTGAAGCACACTCCGGACCGGGCCAAACACTTACCCCAATGCCGCTACTACGCGCTTTTCCATTGTGGCTTATCTCCACCGTTATTTCCCGCTCTGTTGACTGTGGTTTCGACTGAACTCGCACGAAAATGTCCTGGTCTATACGGTGTCTGCTGGGACGCCGTGAGCTAGAATTTGGCCGGGTCCACTTCCTCTTATGATTTGCCATGGGCGCCCCGGGTTAACCACTACTGCTGTGTGCGTCTGCGCTGCACTCCAAATCAATTCTCGCCACTCTCACATGGAGGCATAATCGGGGTGCTAGTGCTTGAATGAAGCCTCGAACATTCTCATCCAGTCCCATAACGGCGCTCTCATTTTCTTTGCCTCTGTGTCTACCCACCTTCGGGGCAAAGCGAGACAAACGGTGAATTCCCTCTCATATACCTCCACCGCCCTCCCGTTTTGCAGCCAAGTCAGAAAATTCTCGCTGCTTCTGTACAACGAGCTGCAGCAGGATAAAATTTCCGCCAGAACGCTTCCTTAAACAGATTCCAGGTAATTGTTTCTCCGCTAGCGACAATGGTTCCCTGGGCGGACTCCCACCATAACTAAGCGCCGTCTCTCAGCATAAAGGTAGCACAGGACACCCTCTGGTCCTCAGGGCAATTCATCAGCCTGAAAATGGTCTCAATGGAGGACAGCCACAACTCGGCCACAGTGGGGTCACTGGAAGACCCATCGAAAGATCTGGGATCATACTTCCTGAAGTCCTTCAGATATCGAGACTCCAGAGTTGCATCGTTTCGCCGATTTGCTTGGGCGCTGAGTGGCTATCAGAGCTCGCACTAGAGTCGCATGATAGCCTCTACCATCATAGTCATAACGTTAGTGTTCCTTTGATCCGCCATCGGAGCAACTCGCAGTGCATTCTCCTCGGCGGCGGTGAGTCTGGGGGTGGTGCAATGCACGGTGGAGCAACCTCTTCCTGTTCCAGCGGTAATTCCGGTTGGGTGTCAACGTTTTCCCTTGCCCTCCGGCCCCTACCACGTCCCCTACCTCTCCCTCGACCTCTAGGTGGCATTTTGTCGGTACTACAATACAGAGAGTTTCTAACTCAGTTTCATTACTTTCTAACTACAAGATAGGATCACCCCTTAGGGTTTTAAGTTCATGTATATGCATAAAACAGAATCACATCATAATCATTTACTTAATTAATAAAATACCGAGCGTGCACAGCGGTGGCCAACGCGCGTTGTTCAACCATGGGAACTACTCTGTGCTTACTCTGTAAGCAAGTCTACAGAACCCTTAAACCTAGGGCTCTGATACCAACTGTAACGCCCCTACTTTTCTATGACTAAACTCTTAGGGACATTACTACACATGCATGCATTTATAGGCCAAGAGATAAAAAGATCTTTAAAACCTCCAATGAAAATAATTTGTCTTTAGGGATCCCAAATAAAAACTTTCAAAGCAGATATAAAGGAGCAGTTTAACAAGGCCTATTTATAATCAGTAAAGTAAATTTAAACTTCAAAAACATAAAGGAACAACATCGGTTATAAAAGAAATGTGCGGAAAACATGTCTATTCCCATGGTCCTGGCAACGCGCCTCCGTCACTCGCCCTGCACGTCCTTAGCCTTACCTGAAAAACATTTTTAAAAGAAAGGGTGAGTATTGTAAAAACAATACCCAGTAAGTGACCTCGCTCTACGAGGTTTGGGATATGCATACACATACAATCATGACTTTTAAACTTGTTCGAAATGTACATATGCGGACCAAAAACTTTCTCATATTGTCGTCTTTAATCCATGACTTCCTTTTTATTTATGTGGCCGATCGGGTCATCCTGAGTCATTTCATTTTGAGTCCTCACACGACACTCTGTAATAATTTGAGTCCCTCACAGGACTCTGTATGGTTTGAGTCCTCACAGACCCCTGTAATAATTTGAGTCCCTCACAGACCCCTGTAATTTGACCCATAGGGTCTCTATTGCATGTTTGACCATGCACATAATGTACTCAGGAGACCAATGTCCACACTTTTCATCAAATCATTTCATGACATACATAACATGCATGAGGTCCCATCATTCACATAACAATAGTGTACATGCCACAAACATCATCGTCAATATGCAAATCATACTTTTCTCATAGACAGTTTGAAAATCATACTTTTGTAGGAAATCATGAAATATTCTCATGCAAATTACTGTCATATCCTCACATGAAATACTGGAATACTCTTACATAGAATACAAGAATATTCTCACATAAAATACTAGTTTATTTCCACATGAAGCATTGAAATATTTGCACATAAAATATTAAGTATTCTCACGAAAATATCTGTATATTGTCATATAAAAATATAAACTAATTTCGCATGAAATCGTGAAAATCAATTTCTTCAACCCCAATAAAAAGTTCGGCACAAGATCCCTTACCTCGAGCTTTGATATCATTCCTTCCTTCTAGTTCCCAAACTAACGGTCCCTTCCAAATAATCTGTAAACCAAGAATTCTTCTATTCGTTAACCTACTACACAACTCGTCCAATATGAAGAATCTAAGTACGAAAGCGTCTATAATTCTCACTTTGTTTCAATTACCTCGACCCCGAATAATAATTCGAACGTGGGTTTGTTTGCTCCAAAGCTTGGGAGTCTTGAACTCGAAATTCAGCTCGTTCCTACAATAATTTCATGCAAGATTTTCATGCGAATTAGATCCAATTAATCCTATATTCCAAAATCGAAGAGGGTTTCGCGTGGCTCACCTAATCCACAACTTTGACCTCGATTACTTTACGTTGCAACAGTAACAACGAACAACGGTCGCTGGTCGGATGATGGGGCGGCGAGCTCACGGTAGTCGGCAGCGGCGCGAGTGTCTGATCGTGATCTGCACGACGTGAGCGGCTGCAACCCGAGGAGGCTGGCGTTGGAGTCTTCACCCGTTCGTTGTCCGCCGCGCGCGATCTGCGTGATAGAACTTCGATCGAGGGCTTACCGCGCGAGAATCACACGAGGGGGAAATCGGGCGTGGGCTCTCTCGGGCAGCCGCGGCGGCCGGGGTGATGTGGGGTCGTGGCGCGACTCTGCGATGCGTGAATCGTGATCGGACAAGCGACTTCAAGGGGCGGCGGCGGTGCTGTTCGTGGTCGCGTTTTCTCGCCAAGACGGCAGTGTGGTTTCAACTTGCGGCGGCGCGCGACGCGCGACTCGCGGTGGGATGGCGGCTTGCGCGATTCTGCGCGCAGCGATGGGTGGCGTCGGAGCTGCTCGAATGGCCGTGGATTCGCCGGCGAGCTGCTGCACTGAGGCTTCGTGGGTAGTGTGTAGTTTCCGGCCGGCTCGTGCGGCAGCGGCAGCGGTGGCACTAAGAGGTGGCTGTCGGCTAGGCAAGTAAGGGATGAAGACAAAGAGTTTAGGGTTAGGGCTTGTCTCAATGTGTTTAGGGTTAGGGTTTTGCTTCAATTTGCAATTTTAGGAGCTTAAATACTACAAAACTAGGCCAATATTCAAAAGTCCTATGTAACCCTCATTTAGGGATTAATAACCAAAGTGCCATCGCTCCTTCTTTTTCCTTTAATTTTACAAATCATTATCTAGGAGAATATTTCGCTTTAAGCTAAGTAAAATCAAAGACTCACTAACACCGAGCTTGATGAGATTCACTAATCCGACTCGACACACACACAGGTTGATAGAACGCTAAATAAAATAAATAATCAGTACCTGTGATCGTGGTCGTCACACTCACAGTCATCTTCAGGAGTGACGACTTGGGTTTCAGCTAAACCCATGCAACGTTCAGGCTGTCTCACAACCCTCCCACTACGTAGAGGCATTCCCAACTCTTGGGAACGGACTTGACTAGACGAGCTAGGATCAACAATAATTGTTGACGTACTAGCACCATCAGAAACTCTTGCTGATGAACTGTCCAATTCATTCAACACAATCTTACTCCTTGGTAAGTGATCCCTGATATGGTCTTCCTCAAGGAAAGTGGCGTTTTTCGACACAAGCACCCTATTATCCTTAGGATCGCAAAAGAAACAATCTCTAGTCTCTTTTGGGTAACCTAGAAATAGGCACAAACTTGAACGAGGTTCCAACTCCTTCGGGTTTGACACCAACACATGGGTCGGGCATCCCCAAAATCTGAAATGACATAAACTTCTTTTACGACCATGCTAGAGTTTGAAAGGTTTTTCACAAACACTTTTCGATGAAACTATGTTCAAAATGTATACTGCAATCTCCACTGCGTAACCCCAAAATCAATCAGGGAGACGAGCATAGCTCATCATCGACCGAACCATGTCCATCAAGGTTCTGTTTCTCCTCTCCGATACACCATTCTGCTGTGGTATACCAGGTGTGGAGAGTTAGGACGTAATTCCATGTACTATCATATAGTCCTTGAATTCAGTGTCCATATACACTCCACCTATATCCGATCGAAGTGTTTTTATAGATTTACTTAACAGGTTCTCAACCTCAGTCTTGAACTCCTTGAACTTTTCAAGAGTTTCAGACTTCCTATGCATTAGGTAAATGTACCTGTACCTCGAATAGTCATCTATGAAAGATACGAAGTATTCGTAACCACCTCGTGCTTTAACATTCATCGGACCACAGAGGTCAGAATGTATAAGCTCAAGGGGCTCCTTGGCTCTATGTGACGCCCGAGGAAGAGGGGTACATGAATGAACCGAGTCCACATCTGAATGAGAGGGATCCTGAGGATATGGAAGCATGGTGCGCGAGGAAAAGGGGTACATGCGAGTGACCATGAGGATATGAAAGTACAGTTGAGAAAGGCTTAAAAGAATTGACAACTACTACCTATACCAACAAGGTGCACCTTCCTTTTCGGTGGCTCAATCATAGGAACTCCACAGTTAAGCGTGCTTGGCTTGGAGCAATTCTATGTTGGGTGACCTCCTGGGAATTTTCCTAGGGAGCATGCGAGTGAGGACAAAGCATGCTAAAAGGACCCCGTGTTGGTTTATGGGGATAGTGTCTTGACTCTTACAAGCAGTCATGGATGATATAGTGACGCAGCCAGGTCGCAGAGGATCCTGGGCCTGGGGCGTTACACTCTATATCCTTTTCCACTAAAAGGATGTTTGGTCATTTTGCCTTCAAGGCATGACTCACATACCGGTAAAGAGTTTTATTCCAACTCGCTTAGAAGTCCACTCTTCACTAGTCTCTCAATCTTATTGAGATTAATGTGACTTAACCATAGATGCCAAAGATGAACACTTTCTTTTGGAGAAACTTTTACTCTCTTAGTTCTCGTTTCTGTTGTTTTAAACAATTCGATATTCAAAACACTGTTGACCGAATTAGGGTTCAAAACATATAAATTGCTCTCAAGCGAAGCAGAATAATTCAAATTTCCATTTCGAGAAATAAACGCTTTATTACTCTTGAAAGAAACATAAATATTTTGTTCTAATAGGCAGGAAATAGAAACTAGGTCTCTCGTAAACCCAGGAACTATGTACATATTATCAAATAATAAGTACTTCCCGCGAAAAAACAGCTTCACCGTGCCTATTGCTGCAACTGAGACAACTTCTCCGGATCCAACCCTGAGTGTTATCTCACCCTTTTGCAGCCACTGCCAGGAACATAATCCTTGAAAAGAAGAGCAAACATGGTTAGTGGCGCCAAAATACATTATCCAAGCAGAGTAATTACTCTCCACTAAACAAGTTTTCGTGACAAGTAAATCACATTTACCTGTCATCTTCTTTTCATCAAGGAAATTGGGACAACTCATTTTCAGGTGTTTGTCCCCGTTGCAGTAGAAACACTTTTTGGCAACTTCCTTGATTTCTTTGCCTTTTAGGGCGGCAACACGGTCAACCCTATCCTCTTTCAACTTCTCCTTCTTCCCTCTAGGGCCTAAATAGTCTACAAACTTTGTCCCAGAGGTCATACCCCTGTGAATGTCTTAAGACAAGTCTTGCCTCAGCTTCTTGTCCCCTTGTTTGTACCAAGGACTAGAAGGTTTGTAGATCGTTGAATAGGACTGTTGGACCGGGCACCTGAGGACCCTCCTCAGTGAACGCGAACTCTTGGTCGTCATTTACCAAAATCGTGTCTATATTGTTTTTTCACGAAATCTTATCGCCGACTAACTTAATGGAAGGTAAATGAGAGTTAAAAGCGTTTGACCTTTTGTTGTTGAAAAAAAGAAACTTTGTATTAGTCTCGCAAAAACTTTTGAAAATCCAATAAGGTTTTAGCAAATTTTTATCCTATGATCCGTAGGTCATTCAAAATTTGCAATGATACCCCAAAGGTTTGGAATGACCGCCACCGTAGGGTAGACAAACCCACTCCTCCTTTGGGACAAGATTTTCTCGACCAAACCCTGATACCAGAATAACTCTTATTCCATTAGGCATCCAGTTATCATTTTTCGGTTTGAATCCATTAACTCTTAATGAATCCTGTAAGTGCCACCCTCAATCTTTCAATTTCCAAGTATTCGTCCAAACAATAGTTGTCGTATGGAGGACTTAGAAGGAAAAAACCAGCAAGGAAATCGTATCCCTTTCGGGAATTCATGGTGTTCCGACTCCTATGATCAAAGCATCCGTAGGGATTGTCTGGTCCAGGCCAAACTAGCAGGCGGATCATAGGCGTCTCACGGAGTGAATCGAAAGAAGAGACCGTGGGTCTGGTTTTCACAGGTCCCGCTCCCACTCACTATAAGTACTCTCTCCATTCACGTTGATATTGACCCATTCAAATGCCACCCATAGGGGGACGCTCCCATTTGCGCCACGAGGGCGAGCATGGATCTCACGGTGCGAACTTAACGATGATTTGTGGATGGAAAACTAAATGTATCTCATACACTTTATTTCCTCCCACTCAACACTTTAAAATAATCAGGATTGACCTAGATAAACCAGCTAAAATTTACCTAAGTCTACCAATATAACTCTTATATTGGAATATCTTAAGTCTATAATCACATTATTAACTTAGGTCTATGTGAGTAGAATATTTAACTCTTAATTAACGACACTCACGAGAATATAACCTAAGAATCTCCAGACCGAATTCACTCCCAAGTCGGTTCCCAGGCAGGGGTGTTCCGCAAAGCGTGAGCTTAAAAACCTCAACCTTAGACAAAACCTTCCTTAGACAGAGTTACTTATCAGTCACCATTCAAAGTTCATATTTGATTTCTTAATTCTAATCTCATTAGAAATAGAAAACCTAAGTCTAATTATTCAAGTTCTAAACCATTTAAAACTAATAATTATCTTAGGTTACATGCATTTCTATGTTATAGTGCTTGATCATTCATCACATGAATAATACTATACTATAGCATACATTCATCACATGAATTAAATGCATGAGCATGCTTTTAATTTAAAAATATAACACTTATATTAAATAAATTAAATCATGCAAACATTATATTATAACTCTTATAATATTATCCTATCATGCATACTATATATTATAACTCTTATAATATAAATATGATGCATGAAATGTTTAACATAAGATGGGATTTTAAATCTATATGACCTACATTATGCACTTAGAAATAATTAAATCATACATCCCATGCATAAAATAATCAAATAGCATTATTGGACTGAATTTTGGCACCCTAGGGACATAAAATTAAATTAATTAACATTAATATACAATTATATTAATATTAATTAAAATAATTAAATAAAATACATTTATAAAAATAAATTTAACAAAGAAAATAAATAAAAAAACACGGTTGCACGTCCCAAGGCTCGAACCGCTGCACTTGAAGTCGCAACTCCCACTCCACGCACGATCTCAAGCAACTGCTGGAAACCTCCCACTACGCATTCAACGTTGCCTCTCGTGTGTGCAACGCCTCAGTGTTGCAACGCTACACCCAGCGTTGCAACGCTGACCTGCAGCAGCGCCTTGATCAGCATTGACAACGTTGGGACGCGAATGAACAGATTTTCCAACATTAGGGGAAGGAATTAAGAAGTTGGAAAAAGAAATTACATGGAATGCATCATTATTATCTCATTTAGATCCTCGTATAGATCAATGTGAACTTGAAGTTCAAAAGATAATTCATTTGCAAAATATAGCAAATCAATTACCAGATGCATTCACGGATGCTAAAAGGGTGACTCAATCATATATACCATCAACGAATGTTCCATCAAAAATAGATATCCCAACGGAACAAGTTGTCAATAATGAGTCTGGAGCACGCCAGAAGCGTGGTAGACCTATGGGTTCCAAAGATAAAAATCCTCGAAAAAGAAAAGTAGTTGAGAATCAAAATGATTCGATAAAAGGTATGGATGTTCCAGAAGAAATCCTAGATACAACTAGTCAAAAGAGAATTGATGAAAATCAAACTCTTGAGGATAATAATGAAATTTCTATAAACTATGTTACAACAGGAAAGAGATGGAATCGAAATGATATCATTATTGACAACATTTTTGCTTATAATGTTTCTCACGATATTATTTATGAAATTGACGATTTTGATCCAAAAATCTATCGATGAATGTCAACGGAGAAAGGATTAGCCAAAATGGAAAGAAGCAATCCAAGCAAAGTTGAACTCACTTTCAAAACATGAGGTTTTTGGACCAGTAGTCCTAACACTAGAAGGTGTCAAACCTGTGGGATACAAATGAGTATTTGTAAGGAAATGAAATGAAAAGAATGAAGTCACAAGATATAAAGCGAGACTTATTGCACAAGGATTCTCACAAAGGGTTGGTATAGATTATGAGGAGACATATTCTCCTGTGGTGAATGCAATAACGTTAAGATATTTGATTGGTCTGACTGTATATGAAAAACTTGATATGCATTTAATGATGTAGTCATGGCGTATTTATATGGATCTCTTGATAATGACATTTATATGAAAATCCCGGAATGATTCAAAATACCAGAAACATATGAATCAAGTTCTCGGGAATGGTATTCAATGAAGTTACAGAGATCATTATATCAGTTAAAACAATCAGAACGAATGTTGTATAATCGCCTGAGAGAATATCTCTTGAAAGAAAGATATCAAAATAATCCGATATATCTGTGTATTTTTCTAAAGAAACCTCGGATTTGCTATTATAACTGTATATGTTGATGACTTAAATATAATTGGAACTCCTGAAGAGTTATCTAAGGCAATAGAATATCTTAAAAAAGAATTTGAGATGAAAGATCTTGGAAAAACAAAATTTTGTCTTGGTTTGCAAATTGAACATTTAGCAGATGGGATATTTGTTCATGAATCAACTTATACAGAGAAAATCTTAAAAAGATTTTATATGGATAAAGCACATCCATTGAACATTCCAATGGAGGTTGGTTCACTGGATGTAAAGAAAGATATATTTCGACCTCGAGATGACAATGAAGAACTACTTGGTCCTGAAGTACCATATCTTAGTGCAATTGGAGCACTTATGTATTTGGCTAATAACACAAGACCACATATTGTATTTTCAGTAAATTTATTAGCTAGATATAGTTAATGTCCTACAAAAAGACATTGGAACGGAGTTAAGCATGTACTCCGATATCTTCGAGGAACGATTGATATGGGTTTATTTTATTCTAACAAATCCAGTTTTGATCTAGTTGGTTATGCAGATTCTGGTTATCTATCTGATCCACACAAAGCTAGATCTCAGACAGGTTATCTATATACATGTGGAGGAACTGCTATATCATGGCGATCAGTGAAACAGACCATCACGACCACTTCTTCGAATCATGCTAAAATCCTCGCAATTCACGAGGCAAGTCGAGACTGTGTATGGCTAAGATCAATGACACAACACATTCGTGAGACATGTGGCTTATCTTCTAGCAAACCCCTTCCAACAATATTATACGAAGACAACACAACATGTATATCTCAAGTCAAATGAGGATATATTAAAGGAGATAGAACGAAGCATATTTTTCCAAAGTTTTTCTACACTCATGACCTTGATGAAAATGGCGACATCTCAGTACAACAGATTTGTTCGAAGGATAACTTGGCGGACATATTTACAAAGGCATTACCAACTACAACATTTGAGAAATTGGTTCACAGTATTGGGATGCGAAGACTCAGAGATCGCAAGTGATGTTATCATGAGGGTGAGTAAATATATTATATAAAATATGTATTCTTTTTCCTTCACTAGGGTTTTTATCCCATAGGGTTTTTCCCTAGTAAGGTTTTAACGAGGCATATTTTATATAAATGGGCATTTAAGGGGCAGTATTATAAATATTATGATGTAAATGCCCATTTCCACATGCCCTTTAACACCCACGACATGTGACAAATTATCCTTAGCCATAGTGTCCTTCATGTGTCCATTTCTTACCAATTCTTAGTGTCCAAATGTACCAACTCATCCCTTGCCAAATTGCCTATATATAGTGGCTTTTGGTGGAAGAATAAAAGGCATAATTGGTGAAATAAGCCTCCAATTCTTTTTCTTCTCTCCCACTTTCTCTTTAGTTTATTTCTTATTTAATTTCTCATAAATTTCCACTATCTTTTGTCTATATCATTTATATATATATATATTCTAATTCTAATTTCCAAATACTTGAATTCTTATTATTATTATTATATTATATTATATAAGTATTTAAATATTGGTAAAATTATACCCGATTTTCATCATATTTTCACAACATTTGTAGATATGTATGTCTGAAAGAATAAGAACCTACAAATATATCAACTTTATAAAATCTATAACACTGAAATATTGTAATTTTTTAAATTAAAATACCTATTAATTAATTATTTGAGGATAGAAATCAATTTTCAGTTTAATCCTTTTTGTAATAATAGTTTTTAATTTACTTAATTGATAGTGATATTTTCAATGGTATGTGTTGCTTAAAAAATCAAATTTCATTACCTTACATTGTATGAAAACAAATATTAAAAAAGGAATTCATTAAAGTTAGATAATTAAAACTTGTAATGTTGAAGTAAAGAATAAAATATAAAATAAAGTAAAAGTAAAATTACATTATCAAAAAGAGAGACAAAAAATAGGAGTAGTTGAAAGCTTACCGACTAAATAAATAACATTCTTCTTACTTTTAAATTTTTGATTTCTCAATATTAAAAGTAATTGTATTACTATAATAATATTTTGTCTACAAGAGAATAACTCAACTGACATCAAGTAAAAAACTGTAATAATATTTTAAAAATATATTTAAAAAATATAAATAATATTGAATCACATATTCATTATACAATAAATAAGATGTATATTATATTACATAAATGAATAATTTATTTCACACAATAATTCAATGAGAAATATTTCTGAAAAAAGAAAACAATTCAATAGGAAATATCTTTTGTGATGTTAATCTTTTTTTTTTGGGATGTTAACATTTGTGATGTTAATCTTGAGTGTATTAGTTTCAACACTCTTTTCTTCACTGCCTATAACACCATTTCCTGCATCATCGTTATGAATCTTTTCTATTTCACCATCCACAATATCTTTTTTGTCATCGGTCTTGATCCTCTTTTCTTTACCATATGTATCATTCTCTTTCTCGTCTATTTTTTCATCACCATCTATGACATTAGATCCTCCTCTGCAACGGTCGATTGCACTACAACCTCTTTGATATGGGTTTACTTCAGGTCTTCCACAAAGTTCAGGATGTTTAGCGCTACATCCAGGACTAATATCACCTTTTAGAGGACCATACTCGATGTAATTTGCATTTGTAATCTCAATCGTGTCAATACAAACAAAGAGAATGCCAACAAAAATAAGCGTGCTTCCTTTGATGATGGCCATGGTCCATAATAAAAATATACAAAACCTATTTGAAAACTTAAAACTTAGAATGGTTTGATAAAAAAAAAAAGATTTTAAACTAGGGATATTTATACTAGCTTGTTAGCTTTTTATAGATTGTGTTTGCTTTTTCTTGGGTGGGTTTATATATCTCTTACAACAAAACCTAATAAAAGTAGGTTTGAATTGAATGATTAACATTTTTCCAACTCATAGATTCAATCAAATGACAACCTCACTTGTTAATTCTTAAATATAGAATAACCACAACGGAAGCTAATAAAAAAAATATCAAATTATCATAGGTATTCAAGAGAGAATTGAAGTAAATAACCTTTAACTTGGAAAATAAACTTTAAAATTATCCGATATAAATTTTTTTCAAATAATTTTATCTATAATATATTAAAAAGTGAGGATGTTGGAAAAAAATTTTTTGGACACTTTTGTGTTTTTTAATTTATTAATTTACAAAATATGTCATTATTGAGTAATTATAAATATTTAATTAATTAATTACTATAAATAAATGTATGGAATTTAAAATGTTGGAATGGAAAAGTTTTTCTACCACTTAAATATTTTTCTTTAATTATAATTCATAATTCCGTTTTAAAAACACAAGTATTTTAAAAGTTTTTTAACTTCTCATGTAACGACCCTACTTTCCAAACTCACTTTACGTAGGACCGCTACTAAACATGCATGCATTTAAGGCCATAAATAACATTAAATAAATAAAACATGATGATTAAAATCGCTTTAATTTGGGATCCCATAAAATAAAACATTTAAAATGTAACGCCTCTACTTTTATAAAATAAATTCCTAGGGACATTACTTGTAACGCCCCTACTTTTTTATAACTAAACTCTTAGGGACATTACTACACATGCATGCGTTTATAGGCCAAAAGATATAAAACGATCTTTAAAACTCCACTGAAAACAAATTGTCTTTAGGGATCCCATTAAAACATTCAAAAACGCGCAAAAGAAGCAGTTTAAACATGGCCTATTTAAAATCTGGAAAGTAAAGTTAAACTACGAAAACATAAAATGACGACATCAGTTTCAAAAGATAAATATGCGGAAGACATGTCTATTCCCATGGTCCTGGCAACGCGCCTCCGTCACTCGCCCTGCACGTCCTTAGCCTTACCTGAAAAACATTTTTAAAAGAAAGGGTGAGTATTGCAAAAACAATACCCGAGTAAGTGACCTCGCTCACGAGGTTTGGGATATCTGAAACACATGCAATCATGACTTTTAAACTTTGTTCAAAATGTACATATGTGGGACCTAAAACTTTCTCATATCGTCATGACTATAATACATGACTTCCTTTTTCTTTTAAGTGGCCAATTGGTCATCCCGAGTCATTTCATTTTGAGTCCCTCACGGACCCTGTAATCATTTGAGTCCTCACAGACACTGTATGGGTTGAGTCCCTCACAGACCCTGTATAAATTGAGTCCCTCACGGACCCTGTGTAATTTGACCCATAGGGTCTCTAATGCATGTTTGACCATGCACATAATGCACTCGGAGACCAATGTCCACATTTTTCATCAAATCATTTCATGGCATACATAACATGCATGAGGTCCCATCATTCAACATAACAATAGTGTACATGCCACAACCATTATCATGAATATGCAAATCATAATTTCCTCATATAACGGTTTTGAAGATAATACTCTTGTAGGTAATCATGAAATATTCTCATACAAGGTATTATAATATCCTCACATAAAATCTTTGGATTTTCCTTACGTAAAACACAAGGATATTCTCACATAATATCTTTGCAATATACTCACATAAAATATCGAATTATGCTCACATAAAATAGGGATATATTTTCACATAAAAGCTTAGAATATTCTCACGTAAAATCATTAAACCTTTTTGAGTAAAATCACTAATTAATTTCGCATAAAATAATGGAATTCATTTTCTTTAATCCCATTTAAAAAGTTCGGCACAAGGTCCCTTACCTTAATTCGAATTCTACTCCAAAACTTGACCCAGAGCTCTGGACTATTCTTCTTTTAGTGGAACTGATTCACACCCAAATTCCAAGTTCATTCTCTACGCATTCACTAAATCCATAAACGTAAGGATACTTAAATTACGTTCTTAAGATTTCATGCCCCTTTACCTCAAGTTTAATGCGAATACTTAGTACTCCTTAATCCGTCTTGGCGTTTGACCTTCAATTCCGCTCCAATCTTGACTCCTACAATTAACGTTAAAAACGATGAGCCTAAGTTCTTAATCAAGCGCTTAAATATTCGATAGATCACAAATAATTCTCCAACGAATTTGAAACTAAATCGGATCGCTCACACCTTTGTAAACTAAGTGGTTGTGGAGTCGTGCTGGCCGGCGTTGTGAATCCGGCGGGTGCGGTGGTGTGCTCGTGGACTGGACGATCGCCGGAGCTTCGACGTGGCGGTGGAACGAGTAAGCTCCGTTCGTTGATCTGCCGGCGCAAACGGGCGTGAACGATCGGGATCTTCCGGCCCGTGGACTGTAGGTCGGTGTGCGATCGATGAGACGGCGGCGGTGGCGGTCTTCAATCTTTGTCGGCGTTCGAGGAGTGCTCGTTGCATTGTCTCTTTCCGTCGAAGTTGCACGCACGGCCCAGGTTCGATTGAAGGAACAGTGGCGACACTTCTTTTAGGGTTGAAAAGAAAAGACTACTTTCGGCGAGAACTCAAGCGCTCGCTAAATGCGGACCGACCTCTACGCTCCAATCGACGGTGGCTCAATGTTGTAGACGAACGGCTGGCGACAGGACAAGAACGTGTGCGCTAGGCTCCGGCGTGCTCTTCGTGCGTGGGCTGCAGACAAGCGGATGGAGCAGCCTCTGTTTGTCGTTCGCGGCGAGGATAGGCTGCGATCTTGAGTGAGCGAAAGCTTGCCGTGATAGGAGCAGCGACACGAAGAGGTGGTGCTCGGCTAGGGCAAGGGAAAAGAAGGAGATGTTTATCAATCTAGGGCTAGGGTTTTCGGCTAGGGTTAGGGTTTTCGGCTAGGGTTTGTAATAATAAGAAGATTAAATACCAACAATTAGGTCAAACTCCAAGTGTCGATTATCACCCTCCTTTAGGCATTATTAACCAAAGTGCCATTGTCATCCCTTTATTCTTTAATTTTATAAATAGTTCCATCTTAAAGAGAAATACATTTACTTAAACCACACGAAATTAAGGGTTCACTCTCAACGAGCCTGATAGAATTTATTAAACCGACTCGACATAAAGACTGTTAGAACAATTGCTAAGATAACCAGTCAGTACCTGTGGTTGTGGTCGTCACATTACTACTCCTGCATGCATTCGAGGCCCTAACTGAACTTAAATAAGTAAAAGTTGATAAATAAAAAATCAATTTAATTTGGGATCCCATAGAAATACAAAACATTTACAAGAAACATAACTAAGTTCGACCTCTAGTTTCAAAACTCTATGTTACATAAGCGGAAGACAATAATCATTTAAAAATTCTTTCTAAATCATGGATGCAGAATTCATGACTCGGTTCCCATGGCTTCATGGCGCATCCACGCCACTCACTTTGGTATCTGTCATGTCGCTTTACTGAAAACATTTTAAAACAGAGAAAACACAACAAAGGTAGAGGATGAGTATTATAAAATACCCAGTAAAGTAGGGGTGGAAATGCAAATACATGCATATGACTTTCCTTCAAACCTGACTTTTAAACATGACTATTATTCGTGACTTTTAAAATCATAAATTTTTCTGTAGTGGGACCTAAAACAAAATCATGACTTTTTCTCTTTGGCTATGTGTGGTCAATTGAGTCTACCTGAGTCTTTTCATTTTGATTCCCTCACAGACCCCTATAGGTTTGAGTCCCTCACAGACCCCTATAAGATTTGAGTCCCTCACAGACCCCTATAAGTTTGAGTCCCTCACATACCCCTATAAGTTTGAGTCCCTCACAGACTCCTATAAGTTTGACCCATAGGGTCTCTGATGCATGTTTTACCATGCACAAATCCTCGGGAGAACAATTGCCACAGCCTACATAACATGTTTATATTCACACAATATGCATGAGGTCCCATATGTCAGTCACACATATATAGGCAGTCATAATGATGCACAATTACATAATCATGGCATAGCTTTCATAAATTTAAAACCTGAGTCAGTCCATCATAAAGCATAAATACATTTACATTTTTCCAGTACACATTCATCACCATTGCATAACTGAACAATAACATAACTGAACATCTCACTATATGTAAACATCCATAACTATGTAAAAGGAACTCATTTTCAAATACTTAAAAAAAAACATTTCTATTCGGGTCCCCTCAGACCCTTAAATTACTTGGAACCCTCTCGAATTCCAAGATTAGTTTCTTTTCTGAATCTTTTGGAAATTACTTACTTATGGTCATTTCAAACCTTTTGAAATATTTCTTTTCTAATTTCAAGCCTTAAGCATAAATCCTGGGACATCATTCTTTGAAATAAACCCATGATAATACTCTTTTTGGAGAAACCTTTGAATTTCATCTTTTGCAATAAATATTTCATAAATGCGCTAGCTCCCATTTTCAAAATCATTTATAGAAAATCCCTTACCTTAGCCTTAGCTCCGAGATATTTTATACTTACGTCTCTGACTCAGTCATCCATTCAATCATGTTCAGACCTCGAACCTCCTAAATCAACATCACTAACTTCTTAGTTAAATCACATGAATAAACTCATATCTTAAAATTTGACCATAACTAGGTCGGATTACCACTAACGGAGGCTTGGAACAGGCTCGGGAAGTGAAACGGATGTAATTGGCCAGATCTGGAGAGCGGCGGCGCGTGGCCGGAGCACGGCGGCGCGTGGAGGTGGTGCGGCGGCGCGTCTCGGGGCGTGTAGTATGCCGTTGGAATCCTTGTGGCCCGATCTATCCAAAACCGGTCCTAGAACGTCAAAAACCAATCGAAAGGTCAGTGAACCGACCGACTCTACGCGATGGTTTGACTTCAACTTGCACGAACCGGTGGTTATCGATGGTTGCACGTCCGGCGAGGATACGATGGTCGGTGTGGCCCTTCCGGTGAGGCAAGCCCCGTTGCGTGGTCGTGGCTTCAAATGGGCGAGTCGATCACGCGAGCGTGGGTTGCGGCGGAGCCAAGCTCGAGTTGCCGAGCCGATCCGGTGTTGGCGACGGTGGGACTCGTCTCGAATGACGGCGTGACGGCGAGGGGAACTTCAAGCTTAAGGGGCACCGGCGACGAGGTCTCGAGGACGACGACCGTAGAAGCAGCTCGCCGGCGAGGTTGGGTTTTCGGTGCGTCTGGTATCACACGGTTGGAGTGAAAGGATGAGGAAGAAGAAGGTTGAAGGTGGTCGTCGAAAATCGTGCCTCTTATTAGAGAAACCCTAAATTCCTCTTTCAAACTAAAATTACCAAAATGCCCTTCTTTTAACTTCTAACTACAAAAATGCCCTTAATCATATTTAAATGCTTCAAAATGCCCTTAGCCATAACTAAATAATCCAATTTAACTTATATTTAGTAACACCCATATGTATTCTCCTAAATTTTCAAAACTAAGAAAATAAAACAAGAAACTCAAGGGTTCGATTAATTGAATTTGCATTAAATTAGCCCATAATTCAGAATAAAAGGTATTTGGAGTTCTGGGGCGTTACAATCTTCCCTCCTTAAGAACTTTCGTCCTCGAAAGTTTCTAATCTTATAATACTTTGGGAAAGCTTGCTCACACCCACTCCACTTGGTTACGACGAGTCTTCGATCCTTATGCAAGAATTAGCACTAGCTGTTCCTCAAGTATCACATCTTAGCGTAAACTTATTACCCAACAGTCTCATAACTTTAACTTGAGCTCGTTCTCTTCACTGGAGTCTTTCTACTAAGGCCTACATAAGTGAGGCCCTTGACTTGGATTCTAAATTTGGAAAGTTTCAGATTCAAATTCTAAGATAACTCAGGATATTTAGTTCGTATTTCCTTATCTAGTCCTTTAATTAGTTTCTCTGTTTTGTGATTTTAGAATGGAACTCTTTGCTAAAACGGTTCCATTGTTGTTGAGCCTCGAAATCCTCTTTAAGGTTTGTTGCACCAGCTACTAGCATTTATTTCAAGGCATGACTCGACCGCTTCTTCTAGTCATCGCCGCCATAACCTCATCACCTTCACCAAAGATGTGTCTTCGCTAAAGGTGGAATCAACAACTTTGTTCGACTGTTCAAGACTCTTCATATCATTAGTTAACCTCTCGCTACTCTCAACGACCTTTTAGTAAACCGTTGTAGTAACAAACCCACTCGCATACATAGTTAACTTTGGGGCTTTCTATTGCAATCAATAATTCGTTGAAAGTCTTAAGTCATGGTAGGAGTAACCCAAACTTAGGTCTCCTTTGGTTGTCGTGATACATGAAATGTTCCGTACAACTCTGTCATTCTTATTACCAGAATGCCCCGAAAATTTCGGCAGCATGACGGCGTAACTACAACAATGCCAAAATTTTCTCTACACCTGTTTGATAGAAATTGCACTTCTAAAATCAGAAAACCAACCAATCATGCCTCCAAACTTCATTTCAGATTACTCAGGGTTCAGAAACACACTATACACAGAAATGTTGAACAACCAAATATAAGTGAAACTAAGCTTCTTTAATTGTAAACAATGATTCTTTAAAGACACAATAATCTAACAATCAGGTTGCAACGTCAACCCTAAGAGAAACTTCAAAAGAGTGTAATGAAATCTTCTTGACTTACCTTACTTTAAAGCCTAAACAATTATAGGTTATCGCATTAAGTGTCAAAATTTTCATTGAAAATTCTAGAAATTAGAATGAACCTTTTAAAGCAAGTTATTCATGATACAACTCATACTCTATCTCTTTTAATCTTTCCTCAGCCTATGGCACAACGGAACAGTCACTCATATCACTCCCCTTAAAAAAAGAACAGTTGCTAACAACTTCGATGCGAAGCGATCTCGCGAAGATGAATTTAGTCTTTTAAGACTCATTCTCCCTTTAACTTCCAACTCCTTAAATATCCTGTTCAGGTGATCACTCGAATGGAATGAAATTTTCCTTATCACCCATAGGGTTGGACACTTTAGGATGGCATTCACTACATCCTTTAACTTTTCCTTCTCTTTTGTCGTGAAACCCTAACGTTCAGACTTTGAGTACGAATACTTCACTTGACACCTCTAGACTCTGACTTTTCGAGAAGTTATAGTATTCCTCTGTCAAGGCTCTACTTACGAAGCTTAGTTGCTTAAGTTTCCTTGAAAGACTTTCACCTCAAATATCTACTCCTTCCCTCTTTTGTCCAAACTGGCTCTTTTAATAACGTGCAGGTGAGTGTCTAATCCTTACAAAATTTCTCTTAAGTCTTACATCTTCAACTCAAACATTTCCTTTCTAACACTAAACACCTAAGGTCACATATTCGTCTCTTCTGAGCTTAATAAACCAGAACATCTCCAGTAACTTATGCACAACAATATTTTAGCATTTCCTTGAGCTGTAAATCCGTCATGTCTATAAACATCGTGGGTGTTCTAGTCGAGTCTCTCTAACTTCATAATGTTCATAACGTAATTTGAAAGTTGTCTCGAAATATCTAATCCCTGGTTCATGACAGGCGCTAGCTTGACTCCAAGATCATCTTAAGGAACACTATGCTCCTCGTACTGGTGGAATAGGTCGTTCATTCAAAGACGAAGAGATTTATTCTTAGCAACATCTTTCTTCTACTTCTCATCTCCTATGCACAAGCGTAATGATATACCTTTCTCCTTTACGCA
Organism: Trichosanthes cucumerina; assembly: GCA_036507285.1. Taxonomy (NCBI): domain Eukaryota; kingdom Viridiplantae; phylum Streptophyta; class Magnoliopsida; order Cucurbitales; family Cucurbitaceae; genus Trichosanthes; species Trichosanthes cucumerina. Next base: position 72,277,235 of record CM071835.1, on the reverse strand, counting down.
CCACACTAATACTTCTTATGGCGATAAACTACTATTAACTCTTATATAGAAGGTTATGTACCTATGACTTGAGTTCTTTTAACTTTACTGGAAGCATTGTGTAAAGAGTATTAGAAATTATTGATACTCTCTGCTTTTAATTCCCTATTTAAGTCTGTCTCTTGTGTTAGGGGTAACCTTAAAAGATAAAACCTTTCTTATCTAATACTAACGCATTGTTCCCCCTGCTTACTCTCCTTAAACTTGACTCTCTCCTTCTAGTAAGATTAAGTACTTTCTCAACTATCTGTGCTAGTTTGATTATAATGTCAAATTCACTAAAATCTCTCTAAAAAAAAAAAAAACATCAACCTAGCCTTTACTAAAGGAACCTTATAGTTTCATGTTTCTAATGGTCGCTCGACCACTACCACTATACACTTTACTAATTGAAAGGAGTTCCTCAGCTTCACTGTTACATAGCGAAGAAGAGATTCAAAGCACTTTCCTCTATTAACCGAATCCTCTCTCCTTAATCCTCTGATCGGGGGAAAAATGAAACTTTACTACATAAGAGTTCAAGGTTAACACCTCATGTTATCTCTTTCAAGTTGTACACATATATCTAGTCCAACAGGTAGAAATTAGTGGCAAGGTTCCTTATACACATTCCACAAGCTTGAATACACAAGTGATCATATGAATGTCAATTCGTGCACAAGTTTCTGGAGTCCCGACAATCAATTCTCTTGTGTTCTCAAACTAAAACTCTAACTCCCTACTTTTCTTCTTTATACTTGTCTTTATTAAGTTTATTTAGTTTATTGAATCTCTTTTGAAACTTCGTATCATGCCTACCTGCAGTAACACATTAATTGTGTATATCCCTGTGGCTTTCCTATCAGAGCAATGGTATAAATAAAATCGAAATGTTTCAAGTATTTTGAAAAAATTAATTTTCATCTCATCATTAACAATCTATTTTTCCCTTTACATCTCGAGCCCATTTTCAAAAACACCCTTGCTCTCTTTACTTTTCAACTCCTTAAATACTATAGTTATGTATTCACTTGAAAATGAAGGGACTTTATTTAGGAACCAACAAAGTCGAAAACTCCAAAGTGGTACGTTTACTAAATCTCATACCCTTTTATCCAATTGTTCCAGCATGAATGAATGAGACCACTAACCTCTTACCGAACACATTCAAACTTTGAACTTCTCATGAGTAGTCTTAACTTTTATTTTTGAAAACTATACTTAAGTAATCTAGTCGCTTAGCAACCTTTAACAAGCTAACCTCTTAAGTCTTACTCTTCACTCCCTTGGTCAAAGCGAACCTTTTAATAACCCAAAACATGTGTTTTATGGCTATAAAACTTCATTTTTAGCGTAAACATTCTTAACTAAAACATTTTCCTTTCTATCGTCAATAGTAGGGATCACATGTATTCTGTGACGACCACAACCACAGGTACTAATTATTTATTTTATTTAACGTTCTATCGACCTGTGAGTGTCTAGTCGGATTAGTGAATTTCATCAAGCTCGGTGTTAATGAGTCTTTGATTTTATTCAGTTTAAAGCAAAACGTTCTCCTTTAGACAATAGACTCATAATTTAATGAAAGATGAGAAGGTGGCAATGGCATTTTAGAGAAATTATGCTCAAGGCAAGGACTAGTTGGGCTTGTGAAAAGAAAAAGACCTAGGGTTTAGGACCTATATATTTGTGAGGATAATTGGACAGGAGAAAACCCTAGCCACCTCTCATATTACCCCCACTTTCTTTTTGTGACCTAGCTGAAACCCTAAAACCTATCCTTACTATTGCCTTCGCGGCCAGGCCAGGCCTTCCTTGTCTTTGTTCTTTGTCGCCAGAAGCAAGCCACGATCGAGACTCCACCGGTAGAAGATCCCCAGCCGCAGCCGTTCGTTGAAGTCACTTCTTTGAAGCCGTTTCTTTGAAGCCGCTCGCATCTGAGTTGCGCCAGAGATCGAACGTGAAGCCCGCCGTCGAAGTCTTGCAGCGCCAGACCGCCAGTCACGCACATCAAGCCGAGAGCCACCGCCGATCCACGAACACGAACACCATCCACGAACACCTGCCGCCGTCGAGTCTTCACAGCCGAGAGCCCACATCGCGAGTCACTTGCGCGTCGCCGCTTGTGAACTCGTTTTTGTCGAGCCGTTCGCGGCCGCTTCCATCCACCAAGCACACGGGAAGAGCACGGACGGAGAAATCCGCGCCGATGAGGAGGGCGCTCCGGCGGCGAGTCCTCGCCGGATTCCACGCAACTCCAGCCTCTGCCGCTGCTCGATCTGCGCCACCGCCAAGACTCTTACGCCGCCAGCTGTTCCTGCTGCCGAGCTTTAACGCTGCCCAACGCTACTTTACGATGACCGGCGAGATTGCGGCCGGTGAGCAATCTTGTTAAGTTTTGAATTTGAAAGAGAATTATACGTGATCGATTGGATATCTAAGCGTTTAATTGAGAACTCAAGCTACTGTTTCGAACGCAAAATTGTAGGGACCAAGTTTGGAGCGGAATTGAAGGTCAAACGTCAAGACGAACTAAGGAATATTAAGTCTTCACGTTGAACTTGAGGTAAACGGGGCATGAAATCTTAAGGACTTGAGTTAGGTACCTTTACGATTATGGTTTTGGTGAATAGTTGGGGAATAATTTCGGATTGTTGTGTGACTCAGGTTCTACTAAAAAGAGTACTCAAGGAGCTCGGGTTAGGTTTCGAAGTAGAATCTGAACTAAGGTAAGGGATCTTGTGCCGAATCTTTTAAATGGGATTAAAGAAAACGAATTTCACTATTTTATGAGAAATTAGTTCGTTATTTTACTTAAAAAGATTTAATAATTTTACGCGAGAATATTTCAAGATTTTATGTGAGAATGCTTTAATATTCTATGTGAAGATATCTCAATATTTTATGTGAGTATAATCTAGTATTTTATGTGAGAATATCCTTGTATTTTAAGTAAGTATATTCCAGTATATCAGGTGGAGTTATTACTGATTTTTTTATATGAGAATATTTCATGATTACATGCAAGAATGTTATTTCTAAATTGTTGTGAAAAGTCATGATTTGCATATCAATGATAATGTTTGTGGCATGTACACTATAGTTATGTTGAATGATGGGACCTCATGCATGTTATGTATGCCATAAAATGATTTGATGAAAAATGTGGAAATTGGTCTCCCAGAGTGCATTGTATGCATGGTCAAACATGCATTAGAGACACTATGGGTCAAGTTTACTGAGTCCATGAGGGACTCAATCTATACTGAGAGTGCATGAGGGACTCGAACCATACAGAGGTCCATGAGGGACTCAAATGATTACAGAGGTGCATGAGGACTCAAAATGAAATGACTCGGGATGACCAATTGACCACTTAAAGAAAAAGGAAGTCACGGACTATAGTCACGATGATATGAGAAAGTTTTAGGTCCCATATGTACATTTCGAGCGTGTTTAAAAGTCATGATTGTATGTGTTTGCATATCCCAAACCTCATTGAGCGAGGTCACTTACTGGGTATTGTTTTGCAATACTCACCCTTTCGTTTTAAAAATATTTTTCGTAGGTAAGGCCAGGGCGTGCGGGCGAGTGACGGAGCGCGTTGTCGGGACCATGGGAATAGTCATATTTTCCGCATATTTTCTTTAAACAAATGATGTTGTTGTCGTTTTACGATTTCCAAGTTTAAGTTTAAATTTCCGGATTTTTAAGTAGGCCAAGTTTAAACTACTTCTTTTGCATGTTTTGAATGTTTTAATGGGATCCCTAAAGATAATTCACTTTCAGTGGAGATTTAAAGATCACTTTATGTCTTTTGGCCTAAGAATGCATGCATGTGTAGTAATGTCCCTAAGAGTTATAGTTATAGAAAAGTAGGGGCGTTACATATTCTCTTTCCTTTCGGCGTAAAATCACGTCAACTTTACGACATATACGCATATAGAATCACATATAAGCATTTCCTTTATGCATTTCCTTTTTATAGACATATAGTTTAGCTCATACATTCTCATTCTTTCTTAGTTTGGAAATTCATTAAACTCGATTTTTATATAAAAATAACTTTACATAGAATACCTAACTTTCTTTTCATGAACAAATAAAACTTTAGTTCAAAGGCATACCTGGCGGTGACTGGGGTTGCTACTTAACCATGGGATACTTGTTGCTTACTCTGTAAGCGAGAATACAAGACCTATAACCTTGGGCTCTGATACAAACTGTAACGCCCCTACTTTAATAACATAAATTCCTAGGGACATTACTACTCATGCATGCATTCGAGGCCCTAACTGAACTTAAATAAGTAAAAGTTGATAAATAAAATATCAATTTAATTTGGGATCCCATAGAAATACAAAACATTTACAAGAAACATAACTAAGTTCGGCCTCTAGTTTCAAAACTCTATGTTACATAAGCGGAAGACAATAATCATTTAGAAATTCTTTATAAATCATGGATGCGGAATTCATGACTCGGTTCCCATGGCTTCATGGCTCATCCACACCACTACTTTGGTATGCTCTCGCATTTACACAAAACATTTTAAAACAGAGAAAACACAACAAAGGTAGAGGATGAGTATTATAAAATACCCATGTAAGTAGGGGTTGGAAATGCAAACACATGCATATGACTTTCCTTCAAACTCGACTTTTAAACATGACTATTATTCGTGACTTTTAAAATCATAAATCTTTACAGTAGTGGGACCTAAAACTTTCTTTCATAAAATCATGACTTTTTCTCTTTGGCTATGTGTGGTCAATTGAGTCTACCTGAGTCTTTTCATTTTGAGTCCCTCACAGACCCATATAGGTTTGAGTCCCTCACAGACCCCTATAAGATTTGAGTCCCTCACAGAGACCCTATATAAGTTTGAGTCCTTCACAGCACTCCCTATAAGTTTGAGTCCCTCACACACTCCTATAAGTTTGACCCATAGGGTCTCTGATGCATGTTTTACCATGCACAAATCCTCAGGAGAACAATTGCCACAGCCTACATAACATGTTTATATTCAAACATTATGCATGAGGTCCCATATGTCAGTCACACATATATAGGCAGTCATAATGATGCACAATCACATAATCATGGCATAGCTTTCATAAATTTAAAACCTGAGTTAGTCCATCATAAAGCATAAATACATTTACATTTTTCCAGTACACATTCATCACCATAGCATAACTGAACAATAACATAACTGAACATCTCACTATATGTAAACATCCATAACTATGTAAAGAAACTCATTTTCAAATACTTAAAAAAAACATTTCAATTCGGGTCCCCTCAGACCCTTAAATTACTTGGAACCCTCTCGAATTCCAAGATTAGTTTTTTTTGTGAATCTTTTGGACATTACTTACTTAGGGTCATTTCAAACCTTTCAAAATATTTCTTTTCTAAGTTCAAGCCTTAAGCATAAATCCTGGGACATCATTCTTTGAAATAAACCCATGATAATACTCTTTTTGGAGAAACCTTTGAATTTCATCTTTTGCAATAAATATTTCATAAATGCGCTAGCTCCCATTTTCAAAATCATTTATAGAAAATCCCTTACCTTAGCCTTAGCTCCGAGATATTTTATATTTACGTCTCTGACTCAGTCATCCATTCAATCATGTTCAGACCTCGAGCCTCCTAAATCAACATCACTAACTTCTTAGTTAAATCACATGAATAAACTCATATCTTAAAATTTGACCATAACTAGGTCGGATTACCACTAACGGAGGCTTGGAACAGGCTCGGGAAGTGAAACGGATGTAATTGGCAAGATCTGGAGAGCGGCGGCGCGTGGTCGGAGCACGGCGGCGCGTGTAGGTGGTGCGGCGACGCGTGGAGGTGGTGCGACGGCGCGTCTCGGGGCGTGTAGTATGCCGTTGGAATCCTTGTGGCCCGATCAACACAAAACCGGTCCTAGAACATCAAAAACCGATCGAAAGGTCAGTGAACCGACCGACTCTACGCGATGGTTTGACTCCAACTTGCACGAATCGGTGGTTATCGATGGTTGCACGTCCGGCGAGGATACGATGGTCGGTGTGGCCCTTCCGGTGAGGCAAGCCCAGTGCGTGGTCGTGGCTTCAAATGGGCGAGTCGATCACAGACGTAGGTTGCAGCGGAGCCAAGCTCGACTTGCCGACCGATCTGGTGTTGACGACGGTGGGACTCGTCTCGAATGACGGCGTGACGGCGAGGGGAAATTCAAGCTTAAGGGGCACCGGCGACGAGGTCTCGAGGACGACGGCCAGTAAAGTAGCTAGCTCACGGCGCGAGGTTGGGTTTTCGGTGGAGTGCGTATCACACAATTTGGAGTGAAAGGATGAGGAAGAAGAAGGTTGAAGGTGGTCCTCGAAAATCGTGCCTCTTATTAGAGAAACCCTAAATTCCTCTTTCAAACTAAAATTACCAAAATGTCCTTCTTTTAACTTCTAACTACAAAAATGCCCTTAATCATATTTAAATGCTTCAAAATGCCCTTAGCCATAACTAAATAATCTAATTTAACTTATATTTAGTAACACCCATATGTATTCTCCTAAATTTTCAAAACTAAGAAAATAAAACAAGAAACTCAAGGGTTCGATTAATTTAATTTGCATTAAATTAGCCCATAATTCAGAATAAAAGGTACTTGGAGTTCTGCGGCGTTACATAAAACAGCATCAATCAGTTTGGCCTCAGTTTAAAACGCTCTAAAATCATAATGCGTAACAAAAATCGTTTAACCATGACTCTTAAAAACATAAATGCAGAAAACATGACTTTGTCCCATGGCCTTCGTAGCGCGCCCCCGTCATTCACCTTGTATGTCTTTGCTCCTACCTGAAAACATTTTAAAAAGAAAGAGTGAGTATTAGAAAAATAATGGTCAGTAAGTGACCTCGCTACCGAGGTTTTGGGACATGTACGCATACAATCATGACCATAAAACTTTCATGTGTGGGACCTAACTTTCTAATTACTATCATGACTATTCCTTTTTGGCTTTTAGTGGTCAAGTAAGTTCTCCTTAGAGCATGTGAGTCCGACGACTCCTGTACTATGGAGTCCTCCCTAACCCCGAGAGCATGTTGAGTCCGAAGATTCTTCAGTCATATTGAGTCCGAAGACTCCTGAATCATGTTTAGTCCGAAGACTCCTGTCATATAGGGTCCTTTTAAAACCCTTGGAGTATGTTAGGTCCGAACACCATTGTCATATGTGGAGTCCTCTCAAAACCCCCTTAGAACCTTATGAAGTATAATTGCCACAACCATTCATATATCTATCATGTACATACAAATATGCATGAGGTCTCATCATCCTTTCATATACTATGATGCACATGTCATAGAATAATAGTAAATCAAATATCAAAGAATACTTTTCATAACATTTAAGCTTAAATCAATCCATCATAAATCATAGCATAACTTTCATAGCTTTCAATTTAAAACACTTTAAAACATAATACTTTCGAAATATATAAGTAATCAAACATAATAAAATCCATGACTTTTAAACTTTACATATAACTTTCATATACGGGACCTAAAACTTTCTCATAACAGAACATAACTAAAATACATGACTTTCTTTTGGTTAAGTGGTCAATTCATGAACCTGAGTCCTTTCATGTTGAGTCCCTCACAGACTCTTATATGTTTTGAGTCACTCACAGACCCCTATAGGCTGACCCATAGGGTCTCTAATGCATGTTTGACTGTGCATAAAACCTCAGGAGACGAATTGCCACAACCTCCTTTCCAATCATTTCATCGCATACATACAGTGCATGATGTCCCATTTATTTCTCATAACTTTAATACACATATCATGATAAGACAATAAATTAAAATTCATGGCATAACATTCATAACTTGACTAAAATAATACTTCAGAACATAATAGATTTCAAAAGTGTAAATAATAAAATACTTTTGAAATAAAATAACAAAAACTCTTTTTTCTCCCATTTTAGACAATTCGGCACAAGATCCCTTACCTTAGCTTTCGCTCTTAAATTCCCTATAATTAAATCTCTGACTCAGAATTCCTTTGAACTATGCTCAATACTTGAGTCCCTTAAATCAAATCCATTTTCTTAATTAATTCACACACATAAATAATCTTATTTTTTAATCCACTAGTAGTTAGGATAAATTACCACAAACAGAAGGTCAAATCACGCTCGGAGGGTCGAATTAATCGAACTAGACAACTTCAAAAGGTTGCGTTGACCATTGACCGTTGGCCGACGAGCAGCATGCGTTGACCAACGAGCAACGGTGTGTTGACGACACGTGGAGGTCACATCTGAGATGCCCGCTTGCTGATCTACTTAGCCCCGATCATGATTCGCCAAAATCTGTGCAAAATGAGGCGAACCGCTCGAACCAAGGCGGCAGTTTGACTCAAACTTGCGTGAACCTATAGTGTCGTTGGCTGAACGTTCGACTTCAGATCAGACTCTAGTGGCGGTTCGAGCATTAGGTTCGTGGCAGCGTGCGACGGTCTATAGGAGATCTTATCCCCGTGAGCAGCGGAAACGTGTTTTAAGATCGAAATTTCTTGTTTATATTGGTTTACTAGAAATACCAATACATTGGAAAAATACAGAGACAAGCATTCACTCTAATCTAATTAGAGCATAGAAGTTAGACATGCAAACATATGTTGTACAATATATTAAACTAAAAGAAAAAATGTAACTACCTTTGTAGTTTTCACACAACAACCCTTGCTCCAATTGCATAGCAACACAACACCTCTGTTCTTTCTTCTCCAACAGGACACCAACCACTTGGCAAACCCTCTATCCTCTGGATTCAACTTAGATCTCTCCTTTTGTGGGAAGGAGCCAACAATTGGAAGTGAAGAGAACTTTTTTTTTGAGAGAATTCTTTCAGAAATTTCTCAGAAAAAACCAAATGATCAATTAGTCCAAACTTCTGTCCAAAGAGAAGTTAATGGGGAGAGGAGCACTTCCCCACTCCCTATGGTGGGGATGTGGGGAACGTGTCCTCTTGACACGTTCCCACCACTAATAATTAAATTAATTAAAACAGATTTAATTAAATATCATATATTTAATCAATTATCAATTAAATATCATATATTTATTTAACGTTTAAATATCATATATTTAATCGAGATTAAATCATATTTAATCAATTTCTCCTCTAATCTATAGTTTTAATGCACATCTCATGCACATTAAATTTTAACCTATAGTTTTTAAATATGAATCAAATTACATTGAAATTAATATTTGAACTCTTTCAAATATGTAATTCCCTCCTACAATTTAATATGAATCATATTCACATTAAATTTATAATATAAAGTTCAAAAACTTTATTATAAAGTATCTACATACATTAAATTTATTCCCTAATAAATTTGAACATTTCAAATTCAAACGATCTAAGAACCCTTTACTGGAAGTAGGGGTGAGCATCGGTCGGTCAGGGTCAGTTTTCGACCCCAACCGACCACCGAACCGACCAAGGGCGGTCGGTTCGGTCGGAGTTTTTTTTTTTTTAAAAAAAATCTTACCAAAACCGACCGACCGACCGATCGATTTGATCGGTTTATATATATATATTTAAATATTTATTAAATTAAATATTTAATATTTATAATTATTATTTTATTATTATTTAATCATTCATAATTATTATTTAATTATTTTTAAAAAATTTTTTTAGTTTTTTAGTTTTTTAATTATTATTATTATTATTATATATATATATATATTTTTTTTCATTTTCGGTCGGTTTTGTGAAGGCCAAAACCGACCCCGATCGAAACCTTCACAAAACCGATCGACTGCCCTCGGTTCGGTCGGTTTCGGTCGGTCGTGCCGATTTTCGGTCTTTTTTGTTCACCCCTAACTAGAAGTATTCCGTTAACCATCAGCTTAAGTACCCCAACCTTAGACAAAACATCACTGGAACAATTCCCTTATAACCAATGTCCTATTACCTATTATATTTTAAACTATTTAAAAACTATGTAAGACTAACTTCTAATCCTATTAGAAATTAAACTTAAGTCTAAATTCATTTTAAACAATTTAAAACTAATATTTTTCTTTAATCCAAATTCCTATGTTTGCATGCAACTATTTGTTATAGGTTATGGTTTCTAAAACCCTTTTTTATAAATTTTATAAATTTTAATTATTAACCTATATCGACGAACTATATGATAAATCCAACAAATGATTTCTAATTGGAATTACATTCAAGGGCAAAATACCTTTTTGGTCCCTTAGTTTTGTGTTTAGTTCCCTTTTAGTCCCTGAGTTTTCAAACTTAACAATTTAGCCCCTGAGTTTTGTATTTATTTACACTGTTGGTCCTTCCATCCAATTTTTCGTTAGTCATAACAGAAAGCTGACGTGACACCTATTTTTTTATGTATAATAAATTATTTTATTAATATCTAATTATATTTTATTTAAAATTTATTTTTTATTCGACAAAATACTTTTTTAATCTCCCAATTTTGTATTTAGTTCTTTTTTGGTCCCTAAGTTTTAAAAAACTCAACAGCTTTACCCTCAAGTTTTTCATTTAGTTACCATATTAGTCCTTTCATTCAATTTTTCTGTAGTCTAAAATAGTGACGTGACACCTATTTTTTGTTAAAAATATTATTTTATTAATATTTAATTATTTTTAGTCTTTAATCAAAATTTTATTTTTTTATTTTTTAGTTCGTTCTCCTTTTCTGATAAGTTTTTAATAGTGAGTGACATCCATTTTTTTTTAAAAAAATATCATTTTATTAATATTTAATTATTTTCAGTCTCTAATTAAAATTTATTTTTTATTTTTTAATTCATTCTCATTTCTTTATAAGTTTTTGATAATTGAATTAAATAAAAAATAAAAAAATAATTAAATAGAAGGACTAATAGCGTAATTAAAAGCAAACTTGGGGGTAAATTTGTTGAGTTTACAAAAAGAGAACCAAATACAAAATTGGGATATTTAAAAAAGAGTATTTTGTCAAATAAAAAATAAATTTTAAATAAAATGTATTTAAATATTAATAAAATAATTTATTATATATAAAAAAAAGGTGCCACCTTAGTTTTTCGTTAAGGACTAATAGAAAATTGGATGGAAGGACCAACAGTGTAACTAAATGCAAAACTAAGGGGCTAAATAGTTAAGTTTGAAAACTAAGGGACTAAAAGGGAACTAAACACAAAACTGACGGACCAAAAAGGTATTTTGCCCTACAGTCAACAATTTGAATCATGCAAATTACTTATATAAAATAACACATTATCTTAAACTAAGTAATTTCATGCTCCATGCTATTTATTTTTCATATAATCCAATTATAACAATTATAATTAATTACTTATGAAAAATAAAATAAATCTTGCATTTCGACCATATTTATATAACTATTATACAAATAAAATGCTTGAACATGCTTATCTTAAGGTGGGAAAAAATCTAAATGACATTCATAAAAAAATAGCCGTAAAACCGAAAAAGTTTGGCCCCTAAAGTGCAAGAAATTATAAAATTACTCTAATTTTATTATAAAACCGATCCAAAACACTTGGAACCGGTCTTAGACCACTAGAGTCGGACCAATCATGACCCGAACCGCCCCTGAACCGGTCTGCTTCTTCAAGTTGATGCCACGGCGTTGCAACGCTGGGGGGAGCGCTGCAACGGTGCCTCCTTATGCACGCGGTTCGGTGCGGAGGAGCGGACGTTACGCGGCTACGACCCTCAAATCTCCTTATCGATAGGAGCTTGGGCATTGTGACGTCGTTCCTCAGCGTTGCAACGCTGCTTGTTCTGTCAGTAGCTAATTCCTTCGAACACAGCAGCTTCCAATGGCAATTTCTCCCTCGAATCTCATTCGAAATTTTTCAAACTTGTCACAAACGACTCAATTATGCACTTAATTTCCCAAAAACACAACCGCTTTTACACTTAATTTGATCAAATCAAAGATGAAACTAAGGCCAAAAATTTCCTAAACAATTGTACAGCAAACCAAATGTTATTCCCACCTATCCAATGCAAATTTGTTTCAACCAAAACAAAAGAAACTTGACTCTGATACCAATTGAAGGAGATCTTATCCTCGTGAGAAGCGGAAACGTGTTTTAAAATAAAAATTTCTTGTCTATTTTGGTTTACTAGAAATACCAATACATTGAAAAAAAATACAGAGACAAGCATTCATTCTAATCTAATTAGAGCATGGAATTTAGACATGCGAACATATGTTGTACAATATATAAAACTAAAAGAAAAAAGGTAATTATCTTTGTAGTTTTCACACAGCAACCCTTGCTCCAATTGCACAACAGCACAACACCTCTGTTCTTTCTTCTCCAACAGGATACCAACAACTTGGCAAACCCTCTATCCTCTATATTCCACTTAGATCTCTCCTTTTGTGGTAAGGAGCCAACAATTGCAAGTGAAGGGAACTTTTGTGTTGAGAGAATTCTTTCAGCAATTTCTCAAAAAGAACCAATTGATCGATTAGTCCAAACTTCTGTTCAAAGAGAAGTTGAAGGGGAGAGGAGCACTTCCCACTCCGTATCGATGGGGAGGCAGTAGGGAAGTGGGGAGGGTGTCCTTTTGACACGGTCCCACCATTTAAATTAATTTAATAATTCAATTAATTAAAAAAAATTGAATTAAATATCATATATCTAATCAATTATCAATTAAATATCATATATTTAATTAATGTTTAAATATCATATATTTAATAGAGATTAAATCATATTTAATCAATTTCTTCTCTAACCTATAGTTTTAATGTACATCTCATGCAAATTAAATTTTAATCTATAGTTTTTAAATATGAATCACATTCACATTTAAATTCATATTTGAACTCTTTCAAATATTTAATTATCTCATATAATTTAATATGAATCATATTCACATTAAATTTATAATATAATGTTCCAAAACTTTATATTATAACGTATCTAATATACAATAAATTTATTCCCCTAATGAATTTGAACATTTCAAATTCAAACGATCTAAGAACCCTTTACGAGTTAGAAGGTGGACCTAATGGACCTACAGATCAAAAGCTTCAACGATACGAAATTATTCGGTTAATCTCATTAACCTCCTAATCACCATTCGTTAACTGCGGGAACACTCCACTAAAGTCCCACATCTGCACTCTTGTCACTGCAGATATATTTCTGTGTCCACGGATATTGACCAATAACAGCAAGTCAATCCTTCACGAATGTTCGTAATGTTAGGATGTATGTCTTAATCTCGTTTTGTTTGTAACATTACCATTTGAAATTAATAAGAGTTACTTCTTTCATCATTTTCTGTCTCGCAATTTTTACAAACTTTGTTCAATAAACTAAGCTCCAGGGTCATTGAATATATGAGAGAACTTGAACTTGAACAGGGAGGATCGGGTTCGAGTTAATGACCCAAACGGTCTACAGTATATGGATAGGGTTGGAGACCTAATCCTGGATACGTTGTAGATGTAGCCCGCTTTGTATTAAATACAAACGAGGTGATCTGACTCGTTCATGTGGTTGACATGCGAGTGGGGGCATCTTGTGTAATGAGATTGTACAAGACCGAACCGTAAATTATTAGACCTACTGATGTAGCACCGTTAATAGTATAGGACTAATAACTTCGTAGATGACTATTAGTTACTCGACCTTAATCTTGAGCGTGTTACGGACTCCTGTCTGCGGGGGGTCTGTCCTTTAACTAGTACGGGTGAGGGTGGTCACAGTTACTCGCCCAATATGTCTATATTCTGAGGGACATGACCACGTGAGGAGCTTGAAACTTAACTACGCGAGATGAAATTTATTCGTTCCCGCCTTTACGGAAACTAGAAGGGTTGTTCCCTTAAGTGTTGTCCCTAGGTCGTGGACAACGAACGCCCACCCTCTCACTGGCCCGAGAGTGGTGTTGTGTATGGTTGGACCATTACAACGTTGTTGTTCATTAGAGGAGTAGTGGGGACTTAAGAAGCAAGAAGTAGACACAGAGGTACAACGCTAATTTGACCTAGCAGTGTCTACGAACAACCTGTGAAGGGTCGACTCATGGGCAATTGTTATATCAGTGGAAACAACTTGTCTTACACTAGGGAGTGCAGCTACGGGCTTTAGTGCAGTGTTACCGTAGCTAATGAATGTTTTTTAACGGGGTCAAAGAGTTTGATAGGTTAATCTCGGATCATTGGAGCTCGTCACTTTAGGTCCATTACGTCAGTTGGTTGGCTCAAACTGGATTAATAGAGGGTTTATAGTTTTGGTGTGAATTTGAAGTGTTCAAGTTCATTAAAAGGTAATTATGTCAATGAGATATGATTGACATATTATATAGTTTAATGTGAATGAGATTCAAAATAAACTATAGGTTAGCCTAATTGTCTAATTAGGGCTAATTTAGAGAAATTGGATTGAGAGAAATTAAATTGAATGTGATTCTATTTAAAAATCCACAATTATACAAATGTGATTTGTATAATGAGATATGAGATATCTTATTATATGTGGTTATGCAAATATGATTTGCATAACCTATGGTTGTGCTTAAATGGTAAATAGGTGAAGATTTCAACTCCACCTTTCACCATTATTTAAACTCCTTTGCAAGAAGGATTTGGTAACTCAAGTCTCATTTTTTGGAAATCTCACCAAAGAGCTCTTGTAATTCTCTCTTAACATTGCTTTCATTTTCTCCTTCCTTTCACCCAAAGAAGAGTCGCACAACTCTCGTTCTACCAAAAGTAGAACAACCGAGAAACCTTTCGGAGCGTGTCTGGTTTGTTGTTTGTTCGAGGAGATTGAGTACGTTGAGTTCATGATCACGGAGGGTTAGTGACCGGAGGAGGAAAACATGAAGACGATTCTTCAACAAGTAGGTACACTTGCTGTTTTTCTTCTTAAATTTCATGTTTAGCCTAGTTTTTATGTGAAAGAAACTGCTTTAAGAAAACATATTTTGCAACAATACCATGGTGATTCGATCACCCTTTCGCTGTGTGGGATTTCATTCCCTTCACGTAACACCAGCTGGGTTAAATTACCTTTTTACCCCTAGGTTACATCTTGTACCTTAAGTACCAGTACTCATCTAATGAACAATTTGTTTGTGGTCCTACCAACAAACAGAAGTCTCTCTCGAGCCAATGAGAGGGTCGGGCCCTTTGTTCAAGTCTCGGAGACCCCACTTAAGGGATCATTCACTTGCTTACCCTAGTAGGCGGAAAAAAGTGAATTCCATCTTGCTAAGTTAAGTCCCCAGTCGCTCACTCGGTGTTGTCCCTAAGAAGGTAGGCATATTGAGTCGGTGAATCTGGCCACTCTCACTCATACTAGTCAAAGGACAATCCCTCTCAAATAGGAGTTCGTTACCTGCTCAGGATTGAAATCAAGTTGCCTAGGTAATCCTAGTGAAATAGAAACCTAACTAGTTTACATCTAGCGGTTACTATTTCACGGTCTGATCTTATTTAATCTCATCACATATGATATCCTCACTCACATGTCATCTACACAAACACGTTAGGATCACAGTCTTTGTATCATATACAAAGTGGGCCACATTTATAGTGTTATTAGGGTCAGGAACCCAAACCTTATCCTCTTACTATAGACCCTTTAGGCTGTATCTCGAACCGAGATCCTTTATATGTACACTATATTAAGTTCAAGAAACATTTTACAGCATTGGATGTTAGTTTATTGGATTTTGGTTTAAAATAAGGGCAATATCGTAAATAATGAACAATAACTCTTTATTTAAATAATAACTCTTTATTACAATAATTAGAACAAAAAAATTATAAACTACGAGTTTTATGGCACAAACCCCAACACAATCGGCTTCACTCATAGAGTTGACAAAACTCACGGCGCGGTTCCAGCGAGCAATCCACGCAGACGAGCAAACAAAACAGACCGGCGCTCTGTTTGCATGTAACAACCCTAAAAAAATGAGACGAATCTACGCTAGGGAAGTTACTCCGCTACACCGTTCGTGCCAAAATTTCAGCAGCATAACGACATAACAAGGAGAAAACCGAAATTTTTCCTGGAACCTAACAAGCAGAAAACACTTCAATGTGTTTCAAAGGATGCCCAACCCCCACCAAATTATAATTAAAGAATGGGTTTGGCTACAACAAGAGTTCCAAGGTACATTCTCTTGCACATACGAACACGTAACAGAACGACAACTCAACTAGAATGAAAGTTTACCAACTAAAAGTACAAGAGAAATAGAGGGTCGCGCGACCAAAAGAAAATAAAGCGGAACTTAAACATGACAGTGACAAATGAAAACTCTAAGCTAGGGAAAACAATA
Source organism: Trichosanthes cucumerina (assembly GCA_036507285.1). Taxonomy (NCBI): domain Eukaryota; kingdom Viridiplantae; phylum Streptophyta; class Magnoliopsida; order Cucurbitales; family Cucurbitaceae; genus Trichosanthes; species Trichosanthes cucumerina. Next base: position 72,260,841 of record CM071835.1, on the reverse strand, counting down.
AGGTAATAGGGTCCCACAGCCTCGTCAGGTTGTTGTCGTTATCATCCGCCTCAGGGTTTCTTACCTGCAACCAAAAACAACAAAGTAGACGGGTGAGTATAACGTCCAAGAAAACTAACATGCAACCAAACAAAACTCGTCTTCTAAACTCACTCAATCCCAAATAGGTTTCACACTTAGCACACTTCACCCTCAGCCCTCCTGCGGTAATAACTCGAGCTCTACCTTTGATCCTGGAACTTTGATTGACGATGCAATGAGAGAAAGCAACTCTCACGACACTACACACTGGCATAGAGCATAGTAGGTACGTATCCTACATGCCCTATTGGGAATTTCCCCTAAGCCAGCACGGGATAATGGAAAGGAACCACTCCCACGGGGGGGCGTGCTCCTGTGCTCTCAAACACAATAAACTAGCATAGGGTAGTGAGGTACGTAACCAACACGCCCTATGGGGAATCCCCCCTAAGCTAGCACGGGATAATTGAAAGCAATCACTCCCTAATCTCAACGGGGACGCACCCCAGTCTCACGAGCCGATCATATATCATCAACCTAGAGGTTCTGACTCGCCCAGGCGTAACTCAGGGTTTAGTAAGTGTTGAGTTTTGTGCTTCATAAGGTTATTTAGAAATCTAACCCGATATTCCTAATATCCCCGATCAATTCTCAAGGGTCTCAAATTCAACCAGGTTTTCACTTTTAGCCAACACCTCAAAGTACCAAAAATCCACCTTCAGGCCACACTCAGCTAGACATCCGACTTAGCCTTACCCCAATTCCACACAAGTTTTCTTAGCTCTATGCTTCACGTCGGTAAACGCCTCCCTAACTAGAATTCTGACATAACCCAAACCCGCCCCGCAGGACGCTCGTAAGCTATGTCTCACCCCGAGTCTAATTTCACACTCGTTGTGACTCACCTCGAGGCACTCTCGTCTTTGGTTTGTTGCCATGACTACCATGGCTCACCAAAAGACATCATCGCCCTGTTGGGATTTATGCCCTAAACTTGTGTAATTTTGATCAATTATATAAAGTTTTATTTGTTTTGATAAGATTACAGTCTTGCTTTTATAAATTCAATAAACTAAGCTCCAAGGTTATAACATTTATCTTGAAATCAGTGTAGTGGACACTATTTGGGTTGAGTTAAAGATTATAACCTAAATAGTCTATGGTATAAGAATAAGGTTGGAAACCTCATTCTGGTAACACCATGGATGCGACCCACTTTGTAGTACGAATGAGGTAATCAAACTCATTCATGTAGTTGACATGCGAGTGGAGGCATCCTGTATGAAGAGTTCATACAAGACTGGATCGCAAATTATTAGTCTAGCCAGTATAACACCGTTAACAGGATAAGACTAGTAATTTATAGATGGTCATTAGTGACTTGACTTGAATCCTGAGCAAGTTAAGAACTCCTGCTTATAGGGGTTTGGCCTTAGACTAGTATGAGTGAGAGTAACTCATGGCCGACTCAATAAGCTCCCTTCTCAGTGACGAACCTCGTAGGTAGTCGGGAACTTAACATGCAAGATGGAATTCACTCATTCCTCTACTTAGGAATTAGATAGGTTGTTCCCTTAAGAACTGACTCCAGGTCTTGAACAACGGGGCCCCGCCCTCTATGAGTGTATGAGTCTAAGGTAGGACCTTAGACTTGTTGTTCATTAGAGGATGGTGGTGCTTAAGGAGTAAAACCTGTGAAGGGTCGACTCATGGGTAATGACTATATCAGTGGACACAATATTATCTACAGTGAGGAGAGTGCAGCTACAAGTCCATAGTGGAGTGACTTTTAGTTAATGAATATTGATTAAGTGGATCAAAGAGTTTGATCAGTTAATCTCACATCATTGGAGCTCATGATCTGTAGGTCCATTAGATCCCTCCGTTGGCTGAACATGGTAATATTGAGGGTATAAAGTTAGGAGTGAAATTGAAGTGTTCAATTTCATACATGAGGAGTTATATCAATTATATATGAGATAATTGATATAATATATAGTTTTAATGTGAAAATTAGATTCATATATAAACTATATACTAAAGAGAGATTAAAGGAGGGGTAGGATGGTCATTTCCATCCTATTCCCCTATATATATGGTTGCATGAGATGCAACTAGGGTAAGGTTTTTGGAAGCTCACTTGTTGTTGTTGTTGGAAGAGTTCCAAGATAACACAAACATCTCTCTCTTAAAATTCCTCACATCTCCTAAAGGGAACCCACCTTCCTCCCTCACCTAGAGAACAACGGAGAAGATCCGATGGTCGTGTCTTCGCACGTTGGAGTTGTTGTCGCTGAGAACGTGACCGTGGAGAGAGGAGCACTTGAAGAAAGGTTCTTCAAAGGTAAATTCTTGCTGTTCATTTCAATTTTATGCTTAATCTAGTTTTGTATGTTCTTGAATTTATCGTTGTAACTAAATCAAGAGCGCGCGATTCACAATCGCTTCTGCTGTGGGGACTTCAATTTCCTTCAATTGGTATCAGAGCCCAATTGCGTTATTGATTTATTTTCTGGTTTTTTCAAGAACAAGGTGAGATTTACTGTTTTTGCATGAGATGTATGATCGGTTTTGAAAAATTAGATGTTTTCAATTTTGGCACTTAGATTTACAATTTCCATTGAAATCTTCAATGTAAGGGTCTGGTGTTTTGGGAAAATTTATTTGTAAATCGAGTCTGTAAGTCCGTGTCGATCAAGGCAAGGCAGTTGCTGAGAAGATTGGAGCAAAAACGAGCAAGGAATGGGATTCCTAGTTGTTGTCTGTATGCAGCGTTGCAACATTGTCCATCGGCGTTGCAACGCCGCACTTGCAAGAGAAGGCCCGCGCAGGAGGCAGCGTTGCAACGCAACCTCTAGCATTGCAACGCTCGGCAGAAGACGACAAAAGCAGCGTTGCAACGCTGCTATCAGCGTTGCAACACCAGATACGTTTCACGCGAGGAGCAACAGGCAGAAAACGTCTTTTTTATTATATATTAATTATAAAAACGTTTTATATTTAATATTTTTAATTTTAATTAAGATAATTAGATTATATTAATTAAAATTATTTTTAGGGTGCCAAAATTGTTCTAATTTTTGCTATTTTAACTATGCAATTTTTGTGTAATTATTGTCATGCATAGTGTATGCTTTTATTTTAGAAACCTCACCTTAGGTTAAATATTTTCATGCATCATTTATAATATAAGGAGTTATATTATATAGTTTGCATGATTAATTAATATAAGGCAGTGATATTAATTTTAGGGCAGCATTGACATGCATTATTTTTCATGAGATGAATATGCTATGAATGTCTTATTATTCATGTGTTGAATGATCAAGCAATATAACATAGTATGCATGTCACCTAAGGTTAATTAGTAGTTTTAAAATGTTTAGAACTTTGAAATAATAGATCTTAGGTTATCTAGTTCTGTCTAGGCTGGGGTATTTAAGCTGACGAAAACGGAACACCCCTACGAACTGACCAGGGAGTGAAATTTAATCATAGAGTCTTATAAATTACAGTAGCGTCAGCGAGTTTATTAAGGGGTTAATAAACTTGAAATCCTAGGTTTAATATAAGGAGTTATATTAACAAACATAGGATAAAATCAATATAAGAGTTATATTGATTATCAATATAAGAGTTATGTTGATAGAGTTTGGTAAAACCATTTGCCGGGTTTTAGCCTAAGAAAGATTCCTATAGACTTAAAGTATTCAGTGGGAGGAAAAGTGTATGAGATACATATTTTTCCACCTACGCTATCTCCGGGAAGTTCACACCGTGAGACTCATACTTGGCCTCGTGGCGCAAACGGGGAGCGTCCCCCTTCAGATGGTGTTTGTATGAGTCAATACCAAGGTGAATGGAGAGGGTACTTATAGTGAGTGGGAGCAGGTTTAGTGAAAACAAAACCGACGGTATCTTTTGTCGGTTTACACCGTTAGACCACTATGGTCAGCCTACTAGTTTGGCATGGACCAGACAATCCCTTCGGAGGGCTTGATCATAGGGGATCTAACACAGTAGACACTCGAAAGGGATAAAGATTTCTTTAGACTATTTTCCAATCTAGTCCTCCCTTCGGCGGATTTTACACTCACGGGGTACATAAGTTGTGTATGTATCCAGACCGAAAAATGGTAACTAAAACCTATAGGAATAAGAGTTATTCTGGTGTTAGGTTTTGGTCAAGAGTGTCTTGATCCAGAGGAGGAGTGTTTTTTATTACCCTTGGGTGTCATACATTCTAAACCTTTGGAGTATCATTGCAAATTATAAATGGCCTAGGAATCATTTGATAATTAGCTAAAACATGATTGGATTAGAGTTATAGCAAGAAACTCATACAAGTTTGTTTGTAAAGTTTTCAGCAAAATGTCTAGCTCTATGATTTCCTTATTGGGTGCGAAAAAGTTAACCGGAGAGAACATAATTACTTGGAGGAATGGACTCAACATAATTTTGGTTACACATGATCTTAAATTCGTTCTCAATGAGGAATGTCCTCAATTTCCTTCTCAAAACGCATCTCAAGCTGTTGAGGATGCATATGACCGTTGGTTCAGTGCCAACGAAAAGGCAAAAGCCTATATTCTGGCTAGCATACCTGATGTTTTAGCCAGGAGGCTTGAGGGCAAGGTCTCAGCTCGAGAGATCATGGATTTTGTGCTAAATTTGTCTAGACAACCGTCCAAACAAATTCGGCATGAAACCCTAAAATTCGTTTATAACGCACGTGTGAAGGAAGGAACATCAGTGAGAGAACATGTTCTCAATCTGATTGCCCACTTCAATATAGTGGAATTAAACGGAGCGGTCATAGATGAGAAATGCCAGATTTTGTTCATCCTAGAATCTCTTCCGAAGAGTTTTCAGCGATTAGCAATGCAACGATGAACAACATAGAGTGTGATCTGACTTCTTTGCTACATGAGCTGCATAATTATCAATTTCTTATGGATAATAAGAGACAACAAGATGGAGAGGCAAATTTGTTTGCTCATTCCAAAAGTTCTCAGGAGGATTCATCCTCTGGGAAAAAGAACTGCAACCATGCTTCTGGACTTAAGAAGATACATAAGAAGAGAAAAAGGAGTAGATAAAGAGCAATCGTCTGGCAAAGAAAAGTTGTTATTAGATAACATGTAGCTTAAGGGTTTATTAGAAACCTCATTTCTTGCCTTAGCGAACATTGTACTTCTCTATTTTTTCAATTGAATAAAGTGTTTATTTCATTGGAAAAGTATTGTACTATGTGTTGCTCTTCTTGAAAATTATTTGCAAATGGTTTAATTCAGTTAAAATAATTTTAACAAGTGAATTTTACAAAACTGCAAGTACACGAACTAATTTCTCCTAAAAAAATGCTCATCTTTGGCATCTAAACTTGGGTCACATTAATCTCAATAGGATTGAGAGTTTGGTAAAGAAAGGACTTCTATACGAGTTAGAAGAAAATTCTTTGCCAGTATGTGAATCATGCTTAGAAGGCAAAATGACTAAAAGACCTTTTAGTGGAAAAGGTTATAGAGCCAAAGACCCTCTAGAGCTTATACATTCAGACCATTGTGGTTCGATGAATGTTAAAAGGAGGGGAATATTTCATCTCTTTTATAGATGATTATTCTAGATTTGGGCATATTTACCTAATGCACCACAAGTCTGAAGCACTTGAAAAGTTCAAGGAATTCAAGACTGAGGTTGAAAATCAATTAGGTAAAACGGTTAAAACACTTCGATCGAATCGAGGTGGAGAGTACTTGGATTTAAAATTCCAGAACTATATGATAGAACATGGAATCACATCCCAACTCTAAGCTCCTGGCACACCACAACAAAATGGTGTATCGGAAAGGAGAAATAGAACATTGTTGGACATGGTTCGATCAATGATGAGTTATGCTCATCTCCCTAGTTAGTTTTGGGGTTACGTAGTGGAGACTGCAGTATACATTTTGAATAATGTGCCCTCCAAAAAGTGTTTCTGAAACACCTTTTGAACTCTGGAAAGGACGTAAAGGTAGTTTATGTCAATCCAAAATATGGGGTTGTCCAGCACATGTGCTTGTGACAAATGCAAAGAAGTTGGATTCACGTTCAAAGTTGCGCCAATTCGTAGGATACCCAAAAGAAACAAGAGTTTGTTTATTCTATGATCCTAAGGAAGATAAGGTTTTTGTGTCGACAAATGCCATTTTCTTGGAGGAGGACCACATAAGGGACCACAAACTAAAAAGTAAGATAGTGTTGAGTGAGTTAGACGGAACAGTAGCAAAGGTTGCAAATAAGAATACTAGTACATCAACAAGGGTTGTTGATACTAGTTTGTCTAGTCAAGAGAGTCCATCTCAAGAGTTGAGTATGCCTCGACGTAGTGGGAGGGTTGTGATGCAGCCTGACTGTTACATGGGTTTAGCTCAAACCCAAGTTGTTATACCAGATGACAACTGCGAAGATCCAATTGACGTCTAGCCAAGCAATGGTTGACAAAGACAAAGACAAATGGGTCATAGCCATGTACCAAGAAATGGAGTCGATGTACTTCAATTGTGTTTGGGATCTTGTATATAAGCCTGATGGGGTAAAACCTATAGGTTGTAAGTGGATCTACAAGCGAAAACGTGGTATAGATGGGAAGGTGCAAACCTTTAAAGCTAGACTAGTAGCAAAGGGTTATACCAGGTTGAAGGGGTGAACTATGAGGAGAACTATTCACCTGTTGCTATGGTAAAGTCTATCCGTATCCTTCTTGCCATTGCCGCATATTATGACTATGAGGTATGGCAAATAGATGTCAAGACAGCCTTTTTGAATGGCAATCTTGAGGAAACCATCTACATGTACTAACCCAAAGGGTTCATTAAACAAGAACAAAAGTAAAAGGTTTGCAGGCTTAAAAGGTCGATTTATGGACTGAAACAAGCCTCTAGGTCCTGGAATATAAGATTTCATGAGGCTATTAGATCTTATGGTTTTGACCAGAATGATGATGAACCTTGTGTCTACAAGAAAATCATCAATGGTTCTGTCGCTTTCCTAATTCTCTATGTGGATGATATCCTACTCATTAGGAATGATTTAGGTTATCTTACTGACATCAAGGAATGGCTAGCTACGCAATTCCAAATGAAAGATTTTTCTCTCGAATATCCAGATTGCTTACTGGATCAAGTTGGCAACATACATCGGCTCGAGGATCCATGAACAACCACTTCTTTAAAAGGAAAACACGAGCTCACCTAAAACAATTTCAAAGAATGAACGGTCACTAGCTTGGCCTAGGGCTCACCCCTAGCTCGTAACAAGCTAGTTAAAGCAATCCAAAGAACTTAAACACGAACCGAAGCATAAAACATTGCACCCAACGATCACACTTGGCCCAAGCCTTAGTAACCAAAACATCAATGAGCAACCTGGAACTCTTTACAAGTATAGTCTCACGCTTAGGCGACCTTGAGCCCAACGAAGTAATCCTCTATTTAGTCTGGTCAAATACGCTTTACTACACTCGCCCATCTAGGTTTTACTTGTGGTTCACAAATTCCAACTACCAACCTCGTGGTGGAACCCGAGCATTGATCCAACTCTCAACTACTTCACTGTCAGACCGTCGTGTTCGCTCTTAGCTTATTACGATCAAAGGCTTTTAGTCTCACTCTTAACCTGAAGCCTTAAGCCCCTATTCCCAATATTAACTACCTTCTTAGTCCATTCGTGGTACAGGCAACACCAACACAAACTCAAACTCAAACGTATGCATCACAACAAAGTTTTTGTGCATTAAACACAATTCACGGATTACAACATTAAAATAAATCACATATTAACTTTAAAGGGCTTAATCCAAATGACTACTTACCTCAATAACGAAATCCGAAACTTCGATCCCGAGTCCCACACACTTCTTTAATACGTTCAAACCCCTAAGTCACAAACAAAGTCTTAAAGTCACACTCCAATCATCGATATTTGGATTATCTTGACTTAAATAACAAACACAACATACGAGGGCCTATAACGGGATCGAGAAAATGAAAACGACCAACTGTACCTAATCGGCGGCGGTGGCGGCAGCGGAATCCAGCGAGCGGCGACAGCTTTCGGCGAGTGAAGGCGTGTGGAGCACAGATTTGAGATGCCCACAACTTGATTTATCCAAAACCAAAGCCCAAAACACGAGAATCGATCAAAAAGGACGCCAACCACTCATACTAAAACTTAAACCGGTTTGAAAGAAACTTACCATCTTAGATTTTTCTGTGATAGCTTGCGAATCCGACGTTTGCTGACCCCCTTGCTGCTTCGATGACTGTGCGACGGTGGCGGAGAAGACAAACAAGGGAGAGGGTAGCAAAAAACAACCTAATGGCGCCAATCCTTTTTGTAAGGAGCGCGACTGTTCCGTGAATGACGAAAAGGGAGCAAGGGGAAAACGGATCGGACAGCGTGATGGAGTCGTCGACGGTGAGGGGAGGCGTCGGAGTGGAAGAGACGAGGGCAACGACGACGGGTTGAACCGAAAGGAGAGAAGAAGAAGAGAGGAGAAGAAGAGAAGAAGAAAAGGAGTGCGGAAAACGAAACGCTTCTTGCGTTTTCTTTTTCTTTTTTTTTTTTTTTTTTTAACCGGGTGTTGCATTGCAGGTGGCCTCGACTGCTTATGCTCGAGCGGTTGTCGATCGGTGATGGAGGTTGTAACAGACTTGGGGTTACCGTTTGTTGAAGTGCTGGTCGGCCGAAAATGAAAGGAAGGAGGTGCCAGTTGCTTTGAAGTGAAGGAGAGGATTGAAAGGAAGAAGAGAGATTGGATTGCGTGCCCCTAAAAGACAAAAGTGTCTTTTTCTAACCCTAATTCAATTTAATTTACTATAGTACCCTCCAAGTTCCTCTAAACCACAAACATGTCCTTTGGACTTAATTAAAAACCCCATTTATCTAATTTTCTTTAACTTTCTTTAATTGAACAAGAAGTGGAATTTCATGAGAACTTAAATTCAAACCTTAAGTTTAATAATACTTGAAAATCGTGGGCGTTACATCTCATCGACTACTACTATAAATAATGAGGGGTTTCACCATTTTTTTCACCAACCTTAGAGTCTTGTTCTTTTTTTTGTTGTTGTTTCTATTATTTGCTCTCAAATCGTGTTTAATCTCTAAGGCTCTTCAATCTTGAGAGCATTAATCTCTAAGGCTCTTCAATCTTGAAAGCATCTCCATCTAATATGAAGATGTATGTGGTACATTCAAGTTGCAAGAGTTACGTGTATCGAGTCATTATCTCCAATCTTAGGCTTGTAACTTTGCAACTATACTTAGATGAAGTTCAATAATAGTGTTTATTTATCTATTTTGTAATTATTTTTTTTTAATAAAATAGACAAATCTATTTTAGGGAATGTATAGGCATAGTTTTGTATTCTTTGTTACTATTTATTAGTGTTATTTCATGTATTGTTATGGTTTTTTTTAAAAAAAATATAGATGATTATTTTAATTTAATTTAAAATAGTATAAACATATTGAAGTTTAAAAAGTTTTACAATTTCAATAAATTATAGGTTGAATTTAGACCATAAAATCTATATTCTATATGATATTGGACTTAGTTGTCAATGCTCGTATTAATGTGTTATTATTAATTTGTGTTAAATTGAGAAATAATTATTAATTTTTTTTCTCACACCATATATCCATTAATATAAACACTATTGTCTTTTATTATAATTATTATTAATAATTATCCTTTAAATACAAATAAAAATATAAGTTCTTGAAAGATAAAAGTTTTTTTTTAAAAAAAAAACCCTTAGTGATGAAGAGTTAAAATATAAAAAGTTGGAACCCATTTATTTTTTATAAATTAATTCTAAAAATTTATGAATTTGACTTTAATTATATTTAATGATGAAAAATGGTAGGAGTTTTTTAAGTTACTTTTGATTTATTTATTATTATTATTATCTTTCTTTAAAATTATTTTATTAGTTATTATCATTTAATTAAAATATAAAAACTTTATAAAAAAATAAAATATAAAATCCATTCATTACCATAGATGTTATTAGATTATATTTAAATTAATAAAAGAATAATTAATAAAAAATTGTTCACACAACACACATCCACCTCCTACTAAAAATTATTGTTTTTATAAATAATTCTAATTGTTTTATTATTAATTATCATTTAATTAACTCTGGTCTATGCGTGGCGTCGACCGGCGAGTGGTTCGTAAAGGAGGCAGCGACTGCTGGTGCACATCGACGGATTGACGACGTCACTACACAACGCAACGCTGTTGATGGCTTCCGATCGACGGCGTGGCGAACAAGCGGTTGAACAAAGCTGTAGTGGTCGGTTGGGTGAAGGTTATGGTGAGGTTAAAGCTTGAAGCTTCTTCAATGGAGCTGCTTTCGTGAAGGAGAAGGGATAGAGAAGATGTTGCTTCAAAACATGTGCCTAATAGGACAAAAATGAGTATTTTGAAACCCTAGGTCCAATTTTCCATAAATGCCCATCACTTTCCATTAAACTACTATAATGTCATTCTCTCTAAATTTCTAAAATTAAAACGGCACAACATTGTACATTTAAGAACTCCAACTCGAAATTTCTAATAAATCTCAAACAAAACTATAAATTAAATGCACATAAATTTCTCGGGTGTTACACATTGTTCACCCGATGAAGATCTATTGGAGGTGAAAATTACTTTTCTTTAAATCTTGTCAAAATATGTTGCCTTTATTTCATTTACATACATAAGAGATAAAAAGTAATGGTATGAATTTTAGTGGACATTTTTGGAAAATTTTTTATAGAACAGTACAAATCATGACTTTCCTTTATGGCTTAACAATATAACTATCTAGAGCATGAATAATATTATACTTAAAAATATTATATGAATTTAATTTCTTTTAATTTATCATTTATAATGACTAAAATTATTTGGTAGAATTCTTTAATTTTATTATTACAAAAAATTATTATTTGATACTCACTCCTACTAACAAAAACAATAAGAAATAATACTAAATTCGTTGTTTTTTTTTTTTAAAAAATGAAAGTAACATATTTTTTAATATAATGTTTTCTTATAATATTGCAAATTTCAACATGAATGCAAACTTTATTTAATCATTTTATAGATTACGTTAAAATTAATTTATGTCCTCGCAAAATTTGCTACATTATCTTCGAAATATATTGTTCATGAAATATATATTTATTCAATTTAAAAAAACATATATTTAAATTATATTCATGCCTAAATTTTCTATATTTCATTACTTACCAGTTGAATGTTTATAAATGTTTAGAATTTAAAAGATTAGAAAAGAAAAAAAAAAGTAAATTTAAAAAACCACAATATTTGAAAAAAAATTAGACTATTTTGCCATTTATAAAATCTTATAATTACAAAACATGTTATCCTAACTAATTACTAATAATTATAAATAATGACATTTAAATCGTTGGAATATAAAAGGTCTCTCTATATTTACTTAGTCACTAACTTAAATTATATTTAATTTATTTTTTATGATGATTATGTTTAATTTAATTACATAACAATAATTTAATTTAATTATATTAAATGAGAATTTGAACACAATTTACTATCAATTTGTGACGCCCGGTAATTTCAAGTAAATCCTTATTTCTTTTTCGTAATTAACTTCGGGCTCATGTCGTAGTTTTTAAAAGCTTTGGGCTAAGAAATTAATTATTGGACCTTGCAGGGACCCAATTAATTAAACCTCTCGCTTTAAATTGGGGTGGTTAGCCTTAAGCTCATTATCGAGCGTTTTGGGAGAAGGAGTCAAGGTATTTCTTTCCCTTCTCTTTTCCTTAAAGTTTCTAGGGTTTTATATTAAAAAAAAAAAAAAAGAAAAGAAGAGAAAGGGATCGAGCCGCAGCCCTCTCCCCCTCTCCTTCTTCTTCCGTTCGGCGCGCCACATGCGAGGACCACCGGCCGGCGGCCGCGGCTATCCTTCTCCTCTCCCTTCCCCTTCGCTTGTGGGTCGCGAACCCCCTCTCCTCCTCGCGCGCCTCTTCTTCGTCTCTCCCTCTCCTCGCCAGACCAGATCCGCGACTTCTCTCTCTCTCCCGCCCCCTCCGTCTTCTCCGTCACCCTCCGACCGCTGCTTTCTCTCTCTCCCCCCCCACCCTCTCTGCCGTTTCTCTCTTTCTCCCTCTCGATCGCGACCTCCCCCCTCTCCGATCTGCTCTCCCCTCTCGAACCGCCTCTCCCTCTCTGCCTCTCCTTCTTTCCCTCGGATCCGACCTCTCCCCTCCGGATCTATCTCTCTCTCTCTCTCTCTCTCCTCCTCTCTTCGATCCGCTCTCTCTCTCCTGGATCTGAACCGATTTGCCCTAATTGAATCTCTCTCGCTGATTTGTGTTGGTTTTGTTGGACAGACCCGGATCCGCTTGCCTCTGAGTGGATCTTCGAGGAATCTTGAGGCTAAGAACGAGAGAGAGCCTGCCTCTACCGATAATCGTGGGTAAGACTCGTTCTCGAATCTTTTGGTTCGAATTGTAAGCTTAGGAGGTGTTGCTTTGGCTTTAAGTTCTTGTTGGTTGAGTTAAAGGTTTCGGATAGCTCGGTTGGTTTCGCTTTTTTGTCGTGCCTTAAGGGTAGGGCCACGAGGTTAGTTCCCAACTGAACTTATGCGTCGATTGTGATGTTCTGTAGGTACTTAGGGTTGCTAGCAAGAGTAAGGACTTCCCTTTGCGTACTTCATTCGAGGTAAGTAGCTGTTGGTTAAGTATCAAGCTCATAAGTGAATGAGCTTGAGTATGGGGTCGTTGTGGTCGACTTTATAACTGTTATGTGGATTGTTAACTGTTGTTTGGTGCATGAGACTCTGATTATCCTATTCTAGTAGTGAATGCCCTGTACATCTTGTAAGTCTTATGGTTGAATCACTTGTGTGCCCTGAATGTATCGCTTAATTCATGATTGTGCTCTTATGACTCGGGATTGGTTGCTGAGTGAGATTCGTGTCTGTATGGTAGGGCGAGTTGTGTGGTTGACCCCTGGAACGGAACAGGATGAGCTGTGGGGTGGTTTTGACTAGGAATGCCTGGTTAGTTCTGTGAATGGGCCAAGAGTTTGTTGTGTGATTGGCTGGTCAGATTGTTGGTTAGGGGCTTGGTTTCAGGATGACCTTGAACGGTTTAGGGGAAGCCTAGGAGAAACGTTAGAGCTTAATCTCCTAGGCTAGCGTTGCCAAACCCACTGAGTGACCCCGAGCGAGACAAAACCTTTAGGTTGGCATCTCTGTGTGGGCATTAGGGTCGAGTGCGCCCTTATGCGAGTTGTGTGGGCATTAGGGTCGAGTGCACCCTTTTGCGAGCCTGTGGGCTTTAGGGTCGAGTGCACCCTTTTCGCGAGCTGTGTGGACATGGGGTCGAGCACCCTATGTGATCTCTGTGTGGGCACCTGGGTGGGCCGCCCTTGTGCGATCTGTGTGGGCTTTAGAGTCGAGGCTCTGTTGCGTATGGGAATGGAAAATGGGAATGAAAAATGACTACCAAAAGAGGTTATGATTTCTTAATGCCTGCAAACATTCTCACGGAGGATTTTTAAATTTATTTTTATTCTCTTGCATTCTTAATTTTCTTTTCGATTCTTTGCATGCCCTTTCTCCTTCTCCTCTCTCCTCATGTCCTTTTTTTTTGTATTCCCTTCATATACATACTTCCATATTCCAATTTCATATGCAGTTTAGAAATTTTAGGATCATAACATTACTTAATTTTTCTTGAAAATTGTAATTAACAAAAAAGAAATCCTACTACACTAAATATTATACCGCGAGAGATCAAAATGTATAATAATCTTATCCCATATATATTAATTAGAAATTGCAAAAAGGCAAGGTTGAAGGAAACAAAATAAAAAATGAGATATTAATTGAAAAATAATATTTCATAGGATGTCTATTTAAAAAAGACGGTTACATTTGAACCAAGTATTATCTCATATCTCATTCTTACCAGTTCTATCCCATATTCTCGTAATCCTATTAGTCTACTCTAACAAACAATATATCAAAATTTTATTACCCAAAATATTCTTTATACAAATTACTCTATATCTTTTTTATTCGTATGCATTATTAATATGTACATCCTTCTACCAACATTAGTATAATTCAATGGTAATGATCATGTACCTTTTTTTACCATTTTAAATATGGAAGATATTAAAAGTAGCGATAGAATTATCTTCCAAATGTGTAGGTGACAAGTGATCGGGGTCGATTTCGACTTTAACCAGACTTCTCGAATCGACCATATGGTCACTTGGTGAGGTAACTTCATTATTTTTTTTGCCTAAAGCCTAAATAGTCTGACTTCTTGTTTTTAATATATTTGTTTATTTATTTATTTAAGTTTATTTCATATTTATTTAGAATATATAATAAATATATAAATTTTTTACCGTTTTTTTATTTTTATTTGTATTATTATTATAATAATAATTATATATATATATATTCTCCTTTTTAAAGGTGTTCACTGTTGGTGGTGTTCTGTTGAAGGAAAACAGAGAACTTAGGAAGTTCCTGTGTTGCTGATTTCTTTTAGAGGAGCAAGGAGTTGCTGCAAGTTGAAACTACAAAGGTATTGTTCTTCCCTTAGTTTAATTGTTAAACTTCACATATGTTTGCATGTATGCAATTAATCCATGTCTAATAGGATTAGAAATATCATGTTTGCTCTGTATTTTTGGTCAATGTACTGGTTTTTGTTTTTTAAGAACAATAATCAAGTAATTAAGATCCCAAACACGTTTTCGCTGCTCAAGAAGATCAGATCTCCATCACATGGTATCAGAGCAATGCTTGTATTGTTTTGTTTTGAAACAAATTTGCATTGATTTGGTGGGAAATGCATTTGGTTTGCTGTAAAACTTGTTTAGCAATGTTTTGGCCTTAGTTTACATCGACTTTTGTTCAAATTGGATGTAAAGGCCCCTGCGTTTTTTGGAAAAAAGTGCAAAATTAAGTATATAATTGAGTTACGAGTCGTTCGGGACAAATTTCATGCATTTCAGTTGAGAATCGAAGGAGAAATTGAAATTTGAAGCTGCTGTGTTCGTGGAAGAAAGTTGTTGCCGGCGCAAAGCCGGCGGCGTAACGCTGTATTCATCGCGTCGCAACGTTGAAGAACAACGTCGCAACGCCAGCGTTCCCTATCGATGCGCGATCAGGAAAGTCGCGCGGCGTAACGCAGCGCTTTCCACGTTAACGCGCCACCCGATTGTGAGCGACCACGACCACAGTACTAGCTATTTATTTTATTTAACATGCTCAACCTTTGTGTTTAGTCGGATTAATGGATTTTCATCAAGCTCGGTGTTAGTGAGTCTTTGATTTTACTTAGTTTAAAGTGAAACATCCTTCTTTAGACGACTAATTATAAAATTAGAAGATGAGGACGTGTCAACGGCACTTTAGTGACTATTGCTTAAATGAGGTTATTTTGGACATTTGGATTTTAACCTAACCCTTAGTATTTAATCTCCTTATGACTACAACCCAAGAGAAAACCCTAATATTGGAACCATCACCTCTCCTCCTTCTCATTTTAACCTAGTTGAAACCCTAGCCCCACTTCATCTTATCGTTGCCCTAACCCTAACCCTAGAAAAAATCGATTGCCCTTCTCCCTCGTGAACTTGCCCTAGCCGAACCCTAGCTTCAACGTGCCGCCGCCGCCCAGCCACCTCGTCCGAAGCTCACGAAGAAGAAGTCACGGCCGTACGCTGAAGCTGACGTCGTCCGTGGAGGCCACTCGTTGCTGCACGACCGGAGATCGACGAAGCTCCATCCACTCTCGCCGGCGAAGACCCACGAGCGAGCGCGAGCAGCCGAACCTCGATCCGCCGAAGCATCGATCGAGGTCACACGCACCGCCCAGTCCAAGTCCCACGCGTTCCGGCCGCATTACCGCTCGTGAGTTGCGGCCGAACCCTCCGCCGCCAAGACGCAGCTCGGCTCCACCGCCCACCGATCGCAAGTCCTCGCGCACTGCCTTCATCCGTCGACACGCCTGAAGACC
The DNA here is from genome assembly GCA_036507285.1 of Trichosanthes cucumerina. Lineage (NCBI taxonomy): Eukaryota > Viridiplantae > Streptophyta > Magnoliopsida > Cucurbitales > Cucurbitaceae > Trichosanthes > Trichosanthes cucumerina. The sequence goes on along the minus strand of CM071835.1, from coordinate 72,244,746 downwards.
GGTCGGAAGAGTCTTTCATTCACACCCGAGTCACGCCGGCCGATCACCGAACGGAACTCGCTTCGCCTCGCCTCCGCTTTCGCCCATTCACGAGCACAAAGAAGAAACCCTCGCCGGTTTTCTCACGACGTCGGCCCGCGCAGTGGTTGTGGAGCACGCCGCCGGCCACCGTGTGAATCACCGATACCGCCCAAATCCGCTTCCGATCGCAGCACTCTACAACCTCCGGGTTATAACCCGGTGAGCGATTTTGTTAAGTATGGATTTGGAATGAGAGTTATATGTGACCTATCGAATGTTTAAGCGATGATTGAGAACTTAGGCTGCTGTTCCGAACGTTAATTATAGGAGTCAAGATTGGAGCGGAGTTGAAGGTCAAACAACAAGACGGATTAATGAGTATTAAGGATTCGCCTTAAACTCGAGGTAAGCGGGGCATGAAACCTTAATAACGTAATTTAAGTACCTTATGATTATGGATTTAGCGAATGCTTGGACATTGAACTTGGAATTGTGGTGTGAATCAGGTTTCACTAAAAGAAGAGTAGTCCAGGAGCTCGGGTTAGATTTTGGAGTAGAATTCGAACTAAGGTAAGGGACCTTGTGCCGAACTTTTTATTGGGATTGAAGAAAAATGATTTTCATGATTTCATGCGAAATTAGTTTATATTTTTCATATGACAATATACAGATATTTTCGTGAGAATACTTAATATTTTATGTGCAAATATTTCAATGCTTCATGTGGAAATAAACTATTATTTTATGTGAGAATATTCTTGTATTCTATGTAAAAGTATTCCAAAGATTTCATGTGAGAATATGATGATAATTTGTATGAGAATATTTCATGTTTTCCTACAAAAGTATGATCTTCAAACTGTCTATGAGAAAAGTATGATTTGCATAGTGACGATGATGTTTGTGACATGTACACTATTATTATGTGAATGATGGGACCTCATGCATGTTATGTATGTCATGAATTGAACTAATGAAAAGTGTGGACATTGGTCTTCTGAGATCAGTATGTGCATGGTCAAACATGCAATAGAGACCCTATGGGTCTAATTACAGGGTCCGTGAGGACTCAAATTATTACAGGGTCCATGAGGGACTCAAATTATTACAGGGTCCAGTGAGGGACTCAAAATGAAATGACTCAGGATGACCAATCGGCCACACAAATAAAAAGGAAGTCATGGATTAAAGACTCGACAATATGAGAAAGTTTTAGGTCCATATATGTATATTTCGAACAAGTTTAAAGTCATGATTGTATGTGTATGCATATCCCAAACCTCGGTAACGAGGTCACTTACTGGGTATTGTTTTGCAATACTCACCCTTTCTTTTAAAAATGTTTTTTCAGGTAAGGCCAAGGACGTGCAGGGCGAGTGACGGAGGCGCGTTACTAAAACCATGGGAATAGACATGTTTTTCCGCATATTCCGCTTATAAATCGATGTTGTCTCTTTATGTTTTATTTGGAGTTTAAATTTACTTACGCTTTTAATAGGCGAAAGTTAAATTGATATTTTTGTCTGCTTTTTAAATGAATTTATTTGGGATCCTCAAAACAATTTATGTAAGGTCAAAGTTTTCTTTTAAGATCTTTTATCTCTTGGCCTATAAATGCATGCATGTGTAGTAATGTCCCTAGGAGTTGGTCATAGAAAAGTAGGGGCGTTACAGTTGGTATCAGAGCCCTAGGTTTAAGGGTTCTGTAGACTTGCTTACTGAGTAAGCACATGAGTAGTAGTTCCATGGTTGAACAACGCGTTCCATCACCGCCAGTGCGCTTACGATATTTTATTAATTAAGAAAATGATTATGATATGATACTGTTTTATGCATATACATGAACTTAAAACCCCAAGGGGTGATCCTATCTTATGGTTAGAAAGTAAAGAAACTGAGTTAGAAACTCTCTGTATTGTAGTATCGACAAAATGCCACCTAGAGGTCGAGGGAGAGGTAGGGGACGTGGTAGGGGCCGGAGGGCAAGGGAAAACGTTGACGCCCAACCGGAATTACCACATCGGGCAGGAAGAGGTTGCTCCACCCGTCACGAGACCTCCCCGGAGACCACCGCCGCCAGGAGAATGTACTGCAGCTGCCCAGAATGCGGATCAAGGGAACACCAACGTTATGACTATGATGGTGGAGGCTATGCAGAGTCTGGTGCGAGCTACAGTAGCCACTCAGCTGGCCCAAGCAAATCAGGGGCGAAACGATGCAACTCTGGAGTCTCGATACCTGAAGGACTTCAGGAAGTATGATCCTAGATCTTTCAATGGGTCTTCCAGTGACCCCACTGTGGCTGAGTTGTGGCTGTCCTCCATTGAGACCATCTTCAGATTGATGAACTGCCCGAGGACCAGGAGGGTGTCCTGTGCTACCTTTATGCGAGGGATGACGCGTGCTTATGGTGGGAGTCCGCCCCCGGAACCATTGTCGCTAGCGGAGAAATGATTACCCGAATCATTTAAGGAAGCGTTCTGGCGGAAATTTTATCCTGCTGCAGCTCGTTACAGGAAGCAGGCAGAATTCTTACAGCTTTGCCAGAACAGGAGGGCAGTGGAGGTGTATGAGAGGGAATTTACCCGTTTGTCCCGCTTTGCTCCCGAGCTGGTAGACACAGAGGCAAAGAAAACAGAGCGCTTCATTATGGGACCTGGATGAGAATGTTCGAGGCTTTATTCAAGCACTAGCACCTCCTGATTATGCCTCCGCAGTGAGAGTGGCAAGAATGATTTGGGTGCAGCGCAGACCGCACAAGCAGGTGGTGGTTAACCCGGGGCAGCCCATGGCAAATCATAAGAGGAAGTGGGACCAACCAATTCAAGCTCACGGCGTCCCGGTACGACGCCGCGCATAGACCGTGACATTTTCGTGCGTGTTCAGTCGGAGCCACAAGTCAACGAACGGAAATAACGGTGGAGATAAGCCACAGTGCAAAGATTGTGGTAAGCAGCATTGGGGCAAGTGTTTGGCCCGGTCCGAGTGTGTTTCAGATGTGGGAAAGAAGGGCACAGAGCTAATAGTTGCCCGAGTCAAGCCAGCACTAGCCAACCTCGGGTTATCAATAGTGGACTGCCGTGAAGCCGGTTATACATCAAGGAAGAGCTTATGCAAGCACCAGTAGAGACATCTATGGCTCAGACTCAGTGGTTACAGGTACACTTCCATTACTTGGGCACCTTGCCTTTGTATTATTTGATTCGGTTCTACACACTCCTTTATTTCTCATCCTTTGTAAGTCAAGTGAGTTAGAACTGAAGAGCGATTCATGATGATGCTCTGTCTGTCTCCACTCCTGCGGGGATAAATTTGTTAGCCAATATGAAAGTCAAGGATGGTAGTGTGACCATCGCAGACCATGAGTTAGCAGTGAATCTAGTAGTCTTAGACATGTTTGACTTTGATGTAATATTGGGCATGGATCAAGAAGCGCAGAACCATGCTTGCATTGATTGTTTCAGGAAGGAGGTAGTGTTCACTCCTCCTGACCAACCTGGCTACATGTTCAGAGGTACGATAGCAGGAAGTAGGCCTAAGGTAATTACTGCCCTCAAGGCCAGGAAGTTATTACATCGGGGAGCTTGGGGCGTCTTAGCTTGCATACTAGATGCAAGGTGCACAGAGATCTCAGTGACATCGGTACCAGTAGTGAATGAATTTACAGACGTCTTCCCCGAGGACCTCCCCGGAATACCTCCGGTCAGAGAGGTACATTTTAACATCGGATTGGAATTGGGGACGACCCCGATATCCAAGGCACCGTACAGAATGGCACCGGCAGAGTTGAAAGAATCAAACTACGCTGCGGGACTTCATCGGACAAGGGGTTTATACGCCCTAGCGTATCGCCCTGGGGAGCACCTGTGTTGTTCGTGAAAAAGAAAGACGGATCCATGCGCTTTGTGCATAGATTACGAGGAGTTGAATAAAGTTACGATCAAGAATAAATACCCTCTCCCGTAATAGATGATCTGCTCGATCGGTTGCAAGGAGCAACAATGTTCTCCAAGATTGATCTCGAGATCGAAGCTACCATCGATTGAGAATCGAAGAAGAGGATATTCCTAAAACAAAGATTCGAGATCACGTTATGGGCATTACGAGTTCACAAAGTGATGCCGCTTGGTTTGACCAACGCTCCGCCGCTTTCATGGACTTGATGAACCGCTTGTTCAAAGAATTTCTTGATACATTCGTGATAGTATTCATCGACGATATAATCGGTTTACTCCGTGTGATGAAGATCATGAAAGTCACTTGAGAAAAGTTTTAAAAACGCTGAGAGAGAATAAGTTGTATGCAAAGTTCTCCAAGTGCGACTCGCCTCGACAAAGTATCCTTCTTAGGGCATGTGGTGTCCGGTCGAGAGTCTCTGTTGATCCAAATAAAGTGGAGGCCGTCACACGCTGGCCTCGTCCGACCACCGCTACACAGAGGTACGTAGTTTTCTCGGGTCTTGCAGATACTATAGACGTTTCGTGCAGGATTTTGCCAAGATAGCCATGCCTATGACTCAGCTGACGCGCAAGGGAAACTCATTTGTTTAGGATGATGCTTGTGAGGCGAGTTTCCAGGAACTCAAGTACAGATTAGTGTCAGCCCCGATTCTTACAGCCTCCAGGAGCGAGGAGCTTTGTGGTTTACAAATGATGCTTCTAAGAAAGGTTTGGGCCAGTGCTAATGCAGCACGGTAAAGTAATAGCTTATGCATCCCGGCAATTGAAGACGCACGAGAGGAACTATCCAACTCATGACTTGGAACTGGCAGCAGTGGTTTTTGCATTAAAGATCTGGAGACACTACCTGTATGGCGAGAAAATTCCAATCTTTACAGATCATAAAAGTCTGAAGTATCTGTTCACCTAGAAGGAATTGAACATGAGGCAACGCAGATGGTTGGAATTAGTGAAGGATTATGACATTGACATACAATACCACCCCTAAGGCTAATGTCGTGGCCGATGCCCTCAAGAGAAAGCCGCAGCATACCTCAAAGACGAAGTTACCGATGAGCGCAGAGTTACAGGCAGAGTTTGCTCGAGCTGAAATTGCAGTACTAGTAGGAAAGACCACGGCTCAGTTAGCTCAATTAACGGTACAACCAACCTTAAGACAACGCATCGTTGAGTCCCAATGGGAGACTTTCAGCTTAGTGGAAAAACTTACTGCAAAGAACTACAGTGAGTTGGCGAGTTTTCCCTATCCACGATGGAGGATTATTATTTCAGTGGACGATTATGTGTGCCGACGATGACAAACCGAAAATCGAAATCTTGAGCGAAGCCCACAACTCACCATTTTCTATGCATCCCGCAAGCATTTAAGATGTATCGAGATCTCAAACATCATTTTGGTGGTGTAACATGAAGCGCGACGTGGCAGAGTTTGTCAGCAAGTGTATGACTTGTCAGTAGGTGAAGGCACCTAGGCAGAGACCCGCAGGATTACTACAACCTTTACATGTACCTCAGTGGAAATGGGAGGAGATCTCTATGGATTTCATAGTTGGACTGCCTAGAACTTTACGAGGTTACTCGGTAATTTGGGTCATAGTGGACAGATTAACAAAGTCAAGACATTTCATACTGTGAAACCCACCTATTCTACAGATAAGTGGGCGCGACTTTACTGGAAGAGATAGTCCGTTTGCATGGGATTCCAAATCAAGATTATTTCGCATGCGAGGATCCACGTTTCACCTCCAACTTCTGGAGGAGTTTACAGAGAGCGTTAGGTTCGCAGTTGAACTTTAGTACAACCTTTCATCCACAGACGGATGGGCAGACAGAACGTTTAAACCAGATATTATAAGATATGTTGCGAGCTTGCACCTTAGACTTCCCCGGTAGTTGGGACACTCATTTGCATTTAATGGAGTTTGCTTATAATAACAGTTATCAGTCGACCATCGGAATGGCTCCATTTGAAGCTCTCTATGGAAAACGTTGCAGAACTCCCGTTTTCTGGGAGGAGGTTGGTGAACGCCAGTTGTTGGGTCCAGAATTAGTACAGGTCACTAATGAGGCAACACAAAAGATTAGAGCGCGGATGCAGACCGCCCAAAGCAGACAGAAGAGTTATGCCGACACGAGACGAAGGGACCTAGAATTCGATGTTGGGGACCACGTATTTCTTAAGGTGGCCCCAATGAAGGGAATCCTATGGTTTGGCCGAAAAGGGAAATTGAGTCCGCGATTCATCGGACCATTTGAGGTTTTAGAGAGGATTGGCGCAGTGGCCTACAGATTAGCACTACCGCCTTCCCTTGCAGCGGTTCATAACGTGTTTCATGTCTCCATGTTGAGAAAGTACGTTCCAGACCCGACTCATGTCGTAGACTTCGAACCATTGCAGTTAGCAGAAGATCTGAGCTATGGCGAACGACCGGTACAGATTATTGCAAGAGATCGAAAAACCCTCCGTAACCGAGAAATCAGCTTAGTTAAAGTGTTGTGGCGAAACCACCGCACGGAAGAAGCTACCCGGAGCGAGAAGAAAGAAGTGCGGGCTAAATATCCAGAACTATTTCAGGAATAGGAACTTTCGAGGACGAAGGTTCTTAAGGAGGGAAGATTGTGACGACCACAGCCACAGGTACTAGCTATTTATTTTATTTAACATGCTCAACCTTTGTGTTTAGTCGGATTAATGGATTTTCATCAAGCTCGGTGTTAGTGAGTCTTTGATTTTACTTAGTTTAAAGTGAAACATCCTTCTTTAGATGACTGATTATAAAATTAGAAGATGAGGACGTGTCAACGGCACTTTAGTGACTATTGCTTAAATGAGGGTTATTTTGGACATTTGGATTTTAACCTAACCCTTAGTATTTAATCTCCTTATGACTACAACCCAAGAGAAAACCCTAATATTGGAACCATCACCTCTCCTCCTTCTCATTTTAACCTAGTTGAAACCCTAGCCCCACTTCATCTTATCGTTGCCCTAACCCTAACCCTAGAAAAAAATCGATTGCCCTTCTCCCTCGTGAACTTGCCCTAGCCGGAACCCTAGCTTCAACGTGCCGCCGCGCCACCACCTCGTCCCGGCTCACGAAGAAGAAGTCACGGCCGTACGCTGAAGCTGACGTCGTCCGTGGAGGCCACTCGTTGCTGCACGACCGGAGATCGACGAAGCTCCATCCACTCTCGCCGGCGAAGACCCACGAGCAGACGAACGCCGAACCTCAGATCCGCCGAGCTGCTGATCGAGGTCACACGCAGCCGCTAGGTCCAAGTCCCACGCGTTCCGGCCGCATTACCGCTCGTGAGTTGCAGAGCCGAACCCTCCGCCAGCAGCAGCCCGAAGCTCCAGCTGTCCAGCCGATCGCAAGTCCCTGCCGCAGCTGTCTTCATCCGTCGACACGCCTGAAGACCGGTCGGAAGAGTCTTTCGTTCACACCCGAGTCACGCCGGCCGATCACCGAACGGAACTCGCTCGCCCCGACCTGCTCGTCCATTCACGAGCACAGCAGCAAACCCTCGCCGGTTTTCTCACGACGTCAGCCGCTGCAGGTGGTTGTGGAGCACGCCGCCGCCGGTCAGCCGTGAATCAGCCGATACCGTCCAGTCCGCTTCCGATCAGCAGCACCTACAACCTCTGAAGTTATAACCCGGTGAGCGATTTTGTTAAGTATGGATTTGGAATGAGAGTTATATGTGACCTATCGAATGTTTAAGCGTTGATTGAGAACTTAGGCTGCTGTTCCGAACGTTAATTATAGGAGTCAAGATTGGAGCGGAGTTGAAGGTCAAACAACAAGATGGATTAAGGAGTATTAAGGATTCGCCTTAAACTCGAGGTAAGCGGGGCATGAAACCTTAATAACGTAATTTAAGTACCTTATGATTATGGATTTAGCGAATGCTTGGACATTGAACTTGGAATTGTGGTGTGAATCAGGTTTCACTAAAAGAAGAGTAGTCCAGAGCTCTAAGTTAGATTTTGGAGTAGAATTCGAACTAAGGTAAGGGACCTTGTGCCGAACTTTTTATTGGGATTGAAGAAAATGATTTTCATGATTTCATGCGAAATTAGTTTATATTTTCATATGACAATATACTGATATTTTTTCGTGAGAATACTTAATATTTTATGTGCAAATATTTCAATGCTTCATGTGAAATAAACTATTATTTTATGTGAGAATATTCTTGTATTCTATGTAAAAGTATTCCAAATTTTCATGTGAGAATATGACAAGAATTTGTATGAGAATATTTCATGTTTTCCTACAAAAGTATGATCTTCAAACCGTCTATGAGAAAAGTATGATTTGCATAGTGACGATGATGTTTGTGACATGTACACTATTATTATGTGAATGATGGGACCTCATGCATGTTATGTATGTCATGAATTGAACTAATGAAAAGTGTGGACATTGGTCTCCCGAGATCGATATGTGCATGGTCAAACATGCAATAGAGACCCTATGGGTCTAATTACAGAGGGTCCGTGAGGACTCAAATTATTACAGGGGTCCATGAGGGACTCAAATTATTACAGGGTCCATGTGAGGACTCAAAATGAAATGACTCGGGATGACCAATCGGCCACACAAATAAAAAGGAAGTCATGGATTAAAGACTCGACAATATGAGAAAGTTTTAGGTCCCGCATATGTATATTTCAACAAGTTTAAAGTCATGATTGTATGTGTATGCATATCCCAAACCTCGTAACGAGGTCACTTATCGGGTATTGTTTTGCAATACTCACCCTTTCTTTTAAAAATGTTTTTTCGTAAGGCCAAGGACGTGCGAGGCGAGTGACGGAGGCGCGTTACTAAAACCATGGGAATAGACATGTTTTTCCGCATATTCCGTTTATAACTGATGTTGTCTCTTTATGTTTTATTTGGAGTTTAAATTTACTTACAGTTTTAATAGGCCAGGTTAAATTGATATTTTTGTCTGTTTTAAATGAATTTATTTGGGATCCCTGAAAACAATTTATGTAAGGTCGGAAGTTTTCTTTTAAGATCTTTTATCTCTTGGCCTATAAATGCATGCATGTGTAGTAATGTCCCTAGGAGTTGGTCATAGAAAAGTAGGGGCGTTACAGTTGGTATCAGAGCCCTAGGTTTAAGGGTTCTGTAGACTTGCTTACAGAGTAAGCACAGAGTAGTTCCCATGGTTGAACAACGCGTTCCAGTCACCGCCAGGTACGTTCTGATATTTTATTAATTAAGTAAATGATTATGATATGATACTGTTTTATGCATATACATGAACTTAAAACCCCAAGGGGTGATCCTATCTTATGGTTAGAAAGTAAAGAAACTGAGTTAGAAACTCTCTGTATTGTAGTATCGACAAAATGCCACCTAGAGGTCGAGGGAGAGGTAGGGGACGTGGTAGGGGCCGGAGGGCAAGGGAAAACGTTGACGCCCAACCGGAATTACCACTGGAACAGGAAGAGGTTGCTCCACCCGTACGAGACCTCCCCCCAGACCACCGGCCGCGCGAGGAGAATGTACTGCGCAGCTGCCCAGGGGCGGATCAAGGGAACACCAACGTTATGACTATGATGGTGGAGGCTATGCAGAGTCTAGTGCGAGCTCTGATAGCCACTCACCGGCCCAAGCAAATCGGGGCGAAACGATGCAACTCGAGTCTCGATACCGGGACTTCGGTGAAGTATGATCCTAGATCTTTCAATGGGTCTTCCAGTGACCCCACCACCGTGAGTTGTGGTTGTCCTCCATTGAGACCATCTTCGATTGATGAACTTGCACGAGGACCGGAGGGTGTCCCATGCTACCTTTATGCCGAGGATGACGCGTACTTATGGTGGGAGTCCGCCAGGGAACCATTGTCGCTAAGCGGAGAAATGATTACCCGAATCATTTAAGGAAGCGTTCAGGCGGAAATTTTATCCTCATCGCACGCTCGTTGTGAGGCAGCGGCGTAATTCTTACAGCTTTGCCGCAGGGAGGGCGGTGGAGGTGTATGAGAGGGAAATTTACCCGTTTGTCCCGCTTTGCTCCCGAGTAGACACGAGAGAGGCAAAGAAAACAGAGCGCTTCATTATGGGACCGGATGAGAATGTTCGAGGCTTTATTCAAGCACTAGCACCTCCTGATTATGCCTCCGCAGTGAGAGTGGCAGAATGATTTTGGGTGCAGCGCAGATCGCATGCAGTAGTGGTTAACCCGGGGCGACCCATGGCAAATCATAAGAGGAAGTGGGACCACCAATTCAAGCTCACAGCGTCCCCAGCAGTCGCCGCGCATAGACCAGGACATTTTCGTGCGGTTGTTCAGCCGGAAGCCACAAGTCAACAGAACGGGAAATAACAGTGGAGATAAGCCACAGTGCAAAGATTGTGGTAAGCAGCATTGGGGCAAGTGTTTGGCCCGGTCCGGAGTGTGTTTCAGATGTGGGAAAGAAGGGCACAGAGCTAATAGTTGCCCGAGTCAAGCCAGCACTAGCCAACCTCAGGTTATCAATAGTGGGACTGCTGTGAAGCCGGTTATACATCAGGGAAGAGCTTATGCAAGCACCAGTAGAGACATCTATGGCTCGCACTCGGTGGTTCTGGTACACTTCCATTACTTGGGCACCTTGCCTTTGTATTATTTGATTCTGTTCTACACACTCCTTTATTTCTCGCATCCTTTGTAAGTCAAGTTTGAGTTAGAACTAGAAACGATTCTGATGCTCTCTGTCTGTCTCCACTCCTGCGGATAAATTTGTTAGCCAATATGAAAGTCAAGGATGGTAGTGTGACCATCGCAGACCATGAGTTAGCAAAGGAATCTAGTAGTCTTAGACATGTTTGACTTTGATGTAATATTGGGCATGGATCGTTAGCGCGAGAACCATGCTTGCATTGATTGTTTCGGGAAGGAGGTAGTGTTCACTCCTCCCGACCAACCCAACTACTGAGTTCGAGAGTACGATAGCGGTGAAGTAGGCCTAAGGTAATTCGCCTCAAGGCCGTGAAGTTATTACATCGGGAGCTTGGGGCGTCTTAGCTTGCATACTAGATGCAAGGTGCACAGAGATCTCAAAGTGACATCGGTACGATGAGTGAATGAATTTACGACGTCTTCCCGAGGACCTCCCGGAATACCTCCGGTCGTAGAGGTAGATTTTAACATCGGATTGGAATTGGGGACGACCCGATATCCAAGGCAACGCATGCAATGGCACCGCAGAGTTGAAAGAATCAAAACTACGATTGCAGGGACTTCATCGACACGGGGTTTATACGCCTAGCGCGTACGCCTCGGGAGCACTGTGTTGTTCGTGAAAAGAAAGACGGATCCATGCGCTGCAGCATAGATTACGAGGAGTTGAATAAAGTTACGATCAAGAATAAATACCCTCTCCCCGAGAATAGATGATCTGCTCGATCGATTGCAAGGAGCAACAAGATGTTCTCCAAGATTGATCCGAGATCGAAGCTACCATCAGTTGAGAATCAGTGAAGAGGATATTCCTAAAACAGCATTCAAGATCACGTTATGGGCATTACGAGTTCACAGTGATGCCGTTTGGTTTGACCAACGCTCCGCCGCTTTCATGGACTTGATGAACCGTTTGTTCAAAGAATTTCTTGATACATTCGTGATAGTATTCATCGACGATATACTGATTTACTCCAGGTGTGATGAAGATCATGAAAGTCACTTGAGAAAAGTTTTAAAAACGCTGAGAGAGAATAAGTTGTATGCAAAGTTCTCCAAGTGCGAATTCTGGCTCAGACAAGTATCCTTCTTAGGGCATGTGGTGTCCGAAGATGGAGTCTCTGTTGATCCAAATAAAGTGGAGGCCGTCACACACGCTGGCCTCGTCAGACCACCGCTACAGGTAGTGTACGTAGTTTTGCGGGTCTTGCGGGATACTATAGACGCTTTCGTGCGGGATTTTGCCAAGAAAGCCATGCTTATGACTCACCGACGCGCAAGGGAAACTCATTTGTTTGGGATGATGCTTGTGAGGCGAGTTTCCGAGAACTCAAGTGCAGATTAGTGTCACTCCGATTCTTACAGCCTTCCGAGGGAACAGGAGCTTTGTGGTTTCTGATGATGCTTCTAAGAAAGGTTTGGGCTGTGTGCTAATGCAAAGCCGCAGTAAAGTAATAGCTTATGCATCCCAAGCAATTGAAGACGCACGAGAGGAACTATCCAACTCATGACTTGGAACCGCAAAGCGGTGGTTTTTGCATTAAAGATCCGGAGACACTACCACGTATGGCGAGAAAATTCCAATCTTTACAGATCATAAAAGTCAAGTATCTGCTTCACCCGTAGGAATTGAACATGAGGCAACGCAGATGGTTGGAATTAGTGAAGGATTATGACATTGACATACAATACCACCCCGGTAAGGCTAATGTCGTGGCCGATGCCCTCGATGAAAAGCGATGCATACCTCAAAGACGAGTTACGACAGAGAGCAGAGTTACAGGCAGAGTTTGCTCGAGCTGAAATTGCAGTACTAGTAGGAAAGACCACGGCTCAGTTAGCTCAATTAACGGTACAACCAACCTTAAGACAACGCATCGTTGAGTCCCAGCGGGGAGACCTTCAGTTAGTGGAAAAACTTACTGCAGTAACTTCAAGGTGAGTTGGCGAGTTTTCCCTATCCACAGATGGAGGATTATTATTTCAGGGGACGATTATGTGTGCGAGACGATGACAAACTGAAAACTCAAATCTTGAGCGAAGCCCACAACTCACCATTTTCTATGCATCCTGGCAGTACCAAGATGTATCGAGATCTGAAACAGTCATTTTGGTGGTGTAACATGAAGCGCGACGTGGCAGAGTTTGTCAGCAAGTGTATGACTTGTCAGCAGGTGAAGGCACCTAGGCAGAGACCCGCAGGATTACTACAACCTTTACATGTACCTCAGTGGAAATGGGAGGAGATCTCTATGGATTTCATAGTTGGACCGCCTAGAACTTTACGAGGTTACTTCAGTAATTTGGGTCATAGTGATGATTAACAAAGTCAAGACATTTCATACTGTGAAACCCACCTATTCTACAGATAAGTGGGCGCGGCTTTACCTGAAGAGATAGTCCGTTTGCATGGGATTCCAAATCAAGATTATTTCGCATGAGGATCCACGTTTCACCTCCAACTTCTGGAGGAGTTTACAGAGAGCGTTAGGTTCGCAGTTGAACTTTAGTACAACCTTTCATCCACAGACGGATGGGCAGACAGAACGTTTAAACCAGATATTATAAGATATGTTGCGAGCTTGCACCTTAGACTTCCCGAGTTGGGACACTCATTTGCATTTAATGGAGTTTGCTTATAATAACGATTATCGATCGACCATCTAATGGCTCCATTTGAAGCTCTCTATGGAAAACGCTGCGTAACTCCCGTTTCGGGAGGAGGTTGGTGAACGCCAGATTGTTGGGTCCGCACTAGTACAGTCACTAATGAGGCAACACAAAAGATTAAAGCGCGGATGCAGACCGCCCAAAGCAGACAGAAGAGTTATGCCGACACGAGACGAAGGGACCTAGAATTCGATGTTGGGGACCACGTATTTCTTAAGGTGGCCCCAATGAAGGGAATCCTAAGGTTTGGCCGAAAAGGGAAATTGAGTCCGCGATTCATCGGACCATTTGAGGTTTTAGAGAGGATTGGCGCAGTGGCCTACAGATTAGCACTACCGCCTTCCCTTGCAGCGGTTCATAACGTGTTTCATGTCTCCATGTTGAGAAAGTACGTTCCAGACTCGACTCATGTCGTAGACTTCAACCATTGCGCTTAGCGTAAGATCCGAGCTATGGCGAGCGGCCAAGTGCAGATTATTGCAAGAGATCGAAAAACCCTCCGTAACCGAGAAATCAGCTTAGTTAAAGTGTTGTGGCGAAACCACCGCACGGAAGAAGCTACCTGGGAGCGAGAAGAAGAAGTGCGGGCTAAATATCCAGAACTATTTCAAGAATAGGAACTTTCGAGGACGAAGGTTCTTAAGGAGGGAAGATTGTGACGACCACAGCCACAGGTACTAGCTATTTATTTTATTTAACATGCTCAACCTTTGTGTTTAGTCGGATTAATGGATTTTCATCAAGCTCGGTGTTAGTGAGTCTTTGATTTTACTTAGTTTAAAGTGAAACATCCTTCTTTAGATGACTAATTATAAAATTAGAAGATGAGGACGTGTCAACGGCACTTTAGTGACTATTGCTTAAATGAGGGTTATTTTGGACATTTGGATTTTAACCTAACCCTTAGTATTTAATCTCCTTATGACTACAACCCAAGAGAAAACCCTAATATTGGAACCATCACCTCTCCTCCTTCTCATTTTAACCTAGTTGAAACCCTAGCCCCACTTCATCTTATCGTTGCCCTAACCCTAACCCTAGAAAAAAATCGATTGCCCTTCTCCCTCGTGAACTTGCCCTAGCCGGAACCCTAGCTTCAACGTGCCACCGCCGCCCAGCCACCTCGTCCGAAGCTCACGAAGAAGAAGTCACGGCCGTACGCTGAAGCTGACGTCGTCCGTGGAGGCCACTCGTTGCTGCACGACCGGAGATCGACGAAGCTCCATCCACTCTCCGGCCGAAGACCCACGAGCGCATTTAACGCCAACCTCGGGATCCGCCGAGCCTGCCGATCGAGGTCACACGCACTGCGCTAGGTCCAAGTCCCACGCTGCCCGCCGCGCATTACGCTCGTGAGTTGCGAGCCGAACCCTCCGCCAAAGAAGCGCCCTCAAGCTCCACCGCCCACCGGCGATCGCAAGTCCTCGCCACACTGCTCTTCATCCGTCGACACGCCTGAAGACCGGTCGGAAGAGTCTTTCGTTCACACCCGAAATCACGCCGGCCGATCACCGAACGGAACTCGCTCGCCCGACACCTTTCGTCCATTCACGAGCACAAAGAAAAAACCGCCGGTTTTCACGACGCGTCGGCCATTTGCAGTGGTTGTGGAGCACCGCCACGGCCGACCGTGAATCACCCGATACCGCCGGTCGCTCCGATCAAGCAGCACTTACAACCTCTCGGTTATAACCCGTGAGCGATTTTGTTAAGTATGGATTTGGAATGAGAGTTATATGTGACCTATCGAATGTTTAAGCGTTGATTGAGAACTTAGGTCCGCTTTATTCGAGCGTTAATTATAGGAGTCAAGATTGGAGCGGAGTTGAAGGTCAAACAACAAGACGGATTAAGGAGTATTAAGGATTCGCCTTAAACTCGAGGTAAGCGGGGCATGAAACCTTAATAACGTAATTTAAGTACCTTATGATTATGGATTTAGCGAATGCTTGGACATTGAACTTGGAATTGTGGTGTGAATCAGGTTTCACTAAAAGAAGAGTAGTCCAGGAGCTCGGGTTAGATTTTGGAGTAGAATTCGAACTAAGGTAAGGGACCTTGTGCCGAACTTTTTATTGGGATTGAAGAAAAATGATTTTCATGATTTCATGCGAAATTAGTTTATATTTTTCATATGACAATATACAGATATTTTCGTGAGAATACTTAATATTTTATGTGCAAATATTTCAATGCTTCATGTGGAAATAAACTATTATTTTATGTGAGAATATTCTTGTATTCTATGTAAAAGTATTCCAGTATTTCATGTGAGAATATGACAGTAATTTGTATGAGAATATTTCATGTTTTCCTACAAAAGTATGATCTTCAAACTGTCTATGAGAAAAGTATGATTTGCATAGTGACGATGATGTTTGTGACATGTACACTATTATTATGTGAATGATGGGACCTCATGCATGTTATGTATGTCATGAATTGAACTAATGAAAAGTGTGGACATTGGTCTCCTGAGATCAGTATGTGCATGGTCAAACATGCAATAGAGACCCTATGGGTCTAATTACAGGGGTCTGTGAGGGACTCAAATTATTACAGGGGTCTGTGAGGGACTCAAATTATTACAGGGTCCATGAGGGACTCAAAACGAAATGACTCGGGGATGACCATCGGCCACACAAATAAAAAAAGGAAGTCATGGATTAAAGACCTGACAATATGAGAAAGTTTTAGGTCCCGCATATGTATATTTCGAACAAGTTTAAAGTCATGATTGTATGTGTATGCATATCCCAAACCTCGGTAACGAGGTCACTTACTGGGTATTGTTTTGCAATACTCACCCTTTCTTTTAAAAATGTTTTTTCAGGTAAGGCCAAGGACGTGCAGGGCGAGTGACGGAGGCGCGTTACTAAAACCATGGGAATAGACATGTTTTTCCGCATATTCCGTTTATAACTGATGTTGTCTCTTTATGTTTTATTTGGAGTTTAAATTTACTTACAGTTTTAATAGGCCAGGTTAAATTGATATTTTTGTCTGTTTTAAATGAATTTATTTGGGATCCCTGAAAACAATTTATGTAAGGTCGGAAGTTTTCTTTTAAGATCTTTTATCTCTTGGCCTATAAATGCATGCATGTGTAGTAATGTCCCTAGGAGTTGGTCATAGAAAAGTAGGGGCGTTACACCGATACCAGGCGCGCAAGACGACGAAGCGGGTGTTGCAACGCTGGCCTCAGCGTTGCAACGCCGTGGGGCATTCCAGCAGCTGCAGACCGATTCAGTTGGTTAAATTCTTTTGGTCTGATTCGAGAAGTTCAAGGTCGGTTCAGCGTGTTTTTGGACCGGTTTCATGAAATAAATTAATGTAATTTATTTTTCTTTGCACTTTAGGGCCAAATTATTCCGGTTTTACAGCTATTTATCTATATGAATGTCATTTAGATTATCCCCACCTTAGGATAAGCATGTTCATGCATTTTATTTATATAAATGTTATATGAATATGGTTGAATACATGACTAATTTATTTTTTCATGAGTAATTAATTATAAGTGTTATAATTAGATTATATGGAAAATAAATGGCATGGAGCATGAAATTACTTAGTTTAAAATAAATGTTATTTTATTTAAGTAATTTTATAATTCAAATAGTTGAATTCCTTCTATCATTCCAATTTGAATATTGATGGTTGGATTTATAATATAGTTTATTTATCATAGGTTAATTATTAAGATTTATAAAAGTTATAAATTAAAGGGGTTTTAGAAACCATAACCTATAATAAAGAAATGCATGCAAACATAGGAACTTGGGTTAAAATTTAATTAGTTTTAAATCGTTTAAAATTAATTTAGACCTAAGTTTCAATTTCTAATAGGATTAGAAATAAGTCTTACGTAGTATTTTAAATATTTTAAAATATACTAGTACTTTAGGACTTTGGTTATAAGGGAACTCTACCAAAGAAGTTCTGTTTCATGCAAGGCGAGGGTACTTAAGTCGACTTTAGCAGAACACCTCCTACCGAACCGACCGGAACTGAGTTGAATTAACCTTAGTTCTGCTTTTATCTCTAGGTAATTGAAATGTTTATTCACCTAGACATAAGGTTTTAAGACCTAGTTATAATAGTTATAATAGGCATAGACTAAGTTAAATCCATACAATAATTTTAGGAACTTCAGCGGGAGAAAACGAGATGTTCGCATCGGGTTTACTCTCACGTCCTCAAGAGTTCACACCGTGAGTTCCATGCTCGCACACGGGCGTCAATAGGCGCCCCTACGATATGTGTTTGCATGGTTCAATACCAATGTAAATGAGGGAAGTATCCATAGTAAATGGGAGCAGGACGCGTGTCAACGTATCCTACGGTCTCCTCCATTAGGTCGCACCGTGAGATTTCTATAGTCCGCCTGCTAGGTTGTCCTGAACAATGCAAACCCTACGGAGAGCTCGACTATAGGGAAAGAAACACCGCGAACTCCAGAAATGGATAGGGTCTCTTAGGTTGTTTGCCAACAGTTGTCTATCTTAATAGTAGCCTGTTGGATCGGGCCTATTGGATCTGAAAATGGTAGGGTCACATTTACGGGATGAGTTAAGTTAGTTAACAAATCATTGACCATTGGGACATGAGATGTTCTGGTAGTGGGAATTGGCTGAGAAAGTCTCAATTCAAGGGAGGAATGACTGACCGCCCGACGGAGGCATTTGTTCTAAATCCTTGAAGTATCGTTGCAAAATTAAAGGTTTAACTTAAACAGTGGGTTTTAGTTTAAACACTAGGGTTCTGTAATAATTTTGCTAAATTAGATTGGTTTTTACAGTGGGTTTAAAAGGCATAATTAATTAAAACTATTTTGAAATTTCAACATGTCGTCCTCAATAATATTCTTACTTAAAAGCGATCGTTTAACTGGTGAGAATTTTACTACGTGGATGTCCAACTTGAATACGATTCTCATTGTTAACGACCTATGGTTTGTACTGTCTAAGGAATTTCCTCAGATCCCTGCTCGTAACCCTCCTCAATCTGTTAAGGAGGCGTACGACCGATGGATCAAGGCCAATGATAAGACCAAGGTCTACATTTTTGCTAGTGTTTCTGAAGTTCTGGCCAAAAAGCACGAGGGCATGGTCTCACTCGTGAGATCATGAGTTCGCTACGAAAATGTTTGTACAACCGTCTGGAAAGATTCAACACGAATCCCTCAAATGCGTTTATAACTCCCGTATGAAGGAGGGGTCATCGGTGAGAGAACACGTTCTTGATCTGATTGTCCACTTCAACGTGGCTGAGATGAACGGAGCGTTCATTGACGAACAAAGTCTGGTATCGTTCATCCTGGAATCTCTTCCGAAGAGTTTCCTGCAATTCCGCAGCAATGCGGTGATGAACAAGATAGAGTATAACCTGACTACTCTCTTTATGAAGGGAATAAGAACCCCGTGCAGCGGAAGACGATTGAATCGTCGAGGTATCAATATGCAACATAGTTTTGTTAAAATTGATCTAATACTAGATCTAGGCTAAACATGCTTAAAAGAAGAAGAAAAATACAAAGCAAGTAGAGTTTACTTACTTGTTGAAGACTTTCTTCAAAGTTTCTTCTTCAAGTCACGAACTCTTCGGTGCTTCTCGAACTCAACGAACACTTCCAACGAAAGGAACCCAACACAACCAAATGGCCTTCTCTCGGTTGTTCTCTTTTGGACAAGAGAAGATGGTGGGATCTTGTAAGAGTTTTGGAGAGGAGGAGAATTGAGAGAGAATTGAGAGAATTCCTCTTACATTCTTTGATGAAAAATCAAAAAATGAGAGATTGCCTTGTAATCCTTCTTGCAAGAAGGGTTTATATAGTGGAATTGATGGAGTTAAAATCTCCACTTAATTACCACTTTACGACAACTATAGGTTATGCAAATCTCATTTGCATAACCACATAATATAAGAGATCTCATATCTCATATTGCAAATCTCATTTGCAATAATTGTGGATTAATTAAATTGAATCACATCCAATTTAATTTCTCTCAATCAATTTCTCCAATTAGCCCTAATTCAACAATTAGGCTAACCTATAGTTTATTATGAATCTCATTCACATTAAACTATATATTATATCATCCATATCTCATATAAATGATATAAATGCCCTTAAAGTGAAATTGAACATTTCAATTTCATACCAAAACATTAACTCTTCTTTTAACCCAGATGGAGCCAACCGAGGGACCTAATGTATCGACAGTGACGGGCTCCAATGATCCGAGATTAACCTGCCAAACTCTTTGTCCCGGTTAACCAACATTCATTAGCTACGATAACACTCCACTATAGCCCGTAGCTACACTCCTGTCAGTGCAGAATATTACGTGTCCACTGATATAAACAATGCCCATGAGTCGACCCTTCACAGGTTGTTCGTTGACACGACTGGGTCTAAATACCGTTTTACACCTGTGTCTACCTCTTGTTCCTTAAGTCCCCACTGCTCCTCTAATGAACAACATATTGTGATGGTCCAACCATACACAACACCCTTCTCGGGCCAGTGAGAAGGTGGGCGCCCGTTATCCAAGCCCTGGAGACAGCACTTAAGGGAACAACCCCTCTAGTTTCCCTAAAGGCGAGAAAGAGTGAATTCCATCTCGCGTAGTTAAGTTCCTAGCTCCCTACTTGGTTCTATCCTTGAAAAGATAGGCATATTGGGTGAGTAACTATGACCACCTTGACCCGTACTAGTCAAAGAACAGACCCTCGCAGACAGGAGTCCGTAACACGCTCAAGATTCAGGTCGAGTCACTAATGGTCATCTATGAAGTTATTAGTCCTTACTGTCAACGATGTTAGATCAGTAGGTCTAATAATTCACGGTTCGGTCTTGTACAATCTCATTGCACAGGATGCCCCCACTCGCATGTCAACCACATGAACGAGTCAATTCACCTCGTTTGTATCTAATACAAAGTAGGTGGCATCCACAGTGTATCCAGGATTAGGTCCCCAACCCTATCCATATACTTTAGACCGTTCGGGTCATTAACTCGAACGTGATCCTCCCTGTGTGTCCACTACACACCGTTCAAGTTCTAGTTCTCTCATAAATTCAATGACCCTGGAGCTTAATTTATTGGAAAAGTTTATAAATATTGCGAGACACAAAGTGATGAAATAAATAACTCTTATGAATTTCAAACAATATATTACAAACACTAGATTAGGACAAAAATCCCAACAAACTCCCAGTTGGACTAAGCTAGTGAAAAAATATTACAACCAAGTAATACAATAAACTAGGGCATTAAATACCCGTTTACACATCTCCCACTTGCCCTAGTCAGGAAGCTCTCAAGACCTAGACTCTCTAGGTGACCTCAAACACCTTAGCCGTGAGGGGCTTTGTAAAGGATCCAGATACGTTGTGCTCCGACGCTATCTGCGTGACCGTCACGTCTCCGCGGTGCACAATCTCCCGTAATCGGATGATACCGCACTCAATGTGTTTGCCTCTCTTATGGCTCCGAGGCTCACGTGAGTTGGCTCTCGCACCACTTGTTATCACGAGCATTGTGATCGGCAAGTTCATGTTTGGAACAACTTCTAAATCACATGCGAATTTCTTGAGCCAAACAACTTCCTTTGCGACTTCACAAGCCGCAACATACTCTACTTCCATAGTGGAATCGTGATGCATCCTCGCTTGATGCTTCGCCATACTACAAACTCCTCCATTCGTAATAAAAGTGACCAAAGAGGATTTCCTAGAATCCTTGTCGGTCTGAAAATCAGAATCTGTGTATCCCGTAAGGATCAAATCCCCACTACCATACAATAAGCTGTAGTTCCTCGTTCTCCTAAGATACTTGAGGATTGCCTTTACGATTTTCCAATGATCTAATCTCGATTGGATGATATCTCATGACAATTCCTCTCGTGCATAATGTATGTCGGACCTAGTACACAACATGGCATACATCAAGCTCCTTACAAACAAAGCATATGGAATTCGCCTCATATCCTCAACATCTTGAGGAGTCTTATGACACTGATCCTTGACAAGTGAACCCCATGCCCGAAAGCGCAAGCCCTTTCTTGGAGTTCTCGCATCTTATATCTAGACAACATCTTGTCAATATAAGACGCGCATGAGACAAGGCTAGCGTTCTGTTCTTCCTGGTTCGGACTATCCGGATACCTAGAACATACTGAGTTTCTCCCAAATCTTTCATTTGGAATTGCAAAGCTAGCCACTTTTTAACGTAAGTAAGAAATTCTAGCTCATTCCCAATGAGAAGAATATCGTCCACGTACAACACCAGAAATGCGACAGTTTTATCAACGATTTTCTTGTAGACACAAGGCTCGTCGACATTTTGATCAAAGCCGTAAGATTTGATCGCCTCATCAAATCTTATATTCCAAGACCTCGGCTCGCTTTGACCATAAGTGGACCTATGAAGTCGGCAAACTTTTTGCTCTTGGCCTTGGGCAATGAACCCTTTGGGCTGGTCCATGTAGATTGTCTCATCAAGTTTGCCATTCAGAAAGGTTGTCTTGACGTCCATCTGCCATACCTCGTAGTCATAATACGCGACAATGGCCAGAAGGATCCTGATCGACTTTACCATGGCAACAGGTGAAAAGGTCTCCTCATAGTCAACCCCTTCAACCTGGGTAAAACCCTTTGCCACTAGTCGGCCTTTGAAGGTCTGCAGCTTCCCATCTACGCCACGTTTACGCTTGTAGATCCATTTGCAACCAATAGGTTTTACCCCATCCGGTTGATCCACAAGCTCCCATATAGAATTGAAGTACATGGACTCCATTTCCTGGTCCATAGCTTTAATCCACTCGTCTTTGTCAACATCAACCATTGCCTGATCATAGATCAATGGATCCTCACAGTCATCATCAGGAGCGACAACTGAGGTTTCAGCTAAACCCATGTTGCGATCAGGCTGTCTCACAGCGCTTCCACTACGTCAAGGCATTTCCAACTCGTGGGAACGGATTTGACTAGACGTTCTAGGATCAACAACACTTGTTGACTTACTAGCCCCATCAGCAACTCTTGCTGATGAACTGTCCATTTCATTTAATACAATTTTACTTCTTGGTAAATGATCCCTGACGTGGTCTTCTTCTAAGAAAGTGGCGTTTGTCGACACAAGCACCATGTTTTCCCTAGGATCGTAAAACAGACCACCCCTAGTCTCTCTAGGGTAACCTACGAATAGGCACAATTTCGAACGGGGTTCCAACTTTTTCGGATTTGACACCAACACATGGGTCGGGTATCCCCAAATCCTCGATGTGATGTAAACAAATTTTTTACGTCCACTCCAGAGCTCGAAAGGTGTTTCACAAACACTCTTCGACTTTAACGTTGTTCAAAATATAAACCGCAGCTCCACCGCAGCACTGCCAAAAGGAATCGGGGAGACGAGCATAGCTCATCATCGACCGAACCATGTCTAACAAGGTTCTTTTTCTCCTCTCCGATACACCATTCTGCTGTGGCATACCAGGCGCTGAGAGTTGGGACGTAATTTCGTGTTCTATCATATAGTCCTGGAATTCAGTGTCCATGTACTCTCCACCTCGATCTGATCGAAGTTTTTTAAGCGATTTACCTAAGAGGTTCTCAACCTCAGTCTTATACTTTTAGAACTTTTCAAGAGTTTCAGACTTCTTATGCATTAGGTAAATATACCTATATCTTGAGTAGTCATCTATGAAAGACACAAAGTACTCATAACTGACCCGAGCTTTAACATTCATCGGACCACAGAGGTCAGAATGTAATAACTCAAGAGGCTCTTTGGCTCTGTATTCTTTTCCATTAAAAGGACGTTTGGTCATCTTGCCCTCAAGGCACGACTCACACACTGGTAAAGAGTTTTCTTCCAACTCGTTTAGAAGTCCACTCTTCACTAGTTTCTCAATACTATTGAGATTAATGTGGCCTAACCGAAGATGCCAAAGTTGGGCATTTTCTTTTGGAGAAACTTTTGCTTTCTTAGTTCGTGTTTCTGCAGTTTTAAACAACTCAGTATTCAAGACACTTTTGACCGAATTGGGTTTCAAAACATACAGATTATTTTCGAGTGAAGCTGAACATATGACATTCCCTTTGAAAGAAATAAACGCTTTATTAAGTTCAGAAGAAACTGAAATACAATGTTCAATTAGGTAGGAATTGAAACAAGGTTTCTAGTAAACCCTGGAACTATATACAAATTGTCCAATAATAAGTACTTCCCGCAAAAATGCAGTTTCACCGTGCCGATCGCTGCAGCAGAGACAAGCTCTCCGGATCCAACTCGTAGAGTCACCTCACCCTCTCGCAGCGGCTGCCAGGAATCAATCCCCTAAAAAGAAGAACAAACGTTGTCTGTGGCACCCGAATCCAATATCCAGGCAGAGTCACTACACTCCACTAAACATGTTTCTGTCACAAGTAAATTACATTTACCTTGATTCTTCCTATCGGTCAGGAATTTGGGGCAGTTTCTCTTCCAATGTCTGACCCCATTGCATTGGAAACACTTTCCTTTCTCTGCAACCTCCTTGACCTTTTTGCCCTTGTGGGCGGCAACTCGGTCAGTTTTACCCCTCTTCATCCTCTTCTTCCCTTTCGGGCGTGAAGGAGCAACAGGTTTCGTCCCAGAGGTCGAACCCCTGTGATAAGACCCGTAGGCAACATTTGCCTCAGATTCCTTAACACTTTTCAAGGATTGGAAATTTTGTAGCTCATTTAGGAGGGTAGTCAGAGTGTAGCAAATTTTGTTCATAACAAAGATTGCTACTGAAATCAAGGAAACTCTTCTAAGAATCTCCAAAATCAAATCGACTGGCTCGACTCATCGATCGAAGCCCCATTCATCTCGGCGGATGGAAGTGGGTCATCATGTCTAGAACGTGTTCTACGCACGACCCCTCTTTCATCCGTGCGTTGAAAACGTATTTGAGCGAGTCATGTCGGACCTGAAGGATCGCTGTCCAAACATTTCTGCGCAAGGACTCCATGATCTCCTTAGCGGAAACCATCACCGCGTGCTTCTTTGCCAAGACATCGGATATGCCGCAATTATGTAGACCTTGGCCTTTTCATTGGCCTTGATCCACCGATCATATGCATCGTGAACACTTCATGCGCATTGCAATGAGCACGACATCCGAGGGCACTCCTCGAGATAGCACGAAACTTTATGTCGCCTTGTACCAAAATTGTATTAATGTTGTTTTTCCAACTTTGGTAATTATCTCCCACTAATTTATCTGAAGCGAGTAAGGCTATTATCGCGCTAGACATTTTTTAGCTGAAATACAAGTAAAATTTTGTATTAGTCTCAAAAAAACTATAAAAAACCAATCAAGATTTAGCAAAAATTCATGATCCCTAGGTCATTCAAAATTTTGCAATGATACCCTAAAGGTTTAGAATGACCGCCACCGAAGGGTGAACAAAACACTCCTCCTATAGAACGAGACTTTCTCGATCGCACCCTAATCCTGAATAACTCTTATTCCATTAGGCGCCCAATTACCATTGTTCGGTCGAATTCATTAACACTTAACGAATGCTCGTGAGTGTCACCCTCAATCTTTAAGTTTCCGGTATCCGTCCCAAACAATAGCCACGTAAGGGCGAACCAAGAAGGGAAACCAACCAGAAATCAGATCTCTTTTGGGAATTCACTTGTTCCGACTCCCATGATCAAGCCCTCCGAAGGGATTGTCTGGTCCAGGCCAAACTAGCAGGCAGATCATATGCGTCTCACGGTGTGAATCGAAAGAAGAGACCGTGGGTCTCGTTTTCACAAGTCCCGCTCCCACTCACTATAAGTACTCTCTCCATCCACGATGATATTGACCTATACAAATGCCATCCGAAGGGGGACACTCCCATTTGCGCCACGAGGCCGAGTATACATCTCACGTTGTGGACTTAAAGGAGATTTGCGGTTGGAAATTCAAATGTATCTCATACACTATATTTCCTCCCACTCAGCACTTTAATTTTTAAATAGGGATTTACCTAGATAAACCGGCTAAAATTTACCTAAGTCTACCAATATAACTCTTATATGGTATTAACCTAAGTTTATAATCACATTATTAACTTAGGTCTAAGTGAGTAAATTAATTAACACTTAATTAACGGCACTCACGAGAATATAACCTAAGAATCTCCGGACCAAATTCACTCCCAGGTCGATTTCCAGGTAGGGGTGTTCATGCAAGTCAACTTAAATACCCGACCTTTAGACAAAACCTTCCGTAGACAGAGTTACTTATCAGTCTCCATTCAAAGGTTATATTTGATTTCCTAAATTTCTAATCTCATTAGAAAATTAGAAAACCTAAGTCTAATTATTCAAGTTCTAAACACTTTAAAACTAATAATTAACTTAGGTTGCATGCATTTCTATGTTATAGTGCTTGATCATTCATCACATGAATAATACTATATACTATAACATAATATAATTCATCACATGAATTAAATGCATGAGCATGCTTTTAATTTAAAAATATAACACTTATATTAAATAAATTAAATCATGCAAACATTATATTATAACTCTTATAATATTATCCTATCATGCATACTATATATTATAACTCTTATAATATAAATATGATGCATGAAATGTTTAACCTAAGGTGGGATTTTAAATCTATATGACCGACATTATGCACTTAGAAATAATTAAATCATACATCCCATGCACAAAATAATCATATAGCATTATTGGACCGAATTTTGCCACCCTAGGGACATAAAATTAAATTAATTAACATTAATATACATTTATATTAATATTAATTAAAATAATTAAATAAAATACATTTATAAAAATAAATTTAACAAAGAAAATAAATAAAAACACTACAAGATTGCGTCCCAAGGCTCGAATCACGCACTTGAAGTCGCAACTCCCACTTCACGCACGATCTCGAGCAACTGTTGGAAACCTCCCACTACGCATTCAACGTTGCCTCTCGCGTGCATAACGCCTTAGCGTTGCAACGCTACACCCAGCGTTGCAACGCTGACCTGCAGCAGCGCCTTGATAAGCATTGACAACGTTGAGACGCGAATGAACAGATTTTCCAACATTAGGGGAAGGAATTAAGAAGTTGGAAAAAGAAATTACATGGAATGCATCATTATTATCTCATTTAGATCCTCGTATAGATCAATGTGAACACGAAGTTCAAAAGATAATTCATTTGCAAAACATAGCAAATCAATTACCAGATGCATTCACAGATGCTAAAAGGGTGACTAAATCATATATACCAGCAACGAATGCTCCATCAAAAATAGATATCCCAAAGGAACTAGTTGTCAATAATGAGTGTGGAGCACGCCAGAAGCGTGGTAGACCTATGGGTTCCAAAGATAAAAATCCTCGAAAAAGAAAAGTAGTTGAGAATCAAAATGATTCGATAAAAGGTATGGATGTTCCAGAAGAAATCTTAGATACAACTACTCAAAAGAGTATTGATGAAAATCAAACGCTTGAGGATAATAATGAAATTTCTATAAACTATGTTACAATAGGAAAGAGATGGAATCGAAATGATATCATTGTTGACAACATTTTTGCTTATAATGTTTCTCACGATATTATTCATGAAATTGACGATTTTGATCCAAAATCTATCGAAGAATGTAAACGGAGAAAGGATTAGCCAAAATGGAAAGAAGCAATCCAAGCAGAGTTGAACTCACTTTCAAAACGTGAGGTTTTTGGACCAGTAGTCCTAACACTAGAAGGTGTCAAACCTGTGGGATACAAATGAGTATTTGTAAGGAAATGAAATGAAAAGAATGAAGTCACAAGATATAAAGCGAGACTTGTTGCCCAAGGATTCTCACAAAGGGCTGGTATAGATTATGAGGAGACATATTCTCCTGTGGTGGATGCAATAACGTTAAGATATTTGATTGGCCTGACTGTATATGAAAAACTTGATATGCATTTAATGGATGTAGTCACGGCGTATTTATATGGATCTCTGGATAATGACATTTATATGAAAATCCTTAATGATTCAAAATACGAAACATATGAATCAAGTTCTAGAATGGTATTCAATGAAGTTACAGAGATCATTATATTAGTTAAAACAATCAGGACGAATGTGGTATAATCGCCTGAGCGAATATCTCTTGAAAGAAAGATATCAAAATAATCCGATATGTCTGTGTATTTTTATAAAGAAATCTCAGTCAGGATTTGTTATTATAACTGTATATGTTGATGACTTAAATATAATTGGAACTCCTGAAGAGTTATCTAAGGCAATAGAATATCTTTAGAAAGAATTTGAGATGAAAGATCTTGGAAAAACAAAAATTTGTCTTGGTTTGCAAATTGAACATTTAGCAGATGGGATATTTTTTCATCAATCAACTTATACAGAGAAAATCTTAAAAAGATTCTATATGGATAAAGCACATCCATTGAACATTCCAATGGAGTTGGTTCACTGGATGTAAAGAAAGATATATTTCGACCTCGAGATGACAATGAAGAACTACTTGGTCCTGAAGTACCATATCTTAGTGCAATTGGAGCACTTATGTATTTGGCTAATAACACAAGACCACATATTGCATTTTCAGTAAATTTATTAGCTAGATATAGTTAATGTCCTACAAAAAGACATTGGAACGGAGTTAAGCATGTACTCCGATATCTTCGAGGGACAATTGATATGGGTTTATTTTATTCTAACAAATTCAGTTTTGATCTAGTTGGTTATGCAGATTCTTGTTATCTATCTGATCCACACAAAGCTAGATCTTAGACAGGTTATCTATATACATGTGGAGGAACTGCTATATCATGGCGATCAGTGAAACAGACCATCACGACCACTTCTTCAAATCATGCTAAAATCCTCGCAATTCACGAGGCAAGTCGAGACTGTGTACGGCTAAGATCAATGACACAACACATTCGTGAGACATGTGGCTTATCTTCTTGCAAACCCCTTCCAACAATATTATACGAAGAAAACACAACATGTATATCTCAAGTCAAATGAGGATATATTAAAAGAGATAGAACGAAGCATATCTCTCCAAAGTTTTTCTACACTCATGACCTTGATGAAAATGGCGACATCTCGATTAAAATGATTTGTTCGAGAAGGATAACTTGGCGGACATATTTACAAAGGCATTACCAACTACAACATTTGAGAAGTTGGTTCACAGTATTGGGATGCGAAGACTCAGAGATCTCAAGTGATGTCGTCATGAGGGGGGAGTAAATATATTTTATAAAATATGTATTCTTTTTCTTTCACTAGGGTTTTTATCCCATAGGGTTTTTCCCTAGTAAGGTTTTAACGAGGCATATTTTATATAAATGGGCATTTAAGGGGCAGTATTATAAATATTATGATGTAAATGCCCATTTCCACATGCCCTTTAACACCCATGCCATGTGACAAATTATCCTTAGCCATAGTGTCCTTCATGTATCCATTTCTTACCAATGCTTAGTGTCCAAATGTACCAACTCATCCCTTGCCAAATTGCCTATATATAGTGGCTTTTGGTGGAAGAATAAAAGGCACAATTGGTGAAATAAGCCTCCAATTCTTTTTCTTCTCTCCCACTTTCTCTTTAGTTTATTTCTTATTTAACTTCTCATAAATTTCCACTATCTTTTGTCTATATCATTTATATATATATATATATATATATATTCTAATTCTAATTTCCAAATACTTGAATTATTATTATTATTATTATTATTATTATTATTATTATTATATTATATTATATTAGTATTTAAATATTGATAAAATTATACCCGGTTTTCATCCTATTTTCACAACATTTGTAGATATGTATGTCTGAAAGAATAAGAACCTACAAATATATCAACTTTATAAAATCTATAACGCTGAAATATTGTAATTTTTTAAATTAAAATACCTATTAATTAATTATTTGAGGATAGAAATCAATTTTAAGTTTAATCCTTTTTGTAATAATAATTTTTAATTTACTTAATTGATAGTGATATTTTCAATGGTATGTGTTGCTTAAAAAATCAAATTTCATTACCTTACATTGTATGAAAACAAATATTAAAAAAGGAATTCATTAAAGTTAGATAATTAAAACTTGTAATGTTGAAATAAAGAATAAAATATAAAATAAAGTAAAAGTAAAATTACATTATCAAAAAGAGAGACAAAAAATAGGAGTAGTTGAAAGCTTACCGACTAAATAAATAACATTCTTCTTACTTTTAAATTTTTGATTTCTCAATATTAAAAGTAATTGCATTACTGTAATAATATTTTGTCCACAAGAGAATAACTCAATTGACATCAAGTAAAAAACTGTAATAATATTCTAAAAATATATTTAAAAAATATAAATAATATTGAATCACACATTCATTATACAATAAATAAGATGTATATTATATTACATAAATGAATAATTTATTTCACACAATAATTGTGACGACCACCACCACAGGTACTAAGTATTTATTTTATTTAGCGTTCTATCAACCTGTGTGTGTTTAATTGGGCTAGTGAATTTCTTCGAGCTCGGTGTAAATGAGTCTCTAATTTCTACTAGTTGTAAACAAAACATCCTCCTTTAGAGAATTATGTTGAGTTAAAATTAATAGAAGGAGAAGGAGCAATGGTATTTTAGTATTAGGGTAAATGAGGGTTTGTAGTAACATTAAAATTTGACCTAAAACCCTAACCCCTTAGCCTCCTTAGTATTTAACCATAAGAAAACCCTAGCCCCATCATCATCTTCTTCATCTCATCTTTAACCTAGTCCAAAACCCTAATCCTTGCCCTAACCGAGACCCACCATACCTTCACCACAGCTGCTGCCGATCGGAGCAAGAGATCACGCGTACGGCCAGTCCAACACGCACGCCGCAGCCACACCGGAAGTCGTGGGCGGAAACTTCGCAAAAAACCGCCCGTCCGGTTTCCCTCCCGAGTGCCCTCGCGCGCGACAAGCCATCGGGTTTCAACGTTAACGCCGGCGGATCCTCCGGTCGCCTCGCGTCTCCACGTGCGAAGCGGCGCCGCCACCCGTTCCTTGCCGCCGAGGTTTGCGGGCGCTTCGTGAGCCTCGTCCGGCCGCCGCCGGCCCGTCCGTCTCGACACCCGGTACGCACGCTGCGAAGTTCTCCGAGCGGTGGCGTTTCATGCGCTCGCGCCCGGCCGGCCCTCGGGCGGGCGTTCGGCACTGCGAACTGAGCGCTCGTTAAGCGTTGTTCCTCCCGTGTTGCGGCGCTCACGCCGAAGCGAGATCACGTTCGACGCTTCGCGCCCGCGCTGATCGCCGTGAGCTCGCCGCCCCATCTTCCGACCAAAGAACCGTTGTTCGTTGTTACGCCGCAAACGTAAAGTAATCGAGGTCTAAGTTGTGGATTAGGTGAGCCACGCGAAAACCCCCTTCGATTTTGGATTATAGAATTAATTGGATCTATCTCGCATGAAAATCTTGCATGAAATTATTGTAGGAACGAGCTGAATTTCGAGTTCAAGACTCCCAAGCTTCGGAGCAAACAAACCCACGTTCGAATTATTATTCGGAGTTAAGGTAATTGGTGCAAAGTGAGAATTATAGACGCTTGCGTATTTAGATTCCGTATATAGAATGAACTGAGTAGTAGGATAACGAATAGAAGGATTCTTGATTGGCAGGTTATTTGGAAAGGACCGTTAAGTTAAGAATTGGGAGGAAAGAGTAAGATCAAAGCTCGAGGTAAGGGACCTTGTGCCGAACTTTTTATTGGGATTGAAAAGATGATTTTCACGATTTCATGCGAAATTAGCTTATATTTTTTCATATGGCAATATACAGATATTTTCGTGAGAATACTTAATATTTTATGTGCAAATATTTCAATGCTTCATATGGAAATAAACTAGTATTTTATGTGAGAATATTCTTGTAATCTATGTATGAGTACTCCAGTATTTCATGTGAGGATATGACAGTAATTTGTATGAGAATATTTCATGATTTCCTACAAAAGTATGATATTCAAACTGTCTATGAGAAAAGTATGATTTGCATAGTGACGATGATGTTTGTGACATGTACACTATTATTATGTGAATGAAGGGACCTCATGCATGTTATGTATGTCATGAAATGAACTAATGAAAAGTGTGGACATTGGTCTCCTGAGAGCATTATGTGCATGGTCAAACATGCAATAGAGACCCTATGGGTCAAATTACAGGGTGCATGAGGGACTCAAATTATTACGCTGAGTGCATGAGGGATTCAAACTATTACAGGTCATGAGGGACTCAAAATGAAATGACTCGGGATGACCATCGGCCACACAAATAAAAAAAGGAAGTCATGGATTAAAGACTGACAATATGAGAAAGTTTTAGGTCCCGCATATGTATATTTCGAACAAGTTTAAAGTCATGATTGTATGTGTATGCATATCCCAAACCTCGGTGAGCGAGGTCACTTCATCGGGTATTGTTTTGCAATACTCACCCTTTCTTTTAAAAATGTTTTTCGTAAGGCCAAGGGCGTGCGGGCGAGTGACGGAGGCGCGTTACTAAAACCATGGGAATGACATGTTTTCCGCATATTCCTTTTATAATCGATGTTGTCTCTTTATGTTTTATTTGGAGTTTAAATTTACTTACAGTTTTAATAGGCCATGTTAAATTGATACTTTTATCTGTTTTAAAGGATTTATTTGGGATCCCTGAAAACAATTTATGTTGGTTGGAAGTTTTCTTTTAAAATCTTTTATCTCTTGGCCTATAAATGCATGCATGGGTAGTAATGTCCCTAGGAGTTGGTCATAGAAAAGTAGGGGCGTTACAATAATTCAATGAGAAATATTTCTGAAAAAAGAAAACAATTCAATAGGAAATATCTTTTGTGATGTTAATCTTTTTGTTTTGGGATGTTAACATTTGTGATGTTAATCTTGAGTGTATTAGTTTCAACACTCTTTTCTTCACTGCCTATAACACCATTTCCTGCATCGTCGTTATGAATCTTTTCTATTTCACCATCCACAATATCTTTTTTGTCATCGGTCTTGATCCTCTTTTCTTTACCATATGTATCATTCTCTTTATCGTCTATTTTTTCATCACCATCTATGACATTAGATCCTCCTCTCGCAAATCTGTGATCGATTGCACTACAACCTCTTTGATATGGGTTTACTTCAGTCTTCCACAAAGTTCGGGATGTTTAGCGCTACATCCAGGACTAATATCACCTTTTAGAGGACCATTCTCAATGTAATTTGCATTTGTAATCTCAATCGTGTCAATACAAACAAAAAGAATGCCAACAAAAATAAACGTGCTTCCTTTGATGATGGCCATGGTCGATAATAAAAAATATACAAAACCTATTTGAAAACTTAAAACTTACAATGGTTTGATAAAAAAAAAAAGATTTTAAACTAGGGATATTTATACTAGCTTGTTAGCTTTTTATAGATTGTGTTTGCTTTTTCTTGGGTGGGTTTATATATCTCTTACAACAAAACCTAATAAAAGTAGGTTTGAATTGTATGATTAACATTTTGCCAACTCATAGATTCAATCAAATGACAACCTCACTTGTTAATTCTTAAATATAGAATAACCACAACGGAAGCTAATAAAAAAAATATCAAATTATCATAGGTATTCAACAGAGAATTGAAGTAAATAACCTTTAACTTGGAAAATAAACTTTAAAATTATCCGATATAAATTTTTTTTCAAATAATTTTATCTATAATATATTAAAAAGTGAGGATGTAGGAAAAAAAAATTTTTGGACACTTTTGTGTTTTTTAATTTATTAATTTACAAAATATGTCATGATTGAGTAATTATAAATACTTAATTAATTAATTACTATTAATAAATGTATGAAATTTAAAATGTTGGAATGGAAAAGTTTTTCTACCACTTAAAATTTTTTTCTTTAATTATAATTCATAATTCAGTTTTGAAAACACAAGTATTTTAAAAGTTTTGTAACTTCTCATGTAACGACCCTACTTTCCAAACTCACTTTACGTAGGACCGCTACTAAACATGCATGCATTTAAGGCCATAAATAACATTAAATAAATAAAACATGATGATTAAAATCGCTTTAATTTGGGATCCCATAAAATAAAACATTTAAAACAACATCAATCAGTTTGGCCTCAGTTTAAAACGCTCTAAAATCATAATGTGTAACAAAAATCGTTTAACCATGACTCTTAAAAACATAAATACATAAAACATGACTTTGTCCCATGGCCTTCGTAGCGCGCCCCCGTCATTCACCTTGTATGTCTTTGCTCCTACCTGAAAACATTTTAAAAAGAAAGAGTGAGTATTAGAAAAATAATGCCCAGTAAGTGACCTCGCTACCGAGATTTTGGGACATGTACGCATACAATCATGACCATAAAACTTTCATGTGTGAGACCTAACTTTCTAATTACTATCATGACTATTCCTTTTTGGCTTTTAGTGGTCAAGTAAGTTCTCCTGAAAGCATGTGAGTCCGACGACTCCTGTACTATGGAGTCCTCCCTAACCCCGAGAGCATGTTGGGTCCGAAGATTCTTCAGTCATATTGAGTCCGAAGACTCCTGAATCATGTTTAGTCCGATGACTCCTGTCATATAGGGTCCTTTTAAAACCCTGGGAGTATGTTAGGTCCGAAGACCATTGTCATATGTGGAGTCCTCTCAAAACCCCCATAGAACCTTATGAAGTATAATTGCAACAACCATTCATATATCTATCATGTACATACAAATATGCATGAGGTCTCATCATCCTTTCATATACTATGATGCACATGTCATAGAATAATAGTAATTCAAATATCAAAGAATACTTTTCATAACATTTAAGCTTAAATCAATCCATCATAAATCATAGCATAACTTTCATAGCTTTCAATTTAAAACACTTTAAAACATAATACTTTCGAAATATATAAGTAATCAAACATAATAAAATCCATGACTTTAAAACTTTACATATAACTTTCATATACGGGACCTAAAACTTTCTCATAACAGAACATAACTAAAATACATGACTTTCTTTTGGTTAAGTGGTCAATTCATGAACCTGAGTCCTTTCATGTTGAGTCCCTCACAGACTCCTATATGTTTTGAGTCACTCACAGACCCCTATAGGCTGACCCAGAGGGTCTCTAATGCATGTTTGACTGTGCATAAAACCTCAGGAGACGAATTGCCACAGCCTCCTTTCCAATCATTTCATCGCATACATACAGTGCATGATGTCCCATTTATTAATCATAACTTTAATACACATATCATGAGAAGACAATAAATTAACATTCATGGCATAACATTCATAACTTGACTAAAATAATACTTCAGAACATAATAGATTTCAAAAGTGTAAATAATAAAATACTTTTGAAATAAAATAACAAAAACTTTTTTTTCTCCCATTTTAGAAAATTCGGCACAAGATCCCTTACCTTAGCTTTCGCTCTTAAATTTCCTATAATTAAATCTATGACTCAGAAAATCCTTTGAACTATGCTCAATACTTGAGTCCCTTAAATCAAATCCATTTTCTTAATTAATTCACACACATAAATAATCTTATTTTTTAATCCACTAGTAGTTAGGCTAAATTACCACAAACAGAAGGTCAAATCACGCTCGAAGGGTCGAATTAATCGAACTAGACAACTTCAAAAGGTTGCGTTGACCATTGACCGTTGACCGACGAGCAGCACGCGTTGACCAACGAGCAACGGTGTGTTGACGGCATGTGGAGGTCAGATCTGAGATGCCCGCTTGCTGATCCACTTACCCCCGATCATGATTCGCCAAAATCTGTGCAAAATGAGGCGAACCGCTCGAACCAAGGCGGCGGTTTAACCCAAACTTGCGTGAACCTATAGTGTCGTTTGTTGAACGTTCGACTTGAATCGGACTCTAGTGGCGATTCGAGCGTTCGGTTCGTGGCGCGCGTCGGGCGGTCTATAGGAGATCTTATCCCCGTGAGCAATGAAAGCGTGTTTTAAGATCGAAATTTCTTGTTTATATTGGTTTACTAGAAATACCAATACATTGGAAAAATACAGAGACAAGCATTCACTCTAATCTAATTAGAGCATAGAATTTAGACATGCAAACATATGTTGTACAATATATTAAACTAAAAGAAAAAAGGTAACTACCTTTGTAGTTTTCACACAGCAACCCTTGCTCCAATTGCATAGCAACACAACACCTCTCTTCTTTCTTCTCCAACAGGACACCAACCACTTGGCAAACCCTCTATCCTCTGGATTCAACTTAGATCTCTCCTTTTGTGGGAAGGAGCCAACAATTGGAAGTGAAGAGAACTTTTTTGTTGAGAGAATTCTTTTCAAAGAATTTCTCGAAAAAACCAAATGATCAATTAGTCCAAACTTCTGTCCAAAGAGAAGTTAAAGGGGAGAGGAGCACTTCCCCACTCCCTATCCATAGGGAGGCAGTGGGGATGTGGGGAACGTGTCCTCTTGACACGTTCCCACCACTAATAATTAAATTAATTAAAACAAATTTAATTAAATATTATATATTTAATCAATTTCAATTAAATATCATATATTTAATTAACGTTTAAATATCATATATTTAATTGAGATTAAATCATATTTAATCAATTTCTCCTCTAACCTATAGTTTTAATGCACATCTCATGCACATTAAATTTTAACCTATAGTTTTTAAATATGAATCAAATCACATTTAAATTAATATTTGAACTCTTTCAAATATGTAATTCCCTCCTACAATTTAATATGAATCATATTCACATTAAATTTATAATATAAATTTTAAAAACTTTATTATAAAGTATCTATATACATTAAATTTATTCCCTAATGAATTTGAACATTTCAAATTCCAAACGATCTAAGAACCTTTACTTGGAAGTAGGGGTGAGCATCGGTCGGTCGGGGTCAATTTTAGGACCCCAACCAGACCACCAGAATCAAACAAGGGCGGCGGTCGGTTCGGTCAGAGTTTTTTTTTTAAAAAAAAAAATCTTACCAAAACGGACCGACCGACTGATCGGTTTGGTCGGTTTATATATATATATTTAAATATTTATTAAATTAATTATTTAATATTTATAATTATTATTTTATTATTATTTAATCATTCATAATTATTATTTAATTATTTATACAAAAAATTTTAGTTTTTTATTTTTTTAATTATTATTATTATTATTATATATATATATATATTTTTTCATTTTCGGTCGGTTTTGTGAAGGCCAAAACCGACCTCGACCAAAAACTTCACAAAACCGATCGACAGCCCTCGGTTCGGTCGGTCGTGTCGGTTTTCGGTCTTTTTTGCTCACCCCTAACTGGAAGTATTCCGTTAACCATCAGCTTAAGTACCCCAACCTTAGACAAAACATCACTTGAAGAGTTCTCTTATAACCAATGTCCTATTACCTATTATATTTTAAACTATTTAAAATACTATGTAAGACTAACTTCTAATCCTATTAGAAATTAAACTTAAGTCTAAATTCATTTTAAACAATTTAAAACTAATATTTTTTTTTAATCCAAATTCCTATGTTTGCATGCAACTATTTGTTATAGGTTATGGTTTCTAAAACCCTTTTTATAAATTTTATAAATTTTAATTATTAACGATATCGATTTAACTATATGATAAATCCCACAAATGATTTCTAATTGGAATTACATTCAAGGGCAAAATAACTTTTTGGTCCCTTAGTTTTGTGTTTAGTTCCCTTTTAGTCACTGAGTTTCAAACTTAACAATTTAGCCCTTGAGTTTTGTATTTATTTACACTGTTGGTCCTTCCCTCCAATTTTTTGTTAGTCATAACAAAAAGCTGACGTGATACCTATTTTTTATCTATAATAAATTATTTTATTAATATCTAATTATATTTTATTTAAAATTTATTTTTTATTTGACAAAATACTTTTTAATCTCCCAATTTTGTATTTGGTTCTCTTTTGGTCCCTAAGTTTTCAAAAACTCATGATTTACCCTCAAGTTTTCATTTAGTTACCATATTAGTCCTTTCATTCAATTTTTTTGTAGTCTTAAATAGTGACGTGACACCTATTTTTTGTTAAAAATATTATTTTATTAATATTTAATTATTTTTAGTCTTTAATCAAAATTTTATTTTTTTATTTTTAGTTCGTTCTCCTTTCCTGATAAGTTTTTAATAGTGAGTGATATCCATTTTTTATAAAAAAAAAATCATTTTATTAATATTTAATTATTTTCAGTCTCTAATTAAAATTTATTTTTTATTTTTTAATTCATTCTCCTTTCTTGATAAGTTTTTGATAATTGAATTAAATAAAAAATAAAAAATAATTAAATAGAAGGACTAATAGCGTAATTAAAAGCAAAACTTGAGGGTAAATTTGTTGAGTTTTTAAAAACTTAGGGACAAAAAGAGAACCAAATACAAAATTGGGAGATTAAAAGAGTATTTTGTCAAATAAAAAATAAATTTTAAATAAAATATATTTTAATATTAATAAAATAATTTATTATATATAAAAAAAAGGTGTCATGTTAGTTTTTCGTTAGGGACTAATAGAAAATTGGATGGAAGGACCAACAGTGTAACTAAATGCAAAACTAAGGGGCTAAATAGTTAAGTTTGAAAACTAAGGGACTAAAAGGAACTAAACACACAAAACCGAGGACAAAAAGGTATTTTGCCCTACAGTCAACAATTTGAATCATGCAAATTACTTATATAAAATAACACATTATCTTAAACTCGAGTAATTTCATGCTCCATGCTATTTATTTTTCATATAATCCAATTATAACAATTATAATTAATTACTTATGAAAAATAAAATAAATCATGCATTTCACCATATTTATATAACTATTATACAAATAAAATGCTTGAACATGCTTATCTTAAGGTGGGAAAAATATAAATGACATTCATAAAGAAAATAGCCGTAAAACCGAAAAGTTTGGCCTCTAAAGTGCAAAAATTATAAAATTACTCTAATTTTATTATAAAACCGATCCAAAACACTTGGAACGGGCTCGAGACCACTCAAGTCGGACCAATCATGACCCAAACCGCTCGAACCGCCCCACGAACCGGTATGCTTCTTCTAAGTTGATGCCACGGCGTTACCTTGCTGGGGAGCGCTGCAACGCCGCCTCCTTATGCCGCGCGGTTCGGTATATCGGCAACGGCGTTAACGCTATCGACCCCTCAAATCTCCTTATCGATAGGAGCTTGGGCATTGTGACGTCGTTCCTCGGCGTTACCAGTAACGCTGCTGGATTCTGCCGATGAGCTAATTCCTTCCGAACACAACAGACTTCCAATGGCAATTTCTCCCTCGAATCTCATTCAAATGTTTCAAACTTGTCACAAACGACTCAATTATGCACTTAATTGCCCAAAACACAACCGCTTTTACACTTAATTTGATCAAATCAAAGATGAAACTAAGACCAAAAATTTCCTAAACAATTGTACAGCAAACCAAATGTTATTCCCAC
The DNA here is from genome assembly GCA_036507285.1 of Trichosanthes cucumerina. Lineage (NCBI taxonomy): Eukaryota > Viridiplantae > Streptophyta > Magnoliopsida > Cucurbitales > Cucurbitaceae > Trichosanthes > Trichosanthes cucumerina. The sequence continues at coordinate 72,205,849 of CM071835.1, read as the reverse complement.
CTATATAATGCAAATTTGTTTCAACCAAAACAAAACAAACTTGACTCTGATACCAATTGAAGGAGATCTTATCCCCGTGAGAAGCGGAAATGTGTTTTAAAATCAAAATTTCTTGTCTATTTTGGTTTACTAGAAATACCAATACATTGAAAAAATACAGAGACAAGCATTCATTCTAATCTAATTAGAGCATGGAATTTAGACATGCAAACATATGTTGTACAATATATAAAACTAAAAGAAAAAAGTTAATTATCTTTGTAGTTTTCACACAACAACCCTTGCTCCAATTGCACAACAACACAACACCTCTGTTCTTTCTTATCCAACAGGATACAACCAACTTGGCAAACCCTCTATCCTCTATATTCCACTTAGATCTCTCCTTTTGTGGTAAGGAGCCAACAATTGCAAGTGAAGGGAACTTTTGTGTTGAGAATTCTTTCAGCAATTTCTCAAAAAGAACCAATTGATCGATTAGTCCAAACTTCTGTCCAAAGAGAACTTGAAGGGGAGAGGAGCACTTCCCACTCCGTATCGATGGGGAGGCAGTAGTGAAGTGGGGAGGGTGTCCTTTTGACACGGTCCCACCATTTAAATTAATTTAATAATTAAATTAATTAAAACAAATTGAATTAAATATCATATATCTAATCAATTATCAATTAAATATCATATATTTAATTAATGTTTAAATATCATATATTTAATAGAGATTAAATCATATTTAATCAATTTCTTCTCTAACCTATAGTTTTAATGTACATCTCATGCACATTAAATTTTCATCTATAGTTTTTAAATATGAATCACATTCACATTTAAATTAATATTTGAACTTTTCAAATATTTAATTATCTCATATAATTTAATATGAATCATATTCACATTAAATTTATAATATAATGTTCCAAAACTTTATATTATAACGTATCTAATATACAATAAATTTATTCCCCTAATGAATTTGAACATTTCAAATTCAAACGATCTAAGAACCCTTTTACGAGTTAGAAGGTGGACCTAATGGACCTACAGATCGGAAGCTCGAACGATCTGAAATTATTCGGTTAATCTCATTAACCTTCTAATCACCATTCGTTTCTGTGGGGAACACTCCACTAAAGTCCCACAATTTGCACTCTTGTCATCAGCAGATATATTTACGTATAACGCCCCTACTTTTCTATGACTAAACTCTTAGGGACATTACTACACATGCATGCATTTATAGGCCAGAGAGATAAAACGATTTTTAAATCTCCAATGAAAATAATTTGTCTTTAGGGATCCCAAGAAAACATTCAAAACCGGATAAAAGGAGCGATTTAACATGGCCTATTTAAAATCAGAAAGTAAATTTGAACTTGAAAATATAAAGGAACAACGTCGATTATAAAAGAATGTGCGGAAAACATGTCTATTCCCATGGTCACAACAACGCGCCTCAGTCACTCGCCCGCACGCCGTCCTTAGCCTTACACGAAAAACATTTTTAAAAGAAAGGGTGAGTATTGTAAAAACAATACCCGATGAAGTGACCTCGCTCACAGGGGTTGGGATATGCATACACATACAATCATGACTTTTAAACTTGTTCGAAATGTACATATCACGGGACCTAAAACTTTCTCATATTGTCGTCTTTAATCCATGACTTCCTTTTTATTTGTGTGGCGATTGGTCATCCCGAGTCATTTCATTTTGAGTCCCTCACACGGACCCTGTAATAATTTGAGTCCCTCACGGACCCACGTAATAATTTGAGTCCTCACAGACCCTGTAATTTGACCCATAGGGTCTCTATTGCATGTTTGACCATGCACATAATGCTCTCGTGAGACCAATGTCCACACTTTTCATTAATTCATTTCATGACATACATAACATGCATGAGGTCCCATCATTCATCATAACTATAGTGTACATGCCACAACCATTATCATTAATATGCAAATCATGACTTTTCACATCGGATAGGGCGTAATACTCAAGTACAAAAATCATGCAATATTTTCATAGATAATCTTTGTACTATCCTCACATGAAATACTTTGGAATATCCTTACATAAAACACAAAGACATTCTCGCATAAAATACTAGATTATTCTCGCATAAAATATTGAGATATCTTCACATAGAATATCAAAGTATTTTCACATAAAATCTCGGAATATTCTCGTATAAAAATCATTGAATCCTTTTAAGTAAAATATCGTACTAATTTCACATAAAATATTGAAATTCGTTTTTCTTTATTCCCATTTAAAAGATTCGGCACAAGGTCCCTTACCTTAGCTCGGAGCTCCTTACATTCCGTTTTTAACTCAAGGTTTCGCTTAGTCGAGCTCGATAGTCGAATCCCTAAATCAAATTCATCAATTCCTTAATTAGATTTCATAATTAGAAACTTATTTTGAATCCCATCATAGTTAGGATACATTACCACCACGACGGACGCTTAAAACGAACTCGGGGCGCGAAACGGAGGCAATTGGCGGAATCGGGAGTGGCGGCGCGTGGTCGAGCACGGCGCGTGGTGGGTCGAGCAGCGGCGGCGGCGGTGGCGGCGGCGTGGCGGCGTGTTTCGAGCGTTGAGGTCGATCGAGATGCCCACTCTCGATCTCTACACGAGAACCGGTCACGAAAAGTCCAAAACCGATCGAAAACAAGGTGAACCGATCGAAAACTCCTCAAAAACCGAACCAAAATCGGACGGCGAGCTTCAAGGACTCGCAGAAGAAGCGACTTCCGCGCGCGGCCAGCGGCAACAACGCGGTAGCATCGGTTGGGGTTGCGGCTTCAACGGACGACCTCAGGGGCGTTCGATCGAACTCCACGGCTCCGAGCAAGGTGGTCGACGGTCGTACTCTGCGTGTAGGGGAGTCGGCGAACTCGATCGGCGTGTGGGTTCTCCCCAACGGCTAGAGTTAACGAGGCGACCGGTTGCGCACACTTCACGCTAGCTTCAATGATCGACGACTCCTCATGGCAACGCACGACAGAGTGGTGAGGCTGACTGACGAAACTCGATCCGGCGTCAGGCTTGATCAGCGTCGAGCCACTCTAATCGGCAGGGGAAGACGGCCACCGTCCGGACGTCGCGGACCTTCCATCACAAGCGGCTCACGAGAAGGGGAGAGAAGGAATGAGAAGAACCCTAGGCCAAATTTCTCTAAATTACCAAAATGCCCTCCAAAACTCTCTTAATCACTAGAATGCCCTTGGCTCATTTGGATGTTTTGAGAGACCTTTCTAATTATACACTTTTCTTAACTTGCATAATCTTCCTTCAAGTCGCAAAGCCACACGTTCCAAATAAATTTATTTTTCCAATAAATTAATCTAAAACACAAATAAGAGTACTTGGAGTTTTTGGGCGTTACATTCTGTGTCCACGGATATTGACCAATAACAGTAAGTCAATACTTCACGAATGTTCGTAACGTTAGGATGTATGTCTTAATCTCGTTTTGTTTGTAACATTACCATTTGAAATTAATAAGAGTTACTTCTTTCATCACTTTACTGTCTCTTGAATTTTACAAACTTTGTTCAATAAACTAAGCTCCAAGGTCATTGAATATATGATAGAACTTGAACTTGAACGGTGTGTAGTGGACACACAGGGAGGATCGGGTTCGAGTTAATGACCTAAATGGTCTACAATATATGGATAGGGTTGGAGACCTAATCCTGGATACATTGTAGATGTAGCCCGCTTTGTATTAAATACAAACGAGGTGATCTGACTCGTTCATGTGATTGACATGCGAGTGGGGGCATCTTGTGCAATGAGATTGTACAAGACCGGACCGTAAATTATTAGACCTCACGATGTAGCACCGCTAATGATGGGGACTAATAATTTCGTAGATGACTATTAGTTACTCGACCTTAATCCTGAGCGTGTTACGGACTCCTATTTGCGGGGGGTCTGTCCTTTGACTAGTACGGGTGAGGGTGGTCACAGTTACTCGCCCAATATGTCTATCTTCTGAGGGACATGACCACGTGGGGAGCTTGAAACTTAACTACGCGAGATGAAATTCATTCGTTCCTGCCTTTACGGAAACTAGAAGGGTTGTTCCCTTAAGTGTTGTCCCTAAGGCTTGGACAACGAACGCCCACCCTCTCACTGGCCCGAGAGGGGTGTTGTGTATGGTTGGACCATTACAACGTTGTTGTTCATTAGAGGAGTAGTGGGGACTTAAGAAGCAAGAAGTAGACACAAAGGTACAACGCTAATTTGACCTAGTAGTGTCTACGAACAACCTGTGAAGGGTCGACTCATGGGCAATTTTTATATCAGTGGAAAGAACTTGTCTTACACAAGGGAGTGCAGCTACGGGCTTTAGTGTAGTGTTACCGTTGCTAATGAATGTTTTTTAACCGGGTCAAAGAGTTTGACAGGTTAATCTCGGATCATTGGAGCTCGTCACTGTAGGTCCATTAGGTCAGTTGGTTGGCTCAAACTGGATTAATAGAGGGTTTCTAGTTTTGGTGTGAATTTGAAGTGTTCAAGTTCATTAAAAGGTAATTATGTCAATGAGATATGATTGACATATTATATAGTTTAATGTGAATGAGATTCAAAATAAACTATAGGTTAGCCTAATTGTCTAATTAGGGCTAATTTTGAGAAATTGGATTGAGAGAAATTAAATTGAATGTGATTCTATTCAAAAATCCACAATTATACAAATGTGATTTGTATAATGAGATATGAGATATCTTATTATATGTGGTTATGCAAATATGATTTGCATAACCTAGGGTTGTGCTTAAATGGTAAATAGGTGAAGATTTCAACTCCACCTTTCACCATTATTTAGACTCCTTTGCAAGAAGAATTTGGTAACTCAAGGCTCATTTTTTGGAAATCTCACCAAAGAGCTCTTGTAATTCTCTCTCAACATCGCTTTCATTTTCTCCTTCCTTTCACCCAAAGAATAATCGCACAACTCTCGTTCTACCAAAAGTAGAACAACCGAGAAACCTTTCGGAGCGTGTCTATGTTCGACGAGATTGAGTACGTTGAGTTCATGATCACGGAGGGTTAGTGACCGGAGGAGGAAAACATGAAGACGGTTCTTCAACAAGTATGTACACTTGCTGTTTTTCTTCTTAAATTTCATGTTTAGCCTAGTTTTTATGTGATAGAAACTGTTTTAAGAAAACATATTTCGCAACGATACCATGGTGATTCGATCACCCTTCCGCTGCGTGGGATTTCATTCCCTTCACGTAACACAAGCTGGGTTAAATTACCGTTTTACCCCTAGGTGTCATCTTGTACCTTAAGTACCAGTACTCATCTAATGAACAATTTGTTTGTGATCCTACCAACAAACAGAAGTCCCTCTTGAGCCAATGAGAGGGTCGGGCCCTTTGTTCAAGTCTCGGAGACCCCACTGAAGGGATCATTCACTTGCTTACCCTAGTAGGCGGAAAAAAGTGAATTCCAATTTGTTAAGTTAAGTCCCCAGTCGCTCACTCGGGGTTGTCCCCAAGAAGGTAGGCATATTGAGTCGGTGAATCTGGCCACTCTCACTCATACTAGTCAAAGGACAATCCCTCTCAAACAGGAGTTCGTGTAACTCTGCTTTCGAGATTGAGATCAAGTTGCCTAGGTAATCCTAGTGAAATAGAAACCTAACTAGTTTACATCTAGCAGTTACTATTTCACGGTCCGATCTTATGTAATCTCATCACATAGGATATCCTCACTCACATGTCATCTACACAAACACGTTAGGATCACAGTCTTTGTATCATATACAAAGTGGACCACATTCATAGTATTACCAGGGTAAGAAACCCAAACCTTATCCTCTTACTATAGACCCTTTAGGCTGTATCTCGAACCGAGATCCTTTATGTGTACACTATATTCAGTTCAAGAAACATTTTACAGCATTGGATGTTCGTTTAATTGATTTTGGTTTAAAACAAGGGCAATATCGTAAATAATGAACAATAACTCTTTATTTAAATAATAACTCTTTATTACGATAATTAGAACAAAAAAATTATAAACTACGAGTTTTAGGGCACAAACCCCAACACAATCGGCTTCACTCATAGAGTTGACAAAACTCATGGCGCGGTTCAAGCGAGCAATCCACGCAGACGAGCAACCAAAACAGACCGGCGCTCTGTTTGCATGTAACGACCCTAAAAAAATGAGACGAATCTACGCTTAGAAAGTTACTCTCGCTACTACAGATTCGTGCCAAACTTTCAAAGACAGATAACGACATAATAAGGAGAAAACCAAAATTTTTCCTGGAACCTAACAAGCAGAAAACACTTCAATGTGTTTCAAAAGATGCCCAACACACACCAAATTATAATTAAAGAATGGGTTGGGCTACAACAAGAGTTCCAAGGTACATTCTCTTGCACATACGAACACGCAATAGAATGACAACTCAACCAGAATGAAAGTTTACCAACTAAAAGTACAAGAGAAATAGAGGGTCGCGCGACCAAAAGAAAATAAAGCGGAACTTTAACATGACAGTGACAAATGAAAACTCTAAGCTAGGGAAAACAATAAGGTAACAGGGTCCCACAGCCTCGTCGGGTTGTTGTCGTTATCATCCGCCTTAGGGTTTCTTACCTGCAACCAAAAACAATAAAGTAGACGGGTGAGTATAACGTCCAAGAAAACTAACATGCAACCAAACAAAACTCGTCTTCTAAACTCACTCAACCCCAAATAGGTCTCACACTTAGCACACTTCACCCCTAGCCCTCCTGCGGTAATAACTCGAGCTCTACCTTCGATCCTGGAACTTTGATTGACGATGCAATGAGAGAAATCAACTCTCACGACACTACACACTGGCATAGAGCATAGTAGGTACGTATCCTACATGCCCTATGAGGAATTGCCCCTAAGCCAGCACGGGATAATGGAAAGCAACCACTCACGGCGGGCGTACTGTGAGCTCTCGCAACACAATAAACTAGCATAGGGTAGTGAGTACGTAACCAACACGCCCTATGGGGAATCCCCCTAAGCTAGCACGGGATAATTGAAAGCAACCACTCCCTGATCTCAAAGGGGACACACCCCAGTCTCACGAGCCGATCATATATCATCAACCTAGAGGTTCTTACTCGCCCAGGCGTAACTCAGGGTTTAGTAAGTGTTGAGTTTTGCGCTTCATAAGGTTATTTAGAAATCTAACCCGATATTCCTAATATCCCCGATCCATTCTCAAGGGTCTCAAATTCAACCAGGTTTTCACTTTTAGCCAACACCTCAAAGTACCAAAAATCCACCTTCAGGCCACACTCAGCTAGACATCCGACTTAGCCTTACCCCAATTCCACACAAGTTTTCTTAGCTCCTTGCTTCACGTCGGTAAACGCCTCCCTAACTAGAATTCTGACATAACCCAGACCCGCCCCGCAGGACGCTCGTAAGCTATGTCCCACCCCGAGTCTAATGGCACACTCGTTGTGACTCACCTCGAGGCACTCTCGTCTTTGGTATGTTGCCATGACTACCATGGCTCACCAAAAGACATCATCGCCCTGTTGGGATTTATGCCCTAAACTTGTGTAATTTTGATCAATTATATAAAGTGTTATTTGTTTTGATAAGATTACAGTCTTGCTTTTATAAATTCAATAAGCTAAGCTCCAAGGTTATAACATTTATCTTGAAATCAGTGTAGTGGACACTATTTGGGTTGAGTTAAAGATATAACCCAAATAGTCTATGGTATAAGAATAAGGTTGGAAACCTCATTCTCGTAACACCATGGATGCGACCCACTTCGTAGTACGAATGAGGTAATCAAACTCATTCATGTAGTTGACATGCGAGTGGAGGCATCCTGTATGAAGAGTTCATACAAGACTGGATCGCAAATTATTAGTCTAGCCAGTATAACACCGTTAACAGGATAAGACTAGTAATTTATAGATGGTCATTAGTGACTTGACTTGAATCCTGAGCAAGTTAAGAACTCCTGCTTATAGGGGTTTGGCCTTAGACTAGTATGAGTGAGAGTAACCTGTAGCCGACTCAATAAGCCTGCCTTCTCAGGGACAGAACCTCGTAGGTAGCTGGGAACTTAACTGTGCAAGATGGAATTCACTCATTCCTCTACTTAGGAATTAGATAGGTTGTTCCCTTAAGAACTGACTCCAGGTCTTGAACAACGGGGCCCCGCCCTCTATGAGTGTATGAGTCTAAGGTAGGACCTTAGACTTGTTGTTCATTAGAGGATGGTGGTGCTTAAGGAGTAAAACACAGAAAGGGTCGACTCATGGGTAATGACTATATCGATGGACACAATATTATCTCTACAATGAGGAGAGTGCAGCTACAAGTCCATAGTGGAGTGACTTTTAGTTAATGAATATTGATTAAGTGGATCAAAGAGTTTGATCAGTTAATCTCACATCATTGGAGCTCATGATCTGTAGGTCCATTAGATCCTCCGTTTAATTGAACATGGTAATATTGAGGGTATAAAGTTAGGAGTGAAATTGAAGTGTTCAATTTCATACATGAGGAGTTATATCAATTATATATGAGATAATTGATATAATATATAGTTTTAATGTGAAAATTAGATTCATATATAAACTATATACTAAAGAGAGATTAAAGGAGGGGTAGGATGGTCATTTCCATCCTATTCCCCTATATATATGGTTGCATGAGATGCAACTAGGGTAAGGTTTTTGGAAGCTCACTTGTTGTTGTTGTTGGAAGAGTTCCAAGACAACACAAACATCTCTCTCTTAAAATTCCTCACATCTCCTAAAGGGAACCCACATTCCTCCCTCACCTAGAGAACAACGGAGAAGATCCGGTGGTCGTGTCTTCGCACATTGGAGTTCTTGTCGCTTAGATCGTGACCGTGGAGAGAGAAGCACTTGAAGAAAGGTTCTTCAAAGGTAAATTCTTGCTATCCATTTCAATTTTATGCTTAATCTAGTTTTGTATGTTCTTGAATTTATCGTTGTAACTAAATCAAGAGCGCGTGATTCACAATCGCTTCCGCTGCGGGGACTTCAATTTCCTTCAATTGGTATCAGAGCCCAATTGCGTTATTGATTTATTTTCTGGTTTTTTCAAGAACAAGATGAGATTTACTGTTTTTTCATGAGATGTATGATCGATTTTGAAAAATTAGATGTTTTCAATTTTGGCACTTATATTTACAATTTCCATTGAAATCTTCAATGTAAGGGTCCGGTGTTTTGGAAAAATTTATTTGTAAATCGAGTCTGTAAGTCCGTGTCGATCGAGGCAAGGCAGTTGCTGGGAAGATCGGAGCAAAAACGAGCAAGGAATGGGATTCCTAGTTGTTGTCTGTGTGTAGCGTTGCAACATTGTCCATCGGCGTTGCAACGCCGCACTTGCAAGAGAAGGCGCGGGCAGGAGGCAGCGTTGCAACGCAGCCTCTAGCGTTGCAACGCTCGGCAGAAGACGACAAAAGCAGCGTTGCAACACCAGATACGTTTCACGCGAGGAGCAACAAGCAGAAAACGTATTTTTTATTATATATATTAATTATAAAAATATTTTATATTTAATATTTTTAATTTTAATTAAGATAATTAGATTATATTAATTAAAATTATTTTTAGGGTGCCAAAATTGGTCTAATTTTTTCTATTTTAATTATGCAATTGTTGTGTAATTATTGTCATGCATAGTGTATGCTTTTATTTTAGAAACCCCACCTTAGGTTAAATATTTTCATGCATCATTTATAATATAAGGAGTTATATTATATAGTTTGCATGATTAATTAATATAAGGCAGTGATATTAATTTTTGGGCAGCATTGACATGCATTATTTTTCATGAGATGAATATGCTATGAATGTCTTATTATTCATGTGTTGAATGATCAAGCAATATAACATAGTATGCATGGAGTGACCGAGGAGTGAAATTTAATCATAGAGTCTTATAAATTACAGATGGCGTTAGCGGTTTATTAAGGGGTTAATAAACTAGAAATCCTAGGTTTAATATAAGGAGTTATATTAACAAACATGGGATAAAATCAATATAAGAGTTATATTGATTATCAATATAAGAGTTATGTTGATAGAGTTTTGTAAAACCTTTAGCCGGGTTTTAGCCTAAGAAAGATTCTTATAGACTTAAAGTATTCAGTGGGAGGAAAAGTGTATGAGATACATATTTTTCCACCTACGCTATCTCCGGGAAGTTCACACTGTGAGACTCATACTTGGCCTCGTGGCGCAAACGGGGAGCGCCCCCCTTTAGATGGTGTTTGTATGAGTCAATACCAAGGTGAATGGAGAGGGTACTTATAGTGAGTGGGAGCAGGTTTAGTGAAAACAAAACCGACGGTCTCTTTTGTCGGTTTACACCGTTAGACCACTATGGTCAGCCTACTAGTTTGGCCTGGACCAGACAATCCCTTCGGAGGGCTTGATCATAGGGGATCTAACACACTAGACACCTGAAAGGGATAAATATTTCTTTAGACTATTTTCCAATCTAGTCCTCCCTTCGGCGGATTTTATTGGATTGAGACTCTAGGATCTAAAGACAAAGAGTTACACTCACGGGGTACATAAGTTGTGTATGTATCCAGACCGAAAAATGGTAACTAAAACCTATAGGAATAAGAGTTATTCTAGTGTTGGGTATTGGTCAAGAGTGTCTTGATCCAGAGGAGGAGTGTTTTTTATTACCCTTGGGTGTCATACATTCTAAACCTTTGGAGTATCATTGCAAATTATAAATGGCCTAGAAATCATTTGATAATTAGCTAAAACATGATTGGATTAGAGTTATAGCAAGAAACTCATACAAGTTTGTTTGTAAAGTTTTCAGCAAAATGTCTAGCTCTATGATTTCCTTATAGGGTGCGAAAAAGCTAACCGGAGAGAAGATAATTACTTGGAGGAATGGACTCAACATAATTTTGGTTACACATGATCTTAAATTCGTTCTCAATGAGGAATGTCCTCAATTTCCTGCTCAAAACGCATCTCAAGCTGTTGAGGATGCATATGACAGTTGGTTCAGTGCCAACGAAAAGGCAAAAGCCTATATTCTGGCTAGCATACCTGATGTTTTAGCCAGGAGGCTGGAGGGCAAGGTCTCAGCTCGAGAGATCATGGATTTTGTGCTAAATTTGTCTAGACAACCGTCCAAACAAATTAGGCATGAAACCCTAAAATTCGTTTATAACGCATGTATGAAGGAAGGAACATCAGTGAAAGAACATGTTCTCAATCTGATTGCCCACTTCAATATAGCGGAATTAAACGGAGCGGTCATAGATGAGAAATGCAAGATTTTGTTCATCCTAGAATCTCTTCCGAAGAGTTTTCAGCGATTCCGTAGCAATGCAGCGATGAACAACATAGAGTGTGATCTGACTTCTTTGCTACATGAGCTGCATAATTATCAATTTCATATGGATAATAAGAGACAACAAGATGGAGAGGCAAATTTGTTTGCTCATTCCAAAAGTTCTCAGGAGGATTCATCCTCTGGGAAAAAGAACTGCAACCATGCTTCTGGACTTAAGAAGATACATAAGAAGAGGAAAGGGAGTAGATAAAGAGCAATCGTCTGGCAAAGAAAAGCTGTTATTAGATAACATGTAGCTTAAGGGTTTATTAGAAACCTCATTTCTTGCCTTAGCGAACATTGTACTTCTCTATTTTTTCAATTGAATAAAGTGTTTATTTCATTGGAAAAGTATTGTACTATGTGTTGCTCTTCTTGAGAATTATTTGCAAATGGTTTAATTCAGTTAAAATAATTTTAACAAGTGAATTTTACAAAATTGCAAGTACACGAACTAATTTCTCCTAAAAAAAATGCTCATCTTTGGCATCTAAACTTGGGTCACATTAATCTCAATAGGATTGAGAGTTTGGTAAAGAAAGGACTTCTATACGAGTTAGAAGAAAATTCTTTGCCAGTATGTGAATCATGCTTAGAAGGAAAAATGACTAAAAGACCTTTCAGTGGAAAAGGTTATTGAGCCAAAGACCCTCTAGAGCTTATACATTCAGACCATTGTGGTCCGATGAATGTTAAAAGGAGGGGAGGATATGAATATTTCATCTCTTTTATAGATGATTATTCTAGATTTGGGCATATTTACCTAATGCACCACAAGTCTGAAGCACTTGAAAAGTTCAAGGAATTCAAGACTGAGGTTGAAAATTAATTAGGTAAAACGGTTAAAACACTTCGATCGAATCGAGGTGGAGAGTACTTGGATTTAAAATTCCAAAACTATATGATAGAACATGGAATCACATCCCAACTCTAAGCTCCTGGCACACCACAACAAAATGGTATATCGGAAAGGAGCAATAGAACATTGTTGGACATGGTTCGATCAATGATGAGTTATGCTCATCTCCCTAGTTCATTTTGGGGTTACGTAGTGGAGACTACAGTATACATTTTGAATAATGTGCCCTCCAAAAAGTGTTTCTAAAACACCTTTTGAACTCTGGAAAGGACGTAAAGGTAGTTTATGTCAATCCAAAATATGGGGTTGTCCAGCACATGTGCTTGTGACAAATGCAAATAAGTTGGATTCACGTTCAAAGTTGCGCCTATTCGTAGGATACCCAAAAGAAACAAGAGTTTGTTTATTCTATGATCCTAAGAAAGATAAGGTTTTTGTGTCGACAAATGCCATTTTCTTGGAGGAGGACCACATAAGGGACCACAAACCAAAAAGTAAGGTAGTGTTGAGTGAGTTAGACGGAACAGTAGCAAAGGTTGCAAATAAGAATACTAGTACATCAACAAGGGTTGTTGATACTAGTTTGTCTAGTCAAGAGAGTCCATCTCAAGAGTTGAGTATGCCTCGACGTAGTGGGAGGGTTGTGATGCAGCCTGACTGTTACATGGGTTTAGCTCAAACCCATGTTGTTATACCAGATGACAACTGCGAGGATCCATTGACTTATAGTCAAGCAATGGTTGACAAAGACAAAGACAAATGGGTCATAGCCATGGACCAAGAAATGGAGTCGATGTACTTCAATTGTGTTTGGGATCTTGTATATAAGTCTGATGGGGTAAAACCTATAGGTTGTAAGTGGATCTACAAGCGAAAACGTGGTGTAGATGGGAAGGTGCAAACCTTTAAAGCTAGACTAGTAGCAAAGGGTTATACCCAGGTGAAGGGGTCGACTATAAGGAGACCTTTTCACCTGTTGCTATGGTAAAGTCTATCCGTATCCTTCTTGTCATTGCCGCATATTATGACTATGAGATATGGCAAATAGATGTCAAGGCATCCTTTTTGAATGGCAATCTTGAGGAAACCATCTACATGGACTAACCTAAAGGGTTCATTAAACCAGGACAAGAGTAAAAGGTTTGCAGGCTTAAAATGTCGATTTATGGACTGAAACAAGCCTCTAGGTCCTGGAATATAAGATTTCATGAGGCTATCAGATCTTATGGTTTTGACCAGAATTATGATGAACCTTGTGTCTACAAGAAAATCATCAATGGTTCTGTCGCTTTCCTAATTCTCTATGTGGATGATATCCTACTCATTGGGAATGATGTAGGTTATCTTACTGACATCAAGGAATGGCTAGCTACGCAGTTCCAAATGAAAGATTTTTCTCTCGAATATCCAGATTGCTTACTGGATCAAGTTGGCAACATACATCGACTCGAGGATCCATGAACAACCACTTCCTTAAAAGGAAAACACGAGCTCACCTAAAACAATTTCAAAGAATGAACGGTCACTAGCTTGGCCTAGGGCTCACCCATAGCTCGTAACAAGCTAGTTAAAGCAATCCAAAGAACTTAAACACGAACCGAAGCTTAAAACATTGCACCCAACGATCAAACTTGGCCCAAGCCTTAGTAACCAAAACATCAATGAGCAACCACGAACCCTTTACAAGTATAGTCTCACGCTTAGGCTACCTTGAGCCCAACGAAGTAATCCTCTATTTAGTCTCGTCAAATACGCTTTACTACACTCGCCCATCTAGGTTTTACTTGTGGTTCACAAATTCCAACTACCAACCTCGTGGTGGAACCCGAGCATTTATCCACCTCTCAACTACTTCACTGTCAGACCGTCGCGTTCGCTCTCTACTTATTACGATCAAAGGCTTTTAGTCTCACTCTTAACCTGAAGCCTTAAGCCCCTATTCCCAATATTAACTACCTTCTTAGTCCATTCGTGGTACAGGCAAGACCAACACAAACTCAAACTCAAACGTATACATCACAACAAAGTTTTCGTGCATTAAACACAATTCACGGATTACAACATTAAAATAAATCACATATTAACTTTAAAGGGCTTAATCCAAATGACTACTTACCTCAATAACGAAGTCCGAAACTTCGATCCCGAGTCTCACACACTTCTTTAATACGTTCAGACCCCTAAGTCACAAACAAAGTCTTAAAGTCACACTCCAATCATCGATATTTGGATTATCTTGACATAAATAACCAACACAACATACGAGGGCCTATAACGGGATCGAGAAAATGAAAACGACCAACTGTACCTAATCGGCGGCGGTGGCGGCAGCGGAATCCAGCGAGCGGCGGCAGCTTTCGGCGAGTGAAGGCGTGTGGAGCACAGATTCGAGATGCCCACGACTTGATCTATCCAAAACCAAAGCCCAAAACACGAGAATCGATCAAAAAGGACACCAACAACTCAAACTAAAACTTAAACCGGTTTGAAATAAACTTACCATCTTAGATTTTTCGGTGATAGCTTGCGAATCCGACATTTGCTGACCCCCTTGCTGCTCCGATGACTGTGCGACGGTGGCGGAGAAGACAAACAAGGGAGAGGGTAGCAAAAAACGACCTAATGGCGCCAATCCTTTTTGTAATGAGTGCGACTGTTCCGTGAATGACGAAAAGGGAGCAAGGGGAAAACGGATCCGACAGCGTGATAGAGTCGTCGACGGTGAGGAGAGGCGTCGGAGTGGAAGAGACGAGGGCAACGACGGCGGGTTGAACTGAAAGGAGAAGAAGAAGGAGAAGAAGAGGAAGAAGAAAAGGGAGGGCGACAACGAGAAACGCTTCTTTCGTTTTCTTCTTTCTTTTCTTTTCTTTTTTTTTTTAACCGAGTGTTGCATTGCAGGTGGCCTCGACTGCTTAAGCTCGAGCGGTTGTCGATCGGTGATGAAGGTTGTAAGAGACTTGGGGTTACCGTTTGTTGAAGTGCTGGTCGGCCAGAAATGAAAGGAAGGAGGCGCCAGTTGCTTTGAAGTGAAGGAGAGGATTGAAAGGAAGAAGAGAGATTGGTTTATGCGTGCTCTAAAGAAGACAAAAGTGTCTTTTTCTAACCCTAATTCAATTTAATTTACTATAATACCCTCCAAGTTTCTCTAAACCACAAACATGTCCTTGGACTTAATTAAAAACCCCATTTATCTAATTTTCTTTAACTTTCTTTAATTGAACAAGAAGTGGAATTTCATGAGAACTTAAATTCAAACCTTAAGTTTAATAATACTTGAAAATCGTGGGCGTTACATCTCATCGACTACTATTATAAATAATGAGGGGTTTCACCATTTTTTTCACCAACCTTAGAGTCTTGTTCTTTTTTTTTTTGGTTGTTTCTATTATTTGCTCTCAAATCGTGTTTAATCTCTAAGGCTCTTCAATCTTGAAAGCATCTCGATCTAATATGAAGATGTATGTGATACATTCAAGTTGCAAAAGTTTCGTGTATAGAGTCATTATCTCCGATCTTAGGCTTGTAACTTTGCAACTATACTTAGATGAAGTTCAATAATAGTGTTTATTTATCTATTTTGTAATTATTTTTTTTTTAATAAAGTAGACAAATCTATTTTAGGGAATGTATAGGCATAGTTTTGTATTCTTTGTTACTATTTATTAGTGTTATTTCATGTATTGTTATGGTTTTTTTTAAAAAAAATATAGATGATTATTTTAATTTAATTTAAAATAGTATAAAAATATTGAAGTTGAAAAAGTTTTACAATTTCAATAAATTATAGGTTGAATTTAGACCATAAAATCTATATTCTATATGATATTGGACTTAGTTGTCAATGCTCGTATTAATGTGTTATTATTAATTTGTGTTAAATTGAGAAATAATTATTAATTTTTTTTCTCACACCATATATCCATTAATATAAACACTATTGTCTTTTATTATTATTATTATTATTAATTATCCTTTAAATACAAATAAAAATATAAGTACTTGAAAGATAAAAGTTTTTTTTTAAAAAAAAAAACCCTTAGTGATGAAGAGTTAAAATATAAAAAGTTGGAACCCATTTATTTTTTATAAATTAATTCTAAAAATTTATGAATTTGATTTAATTATATTTAATGATGGAAAATGGTAAGAGTTTTTTAAGTTACTTTTGATTTATTTATTATTATTATTATCTTTATTTAAAATTATTTTATTAGTTATTAACATTTAATTAAAATATAAAAACTTTATAAAAAAATAAAATATAAAATCCATTCATTACCATAGATTTTATTATATTGTATTTAAATTAATAAAAGAATAATTAATAAAAAATTGTTCACACAACACACATCCACCTCCTACTAAAAATTATTGTTTTTATAAATATTTATAATTGTTTTATTATTAATTATCATTTAATTAACTCTGGTCTATGCGTGGCGTCGACCGTCGAGTGGTTTGCAAAGGAGGCGGCGGCTATCGGGTGCACATCGACGGATCGACGACGTCCTACTACACAACGTGGTTGATGGCTTCCGATCGTGGCGTGGCGAACAAGCGGTTGAACAAAACTGTAGTGGTCGGTTGGGTGAAGGTTATGGTGATGTTAAAGCTTGAAGCTTCTTCAATGGAGGTGCTTTCGTGAAGGAGAAGGGATAGAGAAGATGTTGCTTCAAAACATGTGCCTAATAGGACAAAAATGAGTATTTTGAAACCCTAGGTCCAATTTTCCATAAATGCCCATCACTTTCCATTAAACTACTATAATGTCATTCTCTCTAAATTTCTAAAATTAAAACCACACAACATTGTACATTTAAGAACTCCAACTCGAAATTTCTAATAAATCTCAAATAAAACTATAAATTAAATGCACATAAATTTCTCGGGTGTTACACATTGTTCACCCGATGAAGATCTATTGCAGGTGAGAATTACTTTTCTTTAAATCTTGTCAAAATATGTTGCCTTTATTTCATTTACATACATAAGAGATAAAAAGTAATGGTATGAATTTTAGTGGACATTTTGGAAAATTTTTTATGGAAGAGTACAAATCATGACTTTCCTTTATGGCTTACCAATATAACTATCTAGAGTATGAATAATATTATACTTAAAAATATTATATGAATTTAAATTTTTTTAATTTATCATTTATCATGACTAAAATTTTTTGATAGAATTCTTTAATTTTATTATTACAAAAAATTATTATTTGATACTCACTTCTACTAACAAAAACAATAAGAAATAATACTAAATTCGTTGTTTTTTTAAAAAAAAATGAAAGTAACATATTTTTTAATATAAAGTTTTCTTATAATATTGCAAATTTCAACATGAATGCAAAATTTATTTAATCATTTTATAGATTACGTTAAAATTAATTTATGTCCTCGCAAAATTTGCTACATTATCTTCGAAATATATTGTTCATGAAATATATATTTATTCAATTTAAAAAAACATATATTTAAATTATATTCATGCTTAAGTTATATATATTTCATTACTTACTAGTTGAATGTTTATAAATGTTTAGAATTTAAAAGATTAGAAAAGAAAAAAAAGTAAATTTAAAAAACCACAATATTTGAAAAAAAATTAGACTATTTTACCATTTATAAAATCTTATAATTACAAAACATGTTATCCTAACTAATTACTAATAATTATAAATAATGACATTTAAATAGTTGGAATATAAAAGGTCTCTCTATATTTATTTAGTCACTAACTTAAATTATATTTAATTTATTTTTTATGATGATTATGTTTAATTTAATTACATAACAATAATTTAATTTAATTATATTTAATGAGATTTTGAACACAATTTACTATCAATTATATTTAATGAAATTTTAAATAAACATAATATTTAAAACCAAATTAACAATTAAAAATATTTTTTAAAAAACATAAATTATATATAGTCAAAAAATTTAAAAAAAAAATCAATATTTTGATTCATAATTAACATTTAAATTAAGAATATGAAAGACTTGAATATAAAACTTCTATTCTATAGTTAATGTTTTTTTACATTAATTGTATTTAATAATGGATGTTCGAAGTTTTAGGATCTTCTACAACTTCTAGCTACAACTATATAACGACATGTTTGAAATGATTTTGAAATGACTAAAATCAGTTTTGACATGTCTAAAATCACTTTCCTATCAAAATTTTGATGTTTGGCAATATTGATAAGTGATTTTGCTCTAACTTTTTTTTCTCTTTGAAAATTTTTCTACCTTTGTATTTTCTTTTTGTATAACTTTTGTCTATCACCATCTAATTTAAATATCTATGCAATATTTTTTTTAATAACTTGATGATTCTAAATGGTACAATTTTAATATATTATTAAATTGACTAATATATTATTTTTTAAACTGATTAATATATTATTTTACATTTTTATAAATATAAAATTATTAATTTAAATAATTTAAATTTAATACATTTTTGTTCAATGTTCCAATTTTTAGACTTTTATCAAATATAACATAAATTTTACATATCATAATATATTTAATTTAATATTATATTTGAATGAATTGAAAAAATTACCAACTAAATAAGATTAACAATTTACTTAAATAATTAAAATTTTTAAAATTAAAGAACACACGTGCATTGCACGTCCCTAAAACATTAGTATATTATAAATGAGAAGAAAAGAATTCAAACTAGATTTGATAAGAAGGGGAGATAAGGACTACAAGTGCGATTATCTTTGGAGAAATTATTCGGTGAGTGCGCCATAATGTGGCCGATAATTTTTCACTGTTGGATGAAGAGAGAGAAACATTTTGACTATATATCCAACGGTTATTAGGGGGCATGAAAATTATTGAATTTACGTCCAAAGATTATTATGAGACAACCACATTGTGACGGTCTCATTGAATAATTTGTCCAGTAAATACTGATGATATTATAAAATGGGACCACAAACAAATGTAAACGTAAAGTGTGCATAGCATATACAAATCTCGATAAGTAATTATAGAAAAGTATTCAAAAAATATTTAATCCACAAAAACATAAATATACGCTCTTTTAAAGAAATAATTTATTGCTTAGAGGTAACCAAAAAAAATTAGTGTGTTTTTCAAGGTGAATAAGGTAGAAGAATAATTTGAAAACAAGAGAAGATAAAACATTGACGAGAGGTACGTTTGAGAAATATCACCCTATGTCATTTATCTCATTTTGTGCGCACAATATTCATACTTAATTATGCGCGTAAATGTAATGGGTAACAAATTAGAGTAAATTATTTGTAAATATAACAACTTTAAAAAAGATTTGCAAATACCACAAATTTTTAAATAAATCTTGTTATTCCTTTTTTTACCTTTATGGTTGCATATGGGAATGAAAAATGACAACCAAAAGAGGTTATGATTTCTTAATGCCTGCAAAAATTCTCATTGAGGATTTTTAAATTTATTTTTACTCTATATCTTTTTTATTCGTATGCATTATTAATATGTACATCCTTCTACCAACATTAGTATAATTCAATGGTAATGATCATGTACCTTTTTTACCATTTTAAATATGGAAGATATTAAAATTTGCGATAGAATTATCTTCCAAATGTGTAGGTGACAAGTGATTGGGGTCGATTTCGACCCCAACCGACCCCGAATCGACCATATGGTCACTTCGGTAGGTAACTTCATTATTTTTTTTTGCCTAAAGCCTAAATCGTCTGACTTCTTGTTTTTAATATATTTATTTATTTATTTATTTAAGTTTATTTCATATTTATTTAGAATATATAATATAAATATATAAATTTTTTACCGTTTTTTTTATTTTTATTTGTATTATTATTATAATAATAATTATATATATATATATTCTCCTTTTTAAATTTAAGTCGGTTTTGCTAAGGGCAAAACCGACTCTGATCGATCACCTCCCTATAACTGCTTAACCAACGTCGATTCGATCGGTCATGTCGATTTTCGGTCTTTCTTTGCTCACTTCTATGTGTAGGAAAACCCTTTCGTCTTACTATAACAGGTTTATAATACATAAAAAAAAAAAAAAAAGTTAACTTAGGGGGTTGTGTTTCATTTAGTGTATGTGTATTTGATTTAGAAGCTAAATTATCGTGTTTGATTTAGTTCTTGGTTTTTTTTTTGCAATACTCATTTGTATCCTTCAGATATAGTATTAGTTCTAATCTTTTGGATATATATTATTTAATAATAAATTAATATTCCTCTTTGATATTCAAGAGAAAAATCATGATATCACTAAAGACTTCAATATGTGGTTGAAGTCTATTGTTCATAGATTGATATGTTTCTTTAATATCAATCTGTCAGTGATAGACTAATATTCCTCTACATTACAATAGTGATATTAGAGAGGAATATTAGTCTATCGGTGATAGACTTTAATATGGATTAAAGTTAGAAGAAGTATCACTAATATTAGTATCATTAACTTACTTTTTTTTTTTTTGCAGTAATTTAAAATTATGGTTAAGCTTGTTATGAGAACTATAAGGCTATTGAAGTTTTGGTTGATGAAATGACGAGTTTTTAGACTTTTTGGTTTAACATTAAATCAATTAAACATGAAACAAAACTAAATATGTAACAGTTAATATTTTTTTTAAAAAAAAAAGAAGCTGAATGGAGAAGAAGAAGTCGGGGAGGGCTTCGCCCTCCCACTTTTTCACGTAGCTGCAGGCGAAGCGGCCGCCGACCGTTTCGGCCAGCGGCCCACACTCTCCCTCCCTCTTTTAACCCTCTCTCTCGCCCTCCCTCTCTCCCTCTCAGTTCTCTCCCCGACCCCCGACCATCTCTCTCTCTCACTCAAACTTTCTTTGTCTCTCTCTTGTCTCTTAGATCGTGTTGCACCGTCACGAAGCTTCGTCTCCACCTACGGAAGCTCGTCTAAAACCCAGCGCCGCCACAACATGTCCATAACATTGTTCTGACCGATTCAGGCCATTTTCGACGATTTGAGGCCTGTTCTGGATAGATCGGGTTGCGAGGATTTTTGATCTGCTACCCACCGCGGCGTCGCCATTGTCCGATCCACGCGTTGCGGCCTGCCGGTGACACGCGTCGTCGCCTGCAGAGCCACCGATCGTCTCCTTCCGTGCGGTCGCCTCGGTTCGTTCATTAGCTCGTTTTGGATCTCCATTGGGTGAGTTTGACTCCTTGTAAGCTTTTAGGGTCTCGTTAGTGTTTCGGGTTTCTAATCTGTGCATGTTCTTCATTAGGGACTATTTGGAAATAGAAGCACGTTTGGAGCACGCTGCATTTCTCAAGTTGCACGTTGTTGCTGGATTATAGGTAAGTAGTCATTTGGACTAGGCTTAGAGGCATCAATGCATGCAATAACTAGATTGGAAGTAAACTAAATGATTTGAACTTGTGGTAGCATGTTAGGATGTGATGTTCGCTGTTGTGCCTAATTTAAGTTCCTTTGATTGTGTTTGATGTTTATATGTGCTGAAACCCGAACTTGTTAGTTCAGAGTCTGGTTTATCTGTTAGCCCTATGTGATTGTAACTCTAAAGTCGGGGTAAGCTTGTGTTGAGGATTCTAAATGTGTTAATGTGACTGATGATGTCTGTTCCCCTAAGTAGGAGCCTGGTAGTCTCATGCTTAGTATGAAAGTATCCCGAGAAGTGTTGAGAGCTTTAGGATTGTAGCTAGCAGAACCAGTTCTAGTGTAGGCCCTAGTCTCTGTGTAACCCTTATCAGGCTGAGACTCGAGGTTGGCGAGATAATTATTGAAGGAATTTTGAATTTCCCAAGCGGAAAATGTTGTGAAACGTTGTTGATCCGTAGTGTA
The DNA here is from genome assembly GCA_036507285.1 of Trichosanthes cucumerina. Taxonomy (NCBI): domain Eukaryota; kingdom Viridiplantae; phylum Streptophyta; class Magnoliopsida; order Cucurbitales; family Cucurbitaceae; genus Trichosanthes; species Trichosanthes cucumerina. Next base: position 72,183,775 of record CM071835.1, on the reverse strand, counting down.
ATTCCTCTCTTAAAATTTAATCTATCTCATAGATCCTAGGCTAAACATGCAAAGAAGAAGAAGGAAACAGTATAAAATAGATACTAACCTCTTGAATAACTCTTCTTCAACGTTTTCTCCTTCTCCGGTCACGATCTCTCTCGTACCAACGAACTCCTCGAACTCGATCCTCGATCCGAACAGGGAGACACCTTCAAAACACCTTCTCGGTTGTTCTCGGGAGGTTGAGGGAGAATGTGTGGGACTCCCTTTGGATTTTTGGTGAGGAGAGAATATTTAGAATTGAGAGAGTTCTAGAAAGAAAAACCCTTGCTCTCTTTGGATGGAAATCCAAAAAATGGCAAGAAGCACACTAAAGGCTTCTTGCAAAGCCTTTAAATAATGGTGAGATGTGGAGTTAACATTTCCACCAAATCACAATTTTACCACAACTATGTAATATACAAATCATATTTGCATATTATATACTATAAGGTATCTCACACCTTATTATACAAATCTCATTTGCATAAATGTTGAATTATAAATTGAATCACATTCAATTTAATTTCTCTCAAGTCAATTTCTCCAAATAGCACTAATTAATCAGTTAGGCTATACTATAGTTTATTATGAATCTCATTCACATCAAACTATATATTATATCATCTATATATCATATAAGTGACATAAATACCTAAATAATGAATTTGAACACTTCAAATTCACACCAAACTGTAAACCCTCAATTTGTCAAATTTGAGCCAACCGAGTGACCTAATGGACCTACACGTGATGAGCTCCGCTTATCCGAGACTAACTCACAAACTCTTTATCCTTGGTTATTCAACATTCATTAGCTACGGTAACACTCCACTAAAGCCCGTGTAGTTGCACTCTCTCATCATCAGAGGACAAGTTATGTCCATCGATATAACCATTACCTATGAGTCGACCCTTCACAAAGGTTGTTCGTAGACACTGCTTGGTCAAATTACCGTTTTACCCCTATTCTACCTCTTTTTCCTTAAGTTCCACTGCTCCTCTAATGAACAACTACGTTGCATGGTCCAACCATAAAGAACAACTCTCTCAGGCCAATGAGAGAGTGGGGCCAGTTGTTCAAGGCACGGAGACAACACTTAAGGAAACAACCTCTACTTTCCCTAAATCGGGAACGAGTGAATTCCTTCTTGCGTAGTCAAGTTCCCGCTCCCACGTGGTCCCGCTTTTGAGAAGATATGCATATTGGGCGAGCAACGGTGGCAACCCTCACCCGTACTTAGTCAAAGGACAAACCCCGCAGCAGCGGGAGTCCGTGGCACGCTCGTGATTAAGGTCGAGTCACTAATGGTCATCTACGAAATTATTAGCTCTATCATCATTAGCGGTGTTACATCAGTAAGTCTAATAATCACCGGTCCAGTCTTGTACAATCTCATTGCACAGGATGCCCCCCACTCGCATGTCAACCACATGAACGAGTCAGATCACCTCGTTTGTATCTAATACAAAGCGGGCCGCATCCAAAGTGTATCAATGATTAGGTCTCAAACCCTATCCATATACTGTAGACCGTTCGGGTCATTAACTAGAACGTTATATTCCTTCTGTGACCACTACACACCGTTAAAGTTCTTAGTTCTCTCATTAATACAATGACCCTAGAGCTTAGTTTATTGGATTAAGTTTATGAAAAATGCGAGACACAAAGTTTAAAAAAGTAACTCTTTTTTATCACACAAAGTTCAAATAAATAACTCTTATTTATTCACAACTCGACATGAAATATTACAAACTACACGAGATGAGGACATACATCCCAATAAACTCCCACTTGGACTAAGCTAGTGGAGTACATGATACATTTCTCAAATGTACAGTAAAGTAATACAACAAAGTAATACAATAAACTAGGGCATTGAATACCACTTTACAATACTCCCACTTGCCCTAGTTAGGAAGCACTCGATCTCTACGTGACCCTCAAACACCTTAGTCGTGAGGACCTTTGTAAGTGGATCAGCAACATTGTGCTCCGAAGCTATCTGCGTGACTGTCATGTCTCCGAGGTGCACAATCTCCCGTATCAGGTGATACTTACGCTCTATGTTCTTGCCCCTTTTATGACTCTGAGGCTCTCTCGAGTTGGCTCTCGCACTACCGCTTGTTGGGATTTGTGCCCTAAAACTCGTAGTTTGTAATTATGTTCTAATTAATGTAATAAAGTGTTATTGTTCGTTATCTACGAGTTTGCCTTTATTTAAACCCTAAATCCAATAAACTAATCATCCAAGGTTGTTAAGTGAATCTTTAACTGAATGTAATGTACATAAAAAGGATCTCGGTTCGAGATACAACCTAAACGGTCCATAGTTGGGGATAAGGTTTGGTACCTTACCCCAGTTAAACTATGGATGTGGCCCACTTTGTATTTGATACAAACACTGTGATCCTAACGTGTTCGTGTAGATGACATGTGAGTGGGGATATCCTATGTAATGAGATTACATAAGACCGGACCACGAAATAGTAACCTCTAGGTGTAACTCCGTTGACTAGTTAGGTTTCTATTTCACTAGGATGACCTAGGCAACTTGATCTCAATACTGAGGAGGTTACGAACTCCTGTTTGCTAGGGAATGTCCTTTGACTAGTATTGGTGAGAGTTGCCAGATTCGCCGACTCAATTAGCATACCTTCTTGGGGACAAGACCGAGTGAGCGGCTGGAAACTTAACTTAGCAAGACGGAATTCACTCCTTCCCGCCTACTAGGGTAAGTAGAGGAATGTTCCCTTAAGTGGTGTCTCCGGGAGTTGAACAAAGGGCCCGACCCTCTCATTGGCCCGAGAGGGACTCTGTTTGTTGGTAGGACCACAAACAAATTGTTCATTAGAGGAGCACTGGTACTTAAGGTACAAGATGTAACCCAGGGGTGAAACGGTAATTTGACCCAACTGGTGTTACGAACATTCGTGAATGATTGACATGCTGTTATTGGTCAATATCCATGGACACAAAAATATATTTGCAGTGAGAAGAGTGCAGTTGTGGGACTTTAGTGGAGTGTTCCCGCAGTTAACGAATGTTGATTGGGAGGTTAATGAGATTAACCGAGCAATCCCGTATCGTTAGAGCTTTTGATCTGTAGGTCCATTAGGTCCACCTTCTAGCTCGTAAAGGGTTCTTAGATTATTTGAATTTGAAATGTTCAAATTCATTAGGGATTATATTTAATGTATTTAGATACGATATAATATATAGTTTTGGAACTATATATTATAAATTTAATGTGAATATGATTCATATTAAAGTATATGCGAGAATTGAATATTTGAAAGAGTTCAAATATTATATTAAGTGTGAATGTGATTCACATTTGAAATCTATAGGTTAAAATTTAATGTACACTGGATGTGCATTAAAACAATAGGTTAGAGGGAAGGATATGATTAAATATGATTTAATCTTAATTAAATATAAGATATTTAATTTGGATAATTAAATATGATTTAATTAATATTTTTCATTTAATTCAATATTAAATTAATGGGAACGTGTCAGAAGGACAGGTTCCCCACCTCCCTCCCCATCGATAGGGAGTGGGGAGGTGATCCCTGGTTTTATTCCTCTCCAATGGAGGAGAGGAGGTTGATCGATCATTTTTTATTACACAGAAAGAATTCTCTCTCACATTCTCATTCCTTTCTTCTTCCAATTGTTGGAAACCTTCCCACCAAGGAAGATTTAAGAACTTAGAGATATAAAAGGTGCTCACTGTTGGTGGTGTTCTGTTGAAGAAAAATAGAGAAATTAGGAAGTTCCTGTGTTGCTGATTTCTTTTAGAGGAGCAAGGAGTTGCTGCAAGTTGAAACTACAAAGGTATTGTTCTTCCCTTAGTTTAATTGTTAAACTTAACATATGTTTGCATGTATGCAATTAATCCATGTCTAATAGGATTAGAAACACCATGCTTGTTCTGTATTTTTGGTCAATGTACTGGTTTTTGTTTTTTAAGAACAACAATCAAGTAATTAAGATCCAAAACACGTTTTCGCTGCTCAAGAAGATCAGATCTCCATCACATGGTATCAGAGCAATGCTTGTATTGTTTTGTTTTGAAACAAATTTTCATTGATTTGGTGTGAAATGCATTTGGTTTGCTGTAAAACTTGTTTATGAATGTTTTGGCCTTAGTTTACATCGACTTTTGTTCAAATTGGATGTAAAGGCCCCTGCGTTTTTTGGCAAAAAGTGCAAAATTAAGTATATAATTGAGTTATGAGTCGTTCGGTACCAATTTCATGCATTTCGGTTGAGAATCGAAGGAGAAATTGAAGTTTGAAGCTGTTGTGTTCGTGGAAGAAAGCTGTTGCCGAAGCAGCAGCGTTGCAATGTTGTTCATCAGCGTCGCAACGTTGAAGAACAACGTCGCAACGCCAGCGTTCCCTATCGACGCGGGCGATCAAGGGGTTAGCGGCGTTGCAACGCTGCCCCACGCAGCGTTACGCCACCCCGATACCAGGCGCGCAAGACGACGGCGGGCGTTACCAACAACGGCGCGCCTCACAGTAACGCCGTGGGGCATTCCAGCAGCTGCAGACCGGTTCAGTTGGTTAAATTCTTTTGGTCCGATTCGAGCGGTTCAAGGCCGGTTCAGGGTGTTTTTTGACCGGTTTTATGAAATAAATTAATGTAATTTATTTTTCTTTGCACCTTAGGGCCAAATTATTCCTGTTTCTGATTATTTATCTATATGAATGTCATTTAGATTATCCCCACCTTAGGATAAGCATGTTCATGCATTTTATTTATATAAATGTTATATGAATATGGTTGAATGCATGACTAATTTATTTTTTCATGAGTAATTAATTATAAGTGTTATAATTAGATTATATGGAAAATAAATTGCATGGAGCATGAAATTACTTAGTTTAAAATAAATGTTATTTTATTTAAGTAATTTTATAATTCAAATAGTTGAATTCCTTTTATCATTCCAATTTGAATATTGATGGTTGGATTTATAATATAGTTTATTTATCATAGGTTAATTATTAAGATTTATAAAAGTTATAAATTAAAGGGGTTTTAGAAACCATAACCTATAATAAAGAAATGCATGCAAACATAGGAACTTGGGTGAAAATTTAATTAGTTTTAAATTGTTTAAATTTAATTTAGACCTAAGTTTCAATTTCTAATAGGATTAGAAATAAGTCTTACGTAGTATTTTAAATATTTTAAAATATAGTAGTACTTTAGGACTTTGGTTATAAGGGAACTCTACCGGTGAAGTTCTGTCTAAGGCGGGGGGTACTTAAGCTGACGGTTAATAGAACACCTCCTACCTGGGAACTGACCCGGAACCTGAGTTGAATTAACCTTAGTTCTGTTTTATCTCTAGGCAATTGAAATGTTTATTCACCTAGACATAAGGTTTTAAGCCCTAGTTATAATAGTTATAATAGGCATAGACTTAGATAGATTCTTTTAGCTAGAATCCGACTAAGTTAAATCCATACAATAATTTTAGGAACTTCAGTGGGAGAAAACGAGATGTTCGCATCGGGTTTACTCTCACGTCCTCAAGAGTTCACACCGTGAGTTCCATGTTCGGGTACGTGGCGTCAATAGGGCATCCCCCTACGATATGTGTTTGCATGGTTCAATACCAAGGTAAATGAGGGAAGTATCGATAGTAAATGGGAGCAGGACGCGTGTCAATGTATCCTACTGTAACGCCCCTACTTTTCTATGACCAACTCCTAGGGACATTACTATACATGCATGCATTTATAGGCCAAGCGATAAAAGATCTTAAAAGAAAACTTCCAAATAAATATAAATAGTCTTTAGGGATCCCAAATCAAAACATTTAAAACAGATAAAAGGGTCAATTTAACATGGCCTATTAAAACTGTAAGTAAATTTAAACTCCAAATAAAACATAGAGACAACATCAGTCTAAAACAAGAATATGCGGAAAACATGTCGGTTCCCATGGTTTTAGTAACGCTCCACCGTCACTCGCCCTGCACGTCCTTTCCTTTACCTGAAAAACATTTTTAAAAGAAAGGGTGAGTATTGCAAAACAATACCCAGTAAGTAACCTCGCTACCGAGGTTTGGGATATGCATACACATACAATCATGACCTTTAAACTTATTCGTAATAAACATATGCGGGACCTAAAGCTTTCTCATTTTGTCAGGTCTTTAATCCATGACTTCCTTTTTAATTGTGTATTGTCAGGTCTTTAATCCATGACTTCCTTTTTCATTTGTCAGGTCTTTAATCCATGACTTCCTTTTTAATTGTGTATTGTCAGGTCTTTAATCCATGACTTCCTTTTTAATTGTGTGGCCGACTGGTCATCCTGAGTCATTTCGTTTTGAGTCCCTCACAGACCCCTGTAATAATTTGACCCATAGGGTCTCTATTACATGTTTGACCATGCACATAATGATCTCAGGATACCAATGTCCACACTTTTCATTAATTCATTTCGTGGCATACATAACATGCATGAGGTCCCATCATTCACATAATAATAGTGCACATGTCACAAACATCATCGTCGATATGCAAATCAGACTTTTCTCATAGACAGTTGAAGATCATACTTTTGTAGGAAAACATAAAATATTCTCATACGAATTACTGTCATATTTTCACATGAAATACTGGAATACTTTTACATAGAATACGAGAATATTCTCACATAAAATAATAGTTTATTTCCACATGAAGCATTGAAATATTTGCACATAAAATATTAAGTATTCTCACGATAATATCTGTATATTTTCATATGAAAAATATAAACTAATTTCGGATGAAATCATGAAAATCATTTTCTTCAATCCCATTAAAAGTTCGGCACAAGGTCCCTTACCTTAGTTCCGACTTCGCTCCAAAACCTAATCGAACTCCTTGCCTACTCTTCCTTTAGTGAAACCTGATTCACACCATAGTTTCCGAATTCAATCTCCAAGTATTCACTAAATCCCTAATCATGCGATACTTAAATTGCGGTATTAAGATGTCGTGCCCCGCTTACCTCGAGCTCAATGCGAAAACCTAATACCCCTTAGTCCGTTTTGACGATCGACCTTCAATTCCGCTCCAAGTTTGGTCCCTACAAAAGTGTGTTCGAACCCGTAACCTAAATTCTCAATCAAACGCTTAATTAATCGATATGTCACAAAATAATTCTCAACCAAGCACGAAACTTAAACCGATCGCTCACCGGGCTGAATTCGTAGCTATCGTCTGCGATTCTTTGGCGGCGTTGAGAGCTCGGCGGCGGCGAGGCGACGTGCGTGAGGGTCTCGCGGCGCGCGCGATACGCACGAGCAGCGGCGGCGGAAGGGGAAGAAGCTCGCGACCTTCGGCGTGGCTGCAAGCGTGGCGGGCTGCGACGAAAAACTCGTGATCGAAGCTCCGTGGCCGAGTTTCCGTTGGATTTGCTCGGCGGTGAAGCGCGCGGCGGGATCGGCGCAGCGGCAGAGGCCGGAGTTGCGTGGGATCCGGCGAAGACCGCTACTCGGCGTTCTCTCTCGTCGGCGGCGAGAGGTGCGTGGATCGACGGCGCAAAGGGCGGCACGCGGTGGGTGCGAGCGACGGCGAGATCGGCGCAAAGAACGCGCGTGCGGTCCAAGGCCATGGTTCTTCTTGTCGGCGAGCTTGACGCAGCCTAGGAGTTCCGGTTTCACGAGCGACACGGTGTAGTCTCGAGCGGTTGATGAACCCTTTGGTGCGCAGCTAGGCCGGGCGGCGATGACCACCACTGGGGAGGGTATCGCCGTGGTGAAGAAGCAGGCGAATTGAAGTGATTTTCTTCTAGGGTTTCAAATAGGGCACACGAAAGGGTAATATGAGAGGTGGCTAGGGCTGAGGGTCAAGAAGTGAGGTGCTTAGGTTTAGGGTTAGGGCAAAATGTGAGGTGCTTAGGTTTAGGGTTAGGGCAAAATGTGAGGGAGAAGTGTTGGTGGCTAGGGTTAGGTTTTTCTCTTTACATCTTCAAGATAAGGAGCTTAAATACTAGTCAATTAGGTCAACCAAGTGCTAATTATCACCCTAATTTAGACATTTATCACCAAAATGCCATTGTCACTTCCTTTTTCTTTTAATCATTTACAAAGTAAATCCAATCTCAAGGGGGAAAATAATAATTAACGATAGAACGTCAAATACAATTATTAATTAGTACCTGTGGTGGTGGTCGTCACAATCTTCCCTCCTTAAGAACTTTCGTCCTCGAAAGTTCCTATTCTTGAAATAGTTCTGGATATTTAGCTCTCACTTCATCTTCTCGCTCCCAGGTAGCTTCTTCCGTGCGGTGGTTTACGCCACAACACTTTAACTAAGTGATCTCACGGTTCACGGAGGTCTTTCGATCTCTTGCAATAATGCACTCTGCCGCCGCGTTCGCCATAACTCAGATCTTCTGCTAAATGCAATGGTTCGAAGTCTACGACATGAGTCGGGTCTGGGACGTACTTTCTCAACATGGAGACATGAAACACGTTGTGAACTGCTGACAGGGAAGGCGGCAGTGCTAATCTGTAGGCCACTGCACCAATCCTCTCTAAAATCTCAAATGGTCCAATGAATCGCGGACTCAACTTCCCTCTTCGGCCAAACCTTAGAATTCCCTTCATTGGGGCCACCTTAAGAAATACGTGGTCCCCAACATCGAATTCTAGGTCCCTTCGTCTCGTGTCGGCGCATAGCTCTTCCATGCGCTTTGGGCGGTCTGCATCCGCGCCCTAATCTTTTGTACCGCATCATTCGTGACTTGTACCAACTCTGGACCCAATAACTGGCGTTCACCAACCTCCTCCCAGAAAATGGGAGTTCTGCAACGTTTTCCATAGAGAGCTTCAAATGGAGCCATTCCGATGGTCGACTGATAACTGTTATTGTAAGCAAACTCCATCAAATGCAAATGAGTGTCCCAACTACCGGGGAAGTCTAAAGTGCAAGCTCGCAACATATCTTCCAATATCTGGTTTAAACGTTCTGTCTGTCCATCCGTCTGTGGATGAAAAGCTGTACTGAAGTTCAACTGCGAACCTAACGCTCTCTGTAAACTCCTCCAGAAGTTGGAGGTGAAACGTGGATCCCTGTCTGAAATAATCTTAACTGGAATCCCATGCAAACGGACTATCTCTTCCAGGTAAAGCTGCGCCCACTTATCCGTAGAATAGGTGGGTTTCCCTGGTATGAAGTGTGCTGACTTGGTTAATCTGTCCACTATGACCCAAATCACCGAGTAACCTCGTAAAGTTCTAGGCAGTCCGACTATAAAATCCATAGAGATCTCCTCCCATTTCCACTGAGGTACATGCAACGGTTGCGGAATCCTGCGGGTCTCTCGCCTAGGTGCCTTTACTGTGACAAGTCAAACACTTGCTGACAAACTCTGCTATGTCGCGCTTCATGTTACACCACCAAAATGACTGTTTCAGATCTCGGTACATCTTGGTACTGGCCGGGATGCATAGAAAATGGTGAGTTATGGGCTTCGCTCAAGATTTAATTTTCAGTTTGTCGTCGCCTTGCACACATAATCGACCACTCAAATAGTAATCCTCCGTCTGCGTGGATAGGGAAAACTCGTCAACTCACCGTAGTTACTGCGATGCACGCTTTTCTACTAACCGAGGTCCACTGCGAGCCTCAATGATACGTTGTCTCAAAGTTGGTTGCATCGTTAATCGAGCTAATCGAGTCGTGGTCTTTCCTACTAGTATCGCGATTTCACTCGAGCAAACTCTGCTGTAACTCTCTACTCTGCACATCGGTAACCGTCTTTGAAGTATGCACTGGCTTTCTACTGAGGGCATCGGCCACCACATTAGCCTTACCGGGATGGTATTGTATGTCAATATCATAATCCTTCACTAATTCCAACCATCTGCGTTGCCTCATGTTCAATTCCTTCTGGGTGAACAGATACTTCAGACTTTTATGATCTGTAAAAATCAAATTTTTCTGCATATCTGGTAGTGTCTCCGGATCTTTAATGCAAAGACCACTTCTTTGCTAGTTCCGTGTCATGAGTTGGATAGTTCCTCTCGTGCGTCTTCAATTGTCGGGATGCATAAGCTATTACTTTACCGCGTCTTGCATTAGCACACACATTGTTTCAACCCTTTCTTAGAAGCATCACTGTAAACCACAAAACTCCCTGTTCCCTCGGGAACTGTAAGAATCGGGGCTGACACTAATCTGTACTTGAGTTCCTGGAAGCTCGCCTCACAAGCATCATCCCAAACAAATGAGTTTCCCTTACGCGTCAGCTGAGTCATGGGCATGGCTATCTTGGCAAAATCCTGCACGAATCGTCTATAATATCCTGCAAGACCCAGAAAACTACGTACCTCTGTAACGGTGGTCGGACGAGGCCACTGTGTGACGGCCTCCACTTTTGCTGGGTCAACAGAGACTCCAGCTTCGGACACAACATGCCCTAAGAAGGATACTTGTCTGAGCCAGAATTCACACTTGGAAAATTTTGCATACAACTTATTCTCTCTCAGCGTGAGTAAAACTTTTCTCAGGTGCATTTCATGCTCTTCATCACACCTGAGTATATCCAGTATATCGTCGATGAACACAATCACGAACGTATCAAGAAACTCTTTGAATAAACGGTTCATCAAATCCATAAACGCGGCAGGAGCGTTGGTCAAACCAAACGGCATCACTGTGAACTCATAATGCCCATAACGTGATCTGAATGCTGTTTTAGGGATATCCCCTTCACTGATCCTCAACTGATGGTAGCCTGATCTCAGATCAATCTTGGAGAACACTGTTGCTCCTTGCAACTGATCGAACAAATCATCTATTCTGGGGAGGGGGTATTTATTCTTAATCGTAACTTTATTCAACTCCCTGTAATCTATACACAGGCGCATGGATCCGCTCTTTCTTTTCACGAACAATACAGGGGGGCTCCCCAAGGCGAAACGCTTGGCGTATAAACCCCTTGTCTAGCAAGTCTTGTAACTGTACTTTTAGTTCTTTCAACTCTTCCGGTGCCATTCTGTACGGGGCTTTGGATATCGGGGTCGTCCCCAATTCCAATCCGATGTTAAAGTCTACCTCTCTGACCGGAGGTATACCGGGGAGGTCCTCGGGAAGACGCAGAAAATTCATTCACCATCCGAGAGATGTCACCGAGATCTCCGTACACCTTGCATCTAGTATGCAAGCTAAGATGCCCTAAGCTCCCGATGTAATAACTTTCGCCTTAAGGGCGATAATTACCTTAGGCCTACTTCCTCGCTATCGTGCCTCCAACTCAGAGGCGGGTTGGTCGGAGAGGAGTGAACACTACCTCCTTCCCGAAACAATCAATGCAAGCATGGTTCTGCGCTAACCACCCATGCCCAATATTACATCAAAGTCAAACATGTCTAAGAATACTAGATTCATTTGCTAACTCATGGTCTCATGACGGTCACACTACCATCCTTGACTTTCATATTGGCTAACAAATTTATCCCGCAGAGTGGAGACAGACAGGGCATCTCAGAATCGTTTCTAGTTCTAACTCACTTGACTTACAAAGGATGCAGAAATAAAAGAGTGTGTAAACAGTAATCAAATAATACAAAGGCAAGGTGCCCAAGTAATGAAAGTCATACACCAGAATTCACTCGAGTCTCGAGCCATAGATGTCTCTACCGGTGCTTGCATAAGCTCTCCCCGATGTATAACCGGCTTCACAAAGAGCCCACTATTTATAACTTCGAGGTCGGCTAGTGCGGGCTTGACTCGCAGGCACTATTAGCTCTGTGCCCTTCTTTTCCACACTTGAAACACACTCGGACCGGGCCAAACACTTACCCTCGCTTTGCGCTACTACGCTCTTTGCACCGTGGCCTATCTCCACCGTTATTTCCCGATCTGTTGACTTGTGGTTTCGACCAACTCGCCTGAAAATGTCCTCGCCTATCACGGTATGCTGTGGGACGCTGTGAGCTAGAATTTGGCCGGTCCCACTTCCTCTTATGATTTGCCATGGGCCGCCCAGGTTAACCACTACCTGCATGCGATCTGCGCTGCACCCAAATCAATTCCGCCACTCTCACTGCGGAGGCATAATCGGAGGTGCTAATGCTTGAATGAAGCCTCGAACATTCTCATCCACCCCATAATGAAGCGCTCTGCTTTCTTTGCCTCAGTATCTACCAAATTCGGGAGCAAAGCGGGACAAACGGGTAAATTCCTCTCATACACCTCCACCGCCCTCCTGCTCGCAAAGTCAGTAAGAATTCGCCGCTTTCAGAACGAGTGAGCAGCAGGATAAAATTTCCGCAAGAATGCTTCTTTGAACAGATTCCGTAATCGCTTTCTCACTGGCGATAATGGTTCCTCGGGCGGACTCCCACCATAAATACGCGTCATCCTCGGCGCAAAGGTAGCACAGACACCCTCTCGGTCCTCGGGCGCTTCATCAATCAAGATGGTCTCAATGGAGGACAACCACAACTCAACCACCAGTGGGGTCACTTTGGAAGACCCATTGAAAGATCTAGGATCATACTTCACGAAGTCCTTCGTATCGAGACTCGAGTTGCATCGTTTAGCCCCTCGATTTGCTTGGGCGGTGAGTGGCTCACTTATCAGTAGCTCGCACTGCACTCAGATAGCCTCCACCATCATAGTCATAACATTGGCGTTCCCCCTTGATCTCGCCACTTTGGGCACCTGCAGTACATTCTCCCGGCGGCGGCCGGGTCTCGGGGGAGGTCTCGAACGGTGGAGCAACCTCTTCCTGTTCTAGTGGTAATCCGGTTGGGCGTCAACGTTCTCCCTTGCCCTCCGGCCCCTACCACGTCCCTACCTCTCCCTCGGCCTCTAGGTGGCATTTTGTCAATACTACAATACAGAGTTTCTAACTCGGTTTTCTTTACTTTCTAACCATAAGATAGGATCACCCTGGGGGTTTTTAAGGTCATGTATATGCATAAAACAAAGATCATATCATAATCATTTACTTTATTAATAAAATATCGTAACGTATTCAGGCGGTGGATGGAACGCGTTGTTCAACCATGGGAACTACTCTGTGCTTACTCTCAGTAAGCAAGTCTCAGAACCCTTAAACCTAGGGCTCGATATACCAACCGTAACGCCCTACTTTTCTATGACCAACTCCTAGGGACATTACTACACATGCATGCATTTATAGGCCAAGCGATAAAAGATCTTAAAAGAAAACTTCCAAATAAATATAAATAGTCTTTAGGGATCCCAAATCAAAACATTTAAAACAGATAAAAGGGGTCAATTTAACATGGCCTATTAAAACTGTAAGTAAATTTAAACTCCAAATAAAACATAGAGACAACATCGATCTAAAATAAGAATATGCGGAAAAAACATGCTCGGTTCCCATGGTTTTAGTAACGCTCCACCGCTCTACTGCCCGCACGTCCTTTCCTTTACAGAAAAACATTTTTAAAAGAAAGGGTGAGTATTGCAAAACAATACCCAGTAAGTAACCTCGCTACCGAGGTTTGGGATATGCATACACATACAATCATGACCTTTAAACTTATTCGTAATAAACATATGCGGGACCTAAAGCTTTCTCATTTTGTCAGGTCTTTAATCCATGACTTCCTTTTTAATTGTGTATTGTCAGGTCTTTAATCCATGACTTCCTTTTTCATTTGTCGCCTTTAATCCATGACTTCCTTTTTAATTGTGTATTGTCGTCTTTAATCCATGACTTCCTTTTTAATTGTGTGGCCGACTGGTCATCCTGAGTCATTTCGTTTTGAGTCCCTCACAGGACTCAGTAATAATTTGACCCATAGGGTCTCTATTGCATGTTTGACCATGCACATAATGATCTCGGGATACCAATGTCCACACTTTTCATTAATTCATTTCGTGGCATACATAACATGCATGAGGTCCCATCATTCACATAATAATAGTGCACATGTCACAAACATCATCGCCGATATGCAAATCGGACTTTTCTCATAGACAGTTGAAGATCATACTTTTGTAGGAAAACATAAAATATTCTCATACGAATTCTTCATCATATATTTTCACATGAAATACTTTGGAATACTTTTACATAGAATACGAGAATATTCTCACATAAAATAATAGTTTATTTCCACATGAAGCATTGAAATATTTGCACATAAAATATTAAGTATTCTCACGATAATATCTCAGATATTTTCATATGAAAAATATAAACTAATTTCGCATGAAATCATGAAAATCATTTTCTTCAATCCCATTAAAAGTTCGGCACAAGGTCCCTTACCTTAGTTCCGACTTCGCTCCAAAACCTAATCGAACTCCTTGCCTACTCTTCCTTTAGTGAAACCTGATTCACACCATAGTTTCCGAATTCAATCTCCAAGTATTCACTAAATCCCTAATCATGCGATACTTAAATTGCGGTATTAAGATGTCGTGCCCCGCTTACCTCGAGCTCAATGCGAAAACCTAATACCCCTTAGTCCGTTTTGGCGATCGACCTCCAATTCCGCTCCAAGTTTGGTCCCTACAAAAGTGTGTTCGAACCCGTAACCTAAATTCTCAATCAAACGCTTAATTAATCGATAGGTCACAAAATAATTCTCAACCAAGCACGAAACTTAAACCGATCGCTCACCGGGCTGAATTCGTAGCTATCGTACAGTTGCTGGCCGGCGTTGCAGAGCTCGACGGCGGCAGGGAACGATGTGCGTGAGGGTCTCGGCGGCGGCGCAACCACGCAGCGCAGCGGCAGCCGATCGGCGGAAGAAGCTCGCGACCTTCGGCGTGGCTGCAAGCGTGGGCGGCTGCGACGGAAAACCTGTGATCGAAGCTCCGGCGCTGAAGTTTCCGTTGGATTTGCTCGACGGTGAAGGCGGCGGCGGATCGGCAATGCGCAGGGCCGGAGTTGCGTGGGATCCGGCGAAGACTCGCTACTCGGCGTTCTCCTCGTCGGCGGCCGAGGTGCGTGGTATCGACGCGCGCAGCGACGGCACGGCCGGGTGCGAGCGACGGCGAGATCGGCGAAGAACGCGCGTGCGGTCCGAGGCCACGGTTCTTCTTGTCGGCGAGCTTGACGCAGCTAGGAGTTCCGGTTTGCAGGCGACACACGGTGTAGTCTCGAGCGGTTGATGAACCCTTTGGCTGCAGCTAGGCCGGGGGGCGGCGATGACCACTGCTTTCGGGGAGGGTATCGCCGCGGTGAAGACAAAGAAGAATTGAAGTGATTTTCTTCTAGGGTTTCAAATTAGGGCACACGAAAGGGTAATATGAGAGGTGGCTAGGGCTGAGGGGTCAAGTGAGGTGCTTAGGTTTAGGTTAGGGCAAAATGTGAGGTGCTTAGGTTTAGGGTTAGGGCAAAATGTGAGGAGAAGTGTTGGTGGCTAGGGTTAGGTTTTCTCTTTACATCTTCAAGATAAGGAGCTTAAATACTAGTCAATTAGGTCAACCAAGTGCTAATTATCACCCTAATTTAGACATTTATCACCAAAATGCCATTGTCACTTCCTTTTCTTTTAATCATTTACAAAGTAAATCCAATCTCAAGGGGGAAAATAATAATTAACGATAGAACGTCAAATACAATTATTAATTAGTACCTGTGGTGGTGGTCGTCACACCTACGGTCTCCTCCATTAGGTCGCACAGTGAGATTTCTATAGTCCGCCTGCTAGGTTGTCTCCGAGCATGTACCAAACCCTACGGAGGGCTCCGACTATAGGGATCGGAACACCGCGAACTCCGAGAAATGGATAGGGTCTCTTAGGTTGTTTGCCAACAGTTGTCTATCTTAATAGTAGCCTGTTAGCTCGGGCCTATTGGATCTGAAAATGGTAGGGTCACATTTACGGGATGAGTTAAGTTAGTTAACAAATCATTGACCATTGGGACATGAGATCTTCTGGTAGTGGGAATTGGCTGAGAAAGTCTCAATTAAAGGGAGGAATGACTGACTACCCGACGGAGGCTTTTGTTCTAAACCCTTGAAGTATCGTTGCAAAATTAAAGGCTTAACTTAAGCAATGGGTTTTAGTTTAAACACTAGGTTTCTTTAATAATTTTGCTAAATTAGATTGGTTTTTACAAAGGGGGTTAAAAGGCATAACTAATTAAAACTATTTTGAATTTTCAACATGTCGTCCTTAATAATATTCTTACTTAAAAGCGATCGTTTAACTGGTGAAAATTTTACTACGTGGATGTCCAACTTGAATACGATTCTCATTGTTAACGACATACGATTTGTACTGTCTGAGGAATTTCCTCAGATCCCTGCTCGTAACCCTCCTCAATCTGTTAAGGAGGCGTACGACCGCTGGATCAAGGCCAATGATAAGACCAAGGTCTACATTTTGGCTAGTGTTTCAAGTTCGCCAAAAGCACGAGGGCATGGTCTCACCGTGAGATCATGAGTTCAAGCACAGAAATGTTTGGACAACCGTCTGGAAAGATTCAGCACGAATCCCTCAAATGCGTTTATAACTCCCGTATGAAGGAGGGGTCATTGGTGAGAGAACACGTTTTTCATCTGATTGTCCACTTCAATGTGGCTGAGATGAACGGAGCGGTCATTGACGAACAAAGTCAGGTATCGTTCATCCTGGAATATCTTTCGAAGAGTTTCCTGCAATTCCGCAGCAATGCGGTGATGAACAAGATAGAGTATAACCTGACTACTCTCTTTATGAAGGGAATAAGAACCCCGTGCAGCGGAAGACGATTGAATCGTCGAGGTATCAATATGTAACATAGTTTTGTTAAAATTGATCTAATACTAGATATAGGCTAAACATGCTTAAAAGAAGAAGAAAAAATACAGCAAGTAGAGTTTACTTACTTGTTGAAGACTTTCTTCAAAGATTCTTCTTCAAGTCACGAACTCTTCGTGCTCCTCGAACTCAACGAACACTTCCAACGAAAGTAACCCGATCACAACCAAATGGCCTTCTCGGTTGTTCTCTTTTGGAGAAGAGAAGATGGTGGGATCTTGTAAGAGTTTTGGAGAGGGAGGAGAATTGAGAGAGAATTGAGAGAATTCCTCTTCTTTTCTTTGATGAAAAATCAAAAAATGACAGATTGCCTTGTAATCCTTCTTGCAAGAAGGGTTTATATAGTGGAATTGATGGAGTTAAAATCTCCACTTAATTACCACTTTACGACAACTATAGGTTATGCAAATTTCATTTGCATAACCACATAATATAAGATATCTCATATCTCATATTGCAAATCTCATTTGCAATAATTGTGGATTAATTAAATTGAATCACATCCAATTTAATTTCTCTCAATCAATTTCTCCAATTAGCCCTAATTCAACAATTAGGCTAACCTATAGTTTATTATGAATCTCATTCACATTAAACTATATATTATATCATCCATATCTCATATAAATGATATAAATGCCCTTAAAGTGAAATTGAACACTTCAATTTCATACCAAAACATTAACTCTTCTTTTAACCCAGATGGAGCCAACCGAGGGACCTAATGTACCGACAGTGACGGGTTCCAATGATCCGAGATTAACCTGCCAAGCTCTTTGTCCCGGTTAACCAACATTCATTAGCTACGGTAACACTCCACTATAGCCCGTAGCTGCACTCCCGTCGGTCACGAGAATATTACGTGTCCACTGATATAACCAATGCCCATGAGTCGACCCTTCACAGGTTGTTCGTAGAGACGACTGGGTCTAAATACCGTTTTACACCAGTGTCTACCTCTTGTTCCTTAAGTCCCCACTGCTCCTCTAATGAACAACATATTGTGATGGTCCAACCATGCACAACACCCTTCTCGGGCCAGTGAGAAGGTGAGCGCCCGTTATCCAAGCCCTGGAGACAGCACTTAAGGGAACAACCCCTCTAGTTTCCCTAAAGGCGAGAACGAGTGAATTCCATTTCGCGTAGTTAAGTTCCTAGCTCCCTACTTGGTTCTGTCCTTGAGAAGATAGGCATATTGGGCGAGTAATCGTGACCACATTCACCCGTGCACTAGTCAAAGAATGGACCCTCGCATGAGGCGAGTCCAGAACACGCTCAAGATTCGTGTCGAGTCACTAATGGTCATCTCACGAAGTTATTAGTCCCATCACAACAGCGGTGTTTATCGGTAGGTCTAATAATTCACGGTTCGGTCTTGTACAATCTCATTGCATAGGATGCTCCCACTCGCATGTCAACCATATGAACGAGTCAATTCACCTCGTTTGTATCTAATACAAAGCGGGTCGCATCCACAGTGTATCCAGGATTAGGTCTCCAACCCTATCCATATACTTTAGACCGTTCGGGTCATTAACTCGAACGTGATCCTCCCTGTGTGTCCACTACACACCGTTCAAGTTCTAGTTCTCTCATAAATTCAATGACCTTGGAGCTTCGTTTATTGGAAATGTTTATAAATATTGCGAGACACAAAGTGATGAAATAAATAACTCTTATGAATTTCAAACAATATATTACAAACACGAGATTAGGACAAAAATCCCAACAAACTCCCACTTGGACTAAGCTAGTGGAAAAATATTACAACCAAGCAATACAATAAACTAGGGCATTAAATACCTGTTTACACATCTCCCACTTGCCCTAGTCAGAAAGCTCTCAAAGACCTAGACTCTTTAGGTGACCCTCAAACACCTTAGCCGTGAGGGGCTTTGTAAAAGGATCAGCTACGTTGTGCTCCGACGCTATCTGCGTGACCGTCACGTCTCCCCCGTGCACAATCTCGCGTATCAGATGATACTTGCACTCAATGTGTTTGCCTCTCTTATGGCTCCGAGGCTGACGTGAGTTGGCTACTGCACCACTGTTATCACAGAATAGTGTGATCGACAAGTTCATGTTTGGAACAACTTCCAAATCTGTCATGAACTTCCTGAGCCAAAGAACTTCCTTTGCAGCTTCACAAGCCGCAACATACTCTGCTTCCATAGTGGAATCAGCGATGCATCCCTGCTTGATGCTTCGCCATACTACAGCTCCTCCATTCAGAATAAAGGCTGACCCCGAAGAGGATTTCCTAGATTCCTTGTCGGTCTGAAAATCAGAATCTGTGTATCCCGTAAAGATCAAATCCCCACTACCATACACTAAGTTGTAGTTCCTCGTTCTCCTAAGATACTTGAGGATAACCTTTACGGTTGTCCAATGATCTAATCCTGGATTGGACTGATATCTACTGACAATTCCTACTGCATAAAAGATGTCGGGCCTAGTACACAGCATGGCATACATCAAGCTCCCTACAACTGAAGCATATGGAATCCGTCTCATATCCTCAACATCTTGAGGAGTCTTAGGACACTGATCCTTAGACAAGTGAACCCCATGCCTTAAAGGCAGCAAGCCCTTCTTGGAGTTCTGCATCTTATATCTAGACAACATCTTGTCAATATAAGACGCATGAGACGAGGCTAGCGTTCTGTTCTTCCAGTTCTAGACTATCTGGATGCCTAGAACATACTGAGTTTCTCCCAAATCTTTCATTTGGAATTGCGAAGCTAGCCACTTTTTAACGTCAGTAAGAAATTCTAGCTCATTCCCAATGAGAAGAATATCGTCCACGTACAACACTAGAAATGCGACAGTTTTGTCAACGATTTTCTTGTAGACACAAGGCTCGTCGACATTTTGATCAAAGCCGTAAGATTTGATCGCCTCATCAAATCTTATATTCCAAGACCTCGAAGCCTGTTTCATTCCATAAGTGGACCTATGAAGTCGGCAAACTTTTTGCTCTTGGCCTTGGGCAATGAACCCTTTGGGTTGGTCCATGTAGATTGTCTCATCAAGTTTGCCATTCAGAAAGGCTGTCTTGACGTCCATCGGCCATACCTCGTAGTCATAATACGCGACAATGACCAAAAGGATCCTGATCGACTTTACCATGGCAACAGGTGAAAAGGTCTCCTCATAGTCAACCCTTTCAACCTGGGTAAAACCCTTTGCCACTAGTCGGCCTTTGAAGGTCTGCAGCTTCCCATCTACGCCACGTTTACGCTTGTAGATCCATTTGAAACCAATAGGTTTTACCCCATCCGGTTGATCCATAAGCTCCCATACAGAATTGAAGTACATGGACTCCATTTCCTGTTCCATAGCTTTAACCCACTCGTCTTTGTCAACATCAACCATTGCCTGATCATAGGTGAATGGATCCTCACAGTCATCATCAGGAGCGACAACTGAGGTTTCAGCTAAACCCATGTAGCGATCAGGTTATCTCATAGCGCTCCCACTACGTCAAGGCATTTCCAACTCTTGGGAACGGATTTGACTAGACGTTCTAGGATCAACAACACTTGTTGACTTACTAGCCCCATCAGCAACTCTTGCTGATGAACTGTCCATTTCATTTAATACAATTTTACTTCTTGGTAAATGATCCCTGACGTGGTCTTCCTCTAAGAAAGTGGCGTTTGTCGACACAAGCACCATGTTTTCCCTAGGATCGTAACACAGACCACCCCTAGTCTCTTTAGGGTAACCTACGAATAGGCACATTTTCGAACGGGGTTCCAACTTTTTCGGGTTTGACACCAACACATGGGTTGGGCATCCCTAAATCCTGATGTGATGTAAACTGCCTTTACGTCCACTCCAGAGCTCGAAAGGTGTTTCACAAACACTCTTCGACGGAACGTTGTTCAAAATATAAACCGCAGCTCCCACTGCGTACTTCCCAAAAAGAATCAGGGAGACGAGCATAGCTCATCATCGACCGAACCATGTCTAACAAGGTTCTGTTTCTCCTCTCCGATACACCATTCTGCTGTGGCATACCAGGCGCTGAGAGTTGGGACGTAATTCCGTGTTCTATCATATAGTCCTGGAATTCAGTGTCCATGTACTCTCTACCTCGATCTGATCGAAGTTTTTTAAGCGATTCAGCTAAGAGGTTGTCAACCTCAGTCTTGTACTCCTAGAACTTTTCAAGAGTTTCAGACTTCTTATGCATTAGGTAAATATACCCATATCTCTAGTAGTCATCTATGAAAGACACAAAGTACTCATAACCGACCCGAGCTTTAAAATTCATCGGACCAAGACGTCAGAATGTACTAACTCAAGAGGCTCTTTGGCTCTGTATTCTTTTCCACAAAAAGGACGTTTGGTCATCTTGCCCTCAAGGCACGACTCACACACTGGTAAAGAGTTTTCTTCCAACTCGTTTAGAAGCCCACACTTCACTAGTTTCTCAATCCTATTGAGATTAATGTGGCCTAACCGAAGATGCCAAAGTTGGGCATTTTCTTTTGGAGAAACTTTTGCTTTCTTAGTTCGTGTTTCTGCAGTTTTAAACAACTCAGTATTCAAAACACTTTTACCGAATTGGGTTTCAAAACATACAGATTATTTTCGAGTGAAGTTGAACATATGACATTCCCTTTGAAAGAAATAAACGCTTTATTAAGTTAAGAAGAAACTGAAATACAATGTTCAATTAGGCAGGAAATTGAAACAAGGTTTCTAGTAAACCCTGGAACTATATACAAATTGTCCAACAATAAGTACTTCCCGCAAAAATGCAGCTTCACCGTGCCGATCGCTGCAGCAGAGACAAGTTCTCCAGATCCAACTCGTAGAGTCACCTCACCCTCTCGCAGCGGCTGCCAGGAATCAATCCCCTAAAAAGAAGAACAAACGTGGTTAGTGGCGCCCGAATCCAATATCCAGGCAGAGTCACTACATTCCACTAAACATGTTTCTGTCACAAGTAAATCACATTTACCTTGATTCTTCCTCTCGGTCAGGAATTTGGGACAGTTTCTCTTCCAATGTCCGCCCCCATTGCAGTGGAAACACTTTCCTTTCTCCGCAACCTCCTTGACCTTTTTGCCCTTGTGGGCGGCAACTCGGTCAGTTTTACCCCTCTTCATCCTCTTCTTCTCTTTCGGGCGTGAAGGAGCAACAGGTTTCGTCCCAGAGGTCGAACCCCTGTGATAAGACCTGTAGGCAACATTTGCCTCAGATTCCTTAACACTGTTCAAGATTGGAAATTTTGTAGCTCATTTAGGAGGGTAGTCAGAGTGTAGCAAATTTTGTTCATAACAACATTGCTACGAAACTGAAGGAAACTCTTCGGAAGAGTCTCCAAAATAAAACCTACCTGGCTCGACTCATCGATCGAAGCCCCGTTCATCTCAGCCGGATGGAAGTGGGTCATCATGTCTAGAACGTGTTCGGACAGACGACCCCTCTTTCATCCGTGCGTTGAAAACGTATTTGAGCGAGTCATGTCGGTGTGTAAGGACTGCTATCCAAACATTTCCTGCAAGGACTCCATGATCTCCTTAGCGGAAACCATCAGCTCGTGCTTCTTTGCCAAGACATCAGACATGCTGGCAATTATGTAGACTTTGGCCTTTTCATTGGCCCTGATCCACCGATCATATGCATCGTGAACACTTCGCGATGCAGTCGAGCACGGCATCTGAGGGCACTCCTCAGATAGCACGAACTTTATGTCGTCTTGTACCAAAATTGTATTAATGTTGTTTTTCCAACTTTGGTAATTATCTCCCACTAATTTATCTGAAGCGAGTAAGGCTATTATCGCGCTAGACATTTTTTAGCTGAAATACAAGTAAAATTTTGTATTAGTCTTGCAAAAAAAACTATAAAAAAACCAATCAAGATTTAGCAAAAAAAATTCATGATCCCTAGGTCATTCAAAATTTTGCAATGATACCCTAAAGGTTTAGAATGACCGCCACCGAAGGGTGAATAAAACACTCCTCCTATAGGACGAGACTTTCTCGATCAGACCCTAATCCCAGAATAACTCTTATTCCATTAGGCGTCCAATTACCATTGTTCGGTCGAATTCATTAACACTTAACGAATTCTGTGAGTGTCACCTCAATCTTTAAGTTTCCGTATCCGCCCAAACAATAGCCACAGAAGGGCGAACCAAGAAGGGAAACAAACCAGG
This sequence comes from Trichosanthes cucumerina, assembly GCA_036507285.1. Classification (NCBI taxonomy): domain Eukaryota; kingdom Viridiplantae; phylum Streptophyta; class Magnoliopsida; order Cucurbitales; family Cucurbitaceae; genus Trichosanthes; species Trichosanthes cucumerina. The sequence goes on along the minus strand of CM071835.1, from coordinate 72,160,818 downwards.
AAACTGTATCCCTTTTGGGAATTCACGGTGTTCCGACTCCCATGATCAAGCCCTCCGAAGGGATTGTCTGGTCCAGGCCAAACTAGCAGGCAGATCATATGCGTCTCACGGTGTGAATCGAAAGAAGAGACCGTGGGTCTCGTTTTCACAAGTCCCGCTCTCACTCACTATAAGTACTCTCTCCATCCACGATGATATTGACCTATACAAATGCCATCCGAAGGGGGACACTCCCATTTGCGCCACGAGGCCGAGTATAGATCTCACGTTGGGGACTTAAAGGAGATTTGTGGTTGGAAATTCAAATGTATCTCATACACTATATTTCCTCCCACTCAGCACTTTAATTTTTAAATAGGATTTACCTAGATAAACCGGCTAAAAATTTACCTAAGTCTACCAATATAACTCTTATATGGTATTAACCTAAGTTTATAATCACATTATTAACTTAGGTCTAAGTGAGTAAATTAATTAACACTTAATTAACAAAGACTCACGAGAATATAACCTAAGAATCTCCTGACCGAATTCACTCCCGTGTCGGTTTCGTGTAGGGGTGTTCATAAGCGTCAACTTAAATACCCTGGCCTTAGACAAAATCTTCCATAGACAGAGTTACTTATCAGTCTCCATTCAAAGGTTATATTTGATTTCCTAAATTTCTAATCTCATTAGAAAATTAGAAAACCTAAGTCTAATTATTCAAGTTCTAAACACTTTAAAACTAATAATTAACTTAGGTTGCATGCATTTCTATGTTATAGTGCTTGATCATTCATCACATGAATAATACTATATACTATAACATAATATAATTCATCACATGAATTAAATGCATGAGCATGCTTTTAATTTAAAAATATAACACTTATATTTAAATAAATTAAAACATGCATACATTATATTATAACTCTTATGATATAATCCTATCATGCATACTATATATTATAACTCTTATAATATAAAAATGATGCATGAAATGTTTAACCTAAGGTGGGATTTTAAATCTATATGACATACAATATGCACATAGAAATTAATTAAAATATACATTTCATGCATAAAATAATTAAATAGCAAATATGGACTGATTTTTGGCACCTAGGGGCAATTATTTAATTAAATAACATTAATATAACAATTATATTAATATTATTTAATAAAATAATTAAATATAAATTAAAATACATTTTATAAATTAGAAAATAATTAAAAACCGAAATAAACCGCCCCACTAAATGAAAGTTGCCCACGTTCCTCGCGAAAAAGAAGCTTCAACCGCTCCTCAACGCGTGCATACGTTACTAACGCTAAACTTGTAAGCGTCGACCGCGTTCTCAACGCTAAGCGGCGTTACGCTGATCGCTACGGACTCTCGTCCGCAAGGACGAGCGTTGAGACGTCGTTGGGCGCGTCTCAACGCCATCGGCGAACGAAGCAAACACTCTGTTTCTTCCATCGACTCACTTTGTTTCCGCTCGATTTTTTCACAAAGAACTCTTGCCACGAACGACCCGGACTTACAGACTCGATTTACAACAAAAGGCTCAAAAACAACGGGCCCTTACATTGATCTCATCAACATAATTGTCTAAACTAGTGCCAAAAACCGTAACAATCCATAATGCAAACCAAAACATTCATCTCATGAATTATGGTAAAACACCCACCAAATTTTAACAAAACAGTGCATAGTTGAAGAACCATCAACTTGACTCTGATACCAGTTGAAGGGAATAAGAATCCCGTGCAGCGGAGGACGATTGAATCGTCGAGGTATCAATATGCAACATAGTTTTGTTAAAATTGATCTAACACTAGATCTAGGCTAAACATGCTTAAAAGAAGAAGAAAAAATACGGCAAGTAGTGTTTACTTACTTGTTGAAGACTTTCTTCAAAGTTTCTTCTTCAAGTCACGAACTCTTCGTGCTCCTCGAACTCAACGAACATTTCCAACGAAAGGAACCCGAACACAACCAAATGACCTTCTCGGTTGTTCTCTTTTTGAGAAGAGAAGATGGTGGGATCTTGTAAGTGTTTTACTGAGGAAGGAGAATTGAGAGAATTCCTCTTCTCTTCTTTAATGAAAAATCAAAAAATGAGAGATTGCCTTGTAATCCTTCTTGCAAGAAGGGTTTATATAGTGGAATTGATGGAGTTAAAATCTCCACTTAATTACAACTTTACCACAACTATAGGTTATGCAAATCTCATTTGCATAACCACATAATATAAGATATCTCATATCTCATATTGCAAATCTCATTTGCAATAATTGTGAATTAATTAAATTGAATCACATCCAATTTAATTTCTCTCAATCAATTTCTCCAATTTGCCCTAATTCAACAATTAGGTTAACCTATAGTTTATTATGAATCTCACTCACATTAAACTACATATTATATCATCCATATCTCATATAAATGATATAAATGGCCTAAAGTGAAATTGAACACTTCAATTTCATACCAAAACATTAACTCTTCTTTTAACCCAGATGGAGCCAACCGAGGGACCTAATGGACCTACAGTGACGGGCTACAATGATCTGAGATTAACATGGCAAACTCTTTGACCCGGTTAAACAACATTCATTAGCTACGGTAACACACCAATATAGCCCGTAGCTGCACTCCCGTCAGTGCAGAATATTACGTGTCCACTGATATAATCAATGCCCATGAGTCGACCCTTCACAGGTTGTTCGTAGACACGGCTGGGTCTAAATACCATTTTACCCCTGTGTCTACCTCTTGTTCCTTAAGTCCCCACTGCTCCTCTAATGAACAACATATTGTGATGGTCCAACCATACACAACACCCTTCTCGGGCCAGTGAGAAGGTGGGTGCCCGTTATCCAAGCCCTGGAGACAGCACTTAAGGGAACAACCCCTCTAGTTTCCCTAAAAGCGGGAACGAGTGAATTCCATCACGTGTAGTTAAGTTCCCAGCTCCCTACTTGGTCCAATCCTTGAGAAGATAGGCATATTGGGCGAGTAACTGTGACCACCTTGACCCGTACTAGACAAAAAAAATGCACTCGCGCATGACGGAGTCCGTAATACGCTCAGAATTCAGGTCGAGTCAATAATGGTCATCTACGAAGTTATTAGTTCTTACTGTCAACGGTGTTACATCAGAAGGTCTAATAATTCACGGTCCGGTGTTGTACAATCTCATTGCACAGGATGCCCCCACTCACATGTCAACCACATGAACGAGTCAATTCACCTCGTTTGTTTCTAATAAAAAGCGAGTCGCATCCACAGTGTATCCAGGATTAGGTCTCCAACCCTATCCATATACTGTAGACCGTTTGGGTGATTAACTTGAACGTGATCCTCCCTGTGTGTCCACTACACACCGTTCAAGTTCTAGTTCTCTCATAAATTCAATGACCCTAGAGCTTAGTTTATTGGAAAAGTTTATAAATATTGCGAGACACAAAGTGATGAAATAAATAACTCTTATTAATTTCAAACAATATATTACAAACACGAGATTAGGACAAAAATCCCAACACCTTAATGTACTATAGACTTTCCAATCTCTTATGAAGAATAAGGGACAAGCTGATGGAGAGGCAAAACTGTTTGCCCATTCCAGAAGGTTCCAGAAGGGTTCATCCTCTAAGACTAAGTCCTGTAACTCTTCTGCTGGGCTTAAGAAGACCCAAAAGAAGAAAATAAGAGGGAAAGGGAAGGCACTTGCTGCTGACAAAAGCAAGGGAAAAGCCAAGCTTGGGGATAAAGGAAAGTGTTTTCACTGAAACATGGATGGGCATTGGGCGAGAAACTGCCCAAAATACCTTGTTGAGCTCGAAGAGAAGAAAGGTAAATTAGATTTACTTGTTCTTGAAACATGTTTAGTGAAAAATAATGATTTTACCTGGATACTTGATTCAGGAGCCACTAATCACGTTTGCTCTTCATTTCAGGAAACTAGTTCCTTCAAGGAGCTCAAAGAGGTGAGATGACGCTTAGGGTCGGAACGGGATACGTCGTCTCAGCTCGTGCAGTAGGAGATGCCAAGTTATTTTTCGGAGATATATTTTTTTCTTAAAAAAATCTGTATATAGTTCATAAGCTTAAAAGGAACTTAATTTCTATCTTTTGTTTAATAGAACTTGGATATTGTATTTCTTTCTCGATTAAAGAAGCGTTCATTTTGAAGAGGGTGTCAATATTTGTTCTGCAAAATTGAAAAATGCCTTGTACGTACTGAAACCGAATAAAACGAAAGCAATTTTAAATCATGAGATGTTTAAAAATGCTAACACTTAAAATAAAAGGCAAAGAATTTCTCCAAATAATAATACCTATTTGTGGCATCTTAGACTTGGTCATATTAATCTCAACCGGATTGAGAGACTCTCTAAGAATGGACTTCTAAACAAGTTAGAAGCTGATTCTTTACTGCCTTGCGAGTCTTGCTTGGAAGGTAAAATGACCAAACGACCTTTTTCTGGAAAAGGTTATAGAGTCGTAGAGCCCTAAGAACTTGTGCATTCGGATCTTTGTGGTTCGGTGAATGTTAAAGCTCGATGAGGGTACGAATATTTCATCTTTTTCATAGATGATTATTCGAGGTATGGTTATCTATACCTAATGCATCACAAGTCTGAAACTCTTGAAAAGTTCAAAGAATGTAAGGCTGAAGTAGAGAATTCATTAGGAAAAACCATTAAAATACTTCGATCCGATCGAGGTGGAGAGTATATGGATTTGAGATTCCAGAACTATATGATAGAACATGGAATTAAATCTCAACTCTCAGCACCTAATACACCTCAACAAAATGGTGTGTCAGGAAGGAGAATAGAACCTTGTTAGACATGGTTCGTCCTATGATGAGCTATGCTCAATTGCCTGCCTCGTTTTGGGGATACGCAGTAGAGACTACAGTTCAAATCTTGAACAGTGTTCCATCAAAAAGTGTTTCAGAAACACCTTTTGAGCTATGGAAGGGGCGTAAACCTAGTTTACAACACTTCAGGATTTGGGGTTGTCCGGCACACGTGCTCGTGACAAACCCAAAGAAACTAGAACCTCATTCAAAATTGTGCCAATTTGTTGGCTATCCCAAAGAAATGAGAGGTGGTCTTTTCTACGTCCCACAAGAAAATAAGGTGATTGTATCAACAAACGCCACGTTCTTGGAGGAAGATCACATGAGGAACCATAAACCGCGTAGTAAATTAGTACTAAATGAAGCTACATGTCAGTCAAGCCGACCTTCATCAAGAGTTGATGGAGAGTCGGCACTCTCAAGTCGATCTCGTTCTTCTCAATCGTTGGGAATGCCTCGACGCAGTGGGAGGGTTGTTTCCCAACCTGATCGCTAATTGGGTTTAGCTGAAACTCAAGTTGTCATACCTGATGACGACGTAGAAGATCCATAGTCTTATAAACAGACAATGAATGACGTAGACAAGGACCAATGGATCAAAGCCATGGACTTTGAAATGGAGCCAATGGACTTCAATTCAGTATGGGAACTTGTAGACCAACCTTAAACAGGTTAGACCCGTAGGGTGTAAATGGATCTATAAGAGAAAGAGACATGCACTAGAAAAGTACATGCACCTTTAAGGCTAGGCTTGTACCAAAGGGTTTTACCCAGAAGGAAGGAGTTGACTATGAAGAAACCTTTTGCCCGATTGTTATGCTGAAGTCTATAAGGATACTCTTGTCCATAGCCGCATTTTATGATTATGAAATTTGGAAAATGGACGTCAAGACTGCCTTTTTTAATGGTAATCTTGACGATAGCAACTATATGTTTCAACCCGAAGGGTTTATAGCCCAAGGTAAGGAGAAAAAAGTTTGCAAGCTTAATCGATCCATTTATGGATTTAAACAAGCATCAAGATCTTGGAATATAAGATTTGATACTGCGATCAAGTCTTACGGCTTTGAACAAGACGTTGACGAGCCTTGTGTTTACAAGAGGATCGCCAACGATAAAGTAGCTTTGTTAGAACTTTATGTGGATGATATCCTACTCATTGGGAATGATGTAGGATACCTAACTGATATAAAGAATTGGTTGGCGACCCAATTCCAAATGAAAGATTTGGGAGAGTCGCAGTATGTTCTTGGGATTCAGATCTTTAGGAATCGCAAGAACAGAACGCTAGCACTTTCTCAAGCGTCTTATATTGACAAAATGTTGTCCAGATATTCGATGCAGAATTACAAGAGGGGCTTATTACCCTTAAGGCACGGAGTTCATCTGTCTAGGGAACAATGTCCCAAGACACCTCAAGAAGTTGAGGATATGAGACATATTCTCTATGCCTCTGCAGTAGGTAGCTTAATGTATGCTATGCTATGCACGAGGTCGGACATTTGTTATGCAGTGGGAATAGTTAGTAGATACAAGTCCAATACAGGGTTAGACCACTGGACAAAAGATAAATATATCCTCAAGTATCTAAGGAGAACGAGGGATTATATGCTTGTGTATGGGTCTAAGGATCTGATCCTTACTGGATACACTGATTCTGATTTTCAGACTGATAAGGATTCTTGGAAAAATCCACATCGGGATTTGTGCCCTAAAACTCGTAATTTGTAATTATGTTCTAATTAATGTAACAAAGTGTTATTATTTCAATAAAGTGTTATTGTTCGTTATCTACGAGTTTGCCTTTATTTAAACCCTAAATCCAATAAACTAAACATCCAAGGTTGTTAAATGAATCTTTAACTTAATGTAATGTACATAAAAAGGATCTCGGTTTGAGATACAGGCTAAAGGGTTTATAGTTAGGGGATAAGGTTTGGGTAATGGTTAAACTATGGATTTGACCCACTTTGTATTTGATACAAACACTGCGATCCTAACGTGTTCGTGTAGATGACATGTGAGTGTGGATATCCTATGTAATGAGATTACATAAGACCGGACCACGAAATAGTAACCTCTAGTTGTAACTCCGTTGACTAGTTAGGTTTCTATCTCACTAGGATGACCTAGGCAACTTGATCTCAATCCTGAGCAGGTTAGGAACTCCTGTTTGCGAGGGATTGTCCTTTGACTAGTATGGGTGAGAGTGACCAGATTCGCCGACTCAATATGCCTACTTTCTTGGGGACAAGATCGAGTGAGCGGCTCGAAACTTAAATTCGCAAGGCAGAATTCACTCCTTCCCGCCTACTAGGGTGAGTAGAGGAATGTTCCCTTAAGTGGTGTCTCTGGGACATGAACAAAGGGCCCGACCCCACATTGGCCCGAGAGGGACTCTGTTTGTTGGTAGGACCACAAACAAATTGTTCATTAGAGGAGCACTGGTACTTAAGGCACAAGATGTAACCCAAGGGTAAAACGGTAATTTGACCTAAGCGGTGTTACGAACATTAAATGAAGGATTGACTTGCTGTTATTGGTCAATATCCATGGACACGAGAATATATCTGCAGTGAGAAGAGTGAAGTCATGGGACTTTAGTGGAGTGTTCCGCGCTTAACGAATGTTGATTGGGAGGTTAATGAGATTAACAAAAGCAATCTCGTATCGTTAGAGCTTCGATCTATAGGTCCATTAGGTCCACCTTGTAGCTCGTAAAGGGTTCTTAGATCATATGAATTTGAAATGTTCAAATTTATTAGAGAATATATTTAATGTATTTAGATACGATATAATATATAGTTTTGGAACTATATATTATAAATTTAATGTGAATATGATTCATATTAAATTATATGAGAGAAATTAATATTTGAAAGAGTTCAAATATTATATTAAGTGTGAATGTGATTCACATTTGAAAACTATAGGTTAAAATTTAATGTACACTGGATGTGCATTAAAACGATAGGTTAGAGGGAAGCATATGATTAAATATGATTTAATCTTAATTAAATATAAGATATTTAATTTAGTTAATTAAATATGATTTAATTAAGGTTTTAATTTAATTCAATATTAAATTAATGGGAAGGTGTCAGAAGGACACGTCCCCACCTCCCTCCCCATCGATAGGGAGTGGGGAGATGATCCCTCGTTTTATTCCTCTCCAATGAAGGAGAGAAGGTTGATCGATCATTTTTTATTACACAGAGAGAATTATCTCTCACATTCTCATTCCCTTCTTTTTCCAATTATTGGAAACCTTCCCACGAAGGAAGATTTAAGAACTCAGAGTTATAGAAGGTGCTCACTGTTGGTGGTGTTCTGTTGAAGAAAAACAGAGAACTTAGGAAGTTCCTGTGTTGTTGATTTCTTTTAGAGGAGGAAGGAGTTGCTGCAAGTTGAAACTACAAAGGTATTTTTCTTCCCTTAGTTTAATTGTTAAACTTAACAAATGTTTTCATGTATGCAATTAATCCATGTTTAATAGGATTAGAAATGCCATGCTTGTTCTGTATTTTTGGTTAATGTACTTGTTTTTGTTTTTAAAGCAAAACAATCAAGTAATTAAGATCCCAAACACGTGATTGGCAAGTTCATATTTGGAACAACTTCCAAATCCATCATGAACTTCCTGAGCCAAATTGCTTCCTTTGCAGCTTCACAAGCCGCAACATATTCGGCTTCGATCGTGGAATCAGCGATGCATCCCTGCTTGATGCTTCACCACACTACAACTCCTCCATTAATAATGAAGGCTGACCTCGAAGTGGATTTCCTAGAATCCTTATCGGTCCGAAAAGTCGAATATGTGTATCCCGTAAGGATCAAATCCCCACTCCCATACACAAGGCTGTAGTTCCTCGTTCTCCTAAGATACTTGAGGATTGCCTTTACGACTGTCCAGTGATCTAATCCTTGATTGGATTGATACATACTGACAATCCCAACCGCATAATAGATGTCGTGCCTAGTACACAACATGGCATACATCAGGCTCCCTACAACTGAAGCATAGGGGATTCGTCTCATATCCTCAACCTCTTGAGGTGTCATAGGACATTGATCCTTAGACAGGTGAACCCCATGCCTGAAAGGCAGCAAGCCCTTCTTGGAGTTCTGCATCTTATACCTAGACAACATCTTGTCAATATAAGATGCCTAAGACATGGCTAGCGTTACTCTTCCGGTTCGGACTATCTGGATACCTAGAACATACTGTGCCTCTCCCAAATCTTTCATTTGGAATTGCGAAGCAAGCCATTACTTAATGTTAGTAAGAAGTCCTACCTCATTCTCAATGAGAAGGATATCATCCACATACAATATTAGAAATGCGATAGTTTTGTCGACGATTTTCTTGTAGACACAAGGCTCGTCAACATTTTGATCAAAACCATAAGATTTGATCGCCTCATCAAACCTTATATTCCAAGACCTCGAGGCTTGTTTTAGTCCATAAATAGACCTTTGAAGCCGACAAACCTTTTGCTCTTGGCCTTGGGCAATGAATCCCTTTGGCTGGTCCATGTAGATGGTCTCGTCAAGGTTGCCATTAAGAAAGGTGGTCTTGACATCCATCTGCCATACCTCATAGTCATAATATGCGGCAATGGTCAGAAGGATTCTAATCGACTTTACCATGGCAACAGGTGAAAAGGTTTCCTCATAGTCAACCCCTTCCACTTGGGTAAACCCTTTTGCCATTAGTCGAGCTTTGAAGGTCTGTACCTTCCCATCTACGTCACGTTTACGCTTGTAGATCAACTTGCAACCGATAGGTTTAGCCATATCCGGTTGGTCCACATGCTCCTAGACGGAATTGAAGTACATCGGCTTCATTTCCTGGTCCATAGCTTTAATCCATTCGTCTTTGTCAATGTCTGCCCTTGCCTGATCATAGGTCAATAGATCCTCACAGTCATCTTCAGGAGTGACGACTTGGGTTTTAGCTAAACCCATGTAACGTGCAGGCTGTCTCACAACCCTCCCACTACGTCGAGGCATTCCCAACTCTTGGGAACGGACTTGACTAGACGAGCTAGGATCAACAACAATTGTTGACGTACTAGCACCATCAGAAACTCTTGCTGATGAACTGTCCAATTCATTCAACACAATCTTACTCCTTGGTAAGTGATCCCTGATATGGTCTTCCTCAAGGAAAGTGGCGTTTGTCGACACAAGCACCGTATTATCCTTTGGATCGTAAAGAAACGATCTCTAGTCTCTTTTGGGTAACCTACAGAGAGGCACAAACTTGAACGGGGTTCCAACTTCTTCGAGTTTGACACCAACACATGGGTCGGGCATCCCCAAATTCTGAAATGACATAAACTTCTTTTACGACCATGCTAGAGTTTGAAAGGTTTTTCACAAACACTTTTCGACTAAACTATGTTCAAAATGTATCTGCAATCTCCATCTGCAGAACCAAAAATCAATCGGGAGACGAGCATAGCTCATCATCGACCAAACCATGTCCATCAAGGTTCTGCTTTCTCCTCTTCGATACACCATTCTGCTTGTGGCATACTGTGTGGAGAGTTAGGGGCGTAATTCCATGTACTATCATATAGTCCTTGAATTCGGTGTCCATATACACTCCACCTATATCCGATCGAAGTGTTTTTATAGATTTACCTAACAGGTTCTCAACCTCAGTCTTGAACTCCTTGAACTTTTCAAGAGTTTCAGACTTCCTACGCATTAGGTAAATGTACCCGTACCTCGAATAGTCATCTATGAAAGATACGAAGAATTCGTAACCACCTCGTGTTTTAACATTCATCGGACCACAGAGGTCATGTAACGCCCCTACTTTTCTATAACTAAACTCTTAGGGACATTACTACACATGCATGCGTTTCTAGGCCAAAAGATATAAAACGATCTTTTAAACTCCACTGAAAACAAATTGTCTTTAGGGATCCCATTAAAACATTCAAAACACGCAAAAGAAGCAGTTTAAACATGGCCTATTTAAAATCACAGGAGTAAAGTTAAACTACGAAAACATAAAGTGACAACATCGCTTTTAAAAGAAAAATATGCGGAAGACATGTCTATTCCCATGGTCACGCAACGCGCCTCCGTCACTCGCCCCGCACGTCCTTGGCCTTACCAAAAACATTTTTAAAGAAAGGGTGAGTATTGCAAAAACAATACCCGATGTAAGTGACCTCGCTACAGAGGTTTGGGATATGCATACACATACAATCATGACTTTTAAACTTGTTCGAAATGTATATATGCGGGACCTAAAACTTTCTCATATCGTCATGACTATAATACATGACTTCCTTTTTCTTTTAAGTGGCCAATTGGTCATCCTGAGTCATTTCATTTTGAGTCCCTCACAGACCCCCGTAATCATTTGAGTCCCTCACAGGACCCTGTATGGTTTGAGTCCCTCACAGGACCCTGTATAAATTGAGTCCCTCACACCCTCTGTAATTTGACCCATAGGGTCTCTAATGCATGTTTGACCATGCACATAATGCACTCAGGAGACCAATGTCCACATTTTTCATCAAATCATTTCATGGCATACATAACATGCATGAGGTCCCATCATTCAACATAACAATAGTGTACATGCCACAACCATTATCATGAATATGCAAATCATAATTTCCTCATATAACAGTTTGAAGATAATACTCTTGTAGGTAATCATGAAATATTCTCATACAAGGTATTATAATATCCTCACATAAAATAATGGATTTTCCTTACGTAAAACACAAGGATATTCTCACATAATATCTTTGCAATATACTTACATAAAATATCGAATTATGCTCACATAAAATAGGGATATATTTTTACATAAAATCTTAGAATATTCTCACGTAAAATCATCCAACCTTTTTGAGTAAAATCACTAATTAATTTCGCATAAAATAATGGAATTCATTTTCTTTAATCCCATTTAAAAGTTCGGCACAAGGTCCCTTACCTCGAGCTTTGATCTCACACTTTCCTTCTAATTTTTAAGTTAACGGTCCTTTCCAAATAACCTGTAAACCAAGAATTCTTCTATTTCGTCATCTCACTACACAACTCATCCAATATAAAGAGTCTAAGTACAAAAGCGTCTATGATTCTTACTTTGCTCCAATTACCTCGACTCCGAAGAATAAACCGAACGTAATTTGTTTGCTCTAAACTTTGGAAATCTTAGTACTAGATTCGGTTTGATCCTGAAATTATTTTCACGTGAACACGATTTAAATAATTTCTAGGCTCCAAAATCGAAAAGGTTTCGTGTGGCTCACCTAATCAACGACTTCGACTCCGGATCAACTTCGATGGCAGCTAACGGTGAAGCTAACGGTTGCTGGTCGAATGATGTGGCGGTGAGGAGTATCGCGTCATGAATCGATTGGGCAACGAGAATCGATTCCCGGCGTCGTGGCGGCTTCGGATGCACTCGGCGGCGTTGAAGGGTTTGATGACTAGGGTCGGTGGATGGCTCCGGCGATGGAACGGGCCGGGTGGAGCTCGTGGATAGGCGGACGATCGAGCTCACTGGCGGCGGCGGCGCGACCACGAGCTATCGACGGCGTCACCTCCTGTCCGTACACTCCGGCGAAGCAGCAGACGCGGTCGGCTGGAACTCTTCTTCTTTGCTGCGGCCGGCTGGACGAGGTGCAGATGGGAGCGGCGTCGAGATTCCGGTACGTGGACGAGGGGGTGGTGTGAGTCCTTCCTCCGGCAGTTCGTGCGGTTCCTTAATGAAAAAAAAGTAGGGCTTCGTTTGGGATGGCGGCGTGCGACTCCGTGTTCGTCAGTGGGTTGCAAGCGAGGCGGTGGGCGGCTTGCCGGCTGATCGACGGCGGCGGCGGCAGCAGATGACGTTGGAGCTAGGTTTTCGGCTAGGGCATGCGTACGAAGGAGAAGGAGAAGATGAAAGTGTATATGGTTTTAGGGTTAGGGTTTGATTCCATCCTTCTTTGCTTGCAAGTTTATATAAATATGGTTGAACAATGAGGTCTAGGTTATTGTTAAAAGTCCCAATTAACCCTTACCTAGGCATTATTTACTAAGTGCCTTTGTCATTTCCTTTCCCTTTATTTTAAATATAAGTGTAAATTTATCTAAAGGAGAACACTTCACTATAAACTAAATAAGATTAAGGACTCACTCTCACCGAGCCTGATGAAAATTCACTAATCCGACTTAACACAAAGGTTGATAGAACGTTGAATAAAATAAATAACTAGTACCTGTGGTTGTGGTCGTCACAATCTTCCCTCCTTAAGAACTTTCGTCCTCGAAAGTTCCTATCCTGGAATAGTTACGGATATTTAGCTCAGACTTCCTCTTCTTCTCGCTCCCAGGTAGCTTCTTCCGTGCGGTGGTTTTGCCATAACACTTTAACTAAGTTGATCTCACGGTTACGGAGGGTCTTTCGATCTCTTGCAATAATTTGTACAGGTCGTTCGCCATAACTCAAATCTTCTGCTAACTGTAATGGTTCAAAGTCTATGACGTGAGTCGGGTCTGGAACGTATTTCCTCAACATGGAGACATGAAACACGTTATGAACCACCGACGGGGAAAAGCGCGCGCGCCGATCAGTAGGCCACCACACCAATCCTTTCTAAAATCTCGAATGGCCCTATGAAGCGCGGACTCAACTTCCCTTTCCGACCAAACCTTAGAATCCCTTTCATTGGGGCCACCTTAAGAAATACGTGGTCCCCAACACCGAATTCTAGGTCCCTTCGTCTTGTGTCGGCATAACTCTTTTGTCTGTCTTGGGCGGTCTGCATTCGCACCCTAATCTTCTGTATCGCACTATTTGTGACCTGTACTAACTCTGGACCCAATAACTGGCGTTCACCAACCTCCTCCCAGAAAACGGGAGTTCTGCAACGTTTTCCATAGAGAGCTTCAAATGGAGCCATTCCAATGGTCGACTGATAACTGTTATTGTAAGCAAACTCCATCAAATGTAAATGTGTGTCCCAACTACCTGGGAAGTCTAAAGTGCAAGCTCGTAACATGTATTCTATGATCTGGTTCAAACGTTACATGCCTTGTCCGTCATGGATGAAAAGTCATCAGACTAAAGTTCAGCGTGAACCTAACGCTCTCTGTAGGCTCCTCCAAAAGTTGGAGGTGAAACGTGGGTCCCTGTCTGAAATAATCCTGACTGGAATCCCATGCAGACGGACTATCTCTTCCAGGTAAAGCTGCGCCCACTTATCCGTAGAATAGGTGGGTTTCCCTGGTATGAAGTGTGCTGACTTGGTTAATCTGTCCACAATGACCCAAATTACTGAGTAACCTCGTAAGGTTCTAGGCAGTCCGACTATGAAGTCCATAGAGATCTCTTCCCATTTCCACTGAGGCACATGCAAGGGTTGCAGTAATCCTGCGGGTCTCTGTCTAGGTGCCTTCACCTGCTGACAAGTCAAACACTTGCTGACAAACTCTGCCACGTCGCGCTTCATGTTACACCACCGAATGATCATGTTTGGATCTCGATACATCTTGGTACTGCCAGGATGCATAGAAAATGGTGAGTTATGGGCTTCGCTCAAGATTTCAGTTTTCATTTTGTCATCGTCCGGCACACATAAACGTCCCTGAAATAGTAATCCTCCATCTGTGGATAGTGAAAATTCTGCCAATTCACCTGTAGTTACTGCAGTAAACTTTTCTACTAACTGAGGGTCCCCTTGCTGTGACTCAACTATGCGTTGCCTCAAAGTTGGTTGTACCGTTAACTGAGCTAACTGAGTCGTGGTCTTTCCTACTAGTCTTTGCAATTTCACTCGTGCAAACTCTGCTGTAACTCGCTCTCTCAAGAACTCGTCTTTGAAGTATGAACGGCTTTCTCTCGAGGCATCGGCCACGACATTAGCCTTCACCGGGGTGGTATTGAATGTCTATGTCGTAATCCTTTACTAATTCCAACCATCTGCGTTGCCTCATGTTCAGCTCTTTCTGGGTGAACAAGTACTTCAGACTTTTATGATCTGTAAAAATCTAAATTTTCTCGCCATAAAGGTAATGTCTCCATATCTTTAGTGCAAAGACCACTTGCCGCTAGCTCTAAGTCATGGGTTGGATAATTCCTCTCGTCGTCTTTAATTGTCGGGATGCATAGGCTATTACTTTACCGTCTTTGCATTAGAACACGCCCCGCACCCTTTCTTTGAAGCATCATCAGAAACCACAAAGCTCCTGTTCCCTCGGAATCGTAAGAATCGGAGGCCGACACCAACCTACACTTGAGTTCCCCGAAACTCTCCTCACAATTGTCATCCCAAACAAATGGGTTACCTTTGCGCGTCAGCTGAGTCATGGGCATGGCTATCTTGGCGAAGTCCTGCACGAAACGTCTATAGTAACCTGCAAGACCTAGAAAACTACATACCTCTGTGTGGGTGGTGGGCGAGGCCAGCGTGTGTGACACAATTTCTCCACTTTCATTGGTCAACAGAGACTTGACCGGACACCACATGCCCTAGGAAGGATACCATGCCTGAGCGAGTTCGCACTTGGAAAATTTTGCATATAACTTATTCTCCCTTAGCGTGAGTAAAACTTTTCTCAGGTGCCTTTCATGATCTTCATCACACCGGAGTATATCGAGATATCGTCAATAAATACTATCACGAACGTATCAAGAAACTCTTTGAATAAACGGTTCATCAAGTCCATGAAAGCGGCGGGAGCGTTGGTCAAACCAAACGCGGCATCACTTTGTGAACTCGTAATGCCCATAACGTGATCTCAATCTTTGTCTTAGGAATATCCTCTTCACCGATTCTCAATCGATGGTAGCTTTGATCTCGGATCGATCTTGGAAAACATCATGTTGCTCCTCACAATCGATCGAACAAATCATCTATTCTAGGAAGAGGTATTTATTCTTGATCGTAACTTTATTCAACTCCTTGTAATCTATACACAGCGCATGGACCCGTCTTTCTTTTCACGAACAACACCGGTGCTCCCCAAAGGCGAAACACTAGGCGTATAAACCCCTTGTCCATGTAAGTCTTGTAATCGTAGTTTCAGCTTTTTTCTTCTGCGGTGCCATTCATGACGGTGCCTTGGATATCGGAGTCGTCCCCAACTCCAATCCTATGTTAAAATCCACCTCCCCGACCGAGGTACTCAGGGAGGTCCTCGAGGAAAACGTCTGGAAATTCATTCTGCCATGGTACCGATGACACGGAAATCTCCATACACCTTGCATCTAGTATGCAAGCTAAGACGCCCCAAGCTCCCGATGTAATAACTTCACGGCCTTAAGGGCGTGAATCACCTTAGGCCTACTTCCTCGCTAACGTGCCTCTGAACCTGTAGCCAGGTTGATCAGGAGGAGTAAACACTACCTCCTTCCTGAAGCAATCAATGCAAGCATGGTTCTGCGCTAACCAGTCCATACCCAATATCACATCAAAGTCAAACATGTCTAAGACTACTAGATTTATCGCTAACTCATGGCCTGCGATGGTCACACTACCATCCTTGACTTTCATAGTGGCTAACAAATTTATCCCCGCAGGAGTGGAGACAGACAGAGCATCATCAGAATCGTTTCTAATTCTAACTCAGCTTGACTTACGAAGGATGCAGAAATAAAAGAGTGTGTAGAACCAGAATCAAATAATACAAAGGCAAGGTGCCCAAGTAATGGAAGTGTACATGTAACCACTGAGTCTGTGCCATAGATGTTTTTACTGGGTGCTTGCATAAGCTCTTCCTTGGTGTATTATGGGCTTGCGCTAATTTCACTATTAATAACTTTGAGGTTGGCTAGCACCGGCTTGACTCGGCAGGCTATTAGCTCTGTGCCCTTCTTTCCCACATCTGAAGCACACTCGGACCGGCAAACACTTACCCCAATGATGCTTACCACGATCTTTGCATTGTGGCTTATCTCCACTGTTAGTTCTCGCCCCGTGACCAGGTGGTTTCGACTTTGACTCGCACGAAAGTTTCTGGTCTATGCGGTGTCTGGGACGCCATGCGCAGTGGAATTTGGCTGATCCCATTTCCTCTTATGATTTGCCAAGGGCTGCCCCGGGTTAACCACTACCTGCTGTGCAGTCTGCGCCTGCACCCAAATCAATTCTGCCACTCTCACTGCGGAGGCGTAGTCAGGAGGTGCTAGTGCCTGTATGAAGCCTCGAACATTTTCATCTAGCCCCATAATGAAACGCTCTGTTTTCTTCGCCTCTGTGTCTACTAGCTCGGGGGCGAAGCGCGACAAACGGGTGAATTCTCTCTCATATATCTCCACTGCCCTCCTGTTCTGGCTCAGCTGCAAGAATTCTGCCTGTTTCCTATAACGAGCTGCAGCAGGGTAAAATTTCCGCCAGAATGCTTCTTTAAACAGATTCCATGTGATCGTTTCCCCGCTGGCGACAATGGTTCCCTGGGCGGACTCCCACCATAAATAGGCGTCGTCTCTCAACATGAAGGTAGCACAAGACACCCTCTGGTCCTCAAGACAATTCATCAATCTAAAAATGGTTTCAATGGAGGACAGCCATAACTCAGCCACAGTGGGGTCACTGGAAGACCCATCGAAAGATCTGGGATCATACTTCCTGAAGTCCTTCAGATATCGAGACTCGAGTTGCATCGTTTCGCCCCGATTTGCTTGGGCGGTGGTGGCTCATCAGAGCTCGCACTGCAGTCTGCATGGCCTCTACCATTATAGTCATGACATTAGGGTTTCCTTGATCCGCCATCGGAGCGATGCAGTGCATTCTCCCCGCGATTTGGTCGGTCCTGGGGAGATCCGCACGGGTGGGGTAATTTCCTCCTGCTCCAGTGGTAGTTACGGGCCGGGTGTTAACATTAACTCCCGATCTCCGACCCCTACCACGCCCCTCTACCTCTCCCACGACCTCTAGGTGGCATTTTGTCGATTACTACAATACAGAGAGTTTCTAACTCAGTTTTCATTACTTTCTAACTATAAGATAGGATCACCCTTAGGGTTTAAATTCATTTACATTCACAAAACAAAATTACATCATAATCATTTACTCCGTATATAAATTACCAAAACGTGCTGGCGGTGACCAAACGCGTTACTCAACCATGGGAACTACTCGTGCTTACTCAGTAAGCAAGTCTGAGAACCCTTAAACCTAGGGCTCGATACCAACCTATAACGCCCTACTTTTCTATAACTAAACTCTTAGGGACATTACTACACATGCATGCGTTTCTAGGCCAAAAGATATAAAACGATCTTTAAAACTCCACTGAAAACAAATTGTCTTTAGGGATCCCATTAAAACATTCAAAACACGCAAAAGAAGCAGTTTAAACATGGCCTATTTAAAATCTGGGAAGTAAAGTTAAACTACGAAAACATAAAGTGACAACATCAGTTTTAAAAGAAAAATATGCGGAAGACATGTCTATTCCCATGGTCCTGGCAACGCGCCTCCGTCACTCGCCCTGCACGTCCTTGGCCTTACCTGAAAAACATTTTTAAAAGAAATGGTGAGTATTGCAAAAACAATACCCAGTAAGTGACCTCGCTACCGAGGTTTGGGATATGCATACACATACAATCATGACTTTTAAACTTGTTCGAAATGTATATATGCGGGACCTAAAACTTTCTCATATCGTCATGACTATAATACATGACTTCCTTTTTCTTTTAAGTGGCCAATTGGTCATCCTGAGTCATTTCATTTTGAGTCCCTCACAGACCCCTGTAATCATTTGAGTCCCTCACAGACCCCTGTATGGTTTGAGTCCCTCACAGACCCCTGTATAAATTGAGTCCCTCACAGACCCCTGTAATTTGACCCATAGGGTCTCTAATGCATGTTTGACCATGCACATAATGCACTCAGGAGACCAATGTCCACATTTTTCATCAAATCATTTCATGGCATACATAACATGCATGAGGTCCCATCATTCAACATAACAATAGTGTACATGCCACAACCATTATCATGAATATGCAAATCATAATTTCCTCATATAACAGTTTGAAGATAATACTCTTGTAGGTAATCATGAAATATTCTCATACAAGGTATTATAATATCCTCACATAAAATACTGGATTTTCCTTACGTAAAACACAAGGATATTCTCACATAATATACTGCAATATACTTACATAAAATATCGAATTATGCTCACATAAAATAGGGATATATTTTTACATAAAATCTTAGAATATTCTCACGTAAAATCATCCAACCTTTTTGAGTAAAATCACTAATTAATTTCGCATAAAATAATGGAATTCATTTTCTTTAATCCCATTTAAAAGTTCGGCACAAGGTCCCTTACCTCGAGCTTTGATCTCACACTTTCCTTCTAATTTTTAAGTTAACGGTCCTTTCCAAATAACCTGTAAACCAAGAATTCTTCTATTTCGTCATCTCACTACACAACTCATCCAATATAAAGAGTCTAAGTACAAAAGCGTCTATGATTCTTACTTTGCTCCAATTACCTCGACTCCGAAGAATAAACCGAACGTAATTTGTTTGCTCTAAACTTTGGAAATCTTAGTACTAGATTCCGGTTTGATCCTGAAATATTTTCACGTGAACACGATTTAAATAATTTCTAGGCTCCAAAATCGAAAAGGTTTCGTGTGGCTCACCTAATCAACGACTTCGACTCCGGATCAACTTCGATGGCGGTAACGGTGAAGCTAACGCTTCTTTGGTCGGATGATGTGGCGGTGAGGAGTATCGCGTAGAATCGATTGGGCAACGGAATCGATTCCGACGTCGTGATGGCTCGGATGCACTCGACGGCGTTGAAGGGTTTGATGACTAGGGTGGTGGATGGCTCCAACGATGGAACGGTGGGGTGGAGCTCGTGGATAGGCCGACGATCGAGCTCACTGGCGGCGACGCGCGCGACCACGAGCTATCGACGGCGTCACCTCTGTCCGTACACTCCGACGAAGCGGCGAGAGCGCGGCCGGGCCGAACTCTTCTTCTTTCTTTGCGGCGGGCCGGACGAGGTGCAAATGGGAGCGCGTCGAGATTCCGATGCGTGGACGAGGGTGGTGTGAGTCCTTCCTCCGTGGTTCGTGCGGTTCCTTAATGAAAAAGTAAGTAGGGCTTCGTTTGGGATGGCGGCGCGCGACTCGAGCGTGTTCGTCCCGGGTTGCAAACGAGGCGGCTGGGCGGCTTGCACGGCCGATCGGGGCGGCGACGGCAAAGCGGCAGTGACGTTGGAGCTAGGTTTTCGCTAGGGCATGCGTCTGAAGAGGAAGAAGAGAAGATGAAAGTGTATATGGTTTTAGGGTTAGGGTTTGATTCCATCCTTCTTTGCTTGCAAGTTTATATAAATATGGTTGAACAATGAGGTCTAGGTTATTGTTAAAAGTCCCAATTAACCCTTACCTAGGCATTATTTACTAAGTGCCTTTGTCATTTCCTTTCCCTTTATTTTAAATATAAGTGTAAATTTATCTAAAGGAGAACACTTCACTATAAACTAAATAAGATTAAGGACTCACTCTCACCGAGCCTGATGAAAATTCACTAATCCGACTTAACACAAAGGTTGATAGAACGTTGAATAAAATAAATAACTAGTACCTGTGGTTGTGGTCGTCACAGGTCAGAATGTATAAGCTCAAGGGGCTCCTTGGCTCTATATACTTTTCCACTAAAAGGATGTTTGGTCATTTTGCCTTCAAGGCATGACTCACATACTGGTAAAGAGTTTTATTCCAACTCGCTTAGAAGTCCACTCTTCACTAGTCTCTCAATCTTATTGAGATTAATGTGACTTAACCGGAGATGCCAAAGATGAACACTTTCTTTTGGAGAAACTTTTACTCTCTAAGTTCGCGTTTCGGTTGTTTTAAACAATTCGATATTCAAAACACTTTTGACCGAATTAGGGTTCAAAACATATAAATTGCTCTCAAGCGACGGAAACAATTCAAATTTCCATTTCGAGAAATAAACGCTTTATTACTCTTGAAAGAAACAGAAATATTTTGTTCTAATAGGCAGGAAATAGAAACTAGGTTTCTCGTAAACCCAGGAACTATGTACATATTATCCAATAATAAGTACTTCCCGCGAAAAACAACTTCATCAGTGCCTATTCTTGCAGAATCGAGACAACTTCTCCTGATCCAACCACGAGTGTTATCTCACCCTTTTGCAAACCACTTTGCCAGAACTTAATCCTTGAAAATAAGAGCAAACATGGTTAGTGGCGCCTGAATACATTATCCAAGCAGAGTAATTACTCCCCACTAAACAAGTTTCCGTGACAAGTAAATCACATTTACCTGTCATCTTCTTTTCATCAAGGAAATTGGGACAACTCCTTTTCAGGTGTTTGTCCCCGTTGCAGTAGAAACACTTTTTGGCAACTTCCTTGATTTCTTTGCCTTTTAGGGCGGCAACGCGGTCAACCCTATCCTCTTTCAACTTCTCCTTCTTCCTCTCTGGGCCTAAATAGTCTACAAACTTTGTCCCGCAGGTCATACCCCTGTGAAAATGTCTTAAGACAAGTCTTGCTTCAACTTCTTGTCCCCTTGTTTGTACCAAGGACTGGAAGGTTTGTAGATCGTTGAATAGGACTGTTGGACCGGGCACCTGAGGACCCTCCTCAGTGAGCGCGAACTCTTGGTCGTCATTTACCAAAATCGTGTCTATATTGTTTTTTCACGAAAACTTATCGCCGACTAACTTAATGGAAGGTAAAGGAGCGTTAAAAGCGTTTGACCTTTTGTTGTTGAAAAAAAGAAACTTTGTATTAGTCTCGCAAAAACTTTTGAAAATCCAATAAGGTTTTAGCAAATTTTTATCCTATGATCCGTAGGTCATTCAAAATTTGCAATGATACCCCAAAGGCTAGAATGACCGCCACCGTAGGGTAGACAAACCCACTCCTCCTCTGGGACAAGATTTTCTCGCTCAAACCCTGATACCAGAATAACTCTTATTCCATTAGGCATCCAGTTACCATTTTTCGGTTTGAATCCATTAACTCTTAATGAATCCTGTAAGTGTCACCCTCAATCTTTCAATTTCCAAGTATTCGTCCAAACAATAGATGTCGTATGGAGGACTAAGAAGGAAAAAACCAACAAGGAAATCGTATCCCTTTCGGGAATTCACGGTGTTCTGACTCCCATGATCTAGGCCTCCGTAGGGATTGTCTGGTCCAGGCCAAACTAGCAGGCGGATCATAGGCATCTCACGGAGTGAATCGAAAGAAGAGAGACGTGGGTCCGGTTTTCCACAGTCCCGCCCCACTCACTATAAGTACTCTCTCCATTCACGCTGATATTGACCCATTCAAATGCCACCCATGGGGGGCGCTCATTTGCGCCACGAGGCCGGGCATGGTTCTCACGGTGCGAACTTAACGAAGATTTGTCGATGGAAAACTAAATGTATCTCATACACTTTATTTCCTCCCACTCAACACTTTAAAAATAATCAGGATTGACCTAGATAAACCAGCTAAAATTTACCTAAGTCTACCAATATAATTCTTATATTGGAATATCGTAAGTCTATAATCACATTATTAACTTAGGTCTATGTGAGTAGATTATTTAACTCTTAATTAACGACACTCACGAGAATATAACCTAAGAATCTCCAGACCAAATTCACTCCCAGGTCGGTTCCCAGGCAGGGGTGTTCCGCAAAGCGTCAGCTTAAAAACCTCAGCCTTAGACAAAACCTTCCTTAGACAGAGTTACTTATCAGTCACCATTCAAAGGTCATATTTGATTTCTTAATTCTAATCTCATTAGAACTAGAAAACCTAAGTCTAATTATTCAAGTTCTAAACCATTTAAAACTAATAATTATCTTAGGTTACATGCATTTATATGTCATAGTGCTTGATCATTCATCACATGAATAATACTATACTATAACATACATTCATCACATGAATTAAATGCATGAGCATGCTTTTAATGTAAAAATATAACACTTATATTAAATAAATTAAATCATGCAAACATTATATTATAACTCTTATAATATTATCCTATCATGCATACTATATATTATAACTCTTATAATATAAATATGATGCATGAAATGTTTAACCTAAGGTGGGATTTTAAATCTATATGACCGACATTATGCACTTAGAAATAATTAAATCATACATCCCATGCATAAAATAATCAAATAGCATTATTGGACCGAATTTTGCCACCCTAGGGACATAAAATTAAATTAATTAACATTAATATACATTTATATTAATATTAATTAAAATAATTGAATAAAATACATTTATAACAATAAATTTAACAAAGAAAATAAATAAAAAAACACGGTTGCACGTCCCAAGGCTCGAACCGCTGCACTTGAAGTCGCAACTCCCACTCCACGCACGATCTCGAGCAACTGTTGGAAACCTCCCACTACGCATTCAACGTTGCCTCTCGCGTGCATAACGCCTCGCGTTAAGCGCTACACCCAACGTTACCAACTTGCAACGACTGCAGCAGCCGCGCTTGATAAGCATTGACAACGTTGAGACGCAAATGAACAGATTTTTCAACATTAGGGGAAGGAATTAAGAAGTTGGAAAAAGAAATTACATGGAATGCATCATTATTATCTCATTTAGATCCTCGTATAGATCAATGTGAACTTGAAGTTCAAAAGATAATTCATTTGCAAAATATAGCAAATCAATTACGGATGCATTCACGGATGCTAAAAGGGTGACTAAATCATATATACCAAAGAACGAATGCTCCATCAAAAATAGATATCCCAAAGGAACAAGTCATCAATAATGAGTGTGGAGCACGCCGGAAGCGCGTGGTAGACCTATGGGTTCCAAAGATAAAAATCCTCGAAAAGAAAAGTAGTTGAGAATCAAAATGATTCGATAAAAGGTATGGATGTTCCGGAAGAAATCCTAGATACAACTACTCAAAAGAGTATTGATGAAAATCAAACGCTTGAGGATAATAATGAAATTTCTATAAACTATGTTACAATAGGAAAGAGATGGAATCAAAATGATATCATTGTTGACAACATTTTTGCTTATAATGTTTCTCACGATATTATTCATGAAATTGGCGATTTTGATCCAAAATCTATCGAAGAATGTCAACGGAGAAAGGATTAGCCAAAATGGAAAGAAGCAATCCAAGCGAGTTGAACTCACTTTCAAAACGTGAGGTTTTGGACCATAGTCCTAACACTAGAAGATGTCAAACTCAGTGGGATACAAATGAGTATTTGTAAGGAAATGAAATGAAAAGAATGAAGTCACAAGATATAAAGCGAGACTTGTTGCACAAGGATTCTCACAAAGAATGGTATAGATTATGAGGAGACATATTCTCCCGTGGTGGATGCAATAACGTTAAGATATTTGATTGGCTTTGATCAGATATGAAAAACTTGATATGCATTTAAATGGATGTAGTCACGGCGTATTTATATGGATCTCTGGATAATGACATTTATATGAAAATCCGGAATGATTCAAAATACGAAACATATGAATCAAGTTCTCGGGAATGGTATTCAATGAAGTTACAGAGATCATTATATTAGTTAAAACAATCGGGACGAATGTGGTATAATCGCTTTGGCGAATATCTCTTGAAAGAAAGATATCAAAATAATCGATATATGTCATGTATTTTTATAAAGAAATCTCAATCGAGATTTGTTATTATAATCAGTATATGTTGATGACTTAAATATAATTGGAACTCCTGAAGAGTTATCTAAGACAATAGAATATCTTAAGAAAGAATTTGAGATGAAAGATCTTGGAAAAACAAAATTTTGTCTTGGTTTGCAAATTGAACATTTAGCAGATGAGATATTTTTTCATCAATCAACTTATACAGAGAAAATCTTAAAAAGATTCTATATGGATAAAGCACATCCATTGAACATTCCAATGGAGGTTGGTTCACTTGGATGTAAAGAAAGATATATTTCGACCTCGAGATGACAATGAAGAACTACTTGGTCCTGAAGTACCATATCTTAGTGCAATTGGAACACTTATGTATTTGGCTAATAACACAAGACCACATATTGCATTTTCAGTAAATTTATTAGCTAGATATAGTTAATGTCCTACAAAAAGACATTGGAACGGAGTTAAGCATGTACTCCGATATCTTCGAGGGACGATTGATATGGGTTTATTTTATTCTAACAAATTCAGTTTTGATCTAGTTGGTTATGCAAATTCTTGTTATCTATCTGATCCACACAAAGCTAGATCTTAGACAGGTTATGTAACGCCCCTACTTTTTAATGACCAACTCCTAGGGACATTACTACACATGCATGCATTTATAGGCCGAGAGATAAAAGAACTTAAAAGAAATTTCCAATTAACGTAAATAGTTCCAGGGATCCCAAAAACAAAACATTAAAAATCAGTTAAAACATCAATTCAGCTTGGCCTATTAAAACCATAAATAAGTTTAACTCCAATTAAAAACATAGAGACAACAACAGTCCGAAACAAGAATATGCGGAAATCATGCTGGTTCCCATGGTCTTAGTAACGCTCCTCCGTCACACGCCACGCACGCCCTTTCCTTTACACAGAAAACATTTTTAAAAGAAAAGGGTGAGTATTGCAAAACAATACCAGATAAGTAACCTCGCTACCGGAGGTTTGGGATATGCATACACATACAATCATGATCTCTAAACTCATTCGTAACATACATATATGGGACCTAAAACTTGCTAGTATTGTCAGGTCTTTAATCCATGATCGCTTATTTAGTTGTCGGGCCTTTAATCCATGATCGCTTATTTAGTTGTCGTCTTTAATCCATGATCGCTCATTTAATTGTCGTCTTTTAATCCATGATTTGCTCATTTAATTGTCGTGTCTTTAATCCATGATCGCTCATTTAATTGTCGTCTTTAATCCATGATCGCTATTTAATTGTCGTGTCTTTAATCCATGATCGCTTATTTAATTGTGGGGCCGATCGGTCATCCTCGAGTCATTTCGTTTTGAGTCCTCACGAGACTTCGCATTTTTGACCCATAGGTCTCTATTGCATGTTTGACCATGCACATTATGATCTCGGGATAACCAATGTCCACACTATTCACTAATTCATTTCGTGGCATACAAAACATGCATGAGGTCCCATCACCACATAATAATAGAGTACATGTCACAAACATCATCATCAATATATCAATCATACTTTCTCATGGATGGTTTGAAGATCATACTTTTGTAAGAAAACATGTACCATTCTCATACAAACTACTGTCCTATTCTCGCATGAAATAATGGAATACTTTTACATAGCCTACGAGAATAATCTCACATAAAATAATGGGTTATTTCCACTTGATGCATCGAAGTATTTGCACATAAAATATTACGTACTCTCACATGAATATCTGTATATTTTCGTATAGAAAATTATAAACTATTTTCGCATGAAATCATAGAAAATCGTTTTCATTTAATCCCATTAAAATTCGGCACAAGGTCCCTTACCTCGAGCTTCGATTTTTTTTTGCTCCAAGACCTAATCGAACTCCCTGCCTATTCTCCTTTTAGTGAAACCTGATTCACGCCACAATTTCCGAATTCAATCTCCAAGCATTCACTAAAACCCTAATCATGCGATACTTAAATTACTGTATTAAGATATCGTGCTCCGCTTACCTCGAGTTCAACGCAAGGACTCAATATTCCTTAGCTGGTTTTGATGTTCGACCTCCAAATTCCGCTCTAAGTTTAACCCTTAGTCCGTTTTGACGATCAACCTCCAATTCTGCTCCAAGATCGTTTCCTACAAAAAGTATTCGAACCCGTAACCTAAGTTCTCAACCAAAACGCTTAAATAATCGACGGTACACAAATAATTCTCAATCGCACTCGATACTTAGCAAGATCGCTCACCGAAATGTAGGTCTTAGCCGCCTGCCAAGGTCTCTTCTTGGCGGCTCGGTGATCGGAGGTGAGGCTAGACGTCCACTGCAGCAGTTTGCTTCGAGGCTCGTCGCGGGTGTGCCGGACGACGCGTAAGGACCCTCGGTGCTGCCGGAATTCAACGGAGAGGGGTCTGCTGCTCGATAGTTCCTCACGTCGGCGGCTGGAGGTTACTTTGCTGATCAACCGAACCCTCGTCGACGGCTGAACTCCGTGAAACTCGGCGCGAGGCAACGATGCGACTGGAGTCTTCTTCGGCGGCCGTTGATCGGTCAGACGCGGCTCCTCTTCGTGGACAAGAGCTCGATCGGCGGTAGGGATGTGAGTCGACCGTCCGGTGCCTCGCCGAAGACTTCGTCTTTGTAGGGCTCGCCGCAACAACACCGCGTGCTAGGGGCGTTCGCGGATCGGGAAAAAACGGCTCGTCGGCCTTCCATGCCGATGCTCGCGGGTCCGAAGCACACGCACGGTACTTCCGTTCGCGAGTTCGCCGGCGTGAGAGCTGGGAGGTTCGTCTGTTCGTGATTTCCGGCCGGCGGTAGTCGCACAATGAAGGTATGCTGCAACTAGGTTAAAACGAGAAGAGAGGGGCTAGGGTTAGGGTTTGCACTCTAGGTTTACAATGAGATGAAGGAGATGGTGGTGGCCTAGGGTTTCCTTATGGTTAAATACTAAGGAGGCTTAATGTTTAGGGTTTTTAGGTCAAGTCTCATGCAGCAATAATTACCAAAACGCCCTTGAAATTGCCTTTTCCTTTAATTTCATAGTTAATTTCATCTGAAAAGGAGTAATTCACATAAGCTAAACAAAATTTCGGCCTCCCTCTCGCCGAGCTTGATTAAAATCACTAATCCAGTTAAACACGACGTTTACTAGAGTATTAAATAACATAAATAATAGTACCTGTGGTGATGGTCGTCACAGGTTATCTATATACATGTGGAGGAACTGCTATATCATGGCGATCAGTGAAACAGACCATCACGACCACTTCTTCGAATCATGCTAAAATCCTCGCAATTCACGAGGCAAGTCGAGACTGTGTATGGCTAAGATCAATGACACAACACATTCGTGAGACATGTGGCTTATCTTCTTGCAAACCCCTTCCAACAATATTATACGAAGAAAACACAACATGTATATCTCAAGTCAAATAAGGATATATTAAAGGAGATAGAACGAAGCATATATCTCCAAAGTTTTTCTACACTCATGACCTTGATGAAAATGGCGACATCTCAGTACAACAAATTTGTTCGAAGGATAACTTGGCGGACATATTTACAAAGGCATTACCAACTACAACATTTGAGAAATTGGTTCACGATGATTGGGATGCGAAGACTCAAAGATCTCAGTGATGTAAATCATGAGGGGGAGTAAATATATTATATAAAATATGTATTCTTTTTCTTTCACTAGGGTTTTTATCCCATAGGGTTTTTCCCTAGTAAGGTTTTAACGAGGCATATTTTATATAAATGGGCATTTAAGAGCGATATTATAAATATTATGATGTAAATGCCCATTTACACATGCCCTTTAACACCCATGCCATGTGACAAATTATCCTTAGCCATAGTGTGTCCTTCATGTGTCCATTTCTTACCAATGCTTGTGTGTCAAATGTACTGCAACTCATCTCTTTGCCAAATTATACATATATAGTGGCTTTTGGTGGAAGAATAAAAGACACAATTGGTGAAATAAGCCTCCAATTCTTTTTCTTCTCTCCCACTTTCTCTTTAGTTTATTTCTTATTTAATTTCTCATAAATTTCCACTATCTTTTGTCTATATCATTTATATATATATATATATATATTCTAATTCTAATTTCCAAATACTTGAATTATTATTATTATTATTATTATTATTATTATATTCTATTATATTAATATTTAAATATTGATAAAATTATAACCGATTTTCATCATATTTTCACAACATTTGTAGATATCACTACAAGAAAACATGCCTATTATAGCTTTTTTTTAAAGCATTTTTACACAATGCTATAAAAACAGGAAAAAAAGTGAGTTCCACTCCACGACCCGCTACAGATATTTTTGGTGAAAAAAAAGAGGGAAGTTTTTTTCGTTTTGCGCCATTTTACCTTAATTGAGATCAATTTTTTTTTCATTTTGGCTTCTTCTTCGCCCGATTTCGACTTCCCCAGCTGTGTGCTCATCCTCGTCTCTTCTTCTTCTTCACACGGCGCAATCGACTTCCTTTGCTCATCAACCCTGGATGTATGCTTCTCTCTAACTCTGCTCATAAGCGTTGATTCTACACTGCACATACTCTGAATCTGCACCGTAAAGAAAGCCTTTCGACCCCATGCCAAAATGTTCAAAACACCAATTAAACCTCCTCAGAATCGCTTTTCATAAGCCGCCTGGGCTTCCTTTCCATTCAGTTTCACGCAACTTCCCAACTTTTTCGCCTTTCTTCTATTTTTCATCTTTCGCCCTTTCTCCCAACCCTACTCCCCAGAGCAAACCCGAGAAGGATGATGAAAATGAGCTCTCAGTATTAGGTAAAATATTCAAATCCGACCCGCAACTGGGTTCCCATAAATTGGAGGATGCAACATTTTATAGTCTCATTGAAAACTATGCAAGTTTTGGGGAATTTCGTTTGATAGAGCAAGTTTTGGATAGAATGAAACACGAAGGACAACTGTTTTTAGATGAGCTCATGGTAAGGTTACTCAAGCGAGAGAGAAAATTATCTTCCTTAAGAATTGACATGCTGGTAAGATGTCTGCACCGGAGGCATCAACTTGGTCTAGAGTCATTCAAAGGATGTGCAAACCAAAGAAGATTCAAGAAACCATAGATTTGTTTTGCAGAAGCATGTATGGACAATGATGATTGTACTTTGCTATCCTTTGGGATGTCTAGTATATGGAGCATGATGTCTCGGGAGAACGCTGCTATGAGTTCTGAGGTGAGGTGCCTTCTTGACGCCAAATGCATGAGAGTTTGTATCTTTCAGTCACTTACATACATACTTATTTCTTTGCTCAGTAAGCACTGAAAGAAGACACTTGTGTGGTGTGGTTCAATTGTGCAAGAGTTGTATGCTAAAAAATTTAGAGCCAAAGAAAAAACCCATCTTAACTTGAAGGTGCTTTGTTTTGCATTTTAATTGTGACTTAATTATGAACATATATTGTATATATGGGCATTGTCTGATGTTTTTCTTTGAGTATCATATCATGGAGTTTGAATGATTGAATTTGTTGCAAAGTCCCTTTATTGATTGAATAATTGGTCTCAACAGGGAGTTATTATTCAATATAATTGTGAGATAAAATAAAAATAAAAATATACTTATCATGTCGGTAGGTTAATTAAATATATTATTTCGCTTATTATTTGCAATCCAACAATGAAAAATCTAGCTATATAGATTGTAATTATGATGAGGGTACTTTCTTTTGGTCATTTATGTGAATTTTTCTCTTATCATCTAAACTTCTTTCTTGCTTCTTTCTTCTTTGATTTGTTGTGACTTGTGAGGTAGATGAAGAGTTTTCTAGAAATGGTTAGCCTTGCATCTTTACGGATGAGTACAATGTGTTTGGACACTAAGGATTTTTTGGTTCATGGCATGTGTGTCCTTCTAACTTGTATCTATTATTTAGTGATTATGATTTGCTTAAGAGTTTGACACTTATGTTACTTTCAAACACTTATATTCCTTATAATTCTAAGTGTCTTTTTATTTTATTTGTTGTAGGTGGTTAGATTTTTAGTACTTTTGATAATGGACTCTGGAACTACAAATTCAAAATGTAGGTCAATCTCTATCAAATTGTGGCCTCTAAAATTCATTAGTAGGCTCCTATCCTAATATTCATTTTACTTCGGTTTAAATGGTGTTATATTTAATTTCTATTGTTATAGTTGTGTTTGCATCTTCTTATTTTCTCTCTCTCTAAATGTCATTTGTAGTTTATCTTGATTTTAAGTTTTGTTTGCATTTGCTAGTAGGTAAGTATTATTTGTTTGAAAATAGATGGTAGTTGTGCATTGGCGTCATGATTGCAAGCTTGATTGCAACATATTTTTAAGTTCTTTTTGGATAGACTAGGAGGAATAATTGGATAGATTAGGAGGAATAATTGTTTCTCAATACCTGACTTCCTGTAGAACACTACTAAACTAACAATGTTTATGATCTTTTGGTATTTGTTTTTTGTTGGTAACCATGTTGTACAATTATCTTTTCCTCAAGTATAAGACTCAAAGAGGGGAAATACATTAGAGCAATCACCTTGTGCTACTAGCCTAGCCTTGTGTCTATCTGTGGACCCATCCTCTTTGAATTTTGTTTTGAAAATCCATTTGGATCCAACTATATTTGTGTTAGGGGGTTTAGGTATGAGTTTCCATGTCCTGTTGTCATGAAGAGCTTTAATTTCATCTTCCATTGCTTCTTTCCACACAGGAATTTTAAGGGTTGAGCGAAAGGTGCTTGTGTTGCATGGTTGCTTGTACACTTGGTTTGGGATCTCGGTAGGTTGTACATTTGTGTATTCTGAGATTGAGGTTTGTTGTACAGCAGCTGATCGCACATATTCTTGGCTTGGAATGACAATATCCTGTCCATCTGTTCGTTCTGGAATTGAAGGCCAAGTGACTGCAACTGGTTGTTCAACTTCTTGGCTCAGTCTCGCAGATTTGAGTGGTATTTTAACATTGTTGTTGTTATTTGTATTGTTGTCATCATCTAGGAGCAAGTGTGAGTGAATCTTGGTTGGTGATTTTGAATTTGAGTTATCCAAACCAACAGTGGAATTTATGTTTTCATTTTGATCTTCATCTAGCTACCAAGTGCGCTTTAGTTGCTCTCCTTCTGAATCTGCAAAAATAGTAATATCTAGGCTAAGAAGTAGCTACTTTGTAAGTTCCAAGGGGTGAAATAGACATTATTAGGTTGTCTTGAGTTATTTTTAGCCTCAAAGTATGCTTAAGCTCCTTTTAATGAAGTTTTGTAGCATCAGGAGTTGGTTGCCTGCTATAGTTTCACTTTAGGCACTTTCTTAGTTTCTTTAAGAGTAAAAATGACACTTAAACTCCTTTGATTACACTTTAGACTTAGTAAATTAATTTCTAACATGAAGGAACCTTCATGTTGCAGTTCAGAATCGATTAAAACACCTTCGAATAGTAAGCAACAAGTGTAATGGCTCTTTCGATAAGTTTTAATACATTTAGGACCTTTGCAAACCACTTTAGGTGTTCTAGCTTGGATTCTAAGGCGTAAGAGCGTTAAGGCCTTTTGGTTTTAGTTTCAACCTAATTTGAACTCATTCGAACACTCCCAACACGTGTTTTAAATCCATTTGGAGTCCTTTCGAACATCCTCCAAAGCATTAAGAATCATTCGACAAGGACTAAAGTCTATTTTGGTAAGTTTTGGTTGAATACATTTGGTGTAAGCCTTTATGAGGTTAGTTGATATGTTTAGATTGAAGTTATTTTAGGTGAGATTAAGGTGGTAATGATTCGTTAGACCCTTTTAAAACTTCTCTTGAGTGTTGTAAGTTTAT
Source organism: Trichosanthes cucumerina (assembly GCA_036507285.1). Classification (NCBI taxonomy): domain Eukaryota; kingdom Viridiplantae; phylum Streptophyta; class Magnoliopsida; order Cucurbitales; family Cucurbitaceae; genus Trichosanthes; species Trichosanthes cucumerina. Next base: position 72,128,464 of record CM071835.1, on the reverse strand, counting down.
TTCTAATCTTGAAAATTTTGGTTGCAACCTTGGTTGGGCTTCTAGGTGCTCAAAGCTAGTTTAAGGAAGAGTCTGGGTAAGGAAGTTTCACTGAGCTCATTTATTCCATCAGTCGTTTCCATATGGTAAAAGCAAGACAAAGTTGATGTAAAAGTTCAGAATTGGCTTCACATGTCATATCATGAAGTTAAATTAATCTACATGCTTTAGTTTGGAATTCTTTGTAGTAGTTTTAGATCGTTAGTGAGTTATTTTATGCCTCAAAGTATGATTAAGAGCCTTTAAGAAACTTTTGAAGATTCGAGAGCCCGGTTGTGTGCATAAGTTTCAGTTTAGGCACTATTTTAGTTTCTTTGAGCGTGAAAATGAGACTTAAACTCTTTTTATACACTTTTTTTGTAACTTTGTAGGTTCCATAGGTAGTTTTAGATCGTTAGTGAGTTATTTTAGGCCTCAAAGTATGCTTAAGAGCCTTTAAGACACCTTTGAAGATTCAAGGGGTTGGTTGTGTGCATAAGTTTCAGTTTAGACACTTTATTTTAGTTTCTTTGAGCGTGAAAATGAGACTTAAACTCCTTTTATACACTTTTTTTGTAACTTTGTAGGTTCCCTAGGTAGTTTTAGATCATTAGTGAGTTATTTTAGGCCTCAAAGTATGCTTAAGAGCCTTTAAGATACTTTTGAAGATTCGAGTGGTTGGTTGTGTGCATAAGTTTCAGTTTAGGCACTTTATTTTAGTTTCTTTGAGCGTAAAATCAGACTTAAACTCCTTTTATACACTTTTTTGTAACTTTTTAAGTTTCATTGTTACTTTTAGGTCATTTTGAGTTCTTTTTCCCTCAAATTGTGCTTAAGAGCCCTTAAGATACTTTTGAAGACTCGAGGGGTTGGTTATGTGCCTAAATTTTAGTTTAGGAACTCTTTAGGTTTCTTTGAGCGTGAACATGAGACTTAAGACTCCTTTTATACACTTTTTTTGTAACTTTGTAAGTTTCATAGGTATTTTTTAGGTCGTTTTTAGCTATTTTTAGCCTAAATGTATGCTTAAGAGCCCTTAAAATACTTTTGAAGATTCGAGCGGTTGGTTGTTTGCCTAAATTTTAGTTTAGGAACTCTTTAGGTTTCTTTGGAGATTCGAGGGGATGGTTGAATTGCCACACAAAGTTCCATATGGGTTTCATGCTTTGTATTAGAAGTTAAGTGCCATAGTCTTTTGAGTTTAGTTGGCTTTCTGATAAACGTTGACAAAAGAAACAATCTTTGAATTCTTCAGTCCCTGTTTCACCTAAAATATAAACCATTGTTGTCCAGTATTGGCAATCGTGGACTGTGTGTGGCATATGAATTATATAATCACAGATTCACGAGTTATCAAATCACTAAAGCCCCGTTTGATAATCATTTGATTTTGGAGTTTGATAAGAATATCAAATGAGAAAGTTTAGTTCTAGTTTTGTTTTCGATTTGTTGAGTAAATTATGAATCTTTAAATGATTAGTGATTTGAAGTTTTGTTCAATTATGTGGTTGAGCTTAGAAGTATGTTTTCGTTTAACAGGTATGTTGTAAAAATTTTGGTGTTTTCGTTTAACAGGTACGTTGTAAAAATTTTGGTATTGTTGTGTGTACTTTTAGGTCATTTTAATTATGTTTTAGGCACTAAAGTATTCTTAAGCACCTTTAATGTACTTTTGTAGCATCGAATTTTAGTTTAGGAACCCTTTAGGATTTTTTGAGTGTGAACATGGGGCTTAAACTCCTTTTATATACTTTTTTGTAACTTTTAAGTTTCATAGGTACTTTTAGGTCATTTTGAGTTATTTTTTGTCCTCAAAGTACACTTAATTAAACGTTCAAGTAATTGATGTCTTGGATTGCAGTAGAGACTTTACCTTGTGGATTGTGTTTGTAGGAAATTAATGAATTGGTCTAGTACTTTGCATATTTAGAATGTTGGTTCATTTGTGAATCTTCCATAATTTCGTGTGTTAGATTTGAAAGTCGTGGTTGGTTACTCTGGATATAGAAGTGTTATCTTTTTTTACGAACAAGTGTTGAGTAAAATTTTTGGTATTGTTGTAGTTAGGTGTTATGTTGTCAATTTTTTTGGAGCATATAGGTTGAACTTAGTGGTTAAATTTTTTAAGATCCTTTACTACTTTTATTTTGCTAATTGATGTAATGCATTCTAGGAGCGTATTCAACAAATTGACAAAGAAGAGACAAACACTTATTCAAATAATGTGTCCAAGGACGCAATAAGTAAAGTTCTTGGTTCTGATCGTGGCCATATTAGAGGACTTGGATTTGGAGTGACCTTTTCAAAGTTATCTGCATTGACTCAAAGAGATGACAACTATGCCAAGCTTGAAGAAAAGTAAAAAAAGATGGAAGGCAAATGTCTTAAATGAGATCTTTATTGGCTCACGTACTCCAATGACAAGTATGAAATTAGTACTACTAATGTAGCTTTATGATCATATTTACTTATTATTTAACACTTTTTTTAATTCTTCTAATTTTAAGTAAATATTCTTTTTCATTTCTTTCTTGACGACTTTTTGTAGGTTGATGAAAAAATATCATTGGGAGTACTTCTTGGTCACCAAAACAACTAGCTCGAGAGTTATATATTTTTATTTTGATGAATGAAACATTTTGTAATTTAATGAATAGTAATTGACAAAGTTATATTTAGTGACATCCCGAAGTTGATATTCATTACTATATCTATTTTGTGAACAATAAATTGTTATGTTTTGTATCAACATTAAGTGGGATAATGTAAACATTGAATGAATGTTTGCTTGGATTAAGACATATTTTCATTAATGTCTATTCCAATTTGAACTAAGGTAGGAAGCAGGAATAATATCATCGTGAATAATTTCAAAAGCCATCAAAGTTACAACAATAGCAAAAAATTTTACAATTCAAAAGTATATTATAGCTTTAATTTAAGTTAAAAAAAATAGCTATAAATAAATGCTATAATTACTAAAATGCTATTGTAGATTACTATAATATTATAGCATTTATAAAATGCTATCATTGATTTTAAAAAGAGAAAATTATCCTATTAAAAGACTTTTGATATAATATTTTTTATAACCTTTATAAATGCTATAAAAAGTATAATTTTTATAGCTTTTATAAAATGTTGTAAAAAGTCTAATATTTTACAGCTTTTATAAAATGCTGTAAAAAGTCTAATCTTTTACGACTTTTATAAAATGCTATAAAAAGTCCCAGACTTTTAATAGCTTGGGCTGTCATGACTCTGCAGAAAAAGTTATAAAAGGCCTATTACAACATTTTTTCGAAGCTATCGTAGACCTTTTTTCCTGTAGTGTATGTATGTCTGAAAGAATAAGAACCTACAAATATATCAACTTTATAAAATCTATAACGCTGAAATATTGTAATTTTTTAAATTAAAATACCTATTAATTAATTATTTGAGGATAGAAATCAATTTTAAGTTTAATCCTTTTTGTAATAATAATTTTTAATTTACTTAATTGATAGTGATATTTTCAATGGTATGTGTTGCTTAAAAAATCAAATTTCATTACCTTACATTGTATGAAAACAAATATTAAAAAAGGAATTCATTAAAGTTAGATAATTAAAACTTGTAATGTTGAAATAAAGAATAAAATATAAAATAAAGTAAAAGTAAAATTACATTATCAAAAAGAGAGAGAAAAAAAAGGAGTAGTTGAAAGCTTACCGACTAAATAAATAACATTCTTCTTACTTTTAAATTTTTGATTTCTCAATATTAAAAGTAATTGTATTACTGTAATAATATTTTGTCCACAAGAGAATAACTCAATCGACATCAAGTAAAAAATTGTAATAATATTCTAAAAATATATTTAAAAAATATAAATAATATTGAATCACACATTCATTATACAATAAATAAGATGTATATTATATTACATAAATGAATAATTTATTTCACACAATAATTCAATGAGAAATATTTCTGAAAAAAGAAAACAATTCAATAGGAAATATCTTTTGTGATGTTAATCTTTTTTTTTTGGGATGTTAACATTTGTGATGTTAATCTTGAGTGTATTAGTTTCAACACTCTTTTCTTCACCGCCTATAACACCATTTCTGCATCATCGTCGTTATGAATCTTTTCTATTTCACCATCCACAATATCTTTTTTGTCATCGGTCTTGATCCTCTTTTCTTTACCATATGTATCATTCTCTTTATCGTCTATTTTTTCATCACCATCTATGACATTAGATCCTCCTCTGCAACGGTCGATTGCACTACAACCTCTTTGATATGGGTTTACTTCAGGTCTTCCACAAAGTTCAGGATGTTTAGCGCTACATCCCGGACTAATATCACCTTTTAGAGGACCATACTCAATGTAATTTGCATTTGTAATCTCAATCGTGTCAATACAAACAAAGAGAATGCCAACAAAAATAAACGTGCTTCCTTTGATGATGGCCATGGTCGATAATAAAAAATATACAAAACCTATTTGAAAACTTAAAACTTAGAATGGTTTGATAAAAAAAAAAGATTTTAAAAACTAGGGATATTTATACTAGCTTGTTACCTTTTTATAGATTGTGTTTGCTTTTTCTTGGGTGGGTTTATATATCTCTTACAACAAAACCTAATAAAAGTAGGTTTGAATTGAATGATTAACATTTTGCCAACTCATAGATTCAATCAAATGACAACCTCACTTGTTAATTCTTAAATATAGAATAACCACAACAGAAGCTAATAAAAAAAATATCAAATTATCATAGGTATTCAAGAGAGAATTGAAGTAAATAACCTTTAACTTGGAAAATAAACTTTAAAATTATCCGATATAATTTTTTTTTCAAATAATTTTATCTATAATATATTAAAAAGTGAGGATGTTGGAAAAAATTTTTTTTGGACACTTTTGTGTTTTTTAATTTATTAATTTACAAAATATGTCATGATTGAGTAATTATAAATACTTAATTAATTAATTACTATTAATAAATGTATGAAATTTAAAATGTTGGAATGGAAAAGTTTTTCTACCACTTAAAATTTTTTTCTTTAATTATAATTCATAATTCAGTTTTAAAAACACAAGTATTTTAAAAGTTTTGTAACTTCTCATGTAACGACCCTACTTTCCAAACTCACTTTACGTAGGACCACTACTAAACATGCATGCATTTAAGGCCATAAATAACATTAAATAAATAAAACATGATGATTAAAATCGCTTTAATTTGGGATCCCATAAAATAAAACATTTAAAACAACATCAATCAGTTTGGCCTCAGTTTAAAACGCTCTAAAATCATAATGTGTAACAAAAATCGTTTAACCATGACTCTTAAAAACATAAATACAGAAAACATGACTTTGTCCCATGGCCTTCGTAGCGCGCCCCCGTCATTCACCTTGTATGCCTTTGCTCCTACCTGAAAACATTTTAAAAAGAAAGAGTGAGTATGAGAAAAATAATGCCCAGTAAGTGACCTCGCTACCGAGGTTTTGGGACATGTACGCATACAATCATGACCATAAAACTTTCATGTGTGGGACCTAGCTTTCTAATTACTATCATGACTATTCCTTTTTGGCTTTTAGTGGTCAAGTAAGTTCTCCTGAAAGCATGTGAGTCCGACGACTCCTGTACTATGGAGTCCTCCCTAAGCCCGAGAGCATGTTGGGTCCAAGATTCTTGATCCATATTGAGTCCGAAGACTCCTGAATCATGTTTAGTCCGAAGACTCCTATCATATAGGGTCCTTTTAAAACCCTGGGAGTATGTTAGGTCCGAAGACCATTGTCATATGTGGAGTCCTCTCAAAACCCCCATAGAACCTTATGAAGTATAATTGCAACAACCATTCATATATCTATCATGTACATACAAATATGCATGAGGTCTCATCATCCTTTCATATACTATGATGCACATGTCATAGAATAATAGTAAATCAAATATCAAAGAATACTTTTCATAACATTTAAGCTTAAATCAATCCATCATAAATCATAGCATAACTTTCATAGCTTTCAATTTAAAACACTTTAAAACATAATACTTTCGAAATATATAAGTAATCAAACATAATAAAATCCATGACTTTTAAACTTTACATATAACTTTCATATACGGGACCTAAAACTTTCTCATAACAGAACATAACTAAAATACATGACTTTCTTTTGGTTAAGTGGTCAATTCATGAACCTGAGTCCTTTCATGTTGAGTCCCTCACAGCACTCCTATATGTTTTGAGTCACTCACGCACTTCTCTATAGGGTGACCCAGGAGGGTCTCTAATGCATGTTTGACTGTGCATAAAACCTCAGGAGACGAATTGCCACAGCCTCCTTTCCAATCATTTCATCGCATACATACAGTGCATGATGTCCCATTTATTAATCATAACTTTAATACGCATATCATGAGAAGACAATAAATTAACATTCATGGCATAACATTCATAACTTGACTAAAATAATATTTTAGAACATAATAGATTTCAAAAGTGTAAATAATAAAATACTTTTGAAATAAAATAACAAAAACTTTTTTGTCTCCCATTTTAGAAAATTCGGCACAAGATCCCTTACCTTAGCTTTCGCTCTTAAATTTCCTATAATTAAATCTCTGACTCAGAAATCCTTTGAACTATGCTCAATACTTGAGTCCCTTAAATCAAATCCATTTTCTTAATTAATTCACACACATAAATAATCTTATTTTTTAATCCACTAGTAGTTAGGCTAAATTACCACAAACAGAAGGTCAAATCACGCTCGAAGGGTCGAATTAATCGAACTAGACAACTTCAAAAGGTTGCGTTGACCATTGACCGTTGATCGACGAAAGCGACGCGTTGACCAACGAGCAACGGTGTGTTGACGGCACGTGGAGGTCAGATCTGAGATGCCCGCTTGCTGATCTTCTTACCCCCGATCATGATTCGCCAAAATCTGTGCAAAATAAGGCGAACCGCTCGAACCAAGGTGGCGGTTTGACCAAAACTTGCGTGAACCTATAGTGTCGTTGGTTGAACGTTTGACTTCAGATCAGACTCTAGTGGCGGTTCGAGCGTTCGGTTCGTGGCAGCGTGCGGCGGTCTATAGGAGATCTTATCCCCGTGAGCAGCGAAAACGTGCTTTAAGATCGAAATTTCTGGTTTATATTGGTTTACTAGAAATACCAATACATTGGAAAAATACAGAGACAAACATTCACTCTAATCTAATTAGAGCATAGAATTTAGACATGCAAACATATGTTGTACAATATATTAAACTAAAAGAAAAAAGGTAACTACCTTTGTAGTTTTCACACAGTAACCCTTGCTCCAATTGCATAGCAACACAACACCTTTGTTCTTTCTTCTCCAACTGTAACGCCCCAGGCCCAGGATCCTCTGCGCGACTGGGTTTGCGCTACTATATCATCCATGACCGCTTGTAAGAGGAAGACACTATCCCCACAAACCAACACGGGGTCCTTTCAAAGATGCTTTGTCCTCACTCACATGCTCCCTAGGAAAATTCTCAAGAGGTCACCCAACATAGAATTGCTCCAAGCCAAGCACGCTTAATCGTGGAGTTCCTATGATTGAGCCACCGAAAAGGAAGGTGCACCTTGTTGGTATAGGTAGTAGCTATCAATTCTTTTAAGCTTTTTTCTCAATTATACTTTCACATCCTCATGTACCCCTTTTCCTCGGGCACCATACTTTCATATCCTCAGGATCCCTCTCATTCAGATGTGGACTCGGTTCATTCATGTACCCCTCTTCCTCGGGCGTCACACCAACAGGACACCAACCACTTGGCAAACCCTCTATCCTCCTGGATTCAACTTAGATCTCTCCTTTTTGTGGGAAAGAGCCAACAATTGGAAGTGAAGAGAACTTTTTGTTGAGAGATTTCTTTGCAAGAATTTCTCGAGAAAAACCAAATGATCAATTAGTCCAAACTTCCATCCAAAGAGAAGTTAAAGGGGAGAGGAGCACTTCCCACTCCCTATCCATAGGGAGGCGGTGGGGATGTGGGAACGTGTCCTCTTGACACGCTCCCACCATTAATAATTAAATTAATTAAAACAAATTTAATTAAATATCATATATTTAATCAATTATCAATTAAATATCATATATTTAATTAACGTTTAAATATCATATATTTAATTGAGATTAAATCATATTTAATCAATTTCTCCTCTAACCTATAGTTTTAATGCACATCTCATGCACATTAAATTTTAACCTATAGTTTTTAAATATGAATCAAATCACATTTAAATTAATATTTGAACTCTTTCAAATATGTAATTCCCTCCTACAATTTAATATGAATCATATTCACATTAAATTTATAATATAAATTTCAAAAACTTTATTATAAAGTATCTATATACATTAAATTTATTCCTAATGAATTTGAACATTTCAAATTCAAACGATCTAAGAACCCTTTCTTTGGAAGTAGGGGTGAGCATCGGTCGGTCGGGATCAATTTTCGACCCCAACCCCACCGAACCAACAAGGGCGCGGTCTGTTTGGCCGGAGTTTTTTTTTTTCTTACAAAAAAACCGACCAAATCGATCGATCGATGGTTTGGTCTGTTTATATATATATATTTAAATATTTATTAAATTAATTATTTAATATTTATAATTATTATTTTATTATTATTTAATCATTCATAATTATTATTTAATTATTTTTAGAAAAATTTTTAGTTTTTTATTTTTTAATTATTATTATTATTATATATATATATATATATTTTTTTTTTTTTCATTTTCGGTCGGTTTTGTGAAGGCCAAAACCGACCCCGACCAAAACCTTCACAAAACCGATCGACCGCCCTCGGTTCGGTCGGTTTCGGTCGGTCGTGTCGGTTTTCGGTCTTTTTTGCTCACCCCTAACTGGAATTATTCCGTTAACCATCACCTTAAGTACTGAACCTTAGACAAAACATCACTGGAAGAGTTCTCTTATAACCAATGTCCTATTACCTATTATATTTTAAACTATTTAAAATACTATGTAAGACTAACTTCTAATCCTATTAGAAATTAAACTTAAGTCTAAATTCATTTTAAACAATTTAAAACTAATATTTTTGTTTAATCCAAAAATTCCTATGTTTGCATGCAACTATTTGTTATAGGTTATGGTTTCTAAAACCCTTTTTTATAAATTTTATAAATTTTAATTATTAACCTATATCGACGAACTATATGATAAATCCCACAAATGATTTCTAATTGGAATTACATTCAAGGGCAAAATACCTTTTTGGTCCCTTAGTTTTGTGTTTAGTTCCCTTTTAGTCACTGAGTTTCAAACTTAACAATTTAGCCCCTGAGTTTTGTATTTATTTACACTGTTGGTCCTTCCCTCCAATTTTTCGTTAGTCATAACAAAAAGCTGACGTGATACCTATTTTTTTAGCTATAATAAATTATTTTATTAATATCTAATTATATTTTATTTAAAATTTATTTTTTATTTGACAAAATACTTTTTTAATCTCCCAATTTTGTATTTGGTTCTCTTTTGCTCCCTAAGTTTTAAAAAACTCAACAGATTTACCCTCAAGTTTTTCATTTAGTTACCATATTAGTCCTTTCATTCAATTTTTCTGTAGTCTAAAATAGTGACGTGACACCTATTTTTTGTTAAAAAATATTATTTTATTAATATTTAATTATTTTTAGTCTTTAATCAAAATTTTATTTTTTTATTTTTTAGTTCGTTTTCGTTTCCTGATAAGTTTTTAAGAGTGAGTGACATCCATTTTTTATAAAAAAAAATATCATTTTATTAATATTTAATTATTTTCAGTCTCTAATTAAAATTTATTTTTTTATTTTTTAGTTCGTTCTCCTTTCTTGATAAGTTTTTGATAATTGAATTTAATAAAAAATAAAAAATAATTAAATAGAAGGACTAATAGCGTAATTAAAAGCAAAACTTGAGGGTAAATTTGTTGAGTTTTTAAAAACTAAGGGACAAAAAGAGAACCAAATACAAAATTGGGAGATTAAAAGAGTATTTTGTCAAATAAAAAATAAATTTTAAATAAAATAAATTTTAATATTAATAAAATAATTTATTATATATAAAAAAAAGGTGCCACGTTAGTTTTTCGTTAGGGACTAATAGAAAATTGGATGGAAGGACCAACAGTGTAACTAAATGCAAAACTAAGGGGCTAAATAGTTAAGTTTGAAAACTAAGGGACTAAAAGGAACTAAACACAAACCGAGGGACCAAAAGGTATTTTGCCCTACAGTCAACAATTTGAATCATGCAAATTACTTATATAAAATAACACATTATCTTAAACTGAGTAATTTCATGCTCCATGCTATTTATTTTTCATATAATCCAATTATAACAATTATAATTAATTACTTATGAAAAATAAAATAAATCATGCATTTCGACCATATTTATATAACTATTATACAAATAAAATGCTTGAACATGCTTATCTTAAGGTGGGAAAAAATCTAAATGACATTCATAAAGAAAATAGCCGTAAAACCGAAAAAGTTTGGCCCCTAAAGTGCAAAAAATTATAAAATTACTCTAATTTTATTATAAAACCGATCCAAAACACTTGGAACTGGGCTCAGACCACTCGAGTCGGACCAATCATGACCCGAACCGCTCGAACCGCCCCTGAACCGGTATGCTTCTTCAAGTTGATGCCACGACGTTGCAACGCTTGGGGGAGCGCTGCAACGCCGCCTCCTTATGCACGCGGTTCAGGTATCGGAGCAGCGTTGCAACGCTGCTGACCCCTCAAATCTCCTTATCGATAGGAGCTTGGGCATTGTGACGTCGTTCCTCAGCGTTGCCACTCCGTATCGATGGGGAGGCAGTAGTGAAGTGGGGAGGGTGTCCTTTTGACACGGTCCCACCATTTAAATTAATTTAATAATTAAATTAATTAAAACAAATTGAATTAAATATCATATATCTAATCAATTATCAATTAAATATCATATATTTAATTAATGTTTAAATATCATATATTTAAGAGAGATTAAATACTATTTAATCAATTTCTTCTCTAACCTATAGTTTTAATGTACATCTCATGCACATTAAATTTTAATCTATAGTTTTTAAATATGAATCACATTCACATTTAAATTAATATTTGAACTTTTCAAATATTTAATTATCTCATATAATTTAATATGAATCATATTCACATTAAATTTATAATATAATGTTCCAAAACTTTATATGATAACGTATCTAATATACAATAAATTTATTCCCCTAATGAATTTGAACATTTCAAATTCAAACGATCTAAGAACCCTTTACGAGTTAGAAGGTGGACCTAATGGACCTCTGGATCGTAAGCTCCAACGATATTTAAATTATTCGGTTAATCTCATTAACCTTCTAATCACCATTCGTTTCTTTGCAGAACACTCCACTAAAGTCCCACACCGCACTCTTGTCACTGCAGAGATATATTTCGTGTCCACGGATATTGACCAATAACAACAAGTCAATACTTCACGAATGTTCGTGTAATGTTAGGATGTATGTCTTAATCTCGTTTTGTTTGTAACATTACCATTTGAAATTAATAAGAGTTACTTCTTTCATCACTTTCTCTGTCTCGCACTTTACAAACTTTGTTCAATAAACTAAGCTCCAAGATCATTGAATATATGATAGAACTTGAACTTGAACGGTGTGTAGAGGACACACAGGGAGGATCGGGTTCGAGTTAATGACCCAAACGGTCTACAATATATGGATAGGGTTGGAGACCTAATCTTGGATACGTTGTAGATGTAGCCCTCTTTGTATTAAATACAAACGAGGTGATCTGACTCGTTCATGTGGTTGACATGCGAGTGGGGGCATCTTGTGCAATGAGATTGTACAAGACCGGACCGTAAATTATTAGACCTACTGATGTAGCACCGTTAACAGTATGGGACTAATAACTTCGTAGATGACTATTAGTTACTCGACCTTAATCCTGAGCGTGTTACGGACTCCTGTTTGCGGGGGGTCTGTCCTTTGACTAGTACGGGTGAGGGTGGTCACAGTTACTCGCCCAATATGTCTATCTTCTGAGGGACATGACCACGTGGGGAGCTTGAAACTTAACTACGCGAGATGAAATTCATTCGTTCCCGCCTTTACGGAAACTAGAAGGGTTGTTCCCTTAAGTGTTGTCCCTAGGGCTTGGACAACAAACGCCCACCCTCTCACTGGCCCGAGAGGGGTGTTGTGTATGGTTGGACCATTACAACGTTGTTGTTCATTAGAGGAGTAGTGGGGACTTAAGAAGCAAGAAGTAGACACAGAGGTACAACGCTAATTTGACCTAGTAGTGTCTACGAACAATCTGTGAAGGGTCGACTCATGGGCAATTTTTATATCAGTGGAAAGAACTTGTCTTACACAAGGGAGTGCAGCTACGAGCTTTAGTGCAGTGTTACCGTAGCTAATGAATGTTTTTTAACTGGGTCAAAGAGTTTGACAGGTTAATCTCGGATCATTGAAGCTCGTCACTGTAGGTCCATTAGGTCAGTTGGTTGGCTCAAACTGGATTAATAGAGGGTTTATAGTTTTGGTGTGAATTTGAAGTGTTCAAGTTCATTAAAAGGTAATTATGTCAATGAGATATGATTGACATATTATATAGTTTAATGTGAATGAGATTCAAAATAAACTATAGGTTAGCCTAATTGTCTAATTAGGGCTAATTTGGAGAAATTGGATTGAGAGAAATTAAATTGAATGTGATTCTATTTAAAAATCCACAATTATACAAATGTGATTTGTATAATGAGATATGAGATATCTTATTATATGTAGTTATGCAAATATGATTTGCATAACCTAGGGTTGTGCTTAAATGGTAAATAGGTGAAGATTTCAACTCCACCTTTCAGCATTATTTAAACTCCTTTGCAAGAAGGATTTGGTAACTCGAGGCTCATTTTTTGGAAATCTCACCAAAGAGCTCTTGTAATTCTCTCTCAACATCGCTTTCATTTTCTTCTTCCTTTCACCCAAAGAAGAGTCGCACAACTCTCGTTCTACCAAAAGTAGAACAACCGAGAAACCTTTCGGAGCGTGTCTATGTTCGAGGAGATTGAGTACGTTGAGTTCATGATCACGGAGGGTTAGTGACCGGAGGAGGAAAACATGAAGACGGTTCTTCAACAAGTATGTACACTTGCTGTTTTTCTTCTTAAATTTCATGTTTAGCCTAGTTTTTATGTGATAGAAACTGTTTTAAGAAAACATATTTCGCAACGATACCATGGTGATTCGATCACCCTTCCGCTGCGTGGGATTTCATTCCCTTCACGTAACACAAGCTGGGTTAAATTACCGTTTTACCCCTAGGTTTCATCTTGTACCTTAAGTACCAGTGCTCATCTAATGAACAATTTGTTTGTGATCCTACCAACAAATGTAAGTCCTCTTGAGCCAATGAGAGGGTCGGCCCCTTTGTTCAAGTCTCGGAGACCCCACTTAAGGGATCATTCACTTGCTTACCCTAGTAGGCGGAAAAAGTGAATTCCATCTTGCTAAGTTAAGTCCCCATCGCTCACTCGGGGTTGCCCCAAGAAGGTAGGCATATTGAGTCGGTGAATCTGGCCACTCTCACTCATACTAGTCAAAGGACAATCCCTCTCAAACAGGAGTTCGTAACCTGCTCAGGATTGAGATCAAGTTGCCTAGGTAATCCTAGTGAAATAGAAACCTAACTAGTTTACATCTAGCAGTTACTATTTCACGGTCCGATCTTATGTAATCTCATCACATAGGATATCCTCACTCACATGTCATCTACACAAACACGTTAGGATCACAGTCTTTGTATCATATACAAAGTGGGCCACATTCATAGTATTACCAGGGTAAGGAACCCAAACCTTATCCTCTTACTATAGACCCTTTAGGCTTATCTCGAACCGAGATCCTTTATGTGTACACTATATTCAGTTCAAGAAATATTTTACAGCATTGGATGTTCGTTTATTTGATTTTGGTTTAAAACAAGGGCAATATCGTAAATAATGAACAATAACTCTTTATTTAAATAATAACTCTTTATTACGATAATTAGAACAAAAAAATTATAAACTACGAGTTTTAGGGCACAAACCCCAACACAATCAGCTTCACTCATAGAGTTGACAAAACTCACGGCGCGGTTCAAGCGAGCAATCCACGCAGACGAGCAACCAAAATAGACCGACGCTCTGTTTGTATGTAACGACCCTAAAAAAATGAGACGAATCTACGCTAGGGAAGTTACTCCGCTACACCGTTCGTGCCGAAATTTCAGCAGCATAACGACATAACAAGGAGAAAACCAAAATTTTTCCTGGAACCTAACAAGCAGAAAACACTTCAATGTGTTTCAAAGGATGCCCAACCCCCACCAAATTATAATTAAAGAATGGGTTGGGCTACAACAAGAGTTCCAAGGTACATTCTCTTGTGATAACTCACCATAAGTGAGTTATTTTACTAGAATTTTAGTGTTTAATCCACTTGAATTGCATTTAATTTAGTGATCCTCGTGTTATTTTATCCCTAAATTATGTGTGTTAGCTTTAAAATCTTGAATTTAAGCATTAGGTTAAAAAAGAATTAATTTTGATATTTTTGTGCTTTAATTTAAGAAGTTTAGGAAAATAAGCTAACGGTGAATTAAAGATCGAAATTTGACATTTTAACTCCAAAAAATCCTTGCATATTTAGTTTGATTTATAATTCACTTCACAAATTTATTCGAATTTTTCTGCAATGCAGAGATGTTTAAAATTACAAGAGTCCCTAAGGGCATTTTAGACATTTTATCCGAAGGGTAATATGGTCTTTTTTACCCTTAAGGGTATTTTTGTAATTTGTGGAGTTAGGGCAACACCATCTTGTATAAGGAGGCTAGGGTTTACAAGTGTAAAGGAGTTGGAGTTGTGACAAGAGGAAGAGATCGAGAGGGAGAAAAAGAACTCGTGAGATTGCCGAAGCAAAGGGCTGCGTTGGAAGGAAAAAATCTACACCCTTTCTTTGTAGCAAATGTTGCTTGCACACATCCGAGAAAAAGCCCTTTTCTTTGAAGCAAAGTGTAGTTGTGCTTGGCGGTAGGCTGCTGTTTGCTGAAGCAATTGGGTGAGAGAAGAACAAATCACGAGAGGGAGGTATTGCTGAAGCAAACCGTGGAGTAGAGGGTTGACCATCTGCTGGAATCGACCAAACTTTGCTGAAGCAAAACCGAGAGTATGAGTTTGTCCACTGTGATTTACCCATCTTTGCTGAAGCAAAATCGAGGGCATCAGTGAAGTTCGGTTTTCACAGACGTCGTTTACGAAATTTGCAATTACCGGCTATCCAACCGTTGGATTTTGCTACAATTTTGTCAGCATATTAAGGACTCATTGAGCTCCGGTTTCAACGGTTGGATCGTCGTTTGGAGCTTTGTGCTGTCCGATATCGCTGTCACATTGCACGTCCACTGCAGTTCGGTTTTTCACAGACGACAGTCATAAAGTTGTCGTTTGTGGGAGTTTGAACCGTTGGATTGTGCTGAAATTTTGTCAGCGTGTTGGAGACTCATAGACCGTAGTATTCAACGGTTGGATCAGCATTCAGAGCCCTGGTTCATTAGATATTGATATCGGACAGAAGCTACAGAATACTGAAATCTGCTGCTATTGTCTGCTGCTTTCTATGGGATCTTGGCGTTTTGCTGAAGCAAAACACATGTCAATTGCCTCCAGTAAACTACTCCTATTCCTTAATAATGTTGGCTTGTTGTTACTCCAATTTTGGGCGTTTATCGTGCTCTTTTGACTCACTGTTTTAGGCTAAATTCATGACTGTTTTTGGGTTGAATTTGTGATTAATTTGGGTTGTTTTGTGACATTGTTACAACACATATTTGAATTTATTAAACAACACAAGCATGCATAAATTAGAGATTTGTGAGTTGATTTACATGAACTAAATTTTCTTAAGCAAGGGTTAGGTTGTTTTAATGTAATTTTGGATTAAATTTATGGTTGATGTCATTGATTGAATTTATGAAATTTTATTAAATTTAACGCTGCATGAGAATTAAAATTTGCCTTTTTAACTTCTCTATAATTCATAAACTTGAGAAACCTAATGAATTAGAAAACTAAAATTTCATTCTAGGATCATTGAGTTGATTAGGGATAATTAACCCACCTAGAACCTAAAATCATGGGCATAATTTAGATCACAATTGGGAAATTGTAGGTTTTAAAACTTAGTGATTTTGGAAAGAATCATTTGAATGCATGTGTAGGTAAATTCAAGACATCACTAAAAATTTATTCCAATTGAACATTAGAACTCTAACCTAACCCGAGCTTATTTTTCATTACAAATCTCATCTCTTGTATCTGTCTTCTTGTTTGCATTCTCCTCTCCCTTCATTTAAATTCAATTATTTTCTTTGGTCTTATCTTATCTTTCTTATCGTATCAACTTATTTATTTTAAACAATAAATTGCACACTCATGCATTGTACTAAAATAAGGAAAATTTGCTAGGACACTCACTAAATTAGGTCTAACTAGTCCTCGTGGGATCGATACTTTTAACTTATCACTTGCTGCTCTCGACCGTGTATACTTGCACGTCGTAAAAGTGTCGGGGTTTTATTCTAATTTGCATTAGTTTAGGGCACCCGATATTTTCGCATCATCTTGCACATACGAACACGCAATAGAACGACAACTCAACCAGAATGAAAGTTTACCAACTAAAAGTACAAGAGAAATAGAGGGTCGCGCGACCAAAAGAAAATAAAGCGGAACTTTAACATGACAGTGACAAATTAAAACTCTAAGCTAGGGAAAACAATAAGGTAACAAGGTCCCACAGCCTCGTCGGGTTGTTGTCGTTATCATCCGCCTTAGGGTTTCTTACCTGCAACCAAAAACAATAAAGTAGACGGGTGAGTATAACGTCCAAGAAAACTAACATGCAACCAAACAAAACTCGTCTTCTAAACTCACTCAACCCCAAATAGGTCTCACACTTAGCACACTTCACCCCTAGCCCTCCTGCGGTAATAACTCGAGCTCTACCTTCGATCCTGAAACTTTGATTGACGATGCAATGAGAGAAATCAACTCTCACGACACTACACACTGGCATAGAGCATAGTAGGTACGTATCCTACATGCCCTATGGAGAATTGCCCCTAAACCAGCACGGGATAATGGAAAGCAACCACTCCCTGACGGGGACGTACCCCAGGCTCTCGCAACACAATAAACTAGCATAGAGTAGTGAGGTACGTAACCAACACGCCCTATGGGGAATCCCCCCTAAGCTAGCACGGGATAATTGAAAGCAACCACTCCCTGATCTCAAAGGGGACGCACCCCAGTCTCACGAGTCGATCATATATCATCAACCTAGAGGTTCTTACTCGCCCAGGCGTAACTCAGGGTTTAGTAAGTGTTGTGTTTTGCGCTTCATAAGGTTATTTAGAAATCTAACCCGATATTCCTAATATCCCCGATCCATTCTCAAGGGTCTCAAATTCAACCAGGTTTTCACTTTTAGCCAACACCTCAAAGTACCAAAAATCCACCTTGAGCCACACTCACTAGACATCCGACTTAGCCTTACCCCAATTCCACACAAGTTTTCTTAGCTCCTTGCTTCACGTCGGTAAACACCTCCCTAACTAGAATTCTGACATAACCCAGACCCGCCCAGCAGGACGCTCGTAAGCTATGTCCCACCACGAGTCTAATGTCACACTCGTTGTGACTCACCTCGAGGCACTCTCGTCTTTGGTCTGTTGCCATGACTACCATGGCTCACCAAAAGACATCATCGCCCTGTTGGGATTTATGCCCTAAACTTGTGTAATTTTGATCAATTATATAAAGTGTTATTTGTTTTGATAAGATTACAGTCTTGCTTTTATAAATTCAATAAGCTAAGCTCCAAGGTTATAACATTTATCTTGAAATAAGTGTAGTGGACACTATTTGGGTTGAGTTAAAGATTATAACCCAAATAGTCTATGGTATAAGAATAAGGTTGGAAACCTCATTCTGGTAACACCATGGATGCGACCCACTTTGTAGTACGAATGAGGTAATCAAACTCATTCATGTAGTTGACATGCGAGTGGAGGCATCCTGTATGAAGAGTTCATACAAGACTGGATCGCAAATTATTAGTCTAGCCAAGATAACACCGCTAACAAGATAAGACTAGTAATTTATAGATGGTCATTAGTGACTTGACTTGAATCCTGAGCAAGTTAAGAACTCCTGCTTATAGGGGTTTGGCCTTAGACTAGTATGAGTGAGAGTAGCCTGTAGCCGACTCAATAAGCCTACCTTCTCAGTGACAGAACCTCGTAGGTAGTTGGGAACTTAACTGTGCAAGATGGAATTCACTCATTCCTCTACTGAGGAATTAGATAGGTTGTTCCCTTAAGAACTGACTCCAGGTCTTGAACAACGGGGCCCCGCCCTCTATGAGTGTATGAGTCTAAGGTAGGACCTTAGACTTGTTGTTCATTAGAGGATAGTGGTGCTTAAGGAGTAAAACCGGTGAAGGGTCGACTCATGGGTAATGACTATATCAGTGGACACAATATTATCTACAGTGAGGAGAGTGCAGCTACAAGTCTATAGTGGAGTGACTTTTAGTTAATGAATATTGATTAACTGGATCAAAGAGTTTGATCAGTTAATCTCACATCATTGGAGCTCATGATCTGTAGGTCCATTAGATCCCTCCGTTGGCTTAACATGGTAATATTGAGGGTATAAAGTTAGGAGTGAAATTGAAGTGTTCAATTTCATACATGAGGAGTTATATCAATTATATATGAGATAATTGATATAATATATAGTTTTAATGTGAAAATTAGATTCATATATAAACTATATACTAAAGAGAGATTAAAGGAGGGGTAGGATGGTCATTTCCATCCTATTCCCCTATATATATGGTTGCATGAGATGCAACTAGGGTAAGATTTTTGGAAGCTCACTTGTTGTTGTTGTTGGAAGAGTTCCAAGACAACACAAACATCTCTCTCTTAAAATTCCTCACATCTCCTAAAGGGAACCCACCTTCCTCCCTCACCTAGAGAACAACGGAGAAGATCCGGTGGTCGTGTCTTCGCACGTTGGAGTTCTTGTCGCTTAGATCGTGACCGTGGAGAGAGAAGCACTTGAAGAAAGGTTCTTCAAAGGTAAATTCTTGCTATCCATTTCAATTTTATGCTTAATCTAGTTTTGTATGTTCTTGAATTTATCGTTGTAACTAAATCAAGAGCGCGCGATTCACAATCGCTTCCGCTGCGGGGACTTCAATTTCCTTCAATTGGTATCAGAGCCCAATTGCGTTATTGATTTATTTTCTGGTTTTTTCAAGAACAATATGAGATTTACTGTTTTTGCATGAGATGTATGATCGGTTTTGAAAAATTAGATGTTTTCAATTTTGGCACTTATATTTACAATTTCCATTGAAATCTTCAATGTAAGGGTCCGGTGTTTTGGGAAAATTTATTTGTAAATCGAGCCTGTAAGTCCGTGTCGATCGAGGCAAGGCGGTTGCTGAGAAGATCGGAGCAAAAACGAGCAAGGAATGGGATTCCTAGTTGTTGTCTGTGTGTAGCGTTGCAACATTGTCCATCGACATTGCAACGCCGCACTTGCAAGAGAAGGCGCGGGCAGGAGGCAGCGTTGCAACGCAGCCTCTAGCGTTGCAACGCTCGGCAAAAGACGACAAAAGCAGCGTTGCTGGTAACGTCAGCATCAGCGTTGCAGCAACGCTGCTATCGCTACGTTACAACACCGTGACACGTTTCACGCGAGGAGCAACAGGCAGAAAACGTCTTTTTTATTTTATATATTAATTATAAAAATATTTTATATTTAATATTTTTAATTTTAATTAAGATAATTAGATTATATTAATTAAAATTATTTTTAGGGTGCCAAAATTGGTCTAATTTTTGCTATTTTAATTATGCAATTGTTGTGTAATTATTGTCATGCATAGTGTATGCTTTTATTTTAGAAACCCCACCTTAGGTTAAATATTTTCATGCATCATTTATAATATAAGGAGTTATATTATATAGTTTGCATGATTAATTAATATAAGGCAGTGATATTAATTTTTGGGCAGCATTGACATGCATTATTTTTCATGAGATGAATATGTTATGAATGTCTTATTATTCATGTGTTGAATGATCAAGCAATATAACATAGTATGCATGGAGTGACCAGGAGTGAAATTTAATCATAGAGTCTTATAAATTACAAGATGGCGTTAGCGGTTTATTAAGGGGTTAATAAACTAGAAATCCTAGGTTTAATATAAGGAGTTATATTAACAAACATGGGATAAAATCAATATAAGAGTTATATTGATTATCAATATAAGAGTTATGTTGATAGAGTTTGGTAAAACCATTAGCCGGGTTTTAGCCTAAGAAAGATTCCTATAGACTTAAAGTATTCAGTGGGAGGAAAAGTGTATGAGATACATATTTTTCCACCTACGCTATCTCCGGGAAGTTCACACCGTGAGACTCATACTTGACCTCGTGGCGCAAACGGGGAGCGTCCCCCTTTAGATGGTGTTTGTATGAGTTAATACCAAGGTGAATGGAGAGGGTACTTATAGTGAGTGGGAGCAGGTTTAGTGAAAACAAAACCGACGGTCTCTTTTGTCGGTTTACACCGTTAGACCACTATGGTCAGCCTACTAGTTTGGCCTGGACCAGACAATCCCTTCGGAGGGCTTGATCATAGGGGATCTAACACAGTAGACACCCGAAAGGGATAAATATTTCTTTAGACTATTTTCCAATCTAGTCCTCCCTTCGGCGGATTTTATTTGATTGAGACTCTAGGATCTAAAGACAAAGAGTTACACTCACGGGGTACATAAGTTGTGTATGTATCCAAACCGAAAAATGGTAACTAAAACCTATAGGAATAAGAGTTTTTCTAGTGTTGGGTATTGGTCAAGAGTGTCTTGATCCAGAGGAGGAGTGTTTTTTATTACCCTTGGGTGTCATACATTCTAAACCTTTGGAGTATCATTGCAAATTATAAATGGCCTAGGAATCATTTGATAATTAGCTAAAACATGATTGGATTAGAGTTATAGCAAGAAACTCATACAAGTTTGTTTGTAAAGTTTTCAGCAAAATGTCTAGCTCTATGATTTCCTTATAGGGTGCGAAAAAGCTAACCGGAGAGAACATAATTACTTGGAGGAATGGACTCAACATAATTTGTCCAGCACATGTGCTTGTGACAAATGCAAAGAAGTTGGATTCACGTTCAAAGTTGCGCCTATTCGTAGGATACCCAAAAGAAACAAGAGTTTGTTTATTCTATGATCTTAAGGAAGATAAGGTTTTTGTGTCGACAAATGTCATTTTCTTGGAGGAGGACCATATAAGGGGCCACAAACCAAAAAGTAAGTTAGTGTTGAGTGAGTTAGACGGAACAGTAGCAAAGATTGCAAATAAGAATACTAGTACATCAACAAGGGTTGTTGATACTAGTTTGTCTAGTCAAGAGAGTCCATCTCAAGAGTTGAGTATGCCTCGACGTAATGGGAGGGTTGTGATGCATGCACTGATCTACATGGGTTTAGCTCAAACCCAAGTTGTTATACCAGATGACAATCATGAGGATCTATTGACTTATAGTCAAGCAATGGTTGACAAAGACAAAGACAAATGGGTCATAGCCATGGACCAAGAAATGGAGTCGATGTACTTCAATTGTGTTTGGGATCTTATATATAAGCCTGATGGGGTAAAACCTATAGGTTGTAAGTGGATCTACAAGAGAAAACGTGGTGTAGATGGGAAGGTGCAAACCTTTAAAGCTAGACTAGTAGCAAAGGGTTATACCCAGGTTGAAGGGGTGGACTATGAGGAGACCTTTTCACCTGTTGCTATGGTAAAGTCTATCCGTATCCTTCTTGCCATTGTCGCATATTATGACTCTGAGGTATGGCAAATAGATGTCAAGACAGCCTTTTTGAATGGCAATCTTGAGGAAACCATCTACATGGACTAACCCAAATGGTTCATTAAACCAGGACAAAAGTAAAAGGTTTGCAGGGCTTAAAAGGTCGATTTATGGACTGAAACAAGCCTCTAGGTCCTGGAATATAAGATTTCATGAGGCTATCGATCTTATGGTTTTGACCAGAATGATGATGAATCTTGTGTCTACAAGAAAATCATCAATGGTTGTGTCGCTTTCCTAATTCTCTATGTGGATGATATCCTACTCATTGGGAATGATGTAGGTTATCTTCTCGACATCAAGGAATGGCTAGCTACGAGCCCAAATGAAAGATTTTTCTCTCGAATATCCGTTGCTTCTTCGGATCAAGTTGGCAACATACATCGACTCGAGGATCCATGAACAACCACTTCCTTAAAAGGAAAACACGAGCTCACCTAAAACAATTTCAAAGAATGAACGGTCACTAGCTTGGCCTAGGGCTCACCCCTAGCTCGTAACAAGCTAGTTAAAGCAATCCAAAGAACTTAAACACGAACCGAAGCATAAAACATTGCACCCAACGATCTTGGCCCAAGCCTTAGTAACCAAAACATCAATGAGCAACCTCGAACCCTTTACAAGTATAGTCTCACGCTTAGGCGACCTTGAGCCCAACGAAGTAATCCTCTATTTAGTCTCGTCAAATACGCTTTACTACACTCGCCCATCTAGGTTTTACTTGTGGTTCACAAATTCCAACTACCAACCTCGTGGTGGAACCCGAGCATTGATCCACCTCTCAACTACTTCACTGTCAGACCGTCGCGTTCGCTCTCAGCTTATTACGATCAAAGGCTTTTAGTCTCACTCTTAACCT
The DNA here is from genome assembly GCA_036507285.1 of Trichosanthes cucumerina. Taxonomy (NCBI): domain Eukaryota; kingdom Viridiplantae; phylum Streptophyta; class Magnoliopsida; order Cucurbitales; family Cucurbitaceae; genus Trichosanthes; species Trichosanthes cucumerina. Next base: position 72,105,510 of record CM071835.1, on the reverse strand, counting down.
GAAGCCTTAAGCCCCTATTCCCAATATTAACTACCTTCTTAGTCCATTCGTGGTACAGGCAACACCAACACAAACTCAAACTCAAACGTATACATCACAACAAAGTTTTCGTGCATTAAACACAATTCACGGATTACAACATTAAAATAAATCACATATTAACTTTAAAGGGCTTAATCCAAATGACTACTTACCTCAATAACGAAGTCCAAAACTTCGATCCCGAGTCCCACAAACTTCTTTAATACGCTCGCACTCTAAGTCACAAACAAAGTCTTAAAGTCACACTCCAATCATCGATATTTGGATTATCTTGACTTAAATAACCAACACAACATACGAGAGCCTATAACGGGATCGAGAAAATGAAAACGACCAACTGTACCTAATCGGCGGCGGTGGCGGCAAATGAATCCAAATGAGCGCGGCAGCGAGTTCAAGAGAGTGAAGGCGTGTGGAGCACAGATTCGAGATGCCCACGACTTGATCTATCCAAAACCAAAGCCCAAAACACGAGAATCGATAAAAAAGGACACCAACAACTAAAACTAAAACTTAAACCGGTTTGAAAGAAACTTACCATCTTAGATTTTTCGGTGATAGCTTGCGAATCCGACATTTGTCGACCCCTTGTCGCTCCGGCGACTCGTGGCGACGGTGGCGGAGAAGACAAACAAGGGAGAGGGTAGCAAAAAACGACCTAATGGCGCCAATCCTTTTTGTAATGAGCGCGACTGTTCCGTGAATGACGAAAAGGGAGCAAGGGGAAAACAGATCCGACAGCATGATGGAGTCGTCGACGGTGAGGAGAGGCGTCGGAGTGGAAGAGACGAGGGCAACGACGGCGGGTTGAACTGAAAGGAGAAGAAGAAGAGAAGAAGAGAAGAAGAAAAGGGAGGGCGACAACGAGAAACGCTTCTTGTGTTTTCTTCTTTCTTTCTTTTCTTTTTTTTTTAACCGAGTGTTGCATTGCAGTGGTCACGATCGCTAAGCTCGAGCGGTTGTCGATCGGTGATGAAGGTTGTAAGAGACTTGGGGTTACCGTTTGTTGAAGTGCTGGTCGGCTAGAAATGAAAGGAAGGAGGTGCCAGTTGCTTTGAAGTGAAGGAGAGGATTGAAAGGAAGAAGAGAGATTGGTTTATGTGTGCCCTAAAAAGACAAAAGTGTCTTTTTCTAACCCTAATTCAATTTAATTTACTATAATATCCTCCAAGTTCCTCTAAACCACAAACATGTCCTTGGACTTAATTAAAAACCCCATTTATCTAATTTTCTTTAACTTTCTTTAATTGAACAAGAAGTGGAATTTCATGAGAACTTAAATTCAAACCTTAAGTTTAATAATACTTGAAAATCATGGGCGTTACATCTCATGGACTACTACTATAAATAATGAGGGGTTTCACCATTTTTTTCACCAACCTTAGAGTCTTGTTCTTTTTTTTTTTGGTTGTTTCTATTATTTGCTCTCAAATCGTGTTTAATCTCTAAGGCTCTTCAATCTTGAAAGCATCTCGATCTAATATGAAGATGTATGTGATACATTCAAGTTGCAAAAGTTACGTGTATAGAGTCATTATCTCCGATCTTAGGCTTGTAACTTTGCAACTATACTTAGATGAAGTTCAATAATAGTGTTTATTTATCTATTTTGTAACGCCCCTACTTTTCTGTAACTATAACTCCTAGGGACACTACTACACATGCATGCATTCTTAGGCCAAAAACACATAAAACAATCTTTAAATTACCATTGTAGCAAAATTATCTTTAGGGATCCCGAAGAAAACGTCAAAACACTGAAAAGAACGGTTTAAACTTGGCCTACTTAAAATCCTAACAATAAAATTTAAACTTCGAAATCATAAAACGACAACATCAGTTATTAAGGAAAAATGCAGAAAACATGACTATCCCCATGGTTTGACTCCGCGCCTCCGTCACTCGCCTCTGCACGCCCTTAGCCTTACCCGAAAAACATTTTAAAATAAAAGGGTGAGTATTGTAATACAATACCCAGTAAGTGACCTCGCTACCGAGGTTTGAGACATGCACACACATACAATCATGACTTTTAAGCTTGGTCAAAATATTCATATGTGGGACCTAAAACTTTCTCGTATCAAACGTGACTGTAATACATGACTTCCTTTTACTTTAAATGGCTAATTGGTCACCCTGAGTCATTTCATTTTGAGTCCCTCACAGACACTCCTATAAGCATTTGAGTCCCTCACAGACCCCTATAAGTGTTTTGAGTCCTCACGCACCCTCGTATGGATTGAGTCCTCACGGCACTGTATGGATTGAGTCCCTCACAGACCCCTATAAGCATTTGACCCATAGGGTCTCTAATGCATGTTTGACCATGCATACAATGAACTCAGGAGACCAATTTCCATATTTTAATTCAAATCATTTTATGGCATACATAACATGCATGAGGTCCCATCATCTAACATGACTATAGTGCACATGTCATGAAACATTGACACTGATATGCAAATCATAACTTTTCACAACATTTTGAAGATAATGCTTTTAAGCTTGATCGATTTCGTACTTTCACTAGTAGAAAATTTTCGCATGAAATCATGAAATATCCTCACATAAAATACTGAAATATTCTCACATAAAATACTGAAACAGTCTCACATAAAATACTGAAATATTCTCACATAAAATACTGAAATATTCTCACATAAAATACTGAAATATTCTTACATAAAATACTGAAATATTCTCACATAAAATACTGAACTACTTTCAGAATATTCTCACATAAGATAGTAGACTATATTCGCATAAAATACTGATATGCTCTCACATAAAATCATGAAACATTTCCATGTAAAATAACGAACTAATTTCGCATAAAATAATGAAATTCATTTTCTTTAATCCCATTTAAAAAAGTTCGACACAAGGTCCCTTACCTCGAGCTCGATCCCACAACTTTCCTTCTAATTCTTAAGTTAACGGTCTCTTCCAAATAACCTGTAAATCAAGAATTTCTCTAACTCGTCATCCTACTACAAAACTCATCTAAAATATAAGAGTCTACGTACATAAGCGTCTATGATTCCTACTTTGCTCCAATTACCTTAACTCCGAAGTATAGGCCGAACGTCAATTCGCTTGCTCCAAATCTTGGAAGTCTTGATACCTAATTTCAGCTTGTTCCTACAACATTTTCACACGAATCAGATCTAATTAATTCTACCCTCCAAAACCGAAGAAGGTTTCGCGTGGCTCACCTATTCAACAACCTCGACTCCGAATAATCCTTGATGGCGCAGCAACGACGCGAACGAAAAGGTCACTGGTCGGATGGTGTGGCGGTGAGGAGTATGTGATCGTGGTTGAGCTGAGCAAACGGGAACGAACTCCGGCGCTGTAAACGTCTCGGATGCTCTCGACGGCGGATGCGTGAAGCTCGCTGGCGGCTCGTGGCTTGTCGTCGACGTTCAGAAGCGGCAGCAACAGCGTCGGAAGGAGCCTCCACGAACTCGGACGGCTTGCAGCAGCGTCGGAAGGGGTTGAGTTCGTGAATCCGAACGGCTTGTAGGCGAACGACGCGACAGCTCCGAACGGTGGGATGGCGACGTCCCGCGCGCACGCCGGTGGAGTTCCGTGAAGCGGCTGGACGGCGGCTTCTGATCGTGGGTTCTGGCCGGCGGAAAAAGCAGCAACAAGAAGGGGGGGTCGACTAGGTTAAGTGGGGAGAAGAAAATGGAGAAGCCTAGGGTTAGGGTTTTTTTTTCTTTTGGTTGCAAGCTTAAATATGGTTAAACAATAAGGATCTAGGTTATTTCCAAAAGTCCCAATTAGCCCTTACTTAGGCACTATTTACTAAAGTGTTATTGTCACTTCCTCTTCCTTTATTTTTATATGTAAGTATAATCATCTTAAAAGAAAACAATTCACTTAAAACCATAGGAAATTCATAGCTCAAATCTACCGAGCATGCTAAAATTTACTAATCTGACCCAACTTAAAGATTGTTAGAACGTCAAATACAATAAACAATTAGTACCTGTGGTTGTGGTCGTCACAATCTTCCCTCCTTAAGAACTTTCGCCCTCGAAAGTTCCTATTCTCGAAATAGTTCTGGATATTTAGCTCGCACTTCTTCTTCTCGCTCCCAGGTAGCTTCTTCCGTGCGGTTGTTTTGCCATAACACTTTAACTAAGTTGATCTCACGGTTTCGGAGGGTCTTTTGATCTCTCGCAATAATCTGTACAGGTCGTTCGCCATAACTCAAATCCTCTGCTAACTGTAACGGTTCAAAGTCTACAACGTGGGTCGGGTCTAGAACGTATTTTCTTAACATGGAGACATGGAATACGTTATGAAATGCTGATAGGGAAGGCGACAATGCTAGCCTGTAGGCCACCACACCAACCCTCTCTAAAATCTCAAATGGCCTATATAAAGCGCGCTCAATTTCCCTTCCGACCAAACCTTAGAATCCCTTTCATTGCGCGCCACCTTAAGAATACGTGGTCCCAACTTCAATTCTAGGTCCCTTCGTCTCGAATCGGCATAACTCTTTTGCTCGCTTTGGGCGATCATTATTCGCACCCTAATCTTTTGTATTGCACTATTAGTGACTGTACCACCTCGGACCCAATAGTGGCGTTCACCAACCTCCTCCCGAGCAAAATCGGGTTCTCGCAACGCTTTCCATAAAGGGCTTGAATGGAGCCATTCCAATGGTCGCCGATAATCGTTATTGTAAAGCAAACTCCATCAAATGCAAATGAGTGTCCCAACTACCCGAAAGTCTAAGGTGCAAGCTCATGAACATGTCTTCTAAGACCAGTTTCGAGCCTCTGCTGTCGTCCATCCGCCTCAATGGGTGGAACGTTGTGCTAAAGTTTAATCGTGTACCTAACGCTTTAGTAAGCTTCTCCGTAAATTGGAGGTGAAACGTGGGTCCTCGCCAAATAATTCGGGCCGGAATCCCATGTAGACGGACTATCTCTTCCAGTGCAATTTTGCACCCACTTATCCGTAGAGTAGGTTGGTTTCCACGGTATGAAATGTGCTTTGATTTTGTTAACTCGTTGTCAACGATGACCCAAATCACCGAGTAACCTCGCAGGGTCTCGGCGATCCGACTATGAAGTCCATAGAGATCTCCTCCCATTTTCATCGAGGTACATGTAAAGGTTGCGGTAGTCTGCCGCAGCCTCTCAGCTAGGTGCCTTCATCATCCGACAAGTCAAACACTGCTAACAAACTCGCCACGTCGCGCTTTCATGTTACACCACCGTAATGATCGCTTTGATCTCGATACATCTTGGTACTACCAGATGCATAGAAAATGGTGAGTTATGAGCTTCGCTTAAGATTTCGATTTTGCTTTGTCATCGCCGTAGTGCGCATAATCGTCCCCGAAATAGTAACCCCATCTGCGGATAGCGAAAAATCCTGCTAATTCACACCGTAGTTACCGCAATAAGCTTTTCTACTAGCCGAGGTCCCCGCTGAGAATCGACAATGCGTTGTCTCAAAGTTGGTTGTACTGATTAATCGAAGCTAATCGCGTCGTGGCCTTTCCTACTAGTACGACAATTTCAGCTCGCACAAATTACGTCTGCAGATTGCACTCGCTTCGGTAACTCGCGCACAAGTATGAATCGGCTTTCTCTCGAGGGCATCGGCCCACGACATTAGCTTTACCAGGGTGGTATTGAATATCTATGTCGTAATCCTTCACTAATTCCAACCATCTGCGTTGCCTCATGTTTAATTCTTTCTGGGTGAACAAATACTTCAGACATTTATGATCTGTAAAAATATGAATTTTTTCGCCATATAAGTAATGTCTCCGCATCTTTAGTGCAAAGACTCTGCGCTGCTAGTTCTAAGTCATGGGTTGGATAATTTCTCTCGTATGCCTTCAATTGTCGGGATGCGTAGGCTATCACTTTACCGTCTTTGCATTAAAACACAGCCCAAACCTTTCTTAGAAGCGTCACTGTAAACCACAAAACAGCGTTCAGATCACGTTATGGGCATTACGAGTTCACAGTGATGCCGTTCGGTATTAGGAGTTAGTCGTTTAAAAGTAGTGGTATTTGCATTAAAGATCCGGAGACACTACCAGTATGGCGAGAAATCTTCGATTTTCACGATCATAAAAATGTCCAAGTATCTGTTCACCCAGAAGGAATTGAACATGAGGCAACGCAGATGGTTGGAATTAGTGAAAGATTATGATATTGACATACAATACCATCCCGGTAAGGCTAATGTAGTGGCCGATGCCCTCAGCAGGAAGCCAGTGCATACTTCTGCGCGAGTGACGAGCTGCAATACGGAGTTACAGCGAGTTTGCTCGAGTGAAATTGCGATCTTGGTAGGAAGACCACGGCTCGCTTAGCTCAAATAACAAAGGCAACCGACCTTGAGACAACGTATCATTGAGGCTCGCCAGGACCTCGCTTAGTAGAAAAGCGTACTCACGAAGACTACAAAGCGAGTTGACGAGTTTTCCCTATCCACGGATGGAGCATTACTATTTCGGGACGATTGTGTGTGCGACGATGACAAGCTGAGAACTGAGATCTTGAACGAAGCACATAACTCACCATTTTCTATGCATCCCGGCAGTACCAAGATGTACCGAGATCCGAAACAGTCGTTTTGGTGGTGCAACATGAAGCGCGACGTGCGCGGCGTAGTTTGTCGCCAGTGTTTGACTTGTCGGCCAGTGAGGCACCTGAACGAGGCCCGCGGGATTGCGCGCAACCATTACATGTGCCTCGGTGGAAATGGGAGGAGATCTCTATGGATTTCATAGTTGGACCGCCTAGAACTTTACGAGGTTACACAGTGATTTGGGTCATAGTGGACAAAGTTAACAAAGTCAAGACATTTCATACCAGGAAACCCACCTATTCTACGATATAAGTGGCGCAGCTTTACTGGAAGAGATAGTCCGTTGCATGGAATTCCAAATCAAGATTATTTGCATTGTGGATCCACGTTTCACCTCCAACTTCCGGAGGAGCTTACGAGAGCATTAGGTTCGCAGCTTGAACTTCAAGATGACTTTTCATCCACGCAGCGGATGGGCGCATGCGAACGATTAAATCAGATATTAGAAGATATGTTGAGAGCTTGCACTTTAGACTTCCCAGGCAGTTGGGACACTCATTTGCATTTGATGGAGTTTGCTTACAATAACGATTACTACAATGACCATCTAATGGCTCCATTTGAAGCTCTCTATGGAAGACGCTGCGTAACTCCGTTTACGGGAGGAGGTGGGTGAACGCCAGTTGTTGGGTCCAGAATTGGTACAGGTCACTAATGAGGCAATGCAAAAGATCAGGGCACGAATGCAGACCGCCCAAGTCAGACAAAAGAATTATGCTGACACGAGACGAAGGGACCTAGAATTCGAGGTTGGGGACCACGTGTTTCTTAAGGTGGCTCCAATGAAGGGAATTCTAAGGTTTGGCCGCAAAGGGAAGTTGAGTCCGCGATTCATCGGACCATTTGAGATTTTAGAGAGGATTGGCGCAGTGGCCTACAGATTGGCACTGCCGCCTTCTCTTTCAGCGGTTCATAACGTATTCCATGTCTCCATGTTGAGAAAGTACGTTCCAGACCCGACTCATGTCATAGACTTCGAGCCATTGCAGTTAACGGAAGATCTGAGTTATGGCGAACGCACCGCATACTGATTATTGCAAGAGATCGAAAGACCCTCCGTGAACTGCGTGAGATCACCTTGTTAAAGTATTGTGGCGTAAACCACCGCATCTAAGAAGCTACCCGGGAACGAGAAGAGGAAGTGCGAGCTAAATACCCAGAGCTATTCCAAGAATAGGAACTTTCGAGGACGAAAGTTCTTAAGGAGGGAAGATTGTGACGACCGCCATCTCAGGTACTATTAGTGATTTTATTTAACACTTTATTAGTCATTGATTTAGTTGGAGTCGTGTTTTAATCAAACCCAAGTGAGAGGAGACCGTAATTTTGTTTAACTTATGTGAATTGTTCCTTAAGATGAGATTAATTATGAAAATTAAAGGAAAAGGGCAATCTCAAGGGCGTTTTGGGGACTATTGTTTAAGTGAGAGGTGTGTAAGATTTAACCTAACCCTAGCCCTTAGCCTCTTGGTATTTAACCATAAGAACAAAACCCTAGTCCAATCACCATCACCTCCATCTCATTTTACAAACCCTAACCCTAATATAGTACCACCTCCTTCTTCTCCTTCTCGTGTTCAACCTAGTGCAACCTACCTTCATTGTGCGACTCCCGCCGGCCGGAAATCACGAGCAGTCCCAACTCTCACGCCGGCGAACTCGCGAACGGAAGCACCGTGCGTACCATCGGGACCCGCGAGCATCGACGGAAGGCCGACGAGCCGTTTCTTCCCCGATCCGCGAACGCCCTAACACGGTGTTGCCGCCGACCGAGCCCTACAGCACAGAAGTCCTCGCGAGGTACCGACGATCGACTCACAGCCGCCGCTGCCGGAAGATTTGATCCTCGTCCAGCCGTTCACGAGCGAAGGAGTCCCGCGTCGAAGTCCGGCCGCTGCTGCTGCGCGTGTCGGAGATCGCCGCCGAAGCCTGCGAGCGCGAACTTCCTCACGCGAACTCGGCCGTCGCGAGTTTCCACACCGCCGCCGGCCGACTCTGCACGCGCCGAGCCCACTTAAGCGACGCGACGCGAATTCCTCTCCTTCACCGCCGTCGTGACCTTCACAGCAGCAAGGATTTGTCGTTCGGTAAGCGATCGTGCTAGGTATCGAGTTCGGTTGAGAATGATTTGTGTACCGTCGATTATTTAAGCGTTTTGGTTGAGAACTTAGGTTACGGGTTCGAATATCTTTTGTAGGAAGCGAACTTGGAGCGGGTTTGATCGTCAAAACGGACTAAGAATTAGTAGGTGTTCGCTTTGAGCTCGAGGTAAACGGGACACGACATCTTAATGCAGTATTTCGAGGTTCGCATGATTAGGGTTTAAGTGTGAATACTTGGAGTTTGATTTCGGAAATTATGGTTTGAAGCAGGTTTCACTAAAAGGAGAGTAAGCGGGGAGTTCGATTAGGTTTTTGGAGAAAAATCGAAGCTCGAGGTAAGGGACCTTGTGCCGAACTTTTAATGGGAGTAAATGAAAATGATTTTCATGATTTTATGCGAAATAGTTTATATTTTTCACATGAAAATACACAGATATTATTTTGAGAATACGTGATATTTTATGTGCAAATACTTCGATGTATTATGTGAAAATGAACCATTATTTTATGTGAAAGTATTCTCGTATGTGATGTATAAAGATCCCATTATTTCATGTGAGAATAGGACGAGTGAGTTTATATGAGAATGTTTCATGTTTCTTACAAAAGTATGACCTTCAAAAACTCCATGAGAAAGTATGACTGATATCTTGATGATGATGATGTTTGTGATATGTACTCTATTATTATGTGACCGATGGGACCTCATGCATGTTTTGTATGCCACGAAATGAATTAGCGAATAGTGTGGACATTGGTTATCCCGAGATCGCTATGTGCATGGTCAAACATGCAATAGAGACCTATGGGTCAAAAATACGAGGGTCCGTGAGGACTCGAAATGAAATGACTCAGGGATGACCATCGGCCTCACAATTAAATGAATGACCATGGATTAAAGACTGCAATTAAATGAACAGCCATGGATTAAAGACCTGACAATTAAATGAACAGCCATGGATTAAAGACCTGGCAATTAAATGAACAGCCATGGATTAAAGACCTGGCAACTGAATAAGCAGTCATGGATTAAAGGCCTGACAATTAAATATGCAGCCAAGGATTAAAGACCTGGCAACTCTAGAAAGTTTTAGGTCCCATCTATGTATGTTATGAATGAGTTTAGAGATCATGATTGTATGTGTATGCATATCCCAAACCTCGGTAGCGAGGTTACTTACTGGGTATTGTTTTGCAATACTCACCCTTTCTTTTAAAAATGTTTTTCAGGTAAAGGGAAGGACGTGCAGGGCGTGTGACGGGAGCGTTACTAGGACCATGGGAACCAAAGATGATTTCGCATATTCCTATTTTAAATCATTTGTGGTCTTTATATTTTTAATTGAAGTTAAAATTGTTTACGATTTTAATAGGCCAAGCTGATTTGATGTTTTAACTACTTTTAATGTTTTTGTTTTTCTTTTGGGATCCCTGGAACTATTTACGCTAATTGGAAATTGCTTTTAAGTTCTTTTTATCTCTCGGCCTATAAATGCATGCATGTGTAGTAATGTCCCTAGGAATTTGGCCATAGAAAAGTAGGGGCGTTACAGTTGGTATCAGAGCCCTAGGTTTAAGGGTTACAGAGACTTGCTTACAGAGTAAGCATGCAGTAGTTCCCATGGTTTAACAACGCTTCCGATCCACCGCCAGTCGTTACGATATTTTATTAAGAAAGTAAATGATTATGATATGATACAGTTTTATGCATATACATAACCTTAAAAGCCCCAAGGGGTGATCCTATCTTATGATTTGCAAGTAAAGGAACCTGAGTTAGAAACTCTCTATATTGTAGTTTTGACATAATGCCACCTAGAGGCCGAGGAGAGGTAGGGGACGTGGTAGGGGCCGGAGGGCAAGGGAAAACGTTGATGCCCAACCTGAATTACCCTGGATCGGGAAGAGGTTACTCTACCCGCTCGAGACCTCCCCCAGACCCGGCCGACCGTCCGAGAATGTACTGCAGCTTGCCCCCGTGGCGGACTGGAGGAACGCCAATGTTATGACTATGATGGTGGAGGCTATGCGAGTCCTGGCAAGTGCGAGCTACAGAGCCACCCAGCTAGCCCAAGCAAATCGGGGCGAAACGATGCAACTCGAGTCTCGTTACGAAGGACTTCGTGAAGTATGATCCGAGACCTTTCAATGGGTCTTCCAGGTGACCCCACCGTATGGAGCGGTGTGGTTGCCCTCCATTGAGACCATCTTCGATCGATGAACCGCCACGAGGACCGAGGGTGTCCTGTGCTACCTTTATGCCGAGGATGACGCGTACTTATGGTGGGAGTCCGCCCGAGGAACCATTGTTGCCAGCGGAGAAACGATTACTTGAATCTATTCAAAGAAGCATTCTCAAGCGGAAATTCTATCCTGCTGCGGCTCGTTCAGAGGAAGCGGCGAAATTCTTCTACAATGCGCCGTAACCGGAGGGCAGTGGAGATATATGAGAGGGAATTTACCCGTTTGTCCCGTTTTGCCCCCGAGCTGGTGGATACAGAGGCAAAGAAGACTGAGCGCCGTTATGGGGTGGATGAGAACGCTTCGAGGCTTCATCCAAGCATTAGCACCTCCCGATTACGCCTCCGCAGTGAGAGTAGCGGAACTGATTTGGGTGCAGGCGCAGACTGCACAACAGGTAATAGTTAACCCGGGGCAGCCCATAGCAAACCACAAGAGGAAGTGGGACCAGCCAAATTCCAGCTCACAGCGCCCCCAGCGTACACCGAATAGACCAGGGCATTTCGTGCGTCCCAATCGAAAACCACCATCAACAGAGCGGGAATAGCGGCGGAGATAGGCCACGATGCAAAAGAATGTGGTAGCGGCACTGGGTAAGTGTATGGCCTTGGTCCGGAGTGTGTTTCAAGTGTGGAAAGGAAGGGCACAGAGCTAATAGCTGCCCGAGTCAAGCCAGCACTAGCCAGCCACAGGTTATGAATAGTGGGCCTGCTGTGAAGCCGCCATACATCGTGGAGAGCCTATGCAAGCACCAAGAGAGATATCTATGGCTCGCACTCGGTGGTTACAGGTACACACTTTCATTACTTGGGCACCTTGCCTTTGTATTGTTTGATTACAGTTCTACGCTCTTTTTATTTCTCGCATCCTTTGTAAGTCAAGTGAGTTAGAACTAGAACAGATTCTGATGCCCCCCGTCTGCCTCCACTCTGCGGGAATAAATTTGTTAGCCAATATGAAAGTCAAGGATGGTAGTGTGACCATCGCAGACCATGAGTTAGCAGTGAATCTAGTGGTCTTAGACATGTTTGACTTTGATGTAATATTGGGCATGGACTGGTTAGCGCAGAACCATGCGTGCATTGATTGTTTCAGGAAGGAGGTAGTGTTCACTCCTCCTAACCAACCAGCTACTGAGTTCGAGGCACATGAGCGAAGTAGGCCTAAGGTAATTCACGCCTTAAGGCGAGTAAAATTATTGCATCGGGGAGCTTGGGGCGTCTTAGCTCGCATACTAGATGCAAGGTGCACAGAGATCTCAAAGACATCGGTGCGTGAGGAATGAGTTTACGACGTCTTCCCCGAGGACCTCCCTAATACCTCCACTGTGGAGGTAGATTTTAACATCGGATTGGAATTAGGGACGACCCCGATATCCAAGGCCCCGCATGAGAATGGCACCAAAGCAGAGTTGAAAGAACTAAAAGTACAGCTTAGAAGACTTGCTAGACAAAGGGTTTATACGCCTGCCGTTTCACCGGGAGCACCTGTATTGATTGTTCGTGAAAAGAAAGAGCGGATCCATGCGCTGTGTATATAGATTACAGGGGAGTTGAATAAAGTTACAATCAAGAATAAATATCCTCTCCCGCAATAGATGATTTGTTCGATCGGTTGCAAGGAGCGACAGTGTTCTCCAAGATCGATCCGAGATCGAAGCTACCATCGATTGAGGATCGGTGAAGGGGATATCCTAAAAACAAAGATTCGAGATCACGTTATGGGCATTACGAGTTCACGCGGTGATGCCGTTTGGTCCACCAATGCTCCCGCCGCCTTCATGGACTTGATGAACCGTTTGTTCAAGGAGTTTCTTGATACGTTCGTGATTGTGTTCATCGATGATATATTGATATACTCTGTGTGATGAAGAGCATGAAATGCACCTGAGGAAAGTCTTACTCACACTGAGAGAGAATAGGTTGTATGCAAAATTCTCCAAGTGTGAATTTTGGCTCGACCGGTATCTTTCTAGGGCATGTGGTGTCCGGTCGAGTCTCTGTTGATCCAAATAAAGTGGAGGCCGCCACACAGTGGGCCTCGTCCCACCACCGTTCTGCAGAGGAACGTAGTTTTCTGGGTCTTGCAGGATACTATAGGCGTTTCGTGCAGGATTTTGCCAAGATAGCCATGCCTATGACTCAGCTGACGCGAAAAGGAAACTCTTTTGTTTGGGATGATGCTTGTGAGGCGAGTTTCCAGGAACTCAAGCACAGATTAGTGTCGGCCCGATACTTACAGATTCCCGAGGAACAGGAGCTTTGTGGTTTACAGTGATGCTTCTAAGAAAGGGTTGGGCTGTGTACTGATGCAGCACGGTAAAGTAATAGCGTATGCCTCCCGACAATTGAAGACGCACGAGAGGAACTATCCAACTCATGACCTGGAACTAGCAGCAGTGGTATTTGCATTAAAGATCCGAGACACTACCAGATGGCGAGAAAATTGATTTTCACAGATCATAAAAATCTCAAGTATCTGTTCACCCGTAAGGAATTGAACATGAGAGGCAACGCAGATGGTTGGAATTAGTGAAAGATTATGATATTGACATACAATACCATCCCTGTAAGGCTAATGTAGTGGCCGATGCCCTCGTGAGAAGCCAAGCATACTTACGCGAGTGAGTGACAGATAAACAGCGAGTTACTGTGCGAGTTTGCTCGAGTGAAATTGCGATCTTCGGTAGGAAGACCACGGCTCGCTTAGCTCAAACTAACGGTGCAACCGACCTTGAGACAACGTATCATTGAGGCTCGCCAGTGGACCCTCGCTTAGTAGAAAAGCGCACTCACGCTGACTACAAAGCGAGTTGACGAGTTTTCCCTATCCACGGATGGAGGATTACTATTTCGGGGACGATTGTGTGTGCGCGACGATGACAAGTCGAGAACCGAGATCTTGAACGAAGCCCATAACTCACCATTTTCTATGCATCCTAGCGCACTCAAGATGTACCGAGATCCAAAAGCAATCGCTTTGGTGGTGCAACATGAAGCGCGACGTGGCGAGTTTGTCGCCAAGTGTTTGACTTGTCGGCAGTGAAGGCACCTAGACAGAGGCCCGCGGATTGCTGCAACCATTACATGTGCCTCGGTGGAAATGGGAGGAGATCTCTATGGATTTCATAGTTGGACCGCCTAGAACTTTACGAGGTTACACAAAGATTTGGGTCATAGTGGACAGTTAACAAAGTCAAGACATTTCATACTGTGGAAACCCACCTATTCTACAGATAAGTGGTAGCGACTTTACTGAAGAGATAGTCCGTTGCATGGAATTCCAATCAAGATTATTTGAGCATGGGATCCACGTTTCACCTCCAACTTCGGAGGAGCTTACGAGAGCATTAGGTTCGCAGCTGAACTTGATGTGACTTTTCATCCACGAGGCGGATGGGCGCATGAACGATTAAATCGGATATTAGAAGATATGTTGAGAGCTTGCACTTTAGACTTCCTGTGCGCTTGGGACACTCATTTGCATTTGATGGAGTTTGCTTACAATAACGATTACGATCGACCATCGGAATGGCTCCATTTGAAGCTCTCTATGGAAGACGTTGCGTAACTCCCGTTTTTACGGGAGGAGGTGGGTGAACGCCGATTGTTGGGTCCGACTGGTACAGTCACTAATGAGGCAATGCAAAAGATCGAGCACGAATGCAGACCGCCCAAGTCGACAAAAAGAATTATCTTCGACACGAGACGAAGGGACCTAGAATTCGAGGTTGGGGACCACGTGTTTCTTAAGGTGGCTCCAATGAAGGGAATTCTAAGGTTTGGCCGCAAAGGGAAGTTGAGTCCGCGATTCATCTGACCATTTGAGATTTTAGAGAGGATTGGCGCGATGGCTCTCTGATTGGCACCGCCGCCTCTCTTTCAATGTTCATAACGTATTCCATGTCTCCATGTTGAGAAAGTACGTTCGAGACCCGACTCATGTCATAGACTTCGAGCCATTGCAGTTAACGGAAGATCTGAGTTATGGCGAACGACCGGTACAGATTATTGCAAGAGATCGAAAGACCCTCCGTAACCGTGAGATCAGCTTGGTTAAAGTATTGTGGCAGAACCACCGCACGGAAGAAGCTACCTGGGAACGAGAAGAGGAAGTGCGAGCTAAATACCCAGAGCTATTCCAAGAATAGGAACTTTCGAGGACGAAAGTTCTTAAGGAAGGAAGATTGTGACGACCGCCATCTCAGGTACTATTAGTGATTTTATTTAACACTTTATTAGCCGCTGTATTTAGTTGGAGTCGTGTTTTAATCAAACCCAGCGAGAGGGAGACCGTAATTTTGTTTAACTTATGTGAATTGTTCCTTAAGATGAGATTAATTATGAAAATTAAAGGAAAAGGGCAATCTCAAGGGCGTTTTGGGGACTATTGTTTAAGTGAGAGGTGTGTAAGATTTAACCTAACCCTAGCCCTTAGCCTCTTGGTATTTAACCATAAGAACAAAACCCTAGTCCAATCACCATCACCTCCATCTCATTTTACAAACCCTAACCCTAATATAGTACCACCTCCTTCTTCTCCTTCTCGTGTTCAACCTAGTGCAGCCTACCTTCATTGTGCGACTCCCGCCGGCCGGAAATCACGAGCAGTCCCAACTCTCACGCCGGCGAACTCGCGAACGGAAGCACCGTGCAGCCACTGGGACCCGCGAGCATCGACGGAAGGCCGACGAGCCGTTTCTTCCCCGATCCGCGAACGCCCTAACACGGTGTTGCCGCCGACCGAGCCCTACAGCACAGAAGTCCTCGCGAGGTACCGACGATCGACTCACAGCCGCCGCCGCCGGAAGATTTGATCCTCGTCCAGCCGTTCACGAGCGAAGGAGTCCCGCGTCGAAGTCCGGCCGCTGCTGCTGCTCGTGTCGGAGATCGCCGTCGAAGCCCTGCAGTGCCGAACTTCCTCACGCGAACTCAGCCGTCCGCGAGTTTCCACAGCCGCCGCCGCCGACGAACCTGCACGGCCGAGAGCCCACGGAAGCAGCCGCACGCGAATTCCTCTCTTCTTCACCGCCGTCGTGACCTTCACAAAGAAGCAGGATTTGTCGTTCGATGGCGATCGTGCTAGGTATCGAGTTTCGGTTGAGAATGATTTGTGTCCGCCGATTATTTAAGCGTTTTGGTTGAGAACTTAGGTTACGGGTTCGAATATCTTTTGTAGGAAGCGAACTTGGAGCGGGTTTGATCGTCAAAACGGACTAAGAATTAGTAGGTGTTCGCTTTGAGCTCGAGGTAAACGGGACACGACATCTTAATGCGATTTGAGGTTCGCATGATTAGGGTTTAAGTGTGAATACTTGGAGTTTGATTTCTAAATTATGGTGTGAAGCAGGTTTCACTAAAAGGAGAGTAAGCAGGGAGTTCGATTAGGTTTTTGGAGAAAAATCGAAGCTCGAGGTAAGGGACCTTGTGCCGAACTTTTAATGGGAGTAAATGAAAATGATTTTCATGATTTTATGCGAAATAGTTTATATTTTTCACATGAAAATACACAGATATTATTTTGAGAATACGTGATATTTTATGTGCAAATACTTCGATGTATTATGTGAAAATGAACCATTATTTTATGTGAAAGTATTCTCGTATGTGATGTATAAAGATCCCATTATTTCATGTGAGAATAGGACAATAGTTTATATGAGAATGTTTCATGTTTCTTACAAAAGTATGACCTTCAAACTGTCCATGAGAAAGTATGACTGATATACTGATGATGATGTTTGTGATATGTACTCTATTATTATGTGACTGATGGGACCTCATGCATGTTTTGTATGCCACGAAATGAATTAGCGAATAGTGTGGACATTGGTTATCCTGAGATCGCTATGTGCATGGTCAAACATGCAATAGAGACCTATGGGTCAAAGTACAGGGGTCTGTGAGGGACTCGAAATGAAATGACTCAGGATGACCAGTCGGCCTCACAATTAAATGAACAGCCATGGATTAAAGACCTGGCAATTAAATGAACAGCCATGGATTAAAGACCTGGCAATTAAATGAACAGCCATGGATTAAAGACCTGGCAATTAAATGAACAGCCATGGATTAAAGACTGCAATCGAATAAGCGAAATATGGATTAAAGGCCTGACAATTAAATATGCAGCCAAGGATTAAAGACCTGGCAACTCTAGAAAGTTTTAGGTCCCATCTATGTATGTTATGAATGAGTTTAGAGATCATGATTGTATGTGTATGCATATCCCAAACCTCGGTAGCGAGGTTACTTACTGGGTATTGTTTTGCAATACTCACCCTTTCTTTTAAAAATGTTTTTCAGGTAAAGGGAAGGACGTGCAGGGCGTGTGACGGGGGAGCGTTACTAGGACCATGGGAACCAGCATGATTTCCGCATATTCCTATTTTAAACTGTTGTGGTCTTTATATTTTTAATTGAAGTTAAAATTGTTTACGATTTTAATAGGCCAAGCTGATTTGATGTTTTAACTACTTTTAATGTTTTTGTTTTTCTTTTGGGATCCCTGGAACTATTTACGCTAATTGGAAATTGCTTTTAAGTTCTTTTTATCTCTCGGCCTATAAATGCATGCATGTGTAGTAATGTCCCTAGGAATTTGGCCATAGAAAAGTAGGGGCGTTACAAAAATACTGAAATATTCTCACATAAAATACTGAAATGTTCTCACATAAAATACTGAAATATTCTCACATAAAATACTGAAATATTCTCACATAAAATACTGAACTACTTTCAGAATATTCTCACATAAGATAGTAGACTATATTCGCATAAAATACTGATATGCTCTCACATAAAATCATGAAACATTTCCATGTAAAATAACGAACTAATTTCGCATAAAATAATGAAATTCATTTTCTTTAATCCCATTTAGAAAAGTTCGGCACAAGGTCCCTTACCTCGAGCTCGATCCCACAACTTTCCTTCTAATTCTTAAGTTAACGGTCTCTTCCAAATAACCTGTAAATCAAGAATTCCTCTAACTCGTCATCCTACTACAAAACTCATCTAAAATATAAGAGTCTACGTACATAAGCGTCTATCATTCCTACTTTGCTCCAATTACCTTAACTCCGAAGTATAGGCCGAACGTCAATTCGCTTGCTCCAAATCTTGGAAGTCTTGATACCGAATTTCAGTTTGTTCCTACAACATTTTCACACGAATCAAATCTAAATAATTCTACCCTCCAAAACCGAAGAAGGTTTCGCGTGGCTCACCTATTCAACAACCTCGACTCCGAATAATCCTTGATGGCAGCGTAACGACGAAACGAAAGGCTGCTGGTCGGATGGTGTGGCGGTGAGGAGTATGTGATCGTGGTTGAGCTGAGCAAACGGGAACGAACTCCGCTACAGAACGCCTCGAGATGCTCGGACGGCGGACGCGTGAAGCTCGCTGGCGGCTCGTGGCTTGTCGTCGACGTTCAGAAGCGGCAGCAGCAGCGTCGGAAGGAGCCTCCACGAACTCGGAAGGCTTGCAGCAGCGCCGGAAGACACCTCCACAAGCTCGGATGGCTTGCAGGAGCGCCGGAAGGGGTTGAGTTTGCGAATCCGGACGGCTTGCAGGCGAACGGCGCGGCAGCTCCGAACGGTGGGATGGCGACGTCCCGCGCGCACGCCGGTGGAGTTCCGTGAAGCGACTGGACGGCGGCTTCTGATCGTGGGTTCGCCATGCGTGAGCGAAAGAACAAGAAGGAAGGGGTCGGCTAGGTTAAGTGGGGAGAAGAAGATGGAGAAGCCTAGGGTTAGGGTTTTTTTTTTCTTTTGGTTGCAAGCTTAAATATGGTTAAACAATAAGGATCTAGGTTATTTCCAAAAGTCCCAATTAGCCCTTACTTAGGCACTATTTACTAAAGTGCTATTGTCACTTCCTCTTCCTTTATTTTTATATGTAAGTATAATCATCTTAAAAGAAAACAATTCACTTAAAACCATAGGAAATTCATAGCTCAAATCTACCGAGCATGCTAAAATTTACTAATCTGACCCAACTTAAAGATTGTTAGAACGTCAAATACAATAAACAATTAGTACCTGTGGTTGTGGTCGTCACATATTTTGTAATTATTTTTTTTTTAATAAAGTAGACAAATCTATTTTAGGGAATGTATAGGCATAGTTTTGTATTCTTTGTTACTATTTATTAGTGTTATTTCATGTATTGTTATGGTTTTTTTTTAAAAAAATATAGATGATTATTTTAATTTAATTTAAAATAGTATAAAAATATTGAAGTTTAAAAAGTTTTACAATTTCAATAAATTATAGGTTGAATTTAGACCATAAAATCTATATTCTATATGATATTGGACTTAGTTGTCAATGCTCGTATTAATGTGTTATTATTAATTTGTGTTAAATTGAGAAATAATTATTAATTTTTTTTTCTCACACCATATATCCATTAATATAAACACTATTGTCTTTTATTATTATTATTATTATTAATTATCCTTTAAATACAAATAAAAATATAAGTACTTGAAAGATAAAAGTTTTTTTTTTTAAAAAAAACCCTTAGTGATGAAGAGTTAAAATATAAAAAGTTGGAACCTATTTATTTTTTATAAATTAATTCTAAAAATTTATGAATTTGACTTTAATTATATTTAATGATGGAAAATGGTAAGAGTTTTTAAAGTTACTTTTGATTTATTTATTTATTATTATTATCTTTATTTAAAATTATTTTATTAGTTATTATCATTTAATTAAAATATAAAAACTTTATAAAAAAATAAAATATAAAATCCATTCATTACCATAGATTTTATTAGATTATATTTAAATTAATAAAAGAATAATTAATAAAAAATTGTTCACACAACACACATCCACCTCCTACTAAAAATTATTATTTTTATAAATAATTATAATTGTTTTATTATTAATTATCATTTAATTAACTCTGGTCTATGCGTGGCGTCGACCGGCGAGTGGTTTGCAAAGGAGGCAGCGACAGCTGGTGCACATCGACGGATCGACGACGTCACTACACAATGCAACGTGGTTGATGGCTTCCGGTCGATGGCGTGGCGAACAAGCGGTTGAACAAAACTGTAGTGGTCGGTTGGGTGAAGGTTATGGTGATGTTAAAGCTTGAAGCTTCTTCAATGGAGGTGCTTTCGTGAAGGAGAAGGGATAGAGAAGATGTTGCTTCAAAACATGTGCCTAATAGGACAAAAATGAGTATTTTGAAACCCTAGGTCCAATTTTCCATAAATGCCCATCACTTTCCATTAAACTACTATAATGTCATTCTCTCTAAATTTCTAAAATTAAAACCGCACATCATTGTACATTTAAGAACTCCAACTCGAAATTTCTAATAAATCTCAAACAAAACTATAAATTAAATGCACATAAATTTCTCGGGTGTTACACATTGTTCACCCGATGAAGATCTATTGCAGGTGAGAATTACTTTTCTTTAAATCTTGTCAAAATATGTTGCCTTTATTTCATTTACATACATAAGAGATAAAAAGTAATGGTATGAATTTTAGTGGACATTTTGGAAATTTTTTTATGGAACAGTACAAATCATGACTTTCCTTTATGACTTACCAATATAACTATCTAGAGCATGAATAATATTATACTTAAAAATATTATATGAATTTAAATTTTTTTAATTTATCATTTATCATGACTAAAATTTTTTGGTAGAATTCTTTAATTTTATTATTACAAAAAATTATTATTTGATACTCACTTCTACTAACAAAAACAATAAGAAATAATACTAAATTCGTTGTTTTTTTTTAAAAAAATGAAAGTAACATATTTTTTAATATAAAGTTTTCTTATAATATTGTAAATTTCAACATGAATGCAAAATTTATTTAATCATTTTATAGATTACGTTAAAATTAATTTATGTCCTCGCAAAATTTGCTACATTATCTTCGAAATATATTGTTAATGAAATATATATTTATTCAATTTAAAAAAATATATATTTAAATTATATTCATGCTTAAGTTTTATATATTTCATTACTTACTAGTTGAATGTTTATAAATGTTTAGAATTTAAAAGATTAGAAAAGAAAAAAAAGTAAATATAAAAAACCACAATATTTGAAAAACAATTAGACTATTTTACCATTTATAAAATCTTATAATTACAAAACATGTTATCCTAACTAATTACTAATAATTATAAATAATGACATTTAAATAGTTGGAATATAAAAGGTCTCTCTATATTTATTTAGTCACTAACTTAAATTATATTTAATTTATTTTTTATGATGATTATGTGTAACGCCCCTACTTTTATAACATAAATTCCTAGGGACATTACTACTCATGCATGCATTCGAGGCCCTAACTGAAATTAAATAAGTAAAAGTTGACAGATAAAAATCAATTTAATTTGGGATCCCATAGAAATACAAAACGTTTACAAGAAACATAACTAAGTTCGGCCTCTAGTTTCAAAACTCTATGTTACATAAGCGGAAGACAATAATTATTTAAAAATTATTTCTAAATCATGGATGCGGAATTCATGACTCGGTTCCCATGGCTTCTGTAGCGCATCCCTGCCACTCGCCTGGTATGCTCTCGCCTTTACCTAAAATCATTTTAAAATAGAGAAGACACAACAAAGGTAAAGGGGGTGAGTATTATAAAATACCCAGTAAGTGAGGGGTCGGGAAATGCAAACACATGCGACATGACTTTCTTTTAAACATGACTTTTATACATGACTGTGATTCGTGACTTTTGATATCATAAAACTTTCTGTAATGGGACCTAAAACTTTATTTCATAAAATCATGACCTTTTCTTTTTGGCTATACGTGGTCAATTGAGTCTACCTGAGTATTTTCATATTGAGTCCCTCACAGACCCCTATAGGTTTGAGTCCCTCACAGACCCCTATAAGATTTGAGTCCCTCACAGACCCCTATAAGAATTGAGTCCCTCACAGACCCCTATAAGTTGAGTCCCTCACAGACTCCTATAAGATTTGACCCATAGGGTCTCTGATGCATGTTTTACCATGCATAAATTCTCAGGAGACCAATTGCCCACAGCCTACATAACATTTTCATATACATACAATATGCATGAGGTCCCATTCTTCAATCAC
Source organism: Trichosanthes cucumerina (assembly GCA_036507285.1). NCBI lineage: Eukaryota > Viridiplantae > Streptophyta > Magnoliopsida > Cucurbitales > Cucurbitaceae > Trichosanthes > Trichosanthes cucumerina. The sequence goes on along the minus strand of CM071835.1, from coordinate 72,083,385 downwards.
ATGTACATATGCATTCAGAATGATGCAACAATCAGATAAATCATAAAATCATAGCATCACTTTCAATCATAAATCATAAATACGTTTGCAATTAAAATACGTATATATATCCAACACAGTGACAGATATGAAAGATCTCAGATTACATAACTATACATGACTGTATCAAAATTTATTCCAAATACTTTGAAATCATTTCAGTTTGGGCCCTCTCAAACCCTTAAATCTTTTGGATTCATCTCCAGTTAAAGAGTGAAATACTTTTCTAAATTCTGTCTTTAGATAAATCTTGAAATCCGTTCTTTTTTTTTTTTAAACTAATACTTTCGGAAACATATTTACTTCCCTTTTAAAATAATTTATAGAAAAATCCCTTACCATAGCCTTAGCTCCGAGATATCCTATGTTTAGATCTCTGACTCGGCAATCCATTCGATCGTGTTCAAAATTCGAGCCTCCTAAATTAATTTCATTAGTTCCTTAGTTAAAATGCATAAATAAACTTATATTTAAAATTTGACCATAACTAGGTCGGATTACCACTAACAGCAACTTGAAACGGACTCGGGGGACGAAATGGAGGCAATTTGCCAGATCTGGAGAGCGGCGCGTGGCGAGACCACGCGGCGCGTGGAGCGGAGGCGGCGCGCGGCGCGTCGTGGCGCCTTTCGGAGCGTAGAAGCCAGATCTGCAAAGCTCGTGAGCCGATCTATTCAGAACCGATCTCTTCTCTCTGAAAACCAATCGAAAACAACCCAAAAAGCTTGAACCAAACCGTGGCGCTGGCGATCGTGACTAGTCTGCGGCGTCAACGTCCGACGGCTTGGACCCATACAAAAACGACGACCCAGCAGCTTCAACCTCACTCTCGGCTCGGCGACAAGGAGACTCCAGTGGCTTGGTATGCCCAGCTCCTCGACGACAACCAGTGAACGGTCGTTCCCAGTCGGCTGGCGGCGTCTGGTGGGTGCGAGATCGAGGTCGTTGGCAGGCCATTGGCGCGGCTGCGAATGAAGAGGGTGGGCGGCGTGGTTTCGTGCGGCTCGTGGATGGATGACCGATCGGTCGATTCACCGGCGACGCGCGACGTGGAAGGCTAAACGGCGCAAGGACGTGAAGCTTGAACCCTCGCCGGCGGCTGCACGAAGGGTTCTCCCATGGTGGCTGGCGGTGGTCGTGAAAGTGAGGTGAAGAAGATGGAGAAGAAAGTGCCCTCCAATGCTAACCCTAAATTGACTTGTTTAAGAATTACAAAAATGCCCTTCCTCTTCCTTTTAACCACAAATATGCCCTTAAACAAAACAAATGATCTCAAAGTGCCTTTACTTACACAAAACCCTTAATTTACATATCATTTCAATAAATTACCAAGCTCTAAAGCCCACTTAATTTAAATTTCTAGTAAATTAATCCAAGTACAACCTAAGAAGTATTTGAAAATTTCGGGGCGTTACATTATGTTTAATTTAATTACATAACAATAATTTAATTTAATTATATTTAATGAGAATTTGAACACAATTTACTATCAATTATATTTAATGAAATTTTAAATAAACATAATATTTAAAACCAAATTAACAATTAAAAATATTTTTTAAAAAACATAAATTACATATAGTCAAAAAATTTAAAAAAAAAATCAATATTTTGATTCATAATTAACATTTAAATTAAGAATATGAAAGACTTGAATATAAAACTTCTATTCTATAGTTAATGTTTTTTTACATTAATTGTATTTAATAATGGATGTTCAAGAGTTTTAGGATCTTCTACAACTTCTAGCTACAACTATATAACGACATGTTTGAAATGATTTTGAAATGACTAAAATCAGTTTTGACATGTCTAAAATCACTTTCCTATCAAAATTTTGATGTTTGACAATATTGCTAGTGATTTTGCTCTAACTTTTTTTTCTCTTTGAAAATTTTTCTACCTTTGTATTTTCTTTTTGTATAACTTTTGTCTATCACCATCTAATTTAAATATCTATGCAATATTGTTTTTTAATAACTTGATGATTCTAAATGGTACAATTTTAATATATTATTAAATTGACTAATATATTATTTTTTAAACTGATTAATATATTATTTTACATTTCTATAAATATAAAATTATTAATTTAAATAATTTAAATTTAATACATTTTTGTTCAATGTTCCAATTTTTAGACTTTTATCAAATATAACATAAATTTTACATATCATAATATATTTAATTTAATATTATATTTGAATGAATTGAAAAAATTACCAACTAAATAAGATTAACAATTTACTTAAATAATTAAAATTTTTAAAATTAAAGAACACACGTGCATTGCACGTGCTAAAACATTAGTATATTATAAATGAGAAGAAAAGAATTCAAACTAGATTTGATAAGAAGGGGAGAGATAAGGACTACAAGTGCAGTATACTGGAGAAATTATTCGGTGAGTGCGCCATAATGTGGCCGATAATTTTTCACCGTTGGATGAAGAGAGAGAAACATTTTGACTATATATCCAACAGTTATTAGGGGGCATGAAAATTATTGGATTTTACGTCCAAAGATTATTATGAGACAACCACATTGTGACGGTCTCATTGAATAATTTGTCCAGTAAATACTGATGATATTATAAAATGGGACCACAAACAAATGTAAACGTAAAGTGTACGCAAGCATATACAAATCTCAGTAAGTAATTATAGAAAAGTATTCGAAAAAATATTGAATCCACAAAAACATAAATATACGCTCTTTTTAAGAAATAATTTATTGCTTAGAGGTAACCAAAAAAATTAGTGTGTTTTTCAAGGTGAATAAGGTAGAAGAATAATTTGAAAACAAGAGAAGATAAAACATTGACGAGAGGTACGTTTGAGAAATGTCACCCTATGTCATTTATCTCATTTTGTGCGCACAATATTCATACTTAATTATGCGCGTAAATGTAATGGGTAACAAATTAGAGTAAATTATTTGTAAATATAACAACTTTAAAAAAGATTTGCAAATACCACAAATTTTTAAATAAATCTTGTTATTCCTTTTTTTACCTTTATGGTTGCATATGGGAATGAAAAATGACTACCAAAAGAGGTTATGATTTCTTAATGCCTGCATGTGACGCCCGAGGAAGAGGGGTACATGAATGAACCGAGTCCACATCTGAATGAGAGGGATCCTGAGGATATGGAAGCATGGTGCCCGAGGAAAAGGGGTACATGCGAGTGACCATGAGGATATGAAAGTACAGTTGAGAAAGGCTTAAAAGAATTGACAGCTACTATTCCAACAAGGTGCACCTTCCTTTTCGGTGGCTCAATCATAGGAACTCCACAGTTAAGCGTGCTTGGCTTGGAGCAATTCTATGTTGGGTGACCTCCTGGGAATTTTTCTAGGGAGCATGTGAGTGAGGACAAAACATGCAAAAAGGACCCGTGTTGGTTTGTGGGGAAAGTCTTCAATCTTACAAGCAGTCATGGATGATAGTAGCGCAGCCTGTGTCGCAGAGAGATCCCGGGCACGGGCGTTACAAATGGTATCGAGGCGAAACCTCTCCCAGTAAGATGTGGTTCGGGGACGAACCAAGGCGGAAGCTGGTGGGCATGTGACGCCCGAGGAAGAGGGGTACATGAATGAACCGAGTCCACATCTGAATGAGAGGGATCCTGAGGATATGGAAGCATGGTGCCCGAGGAAAAGGGGTACATGCGAGTGACCATGAGGATATGAAAGTACAGTTGAGAAAGGCTTAAAAGAATTGACAGCTACTACCTATACCAACAAGGTGCACCTTCCTTTTCGGTGGCTCAATCATAGGAACTCCACAGTTAAGCATGCTTGGCTTGGAGCAATTCTATGTTGGGTGACCTCCTGGGAATTTTCCTAGGGAGCATGTGAGTGAGGACAAAACATGCTAAAAGGACCTGTGTTGGTTTGTGGGGAAAGTCTTCAATCTTACAAGCAGTCATGGATGATAGTGACGCAGTCAGGTCGCAGGAGATCCTGGGCCTGGGGCGTTACACTGCAAACATTCTCATGGAGGATTTTTAAATTTATTTTTATTCTCTTGCATTCTTAATTTTCTTTTCGTTTCTTTGCATGCCTCTTCTCCTTCTCCTCTCTCCTCATGTCCTTTTTTTTTTATTCCCTTCATATACATACTTCCATATTCCAATTTCATATGCAGTTTAGAAATTTTATGATCATAACATTACTTAATTTTTCTTGAAAATTGTAATTAACAAAAAAGAAATCCTACTACACTAAATATTATACCGCGAGAGATCAAAATGTATAATAATCTTATCCCATATATATTAATTAGAAATTGCAAAAAGGCAAGGTTGAAGGAAACGAAATAAAAAATGAGATATTAATTGAAAAATAATATTTCATAGGATGTCTATTTAAAAAAGACGGTTACATTTGAACCAAGTATTATCTCATATCTCATTCTTACCAGTTCTATCCCATATTCTCGTAATCCTATTAGTCTACTCTAACAAACAATATATCAAAATTTTATTACCCAAAATATTCTTTATACAAATTACTCTATATCTTTTTTATTCGTATGCATTATTAATATGTACATCCTTCTACCAACATTAGTATAATTCAATGGTAATGATCATGTACCTTTTTTACCATTTTAAATATGGAAGATATTAAAAGTTGCGATAGAATTATCTTCCAAATGTGTAGGTGACAAGTGATCGGGGTCGATTTCGACCCCAACCGACCCCGAATCGACCATATGGTCACTTCGGTAGGTAACTTCATTATTTTTTTTGCCTAAAGCCTAAATCGTCTGACTTCTTGTTTTTAATATATTTGTTTATTTATTTATTTAAGTTTATTTCATATTTATTTAGAATATATAATATAAATATATAAATTTTTTACCGTTTTTTTATTTTTATTTGTATTATTATTATAATAATAATTATATATATATATATATATATTCTCCTTTTTAAATTTAAGTCGGTTTTGCTAAGGGCAAAACCGACTTTGATCGATCACCTCCCTATAACTGCTTAACCAACGTCGATTCGATCGGTCATGTCGATTTTCGGTCTTTCTTTACTCACTTCTATGTGTAGGAAAACCCTTTCGGCTTACTATAACAGGTTTATAATACATAAAAAAAAATAAGTTAACTTAGGGGGTTGTGTTTCATTTAGTATATGTGTATTTGATTTAGAAGCTAAATTATCGTGTTTGATTTAGTTCTTGATTTTTTTTTTGCAATACTCATTTGTATCCTTCAGATATAGTATTAGTTCTAATCTTTTGGATATATATTATTTAATAATAAATTGATATTCCTCTTTGATATTCAAGAGAAAAATCATGATATCACTAAAGACTTCAATATGTGGTTGAAGTCTATTGTTGATAGATTGATATGTTTCTTTAATATCAATCTGTCACTGATAGACTAATATTCCTGGACATTACAATCTGGACATTACAATAGTGATATCAGAGAGGAATATTAGTCTATCAGTGATAGACTTTAATATGGATTAAAGTTAGAAGAAATATCACTAATATTAGTATCATTAACTTACTTTTTTTTTTTGCAGTAATTTAAAATTATGGTTAAGCTTGTTATGAGAACTATAAGGCTATTAAAGTTTTGGTTGATGAAATGACGAGTTTTTAGACTTTTTGGTTTAACATTAAAGCAATTAAACATCAAACAAAACTAAATATGTAACAGTCAATATTTTTTTTTTTTTAAAAAAGAAGCAGAATGGAGAAGAAGAAGTCGGGGAGGGCGGCCCTCCCACTTTTTCACGTAGCTGCAGGCGAAGAGGCCGCTGACCGTTTCGGCCAGCAGCCCACGCTCTCCCTCCCTCTTTTAACCCTCTCTCTCGCCCTCCCTCTCTCCCTCTCAGTTCTCTCCCCTACCCCTGACCATCTCTCTCTCTCGCAGTTCTCTCTCTCTCACTCAAACTTTCTCTGTCTCTCTCTTGTCTCTTAGATCGTGTTGCACCGTCACGAAGCTTCGTCTCCACCTACGGAAGCTCGTCTAAAACCCAGCGCCGCCACAACATGTCCATCACATTGTTCTGACCGATTCAGGTCGTTTTCGACGATTTGAGGCTAGTTCTGGATAGATCGGGTTGCGAGGATTTTTGATCTGCTACCCACACGATGCCACCGCTGTTGATCCACGCGTTGCGGCCTGCCGGTGACACGCGTCGTCGCCTGCAGAGCCGCCTGTAACGCCCCTACTTTTCTATAACTAAACTCTTAGGGACATTACTACACATGCATGCATTTATAGGCCAAAAGATATAAAACGATCTTTAAATCTCCACTGAAAGTAAATTGTCTTTAGGGATCCCAAAACAAAACATTCAAAACAGGTAAAAGGAGCAGTTTAAACATGGCCTGCTTAAAATCCTGAAAGTTAATCTTAATTTCAAAACAATAAAACGACAGCATTAGTTATCAAAGAAAATATGCGGAAAACATGACTATTCCCATGGTTCTGGCAACGCGCCTCCGTCACTCGCCCTGCACGTCCTTGGCCTTACCTGAAAAATATTTTTAAAAGAAAGGGTGAGTATTGCAAAACAATACCCAGTAAGTGACCTCGCTACCGAGGTTTGGGATATGCAAACACATGCAACAATGACTTTTAAACCTGTTCGAAATGTACATATGCGGGACCTAAAACTTCCTCATATCATCATGACTATAATCCATGACTTCCTTTTTCTTTAAGTGGCCAATTGGTCATCCTGAGTCATTTCATTTTGAGTCCCTCACAGACCCCTGTAATTATTTGAGTCCTCACACTTCTCTGTATGGTTTGAGTCTCTCACACTCCCTGTGTATAGATTGAGTCCCTCACGCACCCCCACGTATTTGACCCATAGGGTCTCTAATGCATGTTTGACCATGCACACAATGCACTCAGGAGACCAATTTCCACATTTTTTTCATTAAATCATTTTATGGCATACATAACATGCATGAGGTCCCATCATTCAATATGACTATAGTGCACATGTCACAAAACATTATCATGGATATGCAAGTCATGACTTTTCACATCAGATAGGATATAGCACTCACGTATATAATCATGCCATATTCTCATAGAAAATACTGTAATATCCTCACATGAAATACTGAATATTCTTACATAAAATGCAAAGATATTCTCACATAAAATACTAGATTATACTCACATAAAATATTGAGATATCTTCACATAGAATATTAAAGTATTCTCACATAAAATCTTTAAATATTCTCGTGTAAAATCATTAAATCTTTTTAAGTAAAATAACGTACTAATTTCACATAAAATAATGGAATTCGTTTTCTTTAATCCCATTTAAAAAGGTTCGGCACAAGGTCCCTTACCTTAGTTCGAATTCTATTCCAAAACCTAACCCGAGCTCCTTGAGTAATCTTTTTAGTAGAACTGATTCACACAACAATTGAAATTATTCCCAAGTATTCACCAAATCCATAGTCGTAAGGGTACTTAAATTACGTTCTTAAGATTTCATGCCCCGCTTACCTCAAGTTCAAAGCGAATACCTAATACTCCTTAGATATCCAATAGGTCACGCATAATTCCCTTTCAAATTCGAAAATTAAACAGATCGCTCACCGGATCGTAATTTCACGCAATAGTAAGGTAGTGTCGATCGGCGCGGCGGGGCCGCGGCGCGTGGATCGAGGAACTCGTGGCGGTGGCGTGCGTGAAGTCCGGCGAGACTCTTTCTTTGTGCTCGTGAACGGACGAAGCTACCGAGCGAGCAAGCTCCGTTCGGTGATCTCGCCGCGCGCAAATTTCGGGACGTGAACGGTTGGGATCTTCCGTCCGTGGTCTTCAGCGTGCGGAGGATGAAAACGGCTACGGCGGGGGCTTGCGATCGGCTGGACAGGAACGAGTTCACGAGCGGCGTGCAGCCTCGAGCAGTAGTTGCGGCTGAAAGAGTAGCTCGCGAGTGGCGGCTTGCGTGAAGCTCTCGGTGTTGCGCGTTAAATGGTCGAGAAGAAGTTCGGCTCGAGGACTTGCCGGCGTCCTTCGTGCGTGGGTGGCGATTTGAGGCGCCGGAGCTCCTCGACGGCGGCCGGGCGGCAACGACAACAATAATAATACGTTGGATCTAGGGTTTAGAGGAGAAGAAGAGAATGGTTAGGTTTAGGGTTAGGGTTTTCAAGCCTAGGCAACAACAATAGGGGTTAGGGTTTGATTTCTCCTTCCTTTGGTTGGGACTTAAGGATGTTAAATACTATGAATTAGGTTAAAATTCAAATGTCCACTATAACCCTCATTTAGGCAATAATCACTAAAGTGCCATTGACACGTCCTCTTCTTCTAATTTTATAATTAATTTCATCTCCAGGAGAAATACTTCACTTAAATTAAATAAAATTAAGGACTCACTCTCACCGAGCCCAAGAAAATCCACTAATCCGACTAGACACACACACAAAGTTGATGGAACGCTAAATAAGATAAATATTAGTACCGTGGTTGTGGTCGTCACAATCTTCCCTCCTCCTAAGAACTTTCGTCCTCGAAAGTTCCTATTCTTGAAATAGTTACGGATATTTAGCTCGCACTTTTTCTTCTCGCTCCCAGGTAGCTTCTTCCGTGCGGTGATTTTGCCACAACACTTTAACTAAGTTGATTTCTCGGTTACGGAGGGTCTTTTGATCTCTAGCAATAATGCATGCAGCCGCTCGCCATAACTCAAATCTTACGCTGCATTGAATCGGTTCAAAGTCTACGATGTGAGTCGGTCCGAACGTATTTTCTCAACATGGAGACATGGAATACGTTATGAATCTAGCACTGCTAAGGAAGGCGGCAATGCTAGCTTTGTAGGCCACTATACCAACCCTCTCTAAAATCTCAAATGGTCCTATAAAGCGCGAACTCAACTTCCTTTCCGACCAAACCTTAGAATCCCTTTCATTGGGGCAACTTTAAGAAATACGTGGTCCCCAACTTCGAATTCTAGGTCCCTTCGTCTCGAATCGGCATAACTCTTTTTGTGCGCTTTGGGCGATGCGCATCCGCCCCTAATCTTCTCAGACGCACTATTAGTGATCTGCATTTACTAGTCGGACCCAATAATCGGCGTTCACCAACCTATTCCCGAAAACGGGAGTTACGCAACGTTTTTCCATAGAGAGCTTCAAATGGAGCCATTCCGGATGATCGATGATAATCGTTGTTGTAAGCAAACTCCATCAAATGCAAATGTGTGTCCCAACTACCGGAAGTCTAAAGTGCAAGCTCGTAACATGTCTTCTAAGATCCGGTTCAAACGTTACGCTCGCCCATCCGTGCGTGGATGAAAAGTCGTACTAAAGTTCAACTGTGAACCTAACGCTTTACATAGGCTCCTCCAAAAGTTGGAGGTGAAACGTGGATCCTCGCTCCAAATAATCACGATTGGAATCCCATGCGAGACGAACTATTTCTTCCATGTATAGTTGCGCCCACTTATCCGTAGAGTAGGTGGGTTTTCACAGTATGAAATGTGCCGACTTCGTTAATCATCCCACAATGACCCAAATCACCGAGTAACCTCGTAAGGTTACTCGGCGGTCAGACTATGAAGTCCATGGAGATCTCCTCCCATTTCCACCGAGGCACATGTAAGGGTTGCGGTAATCCTGCGGGTCTCTCGCTCAGGTGCCTTCACTGCCGACAAGTCAAACACTTGCGACAAACTCGCCACGTCGCGCTTCATGTTACACCACCAGAACGAATCTGCTTCAGATCTCGATACATCTTGGTACTACCAGGATGCATAGAAAATGGTGTGTTATGGGCTTCGCTCAAGATTTCCGCCTTAAGTTTGTCATCGTTCGGTACACATAATCGTCCCTGAAATAGTAATCCTCCATCTGTGGATAGGGAAAACTCTGCCAACTCACCGGTTACTTTGCGATGCGCTTTTCTACTAACTGAGGGTCCTCCTGTTGAGACTCAACGATGCGTTGCCTCAAGGTCGGTTGTACAGTTAACTGAGCTAATTGTGCCGTGGTCTTCCCTATTAGTACTGCAATTTCAGCTCGTGCAAGCTCTGCCTGTAACTCTGCTCTGTCATCGAGAACTCGTCTTTGCAGAGATGAACTGCTTTCTCATCGAGGGCATCGGCCACGACATTAGCCTTACCGGGGTGGTATTGAATGTCTATGTCGTAATCCTTCACTAATTCCAACCATCTGCGTTGCCTCATGTTTAGCTCTTTCTGGGTGAACAAGTACTTGGACTTTTATGATCTGTAAAAATCAATTTTCTGCCATAAAGGTAATGTCTCCGGATCTTTAGTGCAAAGATTACTGCCGCTGCTAGTTCCAAGTCATGAGTTGGATAATTCCTCTCGTGCGTCTTCAATTGTCGGGATGCATAGGCTATTACTTTACCATGCTGCATTAGCACACAACCCAAACCTTTCTTAGAAGCATCACTGTAAACCACGAAGCTCCCTGTTCCCTCGAGGGCTGTAAGAATCGGAGCTGACACCAACCTACACTTGAGTTCCTGGAAACTCGCCTCACAATTATCATCCCACACAAATGGGTTACCTTTGTGCGTCAGCTGGGTCATGGGCATGGCTATCTTGGCGAAGTCCTGCACGAAACGTCTATAGTAACCTCAAGACCCGAAAACTACGTACCTCTCTGCTGAATCTGGTCGGACGGGGCCACCGTGTGACGGCCTCCACTTTGGCCTGGGTCAACAGAGACTCGACCGGACACACCACACATGCCCTAAGAAGGATACCATGCGAGCGAGTTCGCACTTGGAAAATTTTGCATATAACTTATTCTCTCTCGGCGTGAGTAAAACTTTTCTCGGTGCCTTTCATGATCTTCATCACTTACGAGTATATCGAAGATATCGTCAATAAATACAATCATGAACGTATCTAGAAACTCTTTGAATAAACGGTTCATCAAGTCCATGAAAGCGGCGGGGCGTTGGTCAAACCAAACGCGGCATCACTTGAACTCGTAATGCCCATAACGTGATCCAATCTTTGTCTTAGGAATATCCTCTTCACTAATTCTCAATCGATAGTAGCTTTGATCTCGGATCAATCTTGGAAAACATCATTGCTCCCCTCGCAATCGATCGAACAAATCATCTATTCTAGGAAGAGGGTACTTATTCTTGATCGTAACTTTATTCAACTCTCTCGTAATCTATACACAAAGCGCATGGACCCGCCTTCTTCTTTTCACAAATAACACCGGGGCTCCCAAGGCGAAACGCTAGGGCGTATAAATCCCTTGTCCAAAGAAGTCTTGTAATCGTAGTTTCGATTCTTTCAACTCTGCGGCGCCATTCTCATGCGGTGCCTTGGATATCGGAGTCGTCCCTAACTCCAATCCGATGTTAAAATCCACTTCTCTAACCGAGGTACTCAGGGAGGTCCTCGGGAAAACGCCTGAAATTCATTTACCATCGTACCGGTGACACTGAGATCTCCATACACCTTGCATCTAATATGCAAGCTAAGACGCCCCAAGCTCCCGATGTAATAACTTCACGGCCTTAAGGGCGTAAAATCACCTTAGGCCTACTTCCCGCTAGGGTGCCTCGAACTCAGAACCGAGGTTGGCGGGGAGAGTGAACACTACCTCCTTCCCGAACAATCAATGCGAGGCATGGTTCTGCGCTAACTTGATCCATACCCAATATCACATCAAAGTCAAACATGTCTAAGACTACTAGATTTATCATAACTCATGGTCTCATGATAGTCACACTACCATCCTTGACTTTCATAGTAGGGCTAACAAGTTCGTCCCTCACAGGAGTGAGAGCAGAAAAGCATCATCAGAATCGTTTCTAATTCTAACTCGACGACTTACGAAGGATGCGAAATAAAAGAGTGTGTAGAACCGTAATCAAATAATACAAAGGCAAGGTGCCAAAGTAATGGAAGTGTACTGTAACCACTGAGTCAGTGCCATGAATGCTTTTACTTGTCTTTGGCATAAGCTCTTCCTTGATGTATTACGGGCTTGGCGGCAGCCCCACTATTGATAACTTTGAGGTTGGCTAGCAGCAGCTTGACTCGGACGGCTATTAGCTCTGTGCCCTCTTTCCCACATCCGAAGCACACTCCGGACCGGGCAAACACTTACCCCAATGATGCTTACCACGTCTTTTTGCATTGTGGCTTATCTCCACCATTAGTTCCTCCTGTGACACACTGTGGTTTCGACTGAACTCGCATTGAAAGTTTCTGATCTATGCGGTGTGTGTCTGGGGGCCGCTGCGAGCTTGAATTTGGTGGTCCCATTTCCTCTTATGATTTGCCATGGTTTGCCCGGTTAACCATTACCCGATGTGCGATGCATGCAGACCTTCCAAATCAACTCCGCCACTCTCACCGCGGAGGCATAGTCGAGGTGCTAGTGCTCATATGAAGCCTCGAACATTTTCATCTAGTCCCATAATGAAACGCTCTGCTTTCTTCGCCTCGGTGTCCATCAACTCGGGGCAAAACGTGACAAGCGGGTGAATTCTCTCTCATATACCTCCACGCCCTCCCGTGCAGCTAAGTTTGTAAGAATTCCGTCGCTTCCTATATCGAGCCGCAGCGGGTAAAATTTCCGCGGAATGCTTCCTTAAATGATTCCGTGTAATCGTTTCTCGCTGGCGACTATGGTTCCTCGGGCGGACTCCCACCATAAATAGGCGTCGTCTCTCAAGATGAAGGTAGCACAGGACACCCTCGGTCCTCGTGACAATTCATCGATCGAAGATGGTCTCGATGGAGGACGACCATAAGTCGACCACAGTGGGATCACTAGAAGACCCATCAAAAGATCTCGGGATCATACTTCAAAGTCCTTCGGATATCGAGACTCGAGTTGCATCATTCCGCCCGACTTGCTTGGGCCACCGAGTGGCTCATCGTGGCTCGCACTAGAGTCTGCATGGCCTCTACCATCATAGTCATGACATTAGGGTTTCCTTGATCCGCCATCAAGCGATGCGCAGTGCATCCTCCCGCGCTCTGGTTGGTCCTAGGGAGATCCGCACGGGTGGAGTAATCTCTTCCTGCTTCAGCAGTAGTTACGGTTGGGTGTTAACGTTTCCTCCTCGTCCTCCGACCCTACCACGTCCCTCTACCTCTCCCACGACCTCTAGGTGGCATTTTGTCGATACTACAATATAGAGAATTTCTAACTTAGTTTTCGTCACTTTCTAATCAGAAGATAGGATCACCTCTCGTGGTTTGAATTCATTTACATTCACAATACGAATTACATCATAATCATTTGCTTAGTTTATAAAATACTGAACGTGCACAGCGGTGGCCCTAATGCGTTGCTCAACCATGGGAACTACTCTCAGTGCTTACTCAGTAAGCAAGTCTCTGTAACCCTTAAACCTGTGGCTCGATACCAACCAACGCCCCTACTTTTCTATAACTAAACTCTTAGGGACATTACTACACATGCATGCATTTATAGGCCAAAAGATATAAAACGATCTTTAAATCTCCACTGAAAGTAAATTGTCTTTAGGGATCCCAAAACAAAACATTCAAAATAGGTAAAAGGAGCAGTTTAAACATGGCCTGCTTAAAATCCTGAAAGTTAAACTTAATTTCAAAACCATAAAACGACAGCATTAGTTATCAAAGAAAATATGCGGAAAACATGACTATTCCCATGGTTCTCGCAACGCGCCCACTACTCGCCCGCACACGTCCTTGGCCTTACAGAAAAAATATTTTTAAAAGAAAGGGTGAGTATTGCAAAACAATACCAGTAAGTGACCTCGCTCACAGAGGTTTGGGATATGCAAACACATGCAACAATGACTTTTAAACTCATTCAAATGTACATATGCGGGACCTAAAACTTCCTCATATCATCATGACTATAATCCATGACTTCCTTTTTCTTTAAGTGGCCAATTGGTCATCCTGAGTCATTTCATTTTGAGTCCCTCACAGACCCCTGTAATTATTTGAGTCCTCACGGACCCTGTATTGTTTGAGTCTCTCACTGCACTCACAGTATAGATTGAGTCCCTCACAGACCCCTGTAATTTGACCCATAGGGTCTCTAATGCATGTTTGACCATGCACACAATGCACTCAGGAGACCAATTTCCACATTTTTTCATTAAATCATTTTATGGCATACATAACATGCATGAGGTCCCATCATTCAATATGACTATAGTGCACATGTCACAAAACATTATCATGGATATGCAAGTCATGACTTTTCACATCAGATAGGATATAGCACTCACGTATATAATCATGCCATATTCTCATAGAAAATACTGTAATATCCTCACATGAAATACTGGAATATTCTTACATAAAATGCAAAGATATTCTCACATAAAATACTAGATTATACTCACATAAAATATTGAGATATCTTCACATAGAATATTAAAGTATTCTCACATAAAATCTTGAAATATTCTCGTGTAAAATCATTAAATCTTTTTAAGTAAAATAACGTACTAATTTCACATAAAATAATGGAATTCGTTTTCTTTAATCCCATTTAAAAAGGTTCGGCACAAGGTCCCTTACCTTAGTTCGAATTCTATTCCAAAACCTAACCCGAGCTCCTTGAGTAATCTTTTTAGTAGAACCTGATTCACACAACAATTCGAAATTATTCCCAAGTATTCACCAAATCCATAGTCGTAAGGGTACTTAAATTACGTTCTTAAGATTTCATGCCCCGCTTACCTCAAGTTCAAAGCGAATACCTAATACTCCTTAGTTCGTCTTGACGTTTGCCCCTCAATTCCGCTCCAAACTTGGTCCCTACAATTAGCGTTCGAAACAGTAGCTTAAGCTCTCAATTAAACGCTTAGATATCCAATAGGTCACGCATAATTCCCTTTCAAATTTGAAACTTAAACAGATCGCTCACCGGATCGTAATTTCAGCGGCTGTAAGGTAGTGTCGATCGATCGGCGGCGGGCGGCAGCCGTGGATCGAGGAACTCGTGGCGGTGGCGTGGCGTGAAGTCCGGCGAGACTCACTCTCGTGCTCGTGGAACCGACGAGCGGCTGGAGCGAGCAAGCTCCGTTTGGTGATCTGCCGGCGCAACTCAGACGTGAACGGTTGGGATCTTCCGTCCGTGGTCTTCAGGCGTGCCGGAGAATGAAAACGGCTACGGCGGGGGCTTGCGATCGGCTGGACAGGAACGAGTTCACGAGCGGCGTGCAGCCTCGAGCAGTAGTTGCGGCTGAAAGAGTAGCTCGCGAGTGGCGGCTTGCGTGAAGCTCTCGGTGTTGCAGGCGTTCGTGGCTGGAGAAGTTTCGGCTCGAGGACTTGCCGGCGTCCCTTCGTGCGTGGGTGGCAGACGAGGCGGCTGGAGCTCCTCGACGGCGGCTGAAGCTCCTCGACGGCGGCTGGAGCTCCTCGACGGCGGCTGGAGCTCCTCGACGGCGGCTGGACGGCAATGGCAGCAATAATACGTTGGATCTAGGGTTTAGAGGAGAAGAAGAGAATGGTTAGGTTTAGGGTTAGGGTTTTCGGCTAGGGAACTAACAATAGGGGTTAGGGTTTGATTTCTCCTTCCTTTGGTTGGGACTTAAGGATGTTAAATACTATGAATTAGGTTAAAATTCAAATGTCCACTATAACCCTCATTTAGGCAATAATCACTAAAGTGCCATTGACACGTCCTCTTCTTCTAATTTTATAATTAATTTCATCTCCAGGAGAAATACTTCACTTAAATTAAATAAAATTAAGGACTCACTCTCACCGAGCCTGAAGAAAATCCACTAATCCGACTAGACACACACACAGGTTGATGGAACGCTAAATAAGATAAATATTAGTACCTGTGGTTGTGGTCGTCACACCGCCGATCGTCTCCTTCCGTGAGGTCGCCTCGGTTCGTTCCTTAGCTCGTTTTGGATCTCCATTAGGTGAGTTTGACTCCTTGTAAGCTTTTAGGGCCTCGTTTGTGTTTCGGGTTTCTAAATTGTGCATGTTCTTCATTAGGGACTATTTGGAAATAGAAGCATGTTTTGAGCACGCTGCATTTCTCAAGTTGCACGTTGTTGTTGGATTATAGGTAAGTAGTCATTTGGACTAGGCTTAGAGGCATCAATGCATGCAATAACTAGATTGGAAGTAAACTGAATGATTTGAACTTGTGGTAGCATGTTAGGATGTGATGTTCGTTGTTGTGCCTAATTTAAGTTCCTTTGATTGTGTTTGATGTTTATATGTGCTGAAACCCGAACTTGTTAGTTCAGAGTCTGGTTTATCTTTTAGCCCTATGTGATTGTAACTCTAAAGTCGGGGTAAGCTTGTGTTGAGGATTCTAAATGTGTTAATGTGACTGATGATGTCTGTTCCCCTAAGTAGAAGCCTAGTAGTCTCATGCTTAGTATGAAAGTATCTCGGGAAGTGTTTAGAGCTTTAGGATTGTAGCTAGCAGAACCAGTTCTAGTGTAGGCCCTAGTCTCTGTGTAACCCTTATCAGGCTGAGACTCGAGGTTGGCGAGATAATTATTGAAGGGATTTTGAATTTCCCCAGGCGGAAAACGTTGTGAAACGTTGTTGATCCGTAGTGTAATTCCTCTCTTAAAATTTAATCTATCTCATAGATCCTAGGCTAAACATGCAAAGAAGAAGAAGGAAACACTATAAAATAGATACTAACCTCTTGAATAACTCTTCTTTAATGTTTTCTCCTTCTCCGGTCACGATCTCTCTCGTACCAACGAACTCCTCGAACTCGATCCTCGATCCGAACAGGGAGACACCTCCAAAACATCTTCTCGGTTGTTCTCGGGAGGTTGAGGGAGAATGTGTGGGACTCCCTTTGGATTTTTGGTGAGGAGAGAATATTTAGAATTGAGAGAGTTCTAGAAAGAAAAACCCTTGCTCTCTTTGGATGGAAATCCAAAAAATGGCAAGAAGCACACTAAAGGCTTCTTGCAAAGCCTTTAAATAATGGTGAGATGTGGAGTTAACATCTCCACCAAATCACCATTTTACCACAACTATGTAATATACAAATCATAGTTGCATATTATATACTATAAGGTATCTCACACCTTATTATACAAATCTGACTTGCATAAATGTGGAATTATAAATTGAATCACATTCAATTTAATTTCTCTCAAGTCAATTTCTCCAAATAGCACTAATTAATAAATTAGGTTATACTATAGTTTATTATGAATCTCATTCACATCAAACTATATATTATGTCATCTATATATCATATAAGTGACATAAATACCCAAATAATGAATTTGAACACTTCAAATTCACACCAAACTGTAAACCCTCAATTTGTCAAATTTGAGCCAACCGAGTTACCTAATGGACCTACACGTGACGAGCTCCAGTTATCCGAGACTAACCTGTCAATCTCTTTAACCCGGTTATTCAACATTCATTAGCTACGGTAACACTCCACTAAAGCCCGTAGCTGCACTCTCATCATTGTAGGACAAGTTATGTCCATCGATATAACCATTACCTATGAGTCGACCCTTCACAACGTTGTTGTTCGTGAGACACTTGCTTGGTCAAATTATCGTTTTACCCCTGTGTCTACCTCTTGCTCCTTAAGTTCCACTGCTCTTCTAATGAACAACTACGTTGCATGGTCCAACCATAAAGAACAACTCTCTCAGGCCAATGAGAGAGTGGGGCCCCGTTGTTCAAGCCCTGGAGACAATACTTAAGGGAACAACCCCTCTACTTTCCCTAAATCGGGAACGAGTGAATTCCTTCTTGCGTAGTCAAGTTCCCAACTCCCCACGTGGTCCTGCCCCTGAGAAGATATGCATATTGGGCGAGCAACAGTGGCAACCCTCACCTGTACTAGTCAAAGGACAGACCCCCGCAGGCAGGAGTCCGTGGCACGCTCATGATTAAAGTCGAGTCACTAATGGTCATCTACGAAATTATTAGCTCTATACTGTTAACGGTGTTACATCAGTAAGTCTAATAATCACCGGTCCAGTCTTGTACAATCTCATTGCAAAGGATGCCCCCCACTCGCATGTCAACCACATGAACGAGTCAGATCACCTCGTTTGTATCTAATACAAAGCGGGCCGCATCCAAAGTGTATCAATGATTAGGTCTCCAAGCCTATCCATATACTGTAGATCGTTCGGGTCATTAACTAGAACGTTATATTCCTTCTGTGACCACTACACACCGTTAAAGTTCTTAGTTCTCTCATTAATACAATGACCCTAGAGCTTAGTTTATTGGATTAAGTTTATGAAAAATGAGAGACACAAAGTTTAAAAAAGTAACTCTTTTTTATCACACAAAGTTCAAATAAATAACTCTTATTTATTCACAACTCAACATGAAATATTACAAACTACACGAGATGAGGACATACATCCCAACAAACTCCCACTTGGACTAAGCTAGTGGAGTACATGATACATTTCTCAAATGTACAGTAAAGTAATACAACAAAGTAATACAATAAACTAGGGCATTGAATACCACTTTACAATACTTCTACTTGCCCTAGTTAGGAAGCACTCGAAGACCTAGATTCTCTAGGTGACCCTCAAACACCTTAGTCGTGAGGGCCTTTGTAAATGGATCAGCATCATTGTGCTCCGAAGCTATCTGCGTGACTGTCACGTCTCCGAGGCGCACAATCTCCCGTATCAGGTGATACTTACGCTCTATGTGCTTGCCCCTTTTATGACTCTGAGGCTCTCTCGAGTTGGCTACTGCACCACTGTTTGTTGGGATTTTTGCCCTAAAACTCGTAGTTTGTAGTTATGTTCTAATTAATGTAATAAAGTGTTATTGTTCGTTATCTACGAGTTTGCCTTTATTTAAACCCTAAATCCAATAAACTAATCATCCAAGGCTGTTAAGTGAATCTTTAACTGAATGTAATGTACATAAAAAGGATCTCGGTTCGAGATACAACCTAAACGGTCCATAGTTAGGGGATAAGGTTTCGGTACCTTACCCTGGTTAAACTATGGATGTGGCCCACTTTGTATTTGATACAAACATTGTGATCCTAACGTGTTCGTGTAGATGACATGTGAGTGGGGATATCCTATGTAATGAGATTACATAAGACCGGACCACGAAATAGTAACCTCTAGCTGTAACTCCGTTGACTAGTTAGGTTTCTATTTCACTAAGATGACCTAGGCAACTTGATCTCAATACTGAGGAGGTTACGAACTCCTGTTTGCTAGGGAATGTCCTTTGACTAGTATTGGTGAGAGTGGCCAGATTCGCCGACTCAATTAGCCTACCTTATTGGGGACAAGACCGAGTGAGCGGCTGGGAACTTAACTTAGCAAGACGGAATTCACTCCTTCCTGCCTACTAGGGTAAGTAGAGGAATGTTCCCTTAAGTGGTGTCTCCAGAAGTTGAACAAATGGCCTGACCCTCTCATTGGCCCGAGAGGGACTCTGTTTGTTGGTAGGACCACAAACAAATTGTTCATTAGAGGAGCACTGGTACTTAAGGCACAAGATGTAACCCAGGGGTGAAATGGTAATTTGACCCAACTGGTGTTACTGAACATTAAATGAATGATTGACATGTTTATTATTGGTCAATATCCATGGACACAAAAATATATCTGCAGTTAGAAGAGTGCAGTTGTGGGACTTTAGTGGAGTGTTCCCGCAGTTAACGAATGTTGATTGGGAGGTTAATGAGATTAACCGAGCAATCCCGTATCGTTAGAGCTTCTGATCTATAGGTACATTAGGTCCACCTTCTAGCTCGTAAAGGGTTCTTAGATCGTTTGAATTTGAAATGTTCAAATTCATTAGAGAATATATTTAATGTATTTAGATACGATATAATATATAGTTTTGGAACTATATATTATAAATTTAATATGAATATGATTCATATTAAAGTATATGTGAGAATTGAATATTTGAAAGAGTTCAAATATTATATTAAGTGTGAATGTGATTCACATTTGAAATCTATAGGTTAAAATTTAAGGTACACTGGATGTGCATGAAAACTATAGGTTAGAGGGAAGGATATGATTAAATATGATTTAATCTTAATTGAATATAAGATATTTAATTTCGATAATTAAATATGATTTAATTAATGTTTTAAATTTAATTCAATATTAAATTAATGGGAACGTGTCAGAAGGACAGGTTCCCCACCTCCCTCCCCATCGATAGGGAGTGGGGAGGTGATCTCTGGTTTTATTCCTCTCCAATGGAGGAGAGGAGGTTGATCGATCATTTTTTATTACACAGAAAGAATTCTCTCTCACATTTTCATTCCCTTCTTCTTCCAATTGTTGGAAACCTTCCCACCAAGGAAGATTTAAGAACTTAGAGATATAAAAGGTGCTCACTGTTGGTGGTGTTCTGTTGAAGAAAAACAGAGAACTTAGGAAGTTCCAGTGTTGCTGATTTCTTTTAGAGGAGCAAGGAGTTGCGACAAGTTGAAACTACAAAGGTATTGTTCTTCCCTTAGTTTAATTGTTAAACTTAACATATGTTTGCATGTATGCAATTAATCCATGTCTAATAGGATTAGAAATATCATGTTTGTTCTGTATTTTTGGTCAATGTACTGGTTTTTATTTTTTAAGAACAACAATCAAGTAATTAAGATCCCAAACACGTTTTCGCTGCTCAAGAAGATCAGATCTCCATCACATGGTATCAGAGCAATGCTTGTATTGTTTTGTTTTGAAACAAATTTGCATTGATTTGGTGGGAAATGCATTTGGTTTCTTTGAAACTTGTTTAGCAATGTTTTGGCCTTAGTTTACATCCACTTTTGTTCAAATTGGATGTAAAGGCCCCTGCGTTTTTTGGAAAAAAGTGCAAAATTAAGTATATAATTGAGTTGCGAGTCGTTCGGGACAAGTTTCATGCATTTCGGTTGAGAATCGAAGGAGAAATTGAAGTTTGAAGTTTGCTTTGTTCGTGGAAGAAAGTCGCTGCTGCAAAGAACGCTGGTAACGCTGTATGTATTTCATGTTGTCGCAACGTTGAAGAACAACGTCGCAACGCTAGCGTTCCCTATCGACGCGGCGATCAAAGTCGGCGGCATTGCGCTTTGCCCCAGCGTTACAACGCCACCCCCCGATACGAGCGCGCAAGACGGCGGTGAGCGGGCATTGCAACGCTGGCCTCGGCGTTACAGTAACGCCGTGGGGGCATTCCAAAGAATCGCAAACCGGTTCGATTGGTTAAATTCTTTTGGTCCGATTCGAGAAGTTCAAGGTCGGTTCAGGGTGTTTTTGGACCGGTTTCATGAAATAAATTAATGTAATTTATTTTTCTTTGCACTTTAGGGCCAAATTATTCCTGTTTCTGACTATTTATCTATATGAATGTCATTTAGATTATCCCCACCTTAGGATAAGCATGTTCATGCATTTTATTTATATAAATGTTATATGAATATGGTTGAATACATGACTAATTTATTTTTTCATGAGTAATTAATTATAAGTGTTATAATTAGATTATATGGAAAATAAATGGCATGGAGCATGAAATTACTTAGATTAAAATAAATGTTATTTTATTTAAGTAATTTTATAATTCAAATAGTTGAATTCCTTTTATCATTCCAATTTGAATATTGGTGGTTGGATTTATAATATAGTTTATTATTTATCATAGGTTAATTATTAAGATTTATAAAAGTTATAAATTAAAGGGGTTTAGAAACCATAACCTATAATAAAGAAATGCATGCAAACATAGGAACTTGAGTTAAAATTTAATTAGTTTTAAATCGTTTAAAATTAATTTAGACCTAAGTTTCAATTTCTAATAGGATTAGAAATAAGTCTTACGTAGTATTTAAATATTTTAAAATATACTAGTACTTTAGGACTTTGGTTATAAGGGAACTCTACCAGTGAAGTTCTATCTAAGGCGAGGGGTACTTAAGCTGACGGTTAACAGAACACCTCCTACCTGGGAACTGACCCGGAACCTGAGTTGAATTAACCTTAGTTCTGTTTTATCTCTAGGTAATTGAAATGTTTATTCACCTAGACATAAGGTTTTAAGACCTAGTTATAATAGTTATAATAGGCATAGACTTAGATAGATTCTTTTAGCTAGAATCCGACTAAGTTAAATCCATACAATAATTTTAGGAACTTCAGTGGGAGAAAACGAGATGTTCGCATCGGGTTTACTCTCACGTCCTCAAGAGTTCACACCGTGAGTTCCATACTCGGGTACGTGGCGTCAATAGAGCATCCCCCTACGATATGTGTTTGCATGGTTCAATACCAATGTAAATGAGGGAAGTATCCATAATAAATGGGAGCAGGACGCGTGTCAACGTATCCTACGGTCTCCTCCATTAGGTCGCACCGTGAGATTTCTATAGTCCGCCTGCTAGGTTGTCCTGGAACAGCCAAACCCTACGGAGGGCCTGACTTTAGGGATCGGAACACCACGAACTCCAGAAATGGATAGGGTCTCTTAGGTTGTTTGCTAACAGTTGTCTATCTTAATAGTAGCCTGTTGGATCGGGCCTATTGGATCTGAAAATGGTAGGGTCACATTTACGGGATGAGTTAAGTTAGTTAACAAATCATTGACCATTGGGACATGAGATGTTCTGGTAGTGGGAATTGGCTGAGAAAGTCTCAATTCAAGGGAGGAATGACTGACCGCCCGACGGAGGCTTTTGTTCTAAATCCTTGAAATATCGTTGCAAAATTAAAGGTTTAACTTAAACAGTGGATTTTAGTTTAAACACTAGGGTTCTTTAATAATTTTGCTAAATTAGATTGGTTTTTACAGTGGGTTTAAAAGGCATAACTAATTAAAACTATTTTGAATTTTCAACATGTCGTCCTCAATAATATTCTTACTTAAAAGCGATCGTTTAACTGGTGAGAATTTTACTACGTGGATGTCCAACTTGAATACGATTCTCATTGTTAACGACCTATGGTTTGTACTGTCTGAGGAATTTCCTCAGATCCCTGCTCGTAACCCTCCTCAATCTGTTAAGGAGGCGTACGACCGATGGATCAAGGCCAATGATAAGACCAAGGTCTACATTTTGGCTAGTGTTTCTGAAGTTCTGGCCAAAAAGCACGAGGGCATGGTCTCAGCTCGTGAGATCATGAGTTCGCTACAGGAAATGTTTGTACAACCGTCTGGAAAGATTCAACACGAATCCCTCAAATGCGTTTATAACTCCCGTATGAAGGAGGGGTCATCGGTGAGAGAACACATTCTTGATCTGATTGTCCACTTCAACGTGGCTGAGATGAACGGAGCGTTCATTGACGAACAAAGTCTGGTATCGTTCATCCTGGAATCTCTTCCGAAGAGTTTCCTGCAATTCCGCAGCAATGCGGTGATGAACAAGATAGAGTATAACCTGACTACTCTCTTTATGAAGGGATAAGAACCTCGTGCAGCGGAAGACGATTGAATCGTCGAGGTATCAATATGCAACATAGTTTTGTTAAAATTGATCTAATACTAGATCTAGGCTAAACATGCTTAAAAGAAGAAGAAAAAGTACAGCAAGTAGAGTTTACTTACTTGTTGAAGACTTTCTTCAAAGTTTCTTCTTCAAGTCACGAACTCTTCGTGCTTCTCGAACTCAACGAACACTTCCAACGAAAGGAACCCGAACACAACCAAATGGCCTTCTCGGTTGTTCTCTTTTGGAGAAGAGAAGATGGTGGGATCTTGTAAGAGTTTTGGAGAGGGAGGAGAATTGAGAGAGAATTGAGAGAATTCCTCTTCTTTTCTTTGATGAAAAATCAAAAAAATGAGAGATTGCCTTGTAATCCTTCTTGCAAGAAGGGTTTATATAGTGGAATTGATGGAGTTAAAATCTCCACTTAATTACCACTTTACGACAACTATAGGTTATGCAAATCTCATTTGCATAACCACATAATATAAGATATCTCATATCTCATATTGCAAATCTAATTTGCAATAATTGTGGATTAATTAAATTGAATCACATCCAATTTAATTTCTCTCAATCAATTTCTCCAATTAGCCCTAATTCAACAATTAGGCTAACCTATAGTTTATTATGAATCTCATTCACATTAAACTATATATTATATCATCCATATCTCATATAAATGATATAAATGCCCTTAAAGTGAAATTGAACATTTCAATTTCATACCAAAACATTAACTCTTCTTTTAACCCAGATGGAGCCAACCAAGGGACCTAATGTATCGACAGTGACGGGCTCCAATGATCCGAGATTAACCTGCCAAACTCTTTGTCCCGGTTAACCAACATTCATTAGCTACGGTAACACTCCACTATAGCCCGTAGCTACACTCCCTTCAGTGCAGAATATTACGTGTCCACTGATATAACCAATGCCCATGAGTCGACCCTTCACAGGTTGTTCGTAGACACGACTGGGTCTAAATATCGTTTTACACCTGTGTCTACCTCTTGTTCCTTAAGTCCCCACTGCTCCTCTAATGAACAACATATTGTGATGGTCCAACCATACACAACACCCTTCTCGGGCGGTGAGAAGGTGGGCGCCTGCTATCCAAGCCACGGAGACGACACTTAAGGGAAACAACCCTCTAGTTTCCCTAAAGGCGAGAAAGAGTGAATTCCATCTCGCGTAGTTAAGTTCCTAGCTCCTACTTGGTTCTATCCTTGAGAAGATAGGCATATTGGGTGAGTAACTATGACCACCTTGACCCGTACTAGTCAAAGAACAGACCCTCGCAGACAGGAGTCCGTAACACGCTCAAGATTCAGGTCGAGTCACTAATGGTCATCTACGAAGTTATTAGTCCCATCACAACGGTGTTAGATCGATGGGTCTAATAATTCACGGTTCGGTCTTGTACAATCTCATTGCACAGGATGCCCCCACTCGCATGTCAACCACATGAACGAGTCAATTCACCTCGTTTGTATCTAATACAAAGTAGGTGGCATCCACAGTGTATCCAGGATTAGGTCCCCAACCCTATCCATATAGTTTAGACCGTTCGGGTCATTAACTCGAACGTGATCCTCTCTGTGTGTCCACTACACACCGTTCAAGTTCTAGTTCTCTCATAAATTCAATGACCCTGGAGCTTAATTTATTGGAAAAGTTTATAAATATTGCGAGACACAAAGTGATGAAATAAATAACTCTTATGAATTTCAAACAATATATTACAAACACGAGATTAGGACAAAAATCCCAACAAACTGCCAGTTGGACTAAGCTAGGGGAAAAATATTACAACCAAGTAATACAATAAACTAGGGCATTAAATACCCGTTTACACATCTCCCACTTGCCCTAGTCAGGAAGCTCTCGAAGACCTAGACTCTCTAGGTGACCCTCAAACACCTTAGCCGTGAGGGGCTTTGTAAAAGGATCAGATACGTTGTGCTCCGACGCTATCTGCGTGACCGCCACGCGTCTCATGCGGTGCACAATCTCCGTGTCGGATGATACTTGCACTCAATGTGTTTGCCTCTCTTATGGCTCCGAGGCTCACGTGAGTTGGCTCTTTGCACCATCATATCACGAGCGAGTGTGATCGGCAAGTTCATGTTTGGAACAACTTCTAAATCTGTCATGAATTTCTTGAGCCAAACAACTTCCTTTGCAGCTTCACAAGCCGCAACATACTCTTCTTCCATAGTGGAATCAGCGATGCATCCCTGCTTGATGCTTCGCCATACTACAGCTCCTCCATTCAGAATAAAAGCTGACCCCGAAGAGGATTTCCTAGAATCTTTGTCGGTCTGAAAATCAGAATCTGTGTATCTCGTAAGGATCAAATCCCCACTACCATACAATAAGCTGTAGTTCCTCGTTCTCCTAAGATACTTGAGGATTGCCTTTACGGTTTTCCAATGATCTAATCCTTGATTGGACTGATATCTACTGACAATTCCTACTGCATAATAGATGTCGGACCTAGTACACAACATGGCATTCATCAAGCTCCCTACAGCTGAAGCATATGGAATTCGTCTCATATCCTCAACATCTTGAGGAGTCTTATGACACTGATCCTTAGACAAGTGAACCCCATGCCTGAAAGGCAGCAAGCCCTTCTTGGAGTTCTGCATCTTATATCTAGACAACATCTTGTCAATATAAGACGCATGAGACAAGGCTAACGTTCTGTTCTTCCGGTTCCAGACTATCTGGATATCTAGAACATACTGAGTTTCTCCCAAATCTTTCATTTGGAATTGCGAAGCTAGTCACTTTTTAACGTAAGTAAGAAATTCTAGCTCATTCCCAATGAGAAGAATATCGTCCACGTACAACACCAGAAATGCGACAGTTTTGTCAACGATTTTCTTGTAGACACAAGGCTCGTCGACATTTTGATCAAAGTCGTAAGATTTGATCGCCTCATCAAATCTTATATTCCAAGACCTCGAAGCCTGTTTCAGTCCATAAGTGGACCTATGAAGTCGGCAAACTTTTTGCTCTTGGCCCTGGGCAATGAACCCTTTGGGCTGGTCCATGTAGATTGTCTCATCAAGTTTGCCATTCGAAAAGGTGTCTTGGCGTCCATCCGCCATACCTCGTAGTCATAATACGCGACAATGGCCAGAAGGATCCTGATCGACTTTACCATGGCAACAGGTGAAAAGGTTTCCTCATAGTCAACCCCTTCAACCTGGGTAAAACCCTTTTCCACTAGTCGGCCTTTGAAGGTCTGCAGCTTCCCATCTACGCCACGTTTACGCTTGTAGATCCATTTGCAACCAATAGGTTTTACCCCATCCGGTTGATCCACAAGCTCCCATACAGAATTGAAGTACATGGACTCCATTTCCTAGTCCATAGCTTTAATCCACTCGTCTTTGTCAACATCAACCATTGCCTAGATCATAGATCAATGGATCCTCACAGTCATCATCAGGAGTGACAACTGAGGTTTCAGCTAAACCCATGTAGCGATCAGGCTGTCTCACAGCGCTCCCACTACGTCAAGGCATTTCCAACTCGTGGGAACGGTTTTGACTAGACGTTCTAGGATCAACAACACTTGTTGACTTACTAGCCCCATCAGCAACTCTTGCTGATGAACTGTCCATTTCATTTAATACAATTTTACTTCTTGGTAAATGATCCCTGACGTGGTCTTCCTCTAAGAAAGTGGCGTTTGTCGACACAAGCACCATGTTTTCCCTAGGATCGTAAAACAGACCACCCCTAGTCTCTTTAGGGTAACCTACGAATAGGCACAATTTCGAACGGGGTTCCAACTTTTTCGGATTTGACACCAACACATGGGTCGGGTATCCCCAAATCCTGATGTGATGTAAACAACCTTTACGTCCACTCCAGAGCTCGAAAGGTTTTTTACAAACACTCTTCGACGGAACGTTGTTCAAAATATAAACCGCAGTCTCCACTGCGTACCCCGAAAAAGAATCAGGGAGACGAACATAGCTCATCATCGACCGAACCATGTTTAACAAGGTTCTTTTTCTCCTCTCCGATACACCATTCTGCTGTGGCATACCAGGCGCTGAGAGTTGAGACGTAATTTCGTGTTCTATCATATAGTCCTGGAATTCAATGTCCATGTACTCTCCACCTCGATCTGATCGAAGTTTTTTAAGCGATTTACCTAAGAGGTTCTCAACCTCAGTCTTATACTCCTAGAACTTTTCAAGAGTTTCAGACTTCTTATGCATTAGGTAAATATACCTTTATCTTGAGTAGTCATCTATGAAAGACACAAAGTACTCATAACCGACCCGAGCTTTAACATTCATCGGACCACAGAGGTCAGAATGTAATAACTCAAGAGGCTCTTTGGCTCTGTATTCTTTTCCATTAAAAGGACGTTTGGTCATCTTGCCCTCAAGGCACGACTCACACACTGGTAAAGAGTTTTCTTCCAACTCGTTTAGAAGTCCACTCTTCACTAGTTTCTCAATCCTATTGAGATTAATGTGGCCTAACCGAAGATGTCAAAGTTGGGCATTTTCTTTTGGAGAAACTTTTGCTTTCTTAGTTCGTGTTTCTGCAGTTTTAAACAACTCAGTATTCAAAACACTTTTGACCGAATTGGGTTTCAAAACATACAGATTATTTTCGAGTGAAGCTGAACATATGACATTCCCTTTGAAAGAAATAAACGCTTTATTAAGTTCAGAAGAAACTGAAATACAATGTTCAATTAGGACGGAAATTGAAACAAGGTTTCTAGTAAACCCTGGAACTATATACAAATTGTCCAACAATAAGTACTTCCCGCAAAAATGCAGCTTCACCGTGCCGATCGCTGCAGTAGAGACAAGCTCTCCGGATCTAACTCGTAGAGTCACCTCACCCTCTCGCAGCGGCTGCCAGGAATCAATCCCCTAAAAAGAAGAACAAACGTTTTTAGTGGCACCCGAATCCAATATCCAGGCAGAGTCACTACACTCCACTAAACATGTTTCTGTCACAAGTAAATTACATTTACCTTGATTCTTCCTCTCGGTCAGGAATTTGGGACAGTTTCTCTTCCAATGTCGGGCCCCATTGCAGTGGAAACACTTTCCTTTCTCTGCAACCTCCTTGACCTTTTTGCCCTTGTGGGCGGCAACTCGGTCAGTTTTACCCCTCTTCATCCTCTTCTTCCCTTTCGGGCGTGAAGGAGCAACAGGTTTCGTCCCAGAGGTCGAACCCCTGTGATAAGACCCGTAGGCAACATTTGCCTCAGATTCCTTAACAATGTTCAAGGATTGGAAATTTTGTAGCTCATTTAGGAGGGTAGTCAGAGTGTAGCAAATTTTGTTCATAACAACATTGCTACGAAACTGAAGGAAACTCTTCGGAAGAGTCTCCAAAATCAAACTGACCTGGCTCGACTCATTGATCGAAGCCCTGTTCATCTCGGCCAGATGGAAGTGGGTCATCATGTCTAGAACGTGTTCGTACAGACGACCCCTCTTTCATCCGTGCGTTGAAAACGTATTTGAGCGAGTCATGTCGGACCTGAAAGGACTGCTGTCCAAACATTTCCTGCAAGGACTCCATGATCTCCTTAGCGGAAACCATCAGCTCGTGCTTCTTTGCCAAGACATCAGACATGCTGGCAATTATGTAGACCTTGGCCTTTTCATTGGCTCTGATCCACCGATCATATGCATCGTGAACACTTCGCGACGCAGTCGAGCACGACATCTGAGGGCACTCCTCAGATAGCACGAACTTTATGTCGTCTTGTACCAAAATTGTATTAATGTTGTTTTTCCAACATTGGTAATTATCTCCCACTAATTTATCTGAAGCGAGTAAGGCTATTATCGCGCTAGACATTTTTTAGCTGAAATACAAGTAAAATTTTGTATTAGTCTCGCAAAAAAAACTATAAAAAAACCAATCAAGATTTAGCAAAAAAAATTCATGATCCCTAGGTCATTCAAAATTTTGCAATGATGCCCTAAAGGTTTAGAATGACCGCCACCGAAGGGTGAACAAAACACTCCTCCTATAGGACGAGACTTTCTCGATCAGACCCTAATCCTAGAATAACTCTTATTCCATTAGGCGTCCAATTACCATTGTTCGGTCGAATTCATTAACACTTAACGAATTCTGTGAGTGTCACCCTCAATCTTTAAGTTTCCAGGTATCCGTCCAAACAATAGCCACAGAAGGGCGAACCAAGAAGGGAAACCAACCAGGAAACTGTATCCCTTTTGGGAATTCACGGTGTTCCGACTCCCATGATCAAGCCCTCCGAAGGGATTGTCTGGTCCAGGCCAAACTAGCAGGCAGATCATATGCGTCTCACGGTGTGAATCGAAAGAAGAGACCGTGGGTCTCGTTTTCACAAGTCCCGCTCCCACTCACTATAAGTACTCTCTCCATCCACGATGATATTGACCTATACAAATGCCATCCGAAGGGGGACAGTCCCATTTGCGCCACGAGGCCGAGTATAGATCTCACGTTGCGGACTTAAAGGAGATTTGTGGTTGGAAATTCAAATGTATCTCATACACTATATTTCCTCCCACTCAGCACTTTAATTTTTAAATAGGGATTTACCTAGATAAACCGGCTAAAATTTACCTAAGTCTACCAATATAACTCTTATATGGTATTAACCTAAGTTTATAATCACATTATTAACTTAGGTCTAAGTGAGTAAATTAATTAACACTTTATTAACGGCACTCACGAGAATATAACCTAAGAATCTCCGGACCAAATTCACTCCCAGGTCGGTTTCCAGGTAGGGGTGTTCCGCAAGCGTCAACTTAAATACTGACCTT
Source organism: Trichosanthes cucumerina (assembly GCA_036507285.1). NCBI lineage: Eukaryota > Viridiplantae > Streptophyta > Magnoliopsida > Cucurbitales > Cucurbitaceae > Trichosanthes > Trichosanthes cucumerina. The sequence goes on along the minus strand of CM071835.1, from coordinate 72,053,131 downwards.
AGACAAAACCTTCCAGTAGACAGAGTTACTTATCAGTCTCCATTCAAAGGTTATATTTGATTTCCTAAATTTCTAATCTCATTAGAAAATTAGAAAACCTAAGTCTAATTATTCAAGTTCTAAACACTTTAAAACTAATAATTAACTTAGGTTGCATGCATTTCTATGTTATAGTGCTTGATCATTCATCACATGAATAATACTATATACTATAACATAATATAATTCATCACATGAATTAAATGCATGAGCATGCTTTTAATTTAAAAATATAACACTTATATTTAAATAAATTAAAACATGCATACATTATATTATAACTCTTATAATATAATCCTATCATGCATACTATATATTATAACTCTTATAATATAAAAATGATGCATGAAATTTTTAACCTAAGGTGGGATTTTAAATCTATATGACATACAATATGCACATAGAAATTAATTAAAAATATACATTTCATGCATAAAATAATTAAATAGCAAATATGGACTGATTTTTGGCACCTAGGGGCAATTATTTAATTAAATAACATTAATATAACAATTATATTAATATTATTTAATAAAGTAATTAAATATAAATTAAAATACATTTTATAAATTAGAAAATAATTAAAAACCGAAATAAACCGCCCCACTAAATGAAAGTTGCCCACGTTCCTCGCGAAAAAGAAGCTTCAACCGCTCCTCAACACGTACAGCGTTGCAACGCTGTCGCTTGTAGCGTCGACCCGCGTTCTCAACGCCAGCGGTGTTGCAACGTTGATCTGCTGCGCAGACCTCGTCAAACATGGCGCGGCGTTGAGGCGCCGTTGAAGCGCCGTCTCAACGCCATCGGCGAGCAACAAACACTCTGCTGTTCTTCCATTGAATTCTGCCTGTTTCCGCTCTGATTTTTTCATAGCAACTCTTGCCACGAACGACCCAGACTTACAGACTCGATTTACAACAAAAAGCCCAAAAACAACGGGCCCTTACATTGATCTCATCAACATAATTGTCTAAACTAGTGCCAAAACCCGTAACAATCCATAATGCAAACCAAAACATTCATCGCATGAATTATGGTAAAACACCCACCAAATTTTAACAAAACAGTGCATAGTTGAAGAACCATCAACTTGACATTGATACCAGTTGAAGGGAATAAGAATCCCGTGCAGCGGAGGACGATTGAATCGTCGAGGTATCAATATAACATAGTTTTGTTAAAATTGATCTAACACTAGATCTAGGCTAAACATGCTTAAAAGAAGAAGAAAAAATACGGAAAGTAGTGTTTACTTACTTGTTGAAGACTTTCTTCAAAGTTTCTTCTTCAAGTAACGAACTCTTCGTGCTCCTCAAACTCAACGAACATTTCCAACGAAAGGAACCCGAACACAACCAAATGACCTTCTCAGTTGTTCTCTTTTGGAGAAGAGAAGATGGTGGGATCTTGTAAGTGTTTTACTGAGGGAGGAGAATTGAGAGAGAATTGAGAGAATTCCTCTTCTCTTCTTTAATGAAAAATCAAAAAATGAGAGATTGCCTTGTAATCCTTCTTGCAAGAAGGGTTTATATAGTGGAATTGATGGAGTTAAAATCTCCACTTAATTACAACTTTACCACAACTATAGGTTATGCAAATCTCATTTGCATAACCACATAATATAAGATATCTCATATCTCATATTGCAAATCTCATTTGCAATAATTGTGGATTAATTAAATTGAATCACATCCAATTTAATTTCTCTCAATCAATTTCTCCAATTTGCCCTAATTCAACAATTAGGCTAACCTATAGTTTATTATGAATCTCACTCACATTAAACTACATATTATATCATCCATATCTCATATAAATGATATAAATGCCCTTAAAGTGAAATTGAACACTTCAATTTCATACCAAAACATTAACTCTTCTTTTAACCCAGATGGAGCCAACCGAGGGACCTAATGGACCTACAGTGACGGGCTACAATGATCTGAGATTAACCTGCCAAACTCTTTGACCCGGTTAACCAACATTCATTAGCTACGGTAACACTCCAATATAGCCCGTAGCTGCACTCCCGTCAGTGCAGAATATTACGTGTCCACTGATATAACCAATGCCCATGAGTCGACCCTTCACAGGTTGTTCGTAGACACGGCTGGGTCTAAATACCATTTTACCCCTGTGTCTACCTCTTGTTCCTTAAGTCCCCACTGCTCCTCTAATGAACAACATATTGTGATGGTCCAACCATACACAACACCCTTCTCGGGCCAGTGAGAAGGTGGGTGCCCGTTATCCAAGCCCTGGAGACAACACTTAAGGGAACAACCCCTCTAGTTTCCCTAAAAGCGGGAACGAGTGAATTTCATCTCGTGTAGTTAAGTTCCCAGCTTTCTACTTGGTCCAGTCCTTGAGAAGATAGGCATATTGGGCGAGTAACTGTGACCACCTTGACCCGTACTAGACAAAGAACAGACCCTCGCAGACAGGAGTCCGTAACATGCTCAGGATTCAGGTCGAGTCAATAATGGTCATCTACGAAGTTATTAGTTCTTACTGTCAACGGTGTTACATCAGAAGGTCTAATAATTCACGGTCTGGTGTTGTACAATCTCATTGCACAGGATGCCCCCACTCACATGTCAACCACATGAACGAGTCAATTCACCTCGTTTGTTTCTAATACAAAGCGGTCGCATCCACGATGTATCCGGTTAGGTCTCCAACCCTATCCATATCATCGTGAGACGTTTGGGTGATTAACTTGAACGTGATCCTTCCTGTGTGTCCACTACACACCGTTCAAGTTCTAGTTCTCTTATAAATTCAATGACCCTAGAGCTTAGTTTATTGGAAAAGTTTATAAATATTGCGAGACACAAAGTGATGAAATAAATAACTCTTATTAATTTCAAACAATATATTACAAACACGAGATTAGGACAAAAATCCCAACACCTTAATGTACTACAGACTTTCCAGTCTCTTATGGAGAATAAGGGACAAGCTGATGGAGAGGCAAAACTGTTTGCCCATTCCAGAAGGTTCCAGAAGGGTTCATCCTCTAGGACTAAGTTCTGTAACTCTTCTGCTGGGCTTAAGAAGACCCAAAAGAAGAAAATAAGAGGGAAAGGGAAGGCACTTGCTGCTGACAAAGGCAAGGTAAAAGCCAAGCTTGGGGATAAAGGAAAGTGTTTTCACTGAAACATGGATGGGCATTGGACGAGAAACTGCTCAAAATACCTTGTTGAGCTCGAAGAGAAGAAAGGTAAATTAGATTTACTTGTTCTTGAAACATGTTTAGTGGAAAATAATGATTTTACTGGATACTTGATTCAGAGCCACTAATCACGTTTGCTCTTCATTTCAGAAACTAGTTCCTTAAAGGAGCTCAAAGAGGTGAGATGGCGCTTAGGGTCTCGGAGCGGGAGACGTCGTCTCACTCGTGCAGTAGGAGATGCCAAGTTATTTTTCGGAGATAGATTTTTTTCTTAAAAAAATCTGTATATAGTTCATAAGCTTAAAAGGAACTTAATTTCTATCTTTTGTTTAATAGAACTTGGATATTGTATTTCTTTCTCGATTAATGAAGCGTTCATTTTGAAGAGGGTGTCAATATTTGTTCTGCTAAATTGAAAAATGCCTTGTACGTCATCTGAACCGAGATAAAGCGAAAAGCAATTTTAAATCATGAGATGTTTAAAAATGCTAACACTTAAAATAAAAGGCAAAGAATTTCTCCAAATAATAATACCTATTTGTGGCATCTTAGACTTGGTCATATTAATCTCAACCGGATTGAGAGACTCTCTAAGAATGGACTTCTAAACAAGTTAGAAGCTGATTCTTTACCGCCTTGCGAGTCTTGCTTGGAAGGTAAAATGACCAAACGACCTTTTTCTGGAAAAGGTTATAGAGTCGTAGAGCCCTAAGAACTTGTACATTCGAATCTTTATGGTCCGGTGAATGTTAAAGCTCGATGAGGGTACAAATATCTCATCTTTTTCATAGATGATTATTCGAGGTATGGTTATCTATACCTAATGCATCACAAGTCTGAAACTCTTGAAAAGTTCAAAGAGTGTAAGGCTGAAGTAGAGAATTCATTAGGAAAAGCCATTAAAATACTTCAATCCGATCGTGGTGGAGAGTATATGGATTTGAGATTCCAGAACTATATGATAGAACATGGAATTAAATCTCAACTCTCAGCACCTAATACACCTCAAAAAAATGGTGTGTTAAAATGGAGAAATAGAACCTTGTTAGACATGGTTCGTCCTATGATGAGCTATGCTCAATTGCCTGCCTCGTTTTGGGGATACGCAGTAGAGACTACAGTTCAAATCTTGAACAATGTTCCATCAAAAAGTGTTTCAGAAACACCTTTTGAGCTATGGAAGGGGCGTAAACCTAGTTTACAACACTTCAGGATTTGAGGTTGTCCGGCACACGTGCTCGTGACAAACCCAAAGAAACTAGAACCTCGTTCAAAATTGTGCCAATTTGTTGGCTATCCCAAAGAAATGAGAGGTGGTCTTTACTACGTTCCACAAGAAAATAAGGTGATTGTATCGACAAACGCCACGTTCTTGGAGGAAGATCACTTGAGGAACCATAAACCGCGTAGTAAATTAGTACTAAATGAAGCTACATGTCAGTCAAGCTGGACCTTCATCAAGAGTTGATGGAGGAGTCAGCACCTCAAGTCAGTCTCCTTCTTCTCAATCGTTGGGAATGCCTCGACGCAGTGGGAGGGTTGTTTCCCAACCTGATCGCTAATTGGGTTTAGCTGAAACTCAAGTTGTCATACCTGATGACGACGTAGAAGATCCATAGTCTTATAAACAGACAATGAATGACGTAGACAAGGACCAATGGATCAAAGCCATGGACCTTGAAATGGAGCCAATGAACTTCAATTCAGTATGGGAACTTGTAGACCAACCTTAAACAGGTTAGACCCGTAGGGTGTAAATGGATCTATAAGAGAAAGAGACATGCAGCCGAAAAAGTACAGACCTTTAAGGCTAGGCTTGTAGCAAAAGGTTTTACCTAGAAGGAAGGAGTTGACTATGAAGAAACTTTTTGCCCGATTGTTATGCTGAAGTCTATATGGATACTCTTGTCCATAGCCGCATTTTATGATTATGAAATTTGGCAAATGGACGTCAAGACTGCCTTTTTGAATGGTAATCTTGACGATAGCAACTATATGTCTCAACCCGAAGGGTTTATAGCCCAAGGTAAGGAGCAAAAAGTTTGCAAGCTTAATCGATCCATTTATGGATTTAAACAAGCATCAAGATCTTGGAATATAAGATTTGATACTGCGATCAAGTCTTACGGCTTTGAACAAGACGTTGACGAGCCTTGTGTTTACAAGAGGATCGCCAACGATAAAGTAGCTTTGTTAGAACTTTATGTGGATGATATCCTACTCATTGGGAATGATGTAGGATACCTAACTGACATAAAGAATTGGTTGGCGACCCAATTCCAAATGAAAGATTTGGGAGAGACGCAGTATGTTCTTGGGATTCGGATCTTTAGGAATCGCAAGAAACGTAACGCTAGCACTTTCTCAAGCGTCTTATATTGACAAAATGTTGTCCAGATATTCGATGCAGAATTACAAGAGGGGCTTATTACCCTTAAGGCACGGAGTTCATCTGTCTAGGGAACAATGTCCCAAGACACCTCAAGAAGTTGAGGATATGAGACATATTCTCTATGCCTCTGCAGTAGGTAGCTTAATGTATGCTATGCTATGCACGAGGTCGAACATTTGTTATGCAGTGGGAATAGTTAGTAGATACCAGTCCAATACAGGGTTAGACCACTGGACAAAAGATAAAAATATTCTCAAGTATCTAAGGAGAACGAGGGATTATATGCTTGTGTATGGGTCTAAGGATCTGATCCTTACTGGATACACTGATTCTGATTTTCAGACTGATAAGGATTCTTGAAAATCCACATCGGGATCAGTTTTCACTCTTAACGGGGGAGCTATAGTATGGCGAAGCATCAAGCAAGAATGCATCGCTGACTCCACAATGGAGGTTGAGTATGTCGCTGCTTGTGAAGCAGCTAAGAAGGCTGTTTGGCTAAGGAAATTCCTTACTGATTTGGAAGTTGATCCAAATATGGAATCTCCAATCACCTTATACTGTGACAACAGTGGTGCGGTAGCCAATTCGAAGGAACCTCGCAGCCATAACCGAGTAAAGCACATCGAGAGGAAGTATCACCTGATACGAGAAATAGTGCAACCAGGAGATGTGACAGTCACGAAGATCACTTTTGGAGCACAATATTGTTGATCTGTTTAAAAAGACTCTCACGGCTAAAGTGTTCGAGGGTAATCTGGAAAGTCTGGGTCTACGAGATACATAAGCTAATCTAGGGCAAGTTGAAATATGTAATGTGGTATATGGATGCCCTAGTTTATTGTATTTCCATCTCTTGTAACCACTGTTTTAGATTATGATGTACCCCACTAGAGTTTTAGTTCAAGTGGGAGTTTTTGGGATTTGTGCCCTAAAACTCGTAATTTGTAATTATGTTCTAATTAATGTAACAAAGTGTTATTATTTCAATAAAGTGTTATTGTTCGTTATCTACGAGTTTGCCTTTATTTAAACCCTAAATCCAATAAACTAAACATCCAAGGTTGTTAAATGAATCTTTAACTTAATGTAATGTACATAAAAGGATCTCGGTTTGAGATACAAGGGCTAAAGGGTCTATAGTTGGGGATAAGGTTTGGGTAATGGTTAAACTATGGATGTGACCCACTTTGTATTTGATACAAACACTGTGATCCTAACGTGTTCGTGTAGATGACATGTGAGTGTGGATATCCTATGTAATGAGATTACATAAGACCGGACCACGAAATAGTAACCTCTAGTTGTAACTCCGTTGACTAGTTAGGTTTCTATCTCACTAGGATGACCTAGGCAACTTGATCTCAATCCTGAGCAGGTTAGGAACTCCTGTTTGCGAGGGATTGTCCTTTGACTAGTATGGGTGAGAGTGACCAGATTCGCCGACTCAATATGCCTACTTTCTTGGGGACAAGACCGAGTGAGCGGCTGGAAACTTAAATTCGCAAGACAGAATTCACTCATTCCCGCCTACTAGGGTGAGTAGAGGAATGTTCCCTTAAATGGTGTCTCCGGGACATGAACAAAGGGCCCGACCCCACATTGGCCCGAGAGGGACTCTGTTTGTTGGTAGGACCACAAACAAATTGTTCATTAGAGAAGCACTGGTACTTAAGGCACAAGATGTAACCCAAAGGTAAAACGGTAATTTGACCTAACTGGTGTTACGAACATTCGTGAAGGATTGACTTGCTGTTATTGGTCAATATCCATGGACACAGAAATATATCAGCAGTGAGAAGAGTGAAGCTGTGGGACTTTAGTGGAGTGTTCCCGCAGTTAACGAATGTTGATTGGGAGGTTAATGAGATTAACCGAGCAATCTCGTATCGTTAGAGCTTCTGATCTATAGGTCCATTAGGTCCACCTTGTAGCTCATAAAGGGTTCTTAGATCATCTGAATTTGAAATGTTCAAATTCATTAGAGAATATATTTAATGTATTTAGATACGATATAATATATAGTTTTGGAACTATATATCATAAATTTAATGTGAATATGATTCATATTAAATTATATGAGAGAAATTAATATTTGAAAGAGTTCAAATATTATATTAAGTGTGAATGTGATTCACATTTGAAAACTATAGGTTAAAATTTAATGTACACTGGATGTGCATTAAAACGATAGGTTAGAGGGAAGCATATGATTAAATATGATTTAATCTTAATTAAATATAAGATATTTAATTTAGTTAATTAAATATGATTTAATTAAGGTTTTAATTTAATTCAATATTAAATTAATGGGAAGGTGTCAGAAGGACACGTTTCCCCTCCCCTCCCCATCGATAGGGAGTGGGGAGGTGATCCCTCGTTTTATTCCTCTCCAATGAAGGAGAGAAGGTTGATCGATCATTTTTTATTACACAGAGAGAATTATCTCTCACATTCTCATTCCCTTCTTTTTCCAATTGTTGGAATCCTTCCCACGAAGGAAGATTTAAGAACTCAGAGTTATAGAAGGTGCTCACTGTTGGTGGTGTTCTGTTGAAGAAAAACAGAGAACTTAGGAAGTTCTGTGTTGCTTGATTTCTTTTAGAGGAGGAAGGAGTTGTCTGCAAAGTTGAAACTACAAAGGTATTTTTCTTCCCTTAGTTTAATTGTTAAACTTAACAAATGTTTTCATGTATGCAATTAATCCATGTTTAATAGGATTAGAAATGTCATGCTTGTTCTGTATTTTTGGTTAATGTACTGGTTTTTATTTTTAAAGCAAAACAATCAAGTAATTAAGATCCCAAACACGTGATTGGCAAGTTCATATTTGGAACAACTTCCAAATCCATCATGAACTTCCTGAGCCAAATTGCTTCCTTCGCAGTTTCACAAACCGCAACATATTCGGCTTCGATCGTGGAATCAGCGATGCATCCCTGCTTGATGCTTCACCACACTACAACTCCTCTATTAATAATGAAGGCTGACCTCGAAGTGGATTTCCTAGAATCCTTATCGGTCGAAAGTCGAATATGTGTATCCCGTAAGGATCAAATCCCCACTCCCATACACAAGGCTGTAGTTCCTCGTTCTCCTAAGATACTTGAGGATTGCCTTTACGACTGTCCAGTGATCTAATCCTGGATTTGATTGATACATACTGACAATCCCAACCGCATAATAGATGTCGTGCCTAGTACACAACATGACATACATCAGGCTCCCTACAACTGAAGCATAGGGGATTCGTCTCATATCCTCAACCTCTTGAGGTGTCATAGGACATTGATCCTTAGACAGGTGAACCCCATGCCTGAAAGGCAGCAAGCCCTTCTTGGAGTTCTGCATCTTATACCTAGACAACATCTTGTCAATATAAGATGACTAAGACATGGCTAGCGTTCTGTTCTTCCGGTTCTAGACTATCTGGATACCTACAACATACTGTGCCTCTCCCAAATCTTTCATTTGGAATTGCGAAGCAAGCCATTACTTAATGTTAGTAAGAAGTCCTACCTCATTCTCAATGAGAAGGATATCATCCACATACAATATTAGAAATGCGATAGTTTTGTCGACGATTTTCTTGTAGACACAAGGCTCGTCAACATTTTGATCAAAACCATAAGATTTGATCGCCTCATCAAACCTTATATTCCAATACGAGGCTTGTTTCAGTCCATAAATAGACCTTTGAAGCCGACAAACCTTTTGCTCTTGGCCTTGGGCAATGAATCCTTTTGGCTGGTCCATGTAGATGATCTCGCCAAGGTTGCCATTAAGAAAGGTGGTCTTGACATACATCTGCCATACCTCATAGTCATAATATGCGACAATGGTCAGAAGGATTCTAATCGACTTTACCATGGCAACAGGTGAAAAGGTTTCCTCGTAGTCAACCCCTTCCACTTGGGTAAAACCTTTTGCCATTAGTCGAGCTTTGAAGGTCTGTACCTTCCCATCTACGCCACGTTTACGCTTGTAGATCAACTTGCAACCAATAGGTTTAACCCCATCCGGTTGGTCCACATGCTCCTAGACGGAATTGAAGTACATCGGCTTCATTTCCTGGTCCATAGCTTTAATCCATTCGTCTTTGTCAATGTCTGTCCTTGCCTGATCATAGGTCAATAGATCCTCACAGTCATCTTCAGGAGTGACGACTTGGGTTTTAGCTAAACCCATGTAACGTGCAGGCTGTCTCACAACCCTCCCACTACGTCGAGGCATTCCCAACTCTTGGGAACGGACTTGACTAGACGAGCTAGGATCAACAACAATTGTTGACGTACTAGCACCATCGAAACTCTTCTTTGATGAACCGTGTCAATTCATTCAACACAATCTTACTCCTTGGTAAGTGATCCCTGATATGGTCTTCCTCAAGGAAAGTGGCGTTTGTCGACACAAGCACCGTATTATCCTTAGGATCGTAAAAGAAACGATCTCTAGTCTCTTTTGGGTAACCTACAAAGAGGCACAAACTTGAACGGGGTTCCAACTTCTTCGGGTTTGACACCAACACATGGGTCGGGCATCCCCAAATTCTGAAATGACATAAACATCTTTTACGACCATGCTAGAGTTTGAAAGGTTTTTCACAAACACTTTTCGACGAAACTATGTTCAAAATGTATACTGCAATCTCCACTGCGTAACCGCAAAATCAATCAGGGAGACGAGCATAGATCATCATCGACCGAACCATGTCCATCAAGGTTCTGTTTCTCCTCTTCGATACACCATTCTGCTGTGGCATACCAGGTGTGGAGAGTTAGGACGTAATTCCATGTACTATCAAATAGTCCTTGAATTCAGTGTCCATATACACTCCACCTATATCCGATCGAAGTGTTTTTATAGATTTACCTAACAGGTTCTCAACCTCAGTCTTGAACTCCTTGAACTTTTCAAGAGTTTCAGACTTCCTATGCATTAGGTAAATGTACCCGTACCTCGAATAGTCATCTATGAAAGATACGAAGAATTCGTAACCACCTCGTGCTTTAACATTCATCGGACCACAAGAGGTCAGAATGTATAAGCTCAAGGGGCTCCTTGGCTCTATATCCTTTTCCACTAAAAGGATGTTTGGTCATTTTGCCTTCAAGGCATGACTCACATACCGGTAAAGAGTTTTATTCCAACTCGCTTAGAAGTCCACTCTTCACTAGTCTCTCAATCTTATTGAGATTAATGTGACTTAACCGTAGATGCCAAAGATGAACACTTTCTTTTGGAGAAACTTTTACTCTCTAAGTTCGCGTTTCGGTTGTTTTAAACAATTCGATATTCAAAACACTTTTGACCGAATTAGGGTTCAAAACATATAAATTGCTCTCAAGCAAAGCAGAACAATTCAAATTTCCATTTCGAGAAATAAACACTTTATTACTCTTGAAAGAAAAAAAAATATTTTGTTCTAATAGGCAGGAAATAGAAACTAGGTTTCTCGTAAACCCAGGAACTATATACATATTATCCAATAATAAGTACTTCCCGCTGAAAAACGACTTCACTGTGCCTATTATTTGCCAATCGAGACAACTTCTCCGGATCCAACCCTGAGTGTTATCTCACCCTTTTGCAGCCACTGCCAGGAACTTAATCCTTGAAAAGAAGAGCAAACATGGTTAATGGCGCCTGAATACATTATCCAAGCAGAGTAATTACTCTCCACTAAACAAGTTTCCGTGACAAGTAAATCACATTTACCTGTCATCTTCTTTTCATCAAGGAAATTGGGACAACTTCTTTTCAGGTGTTTGTCCCCGTTGCAGTAGAAACACTTTTTGGCAACTTCCTTGATTTCTTTGCCTTTTAGGGCGGCAACGCGGTCAACCCTATCCTCTTTCAACTTCTCCTTCTTCCCTCTAGGGCCTAAATAGTCTACAAACTTTGTCCCAGAGGTCATACCCCTGTGAAAATGTCTTAAGACAAGTCTTGCCTCAGCTTCTTGTCCCCTTGTTTGTACCAAGGACTGGAAGGTTTGTAGATCGTTGAATAGGACTGTTGGACCGGGCACCTGAGGACTCTCCTCAGTGAGCGCGAACTCTTGGTCGTCATTTACCAAAATCGTGTCTATATTGTTTTTTCACGAAATCTTATCGCCGACTAACTTAATGGAAGGTAAAGGAGCGTTAAAAGCGTTTGACCTTTTGTTGTTGAAAAAAAGAAACTTTGTATTAGTCTCGCAAAAACTTTTGAAAATCCAATAAGGTTTTAGCAAATTTTTATCCTATGATCCGTAGGTCATTCAAAATTTGCAATGATACCCCAAAGGTTTAGAATGATCGCCACCGTAGGGTAGACAAACTCACTCCTCCTCTGGGACAAGATTTTCTCGCTCAAACCCTGATACCAGAATAACTCTTATTCCATTAGGCATCCAGTTACCATTTTTCGGTTTCAATCCATTAACTCTTAATGAATCCTGTAAGTGTCACCCTCAATCTTTCAATTTCCAAGTATTCGTCCAAACAATAGATGTCGTATGGAGGACTAAGAAGGAAAAAACCAACAAGGAAATCGTATCTCTTTCGGGAATTCACGGTGTTCTGACTCCCATGATCAAGGCCTCCGTAGGGATTGTCTGGTCCAGGTAATGCGAAAATATCGGATGCCCTAAACTAATGCAAATTAGAATAAAACCCCGACACTTTTACGACGTGCAAGTATACACGGTCGAGAGCAGCAAGTGATAAGTTAAAAGTATCGATCCCACGAGGACTAGTTAGACCTAAATTAGTGAGTGTTCTAGCAAATTTTCCTTATTTTAGTGCAATGCATGAGTGTGCAAATTATTGTTGTAAATAAATAAATTGATAAGTAAGAAAGATAAGATAAGATGTAAGAAAATAAATGAATTTAAATGTGGGGAGAGGAGAATGCAAACAAGAAGGCGCGATACAAGAGATGAGATTTGTAATGAAAAATAGGCTCAAGGTTAGGTTAGAGTTCTAATGTTCGATTTGAATAAATTTTGAGTGATGCCTTGAATTTACCTACACATGCATTCAAATGATTCTTTCCAAAATCACTAAGTTTTAAAACCTACAATTTCCCAATTGTGATCTAAATTATGCCCATGATTTTAGGTTCTAGGTGGGTTAATTATCCCTAATCAACTCAATAATCCTAGAATGAAATTTTAGTTTTCTAATTCATTAGCTTTCCCAAGTTTATGAATTATAGAGAAGTTAAAAAGGCCAATTTTAATTCTCATGCACCGTTAAATTTAATAAAATTTCATAAATTCAATTAATGGTATCAACCATAAATTTAATCCAAAATTACATTAAAACAACCTAACCCTTGCCTAAAGAAATTCAGTTCGTGATGGAAATTAACTCATAAACTTCTAACTGATGCATGTTTTTATCCATCAAAGAATTCAAGAAAACAACCCAATGATGTTCACAAATTTATCATAAATCAGTCACAATTCTAACCTAAAAACAGTCACGAATTCAGTCTAAAATAGTGAACAAAAATAGTCTTAAATATGTATCCAATAGCGGAAAAACAACATTAACAATTAGAGATTAGGAGAGGTAATGACACGAAGCAAAAGATACCACCAAAGACAGCAGACCATAGTAGCAGATTTTAGTTTTGCAGGTTCTGTGCGACAGCGATATCTCATCCACCGAAGCTCAGAACGACGATCCAACCGTTCAAAGTAAAGCCCTATGAGTCGTGAATAATCTGGCAAAATTTCAGCACGATCCAACGGTTGAAACTCCGGCAAACGACAACTTTGTGAGCATCGTCTGTGAAAAACCGAACTGCTGTTGTCGCCCAATGTGACTGCGATATCTGACACAGGAAAGCTCGAAACCACGATCCAACCGTTCAAATGGGAGCTCTATGAGTCCTCAACAGGCTGACAAAGTTTTAGTAAAATCCAACGGTTGGATCGCCGGTAATCACAAAATTTCGTGAATGACATCTGTGAAAATCGAACTGCACTCTCAATTTTGTTACAACAATGGCCTCTCGGTTTTGCTACAGCAATAACACCCTGAATCTTCAATTTTTCCTCACTCGTACGATTGCTACAGCAATGGAACCTTCACGATTTTCCTCTCCAATGCACACCTTTGCTGTAGCAATCGCCCGTTCTCTCTCGGTCTCTTCCTTTTGTCACAACTCCAACTCCCCCTTTGCTTGTAAACCCTAGCCTCCTTATACAAGATGGTGTTGCCCTAATTCCATAAATTACAAAAATACCCTTAAGGATAAAAAGACCATCTTACCCTTCGGGTAAAATGTCTAAAATGCCCTTAGGGTTCCTGTAATTTTCAAACATCTCCTGCACATAGAAAAATCCTAATAAATTCATTAATCAAAATATGGACCCAATAAATAGGATAGGATTTTTCTAGAATTAAAAATCTCGTTTTTCGGTCTTTAATTACTGTTAGCTTATTTTCCTAAATTCTTGAATTAAAACACAAAAACATCAAAATTAATTCTTTTTGCACCTAATGCTTAAATTCAAGATATTAAAGCTAACACACATAATTTAGGGATAAAATAACATGAGGATAACTAAATTAAATGCAATTCAAGTGGATTAAACACTAAAATTCTAGTAAAATAACTCACTTATGGTGAGTTATCACCAGGCCAAACTAGCAGGCGGATCATAGGCGTCTCACGGAGTGAATCGAAAAAAGAGACCGTGGGTCTGGTTTTCACAGGTCCCGCTGCCACTCACTATAAGTACTCTCTCCATTCACGTTGATATTGACCCATTCAAATGCCACCCATAGGGGGACGCTCCCATTTGCGCCACGAGGCCGAGCATGGATCTCACGGTGCGAACTTAACGAAGATTTGTCGATGGAAAACTAAATGTATCTCATACACTTTATTTCCTCCCACTCAACACTTTAAAAATAATCAGGATTGACCTAGATAAACCAGCTAAAATTTACCTAAGTCTACAAATATAACTCTTATATTGGAATATCGTAAGTCTATAATCACATTATTAACTTAGGTCTATGTGAGTAGATTATTTAACTCTTAATTAACGTCACTCACAAGAATATAACCTAAGAATCTCCAGACCGAATTCACTCCCAGGTCGGTTCCCAGGCAGGGGTGTTCCGCAAAGCGTCAGCTTAAAAACCTCAGCCTTAGACAAAACCTTCCTTAGACAGAGTTACTTATCAGTCACCATTCAAAGGTCATATTTGATTTCTTAATTGTAATCTCATTAGAACTAGAAAACCTAAGTCTAATTATTCAAGTTCTAAACCATTTAAAACTAATAATTATCTTAGGTTACATGCATTTCTATGTTATAGTGCTTGATCATTCATCACATGAATAATACTATACTATAACATACATTCATCACATGAATTAAATGCATGAGCATGCTTTTAATTTAAAAATATAACACTTATATTAAATAAATTAAATCATGCAAACATTATATTATAACTCTTATAATATTATCCTATCATGCATACTATATATTATAACTCTTATAATATAAATATTATGCATGAAATGTTTAACCTAAGGTGGGATTTTAAATCTATATGACCGACATTATGCACTTAGAAATAATTAAATCATACATCCCATGCATAAAATAATCATATAGCATTATTGGACTGAATTTTGCCACCCTAGGGACATAAAATTAAATTAATTAACATTAATATACATTTATATTAATATTAATTAAAATAATTAAATAAATACATTTATAAAAATAAATTTAACAAAGAAAATAAATAAAAAAACACGGCTGCACGTCCCAAGGCTCGAACCGCTGCACTTGAAGTCGCAACTCCCACTCCACGCACGATCTCGAGCAACTGTTGGAAACCTCCCACTACGCATTCAACGTTGCCTCTCGCGTGCATAACCCCTCAGCGTTGCAACGCTACACCCAGCGTTGCAACGCTGACCTGCAGCAGCGCCTTGATAAGCATTGACAACGTTGAGACGCGAATGAACAGATTTTCCAACATTAGGGGAAGGAATTAAGAAGTTGGAAAAAGAAATTACGTGGAATGCATCATTATTATCTCATTTAGATCCTCGTATAGATCAATGTGAACTTGAAGTTCAAAAGATAATTCATTTGCAAAACATAGCAAATCAATTACCAGATGCATTCACAGATGCTAAAAGGGTGACTAAATCATATATACCAGCAACGAATGCTCCATCAAAAATAGATATCCCAAAGGAACAAGTTGTCAATAATGAGTGTGGAGCACGCCAGAAGCATGGTAGACTTATGGGTTCCAAAGATAAAAATCCTCGAAAAAGAAAAGTAGTTGAGAATCAAAATGATTCGATAAAAGGTATGGATGTTCCAGAAGAAATCCTAGATACAACTACTCAAAAGAGTATTGATGAAAATCAAACGCTTGAGGATAATAATGAAATTTCTATAAACTATGTTACAATAGGAAAGAGATGGAATCGAAATGATATCATTGTTGACAACATTTTTGCTTATAATGTTTCTCACGATATTATTCATGAAATTGACGATTTTGATCCAAAATCTATCGAAGAATGTCAACGGAGAAAGGATTAGCCAAAATGGAAAGAAGCAATCCAAGCAGAGTTGAACTCACTTTCAAAACGTGAGGTTTTTGGACTAGTAGTCCTAACACTAGAAGGTGTCAAACCTGTGGGATACAAATGAGTATTTGTAAGGAAATGAAATGAAAAGAATAAAGTCACAAGATATAAAGCGAGACTTGTTGCACAAGGATTCTCACAAAGGGCTGGTATAGATTATGAGGAGACATATTCTCCTGTGGTGGATGCAATAACGTTAAGATATTTGATTGGCCTGACTGTATATGAAAAACTTGATATGCATTTAATGGATGTAGTCATGGCGTATTTATATGGATCTCTGGATAATGACATTTATATGAAAATCCCGGAATGATTCAAAATACCAGAAACATATGAATCAAGTTCTCGGGAATGGTATTCAATGAAGTTACAGAGATCATTATATTAGTTAAAACAATCAGGACGAATGTGGTATAATCGCCTGAGCGAATATCTCTTGAAAGAAAGATATCAAAATAATCCGATATGTCTGTGTATTTGTATAAAGAAATCTCAGTCAGGATTTGTTATTATAACTGTATATGTTGATGCCTTAAATATAATTGGAACTCCTGAAGAGTTATCTAAGGCAATAGAATATCTTAAGAAAGAATTTGAGATGAAAGATCTTGGAAAAACAAAATTTTGTCTTGGTTTGCAAATTGAACATTTAGCAGATGGGATATTTTTTCATCAATCAACTTATACAGAGAAAATCTTAAAAAGATTCTATATGGATAAAGCACATCCATTGAACATTCCAATGGAGGTTGGTTCACTGGATGTAAAGAAAGATATATTTCGACCTCGAGATGACAATGAAGAACTACTTGGTCCTAAAGTACCATATCTTAGTGCAATTGGAGCACTTATGTATTTGGATAATAACACAAGACCACATATTGCATTTTAAGTAAATTTATTAGCTAGATATAGTTAATGTCCTACAAAAAGACATTGGAACGGAGTTAAGCATGTACTCCGATATCTTCGAGGGACGATTGATATGGGTTTATTTTATTCTAACAAATTCAGTTTTGATCTAGTTGGTTATGCAGATTCTTGTTATCTATCTGATCCACACAAAGCTAGATCTTAGACAGGTTATCTATATACATGTGGAGGAACTGCTATATCATGGCGATCAGTGAAACAGACCATCACGACCACTTCTTCGAATCATGCTAAAATCCTCGCAATTCACGAGGCAAGTCGAGACTGTGTATGACTAAGATCAATGACACAACACATTCGTGAGACATGTGGCTTATCTTCTTGCAAACCCCTTCCAACAATATTATACGAAGAAAACACAACATGTATATCTCAAGTCAAATGAGGATATATTAAAGGAGATAGAACGAAGCATATCTCTCCAAAGTTTTTCTACACTCATGACCTTGATGAAAATGGCGACATCTCAGTACAACAGATTTGTTCGAAGGATAACTTGGCGGACATATTTACAAAGGCATTACCAACTACAACATTTGAGAAATTGGTTCACAATATTGGGATGCGAAGACTCAGAGATATCAAGTGATGTCGTCATGAGGGGGAGTAAATATATTATATAAAATATGTATTCTTTTTCATTCACTAGGGTTTTTATCCCATAGGTTTTTCCTAGTAAGGTTTTAACGAGGCATATTTTATATAAATGGGCATTTAAGGGGCAGTATTATAAATATTATGATGTAAATGCCCATTTCCACATGCCCTTTAACACCCATGCCATGTGACAAATTATCCTTAGCCATAGTGTCCTTCATGTGTCCATTTCTTACCAATGCTTAGTGTCCAAATGTACCAACTCATCCCTTGCCAAATTGCCTATATATAGTGGCATTTGGTGGAAGAATAAAAGGCACAATTGGTGAAATAAGCCTCCAATTCTTTTTCTTCTCTCCCACTTTCTCTTTAGTTTATTTCTTATTTAATTTCTCATAAATTTCCACTATCTTTTGTCTATATCATTTATATATATATATATATATATATTCTAATTCTAATTTCCAAATACTTAAATTATTATTATTATTATTATTATTATTATAATAATATTATATTATATTAGTATTTAAATATTGATAAAATTATACCCGGTTTTCATCCTATTTTCACAACATTTGTAGATATGTATGTCTGAAAGAATAAGAACCTACAAATATATCAACTTTATAAAATCTATAACGCTCAAATCATGTAATTTTTTAAATTAAAATACCTATTAATTAATTATTTGAGGATAGAAATCAATTTTAAGTTTAATCCTTTTTGTAATTATAATTTTTAATTTACTTAATTGATAGTGATATTTTCAATGGTATGTGTTGCTTAAAAAATCAAATTTCATTACCATACATTGTATGAAAACAAATATTAAAAAAGGAATTCATTAAAGTTAGATAATTAAAACTTGTAATGTTGAAATAAAGAATAAAATATAAAATAAAGTAAAAGTAAAATTACATTATCAAAAAGAGAGACAAAAAATAGGAGTAGTTGAAAGCTTACCGACTAAATAAATAACATTCTTCTTACTTTTAAATTTTTGATTTCTCAATATTAAAAGTAATTGCATTCTTCAGAATAATATTTTGTCCACAAGAGAATAACTCAATTGACATCAAGTAAAAAAGCGTAATAATATTCTAAAAATATATTTAAAAAATATAAATAATATTGAATCACACATTCATTATACAATAAATAAGATGTATATTATATTACATAAATGAATAATTTATTTCACACAATAATTCAATGAGAAATATTTTTGAAAAAAGAAAACAATTCAATAGGAAATATCTTTTGTGATGTTAATCTTTTTTTTTTGGGATGTTAACATTTGTGATGTTAATCTTGAGTGTATTAGTTTCAACACTCTTTTCTTCACTGCCTATAACACCATTTCCTGCATCGTCGTTATGAATCTTTTCTATTTCACCATCCACAATATCTTTTTTGTCATCGGTCTTGATCCTCTTTTCTTTACCATATGTATCATTCTCTTTATCGTCTATTTTTCATCACCATCTATGACATCGATCCTCCTCTGCAACGGTCGATTGCACTACAACCTCTTTGGTATGGGTTTACTTCAGGTCTTCCACAAAGTTCAGGATGTTTAGCGCTACATCCAGGACTAATATCACCTTTTAGAGGACCATACTCAATGTAATTTGCATTTGTAATCTCAATCGTGTCAATACAAACAAAGAGAATGCCAACAAAAATAAACGTGCTTCCTTTGATGATGGCCATGGTCGATAATAAAAAATATACAAAACCTATTTGAAAACTTAAAACTTAGAATGGTTTGATAAAAAAAAAAGATTTTAAACTAGGGATATTTATACTAGCTTGTTAGCTTTTTATAGATTGTGTTTGCTTTTTCTTGGGTGGGTTTATATATCTCTTACAACAAAACCAAATAAAAGTAGGTTTGAATTGTATGATTAACATTTTGCCAACTCATAGATTCAATGAAATGACAACCTCACTTGTTAATTCTTAAATAGAGAATAACCACAACGGAAGCTAATAAAAAAAATATCAAATTATCATAGGTATTCAAGAGAGAATTGAAGTAAATAACCTTTAACTTGGAAAATAAACTTTAAAATTATCCGATATAAATTTTTTTTTCAAATAATTTTATCTATAATATACTAAAAAGTGAGGATGTTGGAAAAAAATTTTTTGGACACTTTTGTGTTTTTTAATTTATTAATTTACAAAATATGTCATGATTGAGTAATTATAAATACTTAATTAATTAATTACTATTAATAAATGTATGAAATTTAAAATGTTGGAATGGAAAAGTTTTTCTACCACTTAAAATTTTTTTCTTTAATTATAATTCATAATTTAGTTTTGAAAACACAAGTATTTTAAAAGTTTTGTAACTTCTCATGTAACGACCCTACTTTCCAAACTCACTTTACGTAGGACCGCTACTAAACATGCATGAATTTAAGGCCATAAATAACATTAAATAAATAAAACATGATGATTAAAATCGCTTTAATTTGGGATCCCATAAAATAAAACATTTAAAACAACATCAATCAGTTTGGCCTCAGTTTAAAACGCTCTAAAATCATAATGTGTAACAAAAATCGTTTAACCATGACTCATAAAAACATAAATACATAAAACATGACTTTGTCCCATGGCCTTCGTAGCGCGCCCCCGTCATTCACCTTGTATGCCTTTGCTCCTACCTGAAAACATTTTAAAAAGAAAGAGTGAGTATTAGAAAAATAATGCCCGATGAAGTGACCTCGCTCACTGAGGTTTTGGGACATGTACGCATACAATCATGACCATAAAACATTCATGTGTGGGACCTAACTTTCTAATTACTATCATGACTATTCCTTTTTGGCTTTTAGTGGTCAAGTAAGTTCTCCTGAAAGCATGTGAGTCCGACGACTCTTGTACTATGGAGTCCTCCCTAACCCCGAGAGGATGTTGGGTCCAAGATTCTTGACCATATTGAGTCCGAAGACTCTGAATCATGTTTAGTCCAAGACTCTGTCATATAGGGTCCTTTTAAAACCACAGGAGTATGTTAGGTCCAAAGACCATTGTCATATGTGGAGTCCTCTCAAAACCCCCATAGAACCTTATGAAGTATAATTGCAACAACCATTCATATATCTATCATGTACATACAAATATGCATGAGGTCTCATCATCCTTTCATATACTATGATGCACATGTCATAGAATAATAGTAAATCAAATATCAAAGAATACTTTTCATAACATTTAAGCTTAAATCAATCCATCATAAATCATAGCATAACTTTCATAGCTTTCAATTTAAAACACTTTAAAACATAACACTTTCGAAATATATAAGTAATCAAACATAATAAAATCCATGACTTTTAAACTTTACATATAACTTTCATATACGAAACCTAAAACTTTCTCATAACAGAACATTACTAAAATACATGACTTTCTTTTGGTTAAGTGGTCAATTCATGAACCTGAGTCCTTTCATGTTGAGTCCCTCACAGACTCCTATATGTTTTGAGTCACTCACAGACCCCTATAGGCTGACCCAGAGGGTCTCTAATGCATGTTTGACTGTGCATAAAACCTCAGGAGACGAATTGCCACATAGAGTGCATGATGTCCCATTTATTAATCATAACTTTAATACACATATCATGAGAAGACAATAAATTAACATTCATGGCATAACATTCATAACTTGACTAAAATAATACTTCAGAACATAATAGATTTCAAAAGTGTAAATAATAAAATACTTTTGAAATAAAATAACAAAAACTTTTTTTTCTCCCATTTTAGAAAATTCGGCACAAGATCCCTTACTTTAGCTTTCGCTCTTAAATTTCCTATAATTAAATCTCTGACTCAGAAAATCCTTTGAACTATGCTCAATACTTGAGTCCCTTAAATCAAATCCATTTTCTTAATTAATTCACACACATAAATAATCTTATTTTTTAATCCACTAGTAGTTAGGCTAAATTACCACAAACAGAAGGTGAAATCACGCTCGAAGGGTCGAATTAATCGAACTAGACAACTTCAAAAGGTTGCGTTGACCATATACCGTTGACCGACGAGCAGCACGCGTTGACCAACGAGCAACGGTGTGTTTTAGGAGATCTTATCTCCGTGAGCAGCGGAAACGTGTTTTAAGATCGAAATTTCTTGTTTATATTGGTTTACTAGAAATACCAATACATTGGAAAAATACAGAGACAAGCATTCACTCTAATCTAATTAGGGCATAGAATTTAGACATGCAAACATATGTTGTACAATATATTAAACTAAAAGAAAAAAGGTAACTACCTTTGTAGTTTTCACACAGCAACCCTTGCTCCAATTGCATAGCAACACAACACCTCTGTTCTTTCTTCTCCAATAGGACACCAACCACTTGGCAAACCCTCTATCCTCTGGATTCAACTTAGATCTCTCCTTTTGTGGGAAGGAGCCAACAATTGGAAGTGAAGAGAACTTTTTTGTTGAGAGAATTCTTTCAGTAATTTCTCAGAAAAAACCAAATGATCAATTAGTCCAAACTTCTGTCCAAAGAGAAGTTAAAGGGGAGAGGAGCACTTCCCCACTCCCTATCCATAGGGAGGCAGTGGGGATGTGGGGAACGTGTCCTCTTGACACGTTCCCACCACTAATAATTAAATTAATTAAAACAAATTTAATTAAATATTATATATTTAATCAATTATCAATTAAATATCATATATTTAATTAACGTTTAAATATCATATATTTAATTGAGATTAAATCATATTTAATCAATTTCTCCTCTAACCTATAGTTTTAATGCACCTCTCATGCACATTAAATTTTAACCTATAGTTTTTAAATATGAATCAAATCACATTTAAATTAATATTTGAACTCTTTCAAATATGTAATTCCCTCCTAAAATTTAATATGAATCATATTCACATTAAATTTATAATATAAATTTTAAAAACTTTATTATAAAGTATCTATATACATTAAATTTATTCCCTAATGAATTTGAACATTTCAAATTCAAACGATCTAAGAACCCTTTACTGGAAGTAGGGGTGAGCATCGGTCGGTCGGGGTCAATTTTCGATCCCAACCGACCACCGAACCGACAAGGGCGGTCGGTTCGGTCAGAGTTTTTTTTTTTAAAAAAAAAATCTTACCAAAACCGACCGACCGACTGATCGGTTTGGTCGGTTTATATATATATATTTAAATATTTATTAAATTAATTATTTAATATTTATAATTATTATTTAATTATTTTTAGAAAAAATTTTAGTTTTTTATTTTTTTTAATTATTATTATTATTATTATATATATATATATATATATATTTTTTCATTTTCGGTCGGTTTTGTGAAGGCCAAAAGCGACCCCGACCAAAACCTTCACAAATCCGATCGACCGCCCTCGGTTCGGTCGGTCGTGTCGGTTTTCGATCTTTTTTGCTCACCCCTAACTGGAAGTATTCCGTTAACCATCAGCTTAAGTACCCCAACCTTAGACAAAACATCACTGGAAGAGTTCTCTTATAACCAATGTCCTATTACCTATTATATTTTAAACTATTTAGAATACTATGTAAGACTAACTTCTAATCCTATTAGAAATTAAACTTAAGTCTAAATTCATTTTAAACAATTTAAAACTAATATTTTTGTTTAATCCAAATTCCTATGTTTGCATGCAACTATTTGTTATAGGTTATGGTTTCTAAAACCCTTTTTTATAAATTTTATAAATTTTAATTATTAACCTATATCGACGAACTATATGATAAATCCCACAAATGATTTCTAATTGGAATTACATTCAAGGGCAAAATACCTTTTTGGTCCCTTAGTTTTGTGTTTAGTTCCCTTTTAGTCACTGAGTTTCAAACTTAACAATTTAGCCCCTGAGTTTTGTATTTATTTACATTGTTGGTCCTTCTCTCCAATTTTTCGTTAGTCATAACTAAAAGCTGACATGATACCTATTTTTTCTATCTATAATAAATTATTTTATTAATATCTAATTATATTTTATTTAAAATTTATTTTTTATTTGACAAAATACTTTTTTAATCTCCCAATTTTGTATTTTGTTCTCTTTTGGTCCCTAAGTTTTCAAAAACTCAACAGATTTACCCTCAAGTTTTTCATTTAGTTACCATATTAGTCCTTTCATTCAATTTTTCTGTAGTCTAAAATAGTGACGTGACACCTATTTTTTGTTAAAAAATATTATTTTATTAATATTTAATTATTTTTAGTCTTTAATCAAAATTTTATTTTTTTTATTTTTTAGTTCGTTCTCCTTTCCTGATAAGTTTTTAATAGTGAGTGATATCCATTTTTTATAAAAAAAATATCATTTTATTAATACTTAATTATTGTCAGTCTCTAATTAAAATTTATTTTTTATTTTTTAATTCATTCTCCTTTCTTGATAAGTTTTTGATAATTGAATTAAATAAAAAATAAAAAATAATTAAATAGAAGGACTAATAGCGTAATTAAAAGCAAAACTTGAGGGTAAATTTGTTGAGTTTTTAAAAACTTAGGGACAAAAAGAGAACCAAATACAAAATTGGGAGATTAAAAGAGTATTTTGTCAAATAAAAAATAAATTTTAAATAAAATAAATTTTAATATTAATAAAATAATTTATTATATATAAAAAAAAGGTGCCATGTTAGTTTTTCGTTAGGGACTAATAGAAAATTGGATGGAATGACCAATAGTGTAACTAAATGCAAAACTAAGGGGCTAAATAGTTAAGTTTGAAAACTAAGGGACTAAAAGGGAACTAAACACAAAACTGAGGGACCAAAAAGGTATTTTGCCCTACAGTCAACAATTTGAATCATGCAAATTACTTATATAAAATAACACATTATCTTAAACTGAGTAATTTCATGCTCCATGCTATTTATTTTTCATATAATCCAATTATAACAATTATAATTAATTACTTATGAAAAATAAAATAAATCATGCATTTCGACCATATTTATATAACTATTATACAAATAAAATGCTTGAACATGCTTATCTTAAGGTGGGAAAAAATCTAAATGACATTCATAAAGAAAATAGCCGTAAAACCGAAAAAGTTTGGCCCCTAAAGTGCAAAAAATTATAAAATTACTCTAATTTTATTATAAAACCGATCCAAAACACTTGGAATCGGCTCGGACCACTCGAGTCGGACCAATCATGACCCGAACCGCTCGAACCGCCCCTGAACCGGTATGCTTCTTCAAGTTGATGCCACGACGTTGCAACGCTTGGGGGAGCGCTGCAACGCCGCCTCCTTATGCACGCGGTTCAGGTATCGGAGCAGCGTTGCAACGCTGCTGACCCCTCAAATCTCCTTATCGATAGGAGCTTGGGCATTGTGACGTCGTTCCTCAGCGTTGCAACACTGCTGGTTCTGCTAGTAACTAATTCCTTCGAACACAGCAGCTTCCAATGGCAATTTCTCCCTCGAATCTCATTCGAAATGTTTCAAACTTGTCACAAACGACTCAATTATGCACTTAATTGCCCAAAACACAACCGCTTTTACACTTAATTTGATCAAATCAAAGATGAAACTAAGACCAAAAATTTCCTAAACAATTGTACAACAAACCAAATGTTATTCCCACCTATTCAATGCAAATTTGTTTCAACCAAAACAAAACAAACTTGACTCTGATACCAATTGAAGGAGATCTTATCCCCGTGTGAAGCGGAAACGTGTTTTAAAATCAAAATTTCTTCTCTATTTTGGTTTACTAGAAATACCAATACATTGAAAAAATACAGAGACAAGCATTCATTCTAATCTAATTAGAGCATGGAATTTAGACATGCAAACATATGTTGTACAATATATAAAACTAAAAGAAAAAAGGTAATTATCTTTGTAGTTTTCACACAAAGAACCCTTGCTCCAATTGCACAACAACAACACAACACCTCTGTTTCTTTCTTCACGCAATGGATACAACCAACTTGGAAAACCCTCTATCCTCTACATTCCACTTAGATCTCTCCTTTTGTGGTAAGGAGCCAACAATTGCAAGTGAAGGGAACTTTTGTGTTGAGAGAATTCTTTTGACAATTTTTCTCAAAAAGAACCAATTGATCGATTAGTCCAAACTTACATCCCAAAGAGAACTTGAAGGGGAGAGGAGCACTTCCCACTCCGTGATCGATGGGGAGGCGAGAGTGAAGTGGGGAGGGTGTCCTTTTGACACGGTCCCACCATTTAAATTAATTTAATAATTAAATTAATTAAAACAAATTGAATTAAATATCATATATCTAATCCATTATCAATTAAATATCATATATTTAATTAATGTTTAAATATCATATATTTAATAGAGATTAAATCATATTTAATCAATTTATTCTCTAACCTATAGTTTTAATGTACATCTCATGCACATTAAATTTTAATCTATAGTTTTTAAATATGAATCACATTCACATTTAAATTAATATTTGAACTCTTTCAAATATTTAATTATCTCATATAATTTAATATGAATCATATTCACATTAAATTTATAATATAATGTTCCAAAACTTTATATTATAACGTATCTAATATACAATAAATTTATTCCTCTAATGAATTTGAACATTTCAAATTCAAATGATCTAAGAACCCTTTACGAGTTAGAAGGTGGACCTAATGGATCTACAGATCAGAAGCTCTAACGATACGAAATTATTCGGTTAATCTCATTAACCTTCTAATCACCATTCGTTTACTGCGGGAACACTCCACTAAAGTCCCACAACTGCACTCTTGTCACTGCAGTTATATTTTTATGTCCATGGATATTGACCAATAACAGCAAGTCAATACTTCACGAATGTTCGTAATGTTAGGATGTATATCTTAATCTCGTTTTGTTTGTAACATTACCATTTGAAATTAATAAGAGTTACTTATTTCATCACTTTCTGTCTCGCAATTTTTACAAACTTTGTTCAATAAACTAAGCTCCAAGGTCATTGAATATATGATAGAACTTGAACTTGAACGGTGTGTAGTGGACACACAGGGAGGATCGGGTTCGAGTTAATGACCCAAACAGTCTACAATATATGGATAGGGTTGGAGACCTAATCCTGGATACGTTGTAGATGTAGCCCGCTTTGAATTAAATACAAACGAGGTGATCTGACTCGTTCATGTGGTTGACATGCGAGTAGGGGCATCTTGTGCAATGAGATTGTACAAGACCGGACCGTAAATTATTAGACCTACTGATGTAGCACCGTTAACAATATGGGACTAATAACTTCGTAGATGAGTATTAGTTACTCGACCTTAATCCTGAGCGTGTTACGGACTCCTGTTTGCGGGGGGTCTGTCCTTTGACTAGTACGGATGAGGGTGGTCACAGTTACTCACCCAATATGTCTATCTTCTGAGGGACATGACCACGTGGGGAGCTTGAAACTTAACTACGCGAGATGAAATTCATTCGTTTCCGCCTTTACGGAAACTAGAAGGGTTGTTCCCTTAAGTGCTGTCCCTAGGGCTTGGACAACGAACGCCCACCCTCTCACTGGCCCGAGAGGGGTGTTGTGTATGGTTGGACCATTACAACGTTGTTGTTCATTAGAGGAGTAGTGGGGACTTAAGAAGCAAGAAGTAGACACAGCAGGTACAACGCTAATTTGACCTAGTAGTGTCTCACGAACAACTGTGAAGAAGGTCGACTCATGGGCAATTTTTATATCGATGGAAAAAACTTGTCTTACACAAGGGAGTGCAACTCACGGGCTTTAGTGCGATTGTTACCGCATAATGAATGTTTTTTAACCGGGTCAAAGAGTTTGTGTGACGACCATCATCACAGGTATTACTATTAATTTTATTTAACGCTCTTGTAAACGCCGTGTTTAGTTGGATTAGTGTTTTTAATCAAGCTCGGCGAGGTGGAGGCCGTAATTTTGTTTGTCTTACGTGATTTGTCTCTTTTAAGATGAGATTAGTTATGATAATTAAAGGGAAGGTGATTTAAGGGCGTTTTGGTGATTTAAGTCTAAATTAGGGTGATCTTGGACACATGACTTAACCTAATGCATGGTATATATTCATAGCATGAGAAACCCTAGCCTCCACACCTACTCTACATTGTGTCAAATCCAAACCCTAACCCTAAAAGAATATACATTTTTCTCCTTCTCTTTGAATTACAAAACCCTAACCCTAAACCTAACAAGCTTCATCTTCTCCTATTCTCATTACCCTAGCCGTGAATAGTCGACCTACTGCAGCTCCCGCCGGCGAAACCCACGAGCGGCGAAACCCTAACCCCCGCCACCAACGATTGAAGTTACATTCGAGGCCTCGGACGTAAGCGACTCCACCGGTCACGAAGCGCGCGATCGATTGCTCACGCCGAGTCCACGATCGAAGTAACCGCCGGCGGGATCGCGTGAAGCTTCGTTCACGCTCGCTGCCGCCGCCGCCGATCCGTCGAGCCATCATCGCCGGAGCCTCGGACGAGCACGATCCACCGTCCCACACCGGGTTTGCGCCGAGTTTGAGCGTGAAGCCACCGCCGCTCTCTGCATTTCTATCTCACCAACGCCGCAGCACCGAAACCCACGCCGTCGTGAACTCGTTCCTGCCCGAGCCACCGTCGATCCACGAGCACCTGCGGCAACGTTGAAGCTTCAGCCGTCCGTCAATCCGCGAGCACCTGCACCGGCGGGACCCTCGAGCAGAAGAGATCCCGAGCCACGAACGCCTGCAGCACCGGACGGTAACACCTTTGTTAATCGCGATTATTTTCGACTCAGCGGCCACACACGAGCTCCAATCCGCCGGCCGCGTTCACAAAGCCGAGTTTATTGGTGCGTGAGCGTTTAATTCTAGTTTCGTGCTTAACTAGTAATATTGCGACCGATCGCTTAGATTAAACGCTCAATTGAGAAATTGAGTGCACAGTTCGAACACGCTTCTTGTAGGAACCGAACGTGGAACGGATTTGGAGGTCGATTGCCAAGCAAACTAAGGATTATCAAGTTCTCGCGTGAAAAACCGAGGTAAGCGGGACACGACATCGTAAGACAGTATTTCGAGTTTCGCATGATTTAGGGTTTAAGGGTGAATACTTGGAGTTTAATTTCGAAATCTATGATGTGATTCAGGTTTCATTAAAAGGAGATTAGACCGGGAGTTCGATTAAGTTTTGGAATTTAAGTCGAAGCTCGAGGTAAGGGACCTCGTGCCGAACTTTTAATGGGAGTAAATGAAAATGAATTTCATGATTTTATGCGAATCAGTTTATAGCTTTCACATGAAAATACACAATCATTATTTTGAGAATATGCGACATTTTATGTGCAAATGCCTCTATGTATTACGTGAAATTGAACCATTATTTTATGTGAAAGTATTCTCGTATGGTATGTATAGAGATTCCATTATTTCATGTGAGAATAGGGACAAAGAAGTGTGTGTATGAGAATGTTTCATGTTATTTACAAAAGTATGATTTATCACCCCGTCCATGAGAAAGTATGAATGATGTGTTGATGATGATAATTATGATATGTACACCATGATTAGGTGGACTGATGGGGCCTTATGCATGATTTTGTATGTCACGAAATGAATCATTGAATAGTGTGGACATTGGTCATCTTGAGATCGCTGAAATGACTCGGGATGACCAATCGGCCTCACAATCAATGAATAGCCACGGATTAAAGACACGGCAATTATATATACAAACCACGGATTAAAGACCTGGCAATTGAATGTGTAGCCATGGATTAAAGACCTGGCAATTATATGAACAGCCATGGATTAAAGACCTGGCAATTATATGAACAGCCATGGATTAAAGACCTGGCAATTATATGAACAGTCATGGATTAAAGGCCTGACATTTAAATATACAGCCATGGATTAAAGACCTGGCAACTTTAGAAAGTTTTAATTTCCATCTATGTATGTTATGAATGAATTTAAAGATCATGATTGTATGTGTATGCATATCCCAAACCTCATGAGCGAGGTTACTTACTGGGTATTGTTTATGCAATACTCACCCTTTCTTTTAAAAATGTTTTTCAGGTAAAGGGAAGGACGTGCAGGGCGTGTGACGGGAAAGCGTGATTAGGACTATGGGAACCAGCATTAAATTCCGCATTTTCATGATTTGAAATATTGTTGTCTTTATGTTTTCCTTTGAAGTTAAACTTACTTACAGTTTTTGATAGGCCAAGCTGATGTGATGTTTTTTTTAAAATGATTTGAATGTTTTGTTTTTGTTTGGGATCCCTGGAACTATTTAAGTCAAATGGAAATTCCTTTTAAGTTCTTTTAAGTCTCGGCCTATAAATGCATGCATATGTAGTAATGTCCCTAGGGATTTGGTCTTAGAAAAGTAGGGCGCGTTATACTTGGTATCGAGCCCTAGGTTTAAGGGTTACTCAGAGACTTGCTTACTGAGTAAGCACAGTAGTTCCCATGGTTTAACAACGCTTCCACCACCGCTGCGTGCGTTACGATGTTTTATTAAGAAAGTAAATGATTATGATATGATATAGTTTTATGCATACATAACCTTAAAAGCCCCAAGGGGTGATTCTATCTTGTGATTTGAAAGTAAAGGAAACTGAGTTAGAAACTCTCTATATTGTAGTTTTGACATAATGCCACTTAGAGGCCGAGGAGAGGTAGGGGGGACGTGGTAGGGGCCGGAGGGCAGGGGAAAACATCGACGCCCAACCGGAATTACCCTCGGGTCGGGAAGAGATTACTCCACCCGCTCGAGACCTCCCCGTGACCCGCCCGACCGTCGGAGAATGTACTGCAGCTTGCCCGGTGGCGCACTGGGGAACGCGAATGTTATGACTATGATGGTGGAGGCCATGCAGAGCCTAGTGCGAGCCACAGTAGCCACCCAGCTGGCCCAAGCAAATCAGGGGCGAAACGACGCAACTCTCTGAGTCTCGTTACGAAAGACTTCGTGAAGTATGATCCGAGATCTTTCAATGGGTCTTCCAGTGACCCCACCGTGGCGAGTTGTGGTCCGCCTCCATTGAGACCATCTTCGATCGATGAACCGCCCGAGGACCGAGGGTGTCCTGTGCGACCTTCATGCTTTGAGGATGACGCGTACTTGTGGTGGGAGTCCGCCAAGGAACCATTGTTGCCAGCGGAGAGACGATTACTTGAATCTATTCAAGGAAGCATTCGCGGAAATTCTATCCTGCTGCAGCCTCGCTACAGAAGCAGCGCGAATTTCTTACACTGTGCGCAACAGCGAGGGCAAAGGAGATATATGAGAGGGAATTTACCTGTCTCATCCCGCTTTTGCCCCGAGCCGGTGGATACGGAAGCAAAGAAGACCGAGCGCTTCATCATGGGGCTAGATGAGAATGTTCGAGGCTTTATTCAAGCTTTAGCACCTCCCGATTACGCCTCGCAGCGAGAGTGGCGAACCGATTTGGGTGCAGCTCGGATCGCACAACAGTGGTAGTTAGCTCTGGGCGACCATAGCGAACCATAAGAGGAAGTGGGACCAGCCCCCATTCCACTCACACGCGCCCCAGCAGACACCGCATAGACCGTGGGCATTTCCGTACAAGTTCCAATCGAAACCACCACCAATGATCGAGGAATAGCGGCGAGATAGGCCACAATGCAAGGAATGTGGTAAATCGCAGACTGGGTAAATGTATGGCCCGGTCCGGAGCATGTTTCAAGTGTGGAAAGGAAGGGCACAGAGCTAATATCTGCCTCGAATCAAGCCAAAGACTAGCCACCACAGACATATGAGTAGTGGGCTCACTGTGAAACCACCATACAACAGGGGAGAGCCTATGCAAGCACCCGTCGAGACATCTATGGCTCGGACTCGGTGGTTCTGGTGTACACTTCCATTACTTGGGCACCTCGCCTTTGTACTATTTGATTCCTGGTTCTACACACTCTTTTATTTCTCGCATCATTTGTAAGTCAAGTCGAGTTAGAACTAGAATGACGATTCATGATGCCCTATCTGCCTCCACTCCTGCGGAATAAATTTGTTAGCTAATATGAAAGTCAAGGATGGTAGTGTGATTCATCATCGCAGACCATGAGTTAGCAAAGAACCTAGTGGTGCTAGATATGTTTGATTTTGATGTGATTTTGGGCATGGACCGTTAGCGCAGAACCATGCTTGTATTGGATCGTTTCGGGAAGGAGGTAGTGTTCACTCCTCCCTAACCAACCTCAAGCTCTGAGTTCTGAGGCACTATAGCGGAAGTAGGCCTAAGGTAATTACGCCCTTAAGGCCGAGTTATTGCATCGGGAGCTTGGGGCGTCTTAGCTCGCATACTAGATGCAAGATGCACAGAGATCTCGGTGACATCGGTGCGATGAGTGAATGAGTTTGCAGACGTTTTCCCGAGGATCTCCCGGAATACCTCCACCGAGGAGGTAGATTTTAACATCTCAGTTGGAATTGGGGGCGACCCCGATATCCAAGGCCCCGCATGAGAATGGCACCAAAGCAGAGTTGAAAGAGCTAAAAGTACGCTTTCTGAGGACTTGCTAGACAAAGGGTTTATACGCCCAAGTGTTTCACCCCGGGAGCACCCTGTATTGTTCGTGAAAAGAAAGACGGATCCATGCGCTGTGTGTATAGATTACGAGGAGTTGAATAAAGTTACCATCAAGAATAAATATCCTCTCCCGGGATAGATGATTTGTTCGATCGATTTGCAAGCGAGCGACAGTGTTCTCTAAGATCGATCCGAGATCGAAGCTACCATCGATTGAGGATCGGCCAAGGGGATATCCTAAAACAAAGATTTGAGATCCCTGGTATGGGCATTACGAGTTCACAAATGATGCCGCTTGGCTGACCAATGCTCCTGCCGCTTTCATGGACCTGATGAATCGTTTGTTCAAGGAGTTTCTTGATACGTTCGTGATTGTGTTCATCGATGATATATTGATATACTCCAGGTGTGATGAAGAACATGAAATGCACCTGAGGAAAGTCTTACTCACATTGAGAGAGAATAAGTTGTATGCAAAATTCTCCAAGTGTGAATTTTGGCTCGCATGGTATCTTTTCTAGGGCATGTGGTGTCCGAAGTCGAGTCTCTGTTGATCCAAAGAAAAGTGGAGGAGGCCGTCACACACGCTGGCCTCGTCCACCACGCTTCTGAGGAGGTACGTAGTTTTACTGGTCTTGCAGGATACTATAGGCGTTTACGTGCGGGATTTTTCCAAGATAGCTATGCCTATGACTCACCGT
Source organism: Trichosanthes cucumerina (assembly GCA_036507285.1). Lineage (NCBI taxonomy): Eukaryota > Viridiplantae > Streptophyta > Magnoliopsida > Cucurbitales > Cucurbitaceae > Trichosanthes > Trichosanthes cucumerina. The sequence goes on along the minus strand of CM071835.1, from coordinate 72,020,112 downwards.
GGCAGTAAAGGAAAAACTTTTTGTTTGGGATGATGCTTGTGAAGCGAGTTTCCGGAACTCAAGCCACAGTTAGTGTCGGCCCCGATTCTTACACTGCCTCCCGAGGAACAGGGGAGCTTTGTGGTTTCTGATGATGCTTCCAAGAAAGGGTTGGGCTGTGTACTGATGCAGCACGGTAAAGTAATAGCTTATGCATCCCGACAATTGAAGACGCACGAGAGGAACTATCCAACTCATGACCTGGAACTAGCAGCAGTGGTATTTGCGTTAAAGATCCGAGACACTACCAGATGGCGAAAAATTCAGATTTTTACGCATCATAAAAGTCTCCAAGTATCTGCTCACTCGTAAGGAATTGAACATGAGGCAACGCAGATGGTTGGAATTGGTGAAAGATTATGATATTGACATACGCACCATCCCTGTAAGGCTAATGTAGTGGCCGATGCCCTCAAAGAGAAGCTTGATGGTGCATACTCTTTGCACGAGTGACGAGCAATAGCAGAGTTACAAGCAGAGTTTGCTCGAGCTGAAATTGCAGTGCTAGTAGGAAAGACCACAGCTCAGTTAGCCCAGTTAACAGTGCAACCGACCTTGAGGCAACGTATTATAGAGGCTCAGCAAGTGGACCCCCAGTTAGTGGAAAAACTTACTGCAGTAACCACAGGTGAGTTGACAGAGTTTTCCCTATCCACAGATGGAGGATTGTTATTTCAGGGACGTTTGTGTGTGCCAGACGATGACAGGCTGAGAACTGAAATCTTGAACGAAGCCCATAACTCACCATTTTCTATGCATCCTGGCAGTACCAAGATGTACCGGATCTGAAACAGTCGTTTTGGTGGTGCAACATGAAGCGCGATGTGGCAGAGTTTGTCAACAAGTGTTTGACTTGTCAGCAGGTGAAGGCACCTAGGCGAGGCCCGCAGATTGCCGCAACCATTACATGTGCCTCGGTGGAAATGGGAGGAGATCTCTATGGATTTTATAGTTGGATTGCCTAGACTTTACGAGGCTACACAGTGATTTTGGGTCATAGTGGGCGGAGTTAACAAAGTCGGCACATTTCATACTAGGGAAACCCACCTATTCTACAGATAAGTGGGCGCAGCTCTACCTGGAAGAGATAGTCCGTTTACATGGAATCCCAGTCAAGATTATTTCAGATAGGGATCCACGTTTCACCTCCAACTTCTGGAGGAGTTTACAGAGAGCTTTGGGTTCGCAGCTGAACTTCAAGACGCTTTTCATCCACGAGCGGATGGCGGGCGCATTGCACGATTAAATCAGATATTAGAGGATATGTTTGCGAGCTTGCACTTTAGATTTCCCCGGCAGTTGGGACACTCATTTGCATCTGATGGAGTTTGCTTATAATAACAGTTATCAGTCGACCATCGGAATGGCTCCATTTGAAGCTCTCTATGGAAGACGTTGCAGAACTCCCGTTTTCTGGGAGGAGGTTGGTGAACGCCAGTTGTTGGGTCCGACTGAAGTACAGTCACTAACGAGGCAATGCAAAAGATCAGGGCACGAATGCAGACCGCCCAAGTCAGACAAAAGAATTATGCTGACACGAGACGAAGGGACCTAGAATTCGAGGTTGGGGACCACGTGTTCCTTAAAGTGGCCCCAATGAAGGGAATTCTAAGGTTTGGCCGTAAAGGGAAGTTGAGTCCGCGATTCATCGGGCCATTTGAGATTTTAGAGAGGATTGGTGCAGTGGCCTACAGACTAGCACTACCGCCGTCCCTGTCAGCAGTGCACAACGTATTCCATGTCTCCATGTTGAGAAAGTACGTCTCAGATCCGACTCATGTCATAGACTTCGAACCATTACAGTTAGCAGAAGATCTGAGTTATGGTGAACGACCGGTACAAATTATTGCAAGAGATCGAAAGACCCTCCGTAACCGTGAGATCAGCTTAGTTAAGGTATTGTGGCAGAACCACCGCACGGAGAAGCTACTTGGGAGCGAGAAGAGGAAGTACGCGCTAAATATCCTGAACTATTCCAAGAATAGGAACTTTCGAGGACGAAAGTTCTTAAGGAGGGAAGATTGTGACGACCATCATCACAGGTATTACTATTAATTTTATTTAACGCTCTTGTAAACGCCGTGTTTAGTTGGATTAGTGTTTTTAATCAAGCTCGGCGAGGTGGAGGCCGTAATTTTGTTTGTCTTACGTGATTTGTCTCTTTTAAGATGAGATTAGTTATGATAATTAAAGGGAAGGTGATTTAAGGGCGTTTTGGTGATTTAAGTCTAAATTAGGGTGATCTTGGACACATGACTTAACCTAATGCATGGTATATATTCATAGCATGAGAAACCCTAGCCTCCACACCTACTCTACATTGTGTCAAATCCAAACCCTAACCCTAAAAGAATATACATTTTTCTCCTTCTCTTTGAATTACAAAACCCTAACCCTAAACCTAACAAGCTTCATCTTCTCCTATTCTCATTACCCTAGCCGTGAATAGTCGACCCATCAGCGACCTCGCATGGCGAAAACCCACGAGCGGTGCGAAAAACCCTAGCCGCCACCAACGATTGAAGTTACATTCGAGGCCTCGGACGAAGCGACTCCACCGGTCACGAAGCGCGTCGATTGCTCACGCCGAGTCCACGATCGAAGTAACCGCCGGCGGGATCGCGTGAAGCTTCGTTCCACGTCTCGCGCCGCTTCCGATCCGTCGAGCCATCATCGCCGAGCCTCGGACGAGCACGATCCGGCCGGCCCACACCGGGTTTGCGCGAGTTTGAACGTGAAGCCACCGCCGCTCATCGCCGTTTCTATCTCACCAACGCCGCTGCCACCAAAACCGCCGCCGTGAACTCGTTCTCGCCGAGCCACCGTCGATCCACGAGCACCTGCGGCAACGTTGAAGCTTCAGCCGTCCGTCAATCCGCGAGCACCTGCACCGGCGGGACCCTCGAGCAGAAGAGATCCCGAGCCACGAACGCCTGCAGCACCGGACGGTAACACCTTTGTTAATCGCGATTATTTTCGACTCCAAGCAGCAGCCACACCGAGCTCCAATCCGCCAAGACGTTCACAAAGAATGAGTTTATTGGTCTGTGAGCGTTTAATTCTAGTTTCGTGCTTAACTAGTAATATTGCGACCGATCGTTTAGATTAAACGTTCAATTGAGAAATTGAGTACAGGTTCGAACACGTTCTTGTAGGAACCGAACGTGGAACGGATTTGGAGGTCGATTGCCAAGCAAACTAAGGATTATCAAGTTCTCGCGTGAAAAACCGAGGTAAGCGGGACACGACATCGTAAGACGATTTTGAGTTTCGCATGATTTAGGGTTTAAGGGTGAATACTTGGAGTTTAATTTCGAAATCTATGATGTGATTCAGGTTTCATTAAAAGGAGATTAGACCGGGAGTTCGATTAAGTTTTGGAATTTAAGTCGAAGCTCGAGGTAAGGGACCTCGTGCCGAACTTTTAATGGGAGTAAATGAAAATGAATTTCATGATTTTATGCGAATCAGTTTATAGCTTTCACATGAAAATACACAATCATTATTTTGAGAATATGCGACATTTTATGTGCAAATGCCTCTATGTATTACGTGAAATTGAACCATTATTTTATGTGAAAGTATTCTCGTATGGTATGTATAGAGATTCCATTATTTCATGTGAGAATAGGACGAAGGTGTGTATGAGAATGTTTCATGTTATTTACAAAAGTATGATTTATCACCCCATCCCATGAGAAAGTATGAATGATGTGTTGATGATGATAATTATGATATGTACACCATGATTAGGTGACTGATGGGGCCTTATGCATGATTTTGTATGTCACGAAATGAATCATTGAATAGTGTGGACATTGGTCATCTTGAGATCATTGAAATGACTCGGGATGACCATCGGCCTCACAATCAATGAATAGCCACGGATTAAAGACTGCAATTATATGTACAAACACGGATTAAAGACTGGCAATTGAATGTGTAGCCATGGATTAAAGACACGCAATTATATGAATGACCATGGATTAAAGACTGCAATTATATGAATGTACCATGGATTAAAGACTGCAATTATATGAATAATCATGGATTAAAGGCACGACATTTAAATATACAACCATGGATTAAAGACCTGGCAACTTTAGAAAGTTTTAATTTCCATCTATGTATGTTATGAATGAATTTAAAGATCATGATTGTATGTGTATGCATATCCCAAACCTCAGAGCGAGGTTACTTACTGGGTATTGTTTATGCAATACTCACCCTTTCTTTTAAAAATGTTTTTCAGGTAAAGGGAAGGACGTGCGGGGCGTGTGTGACGGAAAGCGTGATTAGGACTATGGGAACCAAAGATTAAATTCCGCATTTTCATGATTTGAAATATTGTTGTCTTTATGTTTTCCTTTGAAGTTAAACTTACTTACAGTTTTTGATAGGCCAAGCTGATGTGATGTTTTTTAAAATGATTTGAATGTTTTGTTTTTGTTTGGGATCCCTGGAACTATTTAAGTCAAATGGAAATTCCTTTTAAGTTCTTTTAAATCTCGGCCTATAAATGCATGCATATGTAGTAATGTCCCTAGGGATTTGGTCTTAGAAAAGTAGGGGCGTTACAGTTTGACAGGTTAATCTCGGATCATTGGAGCTCGTCACTGTAGGTCCATTAGGTCAGTTGGTTGGCTCAAACTGGATTAATAGAGGGTTTCTAGTTTTGGTGTGAATTTGAAGTGTTCAAGTTCATTAAAAGGTAATTATGTCAATGAGATATGATTGACATATTATATAGTTTAATGTGAATGAGATTCAAAATAAACTATAGGTTAGCCTAATTGTTTAATTAGGGCTAATTTGGAGAAATTGGATTGAGAGAAATTAAATTGAATGTGATTCTATTTAAAAATCCACAATTATACAAATGTGATTTGTATAATGAGATATGAGATATCTTATTATATGTGGTTATGCAAATATGATTTGCATAACCTAGGGTTGTGCTTAAATGGTAAATAGGTGAAGATTTCAACTCCACCTTTCACCATTATTTAAACTCCTTTGCAAGAAGGATTTGGTAACTCAAGGCTCATTTTTTGGAAATCTCACCAAAGAGCTCTTGTAATTCTCTCTCAACATCGCTTTCATTTTCTCCTTCCTTTCACCCAAAGAAGAGTCGCACAACTCTCGTTCTACCAAAAGTAGAACAACCGAGAAACCTTTCGGAGCGTGTCTATGTTCGACGAGATTGAGTACGTTGAGTTCATGATCACGGAGGGTAAGTGACCGGAGGAGGAAAACATGAAGACGGTTCTTCAACAAGTATGTACACTTGCTGTTTTTCTTCTTAAATTTCATGATTAGCCTAGTTTTTATGTGATAGAAACTGTTTTAAGAAAACATATTTCGCAACGATACCATGGTGATTCGATCACCCTTCCGCTGCGTGGGATTTCATTCCTTTCACGTAACACAAGCTGGGTTAAATTACCGTTTTACCCCTAGGTTTCATCTTGTACCTTAAGTACCAGTACTCATCTAATGAACAATTTGTTTGTGATCCTACCAACAAACAGAAGTCCCTCTTGAGCCAATGAGAGGGTCGGACCCTTTGTTCAAGTCTCGAAGACCCCACTTAAGGGATCATTCACTTGCTTACCCTAGTAGGCAGAAAAAAGTGAATTCCATCTTGCTAAGTTAAGTCCCCATCGCTCACTCTGGGGTTGTCCTCAAGGTAGGCATATTGAGTCTGTGAATCGCCACTCTCACTCATACTAGTCAATGGACAATCCCTCTCAAACAGGAGTTCGTAACCTCCTCAGGATTGAGATCAAGTTGCCTAGGTAATCCTAGTGAAATAGAAACCTAACTAGTTTACATCTAGCAGTTACTATTTCACGGTCCGATCTTATGTAATCTCATCACATAGGATATCCTCACTCACATGTCATCTACACAAACACGTTAGGATCACGATCCTTTGTATCATATACAAAGTGGGCCACATTCATAGTATTACTGTGGTAAGGAACCCAAACCTTATCCTCTTACTATAGACCCTTTAGGTCAGATCTCGAACCGAGATCCTTTATGTGTACACTATATTCAGTTCAAGAAACATTTTACAGCATTGGATGTTCGTTTAATTGATTTTTGTTTAAAACAAGGGCAATATCATAAATAATAAACAATAACTCTTTATTTAAATAATAACTCTTTATTACGATAATTAGAACAAAAAAATTATAAACTACGAGTTTTAGGGCACAAACCCCAACACAATCGGCTTCACTCATAGAGTTGACAAAACTCACGGCGCGGTTCAAGCGAGCAATCCACGCAGACGAGCAACCAAAACAGACCCAGCGCTCTGTTTGCATGTAACGACCCTAAAAAAATGAGACGAATCTACGCTAGGAAGTTACTCACTACACCGCTCGTTAAATGCGACATTTCAAAGAAAGATAACGACATAACAAGGAGAAAACCAAAATTTTTCTTGGAACCTAACAAGCAGAAAACACTTCAATGTGTTTCAAAGGATGCCCAACTCCCACCAAATTATAATTAAAGAATGGGTTGGGCTACAACAAGAGTTCCAAGGTACATTCTCTTGCACATACGAACACGCAATAGAATGACAACTCAACCAGAATGAAAGTTTACCAACTAAAAGTACAAGATAAATAGAGGGTCGCGCGACCAAAAGAAAATAAAGCGGAACTTTAACATGACAGTGACAAATGAAAACTCTAAGCTAGGGAAAACAATAAGGTAACAGGGTCCCACAGCCTCGTCGGGTTGTTGTCGTTATCATCCGCCTTAGGGTTTCTTACCTGCAACCAAAAACAATAAAGTAGACGGGTGAGTATAACGTCCAAGAAAACTAACATGCAACCAAACAAAACTCGTCTTCTAAACTCACTCAACCCCAAATAGGTCTCACACTTAGCACACTTCACCCCTAGCCCTCCTGCGGTAATAACTCGAGCTCTACCTTCGATCCTGGAACTTTGATTGACGATGCAATGAGAGAAATCAACTCTCACGACACTACACACTGGCATAGAGCATAGTAAGTACGTATCCTACATGCCCTATGGGGAATTGCTCCTAAGCCAGCACGGGATAATGGAAAGCAACCACTCCCTGACGGGGACGTACCTCAGGCTCTCGCAACACAATAAACTAGCATAGGGTAGTGAGGTACGTAACCAACACGCCCTATGGGGAATCCCCCCTAAGCTAGCACGGGATAATTGAAAGCAACCACTCCCTGATCTCAAAGGGACGCACTTTTGATCTCACGAGCCGATCATATATCATCAACCTAGAGGTTCTTACTCGCCCAGGCGTAACTCAGGGTTTAGTAAGTGTTGAGTTTTGCGCTTCATAAGGTTATTTAGAAATCTAACCCGATATTCCTAATATCCCCGATCCATTCTCAAGGGTCTCAAATTCAACCAGGTTTTCACTTTTAGCCAACACCTCAAAGTACCAAAAATCCACCTTCAGGCCACACTCAGCTAGACATCCGACTTAGCCTTACCCCAATTCCACACAAGTTTTCTTAGCTCCTTGCTTCACGTCGGTAAACGCCTCCCTAACTAGAATTCTGACATAACCTGCACCCGCCCGCCCGCAGACGCCAGTAAGCTATGTCCCACCCGAGTCTAATGTCACACTCGTTGTGACTCACCTCGAGGCACTCTCGTCTTTGGTCTGTTGCCATGACTACCATGGCTCACCAAAAGACATCATCGCCCTGTTGGGATTTATGCCCTAAACTTGTGTAATTTTGATCAATTATATAAAGTGTTATTTGTTTTGATAAGATTTACAGTCTTGCTTTTATAAATTCAATAAGCTAAGCTCCAAGGTTATAACATTTATCTTGAAATCGATTGTAGTGGACACTTTTTTGGGTTGAGTTAAAGATTATAACCCAAATAGTCTATGGTATAAGAATAAGGTTGGAAACCTCATTCTCGTAACACCATGGATGCGACCCACTTCGTAGTCTGAATGAGGTAATCAAACTCATTCATGTAGTTGACATGCGAGTGGAGGCATCCTGTATGAAGAGTTCATACAAGACTGGATCGCAAATTATTAGTCTAGCCAGTATAACACCGTTAACAGGATAAGACTAGTAATTTATAGATGGTCATTAGTGACTTGACTTGAATCCTGAGCAAGTTAAGAACTCCCGCTTATAGGGTTTGGCCTTAGACTAGTATGAGTGAGAGTAGCACATGGCCGACTCAATAAGCCTACCTTCTCCGGTGATGTAACCTCGTAGGTAGTTGGGAACTTAACGTGCAAGATGGAATTCACTCATTCCTCTCCGAGGAATTAGATAGGTTGTTCACTTAAGAACCGACTCGTGTCTTGAACAACGGGGCCCGCCTCTCTATGAGTGTATGAGTCTAAGGTAGGACCTTAGACTTGTTGTTCATTAGAGGATAGTGGTGCTTAAGGAGTAAAACCTGGTGAAGGGTCGACTCATGGGTAATGACTATATCGGTGGACACAATATTATCTACAAAGTGAGGAGAGTGCACTACAAGTCTATAGTGGAGTGACTTTTAGTTAATGAATATTGATTAACTGGATCAAAGAGTTTGATCAGTTAATCTCACATCATTGGAGCTCATGATCTGTAGGTCTATTAGATCCCTCCGTTGGTTAACATGGTAATATTGAGGGTATAAAGTTAGGAGTGAAATTGAAGTGTTCAATTTCATACATGAGGAGTTATATCAATTATATATGAGATAATTGATATAATATATAGTTTTAATGTGAAAATTAGATTCATATATAAACTATATACTAAAAAGAGATTAAAGGAGGGGTAGAATGGTCATTTCCATCCTATTCCCCTATATATATGATTGCATGAGATGCAACTAGGGTAAGGTTTTTGGAAGCTCACTTGTTGTTGTTGTTGGAAGAGTTCCAAGACAACACAAACATCTCTCTCTTAAAATTCCTCACATCTCTTAAAGGGAACCCACATTCCTCCCTCACCTAGAGAACAACGGAGAAGATCCGGTGGTCGTGTCTTCGCACGTTGGAGTTCTTGTCGCTTAGATCGTGACCGTGGAGAGAGAAGCACTTGAAGAAAGGTTCTTCAAAGGTAAATTCTTGCTATCCATTTCAATTTTATGCTTAATCTAGTTTTGTATGTTCTTGAATTTATCGTTGTAACTAAATCAAGGGCGCGCGATTCACAATCGCTTCCGCTGCGGGGACTTCAATTTCCTTCAATTGGTATCAGAGCCCAATTGCGTTATTGATTTATTTTCTGGTTTTTTCAAGAACAAGATGAGATTTACTGTTTTTGCATGAGATGTATGATCCGTTTTGAAAAATTAGATGTTTTCAATTTTGGCACTTATATTTACAATTTCCATTGAAATCTTCAATGTAAGGGTCCGATGTTTTGGGAAAATTTATTTGTAAATCGAGTCTGTAAGTCCGTGTCGATCGAGGCAAGGCGGTTGCTGAGAAGATCGGAGCAAAAACGAGCAAGGAATGGGATTCCTAGTTGTTGTCTGTGTGTAGCGTTGCAACATTGTTCATCGGCGTTGCAACGCCGCACTTGTAAGAGAAGCGCGGCGGGAGGCGCAACAGGTAACGCACCACTACCAGCGCTGCAACGCTTCGGTGAAGACGACAAAAGCAGCGTTGCAACGCTGCTATCAGCGTTGCAACACCAGATACGTTTCACGCGAGGAGCAACAGGCAGAAAACGTCTTTTTTATTATATATATTAATTATAAAAATGTTTTATATTTAATATTTTTAATTTTAATTAAGATAATTAGATTATATTAATTAAAATTATTTTTAGGGTGCCAAAGTTGGTCTAATTTTTGCTATTTTAATTATGCAATTGTTGTGTAATTATTGTCATGCATAGTGTATGCTTTTATTTTAGAAACCTCACCTTAGGTTAAATATTTTCATGCATCATTTATAATATAAGGAGTTATATTATATAGTTTGCATGATTAATTAATATAAGGCAATGATATTAATTTTTGGGCAGCATTGACATGCATTATTTTTCATGAGATGAATATGCTATGAATGTCTTATTATTCATGTGTTGATTGATCAAGCAATATAACATAGTATGCATGGAGTGACCAGGGAGTGAAATTTAATCATAGAGTCTTATAAATTACAGTAGCGTTAGTGGGTTTATTAAGGGGTTAATAAACTAGAAATCCTAGGTTTAATATAAGGAGTTATATTAACAAACATGGGATCAAATCAATATAAGAGTTATATTGATTATCAATATAAGAGTTATGTTGATAGAGTTTGGTAAAACCATTAACCGGGTTTTAGCCTAAGAAAGATTCCTATAGACTTAAAGTATTCAAAGGGGAGGAAAAGTGTATGAGATACATATTTTTCACCTACGCTATCTCCGGGAAGTTCACACCGTGAGACTCATACTTGGCCTCGTGGCGCAAACGGGGAGCGTCCCCTTTCAGATGGTGTTTGTATGAGTCAATACCAAGGTGAATGGAAAGGGTACTTATAGTGAGTGGGAGCAGGTTTAGTGAAAACAAAACCGACAGTCTCTTTTGTCGGTTTACACCGTTAGACCACTATGGTCAGCCTACTAGTTTGGCTCGGACTGCACAATCCCTTCTGGAGGGCTTGATCATAGGGGATCTAACACAAGACACACCGAAAGGGATAAAGATTTCTTTAGACTGTTTTCCAATCTAGTCCTCCCTTCGGCGGATTTTATTGGATTGAGACTCTAGGATCTAAAGACAAAGAGTTACACTCACGGGGTACATAAGTTGTGTATGTATCCAGACCGAAAAATGGTAACTAAAACCTATAGGAATAAGAGTTATTCTAGTGTTGGGTATTGGTCAAGAGTGTCTTGATCCGGAGGAGGAGTGTTTTTATTACCCTTGGGTGTCATACATTCTAAACCTTTGGAGTATCATTGCAAATTATAAATGGCCTAGGAATCATTTGATAATTAGCTAAAACATGATTGGATTAGAGTTATAGCAAGAAACTCATACAAGTTTGTTTGAAAAGTTTTCAGCAAAATGTCTAGCTCTATGATTTCCTTATAGGGTGCGAAAAAGCTAACCGGAGAGAAGATAATTACTTGGAGGAATGGACTCAACATAATTTTGGTTACACATGATCTTAAATTCGTTCTCAATGAGGAATGTCCTCAATTTCCTGCTCAAAACGCATCTCAAGCTGTTTAGGATGCATATGACCGTTGGTTCAGTGCCAACGAAAAGGCAAAAGCCTATATTCTGGCTAGCATACCTGATGTTTTAGCCGGGAGGTGGAGGGCAAGGTCTCACTTCGAGAGATCATGGATTTTGTGCTAAATTTGTCTAGACAACCGTCCAAACAAATTCGGCATGAAACCCTAAAATTCGCTTATAACGCACGTATGAAGGAAGGAACATCAGTGAGAGAACATGTTCTCAATCTGATTGCCCACTTCAATATAGCGGAATTAAACGAAGCGGTCATAGATGAGAAATGCCAGATTTTGTTCATCCTAGAATCTCTTCCAAGAGTTTTCAATGATTCCAGTAGCAATGCAAATGATGAACAACATAGAGTGTGATCTGACTTCTTTGCTACATGAGCTGCATAATTATCAATTTCATATGGATAATAAGAGACAACAAGATGGAGAGGCAAATTTGTTTGCTCATTCCAAAAGTTCTCAGGAGGATTCATCCTCTGGGAAAAAGAACTGCAACCATGCTTCTGGACTTAAGAAGATACATAAGAAGAGAAAAAGGAGTAGATAAAGAGCAATCGTCTGCAAAAAAGAAAAGTCATTATTAGATAACATGTAGCTTAAGGGTTTATTAGAAACCTCATTTCTTGCCTTAGCGAACATTGTACTTCTCTATTTTTTCAATTGAATAATGTGTTTATTTCATTGGAAAAGTATTGTACTATGTGTTGCTCTTCTTGAGAATTATTTGCAAATGGTTTAATTCAGTTAAAATAATTTTAACAAGTGAATTTTACAAAATTGCAAGTACACGAACTAATTTCTCCTAAAAAAATGCTCATCTTTGGCATCTAAACTTGGATCACATTAATCTCAATAGGATTGAGAGTTTGGTAAAGAAAGGACTTCTATACGAGTTAGAAGAAAATTCTTTGCCAGTATGTGAATATGCTTAGAAGGCAAAATGACTAAAAGACCTTTTAGTGGAAAAGGTTATAGAGCCAAAGACCCTCTAGAGCTTATACATTCAGACCATTGTGGTCCGATGAATGTTAAAAGGAGGGGAGGATATGAATATTCCATCTCTTTTATAGATGATTATTCTAGATTTGGGCATATTTACCTAATGCACCACAAGTCTGAAGCACTTGAAAAGTTCAAGGAATTCAAGACTGAGGTTGAAAATTAATTAGGTAAAACGGTTAAAACACTTCGATCGAATCGAGGTGGAGAGTACTTGGATTTAAAATCCCAGAACTATATGATAGAACATGGAATCACATCCCAACTCTAAGCTCCTGGCACACCACAACAAAATGGTGTATCGGAAAGGAGCAATAGAACATTGTTGGACATGGTTCGATCAATGATGAGTTATGCTCATCTCCCTAGTTCATTTTGGGGTTACGTAGTGGAGACTACAGTATACATTTTGAATAATGTGCCCTCTAAAAAGTGTTTCTAAAACACCTTTTGAACTCTGGAAAGGACGTAAAGGTAGTTTATGTCAATCCAAAATATGGGGTTGTCCAAAGACATGTGCTTGTGACAAATGCAAATAAGTTGGATTCACGTTCAAAGTTAAGCTTATTAAGGATACCCAAAAGAAACAAGAGTTTGTTTATTCTATGATCCTAAGGTAGATAAGGTTTTTGTGTCGACAAATGCCATTTTCTTGGAGGAGGACCACATAAGGGACCACAAACCAAAAAGTAAGGTAGTGTTGAGTGAGTTAGACGGAACAGTAGCAAAGGTTGCAAATAAGAATACTAGTACATCAACAAGGGTTGTTGATACTAGTTTGTCTAGTCAAGAGAGTCCATCTCAAGAGTTGAGTATGCCTCGACGTAGTGGGAGGGTTGTGATGCGACTGATGCATTGCATGGGTTTAGCTCAAACCCATGTTGTTATACCAGATGACAATCATGAGGATCCATTGACTTATAGTCAAGCAATGGTTGACAAAGACAAAGACAAATGGGTCATAGCCATGGACCAAGAAATGGAGTCGATGTACATCAATTGGGTTTGGGATCTTGTATATAAGTCCGATGGGGTAAAACCTATAGGTTGTAAGTGGATCTACAAAAAGCGGCGTGGTGTAGATGGGAAGGTGCAAACCTTTAAAGCTAGACTAGTAGCAAAGGTTATACCCAGTGAAGGGGTCGACTATAAGGAGACCTTTTCACCTGTTGCTATGGTAAAGTCTATTCGTATCCTTCTTGCCATTGTCACATATCATGACTATGAGATATGGCAAATAGATGTCAAGACAGCCTTTTTGAATGGCAATCTTGAGGAAACCATCTACATGGACTAACCTAAAGGGTTCATTAAACCAGGACAAGAGTAAAAGGTTTGCAGGCTTAAAATGTCGATTTATGGACTGAAACAAGCCTCTAGGTCCTGGAATATAAGATTTCATGAGGCTATCAGATCTTATGGTTTTGACCAGAATTATGATGAACCTTGTGTCTACAAGAAAATCATCAATGGTTCTGTCGCTTTCCTAATTCTCTATGTGGATGATATCCTACTCATTGGGAATGATGTAAGTTATCTTACTGACATCAAGGAATGGCTAGCTACGCAATTCCAAATGAAAGATTTTTCTCTCAAATATCCAGATTGCTTACTGGATCAAGTTGGCAACATACATCGACTCGAGGATCCATGAACAACCACTTCCTTAAAAGGAAAACACGAGCTCACCTAAAACAATTTCAAAGAATGAACGGTCACTAGCTTGGCCTAGGGCTCACCGCTAGCTCGTAACAAGCTAGTTAAAGCAATCCAAAGAACTTAAACACGAACCGAAGCTTAAAACATTGCACCCAACGATCACACTTGGCCCAAGCCTTAGTAACCAAAACATCAATGAGCAACCTCGAACCCTTTACAAGTATAGTCTCACGCTTAGGCGACCTTGAGCCCAACGAAGTAATCCTCTATTTAGTCTCGTCAAATACGCTTTACTACACTCGCCCATCTAGGTTTTACTTGTGGTTCACAAATTCCAACTACCAACCTCGTGGTGGAACCCGAGCATTGATCCACCTCTCAACTACTTCACTGTCAGACCGTCGCGTTCGCTCTCAGCTTATTACGATCAAAGGCTTTTAGTCTCACTCTTAACCTGAAGCCTTAAGCCCCTATTCCCAATATTAACTACCTTCTTAGTCCATTCGTGGTACAGGCAACACCAACACAAACTCAAACTCAAACGTATACATCACAACAAAGTTTTCGTGCATTAAACACAATTCACGGATTACAACATTAAAATAAATCACATATTAACTTTAAAGGGCTTAATCCAAATGACTACTTACCTCAATAACGAAGTCCGAAACTTCGATCCCGAGTCCCACACACTTCTTTAATACGTTCAGACCCCTAAGTCACAAACAAAGTCTTAAAGTCACACTCCAATCATCGATATTTGGATTATCTTGACTTAAATAACCAACACAACATACGAGGGCCTATAACGGGATCGAGAAAATGAAAACGACCAACTGTACCTAATCGGCGGCGGTGGCGGCAGTAGAATCGAGCGAGCGGCGGCAGCTTTCGGCGAGTGAAGGCGTGTGGAGCACAGATTCGAGATGCCCACGACTTGATCTATCCAAAACCAAAGCCCAAAACACGAGAATCGATCAAAAAGGACACCAACAACTCAAACTAAAACTTAAACCGGTTTGAAAGAAACTTACCATCTTAGATTTTTCGGTGATAGCTTGCGAATCCGACATTTGTCGACCCCTTGCCGCTCCGATGATCATGCGGCGGCGGTGGCGGAGAAGACAAACAAGGGAGAGGGTAGCAAAAAGCGACCTAATGGCGCCAATCCTTTTTGTAATGAGCGCGATTGCCCGTGAATGACGAAAAAGGGAGCAAGGGGAAACGGATCCGATCACGTGATGGAGTCGTCGACGGTGAGTGAGAGAGGCGTCGGAGTGGAAGAGACGAGGGCAACGACGGCGGGTTGAACTGAAAGGAGAAGAAGAAGGAGAAGAAGAGGAAGAAGAAAAGGGAGGGCGACAACGAGAAACGCTTCTTGCGTTTTCTTCTTTCTTTTCTTTTCTTTTTTTTTAACCGAGTGTTGCATTGCAGGTGGCCTCGACTGCTTAAGCTCGAGCGGTTGTCGATCGGTGATGAAGGTTGTAAGAGACTTGGGGTTACCGTTTGTTGAAGTGCTTGTCGGCCAGAAATGAAAGGAAGGAGGCGCCAGTTGCTTTGAAGTGAAGGAGAGGATTGAAAGGAAGAAGAGAGATTGGTTTGCGTGCCCCTAAAAGACAAAAGTGTCTTTTTCTAACCCTAATTCAATTTAATTTACTATAATACCCTCCAAGTTCCTCTAAACCACAAACATGTCCTTGGACTTAATTAAAAACCCCATTTATCTAATTTTCTTTAACTTTCTTTAATTGAACAAGAAGTGGAATTTCATGAGAACTTGAATTCAAACCTTAAGTTTAATAATACTTGAAAATCGTGGGCGTTACATCTCATCGACTACTACTATAAATAATGAGGGTTTCACCATTTTTTCACCAACCCGAGAGTCTTGTTCTTTTTTTTTTTGGTTGTTTCTATTATTTGCTCTCAAATCGTGTTTAATCTCTAAGGCTCTTCAATCTTGAAAGCATCTCGATCTAATATGAAGATGTATGTGATACATTCAAGTTGCAAAAGTTACGTGTATAGAGTCATTATCTCCGATCTTAGGCTTGTAACTTTGCAACTATACTTAGATGAAGTTCAATAATAGTGTTTATTTATCTATTTTGTAATTATTTTTTTTTTTAATAAAGTAGACAAATCTATTTTAGGGAATGTATAAGCATAGTTTCGTATTCTTTGTTACTATTTATTAGTGTTATTTCATGTATTGTTATGGTTTTTTTTTTAAAAAATATAGATGATTATTTTAATTTAATTTAAAATAGTATAAAAATATTGAAGTTTAAAAAGTTTTACAATTTCAATAAATTATAGGTTGAATTTAGACCATAAAATCTATATTCTATATGATATTGGACTTAGTTGTCAATGCTCGTATTAATGTGTTATTATTAATTTGTGTTAAATTGAGAAATAATTATTAATTTTTTTTTCTCACACCATATATCCATTAATATAAACACTATTGTCTTTTATTATTATTATTAATAATAATTATCCTTTAAATACAAATAAAAATATAAGTACTTGAAAGATAAATTTTTTTTTTAAAAAAAAAACCCTTAGTGATGAAGAGTTAAAATATAAAAAGTTGGAACCTATTTGTTTTTTATAAATTAATTCTAAAAATTTATGAATTTGACTTTAATTATATTTAATGATGGAAAATGGTAAGAGTTTTTTAAGTTACTTTTGATTTATTTATTGTTATTATTATCTTTATTTAAAATTATTTTATTAGTTATTATCATTTAATTAAAATATAAAAACTTTATAAAAAAATAAAATATAAAATCCATTCATTACCATAGATTTTATTAGATTATATTTAAATTAATAAAAGAATAATTAATAAAAAATTGTTCACACAACACACATCCACCTCCTACTAAAAATTATTGTTTTTATAAATAATTATAATTGTTTTATTATTAATTATCATTTAATTAACTCTGGTCTATGCGTGGCGTCGACCGACGAGTGGTTTGCAAAGGAGGCAGCGACTGCTGGTGCACATCGACGGATCGACGACGTCACTACACAACGCAACGTGGTTGATGGCTTCCGATCGACGGCGTGGCGCACAAGCGGTTGAACAAAACTGTAGTGGTCGGTTGGGTGAAGGTTATGGTGATGTTAAAGCTTGAAGCTTCTTCAATGGAGGTGCTTTCGTGAAGGAGAAGGGATAGAGAAGATGTTGCTTCAAAACATGTGCCTAATAGGACAAAAATGAGTATTTTGAAACCCTAGGTCTAATTTTCCATAAATGCCCATCACTTTCCATTAAACTACTATAATGTCATTCTCTCTAAATTTCTAAAATTAAAACGGCACAACATTGTACATTTAAGAACTCCAACTCGAAATTTCTAATAAATGTCAAACAAAACTATAAATTAAATGCACATAAATTTCTCGGGTGTTACACATTGTTCACCCGATGAAGATCTATTGCAGGTGAGAATTACTTTTCTTTAAATCTTGTCAAAATATGTTGCCTTTATTTCATTTATATACATAAGAAATAAAAAGTAATGGTATGAATTTTAGTGGACATTTTGGAAAATTTTTTATGGAACAGTACAAATCATGACTTTCCTTTACGGCTTACCAATATAACTATCTAGAGCATGAATAATATTATACTTAAAAATATTATATGAATTTAAATTTTTTTAATTTATCATTTATCATGACTAAAATTTTTTGGTAGAATTCTTTAATTTTATTATTACAAAAAATTATTATTTGATACTCACTTCTACTAACATAAACAATAAGAAATAATACTAAATTCGTTGTTTTTTTTTAAAAAAATGAAAGTAACATATTTTTTAATATAAAGTTTTCTTATAATATTGCAAATTTCAACATGAATGCAAAATTTATTTAATCATTTTATAGATTACGTTAAAATTAATTTATGTCCTCGCAAAATTTGCTACATTATCTTCGAAATATATTGTTCATGAAATATATATTTATTCAATTTAAAAAAACATATATTTAAATTATATTCATGCTTAAGTTTTATATATTTCATTACTTACTAGTTGAATGTTTATAAATGTTTAGAATTTAAAAGATTAGAAAAGAAAAAAAAGTAAATTTAAAAAACCACAATATTTGAAAAAAAATTAGACTATTTTACCATTTATAAAATCTTATAATTACAAAACATGTTATCCTAACTAATTACTAATAATTATAAATAATGACATTTAAATAGTTGGAATATAAAAGGTCTCTCTATATTTATTTAGTCACTAACTTAAATTATATTTAATTTATTTTTTATGATGATTATGTTTAATTTAATTACATAACAATAATTTAATTTAATTATATTTAATGAGATTTTGAACACAATTTACTATCAATTATATTTAATGAAATTTTAAATAAACATAATATTTAAAACCAAATTAACAATTAAAAATATTTTTTAAAAAACATAAATTATATATAGTCAAAAATTTTAAAAAAAAAATCAATATTTTGATTCATAATTAACATTTAAATTAAGAATATGAAAGACTTGAATATAAAACTTCTATTCTATAGTTAATGTTTTTTTACATTAATTGTATTTAATAATGGATGTTCAAGAGTTTTAGGATCTTCTACAACTTCTAGCTACAACTATATAACGACATGTTTGAAATGATTTTGATATGACTAAAATCGGTTTTGATATGTCTAAAATCACTTTCCTATCAAAATTTTGATGTTTGACAATATTGATAAGTGATTTTGCTCTAACTTTTTTTTTCTTTTTGAAAATTTTCTACCTTTGTATTTTCTTTTTGTATAACTTTTGTCTATCACCATCTAATTTAAATATCTATGCAATATTTTTTTAATAACTTGATGATTCTAAATGGTACAATTTTAATATATTATTAAATTGACTAATATATTATTTTTTAAACTGATTAATATATTATTTTACATTTCTATAAATATAAAATTATTAATTTAAATAATTTAAATTTAATACATTTTTGTTCAATGTTCCAATTTTTAGACTTTTATCAAATATAACATAAATTTTACATATCATAATATATTTAATTTAATATTATATTTGAATGAATTGAAAAAATTACCAACTAAATAAGATTAACAATTTACTTAAATAATTAAAATTTTTAAAATTAAAGAACACACGTGCATTGCACGTGCTAAAACATTAGTATATTATAAATGAGAAGAAAAGAATTCAAACTAGATTTGATAAGAAGGGGAGAGATAAGGGCTACAAGTGCAGTATACTGGAGAAATTATTCGGTGAGTGCGCCATAATGTGGCCGATAATTTTTCACCGTTGGATGAAGAGAGAGAAACATTTTGACTATATATCCAACGGTTATTAAGGGGCATGAAAATTATTGGATTTACGTCCAAAGATTATTATGAGACAACCACATTGTGACGGTCTCATTGAATAATTTGTCCATAGAATCACCGATGATATTATAAAATGGGACCACAAACAAATGTAAACGTAAAGTGTACGCAAGCATATACAAATCTCATTAAGTAATTATAGAAAAGTATTCAAAAAATATTGAATCCACAAAAACATAAATATACGCTCTTTTAAAGAAATAATTTATTGCTTAGAGGTAACCAAAAAAATTAGTGTGTTTTTCAAGGTGAATAAGGTAGAAGAATAATTTGAAAACAAGAGAAGATAAAACATTGACGAGAGTACGTTTGAGAAATATCGCCTATGTCATTTATCTCATTTTGTGCGCACAATATTCATACTTAATTATGCGCGTAAATGTAATGGGTAACAAATTAGAGTAAATTATTTGTAAATATAACAACTTTAAAAAAGATTTGCAAATACCACAAATTTTTAAATAAATCTTGTTATTCCTTTTTTACCTTTATGGTTGCATATGGGAATGAAAAATGACTACCAAAAGAGGTTATGATTTCTTAATGCCTGCAAACATTCTCATGGAGGATTTTTAAATTTATTTTTATTCTCTTGCATTCTTAATTTTCTTTTCGTTTCTTTGCATGCCTCTTCTCCTTCTCCTCTCTCCTCATGTCCTTTTTTTTTATTCCCTTCATATACATACTTCCATATTCCAATTTCATATGCAGTTTAGAAATTTTATGATCATAACATTACTTAATTTTTCTTGAAAATTGTAATTAACAAAAAGAAATCCTACTACACTAAATATTATACCGCGAGAGATCAAAATGTATAATAATCTTATCCCATATATATTAATTAGAAATTGCAAAAAGGCAAGGTTGTGTTTATAACAGGTTTATGTGGTTGTGTTTATAATACATTTCGTCTTACTATAACAGGTTTATAATACATAAAAAAAAAATAAGTTAACTTAGGGGGTTGTGTTTCATTTAGTGTATGTGTATTTGATTTAGAAGCTAAATTATCGTGTTTGATTTAGTTCTTGGTTTTTTTTTTTGCAATACTCATTTGTATCCTTCAGATATAGTATTAGTTCTAATCTTTTGGATATATATTATTTAATAATAAATTGATATTCCTCTTTGATATTCAAGAGAAAAATCATGATATCACTAAAGACTTCAATATGTGGTTGAAGTCTATTGTTGATAGATTGATATGTTTCTTTAATATCAATCTGTCTGTGATAGACTAATATTCCTCTACATTACAATAGTGATATTAGAGAGGAATATTAGTCTATCGGTGATAGACTTTAATATGGATTAAAGTTAGAAGAAGTATCACTAATATTAGTATCATTAACTTACTTTTTTTTTTTTGCAGTAATTTAAAATTATGGTTAAGCTTGTTATGAGAACTATAAGGCTATTGAACTTTTGGTTGATGAAATGACGAGTTTTTAGACTTTTTGGTTTAACATTAAATCAATTAAACATCAAACAAAACTAAATATGTAACAGTTAATATTTTTTTTTTTAAAAAAAAGAAGCTGAATGGAGAAGAAGAAGTCGGGGAGGGCTTCGCCCTCCCACTTTTTCACGTAGGCTGCAGCGGCGCCGCCGCCGCAGTTTCGGCCGCCGCCCACGCTCCCTCCCTCTCTCCCTCTCAGTTCTCTCCCCGACCCCCGACCATCTCTCTCTCTCACTCAAACTTTCTTTGTCTCTCTCTTGTCTCTTAGATCGTGTTGCACCGTCACGAAGCTTCGTCTCCACCTACGGAAGCTCGTCTAAAACCCAACACCGCCACAACATGTCCATAACATTGTTCTGACCGATTCAAGCCATTTTCGACGATTTGAGGCCAGTTCTGGATAGATCGAGTTGCGAGGATTTTTGATCTACTACCCACACGACGCCGCCGCTGTCGATCCACGCGTTGCGGCCTGCCGGTGACACGTGTCGTCGCCTGCAGAGCCACCGATCGTCTCCTTCCGTGCGGTCGCCTCGGTTCGTTCCTTAGCTCGTTTTGGATCTCCATTGGGTGAGTTTGACTCCTTGTAAGCGTTTTAGGGCCTCGTTAGTGTTTCGGGTTTCTAATTTGTGCATGTTCTTCATTAAGGACTATTTGGAAATAGAAGCACGTTTGAAGCACGCTGCATTTCTCAAGTTGCACGTTGTTGCTGGATTATAGGTAAGTAGTCATTTGGACTAGGCTTAGAGGCATCAATGCATGCAATAACTAGATTGGAAGTAAACTAAATGATTTGAACTTGTGGTAGCATGTTAGGATGTGATGTTCATTTGTTGTGCCTAATTTAAGTTCCTTTGATTGTGTTTGATGTTTATATGTGTTTGAAACCGAACTTGTTAGTTCGAGTCCGTTTATCTCATAGCCCTATGTGATTGTAACTCTAAAGCCGGGTAAGCTTGTGTTGAGGATTCTAAATGTGTTAATGTGATGATGATGATGTCTGCATTCCTAAAGTAGGAGCCCGTAGTCTCATGCTTAGTATGAAAGTATCCCGGGAAGTGTTGAGAGCTTTAGGATTGTAGCTAGCAGAACCAGTTCTAGTGTAGGCCCTAGTCTCTGTGTAACCCTTATCAGGATGAGACTCGAGGTTGGCGAGATAATTATTGAAGGAATTTTGAATTTCTCAAGCGAAAAATGTTGTGAAACGTTGTTGATCCGTAGTGTAATTCCTCTCTTAAAATTTAATCTATCTCATAGATCCTAGGCTAAACATGCAAAGAAGAAGAAGGAAACAGTATAAAATAGATACTAACCTCTTGAATAACTCTTCTTCAACGTTTTCTCCTTCTCCGGTCACGATCTCTCTCGTACCAACGAACTCCTCGAACTCGATCCTCGATCCGAACAGGGAGACACCTCCAAAACACCTTCTCGGTTGTTCTCGGGAGGTTGAGGGAGAATGTGTGGGACTCCCTTTGGATTTTTTGTGAGGAGAGAATATTTAGAATTGAGAGAGTTCTAGAAAGAAAAACCCTTGCTCTCTTTGGATGGAAATCCAAAAAATGGCAAGAAGCACACTAAAGGCTTCTTGCAAAGCCTTTAAATAATAGTGAGATGTGGAGTTAACATTTCCACCAAATCACAATTTTACCACAACTATGTAATATACAAATCATATTTGCATATTATATACTATAAGGTATCTCACACTTTATTATACAAATCTCATTTGCATAAATGTGGAATTATAAATTGAATCACATTCAATTTAATTTCTCTCAAGTCAATTTGTCCAAATAGCACTAATTAATCAATTAGGCTATACTATAGTTTATTATGAATCTCATTCACATCAAACTATATATTATGTCATCTATATATCATATAAGTGACATAAATACCCAAATAATGAATTTGAACACTTCAAATTCACACCAAACTGTAAACCCTCAATTTGTCAAATTTGAGCCAACCGAGTGACCTAATGGACCTACACGTGACGAGCTCCAGTTATCCGAGACTAACCTGTCAAACTCTTTATCCCGGTTATTCAACATTCATTAGCTACGGTAACACTCCACTAAAGCCCGTAGCTGCACTCTCATCACTGTAGGACAAGTTATGTCCATCCATATAACCATTACCTATGAGTCGACCCTTCACAGGTTGTTCGTAGACACTGCTTGGTCAAATTACCGTTTTACCCCTGTGTCTACCTCTTGCTCCTTAAGTTCCACTGCTCCTCTAATGAACAACTACATTGCATGGTCCAACCATAAAGAACAACTCTCTCAGGCCAATGAGAGAGTGGGGCCCCGTTGTTCAAGGCCTGGAGACAACACTTAAGGGAACAACCCCTCTACTTTCCCTAAATCGGGAACGAGTGAATTCCTTCTTGCGTAGTCAAGTTCCCAGCTCCCCACGTGGTCCTGCCCCTGAGAAGATATGCATATTGGGCGAGCAACAGTGGCAACCCTCACCCGTACTAGTCAAAGGACAAACCCCCGCAGGCAGGAGTCCGTGGCACGCTCAGGATTAAGGTCGAGTCACTAATGGTCATCTACGAAATTATTAGCTCTATACTGCTAACGGTGTTACATCAGTAAGTCTAATAATCACCGGTCCAGTCTTGTACAATCTCATTGCACAGGATGCCCCCCACTCGCATGTCAACCACATGAACGAGTCAGATCACCTCGTTTGTATCTAATACAAAGCGGGCCGCATCCAAAGTGTATCAATGATTAGGTCTCCAACCCTATCCATATACTGTAGACCGTTCGGGTCATTAACTAGAACGTTATATTCCTTCTGTGACCACTACACACTGTTAAAGTTCTTAGTTCTCTCATTAATACAATGACCCTAGAGCTTAGTTTATTGGATTAAGTTTATGAAAAATGCGAGACACAAAGTTTAAAAAAGTAACTCTTTTTTATCACACAAAGTTCAAATAAATAACTCTTATTTATTCACAACTCAACATGAAATATTACAAACTACACGAGATAAGGACATACATCCCAATAAACTCCCACTTGGACTAAGCTAGTGGAGTACATGATACATTTCTCAAATGTACAGTAAAGTAATACAACAAAGTAATACAATAAACTAGGGCATTGAATACCACTTTACAATACTCCCACTTGCCCTAGTTAGGAAGCACTCGAACACCTAGATTCTCTAGGTGACCCTCAAACACCTTAGTCGTGAGGACCTTTGTAAATGGATCAGCAACATTGTGCTCCGAAGCTATCTGCGTGACTGTCATGTCTCCGAGGTGCACAATCTCCCGTATCAGGTGATACTTACGCTCTATGTGCTTGCCCTTTTATGACTCTCGAGGCTCTCTCGAGTTGGCTCTCAAAGACCTTGTTTGTTGAGATTTGTGCCCTAAAACTCGTAGTTTGTAATTATGTTCTAATTAATGTAATAAAGTGTTATTGTTCATTATCTACGAGTTTGCCTTTATTTAAACCCTAAATCCAATAAACTAATCATCCAAGGTTGTTAAGTGAATCTTTAACTGAATGTAATGTACATAAAAAGGATCTCGGTTCGAGATACAACCTAAACGGTCCATAGTTAGGGGATAAGGTTTGATGCACCTTACCTGGTTAAACTATGGATGTGGCCCACTTTTGTATTTGATACAAACAGTGTGATCCTAACGTGTTCGTGTAGATGACATGTGAGTGGGGATATCCTATGTAATGAGATTACATAAGACCGGACCACGAAATAGTAACCTCTAAGTGTAACTCCGTTGACTAGTTAGGTTTCTATTTCACTAGGATGACCTAGGCAACTCGATCTCAATACTGAGGAGGTTACGAACTCCTGTTTGCTAGGGAATGTCCTTTGACTAGTATTGGTGAGAGTTGCCAGATTCACCGACTCAATTAACATACCTTCTTGGGGACAAGACCGAGTGAGCGACTGGAAACTTAACTTAGCAAGACGGAATTCACTCCTTCCCGCCTACTAGGGTAAGTAGAGGAATGTTCCCTTAAGTGGTGTCTCCGGGAGTTGAACAAAGGGCCCGACCCTCTCATTGGCCCGAGAGGGACTCTGTTTGTTGGTAGGACCACAAACAAATTGTTCATTAGAGGAGCACTGGTACTTAAGGTACAAGATGTAACCCAGGGGTGAAACGGTAATTTGACCCAACTGGTGTTACGAACATTCGTGAATGATTGACATGCTGTTATTGGTCAATATCCATGGACACAGAAATATATCAGCAGTGAGAAGAGTGAAGCTGTGGGACTTTAGTGGAGTGTTCCCGCAGTTAACGAATGTTGATTGGGAGGTTAATGAGATTAACCGAGCAATCCCGTATCGTTAGAGCTTTTGATCTGTAGGTCCATTAGGTCCACCTTCTAGCTCGTAAAGGGTTCCTAGATCATTTGAATTTGAAATGTTCAAATTCATTAGGGATTATATTTAATGTATTTAGATACGATATAATATATAGTTTTGGAACTATATATTATAAATTTAATGTGAATATGATTCATATTAAAGTATATCACGAAGAATTGAATATTTGAAAGAGTTCAAATATTATATTAAGTGTGAATGTGGTTCACATTTGAAATCTATAGGTTAAAATTTAATGTACACTGGATGTGCATTAAAACAATAGGTTAGAGGGAAGGATATGATTAAATATGATTTAATCTTAATTAAATATAAGATATTTAATTTGGATAATTAAATATGATTTAATTAATATTTTTAATTTAATTCAATATTAAATTAATGGGAACGTATCGAAGATTGACAGTTCCCACCTCCCACCCCATCGATAGGGAGTGGGAGGTGATCCACAGTTTTATTCCTCTCCAATGGAGGAGAGGAGGTTGATCGATCATTTTTTATTACACAGAAAGAATTCTCTCTCACATTCTCATTCCCTTCTTCTTCCAATTGTTGGAAACCTTCCCACCAAGGAAGATTTAAGAACTTAGAGATATAAAAGGTGTTCACTGTTGGTGGTGTTCTGTTGAAGAAAAACAAAGAACTTAGGAAGTTCCTGTGTTGCTGATTTCTTTTAGAGGAGCAAGGAGTTGCTGCAAGTTGAAACTACAAAGGTATTGTTCTTCCCTTAGTTTAATTGTTAAACTTAACATATGTTTGCATGTATGCAATTAATCCATGTCTAATAGGATTAGAAATACCATGCTTGTTCTGTAATTTTGGTCAATGTACTGGTTTTTATTTTTTAAGAACAACAATCAAGTAATTAAGA
Source organism: Trichosanthes cucumerina (assembly GCA_036507285.1). NCBI lineage: Eukaryota > Viridiplantae > Streptophyta > Magnoliopsida > Cucurbitales > Cucurbitaceae > Trichosanthes > Trichosanthes cucumerina. The sequence continues at coordinate 71,994,051 of CM071835.1, read as the reverse complement.
TTCCAAACACGTTTTTGCTGCTCAAGGAGATCAGATCTCCATCACATGGTATCAGAGCAATGCTTGTATTGTTTTGTTTTGAAACAAATTTGCATTGATTTGGTGGGAAATGCATTTGGTTTGCTGTAAAACTTGTTTAGGAATGTTTTGGCCTTAGTTTACATCGACTTTTGTTCAAATTGGATGTAAAGGCCCCTGCGTTTTTTGGCAAAAAGTACAAAATTAAGAATATAATTGAGTTACGAGTCGTTCGGGACCAGTTTCATGCATTTCGGTTGAGAATCGAATGAGAAATTGAAGTTTGAAGTCACGTGTTCGTGGAAGAAAGTTCTTGCCGGCAGCGCGGCGACGTTACGTAACGCTGCATCAGCGTCGCAACGTTGAAGAACAACGTCGCAACGCCAGCGTTCCCTATCGACGCGGGCGATCAAGGGGTTAAGCGGCGTTACCTTGCCGCCCTGCCAGCGTTAACGCCACCCCGATACTACGAGCGCGCAAGACGACGGAAGCGGGCGTTACAACGCCGCCTCGGCGTTACAACGCCGTGGGCATTCCAGCGGTGCTGCGAGCACGGTTCGATTGGTTAAATTCTTTTGGTCCGATTCCAGCGGTTCAAGGCCGGTTCAGGGTATTTTTTGACCGGTTTTATGAAATAAATTAATGTAATTTATTTTTCTTTGCACCTTAGGGCCAAATTATTCCGGTTTTACAGTTATTTATCTATATGAATGTCAATTAGATTATCCCCACCTTAGGATAAGCATGTTCATGCATTTTATTGATATAAATGTTATATGAATATGGTTGAATGCATGACTAATTTATTTTTTTATGAGTAATTAATTATAAGTGTTATAATTAGATTATATGGAAAATGCATGGAGCATGAAATTACTTAGTTTAAAATAAATGTTATTTTATTTAAGTAATTTTATAATTCAAATAGTTGAATTCCTTTTATCATTCCAATTTGAATATTGATGGTTGGATTTATAATATAGTTTATTTATCATAGGTTAATTATTAAGATTTATAAAAGTTATAAATTAAAGGGGTTTTAGAAATCATAACCTATAATAAAGAAATGCATGCAAACATAGGAACTTGGGTTAAAATTTAATTAGTTTTAAATTGTTTAAATTTAATTTAGACCTAAGTTTCAATTTCTAATAGGATTAGAAATAAGTCTTACGTAGTATTTTAAATATTTTAAAATATAGTAGTACTTTAGGACTTTGGTTATAAGGGAACTCTACCGGTGAAGTTCTATCTAAGGCGGGGGGTACTTAAGCTGACGGTTAACAGAACACCTCCTACATGGGAACTGACCCGGAACCTGAGTTGAATTAACCTTAGTTCTGTTTTATCTCTAGGCAATTGAAATGTTTATTCACCTAGACATAAGGTTTTAAGCCCTAGTTATAATAGTTATAATAGGCATAGACTTAGATAGATTCTTTTAGCTAGAATCTGACTAAGTTAAATCCATACAATAATTTTAGGAACTTCAGTGGGAGAAAACGAGATGTTCGCATCGGGTTTACTCTCACGTCCTCAAGAGTTCACACCGTGAGTTCCATGTTCGGGTACGTGGCGTCAATAGGGCGTCCCCCTACGATATGTGTTTGCATGGTTCAATACCAAGGTAAATGAGGGAAGTATCGATAGTAAATGGGAGCAGGACGTGTCAACGTATCCTACGGTCTCCTCCGTTAGGTCGCACCGTGAGATTTCTATAGTCCGCCTACTAGGTTGTCCTAGAACAGCCAAACCCTACGGAGGGCCTGACTATAGGGATCGGAACACCGCGAACTCCAGAAATGGATAGGGTCTCTTAGGTTGTTTGCCAACAGTTGTCTATCTTAATAGTAGTCTGTTAGCTCGGGCCTATTGGATCTGAAATTGGTAGGGTCACATTTACGGGATGAGTTAAGTTAGTTAACAAATCATTGACCATTGGGACATGAGATGTTCTGGTAGTGGGAATTGGCCGAGAAAGTCTCAATTAAAGGGAGGAATGACTGACCGCCCGACGGAGGCTTTTGTTCTAAACCCTTGAAGTATCGTTGCAAAATTAAAGGCTTAACTTAAACAGTGGGTTTTAGTTTAAACACTAGGGTTCTTTAATAATTTTGCTAAATTAGATTGGTTTTTACAGTGGGTTTAAAAGGCATAACTAATTAAAACTATTTTGAATTTTCAACATGTCGTCCTTAATAATATTCTTACTTAAAACCGATCGTTTAACTGGTGAGAATTTTACTACGTGGATGTCCAACTTGAATACGATTCTCATTGTTAACAACCTACGATTTGTACTGTCTGAGGAATTTCCTCAGATCCCTGCTCGTAACCCTCCTCAATCTGTTAAGAAGGCGTACGACCGCTGGATTAAGCGTTTCTCAATTATACTTTCACATCCTCGCATGTACCCCTTTTCCTCGGGCACCATGCTTTCATATCCTTAGGATCCCTCTCATTCAGATGTGGACTCGGTTCATTCATGTACCCCTCTTCCTCAAGGCGTCACATGCCCACTGGGCTTCGCCATGGTTCGTCCCCCGAACCACATCTTACTAGGAGAAGTTTTGCTCGTCACGATTTGTAACGCCCGTGCCCGGGATCCTCTCATGACTGGGCCGTGTCACCATATCATCCATGACTGCTTGAAAGAGTGAAGACACTATCCCCACAAACTAACACACGGTTCTTTCAGCATGTTTTGTCCTCACTCACATGCTCCCTAGGAAAATACCCAGGAGGTCACCCAACATAGAATTGCTCCAAGCCAAGCACGCTTAACTGTGGAGTTCCTATAATTGAGCCACCGAAAAGGAAGGTGCACCTTGTTGGTATAGGTAGTAGCTATCAATTCTTTTAAGCGTTTCTCAATTATACTTTCACATCCTCGCATGTACCCCTTTTCCTCGGGCACCATGCTTTCATATCCTCAGGATCCCTCTCATTCAGATGTGGACTCGGTTCATTCATGTACCCCTCTTCCTCGGGCGTCACAGATGATCTTCTACAAAAAGGACTCATCAGATCGTCCAAAAGCCCTTGGTCTTGCGCCACGTTCTATGTCAATAATCAGGCAGAAAAGGAACGAGGAGTTCCAAGATTAGTTATTAATTACAAACCACTCAACAAAGTCTTAGAATGGATAAGATATCCCATTCCAAATAAACAAGATTTACTTAAAAGAATTTCAAACTCAAAAATTTTCTCAAAATTTGATATGAAATCGGGATTCTGGCAAATACAAATTTCTGAAAAAGACCGATACAAAACCGCCTTCAATGTCCCTTTTGGCCAATATGAATGGAATGTTCAATTCGGATTAAAAAATGCTCCATCAGAATTTCAAAAAATTATGAACGATATATTCAACCCTTTTTTCAAGAATTTTCAATTGTTTATATCGACGATGTCCTAATATTTTCTCAAAATATAGATCAACATTTTAAACACCTCAATATATTTCTTGATATTATTAAACGAAATGGTTTAGTAGTATCACTCCCAAAAATTAAACTTTTTCAAACCCAAATCCGTTTTTTAGGATTTGATATTCATTTGGTTTTAGTAAAACCAATACAAAGATCAATTGAATTAAGCTTCAAATTTCCTGATCAAATTTTAGATAAAACCCAATTGCAAAGATTTCTAGGATGTCTCAATTATGTTTCGACTTTATTCAAAACCTAAGGCCTATTTGTAAGCCACTTTTTCAAAGGCTAAAAAAGAATCCAGAGCCATGGTCGGATAAGCATACAAATGCTTTGTCAAATCAATTAAAGCTTTAGTCAAATCAATTCTCTGCTTAAGTCCGATAAATCCAAAAGCAAATTTAATAGTGGAATCAAGCGCATCCGACATAGGATATGGAGGAATCCTAAAACAAAGATGTATAGATAAGAACGAATCAATTATTCGATTTCATTACGAGTATGGAATAGTACTCAAAAAAAATTATTCAACAAAGAAAAAGGATTTTAGCAATAGTTTTATGTGTTAAAAATTTCAAGGAGATTTAATTAATAAACATTTTACAATTAAAACAGATTCAAGAGCTTCTAAATTCGCTTTAGAAAAGGATGTTAAAAATCTTGTTTCAAAACAGATTTTTGCAAGATGGCAAGCTATCGTATCATGCTTTGATTTCCAAATCTTGCCTATAAAAGGAGTTCAAAACCCCCTTGCAGATTATCTCTCAAGGGAATTTCTCACAAAGAAAACTTCTTCTCTCTCTACTTTGCAGCATGAGTGATCAGCGAGGCAAAGCCTCATCTTCAAAGGGCAAAAGCCCAACCTCTTCTTCAAAGATTCCAGCTCCCATGAGCGCCGATCAATACGCAATGGATCTGGGTTTCACTCAAGTGAATCGCCCAAGAACCAGAAGCGCATCGATTCAAATAAGAGATTCAATGGAGTCATTAACTCCACCACCGAGGCCATCAGCCTCCCTCATACGCCTCTGCATCGTTACTCCCAATGAGACCTTCCGTCTCACCTTCTACTCCGTCTTCATCTCAACAGGGATCTTCTATCCCTACAACCTTTGTTGAAGCCGTCAATCCTCCCAAAAGGTTTATCCCTAAACCTGAAATCAATAACTATTTCGAAAAATCACTTCAAATTTCTGAGCCTATTGTCGAAGTTGAATTCGATGGTAGTTCAATTGTTGAAATTATTCAAAATATGTATCCCCAAGAATTCTATTTCCTACCGAAATCCTTGATCAAAACAAGGAAATATTATGAATTCATCCTTGTAGATTCAAAATCTGTCCAGATAACTCATATCCCGGACAAAAATGATTCTTCCAAAATTGCTTACTCAAAACTAAAAATTTTTAAAGTCTTAAACCCTACCAATTGGAATCAAAGTATCTTCACAGAAAGAACACTTTCAAAACCATTCAATCCCCAGACATACTCGTCTCGAGATTATGTTGAAGCTTGGTACAAAGTAATGTGGTACAAAAATTATGAGCATTCTTGGTTTATTCAATTTTGTCAAAATGCCTATAAAATAGATTACCCATTCTGGTTTATCAAATGGTTGAAGACTTTCGGCCTATCAGAAGAAATCTTCCCAGTTCCTATTCAAGAATCATTCCATTATTTCTCGCAAACAATATACAAAAATGCATTCCCACTCACAATGCGTTTTTGTTTATACTTTCAAACCCCTTGGATATTCTGTTGGAATTTCCAAATCAATACATATACCTATTAGAAACAAATCGTCAAAATTCTACAAATCAAATGGTGGGACAAGTACAACTTTTCTCACGCAGGAATCAAAGAACTGAAACAATGGTTTGCCGATAATGGCTACCTCCAAAACCTCTCAAAGAAGAAAAATGCAGAGTTCCTCAATTCCAAATCAAAGCTGCTAGCTGCATTAGCACAAACAACAACAGAAGCAGATTTTCAAAAAATTTTGAATTAAGTTACTTCAATAGCATCTTCGTCTTCTCCACAAAACTCTGAAGTAGAAGAAGACGATGAATATGATATCAATGATCCATTTTTAGATTCTCAACCAATGTACAAAAAAAAAAAAAGTGTTGTATAATAATATGTCCATTATAATAAACTCCACAGCAGAACATAAGTAAAATGTCTGAATCTTGTAACAGAAGAAAATTATGAAAAATCACCATAAATGACTGATGCGAAGGACCGTTATGTGTGTGTGTCCCGGTAATAAATCTCGAGATGAGTAATTAATGCTGGTCGATATACCTTGCCTTCACGCCTGAAAAGTGATTGGACATGATATTCGAACCTATCAGATAAGGACAACAAATATCATCTTTATTAAAGTCACTTTAATGAAGAGATACGACAAAAGATGGTGGAGGAATAGTACGACGCATTATTGTAATAGTAAGTGAATAGTAGAGTGAATTATTGTGCATGAATAGTAGAGTGAATTATTGTAAAGAATCGAATCTTTTACTTTTCGTACATTTTTTTTTTTGTAATAATTTTATCTTTTGTCATATCAATCCAGTCAGGGGTCTTGTCCTGTCGGATTGAGTCTTATCTTTTAGTTTTTTGCATTGTATTGTAATTTCAAATCCGGAGTCTATAAATGACTTCGATTTTGTAATCAAAAGGGCATCGGAAAACTTTCGAGCTTTCTTCTAAAGTTTGAAACACTTCCACGCTCTCTTAAGACAAAATGTTGTCCAGATATTCGATGCAGAATTACAAGAGGGGTTTATTACCCTTAAGGCACGGAGTTCATCTGTCTAGGGAACAATGTCCCAAGACACCTCAAGAAGTTGAGGATATGAGACATATTCTCTATGCCTCTGCAGTAGGTAGCTTAATGTATGTTATGCTATGCACGAGGTCGGACATTTGTTATGCAGTGGGAATAGTCAGTAGATACCAGTCCAATACAGGGTTAGACCACTGGACAAAAGATAAAAATATCCTTAAGTATCTAAGGAGAACGAGGGATTATATGCTTGTGTATGGGTCTAAGGATCTGATCCTTACTGGATACACTGATTCTGATTTTTAGACTAATAAGGATTCTTGGAAATCCACATCGGGATCAGTTTTCACTCTTAACGGGGGAGCTATGGTATGGCGAAGCATCAAGCAAGGATGCATCGCTGACTCCACAATGGAGGCTGAGTATGTCGCTGCTTGTGAAGCAGCTAAGGAGGCTGTTTGGCTAAGGAAATTCCTTACTGATTTGGAAGTTGTTCCAAATATGGAATTTCCAATCACCTTATACTGTGACAACAGTGGTGCGGTAGCCAATTCGAATGAACCTCGCAGCCATAACCGAGTAAAGCACATCGAGAGGAAGTATCACCTGATACGAGAAATAGTGCAACCAGGAGATGTGACAGTCACGAAGATCGCTTTGGAGCACAATATTGTTGATCTGTTTACGAAGACTCTCACGGCTAAAGTGTTCGAGGGTAATCTGGAAAGTCTGGGTGTACGAGATACATAAGCTAATCTAGGGCAAGTTGAAATATGTAATGGGGTATATGGATGCCCTAGTTTATTGTATTTTCATCTCTTGTAACCACTGTTTTAGATTATGATGTACCCCACTAGAGTTTTAGTTCAAGTGGGAGTTTTTTGGGATTTGTGCCCTAAAACTCGTAATTTGTAATTATGTTCTAATTAATGTAACAAAATGTTATTATTTCAATAAAGTGTTATTGTTCGTTATCTACGAGTTTGCCTTTATTTAAACCCTAAATCCAATAAACTAAACATCCAAGGTTGTTAAATGAATCTTTAACTTAATGTAATGTACATAAAAAGGATCTCGGTTTGAGATACAGGCTAAAGGGTCTATAGTTAGGGGATAAGGTTTGGGTAATGGTTAAACTATGGATGTGACCCACTTTGTATTTGATACAAACACTGCGATCCTAACGTGTTCGTGTAGATGACATGTGAGTGTGGATATCCTATGTAATGAGATTACATAAGACCGGACCACGAAATAGTAACCTCTAGTTGTAACTCCGTTGACTAGTTAGATTTCTATCTCACTAGGATGACCTAGGCAACTTGATCTCAATCCTGAGCAGGTTAGGAACTCCTGTTTGCGAGGGATTGTCCTTTGACTAGTATGGGTGAGAGTGACCAGATTCGCCGACTCAATATGCCTACTTTCTTGGGGACAAGACCGAGTGAGCGGCTGGAAACTTAAATTCGCAAGGCAGAATTCACTCCTTCCCGCCTACTAGGGTGAGTAGAGGAATGTTCCCTTAAGTGGTGACTCCGGGACATGAACAAAGGGCCCGACCCCACATTGGCTCGAGAGGGACTCTGTTTGTTGGTAGGACCACAAACAAATTATTCATTAGAGGAGCACTGGTACTTAAGGCAAAAGATGTAACCCAAGGGTAAAACGTTAATTTGACCCAACTGGTGTTACGAACATTCGTGAAGGATTGACTTGCTGTTATTGGTCAATATCCATGGACACAGAAATATATCTGCAGTGAGAAGAGTGAAGCTGTGGGACTTTAGTGGAGTGTTCCCGCAGTTAACGAATGTCGATTGGGATGTTAATGAGATTAACCGAGCAATCTCGTATCGTTAGAGCTTCTGATCTATAGGTCCATTAGGTCCACCTTGTAGCTCGTAAAGGGTTCTTAGATCATATGAATTTGAAATGTTCAAATTCATAAGAGAATATATTTAATGTATTTAGATACGATATAATATACAGTTTTGGAACTATATATTATAAATTTGATGTGAATATGATTCATATTAAATTATATGAGAGAAATTAATATTTCAAAGAGTTCAAATATTATATTAAGTGTGAATGTGATTCACATTTGAAAACTATAGGTTAAAATTTAATGTACACTGGATGTGCATTAAAACGATAGGTTAGAGGGAAGCATATGATTACATATGATTTAATCTTAATTAAATATAAGATATTTAATTTAGTTAATTAAATATGATTTAATTAAGGTTTTAATTTAATTCAATATTAAATTAATGGGAAGGTGTCAGAAGGACACGTTCCCCACCTCCCTCCCCATCGATAGGGAGTGGGAGGTGATCCCTCATTTTATTCCTCTCCAATGAAAGAGAGAAGGTTGATCGATCATTTTTATTACACACAGAGAATTATCTCTCACATTCTCATTCCTTCTTCTTCCAATTGTTGGAAACCTTCCCACGAAGGAAGATTTAAGAACTCGTGAGTTATAGAAGGTGCTCACTGTTTGGTGTATTCTGTTGAAGAAAAAGCAGAGAACTTAGGAAGTTCTGTGTTCTTTGATTTCTTTTAGAGGAGGAAGGAGTTGCTGCAAGTTGAAACTACAAAGGTATTTTTCTTCCCTTAGTTTAATTGTTAAACTTAACAAATGTTTTCATGTATGCAATTAATTCATGTTTAATAAGATTAGAAATGCCATGCTTGTTCTGTATTTTTGGTTAATGTACTGATTTTTGTTTTTAAAGCAAAACAATCAAGTAATTAAGATCCCAAACACGTGATTGGCAAGTTCATATTTGGAACAACTTCCAAATCCATCATGAACTTTCTCGAGCCAAATTGCTTCCTTTGCGACTTCACAAGCCGCAACATATTAAACCGATCGTGGAATCACGATGCATCCCTGCTGATGCTTCACCACACTACAACTCCTCCATTAATAATGAAGGCTGACCTCGAAGTGGATTTCCTAGAATCCTTATCGGTCTGAAAGTCAGAATATGTGTATCCCGTAAGGATCAAATCCCCACTCCCATACACAAGGCTATAGTTCCTCGTTCTCCTAAGATACTTGAGGATTGCCTTTACGACTGTCCAGTGATCTAATCCTGGATTGGATTGATACATACTGACAATCCCAACCGCATAATAGATGTCGTGCCTAGTACACAACATGGCATACATCAGGCTCCCTACAACTGAAGCATAGGGGATTCGTCTCATATCCTCAACCTCTTGAGGTGTCATAGGACATTGATCCTTAGACAGGTGAACCCCATGCCTGAAAGGCAGCAAGCCCTTCTTGGAGTTCTGCATCTTATACCTAGACAACATCTTGTCAATATAAGATGCCTAAGACATGGCTAGCATTCTGTTCTTCCGGTTCTGGACTATCTGGATACCTAGAACATCTCATGCCTCTCCCAAATCTTTCATTTGGAATTGCGAAGCAAGCCATTACTTAATGTTAGTAAGAAGTCCTACCTCATTCTCAATGAGAAGGATATCATCCACATACAATATTAGAAATGCGATAGTTTTGTCGACGATTTTCTTGTAGACACAAGGCTCAAATCAACATTTTGATCAAAACCATAAGTTTGATCGCCTCATCAAACCTTATATTCCAAGACCTCGAGGCTTGTTTCATCCATAAATAGACCATTGAAGCCGACAAACCTTTTGCTATTGGCCTTGGGCAATGAATCCCTTTGGCTGGTCCTTGTAGATGGTCTCGTCAAGGTTGCCATTAAGAAAGGTGGTCTTGACATCCATCTGCCATACCTCATAGTCATAATATGCGGCAATGGTCAGAAGGATTCTAATCGACTTTACCATGGCAACAGGTGAAAAGGTTTCCTCATAGTCAACCCCTTCCACTTGGGTAAAACCTTTTGCCATTAGTCGAGCTTTGAAGGTCTGTACCTTCCCATCTACGCCACGTTTATGCTTGTAGATCAACTTGCAACCAATAGGTTTAGCCCCATCCGGTTGGTCCACATGCTCCTAGACGGAATTGAAGTACATCGGCTTCATTTCCTGGTCCATAGCTTTAATCCATTCGTCTTTGTCAATGTCCGCCTTTGCACGATCATAGGTCAATAGATCCTCACATCATCTTCGGGAGTGGCGACTTGGGGTTTTAACTAAACCCATGTAACGTCTGGTGTCGCTCTCACAACCCTCCCACTACGTCGAGGCATTCCCAACTCTTGGGAACGGACTTGACTAGACGAGCTAGGATCAATAACAATTGTTGACGTACTAGCACCATCAGAAACTCTTGCTGATGAACTGTCCAATTCATTCAACACAATCTTACTCCTTGGTAAGTGATCCCTGATATGGTCTTCCTCAAGGAAAGTGGCATTTGTCGACACAAGCACCGTATTATCCTTAGGATCGTAAAAGAAACGATCTCTAGTCTCTTTTGGGTAACCTACAAAGAGGCACAAACTTGAACGGGGTTCCAACTTCTTCGGGTTTGACACCAACACATGGGTCGGACATCCCCAAATTCTGAAATGACATAAACTTCTTTTATCGGACCACAGAGGTCAGAATGTATAAGCTCAAGGGGCTCCTTGGCTCTATATCCTTTTCTACTAAAAGGATGTTTGGTCATTTTGCCTTCAAGGCATGACTCACATACCGGTAAAGAGTTTTATTCCAACTCGCTTAGAAGTTCACTCTTCACTAGTCTCTCAATCTTATTGAGATTAATGTGACTTAACCGTAGATGCCAAAGATGAACACTTTCTTTTGGAGAAACTTTTACTCTCTAAGTTCGCGTTTCGGTTGTTTTAAACAATTCGATATTCAAAACACTTTTGACCGAATTAGGGTTCAAAACATATAAATTGCTCTCAAGCGAAGCAGAACAATTCAAATTTCCATTTCGAGAAATAAAGGCTTTATTACTCTTGAAAGAAAAGCAAATATTTTGTTCTAATAGGCGGAAATAGAAACTAGGTTTCTCGTAAACCAGAACTATGTACATATTATCCAATAATAAGTACTTCCCGAAAAAACGACTTCACTGTGCCTATTGTTTGCAATTGAGACAACTTCTCCGGATCCAACCCTGAGTGTTATCTCACCCTTTTGCAGCCACTGCCAGGAACTTAATCCTTGAAAAGAAGAGCAAACATGGTTAGTGGCGCTGAATACATTATCCAAGCGAGTAATTACTCCCCACTAAACAAGTTTCCGTGACAAGTAAATCACATTTACTGTCATCTTCTTTTTTCATCAAGGAAATTGGGACAACTCCTTTTCGTGTGTTTGTCTCCGTTGCAGATAGAAACACTTTTGGCAACTTCCTTGATTTCTTTGCCTTTTAGAGTATGGCAACGCGCAGTCAACCCTATCCTCTTTCAACTTCTCCTTCTTCCTCCCTCTAGGGCCTAAATAGTCTACAAACTTTGTCCCGCAGGTCATACCCACTGTGAAAATGTCTTAAGACAAGTCTTGCCTCGACTTCTTGTCCCCTTGTTTGTACCAAGGATTTGGAAGGTTTGTAGATCGTTGAATAGGACTGTTGGACCGGGCACCTGAGGACCCTCCTCAGTGAGCGCGAACTCTTGGTCGTCATTTACCAAAATCGTGTCTATATTGTTTTTTCACGAAATCTTATCGCCGACTAACTTAATGGAAGGTAAAGGAGCGTTAAAAGCGTTTGACCTTTTGTTGTTGAAAAAAAGAAACTTTGTATTGGTCTCGCAAAAACTTTTGAAAATCCAATAAGGTTTTGGCAAATTTTTATCCTATAATCCGTAGGTCATTCAAAATTTGCAATGATACCCCAAAGGTTTAGAATGACCGCCACCGTAGGGTACACAAACCCACTCCTCCTCTGGGACAAGATTTTCTCGCTCAAACCCTGATACCAAAATAACTCTTATTCCATTAGGCATCTAGTTACCATTTTTCGGTTTGAATCCATTAACTCTTAATGAATCCTGTAAGTGTCACCCTCAATCTTTCAATTTCCAAGTATTCGTCCAAACAATAGATGCCGTATGGAGGACTAAGAAGGAAAAAACCAACAAGGAAATCGTATCCCTTTCGAAATTCACGGTGTTCGACTCCCATGATCAAGGCCTCCGTGGGATTGTGCAGTCCAGGCCAAACTAGCAGGCGGATCATAGGCGTCTCACGGAGTGAATCGAAAGAAGAGACCGTGGGTCTGGTTTTCACAGGTCTCGTTGCCACTCACTATAAGTACTCTCTCTATTCACGTTGATATTGACCCATTCAAATGCCACCCATAGGGGGACGCTCCCATTTGCGCCACGAGGCCGAGCATGGATCTCACGGTGCGAACTTAACGAAGATTTGTCGATGGAAAACTAAATGTATCTCATACACTTTATTTCCTCCCACTCAACACTTTAAAAATAATCAGGATTGACCTAGATAAACCAACTAAAATTTACCTAAGTCTACCAATATAACTCTTATATTTGAATATCGTAAGTCTATAATCACATTATTAACTTAGGTCTATGTGAGTAGATTATTTAACTCTTAATTAACGACACTCACGAGAATATAACCTAAGAATCTCCAGACCGAATTCACTCCCAGGTCGGTTCCCAGGCAGGGGTGTTCCGCAAAGCGTCAGCTTAAAAACCTCAGCCTTAGACAAAACCTTCCTTAGACAGAGTTACTTATCAGTCACCATTCAAAGGTCATATTTGATTTCTTAATTGTAATCTCATTAGAACTAGAAAACCTAAGTCTAATTATTCAAGTTCTAAACCATTTAAAACTAATAATTATCTTAGGTTACATGCATTTCTATGTTATAGTGCTTGATCATTCATCACATGAATAATACTATACTATAACATACATTCATCACATGAATTAAATGCATGAGCATGCTTTTAATTTAAAAATATAACACTTATATTAAATAAATTAAATCATGCAAACATTATATTATAACTCTTATAATATTATCCTATCATGCATACTATACATTATAACTCTTATAATATAAATATTATGCATGAAATGTTTAACCTAAGGTGGGATTTTAAATCTATATGACCGACATTATGCACTTAGAAATAATTAAATCATACATCCCATGCATAAAATAATCATATAGCATTATTGGACCGAATTTTGCCACCCTAGGGACATAAAATTAAATTAATTAACATTAATATACATTTATATTAATATTAATTAAAATAATTAAATAAAATACATTTATAAAAATAAATTTAACAAAGAAAATAAATAAAAAACACTACCGCACGTCCCAAGGCTCGAGCAATTTGCACTTGAAGTCGCAACTCCCATCGCACGCATACGATCTCGAGCAATCGTTGGAAACCTCCCACTACGCATTCAACGTTGCCTCTCGTGTGCATAACGCCAGCGCGTTACTGTGTGACTGACTGCAGCAGCGCCTTGATAAGCATTGACAACGTTGAGACACGAATGAATAGATTTTCCAACATTAGGGGAAGGAATTAAGAAGTTGGAAAAAGAAATTACATGGAATGCATCATTATTATCTCATTTAGATCCTCGTATAGATCAATGTGAACTTGAAGTTCAAAAGATAATTCATTTGCAAAACATAGCAAATCAATTACCAGATGCATTCACAGATGCTAAAAGGGTGACTAAATCATATATACCAGCAACGAATGCTCCATCAAAAATAGATATCCCAAAGGAACAAGCTGTCAATAATGAGTGTAATGCCCCTACTTTTCTATGACTATAACTCTTAGGGACATTACTACACATGCATGCATTCTTAGGCCAAAAGACATAAAACGATCTTTAAATCTCTACTGAAAACGAATTATCTTTAGGGATCCCATTAAAACATTCAAAACATGTAAGAGAAGCAGTTTAAACTTGGCCTACTTAAAAATCCGGAAATTTAAACTTAAACTTTGAAATCAGAAAACGACAACATCAGTTATTTGAGGAAAATATGCGGAAGATATGACTATTCCCATGGTTCTGACAACGCGTCTCCGTCACTCGCCCCGCACGTCCTTGGCCTTATCTGAAAAACATTTTAAAACGAAAGGGTGAGTATTGCAATACAATACCAAGTAAGTGACCTCGCTACCGAGGTTTGGGATATGCAAACACATACAATCATGACTTTTAAACTTGTTCGAAATGTACATATGTGGGACCTAAACTTTCTCATATCAACATGACTATAATACATGACTTCCTTTTTCTTTAAGTGGTCAATTGGTCATCCTGAGTCATTTCATTTTGAGTCCCTCACAGACCCCTGTAATTATTTGAGTCCCTCACAGACCCCTGTATAGATTGAGTCCCTCACAGACCCCTGTAAACTTGACCCATAGGGTCTCTAATGCATGTTTGACCATGCATACAATGCCCTCAGGAGACCAATTTCCACATTTTTCATCAAATCATTTTATGACATACATAACATGCATGAGGTCCCATCATTCAACATGACTATAGTGCACATGTCACAAAACATTATCATAGATATGCAAGTCATGACTTTTCACAAATGATTTGGAAATAACACTCATGTATGTAATCATGAAATATCCTCATATATAATCTTTGTAATAACTACACTGAAATACTGGAATATTCTTACTTAAAATACAAAGATATTCTCACATAAAATACTGAATTAGACTCACATAAAATATTGAGATATCTTCACATAGAATATTTAAGTATTCTTACATAAAATATTGAATTATTCTCGCGTAAAATCATTAAATCTTTTTAAGTAAAATGACGAACTAATTTCACATAAAATAATGAAATTCGTTTTCTTTAATCCCATTTAAAAAGATTCGGCACAAGATCCCTTACCTCGAGCTTTGATCTCACACTTTTCTTCTAATCCTTAGTTACCGGTCCCTTCCCAAATAACCTGTAAACCAAGAATCCTTCTAATTCGTCATCCTACTACACAACACATCCAATATAAAGAGTCTAAGTATATAAGTGTCTATGATCCTTACTTTGCTCTAATTACCTCGACTCCGAAGAATAAACCGAACGTTAATTTGTTTGCTCCAAGACTTGGAAGTCTTGATACCGAAAATTTGGCTCGTTCCTACAATATTTCCACGCGAATCAGCTCTAAATAATCTTATACTCCAAAATCGAAGAGGGTTTTGCGTGGCTCACCTAATCCACAGCCTTGGCCTCGAATAGTTAATGATTGCAGCGTAACAACGAAACCAAAGGTCGCTGATCGGATGGTGGGGCGGCGAGGAGTAGGCGATCGAAGATTGGGCTGAGCAACGGGGCGCACTCAGCCGCCAGAATCGATTGGATGCCCTCGACGGCGAACGTGTGAAGAACGCTGGTGGCTTGTGGTTGTCGTCGACGTTCAACGGCGGCGCGATGATGGAATCGTCCCCACGAGCTCGGGCGTTGCGGCGGCCGCCGCAGCATGATGGCGTCGGACGGGGCCGGAATGTGCGTGCTAGGCTCCGGCCAGCGTGAAGACTCAACGACCGGGGGGCGCGCGGCAGCAGACTTGGACGCGGTTGGGGGCGTGATCGAAGCTCCGTGCGAACCTGCCGTCGAAGCTACTTCGAGCGTGGACTCGCGTCTGCTGCGCGGCGTGGCGGGCGGGAGCGCGCTTGCGCGCGCTCTTCGTATGTGGGGCTGCGAGGACGAGGCGGTTGGAGCAGCCTCTGCTTGTGGACTTGCTTGCGTGTGCAAGCGGTGAAATCGTCGCGGTGGGCGTCTCCGTTAAGTGGCTCGCCGGCGGCAGCAACAAAACAAGGAGGGACGGCTAGGGCGAAAAGCTAATGAAAGAGAAGAGGTGGTGATTGTAGGGTTTCAGCTAGGGCACAAAAAAAGGAGTAATATGAGAGGTGGCTAGGGTTTCTCTTGTCCAATTATCCTCACAATAATATAGGTCTTAAACCCTAGGTCTTTTTCTTTTCACAAGCCCAACTAGCCCTTGCTTTGAGCATAAAATCTCTAAAATGCCATTGCCACTTTCTCATCTTTCATTAAATTATGAGTCTAAATAACTAAAGGAGAACATTTCGCTTTAACTAAATAAAATCAAAGACTCACTCTCATCGAGCCTGATGAAAATTTACTAATCCGACTTGACACACAGGCTGATAGAACGTTAAATAAAATAAATAATTAGTACCTGTGGTTGTGGTCGTCACAATCTTCCCTCCTTAAGAACTTTCGTCCTCGAAAGTTCCTATTCTTGGAATAGTTCTGGATAATTAGCTCGCACTTCTTCTTCTCGCTCCCAGGTAGCCTCTTCCGTGCGGTGATTTTGCCACAGCACTTTAACTAAGTTGATCTCACGGTTACGGAGGGTCTTTTGATCTCTTGCAATAATCTGTACAGGTCGCTCGCCATAACTCAAATCTTCCGCTAGCTGTAACGGTTCAAAGTCTACAATGTGGGTCGGGTCTGGAACGTATTTTCTCAACATGGAGACGTGGAATACGTTATGAACTGCTGATAGGGAAGGCGGCAATGCTAGCCTGTAGGCCACTACACCAACCCTCTCTAAAATCTCAAATGGTCCTATAAAGCGTGGACTCAACTTTCCTTTTCGTCCAAACCTTAGAATCCCTTTCATTGGGGCCACCTTAAGGAATACGTGGTCCCCAACTTCGAATTCTAGGTCCCTTCGTCTCGAATCGGCATAACTCTTTTGTCTGCTTTGGGCGGTCTGCACTCGCACCCTAATCTTCTGTATCGCACTATTAGTGATCTGTACTAATTCTGGACCCAAGAGCTGGCGTTCACCAACCTCCTCCCAGAACACGGGAGTTCTGCAGCGCTTTCCATAAAGGGCTTCAAATGGAGCCATTCCGATGGTCGACTGATAACTGTTATTGTACGCAAACTCCATCAAATGCAAATGAATGTCCCAACTACCTGGAAAGTCTAAGGTGCAAGCTCGCAACATGTCCTCCAAGATCTGATTCAAACGTTCTGTCTGCCCATCCGTCTGTGGATGAAAAGCTGTACTGAAGTTTAACTGCGAACCTAACGCTCTCTGTAAACTTCTCCAAAAATTGGAGGTGAAACGTGGATCTCTGTCTGAAATAATCCTGGCTGGGATCCCATGCAAACGGACTATCTCTTCCAGGTAAAGCTGCGCCCACTTATCCGTAGAGTAGGTGGGTTTCCCTGGTATGAAATGTGCTGACTTGGTTAATCTGTCCACAATGACCCAAATTACTGAGTAACCTCGTAAGGTTCTAGGCAGTCCGACTATGAAATCCATAGAGATCTCCTCCCATTTCCACTGCGGTACATGTAAAGGCTGCAGTAGTCCTGCGGGCCTCTGTCTAGGTGCCTTCACCTGTTGACAAGTCATACACCTACTAACAAATTCTGCCACGTCGCGCTTCATGTTACACCACCAGAATGACTGTTTCAGATCTCGGTACATCTTGGTACTACCAGGATGTATAGAAAAAGGTGAGTTATGGGCTTCGCTCAAGATTTCAGTTTTCAGTTTGTCGTCGTCTGGCACACATAATCGCCCCTGAAATAGTAACCCTCCATCTGTGGATAGCGAAAACCTTGCTAATTCACTCGTGAATCTTCCGCCGTAAGCTTCTACTAGCCGAGGGTCCCCTGCTGAGACTCAACGATCGTTGTCTCAAAGTCGGTTGTCTGATTAATCGAGCTAATCGTGCGTGGTCTTCCTACTAGTCTTCGCAATTTCCGCTCGTGCAAACTCTGCCTGTAACTCTGCTCTGTTAGTAACTCGTGCTGAAATATGAACTGGCTTTCTACTGAGGGCATCGGCCACGACATTAGCCTTACCGGGGTGGTATTGAATATCTATGTCGTGAGTCCTTCACTAATTCCAACCATCTGCGTTGCCTCATGTTCAACTCCTTCGGGTGAACAAGTACTTGAACTTTTATGATCTGTAAAAATCAGATTTTTCTCGCCATACGAGTAATGTCTCCGGATCTTTAGTGCAAAAACTATCTGCATAGCTAGTTCCAAGTCATGTGTTGGATAATTCCTCTCGTCGTCTTGGTTGTCGGGATGCATAGGCTATTACCTTACCGTCTTTGCATTAGAACCACGACCCAAACCTTTCTTTGAAGCATCACTGTAAACTACAAAGCTCCCTATTCCCTCGGGGACTGTAAGAATCGGAGCTGACACCAACCTACGCTTGAGTTCCTGGAAACTCGTCTCAAAAGCGTCATCCCAAACAAATGGGTTACCTTTGCGCGTCAGCTGAGTCATGGGCATGGCTATCTTGGCGAAGTCCTCGCACAAAAAACGTCTATAGTATCCTGCAAGACCCGAAAAACTACGTACCTGCGTGGCGGTGGTCGGACGAGGCCAACTGCGCGTGATCGCTTCTACTTTATTTGGGTCTCAGAGACTCGACCGGACACCACATGTCCTAAGAAGGACACTGCTGAGCGAGTGCGCACTTGGAGAATTTTGCATACAACTTATTCTCTCTCAGCGTGATTAAAACTTTTCTCAGGTGCCTTTCATGATCTTCATCACATTTAGAGTATATCAGAATGTCGTCAATAAACACAATCACGAACGTATCTAAAAACTCCTTGAATAGTCGGTTCATCAAGTCCATGAAAGCGGCAGGGGCGTTGGTCAAACCAAACGCGGCATCACTTTGTGAACTCGTAATGCCCATAACGTGATCTCAATCTTTGTCTTAGGAATATCTTCTTCACCGATCCTCAACTGGTGGTAGCCTGATCTCAGGTCAATCTTGGAATACACCGTTGCTCCCTGCAACTGATCGAACAAATCATCTATTCTAGGGAGAGGGTATTTATTCTTGATTGTAACCTTATTCAACTCTCTCAGAATCAATACACAGCGCATGGACCCGTCTTTCTTTTCACAAACAACACCGGGCTCCCAAAGGCGAAACGCTAGGGCGTATAAATCCCTTATCTAGTAAGTCCCATGAATCGTAGTTTCAGTTGTTTCAGTCTGCGGTGCCATCTGTATGGTGCCTTGGATATCGAGTCGTCCCTAACTCCAATCCTATGTTAAAATCCACCTCCACGACCGGAGTACTCAGGGAAGACGTCTGAAATTCATTCACCATGTACCGATGACACCGAGATCTCCGTACACCTCGCATCTAGTATACAAGCTAAGACGCCCAAGCTCCCGATGTAATAACTTCCCGGCCTTAAGAGCGAATCACCTTAGGCCTACTTCCCGCTAGGGTGCCTCTAAACACAGAAACGTGTTGGCGGGGGAGTGAACACTACCTCCTTCCCCGAAACAATCAATGCAAGCATGGTTCTGCGCTAACCAGTCCATACCCAATATCACATCAAAGTCAATCATGTCTAAGACCACTAGGTTTCTTTGTTAACTCATGGTCCGTGATAGTCACACTACCATCCTTGACTTTCATAGTGGCTAACAAATTTATCCCACATGAGGAGTGTAAATGCAGACAAAGCATACTTTAGAATCGTTTTCTAACTCTAACTCACTTGACTCACGAAGGATGCGAAATAAAAGAATGTGTAGAACTGTAATCAAATAATACAAAGGCAAGGTGCCCAAGTAATGGAAGTGTACTGTAAAACCAGTCTCATGCCATGGATGCTTTTACTTGTGCTTGCATAAGCTCTTCCTTGGTGTATTACGGGCTTGGCAGCAATTTCCACTATTGATAACCCGAGGTTGGCTAGCATCGGCTTGACTCGGACAGCTATTAGCTAGCTCGTGCCCTTCTTTCCCACATCTGAAGCACACTCGGATCGGGCCAAACACTTACCCCAATGATGTTTACCACGAGTCTTTGCATTGTGGCTTATCTCCACTATTAGTTCCCGCCTGTTAAATCGTGGTTTCGTCCCAACTCGCACGAAAGTTTCTGGTCTATGCGGCGTCTGGCTGGGACCTTTGAGAGCTTGAATTTGGCTGTTCCCATTTCCTCTTCTCGATTTGCCATGGTCGCCCCCAGGTTAGCCATTACGATGTGCGATGCAGGCTGCACCCAAATCAATTCCGCCACTCTCACTGCGGAGGCATAGTCAGGAGGTGCTAGTGCCTGTATGAAGCCTCGAACATTTTCATCTAGTCCCATAATGAAACGCTCTGTTTTCTTCGCCTCAGTGTCTACTAACTCGGGGGCAAAACGTGACAAACGGGTGAATTCTCTCTCATATACCTCCACTGCCCTCCTGTTCTGGCTAAGCTGTAAGAATTCCGCCTGCTTCCTATATCGGGCTGCAGCAGGGTAAAATTTCCGCCAGAATGCTTCCTTAAACAAATTCCAGGTAATCGTCTCTCCGCTGGCGACTATGGTTCCCTGAGCGGACTCCCACCATAAGTAAGCGTCGTCTCTCAACATAAAGGTTGCACAGGACACCCTCTGGTCCTCGGGCGGTTCATCGATCCCGAAAATGGTCTCGATGGAGGACAACCATAACTTTCGACCCACGGTGGGGTCACTAGAAGACCCATCAAAAGATCTGGGATCATATTTCCTGAAATCTTTCAAATATCGGGACTCCAGGGTTGCATCATTCCGCCCCTGGTTTGTTTGGGCTAACTGAGTGGCTACTGTAGCTCGCACCAGAGTCTGCATAGCCTCTACCATCATAGTCATGACATTAGGGTTCCCTTGATCCGCCACTGGAGCGACTGCAGGTGCATCCTCCTGGCGATCTGGTTGGTCCTGGGGGAGATCTGGCACGGGTGGAGTAATCTCTTCCTGTTCCAGTGGTAATTCTGGCTGAGTGTTAACGTTACCTCCTGATCTTCGACCCCTACCACGTCCTCTACCTCTCCCTCGACCTCTAGGTGGCATTTTTGTCGATCACTACAATGCGAGAGAATTTCTAACTTAGTTTTCATCACTTTCTCTTTGTAAGATAGGATCACCCTTAGGGTTTAAATTCATTTACATTCACAATACAATTACATCATAACCATCCGCTTAGTTTATAAATTACTGTAACGTGCACAGCGGTGGCCAGGAATGCGTTGCTCAACCATGGGAACTACTCTGTGCTTACTCTGTAAGCAAGTCTACAGAACCCTAAACCTAGGGCTCTGATACCAACTGTAATGCCCCTACTTTTCTATGACTATAACTCTTAGGGACATTACTACACATGCATGCATTCTTAGGCCAAAAGACATAAAACGATCTTTAAATCTCCACTGAAAACGAATTATCTTTAGGGATCCCATTAAAACATTCAAAACATGTAAGAGAAGCAGTTTAAACTTGGCCTACTTAAAAATCCAGAAATTTAAACTTAAACTTTGAAATCAGAAAACGACAACATCAGTTATTTGAGGAAAATATGCGGAAGATATGACTATTCCCATGGTTTACGACAACGCGTCTCAGTCACTCGCCCGCACGCGTCCTTGGCCTTACACGAAAACCATTTTAAAAGCGAAAGGGTGAGTATTGCAATACAATACCAGTAAGTGACCTCGCTCACAGAGGTTTGGGATATGCAAACACATACAATCATGACTTTTAAACTTGTTCGAAATGTACATATGTGGGACCTAAACTTTCTCATATCAACATGACTATAATACATGACTTCCTTTTTCTTTAAGTGGTCAATTGGTCATCCTGAGTCATTTCATTTTGAGTCCCTCACAGACCCCTGTAATTATTTGAGTCCCTCACAGACCCCTGTATAGATTGAGTCCCTCACAGACCCCTGTAAACTTGACCCATAGGGTCTCTAATGCATGTTTGACCATGCATACAATGCCCTCAGGAGACCAATTTCCACATTTTCATCAAATCATTTTATGACATACATAACATGCATGAGGTCCCATCATTCAACATGACTATAGTGCACATGTCACAAAACATTATCATCGATATGCAAGTCATGACTTTTCACAACAGTTTGGAAATAACACTCATGTATGTAATCATGAAATATCCTCATATATAATCTTTAATAACTACACACAAATCTGGAATATTCTTACTTAAAATACAAAGATATTCTCACATAAAATCTTCGAATTAGACTCACATAAAATATTGAGATATCTTCACATAGAATATTTAAGTATTCTTACATAAAATATTGAATTATTCTCACGTAAAATCATTAAATCTTTTTAAGTAAAATGACGAACTAATTTCACATAAAATAATGAAATTCGTTTTCTTTAATCCCATTTAAAAAGATTCGGCACAAGATCCCTTACCTCGAGCTTTGATCTCACACTTTTCTTCTAATCCTTAGTTCCTGGGTCCCTTCCCGGATAACTTTGAAACCAAGAATCCTTCTAATTCGTCATCCTACTACACAACACATCCAATATAAAGAGTCTAAGTATAAAAGTGTCTATGATCCTTACTTTGCTCTAATTACCTCGACTCCGAAGAATAAACCGAACGTTAATTTGTTTGCTCCAAGACTTGGAAGTCTTGATACCGAAAATTTGGCTCGTTCCTACAATATTTCGACGCGAATCAGATCTAAATAATCTTATACTCCAAAATCGAAGAGGGTTTCGCGTGGCTCACCTAATCCACAGCCTTGGCCTCGAATAGTTAATGATTGCAGCGTAACAACGAAACCAAAGGTCGCTGATCGGATGGTGGGGCGGCGAGGAGTAGGCGATCGAAGATACGCCCCAGGATCTCCTGCGACCTGGTTACGTCACTATATCATCCATGACTGCTTGTAAGATTGAAGACACTATTCCCACAAACCAACACGGGGTCCTTTCAACATGCTTTGTCCACACTCACATGCTCCCTAGGAAAATTCCCAAGAGGTCACCCAACATAAGATTGTTCCAAGCCAAGCACGCTTAACTATGGAGTTCTTATGATTGAGCCACCGAAAAGGAAGGTGCACCTTGTTGGCATAGGTAGTAGCTGTCAATTCTTTTAAGCCTTTCTCAACTGTACTTTCATATCCTCATGGTCACTCGCATGTACCCCTTTTCCTCGGGCACCATGCTTCCATATCCTCAGGATCCATCTCATTCAGATGTGGACTCGGTTCATTCATGTACCCCTCTTCCTCGGGCGTCACATGGCCACCAGTTTCCGCCTTAGTTCGTCCCCGAACCACATCTTACTGGGAGAGGTTTGGGTCTGATACCATTTATAACGCCCCAGGATCTCCTGCGACCTGGTTACGTCACTATATCATCCATGAATGCTTGTAAGATTGAAGACACTATCCCCACAAACCAACACGGGGTCCTTTCAACATGCTTTGTCCTCACTCACATGCTCCCTAGGAAAATTCCCAAGAGGTCACCCAACATAAGATTGTTCCAAGCCAAGCACGCTTAACTGTGGAGTTCTTATGATTGAGCCACCGAAAAGGAAGGTGCACCTTGTTGGCATAGGTAGTAGCTGTCAATTCTTTTAAGCCTTTCTCAACTGTACTTTCATATCCTCATGGTCACTCGCATGTACCCCTTTTCCTCGGGCACCATGCTTCCATATCCTCAGGATCCATCTCATTCAGATGTGGACTCGGTTCATTCATGTACCCCTCTTCCTCGGGCGTCACAATGAGTGTGGAGCACGACAGAAGCGTGGTAGACCTATGGGTTCCAAAGATAAAAATCCTCGAAAAAGAAAAGTAGTTGAGATTCAAAATGATTCGATAAAAGGTATGGATGTTCCAGAAGAAATCCTAGATACAACTACTCAAAAGAGTATTGATGAAAATCAAACGCTTGAGGATAATAATGAAATTTCTATAAACTATGTTACAATAGGAAAGAGATGGAATCGAAATGATATCATTGTTGACAACATTTTTGCTTATAATGTTTCTCACGATATTATTCATGAAATTGGCGATTTTGATCCAAAATCTATCGAAGAATGTCAACGGAGAAAGGATTAGCCAAAATGGAAAGAAGCAATCCAAGCAGAGTTGAACTCACTTTCAAAACGTGAGGTTTTTGAACCAGTAGTCCTAACACTAGAAGGTGTCAAACCTGTGGGATATAAATGAGTATTTGTAAGGAAATGAAATGAAAAGAATGAAGTCACAAGATATAAAGCGAGACTTGTTGCACAAGGATTCTCACAAAGGGCTGGTATAGATTATGAGGAGACATATTCTCCTGTGGTGGATGCAATAACGTTAAGATATTTGATTGGCCTGACTGTATATGAAAAACTTGATATGCATTTAATGGATGTAGTCACGGCGTATTTATATGGATCTCTGGATAATGACATTTATATGAAAATCCCGGAATGATTCAAAATACCAGAAACATATGAATCAAGTTCTCGGGAATGGTATTCAATGAAGTTACAGAGATCATTATATTAGTTAAAACAATCGATCGATTTAATGTGGTATAATCGCTTTGAGCGAATATCTCTTGGAAGAAAGATATCAAAATAATCCGATATGTCCGTATTTTTATAATGAAATCTCGATCGAGATTTGTTATTATAATCAGATATGTTGATGACTTAAATATAATTGGAACTCTGAAGAGTTATCTAAGGCAATAGAATATCTTAAGAAAGAATTTGAGATGAAAGATCTTGGAAAAACAAAATTTTGTATTGGTTTTCAAATTGAACATTTAGCAGATGGGATATTTTTTCATCAATCACCTTATACAGAGAAAATCTTAAAAAGATTTTATATGGATAAAGCACATCCATTGAACATTCCAATGGAGGTTGGTTCACTGGATGTAAAGAAAGATATATTTCACCTCGAGATGACAATGAAGAACTACTTGGTCCTGAAGTACCATATCTTAGTGCAATTGGAGCACTTATGTAACGCCCCTACTTTTCTATGACCAAATCCCTAGGGACATTACTACACATGCATGCATTTATAGGCCGAGAAATAAAAGAACTTAAAAGAAATTTCCATTTATCGTAAATGCAGTTCGAGGATCCCAAAACAAAACAAAAAAAATCGATTAAAACATCAAATCCACTTGGCCTATTAAAATCGTAAAAACAAGTTCAACTTCAATTAAAATCATAGAGACAAAAATAGTTCAAAATAAGAATATGCGGAAAATCATGCTGGTTCCCATGGTCCTAATAACGCTCTTCCGTCACACGCCCTGCACGTCCTTCCCTTTACCTGAAAAACATTTTTAAAAGAAAGGGTGAGTATTGCATAAACAATACCAGTAAGTAACCTCGCTCACAGAGGTTTGGGATATGCATACACATACAATCATGATCTCTAAACTCATTCATATCATACATAGATGGGATCTAAAACTTTCTAGAGTTGCGTGTCTTTAATCCATGGTCAGTATATTTAATTGTCGAGCCTTTAATCCATGATCGCTCATTCGATTGCAGTGTCTTTAATCCATGGTCGCTCATTTAATTGCCGTGTCTTTAATCCGTGGTTTGTTCATTTAATTGCCGTCTTTAATCCATGGCTATTCATTTAATTGCCGTCTCTGAATCCATGGCTATTCATTTAATTGCCGTCTTTAATCCGTGGTCGTTTTGTTCATTTAATTGCCGTCTTTAATCCATGGCTATTCATTTAATTGCCGTGTCTTTAATCCATGGCTATTCATTTAATTGTGAGGTTTGATTGGTCATCCTGAGTCATTTCTCTCGGGATAACCAATGTCCACACTATACGCTAATTTATTTACGTGGCATACAAAACATGCATGAGGTCCCATCACCACATAATCATGGGTGTACATATCACAAACATCATCATCAATATATCATTCATACTTTCTCATGGGCGATGTGAAAAATCATACTTTGTAAGGACATGAAACATTCTCATACAACTCATGTCCCCTATTCTCACATGAAATAATGGGATCCTTATACATGACATACGAGAATACTTTCACATGAAATAATGGTTTATTTTCACATAATACATCAAGTATTTGCACATAAAATATCACGTATTCTCAAAATAATATATCATGGATTTTCATGTGAAAAATATGAACTATTTCGCATAAAATCATGAAAATCATTTTCAGTCTCCCATTAAAAGTTCGGCACAAGGTCCCTTACCTCGAGCTTCGCTTTTTCTCCAAAACCTAATCGAACTCCCTGCCTATTCTCCTTTTAGCGAAACCTGATTCACATCAATATTTCCGAATTCAAACTCCAAGCATTCACTAAAACCCTAATCGTGCGATACTTAAACTACCGTATTAAGATATCCTATCCCGCTTACCTCGGTTTCAACGCGAGAACTCAATATTCCTTAGTTTGCTTGGCAATCGACCTCCAATTCCGTTCCAAGTTCGGTTCCTACAAAGACGTGTTCGAACCCGTACTGAATTTCTCAATTGAACGTTTAATCTAAACGATGGGTCGCAATAATTCCAATTAGGTAAGAAACTCGAATCAAAACGCTCACCTAAAGACAAACCCTCGCTGCAAGGACGGTGCTGCCCGGCGCTGTGGTCGTGGACGGATCCGGACGGCGACGGCACGCTTCTTCAACAGTAGCCGCGGCTGGAGCTCCGACCAAAGCGACCGCGCTACTGCAGACTTCGTCGGCAATGCGAGCTCGTGGAGACCGGAGTTCGGCGGCTGCGATGCCACCTTCGATCGGGAGAGCGCGGCGGCGAAGCGCGAGTGCGCGAGGACTCGCGGATGGAAGGCGGGCGGCGAGAGGCTGCGCACTAGGGCTTCACGATCTCGTAAGGGGAGGCGGCGGCGGCGCTTGGGGCGGTTCGTGTGGAGGTTTCCTCGGTGACGCGTGCGGTGCTTGAGCGAGAGAGGCAACTCCCATCGACCTCGTGGCGAAAGACGCGAGACGCGTGTGCCACTCGCGAGTGTGGAGCTCCGGCGGATGCTTGCGGCTGGCGACCCGACGCGTACCACTGCAGGACGGTGGGAGAAGACGGCCCGGACGACTGGAAGGCGTCTGCGCGTGTGGGTCTGATCGGCGGAAGCTGCTGGTGTTCTTCTTGCCGGCGGCTAGGGCATAAGTGCAGTCGGCCTCCTTCCTCTAGGGTTAGGGTTAGGGTGAGATGAAAAGATAGAGTTAGGGTTTGGGGAATGTTAAGATGAAGAGGATGGGGAAAAATTAGGGCTAGGGTTTGGTTTTTGATACAATGAAGAGTAGATGTGGAGTCTAGGGTTTCTCATGATATATATATCATCTATCTAGGTCAAGTGGTGTGCTATTGATCACCCTAATTTAGGCCTAAATCACCAAAACGCCCTTAAAAATTACCTTTCCCTTTAATTTTCATAGTTAGTCTCATCTTAAAAGAAACAATTCACGCAAGCTAAACAAAAATACGGCCTCCTCTCTCGAGCTTGATTAAAAACACTAATCCAAATTAAACACGACGCGTTACTAGAGCGTTAAATAAAATAAATAATAATACACCGTGATGATGGTCGTCACAATCTTCCCTCCTCCTAGAACTTTCGTCCTCGAAAGTTCCTAGTCTTGAAATAGTTACGGATATTTAGCTCGCACTTCCTCTTCTCGCTCCCAAGTAGCTTCCTCAAATGCGGTGGTTCTCGCCACAATACCTTAACTAAGCCGATGTCACGATTCACGGAGGGTCTTTCGATCTCTTGCAATAATTTGTACGGTGCGTTCACCATAACTCGGTCTTACATTAATCGCAATGGTTCAAGTCTATGACATGAGTCGGTGCAGAACGTACTTTCTCAACATGGAGACATGGAATACGTTATGAACCGCCGAAAGAGAAGGCGGCAGTGCTAATCTGTAGGCCACTGCACCAATCCTCTCTAAGATCTCAAATGGTCCGATGAATCGCGGACTTAACTTCCCTTTACGGCCAAACCTCAGAATTCCCTTCATTGGGGCCACCTTAAGAAATACGTGGTCCCCAACATCGAATTCTAGGTCCTTTCGTCTCGTGTCAGCATAATTCTTTTGTCTGACTTGGGCGGTCTGCATTCGTGCCCTGATCTTTTGCATTGCCTCATTAGTGACTGTACTAATTACTCGACCCAACAATCGGCGTTCACCAACCTCCTCCCGAAAACCGAGAGTTACGCAACGTTTTCCATAGAGAGCTTCAAATGGAGCCATTCCGATGGTCGATTGATAACTGTTGTTATAAGCAAACTCCATCAGATGTAAATGAGTGTCCCAACTGCCTGGGAAGTCTAAAGTGCAAGCTCGCAACATATCCTCTAATATCTGGTTTAAACGCTCCGTCTCGCCCATCCGCGTTACGTGGATGAAAGGTCATCTTGAAGTTCAATCGCAACCCAACGCTCTCAGTAAACTTCTCCGAAGTTGGAGGTGAAACGTGGATCCTCGTCAAAATAATCTTGGCCGGGATTCCATGCAAACGGACTATCTCTTCCGTGTAAAGTCGCGCCCACTTATCTGTAGAGAATAGGTGGGTTTCCAGTATGAAATGTGCTGACTTTGTTAACCTGTCCACTATGACCCAAATCACTGTGTAACCTCGTAAAGTTCTAGGCAGTCCAACTATGAAATCCATAGAGATCTCCTCCCATTTCCACTGAGGCACATGTAATGGTTGCAGCAATCCTGCGGGCCTCTGTCTAGGTGCCTTCACCTGCTGACAAGTCAAACACTTGCTGACAAACTCGCCACGTCGCGTTTCATGTTGCACCACAAAACGCATCAAGCTTGAGATCTCGGTACATCTTGGTACTGCCAGGATGCATAGAAAATGGTGAGTTATGGGCTTCGTTCAAGATCTCAGTTCTCAGCTTGTCATCGTCTGGCACACACAATCGTCCCTGAAATAGCAATCCTCCATCTGTGGATAGGGAAAACTCTGTCAACTCACCTGTAGTTACTGCAGTAAGTTTTTCCACTAACTGGGGGTCCACCTGCTGAGCCTCTATAATACGTTGCCTCAAGGTCGGTTGCACTTTGTTAATCGGGCTAATCGAGCCGTGGTGGTCTTTCCTACTAGCACTTTGCAATTTCACTCGAGCAAACTCTGCTCAGTAACTCTGCTACTGCATGTCTGTCACTCACGCGCGCGCAGTATGCATTGGCTTCTCGCGAGGGCATCGGCCACTACATTAGCCTTACCGGGATGGTATCGTATGTCAATATCATAATCTTTCACCAATTCCAACCATCTGCGTTGCCTCATGTTCAATTCTTACGGGTGAATGATACTTGAGACTTTTATGATCTGTGAAAATCTGAATTTTCTCGCCATACAGGTAGTGTCTCCAGATCTTTAATGCAAATACCACTGCTGCTAGTTCCAGGTCATGAGTTGGATAGTTCCT
This sequence comes from Trichosanthes cucumerina, assembly GCA_036507285.1. Lineage (NCBI taxonomy): Eukaryota > Viridiplantae > Streptophyta > Magnoliopsida > Cucurbitales > Cucurbitaceae > Trichosanthes > Trichosanthes cucumerina. Next base: position 71,964,599 of record CM071835.1, on the reverse strand, counting down.
CTCGTGCGTCTTCAATTGTCGGGATGCATAAGCTATTACTTTACCGTCTTTGCATCAAGATACACCCAACCCTTTCTTGGAAGCATCACTTTGTAAACCACAAAGCTCCTGTTCCCTCGGCATCTTTGTAAGAATCGGGGCCGACACTAATCATGTGCTTGAGTTCCCGAAACTCGCTTCACAAGCATCATCCCAAACAAAAGAGTTTCCTTTTCACACCGAATGAGTCATAGGCATGGCTATCTTGGCAAAATCTGCACAAAACGCCTATAGTATCCTGCAAGACCCGTAAAAACTACGTACCTCTGAATCGCGTGGTGGTGGGCGAGGCCACTGTGGTGACGGCCTCCACTTTCATTTGGATCAACAGAGACTCTCGACTGCACACCACATGCCCTAGAAAAGATACCTGCGAGCCAAAATTCACACTTGGAGAATTTTGCATACAACTTATTCTCTCTCGGTGTGAGTAAGACTTTCCTCAGGTGCATTTCATGCTCTTCATCACACCTGGAGTATATCAATATATCATCGATGAACACAATCACGAACGTATCAAGAAACTCCTTGAACAAACGGTTCATCAAATCCATGAATGCGGCGGGAGCATTGGTCGACTCAAACGACATCACTCGTGAACTCGTAATGCCCATAACGTGATCTCGAATCTTTGTTTAGGGATATCCCCTTCACCGATCCTCAATCGATGGTAGCTCGATCTCGGATCGATCTTAGAGAACACCGCTCGCTCCTTGCAATCGGTCAAACAAATCATCTATTCTGGGGGAGAGGATATTTATTCTTGATTGTAACTTTATTCAACTCCTCGTAATCTATACACAGCGCATGGATCCGTCTTTCTTTTTCACGAACAATCACAGGTGCTCCCGGGTGAAACACTTGGCGTATAAACCCTTTGTCTAGCAAGTCTTGTAATCGTACTTTTAGTTCTTTCAACTCTGCTTGGTGCCATTCTGCAGACGGGCTTGGATATCGGGGTCGTCCCCAACTCCAATCCGATGTTAAAATCTACCTCCCGATCGGAGGTATTCCGGGAGGTCCTCGGGAAGACGTCAGAAACTCGCGTTCACGATCGCACTCGATGTCACCGAGATCTCTGTGCATCTTGCATCTAGTATGCGAGCTAAGACGCCCCAAGCTCCCGATGCAATAATTTTACGGCCTTAAGGCGGTAATACCTTAGGCCTACTTCCTGCTCATCAGCCTCTCGAACTCAGAGCTTGAGGTTGGTTAGGAGGAGTGAACACTACCTCCTTCCCCAAAATCAATCAATACAAGCATGGTTCTGCGCTAACCACCCATGCCTAAAATTACATCAAAATCAAACATATCTAAGACCACTAGGTTCATCATAACTCATGGTCTCGATGGTCACACTACCATCCTTGACTTTCATATTGGCCAACAAATTTATTCCCACAGAGAGTGGAGACAGATAGGGCATCTCAGAATCGTTTCTAGTTCTAACTCAGCTTGACTTACAAAGGATGTAGAAATAAAAGAGTGTGTAGAACCAGAATCAAATAGTACAAAGGCGAGGTGCCCAAGTAATGGAAGTGTACACAGTAACCACTTGAGTCCGAGCCATAGATGTCTCTCTTGGGTGCTTGCATAGGCTCTCCCCTGATGTATGGCTGGGTTCACAGTAGGCCCACTATTCATAACCTGTGGCTGACTAGTGCTGGCTTGACTCGGGCAGCTATTAGCTCTGTGCCCTTCCTTTTCACACCAGTAACACACTCCGGATCAAGACCATACACTTACCCAGTCTTTGCTACCACATTCTTTTGCACTGCGGGCCTATCTCCGCCGCTATTTCCGCCTGTTGGATGGTGGTTTCGATCGGGACTCAGACACGAAATGCCCAGTGTCTATCACGGTGTACGCTGGGGCGCCAGTGGCTGGAATGGGGCTGGTCCCACTTCCTCTTATAATTCGCTATGGGTTGCCCCGAGTTAACTACCACCACTGTGCTTGATGCGATGAGCACACCAAATCGATTCCGCCACTCTCTCACTGCGGAGGCGTAATCGGGGAGGTGCTAATGCTTGAATAAAGCCTCGAACATTCTCATCTAGCCCCATGATAAAGCGCTCAGTCTTCTTTGCTTCTGTATCCACCAGCTCGGGGGGCAAAACGGGACAGACGGGTAAATTCCCTCTCATATATCTCCACTGCCCTCCTGCTTCGCACACACACCAGAAGAATTCTCGCTGCTTCTTCTGTAACAGTGCGGCAGGGATAGAATTTCCGCCAAAATGCTTCTTTGAATAGATTCCAAGTAATCGTTTCTCCGCTTGCAACAATGGTTCCTTGGCGGACTCCCACCACAAGTACGCGTCATCCTCGGCGCATGAAGGTCGCACAGACACACCTCTCGTCCTCGTGGCGGTTCATCGATCTAAAGATGGTCTCAATGGAGGACAGCCACAACTCCGCCACAGTGGGGTCACTGGAAGACCCATTGAAAGATCTCGGATCATACTTCCTGAAGTCTTTCAGGTAACGAGACTCCAGAGTTGCATCGTTTCGCCCCTGATTTGCTTGGGCCAGCTGGGTGGCTACTGTAGCTCGCACTAGGCTCTGCATGGCCTCCACCATCATAGTCATAACATTGGCGTTCCCTCGTGCGCCACGGGGGCAGCTGCAGTACATTCTCCCGACGGTCGGGCGGGTCCCGGGGAGGTCTCGAGCGGGTGGAGTAATCTCTTCCCGATCCGGGGTAATTCCGGGTTGGGCGTCAACGTTTACCCTTGCCCTCCCCCCCTACCACGCCCCTACCTCTCCCTCGGCCTCTAGGTGGCATTATGTCAAAACTACAACATAGAGAGTTTCTAACTCGGTTTCTTTACTTTCAAATCATAAGATAGAATCACCCTTTGGGGCTTTTAAGGTTATGTATATGCATAATCTTCGTATCATATCATAATCATTTACTTTCTTAATAAAATATCGGGACGTGCACAGCGGTGGTGGAAGCGTTGTTAAACCATGGGAACTACTCAGTGCTTACTCTGTAAAAGTCTACTGAACCCCTAAACCTAGGGCTCGATACCAACCATAACGCCCTACTTTTCTATGACCAAATCCCTAGGGACATTACTACACATGCATGCATTTATAGGTAGAGAAATAAAAGAACTTAAAAGAAATTTCCATTTATCGTAAATGCAGTTCGGGGATCCCAAAACAAAACAAGAAAAATCGCTTAAAACATCAAATCCACTTGGCCTATTAAAACTGTAAACAAGTTCAACTTCAATTAAAATCATAGAGACAAAAATAGTTCAAAATAAGAATATGCGGAAAATCATGCTGGTTCCCATGGTCCTAATAACGCTCTTCCGTCACACATACCTGCACGTCCTTCCCTTTACACAAAAAACATTTTTAAAAGAAAGGGTGAGTATTGCATAAACAATACCTGATAAGTAACCTCGCTACCGAGGTTTTTGGGATATGCATACACATACAATCATGATCTCTAAACTCATTCATATCATACATAGATGGGATCTAAAACTTTCTAGAGTTGCCGTGTCTTTAATCCATGGTCAGATATTTAATTGTCGCCTTTAATCCATGATCGCTCATTCAGATTGCCGTGTCTTTAATCCATGGTCGCTCATTTAATTGCCAGTCCAGTCCAGTGGTCGTTTTCATTTAATTGCCGTGTCTTTAATCCATGGCTATTCATTTAATTGCGAATCTTGAATCCATGGCTATTCATTTAATTGCCGTGTCTTTAATCCGTGGTTTGTTTCATTTAATTGCCAGGTCTTTAATCCATGGCTATTCATTTAATTGCCAGGTCTTTAATCCATGGCTATTCATTTAATTGTGAGGTCGACTGGTCATCCTGAGTCATTTCTCTCAGGATAACCAATGTCCACACTATACGCTAATTTATTTCGTGGCATACAAAACATGCATGAGGTCCCATCAGTCACATAATCATGGTGTACATATCACAAACATCATCATCAATATATCATTCATACTTTCTCATGGGCAAAGTGTGAAAATCATACTTTGTAAGGACATGAAACATTCTCATACAACTAACATGTCCCTATTCTCACATGAAATAATGGGATCCTTATACATGACATACGAGAATACTTTCACATGAAATAATGGTTTATTTTCACATAATACATCGAAGTATTTGCACATAAAATATCACGTATTCTCAAAATAATATCTGTGGATTTTCATGTGAAAAATATGAACTATTTCGCATAAAATCATGAAAATCATTTTCAGTTACTCCCATTAAAAGTTCGGCACAAGGTCCCTTACCTCGAGCTTCGCTTTTTCTCCAAAACCTAATCGAACTCCCTGCCTATTCTCCTTTTAGCGAAACCTGATTCACATCAATATTTCCGAATTCAAACTCCAAGCATTCACTAAAACCCTAATCGTGCGATACTTAAACTACCGTATTAAGATATCCTATCCCGCTTACCTCGGTTTCAACGCGAGAACTCAATATTCCTTAGTTTGCTTGGCAATCGACCTCCAATTCCGTTCCAAGTTCGGTTCCTACAAAGACGTGTTCGAACCCGTACTCAATTTCTCAATTGAACGTTTAATCTAAACGATGGGTCGCAATAATTCACATTAGGTATGAAACTCGAATCAAAACGCTCACCTAAAGACAAACCTCGCGCGCAGAGGACGGTGCGCCGGCCACCGTGGTCGTGGACGGATCCGGACGGCGACGGCACGCTTCTTCAACAGTAGCCGCGGCTGGAGCTCCGACCAAAGCGACCGGCGCGCTGCAGGACTCGTCGACGGCCGAGCTCGTGGAGACTGGAGTTCGGCGGCTGCAGTACTTACCTTCGATCGGGAGAGTTGCGGCCGGCGGAACGCGAGGTGCAGCGAGGACTCGCGGATGGAAGGCGGACGGCGAGAGCTGCTGCACTAGGGCTTCACGATCTCGTAAGGGAGGCGGCGGCGGCGCTTGTGGGACGGTTCGTGGAGGTTTCCTCGGCTGTACGTGCGGCGCTTGACGGAGGAGGCAACTCCCGATCAGCCTCGTGGCCGGAAGACGCGAGACGTGTGCCACTCGCGAGTGTGGAGCTCCGGCGGATGCTTGCGGCTGGCGACCCGACGCGTACCACTGCAGGACGGTGGGAGAAGACGGCCCGGACGACTGGAAGGCGTCTGCGCGTGTGGGTCGATCGGCGGAAGTCGCTGGCGGTGTTCTTCTTGCCGCGCGGCTGGGGCATAAGTGCGATCGGCCTCCTTCCTCTAGGGTTAGGGTTAGGGTGAGATGAAAAGATAGAGTTAGGGTTTGGGGAATGTTAAGATGAAGAGGATGGGGAAAAATTAGGGCTAGGGTTTGGTTTTTGATACAATGAAGAGTAGATGTGGAGTCTAGGGTTTCTCATGATATATATATCATCTATCTAGGTCAAGTGGTGTGCTATTGATCACCCTAATTTAGGCCTAAATCACCAAAACGCCCTTAAAAATTACCTTTCCCTTTAATTTTCATAGTTAGTCTCATCTTAAAAGAAACAATTCACGCAAGCTAAACAAAAAAATACGGCCTCCCTCTCGCCGAGCTTGATTAAAAACACTAATCCAGCTAAACACGACGTTTACTAGAGCGTTAAATAAAATAAATAATAATACCTGTGATGATGGTCGTCACAACTTATGTATTTGGCTATTAACACAAGACCACATATTGCATTTTCAGTAAATTTATTAGCTAGATATAGTTAATGTCCTACAAAAAGACATTGGAACGGAGTTAAGCATGTACTCTGATATCTTCGAGGGACGATTGATATGGGTTTATTTTATTCTAACAAATTCAGTTTTGATCTAGTTGGTTATGCAGATTCTTGTTATCTATCTGATCCACACAAACCTAGATCTTAGACAGGTTATCTATATACATGTGGAGGAACTGCTATATCATGGCGATCAGTGAAACAGACCATCACGACCACTTCTTCGAATCATGCTAAAATCCTCGCAATTCACGAGGCAAGTCGAGACTGTGTATGGCTAAGATCAATGACACAACACATTCGTGAGACATGTGGCTTATCTTCTTGCAAACCCCTTCCAACAATATTATACGAAGAAAACACAACATGTATATCTCAAGTCAAATGAGGATATATTAAAGGAGATAGAACGAAGCATATCTCTCTAAAGTTTTTCTACACTCATGACCTTGATGAAAATGGCGACATCTCAAGACAAATGATTTTGTTCGAAGGATAACTTGGCGGACATATTTACAAAGGCATTACCAACTACAACATTTGAGAAATTGGTTCACAATTTGGGATGCGAAGACTCGAGAGATCTCAAGTGATGTCGTCATGAGGGGGAGTAAATATATTATATAAAATATGTATTCTTTTTCTTTCACTAGGGTTTTTATCCCATAGGGTTTTTTCCTAGTAAGGTTTTAACGAGACATATTTTATATAAATGGGCATTTAAGAAGCAGCGATATATAAATATTATGATGTAAATGCCCATTTCCACATGCCCTTTAACAACCATGCCATGTGACAAATTATCCTTAGCCATAGTGTCCTTCATTTGTCCATTTCTTACCAATGCTTAGTGTCCAAATGTACCAACTCATCCCTTGCCAAATTGCCTATATATAGTGGCTTTTGGTGGAAGAATAAAAGGCACAATTGGTGAAATAAGCCTCCAATTCTTCTTCTTCTCTCCCACTTTCTCTTTAGTTTATTTCTTATTTAATTTCTCATAAATTTCCACTATCTTTTGTCTATATCATTTATATATATATATATATATATATATATTCTAATTCTAATTTCCAAATACTTGAATTATTATTATTATTATTATTATTATTATTATTATTATTATTATATTATTATATTATATTAGTATTTAAATATTGATAAAATTATACCCGGTTTTCATCCTATTTTCACAACATTTGTAGATATGTATGTCTGAAAGAATAAGAACCTACAAATATATCAACTTTATAAAATCTATAACGCTGAAATATTGTAATTTTTTAAATTAAAATACCTATTAATTAATTATTTGAGGATAGAAATCAATTTTAAGTTTAATCCTTTTTGTAATAATAATTTTTAATTTACTTAATTGATAGTGATATTTTCAATGGTATGTGTTGCTTAAAAAATCAAATTTCATTACCTTACATTGTATGAAAACAAATATTAAAAAAGGAATTCATTAAAGTTAGATAATTAAAACTTGTAATGTTGAAATAAAGAATAAAATATAAAATAAAGTAAAAGTAAAATTACATTATCAAAAAGAGAGAAAAAAAAAAGGAGTAGTTGAAAGCTTACCGACTAAATAAATAAAATTCTTCTTACTTTTAAATTTTTGATTTCTCAATATTAAAAGTAATTGTATTACTGTAATAATATTTTGTCCACAAGAGAATAACTCAATTGTAAAAAACTGTAATAATATTCTAAAAATATATTTAAAAAATATAAATAATATTGAATCACACATTCATTATACAATAAATAAGATGTATATTATATTACATAAATGAATAATTTATTTCACACAATAATTCAATGACAAATATTTCTAAAAAGAGAAAAAAATTCAATAGGAAATATCTTTTGTGATGTTAATCTTTTTTTTTTTTTTGGATGTTAACATTTGTGATGTTAATCTTGAGTGTATTAGTTTCAACACTCTTTTCTTCACTGCCTATAACACCATTTCTTGCATCGTCGCTATGAATCTTTTCTATTTCACCATCCACAATATCTTTTTTGTCATCGGTCTTGATCCTCTTTTCTTTACCATATGTATCATTCTCTTTATCGTCTATTTTTTCATCACCATCTATGACATTAGATCCTCCTCCTGCAACGGTCGATTGCACTACAACCTCTTTGATATGGGTTTACTTCTGTGTCTTCCACAAAGTTCGTGATGTTTAGCGCTACATCCAGGACTAATATCACACCTTTAGAGGACCATACTCGATGTAATTTGCATTTGTAATCTCAATCGTGTCAATACAAACAAAGAGAATGCCAACAAAAATAAGCGTGCTTCCTTTGATGATGGCCATGGTCGATAATAAAAATATACAAAACCTATTTGAAAACTTAAAACTTAGAATGGTTTGATAAAAAAAGATTTTAAACTAGGGATATTTATACTAGCTTGTTAGCTTTTTATAGATTGTGTTTGCTTTTTCTTGGGTGGGTTTATATATCTCTTACAACAAAACCTAATAAAAGTAGGTTTGAATTGTATGATTAACATTTTGCCAACTCATAGATTCAATCAAATGACAACCTCACTTGTTAATTCTTAAATATAGAATAACCACAACGGAAGCTAATAAAAAAAATATCAAATTATCATAGGTATTCAAGAGAGAATTGAAGTAAATAACCTTTAACTTGGAAAATAAACTTTAAAATTATCCGATATAAATTTTTTTTCAAATAATTTTATCTATAATATATTAAAAAGTGAGGATGTTGGAAAAAAAATTTTTGGACACTTTTGTGTTTTTTAATTTATTAATTTACAAAATATGTCATGATTGAGTAATTATAAATACTTAATTAATTAATTACTATTAATAAATGTATGCAATTTAAAATGTTGGAATGGAAAAATTTTTCTACCACATAAAACTTTTTTCTTTAATTATAATTCATAATTCAGTTTTAAAAACACAAGTATTTTAAAAGTTTTGTAACTTCTCATGTAACGACCCTACTTTCCAAACTCACTTTACGTAGGACCGCTACTAAACATGCATCCATTTAAGGCCATAAATAACATTAAATAAATAAAACATGATGATTAAAATCGCTTGAATTTGGGATCCCATAAAATAAAACATTTAAAACAACATCAATCAGTTTGGCCTCAGTTTAAAACGCTCTAAAATCATAATGTGTAACAAAAATCGTTTAACCATGACTCTTAAAAACATAAATACAGAAAACATGACTTTGTCCCATGGCCTTCGTAGCGCGCCCCCGTCATTCACCTTGTATGCCTTTGCTCCTACCTGAAAACATTTTAAAAAGAAAGAGTGAGTATTAGAAAAATAATGCCCAGTAAGTGACCTCGCTACCGAGGTTTTGGGTCCGAAGACTCCTGAATCATGTTTAGTCCGTAGACTCCTGTCATATAGGGTCCTTTTAAAACCTTGGGAGTATGTTAGGTCCGAAGACCATTGTCATATGTGGAGTCCTCTCAAAACCCCCATAGAACCTTATGAAGTATAATTGCAACAACCATTCATATATCTATCATGTACATACAAATATGCATGAGGTCTCATCATCCTTTCATATACTATGATGCACATGTCATAGAATAATAGTAAATCAAATATCAAAGAATACTTTTCATAACATTTAAGCTTAAATCAATCCATCATAAATCATAGCATAACTTTCATAGCTTTCAATTTAAAACACTTTAAAACATAATACTTTCGAAATATATAAGTAATCAAACATAATAAAATCCATGACTTTTAAACTTTACATATAACTTTCATATACGGGACCTAAAACTTTCTCATAACAGAACATTACTAAAATACATGACTTTCTTTTGGTTAAGTGGTCAATTCATGAACCTGAGTCCTTTCATGTTGAGTCCCTCACAGACTCCTATATGTTTTGAGTCACTCACAGCACCCTCTATAGGTGACCTGCAGGGTCTCTAATGCATGTTTGATCATGCATAAAACCTCAGGAGACGAATTGCCACAACCTCCTTTCCAATCATTTCATCGCATACATACAGTGCATGATGTCCCATTTATTAATCATAACTTTAATACACATATAATGAGAAGACAATAAATTAACATTCATGGCATAACATTCATAACTTGACTAAAATAATACTTCAGAACATAATAGATTTCAAAAGTGTAAATAATAAAATACTTTTGAAATAAAATAAGAAAAACTTTTTTTTCTCCCATTTTAGAAAATTCGGCACAAGATCCCTTACCTTAGCTTTCGCTCTTAAATTTCCTATAATTAAATCTCTACCTCAGAAATCCTTTGAACTATGCTCAATACTTGAGTCCCTTAAATCAAATCAATTTTCTTAATTAATTCACACACATAAATAATCTTATTTTTTAATCCACTAGTAGTTAGCCTAAATTACCACAAACAGAAGGTCAAATCACGCTCGAAGGGTCGAATTAATCGAACTAGACAACTTCAAAAGGTTGCGTTGACCATTGACCGTTGACCGACTAGCAGCACGCATTGACCAACGAGCAACGGTGTGTTGACGGCACGTGGAGGTCAGATCTGAGATGCCCGCTTGCTGATCTACTTACCCCCGATCATGATTCGCCAAAATCTGTGCAAAATAAGGCAAACCGCTCGAACCAAGGCGGCGATTTGACCCAAACATGCGTGAACCTATAGTGTCGTTGGTTGAACGTTCGACTTCAGATCAGACTCTAGTGGTGGTTCGAGCGTTCGGTTCGTGGCAACGTGTGGCGGTATATAGGAGATATTATCCCCGTGAGCAGCGGAAACGTGCTTTAAGATCGAAATTTCTTGTTTATATTGGTTTACTAGAAATACCAATACATTGAAAAAATACAGAGACAAGCATTCATTCTAATCTAATTAGAGCATGGAATTTAGACATGCAAACATATGCTGTACAATATATAAAACTAAAAGAAAAAAGGTAATTATCTTTGTAGTTTTCACACAGCAACCCTTACTCCAATTGCACAACAACACAACACCTCTGTTCTTTCTTCTCCAGCAGGATACCAACAACTTGGCAAACCCTCTATCCTCTATATTCCACTTAGATCTCTCCTTTTGTGGTAAGGAGCAAACAATTGCAAGTGAAGGGAACTTTTGTGTTGAGAGAATTCTTTCAGCAATTTCTCAAAAAGAACCAATTGTTCGATTAGTCCAAACTTCTGTCCAAAGAGAACTTGAAGGGGAGAGGAGCACTTCCCACTCCGTATCGATGGGGAGGCAGTAGTGAAGTGGGGAGGGTGTCCTTTTGACACGGTCCCACCATTTAAATTAATTTAATAATTAAATTAATTAAAACAAATTGAATTAAATATCATATATCTAATCAATTATCAATTAAATATCATATATTTAATTAATGTTTAAATATCATATATTTAATAGAGATTAAATCATATTTAATCAATTTCTTCTCTAACCTATAGTTTTAATGTACATCTCATGCACATTAAATTTTAATCTATAGTTTTTAAATATGAATCACATTCACATTTAAATTAATATTTGAACTCTTTTTCAAATATTTAATTATCTCATATAATTTAATATGAATCATATTCACATTAAATTTATAATATAATGTTCCAAAACTTTATATTATAACGTATCTAATATACAATAAATTTATTCCCCTAATGAATTTGAACATTTCAAATTCAAACGATCTAAGAACCCTTTACGAGTTAGAAGGTGGACCTAATGGACCTACAGATCAGAAGCTCCAACGATACGAAATTATTGGGTTAATCTCATTAACCTTCTAATCACCATTCGTTTACTGCGGGAACACTCCACTAAAGTCCCACAATTTGCACTCTTGTCACTCGCAGGATATATTTCTCGTGTCCACGGATATTGACCAATAAAGACAAGTCAATACTTGACGAATGTTCGTAATGTTAGGATGTATGTCTTAATCTCGTTTTGTTTGTAACATTACCATTTGAAATTAATAAGAGTTACTTCTTTCATCACTTTCTGTCTCGCAATTTTTACAAACTTTGTTCAATAAACTAAGCTCCAAGGTCATTGAATATATGATAGAACTTGAACTTGAACGGTGTGTAGTGGACACATAGGGAGGATCGGGTTCGAGTTAATGACCCAAACGGTCTACAATATATGGATAGGGTTGGAGACCTAATCCTGGATACGTTGTAGATGTAGCCCGCTTTGTATTAAATACAAACGAGGTGATCTGACTCGTTCATGTGGTTGACATGCGAGTGGGGGCATCTTGTGCAATGAGATTGTACAAGACCGGACCGTAAATTATTAGACCTACTGATGTAGCACCGCTAATGCATGGGACTAATAACTTCGTAGATGACTATTAGTTACTCGACCTTAATCCTCGAGCGTGTTACGGACTCGCTGTTTGCGAAGTCCGTCCTTTGACTAGTACGGGTGAGGATCGTCACAGTTACTTGCCCAATATGTCTATCTTCTGAGGGACATGACCACGTGGGGAGCTTGAAACTTAACTACGCGAGATGAAATTCATTCGTTCCCGCCTTTACGGAAACTAGAAGGGTTGTTCCCTTAAGTGTTGTCCCTAGGGCTTGGACAACGAACGCCCACCCTCTCACTGGCCCGAGAGGGGTGTTGTGTATGGTTGGACCATTACAACGTTGTTGTTCATTAGAGAAGTAGTGGGGACTTATGAAGCAAAAAGTAGACACAGAGGTACAACGCTAATTTGACCTAGTAGTGTCTACGAACAACCTGTGAAGGGTCGACTCATGGGCAATTTTTATATCAGTGGAAATAACTTGTCTTACACAAGGGAGTGCAACTACGAGCTTTAGTGCAGTGTTACCGTAGCTAATGAATGTTTTTTAATTGGGTCAAAGAGTTTGACAGGTTAATCTCGGATCATTGGAGCTCGTCACTGTAGGTCCATTAGGTCAGTTGGTTGGCTCAAACTGGATTAATAGAGGGTTTATAGTTTTGGTGTGAATTTGAAGTGTTCAAGTTCATTAAAAGGTAATTATGTCAATGAGATATGATTGACATATTATATAGTTTAATGTGAATGAGATTCAAAATAAACTATAGGTTAGCCTAATTGTCTAATTAGGGCTAATTTGGAGAAATTGGATTGAGAGAAATTAAATTGAATGTGATTCTATTTAAAAATCCACAATTATACAAATATGATTTGTATAATGAGATATGAGATATCTTATTATATGTAGTTATGCAAATATGATTTGCATCACCTAGGGTTGTGCTTAAATGGTAAATAGGTGAAGATTTCAACTCCACCTTTCACCATTATTTAAACTCCTTTGCAAGAAGGATTTGGTAACTCAAGGCTCATTTTTTGGAAATCTCACCAAAGAGCTCTTGTAATTCTCTCTTAACATCGCTTTCATTTTCTCCTTCCTTTCACCCAAACAAGAGTCGCACAACTCTCGTTCTACCAAAAGTAGAACAACCGAGAAACCTTTCGGAGCGTGTCTATGTTCGAGGAGATTGAGTACGTTGAGTTCATGATCACGGAGGGTTAGTGACCGGAGGAGGAAAATATGAAGACGGTTCTTCAACAAGTATGTACACTTGCTGTTTTCTTCTTAAGTTTCATGTTTAGCCTAGTTTTTATGTGATAGAAACTGTTTTAAGAAAACATATTTCGCAACGATACCATGGTGATTCGATCACCCTTCCGCTGCGTGGGATTTCATTCCCTTCACGTAACACAAGCTGGGTTAAATTACCGTTTTACCCCTAGGTTTCATCTTGTACCTTAAGTACCAGTACTCATCTAATGAACAATTTGTTTGTGATCCTACCAACAAACATAAGTCCCTCTTGAGCCAATGAGAGGGTCGGGCCCTTTGTTCAAGTCTCGGAGACCCCACTTAAGGGATCATTCACTTGCTTACCCTAGTAGGCGGAAAAGTGAATTCCATCTTGCTAAGTTAAGTCCCCAGTCGCTCACTCGGGGTTGTCCCCAAGAAGGTAGGCATATTGAGTCGGTGAATCTGGCCACTCTCACTCATACTAGTCAAAGGACAATCCCTCTCAAACAGGAGTTCGTAACCTGCTCAGGATTGAGATCAAGTTGCCTAGGTAATCCTAGTGAAATAGAAACCTAACTAGTTTACATCTAGCAGTTACTATTTCACGGTCCGATCTTATGTAATCTCATCACATAGGATATCCTCACTCACATGTCATCTACACAAACACGTTAGGATCACAGTCTTTGTATCATATACAAAGTGGGCCACATTCATAGTATTACCAGGGTAAGGAACCCAAACCTTATCCTCTTACTATAGACCCTTTAGGCTGTATCTCGAACCGAGATCCTTTATGTGTACACTATATTCAGTTCAAGAAACATTTTACAGCATTGGATGTTCGTTTATTTGATTTTGGTTTAAAACAAGGGCAATATCGTAAATAATGAACAATAACTCTTTATTTAAATAATAACTCTTTATTACGATAATTAGAACCAAAAAATTATAAACTACGAGTTTTAGGGCACAAACCCCAACACAATCGGCTTCACTCATAGAGTTGACAAAACTCACGGCGCGGTTCAAGCGAGCAATCCACGCAGACGAGCAACCAAAATAGACCGGCGCTCTGTTTGCATGTAACGACCCTAAAAAAATGAGACGAATCTAGGCTAGGGAAGTTACTCCGCTACACCGTTCGTGCCGAAATTTCAGCAGCATAACGACATAACAAGGAGAAAACCAAAATTTTTCCTGGAACCTAACAAGCAGAAAACACTTCAATGTGTTTCAAAGGATGCCCAACCCCCACCAAATTATAATTAAAGAATGGGTTGGGCTACAACAAGAGTTCCAAGGTACATTCTCTTGCACATACGAACACGCAATAGAACGACAACTCAACAAGAATGAAAGCTTACCAACTAAAAGTACCTGAGAAATAGAGGGTCGCGCGACCAAAAGAAAATAAAGCGGAACTTTAACATGACAGTGACAAATGAAAACTCTAAGCTAGGGAAAACAATAAGGTAACAGGGTCCCACAGCCTCGTCGGGTTGTTGTCGTTATCATCCGCCTTAGGGTTTCTTACCTGCAACCAAAAACAATAAAGTAGACGGGTGAGTATAACGTCCAAGAAAACTAACATGCAACCAAACAAAACTCGTCTTCTAAACTCACTCAACCCCAAATAGGTCTCACACTTAGCACACTTCACCCCTAGCCCTCCTGCGGTAATAACTCGAGCTCTACCTTCGATCCTGGAACTTTGATTGATGATGCAATGAGAGAAATCAACTCTCACGACACTACACACTGGCATAGAGCATAGTAGGTACGTATCCTACATGCCCTATGGGGAATTGCCCCTAAGCCAAAGACGGGATAATGGAAAGCAACCACCGCTTTGACGGACGTACTCCTGCTCTCTCGCAACACAATAAACTAGCATATGGTAGTGAGGTGCGTAACCAACACGCCCTATGGGGAATCCCCTAAGCTAGCACGGATAATTGAAAGTAACCACTCCCTCGATCTCAAAGGGACGCACTTTTGATCTCACGAGCCAATCATATATCATCAACCTAGAGGTTCTTACTCGCCAAGGCGTAACTCAGGGTTTAGTAAGTGTTGAGTTTTGCGCTTCATAAGGTTACTTAGAAATCTAACCCGATATTCCTAATATCCCCGATCCATTCTCAAGGGTCTCAAATTCAACCAGTTTTCACTTTTAGCCAACACCTCAAAGTACCAAAAATCCACCTTCAGCCACACTCACTAGATATCCGACTTAGCCTTACCCCAATTCCACACAAGTTTTCTTAGCTCCTTGCTTCACGTCGGTAAACGCCTCCCTAACTAGAATTCTGACATAACCCAGACCCGCCCCGCAGGATGCTCGTAAGCTATGTCCCACCCCGAGTCTAATGTCACACTCGTTGTGACTCACCTCGAGGCACTCTCGTCTTTGGTCTGTTGCCATGACTACCATGGCTCACCAAAAGACATCATCGCCCTGTTGGGATTTATGCCCTAAACTTGTGTAATTTTGATCAATTATATAAAGTGTTATCTGTTTTGATAAGATTACAGTCTTGCTTTTATAAATTCAATAAGCTAAGCTCCAAGGTTATAACATTTATCTTGAAATCAGTGAAGTGGACACTATTTGGGTTGAGTTAAAGATTATAACCCAAATGGTCTATGGTATAAGAATAAAGTTGGAAACCTCATTCTGGTAACACCATGGATGCGACCCACTTTGTAGTACGAATGAGGTAATCAAACTCATTCATGTAGTTGACATGCGAGTGGAGGCATCCTGTATGAAGAGTTCATACAAGACTGGATCGCAAATTATTAGTCTAGCCAGTATAACACCGTTAACAAGATAAGACTAGTAATTTATAGATGGTCATTAGTGACTTGACTTTAATCCTGAGCAAGTTAAGAACTCCTGCTTATAGGGGTTTGGCCTTAGACTAGTATGAGTGAGAGTAGCCTGTAGCCGACTCAATAAGCCTACCTTCTCAGGGACAGAACCTCGTAGGTAGTTGGGAACTTAACTGTGCAAGATGGAATTCACTCATTCCTCTACTGAGGAATTAGATAGGTTGTTCCCTTAAGAACCCGACTCGGTGTCTTGAACAACGGGGCCCCGCCTCTATGAGTGTATGAGTCTAAGGTAGGACCTTAGACTTGTTGTTCATTAGAGGATAGTGGTGCTTAAGGAGTAAAACCAGGTGAAGGGTCGACTCATGGGTAATGACTATATCAAGTGGACACAATATTATCTACAAAGAGGAGAGTGCAACTACAAGTCTATAGTGGAGTGACTTTTAGTTAATGAATATTGATTAACCGGATCAAAGAGTTTGATCGATTAATCTCACATCATTGGAGCTCATGATCCATGAGGCTTAACATGGTAATATTGAGGGTATAAAGTTAGGAGTGAAATTGAAGTGTTCAATTTCATACATGAGGAGTTATATCAATTATATATGAGATAATTGATATAATATATAGTTTTAATGTGAAAATTAGATTCATATATAAACTATATACTAAAGAGAGATTAAAGGAGGGGGAGGATGGTCATTTCCATCCTATTCCCCTATATATATGGTTGCATGAGATGCAACTAGGGTAAGGTTTTTGAAGCTCACTTGTTGTTGTTGTTGGAAGAGTTCCAAGACAACACAAACATCTCTGTCTTAAAATTCCTCACATCTCCTAAAGGGAACCCACCTTCCTCCCTCACCTAGAGAACAACGGAGAAGATTCGGTGGTCGTGTCTTCGCACGTTGGAGTTCTTGTCGCTTAGATCGTGACCGTGGAGAGAGAAGCACTTGAAGAAAGGTTCTTCAAAGGTAAATTCTTGGTATCCATTTCAATTTTATGCTTAATCTAGTTTTGTATGTTCTTGAATTTATCGTTGTAACTAACTAAATCAAGAGCGCGATTTCACAATCGCTTCACTGCGGGACTTCAATTTCCTTCAATTGGTATCAGAGCCCAATTGCGTTATTGATTTATTTTCTGGTTTTTTCAAGAACAATATGAGATTTACTGTTTTTGCATGAGGTGTATGATCGGTTTTGAAAAATTAGATGTTTTCAATTTTTGCACTTATATTTACAATTTCCATTGAAATCTTCAATGTAAGGGTCCGGTGTTTTGGGAAAATTTATTTGTAAATCGAGCCTGTAAGTCCGTGTCGATCGAGGCAAGGCGGTTGCTGAGAAGATCGGAGCAAAAACCAGCAAGGAATGGGATTCCTAGTTGTTGTCTGTGTGTAGCGTTGCAACATTGTCCATCGGCGTTGCAACGCCGCACTTGCAAGAGAAGGCGCGGGCAGGAGGCAGCGTTGCAACGCAGCCTCTAGCGTTGCAACGCCTTCGCAAAAGACGACAAAAGCAAAAGTACACAGTAACACCCGATACGTTTCACGCGAGGAGCAACAGAGTAAAACGCGTCTTTTTATTATATATATTAATTATAAAAATGTTTTATATTTAATATTTTTAATTTTAATTAAGATAATTAGATTATATTAATTAAAATTATTTTTAGGGTGCCAAAATTGGTCTAATTTTTGCTATTTTAATTATGCAATTATTGTGTAATTATTGTCATGCATAGTGTATGCTTTTATTTTAGAAACCCCACCTTAGGTTAAATATTTTCATGCATCATTTATAATATAAGGAGGTATATTATATAGTTTGCATGATTAATTAATATAAGGCAGTGATATTAATTTTTGGGCAGCATTGACATGCATTATTTTTCATGAGATGAATATGCTATGAATGTCTTATTATTCATGTGTTGAATGATCAAGCAATATAACATAGTATGCATGGAGTGACCAGGGAGTGAAATTTAATCATAGAGTCTTATAAATTACAGTAGCGTTAGCGGGTTTATTAAGGGGTTAATAAACTAGAAATCCTAGGTTTAATATAAGGAGTTATATTAACAAACATGGGATAAAATCAATATAAGAGTTATATTGATTATCAATATAAGAGTTATGTTGATAGAGTTTGGTAAAACCATTAGCCGGGTTTTAGCCTAAGAAAGATTCCTATAGACTTAAAGTATTCAGTGGGAGGAAAAGTGTATGAGATACATATTTTTCCACCTACGCTATCTCCGGGAAGTTCACACCGTGAGACTCATACTTGGCCTCGTGGCGCAAACGGGGAGCGTCCCCCTTCAGATGGTGTTTGTATGAGTCAATACCAAGGTGAATAGAGAGGGTACTTATAGTGAGTGGGAGCAGGTTTAGTGAAAACAAAACCGACGGTCTCTTTTGTCGGTTTACACCGTTAGACCACTATGGTCAGCCTACTAGTTTGGCCTGGACCAGACAATCCCTTCGGAGGGCTTGATCATAGGGGATCTAACACAGTAGACACCCGAAAGAGATAAAGATTTCTTTAGACTATTTTCCAATCTAGTCCTCCCTTCGGCGGATTTTATTGGATTGAGACTCTAGGATCTAAAGACAAAGAGTTACATTCACGGGGTACATAAGTTGTGTATGTATCCAGACCGAAAAATGGTAACTAAAACCTATAGGAATAAGAGTTATTCTAGTGTTGGGTATTGGTCAAGAGTGTCTTGATCCAGAGGAGGAGTGTTTTTTATTACCCTTGGGTGTCATACATTCTAAACCTTTGGAGTATCATTGCAAATTATAAATGGCCTAGGAATCATTTGATAATTAGCTAAAACATGATTGGATTAGAGTTATAGCAAGAAACTCATACAAGTTTGTTTGTAAAGTTTTCAGCAAAATGTCTAGCTCTATGATTTCCTTATAGGGTGCGAAAAAGCTAACCGGAGAGAACATAATTACTTGGAGGAATGGACTCAACATAGTTTTGGTTACACATGATCTTAAATTCGTTCTCAATGAGGAATGTCCTCAATTTCCTGTTCAAAACGCATCTCAAGCTGTTGAGGATGCATATGACCGTTGGTTCAGTGCCAACGAAAAGGCAAAAGCCTATATTATGGCTAGCATACCTGATGTTTTAGCCAGGAGGCTGGAGGGCAAGGTCTCAGCTCGAGAGATTATGGATTTTGTGCTAAATTTGTCTAGACAACCGTCCAAACAAATTCGACATGAAACCCTAAAATTCGTTTATAACGCACGTATGAAGGAAGGAACATCAGTGAGAGAACATGTTCTCAATCGATTGCCCACTTCAATATAGCGAATTAAACGGAGCGGTCATAGATGAGAAATGCCGATTTTGTTCATCCTAGAATCTCTTCCAAGAGTTTTCAATGATTCCAGTAGCAATGCAAATGATGAAGAACATAGAGTGTGATCTGACTTCTTTGCTACATGAGCTGCATAATTATCAATTTCATATGGATAATAAGAGACAACAAGATGGAGAGGCAAATTTGTTTGCTCATTCCAAAAGACCTCAGGAGGATTCATCCTCTGGGAAAAAGAACTGCAACCATGCTTCTGGACTTAAGAAGATACATAAGAATAGGAAAAGGAGTAGATAAAGAGCAATCGTCTGGCGAAGAAAAGCTGTTATTAGATAACATGTAGCTTAAGGGTTTATTAGAAACCTCATTTCTTGCCTTAGCGAACATGTACTTCTCTATTTTTTCAATTGAATAAAGTGTTTATTTCATTGGAAAAGTATTGTACTATGTGTTGCTCTTCTTGAGAATTATTTGCAAATGGTTTAATTCAGTTAAAATAATTTTAACAAGTGAATTTTACAAAATTGCAAGTACACGAACTAATTTCTCCTAAAAAAATGCTCATCTTTGGAATCTAAACTTGGGTCACATTAATCTCAATAGGATTGAGAGTTTGGTAAAGAAAGGACTTCTATACGAGTTAGAAGAAAATTCTTTGCTAGTATGTGAATCATGCTTAGAAGGCAAAATGACTAAAAGACCTTTTAGTGGAAAAGGTTATTGAGCCAAAGACCCTCTAGAGCTTATACATTCAGACCATTGTGGTCCGATGAATGTTAAAAGGAGGGGAGGATATGAATATTCCATCTCTTTTATAGATGATTATTCTAGATTTGGGCATATTTACCTAATGCACAACAAGTCTGAAGCACTTGAAAAGTTCAAGGAATTCAAGACTGAGGTTGAAAATTAATTAGGTAAAACGGTTAAAACACTTCGATCGAATCGAGGTGGAGAATACTTGGATTTAAAATTCCGTAACTATATGATAGAACATGGAATCACATCCCAACTCTAAGCTCCCGCACACCACAACAAAAAATGGTGTATCGGAAAGGAGCAATAGAACATTGTTGGACATGGTTCGATCAATGATGAGTTATGCTCATCTCCCTAGTTCATTTTGGGGTTACGTAGTGGAGACTACAGTATACATTTTGAATAATGTGCCCTCCAAAAAGTGTTTCTAAAACACCTTTTGAACTCGGAAAGGACGTAAAGGTAGTTTATGTCAATCAAAAATATGGGGTTGTCCAAAGACATGTGTGCTTGTGACAAATGCAAATAAGTTGGATTCACGTTTAAAGTTGCGCCTTCGTTCGTAGGATACCCAAAAGAAACAAGAGTTTGTTTATTCTATGATCCTAAGAAAGATAAGGTTTTTGTGTCGACAAATGCCATTTTCTTGGAGGAGGACCACATAAGGGACCACAAACCAAAAAGTAAGGTAGTGTTGAGTAAGTTAGACTGGAATAAAGAGCAAAGGGGGTTGCAAATAAGAATACTAGTACATCAACAAGGGTTGTTGATACTAGTTTGTCTAGTCAAGAGAGTCCATCTCAAGAGTTGAGTATGCCTCGACGTAGTGGGAGGGTTGTGATGCGACTGATCACACATGGGTTAAGCTCAAACCCATGTTGTTATACCGATGACAATCATGCGAGGATCCATTGACTTATAGTCAAGCAATGGTTGACAAAGACAAAGACAAATGGGTCATAGCCTTGGACCAAGAAATGGAGTCGATGTACTTCAATTGTATTTGGGATCTTGTATATAAGTCTGATGGGGTAAAACCTATAGGTTGTAAGTGGATCTACAAGCGAAAACGTGGTGTAGATGGGAAGGTGCAAACCTTTAAAGCTAGACTAGTAGCAAAGGGTTATACCCAGGTGAAGGGGTCGACTATAAGGAGACCTTTTCACCTGTTGCTATGGTAAAGTCTATCCGTATCCTTCTTGCCATTGCCGCATATTATGACTATGAGATATGGAAAATAGATGTCAAGACAGCCTTTTTGAATGGCAATCTTGAGGAAACCATCTACATGGACTAACCTAAAGGGTTCATCAAACCAGGACAAGAGTAAAAGGTTTGCAGGCTTAAAATGTCGATTTATGGACTGAAACAAGCCTCTAGGTCCTGGAATATAAGATTTCATGAGGCTATCAGATCTTATGGTTGTGACCAGAATTATGATGAACCTTGTGTTTAAAAGAAAATCATCAATGGTTGTGTCGCTTTCCTAATTCTCTATGTGGATGATATCCTACTCATTGGGAATGATGTAGGTTATCTTACTGACATCAAGGAATGGCTAGCTACGCAATTCCAAATGAAAGATTTTTCTCTCGAATATCCAGATTGCTTACTGGATCAAGTTGGCAACATACATCGACTCGAGGATCCATGAACAACCACTTCCTTAAAAGGAAAACACGAGCTCACCTAAAACAATTTCAAAGAATGAACGGTCACTAGCTTGGCCTAGGGCTCACCCCTAGCTTGTAACAAGCTAGTTAAAGCAATCCAAAGAACTTAAACACGAACCGAAGCTTAAAACATTGCGCCCAACGATCACACTTGGCCCAAGCCTTAGTAACCAAAACATCAATGAGCAACCTCGAACCCTTTACAAGTATAGTCTCACGCTTAGGCGACCTTGAGCCCAACGAACTAATCCTCTATTTAGTCTCGTCAAATACGCTTTACTACACTCGCCCATCTAGGTTTTACTTGTGGTTCACAAATTCCAACTACCAACCTCGTGGTGGAACCCGAGCATTGATCCATCTCTCAACTACTTCATCACATCACCGTCGCGTTGGCGCTCTCGGCCAGATTCACGATCAAAGGCTTTTAGTCTCACTCTTAACTCAAGCCTTAAGCCCCTATTCCCAATATTAACTACCTTCTTAGTCCATTCGTGGTACAGGCAACACCAACACAAACTCAAACTCAAACGTATACATCACAACAAAGTTTTCGTGCATTAAACACAATTCACGGATTACAACATTAAAATAAATAACATATTAACTTTAAAGGGCTTAATCCAAATGACTACTTACCTTAATAACGAAGTCCGAAACTTCGATCCCGAGTCCCACACACTTCTTTAATACGTTCAGACCCCTAAGTCACAAACAAAGTCTTAAAGTCACACTCCAATCATCGATATTTGGATTATCTTGACTTAAATAACCAACACAACATACGAGGGCCTATAACGGGATCGAGAAAATGAAAACGACCAACTGTACCTAATCGGCGGCGGTGGCGGCAGCGGAATCCAGTGAGCGGCGGCAACTTTCGGCGAGTGAAGGCGTGTGGAGCACAGATTCGAGAGGCCCACGACTTGATCTATCCAAAACCAAAGCCCAAAACACGAGAATCGATCAAAAAGGACACCAACAACTAAAACTAAAACTTAAACCGGTTTGAAAGAAACTTACCATCTTAGATTTTTCGGTGATAGCTTGTGAATCCGACATTTGTTGACCCCCTTGCTGCTCCGATGACTGTGCGACGGTGGCGGAGAAGACAAACAAGGGAGAGGGTAGCGAAAAACGACCTAATGGCGCCAATCCTTTTTGTAATGAGCGCGACTGTTCCGTGAATGACGAAAAGGGAGCAAGGGGAAAACGGATCCGACAGCGTGATGGAGTCGTCGACGGTGAGGAGAGACGTCGGAGTGGAAGAGACGAGGGCAACGACGGCGGGTTGAACTGAAAGGAGAAGAAGAAGGAGAAGAAGAGGAAGAAGAAAAGGGAGGGCGACAACGAGAAACGCTTCTTGTGTTTTCTTCTTTCTTTTCTTTTCTTTTTTTTTAACCGAGTGTTGCATTGCAGGTGGCCTCGATCGCTAAGCTCGGGCGGTTGTCGATCGGTGATGAAGGTTGTAAGAGACTTGGGGTTACCGCTTTGTTGAAGTCTTTGGTCGGCCGAAAAATGAAAGGAAGGAGGCGCCATTGCTTTGAAGTGAAGGAGAGGATTGAAAGGAAGAAGAGAGATTGGTTTATGTGCCCTAAAAAAGACAAAAGTGTCTTTTTCTAACCCTAATTCAATTTAATTTACTATAATACCCTCCAAGTTCCTCTAAACGACAAACATGTCCTTGGACTTAATTAAAAACCCCATTTATCTAATTTTCTTTAACTTTCTTTAATTGAACAAGAAGTAGAATTTCATGAGAACTTAAATTCAAACCTTAAGTTTAATAATACTTGAAAATCGTGGGCGTTACATCTCATGGACTACTACTATAAATAATGAGGGGTTTCACCATTTTTTTCACCAACCTTAGAGTCTTGTTCTTTTTTTTTTTTGGTTGTTTCTATTATTTGCTCTCAAATCGTGTTTAATCTCTAAGGCTCTTCAATCTTGAAAGCATCTCGATCTAATATGAAGATGTATGTGATACATTCAAGTTGCAAAAGTTACGTGTATAGAGTCATTATCTCCGATCTTAGGCTTGTAACTTTGCAACTATACTTAGATGAAGTTCAATAATAGTGTTTATTTATCTATTTTGTAATTATTTTTTTTTTTTAATAAAGTAGACAAATCTATTTTAGGGAATGTATAGGCATAGTTTTGTATTCTTTGTTACTATTTATTAGTGTTATTTCATGTATTGTTATGGTTTTTTTTTTAAAAAAAATATAGATGATTATTTTAATTTAGTTTAAAATAGTATAAAAATATTGAAGTTTAAAAACTTTTACAATTTCAATAAATTATAGGTTGAATTTAGACCATAAAATCTATATTCTATATGATATTGGACTTAGTTGTCAATGCTCCTATTAATGTGTTATTATTAATTTGTGTTAAATTGAGAAATAATTATTAATTTTTTTTTCTCACACCATATATCCATTAATATAAACACTATTGTCTTTTATTATTATTATTATTATTAATTATCCTTTAAATACAAATAAAAATATAAGTACTTGAAAGATAAAAGTTTTTTTTTTAAAAAAAAAAACCCTTAGTGATGAAGAGTTAAAATATAAAAAGTTGGAACCCATTTATTTTTTATAAATTAATTCTAAGAATTTATGAACTTGACTTTAATTATATTTAATGATGGAAAATGGTAAGAGTTTTTAAAGTTACTTTTGATTTATTTATTATTATTATTATCTTTATTTAAAATTATTTTATTAGTTATTATCATTTAATTAAAATATAAAAACTTTATAAAAAAATAAAATATAAAATCCATTCATTACCATAGATTTTATTAGATTATATTTAAATTAATAAAAGAATAATTAATAAAAAATTGTTCACACATCCACCTCCTACTAAAAATTATTGTTTTTATAAATAATTATAATTGTTTTATTATTAATTATCATTTAATTAACTCTGGTCTATGCGTGGCGTCGACCGGCGAGTGGTTTGCAAAGGAGGCAGCGACTGCTGGTGCACATCGACGGATCGACGACGTCACTACACAACGCAACGTGGTTGATGGCTTCCGATCGACGGCGTGGCGAACAAGCGGTTGAACAAAACTGTAGTGGTCGGTTAGGTGAAGGTTATGGTGATGTTAAAGCTTGAAGCTTCTTCAATGGAGGTGCTTTTCGTGAAGGAGAAGGGATAGAGAAGATGTTGCTTCAAAACATGTGCCTAATAGGACAAAAATGAGTATTTTGAAACCCTAGGTCCAATTTTCCATAAATGCCCATCACTTTCCATTAAACTACTATAATGTCATTCTCTCTAAATGTCTAAAATTAAAATCGCACAACATTGTACATTTAAGAACTCCAACTCGAAATTTCTAATAAATCTCAAACAAAACTATAAATTAAATGCACATAAATTTCTCGGGTGTTACACATTGTTCACCCGATGAAGATCTATTGCAGGTGAGAATTACTCTTCTTTAAATCTTGTCAAAATATGTTGCCTTTATTTCATTTACATACATAAGAGATAAAAAGTAATGGTTTGAATTTTAGTGGACATTTTGGAAAAGTTTTTATGGAACAGTACAAATCATGACTTTCCTTTATGACTTACCAATATAACTATCTAGAGCATGAATAATATTATACTTAAAAATATTATATGAATTTAAATTTTTCTAATTTATCATTTATCATGACTAAAATTTTTTGGTAGAATTCTTTAATTTTATTATTACAAAAAATTATTATTTGATACTCACTTCTACTAACAAAAACAATAAGAAATAATACTAAATTCGTTGTTTTTTTTAAAAAAAATGAAAGTAAAATATTTTTTAATATAAAGTTTTCTTATAATACTGCAAATTTCAACATGAATGCAAAATTTATTTAATCATTTTATAGATTACGTTAAAATTAATTTATGTCCTCGCAAAATTTGCTACATTATCTTCGAAATATATTGTTCATGAAATATATATTTATTCAATTTAACAAAACATATATTTAAATTATATTCATGCTTAAGTTTTATATATTTCATTACTTAATAGTTGAATGTTTATAAATGTTTAGAATTTAAAAGATTAGCAAAGAAAAAAAAGTAAATTTAAGAAACCACAATATTTGAAAAAAAATTAGACTATTTTACCATTTATGTAACGCCCGTGTAAAATAAAAAAAAAAAAAAAAAAAAGTTGCGTTCGCGCCGCCTCCCCCCCCTCTTCTTCTTCTTCTTCTTCTTCTTCTCTTCAATCGACCGCCGCACGCTGCACCTCGCTCGCCGCCGCCCGCGTCCGGCGGCGCGCAACTCTCGCAGCGCCTTGATCGCTCACCTCCGCCCCGCCTCGCCCACCACCACGCCGCGCGACGCTCGCGCCGCCGCTGCGCGCTCGCGCGCCCCGTCCGTCGTCGATCGCCCAGCTCGCACTCCACGCCGCCGCCGCTTCTCCTCGCCGCCCGCCCGCGCCATGCCGTTAGGAGGGTGTGCTCGCCGGTGAGTTTTCCTAAAAAAAAAAAAAAAAAAAAAGTTTTGGTTCAAGCGGTTCATTAGTTTTTAATTCGGTTTCTTGTTTTGGAGGTTGGTTTTGTATAGATCGGGCCATGGGCATCACGGATCTGTGCTCCACGCGCCTCCTCTCGCCGGAAGTCGTTGTTGCCGCCCGCCATTGGATTCTCGCCGCCGCCGCCGTGCCGATTGGGGGCAAGCGCTAAGGAAGTGTGTGGAACTCGGATCGATCTACCAACCATGGTTATCCATGTAAGTAGTCATTTGGATTGAAGCCCTAAAAGTTATTTTGTGATTTGTTTGAATGTTGAATTCGTGAATTGTGTTTAATGCGCGAAAACCGTATTGTAACGCATATGTTTTAGTTTGGGTTTGTGCTAGTGTTGCATGTACTTTGCTATTGGACTAAGAAAGTAGTTAATGCGGGAATAGGGGCTTAAGGCTTCAAGTTGAGAGTGCGACTCAAAGCCTGTGGTTGTGATGAGCTGAGAACGAATATTGTGGGTATGAGACTAATGTAGTTGAAAGGTGGTCCTCCGCTCGGGTTCCACCTCAGGGTTGTAGTTGGAGCTTGTGAGTCACAAGTAAACCTTAGATGGGCAAGGGTGACAAAGTGTAGTTTATCAAACCCATAAGAGGATTACTGTGTCGGGCTTAAAGTCGCCTAAGTGTGAGACTGTTTTGAAGAGGGTTCGAGGTTGAGAACTAATGTTTTGGTTTGCGGTGGTTTGGGGCAAATGTGATCGTTAGGTACAGTTGCCTTAAGCTTGGTTCGTGTTTAAGTTGTTTGGTTTGCTTTTGCTAACTTGGTGGGTGTTAAAGGTGAGCCCTAGGCCACGCTGGTGACCAACCATTTCCTTGGAAACGTTTTAGACAGGCTCGTGTTTGACTTTTGAAGGAAGTGGTTCCTTCTTGGATCCTCGAATCGGTATTTGTAGACAACTTGATTCCGTAAGCGAGCTCTTAAGTAAGAGGGTTTGCTTGCACAGCTTATGGTTTGAAACCTTGTGTTGTGGTGTATGTTAAAGGGGTCGATTCCGACCGGTTTGAGTTCAGCGCTTGTGTGGTTGAAAATCATAATCGATATGCACTCGTATTGCTCGCATGGTTGTTAGTATGTATCTTCGATTATGGTTTTAGGACCAAGCCAAGAGATTCGTATCACGGAACCCCCGAGCTAGTAGTCCCTACCTTACTCCTTATTAGGTGACATTATCCTATAACTTTGCGTGGCGAGAAACTAGTATGGAAGATGTGCATTGATGATGCCTCGTGGTGAGTCACAAGTCATGTGTGGCGATAGACCAGGGCGGTGATGTCTTGTGGTGAGTCATGGTAGTCATGGCAACAAAGCCAAAGACGAGAATGCTTCGAGGTGAGTCATTATGAGTGTGACACAGACTCAAGTGAGACATAGCTTACGAGCGCCTTGCGGGGCGGTCCGCAGGCTATGTCGAATCGTCGTTAGGGAGGCGTTCTCGACGTGAAAGCTAGGAGCCGAGCATTTTGCGTGGGCTTGAGGTAAGGCTAAGCCTGACGCCTAGCCGGGTGTGGTCCGAAAGTGGAGTTTGGGTACTTTGAGGTGTTGGCTAAAAGTGAGAAACTCAGTTGAATATGGGACCCTTGAGAATGAGTCGAAACTTTATGAATGTCCTGTTAGAACCCTAAATAACCTTATGAAGCGCAAAACTCGCCACACTAAACCCCGAGTTACGCTGAGCGAGTCGGAACCTCTAGGTTGATGATATATGATAGGCTCGTGAGATCAAAAGGTCCCATTGTGTGATCGGGAGTGGTTGCTTTCCATGATCCCGACTAGCTTAGGGGCGATTCCCCAATGGATGTGTTGGTTACGCACCGCACGTACCATGCTAGTGTGTTGTGAGAGCCTGGGGTGCGTCCCTGTAGAGATCGGGAGTGGTTGCTTTCCATGATCCCGTGCTGGCTTAGGGGCGATTCCCCATAGGGCGTGTGGGATACGTACCTGCTCTGCTCTATGCCGGCGTGTAGTGGCGTGAGAGTTGCTTTCTCTCATTGCATCGTCAACCAAAGTTCTAAGACCGAAGGTAGCGCTCGAGTTTTTACCGCAGCAGGGCTCAGGGTGAAGCGCGCTAAGTGTGAGACCTATGTTGGGGTTGGGTGAGTTTTAGAAGACGAGGCTCGTTTGGTTGCATGTTAGTTTGTTTGGACGTGAGTGGGCTGCTTACTGAGTATTTTTATACTCACCCATCTACTTTGTTGTTTTTGGTTGCAGGTAAGAAACCTTGAGGCGGCTGACGACGATGACGACCCGACGAGGCTGTGGGACCCTGTTCCCTTCTTGTTTCCTTTGCGTTTCGAGTTTTCATTTGTCCTGTTTTAGTATTTGTTTTAAATGTCTGGTCGTGCGACACCTTGTTTTCCACTAGTACTTATTAGTTATTGAGTTCTGTTTTCCGTTGTATGATTGTTATATCCAAGAGATCGCGCTTTGGAACTCTGGTTGTAGCCCAACCCATTTTCTGTTGTAGTTTGGTGGGGGTTGGGCATTCTTGTTTCTTTGAAGTGTTTCTTCCGCTTATTAGGTTCCAGGAAAATTTTGGTTTTCTCCTTGCTACGCCGTTATGCTGCCGAAATTTCGGCGTAAATGGTGTAGCGGAGTAACTTCCCTAACGTAGATTCGCCTCTAAATTTTAGGGTTGTTACAGTTGGTATCAGAGCTTTAGGTTCTAGATTTTGTAGACTCGCTCACATCGTGAGCATCTTGTTCTTCACAGCCTCTCACAGGGAAGTCATCTCGTCGCTGTCAGGTTTGATATCT
The DNA here is from genome assembly GCA_036507285.1 of Trichosanthes cucumerina. Lineage (NCBI taxonomy): Eukaryota > Viridiplantae > Streptophyta > Magnoliopsida > Cucurbitales > Cucurbitaceae > Trichosanthes > Trichosanthes cucumerina. The sequence goes on along the minus strand of CM071835.1, from coordinate 71,935,342 downwards.
GTTAACTAATTAGTAAAGTAGATAGGGACTAATATGTTTGCTCGTCTTGCTGTTCTTGCATTGTTATGCGTTGAAGTTATCTGACCCTGCTCTTAAAAGTGAGTAGTCGCAAAATGTTTGCTTGTTAGCTGGAATTTAAGGTGTTTGGCTTGAGGAAGGCCAGGTACCGACGGGGGTGGTCGCAGAGGTCACAGTCGTAGGGGCCATGGACATAGCCTAGTAGTAGACCCGTTCTTGGTCACACCGTCGTGTTTTGTTTATTTAGTGATTAGTCGCTCGTTGGAAATGACCCTGTTTTTGTCTTGGAGACGAGCGCCTTCGATGTGATTCTAGGTATGTTTTGGTTGGCTGTGAACCATGCTCACATCGACTGTCACTGCGGGGAGTTCGCGTTTAAACCCCCACCAGGACCGAGATTCAAATTTAAGGATACCGAGTTGGGAATGGTTCCAAAGGTGGATTTAGCTCTAGAGGCAAGCAGGTTGGCTGGCCAAGGAGCTTGGGCCTTCTTGGTAAGTGTGGCAGGCCTGAGAAATGTGTCAGGGGACGTGTCGATGGTCCTAGTGGTCGGTGTGCGGATGTATCTCTCGAGGATTTACCTGGTATACCTCCAGTCGGGGAGGTGGATTTTAGTATCACGATGGAGCCAAACACCACACCACTACCATGTCGAGTTACCTCTACCGAGTTAAAAGAGTTCGAGACCCAGTTGCAGGGAGCAACAAAGTTCTCCAAGATCGTTTTACACTCAACCTACCACGAGTGAGAGTGAAAGAGTATGCCATCCCGAAGGCAACAATCAGACCCAGGTTTGGACATCACGGTTTTTCGTGACGTCGTTCGATTTGACAAACGCCGACTGTCTTTGTGCATCGAATAAATAAGGTGTTTAAGGAGTTATTGAACGCCTTCGTGCCTGTGTTTACGCATGGCATCCTTGCTTACTCGAGGTCAAGTGAAAAATACGAGAGCCATTTGAGGAAAGTCTTGGTTACTTTGATGAGGAACATGTGGTACGATAAGTCCTCCAAGTGCGAGTTTCAGTTGAATCAAGTGTCCTCTCTAGGGCGCATTTTTTTTACCTAAGGAAGGTTTCAGCAGACTCGACGAAGGTGGAAGTAGTTTCAGAATGACCTCGACCCAAGACTGCTACCGAAGTTTGCAGTTTTTGGGGCTTAATCGGTTCTTACTGTTGGTTTTTCCATAACGGCTACACCTCTCCCCCAGTTGGCTCAAGGAGAGAATGCTCTTGTCTGTAGTGACGCATGTGAGGCGAGTTTCCAGGACTTAAACCAGAGATCTCAACGACTGGTACTCTCAGTGCCTGATGACTTACGGGTTTTCAAGGCGTATAGTGGTGCTTCCAATAAGAGGTTAAGTTGTGTTCTGATGCAAAATGGGAAGTCTGTTGCCTATGTCTCTTGGTAGTTGAAGGGTTGTGAGTGGGACTACCCGACCCATGACTTGAAGCTAGTTGTCGTGGCCTTTACCTTGAAAGTATGCGACAATATCTTTACGGCGAGAAAATCCAGTTATACAGGTCTTTAGAACTTGAAATAAGTGGGTGCTTAGAAGGACGCGAGTATGAGACGACAGAGATGGTTGGAGCTCGTGAAAGATTTACGAGATCGAGAGTGGTAGCCCTTAGGGGTACCACAAATGAAAATGGAAAGTGACTTTGATGGATTTCATTTTTGGCATTCTCCAACATTTAAGAGATTCACAATGATCCGGACAATCGTGGACAAGTCGGCTAGTCGGTCGTGCTACCTTCCCTAAGATCGAGTTATGCGGTGGAGAAGTGAGTGAAGTTGTTCTTGGAAGAGTTGGTCAGGTTGCACGGGATTCCAATTCAGATAGTCTTCGTCAGGGAGTCTCGAGTCGCATCTAGCTTATGGTTGAGCTTTTAGGAAACCCTAGGGGTGAGTGTAGTTTCAGCATGATGTTCGACCCTCAGGTAGACGGTCATGCTGAGAGGTTGAATAGATCGTGGAAGACATGCTTCAGGCTTGTGTTTTGGAGTTTGTGGGCAGTTGGATTACACACACGTTCATCTAGTGGAGTTTGCCTATAACAATAGTTATTAGGCAGCGATCGGTTTCACATCCTATGAACCTTTGCATGGTAAGAGATGCAGGCCTCTAGTATTTCGGGGGCGAGGTTGGTGATCATAAGTTCTGAGAATCGAGCTGGTCCAAGTTACAAATGGGGTCGTGTAGGAGATTTTAACAAGGATGTTGACGGCTCAGAGCAGACAGAAGAGTTACGTTGTTGTGAGGCGCAAAGGTTGGGATTTTGCAGTTGAGGATTACGTTTTTCTGAAGGTTGCACCTATGAAAGGCATGAAAGGGGAGCTGAATCCTAGGTTCATCGGGTCATTTGGGGTCTTAGAGCAATTTGGCTCGGCGGCGTACCACCTAGCCTTGCCACCGTCTCTAGCAGCTGTGCACGACGTGTTCCACGTGTCAGTGATGCGGAGGTAAGTGTTAGATGCATTGCGCGTGTTAGGTTTTAGGCCACTGTAGGTCGGTTAGGACTCGATCTACGACTAAATACCAGTGGAGATTTTAGGCTTGGAAAAGAAAGTGTTGGGAAATGAGAGAAATCGACCTTGTCAAGGCCTTGTGGCAAAACCCGCAACTTAAGGAGGCTACCCGGGAGCGCGAGGTAAGATGAGAAGAACGAACTACCCGAGTCGTTTGTGAACTAGCCACTTTCGAGGACGAAAGTTCTTAAGGTGGGGAGGATGTAACGCCCGTGTAAAAGAAAAAAAAAAAAAAAAAAAAGTTGCGTTCGCGCGCCTCCCCCTCTTCTTCTTCTTCTTCTTCTTCTTCTTCTCTTCAATCGATCGCCGCGCACCTGCGCCTCGCCGCCGCGCGTCGGCGTCAGGCAAGGCGCGCGCTCCAGCGCCCAGATCGCTCACCTCCGCCGCCCGGCTACGCCACCCACGCCGCGCGCGACTCGCCGCCGCTTTCGCCTCTCGCTCGCGCCCCGCGTCGTCGTCGCCGCTCGCCTCCTCCACTTCCACGCCGCCGCTCGCCCTCTCGCTGCCCAGCCGCCGCCGTTAGGAGGGTGTGCTCGCCGGTGAGTTTTCCTAAAAAAAAAAAAAAAAAAAGTTTTGGTTCAAGCGGTTCATTAGTTTTTAATTCGGTTCTCTTGTTTTGGAGGTTGGTTTTGTATAGATCGGGCCATGGGCATCTCGGATCTGTGCTCCACGCGCCTCCTCTCGCGGAAGTTGTTGTTGCCGCCGCCGCTCATTGATTCTCCGCCGCCGTCGTCGCCGATTGGGGGGCAAGCAGTTAAGGAAGTGTGTGGAACTCGGGATCGATCTACCGAACCATGGTTATCCATGTAAGTAGTCATTTGGATTGAAGCCCCTAAAAGTTATTTTGTGATTTGTTTGAATGTTGAAATCCGTGAATTGTGTTTAATGCGCGGCCCCGTATTATAACGCATATGTTTTAGTTTGGGTTTGTGCTAGTGTTGCATGTACTGCTATTGGACTAAGAAAGTAGTTAATGCGGGAATAGGGGCTTAAGGCTTCAAGTTGAGAGTGCGACTCAAAGCCTGTGGTTGTGATGAGCTGAGAACGAATATTGTGGGTATGAGACTAATGTAGTTGAAAGGTGGTCCTCCGCTCCGGGTTCCACCTCAGGGTTGTAGTTGGAGCTTGTGAGTCACAAGTAAACCTTAGATGGGCAAGGGTGACAAAGTGTAGTTTATCAAACCCATAAGAGGATTACTGTGTCGGGCTTAAAGTCGCCTAAGTGTGAGACTGTTCTTGAAGAGGGTTCGAGGTTGAGAACTAATGTTTTGGTTGCGGTGGTTTGGGGCAAATGTGATCGTTAGGTACAGTGCCTTAAGCTTCGGTTCGTGTTTAAGTTGTTTGGTTTGCTTTTGCTAACTTGGTGGGTGTTAAAGGTGAGCCCTAGGCCACGCTGGTGACCAACCATTTCCTTGGAAACGTTTTAGACAGGCTCGTGTTTGACTTTTGAAGGAAGTGGTTCCTTCTTGGATCCTCGAATCGGTATTTGTAGACAACTTGATTCCGTGTTTAGCTCTTAAGTAAGAGGGTTTGCTTGCACAAACTTATGGTTTGAAACCTTGTGTTGTGGTGTATGTTAAAGGGGTCGATTCCGACCGGGTTTGAGTTCAGCGCTTGTGTGGTTGAAAATCATAATCGATATGCACTCATATTGCTCGCATGGTTGTTAGTATGTATCTTCGATTATGGTTTTAGGACCAAGCCAAGAGATTCGTATCACGGAACCCCCGAGCTAGTAGTCCCTACCTTACTCCTTATTAGGTGACGTTATCCTATAACTTTGCGTGGCGAGAAACTAGTATGGAAGATGTGCATTGATGATGCCTCGTGGTGAGTCACAGTGCGTGTGGCGATAGACCAGGGGCGGTGATGTCTTGTGGTGAGTCATGGTAGTCATGGCAACAGGCCAAAGACGAGAATGCTTCGAGGTGAGTCATTATGAGTGTGACACGGACTCGAAGTGAGACATAGCTTACGGCGCCTTGCGGGGCCAGTGCAGGGCTATGTCGAAATCGTCGTTAGGAGGCGTTCATCGACGTGAAGCTAGGAGCCGAGCATTTTGCGTGGGCTTGAGGTAAGGCTAAGTCGGACGTCTAGCTGGGTGTGGTCTGAAAGTGGAGTTTGGGTACTTTGAGGTGTTGGCTAAAAGTGAGAAACCTGGTTGAATATGGGACCCTTGAGAATGAGTCGGGAACTTTATGAATGTCCTGTTAGAACCCTAAATAACCTTATGAAGCGCAAAACTCAGCGCTTACTAAACCCTGAGTTACGCCTGAGCGAGTCGGAACCTCTAGGTTGACGATATATGATAGGCTCGTGAGATCGGTGTGTCCCCGCCAGATCGGGAGTGGTTGCTTTCCATGATCCCGGACTAGCTTAGGGGCGATTCCCCAATGGATGTGTTGGTTACGCACCGCACGTACCATGCTAGTGTGTTGTGAGAGCCTGGGGTGCGTCCCTGTAGAGATCGGGAGTGGTTGCTTTCCATGATCCCGTGCTGGCTTAGGGGCGATTCCCCATAGGGCGTGTGGGATACGTGCACCGCTCTCGCTCTATGCCGCCGCGTGTAGTGGCGTGAGAGTTGCTTTCTCTCATTGCATCGTCAACCAAAGTTCTAAGACCGAAGGTAGCGCTCGAGTTTTTACCGCAGCAGGGCTCAGGGTGAAGCGCGCTAAGTGTGAGACCTATGTTGGGGTTGGGTGAGTTTTAGAAGACGAGGCTCGTTTGGTTGCATGTTAGTTTGTTTGGACGTGAGTGGGCGCTTACTGAGTATTTTTATACTCACCCATCTACTTTGTTGTTTTTGGTTGCGGTAAGAAACCTTGAGGCTACCGTGACGATGATGACGACCCGACGAGGCCGTGGGACCTGTTCTTCTTGTTTCCTTTGCGTTTCGAGTTTTCATTTGTCCTGTTTTAGTATTTGTTTTAAATGTCTGGTCGTGCGACACCTTGTTTTCCACTAGTACTTATTAGTTATTGAGTTCTGTTTTCCGTTGTATGATTGTTATATCCAAGAGATCGCGCTTTGGAACTCTGGTTGTAGCCCAACCCATTTTCTGTTGTAGTTTGGTGGGGGTTGGGCATTCTTGTTTCTTTGAAGTGTTTCTTCCGCTTATTAGGTTCCAGGAAAATTTTGGTTTTCTCCTTGCTACGCCGTTATGCTGCCGAAATTTCGGCGTAAATGGTGTAGCGGAGTAACTTCCCTAACGTAGATTCGCCTCTAAATTTTAGGGTTGTTACAATTTATAAAATCTTATAATTACAAAACATGTTATCATAACTAATTACTAATAATTATAAATAATGACATTTAAATAGTTGGAATATAAAAGGTCTCTATATTTATTTAGTCACTAACTTAAATTATATTTAATTTATTTTTTATGATGATTATGTTTAATTTAATTACATAACAATAATTTAATTTAATTATATTTAATGAGAATTTGAACACAATTTACTATCAATTATATGTAATGAAATTTTAAATAAACATAATATTTAAAACCAAAATAACAATTAAAAATATTTTTTAAAAAACATAAATTATATATAGTCAAAAAATTTAAAAAAAAAATCAATATTTGTTTCATAATTAACATTTAAATTAAGAATATGAAAGACTTGAATATAAAACTTCTATTCTATAGTTAATGTTTTTTTACATTAATTGTATTTAATAATGGATGTTCAAGAGTTTTAGGATCTTCTACAACTTCTAGCTACAACTATATAACGACATGTTTGAAATGATTTTGAAATGACTAAAATCAGTTTTGACATGTCTAAAATCACTTTCCTATCAAAATTTTGATGTTTGACAATATTGATAAGTGATTTTGCTCTAACTTTTTTTTCTCTTTGAAAATTTTTCTACCTTTGTAATTTCTTTTTGTATAACTTTTGTCTATCACCATCTAATTTAAATATCTATGCAATATTTTTTTTAATAACTTGATGATTCTAAATGGTACAATTTTAATATATTATTAAATTGACTAATATATTATTTTTTAAACTGATTAATATATTATTTTACATTTCTATAAATATAAAATTATTAATTTAAATAATTTAAATTTAATACATTTTTGTTCAATGTTCCAATTTTTAGACTTTTATCAAATATAACATAAATTTTACATATCATAATATATTTAATTTAATATTATATTTGAATGAATTGAAAAAATTACCAACTAAATAAGATTAACAATTTACTTAAATAATTAAAATTTTTAAAATTAAAGAACACACGTGCATTGCACGTAAAAACATTAGTATATTATAAATGAGAAGAAAAGAATTCAAACTAGATTTGATAAGAAGGGGAGAGATAAGGACTACAAGTGCAAAGATATCTTTGGAGAAATTATTCGGTGAGTGCGCCATAATGTGGCCGATAATTTTTCAACGTTGGATGAAGAGAGAGAAACATTTTGACTTTATATCCAACGCGGTTATTAGGGGCATGAAAATTATTGGATTTACGTCCAAAAATTATTATGAGACAACCACATTGTGACGGTCTCATTGAATAATTTGTCCAAAGAAATACCGATGATATTATAAAATGGGACCACAAACAAATGTAAACGTAAAGTGTACGCAAGCATATACAAATCTCATTAAGTAATTATAGAAAAGTATTCAAAAAATATTGAATCCACAAAAACATAAATATACGCTCTTTTTAAGAAATAATTTATTGCTTAGAGGTAACCAAAAAAAAATTAGTGTGTTTTTCAAGGTGAATAAGGTAGAAGAATAATTTGAAAACAAGAGAAGATAAAACATTGACGAGAGGTACGCTTTTGAGAAATATCACCCTATGTCATTTATCTCATTTTGTGCGCACAATATTCATACTTAATTATGCGTAGAATGTAATGGGTAACAAATTAGAGTAAATTATTTGTAAATATAACAACTTTAAAAAAGATTTGCAAATACCACAAATTTTTAAATAAATCTTGTTATTCCTTTTTACCTTCATGGTTGCATATGGGAATGAAAAATGACTACCAAAAGAGGTTATGATTTCTTAATGCCTGCAAACATTCTCATGGAGGATTTTTAAATTTATTTTTATTCTCTTGCATTCTTAATTTTCTTTTCGTTTCTTTGCATGCCTCTTCTCCTTCTCCTCTCTCTCATCATCCTTTTTTTTTTTTTTCCCTTCATATACATACTTCCATATTCCAATTTCATATGCAGCTTAGAAATTTTATGATCATAACATTACTTAATTTTTCTTGAAAAATGTAATTAACAAAAAGAAATCCTACTACACTAAATATTATACATGAGAGATCAAAATGTATAATAATCTTATCCCATATATATTAATTAGAAATTGCAAAAAGGCAAGGTTGAAGGAAACGAAATAAAAAATGAGATATTAATTGAAAAATAATATTTCATAGGATGTCTATTTAAAAAAGACGGTTACATTTGAACCAAGTATTATCTCATATCTCATTCTTACCAATTCTATCCCATATTCTCGTAATCCTATTAGTCTACTCTAACAAACAATATATCAAAATTTTATTACCCATAATATTCTTAATACAAATTACTCTATATCTTTTTTATTCGTATGCATTTTTAATATGTACATCCTTCTACCAACATTAGTATAATTCAATGGTAATGATCATGTACCTCTTTTACCATTTTAAATATGGAAGATATTAAAATTTGCGATAGAATTATCTTCCAAATGTGTAGGTGACAAGTGATTGGGGTCAATTTCGACTTAATCCGACTCCCAATCGACCATATGGTCACTTCTTGAGGTAACTTCATTATTTTTTTGCCTAAAGCCTAAATCGTCTCGACTTCTTGTTTTTAATATATTTTTTTATTTATTTATTTAAGTTTATTTCATATTTATTTAGAATATATAATATAAATATATAAATTTATTACCGTTTTTTTTATTTTTATTTGTATTATTATTATAATAATAATTATATATATATATTCTTCTTTTTAAATTTAAGTCGATTTTGCTAAGGGCAAAACCAACTCTGATCGATCACGTCCCTATAACTGCTTAACCAACGTCGATTCGATCGGTCATGTCTATTTTCGGTTTTTCTTTGCTCACTTCTATGTGTAGGAAAACCCTTTCGGCTTACTATAACAGGTTTATAATACATAAAAAAAATAAGTTAACTTAGGGGGTTGTGTTTCATTTAGTGTATGTGTATTTCATTTAGAAACTAAATTATCGTGTTTGATTTAGTTCTTGGTTTTTTTTTTTTTTTTGCAATACTCATTTGTATCCTTCAGATATAGTATTAGTTCTAATCTTTTGGATATATATTATTTAATAATAAATTGATATTCCTATTTGATATTCAAGAGAAAAATCATGATATCACTAAAGACTTCAATATGTGGTTGAAGTCTATTGTTGATAGATTGATATGTTTCTTTAATATCAATCTGTCACTGATAGACTAATATTCCTCTACATTACAATTGTGATATCAGAGAGAAATATTAGTCTATCAGTGATAGACTTTAATATGGATTAAAGTTAGAAGAAGTATCACTAATATTAGTATCATTAACTTACTTTTTTTTTTTTGCAGTAATTTAAAATTATGGTTAAGCTTGTTATGAGAACTATAAGGCTATTGAAGTTTTGGTTGATGAAATGACGAGTTTTTAGACTTTTTGGTTTAACATTAAAGCAATTAAACATCAAACAAAACTAAATATGTAACAGTCAATATTTTTTTTTTTTTAAAAGAAGCGTGTAATGGAGAAGAAGATGTCGGGGAGGGCTTCACCCTCCCACTTTTTTACGTAGTCAGCAGCGGCGCCCGCCGACCGCCGTTTGGCCACGCCCACGCTCTCCCTCCCTCTTTTAACCCTCTCTCTCGCCCTCTCTCTCTCCTCTCGCCTCTCCCCCTACCCCCGACCATCTATCTCTCTCGCAGTTCTCTCTCTCTCACTCAAACTTTCTCTGTCTCTCTCTTGTCTCTTAGATCGTGTTGCACCGTCACGAAGCTTCGTCTCCACCAACGGAAGCTCGCCTAAAACCCAAATGAAATGGCACAACATGTCCATCACATTGTTCGCACCGATTCGTGCCGCGACGATTTGAGGCGATTCGGATAGATGGGGTTGCGAGGATTTTTATCTCGCTACCCACACGACGCCGCCGGCTGTTGATCCACGCGTTGCGCCTCACCGGTCACACGCGCGTGTCGCCGCAGAGCCGCCGCCGATCGTCTCCTTCCGTGAGGTCGCCTCGGTTCGTTCCTTGGTCGTTTTGGATCTCCATTAGGTGAGTTTGACTCCTTGTAAGCTTTTAGGGCCTCGTTTGTGTTTCGGGTTTCTAAATTGTGCATGTTCTTCATTAGGGACTATTTTGAAATAGAAGCACGCTTGGAGCACGCGCATTTCTCAAGTTGCACGTTGTTGCCGGATTATAGGGAAGTAGTCATTTGGACTAGGCTTAGAGGCATCAATGCATGCAATAACTAGATTGGAAGTAAACTGAATGATTTGAACTCGTGGTAGCATGTTAGGATGTGATGTTCGTTGTTGTGCCTAATTTAAGTTCCTTTGATTGTGTTTGATGTTTATATGTGCTGAAGCCCGAACTTGTTAGTTCAGAGTCTGGTTTATCTGTTAGCCCTATGTGATTGTAACTCTAAAGTCGGGGTAAGCTTGTGTTGAGGATTCTAAATGTGTTAATGTGACTGATGATGTCTGTTCCCCTAAGTAGGAGCCTAGTAGTCTCATGCTTAGTATGAAAGTATCTCGGGAAGTGTTTAGAGCTTTAGGATTGTAGCTAGCAGAACCAGTTCTAGTGTAGGCCCTAGTCTCTGTGTAACCCTTTATCAGCCGAGACTCGAGGTTGGCGAGATAATTATTGAAGGGATTTTGAATTTCCCCAGGCGGAAAACGTTGTGAAACGTTGTTGATCCGTAGTGTAATTCCTCTCTTAAAATTTAATCTATCTCATAGATCCTAGGCTAAACATGCAAAGAAGAAGAAGGAAACACTATAAAATAGATACTAACCTCTTGAATAACTCTTCTTCAATGTTTTCTCCTTCTCCGGTCACGATCTCTCTCGTACCAATGAACTCCTCGAACTCGATCCTCGATTCGAACAGGGAGACACCTCCAAAACATCTTCTCGGTTGTTCTCGGGAGGTTGAGGGAGAATGTGTGGGACTCCCTTTGGATTTTTGGTGAGGAGAGAATATTTAGAATTGAGAGAGTTCTAGAAAGAAAAACCCTTGCTCTCTTTGGATGGAAATCCAAAAAATGGCAAGAAGCACACTAAAGGCTTCTTGCAAAGCCTTTAAATAATGGTGAGATGTGGAGTTAACATCTCCACCAAATCACCATTTTACCACAACTATGTAATATACAAATCATAGTTGCATATTATATACTATAAGGTATCTCACACCTTATTATACAAATCTGACTTGCATAAATGTGGAATTATAAATTGAATCACATTCAATTTAATTTCTCTCAAGTCAATTTCTCCAAATAGCACTAATTAATCAATTAGGCTATACTATAGTTTATTATGAATCTCATTCACATCAAACTATATATTATGTCATCTATATATCATATAAGTGACATAAATACCCAAATAATGAATTTGAACACTTCAAATTCACACCAAACTGTAAACCCTCAATTTGTCAAATTTGAGCCAATCGAGTTACCTAATGGACCTACACGTGACGAGCTTCAGTTATCCGAGACTAACCTGTCAAACTCTTTAACCCGGTTATTCAACATTCATTAGCTACGGTAACACTCCACTAAAGCCCGTAGCTGCACTCTCATCACTGTAGGACAAGTTATGTCCATCGATATAACCATTACCTATGAGTCGACCCTTCACAGGTTGTTCGTAGACACTGCTTGGTCAAATTACCGTTTTACCCTTGTGTCTACCTCTTGCTCCTTAAGTTCCACTGCTCTTCTAATGAACAACTACGTTGCATGGTCCAACCATAAAGAACAACTCTCTCAGGCCAATGAGAGAGTGGGGCCCCGTTGTTCAAGCCCTGGAGACAACACTTAAGAGAACAACCCCTCTACTTTCCCTAAATCGGGAACGAGTGAATTCCTTCTTGCGTAGTCCAGTTCCCAGCTCCCCACGTGGTCCTGCCCCTGAGAAGATATGCATATTGGGCGAGCAACAGTGGCAACCCTCACCCGTACTAGTCAAAGGACAGACCCCCGCAGGCAGGAGTCCGTGGCACGCTCATGATTAAAGTCGAGTCACTAATGGTCATCTATGAAATTATTAGCTCTATACTGTTAACGGTGTTACATCAGTAAGTCTAATAATCACCGGTCCAGTCTTGTACAATCTCATTGCAAAGGATGCCCCCCACTCGCATGTCAACCACATGAACGAGTCAGATCACCTCGTTTGTATCTAATACAAAGCGGGCCGCATCCAAAGTGTATCAATGATTAGGTCTCCAACCCTATCCATATACTGTAGATCGTTCGGGTCATTAACTAGAACGTTATATTCCTTCTGTGACCACTACACACCGTTAAAGTTCTTAGTTCTCTCATTAATACAATGACCCTAGAGCTTAGTTTATTGGATTAAGTTTATGAAAAATGAGAGACACAAAGTTTAAAAAAGTAACTCTTTTTTATCACACAAAGTTCAAATAAATAACTCTTATTTATTCACAACTCAACATGAAATATTACAAACTACACGAGATGAGGACATACATCCCAACAAACTCCCACTTGGACTAAGCTAGTGGAGTACATGATACATTTCTCAAATGTACAGTAAAGTAATACAACAAAGTAATACAATAAACTAGGGCATTGAATACCACTTTACAATACTCCTACTTGCCCTAGTTAGGAAGCACTCGAAGACCTAGATTCTCTAGGTGACCCTCAAACACCTTAGTCGTGAGGGCCTTTGTAAATGTGTGACGACCACAGCCACAGGTACTAGCTATTTATTTTATTTAACATGCTCAACCTTTGTGTTTAGTCGCATTAGTGAATCTCATCAAGCTCGGTGTTAGTAAGTCCTTGATTTTACTTAGTTAAAGCGAAATAGTCTCCTCTAGATAATTACTTATTAAAAATTAAAAAGAAAAAGAAGAAGAAGTGGCACTTTGGTTATTAATGGGTAATGGAGGGTGCCAATTGACACTTAAAATATGACCTAATTTATTGGTATTTAAGCTCCTTATTAGTCTACAAATGCAAAGGAAACCCTAACCCTAGCCATCATCTCTCTCATCTCCTAGTTGCCTAGCCAAAACCCTAAGTCTATTGTCATTACCCTACCGCCGGCGAAGATCCACGAGTTGATCCACGAAGACCTACAACCGAGCCTCGAACGCCGACCAGAAGTTCGTGTGTAGAAGTCACTCGCGCCGGCAGAGTTCAAGATCGAAACTTATCATCCCAGCCGTCAACCGATCCTCACGCCAACCAAGCTCACGTTCAAGGGGGGGGAAGCCGCACGTCCATTCACCAACTGCAGTCGATTAAGAGTTGCCGCCGCTCGTGAGTTGATTCTGTCCGCCGATCGCAGCCCTGAAGTCGGAGCCACCGCCGAACCTCAAATCCGCAGCTGCTACTCGAGATCGCGCGCCGCCACGCCGATTCTGCCGAAACCCCAAAGAATGGGATTCTTTACTCGTCCGGGGACCGTCCAGCCGCTTCGTCACGTCCGGTTTGCTTCGGAAGATCCACGAGCGCCTGCAGCAGTCCGAAGCTCCAGCCGTCCGACGATCCGCGAGCACCTGCAGCAGGCCTCGCCGAGTTTCACGCGTTTTGTCAGCCGCTAGGGTTACGGCCGGTGAGTGTTCGTGTTGAGTTTCGTTTTCGATGAAGATTTATTCGTGAACCATTATGTATCTAAGAGTCTAGTTGAGGGTTAACCACGGTTTCGAACACAACTTGTAGGGACTAAACTTGGAGCGGAATTGGAGGTCGATTGCCAAAGCGGACTAAGGGATATTAGGTTTTCGCTTTGAGCTCGAGGTAAGCGGAGCACGACATCTTAATACTGTAATTTAGGTACCTCATGATTATGGATTTAGTGAATACTTGGAGATTGAATTCGAAACTATGGTGTGAATCGTGTTTCACTAAGAGAAGAGTAGTCCAGAGCTCTGGGTTAAGTCTTGGAGTAGAATTCGAATTAAGGTAAGGGACCTTGTGCCGAACTTTTATTTGGGATTGAAGAAAATGATTTTTCATGATTTCATGCGAAATTAGTTTATATTTTTCATATGACAATATACAGATACTTTCGTGAGAATACTTAATATTTTATGTGCAAATATTTCATTGCTTCATGTGGAAATAAACTAGTATTTTATGTGAGAATATTCTCGTATTCTATGTAAGAGTACTCCAAAGATTTCATGTGAGAATATGACAAAGAATTTGTATGAGAATATTTCATGATTTCCTACAAAAGTATGATCTTCAAACCGCTGATGAGAAAAGTATGATTTGCATATTGACGATGATGTTTGTGACATGTACACTATTATTATGTGAATGATGGGACCTCATGCATGTTATGTATGTCATGAATTGAATTAATGAAAAGTGTGGACATTGGTCTCCTGAGATCGATGTATGTGCATGGTCAAACATGCAATAGAGACCCTATGGGTCAAATTACAGTGTCCCGTGAGGGACTCAAATTACTACGAGTGGTCCATGAGGACTCATATTATTACAGTGGTCCGTGAGGGACTCAAAACGAAATGACTCGTGGATGACCAAATGGCCACACAAATAAAAAGGAAGTCATGGATTAAAGACTGACAATATGAGAAAGTTTTAGGTCCCGCATATGTACATTTCAACAAGTTTAAAGTCATGATTGTATGTGTATGCATATCCCAAACCTCTGTAGCGAGGTCACTTATCTGGTATTGTTTTTACAATACTCACCCTTTCTTTTAAAAATGTTTTTCGTGTAAGGCTAAGGACGTGCGGGGCGAGTGACGGAGGCGCGTTGCTAGGACCATGGGAATAGACATGTTTTCCGCGCATTTCTTTTATAATGGATGTTGTCCCTTTATGTTCTTGAAGTTTAAAGCTACTTTTCAGATTTTAAACAGGCCATGTTAAACTGCTACTTTTATCTGTTTTGAATCTTTTATTTGGGATCCCTAAAGACAAATTATTTTTAATTGGAGGTTTATTAAAGATCTTTTATCTCTTGGCCTAAAAATGCATGCATGTGTAGTAATGTCCCTAAGAGTTTAGTCATAGAAAAGTAGGGGCGTTATAGCTTGGTATCGAGCCCTAGGTTTAAGGGTTTACTCAGACTTGCTTACAGAGTAAGCACGCAGTAGTAGTTCCCATGGTTGAACAACGCGTTCCGATCACCGCCAGTGCACGCTCTGGTATTTTATTAATTAAGTAAATGATTATGATGTGATTCTGCTTTTATGCATATACATGAACTTAAAACCCTGGGGGTGATCCTATCTTGTAGTTGGAAAGAAATGAAACTGAGTTAGAAACTCTCATTGTAGTACCGACAAAATGCCACCTAGAGGTCGAGGGAGAGGTAGGGGACGTGGTAGGGGCCGGAGGGCAAGAGAAAACGTTGACGCCCAACCGGAATTACCGCTAGAACAGGAAGAGGTTGCTCCACCCGCACTGCACTCCTCCCCCAGATCACCGCCACCGTGAGAATGCACCCGCAGCTGCCCTGATGGCGGATCAAGGGAACACCAACGTTATGACTATGATGGTGGAGGCCATGCAGAGTCTATGTGCGAGCTCTGAGAGCCACTCACCGCCCAAGCAAATCGGGGCGAAACGATGCAACTCGAGTCTCGATACCGAAGGACTTCGTGAAGTATGATCCTAGATCTTTCGATGGGTCTTCCAAAGTGACCCCACCGTGGTCGAGTTGTGTGGCCGTCCTCCATTGAGACCATCTTCGATTGATGAACCGCGCCGAGAGGACCGTGGTGTCCCTGTGCCACCTTTATGCCGAGGATGACGCGCGATTTATGGTGGAGTCCGCCTGAGGAACCATTGTCGCTAAGCGGAGAAACAATTACACGAATCATTTAAGGAAGCGCTCATGGAAATTTTATCCTCGCTGCACTGCATTACAGGAAGCGGCGGAAATTCTTCTGACTTTGGCGAGAACAGGAGGCGTGGAGGTATATGAGAGGGAATTTACCCGTTTGTCTCGCTTTGCCCCCGAGCTGGTAGACACAGAGGCAAAGAAAACAGAGCGCTTCATTATGGGACTGGATGAGAATGTTCGAGGCTTCATTCAAGCACTAGCACCTCCTGATTATGCCTCCGCAGTGAGAGTAGCGGAATTGATTTGGGTGCAGGCGCAGACTGCACAGCAGGTAGTGGTTAACCCAGGACAGCCCATGGCAAATCATAAGAGGAAGTGGGACCAGCCAAATTCGAGCTCACAGCGTCCCCAGCGTACACCGTATAGACCAGGTCATTTTCGTGCAGGTTCAGGTCAGAAACCACAGGTCAACAGAACGGGAAATAACAGTGGAGATAAGCCACAGTGCAAAGACTGTGGTAAGCAGCACTGGGGTAAGTGTTTGGCCCGGTCCGGAGTGTGCTTCAGATGTGGGAAAGAAGGGCACAGAGCTAATAGCTGCCCGAGTCAAGCCAGCACTAGCCAACCTCAGGTTATCAATAGTGGGACTGCTGTGAAGCCTGTCATACATCAAGGAAGAGCTTATGCAAGCACCAGTAAAAACATCTATGGCTCAGACTCAGTGGTTACAGGTACACTTCCATTACTTGGGCACCTTGCCTTTGTATTATTTGATTCTGGTTCTACACACTCTTTTATTTCTGCATCCTTTGTAAGTCAAGCTGAGTTAGAACTAGAACAGTTACAGTATGCTCTGTCTGTCTCCACTCCTGCGGGGATAAATTTGTTAGCCAATATGAAAGTCAAGGATGGTAGTGTGACCATCGCAGACCATGAGTTAGCAGTAAATCTAGTGGTCTTGGACATGTTTGACTTTGATGTGATATTGGGCATGGATCGTTAGCACGCAGAACCATGCTTGCATTGATTGTTTCGGAAGGAGGTAGTGTTCACTCCTCCCGACCAACCAACTACTACAAGTTCGGGGGCACGATAGCGTGAAGTAGGCCTAAGGTAATTCCGCCCTTAAGGCGAGAAAGTTATTACATCGGGAGCTTGGGGGCGTCTTAGCCTCGCATACTAGATGCAAGGTGTACGGAGATCTCAAAGGTGACATCGGTACCAGTGGTGAATGAATTTACTGACGCCTTTCCCGAGGACCTCCCTAATACCTCCCACGAGAGGTAGACTTTAACATCGATTGGAATTGGGGGCGACTCCGATATCCAAGGCACCGCATGCAATGGCACCGCACAGAGTTGAAAGAACTAAAAATACGCTTACAAGACTTACTAGACAAGGAGTTTATACGCCCAAGCGCGTTTACGCCTGGGGAGCCCCCTGTGTTGTTCGTCAAAAAGAAAGACGGATCCATGCGCTGTGTATAGATTACGAGGAGTTGAATAAAGTTACGATCAAGAATAAATACCCTCTCCCGTAATAGATGATTTGTTCGATCGATTTGCAAGGAGCAACAAAGTTCTCCAAGATTGATCCGAGATCGCTACCATCGCTTGAGAATCGCTGAAGAGGATATCCCTAAAACAGCGTTCGATCACGTTATGGGCATTACGAGTTCACAAAGTGATGCCGCTTGGTTTGACCAACGCCCCGCCGCTTTCATGGACTTGATGAACCGCTTGTTCAAAGAGTTTCTTGATACGCTCGTGATAGTATTTATCGACGATATACTCGATATACTCCAGCTTGTGATGAAGATCATGAAAGTCACTTGAGAAAAGTTTTAAACACGCAGAGGAGAATAAGTTGTATGCAAAATTCTCCAAGTGTGAATTCGCGCTCGCATGTATCTTTCTTAGGGCATGTTGTGTCCGAAGTCGAGTCTCTGCTGACCCAAAGAAAGTGGAGGCCGCCACACACGGTGGCCTCGTCCCACCACCGCTATGCAGGTACGTAGTTTTCTGGTCTTGCAGATACTATAGACGCTTCGCGCGATTTTTGCCAAGATAGCCATGCCTATGACTCACCGACGCAGCAAGGGAAACTCATTTGTTTGGGATGATGCTTGTGAGGCGAGTTTCCGTGAACTCAAGTACAGATTAGTGTCACCCGATTCTCACAGCCTCCCGAGGAACAGGAGTTTCGTGGTCTACAAATGATGCTTCTAAGAAAGGTTTGGGTTGTGTTCTAATGCAAAGACGGTAAGGTAATAGCCTATGCATCCCGACAGCTTAAAGACGCATGAGAGGAATTATCCAACTCATGATTTGGAGCTAGCAAAGCAGTGGTCTTTGCATTAAAGATCCGGAGACACTACTCCAGATGGCGAGAAAATTCAGATTTTTACAGATCATAAAAATCCAAGTATCTGCTCACCTGAAGAATTGAACATGAGGCAACGCAGATGGTTGGAATTAGTGAAGGATTATGATGTTGACATACAATACCACCCCCCTAAGGCTAATGTCGTGGGCCGATGCCCTCGTGAGGAAGCGATTGCATACTTCAAAGACGAGTGACCGACAGAGCAGAGTAGTTACAGCGAGAGTTTGCTCGAGCCGAAATTGCAAAGACTAGTAGGAAAGACCACGCTCTCGCTTAGCTCGGGCTTAATCGGTACAACCAACCTTGAGACAACGCATCGTTGAGTCTCAAAGCAGGAGACCCTCGCTTAGTGGAAAAACTTACTGCGATAGAATCGCAGTGAGTTGACAGAGTTTTCCTTATCCTCGATGGAGGATTACTATTTCAGGGACGATTATGTGTGCATTTATGACAAATCAAAATCGAAATCTTGAGCGAAGCCCACAACTCACCATTTTCTATGCATCCTGGCAGTACCAAGATGTATCGAGATCTGAAACAGTCATTTTGGTGGTGTAATGTGAAGCGCGACATAGCGGAGTTTGTCAGCAAGTGTTTGACTTGTCAGCAGGTAAAGGCACCTAGGCAGAGACCCGCAGATTACCGCAACCTTTACATGTACCTCGGTGGAAATGGGAGGAGATCTCTATGGATTTCATAGTTGGATCGCCTAGAACCTTACGAGGTTACTTCGGTAATTTGGGTCATCGTGGATGCGATTAACCAAGTCAAGACATTTCATACTGTGGAAAACCCACCTATTCTACAGATAAGTGGCGCAGCTTTACTTGGAAGAGATAGTCCGTTTGCATGGAATTCCAATCAAGATCATTTCGCATGTGGATTCACGCTTTCACCTCCAACTTCGGAGGAGTTTACAGAGAGCGTTAGGTTCGCAGTTGAACTTTAGTACAGCTTTTCATCCACAGACGGATGGGCAGACAGAACGTTTAAACCAGATATTAGAAGATATGTTGCGAGCTTGCACTTTAGACTTCCTGTGCGGTTGGGACACTCATTTGCATTTAATGGAGTTTGCTTATAATAACGCTTATCGATCGACCATCGGAATGGCTCCATTTGAAGCTCTCTATGGAAAACGCTGCGTAACTCCCGCTTTTACGGGAGGAGGTTGGCGAACGCCAGCTTGTTGGGTCCGACTTAGTACAGTCACTAATGAGGCAATACAAAAGATTAGAGCGCGAATGCGATCATCCCAAGTCGATAAAAGAGTTATGCCGACACGAGACGAGAAGGACTTAGAATTCGATGTTGGGGACCACGTATTTCTTAAGGTGGCCCCAATGAAGGGAATTCTAAGGTTTGGCCGAAAAGGGAAATTGAGTCCGCGATTCATCGGACCATTTGAGATTTTAGAGAGGATTGGTGCAGTGGCCTACTGATTAGCACCGCCGCCTTCCCTTTCAAATGTCCACAACGTGTTTCATGTCTCCATGTTGAGAAAGTACGCCCGCACCCGACTCATGTCGTGAGACTTCAACCATTGCGCGATTAGCGTAAGATCTGAGTTATGGCGAACGACCGGTACAAATTATTGCAAGAGATCGAAAGACCCTCCGTATCCGTGAGATCAGCCTAGTTAAAGTGTTGTGGCAAAACCACCGCACGGAAGAAGCTACCTGGGAGCGAGAAGAAGAAGTGCGAGCTAAATATCCAGAACTATTTCAAGAATAGGAACTTTCGAGGACGAAAGTTCTTAAGGAGGGAAGATTGTGACGACCACAGCCACAGGTACTAGCTATTTATTTTATTTAACATGCTCAACCTTTGTGTTTAGTCGGATTAGTGAATCTCATCAAGCTCGGTGTTAGTAAGTCCTTGATTTTACTTAGTTAAAGCGAAATAGTCTCCTCTAGATAATTACTTATTAAAAATTAAAAAGAAAAAGAAGAAGAAGTGGCACTTTGGTTATTAATGGGTAATGGAGGGTGCCAATTGACACTTAAAATATGACCTAATTTATTGGTATTTAAGCTCCTTATTGGTCTACAAATGCAAAGGAAACCCTAACCCTAGCCATCATCTCTCTCATCTCCTAGTTGCCTAGCCAAAACCCTAAGTCTATTGTCATTACCCTACCGCCGGCGAAGATCCACGAGTTGATCCACGAAGACCTACAACCGAGCCTCGAACGCCGACCAGAAGTTCGTGTGTAGAAGTCACTTGCGCCGGCAGAATTCAAGATCGAAACTTCCGTCAACCGATCCTCACGCCGACCAAGCTCACGTTCAAGGGGGAAGCCGCGCGCCCATTCACCAATCGCGATCGATTAAGAGTTGCCGCCGCTCGTGAGTTGATTCCCGCCGCCCGATCGCACTCAAGTCGAGCCACCGCCAACCTCAAATCCGCAATGCTTACTCGAGATCGCACGCCGCCGCCGGCGATGCTGCCGAAACCCCCCCAAGAATGGGATTCTTTACTCGTCCGAGGATGATCCAGCCGCTTCCACGTCCGGTTGCTTTAAGATCCACGGCGCTGCAGCAGATCCAAGCTCCACCGTCATCGACGATCCGCGAGCACTGCAGCAGGCCTCGCCGAGTTTCACGCACGCCGACCACCGCGTTTTGTCAGCCGCTAGGGTTACGGCCGGTGAGTGTTCGTGTTGAGTTTCGTTTTCGATGAAGATTTATTCGTGAACCATTATGTATCTAAGAGTCTAGTTGAGGGTTAACCACGGTTTCGAACACAACTTGTAGGGACTAAACTTGGAGCGGAATTGGAGGTCGATTGCCAAAGCGGACTAAGGGATATTAGGTTTTCGCTTTGAGCTCGAGGTAAGCGGAGCACGACATCTTAATACTGTAATTTAGGTACCTCATGATTATGGATTTAGTGAATACTTGGAGATTGAATTCGGAAACTATGGTGTGAATCAGGTTTCACTAAGAGAAGAGTAGTCCGGGAGCTCGGGTTAAGTCTTGGAGTAGAATTCGAATTAAGGTAAGGGACCTTGTGCCGAACTTTTATTTGGGATTGAAGAAAATGATTTTTCATGATTTCATGCGAAATTAGTTTATATTTTTCATATGACAATATACAGATACTTTCGTGAGAATACTTAATATTTTATGTGCAAATATTTCATTGCTTCATGTGGAAATAAACTAGTATTTTATGTGAGAATATTCTGGTATTCTATGTAAGAGTACTCCAGTATTTCATGTGAGAATATGACAGTAATTTGTATGAGAATATTTCATGATTTCCTACAAAAGTATGATCTTCAAACTGTCGATGAGAAAAGTATGATTTGCATATTGACGATGATGTTTGTGACATGTACACTATTATTATGTGAATGATGGGACCTCATGCATGTTATGTATGTCATGAATTGAATAAATGAAAAGTGTGGACATTGGTCTCCTGAGATCAGTATGTGCATGGTCAAACATGCAATAGAGACCCTATGGGTCAAATTACAGGGGTCTGTGAGGGACTCAAATTACTACAGGGGTCTGTGAGGGACTCATATTATTACAGGGGTCTGTGAGGGACTCAAAACGAAATGACTCAGGATGACCAGTCGGCCACACAAATAAAAAGGAAGTCATGGATTAAAGACCTGACAATATGAGAAAGTTTTAGGTCCTGCATATGTACATTTCGAACAAGTTTAAAGTCATGATTGTATGTGTATGCATATCCCAAACCTCGGTAGCAAGGTCACTTACTGGGTATTGTTTTTACAATACTCACCCTTTCTTTTAAAAATGTTTTTCAGGTAAGGCTAAGGACGTGCAGGGCGAGTGACGGAGGCGCGTTGCTAGGACCATGGGAATAGACATGTTTTCCGCGCATTTCTTTTATAATGGATGTTGTCCCTTTATGTTCTTGAAGTTTAAAGCTACTTTTCAGATTTTAAACAGGCCATGTTAAATCAAGCTACTTTTATCTGTTTTGAATCTTTTATTTGGGATCCCTAAAGACAAATTATTTTTAATTGGAGGTTTATTAAAGATCTTTTATCTCTTGGCCTAAAAATGCATGCATGTGTAGTAATGTCCCTAAGAGTTTAGTCATAGAAAAGTAGGGGCGTTACAAAATGGATCAGCAACATTGTGCTCCGAAGCTATCTGTGTGACTGTCACGTCTCCGAGGCGCACAATCTCCCGTATCAGGTGATACTTACGCTCTATGTGCTTGCCCCTTTTATGACTTTGAGGCTCTCTCGAGTTGGCTACTGCACCACTGTTTGTTGGGATTTGTGCCCTAAAACTCGTAGTTTGTAATTATGTTCTAATTAATGTAATAAAGTGTTATTGTTCGTTATCTACGAGTTTGCCTTTATTTAAACCCTAAATCCAATAAACTAATCATCCAAGGTTGTTAAGTGAATTTTTAACTGAATGTAATGTACATAAAAAGGATCTCGGTTCGAGATACAACCTAAACGGTCCATAGTTAGGGGATAAGGTTTCGGTACCTTACCCTGGTTAAACTATGGATGTGGCCCACTTTGTATTTGATACAAACATTGTGATCCTAACGTGTTCGTGTAGATGACATGTGAGTGGGGATATCCTATGTAATGAGATTACATAAGACCGGACCACGAAATAGTAACCTCTAGCTGTAACTCCGTTGACTAGTTAGGTTTCTATTTCACTAAGATGACATAGGCAACTTGATCTCAATACTGAGGAGGTTACAAACTCCTGTTTGCTAGGGAATGTCCTTTGACTAGTATTGGTGAGAGTGGCCAGATTCGCCGACTCAATTAGCCTACCTTCTTGGGGACAAGACCGAGTGAGCGGCTGGGAACTTAACTTAGCAAGACATAATTCACTCCTTCCTGCCTACTAGGGTAAGTAGAGGAATGTTTCCTTAAGTGGTGTCTCCAGGAGTTGAACAAATGGCCCGACCCTCTCATTGGCCCGAGAGGGACTCTGTTTGTTGGTAGGACCACAAACAAATTGTTTATTAGAGGAGCACTGGTACTTAAGGCACAAGATGTAACCCAGGGGTGAAACGGTAATTTGACCCAACTGGTGTTACGAACATTCGTGAATGATTGACATGCTGTTATTGGTCAATATCCATGGACACAAAAATATATCTGCAGTGAGAAGAGTGCAGTTGTGGGACTTTAGTGGAGTGTTCCCGCAGTTAACGAATGTTTATTGGGAGGTTAATGAGATTAACCGAGCAATCCCGTATCGTTAGAGCTTCTGATCTATAGGTACATTAGGTCCACCTTCTAGCTCGTAAAGGGTTCTTAGATCGTTTGAATTTGAAATGTTCAAATTCATTAGGGAATATATTTAATGTATTTAGATACGATATAATATATAGTTTTGGAACTATATATTATAAATTTAATATGAATATGATTCATATTAAAGTATATGTGAGAATTGAATATTTGAAAGAGTTCAAATATTATATTAAGTGTGAATGTGATTCACATTTGAAATCTATAGGTTAAAATTTAATGTACAATCGGATGTGCATGAAAACTATAGGTTAGAGGAAGGATATGATTAAATATGATTTAATCTTAATTAAATATAAGATATTTAATTTTCGATAATTAAATATGATTTAATTAATATTTTTAATTTAATTCAATATTAAATTAATGGGAACGTGTCGTAAGACAAAGTTCCCCACCTCCCCCCCCCATCGATAGGGAGTGGGAGGTGATCCTCGGTTTTATTCCTCTCCAATGGAGGAGAGGAGGTTGATCGATCATTTTTTATTACACAGAAAGAATTCTCTCTCACATTCTCATTCCCTTCTTCTTCCAATTGTTGGAAACCTTCCCACCAAGGAAGATTTAAGAACTTAGAGATATAAAAGGTGCTCACACACAGGTGTTGTGTTGAAGAAAAACAGAGAACTTAGGAAGTTCCTGTGTTGCTGATTTCTTTTAGAGGAGCAAGGAGTTGCGGCAAGTTGAAACTACAAAGGTATTGTTCTTCCCTTAGTTTAATTGTTAAACTTAACATATGTTTGCATGTATGCAATTAATCCATGTCTAATAGGATTAGAAATATCATGTTTGTTCTGTATTTTTGGTCAATGTACTGGTTTTTGTTTTTTAAGAACAACAATCAAGTAATTAAGATCCCAAACACGTTTTCGCTGCTCAAGAAGATCAGATCTCCATCACATGGTATCAGAGCAATGCTTGTATTGTTTTGTTTTGAAACAAATTTGCATTGATTTGGTGGGAAATGCATTTGGTTTGTTGTAAAACTTGTTTAGCAATGTTTTGGCCTTAGTTTACATCGACTTTTGTTCAAATTGGATGTAAAGGCCCCTGCATTTTTTGGAAAAAAGTGCAAAATTAAGTATATAATTGAGTTACGAGTCGTTCGGGACAAAGATCTGAAATCAGATCAAAATGGTATTCATTTATGGAAGAAATAGAACAAAATGTTCCATTTTTTACATGGATGAAACAATCTGAAAACGAAATCAATATGTTATTGGAAACATGGAAAACAAGTCAAAGAGGAAATATTCACTCAACTCATCCTCCACTAGAAGAAATAGAATTTGAAACAATTTATGGAGAAAAGGTCAAAGCTAGTCCATTTAAAAATATTAGTGAAAAGGAAGAGAAAAATATTCCTACCCTCAAAGATATTAAAAATATTCAAATTCAAAATAATTTTTCAAATAAAATTCTATCCACAATAGCAAATCAAGTAGAAAAGATTGAAGGAAAAATATCAAAACCTTCCATTGCTTCGTCTTCAAATGGAGGAATATTAATACCTCCAATAGATGAATCAATTCCTTTATTTAAACCTACAATTATTGATAACAAAATTAAAATAAGAACTAAAGAAGAAGAAACTTTAGCATTAATAGAAGAAAAGCTAAACAGCCTTCATATTTCAAAAATAACTCCCACAATAAACGTTATAAGAGATTCCATCATTGACCAAATTATCCAAAAGACTAAGGATCTTTCTCTAAATGAAGAAAGAATCGAGTCTCCAAATGAAGTCTTAAAAATCGGCACAAAGTCAAAAATATCGAAATATTCAACAATGAGAAATTGGTATCCTCAACCATCATTCCCAGATATTCAATTTGAAGAAAAAACACAAATGACTCAAGCCGTTTATGATGGATTAGCCATCCACGAATGGAACGTGGACGAGATCTCTGATTATCTAATCATAAACGTAATAAACGAGATGTTGATCGCCTCCAATGCCTATAGACAAAGAGGCAAAAGAGATCATGAGATAGCACAACTTCTCGTAGCCGGATTCATAGGACAATTAAAGCAATGGTGGGATCAATACCTAAAGGAAGGTGATCGCCACTATATCTTAAATCATTCTAGTACTGAAAAAAGAGTTCAAACACTCAAGGTAGAAGGCCAATTACCTCAAACAGTTGAAATAGAAGAAAAATAGACGATGCAAAGAAACACTCTCGTCTATACTATAACAAACGCCTTCATAGGAGATCCACTCAATATCAAGCCGATCACTTTGAAATTCTTCTAAATCTCAAATGTCCAACATTAGGAGATTTTAGATGGTACAAAGATATGTTCCTAAGCAAAGTCCTAATTAGAGCCGATTGCTCTTCCTCATTTTGGAAGGAACAATTCATCAAAGAACTTCCAAACTACTTTGCTGAAAGAGTCAAAATCGATTTAAATGCCAAATATGACAGAAAAATTCCTTGGGATAGTCTAACCTATGGAAATTTAACTTCATTCATAATAAGTGAAGGTATCCGTCTATGCAATGAATCCAAAGTTCAAACAAAACTTAACAAAACCTTTGGTTCAAAAAAGGCAGAATTAGGAATTTTCTGTGATCAATATGGATGTGGAAAAGTCCATCCACCCTCTGCAGTCCGAAAAACTGCTATAAAAAGATACAGAAAACATCAAGAAAGACAAAATTATCGTCCATATAGGTCATTCCAAAGAAAGAATTATAGAAAGCCATATAATTCTTATACTAATAAACGACCCACTTATAAAGGTGGACATTCAAAAGAAAAGATTCAATGCTATAAATGTCGATCGCATGGACACTATGCAAATAAGTGTCCTATGAAAAAGAAGATCAATGAATTAGAAATTGATGATGAATTTAAACATCAACTTCTAAACATCATCCAATCTGATTCTGAAGAGTCAATCTATAGTTCTAATGAAGGTCAAATACTTGAATTATCAGAAGAAACTGATTCATATTCTGGCAGCGAATATGATGAGGAAGAAAAAGAAGGCAAAAGAGTTTGTTCAGGATGCATATGTGTCCTAACCAAAGATCAAGAGACTCTACTTAACGTTGTTGATGAAATAGACAACGTAGAACTCAAAAAATCAATTCTTCATAGCCTAAAAAGTTCAATACTCGAAAAGAAAGATCAAGGAGAAACTAGTAATTTCAAACCCTACGAATGAAAAAACGTTATCAAAAAATTCGAGGAACCAAAACCAATCACTATTCAAGATCTTCAAGCAGAAATTAATAACCTAAAAAGAGAAGTCAATAAATTAAGAAATGACACTGATCGTGAGATATTTCATCTCCGACTAGAAATGTCTCAAATGAAATCCCAAGTTGAAGAAACTCCAAATGAAGAAGAAGAATCTTTCGTTGGAGCTATCTCAAGCATTCGATTTCAAAAATGGTACTCTTTAGTGACCCTAAAGATTCAAGACTTCAAAATCACTCTACGTGCCTTAATTGATTCAGGTGCAGATCAGAACTGCATTCAAGAAGGATTAATACCCTCAATTTATTTCGAAAAGACATCAGAAACACTGCGAGGTGCAAATAATCAACAATTAATGATTAATTACAAATTATCAAAAGTCCATGTTTGCAATAAAGGAGTCTGTTTTGTAAACTCCTTCTTGTTAGTCAAAGACCTAGGTCAAGAGTTGATTTTAGGGACGCCATTTCTTACTCAATTATACCCAATATCAATATCGGAAGAAGGAATAATATCCAATATATTAGGACAAGAAATAATATTTAAGTTTACGAGTCCAATAACCCGTCATGAAATCCATAATTTACAACAAACAACGATCCAAAAATCCATAAATATTATAGAGAACAAACAAAAACAAATTCAATTCTTAAAGAAAGAAATCTCATATAAAAAAATAGATGAAGAATTAAAAAGAAAAACAATACAAGACAAAATATCTATTTTCAAAACAAAATTAGAAAATGAGGTTTGTTCAAATCTTCCAAATGCCTTTTGGAAAAGAAAACAACTATAGTCAATCTCCCTTATACCAAAGACTTCAATGAAGAAAAAATTCCAACAAAAGCTAGGCCAATTCAAATGAATTCTGAATTATTAACCCATTGCAAGAAAGAAATAGATGATCTTCTACAAAAAGGACTCATCAGATCGTCCAAAAGCCCTTGGTCTTGCGTCGCGTTCTATGTCAATAATCAGGCAGAAAAGGAACGAGGAGTTCCAAGATTAGTTATTAATTACAAACCACTCAACAAAGTCTTAGAATGGATAAGATATCCCATTCCAAATAAACAAGATTTACTTAAAAGAATTTCAAACTAAAAAATTTTCTCAAAATTTGATATGAAATCGGGATTCTGGCAAATATAAATTTCTGAAAAAGACCGATACAAAACCGCCTTCAATGTTCCTTTTGGCCAATATGAATGGAATGTTATGCCATTCGGATTAAAAAATGCTCCATCAGAATTTCAAAAAATTATGAACGATATATTCAACCATTTTCAAGAATTTTCAATTGTTTATATCGACGATGTCCTAATATTTTCTCAAAATATAGATCAACATTTTAAACACCTCAATATATTTCTTGATATTATTAAACGAAATGGTTTAGTAGTATCACTCCCAAAAATTAAACTTTTTCAAACCCAAATTCGTTTTTTAGGATTTGATATTCATTTGGGTTTAGTAAAACCAATACAAAGATCAATTGAATTCGCTTCAAATTTTCCTGATCAAATTTTAGATAAAACCCAATTGCAAAGATTTCTAGGATGTCTCAATTATGTTTCTGACTTTATTCAAAACCTAAGGCCTATTTGTAAGCCACTTTTTCAAAGGCTAAAAAAGAATCCAGAGCCATGGTCGGATAAGCATACAAATGCTGTCAAATCAATTAAAGCTTTAGTCAAATCAATTCCCTGTTTAAGTCTGATAAATCAAAAAGCAAATTTAATAGTGGAATCCGACGCATCCGACATAGGATATGGAGGAATCCTAAAACAGTGTATAGATAAGAACGAATCAATTATTCGATTTCATTCTGGAGTATGGAATAGTACTCAAAAAAATTATTCAACGGTAAAAAAGGAGATTTTAGCAATAGTTTTATGCGTTCAAAAATTTCAAGGAGATTTAATTAATAAACATTTTACAATTAAAACAGATTCAAGAGCTTCTAAATTCGTTTTAGAAAAGGATGTTAAAAATCTTGTTTCAAAACAGATTTTTGCAAGATGGCAAGCTATCTTATCATGCTTTGATTTCCAAATCTTGCCTATAAAAGGAGTTCAAAACTCCCTTGCAGATTATCTCTCAAGGGAATTTCTCACAAAGAAAACTTCTTCTCTCTCTACTTCGCAGCATGAGTGATCAGCGAGGCAAAGCCTCATCTTCAAAGGGCAAAAGCCCAACCTCTTCTTCAAAGATTCCAGCTCCCATGAGCGCCGATCAATACGCAATGGATCTGGGTTTCACTCAAGTGAATCGCCCAAGAACAAGAAGCGCATCGATTCAAATAAGAGATTCAATGGAGTCATTAACTCCACTACCGAGGCCATCAGCCTCCCTCATACGGCCTACTGTCGTTACCCCAATGAGACCTTCCGTCTCACCTTCTACTCCGTCTTCATCTCAACAGGGATCTTCTATCCCTACAACCTTTGTTGAAGCCGTCAATCCTCCCAAAAGGTTTATCCCTAAACCTGAAATCAATAACTATTTTGAAAAACCACTTCAAATTTCTGAGCCTATTGTCGAAGTTGAATTCAATGGTAGTTCATTGAAATTATTCAAAATATGTATCCCCAAGGATTCTATTTCCTACCGGAATCCTTGATCAAAACAAGAAAATATTATGAATTCATCCTTGTAGATTCAAAATCTGTCCAGATAACTCATATCCCGGACAAAAATGATTCTTCAAAAATTGCTTACTCAAAACTAAAAATTTTTAAAGTCTTAAACCCTACCAATTGGAATCAAAGTATCTTCACAGAAAGAACACTTTCAAAACCATTCAATCCCCAGACATACTCGTACCGAGATTATGTTGAAGCTTGGTACAAAGTAATGTGGTACAAAAATTATTAGCATTCTTGGTTTATTCAATTCTGTCAAAATGCCTATAAAATAGATTACCCATTCTGGTTTATCAAATGGTGGAAGACTTTCGGCCTATCAGAAGAAATCTTCTCAGTTCCTATTCAAGAAACATTCCATTATTTCTCGCAAACAATACACAAAAATGCATTCCCACTCACAATGCGTTTTTGTTTATACTTTCAAACCCCTTGGATATTCTGTTGGAATTTCCAAATCAATACATATATCTATTACAAACAAATCGTCAAAATTCTACAAATCAAATGGTGGGACAAGTACAACTTTTCTCACGCAGGAATCAAAGAAGTGAAACAATGGTTTGCCGATAATGGCTACCTCCAAGACCTCTCAAAGAAGAAAAATGCAGAGTTCCTCAATTCCAAATCAAAGCTGCTAGCTGCATTAGCACAAACAACAACAGAAGCAGATTTTCAAAAAATTTTGAATCAAGTTACTTCAATAGCATCTTCGTCTTCTCCACACAACTCTGAAGTAGAAGAAGACGATGAATATGATATCAATGATCCATTTTTAGATTCTCAACCAATGTTAAAAAAAAAAGTGTTGTATAATAATATGTACATTATAATAAACTCCACAGCAGAACATAAGTAAAATGTCCGAATCTTGTAACAGAAGAAAATTATGAAAAATCACCATAAAGGACTGATGCGAAGGACTGTTGCGGTGTGTGGTCCCGGTAATAAATCTCGAGATGAGTAATTAATGCTGGTCAAGATACCTTGCCTTCACGCCTGAAAAGTGATTGGACATGATATTCGAACCTATCAGATAATGACAACAAATATCATCTTTATTAAAGTCACTTTAATGAAGAGATACGACAAAAGATGGTGGAGGAATAGTACGACGCATTATTGTAATAGTAAGTGAATAGTAGAGTGAATTATTGTGCATGAATAGTAGAGTGAATTATTGTAAAGAATCGAATCTTTTACTTTTCGTACATTTTGTTTTTTGTAATAATTTTATCTTTTGTCATATCAATCCAGTCAGGGGTCTTGTCCTGTCGGATTGAGTCTTATCTTTTAGTTTTTTGCATTGTATTGTAATTTCAAATCCGGAGTCTATAAATGACTTCGATCTTGTAATCAAAAGGGCATCGGAAAACTTTCGAGCTTTCTTCTAAAGTTTGAAACACTCCCACGCTCTCTTAAGACAAAATGTTGTCCAGATATTCGATGCAGAATTACAAGAGGGGCTTATTACCCTTAAGGCACGAAGTTCATCTGTCTAGGGAACAATGTCCCAAGACACCTCAAGAAGTTGAGGATATGAGACATATTCTCTATGCCTCTGCAGTAGGTAGCTTAATGTATGCTATGCTATGCACGAGCTCTCTGACATTTGTTATGCAAAGGGGAATAGTCGGTAGATACCGACCCAATCTGAGGGTTAGACCATCGGACAAAAGATTAAAATATCCTTAAGTATCTAAGGAGAACGAGGGATTATATGCTTGTGTATGGGTCTAAGGATCTGATCCTTACTGGATACACTGATTCTGATTTTCAGACTGATAAGGATTCTTGGAAATCCACATCGGGATCAATTTTCACTCTTAACGGGGAGCTATAGTATGGCGAAGCATCAAGCAAGGATGCATCGACTCCTCCACAATGGAGGTGAGTATGTCGCTTGTGAAGCAAATGCATGAGGTTGTTTGGCTAAGGAAATTCCTTACTGATTTGGAAGTTGTTCCAAATATGGAATCTCCAATCACCTTATAATTTGACAACAGTGGTGCGGTAGCCAATTCAAAGGAACCTCGCAGCCATAACCGAGTAAAGCACATCGAGAGGAAGTATCACCTGATACGAGAAATAGTGCAACCAGGAGATGTGACAGTCACGAAGATCGCTTTGGAGCACAATATTGTTGATCTGTTTACAAAGACTCTCATGGCTAAAGTGTTCGAGGGTAATCTGGAAAGTCTGGGTCTACGAGATACATAAGCTAATCTAGGGCAAGTTGAAATATGTAATGGGGTATATGGATGCCCTAGTTTATTGTATTTCCATCTCTTGTAACCACTGTTTTAGATTATGATGTACCCCACTAGAGTTTTAGTTCAAGTGGGAGTTTTTTGGGATTTGTGCCCTAAAACTCGTAATTTGTAATTATGTTCTAATTAAGGTAACAAAGTGTTATTATTTCAATAAAGTGTTATTGTTCGTTATCTACGAGTTTGCCTTTATTTAAACCCTAAATCCAATAAACTAAACATCCAAGGTTGTTAAATGAATCTTTAACTTAATGTAATGTACATAAAAAGGATCTCGGTTTGAGATACAAAGCAAAGGGTCTATAGTTAGGGATAAGGTTTGGGTAATGGTTAAACTATGGATGTGACCCACTTTGTATTTGATACAAACACTGTGATCCTAACGTGTTCGTGTAGATGACATGTGAGTGTGGATATCCTATGTAATGAGATTACATAAGACCAGACCACGAAATAGTAACCTCTAGTTGTAACTCCGTTGACTAGTTAGGTTTCATCTCACTAGGATTACCTAGGCAACTTGATCTCAATCCTGAGCAGGTTAGGAACTCCTGTTTGCGAGGGATTGTCCTTTGACTAGTATGGGTGAGAGTGACCAGATTCGCCGACTCAATATGCCTACTTTCTTGGGGACAAGACCGAGTGAGCGGCTGGAAACTTAAATTCGTAAGGCAGAATTCACTCCTTCCCGCCTACTAGGGTGAGTAGAGGAATGTTCCCTTAAGTGGTGTCTCCGGGACATGAACAAAGGGCCCGACCCCACATTGGCCCGAGAGGGACTCTGTTTGTTGGTAGGACCACAAACAAATTGTTCATTAGAGGAGCACTGGTACTTAAGGCATAAGATGTAACCCAAGGGTAAAATGGTAATTTGACCCAACTGGTGTTACGAACATTCGTGAAGGATTGACTTGCTGTTATTGGTCAATATCCATGGACACAGAAATACATCTGCAGTGAGAAGAGTGAAGCTGTGGGACTTTAGTGGAGTGTTCCCGCAGTTAACGAATGTTGATTGGGAGGTTAATGAGATTAATCGAGCAATCTCGTATCGTTAGAGCTTCTGATCTATAGGTCCATTAGGTCCACCTTGTAGCTCGTAAAGGGTTCTTAGATCATATGAATTTGAAATGTTCAAATTCATTAGAGAATATATTTAATGTATTTAGATACGATATAATATATAGTTTTGGAACTATATATTATAAATTTAATGTGAATATGATTCATATTAAATTATATGAGAGAAATTAATATTTGAAAGAGTTCAAATATTATATTAAGTGTGAATGTGATTCACATTTGAAAACTATAGGTTAAAATTTAATGTACACTGGATGTGCATTAAAACGATAGGTTAGAGGGAAGCATATGATTAAATATGATTTTATCTTAATTAAATATAAGATATTTAATTTAGTTAATTAAATATGATTTAATTAAGGTTTTAATTTAATTCAATATTAAATTAATGGGAAGGTGTCCGAAGGACACGTTCCCCACCTCCCTCCCCATCGATAGGGAGTGGGGAGGTGATCCCTCGTTTTATTCCTCTCCAATGAAGGAGAGAAGGTTGATCGATCATTTTTTATTACACAGAGAGAATTATCTCTCACATTCTCATTCCCTTCTTCTTCCAATTGTTGGAAACCTTCCCACGAAGGAAGATTTAAGAACTCAGAGTTATAGAAGGTGCTCACTGTTGGTGGTGTTCTGTTGAAGAAAAACAGAGAACTTAGGAAGTTCCTGCGTTGCTGATTTCTTTTAGAGGAGGACGGAGTTGCTGCAAGTTGAAACTACAAAGGTATTTTTCTTCCCTTAGTTTAATTGTTAAACTTAACAAATGTTTTCATGTATGCAATTAATCCATGTTTAATAGGATTAGAAATGCCATGCTTGTTCTGTATTTTTTGTTAATGTACTGATTTTTGTTTTTAAAGCAAAACAATCAAGTAATTAAGATCCCAAACACGTGATTGGCAAGTTCATATTTGGAACAACTTCCAAATCCATCATGAACTTCCTGAGCCAAATTGCTTCCTTTGCAGCTTCACAAGCCGCAACATATTCGGCTTCCATCGTGGAATCAGCGATGCATCCCTGCTTGATGCTTCACCACACTACAACTCCTCCATTAATAATGAAGGCTGACCTCGAAGTGGATTTCCTAGAATCCTTATCGGTCTGAAAGTCAGAATATGTGTATCCCGTAAGGATCAAATCCCCACTCCCATACACAGGGCTGTAGTTCCTCGTTCTCCTAAGATACTTGAGGATTGCCTTTACGACTGTCCAGTGATCTAATCCTGGATTGGATTGATACATACTGACAATCCCAACCGCATAATAGATGTCGTGCCTAGTACACAACATGACATACATCAGGCTCCCTACAACTGAAGCATAGGGGATTCGTCTCATATCCTCAACCTCTTGAGGTGTCATAGGACATTGATCCTTAGACAGGTGAACCCCATGTCTGAAAGGCAGCAAGCCCTTCTTGGAGTTTTGCATCTTATACCTAGACAACATCTTGTCAATATAAGATGCCTAAGACATGACTAGCGTTCTGTTCTTCCGGTTCTGGACTATCTGGATACCTAGAACATACTGTGCCTCTCCCAAATCTTTCATTTGGAATTGCGAAGCAAGCCATTACTTAATGTTAGTAAGAAGTCCTACCTCATTCTCAATGAGAAGGATATCATCCACATACAATATTAGAAATGCGATAGTTTTGTCGACGATTTTCTTGTAGACACAAGGCTCGTCAACATTTTGATCAAAACCATAAGATTTGATCGCCTCATCAAACCTTATATTCCAAGACCTCGAGGCTTGTTTCAATCTATAAATAGACCTTTGAAGCCGACAAACCTTTTGCTCTTGGCTTTGGGCAATGAATCCCTTTGGCTGGTCCATGTAGATGGTCTCGTCAAGGTTGCCATTAAGAAAGGTGGTCTTGACATCCATCTGCCATACCTCATAGTCATAATATGCGGCAATGGTCAGAAGGATTCTAATCGACTTTACCATGGCAACAGGTGAAAAGGTTTCCTCATAGTCAACCCCTTCCACTTGGGTAAAACCTTTTGCCATTAGTCGAGCTTTGAAGGTATGTACCTTCCCATCTACGCCACGTTTACGCTTGTAGATCAACTTGCAACCAATAGGTTTAGCCCCATCCGGTTGGTCCACATGCTCCTAGACGGAATTGAAGTACATCGGCTTCATTTCCAGTCCATAGCTTTAATCCATTCGCCTTTGTCAATGTCCGCCTTTGCCTCGATCATAGGTCAATAGATCCTCACAGTCATCTTCAGGAGTGACGACTTGGGTTTTAGCTAAACCCATGTAACGTGCAGGCTATCTCACAACCCTCCCACTACGTCGAGGCATTCCCAACTCTTGGGAACGGACTTGACTAGACGAGCTAGGATCAACAACAATTGTTGACGTACTAGCACCATCAGAAACTCTTGCTGATGAACTGTCCAATTCATTCAACACAATCTTACTCCTTGGTAAGTGATCCCTGATATGGTCTTCCTCAAGGAAAGTGGCGTTTGTCGACACAAGCACCGTATTATCCTTAGGATCGTAAAAGAAACGATCTCTAGTCTCTTTTAGGTAACCTATAAAGAGGCACAAACTTGAACGGGGTTCCAACTTCTTCGGGTTTGACACCAACACATGGGTCGGGCATCCCCAAATTCTGAAATGACATAAACTTCTTTTACGACCATGCTAGAGTTTGAAAGGTTTTTCACAAACACTTTTCGACGAAACTATGTTCAAAATGTATACTGCAATCTCCACTGCGTAACCCAAAAATCAATCAGGGAGACGAGCATAGCTCATCATCGACCGAACCATGTCCATCAAGGTTCTGTTTCTCCTCTTCGATACACCATTCTGCTGTGGCATACCAGGTGTGGAGAGTGAGGACATAATTCCATGTACTATCATATAGTCCTTGAATTCAGTGTCCATATACACTCCACCTATATCCGATCGAAGTGTTTTTATAGATTTACCTAACAGGTTCTCAACCTCAGTCTTGAACTCCTTGAACTTTTCAAGAGTTTCAGACTTCCTATGCATTAGGTAAATGTACCCGTACCTCGAATAGTCATCTATGAAAGATACGAAGAATTCGTAACCACCTCGTGCTTTAACATTCATCGGACCACAGAGGTCTGTATAAGCTCAAGGGGCTCCTTGGCTCTATATCCTTTTCCACTAAAAGGATGTTTAGTCATTTTTCCTTCAAGGCATGACTCACATACCGGTAAAGAGTTTTATTCCAACTCGCTTAGAAGTCCACTCTTCACTAGTCTCTCAATCTTATTGAGATTAATGTGACTTAACCGTAGATGCCAAAGATGAACACTTTCTTTTGGAGAAACTTTTACACTCTAAGTTCGCGTTTCGGTTGTTTTAAACAATTCGATATTCAAAACACTTTTGACCGAATTAGGGTTCAAAACATATAAATTGCTCTCAAGCGAAGCAGAACAATTCAAATTTCCATTTCGAGAAATAAACGCTTTATTACTCTTGAAAGAAACAAAAATATTTTGTTCTAATAGGCAGGAAATAGAAACTAGGTTTCTCGTAAACCCAGGAACTATGTACATATTATCCAATAATAAGTACTTCCCGCGAAAAAACAGCTTCACCGTGCCTATTGCTGCAACTGAGAAAACTTCTCCGGATCCAACCCTGAGTGTTATCTCACCCTTTTGCAGCCACTGCCAGGAACTTAATCCTTGAAAAGAAGAGCAAACATGATTAGTGGCGCCTGAATACATTATCCAAGCAGAGTAATTACTCCCCACTAAACAAGTTTCCGTGACAAGTAAATCACATTTACCTGTCATCTTCTTTTCATCAAGGAAATTGGGACAACTCCTTTTCAGGTGTTTGTCCCCGTTGCAGTAGAAACACTTTTTGGCAATTTCCTTGATTTCTTTGCCTTTTAAGGCGGCAACGGTCAACCCTATCCTCTTTCAACTTCTCCTTCTTCCCTCTAGGGCCTAAATAGTCTACAAACTTTGTCCCAGAGGTCATACCCCTGTGAAAATGTCTTAAGACAAGTCTTGCCTCAGCTTTTTGTCCCCTTGTTTGTACCAAGGACTGGAAGGTTTGTAGATCGTTGAATAGGATCATTGGGCCTGGGCACCGAGGACCCTCCTCAGTGAGCGCGAACTCTTGGTCGTCATTTACCAAAATCGTGTCTATATTGTTTTTTCACGAAATCTTATCGCCGACTAACTTAATGGAAGGTAAAGGAGCGTTAAAAGCGTTTGACCTTTTGTTGTTGAAAAAAAGAAACTTTGTATTAGTCTCGCAAAAACTTTTGAAAATCCAATAAGGTTTTAGCAAATTTTTATCCTATGATTCGTAGGTCATTCAAAATTTGCAATGATACCCCAAAGGTTTAGAATGACCGCCACCGTAGGGTAGACAAACCCACTCCTCCTCTAGGACAAGATTTTCTCGCTCAAACCCTGATACCAGAATAACTCTTATTCCATTAGGCATCCAGTTACCATTTTTCGGTTTGAATCCATTAACTCTTAATGAATCCTGTAAGTGTCACCCTCAATCTTTCAATTTCCAAGTATTCGTCCAAACAATAGATGTCGTATGGAGGACTAAGAAGGAAAAAACAAACAAGGAAATCGTATCCCTTTCGCAAATTCACGGTGTTCTGACTCCCATGATCAAGGCCTCCGTAGGGATTGTCTGGTCCAGGCCAAACTAGCAGGCGGATCATAGGCGTCTCACGGAGTGAATCGAAAGAAGAGACCGTGGGTCTGGTTTTCACAGGTCCCGCTGCCACTCACTATAAGTACTCTCTCCATTCACGTTGATATTGACCCATTCAAATGCCACCCATAGGGGGACGCTCCCATTTGTGCCACGATGCCGAGCATGGATCTCACGGTGCGAACTTAACGAAGATTTGTCGATGGAAAACTAAATGTATCTCATACACTTTATTTCCTCCCACTCAACACTTTAAAAATAATCAGGATTGACCTAGATAAACCAGCTAAAATTTACCTAAGTCTACCAATATAACTCTTATATTGGAATATCGTAAGTCTATAATCACACTATTAACTTAGGTCTATGTGAGTAGATTATTTAACTCTTAATTAACGACATTCACGAGAATATAACCTAAGAATCTCCAGACCGAATTCACTCCCAGGTCGGTTCCCAGGCAGGGGTGTTCCGGAAAGCGTCAGCTTAAAAACCTCAGCCTTAGACAAAACCTTCCTTAGACAGAGTTACTTATCAGTCACCATTCAAACGTCATATTTGATTTCTTAATTCTAATCTCATTAGAACTAGAAAACCTAAGTCTAATTATTCAAGTTCTAAACCATTTAAAACTAATAATTATCTTAAGTTACATGCATTTCTATGTTATAGTGCTTGATCATTCATCACATGAATAATACTATATTATAACATACCTTCATCACATGAATTAAATGCATGAGCATGCTTTTAATTTAAAAATATAACACTTATATTAAATAAATTAAATCATGCAAACATTATATTATAACTCTTATAATATTATCCTATCATGCATACTATATATTATAACTCTTATAATATAAATATGATGCATGAAATGTTTAACCTAAGGTGGGATTTTAAATCTATATGACCGACATTATGCACTTAGAAATAATTAAATCATACATTCCATGCATAAAATAATCAAATAGCATTATTGGACCGAATTTTGCCACCCTAGGGACATAAAATTAAATTAATTAACATTAATATACATTTATATTAATATTAATTAAAATAATTAAATAAAATACATTTATAAAAATAAATTTAACAAAGAAAATAAATAAAAAAACACGGTTGCACGTCCCAAGGCTCGAACCGCTGCACTTGAAGTCGCAACTCCCACTCCACGCACGATCTCGAGCAACTGTTGGAAACCTCCCACTACGCATTCAACGTTGCCTCTCGCGTGCATAACGCCTCAGCATTGCAACGCTACACGCAGCGTTGCAACGCTGACCTGCAGCAACGCCTTGATAAGCATTGACAACGTTGAGACGCGAATGAACAGATTTTCCAACATTAGGGGAAGGAATTAAGAAGTTGGAAAAAGAAATTACATGGAATGCATCATTATTATCTCATTTAGATCCTCGTATAGATCAATGTGAACTTGAAGTTCAAAAGATAATTCATTTGCAAAATATAGCAAATCAATTACCAGATGCATTCACAGATGCTAAAAGGGTGACTAAATCATATATACCAGCAACGAATGCTCCATCAAAAATAGATATCCCAAAGGAACAAGCTGTCAATAATGAGTGTGGAGCACGCCAGAAGCGTGGTAGACCTATGGGTTCCAAAGATAAAAATCCTCGAAAAAGAAAAGTAGTTGAGAATCAAAATGATTCGATAAAAGGTATGGATGTTCCAGAAGAAATCCTAGATACAACTACTCAAAAGAGTATTGATGAAAATCAAACGCTCGAGGATAATAATGAAATTTCTATAAACTATGTTACAATAGGAAAGAGATGGAATCGAAATGATATCATTGTTGACAACATTTTTGCTTATAATGTCAACGGAGAAAGGATTAGCCAAAATCGAAAGAAGCAATCCAAGCAGAGTTGAACTCACTTTCAAAACGTGAGGTTTTTGGACCAGTAGTCCTAACACTAGAAGGTGTCAAACCTGTGGGATACAAATGAGTATTTGTAAGGAAATGAAATGAAAAGAATGATGTCACAAGATACAAAGTGAGACTTGTTGCACAAGGATTCTCACAAAGGGCTGGTATAGATTATGAGGAGACATATTCTCCTGTGGTGGATGCAATAACGTTAATGTAACGCCCCTACTTTTCTATGACTAAATTCTTAGGGACATTACTACACATGCATGCATTTATAGGCCAAGAGATAAAAAGATCTTTAATAAACCTCCCATAGAAATAATTTGTCTTTAGGGATCCCAAATAAAACATTTAAAACAGATAAGAGGAGCAGTTTAACATGGCCTATTTAAAATCTGAAAAGTAAATCTGAACTTCAAAAAAACATAAAGGAACAACATCAGTTATAAAAGAAATATGCGGAAAAACATGTCTAATCCCATGGTCCTGGCAACGCGCCTCCGTCACTCGCCCTGCACGTCCTTAGCCTTACCCAAAAACATTTTTAAAAGAAAGGGTGAGTATTGTAAAAACAATACCCGAGTAAGTGACCTCGCTACGAGGTTTGGGATATGCATACACATACAATCATGACTTTTAAACTTGTTCGAAATGTACATATCACGGGACCTAAAACTTTCTCATATTGTCGTCTCTTTAATCCATGACTTCCTTTTTATTTGTGTGGCCGATCGGTCATCCTGAGTCATTTCATTTTGAGTCCCTCACGCACCCTCAGTATGGTTTGAGTCCCTCACAGCACCTCCCTGTAATAATTTGAGTCCCTCACGGACCCACTGTAATTTGACCCATAGGGTCTCTATTGCATGTTTGACCATGCACATAATGCACTCGGAGAGACCAATGTCCACACTTTTCATCAATTCATTTCATGACATACATAACATGCATGAGGTCCCATCATTCATCATAACTATAGTGTACATGCCACAACCATTGTCATTAATATGCAAATCATGACTTTTCACATCGATAGGGGCGTAATACTCGCAGTACACAATCATGCAATATCCTCATAGATAATCTGCATACTATCCTCACATGAAATAATGGAATATTCTTACATAAAATACAAAGACATTCTCGCATAAAATACTAGATTATTCTCGCATAAAATATTGAGATATCTTCTCATAGAATATCAAAGTATTTTCACATAAAATCTCGGGATATTCTCGTATAAAAATCATTAAATCCTTTTAAGTAAAATATCGTACTAATTTCACATAAAATATTGAAGTTCGTTTTCTTTAATCCCATTTAAAAGATTCGGCACAAGGTCCCTTACCATAGCCTTCGCTTAAACTCCTCATGCTCCGCTTCCTAACTTAGGGTTCCTATCGGACTTGCTCGGTACTCGAATTCCTTCAATCCAATCCATTTTCCTAATTAAACACATAATAGGTAAACTTATTTTTCACATCCAATAAAAGATAAGTCAAATTATTACTCACAGAGGCTGAAAACGAACTCGGGAAATCAAAACAGGTGGGCGGGCGCCTCCGGAAAAGCGGCGTGCGCGTGGCGGCCGGCGGCGGCGGTGCGCGGCGGCGGCGGCGGCGCGTCTTGGCGCGTGGAACATACCATTGAGATCCTCGTGGCCCGATCTATCCGAAACCGGTCCTGAAACTTCAAAAACCGATCCGAATGGGCGTGAACCGGTCGAACCAACGGAGTGCCATTGCCACCCGAGGTTCACGCCTTCTCTTCTCGCGGTGGGGCTCCTCGGCGCCAAGAGCGACGACACTCTCACAAGCGCGCGCGCAACGATCCGCCGACCGACGGTGAGGGAGGCGACGGCCGCGCGCGGCTTCACGTCTGAGTTCTCGCGGCGGGCACCTCGCGACGAAGTAACGCCGCGAGACAACATGTTTCGCGCGGCGCTCGGCGAGGCTTGCGGCGAGACGAGTAACGCCGGCGAGATAACTTTTTCGCGCGGCGCTCGGACTCGGCTTGCGGCGGAGGCGCCCTCGACTTGCATTGCAGACGGTCCTAGCGATGACGGCGGTGCAGCTCAGCTCGGCTAGAGGCGTGCGGCGCTCGCGCGAGTTCCGGCGAGGAGTTGCAGAAGGATGCGTAGCTGTAATGGTCGAACGATCAATCGTCACCGACTGCCGGAAGAAGGCTTGAGGAATCGATGGTGAGGAGTCGGCTGGGAAGGAGAAGGATGAGGAGTTCCACAGCCTTGAAGTGCGTGCCTATTAACAAAACCCTAAATTAATTTAACATAAATTACAAATATGCCCATTTCTCTTTCTTTTAATCACAACAAGCCCTTAATCCTATTTGATTGCTTCAAAAAAATCCTTTACTTATTCAAATCCTTAATTTACATAACTTTTCATTAAATTACAAAGCCCCCAAGGCCCAATTACTTTAATCTCCAATGACTTAATCCTAGTCACAAATTAAAGATGCTTGATGTTCGGGGGCGTTACAACCTTCCCTCCTTAAGAACTTTCGTCCTCGAAAGTTTCTAATCTTGTAGTGCCTTGGAAAAGCTTGCTCACACCCGCTCCACTCGGTTACAGCGAGTCTTCGATCCTTATGCAAGCATTAACACTAGCTGCTCCTCAAGTATCACACCTTGGCGTAAACTTATTACCCAGCGGTCTCATAACTTTAACTTGAGCTCGTTCTCTTCACTGGAGTCTTTCTACTAAGGCCCACATAAGTGAGGCCCTTGACTCGGATTCTAGATTTGGAAGGTTCCAGATTCAAATTCTAAGATAACTCGGGATATTTAGCTCGTATTTCTCTCTCTAGCCCTTTAATTAGTTTCCTCTGTTTTGTGACTTTAGAAAGGGACTCTTTGCTAAAACCATTACATCGTTGTTGAGTCACAAAATCCTCTTTAAGGTTTGTT
The DNA here is from genome assembly GCA_036507285.1 of Trichosanthes cucumerina. Lineage (NCBI taxonomy): Eukaryota > Viridiplantae > Streptophyta > Magnoliopsida > Cucurbitales > Cucurbitaceae > Trichosanthes > Trichosanthes cucumerina. The sequence goes on along the minus strand of CM071835.1, from coordinate 71,893,345 downwards.
GCACCAGCTACTAGCATTCATTCCAAGACATGACTAGATCATTCCGACTGACCATCGTTTCCATAACTTTAACACCTTTCTAAGAGATGTGACTTCAAGGATAAAGTTAGCAGCTTTGTCCGGTTGTTCGAGATTCTTCACATTAATGGCTAACCTTTCGCTACTCTCCACGACCTTTTAGTAAACGTCGTAGTAACAAACCCACTCGCATACTTAGTTAACTTCGGGGCTTTCTATTGCAATCAAAAATTCGTTGAAAGTCTTCAGTCACGGTAGGAGTAACTCAAACTTAGGTTTCCTTTGGTCGTCGTGACACATGAAACGTTCTGTACAACTCCGTCATTCCTATTACAAGGATGCCCTGAAAATTTCGGCAGCATAACGGCGTAACTACAACAATGCCAAAATTTTCTTTAACACCTGATTGATAGAAAATGCACTTCTAAAATCAGACAACCAACCAGTCACGCCTCCAACTTCGTTTCAAGATTTATTCAGAGTTCAGAACGCACAATACGAAGGAATGTTGAACAACAAAATATGAACGAAACACAATTTCTTTAGTTGTAAACAAGAATTCTTTAAAGGCAAGGAAATCTAGCAATCAGGTTACAATCCTAACTTTAACACAAGCTTTAAAAGGAGTTAACAAACCATTCTTGTCTTACCTTGCTTTAGAACCAAATCAAATATGGATTAACACACTAAGTGTTAAGATTTTCATTATAAGTTTTAAGTCATGAATGAAAAAAAAAACTTAATTTAACCCATCTTATACCCCACTATCTTACGTGAAGCGTAAAATGAACTTTTAATGTTGCATTGATGCACAAGTTCATACCTCTGTGGAGACATCATCAGAGACTCATAGAGTCCCTCGCGTGGCTCAAACTCTATCTTAAGATATCTTAACTCAAATTCCTGATTGGCGATAACTCGTCCTCATATTCATCATAGAGGATATGTATATATATATATATATATATACTTCTTTTTTTTTAAAACAAGTTATTCATGAAACAACTCGTACTTTAATTAACCTTTCCTCAGTCTATGGCACAACGCAATGATCATTCATATCACTCCCCTTAATATAACTCGATCGATAACAACCTCGCTACTAAGCGATCCCGCGAAAGGGATTTAGTCTTTAAAACTCATTCTCCTTTATCCTTCACTCCTTTAAATATCACGTTCAGGTGATCACTCGAATATAATGCAACTTTCTTAACACCAATAGGGTTGGATACTTTACAATGGCATCCACTATATTTCTTAACTTTTCCGACTCTTTTGTCATGAAACCCTAACGTTCCATCCTTGAATACTAATACTTTATTTAACATCTCTAGACTTTGAACTTTTCAAGAATTACAATATTCCTTTGCTAAGGTTCTACTCATGAACACACAGTTGTTCAAGGTTTCTTGAAAGACTTTCGCCTCGTAATGTCTACCCTTTCCTTCCTTTGTCCAAACTATTCCTTTTTGATAACGCGCAAGTGAGTCTTATCTTGACAAAGATTCCTTTAAGCATTACATCCTGAACTCGGACATTTCCTTTCTAATATCACTCACCTGAGGTCACATACTCGTCTTTTCTTAGCTTAACAAATTTCCTTATGCTCATCTTTTGAAGTTTACTTGATCACTTAACTCCTTAGTGACCTTTCGACTACTTCCATATCTCAGGACTTACTCTTCCCTCCTTATGCCTAAAGCAATCCTTCCGAATTGTCATTACTGCCCCTTCTTAGGCTTGGTTTAACTTGAACGTCTCAGACAACTTTATCCCAACAATGATTTACCTTTTTCTTGAGCACTATATCCCTCAAGCCTATAAACATTAGGGGCATTTAAGTAAAATCTCTACAATCTTCATGATGTTCGTAAAGTGATTTGAACGTTGTCTCGGAATATCTAATCCCTGGTTCATGACAGGCGCTAACTTGACTCCAAAATCATCTTAAGGAACACTATGCTCCTCGTACTGGTGGAATAGGTCGTTCAATCAAAACGAAGAGATTTATCCTTAGCAACAACTGTCTCCACTTCTCATCTCTCATGCACGAGCATAAGAATACACCTTTCTCCTTTACGCAACCCCCTATTACTCCTTATGGCGATAAACTACTATCACTCTTACATGGAAGGTCATGCACCTATGACTTGAGTTCTTTTACTTTACTGGAGCATTCTGTAAGGAGTATTAGAAATTACTGTTACTCTCTACTTTTAATTCCATATTTAAGTCCTGCTCTTGTGTTAGGGGTAACTTTAAAGATAAAACCTTCCTTATCTAACACTAACGCATTGATTCTCGTGCTTACTCTCCTTAAGCTTGGCCTTCTTCTTTTAGTAAGATTAAGGACTTTCTCAACTATTTGTACTCGTTTGGTTATAATGTCAAATTCACTAAAACCTCTCTTAAGAAACCATCAACCTAGCCTTTACTAATGGAACCTTATAGATTCATGTTTCTAATGGTCGTTCGAACCCTACTACTAAACACTTAATTTAATTGAAAGGAGTCCTTGACTTTTGATCACATAACGAAGAAGAGATTCCAAGCACTTTCATCTATTAACTGAATCCTCTCTCCTTAACCCTCTGATTGGGGAAAAAGAAACTTTACTACGTCATAGTTCAAGGTTAACACTTCATGTTATCTCTTTCAAGTTGTACACATACATTTAGTCCAACAGGTAGAAATTAGTGGCAAGGTTCTTATACACATTCCACAAGCTTGAATACACAAGTGATCATATGAAAGTCAATTCGTGCACAAGTTTCTGGAGTCCCGACAATCAATTCTCTTGTTCTCAAACTAAAACTTTAACTCCTTACTTTTCCTCTTTATACTTGTCTTTATTGAGCTTATTTAGTTTATGGCATCGCTTTTGAAACTTCGTATCATGCCTATCTGTGATAACACATTAATTTTGTATATCCTGTGGCTTTCCCCCCAGAGCAATGGTATAAATAAAATCGAAGTGTTTCACGTATTTTGAAAAAGACTAATTTTCATCTCAATATTAACAATCTATTTTTTCCTTTACATCTCGAGCCCATTTTCAAAACACTTTTGCACTCTTTACTTTTCAACTCCTTAAATACTATAGTTATGCGATCACTTGAAGGTGAAGGGACTTTATTCAGAACCAACAAAGTCGAACACTCCAAAGTGGTACGTTTACTAAATCTCATACCTTTCTATCCAATTGATCCAAAGATGTATGAATGAGACTACTAACCTCTTACCAAACACATTCTAACTTTGTACTTCTCATGAGTAGTCTTAACTTTTATTTTTGAAGGCTATACTTAAGTAATCTAGTTGCTTGGCAACCCTTAACACTCTAGTCTCTTAAGTCTTACTCTTCACTCCCTTTGTCAAAGCGGATCTTTTAACAACCCTCAATATGTGCTTTATGGCTATAAAACTTCATTTTTAGCGTGAACATCCTTAAATAAAACATTTTCCTTTCTATCGTCAAAAGCAGGATCACTGTATTCTCTTTCCTTTCTCGCGTAAGATCACGCTAACTTTACGACATATACGCATATAGATTCACATATAAGCATTTCCTTTATGCATTTCCTTTTCATAGACATATAGTTTAGCTCATACATTCTCATTCTTTCTTAGTTTGGAAATTCATCAAACTTGATTTTTATATAAAAGTATCTTTACATAGAATACTAAATTTTCTTTTCATAAAAAAAAATAAAACTTTTAGTTCAAAGGCATACCTGGCGGTGACCGGAACGCGTTGTTCAACCATGGGAACTACTCTGTGCTTACTCTGTAAGCAAGTCTACAGAACCCTTAAACCTAGGGCTCTGATACCAACTGTAACGCCCCTACTTTTCTATGACTAAATTCTTAGGGACATTACTACACATGCATGCATTTATAGGCCAAGAGATAAAAAGATCTTTAATAAACCTCCAATAGAAATAATTTGTCTTTAGGGATCCCAAATAAAACATTTAAAATGTATAAGAGGAGCGCTTTAACATGGCCTATTTAAAATGAAAAAGTAAATCTGAACTTCAAAAAACATAAAGGAACAACATCGCTTATAAAAGAAATATGCGAGAAAAACATGTCTAATCCCATGGTCCCGGCAACGCGCCTCCGTCACTCGCCTCTCGCACGCCCTTAGCCTTACCAAAAACATTTTTAAAAGAAAGGGTGAGTATTGTAAAAACAATGCCCAGTGTGTGACCTCGCTACAGAGGTTTGGGATATGCATACACATACAATCATGACTTTTAAACTTGTTCGAAATGTACATATGCGGGACCTAAAACTTTCTCATATTGTCAGGTCTTTAATCCATGACTTCCTTTTTATTTGTGTGGCCGACTGGTCATCCTGAGTCATTTCATTTTGAGTCCCTCACAGACCCCTGGTATGGTTTGAGTCCCTCACAGACCCCTGTAATAATTTGAGTCCCTCACGACCCCTGTAATTTGACCCATAGGGTCTCTATTGCATGTTTGACCATGCACATAATGCACTCAGGAGACCAATGTCCACACTTTTCATCAATTCATTTCATGACATACATAACATGCATGAGGTCCCATCATTCATCATAACTATAGTGTACATGCCACAACCATTGTCATTAATATGCAAATCATGACTTTTCACATCAGATAGGGCGTAATACTCGCGTACACAATCATGCAATATCCTCATAGATAATACTGTACTATCCTCACATGAAATACTGGAATATTCTTACATAAAATACAAAGACATTCTCGCATAAAATACTAGATTATTCTCGCATAAAATATTGAGATATCTTCTCATAGAATATCAAAGTATTTTCACATAAAATCTCGGGATATTCTCGTATAAAAATCATTAAATCCTTTTAAGTAAAATATCGTACTAATTTCACATAAAATATTGAAGTTCGTTTTCTTTAATCCCATTTAAAAGATTCGGCACAAGGTCCCTTACCATAGCCTTCGCTTAAACTCCTCATGCTCCGTTCCTAACTTAGGGTTCCTATCGGACTTGCTCGGTACTCGAATTCCTTCAATCCAATCCATTTTCCTAATTAAACACATAATAGGTAAACTTATTTTTCACATCCAATAAAAGATAAGTCGAATTATTACTCACGAGGTCAAAAAAACGAACTCGAAATCAAAACAGGTGGAGCCGGGCGACTCCGTGAGCGGCGGCGTGCGGGCGCGGCGGCGGCGTGTGGTGGCGGGCGCGCGTCTTGGCACGTGGAACATACCATTGAGATCCTCGTGGCCCAATCTATCCGAAACCGGTCCTGAAACTTCAAAAACCGATTCGAATGGGCGTGAACCGGTCGAACAAACGGAGTGCCATTGCCGGCCGAGGTTCACAGCTTCTCTTCTCGCGCACAGGGCTCCTCGGCGCCTGACAGCGACACCTCACGCGCGCGCGGCGCGCAACGAGATCCGCCGACCGACGGTGAGGAGGCGGCGGCGGGCGCGGCTTCACGCATGATGATAGATCTCGGCGGCGGGCACCTCGGGCGAATGTAACGCCGGCGAGGACAACATGTTTCGCGTGGCGCTCAGGCGAGGCTTGCGGCGGAGACGAGTAATGCCGGCGAGGATAACCTGTTTCGCGTGGCGCTCGGACTCGGCTTGCGGCGGAGGCGCCCTCGACTTGCAGACGGTCCTAGTGATGACGGCGGTGCAGCTCAGCTCGGCTAGAGGCGTGCGGCGCTCGCGCGAGTTCCGGCGAGGAGTTGCAGAAGGGTGCGTAGCTGTAATGGTTGAACGATCAATCGTCACCGGCTGCCGGAAGAAGGCTTGAGGAATCGATGGTGAGGAGTCGGCTGGGAAGGAGAAGGATGAGGAGTTCCACAACCTTGAAGTGCGTGCCTATTAACAAAACCCTAAATTAATTTAACATAAATTACAAATATGCCCATTTCTCTTTCTTTTAATCACAACAAGCCCTTAATCCTATTTGATTGCTTCAAAAAAATCCTTTACTTATACAAATCCTTAATTTACATAACTTTTCATTAAATTACAAAGCCCCCAAGGCCCAATTACTTTAATCTCCAATGACTTAATCCTAGTCACAAATTAAAGATGCTTGATGTTCGGGGGCGTTACAGTTAAGATATTTGATTGGCCTGACTGTATATGAAAAACTTGATATGCATTTAATGGATGTAGTCACGGCGTATTTATATGGATCTCTTGATAATGACATTTATATGAAAATCCCGGAATGATTCAAAATACCAGAAACATATGAATCAAGTTCTCGGGAATTGTATTCAATGAAGTTACAGAGATCATTATATTAGTTAAAACAATCAGGACGAATGTGGTATAATCGCCTGAGCGAATATCTCTTGAAAGAAAGATATCAAAATAATCCGATATGTCTGTGTATTTTTATAAAGAAATCTCAGTCAGGATTTGCTATTATAACTATATATGTTGATGACTTAAATATAATTGGAACTCCTGAAGAGTTATCTAAGGCAATAGAATATCTTAAGAAAGAATTTGAGATGAAAGATCTTGGAAAAACAAAATTTTGTCTTGGTTTGCAAATTGAACATTTAGCAGATGAGATATTTTTTCATCAATCAACTTATATAGAGAAAATCTTAAAAAGATTCTATATGGATAAAGCACATCCATTGAACATTCCAATGGAGGTTGGTTCACTGGATGTAAAGAAAGATATATTTCAACCTCGAGATGACAATGAAGAACTACTTGGTCCTGAAGTACCATATCTTAGTGCAATTAGAGCACTTATGTATTTCGCTAATAACACAAGACCACATATTACATTTTCAGTAAATTTATTAGCTAGATATAGTTAATGTCCTAAAAAAAGACATTGGAACGGAGTTAAGCATGTACTCCGATATCTTCGAGGGACGATTGATATGGGTTTATTTTATTCTAACAAATTCAGTTTTGATCTAGTTGGTTATGCAGATTCTTGTTATATATCTGATCCACACAAAGCTAGATCTTAGACAGGTTATCTATATACATGTGGAGGAACTGCTATATCATGGCGATCAGTGAAACAGACCATCACGACCACTTCTTCGAATCATGCTAAAATCCTCGTAATTCACGAGGCAAGTCGAGACATGTGACTTATCTTCTTGCAAACCCCTTCCAACAATATTATACGAAGAAAACACAACATGTATATCTCAAGTCAAATGAGGATATATTAAAGGAGATAGAAACTAAAACATATCTCTCCAAAGTTTTTCTACACTCATGACCTTGATGAAAATGGCGACATCACAAATTAAATGATTTGTTCAAGGATAACTTGGCGGACATATTTACAAAGGCATTACCAACTACAACATTTGAGAAATTGGTTCACAGTATTGAGAAGCGAAGACTCAGAGATCTCAAGTGTAACGCCCCTACTTTTTAATGACCAACTCCTAGGGACATTACTACACATGCATGCATTTATAGGCCGAGAGATAAAAGAACTTAAAAGAAATTTCCAATTAACGTAAATAGTTCCAGGGATCCCAAAAACAAAACATTAAAATCAGTTGAAAACATCAATTCAGCTTGGCCTATTAAAACCGTAAATAAGTTTAACTCCAATTGAAAACATAGAGACAACAACAGTTCGAAACAAGAATATGCGGAAATCATGCTGGTTCCCATGGTCTTAGTAACGCTCCTCCGTCACACGCCCTGCACGTCCTTTCCTTTACCTGTAAAACATTTTTAAAAGAAAAGGGTGAGTATTGCAAAACAATACCCAGTAAGTAACCTCGCTACCGAGGTTTGGGATATGCATACACATACAATCATGATCTCTAAACTCATTCGTAACATACATAGATGGGACCTAAAACTTTCTAGTATTGTCAGGTCTTTAATCCATGACTGCTTATTTAGTTGTCAGGCCTTTAATCCATGACTGCTCATTTAATTGTCAGGTCTTTAATCCATGACTGCTCATTTAATTGTCAGGTCTTTAATCCATGACTGCTCATTTAATTGTCAGGTCTTTAATCCATGACTGCTTATTTAATTGTGGGGCCGACTGGTCATCCTGAGTCATTTCGTTTTGAGTCCCTCACAGACCCCTGTACTTTGACCCATAGGTCTCTATTGCATGTTTGACCATGCACATAATGATCTCAGGATAACCAATGTCCACACTATTCACTAATTCATTTCGTGGCATACAAAACATGCATGAGGTCCCATCAGTCACATAATAATAGAGTACATGTCACAAACATCATCATCAGTGTATCAATCATACTTTCTCATGGACAGTTTGAAGATCATACTTTTTATAGAAAACATGTACCATTCTCATACAAACTACTGTCCTATTCTCACATGCAATAATGAAATACTTTTACGTAGCATACGAGAATAATCTCACATCAAATAATGGGTTATTTCCACTTGAAGCATCAAGTATTTGCACATAAAATATAACGTATTCTCACGTGAATATCTCAGATATTTTCGTATAGAAAATTATAAACTATTTTCACATGAAATCATAAAAATTCGTTTTCATTTAATCCCATTAAAAATTCGGCACAAGGTCCCTTACCTCGAGCTTGATTTTTCTCCAAAACCTAATCGAACTCCCCCTATTCTCCTTTTAGTGAAACTTGATTCACACCATAATTTCAAATTCAAACTCCAAGCATTCACTAAAACCCTAATCATGCGATACTTAAATTACTGTATTAAGATATCGTGCCCCGCTTACCTCGAGCTCAAAGCGAACACCTACTATCTCTTAGTCCGTTTTGACGATCAATCCCGCTCCAAGTTCGCTTCCTACAAAAGGTATTCGAACCCGTAACCTAAGTTCTCAATCAAACGCTTAAGTAATCCACAGGACACAAATAATTCTCAATCGAACTCGATACCTAGCAAGATCGCTCACCGAACGACAAATCCTCGCTGCTGTAAAGTCACGACGGCCGCGCGTCGCGGAGTCCGTGAACGGTGAACTTGGTCTTCTCTTTGCAGCGATCGCTCGAGCGGCTTCAAAGGAGTCACTTCACGACCGGCTGGCGAGCTTCGGATGCCGACGAGGAGCGGCTTCGACGGCGGCTAACGACAACCGGCGAGCTTGTCCTTTCGTGGCTTGCCGGCGGTTGGAGTTCGCGTGACTGCAGGGACGGAAACTCGCGAACGGCTGGGGCGATCTGGAGTCGAGATTCGGCGAGAGCTGTTGAATGACCTTCGTCCGAGGTTGGCTGGCGCGAACGGCTGAACGTTCACCTGCTCGATGGACTCGCCGTCGTGAATGGAATCTGTGCGCGAATGGCTGGCGGCTGGACGGGGATCACGAGCTATCGCCGGTGACGGATCTTCGTTCGCTCTTCGGTGTGCAGGCGTGAACGACTTGCGAAAGGGATGGCGGCGAGACCGACAAGCGCTCCGCGCGTCCGTCAGAAATTGAGCTCACCGCACAACGCTTGCAAGACGGGTGGGAGACTTCGTTTGCGCGGCAATTACCGCGAAAATGCGAGATGGAGGCGGCGTGCGCGGCTCGAGGGTTCGCCTGTGGGTCGCAAAGGAGTTCTACCGGGGCGGCTTGCACTGGTGACCGGACGGCGGCAGCGATGAGCGCACGTTGGAGCTAGGGTATCGGTTAGGGTAAGAAGGTCAAGGAGGAGAGAGTGATGTGTATGGTTTTAGGGTTATGGTTAGGGTTTTGATACAATGAGGGGGAGGAGATGATCATGCTCTAGGGTTTTATTCTTATGGTTAAATACCAAAGAGACTAAGGGCTAGGGTTAGGTTAAATTTTACACACCCCTCACTTAAACAATAATCCCCAAAACGCCCTTGAGATTGCCCTTTTCCTTTAATTTCATAATTAATCTCATCTTAAGGAACAATTCACCTAAGCTAAACAAAATTACGATCTCCCTCTCGCCGAGTTTGATTAAAACACCACTCCAACTAAATACAGCGGCCAATAAAGTGTTGAATAAAATAACTAATAGTACCTGAGATGGCGGTCGTCACAATCTTCCCTCCTTAAGAACTTTCGTCCTCGAAAGTTCCTATTCTTGGAATAGTTCGGGATATTTAGCGCGTACTTCCTCTTCTCGCTCCCGGTAGCTTCCTCCGTGCGGTGGTTCGCCATAACACTTTAACTAAGTGATCTCGCGGTTCACGGAGGTCTTTCTGGTCTCTTGCAATAATTTGTACCGGTCGTTCGCCATAACTCAGATCTTCTGCTAATTGCAATGGTTCAAAGTCTACGACATGAGTCGGGTCTGGAACGTACTTTCTCAACATGGAGATATGAAACACGTTATGAACCGCTGAAAGAGAAGGCGGCAGTGCTAATCTGTAGGCCACTGCACCAATCCTCTCTAAAATCTCAAATGGCCCGATGAAACGCGGACTCAACTTCCCCTACGGCCAAACCTAAATTCCCTTCATTGGGGCCACCTTAAGAAATCGTGGTCCCCAACATCGAATTCTAGGTCCTTTCGCGTCTCGTGTCGGCATAACTCTTCTGCTCGCTCAGGCGGTGTCGCATCCGCGCCCTAATCTTTTGCCTTTGCTTCATTAGTGACTGTACTAGTGCTGGACCCAACAATCGGCGTTCACCAACCTCCTCCCAGAAAACGGGAGTTCTGCAACGTCTTCCATAGAGAGCTTCAAATGGAGCCATTCCGATGGTCGACTGGTAACTGTTATTGTAAGCAAACTCCATCAGATGCAAATGAGTGTCCCAACTGCCTGGGAAGTCTAAAGTGCAAGCTCGCAACATATCCTCTAATATCTGGTTTAATCGTTCTGTCTGCCCATCCGTCTGTGGATGAAAAGCTGTACTGAAGTTCAACTGCGAACCCAACGCTCTCTGTAAACTCCTCCAGAAGTTGGAGGTGAAACGTGGATCCCTGTCTGAAATAATCTTGACTGGAATTCCATGCAAACGGACTATCTCTTCCAGGTAAAGCTGCGCCCACTTATCTGTAGAATAGGTGGGTTTCCCTGGTATGAAATGTGCCGACTTTGTTAATCATCATCCCACTATGACCCAAATCACTGTGTAACCTCGTAAAGTTCTAGGCAGTCCAACTATGAAATCCATAGAGATCTCCTCCCATTTCCACTGAGGCACATGTAATGGTTGCAGCAATCCCGCGGGCCTCTGTCTAGGTGCCTTCACCTGCTGACAAGTCAAACACTTGCTGACAAACTCTGCCACGTCGCGCTTCATGTTGCACCACCAAAACGACTGTTTCAGATCTCGGTACATCTTGGTACTGCCAGGATGCATCGAAAATGGTGAGTTATGGGCTTCACTCAATATTTCAGTTTTCAGTTTGTCGTCGCCTGGCACACATAATCGACCCTGAAATAGTAATCCTCCGTCTGTGGATAGGGAAAACTCTGCCAACTCACCTGTAGTTACTGCAATACGCTTTTCTACTAACTGAGGGTCCACCTGCTGAGTCTCTATGATACGTTGCCTCAAGGTCGGTTGTACTGTTAACTGGGCTAACTGAGCCGTGGTCTTTCCTACTAGTACTGCAATTTCAGCTCGAGCAAACTCTGCCTGTAACTCCGCTCTGTCTGTAACTCACGCAGAAGTATGCAATGGCTTTCTACTGAGGACATCGGCCACTACATTAGCCTTACCAGGATGGTATTGTATGTCAATGTCATAATCCTTCACTAATTCCAACCATCGTACGCCTCATGTTCAATTCCTTCGGGTGAATGATACTTGAACTTTTATGATCTGTAAAAATCAATTTTCTCGCCATACGATTAGTGTCTCCGATCTTTAATGCAAATACTCTGCGCGCTAGTTCCGTGTCATGAGTTGGATAGTTCCTCTCGTGCGTCTTCAATTGTCGGGATGCATAAGCTATTACTTTACCGTCTTTGCATCGCATACACCCCAACCCTTTCTTAGAAGCATCACCAGAAACCACAAAGCTCCTGTTCTCCCTCGGGAATCTGTAAGAATCGGGTGACACTAATCGGCTTGAGTTCCTGAAACTCGCCTCACAAGCATCATCCCAAACAAATGAGTTTCCTTTACGCGTCACCGAGTCATAGGCATGGCTATCTTGGCAAAATCCACGCACGAAACGCCTATAGTATCCTGCAAGACCCGAAAACTACGTACCTCAGAATCGGTGGTCGGACGAGGCCACCGTGTGGTGACGGCCTCCACTTTCGCCGGATCAACAGAGACTCCAAACCGGACACAACATGCCCTAGGAAAGATACCATGCGAGCTGATTCGCACTTGGAGAATTTTGCATACAACTTATTCTCTCTCGGCGTGAGTAACACTTTCCTCGTGTGCATTTCATGCTCTTCATCACACCGGTAGTATATCAAGATATCGTCGATGAACACAATCACGAACGTATCAAGAAACTCCTTGAACAAACGGTTCATCAAGTCCATGAAGGCGGCAGTGCGTTGGTCAAACCAAACGGCATCACCGTGAACTCGTAATGCCCATAACGTGATCTCAATCTTTGCTTTAGGAATATCCTCTTCACCGATCCTCAATCGATGGTAGCTCGATCTCGGATCGATCTTGGAGAACACCGTTGTTCTCGTAATCGATCGAACAAGTCATCTATTCTCGGGGAGAGGGTATTTGTTCTTGATCGTAACTTTATTCAACTCCTCGTAATCTATACACAGCGCATGGATCCGCTTCTTTCTTTTCACGAACAATACAGTGCTCCCGGTCAGCGGCACGCTTGGGCGTATAAACCCTTTGTCTAGCAAGTCTTGTAATCGTATTTTTTTAGTTCTTTTAACTCTGCTGGCGCGCCATTCTCAGACGGGGCCTTGGATATCGGGGTCGTCCCCAATTCCAATCTGATGTTAAAATCTACCTCCTCGATCGGAGGTATTCCGGGAGGTCCTCGGGAAGACGTCAGAAATTCATTCACTACTGTGATGCGATGTCACCGAGATCTCCGTGCGCCTTGCATCTAGTATGCAAGCTAAGACGCCCCAAGCTCCCCGATGCAATAACTTTCGCCTTAAGGCGCGTGAATTACCTTAGCCTACTTCCCGCTATCGTGCCTCCAAACTCAGAGCCGGGTTGGTTGGGAGGAGTGAACACTACCTCCTTCCCCAAACAATCAATACAAGCATGGTTCTGTGCTAACCAATCCATGCCCAATATTACATCAAAGTCAAACATGTCTAAGACTACTAGATTCATCTGCTAACTCATGGTCTCATGCGATGGTCACACTACCATCCTTGACTTTCATATTGGCTAACAAATTTATTCCCGCAGGAGTGGAGACAGATGCAGGGCATATCAGAATCGTTTCTAGTTCTAACTCACCTTGACTTACAAAGGTTGAAGAAATAAAAGAGTCATGTAGAGAACTGAATCAAATAATACAAAGGCGAGGTGCCCAAGTAATGGAAGTGTACCTGTAACCACTGAGTCTGAGCCATAGATATCTCTACTGGTGCTTGCATAAGCTCTCCCCTGATGTATAGCCGGCTTCGCAGCAGGCCCACTATTTATAACTTTGTGGTCGCTAGTGCCGGGCTTGACTCGGCAACTATTAGCTCTGTGCCCTTCTTTTCCACACAAAACACTCCGACCAAGGCTAAACACTTACCCCGTCTTTGCTACCACATTCTTTGCACCGTGGCCTATCTCCGCCGCTATTTCCGATCTGTTGACTTGTGGTTTCGGCCGGAACTGCATTTAAAAATGTCCTGGTCTATGCGGTGTACGCTGGGGACGCTGTGAGCTAGAATTTGGCTGGTCCCACTTCCTCTTATGATTTGCTATGGGCTGCCCCGGGTTAACTACCACCTGCTGTGCAGTCTGTGCCTGCACCCAAATCAATTCCGCCACTCTCACGGCGGAGGCATAATCAGGAGGTGCGAATGCTTGGATAAAGCCTCGAACGTTCTCATCCAGCCCCATAATGAAGCGCTCAGTCTTCTTTCCGGACGGGTGGAGCAACCTCTTCCTGATCTAGGGGTAATTCCGGTTGGGCGTCAACGTTTTCCCTTGCCCTCCGGCCCCTACCACGTCCCCTACCTCTCCCTCGGCCTCTAGGTGGCATTTTGTCGAAACTACAATATAGAGAGTTTCTAACTCAGTTTTCTTTACTTTCAAATCATAAGATAGGATCACCCCTTGGGGCTTTTAAGGTTATGTATGTGCATAAAACAGTATCATATCATAATCATTTACTTTCTTAATAAAATATCGTAACGCATTACAGCGGTGGCTCGGAAGCGTTGTTAAACCATGGGAACTACTCTGTGCTTACTCTGTAAGCAAGTCTACAGAACCCTTAAACCTAGGGCTCTGATACCAACTGTAACGCCCCTACTTTTTAATGACCAACTCCTAGGGACATTACTACACATGCATGCATTTATAGGCCGAGAGATAAAAGAACTTAAAAGAAATTTCCAATTAACGTAAATAGTTCCAGGGATCCCAAAACAAAACATTAAAATCGATTTGAAAACATCAATTCAAATTTTTGGCCTATTAAAACCGTAAATAAGTTTAACTCCAATTGAAAACATAGAGACAACAACAGTTCGAAACAAGAATATGCGGAAATCATGCTGGGGTTCCCATGGTCTTAGTAACGCTCCTCCGTCACACGCCGCACGTCCTTTCCTTTACACAGAAACATTTTTAAAAGAAAAGGGTGAGTATTGCAAAACAATACCCGATAAGTAACCTCGCTACATGAGGTTTGGGATATGCATACACATACAATCATGATCTCTAAACTCATTCGTAACATACATAGATGGGACCTAAAACTTTCTAGTATTGTCGTCTTTAATCCATGATCGCTTATTTAGTTGTCGGCCTTTAATCCATGATCGCTCATTTAATTGTCGTCTTTAATCCATGATCGCTCATTTAATTGTCGTCTTTAATCCATGATCGCTCATTTAATTGTCGTGTCTTTAATCCATGATCGCTTATTTAATTGTGGGGCCGATCGTCATCCCGAGTCATTTCGTTTTGAGTCCTCACGGACTTCTGTATTTTGACCCATAGGTCTCTATTGCATGTTTGACCATGCACATAATGATCTCGGGATAACCAATGTCCACACTATTCACTAATTCATTTCGTGGCATACAAAACATGCATGAGGTCCCATCAGGTCACATAATAATAGAGTACATGTCACAAACATCATCATCGTGATATCAATCATACTTTCTCATGGACAGGTTTGAAGATCATACTTTTATAGAAAACATGTACCATTCTCATACAAACTCATCATCCTATTCTCACATGCAATAATGAAATACTTTTACGTAGCATACGAGAATAATCTCACATCAAATAATGGGTTATTTCCACTTGAAGCATCAAGTATTTGCACATAAAATATCACGTATTCTCACGTGAATATCTCAGATATTTTCGTATAGAAAATTATAAACTATTTTCACATGAAATCATAAAAATTCGTTTTCATTTAATCCCATTAAAAATTCGGCACAAGGTCCCTTACCTCGAGCTTCGATTTTTCTCCAAAACCTAATCGAACTCCCTGCCTATTCTCCTTTTAGTGAAACCTGATTCACACCATAATTTCCGAATTCAAACTCCAAGCATTCACTAAAACCCTAATCATGCGATACTTAAATTCTCAGATTAAGATATCGTGCCCCGCTTACCTCGAGCTCAAAGCGAACACCTACTATCTCTTAGTCCGCTTTTGACGATCAATCCCGCTCCAAGTTCGCTTCCTACAAAAGGTATTCGAACCCGTAACCTAAGTTCTCAATCAAACGCTTAAGTAATCCACAGGACACAAATAATTCTCAATCGAACTCGATACCTAGCAAGATCGCTCACCGAACGACAAATCCTCGCTGCTGTAAAGTCACGACGCCGGCGGCGTGTGGAGTCCGTGAACGGTAAACCAGTCTTCGCTGCTGCGCAGCGATCTCTCGAGCGGCTTCAAAGGAGTCACTTCACGACCGGTGGCGAGCCGGATGCCGACGAGGAGCGCGGCGGCGGCGGCGATAACGACAACCGCGAGCTTGTCCTTTCGTGGCTTGCCGCGCGGTTGGAGTTCGCGTGGATCGCAGGGACGAAAACTCGCGAACGGGCCGGGCGATCGAGTCGAGATTCGGCGAGCCGTTGAATGACCTTCGTCCGAGGTTGGTGGCGCGCGAGCGGTGAACGTTCACCTGCTCGATGGACTCGCCGTCGTGAATGGAATCTGTGCGCGAATGGCTGGCGGCTGGACGGGGATCACGAGCTATCGCCGGCGACGGATCTTCGTTCGCTCTTCGGTGTGCAGGCGTGAACGACTTGCGAAAGGGATGGCGGCGAGGCCAAGCGATCCACGCGCGTCGCGTCCGAGGGGTGAGCTTCACCGCAACGGCTTGCAAGACGGTACCGAGACTTCGTTTGCGGCGATCGGGTGGGGATTTAAATGCGAGATGGAGGCGTGCGGCGCTTTGAGGTTCGCTTTGGGTCGCAAAGGAGTTCGGTGGGGGCGGCTTGCACTGGCCGACCGACGGCGACGGCGGCAGAGCTGCACGCTTGAGCTAGGGTATCGGTTAGGGTAAGAAGGTTGAAGGAGGAGAGTGATGTGTATGGTTTTAGGGTTATGGTTAGGGTTTTGATACAATGAGGGGGAGGAGATGATCATGCTCTAGGGTTTTATTCTTATGGTTAAATACCAAAGAGACTAAGGGCTAGGGTTAGGTTAAATTTTACACACCCTCACTTAAACAATAATCCCCAAAACGCCCTTGAGATTGCCCTTTTCCTTTAATTTCATAATTAATCTCATCTTAAGGAACAATTCACCTAAGCTAAACAAAATTACGATCTCCCTCTCGCCGAGTTTGATTAAAACACCACTCCAACTAAATACAGCGGCCAATAAAGTGTTGAATAAAATAACTAATAGTACCTGAGATGGCGGTCGTCACATCAAGTGATGTCATCATGAGGGGGAGTAAATATATTATATAAAATATGTATTCTTTTTCTTTCACTAGGGTTTTTATCCCATAGGGTTTTTCCCTAGTAAGGTTTTAACGAGGCATATTTTATATAAATGGGCATTTAAGGGGCAGTATTATAAATATTATGATGTAAATGCCCATTTCCACATGCCCTTTAACACCCATGCCATGTGACAAATTATCCTTAGCCATAGTGTCCTTCATGTGTCCATTTCTTACCAATGCTTAGTGTCCAAATGTACCAACTCATCCCTTGCCAAATTGCCTATATATAGTGGCTTTTGGTGGAAGAATAAAAGGCACAATTGGTGAAATAAGCCTCCAATTCTTTTTCTTCTCTCCCACTTTCTCTTTAGTTTATTTCTTATTTAATTTCTCATAAATTTCCACTATCTTTTGTCTATATCGTTTATATATATATTCTAATTCTAATTTCCAAATACTTGAATTATTATTATTATTATTATTATTATTATTATATTATATTATATTAGTATTTAAATATTGATAAAATTATACCCGGTTTTCATCCTATTTTCACAACATTTGTAGATATGTATGTCTGAAAGAATAAGAACCTACAAATATATCAACTTTATAAAATCTATAACGCTGAAATATTGTAATTTTTTAAATTAAAATACCTATTAATTAATTATTTGAGGATAGAAATAAATTTTAAGTTTAATCCTTTTTGTAATAATAATTTTTAATTTACTTAATTGATAGTGATATTTTCAATGGTATGTGTTGCTTAAAAAATCAAATTTCATTACCTTACATTGTATGAAAACAAATATTAAAAAAGCAATTCATTAAAGTTAGATAATTAAAACTTGTAATGTTGAAATAAAGAATAAAATATAAAATAAAGTAAAAGTAAAATTACATTATCAAAAAGAGAGACAAAAAAAAGGAGTAGTTGAAAGCTTACCGACTAAATAAATAACATTCTTCTCACTTTTAAATTTTTGATTTCTCAATATTAAAAGTAATTGTATTACTGTAATAATATTTTGTCCACAAGAGAATAACTCAATTTACATCAAGTAAAAAACTGTAATAATATTCTAAAAATATATTTAAAAAATATAAATAATATTGAATCACACATTCATTATACAATAAATAAGATGTATATTATATTACATAAATGAATAATTTATTTCACACAATAATTCAATGAGAAATATTTCTGAAAAAAGAAAACAATTCAATAGGAAATATCTTTTGTGAGATGTTAATCTTTTTTTTCTGGGATGTTAACATTTGTGATGTTAATCTTGAGTGTATTAGTTTCAACACTCTTTTCTTCACTGCCTATAACACCATTTCCTGCATCGTCGTTATGAATCTTTTTTATTTCACCATCCACAATATCTTTTTTGTCATCGGTCTTGATCCTCTTTTCTTTACCATATGTATCATTCTCTTTATCGTCTATTTTTTCATCACCATCTATGACATTAGATCCTCCTCTGCAACGGTCGATTGCACTACAACCTCTTTGATATGGGTTTACTTCAGGTCTTCCACAAAGTTCAGGATGTTTAGCGCTACATCCAGGACTAATATCACCTTTTAGAGGACCATACTCGATGTAATTTGCATTTGTAATCTCAATCGTGTCAATACAAACAAAGAGAATGCCAACAAAAATAAGCGTGCTTCCTTTGATGATGGCCATGGTCGATAATAAAAAATATACAAAACCTATTTGAAAACTTAAAACTTAGAATGGTTTGATAAAAAAAAAAGATTTTAAACTAGGGATATTTATACTAGCTTGTTATCTTTTTATAGATTGTGTTTGCTTTTTCTTGGGTGGGTTTATATATCTCTTACAACAAAACCTAATAAAAGTAGGTTTGAATTGTATGATTAACATTTTGCCAACCCATAGATTCAATCAAATGACAACCTCACTTGTTAATTCTTAAATATAGAATAACCACAACGGATGCTAATAAAAAAAATATCAAATTATCATAGGTATTCAAGAGAGAATTGAAGTAAATAACCTTTAACTTGGAAAATAAACTTTAAAATTATCCGATATAAATTTTTTTTCAAATAATTTTATCTATAATATATTAAAAAGTGAGGATGTTGGAAAAAAAAAATTTTGGACACTTTTGTGTTTTTTAATTTATTAATTTACAAAATATGTCATGATTGAGTAATTATGTGACGAACACAACCACAGGTACCAATTATTTATTGTATTTGACGTTTTACCATTAATTACTGTTTCTCCTTGAGATGAGATTCATTTGTAAAAATTAAAAGAAGGGGAAGAGTCAATGGCATTTTAGTTATTAGGGTTTAAATGAGGGATTGTTGTGATATTTGGAATTTGACCTAAACCCTAATCTTTTAGTCTCCTTGTTATTTAATCCAAAAGAGAAACCCTAGCCTACATTGGTAATCATCTCCTTCTCCTTATATCTAGCCCTAGACCTAACCCTAATCTCTTCCTCCACAATTTTAACCTAGCCGACCACCTCGAGCTCACCGTTGCCCTCGCCGCCAGTCGTCCAGCCAGCCACTCGAGGAAGTTCCCAGCCGCCTCGTCTGAAGCTCGCGAACGAAGAAGCGCCGGTCGTTTGAAGAGCCACGACCGTACGTTGAAGTCATCCTTTTGAAGTCGTTCGTGGAAGCCGCTCGTTTCTGCACGACCGGAGATCGACGAAGATCCAGCCGCTCACGCCGTCGAATCCCTTCGCGCTCGCAAGCCGCCGCTCACAAGCTTCACCTCGCCGTTGGTTCCTGCACGCCGGAGACCGCTCGAGTTTGACGTCGCTCACAAGCTCCAGCCGCAGCCGCCCTTCGAGACTTCGTCCGATCGAGCAGTAGCAGAACCTCGCGCCGGAGTTGCACGAACACGTAAAACCACGCGTGCGAGCTCATCCCTCCCGCCGCGACTCTGCCGGATTCGCAACGCCGGCCAGCACGACTCCACAGCCGCTTGGATTACAGCCGGTGAGCGATCTGTTTTAGTTTCGAGTTCGTTGGAGATTTATTTGCGACCAACCAAATATTTAAGCGTTTGTTTGAGAGCCTAAACTACTGTTTCGAACGCTATTTGCAGGGACCGAGTTGGAGCAAGATTGAGGGTCAAACGTCAAGACGAACTAAGGAGTATTAGGTTTTCGCGTTAAAATCGAGGTAAGCGGGGCATGGAACCTTAATAACGTAATTTAATACCTCATAATCATGGAATTGGTGAATGCCTGGAGAATGAAAGTGGAAGTTGTGGTGTGAATCAGGTTCCACTAAAAGAAGAGTAGTCCGAGAGCTTGGGTTAAGTCTTGGAGTAGGATTCAATTAAGGTAAGGGACCTTGTGCCGAACTTTTATTGGGGTTGAAGAAATTGATTTTCACGATTTCATGCGAAATTAGTTTATATTTTCATATGACAATATACAGATATTTTCGTGAGAATACTTAATATTTTATGTGCAAATATTTCAATGCTTCATGTGGAAATAAACTAGTATTTTATGTGAGAATATTCTTGTATTCTATGTAAGAGTATTCCAAAGATTTCATGTGAGGATATGACAGTAATTTGCATGAGAATATTTCATGATTTCCTACAAAAGTATGATTTTCAAACTGTCTATGAGAAAAGTATGATTTGCATATTGACGATGATGTTTGTGACATGTACACTATTGTTATGTGAATGATGGGACCTCATGCATGTTATGTATGTCATGAAATGATTTGATGAAAAGTGTGGACATTGGTCTCCTGAGTGCATTATGTGCATGGTCAAACATGCAATAGAGACCCTATGGGTCAAATTACAGGGGTCTGTGAGGGACTCAAATTATTACAGGGGGTCTGTGAGGGCCTCAACCCATACAGGGTCTGTGAGGGACTAATTATTACAGGGGTCTGTGAGGGGGACTCAAAATGAAATGACTCAGGATGACCAGTCGGCCACATAAATAAAATGGAAGTCATGGATTAAAGACCTGACAATATGAGAAAGTTTTAGGTCCCGCATATGTACATTTCGAACAAGTTTAAAAGTCATGATTGTATGTGTATGCATATCCCAAACCTCGGTAGCGAGGTCACTTACTGGGTATTGTTTTTACAATACTCACCCTTTCTTTTAAAAATGTTTTTCAGGTGAGGCTAAGGACGTGCAGGGCGAGTGACGGAGGCGCGTTGCCAGGACCATGGGAATAGACATGTTTTCCGCACATTCCTTTATAACTGATGTTGTACCTTTATATTTTCGAAGTTTAAATTTACTTTACAGATTTTAAATAGGCCATGTTAAACTGCTCCTTTTATCTGGTTTTGAATGTTTTCTTGGGATCCCTAAAGACAAATTATTTTCACTGGAGATTTAAAGATCGTTTTATCTCTGCTGGCCTATAAATGCATGCATGTGTAGTAATGTCCCTAAGAGTTTAGTCATAGAAAAGTAGGGGCGTTACAAATTATAAATACTTAATTAATTAATTACTATTAATAAATGTATGAAATTTAAAATGTTGGAATGGAAAAGTTTTTCTACCACTTAAAATTTTTTTCTTTAATTATAATTCATAATTTAGTTTTAAAAACACAAGTATTTTAAAAGTTTTGTAACTTCTCATGTAACGACCCTACTTTCCAAACTCACAACGTAGGACCGCTACTAAACATGCATGCATTTAAGGCCATAAATAACATTAAATAAATAAAACATGATGATTAAAATCGCTTTAATTTGGGATCCCATAAAATAAAACATTTAAAACAACGTCAATCAGTTTGGCCTCAGTTTAAAACGCTCTAAAATCATAATGTGTAACAAAAATCGTTTAACCATGACTCTTAAAAACATAAATACAGAAAACATGACTTTGTCCCATGGCCTTCGTAGCGCGCCCCCGTCATTCACCTTGTATGCCTTTGGTCCTACCTGAAAACATTTTAAAAAGAAAGAGTGAGTATTAGAAAAATAATGCCCAGTAAGTGACCTCGCTACCGAGGTTTTGGGACATGTACGCATACAATCATGACCATAAAACTTTCATGTGTGGGACCTAACTTTCTAATTACTATCATGACTATTCCTTTTTGGCTTTTAGTGGTCAAGTAAGTTCTCCTGAAAGCATGTGAGTCCGACGACTCCTGTACTATGGAGTCCTCCCTAACCCCGAGAGCATGTTGGGTCCGAAGATTCTTCAGTCATATTGAGTCCAAGACTCTGAATCATGTTTAGTCCAAGACTCTGTCATATAGGGTACTTTTAAAACCCTGGGAGTATGTTAGGTCCAAAGACCATTGTCATATGTGGAGTCCTCTCAAAACCCCCATAGAACCTTATGAAGTATAATTGCAACAACCATTCATATATCTATCATGTACATACAAATATGCATGAGGTCTCATCATCCTTTCATATACTATGATGCACATGTCATAGAATAATAGTATATCAAATATCAAAGAATACTTTTCATAACATTTAAGCTTAAATCAATCCATCATAAATCATAGCATAACTTTCATAGCTTTCAATTTAAAACACTTTAAAACATAATACTTTCGAAATATATAAGTAATCAAACATAATAAAATCCATGACTTTTAAACATTACATATAACTTTCATATACGAAACCTAAAACTTTCTCATAACAGAACATAACTAAAATACATGACTTTCTTTTGGTTAAGTGGTCAATTCATGAACCTGAGTCCTTTCATGTTGAGTCCCTCACAGACTCCTATATGTTTTGAGTCACTCACAGACTCTCATATAGGTGACCGGAGGGTCTCTAATGCATGTTTGATCAGCATAAAACCTCGTGAGACGAATTGTCACAGCCTCCTTTCCAATCATTTCATCGCATACATACAGTGCATGATGTCCCATTTATTAATCATAACTTTAATACACATATCATGAGAAGACAATAAATTAACATTCATGGCATAACATTTATAACTTGACTAAAATAATACTTCAGAACATAATAGATTTCAAAAGTGTAAATAATAAAATACTTTTGAAATAAAATAACAAAAACTTTGTTTTCTCCCATTTTAGAAAATTCGGCACAAGATCTCTTACCTTAGCTTTCGCTCTTAAATTTCCTATAATTAAATCTCTGACTCACTTTCGAAATCCTTTGAACTATGCTCAATACTTGAGTCCCTTAAATCAAATCCATTTTCTTAATTAATTCACACACATAAATAATCTTATTTTTTAATCCACTAGTAGTTAGCCTAAATTACCACAAACAGAAGGTCAAATCACGCTCGAAGGGTCGAATTAATCGAACTAGACAACTTCAAAAGGTTGCGTTGACCATTGACCGTTGACCGACGAGCAGCACGCATTGACCAACGAGCAACGGTGTGTGTTGACGGCGACGTGGAGGTCGATCCGAGTTGCCCGCTGGCGATCTACTTACCCCCGATCATGATTCGCCAAAATCTATGCAAAATAAGGCGAACCGCTTGAACCAAGGCGGCAGTTTGACCCAAACTTGCATGAACCTATAGTGTCGTTTGTTGAACGTTCGACTTCAGATCAAACTCTAGTGGCGGTTCGAGTGTTCGGTTCGTGGCAGCGTGCGGCGGTCTATAGGAGATCTTATCCCCGTGAGCAGCGGAAACGTGCTTTAAGATCGAAATTTCTTGTTTATATTGGTTTACTAGAAATACCAATACATTGGAAAAATACAGAGACAAGCATTCACTCTAATCTAATTAGAGCATAGAATTTAGACATGCAAACATATGTTGTACAATATATTAAACTAAAAGAAAAAAGGTAACTACCTTTGTAGTTTTCACACAGCAACCCTTGCTCCAATTGCATAGCAACACAACACCTTTGTTCTTTCTTCTCCAACAGGACACCAACCACTTGGCAAACCCTCTATCCTCTGGATTCAACTTAGATCTCTCCTTTTGTGGGAAGAAGCCAACAATTGGAAGTGAAGAGAACTTTTTTGTTGAGAGAATTCTTTCAGCAATTTCTCAGAAAAAACCAAATGATCAATTAGTCCAAACTTCTGTCCAAAGAGAAGTTAAAGGGGAGAGGAGCAATTCCCACTCCTATCCATAGGGAGGCGGTGGGGATGTGGGAACGTGTCCTCTTGACACGCTCCCACCACTAATAATTAAATTAATTAAAACAAATTTAATTAAATATCATATATTTAATCAATTATCAATTAAATATCATATATTTAATTAACGTTTAAATATCATATATTTAATTGAGATTAAATCATATTTAATCAATTTCTCCTCTAACCTATAGTTTTAATGCACATCTCATGCACATTAAATTTTAACCTATAGTTTTTAAATATGAATCAAATCACATTTAAATTAATATTTGAACTCTTTCAAATATGTAATTCCCTCCTACAATTTAATATGAATCATATTCACATTAAATTTATAATATAAATTTCAAAAACTTTATTATAAAGTATCTATATACATTAAATTTATTCCCTAATGAATTTGAACATTTCAAATTCAAACGATCTAAGAACCCTTTACTGGAAGTAGGGGTGAGCATCGATCGGTCGGGGTCAATTTTCGACTTAACCACCACCGAACCGAAAAGGGCGGTTGGTTGGTCGATCAGAGTTTTTTTTAAAAACAAATCTTACTAAAAAATCGACCAACCGATCGATCGGTTTGGTTTGGTTATATATATATATTTAAATTAATTATTTAATATTTATAATTATTATTTTATTATTATTTAATCATTCATAATTATTATTTAATTATTTTTAGAAAAATTTTTAGTTTTTTATTTTTTTAATTATTATTATTATTATTATATATATATATATTTTTTCATTTTCGGTCGGTTTTGTGAAGGCCAAAACCGATCCCGACCAAAACCTTCACAAAACCGATCGACCGCCCTCGGTTCGGTCGGTTTCGGTCGGTCGTGTCGGTTTTCGGTCTTTTTTGCTCACCCCTAACTGGAAGTATTCCGTTAACCATCAGCTTAAGTACCCCAACCTTAGACAAAACATCACTGGAAGAGTTCTCTTATAACCAATGTCCTATTACCTATTATATTTTAAACTATTTAAAATACTATGTAAGACTAACTTCTAATCCTATTAGAAATTAAACTTAAGTCTAAATTCATTTTAAACAATTTAAAACTATTATTTTTATTTAATCCAAATTCCTATGTTTGCATGCAACTATTTGTTATAGGTTATGGTTTCTAAAACCCTTTTTTATAAATTTTATAAATTTTAATTATTAACCTATATTGACGAACTATATGATAAATCCCACAAATGATTTCTAATTGGAATTACATTCAAGGGCAAAATACCTTTTTGGTCCCTTAGTTTTGTGTTTAGTTCCCTTTTAGTCACTGAGTTTCAAACTTAACAATTTAGCCCCTGATTTTTGTATTTATTTACACTGTTGGTCCTTCCCTCCAATTTTTCGTTAGTCATAACAAAAAGCTGACGTGATACCTATTTTTTTATCTATAATAAATTATTTTATTAATATCTAATTTTATTTTATTGAAAATTTATTTTTTATTTGACAAAATACTTTTTTAATCTCTCAATTTTGTATTTGGTTCTCTTTTGGTCCCTAAGTTTTAAAAAACTCAACAGATTTACCCTCAAGTTTTTCATTTAGTTACCATATTAGTCCTTTCATTCAATTTTTCTGTAGTCTAAAATTGTAATGCCCCTACTTTTCTATGACTATAACTCTTAGGGACATTACTACACATGCATGCATTCTTAGGCCAAAAGACATAAAACGATCTTTAAATCTCCACTGAAAACGAATTATCTTTAGGGATCCCATTAAAACATTCAAAACATGTAAGAGAAGCAGTTTAAACTTGGCCTACTTAAAAATCCGGAAATTTAAACTTAAACTTTGAAATCAGAAAACGACAACATCAGTTATTTGAGGAAAATATGCGGAAAATATGACTATTCCCATGGTTCTGACAACGCGTCCCCGTCACTCGCCCCGCACGTCCTTGGCCTTACCTGAAAAACATTTTAAAACGAAAGGGTGAGTATTGCAATACAATACCCAGTAAGTGACCTCGCTACCGGGGTTTGGGATATGCAAACACATACAATCATGACTTTTAAACTTGTTCGAAATGTACATATGTGGGACCTAAACTTTCTCATATCAACATGACTATAATACATGACTTTCTTTTTCTTTAAGTGGTCAATTGGTCATCCTGAGTCATTTCATTTTGAGTCCCTCACAGCACTCCTCGTAATTATTTGAGTCCCTCACGCACTCTCTGTATGGTTTGAGTCCCTCACGGACCTCAGTATAGATTGAGTCCCTCACAGACCCCTGTAAACTTGACCCATAGGGTCTCTAATGCATGTTTGACCATGCATACAATGCCCTCAAGAGACCAATTTCCACATTTTTCATCAAATCATTTTATGGCATACATAACATGCATGAGGTCCCATCATTCAACATGTCTATAGTGCACATGTCACAAAACATTATCATCGATATGCAAGTCATCACTTTTCACAACAGTTTGGAAATAACACTCATGTATGTAATCATGAAATATCCTCATATATAGTAATCATAATAACTACACACAAATCTTCGAATATTCTTACTTAAAATACAAAGATATTCTCACATAAAATACTGAATTATACTCACATAAAATATTGAGATATCTTCACATAGAATATTTATGTATTCTTACATAAAATATTGAATTATTCTCGCGTAAAATCATTAAATATTTTTAAGTAAAATGACGAACTAATTTCACATAAAATAATGAAATTCGTTTTCTTTAATCCCATTTAAAAAGATTCGGCACAAGATCCCTTACCTCGAGTTCAGATTCTACTCCAAAACCTAACCCGAGTTCCTTGAGTACTCTTCTTTAGTAGAACCTGATTCACACAACATCCGAAATTATTCTCCAAGCATACACCAAATCCATAACGTAAAGGTACCTAAGCTAAGTTCTTAAGGTCTCATGCCCCGCTTACCTCAAGTTCAACGCGAATACCTAATATTCCTTAGTTCGTCTCGACGTTTGACCTTCAATTCCACTCTAACGTTGGTCCCTAAAAGTCGTGTTCGAACAGTAAATTCAGTTCTTACGTAAACATTTTAATAACCAAAATTCTCTCCAAACGAAAAGTGTAATGAGTTGCTCACCGGACTGCCAATTCAGTGGCTGAAATGCGAAGTTGGTCGATGTTGTAGTCGAAAGTAGACCCGAACGGTGATGACGAGTCCTATGAGCAGAATGGCGGCGGCTGGTTCTTCGAGCAGCGACGGCAGTGGCGATTGAAGGCGTCGACGGCTGTTGCAGAACTCGTCGGCGAGCTGCGGCTCGTGAGCGGCGGCGGTCCTCGGAAGGGTAAGGATCCACGAACTGCTGGGGCTCGAATCGCAACTCCTCGTTCGGCCTCGGCGAAATCATAAGCGTGATCTGCTGGGATGGTTTTCGTCCGTGGATCTGCAGGCGTGAGCGGCTGAAGCTCTCCGATCGTGGCTTGCCGGCGGCGGCTTCTGCACGTGGTTCTTGGTCGGCGGTAGAGCAGCAACAATAAGGGGTAGGGTTTCGGCTAGGGCAAGGTGTGAGGAAGAAGAATAAAGAGGCTATAGAGAGGTCTAGGGTTAGGGTTTCTTTTCTCTTGATTGAAAGCTTATATATATGGTTAAACAATGAGGTCTAGGTCATTGTTAAAAGTCCCAATTAGCCCTTACTTAGGCATCATTTACTAAGTGCCAATGTCATTTCCTTTTTCCTTTATTTTAAATATAAGTGTAAATTTATCTAAAGGAGAACATTTCACCTTAAACTAAATGAATCAGGGATTCACTCTCGCCGAGCCTTGATGAAAATTCACTAATCCGACTAGGCATAAAGGTGGTTAGAACGTTAAACAAAATAAGTACCTAGTACCTGAGGTTGTGGTCGTCACAAAAATAGTGACGTGACACCTATTTTTTGTTAAAAAATATTATTTTATTAATATTTAATTATTTTTAGTCTTTAATCCAAATTTTATTTTTTAATTTTTTAGTTCGTTCTCGTTTCCTGATAAGTTTTTAATAGTGAGTGACATCCTTTTTCTATAAAAAAAAATAATTTTATTAATATTTAATTATTTTCAGTCTCTAATTAAAATTTATTTTTTATTTTTTAATTCATTCTCCTTTCTTGATAAGTTTTTGATAATTGAATTTAATAAAAAATAAAAAATAATTAAATAGAAGGACTAATAGCATAATTAAAAGCAAAACTTGAGGGTAAATTTGTTGAGTTTTTAAAAACTTAAGGACAAAAAGAGAACCAAATACAAAATTGGGAGATTAAAATAGTATTTTGTCAAATAAAAAATAAATTTTAAATAAAATAAATTTTAATATTAATAAAATAATTTATTATATATAAAAAAAAGGTGCCACGTTAGTTTTTCGTTAGGGACTAATAGAAAATTGGATGGAAGGACCAACAGTGTAACTAAATGCAAAACTAAGGGGCTAAATAGTTAAGTTTGAAAACTAAGGGACTAAAAGGGAACTAAACACAAACTGAGGGACCAAAAAGGTATTTTGCCCTACAGTCAACAATTTGAATCATACAAATGACTTATATAAAATAACACATTATCTTAAACTGAGTAATTTCATGCTCCATGCTATTTATTTTTCATATAATCCAATTATAACAATTATAATTAATTACTTATGAAAAATAAAATAAATCATGCATTTCGACCATATTTATATAACTATTATACAAATAAAATGCTTGAACATGCTTATCTTAAGGTGGGAAAAAATCTAAATGACATTCATAAAGAAAATAGCCGTAAAACCGAAAAAGTTTGGCCCCTAAAGTGCAAAAAATTATAAAATTACTCTAATTTTATTATAAAATCGATCCAAAACACTTGAACTGGCTCGAGACCACTCGAGTCGGACCAATCATGACCCGAACCGCTCGAACCGCCCCTGAACCGGTATGCTTCTTCAAGTTGATGCTACGGCGTTGCAACGCTGGGGGGAGCGCTGCAACGCCGCCTCCTTATGCACGCGGTTCAGGTATCGGAGCGGCGCTGCAGCAACGCCGCGACCCTCAAATCTCCTTATCGATAGGAGCTTGGGCATTGTGACGTCGTTCCTTAGCGTTGCAACGTTGCTGGTTCTGCTAGTAGCTAATTCCTTCGAACACAGCAGCTTCCAATGGCAATTTCTCCCTCGAATCTCATTCGAAATGTTTCAAACTTGTCACAAACGTCTCAATTATGCACTTAATTGCCCAAAACACAATCGCTTTTACACTTAATTTGATCAAATCAAAGATGAAACTAAGACCAAAAATTTCCTAAACAATTGTACAGCAAACCAAATGTTATTCCCACCTATCCAATGCAAATTTGTTTCAACCAATACAAAACAAACTTGACTCTGATACCAATTGAAGGAGATCTTATCCCCGTGAGAAGCGGAAACGTGTTTTAAAATCAAAATTTCTTGTCTATTCTGGTTTACTAGAAATACCAATACATTGAAAAAATACAGAGACAAGCATTCATTCTAATCTAATTAGAGCATGGAATTTAGACATGCAAACATATGTTGTACAATATATAAAACTAAAAGAAAAAAGGTAATTATCTTTGTAGTTTTCACACAGCAACCCTTGCTCCAATTGCACAACAACACAACACCTCTGTTCTTTCTTCTCCAGCAGGATACCAACAACTTGGCAAACCCTCTATCCTCTATATTCCACTTAGATCTCTCCTTTTGTGGTAAGGAGCAAACAATTGCAAGTGAAGAGAACTTTTATGTTGAGAGAATTCTTTCAGCAATTTCTCAAAAAGAACCAATTGATCGATTAGTCCAAACTTCTGTCCAAAGAGAACTTGAATGGGAGAGGAGCACTTCCCACTCGTATCGATGGGGAGCGATAGTGAAGTGGGAGGGTGTCCTTTTGACACTGGTCCCACCATTTAAATTAATTTAATAATTAAATTAATTAAAACAAATTGAATTAAATATCATATATCAAATCAATTATCAATTAAATATCATATATTTAATTAATGTTTAAATATCATATATTTAATAGAGATTAAATCATATTACATCAAAGTCAAACATGTCTAAGACTACTAGATTTACCGCTAACTCATGGTCCATGCGATGGTCACACTACCATCCTTGACTTTCATAGTGGCTAACAAATTTATCCCCAGAGAGTGGAGACAGATAGAGCATATCAGAATCGTTTCTAGTTCTAACTCACTTGACTTACAAAGGATGCGAGAAATAAAAGAGTGTGTAGAACCGTAATCAAATAATACAAAGGCAAGGTGCCCAAGTAATGGAAGTGTACACCTGTAACCACCGAGAGTCCGAGCCATAGATGTTTTTACTTGGTGCTTGCATAAGCTCTTCCTTGATGTATGACCGGCTTCACAAAGAGTCCCACTATTGATAACTGAGGTTGGCTAGTCTTTGGCTTGACTCGGGCAAACTATTAGCTCTGTGCCCTTCTTTCCCACACCGAAGCACACTCCGACCGCCAAACACTTACCCCAATGTCGCTACCACAATCTTTGCACCGTGGCTTATCTCCACCGTTATTCCCCGCTCTGTTGACTTGTGGTTTCGACTTTGAACACTCGCATTTAAAATGTCCCGCCCTATGCGGTATCTGCTGGGGACGCCGTGTGAGCTTGAATTTGGTGGTCCCACTTCCTCTTATGATTTGCCATGGTTTGCCCAGGCTAACCACTCACTGCTTGTGCGATCTGCGCTGCAACCAAATCAATTCCGCCACTCTCTCACTGCGGAGGCATAATCGAGGTGCTAGTGCTTGAATAAAGCCTCAAACATTCTCATCCAATCCCATAATGAAGCGCTCTGCTTTCTTTGCCTCTGTGTCTCACCACCTCGGGGCAAAGCGAGACAAACGGGTAAATTCCCTCTCATATACCTCCACCGCCCTCCTCTTACGGCCAAGTCAGTAAGAATTCGCCGCTTCTCAGTAACGAGTGCAGCAGGATAAAATTTCCGCCGAACGCATCCTTAAACAGATTCCGTAATTGTTTCTCCACTGGCGACAATGGTTCCTCGGCGGACTCCCACCATAAATAAGCGCCATCCTCTCGGCATGAAAGTAGCACAGACACCTCTCTCGGTCCTCGTGGGCGGTTCATCAATCAAGATGGTCTCAATGGAGGACAACCATATCTCACCACGGTGGGGTCACCGGAAGACCCATCGAAAGATCTAGGATCATACTTCACGAAGACCTTCGGATATCGAGACTCGAGTTGCATCGTTCGCCCCGATTTGCTTGGGCCGGTGAGTGGCTATCAGAGCTCGCACTGAGAGTCTCAGATAGCCTCTACCATCATAGTCATAACGTTAGTGTTCCCTTGATCCGCCACCGAGCAACTGCAGTACATTCTCCCGGCGGCGGCCGGGTCTCGGGGAAGGTCTGTGCAGTGGAGCAACCTCTTCCCTGCTCCAGTGGTAATTCCGGTTGGGCGTCAACGTTTTCCCTTGCCCTCCGGCCCCTACCACGTCCCCTACCTCTCCCTCGACCTCTAGGTGGCATTTTGGCGATACTACAATACAGAGAGTTTCTAACTCAGTTTCATTACTTTCTAACTACAAGATAGGATCATCCCTTAGGGTTTTAAGTTCATGTATATGCATAAAACAGAATCATATCATAGTCATTTACTTAATAAATAAAATACTAGAACGTACCTGGCGGTGACCGGAACGCGTTGTTCAACCATGGGAACTACTCTGTGCTTACTCTGTAAGCAAGTCTACAGAACCCTTAAACCTAGGGCTCTGATACCAACTGTAACGCCCCTACTTTTTTATGACTAAACTCTTAGGGACACTACTACACATGCATGCATTTATAGGCCAAGAGATAAAAGATCTTTAATAAACCTCCAATTAAAAATAATTTGTCTTTAGGGATCCCAAACAAAACATTTAAAACAAATAAAAGGAGCAGGTTAACATGGCCTATTAAAATCTGTGAAGTAAATTGAACTCCAAAAACATAAAGGGACAACATCAGTTATAAAAGAAATATGCGGAAAAACATGTCTAATCCCATGGTCCCGCAACGCGCTCCGTCACTCGCCTCCCGCACGCCCTTAGCCTTACCCGAAAAACATTTTTTTAAAGAAGGGTGAGTATTGTAAAGACAATACCCGAGTGAAGTGACCTCGCTACAGAGGTTTGGGATATGCATACACATGCAATCATGACTTTTAAAACTTGTTCGAAACATACATATGCGGGACCTAAAACTTTCTCATATTGTCAGGTCTTTAATCCATGACTTCCTTTTTATTTGTGTGGCCGACTGGTCATCCTGAGTCATTTCATTTTGAGTCCCTCACGCACCCTCGTAATAATTTGAGTCCCTCACGCACCCTCGTAATAATTTGAGTCCTCACGCACTTCTGTAATTTGACCCATAGGGTCTCTATTGCATGTTTGACCATGCACATAATGCTCTCAGGAGACCAATGTCCACACTTTTCATTAATTCAATTCATGACATACATAACATGCATGAGGTCCCATCATTCATCATAACTATAGTGTACATGCCACAACCATTATCATTGATATGCAAATCATGACTTTTAACATCAGATAGAGCGTAATACTTGCGTACAAAATCATGCAATATTCTCATAGATAATACTGTACTATCCTCTCATGAAATACTGGAATATCCTTACATAAAATACAAAGACATTCTCGCATAAAATACTAGATTATTCTCGCATAAAATATTGAGATATCTTCTCGTAGAATATCAAAGTATTTTCACGTAAAATCTCGGGCTATTCTTGTATAAAAATCATTAAATCCTTTTAAGTAAAATATCGTACTAATTTCACATAAAATATTGAAGTTCGTTTTCTTTAATCCCATTTAAAAAGATTCGGCACAAAGTCCCTTACCTCGAGCTTTGATCTCACTCTTTCCTTCTAATTCTTAAATTGACGGTCCTTTCCAAATCACCTCGACTTCGAATAATAAACCGAACGTGGATTTGGTTGCTCTAAAACTCGGAAGTCTTGATCCTGAAATTCAGTCCGTTCCTACAAATCGTGTTCGAAACCGTAGTTTTACACTCTCAATTAGACGTTTAGATACATAATAGATCACGAATAAATCTTCATCGAAAACGAAACTCAACACGAAAACTCACCGGCTGTAAACCTAGCGGCTGACAAAACGCGGTGGTCGGCGTGCGTGAAGTCCGGCGAGGTTCGCTGCAGTGCTCGCGGATCGTCGGACGGCCGAGCTTGGCCGCCAGAGGGCGCTCGTGGATCTGCCAAGCAAACCGGACGTGACGGCGGGCCGACGTGGCGATCGAGGCTCGCGCCGCCGAACTTCGGGACGGCGAGCTGAGGCTCGTGAGCGGCGGCGCCCTCGGACGAGTAAAGAATCCCGATCGCTGGGGTTTTCGGCCAGAATCGGCGGGCGGCGTGTAGTCTCGGCGGCGCAAAGAACGCGATCGAGGTTCGCGTTAAATGCGCTCGTGGGTGGGTCGCTCGGCGAGTGGTGAAGCCTTCGATCTCCTGGCGTGCGAAACGAGCGCCTCCTCCACGAACGACTTCAACTTCAACAGACGGCCGTGGCTTTCTTCAACGAGCAGCGCTTCTCGTTCGTGAGCTTGGACGAGGGTGGGCGGGCGCTTGCACGGCTTGGATCGGACGGTGGCGGCAGCAGCAAAGACGTTGGAGCTAGGTTTCCGCCAGGCAAGTTCACGAAGGAGAAGGGCAAATCGAAGTGTATATTTTTTTTTTAGGGTTAGGGTTAGGGCTAGGGTTTTTGTTCTCTTCCAACTTCACTTAAGGACCTTAAATACTAACAAATTAGGTCAAAATTCTAGTGCTAGTTATCACCCTAATTTAGACATTAATCACCAACATGCCATTGCCACTTCCTTTTTCTTTTAATTATTACAAAATAAATCCCATCTCAAGGGAAAAATAATAATTAACGATAGAACGTCAAATACAATAAATAATTGGTACCTGTGGTTGTGGTCGTCACATAGAAGGTGGACCTAATGGACCTACAGATCAGAAGCTCCAAGGATACGAAATTATTGGGTTAATCTCATTAACCTTCTAATCACCATTCGTTTACTGCGGGAACACTCCACTAAAGTCCCACAGCTGCACTCTTGTCACTGCAGATATATTTCTGTGTCCACGGATATTGACCAATAACAGCAAGTCAATACTTCACGAATGTTCGTAATGTTAGGATGTATGTCTTAATCTTGTTTTGTTTGTAACATTACCATTTGAAATTAATAAGAGTTACTTCTTTCATCACTTTCTGTCTCGCAATTTTTACAAACTTTGTTCAATAAACTAAGCTCCAAGGTCATTGAATATATGATAGAATTTTAACTTGAACGGTGTGTAGTGGACACATAGGGAGGATCGGGTTCGAGTTAATGACCCAAACGGTCTACAATATATGGATAGGGTTGGAGACCTAATCCTGGATACGTTGTAGATGTAGGCCGCTTTGTATTAAATACAAACGAGGTGATCTGACTCGTTCATGTGGTTGACATGCGAGTGGGGGCATCTTGTGCAATGAGATTGTACAAGACCGGACCAGAAATTATTAGACCTCTTGATGTAGCAGATTAATGATGGGACTAATAACTTCGTAGATGACTATTAGTTACTCGACCTTAATCCTGAGCGTGTTACGGACTCCTGTTTGCGGGGGGTCTGTCCTTTGACTAGTACGGGTGAGGGTGGTCACAGTTACTCGCCTAATATGTCTATCTTCTGAGGGACATGACCACGTGGGGAGCTTGAAACTTAATTACGCGAGATGAAATTCATTCGTTCCCGCCTTTACGGAAACTAGAAGGGTTGTTCCCTTAAGTGTTGTCCCTAGGGCTTGGACAACGAACGCCCACCCTCTCACTGGCCCGAGAGGGGTGTTGTGTATGGTTGGACCATTACAATGTTGTTGTTCATTAGAGGAGTAGTGGGGACTTAAGAAGCAAGAAGTAGACACAGAGGTACAACGCTAATTTGACCTAGTAGTGTCTACAAACAACCTGTGAAGGGTCGACTCATGGGCAATTTTTATATCAGTGGAAAGAACTTGTCTTACACAAGGGAGTGCAGCTACGAGCTTTAGTGCAGTGTTACCGTAGCTAATGAATGTTTTTCAACTGGGTCAAAGAGTTTGACAGGTTAATCTCGGATCATTGGAGCTCACATCAGAGGGTCCATTAGGTCAGTTGGTTGGCTCAAACTGGATTAATAGAGGGTTTATAGTTTTGGTGTGAATTTGAAGTGTTCAAGTTCATTAAAAGGTAATTATGTCAATGAGATATGATTGACATATTATATAGTTTAATGTGAATGAGATTCAAAATAAACTATAGGTTAGCCTAATTGTCTAATTAGGGCTAATTTGGAGAAATTGGATTGAGAGAAATTAAATTGAATGTGATTCTATTTAAAAATCCACAATTATACAAATGTGATTTGTATAATGAGATATGAGATATCTTATTATATGTAGTTATGCAAATATGATTTGCATAACCTAGGGTTGTGCTTAAATGGTAAATAGGTGAAGATTTCAACTCCACCTTTCACCATTATTTAAACTCTTTTGCAAGAAGGATTTGGTAACTCAAGGCTCATTTTTTGGAAATCTCGCCAAAGAGCTCTTGTAATTCTATCTCAACATCGCTTTCATTTTCTCCTTCCTTTGACCCAAAAGAAGAGTCGACAACTCTCGTTCTACCAAAAGTAGAACAACCGAGAAACCTTTCTGAGCGTGTCTATGTTCGAGGAGATTGAGTACGTTGAGTTCATGATCACGGAGGGTTAGTGACCTGAGGAGGAAAAAATGAAGATTTGGTTCTTCAACAAGTATGTACACTTGCTTTGTTTTTCTTCTTAAATTTCATGTTTAGCCTAGTTTTTATGTGATAGAAACTGTTTTAAGAAAACATATTTCGCAACGATACCATGGTGATTCGATCACCCTTCCGCTGCGTGGGATTTCATTCCCTTCACGTAACACAAGTCAAGTTAAATTACCGCTTTACCCTAGGTTTCATCTTGTACCTTAAGTACCAAGACTCATCTAATGAACAATTTGTTTGTGATCCTACCAACAAACAGAAGTCCCTCTTGAGCCAATGAGAGGGTCGGGCCCTTTGTTCAAGTCTCGGAGACCCCACTTAAGGGATCATTCACTTGCTTACCCTAGTAGGCGGAAAAAAGTGAATTCCATCTTGCTAAGTTAAGTCCCCAGATCGCTCACTGGGTTGTCCCCAAGAAGGTAGGCATATTGAGTCTGTGAATGAATCGCCACTCTCACTCATACTAGTCAAAGGACAATCCTCTCAAACAGAGTTCGTAACTCTGCTCAGATTGAGATCAAGTTGCCTAGGTAATCCTAACAAAATAGAAACCAAACTAGTTTACATCTAGCAGTTACTATTTCACGGTTCGATCTTATGTAATCTCATCACATAGGATATCCTCACTCACATGTCATCTACACAAACACGTTAGGCTCACAGTCTTTGTATCATATACAAAGTGGGCCACGTTCATAGTATTACTAGGGTAAGGAACCCAAACCTTATCCTCTTACTATAGACCCTTTAGGTTGTATCTCGAACCGAGATCCTTTATGTGTACACTATATTCTTGGATTCAAGAAACATTTTACAGCATTGGATGTTCATTTATTTGATTTTGGTTTAAAACAAGGGCAATATCGTAAATAATGAACAATAACTCTTTATTTAAATAATAACTCTTTATTACGATAATTAGAACAAAAAAATTATAAACTACGAGTTTTAGGGCACAAACCCCAACACAATCGGCTTCACTCATAGAGTTGACAAAACTCACAGTAGCGGTTCAAGCGAGCAATCCACAGCAGACGAGCAACCAAAATAGACCCAAGGCTCTGTTTGCATGTAACGACCCTAAAAAAATGAGACGAATCTAGGCTAGGAAGTTACTCCGCTACACATTCGTCATGCGAAAATTTCAAAGAAAAGATAACGACATAACAAGGAGAAAACCAAAATTTTTCCCCGGAACCTAACAAGCGAAAAACACTTCAATGTGTTTCAAAGGATGCCCAACCCCCACCAAATTATAATTAAAGAATGGGTTGGGCTACAACAAGAGTTCCAAGGTACATTCTCTTGCACATACGAACACGCAATAGAACGACAACTCAACCAAAATGAAAGTTTACCAACTAAAAGTACAAGAGAAATAGAGGGTCGCGCGACCAAAAGAAAATAAAGCGGAACTTTAACATGACAAAGGACAAATGAAAACTCTAAGCTAGGGAAAACAATAAGGTAACAGGTCCCACACCTCGTCGGGTTGTTGTCGTTATCATCCGCCTTAAGGTTTCTTACCTGCAACCAAAAACAATAAAGTAGACGGGTGAGTATAACGTCCAAGAAAACTAACATGCAACCAAACAAAACTCATCTTCTAAACTCACTCAACCCCAAATAGGTCTCACACTTAGCACACTTCACCCCTAGCCCTCTTGCGGTAATAACTCGAGCTCTACCTTCGATCCTGAAACTTTGATTGACGATGCAATGAGAGAAATCAACTCTCACGACACTACACACTGGCATAGAGCATAGTAGGTACGTATCCTACATGCCCTATGGGGAATTGCCCCTAAGCCAGCACGGGATAATGGAAAGCAACCACTCCCACGACGGGACGTACCCCAGGCTCTCGCAACACAATAAACTAGCATAGGGTAGTGAGGTACGTAACCAACACGCCCTATGGGGAATCCCCCCTAAGCTAGCACGGGATAATTGAAAGTAACCACTCCCTGATCTCAAAGGGGACGCACCCCAGTCTCACGAGCCGATCATATATCATCAACCTAGAGGTTCTTACTCGCCCAGGCGTAACTCAGGGTTTAGTAAGTGTTGAGTTTTGCGCTTCATAAGGTTATTTAGAAATCTAACCCGATATTCCTAATATCCCCGATCCATTCTCAAGGGTCTCAAAGTCAACCAGATTTTCACTTTTAGCCAACACCTCAAAGTACCAAAAATCCACCTTCAGGCCACACTCAGCTAGACATCCGACTTAGCCTTACTCCAATTCCACACAAGTTTTCTTACCTCCTTGCTTCACGTCGGTAAACACCTCCCTAACTAGAATTCTGACATAACCCAGACCCGCCCCGCAGGACGCTCGTAAGCTATGTCCCACCCCAAGTCTAATGTCACACTCGTTGTGACTCACCTCGAGGCACTCTCGTCTTTGGTCTGTTGCCATGACTACCATGGCTCACCAAAAGACATCATCGCCCTGTTGGGATTTATGCCCTAAACTTGTGTAATTTTGATCAATTATATAAAGTGTTATTTGTTTTGATAAGATTACAGTCTTGCTTTTATAAATTCAATAAGCTAAGCTCCAAGGTTATAACATTTATCTTGAAATCAGTGTAGTGGACACTATTTGGGTTGAGTTAAAGATTATAACCCAAATAGTCTATGGTATAAGAATAAGGTTGGAAACCTCATTCTCGTAACACCATGGATGCGACCCACTTTGTAGTACGAATGAGGTAATCAAACTCATTCATGTAGTTGACATGCGAGTGGAGGCATCCTCGTATGAAGAGTTCATACAAGATCGGATCGCAAATTATTAGTCTAGCCAAAGATAACACCGCTAATGTGGATAAGACTAGCAATTTATAGATGGTCATTAGTGACTTGACTTGAATCCTGAGCAAGCTAAGAACTCCTGCTTATAGGGGTTTGGCCTTAGACTAGTATGAGGGAGAGTAGCCTGTAGCCGACTCAATAAGCCTACCTTCTCAGGGACAGAACCTCGTAGGTAGTTGGGAACTTAACTGTGCAAGATGGAATTCACTCATTCCTCTACTGAGGAATTAGATAGGTTGTTCCCTTAAGAACTGACTCAAGGTTTTGAACAACGGGGCCCCGCCCTCTATGAGTGTATGAGTCTAAGGTAGGACCTTAGACTTGTTGTTCATTAGAGGATAGTGGTGCTTAAGGAGTAAAACCGGTGAAGGGTCGACTCATGGGTAATGACTATATCAGTAGACACAATATTATCTACAGTGAGGAGAGTGCAGCTACAAGTCTATAGTGGAGTGACTTTTAGTTAATGAATATTGATTAACTGGATCAAAGAGTTTGATCAGTTAATCTCACATCATTGGAGCTCATGATCTGTAGGTCCATTAGATCCCTCCGTTGGCTTAACATGGTAATATTGAGGGTATAAAGTTAGGAATGAAATTGAAGTGTTCAATTTCATACATGAGGAGTTATATCAATTATATATGAGATAATTGATATAATATATAGTTTTAATGTGAAAATTAGATTCATATATAAACTATATACTAAAGAGAGATTAAAGGAGGGGTAGGATGGTCATTTCCATCCTATTCCCCTGTATATATGGTTGCATGAGATGCAACTAGGGTAAGGTTTTTGGAAGCTCACTTGTTGTTGTTGTTGGAAGAGTTCCAAGACAACATAAACATCTCTCTCTTAAAATTCCTCACATCTCCTAAAGGGAACCCACCTTCCTCCCTCACCTAGAGAACAACGGAGAAGATCCGGTGGTCGTGTCTTTGCACGTTGGAGTTCTTGTCGCTTAGATCGTGACCGTGGAGAGAAAAGCACTTGAAGAAAGGTTCTTCAAAGGTAAATTCTTGCTATCCATTTCAATTTTATGCTTAATCTAGTTTTGTATGTTCTTGAATTTATCGTTGTAACTAAATCAAGAGCGCGCGATTCACAATCGCTTCCGCTACGGGGACTTCAATTTCCTTCAATTGGTATCAGAGCCCAATTGCTTTATTGATTTATTTTCTGGTTTTTTCAAGAACAATATGAGATTTACTGTTTTTGCATGAGATGTATGATCGATTTTTAAAAATTAGATGTTTTCAATTTTGGCACTTATATTTACAATTTCCATTGAAATCTTCAATGTAAGGGTCCGGTGTTTTGGGAAAATATATTTGTAAATCGAGCCTGTAAGTCCGTGTCGATCGAGGCAAGGCGGTTGCTGAGAAGATCGGAGCAAAAACGAGCAAGGAATGGGATTCCTAGTTGTTGTCTGTGTGTAGCGTTGCAACATTGTCCATCGGCGTTGCAACGCCGCACTTGCAAGAGAAGGCGCGGGCAGGAGGCAGCGTTGCAACGCAGCCTCTAGCGTTGCAACGCTCGGCAAAAGACGACAAAGCGGCGCTGCAGCAACGCTTGCTATCGGCGATACAACACGACCGATACGTTTCACGCGAGGAGCAACAAAAGTGAAACGTCTTTTTATTATATATATTAATTATAAAAATGTTTTATATTTAATATTTTTAATTTTAATTAAGATAATTAGATTATATTAATTAAAATTATTTTTAGGGTGCCAAAATTGGTCTAATTTTTGCTATTTTAATTATGCAATTGTTGTGTAATTATTGTCATGCATAGTGTATGCTTTTATTTTAGAAACCCCACCTTAGGTTAAATATTTTCATGCATCATTTATAATATAAGGAGGTATATTATATAGTTTGCATGATTAATTAATATAAGGCAGTGATATTAATTTTTGGGCAACATTGACATGCATTATTTTTCATGAGATGAATATGCTATGAATGTCTTATTATTCATGTGTTGAATGATCAAGCAATATAACATAGTATGCATGGAGTGACCAGGGAGTGAAATTTAATCATAGAGTCTTATAAATTACAGTAGCGTTAGCGGGTTTATTAAGGGGTTAATAAACTAGAAATCCTAGGTTTAATATAAGGAGTTATATTAACAAACATGGGATAAAATCAATATAAGAGTTATGTTGATAGAGTTGGTAAAACCATTAGCCGGGTTTTAGCCTAAGAAAGATTCCTATAGACTTAAAGTATTCAGTGGGAGGAAAAGTGTATGAGATACATATTTTTCCACCTACGCTATCTCCGGGAAGTTCACACCGTGAGACTCATACTTGGCCTCGTGGCGCAAACGGGGAGCATCCCCCTTCAGATGGTGTTTGATCATAGGGGATCTAACACATTAGACACCCGAAAGGGATAAAGATTTCTTTAGATTATTTTCCAATCTAGTCCTCCCTTCGGCGGATTTTATTGGATTGAGACTCTAGGATCTAAAGACAAAGAGTTACACTCACGGGGTACATAAGTTGTGTATGTATCCAGACCGAAAAATGGTAACTAAAACCTATAGGAATAAGAGTTATTCTAGTGTTGGGTATTGGTCAAGAGTGTCTTGATCCAGAGGAGGAGTGTTTTTTATTACCCTTGGGTGTCATACATTCTAAACCTTTGGAGTATCATTGCAAATTATAAATGGCCTAGGAATCATTTGATAATTAGCTAAAACATGATTGGATTAGAGTTATAGCAAGAAACACATACAAGTTTGTTTGTAAAGTTTTCAGCAAAATGTCTAGCTCAATGATTTCCTTATAGGGTGCGAAAAAGCTAACCGGAGAGAACATAATTACTTGGAGGAATGGACTCAACATAATTTTGGTTACACATGATCTTAAATTCGTTCTCAATGAGGAATGTCCTCAATTTCCTGCTCAAAACGCATCTCAAGCTGTTGAGGATGCATATGACCGTTGGTTCAGTGCCAACGAAAAGGCAAAAGCCTATATTATGGCTAGCATACCTGATGTTTTAGCCAGGAGGTTAGAGGGCAAGGTCTCAGCTCGAGAGATTATGGATTTTGTGCTAAATTTGTCTAGACAACCGTCCAAACAAATTCGACATGAAACCCTAAAATTCGTTTATAACGTACGTATGAAGGAAGGAACATCAGTGAGAGAACATGTTCTCAATCTGATTGCCCACTTCAATATAGCGGAATTAAACGGAGCGGTCATAGATGAGAAATGCCAGATTTTGTTCATCCTAGAATCTCTTCCGAAGAGTTTTCAGCGATTCCGTAGCAATGCAGCGATGAACAACATAGAGTGTGATCTGACTTCTTTGCTACATGAGCTGCATAATTATCAATTTCATATGGATACTAAGAGACAACAAGATGGAGAGGCAAATTTGTTTGCTCATTCCAAAAGTTCTCTGGAGGATTCATCCTCTGGGAAAAAGAACTGCAACCATGCTTCTGGACTTAAGAAGATACATAAGAAGAGGAAAAGGAGTAGATAAAGAGCAATCGTCTGGCAAAGAAAAGCTGTTATTAGATAACATGTAGCTTAAGGGTTTATTAGAAACCTCATTTCTTGCCTTAGCGAACATTGTACTTCTCTATTTTTTCAATTGAATAAAGTGTTTCTTTCATTGGAAAAGTATTGTACTATGTGTTGCTCTTCTTGAGAATTATTTGCAAATGGTTTAATTCAGTTAAAATAATTTTAACAAGTGAATTTTACAAAATTTCAAGTACACGAACTAATTTCTCCTAAAAAAAATGCTCATCTTTGGCATCTAAACTTGGGTCACATTAATGTCAATAGGATTGAGAGTTTGGTAAAGAAAGGACTTCTATACGAGTTAGAAGAAAATTCTTTGCCAAGATGTGAATCATGCTTAGAAGGCAAAATGACTAAAAGACCTTTTAGTGGAAAAGGTTATTGAGCCAAAGACCTCTAGAGCTTATACATTGCACCATTGTGGTCCGATGAATGTTAAAAGGAGGGGAGGATATGAATATTCCATCTCTCTTATAGATGATTATTCTAGATTTGGGCATATTTACCTAATGCACCACAAGTCTGAAGCACTTGAAAAGTTCAAGGAATTCAAGACTGAGGTTGAAAATTAATTAGGTAAAACGGTTAAAACACTTCGATCGAATCGAGGTGGAGAGTGCTTGGATTTAAAATTCCAGAACTATATGATAGAACATGGAATCACATCCCAACTCTAAGCTCCTGGCACACCACAACAAAATGGTGTATCGGAAAGGAGCAATAGAACATTGTTGGACATGGTTCGATCAATGATGAGTTATGCTCATCTCCCTAGTTCATTTTGGGATTACGTAGTGGAGACTACAGTATACATTTTGAATAATGTGCCGTCCAAAAAGTGTTTCTAAAACACCTTTTGAACTCTGGAAAGGACGTAAAGGTAGTTTATGTCAATCCAAAATATGGGGTTGTCCAGCACATGTGCTTGTGACAAATGCAAATAAGTTGGATTCACGTTCAAAGTTGCGCCTATTCGTAGGCTACCCAAAAGAAACAAGAGTTTGTTTATTCTATGATCCTAAGAAAGATAAGGTTTTTGTGTCGACAAATGCCATTTTCTTGGAGGAGGACCACATAAGGGAACACAAACCAAAAAGTAAGGTAGTGTTGAGTGAGTTAGACGAAACAGTAGCAAAGGTTGCAAATAAGAATACTAGTACATCAACAAGGGTCGTTGATACTAGTTTGTCTAGTCAAGAGAGTCCATCTCAAGAGTTGAGTATGCGCGACGTAGTGGGAGGGTTGTGATGCACTGATCAAGTTTACATGGGTTTAGCTCAAACCCATGTTGTTATACCGTGATGACAATCATGATGATCCATTGACTTATAGTCAAGCAATGGCTGACAAAGACAAAGACAAATGGGTCATAGCCATGGACCAAGAAATGGAGTCGATGTACTTCAATTGTGTTTGGGATCTTGTATATAAGTCTGATGGGGTAAAACCTATAGGTTGTAAGTGGATCTACAAGCGAAAACGTGGTGTAGATGGGAAGGTGCAAACCTTTAAAGCTAGACTAGTAGCAAAGGGTTATACCCAGGTGAAGGGGTCGACTATAAGGAGACCTTTTCACCGCTGCTATGGTAAAGTCTATCCAGTATCCTTCTTGCCATTGCCGCATATTATGACTATGAGATATGGCAAATAGATGTCAAGACAGCCTTTTTGTATGGCAATCTTGAGGAAACCATCTACATGGACTAACCT
Source organism: Trichosanthes cucumerina (assembly GCA_036507285.1). Lineage (NCBI taxonomy): Eukaryota > Viridiplantae > Streptophyta > Magnoliopsida > Cucurbitales > Cucurbitaceae > Trichosanthes > Trichosanthes cucumerina. The sequence continues at coordinate 71,849,281 of CM071835.1, read as the reverse complement.
AAAGGGTTCATTAAACCAGGACAAGAGTAAAAGGTTTGCAGGCTTAAAATGTCGATTTATGGACTGAAACAAGCCTCTAGGTCCTGGAATATAAGATTTCATGAGGCTATCAGATCTTATGGTTTTGACCAGAATTATGATGAACCTTGTGTCTACAAGAAAATCATCAATGGTTGTGTCGCTTTCCTAATTCTCTATGTGGATGATATCCTACTCATTGGGAATGATGTAGGTTATCTTACTGACATCAAGGAATGGCTAGCTACGCAGTTCCAAATGAAAGATTTTTCTCTCGAATATCCAGATTGCTTACTGGATCAAGTTGGCAACATACATCGACTCGAGGATCCATGAACAACCACTTCCTTAAAAGGAAAACACGAGCTCACCTAAAACAATTTCAAAGAATGAACGGTCACTAGCTTGGCCTAGGGCTCACCCCTAGCTCGTAACAAGCTAGTTAAAGCAATCCAAAGAACTTAAACACGAACCGAAGCTTAAAACATTGCACCCAACGATCACACTTGGCCCAAGCCTTAGTAACCAAAACATCAATGAGCAACCTCGAACCCTTTACAAGTATAGTCTCACGCTTAGGCGACCTTGAGCCCAACGAAGTAATCCTCTATTTAGTCTCATCAAATACGCTTTACTACACTCGCTCATCTAGGTTTTACTTGTGGTTCACAAATTCCAACTACCAACCTCGTGGTGGAACCCGAGCATTGATCCACCTCTCAACTACTTCACTATCAGACCGTCGCGTTCGCTCTTAGCTTATTACGATCAAAGGCTTTTAGTCTCACTCTTAACCTGAAGCTTTAAGCCCCTATTCCCAATATTAACTACCTTCTTAGTCCATTCGTGGTACAGGCAACACCAACACAAACTCAAACTCAAACGTATACATCACAACAAAGTTTTCGTGCATTAAACACAATTCACGGATTACAACATTAAAATAAATCACATATTAACTTTAAAGGGCTTAATCCAAATGACTACTTACCTCAATAACGAAGTCCGAAACTTCGATCCCGAGTCCCACACACTTCTTTAATACGTTCAGACCCCTAAGTCACAAACAAAGTCTTAAAGTCACACTCCAATCATCAATATTTGGATTATCTTGACTTAAATAACCCACACAACATACGAGGGCCTATAACGGGATCGAGAAAATGAAAACGACCAACTGTACCTAATCGGCGGCGGTGGCAGCAGCGGAATCCAGCGAGCGGCGGCAGCTTTCGGCGAGTGAAGGCGTGTGGAGCACAGATTCGAGATGCCCATGACTTGATCTATCCAAAACCAAAGCCCAAAACACGAGAATCGATCAAAAAGGACACCAACAACTAAAATTAAAACTTAAACCAGTTTGAAAGAAACATACCATCTTTGAAACGACCGCCATCTCAGGTACTGTTAGTTATATTAATTAACACTCTTTTAGCAGCTGTATTTAGTCGTTTTGGTGTTCTAATCAAGCTCGGGGAGAGTGAGACCTTAATTTTTGTTTAGTTTAAATGAATGGTTCCCTATAAGACAAGATTATTTATGAAATTGAAGGAAAAGGAAATTTGCAAGGGCATTTTAGCTATTACCATCTAATTGGAGATGTAATTGGCAATTAAATTTAACCTAATGCATGGTATTTAAGCATCACTAAGTCTCAAACCAAAGAAGAGAAGAATTGAACCCTAACCCTAGCAAAACCCTAAGCCTCTTCTTATTGCAAACCTAAGTGAAACCCTAACCTCACCATCACCTTCATCTAATTTTCTAACCTAGAATACAAACCCTAAACCTAGTTTCTCTCTCTCGTTTAACCTAGCCTACCAACCCCTTCTCAAGCCGCTGCTCATCTTCAATCCAAGCAACAACACCGAGAGAGAGAGAGAGAGAGAGAGAGAGAGAGAGAGAGAGAGAGAGAGAGAGAGAGCCGAACCACGGCGCCGGCCCACCCGCCCGGCCCGACCACTCGTGAGGATCACCGGCTCACGGGTTGCCGCCCCGTCGGAGATCGCTGAAGTCGTTAGCCGGCCCCACCCGCTTCGCGAAAGTCCACTCGCGGTCACACGTCCCACCATCGCCAAGCGGAAGACTAAGCACGAGATTAACGCCGCCGAGTAACTCCGTTACGAGCTTCGCAGCCCAACCCACGAGCGCCGATTCACGAGCACAGCCGGCACCTCGCCGCTTTCTCGCGCCGCGCGCCTACTACACACCGGCGGAGGTGCCGCCGCCACGAGCTCGCGAACGAAGGAGGCACGCGCATTCCGAGAGCGAAACCCTCGGCACCGCCGGGTTACCGTTGTTGCCGCCGCTCCGAGGATCAGCCACCGCAGCCCTGCCGGATTCACCGAGCCGGCCAGCAATACCTTACAGCAGCTAAGACCTACATTTCGGTGAGCGATCTCGCTAAGTATCGAGTGCGATTGAGATTTATTTGTATACCGTCGATTATTTAAGCGTTTTGGTTGAGAACTTAGGTTTCGGGTTCGAATACTTTTTGTAGGAAACGATCTTGGAGCAGAATCAGAGATTGATCGTCGAAACGGACTAAGAGATAAGAGGTTTCTGCATTGAGCTCGAGGTAAGCGGGAGACGACATTTTAATGCGATTTTTAGTATCGCATGATTAGGGTTTTAGTGAATGTTTGGAGTTTAAATTCGGAAAATATGATGTGAATCGTGTTTCGCTAAAAGGAGAATAAGCGGGAGTTCGATTAGGTTTTTGGAGAAAAATCGAAGCTCGAGGTAAGGGACCTCGTGCCGAACTTTTAAATGGGAGTAAAAATGATTTTCATGATTTTATGTGAAATAGTTCATATTTTTCCACATGAAAATCCACAGATATTATTTGAAAATACGTGATATTTTATGTGCAATATTTCGATGAATTACGTGAAAAGGAATTATTATTTTATGTGAAAGTATTCTCGTATGTTAAGTATAAAGATCCCATTATTTCATGTGAGAATAGGACAAAGAGGGGTGTATGAGAATGTTTCATGTGAATTATAAAAGTATGATTTACCACCTGCCCATGAGAAGTATGAATGATATGTTGATAATGATATTTATGATATGTACACCATGATTATGTGACTGATGGGACCTTATGCATGATTTTGTATGTCACGAAATGAATTATTGAATAGTGTGGACATTGGTTAGCCTGAGATCGCTGTAATGACTCAGGATGACCAGTCGGCCTCACAATTATACGAATAGCCATGGATTAAAGACCTGGCAACTGAATGAATAGCCATGGATTAAAGACCTGGCAACTGAATGAACAGCCATGGATTAAAGACCTGGCAATTATATGTACAGCCATGGATTAAAGACCTGGCAACTGAATGAATAGCCATGGATTAAAGACTGCAATCGAATGAACAAACCATGGATTAAAGACTGCAATTATATGTACAACCATGGATTAAAGACTCAGCAATTGAATGTGTAGCCATGGATTAAAGACCTGGCAATTATATGAACAGTCATGGATTAAAGGCCTGACATTTAAATATACAGCCATGGATTAAAGACCTGACAACTTTAGAAAGTTTTAATTCCCATCTATGTATGTTATGAATGGATTTAAAGATCATGATTGTATGTGTATGCATATCCCGAACCTCGGTAGCGAGGTTACTTACTGGTATTGTTTATGCAATACTCACCCTTTCTTTTAAAAATGTTTTTCGTAAGGGAAGGGCGTGCGGGGTGTGTGACGGAAAGCGTGATTGGGACCATGGGAACCAGCATTGATTTCCGCATATTCATGATTTGAAATATTGTTGTCTTTATGTTTTCCTTGAAATTAAACTTACTTACAGTTTTCAATAGACCAAGCTGATGTGATGTTTTAAAAGATTTGAATGTTTTGTTTTTGTTTGGGATCCCTGGAACTATTTATTACAAATGAGAAATGGCTTTTAAGTTCTTCTATTCCTCGGTCTATAAATGCATGCATGAGTAGTAATGTCCCTAGGGATTTGGTCATAGAAAAGTAGGGGCGTTAGAATCTTAGATTTTTCGGTGATAGCTTGCGAATCCGACATTTGCTGACCCCCTTGCTGCTCCGATGACTGTGCGACGGTGGCGGAGAAGACAAACAAGGGAGAGGGTAGCAAAAAATGACCTAATGGCGCCAATCCTTTTTGTAATGAGCGTGACTGTTCCGTGAATGACGAAAAGGGAGCAAGGGGAAAACGGATCCGACAACGTGATGGAGTCGTCGACGGTGAGGAGAGGCGTCGGAGTGGAAGAGACGAGGGCAACGACGACAGGTTGTAACGCCCCAGAACTCCAAATATCCTTTATTCTGAACTATGGGCTAATTTAATGCAAATTAAATTAATCGAACCTTTGAATTTCTTGTTTTATTTTCTTAGTCTTGAAAAATTTAGGAGAATACATATGAGTTTACTAAATATAAGTTAAATTGGAGTATTTAATTATGGCTAAGGGCATGTTTGTAGTTTAAATGGAAGAGGAGGGGTAATTTTGTAACTAAACAATGAATTAGGGTTTTCTTAACACCCATTTTGTCATCTAGTGGCCATGTGCATCATGTTCCCTCCCAGCAGCATACTTAAACGAAAAGGACACCTCACGTCAAGCATCCGCCGGAAGCACTCAGGCCGATCAACGCCTTGCGTCGTGCAACTGCACCGTCGAATCGCCGCCAGGACTGCTGCCATCAACGCGCGACGCCGACGTGTTCTGCAGTGCTATGCCCGTCTTCCGGCCGTCAGCTCGTCTCTGCTGCGAGCCGCCACACGCATCTCACGCTGTTGAAGCCTCGCCGCCGCGCCTTCCTCCCGACGCGCGCCGCCCACGAAATCTTGGAGCACGCCGACGGTCGATCCACGAGCCGATCATCCATGGCGCTGCCGCGCCGTCACCGACCGTGAAGGAACCACCGCCGCCGCCGTAGCCGTGAAGCCCGGCCACGAGTCCACACGCCAAGCCTCGAGTCCACCGGGCGCGCCGCGCGTCAGACTTGAAATCGCCGGTATTTTGGTTCGTGTTTTGGGGAACGCTTTGACCGGTTCCGACGCTCCAAGGTTGGTTTCGGATAGATCGGGCCACGAGGATCTCAATGGTATGTTCCACGCGCCAAGACGCGCCCTCCTCCGCCACCACACGCCACCACCGCCACGCCCGCGCGCCACGCCGCTTCAGAGCCTGCTCCGTCCCACCTGTTTTGATTTCCCGAGTTCGTTTTCAGCCTCCGTGAGTAGTAATCCGACTTATCTTTTATTGGATGTGAAAAATAAGTTTACTTATTATGTGTCTAATTAGGAAAATAGATTGGATTGAAGGAATTCGAGTACCGAGCAAGTCTGATAGGAACCTTGAATTAGGAACGGAGCTTGAAGAGTTGCAAGCTATGTTAAGGTAAGGGATTTTCTACAAACGATCTTAAAAAGGGAAGTGAATACGATTTCTTGAAATATGTATTTGTTTTAAAAGATGAAAATTGAGGATTTATTTCAAAAGGTGAATTTCCAAAACTCATGCTTAGGGCTTGAATTTAGAAAACGAATATTTTAAAGGGTTTTTCGAGGATCTCGAGTGAATGATTTTCAAAAGGTTTAGAAAGGAACTTGATGATTTAAGGGTTTGAGGGGACCCGAGCTGAAATGATTTCAAAGAATTTAAAAACGAGTCTTGACACAACTATGTATATTTTTGTATATTGAGATTTTCAGTTATGTTATTGTGCTAGTTATACACCTTAAATAATAAACGTACTTATTACTGATGATTGATTGACTCTAGTTAAAATTGTGAAAGTTATGTCATGATCTTGAGTTTACGTGATTGTTGCATCATTCCTGAATGTATATGTATATGAATTCAAAGGATGGGACCTCATGCATATTGTATGTATATGAACATGTCAAGTAGGGTCAGGCAATTGGTCTCTGAGGACTTATGCATGGTAAAACATGCATTAGAGACTCTATGGGTCATTATTACGAGAGTCCAGTGAGGGCTCAATATTATAGGAGTCCAGTGAGGGGCTCAATATTACAGAGTCCGTGAGGGACTCAAACCTACGAGGGTCCAGTGAGGGACTCAATATTACAGAGTCCAGTGAGGGACTCAAACCTGCAGTGGTCTGTGAGGGACTCAAAATGAAATGACTCAGGTAGACTCAATTGACCACGCATAGCCAAAGAGAAAAAGTCATGATTTTATGAGAAAGTTTGAGGTCCCCTTTACATAAAGTTTTATGATTTTGAAAGTCATGAATAATGATTATGTTTAAAAGTCAGATTTGAAGGAAAATCATATGCATGTGTTTGCATTTCCCGACCCCCCACTTACTGGGTATTTTATAATACTCATCCCTCTACCTTTGTTGTGTTTTCTCTGTTTTAAAAATGTTTTCAGGTAGAGTCGAGAGAGCATACTAGGCGAGTGGCATGGATGCGCTCATGAAAGCCATGGGAACCAAAGTCATGAATTCCGCATCCATGATTTAGAAAGAATTGTAAATGATTATTGTCTTCCGCTTATGTAGTATAGAGTTTTAAAACTAGAGGCCGAACTTAATTATGTTTCTGGTAAACGTTTTGTATTTCTATGGGATCCCAAAATTAAATTGATTTTTATTTATCAACTTTTACTTATTTAAATTTCAGTTAGGGCCTCGAATGCATGCATGAGTAGTAATGTCCCTAGGAATTTTATGTACTAAAAGTAGGGGCGTTACACTGAAAGGAGAAGAAGAAGGAGAAGAAGAGGAAGAAGGAAAGGGAGGGCGACAACGAGAAACGCTTCTTGTGTTTTCTTCTTTCTTTTCTTTTCTTTTTTTTTAACCGAGTGTTGCATTGCAGGTGGCCTCGACTACTTAAGCTCGAGCGGTTGTCGATCGGTGATGAAGGTTGTAAGAGACTTGGGGTTACCGTTTGTTGAAGTGCTTGTCGGCCAGAAATGAAAGGAAGGAGGCGTCAGTTGCTTTGAAGTGAAGGAGAGGATTGAAAGGAAGAAGAGAGATTGGTTTGCGTGCCCCTAAAAGACAAAAGTGTCTTTTTCTAACCCCAATTCAATTTAATTTACTATAATACCCTCCAAGTTCCTCTAAACCACAAACATGTCCTTGGACTTAATTAAAAACCCCATTTATCTAATTTTCTTTAACTTTCTTTAATTGAACAAGAAGTGGAATTTCATGAGAACTTAAATTCAAACCTTAAGTTTAATAATACTTGAAAATCGTGGGCGTTACATCTCATGGACTACTACTATAAATAATGAGGGGTTTCACCATTTTTTTCACCAACCTTAGAGTCTTGTTCTTTTTTTTTTGGTTGTTTCTATTATTTGCTCTCAAATCGTGTTTAATCTCTAAGGCTCTTCCATCTTGAAAGCATCTCGATCTAATATGAAGATGTATGTGATACATTCAAGTTGCAAAAGTTACGTGTATAGAGTCATTATCTCCGATCTTAGGCTTGTAACTTTGCAACTATACTTAGATGAAGTTCAATAATAGTGTTTATTTATCTATTTTGTAATTATTTTTTTTTAATAAAGTAGACAAATCTATTTTAGGGAATGTATAGGCATAGTTTTGTATTCTTTGTTACTATTTATTAGTGTTATTTCATGTATTGTTATGGTTTTTTTTTAAAAAAATATAAATGATTATTTTAAATAGTATAAAAATATTGAAGTTTAAAAAGTTTTACAATTTCAATAAATTATAGGTTGAATTTAGACCATAAAATCTATATTCTATATCATATTGGACTTAGTTGTCAATGCTCGTATTAATGTGTTATTATTAATTTGTGTTAAATTGAGAAATAATTATTAATTTTTTTTTCTCACACCATATATCCATTAATATAAACACTATTGTCTTTTATTATTATTATTATTATTAATTATCCTTTAAATACAAATAAAAATATAAGTACTTGAAAGATAAAAGTTTTTTTTTAAAAAAAAACCCTTAGTGATGAAGAGTTAAAATATAAAAAGTTGGAACCCATTTATTTTTTATAAATTAATTCTAAAAATTTATGAATTTGACTTTAATTATATTTAATGATGGAAAATGGTAAGAGTTTTTAAAGTTACTTTTGATCTATTTATTATTATTATTATCTTTATTTAAAATTATTTTATTAGTTATTATCATTTAATTAAAATATAAAAACTTTATAAAAAAATAAAATATAAAATCCATTCATTACCATAGATTTTATTAGATTATATTTAAATTAATAAAAGAATAATTAATAAAAAATTGTTCACACAACACACATCCACCTCCTACTAAAAGTTATTGTTTTTATAAATAATTATAATTGTTTTATTATTAATTATCATTTAATTAACTCTGGTCTATGCGTGGCGTCGACCGGCGAGTGGTTTGCAAAGGAGGCAGCGACTGCTGGTGCACATCGAAGGATCGACGACGTCACTATACAACGCAACGTGGTTGATGGCTTCCGATCGACGACGTGGCGAACAAGCGGTTGAACAAAACTGTAGTGGTCGGTTGGGTGAAGGTTATGCTGATGTTAAAACTTGAAGCTTTCTCAATGGAGGTGCTTTCGTGAAGGAGAAGGGATAGAGAAGATGTTGCTTCAAAACATGTGCCTAATAGGACAAAAATGAGTATTTTGAAACCCTAGGTCCAATTTTCCATAAATGCCCATCACTTTCCATTAAACTACTATAATGTCATTCTCTCTAAATTTCTAAAATTAAAACCGCACAACATTGTACATTTAAGAACTCCAACTCGAAATTTCTAATAAATCTCAAACAAAACTATAAATTAAATGCACATAAATTTCTCGGGTGTTACACATTGTTCACCCGATGAAGATCTATTGCAGGTGAGAATTACTTTTCTTTAAATCTTGTCAAAATATGTTGCCTTTATTTCATTTATATACATAAGAGATAAAAAGTAATGGTATGAATTTTAGTGGACATTTTGGAAAATTTTTATGGAACAAAGACAAATCATGACTTTCCTTTATGACTTACCAATATAACTATCTAGAGCATGAATAATATTATACTTAAAAATATTATATGAATTTAAATTTTTTTAATTTATCATTTATCATGACTAAAATTGTTTGGTAGAATTCTTTAATTTTATTATTACAAAAAATTATTATTTGATACTCACTTCTACTAACAAAAACAATAAGAAATAATACTAAATTCGTTATTTTTTTTTAAAAAAAATGAAAGTAACATATTTTTTAATATAAAGTTTTCTTATAATATTGCAAATTTCAACATGAATGCAAAATTTATTTAATCATTTTATAAATTACGTTAAAATTAATTTATGTCCTCGCAAAATTTGCTACATTATCTTCGAAATATATTGTTCATGAAATATATATTTATTCAATTTAAAAAAACATATATTTAAATTATATTCATGCTTAAGTTTTATATATTTCATTACTTACTAGTTGAATGTTTATAAATGTTTAGAATTTAAAAGATTAGAAAAGAAAAAAAAGTAAATTTAAAAAACCACAATATTTGAAAAAAAATTAGACTATTTTACCATTTATAAAATCTTATAATTACAAAACATGTTATCCTAACTAATTACTAATAATTATAAATAATGACATTTAAATAGTTGGAATATAAAAGGTCTCTATATTTATTTAGTCACTAACTTAAATTATATTTAATTTATTTTTTATGATGATTATGTTTAATTTAATTACATAACAATAATTTAATTTAATTATATTTAATGAGAATTTGAACACAATTTACTATCAATTATATTTAATGAAATTTTAAATAAACATAATATTTAAAACCAAATTAACAATTAAAAATATTTTTTAAAAAACATAAAATTATATATAGTCAAAAAATTTAAAAAAAAAATCAATATTTTGATTCATAATTAACATTTAAATTAAGAATATGAAAGACTTGAATATAAAACTTCTATTTTATAGTTAATGTTTTTTTACATTAATTGTATTTAATAATGGATGTTCAAGAGTTTTAGGATCTTCTACAACTTCTAGCTACAACTATATAACACATGTTTGAAATGATTTTGAAATGACTAAAATCAGTTTTGACATGTCTAAAATCACTTTCCTATCAAAATTTTGATGTTTGGCAATATTGATAAGTGATTTTGCTCTAACTTTTTTTTCTCTTTGAAAATTATTCTACCTTTGTATTTTCTTTTTGTATAACTTTTGTGTAACGCTCCAGAATTTTCAAGTACCTTTTGAATTGTAATTGGATTAATGTAAGGGAAATTAATTCCTTAATCGGGCCTTGAAGTTCTTAGTTGAAGTTAAGTTTTGCAAATTAAGAGTGCAAATATGGTTTAACCATATACATGTTGAGTTGGATTACTTATTTGAGTTAAAAGGCAATGTTATGGTCTATCCAAAGTAGAAGGGCAATTTGGTAATTTTGGATGAGGAGACTAGGGTTAAATCCTTATTTTTTTTGTGAGCACAGTTTTCGAGGGTTAGTCTTCAGCCCCCAGCCTCCTTTTCGTCTTCTTCATCACGAACAGCCAGCTCCCCGCCCTCCTTCCGACCACGACACGCACAAGAACTCCATGAGTCCTTCTTCACGTTACGCCGCCGACCAGCGTCGATAGCCGATAGCTTCGCCAAGGATTTCAACCCAGCCGTCGCGTCGTCGTTCACCGAATCTTCCGATCATCGAGCCGCGCCAGTCCCTCGCCGGAACTCGCGCGAGCGCCGCACGTCTCTAGCCGAGCTGAGCTGCACCGTCGTCAACACCGGATCGGGCCGATCGCGCAACCTCCGCTCGCCACACGCCCGCATCCGAGATGAGATTGATGCTTTCGCGCCGAGCTTGCCGTCGAACGTTGAAGTCGCCGACCGTAGGTTCAACCTTGGGTTCGACCGTTCAAGGACTTTTCCGACCGACCTTCATTAAACTGACGCCGGTTTTGGATAGATCGGCTCACGACGCCCCAGATCGATGTTCACGCGCCGGTACGCGCGCGGTTTTCTGACACCTCACGCGCCGCCACACGCGCCGCCGCGCCGGTCGCTCCGGTCCACCTGCTTTGATCCCGAGTTTCGCTTTCACCTCCGGTTGGGTAATTTCGCTTGTTTATTACTCGATATTCCAACTAATTTCGATCACAGACTCTAAGTTATGCTTATAGTAACTAATTAAGGAATTGACGAAATGGAATTAGGGATCCGGCGTACTAATCACGATTGTGATGAACACTGAGTTAGGAACGGAGCATGAGGAGTTTTAAGCGAAGGCTTTGGTAAGGGACCTTGTGCCGAATCTTTTAAATGGGATTACGAGAAAATGAACTTCAATATTTTATGTGAAATTAGTACGATATTTTACTTAAAAGGATTTAATGTTTTTATACGAGAATATCCCGAGATTTTATGTGAAAATATTTTGATATTCTATGAGAAGATATCTCAATATTTTATGCGAGAATAATCTAGTATTTTATGCGAGAATGTCTTTGTATTTTATGTAAAGATATTCCAAAGATTTCATGTGAGGATAGTACAAAGATTATCTATGAGAATATTGCATGATTTTGTACGCGAGTATTACGCCCTAACTGATGTGAAAAGTCATGATTTGCATATTAATGATAATGGTTGTGGCATGTACACTATAGTTATGATGAATGATGGGACCTCATGCATGTTATGTATGTCATGAAATGAATTGATGAAAAGTGTGGACATTGGTCTCCTGAGTGCATTATGTGCATGGTCAAACATGCAATAGAGACCCTATGGGTCAAATTACAGTGGTCCGTGAGGACTCAAATTATTACAGGTGTCCATGAGGGACTCAAATTATTACAGGGTCCATGAGGACTCAAATTATTACAGGGTGGGTCCATGAGGGACTCAAAATGAAATGACTCAGGATGACCAGTCGGCCACATAAATAAAAAAGGAAGTCATGGATTAAAGACCTGACAATATGAGAAAGTTTTAGGTCCCGCATATGTGCATTTCGAACAAGTTTAAAAGTCATGATTGTATGTGTATGCATATCCCAAACCTCGTGAGCGAGGTCACTTACTGGTATTGTTTTTACAATACTCACCCTTTCTTTTAAAAATGTTTTTCGTAAGGCTAAGGACGTGCGTATGAGTGACTGAGGCGCGCGTTGCCGTGACCATGGGAATAGACATGTTTTCCGCACATTCTTTTATAACGATGTTGTTCCTTTATATTTTCGAAGTTCAAATTTACTTTACAGATTTTAAATAGGCCATGTTAAACTGCTCCTTTTACCTGGTTTTGAATGTTTTCTTGGGATCCCTAAAGACAAATTATTTTCATTGGAGATTTAAAGATCGCTTTATCTCTCGCTGCCTATAAATGCATGCATGTGTAGTAATGCCCCTAAGAGTTTAGTCATAGAAAAGTAGGGCGTTATAGCTTGGTATCGAGCCCTAGGTTTAAGGGTTCGTAGACTTGCTTACAGAGTAAGCACACGAGTAGTTCCCATGGTTGAACAACGCGTTAGGTCCACCGCTGTGTATGCCTTCAATTAAAAGTTTTATTGTTCATGAAAAGAAAATTTAGTATTCTATGTAAAGATACTTTTATATAAAAATCGAGTTTGATGAATTTCCAAACTAAGAAAGAATGAGAATGTATGAGCTAAACTATATGTCTATGAAAAGGAAATGCATAAATGAAATGCTTATATGTGGATCTATACGCCAGTATATGTCATAGAGTGACGTGATCTTACGCCGAAAGGAAAGAGAACACATGTGATCCCTACTATTGATGATAGAAAGGAAAATGTTTTAGTTAAGAATGTTTACGCTAAAAATGAAGTTTTATAGCCATAAAACACGTGTTGAGAATTATTAAAAGGTCCGCTTTGACCAAGGAAGTAAAGAGTAAGACTTAAGAGGTTAGAGTGTTAAAGGTCGCTAAGAAACTAGATTACTTAAGTATAGCTTTCAATAATAAAAGTTAAGACTACTCATGAGAAGTTCAAAGTTTGAATGTGTTCGGTGAAGAGCTTAGTGGTCTCATTCATTCATGCTAGAACAATTGGATGGAAAGGTATGAGATTTAGTAAACGTACCACTTTAGAATTCTCACCATGTTGGCTCTGAATAAAGTCCCTTCATCTTCAAGAATACATAACCATAGTATTTAAGGAGTTGAAAAGTAAAGAGAGCAAAAGTGTTTTGAAAATGGGCTCGAGATATAAAGGGAAAAAAAATAGATTGTTAATGTTGAGATGAAAATTAGTTTTCTTTCAAGACACTTGAAACACTTCGTTCTTTTATACCCTTACTCTGAGAGGAAAGCCACAGGGTTATACACAATTAATGTGATACTACAGATAGGCATGATACGAAGTTTCAAAAGCGATACCTTAAGCTAAATAAACGTAATAATGACAAGTATAAAGAAGAAAAGTAAGGAGTTAGGGTTTTAGTTTGAGAACACAAAAGAATTGATTGTCGGGACTCCAGAAACTGGTGCACGATTAGACATTCATATGATCACTGGTGTGTTCACGCTTGTGGAATGTGTATAAGGAACCTTGCCACTAATTTCTACCTGTTGGGCTAAATGTATGCGTACAACTTGAAAGAGATAACAGGTGATGTTACCCTTGAACCCTTATGTAGCAAAGTTTTCTTTTCCCCAATCAGAGGGTTAAGGAGAGAGGATTCAGTTAATAGAGGGGAGTGCTTTGAGTCTCTTCTTCGCTATAGCAGTCAAGCTGAGGAACTTCTTTCAATTAGTAAAGTGTATAGTGGTAGTGGTCGAGCGACCATTAGAAACATGAAACTATAAGGTTCCTTTAGTAAAGGCTAGGTTGATGGCTTCTTAAGAGAAGTTTTAGTGAATTTGACTTTATAACCAAACGAGTACAAATAGTTGAGAAAGTTCTTAATCTTACTAAAAGAAGAAGGCCAAGTTTAAGGATAGTAAGCACGAGGAACAATGCGTTAGTGTTAGATAAGAAAGGTTCTATCTTTTAAAGTTACCCTAACACAAGAGACAGACTTAATTATGGAATTAAAAGTAGAGCGTATGATAAATTTCTAATACTCCTTACCGAATGCTCCAAAGAAAGTGAAAGAACTCAAGTCATAGGTGCATGACCTTCCATGTAAGAGTTGATAGTAGTTTATTCGCCATAAGGAGTAATAGGGGTTGCGTAAAGGAGAAAGGTGTATTCTTACGCTTGTGCATGGGAGATGAGAAGTGGAAGAAAGTGGTTGCTAAGAATAAATCTCTTCGTCCGTGGATGAACGACCTATTCCACCAAAGATAAAGGACACATAGTGTTTCTTAAGATGATTTTGGAGACAAGTTAGCGCCTGTCATGAACCAGGGATTAGATATCCCGAGACGACTTTCAAATCACTTTACGAACATCATGAAGGTTGTAGAGATTTTACTTAAATGACCCTAATGTTTATAGGCTTGATGGATTCAAAGGCTCAAGAAAAAGGTAAATCATTGTTGAGATAAAGTTGTCGGAGACGTTCTAGTTAAACCAAGCCTAAGAAGGCGAAAACGACAATTCTAAAGGATTGCTTTAGGCATAAGGAGGGAAGAGTAAGTCCTGAGATGGAAGTAGTCGAAAGGTCGCTAAGGGTTAAGTGCTCAAGTAAACTTCAAAAGATGAGCATAAGGAAATTTGTCAAGCTAAGAAAAGACGCAGTATGTGACCTCGGTGAGTGATATTAGAAAGGGAATGTCCGAGTTCAGGATGTAAGGCTTAAAGGAATCTTTGTCAAGATAAGACTCACTTGCGCGTTATAAAAAAAAAAGAGTAGTTTGGACAAAGGAAGGAAAGGGTAGACACCACGGGGCGAAAGTCTTTCAAGAAACCTTAAACAACTGAGTTCGCGAGTAGAACATTAGCAAAAGAATATTGTAATTCTTGACAAGTTCAAAGTCTAGAGATGTTAAATAAAACATTCGTATTCAAGGTTTGAACGTAGGGGTTTCATGACAAAAGAGTCGGAAAAGTTAAGAAATATAGTGGATGCCATTGTAAAGTATCCAACCCTATTGGTGTTAAGAAAGTTTCATTACATCCAAATGATTCTTTGAATGTGATATTTAAGGGAGTGTTATGAATGACTGTTGTATTGTACCATAGGCTGAGGAAAGGTTAATTAAAGTACGAATTGTTTCTTGAAGAACTCGTTTTTAAAAGAGAAGTATATATACGTATATATATATATATATACATATCCTCTATGATGAATATGAAGACGAGTTATCGCCAATCAGGAATTTGAGTTAAGATATCTTAAGATAGAGTTTGAGCCACGCAATGGACATTATGAGTCTACAAAGATGATGTCTCCACGAGGTATGAACTTGTGCATCAATGTAACACTAAAAGTTCATTTTACGCTTCACGTAAGATAGTGGGACATAAGATGGGTTAAATTAAGTTTCTTCAGTCATGACTTAGAACTTATAATGAAAATCTTGACACTTAGTGTGTTAATCTATATTTGATTTAGTTCTAAAGCAAGGTAAGACAAGAATAGTCTGTTAACTCCTTTTAAAGTTTGTGTTAAAGTTAGGGTTGTAACCTGATTGTTAGATTTCCTTACCTTTAAAGAATTCTTGTTTACAACTAAAGAAATTGTGTTTCATTCATATTTTGCCGTACAACATTCCTTCGTATTGTTTGTTCTGAACTCTGAGTAAATCTTGAAATGAAGTTTGGAGGCGTGACTGGTCGGTTGTCTGATTTTAGAAGTGCGTTTCTATCAAACAGGTGTTAGAGAAAAATTTTGGGCTTTGTTGTAGTTATGCCGTTATGCTGCCGAAATTTTCGGAGCAAGTTTATAGTAAGATTGGTAAGGTTTCATGGAACACTTTATGTGTCATGACAACCAAGGGATACCTATGTTCGAGTTACTCTTACCATGACTTAAAACTTTCAGCGAGTTATTGATTGCATTGGAAAGCCCCAAAGTTAATTAAGTAAACATGTGAGCGAGATTGCCACGACAACGTTTACTAAAAGGTCGTGGAGAGTAGCGAAAGGTTAACCAATAGTCTACAGAGTCTTGATCAACCAAACAAAGTTCCTAACTCTGCCCTTGAAGTCACATCTTTGGTGAAGGTGATGAGGTTATGGAGGCAGTGACTAGAGGAAATTATCGAGTTATGTCTTGAAATGAATGCTGGTAGCTGGTGTAGCAAACCTTAAAGGGGATTTTGAAGTTCAACAACAATGGAACAGTTTTAGCAAAGGATTCCATTCCAAAATCACAAAACGGAAGAAACTAATTAAAGGACTAGAGAAAGGAATACGAGCTAAATTTTCCGAATTATCTTCGAATTTGAATCTGAAACTTTCCAAATTTAGAATCCGAGCCAAGGGCCTCACTTATGTAGGCCTTAGTAGAAAGACTCCAGTGAAGAGAACGAGCTCAAGTTAAAGTTATGAGACTGTTGGGTAATAAGTTTACATTAAGATGTGATACCTGAGGAATAGCTAGTATTAATTTTGCATAAGGATCAAAGACTCGTAGTAAACAAGTAGAGCGGGTGTGAGCAAGTTGTCCCAAAGTATTAAAAGATTAGAAACTTTCGAGGACGAAAGTTCTTAAGGAGGGAAGATTGTAACGCCCCAGAATTTTCAAGTACCTTTTGAATTGTAATTGGATTAATGTAATGGAAATTAATTCCTTAATCGGGCCTTGAAGTTCTTAGTTGAAGTTAAGTTTTGCAAATTAAGAGTGCAAATATGGTTTAACCATATACATGTTGAGTTGGATTACTTATTTGAGTTAAAAGGCAATGTTATGGTCTATCCAAAGTAGAAGGGCAATTTGGTAATTTTGGATGAGGAGACTAGGGTTAAATCCTTATTTTTTTTGTGAGCACAGTTTTCGAGGGTTAGTCTTCAGCCCCCAGCCTCCTTTTCGTCTTCTTCATCACGACGGCCCGCCTCCCCGCCTCCTTCCCGACCACGACAATGCGAACTCCGGCGAGTCCTTCTTCAGCGTTACCGCGCGCCGGCCAGCGTCGATAGCCGATAGCTCGCCAAGGATTTCAACCCAGCGTCTCGCGTCGTCGTTCACCGAATCTTCCATCATCGAGCCGCGCGCCGTCCCTCGGAACTCCTCGCGCGCGCCGCGCACGCCTCTAGCTAGCCGAGCCGCCGCCGCACTGTCGTCAACACGGATCGGGCCGATCGCAACCTCCGCCTCGCCACACGTCCGATCCGAGATGAGATTGATGCTTTCGCGCCGAGCTTGCCGTCCGAACGTTGAAGCCGCCGGACCGTAGGTTCAACCTTGGTTCGGCCGGTTCGAAGACTTTTCCGACCGACCTTCATTAAATCGACGCGGTTTTGGATAGATCGGCTCACGACGCCCCCAGATTCGATGTTCACGCGCGCGACGCGCGGTTTCTCGACACCTCACGCGCCGCCACACGCGCCGCGCGCCGCGCCGCGCACGCGCCGCCACTCGCGGGCTGCTCCGGTCCACCTGCTTTGATCCCCGAGTTCGTTTTCACCTCGGTTGGGTAATTTAAACTTGTTTATTACTCGATATTCCAACTAATTTCGATCGCGAGACTCTAAGTTATGCTTATAGTAACTAATTAAGGAATTGACGAAATGGAATTAGGGATCCGCGTACTAATCACGATTGTGATGAACACCGAGTTAGGAAACGGAGCATGAGGAGTTTTAAGCGAAGGTTTTGGTAAGGGACCTTGTGCCAAATCTTTTAAATGGGATTAAAGAAAATGAACTTCAATATTTTATGTGAAATTAGTACGATATTTTACTTAAAAGGATTTAATGTTTTTATACGAGAATATCCTTAGATTTTATGTGAAAATATTTTGATATTCTATGAGAAGATATCTCAATATTTTATGCGAGAATAATCTAGTATTTTATGCGAGAATGTCTTTGTATTTTATGTAAAGATATTCCAAATTATTTCATGTGAGGATAGTACAAAGATATCTATGAGAATATTGCATGATTTTGTCGCGAGTATTACGCCCTAACCGATGTGAAAAGTCATGATTTGCATATTAATGATAATGGTTGTGGCATGTACACTATAGTTATGATGAATGATGGGACCTCATGCATGTTATGTATGTCATGAAATGAATTGATGAAAAGTGTGGACATTGGTCTCCTGAGTGCATTATGTGCATGGTCAAACATGCAATAGAGACCCTATGGGTCAAATTACAGGGGTCTGTGAGGGACATGATGAAAAGTGTGGACATTGGTCTCCTGAGTGCATTATGTGCATGGTCAAACATGCAATAGAGACCCTATGGGTCAAATTACAGGGGTCTGTGAGGGACTCAAATTATTACAGGGGTCTGTGAGGGACTCAAATTATTACAGGGGTATGTGAGGGACTCAAAATGAAATGACTCAGGATGACCAGTCGGCCACATAAATAAAAAAGGAAGTCATGGATTAAAGACCTGACAATATGAGAAAGTTTTAGGTCCCGCATATGTGCATTTCGAACAAGTTTAAAAGTCATGATTGTGTGTGTATGCATATCCCAAACCTCGGTAGCGAGGTCACTTACTGGGTATTGTTTTTACAATACTCACCCTTTCTTTTAAAAATATTTTTCAGGTAAGGCTAAGGACGTGCAGGGCGAGTGACGGAGGCGCGTTGCCAGGACCATGGGAATAGACATGTTTTTCGCACATTCTTTTATAACTGACGTTGTTCCTTTATATTTTCGAAGTTCAAATTTACTTTACAGATTTTAAATAGGCCATGTTAAACTGCTCCTTTTACCTGGTTTTGAATGTTTTCTTGGGATCCCTAAAGACAAATTATTTTCATTGGAGATTTAAAGATCGTTTTATCTCTGCTGGCCTATAAATGCATGCATGTGTAGTAATGTCCCTAAGAGTTTAGTCATAGAAAAGTAGGGGCGTTACATTTTGTCTATCACCATCTAATTTAAATATCTATGCAATATTTTTTTTAATAACTTGATGATTCTAAATGGTACAATTTTAATATATTATTAAATTGACTAATATATTATTTTTTAAACTGATTAATATATTATTTTACATTTCTATAAATATAAAATTATTAATTTAAATAATTTAAAATTAATACATTTTTGTTCAATGTTCCAATTTTTTAGACTTTTATCAAATATAATATATTTAATTTAATATTATATTTGAATGAATTAAAAAAATTACCAACTAAATAAGATTAACAATTTACTTAAATAATTAAAATTTTCAAAATTAAAGAACACACGTGCATTTCACGTGCTAAAACATTAGTATATTATAAATGAGAAGAAAAGAATTCAAACTAGATTTGATAAGAAGGGGAGAGATAAGGACTACAAGTGCAAAGATATCTTTGGAGAAATTATTCGGTGAGTGCGCCATAATGTGGCCGATAATTTTTCACCGTTGGATGAAGAGAGAGAAACATTTTGACTTTATATCCAACGGTTATTAGGGGGCATGAAAATTATTGGATTTACGTCCAAATATTATTATGAGACAACCACATTGTGACGGTCTCATTGAATAATTTGTCCAGTAAATACTGATGATATTATAAAATGGGACCACAAACAAATGTAAACGTAAAGTGTACGCAAGCATATACAAATCTCAGTAAGTAATTATAGAAAAGTATTCGAAAAAATATTGAATCCACAAAAACATAAATATACGCTCTTTTTAAGAAATAATTTATTGCTTAGAGGTAACCAAAAAAAATTAGTGTGTTTTTCAAGGTGAATAAGGTAGAAGAATGTGACGCCCGGTAATTTCAGGTAAATCATTATTTCCTTTTCGTATTTATGTTCGGGCTCATGTCGTACTTTTTAAAAGCTTGGGCTAAGAAATTAATTATTGGACCTTGCAGGGACCCAAATAATTAAACTTCACCTTTAAATTTGGGTGGTCAGCTCCCTTGGATTTCATATCGCTAGTGTGGGAGAAGGTTTTGAGGTAAGCTCTTCCTTGTTTCTTTTTTTAGGGTTGTTTGGGGTTAGCTTTGAAAAGAAAGAGTTTAAAAAAAAAAAAAAAAAAAAAAAAAAAAGAATTCGAACGGGTCGCGCGCCTTTCCCGTGGCCGCACTCTCATCGCTAGCAGGGGCGCCGGCGCGCCGCACACCGCGCCCGCCCGTCGAGGCCGAGCCACCGCCGGTGAGTCGGCGCCTCGACGCCGTCCCTCTGAATCTGATCTCCCTCCCTCTCATCTCTCCCTTCCTCGGGCCGCCACCGTCGGAGCCGTTCGCCTGAACCGTGCGGTTTTCAGCTCTCTTCCCCTCTCGTTCGAATACCTCTCTTCCTCCCCCTTTCGATTCGCCAGCCGCCAGCCACGCCCCTCGCCGGCATCGCCTCTCCGCCGCCCCCTCTCGATCCACCGCCCCCCTCTTGATCCGCCGCCCCCTCCCTCGTTCGATTCCTCTCTTTCTCTCCCTCTCGGTCAACTCCCTCTCTCTCTCCCTCTCACCGACCGCCTCTCTCGTGCAACCTCTCTCTCTCTCTCTTGGATCTGTGTCTCTCTCCTGGATCCGATCCGATTTGCCCCTAATCGAATCTTTCTCTCGCTGATTTGTGTTGGTTTTGTTGGGCGTGTTCGGATCCGTCGGCTAAGGGTAGATCTTTGAAGGAATATCGAGGCTAAGATTGAACGAAGAATCGCTTCACTCAGAACAGTGGGTAAGACTCGCTTACAATCTTTTGGTTATGAATTTCGAGTTTAGAACTTGTCGTTTCAACCGTGTTTACCGATTAGATGCACATTAGGTGTCATGTTAGCTTGATTAAGTTCGTTCGGAGTTGTGCCTTAAGGGTAGAGCCAAAGGTTGATTCACAACCGAACTTGTGCATCGTTTGTCTTTGCTTAGAGAGTGCTTAGGGTCGCTAACAGAGTAAGGACCTCCCTTTTGCGTACTTTATTTGAGGTAAGCGGTTGTTTGGTTTAACATCAAACTCATAAGCGAAATGAGTTTGAGTATAGGGTGTTTGTGATTGGCCTTATAATTGTTGTTTGAGTGCTAGATTGTTACTTGGTGCATGAGACTGGATATCCTTTTATGGTCGTGTTTTACCCTTGTATCGTTTATAGGTTTTGTGATTGGATCTCTTGCGTGCCCCTGAACGTGTTGCTTAATGTCGTGATTGTGTTGCTTGTGTTGGTCGCTAAGTGAGACTCGAGCTCATGTGGTAATGTGCACCGTGTGTGATTGATCCCTAGAATCGAGCGAGTTGGTGATGCTCTAGGGCATGGGTGACTAGTTAACTCAGTGGTTAGGGCAAAAGGTTGATTGGCGGAATGTGTGGTTGATTGCTTTAGACTGCTGGTTAGGGACTCGATTTCAAGACGACCTTGGAGCGGTTTAGGAAAACCTAGGAGAAACATTTGAGCTTAACCTCCTAGGCTAGCGTTACCAAACCCACCGAGTGACCCCCCGCGAGAGACAAAACCTTTAGGCCGGCATCTCTATGTGGGCATTTGGGTCGAGTGCGCCCTTATGCGAGCTGTGTGGGCATTAGGGTCGAGTGCACCCTTTGCGAGCTCGTGAGCTTTAGGGTCGAGTGCACCCTTTTCGCGAGTGTGTGGGACATGGGGTCGAGCACCTTATGTGATCTCTGTGTGGGCACTGGTGGGCCGCCCTTGTGCGATCTGTGTGGGCTTTAGAGTCGAGGCTCTATTATGCGTTACGTGTGAGCGTTAGAGTGATTACTCTTTCGCGTTGGGGCGCGTCCCCGTCTATGGCCGCCTAGGTTTCTGGATCGTCGGTGAGTCTCGGGGTCAGGTAGACACGTGAGCGCCTAGTCTTGAGTCCCTAAGATACTTTGGTTACGAATCTGTTTTTCCTCTGTGTGTGCACATGTGAATGTTAGTAGCTTGGACGTGAGTGGGCTACTTACTGAGTATTCTTATACTCACTCGTCTACTTTATTGTCTTTGGTTGCAGGTAAGGGCAAACAGTGAGCTGGAGTGCGACGGTGGCGACACGACGGGCTATGAGACCTATCTTGTTTTAAAGAGACTTTTATCTTAGAACTTAGGAAGCTTTTTGTATTAAGTTGAACTTTGATTCCTTTTAATTATTCGTTGGTTTATGAACTCAGGGTGTTGAGCATGACATTTATTCCTTTAGTTTCCGTGTTCAAAGATGCTCGCTTATATTTCTGCTCAAGTGCTTTCGTTGCCCTGTTGTGTGTTCTGCTTTGGAGCCCGACTGCTTTTGTTGTAGTTTGGGAGGAGGTCGGGTGTTGAGAAAGGCATTTAGAAGTGTTTCTTGCTCAAACAGGTTAAGGAAATTTTTGGTTTCGTCCAGATAGCGCCGTTATACTGCCAAAATTTCGGCGCAGAGGGTGCTATCTAGTGACGCCCCTAGTTGGATTTGTGTAGAAAATTAGGGGCGTTACAGTTGGTATCAGAGCGAAAGTTTTTAGGTCCTGTATACTTGCCTACATCGTAGGTACTGGTTCTCATAGCCTCTCACAGAATGTCGCCTCGTCACCTCCAGGTTTGCTTGTTTTTATTCTTGTAAAGTAAGTCGAGTTTAGTAAGTTGTTTGCCTCTGGATGCTTGAAATCGTGCTTGTTTAAGACCTTGTGTCGTGTGTTTTAAAGTTTGTTGTGGTTAACTCGTAGTATGGCACGTGGACGTGGGCGTGGTAGAGTCGTGGTGGGTGGTGGGCGTGGGCGTGGAGGCCGAGAGGCCGAGGCCGTGGAGCCCGTGGCCGAGGCCCGATGGTGGACCCACCAAGGGATGAGCACTCGAGCATCGGGAGGAGCTTAATCGAGACGCCTACCGGTCGGGGAGCCATCGGAGCATGTTGATGAAAACCTCGGGAGCGAGGAACGACCGTGCCGCATGGCCCGCTCTCCTGCGAATTATGGCGGACTCCGGAGAGATCCTGCAGCAACTTTGGCTAGTCGGGCGGCGGCTGCTAACCGTGTCACCCAAGTTCGGGGGTGATGGCTAACCAAAATCGTGAGCGCGCGAACTGAACCAGCAGCTCCGCCCGAACGAAAGAGAGATCGCCGGACACGTGGAGCCACTACGGAGGAGGCTAGATACCTTTGGGACTTCAGGAAATACGAGCCACCTCTCTTCGATGGGCAAGGAGTTGACCATGTGGCTGCAGAGGCATGGTTCGAGATGGTGGAAGACATATTTGAGCGCATGTGCCGCCCGATCAACAGAGAGTCCAAAGTCTTGCGATTTACACACTCGCAGGGGCGGCCCTATGTATGGTGGAAGTGCGCCTCGCGGTCCATTGACGTCGATGAAGGGCCTATAACACGGCGCATTCCTGTGAAGCATTCTATGAGAAGTACTACCCGGCGCGATGAGATTCGAGAAGCGGTGAGAAGCCGCACTGAAGCGAGGGACCGAATCGATCGATCGGTCGAAGAGTATGAACATGAGTTCACAATGTTGTCCCGTCTTGTCGCAGAATTGGTGGACCTGCAGACAAGAAGAAGATTGAACGGTTCCTCACGTGTGCGCGTGGAGGGTTACGTGGAGTCAGAGTCGCCCATGACCCAAAGACCTATGCCGCGGTTGTTCGAGTGGCCACCTTGATCGATGCGAGATTCAAAACAAAGCAGGGAGTCTTGTTGGCCAATCATCGTGGCGAGGCGACTTACGGATCGGTCGAAGAGGAGACACGATCAAGCCTTCCTAGGCCAAACCGACCGGGCGCGCAGGCGGCGATGGGCCCAAGGAGGAGGCGGCGAGCGCGCGTGCCCTAACCGTGGAGGCCAAAGGCATAACAGAGGAGCTTGCCCAAAGCAGCCCACCAAAGTTTGTTTCCATTGTGGTAAGGTGGGCCATATGGCGTCAATGTGCGAAGCGAAAGAAAAGATCGACCACGAGTAGTATGCTATATATGAAGGAAGGCCATGTGGCCTCGGCGTGCCGGATAATGTAAATGCTTGGGAACCGGGAAGGTCGCGAGAGAGGAGGAGCGTATGCTAATCTTTGGCCGAGCCATGAGAGTCTTTGGCAATGTCGTCACAGTACCTTACCTATTCTCGGTCATTTAGCTTTTGTACTCTTTGATTCTGGCTGCACGCACTCCTTTATTTCTGCACTGTTTGTGGGACAAGCCCAGCTAGAAGTAGAGCCCTTAGGTTTTAGCCTATCAGTTGCAACCCCTGTAGGGGCAGAGTTAGTGACACGGGAAAAGGTGAAGACCGGTCAGGTCTTGGTGGAGGGTCGCTCGTTGGAAGCGACCCTGATTGTCCTTGAGATGAGTGACTTTGATGTAATCCTGGGCATGGATTGGTTAGCAGCAAATCATGCCAACATCGATTGTCACCGCAGGGAGGTTGTGTTCAAGCCTCCGTCAGAACCGAGTTTCAAATTTAAAGGAAGCGAGTCAAAAGCGGTTCCCAAGGTGATCTCAGCACTTAAGGCGAGTAAGTTGGTTGGTCAAGGGGCTTGGGCCTTCTTGGCAAGTGTGACGGACTTGAGAAGTGAGAAAGGAGACGTGTCATCGCGCGATGAGTCGTGGAGTTCGCTGATGTATTCCCTGAGGATTTGCCAGGTTTGCCTCCGGTCAGGGAAGTGGATTTCAGTATCGAGTTGGAGCCAGGCACTGCACCTTTATCGAAAGCTCCTTACAGAATGGCCCCAGCCGAGTTAAAGGAGCTTAAGACGCAATTGCAGGAGTTGTTAGACAAGGGCTTCATTCGCCCTAGTGTCTCTCCTTGGGGTGCGCCGGTACTTTTTGTGAAAAAGAAGGATGGGTCGATGCGCCTTTGCATTGACTACCGGAGTTAAATAAAGTGACATGAAAGAACAAGTACCCGCTCCCGAGTGACGATCTGTTTGACCGATTCTGAGGAGCCACCGTGTTCTCTAAGATAGATTTGCGCTCGGGCTACCACCGATTCTATAATAAAAGAAGAAGATATCCCAAAGACGACCTTCAGATCCGGTATGGACATTACGAGTTTACCGTGATGTCGTTCGGTTTGACAAATGCCCCTACTTTGTGTTCAGGGCTCGATGAATCGGGTGTTCAAGGAGTTTCGGACACCTTTGTAATTGTGTTCATAGACGACATCCTAGTTTACTCAAAGTCGAGCGAAGAGCACGAGAGCCACCTGAGGAAAGTCTTGACCGCTTTAAGAGAGAATCGGTTGTACGCCAAGTTCTCCAAGTGCGAGTTTTGGTTGTCGCAGTGTCCTTCTTAGGGCATGTAGTATCTAAGGAAGGTGTCTCTCAGAGATCCGCTCAAAGGTGGAAGCGATTTCAGATTGGCCTCGACCCAAGACTCACACCAAGTTCGTAGTTTCTTGGGTTTGGTCAGCTACTACTACCGTCGATTTGTGAAAGACTTTTCCAAGATTGCCACACCCCTTTCTCGCTTAACACGGAAGGGAATGCCTTCGTGTGGAGTGAGGCGTGCGAGAGCAAGCTTTCGAGATTTTAAGCAGAGGTTGATTTCACTCCAAAGGTGCTTACGATGCGGATGGATCGAGAAACTTTGTGGTTTTATAGTGATGCTTCCAAGAAGGGCTTGGGTGTGTTTTGATGCGAGAACGGAAGGTAATTGCTTATGCCTCTCGACAGTTGAAAGACTACGAGAAAAACTACCCGACCCACGACTTAGAGTTAGCAGCAGTGGTTTTTGCCTTGAAAATCTGGAGACACTATTTGTTTGGCGAGAAAATCCAGATGTATACAGACCACAAGAGCTTGAAATACTTGTTTACGCAGAAAGAGTTGAACATGAGACAACGTAGGTGGTTGGAGTTGGTGAAGGATTACGAGATTGAGATCTTGTACCACCCGGGTAAGGCAAATGTGGTTGCCGATGCCCTTAGTAGGAAGGTAGCTCACACGTCGCCCTTAGTCACGAAAGAGTTTTATTTGCGATTCGATATGGAGCGTGCCGGTATTGCCGTGATGGTGGGGCAGGTCATGGCTCAGTTTAACCAGTTGTCAGTGCAACCGACTCTGAGACAACGAATTCTAGACTCCCAACTGGGGAACCCTGGTCTTGTGGATTGGTGGGAACAGGCCAAGTCGGGCCAAGAGAGCGAGTTCACGGTGTCGTCAGATGGGGGCTTGTTGTTTAGAGGACGGTTATGCGTTCCAGATGTGAGTGGCCTCATGGAGGAAGTTCTAGCCGAGGCTCACAGTTCCCCTTTCTCAGTGCATCCCGGCAGTACTAAAATGTATCAGACACAAAAGCAGCTTCTCTCGGTGGAGTGGAATGAAGAAAGACGTAGCGGAGTTTGTTAGCAGATGTTTAGTCTGCCAACAAGTAAAGCCCCGAGGCAAAAGCCGGCAGGGCTACTGCAACCCTTAGAAGTACCTCAGTGGAAATGGGAAGAAGTTTCGATGGATTTCATTTCAGGTCTACCCCGAACCGTTAGAGGATTCACGGTGGTCTGGGTCATCGTTGACAGGCTGACAAAGTCGGCACATTTTCTTCCTGGAAAACCAACTTATACGTTGGAGAAGTGGGCGAAGCTGTTCATGGAGGAAATTGTCAGGTTACATGGAGTCCTGGTGAAGATTGTCTCGGATAGGGACCCTCGTTTCACATCCAACTTCTGGATGGGTTTTCAGAAGGCTTTAGGAGCGGAATGTAGCTTCAGTACAGCATTTCACCCTCAGACAGATGGTCAGACTGAGAGGTTGAACCAAATTTTGGAAGACATGCTCCGAGCTTGTGCCCTGGATTTCGCAGGGAGTTGGGATACGCACCTTCACTTGATTGAATTTGCCTATAACAACAGTTATCAGGCAACGATCGGGATGGCGCCCTTTGAAGCCTTGTATGGGAAGAGGTGCAGGTCCCCAGTTTATTGGGGAGAAGTTGGTGAGCGTAAGCTTTTGGGACCCGAGCTGGTCCAAGTTACTAATGAAGTTGTGCAGAAGATTAGAGCGAGAATGTTAACGGCTCGAGCGCGCATGAAGAGTTACGCCGATTTGAGGCGCAGGACTTGAGTTTGCGCTTGGAGAGTACGCGTTCGAAAAGTTGCACCTATGAAAGGTGTCTTTGAGATTTGGCAAGAAAGGAAAGTGAGCCCTAGGTTCATCGGACCATTTGAGATTTTGGAGCGTATTGGCGGTGGCATATCGTTTAGCTTTACCACCGTCCGCTAGCGGCCGTCCACGGCGTGTTTCACGTGTCGATCTTTGAGAGGCTACGTGCCAGACGCATCCCACGTGATTGACTACAAGCCACTGCAAGTTGATGAGAATCTAAGCTACGAGGAGAAGCCAGTGGAAATCTTGACTCGAGAGAAGAAGGTGTTGAGAAATAGAGAAATCGACCTTGTTAAGGTCTTATGGAAAAATCAGCAGCTTAAAGAGGCTACTTGGGAGCGTGAGGACGAGATGAGAACGAACTATCCGGAGCTGTTTGAGAACTAACCACTTTCGAGGACGAAAGTTCTTAAGGTGGGGAGGATGTGACGCCCGGTAATTTCAGGTAAATCATTATTTCCTTTTCGTATTTATGTTCGGGCTCATGTCGTATTTTTTAAAAGCTTGGGCTAAGAAATTAATTATTGGACCTTGCAGGGACCCAAATAATTAAACTTCACCTTTAAATTTGGGTGGTCAGCTCCCTTGGATTTCATATCGCTAGTGTGGGAGAAGGTTTTGAGGTAAGCTCTTCCTTGTTTCTTTTTTTAGGGTTGTTTGGGGTTAGCTTTGAAAAGAAAGAGTTTAAAAAAAAAAAAAAAAAAAATGAAAAGGGGAATTCGAACGGGGGTCGCGCGCCCTTCCCGTGGCCGCACCTCCCATCGCGCAGGGGAGCGCTGGCGCCGCCGCACCGCGCCCCGTCGAGGCCGAGCCGCCGGCCGGCGAGTCGGCGGCCTCGACGCCGTCCCTCTGGATCTGCTCTCCCTCCCTCTCATCTCTCCCTTCCTCAGTCGCCAGCCGTCGGAGCCGTTCGCCTGAACCGTGCGGTTTTCGGCTCTCTTCCCCTCTCGTTCGAATCCCTCTCTTCCTCCCCCTTTCGATTCGCCAGCCGCCAGCCACGCCCCTCGCCGGCATCGCCTCTCCGCCGCCCCCCCTCTTGATCCGCCGCCCCCTCCCTCGTTCGATTCCTCTCTTTCTCTCCCTCTCGGTCAACTCCCTCTCTCTCTCCCTCTCACCGATCTGCCCCTCTCTCGTGCAACCCCTCTCTCTCTCTTCTTCAGATCTGTGTCTCTCTCCTGGATCGATCCGATTTGCCCCTAATCGAATCTTTCTCTCATTGATTTGTGTTGGTTTTGTTGGGCGTGTTCGAGATCCGTCGGCTAAGGGTAGATCTTTGAAGGAATATCGAGGCTAAGATTGAACGAAGAATCGTTTCACCAGAATGTAGTGGGTAAGACTCGCTCAATCTTTTTGGTTATGAATTCGAGTTTAGAACTTGTCGTTTCAACCGTGTTTACCAGCTTAGATGCACATTAGGTGTCATGTTAGCTTGATTAAGTTCGTTCGGAGTTGTGCCTTAAGGGTAGAGCCAAAGGTTGATTCACAATCAACTTGTGCACCGCTTGTCTTTGTCAGAGGGTGCTTAGGGCTGCTAACAGGAGTAAGGACCTCCCTTTTGCGTACTTTATTTGAGGTAAGTAGTTGTTTGGTTTAACATCAAACTCATAAGCGAATGAGTTTGAGTATAGGGTGTTTGTGATTGGCCTTATAATTGTTGTTTGAGTGCTAGATTGTTACTTGGTGCATGAGACTCTGGATATCCTTTTATGGCTGTGTTTACCCTTGTATCGTTTATAAGTTTTGTGATTGGATCTCTTGCGTGCCCTGAACGTGTTGCTTAATGTCGTGATTGTGTTGCTTGTGTTGGCTGCTAAGTGAGACTCGAGCTCGTGTGGTAATGTGCACTGTGTGATTGATCCCTAGAACTGAGCAGAGTTGGTGATGCTCTAGGGCATGGGTGACTAGTTAACTCCGTGGTTGGGGCAAAAGGTTGATTGGCGGAATGTGTGGTTGACTGTTTAGACTGTTGGTTAGGGACTCGGTTTCAAAACGACCTTGGAACGGTTTAGGGAAAACCTAGGAGAAACATTTGAGCTTAACCTCCTAGGCTAGCGTTACCAAACCCACTGAGTGACCTTGAGTGAGACAAAACCCTTAGGCTGGCATCTCTGTGTGGGCATTTGGGTCGAGTGCGCCCTTATGCGAGCTGTGTGGGCATTAGGGTCGAGTGCACCCTTTTGCGAGCCTGTGAGCTTTAGGGTCGAGTGCACCCTTTTCGCGAGCTGTGTGGACATGGGGTCGAGCACCTTATGTGATCTCTGTGTGGGCACCTGGGTGGGCCGCCCTTGTGCGATCTGTGTGGGCTTTAGAGTCGAGGCTCTATTGCGTTCTGTGTGGGCGTTAGAGTGATTACTCTTTCGCGTTGGGGCGCGTCCCCGTCTATGGCCGCCTAGGTTTCTGGATCGTCGGTGAGTCTCGGGGTCAGGTAGACACGTGAGCGCCTAGTCTTAAGTCCCTAAGATACTTTGGTTACGAATCTGTTTTTCCTCTGTGTGTGCACATGTGAATGTTAGTAGCTTGGACGTGAGTGGGCTACTTACTGAGTATTCTTATACTCACTCGTCTACTTTATTGTCTTTGGTTGCAGGTAAGGGCAAACAGTGAGCTGGAGTGCGACGGTGGCGACACGACGGGCTATGAGACCTATCTTGTTTTAAAGAGACTTTTATCTTAGAACTTAGGAAGCTTTTTGTATTAAGTTGAACTTTGATTCCTTTTAATTATTCGTTGGTTTATGAACTCTGGGGGTGTTGAGCATGACATTTATTCCTTTAGTTTCCGTGTTTAGCATGCTCGTTTATATTTCTGTTCAAGTGCTTTCGTTGCCCCTGTTGTGTGTTCTGCTGGAGCCCGACCTGTTTTGTTGTAGTTTGGGAGGAGGTCGGGCGTTGAGAAAGGCATTTAGAAGTGTTTCTTGCTCAAACAGGTTAAGGAAATTTTTGGTTTCGTCCAGATAGCGCCGTTATGCTGCCGAAATTTCGGCGCAGAGGGTGCTATCTAGTGACGCCCCTAGTTGGATTTGTGTAGAAAATTAGGGGCGTTACAAAGAATAATTTGAAAACAAGAGAAGATAAAACATTGACAAGAGGTACGTTTGAGAAATATCACCCTATGTCATTTATCTCATTTTGTGCGCACAATATTCATACTTAATTATGCGCGTAAATGTAATGGGTAACAAATTAGAGTAAATTATTTGTAAATATAACAACTTTAAAAAAGATTTGCAAATACCACAAATTTTTAAATAAATCTTGTTATTCCTTTTTTTACCTTTATGGTTGCATATGGGAATGAAAAATGACTACCAAAAGAGGTTATGATTTCTTAATGCCTGCAAACATTCTCATGGAGGATTTTTAAATTTATTTTTATTCTCTTGCATTCTTAATTTTCTTTTCGTTTCTTTGCATGCCTCTTCTCCTTCTCCTCTCTCCTCATGTCCTTTTTTTTTTATTCCCTTCATATACATACTTCCATATTCCAATTTCATATGCAGTTTAGAAATTTTGTGATCATAACATTACTTAATTTTTCTTGAAAATTGTAATTAACAAAAAAGAAATCCTACTACACTAAATATTATACCGCGAGAGATCAAAATGTATAATAATCTTATCCCATATATATTAATTAGAAATTGCAAAAAGGCAAGGTTGAAGGAAACGAAATAAAAAATGAGATATTAATTGAAAAATAATATTTCATAGGATGTCTATTTAAAAAAGACGGTTACATTTGATCCAAGTATTATCTCATATCTCATTCTTACCAGTTCTATCCCATATTCTCGTAATCCTATTAGTCTACTCTAACAAACAATATATCAAAATTTTATTACCCAAAATATTCTTAATACAAATTACTCTATATCTTTTTTATTCGTATGCATTATTAATATGTACATCCTTCTACCAACATTAGTATAATTCAATGGTAGTGATCATGTACCTTTTTTACCATTTTAAATATGGAAGATATTAAAATTTGCGATAGAATTATCTTCCAAATGTGTAGGTGACAAGTGATTGGGGTCAATTTAGACTTAATCCCAGACCGAATCGACCATATGGTCACTTGGTGAGTAACTTCATTATTTTTTTTGCCTAAAGCCTAAATCGTCTGACTTCTTGTTTTTAATATATTTTTTATTTATTTATTTAAGTTTATTTCATATTTATTTAGAATATATAAATTTATTACCGTTTTTTTTATTTTTATTTGTATTATTATTATAATAATAATTATATATATATATATTCTCCTTTTTAAATTTAAGTCGATTTTGCTAAGGGCAAAACCAACTCTGATCGATCACGTCCCTATAACTGCTTAACCAACGTCGATTCGATCGGTCATGTCTATTTTCGGTTTTTCTTTGCTCACTTCTATGTGTAGGAAAACCCTTTCGGCTTACTATAATAGGTTTATAATACATAAAAAAAATAAGTTAACTTAGGGGGTTGTGTTTCATTTAGTGTATGTGTATTTCATTTAGATGCTAAATTATCGTGTTTGATTTAGTTCTTGGTTTTCTTTTTTTTTGCAATACTTATTTGTATCCTTCAGATATAGTATTAGTTCTAATCTTTTGGATATATATTATTTAATAATAAATTGATATTCCTATTTGATATTCAAGAGAAAAATCATGATATCACTAAAGACTTCAATATGTGGTTGAAGTCTATTGTTGATAGATTGATATGTTTCTTTAATATCAATCTGTCACTGATAGACTAATATTCCTCTACATTACAATTGTGATATCAGAGAGAAATATTAGTCTATCAGTGATAGACTTTAATATGGATTAAAGTTAGAAGAAGTATCACTAATATTAGTATCATTAACTTACTTTTTTTTTTTTTTGCAGTAATTTAAAATTATGGTTAAGCTTGTTATGAGAACTATAAGGCTATTGAAGTTTTGGTTGATGAAATGACGAGTTTTTAGACTTTTTGGTTTAACATTAAAGCAATTAAACATCAAACAAAACTAAATATGTAACAGTCAATATTTTTTTTTTAAAAAAAGAAGCAGAATGGAGAAGAAGAAGTCGGGGAGGGCTTCGCCCTCCCACTTTTTTACGTAGCTGCAGGCGAAGCACCCGCCGACCGTTTCGGCCAGCGGCCCACGCTCTCCCTCCCTCTTTTAACCCTCTCTCGCCTCCTCTCTCCCTCTCGCTTCTCTCCCCTACCCCGACCATCTCTCTCTCTCGCAGTTCTCTCTCTCTCACTCAAACTTTCTCTGTCTCTCTCTTGTCTCTTAGATCGTGTTGCACCGTCACGAAGCTTCGTCTCAACCTACGGAAGCTCGTCTAAAACCCAGCGCCGCCACAACATGTCCATCACATTGTTTTGACCGATTCAGGCCGTTTTCGACGATTTGAGGCCAGTTCTGGATAGATCGGGTTGCGAGGATTTTTTATCTGCTACCCACACGACGCCGCCGCTGTCGATCCACGCGTTGCGGCCTGCCGGGGACACGCGTCGTCGCCTGCAGAGCCGCCGATCGTCTCCTTCCGTGCGGTCGCCTCGGTTCGTTCCTTAGCTCGTTTTGTATCTCCATTGGGTTAGTTTGACTCCTTGTAAGCTTTTAGGGCCTCGTTTGTGTTTCGGGTTTCTAATTTGTCCATGTTCTTCATTAGGGACTATTTGGAAATAGAAGCACGTTTGGAGCACGTTGCAATTCTCAAGTTGCACGTTGTTGCTGGATTATAGGTAAGTAGTCATTTGGACTAGGCTTAGAGGCATCAATGCATGCAATAACTAGATTGGAAGTAAACTGAATGATTTGAACTTGTGGTAGCATGTTAGGATGTGATGTTCGCTGTTATGCCTAATTTAAGTTCCTATGATTGTGTTTGATGTTTATATGTGCTGAAACCCGAACTTGTTAGTTCAGAGTCTGGTTTATCTGTTACCCCTATGTGATTGTATCTCTAAAGCCGGGGTAAGCTTGTGTTGAGGATTCTAAATGTGTTAATGTGACTGATGATGTCTGTTCCCCTAAGTAGGAGCCTGGTAGTCACATGCTTAGTATGAAAGTATCCCGGGAAGTGTTGAGAGCTTTAGGATTGTAGCTAGCAGAACCAGTTCTAGTGTAGGCCCTAGTCTCTTTGTAACCCTTATCAGGCTGAGACTCGAGGTTGGTGAGATAATTATTGAAGGGATTTTGAATTTCCCCAGCGAAAAACGTTGTGAAACGTTGTTGATCCGTAGTGTAATTCCTCTCTTAAAATTTAATCTATCTCATAGATCCTAGGCTAAACATGCAAAGAAGAAGAAGGAAACAATATAAAATAGATACTAACCTCTTGAATAACTCTCCTTCAACGTTTTCTCCTTCTCCGGTCACGATCTCTCTCGTACCAACGAACTCCTCGAACTCGATCCTCAATCCGAACAGGGACACACCTCCAAAACATCTTTTCGGTTGTTCTCGGGAGGTTGAGGGAGAATGTGTGGGACTCCCTTTGGATTTTTGGTGAGGAGAGAATATTTAGAATTGAGAAAGTTCTAGAAAGAAAAACCCTTGCTCTCTTTGGATGGAAATCCAAAAAATGGCAAGAAGCACACTAAAGGCTTCTTGCAAAGCCTTTAAACAATGGTGAGATGTGGAGTTAACATCTCCACCAAATCACCATTTTACCACAACTATGTAATATACAAATCATATTTGCATATTATATACTATAAGGTATCTCACACCTTATTATACAAATCTCATTTGCATAAATGTGGAATTATAAATTGAATCACATTCAATTTAATTTCTCTCAAGTCAATTTCTCCAAATAGCACTAATTAATCAATTAGGCTATACTATAGTTTATTATGAATCTCATTCACATCAAACTATATATTATGTCATCTATATATCATATAAGTGACATAAAGACCCAAATAATGAATTTGAACACTTCAAATTCACACCAAACTGTAAACCTCAATTTGTCAAATTTGAGCCAACCGAGTGACCTAATGGACCTACACGTGACGAGCTCCAGTTATCCGAGACTAACCTGTCAAACTCTTTAACCCGGTTATTCAACATTCATTAGCTACAGGTAACACTCCACTAAAGCCCAGTGAGTGCACACTCCATCACTGTAGGACAAGTTATGTCCATCGATATAACCATTACCTATGAGTCGACCCTT
Source organism: Trichosanthes cucumerina (assembly GCA_036507285.1). Taxonomy (NCBI): domain Eukaryota; kingdom Viridiplantae; phylum Streptophyta; class Magnoliopsida; order Cucurbitales; family Cucurbitaceae; genus Trichosanthes; species Trichosanthes cucumerina. Next base: position 71,815,075 of record CM071835.1, on the reverse strand, counting down.
CACAGGTTGTTCGTAGACACTACTTGGTCAAATTACCGTTTTACCCCTGTGTCTATCTCTTGCTCCTTAAGTTCCACTGCTCCTCTAATGAACAACTACGTTGCATGGTCCAACCATAAAGAACAACTTTCTCAGGCCAATGAGAGAGTGGGGCCCCGTTGTTCAAGCCCTGGAGACAGCACTTAAGGGAACAACCCCTCTACTTTCCCTAAATCGGGAACGAGTGAATTCCTTCTTGCGTAGTCAAGTTCCCAACTCCCCACGTGGTCCTGCCCCTGAGAAGATATGCATATTGTGCAAGCAACAGTGGCAACCCACACCGTACTAGTCAAAGGGCGACGTGACCATGCGCAGCGGAGTCCGTGGCACGCTCAGGACTAAGGTCGAGTCACTAATGGTCATCTACGAAATTATTAGCTCTATACTGTTAACGGTTTTACATCAGTAAGTCTAATAATCACCGGTCCAGTCTTGTACAATCTCATTGCACAGGATGCCCCCCACTCGCATGTCAACCACATGAACGAGTCAGATCACCTCGTTTGTATATAATACAAAGTCGGCCGCATCCAAAGTGTATCAATGATTAGGTCTCCAACCCTATCCATATACTGTAGACCGTTCGGGTCATTAACTAGAACGTTATATTCCTTCTATGACCACTACACACCGTTAAAGTTCTTAGTTCACTCATTAATACAATGACCCTAGAGCTTAGTTTATTTGATTAAGTTTATGAAAAATGCGAGACACAAAGTTTAAAAAAGTAACTCTTTTTTATCACACAAAGTTCAAATAAATAACTCTTATTTATTCACAACTCAACGTGAAATATTACAAACTACACGAGATGAGGACATACATCTCAACAAACTCCCACTTGGACTAAGCTAGTGGAGTACATGATCAATTTCTCAAATGTACAGTAAAGTAATACAACAAAGTAATACAATAAACTAGGGCATTGAATACCACTTTACAATACTCCCACTTGCCCTAGTTAGGAAGCACTCGAAGACCTAGATTCTCTAGGTGACCCTCAAAGACCTTAGTCGTGAGGGCTTTTGTAAATGGATGAGCAACATTGTGCTCCGAAGCTATCTGCGTGACTGTCACGTCTCCGAGGTGCACAATCTCCCGTATCATGTGATACTTACGCTCTATGTGCTTGCCCCTTTTATGACTCTGAGGCTCTCTCGAGTTGGCTACTGCAACACTGTTTGTTGGGATTTGTGCCCTAAAACTCGTAGTTTGTAATTATGTTCTAATTAATGTAATAAAGTGTTATTGTTCGTTATCTACGAGTTTGCCTTTATTTAAACCCTAAATCCAATAAACTAATCATCCAAGGTTGTTAAGTGAATCTTTAACTGAATGTAATGTACATAAAAAGGATCTCGGTTCGAGATACAACCTAAACGATCCATAGTTAGGGGATAAGGCTTCGGTACCTTACCCTGGTTAAACTATGGATGTGGCCCACTTTGTATTTGATACAAACACTATGATCCTAACGTGTTCGTGTAGATGACTTGTGAGTGGGGATATCCTATGTAATGAGATTACATAAGACCGGACCACGAAATAGTAACCTCTAGCTGTAACTCCGTTGACTAGTTAGGTTTCTATTTCACTAGGATGACCTAGGCAACTTGATCTCAATACTGAGGAGGTTACGAACTCCTGTTTGCTAGGAAATGTCCTTTGACTAGTATTGGTGAGAGTGGCCAGATTCGCCGACTCAATAAGCCTACCTTCTTGGGGACAAGACCGAGTGAGCGGCTGGGAACTTAACTTAGCAAGACGGAATTCACTCCTTCCCGCCTACTAGGGTAAGTAGAGGAATGTTCCCTTAAGTGGTGTCTCCAGGAGTTGAACAAAGGGCCCGACCCTCTCATTGACCCGAGAGGGACTCTGTTTGTTGGTAGGACCACAAACAAATTGTTTATTAGAGGAGCACTGGTACTTAAGGCACAAGATGTAACCGGGAGTGAAACGGTAATTTGACCAAACCGTGTTACACGAACATTCGTGAATGATTGACATGCTGTTATTGGTCAATATCCATGTACACAAAAATATATCTGCAATGAGAAGAGTGCAGTTGTGAGACTTTAGTGGAGTGTTCCCGCAGTTAACGAATGTTGATTGGGAGGTTAATGAGATTAACCGAGCAATCCCGTATCGTTAGAGCTTCTGATCTGTAGGTCCATTAGGTCAACCTTCTAGCTCGTAAAGGGTTCTTAGATCATTTGAATTTGAAATGTTCAAATTCATTAGGGAATACATTTAATGTATTTAGATACGATATAATATATAGTTTTGGAACTATATATTATAAATTTAATGTGAATATGATTCATATTAAAGTATATGCAAGAATTGAATATTTGAAAGAGTTCAAATATTATATTAAGTGTGAATGTGATTCACATTTGAAAACTATAGGTTAAAATTTAATGTACACTAGATGTGCATTAAAACTATAGGTTAGAGGGAAGGATATGATTAAATATGATTTAATCTTAATTAAATATAAGATATTTAATTTGGATAATTAAATATAATTTAATTAATGTTTTTAATTTAATTCAATATTAAATTAATGGGAACGTGTCAGAAGAACAGGTTCCCCACCTCCCTCACCATCGATAGGGAGTGGGGAGGTGATCCCTCGTTTTATTCCTCTCCAATGGAGGAGAGGAGGTTGATCGATCATTTTTTATTACACAAAAAGAAATCTCTCTCACATTCTCATTCCCTTCTTCTTCCAATTGTTGGAAACCTTCCCACCGAGGAAGATTTAAGAACTTAGAGATATAAAAGGTGCTCACTGTTGGTGGTGTTCTGTTGAAGAAAACAGAGAACTTAGGAAGTTCCTGTGTTGCTGATTTCTTTTAGAGGAGCAAGGAGTTGCTGCAAGTTGAGACTACAAAGGTATTGTTCATATGTTTAGTTTAATTGTTAAACTTAACATATGTTTGCATGTATGCAATTAATCCATGTCTAATAGGATTAGAAATACCATGCTTGTTCTGTAATTTTGGTCAATGTACTGGTTTTTATTTTTTAAGAACAACAATCAAGTAATTAAGATCCCAAACACGTTTTCGCTGCTAAAGGAGATCAGATCTCCATCACATGGTATCAGAGCAATGCTTGTATTGTTTTGTTTTGAAACAAATTTGCATTGATTTGGTGGGAAATGCATTTGGTTTGCTGTAAAACTTGTTTAGGAATGTTATGGCCTTAGTTTACATCGACTTTTGTTCAAATTGGATGTAAAGGCCCCTGCGTTTTTTGGCAAAAAGTACAAAATTAAGAATATAATTGAGTTACGAGTCGTTCGGGACCAGTTTCATGCATTTCGGTTGAGAATCGAATGAGAAATTGAAGTTTGAAGCTGCTGTGTTCGTGGAAGAAAGTTGCTGCCGAAGCAGCAGCGTTGCAACGCTGTTCATCAGCGTCGTAACGTTGAAGAACAACGTCGCAACGGCGGCGTTCCCTAACGACGCGGCGCGCGATCAGGAAGTCGGCGGCGTTAACGCCGCTTTCCCCAGCGTTGCAACGCCACCCCGATACCAGGCGCGCAAGACGACGAAGCGGGCGTTGCAACGCTGGCCTCAACGTTGCAACGCCGTAGGGCATTCCAGCAGCTGCAGACCGGATCAGTTGGTTAAATTCTTTTGGTCCGATTCGAGCGGTTCAAGGCCGGTTCACCGTGTTTTTGGACCGGTTTCATGAAATAAATTAATGTAATTTATTTTTCTTTGCACTTTAGGGCCAAATTATTCCTGTTTACAACTATTTATCTATATGAATGTCATTTAGATTATCCCCACCTTAGGATAAGCATGTTCATGCATTTTATTTATATAAATGTTATATGAATATGGTTGAATGCATGACTAATTTATTTTTTCATGAGTAATTAATTATAAGTGTTATATTTAGATTATATGGAAAATAAATGTTATTTTATTTAAGTAATTTTATAATTCAAATAGTTGAATTCTTTTTATCATTCCAATTTGAATATTGATGGTTGGATTTATAATATAGTTTATTTATCATAGGTTAATTATTAAGATTTATAAAAGTTATAAATTAAAGGAGTTTTAGAAACCATAACCTATAATAAAGAAATGCATGTAAACATAGGAACTTAGATTAAAATTTAATTAGTTTTAAATCGTTTAAAATTAATTTAGACCTATGTTTCAATTTCTAATAGGATTAGAAATAAGTCTTACGTAGTATTTTAAATATTTTAAAATATAGTAGTACTTTAGGACATTGGTTATAAGGGAACTCTCTGGGTGAAGTTACTCACAAGCGCGGGTGTACTTAAGCTGACGGTTAACAGAACACCTCCTACCTGGGAACTGACCCGAAACCTGAGTTGAATTAACCTTAGTTCTGTTTTATCTTTAGGTAATTGAAATGTTTTACTCTCACGTCCTCAGGAGTTCACACCGTGAGTTCCATGCTCGGGTACGTGGCGTCAATAGGGCGTCCCCCTACGATATGTGTTTGCATGGTTTAATACCAAGGTAAATGAGGGAAGTATCCATAGTAAATGGGAGCAGGACGCGTGTCAACGTATCCTACGGTCTCCTCAAGTAGGTCGCACCGTGAGATTTCTATAGTCCGCCTGCTAGGTTGTCCTGGAACAGCCAAACCCTACGGAGGGCCTGACTATAGGGATCAGAACACCGCAAACTCCAAAAATGGATAGGGTCTCTTAGGTTGTTTGCCAACAGTTGTCTATCTTAATAGTAGCCTGTTGGCTCGGGCCTATTGGATCTGAAAATGGTAGGGTCACATTTACTGGATGAGTTAAGTTAGTTAACAAATCATTGACCATTGGGACATGAGATGTTCTGGTAGTGGGAATTGGCTGAGAAAGTCTCAATTCAAGGGAGGAATGACTCGATCACCTCGATCGAGGCTTTTGTTCTAAACCCTTGAAGTATCGTTGCAAAATTAAAGGTTTAACTTAAACAGTGGGTTTTAGTTTAAACACTAGGGTTCTTTAATAATTTTGCTAAATTAGATTGGTTTTTACAGTGGGTTTAAAAGGCATAACTAATTAAAACTATTTTGAATTTTCAACATGTCGTTCTCAATAATATTCTTACTTAAAAGGGATCGTCTATTTGGTGAGAATTTTACTACGTGGATGTCCAACTTGAATACGATTCTCATTGTTAACGACCTACGATTTGTACTGTCTGAGGAATTTCCTCAGATCCCTGCTCGTAACCCTCCTCAATCTGTTAAGGAGGCGTACGACCGTTGGATCAAGGCCAATGATAAGACCAAGGTCTACATTTTGGCTAGTGTTTCTTAAGTTCTTGCCAAAAAGCACGAGGGCATGGTCTCAGCTCGTGAGATCATGAGTTCGCTACAGGAAATGTTTGGACAACCGTCTGGAAAGATTCAGCACGAATCCCTCAAATGCGTTTATAACTCCCGTATGAAGGAGGGGTCATCGGTGAGAGAACACGTTCTTCATCTGATTGTCCACTTCAACGCGTCTGAGATGAACGGAGCGGTCATTGACGAACAAAGTCAGGTATCGTTCATCCTGGAATCTCTTCCGAAGAGTTTCTGCAATTCCATGAAAGAATGCGTGATGAACAAGATAGAGTATAACCTGACTACTCTCTTTATGAAGGGAATAAGAACCTCGTGCAGCGGAAGACGATTGGATCGTTGAGGTATCAATATGCAACATAGTTTTGTTAAAATTTATCTAATACTAGATCTAGGCTAAACATGCTTAAAAGAAGAAGAAAAAATACAGCAAGTAGAGTTTACTTACTTGTTGAAGACTTTCTTCAAAGTTTCTTCTTCAAGTCCCGAACTCTTCGTGCTCCTCGAATTAACCGAACACTTCTAACGAAAGGAACCCGAACACAACCAAATGGCCTTCTCGGTTGTTCTCTTTTGGAGAAGAGAAGATGGTGGGATCTTGTAAGAGTTTTGGAGAGGGAGGAGAATTGAGAGAGAATTGAGAGAATTCCTCTTCTTTTCTTTGATGAAAAATAAAAAAATGAGAGATTGCCTTGTAATCCTTCTTGCAAGAAGGATTTATATAGTGGAATTGATGGAGTTAAAATCTCCACTTAATTACCACTTTACGACAACTAGGTTTTGCAAATCTCATTTGCATAACCACATAATATAAGATATCTCATATCTCATATTGCAAATCTCATTTGCAATAATTGTGGATTAATTAAATTGAATCACATCCAATTTAATTTCTCTCAATCAATTTCTCTAATTAGCCCTAATTCAACAATTAGGCTAACCTATAGTTTATTATGAATCTCATTCACATTAAACTATATATTATATCATCCATATCTCATATAAATGATATAAATGCCCTTAAAGTGAAATTGAACACTTCAATTTCATACCAAAACATTAACTCTTCTTTTAACCCAGATGGAGCCAACCGAGGGACCTAATGTATCGACAGTGACGGGCTCCAATGATCCGAGATTAACCTGCCAAACTCTTTGTCCCTGTTAACCAACATTCATTAGCTACGGTAACACTCCACTATAGCCCGTAGAGTCGCACTCCCGTCGATCACGAGAATATTACGTGTCCACCGATATAACCAATGCCCATGAGTCGACCCTTCACAGGTTGTTCGTAGACACGACTGGGTCTAAATACCGTTTTAAACCTATGTCTACCTCTTGTTCCTTAAGTCCCCACTGCTCCTCTAATGAACAACATATTGTGATGGTCCAACCATACACAACACCCTTCTCGGGCCAGTGAGAAGGTGGGCGCCCATTATCCAAGCCCTGGAGACAGCACTTAAGGGAACAACCCCTCTAGTTTCCCTAAAGGTGAGAACGAGTGAATTTCATCTCGCGTAGTTAAGTTCCTAGCTCCCTACTTCGTTCTGTCCTTGAGAAGATAGGCATATTGGGCGAGTAACTGTGACCACCTTCACCCGTACTAGTCAAAGAACAGACCCTCGTAGACAGGAGTCCGTAACACGCTCAAGATTTAGGTCGAGTCACTAATGGTCATCTACGAAGTTATTAGTCCCTACTGTCAACGGTGTTACATCAGTAGGTCTATTAATTCACGGTTCGGTCTTGTACAATCTCATTGCACAGGATGCCCCCACTCGCATGTCAACCACATGAACGAGTCAATTCACCTCGTTTGTATCTAATACAAAGCGGGTCGCATCCACAGTGTATCCAGGATTAGGTTTCCAACCCTATCCATATACTTTAGACCGTTCGGGTCATTAACTCGAACGTGATCCTCCCAGTGTGTCCACTACACACCGCTCAAGTTCTAGTTCTCTCATAAATTCAATGACCTCGAGCTTAGTTTATTGGAAAAGTTTATAAATATTGCGAGACACAAAGTGATGAAATAAATAACTCTTATGAATTTAAAACAATATATTACAAACACGAGATTAGGACAAAAATCCCAACAAACTCCCACTTGGACTAAGCTAGTGGAAAAATATTACAACCAAGTAATACAATAAACTAGGGCATTAAATACCCGTTTACACATCTCCCACTTGCCCTAGTCGTGAAGCTCTCGAAGACCCAGACTCTCTAGGTTACCCTCAAACACCTTAGCCGTGAGGGACTTTGTAAAAGGATCAGCTACGTTGTGCTCTGACGCTATCTGCGTGACCGTCACGTCTCCGCGGTGCACAATCTCCCGTATCAGATGATACTTTGCGCTCAATGTGTTTGCCTCTCTTATGGTTCCGAGGCTCACGTGAGTTGGCTACTGCACCACTGTTATCACAGAACAGTGTGATCGACAAGTTCATGTTTGGAACAACTTCCAAATCTGTCATGAACTTCCGAGCCAAACAACTTCCTTTGTAGCTTCACAAGCCGCAACATACTCTGCTTCCATAGTGGAATCAGCGATGCATCCCTTCTTGATGCTTCGCCATATTACAACTCCTCCATTCAGAATAAAGGCTGACCCCGAAGAGGATTTCTTAGAATCCTTGTCGGTCTGAAAATCAGAATCTGTGTATCCCGTAAGGATCAAATCCCCAGTACCATACACTAAGTTGTAGTTCCTCGTTCTCCTAAGATACTTGAGGATTGCCTTTACGGTTTTCCAATGATCTAATCCTTGATTGGACTGATATCTACTGACAATTCCTACAGCATAACAGATGTTGGGCCTAGTACACAGCATGACATACATCAAGCTCCCTACAGCTGAAGCATATGGAATCCGTCTCATATCCTCAACATCTTGAGGAGTCTTAGGACACTGATCCTTAGACAAGTGAACCCCATGCCTGAAAGGCAGCAAGCCCTTCTTGGAGTTCTGCATCTTATATCTAGACAACATCTTGTCGATATAAGACGCATGAGACAAGGCTAGCGTTCTGTTCTTCCGGTTCCAGACTATCTTGATACCTAGAACATACTGAGTTTCTCCCAAATCTTTCATTAGGAATTGCGAAGCTAGCCACTTTTTAACGTCAGTAAGAAATTCTAGCTCATTCCCAATGAGAAGAATATCGTCCACGTACAAACCCAGAAATGCGACAGTTTTGTAAACGATTTTCTTGTAGACACAAGGCTCGTCGACATTTTAATCAAAGCCGTATGATTTGATCGCCTCATCAAATCTTATATTCCAAGACCTCGAAGCCTGTTTCAGTCCATAAATGGACCTATGAAGTCGGCAAACTTTTTGCTCTTGGCCTTGGGCAATGAACCCTTTGGGCTGGTCCATGTAGATTGTCTCATCAAGTTTGCCATTCAGAAATGCTGTCTTGACGTCCATCTGCCATACCTCGTAGTCATAATACGCGACAATGGCCAAAAGGATCCTGATCGACTTTACCATGGCAACAGGTGAAAAGGTCTCCTCATAGTCAACCCCTTCAACCTGGGTAAAACCCTTTGCCACTAGTCGGCCTTTGAAGGTCTGCAGCTTCCCATCTACGCCACGTTTACGCTTGTAGATCCATTTGCAACCAATAGGTTTTACCCCATCTAGTTGATCCACAAGCTCCCATACAGAATTGAAGTACATGGACTCCATTTCCTGGTCCATAGCTTTAATCCACTCGTCTTTGTCAACATCAACCATTGCCTCATCATAGGTCAATGGATCCTCACAGTCATCATTAGGAGCGACAACTGAGGTTTCAGGTAAACCCATGTAGCGATCAAGCTGTCTCACATCGCTCCCACTACGTCAAGGCATTTCCAACTCTTGGAAACGGATTTGACTAGACGTTCTAGGATCAACAACACTTGTTGACTTACTAGCCCCATCAGCAACTCTTGTTGATGAACTGTCCATTTCATTTAATACAATTTTACTTCTTGGTAAATGATCCCTGACGTGGTCTTTCTCTAAGAAAGTGGCGTTTGTTGACACAAGCACCATGTTTTCCCTAGGATCGTAAAATAGACCACCCCTAGTCTATTTAGGGTAACCTACGAATAGGCACAATTTCGAACGGGGTTCTAACTTTTTCGGGTTGACACCAACACATTGGTCGGCATCCCCAAATCCTGATGTGATGTAAACTTCCTATACGTCCACTCCAGAGCTCGAAAGGTGTTTCACAAACACTCTTCGACGGAACGTTGTTCAAAATATAAACCGCAGTCTCCATTGCGTACCCCCAAAAGAATCAGGGAGACGAGCATAGCTCATCATCGACCGAACCATGTCTAACAAGGTTCTGCTTTCTCCTCTCTCGATACACCATTCTCATTGTGGCATACCAGTGTACCGAGAGTTGGGGCGTAATTCCGTGTTCTATCATATAGTCCTTGAATTCGGTGTCCATGTACTCTCCACCTCGATCTGATCGAAGTTTTTTAAGCGATTTACCTAAGAGGTTCTCAACCTCAGTCTTGTACTCCTAGAACTTTTCATGAGTTTCAGACTTCTTATGCATTAGGTAAATATACCCATATCTTGAGTAGTCATCTATAAAAGACACAAAGTACTCATAACCGACTCGAGCTTTAACATTCATCGGACCACAGAGGTCAGAATGTACTAACTCAAGTGGCTCTTTGGCTCTGTATTCTTTTCCACTAAAAGAACGTTTGGTCATCTTGCCCTCAAGGCACGACTCACACACTTGTAAAGAGTTTTCTTCCAACTCGTTTAGAAGTCCACTCTTCACTAGTTTCTCAATCCTATTGAGATTAATGTGGCCTAACCGAAGATGCCAAAGTTGGGCATTTTCTTTGGAGAAACTTTTGCTTTCTCGGTTCGTGTTCTCTGCAGCTTTTAAACAACTCAGTATTCAAAACACTTTTGACCGAATTGGGTTTCAAAACATACAGATTATTTTCGAGTGAAGCTGAACATATGACATTCCCTTTGAAAGAAATAAACGCTTTATTAAGTTCAAAATAAACTGAAATACAATGTTCAATTAGGCAGGAAATTGAAACAAGGTTTCTAGTAAACCCTGGAACTATGTACATATTGTCCAACAATAAGTACTTCCCGCAAAAATGCAGCTTCACCGTGCCGATCGCTGCAGCAGAGACAAGCTCCCCGGATCCAACTCGTAGAGTCACCTCACCATCTTGCAGCGGCTGCCAGGAATCAATCCCTTAAAAAGAAGAACAAACGTGGTTAGTGGCACCCGAATCCAATATCCAGGCAGAGTCACTACACTCCACTAAACATGTTTCTGTCACAAGTAAATCACATTTACCTTGATTCTTCCTCTCGGCCAGGAATTTGGGACAGTTTCTCTTCTAATGTCCGCCCCCATTGCAGTGGAAACACTTTCCTTTCTCTACAACCTCCTTGACCTTTTTGCCCTTGTGGGCGGCAACTCGATCAGTTTTACCCCTCTTCATCCTCTTCTTCCCTTTCAGGCGTGAAGGAGCAACAGGTTTCGTCCCAGAGATCGAACCATGTGATAAGACCTGTAGGCAACATTTGCCTCAGATTCCTTAACACCTGCTCAAGGATTGGAAATTTGTAGCTCATTTAGGAGGGTAGTCGAGTGTAGCAAATTTTGTTCATAACAAAGATTGCTATTTAAACGGAAGGAAACTCTTCTAAGAGTCTCCAAAATAAAATCGACTGCTCGACTCATCGATCGAAGCCCGCTTCATCTCGGCCGATGGAAGTGGGTCATCATGTCTAGAACGTGTTCGGATAGACGACCCCTCTTTCATCCGTGCGTTGAAAACGTATTTGAGCGAGTCATGTCGGACCTGAAAGGACTGCTGTCCAAACATTTCCTGCAAGGACTCCATGATCTCCTTAGCGGAAACCATCAACTCGTGCTTATTTTCCAAGACATCAGACATGCTGGCAATTATGTAGACCTTGGCCTTTTCATTGGCCCTGATCCACCGATTTTATGCATCGCAAACACTTCGCGACCCAGTCGAGCACGGCATCTGAGGGCACCCCTCAGATAGCCGAACTTTACGTCGTCTTGTACCAAAATTGTATTAATGTTGTTTTTCCAACTTTGGTAATTATCTCCCACTAATTTATCTGAAGCGAGTAAGGCTAATAACGCGCTAGATATTTTTTAGCTGAAATACAAGTAAAATTTTGTATTAGTCTCGCAAAAAAACTTTAAAAAAACCAATCAAGTTTTAGCAAAAAAATTTCATGATCCCTAGTTCATTCAAAATTTTGCAATGATACCCTAAAGGTTTAGAATGACCGCCACCGAAGGGTGAGCAGAACACTCCTCCTATAGGATGAGACTTTCTCGACCAGACCTTAATCCCATAATAACTCTTATTCCATTAGGCGTCCAATTACCATTGTTCGGTCGAATTCATTAACACTTAACAAATTCTGTGAGTGTCACCCTCAATCTTTAAGTTTCCAGGTATCCGTCCAAACAATAGCCACCGAAGGGCGAACCAAGAAGGAAAACCAACAAGGAAATCAGATCCTTTTGGGAATTCACGGTGTTCCGACTCCCATGATCAAGCCCTCCGAAGGGATTGTCTAGTCCAGGCCAAACTAGCAGGCAGATCATATGCGTCTCACGGTGTGAATCGAAAGAAGAGACCGCGGGTCTCGTTTTCACAAGTCCCGCTCCCACTCACTATAAGTACTCTCTCCATCCACGATGATATTGACCTATACAAATGGCATTCAAAGGGGGACACTCCCATTTGCGCCACGAGGCCGAGTATAGATCTCACGTTGCAGACTTAAAGGAGATTTGTGGTTGGAAATTCAAATGTATCTCATACACTATATTTCCTCCCACTCAACACTTTAATTTTTAAATAGGGATTTACCTAGATAAACCGGCTAGAATTTACCTAAGTTTACCAATATAACTCTTATATGGTATTAACCTAAGTTTATAATCACATTATTAACTTAGGTCTAAGTGAGTAAATTAATTAACACTTAATTAACGGCACTCACGAGAATATAACCTAAGAATCTCCTGACCGAATTCACTCCTGTGTCGGTTTCCTGTGTGGGTGTTCATGGCGTCAACTTAAATACCCTGACCTTAGACAAAACCTTCCGTAGACAGAGTTACTTATCAGTCTCCATTCAAAGGTTATATTTGATTTCGTAAATTTCTAATCTCATTAGAAAATTAGAAAACCTAAGTCTAATTATTCAAGTTCTAAACACTTTAAAACTAATAATTAACTTAGGTTGCATGCATTTCTATGTTATAGTGCTTGATCATACATCACATGAATAATTCTATATACTATAACATAATATAATTCATCACATGAATTAAATGCATGAGCATGCTTTTAATTTAAAAATATAACACTTATATTTAAATAAATTTAAACATCCATACATTATATTATAACTCTTATAATATAATCCTATCATGCATACTATATATTAAAACTCTTATAATATAAAAATGATGCATGAAATCTTTAACCTAAGGTGGGATTTTAAATCTATATGACATACAATATGCACATAGAAATTAATTAAAATATACATCTCATGCATAAAATAATTAAATAGCAAATATGAACCAATTTTTGGCACCTAGGGGCAATTATTTAATTAAATAACATTAATATAACAATTATATTAATATTATTTAATAAAATAATTAAATATAAAATTAAAATACATTTTATAAATTAGAAAATAATTAAAAACCGAAATAAACCGCCCCACTAAATGAAAGTTGCCCACGTTCTTCGCGAAAAAGAAGCTTCAACCGCTCCTCAACGCGTACAGCATTGCAACGCTGTCGCATGTAGCGTCGACCCGCGTGGCGTTGCAACGCTGATCTGCTGCAGAGCCTCCGTCCGCAAGGACAACGTTGAGACGCCGTTGGGCAGCGTCTCAACGCCATCGACAGAACAACAAACACTCTGCTGTTCGTCCATCGAATTTCGCCTGTTTCCGCTCCGATTTCTTCACAGCAACTCTTGCCACGGACGACCCGGACTTACAGACTCGATTTACAACAAAATGCCCAAAAACAACGGGCCCTTACATTGATCTCATCAACATAATTGTCTAAACTAGTGCCAAAAACCGTAATCATCCATAATGCAAACCAAAACATTCATTTCATGAATTATGGTAAAACACCCACCAAATTTTAACAAAACAGTGCATAGTTGAAGAACCATCAACTTGAATGTGATACCAGTTGAAGGGAATAAGAATCCCGTGCAGCAGAGGATGATTGAATCGTCGAGGTATCAATATGCAACATAATTTTGTTAAAATTGATCTAACAATAGATCTAGGCTAAACATGCTTAAAAGAAGAAGAAAAAATACGGCAAGTAGTGTTTACTTACTTGTTGAAGACTTTCTTCAAAGTTTCTTCTACAAGTCACGAACTCTTCGTGCTCCTCTAACTCAACGAACATTTCCAACAAAAGGAACCCAACACAACCAAATGGCCTTCTCTTGTTGTTCTTTTGGAGAAGAGAAGATGGTGGGATCTTGTAATTGTTTTACTGAGGGAGGAGAATTGAGAGAGAATTGAGAGAATTCATCTTCTCTTCTTTAATGAAAAATAAAAAAATGAGTGATTGCCTTGTAATCCTTCTTGCAAGAAGGGTTTATATAGTGGAATTGATGGAGTTAAAATCTCCACTTAATTACCACTTTACCACAACTATAGGTTATGAAAATCTCATTTGCATAACAACATAATATAAGATATCTCATATCTCATATTGCAAATCTCATTTGCAATAATTGTGGATTAATTAAATTGAATCACATCCAATTTAATTTCTCTCAATCAATTCTCCAATTTGCCTTAATTCAACAATTAGGCTAACCTATAGTTTATTATGAATCTCACTCACATTAAACTATATATTATATCATCCATATCTCATATAAATGATATAAATGCCCTTAAAGTGAAATTGAACACTTCAATTTCATACCAAAACATTAACTCTTCTTTTAACCTGCATGGAGCCAACCGGGACCTAATGGACCTACAAAGGACGGGCTCCAATGATCCGAGATTAACCCGCCAAACTCTTTGACCTTGCTAACCAACATTCATTAGCTACGGTAACACTCCAATATAGCCCGTAGTCGCACTCCCGTCGGTCATGCAATATTATGTGTCCACCGATGAGAAAATATCGCGCCTAAAACTAATGCAAATTAGAATGAGACTCGACACTTCTACGACGTGCAAGTATATATGGTCGAGTGCAGCAAGTGATAAGATAAGAGTATCGATCCCACGAGCACTAGCAGAATCTAAGTAAGCGAGTGTCCTAGAAATTATCCTTTATAATTTTTGTGCAATGTATGGGATTGAAAAATAATTTAAACATGCACTTAGTGATGCAAAAAGGTAAAGTACTCAAAACAATATGCAAGTAATCAATTGAATTAAATGTGAAGATAGAAAAATGTGAACGAGAGGCCAGGGGCAAAAGTTGAGATTCTATAATGAAAAAGTAGGCTTGGGTTAGGTTAGAGTTCTAATGTTCAATTGGAATAAAGATGTGATTAATTCCTCAAATTCACCTACTCATGTGTTCAAATGATTTCTTTCAAAATCACTAAGTTTTAAAACCAACAATCTCTCAATTGAGATCTAAATTATGCTCATGAATTTAGGTTCTAGGTGGATTAATCATCTCTAATCAACTCAATAATCCTAGAATGAAATTTTAGTTTTCTAATTCACTAGCTCTCGCAAGTTCGTGAATTCTAGAGAAATTAAAGAGGCCAATTTTAATTCTCATGCAATGTTAAATTCAATAAAATTTCATAAATTCAATTAATGGCATCAACTATAAATTTATTCCAAAATTACATTAAAACAACCTAACCCTTGTCTAAGACTAATTAGTGAATCAAATCGCACTTCTTTAATTTAAAGATGCTTTCACTAATCAAGAAGTTCACAGATAAAAACAATCCAAAACAGCCACACGAACTGCTTAGAACAAAGTGAGAAAATTAACCTCTAATCGGTGTATAAACAACCCAACAAAAGCAAAGATAATTGGCAAAAATAATAGGCAAAAGCACTAAAAGAAAGGGAACAATTTACAAAGCGAAGTTGCCTTGTTTTGCTCAAAGAATTGCATAGCAAAAACCTGCTGTCGATGGTCTGGCGGGCACTTTGCTTCAAAGAAAGTCCTTGGGTTGGCCTCAAAATAGATCACCAATTGCTTCAAAGAAAAAGCCTTCTCGTGTTCCTACTTCACAGAAATGACGATTGCTTCAAAGAATCGTAATAACTCCCAACAATTGCTTCAACAAACTTTCGGCGATCAAAGAACCTTACGCCAATTGCTGTAGCAAACTTCTCGCAGCTCCCAACACCAGCAACGTCACGCGATTGCTTCAGCAAACATCGACAGCTCCCAATGCCAGAAACCTCACGCGATTGCTTTAGCAAACCTCTCGGCAAATCCTTTAAACTTTCCCTGTCAATTGCTTCAGCAAAAGGCAGGATGGTCCTCTCGGTTTTCCTCCTTTTGCTGAAGCAAATTTTAATGCTCACCACCTCTCTTGAATGCTCTAGCAAAGACCCAAGGACAACTCTCTCGAATTTTCCTCTTCAATGCTACAACAAAGGGGCCTCTCGATTTGTGCTCTCTCATCCGATTGCTTCAGCAACAACACGTAGCAACACCAACAACGTCCTTCTTCTTTTCTCGCTCTTTGCTTCAGCAATGGATGGACCTCACGATTGCTACAACAAAGACACCATCATGAATTTGTCTCTCCAACGCACACTTTGCAGTAGCAATCGCTTGGTTCTCCTTCTCTTTTCGATCTCTCCTCTTGTCGCAAATTCTCACCGGCTCAACTCTCTCCCCTTTCACCTGTAAACCCTAGCCTCCTTATACAAGATGGTGTTGCCCTAATTTCATAAATTACAAAAATACCCTTAAGGATAAAAAGACCATCTTACCCTTCGGGTAAAATGTCTAAAATGCCCTTAAGGACTCTTGTAATTTTTAAACATCTCCTGCACACAGAAAAATCCCAAATAAATTTATAAAGTCAATTACAAAAGAAACTAAATACGCGAGGATTTTTGGAGTTAAGAAAAATCTCAAATTTTGGTCTTTAATCAACCGTTAGCTTATTTTCCAAAATTTCTTAAATTAAAGCACAAAAACATCAAAATTAATTCTTTTTTAACCTAATGCTTAAATTCAAGATTTTAGAGCTAACACACATAATTTATGGATAAAATAACATGAGGATCACTAAATTAAATGCAATTCAAGTGAATTAAACACTAAAATTCTAGTAAAATAACTCACTAATGGTGAGTTATCATCCAGTGATATAACCAAAGCCAATGAGTCGACCCTTTCGAGGGTTGTTCGTAGACACGCTTGGTCTAAATACCGCTTTACCCCTCGTGTCTACCTCTTGTTCCTTAAGTCCCCACTGCTCCTCTAATGAACAACATATTGTGATGGTCCAACCATACACAACACCCTTCTCGGGCCAGTGAGAAGGTGGGCGCCCGTTATCCAAGTCCTGGAGACAGCGCCTAAGGGAACAACCCTCTAGTTTCTCTAAAAGCGGGAACGAGTGAATTCCATCTCGCGTAGTTAAGTTCCCACTCTCTACTTGGTCGGTCCACGAGAAGATAGGCATATTGGGCGAGTAAGTGTGACCACCTTGACCCGTACTAGTCAAAGAACAGACTCGCATGGGCAGACAGGAGTCCGTAACACGCTTAGGATTCAGGTCGAGTCAATAATGGTCATCTACGAAGTTATTAGTTCTTACTGTCAACGGTGTTACATCAGAAGGTCTAATAATTCACGGTCTGGTGTTGTACAATCTCATTGCACATGATGCCCCCACTCGCATGTCAACCACATGAACAAGTCAATTCACCTCGTTTGTATCTAATACAAAGCGGGTCGGATCCACAGTGTATCCAGGTTTAGGTCTCAAATCTTATCCATATATTGTAGACCGTTCGGGTGATTAACTTGAACGTGATCCTCCCTGTGTGTCCACTACACACCGTTCAAGTTCTAGTTCTCTCATAAATTCAATGACCCTAGAGTTTAGTTTATTGGAAAAGTTTATAAATATTATGAGACACAAAGTGATGGAATAAATAACTCTTATTAATTTCAAATCATGAACGCCCTACTTTTCTATGACCAACTCCTAGGGACATTACTACACAATGCATGCATTTATAGGCCAAGAGATAAAAGATCTTAAAAGAAAACTTCCAAATAAACATAAATAGTCTTTAGGGATCCCAAATAAAAACATTTAAAACAGATAAAAGTATCAATTTAACATGGCCTATTAAAACTGTAAGTAAATTTAAACTCCAAGCAAAACATAAAGAGACAACATCAGTTATAAAAGGAATATGCGGAAAAACATGTCTGTTCCCATGGTTTTAGTAACGCGCCTCCGTCACTCGCCCTGCACGTCCTTGGCCTTACCTGAAAAACATTTTTAAAAGAAAGGGTGAGTATTGCAAAACAATACCCGATAAGTGACCTCGCTCACAGAGGTTTGGGATATGCATACACATACAATCATGACTTTAAACTTGTTCGAAATATACATATGCGGGACCTAAAACTTTCTCATATTGTCGTGTCTTTAATCCATGACTTCCTTTTTATTTGTGTGGCGATCTGGTCATCCTGAGTCATTTCATTTTGAGTCCTCACGCACTTCACTGTAATAATTTGAGTCCCTCACGGACCCTGTAATAATTTGAGTCCTCACGGACCCTCGTAATTAGACCCATAGGGTCTCTATTGCATGTTTGACCATGCACATATGCCGATCTCGAGAGACCAATGTCCACACTTTTCATTAGTTCAATTCATGACATACATAACATGCATGAGGTCCCATCATTCACATAATAATAGTGTACATGTCACAAACATCATCGTCACTATGCAAATCATACTTTTCTCATAGACAGTTTGAAGATCATACTTTTGTAGGAAAACATGAAATATTCTCATACAAATTACTGTCATATTCTCACATGAAATACTAGAATACTTTTACATAGAATACAAGAATATTCTCCCATAAAATAATAGTTTATTTCCACATGAAGCATTGAAATACTTGTACATAAAATATTAAGTATTCTCACGAAAATATCTGTATATTGTCATATGAAAAATATAAACTAATTTCGCATGAAATCATGAAAATCATTTTCTTCAATCCCAATAAAAGTTCGGCACAAGGTCCCTTACCTCGAGCTTTGATCTCACTCTTTCCTTCCAATTCTTAACTTAACGGTCCTCTCTAAATAACCTGTAAATCAAGAATCCTTCTATTCGTTATCCTACTACTCAGTTCATTCAATATAAGGAATCTAAACACGCAAGCGTTTATAATTCTCACTTTGCACCAATTACCTTGACTCCGAATAATAATTCGAACGTGGGTTTGTTTGCTCCGAAGCTTGGGAGTCTTGAACTCGAAGTTTAGCTCGTTCCTACAATAATTTCATGCAAGATTTTCCTGCGAGTTAGATCCAACTTCTTCTAAACCTCTAATAGTACAAAAATCACACGTCCTTCTTTTGTAAATCGGAATGACTATCAATACCGAAAGCTTACCGGAGGAAATCTGGATTTCAGTTGATTCCGGAAGCGGCAAAGTAACGGTGGTCGGACGGCACGGAATAACGCATCGGCTGCCCTATCCCTTACAGCGAGGATTCGGCTGCTTGCAAGGTACGTTCCACAGTCTAGTCGCCGGCGGCTCGTGTTTTGATCGTCGACCCTCTCGGTGCTCGCTCGGCGGCACGACGACGTTCACGAACGGTCTGCGGCGTTGAGGACTTCGTAGTCGAAGTGGGCGGGCGTGAACGGAGACTGGTTGATGATCGCTTGAAGCTTGCGGATGACTACAACCCTTCGGTGGTCGGCGAGTTCTGGCGTCGTCGGCGTTCAGGGAATGAAGGCTCGCGGATTGACTGGCGCGCACGAGCGACTGGTACGTCTTCGATGCAGCAAACGCGAGCAGCGGTGATGGCTGGGACGTCGACGTGGAGTAGACGCGAGCGGCGGCTGTCTTGGTCGTTGATCCGCCTGCTGGAGTTGCTGCACAGTCCTCGGTTTGTAGGCAGTGTGGCGGAAAAAGGGTAGCCTTTGCTTGTGTGATGGCCGGCGAGCACGATTGAAGTAGATGAGGATGGATTACCTGCCGGCGGTGGGACTAATAGGGAGAGACGGCTGTCGGCTAGGGCAAGAGGGAGGAAGACAAAGAGCTTAGGGTTAGGGTTTTGCTAGGGTTAGGGTTTTGCTCTAGGGTTTTGATTCCTCCTCCTTTTGGTTGAGACTTAAGGATATTAAATACCATACATTAGGTTAAAAATTCAAATGCCAATTACACCCTCATTTAGACATTAATAACCAAAACGCCCTTGCAATTTCCTTTTCCTTTAATTTCATAAATAATCTCATCTTAAAAGGAACAATTCACTTAAACTAAACAAAATTACGGCCTCACTCTCGCCGAGCTTGACTAAAATCACTAATCCAGCTAAACACAGCGGTTAATAGAGCGTTAAATAAAATAAATAATAGTACCTGTGGTGATGGTCGTCACAATCTTCCCTCCTTAAGAACTTTCGTCCTCGAAAGTTCCTATTCTTGAAATAACTCTGGGTATTTAGCTCGCACTTCCTCTTCTCGCTCCCAGGTAGCTTCTTCCGTGCGGTGGTTCTGCCACAACACTTTAACTAAGTTGATCTCACGGTTACGGAGGGTTTTTCGATCTTGCAATAATGCATGCACTGGTCGCTCGCCATAACTCGAGATCTTCTCGCTAACCGCAATGGTTCAAGTCTACGACATGCGCCGGGTCCAAACGTACTTTCTCAACATG